>JAUCED010000002.1:5000000-10000000 GCA_033557995.1 Phytophthora crassamura
GGCAACATCGGCCGGTTGGCAAACGGATGTTGCGCCTTTCGGCACCTTCATCAGCACGACGTTGATTGACGTTGCATATGAGGTGACTTGCTGGGTCCAATGACCCGAAAAGTCATCCCACAGCAACAAAATGGGCACATGCATGTCCTTACGGACACCGAAATGATATCTCAGGAACTGAACTGAAAGATATTCATTCCACCAGCCTGAAGGCAGTCACGACATAATGTTTTAGTCCTCAATTAATTAAATTAAATGCAGATTAATTAAATCAGCAGCAGCTTACCTTTCAAGTTGCCGTAGATTTCGAGCTGTTGCTCCCGGTGCACAACACTGACGTCTCGCCAAATTGTCTTGCCGAAACCGTAGCGCAATCTCTTGTTCTCTTCTTCTGTTTCTGGAATCTTAGACGGGTTCGCTTTAAACACGACAAACGGACGGTATTTGGTACCAGCTGAGTCCCCCAACAGCATCACGGACGCTCTCTCCTTTGTCTTGCCTGCGCAGCGTACCCAAACAGTCTTGGCGCCCTTGTTGGTGAGGGTTCGAGTTGGGAGGAACTCAAAAAAACAGCTACAATTACAAACATACAGCAGTTAGCCCCCAGAATTCAAAACAAAAGAATTGTGACTTAGTCCAGCACCTGTTTGGTCCGCGTTGAACACCTTTTTCACCCCAAGGTCGAGCATCGTTGCTTTGACCTTCAGGGCAAAAGCAGCCGCAATCTCGTCCAGATCGGCTGGTGTTTTCTGCCCCGTGCGCGTCCGCGCTCTCATCGACAACTTGTGGCGAGCTTGAAAGGCGCGCCTCTACCTCCACGACGCACTAAATGACTCTATGTCATTCTCAGCTGCGAGCTCTTGAGCTTGCAGCGCCAGCATTCTGGTAGAAATGGGCACACCCTCTTTCCGAAGGTCGTTTACCCACACAACCAACTCTTTCTCGACTTCCAGAGGCAATTTAGTACCTACTCCTGCTTGTCGTGCCTTCTTCTTGCTGCTTCCTTTCTTCACGGAGCACTGCATTACAAGCTTCGGCTTGTTGCGTAGCCATTTGAGCACCAACTTACGGCGCGACTCGTAGGCACTGGCCCTGAGGTCAGGAAACCGCTCCTTGATTACGCGAGCGACGTCATTCGTCGCCTCCAGCGCGTTGGCGGCGTCCAACTTCTCTCGAGCCGTGAAGGAGGCTCGCCGCTTCGGTGGCGCTGCAAGCTGGGCGGCAGGCTGCATCGCCAAATGAATGGCGCGCGTCTATAGGTTCTGGGTCTTGACCGGTATAATACCAGTTAAAATTTATCGTAAAGATTGTAGCAGGTCTTATATGAGGAGGCTGAAGAGTGGTCGGAATGGCGAGATATGATTGGTCGCTCTTACATGACGTTGTCGCCAACAAGCGGAGGAAGCCGGTACCAGGGGCGGGGCAAAAGGTGACCAAAACTGACCGACATTTTGGCCGAAATCGGTCAAAATCACGCAATTTGACCAAGAAATTCGGGCCAAATCTCAAAAAAATACGAGGGCATTTGCCTTCCCATTTTGGCCCTAGCTCCGGCCCACGAGCCCTCAAAGGTGCGAGACGCCCCTGCCAGCTGTATTCAACCGACCATGGCTCTTCGCTCGAGCTCCTATATACAGCGAAGACGTGCGGTTCTTCTTTGATGTCCATGTCGCTTATGGCATGGTCTCCTATTAATGCCGAAAATGCTCGAGCCGTCCAAAGCAAGCCTGCCCATAGGAGTGAGGAGCAAAGTATTGCAGTAGTATTGGAAACTCGTCAGGTATTGCAGTATGTATTTGAGTAAGCATGGTAGTTGCAATACATACTGGAAGTTTTTAAGTTTCTTGCAATGCCCAGCAATGTATTTTTGGCCATCACTGGCCTACATGGTGCAGTGAGCACTGGTTTCGCTAGGTCGTACAAGCTGGACGGCACAATGTTGCGGCGGGATTCCTGAGGGCTCCACTTTGCTGGTGCTGGCATTGCCAGTGGAAGCTTCTGGTTGCACAGTGCAACTTGCACCATTTCGTGCCTCGCGGCAATCGACGAGGAGCTTGTCAGGCTTGAAGAATGCAAACGGCCTCGCATCTAAGTTGCCGTGTTGACGGTCGCCGGTGTTACAAATGCTGACGTCACAACGTTGTCTGCAAGACCCGGCGCGACGGCAGGCCACGCATGCTGCTGCGTCGCGTTCGGCGCTTGCGGCGACAACACCGCAACGGTGCTCACCACCGCAAGCTTTGGGCGCCGGGTTACCGAGAATGGCTGGTTGTGGGCGATCAAGTTGATAGGATTGATAGTTCAATTATGTACAGCGCTCTCCAGCGAAGAGAACTTCGTGGCGGGTGGCGCGCTACTGGCAGCCTCTCTGAGGGTAGCAGGCTAGTAGCTAAGACATGACACGGAGATATATACACCTTGAAAATACAGACAAGCCCGAGTGCTTGGAGGCTTAAATATGGACGTCCGAGTACGTCTCGGCGGCGATCGGTGCGTCCATTTTCGACAGGAGCTCGGCGCTGCTGCTGCCCGTGGGGGACTGAGTGGACGCCGTGGACTTGGTCCTGCCGATCACGTCGTTCTTGTCCAGCCCGAACGAGTCGCGCGACTCGAACATGCAGGACGCGGGCGTCTGCGCGGCGTACAGGAGCTTGGCCGGCAATGGCGTCTCGAGCTCCATGGTGCTCTGCGACACGATCTTGTCGAGCTCCTTGGAGTTGCGCAGCTGCAGCTGGGCGAACTCGAGGAAGAGCCTCTTGAGCTCCACGGCCTTCTGGCCGCGGAAGCGCGCCACCTCGCGCATGACGCGCGCGTGCACGCGCTCGAACTCGTCCTTGGCGGCGACGAGGTCGTTGCTGAGCCGCGTGGCGGACGGCGAGTCGGGGCCGTCGCCGTTCACGGCCTTGCGGTGCGCCGCGAGCTGCGCCTGGTACAGGTAGCGGCGGTCTTCGCGCACGTCCAGCGCCTTCTGCACGGCCTTGATCCAGCGGGCGATGTCATCGACGCTGGCGGAGAAGTTCTCGAGCTCGGCGTCCATCTGGCGCGCGCGCGTGTCCAGCACGGACAGCAGCGCGCTGTAGTAGGACGTGGGCATCTCGGCGTTCTCCTCCTCGGCGTCGGCCACCCAGTTGAGGCACTCGATGAGGTCGCAGTGGGCGCCGGCCGCCAGCTTGTTCTGGTGGCTCGCGGCGTGCACCTTGCTTTTGAGCGACTGGATCTGCGCGTGCAGCTTGGACACGTACTTGGCCACCTTGGTGAACTCAGGGTCCTCGATCACGCCGCTGCTCTCGCCGTCCTCGTTGCCGCTGCGCGAGCCGAAGAGGTTGAGCGCGTCGTTCTCGACCATGCGCTGGTACGTCTTACCCCACCAGTTGTTGAGCAACTGCGTGCGCTGCACGACGGACGACATGGACGTGGCGTTGATGGAGCTGGCCTTCTGCGCCTCGGCCTTGAGCGCCGTGAGCTCCACGATGGAGCACTCGAGGAAGCTGCGGAAGAAGTTGGAGTTCCGGAGCTCGTCGTGGTTCACCACCTTGCGCAGGAAGCGCTCGAGCCCCGCGCGCCGGTGCTCGAGGAACTCGGGGCCCTGCAGCAGGCCCACGACCTTGGCCGGCAGCGGCGGGATCACGTAGCCCGCGCACTGCTTGGCCAGCTGGTGGTGTAGCCACAGGAAGTCCGAGTAGCGGCGCTCCACCACCACGTCGTCGGCCGACGTGACCTTGTACACGTAGTACGAGTTGACGCCGTCGCCCACCTTGCCGGCGGCGCCCACGGTGATGTCGACCGCGCGGCCGCTGGTGCTCAGATCCGAATCGCTCATGCTTGGTGTAGACGGCTGGAAGTGTTGTGGAGTCCGATGCGTTTTGGAGAATGAAAGGCAGCCGGGCAGCTCACACCGCAAGCAGCCGGTCCGCAGCGAGCGTGAAACGGACGGCGCGAAAAGCCGAGAGGATAGACAACGCCACGAAGGCCGAACAACGGCGCGCCAGACGATGGTACTTTTGAAAGGCGGACTGGGTTGCAGACCACTGCCTGCACGCAAGCAGCGTTGGTCACACCGAGCACTGGGTTTTGTTGTTTTCGTCTCTGGGGCAGCTTTCTGAGCTGTCCACTACTTTCCTCTGTGTGGGCAATTTCAAGCGAAGTTGCTTTGTGTTTATCCTGCACTTTTGGAGATAATATCTCCATATTATGCAACACCAATCCTGGCTTGTTGGTCAATCGATCTACAACACCTAAGTTTTGGGTCGAGGCTGGATCGGTCTCTCACAAGCTGGGGCTTTCACAATTCTGCGTCTGCCGCTCTTCGTCACATTTCGGCTTTCCTGCGCGCTTGTGAGTCCCGAATGTCCGGTGCGGGTGAAGACGGCGGACAGATCGCCGTCTGTCGGACAGAGCGGCGAATCGTACCAACCTTTGTCAGCGCCAGCCGCCGGGCTCAACAAAGCGAAACTTTCTCGTGGTCCGTTAGCCGCGACGGCTCAAGTTGTTGCTGTTGCCGCGAGAATCACGCGGGCCCTGATATGTGAGGCCGCCAGAGCCGGCAGTACTGAGTCACTGCTGACTGCAGCAGCCGTAGCGAGTGCAAATTGCAGTCTGCAATGAACTCGACATGAGTAATTCCACGTCTTGGTACGCTGGCAGTGGCGTTGGCGGCATTGCACACGCGCGGAGAGGAGCAGCAACACAGCCGATAGCTCCGTCGTCGCGGCGATCATATCCAGTCGGCCTGTCTCCACGCAGCCAAATGGTGGGTTTGATCGCCTATTGAACGGCTCGTCTTGCACGTTGAAGGTCCCAGCCTGTCTTGCTTGCTCGTCCATGCTGCAAGAGCAGCGCGGAGGTGGTCAAGCCTTGGTGGTCGCCTGGAGTCCAATGGCCTGCAGCGCACAGGCTGCCAGCGCCTCGAGACAGGCCCGGCCGGACTTGCAAATTGCCACCGTTTTGCTGTCAACCATCAGGTGGATACAGGTGCGTGTTGTGTAGTTCCGGCGCCGCCATGCATGCAGCTGCAACGAAGAGCTCACGAAGCAAGCCCACCGCAAAATTTGAAGGAGTCGCGTTCGCGCCGCCTTCGGCGCAGGGTGCTTCCGGCCCGGTCTGCGTTGCCTTTCTAACTGACGTCGCTTCGGCAACCAACGGCGTTGACGTTGCGCGGCTGGAAGCGATCTTCCTTGACGTGGCGGAATCAGGTGCATGCAAGACTCCGGTCGGATACCCGAAGGCAAGAACTATCCCCAAGGCACCGGGGCCTTGAGACTCCTCTGCAGCTCGCTATCGGCGAACCGAAACCAAGCTGTGACTCGAGTGGGATCTGCACTAACGTCGAGATGGTTGAGATGGTTGATGCTGCGGTTACAGTTCGTTCGTGCCGTCTGCCTTGGAGCTCTCGATCCTGTTGCTTGCTTTCAGCCAAAGCACGAGTTTGACACGAGAAAGCTTCACAGCACGAGAGAAAATTACATTATCTAGAGAGACTTGGAAGCTCGCCTTCACGACGATACTACGCACACGTTCCACCCTCGCCGTCCGAGAAGGCCAGCACCCAGTAGTGCTTGTACTGCTTCACCGCGTCGTACTTGTAGCCGGGCCCCAGAACGGAAGAGCACTGTAGATGTACGAATCCGACGACTTGGCCCTCGCTGTGACGACCTTCTCGACCGACGCGTAGCCCGCCGCCACGATCTCGGCCGACGCGGAGACGTGCGCTTCGGCGCGGTCAGAGAACATCGAGCCGTCCGATCCCGTGGTGGCCACGAAGTCGTTGCAGACAGCGGCGATCCCTTTCTCCGCTCATCTGTTGTTGACGGTGTCGAGCATCTTGGTCCCAAAGTCGGAGACTTGCAGCTCACGATCCATGGGTTCTGCAGCGGCGTTCGCGGTGGCAAAGCCCGCGTGGGCGAGAGCGAGCAACGTCGTTGTACTACAGAACTTCACGGTCTTGGATAGGTAGTGTAGCTTGGCTTGAGCTAGTTGTGGTAAAAGGAGATGTGAGTTGGAGCGATGTCGACTCCGGGTGACTCGACGGGGTTCTCAGTGCTGGCTGCCTCATGGTAACCACCTGAACGACAAGCTCATGGCTGCACGGATCAATCATCTACACTAATCGTTCTTTTATGCCTCAGTTACTACAAACTCACCGCCTTCTGGCAGAACTGCCAGTCCACGAAAATGATGCTGCGCCGCCATTGGTCACTGATGTTGAAGTTGTTCCGTTGTTGGAGATGCCCGAATTGGCTTCAAAGTTCCCTTTGTGTGGTGGGATGGCGTTGTGGTCAGGATCTACTTAGGCGTCCTACGAAACTCGTGTGCTTGCGTTTGCTGTTTGCTGCCGCTGGAATGAAGGTAATAACTGGGAAAGAAACAGTCGCACAATTGCACCCAGCGATGTGGCTGTTGCGGCGAATATACTGTCCACGAGTATTTGCATCAATTTCACTCGACGGCCAAAACGCTCCTATTTGATAGAAGACCACTACTGTAAGACCAGAACACCTTCTGCACGGATCAGTCTGCGTTGGCATACGCCAAGGTCATGAACGAAGCCAACACCAGCACATCTGATGCCATCAACCAACCAAGCTGGGAGCCGTCAATCTACCCAAACACAACCATTAAACACCACGACCTCCTCGAGCTCACATGCCATAGAACACACAGAAGATCAACGTACTGCATCGACTCGATACAAAATGGAAGGGATCGCGAACGCAGTGACCCAGAAGAAGGCCTCAAAGAAGCAACCAAAGCTCGTCCACGCACTACCGCAAACACGTAAACCACAAAAGCACACGGCTAAGAAACTCTCCACCATGCCAGCTCAATCAGCACGCCACACCTGAGGTCGTCCCCTCCCCCCAAAGTCGAGAAAATTGCCGCTGTCATCGGCAACAACACGTATGGAAACACTGAAGCGCCACAGACATGGAACCAATAGCCACAGTATCAGAGCTCTGCAGCTGCAGACGTAGGCACCCTCACCCGCCAGTTCCGTACAGACGAAAAGCCCCCATGGCGTCGCGTAGGCAGCCGATGCCACGATGACCCCCACGAGCGCCAGCAGCAGCAGCGTCCACACCACAGCCAGCTGGACGTCTACAACACAGCAGCCAAACACCTCATTACCCCTCTTCCCCCACAATTACGGTCACATACACTCAGCCACGCACTTCTCTTCATCTTCGCGTCCCGATCCAAATTTTTCGCTTGTCAAAAATGCGAGCTTCAATATCTGCCAATTGAATCTGCTTAAATTAATATCCGCCAATCACTGCCTCGCACTGCGTCCTCAAAAATGCACCATCCAAAACCTGTCACCACCATTTGCCGATCTCTTCCCGCCCTTTTAGCCACTTTAGCCACTCACTTCCAGTGACAATGGCTGACGCCTCCGAGCACACCGAGCCCACACCGGCCGCCGCGCCCGCCGCCGTCGTGGACGTCGCAGCTGTTAATGACGCCGCCATGCAGGAGAAGCTCATCAACGAGGAGTACAAGATCTGGAAAAAGAACACGCCGTTCCTGTACGACCTGGTGATGACCCACGCGCTTGAGTGGCCCTCGCTCAGCGTACAGTGGCTGCCCAACTCGCAGACGTACGTCGTACGGCCAACGGCCCCGTTGTTTTGCAATATTTCTGTAGTTGTTGCAGCAGGATTGGCCCCAAATTGACGGAGTTATACCACTTTTTGTTTTGTTAACAGCTCGACTGGCGACGACTTCTCCGTTCACAAGCTGCTCCTGGGAACGCACACGTCCGGTGCTGAGCAGAACCACCTGATGATTGCGGAGGTGCGTCTCCCCTTGGAAGACACGGAGATCGACGCCCGCAAGTACGACGAGGAGAGCCAGGAGCTCGGCGGCTTCGGCGGCGTCTCGGGCAAGGTGGACATCAAGATTCGCGTCAACCACGACGGTGAGGTCAACCGCGCGCGCTACATGCCGTCCGATGAGCTGGTGGTGGCTACCAAGACGCCCCATGCGGAGGTGCACGTGTTCGACATCTCGAAGCGGCCGTCGATGCCCGAGGAGAACTCGGGCTGCGACCCGGACCACCGTCTCCTGGGCCACACCAAGGAGGGCTACGGCCTGTGCTGGGACCCGCACCAGCCGTACCATTTGATCTCTGGCTCGGACGACGCCATTATCTGCGAGTGGGACATCCGGGAGGCTGGCAAGACGGTGCAGCCGCTCCACAAGTACAGCGGCCACAGCGACGTGATTGAGGACGTGGCGTGGCACATGCACCACACCAAGATCTTCGGCTCTGTCGGTGACGACAAGAAGCTGCTTATGTGAGTTGATGGGGTTGGATATGAGGTACGAAGCGTGCGTACTGATGCTTGTTTTGTGGTGATGCAGTTGGGATATGCGCTCGGAGAGCTACGACAAGCCTGCCACGACGGTGTACGCCCACACGGCCGAGGTGAACTGCCTGGCCTTTAGTCCGTTCAGCGAGTACCTCGTGGCAACAGGCTCGGCGGACAAGCACGTGAACCTCTGGGATATGCGCAACATGAAGGCCAAGCTGCACTCGTTCGAGGGCCACAACGACGAAGTGTACCAGATCCAGTGGTCGCCGCACAACGAAACCATTCTGGGCTCGTGCTCGGCTGACCGCCGCCTGCACGTGTGGGACCTGAGCAAGATCGGCGACGAGCAGTCCCCTGAAGACGCCGAGGACGGGCCTCCGGAGCTGCTGTTCATCCACGGCGGCCACACGTCCAAGATCTCGGACTTCTCGTGGAACCCGAACGACGCGTGGGTCGTGGCCTCCGTGGCCGAGGACAACGTGCTGCAGATCTGGCAGATGGCCGAGAACATTTACAATGAGGAGGACGAGGAGACGGAGCAGGCGGAGGTGGCCGAGGAAGACCTCGAATAAGCCAAACCGTCAAAGACATGACCACGCTATTTGCTTAGTGCAGTCGTTAGTGAAGATGATAATTGAATGTACTAGACCCCACAAGGCTTGTTCGCTCGTGGTTAGCCCCTAGCCAGAGCAATAGCCCTGCAATAGCCCTCCAACGTTGCCAATCGTAAATCTCCGCAGCCAACGAATAGCCGTGTCCTGCGTTCTTCCCGCTGCCATCCGCCATGTCCCGCTCGCCGTCCTCCTCTCAGCCCGAGGTGGCCGACGCCGCTGAGCCCCTCGATGCTCCGATGGAGGAGGAGGTTCAGGACCTCACGGCCGACACGGACGAAGCTCCAGCCGAGGAGGAGGACGCCGCGCCGGACACGCGGCTGGAGAGCGACGAGTACCGGACTTGGAAGAAGAACACGCCATTCCTGTACGACCTGATGACAACCCACTCGCTCGACTGGCCGTCGCTCACGGTGCAGTGGCTGACCCCAAGGTGCGTATTTGTCTCATGCTGTAGTGCTGTGGAGGCTTTGAGTCTGATGAGCTTCCGGACACGCTGTTGATGCATTGGTGGTGGCAGGTCAACAGAAAGCGATTTTCTCGTGGGTCAGCTACTGCTGGGGACCAACACGTCCGGCGCGGAGCAGGACCAGCTCAGGGAGGTGAAGGTGTTTTTGCCGCGGGACAAGAAGCTCGGCGCGCCAAAGGTGAACGAGGAAACGGAAGGTTTGTGCTCAATACGGTAGCTTAGCGTCATGCCGACTGTGTGCTTACTCTTTTGGCTTGCAATGACTAACGGTAGAGCTGGGCGACTACAACAATGCCGTGGGCCGCAAAATGGAGACCTGGATTCGGATCCACCACGACGGCGAAGTGAACCGAGCTCGTGCCATGCCGGCTGACGAGTTCATCGTGGCCACCAAGACCCACCACGCTGAGGTACATGTGTTTGACGTCTCCGGGAGGAAGATGGTTCCTGAGACCGCTAGCTCCGAGCCGGATATTCGCCTGCTTGGCCACAAGAAGGAGGGCTACGGCTTGTGCTGGGACCCACATGAGTCGCACCACTTGATCTCGGGCTCGGACGACGCCATTATCTGCGAGTGGGACATCCATGGGGCTGGCAAGACTGTTGAGGCGCTGCACACGTACACCGGACATACCGACGTGATTGAGGATGTGGCGTGGCACAGACATCACCCCAAAGTCTTCGGCTCCGTCGGTGACGACAAGAAGCTGCTCTTGTACGTTGGTTTGGCTAGTGAATCGTGTCTGCTTCCGCATATCTGACGGTGCTTTTTGGTTTTGACTTGAGGAATGAAGCTGGGATACACGGTCCGAGAGCTACGACAAGCCAGCAGCGTCTGTGGACGCCCACTCGGCTGAAGTGAACTGCCTGGCCTTCAGTCCGCTCAGCGAGTACCTCGTTGCCACAGGTTCATCGGACAAGACGATCAACCTCTGGGATATGCGCAACTTGAAGACCAAGCTGCACTCCCTGGAGGGCCACAGCGATGAGATTTACCAGCTCCAGTGGTCGCCGCACTATGACGGCATCCTGGGCTCCTGCTCGGCTGATCGTCGCCTGCACATCTGGGACCTGACCAAGGTGAGCTTCGTAAAGCATTGAGCTGGCGAGGGGTTGTTGGCTTTAACATCGATGTCTTGTTGTAGATTGGCGAAGAGCAAACGGTTGAAGACGCTGAGGACGGCCCGCCGGAGCTGATGTTCGTCCACGCAGGCCACACCGCCAAGGTCGTGGATTTCTCGTGGCACCCGACCGAGCCGTGGGTGGTGGCCTCGGTCGCCGAGGACAACATCCTGCACATTTGGCAGATGGCCGAGCACATCTACAATGGCGAGGACGGCGCCGAGCAGCGAGAAATCGCCGATGATGAGCTCGAGTAGAGGCATGAAGAAGACCAATTCGGTGTCTCGTATTTCATGCGCCAAGTAAATGGCAAGAAGCTCGTCGTCGGAGTGCAACCCAAGCAATTGAATCTCGTCGCACCAAAATGGCAGGATGGGAAGATCATTTTGCAATCATTCCAGTACGATTCACTTGGATTCAGTAAGCCGCCGTAATCTAGGCAAACGACAAAATAACATAAACATCTGGTAGCCAACTTCAGAAAGTGGAAACCAACGTCACTTTACCATTCGCAGTCGCAAGGCAGACCCCATGACCAACACCAGCCCCGCAGTGCCCAAGCCCAAGCTGCACGGCGCCATCTTCGACATGGACGGCACATTGCTGGACACGGAGGAGCTGAGCCGCGTGGCCATCGACGGCGTCATGCGCCAGCACGGCAAGGAGTTCACCATGACCATGCACAAGACGATTCTGGGTCGTCCGGCCGTGGAGTGGACGCGCATGGCCATTGCTGCCGCTGGTCTGAGCGAGGAAGAGCTCTCGCCCGACGAGCTATTCAGGAAATGGGAGCAGAGCATGCGGGACCTGTCGGACCGCGTGAAGGAGCTGCCCGGCGGCGTGGAGCTGCTCAGTGGGCTGCATGCGCGTGGCATCCCCCTCGCTTTGGCCACGTCTAACAGCCGGAGCGTCGTGGACGCCAAGATCAAGCACCACCCCAAGCTCTTCTCCTTCTTCTCCACCATCGTGTGCGGCGACGACCCCGCCGTCAAGCACGGCAAGCCGGCGCCCGACATTTTCCGCACCGCCGGCCAGCGCCTCTTTGGCCTCAAAGACGGCGAGGACGGCGACAAACCCCCGCACTGCGTCGTCTTTGAGGACTCGGTCAACGGCTACACGGCCGCCAACGCTGCGGACATGCACAGCGTTGCCATCCCGGACGTGCGCATCCACACGGACGAGGCGCAGCGCGCGGAGCTGTTCGGCAAGGCCGACGAGGTCATCACGTCGCTCACGCAGTTCGAGATCGACAACTACGACTGGCAGCTGTAAGATCTGGTGTTGTACTAGCGAGCTAGACATAGGAGCTACGGATGCTCACTTTAACAAGAGCACTTACCATCATCCCATGGGCAATTCCTGTATAAATAGTGTTCATGCAGCTGCCATAACACCAGCACGAGAGCCCAGACTGCGGTTCCCATGACGAAGGCGTCTGGACCAAGCGCAAAGCTGCAGAGCGAAGAGCTCAAAGACGCGTACCGAGTGTGGCTCAAGGACCTGTACGACGAGAAACCCGAGAAACTGTTGCGGAAGCTCGCTAGCAAGAAGAAGAAACTCGGAGTCGAAGGCAGACCACGACGGAAGCAACGACTGCAGCATGCGCAACAGCATACGGCAGCTAGTGCTTTAAAAGATGTTGTGATGAAAAACGTGAGAGATGCGACCTTTGCTTCGTCCTGGGGCTTGTGATCTAACAGCATCTTGCGTGTGCATAGGCCGAGTTAGGTAAGCTTCCAGCTTTGAGGAACCCCGTTAATAAACAAGCTCTCCACGACTCGCAACAGAGGCGGCACCAGGCTCTCGTGAATGAAGCCAACTACTCTTCAGTTCAGTATGCGCACCAGCCGTCATGGCGGCCAGGACTTGCGTTTTTCCAGCAGCTTGTTCGACATGTCCAGAAAACTCGTGACGTTGACGACACTAGCAATTCTTCTTCAGGCGTTGCGTCAAGTGAGTTGCCCGGATTTCCGATCCAGATCGCTCCAATACTGCTTCGTGTTCCCTTACGCCAAAGTGGAGGCCGTCTTGGTGTTGCTCTTCTGTATTGTCAAGAGCAAAACCAAGAAGAACATTCAGTCGAAGTTAACGGAGGCAGCACATCGTTTGTATTGCATTGTCGCGTGTATTCAAAGGCAAGTAGCTGGCGACTGCATCGAGACGCGCTGCTTGACATTGTATCGAATTCATCGGCGGAAGTTTGTGCAGTCAAGAAGAGTGCTCAAGACCTCGAGTCTCGTCGCAACGAGGTGCAGCTCCTGCTTTCTCGCCAGGAAGTCGAACAGGCAATTGATGAGCTCTGGGTTGACAGAAATGAGGCCGGCGACGTGAAACTGGACCAGCAAAGCGATTTACTACGTGTAGCGATCCAGAAGTATATTCCGTTCAAGGGTGCTGCAAGAACTTTCACATCGACTTCAAGCACAGACCCCCCACCGGAACGAAAGGCTTGGATCGCTCGCTGCGCCTCTCGCAAGAGAGACAACAATTCATCCAAGATCTGGATCATTTCAGGGGGAGACGCTTGTGACAAGGAGCAGTTCTCATCATCCACAGTCACGAATTCAAGTAGTACGGACTGTCAGATTGTGAAATGCAGCATTGATCAAGCCTGGTCGGAACCTCGCCTTCTGGCCTCGACGTGCGCAATGTCACTGGAAACGGCTCTTCGAGTTCGCTTTAACGAGCTGGTAGTGGATCTTCTACAAGGCACGTCCGGAACTTGGTGGCTGCTACAAGTGAAAGCATTCACGCTTGCTTCCATTCGCCCAGTTTCCGCTGCGTCTGTATCCTCCTCGTCAGGGTCCTCGTCGCTATCCAAGAGAACTCCTAGAGGATTGTCTCGGACACTATCGGCTCCTACTCGGTTTGAACCTGGTATAGCGTCGACGCGGTGGAAGAAATGGCGATGTGCTGGACGCTATTGCACCAATAACGGGGTAACCAGCAACCCTTTGAACGCGCAAAGTGACGGGTACACCAACGATGACGATAAGGAACCGAGCGGATATCTGACGAAAAAGATGCTGCGGAGTTGCGAGTTCTACGAGGACTTCGTTCAACTCCAAGATATGAGTCTTGCTGGCGGATTTACAGAATTCAACTCCGCGTTGGCCTTTCATTTGCAGCACCGCCTTCCGAAACGAGATCGCAGCCAACTCTACGAACCGCAACCACTTTGTACTGCATGCCTCGGACAATATCACTCGTTTCGAAACCAGTGGATGGAGACGATCGTAGCCCCGAAAACGTCGTCAACTCCAGGTATCACATCAGGGCATTGCAAGAGAAGTACTGTATCCAAAACGTACAACGAAGCCACCAACCAGATCCGACTTCCTCCTCGACATCTTCCATCTCTTCATCGCGGATCAGAAGCTTCGCACGCTCGTCCTATTCTCCCATCTTCAGTCCAAGTCAAGAGCTCAAACGGGCGAGAAGCCAGCGTGACCGAGTCAAAGCAGCCGAATTACTTGGATGAACTTGCGGCGATGGAACAAATGCTGGCTGAGCACGAACCACCTTCCACGTTGATTAAGACTACGAAGGAATCGCAGAGTATAAACCACCTCGAAACCACATCAACAGTGTTCAAACCGTCGAGACATGATGACATTTTCCCCCGATGGGATGGGGTCACGCGAATCGAAGCAATGTGGCAAGACTTGAGTTTGAAACCTCTTGAACGGCAGCTAGCCGACCCAAGTTTGCAACTCAATGACAGCTGCGCGAAGCAAGGCTACAATTCCATCTCACTCCAGCACGAACTTGCCAAGGAAGCGGGTCAATCCACCGGATCAAGCAAGCATTCATCCCCACAGCGAACTACAGAAGCACCACAAGAAAAAGATGACCACACGGTCGATACCCAAGTTCCTCGCACCAGGCACGAGGCAACCTACCCGGTTCAAGTTCAGCTCTGCAGACGCGTGTTCGAAGACGAATCATACCGAGAAGAACTTGTGAATTGCGCAATGAGTGCGCTTATCTCGGGGAAAGCAAACGTCTGCTTTGTCGTGACGCCACTCAATTGCCACCCGAAAGGCTCACGAGAGGACGGAGACGAATTGGCCGAAATGGCGCTGCGATCGCTCTACATTGACGTCAAGCAAGCACTTGCAGCTTCATCGGACGATCTGTGTGTTTCATCCTGGCCCATGCGACCAAACGTTTGGCGTGAAGCAAGTGGATGCATCACGGTTCGACTTGGTGCAGCCTAAGACCTACCAGCAGTGGCACTGACAGCAGAGAAGACGTAAGAAATGACGTGCAATTGACGACATCAAAGCCACAGTTAGTCGCCTGCGCAGCTCGAGGTTGCTGTGAGCCATGCTAGTGCTCCTCAACGTAGTGATCCGGATACTTTGCGATATGCTCCATCATCTCGCGCTCTTGCTCCAGAAGATGCGGCAGCTTGACGTCGTACACGTCTTCGAACATCGTCTCCAGCGGTGGCCGTTCCTTGGTCTCGGCCTGCTGCAGTGCTGCAAGCACATTGGTTCGCTCGTTGTCCTGCATGTGGCGATCCTGTTCTTCCGAGAGCCATCCGTGTTTCTACAAGCCGCCAGCGATTATGGATAACGTTAGAATAGCTAACGACTGGCATCAAAAAGCCCATCAAGCCGTGCCAAAACTCACCAGCAAGTACCGCTTCGTCCGTTCGATCGGGTCGCACGTTTCCTTCCAGTGTTTAATCTCAGCGACGGGCCGGTACTGGGTCGAGTCATCCGACGTCGAGTGGTGGCCCTGACGGTAGGACATGGCCTCGATGAGCACGGGGCGGTTCTCGTTCAGGATAAACTCTCGTGCACGGCGAGTGGCCTCGTGCACAGCCAGGAAGTCGTTACCGTCCACGCGCATGACAGGAATGCCGTATCCGCTGCCTCGCGACGCGATGCCGTCACCTCGAAACTGCTCGGAAGTGGGCGTACTGATCGCAAAGCCGTTGTTGCGGACGAAGAAGAGGATGGGGCAGTCCTTAGTGGACGCAAAGTTCAACGCAGCGTGGAAATCGCCTTCACTAGCAGCGCCCTCGCCGAAGTAGCAGACGGAGATGCGGTCTTCCTTGGCCAATTTGAACGCGTAGGCAGCCCCTGCAGCCTAAAAGCCAAGGAGGTATTAGCACCAGAAGCCTAGAAATGACTCAACTCTTGTGCTGCCTTCAATGCGAACCTGCGGCAGCTGCGTCGCCAAGGGAGACGAGATGGTCTGGTGGTTGAGGTTCTTGGAGCCGTAGTGCACGGGCATCTGGCGGCCTTTGCCGTGGCCGTCCTTGTTGCTGAAGCATTGGTCGGCGAAATTCTGCAGCGAGAAGCCGCGCCACATGAGCACGCCGGGCTCTCGGTACTGGGCGAAGACCATGTCGCCCATCCGCAGCGCCGAAGCACTGCCGAACGAGATGGCTTCCTCGCCGTACGACGTCATGTAGAAGGAGATGCGGCCCTGACGCTGCGCGTCGTAGAAAATGTTGTCCATGGTCTGCAACGATTAAAACAACGTTAAATCACTTCAACTGGCCATTCCTGAAGCGTTCACGTACGTTTAAGCGGATCATTTGGCTGTAGATCTGCGTGCACAAGTCCTGGCTCAGCTGCGGGTCCTTGGCGCCTTCCACGACGTCTCCATCTTCGTTAATGACTGCGGTAAAGCGTAAGTTAGCGCTGTATTGGCAGGAAGGGAGTGCAAGGCCCTCGTACTGCGGAAACATGGGATGAGGTCGTTGTCGCGAGGATCGCGGAAGACCATGGACGGCACGAAGGGCAGCTGCGTGCCTGGGAAGCAGCCGAGCGACGAGAAGTGGCGCGCGCTGGCGGTGGCGCGGCGGACGAGCGAGGCAGCGGAGAGCATGACGACGTCAGGTTCACAGTTGGAATGTGTTGAACTTGGAGGAACGCGGACGGCTTTTGCATCTAATCAAAAGCTGCATCAAAACGACCTGCAAGATCGAAAGTGACGTTTGGCATACGGATGGAGTAGGAGTATCTGACTGTAGAACAACAGCTGGATAACCTCTAATAAAGCGATTTATGCTTTTATCCGGATGGGTACATGCGACGATACAAAAGGTTCACCAAGAACCAAGCAGGAGCTTGCATGTTGGCAACGCTATTCAGCCTTGCATCATTGATGAGGTATGCTACATGTAGTTTGTCACCATGAACGCGGAGTTTGTTGGTTGCGAGAAGGTTGCAGTGGTGCCACGAAACGGTTGGCATACCGGAGCGCGTCTTGGCTCTTGCTTGGCTCGCCCAATCATGCAGGTGCCAAGTTTCGCACCCGTGCTTCGAAGGCAAAGCAGCGTTGCTTTTCACCGTTCTCACACGTCGCAGACATTTCATTTTTGTCCAACCCATTGCCTCTAAATCCCTTATTTCAGCCAATGGCCGCCTCCGCCAGGTTGATTGGCCGCTGGCACCAAAGCCGTTGAGCTCGCTGTCTATTCAGTCAGTTGCCGCACACACCGGGTCGTACGTCACCTTGTGCCCCCGACCGACACGATGGCCAAGAGTCTGCGCTCCAAGATCAAGCGAAAGTTCCGCACGGAGCTGCGCAAGCGCATCGGCGTGCCGCTTCAGGCCGTGCAGGAGGCCAAGATCCAGGAGAACCTCAAGCTGGCCATCGCTGCGCAAGGTACGAGTCTATCGACCGCCCTACCTTCCTGCCAATTGCAGAGCTCTGACAGTTGCTTCTATTGAATTTCACAGCCACTGGTAAGTCCGTCGCCAACCTCAAGAAGCTTATGGGCGCCTCGGTGCCCGTGGCCAGCAGCGAGATCACCGGCGTGGTGAAGGAGCAGACGCCCGCGGAGGCCGAGGCTGCGCTGCTGAACCAGGAGGCCGACGCCACCATGGCCGACGTTAAGAAGGCCAAGAAGGACAAGAAGAAGCAGAAGAAGCGGAAAAGCAAGTTCGTGCACTTCCACCAGCTGCGCAAGAAGGGCGTGTAAGCTCACACTCGTGGAAAGCCTGGAGACGAAGCGCGACCAAATGGCGATCAATAGGCGGCAGCTCGCGTGGACGAGAGATGAGAGGACTGGGCTGCCGCTGGCGACGCGCGATCGATCGTTTTTACTCTGTAATCTGCAATTATCCAGTTTATTTTATGCCTGTTTGTTTAGTCGTCCCAGTCGGAGACTTCCGTCGCTGCATGGAACTCAATCTGCTTGTCGTATTGGTACCCGTCCTGGTCAGGACGGAGGAAGTTCTGCTGGAAAACCTGGTCCATCTTCTGCTTGACTTGTTTAAGTTGCGTCTCAGACACGCGGTTGTAGTCGGCTTGAGGCAGCACTGGAGCAGCAGAGAGTGATGATAACGCCGGTTCGGCTGCTGAGTTGTGGTGATCGACCAGCTTTCTCACCAGACGAACGAGCTGCACAACCAACGTACGCAAAAAGCTGAGCGACAGCGGGATCCACGTCAACCGATCGGTGCTTACCTGCGTGGGTGGAACCTTGCTACCCCCGACGACATCTGCGTGCTCGTTGATAATGTCTCGAACGAGTCTGTCAATGCGGTCATCCTAGCCGTAAACGTCATGAGCATCGCAGCTTCGTTCCAACCACCCGTAGATGAGATCTTGGGGACTTACGCTGAACCTGCTCGAGCCAAAAGACGATAGCTCTGCCTTGAGATCGATCACGTGGTGGTAGAGCTGTCTTGCAACTGCGTGGTGATACACATACTCGACGATGATTCCCGGCGGATCGTACCGCAGCGCAAGGCGCAGCGGCTCGACGCCGTCGACGACTCCCATCAAGGACAGAGCACCGTTTCAATCAGAGAGTCTCCTTGCGTTCACTATAATAAACTTAGGATGGCAATGCAGACTCTATTCGTCTCCAACGGGGACCATAACCCGCTTGCTGCCACAGCACGAGGACCTCGCAGCAGCTCCAGCCTGCCACTCGACGTTCTCCTTCCACATGCGCGAATCGCCTTCGTACTGTTCACTTTTCCAGATGGGCACCGTGGCTTTGAGCGTGTCAATAGCGAAGGCACAAGATTCCAGTGCCTCTCTTCGATGGGGCGAGCTCACCGCCACAACGACACTCGCCTCCGCCACCTCCACGACGCCCAGCCGATGGAACAGCGCCACCCCCACAACTGTTGGCCACTTGTCACGGATCGTGGCGCAGATCTTGCGCAGCTCCGACACGGCCATTGGCGTGTAGCCCTCGTACTCGAGTCGCACCACCTTCTTGCCTGCATCAGTGCAACAACAAAACAACCTCAGTCCAGGCCCTCAACTACTCGCAAAGCAATTCCAACCACGTCAGCCACAGACCTTGGAAGTTGTCTCGTGTGGTGCCCACGAACGTCGAGATGGCGCCTGCGCTCGGGTGCGTCACCAGCTTGACGGCTCGTTCATTATTCAGTGGCTCATATCCCACCTCCACAAAGTCGCCACGCCCGGGCTCCTCGCTAGAATGCATCATCACCGTCTTCTCCTCTTAAAGTGTAGCCATCTGAAAGATTTCGGTAAATTGATTCGCTGAAAAAGTATCAATTTAATGCCCAATCACAGTCTCGCAATCAGCAGCATCTCCAATATCGGGAGCTTATCAAGACCATCGACGGATGGCGACGTCTTCGGCCGAGCTGTGGCTGTACCTGGACGCCGCCACGGGGCAGCAGAAGGGCCCCGTGCCCGCCCCGATCCTCAAGAAGCTGCTGCGCAAGGGAATCGTGCAGCCACAGCAGCTGATATGGACGCAAAGGCTCTCGGAGTGGACTGCAGTAGCTGGGGTGGAACCCTTCGCCGCCTTCTGCCGCGTCTGGAGCGCCGCGTGGTTCTACATGGCGGAAGATGTGGCAGATCACAGCAAGGAAGCAGTCAGGACGGGGCCCGTGACGACGCAGCAGCTGGTGACGCTCTTTGTGGACGGCCAAGTGGACGGCATGACGCTCGTCTGGAGCCAGGAGCTGGACGGCTGGAAGCCAATCGGTGCGTTCAGTAGCAACGCTATTGCCTGTGTTATTGCAGTAGAATCGAACTGATTTAAAAGGGCTTCTTGGTGGTTGTAGGTGAAGTACCGTCGCTAAAGGAGTTCCTGCAAGAAGCCAACGATGATTTGGACCGCGAAGCTGAGCTGATGGAACAGGCGAGCGAGGTGCCGATTGAGCACCAAGTTTTCGAGAAGGAGTATGATGATGGCTGCATGTTTCGGCGGTGGAAGTGCGTGCTGACCGATGAATTGCGATGTTTGTAGATCGACGGATGCTCTCGTGGCAGAGGACGGCAAGCGATACGTGTTTGATGCCGATTCCAAGACGTATGTGACTCCGGAGGATAAAATCGAGGAGGAATTGGCGGCGATTCAGGAATCTATGGCGGAAAAGGGTTCCGGGAAACAAGAGGCCGCAAAGCCGACTGCAAAGGAAGGCAACCAGAAGACTGGGGATGACAAGAAAAGCGATCGTAAAGAGACGCAGCCTGCAGTTTCTGCGGTGGCGGAAGGGAATCCCGCAGACCAAACCGATGCAGATGCAGAAGCGGCTAAAAAGCGCAAGAAAAAGAAAAAGAAGAAGAGTGACAAGTGGAAGAAGAGCAAGAGCAACACGTGGGTGTACGTGAATGGTTTGCCACTGGATATCACTGTGCAAGAAGTGCACGACCATTTCGCCAAGTGCGGCGTGATCCAGACGGATATTGCCTCTGGAGAACCGCGCATCAAACTGTACCAAAGCAAAGAGAGTGGGGGCCTGAACGTAAGACTCATTGGGATGCAAAGATACTTGAGAATGTGATATCCTAACCGAAATGTGTCTGTGATTTGTGCCTTGCAGGGCGATGGATCAGTCTGCTACATGAAGGAGGCGTCCGTGGAACTAGCCGTGCAGTTACTTGACAAGTCACAAATTCGGCCAGAGTACGTTGATTCACTCGTAAATGGAATCTTTCTTGTGGGCTAATACTCGTCGCTCTTTTACTGTGATACTAGATGGCCTATTGACGTATCCCCAGCGGAGTTCAAGCTAAAAGGTGCCGAGTTTGTCAAGCGGAAGAAGCTGAAAATCGATACCCGTGCCAAAGTTCAACTATTCGAGAAGCAAAAGGTTCGTTTGCCGCAGTACGTTGTCCACATTCTATTAAGTTTATCTAATTAGTGCTGTTATATTCCATCAGGCGCTCTCTTGGAATGAAGGCGAGGTTGATGAGCCTGCAGGCCTCCGAATTGTGGTGATCAAGCACATGTTCACACCCGCGGAAATTGAAGGTACATTCGTATTGCGCCTAGATCAAGAGGTCTCTGTGTTTTAAGCTCATCGCTTGCCATGCCACCGCAGATGAAGAGTACGAGAAGGAGCTACAAGAAGATATTCATGAAGAGTGCTCCAAGATTGGTGAAGTCTCGAAGATCACGCTGTTCGCAAAGCACGTGGACGGTGTGGTGGTCGTCAAGTTCGCCTCGAGTGGCAGTGCTGCTCGGTGTGTCGACGTCATGAACGGACGGTTCTTCGCCGGCCGCAAGCTGGAGTGCGGCTTCTGGGATGGCACGGACTACACTTACCGCGAGACCACGACTGAGGAGAAAAAGCGCTCCGAACAGTTCGAAGAGTGGCTGGAGGGAGGGTCGCAATCTTCGGACAGCGAAGGCGAAGACGAAGAGAAAAAGGAGGACCACAGTGCGAAGGTCCCTGAAGGAGAAGACGTACACGCTGGACGAGAAATGCCCACTCTTGATGATGACAGTGATGACAGCGACGTTGAAAGCAACGGAGATGATGATACCAACCCGACAAGTAACGAGGAACACGTTGGTCGAGTCATGCCGGACCTCGACGCTCTTGACGATGAAGAAGGGGACAAGTGATACCAGTACTCGTTGAGCGCGTTGTTTCAACGGATCTGTAATGAGAGATGCATCCCATTGGAACTTCATCCTCGCGTTCTGACCTAGCGGAGTGTGAGGCCGACCACATCGCCAATTCCTTCCAACTATTCTCAACTCGACAAGCTTGGGCGTTTCCACTGGTAAGTTTGGACGTTGGTGGTTCATCATTTTGAACAGATTGTCGAAAGACCGTCTGATTACCGGGTGCCAACGTTGCAGTAAGTGGCCTAAGTTTCTTGTTCTTGTCTCCAGAAGCTGATGATTGAGCTTTTCTTGGCCTTGTCTTGTGAACTGCTTGGTGCTTTCTATAGGCTGAACATCATCAAGGTTTGCATGCTATCTTTGCAGGTAAAGCTGCCTTCTCGCTCACCTTCTTCTCTGCTAATAGACGAGTGGCATCTTTTTGTAGCCCTTGGCCTTGGCCTTGACTGGCATCAACGTGGCGAGCTAGGTCCCTATAATTGTTGTTGCTGCCTCCTGCTCCCCGCGAGTGCTGCCAGCTTCCCTCTCTCCACGGGAAGGCTTCGACTTAACAAGGACTTGTCAAGATGCCGGACATCATGGATGGCTGGACGCAAAAGCCCTGGAGTGTGACGGAGGAGATGTGGAAGCGGAAGGCCAAGGGCCTCGAAGACCAATACCAGCGCCTGCTGTCGGATCACCAGGACTTGCGCCTTGAAAAGGCCAAGATGATGGGCGAGCTACGAGTTCTCCAGCGCTACAAAGAGACTGCCGAGGACACGATCAGCCGCGAAGTCGCCAGTCGAAAGTGCGTCCAACTTGCCTCGTTTCGAGATACGGTAAACGCTTTCGAGCTGATTCGTCTTCACTCCTGTTTTTCCACACAGGATTGAGCACAAAGATAAAGTATCGGCTACCACGAAGCTGGAGCAGTATATCAAGAAGTACGAGCGCGAGTGTGAGAGAGCGTTTGCGCTTGAGCGAGAAAACGCTTTCCTCCTGGAACAGGTCTCCAATATCAAAGGGGAGACTGAGAAGCGGCTCGACTTGCTGAAAGAATTGGAGGATTCACAAAAGCGCAACGCACGCCAGAAGGAGAAGCTACGCGAGTGAGCTGCTTAACCCCCGAGCAATGTGCTGACTCGTTAAACTCCTGTACTCACCTCACTCTGCTGCTTCCAGGATGGAAGTTGTCGGCATCGAGAATGAAAACACCATTTTGGAGCTGAAAGAGAAGAACCAGAAGCTCAAACGGAAACAGGCAGCAGCCGAGGAAGATGCGGCCGACAAAGCGGAAGAGGCCAAGAACCTTGCCGTCCGACTAGCGGTTCGTACACTTTACTGTCTACACTTGTGCGAGTCTGTGCTTACTGTGCTGTACTTCCATCCCACAGGCTGTTGAATCTGCTTGGGAATCCGCTCGTGGTCAGAACAAGACAGCCCTCCACCAACTCAAGAAGAAGTGGGTCATTCGTTGTCTTCATATTCTCTAGTTTGTCAGCGTATTTACTGCTTTTTGTCGTGAAATTCCTAGGGAATCGCTCTCGAAAGAGCTCGAGAACGTCAAGTCGGAGACCAAGGTTCGTTTCAAGCCGTTATGTACTTCACTGTTCTCCCAGCTGAAAGTCTCACTCGATCCCTCTTGGTGCAGCACGCGAGTTACCGAATTCATGCGCTCGACGTCGAGGTGGAGACGGCACAGAACAAGCTGCGACAGAAAGACCGTGCGATCGAGGAGTTTCGTGAGAAGAACGCACTGTTGAAGAAAGAGGTGACTCGACTGAGTGCTCGGATGGAGGACCTCTCAGCAAGTCTGCTTGCTACGCGTGAGGTCATCGAAGAGAAGGACGCCGAGCTTGAGCGAAAGGCCGATCAGCTACGCAACAAGAAGACGGAAGTCAAGACGCTCGAGCGTATCGACGATTCGTCAAAGGATCGCATTCAAGACCTCGTGTGCCAAGTCAGCGAGCTACAGCAGCAACTGCTCGACACTCAGAAGGACTACCTTCGCAAGGTGAAGAAGGACGAGTTGACGCGCGAGATGCAGCGCGCCCGGGATCGCGCCGAGATCGCCAAGGAGCTGGAAATGACCCACAAGCCTCGCAGATGCAGGAACTGCAACGAGACGTTCACCAACAAGTCGAACACGTCGCTCTCGTGCTCGTTCCACCCAGGTCGCTTCGTGGCGCGCAAGTACCCGCTCGAAGGCTACCAATGGAGCTGCTGTCAGAAACGCGAGCTGTCGTCCAGACCCTGCAAGTTTGCTGGCCGACACCTCGAGTCGAAGCTGCTGGACTAGACTGCCGAGGAACATGCGACGCAGAGGCACCGGGTGAGCAAAAAATAAATGAATAAACCTATCGTCCAGACCCGTTGGTTGCGTCGGTTCACGACAGCTTTCTCCACAGCCCCCACGCACTAGAATGCGCGTTAACATCAAGGTGCACGGCCTGCAGTTTGTAGTGCCCTGTGGTGAAGGAGGTCAAACCTGTCGCTGGCTCGGTCTAGCTGTTGCACAGCGGTACACCCTGGCTGCACCACACGGACGCTGCCGAACTCGTGAGGACGCGCACATTAAGCAAGGCTTCTTCCTTCCAGCCGCGATCATCAAGGCGAATGGTCAACTGCTCCGTCCCGAGACGAAGATTGCGGAGGTTTGCAAGGATAATGAGACCTTGACTGTCCAGCTTCAGGTAGGTAGCCGTCTTGCTTATTGCCAGTTTTGAGACGTCGCTAATTTCCTTCGCTTGTGTCTTGCTTGGCTTACCAGCAAGAAGTGCGGGTGAACGAGATCGGTACTCCTCAGTTTACTGCTTGGACGGCGAATGCCTTCTTCCCCTCTCAGAAGCGTGAGGACATTGCAAACCAAGCGCCTGAAGCTAAAGCTGATGCGAAAAACTCGCCGGGATCAAAAGTACCAATAAAGCAGCAACAAGTGACCTCCAACGACGATCAGGTCGCTGATGCTGAGGCTAAAGGAGGAGTTGACTCCACGTCGGCAGAAGAGTTGAAGCAATACGCTCGTGCGGAGATGTTGCAGCAGGTCAACTCGGGACAGTTCTTGTCCGACGTGGAGGTGGAAGCTGCGTTCCTGTACGACTGGAGTCGCCTGCATCCTGAAGAGATCGAAAAGGACGTCCACGAGCGGGAACTTCTGCAAGAACTGCTGCTGTCCCGCTTCTCGGAGTTGAATGCTGGCTACATGCATTACGCCGCTGGTAGTAGCGAACTCACGTATGGCATGAATGGCGCTGAGCTCACACATTTCCTGCATGAATGTGAGCTCACTCGATTTCACGACGTTGAGAAGCAGAAAACGGTGGAGAAGGTGCTTTCCCAGTGCTTGCGCCACGATACACTGGCTGCGTTGCACGATCGTGGCACTCTGTCCCGAGTAGGCTTTCTGCATGCGCTGCTGCGAGTGGTGCAAGCTGTGTCGTCTACAAAAGGCCATTCGTTCAGTGAAACCTTGGACGGCGTCCTCAAGACCCGTATACTTCCCACCATTGCTCGACTAACCAGTGGCCCCTTCCGAGACCATTCTCACCACGATGTACGTTGCTCAATTGCCGTGCTATTGCAAATACATGAACGAGTGCTAACATGTTGTGGCTTGCGGATGTACTAGAAAATGGTGGCGATTTTTCAGGAAGCCAAGCCAAAACTTCGTAAATTGTACGCCAAGTACGCACAAGAGCACGCTCCGAAGCCATCTCTCCGAAGGAAGAGTGACAACGATGAGCCTGAAGACGCATCAACTTCCACTGCGTCTGCGCCTTCACTTCCGATTTCATCGACGTGGCCGCTTCTGCTTTCTGCGGTTGGATTGAAGAATATGCTGTACGACTGCGGCATGTTTTGCTACGGCACGCCCGAGGAACAGGAAGTTTTGTTCGACCGCACGGTCGAGCAGAGCTTTTCCGGTATGCGCGACGTGGAGCGTGCCGAGGACCGATTGGTCGTCTTTAGCGAGTTTCTCGAGATCACGGCTCGAGTTGCACTGGCCGTGCTGGAAAACGACAACGAATTGCCACCGCGCGATGCGATCAAACTGGCACTCGACGCAGTGCGGAGTTTGCCACTCAAATTGGAAGTGCCCAAGCCTCGGAAGTAATCGACAAGCGGTGAGAAATCGCCGGCGATGCTGGTAGACCTTGAACAAGTCCCTCGGACTTAAAAGACTGTACCCATCGCTTCCAGGCCCATTATCAGATTTTGCCGGTGCAACAAGGATTTGCAGTACCGAGCAAAGTGAAAAGAAAACTCAAAATTGAAACAACTAAATATTTTTTCCGTCTTGCTTCACGTTGACTCGCGAACACCGAGCCCTTCAGCCAAGCTCTGCCTCCGCAGGTCCTAATACCCTACGACTGACGCCACAGCCACTTTTGTACAAAATCCTCGTCTCCTAAGCCTTGAGCGAGTAGTTCAAGCACTCGTACCAGCACCTCGAGTCGGCCAGCGAGTCGCAGTTCACCTTGAGCTTGTTCCCGTTGGCAAGCGTGAACACAATGCCACACTCCAGGTCGCGCGTGGAGCCAACGTCCACGACGGAGCCCAGACGCTCGAGCTGGTTGTCGACGTCGTTGGCAACGCCCAGCGTCGTGCCGTCCATGACGAAGAACCGACGCAGTCGAGAGCCCTTCTCCACCTCCGTGAGCCACCCGCCAAACACCGGCCGCAGTTTCTTGCGACGCCGACTGGTCAGGTACTTCTTCAGGGTGAACGTCTCCGCGTGTCGGATGGCGCTGCTGATGACGGAGCGCCACCGCTTGGCTGTCTCGTACGACTCGGCGTGGATCTTCCAGACGCGGCCACTCATCAGACGAATCAGCAGACCGTTGGCGTGGCCTTCCCACTCCTCGACCGAATGCGCCTTATCGCAAAGAACGATCTCCGAGTTGGTGTCCTTGGCGTACGCCAGCTCGACGCCGTGAAGCGTGAAGTACAGCCGCTTCCAGCCCTTAAATATCCCGGCCTGCTTGTAGAGCCACCCGGCGTGGTTCGACAGCGCCGTCTGAACGTAGCAGCTCTTCACTGACGTTTTGGCCTGCGCGGTCTTGCCGTTCGCGCTGGCCGCCGCGGATATCGCGCCGTACCACAGCATCTGCTCGTCGTAGGAATCCGCGTAGCAAACCATCGACACGTCCGTCGTCAGCTGAATCGCCAGGCCGTTCGCATGGCAATCAGCAAACGACACGGCCTTAATGTACCCTGAGCACTTGCGGTCTGCAGCTCCACCCGCATAGTCGCGGCACTCGACGTAGCCATCAATGCGCACGACGAAGTAGCAGCGTTTCCACGCCTTGTTCTTCTCCTGCTTGAACAAGTATCCCTCGTGCTGCTCGGACGCAGTGAGCGTGTACGACGTCTTGGACTGCGAGTTGAGGTTCTGGTTCCGTTCGATCGCCTTCTCCGTCGCGCCCAGCCACTGCTCGTGCTCGTTCTCGCTGGGACAGCGGATTTGGAGCGTGCTGCCATCGCCAAACTCGAACCGAAGGCCGTAGCGAAGATCATCCATCCGGTGCACTGCAATCAGCATGCCAAAGCCCTTCGGAGACTGGCCGACGCCTTTGCTGTACTTGAACTCCAGCCCCGACAGCACCGCGTAGTAGCGCTTCCACGACCTGAAAGCGCCACGCTGGATGAGCACCCAGCCCGCGTGGGGGACGAACGCCGCGTTCGAAGCGCGGCGGTTGTCAAAGCACGACGGGCGCGGGCGCGGTTCATCCTGGTTATTGCTCGGCGTGGTCGTGTACGAGTCCGGAGGGGACTTTCCACAGCGAGAAGACGACAGATACGGGTCGCTCACGCGCGGCTCGCGGACCTCCTTATCAGAAGCCAAATTGCTGTAGCCTCGGTGTCGGTGTCCGCCCTGCTGCAGCCCCGAGCCCTGATGGCCCGCGAGATAGGCCACGTAATTGCCCGTGCTGATGGGGAGGCCCATGACCGCGTCGTCCCCCGTTGCATCCACGGCTTCAGCCACCACGGGCGTCTGTCTCACCTCCTCTTTCTGCTTGACCACCTGCGGCATCGTGGCGACCGTCGCGCGTCGGTTCAGCAGGTTAAACGTGCCTGGATCCGACCGTATCGGGCGACTGCCACTCACGATGGCCTCGTAGTTCCGTGTATCCACAGGCAGCCCCACGACAGTGCGGTCCTCTTCTTCCTGTTCCTCCAGAACCAGCGACTCGGCCAGCTTCTCGTCGCGCAAGGGGCTTTGGAGCTCGTGCTGGTGGTACACTGTGCCCATGGCCAGCGTCTGGCGCTGATAACCTGGGGACGCAACGCTCGAGAAGGACGACGCGCCCGAACTGGTGCGTCTGCGCGCCAAGGTGTCCAGCAATGCCTGGTAGTTGCGCGTGTTGACGGCCAAGCCTAGAGGCGCCATGTCTTCGCCGTAGTCTTCGTCTAGAGCCTCGGCCTGCTCCACAGCGTGCGGGGACCCGTCCAACGCGGCCTTGCCGGGCGCGTAGGTGGCCCCGGGGTCCGAACGGATCGGCGTCACGCGCTGGGTGACCATGGCGAGGGGGCTGGTGTCCTGGATGAGTGCCGGTATCGCCCTTGTCTTTCGCTCTTTATCCGCGGGCGACCGCCAATCAAGACTTGCGCTCCAAACCCGCTTTTCGAGGAATGGCAGTTGGACAGTGAAGAGAAACTGGGCAGAAAGGGTGCCCACTTTTCTCATGACCTGCGAGACCCAGTTTTCTCCGGCGTGGAGCGAGTCCCGGCTCTGGATGATCTTAGTCGGACCCAGTGAGACAGACCTGTGGAACGTGATGATGCGAGAAATACGGGGACGACGTAAATCGGACTTTGCAAACTCTGCTTGGCGCGCGAATGAATGGGTACACCGCTGCGTGGATATTAACGCGGACGGTGGATATCAACGCTGACATTCCAGCCGTGGCAGTTTGCGCGGTTTCTGATGGCCTGGTTGATCTCTGCCAGCCGTGGCAGAATAGGTTCGCTTGCTGCCTCCTTGTTCGCATCGCATTGGCATTCGATCGTCGTCGATTTTCTATCGCCATCGAATGTTCCGCTGATCTCGGGCACTTGTCGAATCCGCGAGCCACGCCGGACTTGCGCTGTCTCCATTCATATAAGACCGTCGTGCTTGCTCTCCATCCAATGCTCACGGCGCGACGGAATCTGAACGTCTAGAGAACTTGGGGTAAGCGGAGCCCCGCCTTGAGCACAGCGCCCTCCAAATGGCGTGTCAGAAGTTGTGGCGCTCGAGGTGAGGGGCTGCAGCTGGCTGCGGAGGCTAGCCCACGGCCACATGACAGCGACGAACTGAGCCAACTGGGCCGCCAACTGGCGCGGACTCGAGATGACCCTGCGCATCTGGGCGCTAGCGAGTCGATCGCCGGCCAAGCACAGTTTACTGTACAGGCAGCTGCAGCAGCGCATGTGACCGATAATCGTCCCTTGGTGTCGTCAGCCAGCCACAAGCCAAGATGCGATGGTCTTGCGAGGAATCGAAGACGCGCTCGTTTCGCAAATAAAAACGTATCGGATACATCCTCCATCTCTCGCAGTTCAATCGATTCACAATTTGTTTGGTTTGCCGCTCGCCATCGGCGCTTTCTTCTTTGTGATGCACACTTTTGATGGTTTGTTACGGTTGTTATCAAGGGAGCAGCAAAAACATAATCACAACGTCGAGTGTATTTTGAAATGATCACCAAAGTCTCGGACATCTGCAAACGGTCACTCGACAGCGACGCTGGGTTGCGAGCTGCTAAGCTTCTGGTTGTGCTGTCGCTGCTGGCGCAGTTGCAGCTCTTGTTGATTCAGCGATAGCATGCGCAAATGCTGGAGTTCTTCCTCCAGCACGAAACCTTGTTTGCGCTCGTCCATGTATCGAGACTCCAGTTTGCCACAGCGGTGGCGCAGTTCGTCGTTCTCTTCCGACAAACATTCTATTTCCAATGTGCGGTGGCGGGCCTCGCGCTCCGCCGCGTTCAGCAGCGAATGAAGCGATTCATTGGTTCGCGTTAGCGAATCCACCTGCGTGTAAAGTTCTCTCTTCAAGAGAAAGAATTGACATGACAGCCATTAGTTTTCGTCCTCTTTCCTTCATCTGACAACAGGCGCACTTACGATTTCATCGTCTCTGATCTCTCCGTTGCTACATTCACACAGACACAGGAATGTGTGAGGGTCAGCACAAAGGAAAAAGTTAAAAGCTAGCCATGCCAGCACGTACCCGCCGGCTCTCTGACGCTTGAGCTCGTTGATCTGCGATGGAATTGTCATGAGTTGTTGTTGCTGCTCTTGGAGCACTCGGATAACCTGCTTCAGATCGTGCTGCTGGCGAATGAGCGAGGCTATCGTTTGCTGCTGCTGGAGGAACTGGGCCGCTGTGATCGTGATGGAAGTTTGCGGTAGGTTCACGGTGGCCTCAGGCATCTTCATGAGCTGCGAAGGCGGCGTCACAGGTCGCACTCCAGTCGGAGCGATGGCGACAGTTGTTTCACTCTCGGGCACCACCCCGCTGGCCACTGGGACAAACTTGATAGTGCTTGCAGCCATGGTCGTGCTAGGTGACGTGGCAATGGCAGAGGTCAGACCAGCAGTAGCCAAAACATCCACGCTCTCAGGTGTTGGAGAAGCTTCGCACTTGGCGTACGCTATCGCTTCTTGTTGCTGCTGTTCGTTGCCAATAGGATCCACCATATCAACGGCTTCGATGAACTCGCGGGTCGGGCTTTCGCTTCGTCGTCGGTATCGACGCATCAACGAGGTTTGGCGAAGTCGAGGCATCGACCGGGTAGCGCGCTTCGGTTTGGCTCGGCGCTCTATATTGTCGAAGCTGCGGCTGAGTTGGTCGCCCAGCTGCAGCGCGCCTTCAACTGCAGTTCCGCCGATCGATGTCGTGGTGACGAAGCGATGATCGTACAGCTGCTCAAGGCGGATATACATGCCAAACTCTTAGACCTCCCATGCCAACGACAACCCTCTCGACAGCCCGACACTTACGTCGTCGGCGTTCTTTCTCGAGGTTGGCGAATCGGACGCCAGCTCGATAATGGTGAAGCGTCCTCTGCGCTTGACCCTTGAAAAGTCAAGACCGACAAGGACACAGGCGCAGGTCAGCCAACAACACGAGCGTGGTTGACACGACGCGACCACAACGGGAGAAACGCACCGGCGAGCGCGCTGCACTCCTTCGCGGCTTTTCTTGGGCGACGAGTACTTTCTCGACGGCGACCCTAGAGCTGCTGCGGCACTGGAGGCAGCAGTGGGCGTCGACATCTCGCTGGCCGAGTCCATCGTAGAAACCTCTGTCTGCAAAGCCTAAAGCCACCCCCTCGTCAGTCTTCTATCTCCCCCTTCATCACTCACATAGACTTACGCAACTACGCACATCTGGCACAATAGTGAGCCCGCCATCGATGGGTGCGGGCGGCACCGACACCGCCTCGGGGGGCTGCGTGTGCGTCTCCGGCGGGTCCTCCGTCTTCAGTGCCGGAAGCTCCAGCGCCCCGCTCGAAGAGGGTTTGTCGCCCCCATACGCCTCTAGCTGCTTGGGCGGCGTTGGATTTGGCTGCGGCTGGACACTCGCTGCATCGCCGCTGCTTCCTGTGGACGTCGGGGCGTCGTCCGTCGCGGGGAAGTCGGCCACCGACGCCTCGTCGCCCTGGAAGGTGGGAGACTCCAGCCGTGGCGAGTACGGCGAGCCCGGGAGGATCTCAGTGATCGTGAAGCGGCCCTTTTGCTCGACCTTCTTGCGCCGCGACTCCATCGTCCGGCTTGGGCTTCGGAAGGCTTGAGCAATGCCCACGCAGCCTGCGCAGATTCGACCGACCAATTGCCAACTGGTGCTCGAGGTCCAAAATGAATGACGCTAGATGGAGTAGAGCCAGGCCAGCCGCTTTTATTATGTTTAGAAGTTTTATTTTATTTTCTAACCCTAGTTTGGTAAGATAGGGTTTGGCTGGATAGGGCTTGGACATCCACATTTTCGCTTTAGCAGCTCAAGGGTACCGGGATGACAGCCGACCACTCCTCGGCGCCGGCGGCGCTCAGCGCCACCACCACCGTCATCTTAACGACAGTGACCGCATCCTCTTCTTCTGGCGGATCGTCGCAGCGCAAGTTCGGCGCCAAGTGGGAGCTCAAGTACGCGGTGGCCGTGACGGAGCGCGACCCGCTGTCGCAGCTGCCCACCAAGGCCGTGTGCCGCATGTGCCAGGCCTTCGAGCGCGAGGAGACGGTGGGCGCCAAGCGCAAGAAGAGCAGCCGCATCCGCAGCTTCTCGGCGCCCTGGCGACCCGACAATATGAAGCGCCACATGGAGCAGCAGCACCCCATGCGCTGGGACGAGTACCAGAAACTCGGGGAGGGCGAGAAGCGCGCCTACTTCTCCACCGGCCGCGATGACCTCCTGATGACCCCCGCTGTAGGGCCCGATGTGATGGTGGCCCCCATGGTCAGCGAGCCAACGCCAAGCGCCGAGGCCAACGCAATGGCGGTGCAGACGCGGGCCTTCCTGATTGACAGGGACATCGTGGATGAGCTCATCAGTGGCGTGCTGTTCCAGACGACCAGTGAGGAGTACCGCAACGCATGGAATGTGCCCGTGACGTTTGCGCTGCTGGAGGAAACGAGCAATGGAGAGGCCGACCTGAACGAGTCGCGTTATGTGGCGCGTGTCGAGTCACTGCTGAGATTTAATATGTGCCTAAAGTACATGGCCATGGGCATCTCGTTCAGCCAAGTTGTCCCGCTCTTTCAGAAGATTGCAGAGGAGACTGGAACGGATTCCGCGTTGAGTGGATCTACGTTCACGGAGCAGCAGCTGGCGTGTTTGTGTCGCGTGGCGTGTGCTGTGAACCTGCAGACGCTCAAGGACGCGTTGCGCGGTGTGTGGGCGTTTGCAATCGCCCTTGAGAAGGGAAACGGAGCGGGCTCGCCGTACCTTGACGTCCGCGTCCGCTTTGAGTGCGACGGCCAGCTCCATGACTTCCATTTGGTTTCGATCCCGACTCGAGAGGACTCGCCGCCAATTATCGAGCATCAAAGCGAGATCATTGTCAAGTGCCTTGGCGTTGTGGCGCCTGGATGGAAGTCTCAACTCATTGGGGTCTCAACAAGTGAACCCGTCGTCAGGATGCCTGCCAGTGTACGGATTCTAATTAGCCGGCTCTCACAGGACTGTGTGGCCTCGCTTTACTGTGAAGGTGGAGTCGTTCAGCAACTTGAGCAAGCGATTCAAGAAGCCTTTAATCAACTGTGCAACCAGCGGTTCATGAATGCTCTGATGGTATTAACGGGTCATTTCCGCCGACAACGTGCTCTGGTCCGCGAGATGAACGGAGAAGTATGCCCTAAAGTTGAGGAAGGCCACTGGCGATCAATAGCGCATGTGCTCAAGTGGTTTTCTTCGAACCGTGGGCGTCTGACTCATTTTATCCAAGATTCCCAGCCGGCTGGAGCTCCTGGGAAGGAGTGGTGGGTCACAGTGCTTGCTGTTAACAGCGTCATGGATCGTGTGGACGTCGCTCTGGGTTCGCTACGTGGACCGGTTACCGCATCGACGCTTTCCCGACGCGAATACGTGGAAAAGCTGGTGACGGATCTGTCATTAATTACTGGTGCGCTGGGGCCGTTCGCAGCTTCACAGCGTGTTGCAATGGTCCAAGACGACAACTTTGAGGCAGGGGGCTTCTCGTTGAGTAGAGAAGCAACGCTCGTTTTTCTGAAAGAACAAGGCAGCTTTGCGATGGTTGCGGTCGACGAGTTGGCAGCGAACTTCCCTGCTTGCTGCCAGGCTGCAGTCGAATCCACAGCTAATTTCGCGCTGTCTATCATGGCTAGAGCACACCGAATCTTGTCGGACAACGTTGAGAGCGACAACGTCACCACGATCGTGAACTCCAGCATGCCTCCGTTCCTACCGCAAGCGCTGTGTAAAACGCGAAACCAAGCCTTCGTGACGCACGTCCAGCTTCAACGCGTGCGGCTACAGCAGTACTTTACGCCGGACCAGATCGAGCAGATTGAAGACGAGCACCGAGTGCTTCGGACAGCCTATCAGCTCGACGAGCACGTGAGTCGGCAGATCAATGCTCTGTCGGCAACCAGCTCGTTTCGAGAAGCGTGGAAAGATGGTCGATTCGGAGGCAATGATTGCCGGCTGCTACGCAAGTTTTGCGGGGCCGTCGCGTGTGCAGCTACAGACGCCCTCGTGCTGAGAAACTCGACCAAAGCCGATTTCTTGCTGATCAACTGGCGGAGAAGCCCCTTCGGTCTTTCTCTGGTCGATTTCTCACTGGAAGCTGTGTTGCACGCCCAACAGTATAGTACTCTATCTCGTCTGCGGGAGTGCTGAGGCGTTAAAGAGCAACGCAATGATGAGCATCCCCGGGTTTTAGTTTACAAATGATCAAGGCAAAAGTTGTCCATTCTCTTAGCTGGTGCAGACAATAAGTAGGGTGATGACAGTGGCGAGGAAGCTAATCGAGCAGATCGTTGCAAACACTGGGAACTTGTGCTTGCGGTCGGTCACCTTGACGAGCTGTTCCGGAGGCTCCACTCCGTTGGTGGGCACGCGAGGGTCAACTTCAAACAGCATACCAAAGTGTGGCTCCTGGTACCAAAACGACCAACAATGCGTTAAATGCAGGCATTTCCGTCCTGAACTACAGCTCCACGCACCCAATAGTCGGGGAAAACCTCAGCATCGACCACCGTCAGGTCTTCTTGTGCTTGGTCCCAGTCGCCCAGTGCAAGCCGCTTTACTTGAGCATCATTTCGACTTCTCCGCGGCCTTGGGTCAAACCCATACGCAGCCGCCGTTCCAATCAGCAAGCATATTGCCAACACAACTTGCAGCGACTGCACAGTCCCTGGCTGTCTCCCCATGGTCGAGTTCGCAGCGAATGTGCCGCAGCTTGTCCTGCATTGCGCGCGTCTCCGATAACGGTCGAAACGACGCCAAGAAATGGCTACCGTTTATCTGATTGGACAGAATGTCATTGTTTCAGCCAATTGTAAGCTGTGCCTTTCGCGCGCTTTTTCCCAAGTTGGGAATTCCAACCCGCGAGCGTCGGATGGCCAACCGACTCCCAGTCTTCATTCTGACGTTAGAGCAGCAAGTTGAAGAGTGATGGTCGCCAGCGCAATCCCGGACGAGGCGGCGCACCAGCAGGAGATGCAGGACCTCGTGGCCATGGAGAAGATCGAGGAGCAGGAGCGCAAGGAGCGCGAGGCCCGCGCCAGCAAAAACGCGCCCGTCAAGCCCGAACCTGTGGAAGTGACGGGCGAGAAGGTTGCCAAGCTGGACTCTCTGCTGGAAAAGGCCAGTCTCTACTCGAGCTTCCTGTTCTCCAACATGGCCAGCGCGGCCACGGTTAGCGAAGCTGTGGTGGACGACGCCGAGGCGGAGCAGCCCGTTAAGGGCAAGCGCAAGCGCGTCAAGAAGGACGCCCAGGAGTCCACCAAGAAGTCCAAAAAGGGCGTGGACAAGCTGCGCGAGGTGCAGGCCGACGTGTCCATGGACACGCACCAGCAGCCCAAGCAGGTCGAATTCAAGCAGCCAAGACTTCTCACGGGCGGCACGCTCCGCGACTACCAGTTGGAGGGCATCCGCTGGCTCTGTAACTTGTTCGAGAACGGACTCAACGGCATCCTCGCTGATGAAATGGGGCTGGGTAAAACCATCCAAGTGATTGGGTTGCTAGCCCATCTTAAAGCTCTTGGTGTGCGAGGGCCGCACCTTATTGTGGCTCCGCTGTCGACGCTGATGAATTGGGCGACCGAGTTCCGCAAGTGGGCGCCCAGTATGCCGGTGGTAATCTACCATGGCACGAAGCAGGACCGACGCGAGATGCGCAGGACTGTGCTCAACCGCAAGAAGAAGAACGACGCGGACTTCCCCGTCATCATTTCTTCGTTCGAAGTGATGCTCTCCGATTCGAGATCGTTTGCAAGCGCGGGCTTTGTGTGGAAGTACATGGTCATCGACGAAGGCCACCGGCTGAAAAACATGGACTGCAAGCTCGTGCGCGAGCTCAAGCGTGCAAGGTCGGAGAACAGGCTGCTGCTGACGGGCACGCCATTGCAGAACAATCTGACGGAGCTGTGGTCGCTGCTCAACTTCATTCTTCCGGATGTCTTTGATGACTTGGAGCTTTTCGAAAGCTGGTTTTCGTTCACACCCGACGCCGTTGCCACCGCTGCTGCCGCGAAAGAATCAGTAGCTGCGCAAGATGTACTGCAGGGAGAGAAGAAGGTCGAAGTCATTGCGAAGCTGCACGAGATCTTGCGCCCTTTCCTTCTCCGCCGCCTCAAGGTTGACGTCGTTGAGGAGATGGTCTCGAAGACGGAGATTTTCGTTTACTGCTCGATGGCGCCAATGCAGCGCGAATACTACAACATGATTCGAGAAGGCACACTCGCGAAGGCCATGGAGGAAAAGTACGGCAAATTCCAAGCGCAGCACTCGTTCAACACCAAGACCCTTCGAAACAAGATGATGCAATGCCGAAAGTGTTGTCTGCACCCTTACCTATTTGACGAGCCGTTGACGGCAAACGGTGGGGTTGTTACGGATGAGAACATTGTCAAGATGTCTGGCAAGATGATGGTTCTGGACCGGATGCTGCGTGACCTTAAGCGCAAGGGCCACAAAGTGCTCATTTTCAGCCAGATGGCACGCGTCATGGACATCCTTGAGGACTACCTGCTCTTGCGGGAGTACAGCTACTGCAGGCTGGATGGCAGTACGAAGCTGATGGATCGTGTCGATCAGATGGAGAAGTTCAACAAGGTATCTGCCGGGTCCACTTCCACCAACAACGATGACAACGTGTTCGTTTTCATGCTGTCTACGCGCGCTGGTGGTCTCGGTATCAACCTGATCGCAGCCGACACAGTCATCTTCTTCGACTCCGACTGGAACCCGCAGATGGACAACCAAGCCATGGATCGCTGCCACCGAATCGGTCAAAAGAACGAGATCATCGTGTACCGCCTTGTGACTGAGAACTCTTTCGAAGACCGCATGACTCAACGCGCGTTCGAGAAACGTAAGCTGGAGCGCGTCGTTATTCAGCGTGGTGGCTTCAAGCAGCGGACGACCCCGGCAAAGGAGGCAAAGCTCACCAACTCCGAGTTAGAAGAACTGCTGAAGGACGATGTCGAGATTCGCAAGGGCGTTGAAACGGGTGGCATCACCGATAAGGAGCTGGATCAGATTCTGGACCGCGAGTTGGTGGTCAAGAGCTTCGTCAAGCACACCAAGGAGGAAAACGCAGCAAGATCAGACGTGATTCCATTCAAGGGCAGTGGCTACGAAGTTGTGGAAAACGCACCAGCAGCCATGGAGAGCTTTTCCTGAGCTCTTACTCATCAGCATCAATCATGTCAATACTACTGTAGATCCATGTTCTTCGTGCGTTTGATTGCTCTGCTTTCCCACCATCTTGGACCTCATTTCGAGGTAGCTGCGCAGTGCTCAAGTGTTTTCATAAGTGCCTCTTGTTCTTGTAGGAACGTGGTGATAAATGCGGGAGGAAAGCGCATCGTGGCCAACTGGAAGACAAGGAGTCGTGCAGCCTCGATGAATTGCGGTGGATGGCGTCTCGCTTGGGTTTCCTCTTGAACCACCTTCCATAGCATGCTCTCAATGAGGCTATGGGAATCAGATAAAACAGCAAGTAGCATGTAAAGACGACTGTGACGACCCAGCTGCTCGAAGCAGATAGAAGTACTTACGAGGCGTTGGCGTTGAGTGACGCCCCGGCAATGGGCGCGCGGTGATGCACCCATTGCCATAACTGCGCGCGAGAGATTTCCGCTGTGGCGGAATCTTCAACACAACCATTGACGACGACGGTGCCTTGCCCGTACAGCCAGTGAAGCACATACAACAGTGTCACACGCAAGTTTGTCTCCACCGACCGTAGCGTTACACTCCCGCGTGGTAGCGTCAGTAGCTTTTCCGTCAACAGAGCTTCGTCCAAAGCAGGAGGGGACGAAAGCCCTGTCTTCTGCATGGACTCACGAACTGCAGTGAATACGCCCGCCACTGGCTTAACAAGCTCCAGATCGAATACTAGCGCGCCATCAGACCCAGCTTGAGCTTCCATACTCTTTCCCGATCGAGCCTTCTCAATCGCTTCAGTCGATGACATTTCCAATGGCAACTCCGCCAGAACGAATGGCACCATTCCAGTAGTTGCAGGCGCATGACGACGCTTGCATGTCAGGACGAGCAGATCCATGTAGTATCTGTAAGCAGAGATACATTCGTCACGTACACCGCTCCAATCTCAAGGATTGACAATGGCATCATTTTTTACCTGAGGAAGTCAGACTTCATGGAGACGTACTGCTGACGGTCTGGCAGCAAGAACTCAGGCCGGTGTCGGAAATTGACCACGATGGAGGCAGTGTAGTCCCACATCCCACAGTTCAGGCCAGACGAGTGGTGTCGAAGCTCGAAGAGAATTTCATCCATCTCGAATGCAGCGAAAATGTTCTCGATGAGGACCGTTGCCTTGATGCTTCCCTGCAATGATAAAGATCTCGTGTCATTTAGAATGCGCTTGTTAAAGCAATCGAAAAAGGACCCAACGTACGTGAGGGAGATCGAGCTTCCTTTCTGTGAATTCAAATATCTTCCTCCATAGCGCAGCTTCCGTATATCCTTCCAGCTGGTTTCACGTGCAAACACGAAGAATCATGTAAACGGTGCGCTGGTGAAAACTTTATGATACGCAGATTTTTACCTTGGGAAGATACAGGAAAGGTCCCGTTCCATTCTCAAAGAGATGCTTGCCGCTGTGGTTTTTACATGTCTACGTTAGACATCGATCGGTGTTTGGCTGGTGGTGCAGAAGGCACGTACTTGTGGAACAGGTGAAGAGCGAAATCGAAAAGTGCGCCTGGCACAACACGCCCGTTCACAAGCATGTGCTGCGAGGGCAGAAGGAAGTCTGAGTATGAGTACGCCGTTTAGCTAACGAACCAGCAATCTAATATCAATATCGGAGCGCACCGGTTCATCCATATTCCACGCCCTCGGGCGGATGACAAGAAGTGCCGGGTTCTCGACAATCTTCTCCCCCTTCACCTCTAGCAGCCCTCGAGCTGCTTGCAGCACGTTGAAGTGACCCTGGATCGTGTTCTTCCACGTCGGGCAGTGTCCATCGTCAAAGTCCACTTGCACACCCTTTCCCCACAACACTAAAACGTCAGTGTAACCCGACCAACGATCCATTCCCGCAACTTCATCAGGGTAATCCAACCTGAGCTCCCGAGTTCAGCGCCCGTAATAGGAATTCTCCGTTGGCAGGAGACACGTCTCCGATGTCGACACGCCGGTCCAGCAGCACCTTTGGCTGCGGATCCACTCTCCACGTCGCATCCCCCCGGATTCCCCGTGTCTCCTCCAGGAAGTACGGCATCTCCCCATGCTGCTCCGTCGCCAACCTTCGCGCCTGGCGCTTTGCGTGCAGCTACCAGGAAACCAGCACCAGTCAAAATAACAATAACAGGAAATCCTTGACTCTCCTAAGTGCTGCCTCACCTGGTACACTTCCTGACGGAATGCAGCAGCCACCTCGGCCATAAACGCCAGCGCAGCAGGCGACAGAACCGCGTCGTGCACGTGCTGATCGCAGTCGGCGTCTCTAGGCGCCACGAACATATCGTTGAGGGCTCCACTAACCGGCGATGCGTTCATCTGCGCCTGCAGTCGACTAATACGCTCCATCGCGAGCGTCTTGGTCTCTGATCCCGGTGTGCGCATTCAACTTCACATTGCCGTCACACACTGCGCTATGATTGGCTGATATGGTGTGACGCAGCGCGTTATATGGCGTGCTGATTGGCTATCGCGCTGACACACCACGATCACATGAATTAGCTGCGTTGGCATTTGTTGCCGAGCTGATGGACGTGCGCGTGCGGGTCGTGTTCGCGGACGACGTGGGGCGCCACGTGCAGCGCCACCACGGCTTCTCGGCCTGCTGGTACTTGGTGCCCAAGGAGGTCAAGCTCGTGGGCGACCTGGCGCACGCGCTGCTGCGCGAGTTCGGGCTTCGCAAACGCTGTCCTCGCGGCCTGGAGCTGCGGCTGGACGAGCTGCCGCTGCTGGCCACGCAGAGCGTGCGCATCGTACGGGACAACGACACAATTGTCGTCCAGTGTCCATCTCTGGAGGACGAGAGCGAACGTAATGGCTCGTCGGCCTCGGAGAGCGAGGTGGATGCTCCCAAGCAACGCAAGCGGAAAGATCGCGGCAAAAAGCAGACGGTGGAGCAGCCCAAGAAGAAGACCAAGCGCAATGAAGACGTACTGAAGCAAGTTGCTGTGAGAGTTGAGACTAAGGCAAACAAAAACGTGGTGAAGGAAAGGGAAGAAAGGAAGAAAAGCGTCGAGGTGGAGAGCTCGAGCTCCGACAGCAGCAGCAGTAGCGACAGTGGAAGCAGCAGCAGTGAAGGCTCGAACGACAGTTCGGGTAGTAGCGACTCCGAGGCTGATTCACAGCAAAAGCTGAATCGCTTGGCGCAAGCTGCACCGGCGAAGCAGCAGGAGAAGCCCAAGGGGGCTACTGCTGCGAGAGCTCCCAATGGAGACGCAAGCAAGACCAATGAAAAGGAGCAGAATGGAAAGGAACCGCGGAGGAGACGTCGGCGGTTGAGACAACGGAATGGAAACAGGCAAAGAAATGGTAGCCAAGCGAATCCGGCGGAGAACTCGGCAAGCTCAGCACCGCCGTTCAGCAATATTGGCACTGCTTCGCAGAGTACTGTTCCAGAAGAACCGAACTTGGCTTCTTCAACGAGACAGAACGGTAGCAGTGTTGTTGATCTTCGAGACCGCTGTCCTCGTGGTAAGGGGCATGTGCTCTTCGACCAGGAAACGGGGGATCAGCTAGCCAAAAAGCATGCCGATACTGATACCGGAGAAAATGGCCAGGCAACTCGGGGATCCCAGCATCCAGAACTGGCAAAGTACGGTCCTTCTTCTTCAGGCAACCAGCGATCAAGATCTTACCGCGACGATCACGATCGATCTCCGGCTCCTTTCCAAGATAAGTCGAACAATGGGGACAAGAACGACTACGTCGAGGCACCAACACGAAAAGGAAAAGGCAAGTATGAAGAACGGTGGAAGCGACCGTACGAAATAGTCGCGACTGTCTTCGACAAGAACGCCGAGAACTCGAGCAAAATGAACTCTTCGACCCCGGTACGTCCTTATTGAGTTGTCATTGCCTCAGCGATTCATTCACGTATCTAACCACATTGATGTGACCAGGATCTGACCAAGCTATTAGCTTCCTACCCGACAGCCACTGCCTTGCCATGCCGCTTTGAACAAAAGGATGTCATCGCCTTCAAGACGCTTACGCTGTGCCTGGAAACGTGGCAGCCTTTGCTGAGCGATTGGCAGTGTGGTCAGGTGCAGATTGCAGATGCCTCAGGAAATTCGATTGAGCTGTCGGATTGGACGCTAGCGGCCAAGTGGGAAACCGTGGACTTCCGAAGAGCACCAAACAGCGAGCCTCGCAGTGTGCAGACCGGCGAAATTAGTGAACTGCGGTTCTTGAGCGGACCAAGCTACTCTTCCCTGCGGCAAAGTAATTGAGCAAGCCAGGTTCAGTTGCTTGCTTTGTGAAGAGTGTAGCTAGGCTTCATGATAAAGGAAGGCTCTTCTACAGTAAAACTAGAACAGAAATCGCCAGGTGCACTGCTTGAGCATTGAATCTTCGTTACGTTGAGTGGGTGGAGGCTTCAGACTAATGGCAGGATTCGCCAACGGGTTGCTGCTCCGTACGCGGTCGCTTTCGAAGGTTGTATGGCGGAGGGGGCGGCAAGTCTTTGACAGGCACGTTGTTCATCGGCAGCGATGGCAAACTGAATCTGCTCGTGGTACCCCACAAACACTCGGCACGTCTTTCTCGCTGCTAAGACGGCATTTGATGGCTCCAGGACAAGCGCTTGACATGATTCGCGATCTGGGCAAACCGCTATGCAGATTGGCGGCTCGATTCTTCCAGTTCTCTTGGCATCATCCGGAAAAAAATCGCATTCATCTTCTCCAACTGCTTCCCGTCGATACCATGTTTTGATGCGACAGTGATCTGAAGGTAGGCCACGTTGCCCCGTTTGTTGCTGCCGACGGCAGGCTCCAGCTTCACAATGCTGTCAATATTCGGGAAATCATGGCACGCAGGAAACCAATAGGTACGCTTTTTGTCATCTCTCCAGGCCTTCAGATATTTCTCATGATCGCTTGCCGTTCCGCAGCAAACTGCACCGCCGGTTTTCAAGCCAACTGGAGTCGCTTCGAAATGACGGGGCGCATCCAGGTTTCTTTTCTCGGGCGGATCATATTCGACGCGGAGGTTCAACATGTTGTCAGCAGCAACGCGGTGTAGATAGACCTCGAAAACACTTCCGGCGAGTGATCCATGTTTAGCGCCTTTCGCCCACCTGTAAATCCGAAATAGCGCATCCGATTTCAGCCTCACTGACAGACCAAGAACAGCATACTCCGAATCGATAACCTGTACCAAATGCCGCCGGAATGTAAAATGCCTTGCGTCTTTCGCATCCTCGACGAACGTATGGCGCAAACGATCAACTTGTGAGATACCCGTCAACGCGCTGAACTTGTCGGGCAACAGGTTCGAGACATCATCCACAAGACCGATCGCATCATCAACTTCATCACGTATTTCGTCCACTGTAGCGAATGTAAACCCACGCACGCTTCCGCCAGAGTGGTAGAAACGTTGTTCCATTTCTTCATCCGTGAACTTGAAAAGCAGGCATCCTAGCAACCAGAGATCCTCTTGCGACCAGCAAGGCAACAGGCACCAATACGCATCAGTTCGATCTTGAGACTTCAGATCTGCTTAATGCGACGTCGCCAGCATCTTGAACGTACGCAGACCTTCCGGAATATCTTTGTACAGAAATCCATCCAACAGCAACCATACTTTCGATACGTCCTGTCGCCTGATGACCTCTTCATATATTGTGATCGCATCCGGGGACTTGCATCTCTATACTGCAAACTGCACGACCTTGCCATTTTCGTAACCCAGATAGAGCAGGCAATTTTCTGTATCAGCTTTGGTCAATCGTCGGTACACGAGCTCATTCTCTTGTGCTTGAAAACGAGATGGAATGCCATCACGCACAACAACGTCGACTTGCCAATGCCAGGCGACCCTATCACGATGCTCTTCTTGTTTGCACGTGGGTTGATGCTACTGGGAGTAGACGCTTGAAACCATCCGTCTAACAGCAGCGACGCGATTTGTTTGTCTTCCATTCGCCAAAAATCTTCCCGCTGTTGGTGCATCCGCCAAAGTTGCTCATAAACCTCCAAATTGAAGGGATCTCGTGCACGGCGCCGACGCCCCATTTCTGTCAGGGAGATGCATTTTCCGCGTACTTGTCGGGCTCGTTGAGGACAGTGGTGCTTGGAATTGCAATTGGTTTGGGCTCTGATGTCACACTGCGAGGAATAACACGCTGCGTCGGCACTTCCACGATGAGCATCGCTTGCATGTCAAGATCATTCAACAGCGACCTCGGCTCCAACGGCTGGGTACTCTCGTCGTCGAACGCTGCTCTATCGGCGTATACCGTATCGTCTTAGTCCTTGGCGACGTTCAGTCGTAGCGACAAACGATTTTAGCCAATGAAAATCAAAGAAAAAAGCAGATGGATCAGTTTTTGCTCGGGTTAATTATAGCCTTCGTCTTCGTAAATCTCTTCCTGTGCACATCGACTTTATCATGGTCCGCCCTTCCATTAAGGGCGTGAAGAAGAAGAAGAAGCAATACAAGCGCGTGGCTGTCGAGTATCGACACAAGAAGGAGCTGCTCGACTACATCGATGAAGGCCACACGCCGAGTGAAGCCCTTGACAAGTACTACGGAGCTTTGACAGGAAAAGCTCGCAGGGCAAAGCAACAGCTCATAAGTAAGTGGCGAGCAAATGCAGTAACAATAAATTTGGCATGCAACACTGGGCATTCTCGCCATCTCAATTTGAGACAGCGCGGGATGGCTACAGTGCTCTCGAAGAGAGCTGAAGAAGACATAGTCCTTTGGATTAACACACTTCGGAAGGATGGTGCACCCGTTTCAAGAACGATGTTACAGCTAAAGGCTAGAGATACAGCTGATGACTGTGGAAATAAGTGACGAGCAGTTCACAGCGTCCTCGTCGTGGATGCAGCTCTTCATGCGACGTCATCGCTTATCGCTACGGACAAAAACCCGCCAAGGACAAACGACGCCGGAAGATGCCGCTGAAGCAGCACAAGCCTTTCGAGCCGAGGTGCTGAGAACGATCGTCGAGCACAACTGTGTTCAAGTTTTTAACGCTGATCAAACCGGTAAAATTATCTAGCGGATGAATTTTGTTTTGTTTTGTAGACTAAGTTTTCCCTTCTTAGCTGTGTTTTTTGAATATGTGCCAAAGAAGACAATCAACGCTAAAGGCGCCAAGACTGTGTGGATTCGTTGCGGAAATAAAGACAAGCAGCGGGCCACAGTCATGCTTCTTGGAGACTCCTGTGGCAACAAATTTGGTCCGTTCATTTTGTTTAAGAGTACACCCGCGACGACAGCAAAGAAACAAAATCTCAACAATCGACTTCGTCAGGGGTTTGGCACCACGGTGTGGCGCGAGGTGAAATTGCTAGAGGAAAAGCATCCTTGCAAAATCTGCGGCAACAAAACTGCTTGGTGGAACGCGGAATTGTCTGAGAAATTCTTGGAATTTCATTTTGCGAAACGTGAAAACCGGGATGAAAATGTGCTTCTACTCTGGGATGATTTTAGCGGGCATTCGACGCCGCCTGTAGTTGCCTGTGCAGCGTCACTGAACGTCATTCTGCTCAAGGTTCCTCCGAAGTACACGTATGTTTGCCAACCGGCTGATATATCGTGGAACAAGCCCTTCAAAGGGGAACTACGGTCGCTGTCGATTGATAGGCTTAAGGAGCAATTGCTTTCTTACAAGCAGGGTGAAAGTGAGCGCCTTCGCAAGAAAACGGCGCTGGAAGATGAAATTTCCATCCAGAAGACACTGGACCAAGAAAGCGCAAGTAAAAAAATTGCGGCTTTGAGGAAGAAGATCGACAACGTGAAGTTTAAGTTGGTGGCTCCGTCTCGAAAAGACATGGCGGCCTGGATAACGTCGTGTTGGGAGCAATTATCGGCCGATACCATTATCAGGGGGTTCTCCAAGGCAGGTCTCATCACCGATACTCGCGTTTCGAATCCTGACCATGAAAAGGAGGTCGACGTCGACGGTCTTGTTGAAGAATTAGAGCGCCACCACATTGCAGAAGAAGAGGTCACGTCAGAAGATGACATCGGTAGTGACGTCAGCTCAAATGACAATGATTCGAGCGATGCAGACATCGATAGCGACTAGACTCTCTAAACCTATATTCCCTTTTACCTTTAGGAGGTGTTTGTTTTTTCAGTCCTCCGTCAGCAGTAATTGCAGTCGTCGTCGACAGAACGTTAATGGCAGGATGAACTGCTTGAAGTTCTCCTTGAACGACGTGGCCGCCGTCGTGTCGAACGCCACCTTGTCCGTCAACGAGTCCTTCGGGTTGAGAATTCAGTAGTTCTCATCGCTGGCCGTGTACAACGTGCACGACAGCGCGTGGGTGACCGTGCCGTCACCCACCACCTGAGCAGGAGGATGTTGGACGTCCGCAGGAACTTGGGCGGGCAGAAGCGAGCGAGCAGCAGCAGCACGACGGAAGGCGCCTGCGCCACGTTGCCGCTCAGCTTCAGGGCCGCCGTCGTGGTCTCGTGCTCGGGTGGCTGAACTTCTTCTGCAGTGCGTATTGTATAAATCTGCATGAAATAGAGAGTAAATTGTAGGATTTGCATGAAGAATTGTGACACACAGTGTCTGTGCCTTGTCGCCAAGGACTAAGACGATACGGTATGCGCAATTGATCCGCTACAACACCCTCCAGGATATCCGGTTTTTCACGACGATATTTTCCTCGGATCGCGCCGCGGAGATCATCAATATCACTGACACCGTTCGATGGCACTGATGTTGTCTGAGTATGCGCGTACGCGCCGCGAGTTGCTGCATCCACTAGCTGAAACCACACTTTCCGCGCCATCTCGTCTTTTCTAACCACAATATTCCTGTGAGTCTGTGTGGCTGTCGCTACCTCTGCAGGTGACAGCGCGCGATCGTCGCTTACCTGCTTGGTTCGCTTGCTCCTCCTCCTTGTTGTCTTCTGCTTGCTTCTCCTTGGTGGTCTGCTTTTTCTCTGTGAGGAGGAATTACCTTATCCAAGTGGATGTCCACTTGGATTTTTCCCATGGGATAATCTCGATACTTATGCAAGTACATTGCATTTATTATTCCTTCTGACATGTCTGTTATCACCCACCGCAGCCCAGTCTTCGGCCGCTTGAACGCCAGTCTTTCTAAAGCACTGCAGGATAGCGCGCTTAGTTGAGCGCCTCCCGTGGCAGCTCGGGCCACGACGGAATGTCGGTCGCACTCGAGTTTTTTCCCGGACAAGCTGCCCTTGCATCATCTCAAACCTAAAGCCGCACTCAGGTATTGTTAGCCGCGCTCAGGTGCCAGAATTGTTAGCCGTCCTTAAGGATCCATGCCTCCATGTCTCCCCCAATGCAAAGGGTTACAGTGGCTAAGACCAACCGGACACACATTTTCAATCGCCGCAGCTGTTGCCACCGCGCAGTGGGCGACTCGGGCGTTGACAACATATTAGTCCTGCAGTGGCTGCTGGCTGGCTGTCAGCGACGACGCCACAGCTTTGCCTCGACATTTTGCATTTTGCGATTTTCAGTTTAAGTAAGTGGGTCGCTCGCGATGGTCTCTGGGAAAATCCAAGTGGACATCCACTTGGATAAGGTAATTCCTCCTTCTGTGAGGGCTGAGAACAATCGGTGCTTTAAAGCTTTAACCCTTTCGTGGTCAAACGCGGCATTTTGCTGCGTTTGACGTATTTCACAAAATAGGGTGGACAATACACCCCTTAAACGCGGCAAATACCGCGTTCTATAAAACTTCCAATGTTTTGTTTCTGCCAATCAGGCCTTCGGATCAATGCGGTTAGGTGCCAGATCTGCATCATTTTGGCTCGACTAGTGAAGCCGAATGGAGAATGTTGTGTTACAGCGTATCTTTTTCGTCCTCTTTGGTGTAATATTGCGTTGAGCTTGTAGCTGCGTGAAGCTATGGACACACGTGTTGCGTTTCGCATGCTGACTTGACGGCTGGGCGCTCAGGAGCCATCCCTTGGGTTGGTATCAACTATACTGAACTCAAGTGTCATGCTTCCTCCATTCATCATTCTGTTTTGCTATGCGGACTGGCTTCACGGACGCACAAGATAAAAGGCTCGTTGCGCTTGCGGTCGAGTATGAGTCCCAGCGAAAACGAGTGAGATGGAAGGAGGTGGCACGCGCTATGGGTGGCAAGCATTCAACCCAAGCGCTTGAGAGTCGACTGCGTGCGCTCAAGCGCACCTACGGAAGAGATCTTGCGCGGTTCCCACGCTGCTTTTTCTCCACGGTGAGAACGGCATCTCCTCACACGTCTCCTCACACGACCTCTTTTCATCTTCTAGCCCCGAGTCAAGCGGAAAGAACCATCCGCGACGTTTTCAGCGCTGTTTCAGCAGTTGACGTTCGCCAAGAAGCTGGAAAGACCGATAAGAACGCAGGTGAGCTGCTGGCTGAAGCGGTATCAAGTGTAATTCAAATGATTGGCAACGTGCAACGAGATGACGTCTTCCTGGATGTTGGAGCTGGGTTGGGGGAACATTGCAGCACAGTTTGCGATCCAGACGAATGATCGCCAGTGTTTGGGCATTGAAAAGCGGCCGGAGTTGGTCAGCAGAGGTGTCTTCTGCTTGCGAACACATGCATCTCGAATACTACTACTTCATAAAGTTATCCTGCAGCAGGGGAATGTCCTCGACACGCCTCTTTCGACGACGCCGCCTTTCCAAGACGCGTCCGTGATTTTCCTGAATGATTTCCTGTTCAATAAAGAAGCAAAGCTCGTCGTCCAACGGGAGCTGAGCCTGATGCGAAGAGCGCGTTTGATCATATCTACCTCTCGCTATTGCCCACGTCATCGCGAATCGTGCCGAAGCTTTGCGCCAAGTGGAAGCTAACTGACACGCAAGCTGGAAGTCCCGGCAGGTCCCGATCTACATGTACAAGACGCAGCAGTAGAACAAGACGGCGATGGACTGGTGGTTGTGGAGTTTGTGTCACCGCTATGAAAGAAGCGATGTCGTCGATTGCTCCGCGAGGAGACCGAGGGCTTCTCCAAGATGCAGTGTCTGCTGCACACGTGATCAAGAGCTGACTGCAGACCCCGCGCACTGACCTCATGACGCCCATGGACTTCATCGACCGGGACGCCAACCGCGTGCTGGACCTCGTGATGGGCTTCAAGTTCCAGTTCTACAAGCGCGATCCGCCCGCTGTGGAGGGCGTGACGACACCCAGATCACTCTTCCGTCTGGCGGCGACGATGCTGAACACGGGCCTGCTGGATCTCGACGCGCTGCTGCCGCACTTGGTGCCGTCGAGTGATGCCATCGTGAAGGCAGCAGTGGAACACGAGAAGAAGATGATCAAGGAGGCCGGGTCGATTGGCCAGATCAGCATCGTGGCCGAGAAGGACGGTGAGAAGGCCGAGGTAAAAGAGGAGGTTTCTGCAGCATAAAAAGCTGGACGCGGAACACAACCTGGTGTACGGGCTGATCGTCAAGCCTGGGGTTTGGCGCGCGGGGACGCGCGTTTGATCAAGTGGTTCCAGAAGAGAGACGCAAACCCTCTGATGTTCACACCGCTGACGACGGAGCACTGTGCAGTGGTGAACGTGATGACTGAGGAGATCTACGTCTGCTGCCACCTCGTAGCCTACAGATCGTTGGTGGCAGGGGCAAGGCAGCAGCGAGTGCCCTTGCCACGGAGAAGGCGACTCCAGCAAGCACGAGCAACTACTACATTTGCTGCGCATCGTCGCTGGAAGAGTGCGTCTCCGAGGTGTTCCCGATCGTGGAGATGATCGGCCCGCAGCTGTTCCACGACGCGTTCCTGTTCACGAAGCTACTATAGATCGTCTCCAAGCGGGTAGGTGTCACACCAAGAAAACCGACAAGGACGAACAAGAGGCTGCATTCGTTGGCAAGGTCAAGTCGTTTTGATTCGGGGCTTCCTTCCGGCCATGTCTCTCCAGGAATCCCCAAGTACGGCGTCCCAGCTCTGGGACAGATCAATTCTTACCCGTATGGCGAGCGCTATCGACTCTACCTGCACTGGTTCGAGGCGTACGACAAGTATCCGGGCTCCGTCTGAAGGAAGCGCAGGTGGGCAGAGCACTCGGGGCGTGATGTGGCTCTGACAGCAGACCGAGCGATGGTGTCGTCTCGCTCGCTGACTCACGTGGCACACTCGGGCCTGATGATCGTGTTCCGTACCATGCTGCGGCAGATTCAGTCGTACGACAGCCTGATCCAGCCCGAGGTGGAGTCGTCAAGTTCGTGACACCGCTTGCCATAGACGTGCTGTCGTTCGTTCCCGTGAGCACTCCTCTCGAGACTGCAGAAGCCAGCACAGAACAAGCAGTGACCTTGTGGCGTCGTAGGAGGAGAGCCGCTGTGCATTGAAGCTTGCTTCATCAATTAGTATCCTTTATTCAAGATAGATACTTGGAAGTTGAAGACTGTGTGTATTCCGATTGAAGTTGTGTCTGCAGCTGTGCAGTCGAGCTTGCTCCCCACGATTACGAGAATAACCTTACCCAGGTGCAGCTGCGCGTTGAGCGAGTGGAATACAATCAGTCGCTCGAGGCAGCACAGAGCAACTATCAGTGGCCTTGCGGCGCCATAGGAGGGCGCCTCTATGCGTTGAAGCTTGGTTCTCCATTTACTATAGTTTATTCAAAATACATACTCGGAAGTTGGAAATCGTGTTTTTTTCAACTGCGACTGTTCATAAAAAAATTGTCTTGCGACCCTACTCTGTTGAATTGCTGGGCTTTGGTGGCTTGGTGTAAGATGCAGACTCGAAGCACTGGACTGGCTTGGTGAGCTTTGCTGACTTGCTGGGCATTGCTGGCTCGGCAGACTCGAAGCACTGGACTGGCTTGGTGAGCTTTGCTGACTTGCTGGGCATTGCTGGCTCGGCAGACTCGAAGCACTGGACTGGCTTGGTGAGCCTTGCTGACTTGCTGGACATTGCTGACTCGATGTAAGTTGCAGACTCGAAGCACTTGAGTGGCTTGGTGTACGTCGCTGGATCGAAGCAGATTGCTGACTCGACGCACTTTGGTGGCTTGGCATACGTTGATGGCACGCTGTATCTTCAGAATCCCGCTGTGTTGCCGTATTGCGATCGGATTGATGCTGTCCCTTGAGCGTGGCCAGCATTGACGACCTGCGGATGTTCCCGTTGTTGCTGAAGAGACAATTGGGAAGATAAAAGCGGTGGTACTTATCCCAGCAAGTCCAAGTACTCTGTGGACAGGTAAATGGAGTCTTGGCGTCGCCATGTGCAACCCTGCAAAGGCTCGCCGAATGGGTACGACAGTAATCAGTTACCTCCGTCGGGTACCTGCCTTCGTATCGACAAACCACGCATTCTCGCTTTCTTCTGCTCTTGCCCTTGAATAACTGCTTTGAAGACATCACCTCACACTGCGTTTGGGGGATGTGAGCTCTTGTCACAGCGTATCCACTGCTTGGTGGAGTAACAGCGGCTGCTGCTACTGTTTCGCTGGCGACGCTGCTGCCAAAAGCCATCGTACCGTCGCTTGGTGCTTCTTTCCACCTACCCGAAATGAGCTCCGACACTAATTCCGTAAGGAACGTTCTGTGGGGGTCTCGATCTCTTGAAGTATCAATTGCCATCCGACGTGATAAATAAGCGTTGGTGCGCGCGATATAGACGAGTGCCAGAGCTAATTTTTATGCCACCGTTTGTAGGAATGGCCGTCGGCGAGTGAAAATCTTGCACGTATCTGGTCTAACCGGTCAACGCGTTGCATGTTTGGTTGTACTCTAAGATACAGGTTGGAGCAGGGAATGGGAGACTTGTAGCTCCAATTCGTCGAGTCACCGTCGTCGTGGTCGATGGATCAGCATTGGTGACCATTGTCACGATGCTGCCGTCGCACCATGATGCTGCGAGCACGTTATGCTCAACAGCAACTGACTGTTGATAATCACCTCGAGTTGACTCCTCCTTTTGCAGCATAGTGTGCTTCGGATAGTGCTTGCTTCCCCCCGCACTGTTCCTCGCCCGTACAGCCCTTTCAGCCGTAGACCCATCAACAATTGGACACTTGTGTAGTAGTTGTCCATGTTAATAACCCGACGGGAACAGAAGTAGGGCCGTACTACCTCCAGTACATGCTTCCGCACTTGTTGGACATCATCCAACTCCTCGCGTAGCTGCTGCATCTCGGCTGGGGTTACCACATGCTGCAGGCGATCAGCAATTTCACTATCGTTGCAGTGGAGACGATAGTTCAGAGCAATCCACGTGGTCGAGCAGCACACCACATACATTCTGAAATGATACTTTCCACCAGGCTTTTGTGGATTGTAGACAATGAGGTGGCGTCCGTGGCGAGACCGGCAAGCAATACTGGTTTCGTCCAAAGCTAGATCACGTCCTACTTCAACGTATCGCCCGCCCGTACATTTGAGTAGATTCAGCAAGGGTCGAATTCGGGCTGCTGGGTCTCGTGCAACCGCCACACCAGGCTCAGCGCGAAAACTCAAACAGCGGCGAATCAACTTGAACCTACGCAGACTCAGCACAGTGTCCAAACGGGTAGATGCCCCCCCCAAATCGCGTCTTCGGTCTGTTGCCCCCAGTAGTTAGAATATTCTCCTTTGTCGGTGAGGGTCATGTAAAACTTGATGCCGAGAAAAGTCATGAGCTCTTCCATGGTGAACGGTTTTGTGACTCGAATCTCCTTGGCAGCTGCATATTGGTTGGTCTCCAAGACAACTTGCTTCCAAAAGTAGACTGGGATGTCGGCGAAGAAACTCGAAGAGGCTGAGTGAGCAAATAGATGACTGTATTCGGGTAGTAATCGCGTCGTAGTGCTGCCATCAGGTTGAGTGAACAAGTCGCTGGGGGCTTCCATTTCCAGATCGGGTTCGAACCGCATGCTCTTCACTGCCTCGACCTCTGAAAGACTCGCTGGCAAAACCCGGTCGGGATCCCACCGCTCGTAGTCTTCTTCATCCGATGCAATTTTTCGAGCTCATCAAGTGGCAAGTCCAGATTCAGCTCTCCTTCCACCACCGTATCAGTCAAATCACTCCACGCCGGCTTGTTGGTATGCGCATCAGGGTCCGGTAATTATCGATACCCCGTTGTACAGTCGCTATTGTGAGCGCTTCCACAGCATTTTGAAACTGGGTATCCAGCCACATAATTTGCAGAATAGCCCCGTTCTTTGGTTTCTTGACGCGACGACATACTCGGCCCACAATATAGGCGGTGCATACACACCTGTAGATCTTGGTTTTGCGGTTCTGCATCCACGGCTCTTTTGATGGCGAAAATGCCACCAGCTGCTTCAGTAAGAGGTTCACAATGCATGGCGTGGCTGAGGTGCTATTGCGAGGCCTGCTACTTGTTGCGGCGCTTGTTGATGCCGTTGGAGTCGCACTGTTTCGATCTGAGCGAGCGGCGCTTTGTTGGGTTGGTGGAGTTGCCGCGCTGCCAGAACGAGCATTTTGAGTTGTAGCACGCTCATGACCACCAGGACCTTCGCTACTGCCACCACCTTGAGCTGACCCAACGGCATGAGCACCATGACCAGCCACATGAAGTGTCTACCAGTCGCCACGACCGGAAGTGTTAGACGCCCCACCTCCATCCACAACGCCACCGTCAGCAACACCACAAGCTTGCACGCTAGCAGCAAGACCACCGCGGCCACGTCCCGCACGCCTTCCTCCACCCGCAACACCGCCACCACCGACACGGCCGGGAACATTCACGACACCATCATCCTCGACGTCGTCAGCAACACCACGAGCTTGCACGCTAGCAGCACGACTGCCTCGATCACGTCCAGCAAGCAGGCCTCCACCCGCAACACCGCCACCACGGACACGGCCGGGAACATTCACGACACCATCATTCTCGACGTCGTCAGCAACACCACGAGCTTGCACGTTAGCAGCACGACCACCGCGACCACGTCCCGCAAGCCTTCCTCCACCCGCAACACCGCCACCACGGACACGGCCGGGAACATTCATGACACCATCATCCTCGACGTCGTCAGCAACACCATCATCCTCGACGTCGTCAGCAACACCACGAGCTTGCACGCTAGCAGCACGACCACCGCGGCCACGTCCCGCAAGCCTTCCTCCACCCGCAACACCGCCACCACCGACACGGCCGGGAACATTCACGACACCATCATCCTCGACGTCGTCAGCAACACCACGAGCTTGCACGTTAGCAGCACGACCACCGCGACCACGTCCCGCAAGCCTTCCTCCACCCGCAACACCGCCACCACGGACACGGCCGGGAACATTCACGACACCATCATCCTCGACGTCGTCAGCAACACCACGAGCTTGCACGCTAGCAGCAAGACCACCGCGGCCACGTCCCGCAAGCCTTCCTCCACCCGCAACACCGCCACCACCGACACGGCCGGGAACATTCACGACACCATCATCCTCGACGTCGTCAGCAACACCACGAGCTTGCACGCTAGCAGCACGACCACCGCGTTCACGTCCCGCAAGCAGGCCTCCACCCGCAACACCGCCACCACGGACACGGCCGGGAACATTCACGACACCATCATCCTCGACGTCGTCAGCAACACCACGAGCTTGCACGTTAGCAGCAAGACCACCGCGGCCACGTCCCGCAAGCCTTCCTCCACCCGCAACACCGCCACCACCGACACGGCCGGGAACATTCACGACACCATCATCCTCGACGTCGTCAGTAACACCACGAGCTTGCACGCTAGCAGCACGACCACCGCGTTCACGTCCCGCAAGCCTTCCTCCACCCGCAACACCGCCACCACGGACACGGCCGGGAACATTCACGACACCATCATCCTCGACGTCGTCAGCAACACCACGAGCTTGCACGCTAGCAGCAAGACCGCCTCGATCACGTCCCGCAAGCCTTCCTCCACCCGCAACACCGCCACCACGGACACGGCCGGGAACATTCACGACAACATCATCCTCGACGTCGTCAGCAACACCACGAGCGTGCACGCTAGCAGCAAGACCACCGCGGCCACGTCCCGCAAGCCTTCCTCCACCCGCAACACCGCCACCACCGACACGGCCGGGAACATTCACGACACCATCATCCTCGACGTCGTCAGCAACACCACGAGCTTGCACGCTAGCAGCACGACCGCCTCGATCACGTCCCGCAAGCCTTCCTCCACCCGCAACACCGCCACCACGGACACGGCCGGGAACACCCACGGCACCATCATCCTCGACGTCGTCAGCAACACCACGAGCTTGCACGCTAGCAGCACGACCGCCTCGATCACGTCCAGCAAGCAGGCCTCCACCCGCAACACCGCCACCACGGACACGGCCGGGAACATTCATGACACCATCATCCTCGACGTCGTCAGCAACACCACGAGCTAGCACGCTAGCAGCACGACCGCCTCGATCACGTCCAGCAAGCAGGCCTCCACCCACAACACCGCCACCATGGACACGGCCGGGAACACCCACGGCACCATCATCCTCGACGTCGTCAGCAACACCACGAGCTTGCACGCTAGCAGCACGACCGCCTCGATCACGTCCAGCAAGCCTTCCTCCACCCACAACACCGCCACCATGGACACGGCCGGGAACACCCACGACACCATCATCATCGACGTCGTCAGCAACACCACGAGCTTGCACGTTAGCAGCACGACCGCCTCGATCACGTCCCGCAAGCCTTCCTCCACCCGCAACACCGCCACCACGGACACGGCCGGGAACACCCACGGCACCATCATCCTCGACGTCGTCAGCAACACCACGAGCTTGCACGCTAGCAGCACGACCGCCTCGATCACGTCCCGCAAGCCTTCCTCCACCCGCAACACCGCCACCACGGACACGGCCGGGAACACCCACGGCACCATCATCCTCGACGTCGTCAGCAACACCACGAGCTTGCACGCTAGCAGCAAGACCACCGCGGCCACGTCCCGCAAGCCTTCCTCCACCCGCAACACCGCCACCACCGACACGGCCGGGAACATTCACGACACCATCATCCTCGACGTCGTCAGCAACACCACGAGCTTGCACGCTAGCAGCACGACCGCCTCGATCACGTCCCGCAAGCCTTCCTCCACCCGCAACACCGCCACCACGGACACGGCCGGGAACACCCACGGCACCATCATCCTCGACGTCGTCAGCAACACCACGAGCTTGCACGCTAGCAGCACGACCGCCTCGATCACGTCCCGCAAGCCTTCCTCCACCCGCAACACCGCCACCACGGACACGGCCGGGAACATTCACGACACCATCATCCTCGACGTCGTCAGTAACACCACGAGCTTGCACGCAAGCAGCACGACCGCCTCGATCACGTCCAGCAAGCAGGCCTCCACCCGCAACACCGCCACCACCGACACGGCTGGGAACATTCACGACACCATCATCCTCGACGTCGTCAGCAACACCACGAGCTTGCACGCTAGCAGCACGACCGCCTCGATCACGTCCCGCAAGCCTTCCTCCACCCACAACACCGCCACCATGGACACGGCCGGGAACACCCACGACACCATCATCATCGACGTCGTCAGCAACACCACGAGCTTGCACGTTAGCAGCACGACCGCCTCGATCACGTCCCGCAAGCCTTCCTCCACCCGCAACGCCGCCACCGTGGACACGGCCGGGAACACCCACGACACCATCATCATCGACGTCGTCAGCAACACCACGAGCTTGCACGTTAGCAGCACGACCGCCTCGATCACGTCCCGCAAGCCTTCCTCCACCCGCAACACCGCCACCACCGACACGGCCGGGAACATTCACGACACCATCATCCTCGACGTCATCAGCAACACCACGAGCTTGCACGCTAGCAGCACGACCGCCTCGATCACGTCCAGCAAGCAGGCCTCCACCCGCAACACCGCCACCACGGACACGGCCGGGAACATTCACGACACCATCATCCTCGACGTCGTCAGCAACACCACGAGCTTGCACGCTAGCAGCACGACTGCCTCGATCACGTCCCGCAAGCCTTCCTCCACCCGCAACACCGCCACCGTGGACACGGCCGGGAACACCCACGACACCACCATCCTCGACGTCGTCAGCAACACCACGAGCTTGCACGCTAGCAGCACGACCACCGCGACCACGTCCAGCAAGCAGGCCTCCACCCGCAACACCGCCACCACGGACACGGCCGGGAACATTCACGACACCATCATCCTCGACGTCGTCAGCAACACCACGAGCTTGCACGCTAGCAGCACGACTGCCTCGATCACGTCCCGCAAGCCTTCCTCCACCCGCAACACCGCCACCGTGGACACGGCCGGGAACACCCACGACACCACCATCCTCGACGTCGTCAGCAACACCACGAGCTTGCACGTTAGCAGCACGACCGCCTCGATCACGTCCAGCAAGCAGGCCTCCACCCGCAACACCGCCACCACGGACACGTCCGGGACCATTCACGACACCATCATCCTGACGTCGTCAGCAACACCATGAGCTTGCACGCTAGCAGCACGACCGCCTCGATCACGTCCAGCAAGCAGGCCTCCACCCGCAACACCGCCACCACGGACACGGCCGGGAACACCCACGGCACCATCATCCTCGACGTCGTCAGCAACACCACGAGCTTGCACGCTAGCAGCACGACTGCCTCGATCACGTCCCGCAAGCCTTCCTCCACCCGCAACACCGCCACCGTGGACACGGCCGGGAACACCCACGACACCACCATCCTCGACGTCGTCAGCAACACCACGAGCTTGCACGTTAGCAGCACGACCGCCTCGATCACGTCCAGCAAGCAGGCCTCCACCCGCAACACCGCCACCACGGACACGTCCGGGAACATTCACGACACCATCATCCTCGACGTCGTCAGCAACACCATGAGCGTGCACGCTAGCAGCACGACCGCCTCGATCACGTCCAGCAAGCAGGCCTCCACCCGCAACACCGCCACCACGGACACGGCCGGGAACACCCACGGCACCATCATCCTCGACGTCGTCAGCAACACCACGAGCTTGCACGCTAGCAGCACGACCGCCTCGATCACGTCCAGCAAGCAGGCCTCCACCCGCAACACCGCCACCACGGACACGGCCGGGAACATTCATGACACCATCATCCTCGACGTCGTCAGCAACACCACGAGCTAGCACGCTAGCAGCACGACCGCCTCGATCACGTCCAGCAAGCAGGCCTCCACCCGCAACACCGCCACCACCGACACGGCTGGGAACATTCACGACACCATCATCCTCGACGTCATCAGCAACACCACGAGCTTGCACGCTAGCAGCACGACCACCGCGACCACGTCCCGCAAGCCTTCCTCCACCCGCAACACCGCCACCACGGACATGGCCGGGAACACCCACGACCCCATCATCCTCGACGTCATCAGCAACACCACGAGCTTGCACGCTAGCAGCACGACCACCGCGACCACGTCCCGCAAGCCTTCCTCCACCCGCAACACCGCCACCATGGACACGTCCGGGACCATTCACGACACCATCATCCTGACGTCGTCAGCAACACCACGAGCTTGCACGCTAGCAGCACGACCACCGCGACCACGTCCCGCAAGCCTTCCTCCACCCGCAACACCGCCACCACGTCCACGGCCGGGAACATTCACGACACCATCATCCTCGACGTCGTCAGCAACACCACGAGCTTGCACGCTAGCAGCACGACCGCCTCGATCACGTCCCGCAAGCCTTCCTCAACCCGCAACACCGCCACCACGGACACGGCCGGGAACATTCACGACACCATCATCCTCGACGTCGTCAGCAACACCACGAGCGTGCACGCTAGCAGCACGACCACCGCGATCACGTCCCGCAAGCCTTCCTCCACCCGCAACACCGCCACCACGGACATGGCCGGGAACACCCACGACACCATCATCCTCGACGTCGTCAGCAACACCACGAGCTTGCACGCTAGCAGCACGACCACCGCGACCACGTCCCGCAAGCCTTCCTCCACCCGCAACACCGCCACCACGGACACGGCCGGGAACATTCACGACACCATCATCCTCGACGTCGTCAGCAACACCACGAGCTTGCACGCTAGCAGCACGACCACCGCGACCACGTCCCGCAAGCCTTCCTCCACCCGCAACACCGCCACCATGGACACGGCCGGGAACATTCACGACACCATCATCCTCGACGTCGTCAGCAACACCACGAGCTTGCACGCTAGCAGCACGACCACCGCGACCACGTCCCGCAAGCCTTCCTCCACCCGCAACACCGCCACCATGGACACGGCCGGGAACATTCACGACACCATCATCCTCGACGTCGTCAGCAACACCACGAGCTTGCACGCTAGCAGCACGACCGCCTCGACCACGTCCCGCAAGCCTTCCTCCACCCGCTACACCGCCACCACGTCCACGTCCGGGACCATTCACGACACCATCATCCTGACGTCGTCAGCAACACCACGAGCTTGCACGCTAGCAGCACGACCACCGCGACCACGTCCCGCAAGCCTTCCTCCACCCGCTACACCGCCACCATGGACACGGCCGGGAACATTCACGACACCATCATTCTCGACGTCGTCAGCAACACCACGAGCTTGCACGCTAGCAGCACGACCGCCTCAACCACGTCCCGCAAGCCTTCCTCCACCCGCTACACCGCCACCATGGACACGGCCGGGAACATTCACGACACCATCATCCTCGACGTCGTCAGCAACACCACGAGCTTGCACGCTAGCAGCACGACCGCCTCGATCACGTCCAGCAAGCAGGCCTCCACCCGCTACACCGCCACCATGGACACGGCCGGGAACATTCACGACACCATCATCCTCGACGTCGTCAGCAACACCACGAGCTTGCACGCTAGCAGCACGACCGCCTCGATCACGTCCAGCAAGCAGGCCTCCACCCACAACACCGCCACCATGGACACGGCCGGTAACACCCACGGCACCATCATCCTCGACGTCGTCAGCAACACCACGAGCTTGCACGCTAGCAGCACGACCACCGCGACCACGTCCCGCAAGCCTTCCTCCACCCGCAACACCGCCACCACGTCCACGTCCGGGACCATTCACGACACCATCATCCTGACGTCGTCAGCAACACCATGAGCTTGCACGCTAGCAGCACGACCACCGCGACCACGTCCCGCAAGCCTTCCTCCACCCGCTACACCGCCACCATGGACACGGCCGGGAACATTCACGACACCATCATTCTCGACGTCGTCAGCAACACCACGAGCTTGCACGCTAGCAGCACGACCGCCTCGACCACGTCCCGCAAGCCTTCCTCCACCCGCTACACCGCCACCACGTCCACGTCCGGGACCATTCACGACACCATCATCCTGACGTCGTCAGCAACACCACGAGCTTGCACGCTAGCAGCACGACCACCGCGACCACGTCCCGCAAGCCTTCCTCCACCCGCAACACCGCCACCACGTCCACGGCCGGGAACATTCACGACACCATCATCCTCGACGTCGTCAGCAACACCACGAGCTTGCACGCTAGCAGCACGACCGCCTCGATCACGTCCCGCAAGCCTTCCTCAACCCGCAACACCGCCACCACGGACACGGCCGGGAACATTCACGACACCATCATCCTCGACGTCGTCAGCAACACCACGAGCGTGCACGCTAGCAGCACGACCACCGCGATCACGTCCCGCAAGCCTTCCTCCACCCGCAACACCGCCACCACGGACATGGCCGGGAACACCCACGACACCATCATCCTCGACGTCGTCAGCAACACCACGAGCTTGCACGCTAGCAGCACGACCACCGCGACCACGTCCCGCAAGCCTTCCTCCACCCGCAACACCGCCACCACGTCCACGTCCGGGACCATTCACGACACCATCATCCTGACGTCGTCAGCAACACCATGAGCTTGCACGCTAGCAGCACGACCACCGCGACCACGTCCCGCAAGCCTTCCTCCACCCGCTACACCGCCACCATGGACACGGCCGGGAACATTCACGACACCATCATCCTCGACGTCGTCAGCAACACCATGAGCGTGCACGCTAGCAGCACGACCACCGCGATCACGTCCCGCAAGCCTTCCTCCACCCGCAACACCGCCACCACGTCCACGTCCGGGACCATTCACGACACCATCATCCTGACGTCGTCAGCAACACCACGAGCTTGCACGCTAGCAGCACGACCACCGCGACCACGTCCCGCAAGCCTTCCTCCACCCGCAACACCGCCACCACGTCCACGTCCGGGACCATTCACGACACCATCATCCTGACGTCGTCAGCAACACCATGAGCTTGCACGCTAGCAGCACGACCACCGCGACCACGTCCCGCAAGCCTTCCTCCACCCGCAACACCGCCACCACCGACACGGCCGGGAACATTCACGACACCATCATCCTCGACGTCGTCAGCAACACCACGAGCTTGCACGCTAGCAGCACGACCGCCTCGATCACGTCCAGCAAGCAGGCCTCCACCCACAACATCGCCACCATGGACACGGCCGGTAACACCCACGGCACCATCATCCTCGACGTCGTCAGCAACACCACGAGCTTGCACGCTAGCAGCACGACCACCGCGATCACGTCCCGCAAGCCTTCCTCAACCCGCAACACCGCCACCACCGACACGGCCGGGAACATTCACGACACCATCATCCTCGACGTCGTCAGCAACACCACGAGCGTGCACGCTAGCAGCACGACCACCGCGATCACGTCCCGCAAGCAGGCCTCCACCCGCAACACCGCCACCACGGACATGGCCGGGAACACCCACGACACCATCATCCTCGACGTCGTCAGCAACACCACGAGCTTGCACGCTAGCAGCACGACCACCGCGACCACGTCCCGCAAGCCTTCCTCCACCCGCAACACCGCCACCACGTCCACGTCCGGGACCATTCACGACACCATCATCCTGACGTCGTCAGCAACACCATGAGCTTGCACGCTAGCAGCACGACCGCCTCGATCACGTCCAGCAAGCCTTCCTCCACCCGCAACACCGCCACCATGGACACGGCCGGGAACACCCACGGCACCATCATCCTCGACGTCGTCAGCAACACCACGAGCTTGCACGCTAGCAGCACGACCACCGCGACCACGTCCCGCAAGCCTTCCTCCACCCACAACACCGCCACCATGGACACGGCCGGGAACACCCACGGCACCATCATCCTCGACGTCGTCAGCAACACCACGAGCTTGCACGCTAGCAGCACGACCACCGCGACCACGTCCCGCAAGCCTTCCTCAACCCGCAACACCGCCACCATGGACACGGCCGGGAACACCCACGGCACCATCATCCTCGACGTCGTCAGCAACACCACGAGCTTGCACGCTAGCAGCACGACCGCCTCGATCACGTCCAGCAAGCAGGCCTCCACCCGCAACACCGCCACCACGGACACGGCCGGGAACATTCATGACACCATCATCCTCGACGTCGTCAGCAACACCACGAGCTTGCACGCTAGCAGCACGACCGCCTCGATCACGTCCAGCAAGCCTTCCTCCACCCGCAACACCGCCACCATGGACACGGCCGGGAACACCCACGGCACCATCATCCTCGACGTCGTCAGCAACACCACGAGCTTGCACGCTAGCAGCACGACCACCGCGACCACGTCCCGCAAGCCTTCCTCCACCCACAACACCGCCACCATGGACACGGCCGGGAACACCCACGGCACCATCATCCTCGACGTCGTCAGCAACACCACGAGCTTGCACGCTAGCAGCACGACCACCGCGACCACGTCCCGCAAGCCTTCCTCAACCCGCAACACCGCCACCATGGACACGGCCGGGAACACCCACGGCACCATCATCCTCGACGTCGTCAGCAACATCACGAGCTTGCACGCTAGCAGCACGACCGCCTCGATCACGTCCCGCAAGCCTTCCTCAACCCGCAACACCGCCACCACCGACACGGCCGGGAACATTCACGACACCATCATCCTCGACGTCGTCAGCAACACCACGAGCGTGCACGCTAGCAGCACGACCACCGCGACCACGTCCCGCAAGCAGGCCTCCACCCGCAACACCGCCACCACGGACATGGCCGGGAACACCCACGGCACCATCATCCTCGACGTCGTCAGCAATAGCAGGAGCTATCTCGCGAGCGGTGCGACCACACTGGCCACGGTTAGCACCGGTGTCAGATCCTCCTCTATCGTCAGAGCCGTTATTTTCGTTAAGCGGACGTCCTGCCACGGTGGCAGCGCTTGAATCGGCATTCGTGGTGTGCTGCGGCCCCTTGCCATCATGCACTACTTGGGGATTGCCTGTATATACATAGTTGGTAGCCATACTAATCAGATTCCTTTCTTGACGTCATTGCAGGGAATTGGTGGTACCGACAATGTTGCACGAAGTGACTCAACACAGCTTCCTCCCCAAGCAGGAAATCATGGCCCTCTCGTCCGTTAGCAGCGCAACCTGGGAGAACGTATCGATTCTCTTGTCAAGCCCGCGCGGCGGCTTGGACTTCCACCCAGCCGCCTTCAGCTCTCTCCACACACCATGAAAGTCTAACGCGGACGCCAAATGGGTAGCGTGGTTGCATGGAGCGCCAGCTTCTTGTCGTGTCCGGCGTCGCTTCCGTGTTGTGTTCTGCGCTTCTGCCAGCGCGCGTTTTCCCGGCATATCGGACAGGGGATAAATCAGGAAATGAACGGCTCACCCGGCTGTCGCACAAAGTATCAATTATAGGGGGTCGAAGGTGATATGCTTCCAACTGAATCTAACATTTAATATGTACTAAATTTAACTGTAAATTAAATTCTACGAATAGATCTGTCGCTGGCTCGAACTGATCCATGCAATACTCAGAACAAGATATATGCTCGCCTTTCGACTGCGACCGCGCGCAATTTACACGTCTACGTTATCCTTTTACCAAATGGGACGGGCCATATGGGATGGGAAATTTGACGTTGGGCACTCAGCACTTTTCATTGTTCTGATTGGTCGATCTTGACCAATCTGTGAAGCGCAGGTTTTTGCCCAATCAGCGACGTGGATATTTGAATGCAAAACGCGGCATTTTGCCGCGTTCTACAGGCAACTTACCGTAAGTGAAACAGCAAGTGTCACGTCGTCAAGGAGCGTACTTTCCAGGAACGCCCATCACCACGTCAAAACGCGGCATTTTGCCGCGTTCTATCAACTTTGGGATTTGCATCAAGACGCGTGTTCATGAAAAGGTTAAAAAGACGCCACGAGGCGATCTGCCTCCGCCGTTCGCCTGCGCCGCTGAAGTTGAAGCTAACTTTCCAGTTCGCCTTCGTCGAACCAGAAAACAACGCACGCATGTGCTAGGTAACAGCCAATACATTTGAGACTGTTGGTTGATAGCGGCGGCCGGGAGCCGAGATTTCTATTTCCCCCGATGGAGCCCCACAAGCAAAGGACTGACAACCATGACCCGCGTGTATTGGTGCTCTTCACTACTAGCTGCGACCTGATCCAGCGTATGGCGGTGGTCAACCTCGACAGAGCTTCAGCCGATGGCAGGGTTCGCCTTGCTTTTGCTGGCACGATGGATACTTTTCATCGCCCTTCCCATTCGAGGAAACGCCGACCTATCACAGCTTGAATTTTCACCACTTCAACTTGCCAGAACAGGAAATATAGCTACCTACCGACAGCGTAACGCACTTCTCCTCACACAAAAAACTTTTGCGCGCCTTCGCGATGGAGGTCTTTCAGCTACCAGTTGCAAACTATCCAGGGGCAAAATGATTTACTCCATAACCATTCCGGTCGAACTCTGCATGCTAAAACACACACATCTCAAACGCTAATCCGGTTTTGCAGCGATATTCAACGAACCGATACGATGCACGCCCAGGAGAAGGCGGAAACAGTTCGTGTATCAACCTGTATCAAGAGTCTTGATTCAGGACACGTCTGCGACACTCGATCAAGTTGTCACAAGGAAAATAGTAAATACCCGCAAAAACACTACAAGTTGTGAATAGATTTAATGATATGACAGATGTCTTGATATTCTATACCAGCAAACATTCTGTCGTGCAATGTGCACAAGAAGAACCGGCGAGAATGCAGTGCCAGGCAAAATTGGCCATTAGAGTTGATTTTCAGCGGTGGAAGCGGTAATATAATAACCTACAACAAGAACAACAAACGATAGTACCGTAAAAGAAAACTAATCGATGTTGATAGGTACGTGTGTACGACTTAGTGGGAACCTAATAATAGCTATTAACCTTTGACTCGCCACTAGCCATATCACACTCTTAGCACCTACTCCATCGCAGTGCTCACTTGCTCGCTCGGAGTATACTCGGACGAATACGGACTCTCCGTTTGATGGCTGTATCGATCACCGCCGAAGTCACTTTCACTTGGCGACGCAATGTTGCCCCTCGTTGTGTGGTCAACGGAAACATCGCCAGCCGCTGTAGCTTGACCACGACCCGGTTGGGGGTCAACATTCGACGTACTTTCGGAGCTGCCGCTGGAGTCAATGTTAGCTTCGTGTTCGTCAGACCCACCGGAGTCGACGCCAGACCCTTGCTCTTCGTCACCGGACCCACCGACTTCGTCGCCAGAGCCCTGCGCACCTGACACCTTGGCGTTGGTTTCACTAGCTCCTTCGTCGCGAGCAGCGTCACAGTTCGACTGCTTTCCTGCTTTCAATTTCTTGGCTGCCGGCGGCAACACATCATCGCTGCTAGACTGCACATCCCCTTCACCGGCTTGTGCTTGCTGCACTGCATCGGTGGGGTGCCAAACAGCCTGGACTCGCTCGTCGTGATCCGCCCAGCGCCGGTTCCGATCCTGCAAGACCATCTGTAGGTGCTGCTCGTGGTATGCGGTGTCGGCTGGACGGTAGCCTCGCAAGCTTGGTCGTACTCGTGGCGCCGGTTTGCCAGCTCCGTCACGGCGTGATCCACAAGCGGGGCTCCCGGGTCGGTGAGATCGCACCAGCCGTTGAAGTGCTTCCTTCGCCTCAATCAGAGGATCAGAAGCTACACGCTCTGCAGCATGAGCCCGTTGGCGACTTTCTTCGGCTGCCTGCATACACTCTGCAGATAGAACGTAAAATGAGCGTACATTCTCAATTAGAACAAAATTCAGTCGAACGCACTAGATTGATTTCCATCTAATGAGCACATTTTTCCAAGCGCCTCACGCCGAAACCATAGTAACATGCGCTGGTGATCTGCTTGGGTGCTTGAGTACAGCAAAAATAAACGTGTTCACAACTGCGTTCGCAAAATTTTGTTTGCAATCGCAGCTTTTCTGTAGTTATGTTTTTGGGATTTTGGTCCTATTGCTTGTATAATTTCGACGACGGTCAACAATATCCATGGTGAAACGATGAGTAACATAGTTCGCCGTCTTGCGTTTACCATGATCATAGATGCTCTGAAAAAAGTACAGGCTCGTTCAACGGTAACCACCAGCAGACACTTCATCACCGCCTTGCCGCCCTTGCCGCCTGGGGCTCCCTTGAACCACTTGCCGCGTGCACCGAGCCGCAGGAGCCGCAGTCGAACGAGGTGACTTGACCGAATCCACGTCGTCGCTGGGGATCAATCTGTCGGGGACAGCCGGGAGCTTGACGTTCCACATCCGCATCAGCTGCAGATGCAATTCAGCCCGTGTATTCGGCCGGCATGTGCTCCAGCTCAAACTTGAGCATGAAGAAACCTTTCGCGAAGCTGGTGCTGCCTTTCTCCGCGGTGAGTACCTGGTTGTTTTGGGCCAGAGTCTCGAATATCTAGACCTTCGCACGGCGTTCGGCTTCCCAATGCACTCACGAGTCGCTCTCGGAGGACCCGGTCACCTTCACGTCCTGCAGCCGGTCTAAGTCGTCGTAGAAGCTGCGATTGTGCTCCTCCACCGCTTCAGCAGCGATCGTCTAGTCTGAGGCCTATTGCTGCCCTAGCGCGTTGAAGACCCGTCTACCATTCTGGCCACTCAGCTGCGAAAATCTGAGCATAAGTCGAGTCATCGTTCGCAGCGCTGCCGCAGCCTGCCTGTATGTACGAGATGCCGCTTAAATTCACGCCATCGGCATCGACCGTAGCACAGCGACGCATCGCTTCTGGTTCTACTGGAGGTGTTCGCACAGCCGTGCATCATCCAAACGCCGAGAAGATCGCATCCGTCGTCCTCGCTGGCCGAATTGGCATCCCGGAGCTACCTCTTACCGTCAGACATCTGCCAAGTAGCTGCAAATTCGTGAATGGCAACGAAGTTAGTCCACGCCAGGCGCATCGTGTCATGTTTATAAAATGGGACGCACCCATCCCCTGTGCGACGCGAGGGAGGCTCCGTGCCCAACTGACTTCTCGGTCTTGCTTGGCTTGGCTTGCCTTGTCCTTGGCCCCGTTCGTCTCGAAGTAATACACAATGGGACCAACGTATCTACTGTCAGCAGCCTCGAAAGGTTCCGAGCCCGGCTGGCTGCTTGATCTTGCCTGGCCTTGGTATTAACTCCTGCTTGTGCATTTTGCCTTCCTCCCGTTTGGCCAGCTTACCGACCCCCTGTTGGCCTGTGGCAAGGCCTACAAGCCAGCCCGAGTGATGACACCACGTTCTCGGGAGCGGATGCTTGGCAACCCTTCCGTCATCCTCCTAAACACGAATTGATCTTGGTGGACGCTGTGAATTCCATTTTTTTCAAAACTTTCCATATTTTCCGAAACAAAACCGATGGTATCGGTTCCGTTACCCCCGGGCCATACAAATACTGTGTACTGTATGCTTGTGTAATAAAACAACCATTGTAGCCATTCATTAGCGTCAGGCGAAATCCGGTATACTATACGCAGTTCCTAACAAACTGTGAATTTCGACACCTAACAGGCTCGGAGTCTTTTGCGACTTCCATTCCGAAGGACGTATTTGTTGTCGAATACGTGGGCGAAGTCCTACTTGGGGTCGACGCTCGGAAGCGCGTCAACAGACGATACCAGGTCGAGCTGAAGACGAAAGCTATGTGGGACGGCCCAACCGACGTGTTCGTTGACGCCGGCAGATGCGGAAACGAGAGCCGCTTCGTGAATCATGCTTGTCGTCCGAACTGCGGCCTCTTCGAGCTGGAATGGACGAACACGGCTCGCCTGGGGATCTTCGCCAAGGAAGACATACCTCCACTCCGCGAACTGACAATCTGCTACCGCAAGGCCATTCTGTCGCTGTTCACGTGCCAATGCGGGCACGAAAACTGCGTCTCGAAGCGCCCATAGTGCTCTCTGACTCAGACAGCTGATCGTTCTGTTCATAGTTGAGTCGTCCTCGAGTATCAATATCAATCGACCCTGCCTGGTCACCACTTTTGTTGTGCTTCCGCAATCACGTCGAGCAACAGCTAGTGCGAGCTGCCGAACACCACGAAGTCAGACGTACCCGTGCGGTGCCGTACGGATGCCAGCCTCGAACATTTACGTTGCGCCAACTTTGAGGGGAACCGGAACGACTGCTCCAACGTGGCGCGCATTACCTCCGTCGGCACTACCTTGCACGCCTACATGCTAGCTCGTCGCCAGCTCGGCGGAGGGAACGAACGCCGCCTTACAGATCACCTCAAACACCAATTGGCACACGCACCGCCCAACACGCGTGGGCCACAGCGAAGCGCCCTCTCCCCGTTTGCAGCGTGCATCACCGCTGACCGTAAGCACCACCTCGCACGCCTAAATGGTTGCTCGCCGTCGGCTGCACGGCAGGCAGGAGCGCCGCCTCAGACGCGGCGCGCGGCGACGTCTTACACATCACCCTACTGGCACGCCGCGGCGCCCGAACGCATGTGCACCAGCAGAGCAAACGCGCTATTCCTGTTGCGCCGCGGACCCGTCGTAATTGACGGAGGGCATGCGGCGACCGTCGCGCCGCGCGCAATTGCCTGACTGTCCTGTGTACGGTTATCGTAAGAAACAAGTAAGAAATAGAAATGATTAGTCGAATCTTAGAAATCCTGTACCGATGTACCAGTTGAACCTGCCATACTGAAAGCAAGTGAGGGCCACATCCAAATTTAGTGGTTTGCTCTGATTGGCTGCCGTGTCAACCTTTGCAGATGGGTACATGTATGACCCTTCACGCCAAAAACCAACCGCAGCTTCCCGATCAGGTTTATTTTTAACGGTCTCCCGACCCAGCAACTGTTCACGTGTGTACTTTAAGCGCGAGCGTACCGAGAAGTAGTTATCCTAATTGTGGATAGTCATACGAGTAACCGGGAACTAAATCATATTATGAGACACCCGTTTGAGGTCGCCCCATTGAGCACGTACCAATACTGAAAGGAAGTGGACGCTGTTCGTTATGGTGTAGCCACCGCCGGATTTCGCAAAAGTGTCGCAAGAAGTGGTTAAAAAACGTAAAAATCACTACGAGTTGAAGTTGCGCAGCTTAGAAATGACGGCAAACCCGTAGCTTTCAGCTACATGTAGAAGCTGAAAGAAAAGTTGCAACAAAAATGCCCCAAAACGATAATACACACATGATGAATCAGTGACTAGTATTACTTTAAGTTGGTTCGATCACGAGTTCAACAACGAAGTCCACGCAGCTCACACGTTGGGGCCGTACACCGACAGGTCGTTGCCCGGCAGGATGAACTGCTTGAAGTTCTCCTTGAACGACTTGGCCAGCTTGAGCGCCGTCGCGTCGAACGCCGCCTTGTCCGTCCACGAGTCCTTCGGGTTGAGGATCTCCGACGGCACGCCCTCCACCGTCGTGGGGATCTCGAAGCCGAACAGCGGGTCCTTGACGAACGTCGCCTCGTTGATGCTGCCGTCCAGCACCGCGTCCACGCACTTGCGCGTGTACGGCAGCTTCATGCGCTTGCCCACGCCGTACACGCCACCCGTCCAGCCCGTGTTGATCAGGTACACGTGCGTGTCGTGCTCCTGCAGCTTCTTCTTCAGCAGGTCCGCGTACTTGGTCGGGTGCAGCGTCATGAAGGCCGCGCCGAAGCACGTCGAGAACGTCGCCTGCGGCTCCGTGATGCCGCGCTCCGTGCCCGCCACCTTGGCCGTGTAGCCCGACAGGAAGTGGTACTGCGCCTGGCCCGCAGACAGCTTGGACACGGGCGGCAGCACGCCGTACGCGTCGCACGTCAGGAAGATGACGGCGTTCGGGTGGTTGCCGCGCGAGTTGGGCTGGTGGTGCGGGATGTGGTAGATCGGGTACGACACGCGGCCGTTCTCCGTCTTGCTCGAGTTGAAGTAGTCGGGCTCGTTGTTGGCGTCGATCCACACGTTCTCCAGCATGGCGTTCGGCCGGATGGCGTTGTAGATGTCCGGCTCGTTCTCCTTGCTCAGGTCGATGGTCTTGGCGTAGCAGCCGCCCTCGAAGTTGAACACGCCCTGGTCGTCCCAGCCGTGCTCGTCGTCGCCGATCAGCTCGCGCTTGGGGTCGGCCGACAGCGTCGTCTTACCCGTGCCCGACAGACCGAAGAAGATGGCCGTGTCGCCCGCCTTGCCGATGTTGGCCGACGCGTGCATGGCCATCACGCCGTTCAGCGGCAGGTAGTAGTTCATCATGCTGAAGATGCCCTTCTTCATCTCGCCGCCGTAGAACGTGCCGCCGATGATGGCCATGTGCTTCTCAATGTTGAAGATCACGAACACCTCCGAGTGCAGCCCGTGCGCCTTCCAGTCCTCGTCCACGATGTTGCACGCGTTGATGACCGTGAAGTCGGCCTGGAAGTTCTCGGCCACGCTCGCGAACTCGGGCCGGATGAACATGTTGGTCACGAAGTGGTGCTGCCACGCCAGCTCCGTCACGATGCGCACGTTCAGGCGGGACTTCTCGTTCACGCCGCAGTGGCCGTCGAACACGTACATGCGGTCCACGGAGCTGAAGTGCTTGGCGGCCTTGGTGTACAGCGCGTCGAAGACCTCGGGCGTCGTGGGCTGGTTGATCGAGCCCCACCACACGTTGTCCTGCGACGGCTCCTGCTTGACGATGAACTTGTCCTTGGGCGAGCGGCCCGTGAACTTGCCCGTGTCCACGGCGAACGTGTCGTTGGCCACGAACGTGCCCTCGTTGTACGTCTTCTCGTGGTCCGCGAGCTGCTCGTATGTCAGGTTGTGGAACACCTTGCAGCCGTTCTCGATGCCCAGCTCGCCCAGCTTCAGGGCCGCCGTCGTGGTCTCGTGCTGCGCCATGGTTCTCGGTTTGTGTCGGGTGTTGTGCTTGTGCTGAGTTGGGTCGCTACTTAAGCTCGCCAATGCCAATTGAAAAGTGAGTGCTTCCGACTGCGTGGTGAGCCGAGTCCGCCGTGTTTGGAGGAGCGACGCCTTGTTGCTGCACTTGCCTTTCAGTTGGCGTCGCGGTTTCCGGCGGGTTTCGGTTCGGGACAAAGCAGTGAGGCTGACGCGGGCGCGTCGACGGGTTCGACACGTCTCTGGCGACACCTAGGGCATACGGGGTTCAAGTGTGCAGGCTCTCTCGAATAAGTTGCCACAAATTGTGGCCCACAATGTACCGCAAACAGAGACGGGCCATTGCGCTCACGTGTTAAACGGAGCCAAGGTTCACTTCGAGCACCAGGCGCCAGTGTCGACGGGGCGCCATCTCAAGCTGGGGCTCGAGCTCGTCGGTCATCTTGGCGGAACTCCAAGCAGCACCTCACCTTGCGTTTCGCCTCCTTCACCGACGAGTTCCATCTGTCGGTGCGGCCTACGAGGCAAAGCGGACCAAAGTAGACAGCAGTGTTCAACCAGCTGGATCCTCGCCCACAGGCGTGTAGCCCAGGGCTATTATCAACACAGTCCTTCAGGATCCTGCACGCCAAGCTGGGAGCAGCAGGTGTCTCAGGAAAGGAGGCGCCGCGACGTAAGAAGCTGCCGTGTCGTGAGCTGGTTGTTGCGCTGCTGGCTGGAGCAGGAAGCCGTCTCGAGCGGAGTAGTGGAGATATCGCCGTTCCTGCTATAGAGCAGGGGGGTCCCAATCGAGTCGAGGCGCAGGTGCTGGTCATGGTGGAGGCTCTGGTCAAAACGGCAATGCCATTGACGGGATCGACTTCTGAGCTTGCATGGCAGCGCTGTCAAGCCAATGCCACTGAGACCTCCTGGTATTTGAGAGCCCCACGCGCGATATATGGTGGCTGAACCAAATGGAGTCAGGACAACCAACAGCAACACCGTTGATGTGTTTGTCGACCGGAAGGTGAAGCGCAGCGTATGCAACATGTTGGCCAGACCAGACAGTTGCGATTCTTGTGTGACTGGCATTCTTCTCGCTGCGCAACATATTGCAAGCTTCACTGTGCAGCAGTGATGGTAGAGGATGAAGCGCCTGGTATTGCCATCGACTTTTAATCTCCCTCTACTGTAGAGCTACGGAAGTTCGTGCGGAGGGGGGCCCGATGATCGCGATGCTGGTATTATCGCGATGTACTTGTACCCGGCACGAGTACCAGCATGTGCACCATCGGCAGATACTGACGCTGGACTCGCTTCCGGCGTTCGGACAAAAGGGTGCAGCAAAGCTACAGCGCTGAATATGCCACGTCTTGTATAGCGGCGGTTCTCGTGATAGACCACCGATATGATCGTCTCGATAGAGCCATGCGTGAACAACCTCCCCATTCACGCAGTCCGGATGTCGTAGATCAAACTCCAGCTCCTTGTCCTGCGGCGTGAGACGCTCTCGGATCCTGCATCGAATTGACAACGCCTTCGTCCGTGCTGCCCTGTCCAACGCCAAATCCTTCAGCGACGTCCCATTGGCGGATACGTCGGCCAATCGCAGCCTGAATTCGCTCCCACTTCAACTTGCCCATGCAGAGGCCACATTGTGGCCCACAACAGACAAGTATCGGCCTAAGCAAATCGAGTCGCTTAGCTAGCCACACTGTTGACCATACGCCGGTAGCACACACTATCCTGGCCTGCCAATGCTTCAAGTCTTGGGTGGCAGAGCGTCCGTGCTGATCGATGGCGTACGCCACCGTTAACTACCAAGAAGCTCAACCGGAAGAATGCCCACGCACAAACAAAACAACAGCTCGCTTCCTGGCTCAATGGCTTTTCCCTTTATATGTTAAGAGTTCGATCAAGAGTACATGCACAATAGGTAAGGAGATAACGCTACGATAGCTAGCTAGCGAACTGCAGTCAGCGAGACCAGCAGCGGCAGACTGGAAGCATCGGGAACCCGCATCAACACAGGTACCAACAACCACCACGACGCCACCGCAGCTTACACGTTGGGGCCGTACACCGACAGGTCGTTGCCCGGCAGGATGAACTGCTTGAAGTTCTCCTTGAACGACTTGGCCAGCTTGAGCGCCGTCGCGTCGAACGCCGCCTTGTCCGTCCACGAGTCCTTCGGGTTGAGGATCTCCGACGGCACGCCCTCCACCGTCGTGGGGATCTCGAAGCCGAACAGCGGGTCCTTGACGAACGTCGCCTCGTTGATGCTGCCGTCCAGCACCGCGTCCACGCACTTGCGCGTGTACGGCAGCTTCATGCGCTTGCCCACGCCGTACACGCCACCCGTCCAGCCCGTGTTGATCAGGTACACGTGCGTGTCGTGCTCCTGCAGCTTCTTCTTCAGCAGGTCCGCGTACTTGGTCGGGTGCAGCGTCATGAAGGCCGCGCCGAAGCACGTCGAGAACGTCGCCTGCGGCTCCGTGATGCCGCGCTCCGTGCCCGCCACCTTGGCCGTGTAGCCCGACAGGAAGTGGTACTGCGCCTGGCCCGCAGACAGCTTGGACACGGGCGGCAGCACGCCGTACGCGTCGCACGTCAGGAAGATGACGGCGTTCGGGTGGTTGCCGCGCGAGTTGGGCTGGTGGTGCGGGATGTGGTAGATCGGGTACGACACGCGGCCGTTCTCCGTCTTGCTCGAGTTGAAGTAGTCGGGCTCGTTGTTGGCGTCGATCCACACGTTCTCCAGCATGGCGTTCGGCCGGATGGCGTTGTAGATGTCCGGCTCGTTCTCCTTGCTCAGGTCGATGGTCTTGGCGTAGCAGCCGCCCTCGAAGTTGAACACGCCCTGGTCGTCCCAGCCGTGCTCGTCGTCGCCGATCAGCTCGCGCTTGGGGTCGGCCGACAGCGTCGTCTTACCCGTGCCCGACAGACCGAAGAAGATGGCCGTGTCGCCCGCCTTGCCGATGTTGGCCGACGCGTGCATGGCCATCACGCCGTTCAGCGGCAGGTAGTAGTTCATCATGCTGAAGATGCCCTTCTTCATCTCGCCGCCGTAGAACGTGCCGCCGATGATGGCCATGTGCTTCTCAATGTTGAAGATCACGAACACCTCCGAGTGCAGCCCGTGCGCCTTCCAGTCCTCGTCCACGATGTTGCACGCGTTGATGACCGTGAAGTCGGCCTGGAAGTTCTCGGCCACGCTCGCGAACTCGGGCCGGATGAACATGTTGGTCACGAAGTGGTGCTGCCACGCCAGCTCCGTCACGATGCGCACGTTCAGGCGGGACTTCTCGTTCACGCCGCAGTGGCCGTCGAACACGTACATGCGGTCCACGGAGCTGAAGTGCTTGGCGGCCTTGGTGTACAGCGCGTCGAAGACCTCGGGCGTCGTGGGCTGGTTGATCGAGCCCCACCACACGTTGTCCTGCGACGGCTCCTGCTTGACGATGAACTTGTCCTTGGGCGAGCGGCCCGTGAACTTGCCCGTGTCCACGGCGAACGTGTCGTTGGCCACGAACGTGCCCTCGTTGTACGTCTTCTCGTGGTCCGCGAGCTGCTCGTATGTCAGGTTGTGGAACACCTTGCAGCCGTTCTCGATGCCCAGCTCGCCCAGCTTCAGGGCCGCCGTCGTGGTCTCGTGCTGCGCCATGGTTCTCGGTTTGTGTCGGGTGTTGTGCTTGTGCTGAGTTGGGTCGCTACTTAAGCTCGCCAATGCCAATTGAAAAGTGAGTGCTTCCGACTGCGTGGTGAGCCGAGTCCGCCGTGTTTGGAGGAGCGACGCCTTGTTGCTGCACTTGCCTTTCAGTTGGCGTCGCGGTTTCCGGCGGGTTTCGGTTCGGGACAAAGCAGTGAGGCTGACGCGGGCGCGTCGACGGGTTCGACACGTCTCTGGCGACACCTAGGGCACACGGGGTTCAAGTGTGCAGGCTCTCTCGAATAAGTTGCCAAAGGCGACGGGCCGGTTCTGATAACTTTGGCACTACGGCACTACAGCACCGACCACCACCGGCACCTCCACCGGCACATACTACGTAGTATATGCTTGTCGCCGGCGGCGACCTCCTGTAAGCCCTTCCAGAAATCGTTCTCGCGAGTCATTTCCGGTCTGCCTGTTTCTCGCTTTCGGTTTTCCATAGGCCACGCACGGCCCGTACCGTAGATTCTGCCGTGTAAACAACGGGGTGCGCGTCACCCATACAATTTCGAGGATTAAATCCATTAAATGGTGACCATATAGTGACGGTTCGCTGTCACCGGCGCCTGATTCCCGTATCTATCAGAAAACGGGCATCTGATAAATCAACTTCAACATGCGACCACCGGTACACAAACTGGTACAGTGACCCGGCTAATATGACCTTAGCGGCGCTTCGCTTGACGCTCACTCACGTTCCTGCTTGCTAGCCTCGACGATCGATTGCTTGGCCGCACCCGAAAGTGCTGGCTCGCAGCTCGTCGTGGTCCGAGCGCACCGACCGACCGACCGACTATCACTCCTCACGATTCAAGCACCATCACTCCTCACGATCTATTTTAGAGGCGCTATAAATGGCGTTGAGGTGCTGCGTTGAGTAGCCCGAGCAACCAGCATCTCGCTGACGACGGTGAAAAATGAGCGGCTACGACGGGCGCACGCAGGGCAAGCGCATCCGCAAGCCCCAGGCCGGCAACTCGAACGGCAAGGCGCGATGGAAGTACCTGAGTGCTGACGTCACCGACGACGTGGACAAGCCGGTGGCCAAGCTCCAAGCCAAAGCACACAGGAAGGCTATCGCCAAGTCTACCGAGAAAACGACGCTGAAAGTCGGCTACGACATCGACGGCGACGGGTTCGTGGACGTCCGCGAGATGCGCCTGGCCAAGTTCCTCGACGCGCTGCTGCTCGACCGACGCAAATACTCTGACGGAGAGCCCAAGCTGTCGGAAACCGAGCTGCTTGCTATGCGCCAGAGCGCCGGGCGGCTGCTTATCGCCAGGGAGTTCGTGGAGCGCAACCATGAGCGCTTGTGGCGGTACGGAGCCATCTTCACGGGCATGACCAACGAGCAGGCCGCCGAGCTCATCGCGCGGCACAAAAACTTCAAAAAGCTCCTGCCGTTCCTTGAAAGCACCGAGCGCAATCGCGTCGTGCGCTCGTCGCACCAGATGCGCAATTGCATTCACGGTGAAGTACTCGCTGGCGCCCCGTCAAACGCGCCCTCCGAGCGGCAGACGTGGGTGGAGACGACCAGGAAGCTGCGCAGCTCGTCGTTCACGAAGCACCCGCTCCCGGATTTGCAGCCCAAGAAGAAGCCCGTGTCTCCTGTGCTTGACCCCAACCAGGTCGGCCCCACAATAGCGAGCAATCTCGCTGCCAGCGCGAGCACCTCGGTGTTTTCGAACGCCTATGGCGCGATCGACATCGACGGAGACGGCATTGTGGACGACGACGAGATGAAGCTGCACCTGCGTCTGCAAGAGGCCACGCAGAGCGACGACCACGACAACAACAGGGACGAAACGCGGGCGCGCCACCTGCAGCAGTTCGAGGGGCGCAAGATGATGGTGGCGGACTTCGTGCAACGCAACGCAGGCCAGATGTGGCTCTACGACGCCAGCTTCCGGCACAAATCGACCGAGCAGATCGTGGACGAGATCGCGAGTGGCGCCGGATTTGCCGCCGAGTTCAACCGGCTGCGCGCCAAGGAGCGGCTTGTGAAGCTTAAGTCCTCGCTAGGCGTCTCGAGCTGCATCGTGCAGCTGCCGCTGGCCGCGCTGCCGACTGACCCGTCCAACGCGCTCGAGTTCCGCCGCGTGCGCGACCGCCCCGAGCTGCTGGCAGCGCGCAAGGAGCTGCTCAAGCCGCTGCCGCAGTGCCGGGGCACACGCCGCATCCGCGAGGAGCTTGCCGCTGCCGACGCCGTCGTGGGGCGCTCGCGGAGCGAAGGCAGCTTGCTCATCGGACTGCCGCGCATTTACGACACCCCAATCAAGATTGAAACCATCGGGTCATTCTCGGTTACAAAATGGCTACTAGATAACTAACTTCAACATCCAGATTGAAGGCTGTTTTGCTGGGAAAGCAACACCATCCGATCTAGTAAATTCACCGCCAAACCCAATGAAGATAATCCAAGTGACGCTCTGATGCAATACCGAGTGAAGGGGAAACTTGCCTTGGTGTGCCCAAGGTCTCGTGACCGGCGTGATATCGCTGCGGAGATCCAAGTGCTGGGCAATAGCAGTTCTGGTGCGACGATTTAGGAAAGGAGCTCCACATTTTAGGAAAAAGCCTATGTCTGAAGTGGTCCACACTAAACCAACTTCAACATCGTTTCGGCGTCACAGTCACAAAGGCGCAGCGACCCGTTGCTGAAGTGCAACGGGGTACGTCGACAGGTCCTTCTTCGCTTGCTTGGCCACGTACGCGCGCGCTGCTCTGGGGCTGTTGCACAACCACCGTGATGGGCAAAGGATCGGACGGCACGGCCACCCTCGGTAGGGTCACTTTCCAATTCGCACTGGCACGAGCACCAAGCCACAACAAGCAAGACAAGCAACGAAGAACCAGCCACCGACGTTATGGCGCAGCACGAGACCACGACGGCGGCCCTGAAGCTGGGCGAGCTGGGCATCGAGAACGGCTGCAAGGTGTTCCACAACCTGACATACGAGCAGCTTGCAGACCACGAGAAGAAGTACAACGAGGGCACGTTCGTGGCCAATGGCACGTTCGCCGTGGACACGGGCAAGTTCACGGGCCGCTCGCCCAAGGACAAGTTCATCGTCAAGCAGGAGCCGTCGCAGGACAACGTGTGGTGGGGCTCGATCAACCAGCCCACGACGCCCGAGGTCTTCGACGCGCTGTACGCCAAGGCCACCAAGCACTTCAGCTCCGTGGACCGCATGTACGTGTTCGACGGCCACTGCGGCGTGAACGAGAAGTCCCGCCTGAACGTGCGCATCGTGACGGAGCTGGCGTGGCAGCACCACTTCGTGACCAACATGTTCATCCGGCCCGAGTTCGCGAGCGTGGCCGAGAACTTCCAGGCCGACTTCACGATCATCAACGCGTGCAACATCGTGGACGAGGACTGGAAGGCGCACGGGCTGCACTCGGAGGTGTTCGTGATCTTCAACATTGAGAAGCACATGGCCATCATCGGCGGCACGTTCTACGGCGGCGAGATGAAGAAGGGCATCTTCAGCATGATGAACTACTACCTGCCGCTGAACGGCGTGATGGCCATGCACGCGTCGGCCAACATCGGCAAGGCGGGTGACACGGCCATCTTCTTCGGTCTGTCGGGCACGGGTAAGACGACGCTGTCGGCCGACCCCAAGCGCGAGCTGATCGGCGACGACGAGCACGGCTGGGACGACCAGGGCGTGTTCAACTTCGAGGGCGGCTGCTACGCCAAGACCATCGACCTGAGCAAGGAGAACGAGCCGGACATCTACAACGCCATCCGGCCGAACGCCATGCTGGAGAACGTGTGGATCGACGCCAACAACGAGCCCGACTACTTCAACTCGAGTAAGACGGAGAACGGCCGCGTGTCGTACCCGATCTACCACATCCCGCACCACCAGCCCAACTCGCGCGGCAACCACCCGAACGCCGTCATCTTCCTGACGTGCGACGCGTACGGCGTGCTGCCGCCCGTGTCCAAGCTGTCTGCGGGCCAGGCGCAGTACCACTTCCTGTCGGGCTACACGGCCAAGGTGGCGGGCACGGAGCGCGGCATCACGGAGCCGCAGGCGACGTTCTCGACGTGCTTCGGCGCGGCCTTCATGACGCTGCACCCGACCAAGTACGCGGACCTGCTGAAGAAGAAGCTGCAGGAGCACGACACGCACGTGTACCTGATCAACACGGGCTGGACGGGTGGCGTGTACGGCGTGGGCAAGCGCATGAAGCTGCCGTACACGCGCAAGTGCGTGGACGCGGTGCTGGACGGCAGCATCAACGAGGCGACGTTCGTCAAGGACCCGCTGTTCGGCTTCGAGATCCCCACGACGGTGGAGGGCGTGCCGTCGGAGATCCTCAACCCGAAGGACTCGTGGACGGACAAGGCGGCGTTCGACGCGACGGCGCTCAAGCTGGCCAAGTCGTTCAAGGAGAACTTCAAGCAGTTCATCCTGCCGGGCAACGACCTGTCGGTGTACGGCCCCAACGTGTAAGCTGCGGTGGCGTCGTGGTGGTTGTTGGTACCTGTGTTGATGCGGGTTCCCGATGCTTCCAGTCTGCCGCTGCTGGTCTCGCTGACTGCAGTTCGCTAGCTAGCTATCGTAGCGTTATCTCCTTACCTATTGTGCATGTACTCTTGATCGAACTCTTAACATATAAAGGGAAAAGCCATTGAGCCAGGAAGCGAGCTGTTGTTTTGTTTGTGCGTGGGCATTCTTCCGGTTGAGCTTCTTGGTAGTTAACGGTGGCGTACGCCATCGATCAGCACGGACGCTCTGCCACCCAAGACTTGAAGCATTGGCAGGCCAGGATAGTGTGTGCTACCGGCGTATGGTCAACAGTGTGGCTAGCTAAGCGACTCGATTTGCTTAGGCCGATACTTGTCTGTTGTGGGCCACAATGTGGCCTCTGCATGGGCAAGTTGAAGTGGGAGCGAATTCAGGCTGCGATTGGCCGACGTATCCGCCAATGGGACGTCGCTGAAGGATTTGGCGTTGGACAGGGCAGCACGGACGAAGGCGTTGTCAATTCGATGCAGGATCCGAGAGCGTCTCACGCCGCAGGACAAGGAGCTGGAGTTTGATCTACGACATCCGGACTGCGTGAATGGGGAGGTTGTTCACGCATGGCTCTATCGAGACGATCATATCGGTGGTCTATCACGAGAACCGCCGCTATACAAGACGTGGCATATTCAGCGCTGTAGCTTTGCTGCACCCTTTTGTCCGAACGCCGGAAGCGAGTCCAGCGTCAGTATCTGCCGATGGTGCACATGCTGGTACTCGTGCCGGGTACAAGTACATCGCGATAATACCAGCATCGCGATCATCGGGCCCCCCTCCGCACGAACTTCCGTAGCTCTACAGTAGAGGGAGATTAAAAGTCGATGGCAATACCAGGCGCTTCATCCTCTACCATCACTGCTGCACAGTGAAGCTTGCAATATGTTGCGCAGCGAGAAGAATGCCAGTCACACAAGAATCGCAACTGTCTGGTCTGGCCAACATGTTGCATACGCTGCGCTTCACCTTCCGGTCGACAAACACATCAACGGTGTTGCTGTTGGTTGTCCTGACTCCATTTGGTTCAGCCACCATATATCGCGCGTGGGGCTCTCAAATACCAGGAGGTCTCAGTGGCATTGGCTTGACAGCGCTGCCATGCAAGCTCAGAAGTCGATCCCGTCAATGGCATTGCCGTTTTGACCAGAGCCTCCACCATGACCAGCACCTGCGCCTCGACTCGATTGGGACCCCCCTGCTCTATAGCAGGAACGGCGATATCTCCACTACTCCGCTCGAGACGGCTTCCTGCTCCAGCCAGCAGCGCAACAACCAGCTCACGACACGGCAGCTTCTTACGTCGCGGCGCCTCCTTTCCTGAGACACCTGCTGCTCCCAGCTTGGCGTGCAGGATCCTGAAGGACTGTGTTGATAATAGCCCTGGGCTACACGCCTGTGGGCGAGGATCCAGCTGGTTGAACACTGCTGTCTACTTTGGTCCGCTTTGCCTCGTAGGCCGCACCGACAGATGGAACTCGTCGGTGAAGGAGGCGAAACGCAAGGTGAGGTGCTGCTTGGAGTTCCGCCAAGATGACCGACGAGCTCGAGCCCCAGCTTGAGATGGCGCCCCGTCGACACTGGCGCCTGGTGCTCGAAGTGAACCTTGGCTCCGTTTAACACGTGAGCGCAATGGCCCGTCTCTGTTTGCGGTACATTATGGGCCACAATTTGTGGCAACTTATTCGAGAGAGCCTGCACACTTGAACCCCGTATGCCCTAGGTGTCGCCAGAGACGTGTCGAACCCGTCGACGCGCCCGCGTCAGCCTCACTGCTTTGTCCCGAACCGAAACCCGCCGGAAACCGCGACGCCAACTGAAAGGCAAGTGCAGCAACAAGGCGTCGCTCCTCCAAACACGGCGGACTCGGCTCACCACGCAGTCGGAAGCACTCACTTTTCAATTGGCATTGGCGAGCTTAAGTAGCGACCCAACTCAGCACAAGCACAACACCCGACACAAACCGAGAACCATGGCGCAGCACGAGACCACGACGGCGGCCCTGAAGCTGGGCGAGCTGGGCATCGAGAACGGCTGCAAGGTGTTCCACAACCTGACATACGAGCAGCTCGCGGACCACGAGAAGACGTACAACGAGGGCACGTTCGTGGCCAACGACACGTTCGCCGTGGACACGGGCAAGTTCACGGGCCGCTCGCCCAAGGACAAGTTCATCGTCAAGCAGGAGCCGTCGCAGGACAACGTGTGGTGGGGCTCGATCAACCAGCCCACGACGCCCGAGGTCTTCGACGCGCTGTACACCAAGGCCGCCAAGCACTTCAGCTCCGTGGACCGCATGTACGTGTTCGACGGCCACTGCGGCGTGAACGAGAAGTCCCGCCTGAACGTGCGCATCGTGACGGAGCTGGCGTGGCAGCACCACTTCGTGACCAACATGTTCATCCGGCCCGAGTTCGCGAGCGTGGCCGAGAACTTCCAGGCCGACTTCACGGTCATCAACGCGTGCAACATCGTGGACGAGGACTGGAAGGCGCACGGGCTGCACTCGGAGGTGTTCGTGATCTTCAACATTGAGAAGCACATGGCCATCATCGGCGGCACGTTCTACGGCGGCGAGATGAAGAAGGGCATCTTCAGCATGATGAACTACTACCTGCCGCTGAACGGCGTGATGGCCATGCACGCGTCGGCCAACATCGGCAAGGCGGGCGACACGGCCATCTTCTTCGGTCTGTCGGGCACGGGTAAGACGACGCTGTCGGCCGACCCCAAGCGCGAGCTGATCGGCGACGACGAGCACGGCTGGGACGACCAGGGCGTGTTCAACTTCGAGGGCGGCTGCTACGCCAAGACCATCGACCTGAGCAAGGAGAACGAGCCGGACATCTACAACGCCATCCGGCCGAACGCCATGCTGGAGAACGTGTGGATCGACGCCAACAACGAGCCCGACTACTTCAACTCGAGCAAGACGGAGAACGGCCGCGTGTCGTACCCGATCTACCACATCCCGCACCACCAGCCCAACTCGCGCGGCAACCACCCGAACGCCGTCATCTTCCTGACGTGCGACGCGTACGGCGTGCTGCCGCCCGTGTCCAAGCTGTCTGCGGGCCAGGCGCAGTACCACTTCCTGTCGGGCTACACGGCCAAGGTGGCGGGCACGGAGCGCGGCATCACGGAGCCGCAGGCGACGTTCTCGACGTGCTTCGGCGCGGCCTTCATGACGCTGCACCCGACCAAGTACGCGGACCTGCTGAAGAAGAAGCTGCAGGAGCACGACACGCACGTGTACCTGATCAACACGGGCTGGACGGGTGGCGTGTACGGCGTGGGCAAGCGCATGAAGCTGCCGTACACGCGCAAGTGCGTGGACGCGGTGCTGGACGGCAGCATCAACGAGGCGACGTTCGTCAAGGACCCGCTGTTCGGCTTCGAGATCCCCACGACGGTGGAGGGCGTGCCGTCGGAGATCCTCAACCCGAAGGACTCGTGGACGGACAAGGCGGCGTTCGACGCGACGGCGCTCAAGCTGGCCAAGTCGTTCAAGGAGAACTTCAAGCAGTTCATCCTGCCGGGCAACGACCTGTCGGTGTTCGGCCCCAACGTGTAAGCTTCGCTCGCGTCGTGGTTGTACGCTTGAACAAACCAATTATACGTTCGAAGAAAACAAATCATTGAGCCGTCAAATATGTTGTTATTGTCGTAGTTTTTTTTCTGTTAGAAAGTGAAAGAGCTTCGCGTAGCTGTACAGTAGCAAAAGCTCCTTCGCTGTGGCCACTCGGCGCATATTGGTCAGCGTTTCCCCGATGGAAAGGGCGATGAAGAGGATCCATCCTAGGTCTGCGATGTGAAGATTAAATGGGTTATATTCGTCAGTCTTTCGCTTGTGGGGTACCATCGGAGAAATGAAAATCTCGGCTCTTGACGTTCTGCGGCCAAATCTAATCAACACGTGTTGTCTATAGCAATAACTCGCTACCGAGTTGCCAACCTGGCTCGCATTCGATCGCAGAACGGTAATAACTGGGGGCTTTGACTGCCCACAGTCGCGAGCATGCCACTGACAAGGGGGTTTGTACCATTGACTTGGTCCAACAGATCCAGTACATCCTCGCAAAGCCCCAGTAGCTTCATCTTCTCATTTGGGGTTGGCGTGAATTCGGCACCTTCGTCAAACAGCTCACAGAAAGCTACTGCACGTACAACTCCCACCAGAATCGACTCCGTGTGCGACGCAATGCGCGGCCACGCAGCGAGCACAGTGGATCGCAAGGCTCCGAGCGTCTCGACCAGGAGTGTGACGTTGATGCTCTCAAGCCCGGCGATCAGCACTTTCAGCAGTGGCTGCAGGTAGCGGATGACGTTAAGGCTGTGCGGCGCACCCTGACGAATCACAAGCGTGCGCAAGTGGCGGACGAAGACCAAGCGGATAGCAACATCGCTGCACAGACTTGTGTCGTTAAGTAGTCGCAGCATGAATCGGTCGTAGTGCTTTAATTCCCCCGGCGGAGACACCTTGTCCAGCGATTCCACGAGGCAGTCCAGCAGCAAGTCCAGCGTGGCCGGTTTTCGCGACACGATGGCCGTGTGCAGCACCTCCAGCAGGACGTCCGAGTACCAGCGCAACTCCGTAGGCGTGACATTCTTGACGATATGAACCAGCAGCCGCGCACCGACGAGCTGCGTGGCGTCCGTCAGGTCGTCCACCAACGGGAATGTGAGCGCCAGCAATCGGCCTAGCAGGTCTCCGCCGAGGTGCGGGAACGGTACTTGCTCCACCACTTGCAGCATCACCTCCTTGTTGATTACATGGGCTGCCACCCACTCGTCCTTGGCCACGTCCTGCGAGCACAGCGCCACGATCTGCGCCACATACTTCGCCATCAGAGTTTGTCGCTCTCCCGCCCCAGCCAGCTCCACACAGCCACTTAGAAGCCCCTCAGCCAGCACGACACTCTGCATCAGCTCTGCACCGGGCAGCTCCGCGCCCTCCACGAAGCAGCAGAGCGTCACTACGAACGGCAGCCACTTGCGGAGCTCCTTCTCGTCCTGCCGCCGCTCTCCTCGTCTCACACGGTCCACGAGCGCCTGTAATAGGACCAACATCGGTAGCAAGTTCTCGTCCAACTGCACTTGAGCTGCTGTGTTCGCCCGGTCCGCAGCTACAACCGCTACGTATTTTATGGCCACTCGGCTCAAAGCTTTGGCGACGCGGATGACGTCCCCTTTCTGCTGCTGCAGCTCCGCGTTGTCCATAAGAGGCAGTAGATCCGCCAGCTTCTGCACGCTCTGGAGTTCATCGGCCAGTTTGGAGGCGTTGGGTGCTAGCAACGCCGTGCGCAGAGCCTCCACGTCCAGCGCGAGCAGCTCATCTAACGACGCCATGCTGGTCAATAATGGAGTGAACGCATATTTATAATTGTGTGCCGCACATGATATTGGTGTGGATTACTTGAATTCATGCAACGAAACAAAAAGCGCACATCAACTTTAGATCGCGAGTCTTGGTGGGGAAGATGACGCTGGACGCTGATGGGTTGTCCCGCCTGAAGGTTGGAGGGTTTTATGCAGTGGAAGGGTTTGTGCTGCAGCTGCTGACGCGTTTATCTTGCTGCAGGTGAAGGATCTGCAGCAAGAGCTCAAGAAGCGCGGCCTGGACACGAGCGGACTCAAGGCGGTGCTGCTGCAGCGGCTCACGGACAGTCTGGAGCAGGTTGGGCAGCTAGAGAAGCTGCCGACGTTGCGGGAACTGAGTGTTTTGAGTTGTTTTGTGCAGGAGGTAGATACGAAGGTGGAGGAGCAGGACATGGAAGAAGCTGAGGCGGTGGAGAAGAAAGCGGAAGAGAACAGCGAGAAGGAGGATAATGATGTCGAGAAAAGGGTCACAGAGAAGGAGACACCGGTTGACAGCGATGACAAGCCGAAGGAGGAGCCGACAAATGCTGCAAATGATGAAGAGAGCGATGGTGAAGATGCAGACAAACCGGAGCCGGCTACTGGTCTGAAGAGAGGTGTGGACGAAGTGGATAAAAAGGAGGACGAGAGCGAAAGAGATGCCAAGAAGCCGAAGCTGGAAGAAGAGGCAAGCAATAGTACAAATGAAGATAACGACAAGACGGCGGCTACTGGTCTGAAAAGAGGCGCCGATGAAGTGAATACAGCGGAGGACGACGGGGAGAGAGACGTCAAGAAGCCAAAGCTGGAGGAAGACGTGGAAAATAGGATGGACGAAGATGGCGGCAAAGCTTTCGTGCTTGATGAGGCTAATGACGAGAAAGCGGGGGATGAAGACGCCGAAGCAACGTACGGTGAAGTGTATAGCTTCGTGGGATGCTGCTGGTTGGCGGCTAACGTGGTTGTGGTTGTGCTGCTTGGATGAATGACCACAGCGAAGATGAACCGAAGAAGACGCTTCGAATCGACAACTTCGTCCGACCGTTTACGCTCAATGCTGTCAAGGTTGGCCGCTTTCGTACTCTTTGGCAAAGCTGCAAGTGAAGTGCTGACTGGTGTATTTGCTGTGCAGGCACTCGTGCAAGAGCTTGGTGATTTCGTGGAGGATGGATTCTGGATGGATTCTATCAAGACTCACTGTTATGTGACGTACAACAGCGTTGAGCTTGTACGTTGGGCTCTGCTTCTCGGTGTTTGCCTGCCTAAAGCCGCGCTACTAACCGTCCTGACATACTTTTTGTGGACTTGAATTTCTTCAGGCACAGAAAACGAGTGCTGCTCTGGACGGCAAGGTATGGCCTCCGGAGAATGGACGATCGCTCAGGGTGAAGCTTGTGGATCATACAGCCATGGAGGTACGGCTACAGTCATACGTGTTTGTCTGTCAGTTGCTGATTCCTATTTGTTCGCCATGACGACGCAGGTCGCTCAGTACGGTGAGGCCCACTTGCCAAACCGGCCAAAGAGTAAAGACAGCTACGGCGCGCCAGCCACCCAACGGCAGAGTAAGCAGCACTCCTCGAAGATTGCCTGTGACGTGACAAACGCGGTGTTGACATCAATGTTTCGTGCTGTTTGTGCAGAGGTTACGATCGACGAGTTCTTCCAGAAGACCGAGACGAAGCCCGTGCTGTACTACCTGCCGCTTACCGACGAGCAAGTAAAAGAACGGAAGGAGCGCCAGAGTCAGCAGAGAGAGGGCCAGCCGCGCAAGCGCCGCCACCGTGGTGGCCGCAAGCGGAACAGACGTGGCTGCTTCCAGCGACGCTAGTTCCACCCATTTAGCAAGCTTCCCATGGCAAAGCAAATACCGGGACGACGTTCCAGTTCCATTCAAATAATCACGCTTGTCAATTGTTTTGCAGGAGCATCCGTCGCAGGGCTGGCTGGCTCGTCTCGTCCGTACGTGATTAATACTTACTGCTGCTACTGAAGACGAGATCTGCCGAGCGACCTAGAGCTCGAAGGGGATATCCTCGCTGGAATATAGTACATCGTGCTCGAGACTGATCTTCGTGTCGTACAGGAGCGACACGCAGCTGGTCGCGTACGCCTTGTCCGTGTTGAGGCGCTCCAAAATGCGCAGCAGCGAGCGCACGGCCGACAGCAGCTCCTCTTTCTTGATGGGGTTCACGTCGTGCGCGTCGCCGGTTCCGCCCGCCCGACTGTCGTCCGCAGCGTCACCTCCAGCGTCAACCACCTCGCTCTCGCGCTCGATCGCAGCGATCATCCGGTGGAGGTTGTGCAGCAGCCAGTCGTAGAGAAACCCGCGCGGCTTGGCCTTGAACGCTTGCAAGATGAGCGGGTCGTCCTCCTCCGTGGCGATGTGGATCAAGTGCACCAACGTGAACGAAAGCTGCGTCTCCAACTGCTCCTTGTAGCGGAACTCGGTCACATCCTTCAGGTCCGACGCCGTCTCCAACGCGTCCGTCGTGGCTCGAAGCGCCGACTGGAAGAAGGAACCAAACGCGCTACGAGTTTGCGAAACGCGCAGCGCAGTAGCGGCACTGATGCGCACTTTGAAGTTCTCCTGCTGGGCCACAGCCGTTAGCAACGCCTGGAACACCGACGGAGCCCACGTCACGGACGCGAGAGGCAAGCTGGGACACAGCAGAACCTTGGCGATGGCGTGGCACGCGTTCCACCGGACCTTGGGCGAACCTGCGTTGATCTTCCCAGCCAAAACAGTCATCGCTTGCCCCAGCAAATCGTCCAGCCACGTACAGTCCTTGGCAGCGAGGGTACGTCTGAAGGATGGAAAGCTGATCCAACGACACACGAGCCCCAGCGTTCGAGCCACGCTCGACGCCACCTTGTCGTTGTCGTTAATGTACACCAACATCTTCTCGATCACCAGTCGTAGTTGGTACGCTGGTAGGAGCTCGTACAGCACTTGTGGGGGCAGTGGCGGTAAAATCGACAACTCCGTCTTGGCTATGAGCGAAGATGGCGGCGCTGGAGGCGGCAGTGGCGGTGCGTCGCTCTCGACAATGTTTTCGGGACCAGGAGTGGTGCACACGTTGCCCAGCGCCCACGCTGCGCGGACACGGACATTCAACGTCGAGTCTGCCAGAGCATCCAACGCTAAACCCACCACGCTACTAGCAAACGCGCGTGTCTTGAACGTCGGCGCCAAGCACAAGGACCCAAGTAGACGAAATCCGGCAGCGCGCACAACTGGAGAACTGTCTTTCGGCGTTTGCAGGAACATGCGCGTGTACGAGTCCAGGCACGAAACGGTGGCTCCTTCACCATTGTACCCGGCACTCTTCGCCGCCAGTACTGGCAGACGGCGAGGTTGTTGCTTTTCGCCAAGCCAGGCCCAATCTTGAGCGGACAGCAACGTAAAACAGGCGCAGATGCTGGCACGAACGTGGTGCGAGGGATCGAAGAAAGCACGAACCAAGTGCGTCGCCATAAACTCCAAGCAGGCCACACGACACGCATCTTGAGGGGTCGAGCTCGCAGCGTCCGGACATCCGTTCTCGCCCTTGATGTAGTTCTCCAGTATCTTCACCGCTTGCAGCCGTACGTTCGGGTCCTGGTCTTGAAAGGCTGCTAGCATGAACTCCGCCAGCCGCTTCCAATTAGCACTCAACGCTGGCGAGTAATTCTTGGCGATCTTCGACAGGAGCGACATGGCTTCCAATCGCAATAAAGTGCGTGAAGTGTCATCGGGACGTGAGGCCATCAGCAACAGCTCCTCGACGAACGACCGGCGACGTAGAAGCCATGTACCACACGCTATCGAGATGTGCGCCACGCGGATCACATGGTCCGTGTTGCTCGTGTGCATCATCCACTCCAAGATGGCTGGGAGAGTCTCCTGCACATTGAGTAAAGCTGACATGCACGACAGGCTTGCCATTCGCACTCCGTGATCTACACATACAACCGCAAACGTTAGTCTATCATGGCGAAAATGAACCATGTCAATGACAACGTACCAGTGGAAGCTGCTGCGACGTACAGACTTGACGCCAGCGCCTTCAAAATCTCCCCCAGACTCGGCGTCAGCTCGATCGGGTCAAGCACCGCAGCCACATTTCCATACGGGAAGTGCTGAATCACCGACGCCGTACTCTACAACGTACCGAAACAAGTAAGCTTAGCAACGACTCCATCACGACTGTGTACTTCGAAGTATACACACACGTTCCCCCCACCTTCAGTATCTGCGCAAGTGGTGCTGACTCCTTTTCGTGCTGGATGCAGTACGCCAACGTGATGTGCACTTGATACAGCATCAGAGAGATCCGCTTAGGCATCGACGCAAACGGCATCGAGGAAGTGGTCGCCGCGATTGCTGCACCCACACTGGACGAACGTCTGAAGTACATCTTGAGCGGAATCTTCTCCCAGAAAGTGTCCAAGAACTTGGCAGCCGTCATACGTGCCTTCTCGCTTGGATCTGCAATGAGCAGGGTGAGTACGGATGGCGAATTGTTGAACAGCGTCATGTACGGTGTGCTCTGCTCCGGCAGGTAGAGCCCCATGGACGATGTGATGGCCTTCGGGAAGTGCTGGGCAATGGCTTCCAGTGTGTACAACACCGTGATGCGCAGTCGCGCCAGCAATCCACTGCAGAAAGCAACGCACAACGACACACAATCATTAGCAACCGCCACCACAAGCCTCTTGTTCAAGCAACAAGCACTTACTCCCCAAGCTGTTGACGCCCGCCACCAACGCTTGTATCTGAGCCACACACGGACGAATCCGAGTCGGTCGGGTGCAGCTCTTCTTGGTACGAGAACACGACGTCCTCTCGCTCCGTCTTGAGCACAAGGCCATAGCCCACAACTTGGCGCATGGAGCTCAGCAGAGTGGGCAGATTCGACGCAATGCGGTCGTGCAGACGGTCGGCGTTCGAGTTGATGATCGTGAAGACGCACTTCATGCTGGAAGTGCACGCTTTCACCAGGATGCGGTCGTTCTCGCCCTTCGTGAGGCTCTGCGCTTGCTGCCGGAAGTTCTCCACCACCATCCGCAGTAACGACGAAAAGTAGTGGTGCACCTCGGGCGTCTTGCCGGCTTGGGTGCAGATGTTCGACACGCAGCTCGTGGCCGCGTAGCGAGCCTCAATGTCCGCGCCCGACGGCTCCAGGTGCTTCATGAGAACTGCAAACAGCAGCTCGAACTCGTTACTGGCACGGTCTGCATTGTCGTGCAGCACGAGACCCAGCGCACGGATCGAGTTGGCCGTGTACCAGCTCGAACACGTCTTGATGAAGTTCAAAAAGAACGTCATGACGACTTGAAGTTGGCCACTGGCGAACAAGATCCTCTCCTTGCTGCAGCACTTGAGCACGAGCCGCGTGTACTCCGAGCATAATAAACCCGAGCTCAATGGTAAAATCTGAGCCAACGCCGTGATCAGCGCCGCAATTTCCTGTCAAGACACCAATAAAACCCAAAAGACCCATCAGTCCGCCACCCTCTCTTCACGTCAACTTAAGCCACCTACATCTCCTCTGATGCGTGGATTGGGCAGCGTGACGCCCATGAGCTGCTTGAGCATCTCCTCCAGCTCCACGAGCGTCAGTTCCAGCCTCGAAACGTCGGCCTCCACGCGTTCGGCGATGCTCGTCCAGAGCTTTCGGTCTCGGCGTTGCAGCCCCAGGTTCCAGCCGCTCGAGGGCGACGTGCCCAGGCTGGAGCCGCTGGTAGCGGAGCCGGAGCTCGAACAGATGGCTGGACTCATTGCCACTTGAGCAGGTCACGAAACTTCCACTTGTGACGAGCGCAGAGTTTTGACAGGTAAGATCTTCCAGTTGGGGTTTGTGACCTCAACGTGCGACGTTTTCTCGGCCTTTTCTCCAACTGCCGTGAAGCTGCAGAGATGAGGCGATTCCCCTACGTGCTTTCTCTCCGGTCTGCGCCGCGTCCCGCGCCGGGTCTCGTAGCTGGAGCCTTCGCAGGTTTAGCAGGCCATGCCTCGAACAGATACAATATTATGAGCAAGTTTGTCACATTTTGGAATAGGGCCTGACCCATTTTACCGCATAGAACCCAAATTGGTTGGAATCGCTCACCGAGATGGCGGACGTTGACGCCGCTGAAGGGGGCGGTGGAGTGAGGAGATCAGGGCATGGCGAGGAGCACCTGCGGCTGCTGCCACCGTCTGCCAATTGGTACTGCTCCAAGGTGCGTTGTGGCGGAGATGTACGGGCTGGAAGGGGTGTACGGGGATGTCTAAGTGGTCCATTGTTGGTTGGTAGATCTGTGACTGGGGCCGCAGCGACGTCTTCGGCTTGTTATTCGCCTATGGGGCCACGAAGAGCGTCTTCATTTACCAGGTTGGCAAAGGGTTATTGGGTGAAATGAGGTGGATCGAGGGTTACTGAAAAAAATATGTGTAGGTGACAAGTGAAGAAGATGATGGAGGTGGCGCTGCCTCTGGGTCTTCTGTGAAGGTTTCGTTCTTCGCGCAGTTGGTGCGTGGGAAACGTGACCGCCGCGTGACGGCTGTGCAGTTCCTGACGGACACGACGGGGGAGCTGCGGATCGTGTGCGGCGGAGAGGAAGGCAGCGTGCAGATCTGGTGGGTGGCAGATGCAATTGCAAGGGGAGGACTGCAGAAGTATTAACTGTGAGGTTATGATGTGTTTGTAGGGATGTGGAGACACTGACGATGATCGAGCAGCATCGGAAGCACAAGACGGAGGTAATGGCAGTGACGGTGTCTGCGTTAGATGCGAATTTCGTGGTGGCAGGAGACCGACAAGGACGCATCACTGCGTGGGAACGCGATGCGTACGTAAACGTGCATTTGCTTGGAACTGAGCGAGTTGACGGATGCATCTAACGTTGCCTTGTGGTGCTTGAAAATTGTAGAGGAAAAGTGTCAGACTTCATGCCAATCTCGGGCGACGGAATCCACTCGATGGCCATGTCGCCCCACGAGAAAGCACTGGTGGCTGTAGGATACCGCAGTGGAGTGCTATGCCTGGTGGACGCTGCTCAAGGCAGAGTTCGCCACCGCCTTGCGGGCCACGACCAAGAAGTTCAATGCGTCGCCTGGACGATGACTGTCGAAAGTAGTCGTGGTCATGAAGAGGACGAAGCGGATGCTTCAGATCCAAACGTGTGGCTGGCTTCTGCTTCTCGGGATAAAACGATCAAGGTATGGGAGATCGAAGGGAGAGAAGACCCGACGCTGGCCCAGGTGCTACGACTTCCGACTGGGAAACAGGGCATGTCATATACGCAGACGAAACAACTATGGTTGCCGGTGGCTTGGAGTCTTACGGACAACGAGACCCCGGGGAAGCATTGCCTTTGGTCAGGCTCATTCGACGGCAGTCTATTTCGCTGGGAGTGGACGGCGGACCAGACTAATGCACACGCAAAGAAAGGGAAGAACCGTCGTATCCCGTGCAAGCCTGTTGTCGTCAAAGGCGGGCACAACCGAATGATGTTTAGTATCGTGATGGCGCCTTCCAGAAGCGCAACGCCAGCTGAGGATGAAGCCGTGTCCATGTTAACGGTGTCTCTGGATCGAGAGCTGCGGCTTTGGAAAGACACGGCGTCCTCGAACTCTTCAGCAGCGGCGATTTGTGTGGAAAAGCTCACTGGGCTTGGCGGACACGCTTACAGCGTTTCGTACAATGCAGCGACTGACCTCGTGGCTGCTGGAATTGGAGACCAGACGATCCGGCTGTGGAACTTAAACAGTAAGAGTACAAGCGACTATCAGTGTGACCTGCTGTGGAAGGGACTGCAGAGCAAGGTCACATGTGTTCGATGGCATCCACTCCAGCACTCTTTGTTGGCCTATGGCATGGAAGACGGTCGCATCGGAGTGTACGACATCCAAACCAAGAAGTACAACCACTTTCGCACTGCTCACAACCACGAGGTCCGCGATCTTCAGTGGATCGTGCTGAAGCCGAAGAAAGCGGCCGACGGAAACAGCGCATTCCTGGATAGTATCAAACAGCTGGAAGCTGCGCAAGCCGAAGGACAGAGCTTGGAGGAGGCGTTGACTGTTCAAGAAGACCAGGGCGGTAAACCCAGCAACGCGAGTGATGTGCAAGTGCTGCTGTGGAGCTGCGATACGGCCGGTCGTCTGTTAGAATCGAACGCGGATGCGATCGAGCAGAAATCGCGCGAAATCATGGCCAACAGCGCTGCGTTCGAGTGGAATGAGCGATGTGAACTGGTCGCCATCGGGCGTTCGAATGGTGCTGTGGAAGCGATGGAGTGGAGTGGTAAAGCCAACGACAGCAGTCCTGTGATCTGTCGCTTTCACGAGCATTTGGAGGCGGTATCTTGCTTGGCATGGAGAAGTGAAGGAACAAACGCAGATCTGCTGGCGTCTGGCGGTGAAGACGGCAAGATTTTCATTTACAGTTGTGAAAAGGTTGATTCAGACCAAGTGGAGGGGTTAAACGGTGGAAGTGAAGCTGGTAATGGTCGTCTGCTTGGCAGCATTTCAGCTCACTCCAACAAAATCACGGGTTTGAAATGGTTCTCCGACGCAGCCCAAGGCTTTCTCGCCTCTTGCTCTGCTGATGGGACCGTTCAAGTCTGGAACTCGACTACTTTGGAAAGAGAAGCGCACTTTAACCATCACGTAGGCCGGGTGCTGTCGTTAGACTGGGTGTCGCCGTACACCCTCGTAACGGGAGGTGAGGACCAGACGCTGCGTCTCTGGGATTACAGAGAGCAGCAGAAAGAGTCATCGCTCACACAGAAGAAGACCGGCAAGGTGAAACAACCGCAGGAATTTGAAACGCTGGCGTCTTCAGCACCAGTGATAAAAGATGAAGCCGGACCAACGAAGCCTCCAACTCCGACCCAAAAGAAAACCAGTGGCGTTTTCCACCCTGGGACGAGGCTCACTCCAGCTGAAATTGCTTCAGCCTGCTGCGGCGCAGCTGGAGTACAACGAGAAAAGAATGTGGCAGACGATGCAGTAGACTGCCTTCTTGCTCACCGTGATCGTGCATCACTGCGGGGCTTCTTCGCATCTGAATCGAAACGCTTCCGAGATGAAAAGGACTGGGAGAGTTTGGCGAACACGCTGCTGATCCAGGGCGACATCACGGAAGCTCTGCGAATCGTTGCAAAGGAAGGAGCGCTGACACCGACGTGGCTGTCGTACGCCCCAATGGCTGGCATGGACGTGTGGCGAGAGATGACAAACTTGTACGCGCATCAACTCGACGTTCAGGGTGACAAGAAAGCAGCAGGTTTGTTGCGCTCGCATTGCTATTGGATTTCAACTCATCTAACAGACTGTTACCATTCTGTCAATGTTTTACGATTCACAGCATTTCATTTCCTCAGCATCGCGAAGATCCGCTCCGCAGTCGCTTGCTTGGTGAGCGGTGATGCCTACGATGAAGCCTTAGCGCTCATTCGATCGCGGTTGGGGGCCAACGACCCCCTCCTTCACGAAACAATGTGGAAATCCGCCGAGTTTCTTTCGAAGCGCGGTCGTCATGGAGAAGCAGCCCTGGCGCTGCTGAACATTGGCTCCGTGAAGGCAAAGACTCGGGCAGTCCACATGCTCGTGAGCACAGGAGACTTGGATTTGGTTAGAGCTTCTGTTGATGTGTTGCTGAACGAAGCGAAAAGCCAGACAAAGACTGCTGACCACGACGACAGTGATCTTTCATTCCCTGCAAGCTTTTTCGTCTCGATCGCTGGCCTCGGTCTTGCGAAGGCCCATTTTGATGTTGCGGAAACTGCTGGTCAATTGCTTCAGTCTCGGCTGGTTAGAACGTCGTCGTCAGCATCGCACCGCTTACTTGGGTGTCTTCTGAGTATCGTGAAAGCTGTTGATGAGCATCAGCTTAGTGCTTACAAACCTGACGAAACTGAGTCTGAAGCGGTTGCTAACCGAGTCGCCTACTTGCTGGAGTCTGATGCACCTGCAAATGTTTGTGAGTTTTTCGAGTTCTTGATAAAGCCACCCGTGGGCAAAGAGGATGCCGTCGCTGATGAGCTGTACAAGTGTGCAATTGACGGATATGCCTTTACGAGCTTTCAAGAGACAAAGCTGTGGAAGCCGTGGATGGTGGGCCGGGCTGATCACTTTTGGGTTAAAGTGTTGCGCGTTTGTCAGCGAAGTGGCTACTGGTTCAATGCCGAGGGTGAAACCTGTATTCAGGAAGCGCAAGATCTGTTAGTGGGAGCGAACTGCTTCAGCGACATTGAGAATGCTGTAGCAACAGATCCCACCATTCGCTTGTTGCTTCAAGTGAGCCAAGAGCTGTTGCGTTTCGTGATCGACGTGATGAGTACGAGCTTTCTAGGAGCTCTTGAACACGTACGCGAGTCCTTCCTATGCCTTACAAAAAGCGAAGCGTCGACTTCAAGCGCTGACAGTTTGCGACTGGATGTGCTGACATTGGTGACACCAGTCAGCTTTGTGTCTCCGAAAGAACTGCCGCAGTGCGGTGAGCTCAGAGAAGAACAAGTCGACACCCTTGTGCTGTGGAGTTCGGTGCTGCTTTCCCAGTGCAGAATTGTGTTGGCAGCATCCGTACACAACTTCAAGGCTGCTCCTAGCGACAACGCACTGAGCCTGGAGTGGCTGGTCGAGTCCATCTTGCAACTCCTTGGCGGGTTTCTCGACGATCAAGCAGCGTCGCCATTGAGCCAGGGATTAGTGGATGCTGGCAATCAGGCACAGGTTCAAACGCTGCTGAATGAACTGCTGGTGATCGCGAACCAACAAGACGAAGGAACTGGTGAGAGGCAGATGAGAAAGCAAGCTCTTGTTAATGCGGCGAACGATCTGCGATCGCGTCTTACGTGGGGAGATGAAACGTCCTAAGTAAACTTTGACGCCACCCCATTCCCACCACTGAGAGCAGCTTCCAGTTCTTCAAAGGCTTGCTTCTGCAGATGCTGTGTGTTGCGCAGGCGCTGAATGAGCTCGAGCTCCTGCTGCTCCATCTCGTGCACCTCCGCTTCGTGTCGTCGAGCTTGATCTTCCTCCGCACGGACCTTGTCCATGGTACGTTCCCGGTTGAGCTTGTCAACGTCCTGCTTGTGCATCATCTTCTTGACGCGCAGCGCCTCCTTTTGGGTTTCCACTTCTTCTTTGCGGCGAATGGCGTCGATCAGCTCGTCTCTCCTCTGTCGATCCATGATCTCTTTCCACCGCTGCTTGTCTTCTTTGAGCTGCAGGGCCTCGCTTCGTCGTGCCTCGGTCAGTTGCATGCTCATCTCCTTCTTCTTGGGGATGCTGTCGATGCTCAAGACAAGCTCGCGTTTCACCTGGATGGAAGCTTGCGTCTCGCGCTCCACCTCCATCGCCAGCTCTTTCAGCATGGCGTGGGCTCGGTCATTGTCCTGTCGGAGTTTGAAGAGCTCAGCAGCACGACGTCGGGTCTGCTCGATCTTCTTCCACGCCTTCTCCTCTTCAGCCTTGAGCAACGCGATGCGGTTTTTCAGCAGCAAGGCGTCCTTCGACGCGTCTTGTCGTCGCTGGAGTGAAGCAAAAAGCACAACATAACAGATGAATAACAAGACGATGGCAACAAGTACCAACGGTGCGTCACCTGCTTGGCTTCAATGAGTCGGCTTTTCGGGATCTCCATCGTGTCGGCCATGTGGGTCGCTGGTGATCTCGATCTCGATTGCTTGACGCGCTGTCTGCACTCGAGTGAATAGCGAGCTGAACGACGCCCGAGATGGCCCCACACCGGATAATTTTGGCCCCATTACTCCAGAAGATCAGCCAGCATCAAGTAAAATTGGCGCGATCAGAACCACGACGACGAGATCGTTCAGCAACTCTAGGTCTCCAGCTTTCGCAGTCCAGCGCCTCCACGTTGACATGCACAGACTCGGAAGTATATTTTATATGTAAAACCACGCGGTATCTCCAGCCTCGCTCGAGCCACCACGTCTGCACATTGATCACCAAAAAAACCTGGCATACACACCCCCAACTAGTTCGCGACCGTGAATGAATCATCTGCGACGCCGCCGTCCACACTGCTGGCGTCGATGCTGGCCGCATACTTGCTCGCGAGCTCGAGATCGGCCTTGAGCTGCTCCATTCCAGAGGACAGCAACTCCCACAGATCGGGCGTCTGGCCCTGCCCGGCAGCCGCCAGCTCGTCGTCCTCAGGGAGATCCGTGTACTGCGACAGCTGCTGCGTGAGGCGATGCGCACGCGCAGACAGCACGTTGTTCTCGGCCTGCAGCTCAGCGAGCTTGACACGGAGCTCGTCGTGCGCATTGGTCTCCTCATAGCGGGCCTGCATCAGCTGCTCCAACTCGTCACGCAGCTCGCCATTCTCGTGCGCGATGCGGTCAATCTCGTCGCGCGCCTCCTGCTCCACGTGGCGCGCAAACTCCTGGACTCGACTGACCTTGTCCGCGCTATCACGAGACAACTCCTCGCAGTACGCCTGGGACTTCTGCAGCAAGCCTTCAAGCTCGCGGTTCGTTTCCTCGAGGCGCTGGTTCACGCGCTTCTGCTCGTCCACGTCCTCAAGCAGATGCGCCTTCTCCTCATTCATCCCACGCAGCTGGCCCACTTCCGCTTCGAGCGACGTCTTTTCCTGCTGGGTTGCGTTCAACTGGGCACGAATCTGCTCCACTTCGTGCTGCGAGCGCTCCACCGCCGTCTTGGCGTCATTCTGAACCAACTGGAGGTGTTCACACTCCGCTTTAAGGTGAGCGAGTCGCTCGTCCGACGCCTGCTTGCCCGCCTTGTAGCGAGTGACCACCTCTTCAAGGTGCGCTACGTTAGCCTGGCTGTGCTGGACTGCCGCAGCTACTTCAGCGTCCTTGCCCTGGAGCGCTTGGATGGCCTCAGCCAATTGGCGTTGGACGTCTGCATGCGCCGCCTTGAGCTGCTCGATCTGGCCACGCGAAGCTTGCTGAAGCTGGTCGGCTTCATCGCGCACGCTCTGGATCTCCGCTACCAGCGCCAGATTCTTCTTCGTCAGCGCCTCAACCTGTTGTTGCGCCTCGCTGTGCTCTGCTTGCATGGTATTAATCTGTTGCTCAGCCTGCATGGCCTTCGCACGAGTCTGCTCTAACGAGTGCGAGAGGTCGTCGTTCGAGCGCTGCAACTCGCTCGTCGACGACTGCAGCTGCGCTGCCGCATGTTCGTACGACGCCTTCAGCCTTCTCTGTTCTTCCTCCGCAGCAACACGCTCAGACTGCGCCGCCTGCAAGTCCGCCACAGCTGCGTCCTTGATTCGTACCGCCTCCTGCAACTGCTGGTTCAAAGACTGCTCGAGGCCGTGGAAGTGGCGAATCTGCTGCTCCAAGCTGGCGATCTCCCTCTGAGCCCCGTCCAATTCCTCGCGAGAAATGGACGACTGCTTCGACGCCTCAACAGCGCCCTGAAGCTTCTCATTCGTCTCTTGTTCATGTTGCAACTGGGCTTGCGTCTTCTCCAACTCCTCCATCGTAGACTCGAGGTTCGATTGGAGTTCGTACGAGCTCTCCATGTTCTCCTGCGCCATTTCCTGCAGATTCTGAAGCTGCTGCTCCAGCGTCTTCTTGTCGCTCATCTGGGTGTTCACAATGCCTTCCACCTCCTGCAGTTTCAGCTGCAACTCGTGAATGAACGTCTGGGCGTGAGTCAGCTCAGCAGCAAGCGAGTCCTTCTCGGATCGAACCTGGCTCAGCTCACTCTGGATTACCGCTACATGCTCGTCACTCTTTGACGCAGCAGCAGAAACGTCCCTCAGCTCCTCGAGCTCGTGCTGCAGCTTCGCGTTGGAGGCTCCAGCTTCAGCAAGGTCGTTCTGAGCCTGTGCTAAAGCCTCGTGGGCCTGCTGCAACTGGACTTCAACATCTTGCAAGCGCTGGACGCCACCGGCAAGCGAGGCGTTTGCCGCGCGGAGTTCAGACAACTCTTGGTCCTTCGTGAAAAGCGCTTGGTCTTTATCCGAAGTACTGTCCTGAGACGCGCGAAGAGACTCCACCTCCTGTCTGAGACTGTTAAGCGTCGCCTCATCAGCCTGCTTGACTCCGACCAACTCGTTGTGGGCAGAGTGCAGCCGGTCAAACTCCGTCGAGAGAGCGCTGTAGTTTTGCTCGAGGTTCGACACATGCTCCGCCTTCTCATTGGCAGCCCGACGAGCCTCCTGCAGCTCCTGCTCCAGGGCAGAGATGTGCTCCTCCAGTGACGAGTTGGCAACGCCCTCCTGCTCCTCGTCAGCCTCGGACTGCACCGACGACAGCATCTGGTACTGCTCTTCCAGCCACGCGTTCCGGTTGTTCAGGTGAAGATTGAGCTCCATCGCCTCCGTCAGCTCGCGTTGTGCCGTCGCAACCTGCTCGGCCAGCACGCCCACCGCACCAACGTCACCTCCAATCACCACGAACTTGTCCTCGTCCTCTCCAGACGCTTCAGCGTCGCCATCACCGACGGCGCGGCTTTCCGCCTCAGCTTGCAGCTCGGCGATTTCCTGCGTCTTCCGGTTCAACTGGTCCTGCAGCTCCTCGAGCTGGTTTTCTAGCTCGGCCACCTTGTCCTGGAGCACAGTCTGACCAGACAATGCATTTTCCCGCAGCTCGGCGTGCTTCAGCATCGTCTCGGCCGACGCGAGCGCGATCTGCTGCTTGAGGTCCTCGTTGATCTTCCACAGCTCCACGCAGTCGTGCTTGTAGTCTTCCAGCTCCTGCGTCTTTTCCGCTGCAATAGCCTCCTGCTCCTGGGCGTGCTTCTCCACCGCCTCAAGATTCTGCTGGCCTTCGTCTCGCACTTGTTGCAGCGTCTGCTCCTGCTCCTGGGCGACCTGCTCCAGCTGCTGCTGCAGTTGTTTCAGAGCCTCCGCATCCGCTTCACTCTGAGCCTTTACCATGTCCAGGTTACTCTGCACCGCAACATTGGCAGCCTCCGCTTCCTGCAGCGCCTGCTCCTTCTGGGCCAGGCTCGCCTCCAGCGTCTCCTTCCGTTCTTCCGCCGCCTGCAGCTCCAAGTGCTTCTGCTTCAGCTGCTCCTCGTACTTTTCACTCGCAGCGTCGCTCGCCAGTCTGACGGCATCCGCGGCCTCTTGCTTGGCTGCGTCACACTCGCTCTTCAACGCGTCGATCTGCTTCTCGTACTCCTGGCGGAGTGCAGCCAGCTGCTTGTCCTTGCTCTCCAGCGTCGTCTTGATCTCCGTCATCTCCGTGTCCTTCTCCTGCAGTTCAGCCTCCAGCTGCTTCTTGACGGCCGCCAGCGCGTCGCGCATGTCCGTAATGTCCTGCACGCGCTCCATGAGCATCGGCTCGGACGTGTACTCGATCTTGTACTGGAGCTGCAGGTTCTGGTCCTTTAGGTCCTCGATCTGCTTCTCTAGCGCCTTGATCTGCGTCGTCAGCAGCCTCCGCTCTTTCCCCATCTGGTCCACCAGCGTCTTCTTCTCGAACTCGTGCTCGCCCACCTTGATCATGAGGTTGTTGAGCCGCTTCAGCAGCATGGCCATGGGCGAGTCCTCATTGTTGTCCGTCTCGGGCGTAACGATGACGCGTCGCGGCTGCATCGGAGCCTGCGTCCGTGGCTGAGGCTGCGTCTGAGGCGGAGGTGTCGACGGCGCATCGTCGAAAGGCGACGGCGTCACGGGAGGCGTCGAGTGCTGCGGAGAGGGCGCCACGACGCGCGGCTTGGGGGCCGCGCCCGCGTCTCCATCCTCCTGGTCTCCGAAGAGTACGGTCCACATGCCGGTAGTCTATAGGTTTCCTGAGCTCCAGAGCAGGCCTTCCTTCGGCCAAGCTTTTTGCTTGCGTGGAATGCGGAGAGGCAGTATGGCGACCCGACGGACGGCACACACTGTGACTTGGTGTTTGTATGGGGCAATAATTAAAAACTGCGGTGAAGAATGTAGTATCCAGTACGGCAGTTCCTGATTTGGAGATGTGACGCACGTGAACATGGTGTGGTGGACGTAAATGTGGTGTGGTGAACGTAGTCGACCGCTGCCAACCAACCGCGGCCGTTGAAAGGCAGAGCGTGTGCAGCTCCACTCGCTCATTGACTCGGCAGCACAGCACTCGTCTCCTTCTCAGTGGCGCTTCCTGTGGGCCCAATATGGTGGTGTACAACTTTAAGAAGATCCAGACGGTGCCGACGGCCAATGACTTCATCGACATCGTGCTGACGCGCACGCAGCGCAAGACGCCGACGGTCATCCACCCAACCTACGCCATCTCGCGCATCCGCGCCTTCTACATGCGCAAGGTCAAGTTCACGCAGCAGACGTGCCAGGAGAAGCTCAGCCAGATCATTGACGACTTCCCGCGTCTGGACGACCTGCATCCGTTCTACGCCGACCTCATCAACATCCTGTACGATCGCGACCACTACAAGCTGGCGCTGGGCCAGGTAAACACGGCACGTGCGCTCATCGACAACATCGCCAAGGACTATGTCCGTATGATCAAATACGGCGACTCGCTGTACCGCTGCAAGCAGCTCAAGCGCGCTGCGCTCGGTCGTATGTGCACGCTGCTCAAGAAGCAGAAGGCCTCGCTCGAGTACCTTGAGGAAGTGCGCAAGCATTTGTCGCGTCTGCCTTCCATTGATCCCAACACGCGTACGTTGCTGGTCACGGGCTTCCCTAACGTGGGTAAGTCAAGCTTCATGAACAAGGTCACGCGTGCCGACGTGGACGTGCAGCCCTATGCTTTCACCACCAAGGCGCTGTACGTTGGACACCTGGACTACAAGTACCTGCGCTGGCAGGTGATCGATACGCCCGGCATCCTCGACCACTCGCTGGAGGACCGTAACACCATCGAGATGCAGGCTGTTACGGCGCTGGCCCATTTGCAGGCGTCGATTCTGTTCTTCATGGACATCTCGGAGCAGTGCGGCTTTACCATCGAGCAGCAGCTCAGCCTGTTCGAGAACATCCGTCCTCTGTTTGCCAACAAGCCGCTGGTTCTGGTGTGCAACAAGATCGATCAGATGCGCTTTGAGGCGCTGACGGAGAACCACCAGAACATGATCAACAAGGCCGTCGAGGAGACCAAGGCCAAGTTCTTCACCATGTCCAACCACTCGGAGGAGAACGTCATGGAAGTTAGGAACTACGCGTGTGACGAGCTGTTGGCGCACCGCGTGAACTCGAAGGTGAAGGGCAACAAGGTGGCCGACGTGCTGAACCGTCTCAGCGTCGCCATGCCTGTGGCTCGTGACGATGTGAAACGCGATATCACCATCCCGGCCAGTGTCATCGCTGCCCGTGAGAACCCGCAGAGCGTGGCGCCGCGTACGCTGCTGAAGGACAAGATGAACGCCAACGGTGGCGCTGGCGTGTACTCGTTCAACTTCAAGGAGCACTACAACGGCATGCTCCGCAACGACGACTGGACTCAGGACGCCATCCCGGAGATCTGGAACGGCAAGAACATTGCCGACTTTGTGGATCCGGAGATTCTGAAGCGTCTGGAGGCTCTGGAACAGGAGGAGGACGAGGCCATGGCTAACGTCGAGCCGATGGAGGAGGACGAGGACATGAGCGACCTCGACGACGAGCAGAAGGACAAGCTGGTGCGTATTCGCGAGAAGAAGGCGATTATCGTGGCTGAGCACCGTCAGAACAAGAACAAGAACCACGCCTCTGTCGCGCGTAAGGTGCGCGCCAAGCTTCGCACGCTTACGGACACGAAGAAGGAGCTGGAGGCTCTTGGAGTGGACACGAGCCACATGAAGCACGCCGAGGCTGTCGTGGCAAAGCGGAAGGCCGGTGACGAGAGCCGTGGCCGCAAGCGTGAGCGCGAGGAGATGGACGTGGACATGGAGGACGCGACTGAGAGCACGGACGTGCGTGTGCGCGCTCGTGCCAAATCCCAGATGCGCTCCAAGTCCAAGAACCGTTCCGCGTCGCTGGTCACCCCGCGCGACCAGTCCGGTTTCGGCACTGAGACTGCTATGGCCACGGTCAAGCGTGCGACTCGTTTGACCGAGCGCAAGATGGCCAAGATGGGTCGTGCCGGCGAATCCGATCGGATATCGGTACCGAAGCTGGCGAAGTGGCAGAACTCGGGCAAGCGTGGCAATGGCAGCACGAGTTCCCGTTAAGCACGTTTTGCCTCGTTGCGCCGTATGGTGGTGGAGAGACTGAGAGGACGGAGGGTCCGTCCTTCCTCCTCTTGTGCCTTGTATTTCTCCGTTTTTCTTCCTAATACAATTGCTTTCTTAGAACGAGTTCTTCATTGCGTCGATTCCGTTTTTCACCGTCCGCCCACTATGGACGCTACAGCTGTACTGTTTCCGCTCTGAGACCCTTCAATTCAAAATCTATACAAACCCCAAGTAAGTTTCCACCCCCATTCTGCAACCTATCTTTTCACTTGGTGTTTGTAAGTGGACAACCGCGCTACTGTAACCTCTCCAAAATCAATACACACCATGTCTTCCCCACTGTTCATGACGGGCTCCAATAGCGGCGGCGGGCGAGTGAGGTCTGTGCGCGGCTTCCGCCCGCACTGGGCGCTGCAGTTCGCGCTGGGCGTGGCCGAGCGAGACGCCGAGACGGGGCAGCCCACCAAAGCTGTGTGTCTACTGTGCCGGGCCTTCGAGCGCGACGAGACGCAGGGCGCCAAGCGCCGCAAGAGACTCACCAAGGTTCACTGCTTCTCCGCTCCCTGGCGGCCCGACAATATGCGACGACACTTAGAGCAGCAACATGCTCGACGCTGGGCACAGTACGAGGAGCTGAGCGACGCAGCCAAGCGTCGCTTCTTCCCGCCCAACGTGGCCATCAGTACGGAGCCCAGAGGCGCAGAGGACGCCGCCATGGTGGACGTGTTTAACACGGAGCAGCCGGTGCAGCCGGCGGCCGAGCTTACTAATGCAGTGGTGGAGGCTGGCAAGAGGCCTGGGGCGTTCCTGGTGGACGGGGACGTGGTGGAGCTGCTACACGGCGTGGAGGACGATGATGTCGAGTTTATCGGCTTTGAGAGGCAGGAGGTTGGGGCAGATGAGGACGAGAACGCGGCGGGATATGTTGTTGCAGTGGACTCAGAGCTGGAGATGAACACTTGTGTCAAGTTTGTAGCGGCTGGGGTGTCGTGCAAGCAGGCGGCGGAGCTGTACCAGGGCACGATGGGGGGCATCCCAGCGCTGGAACACACGAGCGGAGCGGGTACGCCAGCGACGGAGAAGAAGGTGATGAACTTTTGCAGAGTGGCCTGTGCGCTGAACTTGCAGAGGCTTAAGGACGTGCTGAACGGTGGACAAGTGTGGGCGTTCGCGCTCTCGCTGGAGCTCGGGAAGAGGGCCGGCTCGCCGTTTCTGGACATTCGCGTGCGGTTTGAGCTGAGAGGGGAGATCCACAGTGTACACTTGGTGGGGATTGTAGTGGAGGATGGAGAAATGTCGTACGAGAGCAGGGAACTTGTGGTGCGCTATCTGGACGTTATCGCGCCCGACTGGAAGACACAGCTGATCGGTGTTAGCTGCTCGAATGAAGGCGGGATCAAAGTTCGTGAGTGCACACAAGGGATTATTAATCGCCTGGCCGCAGAGTGTGAAGCTCCTATCTTCGGTGACTACAGCCTGGCGGGCAAACTTAACCAGCTCATGGGCGAGGCTTGTAGGACAGTTTTTACTGTGGATTTCACCCATACGCTGATGAATCTGGTGGGTCGTTTACGTCGAGAAAGACCGCATGCCCCAGAGGCGTTAAGATGTCCCAAGCTCGTTGAGGGTTCCTGGAAATCGGCGGTGAAGGCTTTGCAATGGCTCGTGGCAAACCAGTCGTACGCGATCGCGTTTACTGAGAGATTTCAGTATGTTGGCTCGCCAGGGCCAGAGTGGTGGGTATTCGCGCTCGCTGTTACGAATGTGGCCGGTCGTGTAAGTGGGATATTACGGCAAATGAGGGACGGCAAAGGACTTGCACACGATCGCCAGCATCTCATCGACTTAATGAATCATTTATCCATGATGACTGGCGCCGTGGGGCCGTTCCTCGCCTCGGAGTTCTTTTCTATTTCCTGTGAAGACATCGTCATCGGCTCGTTCTCGTTAAACCCGGTAGCGACTGCTACGTTTCTCAAAGCGCAAGGCAATTTCGCGAGCAACGCGGTTGATTCTTTGCAGCCCGACGCCTACCAGGCGTTGGTAGACGTGGCGAGCACGTTTGTGCTTACGGTGCTAACAAGACTGAACCAGATCCTCATCGAAAGCAACAACGAGGCGTGTGAAAGCACCAACTCTGGTGATCAAAGTCGCGACTCGATTGTCCATCAAGTCCCTGCATACCTTCCGAACGTTTTGTGCAGCATGCGGCATCAAGATTTTGTTGGGATAATGCAGCAACAGCGAGTTCGTCTGGAGAAACGACTTTCAAGCGAGGAAATTGAACGAATCGAGGCACAACAGTGTGCTCTACGTACTGGATACCTACTGGAAAAACGCATTCGCGAAGAGATCGATCAGCTTCCCGATTCTGCCTCGTTTGCTCTAGTGTGGCGAGAAGGAATCGTAGCTGGGCTCGAGTGTCGAGCGCTCCGTTCGTTCTGTGGAGCTTTTGCAGCTGTAGCATCCGATACGGTGGAGTCTGAGTTTGCGCTGCTCAACTGGTGCAAGGTTCCGTTTTCGCTGTCGCTCACGGACTTTTCTCTGGAGGCAATACTGCACGCCCAGGATTATCGAGCTTTTAGAGGGGTTAATGCACGCTATTGATTCGAAAGAAGAGCAGTGCGACGACAGAAGTTGAGGAATTGGCAAATGCAGATGTGTATGAAGGGTTAATGCATGACTCTGGACCAGCGATTCGCTCGCCTATTCGATGTTCCGAATGGATTCGTTCACCGTCTCAAGTGTGTCGTGAGGGTATCCAGCTGTCCTCACCTCGTCTTCCTGATCGCGCATTGCGATCACTTGTTTCACCTCACCCCGCTTGTCCTCCCACTGGTCGTTGGGGTAGATGTTCAGGTCGAGGTGCTCGGAAACCTCGTTGAGATGCGAGACATCGCCCTCGGACAGGTTCTTGAACACCACATCCACAATGTGGTCGTAGCGCTCCAGCAGCAGGTCAAGGTAACGTGGCAAGTCGGGCACAGTGCGCTCAATGAAGAGTGAAATCGCCAAACCTACTTGCCAGACAACGACCAGACAGAAGGCCTTGACAGTCCCGCTGTAGTTTTCGAACAAGTTCGACGTCCACAGGATCAACGCTGCGTTGGTTCCCACGGTCATGTACGTCATGAAGCGGAAGATGTAGAACCACACGCCAATGCTTTTTGCTGGGTGGGGGAAAGGGCGACGGCATCCGAAGCAGAGCTTCGCTGCGTCCACGTGCACTTCCACCATGTTGTTGACCAGAGCAAGCAGTGGGGTCAACGGGAACGCCACTACGAACAGGTTGTGGAAGCCAAACTGAATGGCCAGCTCGTTGTAGTCCTCGAACGCTTCGTTGCTTTCGTACGGCACCAGCTTGGCTTGGCTCTCGATGAAGTTGTGTCCAGCTTTCTTGCCTCCCTGCGACTTGTCCTCAGCGTAGAGCTGGTAACGGTACTTCAGGTATGGGACCGCCACTTCCGTTGTATTGCCAACGATAATGCGGACCAAGAACAGGACCAGCAGCTGATCACGCAGCTCCATCATGCAGTCGTCGTTGTACAGGCAAGAGCCTTCGGCTTGGCGCTTGATGAACGCGATATAGAAGAAGGAAGCAAAAGAATTGCAGAACTGGAACATGAACACCTTGATGGCCAAGTAGTTCTCATACTCGGCATCTGTGCGGTGGTTCTCAAGATCGTTGAGTTTTCGAGCCACAAGTCGGTAAACCATGTTGAGAATCAGGATTTGAATAGCGTTCGCGACGGTCACGGCCAGCGTCAGTGGCGTTCGGTACTTGACGTCGATGTTCTCAAGCGTGTCACCGTCGTTGATGTAGTGTTTCAGCACAAACAGTCCGACGAGCGCCACGATGACGACGCCAACCATTATCGTCACTACCGTGACCGACACGACGAACCAACGGTGGCGTTTTGAACGGCTCTCGTAGGTCAGCTCTTCGGTATCTGTGACTGGGTTGTAGCTCGTGGTTCCTCGGAACTGCGGTCGGTAGCGGAAGACCTCGTTGAATCCCTGACACCCCCAAAGCGAACCGAGGAGACCGTTCTTTCGCTTCCAGAACTCGGAGAACATGGACGACCAGATCACCACGAAGATGGCAAATGCGACAAGGAAGTAGCCGCGGTTGTTGTTGTTGCCATCTTCGTCGCGTTCTTCGACGTAGATGATCGTTATGATGCCTGCGATTGCCGGGAACACCAGCATCTTGGTGTAGAACTCGAGCCACGCAAAGTAGAGCGCAATTTTCTCGCCGAAGTAGTAGCGGATCTTGTGAAGTGGCTGGTACAGCATCTTGAAGTTTAAGGCCCACGTAGCACGCAACTCAGCAAGCGCAGCCTCATCGTGTAAGGCAAACATTGGACTCGTCAGGAAACCCGCGTCCTGCAGTGCGTCCAGGTTGATGTGTCGATCCACGATGCCCGAAGCGAGACGGATGCGATCCTTCTGAGTGAAGAGCGTCTGCTCTTTCGTGCCACCCCAGTTCATCGGGTACCGTCGAAAGTACGCCTGGAACTCGGGCTCATGGCGATAGTCCGCGAAGGGTGCGAAGTACGTCATGGGATCGTGGGGCACCGAGATAATCGACGCCCAGAAGCGACGCCATCCGGTTTGACTGTGGTTGTCATCATCCGAGAACATCCCATCAGCTTCTTCTCTGTGTCCCCACCGACGCAGAGCTTTGCGGAGTTCCGGGTGAAACTCATCACCTCGCGATATCAGCAGCGGGTCCATCTCCGGCACATCGGAAGTCTCGTTGGTAGTGCCACGTTTCGTTCGAAGGTGGCCCACCGACTTCTGCCATCCATCCCCACCAACCTCGCGCTTTAGGTCGTGGATCTTGTCCTTGTGGAGCATGTCATCGAACGGTTTGTTGCTTAATTGCAGCCGGTAGTTGGTGCGATCGGCCTCCACGCGGAGGTCGTCGTTCTCCGAATTCACCGACATGATGATCTCATCGCCGTCGCAGCTAACGAACATCCGCGTGGTCAGACCGCATGCAAGCTGGACTCGGCGTGAGATGGCAGTCGCCACTAACTCGCAGAAACGGCGTTCGGTAGTGGGCTCCGCTGACCCCACGAACTTTTCGTATTCGGCTTCAAGTACTTTGTGCTCGGCCTTGTTCATGTTCGAATCGGCGGCGCTGCTGCTTCGTGGACCCACGTTCTCAAGCATGTCATTTCCCAGGTCATCAAGAAAGCAGCGTCGAGTTCGCAGAACGCGTTGGAACGGGTGGTGGCTGTGCTTGGAGTTTCGACCCAACAGCAGATCCACGAAGGCTTGCATCGTGAAAGCTTCTGGTTTCTTGGCTTCGCCTCCTTCGCGCAACGGGAAGATCATGACCAGATCATGGTCGAACATGGTGTTCTCGTACGCGTCCGATGCTGCGCCATATTTGTAGAAGATCGACGCCGGTTTGTTCTTCGGAGCGAAATCAACTTGGATCGAGTGCTCCTTCACTGCAGCTTGAGGTGCCGAGGTGCCGCCTCCGACTTCATTCATGTCAACCTAGACTTGCTGGAAATGTGTGCTTGGGCGGTTTGGAGAATGAACAGCGTCCCAGCCTCACACAAACATGTTCACTTGGGACGGTGGGCATCTCCAGCAAAAGAACGAAAATAGTCGCTATCAAGAGGTTAGATAAGCACGAGAACATGCACACGTACCGCCTGCACCACCCCACCTGCCTCGCATGAAAAGCTCGCTATTTTAGCTGGCGACACCACCATCAGCGACGTTATTGATGCAACTCTCCTTCATACTGCTCGCACCAGCCATATTTGCTCTATATTGGTGGTGGTGGCACTTCTCTGATTCCAACGCACCTCCAGAAGACAGCAACGACACTGGATGAACTCGTCCATGAACACGACAGTTGACAGCATGCTTCAGTTGTTGAAACAAAGCCTCTCTTTGTGCATTTGCTTGTTGTAACTTTCTAGGTTGCTGTCGCCACCCCCGCCATTCTTCCGAGTCCAACTGTTCACGATCATCGTAAGGCGGCCCCCTTCACCACTCGTTCAGCATGTCACTGTTGTTGGCGCCGATATCTACAGTCCAAATCGTATCCGGCTTGACCATTTTGGACAGCGCGCTCCGATCGGTCTTGCCAGTCAAGGGCTGCTTACTGGGATACGACAGAATTTTAATCTGCGACGGAGCCACATGAGTCACCTCTTCCACGTCGTACATGAACATGGCGCACTTCCACTTGACTTCATCAAGACCGCCACTGATGGCGTCCAGATTCAGCTCCATCTTGCGTACTTCCTCGCCTGACTGGCCCTTTCGTCGGAGACTCACAACCCGCGTACGATGCCTCGTGCTCGCGAAGGAAAAGCGGTCTTGAAACTTCTTCATCAGCCCGCCACTGCCGCCGCCGCTATTTGAGAGGGTTTGGCTCCGAGTGCGATTGTCACCACCACTTGCTGCCGCCTCCGAGTCGCTTCCACTGCTGTGTCCTGTGTGATCGCTACCTTCCGACCCTCTCTCCTCACCCGCATTAACACCCCGATGGCCATTAGCAGTGTCGTCATGGCTGTTAGTAAACGAGAACCGGGCCAGCTTCTGAACGGAAGCACCAGTCGGCGTGTCTGCTCCAGTGTGGTCTGTCTTGGCCTCGTTGCCGCTACTTCCAGGCCCGTGCGTTCCCGCCGCGCCTCGCGACAGTAGGTGACGCGTGGTGGAGAATAAGGATCCACCACGCGAATTCGCTTGTTGTTGCGCAGCTTGCTCGGCAATCTTGGCTTTGGCCGACAGAGCAGCCTGCTTGGCTATCCGCATCATGGCGTCGTTCACGGAGTTGTGAAACAGGGCGTCCTGCAACTCCTTGAGCGCGGCACGCATCCGGTCCGCATCACCCGAGGCAGCGAACTCAACATACATCTGATGTCTTTCCGAGCCATGGGGAAAGATGCCGTTCTGCCGTGAAGCTTCTTGGATCTTTTCCGACAAGACATACTTTAAATACTTCGATGCACGTGTCGTCTTCTTGTTCACGCGCGCATTCTCTCCATTTTCACTCGAGTCTGGGCCAGAAGAATGCGAACCCAGCGATGAAGATGACTGGCGACCCGTTGAAGCAACGATAGATGCATACTCATCACACATCACGCGGAAAACGTCTTGAACGAAGTCTGTTGACGTGTCCTGCACGATGTCCGTATCGGTCACATCCGCTGGGCTCTCAGGTTGAGACGGTGAGTTCGTCGGCACGGGCTCTGTCGTGAATGCCTCCTTGAAGAATGTTGACAACTCAGTTTTGGAGAATGAAGGGGCTTCTAGTGCGGACGGGGTTGCTACGACCGCAGCGGGCGTAACAGCGGGAGCGAAATCGCCGAAATCGTCGTCATCTCCACCAAACTCTTGAGCAGCAGACTGCTGAAAAGTCGTGAAATCTTCTGCGTCACTGGTCGAGCTCTGCGTAAAGTCACCGAAGTCACCAAAATCGTCACTGTCACTAGGCTCGGCACCCTGCGCGAAGTCTGCAAAACCATCGTCTTCAACTGCACCAGATGCAGTGTTTTTAATAGCAGTTGAAGGTGCTGCAATTGCGAAGTCCCCAAACCCATCGTCGCTGTCTTCATCTCCAATTGGCTCGTTTCTTACTGGGGTCGGCAAAGGCACCGAATTCCAAGGAGAGGCGTCCGAGATGATGACTGCACTGGTTGTCGCCGCGGCTCCGGCTTCAAAACCTCCGAAATCATCGAAGTCGTCCTCTCCATCAACGACCTGCTTCGAGCCGCTTTCGTCGTCGTATTCGGATACGGTGACTTCATTTGGCATGTCACAATTGACTGCGAATGTTTCCAAATCATTTCCACTTGCAGAAGGAGGTGCACCAAACGCATCGTAGACATCACCTGACACTTCATCAGCCGCTGCGAAAGCGAATGGGTCGACTTGATCTTTCTCGATAGCGTCGTGTGTCTCCTCAACGATATGCTGTGAAACAGGCCAAACGATCTCATTCTCAGAAGCCAGGGTGCCAGCATCGTCGGCACTCTCAATCTCACACTGATCATCTTCGAATGCGTTGTCTTGGAGACCAAGAGTGTGGATCTGCTCATCGTTTGCATCCGCAATCGGTACAGCCACGTCCTCAACATTAACTGGGTCCGCAACGGACCCCAAAGCCACCTCAAACGATCGCTCTTCGGACTCTACGACAGCACCGGACAACTGGAAACCAGGCATACTCGACATTTGCTGCCCCACTTCTCCGCCATTACCACCGTCTTCAACGTCGCGGTCTGTAGATGCAGTGCTGAGGGACTCGTTTCGTTCCTCCTCCTCAACTTCAAACCGAAGATCATCACTTGACACGTCGATGCTCTGCTGCTCTGTTGCTACAGACTGAGCCACATCTTCGAAGGCACTTGCTTGAGTCTTTTCTTCATTAATATCCGCAACTGGCCCTGCCGAGCTGCTCCAAGCTGCAAGTGCCTCAGCCAGAGGCACTTCCTCAGGGGCGGCTAGTCCGGCCTCCGCAAACGGATCCACCTCATCAGATTCATCAGTAGCGGGTGCAAAACCCACAAAGCCATCACCCATTTTGAATGAGCCGCGCAATGACGGTGGAGCAGACGAGGTTGACGGCGTCATATTGGAGGGATTCGATTCTCCAGCTGAAGCAGCAGTGAAAGCGCTGAACGACGCATGTGCTCCATTTTGGCCAGCAGGCTCTTCCATCGCCCCAACACTGACGAAATACAAGCTTAACGAGCCGACCGATCGAGTCGTACGCTCGTCATTCAGGCCACGCGGTGACGTCTTCGCCCCCATTGAGTTGGGTGTGGATGGCAGCGCAGCAGAAGAAGTCGCGTCCTCGTGGAACGAAGCAAACGATCCATGCAACGACGTGGGCGCGGACGAAGACGCCGCAGAAAGTGGTGGTGTCTCTGTCAAGGTAAACAGCTCGTCGTTCCCAAACGCTGGCGTCGCTGCACTCGTCTCACTTGTATCGTTAGTGATCCCAAAGAACGGGTCACTGGGAGCGGACGCCAGAACGGGCGAAAATGACAGCAGATCTCCCGTCGCAGCTTCCGGAGTACTGGTCACCGCTGACGGGAGCGTCGCGAATTTTGTCGGCGGCGGTGGCAGCACAAACCCGCTCGGGTTGGACGCCGTCCTGCTCCCCACGGACGAACTTGACATGGAAAGCGGGTTCAGCTTTGTTTCCTGACTCGTATTACCCCACACCAAGTCGAGAATGGACGACGTGGACGTTGAGCCAGCAGCCACAGACTTCGAATCACTTCCAAAAGCCCCCTCCGTCTCCGTCTTCTTGCTGTCAGCGTCCACCGCAGCCCCCAGGCCACCTGTGATGTCCGCGAAAGGGTCTATTTCTCCGCTGATGGACGACAGAAGACTTGGTGGAGCCGCTGGAGCTATCAGAGGCGAGAAAGCCATGAGTGACGAGCTGTCTGTAGTTGTGGGAGTCTCACTGGAGCCGCCCACGAAGTCCGCGTCCGCTCCGTAGACGTCTCCGAAGGGATCCGAGAGCATCTCGGCCGCCGCGAAGGAGCCGAACTCGTCGTCTGCATCGGCCTGCGCCTTATCTGCTGCGGAGCCCGACGACGCCGCCATCATGATCCGCGAGGAGGTCTCTTGTACGTGGCGTCTGTCTTTGAGTGCACTTGCTCTATCCAGGGGGTATAGTGGAGATAGGTGTATTTCGAGAACTGGGATAGAGCAGAAACCTGAACAGACGAATCATTGAGATACTGGGTAATAGCATAAGTAGGCGCTAGTACAGGTTTAATCATAAATAGGCAAATTGAACAGAACAATAGAAGTTGCCTTTTTGATTAAAATGCTGTGGCCCCCGGGCACTACGGTACTTGCCGTCATCGAAGCCAGCCTTGACGGGCCTTGACCTCCATCTTGTCCGCTTGCAACAACGGTACAACGCCTGCGATAGACTGCATGGCGCGGGACGGGCAGGCACTTTGTGTTAAAGTATGGGATTTGCAGAGGATTAGGACAGCGGAAGGCAGTGCGAAGGCTGCTAGGTAGAATTAGGAAATGGAGGTGTAGTTGGAGAGAACGGCCAGGTAGGTGCTTGTGTATTGGTGCGTATTGGAGAGGTAAAAACCAAAGTGAGACTTGCGAGTCCGAGCAGGAAGGGGAGAGCATTCTTCACCAACCAGTCCACTAAGTACGGTTATCGTAAGACTAAACTTGTATGGGACGGTGTTATCTTGCACTCGTAGATAAGCAGTCGCACATCGGAGATGCTAACTTTGACACTTTGCTCTGATGTGAGGATCCCTGTGTGCCGTCGTCGTCGAATCCGCTCCGTACTCCTTCAGACCCGCAACAAGCGCCTTCCTTGGCTCGACTTCGCCGACATGAGCTGCCGTGCCGCTTTCCATCCATCTCTCACATGCTCTTCAGCATCATAGTTCGTCGCTTCCCACCGCGGCGTGAGTCACCTTGCCTCCACCTCAAGCCCTCTCAAGCACATGCACCTTTTTCGCCAATCCGCAAAGCCGTCGCTGCATCGAAACCCTTACCAGCAGCGTCCTTGCCCCAGTTGCAGATTTGCCACGGAGAGAGGACCGTCACTCCTGATGCCACGCCCGCACTCTCCTGACGCGTACGACGTCTTTGCGTCGCCCGCCGCGTCGCACGCGGCTATCGAGATGGACTTCAGCTCCATGCAGAGCGCGTCTTCGTCGGTCTTCAAGTCCGCCTCGTCGGACAAGACACTGTACGACCACGACCTGGTCATGGTCTTCCCGCGGCGCGAGGGCGGCGAGCTCAAGCACCCGGACGACTTCTCGCTGCGCAGTTTCGTGCAGCTCATGATGGGCAAGGACCCAGAGCGCAGCCAGCGCGCCGACAAGATCGTGGTGGACCCGTTCCAGCGCGTACTGCGCACGTCTCGCTGCTTCCTGGACGACCGCGGCTGCGACGTGGTCATGGACACGAGCAACGATCACAGCGAGCTGGGCGAGCAGCGCCGCCTCGAGACGCAGCAGCAGCTGCTCAAGAACGAGTACGAGCACTTCGTGGGGTCCACAGAAGCCACGACCGAGACGCAGTTCTGCGAGCTCGTGGCCACGGCCGTCGCGCGCCGCGTGCAGCTGGCGTGTGGCCTCACTACGCGCATGTTCTTGAGTTGCGACGCCGACGAGATCATCATGACCATCAAGGCTGACAACGACGACCTGCGCGTCGAGGCCGACCGCACCGACTACAGACTGCAGGTCAGCAACAAGCCCTTCGATAAGGTGCTGCACGACAAGAAGCTCGTCACGATGCAGCGCGAGATGGGCTCAACGGAGTGGCAGAATTCACTAGACCACTTGAGACGCACGCGCGGCTGCGCAGATGAAGACGCAGAGTATCCGGAGATGGACCCGCTGCTCGTGTCCCGAGGAGACGAGTTCCAGCCGGAGCTGCGCAAGGCGCTCGACCTCTGGGGCCACACGGAAGAGGCCGATGGGCTGTTTGTTGAAGATGAGAGCTGCAGAAAAACCCAGGGAAGTCGCTGGGACCGCTTCTGGACGTCGATCTTAGCGCTGCCGTACGACCCCATGACGTACTTTGCTCCGTTCGCGGAGTATCGCCACGAAGAGAAGTTTCAGCCATACTACCGGCGCTACCCGATCAAGTGGGGACAGAAGAAGGAGGAAACGTTGTTTACGCAGAAGGACCGCATTCGTCTTGCAGAAGGCATTGTCGACCGCCACATCAACTCAGACGCGTTGGAAGCGGCCGGGTATCTGGAGGGCCAAATGTTTGCGCTCCATGACGCTGCGGCACTGCACGACTTGCGTCACTCGTGGGCCTTACACTGGACCATGCTGTATCAGCCGCTTCACAAGATCCGCTACTACTTTGGAGAGAAAATCGCGCTGTACTTCGCGTGGCTCGAGTTCTACACCAAGATGCTGATTTTTCCGACGATCGCTGGTATTATCACGTTCGTGTATATTGAAGCGCGCCAGGCTGCGACGGGTACCAACCAGCAAGGCTACATCCTGATCGCCTTCGCCGTCTTCGTAGTGCTTTGGTCGTCGATGTTTTCCGAACTGTGGAAACGGAAGAATGGTATTCTGGATTCGCTCTGGGGTCTCAGTGGTCTGCACGAGTCATTCCGCTACCGTCCGCAGTTCCGGGGAACCAAGAGCTACCACCCGACGACTGACGTTGAAGAGATGACTTACGAGAGCAAGACAAAGCGTCGTCGGGCATTCATCGTGTCGGTTTTGGTCGTGACGATTATGGTTGGCGTCGTGGTCGTGGCACTCTTTGGTCTGTTCGTGCTGAAGCACTACATTAACAATGACGAAAACCTGGAGAACAACCACATCAGTGCCAAGTACAAGACGTCACTGACGTTTGGCGTGACGGTCGCAAACGCTATCCAGATTCTGGTGCTCAATACGGTTTATCGACTTGTGGCTCGAAAGCTCAATGATCTCGAGAACCACCGTACAGATGCCGAGTACGAGAACTACTTGGTCATCAAGGTGTTCCTGTTCCAGTTCTGCAACTCTTTCGCATCCTTCTTCTACATCGCGTTCGTGAAGCGCTTAGCCGAGGGCTCCTGCTTGTACGAGGACGACTGCATGCAAGAGCTACGCGACCAGCTGCTGACGTTGTTCATTATCCGCATTGTGGTGGGCAACACAACGGAGGTGGCGGTCCCGTACCTGAAGTACCGATACCAACTCTTCGCAGAGCGCAAGGCAGCGAACTCTGAAGAGAAAACTGGCCACAACTACATCGAAGAACAGGCCAAGCTGGTGCCTTACGAGAGCAACGAGGCGTTTGAGGACTACAACGAGATGGTCATCCAGTATGGATTTATCAATCTGTTTGTCGTGGCCTTCCCGCTGACGCCACTACTTGCCCTGGCCAACAACCTGTTGGAAGTGCACGTCGACGCCGTAAAGCTCTGTTTCGTGCATCGTCGACCATTCCCGCGCCCCGCTAAGGACATTGGCGTGTGGTTTTACATCCTGCGCTTCATGACGTATATTGCGCTTGGTACCAACTCGGCACTCATCTTGTGGACTTCTGATTTGTTTGAGGACCAGAGTGGAACAGTGAAGGCTTTCAGCTTCGTGGTAGCTTGCCAAGTGTGCTTGGTACTAGCGGTACTCGTCGAGCGCTCCGTTCCAGACACCCCGTACGAACTCAATCTTCTCTTCGAGCGCTTTGAGCACATTGTTAATGTGGTTTTCAAGGGTCTGTTTGAAGGCGATTCTTCCAGTCTCAACGAGGTCGCCGAGCGCTTGGACCTTCAAATCTACCCCAACGATCAATGGGAAGAAGCCAAACGGCATTACGCGTAGGCCTCACACACAAGGTGCTGCTGACCGATGTACTAAATTTTGGCTCGCAAATGGAAATTGGTAAGCTTCTTGCGTTGTTGTTCAGATGTCGCTCAAATGATATACTGGTCTGTCGGCAATGGATCCATGGGGTCTGGACGCTGTATCGACCAAAGGACTGCACTGCGGGGTCGAATAATTACGCGTACCAGGTGGTCAGTCGCAGTGCGTAGAGCTTCGTATGTTCGAAGTACGTTTAGCTGTATCGCTGTGCACGTTGCCAGGCAACAACGATGAAAGCCGATCAAGTTGAACTTGCCCGGTTGGTTGTTGGATGGCTTGTCCTCCAGCAACGAGCTTTTGCTAACCCAATACGAGCATTTTCGGCTTCAATTCCAATGCGTGCAGCGAAAATGGGTCAGATTCTGATGCCTTCCGCACAAAGTCAGCGGGTGCATGAAGAATGACACAACCTCACAAGGGCAGCCGCTGTCTTTGATACCTGCTCTCCAATCGATCGGCGATTCGTCTCAGGCTGCAATTCGTCGCGAGCTCCATCCAACCGCGATAAATGCCACGACGTAGCCAATGTTTCCACAGTGTTTATGACGCGCGAGTTCTCCATTAGCCAATCACTCACGCGAAGATGGTTGTCTTGGGAGCGTACACTGTTTTTCAAAGTGAGTAGCACCCGCAGCAACACGACTCCATCGACGTCCAAACTGTCGGCTAGCAAACAAGACACAAGCAAACTTAACAAGGCAAGAAGAGGAGTTAGCACATCAGTCACACAAGAAATAATAGAGCTGGTTTACCTCGCGACAGAACCGTTGGTTTCGGGGTCAGATGGCTTTCGTCTTTTCGAGAACATCACTTCGTTCAAACGCTCGCCGAATATCTGCGTTCAACAAGGCGGTGTTAGCCGTCACCTTACGGGCATGATCATGATCTCAGCAGTCCAGCACACTTTACCTGAGATAGGAATACGAGGCAGCGCGAGGCAAAATCAGCGAGCTCAGCATCTCTACGACGCCCCTCGTTCGGTTCATCAGCCTCTGCCGTGTCGTTCTCGGGTAAGGCTTCTTTCGGTCGACCATCCAACGTTTTCCCGATACCACCACGAGCACATAACTCAAGCATCAAAGGTCCGCAATCTACCAGCTCATCGAACCCGTTAGGAGCTGCTACTGTTCCAACTTGACGAGCTCGCTCGAATGCATGGTGTAGTAGACTCAGTAGAATAATAGTCAACTCCACCAAACAGTCATTTGCCACGTTCCGCTTAGTGGTGAATTCCAAGGCAGTAGTCAAGCCTCTCGCTATGCCTGACTCGTACAGCAAGTCCGAAGTAATGTCGGCAGAGTCCAGTAACAGCTGAACGAGCTGCGTAGCGTGCGAAGGAAGGCAGTGGAAGTTGTTTGGTATGCATAGCAACATTGTCACTATAGACACAAGGTTGAGGTCTTCTGCTTCACGGAGAAGAGACGAATCACTGGAAAGCAACCCAAACAGTAGCTCGCTCGTCAGGCTCCAAACGCTCTCGATCATAGCATCACGCCTCCTCAGCATCTTGTGGAAATGAGGAAGAAGAACGGAGCGAATGAAAGGGTCGTACAACTCATACTCGCCATTTTCGTCCTCGAAGTCGAAATCGAGCAGGACAGCGTTTAGAATGCGGAGGCAGTTCATCGCAACCTCTGCATTGTTTCTTCCAGCCTCTCCGTATACGTGTTTCACCACGACGGGCAGCAAATGGCTGAACAACACGTGCTTCTCCACTAAAACGATGTCGTTGGCCTCACCGGCAGCGAACTCAAACAAGTTCAGTACGACCTCAGACACACACTCCGCGATCGTCCTCTTCGTTTCGATGTCCCCCGATGTTGTAACCATATCATCGGGAAAAGATGCAAGTAGCTTCGTGACTAGGCGCAAGAAGAAGGTGTAAGGCTTGCTGTCGTTCGCAATGAAGTAGTTGAGCAGTTGCTGCCTGCAGTTCGCGTTTCGTAGTAACCCGCTGATCAGATAGAATGGCACGGGAGATATTCTCGATGATCGATGCTCTGCGTTATTGCTGGTCGCATCACTATCGTCACTCTCGAACGAAGAGAAGCAGTCTGCACCAAGCTTTAGAGCCATTCGTATCGAAAGTTTGATCAGATTCAGTGCACACTGAGCGAGATACATTTCAAATGCCGACAGCTTGCTTTCCGATGACAACGAGTCATGGTTGCTGTCATTTACGCACAATTTGTCGGCAATCGGTGCCAGAGTCTGCTCCACAAGATCCACAGAATTATGGTCCACGAACGAGAGAAGAAAGTCTCGATTCAATTGGACACCCAAGTAGAGTGTGAGCAAGCACTTTGCTCGTAGGATGGTAAGGCTCTCTTCAGCATTGCGCCCACCCGTAGACTTGTCGACTTTCAAGACTTTCTGGATCGTCGAAATGTCCACGACACGTTCCAACAGCAATGTGCGGCTCGCATTGATCGCGGCTGCCTCAGCTTCGTGATCACTGTTCAACTTTATGTCCAAGAAAGTGTTGATAATGTTCAGCGAAGCGATGGCCAGGTCAGTGGATCCTTGTACCCCTTGCCAAACCGCATTCAAAATGTCAGGCTTGGCGAAAAACAACAAGATGGAGCGCTTCAAGCGCGACGGCAGATGCGCAGCCGAAGAGGGCGTCCGAATATGTCTTAAAATCTGGGCGAGGGCTTCAGTTGTTGTTGTACGCAGCGCCATCAGCATATCTTCTTCAGTAAGGTCTTCTTGCGTATCCAGTCCAGCGGTGACGTAACTCAACAGCCACCGAATTAGAGTTAACACTATCGTGTCGCTGATGAATTTCGTTAGCAGGTAATCGGTCGAGTGGATAAGCATGTTGCTTAGTGTCCTTACCGCGTAATAACGGACTGCACGGTCTGCATCATCCACACACTCGAGCACAACGTCCATCCCTTCCATTGGCAGTTCCCACTCTTGCTGCGTCGAGATGTAGAAAAGTAATTCTCCAAGACACGCCAGAGCTAATGGGCGGGATCGGAACACATTGCTGCTAGCAGCGTCGACGCCTCGAAGCTCCACGAAACGCCCTTCAACCACTTCTAACAGTGTTTTCACCAGTAGCCCCAGCTGATCGGGTGCAGAAGGAGTGATAAAGGTGGCGAATCGAAACAGAACTCCAAGTACGAGGCACAGCATTGGCAGCAGTGTCGTGTCTGGTGACTGTACCCGTGCTTCTTGTGCCAGCAGTCGAATCAAAAGCTTGAGGATGGAGCTGTTGACGATCACGTGGGCCAGTCGGGCATGACAACTGAGAGAGAACAAGTACGTCATCACGCTGAGCTTCTCACGATCCTCCGCTTGGGAGGACTTGAGGCTGATGTAGATCTCTTTGAGCTGGTTTTCTAGCGCCTCCGTTGAGCACGAAAGCAGATCTTCGGGTGTTATCAAATCAAACCGGAGTAAATCCGCCTGAACCCGCGGCACGTCTCCAATATGAACGTCGTTGTTCCCGATGATGGATTTCACACGGCAATCTGCAGCCGTGAAGATAAGCTTTGAAACCTTACGCAGTCCACTCCCTGGCATATCGTTTCGGTCAAACAGACTGTTCAGTTGTATTCGCTGTCTCGGGGTGTGTCGAATTGCGGGAGGAGCGGAGTGAGGCGCGTTTGCAACACGCCACCGATGCCGCACCGCAGCCAATTCACTGGACGCGATAAAGAGATCTTCTTGTAAATCCTCATCGAGATCTTCGTTGTTGTTTGGTGGAGCATGCGTCCTTCCTCCTGGAGCACTCACGGGACGCGTCTCATCTTGTGCCCTTCTTCTGGTAGGACTTGTTCCAGACTCCGAAATGTCTGAATCAGAACCATCCGAGTCGGAGAGCACAGCTTCAATTTTACTGCAGTTTTCTGCCAATACTGCCGTATTTTCTTCGTTTGAAATGGCTTGTTGAGCGGCTGTGGCTGCGTTTCCGATGACTACTTCATTATCGTCAGCGATAATGTTATCGTCCTGATCCGTATATTGGCCATCATCTTCGTTGTCGCTGTCACTTTGAGCTTCATCATTGCCGGACATGCTTGCATCATCGCTGCCGCCATCATTTCTACCGAAGATAACAACATTAACATTCGTAGACAACCTCCGCAAGAATACCTGCAAAACCTACTCTAACGAATGCGGCGAAGCCCTATCGAATAGTTCCTGCGGAGGCATCACCAGTATATCTAAACGGGGCAAACCATCCCAGAAGGGGTGCTCAACTAGCTCGTCCCTGACGGTGATTTCTTGTCAGATAACCGACGAAACTTGAACCCGGACAAAAGAAGACGCACCAGGTTATTCGCTCATAGGGGTCTTTCACAAGTAACCGGTCCAGCAGGTTGCACAGCGCAGGTGTCATTTCGCAGCCAGGGACTGGAAGCTCGACTGCTTCTGTTTGGATCTTTCTCAATACACAAAATCAAAGATTTGGAGAAACAATTAGTCCTGGTAGTCACCAATCGGCAATATTTCCTCATCTCGTACCTTTCTTGCGAGCTCTGAAAAGTTTGTATGGGTAAACGGTTGCCGACCAGTTCTCAATTCATACAGAACGCATCCCTAAAGAACAACAACGCCAGTCGTTAATTCTCCCATTACGCAACAACCCATATTCTTGAAGTAGTGGTCAAACGTACCAACGCCCAGAAGTCCGACGCAAAGCTGTGCACGGCGGGCTGCTGGAATAACTCGGGGGCCATATAGTGCGGCGAGCCTGAAGCTAGCTAGACACATTCTTCAGTTAAACAATCACGTTTCTATCAAGAAACCACTATCAACCCTACTGGCCGTGCAGCCGCTGGTTCGCTCCCGGGAATGCGTCGGGCGAGCCCAAAATCCGCCAGCTAGTCATCACACCACGGAGAAAAAGCGTAAGTTTTCTCTACTTTCTCGTCGAATCAGCTGAAACGTTCACCTTGAGCGACCCGAACTCGTCGATCAGCACATTGGCCGGCTTGAGGTCGCAGTACAAGATGCTGTTGGCGTGCAAATACTGCAGTCCTGCCACCAACTCCATCCCGAACGTCTACACCAGCAACATCGCATCACTCTCAATATTTCGCACCACATTCTCCGATAATCGACAACGCCTCACCTTGACTGCAGCTTCGGGCAGCCGCTTGTCCTGCGTGATGAGGTTGAGCAGGTCGCCGCCCATACAGTACTCGAGGATGAGCCAGATGTGGTTGGAGCTCTCGTACCAGTCGAAGAACTTAAGCACGTAGCGACTGTCCAGCTTGTGCAGGAACGGCACCTCGTTCAGAATCTGCACAGCACCGCATTACTATTAGTAAATAATCTATTAAATAATATTACTCCACTAGCATTTCACTACTTTGTATAATCGCACCTTGTCCATACGGCTCTTGGCTGTGGACTTGACAGCCACATACGCGATGCTACGCTTGCGCCGCGCCTTGTACACGAACGAGTGCGTGCCGCGCCCGATCTCGTCGTAGATGTTGTAGTTCTCCATCACCCGCGACTCCTGAAGTTACACAAACATACGCAGTTATGCGGGTGAAAGATATGGCGTGGTACACACGGCATGGGAGAGCGAGAGGCCCATACAAACTCCTAGTCATCGCCATCTGGTCGAGGTCTTCTTTCTCCTCCCTTTCTTTTTCGCAGAACCAAAATACAGAAAGCGAGCTTCACATCAAGAGTCGAGTTCCCGCAGTTTGCCCCCCGCAGCTCTGCGTCCAGCCACTCCCAAAGAGCAACAAGTAGGTGCGTGCAGGCATTAGGCGAAGCGCTACGTCGACGTACAAGTGGCAGCCTTCCGCGGCGTCTACGAGCCACGAACGAAGCTCTTGAAGCTCAATCCCTTGTATCTTGCTTCACTCTTTGCTAATTTATTGTTTTTATGACTTATTTACCAGAATTACCATGTCGTACGCGTACCTATTCAAGTACATCATCATCGGCGACACCGGTATGCTTATAACATTATGGCACTTGGGAAGGTGCTACATGTACCGCCCAGAGATCCTTAAAACTGATTTTTTATTCTTTTATTGATTACTTTTTACTACCAGGCGTGGGCAAGTCGTGTCTGCTGCTGCAGTTCACGGACAAGCGTTTCCAGCCGGTGCACGACCTCACGATCGGCGTGGAGTTCGGCGCGCGCATGATCAACATTGAGAACAAGCAGATCAAGCTGCAGATCTGGGATACGGTGCGGGGGGCTGACCGCCATTTCGTTTCGGGCTTGAAGACTGACTTTGAGCTACTTTCTAGGCCGGCCAAGAGAGTTTCCGCTCCATCACGCGCTCGTACTACCGCGGTGCGGCTGGAGCGCTACTGGTGTACGACATCACGCGACGGGAGACGTTCAACCACCTGACGAGGTGGCTGGAGGAGGCGCGCCAGAACTCCAATTCGAACATGGCCATCATGCTCATCGGCAACAAGAGCGACCTGGAACACCGCCGCGCCGTGAGCTTCAAGGAGGGCGAGCAGTTCGCCAAGGAGAATGGCCTCATCTTCCTCGAAACGTCGGCCAAGACCGCCGCCAATGTGGAAGACGTACGTGTTGATAGACTGGAAAGATCGAGGAGGTATATTCTGACACAAAGGTTGATGCTTTGTACATGACTGCAGGCCTTCGTCAAGACGGCGTCCAAGATCTACTCGAACATCCAGTCGGGCGTGTGCGACGTCACGAACGAGGCACATGGCATCAAGGTCGGCATGACGGGCTCGCCCGGCCCTGGCGGCTTCGGCAACTCGAACCCTCCGGCCAACCGGGGTTGCTGCTAAGAGCTCGGAGAAGATGACGTCAGATTCAGCTGGGAAGCCCTGAAAGACCCGTGGAAGGAGCCGTCCAGACACGTCTAACTAATACTTCGAAGTAGCTCTCTTTTGACATGCATGAACCAGAGATCCTGCCAAATCGGAAATAAGGAACGTCTTGAATACACACAATCTTTACACAAAGAATCGCTCCGTGTCAATTATCAGGCGGCAACATGGTACCGTCGATCGTGGAGCTCTCGGCTGAGATTCTGGAGGTGCTGGAGCGGATGGTGGACGTGGAGACACTGGTGCTATTGTCGGGTACATGTAGGTCGCTGCTGGAGGCGCTGCGGACGCTCACGGAAGCTCGGTGCAAGCGCGAGTGCTTCACCACGTACCTGTATCCGACGGTGGCGTCCTACCGCATGCAGGCGGCGGTTCCAGCCACGTGGAGGGAGCTCTACGCGGCCTTCAGTAGCCTCAAGAACTTGCGGTGGGAAGTTTGTCGTGGAGAAGGGACGTCATCGTCGCTGAGGGCGCTAAAGTCCGACAACCAGGAGTACGAGGCCGACACGACGGCGACGTTCCTGCTTCGCAGTGGAGGCCACTATTGGTTCAGTGTGCTGCAAGCCCGGATCTCGGCGGTGACACTGGGTGGAGAGCAGGAAGAGCTGGAAACGTCGAGTGAAGCGGAGACCAAGTCGGGAAAACTCGACGCACTGCCGTTTCTACGGTCGCCGCAGCAGGTGACGGTGGGCAAGTGGGAGAAGATCCGAGCGGCGGGAAAAGGACCTTGTCCGCGCCGGAATCACTCCATGACGTGCTTGCCGAACGCGCTTTGCACTTGCGAGTTGATGGTGAAAACGAGTGATGTGTACAGTGGAGTTCGGGGTGGAAATGGGGAGGCCGTGAATGAGGACGAGGCGCACCTGGACGTCCGGCGGGTCATCTTCTTCGGTGGACAGTCAGAGGGGATTCCGTTCGAGGCATTCGGCGATTTATACCTGCTCTGTGTTGAAGATGTAGCTGTAGGCAGTTCACGGAAGGCCCGAGCAGCTTGGGTCGACCCGACTGTGACGGGGCAAGCGCCATCACCCCGCTGTGGACACACGACGACTTTACTCTCTTCGGAGCTCCTGCTGATCACGGGAGGCAGCATGGGCGTGTCCCCCATTTCAAAGCTAGACGTCTTCCTCTTACATATTGACGGATGCTCTAGTAAGTGCGTGGGTACTGTGTAGTGACTGGTGCTGTATTCCGCTTTATTAACTGTACGCTGTTCTTGGTCAGTGTTTCGGTGGTCAACACCGTCGTGCAGCTCCAGAATACCTACGGGTCGGTCGCTTCATGACGTTTATCGGTACAAATGACTTGCTTCTCTAGAACGACACACACGTTGTGCTCACTTGAACCTCTTTCATCCTCAATCATCAGAGTTTCAGAAGAAGAAGTGCTCATTTTTGGAGGCCGGCAAGTAAGTTTGATCGTGCTGTCTTCATTCTGGTAGCAGCATTAACTTGCGTTGCCTGCTGTCGACGGTTTGTAGATCCGGCAATCGAACGGTTTGCTAGACGTGCACCGACTGAAGCTCATCACAGACGTTGACGACGTGGACGAAACCCACTACACTATTGAGTGGTCGGAGCCTCGGCTGTCTGGGTCGCTGCCGTGCTCACGGAGAGGCCACAGCACCAACACTATCGGACCAAACCTGCTCCTCTTCGGAGGCCAAGACGAGTCTACCGGACAGTTGCAGAACGACGTGCGCGTGCTCAACGTTGCCCGTCAGCGATGGCGGCGCTTGGACGTGCCAGGAGAAGCGCCGTGTCCTCGACGAGGCTTCAAGAACCAGTTTTTCGGCACGACTCTCGTCATCTCGAGCGGCTTCGTGCGGTCCACACAGGCGGGTAAAGTCGACCACCAGCTCCCCGACAGCGACGTCCACGTCTTGTCGTTACTGTAGCGACAAGAGGGAGCAAACCATTTTGCTTGCGTCGATCGAAACATTTTCTTCCCATCTATGCGGGACGCGGCCATCAGGTCGCAGCCATCACGTTGAAGTTAGTCGACACCTTTCGCAAGGATCCACGCGACCGTTGCCCAGACTCGATTCGCCCAAGAAGACCACAAGACTGACAGTGAAATGGCGTCGAAGAAGTTGTACAAGTTGTCACCTTCGCTTAGCCACCTGCTGGGCAAGAGCGAGCTCACGCGTCCTGCCGCCCTGAAGGAGTTGTGCGTTGTGTCATCATGGAAGCTTCGAGGTGTTCAGGTGCTGGATTGACAGGTATCTTTTGCTTGCTGTGATGAGTAGTTGGGCCTACGTGAAGCAGCACGAGCTACAGGATCCCAAGAACGGGCGCTTGATCCACCCCAACCAGGAGATGAAGGACGTCTTCCGCGTGGAAGAGATCGGCTTCACGCAGGTCATGGGGCTTCTTTCCAAGCACCTGGAGAAGAAGCCTGAGCAGATAAAGCAGCCGTGAGAGCTCCAAGTCGTGGAGATAGCAATGACAAGACCAGACGAACTCGCGTCGTGCACTGTGCTGCAAGATGCCCATAATCTCATTGCTACCTCTCGATTCCTAGCTAAATCTCTGTTGTGAGTACGCCCTCGTCGTTCAGGTACGTCTCCGGTCCTAGGCGGCTGCTGTCGTCCTCGTCAGTTGGCTGCTGTTCGTGCTCTAGAGAACTCGCAGCGATCTCACCAGCGACTTCAACCCGACGACGGTCTTCGAACTCTGTGAGTTGCATCTCGCGGCTCACTGAAAGCCGCACTTCATCCAGCATGCGATCCATGAACCTCTGGCTTTCCTCAGAAGACAAGCTCCGGCCGTCAAGCAGATCGTCGGGCGGCATCAGGTAATGCTGCTGCTGGTGCGGCTGAAGCGTAGTCGGCGACGGTAGTGGCTGGTATGATGCTGTAGCCCCTTCGGAAGTCTCTGGCGCACTGAAGACTGAAGACGTGGAGCTCGCGGCTCGTCGTTTCACCTTTTGCGAACGCAGAGTGCGACCGCAGAACTTGGTGGCGAAGAGCTCGAACGCCTCGGTTGAAATCTGCGCCATGCTCTGCATGAAGTCGTCCAGCGCCTGCGAGTACTGCATGTTCTGCTTGCCTACTCCACGACGCTCCTTATCCTTGACTTCCACCATGCTCTTCATGAGTCCTTCGAAGACCGGGTGCGACTTGAAGTGGCCAAAGACGCCCATGCGAGCGAAGCGCAGCCAGAAACACACTTGCTTCAAACGTTCGGCATGAGCTTCGGAGCTCTCGCCAGATCCTGGGGACGCCATGCGCTTAACCGTCTGGTAGAGTCCGCGGAAGGCGGCGTTCTTGGACAACTTCCGCAGGAACGGGTCGCTTTCAGTGTAGACGCTCGGCATGTACTTGATGTTTTCCAGCTTCTTTGGCACCTTGGAGCGGCTCAGTACGCTGCGGAAGTTCGGCACGGTGCGGAGATCACGGCAGGCGCGGCATACACCTTGGCTCGGAGCATTGGCGCGGTCTTGACTATCCAAGACGGGCACAAAGCGCTTGCACCGGAGGCTTCGCACACATCGGCCTTCCTTGTCAACTCGCCAGAGGCACTCGCTGAAGACGGCGTCCTGCAACACGAGCCGTTGCTCGTCGTTGAGCTTGTCGACGATCCGGACTTTCTTGTCGTTGGCGAAGACTCGGGGGAACAGCTCACGCGCGATGACGTAGCGAGGTCGACTCCCCCCGACGATTTGTACAGCATTGGCTACGTAGGCCTGTACATTTTCATCACGAAGACCCGTACACGGCACATGATCATTTGGAATCACGGCATCGTCGGGCTTGTCGGCATCCTTTTCCTCAGGCGTCGGCAGTTCCGAGAGGAACGCTACCGCACCAGGGTCGCTTTCCAATTGCCCTTCAGCATCAACGTCTTCATCATCGTTCTGTTCGCCAGTGGTGGAAGCTGGGTCTGTGGTTCCAACGGTGCTGTCTACAGCAGCAAGGTCACTGCGGTTTCGTGGCTCACTCCGAACATGGTCAAGCGCCGACAACTGGTACGCCTCCGCTGGGATTCCCGACTCAGACACAGCATTTGAGATCAACGCATTGCCATGGCTTGGTTGGTGTACGTGGCTTTGCAGGCCCGAAGACGCAGCAGGAAATGAACTTAGATCCACGTCTTGAATATCGCCAATGGACAAAGGAGGCATCGTGAGTCCAGACTCCAGCAATTGCACAAATCCTTCTTCGTTCGTGACACGAACTGCACCTGCCGAGCTCGAAACGTAGAGGGGATCGCCTGCCTGCTGCTCTTGACCTGCTCTCGACGCATCACCGTTGACTGGGGGCAACAGCTTTCGTTTGCTAGGAAGTCCAGGCCTCGACGTGGCTGCTAGTAATTGTTTCTGCTTCCGCCCACCAAGATGCCTCTGAAAAAGATCGCACGCTTCGGGCGACAGATCCGCAAGCGAGCGCATGAACGAGTCCAAAAGATCACTGTACGTCATGTTCTGCAGCCCCACTCCACGCTGCTCTTTGTCTTTCAAACGCACCATCGCCTCCGTTAAGCCGAGCAGTGCTGGATGCGAGTTAAAGTCGCCTGAGAGTCCCATCGTCGCCATCTCCATCCACGTATTCAACGCACTATCGGTAGGAATCTCAGCGAGAGCCAAATCTCGTAGTACTCGCGCGTAAGGCTCGCGCATGTCGAATTCTGCCTCAAGCAGCGAGCAAACTCGTCCAGAACAGAACTTGCGGTTGATTGGGTTGCGTGGCGGCCCGGGGCGTGTTGCAAGCTTGTACTTGGTAGCAGCTGCTGTTCTCAGAACTGCGTTGCTGCGAAGAGCAGTGCAGGCCGCACAGCGAGCCTCACCTTTGCCTGATTCAATGACGCCCAAGCAATCCAAACTGCGCACCGAGTTGCCATCCTTGTCCACGAACCAGAGAGCTTCCCCCTCGATCACATCGTGCAGCAACAGCTTTTCCGCTTCAAGCAGTTGCTGCTGCATTTTGGGCTGGCGCTTCTTTGGGGCTGTGGAGCCGTTTACTTGCTCCAGCTCACCGCTATTGTCTGCGTCGCCGGTGTGGTTGAACTCTAAATTGTCCGGGAAGAGATGTGGAAACAGCTCTCGCGCAATCTTCTGTCGATGGCGAGCGCCTCCTGTGAGTTGAATTGCGGTCGTCACAAACGTATTCATGCGCTCATCTCGCAATCCAGGGCATGGGAGAATCCCGCGTGCTCGAGCGACGTCCCATCGAATCTCGCGCGGAAAGCTCTTCTTCGACTTGTTCGCCTGTGCCAACGCACTAGCAGAGGTTGGTGGCCTCATCAACACTCCAGCGGAAACCAAAGTCCTCGCTGTCACTGCCGGGGCGATGCCAGACGGGGACGCTCTCTTCTTCTTCCACTGTTCAGTCACCGCTGCTGCAGAAGCAGGTTTTGCCCGCTTCTTGGGCTTCTGCTTGTCTGCCACGTGCATCAGAAACTGTCCAGGTTGCCAGGATGCACCGAGCAGCACAATACGCGCGCACTTACACTCCGCGAAGCGGCCATCCGGCGTAATCCGCTGGAAATGCGGGTTGTCACGCAGCGTCACCGCACCCTTGAACATCCTCACGCGCTCGCCAGGAGCGCCGTCCGCGGGCGGCACGATAGTCCGTTTTCCATCTTGCAACACGCCAAACTCTCGTCGAAGGATTGCATCCACCGACTGTAGAGAATATCCGGCATCTTCCTCACCTGTATCGCCAGCCTCAGCTCTCTCTTCTCGTCCATCTTCTGCTTCTCCGCTTCCCTGTCCACCCATCTCCTTCCTCTTCCTCTTCTTGTTACTCTGCCTACTCTGTCTGAGGAACGCGCAGTTGCGACTAGCAACATGCTGCTCGAACTTGAGGATGTACCACGGCGGATTGAGCCGCACGCTGCGTCCGCACTTGCAGCCCACAGTGCGGCCATCTGAAGACACAGAGCTCACCGCTGGATGCTCCTGTAGGGCGCGCATCTTGTCCTCCCGACGGGAGTAATGGACCGTTCCATTCCTAAGCGCCTCGTACGCACTGAGCTTGGTCTGAGCGCCCGGTGTCTCTTCTCCTTGAGGTGTTGGGCCTTGTGTGCTCAAAACGGTGGCAATATTCTCGCTTTGAGGATCGTTGCGCGCCAGAAAGGCGCGAATCTGCAGCGAATTGAGCTCCAGACTCATGTCCATGCCGCTCATGGCCATGTCGGCGAAGGCTTCGGCGCCCAGGTCGGGTTCTTCGCCTTCATCCATGATGCGCAGGACGTCGCGTTCCATGGGGTAAAACAGGTTCACAGAGGGCGGCGCAGACGACGCGGATGCGATCAGAGCTGCTGAAGACGGAGGAGATAGTGCTGACGAAGCGGCGGCGGGCGGGGGCCCCGCGCGGGCCGCGGCGGCGTCCGCAGGTGCAGCCTTCCGGCGCTCCGGCTCCGCCATTTTTTGCAATAATTGCAAATTGGAGACCCGCAATTATTGCGTGGCTCCAATTTTCTTGTTCCTTATAAACCTGATTATGCTCGAGATCGGTTTATACGGGATCACTGTGGCAATTAATAGCGAAAGGTCGGCGACTCTTCACGATCAAGAGCGTCTTCTTCCGCGTTCTTGCCGCCTTCGTGCCTTACATCATGTCGCTGCGTGTGTCGGGAGTGAGGGAAGAGATGCTGGGCATAGGCAGCCGCCATGACCTGGAGACACTGCACACGTCAAGCTCCGCATCGCTCCACGGCGACCCCAACTGGACGCCAAGCCACCTACGGCTGCTGTACCTGCTGTCTTGCTTCGCCACGTACCCAAGCTCGACCGACGAGGAGGAGAAGTGGCTGCGCAGCCTGCCGCTGCAAGTCATGGTCTTCGAGGCCATCGTACATGGCCTGCTGGCCTATGACTACTCACCCGTGTGCACGAGCATCGTCAAGGACGGGCAGTCTCGCCGCCTATGGCTCAACATGAGCCACGACGCACGCGCGGCCATCGACGACCTGCGTGAACACGAAGTCGTGCAGGCTCTCAAGACCTGTAGCGAGGACTTCCAGCCCTCTACGGCCTACCAGGTCACCGAGCGCGGCGTGAAGCTACTCGAGACGCTCCCTCCGCGGGACAGGCAACGCCTCGACGAGTTCCTCAGGTTTCCCAGACCTCCAACTGGTAGTGTCTTGGCGCCGATGGATTCGCCCAAACTCGGCTCCACGATGGCCAACCCGTCCGGCCTCGTGCTGATCGAGAACAAGCTGCTTAAGATAACGTACGACGCCGAAAAGGGGCAGTTCCGCATTCGACGCGGAGACGGCAGCGTCTACGTCTCGCGCATGACGGACATCGAAGAGGTATCGTACGTGTCAAGTCCCTACCTTCCGTCCTGCTTGATGCGGAACGGCACAGCCAACTTCTCGTCGAATGCTTGGCAGGCCGAGAAGTGCCGCAAAGCCGCCGCAAACGCCGGGAGCAGCAGCATCCAAGACGCGGATCTGTCCTTCGCTATCGTGTTGGAGAACGTTCGGCTCATGGTGGGCGAGTGGATTCCGTTTGGCCCCAACCAAATTGTGCTGCTGAACGACCGGTTGGGGTCGCTGGAGCGCTGTCAGGGAGGGCTCTTCACGTCCGAGCTGGACGACGCACCGACCTCGACGTCGCTGTCCATCAGCCCTGGGCTCACCAAGATCGCGATCGTAGACTTTGAGTTCGACGCTTTCACTAACTTCGAGGCTGACATCTACGCACCGAACGAAGACGGCATTATCCAGATCGAAAGCTTCGGCATGCACCTGAATGGAGACGGATCTATCGTGTACGGGATGGAGATTGACGCGACGATGGACCGCTCGGCCGACTTCCTCTGTGTCGATCACCTGGCGCGGCTGCTTGTGGACGTGGACTTGGATTCGTCCAAGATCATCAACGACTTGCTCTCTCCACACCAACGCGCTCTGCTCGACATGCTCTTCATGGGGGACGCACGCTCCCGAAACAAGTTTGCGTTGCTCACAGCTAGCGGCATCTCACCAAAGCTGCCCGCACGAGCTTATCTCGACCGTGGGGAGAAGGAAAACGAGCTCAAGCAGGTGCTGGGAGAGCTGCATTCCGTCCACGATATCGGCAAGGATGATAAACTGCTGGTGGGTCATGACGGGATGCTTCTTGCTGGACCAAACGCCAACAAACATGAGCCGTTGCTGATCGCACACTTGGCGCTGCTCTCCCGTGAGCTCGTTGTACGCTTCTTCTTCAAGCGAACGTTCATCTTAGGAGACGTTTTGGCGCGTGCACGTTGCTACATGACGAGCTACGAGATGAACCCGGAAGCAATGGACGACATGCGCGACAAGGTGAGTCGCTGTGCGCACGACCTCGTGCTTCTGGAGGAGATACTGGAGCTTCTGCGGGAATCGCTGCGCTGCTTGGCGCAAACGATACCTTCGCGCCCGACGCCCACTGAAGACGACTCGACCGGAGGTGGGGCTGCCTTGTACGACCATTTGCAGCTCCGTAAAACGCACAAAGACCTGGAAATGCGCTGCAAGGACCTGGCCAAGCTGCTGCGAGGATTCCGCGCCAAGCTCAAGCAAGTGCAGAGTCAGAATGGCACGATGGCCAAGACTGTCTTGGAAGGGCTCGTGCTTGGCCTTGAGCGCAATGTGTCTGTTCTTGCCGAGGCCACGCGTGCGAACCAGCGCTCACTCACGGGCTCGTTCGACGTCCTGCTCTTCCTCTTCGCTGGCATCTTGGCCTTTGACGTGCTTGACCGAATCACCGACGGGAACCTGCTTGGCATGGATGAGGCCACTGCGCCGGCACTTCAGTGGATCATTGACACGTTGGTGGACAAAGTTGTCAAGTATCCGGGACTGTGGTTCGTGATAGACATTCTGTGGGTCCTCTTGGTGGTCTGGCTACTGCGAGCTGGTCTACACATCGCCTCTCGTCGTCTCGCTCGGACGCAACGAATGGTTTTTGCCGACGCTCCTCGACGCATCAACGTCGCTGCGTTTGAGCAGTTCCTGCGGACTCCACTGGATGAATTAAGCGTGGTGGATGCTGTTCCCAACACGACAGCTCGAGGGCGATGCAGCAAGCGTCGGAAGCGAGTCATTGAGTCCCGGAAGGCAAACGTTCGAGGGGCTATCCGGGTCGTTAAGGTTCTGTGGAGCGAACCAGCCGTGGCTCCCAAATGCCAGACTTGGAAGGAGTTCTTGATCCGCGTGCGTCAAAACTGGGAGCAGTTCACCGCGCCTCCTGTGCGCACCCAGGTTACCTACGACGCTACAAATGGTCTCTTGATCGATGTCATTATCCACGTATGTATCGACCCTCTCGTTTGGCTCTCTTCACTCTGTTGGTAATTTGCTGTCTGACATCATTTCGTTGCACACAAATGCAGGCAGGACTGACAACAAACTGCAGTGAAGTGTTCGACGTCCTCATGGGCCAACTGGAAAGGTAAGAGAGTCAAGGCGTGTGGGTGTTGCCGTCGCATTCGCCTCTAACCTTTCGGTTTGCTTGTCCTAGCACTGGGTGTTTCAGCGAGCACTTCTCGCCACCGACTGTGACCAAGTCCGAAAGCTCTTCTCCGCACGCCCAGTCCCGCCGAGCGCTAATGATTCCTCGCTCCATCGCGCGATGGAATGCCCCCGTTCACCCAACACAAGGAACGTAGGAATCGATAGAGGTTGTCATTGCCAACCTTCACTAAAAAGCCGGTCTGTGCATTCCAACTTTGGTCCAACGGCAACACGGAAGACTAGAAGAACCTTCGTAAAAGCAGGATCGTTTCGCACTTCGTCTCAAAGACAAACCGCTCCTCCGACAGCCCTTCTCGATCCTTCTTGCGGCAGCATTAAATTCCATCTTTTGCCACGAGGACACCACCAAACAAAGTCGCTAGACGCGGTGGCCTCATCGCCTCATTGCCAAGGTTGCCACACCACTGAAAACTCACTCGTCGAGGCAAACTCGCTCGAACTGAAAGCGTCGAGGGCGGCGTTATTGGCGAAACGAACGCCTATTTGAACCCGGTCGCAAGCTGGTCTTCACTCTACGATCCTCTTCTTGCGTGCACACTTGCGTCTTTTCCACTGCGTGAGTGCGTGGGTGTGCTTTCCTGACGCCACCAAAGGACTCAAGTCATTCATGCTGGACAAGTGCGACCCAAGCCGTCGGGCATCGCAGCCCCTCGTCTTCACGCCGTCGCCACCGTCCAACCAGGAGCACCTTTCACGGTCTTCGAGTTTTCTGCGTTCCGGGTTGAACGCCTTCCGTCCGCGTACGAAGCGAGCGAAGGACGAAGTCGCAAGTCGCCGGAAAGGACGACGCGACAGCCACACCAACTCCACGCGGCGTGTGAGCGCAGGCTCAGGATCTAGTGATGATGAGGACGTCAACGACGATGACGAGGCGATCGAAGTGCTGCAGAATCGGGAGGCCAGCACCTTTGAAAGTGGCCACACTAGCGACGACGACACCGACGATGCCGAGCTTTCAAACAGTGGCAAGGCCTCGCTTCGGGTGTGGCACCACCTCCAGCGTCTCGCGTCCAAGCGAAAAAATGAGACCAGTCCGGCCACCGTCATGTACTCCATCTCGTTCTACCCGTGGAAGATGGAGCCGCACGGATACTATTCCCACCCGGAGGCGGCTGCCAACTGGGTCCCCGACACGGCAAGTGCGCGCTGTCAGATCTGTCTGGCCGCGTTCACATTGACCCGTCGACGCCACCACTGCCGCCTCTGTGGACACCTGGTGTGCGCCGACTGCTCTCACGACCGAACGTACTTGCCTTTTGCCGGCGGAACATCCAGTCAGCATCGCCTGATCAAGGACGGAGCACCGCAGCGAACATGCAGCGCGTGTGCGAGTACCTTGCGCAATATGGCGGGCCAAGACGACCCTCGAGTCAAGCGCTTCACGGTCGCGGTGTCTTCCGTAAGACGTCGAAAATCCACGGCGTCGGCGACGTCGGTATCGTCGTCGCGGTCGGTGATCGAGGTGGCGGTCGAGCGGCCGTCTCCGTGGTTGAGACGCACTGGTTTGGCGCTCACGGACAGCGACAAAGAGGACGAGGTGTTTTATATTGAGTCGATGAAGGCCTTGCAGCTCGAGCATTGCTCTCGTGGAACGACGCACCACTTTCCTCTGCGTCTCTCCGTCACCCGAGCCGAAGAGCTCGACGAAATCCTTAGCGCGCGAGCCTGTTCTCGAGTTCGCTCTGGTGTGAGCCAGAACGAGCAGCCGAGAAGCAGACAGTTTGTCATCAGCTCGGCGTGGCTCGACCAGTGGTTGCAGTACGTCCGTGTGGACTCAGCTAGCGGGGACACGGCGTCATCGTACTCGTCCGCGACGCAGCTTGCAGACGTTCGCACTCGAGACGGAGATCGTCGAAACAAGGCCAACACGAGGTGCCGGATGGCGAGACCGCCACGTCCTGGACCGGTGGCCAACTACGTATTACTGGACTTTGTGAACGGTGACCTCGTGCCCAAGTCGAACTTACAACGAAGCCGAGGAAGCCACGGCGGAGGTGACTATCGTGTAGTAAGTCAGGAAGTTTGGGTGACTTTCTTGGAGCTTTACGGCGGGGGGCCGAGTATTCAAGTGCCTCTCAACGACACTGGCCACGACAGCAAAGACATCGTATATACTGGTGGTAATGGAGCTGCATGGGCTCAAAGCCAAGATGTTGGCTCCGCAAATCGCGACGCCAACCTGCCTCAATGGATCATTTCGGAACTGGACGATTCGTTACCAGCATTGGCAGTCTCTCCAGCAATGGACAAGTTCTCCTCCGCTACAAGGAAAGGAGCAGCTCGCGGGCGTGGAAAGCAAGCCGAGATCAAGACTATTCGGCACCAGACTGCAGACTCGACGGAACGAGCAGCAGAAACTAATAAGCGGAAGTCTGGTCGACGGCTGATTTCGGCAGCTTCTATGTCCTCGCTCGTGAAGAAGACAACAGGGAGCTTTGCTCAGCGTGGCGAGTCTCCTCGATCCTCATCCAGTCGGTGGAAGCTGTGGGAGGAAGCGGATCCACGAGCTAGAGCGGAGACGATGGGAGGCGAGCGAGCGTCTGACATCCAGAGCATCGACGCTAGATGCTCGAGATCTGACCAACAACGATGGAGCGGGTCACGTAGCACGACGGGAGATGCGAGATCAACACTTGCGGCAGTGTCGGCATTTGCGAGTGCTGCCACCCTGGCTCGTCAGCGCTCCGCTGTATCGCTATCACGCCATTCCGCTGCGATCTTGAGCCGACCGAATGGTTCTGTGTTGGAAGCGCAGGAGAACTAGTGTTCATACCCATCAAGCTACTGACTGGTAAGGGAAATAACGACAAGCTCAACGTGTTATCATCGTCTCCGACAGCGGAAACGTCACAAGTGACCAATGGCTAGCATGTTTTTTTCTCTCATGGGGATCGTGCAATGTGCCACTCGCTAATCAAGATAAACACGAGAATATTGGAGAAATTATTCGCTATTGGTTCCCTCACGTAAAACATCACCGAAAAGCTCTGAGAACACCATCACCCAAGCGTTTTACTGTAAGTGCAGTCCTGCGCCGACGGAATCCAAGCCGACACATTCGAAACTCGGGTCTAGCAAAATCTGGACCAGCTCTTCGTCATCCAGGAAGCTGAGTGGATCCATAGGGATACCATTGCCATTGGGGTGGCTGTGCTCAAGCACTTCGTCCAGCAGCAGCAGGTCGGCGGTGGAGAACTCGTTCCCGAACTGCTCTTGAATATGGCGAAGCAGGTGCTCCACCGCGTCGACCTCTGGTGAAGAAGACGGCAGAACCAATTCAGTAACATCTCTCAAGGTGTCGCTAGCGATCTTGTCGACGCTGCTTTCGGTCCGCGTGGTGGAGGTAGACTTCCCCGTCTTGCTTCGTCGCTTCAGGTTGGCGCGGCGCTTGATGCGCTGGCGGTACTTCTGCGCGTGTGTCATGGCCTGGCGAGGTGTCCTGGTGCCGACGTGGCGGGCGATCTTCTTCCATGGTCCGGACGGGTAGAGCTCCATGGCCTCGAGGAACTTGTCGTGTTCCTCGACGGTCCACCAGCCGATGGGCGACGCCTTTCGTCTGCTGCTACTGCGCCCGGAGAAGCGCTGCTTCATGCGAATCAACTGCGGTTCATTGTCGGGCCCCACTTCGAACAGCTCGCTCGAGGTTGCCTTGCTGATGGTCATGGTCAAGTTGAAATTGGTCCGTCCTGGAGAAGTCAAGTGTGTCTGAGTGTGCGAAAAGCGGAATGAAAGCCCTGGAGCAAGTGGCCGACAACTCGAAAACAACATCTCCATTGAGAGCGTCCGTCGAGGATATCCGGTGGCGCTGCTAGTTGAAGTGATCGATGCATGAAAAGTGGTACGCTGTGCCATTTCGTATGTGTAGCCAATGGCTATTTGTGACCAGTTCAAGGTGACCGTCATGAGCAGGTGGATACGCGTGCGCGATGGAAAGCGGGCGATGCTGGATGAGCACAGCGACACGACAGAGCCCGATTTGAGCGGCATCTTGGAAGCCGTGGAAATGACGGAAGTTTCGACGACATGGATGGTTGACGAGCGCAGACGACTGGTGCAAGGGCTGCGGATGTATCCCCACGGACCGTTCGAGTGGATCGCAGAGCACTTCGGACGAAGTCGGTCAGTGAAGTGAAGCGCTGCGGGATGCAGTGCTGGCAATTCGAGAAGTACCAACAGTTTGTAACAATACGCTAGAAACGGGAGCAAGCAGCACGTGAGAGCACACGTAACGGTGATAGTTCGACTACTAAAAAGCGTCATGGGCTCAGGAAGTGGCTGAGATCGACGCTCTTGTGCACTCTTTTCGCTGTCTACCGCGAAGGTCAAGAAATACGAAGGAGAAGGAACCCATTTCCTCCTGTTATAATCAAGAACACACGCGAGTATTAGCTCGGAACTCAAATGATGAGGCCCCTGCGACTGTGTCAGCAGCGAATCGAGGCGCAAGTGTCGATGAAACATTTGAAAGTGACGGTGTGAAGACGACCGTCGAGAAGAGTAGGTCGCGTCAAATGAGCAAGCTCCGTGACGCTTTTATTTGTGAGCTCTAGAGACTGCTGCTTGCACGGACCAAAGAACCCTATGACGCAGCTCCAGTTCACAATGTACCGAGAAGTTATGGGAACGAACGCTCAGTGCCGCCAAACGTGCTGTACAATTCTCAGGATGTTTTGAACATTCGAAGCGCTCGTCAAGATGCCTTGAACGTTAAATTGGGTCGTGCAAGGCAAAACTCGTCGTTGCAAGCTGCGCCGACTGCTGCAACTCGAATGAAGAATGGACCATGGAGCAGCGAAGAACACGCTCGAACTGCGAAGCCCTTCAAAAAATCGCTAGTCTTTTCATCGTTATGCAGAGAAGGCAGCCTTCGAGTCTTCACGAAGGCGGCGATTTGGTGGTGTATCGCGATGGAGAGGTGAAGCACCGCCACGACTTCGGCAAAGCGGCCGGCACGGCGACGTTCCTGCCCCACTACGCAGTGCATTATGCCGATGCGAAACATGCCGTGGAGAAGGTGACGACGGGGTGTCGTCTCGCGTTGGTGTACTCGGTGTGTTTGCCATCGACGATGCGGCACTTGGAAAGGAATCCGAACAAGCCGATGAGTGGGACATTCAATGGAGATTATCGAGACCGTGAAGCCGGGTGACAACTCGTTTGCGCTGCTACTGTCGCATGAGTACACGGAGAACAGCATTTCAGGGTATGGCGCAGGTGCGTTGAAAGGCGTTGACCGAGCGAGATTCCGTGCACTCGGAAGAAGCAAACGCTTCGGTTTCGTCGGAGAAGAAGCTGGAGTTGTGGATCGTGAACTTGAATCACCACAAGAAGAGACAACACACCACGTGGAACATGTCTAAGGAACTCCAAGTTCCAGTGTCGCTTGAACTCTTTCGATCCGTGTCAACGCTTCTCCATGATTCCGACGACCCAGCACTGGCCAAGTTGTTTTTCAGTGCCTTATTTTGTCACCTCAAAGAGAAGACCAAAGAAGTTCCTGAAGTTGTCACGCTTTTGCAGAAGTTTGAGTGGCGCGACATCGGCCAAGACCTGCTGGATGCGTTGACAGGAAATAACGAGGAGTCCACGTTGGGAGCAACGCTAGCGATTGTCAGCAAGCAACCGCGTTGAGATGCCCAGCAAGCCATGCTTGCGTTTACTGCGAAGCTTAGTGACAAGGCTCGCAGCTCATCCAAAAAGCTTAAAGAACTTTAGGCGTTCGTGCTGCCCAAAGGCGACGACACGGCCTTGCAAACGCTCTCGGCCAAATTTATGCAGATGAGCCCACGATTCTGAAGCAAGCCGCCAAGACGTTCCTACAGCTTCTGGGAGATACCTCCGTCTCGGAGGACAAGAAAGCGGTGGTAGAGTCGATTGTCGCCTGCCGGAGAGACTGGCTGAAGAACCAGACTCGAGTGCTTGAGAAGCCGTTTTCGTGGGAAATGCCTCTTGCCGATTTTTTTTAAAACGGAGCTGTGGAAGCATTTTTACGGGGACCTGAAGCAGAGACGACCACAAATGGGATGATGAGCTTTCCGAATTTGGATAGCGCGAAGAACTGTACTCGGGTGGTCGATACACGGTCCAATGCGACAGGTCGTTAAAGATGGAGGAGAAAATAAAGGCGAAGTTTTTTTTGACAATTCGAAAACACGCAAGTAGTACGACGACAACCAAGAAAAGCTTCCGCAGCTGAAAGAGGAGTTGGACGAGCTAGCGACTTAAGAGACCTGTGTAGGTGGGTGTAGTCATGACTCAGGATCTCGTCAGCTCAATGATCTAATTTTTCTTTGTTCTGATCAGTGGTTAAGTGCAAAGTGGTTGAACCCCATCGAGTGACGAGGTAGCTACAAAGTTCTCGACTAAGAGGCACGAACCTGTTCCATCTCGCCTTATATTATGATATGTCACTATGAAATTGGCTTACCAATTGGGTCTGTGGAGGATTGAAAAGCTCGAGCAAATCCTCGTCACTGAGAAAACTACCTTGCAAGATATCATGCGGGGGAGAACACAACGGCGCTTCGTCGTCGAGATCGAGACCCTCATCTGGATGACGCGCACAGCAGTTCTCTGTTGTCAATGTGAGTGACTGAACAGCTTTTTCACTGTTTGCCGATGTAGAAGTGAGGAAGAGAGCATGTTCTTGTAATTCACTGTCATCGCCTCCGCTCAACTCCTTAGAAGCGGAACTTGATGTCGGAGCATCAGTGCTGATGCTTATAACGCCGGAATGGAAGGTTGTAGCTTCTCCGACGTTATCCAACACCCCGGACATGACGCCATTTGACAACGAGCTGCTCAGCGAGGCGCTTAGAATCTCCTCTGGTATCGGATTTCCGCTAGGTACTGGTGCAAGTCGGAAAGGTCGAGCTTTCGACGGAGCATGCTCGCGCTCGCTTTCCCTAGCTCGTTTTCGCTTCGCGCGAATACTCTGCGCGTGACTCATGACTTGGCGCACGGATCTGGTTCCCACATATTCGGCGATGAGCCTCCACGACCCATAACGGTATAATTCCAGGCCTTCACAATACCGTTCGTGTTCACAACTGCTCCAGGGTCCGCTTTTCAACGGAGTGTCGCGAGACGCTGGTTCACGGGGTGGGGCGCCACGTTGGCCGCCGCCAACGGCGTAATCGGGAGCCGGAGCATACGTGAGCTCTCTCACCGATGCGCCGCGGGAGGGCAATGGAATGCCACCTCCATACCGCACTTCTTCCAGGTCAGAAGAGTCCGATTCAGCGTACGAGCCCTCTTTTTTCTGCCGTCGTAGGCAGCGGAACGACAATGCATCCACGCACCACGCTAACGCCCTCCTCAACCACTTTCGAACCCGATGCCGCTTCCCAACTGCGCCTCTAGAACACTGATTCATCGCTGGTGGTTGTTCTTCTTCTAGCTCATTCTTCGCGTCAACTTCCAGAAACTCGGTCGGCTCAACCTTTATTGTCTTCTGCAGTAGTTCTTCACTCTCATCTTTCACCTTGGCATCTTGCTTCGACTCGCGTCTTGGCCTCAACTGTTGATATGCATCCGGTGCCAAACACTCAAAACCATAGCTCTCCACTTCTGCCGCGGTTTTCGTGCCAATCCACTGGGCGATCCGATCATACGGACCATCGGGGTACAGCTGTACACCCTGCACAAACCTCTCGTGCTCCTTACGCGTCCAAGCAGTCATCGCTGTACCCGTGGCGGTGGGATCCCCCGTAGATCGAGTTCTACGCACGCACTTGGTCCAATCCAGAAAACTTGAAAGTGTGCGGAGAAAATTTCACTGAAGGTAGTCAGACTGGGTGCGGTCCAGTGGGTTCACTGAGCTGCAAAGATGGCTACATATACGCTTTTCATGTATCGATCCCAGGCACTTCAACTGCTCACTACCGCTACCGGGTATCCTCGACGGGATCTGTCAATGAGATGTTGTCTTCGACTTGGTCGGCCACTTGCTCCAGGGCCTTCATCTCGCTTTTCGCACACTCAGACACACTTGACCTCTCCAGGACGAACCAACTTCAACTTGATCATGACCATCAGCAAGGCAACCTCGAGCGAGCTGTTCGAAGTGGGGCCCGACAATGAACCGCAGTTGATTCGCATGAAGCAGCGCTTCTCCGGGCGCAGTAGCAGCAGACGAAAGGCGTCGCCCATCGGCTGGTGGACCGTCGAGGAACACGACAAGTTCCTCGAGGCCATGGAGCTCTACCCGTCCGGACCATGGAAGAAGATCGCCCGCCACGTCGGCACCAGGACACCTCGCTAGGCCATGACACACGCGCAGAAGTACCGCCAGCGCATCAAGCGCCGCGCCAACCTGAAGCGACGAAGCAAGACGGGGAAGTCTACCTCCACCACGCGGACCGAAAGCAGCGTCGACAAGATCGCCAGCGACACCTTGAGAGATGTTACTGAATTGGTTCCGCCGTCTTCTTCACCAGAGGTCGACGCGGTGGAGCACCTGCTTCGCCATATTCAAGAGCAGTTCGGGAACGAGTTCTCCACCGCCGACCTGCTGCTGCTGGACGAAGTGCTTGAGCACAGCCACCCCAATGGCAATGGTATCCCTATGGATCCACTCAGCTTCCTGGATGACAAAGAGCTCGCCCAGATTTTGCTAGACCCGAGTTTCGACTGTGTCGGCTTGGATTCCCTCGGCGCTTACAGTAAACGCTCGGGTGATATACTCGTGTTTGTCTTGATTAACAGTGTGTGCCATGGCACATTGCACAATCTTCGCAAACAAGCAACTTTCACTAAACCTTGCTGATACTGCCAGCCAGGTTCCGATGGATGCTCGTCCAGTTCTGTTTACTGTTCTTCCTTGGGGGCAAATCGCTGCTCCCAGTCACGCTGCCAGAATTGCGACGAGTACGGCGATGTGAAGTGCTCCGGCGTGAGCTGGTCCGGCGGCTGGTACCAGTAGTTCAAGGCCAAGTGGCCATTGCCCAGGGCAGAGCCAAAAGACTCGACCTCGTGGAACCACGACGCCGGGAGGAACAGCATGTCGCCCACCTCCAGGTCGCAGAAGGCAACCTTCGCTTTGTTAAACTTGGGGAACTCGTCGTTCAGCTCTTTCTTCGCCTGTTCGCCGCCCCGCAACCGGAACGTGTCCACCTGACTGAAGCTGACCGGGTACGTGATCTCCGTCTCGCCAGCATCGCGCTTGGCCGCCTTGTTGTTGGCCTCTTCCTCCTCGGGGTCCAGTGCAAGCTCATCCAGCTCACCGATCTCGCTCTCGTCGTCTCCTTCCGCCTCGCTGTCCTCGAAGTGGAAGGTTCCTTCCTCATACTCCTCATCGCCTTCGTCCTCGCTGTTGTCCGCACGCAGGACGCCAAACATGGCCTTCTCCAGTCGCTCCTCCGCCTTCTCTAGCCGCGCACGAGCTCCGTTTTCACCAGCTTCCACAGCTCTCTCCGCTTCGGCCAGCTCACGCTCCGCCTCATTCTTCTCCATCGCAGCAAGAGCTTCACGCTCCGCCGCGGGGTCGGCACCGTACGGCGTAGTCTCCTTGTCAACGTAGTTGATCAGTCCGTTCGGATGCACATGCGATATCCGTCCACGCACGTACATCTTGTCCGCGTCGCCGGGCGAGTACAGCCGGAAGCGCTTCTTGCCACGCAAGAGGATGTACAGATTGTCATGGTGGTCGTGGTGCAGCCCCGTGGAGGAACCGTGCTTGTTGTTGCCCATCCACATGTTGATGTTCTGCGGGATCAAGTGGCCCATGAGCTTGGGACGCACGGGGAAGTCCTGCTGCAGCTTCTTCATGAACGGAGCCATGATCTCCGGTCGTCCGTCCTCTTCGAACGAAACCTCCTGCGTCGTCAGGTAGTGCATTTCATCGCCAGACGAGATCAACTGCAGCAGGTCCTGGAACGGCATTTCCACGGCGATGCCTTTGCCGAACTTCTCGTTGATGTCTCCACGCCGCTCGACCGTCAGTTTAGTGGTACCGGCCAACTCAATAAGCCGGTCGTCCGACGTGGACCATTTAGCTGGAGCTGTGAAGTCCTCGTCCGGCAGATAACCGGTCAGCACCACAGGCGTGCGGGTGCACACGTACTTTGCAAAAAACTCGTCGGGCGAGACGCTGCCGACCGGAATGCGCTCAATGGGGAACTTGTCATTCGGGAAGTTGTAGCCATTGTACTCATTGACACATTGCGCTTCGGCCGCGTCGGTCGACGCGCCTGCTTCGTTCGTTCGCAGCCGCTTCTGCGAGGCGGAAGTCACTGTCACTGCTCCTGCCATGTTATCAGGTACTGACGGCTCCGCATGGTCTCGGATGATACTGAAGCCAACGGATGGAGGAGAGCTCAGGGTAGAGAAACGGTGCTGTGTATGCCACATAACCGAGTTGAAGCTGCTGAGCCAATTGTGCAAGTGCATGCACGAACCATTATTATCGTCGATAACGGCGGTGGTCGCCGCCTTACACTTTCTGTCTGTTGTCTGTATCCGAACACTACACGCTCGCACGCGCACACGGAACCTGCAAGCTCTTCTCTCTCTAGCCGAAGTGGTATCGCTGGCCGCCCATACCTCCCATGCCGCCGCCACCCATGCCTCCCATGCCTCCACCCATTCCTCCCATGCCGCCGCCGCCACCGAAGAACATCTACACAATAGTGACAAGTAAGTAAACCGTGCTGAGAACCACGTCGTGGCGATGTTCCGCCGTACCTGGAAGATCTGCGACGGGTCCACACCGCCCATGCCGCCGCCCATGCCACCTCCGCCAAAGTCGCTGTCGAGGTCCTCGAGATCCACTCCCGAGTCGTAGCGCTGCCGCTTCTGGGGGTCCGACAGCACCGCGTAGGCCTCGCCCACGTCCTTGAAGGCCGCTTCGGCCTCGGCTTTCTGCTCGTCCGTCTTGCCCGCGTGACGATCCGGGTGGAACTTGAGCGCCATCCTCTTGTACGACTTCTTGATCTCAGCCTCCGTGGCGCCCTGCGCGACGTTCAAAATCTTGTAGTAGTCCTTGCGCTTGGCCTTCTTGATGTCCAGCTTGGTCTGGCGAATGTTGTTCTGGATGTCGCGCTGGGCGTCGTCGCCCACCAGTTTCGAAGCCTGGTCGTAGACGCGCAGCGCCTGCTCCAGGTTCTCCAGCCCGCCCAGGGCCTTCAAGCAGGCCGCCTTACGGAGGTACGCCTTGGCGTAGCCGTGGTCGTAGTAGATGGCCTTGTCGCAGTCCTTGATGGCCTCCTCATGTCGGTTCAGCCGGGACAGCGCGTTGGCTCGGTTGCAGTGGATCTTCGAGTTGAATGCCTTGTTCTGCGGGTCGATCTTTAGACACTCCGTGTACATCTCGACGGCCTCGGCCATCTTGCCGCTCTTGAAGGCGTTGTTGGCACCCTCCTTGCTGCTTTCCAGACTGCGGATGCGCTTGATCTCCTTCATGCACTTGCTGTTGTCCGGGTCGGAGCGCAGCGCCTGCTGCAGGTGCTTAATGGCGCTGGGGAACTCGCCCTGGTAGTACAGGCAGCGTGCACGTTGGAAAAGCACCTCGGGGCTGCTCGAGTTCGTGCGCATGAGCCTCGTCAACTCAGCGAAAGCCTCGTCGTAACGCTCGGAGCCGATCAGTGCCTCGCTGCGCATGAGCTTCAGTTGACTGGAGCCCGAGCACACCTGCATGGCGCTGTCAAACACGTTCACAGCCTGCGAGAACCGGCCCTACTCATAAAAAAGTGGCAAACTCCGTCAGTAACCATCACTCCTGCAACATATTTCCACTTTTGCCACCATCACTCTTGTCGAGGTGGCAATTGCCATCATAGACTTACCGCCCCAAGGTGCTCCTTGCCGCGCTGCAGCTTGTCGAGCGCCATCTCGAGCGTGCGCTTCTCGTTGATCAGCGTGGCGTTGTTGGGGTCGCGCACCAGTCCGGCCTGGTACGTCTTCATGGCGGCATCATTGTCACCCTACCAAAAGCAAACAAATGTCAATAATTATTGTCACCACGAGGTTTTGACATCTTTGCCACTTTAGCCACTCTGAACCCACCAGTGCCAACTGCGCCTTGGCCTTGCGCACGTAACCCTTGAAATACAGCGGGTCGAAGACGATGGCACGGTTGCAGTCCGTGATCACGTCCTTGTGCTTGCCCAGCATGAAGGACGCGGCCGCACGATTGCCATAGTAGGCTACCACCGTGGGGGCGGCGTCGATGGCCTGCGTGTACTTGTCAATGGCGCGCTGGTAGTCCCCGCGTTTATACAGCTCGTTGCCCTGCGCTTTGAACTCCTCGGCCGTCGCGTCCGTCATGGCTGCCTGTGTGTGTCCGTCCGTCACCCCCGTGCACCTGGAAGCCGCCAGCCCCAGTCAATTTCCACTTTGGCCCACACAAAACACGATCCACCAGGTGGGAAGTTTTCTCGAACATTCCAGCATACTCAACTCAAGTCAAAAAATGGTCAGCGTGTGCACTACATCGAATAGTGTTTGACACATAAATTAATCGGGTAAGTACGAATGTAGCCATATTGTCATGGCTTCATTTACACTGGAACAGCTTCATATTCTACAGAATTAGTAGGACTTGTGCTGGTCTAGGGGGTACAATGCCGGACATCGTGTCATGTTTTCTACCAAATTGCCGGACACAATGTCCGCCGCCAGCCGATACAAACTTCAAGTCTGAATTCGCTTGCTATGGCGCACGTCGACTGGGAACAGCAAAGCCGGAAGGTCGCCGCGATCAAGCAGAACACGGTGAGCGTGCGCTCTCGCGGCGTGTACCAGAACTCTACACTCGCTTCATCGCTTGGATTGTCCTCAACAAGCCCAGTCTTGTGCCCCGTGCTTTTGCTGAGCGGCTTGGGCCCGGTGCTTTTGCTGAGACGGCTGGATGATAAGTCGGCAGTGTGTCTGCCCTCTCGATTAAGCAACTACGCAAGCTTCTGAAGCCCTTACTAGATCGTGATGCGTCTGTGCCTCCCCTTCGTTTTGACGATGTAAGTGCTGACGTGTTTGCGATATGGCTGCAAACGCTGACGAAATCGGACGGCAGCACGCTCAGTTTTTCGGTGCTGAACACGCACCGGGCAGGGCTTTTCAATCTGTATCGTGACTACGGACGAGATCTGCAACTGACAATGGAAAAAGACCTAAAGAAATACTTCAAGGGGTTGAAGAGAGAGCTGGCTAGTGCTGCTGCGCGAGGGGAGATACGCACGAAAACCGGCAAGTATCCGTTGTCATTCGAGTTGTACAGCTTTTTGTGTGAGCACCTTCTCCAAAACACATCAAAAGACATGGGGTTTGCTCGGACGTACATGATTATCGCTTGGAACCTCATGTGCAGATCCGCCAATGCCTTTGGAATTTGTCATGCTCACGTGGAGTGGAAGGGAGATGATGTATGCATTTATTTCGCCCACCAGAAGAACGATCAGGAAGGCAGTCGGCCTCGCGACCCGAGACACATTTATGCCAATCCCCTCAATCCTGCTGTGTGCCCTGTGCTTGCGCTATCAATGTTTTGGGCTACTTCGTCCTTCGACGGTAGTGATCGCCTCTTTCCCGGAAGCAACCAGTACGAACGCTTCAGGAAATGCCTGCATCGGTTACTGGACAATGCTGCTGTTGCTGAGGAACTAAACCGGCGTGGAGTTAAGGCAGACGAACTAGGCACGCATTCGATGCGCAAAGGGGCTGCAACGTATTGTGCGTCAGGTTTAACAGCGTGTCCATCTTTAACAGCAGTTCACCTTCGTGCAGGTTGGTCGTTGGTGGGTCCAGAACACTTATCTACGCTATGAGTCAGCAGGTGATATGCACGTAGGGGGGAGAACAGTATCAGGTCTGCCTCCCGACAGCCATCAGTTTTCTGCTTTCCCGCCCCATTTTGGAGAACGTGATGCTGTGGTTCGGCAGGCAGTTGAATGTGTATTTCCTCGACTACCGGAAGGATTGACTTACGTTGGAGAATTTGCTTTGGCTTCCCTGGTTTATCATGCACCATACTTGAGGTCGAGCCTCGGTTCGAGACACCCAGTGTTTTCATCCCCATTCTTTCAGCACCCCACGATGATTTCGGATCTATCAGTGAAGCTACGCGGTCCGGATGATAGCAGCACCCGCGTACGGGCGACTGGAATACCACCTCACGTAGCCGTTTTGGGTCGGATGAAGACGTCACTGGAAGAAGTAATGAACGCGGCTAAGCATATTGAAGATGCTCGAGCAGCTACTGTGAAAACCATTATGGCTGAGCTTGAGAAGCGCGCCATTGGTGCTGGTACCGTCACATTTGATAGTCTGCATGATGCGCTAAAGCAGTGCCTTCAGGCTGCAGGTGTTACTGAATTGCTGAACAAGCTGAATGCTGGCCCACACCAAGCGCTTGCGCAGGAAGGTAATGGGGAGGATGGTATGCCACATGCCACAGCACATTTCTGGGATGGTTGATTCCGGCGCGTTCCGCCGGACTTTGACCTGCCGAACTGCTCCGTGGCGATACTGTGGGTGTGGTGGCAATGCGGAGATACTAGCAAAAAAATCCCGCCGCTGAGAGTGCTAGATGGTCGTGACATGCCGAATCGAAACCTGCAGAAGCGACTAAGGTGAAGCTCGCTACGTCATGATCAAGATCGAGAACGAAGTAAAACGTACCGGTGTGTGGCAGGCTCATCAGAGTATTGAAGCCACTGTCAAGACGTTTATGAAATGCTCAACCATTCTGGCAGTCCCCTCGTTGACGACGAAGAATCGAAAGCGACGCACTGGTCAGCTGAGCTGGAAGACGGTAGTGAAGTTGTGCCGCAAGGCACAGCGTTCTGACTAGGTATCTTCGTAATGATTGGCTTATATTGCACTGTTGAGCTCCTTTTATTGGTTATAATTATTGGTGTCCGGCAAATGTCCGGGAAAATCCGTGCTAACAAGCATTGTAAGCGGCATGTTAGATGGTATGGTCCTGGAAGGGCGAGACGGTTTCCTCAAAATCGTCGCACGTCTCGCTGCCGTGGCTTCTACTGTTCTCGGCGAGCTCCAGCGCGTCGGCGAGCATCCTGGCGGCGGCGATGAGGCCACGCACACTGGCTTGTCGTTTCTGCGCAAAGGCAAACGACGCCGAGTGACTAGCAAACCCACCGCCATCGCCATCTTCGTCTTCCACGAAACTCGACAGCGCGCGCAAGATTGTGGTCCGCTCGCCCTCGTTGCCTGACTTGATGTCGGCGTCCTGGATGATTGCCGACAGCAGTCGCTGTCGAGAGAGCTGATCTTTTACCTGCCTGCTCTTCGTCGTACGCTCGAAGTCCTGTGCATTTGGTGGCCCAATCGACGCCCTGCGCGTTGCAGTGGCAGTGGCGTTCTTGGGGTTTCGAATCACGATCATGTCTACATTGCTCCATAACCGAGGCTGGTCTTTGCCTTCCGGATTCAGGACTGTGTCCTCCGCACCCCGCACTTGATACCCGCACAGAATGTCGCCTTGCGTCATTCCACGCTTCGCCAACTGCCAAAAGGAAATCTTCTCAAACACCTCACAAAACCGAGTCGAAGGTACGACCTCGAAATACGCCCCCTGGGGGCCAAGCAGCTCGTCCAGGATCACACGCACGTCTCGGCTCTCGGAAATCATCGCGAGGATGCAACTCACGAGCTCATTGGACTGGATAAATTCAGAAAGCTTGAGGATAGTGGCGCTGGTTGAGATCGTGCGTTGTGTTCGTGGGTCAAGGATCTCGCTGATGCACTTGCAGTACTCGGGTACAGTGTTCGGTCCGTTGGTATTCTTCAGACTTCGTCCTTGCAGGTCTCGGATCAAAAGCAGCGACGCCAGTGAGTGCGAGTCCGAGTGCATAATGTCTGTCTCGCGGGACTGGTCGGACAGAATCATGATCGACGTGAACGAACTCCACGGGAGCTTTTCCAGCTGCCTTCGGATAGCGGTGTTGCCCAGGTGGTGGATTAACCGAATGTGCTTGAGCGTGGCGAGGTCCAGCCCACTATCCAGCAAACTCTTGTTCCGCAAGTTAGTCGGCTCCTCACAAATCATGTGTAGTTCCGTTCCGGGCTGCACTACAGCGTCGAGCAGCTGGATCATATCTCGAATATCTCGACGCCAGCCGCACATCAGAATGCGTTCCTGCGTCGGGAGTTTCGGTGGCGAAACTGGGACCTTTCCGACTTCAATTTGAGCTGGAGGGCATGCTTTGTATGTGTCATCGTCTTCAGCCAAAACCAGGATCTCGTCTCCTGGCTCGAGAATCGTATTCGCCTTTGGACAAATAAACACCTCGCCATTCTTGCGCTTGATGCCGAGCGGAGTTGCATTCGGAAAACGCTCTGCAAGGTCACTAAATGGAACTCCGGCGCACTCGGGCCATTCTTTAAAGTAGAATTCGTTTCCTTCAAAACCAAGAAGCGCTGCGTATACCCGGGCAAGACCGGGAGATCGAGCAGACATGAGGACTAGACGGCCGATGACATCATGAGATACCAGAATCTCGACGTCGTTGCCGCCTACAAGTCGCAGCAGAGGATCATTGTCGATATCTCGTAATTCTGCCACAATATGCCCTGAGAGCTGCAAATGACGACATATTTCGAAACGGTTAGCTTTAAAAAAATAAAAAGCTCGGCATGTGGACAGAATACTTTCTGTACGGTAAAACTTACCTCGGGTAGCGTTTTCAAGCTCAGGACCGTCCTCAAAATCGCTGCATCTGATCGATCTGCGTCACCGGATGAGTTTGCCATGATGATGATACTTCTTGCACGGTGTGCCGACACCTTGAGCAAATCAACTGAAAGCAGAGGTGTTCCAGTACGAAAAATCACGCGCGTTCCCCGAAGTTCTTCCTTCCTCATCTGAGACTCTATCTCGGCTTCTAATTCTTCCTTGTCGATTTCTGCGAGCACGACAATCACTCCTCCGTTCTCACTCGCATTGGCCAGACAAATTTGTCGAATCAAAGAAATTGACTTGTCCGACCAGCCAAGTAAAAGCTGAAGGAAAATCGAAGTGAAAATGTCAACAAAGAAGCATCTTTTTTCTGAAAAGATACTTGCGCTTACCGTGTGCTTCGTCTCCGCAACGTTGGATTTCCCTTTCTTCAGCATGTCCATTTTCGCTCGAATCCCATCCACGACAAAACCCATGATCACGGAGAAGTACAAGATGCCCACGAGACTCATCAGCACACCCACCACGCGTAGGCCCTGTAGAAATCAATAAAGCCCAGCGATGCGTCAGTCTTAACACGCTAATATCAAATATAAACCAAAACAATTCCTTACTTCTTCAACCAGGGCGGTGTGCGTACCCGCATCCGCCAAGAATGTCCACGCCTCCCATACAGTCTCGCGGAACGCGGTATCCGGTCGCACTGCTTTTAAGAAAATGCCGCCGAGTGTCATGAGCAGCAGTCCCAGCATCGACAGTGTAGCAGTTTGGCCCTTCCGAGTTGAGATGTACAGGTCGATTCGGTACGCGATCCACTCCGATGTACTAATGTGCCTGGATGGAGCTTTGATCTTGGCAATTGCTCGATTCTGCTTGGCCAGTAGCTCTGCTCTACTGGTCGGCATTCTCGCCAGCATCTGGGACCTGGTCGGCTGTACGGGCTTGGGTGACAAGGCCCCCGAAAAAGTGGAATGCCGAGCGATAGGCGGCGCGACTTCCACATCCGGCGGTGCGTCCGCAGTGACATCCTCAAGTCCTGGGATAACCTTCTGCGTGCTCATATCTTCATGGACGGAACCTGCAGCACTTTGCAGAAGTCGTAAAATAAGGAGGCGCCACGAGGCCAAAGGGCGACGATTGCGATGCACGTTTCATAATATGTTATATAGGCGAAGGTAGTCGAAACACCTCGAGCGAACTACTACAATTCGTCCGACTAATAGCAAAACCCCTGCTTCGCGTCGAGCAACTACCTTGTTGAAGTTGCAGATAGTGGCCGCTCTTGCTTTGAAGTAGTTACAGTAGAGGATGCATAAAAGCAATTGTTCGTTCGATAGCGAATGAGGTCGATAGGTCTTTGTGTTAGTGCAGACTGCACGCCAATCCGTTGAAGACTACGTCGACGAGGAATCGACTGTACGCTGTGACAAGGACTGTCGTGTCGAACTAGTGCAAGACTTTCACGAAGCCTTGGACCACGAGTCTTGAGTAAAAAAACTATTATTCACGCGAGAAGAGTTCATGAAGATGATAAATTTCAAACGTTTTCCACGTGTGCGGCGTCGGCCTTTTCTAAGGTGTCAGCAAGGATTCGTGCCGCCGCAACTAGAGCACGCACGCTCACTTGGTGCTTTTGCGTTGACAGAACATCCGCCATGCTGCCATTGCTTTCTTCATCGTCAGCGTCGAAAGCGTACAGCGCCTTCATGATAGTCGCTTGATCAGCGTCGGTGCCCAACTCGTTGAAGCTGTTGAGGTCCGATTCCTGCACAATCGCGTCGAGAAGTCGATGTCGCGAATAGGTCGCTTTCATCTGACGGCTGAGCGCAGTTCTTTCGAAATCTTCTGACACCACAGGCACAAAAGGTGCCTCGTGTGCTGCAAAGTCGTCGTCATCGTTCCGGACCACGATCAAGTCTACGTTATCCCACGAGCGCGCCACGCTCTTAGCCGCTGGGTTGAGGACGGTGTCCTCTGCTCCGCGGACTTGATACCCGCATAAAACATCCCCCAACGTCATTGCTCGCTTTGCCAACTGCCAAAACGAAACTTGCTCGAACGACTCGCAGTAGCGGGACGAAGGCTCGACCTCGAAAAACGCGCCCTGGGGGCCCAGAAGCTCGTCCAGTATCACCCGAACGTCACGACTTTCGGAGATCATGGCGAGAATGCAGCTCACCAGCTCATTGGACTGAATAAACTCGGAAAGGGTAAGGATGGTTGCGCTGGTTGAGATCGTGCGTTGAGTGCGTGGGTCCAGAACCTCGCTAATACACTTGCAGTAACCTGGCGTCCCATGAATGACGCTATTCCGACTGGAGCTACGCGCTTGCAGGTCGCGGATTAAGAGCAACGAGGCCAACGAGTGAGAGTCTGAATGCATGATATCTGTCTCGCGGGACTGGTCGGACAGGATCATGATCGACGTGAACGAGTGCCACGGCAGGTTCTCCAGTTGTCTCCGAATCGCCGTGTTGCCCACATAGTGAACGAGTTTAATATGTTTCAAGCTTTCCAGGGTCAACCCGCCTTCGAGCAGAAGCTTCTCGCGCAAGTGGATTGGTTCCTCGCAAATGATGTGGAGTTCCGTTTCAGGCTCCACGATGGCGTCAAGTAGTTGGATCATATCCCGAATATCTCGACGCCATCCACACATCAAAATTCGCTCACACATCGGGAGCTTCATGCGGGGTGGCGGCACTTTCCCAGCCTCAATTGCAGCCGGAGGACACGCTTTATACGTGTCGTCATCTTCGGCCAGCACGAGGACTTGGTCTCCTTTCTCCAGGAGCATATCTGCACCCGGACAGATAAACACCTCGCCGTTCTTGCGCTTGATGCCGAGCGGGATTGCGTTCGGGAAGCGTTCGGCGAGGCTCCCAAACGGTACGCCAATGCAGTCAGGCCATTCTTTAAAGTAGAACTCATTGCCCTCGAAGCCAAGCAGGCATGAATAAACCCGCGCGAGACCAGGCGAGCGAGCAGACATGAGTATGAGACGCCCGATGATGTCGTGTGATACCAAGATCTCGACCTCTTTTCCTCCAACGAGCCGAACCAAAGGATCGTTGTCGATGTCCCGTAACTCGGCAACGACGTGTCCTGCAAGCTACGATCCGGAAAGACACACGTTACGTTTTGTATAACCTTAAATGATATACATGTGTTCACATACCTCAGGAAGTGTTTTGAGGCTGAGTACGGTACGCAGCACAGCGGCGTCCGATCGATCAGCGTCCCCAGTTGAGTTTGCCATGATAATTATGCTCTTCGCGCGATGGGCAGATACTTTCAGAAGGTCCACCGATAATAATGGCGTTCCTGTCCGAAAGATGACGCGCGTTCCTCGAAGCTCTTCTTTCCGCATCTGGGACTCCAGCTCGGCTTCTAGCTCTTCCTTGTCCATCTCCGCTAGCACAACGATCACCCCTCCGTTCTCGCTTGCATTTGCCAGACAAATCTGCCGAATTAACGAGACGGACTTCTCCGTCCACCCTAGAAGGAGCTGCCCCCGTGAACAAAACTGTTAGATGCTTTGGATCGCCAGCGACTGTGCATATAAAGTCCCCCCACTCACCGTGTGCTTTTCTTCAGCGACATTTGACTTGCCTTTCTTCAGCGTGTCCAGCTTCGCGCGAATACCATCAACGACGAAACCCATGACCACAGAAAAGTACAGGATGCCTACCAACGTTATTAGTACCCCAACAACTCGCAGTCCCTGTAAATAAACAATAAATGGAGTGGTTAGTACACATACGGGAATCATGCATACAAGGTCAGAAGGTCATACGTCTTTGGCCAGTGAAGTGTGAGACCCCGTGTCTGCCAGGTATGTCCAAGACTCCCACACCGTTTCCCCGAAAGCTGCTGAAGGCTGCACAGTCTTCAGAAATACCCCTCCGATCACAATCAGTATCAGCCCCACGATGGAGAGCGTGAGAATTTGCCCCCTTCGCGTTGAAATGTGTTGGTCAATCTCGTACGCGACTTTTTCAAGCCTCGTAACGTGTTTGGATGGTGCTCTGATGTTCGCGATCACTCGGTTCTGTTTTGCCAGTACCTCCGCTTTGCTCGGTTCTGTAATTGCATGCATCGACACTGCCGACGCGAGTTTGGACGCAGTCCGCTGTCGCATCGTGCGCCTCCGCGCAGGCTTCTCGATCGCGGACCCATCGAAGCTCACTCTAGCCGAAGATTTGGGCGTCGGCTCATCCGATGCTTTGTCGCGAAAGCTCCGCTGGTTAGTTTCCGGAGAACCTGGCACTGCTCCTGGGACGCTCGGCACCGACAACGTTGTTTGCCCGGACACATAGGTTTTTGGTCCTGCCATCGACTCGCGTATTTCATCCAGCGGGATGACCTTCCTGATGCTCATCAGCTGCCGCGCTGGTTGACAGGAGGCTGCCCCACTTGATGCTCCTATCCCTCAATCCAAGATAAACTTGTATTCTGGTCACAATGCTGCCATCCTCGAATGTCTTATCGGTGATATTTTCAACCTGACTTCTGAATGCGTTTCCAGTGGCAGCCATCGTGCGCAGTTATTATTTTAGTGCCTTCGCCAAAGCAATCATTGTGTCACCAAATACATTCTGTGCGCACGTGTTCAGCAGAACGTTCTACCATCGTCCAGAAATGAGGAACAAGCACTGCACCACCGCTAAAAGCTGCAGCCACGCTCTTTGCAGAAAAGAAGTCGTAGTCAGAATAGCAGGGGAGCAGCGCCTCGATTTTCGAGCGGATCCACTGCAGCACGTGCACCTGTCCGTTGGCCGCCGCCCGCATCACCGCGGGCTTGTCGACCGCCGCGTTGGGATAGTAGTTGACCAGCAGGTCCATGATGATAATTGAACTAATGGCCGCTGCGTTGCGCATTGTATGGCGGATGACGAGGTGGAGGAAGCCCCGCTGGACGGCGAGAGGCAGCGACCACTGCGGTGAGTCCAGGAATTGGGAGACCAGTTGGTGGACGTGAGGCAGCGCAGCGACACCATCACGGGCCTGGCAGACCACATGCGAGAAGGTTAATAGCGTTGGGGAGACCATGGACACCGCCGGAGATACAAGTCTAGGGCCAAGTGGTTTTTGGGGTCACCTACACTCTGGCGCGTCATCGGCCGTCGGCTTTTCTTCAACTTGACTGAGAACGCTTCCACTTCCGATTGTATTTTACCAAAATGTTTAGAAAGGGTACTAAACAATACAACTTCTTTGCCAACTCAATGGATATGTATCACTTTGTTACATATAATTGATTGAAGAGGGTATTTGGAGTAAGTTGTGCCGAAAGTGGGATCGGACACGTGTACTGTGAGTTAAAGTTAGTGGAATGCACGTTATAAGGAATTGCGGTGTTGTGGCAAAGCTGCTCAGAAGTTTTGCATGACAAGGATGAATATCAAGAAGTTGCCGACACTCAGAGTTGGCTTGGAGTTTGTATGCCGCGATCAGCCAATTAGGGAGTATCGTGCTGTCGATTACCAATCGTTCTCTATTCTAGCCAATCGCAGGCATTATGGGTAGGTTTAACGGCAACCGACGCGTGGCCGACACTATCTGTCGGCAATTGCGGCGTGATATTTTGAATGGACTACAGAAGTCAAGGCATTTCCGCTTTTGACGAATATCAATCAACCTGCCGACAATACACTAGAAGAAAGTATGGGCCTCGAAGAACTCGCTCCGGACAACACTAAGCGTGCGCAAGCCACTGCAGTGAACATTTTCAAGAAATTTCTGGCGTCGGAGAACACAACGATGAAGTTTGTCCAAGCTGGCGTAAGGGCTGACAGTAGTGGATCGGCTTTCCTTGCGCTGATGGACCGGTTTGGCATGTATCTTGCCTTTTCGGACGGTAAAGGGGGTGAACCGCGCAAGCGCAACACAGTCATGAGCTATTACCGCAATGTCAAGAACTGGTTGCTCGATGACTTTCCACTTCAGCGCCACGCCATCGAGCAAAAGCTATTAAAGATGGGGAGAATCCTGGAGCGCCATTGTCTGAAGCGTCAGCAAGGCGGTGCGGTGAAGAAGGCACCTGCATGCACCAAGCAAGATTTGCGATTCCTAGTCGATGGCATCTACTACGAAGCGACTGAAGCCAAAGACGATCAAGACGCTGCCCTCCTGGCAATTATGTGGTATGCGTTTGGCAGAGCGTCTGACCTCGCATTTGTGCAGAAATGCAGCTTGTCGCTGTCCAGCGCCAACGTGCTCTTTATCCAGCTGATCCGCACCAAAACATCAGAGGAGCAAGGTCTCTCGCTTTTCCCGGACGAGAGTTCGTTTATAACGGGCCCACTGCACGCCATTGGAATGGCGTTGGCTATGCAAGATTTCCCGGCGTCCTCGTTGGTCGACCTCAAGCAACTGGCTACAGTAGATGACGAAGCACCGTTGAGCTGGTCCAAGTCGCTGGAAGATCTGCCACTCTCTGATGTTTTGCTGAACTGTGCCGAGTCTAGCAGCGAAAGCAGCCAAGAAGAACCATCACCTGGAAGTTCACAACGTCGTGGGTCGCCTGCGCTCAAGATGCAGGGGTACGTCAGCGCAGTTATCAAGGCTGCTACTGCTCAACAGGCTAATGCTGATATTACCTCGAACTTGTCGTCGCATTCGTTCCGACGCGGTGGGGCCCAACATGCAAACAGCGATCCCAATTTGAGTGCTCAATGGATTTTTGATCGGGGCAGCTGGAATATGACGGCGACAAACAAAGCGTTCGCTTACGTTTTCAACACTACCAGTGAAGACATGAAGGTATCTAAGGTTTTGAGCGGCTGGAAAGCAAACGACACCCCTGCGATACCTTCGCTAGAGAATTTTGATTCTTCAACGAAAGCGAAGATTCGCGATCTTCGGAACCTCATTTTTGCGTCGAGTTTGGGTTTTGATGTCGCGACATACAATCTCGACGCCCACGTCGCAGACCTCTTCGTTGCTAGGTTGGTCCGGCACTTTCCTGCTATGAACGACAGATATCCGATGAGCCCTTACGTCTCACGGATGCGAACATGCTTGGTCAGCCTTTCAATTTCACTTCCGGAGATACTTTCATGGAGCACGGCATTGACACGAAGGGCTATAATAACAGAGCCCAAGGAAACAGAGGTGTTTTCGCACGAGATGCAGCTGATCAACCACCAGAACATGGTGATCGCTCAACTCATGGATGACAATCGAGATCTGGCTACGCGAAATAGGCTGCTTGAGATTCAGCTATCTCTTCTGCGTTCCTAGGGCGCAACAACTCCGATGGAATGTGGTCTAGTTGAGCAAGTCGTTGTTCCAAGCACTGTTGGGGACGTGAACCCGAAATCGAGAAGGTCAGCGTCGAAGTCGGCAGCTTCAATCTGGTTCGAGTGGTATACAAAGACCCCACGGCTGTGGGACGTATGCGAAGACAGGCAGTACAAGTCGCAGTCGAAGCAGATTGTAGCCTCCATGAAACTGTTCTTGCCTAATAGGTTTAAGCTTGATCCGTCCGCAACGAGCTACAAGAACGATGTTCTTCGCGAAGGTAATTTGGCCGAGGCGAACATGTTCGCTTTCTTGCGGACGCAAGGCGTTAAGCGCAAGTTCGGGTCTGGGCTGCTGAAGCAACTGCGGCAACTGCATCGAGCGAATGCATTCAGAAAATTCGATGGTGAGTACCACAATCTGCTCGCCTCCGGCAAAGTCGTGGATCCAGCTCCAAGTGAAGCAACCAGTTAGATAAACTACGCTACGAGTAGTGCAATACACTACAATAGCGTCACATAGTAACTATTTCAGTGTACGACGTCAAACGCGCCGAGTTACCAAATAACTCGACACCATTTCCAAATAACTCGACACCATTACACAATAACTCGACAGCATTACAAAATAACTCGACATGCTACCAAATAGCTCGTCATGTCACAGAATAACTCGTCGTTGTCAGTCAATAACATAATTGCCGAGTTGCTCTGTAACATGTCGAGTTATTCTGTGACATGACGAGTTATTTGGTAACATGTCGAGTTATTTTGTAATGCTGTCGAGTTATTGTGTAATGGTGTCGAGTTATGTGGAAATGGTGTCGAGTTATTTGGTAACTCGGCGAGTTAATCTGTAAAGTTCGAATTATTCTGTAACCCGACGAGTTACACTGTAACAGTAACCTCTGAATTGAGTGGCCGTGATCCCCCCATTATCGACATCCAAGATGGAATCTACGGAGAAACGCCGCTGCGCGGCAACACTTATCCGCGATCAGGTGGCGGCTGTAGCAGCATGGGATGCACACCCAGAGTGGGGGCCAACCAAGGCGTCTCAAGAACTTGGAGTAAAGAGATCGACTCTCACGGGCTGGAGAAATCGACTCCGCAACGCAGCGGCACCACAGAGCAACCGCATGCGTGCTTCGGGAGGGGGCCGCAAGCACAAGTTGACTTCATACGAGTTCGCTGTGCTAGATTACTACGACACTTGCCTGCGTGAAGATGAAAAAGTAACACGCAAAGACATGCTCGAATACTGCAAAACGAAGCCGGAATTTCAGCAGAAAGGGGCGGGTGCGCAGCACGTCTGGGTGACGCGGTTCATCCAGCGTTACAAGATTGGTGCTTTCGATGAGGCGCTGGTACAACTTCGAGGAGATCAAGCTCACACATCCTATTCACCCGTCGAAGATGCAACAAGCGCTGCGCCAACACCTGTGGAGACAGGTTCAACCGCTGATGATGATCACAGTGAAACGGGAATCAGAAGTGATGGTGTGGAGCCGACTTCACGTGGTGATGTTGGTGGTGGCAATAGTGCAAGCACTGGTGTCTCTAATGCCGTCGCCAACACTGACGTAATTGCACGTCGAACCCGTACTCGACAATCTTTGAGCGAGATCCCGGTTGATGTGATGGAAGCTATGCTTCCTCCCGATGATGTTTCGGACGATGGCGGTAGCTTACGCAAAAGTGATTCATCCAGCGACGCGTTATCCGAGCAGGATACCGCGTCGAAGAGTGATGACTCAGAAAGCGCCAGTGTGGATGAAGAAAGTGAAGACGACCGATATGACGATGACGATCCAGATTTTGAGCGGCTGGATGAGAGTGGAGACGAAACTGGCAGCGGCTCTGTCATAAATGAGGCGTTTAATGATCAAGGCGTTCTCGGAATCCCAAAATCCAACTCGCGCCCAAGACTTCGCAGCCGGAACCGCCCTCCTGTTTTTTTATTTAGTTGTGGAAATCGGGAATTCTCAGCGTAGTCGAGAGACTGCGAAGGCACCCTCGGTCAGTGTGCTTTGAGTCATGTCTCGTTTGTGAGATCCGTCGTAAGTCTGATGTTAGCAATAGACATTTGCCGCAGATTCGATCTGCGGTCACCACACGATTCCGTGCCACGAAAGATGAATCCGCTCGCTGCGATACGAACACACTGTCTGTCTGCCTGCCCATCGTCCCATGTCGTTCATGCCGAAAATGACACAACTAACGGCACTTTCTTCTCCTTGCCGGCGTACATTCCTACTCAAATGCCTGTTGATGGGACGGCCGAGCAACCAAGGCGGAAAAACTTTCGGACGCCAGCATGTTTGCAAGTAATCGTCAATTTCGTTTTCGCTGCGTCCTTGATTGGCTGCTGCCGCTAGTCCCTTACATCGTGTCCGTAGTATCACGTTTCTCTCGCAACCTCAAGCGACACAACGCGAATCCCCATCCTGTACGTCACTTTGATCAGGTGCAAGGTGTCCGCTCACAACTAAATTCGGAAGCTAGCACGCAAGTCACAGCCCAGCAGCTCACAAGCTCAAGCAGCTCCAGCCCCCAGTTTTACTAACATTAATCAAAGTCCGCCTCCATCATGATGAGTGTGCGCGGCCTCGTGCGCGCCATCTTCGACGAGCAGCGCCCGCCCACTCCTCCGCCTCGTGGCCGCCGCAAGGACGGCCGCGCGCGCCGCAGCTGGGACGTGAACGACCCGGACAGCGAGTCCACGTACGTGCCCAAGCGCTTCGAGGGCGAGTACAACGTGTGCTTCCGCCACAAGCCGCTGGGCGTGGGGCTCGTGCCCAGCTCGCAGCTCTACGGCTCGTGGGAGGTGAGCTCGGTGCAGGAACCCGAGGAAGGAGACATGGAAGCGCCCATCGTGGTGCGGGACGGCGAGCTCCGTGACAAGCAAGGCATCGCCAAGGGCGACGTGCTCATCGCCATCAACTTCAGCTGCCGTAAGGCGCAGCTACCGCGTGCGCGGCTCGCCACCTACCTGCGGCAGTGCACGTGCCCCATCGTCATGACGATGCGTAACCCCGAGAAGTACGGGTCGCTGGACTCGCGGGCCCTGTCGACGGCCATGTACCCGGCCTCGATGGACTACCATCTGCACAGCTTCCCCACCAAGGTGGTGGCCAGGGCTTCTGCCATGCAGTGGCGACGCTCGCTCGAGCACGACCTGGCGCTGAACGCCAAGGCCGCCAAGAAGGAGAAGTCGAGGAAATTGGCCCAAGTGCTGGTGAACAAGGACATGGACACGATTCATGAAGCCCTTCCGGCAGGGATTGCAGGGGCCCTGGAGGTCCGAGAGATCGACAGTGCCGTGAGCGGCCTGGAGAAGGAGGCGGAAGGACTGGAGCTCTCCGAGACGGGAGAGTTTGACGTCACGTTTAACGAAACCCCGCTGCATTTGGCGCTAGCGCCATCCACGCGGCTTTATGGATCGGTGGAGGTGTACGACCCCAAGCAACACGCGCCCACTGTGCAAGTGGGCGATGTGATCATGGCTGTCAACGGGTATTCGTCCATGTCGCGGCTTTCGTCCGACGACGTGATTGACGCCATTGCCGAGTTGATGGCGCCCGTCACGCTGCGCTTTCGTCGGCCGGTAACATACCGCAACTATTTGGCGACGTTCTTCCACACGAAGAAGGAGCTCTCGTCGCAGTCCATCGCGAGCGCCATGTTCCCGCCAACACCGGAGTACAAGAAGAAAGCGATCAAGCCAGCCGTCGTCAAGAGGGTCAGCCAACCGGGGGCGCTTGTCTCGCAGAGCTTCATAGACCCGGAACCTACGGGCAGCTTCTCGCCGAAGAAGGCGTCATCCCCTCTTAACAAGAACGAAGAGCGGGCGAAGGAGTTCAGGGAGTTCGCGGCGAAAATCGGGTCCCTAGACCAGTTCAAACTCTGGGCTGGTGGCGAAAGTCCCACGCGAGGCAGACCTCGAGCTGGCCACCGATCGGCATTCCTGACGGAGAAGCACATGCAGTTCTTGTGGAAGAACTTGCCCAATTATCTGACGTGCAACCAGATGGAGCTGGTCTTCACCACTCGTGTGCACGGCTGGAACTTCCTCAGTTTCTTCTCGAGACTGGAGAACAAGGGGCCGACCATCATGGTGATTCAAGACGAGCACGAGAACGTCTTCGGCGCGTTCTGCCCCGCATCGTGGAAGCGCTCGAAGACGTTCATGGGCAACGGCCGTACCTTCGTGTTCTCCCTGGCTCCACGCATGAACGCGTACATGTGGTCAGGAATCGACAGCTCCTTCATGTACGCGAAGCGCGACGCCATCTTTGTCGGTGGCGGCAACAAGGGCATCGCGTTGTGCTTGCAGCTGGATGACAGACGCGGCTTCTCGCACGCCTGTAGCACGTTCGACTCGCCGCCGCTGGTCGACTACGAAAGCTTCCGCTGCGAGACCGTCGAGGTCTGGAGCTTCCACGGGCTGAAGGTCTAGGAGACCATCCGCCGGCAACATCACGAGGACAGTACCAGTAAGGCGAACGACGCAGTCCCCGTGAACTATGACGTCGTAGTTTCATGTACCATGGCATATTTTATCCTGGTTGATTTACTGGGGATTGAATGATTTTTTCTATCGAGATTGGATTTTATCGTGTTAGTCAACTTGGAAGCCTCCAGTTCGAACTTGGACTGGAGTGGCGTCTGAAGTCGGCGGCAACTTCACACTCTCGCGTATGCCAGCCGGTGAAGATGGTTTCGGTGCAATCTTGTTGTTGACCAGCAGACCGCTTTCAATTGTCTGCCAGGCTGGTAGAGGTGCGTGAGTTCTCGGGTGAACGATGGGTTTAGCGTCTCGCCCTACGTATGGCTGGTTGGACACCACATCGAATCCGTGGACGTGACTCTGGATATGTCGCTCGTGAGCGTAGCGATTGAGGCAGAGGTCCGTTTCTCGGCTTTGCTGGTTCTCGCCAACTTCGCGCATTTTCGACTCGTACGCAGTTTCCTTCATCTTGTTGAGCGCGCGTTGGTCTTTCTCATTCATAGTGGATAGTTTGGCCGAGTTGATGACGCGCTGGTTTAGGATGTTGTAAAGCCGACCTTCGGAGAACTGCTCACGCGGTGGCAGCAGAAGCACGTGATCTTTTCCGTGGATCTGCTGCTCTTCTTGCCGGCGCGCTACGAACTCCTTTTCACGGTCCTCGTCCACGTAGGTGATGCGAACCGGATCGAATTTCCGAGTCTTGAAGTACTTCTGAGCTGCTGCGCGCTTGGCCTGCGCAGCATCTTGTTCAAAGCGGTCATCGTGGCGATCATGGTATCTTCAATTCATCCAAAAGCTTTAGCGTCAGACACTTTCAACACAAATAATCCATGATGCGAGACACGTACTTGTTTGTAAGGATGTTGAACTCTCGGAACGGCTTGCGCGACGGAGAGCCACTGGTTGAGGGTGCCTGCGTACATATACCGTTGTGCGGGATATTCGTAACAATGTTGTACTCGCCCGCGCTTTTCTTCCGATACGGGTGCGCTACCGGTTGTTTGTCCGTTGGGTCTTTCGCTCCAGGGTACATGGGGGCATTGCTGATCATGTGAAAGCGCTGGATCGTTCGAAGTTGCTTGGCCTGCACACGGAACAAAAGCAAAATTGTTAGCCACAAACGCACGGCAGCTACCGTGAGAACCTTGTTGCAGGCTTACCCGGCCTTTTTCGAGCGCAAGCTTGAGCTGGACACCTTCGCGCTGCTGGTAGCTCCTCTCTTTGTCCTCTTCCCGAAAGCGACCCAGTACGATGTTGTACTCGCGTTCCTCGCGAGATTTCTCGTAGCGCGTCACGTGCTTTACTACTTTCTGCTGCTCCGGCAGCCACGGCAGCACCGACTTCGCCGCCTGCGACCATCGAAAAGCGTCAATTACCAACCTGTTCAACCAAACAAACACAGTGTATCCCTCACGTACGTGGTAGTTCCGCACATCGTCCGCCCACGTCTTGGCGTACGTGACGCGGTTATTGCTTCCTGTCGAGTGTCGCCGACTCCCGCTTGAGTGTTCCCGTCTAGACTCTGAATGTGGAACTGCCGACGACGACGCGAGCTGTACCGACGGACCCACCACATTTGCCATAACCTTACTCTATAAAACTTGCCGCAGCAGAAGCAACTACTCGACGACGCGTTCGGTCTGTAAATGTGGAGCGATCCAGCGAGTCAAAGGGGGACAACGCCACCACATTCTGATCCCGTCGGTATGGCCCGAAATAGGCTCGTTGGTCAAAGTTCCACAAGGGTATATGATAGACGAAGGCTGCTGCAACTCGTCACAGTTGACAAGGAAGTCAAGGACGTCACATGACAACCGTCGAGCGGAGACGGTGCTGCTACGCATGTGTGGTTAACCGAGTCTCGTTGTGGCGGAAAGTGTGCATGGAGCCCGCCCGCACACGACTTATATACTGAGCGCAGTATGCGGAGTGGTCGAGCTTCAAACGGCGTGGCTTCACATCCCCTGGCGCGACTTGAGTCGGTCAAGTCATTCCTCAATTTGCTTGGTCGCGCGCACTGCTTCAGCAACGACCGCTTTCTCGAGCGGTGCCGCTGCTGCTGCCTCGGCTTGGTATCACCCTTAAACGTGACCATCTTCTGCGCTGGCCGATTCGACGCCCATGACCATCACCGAGTCCACACGGCGCCAGTTGTTCGACAAGACGGACAGCCTCCAAGTGATCCGCATCGATCAAAAGCGCCACGCCCCACGGACGGCCACGACGCCGACGGTAGCTGAGCCCTACCGTGTCGGCACGTGGACCGTCGAGGAGCACGAGCTGTTCCTCGAGGCGCTCGGGTTGTATCCGTCGGGTCCGTGGAAGCGCGTGGCGCAGTACGTCGGCAGTCGAACGCCACGCCAGGTCATGACGCACGCGCAGAAATACCGACAGCGGCTGCAGCGTCGCGAGGCCAGCAAATGCAAGGCGGTCGAGGTCCTCAATAAACCATCCGAGAAGGTCGAGACCGATAGAGTTCTGGCCGTGGTGGTGTCACCAATGCCACCAGCTGGCACGACTGGCGAAATGCAAGTTGAAGCTGGCCTTTGGGTGATGCCGCCAACTACAGCAGATCACAACGCCCGTCCTGCGGTGTTTTCGGACGATCCGCCGCCATACGGCCATTTCCACTTCTTCGAAATGGACGACGCCTTCCTAGCCCACTTGGCCGCTGATCCCATGTTCGATGACGTGGACATGACCCTGCCAAACGCCGATATCGAGCCGCTGCAGTTCTAACGCCCTTTTCAGCGGCTGTTTGTGTTTGTTGTTTTCAGATGTAGATTCAACTGCCAATTACGTTCAAACTATACTTCACACTAAAAAATAAAACTCCATATCAATCGCCGAGCACCCAGTTGTTGGCTAGTTACGCCAAAACATGGAGTGCGCAGTGCCGATGAGATATTCCACGGTGGACAATGTATTCGGAAAATACTGGCGAAGCCAACGTGGTCATGCGCGACAGCAAACCGCCTGGGCCGTGTTCTCATGCAGCCATCGCACCACCTGCAAGTGTCCTTTCCCCGTGGTGCAGCCCTGTTGGCGGTTGTCATGCAGCCAACTTGACGACTCAAGTATCCGTTCACTGCAGCGCTCACCATGGCCACGGTCGTTCACGTGCTTCGGCATCCTCTTTCATGCAAGAACTGCACCAGCTTCAAATGTCCGCAGGCCGCAGCTTCGTCCATTGCTCGAGGGAGAATAAATACACCCTGAGTTGTCGTACAGCTACTGCACCACCTGCAATCTTCCACTCCTTGCTACTTGGTGCAGTGGCTCAGCGGAGCACTCGCCTCCTCTCGCTCTCACCAACCACTCGACACCTTACTCGTGGCCAGCACCAGCGGATAGCGCAATCGTATCGGACGAGTACAGCAACTTATACAGCCCTTCTGTAAAACCCACACACCTGCTCCATTTGTAATTGTCCGCCGCCAGCAGCCACGCGAACAACAGCTCGGATGGATGCCAACTTAGCCAAATAATGGCTCGAGTCTTGGCGGAGAAGCACAAGACCGCATTCGACACCCTGAAGAAGCGACCAGCCTTCAGACACGTCCTCGGACAACAGCTGCACCACGTGCTGCAGTGTGTCCACTTGTCCCTGTGAGTGATAAACGACCGAGACGGACGTCAACGCGTACATTATTGGCAGGGTTGGCAAACAAGGGTTTTTGATTTTTGGAATAATGGATTTTTGGGGTAACCCTCCCACCCACGTACAACAAATATTTTTGAATTTTGGATTTTTAAGCTTACTGTAAATTGCTATTTTGCAGAATTTCTCCACAAATTCAGCTAAATGTTGACTGGATTTTCAAATACTTCGAAGTAGATTACAATTATATCGATATTTAGAATTTGGAACGTACATATTTTGTGAATGTTTGGCCTTTTCAGAACAATGGAAAACCCACCCCATTCTATCAACCCACCCGTACCCATGCAATCACCCATCTGCACCGCAGCTTAAACGTGGTTTTTTGCCAACGCTGATTCATGCACTTTCGTAAGACGATACTTGCGTTTTGAGAGTAAGACGGTGTGTCTTACGTTTTCACATCAATGAAATTGTAAACATCTTGATTTCATTATGTCAAAGCAACAACGTCCATTGATTGCTAAAACGTAAGACAGTTTGACTTACGGATAACTTCGCTCTTCTATTGGTTAAAAAACGAAGGAGAATTCGCTCCGACCACGGCACGACGCAAACACCCCCACCATACGGCATCACTACCATGGCGTCTCCACCCACCCAGCCGAGAAGCGACGGTTCTGGTGAGGCCAACATCGTGACTGCAACCCCCCTCTCTCTCACAGACCCAGCTCTCAGCGCTGAAAACGTACCTCGTCGAGAACACAAACGGCGTATCGAAGCTATCGCTGGGGTGTCGCCGCGTGGATTCGTCGTGCTAAGGAGGAACCTGAACAGTATTTCGAACCAAGTGGCGGCATTGACGTCCATGTCTTCACGCCCAAGAATTTTGAGGAGTTTCTGCTTTCCAAAATGAACGCTAGTGGTAATACCCTCAAGGTCACTACTCTCGGCGGCTACATGAGCGCGATCAAGGACATCTACGGAGAAAAGAAGCTCGCTCTTCCTGCTGCTTATGCCGACGACATGAAAACATTTGTCGCTGGGCTCAAGCGCATAGAAGCCGAGCGCAACCAAACAGGAGCAGGAGAGGCAAAATGGCAGGGAAAATGTCGCTGCCGTACTCGGTGTACGAGGCAGCATGCAAGAAAATGATTGTTCTCGATGACAACGGATTTGCCCATCTCTATCTTACTTTGCAGTGGATTTGATGTGCCGGTCGCAGTCGGTCGAAACTATCAACTCCGGCCACATCAGCTATGAAGACGACAGCATTGGCATTGTCTTTCATAAAAGCAAGGCCAACCAGAACGGCAATGGCCCTAAAGATCCCAGGCATATTTATGCCAACCCGTTTCTCCGTGGACGTGTTGTATCACTGCTCTCGGTGTATAGTGGGCGTGTAGCCCTCGTCTGAATGCTGGTCCAATATTCCCTGGTTCTCTGCAGCGAAATCGCTTCCGGAAGGCTGTTTCGCGAGCCTTGGATAATGAAGACAACGAGAAGAACTACGGAACTCACTCGGTGCGGAAGGGCGTGGCTACGTTTGCTTGTAATGGAAGCACGGGAGGTCCATCTATTATAAGCGTGTGTCTTCGGTGTGGTTGGTCACTTGGCGGTGTCCAAGACAGATGTTTTCGGTATGAGGCTGCTGGCGATCAATTTCTTGGCCGCGTGGTAGCAGGACTTCCTTTGAACAGTTCAAGTTTCGAAGTTCTCCCGCCCCACTTCAAGGACAACATGAATTCAGCAGTGAAAGACGGCGTGCAAAGAATGTTTCCCGCTCTGGCAGCCGACTGCCACTTGCAGCCAACGCTCAAGTTATGTCTAGCCTCGTTGGTTTTTCACTACAATTACCTCCACTCGGTGCTACCGATGACACATTCGCTGCGTGGAACTATGCTTTTTCGCGTTAACAACACAAGGAAGTTCCTAGAAGACCAGCTCGTCCGATCCGATTCTTCCTGGATGACCGCAACTGGTATTCCTCCCCAAGTTGTAATGCTTGGGCTTCACGAGCAGATAAAGCGTGCAGTATGTGCGCTACCGGAAGAACTTGCAAAGCGATTTGTTAGGCTTTTAGAGGAGAAGGGCATTATCGGGGGCGGTATATCTCTTCCGCAGCTCGAAGCAACAATTCGGCGAGTTTGGGACGAGAGAAGTCCCTCGCTGTGCCCTACGGCGTCGTCATCGATCACCATGGTGCCGCGCACAACCGTGTACTTGTGGCCAGGTGATGGCAAGCTTCACACGCTGCCAGAGTCATTTGAGTTCCCAAGCACGGATGTGCTGCACGCGTGGCATCTCTGGTGGTTCGGGAGTGAAGGGGCTGGACAACCTCCGTACAGGTCGATCTGCACGAGCGATCTATCTACACGAAAGAAGCGACAAACATATTCAGAATGGCGAGTTATGATGCGCCACATCAGCGCTGAAATTGAGCGCCAGACTGGAGCACCGCCACCTACCTCCATGACTGAGCAACAGGCTGCCTCCCTCTGTGTCGCAGATGTGTCGAACCTTGCGCTTGGCTTAACCCGCCGAAGTCGTCGACCTACCCAGCTCAAAATCACCACGATGCTGCGTCTAATCAGGGAGACAGAGCACGCAAACAACACCAACGCACGCAGGTTACCGTTTAAGCAGAGAAAGAGGAAGAGGCAAAACGAATAGACCCACCATTGCGCTCACCATTGCGCTTGTCTGCTCTTCATTGCTCCGCTCTTGATCTGTGCTTCCTAAACTGACGCTATAGTTTTGGCCAATTAGATCAGGCCCCCTGCCGTACGTCAAACTGTCTTATGAATGCTCGACACAAGTGATTATTGCGGTGCCCAAGTAAGCTACATTTTTTTTAAAAATCTACTTCGGATTTAACAGAATCGGATTTAACTGATTGATGTCACTCCTCCGCGGAGTGACATACGTTAGACGCTCCCTCGGGCCACGTAGGAGGTCATTTTCGCATTCGCCGAGTGCCAGAGGAGACCGCGACGCCCGTGCACGTCAGGTGCGTCTCTCAGCCTCTCTTTCCAGCTGCAAGGTATACCACCGTCTTCGCTACACGCGGGGGCGTCTGCCGCAGCTTGTTGCACGCTCTAACTCGTCTTAGAAGACGTGCAATCTCCCCCTTAAGACAGTATGCTAACCCCTCTTGTGTAAAATCTGCTGCCACTGTAGCCCTCTCCGAGCGAAGACCGAACCATGGGGAAGCCCGACGCGCCCCCGCAATGGACGGGCAAGTCCATCCGCAAGTTGTCACTGCACCGAAGGCGCGTGAATCCGCTGAACCTGGGCTACGGCCTGGAACACATCCCGTTCCTGTTCCTGTACGCGTTCTCGCTCTACCACTGCTTCCTCACATTTGGTGAGCCTTACGCCCAGGCCATGAGAGAGCTGGAGGAGCAGGGGCTCGTAATCCCCGGTTCGGGAGACGTCAGTACTCCGGGGGAGGACGGCGGCCTAGCTGCTGCCATGCTGTCCCAGGGTGTCGTGCGTGAGGCTGCGGCCGAGCCCACGATCAACTACACGGCCATGCTGGAGCAGGACGAGGAGGGCCCACCACTGCCCAACCCCTTCCTGCCGGGCATCGTGCCGCTGCTCTATCTGCTGGCCACGGTCATGACCCACGGCCTCATGCTGCTCTTCCAGGTCTGGTCCGTGCGCGTCAAGGCCTTCATCAAGTACACGCCCGTGACGTCTCTGGATGACGCGACGTTCGTCATGGTGGTGCCGCGTTCCTTCAAGGGCAAGAGCAGCATCGTCGAGATCACGAGGCCCAAGCACGCCGACGGCTCGTCCGCTGGCCGGCCCTACTTCCTCTTCCAGAAGCACAAGTACGTCGCCGTTGAAGAAGCCGGAGACAAGGGCGCCGTGCTATTCCGCAAGCTCAAGGCGCCTGTGAACGAGACGGTCCAGTTCTACTTGGCGTCGCGCGGCTTGAGCTCCGAGCACGACATCGAGGCGCAGCTGGACCTGCACGGCAAGAACGAGTTCAGCATCCCGCAGCCCAACTTCGTGGACATGTTCAAGCAGCAGCTTCTGGAGCCGCTGACCGTCTTCCAGATCTTCAGCGTGTGTCTCTACATGCTGGACGAGTACTGGCAGTACTCGCTCTTCACGCTCGGTATGATCCTCATGTTCGAAGGTGTGACGGTCATGAGTCGTCTCAAGAACCTCCAGACGCTGCGTGGCATGGGCAACAAGGCACGCGAGGTGTTTGTGTACCGTGGGAAGACGTGGAAGAAGCTCAACTCAGACCTGCTGGTGCCCGGTGACATCATCTCGGTGAAGCGCGAGACGGATGGCGACCACGACAACATGGTGCCCTGCGACTGCCTGTTGCTGCATGGATCGGCCGTGCTTAACGAGGCTACGCTGACGGGTGAGAGTGTGCCGCAGATGAAGGAGGCGATTGGCACCAAGATGAGTCCTGAAGACCTGGCGGAGCAGCTCGACATGAAGTCTGGCCACAAGGTGCATGTGCTCTTCGGCGGAACGACTGTGATGCAGACCGACGTTTCCAATGAAGTAAACTCTGGAGCAACGCCGACTCAAAAGGTGCCCCATGCGCCTGACAGCGGTTGCACTGCGTACGTGCTGCGTACGGGCTTTAGCTCTTCGCAAGGCAAACTGGTGCGCATGATTGAGTTCTCGAGCGGCAAGGTGACGGGTAGCTCGTGGGACGCGTACGGCCTCGCCTTTTTGCTGTTGATCTTCGCTCTGCTCTCTTCGGGTTACGTGCTGCGCCACGGGATCGCGCAGAAGGGCAAGATCACGTTCGAGCTGCTTCTACGTTGCGTGCTGATCATCACTAGTGTGATCCCCGCTGAGATGCCCATGCAAACTAGCATGGCCGTGAACTCAGCCCTACTCAACCTGGTGAAGCTCTCCATCTTCTGTACCGAGCCGTTCCGCATCTCGTTGGCTGGCAAAGTGGATATTTGTCTATTTGACAAGACGGGGACGCTGACCACGGACCAACTGACTGCTGTTGGTGTGGTTTGCGAAGACACGACGACGCCGACGCCTGCTGCGCTGAAGGACAACGTGTTGGAGCATGTGCCGATGATCGCGGCCAACCTGGACGCCACGTTGGTGCTCGCTGGTTGCCAGTCGCTGGTTCAGATCGACGGCAAGATGGTTGGCGATCCGGTGGAGGAGGCGTCGATCCGAGCGATCGACTTCTCGTACGATGCTGCGACTCGCCAGTGCCAGGCCAAGAAGGACCTGGAGCGCGCTGGCGAGCGTCGCTGGGGCCAGGGAATCAACCAGAAGGACGTGTTTGTGCAGATCATGCACCGCAACCACTTCGCATCCAAGCTGCAGCGTATGAGCGTGGTGGCCAAGGTGCATTTGGGCGACAAGGGTGTGCGTGTGCGTTCGCTCGTCAAGGGAAGCCCCGAGGCGGTGGCCAAGTTGATGCGCCCGGATGCCATCCCGGCGTGGTACTGGCCGACGTACCAGAGTCTCGCTCGCCGTGGCATGCGCGTGCTCGCTCTCGCCTACAAGGACGTCAGCGGTCGACCGTCGGAGGCCGAAGTCGCCCAGCAGCCTCGCACCTGGGCCGAAAGCGACCTGCGCTTTGCTGGCTTTGCCGTGTTCCAGTGCTTGGTTCGCAAGGACAGCGGCGACATCTTGAAGATGCTGAAGGACAGCTCACACCAGGTGTCGATGATCACGGGTGATGCGACGCTCACGGCTGTTCATGTGTCGAAGGAGGTGGGCATTGTGACTCGCCCGGCGTTGATCTTGAGCGAGAGCTCGTCGCCCAGCGACCCCCTCAAGTGGACGAGCGCTGAAGATGACTCGGTTCTGGCGCCGTACAAGAGCGGTGACGTCAAGGCTTTGGCGAAGAAGTACGACCTGTGCGTGAACGGCAAGACGCTCGCTGCTGCCGGTGAAGTGGACGATGTGATCTGGAAGAGCCTGCACCACATTCGCGTGTACGCGCGTATGACGCCCGAGCTGAAGGAGAAGGTGCTGACAGAGCTCAAAACGCATGGCCACCACACGCTCATGTGCGGCGACGGTGGAAACGATGTGGGCGCTCTGAAGCAGGCGCACATTGGCGTGGCTCTGCTGGGCGGATTCGGCTCGGCCAACGCCGACAAGAGCGTGACTGGGCTGGCCAAGTACCAGAAGGGCAACGTGGCGACTGTGCACACCCGTGAGGACCTGATGAAGCTGCACGTGTCGGCGTTGAAGAAGCGCTTGGCGCAGCAGAACGTGAACACGGCGCACTGCAAGGTGAAGCAGGACTATGTGGAGCTGATCCTTGTTGAGCAGAAGAAGAAAGCCATGGAGACGATCAAGAAGAAACAGCAGGCGCTCGCCAAGAAGAACCCGAAGCTCAAGGTTCTCACCAAGGAGGAGCAGATGGCGGAGATGAAGAGGAAGCAGGCGGAACTGGAGGCCGACGTGCGGGAGCGTCAGGCCCGTGGCGAGTCGTTCGCGCGGATGAAGGCCATTGCGGCGTTCGCCAAGCGCGAGGCCGAAGAGAAAAAGAAGCTGCAGATGGAACGCACGGGCTCCAAGGGCTTTGCCAACTTCGCCAACAACGCCGCCATGGCGCAGTACATGGACGACTTCGACGATGGCGAGCTGCCGATGGTGAAGCTGGGCGACGCGTCGATCGCCTCGCCCTTCACGTCCCGCGCGCCGTCCATCAAGGGCTGCGTGGACATCATTCGCCAAGGCCGCTGCGCGCTCGTGACGACGATGCAGATGTACCAGATCCTGGCCGTCAACTGCCTCATCAGCTCGTACTCGCTGTCCGTGCTGTACCTGGACAAGGTCAAGTGGGCCAACTCGCAGATGATGGCGCTGGGCATGATCTCGACCGTGGCCAGCATCACGCTGAGTCGCGCGACGCCGCTGGACAAGCTGTCCCCTGTGCGTCCGCTGACGTCCATCTTCCACCCGGCGCTCTTCTCGAGTCTGGCGGGCCAGTTCGCACTGCACTTGGGGTGCATGATCTACCTCACCAAGCTCGCCAAGGAGTACACGCCGGAGGGCGACCTGACGCACTCGAAGCCTGGCGAGTTCCAGCCCAACGTCATGAGCACCGTCATCTTCCTGATCAACGGCGTGCAGACAGTGAGCGTGTGCGCGGTGAACTACAAGGGCCGGCCGTTTATGAAGCCCATGACGGAGAACCCGGGGCTGCTCTACTCGCTCGGCATCAGCATCGTCGGCGTCTTCCTGCTGTGCACGGAGCGGATGCCCATGTTCAACAAGGTGCTGCAGATCGTGCCCATGCCCGACCCGCGCTTCACGCGTATCTTGACGGGTCTGCTGACGCTGGAAGTGCTGGGCGCCTTCGCCTGGGACCAGCTCTGTCTGTTGGTGTTCGCGCCCAAGATCTTCATCGCCTCCATGCGCGCGTTGACGTTCAAGGACGTGCGCCAGCTCTTGAAGATGACGGTCGTGTCCCTGTTCATCATCTACTTCCTGGCCAACATCGACTACGACGAGATCGAGCGTCACCAGCATCTTCTGGAGGAGCAGCACGCCGCTGCGGCTGCGGCCGCCGAGGAGATCAGCAGCTAGAGCAACGACACTTCTACCCACGTGGCACAGCCTCGTGTCGTAAGAAAAGCAATTAGAAGAGCATTTCCACTATGGCCAGACTCTCTGTTCTCTATTATGCCGACTACTGCGACAACGTTGCTTCACTTCGGCTTCACGCTTGATCCTCTCTCCCAGTCAGTGTGGCCAAAAATGTATTGCGGGTATTGGCATTTTCCAATACTGGGAGAAATACTTTACTGCAAGTTCTCGTGAGTATTGCGATACATACTGCAGCGACGCTGGGTATTGCAGTAAATATTTTGTGGCGATCCCTAGAATCCTTATAAAGTCGTTTCGCAAAGTCGTCCTTTAATTGCACACCTGAGCATTTGGGCGCCAGCACGGGTGCGTGGCGCGAGCCCTCAAAGGTGCGAGAATCTGACAGCGCTTTCATTTTGACTTTCTCCTTGTACACCTCAACCGGCCATGGCTCTTCGCTCAAGTTCATTTTCAATCGACAGCGAAGATACTTTGATGCCTATCTCGCCGATGGTGTGGTTTCCTATCAATGCCGAAAATGTCCGAGCCGTCCAATGCAAGCCTGCCCAGAGTAGTCAGGAGCAAAGTATTGCAGTAGTATTGGAAACTCGTCAGATATTGCAGTATGTATTGGAGGTAAGCATGGTAGTTGCAGTACATACTGGAAGTTTTCAAGTTTCTTGCAATGACCATCAATGTATTTTTGGCCATCACTGCTCCCAGTAACGCCACACTCGTTTTTATAGCTCTTGATCGGTTGGTTGCATTGCTTGCTTGTGGACACAGTGACAGAAGCGTTGCTGACGTCTCGAGACTGGTGACCAATGCAGTAATTGTCTGCGAAACCAGTTCATGCGTGCGCCATAAGAGTTTATTGCGAATACGAGCAAAATGAAATAGTACTAGTTGTGGCCTATAGCTCCATGAGGTTTCTCTAATAATTACAGGTCCTGCTGTTGTTATTGGCGCTAGTACTTTTGGGGTTATTTCGGTATATTTTGATAATTCGGCCTTTTGAATTACGATAATATCTTAATTCCAACGAATAAGCTTAAAATATGGTAAGTCCAAGGGCCAAATTAGATTAAAAATATCGTAATTCCAAGGGCCGAATTTAGTTCAAAACAATATTGTTCTCTAATAGAATTGATTTCATTATGCTCGAATTCGCAATAAACTCTTATGGCGCACGCATGAACTGGTTTCGCAGACAATTACTGCATTGGTCACCAGTCTCGAGACGTCAGCAACGCTTCTGTCACTGTGTCCACAAGCAAGCAATGCAACCAACCGATCAAGAGCTATAAAAACGAGTGTGGCGTTACTGGGAGCAGTGATGGCCAAAAATACATTGATGGTCATTGCAAGAAACTTGAAAACTTCCAGTATGTACTGCAACTACCATGCTTACCTCCAATACATACTGCAATATCTGACGAGTTTCCAATACTACTGCAATACTTTGCTCCTGACTACTCTGGGCAGGCTTGCATTGGACGGCTCGGACATTTTCGGCATTGATAGGAAACCACACCATCGGCGAGATAGGCATCAAAGTATCTTCGCTGTCGATTGAAAATGAACTTGAGCGAAGAGCCATGGCCGGTTGAGGTGTACAAGGAGAAAGTCAAAATGAAAGCGCTGTCAGATTCTCGCACCTTTGAGGGCTCGCGCCACGCACCCGTGCTGGCGCCCAAATGCTCAGGTGTGCAATTAAAGGACGACTTTGCGAAACGACTTTATAAGGATTCTAGGGATCGCCACAAAATATTTACTGCAATACCCAGCGTCGCTGCAATATGTATCGCAATACTCACGAGAACTTGCAGTAAAGTATTTCTCCCAGTATTGGAAAATGCCAATACCCGCAATACATTTTTGGCCACACTGACTGGGAGAGAGGATCAAGCGTGAAGCCGAAGTGAAGCAACGTTGTCGCAGTAGTCGGCATAATAGAGAACAGAGAGTCTGGCCATAGTGGAAATGCTCTTCTAATTGCTTTTCTTACGACACGAGGCTGTGCCACGTGGGTAGAAGTGTCGTTGCTCTAGCTGCTGATCTCCTCGGCGGCCGCAGCCGCAGCGGCGTGCTGCTCCTCCAGAAGATGCTGGTGACGCTCGATCTCGTCGTAGTCGATGTTGGCCAGGAAGTAGATGATGAACAGGGACACGACCGTCATCTTCAAGAGCTGGCGCACGTCCTTGAACGTCAACGCGCGCATGGAGGCGATGAAGATCTTGGGCGCGAACACCAACAGACAGAGCTGGTCCCAGGCGAAGGCGCCCAGCACTTCCAGCGTCAGCAGACCCGTCAGGATACGCGTGAAGTCGATCTTTCCAAGGAGCGAAGCGAGGTGGAAATCAAGGTTTCCTGCCAAGAGGAGAAAACCACGTTGCCTACTCGAGGTATATGGCCAGCTCAAACATCCCAAGATCGGGCGTGGCTTCAACTCGGGCTCCGCGGCCATGGCGAAGGAGTCGCAGCGAGGAATGGAATGGTCAATCAACCAGGGAGCGCATCAAGCTGGGAAATGGGCAGCATTGATGGCAGCAGCACGGCGAGATGTGGAATATTGGGTAGCGGAGGAGATGGCGCGGACAGAGGAGGTCGGCACCGTGTAAACATGTAGGGGCGGTCACTCCCGTGCCTTTGTATACAGTGACTGAAGACCCGCCCATGGCACCACTGCCCTGAGCGGGTAACGGACTTTAGGTGTCGTTAGCCCTGCGTTAAATGACACTAATGTACCTCACTTAAAAACGAAACAGAGACTCTGTTACGTCGCCAGTACCACGCCGGGATGGCGTCCGGGCGCATCAACTTGGCCACCGCCTCGGGGCTTCCCTTGACGAGCGAACGCACACGCACACCCTTGTCGCCCAAATGCACCTTGGCCACCACGCTCATACGCTGCAGCTTGGATGCGAAGTGGTTGCGGTGCATGATCTGCACAAACACGTCCTTCTGGTTGATTCCCTGGCCCCAGCGACGCTCGCCAGCGCGCTCCAGGTCCTTCTTGGCCTGGCACTGGCGAGTCGCAGCATCGTACGAGAAGTCGATCGCTCGGATCGACGCCTCTTCCACCGGATCGCCAACCATCTTGCCGTCGATCTGAACCAGCGACTGGCAACCAGCGAGCACCAACGTGGCGTCCAGGTTGGCCGCGATCGTCGGCACATGCTCCAACACGTTGTCCTTCAGCGCAGCAGGCGTCGGCGTCGTCGTGTCTTCGCAAACCACACCAACAGCAGTCAGTTGGTCCGTGGTCAGCGTCCCCGTCTTGTCGAACAAACAAATGTTCACTTTGCCAGTCAACAAGATGCGGAAAGGCTCGGCACAGAAGATCGAGAGCTTCACCAGGTTGAGCAGAGTTAACCGCCATCGATGTATATCCCTTACGACGGAGATCTTCTCGTTCTCGTCAAAGTTGGGCTTGCCCACAGTCATCCAGCCTATGCAGGCTGCCGTTCTGGCACAGGCTACATGGTCATGGCGCACTTCCACAGCAGGTCGGCTTTTTGCGAGGAAGCACGGGACCTCCTTGGGAGACATGCCGTTTGTCGCTGTCAACTTCGGTCCGATCCTGCATGGATGGTCCGAGTGCGTCCACTTAGCAGGCAAGCGGTAGCTCGCTTTCTGCTTCTGGCAGGGATACAGAAAATATATTGATATTGAATTGGACCTGGTAATGGAGATCAATCAACTATTGGATGTATTGGTGTATTGAATTACAATACTAGAGAACGATCAACCCGCGCTGCTTCAAGCGTTGGCCGTCAAACGTTTCTCGTTCACAAAGGGAATGAAGCCGAGCAGATACTTGTACGCTACAGACTAGCCATCTCGGGCGTGAACAACATCCATTTTTGAGCCATAGTGCAGCGCTGCCTCAATCGACGTGTCGAACAGCAGCCACAGCTTTTGGTGGGTCAACTCCTCGCGGATAGCTCCACAACCACGTCTTCAAGTGCGCCCGTATGCTTAAACTGTGTTTACGCTAATGTTGAGTACAATCACCGCTTCTTCGTGCAAAACCCGAGCAGGATCCAGTGAGTCAATGGTATGCGTTCGAGGTAATGCTGAAGGCCACAATGACCCTTACGAACATCTCTAGCATGCGTGGATAGCTTACGCTATACTCGGTGTTACAGTTCTCCATGTAGGCTGGGATGCCTTCAAATGGAACATGCTGTTCGTACCCGTCGTGCAGGGCGAGGTACGCGTGTTGCACCCCATCAGCAGCGTCAATTCTGTTTGTATGAAAGTTTGTATGTGTGATTGGCCAGTATTGGCTTCCCAATCAATAAATTGTTTCAATTTATTTATTGACGATTATTTCCTTCTATTATTTTTTCTCGATCCCTGGCTTCTGGTATCCGTGTTCTATAATAATTTAGGATTCTCGCCACGAAACGGTACCTCTGGCCGGTTGAGAGCAATACATTAGGGACCTCGTCCGAGAGGCCCGAAAGTTTTCCCAAAGTTGCCCGGAACACAACCAGCTAAACCAGGAAACTTTAGGCGTGATGCCGAAGCAGCGGTCAGGCCGCGCATCGCTCTAGTCTTGGCAAATTGGTCTTTACAAGAAAATTGCAAACACAAGTGGTCATTAATTAGGGATGTCAAAGGTCCGTTTTAGGTCGGTCATCGGTAACGCACAAATAGGCTGACGGCCACTGATCTATTTCCGTGCGTATTATTCGCATACAAGCCTTTCATTAGAGTGGGGTTAGGGTGCATTTTATCTCGATTTAGAAATTAGCAAGACAGTGATGACCTGTTGAGCAGCAGCATGGGAATTCAATGTATCGCTGTAAAACTTGGCCACCACATACATCACACCATAATCTAAAGTAATTCAAACCCTTAGCTTCTTTAGATAAAGTCCCATTTAGTTAAGATGTCATAGTCAGAGGAATTAGCAATTTGCGCCGTCGCTGTGAGAATCACTGATACGTTTAAGCAGTATCCTCTGATGTTGAAGTGAATTCAGTGACTTTCATTTCGTCCGCCCTTTCGCTTTGATGTTCCGGCGTACTTTTTGAATTTGGTGCTCTTCACGCAGAGGCGAGCGGCCTGGATTCATTTCAAAAATGGCACGCTCTCACAGCAAGCGTCAACCTCGCGAGGCTGCCCGCCAAGGTTCTATGCGGGAGTGGCTGGGTGCCCGTCAAAGTGTAGCTCCTGTCTCGTCGGCCGTCGAGGGAGCACGCTCATCAGCAGTGATACCGGTGGGGCAATCTCAGGCACCTCCACGCGGGGTCATCGACCTGTGCGAGGATGACATCCTAGGTTTGGCAGAGTTCGCCATCATCGATGATGACATCCGCCCTGCCACGCCTCCTGTCAGCATCGACACCCAGCGTCAAGATCAGTGGCTTGTGGCGCCGTGGCGAACCAAACGCAACTAGGCACCGCCGCTGAGCCATCATCCAAGCGTGCACGTCGTGATGACTATGGTGTGGGCTCTGGCGGTGATGACGTTCGTGGCGGCGATAAATCTGCGGTGGGCTCTGGCGGTGGTGATTTTGGTGTGGGCTCTGATGGTGGTGACTCTGGGATAGCGTTCGTCCGCGGGAATAGTACTCGTGCGTGTCTTAGGTGTCGCCTTTTACCTCGGTTCTTAGCAAATAGTGAAAGGCAGCACATGACTATTCTCGGACTGCTTCCGCCCTTATCAGATTATTACTCTTGCCAAACATGTCTGAGAGGGACGGCGCGGACCTCTATATTTCCAAAACAATTTCACAAAACTCGTCGAGAAAGTCGTCAATAGCTTCACATTCGCCACGAGAATCACCACGCAATTCTCACCGACATCCTATCCGTGCGCGCACAGTTCCGGACCACTTTCTGGATACCAAACTGAAAATGATGGAGACGGGCAAGAGAGGCGCGGAGCACACGATTATGAAGAGAAGGACGAGAGGAGTCGATTGATGCCCTCATTGGCGCCGCTAGAGCTGAAGACCACCATTAAATTCGCACTAACATAACACCACTATTTTTTGTGCACGGTTCCGGACCACCTGTGGCTAAAGGGACAAATATGCATGTAGCTGCTTCTTAGGAAACAAATGCTACCATCAACGCAATGATATAATGTTAGAGACCCTTCAGAGCTAGTGCTCAAGCATTTACTTGCAGGGTAAGAGCGTGAGAGCCTCCACAACAATTAGGTTTACACCCAACCTCGAAAATTTGGAACTTTATGAGCATTATCTATGTCAAATTTACAACGTTAACGGCACAAGATTTCCGAGCGCGACTCTGAATGTCATGGATATACTTTGCACTAACGGCTTGCTATTAAGAGTGTCGTCAGATCTCTGCTAGCTTCTAGAGAGCGTAGGATGAGCGCCACTTTTGTATGGGGACAGCCATAAACCTATTCAGTCGCATATGCCCTATTATAGTCTTCACGCAAAATGGAGCTGATCACAGCAAAATGGCAAGAACGCGTCCAAAACCGGTGCGGTTGGTGCCATTCGCTTCCTTTCACAAAAAGCTCTCGTTGTCGTTTTTTAGTCTCCAGATCGCAAAACTCCGGTCACCACACCGAAATACGCAAAATCAATTTTATACAGGATTTGTATGAAAAGAGGTGGTCCGGGTCTGTGCGCGGTCCGGAACTGTGCGCGCACGGATACAGTCCAACACGCTTGAGTTGACGATCCTTCACGAAACTTAATATCTTTTGTTAAATAAATTATTTCTTTCTGGTCAATGCCCCATATTTTTGCTGCGCTAAATGAGGTATATTGCTAATTCAAAGGGCCTTTCCAGTTTAATTTTGACAAAATGAAATCCCAGAAAAAAATGTTTGTGTTCATACGTGATTTGAAAACTTGACGCCAGAAGCTGCTACTAAAACCAAGTCTATTTATAAAACGCCTGATTCTGCAAGTGAAGCCACACAAAATGCACCGAAAGAGGCTCCTTTTTCTAATTAAAATCCAACTATTTCTCTCAAAGTTATCAATGATTTCGCGCAAATCATTCCCCGAGGCTTCTATTGGAGATTTACCTGATTGTGTCACGTCCGGGACCAGCTCAAGTGGACGAGCCCACTTTACCACAAAACTCTACAGTCATTACAGCAACTAGTTTGTGTTCAAAATTAGTCTGTGCTCATAATTAGTCTAGGACAGACTAGTTCCTGTCGATGAAAACTCCCAATGTTCACAAATAGTCTGTCAACAAACCTTCAAAAATTAGTCTGTAAAAATTGGGCTCATCTTAACGATATATTCCCACGACCGGGTTCGAGTCCCTGTTTGCAGTGACTAATTGGCACAAGCTAGTGGATTTATTTTTTATTTCGAATGGTAGGTTTCGTCAAAATTTGACATTTGTCATTTAATGGGCAGGCGGTTCTGCCCTTTTTCTATATTTTCCCATTTTAAAGTACCCAGTTCTTTCTTTCTTCCTATTTCCCAAATAATTGGGTACTTTTTCGATTCCATTCACAATTCAAAATTAGTCTGTGTTCAAAATTACCTGTACACGGTGATGACAGACTATTTATTGTAACTGGATCTGGAAGCTGCTACCGTTCTTACGCCGCATAGAGCGCATGAGCACTCAAATAAAATAAAACAACCCCTGAGCACTGTATTCGTTTACACTACCTGGGCATTGTCGAGTGAACAAACTCGCTATCTTTGAAGACGAAGCTCTTACGAGCACAACTTTGGCCTACAAACATAAGTACAGGGTGTCGGGTTCAGAGCTCAATGTGCTGACGGCTCAACTGGTAAGATCTTGGACTAGCGATCAGCTGGTCCATGGATCGATTCCAGTCGTGTCAATTGAGGGCCCAGTGTGGGAAGACGGTTGTCGCGAGTCAAAACTCGTTAATGCTCCGCACAAAATGGTAAGTTCATAGTTTGGTATTTCCATCGCTCCCGTGTAATCAGAAGCTAACATTGTTTTATCGTCTTTTTATTCCTGTCTCGTTGCAGCTCGACTACAGCAGATACCCGTCCACCTTGACTGCAAAAAAACACCTGACCGAGCCAAGCAGACATCCTTGGCTGCGTTGTCAGCGGCATACGTGAAGCTGGATGTGAGACGGCACTCAGCGTCTACTGTTTTCAGTGTGATGTTCCAGCCGTGCATCTTTGCAGCCGCATAAATCTCCAGCTCACCCGGGTCCGCGTCGCCATCTCCCACAGCTTCAATGTAGCCCTCATCTAGAAGACCATCCAAGTCCCTCAGTGTAGCCATGTAGCGTGTCAAGCTCGACGCGTACTCGTGTGGCGACACCGAGAGCCCGTATGCCAGACAGCAGAAGAGACTCGAGCGCTCCTTCTCGGGGACGTACCAGTCCGGCGCCGCGATACGTACGGACTCCAGGTCAGTGCCTTCGTCGACGAGGTGGTGGTAAGCCGCGTGCCACTCACTCATGTCGAGGTCAGGCTTGAGAATCGCCTTGAGCGGGGCGTACAGCTCGTCCATCTTGAACGTCTCCTTGTCGACCAAGCCACACAGAGTAAAGGCCTTCTTGATGCTGTCCTCGGTCTTCGTGACAACCCAGTCAAGGGTCCACTGCGCCACCTTGGCGTAGTGTTGCACCTTGGGATTTCCCGCCTTGGTCTGTAGACTGGGATCTCGTAGTGCAGTGCCGATGTAGTCGTCGTACTTGGAGCGGTAAAACTCCTGATAGTTGCGATTGATAGCCACATCCAGTAGTTGCAGCAGGTTCGTCAGGTTGGGTGGGACGAGGAGCACAAAAATGCTATAGCGCTCCAGTCTCTTTGAGTCAGCCAGCTTCACGTGGCACCCGTACGAGTCAATCACATAGAGTACGGGCTCGCGGTACAGCTGCGTCTCCTTCCTTGCACAGATGACGCTTTCGGCGTGAGCCAGCAGTAGATCCACACTCCACATACCGGTCCTGTTGACGTCGACCAAGACACCAGGAGGACACTTGGGCTTGTTCTTGAGTTTAGAAAACAGGAGGTGGGGTTTCAAAACCTTACCATCGCCTGATGGCGAACGTCGCCGTAAAGCGCTTGCGGCTCGATCCACCTTTTCGTAGGAGTACCTTTCGCGATCCTCGCGTCGTAATGGTCAACTTCGGTTCGGTCTCGAAGTACCGCAGGACTTGGTCCATATTTATGATGTTCTTGGGCTCGATGCCGTGCTTGGCAATCAGGTGCTGTGCACGCTGGATGAAACTTCGGCAGACGTCGTGGGTATCCGCTGGGAGCGTCCGAGTCGACGTCTGTCGACGCGACACTAAGCTTCGGCGGTCCTTGAACCTTGCCAACCAGCCCGATGAAGCCTCGAAACCGGTGGCATTGGCGCCGTGAAGCTCTCGGTAGATGTTAGCAGCCTGAAGGCGGACGTAGGCGTTTTTCACCCGGAGACCCTTGCTGTTCCGATAGGAGACCCATGCGTACAGCTTCTCCTCCAGCTCACTGTGGACGGGTCGTCTTCCGCCACCAGTGAGCCGGCGTGACGTGCGGGTTGCAACTTGGCGATCACGAGAAGCCGCCAGAAGCTTCTCCTTGTTCGACCACCAACCCCGAATGTTGCTCGGCGAGATCTCGTGCTTGACGCCAAGGGCGTGAAAGCCACTACCTTGAACGTTTGGCGCGTACTCAGCCAGTACGGCGATCTTTTCGGTGATACTGTAGCTGCGGCGCGTCGACATGGCTTGCCGGCTCTTGTGGTTAAGATCTTGTTGCTGGTAAGAATCTGGAAATGAACCTGAGTACTTGCCGATACACAGCACCGCTGACTTTGTTAAATGACTGGCCATTGGCACTCGTTCGCTGAAGAGTCGAAGCACTGGCTGTTAGCTCACCTAGCAAACCTTTATCGCGTTGAGTGTCCTTATATGCGATAAGGGTTGCTAGGTGAGCTGACAGCCAGTGCTTCGACTCTGATTTGCGTAGTAGTAGTGATCGAGGATTTCAGGTTCGGATTTTCACTCCTTTTTTTATTAGTGCACTTATGTGTTCTATGCGCGGTAAGACGGTAGTCTGAGACAGACTAATTACTGTAATGACTGTACCGATACGAGAGCGTGGCATTAAGGTGTTGGTGATGAAATACGACCTGTGTGTGAACGGTAAGACGCTCGCCGCTTTGACTATGTCGAGCTGCCGATGGTGAAGCTCGGCGACGCGTCCATCGCTTCGCCCTTCACGTCCCGAGCGCCGTCCATCAAGGGCTGCGTGGACATCATTCGCCAAGGCCGCTGCGCGCTCGTGACGACGATGCAGACGTACCAGATCCTGGCCGTCAACTGCCTCATCAGCTCGTACTCGCTGTCCGTGCTGTACCTGGACAAGGTCAAGTGGGCCAACTCGCAGATGATGGCGCTGGGCATGATCTCGACCGTGGCCAGCATCACGCTGAGTCGCGTGTAACAAAAGCAATTGGAAGAGCATTTCCACTATGGCCAGACTCTGTGTTCTCTATTATGCCGACTACTGCGACAGCATTGCTTCACGTCGGCTTAACGCTTGATCCTCAATCCCAGTAACGCCACACTCCGTTTTTATAGTTCTTGATCGGTTTGGTGGCCTTCCCTACTTGCTTGTGGAAACCGTGACAGAACCGTTGCTGACGTCTCGAGACTGGTGGCCTGACCAATGCAGCAATTGGCACAACGGTGTGGGGGTGAACTGGGTCGGTCTGTGAAACCAGAGCGCGTAGTAGCCATTCTCTAGTGCGGCCACCACGCGAGCAAGAGCGAAGGCGCCTGCCGCTGCATTATGCTGTCCATTCTTGTACACTGGGTCGTCGATGACAAGCTGCGGCATGAGCGGCAAGCCGTTTAAGTGTGCCGCTAGAGGGTACGCGCCGAAGGCCTCGGGCTTGAGCGACAACCCTGTGGTGTAGTAGTCGAACGACGTGCCGTAGTATTCTAAGAAGTCCAGCAGCACTTGGCCCAGCTTCCTTGCCTCCTGTTCCTCGGGGGTCTCGTCTTGACCGTTCTCCTGTTCTTCGTCCTCATCTTCCTGGTGCCTCTGCATCTCCATCATGTACACCGCCAACAGCGTGACCGAATACGAGCTCAATCCTCCAGTAAACGCGCTATTGAGCGCCTTTTCTCTGAGAAACTGTCTCAGTACCATCAACAGCGGCTTGAGTCTGGGCATGTCGGACACGTACTGGCGCACGAGCTTGCTGGCCTCCATTCCGTGACTCGTTTGCACGTTCTCAATGGAAATGTCCACCCTGAGCAGCACTTCATTGTCTCCTTCCTTCAAACTTCCCCGTTTCAATATCAGCTTGGCCACGGGCACTTTAGCCCCCCTCACGACGTCCACACGTTGCACCCAGCTCTTCTGCGGCCGGAGCTGCCTGGCGAGCTGCTCCAGCTGCTTGACACTGTCGGGCAAGAACCTCGTGGGCACGTCCTTGTCCTCCTGATTGGAGAGCCCCATGACCACCACATCCACGTCGCTGGACGGCAGCCACAGACCCGTCGAGTACGAGCCGAAGCACGTGACGGACGCCTGCGGCCAGATCTTGTGCACGCCCTCCGCGATGTGCGCCATGGCTGCGTCGATATGCTGTCTCGCGGCGTCTACCACACGCTGCGTATAGGCACAGTAGCGGGCCATCTCTTCTCCTACACGGAGCGCCACGGGGCGTGACTTGTCGTTCAGGTCTCTGAGGACGGCGGCATCCTGAAGGTTGGTGGACGGCAGAGTGGGAAGCCACGGGGGAAGGCGGCGCAACCGGCTGCGGCTGATGGCGGCCAAGCGCGCAGCTTCCGCCTCTTGAGCCAGAGCCTCGCGCTCCTGTTGGGCCGCGATCTTGCGCCGGTTAAGGCGGGCCTGCTTGCGCTCCTGCTTGCTGCGTCCAGCGGACGACATGACTTTGGAGACCTTTGTCTCCTTTTGGTGGTTTGGTGTGGTTGACTTATTGCGCCTGGTTTTGTTTCAATAGTGACTTAGTGATAAGTCGACAAGTGGCTACTTATTTTGAAAACGATGAATTAAATTGGAGAAGAAGATACTTGAAGTAATTGTTTTTGAGAAAATATAAAGTTATGTGCTAAGCAGGCTGCGGGTCCCGGCGGGTTCCCCGTTTGGGCCTTAGACGTTCATCTGCGGCGGGGACGCGTAGCCGGCCTGAGGCTGGTTGAGGTCGTACACGGGCGGCACGGTGGAGAAGGCCGGGTGCTGCGAGATGACGAAGTAGTTGAAGAAGGCGTTGAGGAAGAGCAGCACGGCGTCCAGGATCGTCAGCCAGAAGTTGCCCATGGACAGCGGCCAGATCGCGATACTTATCACAAAAAGCAACAGTCAGCTCTACCCCCCCACCACATTAAACCACAGCTCTACATACAAGACGAGGAACATGGTGCGCGTCTTGTTGCCATACATGAACCCGAAGTTGTGGCGCAGGATCACGTCGATCTTTTCCGTGCGCAACTCGAAGGCCAGCAGCAGCGCGCCGAACATTCTGCAACAGTCACAAAAAGAGTCAGCCTCCCTCTACTATGAGCACCAGCACCTTTCCCCTCGTACATGATGTAGATGCCTGCAATGACGCGCTGAAACGAGTCCACCTGGCCGAAGATCCAGGCCAACACGCCCACGGCGATGGTGGCCGAGGCCAGCACGAGGTTGAGCAGGCGCATGACCTTGATGATCGTCTGGCTGTTGGTGGCCTTGATGGAGGCGCCGATCTCGTCCATGAGGTTGGGACGGACAGCTCCCGGAGCCGCCGCCTGGTACGAGGACGGCCCGCCTACGGGCGCTACAGGGGCAGGCGGCGACATGGACGAGAAATTGGTGCCTGGCATGGCGGGCGACTGCGCGCGCAGGACGGATGGGTCCTGGAACGGGTTGCTGGAGTTCATCGTCGTACGGAAGCGCTTGCGAAGTGAGAGGAGCTTGAGCAGCGGATGGCGCGGCGAGGATGTGGGCCAAAGATAGCGGCGAAGGCGAAGCCAAGTGTCAGCTAAAGATAAACTCGTTCTCTTCCCTGGAAATGGTGTAGCGGACACAAATGTACCCAAATAGTTAGCAGACGATCGCCCGAGAGGTGAATCGCCATGATGATGTAGTCGACGTCCACTCGTTCCTCTGCATCTCGCCACCGGCACCACATCGTCCGTGCCGCCATCAGCCCACATGGCTCCGTGCACCGGAGTAATGCCGTTTGTAGCTGCGCACAAGCTCACGTTCGCCATCTGATAGCCGCTGCAGTAGAGCGACTGGAAGAAGGGTTCTCCGATGGGCGACGAACGTCTCTGCTCGGCGCAGCCAGCGGTTCGGTACGCACTACGCGATATCTGCAGCCCCGACATGCGCGCCGCACTTGGTGTACACCTTGACGTAGCCGAGGTCCGCTGCAGCCACGTAGCCCAGATCCCAAACGACCGCTTGCTGCAGCATTGCTGGGAGCGCGGCAAAGTCCAACTCGAACTCGCTCACGTAGTCTACCACCTCCGTCAAGTCGTTTGTGTCCGTGATGGCCTGCGTAGCATCACCTGCAACGTATCGGCGATAGAACTGCTGTGCGAAGTCCGAATGCGTCCCGTCGAACGCATACCGCTCGTCCAAGTGCAGCTTCGTGCTTGTAGCTGTTGAATCGCTCGTAGCTTCTGCTAGCCGCCGTCGAAACTCGTTGTGTGGGGAATAAATACGGTCTCCGAGATCGCCAACGCTCAGTAGAGTCATCAGGCCGACAACCAGGAGAGACCCGACGAGCACCTTCATCGTGGGCGTTGTAGTGTGGGGTTCCGACGTCCGACGTCGTCTTCTGTGTCGTCTTGCATGCTTGTTCTGAAGTTGATCCTCTGACTGGGAACGAATTCGTTGGCGAGGCTTGGAGTCCATGGACTTGTCCTTCATGACGTCGTAGCTGTCTCCTTCTTCGAGTCGTGCCAACGAATGTAACGTCGGCTTTTCCGACACGCACATGGCCGAGCGGGACATCAACTTCCGAGCAATTGGCAATGAAGCCGTTCGCTCCGAGAGCTGCAGACGGCCCGATGCCGGTCTGGCCGCGAGCAAACACCTATGAGATTCAGAGACTGTCTTATCGGCATCGGCTGCCAAGGACGAGAGCTCCTCTTCCATCCTGACGCCATAAGCATCAAGCTGAACACCTGCTGGCCGGAATAGTCAAGCCGTTTGAGGCACCACAATCAAGGTACGTCGGCTACCGCTACATTGGCGGCCCAGCTGCAAAGTGCGCTCGTCTTGGGTTGGTTTGCTTGCGGTAGTCGATAGGAAGTTAACCGACAGCCTTCGGACTAAGCTTGCATCGATCTAGCTACATGCGCTCGCCAGGTTGAAGCTGTTGTACGGGGGTGACGAAGGAAGGCATCTTGGCGAAGTAGTTTGGTGTGTACAGTGCTGCTAGGATAAGTTTTGTCGCCTATTCTTGAGGACCAAGCCTGCCGAAGCCACCACCTGCATCACCCGAGCGTGGGTCCTCGTCCACTTCGCCCCCCCCCTTCACTGAGATGTGGTGGCTCAGCAATATATGCAATTCCCCCTGCAGCCCGCAGTTCTTCCCCGTTCTGGGCGGTGAAGTCGCACAGGTTTGGAAGAATCGGGCCGCAAAAAGAACCGGACACTTCCAGTGTCTATCCTTGTCAACTACTCCTTGACAAGGATAGACACTGGAAGTGTCCGTGGGGAATCAAGGAGGAACGGGTTGCTTGCAGCCTTGAGGTCGGCGGACGAGACTTTGAGGGAGAAACATGTCAAGTGTGTGCAGGCCGTTGCGCGTTCAGTTTCGCGTCCGCTTAATTATTATCACTTTGGAGGACTAGCCCGCACCGCCCACAACTCGAAAACGACAGCTAGCTACCTCACAGCACAGGCCCCGAGCGTCAATAGTACGCAGCGCCTCCCCTCCTTCGAAAATGATGCCCACAACGCGATTGAAGACGCAGACGAACCTGAACGCGCCGCCGAAACCGGAAGGAGCCAAGCATGGCGGTCGGTTGTTCCAGAACGCGGTCTTCTCGCGCCGCAGCTTGAGCAGCAATGCACTGGACGTCAAGAAGGCTTCGCCCAAGAAGCCGCTGGCGGACCTCACGCCCGCGAACCCGTTGGCGAGCATCGTCCACCAAGCGGACAAGAATGGCAAGCAGCAGCCCATTCTGGCTGGAGGTCGGCGCAGTACGCGTGAAGGGTCCGCCTCGAATGGAGGCCAGGGCCAAGGCAGCTTCCGCAACTTGTTTGCCGACATTTGGTCGGCGCTGGGCATCAACGAGCAACAGGCTCTGGACAGAAAGCACGGCAGGTCATCACCGTCGAATCCCAAGCCTGTGGCGGCTGCTGGTAGCACCATCGAGCTCCGCAAGAGCGTCTTGCCACCGATCGCACCTGACGACGCCAATAAGAAGTGTCTGGTGCTCGATCTCGACGAAACGCTGGTGCACTCGTCCTTCCGACCGACTACCAACCCCGACCTTATTATCCCCGTGGACATTGACGGTACCATCCACCAAGTGTACGTTTGCAAGCGACCGGGAGCGGAGCAGTTCCTCGTCGAGATGGCCAAGCACTACGAGGTCGTGGTGTACACGGCCAGTCTCAGCAAGTACGCGGACCCGCTACTCGACAAACTCGACCCGGAAGGCGTCATTCGCTACCGACTTTTCCGTGAGCACTGCGTGCAGTACGAAGGCAACTACGTCAAGGACCTGTCGCTCTTGGATCGGGACATTTCGCAGACGATCATCATCGACAATTCGCCCATGTCGTACATCTTCCACCCGCGTAACGCCATCGGTTGCTCGAGCTTCATCGACGACCCGAACGACCGGGAGTTGGAGTCCATCGCGCGCTTCCTGACCAAGATCCATGAAGCCGAAGATGTCCGCGACCACCTCCACGTCTGGGATGCCAATTAACTTCCACCAGCCACGGAAGTTTGGCAACACTACTTTATTTTTTGATACGAAAGAGCATAAGCTTAGACCATTTATCACCGAGGCAGCGAAGTCCTTTGAGACAATATATAGAAATTGAGCCATGGACTTCGTCTTGGACCGCTATTGTAATTTTTGAAGCGTTATTGTTTTGCCTGCTCAGGTTATCATGAACATATGTTTGTGAATTCGTCCGCTTTAAGAACGGAGTGGAAAAAACAAGGACGTGTTCTTCATCGAGTACTTCGAGCGTTTCCGTTGCTGCTAACGCAGAATGAGTCCCAAATTTAATCACGGTCGGCGTGATACACTGGAATTCTAATCATCCTTCCGTTAGGCGGAAGATAGCAACACACTTACTCTCAACGCAAATCCCGCGCATACTGGTTAAACGCACCGATCAGACATGCATTCATTCATTCCAGGCCGCAACAGATTTTACTGACAAGGACTTTAAGGAAATACTTCAAATTTGAGTGTATCGGTGTTATATTGTGAAATTCTTAGTGTCATTCTTCTGTTGACTTGTACCAGCAAGTAAGTTCGGTCAAGGTTGAACTTCACCCACGGGTGGATAGAAACCTGCTCATCTTGAAGTTATTTTCCGCATCCGACGCGAGTACGATGCGGAGTTAGCGCTCAGAGTTGGAAGCAACGGCTCGCAAAAATAAACGCAACGCAACATCAAGGATAGATGCAGCCTTCACTGTGCACGTTGGGGTGGTGGAGGGATTGAGGAGGGATGGGTTGCCAACACCTCGAAGTCTTCGGACGAGATTTGGAGGGTGGAAGATTTTGGCTGCTCTGTTCTCGTTGGAAAACAACCCTGCCGTTTAATGTATTATCCCATTCGAAGACTCGCTCTCTAGCACCACCACTGCCCCGACCACATCGCGCGAAACGAAACTCAACTAACATTTTCAAGGAAGACACGACTCAAACCCCTTTCGGCTTGTGACTCGCAGTGCGCCGCGCTCCCACCACCAGCAACGATGCTCACCACGCGATCGAAGACGCAGACGAACCTCAAAGTGAGTCCGAAGCTGGAAGGGGGCAAGCCAAGTGGCCAGACGCCCCCGAACGCGACGAGTGGACGTCGAAGCATGAGCAGTGGAGCTCTCGCGAACAACGGGATGCAGTCACAGTCGTCTCCGATCAAGCCATTGCCGGACCTGAAGCCTGCCAACCCGCTCGCGAGTATCGTCCATCAAGCCGACAAAACCGGCAAACAGCAGCATATCTTCGCGGGCGGACGTCGCGCTGGATCGAGAGCGAGCAACGTACAACCGCGTGGTAGTTTTCGCAACATGTTCGGGAACATCTGGTCGGCGTTCGGTATTCACGAGGAGCGCGATCAATACGAGGACAACAAACCTCGGATCAACCCGTCGCAGTCCAAGTCGAGACCGGAACAGGCTGCCAGGGTCATCGAGCTCTGCCAGAAGGTCTTACCTCCGCTGTCGCCTGACGACGCTAACAAGAAGTGCCTGGTGCTCGACCTCGACGAAACGCTGGTGCACTCGTCCTTCACGCCAACTACCAACCCCGACTATATTATTCCAGTGGACATCGACGACACTACCCTCCACGTCTTCGTGTGTAGACGGCCCGGAGCGGAGGAGTTCCTCGTCGAGATGGCCAAGCACTACGAGATCGTGGTGTACACGGCCAGTCTCAGCAAGTATGCGGACCCGCTTCTCGACAAACTCGACCCGGAAGGCGTCATTCGCTATCGCTTGTACCGCGAGCACTGCGTGCAGTATGAGGGCAACTACGTCAAGGACCTGTCGCTCTTGGATCGGGACATCTCGCAGACGATCATCATCGACAACTCGCCCATGTCGTACATTTTCCACCCGCGAAACGCGATCGGTTGCTCAAGCTTCATCGACGATATGAAGGACCGGGAACTCGCGTCTATCGGTCGGTTCCTGACCCAGTTCCACGATGCGGAGGACGTTCGCGACCACATGTGCACGTGGGATGCCAGCTACTAGCTAGTCTATCTATGAAATCACCCAGATATCGAGAGTTATTATGTACTTGAAATATACTGTGATACATCTGCACCAGTAGAGCTGATAGGAACTGCTCACATTGATCCGAGCAGCTCCATACTGCCTGCGACTAACAAATCGGAGCCTTTCAAAACTTCATGGTGACGTGGCGATGGTTCATCGCTTAGGACGCAAGTGATGAACAATCCGGTGGCGAGTCGGATGATGCCCCAACCGGTTCTGTACACCTGCTGGGTCTGCGGCGAGGACTGTAGCGACGCGATGGTGCTGTAACAAGTCTATTTTCGCCTGCTTGCCGGCGGGTCGCTAGCTCGTTGTGCTTGTGCTGCGTTCGTCCTCTGGGCCCTGCTGTTGCCCCTGAACTTAACACGCTACGGGCCACCTCAGTAGCTGGGACGTATCCCTCTTTATTATCTTCCTGCAATCCACGCTCTACGCCCCGCGCCGACTACTGCGTCGTGCCTGCTCTCCAGCGGGCGGTTCCTTGGTCTCGCCGTGAAGCTGTGTGCGTGCTTCGTGGCAAGTCTGCGAGTGAGCTCGATGGGCTCGTATCGGCTCTCTCTGGACCTCGGGGCGGTACCTCACGGTCCGCACGGCCCTCATACTCACTCCTAGACGTTTGCACCCCATCGCCAAAGGTCCGGTTGGGCACACGCTTCACGCGGTGGCCCTCCAACGCCCTTGTTGACACGCCGTCGTCACTCCATCCACTCGAGCGCCGCTGCCGTCCTCTAGTGGCTCCATCCTGTTACACACCTTCCCCAAACCCAGGATCTTCCACGATCCTGGCGGCGGCGAACAGGGTCTCATACTCCGCAATTGAGACCCAGCGCAGTTCGCCAGCTCGTCTCGCTCGTCGCGCTGGCCCGAGCTCGTATTCCAACACGTATCTGCCGGCCTTGTTCCGATGTCGTCGACGTCGAAGCTCCACCAGCTTGCCGTCCGACTCGAACCACTCTGCTTCTCGCGCCACTGCGCGGCTACGCTTTCCTCGAACTCGCGGCGCTGTGGCAGCCTGGACGGGAGCACGCGCTGCTCCCACAGTCTCTCCTGCCTGCGCTGCATCCGGCCGCCATTGCTTCTCGCTTTCATGCTCTAACTGCTCGCCGATGGCTTCTGCTGTGCGCTTCAGCAACGCCGCCGTGTAGTGGTAGCTAACCAGGAACGAGACGTGGGTCAGGAACTGCTCCGTCTTGCCGTCCTGGTCCTCGCGCTCGATGAGGTAGTTGTCAAAGCCTGCGGACTCGACTATCTTTAGCGGGCCAATCCAGCTATGCACAAACTTCGATGCTGTCCGCCCCCGCGGCGGTCTGTACATCCAGACCCTGTCGCCGACTTGGAACGACCGCTTGTTTCGTACCCGCCGATTATAGTAGCGGGCTTGCCGAGTCTGCTCCTGGGCCCGCGCGCGCTCGGCACACTCGTATGCTGTGTTCATCGCCTGCAGGAGCCGTCGGTGATAGCTCGTCAACTCGCCGGCCTCGGCCACACTGGCCTGACGCAGCAGATCGTTCGGCGCTCGTAGCCGACGCCCCATCATCAGCTCGTTCGGCGACAGTAATACCGTCGAGTGCTGCCCCGAGTTATACGCGTAGAGGGCCACACGTCCCAGTCCTTCTGCGAGTCTGCGCTCATGTACGTCGAGACGCAGTCTTTCCAGGTTCGATGGAAGCGCTCGACTAACCCGATCATCTGTGGCCGATACGGAACAGGATTCGTCTGGCTGGCCTGAAGCATCAGCACGAGCTGCTCGATGATCTTGCCTGTCAGCTCCGGCCCACCGTCGGTGAGTAGCTCCCGAAACGGCCCAAACTTCAGGACGATGTGCTGCATCAGGAAGGCCGCGACGTTCTCGGCCGTGTGCTGCGTTGCCGTAATGGCCACCGCGTAGCGCGTCACTTACTCGACTGCCGCGATAACATAGCGCTCCCCGCCGTCACCGGTCGGCAAGGGCCCAGCCACGTCCAAGGCCCACCTGTCTCCGACGTCACCGCAGCGGTGGAATCACCTCTCGTGGCCGGGCTTTCCGGCTGCCACAGTCTTGACACCCTCGCACCCACTGCTTGCCTTCGTCCCGTAAGTGGGGCCACCAATAGGTCTGCGTAATCCTCGCGTAGGTATGTGGGGCCCGGAGGTGCCCGGCCCACACTGAGTCGTGACTCTCCTTGAAGATGATCGGCCAGAGTGCCGGCGGCAATACGACTCGCCATCCTCCGTCGGTCGCGATCTGTACTAGTCCATAGCGCGTTGTCACCTCCTAGCCACGGTGCCCCCCCCGCCGCCGACATCCTCTGTACCAGTCTGCTGCGCCGCTGTTCGAGCACGATCTCCTCGTCCGTGAGCTGAAGCGTCTCGCCGCGTGATCGTCTTCGTTCGTACTCCGCAATCCGCGCGTCTCGTTCGGCGTCTTCGTTCGGGCGGGCTGTTGGGGTGTCGACAGGGCCGTGAATGGGTGCTGGCATACTCTGCATCACGTCCCGCGTGGGCGCTCCGCCCCTTGTAGCTGCTGGCTGACCCGTTGTGACTCTGCGCGTGTCGCTCGGCGTCGCCGACTTTCTTCGTGTCTTCTCCGGATTCAGTCGCTCGTTGGTCGGCGCGGCTCGTGGACGCTTTGTCGTCGCGTTGATTGGTCTCTTTGGCGCCTTCCCCAGTGGAGGAACCGACCTTGGTTGCTTGCCCTGCCGTACGTCGGCACGTCCTTGGTCATCGACGCACCGTTCTCCTCCGTCGCGCTGTCCTCGTTCCGCCACAGTCGCTCGGTCCTTATCGACGCTTGGCACGGATGGCTCGCCGTTCGCTGGCCGCTCGTCGACTGTACTTCGCGCCGCACACCGTTCCGCTTCTTTGGCGCGCTTCTTGGCGGCGCGCGTCAGTGGTCTGGACGCTGTCTCCTCCAAGACGGCACGTGTCTGTCACTTACTCGGCTCCGTTGCTGGTGCGTCTGGTACTGCCGCTGCTACCGTCGTTGTCGTCCTCCTCTCGGCTAACTCGCTCCCCCTGCGCCGCCCGGTCTCGTCTACCCGCTCGCATCCGTTCGGCCACTTGTCCTTGTTCGGGTGCTCGTCCTCGTTCGGCTGCGCGCCCACGCTCAGCTGCTCGCCTCCGCCCGGCCTCTCGCCTTCGCCTGACAGCTCGTCCTCGGTCGCTTGCCCGCCCTCATTCAGCTGATCGTCCTCGCTCGGCCGCTTCGTTGTCGCGGCCACGACGACAGCCGACAGCAAATCGCTCTCTGCTGTTGAGGTCTGCCGGGTTCCAGTGGTGGCGCCGGTTGTCGAGATAGAGGCTCGCTCCAGCGTCCGTTGTCGGGACCGCCTTCTTCTGCCGATCGCTGCCCTTACCGTAGCTGCCACAGGTGCACGCGAGAGAGCGTCGGCCACGACGTTGGTGTTCCCGGGACGGTACTCCACTTTGAAATCAAATTCCTGGAGCGTCAGGGCCCAGCGGTGCAGCTTTCCCGTCAGATTCGGGCTGGTCATTAGCCACTTCAAGGCAGCGTGGTCAGTAATGATAGTGAAGTGCCGGCCATAAAGGTAAGGACGAAAACGTTTGATGGCCCACACGACCGCCGAACACTCCAACTCCGTGATGCTGTAGTTCGACTCTGTCTCACTGTTCACCTTGCTTGCAAACGCCACAGGCTGCCACCCCCGCCCATGGTCCTGCATCAGACAGGATCCCAAGCCAATCTTGCTGGCGCCTGTCACCAACCGGAAGGTAGCTGGAAGTTCGGGTAAAGCAGCAAGGGCTTCGTCGTCAGCTCTGCCTTGACCTGTTCGAAAGCGCGCTCCTGCGTCTCCGCCCATTCCCACGTCGTCGCCTTCCTGAGCAGCTTCGTCAGCGGCGCCATCATTGCGCCGAACCCTTCCACAAAGCGTCGGTAGTAGCCTGCCAGGTGAACGAACCGTTTCACCTCGACAGCATTCTTCGGTCTCGGAAAGTCTCGGACAGCCGTGATCAGTCGATCGAGCGGTCGCACCCCTTCAGAACTCAGCTCGTGCCCCAAATATTCCATCGATCGCGTAGCAAACACACACTTCTTCAGGTTTTAGCGTCAGGCCTGCCGCCGACAGCCTCTCTAGTACACACGCTAGCTCCAAGACGTGCCGTTCAATGCCGCCGCGCGTGTAGACCACGATGTCGTCTAGGAATACGAGACACGTCGTCCACGTGAGCCCGCGTAGCACCGAGTTCATCATCCGTTGAAAAGTAGAAGGCGCGTTACACAGCCCAAATGGCATCCGAACGAACTGGTACAGCCCCTTCTTCGTGGTGAAGGCCGTCTTCACTTTATCCTGCTCCGCCATGCGGATCTGCCAGTACCCCGCCTTCAGATCGAGGGTACTGAAGAGCAGGGCGCCTCCCAGCGCCTCGTCTCATCAATCCTTGAAAGTGGGTAGACATATTTGTTTGTGATCCCGTCCAGAGCTCTATAGTCAACGCAGAACCGGACTTCTCCGTTCTTTTTCCGCACTAAGACCACCGGGAAACCCCAGGCGCCGTTCCCTTCCTCGATCACTCCGGCAGCCAGCATCTTGCTCACGTTTCCGTTCACAATGGCGTCCTCCGCCTGTGCTTGCCGACGCCGCTTCAGCATGATCGGCGCCGCATCCCCGGTGTCGATGTGGTACTCAACTTCTAGCGCAGTAGCCGGCGGACAGTCACTCGCATTCTCCGTCAGTCCGCGGTAGGCCCTAAGCAACTGCAGCACCATCCGTCTCACGCTGTCGTCGGGCACGCCGACGTTCACCACGTCCTCGTTGTCCAGGGGTTCGTCGACGTTCCCCAATTCGTCCAGCCACTGCTGCAGTCGATCCCTCCGGAGTTCCCCGTTCAGCTCCAGAACCTGCATGTCGTCGTCCAGAGGTATCCAGGTTCCCAACTCGCACTTCTAAGGCAGCCGCACGATGCTGTCGCGCGCGTTGATGGCTGGCACCAGTGCCTTGCCGTTCTTCACCTTGGTCACGGCCGCGGCGAGCAACACCGCGCCCGTACCTCGCGTCGGGATGAAGAGTCCCCGCTCGCCGTCTTCCGCACAATAGCTATCTCCACGGGCGTCACGGCGCTGCCAGTCAGTGCTGCACCCCGCTCCAATCTTACCGCGGCCACGCGCGTGCCACTCGAGCCATCATACGTGCGGAACGGGATCACCACACCGCGCCCTGCTGCACGATAACGCACCTCGTTGCGCTCGAAGTCCATCATGGCATTGCGCTCTCTCATGAAGTCCACCCCTAGCAGGAACTCGTCCGTACAGCCCGCCACCACGCACGCGTCGACATGGATAGTCTCTCCGAACACCGTGGTCATCGTGAACCTCCAGATGCCCACCACGTCGAGTAAGAAGCCTCCGATCCCTTCCACGTAGTCGACCGGGGCGTCGCGTGCGACTCTGTCGCCATACTGCATCCAATCCGTACCGGCAATCGTGTACGTCGCGCCACTGTCGAGCTTTAGATGCCGCCGCGTGCCAGCCACACCCACGATCGCCGTCGGCAGTCCGTCGTCCGCGCCCACGTACTCAACTCCGTCTCCCTTGTTAGTGCGTCGGGGCTCGGCACCATCACGCTGGTGCTTGACCAGACTCACTCGAGCTCGCACTCCGCCGCCTTCCACGCCGTCGCCGTCTGTCTGGCGCCGTGCGCGCCGCTCCTCCAGCTTGACCATGGCATCTTCGCTGGTCGCCCGGCGCGTCTCCTGTCGTTCTGCCACTCGTCGTCGCACTTCCTCCGCCACCTCCTGCCCCAGCGCGGCCCGGCGGGCCTGTAGGACCTTGACGCGCTCCCGCTTCTTGCGCGTGCGAGCTTGGCGCGTGCCAGCGACACGCTTCCTTCTCCGCCACTACGGACGCGCCCTCTCTCCTCGTTCGAAACCTTGTCTGCCTCTGAGGCCGTCACGACCACCTCGGAGTCGCTGTACGACATGTGCGCGGCATTCCAGACTGCTGGGTCGTCGTCCTCTGTCCCGCCTCCTTATTAGTGCCCGCGCCTTCCCCAGCTTGGCATCGGCTGCCAGCCTCTCTCACCGTGGCGCCGCCTTCTTTGTCTTCTTCCGGTGGCGCCGACCCCATCACAGGCGTCGCCCGGTCGACGCGCACATACCGGGCAGCGGCCATGGCCGGCCTCACCGTCACCACGGAGCGTGCAGCACGTTCCTCGTCTCGTGCCTCCACGTCTCCTTTCAACGCCTTCATCATCTCCATCACCTCGTCCTCGTTCATCGAAGCCTGGAACTCTCTCCGCTGGTGCTTCGGCCCTTCGGTTTCTGGGGGGTCTTGCACGCCAACGCGCACCGCCACAACCTCCACCGGCTTTGTCTCTTTTTCCTCATCTTCAGTCTCGTTCTTCTGTCCGTTCTCGGTTCTCATCAGCCTCATTCACTCCGCGCACCCCGGCTTCTGGCGAACTGACCCACGCTCCCCGCTCACCGCGTCTTCGCGGTTCGGCTGCGTGGCTGCCGTCGACCGGTACACACCCTCTTCCGTACTCCGCTGCTTCGTCACTCGTTGGAGATCCATGTTCCGCACCGGGCGTCATAACCCCTTTACCGCGCCCGCTCGTCTTTTCCCGTTGACGGCTTCATTAGCTGCCTACGCTGCTTGAGGTACGCGTCGTTCCGCGACTTCGCTTCTTCGTTGGGGCAGTCTCGCGCCAAATGCCCTGGCTTTAAGCACGCATAGCACTGAGGCTCGTTGGAACAGTGTTGAGCCCAATGGCCGGGCTGGCCACAGCGGAAGCACACCACACGGCCGGCGGGGTCAGCCCCCGTGCCGCCCCTCGGTCCTGATCGCACAGCCGGACTGTCATCGCGCCGGTCTCCCGCGGTTGACTGCCGCAGGCAGCCTTCACGCGCTTCTTCCGTGGCGGGGCATCTGACTCGTCTCCACTCGTCTCGACTTCCTTCCGTACTCTCGTCCTCATGGCCGGTTTCTTCGTCTGCACACGGCGGCTGGCACCAGCCGTCTCCTTCTTCCGCTCGGTAGTCTTCGTCTTGCTCCAGTACTTCCCGTTCCACGTGTAGCCTGGCGGCGTATCCCATGTGCCGGAATAGACGTTGTAAATGCCCTGGGGGTTCGTGAACAACGCCAGATGCGCCGGGTCAGACGTCGGAGCGACGCCACTGTCCATGCCTTCCACCGAGCCGGTGACTTCGAACGGCAAACCGGTGCCTCCGATGCTCGGAATCACCATAGTCTGCCCTGTCGTCCCCGCCATCGCTACCACATACGGGTTGGGTGCGGTGGCCCACGGCAGACCCACGTTCATCATCCCTTGGGCGACGTTGTCCATTGGATCATCGATCTCCGTAGCCTTATCGACCGCCTCTTCCAGGCTGCGGGGCTTGGGTGACTGCTTTACCAGCTTTTTCGTGGTCTTGTCCAGGCAACGATAGAACTGAGCCAACAGAACCCGCTCGCTGACGTGGTTCCTTCCCACGACGTCCCGCAGACCGGCCGCGAAGTCCGCGTACGTTTCCCCCGGCTCATTCGCCGCATGTTTACTCGCCATTCTGCCGTCGACTTGTCCAGCTTCTCGGCGTAGCGCCGCAACAGCATCTTCTTAAGGTTCGTCCAGGTCCGGCCTCGCTCGTCCAGCTTACGGTTGATATTCACCCACCAGCGCGCGGCGTTGTCCATGAGCTTGTTGCCCAGAATGTAATACAACGACGCGTCCGTCCACGTACCGCGCCCCGACTCTTCAGCACCTCGTAGGGCCAGGTCTACCAGGTCGATCCAGGTCGCGACCGACACCTTCGGCGAAGGTGTGAATTCCGGCAGTTACAGGTCTTTCACGCTCTTCCTCCGAGGCTGTTCCACGCTTCGTCGCTCCCGTGGCCCGTGCGATCCCGGTTGTCCGCGGCGTCCACGTCGACTGCGCTGCTGGTGTTGTCTCTCCGTGCTGCTGGCCGAGTCGCTGCCGCCGGAGTCACCCTCCCCGTCGTCGTCGTCGGGATCACCGTCGGGCGAAGCCCCTCTGCGTCGTCTCGGTTCGTGGTCATCGTCGTCGTCCGAGCTGGATGGGCTACTGTCGCTGGGAGAGTCCAATGGTGGCGGCACCGCCGCTGGTCGCCTCGATGCCCCTCGTTGCTCGCGTGGGTGACGCTGGCGTGAGGCCCGCGCGTCGGTCTCCGTCATCCGGGCCTCGATCGCCGCCAGCCTCTCATCCAGCCTATTCAACGCCGCCGCTGATGGCGTGGAGCTCGCTGCTGAAGTACCGCGCCGCGCGGGTGAGTCACGCGGGGCTCCTTCATCGTCGTCGCCGTTGCCGCGGTCTTCGTCAGCAGCGCGTGTGGATCGCGACTCGTCCCCGTCATGGTCGGCGTCAACCTCGGCGTCGTCGGCCTCGTCTCTCGTTGCCGCTTCGCGCTCAGCCTGGCGCGTGACCATCCTCGTGGTACTGGTGCGGGCGGCTGGCGAGGTCGTCATCGTAGTCGCGCTCGAGCCAATGAGTTCGTCTTCTTGTTGACTAGGCCCCTGAATACCCACCATGTAACAAGTCTATTTTCGCCTGCTTGCCGGCGGGTCGCTAGCTCGTAGTGCTTGTGCTGCGTTCGTCCTCTGGGCCCTGCTGTTGCCCCTGAACTTAACACGCTACGGGCCACCTCAGTAGCCGGGACGTATCCCTATTTATTATCTTCCTGCAATCCACGCTCTACACCCCGCGCCGACTACTGCGTCGTGCCTGCTCTCCAGCGGGCGGTTCCTTGGTCTCGCCGTGAAGCTGTGTGCGTGCTTCGTGGCAAGTCTGCGAGTGAGCTCGACGGGCTCGTATCGGCTCTCTCTGGACCTCGGGGCGGTACCTCACGGTCCGCACGGCCCCCATACTCACTTCTAGACGTTTGCACCCCATCGCCAAAGGTCCGGTTGGGCACACGCTTCACGCGGTGGCCCTCCAACGCCCTTGTTGACACGCCGTCGTCACTCCATCCACTCGAGCGTCGCTGCCGTCCTCTAGTGGCTCCATCCTGTTACAGTGCTTGGGCTACACGGATCAGCAGCCTGGCTGATCACTGCAGTGCTGCTGAACTGCAGTCGGAGTTGTCAGGACACTTTATAGTTTTCTGAACAGCAACTATGGCCCTCGAGATTACACTGCAGTTTGCAACCGTGGCAGTGGACGACCTACGCCAAGGGAGACGCGTTTTCACGAGAGCAAGAGCCCAGGAGTCTCGAGAACGCTGTGGTCGCACCGTTGTTCTTGGCAAATCGAGCGTGTTCTTTGCGGGATTTCGTATGACACTTGGACAGGCACGCGAAGCACTTCCGCTACATGGTAGTGCAGGGCCAACGTGGCAAACGCAGCAATGCCACCCGCAGGTTTGTTTGGCGCACTTTCAATTGTGCCTCAAGCCGAGCAACCAGCACGAAACCATCGCTCCGAAGTCCACCAGCAAGCAGAATCATGCGCTTATACGCTCTCTTGATGGCCGCTGCCACCCCGGTACTTTCGTCATCGCTGCCTACCGTCGAGCTCGACTACACCACCGTCCAGGCGGTCGGTGGCAACACGACCGTCGGGTACTACAAGTACCAAAACATCCGCTTCGCCGCCGTCCCGTCAGGCGACCTGCGCTTTGCCGCCCCGGAGCTGCCACCTCAGGAGAACAATACCAACACCGGCACGAACCTTGCCGACACCGACGTCGACTGCTCCTCCACCGAGGACTGTCTGTACCTCGACGTGTGGGTGCCGGCCAACGCCACGAACCTCCCCGTTATGGTGTGGGCCTACGGCGGCGGCTTCGCTGCTGGTTCCAAGTCGCAGAACACTCCCGAGGGTTGTTTGACTTGAGTCAAGACTTTGTATTCGTCGCGTACAACTACCGTCTCGGCATCACCAGCCTGGGCAACGGCCCGACGTACCAGCACGAGGGCGGAGAGCCAACCTCGTGGTTTGGGACTCCACCCGCGCGTTCGAGTGGGTCAAGACGTATATCGGCAACTTCGGTGGCAACCCGAACGACGTGACGGCTGTCGGCTTTTTTTCCGCCGGCGGCTCGCAGGTCATGTTCCAGATGACGCGCTTCGGCGGCAACGCCCAGCAGCTCTTTGAGAAGGCATACATCATGTCCCCGGGGTACGTTCCGGGCGCCGGCCATCACCACGCAGAGCAGTTCTGGCAGAACGTGTCCACGGCTGTCGGGTGCGATGGAGGCCACCTCAACTGCATGCGCGAGGTGGACTTCAGCACGCTCCAGGATACCGCCAGCGACGTCGTGTCCGACTACACGTACCAGTACCAGCCGCGCGTGGATGGCTTCATCATTCCGGACACGTACGAGGCCAGTCTGTACCAGGGCCACTTCAACTTCTCGGGCCCGTGCGTGATCTCGCACGAGCAGCACGAGCCAACAGTCAGGCCTACTCGGGCGTGGACGACGCCGACGACATCCCCACCGAGCTCCGCATCTTCTTCCCGTCCATTACGGACGACGTCATCGAGGAGCTCATGGAGCTGTACCCGGAGGACGACTACACCAGCGCCGGACTGCGCTTCGCCGACATGAAGCAGTCGCTTGACTTGACGGGGAAGAACCTGGCGTTGACACACGCTCTGCAGAACTCAACGTGGAACGCAGAGTGTGCCTTGGGCTCGGCCACGCACGGCGCAGACCAGAGCTACTACTGGTACAGGTACAGCACGTACACACTGTCCACGAGCTCCAGCACGTCGCGTCGTGCTCAGTCCACGGACTCGGCCAGCTCGTACTACGCCAACGTGTCTACTGGCAGCGCCACAACGGAGGGCTCTGTCAATGTCAACAGAGGATCTTTCGGTGGCACGGGCAGCTCGACCGGCATGGGCGGGGGCGCTGGAGGGCCCGGCGGTGACTCGTCCGTGAACTCGACGGTCGCCATCATGATGCAGAAGTACCTGCTGTCCTTTGTGATCAGGGGCAACCCGAACACCATGTGGCCCGACGACAAGCTGTACTGGCCGCAGTACAACGAGTCCGGCGTGGGCACGGAGATCGTGTTCAACGACACGTTCTCGGTGGCAGACGACGATCTCGCCAACGCGAAGAGCCTCTTCTGGAACAAGGCGCTGTGGTACTAAGTGCGGTGGAAGCTTGGAGACGAGAAGTTTTGTTTGTGGGTAGTTTAGACCGTGGGGAACCTCGCCGTCATTGCAGTTGTCTGTAGTCCCGTGCAGGTTAACACAGCAAACCAAATACTTTTGTTTGTTTGGACGCTGTGAGAATTCCAAAAGTGACACAGGTTGAAGTGGAAGATATGGCTAGTTTCGAAGAGTGTGATTGGTTGGAGAACTTCAACTTGCTGAAGTCAATGACGAACAATGTTGTTGCGAACATTGTTGCCGTTCGCGAAGTTAGCTGCAAACACAACGCACTGAAGCCCATGTCTGGATCATGGGGTTTAGGTGCATGGTTCTCCACACTCGCCCCAGTGTGGCTGCAATTCTACCTCGCTAATCCATATTTTGCCTCCGGTCCTCGCGGCGAGGTCCTCACCTCGCTTGAGATCGACTAGCCTCTCAAAAAGCAAGTTGCGACCACCACGGCGCTCGATCCCTCACGCATTGCACCCGACGAGCAGCCCAGGAGTCCTGGGGCAGGACCAGCGATCAGGACGGCCGACCAACGATAATCACAGCCGCGAGTGAACATCGCAATGACGATCACATATTTCTATGCGCGCCGTGACGCCTCTATTCAACGCGCTGCGATTGGTTCAAATTTTTCTCAAAATATTCCAAAAAACCGCGCCAATCGCAGCACCGTTGCTTGTGGCACCGCTTTCTTCGCAGTCCCGCTTCTCTCAGACGACGCAGTCCCGCTTCTCTCAGACGACGAAAACGCTGCGTCAAGCGTTTAGAAACGGCCGGAGCGCTCCTCCGCCATCTCCGCCCACTGCCCAATCCGTCGCCTTGCCGCCATGTTCCAGTTCTACGCGGCCGAGGGCCCCAAGGCCAACCAGGAAGCCGCCGACATCGAGCGCTTCCGAGCGCGCCACCGCCGCCTGTGCCGCGGCCAGCAGCCCGAGGCCACGCCGCAGGTCGAAGATCTGGACATAGAGGACGGCCGCACCCGCAAAGTCTCGGCCAAGTGGCGGCAGCAGCAGCAGCGACAGATCCCAGTCAGCAACCAGTTCGACGACGCCGAGCTGCACACGGGCTTCAATGCGTTCGACTTCTCAGCGTCTCCTGAAGCCTTCGGTGAGACGGAGCTACAGCAGCAGCAAGAGAGCAACGCTCCGCTCTGTCAGGACAACCAGGAACAGGATAGCGTCAAGCGTTTCGGCCTTTGGGGACGCAGGAAGCAGCCTGGCACGCCGGCCCGGGAGCTGCCGACGTTGGGCCAGGACGCCCTGTGGGGAGGCCCCGTGCACTACGCCACCCACGAGGCGCAGCGACGAGCGCTCTACTACCAGCCGCAGTACTACGCGTGAGATCTCTGTCTGCAGACTCCCAGCTGTACTATTATATATAACACAAAATAGAGGGAGCAACAGTCGAATCGATGGATGCCGAAAAATACACTGACGGCCAATTCAATAAAATAAGTGGTCCAAAATTACTTATTTTCTGTCACCAAAGGTTTCCGTAAATAATTGAAAACGAGACAAGTTCGGCATAATATTGCTAAGTTAGGGAATATCATGAACGGGAAACACCATTTGTTTTAACCTCGTGCGCGTAACATTCAGTCTTCAAAACTATGATATTCCTCCGTTTTAACAAAAGGTTGATGCTCGCACTGCTGTGCGTTTCTAAGCATACGCTTTTATCGGAGCAATTATTGACAATTATTGATTTTCAGTTTATTCAAGAACTAACTCGCGCATGTGCAGCCAGCAAGACATCATTTATTTGCTTGACTTCGCAGTAAAATGCAGTATTCGGCATCACTGAACGTCGCGGCATTCCATCTCGCCGTCGCTACGGCGTTTCGGCCACCAGGACCGGCTGGGTGCGGTGCATGACGGACGCGAGGTACAAGACGGTGCCCAGCAGGAAGGCGATGGCGGCGTGGCGAGGGTCCTTCTGCACCCACGCCAGCAGCGACCCGTCCTTCTCGACCAGCTCCTGCTCGCTGTCGTACTCGTCCACGTCTTCGTCGTCCAGCTCGTCCTTCGCAGCCGCACTGCTGTCTGCAGTCCCGTGCGACTTGGCGGCGTCGTGCTCCACACTGGAACGTCGGTCGCTGTTCAACGCACTCGCTGCGGATCCGCTCCGCCCGTCGCGATTCCGCAGCATGTCCCGGGCGCTGCTGCTTCGTCGCCGTAATTGCTGCGAGAAGTTGGCGTCCCAGGTCGTCCAGTTGTCCGCAGCGCCCGCGTGGCGCCGCACTTTGCTGGCATCGGTGAGCGACTCGAGCCACTCCTCGCCCTCGTAGATGGTCTCGGTGCGCAGCGCCAGGATCTCGCCGTTCGGCTTGATGATGGCGATGCGGATGCTGTCGCTCTCGCCCTTCTCCCACGCGAACCGCGCGACATCCGGCCCGCTGTTGGCCGTGATCTCCACCACCTCGCAGCGCGTCAGCTCCATCATGTCGCGGTACTTGCGCGAGCGCTTGTGCGAGTAGTACGAGAAGAGCGTCCCGTCCAGCCGACACCAGCGCTTGGACCAGTGCGACGGCACCATGGTGACCTCCTTGGCGCCGCCTTTGTCGGCGTTTCGTAGGATCTTGCGCTTGTCGAACGAAATGCTCAGGTACCCCACTTTGACGCGGTTCTCGGGCTTCTGCCGCTTGTAGTTCTCCCGCAGCGCCTGGATCTCGTCGTGGTACGTGTGCACGAGGTCATCCCGCGCCAGATCCAGCAGGTTGGGCACGCGCTCCATCAGCCGCGTGCGAGCCGAGGGGTCCATGGCGTGGAAGCCGAAGATCAAACTCTCCACGGCCAAGTGGAAAGGAGGCGGAGGCAGCGCCAACTTGAGCTCCCGGTTGCCGCGGAAGCTGCTCACGTGGGCGAGCGTGTGTTCGCCTACGGAGCCCGTACGAGAGGTGGTTGTGGCCGTGGAATCCGCGCTTCCACTGCTTGGAACAGGCGTTTCCTCGATTGAAAAAGACGCTGGCGTGGCAGAAGAAGCCGCACTTGGATGCTTCTTCTCGTCCTTGAACGATCCGCGCTTCTTGACGCGCAACGTCATGGACCCATCAGCGGCGATTGAGAACCGCGCTTCATCCTTCGGACACAACTCGAGCTGCTTCTGCTGCTCCTGTGGATGTGCGTGATCCCAGAGCGCCACGAGGCTATCGGGTGGCTGTTTCATATCCTCGAACGACGTAACCAGCGCGCTGAACCGCTGTCGAAGTACTCGAGCAGGATCCGAAGCTTCATCTTGGCGTCCACTTTGAACACCAGGTGCTTCTTGAACTTGCCCGTCGAAAACTGGTGGAAGTAGTCGGTGTCCTGGACGATGCTGCCGATCGAGAGCCCCTTGTACTTCAACAGGCTTTCGCTAATGGCACCAGGATCCACGTACAGACCGACGGAAAGCCGGTACTGGTGCGAGTCGTAGGGCGTGTCGTACTGCTCCGGCGACACTGAAAACTGGTGAGACCACGTACCCAGCAGTGCACTGCCATCAACCACCAAGTCGCCACTGAACAGGACGTTGCTCTCTCGGTCCACGATGGGGCCGAAATGCACCATGAGGGTTCGACTCTCGCGGCGCAGCATTTCCAGCTCTTTGTCGTCGTATTCCGCCCATTCGGCTCTGGTGGATGGCTGCCGATGGATCTTCGGAGGACCAAGGTGGCTGTTTCTCTTGGATCGACCGGTTTTGCCGGCCTTGAAGACAGAAGAGCGTCTCTCTTCGGTCTCATCATGCGGATCGTCTTCCTTTTCATCGTCTCCGCTGTCGTCCTGGGGAGACTCACGGCTGCTTTCTTCTTTACTGTGATCCACAGCACCAAAGAGATCCTCTGCTTCGCTGTCATCATCGTCTTCGTCCTCCTCCGACTCGGAATCGTCTTCATCTTCACTGTCCACGTCTTGTACGCGTTCGTGGAGACTGCCGAAGATCTCGTCTTGTGCGTCCAGCACTTCGCCGCCCCACAAGGACGGCAACCTCTCGACCAGACCGCGTTTCGCGTCGTGCTGGATCGAGTTGTTGTCGAAGAAGAGAGCTTGAACGCACTTGCAAAGAGCATGCGACGCGATCGGCGGGTACAGTTGACCCCGCAGCCGATACTCAAAGCGGCCGTCCTCGTGTATCCTCATGACCATGGACTCGGCTTTCTTCAGCGACTTCTCGATGAAGCCCAGGAAGGTGCGCATGGCCGTCGCACTGGGGCCCATGTGCGGCGCGAGCTCGTCGCGCAGCAGCGCCGTGAGCACCGACTTGGACACGCGCTTCCGCGCCGTGACCACGAAGCTGCGGCGGAACGTCGTGTGGAAGAGCAAGTGGTCGTAGAACTGCTGGTCGCCGTACAGACTCTTGACCACGCGGCCGTGGAACTTGTCGAGCTCCTCGGCCGCCGTCTCGGGGTCAATGTACATGCCCACGGCGAGAATGCGCTCGTCCGTCCACTCCATGCGGCGCACAATGGGGCCGACCCCAATCAGCAAGTCGCCGTTCGCCAGACTCGGCGGGAACATGATGCGCGAGTACATTTCCTTGAGCGGTGCGTACGTCATGCGCGACTCGAGGATCGGGATCACGTCCTCCCCGAACGAGTCGCGCTTCAAGTTGCCCACGTGCTCGTTGCCCAGCAAGTTGTGCGCCATGGCGGGCGTGGACTGGCCTCCCGTCTAACCGAAGTCGCCGCTATCCAGCGAGCTGCGCTGCTGTCGTGGTCCTCGCCCAAGTCGGGGATGGGCAGGTACGTGGGCTTGGCGCGGCGCTCGGCCTTGCTGTCGGGCGGGGCCTGCTCCACGCTGGCGTGGAAGACGTCGCAGAAGACGTCGATCCACTGGTGGCGCTCGCGCTCCGTGGCGGCCGCCAGCGTGAGCTTGGCGTCTCGGATGAAGAGCAGGAAGCCGAAGGGCTTGGGCTCGCTGCACATGCGGATAGTGATGGGCGTGTGTGGCGCCAGCGGGATGTCCCCCTTGCGGTTGCCCTTCTGGCTGAAGTACTGCAGTCTCGAGCGCTCCAGCACGAAGTCGCGCCACTTCCACGTGAACAGGCGGCGGTCGCGGCGCATGAGCTTGCCTAGAAGCAGCACGCCGCCGCTGCCGGGGCCGGACGAGCCTGCTGAGCTTAGTGCCGGCACGGAGGTGGGAGGGGACGTGGAGGGCTTCATCTGCGGCGTGCTGAGGGCGGCAGAATGGCTAGAAGACGCGAAGGCGCTTCCGGACTGGCCAGTAGACGCGAAGCCCGCCAGGTCGAAGGCCCCTGTAGACGCGTCGCCGCCTTCCGAGCGCCGCATGGCCATCGTCGAGTCGGAAGATGCAGCAAGTGCGGATGCTGTCTGTGTTCGTGACGGTGCATGAACAGACAACCAGCAAGTTGGTGTGTAACACGTAAATGAGGTTCGCGACATTAAAATCATGTGCCACACCAAGTTCTTCAAATTTGAATTTTCGCAGAATGACGCGGGAGGAGACGGAGCCGACGCAGACGCCGGAGGAGGACAAGCCACCACGATACTCGTTCCTGGAGATCAAAGAGGCCCAGCGCGTGTGTGGAGAGAAGATGGTGGCGGCGGCGCTGCGTCGTCGGCCCAGCAGCAGATCTTCCGCGCGCACGTGAGCGACCTGTGCGCCACGGTGTTCGCGTCGGCGCTGCGTAAGTACGACCCGGAGGACAAGCAGGAAGTGGCGGCTGTAGACGAGGAGACGACGAGTAGGATGAAGCAGCTGGAAGAGAAGCTTGTGGAGAAGCAGGCGGCTGTGCTCAAGCTGCGCGAGCGGGTGCCGCGCATGGCGGCGGCGAACGCGCGGAGGGAGCTGGCCAGGGCTCGAAAGAGGCACGCAGACGTGCTCGTGACGTACGTTGGTTGGCAGATAAATGATTCTTGGAGAGAGATTGACTGGGGTGATGATGTAGGGAGCCTGAGACGACGGACAATGCTGTAGAGCTGACGGAGGAGCAGCTGGAGGAGCTCAAGGCCGCCTACGCCAAGACGGCGTCGTCGATCGAGGTGACGAGTGCCAAGCTGTCGCAGGTCATGAGCCAGACGACAGAGACGATCAGCATTGTACGATTTTGGAGCGGGGGACCGTTGGTGAGGAGGAGCTGATGGTGTTTTTGTTGTCGTGGCAGGTGGAGAAGGCGATCAAGCGGCCAAAGACCGAGGTCGATGTCGCTATGGAGAACAGTCCGATCAAGGCCAAGGCGCTGCTGAACGAGCAGGTGAGTGGCATCGTTAGGGTGCTCCTTAGGGAATGTGTTTTGCAGAAACTCACAACGAAATTTTGGATTATTTACCACAGGAGATAAGCAGCCTGCAGCAGCCGTCTCCTCTTCGCACACGGCTGGCGCTGCAGCTCAGCGCCTCCAAGAATGTGTAGTATATGGATTCGTTCGCTTTCACTGCCGAGACACATGGCAGTCGGCAATATATGGATCTTACCCCAAGTATTTGTCACCATGCCATCCATATCGGCCTCGGGAAGCATGGCAGTATGTGAAGGACATACACGTTCCTCTTGTATCTCATGCGTCAATAAAGGATGCAAGCAGAGCAGTGAAGTGCTTTCGATTGGAATCGAATCAATCTTGCTCCATGTCGAGAGGTTCGAGCAGGTCTTCATCCCAGAAGCACCTCCACCAAATCATCAAGTGGCGAGTAACACAGCGGTGCGGCATGTTCGATCGTTTGTGGGGCCGCTGAAAATGTTCTTCTCCAGAAGCTTTCTCACCTCTGTTTGTCAAGTGGGTGCTAACCTGTTCCTCAGCTCCAATTTCCTGGCGATCGGTGATGAAAGAAACGTGGTGAAGTTCATGTCATCTGGAGGGTGATTCACCGGGGCAGGTCGAATGCTGGAACATCTTGAGTTTTCGAGGATTGGTACTTGACCGGACATTAATTTCCTGAGAATTTCCGCGAACGTTGGCGACGTCAAACTCACTAACTTGATCGTAGAGAAAGGCTTTTTCGATACTGCAGTCGACGCTGACGTTGCTTTCGGAGCACCAAGTTTTTGTGAACTGATCCTGTCGTTGCGGACGTATTGTCGGTTCTCAGCACGTTTTCTCTTGGCGCGAATGCTCTGTGCGTGGCTACTGACCTGGCGCTCTGTTCTCGACCCCACGTGGTTTGCGATTTGGCTCCACGATCCGTAGCGATACAACTTCCGAGCGGCACAACACCGCTCGTGCTCGTACTGCTCCAGACACCGATTTTCTTCAGTGTCGCGGCTTGGCAGAGGAAGAAAGCTTTTCTCGGTCATCGCATCGCACCATTCAATCTCCCAGGCAGCTCTTTTTGCAGCTCTCATCCCAGAGCCGTCTTCTTCATCTTCTTCATGGGCTTCGTCGCTATACGACATACTATACTATACTATACTATGCAGTAGCTTATTCATGGGCATCGCTATCGAGATGTGCCATTCCAGCCACTTCCGGGACCCATAGCGAGGAGGGGCTGCGCTCGGAGTGGACACGGGTGTGCTGACATGGATTCTTCTTGTCTCCAGCACGTGACATAGTGAGTAGGTCTGTTCCGTTGCGTAGATCTACATGTATCCGCCTGCTCCTGTCGACGTGAATGGTGCCGTGAGATGGGGAGAAACTAACTCCAACATGATCCGCCGCCATGCCGCGATCTGTTGTTGAGGTTCGTCTTCAGTTGGTGGCAGTGGGAACGGGCCCGGCTCAACCTTCACTTTATCTTCAGATGGCTCTGCAGTGGCAGCCCCGACCACTTTGGCCATTTCGTTAGGCTGAACGACTTCAGGGATGACAGTGCTTGTAACTGAAGTCGACGTCATCTCCAAAGCTGCCCGCCTCGTTAGATACTGCTGGTACGCTTCTGACCTCCAGCATCTCAAACCATAGTCTTCCACCTCGCTCCCACACGCCGTTCTGATGTGCGCCACGGGGCAGTGCCGCCTCCGACGCTGTCGCTGCAGGGAAATGCAGTTGTTGTTGTCCATCGATCGGGGATTGACTGCGAGAGGCGCAAATCCTGTTCTCTGGTCCAGGAGAATCTCGAAAAAGTTATGGGCAGGTGACGAATCGTCGTTTCCGTGCTTTGGGCGCTCACCCGACCTAGACTTCCACCGACAACTTGACCAGCATCGGGCCAGGGAAAGAACCAGCAAAGCTTGATGCACAAGTTTTTACGAACCCAAGAAGATCGGGGCATGGAGTCGCGAAGAACACGAACGCTACTGCGCAGCTTTAAAGATGATTCATCGATATTGATCGTGGAAACTCATTGCAAGCTGTGTTGGCACGCGAACGGATCGTCAGGTTATTAGTCACGCTCGGAGTATTCGTGAGAAGAACAAGCGACACGAGAGGTGCCAGAATCAATACCAGGTTGCGGCATGATCGTCAAGTAGCTCGGTATCACGACAAAACTCAGCGAGATCAAGGCGAGCACAATGAGCGAGCTCGAAAGAGGCAGCGATGGCGGATTTGCAAGTGCACGATCTGGAAAAAGGTCACTTGCTGTGGTATTTCAGCAAGAGAAAGCCAAGGGGGCTACTGCTGCGAAAGCTCCTCAACGGAGACGCAAGCAATACGAATGCAGAAGAACAAAATGCAAAGGAACCGCGGAGGAGACATCGACGGTTGGTGAGTCGAACAAACGGTCCGACGACATGAACGACTACGTCGAAGCACCAAAACGAAAGGAAAAAGGCAAGTACGACGATGAGAACGCCGAGAACTTGAGCAAGACGAACTCTTCGATGCAGATGTCTCGGGAAATTCTATCGAGGTGAAGGATTGGACACTCGTAGCCAAGGGAGAAACCGTGGACTTCCGAAGCGCGACAAACAGCGAGCCTTGCAGTGTGCAGACCGGCGAAATTAGCGAGCTGACCAAGCTACTCTTCCGTGCGGCAAAGTAACTGATCAAGCATTTCGTGAGAATACAGCGAGGCCATGGGATAAAGGAAAACACTCTTCTCGAACTGGAACAAAAATCGCCAGATGCGCTGCTTGAGCTATGAATCTTTGTTATGTTGTTGGGTGGTGGCTTCAAACTAACAGCGCGATTCACCAACGGATGGCTACTCAGTACGCAATCGCTTTCGGAGATTGTACGGAGGAGGAGGCGGGAGTGCTTTGATAGGAACGTTGTTCATCGGACCATCAGCAGCAGTCGCAAAGGGAGCCTCCTCGTAGTAGCCCACAAACACTCGGCATACCTTTTTCGCTTCCAAGACTTCGGCTGATGGCTCCAAGATAAGCGCTTCACACGATTTGCTATCCGGACAAACGGCAATATAGATTGGCGGCTCGCTTTTTCCAGTTCTCTTGACATCAGCCGGGAAAAAAATCGCATTCATCTTCTCCAACTGCTTCCCGTCAAAGCCATGTTTTGATGCGACAATAGTTTGAAGGTAAGCCACGTTGCCCCTTTTGTTACTGCCGATGGCAGACTCGAGCTTCACAATGCTGTCAATATTCGGGAAATCATGGCACGCAGGAAACCAGTACGTGAGCCTTTCGTCGTCTCTCCACGCCTTCAGATGGCTCTTATGATCGCTTGCCGTTCCACAGCAAAGTACACCGCCGGATTCCAAAGGCACTTGAGTCTCTTTGAGATGACGGGGAGCATTTGGGTTTCTTTTCTCAGGCAGATCATATTCAGACATGCGGAGCTTCAGCATATTGTCAGCAGCAAGGCGGTGTAGATAGATCTCGAAAACACTTCCAGCGAGTGATCCATGTCGAGCTTTTTGAGCCCAGTTGAAGATTCGTAAGAGCGCATCCGATCGAAGCCTCGTATGAAGCGCAAGAACGGCATACTCGGAATCGACGACTTGCACCCAGTGCTCGCATGAAATAAGTGCATTTGCGGCTTGCACATCCTTCACGAAGGTGCGTCGTAAACGGTCGAGCTGATCTGGTCCCGACTGAACGTTCGACTTGCTTGATAAATGCACAGCGGCGTCATTGACATTCCTGACAGTGTTGACTATCCCGATGCGTATGTCCTCAGCTGTAGCTCGTGTAAACTCTCGAACGCTTCCACCAGAATAGTAGAACCGCTCCTCCATGTCTTCCTCTTCAAAATGGTAGATGGTTCGGCCCAGGCTGAAGAGATGCTTCTTTTTCCAGCACGAAAGCAGGCAATAGTACGCATCATCAAGTTCTCGAGAGCTCAGATCCACTTGCTGCGACGTCGCCAGCAAATTAAATGTCTCCAGCTGTTCCGGGATGTCACCGTAATGTAAACCGTCTAACAGCAGCCAGACGTTTTCGATTTTCTGCTGCCGACACAGTTCGTCATATACGCGACCAGCCTTGAATTCCGTGCATGTTGGGACTGAAAAATACACAACTTGATCACCCTGGTATCCCAGATACAGGAGACAATTGCGCTGGTTCAGCTTGGTCAATCGTCGATACATTAGCACGTTCTTTTTGTGCTTGAAAACGAGATGGAATGCCATCACGCACAACAACGTCGACTTGCCAATGCCAGGCGACCCTATCATGATGCTCTTCTTGTTTGCACGTGGGTTGATGCTACTGGGAGTAGACGCTCGAAACCATCCGTCTAACAGCAGCGACGAGATTTGTTTGTCTTCCATTCGCCAAAAAATCTTCCCGCTGTTGGTGCATCCGCCGAAGTTGTTCATAAACCCCCAAATTGAAGGAATCTCGTGCGCGGCGCCGACGCCCCATTCTGTCAGGGAGAGGCATTCTTCCGCGTACTTGTCGGGCCCGTTGAGGACAGTGGTGCTTGGAATTGGTTTGGCCTCTGATGTCACAGTGCGAGGATCAACACGCTGCGTCGGCACTTCCACGATGAGCACCTTTTTATTCGATCCGCCAAGCGTACCAATCGGCCAATCCTCTTCCAAAGTGTTCCCCTTGGCGTCATACGCTGCTCTGTCGGTGTAGATGCGCAATTGATCCGCTACAACACCCTTCAGGATATCCGGTTCTTCACGATGGTATTTTCCTCGGATCGCCCCGAGGAGATCTTCAAGATCACTGACACCGTCCGATGACACTGACGCTGTCTGGGTACCCGCAAACGCGCCGCGAGTTGCTGCATCCACCAGCTGGAACCACACTTTCCGCGCCATCTCGGCTTTCTAATCACAAATTCCTGTGAGTCTTGGTGGTCGCTACCTCTGCATGGCGACAGCGCGCGATCGTCGTTTACCTGCTTGGCTTGTTCCTCCTTGCTACTGCTTGGACTTTCCTGCTTGGTCTGCTTTTGTCTTCTCTGCTCTCTGACAATCCCAAAATAACCTCAGATGAGGTTTTATGCTGCAATTATGTGGCGAATCGTGACGAATTGAGGCATCACGCTACGGGAGCACTTCAATGTACATGTACTTCGACCGAGGGCACCACTGATCAATCACACCGAATCACCGACGTACGTGCTTCAAGCTGCCACGAAGGGATCTGCTTCCTCTCGCCGTTCGACTGCACCGCTGAAGCTCGAACCAGAACAAGCAGCCAAGCCTCCCAGCGTCGTGGCTCTCCGCTGTGTGCTACACGGCGCTGGGCCCCACCCACCTTCTTTAACGGTGGCTTCGCTACTGCCGATGAATGGGACACCAAAGGGTCGACGACATCATGGTAAACTTTACCAACGTCGACCCCGTCGGCCAGATGACTGCTATCACTGTCTATGACCCGCTGTTCCACGTCGGCTTGTACCTAAGCCCACTGTCGGGCGATATCGACGGCAAATGAGGCTGGGCGACGGCCGATATGCGTGCTTTGCCAACGCATCGCCAGCTAGCAGATCCGAGGCTACATCGGATCTGTTAAAAGCACAGTGCCAGTAGCCCCAAGCTCACCCACACGAGCATCAACTTGGATGACAAGTTTCGGTCGTTTGCTCTCTTCAGGAAAGTTTCGGGGGTTTCTGGTGTTCGCCACCGAGGCCGAAGGGCTTTCTGCTGTTGTGCTCTCGCCGTGAGGACATTAAAGCACTTTCAGAACTGAATCCACATCAACACTTACGCGATGGACCCCCGTGCTAGCTGGAACAAGTTCGCAACGTCACGGCGATAGCTTCTACGAAGTCTATCAAGCTTAGTATTTTTGTGAGTTGGTGAGCAGCTTAGTGGACGCCTACCACAAATGGCCTATGCGCCTGCATAAGCTGATTTAAGAAAACTTATATCTGCTGAGACGCAGATTCCGGTCCGAAGGGTCGCTGTACCCCCCCCCTATTGGGCAACTACATAAATATTATCTTAGTTTCATTATGAGCCATCCTTTTATGACAACTGAACGGCATAAACGCCGACCTCTCACATATATTATATCGACATCTGCACAATTTATATTTAGAGACAAATTTAGGGAAACCGCTTAAGGCGACTTTAAGCCATTTGTGGTTGGCGTCCAGTGGTGTTGCCATTTTTCGTTAACGAACTGATTCAAGGCAAATTGCGTGCTACCGACTGCACCGTGGTCGAGTTCTCTGGTCAGGACGAGCTGGCGTTCAACACCAAGGCCGAGGTGACGGGGTCATGCTGGACGACTTTCACATCGGTCTACTCACGGACACTGACGCTGACGCGCCCGTCATGAACGCGAAAGCCTGCTTGCAGCCCTTGGTGACGACGGCGACTGGTTGTAGACCGCCATGGAGGAGGAACCGGGTCACCCGATGATCTACGACACGGACGAACGCCATGATGACTGGACGCCGCTGCCGCCACGATCAAGCCGGACCTGGTGGACGAACAAGGCCGCATCACAGCTCGTGGCACCCTGGCGTCGGGTACTTCATGGATCTTCACCCCGCGATCGACAACATGCACAGCTTACGAGACTTTCGGCGAGAATGGGCCTCTAAAGCTACCCGGAGGCTGAGGGGTAAAAGGCGTGGAATCCGACCGGTCATGTCAAAGACGGCGTTACCGACGAAGCTGCTTCGTAATGATCTGGGCTTCGAGGGTCTCCTGGTGTACGGTGAGAATAACCACCTGACGGAATTCCACCGCACGGCACGTTCCACCGAGGAAGTTACCTGGTTCTCTCGAGCGCACGTGATTGACATTAGCATGGTGGGGTCCGATCTTACGTCCGCAAACGGCTCGTACGTCTAGCTCACAGCCATGGTGGCAGCCGGCGACAGAGCTGGCTAGTGTCGCTCTGCTGGTCTACTGGTAGGATTCTTCAAAGTTATTCACTCAACCTCCTCATCACTAACGGCTCGTACCCTGCAATCGTTCACCGCCTGGAAGAGTCTGTGCATCGTATAGTAAGCCCAGTGTGTGTTCTTCTGCTCAAAGTCGTATCATCGTTCGTCTGCAAGCTGCTGTTGCACCAACACGCGGCGTCGGTCCTGATCCTGCTCAAGATCGGTGTCCGATGGTTACAGCTGCCACTGTCACTACTCTAGCTAGCTAACCACACACAAATACAGACTAGTGACTGCTGCGTTACTAGCGTTGTGTTGTGGCGGAGCTTACCGCTGTTGCGGTGGCCTTGATCTAGCGATCTGCTACCAGCCTTGGAGATGAGGCGCCTGGGGCTGGTTACCAGGGGATGGCTACCCTATTCGGCGGCGTACTCTCACTCCTGCGGGCTTGTCCTACCGAAGCTTCACGGGGCTAATCTACCCGACTCCTCACTTGCTGGGGCGGCTCCGGCAACTTGCTGACTGAGACTCAACTGTCTTCCACGGGCGGGTGTATTTCTCTGCTCGTTAGGGCGCTTGCGTGCTGCGGCGCTAAAACGATTCTCCCCTATATCTACTGCGGTCTCCCTGGCCGGGAGACGCCTGGCGACTGCTCGCGCGAGCTAGCAGACGTACGTTTGCCTACATGTCACCTCGCCTCGCCTTGGGGCTGACTGCGGCTTGGCTGGCCGGGTCAACCTGCCGCTGGTATCTTGTCGTACGCGCCACGATCTTCAATCGCCGCACGCCATTCCTTCTGTCGACGTGCGTCTGTCACTGCCAACCGCTGCCAACCACGTCCCTCACTCGCTTGACCCCGGGTCAGGACTACGAGCACCCCCGTCAATCTTACTGTATGATAAGATCAAGCTAAACCTCGGTGAAACTGAACAGGCAGTGAAGGAAGAAGGGACTTTGGTGGTGGTGCAGGAGGAAGGGCAACAGATTGGAACGCAGCAGAGGCTGACGACGTCCAAGCAAGTGGACATTGATTTCCACCGCCAAGATGTCGTAGCATCGACACGACGCCATCGCGCGAACAGAGCAGCTGCTGACAGATCAACTCACTTCAAACCTCAACTTACCTCTTCAGCGCAATATCGCAGATAGCTTCATCCATTTCAAAGATGCAACGGCATCTGGAGAAGTCACTCAGTTGGAAGAACACCGTGACCCTCTTTTCCATGCGAGAGACGTTGGGGACTTTCCCAGTCTTGTTGCCTCGAAGGTCGATGACTGCATAATCGTTCACTGCAAGTGCAGCATACTTTCCGCCTGGTGCGAAACGCGCCACATGCTCACCGATCTTGTCTCCGTTCACCAGCAGCTCGAGCCCCCACCGCAGGCTCCCATTGAGATAAAAGTCGATTTCTCCATCGATCCGCAGCGCCTGATCACCGTCAGAGAATATGCGTGACAACTCGGGGCAAATCAAGCATGTCGGATGGGTGTTCAGAGCAAGGCCTCCCATGAACATATGCTGGAAAGTAGCTTCCTTGGGGAAGCTCGTCGCATCAACCACAGCCTGCTGCAGCGCAGAAGCCGACATGTTGCCAACAACATTCTTGATCAGATCACGCAGCGACGGCGGGTTTTGAAGTGCACGATTCGGGAAAAGCCACTTGCTGTAGTACTTCGCTGCCAATGGAGACGAAAATCCCACTAGCCGATCGGCATCTTCGACGATAATACCAGCTTTCTTCAAAGCCACAAAGCAACGATTGTCTGCATCGGCGAGCTTCGACTTCAGCGAGACAATATTCGATGCAGCAACCAGGCATTCGATCAGAAACTGCCGAAGCTCCGAACTGGTCGGTGTCGTGTGGTGATTATCGAAACATCGTGCCATTCGCTGCAGGCACTCTTGACTTAAACAGTAGGCAACCAATTCGGGCTCTGCTGGAGCCGGGTCTTTGGCGAAGAAGGTCGCCACGGCGTCAACTGAGTAGCGCAACGCCCCGATCAGTCCACTGCACTCGCGAATCAACAACTGGATGACGTTTCGTTGCTGCATTCTCTCGGGCAATCCTGTTCTTGGCAACCGCAAAAATTCTTCCGCTTCCGCGTCGCCCAACAGGAAACCCTTCGGCCGAACGTCAAAAGCGACTAGAACCCAACCGGACTCTCCACTCCACCTTCTAGCGCATGCGTCGCACAGATGATGAAACGAATATTGCCTGGTAGCCACGACGGCGCAACCTTGATCAAGGTGCTCCAGAATCCATTCTCGCCGTACTTCGCTTGAACATCATCCACCACAACGTCATGGTCTTCGGTCGAGCTGAGGCTCGTCGTTCCACCGTAGACGTCAATTCCACAAGAGCGCAGTAAGTCAACCGCTGATACGTCGCCACGAAGAAAGGAGATGGGGACACAATTCAGTCCAGGATATCTACGAGCAAACAGCGACAATAGCGACGTCTTCCCTGATGCTGCGGGCGAGATGAGGAGGAGGAAGCGGTTTCGGCCGGACGTCATACTATCGTGGATACGGCCGAGAAGGTGCACGCGCGCAAGATGAGGCGCTTCAGGGTTCACGCTGTAACAGGGCTGCCGCGTGGGCGCCCGATGACGCGCGCAATGGTGGACGAGACGGACGGATGTTGAAGACGCGAGCCAGGACCGCCACGTGGGCGCCCGGCGACGCGCGCAAGGATGGACGGATAGACGAACGATGGGCGGAGGCTGGTCCGGAGGACCCCGGTCTGCGAGCGGCAGGCACGACGGAGAGGGAATTGGTGAAGTACCGCCGCCGAGCCGCCGACACGCAAGTGAAGACCGCGGGCCCACTGGATCCTGGACGGATGGACGGACGAGGGCTGGACGGAGTTCTCAGCGTGAGTGAGTTCACTTTGGTTTTGGTACTGCAGAGTGCAAGTGGTTGCTGGGGTGACGCCGTCGCTGTCGGTCTGGCCAGCTCCATGCCGTCCACGCGAGCTTCCAGGCGCGCCACCGTCGACATCATCAAGTGGATGGCGTTGACCAGCGTGGTCATCTCCGAGTTCGTCGTCGCGGCCGGGGCGTTGCCGTCCGGCATGAGGCTCGTCGCCGGGTGTCTGCCAGCCGCAGCCGGTGTCGCCGCCGTCGTCGTGTCCGTCGTCGTCGCTGTCGCCGTGTTCGTCGTCGTGGCGGGCGCGGGTTGGCTAAGCCCGTCGCTCGCCGGGTTCATCGTCACCGCGTCCGTGGTGCTCGGCGGTGTTGCCGGGGGGCATCCCTGCTGGTCCTTGGGAGCGCGTGATCACTCCGGGAGGCGTCGCTGGAGCCCTTGGAGCAGCGGGAGCGGGACAGCCTGGCACGACGGCGACAGCGCGGACGGCCGCGACGGGGACGGCGAGCACGACTGAAACGGCTCCCCGAACGGCCACGACGGACGATACGGTGCAGACGGAGATGGCGGCGACCCGCACGGGCATGATGACGCCCGTGGCGACTGGGACGACCTCGGCGACGACTGGGACAGTGGCCACGGCGGCACCTCAAGTGGCGCACGAGCGAGCCCAGCCCTCTGCGAGGACGGTGGCACCCAGCAAGACGAGAAGGACAACGACGACGAGAGTACCGGCGCGGCAGCCTTCATCCCCAGGAGGCAGCGGTGACAGCAGCTCCAGCAGTTCTGACAGCTCCGACAGCGACGACGACTCGCGAGCTGGACGGCGACGACAACGACATGGACGGCGACACCGACGACGACGCTCGTCACGATCAGAACGGCGCCGGCAGCACCGGAAGAACGCGAAGGATCTGGAGTTGACGCCGTACAAGCCTTCCCCAACGGTGTCGGTGTCGACCTGGATTGCAAAAGTGGATCTGGTAGTAGGTGAGGGCACACGGCTCTCCGGCAGAGGAGATTGGACGGACGCTGAGTTGTACTTCATCGTGGGCAACAAGTTGCTAGACAATGCGGCTGGCTGGTGGGTCCAGATGGACCAAGAGCTGCCAACGGAAGAGAAGACGTGGACAAGATTGAAGTCGGCGATCATGCGACGGTATGGAGAGCGGCCAGATCAGGCGATGGCAGAGTGGCGAGTCTACCAGCGCATGATGTACCCCGGTGAGACGTTCGCGGACTTGGCGGCAGGGTTGCGAGACCTGACGGGTCAGAACCACGTGAGTGAGCGCACGTTGCTGGCTCAATTCTACCGCAACCTGAACAAGACGACCCGCATGTTGGTGAGGCAGGACCTGGCGCCCACGACGTTGGAGCAGGCTGTGGACAAGGCGACGGCCATCGACGACCCCATCGACAATGTGGCGCAGGGCATGATGAACATTGGGCAGGCGTGGGCGACTGCACCGAACGCCTTCGCTGTACCTATGAATGGAACGACTGGAGTGTGGCTATCGTCCCTGGAGTGGGCGTTGTTTCTAGGCCAGCGAGCGAGTCGCTAACGGCGCAGATGGGCACGGAGAGCCAGGAGGTGGCGTTCTTCACCACCCCCAGGGCGTCTACAACAAGTACACCGGGACGTGGGACGTGCCGGACGGGCGATACTGGAACGGTCGCTACTGGCAGCCGACGAAGAAGCACCAGCAGTCGAGAGTGCGGCAGGAAGGGCGAGCCAGCGGTAAGCGTGGCGTGGCCAGCGGCGACAAGAGGGCGAAGGTCCGCATGGTGCAGGCAGAGGACGACGAGTCCAGCGAAGACTCAGCGGAAGAACCCGCGCAGAAGCTGCCGCGGCGGAAGAAGCAGAAGGCAGCGGTCCGGAAGGCGGTGGGCGCGGTACGTGTGGCCAAGACTGAGCCGCAGGTGGCAGGCTCCCCGAGCGGAAGGTGAACAAGTGGCCGAACGCCGACACGAAGTGCTTCGCGTGCGGCGGGACGGATACTTCCTGAATTCCAGTGACCTGATTGGGCCAAAAGTCGCCCGTGTTTGTGACACGTGGCGCGCCTGGTCGCGTACGCTGACGCCCGGTCCCAAGATAATCCGACCGTCCAAATCTCTAACTGCCCAAGTTGTCTCCCAAGCCTCCTATAAGCCAGCCCAGTGCTGCCAAGTTGAACCGAAGTCGCGCCAAGTGTCTCCACCCTCGCGCCGACTACTACCGACCCCATGTGCACGGCCTCAAGACCGTGTCGTCACTCTGTTGGCTCCGAGGAACCTCCCTCCGTCCAAATGGAGGCGAGGTTCCAAAGGAGTTTCTGGATCACAGTGTCCAACCGGAGAACATGCTCCCAAATATCCAGCGAGAATCCAGCCCGCACCCATCAAGAATCCTTCCAAGTTTCCGGTATACTCTACCCAAGCCATTAACGACCAACCAAGCCGACCGACAGGATGTGCTATGCACAACAGCCGGTTGAAGTCCATGTCCCACTGATTACCAAGCGCCTGACCTGATTTATCCCATTGGACTGTTCACCTGAACCCATAGTGAAACCAAGTCATTTGGACCTGCCATGAGGGCAGGCTCCGTGCAGAGAAGATTGTGATAACCTTATATAATACAGAGTTCGTTTTGCCAAGAAGAGCGCAAGTGGCCCCCGGAGACCGTTGGAATCCGTGAGATTGGCCCAGCATCGGTACGCATTGTCTGTTTAGCGGAGAGACGGTGTCTGTGAAGCTTGTGCTGGACGCGTCGTGATCGCGAAGACCGCCGCGGGACTCTCGTATAGGTTAAGTTCAGTTGGACGGCGATCGAGCGGCGCGCGCTTGAGGTGACCTGTCCATTTCATATTTCAGTTGGAAGTTCTCGCGTCCGTTGGACAGAGACTCCATTTCATATTAACTACTGCTTTGGGAGGTTATTAGTGGTCACCCTTGAAGCTTGATTGATCGACTACTGTGTGCTAGGAGTGTATTTGCTTTGCTAGCGTTTGTCTTCCGTTGGAAGTGGTGCGTGTATCGTCCAAAAGGAGCTTTGGAACTGACCGGTGTTCCAACAGCATATCCTAGTTGACCGGGGTTGTGACCCATCGTCCGAGGGTCCTAAAGAATAAGGGCGACTGTATATCGTGTATAACTCTGTGTATATTTTGTATTGTGGTTATCTGGAGAAGACTCTGACCGTAGTCTAACCTCCCCAGTCTAACAGGCGGCGTTTGGAAGTGAAGGAACGCGCTCTGTATTCTTTGTGTTTGATCTGTATTACAAGCAACCCAATCCGGTGGAATCCAAGGTTCGAAGATAAACGACACCTGTAGGGATTACACAAGAACACACGCCAACTTCATCTTGGACACCAGTTGTTCTTGGTGGAGTCTGACCTCAGTGGGGTTTCCAAAAGAAGCGTTTGGAGTCTGCAGACCTTTTGGTCATTTGGACTTCCAACCGTCGACTTCCAACTTCCCTTCTGGGCGCATTCGCGCGCTGTACACCTGGGCGGCAAAAGGCGTTCACCCGCCTCGCCACACCTTCCATGATAGGCTGATGAGCAAAATGCAGGCAACAATGCTTAGCTTCATGGATTGCACACATAAATGTATTGAAGTTAGCATCACGACGCTACAATACTGCTCACACATCAAGCGAAACATTTCACCACACTTCCTGCGTGGCGTCGTGTTTGCCAGCGTCATCCTCAGCGTCTCCTGCATTCCATACAGTGTCTTCTTGCTCCTCAGGAGCTTCTTCCTCTTCCTCTGCACCGCTGATTTGGCGTCACTTCTTTCCGAGAATTTGGATGTCGCGCCTGATGCGAGAGCGCAGTCGGTTCTGGGCGTTGTTCCACGTGACGTGCGATGTCTGATGGTACGTCAAGGGGTTGCCCAGGTAGTGGCTGGGTCTCACTCGGTCGCAAAGGTAAATCATACAGGTAATAACATCATGTTTTCTACATATGCAACATGCTAGCAAGTTAATATGCTGCATATACAACATGTTCAACTTAGCCAAAACAAACACCGCGGACTCCGTGATGAAGCCGCGGTGAAATAAAAGCATACAAATATGTAGCACTCCCATGAACAACTTGGTCCCCCACTTGTGTGGCTTAGAACTGCCGCATCATGTTGAAGCGGCGTCGTGACGGGATCACAGCTTCGTCGAAGGCGAAAACTTGAGGTACGTTGTATCCGGCGACAAACGTCTGCTGCATGATCTCCACGATTGGTCTCACCTTCCACGCACGATCTGTATCTGCCCTGGCATCCGAGTTGTCCGAGAAGTGCAGGTTCTGCATCATACTGCTGAACCGAGCTTTCGGCATGTAGCGGCCGAACGTACCAGCAGGAACAGCACCAACAGTCGTAGTAGCCCAATGATCCGACAGACGTCTGGACTGAGGACACAGCATGTGTGCAGTCAGTAATCCAATACACCTCACGATCTCGTGGCCCTTAATGGGCTGGTGCTGTTTGATCTCCTTCTCCAACATCTCCTCTCGTGTCGCCTCTTTGCCTTGCTCTCTCTGCTTCTGGTGCATCTTGTCGATACGCTCATTCAAATGCTGATCGTAGTATCGGTTGCTCTCCTTTGCAATGTGGGTCCACAGGCTCCTAGGCAAAAAGAAGAACAACAAATCCAAAGGCGAGGAGGCCCGCTCGAGCACGTCAGCGGTGGGTCCATACTCCCCATCGTAGATGCCTGGGTACTCCGTATCCTCCGGAAATGTTTCTTTATCTAAAGTCGCAATATACAACATACACATCAGTATCACATGTTGTATATCATACATGCAAGTAGTTAACGTACCGAGATTCCAACATGTGCAGCAGCGCTGGCAACTCCAACAGGTGCAGCAGCGCGGGCGACGCCAACAGGTGCACCAGCGCGGTCGACATCAGCTGGCCCTGGTCCCGGCGCGACTCGTAGCTCCACTGGTCCGAAGTCTGCGTCGGTGCTGCGCTCGCCGGCGATCCCGCTGCAGTGCTCAGCGGCGAGCCGCTGACGGTCCTCCGTGAAGCGCCCCTCCAAGCGCGCCTTGAACGCGTCTGAATCGCGCCGCGTTTCCCGGCGCCCTCCCATCGCTTGATTGTTCTCCGTCCTTTTCGCAAATGACTGGGAATTTCCCTTGTCGGTGAGACACAGCGTCAGCCACCAATTCATCATCTGAGCGGGAAATCACTGTACCTTTTTAAACCGGTTGATACTCATCCCCTTGACTTTTTTTGGCATTTCTCCGCCTAGCCCTGAGCAAAACGGCAGAAATAGTGCGAAAAAGCATGTTGTCTTTAACAACATGATAGGAAAAAGTGCAATCAGCGACGGTGTCATATACAACCTTGAGTGCTAGAGGGGGGTTAACCACAAGATCGAGGTGCCCAAAGTCGCTCTGTTCCTCACGCACTCCATGACGCCAGGCGAGCTTGCAGTGTTCGAGGACATATTCATGGCGCTGGAGTACCCGCTGTATGCGCATCTGGCGCCTGGGCAGCGGTTCTACGACAATTTACCCAAGAATGTGCTCCTAGCGCAGATAACGGCGGTCACGAGGTGGCACCAGCGCACAAGCAGAAAATCGAGGTCTTCAAGAAGGAGTTGTCCAGAATCAGCTTGGACACGAAGACCAGGGTCCTCAAAGTGACCTTCAAAGGACGAGCAACGGCGGCCAAACGGGCGGGATGGGAGATGCACATGGCATCAAGAGCGCTCCCACGCATGGATTATGAGTTGATACGGGAACGAGCCAAGCTGACCCATGAACTGGTCATGTTGGATTACTAATCATTCAAGGTTGAGGTGCCCAAGGGAGCGATGACATCGAAGGACATCTATTGGCTGCTCTCGGAAGGCCTGGGACTGAAGATACAGGCGATGGAGCATACAGTTCTACCGAAAATGGGGGTTCAAGAACTTCAATGGCAAGTTAGGGTCCACGCTTCAGCGTGCCCGGCGGTCGTGTGGAACAAAAGCTTCATCATGTGGGGACAAACGGAGGTGGTGATTCACCACTTGTCGATCAACGTGAATTGGCCATGCCGGACCTGTCTATCGCCGAAGCACCCGACGAGATTCTGTACGGTGACCGAGACCGACCTTGCAGATGAGCAGAAGAGATTCACGTGCATCGTGACCGGCGTGCGCGTGGGCACCAGCGGAGCCGGAAGCAGAGGGGAAGCGGTCGACGGCACTCCGAGAACCATGGCGCAATTGGAGACACTTCTGCGGCGGGAACGAGGAACCACCGCGGTCGCAACGAAGAAGACTCGGACGAAGGCGCTCACAGGGCGTCAGACATCGGTGTCCCCGACCAAGAGAGAAAAGGTCAGCACAAACCTGAAGCTCTCCATCCCAGAAGAATGGGGGCAATCGCGGCAGCTAGACGACCACACGGATGGACAAGGCGAGGCCACGTCGCAAGAAACAGCGACCTGAAGCCCAGCGTCGACTAGGAAGGACCCCGATCGCTCGCAGGCATAGAAGGGAGAACGACAAAGCATAACAACAAATGGGACGTCGTCAGAGACGGAGAGACAAGGGCAATCCTCTGATCTGCCAGAGGCAGGACCCGCAGAGGACACTTCCGCGCAGCTCGACTTTGAGACGGGCAACTATGACCAGTACATGGAGAAAGCAGAGGATGAGAAAAGGTTGAATAGGCTGACCTACGCGGATGTGGTAAACACTGTGAAGCAGAAGCGGAGAGCAAACAGCAGCAAGCTCTCTTCACCAGCCCGAGGGAGATCGCCAACAGCACGGAACACCAGTGGACGAAGATCCCACAGTCCACGCAAGGACAGCCCACGCAAACGCAGTACCGAATTCATGAAGAAGATGCAGGCACGGGACGAGCAAAAGAAGGAAGAACGCAAAGGCGGAGGGCAACCTGCAGGGGGATCAAATGCAGATACAAAAGCAGACAGAAGGGCGTCGCACTCGCCCAAGCGGAGGGTCAATCGTAACTGGCCGGCCGGCAGAGAGGGGGACACGGAGGAAGCTGAGAGGCCATTTGCTCACGCCTCCAGCAAAGCTCGATCCGTCTCGTCCAAGCGACGGAGCACCGAGTCATCCAAGAGGGGGCCCAAGGTCACTCTACAGTCGTTCATGCACCAGTTCATGTTTGCCGTCACAGGCAAAAACGAAGACGATGTATCCAGGGTTGCCGAAGAGATATCAGCGGAAGAACAACGGCAACGGGAGTGTGAGAGTCCCGAGAGATGGAGCAGCTACCCATGACGCAGCCACGACTGGATCCGGTTCACATATGGAATGAAGCGGAGGAACAACGGGGTTTTGCGCTGCTAGCAGTCTCTTCACCCAGAGACGCGGGAGCCCTCTCGACGAGTGGTTAGCCACTCTCAGAGGAACGGAGGTAAACGTCGCGGCAAACGGGCACTGTGGATGGCTAGCTTACTATGCTGCCCTATACAATATAGCAAAGGACTCGACCGCCCGTCACAGGTTGTGGTGGCCAATGCCAACCTGCTCAAGAAACGCGTGCTGAATAAGATGCTGGCCAACTTGGTGGAGGAGTCCCAGTTGCACCCGGAAGACTTGCGGGCCGAAGCGGAAGCGTGTGGTTGCCCGAGGGGCGACGCCATGCACGCCATCGAGAGACTATGCGCGGTGGCGAACCACCTGGTGGATCAAAGGTGCAAAACGGTGAAGTCGACGGCCCAAATGCACTACTGGGTGAGAACGATGCACATGAAAGCAATGGCAATCCACGCTAGGGAGATGATCTATGTGCTAGATGTTCAAGAAATGGCCAAGCCAGAATGCAGGCATACGGGTATCAAGATATCACGGACTCGGAAGGTGAACTAGCCGAGACGGGCACGGTATGCCCAGTTCCGACGGTCCAAGCCATGGAGCTTATAAAAGGGTTGGTAGCAGCAGGGGTGAGACCTCCGGTAATGATACTGCGCTGGAGCTGTAACGGGGTTACATTGAATAGTGTGATGCACACAAGCTAGGTGCCACACATAAGTGGCTTCCACACATATGTTACGTGGGTCACCCCAGATAGGAGTGGGTGGCTCACAGCCACTGGATATGCATTTGACTAGGCTCTACTATGATAGATAGTGAGTCCTATACATACAAACAACAGGCGGCTCTGCCGCGATAAACAACAATACATTCAGTTCACATTTGAAGCCAAAGAGTTCACTAGCCTTGTTTAAGGTATTTCTGTCTCTTGTAGTCTATATTAAGGTACTCGTGCAAACTCTCGTATAGAGTTTGCAAGCTATCAATATTACTAGAGACTCTCTGAGTCTGTGTCTTCCTCTGACGCTAAAGCTACAGCAGCCCCGCTGCACTTGGTAGCACTTGTAGTCAATCCGACACCTGAGTCTTACGACTGTCCCTCTGTGAGGATGGAGCAATTTGCCCACTTACCCCCGAACCAACAGGACGGGCTTCATAAGCTGATGTCCTTGATCGGCCCGGAAGGTGTGGCCCATCTTGCTTCGCAAGGCCCCGACGCGGTGAACGCGCGTCTGGAGGCGTTTCCTCAGTATGAGAATGCTCTGTTGGAGCACGTCCAGCAGAAGATGACTGCGGCCGCGGCGTCTGTGACGCCTAGGCCTGCATCGGACGATGCTCCACGAGCTAAACCGCTCATGGTGAGCGTCAAGACCTTCGAGGGCAAGGAAGGCGAAAGCCTTTTGCTCTGGATCAGAGAGGTCGAAATGGCCATGGCGTCCGCCATGCTCAAGACCGAGCAGCAGCGCGTGGCGCTTGCGATCTCCAAGCTCGGTGGCCGAGCGCGAGAGTGGGCCCTGACGTGTGGCACGTCTGTGGACACTGCGTTCCCTTCTTGGGATCAGCTGAAGGCCCAGCTTTCGCGAGTGTTCTCGCCGCCTAACCAGGCGTATCGCGTGAGGTCACGCTTCCTGTCTACCCGTCAGGGTAAGAAGGAATTGTTGGACTTCGTCCAGGAGTTGAGAACTCTTCTCGCCGGCATGGCGGCGGATCCTCTTCCTGAAGTGGTCGCGGTGACCGTCTTCATGGAAGGCCTTCGCACTGGCGTGGCCAGGACGGAAGTCTTCCGTGTTCACCCGACCTCTTTTGAGGAAGCCGTGATGTGGCGTTGAACGCCGAGTTCAACTTCAAGTCGTCGCGACTTGGTTGGACGGCTTCCCAAGCCAGCTCTTCCGGAGCTTCTGATGTGTCCAATGGCGCAGTGCCTATGGACCTCAGCTACGCTGAAGATGAGGAAGCCGAGCTTCAGGCTGCTGAGCAGCGTATCGGCATCCGTCGATGCTATGTGTGCGGCAGCACGCAACACCTGCGTCCGGGTTGCCCGCTGCGCAAGCAGCGCCAGGCTCCGTCGAGCCGAATCTCCGCTTCTGAGCAGAAGCCTGGCTCGGGGCGGGGAAACGCCAAGTCCCAGTAGGCGTGGGGCGCGACCGAGTCGGTCAATGTGCTGGACATTGGAGTGTCCGAGTTAATGGACACTGGCGTCGAAGACGCGAGTCCCGAGCACTGCTCGTGGGCTGGACGTGGAGTGGCACGTAACCCACTGAGTGAGACTCCGAGTTACTGTGAGTCATCACTGCCTGCCGGTAATGGCGGGGTCGACACTGAGTCGAGGCATCTTGGGCGTGGCCCTAGTGATGCGCGTGGAGCGGCACGTAACCCGCTGAGCGATGCTCGTGGCTTGAGCGCAGCATCGCTGCATGCCGGTAATGGCATGGTCGACAGTTCGTCGAGGCATATTGGGCATGGCCCTAGTGATGCGCGTGGGGCGGCACGTAACCCGCTGAGCGGTGCTCGTCACGAGAGCGCAGCATCGCTGCATGCCACTGATGGCGTGGTCGGCTGTGAGCCGAGGCATCAAGGGGAGGACCCTGACGATGCGGGTGGAGTGGCACCTTATCCACTGGGCGAGGGCTGTGAGCGTTGCGGCTCCACGCCGGCTCAATCAGTGCAGCAAGAGGTGGCAACACCTGACGAGACTTTCAGTCTGAACACGCTGGCCTCTCCGAGGCGTACAGCTTCCGCGAGGAGGCGGCAGCGACGCCAGATGGCGACTGCGAGACGCAAGGCGTCGGCCCTGGTACAGGACGTGTCCGTCGTGGACGATGATAGCGAGCAGCTATACACACTCGTTGATGGAGTGACTGGTGAAGCCGAGGGCAACGTCAGCCTCGAGGCTATTCCGACGGTGGCTGCTTTGCTAGAGCTGGACGAGATGTCCATTCCCGACTTTGGGGATGCCTTAAAGGCTGGCGCGCTCGCCGAAGTGGTCATGATACGACCGGAGGAGGAATTGAACTCCTCGTCGCTTATGGATGAAGCTGTCCTTGAGGACACGAAGGAGGCACTCAGTGCGCGAAGTGGATCTTCGATCCTGAAGGACCCATCGGATCCGTTCTATCCTTTGGTTAAGGAGTTCCAGGATGTGGTCTCGAATGACCCGCCCACTGGCTTACCTCCGGATCGAGGTGTCCGTCATGAGATTGACTTGGTTCCCGGAACCAAATACTGCGTAACGAGGCAGTGGCCCTTACCGAAGGAGCAGTGCGACGTCATTGACGCGTTCTTCAGTGCCAAGCACGCGGCGGGCATGGTGCGTGAGAGCAAGTCTCCGCACTCGACGCCTACGTTCTGTGTCAGAAAGCCTAATGGCAAGTGGCGCATCGTTCATGCTTTCAATAAGCTCAACGCTGCCACCATTCCGGCACAGACGCCGATTCCTAGGAAGGATGTTCTGCAGAACAATATGGTTGGCTGCACGATGTACAGTGCGCTCGACTTGGTCGATGGTTATTACCAGTTGCTCATGCGAGCGAGTGACATTCCGCTGACAGCGGTTAGCACTCCGAGCGGTATGCTCTGGGAGTGGCTAGTCATGCCCCAAGGGCTGTCGAATGCACCTGCGACGTTCAACCGTCTGGTGACACAGCTCTTTAGGCCCCATCGGGCGTATGCACAGACATACTTCGACGACATCTTCGTCCATAGTTGTGCTGCGGATGGCAGGTCGGATGTGGACAACCACATCGACCACTTGCGAGCGGTGCTCGAGTGCATGCGCACCAACAAGCTGTACGCTAACGCATCCAAATGCATCTTCGGTGCTGAAAGAGATTCCTTTCTTAGGATGCTTTGTTGGAAAGCGAGGCCTTCGAGCAGATCCTGCTAAGGTCAAGGCCATTGTCGACTGGCCGGTTCCAAAGAACCAGAAGGACTTACGTAAGTGGCTTGGCCTCGCCAACTACTTGCACAAGTACAGCGCGAACTACGCTGAGATGGCTCGGCCATTGTCCAATCTCCTTAAGAAGGATGAGGACTGGTGTTGGAACACAGAGCATCAAGATGCTTTCGAAGCAGTCAAGGAGAGTCTCCTTCATGCCCCGATCCTGGCGTTGCCAGACCCTGAACGTCCTTTCAGTGTCGTCTGTGACGCATCGGACTTTGCCATAGGCAGTGCTCTGCTTCAAGCAGACGCCGAAGGGCGTGAACGCGTGATAGCGTTTGAGTCTCGCCAGCTTAAGGCTGCAGAGAAGAACTATCCAGTTCATGACAAAGAGCTACTTGCGATGAAGTATGCTCTCGTCAAGTTCAGGGTTCACCTGCTGGGCTCTAAGCCGTTTGTGATCTTCACTGGTCATGCGTCACTACGCACTGCGACCCAGTCGCCTCACCTCTCGCAAAGGATGGCCCGTTGGATGTCCTTCTTCGCGGAGTACAACTTCGAGGTGAAGTACAAGCCTGGCAGACAGAATGGTCTTGCAGACGCGTTGTCACGGCGACCGGACTATGAGCTTGCTCATGTCACGATGGTGACCTCGTCGGTGACGGACTTGATACGCGCTGCGTATGCGCGAGACGACATGTGTGTCGCCCTGCTGCGTGCTCTTGGGAACAAGGAGTTTGAAAACTCGGACAAGACATTGTCGGCGCGCTTGCGCGCGAGCCTGCACCGTTACTCCGTCGCTGACGGTCTGCTGTACTACAGCACGAGTGCGGAGGACACACCTCGAGTCGTGGTCCCTCATAACGAGGATTTGAAGTATCGTATCCTCTACGAGGCGCATGATACACCGCTTGGCGGCCACCTCGGTCGCGAGAAGACCTACAGCTCTGTGAGCCGGACCTATTGGTGGCCCAAGCTGTACAAGTGGACGAGCACGTACGTGCGCACGTGTGAGACGTGTCAGCGGGTGAAGCCCTCACCGCATGCGGCCGCGCCGCTGGCAAGCTTGCCTGTACCCTCTGGGTGTTGGGAGTCCATGAGTTTGGACTTCGTGTTTGGCCTTCCAAAGGACTCGGAAGGTAACACGCTGTCCCTTCACCGTCCACGGTGTCCGGCACAGCCGCTAGATGAGCCATCTTGCTCAGACGGTCAACGAAGACCACGATGCCCAGATGAGCCATCTTGCTCAGACGGTCAACGAAGACCACGATGCCCGTCTGAGCAAGATGGCTCATCTAGCGGCTGTGCCGGACACCGTGGACGGTGAAGGGACAGCGAAGCTGTTTCTCGATCGGGTCTTCCGCCAACACGGGCTGCCCGCATCGATTGTCTCTGATCGAGACCCCCGCTTCACTGGGAAGTTTTGGGACGCTGTCTTTAAGGTGCTTGGCACCAAGTTGGACATGTCCGCAGCGGACCATCCGCAGACCGACGGTCAGACTGAGCGCGTGAATCGCGTTGTCGAAGACATTCTTCGTAGCATTTGCGCTGAAACGCCGAAGCGTTGGAGCGCTATGCTTCCACTCGTCGAGTTTGCGTTGAACAACGCTGTGCATGCCTCCACGGGCTACACTCCGTTCTACGTGAACGGCCTCACCCACCCGCGCGTCCCGCTGACGCTGCCACTCCGTGGTCCTGGGCTTGGTGGGGGAGAGATAGCCGATCGGCTTGCTGATGTCAGCCCACTCACTGTTCGTAAACAGGTTGACGAGTTCCTGTCAACGCGTCTAAGTGTCCTTCGACACGTACGTGACGCAATGGCTGATAGCCAAGACAAACAGAAAGAACATGCGGATGCTAAAGGCAGAGGCAATGTTGAGAGTTATGAGGTCGGGGACCTAGTGTTGTTTAACGCTAAAAACCTACCTACACATGCAGTGTCTGCGGTCTTCAAGACCAAGTTGCGCCCGCGCTTCGTGGGACCGTTCACGGTCGTGGCCAAGAAGGGCCTGGCGTACACGCTCAATCTTCCGAAGAAGATGCGTACGCACCCCGTGTTCTACGTTGGCTTGCTCAAGCCGTACCGGGACCCGGCCCATGTGGGTTCTCAGGAGCTGGCGCCCAACGTGGCGGAGCCACAGCGCCCTGCAGAAGTCGCAGCAACAGGTCGACCTGACCTTCCAGCCGCGCGAAACCTTGTTCAAGGCGCGCCAGGCGTTGAGTCGCCGGCTCAGCAGCCTCACACCACTGGAGACGTTCCCGGAGATCGCGGATCTCATTCACGGTGGTGTCAGACTCCCTCTCGGCTTGATCAAGCCTCCGCCCATGGCGCTCCAGGATCTGACGCACGTCGCTCAGCGATCTCTCCAAGCTCTCCAGCTCCTCAGGCCGGACAGGCTCCTCACCGTGCGAGGACACGGGCGCCGCCGGCGCTGCTCGACGAGCAGGGGAACCGCCACTTTCATGTGGAGCGTATTCTAAAGCGTCGTCGACGCGACGCTCATAACCAATATTTGGTAAAGTGGCGTGGGTACCCGCACCCAGAAAACTCGTGGGAGTTTGAGGTACCCCTCCGGCAAGACTGCCCTGACGTCGTGGACGCTTTTGATCGCCGCGATCGAAGGCGCTCTGCGAGCCCGCGACCGCGAAGTCGGTCGCCTCACGCTTCCCGCCGCTAGGCAGGGGAGCTGAGGGATCATACGCTGAGCTCAAGCGTTGATCCCGGGCTGCTGCAGCCGTCGACTCACCTTGGTGAGTTCCTGCAGCGCTCTTAAGAGCAGAGGAGCCGAGTCCGAGGGACTGTAGCGACCTGGAGGCGGCCGCCTGACGCTTCGTCTTCATCTTCGCGAAATCGAAGCGAAGCCGGCGCTCTAAGCGCACATCAGCTTCGTCGAAGCTAGACTGGAGAGCCTCCAGCGAAGAGAGACGGCGGGTTCGATGAACCCAGCTCGTGAATTGAGCGTCGTCCTCGTGGAGGAGCTCTCCCGGACCGAGCACCACCGGAATAGTCCGCATCGCGGGGACTGAAGCCCCACGGGCTTGATCGGACAGGCGAGTCCCATACTCCTCCGGAGTGGTCTGCTGCGGCGTCAGAAGCCTCTCTCGGAGAGCAGTACGAGTAGCGACCTGGTCGCTGGTACTGGCCGCCGGCCCGATTCGCCAATTCTGCAATGGCCCCGAGCCAAACTGCTTCAAGCGCTCCACCGGGTTGAGCGGTACGAAGCCATACTCTCGTCCAGAGCTCACTAGCGGTCGCGCCTCAGGTCGTTGCGAACGAACGGCAGTTTGCCCCTCGAGCTGACGCTCTTGAGCCTCGTCGAGGTCGTTGGAGATCTCGTTTGTCTCCAGACCAGACGAAGCACGAAGTGCTGTGGTCTCGCGATCCACGAAAGGGTTGGGAACCCGGCGTTGCTGCTCCGGCGAGCGTGGACGCGCAGGTGGCGGGGAGTCCTCTCGCTGAGGCATCGGCGTGTCGGAGTTGTAGTCCAGCTCCTCGTCCTCCTCCCCCTCCTCGAGGCCCTCAAAGAGGTCATCTGCCGCCCGGCGGGCCATGTTCGCGCTGCTGGGGCTCTCGGAGCTAAGCGCAAGACGGCTCTGCTGCAAGGCGTGATACTCTCTCACCGAGAGCGTTGACGCGGGGCGCGGTGAGACCTTACGGTCGGACGTTGAGGCACTAGGTGCCGGGGACGCGAGCGCGCTCTTGTTGTCGAGTGACTGAGACGCCTGCGGACTCCGAGCCATGTGCTCGTTGAACTTGGAAAGTTCTGGAGCGGGCTCTCGTGAGGGCAAGCGACTTGGCCGTTGCCGTCGAGACTTCTCAATCGAGACGATGACGAGTGCGTACACGTGGTGTCCACAGTCTGGTGGGGGAGGGTGTAACGGGGTTACATTGAATAGTGTGATGCACACAAGCTAGGTGCCACACATAAGTGGCTTCCACACATATGTTACGTGGGTCACCCCAGATAGGAGTGGGTGGCTCACAGCCACTGGATATGCATTTGACTAGGCTCTACTATGATAGATAGTGAGTCCTATACATACAAACAACAGGCGGCTCTGCCGCGATAAACAACAATACATTCAGTTCACATTTGAAGCCTAAGAGTTCACTAGCCTTGTTTAAGGTATTTCTGTCTCTTGGAGTCTATATTAAGGTACTCGTGCAAACTCTCGTATAGAGTTTGCAAGCTATCAATATTACTAAAGACTCTCTGAGTCTGTGTCTTCCTCTGACGCTAAAGCTACAGCAGCCCCGCTGCAGGAGCCCAGGGGGCAACCATTTGCAAGCGGTCCACTACAACGAGGAGGAGCACGCGAACTATGCGAAGAACATTGCGGAGTTCTCGGCGAATTGGAATCGCATTCTAGTGGAACACGGGTGGAAGGCGATGGATAACATCGCTTACGACACTGCGAAGACAGCAAAGGCGGCAGCAGCGGCGCTGTTAAACATCAGGCGGCAGGTACTCGAGCGACAGCGGCCAGCTCTGGCGTGGGAGCAACAAGCAGACTGCCCTCCAGAGGCAACAGGAGAGAACGAAGACGTAGCGAGTGATGCTTCGGTAGGCCACCAAGTGGAGACGGATCGTGACAGAGAGCCGACTGCCGATGAGCGGGGGGATTCGAGTGCCACATTGGCGCATAGGGGGACCGACGCGAAGGACTACAACAGACAAGCAGCACCGGAGGAGGCACAGCAGACAGCGGCCAAAAGCGAAACACAACTGGAGATAGAGGAGACCCAGTCTAGTACCGAGACGCGGGGCGGCGGCGGACAACAATAGCATGGGGAAACACACTCATGGGACGGCCGGAGTGGGCGACGCGGAGAGTGGAGGAGACGAGGAACGAAGACGCCACGCGGGAGAGCAACAGACCCTGCACGGGATCTTCAGAAGAGTGACCAGGGAAGAGAACGAGAGGACAGTACGACGCGAATATCAAGCGCAGGAGCGCAAAGTGAAGAGACGACGACGACAGGGTAAGGCAGTACAGAGAGCGACGCCTCCGAATCAACATCTTCGGGGTAGGACGATCGGCATAACGACGCAGAATATACGAGGATTGGCCACCCATATTACGAATCTGGGACAAAAACTTGCAGGGCTTCAAGGAGCAGCACCTGAGGGGAAACAGGGATGTGATATTGCTACAATAGACGCACCTGCGGCCGGGGGAGCATGAGGTGGCTGCCCGGAGACACGTGGCCATGTGGGGCTTCCAGCACACGGTGGCGGAGAGGTTCTCCTTTTGGGCGTCTGGGGACAGTAGGAAGGCCGGCGTCGCGATATTAGTGAACCCGTATGGAGCAGTGAGCAACATGCAGGGCTGGAGGGAGGACGAATGGACAGAACATTTGATTATGACGACAGGGGACATTGCGGGCAGACGTGTACTATTCATCAATGTTTACGCGCCGACTCATTTAGCATCAGGGGTGAAATTTTTCTAGCGCCTTCACGAATTGGATATACCGGATGGGGTGGATGTCATCTGCGGCGAGGACTTCAACTGTGTCATCGACGGGACGGTCGATCGAGGAGGAGGCCATCGACAGAGAGATACGGGAGCGAGAGAGGTTTAGTGGTTCATCGAGATGGCAGGGCTGGTGGATGCTGGAGACTACCGCACGCCCAAGTTCGGGGCTCCGAAGCGATGAAGGCGTACGCAGCGGCATGTCACACGCACTTTCATACAGCAGGAAATGGCCAAAAGGGGTCGTCCCGGCTGGATAGGTTCTACGTGGGTGTGGCTGCGACCAGATACGTAAGGGGGTGGAAACAGAAGAAACATTATGCAGGACTGACCATCGGTCTGTGCTGATGGAGCTTCACTCACCTCAAGGCCCGATAAGACAAAAGATCCGACCGCGAATGTATCCGCCGCCGGCTTACGTACAGGAGGCCACGCACAGTCTCAATCAGCAGCGCATTGAGCAACTTCGGGAGTACTGTGAGGGTGCCTCACCAGCAGAGACGAGGCTGGCATGGTAGAACTTCAAAACAAGCATCATAGGGCAGATGAGAAAGCTCAAACGGGAGGCAAGGGAGCGCATGACCCGTGGATACAGACAACGGATCAAACGATTAAAAGCGAAGCTGCAAACGGTGCAGCAGACGGGAGATGGCAGGAACCAGATAACACAGTTGCTGCAAACACTCCATCATCTACAAGAATCACGACGGGTGCTGCGACGCAGAACCCTGCTTTCAAAAACAGACTGGGCGCGAAGGCTACCACCAGGCACTTTTATCGGAGAGTATGCACCAAGTTTGGTGATAACACTATCAAGACACTGAAACGGAGCACTGCCACCTCACATCGAAGAGACGACGACAAGGCGAACATCTTGAGGGACAGCTGGGAAGAGATCCTCAACGGAGCAGCGGAGGATTCAGCGGCACGAGCCGCTTTAATCGACAGATGCAACCGACGGTGGGAACATGTGGAAATGACAGAGCTGGACGACCCGATTTCGGAGACAGAAGTGCAGGCCGCTACCGCTGCCTGCAAGACAGGGAAAACCTGTGGACCGGATGACTTGGGAAATGCCTGGTACAGGGACTTCAGTGACCTGCTGGTGCCTGTTCTGACCAAGCTATTTAATGACTGCATGGAGGACGGGCACACGCCGGCCAGCTTCCTCCAGGCGTACGTATTCAACATCTGCAAGGGAGGCGACCACACGAATCCGCTGAATTACAGGCCAATTGCGCTATTGATTACAGATTACAAGATCTCACCCGGATACTAGCGTGGAGAGTGAGGAAATATATCGACAAATTAGTTAACCAGCGCCAATGCGGATTCGTACCGGGGAGGACAATTCACGAAGTGATCGACATGCTGGAGGCCGCCAAGAATTCTTGCAGGGGGGGCAACGGAGCTGACGAGGGCGCAGGTGTTGCTCCTCGACTTCGCCAAGGCCTATGACTCGCTCGATCGGGACTTCCTGATCGACGTACTCAAGGCCAAAGGATTCCTGCCCAAAAAAATGGTCATCATCCGGGCGATACACGAGAACACGTCAGTGCACTTCATGGCGAATGGATACGTGTCAGAGAGAATGAATCTAACCAGCGGAATCAGGCTGGGGTGCCCGCTGGCCCCGCTATTGTTCATCATAGTGGTGGACCTGCTATACGATGAAGTTGAGGGGGATACACGGCTCACCGGCATCAATATCGGGCACGACGACAGAGTCAAGCAACGCAAGGTGGGGGGCTATGCGGATGACACCGCCATCTACATCGCTGACAGCGCTATGCAAACAGCGGCCATTCAGGCGGTGCAACGATTCTTGGCGGTTTCAGGACTCAAGCTGAATGTGAAGAAATCGGCAGCGCTCAACCTTGCGGGAACTCCGAGCGGGGCCCAGGGGGAGGAAGAAGAACTGAGCACAGTCGAGAGTGGAGACAAAGAAGAAGAGGAGGAGACAGAGGTCCAGGTTACGGGGAGCATCCGGTACTTGGGACACATCGCCGGAACGGGTAACACGACGCAAGAGGCGTGGGATAAAGCCTTTCACACATTGAGAGTGAGCTAGCGTTGGCTGAGACAAAACCCAACACAGAGCAACAACGTGCGGCGATAGCAGCCGCCATCATTGTGCCCAAGATGATGTACGTCGCCAGACATGCATGGCCCACGCAGGAGATAGCGAAGAGAGCAGATCAATGCATCCGGAATTACATCTGGAGCTCGGCCTTTCGGGTTCCTGAGCGAGCAAAGGCAGGATGGATCCAACGCCAACTGGCAGAGCAACCACTGTTCCAAGGGGGACTGGGGGTACCTAACATATACAAGGAGTTACAGGCGCTCAGTGCGATGGTGGTTGGAGAATTGGCATTGAGTACAAGGCCACAGCTGCAGATTCTCGGAGATGTCGTGCAGACAAGAGACAGAGGAGAAGCGTGCCACCTAGTACCCTGCCGTAGCAGACCGGCAAACGGACTGCGGCGAACTTTGTGGGGGATGGGAAGGCAGTGGGCGGAACTGCTTTTCCACGATCAAACAGGAGAGGTGACTGAAAACATCAGGGAGCTGCGTGTTGCTCTTCGGCACAGCCACGGAATGACTACTACATGGACAGTGGCCGGACTGGTGATTTCGTGCGTAGACCGCGCCGGAAAACTCGGAAAGAAACGCAAAAGAAGTCGGAAGGAGGAACACGGACAACTCTCCGTGGCAGCCATCCACGATCTACGTTTGGGTCAACTGTGGCTCGGGGACGAACAGGGGGAGGAGATAACATGGAAGAGGTTCCAGCAGGTCTTCAAGCTGACAGCGAAGATGACAATTGGGGAGTTCCTGACAATTACATGCAACGCATCGGGGCCGTCCACCTTCATGCCAGTTAAGCAGACACTGCCGATGAAGAGCGGAGAGACACACCTCTTCCGAGAGGTACGTATCAACCTGGTGGCGAATTTCCCTGAACTGATGGGAAGCCAAAGGGCCGCCAACATTCTGCAATTCAAACACGCAAAAGACGATCCACACCATGTTTTTGAGATTGGCGGAGGCAAGAACAGAGAAATCATACACACGTGGGGACCCAAAGAACAGAAATTACAGTGGAGAGCGATGGATGAAACTGTGGAGAAAGCGGTGGCGAGATTACTGCTGATCGCTGAGTCGAAAGTGATCGTCCAACCACACCCTGATCTAACCAGGATGAGGCCGCTGTGGGCAGGGAACAGACGGTGAACACAGTCCAGGAAGAGATACAAGCAGCTAATCAATCGACAGCAAGAGCAAGCGGTGGCAGAGGAGCGGAAAAATATATACGGCGGCATGGTCGGGATCGAAGCGACGGTATCCACAGCGCTCAAGGAGATCAAACGGAAAAGACTCTACCGAATGGAAGGGGTATCTGCGTATCACACGCAGAATCTGTACAAACTCAAGATGAACAGGCTCAGAATGTGGGCAGAGCCTGAGCTCGGCTTCCAGTGTCCAGCAGCCGATTGCGCAGCTGAAGGCCATGGCGTCGGTGGAACAGTACATCGGGTATGGGGATGTGACGAGGCAAGGCAATTCTGGGGAAAGTCTGGAGTCAGGTGGGGCACAAGGAACGGCCCCCTGCGGGTCGATGATGAAGAAATGATAGGAGACATTTTCGGGTGCAAGATCAAGCACATGCCGACATGGCTAGTGCAGTGGGGACAAGCAGAGAAAGTGGAATCGTGGGAGGATCTCCAGCGAACAGCCACAGAGCTATGGGCGATCGGAGTGGCCGTGACGCTCACGGCTATCTGGAGATGGAATGGAGACAGAATTCATGAGGAGGGCGGAGGCAGTGCTTCATAGCGGAGGGGATCGCGAGAGCGTGAGGAGCCGTGCGGGGGGCCTTCGCGAGATACAGGTTGGGGCTGCTACCTGTCACGACAACAAAGATGACGAGGATACGAGTGGCGGAGGCAATTTGGAAGCACTGGGTACAAGAAGAGCCCACGGCTGACGATCACGAAGAACAGGGTACACTGAGGGTGGGCTTTTTGATGGGTAACCCAAGCCCCGGAGGTAGCGGCAGTATATTCGTGCAACTCACGCCGAACGGGGAGCAACCCAGGCCGACATGGGCGGCTGTGACAGCGCTGGGCCAACGCAGTATGACGAACAATGTGGCGAAGTTTGTGGGACTACACAGACTGCTAGTTCATGCGGCAGCACAGGGTGGCGACGCGTTCATGTGGTCGGGGACAGTGAGATGATCATCAGACTCACGAGAACGAGAAAGCCGCCAAAGGCCAAGCGGCTGATCCACTGGTACAACATGACGAGCAATCTTGCCGATATCTGCAGAGTGGAGAGCTGGACTCATCATTTCAGGAAACACAATAAAATGGCCGATTGGTTGGCCAACCAAGCAATGGACTGGAAAAGAAGCGTCACTGAAGATTACTCAACGAGCAGCCAAGGAAGAAGACTGCTGGCAGGAGTGGAAGAAAGGATGGAGGGAGAAATCTCTCAATGGAGCAATCCGACGGGAGAGGGATGATGTCTGTAGGACTGTGAGACGTACACAACTGGCAAGGATGGAAATGCCTAGCCAGAATGGATGTTAGAGTTCAGGTTCAGCAATGAAGCTAGTAACACAATATACCTTACCAAACAAACAAAAATCTATCCGGCATTCAGACGCGCTTTGAATCGGCCTGTCCGAAGACTCTTGTGCGGGTCTGGTGTAGCTAGACCTGGTAGCACAAGAGGAGTACAAGAAGCTCTGGGACGATGGTTTTGTAACGACATTAACTGGGCTAATAGGCTGGTTCCGCCGCCAACAGTGTTTGATTACAGCAATGAAGACAACTTGTCCGAGGTTTGCAAGTACGCGTTGGCTTTCGATGAAGAAACTTACGTCATGGTTAGTCGCGCATCGAACGCGCATTTTGTCAGAGCTGAACGAAAAGAAGCCTGCCTGCACTCCGCCACTGCAGTGGTGGGTCATCTTGATAAGTTTAAATGCCGTCGCCAGTACACTTGCGAGAACCTGCACCAGTCTCCAAGGCCTGATGGCACTTCTTTCTCAGCAAGTTGCACAACTGACGGCTCTGAATGCTAACCTGTCAAGCGAGTGCGCAGTAATTGGTCCGAATACACCAGCCCAAATTCACCATCTAGTTTGTGACGACTCGTTCGTGGTTCGGGAGACGTACGCCGTCAAAGTGGAGGACGCCCTTGCATTCATTGAAGATCGAGGCTCGTTTGTCATCGAAACGCTGCAGAAATTAACACCAGTGGAAGTGGATGGTTGCGTGCGCTCGATCGCGGGACTTACGTTTGGAATAGCGAACGTCGTCGCAATCCGCAACTCTCAAAACGAAGCCGACAAGTATCTACCCCCACCGATATTGCCGCACGAGTTGGTTAAGACTCGCACCGCAGATCTCTGCAAGTACATCAAAAAGCAGCGGTCGCGGCTGGAAGCAGCGGGAAGGACACAGGAACGCGTTGATGAGATCGAGAGCGACCATCACAAACTTCTAAAGGCGGTTCAAGCTGAAAACGAGCTGAGGAAAGCCTAAGGGAAATGCACGGATGCAGACACTGACTTTGAATCAGGGTGGAGTCTTGTAGGTAAAAGATTTCAGGTGCTACAGCAATTTTGTGGAGCGTTGGCAACAGTGTTTCCGAACACGTCTACGGTGGAGTCAGACTTCTCTGTAATAGGGTGGGAACGGAATGAGTACCGCCAGTCGTTGACCGACTTTCCGCTGGAAGGTTTCTGCATGCTAAACAACTCGATGTTGTCTCGGCGCTCGTCGGTGAGGAGGAGCTAAGAGGTTGAAAGGCTACACCGTGCTCACAGATTGCATTAATGAATACATCATTTCGCTACGTTTATACTAGCTTCATTATGGTCTAAAGATTCCCGTTCCTTACCATTCCTAAGGTTGCACTTCATACCAGTATTAGCTTAATAACGCAAGGAATGGGAATTCCCGTTATTAGAGAGGCCTGATTATAGCACTACTTCGCTGGGCCCGTCGCCAAAGACTTGCGCTCTTCGGCATTATACTCGGTTAGCTCTGTCCATCTCGCGGCGAATATAGAACCGAGCTCTTGCTCACTGCGCTACTACATGTATGGCCTGTCGTGGGTGTGGACCCATCGACCCTCGGCGGTCTCTGTAAGCCGCACGATGCCCTGGATATCGAGCAGCCGCCTTCTTTGAGGCCCTTCATGGAACTGCAACCTTCGTCACGCCGCGGCCCGCGGATTGGCCCGTGTGAGCCGCCTGTACCTGCCTGCGCTGTCTCGTCGCTATCCTTTGCTGTGTCGGTCCGTCCGCGGTATGCCGTCTTCGCCGTCTACTCTCGATGGCGTCGGTGCTGTCCTTCTCCTTGCCCTTCGATTGTTGTCATTCTCCTTGTCCTGGTGGTCTGCTGCCTCTAGTCTCTGTCATCACTGCGGCGACGGCGCTGCCACCCCATAAGTCTTACGGAGTCATTACGCTACCTTAACGATTGCGAACTGGACGGACGAGCGGTTAGCGAGCGGCTGGGTGTAGCAATTTGTGCGAGACAGTGGCTAGCTAGTCGTAGTTTGATTGCATTGGCAGGACGCTAAATAAAATTGGTAGTGTGTCAGTGAGGCACACGCCGGCGCGGTGGATTGAGCTGTCCACTGACGGTCAGACAGACTTTGGCGCAAATCGGCACCGTGTCGACCAACCCCGGCGTGCAGGGGAAAGAAGAAGACACGTTGCATGGTGGTCATACAGGGGCGTAATTTGACGAAGATCTACGAACAGTTTTGTAATTTGGGTTACGGACGGAACGAACGCAATGACAGATGTGAACCACAACCTATTCGCTTCGTACCCTTGCGTTCGCAAAAGCGGAACCACTCGCTAAATGGGTTATTTGCAATCTGTTCTACCATGCATCATCCGTTTTATAACTGCTCAACATCGCTATATTGCGCAGCTAGGCAGTCTAGTTCTCGATTTACCCAGCTCCTTCAAGCCGTCCGTGCTAGCTTGCGCGCCAGCAGCCGTCGGCATGACATTCGAGTACGAATGCGCCGCTGTGATAATATAGTCGGAGAAGAGGCCGCTGAAAAAGAAACTCGACGATATCGGCACTATTCCCAACCTTCTGAAGCGATGCACGGTATGTTCAAAGCTCTATAACAGGCACAGTATGTGCTACAAAATCTGGTATTGCGCTTCGTCGACCTGCCAAAGCACTGGGGTTTTCTGCCCGTACTGGTTGAAGGTTTACTCGTGTCTACAGAAAGATGTTTACTACTTTTACGAGCATGGCGAGCACACCAGCGCAGTTGGCTCACCCAAGGACAGACCGTTGGCGCGAGTGATGAAGTTCAAGGCTCGCACGATGATCGAAAACTCAATACCACCCGCGCGAATCCGAACCGCATTGATTGACCAGATTGGATTGACCAAGCTCACAGTTTCCAGCTTGAAGACGATTCAAAATTTGGTGCACAACTACAAGAAGTCCATTCTTTTTCACAGCGACACGTTGACGACGTCATTTCGCTATCAGGAAATGCACAGTACAGTGACGACTTGTATGAAGCAACTGCGTTCACCTTCGGATACCAGCTAGATCAAGATGGCAACCCATTATTGAGACTGGATCAGACACTGACCCGTTCGTTTTGCTTTCTCCACGAAGGCATTGCTAAGAAAGCTCAACCCGCGATCCCTACATCTTCGTATTCCACATGGATGCCACCCTCAAATTGACTAAGCGCGGTTTCCTGTCTGTGTGTGTGCGGTGTTTTGGATGCTACGAGGTTGTTCCACGTTGTCGCCTTTTTTATTGTATCACAGAGAACGGAAACGCAATATTCTGCAGCACTGACGGCTATTTCAGATCAGTTCCTCGCAGTGGTTAACCATCGCTTTCAGATGAAGTACTTCATGGCGGGAGGCTGAGGAAGCTCAGTACAATGCCTTCAGCAGAGCTGTTGTGTCAACAATGGAAGCATCGTATCTGATGTGCCTTTTCCATGTGATCAAGAACGTGCGCGATCGACTGAAGTGGTGACAAGCATCTTGCCTTTCAACTCAGCTATCAGATCCACTACGCGCGCAACCCAGCCGAGTTTGCTATGTTGAAAGAGGCCGCGATGATCTGAGTGATTTCGTCGTGTAGTTCGACGAGCGATGACTACCAAGATCCTCCTCCAGTGTAAGCACCAATCCATCACGTGTCCTTCATTTCAGATGCTCAACGCTATCGCAGCGCGGATGATCAGTCTGGTGCTAAGGATCAAGGCGAAGTAAACAAAACACGCATGGAGCGATGGGGTCAACCCGTCAACGGATGGGAGGTGAATATTACGCAGCGTACTTGTCAGTGCGGATCGTTCTTCAAGTACGCTCATTGCGTTCATTACTGGCATCCATGAGGGAGAGGGATATAGCGATCAGGGGGTAAAAAAAACTGCTCGTCGATTTGTCGATTGATGCGTGACTACGGGTTCTCATACCGGCAGTGCAGTCCCAAGGGGTTCCTTTGCAGGACGTGGTGGTCTTCCTACCGGTGGTCGTGAAGGAGGGCTGGTGGATTGCGTGGAATAGGAGGGGGGCGAGGTCACGAGCACAACCGAACTCGAGATGGGGCAATAAACTCTGGTTTGGCAGGCCACGTCGTGCTCCCTCTAACAACTACACATGCTTTAACCAGAGATTAGTTGGATACAGCTAGCCCAAGTTTATTTCAATGAATATTGCATGTATGAACTTAGGGATTTGTTTAGGCAAGCTATTGGTTGGTGTTACACCATGACCGTCTTGAACTCCTTCCGTTTTTGCAATTTTAGTCACCTTCCCGAAGTAAACGTGTGTATCCTCCAGTGTGGCGTTATTTGTCATGGTGAAGTTCTTGGTTTCTTGCTCTGCGTCTAGTTGAACAGCTTTCAGCTTGTCAAAAGCTTTTCTGCATGATTGCAAATGCAAAATCCTCAGACGGAGCGTCTTCAGAACTGAATGGCTCAGGGTCGAAGAGTGCAATCTCTGCTATCGATGCAAATACGTCTGTGAACCTTGTGGCTACGGCAGCATACGCTTCTTCCTCTCTTGAAGACCGATCAGTTGCTCGAGCAAGCTGACTCGTGTTCTGCACACCTGCAACGATAGCCTTCATGACTCCGGCCATGCTTCCACGGTCGTAGTGTAGCGAGATCAATGCTCGTTGCTCCTTGCAAATAACACCATGGTATTTGCGCGCGCCGACATCAGCTTTGCGACTGCTTTGGACCTTCTTGAGCCTTTGAAGAAAGTCCATGCGTGTTTTGTTTTCGGCTCCTTACTTCTCTTATGTTCTTAGCGCCGTGTTTGCTGACAAGTTTGCTTCGCTCATCGAAAATTCCAATGGTGCATGCAGGCAAGCTCGGTTCGCACGTTTTCACCATCATCGCGGTTTGTTAATCTGCACCAAGTGCATTCCACATTGTGCGGAGACGAACGCCACCATGACCGCGAAGCCACTTCGAGTCCCTGATCTTCAAAGCATCTTCCCCGAGCTCTTTGCGCTTGGCAGCATAAGCTCTAGCGTGGTCATTTCCTTGAATTTCTGCGAACTCCCAAACAGCAGCATGAAGGCGCATGAATACTTGTTCTCGACTGTGTGCTGACCAGAGGATATTGGAGTAGATTGATCGAATGAAATGGTTCGATACGCCGCAACGTTGATACGCCTCCAAACCCAGAGCTCGGGGACGCATGCAATTATCCTCACGTTTTAGAGATGAATGGCTACACTTCGATTCTGTTGCTTGCACACATTTATACTTAGTGACGTCGGATGAATTTTGCTGGAAGGCCAGAATCATAGAAAGCTTAATTCATCTGATCTGAGTAATTAATCTACCTATCTTTCACTCTTAAAACAAGGATAATTTGTATAAATGTTATGTATTAACACTGCTGGTCATCCGACACCCTAAACAACGTCACCGGTTCAACACCACTCTTCTAAGAAACGAAATCCCGTAAACCCGGGTTAGATCGAACTCAGGACACGAGACAGATTCATGATCTTCGGCATAGATGAACTTCGCTCCACGGATCACTTGAATGGCAATACTGTGGCTGACTCCTATCGAGTTTCGCGCGGCACATATATAAACACCGTCGTCTAGATCGAATGTCTCCAGGCGCGAGACTTCTGTTTTTTTTCGCTTAGACCCCCCAACAAGTTTTTTCTAGTGTGGACATAAGAATCTGATCAAGATCACCATGCTGGGCATTCAGAAGCTTCACATAGAGTCGGAGTTCGCCCATTTTGCGAAAGAGGTGCCCTTGGTCCACGCATTTCTTGGTCCACGCATTTCTTCTTAAAATTATGCAGCGCACTTGTAGAGTTCCACCCTTTAATGTCGATCAGGTCTGCTGCGACGCCAATGACATACACGGCTCAAAAAACAGTGCTGGAGGCCCCAACAAGGCGGGCATGACCGTTTTTAGAGCAAAATTGGTAAAACTCCGCTTCATTTTTTTTGAAGCTTTCCATGCGTTAACTACACATCCGTCATGAAAGCCGTCCTCGTCTAGCATGTATCCTTGCTCCCATGTATCCTCCCACCGATGTCCATCCGGTCAATCACACGCAAGTTTGCCCCGCTGGGTAATGGGAGTCCATGAGTTTGGACACCGGGATCGTGGTCTTCGTTGACCGTCTGAGCAAGATGGCTCATGTAGCGGCCGTGCCGGATACCGTAGACGTGAAGGTGCAAAGCTGTTTTTCGATCGGGCCTTCCGCCAACACAGGCTGCCCGTTTAGATCGTCTCAGATCGAGACCCCCGCTTTACTGGGAAGTTTTGGGACGCTGTCTTCAAGGTGCTCGGTACCAAGCTGGGCATGTCCACGGCGGACCATCCGCAGACCGACAGTCAGACAGAGCGCGTGAATCGCGTTGTCGAAGTCATACTTCGCAGCATTTGCGCTGAAACGCCGAGGCGTTGGAGCGCAATGCCCCCCTTTGTCGAGTTGCGTTGAACAACCCTGTGCATGCCTCCACAGGCTACACTCCGTTCTTCGTGAACGGCCTCACTCACCCGCGTGTCCCGTTGACGCTACCACTGCGTGGTTCTGGGCTTGGTAGTGGAGGGATCACCGATCGGCTCGCTGATGTCAGCCCACTCACTGTTCGTAAACAGGTCGGCGAGTTCCTGTCAACGCGTCTGAGTGTCCTCCGATGTACGTGACGCAATGGCTGATAGCCAAGAAAAACAGAAGGAACAAGCTGCAGAGGCAACGTTGAGAGTTTTGAGGTCGGGAACCTCGTGTTGCTTAACGCTGAAACCTGCCTACACATGCAGTGTCTGCGGTCTTCAAGACTAAGTTGCGCCTGGACCGTTCACGGTCGTGGCCAAGAAGGGCCTAGCGTTTACGCTCAATCTTCCAAAGAAGATGCGCACACACCCCATGTTTTACGTGAGCTTGATCAAGCCGTACCGGGACCCGCGTAGGTGGATTCCCAGGAGCTGGCGCCCAGCGTGGCGGAGCCACAGCGCCCTGCGGAAGCCTCAGCAACAGGTCCAGTTGACCGTCCAGCCGCTCCAAGCCTTGCTCAAGGCACAACAGGCGTTGCGACACCGACTCAGGAGTATCATACCACTCAAGACGCTCCCAGAGCTCGCGAATCTCATTCACGTTGGCGTCATAGTCCCTCTCAGCTTGGTCAAGCATCCGCCGATGGCCCTCCACCTCACGATGCATGTCGCGCAGCGACCCCTGCACACGCTCCAACTCCTCGTGACGGCCAGATTCCCCGTCCTGCGTCAACACGGGAGCCGCCGGCGTTGATGACGAGCAGGGGAATCGCCACTTTCATGTGGAGAGTATTCTAAAGTGTCGTCTACGGCAGGGCCACAGCCAGTATCTGGTGAAGTGGCGAGGGTACCCCTACTCCAATAACTCATGGGAGTTGAGGTACCCCTCGGCAAGACTACCCAGACGTCGTGGACGCTTTTGATCGACAAGATCGAGAGCACTCCCCGAGGCGTCGGCCGAGTAATCGGTCGCTTCCCGCTTCCCGACAATAGGTCGGGGAGCTGAGGCGATCAGGCGCTGAGCTCAAGCGCTGATCCGGACCTGTGGCAGCCATGGATCCACCTCGGTGGAGGCTGACAGAGCTCGCAATAGCATGACGGACAGGCCCTGGGGGCCGTGTCGAAGATTGGAGCGCCCGGCGCTTCGTCTTCACCTTGGCGAACTCGAAGCGGAGATTGCTCTCGCGTCGCACGTCGGCTTCAGAGAAGCTGGCTCGCAGAGCATCCAGCGAGGGTAGCTGCTTCGCATGCTCAACTCAGTTGCTGAATTGGACGTCGTCCTCCTGAGCGGTCTCTCCTGCGATGAGCACGACGGGGTACGTCCGCATATGCGGTACCCAAGCACGACGTGCTTGGTCGGCTAGACGAGTACCATACTCAGCCGGCGTCGTCTCCTGTGGAGTCAACAACCTCTCACGGAGAGTGACCTGAGCCTCTAGCTCAACGGCAGCAGTGGCCGCGGGTCCAGCGATCCACTTTCGCAGTGAACGCTGCATCATGGCCTCCTTCACCACCTCAGTGGGGTCACGCGCCGCGAAGCGGTAGTCTCGACGATAACTGAGTAAGGGTCGCGCCTCGGGTCGTTGAGAGCTCTGGACTTTCTTCGAGCTGCTGCTCTTGCACCTCCTCGAGGGCGTTGGTGATCTCACCGCTCTCCAGATCGGAGGAGGCGCGCAGCGCTGTGATCTCACGAGCCGTGCCAAGTTCGGGGAACGGGTTGGGCGCACGCATCTCACGCGGCTCCGGCTCGGGTGAGCGTGGAGGCTCTTTCATGGAGCTATTGGACCCGTAGTCCACCACCTCCTCCTCGAGGTCCGCGAAGAAATCGTCGCGAGCAAGACGAGGGCGACGCGCAGCGTCCGAGGACATCGTGTCCATAGGCTGTGCCATCGAGCATTGCCGGTAACGGCGTTGGTGCTCGGAGTGATACTCCTTCACGGAGTGGGTGTGCGCTGAAAACGGAGGAGCTCCAGGACTGGAAGCCGTTGATGCACTACGTGCTGGCGAAACCCTGGGGCTGGACGCGGGTGACGCTGAGGCGGGAGAGCCTTTAAGGTCAAAGGACCTAGACGCTTTTTGGCTGGAAACCATTCGCAGCTCGTCGAACTTGGAAAGTTCCTGAGCGAGGTCTTGCGACGACTAGCGACCTAGCGACACGCTTGTTCGGTTGAACAATACCTCAATCGAGGCAATGACGAGTGAGGACACGTGGTGCCCTCAGTCTGGTGGGGGGGTATCGGGGTCACATCGAACAGTGTGGTGCACACAAGTTAGGTTCTACACATAAGTTGGGTTCCATACATATATTACGTGAGCAACACCAGATAGCAGTGGGTGGCTCAGAGCCAATGTATATGCATTAGACCAGGCTCTACTATGATAGATAGTGAGTCCTATATAGTCAGAAAACAGGCGGCTTTGCCGCGATAGACAACAATACATTTAGGGCCTGTACGTCAGACGCCTAAATCCGCAGATTGGGCTATTCTGGCGGATTTTGTTGGTTTTGGTGGATTTGTCAATCCGCTGGATCGTCTACAGTACACGTTTTAGATGATTTGTGACATTTATCCGCTATCCGTTATCCACCGGAATTCGGGTGGATAGCGGATTTGTCCGGAGGATTGATCGCGAGCACCTTTCAGAACAAATTTTATTCTCCGTTGTGGGTCTCTCTCAATTAGTCTTCCTAAAGCACCACCTTACCCCCTCGTTCAGCGAGTATCACCATGTAGTCGCCACATGTCTTCCGCAATAGCGTCACGGAGCCGTACCATGGCGGGGTCGTCCGACTGGCCATCCGGTCCGATGGTGGCTTCGTCTTTGTCTTCGGCGGGCGCATTTAACGGCAGGGCATGAGCGACTGTGTCGCCATTACGACGCACGTAGTTGTGAATGACAAACGTAGCTTGGACGAATCATATCTGATCGCACAGTGCGTACGATGGCATTGACTTGAGAATCGGAAACTTGTTCTTAATGACGCCGTACGCTCGCTCGATGACGTTCCGGAGAGACAAATGCCGTACTTTGTATAGTTCCATTCTGTTTTGCGGTCTTAGAGTACCTCGAGTGAACTCTTGAAGGTGGTAATGCGTACCCCGAGACGGAGTCAAATTGTAGCTGTTCAGCGCATAGCCCGCGTCTCCAATGTAATACTTGCCTGTCATTCACAAACGATAGTTAAAACATCTTTCGCTAGCGTTGAAGATAAGCATCACATTACCATCGGAAACATGAAAGCCGTGCCTGACTGCGTCCATCAGCACACGACCATCATGCGCCGATCCCTCCCAGCTCGGGAGCAAATAAACCAATTGCATGTCGAAGTCATATGTCCCCAACACGTTCTGTGAGTAAAAGCCCTTCCTGTTTTACACCGTGGAGCAATTTGTGCTGGGCAACGGTAGGGATATGCGTTCCATCGAGTGCACCAATATAATTCTTGGAGTAGGAGAAAAAGTCCCTGATTCACGAATGCGTCTTGGAACTTCAGTTCCAGGCAGCGTAATGTGTGCGCTATAGCGTGCTTTGGCGGCTGCTATACCTTGTCGAACGATGTTGGTAATGGTGCTAGGACCGTGCTGAAAGCGTTCTTGAGCGTCTCGATTGGAATTTCCAGCCAAAATGTACAGGAAAACCATGAGTCGTTCTCCACTACTTATTTTACTTATTTTACTTATTTTGCGGGTAGTATTCTAGTAGTCTCTAGATCCACAAGCAACAGCTTGAACGTCTGCAGACTCATGCAAGCCACTTCAAGCAGTCGACCAGGACTTGTGCTGAATATAAGTTCTTTATAATACATCGCTCCGGATAACACTGAGGTTCTTGCATGGTCTCTTTTGCGTAGTTAGATAGGATGTAGTTGCCAATCGCAGGGATGAATCCAACAACGAGAGTTCCTGCAAGGAGCTCATCTTGTTTGCTGTCGTCTTCACTCTCGCTCAGATCACCGTCGCTTGCACATGGGGTATTTGACAATGCATGCTCACAAAGAAGATTTAAAAATTAACGAAACTTATCAGTGAGAGCAAAAACGGCTTTTTGTTTTGGTTTCGGTTTTCTAAATTGAAACCTCTTCGCATCGTTTTCTCGCACCGACCAAATAAACGCTGGACACATCAACTTAGACGTCTTTGGCAAGCAGTGCAAGCAGTGCATAATGTGGAATGAAGAACTGACCGCCCGGTTTATCAATATCATGTACGATACGATGACTCAGATGGGTTCTTCCTATTCAGGTAACTTTAAAACAGCGGTATGGACGAAGATTTGGGACGTGTCAACGGAGCTTCAACGGTCCAAGAAACAGCTGCAGAGCAAGATGGGGGAGCTGAAGAATAAGTACTTCTTGTTTTCAATGATAAAAAGCAGTAGTGGTTTTGGCTGGGGCCCGAACGACGTACCAACCGCTCCTGAATCAGTTTGGGAGACAGTTCTACGGCAACACCCTGCCGCAAAAGAGTTCCGAGACCGCACGTTGTTTATGTTTCGACACTGGACAAATTCTATCTCAACGTCTAGCGACGGGTAGCCTTGCCGCACACATGACGACTGCCCGCCATCGCAAGCTGCCGCAACTAACAGCGGTGATATGATCCGTGGCGGAAGACATGGCAGAAACGTCAACTCTGTAGGCACCGAGACTCCCAGCGACGATACCAACGCCATGGCCGATGATGACAGCAACGCTGAAATCGACAGCAGCGACGATGATGAAGACGAGAGAGAAAGTCAGACACACAATCGCATTGGTGGATCCCGCGCAATGGTGGGTACCCCGACCAGGAGCAAACGCGCCGTGACGGGTACTCCGCCCAAACGGACTACAGGTGAGAAAATGTGTGACCTCCTAGCGAGGATTGCTACGGCACACGAATCTCTCGAGCGCTCAAGTCTAATGCGTCGGAGCGCTGAACGAATGGGACAACTGACATGCGTGGATTTGGCTATCCTCGATTTTATAGAGCAATTCGCGGATAACATGTTCGTTGCGTTGCGCGTCCGGTTCGTCCAACACTTGGCTAAAACCAATGACCTCGCGACCATGTTCTGCGGGATGGACTATGAAAGTCGACACTACTTCATCGGGAAGTTCCTGGAAGCTGAAAAGAGCGAGTACGCCGGTAGTTAAGTTAGGGTTGAGCATGCAGACAGTGATGAAGCAGCTGAACAAAGCTGACAGTGCGAGTTCAACAATACCGATTAGGAACGCTTTCGATAAACAAATACACGCCATATATTTATACGAGTGCACTTAATACATTTCACAGTGCACGTTGGCGGATAGTGGATTGCAAATATGTGTACTGCGCCAGAGATAGGGGATCAGCCAATCCGCCAAATGGAAATCACCCAGCGATCGTGCTTTCCGACGGACTGATCCTCTGAATCTGCAGTACAGGCCCATAGTTCACATTTTAAGCCTATAGTTCATTAGCCTTGTTAACGTATCTGATCCTCTGGAGTCCTTGATTACCGTTTATTAAGGTACTCGTCCAAACTCTCGCATAGAGTTTGTAAGCTATAAAAGTACACTAGAGACTCTCTGAGTCTGTGTCTCCCTTCTACGTTAAAGCTATTGCAGCCCCGCTGCAGCCACCATCTCCGACATGCGCCCGCATCCCGTCACCGACTCCCAGCTGCCGCTCGTCTCCATCTTGGTCGTCAACTCCATCGCCTTCGCCACGCCACGCCACTGTTCACTCGCTTTCCCCCGTCAAGTCGATGAGCGGCGTCGCGCACACGTCACCGGTGCTCCAACTACAAATACTGTTGGTTTGATGCACTGCATCTTATGGCTTCCTTTCAGCCACATTGATTATGTGGTACTCAAATTGTAGCCATTCCAAGTTTCCGGCAACTTCAAATTTCCCGCCACCGATCTTCGTCTAGCAGCTATGTGGTTGCTGCTGTTGCTGGTTGCAACGACGTCGTGGTGCTTCATGGCACAGCGAGGAAGACCAAGCGCATTAATTTGGGACGAATTCACCGTCGTCGAGGGCACTGAGCGTCGCAAGTACAAGGGCGCTACCTGCAACCACTGCGGCAAGACCTTGAATCGGGTACAACCTTCGCGCGGGATGGTCCACCACGCAATTAAATGCCCCGAAATGCCAGCGTTCCTCCGAAACCAGTACAAGGAAACGGCCTTGGCGAAGGCGAAGAAGAAGAAGCGGTCCCGCAGTTACTCCAGTGACGACAGCCGAGCTGGACCAGTACCAGAGGAAACTGCAACTCCTCAGGCATCTGAAACCAGCTCATCTCGAACCTTCCGCTTTCAAATGGCTATTGCCATGGTGTTTTACACGACGTCCGTGGCATTCCGAGTTGTTGAGCTCCCTGGATTCCGGCACATGTTCTGGTGTATTTGCCCAACCGTAGTCATGCCCAGTCGACACGACTTGGCAGGGGAACTTCTCAATTTGCCTTCATTGAAGAACGCGAAAGCGTTATTGCCGCTCTGAAAGATCTGCCTTTTGTTGCACTCGTGTCAGATGGTTGGTCGAACCCGGGCCACGAAAGTCTCATAAATTTCATTCTCGTTGCCCCTGGTGTTCGACCACTGCTATGGTCGTGCCGTGTTACTGGAGAAGCCGTCAAGACAGGATCATATATGGCTCAAATGATTGGAGAAGTTGTCGATGAGATCGAGCAAGAGATTGGTGTTTGCAAAGTCGTCTCTATCACGACCGACAATGCGTCGAACATGCAAAGCGCGTGGGCAATTTTGGAAGGCACGCGTCCTGGGTTTTTGGCTACTGGCTGTGCCGCGCATGCGCTCAGCTTGCTGATGAAGGATGTTTTGGGGTTTGCGACGTTGACCAATCTATTGAAGGAGGCCAAGGAAATCTCACTATTTATCCGGAGTCACACAGCAACAAATGCTCGGTTCCGAAGTATTCAAGAGTCTGATCGCGATGGCTGCCAGCGCGGTTTGAAACTTCCGGTAGCGACGCGGTGGTATTCGGTCTATGAGTGCATTGAGTTGGTGATGGAGAACGAAACCTTCATTCGGGAGTTGTTTCCCGACGAGGAGCTGCTCAACAAGTACGACGATGATACAGTTGCACGGCTGTCTAGGCGTGTAGTTCCTGAAGTCTTTTGGGCGAAAGGTGGAGTGGCTCTTCAATTGCTGGAGCCTATCCACAAGTGTCTGGCACATTTTGAAAAAGACTCCCTGTGCCTCTCAGTTATTTATCAACAATTTTTGGAGCTGCGCCGGCACCCGGTGTAGAACACTAGCGTTTCTGGGGTCGCGAACACGCTGCAGCACCATATCAAAGTACGGGTGGAATATCGGTGGCAGTTTATTCACAAATCTGCCATGGGTATGGCCTACTTGCTCGATCACACAAAACCCACCAGCTTTTTTGTTGGCGACGACAAGATTAAAGCCATTCGGGATATCGTGAAGCTGGGCTCTCTTCTCGGATACAATGAAGAGAAGCAGATGAAGCTGGAATTCGAGGTGACTGAGTTTTTGAGCCACAAACTCAATTGGAGTGATGAACGTCGAGCTATTTATTACAGATCAGCTCCGTCAAAGTGGTGGTCGTGGGACGGACGCGATACGTATCCTCTCCTGGCTCCTATTGCTGAGCGAACTTTTCGCTATACCGACGTCGTCAGCGGCATCGGAGCGATCGTGGAGTATTTTCAAGTTTATTCATTCCGCCCGCCGAAACCGCTTGGCTAACGAAAGAGTCATCAAGTTGGCATTCATTTACTCGAATCATGAACCCAAGGAGGCCGTGACACCTAGCGTATATGATGCAGTGGCTGATCTGGTGCGTGAAAGCAATTCTGGGCCAAGTAACGCCGATGGTTCCGTGAGCGCTGAGGTACTGCAAAGTATTCGCGAGATGGAGCGTTTAGTGGGAGCTCCAGATGACGGCACACCGGTGGATGAATCGGGTTTTCTGAGCGATGGGGGTGTTTTTGATGGTGCTCATTGGGGTGATGAGAACGAATTTCCTCGTCAGCAGGATCAAACACCCGTCATGGTTACGGTTTGAACCATCCCGTAAGGCAATGCGGGCTTCGGTCGAGTTCAGTCCGGGAAGAACTTGGACACCATCTCACTCACCTCCTGCTCCGAGATGGCCACGCCGCGGCCGTCCTCGCCTAGCACCGCGAAGAACACCGTGAAGTTTTGAGCAATTAACTTAACATTTGACTTTGAAGCGAGGTTTGCGTCCATTTCCGGGCGACCCATTAACTCCAAGATGAATAAGATGCACGCATCTTTATATTTGATGCATGCATCTTAATCAGGCTAGTTAAAATGCGCTGCATCAAACCAACAGTAACTACAATAGCGTAGTTAACTATAGCCCCCCATCTGAACCATCCGGCACCCCACAGCGTGGTGGTCTGGACGGCGGCAGCATATGCCTAAGTGCCAGCCTACTGACATCGAGCCGAGCTCACTGTTGACTCAGCACAGCGGCAAGGTCGCTTTTTTAAGAGAGTTGGTATTTGGCGCGAATGGAGGAGTGAACGCACATAAAACGGCCAGCGGAGGCGAGCGTGTGCGAGGTCGCGTAGCCGCAGCCAACCTCCCGCGGGGTGCCCGCGAAGCAGGGCCGCGGCGGTATTTGCGGAGGCGGGCCCAGCGCCGAGCTCAACAGCGAGCCGAGCACTGTAATGACCAGATCTTAGAATCTTTATACCCGCAGGAGCGCAGCGAACTGCGTTTGCGACGCGTAGCGGAGCAAAGATGACACCCGTCCTCGGGTGTCACACATCAAGAACAATCGGGCATGGTCGGGCATCAATCGGTCATGTTCGGGGGACCCAGTCGGGCCAAATAACGAGTGCCTTTTTAAATTTAACACTGGATTTGCGAGCCCAACAGGATTAGCGAATCTCGCAACTAATCTAAATATTGTGAAACGTGCAAAAGCGAAATTTATAGAACTGATAATGCCAATCTATAGCTCTGTACAATACGAGTCGATAACACTATCATATGCAATGAGATGTCATCCAAACGCATAGTTATGGGCATTTCAAAATTGCATTTCGACCCTCAGAGTCAGAAGTGGTCACAGGTCGAGGCTGAATCCCTGGGGCTCTGAGCGGCGCATAGCTTCCTTGACCAAGCCGGCCCTCCCCTATAGACCAACGACACCTCCTCACAGGCTGTATACAAAGGAATAACGATAATACAGGATGGACAAATGTTTCTTCGCTTCTCGTGGCTTTCGGTAGTTTAGCTTCAGAGTTGCTGTATGGCACACGCCACCTGTCACCTCGCTGCATAATTCCTAAGAAAACTAGTGCTCTGTAAGTCATAATTCCTAAACACTAGTGCTCTTGTCACGGCGACTGCAACTGGCTCAACGGCCACGCAGTGCTCGCTGTGGACATTGAACACAGCTATTATGAACCAATCAATGGCGAGAATCTCTGTAACAAGTTTGTGCTACACGATCTTTTCAAAACGCGTTGTCGCCTGTTGCTGTTTGATTGGCTTGCTAGTTGCATTTGTCAACATTTATTTTGAGAAAGCGTAGCGCTTTCAGGTTACGCTGGCATAGATTTTGCTGTAGTGGTGTTACCAGAGTTGGAGAATGGTTTTTGATGATTTAAACCTTGAAAGAGCATATATATACAATTCGACAGGATTACGATGGAATCCCGTCGTCTCGGCCTGATGGGGAGAGCCAGTGCTGTCAGCTGGTGCTTCCTAAATTTAGAGATGAACTATTAATTGACGAATCACCACCAATCACACTAGACGTTTTTTTTCCTCCCGAGGCATGACCAACAGGTCATTTGTAGACAAATACAGGGCCAGATGCATTCACGTTTGGGGCGATAACTCACAATGTACAGCTCTAAACGCTAAGCAACGCATATGCATATAGTCCTGACACATAGCGCTATCCATATATACTCGCTATTTTTCCGAGTCGTTTTAGCGCGTTTCGTGATGTTGGCGTGGCTTCCGATTCCTGTTAACCTTGGCTCGCAAATCCAGTGTCTTAGAGCTTATAAGCTCTATTCTGTGTGTGGCACGTGTCATATTTGCTCCGCTGCGCGTCGGGCATTTTACTCGTCTTTCTCTAAAAATGTTTTTACTAAAAGATACATGTTTGCTGACTCGCACCGTACCGCTGACCAGAGCTATCAGCGACGAATACCGGCGGTCCGACAACGACGCTTGGCGGCGAACCTCTAAACCAAAACGTCACCGCCACCCACCCAAGCAGCGGCAGTCGCGCGAGATGAAGGTCGTCGCGCGCTGTACTCCACCCAAGCCGCCGCGCTTGGACAGACGTGGCTGTCCACGCTTCATTCAAGGCCTCCAAGCAGGAAAAATTGCTCTGTCGAAAGGGCGTCAGCCAATCACGGATCCGTACGTCGCCGGATCCTGTCTTGTATCTTCAGTTTTGCAGAGACTTGCGCCCCTTCCTTCTTGGGCGAGAGCAATCAACGCGAAAGTCGATGGCGGGCAGCATATGACGCCTCGTTCAGGGCACCGCACTTCTCAATTTCCTTTGAAGCCAGAAGCCTAGAGAACGAAGAATAACTGATTCGACGACAACGACGACGTGCGCGTCCGACCACGAGCGCGTGCACAAACTACAGAAGCTTCAAAAGCTCATCCCCCACGACTGCGCCATCGTGGTGGCCTCCAAGACCGGCGACGTGGAAAAGCTGCCCACCGTGGCGCGGCCACAGGGACTGCAGCAGCGCCTGAAGCTGGACCTGGTGGCGCACCGCCGCTGGAACACAAGCGTGTCCGTGGGCTTCCTCAACAGCGTGGACCGCGTAGATATCAACGAGACCCGCGAAGAGGACAAGGAGATGTACTACGCGCTCGACGTGTATCTTAGCCTGCCTGCGTCGCGGTTGCCCACGAGCCCGAGCGACCCGGCGAATGATTCTTCCCCTCGCCACCACGCGGCCCACCCGACTTTTAAGGTGGAGCGCTGCTTTGCCGAGTTCGAGGAGCTCCGCGAGAACGTGCTAAAGGCTGTGAGCACCATGCCGCAGTGCTCGTGTCAGTACTGCATGGACTTCATCATCTACATCCGCTACAAGTACAACCAGCCACGCGGCATTGTCAAGCTCGCGTCCGGCACAGAAAAGCGCAAGCAGATCCTCTCCTCCTTTATCAACGACTTTGTGGTCATGGGCCAACGTCGCGCGCCCACACTCCGCAAGCGCAAGTGCGAGGCACAGAAGCTGGTGCCGCCATGTTGGAAGCTTTTCTGCTCAACAACGCTCAAGACTGCTAGGCATCTGCAGAGTCACCGCGAGTGTGCAAGTAGCCCCGCACAGTAAGTTACAAGTATTATTATCGATCGAAGCAGTATTCATACCCCTTTCGTTTCTTACAGCTCGCAAGTAGTGACGGGGTTCCAGTCGTCATCAAAGTCTGTTTGTGTCTTCGCAGGTTGCAGCGTCACTTCATCGCCCTCTTTCAGCTTAATGACCGACGCAAGCGGATCAAAGTCTCCAGGTAGCGAGATCTCTTTCGGGAACGAATCCGTGATGAAGACGTCGCTGTCGGTGCTGAGCCGCGCCACGTGACCGAACCAGTAAATGACCATCCCGGGGCCGTAGCGGTTCACATACCCTTGCAGCTGTAGCAATAAAACACGAACCGTCAACCCCTGCAACCCCAAAATCCAACCCACAGCAACACGCCCACCTGACTCGCATTCTCCGTCTCGTGCGTGTGCCGATCACCGAACATGGCCTTGCTGTCGATCCAATTCACTACATGCAGCTGGCCGCTCTTGGGGTCTTTCACACCGATGGGCAGCAGCATTCGCACGTCGGGCGTCTTGGACAAGCCCTTCTCGCGCAGCATGTCCTCGCTCTCAAAGACGAGCTGCCGGTTGCGCAGCGACTCGAGCAGCAGGTACTCGTACTCGAGCCCCATATTGTGACGGATCCGATCCGCCAGCGGCGAGCAGTGCACGTCCTGGTCGATGCATTCATGGACGTCCCGCAACACCCGCGCGAACTCTTCTTCCGAGAGGCCTCGCCGATTGCTCGTCGGCGCCTCCTCCACCTGCATGGCCTCCTTGAAGAGATTGGAGATGGTGGTCTTGCTCCAGCCGAACTTGTGGTCGAGCAGCAGCCGCGCCATCATACAGGGCGCCAGGTCCACAGACTGCGCAATACTGCACATGCTCTCGCCTGAGCCCATTCGGGACGCATACCTGCGCAGCGCCTTGTCCTGGCGGTGGAGTCTCAGTGCCTGCCGGAACTGGCGATGCTGCAGCTGGCGCTTGATGACCCAGAAGGCTTCCTCGGACACGGACAGCGGCGTGTCGGCCGCGTCGGGGAAGGCGTCCAGCGCGCAGATCCTGTCAAGCACAGCCTCATCCACAGCCTCATCCATTATTTTATTGTTGTTGGAACCAAAATAATTGTGGATGGAATATTCGTATTTCGTTAAATTATGTGGAGGACACGGAAGACTGGAAACTACTGTAGTACTGTATGGGGGGCGCCTGGCTCAGTCTCGAAGGAATGACTCGAGTAGGGCGGGCACGTGCTGGTGCGCCTCGCAGCGGTGGATGGTGTTCTTGGAGGGATTCTGGGCGAGGTCGACGAAGTCGGTCATGAACTCCTGCAGCATGTCTTTGCGCTTCTCCACGTTGTGCGAGAGCGACGCGAGCAGCCGAGGTTGGCGCAGTTTAAAGCGCATGTAGCGGCCGTACTCGTAGCAAAACTGGCACGTGAACTGCGCGTTGGGGCACGTCCAGAGCTTGACCTGGTGGCGCAGCTTGACAAAGTCCGAATAGCGCCGCTCCACGCGGAAGTCGGGCTCGCACGCGTCGCCCGTGTCCGACAGGCGCGTGACGGCCATGCGCGGGTTGTTGACGTTCGTGGGCAGCCGCGAGTTGTAGTGGAACTGGAACACCTCCAGCACGTAGTACGTCACGCCGCCGCGCTCCACAGTCTCGTTGATCTCCAGCCGGTCGATGTTGCTCAGGAACGACAGCGAGAAGGACGACGCCGACCAACGCAGCGGCTCCACGAGCACGGGTGTGAGCGGCGGCGCCTTGATGGGGCCGGCCATCTCGCGCTGCGACTCCTTGCGCGCCAGGCGCGGGATCAGGTCCAGCTGCAGCGGCGCCTGCTCGGCAAGCTCGACGACAGGCTGCGGCATGGCTAAAGGTGCGGTACTTTAGAACAGGTGATAGACGTCTGTGGCAGACGGAGAATTGGATAATGAGGTTTAGGAATGCCGGCGTAAGCTTCAAACAGGGGAAAGCGTGTCTCTGCCCCAAGGTATTTTCTACCAATAGTTGCACGGAAAACGAGGTACTTTTGGCCAATGCGAGATGACTGATGACTAGGGCAAGGGTGGAAGATCGCGAGCGGCATCATCACTGTTTTTGGGCGGACAATGCCTGCCTGGGCTTGTCTCGGCTTGGCTTGGCTTGGCTCGGCGCTTTGCTTGCTGGCATTGCCGTTGCCTGCACATCGTTTTGCTTTGTCCTGGGCTTGGTCGCGCTTGTGCAGGTTGATCATCATGACTGCAATCATTGCTTATGGCACTCTGCAGGCCTGACCAACACTCTGCTCGCTGCTTCGCGTGGGACACGGACGGCTTCTAGACGCTCAAGGCTGTACCACAGCTAGAGTTGTAAAATTCCTGGTTAAATACAAAAATAGCGTTTCTCACAGTTAAATGCAGATTGATAGCTGCTAAATACCGTTAAATATTCGGGCAAATGAACTCAGATGGTGCAATCAATAAAATCGGACTTTCGCGAATTTACAATGATACACAATGATGAAGATGCAAGACGCCCACCTCTGTTGCGGTAGGAAAGTTCTCGTGCGGACCACACAAAGGACTGCTATTCAAGGCCACGCACCATAGTGACTAGCAGGAGTCGCAGTTTGCCTAAACTTCCTGCTATCATTTCGTTGTCGGTGGTGGTGCCATCTTGTACGACCTGAATAAGAATGGCGGAGCGTGACATGATGCTCTGATGAACTAGGCGGCGTAAACTTCGCTGAAGTGAGCGCACGGTGAGCCTGTAGTGTGCGTTATGGTGGCCTCCTCGGTCTTGCTCTGCGTGGTCTAATCATTGTTTTTCAAGAAGCTCAAAATTACAAATGTGTAGTATCCGTCGGAAATACTTAACGCGTATTTAACGTTTTTAGGGTTAAATACGTATTTAACGCTATTTAAATATAACATTATTTTACAACTCTAACCACAGCCAGTGGCGGCGCTTTGGGCGCCACGCTGTGGGTAATGGCGCTGGTGCGGCGGCGCAGATATCATCGCCTGGGGCCAGATCTGCTGCCAAGCGAAGCCATTTCAGCCGCGCGGTGGTGCCGACCGAGGCGTTGTGGTGGCCGGACGGCCGCTACTTCGCCTGGATTCCTGAGTTCGGCGTCGGACAACGCGACTTTAGTTCGTACCAGTGGGTAGCAGCGAACTAAAAGTATCGGTGTTGCCTTGTTACCGCGGTACAAATATCGGAGACGTGGATGGCAAGCAGAGACCTGCGACACTGGCGCGGACAGGCCGACCGGAGCGAGGCATGAACAGCACGACATGGGCAGCACCTTGCTGTCAGCACGGCAATGAAGGCAAGGCTGGCCAGCGCATCACTTTGGATTTTGCGGCGGCGATTTGCGGGCCGTGGCGAGCGCCGCAAGCAAGTTGAAGTTGTCTCGTGTAAACCATTCGAAGCAGTGCGCAATCGCGCAATCGCGAACTTGATTGCGCTCTCCATGGGGCGCAATCGGTTTGCTCACGAAGCAGCCGGGCCAACGAGCACCGCACGTGTTCTCGTGGCCCGCCGGCAGCGCCGCGGGTCCTGGCCACCAAATCGCTCGCTCCGCGGCTGGTCTCCAAGAACGGGTTTGGAGGTGCAGGTTGCACCTGTCCAGATCGGCGGGCCAGCTCGTTCAGTTTACGCGGATACTTTTTGTCGCAGGTGAGGCCGCTAGGGCAAAAGAACGACAAAGCGGGCAGGAACTTCCTGACGAAGCCTCCTCCACCGTCAAAGTTGAACACGCACAGCATTGAATACAGGCGCGATCTCTGCTCCGGCGGGCAGAGAGATGAGCACGTATGGATACCCCTTCGCGGCGACAGTGGAGCCCTTCTCGTCGTACAGTACACCAAAGCAGCATGACACTGCATCGGGTGGCCAGCACTGTCCATATAGTCTTGTACAAGTACACCCCTACGTGTTTTGTGTCCTCCTTTAGATGATGCCGAGCGACGGCGTGTAGCTGCGTTTGAGGAAGTTCTGCAGCAGCCCCGCCACTCGCTCCCGCACCCCAGCAGCCTTGTTCTCGGGCACCAATTCCTGTTGCAATCCAAAGTGACGAAGAAGCAAACGCTGCAACAGACGCAGCTTGCCTTCAACCCATCGAGCAGCAGATGAGTAGACAGAACATGTACATGTATTATCTTTGCGGTCGGCTAGCAACGTATGTTCCTGTTGTGGTGATAATACTCATCGGCGAGTTCTTGTTTAGTTTTAGCGTGGGCGGGTATCCAAACACTTGGCGAAGCGTCACTAGGCGCCATCGCTCGAAGACGTGAAGACGAACGCGTGCACGACTTGAGGGACGGAGGTCTGCCCAGCGCAGCAGCCTCGCGCGTCGGTGCACGTATGCTGGACAGTGAGCGCCAGCAGCTCCTGCACGAACTTGGTCAGCGTGCGAGCCAACCGCTTGCCGCCCAGCAAGCCGACCAGGAACCCATCGGGGTTTGCGCCGAACACGACTTGGTCAAGCAAGCCCGCGCAGAACTCACAGGGCTGGAGGCGGTGCGCATCGTGCACGATGTCGTACACTCGGTTGCGGAGCTCCACAAACTCACGCAGTGTCCTCTCAATTCGGACAGCCGGTCTCCGCATTCGAAAATCTTCCTGGGTCTCCTCAATTGTGGCGAGGCCCGAGCTCGCCATGGGCGAATCTGCCAACACCTCGACGACGAAGCAGTATTTCTTGGCAGCGCAGCAGACATTGACCGCCTCGATTTTCTTGAGCTCGAGTAGTGCGTTCCGCCGAGCTGTGAAGACAGACGGCGCAATATTGACCGGCAGCAGGTTGGAGCCCAGCCTGTCCGACAGTGTTGGTAGCATCTTCTTATTTCTATGCGTTACTTGGTTGTGAACGTGGCTGAAGTGAATGTGAACACGGTTGCTGAAGTCAGAGTCAAATGTGGCTCGTTATGTTGTCAACGCTCATCGAATCTCGCTGATGAGATGTACGACCAAAAGGTATGCGCAACAAAGTGAAAGTGCGCCTAACCATAGCTGGAGACCATCGAGAACTTGGCCGGCGTAAGACGCTGTGCACCGCCACATGGTCAAGGAAGGATCTCATGGTGGCAAGTCTCGGCCTCAAACGGACTGGATGAAGAAGAAGATGAGCTACGGCGCTTGTTTTCCGACTGCGTCAGCATTTTTTGGAAGTGCCTTTTTACCCAGGATTCAAGAGCAGGCACACACGTGAAGGAAGTCGTGGCAACACCGACGGGATGAACCAAGCGGAGCAAGCGGAACGAGCATTACTACAAAACGAACGACTTGCTCCGAGTCAAACATCGCGCTGAGCCATCTGCCTCTGGTCAATACATGTACACCAACGTCCTGGGTTCAACGTTCAACGGAGGTGCTTTGTAGGTGCATTCTCGCAGCTACTTCGAAATATTCTCTTCGCTTGTTGTGGCCATCCACACTGAGGGTAGAAATCTCGTCCCTGGTGATGGGCCATCCCATGCTCACGGCGCGTCCATCCATGGACTGAGCCGCAATTCGCATTCTCCGTGGTTGAACATGCCGGCCGCAGCAACATCGTCACCTTCTCTGCAGGTCTGACGCCGTCCCAGGCCGCTCTCGGCGCGGCAGCCGCGTCAACATCTCCGTCCAGATCGTCTCCCAAGACCCGCAGTCGCAACGACTCCACCATGCTGACGCTCATGACCAGCGCCGGCGAGCACACCAGCAGTGGCAACATCACGGAGGACTTGGTCGGCGAGAACAAAGGTTGCATGGTGCGAGTGCGAGTGGCGGAGCAGCTGCAGGAATTTCCTCAAACGCAGCTACTCGCCGTCGCTCGGCATTATCTAATGGAGGACACAGGAGAACAGTAGACACTTCGGAGTGTGCTTGTATGCCTTCTCACAATGCCTTATTGGAGATTTGTGATGGAGTGAGTTGAAAGGGGTGCTGCGATGCCATGCTGCTGCCGAAAAGGCGTTGCTCGGTTGTGGATGGTGTTGCGAGAGTGCTCAATATCGAAGGCGGAGGCGAGCGCAGGCAAGCGAGACGATATATATAGATACCAACGCACTTGTATTTCCTTACACGTGAAGCCCTGTAGACCAGCTCAATTTCCGCTACCAAAGCGCAGCCGCTTCGTTCTATGCGGTTTGCGCATGAGCCTCCTCTGGTTGGACGCCAAAGAGGAAGTTGTACAGCATCTGGGGAATGTGCGCTTGGCCGGAGCACACCCCGCGGCCGTCGATGGACGAGTTGCGCACCGTCAGCGCTAGCATGTCGTTGACCAGCTTGGTGAGCTTGCGGAGCGCTCGCTCTTCGCCCAGCAGGCGCAGCGTCAGCGCCTCTGGGTCGACGCTGCCCAACACGTAGAGCTCGACCATCTGGGCGCAGAACTCGCAGTGCACGTCGTTGTGGGCCGCCCACGCCGCGTCGTAGACGTCACTGCGCAGCCGTCCGAACTCGGTCAGTCTCTTCTCCGTGCGCACCGCCGCCTTTAGCGGCCGGCCACCGTTCGCCACGGACTCGGCGCTCACGCTCGTGGGGCTGTCGGTGTTGCTGTCGACAGAGTTCCGGAACACCTCGACCGTGTATAGCGCCTTGCTGCCCTTACCCGTGCGGCTCGACACTCGGATGCCCACGATGGTCTTGAGCTCCAGCAGAGCCTGGCGTCGCGCTGACAGCCATGCGGGTTCGATGGCCACGGGGATCAGAAGTTGCAGCTTGCACGTGTTGGACAGGTTCGGTAGCATGGTCACCTACTACGTATTATGAAGCAATGTCACCGCTCGATTGGAAAACTGGAGGATGCGAGCACCTGGCGCATTCCAGAATGGGACAACATTGTATCCCTACGCCACACGGTCCATTGCCTCGAGCGTCGGCACACGCGCGGCATCATCTAAACAGTATGAATGAAGAGAGAGTCGGATCAAGCGGGAGCCGACGTAGGTATACGCTGCAAATCTTAGGATGTATACAGTCAAGTCAATAGGAATAAGAGTCGATTCATTAGGCAACGAGCTGGAAGTTTGGAAGTTAGCATTTGGACAGAATTGCACGTTACTGGACTTCGCTATTATGCGGCATTGCCCGATGGAGAGAAGACGAACGCGTGCATGACTTGAGGGACGGAGGTCTGCCCAGCGCAGCAGCCGCGCGTGACGGTGCACGTGTGCTGGACAGTGAGCGCCAGCAGCCCCTGCACAAACTTGGTCAGCGTGCGAGCCAACCGCTTGCCGCCCAGCAAGCCGACCAGGAACCCATCGGGGTTTGCGCCGAACACGACTTGGTCAAGCAAGCCCGCGCAGAACTCACAGGGCTGGAGGCGGTGCGCATCGTGCACGATGTCGTACACTCGGTTGCGGAGCTCCACAAACTCACGCAGTGTCCTCTCAATTCGGACAGCCGGTCTCCGCATTCGAAGATCTTCCTGGGTCTCCTCAATTGTGGCGAGGCCCGAGCTCGCCATGGGCGAATCTGCCAACACCTCGACGACGAAGCAGTATTTCTTGGCAGCGCAGCAGACATTGACCGCCTCGATTTTCTTGAGCTCGAGTAGTGCGTTCCGCCGAGCTGAGAATACACAAGGCGCGATCATGACAGGCAGTAGTTGCTGGAGGTTGAAGCCCAGTTTGTCGGACAGCGTAGGCAGCATCTTGAGTTGGTTGCTTGGCTCAGGAGGCGAACTTGACTTGGCAAGTCCAATAGTGAGCACCACTAACGCGTCAAGCCACCGAAGCACGCAGCTCATCGAATCACCAGGATTAGACAATGGCAGCAAACCAACACATGTATACACTCATTCCAGTCCTTGGGTATACGCTATACGCGACTAAGGGGGGATGGACGCGACTCGTCTACGAAACTGAAGTCTGCATCCTGCAAGTTGCAGGACCGCCACGTCCCGGCTCGCCGCCACTCGCCAGGCAGCATCGGTCCGAGTCATCCACGTGAATACAGTACATGTAGACTCTACTGAGTACAGACAATCCTCTCCGTCGTAATATCCTGAATAGTGATTCACTCCACGGAGAGATATAGGGAGGTTCCCGAGGACAACAATTGTGCTGGTTTGTGACAAAATACGTTATTATCACTATTTAAAGGTATTTAACTATTCCTATGGACCCTTTGGTGCAGGTCGTCCAAATAAGTCGAGTATCGAGCCTTACTTTCAGAGAAATCATATCTAAACACGTGCTCCGAAGATATTCCTGGAAGTCACTCCTATCCTCATCTGTCGTATCAAACAAACTGTTCCATGCATTGAAGAAGCCCATTTTGATCTTCAGCTCTTTCCCTTGCGGGTACCAATGAGTGGTAAGAAATTGTGTCGGATGCTTTGAGTAGAGACTTGAGGAAAGGAGAGGGAATGAGCAGATTGTTGTGAGGTTAACTTGTCGAGAGCGTGGGGGGTAGCAAAAGTGGGTCCATCGCCAGCGGAGACGCATCAGAAGTCAGAATGTACCAGCTTCATGGCAATTTCTGCCTTGTAAAACTCCACTGAGTGGGCTGGGTCCCCACACTATCACAGCGGAGAGGATTGTCGGTATAGTAGCTTCGCGAGTTGGTTTCCTTGCAGAGAGCGGACAGCTTCGTGTCTATCTCGCGTGTTTGTCCGGTGCTTTGGCAGACCAACCGACGCGCCGCGAGCGCTCCTATCACGGCCGAGTTGCCTATCAACTTCGCCTGCGCTCCACGCCGCGAAAGATAGACTATGGAGGTGATGGCGGCGGCGCTAGTCTGCGCCGACAAAACGGGTCGCGCTTGCCGCGACTGAAGCTTGCAAATCAATATGTGACGAGGGCAAGCTCCTGAAGCGCCCCGTGGTTCGTTTACAGCTGCCCGCCAGTCGTTTCTCGTCGCACGCACCGCGCGCGGTTGTCTTTGCACGGCGCGCTTGCAAGATTCAGGCGAATCTGCAAGAGAGATCGCGTGGCGTGTTGCAGTTTGCCGATATACAAACTCGCCCGTCCATTCAGAAATTGTCTCTCTCTCCGCCAACCCAACAAGCAAGACGACAAGCATGCTGCAGTCGCTTTCGATCCAGCCTCTCGTGCCCGTCGTGGGCGGCGACCCGTGCAACCACTCGCGCGTCGAGCCCGTTGCCGACATCCTTACCACAGCCGACAGCCACACGGGCATCAACGCCATGGTGCACGTGTTCTTCCGGTCGACGGTCGACCAGGCATCACCGACGCCACTGAGCGACCGCTCGCCCGACTACTCGTTCCGGTGCACGTTCGCGGAGCTCAAGAAGCTGCGGTCGCAGATCCAGACCAGCGTCGGCCGCGGCGGCCACTGCGCGCACTGCAAGCGCGTGGCCACCTACATGGCCTACTGCTGGGAGCGGCCGCGTCTGCTGGCGCCGTCGTGGCAGGGCGGCATGACCCTGCAGATGGAGCCGCTGAGCTGCTTCCTGAACCAACTCATGTGCTTCGCCGCGCAGCTCAGTGCCGAGAACCACCCGGAGCTCGCTGCTATCGTGGCTCGCTTCATGCAGCCGCGCGCCGAGGTGTAAAGTGTCACAGTCACCCGAATCGGAATGACCGATGCACGCCCGGCAAGCTGCTGACGCGCCACGTCCACAGGCTCAGCTCGTCCTGGTCCAGCCAGTCAGGGTTGTGAAACCAGGACGAAGCCGCGCGTACCCGCCTGCCATCATCGATGCAGGAGATAGGGACACCATGAGCCGACTGCCCTTTTGTGAGCGTACCCGCCTCGCGTCGCAACGGAGAAGTCCATTGCGGCGCAGGAAATTGGGACGCCACGCTGCTTCTCATGCAGCTCACTTGGGCATATCCGAAGGACGAAGTCCGCGCAGGCGTCGAGGCTTTGATGCTCGTCGTTTGATTCACTCACGCGCTCATCCTGTGCTCGAAACATTGGAGCATGGCCTTGTTAGGAATAATGCAAGACAAATACAAGTGAACGTTTTACATTGACAAAAATGGTTGGAGATAATACATGGCTGCACCGGATCTGCCGCTGCTCAGCTGTCTGGTGCGCGAGGGAGAAGGAATTGGCGCACGACTTGGTGGCTCTGGACTTGGGCCGAACACCACGGTGTGTCCTCGATGGAAGCAAAGTGCGTCAGGATGTCCAGGACATCGTCCATGAACACCTGCAGCGACCGAATGACCTTCTCGCGTCCAACGAGACGACGGAGCACGCTGCCGCCGAAGCTTTTGTCCCCCGAGTCAACGTAAAGAATCACCTCTTTGCAGAACTCGCAAGCGACGGATGTGTGTGCCAAGGTGGACGCGCTGTAGAGCGCTCGTCGAAGCGTATCAAAGTCCGCTAGTGTCTTCTCAACCTGGCACGCTGGGGGCTTTTGGGTGTCTTCGTCGATGTCATCGCTTAGCTTTGAGCTGAAGTCTTGTGGGCTGAGGGCAGACGAGCTGCTGGCAGTGTATACTTCGAGTGTGTAGATCGTCGCGCCTTGGCGCCGAGATGTGGCGTTGGAAACGAGCACCCTGTCGACTTCGTGAAGTGTCAGGGGCCGGCGCTGCTGCGTCGTATTGGATGGCAGGAGGTGCGGTAACGAGCATGAACCAGGAGATGCCGATCGAGTTGCACGCTGTGCCGTCTGCATGGCTGGGTTGTTTGGCGAGGTGAGCCGGACGTAGCGAATTGTGAAGTGATCCGTTTGCGACCCCGAGCTCACAGAAAAGGCGTTGAGAAAGAAGCACCAAAGAGTCATCATCAATCACGCGCCGGTGCCCGCGGCCCCGGCTCTCAAGAGGAAGAACTCGCAGAGAGCTTTACCGTCGCCGCTTGCTCACGCACCTTGGTAATCGCCGCGATTAGATGAGCGACGAGAGAATCTCCAAACTCTGGTGGCTCCAGAATCTTGCTGCCTGCATAAGTTTTCGCTAGGCGGCTTTGCTCAAACGCAAGGCGCGAAACGTCAAGTTGAAGTTCGATGCTTAGCTACTTCTAATGTCTGAGCACGGAGCAAAGCGCGACCCGACCGGACAGCAACCCAGGTCCAGCCGTGAGATCGGGTTGCCATCACGCTTAAGGCGACTGCACCTTGAGGGAGAAGGTACCGGGATAACACTCAGGCGTTGTCTACGGGCTCATGTCTAACCACCTAATTGATCGTGCATTTCATCAAGAAACTACTCATTTTTTGTCGTTTAGTCGGCTGACGAACGCACTTGTCGGATCCATCGAAGGGCTTGGCGCAATTATCCCGACAGGTGGTACATGCCAGCACCTCTCTGGAGGAATTCCGCATACATGTTGGAAATCTCGGCGTACTTCCCGTCCTTGTGGACTTTCAGTCTCACGTAAATATCACCCCCCTTGTACTTTAGTTCCCACTTCTTGTAGACCTCCTCCCTGAAGATAGCGTCTGCCAGCATTTTGTCGAGCTTTTTATCCAGCTTCTTCGATCGCCCAGCGTGCTTAACGATGTTCGAAGTGCCAAAGGACAATATTCCTCGCTCGCCGCCGTCAGTCTTGTCCTCAACCGCGTATTTCCGCAGAAGCCTCTTGTTGCCGCTGCTTTCATCTTGAATCTGGTTCAGCGACATTGTGGACTTGCCGTGGGTGGGAGCGGCATGACCGCTCACGAGGGTGGTCGCAACCACCACCAACAGGACGTAGGAAAGACGCATATTCAGGCTTGGACAGCAGCAAAACAGGCGGATGAGAGGAGACCACTTGACGACTGGAGAGTAAATCGAGGAATGAATTGATCTTGCCTACAAGTACAGATACTGTAGCAGAATGCCTGGATAGCCGGACCCAAGTTCAGCGCGTCTTGCCCGCAGTGCCGATCTCAGTGATTTTCCTGTGTGCTGTGTTACACAGCCTGTGGAGGCCTGTCACCCATGAAGGCAACCATCAAGGGTGTCTCCACATACATAAAGCAAGTCATTCCTTAAGTGATCTGATAAGGGTCCCAGACGGGGAGTAGTCTAGAGCCACAGAACTCACACAGCACAAAAACGATATTTTCGGTTTCGTTTGCTTCATGGCACTCGTTATATTGCCCGATTGGGTCACATAGACGAAGCATTTAGTGCCCGAACATGCCCGATTGATGCCCGACAATGCCCGATTGATCCACCTGAGGACGGGTGTCATCTTTGCTCCGCTGCGCGTCGCAAACGCAGTTCGCTGCGCTCCTGCGGGTAAAAGATTCTAAGATCTTGTTGTTAAAATGGCTTAACACAGTAGAAAGGCTCACTACGTGTGTGTGTTAACCGTAATTCCTAATTGCCCTACTCTAGACGATGTGCTCGGTCTGAGGCAATTGGGAAGTGAGCACGCCTCCGGAGGGGCGGCATCGCTTCCTTTGCCTGCTGTCGTCATTGCACTATGTAGCCAGATCACACCATCTGTGATCTGTACTGAATGTCCTCTCGTACTTGCTATCAATAGGTACATATCATCTTAAAGAGTATTTCTCTCATTCAGTCTTATTCCAAGGCAAGCAGGCAATGCCTGCTGCCTCTCCACTCAACACTTGTCATTACAATGCTCGGCTCGCTGTTGAGCTCGGCGCTGGGCCCGCCTCCGCAAATACCGTCGCGGCACTGCTTCGCGGGCATCCCGCAGCGGGTTTGGTGCGGCTACGCGACCTCGCACACGCTCGCCTCCGTTGGCCGTTTGATATGCATTCACCCCCTCATTTTTCCAATCGGGCATTTTACTCACTCTATTGCTTCATTCGGTCAAAATTCGGTGACCTAGGGAATCTAAACCGGGTGTATAAAAAGGAGAGGAGGGGTGACTTGGAACTCGCAAAAGCAGGCCAAATAATGTTTTCAATTCCTCAGACCACGCCACTTCCCCATTCTTTCAGCCCCCTCAGGTGGTTCATAGTTCGTTGAGCTTTCTGACGAGATCCTTCACGCCTCAATTGGACTTGCTTTCACGAAGAGAGAGGTTTTGAGGCTCCAAGCACGCCCGACTTTCCGGATTTGAGTGCCATGTCATGCATCCTTCTCGTACCGTGGAATGTCAAATAATGTCCTTTTAGGTTGGGAAACGTTAGGGAGCAATGAACAGGTGGGCATTGGAGCATAGACGGACGTGCATATGGCGTTAGTGCATGCAGAGCACTAACGCCATATGCACGTCCTTCTCTGCTGAGCAAGCGCAAAGTATCTTTAGCACAACTACAAAAAATCTAATTGAAGAACCGTGCCTCAGCGTCTCCTGCCGCTTCTCGAGTTATTTCCTCTTTCACCTCGGTCTCCTTCGTGATCACGGTCGTCTCCTCTTGCTTCATCCCGTCCTCGTGCCAGCTGTCATCTCGACCGTCTTGGGGTTGACTTGTCAGCCCTCCGCGTCGGCGGGGCCATTTCCGATGGTTCGTGCATTTCGCCCTTCAGTGACGAGCTCATCAGTGTCACCACCAGCTACGACGACCATGCCCCCTGCATCAACACCAATCGCACGAACTTCACCGACACCAGACCCACCTCTTTCTACATACTACATACAACCCCCTCCTGAGTTAGAGTACGACTCGGCTTAAGCGGCTGAGGATGCAATCCATGCGTGGACGAACGAGAAGAACTTCAACGTAACTCGCAGTCAGTGTACTCGCAACGCAGATGGAGAGGTCCGCTATCGCTTATTTGCGTGCATGCATGCCGGGAAGCCTAAAACACAAGGAACCCGAAGGCCGGAGACCGACAGCGACCAATGGTAACTTCGAAGCGCAATGGTTGTAAGATGCGAATCAAGATCGTGGCAATCGATCCCCTGAACCCTTCTGGCGTGGCGAATTAGATACACGAAGGACGGCAGCGAAGAACACAACCACCCTCCTTCGTTTGACGTGCGCATGCACGTGCCACATCGTCGACGAGATGCGAAGCGGTTGAATGCCGTGCCAGATTTAGTTGACATTCAAGCCATGTCGGGCGTATCAAAATCCAAAATCTATTCCACACTGCAACTCTCTGATCCAGCGACACTAGCTATCCCTCAAGATATATCCAACAGGAAGAAGATGGCACGAACCGAACTGTTGGCGAACCAGACCAGTACGGAGGCCCTTTTCAGTTTGCTAGATAAACACAACTTCTACTACAAGCACGATACAGACCCATCGACGAAACGATTGCGATATCTCCTTTGGGCACACCCAGATACGACAACGTTGGCTAGGGAGTTCATGGATGTCATGGTGATGGACTGCACGTATAACACCAACAAGTTTCGCATGCCTCTGCTGAGCGTCATCGTCCTCACCGGTATGAATACCATCCTGCCGTTTGCTCAAATTTGGATGCCTGGCGAATCTGAACCTGACTACACCTGGGCTTTATCTACGTTGAGGACCTTCATGAACGACGAGTCGGTGCCAATGCCGACAGTGAACGGCACTGACCGCGATCTGGCCTGCACAAATGCATCAGATGCAATATTTCCTACGACTGCGAATCTCTTGTGTCGTTGGCACATCCGCCGCAACGTTCTTGCTCAAGCGAAGAAAACAATCGCTGTTGATCCAGAGGCCAACGCAACAGCCTTGGTGATGAAGAAAAAAACGAGAGATGAAAGTCGATATATTTATGGCGAAGTTCGATAATACCGTGAACTTCAACAGCAAGCGTGAGCTCGAAACTCTATGCACTGAGCTCGCAACACAGACGCAGCAATGCACAAGTATCTTTCGCGGACGTGGTGGCCGTATAAGGCTAAGTTTGTGAGTGCATGGACCAACAGCATCACCCACTTTGGATGCCACACTACTTCGCCTGTGGAGGGAACGCAAGCGAAGATGAAAACCTGGCTGGATAATTCAAGAGGGGATCTGCTATCTGTATTTGAAAGTCTTCTGCCGTGGTGGACGAAAGCTGCAAGCACCACGAAGTACCAGGCAGGCTACCAGGCGGAGACTATTCCAACTCAGTTCCGAACTGACACATACTCCGCTGTTGTCAAGATCATTAGCGTGCACGCATTAAAGGAGGCGAGCAAGAAATGGAGAGAAGCGCACACGATCGTGGTTCGTGGATTACAGCGCAGTGTTTGCAATGGCGTATAAGACGCATTCATGGCATACCTTGCTTGCATGATCTGATGACGATCATAGAGTCTGCTGGAGCGCTAAAGCTGATGCCCGAGCACTTCGATAAGCACTGGTGGCTTCCTGAGGCTGCCCCACTCGTAAACACTCGACTGTTGGAGCCTGTACAGCCGCAGAAAAGACGGCGCGTTTACGAACAGCTCCGCCCTCACAAACCTGGATATGGTGCCACCAGCACGCGCCGTGAGCCTTCCCATTTCGAGCTCTCGGAGAGTAATACGGCGACGACAGATACATGTGGTGACCCACCACCTCTCTCTTATCAAGAACTACTCCACCAAGACGATGAGGAGTTCCAACAACACTTTTTTCACCCGCGCTCATGGGGATATGCTGGCTTGGGCGAACTAGATGACTAGATATTATTTTCTAAATAGATGTGCTTGCCACTTCGCTGCATTGGTTGTTTGCGTTGAAGTTGACCGTATGGAAATAAACGCCATATGCACGTCCTTCTCTGCTCCAATGCTCCCCAGTTCATTGCTCCCTAACGTTTCCCTTTTAAGTTCGGTTGCTCTAGCACGATCCCCCAGACGGATATAGGTCATGTTCAAACATGTTTGAACTAGTTCGAACTTGAATCTGTTTGACGGGTGAATCCTCATTCGACGCACCGGACGACTGAACCCTGATTCGACCCGGACGATTTTGTGCGATGTACATGGTGTGCTTTTCAGATCCCAACGTCTGTTCCTAACGTTTCCTCCTGACAGCGTGACAGTGATGCGGCCGGTATGATTTGCACATCCTAAGCTGGAAAGATAAGTTATTCTGAATAACTTATTCAACTTGGGGATCATACGGTACTTTCGACTTCATTACCGTATTCGTATCGATGCTCGCCTACTGCTCAATGAAACTAGAGTCTTGATCAGATGCAACCTCTCTAGGCTAGAGTCTGCCGGTAGTGGGCTGACGGCGGCCAGCGGACGCAAGTTGCCACTCGCAAACAGCTGTCAGCTGCTTACATATAGGAATTTGTATGAATTTAAAGTACAGTAATACTGGAATAGCAGTATCCGGAGGGTGCTGTGGCCAGCCCAACATTAATTCGGCGGTCCTTCGGTAACTGAGGCAGGTAAAACTGAAGCCGGTTGAGGCCTCAATAGTACCGATGTGTTTTGACTTAAGGGGAGAAAATATATTGCATATTAATATGTAGTTGTACTGGAATAGCAGTATCCGGAGGGTGCTGTGGCCAGCCCAACACACATTAATTCGGCGGTCCTTCGGTAACTGAGGCAGGTAAAACTGAAGCCGGTTCAGGCCTCAATTGTACCGATGTGTTTTGACTTAAGGAGAAAATATATTGCATATTAATATGTAGTTATTTATTTTGATGGGAAATATTTCCAAAGGATAACCCATGCATTTCTCCGGTTATACAAGAAAAACGTGTAAACCGTAGACCAGATTGAGCACATCGCATGCGCTGAGTTTTTCGAGTGAAACATGGAGGCTTTTAACCCTTTCGTGTAGAAGGGCTAAATTACTTAGGCTTGTATGGTATAGTTTAGTCAAAGGACTTGCGAAAAGGTTAAGCCTTCATGTTACCATTTAAAAATGATATCACACATTAATTAGGACTGGGTTTTGGCTTCAAAGAAGCATAAAAGAAAACGTGTACGTTAATTACAAGAAGGACCGTGAGTGCATTGACGCGAAACTATACGTTATTTATCTACGTGCTGCGCAGATTTTACGGCTGCGAAGCAGGCGCAGAAGATGCGTCAAGGCCTCGCTTACCTGTGTGGACGATGGGCTCAAGTAGTTAGAGCAAGACACTACCAGCCCAATCCTCTAGTTGCATATGTATTTTGTCATGCGAGTAATCGGTCGAAATAAAATGCTCCACCCCTTCGAGATAGTTGTCGTCCAAACACTAAAACACGCACAGGAACATGAAGATGGTGAAACTATGATGCAGCTTCGGTGCTTTACTTTCTTTGACGGTGTTGATCGGACATCGTGCTAGCCTTGATTTCACTCTGCGGTACAAAGTGTTTGGCGCCATGCAAATTAAGAAAATTCCCCTGAGCTATTTCAGCCTCCCAGCATCTAGTCTGCCTCGATAAAGAAGTCGGGAAGTGCATACATTTTGCAAAATATTGCCAATTCCGTCCAAATTTGCGGATCCTGGTCAATTTGCTAGCGTGCTCTGAGCCACCACATACAAAACCCAAGTCAACAGGCAATCGACCAAAAGCAAACATATGGTCCGAAAAAAGCGACGCTTCGAAGTCCGCGTTCGTACTTAACCCTTTCGCGGTGCAAGGGCGCATTTCTCGCCCTTTTAGCAGGTTTGCAAATCACGGTACGAAATCGTCTCCTAAAAGGTCGAAAAAAATCGCCCTCTTACACAAGTTCAAGTAGACACATACCGTATTTAAAAAAAATCAGAAACAGTACAAGCAGTAATCAAGTAAGCATACAAAAAGCAAGCTAGATGATTACAACAGATCCCTTCTACAAATCCTTGAAGATGCTATGTTACACGAGACATGCAAAAAGAGTACAGTGATTATCTTAAGGGCGAATTTTGCGCCCTTTAAGATGCTAATGACTTAACTTTGTATACTATAGTTAAGGAGAGATTATAAGTGCTCCTCGCGAAAGGGTTAATAGGGTCAATAGTGAGGCCACGTGCTTCCCAGTTTTCGGTCGATTCGCTGGGCGATCTCGCTTGATTGATTGGATCAATCGTGCTCGAAAAGTTCGAATAGAACTCGCAATATATTAAAAGAGCGAAGTAAAACAAAGACGGCGCTGGTCCCAACACACTGTATTACGTTAATTGAGAACGAATCGCAAGTCTGCTTTGCTAATCAAGCCTGTGTGCAGCCAACAGTGTTCGATCGCTTGCGCAGGCAAGTGCTGCCATGCTTTCGCACACCACTGGATCCCTTTCAGCATGCCCACTTTGCACGGCTTCTTGTTGCCAACGCCCTGCTCGTGGAGCATCTTCCGCGTGAGCACGTCTCGCTCTAGACAGTAGATAATCCCGGTCGAGTGGTTGAAGTTTCGAGTCGTATTCTGAGGAAACTTTTCAAGGCGCTTAGATAGTTCCACACCGTCGGGCAGTGCGACGATGCATTATCCACCAACATCAAAACCTCCCTTCATTGATCCTTCATGGAGGCGTTCACGTCATTCAGCCACTCCTCAAACACGTCCGTCGTCACGCAATCCTTCTTGGTCGACTTATACTGGATGGCGGCGGGCTTGTCCTTAATCCAGCGTGGCTTGGCCGATTTGCCAATAAATAGCAACGGGACCTTGTCACTCCCCGTCACGTTGGTGCACACCCAGCCACCGTGAATAGCGCCTTGTCTTGTGCGTCTTTGATGCATAGAGACCCACGAAGTACACTATTGTAGAAAACCCCCATCTCATCCGTATTAAAGACGTTAGCGTAAGGGTAGCTGCCTATACTACCGCGTAGTCGTTGCACTTCAGCGGCCTCTGTTAGCAGCCCGACTCACCATGCGCGCGCTTCCACGTGATACCGTAGCGCTCCTGGAAACGGCGCAGCCACGACAGTCCGAAGCGAGGCAGGCAGCATGACGGGATGGTGTGGTGCTCCGTCGGCCTGCGTGCTTGAGCATGTGACCGGAGAGGGAAATCTGGTGCACCTCGCACCACAGCACGAACTCAACCAAGCTCTGGTCAAGCTCAAGCTGAAAGCGTGACCATGGCTTCTTGCGCGCCAGGCAGTCTGGGGTCAGCGTCAGCAGCGCGGCATCCGTCTTGAGCGCGCGCGAGATGGCTTGCAGCGATGGTGGCTTGGCCAGTAGGAACTCTACATGATCATAGGAAGCGAGCGTTTTGTATGTCATGTGAGGCTGTGGGCGATAGACACCACAAAGCTGCAGCTCTTGCTGCTTGGTGAAGCGATCGCGCTTGTTGAAGGGACGCTTCCTGGGCGGTGGGGTGGGCATCGAGGACATTGATGCCCTTCTTATGGGCGGTGATATCGAGGAATGAGCTTATGTTGCAGCGAGCTCGCTGGCGGTGAGCAATGAGTGCGAGACAAATATTTCTCCTGTGTCCTCGGTTTCTGTATTGTCATTGGCGGAATTGTTTTAGTGATGTAATATTGGTGGAATAGTTGAGCAGATCGTTACTAAATCAGTTGGTGTGCCACATAACAGCTACAACTCCCATCGTATGCGGCTCGGGAGGTTATCGTCTTTGCAGACTTCTTTATCGAGGCAGATTACAGTACCACAGACGAGCGTAAAGACACGCCAACGTCGCTCCGTTTTTCCGCGTGGCACGGCATATGCACATCATATTATGCAGGCCTCTTCAAAGTAGGCGTTGTGTCAAGAGAAAAGCCGGCGCTCCTATGCCTGGATTTCAAAAATGCCTACCTGAAAAGAGCTATAACAGCAGCAAAATTGACTGCAACGTGGATCGCGCAGAAGTTTCTCGAGCATATTCGCTTTTGTATAGCCCTAAAATATTTGAGGACGCATAGTTCATACCATTGAATAGCTGGAGGCCACTCGAAGGCGCATGCTGACGTCGACACTGCCAGTGCAAGCTCTGCCTCACACTTGGCGTCTTCTCCTAGCCATGCCGGATGGCCCATCCGATATCAATGACTAAGGTAAAAGCACTTACAGAGCAAACCAGCATGCTCTAGCGGCGGTGGTACTGGGCCATCGGCATTATCACCGGTTGTCTACCGACATCGAGCGGCGACGGTAGTTATGTGTAATCGAGCAGGGCCCTGCTCCAGAAATGGTTCTCAAATTTGAGGGAGAGCTCGGTGTGTAGACTAAGTAGTCCCATTGTGGCAGCTCGCTGTTTGCTCTGCGTCGATCTTCCGGCACCGACGAAGAATGCATTGCTCAATTGTTGGCAACGCAAAAAATGCAGCTGAATGCAGAGTTACAGAATGAGTCGAATGTGAAAGCTCGGCAGCATCATCTCGATCTGCTCAAGAACGCACGCGATACATGCAAAGTTGCTTCATTCACGCTGTCCTAATACGTCTTCATTAGTAACCAGACGATGGCGAACCTCCCGCCCCCGTATCAAACGACGAAATAGCTGGCGTCAATAAATGGAAATCCAGACACGTTTATTCTCCTCAAACCGTAGTAAAAAGCTCGCAATTTTGTTAAGGATACTTTAAACTATGGATGAAAGATGAAAGACAAGAAGAGCTACGCACGATAGGAAGTGTGTTTTGTGAGATCAAAGAGAAGTCCTCTAGTTACCAGTATCCATTGAAAATAGCGAAAACTCTCTAATGAAACGATGGCAGACTCTCAGTGGATCCCTTTCGCACTCGCAATGGACCAATCAAGAAAACGATTCAAAAGTTCATTAGAAGGTTCGCCCTGTAAGCCACTTGAGATTGTAATAAATGGTGAAGGTGGCTCAGGCAAAAGCTGGCCTATACGCCACATCGTCATAGACCTACACAACGTATTTGGAGAACATGCTTCAACACGCAGAACATCAAAGCGGGTTTTATTACTAGCACACCAGGAAACGGCGGCGTTTAACATCAATGGGATTACACTGTTTTTTCTGCCCTAGAATTTACCTCTTTTACAAAATCAGCATTCTCGGTACCATACAAGTCGTTGAGAGATACCAAATCGGGCCCTGCCACGCTATAAAGAATGCAGCAGCAATTCAAAGATATTCACTTGGTAATAATTGACGAATTCAGCATGGTGTCACGTGGCTTGATCTACTGGATTGATAGAAGAATGCGTGAAATATGGCCTCACCACTCGAATGCGCTTTTCGGGGGTAGAGACGTCTATTTTACTGGAGATGCTGCTCAACTAGATCCAGTGGTCCCAAGCTCACTCTCCACTCCGCTTGCCCAAGGATCGAACGACGTCCAGCGCTGTGGAAGAGAAATATGGACGGGTATAAAAACTGTGTGCATGCTAACGAGCCAGAATAGAGGTAAAGTGATCCTGAATGGTTCAATGCTCTTCCACGCCTAAGACAGAAGGTGCCAACTCAAACTGATATAGATTTGTTTAACTCACGCTGCTTACCGAACAAAAACGAACCATCCTGGACTAGCATGGCAAAACACATAGCATACAAAAACGTCGATGTTGCTGCAGCTAATGAACGCAGCATTTTTGCATCCGATAGACCTGTTTCTTTCGCAACATTTCGTGCAGCAAAGCGCTTGGCAACCAAGCGGGACATACCTGTTGGGACGGTTCAAGCCCTGGTGAAAGATGCAAAGATTGCAATACGAATCGGGATCGATTAGTGGCTAATAAGGTTCAATTGTGTGTGCGTGCTCCAGAGACTACCACTTTTAACATGGCCCAAACCGCCGACTGTGCAATGGCACTATTGCAGTTGTATACGACTTCATGTTCGTTGCCGGCAGTGATTTACCTATTGTTTTGATCCAGATATTAGACCCATAATTGGGTTTTTCACGTTTAGATGACGTGTCTAACATTGTGCCAATTGTACCCAAGGAAGTTAAGGAATCTAGTGATCTTCGAGTTGTGCGGAGAAGAATTCCGCTCAGGTTGGCGTACGCAATGACGGTACACAAAGTACAAGGTTTAACATGCACCTACGTTGTCTTTCATTCAAGCTCTTTCCCAAATTATAGCTTTCGTGTACGGTGTCCAGTGGAGCGCTGAACCCGCTCCGTCTTAATTGCGCTACGGAGTCAAGTCCAATCGACAGCTGTGAAAGCAGCTTTACGAGACCGACGAGATAACCAGATGATGCCTAGTGCAGCTCGGAGACCGTCCAAATGCAGCTTCGCCATCCTGCAGTACATCCCTGTGATGCTCACCTCAACTTCGACAAAGCATTCAACAATTCAAGGAACTTGACAGCATCGCCGGGGTCGAAGAGAACTGTGCACGTCTTCGCCAGCGCAGCTCACCTTTGATGACGTTTTCACCGTCGCGACCATTTCTGTGTGCTCCTGAACCAGATCAAAAGCGACGGAGTACAATCGGACCATTGTGCTAAGTCTGCCGCGTATTGAACGCTGATCTACATGGTCCAGGAGTTGATCTTTTGCCTCAACGAGCAGCAGCAGAGTCCACAATTGTGTCGCCCGTGTCCGCCTGCGTGATCTGGAGAGGTGCAATTTTACAAATGGTTTTCGAAGGCCGCACGTGCCATGGACCATTGCAGCTAGAAGCTAGAGCATAATTTGAATTTAACCAACAAAACCTGTTTACCATTTAACCGGCTTTGTTCTCCAATCGTGCAGGGCCATCTAGATCTTACCTACTTTAAGCGCTGCATTCAATTCATCAAAACCAAAGTTAAAGCGATGCAGTCTTACGAATTACGCAGATCTTGGTGCTTGAACATCGCGAACTAGAAAATCAGAAGCGAACCTGCTACATGTCGAGATCTCGGCCAGCCTTAAATGCTTTGAACATTTCTGTGATTAACTTCGTCATTCGAACCCGAAGAACCGCCGACATCTTTACCGGCCGTCGCGTCAGTCATCTCAGAGGCCGCACAAACGCTCGACGGGCTTGGAACGGGGGAGTACGCCACTTACGATACAGGTACCACAACTTGCTGCGCTTGAGCAGCACTCAAACTCCGGTCGCGAGAACCGTAACATTCGGAACCAGCGAAGGTTGTGCAGACCCAAGTTGCACTGGAACCAGCACGTAGACCACTTGATGCAGCTGAATCGTAGAAGAAGCTTGGTGCACGCAGAAAGAGGGTTCACAAGCGTGCGAACCTTGCTGCATGTCATCGCTGGAACTTCGCGGTCTCTCGCCGTCAGCCCTCGGTTCCGCCGTACGCTCCAGCACGGTGTCAAGAGCGCTGACTGCAGTTGCAGGATGTTGTGCTGGATCCTTCTCCACGACTTTCGCCACTTGCACGCTCTTGACCTCGTCTTTCGTCTGCATCGACGACACTTTCTTCTGCGTTTTCTTCTTCGACTTCTTCGACTTCTTCTTCGGCGTCGTCGAGTCGTCCTTCGCGTCCGACTTCGGTGTTGTCTCCTTCTTCTTCGGCGTCTCCTGCTTGCTCTTATTCGAAACGACACGCCGGTAGCGATCTCGCTGTAAAGCATTCTGGTGGTGGGCGGTACAATACACATAGCCAGTGCCGCTCTCCTTTCTCTTTAACCGACCTCTCGTTCGAACAGTGCTCAGGATATTGGCATTGCTGCGGATCGAGCTGGCTGCTGCCGCGTGTGGCTCTCTTCTTGGGTTCCTTTGGCATTGCTACAAGCAAACACCATTAATATTACGCACGTTAAAATGTGACGGAAGCCATCGTGGCAGCAGCTGTGGCTACGTCCGCCGCCACGTCGCACCGCAAATGCACTAAGTCGTAGGCGTGTCTTGTGAACTGCAGCAGCTTTTCAAACGTGAGCCGATCTTCAACCAAAGAATTTTCATATGCTGTTTAAGGGGCGTAGCGGAAAATATATTTCAAATTTATTTTTCAGCATTGCCCCTCAGCAACCACGGCGACCATCGCCGTGAAGATGCTCGGCAGCTTGCTGACATACTAGTAATATTATATGGACTGCGCAAAACAAAAGAATGCAAGTTAACCATTCGTTGAAGTCCGAGTTAAGCGCATCAACGCAAAGAAGAACATCTCCTCTATCAATCGAGACAGTCGGATAGTTTTTTCATTCAGCCGTTATCGAGCATCTGCCCGTTGAAAAAGTTGCCTCAGAATTGCCGAGTCGAAATACTTTTTATTGGCTCCCTAAACGTGAAATTTCGCTCCGGATCGATTGAGGCTATCGCTGTAGCCCAATTCGAAATCCTTCACTACCAAAATTACATTTGGAAAATCAAAATCTCAAAAATGAGGTGCATATTTTGTTTTTAGAGATTTTGGTAGATATGTTGGCAACAAGAATCATTATGATCTGGTGGCGAAGCACCGTGTCCGTTGTCTTCAACACTGCCAACGTCTTCATGATGCTCTGCTGCCTCTCTCCCCGGTCATTTGCGATAGCGAACGCAGGAATAGCTCGAACTGCCCCGCCTTTGCCTTGCAGGCACTTCTTCTCGCAAGGGTCCTCTTGAATCAGCTGAGCAACTGTGTTGCGAAGATCTTCGCCATCAAAATGATGCTAGTATCCTCTACGTCGGAGTGCTTCTGTCTTCATCGACTTCGCTTGGCAAAAGCTCATTGCTGCTGGATACACCATCTTCCGAGTCTGGAGCCCCTGCGCTGTCTGCGCTTGCGTCGCTGCTGTACGGGTCGTCTTCCCCAGCGCTTGCTTCTGCCTCCTGCTGGTTGTCTCCGGCGCTGTCTGCTGTGGCCACAGCGAGCGCTGTCAGTGCTTCCATGCCAACCTGATGCCGTCACCTCCACCAAATTTGGAGATTTGAAAAAAACTCTTGAAAATCCACTTAAGTACGAAACATCAACGGCCCACTTCAAAGGCGATTATCTCGACAACACGAAAATGTTAGCTAGCATCAGTTTGTTGTGCACAGTCTCATATGATGCATATCACGCTGTTGAACAACACATATATAGTCTGCATAATATTTGTGTACTGGAGCTGCTGCTTCGGTGGTGGCTGACAACCGGCTGCGACCTCGACGTGTTGCCTTTCGTTGCAAACCCAACTTGATGCAGCGATTCAGGTGAACCTCTGCCGGGTACGATCCTTTACTCCTCATTACATCGATCGCGGCACACCGAGAGGACGGAGTTTTGGGGTTGAAGAAGTCGTCGTCGAATTTCGGGAGTTCATGGCTATCTTCGATGCTCGAGCTGATGGATAAGATGATTCAGAAGTGAGAGAAGACCGGCTCACTGTGTGCTTCATCCGTCCAATCCTATCGATTGCAAGACGTTCGGTGACTCAGTTGCGCTGCCACTCTCCTCGAGATCAGGGCTCCTAATTTATGCATAAAGACATACAATAATGTACATTAACTGGATGCCATAATGCATGGAAGCCACTTGGGGATCAAAATCAATCCTGTATGTGGAGAATTTGTACGAATGCATTATAAATGGCGCGCCGAAGTCAGATTTCCGAGCTGCCGACCCAAACCAGTCGCCGCTCTTTCAAAAAATCAATCGTTTCAAGATCTTCGAGTCTGCTCTCCACCGCTTACTTCTAAAATGTCGAGTTTGTTTCCTAGTCTGATAATGACCGTCATTGCCTTCGTAAGGCCCTCGCCAAAAATGCCCTCATGTCCGGACGATTATGGAAAATGATCTGTTACTTGTACAGATGCTAGGTGTGCTCAAGCATTCACTGCCTGTCCGATGGCAGAGGCACGGCGAACTTGAGCAGCGCATTTGGCTTAAACATGCTGAGTTGAGAGAGAAGTACTTCTTACGACTGCATTTATTAGATGGCTACCCGTTACGCATTAATGGCCATTATGAATGTAAGGTGTTTTGTGTTTGTAAATGCATAATGTATGGGCGGCTTCAAAAATTACATGCGATTAGGGGGGGTCAGAATAAGGAATGGTGCAAAAAATATCACCACTTGAGCGCCCGCAAAATGACCAGCTATCTGTCAAATATCACTCCAGTCAAGGTGAATGGTCTGGTGATTTTTGGAACGTTAAGATCGATGCATGTATAGGTAGATGGCTGCAGACTGGTGAAGGCCGTAGTAAGATCATCACCACGTAGAGGACTATCATAAGAAGGGGACGGCACGCCCAGCGCTTTGATCTGGCTCAGGGCGCCATACTACAGCATGCCGGGCCGGCCATGTACTCCACATTGTTCATTCTGGCGGCGCGTGTGAGCTCAGCTCAGTCCACGCCTTGAGATTCGATCCTTCGACCAGCGTGCACTCAAGAGCAAGCGCCACTTCCTTGCATTACTCCGAGCGGCGGTAGTTAGGCTATAAGTTCATCAGCACCGACCGATCTGCTGGCACGGAGGAAATATAACTTTCTCAAGTAAAAATCTGACAAACACTGTAACCCATCTCCCACAATACGCACGGACAGGCCACGTTCGGATGCCCCTGCTGCCCGCCTGCACTGTTTGTGCGTGCCGGCACAGCCGCCCGATGCACCGCCTGAATGCTTGCATTGTGGGGTGGTGCACGCCAGACGCCTGAGCGCATTCTGGGGTGGTGCACTTCAGATTCAATCCAGCCACCCCGACCAGGGAAGCAGCAGCACCGCCGACCAAGAAGCACCTCCGGGAGTCCAGCACCCACCCGTGGAAGATGCCGGGCCTCAGCCCTTCGGAGCTGCATCCGAAGGCGCTCCCCGCTGGGGACACAGTCGAGTATTTCTCGCGCGCGTTCGTGGGTGGCGACCCCAGAGGCCATCGCCGAGCTGTCGTCACGCGTGTCAACGGCGACGAGGACGCCGAGTTCCTGATAGCGGTGGATATGGGAGAGGTGATCCCGACGGACATGATGCTGAAGCGGGTGGCTGATCGCTACGGCAACTCGCTCAACGCGCTGTGGCGCAAGCTGCGCACATACACGCTGATGACTGGAACCTTTGCCGCGGAAACTTGGGCCAGCTCACTAAATTAATTGCTTCAAGGTGCACTCGCGGATGCATACGAGGCGGTACGTGTAGGCCATCGCGATGTAAGCAAGGAGATAATCCAGGAAACACCTCCGAGTAGCACGTGCAGCTCTCCACAGGCGGAGTCAAATCCGGACCATGTGCGGGTGACCAGCACCTCGCCGAGCTGTCGTACCCCGATCACGAGCGCTGGAGAACCATCCTCTCTGTCCGAGGACTGCTTTCCAAGCGAGAGAATCTGCGCTAGCTATTCTCTGAGGCAAATTATCGACTTAGTCTCGCCGGGGGAGGAGGGCGGGATGGTATCCAGTTCAGAATCCCCTCGACCAAGCGAACCAAAGGCTGCAGCCTACATCCACGCAATTCCCAACCGCCACGCACACGCTAAGATCAGGCACCAAGCCAAGAAGAAGAGGGCGCAGTGGCACGTGCCCAGGTGGAGGAAGCGACGGCACCTGACCAAGAGCGCCATAACCAAGAATGGCAGCGCCATCTACCACGCCAAAACGTTCAAAGCTGCTATATTCAAGAATCGGCAGAAGGGTCCTGAGGTGCAGGAGCACCTGAGAACTTGCACACCCGTCGCACTACTTATCCGGATCCTGTGCAGAAGGAGAGTCGCACTCAGTGCCGGACGGTGCCGAGGCCTGCTGGCATCGACCAAATCACCAGTTGCAAGCGCAACGGCATGAAGTTCCCGGACATCGGGAGCTTCGACGTCTGCGACAGCTTCGGCGGTTGCTTCTGGGATACTTGCTCGAACGTGGCGTCCGCGTCGTTCTGCACTCCCAGTACTGCAAGCTCGGAGCGAGGTGCAGCAACGCTCCGCGGACGCTGAGCACGCTGAAGTTGTTCGACGCGGGCCGTGTCGGCTTTGGCGTTTATACGACGACGGCTCTGGATGTAGGCGACGTGTTCGCGAGTACTGCGGTGAGCTGACGGAGTTCCCTGCTGTGGTCGAAGGGCAACCGCCTCAAGCGCTGAACCCGAACAGTGGATACACGCTGATGTATAACGCGAAATCTCTGTATGGGAACTACGTCTACATCGACGCTCTGCGATGCGGGTTGATAAGCCGCTTCCTGTTGCATTCCTTCGACCCAAACGCGGCATTCGTGGTGCAGCAGACGCGCACTCGCGTTAGAGTGCTAGTCAAGATGATCAAGAATGTATCGGCCGGAGCCCAGATAACCGTGCATTACGGTAACGAGCGGTGGTTCAAGTGCGCGTGCGATCGGTGCTAGAAACGCCGCACGGAACAGGTAGCCGACAGCAAAGAAGAGTAGACTGCAGACGTTTGAAACTTCCTCGCGCTCAGTTCATGCCACCACTCCTTACCTTAAAGTATGCATACACGGAGCGAGCATTCGTCGGGTCTTGACCACGTTTTGGCCAGGTATGGCAAAACGTACCAGGTATTATCCAGGTTTCTAACATGTATTTGTCGTGTATTGCATTTGTATAGATGGTTTGGTCAGTTCTCCAGATCAAATCACGGAACTGGCAACACCATTCGTGGCCGAACTGTTCAAGCAAGAGCATCGCATCACGCCAGGACCACTAAGCGAGCGGGAAAAGCATCGACGAGCCCAGTAAACCTTTGGCAGGATCAGTAGTGAGCTGACGCGATTCTCCGACGACGCGTTTGAATCAGCGATGACTCATTTTGATGAGTGGTGGCATGACTTGCTCCAGGGCAAGATAACTGCTGTTACGGTGGTCGACATCGCAGAAGAGACCAGAGACTCAGTTGCTAACCACGAGGATGGTGCTGCAATTGGCGGGGAGAAGCAAGGGTTGGCTGTTCGCGTAGTGGCGGTAGTAGTGAAGGCGGCGGCACGAATGCAAATGAAGATAGCCAAGGTGGAGAAGACGAGGACTACCTATGCCTATAGCGCCCACACAGTCTGCAGACGCCCCATTTGCAATCCGTCTGAATGGATCCGCCCCCAAAGTGGGGCGGCCGTGGCTGAACCGCGCCGAGCAAGACAACAAGCACAGGTTGCATTGAAGGCGTACAACCGCGGAATGGGTTACTCCGGGAGAAGGACGTATGTGAAATTGCAACATGTCTTACGGAAATCCGCCCGTCGTTAGAGGAAGTGGACTCTTTCATTTTGACAGCAAGTTCAGGAGCTCAAAGTCACGCCGTGCTTTACGTGGAAAGTGGAGAGGAGCTTCGACCCTGAAACGATGCGGTTTCGACTGTCGGAAAAGCTGATTGATAAGGCACTAGAAAAGCTTCAGCAAGAAAAAGCCACGATGAATGACGGACAACCGATCGCTGAAACTATTGTAGTCGACGGCAACGCGAGTGATGACGTTCCAGTAGTAGTGATCCAGAAGATTGGCAAATTCTCTCGAGAGCTGTTAGAGGCAATGAAATGGATGTGGAACCTGCGCAAGACCTGTTCGGAAGGAGGAAAGTGCATCACTTGGCTATTTTCAGACGTGAAGGAGCTAGTGGTCAACAACTCAGTGGTCGTACGCGCGGCCGAGAAGATCCGTATGACTTGGCCGTACGTCAAGGTCCCAAACATGGGTTTCGACTTCACTTTTGCGGAGCAATATCGATTCAGATTAGGGAAATGGCTTAGTGACGACTCTATTCGTGGGTTTACGGAGTATCTGAGCCGTAAATACTGCAACAACACCACAGTGTTCCTGGCGACTGTTTCCAGCTCAGTTGCAGACAACGAGTCTGACGTGACCACTATCCTGCTGGGAGCAACGCTGGTTGAAATTCGTTCGTGTGTGGACAATGCTGCAAATGATAGCGTCTTTCTTCCTGTTAATTTCGACACCAGTCATTGGGTTTGTCTTGTCATCGACAAGATAAACAAGACGCTTCAGGTGTATGACAGCATGAACAAGAGAAAGATCGCGAAGGTGCTGAAAACTATGGCGACAGATTGTCAGCGGCTCTCGGGATGGAGAATACGAAGTCGCCACGCTGAAGACCCCACGCTAGAAAGATGGAGATAGCTGTGGAGTCTTCGTTTGCCTTCGCTTCTGGGGTCAAGTGTCAAGCGACGCTCCAGACAATGTATCGCCAGCGAGGGTTACGCTAATGCGCTGGGAAATGCTGCGAGCGGTGATGGAGATGAAGAGCAATGAGAGCACAACGCCGTAGCTGCAGCAGCAGTCCCAAGCGACTTCAATCCAGCTCACGAAGAAAACCTGGCGATTACCTGGACGATGCCTGTTAGGTACCTGGGAGGACAAACATAGTGGTTAAAGCAGCACGGTGAATACAAAACCTGGTAACTTCCTGGACAATACCTGGAGAAAATAAGGAAGCCACCTGATTGGACACGTGCCATTGTGCTCTCCACAGATCCCGACAAAACGACGGAGGTGTCATTTCCACTTTTGCTCATGTCCTGCGCATGTGACTATTACAGGTCTCACGACCTGGGTTATACCTGTTTTGGTAATTTATGAATAAATTACACCAGTTTCGGGCGTTTTCTCTGCGCATACGAGAAACCTGGACAATACCTGAATGGACACCTGGAAATACCTGTATCTGATTCCGATCAAACTTCAGAAAAACCTGGACGTAAGGTCGTCCTAAAAATATGTATGTCTTTTCGATCGGAAATCACTACGAAAAAGATATTTCTGACCACATGAATCGATTAGCGAGCCCGGACCCGGGGTCCGGGGAGGAACGTAGTTCGTAAGAACGTACGCCTTTGTTAATGTATTGATGTATTTTACACTGGCAAAAAATAAAAAATGCAAAATTGTGTTCATTGATATAAAATAAAACATATTTGGAAGCCAATAATAATAAAAATAATGATTTTGTAGCAACACTGTGAACTGCATGACAACTACGCCAGCACTGAATCAGTTAGACGACTATGGGGGGTCCATGAAGTGCTGGAGATGTATAATCCAATGGTTCCGCGGGTCGGTGTAGTTTGCGCGCCAGATGGGAAGCCACCTCGCCCACCTGTGGTCCGGTATCATATGCCCTCCATTGTGGGCCCGGGTGAGCAACTGCTGCGCTTCTTGGTCGTTGTGCGGACACTCGAACGCAATAACTTCCAGCCAGTCGGGTCCACGGGGAAGATTGGCGTACAATTCGAAGTCTTCAGTGCGAAGATTCGTGTTGTCGACGATAATAGTTCTTACGAACTACGAATATAACAAATCACCAAACCATTCGCAATAATAATAATTTAAAAATGTTGGTAAAAATTCAGTTCAACCTTGACCGGGGTCAGATAGCTGGTCATTTTGCGGGCGCTCAAGTGGTGATATTTTTGCACCATTTCCTAATTCTGACCCCCTATTTTGATAACGGTATTTTAAAAATAAAAAATACCGTTATCAGGAGCCTTGCTCGCGATTAAATTTGTCGACCAACACTTAACACTCGACTCGACTGGTCGGCTCAGGGGACTTGGGTGGGCTCGAGCGCAAGCCTCCTTGATCCATAATGGTGTTCTGCGGTGGAGTGCACGGAAGTGACGTGGAAAAATACACATTGAATTGAGTTGGTGATGATCAGGGCTCCCGATTAATGCACACAGACATACATTAATGTACATTAACTGGATGCCATAATGTATGGGGGCCACTTGGAGATGCACATCAATAATGTATGGGAAGAGTTTTACAAATGGCTTGGCGTATTAACGTAGCAAGCAGCCAGTCACCGACCCATGGACCAGGGACCAACCGCTCGGAGCTTTCAAGTTTTCTCTCCATAAATTCTCGCTGGGGAATAGCATTCTTGCCGAAGATGGTCGACATGGACCTCTTGATGCCCCTCCAGCTTCACGCTTTGCATTGACTAGATACTTGCCCATTAATCCCCATTAATGGCATTATGTATGTAAGGCGTTTGTGTTTGTCAATGCATAACGGATGGGCGGCTTCGAAAATGGCATGCGATTAATGCCATTATCGGGAGCCCTGGTGATGATACTTGTATTTTGACTTTCGGAGGAGGGGTTGTTCGGACGAAGCTGTCAAGCTGCAGCCGCGTGCGAAGTCGCTGCCCCGACAAGTTGGAATATGATGTTTCATACGTGCGGTCTTAATGCCAACGGGTTGGCGTCTCCGAAGAGGAATTTGGTCAGTTGTCGCGGGAGCTTCTCCTGGCACGGGCAAGCGTCCGCGTCGATGACGGGGCACGAGGCTGCGAGCTGCAGCAGCGACTCCACGAATCGCTGCACCGCCCTGGTTCGCTGGTGCTGTGGCAGGAGCCACGTCAGCAGCGTGCCCGGTAGTACTGCTCCGAGGAGCAGGAAGCGGGCCACCTCGCTGCAGAACTTGCAGTTCATATTAGCGTGCGCGGAGCGGCACGTCTCGTACAGTTGGTCGCGGAGCTCGACGAAGTCGGCGAAATGCTTCTCGACGTGGACGTCTGGCTGCCGGAAGAGCGCCACGGACTGCCGTCCTGTTGATGCGACCAACGCGGGATCAAGCGGCCTTGAGGCTGGTTGGGATGTGCGTCGTGGACTGCGACGGAGTGAACACGTCGATGACGTAGCCGTTCTTGTCTGAGGTGCTACATACCTGCACCCGGCGGATCTGCTTGAGCTTGGTGATGATCTGCATGTGGCGCGAGTATCGCTCCGGCATGAGCTTGACGGTGGCGAGGCGCGCGAGGCTGCCGATAACGATGGCCGAGGACGACGACTGCTGGACGATCGGCATGATGGACTGAAGTGCCTTGTACAATGTTGGAGTGCGGTGTAGCGTGCAATATCAGAAGTGAAAGCTGCCGTCTTGCGGCGGCAGGAGGCTTGCGACGTGCGGTGCGCCACGACTTCCGGTCCTAGCGACCTTCAGCCGGTCCTGTCTCGGAGCTGAATGCGAGGGCAAGTTTCTCTAGCGCTGCCCCGGTTGGCCGACCTGATGCCTCGTGCCATGCGGGCGTCCATGATAGGATGCTTTGCTTTCCGCATCGAGAGCTGTGTTGGTGATTGCCTGCCGGTCGTTCGTATTCAGGGCAACGACTGGGCGTGAGCGAACACCTTGCAAAAGGGCTTGGAGAGTCCTACCAGCGGTGCTCGTCCCAGCCAGTGAAACGGTGCGTGAATGTGAGTGAGTTTGAAGCCTTGCTTGCTCGTTGCAGGCCGGAAGGTTCACGTGGCATTGGTCAAACTGCAAGCGCAGGGCGGAGCGCTGGTACATGTAAAACGACTGAGCAAAATACAGACGATGAGTGAGTTTCCTTGTCTGCATGACCGAGTTTAACATTATCGTGAGCCCGGCCATGCTACTGCCGACACCTCGCTGCTCGCTTGACGGATTGAGGTAGTTGTGTATTACTTGCTAATTTCTACTGAGGACTATAAAGATCTACCAGCACTTGACGTGCCTCATGCGCCGTAGTGCCGCAGCTGGATGAACTGCTCCACGAGCACTGGGATGGACTGGAAGCCGAGGCACCAGAGGTCCTGCGGGCGCGTGTTAACGTCCGACTTGGGGTGGCCCACGGCGTACTCGATGAGGCGGTTGATGAAGTGCGCCAGTAGCTGTTTGCGCGCCTGCGGGCCCGTGCACAGCTTGACGAAGGCCGTGGGGCGGCGGTAGCACGCGAACATGAAGACGCGGATCGAGTCGCAGTACGGGCACGTGGCCATGAGCTGCTGCTGCGAGGCGGTCGTCACGTGCTCGCGCAGCGTCTCGAACTCGCTGAAGCGGCGCAGCACACGGAAGTCGGGCGTCTGGGGCTGCGGCAGTGGCAGTTCCATCGACTGCTTGTTGCTGGTGGGGATGCGGCTCCGCTCGTGGTGCACGAACACGTCCATAACGTAGAAGACAACGCCGTTTACGGTCTTGGTGTCGCTGATCTCGACGCGGTCCACGTTCTTGAGGAACGAGAGCGGCTCCGAGTAGCACTTGGGCCACACGCGCTTGGGCTGCAGCGCTGGCGCTGAGACTTTCCGCAGGAACGGGTCGGCGTCCGCGTGGAAGTCGCCGGTGGCAAGCATGCTCGTTTTGATACTGTCTGGGGCTCGGATGGCAAGTTGAATTATGCGATGCGTGGTGCAGTCCCGCGGTAGTTTTTGCCGTCTTGTGCGTCACAGTGGCTGCCGGGGTGAACTTTGCTGGGTACGAATGGTCTCGTCTCAAGAGCCGAGCCACTGACAAACCCGCAAATGTCGCTGTAGCGCCACGGCGTAGGACCTGCCGCCCCCACCTTGGCTCGAGCGTACACGTATGTGCACATGCTGGTGTTCGTCTCAAATCGGCCGTCGTCTCGCTGGCGACGCCAAGTTGCCTTGCCAAGCTCTCGTTCTCGAAAAAGACGATGCGCGCTGCAGGGCTATCACGCCTTCTCTTTGCGTCATTCCGAGATGTTGAAGACGCCGCTGCCGCCCGCGATTTGCAGGCTGCTCGCCAAATCGGACCAGCTCGCCCTCCACACTGCCAGTCCCCAACGATCTCCATAGCCAACCATGTAACAGAAGGCGCTCGCTTCGACGCACAGCAGCAGATCACTACTGTATCGGAGCTCGACGTCGAGCCCGCTTCGCTTCGCTACAAAGTCGGCCCAAGTTGAAGCGATTCCTCGACCAGGAAACGCGATTCCTGCGTTCTCTTGTGAATGCGGGTCTAGTTGTCAACGAGCATAGTGGCCGCTCCTGCATTGACGTCCGTGCTTTCATGCGCCAAAGTAAATAAATATATGTAAACGTAGGCCGGTGTGCCCGGCCGAATAAACTATACGCGCTTCCGCTCTAGCGCAGGTGGTTGACCTCGCCTCCCTTCTTGAGGAAGCGCACGAGGCGGTACGGGATGTGGTCGAAGCCGTGGCAGTTGGGGCTGCGCTGGCCGTCGCCGCCGCGGCCGATGGTGAGCAGCACCATGCGGTTCAGATAGGCCTCCATGGTCTCCTTTCGGTGGGCCTTGGTGGCCCACACTTTCTCCACGATGCCGGCGGGGCGGTGACTGGAGTCGCCCACGAAGGCCGTGATGTCGTCGCAGTAGATGCAGCCGCGTCGGGGGCGCGGCTGCTGCGCGTGCACCCAGATGTTGTAGCGCAGCTTGACGAACTCGGCGAACTCGCGCTCCACCGTGTACGCGGCGTCCGGCTGCGGGGGCTGCATCTCGGTGACGCTGAGGCGGCGCACAGGCGACCCGTCGGCCGCCGCGGATCGGCGGTTGGCCGCATTGCGCGACGTGGGGATGCGGATCTCCGGGTTCTTAAGGAAGATCTGCACCACGAAGCAGAGCTTGCCCTTGCGCTTGACCGTCTCGTTCACCTCGACGTGGTCGATGGCCTTGAGGAAGCCCAGCGCGTCCGCCGCCTTGGCGTAGTGGCACGGCCACATGCGCAGCGGCTGTAGGTCGGGCACGAGCATGGGGGCGCCGAGCTTGCCGGCCGGCGAGGCCGGAAGCGTCTCCTCTTCCGTGGGGCTGTGTGCGCGATGCATCATGCGCATCATGGCTGGCTTGGTTTAGCTTGTGTAGCTTGTGTAGCTCTTGGGCTTTTGGAGTTGGCTGTAGTTGGCAGAACTGGGAATGGCTTGCTTGCAGTGGCTGTGTGGGGCCGTCAGCCTAATCATCTCGAGTGCTGGGTCAGTGTGGGTGGGCGGGAGGAAGATGTTGTACGCAGTAACTTTCAGTCCCTTCAAATTTGGTTTACTTGAACTAAGTAACAAGCGGGAAGTAACCGGGTGGGGTCGTTCTGCTTGTCTATGGAGACCTGACGATGAAGGTCCCACCATGAACAACTGCAATGTGGACACAGCCGCGGCGCGAGAATTTGCTGTTGGATGCTTCCGATAGATAGCAAGCGAGGCGGGCTGTCCGACCTGAGGCACGAGTGCTCCGTGGTTCGCACCGAGAGCGCTACGTGTGTGCTGTGCTTTGCTTGTCCTGGTTGGACTGCTTCGTGCGGAACCCCATCCGCCGTTAAACGAACCCATTAATGCGCAGCTCCGCGTAATTTTTTCGAGTCAGCACCGCCGCAAAGAGCACGCAGCCGCTCGTGGCTTTGGCGCGAATCCCAGCAGACATGGCTTCAGTTGATGTGGACCACACAACAGATCTCACCAGCTTCAACCTTCACATTGAACGTGGGGTGGACACGCGCTGCTTCGGTGTGCGCTAAGCGAAGTTCAATCTTGGTCCAAGCAGCGTCGGCTCGGCTCTCGGCTAGGGCGATAATGGCGTAGGACCATCGTTGCTGCTTCTCCAGGCCGTTATGCTGGAGCAGCGCTGCTGTCGTTGGCATCGGACGATCCCCGCTTCGTTTTTGAGACCCGCTGCTGCTTGGAGTGCGATTGTGATGCGCCAGCGTTGGTTTCGCGCTGTACTTCAACGTGGTATCCTTACCCGTCGACGAGTGTGTGGTACGTCACCGGCCTCGATCACTTTGGTCCGCTGCTTGCCACTTGGTGTAGGCTGCCAGGCCGCTCCGCTCATAAGTTTGCTTTCTCATACCAGCCGGGTATTTGACAGTCTTAAAATAAAGTCGGTCTTGATGGTCTCGACAATTGCAGGGCAACTTCGAGTACTATTTGCGTGTAACTCCTCAGAACTTCTGGATGTCGCGAACCCGCGATTTGGGAATCGCCACTTGTCGCGTCGAGAACTCGAAGTTTGGCTCCTCTCCGATGTTGAGTCACCTGCAGGAAGCAAAATGGCAAAATGCGCTGCGCTTTTGAGTCCAACGCTGCTTGGGTCAATTCCGATTGCTAGAACGCTAGTCGATCACACTTGACACCCACGCCTCAACACCATTAGTTATTTTTCAATACTACGCGAGTGTGCTCCAAGCTCGCTCGACCGGGCTGTCCTGTCGTACTATACCAATATTCTACAGATTAACACTAAGTTAGTTTAGACAAGTGCACAAGACAGTCGGGTGCGCGCGAGGCTTCAGCATGCACGCAAGGAATTCGCAGTCGCAGCCAGCAAGTCGGTCGGTGCATCCCAGTACACTCATGCGTCGTCGCGGAGGAAGCGCTCAACCAGAGCGGGCATCGTCATGTACCCGTCGCACGTGTAGTAGCGCTGTCGAGACTCCTCCTTGCCGCCGATGGCCAGCTCGATGTACTTGTTGAGGCCCTTGGCCAGCAGCCGACTGCGGATTTTCTTGCCCTTGACAAACAACTTGATGATCAGCCGGGGCTGCGAGAAGCTCGTGACGAGGAAGTCCATGCTCTTGCTGCAATACTTGCACGCGGCCGCGCCCTCGTGCCGCCGCTGCGCGTAGCTCCACACTTGGTAGCGCAGGTTGGCGAAGTCATTGAAGCGCTTCTGGACGGTGTAGTCGGGTCGGTCGCGCCGCGCGGCCTCGAGTCGCTTATTCGTCGGGATGCGGTTCGTGTGGTGCTTGAGGTAGACGTCCACGAAGTAGTATACGGTGCCGCCGATGTCCGCGAAATCGGAGATCTCGACGCGGTCGATCTTCTCCAGCACGCTGATGGGCTCCACTGCGCTGGACGAGCGGTGCGGGGTTAGACACACCGGGGTGAGCGGCGGCGCCCATGCGCGTTCCCAGAAGTGAACCATGGTGTGATGTGTGGAAGTTGTGAAGGAGGAAGGAGGTGGCGGTTCACGCTACGGCAGTGATGCCTTGTCAAGCAAGTGGCGTATTAAAAACTGAAGCACAGTTCCGCTCCACGGATGGCCGGCCATCTGACGAGGCAAGTATTTTTACCCAGACCTGCATTTTTCGTGCGTATGTACAGGCATCCCCAACCAACCGCGCGCGACGTCTGGAGAACTGCTGGGTGCCACTTTCGCGTTCTCTGCACGGCGCACTGGGGCAAGTCTATCAGTGGAAAATTCGGGATAGGCGCCGGAGCCGGCCATTTCCGCCCAGTTCTCTCTTGTCTCCGCGCTGTGCTCGACGCACCGGCATGATCCGTTGCGGTCGCAATGTGGCGGGCCAAGCTGCCGTCCGCGCTCGAGCCGGTTAGTTGCGCTGCACTGCTCGCTGCCTCAGTTTTGTCGTTTCTCCTGTGCTGTAATACGGCCTGTATGGAGTCGGTAGAGCGCCGTCGTCGGCACCACGCCACGGGGTTGCTTGTGGCGTGGTAACCGCGCCACATTGGCCGAGAGGGGCTCCGATAAGCCGGTGTGCCTGCTGGAAGACGCCATCTGCTAATAGCGTTGCACCAAGAGCCACTGGTTGGTCCATTGGTATGGCTTCAGTCTGAAAAATTCATTTAATGGAGCGCTGTGAGAATGTGTACAAGTAGTATGGTGCAGGCTTCTGCAAATAAAAAGGGTATTTTCACTTCGCCCAACTTTAGAGGCCTCTACAAAAAAAAGTTAAAAAATGCTTAATGATATTTTTGACGGACGATGTTACTGTACTACCACAGAAAGTAGACAGAATGGCCCTCAACTCCTGAATGTCGGGCGTGCTCGGGGCCAAAAAACTCTAGCTCCGCCGAAACACGTTCAATTGAGGCGTGAAGGGCCTCATCATAAAGCTTTATGCACGGAGAGCCTCTTGGAGGCGCTGAAAGAACGAGGGAATGGCAGGCGCTGAGGCCATTTGGTTGAATTTTGCGGCCACCCCACCTCGAGCTGCTGCCCATTTTATGTACGTAGAGATACATACAGAAAGTATACCGAAAATCACCAAAGATATACCAAATATGGACGCTACTTTTTGTGGTACTACCTCGTCTCACAAGACATTTAACTTAAGATTGTGATGTGGTATACACAAATACGTTACAGCGAGTTCATTGGGCAAAATTAAGTTTGGTGGGCTGATGCTAACTAGTGGTCCTCACTTCGCCAATTCCCCGGCCCCAAGTACAATAATACGCGTCGCAAACGCAGTCGCTGCGCTCCTAAAAGGTTCTACGATCGGGTCAAGACAGTGCTCGGCTCGCTGTTGGTCTCGGCGCTGGGCCCGCCTCCGCAAATACCGCGCGGCCCTGCTAACGCGGGCTCCCCGAGCGGGTTTGTCGGAGCATGTAGCAGGTCGAGCTCCGGCGCAATGAGTGTGTGGTACACACTAACTGCGGTATACTCAAATGTAGTGTATTTGACGTATGACAAAAGAGCGGAGAGAATTCTGGCTCGATCGGGAATACACGTCAAGTCCAAGAGGTGGCTTTCGCTGCCCCAGTGCTGTGTTTACATCCTTCCTTCGTGCTCTGCGAGTGGTGCTGGCGGTATAAGTCCGCTCAGGTTATGAGCCCAATACCCTGTGTGAGCATCGACAAGTCTACACAGAGCTACACGTTCAAGAATGTCGAGCAGTCCACCGGCGACAAGTGCAAGTGGTGGAGCAGCGGCTTCGTCAATCCCAACGTCGCTAATGACGGCTGTCACGGGTGGAGCGTCGTCTGGAGGAGCGTCAACGGGAGCGTCAACTGGAGTGTCGTCTGGCGGATTGTCTTCTGGAGTATCGTGGAGCTTCCCTACTCTCCCCACTGTGCCAGGCGCTAGTGGAAGTGGTCATGGCGCTGCTGGCTTCAATTTTGGCGTGTTTCCGCCCGGACAAGCAGGATTTGGTCCTGGTTTTGGTCCTTCTAGTGTTGGGTTTGGTGCCATGCCTGGATATGGCTTCCCTCGGTCTGTACCGGTGAAAATGGATAATGTACCGAAGATGAAGGGAAGTTTTGATCTGTATGCCGTGCATCTTCGAACGTTTTTGACTCGCATGGATTGCTGGAGTGTCGTTGATGGCACATTTGATCGGAGTGACCCATTGCTGCAGCAAGCGTTTGAAGCCAAGGATAACATCGCTCGTGAAGCCATTTTGTCCGGTGTTCCTGCGCTTGATGCTGAAATGATCTGTCAGGAGGAGACAGCGCAAGCGATGTGGAACCGCTTCGTGGATAAGCAGACAAAACGAGAATATTCCAACTACATCTTCGCTCGTGCCGAGTTTTATTCCAACGTGTACACATCGGAGAAGACCATGGAGCAATGGTTGCGTGAAATGGAGTCGCTGCGTCGCCAGCTCCTGCATTATGGCAAGTGCGTGACAGATGATGATTATGCAGAGACGCTGCTTGGTCACGTGGCTCGTACACACCGTGATGTGGTACGACAATTCTCCAAACATTACGTCGTTGGGCGTGATGGTAGAGCAGATCGCCCTGTTCCTACGGCTACACAGGTGATGAACGCTTTGCGTGCCGAGTCGGCCCTCGATGAAAAGATTGGCATTGAGGAGCAGAAGTCGGTTGGTGTTGCTGCGTGTGGGAAGCGGTCTGCCCAACCCAACCAGCAAAACCCGCGTGGCAAAGGCAAGCGCAAGCGTGGTGGTCGTGGAGGTAAGCTGAATTCCAAGGAAGGGAATAAGGCAAACAAGAAGTCGGGTGGAGGGAAGAAGAGCGGCAAGGAGGAAACCAGGACTTGCTTTAACTGCGGTGAAGTTGGCCACTTGCGCGCGAACTGCCCCGACCAGCCGTCTGATGATGGAATTGCGGGTGTTGGTTCTGCCACGTCGGAGCAGAAGCGTTGGCAGAATAAGTCCGGAAACCAAGGTGAATCAAAGAGGAAGAAAGTCGATGCGTTGGGTTGTCTTCCTCGTGAGACTTTGATTGTTGGGTCGGTTTCTGACTCGCGTGGAGGTGATGTTGAATGGGTATTGGACTCTGCCAGTGATGTGCACGTCTGCAACCGGCAAGACTTGCTGTCGCAGTTGCAGCATGATACTGCGCACGTATTTCAAGGATACGATGGCAATGTGTCGGAGAATGAGCAAGTTGGACACGTGCAGCTACGTGTGCACAACAGCAAGCAGCCGCACCAAGATGTGACTCTGGATTTGAATTGTGTGCTGCTTACGCCTTCGGCTCCTGACAATTTGCTGAGTCTGGATGCACTGGAGAACGATGGGTGGACATTCAAGTGTGGTCTCCGTGATTCGGAACGAGTGGCTTGGCTGTCGAAAGGGCGGTTGCAAGTCATGCTGGTGAAGTCTCGCGGGAGGTACCGCTTGAAGACTACAGCAAGCTCGGTGTACCATGCACCATCAGTCTCGTCAGTACAGCAAAGGAGTGAGCGAGGTGATGCAACATCGTTGGTGCTCTGGCATCTCCGATTCGCTCATTTGAATACTCCTACGTTAAAACAAATGGCTCGTCAACAAGTTGCAATTGGTATGGGTTCGGAGTTGACGGACGATAGTGATGTTCCATGCTGGAGTTGCAAGTCGGCGAAGATGACTCGGATGTCTTACAAGAAAACGAGAACTCGCCGTGCAACAAAACCCTTCCAGAAGCTCATGTCCGATATGTGTTACATGGGTATCGGGACGTACGATGGCTACGCACACTTCCAGCTCGTACAGGATGAGGCGAGCCGGTACTTGTGGGGCTTCCTGATGAAAAGGAAGGAGGATGCCTCGGTCGTGGTGCTAGCTCATCTGAAATGGTTGCTGGCCCAGGGGAACAAGATCGAGGTCTTCAATTCTGATCAAGGCCGTGAACTTCTGAACAACCAGATTATAACCTTCCTCACTGCTCATGGTGTTGAATATACCTGGACAAATGGGTACAGTCCAGAGGAGAATGGACTGGTGGAAAGGATGAATGGCATCATTGCGGCACAGGTGCGCTGCATCTTGACGACTGCCAATATGCCGGACCTTTTGTGGGGGGAGGCGTTTGGTTTTGCTGTAGAAGTGAGAAATATTTCGGCCACGAAGCCTCTGAACGGCGAGACGCCCTACTTCAGGCGCTTCGGTGAGCGGCCTGACGTCTCCAAGTTGCGGACTTGGGGCTGCGTGGTGTTCGGGTTCACGCCGAAGAAGCTTCGGAAGACCAAGCTCGAGAACCCAGGCAAGCCTGGTTTGTTTATGGGCTATGCTAAACATTCTGAGAGTTATCGAGTGCTGAGTTTGCACACTGGCAATATCCAAGAAGTACGTTCTGTGGAATTTCAGGAGGACTGGACTGTGGATCGCAGCTATGTGGAACGTCTACTCCATAATCGTTATGGACGTGGTCGACCAGGTTGACCCTCTCCCCTGCCTACGTTGGTTCCCTTTGTTCGTTTGCCTGTCACGTCTACTATGAGTACTGCTGGGGATTTCTCCTCTGATGGTCCTCCATCTAAGCGCCGCCGTTGCGACGGTGACACTGCTACCGCTACTTTTCCTACCGTACATCCTCCGGACTGTACAGGTGCGCCTGGTCCAGGTCTGTTGAGCGATGCTGAGGTGGCTCCTACTGCGGTGGGAGGTGAGCCGTTGTCGCTGGGGATTCACACCCCTGGTGCCACCCAGGCTCCATCCACTGTCGGGTCGCCTGCGCCACACCTACGGGCTTTGTCTAACCGCAATCCTGTAGTTGGTCAGCGGGCTCCGATGACGATATCACCTTCAGTGGGGGAAGTTGAGGTTGGCGGTGAGGGTCAACAGGACGTTGATCTCGCAGCTGATGAAGATGATCTCGAGGAGAAAATGCCGGTTGGATTTGGTGATCCTGCTTTCCCGATGAGGGAAGTTAATCGAGCTCTTAATGACAGTGGGAGTGACGAGGATGAAGCAGAAGCAAGTGATACAGCTGAGTCGTTTCGAAGATCGTCACGAGTTAGACACCCGAATCCTCGCTATAAGGACTATGAAGTTGAACTGCCTGCCAGTTTGATCATTGAGGCTGTCAATCTGGTGATGGAGCCACAAACTGTGCAAGAGGCGCTGGATTCGCCTGATGCTGCGAAGTGGGTCGAAGCATTGGAGAAAGAATATCATGATCTCATGCGAAACAACACGTGGGAGCTAGTGGACCGGCCCAAGAACAAGAAAGTGCTGGCAAATAAATGGGTGTTTCTGCGGAAGCGTGACGCGCAGGGAAATCTCGTGCGTCATCGCACGCGAATCACAATCAAAGGGTGTCAGCAGCGCTTTGGCGTTGACTTTTGGGAGACGTACTCTCCGGTGGTGGCTCAGGAGGCAGTGAAGTTTGTACTACTGCTAGCGTTGAACTTGGGGCTGGAGGTCCGCCATGTGGACTTCGTGACTGCATTCTTGAACGGACCGATCGGTGAGGCAAAGATCTACATTGGGAAGATACTGCAACGCTTCGGAATGGAGGACTGCCGGCCCGTAGCTACTCCGCAAGCAATAGGAAACTTGCCTGGTCCAGTAGAAGATGATCAACCCGGGGTAAATGACCCAAGCATACCGTACCGAGAATTGGTAGGAAGCCTGCAGTATTTGGTGCAAGGCACACGCCCGGAGATCGCAAACGCTGTGCGGACCCTCGGAAAATACATGAGCAAGTATACTCATGAACACTTTGTAATGGCAAAGCGCGTGTTGCGCTATTTGAAGGGCACTCGTGATTATGGACTTTTGTGGAGAAAGCCTGCTGATCCGGATTTGCATTTCATTGCGTACGCTGATGCAGATCTCGGAAGCGAGAAGGATGATCGGAAATCGATCACCGGATTTGTGCTTCAGATGAATGGGTGCACTTTCGCCTATAAAAGCCACAAGCAGTCAATTACCCAGGACGACACTTGCAGCGCAGAGTTCGTTGCTGCTGCCGAGTGTTCGGTCATGATTGTATGGGCTCACAATCTCTGCAAGGAGTTAAAGCTCTGCCGTCGTTGTCCGACCGTACTGTATCAAGATAATCAGTCGACGATCAAGGTGATCAAGGCGACGAAAAGCAACTACAAAATCAAGGGCGTCGACTTGAAGTATCACAAGGTGAGGGACTTATACGAGCGCGGTGACTTCGACGTCAAGTACTGTGCTACAGCAGAGATGCTCGCGGATATTTTAACGAAACCGCTTGGATCGACGCAGTTTGCGAAACTGCGTGAGCGACTGAATGTGGTGCCGATCCCAGTGTTGGAGAGCAGTGCTGAAAACTAACAGTACAGCTATAGCACGGACCTCGAAGTGGGAGTGTCGGAGCATGTAGCAGGTCGAGCTCCGGCGCAATGAGTGTGTGGTACACACTAACTGCGGTATACTCAAATGTAGTGTATTTGACGTATGACAAAAGAGCGGAGAGAATTCTGGCTCGATCGGGAATACACGTCAAGTCCAAGAGGTGGCTTTCGCTGCCCCAGTGCTGTGTTTACATCCTTCCTTCGTGCTCTGCGAGTGGTGCTGGCGGTATAAGTCCGCTCAGGGTTTGCTGTGGCTACGCGCTTAGCACAAATGGGGCGGGTTGGTTTTTTGGGGTTATGGTTATTCACACAACCCACCCACTGCTCAAATTTTGGACAAAACAAAATAGAAGTGCTTAAAATGACCTTGGAATGGCGTGCCGGCCATCTTTCAGCATTGAAGTTAATATAGTTTACTGCCACTAGCAGTGGCTGTTGTCATAACCGTGCTAGGCACGGTTAACGAGGATCGAGGTCTCCGTCGGTTGCCTAAAAAATCTGCGGCCGATTCGTTGAAGCTGGTACACTGTACCGAACACTTAATCTTGAATTTTGTATGTGATAATGACGTCATTCAAAAATTAAACCGAGTTGGTTTATCCCACCCACCCATCGAAATTTCAAGACCCTCCCACTCGTCTCAAAATGCCTGGGTTTTTACAACGCTGTAGCACACACTCCCTCAATTTTTTTCTGTGACGTTCATCCTTTTGCAATCGGGTACTCTCTTCACGTTACGCCGCGACCTGTTTCGATTAAAATCCGTTAGGTTGCACGGGTGTAACGGATATTTAAATGCTGCAAGTATATTGAAATCAAAGAGGGTATCACTTCTAACAAGGTTGTAGATTTCATATTCACCGGGATGGGTCAACCTTCACAAATAATATCACTATTATGGAGGTTATTATTTTGTATAAGAGATGTTATGTTCTTTTGTGACCTACGCGTAATCGGATTGACAGGGGTATACTATTTAACCCCCCAAGCCCGAGCCGATCTGACGGCGCCCATTTACCGAATCCCTACACACGTTACTTTTTATCTCAATGATGTCAAATAAGGACATTTCCTGCTCACAGTCGGGACAGCACCCAAACCCTAGATGCCCTCTTGTCTGTTATCGTGTATCGATAGCAAAACGTGTCCCTGCAATACATGATTGAAGTCCAATCGTGTCCTAGTTGTGGTAAAGACGGAACCAACGATGAGACATCATCGTATGTATTTGTTGATTTTTAGAGATTCACGACAGATGGCGATCTGCAAGCACGACTTGCCCGGATTACATCCTCAGCTCAGGTCAAAACGCAGCACAAACACACATGTCTAGTCCTCTGAGCTGTCAACAGTGGTGCGTGTACGCTGGCGGCTACTCGGTGGGATGCTAGTCTCCGATTCCTCGCTCGACTGCGTACCCAAGTTTTCTGCATCACTTGCACCGTTGGTACCAGCGCGCGCCGGCTTCCGTGCTCGCAGCTTTCGCTTTCGCTGCGTCTGTAGGATTCTTGTCCCGTCCTTCCAGTGCTTGTGCCATATCTCGATGCACAAGGTTGCCACTCCGTTGCTCGAATGCTTTACCTTGTTGCAGAGGAACACGCGCGACGCCAGCGCATGCGTTGACGATGATTTCAGCTTGCAGGCCGCACAATAGAAGGTCGTCTCCCCACCGCGCGCTTGATCATCACACTTCAACACCGAGCAGACCTTGCACGCCCTCTGTCGGCGCTTCCGCGTCTCGTTCCCGTTGCCTTTCCTCCACTCGTCCGTCTGCCCAGGAACATGAGCTGTGGTCGTGCGGTTGGATTTGGTCGGTGTCGACTGCATTCCCTGGTCGCGTATGAGCTGGTCCCAGTCGTCGTCTTGGAGCTGACAGAGCTGCAAATGTAGCTCTTTGAAAAAGCGAACGTGCGAAGCCTTGCTCTTGCCGTCAGCAACTCGACGGCAGTTGTAGATAGTGAAGGCGTTGATGATAGCGAGATCTATGAGCCCTAGGAACAGGGATTTGTAGTACTTCTTGTACCGACGTGCCAGTTGAAGCGAGTATCTCCACAAACAAAGACGTATAAGACACGTTAGCGCTGAACCGGGATATGTATATACATGATAAGTGTACTTGTCTTTGCAAGCGAAGCTGGTCGTGAACATCAACACCACCCATGAACGACTGGTAATCCTTCACGAATCTCGGGCACATCACTTCCGCTTGTTCCCAGATGCTTTGTCACGACGCACGGTCCGGTCTAACGTCGAGCTCCCTCCAGCCGCAACACCTTGGTTGTCTCACCAGCGCGTAAACTTGATGCATGGCACTTGCCTCGACTCGGCAATGTGGAACGTGCCTCGGGCAATCCAGCTCGGGCGCTTGTTGGACTCTTTTCTGCCGCTGGGAAGTTTCTTGCGAAGAATTGCCTTGCAGAGACCCTGCCTGTCCGTCTCGACAGTTCCCACGCTGTAAAACTTCATCGCCAGCAACTGCATCGAAAGCACGACCGAAGTGTAGAAGCGATCCGTGACAATCAATTTGTAGTCCGCTGGTCCCGTGGGCCCAAATACATGCCGGAGGTTCATGACCACAGCTGCGGGTCCAGACTTAGTGTCAGGTGAAGTACTTCCATCTCTTGCTTGACGTTTGCCGCAGTAAACTTCAAACTGTGTCGGGCACGATATAAACAAAACATTAGCGTGTACTGGACACGATAAGCGGACTCTAGAGCCAAAAAAAGAGAGCGTGCCCCAAGGCACGCTCTCATTCTTACCGAATGCAGTACGCAGACTTTGAACAGCATAACATGAACAGCTTGGCGCCTCAGCGATGAGGCTTATCCTTCATGAAGATCCTCATTCGGTTGAATGGAGACGAGCACGGAAGCATTGTCTCGTCAAACGCCATCACTGATGGCAGTGTGAAGCTTCTCTGGAAAGTATCCTGCAGGACATCAATGACCAGACGAAGCTTCCAGGCTCGGTCGGTGACCGCACGATCGTCACCATTGCTGCTGAAGTGGAGATTGCGCTAGATGTGGTCAAATCGATCTCGTTTCATGAAGTTACCAAAGCCCCCGCGTGGAATAGCGCCTTCGTCCGTGATCTACCAGTGGTGCGCAAACTTCTCTCGGTTCGGTGCAATTGTTCTCGCAATAAGCAAACCAATAAAGCAGCACAACTATCTGCCTGAGATTCCGGGGTCTTTTGTAGCTTCGTCTTGATTTGTTCACGGGTTTGTACTTGGAACGCCGGTCGCTTGAGCTTGCGCGCTTGATGCTTGGCGTGTTGGGCTTCCACACGAGCGTCCAGGTTTTCCGCGAAGTAGGTGTCACACTCCCTCCCGATCTTTGTCAACAGTTGCGGCGTCACAAACTGCAGAAACGCACCGAGTGGAGAAGATGCGGCTAGTAGCGCACTAGCCGTAGGACCGTGATGACCGTCATAAATACCCGGATAATCTTACCCAAGCCATTCATCTGGTCGTACTTCATACGGTTCGTCCATGTATGGCCATGGTGTCTGAAGTCGAGGCACTTCCCAGCCATTCACAGCCATGTCATTCAAGACTTGCTTGCGTATAGTGCCACTGGCTACAGCATCTACACCTCCCACAGCTGTGAGTAGATGCGGATCAAAGTGCAGATCTGGCGCGTTATGAGCGTCGTCAACATCCAGCTCAGCCAGTCCAAGTCGTCGTCGTCGCTGTAGATCGAATCACCTCGCCATCACCGTCGGAATCAAGCGCTGTGTAGTCTGCCGAATTGTCGTCTGCTGTGGTGATGTTTGGGTTGTTTGTCATCGTATCTGATACAAACAAGCATGTACATGATAAGAGTTCTAACATGTATTAATATCGTGTATGTATACATGCCGCACAAACCTCTGACTTGACTGTCACCCTCTTTGGTTTCCTCGTTGAGTGAGCAGGTAGTAGCATTTCTCACGATTTCAGCCTCTTCATCATTTGCACCACGTTCCGAGTCTTCATAGTTGCTGTCCGAGTCGGCCGAGTCGAAGAGGTTGCTGAGATTGCGCCGTGGTGGGATATCTGCCAAGCAGTCAAGACATGGTTAGTTCGTGCTGCTCAATGCAACGCTTCATCATGTAAGCGTACCGATAGAGTTGTTCCTCGCGTCCACACTATCATCGTGTATGCTTGTGCTGCTTGGATCGCCACTCATCACATGTGGTGAAGTGGCAATGAGGCTGTGGTTTGAGACCGAGGATGCGGGAGAGGCTGCAGCAATACGTTCAAGAGCATTAGAACCAGCGCAAGCCAAGTGAGGCTAGGCAACATCGTACCTGGCGGTGTGATACGCTCCAGCTGTGCGCGGCCTTGGTTTCGGTCAGGTTCCATGGAATGATCTGTACCATACACGATAATGACAGACTGCTAGGGTGTATAATATCGGAAAAAAAGTCACAACACGCGTACCCGTCCGTTCTGCGGGGCTTTCAAGGGGGGCTGCAGCAACTTCCGGCCCCGCTGTGTCCGCTTCCTTTTGCTGACGGTCTCGTTCGGCTAACAACATACAACTTGTGAGTCTCAGTGGTGGAAAGTGCGCATGCATCGCATCGTACCGATATCCATGCGATCCAAGAAGCCCATCAGTTCGTGCGCGCCCACGAAGTAGTCCTCACCACGCGTTCCTTTCTTCGTCTTGCCCGGCTTGACATAGAAGAAGTCGTTTGATAGTCCTGCGGGGCGTCTCGAAGTCCAGCCGACGCGCTTGAGCTCTCTCCATCGAGCCTGGAACGTCATAGCTCCGCGCAAAGACGGTTTGAGCTGCAGCGGGGAGAAATCTCGAATGAGCCCAGAACGGTTGGCGCGCAAAGGCACCTCCGATCCCTTATTAGATTGTGTGTACCACACTGGCTGCTGTGAGATCTTATTTTTTGAAGAAAAAAAAAATCAAGCTGGCTGGGCTTTTATGCACCCTCGAGCAGGAAGGATGGAAAAAACCCTAGTTGACTTCACGTTTGTATGGATCTATACAAAAAGGAAGAGTAAAATTGCTTATAGTGTCTGATACAACATCAACGATTTCAGCTGATACAGGCCTTCGGGTTTGGGGGGGTTAAATAGAGTTCAGACCTCTGGTAGCAGTGTTGGCTCTTTACATGCCTTTTTACATTAATTAAGTGGAAAGCCCTGTAAAAATGTAAAAAGTCGATTAAAAACGTGGAGATAGGTGATATATCTCAAATCGTTGGCAAGCAGAACAGCATGAACGGAGGATCGCCTACATGTACTTGGCGGCGTTGCAACGACATCTTGCCCGCAGGCCACGACGTCGTGCGCTTCTACTACCGGTCGGGCATGGGCACTTCTGGAACAAGTTTTGCTTTCAAGGAGACACGATCGAGGTGTGCGCGTAGCAGCTCCCCGGCGGCATCACGAACAATCAAAGTCTTTGACACGACCAACCACGGAGCACGCCGCTAGCGACTACTACCTGATGTATCCAGATGGCAACCCCTGGGAATGAAGACGAATGGGACTTGCTTTCCCCTACAAAACGCTTACACGAGTGTGTACAGGTGTAGTGCTGGTAACAACGCCTCCAAATGCACGTCATCAAGTGGTTAAGCGGCGTTTTCCTCGTCGAACTGGAAAGTTCACGAACCTGGGCTGGCCCATCTACAATGTAGAGATGGCCATGTGGAAAGGCTACGGATACGTGCGTTGGGAGGTGGAACACCAGGTTACCTCTAGATCACTGAGGATGCAATCGCCAGCCCACCGCTGGACACGGCGCACATGAACCCCAATAAGATCATGCCAACAAAGGCTCTGGGAGCGCCCTGCAGAGCATGAGTTATTTCCTCCGAGATTTAAATGATAGATTGCATTATGACTATCAACTTGTAGTTTCCTGTCCTCTGATTGGTTTTAATCATGTGACCCTAATGACCAAACGGTGCTTTGACAGGGGGATTACGGTACTTGTATTTTACGTCAACAATGCAAAAGGTCTGTAAAAATGTTTTAAATCGAGTAAATAAGACCTTCTTACGTAAAAATGTAAAAATGTTAATGTAAAAATGCCAACACTGCTGGTAGGACTCTGGATAAAAAATCCAGAGAACACCCAATCCACCCATCAATCGGACAGGCCAGTTGAATTCGCAATAACAAATCGACGACAAGTACCGCGGCCATTTATATATATATGCATGCACACAGCAGAACTGCCGGCATTTTCAACGCCGCAGAAAGTTATTCTGCACTTGCATGTACGTCTTCTAACTAGCACAACATCATATTTCATCAAGATAAACCCATTAATGAAGTCCGCTTCTCAATAGAGGTCCTACTTTTTTTATTTGGAGACTTCCGCAGGAAGCCCGTCGCCTGTCCGATTGAGGGGCGGATTGGGTGTCCAAAATGGAGTACGCTGCTACTACCTCCGTCACACAAGAGACTTAACATTTCTCTCCATGTAAATAATGCTTCGTACAGGCGGGCTTTAAGCAGTCTGAAATATGCATTGGAAAGCGGAATGCATTTTCTGCAAGCTGTCATTGGTGGTGCATAATTAACGCTTACACAGAAGAAGTTGTCACATGCCAAACAGCTAAAATCGAAGGTGGTTACTAGAAAATACGCTACAAAAAAAAGCGAATTCGAGTCCAATTCCTAATCCGTTTTACGTAGCCGTGATTTACTGACTTGGGCGACTGTTTTTAAGCTCTTTGCGCTGTATAATTCTTCCTCCAATCATCACAGCGGGATCTCGAAATTCGCAGTCAAAAACGGACTTTACTGGAAGTAACATATCGATATGAACGTTTTGGCCAATCCCCAAGCGGCAATGAATTAGACTAGATTTTAGGCTAGCTAAGAGAGCGAATTACCGCCGCTACACAACAACCTCATCAAGTGCAGCCTCGGCTATCTCAACAGCCTCCGTCGATCACGTCAGCGAGCGAGGTAGCTCGCCCAAACGCAGCAGCTTATCCTTGCCCAAGTGAGCGATCTTGTACGCGTTGCCACCTCGATCTAGCATGGCTTGCTCCAGAACAGACTGTAGCGTTAGGAAACACACTTGCTGAGCTTAACCGGCTCAAGCTCAGCAAACGAATCCTTGACTGCGTGGACCAACTGCTCAACGTTGTACGCACGCTTCTGGAATTGCAGGGCTTGGATGCTAGAGAAGAAGCCTAGATCAAGCACGTTGAAGTCGGGGCTGCGTGGTGGCTGATTCTTGAACGAAATGTTCCAGCCGTCGGAGCACCCAACTTCATGCAAAGCCTCCGAATATGCACTCGCATGGGGAGTCGCATTATCTTGCTGAACAGTGACCGTTTTGGTTCCTGCGGAAAGAATAGTACACAGTTAGAATAGTATTACTCTAATACCACAGATAAGCATACATACCCGGCTACCTGGCCTTAATCGCCGGAATGACGTTGTCAATGAGGCACTGTTTGTACGATTCCTTGGTAATCGAAATGCACTTCAGCTCAGGAGTCCCAGCAGGGCGTTTTTTGGAAGACCGTTGAGCGGCGACAGATTCCACGAAAGGCCACACCCCTAGCTTCCCATCGAACCGCTGACGCGTGTGGGGGTCGTACCGGGGTCGGCCAACGGCAACCAAAAAGAGCACATTTGTGAGGTGGTTTGCATTGGTAAGAGCAAAGTGCGGGACATCCTCGTTGTCTGTGATATAGTATGCCTTTCGTTTCTTCGTGATGTACACCTTTGCCGGTCCAAAGTGGTGCTAGTCCAGAGCAATGCGATTTGTTTTAGAAATATGACTAATCAGAAAAAACAAAATTCGGAATTTTATTTTTTATCACAGAGCAATGCGGTGAAATCCCAGAGCTAACCGGAAAGGAGAAACGTAAGTCCCGTACTGCATGTCCTCCATGCGCTCAGCAGCCGCTACAGCATGCTGGCAGTGCAAGGCCATCTTGTTCACGAGACGGAGGTCCATGCACCTGATGTTGCGCTTGGCAGCACGCTCGAGAATCTGCATACGCCCTTCCGCAATCTGACCGCGAGGACGACTCGCCACCAGCTCCTCACGCGACAAAGCAAGATCCGCCTTAATACGTGCCTTGAGCACGCTGAAGCAACCCTCAATGGGGTTGCACGTAGGCGAATAGGGCCCCAGGCGGAGCAGTTCGAGGTCGTCGTGCTCGACAACACGATCTTCCGTTTGGCTATGGGCTGGGGCGTTGTCGAGCACGACGACCACCTTTTTGCCGCGGAAGTGTTCTTGGTATGTGGGAGAGGCATTCACCTTTCGTAAATAACGTCGACAAACGCAGCATTGACATCCATCCGTATGCTGCCGCGTTCGAGTTGGTAGTGGACCAATCCAACCTCAGTCGAGACTGCACACTGTACTTGGAGGTTGGCGCCTTTGGACGGTGGCAACACAACTGTCGCTCGCTTGCCGATCTTCGCTCGGCCTTGGGTGCGCTTGCAGTAAACATTGAAGTTGGTTTCATCGTAGTATACGATAAAGTCTCCAGCAGTCATGTGAGAACGTAGTTGCTTAGCGAACTCCATGCCTTTTGTCTTATTCTGGTCGTTGTTACACGTCATTGGTTCCACTCGAACCTACATCAAATAATATGAGCGGTCAGTACTTATATATATATATATCTGTGTAGCAGTGATTCATGTTCATGTACCTGTTTTACCGTGTATATCATACCGATGAGCTTGTCCGAAATGGTTGAAGTGCTGATGTCCACGCCAAAGTCGTACGCCACCATGTCCTTCATTTCCTGTAGCGTGTAGGTGCAGTTGTCGTCCAAGTACCCCTCGAGGGAAACAACAATCTCCGGTGTGCACTTCACGCACGCACTCCGAAAGCCGCCACGGGGCAGAGGTTCCTCGCGGCCACTTGTCACTATCCGACGGGCCGAAGTCGATGAGATGCCGTTGTGCGCCGCAACGAGCATCCAGTCCCCTCCCGCTCGGTAGCTTTCGAGGACGCGTGCTCGAGCTACTGGCGGGTGAGGCGGCGTAGGCATGGTGTGCAGGAGGCTGGTTTCACAGGAGCGAGAAGGTCAAGAAGTGAGAGCCGTGAGGACATTGAATGCAATGCACAGCGTACTTCGTGGCCACCGGTTTGGCCACCAGTTTGGCCTCCGCAAAAGCCGGTTTGGTCTCCGTTTGAAGTATCGTACACAAATTGGTTAAGTAACATGAAATTTATGGTGATTTTTGTTTTACTTCACCACATTGCTCTGGACTAGCACCACTTTGGACCGGCAAAGGTGTAGAACCACTTCTCATCAATGTGGATAGTATCCATCATTGAGTTGAGTTTGTAGCCTCCACCTACACGCATACAATGACAGCTAGGTAAATCAGTTCATATAAGTCACAACAATAATAACGTACTGAAAGCAGGCTCATCAAAGGACAGGGCAAACTCAATGCTTGTTCATCTGAACCGGGTTGAGATACGGGGAGGCAGAACCAGTGACGCGACGAACACCGTCTTTATTGGTGACAGCACGCGCTAGCGTGCTTCGAGAAATACCCGTGGCAGCTTCTAAGGCCCGGTAGGAGGTGCGTTCTATAGCAGCCTCGAGCGCCTCTTGGATTGCTTCTTTCGTCCAAACACGGGCTACACCTCTCGCACTCTCGGGTGGATCGTCATCACGTGCACGAAACCGGCACTCACGGTCTGCCGCGTACAGCCGAAGTGCGCCGCTGCTTCGTTGATACTACCTCGGGGAAGTCTGCCGTTTACCACGCGCTCCAGGAGGTAACGGATTAGGCGTTCGTGGTCCAGGGGTTCAGGAGGTGGCGGTGGTCGGTGGTGGAGACCATGGGGCTGAATTCCGTCCAAATTTGCCGAATACGGGCGGTACACAGAATGGCTCTAATACAATCCAAGTCATTAGTGAAATTGCACAATCTGAAAAGCAGCTTGATCGAACTTAAGGCGATTCTATACATATTGTATACGCTGCGCGATCTAGCGGTGTTTGATACGAAGAACCGCCCATGGAAATTTCATGTAGAGCGCACAATAATAGCGGAGCAAAGATGACACCCGTCCTCGGGTGTTGAATACCCTGTAACTTACACTCGAAACAGAGTGCTGGAGTATTCTATACATGTACAAAAGTAAGTTTAACCAGGGCTAGTCGGGCTATAGAATGAGTGCCTAACATAAAATCCAGAGCTGGTTGGGCCCAGAGCACGGCTTTGTTTTAACAACGTTTTAAAACAGAAGTCTTCATTCTAATTCTTCACTGTATCACTGCAAGCAGGGATAGTTTTGGTGTGAAAACACTCAAGCTACCGAAGTTCTTCAGTATCCATGGATAGTTGTTCAGGCGAAGAAAGGCTAAACAAGAAGAATGTCGAACAAAACGCGTTGCTCACCAGCAAGTTGAGCGCCACGAGGACTCTGGTTACCGAGAGCGAATAGATTATCAACAGTCCTGGTAGCAAGCGGCGAGGCTCACAACACGGAACGAAATCTGTTTTGAGTGATCGAAAGTCGCTTCATTGATGATAGATACTGCTGATAGACGTCGTCTACGGGGATATAACTAAATTACGGGTTGTAGTTCTGCAGTTCTGCTGCTGCTCGCTACGAGCTGGCCTAGAATATAAATACGGGTAGGGTACGTGCACTTACGCCTGCTTTGAGAAGAAGCGCTGCACCAGGTACGGAATAGCCTGCTGGCCGTCGCACTCGAAGTTGGCGTCACGAGCCCGCGGCTCCGTGCGGTTGTCCAGCGCGAGCCCGATGAACTCGTTACAGAACGTAGCCATCAACTTCTTGCGAGTGTCCACGCCCGTCATCAGCTTGACAAGCAAGCGCGGTTGCGCCGTCGAGTGCACGATGTAGCTCATGAAGGCGTCGCAGTACTTGCACGTGCTGCAGCCCTCCTCGTGCTTGCGCTGCGCGTACGCCCACACCTGGTAGCGCAGGTCGGCGAAGTCGCTGAAGCGGCGCTCCAGCTGGTAGTCCGGCCGGGCGCCGGGCGCGGCCTTGGCCGTCTTGAGCGTCGGGATGCGCGACGTGCTGTGCTCCACGAACACGTCCAGCACGTAGTACACGACGCCGTCGCGCTCTGTGGTGTGGCTGATCTCGACGCGGTCAATCTTGGCCAGGAACGCCAGCGGCTCCGAGGCCTTGGACGAGCGCGTGGGCGTGATGGCCACGGGCGAGAGCGGCTGTAGGTGCGGCATCGTCGTCCTGGCGGGCTTAGCGGCCATTGTGGCAGTGGACATGGTTCAGTCGGTGGATGTGTTTGGGAGTGAGTTGAGTGGCTGTGTACGCGACTCGGATACGGCAAATTGACAAGTGAGCTATGTGGGCGGCCGCATCGCTCTGTCCTGGCTGGCTGTGTCGGTGGTGAGGACTTGGGGTGTCCTCCCCGCCTGCGACGCCCCGTCTCCGGCGCTGCTAACGATGGGCAGCTCTCGAGGGCGGACAACCGTGAAATTACCCATCACCGCGGCCAATCCGCGCTGCTTGGGCTTCAACTTCGTGCGCCCATTGGCCGGGCGGCAGCGCACCGCAATCGGTTCGCGACTCGCCGGACCTCCTCGAGATGATCACAACCAGACTGCCGCGCAGGCCAATCGACCGAGGCAAACGAGCGCGCGGCCGTGACGCTCCTGCCGTGGCGAGTCTCGTTCTGCTTGGTGTCGCGGGCCCTGTCCCATTCGCTGTCAACTCGCAGCCATGGCTCAGCACTGAGCCAGCCCACACGAGTGAGAAGGCGCAGCAGCAGCACCGTCCCATCCAGCGAGATGCAGGCGCTGCGAGTTTGCTTCGTTACCAGCTCAGTTGAGGCGCGCGGCGGCACCACCATCTCGTCTCGACCGTCTCATGCCGCTGTTGCTGCTTGCTTCCCATGGCGATCGGACACCGACAGCGTTGGCGATGACATCGAGAACACCTTAGCCTGGCCTGGCGATGGATGGAACTTCTGCTGCTGCTCTTGCTGCTTGGCCGAGCTGGGTTGACTCCCTCACGACCGCCGCCTGGTTTTCGGCGATCTTCGGAGCTTGTGCAAACCAGCCGGCCTTGACGGCAGTCATCCTTGGCTGGAGAAGCGAGAGAGGCCAACCATCCTACTGCTGTACCTTGGACGGGTCGCGTCGTTCTCTCGTGGAGCATTGGGCGAAAGAGGATCTTGTCCCCGCTCAGCGACAGCGACAGCGCCACCTATCACGTAGCAACTGGCCTGCGTTGCCGGATACCGGGGCGCCCCGCTCAGAAGTCGGCGGTCTTGCATTTGTATAAACGTGCATCGCCTGTGACGGGGCACTTCCAGCATACGAAACCCAAGATCTCGGCAGTTGACCGCCCGCCGACATGCGCGGTGTGCGCCTGAACTTCAGCTTTAAACAGATACAGTAGAATGTCGCAACGACGAGCTTCGGTTCCTTCATTAGAAGCTTGTAATCGCTGATGCCCACTGGGCTCACTTGTCATTTTGCCGTCTCCGAGTCGCGTACACAGCCACTCAACTCACTTTCCAAACACATCCACCGACTCGACCATGTCCACTGCCTCGATGACCGCCGAGTCCGCCATGACGACGATGCCGCACCTGCAGCCGCTGTCGCCCGTGGCCATCACGCCCACGAGCTCGTCCAAGGCCTCGGAGCCGCTGGCGTTCCTGGCCAAGATCGACCGCGTCGAGATCAGCCACACCACAGAGCGCGACGGCGTCGTGTACTACGTGCTGGACGTGTTCGTGGAGCACAGCACGTCGCACATCCCGACGCTCAAGACGGCCAAGGCCGCGCCCGGCGCCCGGCCGGACTACCAGCTGGAGCGCCGCTTCAGCGACTTCGCCGACCTGCGCTACCAGGTGTGGGCGTATGCGCAGCGCAAGCACGAGGAAGGCTACAACATGTGCACGTGCAAGTACTGCGACGCCTTCATGAACTACATCGTGCACTCGATGTCGCAGCCACGCTTGCTCGTCAAGCTGGCCACCGGTGTGGACACTCGCAAGAAGTTGATGACGACGTTCTGTAACGAGTTCATCGGGCTCGCGCAAGGCGACCACACGGAGCCGCGGCCGCGCGACGCCGACTGCGACAACGAGTGCGACGGCCAGCAGGCCATTCCGTACGTCGTGCAGCGCTTCTTGGAGAAGGACGCGTAAATGCGCCTCCGACCCAAATCTGTATTTATATTCTAGGCAGTATTTCAGCGCGCAGTGGTAGAACTGCCGTACTTTAGTTATTAACCTGTTGGCGACGTCCACCAGCCGTAAATATATTCATCGATGAAGCGACTTCGCTCAATAGTGCATAATAGAGGCTCTCAGCAAGTACTGGCAACCTAAGCCATCGTGGTGGTGAAAAAAACCGTGACGACTGCGGCCGATGATATAGGTCAGGAGGTGCTGTAGTTTTTATTGTGGTCTATGATGCGGTTGACACCACGTTACGTTACCAGCTTCAATGTGCTCGTAGGCGAGCTTGCTTGCTTGCTCATTGCTCATGTGCAATAATATACTGTATCGCTGTACGTTGAAGCGTATTGAATACTATCTCGAGCAGTCAGCACGACTGCCTCAGAAAGCGTAGACTACAAAGCTGCTGGAAATATAGCTGGGTTACGAGGTACTCATTGTGTTCGTTCTTACTGCCGGGGCTGAAATCCTTGCCGGGCTGATGGTTCCGCTTGTCATCGCGATATCACTGTCGACGTCTGACCTCCATTGCAGCGGCGCGCATTGCCTGCGCTTCAAGCAAGGTGCGCGCTGCGGAGTGAGGACACTATCAATAGCAACGTACATGCAACTTCAGCTCATGATCCGCATCAACGGCTTGTCTATATTTGCCCGATCTAGATGAAACACGATAACGGGTCGGACAACCTCAACGCACCAGTCGCTACGCCAGAAGTACATGTACTCCGCAAAGCTCGCTCACGCTCGATGACGACAATCTTGGTCGACTGCTGAGAGGGATGTGTGCAATACGTCCTTAGTGTTGTAAATACACACATACATATGCTGTTCACACGCAACCGACCACAATCCAAGCACTTCAACAAAATGCACCAATGAACGTCTTGTCGCCGACAGCACTGCTACGAACAGAAGCAGCGAGCAGCGCTGTAGTGGTGACAACCATCCTCAAACAAATCCCGATCTAGAGCGGGTCGCAGCTCGTAGTACAGCAGCATTCAATCCAAAACTGCTACAGACTGCGCAATTTCGGAGAGTCGCTCCTAGCAAAGAGTATACCATAGGCTACTGCCGTGGAGACGTGTTCCACGGAACACGTTCATCATATGGATAGGCGAAGTTGTTGCGAGCTCGACTTCGGGAGTAGTTCTCCTGATTATAATCCCCAACAGAATTCAGAGCAAAGAGTCTTTACCGAATTCGTGCGCGGCATTTTACTGTATTTGTGTAAAGCTGAAGTTCAGGCGCACACCGCGCATGTCGGCGGGCGGTCAACTGCCGAGATCTTGGGTTTCGTATGCTGGAAGTGCCCCGTCACAGGCGATGCACGTTTATACAAATGCAAGACCGCCGACTTCTGAGCGGGGCGCCCCGGTATCCGGCAACGCAGGCCAGTTGCTACGTGATAGGTGGCGCTGTCGCTGTCGCTGAGCGGGGACAAGATCCTCTTTCGCCCAATGCTCCACGAGAGAACGACGCGACCCGTCCAAGGTACAGCAGTAGGATGGTTGGCCTCTCTCGCTTCTCCAGCCAAGGATGACTGCCGTCAAGGCCGGCTGGTTTGCACAAGCTCCGAAGATCGCCGAAAACCAGGCGGCGGTCGTGAGGGAGTCAACCCAGCTCGGCCAAGCAGCAAGAGCAGCAGCAGAAGTTCCATCCATCGCCAGGCCAGGCTAAGGTGTTCTCGATGTCATCGCCAACGCTGTCGGTGTCCGATCGCCATGGGAAGCAAGCAGCAACAGCGGCATGAGACGGTCGAGACGAGATGGTGGTGCCGCCGCGCGCCTCAACTGAGCTGGTAACGAAGCAAACTCGCAGCGCCTGCATCTCGCTGGATGGGACGGTGCTGCTGCTGCGCCTTCTCACTCGTGTGGGCTGGCTCAGTGCTGAGCCATGGCTGCGAGTTGACAGCGAATGGGACAGGGCCCGCGACACCAAGCAGAACGAGACTCGCCACGGCAGGAGCGTCACGGCCGCGCGCTCGTTTGCCTCGGTCGATTGGCCTGCGCGGCAGTCTGGTTGTGATCATCTCGAGGAGGTCCGGCGAGTCGCGAACCGATTGCGGTGCGCTGCCGCCCGGCCAATGGGCGCACGAAGTTGAAGCCCAAGCAGCGCGGATTGGCCGCGGTGATGGGTAATTTCACGGTTGTCCGCCCTCGAGAGCTGCCCATCGTTAGCAGCGCCGGAGACGGGGCGTCGCAGGCGGGGAGGACACCCCAAGTCCTCACCACCGACACAGCCAGCCAGGACAGAGCGATGCGGCCGCCCACATAGCTCACTTGTCAATTTGCCGTATCCGAGTCGCGTACACAGCCACTCAACTCACTCCCAAACACATCCACCGACTGAACCATGTCCACTGCCACAATGGCCGCTAAGCCCGCCAGGACGACGATGCCGCACCTACAGCCGCTCTCGCCCGTGGCCATCACGCCCACGCGCTCGTCCAAGGCCTCGGAGCCGCTGGCGTTCCTGGCCAAGATTGACCGCGTCGAGATCAGCCACACCACAGAGCGCGACGGCGTCGTGTACTACGTGCTGGACGTGTTCGTGGAGCACAGCACGTCGCGCATCCCGACGCTCAAGACGGCCAAGGCCGCGCCCGGCGCCCGGCCGGACTACCAGCTGGAGCGCCGCTTCAGCGACTTCGCCGACCTGCGCTACCAGGTGTGGGCGTACGCGCAGCGCAAGCACGAGGAGGGCTGCAGCACGTGCAAGTACTGCGACGCCTTCATGAGCTACATCGTGCACTCGACGGCGCAACCGCGCTTGCTTGTCAAGCTGATGACGGGCGTGGACACTCGCAAGAAGTTGATGGCTACGTTCTGTAACGAGTTCATCGGGCTCGCGCTGGACAACCGCACGGAGCCGCGGGCTCGTGACGCCAGCTTCGAGTGCGACGGCCAGCAGGCTATTCCGTACCTGGTGCAGCGCTTCTTCTCAAAGCAGGCGTAAGTGCACGTACCCTAGCCGTATTTATATTCTAGGCCAGCTCGTAGCGAGCAGCAGCAGAACTGCAGAACTACAACCCGTAATTTAGTTATATCCCCGTAGACGACGTCTATCAGCAGTATCTATCATCAATGAAGCGACTTTCGATCACTCAAAACAGATTTCGTTCCGTGTTGTGAGCCTCGCCGCTTGCTACCAGGACTGTTGATAATCTATTCGCTCTCGGTAACCAGAGTCCTCGTGGCGCTCAACTTGCTGGTGAGCAACGCGTTTTGTTCGACATTCTTCTTGTTTAGCCTTTCTTCGCCTGAACAACTATCCATGGATACATGAAGAACTTCGGTAGCTTGAGTGTTTTCACACCAAAACTATCCCTGCTTGCAGTGATACAGTGAAGAATTAGAATGAAGACTTCTGTTTAATGTGGCCGTTAATAGCGATGTTTGGGAACGAATAAATGAACGTTTATCGATTTCGCAAGAAGAGATTATGAAGTGGTGGCTCGCTTGGGTGATGGCGGAGGGTTATCTGCGCAGGCACGTTAGAGTATGATTCTTCACCGTCAGGGAGCTGTCACTGCAGTTTACAGTAGATAAGGCACGTTTTATATAAGCACGCGTCAATGCATTGATCCACACATGTATCGATCGGGATCTCGTGTACTGACTGTATGGCGGTCTAGATCAATACAGTTCAACTTCGTTGTAGCAGCGAATAATGATCGGCGACACAGTCTGCAGCAAGTGTTGTGGTGCACCCCGTGTGAAGCCAGTTCTCCCGCTCGGGTCACTTTCAAGGACATGGCCTGTTGGAAAAGCCTACTCCAGGTCTCCAGGTGGCCTCGCGTGAGATGGTGTCGCAAAGCGAAGTGTGGAAAGTATGATCGAAAAACTGTGTTTGAACTTCAAAAACACTTTCGATCATACTTTCCACACTTCGTTTTGCGACACAAACTTTGAAGCGTGGCTCAGCATTTGTAAGCCACAAAATAAATAAATGCGCACACCCAGCTGTTACTTCAAGCCAAAACAAACATGTGGAGGAATCCTTGGGCAAAAAATGTCCCCGCCCTATGGTAACCGAATGCAAAACGTCTCAGCCTCGCTCGGTTGTTGGGTCGATCGGAGCTCACCGGAGACCCCCAGGCCACTTGCTTGCGCTGTACTGGTACTAGCTGGTATGCATTTCGTGCCGGTTGCTATGTTCGACCCGGGACTTTGAGTGAGGAGTCCAGCACAAAATACATGTCGTGAGCAACTGATAGGAGTCGGAGTTGTTGAGGTTACCAACACTTCGTCTAAATAACGACCGCGCTTCGCCAAGGAGTAGTCGCTCGCGATGTCGTTCAAAATGTTGTAGCTGTATTGGTTGTTTCTAAACTACTGAAGCCGAGTTTGCCGTCGAACTCTTGTGCTCATCGTCTTGCTTGTGGTCGGAATAATAAATACGAATAGATATGAGGCGCGGTCTGCTTGGCCGATCGCCAAGTAGATACACCTCGCAATCTTCGGTCGATTGCAGGCCTCTTGCGAAAGTGCCTATGCCTCTTCCTTGCGGAGAAAGCGCTCCACCGCGTACGGGATGGCCTGAAAGCCATCGCAGGCGACGTTGCGCAGTCGCGGCTCCGTGTTACCGCCAGTGGTCATGCGGAGGAACTCGTTAATGAACGTCGTCATGAGTTTCTTGCGAGTGTCCACGCCGGTGGCCAGCTTGACGACCAAGCGCGGCTGCGACATCGAGTGCACGATGAAGCTCATGAAGGCGTCGCAGAACTTGCAAGCACATCCGTCTTGGTGCTTGCGCTGCGCGTACGCCCACACTTGGTAGCGCAGATTGGCGAAGTCGTTAAAACGACGCTCCAGTTGGTAGTCGGGCCGGCCGTTGGAGACGGCCTTGGCCGTCTTGAGCGTCGGGATGCGCGACGTGCTGTGCTCCAGGAACACGTCCAGCACGTAGTACACGACGCCACCACGCACGACGGTGCGGTTGATCTCGACGCGGTCGATTTTTTCAAGAGACGACAGCGGTGCTGAGGCCTTGGACATCCGAGTCGGTGTAATGGTTACCGGCGAGAGAGACTGAAGCGGCATCATCGTGGTCGTGGAACTGGTTGACATGGTCAATTGCTGGTGAGGTTGGATTGGTAGAAGCGTTCGAGTTGGTTGGGGGGGTCGACTTGAGTGCTTGGGCTCCAACTTTGAAAGTGAATCGTAGGCGGAAAGTTGACAAGTGAGCCAACTGGGCGAAGGATTCGTCTCTCCAGCGGCTGTCGGCGGTGAGGGTCAGCAGGGCGGACGAACGCATCCTGTCCTCCCTGCACGGCAACGGCAACGTGATAGGCGGGCAAAGTGAGTGGGTGTACTTTCCTCACGCGGGGCGGCAGGGAATGGGGGCACCGCATGCGACGCCCCAAGCAGAAGAGTGCGGTGCGGAGCTGGAGCTTGAACGCGGCGGAGCGTCACGATAGTCGACCGCTTGTTCTGGCGCTTAGAGCCCCGCGACGAGACGAGCGAAGTCGCCAGCAAACTCGGTCTTGAGCTTTTGAGTATTGCTGGACACTTTTTTTGAGCTCAACACCTCGATCGGACTTGCGCCAAACGCTGCTCGAGTTGCGTTTGCATCGAGGGTTTCGCATGGCAAAATGATGCACGTGTCTCTGGCTGTAAGTTCTACATGTACGAGATATTTTGTCAGTTATCATTCCACTTCGACACGACACAGGACTTTTCCCCCTAGTTTTCGGCGATCTACGATGTGGGAATGTGCTTTTCGACGCAGACCTGCTGCCCGGCTCACGGCGATCCACCTTTGAGGTCCGCCACCCACGTGGATGAAGCGCGGTATCCCTGTGCCGAACGTTTTTACCAGTAAGTCGCGTAGTGTGCGCACACGGTCGATCTCGATGCGATCGGGCCGCAGCGAGAAATGCAGCGTACCGAGACTTGGTTGCTAGTGGAGCTCCTGCTTCAAGTGGGTAGCGTTCGGTCACGCAGCTCTGCCGGCAAGGAGCGCAGCCATAGCAAGCGTGAAATCTAGGAACCCCGCGCAATCCGATAAATCTCACATGAAATCATCCCTGCAAATTTGTTCTTCGACGGCACGTGTTTGAAGCGGACTCATCCTCGACAGCCTGTTTCGAGCTTGGATACAACGCCTGCGAAAAAAAGCAAAGATTTGAGGATATCGAGTGGCTAATTGAGAGTCTGTATCGACGTTGTAGACAGTTTTTTGTTGTTCAAGAATACTGTAAGAATGGGCACAACTAGCCAGAATGGCGCGATGATATCCGTATTTTCCACTTGAAGTGTGCAAGGTTGGCGCTGATTTCCGGGCACGACGGGACTTTGGGAGCATCGCTTCGAGCGCGTGACCCAGCTCTCCCCTTTTCGCCTGTTTGGAACTCACTCGCGTCGCCAGCATCGCGTTTTTTTCTAGTAGTTTTGTGGCTGGAAGCTCTACATATGGCGTAGGCTGTCGCCTTCGCATATTGTGCAGTGATGTTTTGGCTGCCGTCTGGTGTCATTCCCAACACGAGATCGTTTTCAAGCCTAAGAGCACTCCTGCACAGCTTCCGAGACTGACGCCGATGTCACTATTGTCTGGCCAAAAGTCATCGGTCAGGCCCCAAAACTTTTTTTCTATAGCGAATTTTTCAGAACGGTTTTTCTTTACGTGAAAATTTGCTACAAGAACTGTTCATTGGCCCAAAACGACCTATGAACGACCAATCTACGATGGGCTACAGCAGCTACGAATCCCTTATACGTCAAAAGTCGATCGTCCCCTCGCTAGGGTAGGGTTGCATCTTTTATGATAAAACGCTGGCAAGGCATACAAAACCAAGTTAAATATGGTACAAAAATGAGGTTAGTGATAGAGGCACCTTGCAATGCCGTTAAAACGGCAAAAGTGGCTCCGAACAACGGACCTAGCGCTCGGCGTACGCGTCACTTGCAAATGAAAGGATGCTTGCGCTGTAGTCTAGATAAGCACGACCATGTTCGCGCTTCATGTGTCTTCTTATGTTATCATCCCGCGAAGCTATGCCGTTATATGTTACAGTGGCACCAAAATGTTGCCTCAAACCGAGGCTTGATAGGCTGTAGCAATCGTACGCATTTTGTTATATTTCAATCGGCCGAACTATTGACGAACTTATTGCCGATCAACCAAGGTGGTTACCGATGACTTTTGGCCAATACAATAAGACTCCGCGAGCAAGCAACAAAAGCAAAGCGCAATGCACTGAACTTTGCGTATAAGTCTCCACGGCAGTTGCCGAGAAGGAATGAGTCGTGCTCGTCAGGACACTGTCCTGAGGACAGTGCTCACAAGGATCGACATCGTCAGCTGCAGGCTGCGAGGCTCAACCAAGTTGCACAAAAGGGCAGGATCTCCTGCTTTGCTCTGCTGTGGCTGAAAACTGCCCAACGCACAATTTGCAGCGAAGTTGAGGCTCAAGTATGCTGCACAGACAAGCAAGTGATCCCCTTTCCACAGCGTCTTCAGGCTAACGTTCAGCGCACTTGAAGCAGCCAGCAGGAGTGGCGCGAGGGTGAAGCCGCTTAGCATAGGACCAAAATGATCGCGCTTGCTAATTAGTGCAGTTGCTGCTGCTTCAGTAGCGTCATCCTCCACACACAACTACCCCGCATTCCAAGCAGACTTGAACCGTTCTACAATTTATGGTTGCCGCCGGTCTTGAATTTTAATCAAAACTGACCTTTCGTTGATATATCGTATCTCGTGTGGCGAACATAACTTGAACTGTGTGCGTGACACCAATAGTATGGGTGGTCCACCTGAACAACATAGATGTAGCCATTTTCGAGCAGTATCTTTAGCGGCCGCATGCCCTCAATGAAGACTGCCGATGCCTCCGCACCCGGCGCGGCCCCGCGCGGGTGGCAGAGCAAGCCCGAGTGGGTCGTGCTCGTAGAAAACATCGCACAGTCTCGCGCGCGCCTGGCATCGGGTATTCAGCTGGCCATCGAGAAGCAGTGGGGCAACAACTTCGCCGGTGCGAGAAGTAGTATTTTATTCCGTAGTAATTTCCAGAAGTTCTAACACTACTATGTGAGCAGCGAGTTTGCAGGGGTACGCAGAGGCTAAAGAGAGCGAGATCCGCGATGTGTGCAGCTCCAACTACCTGGAGTTTGTGGACTCGATCGAGGAGATCGTGCGCATGAAGGCAGACGTCTCCAAGCTGCAGGTACGAAGCGTAGTAGTTTCACCTGATGGAAATAGTATATTTTGCAGTTGACGTAGTAGTACTATTACTATTTGAGGCAGCACGAGATCGACCGGTTCCAGAGCGAATTGGCTGGCACTACTGCGGGGGTCCTGGCGATCCACGACTCGCTGGCTGCATGCTACACCGTACAGAAGCACATCGATGACTCGATCGAGAAGTTGCAGCAATGTCAACGCATTGTAAGTGGAAAAACCTCAAAAATCTGTTTTCCTGGTTAATCAACTGTTTCGTTTGTGCACGCAGGTGTCCCTTGCAGCAGCCGTCGAAGCCTACATCCAGCAGGGCAAACTCTTCCACGCACTCAAGATGCTGGAGGAATTACGCGTTGAAATTGCCGCTTTCCGGGTAGGAAGTTTGGAGGTTAAAACTTGTTACTTCCGAAACTTAGTTTTGTGTTGTGGGTTCGCTAGGGTCGGCTATTCCCGCAGCGTATGAGCGACTGGATGCACGTGGCGATGCGAACTATCAAAGACGAAGCAAAGCGAAGCGCCTCCGTGTGGCTGGAGGACATTCGAGCAGCGTCGTTGGTAAACTACGATGGAGCAAGCCACTTCACTGTTTTGTGGCCTCTAATCTCGCTGTGCATTCGTTCTTACAGTCTATTGGCGAGGCGGCGATCCACAGACTGGAGACTCAACTCAGCGAGCACGAGTTCGAGCACGAGATCCAGGAAAAGTCCGGTCTTCTACCTCCTACCAGTCCTCGTGCGTCGCTCAGTCCAACGAACTCAGGCTCTGGCCGATCGCTGATGGGCGAGGAGGCGTCCTTCAAGCTGCCGTCAATCCGCGTCTTCAACTCGGACGCCGACACGCTTCGCGATCGCAGCAACAGCCACGCCAACTACATGAAGGAGGCTCTGTCCCAGCTGTCGCCCATGCTGAGGATCTTGCACGTTTTCCGCGTCATGAGTCAAGTCCCGGAACTTGCGGCCTTCTACAACGCGAATCGACTGGTAAAGCGGCTATTTGATAGCATTTATTTCACGATTTACTGACTCTTCTTTGCGTTGGGACTTGTGGCAGCCTCAGCTTCAGTTGACGTCGTTCTTGAGAGGCGCAGTAAGCACGATCAGCCCGAACAAGTTCGTCGCGCAGCACGACGAGCTCTTCAAGAAGTTGACGGGCGCGTTCTGTCTCGAGCACTTGCTCTGGCGATACTCGGACGCCGCTCTGCTGTCCAAGAAGGAGATCAACGGGATCTTCCACCTCGTTGTCCAGAGTTTGTGCGGCATCGCGTCGGCCTCCGTGCTGAGCATCAGCGTCCCGGCCACCATTCTCGCCATCAAGCTCCGAGCCATCGTATGCGCGCGAACACTGAGCGATGAGGTCCACGAGTACAACTCGACGCTCCTGTTCGAGACCTTCCGGCGCCTCGGAAGTCACTTTCGAAGCTCCATCATGACGGCCACGAAAAAGTACGAGGGCAATCAGGGAACGATGGGTGAGACTCACGCTGACTGTGGCCGTTAACTCTTTCACCAGGCAGCTTGGTGAGTCCATGGCGAGTGATACGTTCGGCCGGGTGCAGGTCTCTTCGGAAAAGCTAGAGGCGGTACGAACCGTACTGTTCTTTCACCGACTAGAAGCCAAGCTCACGGGCTTTTCTAATGCTGTAGACTCTGCGATGCTGTGGGCTTGAGAACGAACAAGCGCGGATGCTCAAGAATGCGGATCTCACGGCCGACCCAGTTGTGCTGCCCTTCACAGACGTACGTGCGTCGTGTTTATTGCCTGACCAGCGAGTGACGCTGGCTGAATGCTCTTCTTCTTCGCTTGCGGCTCTCAGGTCGTCGTGAAGAGCTGCGAAAGCATTGAGGCCTTGGTGCACATGATGTTCGACTACGAGCGGTAGGAACCCGCGTGCTCGATAGTCGAGTGGTTGCGGCTGATTGCGCGTGTTCTGATGCGGTGCAGCCACCTGAACATCGACGACTGGGGGGAATGTGTGCGCAGCGACACGATCGAAGCGCTGAGCTTTCTCAACCAGACGCTGAACGAGGCCATTGACCAGCACTCGGACCTCCAAGTTTCGACGGTAACGTGCGGGACGATGGCACGTGTTGTTTTGCCGCCAACAAGCTAAACGGTTTGTCGTCTCGCAGGCAGTCATGATGGGCACGAACGCGTCCTTCCTGGCGTGTGCGTGTGACCGCTTGGAGGAACTCGTCAAGGTGCAGACGGACGCGTGGGAAGCGCGGACGTATGGCTACAGTGTGAGCAACACGCTTCGTGGCGCCACTACGCAGCTCGTCAAGCCTTGCTCCAGCCGCCTGCTGTTGAGCAAGGCCGCGGCCAAGAAGAAGTTCCAGAGTACGACCACGAGGGCGCAGGATATGGTGTGCGAGCTCATGCTCAAGAAGATCGACGAGCTGCTCTCCGGCTTCTACTACCTCAACTGGACGCCGACCGCTGTGCTCACGCAGCCCGATCCTTCCATGTGGGACCTCATCAACTACCTCAAAGTGACGTTCGCCCAGTTGGGGCAGCTGCCCCCGGCCGTGCAGGAAGCCGTCCACTTTGCCTCGTGCAGCTACCTGGCCAAGTCGCTGGAGCAAATCCTCAGCGGAGCGACCGTCAAGAGGCTCAACATGGAGGGCGTCGCCAACTTCAAGCGCAACCTGGACGTGCTGCTCGATTTCATCGAGGCCGTGCCAATCGCCCAACTCAAGGACTGCTTCGTGCCCGTGACGCACCTGGTGGAGCTCTTCGTTACAGGCGGCGTCGAGGCGTTCCTGGACCCTCAGCAACGGTACGAAGCGACGTGCTTTTAGTCATGGGCTGCAGTTGTAACTTACTTGTTATTGTGGCACAGAGAGGCCAGGGGCAAGTACTCGCACCTGTCTTCCGACACGGTGGCGGCTGTGCTCGCCAAGATGAAGGACGGCAAGACGTCGTCCAAGGCGTGGGGAGCCACGTTCGTGCACGCGCCAAGAAAGAGTCTGTTCGGCGCCAAAATCTCTCGCAAGTAGGCTTCCCAGTAATGCACGATCAGTCTTTCGTCCTTGTTCTACAGTGCTGTGGTCTTCGGCACCGCCTCCATGAGCTCTTCTTGCAGCCAGTTAAGACTCCGCGCCCTCTCGTTGCGATCGCCAAGCAGCGCCAGGAGGTTCCCAATCGCAGGCTGGCGCTGTCCCAGCGTCGCCATGTCCCGCGCCGATGGGTGTGCGGAGCTGCCAGCTACGCGTATAGCGCCACTCAACAGCATCCCGTCGGTCTTGTTGGCGCTCGCCTCCTCGCTCTGGTTCGAGTGACCCGTCTGGATCCTCGTTACATGATGGAGAAGCCTTCGGGTGAACGTAAAGTCGGCTGCCCGTTGGTCGTCGATGCTGGTGCCTCCCAGTCGAGTCTGCAGCTTCTCCAGCTTCTCCTGGATGGTCTGTTCGCGATCAAGCAGTCTGCAAAAGGCCTCGAACGTAAGCGCGCCAGCCACCCAGTCGTGCGTCCTCGTCAGGGACTCCGGCATGGCCGCCATGTCGGGTTGCTGGCCTTCTGTCAGCTGTAGCACGAGAGCGTGCGCCCAGCCGCTCTCGTCGCTCCTCTTAGAATGACTTGCGATCAGCTCGAGCATCGACTGCTGGAAGTCGCTGAAGACGCGGCGCAGGACGTTCTCCTGCCGTTGCGTGTCGCCGCTGGCCACCTCGCTGTCCTCCAGGTCGGACCAGAGGTGGTCAACGCGACAGCGAAGAAGCGCTTCCAACGAGGCCTTTGGCACGTCGTCAGGCGTGGCGATCTTGGTGAGAGACTGGCGGATGCGCTGCTGCCAGACCGACGTCGTCTTGTGGCTTACAGGGGCCTCAGTGCGCGCTGAGAAAGCTGCCGCGACGTGTTTCTCCTCGTGTTCAAGCAGAAGCATCGGCGCTGACGAACTCGCGAGACTCGCACGTCGCCAGGACAGCAAGACGCGGAGGAAGAGCACCACCTGGCGCATGAGGTTCCCGGCGTTTTCCTGTGAGGCGCGAGCCGTTCCGCTGCACGAGAAGAGGTTGGGCGCCAGGACCGTGGCCAGCGCTTGCGTCGTCATGAGGTTGGCCGAGCGGTGCGTGCTCACCTCCAGCATGTGCTCCAGCAGCCACTGGAACACGGCGGTCTCTCTCGTCCCCAGTTTCCGCAGTGTACGTGCGATCTGGGCGTCAACTGCGTCCACGTTCCCTGCTGTAACGAGCTGTAGATCGTCGTCGTGTTCGAATCGCGTTGCTGTGTCTGTCGTCGCCGCTTTCGTGACGTCTGCCAAGTCCTGGACGTCCAACGCGTCCAGTAGAAGCGCCGGGAGCTCGCGGAACCAGAGCTTGAGGAGACTGGCGTAGACGTGAGCGTCGGCGACTTGTGCAGGCTCAAACGAGCCGCGGTTGATCGCCGCCTTCGCGCGCTGCACGTCTTCCTGGACGGGTGATGCTCGGTAGATGTACTTGCATCGCAGGCCACCGTGGCGAACGAGCTCTCGCCGTAGCATGCGCAGAAGCGCCGGCACGTGGTCGTCTGGACTGGCGTCTTGAGACGTAGACGCCCGACAGCGCATGTGCGCTAACGAGATGCCGAACTGCTGGTGAAGCGCGGCCCACTCGGCCGACAGCGGCACGCCTTCGTATTGCGCCTGGATGGAGTTGTACTTGACGCACACGTCGTGGGAGGCGCGGAACGGGTCGCCAACGAAGATCTTGCCGCTTGCGCTGGCGTCGGCGCGGAACGAAGTACTGGAGGATGCAGTGGCCGACGGCAGCGCGGCCTCCACGGACCGCCAGTTGAAGCTTTGTCGTGCTGTTCGGCTTGGCGTGTCGACCGCGTATTGATCGTTGTACGCGCGCATCGCAGCGGCGAGGCTTGGCGAGGAGGAGGACGCCGAGAACGACGAAAGCAGGCGGTTCACGCGAGCGCTTGTGACGGTGTCGATACTGGCCAGAGGATCGTCTTGAGATGAAGAGACAGACAGCCAGGACGACGGAGAAGGAGGCGGGGAGAGCGACGTCTTAGGACGAAGAGCTACTGCGGGTGAGGACGGTCGTGGTGGCTTCTGAGAGGGAGTGTTGGAAGCGAACGACAGCGAAGTCAACGCCTCGCCACTCGACGTTCGAGACGTGTCGTTCAGCTTGACAAAGCGGGCGGAAGACTCACGACTGGAGCTGCCGCGCAGAACGGGGGACTTTGCTGAGGATGGCAGGAGCTTGAACTCCGTCGGCGGCTGACGAAAGCTGGTGGTTAAAGCGATCTGCAGCTGCTGGGATGAACTTCTTGCGACTCCTCCTTGGCCATTGTGGTCCGACTTGTTGTCTGCTTGAGCAGAAGCCTCGTCGGCGGACAGGATGAATAGATCATCAGCGCTAGCCGAGGCAGTCAGCGGAGACGCTGGTGCGTCAACAGGAGACTGGGGCGCGTCTCGAAACTCGAAAGTATCGCCTAGAAGCCCCGCTGAGGCTTCTGCTTCGTCTTCGACATCGCTTTGTGAGGAGACGGAGGCCTCGCTTAAGGCGGCTTCTGCATGGGCATCCCCGCCGATCTCCTCGACGATTTCTTGCTCGAGTTCTTGCTCAATGGCGGCTGCGGTGGCTGCTGGTGTTGCGACCGCAGCCTCGGAGACAGCGTCGGCTTTTGCCGCCACCTTCTCCACTTGCACGCCTTGTGTCGTTCCCCCTTCAGCCCTTTCACCATCGGCAAACACTCTCTCGATGTGCGCTTCACGACGAATGAACTCGTGCTGCATGCACTCGAGCGCTGTCGGTCGCTCCGCTGGGTCTTTGCGGAGACAGAAGCGCAAGAAGCCCAGGAACGCGGCCGACCATTTCTCCGGGTGCGCGACTTGCGGCGGCGGGTTGCGCGGGATCTGGATGAGGACGCGCATGGGGTGCTCGTCGAAGAGCGGCGGCTTCTGGTCGGCCAGCTCGATGGCCGTGATGCCCAGCGACCAAATGTCGGCCTTGAAGTCGTAGTCGCTGTCCTGGATGAGCTCGGGGCTCATCCAGTAGGGCGTGCCCACGAAGGAGCCTCGGCGAGACAGCGTGTCTCGCAGCTGAGCGGAGACGCCAAAGTCGGCGATCTTGACTTGGCCCGAGTCTGTGAGCAGGATGTTGCCGCCTTTGACGTCGCGGTGGATCTTACGACGCGAGTGGAGGTAGGCCAGCCCTTGGAGAGCGCCGCGCATGATGACGGAGATCTCCCGCTCACTTAGCGCGCGGACGCGGCGGATATCGCCCACCGAGCCGCCAGCGCAGTGCTCCATTGCTACCCAGAGCGCGCCGTCCTTGTAGTAGGCGCCATGAAATGCCACGACGTTCGGGTGGTCGCATTCGCGTAGGAATTGAATCTCACGTCGTACGCTTTCAATGTCTTCGCCCCGCTCGCCCGCTTCGAGAGCTACGGGGATGACTTTCAGTGCGGCGAGGCGGCTGTGGTCGTTCTTGTAGCAGGCGCGAAACACGCGGCCGAAAGCGCCGGCGCCTTCCTTGCGCTGCAACTCGAAAACGTCCTCCGGGTCGACTTCTTCCAAGCCCAACGTCTTCAACACCGGCAGCTCGGCGCTCGTGACGGCGTACGACGCACGACGAGGCTTTGCCATCGCACGAGAGAGAGTTCGAGAGCTCTGCGCGACACACTGGGACGAGTCGCGATCCAACCGCCGAATGCCGAGAGCCGAGACTGCGGACTTTTCCAGTTTCGGGGACGCGGCAGACAAGAACGTTGTGGGACGAGTACACGCTTTTCTCGTTCTCGAACCATGTCGACGTTCAAGGTGGCCAACATTGGGTGCCTGGCTTCTCCGTGAAGAACTCTCGAGTGGCATTTGTGAATCCGACACGAAAGGAGCACGAGCTACTGAAGAAGAGAAGAGTACCATGTCCGAGCCGATCACGGGGCAGAGCGTGGGGATTGACCTGGGCACGACGTACTCGTGCGTCGGTGTGTGGCAGAACGACCGCGTGGAGATCATCGCCAACGACCAGGGCAACCGCACCACCCCGTCGTACGTGGCCTTCACGGATACGGAGCGCCTGATCGGCGACGCTGCCAAGAACCAGGTGGCCATGAATGCGCACAACACGGTGTTTGATGTCAAGCGTTTGATCGGCCGCAAGTTCTCCGACCCGGAGGTGCAGTCGGACATCAAGCACTGGCCGTTCAAGGTGATCCGCGGACCAGAGAACAAGCCGCTTGTCACGGTGCAGTTCAAGGGCGAGAGCAAGACGTTTCAGCCCGAGGAGATCTCGTCCATGGTGCTGATCAAGATGCGCGAGATCGCAGAGGCCTTCATCGGCAAGCAAGTGAAGAACGCAGTGGTGACGGTGCCGGCCTACTTCAACGACTCGCAGCGTCAAGCGACCAAGGACGCCGGCGTCATTGCTGGCTTGAACGTGCTGCGTATCATCAACGAGCCGACAGCCGCCGCCATCGCCTACGGGCTGGACAAGAAGGGCGGCGAGCACAACGTGCTGATCTTTGATCTTGGAGGAGGCACGTTCGACGTCTCGTTGCTCACAATTGAAGAGGGCATCTTCGAGGTGAAAGCCACGGCCGGTGACACGCACTTGGGCGGTGAAGACTTCGACAACCGTCTCGTCGAGTTCTTCGTGGCCGAGTTCAAGCGCAAGTATCGCAAGGACATGACGGTCAACTCGCGCGCGATGCGGCGTCTGCGCACCGCCTGTGAGCGCGCCAAGCGCACGCTGTCCACCTCAGCGCAGGCGTACATTGAGATCGATACGTTGCTGGACGGCATCGACTTCAACTCGACCATCACCCGTGCGCGCTTTGAGGATCTGTGCGGCGAATTCTTTCGCAAGACGATGGACCCCGTCGCTCAAGTCCTGCGCGACTCCAAGCTGTCCAAGGGCCAAGTGAACGAGATCGTCCTTGTTGGCGGCTCGACGCGTATCCCAAAGGTGCAGCAGTTGCTGATGGACTTCTTCAACGGCAAAGAGCTGTTCAAGTCGATCAACCCGGACGAGGCGGTGGCGTACGGTGCCACCGTCCAGGCAGCGATCTTAAGTGGCGGCAGCACGTCTTCCAAGCTGCAAGACTTGCTGCTGCTGGATGTGGCCCCGTTGTCGCTTGGACTCGAGACGGCAGGCGGGGTCATGACCAAGCTGATCCCTCGCAACACTACCGTGCCGGCGAAGAAGACGCAGTCCTTCTCGACGTACGCGGACAACCAGTCTGGTGTGTTGATTCAGGTGTTCGAAGGCGAGCGCTCCATGACGCACGACAACCACCTGCTGGGCAAGTTTAACCTGGACGGCATCCCGCCCATGCCGCGCGGCGTGCCGCAGATCGACGTGACGTTCGATGTGGACGTCAATGGCATTCTGAACGTGTCGGCCGTGGAGAAGTCGACGGGCAAGGAGAACAAGATCACGATCACGAACGACAAGGGGCGACTGTCGCAGGACGAGATCGACCGCATGGTGGCCGACGCCGAGAAGTACAAGGATCAAGACGAACGCAACAAGCTGCGCATCGAGTCCAAGAACGCGCTCGAGAACTATGCGTTCTCGCTGCGAAGCTCGACGCGCGAGGAGAAGCTGGCGGCCAAGCTCAAGGCTGAGGACAAGAAGACGATCGAGGACAAGGTGGCGGACACGCTGCGTTGGCTGGACGCAAACCAGTCGGCGGAGAAGGAGGAGTTCGACGCGAAACAGCAGGAGCTGGAGGCCGTGGCCAACCCCATCATGCAAAATATTTACGCTGCTGCAGGAGCTGGAGCGGGCGGAATGGGCGGAATGGGCGGCGTGGGTGGTGCCACTGGTGGTGCTCCTGGTGGCGCGGGTGGTGGCGAGGGCCCAAAGATCGAGGAAGTGGACTAAAGAGGAGGATGTGGAAGCTTGTGGCAACAAGCAACGTTTATTCATGATCCCGTGATCGTCGAGAATTTGACAAGATGGCAAGGAAGAAAGACGATCTAAGCTCAGTTTTAAATTCATTCACTTTGAGTGAAGCCCATCCAAGAATTGTTTGAAATAACAGCAACTCACTCTGTTCCACTTCAACTTGTATCGAGTTTGTGGTACCAGAAACTCGCGAACAAACCAGCACATCGAACGCTCCCGTCGCCAATTCAAGGCCTTCAGGACAGAGCGGTGCTGGGACCGCCCTCTTGGCTCACTCGCCGTCGTCTCTAGTACACAGTCTACTCGCCAGACACACACCGATCGACCATCGACGGGGGCAATCTTACTGAAGACCGAGCTTCAACTTCCAGCTACTCAAACAGACCGCAGATGCGACCTCGCTGCACTCGTCGACTCCCTTTCAGCCTGGGCGTGAAACTTCCCCATGAGATGGAGCGAGCACCTCGGCGGTAGTTATCGCTGGTCGTGCCGTGCCGGTGCCGGGTGTCGTATCCGGCCGTCCTGTCGTCCGTTTCGGCTCCGCAGTTACTATGGCCGTTTGTATGGGGCGGCGATCCAGCGCAGAGCCGGGGCCGTTTTTGGCCTCCTCCAACCACTCGATGTCGTTTTGTCGTTTTTTCCGATCTGATACCCTGCGCTGGTGCGGGAGATCTGGTTATTATCGTGGCATCCTCCGGCCAGTAGAACCGAAGTTTTATTGCAGCACGACATGGTGGACGAGGACGTGGCGCGTTCGCTGGAGCAGGAGGCCATCGCGCTCGTGAGTCTCAGTAACCCCAACAAGTTCGCCTCAGCCGTCGAGACTGAGACTGAGACCGAGACCCGGGAGCAGGAGCAGGAACAGGAACAGGAGCAGGACGAGCTGCTGGACGCCAACATCTCCATGAAGTCGCTGCTCGTGACGCTCAAGAAGCGCAAGCTGCAGCACTCGGCTGAACCGGCCCCACAGCACGTCAAGCAGGAGCCGACGGAGGAGACCGTGGCCACCGACGACGCCAAACTGCCGAGCTTCCGCGCCGTCTTCCAGCCGCAGCCGCAGCACGAGACGCCGACCGACGAGCGCGTCGACGTGCCGCCCGAGCTCAAGTGCAAGTACCGCACGGGCAAGTGCCACAACGCGCGCGCGCTCAAGTCGTGCGGCGACTACCACAACCTGTGCAACTACCACCGACTGCGCGCGAACGCCAACCAGCGCAAGCTGGACCGCAAGAAGAAGGAGCAGAGACTGCAGCAGCAGCTCACAGCCGACGCGCTGGCGGGCGCGTCCTCACCACGCGCGCTCCAGCAGCAGCAGCAGCTCAGCCACGCCTCGTCACATGCGGCGGCCGCTGCGCTCGCGTCGCTCGTGGCCGCGCAGCCCCAGCGCCACTTGGACGTGTTGCAGCAGCAGCAGCGACCGTTCTTCGCCTCGGGCGTGACTGTGCAGGAGGCCGCCAAGACCAATAGGAATAGAAGCGCAGGCTGCGTGCGCCCCAAACAGGAAGACGCCTGCAGTTATTAGACACGGGGCACTACCACACATAGACCAACCCATTCGACTCGGAGATCTACAGTACATTTGTTATTGGAGACGGCAAGACGACCGTCTTGTCTAGCAGGCTGCTTGATACGGCAGACGTAGCGTGGGGTAGAACCACTTCATAAGGAAATCGAGCGCTCCGTTCTACCGCGTTCTACCACGTTATGTGTACACGACCAGGAAGACCATGACGACGAGCACCAGCACCAGGAAGAGAATGAGGCCGAGCTGGCACTTGTCTGGAATACAAGCAGAGCAATAGGTTGAGGTTTGATGGCTTGAAGCTTTCAGAATCGAGTGCGTCTTCGACGCTTACCTTTCGTCTTGAGTAGTTTGCTCAAACGGCCCATGACAAAGTTCATGCGTTCCTGCGCTTCGTCCACGTCGTCCGTCAGGTCGTCCAGCATTCTATAGGCGAGAAAGGATGCAGTTTAGAACCAGCGCCCGTGAAATCAAGCCAGAAGAAGCCGCGCCACGTACTTGTTCTGCGTCTGGACCTCGTTGGAAATCTCTACTGTGACACCGTGCAACCGCGTGATGTCCGTCTCAAGACCCGCCAAGCTCGTGTCCTGCTCGTGCATAATTTGCTGTACGAAAGCGTAGAAACATAGCAAAGCCGCGTATTAGCCGTTTGCACACAGGACAACGTTTCCAACTCAACTCTCCAACCTGTTGTCGCTGCGCTTCGTCAGCCAGAAAGCGGTCATTCCTCTCCTGTCCAGTACTATTTGATCGGAAGGACGTCGACGACTTGGCTGGCTGCATCAACTGAAAAAAAAATCCCACGCATTCATTAGCTCCACCGAACCACACAAAAGCAAAGGCTCTCGTCGCGTACCTTGCGTTCTTCCATTCGGATCCGCGCCTTGACGGCGTCGGTCGAAATCTCGGCCGAAACAGCGTGCAATTCCTACAAAAGCAACACAAAAACGCGTTAGTTATTACTCTATCAACCCACAAAAACACTATTACAGTCCGCACCTTCCTCGTCGTGGCAACAAACGCCTTTCGACTTGCAATTTCCGCCTGTCCAGTCAACAGCTCTGCATCAGCACCCAGCTCTCCTTTCTCTCACTGCCAGTGGCTTATCCTACCGCGTCAATGTGCTCGAACTTGGCTCGGTTGGCCTCCACCATGACGATGGTCTCCTCCAAAAACTTGACCGACTTGTCGGCCGCAGTCACCGCGTTTTCGATCTCTGAAGCACAAAACGTGTAGCTATCAGCTCGTCTGCAAGTAAAACAACCTATTGCAATCATTGCAGCACGCACGATGCGTCAGTGCGGGCAGCTCCTTGGCGGCGGGCGAGCCCTTGGCGTCCAGGACGGCGCGCCACTTGGCGTGCTTCTGGTTTACGGCCGACACCTTGCTCTCCAGCTCGCTGCGAGGACAGAAAAGAAAGGTTTGAGGACGGTGCACATTGCTGGCGGGTTGCGTAAGGCACGCACTCCTTGAACACGTAGAACGGGTCGCCGCTGGCCGCCGCCATGGAATGCTCCTTCTTCATCATCGTCGCTGCTGAGATCTGTGTGCGCCGCTTTGACTTGCGGCAAAAATGAATCGAACTTAGTATGAAAATCAGGCGTTGAAAATGGATTCTTATGGGATACACTAAGTGCACACTAAATTGTATTTTCAATTCCGGCGTTCAAGGACACCACCAACAGGGCGTGGGGCCGCAGACTTCACTACTTTGTAACGTCGGGGTCTCACAGTCGTGGGGATATGCAGCATGAATGCACCATTTGAACCACTTCCCAGCATCATTAATATCAACTACCAGTCGATAAGACTTCTATCTGGATAACTTCAGGAACGAGGGAACTCGTTGATAGTTAGTTGACTTTTATCTCTGACGACGATAACGACGGCTACATTCTACTCTACCAAACCTACGCAATATTATCCGCTTGCAATGGTGCTTCTGTGAACAAGAACTCGTAGATTGCCTCGACAACAAGAGTCTGACCACAGCAGCCCCCTTGGCTTTCAGTGGACGACCACTGGGCTGTGAGATTCACCACATCTGTCACGAACTTTGAAAGTTTACGCGCCGCGAGCTCCCCACCAAGCCAACGCAGCAGGAGCCCGTCGGGGTTTGCTCCGAACACCAGCAAGTCCGCCATCTTCAAGCAGAACCCGCAGTGTCGTCTGGGGTGAGCCCCACGCACGAACCTGTACACTCGCTCGTGGAGGCGTACAAACTCGTGCAATTCCCGCTCGAGGCGAACAACTGGTACCGGAGAAGTTGTGTCCTGAGCGAGGCTCCACTCACTGTCTGTGCTCTCTGCGCTTGAGAACCTCGACGAGTTGGCGGTGAGTATATCGCTGCGAGCAGAATCTGTGAACACCTCGACTGTGTGTCGCCCCTTGCGACCACCGCGTGAACCAGAGACGCGAATTGCGCGGATCTCCTTGAGCTGGTGGACTGCAGTTCGCCGACTTGATACGTTTGTTGGCTTGAGCACGATGCGTGTGAGTGGCTGAAGTGTTGCGGTGCGCTTGGGTCCATCGGTCACCATGCTCTGGTATCCGGATAGCTGGTGGCGATACCGTCTTCTCTCCGCAGGTGCTGCTCGGTACGATCCCTCTTCCAAAGTGAACACGAGCGCTCAGCCGCGCCTCCCTACACCCAACCAGCCAACGACGTGCAAAAACTTCCCAGCATAGACAACGTTGCTTTCATGCACCGGTAACACAGGCAGCGAGTCCAACAAATCTGCTTGCATTAGGCGTCCAATCTTGCTCGATTGGATGAGTCGTAAAAAACTGAAAATACGACAATGCAGACGAGTATTATAGACGAATGCCATTCAGCCCGGAACTGGCAATGAAGAGCACAAGCTACAAACGTCAACACCAACACACAATTTGAGTAAATAAAAAGGTATGCTTCATTCTGTACGGGGATGCACTAGCGACTTGCTGCTAGCTCACCCGCACAACTATCTACTAACATGCATTACGTAGTATATCTTAACCATCGAGGACGGCCAACTCCCGCCGCTCGGCGCCAGCTTCTTAGTCGACCTCCTCGATCTTCGGGCCCTGGTCCGCGCCACCCGACGAAGGAGCGGCGCCCGCGCCAGGCATCCCTCCAGGCATCCCACCGGGCATGCCGCCCTCGGCGCCAGGGACACCGCCGGCAGCAGCGTACATCTTCTGCAGGATCGGGTTGGCCACGCCCTCTAGCTCCTTCTGCTTCGACTCGTACTCCTCCTTCTCGGCCGACTGGTTGGCGTCCAGCCAGTTGATGGTCTCCGTCACCTTGTCGTCCACCACCTTCTTGTCGGCCTCCGGGATCTTCTCCTTGAGCTTCTCGTCGTTCAGGCTGTTGCGCAGGCTGTACGCGTAGTTCTCGAGCGCGTTCTTGGCCTCGATGCGCACCTTGTTGGCCTCGTCCTCCGACTTGTACTTCTCGGCCTCCGACACCATGCGGTCAATGTCAGCCTGCGACAGTCGCCCCTTGTCGTTCGTGATCGTGATCTTGTTCTCCTTGCCCGTCGACTTCTCCACGGCCGACACGTTCAGGATGCCGTTGGCGTCAATGTCGAACGTCACGTCGATCTGCGGCACGCCGCGAGGCATGGGCGGGATGGCGTCCAGGTTGAACTTGCCCAGCAGGTTGTTGTCGCGCGTCATCGAGCGCTCGCCCTCGAACACCTGGATGAGCACACCTGGCTGGTTGTCCGCGTACGTCGAGAACGTCTGCGACTTCTTGGTGGGCACCGTCGTGTTACGCGCGATGAGCGTCGTCATGACTCCGCCCGCCGTCTCGAGCCCCAGCGACAGCGGCGTCACGTCCAGCAGCAGCAGGTCCTGCAGCTTGTCCGACGAGTCGTTGCCGCTCAGGATGGCCGCCTGCACTGTGGCGCCGTACGCCACGGCCTCGTCCGGGTTGATGGACTTGTTGGGCTCCTTGCCGTTGAAGAAGTTCGACAGCAGCTGCTGCACCTTGGGGATACGCGTCGAGCCGCCCACCAGCACCACCTCGTGCACCTGGCTCTTGGACAGCTTGGCGTCGCGCAGCACCTTCTCCACCGGGTCCATCGTCTTGCGGAAGTAGTCGGCGCACAGGTCCTCGAACCGCGCGCGCGTCATGGTCGAGTTGAAGTCCACGCCGTCGTACAGCGAATCGATCTCGATGTACGCCTGCGCCGACGACGACAGCGTGCGTTTGGCGCGTTCACAGGCCGTACGCAGCCGCCGCAGCGCGCGCTGGTTCTGCGTCAGGTCCTTGCGGTGCTTGCGCTTGAACTCCTGCGTGAAGTACTCGACCAGGCGGTTGTCGAAGTCCTCGCCGCCCAGGTGCGTGTCACCAGCAGTGGCCTTCACCTCGAAGATGCCCTCCTCAATGGACAGTAGCGACACGTCGAAGGTGCCGCCGCCCAGGTCAAAGATCAGCACGTTGCGCTCGCCGCCCTTCTTGTCCAGACCGTACGCGATGGCGGCGGCCGTCGGCTCGTTGATGATACGCAGCACGTTGAGGCCGGCGATGGCGCCGGCGTCCTTGGTAGCCTGACGTTGAGAGTCGTTGAAGTAGGCCGGCACCGTGATCACGGCGTTCTTGACCTCCTTGCCGATGAAGGCCTCGGCCACCTCGCGCATCTTGATCAGCACCATGGACGAGATCTCCTCGGGCTGGAACGTCTTGCTCTCGCCCTTGAACTGCACCGTGATCTGCGGCTTGTCGCCGACGCCCGACGTCAGCTTAAACGGCCAGTGCTTGATGTCGGCCTGCACCACCGGGTCCGAGAACTTGCGGCCGATCAGGCGCTTGGCGTCGAACACCGTGTTGTGCGCATTCATGGCCACCTGGTTCTTGGCGGCGTCGCCGATCAGGCGCTCCGAGTCCGTGAATGCCACGTACGACGGGGTGGTGCGATTGCCCTGGTCGTTGGCGATGATCTCCACGCGGTCGTTCTGCCACACGCCCACGCACGAGTACGTCGTGCCCAGGTCGATGCCCACTGAGTATCCAGTCGTCGCTTCAGCCATCTTGTCTTGTCTTGTCTTGTGTGGAGTTAGTGGAAGTAGTAATTGGCAGTTCTTAGTTCGTAGAACTGTGTTGGTGTTGTTGTTGTAGTCGCTTGATCTCCTCAATGGAAATTCTGAAGTGAGCCGAGACCGCGCAGGCAAAGCTTGTTGGTCAGATTCGTTCACTCGGCACGACCGAGTTGGTCGGCATGGTGCCGTCTGTCCCGTCTCGGTCTCGACGGTTCGAGACGATTTGGCTTCAGTATGGCAGCGCCATCGTCGAGGTTCGACGGGTTTCTAGACAATACGAGCGTGTATGCGACAGGGAGCGGGAGGGCGGGGTGTCTTCAGGATGCGCGGCTGGTCGTGACGGCTGGTGATTGGCTGAAAGGCGGAGCCGTGAACGCGCCCAATGGGCGGCCGAGATCGCGCTCGCTTCAACTTGGCTCGATTTGTGGTTTGGGGGGTCGATTGGATGGGCTAGTTAGTGCGTTCGTCTCGGTGCGGTAGCTCGTATATTCGAAGGAAAGGTGCTGCTTCTTGCTCAACACCAAGTGGCTAAAGGGATACAGACTACTATAAGCGTGCTTTTGAACTTTGTGGCTGTACCGATGCGGGACGCACCAGTCTCGAAATGAAATCCCCCTGCTCACGGTGGCCACGATGTCACTGAACGTTAGCTTGGTGGGAAGCGTGCAGCAAATGCGATGAACACCACTATCCAGTGATCGTCCACTGAAAACCGAGGGAGCTGCTGCGGACAGACTCTTATTATCGAGGCCATATACGAGTTCCTGTTCACAGCATCACCTCCAAACACGGTAGTTCGTCGGCATCTTCGCCGCCGATGTTGGGATGAATTTAAGATACCGGCGTATCTCTTTGGGTTGCCCAACAACCAACAACGAGGATCAACACGGTAATTAGCTCCGAAATCAGTCAATTGCTCTCTCCGCAGAGAGTGAGATCAACGCGTAAGTGTTGGCAAGCGTTGGCTTGGCCTCGCTGTGCCCTTTGCGAGCAGCTGACGATAGAAATCTGATAGACTAGTAGTTTTGCGTTTCTTCGCAGGTATTCTCGGTGACCTGCATGCGTACAGCTTCGCTGGACGCAGATTGGCAGTCGCTCTGGACAACGAGAGGATTCTCGACAGGCAGCCTTTTAAAAAATACCAGAGAGAAATTGCATTAAGAAAACATAGGACAGAGACTTTCAGCAACCGAGCAGGAAGGGGGGGATTTCATTTCGAGCCTGGTGCGTCCCGCATCGGTACAACCACAAAGTTCAAAAGCACGCTTATAGTAGTCTGTATCCCTTTAGCCACTTGGTGTTGAGCAAGAAGCAGCACCTTTCCTTCGAATATACGAGCTACCGCACCGAGACGAACGCACTAACTAGCCCATCCAATCGACCCCCCAAACCACAAATCGAGCCAAGTTGAAGCGAGCGCGATCTCGGCCGCCCATTGGGCGCGTTCACGGCTCCGCCTTTCAGCCAATCACCAGCCGTCACGACCAGCCGCGCATCCTGAAGACACCCCGCCCTCCCGCTCCCTGTCGCATACACGCTCGTATTGTCTAGAAACCCGTCGAACCTCGACGATGGCGCTGCCATACTGAAGCCAAATCGTCTCGAACCGTCGAGACCGAGACGGGACAGACGGCACCATGCCGACCAACTCGGTCGTGCCGAGTGAACGAATCTGACCAACAAGCTTTGCCTGCGCGGTCTCGGCTCACTTCAGAATTTCCATTGAGGAGATCAAGCGACTACAACAACAACACCAACACAGTTCTACGAACTAAGAACTGCCAATTACTACTTCCACTAACTCCACACAAGACAAGACAAGACAAGATGGCTGAAGCGACGACTGGATACTCAGTGGGCATCGACCTGGGCACGACGTACTCGTGCGTGGGCGTGTGGCAGAACGACCGCGTGGAGATCATCGCCAACGACCAGGGCAATCGCACCACCCCGTCGTACGTGGCATTCACGGACTCGGAGCGCCTGATCGGCGACGCCGCCAAGAACCAGGTGGCCATGAATGCGCACAACACGGTGTTCGACGCCAAGCGCCTGATCGGCCGCAAGTTCTCGGACCCGGTGGTGCAGGCCGACATCAAGCACTGGCCGTTTAAGCTGACGTCGGGCGTCGGCGACAAGCCGCAGATCACGGTGCAGTTCAAGGGCGAGAGCAAGACGTTCCAGCCCGAGGAGATCTCGTCCATGGTGCTGATCAAGATGCGCGAGGTGGCCGAGGCCTTCATCGGCAAGGAGGTCAAGAACGCCGTGATCACGGTGCCGGCCTACTTCAACGACTCTCAACGTCAGGCTACCAAGGACGCCGGCGCCATCGCCGGCCTCAACGTGCTGCGTATCATCAACGAGCCGACGGCCGCCGCCATCGCGTACGGTCTGGACAAGAAGGGCGGCGAGCGCAACGTGCTGATCTTTGACCTGGGCGGCGGCACCTTCGACGTGTCGCTACTGTCCATTGAGGAGGGCATCTTCGAGGTGAAGGCCACTGCTGGTGACACGCACCTGGGCGGCGAGGACTTCGACAACCGCCTGGTCGAGTACTTCACGCAGGAGTTCAAGCGCAAGCACCGCAAGGACCTGACGCAGAACCAGCGCGCGCTGCGGCGGCTGCGTACGGCCTGTGAACGCGCCAAACGCACGCTGTCGTCGTCGGCGCAGGCGTACATCGAGATCGATTCGCTGTACGACGGCGTGGACTTCAACTCGACCATGACGCGCGCGCGGTTCGAGGACCTGTGCGCCGACTACTTCCGCAAGACGATGGACCCGGTGGAGAAGGTGCTGCGCGACGCCAAGCTGTCCAAGAGCCAGGTGCACGAGGTGGTGCTGGTGGGCGGCTCGACGCGTATCCCCAAGGTGCAGCAGCTGCTGTCGAACTTCTTCAACGGCAAGGAGCCCAACAAGTCCATCAACCCGGACGAGGCCGTGGCGTACGGCGCCACAGTGCAGGCGGCCATCCTGAGCGGCAACGACTCGTCGGACAAGCTGCAGGACCTGCTGCTGCTGGACGTGACGCCGCTGTCGCTGGGGCTCGAGACGGCGGGCGGAGTCATGACGACGCTCATCGCGCGTAACACGACGGTGCCCACCAAGAAGTCGCAGACGTTCTCGACGTACGCGGACAACCAGCCAGGTGTGCTCATCCAGGTGTTCGAGGGCGAGCGCTCGATGACGCGCGACAACAACCTGCTGGGCAAGTTCAACCTGGACGCCATCCCGCCCATGCCTCGCGGCGTGCCGCAGATCGACGTGACGTTCGACATTGACGCCAACGGCATCCTGAACGTGTCGGCCGTGGAGAAGTCGACGGGCAAGGAGAACAAGATCACGATCACGAACGACAAGGGGCGACTGTCGCAGGCTGACATTGACCGCATGGTGTCGGAGGCCGAGAAGTACAAGTCGGAGGACGAGGCCAACAAGGTGCGCATCGAGGCCAAGAACGCGCTCGAGAACTACGCGTACAGCCTGCGCAACAGCCTGAACGACGAGAAGCTCAAGGAGAAGATCCCGGAGGCCGACAAGAAGGTGGTGGACGACAAGGTGACGGAGACCATCAACTGGCTGGACGCCAACCAGTCGGCCGAGAAGGAGGAGTACGAGTCGAAGCAGAAGGAGCTAGAGGGCGTGGCCAACCCGATCCTGCAGAAGATGTACGCTGCTGCCGGCGGTGTCCCTGGCGCCGAGGGCGGCATGCCCGGTGGGATGCCTGGAGGGATGCCTGGCGCGGGCGCCGCTCCTTCGTCGGGTGGCGCGGACCAGGGCCCGAAGATCGAGGAGGTCGACTAAGAAGCTGGCGCCGTCATCGATGGTTACATTTTTAATTAGTAAAAATAAAAATTGGCGGTTCTTAAAAAAACGCCTTTATCTATTCGTTGTTGGCGACCACCGTAGTCGTGAAGTCCACGTTTATATTCAAAACAAAGTTTCTCAACATTGAGAAAGAGTCAAATACATAATGCATCGTCACCAACATTACTCGACGCGTACGAAGCGCCATGGCTCGGGGAGGGCGTCAGAAAGCGCCTCATAGTCAGCTGCGATCTCTTCGATCCTGTCAGGGTGAATGACAAACAGCTCGTGGTAGTCTGTGCCATTCGGCCTAGCGATGGCGAGCCGATACGGCCCCAGCACATCTCTGACGGCACGCTCGACGTTGAACATGAACTGGAAACGCTGATCAGGTGCGAACGGGTAGTCGTTGCGAGCATCGGTCGTGTTTCGCCGGAATACGTTAAAGCTCACACCGAACTTGCAGATCACCAGATCAGCGTGTCGCGGTATACGAAGCCAAGTCGCCGTGAGCAGATGGAGAATGTCGTACAGTGCGCGGACGGTGCCTAGCACCCGCATGTACACGCCAGCTCGCCCTCGCATCGCGTACACGTCGTGGCACAGGACACTCAGTAGTCGGAGGGCAGCATTCAGAGCTCTTTGGATAGCCCTATGTGTGAGTGCTGCGTCTAAGTCGACGAAAGCAGCATCAACATGCGGCCGGATGCGGCCGTCTCTCAGTGTTACTTGTCCGTCCTCATTGATCAGGTACCAGGCAAGGCGGAACTGCTGGACCACGCGGTTCTGAGCAGCTCTGCTCTGGAAGTGGGTGTGCAAGACCTCGACAAGCCGGTTCAGACGGACGTACAAGTGTTCCTCGGTCATGTGCCACTGCTCCGGTTGGAAGACTTGCAGCTTTCTAGGCATTGCCAGTCCTTCCTCTGGTAACGGGAGAAGAAGAGCTCTTCCAGGCTCAATTGGCTCCTGCGCAGGCTCCACGTCAGACTGAGCGACGAGCTCGTCGAGCTCAGCGTCGCGATCATCGACCTCCTCGTCCGTGTCCATTTCCTCATTAGAATCGGAAACATAGCTTTCGTCGGGAACGCCAAACTCACTTTCGTCAGAATCGGGATAGTCGCTTTCGTCGGTGTCAGCAGGGTTCAACAGAAGTCCTATCGCCAACCCAGAGCGCGGCGGGCCTGTCGAAAGCCCAGTGTTTGGCAGGTCCAAGCTCGGGGCAGACGCCCCGAGGACATCAACCTCTTTCTCTTATACAAACATGACGGGGTGAGAGCGCCCCGTGGCTTGGTCACGAGGCACGCGCTGTGGCGGCGACGTCATTGTGACGTCAGGAGGCCCGATGGGGTTCCTGTTGATGTTCATACTTGGCAGCACGGGCGACGAGAAGGAGCCCACGCGAGGGGGCGGCAGAAATTGTATGGGAGCCGCGGCCACCGCTGCGGCCGTCGCCGTGCCGTCGGTGCTTCCAGCGACGCAAGTGTCAAAGGACCGCTGCATGCTGGCCGCTGACGATGGCTCGGACCCGTAGTTGTATCCCGGGTGCTCCAGGTGGTAGTGACTCACGCCGGAGTCGGACGGCACCGGCGGCGGCCAGTCCACGATGATATGCCGGATGGACTGCTCGTTGCGCGACTGGAAGCGCATCATGAGCTTGCGCGCATTCTCCACCGAGATATCCGGCAGCTTGCGCAGCGCAGCGGTCTCCACGAGCTTCATGAGCTCGTCGAACGTCATGAGCACGCCGAGCTCGGCGCGCGCCACCACGACGCGCATGATGCCGGCCTCGTCGCTTGGGTGGAAGTAGCCGTTGTTGCCCTTGGCCGTCTGTCCTCCTTGCGCGCGCTTCTTGACGCGGCGGTGCAGCGCTGCAAAGTGCACGCCGTAGATCTTTGCCGCGGCGCGCAGACTCATGCCCTGCTGCTCCACGGCCGCGATGGCCTTCTCCCACGTCTCGGCCGGAACCGTGTGGCTCAGCTTGTAGCCGCGCTTTTCGTTTGACGCCGAGTTGCCGCCGTCCTGCGACGAGTCGTAGTTGCTTGCGGCGCTGCTCATGTTGTTGTTGCTGCCTTTGCCAGCGTTGTTCATCGATGGCGGCGCTGAGCCTGCGCTGATGCTGGCGCTGACGCTCGAGGTGCTGCTGTCGCCGGTCGTGGTGCCGTTCTCACTGTCGAAGCTGCCGCTGCTGGTGTTGGAGCCGAGCTCCTCGCTTTCTGCTGTGCACTCTCTCTGGGGCCAGGACGCGGCTGCGCGGCGGTCGTCCACGACCATGGAGCGGCGCTGGTGTTGTTGCTGTTGCTGCTGGCGGCGCAGCTGCGTGTCGCTTTCATAGCTCGGCCGCAGGCTTAAGCGCGCGAACCTGCTGGGCTCGCCCGCTACTGCCGCGGCATTGCGGCGGCCTCGGGGTCGCTCGCGCTCGCGCTCGCCGTCGCTGCTGCCACCACTGCTGATGCTGCTGCACGAGACGCGCGCGATGCTGTGGCTGCGACTCGTGAAGACGCGCTCGGGCAGCCCGAACGCGAAGTCGCCGCCGAGCGGCGAGAAGCCGTTCTTGCGTTTGAACTCGAGGATCCAGCGCGTGGGCGGGAAGTCGGGCGGCACGTCCACGGAGCCGCCGTGGCTGGCCACGGCGCGCACCACGAAGCGCACGTCGTCCGAGGTGATGCGCTGCTCATGGCGGAACTGCTCGCGCAGCACGCCCAGCACCTCGCGCTCGTCTTCCTCGATCAGGAAGCGGCGCACGTCCTCGTTCAACGACGGCGGCGGTGACGTCGAGCGGGGGTGTTGTTGTTGGCGGTGCTGCGGGTCCAGCGCCAGGAGCGCGGGCGCGGCCCAGGGTTCGTCTCGGGCCATCTTGATGCCGGTCGGGTTGTTGGTCGGGCGGATTTGGAAATGAGAAGAACGAAGTCCGCGGCAAACGCACTTGCGGCCAGTAAGAGGTATACTGGGGCCAAATGAGTTGGCCTCGTTTTTATGGTCATTTATACGGCGACCTTCGGCGGCGTTCGTCGCCGGTTAGCTGCGGCTGCCTGCGACGGCGAGCAGCGCTCGTGCCCGTCCCGGCGGCCTGTATGCGGCTTGTATGCGGCGCTGTTCCTGTCAGCGCCGGAAGCTCTGGTGGAACTCGGCCGGCTTCTCTCCCAAGTGAAGCCACGTCGCTTGTACCGCGACAGCGAACACCACTGCCGCCGAACAGGAACACTCGACGACGAGTGTTCCGAGCCTCGCCATTGTGAACGAGCGCACTAAAGGAGACCGACCGAGACATGTGCTCGTTCAGCGCATGGCGACAGTATCCCGCTCGCGAGCAATGGGGGGATTGCCTCGTCCTGGAACGAGGCAATCCTGGATGGTCATGTGATACCAGTTTATTTAATAGGACCCGACACTTATCGGACGCATAGAACGGTTGTCGGACGAGTCATTAATCTTGGTCTTTGTATGCCGCCGAAAGATGCATTCCTATTGGTGGAATAGCTGGTAGGCTTCGTACGACGTCGTTTGCTGCTGCTTCATCGCCAGGAGCGACAGTCAATAGCTAGGGCAGGCTAGGTGTGATGCTTGCCTACCACATCTGCGTCGAGCTCCACTTCAATGAGCGGTGGCGCCGCCTCCGCTGAACCCAAGATTTTCGTTTCGCCTTGCAGATTGCGGCCTCGCCGCCATTGACGACGAAGCACCAGCAAGCGACGAAATTGCGCTCCGGAACGATGGAAAAGTGAGGCAAGGCAACCGCGCCTGCGGGCATTGCCCACTTCCTGCTTCCGTTTGTGCTCCACCACATCGAGGAACGCGCCTTTCGCGGACGTACCAAACCAATAAAAATGACCTCGCCCGTCGTGTTATGCGGCTTGGCTCGGAACCATTCAGAACAGAGTACACGTAGTACCCTAAGCTGCCTCGCTACCATCGCCGCCACGAGTGTCATGCGCGGCGCCCGGCGAAGCAGAGGTGGGCGTTCATTGTTGTCGCGGGATATATTTACCCTATTTTCAAAATAGATGAACACATATTCGGTGAGTCTATTTTTTACCCGCACCATTATTGAAATTGAAATTGAAAATGTAATGGTGTACATTATCGCGTAGCCAATTATGCCTGCGCTAAGCTCAACTAGTGCTTGGAAAAAATAAATTTGCACGATTTCCATTGCCACTCACTACTGCACTCTTTACTGAAATCTTACGCTCAAGTGCAATGGTGTCTGCAATAAGCGAGCACCGTGCAGTTTTCATTGCAATACGCAGTCGAGCTCCAATAACGAAGGGCAAAGATCGGAAGTGCAGAATATTTTCTGAAGGCCCCAATGACACAAGACCATCATTTCTGGAGACTGAGCTGTTCTGGGACTCAAGGCTCTGGGCCGACTCGATCAGGGATTCACGCACTTCGACGAGCAATCAAAATCGCAGGGACACAGTGAGGTATTGTAAGCTTCTCCGCAATCAGTATTGCGATAACCTACCGTTAGCGTTGCAGTAGTGCATTTGTCTTGCAATACTTTTCCGGCAGAAAGCCCAATTTATTTTTCCAACCACTGGGCTCAACCATTATTGGACAACTGAAAATACCTCAACGCAGGAAGAAGCTCGGACAACTAACTGCTCCAGGAGTGGTCGTGGTCGTGCTTAGCTCAAGGACTGCAAGATGCTGGTGAAGCTCAACAGACTCGGCGCGACGGTGCCTGGTACTACGGTGGTAAGTTAGTTTATCGCTGCTAGTATCACGCAGGGTAGGGGACAGCTAGCAGAACACCAAGGTGGCAATGCTCCTGTTATAAGGCTACGAGTCTCTGAGCCAGGTGACGTAGTCTACTGAACTGCCTGACAACTATATCGTGGCACTCAGCGGCGCTTAGCAGTACGCGCAGACTGGATGTCGCCAACTCGGCTCGCAGAACGTGAACATCTCCAACGCGTAGTGCAGCACAGCGAGGAAGAACGCCGTCTTCAGCGACGTGTCGCCCTACTCACCCAGAATACTCGAGTTCTCGCCTGCACAAGCCGCATCACCAAACTCTGCGTGAATATGAAAATACCCGCGAGGAAGATGTCGAGCACGTGACGAAAAAAAAAAAAAAAACTCACCACCTGCACCATCAGCCATTCCACTTATTACTTGTTCCGTTAACCAATAGCCAACCACACCGAACCATGCGTACCGCGCGGGTCAAGAAGAACCAAGTCACGCCTGCCACTCCATCAGGTGGTTAACTGCTGCAGCCATCGTGCTTGAGCTGCTTTCGCATGTGCTACTTCGTCGTAGTACGTAGTAGAGGATAGTGTGCTGTCGGGGCATATGACTCAAAGCTATTCCACGGATCTCTGTCTTCGTGCCATGGTACAGACGCAATGAAACCTGTCAATAATGCCCACACGGTGCTCCAGCTTCGCAACCGATCACCGACACGCTGTCCGTGCTATAAGTTCACAAGTCTTGCCGTCGCATTATCGCTATATCCTTCGCCCTCATATCGCTTGCATTTAATCAGCTGCCAGCTCCGGTAGGCACCAGCGCACGACTCGCACATTGCTAGAGTCAAGCCCGGCGTTCTCCTCCAACGTACAAACTCGTGTCGAGCCTGACGCGCAGGATGCGGACTTGAACGGTAACGACCACCACAAGTGGCTACACTGGTGTGGCTGACGTCAACTCAACAACTCAGACTGTTTCCGATTGCGTGTGCCGCGCGCTCATTGGCTGAGCGCGTGTCCCACATCAGCTGCTTCGAGAACTTTCGACGGCGCATACAAAATCCAAGTCTAACATGATTCCGGCGTGAAACGCCCAGCACTCTTTCAGCAGGAATTGTCTCGAACGCGGGTGAGTGGCAGCGCATTGCTCGTCCAGAGGACGGAGGTCGCCGGCTGCTCACATATCAACAGCATGCTGCACCCCTTCCCGACGATCTTTTGCCGACCCGCCCCAATTTCCACGCTCCATTTCCGAATTTCCCTCGTGGAGTAGAAGACAACCAACCCCAAGCTCCCTTTCAAGCAACAAGAACCAAGATGGCTCAGTCTGTGTCCGGATACTCGGTGGGCATCGACCTTGGCACGACCTACTCGTGCGTCGGCGTGTGGCAGAACGACCGCGTGGAGATCATCGCTAACGACCAGGGTAACCGCACCACCCCGTCGTACGTGGCGTTCACGGACTCGGAGCGTCTGATCGGCGACGCCGCCAAGAACCAGGTGGCCATGAACGCGCACAACACGGTGTTCGACGCCAAGCGTCTGATCGGCCGCAAGTTCTCGGACCCCATCGTCCAGGCCGACATCAAGCACTGGCCGTTCAAGCTGACGTCGGGCGCTGGCGACAAGCCGCAGATCACGGTGCAGTTCAAGGGCGAGAGCAAGACGTTCCAGCCCGAGGAGATCTCGTCCATGGTGCTGATCAAGATGCGCGAGGTGGCCGAGGCCTTCATCGGCAAGGAGGTCAAGAACGCCGTGATCACGGTGCCGGCCTACTTCAACGACTCTCAACGTCAGGCTACCAAGGACGCCGGCGCCATCGCCGGCCTCAACGTGCTGCGTATCATCAACGAGCCGACGGCCGCCGCCATCGCGTACGGTCTGGACAAGAAGGGCGGCGAGCGCAACGTGCTGATCTTTGACCTGGGCGGCGGCACCTTCGACGTGTCGCTGCTGTCTATTGAGGAGGGCATCTTCGAGGTGAAGGCCACTGCTGGTGACACGCACCTGGGTGGTGAGGACTTCGACAACCGTCTCGTGGACCACTTCACGCAGGAGTTCAAGCGCAAGCACCGCAAGGACATCACGGACAACCAGCGCGCGCTCCGTCGTCTGCGTACGGCCTGCGAGCGTGCTAAGCGTACGCTGTCATCGTCGGCTCAGGCCTACATCGAGATCGACTCGCTGTTCGATGGTATCGACTTCAACTCGACCATCACGCGTGCCCGTTTCGAGGACATGTGCGGTGACTACTTCCGCAAGACCATGGAGCCTGTGGAGAAGGTGCTCCGTGACGCCAAGCTGTCCAAGAGCCAGGTGCACGAGGTGGTGCTGGTGGGCGGTTCCACGCGTATCCCTAAGGTGCAGCAGCTGCTGTCGGACTTCTTCAACGGCAAGGAGCCCAACAAGTCCATCAACCCCGATGAGGCTGTCGCCTACGGTGCTACCGTCCAGGCTGCCATTCTGAGCGGCAACGACTCCTCCGAGAAGCTGCAGGACCTGCTGCTGCTGGATGTGACTCCTCTGTCTCTGGGTCTTGAGACGGCGGGCGGAGTCATGACGACGCTCATCGCGCGTAACACGACGGTGCCCACCAAGAAGTCGCAGACGTTCTCGACGTACGCGGACAACCAGCCGGGTGTGCTCATCCAGGTGTTCGAGGGCGAGCGCTCGATGACGCGCGACAACAACCTGCTGGGCAAGTTCAACCTGGACGGCATCCCGCCCATGCCTCGCGGCGTGCCGCAGATTGACGTGACGTTCGACATCGACGCCAACGGCATCCTGAACGTGTCGGCCGTGGAGAAGTCGACGGGCAAGGAGAACAAGATCACGATCACGAACGACAAGGGGCGTCTGTCGCAGGCTGACATTGACCGCATGGTCTCGGAGGCTGAGAAGTACAAGTCGGAGGACGAGGCCAACAAGATTCGCATCGAGGCCAAAAACGCCCTTGAGAACTACGCGTACAACCTGCGGAACACTCTCAACGATGAGAAGCTCAAGGACCAGATCTCGGAGGATGACAAGAAGGCTATCGACGACAAGGTGACGGAGACCATCAACTGGCTGGACGCCAACCAGTCGGCCGAGAAGGAGGAGTACGAGGGCAAGCAAAAGGAGCTCGAGGGTGTTGCCAACCCGATCCTGCAGAAGATGTACGCTGCTGCCGGAGGTGCCCCTGGCGCCGAGGGTGGCATGCCCGGTGGTATGCCCGGTGGCATGCCGGGCGGTATGCCTGGTGCTGGCGCTCCGCCTGCCGGCGCCCCGGACCAGGGCCCGAAGATCGAGGAGGTCGACTAAGCACTCGGAGACTGAGGCAATGTCTCGCGTCGCGGTGGCGTCAGCGTGGATTGCACGCGCTACGGACTTAGAGTGTTTTGGCCGCGATCTCTGGTTGCTTCGAGTCGGTTGGTCTGAGTAGTGGTTAGCTTTTGTAGAGAAGCAGCTCGAGTTGAGAAGCTCCTTCAAAGATTCACAAGCTACACAAAATAAAGTCAACGAGGAAGCGCCTCTTTCAGAAACTTAGTCAACTTTCTCTAGTGAGCTTTTATTTAAGCTCCAGGAAGCGCAGGCAGTGCTGGGTAATCAGTCTGTCGGTGAGCCCAGCATGGCGTTTGGAAGCTCGAGCTGCAGAGCCCCGAGCTGCATCAATTGCAGACGCAACGCTGATGAGTCACTCGCTGATGGAGCACCCAGCCGGCACCAACTCAAGAGTTGGTGCCGGCTGGGTAGTGAGTGCGTTCAGCATTCGACACGCACGAAAGTGCTCACACGAGGGTGGTCAGAAGCGGTAGTGACACTACCTTGCGTCCAAACGCTGTCGATTGATGTCGCGACGACATGCAGCCTCAACGTCATAACCCAAAGTTTGCATCTGTACGTGCGTTTGTTCTCCGACTGATGGATGGCAAGTGGCCATCCTTTGCGGATGAACCTTTAGACCGTCTTGCCATTATTCAATTGCAGCAATGCGGTTGACACTCCTGTTGTGTCTGCCCTTCCTGGCCCAGACTCAGGCCACCTCTCGACGATACCTGCCCATGCAACCCAGCCGCATCGAGTTCGCCACCACCTCATGTCGTCTCCATCAACTGAACGTGGCCCATCGACACCTCGAAGTGGTCGCCGCCAAGCTTAAACTCGAGGTGCAGGAACTACGAATGCTACGCCGTCACGCAACCGAGCAGTTCCACGAGTCTGTACCCCATGGCAAGTGCGACTGCGAACGCTCCGACATCATCATCACCCCCGCGCCAACACCAGCCCAACCAGCAGCGGATACCACTCAAAACGCGTCGTGGGAGCTGCTTCCGTTGGGACCCGAGCAAGCCGACAGCAGCTCAACATCCGAGGTTTCGACAGCCAACCACCACAGCTCCTTCCTGGCGAGCTCCATTTTCGTCCTGCTGGTTTTCCTGGTGGTGACTCCGGCTGCGCTTGTTATCGGCTTCGTGCTGTTCTGCAAGCGAAGACGACGGCGCCAGCACACACACGTATGAGTGTGCTGTCTACCCATCGCTCCCAACGTCCCGGACTGCTCGTCGACGATGTGGCTCCCCAAAACTCGGCTTAACCGCTTCAACTATGATGTCCAGTAGGTTCTCTATGCGCTACACCAGGTAATGATTAAGTGCTATTCGTATTCATTTTTTTTGCAAAAACCATGGACAGCAACACCTCGCCGCCGGGAGCGGCGCCGCTGGACGCCGCCTGCAACGTGCTGTTCGTGGAGGCGCGCACGGTGAGTGCTTCCCGAAACTCGAAGGCTACGTATGGGCTTAATTTCAGCACCGAGAGGCTGTGCGAAGACCCCGGGTTTAACCAACTAGGCCACGTTTTGGCGCCAAAATGCTCATTTGTGGCGGTTAACTCGGCAGGAAACGGTGAAAACTGCTGATATCAACGAGTTCTTCATTTGCAAGATCTGCAAAGGCTACCTACGCGAACCGTACACTGTCAAGGAGTGTCTGCACACTTGTACGTTGAAAAGGTGCCTTTGCGTTGCGTGAATAGCTGCATTTATTGACCAACTTTTGTTGTTGTGTGGTGGGACGCAATGTAGTCTGCCATGGCTGCATTAATCGGTTCTATCTCTACGACAAGTCGACCTCGTGCCCAACATGCGGCATAAGTCTTGGGGCCAAGCCGCTCGCCAAGATCATGTACACTTTTATTCTGGAACTTTTTCTCGTGTTTGATGCTGACTATTATAATATTTGTACTGCAGCCCTGATCCAGCGAAGAAAGGGCTGGCAGAAAATCTGCTGCCGGACTACACCGCCAAGGAAGACGCGGAAGGTGCAGTCATCTTGGGGATGTCTTAATCTTTGGAATGGGAGCTGATGAAGCTTGTTGATTCTGTGAACGACAGAGCTGGCGTTTTTCACCAAGCTGGGTATCAAACGCAAGCAGCCTGACACCCCGCGCGAGCAGGAGCAGCGCTCGTCCAGATCCAAGCGCTCGCTAGGCCCGGGAAACATGATCCAGTTTGAGATGCACTCGCAGCACAAGTGAGTTTGTGAATCCCCCGCCAGCCTTGAAAGGCAACGCTGACTGGTAAAATGATGTTTGGGTGTAGTCCCGACGTCCCGCTCTTCCTACAGTTGGGGAAGTTGAAGACCCCATGCATGAGGACGCAGGCACTGCTAAAGGTGCGGCCACCTCCTTTCCAGTTGCTGCTGCATGTTGAAAAACTAACACTGCTACCCCGCCGCCCAGATAATGCATCTGCGCAAGTTCCTTGCCCACAGGCTGAAGGTGGCGAAGCCCGAAGAGATTGAGATTCTGTGCAAGGGCGTAACCGTGGGGCCTGAGTACTCGCTCGAGTTCATTCGGCGAACGCGTTGGGAAGAAGACACCAAGATGGTTCTCGAATACCGGCGCCAGCTAATTGCTGGGTAAAGCGCTGTCAACAGTACCGTTCGCAGAAGGAAATGTCCAATGCGATGTGTTTTGTTCTCCTTACTGCCGAAGCTGCTCAACGCGCTGGAGACGACACGCGCTGACACAATAAAAATGGAAACACAATAAAAACTCGGTTGACGTTGCAAAACAGTGCGGGTACCCATACTTTTTTTGCTGTTAGGGTGGTCTGCAATGTGAACGAAACGCTGACGCCGTGTCTTTGAGTCAGCAGTGCTTACACAACTGCTTTGGGGCCAGCAGTGCACCCACTTGCACATGCGTGAACGCTTCCTGAGCCCTAAGGTGAGTGTGAAGCGACAGCAGAATCCAGACTTTTTTTGCGGCACTTGTCCATGGACGTCGACGAACGCTTTCGACGGCTCCTCTCGAGTTCACTCTTCATTTCCCCTCGCAAGCGACGGACTAACAACCTTCATTACCCCCCCCGCCATGTTGAGCTACATTCTCCCAACGATGCTGCTGACGCTGCTGTTCTCGCAGTCGGAAGGCCGCGAGACGCCGTTGCTGCGGCAGCTGACGGCAGCTGCAGGCCCCCACCCGGTTTGCAGCTTGGAGAACGGGTTCGACTACATCGGCAACGACCTCAGCAGCGCGCACGCCATCAGTGCCGGCTACTGCTGCGACCAGTGCGAGAAGTACCCGGGCTGCAAGGCCTTCACGTTCAGCACGTACAACAACGGCACGTGCTGGCTCAAGAGCGGCCGCGGCACGGTCAGCCAGAACCGATACGTGACGTCGGCGGTCATGTCGACCGAGGCGCTCAACGTGTGCGAGCTCGAGAACAACATCGACTATGTAGGCAACGACATCATGTCGATGCCGCTGAGTACCGCACTGGGTTGCTGCGCACAGTGCCAAGCTCTTCCTGGTTGCCGAGCCTACACCTTCACGAGCCACAACGGCGGCACTTGCTGGTTCAAGAGCGCAAAGGGCCGCATGGTGGTCAAGGCGGGTGCCGTCTCGGCCGACATCTACCCAGCCCCGGTGGACGCCATGTGCGGCCTCGAAAGCGGAGTCGACTTTGTCGGCAACGACATCGGCAGCAAGGATGGCGCCACAGCCAAGGACTGCTGTGCCATTTGCCAGGCCTGGAACGGATGCCGTGCCTTCTCGTGGAAGTCCGGGACGTGCTACCTCAAGAACCTCAAGGGCGACGCAGTGAAGAACGCTGAGGTGACGTCGGCCGCCATCTACGCCAACCCGCCCGCTCCGAGTTGCGCGCTGGAAATCGGCGTTGACTACGTGGGCAACGACTTGGACCACAAGCCAAGCGCCGACGCGTACGGCTGTTGCTCCATCTGCATGAAGACCTCCGGGTGCAAGGCCTTCTCGTGGTCCAACCACTTGGGTGGCACCTGCTGGCTGAAGAGCGCCAAGGGGGCCACGGCGGCGAAAGACGGCGTCAAGTCGGCTCTCGTCTAAGACACACCCACTAAGCTGCTTTCTCAAAGAGCAAGACTTCTGTATATTTTCAATTTTAATTGAACAAACAAAGAACTCCATTGGAGCGACGCATTCATCGGCTCACTTTGGTGAATTAGCAGGACAAGCTTGAGTTCGAAAATGGTGTGTGGCACACAGTTTTCATTTTGTGGTCATGGCGTCGCCGACGACTGCTGAGTGGCGTGGCACAAGCGACCACAATGTCACGGAGACGGCCTTCGACGCCGTCAAATGCAAGCTGTAGGTTATTCAGAACATATAGCTTGTATTCTATCGCTTGTGCACGCCTGGAATCGGCATACAGCCTTCGGTAGCAGCCTCTAAAGTGTGTGTATCATTCCTCCCGGTGACTCGTTTTGCAGCTCCGCGGTGACGCTTGGCTACTTCCAAGACCCCTTCCTGCGCTTTTTCGTGGAGAAACCCACACGCCGCATCCCTCTGGTACGATAATGCGGTAGAGGCAAACCTCTACACGCTTCTACTCGCTCAAAACTTGTATTCGGACACTAATATCACTACGTTTTTGGCAGATTCACCGCGGCTACTACTTGCGGCACGTGGCAATTGTTCGCTGCGTTGAGCGATTCCTCTCTCAGTGTGAGTTTTAGCATGAATCAGTGGGTTTCCCACACTTCTGACCAACGTTTTGGTGCCTTTCGTGGCTGCAGACGCGACGTCAGCTCACGTCAACGTTGTGTCCTTGGGCGCTGGGTTCGACACCCTCTTCTTCCGTCTTCTTGAACAACGACAGTTTGCTGGGAAGATTTCGTTCACAGAGGTGGACTGCGAGGCTATCGTGGATGCGAAGAAGAAGTTTCTGGATGACCCAGAAGTGCGCAAGGGTCTATTCCCCAAGGACATCGACGAGCTCTCTATTGTTGATCCTGCCGATGACAAGGTGGCGTGGCAGTGCCAAGTGGCTTCTGCTTCGTACTCGCTGATTTCCTGCGACCTTGGAGATACCCAACGGCTGGATGCCACGCTGAGCGCTGCCGGCATCGATCGCAGCCTGCCCACGCTCCTTCTCGCTGAATGCGTCCTGGTACGAAGCGAGTACCGAGTTTGTTGCGTTGGATTGAGCGTCGTCTAACAGTTTACCACGTTTTGCAGTCGTATCTGGTGCCGGAGAAGGGCACGGCGTTGCTTCGTTGGCTTGCTGACGCGTTCAAGGCAGGCTCGATCGCGCTCTATGATCCGATCGGACTTGAAGCAAGTGAGAACGACGCCGAGAGCGAAGAAGGCGGAGCGTTTGGCTCGACACTGCAGCGCTACTTTGCCGTAAAAGGCTGCACGCTTCGTGGCGCGCGAGGCTTCCGCACAGCGGCTGACCACGCTCGTCGCCTTGTAGCTCTTGCGCACTGGCAGCGGTGCCGCATTCTCGACATGAACGGAGTCTTTGCCGCCTGTACGACTGCCGAGGAGAAGCGCAGGTTGACGTCGCTTGAACCGTTCGACGAGTTCGCCGACTGGATGCTGTGCAACGCGCACTACGCCATCTACCTGGCCGACCAGAGCAGTAACCAAGACGAATGGACCACTAGGTTCGTGCCCCAGGAGCAGCAGCGCCGATACCTTTTAACTGCCAACTTGGCGCCGCTGAGAGAGGTGCAGGAAGCACCCAAAGCCGTGATCATTCGCTCCTTCCAGCACGACGATCTGGCTGTCGTACGCTCCCTATTCGAGAGCACGCACCTCGAATTTGCCGCGGGATCGCGTGCGGTCCGCCAGTTCGTTGCCAACCGCCTTCGAGGTCCGAGCGGCGATCTGTTCGACGTGCACGAGGCTTTCCAGTCCGCCAACAGTAGCGACTTCTGGGTCGCTGAAGTCGACGGCGAAGTCGTGGGCTGCGTCGGCGTCAAGCCACTGGCGGCGTCTTCGAGCCGACGCACTGCGGAGCTTTGTCGTCTGAGTGTTTCTCCTGCGGTCCGACGTCGTGGCGTGGCCTCAGCGCTGGTGAACGCAGTCGAGACGTTTACCGCCTCAAGTGGAGCGTTCGACGAGCTTCAACTCGAGACCATTGGCGCCATGGAAGGAGCCCAACAACTCTATCGCGCCCGTGGGTACGTCGAGCAACCCGAGAAGGAGAAGCAGCACAGCTCGTTCAAACTCGTGCGGTTCCAGAAAAAAGTTGTAAGTTCTCGCGACTTTTAAAAATAATAAATATAAAAAACAGCTTCACTTCCACGCACTCTTTGCCTATGAGCGTTGATCAAGCGCAAGCAACGCCGGAGCTCAAGGAGACTCAAGCCAAAGCTGGAGACCCAAGCGGAGATGAAGCTTTGACAGCGCGGTCTGTTGCCTTAGAGCAGAGGTATCACGCGAGTTTGACGCAGTCCAATGGCGCTATACTTGACTTGTCGTCGCTCGGGTTGACGGAGCTCCCCCCGCTAGAAGAGCTCGCTCAGCGGTTCCCACATCTTCGCCAGCTGAACGTTCGTCGCAATGCTCTGCGGTTTCTACCAGACGGCCTGGCTAAAGCGTTCCCACAGCTTGTAACACTGAATGCTTCGGAGAATGTGCTCGAAGAGCTCTCTCCAGCCTCGATCGGTGCGCTGCGGTACCTCGAGCGGCTCAATGTTTCCCACAACCGTCTTCGAGAGCTTCCTGCTACAACATTGGAGAGGCTGGACGCCTTGGACGAGCTGGACGCACGAGCAAACCTCATCGAGAAGATCTCGTTTGACGACTGTGAGCAGAAGCTCCCGGTCGGCGCTGGACTACGCAAGCTGCAGGTGCTGCTGCTAGCAGACAACCAGCTACGCTCCATCGACCCGACAACGACCGATGTCCTGCTCAAGCTGCGTGTAGTTGATCTAAGCGGCAACCCTGAGCTCACGGAGGCACCGGAGAAACTGCGGCGTCTGCACGAGCGCAACTTGCTGCTTCACTCCCGTGCTAAGCGGCGTGAGCTCATCACTCGAGCGTTGAGTATCCGCAAGGCTGTCGCCCAGGCGCTTGCGGCAGCTCCTGCAGCTTCACCGACGCGGATCAAGTAGAAAAAATGCAACACAAGCGAGACTAGAAGGTTGTTTTTTCATTGAAAGATCTCCAGCTCTTTACCCTGCTGTAACGATCGTTCCTCATTCGCTCATCCACCACGGAAGGAACGTGGTGAAGTGGATGAGCCCCGTCTTGTGGTCTGCGAGGCTCGCAGCGGCGACGGCCAACTCCTCCGAGTCGAAAGTCTCTCCTAGTCGGAAGCACAAGGCGTCCAGCTGCGTCGTCGAGATGGCGCCCGTGTGCGCCTTATCCAGCGACGAGAAGACGGTCTTGAACGCTTCAAATCGCTCGGGAGACAGCCCCAGCGCTGCGTAGTCGACGTCGTAGCCGCCACTTGCCATCGTGGTGGTTGGCAGCCTGAAATCTTGGGGAATGACCGTTCAAACCAAGCCGCCGGACGGACTCGTGTCTGCCGACTCGAGCAGGCGGTTGAGTTCGAGGCAAACGTCTTTCGCGGATGGTCGGCACTCTGGCTTTGGATTCAAACAGCCTAGCGCCAACTTGCGGACGTCATCGGGGCAGTCGAGCGTGAAACTCGGCTGCAACTCGCCGCGTACCACGAGACTCAGGATGTGGATGGTCTCCATCCTGTCGCCGTCGGACGTGCGGGCGTCGTAGAACGGCAGCTCCCCCGTGTCGAGCTCCGTCAAAATCACTCCGAGCGAGTACACGCCGGCCTTCTCCGAGTACTTGTGCCCCGCTAGAACTTCCGGCGCCGTCCAGTAGGCTGTCCCCATGCCGCTGGTCATGGTCTCCTGCCCACGTCGTAGTCGACTGACGCCGAAGTCGCTCAGCTTGGCCTCGTAGTTGTCGTCGATCAGCACGTTCTTGGACTTGAGGTCTCGATGCACCACGAGGGGCTTGAGACTGTGCAGGTATTCCAGTCCGCAGGCGATGTCCCGCGCGATCTTGGCCTTGTGCGAGGCCCACGAGAACTCGTCGTTGTCGGACTCCTCTGTCTGCTGATCTTTGGCACTGTGATACTGGAGAACGTGCTGCAAGTCTCCGCGATCCATGTATTCCATGACGAGTAGCAGGTTCTCGAGGGTGTTCCAGGCGACGCCCAAGAGGCCCAGCACATTCCGATGCGCGAAGGACGCCATGAGCTCAATCTCGGCAGCGAACACTTCGATCTCGCTCAACTGGCGGCGGCGGGCGCGCGTGAGCCGCTTCACGGCGACGACTTCACCGCGCATGCGGCCGAGCCAGACCTCTCCGTACGCGCCGGCCGTGAGCTGCCGCACGATGCTGACGTCGACGTAAGGAACGCGGCGCGACGTCACGGCCGGGTCGTTCTGGAACCCCAGCACAGGACTGACCATCGTCTTCGAGGACGGATCCGTTGGCGCCGACGAGCACTCGGTTGAGCTGCTTTGGCGCGTGAACGTCAACGTCAGCGTGTTGCGTGGACTACCGGTAACGCCAGACGCGAAGCTCGTCATAGCTGCCGTCGTGGCCTTGCTGGGCGAACGTTGAGTGGGGAAGTCGTGGCGGTAAATGCTGTCCGTGTCGTGGGCATCGTCGAGTGATCGCTTTATCACCGGCTTGGGCTTCACAGGCGTGTGGCCCCATGCGACCCACCTGGCCGATTGGTGGTCTCCTCCGTCCATGGACGATCGACCGGGAGCTTCCAGGATGAAGTCGATGTCGTCCATCATGGCGAATTGGCCCGAGCCGCGGTCGCCTAAGATCGCGCGCTTGTGCTCAAAGAGGCCCTCGGTCTGCTGCTGTTGGTCGTGAGTTCTCCGCCAGAACACGAAGGCTAGCACGAGTGCAATGACCAGCAGCACGAAGCTAGTGATCGCCACCGGAAGAGCCGCTTTCTGCCACCCGGAGCTCTCCGTCACGAACACTCCGCCAGTCTTCTCGAGCTCGAGCCATTGCGGCACGATCTCTCCATGCTCTGGAGAGCACCAGTCCAATTCGTCGGCCGTGCTGGCGTCGTAAGCCATACAAGGCACGATCATGGACGGTATGACACACTTTCCGTAGCTGTTGGGGTCGCCTGAGAGGTGAATCGCCATGATGGTGTAGTCGACGTCGGAGTCCGTCCACTCGTGCCTCTGCATCTCGCTCACAGGCACCACATCGTCCGTGCCGCCATCAGCCCACATGGCTCCGTGCACCGGAGTAATGCCGTTTGTAGCTGCGCACAAGCTCACGTTCGCCATCTGATAGCCGCTGCAGTAGAGCGACTGGAAGAAGGGTTCTCCGTTGGGCGACGAACATCTCTGCTCGGCGCAGCCAGCGGTTCGGTACGCACTACGCGATATCTGCAGCCCCGACATGCGCATGCCGCACTTGGTGTACACCTTGACGTAGCCGAGGTCCGCTGCAGCCACGTAGCCCAGATCCCAAACGACCGCTTGCTGCAGCATTGCTGGGAGCGCGGCAAAGTCCAACTCGAACTCGCTCACGTAGTCTACCACCTCCGTCAAGTCGTTTGTGTCCGTGATGGCCTGCGTAGCATCACCTGCAACGTATCGGCGATAGAACTGCTGTGCGAAGTCCGAATGCGTCCCGTCGAACGTATACCGCTCGTCCAAGTGCAGCTTCGTGCTTGTAGCTGTTGAATCGCTCGTAGCTTCTGCTAGCCGCCGTCGAAACTCGTTGTGTGGGGAATAAATACGGTCTCCGAGATCTCCAACGCTCAGCAGAGTCATCAGGCCGACAACCAGGAGAGACCCGACGAGCAGCTTCATCGTGGGCGTTGTAGTGCGGGTTTCGGACGCCCGACGTCGTCTTGTGTGTCGTCTTGCATGCTGGTTCTGAAGCTGATCCTCTGACTGGGATCGAATTCGTTGGCGAGGCTTGAAGTCCTCGGACTTGTCCTTCATGAAGCCGTCGCTGTCTCCTTCTTCGAGTCGCGCCAACGAATGTAACGTCGGCTTTTCCGACACGCACATGGCCGAGCGGGACATCAACTTCCGAGCAATTGGCAATGAAGCCGTTCGCTCCGAGAGCTGCAGACGGCCCGATGCCGGTCTGGCCGCGAGCAAACACCTATGAGATTCAGAGACTGTCTTATCGGCATCGGCTGCCAAGGACGAGAGCTCCTCTTCCATCCTGACGCCATAAGCATCAGCTGAACACCTGCTGGCCGGAATAGTCAAGCCGTTTGAGGCACCGCAATCAAGGTACGTCGGCTACCGCTACATTGGCGGCCCAGCTGCAAAGTGCGCTCGTCTTGGGTTGGTTTGCTTGCGGTAGTCGATAGGAAGTAAACCGACAGCCTTCGGACTAAGCTTGCATCGATCTAGCTACATGCGCTCGCCAAGTTGAAGCTGTTGTACGGGGGTGACGAAGGAAGGCATCTTGGCGAAGTAGTTTGGTGTGTATAGTGCTGCTAGGATAAGTTTTGTCGCATATTCTTGAGGACCAAGCCTGCCGAAGCCACCACCTGCATCACCCGAGCGTGGGTCCTCGTCCACTTCGCCCCCCTTCACTGAGATGTGGTGGCTCAGCAATATATGCAATTCCCCCTGCAGCCCGCAGTTCCTCCCCGTTCTGGGCGGTGAAGTCGCACAGGTTTGGAAGAATCGGGCCGCAAAAATACCTTACTCTTTGACAAGGATAGACACTGGAAGTGTCCGTGGGGAATCAAGGAGGAACGGGTTGCTTGCAGCCTTGAGGTCGGCGGACGAGACTTTGAGGGAGAAACGTGTCAAGTGTGTGCAGGCTGTTGCGCGTTCGAGTTTCGTGTCCGCTTAATTATTATCACTTTGGAGGACTAGCCCGCACCGCCCACCACTCGAAAACGACAGCTAGCTACCTCACAGCACAGGACCGACGCGTCAATAGCACGCAGCGCCTCCACCTCCTTCGAAAATGATGCCCACCACGCGATCGAAGACGCAGTCGAACCTGAACGCGCCGCCGAAACCGGAAGGAGCCAAGCATGGCGGTCGGTTGTTCCAGAACGCGGTCTTCTCGCGCCGCAGCTTGAGCAGCAATGCACTGGACGTCAAGAAGGCTTCGCCCAAGAAGCCGCTGGCGGACCTCACGCCCGCGAACCCGTTGGCGAGCATCGTCCACCAAGCGGACAAGAATGGCAAGCAGCAGCCCATTTTGGCTGGAGGTCGGCGCAGTACGCGTGAAGGGTCCGCCTCGAATGGAGGCCAGGGTCAAGGCAGCTTCCGCAACTTGTTTGCCAACATTTGGTCGGCGCTGGGCATCAACGAGCAACAGGCTCTGGACAGAAAGCACGGCAGGTCACCACCGTCGAATCCCAAGCCTGTGGCGGCTGCTGGTAGCACCATCGAGCTCCGCAAGAGCGTCTTGCCACCGATCGCACCTGATGACGCCAATAAGAAGTGTCTGGTGCTCGATCTCGACGAAACGCTGGTGCACTCGTCCTTCCGACCGACTACCAACCCCGACCTTATTATCCCCGTGGACATTGACGGTACCATCCACCAAGTGTACGTTTGCAAGCGACCGGGAGCGGAGCAGTTCCTCGTCGAGATGGCCAAGCACTACGAGGTCGTGGTGTACACGGCCAGTCTCAGCAAGTACGCGGACCCGCTACTCGACAAACTCGACCCGGAAGGCGTCATTCGCTACCGACTTTTCCGTGAGCACTGCGTGCAGTATGAGGGCAACTACGTCAAGGACCTGTCGCTCTTGGATCGGGACATTTCGCAGACGATCATCATCGACAATTCGCCCATGTCGTACATCTTCCACCCGCGTAACGCCATCGGTTGCTCGAGCTTCATCGACGACCCGAACGACCGGGAGTTGGAGTCCATCGCGCGCTTCCTGACCAAGATCCATGAAGCCGAAGATGTCCGCGACCACCTCCACGTCTGGGATGCCAACTATTAACTTCCACCAGCCACGGAAGTTTGGCAACACTACTTTATTTTTTGATACGAAAGAGCATAAGCTTAGACCATTTATCACCGAGGCAGCGAAGTCCTTTGAGACAATATATAGAAATTGAGCCATGGACTTCGTCTTGGACCGCTATTGTAATTTTTGAAGCGTTATTGTTTTGCCTGCTCAGGTTATCATGAACATATGTTTGTGAATTCGTCCGCTTTAAGAACGGAGTGGAAAAAACAAGGACGTGTTCTTCATCGAGTACTTCGAGCGTTTCCGTTGCTGCTAACGCAGAATGAGTCCCAAATTTAATCACGGTCGGCGTGATACACTGGAATTCTAATCATCCTTCCGTTAGGCGGAAGATAGCAACACACTTACTCTCAACGCAAATCCCGCGCATACTGGTTAAACGCACCGATCAGACATGCATTCATTCATTCCAGGCCGCAACAGATTTTACTGACAAGGACTATAAGGAAATACTTCAAATATGAGTGTATCGGTGTTATATTGTAAAATTCTTAGTGTCATTCTTCTGTTGACTTGTACCAGCAAGTAAGTTCGGTCAAGGTTGAACTTCACCCACGGGCGGATAGAAACCTGCTCATCTTGAAGTTATTTTCCGCATCCGACGCGAGTACGATGCGGAGTTAGCGCTCAGAGTTGGAAGCAACGGCTCGCAAAAATAAACGCAACGCAACATCAAGGATAGATGCAGCCTTCACTGTGCACGTTGGGGTGGTGGAGGGATTGAGGAGGGATGGGTTGCCAACACCTCGAAGTCTTCGGACGAGATTTGGAGGGTGGAAGATTTTGGCTGCTCTGTTCTCGTTGGAAAACAACCCTGCCGTTTAATGTATTATCCCATTCGAAGACTCGCTCTCTAGCACCACCACTGCCCCGACCACATCGCGCGAAACGAAACCCAACTAACATTTTCAAGGAAGACACGACTCAAGCCCCTTTCGGCTTGTGACTCGCAGTGCGCCGCGCCTCCCACCACCAGCAACGATGCTCACCACGCGATCGAAGACGCAGACGAACCTCAACGTGAGTCCGAAGCTGGAAGGGGGCAAGCCAAGTGGCCAGACGCCCCCGAACGCGACGAGTGGACGTCGAAGCATGAGCAGTGGAGCTCTCGCGAACAACGGGATGCAGTCACAGTCGTCTCCGATCAAGCCATTGCCAACCCGCTCGCGACATCGTCCATCAAGCCGACAAAACCGGCAAACAGCAGCATATCTTCGCGGGCGGACGTCGCGCTGGATCGAGAGCGAGCAACGTACAACCCCGTGGTAGTTTTCGCAACATGTTGGGGAACATCTGGTCGGCGTTCGGTATTCACGAGGAGCGCGATCAATACGAGGACAACAAACCTCGGATCAACCCGTCGCAGTCCAAGCCGAGACCGGAACAGGCTGCCAGGGTCATCGAGCTCTGCCAGAAGGTCTTACCTCCGCTGTCGCCTGACGACGCTAACAAGAAGTGCCTGGTGCTCGACCTCGACGAAACGCTGGTGCACTCGTCCTTCACGCCAACTACCAACCCCGACTATATTATTCCAGTGGACATCGACGACACTACCCTCCATGTCTTCGTGTGTAGACGGCCCGGAGCGGAGGAGTTCCTCGTCGAGATGGCCAAGCACTACGAGATCGTGGTGTACACGGCCAGTCTCAGCAAGTACGCGGACCCGCTTCTCGACAAACTCGACCCGGAAGGCGTCATTCGCTATCGCTTGTACCGCGAGCACTGCGTGCAGTATGAGGGCAACTACGTCAAGGACCTGTCGCTCTTGGATCGGGACATCTCGCAGACGATCATCATCGACAACTCGCCCATGTCGTACATTTTCCACCCGCGAAACGCGATCGGTTGCTCGAGCTTCATCGACGATATGAAGGACCGGGAACTCGCGTCTATCGGTCGGTTCCTGACCCAGTTCCACGATGCGGAGGACGTTCGCGACCACATGTGCACGTGGGATGCCAGCTACTAGCTAGTCTATCCATGAAATCACCCAGATATCGAGAGTTATTATGTACTTGAAATATACTGTGATACATCTGCACCAGTAGAGCTGATAGGAACGCTCACATTGATCCGAGCAGCTCCATACTGCCTGCGACTAACAAATCGGAGCCTTTCAAAACGTCATGGTGACGTGGCGATCGTTCATCGCTTAGGACGCAAGTGATGAACAATCCGGTGGCGAGTCGGATGATGCCCCAACCGGTTCTGTACACCTGCTGGGTCTGCGGCGAGGACTGTAGCAACGCGATGGTGCTTGGGCTACACGGATCAGCAGTCTGGCTGATCACTGCAGTGCTGCTGAGCTGCAGTCTGAGTTGTCAGGACACTTTATAGTTTTCTGAACAGCAACTATGGCCCTCGAGATTACACTGCAGTGGCAACCGTGGCAGTGGACGACCTACGCCAAGGGAGACGCGTTTTCACGAGAGCAGGAGCCCAGGAGTCTCGAGAACGCTGTGGTCGCACCGTTGTTCTTGGCAAATCGAGCGTGTTCTTTGCGGGATTTCGTATGACACTTGGACAGGCACGCGAAGCACTTCCGCTACATGGTAGTGCAGGGCCAACGTGGCAAACGCAGCAATGCCACCCGCAGGTTTGTCTGGCGCACTTTCAATTGTGCCTTAAGCCGAGCAACCAGCACGAAACCATCGCTCCGAAGTCCACCAGCAAGCAGAATCATGCGCTTATACGCTCTCTTGATGGCCGCTGCCACCCCGGTACTTTCGTCATCGCTGCCTACCGTCGAGCTCGACTACACCACCGTCCAGGCGGTCGGTGGCAACACGACCGTCGGGTACTACAAGTACCAAAACATCCGCTTCGCCGCCGTCCCGTCAGGCGACCTGCGCTTTGCCGCCCCGGAGCTGCCACCTCAGGAGAACAATACCAACACCGGCACGAACCTTGCCGACACCGACGTCGACTGCTCCTCCACCGAGGACTGCCTGTACCTCGACGTGTGGGCGCCGGCCAACGCCACGTACCTCCCCGTTATGGTGTGGACCTACGGCGGCGGCTTCGCTGCTGGTTCCAAGTCGCAGAACACTACCGAGGGTTGTTTGACTTAAGTCAAGACTTTGTCTTCGTCGCGTACAACTACCGTCTCGGCATCACCAGCCTGGGCAACGGCCCGACGTACCAGCACGAGGGCGGAGCAGCCAACCTCGTGGTTTGGGACTCCACCCGCGCGTTCGAGTGGGTCAAGACGTACATCGGCAACTTCGGTGGCAACCCGAACGACGTGACGGCTGTCGGCTTTTTTCCGCCGGCGGCTCGCAGGTCATGTTCCAGATGACGCGCTTCGGCGGCAACGCCCCGCAGCTCTTTGAGAAGGCATACATCATGTACCCGGGGTACGTTCCGGGCGCCGGCCATCACCACGCAGAGCAGTTGTGGCAGAACGTGTCCACGGCTGTCGGGTGCGATGGAGGCCACCTCGACTGCATGCGCGAGGTGGACTTCAGCACGCTCCAGGATACCGCCAGCGACGTCGTGTCCGACTGCGCGTACCAGTACCAGCCGCGCGTGGATGGCTTCATCATTCCGGACACGTACGAGGCCAGTCTGTACCAGGGCCACTTCAACTTCTCGGGCCCGTGCGTGATCTCGCACGAGCAGCACGAGCCAACAGTCAGGCCTACTCGGGCGTGGACGACGCCGACGACATCCCCACCGAGCTCCGCATCTTCTTCCCGTCCATTACGGACGACGTCATCGAGGAGCTCACCCGGAGGACGACTACACCAGCGCCGGACTGCGCTTCGCCGACATGAAGCAGTCGCTTGACTTGACGGGGAAGAACCTGGCGTTGACACACGCTCTGCAGAACTCAACGTGGAACGCAGAGTGTGCCTTGGGCTCGGCCACGCACGGCGCAGACCAGAGCTACTACTGGTACAGGTACAGCACGTACACACTGTCCACGAGCTCCAGCACGTCGCGTCGTGCTCAGTCCACGGACTCGGCCCGCTCGTACTACGCCAACGTGTCTACTGGCAGCGCCACAACGGAGGGCTCTGTCAATGTCAACGGAGGATCTTTCGGTGGCACGGGCAGCTCGACCGGCATGGGCGGGGGCGCTGGAGGGCCCGGCGGTGACTCGTCCGTGAACTCGACGGTCGCCATCATGATGCAGAAGTACCTGCTGTCCTTTGTGATCACGGGCAACCCGAACACCATGTGGCCCGACGACAAGCTGTACTGGCCGCAGTACAACGAGTCCGGCGTGGGCACGGAGATCGTGTTCAACGACACGTTCTCGGTGGCAGACGACGATCTCGCCAACGCGAAGAGCCTCTTCTGGAACAAGGCGCTGTGGTACTAAGTGCGGTGGAAGCTTGGAGACGAGAAGTTTTGTTTGTGAGTAGTGTAGACCGTGGGGAACCTCGCCGTCATTGCAGTTGTCTGTAGTCCGTGCAGGTTAACACAGCAAACCAAATACTTTTGTTTGTTAGGACTGTGAGAATGCCAAAAGTGACACAGGTTGAAGTGGAAGATATGGCTACAGTTTCGAAGAGTGTGATTGGTTGGAGAACTTCAACTTGCTGAAGTCAATGACGAACAATGTTGTTGCGAACATTGTTGCCGTTCGCGAAGTTAGCTGCAAACACAATGCACTGAAGCCCATATCTGCATCATGGGGTTTAGGTGCATGGTTCTCCACACTCGCCCCAGTGTGGCTGCAATTCTACCTCGCTAATCCATATTTTGCCTCCGGTCCTCGCGGCGAGGTCCTCACCTCGCTTGAGATCGACTAGCCTCTCAAAAAGCAAGTTGCGACCACCACGGCGCTCGATCCCTCACGCATTGCACCCGACGAGCAGCCCAGGAGTCCGGGGGCAGGACCAGCGATCAGGACGGCCGACCAACGATAATCACAGCCGCGAGTGAACATCGCAATGACGATCACATATTTCTATGCGCGCCGTGACGCTTCTATTCAACGCGCTGCGATTGGTTCAAAGTTTTCTCAAAATATTCCAAAAAAACGCGCCAATCGCAGCGCCGTTGCTTGTGGCACCGCTTTCGTCGCAGTCCCGCTTCTCTCAGACGACGCAGTCCCGCTTCTCTCAGACGACGAAGACGCTGCGTCAAGCGTTTAGAAACGGCCGGAGCGCTCCTCCGCCATCTCCGCCCACTGCCCAATCCGTCGCCTTGCCGCCATGTTCCAGTTCTACGCGGCCGAGGGCCCCAAGACCAACCAGGAAGCCGCCGACATCGAGCGCTTCCGAGCGCGCCACCGCCGCCTGTGCCGCGGCCAGCAGCCCGAGGCCACGCCCAGCCCGCAGGTGGAAGATCTGGACATAGAGGACGGCCGCACCCGCAAAGTCTCGGCCAAGTGGCGGTAGCAGCAGCAGCAACAGATCCCAGTCAGCAACCAGTTCGACGACGCCGAGCTGCACATGGGCTTCAATGCGTTCGACTTCTCAGCGTCTCCTGAAGTTTTCGGTGAGACGGAGCTACAGCAGCAGCAAGACAGCAACGCTCCGCTCTGTCAGGACAACCAGGAACAGGATAGCGTCAAGCGTTTCGGCCTTTGGGGACGCAGGAAGCAGCCTGGCACGCCGGCCCGGGAGCTGCCGACGTTGGGCCAGGACGCCCTGTGGGGAGGCCCCGTGCACTACGCCACCCACAAGGCGCAGCGACGAGCGCTCTACTACCAGCCGCAGTACTACGCGTGAGATCTCTGTCTGCAGACTCCCAGCTGTACTATTATATATAACACAAAATAGAGGGAGCAACAGTCGAATCGATGGATGCCGAAAAATACATTGACGGCCAATTCAATAAAATAAGTGGTCCAAAATTACTTATTTTCTGTCACCAAAGGTTTCCGTAAATAATTGTACTGAAAACGAGACAAGTTCGGCATAATATTGCTAAGTTAGGGAATATCATGAACGGGAAACACCATTTTTAACCTCGTGCGCGTAACATTCAGTCTTCAAGACGAAAACTATGATATTCCTCCGTTTTAACAAAATGTATTTTGATGCTCGCACTGCTGTGCATTTCTAAGCATACACTTTTATCGGAGCAATTATTGACAATTATTGATTTTCAGTTTATTCAAGAACTAACTCGCGCATGTGCAGCCAGCAAGAACATCATTTATTTACTTGACGTCGCAGTAAAATGTAGTATTCGGCATCCCTGAACGTCGCGGCATTTCATCTCGCCGTCGCTACGGCGTTTCGGCCACCAGGACCGGCTGGGTGCGGTGCATGACGGACGCGAGGTACAAGACGGTACCCAGCAGGAAGGCGATGACGGCGTGGCGAGGGTCCTCCTGCACCCACGCCAACAGCGACCCGTCCTTCTCGACCAGCTCCTGCTCGCTGTCGTACTCGTCCACGTCTTCGTCGTCCAGCTCGTCCTTCGCAGCGGCACTGCTGTCTGCAGTCCCGTGCGACTTGGCGGCGTCGTGCTCCACACTGGAACGTCGGTCGCTGTTCAACGCACTCGCTGCGGATCCGCTCCGCCCGTCGCGATTCCGCAGCATGTCCCGGGCGCTGCTGCTTCGTCGCCGTAATTGCTGCGAGAAGTTGGCGTCCCAGGTCGTCCAGTTGTCCGCAGCGCCCGCGTGGCGCCGCACTTTGCTGGCATCGGTGAGCGACTCGAGCCACTCCTCGCCCTCGTAGATGGTCTCGGTGCGCAGCGCCAGGATCTCGCCGTTCGGCTTGATGATGGCGATGCGGATGCTGTCGCTCTCGCCCTTCTCCCACGCGAACCGCGCGACATCCGGCCCGCTGTTGGCCGTGATCTCCACCACCTCGCAGCGCGTCAGCTCCATCATGTCGCGGTACTTGCGCGAGCGCTTGTGCGAGTAGTACGAGAAGAGCGTCCCGTCCAGCCGACACCAGCGTTTGGACCAGCGCGACGGCACCATGGTGACCTCCTTGGCGCCGCCTTTGTCGGCGTTTCGTAGGATCTTGCGCTTGTCGAACGAAATGCTCAGGTACCCCACTTTGACGCGGTTCTCGGGCTTCTGCCGCTTGTAGTTCTCCCGCAGCGCCTGGATCTCGTCGTGGTACGTGTGCACGAGGTCATCCCGCGCCAGATCCAGCAGGTTGGGCACGCGCTCCATCAGCCGCGTGCGAGCCGAGGGGTCCATGGCGTGGAAGCCGAAGATCAAACTCTCCACGGCCAAGTGGAAAGGAGGCGGAGGCAGCGCCAACTTGAGCTCCCGGTTGCCGCGGAAGCTGCTCACGTGGGCGAGCGTGTGTTCGCCTACGGAGCCCGTACGAGAGGTGGTTGTGGCCGTGGAATCCGTGCTTCCACTGCTTGGAACAGGCGTTTCCTCGCTTGAAGAAGACGCTGGCGTGGCAGAAGAAGCCGCACTTGGATGCTTCTTCTCGTCCTTGAACGACCCGCGCTTCTTGACGCGCAACGTCATGGACCCATCAGCGGCGATTGAGAACCGCCCTTCATCCTTCGGACACAACTCGAGCTGCTTCTGCTGCTCCTGTGGATGCGCGTGATCCCAGAGCGCCACGAGGCTATCGGGTGGCTGTTTCATATCCTCGAACGACGTAACCAGCGCGCTGAACCGCGTATCGAAGTACTCGAGCAGGACACGAAGCTTCATCTTGGCGTCCACTTTGAACACCAGGTGCTTCTTGAACTTGCCCGTCGAAAACTGGTGGAAGTAGTCGGTGTCCTGGACGATGCTGCCGATCGAGAGCCCCTTGTACTTCAACAGGCTTTCGCTAATGGCACCAGGATCCACGTACAGACCGACGGAAAGCCGGTACTGGTGCGAGTCGTAGGGCGTGTCGTACTGCTCCGGCGACACTGAAAACTGGTGAGACCACGTACCCAGCAGTGCACTGCCATCAACCACCAAGTCGCCACTGAACAGGACGTTGCTCTCTCGGTCCACGATGGGGCCGAAATGCACCATGAGGGTTCGACTCTCGCGGCGCAGCATTTCCAGCTCTTTGTCGTCGTATTCCGCCCATTCGGCTCTGGTGGATGGCTGCCGATGGATCTTCGGAGGACCAAGGTGGCTGTTTCTCTTGGATCGACCGGTTTTGCCGGCCTTGAAGACAGAAGAGCGTCTCTCTTCGGTCTCATCATGCGGATCGTCTTCCTTTTCATCGTCTCCGCTGTCGTCCTGGGGAGACTCACGGCTGCTTTCTTCTTTACTGTGATCCACAGCACCAAAGAGATCCTCTGCTTCGCTGTCATCATCGTCTTCGTCCTCCTCCGACTCGGAATCGTCTTCATCTTCACTGTCCACGTCTTGTACGCGTTCGTGGAGACTGCCGAAGATCTCGTCTTGTGCGTCCAGCACTTCGCCGCCCCACAAGGACGGCAACCTCTCGACCAGACCGCGTTTCGCGTCGTGCTGGATCGAGTTGTTGTCGAAGAAGAGAGCTTGAACGCACTTGCAAAGAGCATGCGACGCGATCGGCGGGTACAGTTGACCCCGCAGCCGATAGTCAAAGCGGCCGTCCTCGTGTATCCTCATGACCATGGACTCGGCTTTCTTCAGCGACTTCTCGATGAAGCCCAGGAAGGTGCGCATGGCCGTCGCACTGGGGCCCATGTGCGGCGCGAGCTCGTCGCGCAGCAGCGCCGTGAGCACCGACTTGGACACGCGCTTCCGCGCCGTGACCACGAAGCTGCGGCGGAACGTCGTGTGGAAGAGCAAGTGGTCGTAGAACTGCTGGTCGCCGTACAGACTCTTGACCACGCGGCCGTGGAACTTGTCGAGCTCCTCGGCCGCCGTCTCGGGGTCAATGTACATGCCCACGGCGAGAATGCGCTCGTCCGTCCACTCCATGCGGCGCACAATGGGGCCGACCCCAATCAGCAAGTCGCCGTTCGCCAGACTCGGCGGGAACATGATGCGCGAGTACATTTCCTTGAGCGGTGCGTACGTCATGCGCGACTCGAGAATCGGGATCACGTCCTCCCCGAACGAGTCGCGCTTCAAGTTGCCCACGTGCTCGTTGTCCAGCAAGTTGTGCGCCATGGCGGGCGTGGACTGGCCTCCCGTCTAACCGAAGTCGCCGCTATCCAGCGAGCTGCGCTGCTGTCGTGGTCCTCGCCCAAGTCGGGGATGGGCAGGTACGTGGGCTTGGCGCGGCGCTCGGCCTTGCTGTCGGGTGGGGCCTGCTCCACGCTGGCGTGGAAGACGTCGCAGAAGACGTCGATCCACTGGTGGCGCTCGCGCTCCGTGGCGGCCGCCAGCGTGAGCTTGGTGTCTCGGATGAAGAGCAGGAAGCCGAACGGCTTGGGCTCGCTGTACATGCGGATAGTGATGGGCGTGTGTGGCGCCAGCGGGATGTCCCCCTTGCGGTTGCCCTTCTGGCTGAAGTACTGCAGTCTCGAGCGCTCCAGCACGAAGTCGCGCCACTTCCACGTGAACAGGCGGCGGTCGCGGCGCATGAGCTTGCCTAGAAGCAGCACGCCGCCGCTGCCGGGGCCGGACGAGCCTGCTGAGCTTAGTGCCGGCACGGAGGTGGGAGGGGACGTGGAGGGCTTCATCTGCGGCGTGCTGAGGGCGGCAGAATGGCTAGAAGACGCGAAGGCGCTTCCGGACTGGCCAGTAGACGCGAAGCCCGCCAGGTCGAAGGCCCCTGTAGACGCGTCGCCGCCTTCCGAGCGCCGCATGGCCATCGTCGAGTCGGAAGATGCAGCAAGTGCGGATGCTGTCTGTGTTCGTGACGGTGCATGAACAGACGACCAGCAAGTTGGTGTGCAACACGTAAATGAGGTTCGCGACATTAAAATCATGTGCCACACCAAGTTCTTCAAATTTGAATTTTCGCAGAATGACGCGGGAAGAGACGGAGCCGACGCAGACGCCGGAGGAGGACAAGCCACCACGATACTCCTTCCTGGAGATCAAAGAGGCCCAGCGCGTGTGTGGAGAGAAGATGGCGGCGGCGGCGCTGCGTCGTCGGCCCAGCAGCAGATCTTCCGCGCGCACGTGAGCGACCTGTGCGCCACGGTGTTCGCGTCGGCGCTGCGTAAGTACGACCCGGAGGACAAGCAGGAAGTGGCGGCTGTAGACGAGGAGACGACGAATAGGATGAAGCAGCTGGAAGAGAAGCTTGTGGAGAAGCAGGCTGCTGTGCTCAAGCTGCGCGAGCGGGTGCCGCGCATGGCGGCGGCGAACGCGCGGAGGGAGCTGGCCAGGGCTCGCAAGAGGCACGCAGACGTGCTCGTGACGTACGTTGGTTGGCAAATAAATGATTCTTGGAGAGAGATTGACTGGGGTGATGATGTAGTGAGCCTGAGACGACGGACAATGCTGTAGAGCTGACGGAGGAGCAGCTGGAGGAGCTCAAGGCCGCCTACGCCAAGACGGCGTCGTCGATCGAGGTGACGAGTGCCAAGCTGTCGCAGGTCATGAGCCAGACGACAGAGATGATCAGCATTGTACGATTTTGGAGCGGGGGACCGTTGGTGAGGAGGAGCTGATGGTGTTTTTGTTGTCGTGGCAGGTGGAGAAGGCGATCAAGCGGCCAAAGACCGAGGTCGATGTCGCTATGGAGAACAGTCCGATCAAGGCCAAGGCGCTGCTGAACGAGCAGGTGAGTGGCATCGTTAGGGTGCTCCTTGGGGAATGTGTTTTGCAGAAACTCACAACGAAATTTTGGATTATTTACCCACAGGAGATAAGCAGCCTGCAGCAGCCGTCTCCTCTTCGCACACGGCTGGCGCTGCAGCTCAGCGCCTCCAAGAATGTGTAGTATATGCTGATTCGTTCGCTTTCACTGCCGAGACACATGGCAGTCGGCAATATATGGATCTTACCCCAAGTATTTGTCACCATGCCATCCATATCGGCCTCGGGAAGCATGGCAGTATGTGAAGGACATACACGTTCCTCTTGTATCTCATGCGTCAATAAAGGATGCAAGCAGAGCAGTGAAGTGCTTTCGATTGGAATCGAATCAAGCTTGCTCCATGTCGAGAGGTTCGAGCAGGTCTTCATCCCAGAAGCACCTCCACCAAATCATTAAGTGGCGAGTAACACAGCGGTGCGGCATGTTCGATCGTTTGTGGGGCCGCTGAAAATGTTCTTCTCCAGAAGCTTTCGTCACCTCTGTTTGTCAAGTGGGTGCTAACCTGTTCCTCAGCTCCAATTTCCTGGCGATCGGTGATGAAAGAAACGTGGTGAAGTTCATGTCATCTGGAGGGTGATTCACCGGGGCAGGTCGAATGCTGGAACATATTGAGTTTTCGAGGATTGGTACTTGACCGGACATTAATTTCCTGAGAATTTCCGCGAACGTTGGCGACGTCAAACTCACTAACTTGATCGTTAGAGAAAGGCTTTTTCGATACTGCAGTCGACGTGGGGTTGGCTGACGTTGCTTTCGGAGCACCAAGTTTTTGTGAACTGATCCTGTCGTTGCGGACGTATTGTCGGTTCTCAGCACGTTTTCTCTTGGCGCGAATGCTCTGCGTGGCTACTGACCTGGCGCTCTGTTCTCGATCCCACGTGGTTTGCGATTTGGCTCCACGATCCGTAGCGATACAACTTCCGAGCGGCACAACACCGCTCGTGCTCCAGACACCGATTTTCTTCAGTGTCGCGGCTTGGCAGAGGAAGAAAGCTTTTCTCGGTCATCGCATCGCACCATTCAATCTCCCAGGCAGCTCTTTTTGCAGCTCTCATCCCAGAGCCGTCTTCTTCATCTTCTTCATGGGCTTCGTCGCTATACAACATACTATACTATACTATACTATGTAGTAGCTTATTCATGGGCATCGCTATCGAGCTGTGCCGTTCCAGCCACTTCCGGGACCCATAGCGAGGAGGGGCTGCGCTCGGAGTGGACACGGGTGTGCTGACATGGATTCTTCTTGTCTCCAGCACGTGACATAGTGAGTAGGTCTGTTCCGTTGCGTAGATCTACGTGTATCCGCCTGCTCCTGTCGACGTGAATGGTGCCGTGAGATGGGGAGAAACTAACTCCAACATGATCCGCCGCCATGCCGCGATCTGTTGTTGAGGTCCGTCTTCAGTTGGTGGCAGTGGGAACGGGCCCGGCTCAACCTTCACTTTATCTTCAGATGGCTCTGCAGTGGCAGCCCCGACCACTTTGGCTAGGCTGAACGACTTCAGGGATGGCGGTGCTTGTAATTGAAGTCGACGTCATCTCCAAAGCTGCCCGCCTCGTTAGATACTGCTGGTACGCTTCCGACCTCCAGCATCTCAAACCATAGTCTTCCACCTCGCTCCCACACGTCGTTCTGATGTGCGCCACGGGGCAGTGCCGCCTCCGACGCTGTCGCTGCAGGGAAATGCAGTTGTTGTTGTCCATCGATCGGGGATTGACTGCGAGAGGCGCAAATCCTGTTCTCCGGTCCAGGAGAATCTCGAAAAAGTTATGGGCAGGTGACGAATTGTTGTTTCCGTGCTTTGGGCGCTCATCCGACCTAGGCTTCCACCGACAACTTGACCAGCCTCGGGCCAGGGAAAGAACCAGCCAAGCTTGATGCACAAGTTCTTACGACACCCAAGAAGATCGGGGCATGGAGTCGCGAAGAACACGAACGCTACTGCGCAGCTTTAAAGATTCATCGATATTGATCGTGGAAACTCATTGCAAGCTGTGTTGGCACGCGAACGGATCGTCAGGTTATTAGTCACGCTCGGAGTATTCGTGAGAAGAACAAGCGACACGAGAGGTGCCAGAATCAATGCCAGGTTGCGGCATGATCGTCAAGTAGCTCGGTAACACGACAAAACTCAGCGAGATCAAGGCGAGCACAATGAGCGAGCTCGAAAGAGGCAGCGATGGCGGATTTGCAAGTGCACGGTCTGGAAAAAGGTCACTTGCTGTAGTATTTCAGCAAGAGAAAGCCGAGGGGGCTACTGCTGCGAAAGCTCCTCAACGGAGATGCAAGCAATACGAATGCAGAAGAACAAAATGCAAAGGAACCGCGGAGGAGACATCAACGGTTGGTGAGTCGAACGAACGGGCCGACGACATGAACGACTACGTCGAAGCACCAAAACGAAAGGAAAAAAAAGGCAAGTACGACGATGAGAACGCCGAGAACTTGAGCAAGACGAACTCTTCGATGCAGATGTCTCGGGAAATTCTATCGAGGTGAAGGATTGGACACTCGCAGCCAAGGGAGAAACCGTGGACTTCCGAAGCGCGACAAACAGCGAGCCTTGCAGTGTGCAGACCGGCGAAATCAGCGAGCTGACCAAGCTACTCTTCCGTGCGGTAAAGTAACTGATCAAGCATTTCGTGAGAATACAGCGAGGCTTCATGATAAAGGAACACTCTTCTCGAACTGGAACAAAAATCGCCAGATGCGCTGCTTGAGCTATGAATCTTCGTTATGTTGTTGGGTGGTGGCTTCAAACTAACAGCGCGATTCACCAACGGATGGCTACTCAGTACGCAATCGCTTTCGGAGATTGTATGGAGGAGGAGGCGGGAGTGCTTTGATAGGAACGTTGTTCATCGGACCATCAGCAGCAGTCGCAAAGGGAGCCTCCTCGTAGTAGCCCACAAACACTCGGCATACCTTTTTCGCTTTCAAGACTTCGGTTGATGGCTCCAAGATAAGCGCTTCACACGATTTGCTATCCGGACAAACGGCAAAATAGATTGGCGGCTCGCTTTTTCCAGTTCTCTTGACATCAGCCGGGAAAAAAATCGCATTCATCTTCTCCAACTGCTTCCCGTCAAAGCCATGTTTTGATGCGACAATAGTTTGAAGGTAAGCCACGTTGCCCCTTTTGTTACTGCCGATGGCAGACTCGAGCTTCACAATGCTGTCAATATTCGGGAAATCATGGCACGCAGGAAACCAGTACGTGAGCCTTTCGTCGTCTCTCCACGCCTTCAGATGGCTCTTATGATCGCTTGCCGTTCCACAGCAAAGTACACCGCCGGTTTTCAAAGGCACTTCAGTCTCTTTGAAATGACGGGGAGCATTTGGGTTTCTTTTCTCAGGCAGATCATATTCAGACATGCGGAGCTTCAGCATATTGTCAGCAGCAAGGCGGTGTAGATAGATCTCGAAAACACTTCCAGCGAGTGATCCATGCCCAGCGCTTTGAGCCCAGTGGAAGATTCGTAAGAGCGCATCCGATCGAAGCCTCGTATGAAGCGCAAGAACGGCATACTCGGAATCGACGACTTGCACCCAGTGCTCGCATGAAATAAGTGCATTTGCGGCTTGCTCATCCTTCACGAAGGTGCGTCGTAAACGGTCGAGCTGATCTGGTCCCGACTGAACGTTCGACTTGCTTGATAAATGCACAGCGGCGTCATTGACATTCCTCACAGTGTTGACTATCACGATGCGTATGTCCTCGGCTGTAGCTCGTGTAAACTCTCGAACGCTTCCACCAGAATAGTAGAACCGCTCCTCCATGTCTTCCTCTTCATAATGGTAGATGGTTCGGCCCAGGCTGAAGAGATGCTTCTTTTTCCAGCACGATAGCAGGCAATAGTACGCATCATCAAGTTCTCGAGAACTCAGATCCACTTGCTGCGACGTCGCCAGCAAATTAAATGTCTCCAGCTGTTCCGGAATGTCACCGTAATGCAAACCGTCTAACAGCAGCCAGACGTTTTCGATTTTCTGCTGCCGACACAGTTCGTCATATACGCGACCAGCCTTGAATTCCGTGCATGTTGGGACCGAAAAATACACAACTTGATCACCCTGGTATCCCAGATACAGGAGACAATTGCGCTGGTTCAGCTTGGTCAATCGTCGATACATTAGCACGTTCTTTTTGTGCTTGAAAACGAGATGGAATGCCATCACGCACAACAACGTCGACTTGCCAATGCCAGGCGACCCTATCATGATGCTCTTCTTGTTTGCACGTGGGTTGATGCTACTGGGAGTAGACGCTCGAAACCATCCGTCTAACAGCAGCGACGAGATTTGTTTGTCTTCCATTCGCCAAAAAATCTTCCCGCTGTTGGTGCATCCGCCCAAGCTGCTCATAAACCTCCAAATCGAAGGAATCTCGTGCACAGCGTCAACGCCCCATTCTGTCAGGGAGAGGCATTCTTCCGCGTACTTGTCGGGCTCGTTGAGGACAGTTGTGCTTGGAATTGCAATTGGTTTGGCCTCTGATGTCACAGTGCGAGGATCAACACGCTGCGTCGGCACTTCCACGATGAGCGCCTTTTTCTTCGATCCGCCAAGCGTACCAATCGGCCAATCCTCTTCCAAAGTGTTCCCCTTGGCGTTATACGCTGCTCTGTCGGCGTAGATGCGCAGGTTAGCTGCAATCATATTTGAGGGTAGAATGGCCTTGACGTGATCCCAGACTGCCATGCGGAGATCATCAATATCATTGACACCGTCCAATGACACTGATGTCGTTTGGGTATCAGCGTACGCGCCGCGAGTTGCTGCATCCACTAGCTGGAACCACACTTTCCGCGCCATCTCGGCTTTCTAATCACAAATTCCTGTGAGTCTTGGTGGTCGCTACCTCTGCACAGCGACAGCGCGCGATCGTCGCTTACCTGCTTGGCTTGTTCCTGCTTGCTCCTCCTTGCTACTGCTTGGACTTTCCTGCTTGGTTTGCTTTTGTCTTCTCTGCTTCTCTGACAATCTCCAAAATAACCTCAGATGAGGTTTTATGCTGCAATTATGTGGCGAATCGTGACGAATTGAGGCATCACGCTACGGGAGCACTTCAATGTACATGTACTTCGACCGAGGGCACCACTGATCAATCACACTGAATCACCGACGTACGTGCTTCAAGCTGCCACGAAGGGATCTGCTTCCTCTCGCCGTTCGCCTGCACCGCTGAAGCTCGAACCAGAATAAGCAGCCAAGCCTCCCAGCGTCGTGGCTCTCCGCTGTGTGCTACACGGCGCTGGGCCCCACCCACCTTCTTTAACGGTGGCTTCGCTACTGCCGATGAATGGGACATCAAAGGGTCGACGACATCATGGTAAACTTTACCAACGTCGACCCCGTCGGCCAGATGACTGCTATCACTGTCTATGACCCGCTGTTCCACGTCGGCTTGTACCTAAGCCCACTGTCGGCGATATCGACGGCAAATGAGGCTGGGCGACGGCCGATATGCGTGCTTTGCCAACGCATCGCCAGCTAGCAGATCCGAGGCTACATCGGATCTGTTAAAAGCACAGTGCCAGTAGCCCCAAGCTCACCCACACGAGCATCAACTTGGATGACAAGTTTCGGTCGTCTGCTCTCTTCAGGAAAGTTTCGGGGTTTCTGGTGTTCGCCACCGAGGCCGAAGGGCTTTCTGCTGTTGTGCTCTCGCCGTGAGGACATTAAAGCACTTTCAGAACTGAATCCACTTACGCGATGGACCCCCGTGCTAGCTGGAACAAGTTCGCAACGTCACGGCGATAGCTTCTACGAAGTCTATCAAGCTTAGTATTTTTGTGAGTGGTGAGCAGCTTAGTGGACGCCTACCACAAATGGCCTATGCGCCTGCATAAGCTGATTTAGAAAACTTATATCTGCTGAGACGCAGATTCGGCCCTACAGAACGAAGGGTCGCTGTACCCCCTATTGGGCAACTACATAAATATTATCTTAGTTTCATTATGAGCCACCCTTTTATGACAACTGAACGGCATAAACGCCGACCTCTCACATATATTATATCGACATCTGCACAATTTATATTTAGAGACAAATTTAGGGAAACCGTTTAAGGCGACTTTAAGCCATTTGTGGTTGGCGTCCAGTGGTGTTGCCATTTTTCGTTTACGAACTGATTCAAGGCAAATTGCGTGCTACCGACTGCACCGTGGTCGAGTTCTCTGGTCAGAACGAGCTGGCGTTCAACACCAAGGCCGAGGTGACGGGGTCACACTGGACGACTTTCACATCGGTCTACTCACGGACACTGACGCTGACGCGCCCGTCATGAACGCGAAAGCCTGCTTGCAGCCCTTGGTGACGACGGCGACTGGTTGTAGACCGCCATGGAGGAGGAACCGGGTCACCCGATGATCTACGACACGGACGAACGCCATGATGATTGGACGCCGCTAGCAGATCAACGCTGCCACCACGATCAAGCCGAACCTGGTGGACGAACAAGGCCGCATCACAGCTCGTGGCACCCTGGCGTCGGGTACTTCATGGATCTTCACCCCGCGATCGACAACATGCACAGCTTACGAGACTTTCGGCGAGAATGGGTGTCGCCATCTCCTAGGGCCTCTAAAGCTACCCGGAGGCTGAGGGGTAAAAGGCGTGGAATCCAACCGGTCATGTCAAAGACGGCGTTACTGACGAAGCTGCTTCGTAATGATCTGGGCTTCGAGGGTTTCCTGGTGTACGGTGAGAATACCACCTGACGGAATTCCACCGCACGGCACGTTCCACCGAGGAAGTTACCTGGTTCTCTCGAGCGCACGTGATTGACATTAGCATGGTGGGGTCCGATCTTACGTCCGCAAACGGCTCGTACGTCTAGCTCACAGCCATGGTGGCAGCCGGCGACAGAGCTGGCTAGTGTCGCTCTGCTGGTCTACTGGTAGGATTCTTCAAAGTTATTCGCTCAACCTCCTCATCCCTAACGGCTCGTACCCTGCAATCGTTCAGCGCCTGGAAGAGTCTGTGCATCGTATAGTAAGCACAGTGTGTGTTCTTCTGCTCAAAGTCGTATCCTCATTCGTCTGCAAGCTGCTGTTGCACCAACACGCGGCGTCGGTCCTGATCCTGATCAAGACCGGTGTCCGATGGTTACAGCTGCCACTGTCACTACTCTAGCTAGCTAACCACACACAAATACAGACTAGTGACTGCTGCGTTCCTAGCGTTGTGTTGTGGCGGAGCATACCGCTGTTGAGGTGGCCTTGATCCAGCGATCTGCTACCAGCCTTGGAGATGAGGCGCCTGGGGCTAGTTACCAGGGGCTGGCTACCCTATTCGGCGGCGTACTCTCACTCCTGCGGGCTTGTCCTACCGCGGCTTCACGGGGCTAATCTACCCGACTCCTCACTTGCTGGGGCGGCTCCGGCAACTTGCTGACTGAGACTCAACTGTCTTCGCACGGGCGGGTGTATTTCTCTGCTCGTTAGGGCGCTTGCGTGCTGCGGCGCTAAAACGATTCTCTCGTATATCTACTGCGGTCTCCCTGGCCGGGAGCCGCCTGGCGACTGCTCGCGCGAGCTAGCAGCCGTACGTTTGCCTATATGTCGCCTCGCCTCGCCTTGGGGCTGACTGCGGCTTGGCTGGCCGGGTCAACCTCCCGCTGGTATCTTGTCGTACGCGCCGCGATCTTCAATCGCCGCACGCCATTCCTTCTGTCGACGTGCGTCTGTACTGCCAACCGCGTCCCTCACTCGATTGACCCCGGGGTCAGGACTAAGAGCACCCCCGTCACTCTTACTCTCTTCCCCCCTGCCCCCGGATCGTCCCCGATCCGTCACTGCTGTCCTCCGCTCGTTCCTTCTTGTCGCTGCTTCCTAACTCGTCCTTACTGTATCTCTCGTGGCCTCGCTGTCGTTCTTGTTCCTGTCATCGCACTTGTCCTCGCCGTTGCCCATGTCCTCGTTGTTGCTCGCGTCCTCGTCACTGATCATGTCTTCGTTGCTGCTCCTGTCCTTGTTGTTGCTTGACCACCTTACGCTTCACCGGCGCCAGTTAACGTCGAGTCAGCACTGGTACTAGCGCGCTGCTCTTCGCCGCTGCAGCTGCCGGCACTTCCTCATTCCGCGCTGTCGCCCTGCATGCGTCCGGTTCGCCACAGTTCTTCGTAATCGGCTTGGTTGATCCACAGTCGCTCGGGGGTAGATCGGTGAGATCGATCACCCAGACCTTCCACTTCGAACTCCAAAACGTAACGACCGGTTCGGGTTCGGTACCGGCGGCGGCGGCACTCTCGCACGGTCTCTTGAGTTGTCCGAGCCGTGACCGCTTCGACACCAAGCTATCCGCTCCCCTCCGTCCTTGGCCCGCGAAGACGTAGATGGGAGCTTCCTCGTCTTCTTCATCGGGCGCAGGTTCTCGCTGTGGCCGCTCTCCCGGTTCTTCTCCTTCCGTGGCGAGTTCACGGGTGCCGTCCTTCGTTGGCTGTTGTGCTCCTTGCGCAGCGGCGCCGCCACTATCGGGAGTCCGCTCGCTGTCTCCGCCGTCCTCGCTGATCGCTTCATGGCGCTGCCTGTCTGCACCATCGCCACGGGGTGAACGGCGGGGCACCGCAACTTCGCTACCGGCTGTGGGCTGACCCCCGTCGTGCCGTCTCTGGTCTCCAGCGGCTGCAGTACTGGGGTACGGAGCTCGCCTTGCTCGCGCTCTGGTACGGCTGGCAATTCGTGTCTCCTCCTGCCGCTGGTGCGGCGACACGTGCTCGTTTACGTCGGGGTTGCTTGACTGCTTCCCCGCCTGGCGAACCGGCGTCGTGGCCTGCTCGTCCTGGTTGTTGGGAGGGTGCGGTACGCTTCCGCCCGTGGGCGTCGTGCTGCTCGTCTGGTCCTTGGTCGGCATCGCGTGCTTGGTCTTCTTCGGCGTGGTAGGCGGCAGATTGCGTTGTGGTGTCTTCAGTCGACGGGGTAGCTTCTTCCTCCGCTGCGGCGACGTCGTCGGCTGGAGCGGCGCTATTCTCGGCGGCGGCCTGGTCGGCTATTTCTGCTGCGTCTCCGCCTGCCTCCTCGGGGTCGATGTCCGCGGCCGCAACGGCCTCCTCTCGTAGGTTGTGCGCTATGTCCTTCGAAAGCGCCTCTAGCAGATGCGTCGGATAGTAGTAGGATAACAGGAATGAGCAGTGTATGACGAGCTCTTGCCCCGACTCCAACATCTTCACCAAGTAGTTGTCGTAGCCGGCAGCCTCAACGATCTGCGCTGGTACTCTCCATCGATGCCCAAATTTAGTGATCCCTGGTCCTCGTGCGGGCCTGTAGACCCACACCAGCTGGTTGGCTCGGAAGTCCCGTCCTCCGCGCTCCTTCCGCTGGTTGTAGTAGAGGGCCTGTCGGACCTGTTCCTTTTCTAGGGCCACTGCGGCCAGCTCTCGGGCCAGTCATCCTATCCTTCATCCACGTAGAGCGCCACCATGTCCTTCCACGTTCTGTGGAAGCATTCCACCAGCCCCAGAAGATTTAGTCGGTATGGCACGCTTCGTCTGCATCAACTCTAGTAGCTCGGCTGTCGCTCGGCTCCCAAATTCCATGGCCCCGTCCATCATCACTTCTCGCATGGGTCCCAACACGAGCACGACACGCTCCATCAGGAAGCGGGCAATGGCTTCCGCCGTGTGCTCCTTCGCTGCCTCGGCCACTGCATATCTGGTCGTGTACTCCACGGCGGCAATTACATACCGCTTTCCATTCTCCGTCACGGGCAGGGGTCCGGCTACGTCGATCGCCCATCGGTCGCCGACGTCCCCCGTTCGTACGCTGCGAAGTGGCGGCACCACCGCATGCGGCATCGTTTTTCGGGAGCCACAGTCTTGGCACGCACCGAGCCATTGCTTCACAGTTGTTGCCATGTTCGGCCACCAGTACAGCTGGCGCAGTCGTTCGGTGGTCTGCGGGCCTCTTAGGTGTCCGGCCCAAATACTGTCGTGAGCCTCCTTGAAGGCGAGGGGCCAGTATACGGCGGGCAGTAGGATTCGTGTCTGCCCGGGCGCCACTTCAGCATGCACCAGTCCGTCGTCCGCCACGAGGATGCGCCGTCCGAGGTAAGAGCCTCGCTTACGGAGCTCTCGCACCATCGCTGACTTGCCCTGCTCTCTCACGATGTCTGCGTCCGTGAACTGCACGACTCCCAGCTCAGCGGCGTCCTCTCGCCGCACAGTCGCTTCACGCGTCATTTCCCCCATTAGCTTGTTCAACTCGATCTCCACCGCTTCCCGCGTCACCTCGCGTGCAGACGCCTTGCTCATGGGGTCGTCCGGCTTGGATACGTGCACTGCCTGTACCTTCGCCATCTCTTCCGGCTCGTCCTCTGTCGCCAACAGCTCCTGCAACGTGATCCGCTCGGGCGTCGGTCCCTTCTCGCCTGGGGTCCTTACCTCAGCTGTACCGGTCTGCCTATTGTGGGCTCGTCCTCATCGTCCTCGGTCTTCTCTTCTAGGTCTGCTGCGTCCGCTACTGGGCCGCGAGAGAGAGCATCTGCCACATGATTATGCCTGGCCTGTACTGGATGTCGAAGTCATACTCCTGCAACGTAAGCGCCCACCGGTGCAGCCTTCCCGCGGGCTCCCTCGTGGTCATCAACCACTTGAGGGCGATGTGGTCGGTGGCGATGGTGAATCGCCTGCCGTACAAGTGCGGTCGGAAGAGCCTCACGGCCCACACTACCGCCAAGCACTCCAGCTCAGAGATGCTGTAGTTGGCCACCGTGCTCCTGTTGACCTTAGAGGCGTACGCTACTGGTTGGTCGCCGCGCCCCTGGTCCTGGGACAGCACAGCCCCCAGCCCAGCCTTCGACGCGTCTGTCGTGAGCTTGAACGGCCTCTGGTAATCAGGGTAGATCAGCACGGGCTTGGTGCTCAGCCAAGCCTTAGCCCAAGCGAAAGCCTCGTCCTGCGCCTCTCTCCATTGCCACTCAGTCGTCTTCCTCAGCAGGCTTGTGAGTGGCGCCATCTTCGCGCCGAACTCGGGCACGAACCGTCGGTAGTAGCCAGCCAATGCCACAAACCTCCGCACTTGCACGTCGTCCTCGGGCGATCGCTTTCACCAACCGGTTGGTTGGCCTGACACCCTCCTGGGTCAGGTTATGACCGAGGTACTCCATCTCGGTGGCTGCGAAGGAGTACTTCACTGCCTTGAGACTCAGCCCTGCTTGTGCCAGTCGCTCGAGAACCACGGCGAGCTCCACGACATGTTCGGCGACGGTCCCCTTGGTGAAAATAATTACGTCGTCTAGGTACACTAGGCAGCATACCCAGGTAAGTCCTCGCAGGACGCAGTCCATGAGCCGCTGGAACGTACTTGGCGCGTTGCACAGCCCGAAGGGCATACGTTTGAACCGGAAGAGCCCTTGGCGCGTAGTGGAGGCGTCTTCGGGCGGTCTTCCGGCGCTATTCCTAGCTGCCAATAGCCAGCGTGTAGATCCAAACTCGTGTATCTCCGTGATCCATGCAAATCCTCTAACGTCTTGTCCACTCGCGGCAGCGGGTACACATCTTTCGCGGTTACTGCGTTGAGCGCTCGGTAGTCTATGCAGAAGCGCACGCTACCATCCTTCTTTCGAACCATGACGACGGGGAACCCCCAAGCGCCTTCGCCCTTTTCGATCACGTCAGCACTGAGCATCGTAGTAACCTCTTTGTCGATCACTGCGTTCTCAGTGACAGCTTGACGTCGGCGGCGTAGTATGATCGGCGCAGTGTCTCCAGTGTTGATGTGGTGCTGCACCCTGGTCTTGGCCAGCGGTGGGCACCCCTCTTTCTTTTCCACGATCTCGCGATAGTTTCGCATCAACGCGACCACCAGGTCGCGGTCTTCCGGCTCCATCTCCCCAATGTTGAGACTTCCTTCGTTCGGCAGTGGAGCCGTGTCCTCCTTCTTCATTGCAGCCACCCACTCGGCGACGCGACTTCTCTCGAGTTCCCCGTTCAGGGACAGGATCTGCATCGACTCCTCTGTCGGGACCCATGTCCCCAGGGCTTCTCTGGCCGGAAGCCTTTCTCTCCGGCCTTCTAGGTTCAGCACCGACACCATCACTTGTCCGTCGCGCACGCTGTCCACCGTCGGCGCCAGGATTAAATGACGCTTGCTTGTCGGTTTCGGCACGAACACCCCCGTGGTGCCTTCCTCCGCGTCGACGTGCACGCGTATCAAGCTCTGCGTGTTCGTGCACAGCTTGACTGTCTTGGCCAGCCGCACGACAACTTTCCGTTCTCCACTATCCGGCGGCAACGTAGACACGCCGTGACAGGTGAAGGGAAGGATCACCTTCTCGCCGTCGGCCTCTCGGTACTTCAGCTCCCGGGTGGCAAAGTCCATCTTCACTTGCTTGTTCACCATCCTGTCTTCGCCATCTAGGAACTCATCCCCCTGGCCGTCGACTTACAGTGCATCCATTGTGATCAACTGCTGGTACCGGGTGGTGCCCGTGAATCTCCAGACCCCGAGTACTCGCATGCGGCCTCCCCCAAAGCCTTCCACCACATCCACGGGTGCATTCCGTGTCACGCAGCGTCCGTACTTGCGCAACTCAATGCCGGCGACGCTGAACTGGGCGCAGCTGTCCAATCGCACCTCTTGGGTATGCCGCCGCGTGAATGCCAGTAGTGCTGTCGGCAAACTGCTGGGGCTGTTGGATCCTGCCGCCCGTAACTGCGCCACTCGCCGCGTCTTTCCATCAACATCTTGGGCCAATTCCACGTCACCGTAGTTTCCTTGCTGCACGTACGTGTACTGGCGCGGCTTGATCTTCTCCTCGGGCAAGTCGACGTTGTCCTTCAGCTCGCGCTGGCACAACTGCTCCGCTTCCTGCCGCTTCTTGTGCAGCCGCCGTACACGCCTCGTTAGTCGAAACGCCTTCACTGCCTTGAGAGCTCGCTTCTGGGCGGCGCGCATGTCGGCCAGCGTGCCGTCCTCGTACAGCTCGGCGGGACAGTTCTCATCGTAGTGGCGCACGCACTCCGTCCATTCCTTATCGGCCAGGCGCAGCCGTCGCTCCGCCGCGTCGCTCTTCCCCTTGGATTTTGTTCTTCTCGGGCCACTGGCGTCACGGTCGGCTCCCTCCGCGGACGACTCGTCGGGCTGCTCCACATGCTCGGGCACTAGCGTTACGTTCTTCTTGGCGGCGGTCACCACTGCGTGGAGCCCTTGTACCTGATCTTGGCGTCGCTCGCGTCCACCGTCTCGGTGTAGTTGGACACGTGCTTGCTGCACAACAACTCGCAGAACTTTGGCTCGCTCCTCCCGGCGCCTCGAAACTCCCTCGTCAGAATCCCGCGGGCCGCTGCTACTGCTGCTTCTGCTCGTCGCTTTCGTCGGCGGGCGGCGATCGTCGCACCACCCCCGATAGTCACTGCTGTTTCCAAGCGTCTTGCCGTCAAGGGCAGCGTACTGTTGGCAGAATTCGCTCGCTCCCATGTTGCCGGCGCCCCACTGGTGATCGTCACCAGCGCCGAGCTGCCTGCCGTAGCCGTGGTCGAAGCAACCTGGCTGTCTCCATCTTCCTTTGCCGCCTCACCCTTGGGTGCCGTGCGTACCTCCGCGTCTTCTCCCTCACTTGTGGCTGCGGCTGCCACAGTGATCTCGTTCTCTTCCTCCTTCCTCGGTCCGCTCCTTCGTCTCTTGCCCAGCATCTTCCTCCGCGTCTTGCCATCTTGGCCGCCACTCTTCGCCTTGTTCTGTGCACCGACCGGAATCTCGGCGGCACTTCGTCCGGGTAGAGCGCGTTCTTCCCCAACGAGCACTCGCTCTTCGGCCTCTTGTCCGGGAACCGGTTCACCGTCAGTGTCCTCAACTCTGGGGCATGCGTTACCTCCAGACAGCAAAGCCCCCGCCTCTACTGCCCGCCCTGCTTTCCCGCCGACGAACTCAAAGTTGCCGCCGGCTGGCCAGTTCCAGCATTATCGTCGCTTGCAGCTACTTGCTCGGTGACCGCTTCGTTAGCTAGTCTCGCCCGGCACTCAAGCCACCAATGCCCTGGCTTACCACAGTAGTTACAGTTGCCGCCGACTGGCCAGTTCCAGCATTACCGTCGCTTGCAGCTGCTTGCTCGGTGACCGCTTCGTTAGCTAGTATTCAAGCCACCAATGCCCTGGCTTGCCACAGTAGTTACAGTTCGAGCTCCGTTTCCGCTCCAGGATCGACGGTGATCGACGTTACGGCCGAAGTTCTCGACTCCGATCGACGGTGATCGACGTTACGGCCGAAGTTCTCGACTCCTGATCCACGTCCGCCTCGTCCTCCTTCGCGTCCTGGTCCAGCACCGCGACCACCATTCCGACCGCCAGCTCTGTTCTGCCAGCTGTTGACACGGGGCTTCTGCTCAGGTTGCTGGGCCTGCGCGATCTCATCCTGGTTGTTCTCCACCTTCACTTCCAGGGCCCGGGCGGTCTTGCCCTTGCCAGTCGCGGCGGGCTTGATGTCCTGCAACCCGGAGAAGTAGATCATCGCCTGCAACGCCGCCAGTGAGACCACGTCCCACTTCGCCGTTTTAGCCAGCCCGTCGACCGGCTTGCCATCCATGTCGAAACTCGGTGGTTCCTCTCCGCCGAAGCCAAGGCCCAACTTCTTCCAGTCGATTGGTCCGGCAGCGTCCTCAGTATGCATCTTACGCTTCGTCGGCTGGGCTTCATCCCCCTCGTCGATTCCGCGGTCTTCACGGTAGCGCCGCTTGGCTACGCGCCAGTCCGTCACCTTGAACCCCTCGCCATACTCGCCGCACTTGTCCTCGGCGAACTGCACCGCCTCGTCCAGCGTTTGCGGTTCGAAGGTGCGTACTTGGGTGACTGTCGTTGTGCTATTAATCCCATTGATGAACGCTTGCACGTAGGACTCTGCTGGGACGCGTTTCCCGAAGCCGATGTTCGCCAAGCTCGCTGCATGGGCGCTCGGGCGCTCGCCGGGCTTCTGGAACCGGGCGGCAAGCCGCTGCTGGATATGGAACGTCGTGTCCCTGCGCCCGTACTTCTTTCGCATCGCCCTGATCAAGAAGTTCAGGTTCTTGTCCTCGGGTGGCAGTGTCTCGCGGAGCGTAATCAGCCACTTGCCTGCGGCATCTTTCAGGTGCGCCGTGGCGCCGTAGAACAACTCCTCGGCTGTCCAGGTCTCGCCTCCCAAGCTCGCCTGGCGCTCCACTTCTTGTGGAATCGTCGCCAACCAGCTTCCACGGCCTCGTTCGGCTGGCCACGGAAATCGTCAATCTTCAGTGACTTCACGCGGTGTCGGTGCAGGGTCTCGGCTGCGGGCGCTTGTATCACGATCGGCTGCTGCTGCGTTGTTGGTGCTGCCGTTGGCGGCTGCACTAGGAATCGGCGCATCATCGCGCGTTGCTGACCGGGCGTGAGCGCGCCCCACCAACCCATGGACTCGAAGTCATCGTCTGCTTCAGCCTGGTTATCCGGCGCTGCTGCTGCTGGGCGCCTGGGTGTGGCTGCTGCTCATCCTCCTGCTCCTCATCCTCCTGGTCCTGGCCACCCGCCTGGCCAGCACCTCCCTTCCTCCTCGCGGCTCTTATGGCTGTCCCGGTCGGCGCCGTCAAGCTACTGCTGACGTCGACGTCGTCGCCGGTGTCCAGCCGCAGACGCGTTCTCGCGCGTGGCGTGGTCTTTGGCCGCGCCGTTCTTCTTGCCTGGGCGCCGACCACTGGCGTTGCTCGACTGCCGGGCCGCTCTGTCTCCTCTAGCTGTCATTGTTCTCAGCTGTCCTACTCCTCTCGCGTCTTAGGTTCGTGCCTCAGGACCTAGCTTCAGTAGTAGGCCCCTGTATGACCACCAAGTAACCACAGTGTGTGTTCTTCTGCTCAAAGTCGTATCCTCATTCGTCTGCAAGCTGCTGTTGCACCAACACGCGGCGTCGGTCCTGATCCTGATCAAGATCGGTGTCCGATGGTTACAGCTGCCACTGTCACTACTCTAGCTAACTAACCACACACAAATACAGACTAGTGACTGCTGCGTTCCTAGCGTTGTGTTGTGGCGGAGCTTACCGCTGTTGAGGTGGCCTTGATCCAGCGATCTGCTACCAGCCTTGGAGATGAGGTGCCTGGGGCTAGTTACCAGGGGCTAGCTACCCTATTCGGCGGCGTACTCTCACTCCTGCGGGCTTGTCCTACCGCGGCTTCACGGGGCTAATCTACCCGACTCCTCCCTTGCTGGGGCGGCTCCGGCAACTTGCTGACTGAGACTTAACTGTCTTCGCACGGGCGGGTGTATTTCTCTGCTCGTTAGGTTGCTTGCGTGCTGCGGCGCTAAAACGATCCTCTCGTATATCTACTGCGGTCTCCCTGGCCGGGAGACGCCTGGCGACTGCTCGCGCGAGCTAGCAGCCGTACGTTTGCCTACATGTCGCCTCGCCTCGCCTTGGGGCTGACTGCGGCTTGGCTGGCCGGGTCAACCTCCCGCTGGTATCTTGCCGTACGCGCCGCGATCTTCAATCGCCGCACGCCATTCCTTCTGTCGACGTGCGTCTGTCACTGCCAACCGCGTCCCTCACTCGCTTGACCCCGGGGTCAGGACTACGAGCACCCCCGTCACTCTTACTGTATGATAAGATCAAGCTAAACCTCGGTGAAACTGAACAGGCAGTGAAGGAAGAAGGGACTTTGGTGGTGGTGCAGGAGAAAGGGCAACAGATTGGAACGCAGCAGAGGCTGACGACGTCCAAGCAAGTGGACATTGATTTCCACCGCCAAGATGTCGTGGCATCGACACGACGCCATCGCGCGAACAGAGCAGCTGCTGACAGATCAACTCACTTCAAACCTCAACTTACCTCTTCAGCGCAATATCGCAGATAGCTTCATCCATTCCGAAGATGCAACGGCATCTGGAGAAGTCACTCAGTTGGAAGAACACTGTGACCCTCTTTTCCATGCGAGAGACGTTGGGGACTTTCCCAGTCTTGTTGCCTCGAAGGTCGATGACTGCATAATCGTTCACTGCAAGTGCAGCATACTTTCCGCCTGGTGCGAAACGCGCCACATGCTCACCGATCTTGTCTCCGTTCACCAGCAGCTCGAGCCCCCAGCGCAGGCTCCCATTGAGATAAAAGTCGATTTCTCCATCGATCCGCAGCGCCTGATCACCGTCAGAGAATACGCGTGACAACTCGGGGCAAATCAAGCATGTCGGATGGGTGTTCAGAGCAAGGCCTCCCATGAACATATGCTGGAAAGTAGCTTCCTTGGGGAAGCTCGTCGCATCAACCACAGCCTGCTGCAGCGCAGAAGCCGACATGTTGCCAATAACATTCTTGATCAGATCACGCAGCGACGGCGGGTTTTGAAGTGCACGATTCGGGAAAAGCCACTTGCTGTAGTACTTCGCTGCCAATGGAGACGAAAATCCCACTAGCCGATCGGCATCTTCGACGATAATACCAGCTTTCTTCAAAGCCACAAAGCAACGATTGTCTGCATCGGCCAGCTTCGACTTCAGCGAGACAATATTCGGTGCAGCAACCAGGCATTCGATCAGAAACTGCCGAAGCTCCGAACTGGTCGGTGTCGTGTGGTGACTACCGAAACATCGTCATTCGCTGCAGGCACTCTTGACTTAAACAGTAGGCAACCAATTCGGGCTCTGCTGGAGCCGGGTCTTTGGCGAAGAAGGTCGCCATGGCGTCAACTGAATAGCGCAACGCCCCGATCAGTCCAACGCACTCGCGAATCAACAACTGGATGACGTTTCGTTGCTGCATTCTCTCGGGCAATCCGGTTCTTGGCAACCGCAAAAATCCTTCCGCTTCCGCGTCGCCCAACAGGAAATCCTTCGGCCGAGCGTCAAAAGCGACTGGAACCCAATCGGACTCTCGACTCCACCTTCTAGCGCATGCGTCGCACAGATGATGAAACGAATATTGCCTGGTAGCCACGACGGCGCAACCTTGATCAAGGTGCTCCAGAATCCATTCTCGCCGTACTTCGCTTGAGCATCATCCACCATAACGACATGGTCTTCGGTCGAGCTGAGGCTCGTCGTTCCACCGTAGACGTCAATTCCACAAGAGCGCAGTAAGTCAACCGCTGATACGTCGCCACGAAGAAAGGAGATGGGGACACAATTCAGTCCAGGATATCTACGAGCAAACAGCGACAATAGCGACGTCTTCCCTGATGCTGCGGGCGAGATGAGGAGGAGGAAGCGGTATCGGCCGGACGTCATACTATCGTGGATACGGCCGAGAAGGTGCACGCGCGCAAGATGAGGCGCTTCAGGGTTCACGCTGTAACAGGGCTGCCGCGTGGGCGCCCGATGACGCGCGCAATGGTGGACGAGACGGACGGATGTTGAAGACGCGAGCCAGGACCGCCACATGGGCGCCCGGCGACGCGCGCAAGGATGGACGGATGGACGAACGATGGACGGAGGCTGGTCCGGAGGACCCCGGTCTGCGAGCGACAGGCACGACGGAGAGGAAATTGGCGAAGTACCGCCGCCGAGCCGCCGACACGCAAGTGAAGACCGCGGGCCCGCTGGATTCTGGACGGACGGACGGATGACGGGCGAGGGCTGGACGGAGCTCTCAGCGTGAGAGAGCTCACTTTGGTTTTGGCACTGCAGAGTGCAAGTGGTTGCCGAACGACTGCGAACTGGACGGACAAGCGGTTAGCGAGCGGCTGGGTGTAGCAATTTGTGCGAGACAGTGGCTAGCTAGTCGTAGTTTGATTGCATTGGCAGGACGCTAAATAAAATTGGGAGTGTGTCAGTGAGGCACACGCCGGCGCGGTGGATTGAGTTGTCCACTGACGGCGAGACGGACTTTGGCGCAAATCGGCACCGTGTCGACCAACCCCGGCGTGCAGGGGAAAGAAGAAGACACGTTGCAACGCCATTCTGGAATAACTGGACTGCCGAGACGCTACTATCTCGACGCGGCACTTCCACGAGGAGCGCCTTTTTCTTCGATCCGCCAAGTGTACCAATCGGCAAATTCTCTTCCAAGGTGTTCTCCTTGGCGTCATACGCTGCTATGTCGGCGTAGAATCGCAGGTTAGCTGCAATCATATTTGAGGGTGGAATGGCCTTGACGTGATCCCAGACTGCCTTGCAGAGATCATCAATATCACTGAGACCGTCCGATGGCACTGATGCTGTCTGGATATTCGCGTACGATCCGCGAGTTGCTGCATCCACTAGCCGGAACCACACTTTCCGCGCCATCTCTTCTTTTTCTTCTAATCACAATTTTCGTGTGAGTCTTTGCTGGCAGTCGATACCTCTGCACGGCGACATCGCCCGATCGTTGCTTACCTGCTTGGTTCGCTTGCTCCTCCTTGCTCCTCCGTTCTGAGAGGGCTTATATGAGAGCAATCAAAAGACCTCAAATGAGGTTTTATGCAAAGCTGCAATGATTTTGCGAAATGTGTCATCAAGCTACATTGTCACTTTCCCAGTCACGAAAGTTTTCTCATGTTGGCTAGTAAGTTGTAATTCTACAACCTGGCATTGCTGCTGGCAGCGCGTCAGCTTCGCTCGGCTCACCAGCCGCACCGCCGCCACCTTCGCGCCACCATCGCCAGTGTCCGTCCGGAAAAGGATGACGACCTGCTGCTCCTTCTCTTCGTAGCGCAACCTCGTTCTTCTCGAAGTCCATCGTCGCCTGTGGTGCTGCAGGAAGTCCACGCCGACCAGGAACTCGTCCGTACAGCCGTCGATAATGCACGCCTCCACAGTCACCGCCTGGCCGAAGGCGTTGCGCATGTTGAACGTCCACACGCCGAACACATCCAGCGTGAAGCCGCCAATGCCTTCAACAACGTCTACAGGGGCCGGTCACCGAGCTCGTTCACCCCGCAGCATCCAGTCCGTGCCATCCACCGACTACCTTGCGCCGCTGTCCAGCTTCACGGGCAGTCGCTCTCCTTCAACGTTCATGGTTGCCGTCGGCAACCCGTCCTCAGCCAGCACACTGAATGCGCTGCCACCGCTCGTCGTCCAGCGCCGTCACCACCGAGTCCACGTCCTTCGTGTCCGTCGCCGCTGCGTGTTTCCGGCGCTCCGCATTTACCGCTCGCAGCCGCTTGGCCGCGCGCTTCTTCTGCTTCGCCACCCTGCGCACTCTGACGATACTGTGCGCGTCTGCCGTCTCGCCGTCGTCCTTGCTGACCGACTCCGTGCCGCTCAACACCTCGCCGTCGACCTTGCTGACCGACTCCGCGCCGCTCGAGGCCGACACCTCGCCGTTGACCTTGCTGACCGCCACCTCACTGTCAGCCGCTGGGATGCCGCCTTCCTCAGATCCAAGCACGCCGCCAATTGCTCCGGGTTCGCCGCCCTCCTCAGTCTCCGGCCCTTCGCTGCTTGTCGGAAGGCTGCCGCCTTCCTCAGTCGCATGCCGTCGCCCATCGTCCTGCACATCATCCGCCGCCGCCGGTCTCACGTAGCGCAGTGCCGCCATGGTCGGGCGCACCGTCGCCACGTAGCGTTGAGCTCGTTCCTCGTCTCGTCCCGCCAGTTCTTCGTCCAAATGGACACTTGCTGCTGCCTCCGCAGCCATTGTGTCCCCGTCGCGTGCCGCCGCGCTTCCGCCCAACTGCACCACTCGTTCGTCTCTGTCGTCACCTTCTCGCCCAGCCATCTCGCCGAAGTACTGCTCACACAACGCGTCCGCGTCGCGCAGCTCTCTCGCCAACTCCGGATGCTGGCTGAACGTCGAGTCTTCCACTCGCCACTCGTCGTCCTCGCCGGGTTCTTGTTCAGCACCGCTTGGCGCCCGTCTTCGCGGAGGAGCTCCCTGCCGTGATCGCCGTCTGCCCGTCACCACTGCCGTCCACGTGCCACTTGGCGCCGCCGGTCGGGGAATGCGCTACTCTCCCGGACGTAGAGATCCCCTTCCTACGTCCGGTCTGCATTTTCCGCCGTCGATCCTTGCGTGGCTGCACGCGATGCCAAGTACGCCTCGTTCCGCGCTCTCGCTTCCGGATCAGGACACTCTCGGGCAAAGTGCCCCGTCCCGCCGCACGCGAAGCACTTCGTGTCGGCGTTCAGCCACTTGTTCACCTTCCACTCGGGGAGCCTGCCACCTGCGGCTCAGTCTTGGCCACACGTACCGCGTCCACCGCCTTCCGGACCGCTGCCTTCTGCTTCTTCCGCCGCGGCAGCTTCTGCGCGGGTTCTTCCGCTGAGTCTTTGCTGGACTCGTCGTCCTCTGCCTGCATTATGCGGACCTTCGCCCTCTTGCCGCCGCTGGCCACGCCACGCTTACCGCTGGCTCGCCCTTCCTGCCGCACTCTCGACTGCTGGTGCTTCTTCGTCGGCTACCAGTAGCGACCGTTCCAGTATCGCCCGTCCGGCACGTCCCACGTCCCGGTGTACTTGTTGTAGACGCCCTGGGGTTGGTGAAGAACGCCACCTCCTGGCTCTCCGTGCCCATCTGCGCCGTTAGCGACTCGCTCGTTGGCCTAGAACCAACGCCACTCCAGGGACGATAGCCACACTTCCAGTCGTTCCATTCATAGGTACAGCGAAGGCGTTCGGTGCAGTCGCCCACGCCTGCCCAATGTTCATCATGCCCTGCGCCACATTGTCGATGGGGTCATCGATGGCCGTCGCCTTGTCCACAGCCTGCTCCAACGTCGTGGGCGCCAGGTCCTGCTTCACCAACATGCGGGTCGTCTTGTCCAGGTTGCGGTAGAATTGAGCCAGCAACGTGCGCTCACTCACGTGGTTCTGACCCGTCAGGTCTCGCAACCCTGCCGCAAAGTCCGCGAACGTCTCACCGGGGTACATCATGCGCTGGTAGACTCGCCACTCTGCCATCGCCTGATCTGGCCGCTCTCCATACCGTCGCATGATCGCCGACTTCAATCTTGTCCACGTCTTCTCTTCCGTTGGCAGCTCTTGGTCCATCTGGACCCACCAGCCAGCCGTATTGTCTAGCAACTTGTTGCCCACGATGAAATACAACTCAGCGTCCGTCCAATCTCCTCTGCCGGAGAGCCGTGTGCCCTCACCTACTACCAGATCCACTTTTGCAATCCAGGTCGACACCGACACCGTTGGGGAAGGCTTGTACGGCGTCAACTCCAGATCCTTCGCGTTCTTCCGGTGCTGCCGGCGCCGTTCTGATCGTGACGAGCGTCGTCGTCGGTGTCGCCGTCCATGTCGTCGTCGTCGCCGTCCAGCTCGCGAGTCGTCGTCGCTGTCGGAGCTGTCAGAACTGCTGGAGCTGCTGTCACCGCTGCCTCCTGGGGATGAAGGCTGCCGCGCCGGTACTCTCGTCGTCGTTGTCCTTCTCGTCGCGCTGGGTGCCACCGTCCTCGCAGAGGGCTGGGCTCGCTCGTGCGCCACTTGAGGTGCCGCCGTGGCCACTGTCCCAGTCGTCGCCGAGGTCATTCCAGTCGCCACGGGCGTCATCATGCCCGTGCGGGTCGCCGCCATCTCCGTCTGCACCGTATCGTCCGTCGTGGCCGTTCGGGGAGCCGTTTCAGTCGTGCTCGCCGTCCCCGTCGCGGCCGTCCGCGCTGTCGCCGTCGTGCCAGGCTGTCCCGCTGCCGCTGCTCCGGGTGGCGCCGTCGCTGTCGGTCTGGCCAGCCCCATGCCGTCCACGCGAGCTTCCAGGCGCGCCACCGTCGACATCATCAAGTGGATGGCGTTGACCAGCGTGGTCATCTCCGAGTTCGTCGTCGCGGCCGGGGCGTTGCCGTCCGGCATGAGGCTCGTCGCCGGGTGTCTGCCAGCCGCAGCCGGTGTCACCGCCGTCGTCGTGTCCGTCGTCGTCGCTGTCGCCGTGTTCGTCGTCGTGGCGGGCGCGGGTTGGCTAAGCCCGACGCTCGCCGGGTTCATCGTCACCGCGTCCGTGGTGCTCGTCGCCGCCGACTGCGTCGTCGTCGTCGTGGCAGTAGCTGCCGTCGTGGCCGTGTACGCCGTGGAGGTCGCCGTCTGCGCGGTCCTCGGCGGTGTTGCTGGGGCATCCCTGCTGGTCCTTGGGAGCGCGTGATCACTCCGGGAGGCGTCGCTGGAGCCCTTGTCATTGTGTTCGTTCCGTCCGTAGCCAAAATTACAAAACTGTTCGTAGATCTTCGTCAAATTACGCCCCTGTATGACCACCATGCAACGTGTCTTCTTCTTTCCCCTGCACGCCGGGGTTGGTCGACACGGTGCCGATTTGCGCCAAAGTCCGTCTCGCCGTCAGTGGACAACTCAATCCACCGCGCCGGCGTGTGCCTCACTGACACACTCCCAATTTTATTTAGCGTCCTGCCAATGCAATCAAACTACGACTAGCTAGCCACTGTCTCGCACAAATTGCTACACCCAGCCGCTCGCTAACCGCTTGTCCGTCCAGTTCGCAGTCGTTCGGCAACCACTTGCACTCTGCAGTGCCAAAACCAAAGTGAGCTCTCTCACGCTGAGAGCTCCGTCCAGCCCTCGCCCGTCATCCGTCCGTCCGTCCAGAATCCAGCGGGCCCGCGGTCTTCACTTGCGTGTCGGCGGCTCGGCGGCGGTACTTCGCCAATTTCCTCTCCGTCGTGCCTGTCGCTCGCAGACCGGGGTCCTCCGGACCAGCCTCCGTCCATCGTTCGTCCATCCGTCCATCCTTGCGCGCGTCGCCGGGCGCCCATGTGGCGGTCCTGGCTCGCGTCTTCAACATCCGTCCGTCTCGTCCACCATTGCGCGCGTCATCGGGCGCCCACGCGGCAGCCCTGTTACAGCGTGAACCCTGAAGCGCCTCATCTTGCGCGCGTGCACCTTCTCGGCCGTATCCACGATAGTATGACGTCCGGCCGATACCGCTTCCTCCTCCTCATCTCGCCCGCAGCATCAGGGAAGACGTCGCTATTGTCGCTGTTTGCTCGTAGATATCCTGGACTGAATTGTGTCCCCATCTCCTTTCTTCGTGGCGACGTATCAGCGGTTGACTTACTGCGCTCTTGTGGAATTGACGTCTACGGTGGAACGACGAGCCTCAGCTCGACCGAAGACCATGTCGTTATGGTGGATGATGCTCAAGCGAAGTACGGCGAGAATGGATTCTGGAGCACCTTGATCAAGGTTGCGCCGTCGTGGCTACCAGGCAATATTCGTTTCATCATCTGTGCGACGCATGCGCTAGAAGGTAGAGTCGAGAGTCCGATTGGGTTCCAGTCGCTTTTGACGCTCGGCCGAAGGATTTCCTGTTGGGCGACGCGGAAGCGGAAGGATTTTTGCGGTTGCCAAGAACCGGATTGCCCGAGAGAATGCAGCAACGAAACGTCATCCAGTTGTTGATTCGCGAGTGCGTTGGACTGATCGGGGCGTTGCGCTATTCAGTTGACGCCATGGCGACCTTCTTCGCCAAAGACCCGGCTCCAGCAGAGCCCGAATTGGTTGCCTACTGTTTAAGTCAAGAGTGCCTGCAGCGAATGACGATGTTTCGGTAGTCACCACACGACACCGACCAGTTCGGAGCTTCGGCAGTTTCTGATCGAATGCCTGGTTGCTGCACCGAATATTGTCTCGCTGAAGTCAAAGCTGGCCGATGCAGACAATCGTGCTTTGTGGCTTTGAAGAAAGCTGGTATTATCGTCGAAGATGCCGATCGGCTAGTGGGATTTTCGTCTCCATTGGCAGCGAAGTACTACAGCAAGTGGCTTTTCCCGAATCGTGCACTTCAAAACCCGCCGTCGCTGCGTGATCTGATCAAGAATGTTATTGGCAACATGTCGGCTTCTGCGCTGCAGCAGGCTGTGGTTGATGCGACGAGCTTCCCCAAGGAAGCTACTTTCCAGCATATGTTCATGGGAGGCCTTGCTCTGAACACCCATCCGACATGCTTGATTTGCCCCGAGTTGTCACGCGTATTCTCTGACGGTGATCAGGCGCTGCGGATCGATGGAGAAATCGACTTTTATCTCAATGGGAGCCTGCGCTGGGGGCTCGAGCTGCTGGTGAACGGAGACAAGATCGGTGAGCATGTGGCGCGTTTCGCACCAGGCGGAAAGTATGCTGCACTTGCAGTGAACGATTATGCAGTCATCGACCTTCGAGGCAACAAGACTGGGAAAGTCCCCAACGTCTCTCGCATGGAAAAGAGGGTCACAGTGTTCTTCCAACTGAGTGACTTCTCCAGATGCCGTTGCATCTTCGGAATGGATGAAGCTATCTGCGATATTGCGCTGAAGAGGTAAGTTGAGGTTTGAAGTGAGTTGATCTGTCAGCAGCTGCTCTGTTCGCGCGATGGCGTCGTGTCGATGCCACGACATCTTGGCGGTGGAAATCAATGTCCACTTGCTTGGACGTCGTCAGCCTCTGCTGCGTTCCAATCTGTTGCCCTTCCTCCTGCACCACCACCAAAGTCCCTTCTTCCTTCACTGCCTGTTCAGTTTCACCGAGGTTTAGCTTGATCTTATCATACAGTAAGAGTGACGGGGGTGCTCGTAGTCCTGACCCCGGGGTCAAGCGAGTGAGGGACGCGGTTGGCAGTGACAGACGCACGTCGACAGAAGGAATGGCGTGCGGCGATTGAAGATCGCGGCGCGTACGGCAAGATACCAGCGGGAGGTTGACCCGGCCAGCCAAGCCGCAGTCAGCCCCAAGGCGAGGCGAGGCGACATGTAGGCAAACGTACGGCTGCTAGCTCGCGCGAGCAGTCGCCAGGCGTCTCCCGGCCAGGGAGACCGCAGTAGATATACGAGAGGATCGTTTTAGCGCCGCAGCACGCAAGCAACCTAACGAGCAGAGAAATACACCCGCCCGTGCGAAGACAGTTGAGTCTCAGTCAGCAAGTTGCCGGAGCCGCCCCAGCAAGTGAGGAGTCGGGTAGATTAGCCCCGTGAAGCCGCGGTAGGACAAGCCCGCAGGAGTGAGAGTACGCCGCCGAATAGGGTAGCCAGCCCCTGGTAACCAGCCCCAGGCGCCTCATGTAACGGGGTTACATCGAATAGTGTGATGCACACAAGCTAGGTGCCACACATAAGTGGCTTCCACACATATGTTACGTGGGTCACCCCAGATAGGAGTGGGTGGCTCACAGCCCACTGGATACGCATTTGACTAGGCTCTACTATGATAGATAGTTAGTCCTATACATACAAACAACAGGCGGCTCTGCCGCGATAAACAACAATACATTCAGTTCACATTTGAAGCCTAAGAGTTCACTAGCCTTGTTTAAGGTACTTCTGTCTCTTGGAGTCCGTAAGTAGTTATCTTACGGTACTCGGTATAGCTCTTGTATAGAGCGTAAGGTTATCAATATTACTAGAGACTCTCTGAGTCTGTGTCTTCCTCTGGCGCTAAAGCTACGGCAGCCCCGCTGCACTTGGTAGGACTCGTAGTCAATCCGACGCCTGAGTCTTACGACTGTCCCTCTGTGAGGATGGAGCAATTTCCCCACTTACCCCCGAACCAACAGGACGGGCTTAATAAGCAGATGTCCTTGATCGGCCCGGAAGGTGTGGCCCATCTTGCTTCGCAAGGCCCCGACGCGGTGAACGCGCGTCTGGAGGCGTTTTCTCAGTATGAGAATGCTCTGTTGGAGCACGTCCAGCAGAAGATGACTGCGGCCGCGGCATCTGTGACGCCTAGGCCTGCATCGGATGATGCTCCACGAGCTAAACCGCTCATGGTGAGCGTCAAGACCTTCGAGGGCAAGGAAGGCGAAAGCCTTTTGCTCTGGATCAGAGAGGTCGAAATGGCCATGTCGTCCGCCATGCTCAAGACCGAGCAACTGCGCGTGGCGCTTGCTATCTCCAAGCTCGGTGGTCGAGCGCGAGAATGGGCACTGACGTGTGGTAAGTCTGTGGACACCGCGTTCCCTTCATGGGATGACCTGTAGCTTCAGCCCCCAGGTGTGTTCTCACCGCCTAACCAGGCCTACTGCGTGAGGTCACGCTTCCTATCTACCCGCAAGGGCAAGAAGGAGTTGGTGGCCTTCGTCCAAGAGCTGCGAACGCTCATCGCCGGTATGGCGGCGGACCCTCTTCCCGAGGTGGTCACTGTGACCGTCTTCATGGAAGGTCTCCGCACCGGCGTGGCAAGGACGGAGGTCTTCCGTGTTCATCCACCTCGTTCGAGGAGGCAGTGAACGTGGCGTTAAACGCCGAGTTCAACTTCAAGTCAGCCCGACTTGGTTGGGCGGCTTCTCAAACCAGCGCTTCCGGATCCTCGGACGCATTGAACGGCGCAGTCCCGATGGACCTCAGCAATGTTGAAGACGAAGAAGCTGAGCTTCAAGCTGCTGAGCAGCGTATCGGCATCCATCGATGCTATGTGTGCGGCAGCACGCAACACCTGCGTCCGGGTTGCCCGCTGCGCAAGCAGCGCCAGGCTCCGTCGAGCCGAACCTCCGCTTCTGAGCAGAAGCCTGGCTCGGGGCGGGGAAACGCCAAGTCCCAGTAGGCGCGGGGCGCCCTGCTGGGGAAGAAGAACTGAGTTCTGTTGAGCCTCAGGGAGGAGGTCGGCAGGGCTTAGCCCCAAAGAGCACCGTGCTCTCTAACAACACGGAACGTGTATGCAAGCCGGGCTTGCTGGTCGTTAAGGCGACCGTGAAGGGCTTTGAGAAGCCATGGAGAATCCTTATCGACTCCGGGGCGTCGGGTAATTATGCTCGGCGCTCCACGATGGAAGGAAGTCAGCAATACGCTGAAGCGCTGAAGGCGCATACGAGTGACATTGTCACGGTCCGTCTCGCGACCAGAACTCGTGTCACGGTGCCCAAGGTTCCCGTGAACCTGGGCGTGAAGTTCTTGGACTTCGATAGCGTTGAACGCTGTCTCGTCATCGACCTGGATTCGAGGTACGACCTCATCCTCGGCATGGCATGGCTGGAGTGCCATGAACCATGGATCGACCGGCGGTCGAATACCTTAGGCGCTACGCGCTTGCCTCCTAGGGGAGCATTGGCGAGTCATGAACCCACCTCTGCTAGGAAGCAAAAGCGCTATTGGCGCGGGCACTGGACCGAGTCGGTCAATGTGCTGGACATTGGAGTGTCCGAGTTAATGGACACTGGCGTCGAAGACGCGAGTCCCGAGCACTGCTCGTGGGCTGGACGTGGAGCGGCACGTAACCCGCTGAGCGATGCTCGTGGCTTGAGCGCAGCATCGCTGCATGCCGGTAATGGCATGGTCGACAGTTCGTCGAGGCATCTTGGGCATGGCCTGAGCGGTGCTCGTCACGAGAGCGCAGCATCGCTGCATGCCACTGATGGCGTGGTCGGCTGTGAGCCGAGGCATCAAGGGGAGGACCCTGACGATGCGGGTGGAGTGGCACCTAATCCACTGGGCGAGGGCTGTGAGCGTTGCGGCTCCACGCCGGCTCAATCAGAGCAGCAAGAGGTGACGACACCTGACGAGACTTTCAGTCTGAACACGCTGGCCTCTCCGAGGCGTACAGCTTCCGCGAGGAGGCGGCAGCGATGCCAGATGGCGACTGCGAGACGCAAGGCGTCGGTCCTGGTACAGGACGTGTCCGTCGTGGACGATGATAGCGAGCAGCTATACACACTCGTTGATGGAGTGACTGGTGAAGCCGAGGGCAACGTCAGCCTCGAGGCTATTCCGACGGTGGCTGCTCTGCTAGAGCTGGACGAGATGTCCATTCCCAACTTTGGGGTTGCCTTAAAGGCTGGCACGCTCGCCGAAGTGGTCATGATACGACCGGAGGAGGAATTGAACTCCTCGTCGCTTATGGATGAAGCTGTCCTTGAGGACACGAAGGAGGCACTCAGTGCGCGAAGTGGATCTTCGATCCTGAAGGACCCATCGGATCCGTTCTATCCTTTGGTTAAGGAGTTCCAGGATGTGGTCTCGAATGACCCGCCCACTGGCTTACCTCCGGATCGAGGTGTCCGTCATGAGATTGATTTGGTTCCTGGAACCAAATACTGCGTAACGAGGCAGTGGCCCTTACCGAAGGAGCAGTGCGACGTCATTGACGCGTTCTTCAGTGCCAAGCACGCGGCGGGCATGGTGCGTGAGAGCAAGTCTCCGCACTCGACGCCTACGTTCTGTGTCAGAAAGCCTAATGGCAAGTGGCACATCGTTCATGCTTTCAATAAGCTCAACGCTGCCACCATTCCGGCACAGACGCCGATTCCTAGGAAGGATGTTCTGCAGAACAATATGGTTGGCTGCACGATGTACAGTGCGCTCGACTTGGTCGATGGTTATTACCAGTTGCTCATGCGAGCGAGTGACATTCCGCTGACAGCGGTTAGCACTCCGAGCGGTATGCTCTGGGAGTGGCTAGTCATGCCCCAAGGGCTGTCGAACGCGCCTGCGACGTTCAATCGTCTGGTGACGCAGCTCTTCAGGCCCCTGCGGGCGTTTGCTCAAACGTACTTCGACGACATCTTCGTCCACAGTCGCGCGGAGCACGGTCGGTCTGACGTGGAGAACCACATTGACCACTTGCGAGCAGTGCTCGAGTGCATGCGCACCAACAAGCTATACGCTAACGCATTAAAATGCATCTTCGGCGCTGACGAAATTCCTTTCTTAGGATGCTTCGTTGGGAAGCGCGGCCTTCGAGCAGATCCTGCTAAGGTTAAGGCCATCGTTGACTGGCCGGTTCCCAAGAACCAAAAGGACTTACGCAAGTGGCTTGGTCTCGCCAACTACTTGCACAAGTACAGCGCGAACTACGCTGAGATGGCTCGGCCATTGTCCAATCTCCTTAAGAAGGATGAGGACTGGTGTTGGAACACCGAGCATCAAGATGCTTTCGAAGCAGTCAAGGAGAGTCTCCTTCATGCCCCGATCCTGGCGTTGCCAGACCCTGAACGTCCTTTCAGTGTCGTCTGTGACGCATCGGACTTTGCCATAGGCAGTGCTCTGCTTCAAGCAGACGCCGAAGGGCGTGAACGCGTGATAGCGTTTGAGTCTCGCCAGCTTAAGGCTGCAGAGAAGAACTATCCAGTTCATGACAAAGAGCTACTTGCGATGAAGTATGCTCTCGTCAAGTTCAGGGTTCACCTGCTGGGCTCTAAGCCGTTTGTGATCTTCACTGATCATGCGTCACTACGCACTGCGACCCAGTCGCCTCACCTCTCGCAAAGGATGACCCGTTGGCTGTCCTTCTTCGCGGAGTACAACTTCGAGGTGAAGTACAAGCCTGGCAGGCAGAATGGTCTTGCAGACGCGTTGTCACGGCGACCGGACTATGAGCTTGCTCATGTCACGATGGTGACCTCGTCGGTGACGGACTTGATACGCGCTGCGTATGCGCGAGACGACATGTGTGTCGCCCTGCTGCGTGCTCTTGGGAGCAAGGAGTTTGAAAACTCGGACAAGACATTGTCGGCGCGCTTGCGCGCGAGCCTCCGTCGCTGACGGTCTGCTGTACTACAGCACGAGTGCGGAGGACACACCTCGAGTCGTGGTCCCTCACGACGAGGATTTGAAGTATCGTATCCTCTACGAGACGCATGATACACCGCTTGGCGGCCACCTCGGTCGCGAGAAGACCTACAGCTCTGTGAGCCGGACCTATTGGTGGCCCAAGCTGTACAAGTGGACGAGCACGTACGTGCGCACGTGTGAGACGTGTCAGCGGGTGAAGCCCTCACCGCATGCGGCCGCGCCGCTGGCAAGCTTGCCTGTACCCTCTGGGTGTTGGGAGTCCATGAGTTTGGACTTCGTGTTTGGCCTTCCAAAGGACTCGGAAGGTAACACGGGCATCGTGGTCTTCGTTGACCGTCTGAGCAAGATGGCTCATCTAGCGGCTGTGCCGGACACCGTGGACGGTGAAGGGACAGCGAAGCTGTTTCTCGATCGGGTCTTCCGCCAACACGGGCTGCCCGCATCGATTGTCTCTGATCGAGACCCCCGCTTCACTGGGAAGTTTTGGGACGCTGTCTTTAAGGTGCTTGGCACCAAGTTGGACATGTCCACAGCGGACCATCCGCAGACCGACGGTCAGACTGAGCGCGTGAATCGCGTTGTCGAAGACATTCTTCGTAGCATTTGCGCTGAAACGCCGAAGCGTTGGAGCGCTATGCTTCCACTCGTCGAGTTTGCGTTGAACAACGCTGTGCATGCCTCCACGGGCTACACTCCGTTCTACGTGAACGGCCTCACCCACCCGCGCGTCCCGCTGACGCTGCCACTCCGTGGTCCTGGGCTTGGTGGGGGAGAGATAGCCGATCGGCTTGCTGATGTCAGCCCACTCACTGTTCGTAAACAGGTTGACGAGTTCCTGTCAACGCGTCTAAGTGTCCTTCGACACGTACGTGACGCAATGGCTGATAGCCAAGACAAACAGAAAGAACATGCGGATGCTAAAGGCAGAGGCAATGTTGAGAGTTATGAGGTCGGGGACCTAGTGTTGCTTAACGCTAAAAACCTACCTACACATGCAGTGTCTGCGGTCTTCAAGACCAAGTTGCGCCCGCGCTTCGTGGGACCGTTCACGGTCGTGGCCAAGAAGGGCCTGGCGTACACGCTCAATCTTCCGAAGAAGATGCGTACGCACCCGTGTTCTACGTTGGCTTGCTCAAGCCGTACTGGGACCCGGCCCATGTGGGTTCTCAGGAGCTGGCGCCCAACGTGGCGGAGCCACAGCGCCCTGCTGAAGTCGCAGCAACAGGTCGACCTGACCTTCCAGCCGCGCGAAACCTTGTTCAAGGCGCGCCAGGCGTTGAGTCGCCGACTCAGCAGCCTCACACCACTGGAGACGTTCCCGGAGATCGCGGATCTCATTCACGGTGGTGTCAGACTCCCTCTCGGCTTGATCAAGCCTCCGCACATGGCGCTCCAGGATCTGACGCACGTCGCTCAGCGATCTCTCCAAGCTCTCCAGCTCCTCAGGCCGGACAGGCTCCTCACCGTGCGAGGACACGGGCGCCGCCGGCGCTGCTCGACGAGCAGGAGAACCGCCACTTTCATGTGGAGCGTATTCTAAAGCGTCGTCGACGCGACGCTCATAACCAATATTTGGTAAAGTGGCGTGGGTACCCGCACTCAGAAAACTCGTGGGAGTTTGAGGTACCCCTCCGGCAAGACTGCCCTGACGTCGTGGACGCTTTTGATCGCCGCGATCGAAGGCGCTCTGCGAGCCCGCGACCGCGAAGTCGGTCGCCTCACGCTTCCCGCCGCTAGGCAGGGGAGCTGAGGGATCATACGCTGAGCTCAAGCGTTGATCCCGGGCTGCTGCAGCCGTCGACTCACCTTGGTGAGTTCCTGCAGCGCTCTTAAGAGCAGAGAAGCCGAGTCCGAGGGACTGTAGCGACCTGGAGGCGGCCGCCTGACGCTTCGTCTTCATCTTCGCGAAATCGAAGCGAAGCCGGCGCTCTAAGCGCACATCAGCTTCGTCGAAGCTAGACTGGAGAGCCTCCAGCGAAGAGAGACGGCGGGTTCGATGAACCCAGCTCGTGAATTGAGCGTCGTCCTCGTGGAGGAGCTCTCCCGGACCGAGCACCACCGGAATAGTCCGCATCGCGGGGACTGAAGCCCCACGGGCTTGATCGGACAGGCGAGTCCCATACTCCTCCGGAGTGGTCTGCTGCGGCGTCAGAAGCCTCTCTCGGAGAGCCGTACGAGTAGCGACCTCGTCGCTGGTACTGGCCGCCGGCCCGATTCGCCAATTCTGCAATGGCCCCGAACCAAACTGCTTCAAGCGCTCCACCGGGGTGAGCGGTACGAAGCCATACTCTCGTCGAGAGCTCACTAGCGGTCGCGCCTCAGGTCGTTACGAACGAACGGCAGTTTGCCCCTCGAGCTGACGCTCTTGAGCCTCGTCGAGGTCGTTGGAGATCTCGTTTGTCTCCAGACCAGACGAAGCACGAAGTGCTGTGGTCTCGCGATCCACGAAAGGGTTGGGAACCCGGCGTTGCTGCTCCGGCGAGCGTAGACGCGCAGGTGGCGGGGAGTCCTCTCGCTGAGGCATCGGCGTGTCGGAGCTGTAGTCCAGCTCCTCGTCCTCCTCCCCCTCCTCGAGGCCCTCAAAGAGGTTATCTGCCGCACGGCGGGCCATGTTCGCGCTGCTGGGGCTCTCGGAGCTAAGAGCACGACGGCGCTGCTGCAGGGCGTGATACTCTCTCACCGAGAGCGTTGACGCGGGGCGCGGTGAGACCTTACGGTCGGACGTTGTGGCACTAGGTGCCGGAGACGCGGGCGCGCTCTTGTTGTCGAGTGACTAAGACGCCTGCGGACTCCAAGCTCTGTGCTCGTTGAACTTGGAAAGTTCTGGAGCGGGCTCTCGCGAGGGCAAGCGACTTGGCCGTTGCCGTCGAGATTTCTCAATCGAGACGATGACGAGTGCGGACACGTGGTGTCCACAATCTGGTGGGGGAGGGTGTAACGGGGTTACATCGAATAGTGTGATGCACACAAGCTAGGTGCCACACATAAGTGGCTTCCACACATATGTTACGTGGGTCACCCCAGATAGGAGTGGGTGGCTCACAGCCACTGGATATGCATTTGACTAGGCTCTACTATGATAGATAGTGAGACCTATACATACAAACAACAGGCGGCTCTGCCGCGATAAACAACAATACATTCAGTTCACATTTGAAGCCTAAGAGTTCACTAGCCTTGTTTAAGGTACTTCTGTCTCTTGGAGTCCGTAAGTAGTTATCTTACGGTACTCGGTATAGCTCTTGTATAGAGCGTAAGGTTATCAATATTACTAGAGACTCTCTGAGTCTGTGTCTTCCTCTGACGCTAAAGCTACGGCAGCCCCGCTGCACCTCATCTCCAAGGCTGGTAGCAGATCGCTGGATCAAGGCCACCTCAACAGCGGTAAGCTCCGCCACAACACAACGCTAGGAACGCAGCAGTCACTAGTCTGTATTTGTGTGTGGTTAGTTAGCTAGAGTAGTGACAGTGGCAGCTGTAACCATCGGACACCGATCTTGATCAGGATCAGGACCGACGCCGCGTGTTGGTGCAACAGCAGCTTGCAGACGAATGAGGATACGACTTTGAGCAGAAGAACACACACTGTGGTTACTTGGTGGTCATACAGGGGCCTACTACTGAAGCTAGGTCCTGAGGCACGAACCTAAGACGCGAGAGGAGTAGGACAGCTGAGAACAATGACAGCTAGAGGAGACAGAGCGGCCCGGCAGTCGAGCAACGCCAGTGGTCGGCGCCCAGGCAAGAAGAACGGCGCGGCCAAAGACCACGCCACGCGCGAGAACGCGTCTGCGGCTGGACACCGGCGACGACGTCGACGTCAGCAGTATCGTGACGATCGCGCCGGCAGACGACGACGAGAGTGACGGCGCCGACCGGGACAGCCATGAGAGCCGCGAGGAGGAAGAAGGTGCTGGCCAGGCGGGTGGCCAGGACCAGGATGAGAGGAGCAGGAGGATGAGCAGCAGCCACACCCAGGCGCCCAGCAGCAGCAGCAGCGCCGGATAACCAGGCTGAAGCAGACGACGACTTCGAGTCCATGGGCTGGTGGGGCGCGCTCACGCCCGGTCAGCAACGCGCGATGATGCGCCGATTCCTAGTGCAGCCGCCAACGGCAGCACCAACGACGCAGCAGCAGCCGATCGTGATACAAGCGCCCGCAGCCGAGACCCTGCACCGACACCGCGTGAAGTCACTGAAGATTGACGATTTCCGTGGCCAGCCGAACGAGGCCGTGGAAGCTGGTTGGCGACGATTCCACAAGAAGTGGAGCGCCAGGCGAGCTTGGGAGGCGAGACCTGGACAGCCGAGGAGTTGTTCTACGGCGCCACGGCGCACCTGAAAGATGCCGCAGGCAAGTGGCTGATGATCTCCGCGAGACACTGCCACCCGAGGACAAGAACCTGAACTTCTTGATCAGGGCGATGCGAAAGAAGTACGGGCGCAGGGACACGACGTTCCATATCCAGCAGCGGCTTGCCGCCCGGTTCCAGAAGCCCGGCGAGCGCCTGAGCGCCTATGCAGCGAGCTTGGCGAACATCGGCTTCGGGAAACGCGTCCCAGCAGAGTCCTACGTGCAAGCGTTCATCAATGGGATTAATAGCACAACGACAGTCACCCAAGTACGCACCTTCGAACCGCAAACGCTGGACGAGGCGGTGCAGTTCGCCGAGGACAAGTGCGGCGAGTATGGCGAGGGGTTCAAGATGACGGACTGGCGCGTAGCCAAGCGGCGCTACCGTGAAGACCGCGGAATCGACGAGGGGGATGAAGCCCAGCCGACGAAGCGAACTACTGTGGTAAGCCAGGGCATTGGTGGCTTGAGTACTAGCTAACGAAGCGGTCACCGAGCAAGCAGCTGCAAGCGACGGTAATGCTGGAACTGGCCAGTCGGCGGCAACTGTAACTACTGTGGTAAGCCAGGGCATTGGTGGCTTGAATACTAGCTAACGAAGCGGTCACCGAGCAAGCAGCTGCAAGCGACGGTAATGCTGGAACTGGCCAGTCGGCGGCAACTGTAACTACTGTGGTAAGCCAGGGCATTGGTGGCTTGAGTGCCGGGCGAGACTAGCTAACGAAGCGGTCACCGAGCAAGTAGCTGCAAGCGACGATAATGCTGGAACTGGCCAGCCGGCGGCAACTTTGAGTTCGTCGGCGGGAAAGCAGGGCGGGCAGTAGAGGCGGGGGCTTTGCTGTCTGGAGGTAACGCATGCCCCAGAGTTGAGGACACTGACGGTGAACCGGTTCCCGGACAAGAGGCCGAAGAGCGAGTGCTCGTTGGGGAAGAACGCGCTCTACCCGGACGAAGTGCCGCCGAGATTCCGGTCGGTGCACAGAACAAGGCGAAGAGTGGCGGCCAAGATGGCAAGACGCGGAGGAAGATGCTGGGCAAGAGACGAAGGAGCGGACCGAGGAAGGAGGAAGAGAACGAGATCACTGTGGCAGCCGCAGCCACAAGTGAGGGAGAAGACGCGGAGGTACGCACGGCACCCAAGGGTGAGGCGGCAAAGGAAGATGGAGACAGCCAGGTTGCTTCGACCACGGCTACGGCAGGCAGCTCGGCGCTGGTGACGATCACCAATGGGGCGCCGGCAACATGGGAGCGAGCGAATTCTGCCAACAGTACGCTGCCCTTGACGGCAAGACGCTTGGAAACAGCAGTGACTATCGGGGGTGGTGCGACGATCGCCGCCCGCCGACGAAAGCGACGAGCAGAAGCAGCAGTAGCAGCGGCCCGCGGGATTCTGACGAGGGAGTTTCGAGGCGCCGGGAGGAGCGAGCCAAAGTTCTGCGAGTTGTTGTGCAGCAAGCACGTGTCCAACTACACCGAGACGGTGGACGCGAGCGACGCCAAGATCAGGTACAAGGGCTCCACGCAGTGGTGACCGCCGCCAAGAAGAACGTAACGCTAGTGCCCGAGCATGTGGAGCAGCCCGACGAGTCGTCCGCGGAGGGAGCCGACCGTGACGCCAGTGGCCCGAGAAGAACAAAATCCAAGGGGAAGAGCGACGCGGCGGAGCGACGGCTGCGCCTGGCCGATAAGGAATGGACGGAGTGCGTGCGCCACTACGATGAGAACTGTCCCGCCGAGCTGTACGAGGACGGCACGCTGGCCGACATGCGCGCCGCCCAGAAGCGAGCTCTCAAGGCAGTGAAGGCGTTTCGACTAACGAGGCGTGTACGGCGGCTGCACAAGAAGCGGCAGGAAGCGGAGCAGTTGTGCCAGCGCGAGCTGAAGGACAACGTCGACTTGCCCGAGGAGAAGATCAAGCCGCGCCAGTACACGTACGTGCAGCAAGGAAACTACGGTGACGTGGAATTGGCCCAAGATGTTGATGGAAAGACGCGGCGAGTGGCGCAGTTACGGGCGGCAGGATCCAACAGCCCCAGCAGTTTGCCGACAGCACTACTGGCATTCACGCGGCGGCATACCCAAGAGGTGCGATTGGACAGCTGCGCCCAGTTCAGCGTCGCCGGCATTGAGTTGCGCAAGTACGGACGCTGCGTGACACGGAATGCACCCGTGGATGTGGTGGAAGGCTTTGGGGGAGGCCGCATGCGAGTACTCGGGGTCTGGAGATTCACGGGCACCACCCGGTACCAGCAGTTGATCACAATGGATGCACTGTAAGTCGACGGCCAGGGGGATGAGTTCCTAGATGGCGAAGACAGGATGGTGAACAAGCAAGTGAAGATGGACTTTGCCACCCGGGAGCTGAAGTACCGAGAGGCCGACGGCGAGAAGGTGATCCTTCCCTTCACCTGTCACGGCGTGTCTACGTTGCCGCCGGATAGTGGAGAACGGAAAGTTGTCGTGCGGCTGGCCAAGACAGTCAAGCTGTGCACGAACACGCAGAGCTTGATACGCGTGCACGTCGACGCGGAGGAAGGCACCACGGGGGTGTTCGTGCCGAAACCGACAAGCAAGCGTCATTTAATCCTGGCGCCGACGGTGGACACCGTGCGCGACGGCCAAGTGATGGTGTCGGTGCTGAACCTAGAAGGCCGGAGAGAAAGGCTTCCGGCCAGAGAAGCCCTGGGGACATGGGTCCCGACAGAGGAGTCGATGCAGATCCTGTCCCTGAACGGGGAACTCGAGAGAAGTCGCGTCGCCGAGTGGGTGGCTGCAATGAAGAAGGAGGACACGGCTCCACTGTCGATCGAAGGAAGTCTCAACATTGGGGAGATGGAGCCGGAAGACCGCGACCTGGTGGTCGCGTTGATGCGAAACTATCGCGAGATCGTGGAAAAGAAAGAGGGGTGCCCACCGCTGGCCAAGACCAGGGTGCAGCACCACATCAACACTGGAGACACGGCGCCGATCATGCTGCGCCGCCGACGTCAAGCTGTCACTGAGAACGCAGTGATCGACAAAGAGGTTACTACGATGCCAGTGCTGACGTGATCGAAAAGGGCGAAGGCGCTTGGGGGTTCCCCGTCGTCATGGTTCGAAAGAAGGATGGTAGCGTGCGCTTCTGCATAGACTACCGAGCGCTCAACGCAGTAACCGCGAAAGATGTGTACCCGCTGCCGCGAGTGGACAAGACGTTAGAGGATTTGCATGGATCACGGAGATACACGAGTTTGGATCTACACGCTGGCTATTGGCAGCTAGGAATAGCGCCGGAAGACCGCCCGAAGACGCCTCCACTACGCGCCAAGGGCTCTTCCGGTTCAAACGTATGCCCTTCGGGCTGTGCAACGCGCCAAGTACGTTCCAGCGGCTCATGGACTGCGTCCTGCGAGGACTTACCTGGGTATGCTGCCTAGTGTACCTAGACGACGTAATTATTTTCACCAAGGGGACCGTCGCCGAACATGTCGTGGAGCTCGCCGTGGTTCTCGAGCGACTGGCACAAGCAGGGCTGAGTCTCAAGGCAGTGAAGTACTCCTTCGCAGCCACCGAGATGGAGTACCTCGGTCATAACCTGACCCAGGAGGGTGTCAGGCCAACCAACCGGTTGGTGAAAGCGATCGCCCGAGGACGACGTGCAAGTGCGGAGGTTTGTGGCATTGGCTGGCTACTACCGACGGTTCGTGCCCGAGTTCGGCGCGAAGATGGCGCCACTCACAAGCCTGCTGAGGAAGACGACTGAGTGGCAATGGAGAGAGGCGCAGGACGAGGCTTTCGCTTGGGCTAAGGCTTGGCTGAGCACCAAGCCCGTGCTGATCTACCCTGATTACCAGAGGCCGTTCAAGCTCACGACAGACGCGTCGAAGGCTGGGCTGGGGGCTGTGCTGTCCCAGGACCAGGGGCGCGGCGACCAACCAGTAGCGTACGCCTCTAAGGTCAACAGGAGCACGGTGGCCAACTACAGCATCTCTGAGCTGGAGTGCTTGGCGGTAGTGTGGGCCGTGAGGCTCTTCCGACCGCACTTGTACGGCAGGCGATTCACCATCGCCACCGACCACATCGCCCTCAAGTGGTTGATGACCACGAGGGAGCCCGCGGGAAGGCTGCACCGGTGGGCGCTTACGTTGCAGGAGTATGACTTCGACATCCAGTACCAGACACGAATCCTACTGCCCGCCGTATACTGGCCCCTGGCCTTCAAGGAGGCTCACGACAGTATTTGGGCCGGACACCTAAGAGGCCCGCAGACCACCGAACGACTGCGCCAGCTGTACTGGTGGCCGAACATGGCAACAACTGTGAAGCAATGGCTCGGTGCGTGCCAAGACTGTGGCTCCCGAAAAGCGATGCCGCATGCGGTGGTGCCGCCACTTCGCAGCGTACGAACGGGGGACGTCGGCGACCGATGGGCGATCGACGTAGCCGGACCCCTGCCCGTGACGGAGAATGGAAAGCGGTATGCAATTGCCGCCGTGGAGTACACGACCAGATATGCAGTGGCCGAGGCAGTGAAGGAGCACACGGCGGAAGCCATTGCCCGCTTCCTGATGGAGCGTGTCGTGCTCGTGTTCGGACCCATGGGAGAAGTGATGATGGACGGGGCCATGGAGTTCGGGAGCCGAGCGACAGCCGAGCTACTAGAGTTGATGCAGACGAAGCAGGCAACGCCCGTGCCATACCGACCAAATCTTCTGGGGCTGGTGGAATGCTTCCACAGAACGTGGAAGGACATGGTGGCGCTCTACGTGGATGAAGGATAGGATGACTGGCCCGAGAGCTGGCCGCAGTGGCCCTAGAAAAGGAACAGGTCCGACAGGCCCTCTACTACAACCAGCGGAAGGAGCGCGGAGGACGGGACTTCCGAGCCAACCAGCTGGTGTGGGTCTACAGGCCCGCACGAGGACCAGGGATCACTAAATTTGGGCATCGATGGAGAGTACCAGCGCAGATCGTTGAGGCTGCCGGCTACGACAACTACTTGGTGAAGATGTTGGAGTCGGGGCAAGAGCTCGTCATACACTGCTCATTCCTGTTATCCTACTACTATCCGACGCATCTGCTAGAGGCGATTTCGAAGGACATAGCGCACAACCTACGAGAGGAGGCCGTTGCGGCCGCGGACATCGACCCCGAGGAGGCAGGCGGAGACGCAGCAGAAATAGCCGACCAGGCCGCCGCCGAGAATAGCGCCGCTCCAGCCGACGACGTCGCCGCAGCGGAGGAAGAAGCTACCCCGTCGACTGAAGACACCACAACGCAATCTGCCGCCTACCACGCCGAAGAAGACCAAGCACGCGATGCCGACCAAGGACCAGACGAGCAGCACGACGCCCACGGGCGGAAGCGTACCGCACCCTCCCAACAACCAGGACGAGCAGGCCACGACGCCGGTTCGCCAGGCGGGGAAGCAGTCAAGCAACCCCGACGTAAACGAGCACGTGTCGCCGCACCAGCGGCAGGAGGAGACACGAATTGCCAGCCGTACCAGAGCGCGAGCAAGGCGAGCTCCGTACCCCAGTACTGCAGCCGCTGGAGACCAGAGACGGCACGACGGGGGTCAGCCCACAGCCGGTAGCGAAGTTGCGGTGCCCCGCCGTTCACCCCGTGGCGATGGTGCAGACAGGCAGCGCCATGAAGCGATCAGCGAGGACGGCGGAGACAGCGAGCGGACTCCCGATAGTGGCGGCGCCGCTGCGCAAGGAGCACAACAGCCAACGAAGGACGGCACCCGTGAACTCGCCACGGAAGGAGAAGAACCGGGAGAGCGGCCACAGCGAGAACCTGCGCCCGATGAAGAAGACGAGGAAGCTCCCATCTACGTCTTCGCGGGCCAAGGACGGAGGGGAGCGGATAGCTTGGTGTCGAAGCGGTCACGGCTCGGACAACTCAAGAGACCGTGCGAGAGTGCCGCCGCCGCCGGTACCGATCCCGAACCGGTCGTTACGTTTTGGAGTTCGAAGTGGAAGGTCTGGGTGATCGATCTCACCGATCTACCCCCGAGCGACTCAACCAAGCCGATTACGAAGAACTATGGCGAACCGGACGCATGCAGGGCGACAGCGCGGAATGAGGAAGTGCCGGCAGCTGCAGCGGCGAAGAGCAGCGCGCTAGTACCAGTGCTGACTCGACGTTAACTGGCGCCGGTGAAGCGTAAGGTGGTCAAGCAACAACAAGGACAGGAGCAGCAACGAAGACATGATCAGTGACGAGGACGCGAGCAACAACGAGGACATGGGCAACGGCGAGGACAAGTGCGATGACAGGAACAAGAACGACAGCGAGGCCACGAGAGATACAGTAAGGACGAGTTAGGAAGCAGCGACAAGAAGGAACGAGCGGAGGACAGCAGTGACGGATCGGGGACGATCCGGGGGCAGGGGGGAAGAGAGTAAGAGTGACGGGGGTGCTCTTAGTCCTGACCCCGGGGTCAATCGAGTGAGGGACGCGGTTGGCAGTACAGACGCACGTCGACAGAAGGAATGGCGTGCGGCGATTGAAGATCGCGGCGCGTACGACAAGATACCAGCGGGAGGTTGACCCGGCCAGCCAAGCCGCAGTCAGCCCCAAGGCGAGGCGAGGCGACATATAGGCAAACGTACGGCTGCTAGCTCGCGCGAGCAGTCGCCAGGCGGCTCCCGGCCAGGGAGACCGCAGTAGATATACGAGATGATCGTTTTAGCGCCGCAGCACGCAAGCGCCCTAACGAGCAGAGAAATACACCCGCCCGTGCGAAGACAGTTGAGTCTCAGTCAGCAAGTTGCCGGAGCCGCCCCAGCAAGTGAGGAGTCGGGTAGATTAGCCCCGTGAAGCCGCGGTAGGACAAGCCCGCAGGAGTGAGAGTACGCCGCCGAATAGGGTAGCCAGCCCCTGGTAACTAGCCCCAGGCGCCTCATCTCCAAGGCTGGTAGCAGATCGCTGGATCAAGGCCACCTCAACAGCGGTATGCTCCGCCACAACACAACGCTAGGAACGCAGCAGTCACTAGTCTGTATTTGTGTGTGGTTAGCTAGCTAGAGTAGTGACAGTGGCAGCTGTAACCATCGGACACCGGTCTTGATCAGGATCAGGACCGACGCCGCGTGTTGGTGCAACAGCAGCTTGCAGACGAATGAGGATACGACTTTGAGCAGAAGAACACACACTGTGCTTACTATACGATGCACAGACTCTTCCAGGCGCTGAACGATTGCAGGGTACGAGCCGTTAGGGATGAGGAGGTTGAGCGAATAACTTTGAAGAATCCTACCAGTAGACCAGCAGAGCGACACTAGCCAGCTCTGTCGCCGGCTGCCACCATGGCTGTGAGCTAGACGTACGAGCCGTTTGCGGACGTAAGATCGGACCCCACCATGCTAATGTCAATCACGTGCGCTCGAGAGAACCAGGTAACTTCCTCGGTGGAACGTGCCGTGCGGTGGAATTCCGTCAGGTGGTATTCTCACCGTACATCAGGAAACCCTCGAAGCCCAGATCATTACGAAGCAGCTTCGTCAGTAACGCCGTCTTTGACATGACCGGTTGGATTCCACGCCTTTTACCCCTCAGCCTCCGGGTAGCTTTAGAGGCCCTAGGAGATGGCGACACCCATTCTCGCCGAAAGTCTCGTAAGCTGTGCATGTTGTCGATCGCGGGGTGAAGATCCATGAAGTACCCGACGCCAGGGTGCCACGAGCTGTGATGCGGCCTTGTTCGTCCACCAGGTTCGGCTTGATCGTGGTGGCAGCGTTGATCTGCTAGCGGCGTCCAATCATCATGGCGTTCGTCCGTGTCGTAGATCATCGGGTGACCCGGTTCCTCCTCCATGGCGGTCTACAACCAGTCGCCGTCGTCACCAAGGGCTGCAAGCAGGCTTTCGCGTTCATGACGGGCGCGTCAGCGTCAGTGTCCGTGATAGACCGATGTGAAAGTCGTTCAGCATGACCCCGTCACCTCGGCCTTGGTGTTGAACGCCAGCTCGTCCTGACCAGAGAACTCGACCACGGTGCTGTCGGTAGCACGCAATTTGCCTTGAATCAGTTCGTTAACGAAAAATGGCAACACCACTGGACGCCAGCCACAAATGGCTTGAAGTCGCCTTAAACGGTTTCCCTAAATTTGTCTCTAAATATAAATTGTGCAGATGTCGATATAATATATGTGAGAGGTCGGCCCGAATCTGCGTCTCAGCAGATATAAGTTTTCTTAAATCAGCTTATGCAGGCGCATAGGCCATTTGTGGTAGGCGTCCACTAAGCTGCTCACCAACTCACAAAACGACTAAGTTTAATAGACTTCGTAGAAGCTATCGCCGTGACGTTGCGAACTTCTTCCAGCTAGCACGGGGGCCCATCGCGTAAGTGTTGATGTGGATTCAGTTCTGAAAGTGCTTTAATGTCCTCATGGCGAGAGCACAACAGCAGAAAGCCCTTCGGCCTCGGTGGCGAACACCAGAGACCCCGAAACTTTCCTGAAGAGAGCAAACGACCGGAACTTGTCATCCAAGTTGATGCTCGTGTGGGTGAGCTTGGGGCTACACTGTGCTTTTAACAGATCCGATGTAGCCTCAGATCTGCTAGCTGGCGATGCGTTGGCAAAGCACGCATATCGGCCGTCGCCCAGCCTCATTTGCCGTCGATATCGCCGACAGTGGGCTTAGGTACAAGCCGACGTGGAACAGCGGGTCATAGACAGTGATAGCAGTCATCTGGCCGACGGGGTTGACGTTGGTAAAGTTTACCATGATGTCGTCGACCCTTTGATGTCCCATTCATCGGCAGTAGCGAAGCCACCGTTAAAGAAGGTGGGTGGGGCCCAGCGCCGTGTAGCACACAGCGGAGAGCCACGACGCTGGGAGGCTTGGCTGCTTATTCTGGTTCGAGCTTCAGCGGTGCAGGCGAACGGCGAGAGGAAGCAGATCCCTTCGTGGCAGCTTGAAGCACGTACGTCGGTGATTCGGTGTGATTGATCAGTGGTGCCCTCGGTCGAAGTACATGTACATTGAATCGCTGACGTCACGATTCGCCACATAATTGCAGCATAAAACCTCATCTGAGGTTATTTTGGGATTGTTCTCAGCCCTCAGAGAAGCAGAGAAGACAAAAGCAAACCAAGCAGGAAAGTCCAAGCAGTAGCAAGGAGGAGCAAGCAGGAACAAGCCAAGCAGGTAAGCGACGATCGCGCGCTGTCGCTGTGCAGAGGTAGCGACCACCAAGACTCACAGGAATTTGTGATTAGAAAGCCGAGATGGCGCGGAAAGTGTGGTTCCAGCTAGTGGATGCAGCAACTCGCGGCGCGTACGCTGATACCCAAACGACATCAGTGTCATTGGACGGTGTCAATGATATTGATGATCTCCGCATGGCAGTCTGGGATCACGTCAAGGCCATTCTACCCTCAAATATGATTGCAGCTAACCTGCGCATCTACGCCGACAGAGCAGCGTATAACGCCAAGGGGAACACTTTGGAAGAGGATTGGCCGATTGGTACGCTTGGCGGATCGAAGAAAAAGGCGCTCATCGTGGAAGTGCCGACGCAGCGTGTTGATCCTCGCACTGTGACATCAGAGGCCAAACCAATTGCAATTCCAAGCACAACTGTCCTCAACGAGCCCGACAAGTACGCGGAAGAATGCCTCTCCCTGACAGAATGGGGCGTTGACGCTGTGCACGAGATTCCTTCGATTTGGAGGTTTATGAGCAGCTTGGGCGGATGCACCAACAGCGGGAAGATTTTTTGGCGAATGGAAGACAAACAAATCTCGTCGCTGCTGTTAGACGGATGGTTTCGAGCGTCTACTCCCAGTAGCATCAACCCACGTGCAAACAAGAAGAGCATCGTGATAGGGTCGCCTGGCATTGGCAAGTCGACGTTGTTGTGCGTGATGGCATTCCATCTCGTTTTCAAGCACAAGAAGAATGTGCTCGTGTACCGACAACTGACCACAGCTGATGAAGAAAACTGTCTGCTTTACCTGGGTTACGAAAATGGCGAGATCGTGTATTTCTCAGTACTGTCGTGCGAGGGGTCGGAAGCCAAACGTATTTACAGGACGTTGCGGGAAAAAGAGGGCGATGTATCGAATGTGTGGCTATTGCTGGATGGATTTCTGTACAAAGATATCCCGGAAGGTCTGCGGACGTTCAAGATGCTGGCGACGTCGCAGCAAGTGGATCTGAGTTCTCGAGAACTTGATGATGCGTACTATTGCCTGCTATCGTGCTGGAAAAAGAAGCATCTCTTCAGCCTGGGCCGAACCATCTACCATTATGAAGAGGAAGACATGGAGGAGCGGTTCTACTATTCTGGTGGAAGCGTTCGAGAGTTTACACGAGCTACAGCTGAGGACATACGCATCGTGATAGTCAACACTGTCAGGAATGTCAATGACGCCGCTGTGCATTTATCAAGCAAGTCGAACGTTCAGTCGGGACCAGATCAGCTCGACCGTTTACGACGCACCTTCGTGAAGGATGAGCAAGCCGCAAATGCACTTATTTCATGCGAGCACTGGGTGCAAGTCGTCGATTCCGAGTATGCCGTTCTTGCGCTTCATACGAGGCTTCGATCGGATGCGCTCTTACGAATCTTCCACTGGGCTCAAAGCGCTGGGCATGGATCACTCGCTGGAAGTGTTTTTGAGATCTATCTACACCGCCTTGCTGCTGACAATATGCTGAAGCTCCGCATGTCTGAATATGATCTGCCTGAGAAAAGAAACCCAAATGCTCCCCGTCATTTCAAAGAGACTGAAGTGCCTTTGAAAACCGGCGGTGTACTTTGCTGTGGAACGGCAAGCGATCATAAGAGCCATCTGAAGGCGTGGAGAGACGACGAAAGGCTCACGTACTGGTTTCCTGCGTGCCATGATTTCCCGAATATTGACAGCATTGTGAAGCTCGAGTCTGCCATCGGCAGTAACAAAAGGGGCAACGTGGCTTACCTTCAGATTACAGTCGCATCAAAACATGGCTTTGACGGGAAGCAGTTGGAGAAGATGAATGCGATTTTTTTCCCGGCTGATGTCAAGAGAACTGGAAAAAGCGAGCCGCCAATCTATATTGCCGTTTGTCCGGATAGCAAATCGTGTGAAGCGCTTATCTTGGAGCCATCAACCGAAGTCTTGGAAGCGAAAAAGGTATGCCGAGTGTTTGTGGGCTACTACGAGGAGGCTCCCTTTGCGACTGCTGCTGATGGTCCGATGAACAACGTTCCTATCAAAGCACTCCCGCCTCCTCCTCCATACAATCTCCGAAAGCGATTGCGTACTGAGTAGCCATCCGTTGGTGAATCGCGCTGTTAGTCTGAAGCCACCACCCAACAACATAACGAAGATTCATAGCTCAAGCAGCGCACCTGGCGATTTTCGTTCCAGTTCGACAAGAGTGTTCCTTTATCATGAAGCCTCGCTGTATTCTCACGAAATGCTTGATCAGTTACTTTACCGCACGGAAAAATAGCTTGGTCAGCTCGCTAATTTCGCCGGTCTGCACACTGCAAGGCTCGCTGTTTGTCGCGCTTCGGAAGTCCACGGTTTCTCCCTTGGCTACGAGTGTCCAATCCTTCACCTCGATAGAATTTCCCGAGACATCTGCATGAAGAGTTCGTCTTGCTCAAGTTCTCGGCGTTCTCATCGTCGTACTTGCCTTTTTCCTTTCGCATTGGTGCTTTGACGTAGTCGTTCATGTCGTCGGCCCGTTTGTTCGACTCACCAACCGTCGATGTCTCCTCCGCGGTTCCTTTGCATTTTGTTCTTCTGCATTCGTATTGCTTGCGTCTCCGTTGAGGAGCTTTCGCAGCAGTAGCCCCCTTGGCTTTCTCTTGCTGAAATACTACAGCAAGTGACCTTTTTCCAGATCGTGCACTTGCAAATCCTCCATCGCTGCCTATTTCGAGCTCGCTCATTGTGCTCGCCTTGATCTCGCTGAGTTTTGTCGTGATACCGAGCTACTTGACGATCATGCCGCAACCTGGCATTGATTCTGGCACCTCTCGTGTCGCTTGTTCTTCTCACGAATACTCCGAGCGTGACTAATAACCTGACGATCCGTTCGCGTGCCAACACAGCTTGCAATGAGTTTCCACGATCAATATCGATGAATCTTTAAAGCTGCGCAATAGCGTTCGTGTTCTTCGCGACTCCATGCCCCGATCTTCTTGGGTGTCGTAAAAACTTGTGCATCAAGCTTGGCTGGTTCTTTCCCTGGCCCGAGGCTGGTCAAGTTGTCGGTGGAAGCCTAGGTCGGATGAGCGCCCAAAGCACGGAAACAACGATTCGTCACCTGCCCATAACTTTTTCGAGATTCTCCTGGACCGGAGAACAGGATTTGCGCCTCTCGCAGTCAATCCCGGATCGATGGACAACAACAACTGCATTTCCCTGCAGCGACAGCGTCGGAGGCGGCACTTGCCCCGTGGCGCACATCAGAACGACGTGTGGGAGCGAGGTGGAAGACTATGGTTTGAGATGCTGGAGGTCGGAAGCGTACCAGCAGTATCTAACGAGGCGGGCAGCTTTGGAGATGACGTCGACTTCAATTACAAGCACCGCCATCCCTGAAGTCGTTCAGCCTAACGAAATGGCCAAAGTGGTCGGGGCTGCCACTGCAGAGCCATCTGAAGATAAAGTGAAGGTTGAGCCGGGCCCGTTCCCACTGCCACCAACTGAAGACGGACCTCAACAACAGATCGCGGCATGGCGGCGGATCATGTTGGAGTTAGTTTCTCCCCATCTCACGGCACCATTCACGTCGACAGGAGCAGGCGGATACATGTAGATCTACGCAACGGAACAGACTTACTCACTATGTCACGTGCTGGAGACAAGAAGAATCCATGTCAGCACACCTGTGTCCACTCCGAGCGCAGCCCCTCCTCGCTATGGGTCCCGGAAGTGGCTGGAACGGCACAGCTCGATAGCGATGCCCATGAATAAGCTACTACATAGTATAGTATAGTATAGTATGTTGTATAGCGACGAAGCCCATGAAGAAGATGAAGAAGACGGCTCTGGGATGAGAGCTGCAAAAAGAGCTGCCTGGGAGATTGAATGGTGCGATGCGATGACCGAGAAAGCTTTCTTCCTCTGCCAAGCCGCGACACTGAAGAAAATCGGTGTCTGGAGCACGAGCGGTGTTGTGCCGCTCGGAAGTTGTATCGCTACGGATCGTGGAGCCAAATCGCAAACCACGTGGGATCGAGAACAGAGCGCCAGGTCAGTAGCCACGCACAGAGCATTCGCGCCAAGAGAAAACGTGCTGAGAACCGACAATACGTCCGCAACGACAGGATCAGTTCACAAAAACTTGGTGCTCCGAAAGCAACGTCAGCCAACCCCACGTCGACTGCAGTATCGAAAAAGCCTTTCTCTACGATCAAGTTAGTGAGTTTGACGTCGCCAACGTTCGCGGAAATTCTCAGGAAATTAATGTCCGGTCAAGTACCAATCCTCGAAAACTCAAGATGTTCCAGCATTCGACCTGCCCCGGTGAATCACCCTCCAGATGACATGAACTTCACCACGTTTCTTTCATCACCGATCGCCAGGAAACTGGAGCTGAGGAACAGGTTAGCACCCACTTGACAAACAGGGTGACGAAAGCTTCTGGAGAAGAACATTTTCAGCGGCCCCACAAACGATCGAACATGCCGCACCGCTGTGTTACTCGCCACTTGATGATTTGGTGGAGATGCTTCTGGGATGAAGACCTGCTCGAACCTCTCGACATGGAGCAAGCTTGATTCGATTCCAATCGAAAGCACTTCACTGCTCTGCTTGCATCCTTTATTGACGCATGAGATACAAGAGGAACGTGTATGTCCTTCACATACTGCCATGCTTCCCGAGGCCGATATGGATGGCATGGTGACAAATACTTGGGGTAAGATCCATATATTGCCGACTGCCATGTGTCTCGGCAGTGAAAGCGAACGAATCAGCATATACTACACATTCTTGGAGGCGCTGAGCTGCAGCGCCAGCCGTGTGCGAAGAGGAGACGGCTGCTGCAGGCTGCTTATCTCCTGTGGGTAAATAATCCAAAATTTCGTTGTGAGTTTCTGCAAAACACATTCCCCAAGGAGCACCCTAACGATGCCACTCACCTGCTCGTTCAGCAGCGCCTTGGCCTTGATCGGACTGTTCTCCATAGCGACATCGACCTCGGTCTTTGGCCGCTTGATCGCCTTCTCCACCTGCCACGACAACAAAAACACCATCAGCTCCTCCTCACCAACGGTCCCCCGCTCCAAAATCGTACAATGCTGATCATCTCTGTCGTCTGGCTCATGACCTGCGACAGCTTGGCACTCGTCACCTCGATCGACGACGCCGTCTTGGCGTAGGCGGCCTTGAGCTCCTCCAGCTGCTCCTCCGTCAGCTCTACAGCATTGTCCGTCGTCTCAGGCTCACTACATCATCACCCCAGTCAATCTCTCTCCAAGAATCATTTATCTGCCAACCAACGTACGTCACGAGCACGTCTGCGTGCCTCTTGCGAGCCCTGGCCAGCTTCCTCCGCGCGTTCGCTGCCGCCATGCGCGGCACCCGCTCACGCAGCTTGAGCACAGCCGCCTGCTTCTCCATAAGCTTCTCTTCCAGCTGCTTCATCCTGTTCGTCGTCTCCTCGTCTACAGCCGCCACTTCCTGCTTGTCCTCCGGGTCGTACTTACGCAGCGCCGACGCGAACACCGTGGCGCACAGGTCGCTCACGTGCGCGCGGAAGATCTGCTGCTGGGCCGACGACGCCGCGCCGATCTCGCGCAGTGCCGCCGCCGCCATCTTCTCTCCACACACGCGCTGGGCCTCTTGATCTCCAGGAAGGAGTAGCGTGGTGGCTTTTCCTCCTCCGGCGTCTTCCTTATCGGCCAGGCGCAGCCGTCGCTCCGCCGCGTCGCTCTTCCCCTTGGATTTTGTTCTTCTCGGGCCACTGGCGTCACGGTCGGCTCCCTCCGCGGACGACTCGTCGGGCTGCTCCACATGCTCGGGCACTAGCGTTACGTTCTTCTTGGCGGCGGTCACCACTGCGTGGAGCCCTTGTACCTGATCTTGGCGTCGCTCGCGTCCACCGTCTCGGTGTAGTTGGACACGTGCTTGCTGCACAACAACTCGCAGAACTTTGGCTCGCTCCTCCCGGCGCTCTCGAAACTCCCTCGTCAGGATCCCGCGGGCCGCTGCTACTGCTGCTTCTGCTCGTCGCTTTCGTTGGCGGGCGGCGATCGTCGCACCACCCCCGATAGTCACTGCTGTTTCCAAGCGTCTTGCCGTCAAGGGCAGCGTACTGTTGGCGGAATTCGCTCGCTCCCCTGTTGCCGGCGCCCCACTGGTGATCGTCTCCAGCGCCGAGCTGCCTGCCGTAGCCGTGGTCGAAGCAACCTTGCTGTCTCCATCTTCCTTTGCCGCCTCACCCTTGCGTGCCGTGCGTACCTCCGCGTCTTCTCCCTCACTTGTGGCTGCGGCTGCCACAGTGATCTCGTTCTCTTCCTCCTTCCTCGGTCGGCTCCTTCGTCTCTTGCCCAGCATCTTCCTCCGCGTCTTGCCATCTTGGCCGCCACTCTTCGCCTTGTTCTGTGCACCGACCGGAATCTCGGCGGCACTTCGTCCGGGTAGAGCGCGTTCTTCCCCAACGAGCACTCGCTCTTCGGCCTCTTGTCCGGGAACCGGTTCACCGTCAGTGTCCTCAACTCTGGGGCATGCGTTACCTCCAGACAGCAAAGCCCCCGCCTCTACTGCCCGCCCTGCTTTCCCGCCGACGAACTCAAAGTTGCCGCCGGCTGGCCAGTTCCAGCATTACCGTCGCTTGCAGCTACTTGCTCGGTGACCGCTTCGTTAGCTAGTCTGGCCCGGCACTCAAGCCACCAATGCCCTGGCTTACCACAGTAGTTACAGTTCGAGCTCCGTTTCCGCTCCAGGATCGACGGTCGATCGACGTTAGGGCCGTAGTTTTCGACTCCTGATCCACGTCCGCCTCGTCCTCCTCCGCGTCCTGGTCCAGCACCGCGACCACCATTCCGACCGCCAGCTCTGTTCCGCCAGCTGTTGACACGGGGCTTCTGCTCAGGTTGCTGGGCCTGCGCGATCTCATCCTGGTTGTTCTCCACCCCGTCGACCGGCTTGCCATCCATGTCGAAACTCGGTGGTTCCTCTCCGCCGAAGCCAAGGCCCAACTTCTTCCAGTCGATTGGTCCGGCAGCGTCCTCAGTATGCATCTTACGCTTCGTCGGCTGGGCTTCATCCCCTCGTCGATTCCGCGGTCTTCACGGTAGCGCCGCTTGGCTACGCGCCAGTCCGTCACCTTGAACCCCTCGCCATACTCGCCGCACTTGTCCTCGGCGAACTGCACCGCCTCGTCCAGTGTTTGCGGTTCGAAGGTGCGTACTTGGGTGACTGTCGTTGTGCTATTAATCCCATTGATGAACGCTTGCACGTAGGACTCTGCTGGGACGCGTTTCCCGAAGCCGATGTTCGCCAAGCTCGCTGCATAAGAGCTCAGGCGCTCGCCGGGCTGCTGGACCCGGGCGGCAAGCCGCTGCTGGATATGGAACGTCGTGTCCCTGCGCCCGTACTTCTTTCGCATCGCCCTGATCAAGAAGTTCAGGTTCTTGTCCTCGGGTGGCAGTGTCTCGCGGAGATCATCAGCCACTTGTCTGCGGCATCTTTCAGGTGCGCCGTGGCGCCGTAGAACAACTCCTCGGCTGTCCAGGTCTCGCCTCCCAAGCTCGCCTGGCGCTCCACTTCTTGTGGAATCGTCGCCAACCAGGCTTCCACGGCCTCGTTCGGCTGGCCACGGAAATCGTCAATCTTCAGTGACACCACGCGGTGTCGGTGCGGTGTCTCGGCTGCGGGCGCTTGTATCACGATCGGCTGCTGCTGCGTCGTTGGTGCTGCCGTTGGCGGCTGCACTAGGAATCGGCGCATCATCGCGCGTTGCTGACCGGGCGTGAGCGCGCCCCACCAGCCCATGGACTCGAAGTCGTCGTCTGCTTCAGCCTGGTTATCCGGCGCTGCTGCTGCTGCTGGGCGCCTGGGTGTGGCTGCTGCTCATCCTCCTGCTCCTCTCATCCTGGTCCTGGCCACCCGCCTGGCCAGCACCTCCTTCCTCCTCGCGGCTCTCATGGCTGTCCCGGTCGGCGCCGTCAAGCTACTGCTGACGTCGACATCGTCGCCGGTGTCCAGCCGCAGACGCGTTCTCGCGCGTGGCGTGGTCTTTGGCCGCGCCGTTCTTCTTGCCTGGGCGCCGACCACTGGCGTTGCTCGACTGCCGGGCCGCTCTGTCTCCTCTAGCTGTCATTGTTCTCAGCTGTCCTACTCCTCTCGCGTCTTAGGTTCGTGCCTCAGGACCTAGCTTCAGTAGTAGGCCCCTGTATGACCACCAAGTAACCACAGTGTGTGTTCTTCTGCTCAAAGTCGTATCCTCGTTCATCTGCAAGCTGCTGTTGCACCAACACGCGGCGTCGGTCCTGATCCTGATCAAGATCGGTGTCCGATGGTTACAGCTGCCACTGTCACTACTCTAGCTAGCTAACCACACACAAATACAGACTAGTGACTGCTGCGTTCCTAGCGTTGTGTTGTGGCGGAGCTTACCGCTGTTGAGGTGGCCTTGATCCAGCGATCTGCTACCAGCCTTGGAGATGAGGCGCCTGGGGCTAGTTACCAGGGGCTGGCTACCCTATTCGGCGGCGTACTCTCACTCCTGCGGGCTTGTCCTACCGCGGCTTCACGGGGCTAATCTACCCGACTCCTCACTTGCTGGGGCGGCTCCGGCAACTTGCTGACTGAGACTCAACTGTCTTCGCACGGGCGGGTGTATTTCTCTGCTCGTTAGGTTGCTTGCGTGCTGCGGCGCTAAAACGATCCTCTCGTATATCTACTGCGGTCTCCCTGGCCGGGAGACGCCTGGCGACTGCTCGCGCGAGCTAGCAGCCGTACGTTTGCCTACATGTCGCCTCGCCTCGCCTTGGGGCTGACTGCGGCTTGGCTGGCCGGGTCAACCTCCCGCTGGTATCTTGTCGTACGCGCCGCGATCTTCAATCGCCGCACGCCATTCCTTCTGTCGACGTGCGTCTGTCACTGCCAACCGCGTCCCTCACTCGCTTGACCCCGGGGTCAGGACTACGAGCACCCCCGTCACTCTTACTGTATGATAAGATCAAGCTAAACCTCGGTGAAACTGAACAGGCAGTGAAGGAAGAAGGGACTTTGGTGGTGGTGCAGGAGAAAGGGCAACAGATTGGAACGCAGCAGAGGCTGACGACGTCCAAGCAAGTGGACATTGATTTCCACCGCCAAGATGTCGTGGCATCGACACGACGCCATCGCGCGAACAGAGCAGCTGCTGACAGATCAACTCACTTCAAACCTCAACTTACCTCTTCAGCGCAATATCGCAGATAGCTTCATCCATTCCGAAGATGCAACGGCATCTGGAGAAGTCACTCAGTTGGAAGAACACTGTGACCCTCTTTTCCATGCGAGAGACGTTGGGGACTTTCCCAGTCTTGTTGCCTCGAAGGTCGATGACTGCATAATCGTTCACTGCAAGTGCAGCAATCTTTCCGCCTGGTGCGAAACGCGCCACATGCTCACCGATCTTGTCTCCATTCACCAGCAGCTCGAGCCCCCACCGCAGACTCCCATTGAGATAAAAGTCGATTTCTCCATCGATCCGCAGCGCCTGATCACCGTCAGAGAATACGCGTGACAACTCGGGGCAAATCAAGCATGTCGGATGGGTGTTCAGAGCAAGGCCTCCCATGAACATATGCTGGAAAGTAGCTTCTTTGGGGAAGCTCGTCGCATCAACCACAGCCTGCTGCAGCGCAGAAGCCGACATGTTGCCAACAACATTCTTGGTCAGATCACGCAGCGACGGCGGGTTTTGAAGTGCACGATTCGGGAAAAGCCACTTGCTGTAGTACTTCGCTGCCAATGGAGACGAAAATCCCACTAGCCGATCGACATCTTCGACGATAATACCAGCTTTCTTCAAAGCCACAAAGCAACGATTGTCTGCATCGGCGAGCTTCGACTTCAGCGAGACAATATTCGGTGCAGCAACCAGGCATTCGATCAGAAACTGCCGAAGCTCCGAACAGGTCGGTGTCGTGTGGTGACTACCGAAACATCGTGCCATTCGCTGCAGGCACTCTTGACTTAAACAGTAGGCAACCAATTCGGGCTCTGCTGGAGCCGGGTCTTTGGCGAAGAAGGTCGCCACGGCGTCAACTGAATCGCGCAACGCCCCGATCAGTCCAACGCACTCGCGAATCAACAACTGGATGACGTTTCGTTGCTGCATTCTCTCGGGCAATCCGGTTCTTGGCAACCGCAAAAATCCTTCCGCCTTCCGCGTCGCCCAACAGGAAATCCCTTCGGCCGAGCGTCAAAAGCGACTGGAACCCAATCGGACTCTTGACTCCACCTTCTAGCGCATGCGTCGCACAGATGATGAAACGAATATTGCCTGGTAGCCACGACGGCGCAACCTTGATCAAGGTGCTCCAGAATCCATTCTCGCCGTACTTCGCTTGAGCATCATCCACCATAACGACATGGTCTTCGGTCGAGCTGAGGCTCGTCGTTCCACCGTAGACGTCAATTCCACAAGAGCGCAGCAAGTCAACCGCTGATACGTCGCCACGAAGAAAGGAGATGGGGACACAATTCAGTCCAGGATATCTATGAGCAAACAGCGACAATAGCGGCGTCTTCCCTGATGCTGCGGGCGAGATGAGGGGGAGGAAGCGGTTTCGGCCGGACGTCATATTATCGTGGATTCGGCCGAGAAGTGCACGCGCGCAAGATGAGGCGCTGCAGGGTTCACGCTGTAACAGGGCTGCCGCGTGGGCGCCCGATGACGCGTGCAATGGTGGACGAGACGGACGGATATTGAAGACGCGAGCCAGGACCGCCACGTGGGCGCCCGGCGATGCGCGCAAGGATGGACGGATGGACGAACGATGGGCGGAGGCTGGTCCGGAGGACCCCGGTCTGAGAGCGGCAGGCACGACGGAGAGGGAATTGGCGAAGTACCGCCGCCGAGCCGCCGACACGCAAGTGAAGACCGCGGGCCCGCTGGATTCTGGACGGACGGACGGATGGACGGACGAGGGCTGGACGGAGCTCTCAGCGTGAGAGAGTTCACTTTGGTTTTGGTACTGCAGAGTGCAAGTGGTTGCTGAACGACTGCGAACTGGACGGACGAGCGGTTAGTGAGCGGCTGGGTGTAGTAATTTGTGCGAGACAGTGGCTAGCTAGTCGTAGTTTGATTGCATTGGCAGGACGCTAAATAAAATTGTTAGTGTGTCAGTAAGGCACACGCCGGCGCGGTGGATTGAGTTGTCCACTGACGGTCAGACAGACTTTGGCGCAAATCGGCACCGTGTCGACCAACCCCGGCGTGCAGGGGAAAGAAGAAGACACGTTGCATGGTGGTCATACAGGGGCGTAATTTGACGAAGATCTACGAACAGTTTTGTAATTTTGGTTACGGACGGAACGAACGCAATGACAAGGGCTCCAGCGACGCCTCCTGGAGTGATCACGCGCTCCCAAGGACCAGCAGGGATGCCCCAGCAACACCGCCGAGGACCGCGCAGACGGCGACCTCCACGGCGTACACGGCCACGACGGCAGCTACCGCCACGACTACGACGACGCAGTCAGCGGCGACGAGCACGACGAGCACCACGGACGCGGTGACGATGAACCCGGCGATCGTCGGGCTTAGCCAACCCGCGCCCACCACGACGACGACGGACACGACGACGGCGGCGACACCGGCTGCGGCTGGCAGACACCCGGCGACGAGCCTCATGCCGGACGGCAACGCCCCGGCCGCGACGACGAACTCGGAGATGACCACGCTGGTCAACGCCATCCACTTGATGATGTCGACGGTGGCGCGCCTGGAAGCTCGCGTGGACGGCATGGAGCTGGCCAGACCGACAGAGACGGCGTCACCCGGAGCAGCAGGAGCGGGACAGCCTGGCACGACGGCGACAGCGCGGACGGCCGCGACGGGGACGGCGAGCACGACTGAAACGGCTCCCCGAACGGCCACGACGGACGATACGGTGCAGACGGAGATGGCGGCGACCCGCACGGGCATGATGACGCCCGTGGCGACTGGAACGACCTCGGCGACGACTGGGACAGTGGCCACGGCGGCACCTCAAGTGGCGCACGAGCGAGCCCAGCCCTCTGCGAGGACGGTGGCACCCAGCGCGACGAGAAGGACAACGACGACGAGAGTACCGGCGCGGCAGCCTTCATCCCCAGGAGGCAGCGGTGACAGCAGCTCCAGCAGTTCTGACAGCTCCGACAGCGACGACGACTCGCGAGCTGGACGGCGACGACGACGACATGGACGGCGACACCGACGACGACGCTCGTCACGATCAGAACGGCGCCGGCAGCACCGGAAGAACGCGAAGGATCTGGAGTTGACGCCGTACAAGCCTTCCCCAACGGTGTCGGTGTCGACCTGGATTGCAAAAGTGGATCTGGTAGTAGGTGAGGGCACACGGCTCTCCGGCAGAGGAGATTGGACGGACGCTGAGTTGTATTTCATCGTGGGCAACAAGTTGCTAGACAATGCGGCTGGCTGGTGGGTCCAGATGGACCAAGAGCTGCCAACGGAAAAGAAGACGTGGACAAGATTGAAGTCGGCGATCATGCGACGGTATGGAGAGCGGCCAGATCAGGCGATGGCAGAGTGGCGAGTCTACCAGCGCATGATGTACCCCGGTGAGACGTTCGCGGACTTTGCGGCAGGGTTGCGAGACCTGACGGGTCAGAACCACGTGAGTGAGCGCACGTTGCTGGCTCAATTCTACCGCAACCTGGACAAGACGACCCGCATGTTGGTGAAGCAGGACCTGGCGCCCACGACGTTGGAGCAGGCTGTGGACAAGGCGACGGCCATCGATGACCCCATCGACAATGTGGCGCAGGGGCATGATGAACATTAGGCAGGCGTGGGCGACTGCACCGAACGCCTTCGCTGTACCTATGAATGGAACGACTGGAAGTGTGGCTATCGTCCCTGGAGTGGCGTTGGTTCTAGGCCAACGAGCGAGTCGCTAACGGCGCAGATGGGCACGGAGAGCCAGGAGGTGTCGTTCTTCACCAACCCCAGGGCGTCTACAACAAGTACACCGGGACGTGGGACGTGCCGGACGGGCGATACTGGAACGGTCGCTACTGGCAGCCGACGAAGAAGCACCAGCAGTCGAGAGTGCGGCAGGAAGGGCGAGCCAGCGGTAAGCGTGGCGTGGCCAGCGGCGACAAGAGGGCGAAGGTCCGCATAATGCAGGCAGAGGACGACGAGTCCAGCAAAGACTCAGCGGAAGAACCCGCGCAGAAGCTGCCGCGGCGGAAGAAGCAGAAGGCAGCGGTCCGGAAGGCGGTGGACGCGGTACGTGTGGCCAAGACTGAGCCGCAGGTGGCAGGCTCCCCGAGCGGAAGGTGAACAAGTGGCCGAACGCCGACACGAAGTGCTTCGCGTGCGGCGGGACGGGGCACTTTGCCCGAGAGTGTCCTGATCCGGAAGCGAGAGCGCGGAACGAGGCGTACTTGGCATCGCGTGCAGCCACGCAAGGATCGACGGCGGAAAATGCAGACCGGACGTAGGAGGGGGATCTCTACGTCCGGGAGAGTAGCGCATTCCCCGACCGGTGGCGCCAAGTGGCACGTGGACGGCAGTGGTGACGGGCAGACGGCGATCACGGCAGGGAGCTCCTCCGCGAAGACGGGCGCCAAGCGGTGCTGAACAAGAACCCGGCGAGGACGACGAGTGGCGAGTGGAAGACTCGACGTTCAGCCAGCATCCGGAGTTGGCGAGAGAGCTGCGCGACGCGGACGCGTTGTGTGAGCAGTACTTCGGCGAGATGGCTGGGCGAGAAGGTGACGACAGAGACGAACGAGTGGTGCAGTTGGGCGGAAGCGCGGCGGCACGCGACGGGGACACAATGGCTGCGGAGGCAGCAGCAAGTGTCCATTGACGAAGAACTGGCGGGACGAGACGAGGAACGAGCTCAACGCTACGTGGCGACGGTGCGCCCGACCATGGCGGCACTGCGCTATGTGAGACCGGCGGCGGCGGATGATGTGCAGGACGATGGGCGACGGCATGCGACTGAGGAAGGCGGCAGCCTTCCGACAAGCAGCGAAGGACCGGAGACTGAGGAAGGCGGCGACCCCGGAGCAATTGGCGGTGTGCCTGGATCTGAGGAAGGCGGCATCCCAGCGGCTGACAGTGAGGTGGCGGTCAGCAAGGTCAACGGCGAGGTGTCGGCCTCGAGCGGCGCGGAGTCGGTCAGCAAGGTCGACGGCGAGGTGCTGAGCGGCACGGAGTCGGCAGCAAGGACGACGGCGAGACGGCAGACGCGCACAGTATCGTCAGAGTGCGCAGGGTGGCGAAGCAGAAGAAGCGCGCGGCCAAGCGGCTGCGAGCGGTAAATGCGGAGCGCCGGAAACACGCAGCGGCGACGGACACGAAGGACGTGGACTCGGTGGTGACGGCGCTGGACGACGAGCGGTGGCAGCGCATTCAGTGTGCTCGCTGAGGACGGGTTGCCGACGGCAACCATGAACGTTGAAGGAGAGCGACTGCCCGTGAAGCTGGACAGCGGCGCAAGGTAGTCGGTGGATGGCACGGACTGGATGCTGCGGGGTGAATGAGCTCGGTGACCGGCCCCTGTAGACGTTGTTGAAGGCATTGGCGGCTTCACGCTGGATGTGCTCGGCGTGTGGACGTTCAACATGCGCAACGCCTTCGGCCAGGCGGTGACTGTGGAGGCGTGCATTATCGACGGCTGTACGGACGAGTTCCTGGTCGGCGTGGACTTCCTGCAGCACCACAAGGCGACAATGGACTTCGAGAAGAACGAGGTTGCGCTACGAAGAGAAGGAGCAGCAGGTCGTCATCCTTTTCCGGACGGACACTGGCGATGGTGACGCGAAGGTGGCGGCGGTGCGGCTGGTGAGCCGAGCGAAGCCGACGCGCTGCCAGCGGCAATGCCAGGTTGTGGAATTACAACTTACTAGCCAACATTAGAAAACTTTCGTGACTGGGAAAGTGACAATGTAGCTTGATGTCACAATTCGCCAAATATTGCAGCTTTGCATAAAACCTCATTCGAGGTCTTTTGATTGCTCTCATAGAAGCAAGAAAAGCCCTCTCAGAACGGAGGAGCAAGGAGGAGCAAGCGAACCAAGCAGGTAAGCAACGATCGGGCGATGTCGCCGTGCAGAGGTATCGACTGCCAGCAAAGACTCACACGAAAATTGTGATTAGAAGAAAAAGAAGAGATGGCGCGGAAAGTGTGGTTCCGGCTAGTGGATGCAGCAACTCGCGGATCGTACGCGAATATCCAGACAGCATCAGGTGCCATCGGACGGTCTCAGTGATATTGATGATCTCTGCAAGGCAGTCTGGGATCACGTCAAGGCCATTCCACCCTCAAATATGATTGCAGCTAACCTGCGATTCTACGCCGACAGAGCAGCGTATGACGCCAAGGCGAACACCTTGGAAGAGGATTTGCCGATTGGTACACTTGGCGGATCGAAGAAAAGGCGCTCTTCGTGGAAGTGCCGCGTCGAGATAGTAGCGTCTCGGCAGTCCAGTTATTCCAGAATGGCGTTGCAACGTGTCTTCTTCTTTCCCCTGCACGCCGGGGTTGGTCGACACGGTGCCGATTTGCGCCAAAGTCCGTCTCGCCGTCAGTGGACAACTCAATCCACCGCGCCGGCGTGTGCCTCACTGACACACTCCCAATTTTATTTAGCGTCCTGCCAATGCAATCAAACTACGACTAGCTAGCCACTGTCTCGCACAAATTGCTACACCCAGCCGCTCGCTAACCGCTTGTCCGTCCAGTTCGCAGTCGTTCGGCAACCACTTGCACTCTGCAGTGCCAAAACCAAAGTGAGCTCTCTCACGCTGAGAGCTCCGTCCAGCCCTCGCCCGTCATCCGTCCGTCCGTCCAGAATCCAGCGGGCCCGCGGTCTTCACTTGCGTGTCGGCGGCTCGGCGGCGGTACTTCGCCAATTTCCTCTCCGTCGTGCCTGTCGCTCGCAGACCGGGGTCCTCCGGACCAGCCTCCGTCCATCGTTCGTCCATCCGTCCATCCTTGCGCGCGTCGCCGGGCGCCCATGTGGCGGTCCTGGCTCGCGTCTTCAACATCCGTCCGTCTCGTCCACCATTGCGCGCGTCATCGGGCGCCCACGCGGCAGCCCTGTTACACGACTTCCTCAACTGTGGGCCCTACCGTCCTGCCAGAGCCGCTCGAACTCGCTTGTAGACACCCACCAGCGCCCACCGTCCATCGTTCCTTTCCGGTCTCGTCCAGACGGTCGGAGCTCGTGCTCCAGCGTGTACTGTCCCGCCGAATTTCGTTTGTGCCGTCGTCTGATCTCCACCAGTCGGCGACTCGTTGCGAAGGTTGGCCGCGAGCCGCTCGCTGCGCCTCTTCGTCGCTTCGAAGCTGCTCCCGCTGCTGTTGCAGGGCGAGACGCCGTCGCTGTACGTACAGCCGCTCCTGCCGTCTTGCCATTGCTGCCTGCACCTTCGTCTTCATTCTCCTCGTCTAGTTCTGCTCTCAGGTCTCGTGGTACTGCATCAACTCGCCCGCTTCCGTCACCGCCGTCCGCCGTAGGAACTCGTTGGGTGGGCGCAGCCGCCTGCCCATCATCAGCTCGTTGGGTGTCAGCGCCACCGTCGAGTGCCGCGCCGAGTTGTACGCGTACACCGCGAACTTCACCCAGAGGTTCCAGTCGTTCTGCTCGTTGCTCGCCATGAAGGTCGACACACAGTCCTTCCACGAGCGATGGAACCTTTCAACCAACCCGATCATCTGGGGCCTGTAGGGCACCGGGTTTGTCTGCTCGCTTGCAGCAACACCACTAGCTGCTCAATCACCTTGCCGACCATCTCCGGGGCACCGTCCGTCAGTAGTTCTCGAAACGCACCGAACTTCAACACCACGTCCTCCATCAGGAAGGACGCCACACTCTCAGCCGTGTGCTGAGTCACGCTCTTCGCCACCGCGTATCTCGTGACGTACTCCAGTGCCGCGATCACGTAGCGTTCGCCGCCACCCAGCCACCGGGAAGGGTCCAGCCACGTCCAACGCCCATCTGTCGCCCACATCGCCGCCTCGTATGCTTCTGAGTGGCGGGATCACCTCGCGCGGTCGAGCCTTGCGGCTGCCACCCTCGCACCCATCGGTTGACCTCGCGCTGCAGTCGCGGCCACCAGTAGAGCTGCGCCACGCGCCCATAGGTGTGCGGGCCTCGTTAGTGGCCTGCCCACACCGAACCATGCACTCTCCTTGAAGATCGCCGCCCACAGCACCGGTGGCAGCATCACTCGCCTGCCGTGCTGGGTCTCGATCGTCGCCAGTCCGTACGCACGCTCAATCTTCATGCCTCGGTACTCGCCGTCCTGCAGGAGGCGCTGCACCAGCTTGCTGAGCTGCTGCGCGTCCATCAACTCCTCGTCCGTCACCTGCAACGTTGGTTCGGCCGGTGTCAACTCATCGCCTTCGTCCAGCTTCTCGACCGGGGCTGCTCTCGTTGCACCAGTCTGCACAGGGGCTGTCATCACCTCAGCCGCCACCTCACTCGTCCTCTCGGTCTTCCTCTTCTTCGGCTGCCTCGGTGTCGCGCGCTCTGCACCCGTTTCGCCCACCGGAGTCGCCCGTCGCTGCTGCTTGCCGTTCTTCCGCGTCATCGGGGCATCGGCATGCCCTGCACTCGTTCGTCCAGCCGTCCGCGTCGTCGTGGTGTCCGCAGGGACCACAGTCGCTGCACTCCGTGGAGGCGCTGCGCTGCTCGTCGTTGTCGCTCCTGTTGAGACCCGAGGAATCGTCACCGTCTTCCGCGCTGTCGTGGCTGTCGCGGAGCCCGTCGAAGGCCGCCGGCCCATCGCAGCCGTCGTCTTCGATGCCCCCGTTGCTGCCGCTGTACTCCGCCCAGTCGCCGTGCTGCCCGAGCTCGGCACAGGCTCGACACTGCCCAATGCCACACTCGTCGCCATCTTGCTCATCGCCGCTGGCATGGGTGCCCTGCTGCCTTCCGCACTCGCGCTCGTCGTCGCTGCCGGTGTCGTCGTCGCCTTCGTCGCTCCATTCGGATTCTCTGCGACTGCTAAAGACGTCGCCACGTGCCCACCCTCAGCCAAGTGCCGAGGTGGGGCGTGCTTACAGCCTCCATCTGCTGCTCGTCCTCGCCCGAGTTTCGGCGGGCTGCCTGCTGCGCCCAGCACCGTTGTAGCCGCCTCTTCCATCCGTCGTCTGGCTGCATGCGTCAGTGGCCGGTCACTAGGCCAAGGGGCGCTGCTCTTCGCCGAGCCGTCGCCTTCTATCGGTGCTCCCAGCCGTTCCGTCATTACCGTCCGCTCCAGTCTCTCCGTCTCGTCCGTCTTCTCCAATGCCGCCAACGCAGCCGCCATGGCCTCGTCCATGCCGTTGCCTCTGCTCGCAGGTGCCGACACCGGTTCGTCGTCCTCCGTCTTCGCCTCTGTTGCCGAATCTGACCGCGTCGTCTTCACTGCAAGCCGTCCTGGCCGTCGTCTCTCGCCCGCAACTGCTCGAACCGCAGCCGGTGCTCTCGACAAGGCATCGGCCACTACATTAGTCGCGCCGGGCCGGTATTCAATCGTAAACTCGTACTTCTGGAGGGTCAGCGACCATCTGTGAAGTCTGCCCGCGAGGTTGGGCCTCGTCATCAACCATTTGAGCGCCGCATGGTCCGTAATGATGCCAAAGGCTCTACCGTACAGATAAGGCCGAAACAGCTTGACACTCCACACCAATGCGAGGCACTCCAACTCTGTGATCGAATAGTTTGACTCGGCGCTGCTATTGACCTTGCTGGCATAGGCAATTGGCTGCCAGCCGTGGCCCTGGTCTTGCATCAGGCAAGCACCCAGCCCTGTCTTACTCGCGTCTGTCACCAACCGAAAAGGGAGAGCGATGTCCGGATAGACAAGCAAGGGCTTGGTCGCCAGCGCTGATTTGATGCGCTCGAACGCAAACTCCTGTGCCTCCGTCCATTCCCAATCCTGCTCCTTCTTCAGCAACCGAGTCATCGGGGCCATTATCGAGCCGAAGGCCTCAATGAACTTCCTGTAGTAGCCGGCCAAGTGCATGAACCTCATCACTTCAACCGCGTCACGGGGCCGAGGGAATTCGGACACCGCCGTCACCAACCGCTGCACTGGTCGCACGCCCTCTCCACTCAGTTCGTGGCCCAGATACTCCATCGACCTCGTAGCAAACAAGCACTTCTTCAGCTTCAACGTCAAGCCCGCCACCCGGAGCCGCTCCAGAACTGCCGCCACCTCAGCCACATGTCGTTCAACTCCTCCACGGGTGAACACCACAATCGTCCAAGTAGCCAAGGCACGTGAGCCAGGTTAGACCACGCAAAACACCGTTCATCATCCTCGTGAAGGTAGAAGGTGCATTCATTAGCCCAAATGGCATGCGTTTGAACCGATAGAGTCCTCGCTTCGTAGTGAACGCAGTCTTGTCGCGATCACCAGGAGCCATTCCAATCTGCCAGTAGCCAGAGCGCAAATCCAGCGAGGTGAATATTCGCGCGCCGCCCAACGCCTCCAACGTCTCGTCGATGCGGGGCACACGTCCTTCTTCGTGATCTTGTTAAGAGCACGATAGTCGATGCAGAACCGCACTTCACCATCTCTCTTCTTGACTAACACTACGGGGAATCCCCACGCTCCATTGTCTGCCTCAATCACGCCTGCACTCAGCATCTTGTCCACGTTGCTGTCGACCACTGCGTCCTCCATTTGTGCCTGCCGACGCCGCTTCAACATGATGGGCGCCGCGTTGCCGGTGTCGATATGGTGCTCAACATTCAAGGCTGTCACTGGTGGGCAGTCGCACTTGTCCTTCGACACGTCGCGGTACGCTCTCAGTAGGCGCACCACCATTGCTCGCGCGTCCGGTTCCTCTTCGCCCTCTCGCACCTCGTTCTCGTTGTCGAGCGGCGTCTCCCTGTCGCCCAACTCGTTCAGCCAAGCGTCCAGGTTGTCGCGGTCCAGCTCTCCATTCACCGCCAGCACTTGCATGACTTCCTCGAGAGGAATCCAGACCCCGAGCTCCTTCTTGCTAGGGAGCTTGGCCTTGCTGCCCTGCACGTTGATCATGGGGACCATCGCCTTGCCGTTCCGACTAGTCGTCACCGTCGCCGCCAGCATCACGGACCCGCACGACATCGTGGGCACGAAGACACCCTGTTCTCCATCCGGGGCTGCAACCGCCACTACAACAGGTGTCACTGCACTGCGCGTCAGCTTCGCTCGGCTCACCAGCCGCACCGCCGCCACCTTCGCGCCACCATCGCCAGTGTCCGTCCGGAAAGGGATGACGACCTGCTGCTCCTTCTCTTCGTAGCGCAACCTCGTTCTTCTCGAAGTCCATCGTCGCCTTGTGGTGCTGCAGGAAGTCCACGCCGACCAGGAACTCGTCCGTACAGCCGTCGATAATGCACGCCTCCACAGTCACCGCCTGGCCGAAGGCGTTGCGCATGTTGAACGTCCACACGCCGAGCACATCCAGCGTGAAGCCGCCAATGCCTTCAACAACGTCTACAGGGGCCGGTCACCGAGCTCGTTCACCCCGCAGCATCCAGTCCGTGCCATCCACCGACTACCTTGCGCCGCTGTCCAGCTTCACGGGCAGTCGCTCTCCTTCAACGTTCATGGTTGCCGTCGGCAACCCGTCCTCAGCGAGCACACTGAATGCGCTGCCACCGCTCGTCGTCCAGCGCCGTCACCACCGAGTCCACGTCCTTCGTGTCCGTCGCCGCTGCGTGTTTCCGGCGCTCCGCATTTACCGCTCGCAGCCGCTTGGCCGCGCGCTTCTTCTGCTTCGCCACCCTGCGCACTCTGACGATACTGTGCGCGTCTGCCGTCTCGCCGTCGTCCTTGCTGCCGACTCCGTGCCGCTCAGCACCTCGCCGTCGACCTTGCTGACCGACTCCGCGCCGCTCGAGGCCGACACCTCGCCGTTGACCTTGCTGACCGCCACCTCACTGTCAGCCGCTGGGATGCCGCCTTCCTCAGATCCAGGCACACCGCCAATTGCTCCGGGGTCGCCGCCTTCCTCAGTCTCCGGTCCTTCGCTGCTTGTCGGAAGGCTGCCGCCTTCCTCAGTCGCATGCCGTCGCCCATCGTCCTGCACATCATCCGCCGCCGCCGGTCTCACATAGCGCAGTGCCGCCATGGTCGGGCGCACCGTCGCCACGTAGCGTTGAGCTCGTTCCTCGTCTCGTCCCGCCAGTTCTTCGTCAATGGACACTTGCTGCTGCCTCCGCAGCCATTGTGTCCCCGTCGCGTGCCGCCGCGCTTCCGCCCAACTGCACCACTCGTTCGTCTCTGTCGTCACCTTCTCGCCCAGCCATCTCGCCGAAGTACTGCTCACACAACGCGTCCGCGTCGCGCAGCTCTCTCGCCAACTCCGGATGCTGGCTGAACGTCGAGTCTTCCACTCGCCACTCGTCGTCCTCGCCGGGTTCTTGTTCAGCACCGCTTGGCGCCCGTCTTCGCGGAGGAGCTCCCTGCCGTGATCGCCGTCTGCCCGTCACCACTGCCGTCCACGTGCCACTTGGCGCCACCGGTCGGGGAATGCGCTACTCTCCCGGACGTAGAGATCCCCCTCCTACGTCCGGTCTGCATTTCCGCCGTCGATCCTTGCGTGGCTGCACGCGATGCCAAGTACGCCTCGTTCCGCGCTCTCGCTTCCGGATCAGGACACTCTCGGGCAAAGTGCCCCGTCCCGCCGCACGCGAAGCACTTCGTGTCGGCGTTCGGCCACTTGTTCACCTTCCGCTCGGGGAGCCTGCCACCTGCGGCTCAGTCTTGGCCACACGTACCGCGTCCACCGCCTTCCGGACCGCTGCCTTCTGCTTCTTCCGCCGCGGCAGCTTCTGCGCGGGTTCTTCCGCTGAGTCTTTGCTGGACTCGTCGTCCTCTGCCTGCATTATGCGGACCTTCGCCCTCTTGTCGCCGCTGGCCACGCCACGCTTACCGCTGGCTCGCCCTTCCTGCCGCACTCTCGACTGCTGGTGCTTCTTCGTCGGCTACCAGTAGCGACCGTTCCAGTATCGCCCGTCCGGCACGTCCCACGTCCCGGTGTACTTGTTGTAGACGCCCTGGGGTTGGTGAAGAACGCCACCTCCTGGCTCTCCGTGCCCATCTGCGCCGTTAGCGACTCGCTCGTTGGCCTAGAACCAACGCCACTCCAGGGACGATAGCCACACTTCCAGTCGTTCCATTCATAGGTACAGCGAAGGCGTTCGGTGCAGTCGCCCACGCCTGCCCAATGTTCATCATGCCCTGCGCCACATTGTCGATGGGGTCATCGATGGCCGTCGCCTTGTCCACAGCCTGCTCCAACGTCGTGGGCGCCAGGTCCTGCTTCACCAACATGCGGGTCGTCTTGTCCAGGTTGCGGTAGAATTGAGCCAGCAACGTGCGCTCACTCACGTGGTTCTGACCCGTCAGGTCTCGCAACCCTGCCGCAAAGTCCGCGAACGTCTCACCGGGGTACATCATGCGCTGGTAGACTCGCCACTCTGCCATCGCCTGATCTGGCCGCTCTCCATACCGTCGCATGATCGCCGACTTCAATCTTGTCCACGTCTTCTCTTCCGTTGGCAGCTCTTGGTCCATCTGGACCCACCAGCCAGCCGCATTGTCTAGCAACTTGTTGCCCACGATGAAATACAACTCAGCGTCCGTCCAATCTCCTCTGCCGGAGAGCCGTGTGCCCTCACCTACTACCAGATCCACTTTTGCAATCCAGGTCGACACCGACACCGTTGGGGAAGGCTTGTACGGCGTCAACTCCAGATCCTTCGCGTTCTTCCGGTGCTGCCGGCGCCGTTCTGATCGTGACGAGCGTCGTCGTCGGTGTCGCCGTCCATGTCGTCGTCGTCGCCGTCCAGCTCGCGAGTCGTCGTCGCTGTCGGAGCTGTCAGAACTGCTGGAGCTGCTGTCACCGCTGCCTCCTGGGGATGAAGGCTGCCGCGCCGGTACTCTCGTCGTCGTTGTCCTTCTCGTCGCGCTGGGTGCCACCGTCCTCGCATAGGGCTGGGCTCGCTCGTGCGCCACTTGAGGTGCCGCCGTGGCCACTGTCCCAGTCGTCGCCGAGGTCGTTCCAGTCGCCACGGGCGTCATCATGCCCGTGCGGGTCGCCGCCATCTCCGTCTGCACCGTATCGTCCGTCGTGGCCGTTCGGGGAGCCGTTTCAGTCGTGCTCGCCGTCCCCGTCGCGGCCGTCCGCGCTGTCGCCGTCGTGCCAGGCTGTCCCGCTCCTGCTGCTCCGGGTGACGCCGTCTCTGTCGGTCTGGCCAGCTCCATGCCGTCCACGCGAGCTTCCAGGCGCGCCACCGTCGACATCATCAAGTGGATGGCGTTGACCAGCGTGGTCATCTCCGAGTTCGTCGTCGCGGCCGGGGCGTTGCCGTCCGGCATGAGGCTCGTCGCCGGGTGTCTGCCAGCCGCAGCCGGTGTCGCCGCCGTCGTCGTGTCCGTCGTCGTCGTGGTGGGCGCGGGTTGGCTAAGCCCGACGATCGCCGGGTTCATCGTCACCGCGTCCGTGGTGCTCGTCGTGCTCGTCGCCGCTGACTGCGTCGTCGTAGTCGTGGCGGTAGCTGCCGTCGTGGCCGTGTACGCCGTGGAGGTCGCCGTCTGCGCGGTCCTCGGCGGTGTTGCTGGGGCATCCCTGCTGGTCCTTGGGAGCGCGTGATCACTCCAGGAGGCGTCGCTGGAGCCCTTGTCATTGCGTTCGTTCCGTCCGTAACCAAAATTACAAAACTGTTCGTAGATCTTCGTCAAATTACGCCCCTGTATGACCACCATGCAACGTGTCTTCTTCTTTCCCCTGCACGCCGGGGTTGGTCGACACGGTGCCGATTTGCGCCAAAGTCCGTCTGGCCGTCAGTGGACAACTCAATCCACCGCGCCGGCGTGTGCCTCACTACCAATTTTATTTAGCGTCCTGCCAATGCAATCAACTACGACTAGCTAGCCACTGTCTCGCACAAATTGCTACACCCAGCCGCTCGCTAACCGCTCGTCCGTCCAGTTCGCAGTCGTTCAGCAACCACTTGCACTCTGCAGTGCCAAAACCAAAGTGAGCTCTCTCACGCTGAGAGCTCCGTCCAGCCCTCGTCCGTCCATCCGTCCGTCCGTCCAGAATCCAGCGGGCCCGCGGTCTTCACTTGCGTGTCGGCGGCTCGGCGGCGGTACTTCGCCAATTCCCTCTCCGTCGTGCCTGCCGCTCTCAGACCGGGGTCCTCCGGACCAGCCTCCGTCCATCGTTCGTCCATCCGTCCATCCTTGCGCGCATCGCCGGGCGCCCATGTGGCGGTCTGGCTCGCGTCTTCAACATCCGTCCGTCTCGTCCGCCATTGCACGCGTCATCGGGCGCCCACGCGGCAGCCCTGTTACAGCGTGAACCCTGAAGCGCCTCATCTTGCGCGCGCGTGCACCTTCTCGGCCGTATCCACGATAATATGACGTCCGGCCGAAACCGCTTCCTCCTCCTCATCTCGCCCGCAGCATCAGGGAAGACGTCGCTATTGTCGCTGTTAATCGTAGATATCCTGGACTGAATTGTGTCCCCATCTCCTTTCTTCGTGGCGACGTATCAGCGGTTGACTTACTGCGCTCTTGTGGAATTGACGTCTACGGTGGAACGACGAGCCTCAGCTCGACCGAAAACCATGTCGTTATGGTGGATGATGCTCAAGCGAAGTACGGCGAGAATGGATTCTGGAGCACCTTGATCAAGGTTGCGCCGTCGTGGCTACCAGGCAATATTCGTTTCATCATCTGTGCGACGCATGCGCTAGAAGGTGGAGTCGAGAGTCCGATTGGGTTCCAGTCGCTTTTGACGCTCGGCCGAAGGATTTCCTGTTGGGCGACGCGGAAGGCGGAAGGATTTTTGCGGTTGCCAAGAACCGGATTGCCCGAGAGAATGCAGCAACGAAACGTCATCCAGTTGTTGATTCGCGAGTGCGTTGGACTGATCGGGGCGTTGCGCGATTCAGTTGACGCCGTGGCGACCTTCTTCGCCAAAGACCCGGCTCCAGCAGAGCCCGAATTGGTTGCCTACTGTTTAAGTCAAGAGTGCCTGCAGCGAATGACGATGTTTCGGTAGTCACCACACGACACCGACCAGTTCGGAGCTTCGGCAGTTTCTGATCGAATGCCTGGTTGCTGCACCGAATATTGTCTCGCTGAAGTCGAAGCTGGCCGATGCAGACAATCGTTGCTTTGTGGCTTTGAAGAAAGCTGGTATTATCGTCGAAGATGCCGATCGGCTAGTGGGATTTTCGTCTCCATTGGCAGCGAAGTACTACAGCAAGTGGCTTTTCCCGAATCGTGCACTTCAAAACCCGCCGTCGCTGCGTGATCTGACCAAGAATGTTGTTGGCAACATGTCGGCTTCTGCGCTGCAGCAGGCTGTGGTTGATGCGACGAGCTTCCCCAAGGAAGCTACTTTCCAGCATATGTTCATGGGAGGCCTTGCTCTGAACACCCATCCGACATGCTTGATTTGCCCCGAGTTGTCACGCGTATTCTCTGACGGTGATCAGGCGCTGCGGATCGATGGAGAAATCGACTTTTATCTCAATGGGAGTCTGCGGTGGGGGCTCGAGCTGCTGGTGAATGGAGACAAGATCGGTGAGCATGTGGCGCGTTTCGCACCAGGCGGAAAGATTGCTGCACTTGCAGTGAACGATTATGCAGTCATCGACCTTCGAGGCAACAAGACTGGGAAAGTCCCCAACGTCTCTCGCATGGAAAAGAGGGTCACAGTGTTCTTCCAACTGAGTGACTTCTCCAGATGCCGTTGCATCTTCGGAATGGATGAAGCTATCTGCGATATTGCGCTGAAGAGGTAAGTTGAGGTTTCAAGTGGCATGTCTGTTGATCGGTCAGCAGCTGCTCTGTTCGCGCGATGGCGTCGTGTCGATGCTACGACATCTTGGCGGTGGAAATCAATGTCCACTTGCTTGGACGTCGTCAGCCTCTGCTGCGTTCCAATCTGTTGCCCTTCCTCCTGCACCACCACCAAAGTCCCTTCTTCCTTCACTGCCTGTTCAGTTTCACCGAGGTTTAGCTTGATCTTATCATACAGTAAGAGTGACGGGGGTGCTCGTAGTCCTGACCCCGGGGTCAAGCGAGTGAGGGACGCGGTTGGCAGTGACAGACGCACGTCGACAGAAGGAATGGCGTGCGGCGATTGAAGATCGCGGCGCGTACGGCAAGATACCAGCGGGAGGTTGACCCGGCCAGCCAAGCCGCAGTCAGCCCCAAGGCGAGGCGAGGCGACATGTAGGCAAACGTACGGCTGCTAGCTCGCGCGAGCAGTCGCCAGGCGTCTCCCGGCCAGGGAGACCGCAGTAGATATACGAGAGGATCGTTTTAGCGCCGCAGCACGCAAGCAACCTAACGAGCAGAGAAATACACCCGCCCGTGCGAAGACAGTTGAGTCTCAGTCAGCAAGTTGCCGGAGCCGCCCCAGCAAGTGAGGAGTCGGGTAGATTAGCCCCGTGAAGCCGCGGTAGGACAAGCCCGCAGGAGTGAGAGTACGCCGCCGAATAGGGTAGCCAGCCCCTGGTAACCAGCCCCAGGCGCCTCATCTCCAAGGCTGGTAGCAGATCGCTGGATCAAGGCCACCTCAACAGCGGTAAGCTCCGCCACAACACAACGCTAGGAACGCAGCAGTCACTAGTCTGTATTTGTGTGTGGTTAGCTAGCTAGAGTAGTGACAGTGGCAGCTGTAACCATCGGACACCGATCTTGATCAGGATCAGGACCGACGCCGCGTGTTGGTGCAACAGCAGCTTGCAGACGAATGAGGATACGACTTTGAGCAGAAGAACACACACTGTGGTTACTTGGTGGTCATACAGGGGCCTACTACTGAAGCTAGGTCCTGAGGCACGAACCTAAGACGCGAGAGGAGTAGGACAGCTGAGAACAATGACAGCTAGAGGAGAGAGAGCGGCCCGGCAGTCGAGCAACGCCAGTGGTCGGCGCCCAGGCAAGAAGAACGGCGCGGCCAAAGACCACGCCACGCGCGAGAACGCGTCTGCGGCTGGATACCGGCGACGACGTCGACGTCAGCAGTAGCTTGACGGCGCCGACCGGGACAGCCATGAGAGCCGCGAGGAGGAAGGAGGTGCTGGCCAGGCGGGTGGCCAGGACCAGGATGATGAGGAGCAGGAGGATGAGCAGCAGCCACACCCAGGCGCCCAGCAGCAGCAGCAGCGCCGGATAACCAGGCTGAAGCAGACGACGACTTCGAGTCCATGGGCTGGTGGGGCGCGCTCACGCCCGGTCAGCAACGCGCGATGATGCGCCGATTCCTAGTGCAGCCGCCAACGGCAGCACCAACGACGCAGCAGCAGCCGATCGTGATACAAGCGCCCGCAGCCGAGACCCTGCACCGACACCGCGTGAAGTCACTGAAGATTGACGATTTCCGTGGCCAGCCGAACGAGGCCGTGGAAGCTGGTTGGCGACGATTCCACAAGAAGTGGAGCGCCAGGCGAGCTTGGGAGGCGAGACCTGGACAGCCGAGGAGTTGTTCTACGGCGCCACGGCGCACCTGAAAGATGCCGCAGGCAAGTGGCTGATTACGCTCCGCGAGACACTGCCACCCGAGGACAAGAACCTGAACTTCTTGATCAGGGCGATGCGAAAGAAGTACGGGCGCAGGGACACGACGTTCCATATCCAGCAGCGGCTTGCCGCCCGGTTCCAGAAGCCCGGCGAGCGCCCGAGCGCCCATGCAGCGAGCTTGGCGAACATCGGCTTCGGGAAACGCGTCCCAGCAGAGTCCTACGTGCAAGCGTTCATCAATGGGATTAATAGCACAACGACAGTCACCCAAGTACGCACCTTCGAACCGCAAACGCTGGACGAGGCGGTGCAGTTCGCCGAGGACAAGTGCGGCGAGTATGGCGAGGGGTTCAAGGTGACGGACTGGCGCGTAGCCAAGCGGCGCTACCGTGAAGACCGCGGAATCGACGAGGGGGATGAAGCCCAGTCGACGAAGCGCAAGACGCATACTGAGGACGCTGCCGGACCAATCGACTGGAAGAAGTTGGGCCTTGGCTTCGGTGGAGAGGAACCACCGAGTTTCGACATGGATGGCAAGCCGGTCGACGGGCTGGCTAAAACAGCGAAGTGGGACGTGGTCTCACTGGCGGCGTTGCAGGCGATGATCTACTTCTCCGGGTTGCAGGACATCAAGCCCGCCGCGACTGGCAAGGGCAAGACCGCCCGGGCCCTGGAAGTGAAGGTGGAGAACAACCAGGATGAGATCGCGCAGGCCCAGCAACCTGAGCAGAAGCCCCGTGTCAACAGCTGGCAGAACAGAGCTGGCGGTCGGAATGGTGGTCGCGGTGCTGGACCAGGACGCGGAGGAGGACGAGGCGGACGTGGATCAGGAGTCGAAAACTACGGCCCTAACGTCGATCGACCGTCGATCCTGGAGCGGAAACGGAGCTCGAACTGTAACTACTGTGGTAAGCCAGGGCATTGGTGGCTTGAGTGCCGGGCGAGACTAGCTAACGAAGCGGTCACCGAGCAAGTAGCTGCAAGCGACGATAATGCTGGAACTGGCCAGCCGGCGGCAACTTTGAGTTCGTCGGCGGGAAAGCAGGGCGGGCAGTAGAGGCGGGGGCTTTGCTGTCTGGAGGTAACGCATGCCCCAGAGTTGAGGACACTGACGGTGAACCGGTTCCCGGACAAGAGGCCGAAGAGCGAGTGCTCGTTGGGGAAGAACGCGCTCTACCCGGACGAAGTGCCGCCGAGATTCCGGTCGGTGCACAGAACAAGGCGAAGAGTGGCGGCCAAGATGGCAAGACGCGGAGGAAGATGCTGGGCAAGAGACGAAGGAGCCGACCGAGGAAGGAGGAAGAGAACGAGATCACTGTGGCAGCCGCAGCCACAAGTGAGGGAGAAGACGCGGAGGTACGCCCGGCACGCAAGGGTGAGGCGGCAAAGGAAGATGGAGACAGCCAGGTTGCTTCGACCACGGCTACGGCAGGCAGCTCGGCGCTGGAGACGATCACCAGTGGGGCGCCGGCAACAGGGGAGCGAGCGAATTCCGCCAACAGTACGCTGCCCTTGACGGCAAGACGCTTGGAAACAGCAGTGACTATCGGGGGTGGTGCGACGATCGCCGCCCGCCAACGAAAGCGACGAGCAGAAGCAGCAGTAGCAGCGGCCCGCGGGATCCTGACGAGGGAGTTTCGAGAGCGCCGGGAGGAGCGAGCCAAAGTTCTGCGAGTTGTTGTGCAGCAAGCACGTGTCCAACTACACCGAGATGGTGGACGCGATCGACGCCAAGATCAGGTACAAGGGCTCCACGCAGTGGTGACCGCCGCCAAGAAGAACGTAACGCTAGTGCCCGAGCATGTGGAGCAGCCCGACGAGTCGTCCGCGGAGGGAGCCGACCGTGACGCCAGTGGCCCGAGAAGAACAAAATCCAAGGGGAAGAGCGACGCGGCGGAGCGACGGCTGCGCCTGGCCGATAAGGAATGGACGGAGTGCGTGCGCCACTACGATGAGAACTGTCCCGCCGAGCTGTACGAGGACGGCACGCTGGCCGACATGCGCGCCGCCCAGAAGCGAGCTCTCAAGGCAGTGAAGGCGTTTCGACTAACGAGGCGTGTACGGCGGCTGCACAAGAAACGGCAGCAAGCGGAGCAGTTGTGCCAGCGCGAGCTGAAGAACAACGTCGACTTGCCCGAGGAGATGATCAAGCCGCGCCAGTACACGTACGTGCAGCAAGGAAACTACGGTGACGTGGAATTGGCCCAAGATGTTGATGGAAAGACGCGGCGAGTGGCGCAGTTACGGGCGGCAGGATCCAACAGCCCCAGCAGTTTGCCGACAGCACTACTGGCATTCACGCGGCGGCATACCCAAGAGGTGCGATTGGACAGCTGCGCCCAGTTCAGCGTCGCCGGCATTGAGTTGCGCAAGTACGGACGCTGCGTGACACGGAATGCACCCGTGGATGTGGTGGAAGGCTTTGGGGGAGGCCGCATGCGAGTACTCGGGGTCTGGAGATTCACGGGCACCACCCGGTACCAGCAGTTGATCACAATGGATGCACTGTAAGTCGACGGCCAGGGGGATGAGTTCCTAGATGGCGAAGACAGGATGGTGAACAAGCAAGTGAAGATGGACTTTGCCACCCGGGAGCTGAAGTACCGAGAGGCCGACGGCGAGAAGGTGATCCTTCCCTTCACCTGTCACGGCGTGTCTACGTTGCCGCCGGATAGTGGAGAACGGAAAGCTGTCGTGCGGCTGGCCAAGACAGTCAAGCTGTGCACCAACACGCAGAGCTTGATACGCGTGCACGTTGACGCGGAGGAAGGCACCACGGGGGTGTTCGTGCCGAAACCGACAAGCAAGCGTCATTTAATCCTGGCGCCGACGGTGGACAGCGTGCGCGACGGACAAGTGATGGTGTCGGTGCTGAACCTAGAAGGCCGGAGAGAAAGGCTTCCGGCCAGAGAAGCCCTGGGGACATGGGTCCCGACAGAGGAGTCGATGCAGATCCTGTCCCTGAACGGGGAACTCGAGAGAAGTCGCGTCGCCGAGTGGGTGGCTGCAATGAAGAAGGAGGACACGGCTCCACTGTCGATCGAAGGAAGTCTCAACATTGGGGAGATGGAGCCGGAAGACCGCGACCTGGTGGTCGCGTTGATGCGAAACTATCGCGAGATCGTGGAAAAGAAAGAGGGGTGCCCACCGCTGGCCAAGACCAGGGTGCAGCACCACATCAACACTGGAGACACGGCGCCGATCATGCTGCGCCGCCGACGTCAAGCTGTCACTGAGAACGCAGTGATCGACAAAGAGGTTACTACGATGCCAGTGCTGACGTGATCGAAAAGGGCGAAGGCGCTTGGGGGTTCCCCGTCGTCATGGTTCGAAAGAAGGATGGTAGCGTGCGCTTCTGCATAGACTACCGAGCGCTCAACGCAGTGACCGCGAAAGATGTGTACCCGCTGCCGCGAGTGGACAAGACGTTAGAGGATTTGCATGGATCACGGAGGTTCACGAGTTTGGATCTACACGCTGGCTATTGTCAGCTAGGAGTAGCACCGGAAGACCGCCCGAAGACCGCCTTCACTACGCGCCAAGGGCTCTTCCAGTTCAAACGCATGCCCTTCGGGCTGTGCAACACGCCAAGTACGTTCCAGCGGCTCATGGACTGCGTCCTGCGAGGACTTACCTGGGTATGCTGCCTAGTGTACCTAGACGACGTAATTATTTTCACCAAGGGGACCGTCGCCGAACATGTCGTGGAGCTCGCCGTGGTTCTCAAGCGACTGGCACAAGCAGGGCTGAGTCTCAAGGCAGTGAAGTGCTCCTTCGCAGCCACCGAGATGGAGTACCTCGGTCATAACCTGACCCAGGAGGGTATCAGGCCAACCAACCGGTTGGTGAAAGCGATCGTTGACTTCCCGAAGCCCGAGGACGACGTGCAAGCGCGGAGGTTTGTGGCATTGGCTGGCTACTACCGACGGTTCGTGCCCGAGTTCGGCGCGAAGATGGCGCCACTCACAAGCCTGCTGAGGAAGACGACTGAGTGGCAATGGAGAGAGGCGCAGGACGAGGCTTTCGCGTGGGCTAAGGCTTGACTGAGCACCAAGCCCGTGCTGATCTACCCTGATTACCAGAGGCCGTTCAAGCTCACGACAGACGCGTCGAAGGCTGGGCTGGGGGCTGTGCTGTCCCAGGACCAGGGGTGCGGCGACCAACCAGTAGCGTACGCCTCTAAGGTCAACAGGAGCACGGTGGCCAACTACAGCATCTCTGAGCTGGAGTGCTTGGCGGTAGTGTGGGCCGTGAGGCTCTTCCGACCGCACTTGTACGGCAGGCGATTCACCATCGCCACCGACCACATCGCCCTCAAGTGGTTGATGACCACGAGGGAGCCCGCGGGAAGGCTGCACCGGTGGGCGCTTACGTTGCAGGAGTATCACTTCGACATCCAGTACAGGCCAGGGAGGGAGAATCATGTGGCAGATGCTCTCTCTCGCGGCCCAGTAGCGGACGCAGCAGACCTAGAATAGAAGACCGAGGACGATGAGGACGAGCCCACAATAGGCAGACCGGTACAGATGCCGACAGCTGAGGTAAAGACCCCAGACCGACGCCCGAGCGGATCACGTTGCAGGAGCTGTTGGCGACAGAGGACGAGCCGGAAGAGATGGCGAAGGTACAGGCAGTGCACGTATCCAAGCCGGACGACCCCATGAGCAAGGCGTCTGCACGCGAGGTGGCGCGGGAAGCGGTGGAGATCGAGTTGAACAAGCTAATGGGGGGAATGACGCGTGAAGCGACTGTGCGGCGAGAGGACGCCGCTGAGCTGGGAGTCGTGCGGTTCACGGACGCAGACATCGTGAGAGAGCAGGGCAAGTCAGCGATGGTGCGAGAGCTCCGTAAGCGAGGCTCTTACCTCGGACGGCGCATCCTCGTGGCGGACGACGGACTGGTGCATGCTGAAGTGGCGCCCGGGCAGACACGAATCCTACTGCCCGCCGTATACTGGCCCCTGGCCTTCAAGGAGGCTCACGACAGTATTTGGGCCGGACACCTAAGAGGCCCGCAGACCACCGAACGACTGCGCCAGCTGTACTGGTGGCCGAACATGGCAACAACTGTGAAGCAATGGCTCGGTGCGTGCCAAGACTGTGGCTCCCGAAAAGCGATGCCGCATGCGGTGGTGCCGCCACTTCGCAGCGTACGAACGGGGGACGTCGGCGACCGATGGGCGATCGACGTAGCCGGACCCCTGCCCGTGACGGAGAATGGAAAGCGGTATGCAATTGCCGCTGTGGAGTACACGACCAGATATGCAGTGGCCGAGGCAGTGAAGGAGCACACGGCGGAAGCCATTGCCCGCTTCCTGATGGAGCGTGTCGTGCTCGTGTTCGGACCCATGGGAGAAGTGATGATGGACGGGGCCATGGAGTTCGGGAGCCGAGCGACAGCCGAGCTACTAGAGTTGATGCAGACGAAGCGTGCCATACCGACTAAATCTTCTGGGGCTGGTGGAATGCTTCCACAGAACGTGGAAGGACATGGTGGCGCTCTACGTGGATGAAGGATAAGATGACTGGCCCGAGAGCTGGCCGCAGTGGCCCTAGAAAAGGAACAGGTCCGACAGGCCCTCTACTACAACCAGCGGAAGGAGCGCGGAGGACGGGACTTCCGAGCCAACCAGCTGGTGTGGGTCTACAGGCCCGCACGAGGACCAGGGATCACTAAATTTGGGCATCGATGGAGAGTACCAGCGCAGATCGTTGAGGCTGCCGGCTACGACAACTACTTGGTGAAGATGTTGGAGTCGGGGCAAGAGCTCGTCATACACTGCTCATTCCTGTTATCCTACTACTATCCGACGCATCTGCTAGAGGCGATTTCGAAGGACATAGCGCACAACCTACGAGAGGAGGCCGTTGCGGCCGCGGACATCGACCCCGAGGAGGCAGGCGGAGACGCAGCAGAAATAGCCGACCAGGCCGCCGCCGAGAATAGCGCCGCTCCAGCCGACGACGTCGCCGCAGCGGAGGAAGAAGCTACCCCGTCGACTGAAGACACCACAACGCAATCTGCCGCCTACCACGCCGAAGAAGACCAAGCACGCGATGCCGACCAAGGACCAGACGAGCAGCACGACGCCCACGGGCGGAAGCGTACCGCACCCTCCCAACAACCAGGACGAGCAGGCCACGACGCCGGTTCGCCAGGCGGGGAAGCAGTCAAGCAACCCCGACGTAAACGAGCACGTGTCGCCGCACCAGCGGCAGGAGGAGACACGATTGCCAGCCGTACCAGAGCGCGAGCAAGGCGAGCTCTGTACCCCAGTACTGCAGCCGCTGGAGACCAGAGACGGCACGACGGGGGTCAGCCCACAGCCGGTAGCGAAGTTGCGGTGCCCCGCCGTTCACCCCGTGGCGATGGTGCAGACAGGCAGCGCCATGAAGCGATCAGCGAGGACGGCGGAGACAGCGAGCGGACTCCCGATAGTGGCGGCGCCGCTGCGCAAGGAGCACAACAGCCAACGAAGGACGGCACCCGTGAACTCGCCACGGAAGGAGAAGAACCGGGAGAGCGGCCACAGCGAGAACCTGCGCCCGATGAAGAAGACGAGGAAGCTCCCATCTACGTCTTCGCGGGCCAAGGACGGAGGGGAGCGGATAGCTTGGTGTCGAAGCGGTCACGGCTCGGACAACTCAAGAGACCGTGCGAGAGTGCCGCCGCCGCCGGTACCGATCCCGAACCGGTCGTTACGTTTTGGAGTTCGAAGTGGAAGGTCTGGGTGATCGATCTCACCGATCTACCCCCGAGCGACTCAACCAAGCCGATTACGAAGAACTATGGCGAACCGGACGCATGCAGGGCGACAGCGCGGAATGAGGAAGTGCCGGCAGCTGCAGCGGCGAAGAGCAGCGCGCTAGTACCAGTGCTGACTCGACGTTAACTGGCGCCGGTGAAGCGTAAGGTGGTCAAGCAACAACAAGGACAGGAGCAGCAACGAAGACATGATCAGTGACGAGGATGCGAGCAACAACGAGGACATGGGCAACGGCGAGGACAAGTGCGATGACAGGAACAAGAACGACAGCGAGGCCACGAGAGATACAGTAAGGACGAGTTAGGAAGCAGCGACAAGAAGGAACGAGCGGAGGACAGCAGTGACGGATCGGGGACGATCCGGGGGCAGGGGAAGAGAGTAAGAGTGACGGGGGTGCTCTTAGTCCTGACCCCGGGGTCAAGCGAGTGAGGGACGCGGTTGGCAGTGACAGACGCACGTCGACAGAAGGAATGGCGTGCGGCGATTGAAGATCGCGGCGTGTACGACAAGATACCAGCGGGAGGTTGACCCGGCCAGCCAAGCCGCAGTCAGCCCCAAGGCGAGGCGAGGTGACATGTAGGCAAACGTACGGCTGCTAGCTCGCGCGAGCAGTCGCCAGGCGGCTCCCGGCCAGGGAGACCGCAGTGATATAGGGGAGAATCGTTTTAGCGCCGCAGCACGCAAGCGCCCTAACGAGCAGAGAAATACACCCGCCCGTGCGAAGACAGTTGAGTCTCAGTCAGCAAGTTGCCAGAGCCACCCCAGCAAGTGAGGAGTCGGGTAGATTAGCCCCGTGAAGCCGCGGTAGGACAAGCCCGCAGGAGTGAGAGTACGCCGCCGAATAGGGTAGCCAGCCCCTGGTAACTAGCCCCAGGCGCCTCATCTCCAAGGCTGGTAGCAGATCGCTGGATCAAGGCCACCTCAACAGCGGTATGCTCCGCCACAACACAACGCTAGGAACGCAGCAGTCACTAGTCTGTATTTGTGTGTGGTTAGCTAGCTAGAGTAGTGACAGTGGCAGCTGTAACCATCGGACACCGGTCTTGATCAGGATCAGGACCGACGCCGCGTGTTGGTGCAACAGCAGCTTGCAGACGAATGAGGATACGACTTTGAGCAGAAGAACACACACTGTGCTTACTATACGATGCACAGACTCTTCCAGGCGCTGAACGATTGCAGGGTACGAGCCGTTAGGGATGAGGAGGTTGAGCGAATAACTTTGAAGAATCCTACCAGTAGACCAGCAGAGCGACACTAGCCAGCTCTGTCGCCGGCTGCCACCATGGCTGTGAGCTAGACGTACGAGCCGTTTGCGGACGTAAGATCGGACCCCACCATGCTAATGTCAATCACGTGCGCTCGAGAGAACCAGGTAACTTCCTCGGTGGAACGTGCCGTGCGGTGGAATTCCGTCAGGTGGTATTCTCACCGTACACCAGGAAACCCTCGAAGCCCAGATCATTACGAAGCAGCTTCGTCAGTAACGCCGTCTTTGACATGACCGGTTGGATTCCACGCCTTTTACCCCTCAGCCTCCGGGTAGCATTAGAGGCCCTAGGAGATGGCGACACCCATTCTCGCCGAAAGTCTCGTAAGCTGTGCATGTTGTCGATCGCGGGGTGAAGATCCATGAAGTACCCGACGCCAGGGTGCCACGAGCTGTGATGCGGCCTTGTTCGTCCACCAGGTTCGGCTTGATCGTGGTGGCAGCGTTGATCTGCTAGCGGCGTCCAATCATCATGGCGTTCGTCCGTGTCGTAGATCATCGGGTGACCCGGTTCCTCCTCCATGGCGGTCTACAACCAGTCGCCGTCGTCACCAAGGGCTGCAAGCAGGCTTTCGCGTTCATGACGGGCGCGTCAGCGTCAGTGTCCGTGATAGACCGATGTGAAAGTCGTTCAGCATGACCCCGTCACCTCGGCCTTGGTGTTGAACGCCAGCTCGTCCTGACCAGAGAACTCGACCACGGTGCTGTCGGTAGCACGCAATTTGCCTTGAATCAGTTCGTTAACGAAAAATGGCAACACCACTGGACGCCAGCCACAAATGGCTTGAAGTCGCCTTAAACGGTTTCCCTAAATTTGTCTCTAAATATAAATTGTGCAGATGTCGATATAATATATGTGAGAGGTCGGCCCGAATCTGCGTCTCAGCAGATATAAGTTTTCTTAAATCAGCTTATGCAGGCGCATAGGCCATTTGTGGTAGGCGTCCACTAAGCTGCTCACCAACTCACAAAACGACTAAGTTTAATAGACTTCGTAGAAGCTATCGCCGTGACGTTGCGAACTTCTTCCAGCTAGCACGGGGGCCCATCGCGTAAGTGTTGATGTGGATTCAGTTCTGAAAGTGCTTTAATGTCCTCATGGCGAGAGCACAACAGCAGAAAGCCCTTCGGCCTCGGTGGCGAACACCAGAGACCCCGAAACTTTCCTGAAGAGAGCAAACGACCGAAACTTGTCATCCAAGTTGATGCTCGTGTGGGTGAGCTTGGGGCTACACTGTGCTTTTAACAGATCCGATGTAGCCTCAGATCTGCTAGCTGGCGATGCGTTGGCAAAGCACGCATATCGGCCGTCGCCCAGCCTCATTTGCCGTCGATATCGCCGACAGTGGGCTTAGGTACAAGCCGACGTGGAACAGCGGGTCATAGACAGTGATAGCAGTCATCTGGCCGACGGGGTTGACGTTGGTAAAGTTTACCATGATGTCGTCGACCCTTTGATGTCCCATTCATCGGCAGTAGCGAAGCCACCGTTAAAGAAGGTGGGTGGGGCCCAGCGCCGTGTAGCACACAGCGGAGAGCCACGACGCTGGGAGGCTTGGCTGCTTATTCTGGTTCGAGCTTCAGCGGTGCAGGCGAACGGCGAGAGGAAGCAGATCCCTTCGTGGCAGCTTGAAGCACGTACGTCGGTGATTCGGTGTGATTGATCAGTGGTGCCCTCGGTCGAAGTACATGTACATTGAATCGCTGACGTCACGATTCGCCACATAATTGCAGCATAAAACCTCATCTGAGGTTATTTTGGGATTGTTCTCAGCCCTCAGAGAAGCAGAGAAGACAAAAGCAAACCAAGCAGGAAAGTCCAAGCAGTAGCAAGGAGGAGCAAGCAGGAACAAGCCAAGCAGGTAAGCGACGATCGCGCGCTGTCGCTGTGCAGAGGTAGCGACCACCAAGACTCACAGGAATTTGTGATTAGAAAGCCGAGATGGCGCGGAAAGTGTGGTTCCAGCTAGTGGATGCAACATCTCGCGGCGCGTTTGCGGATACCCAGGCAGCGTCAGTGTCATCGGACGGTGTCAGTGATCTTGAAGATCTCCGCGGGGCGATCCGAGGAAAATACCATCGTGAAGAACCGGATATCCTGAAAGGTGTTGTAGCGGATCAATTGCGCATCTACACCGACAGAGCAGCGTATGACGCCAAGGGGAACACTTTGGAAGAGGATTGGCCGATTGGTACGCTTGGCGGATCGAAGAAAAAGGCGCTCATCGTGGAAGTGCCGACGCAGCGTGTTGATCCTCGCACTGTGACATCAGAGGCCAAACCAATTGCAATTCCAAGCACAACTGTCCTCAACGAGCCCGACAAGTACGCGGAAGAATGCCTCTCCCTGACAGAATGGGGCGTTGACGCTGTGCACGAGATTCCTTCGATTTGGAGGTTTATGAGCAGCTTGGGCGGATGCACCAACAGCGGGAAGATTTTTTGGCGAATGGAAGACAAACAAATCTCGTCGCTGCTGTTAGACGGATGGTTTCGAGCGTCTACTCCCAGTAGCATCAACCCACGTGCAAACAAGAAGAGCATCGTGATAGGGTCGCCTGGCATTGGCAAGTCGACGTTGTTGTGCGTGATGGCATTCCATCTCGTTTTCAAGCACAAGAAGAATGTGCTCGTGTACCGACAACTGACCACAGCTGATGAAGAAAACTGTCTGCTTTACCTGGGTTACGAAAATGGCGAGATCGTGTATTTCTCAGTACTGTCGTGCGAGGGGTCGGAAGCCAAACGTATATACAGGACGTTGCGGGAAAAAGAGGGCGATGTATCGAATGTGTGGCTATTGCTGGATGGATTTCTGTACAAAGATATCCCGGAAGGTCTGCGGACGTTCAAGATGCTGGCGACGTCGCAGCAAGTGGATCTGAGTTCTCGAGAACTTGATGATGCGTACTATTGCCTGCTATCGTGCTGGAAAAAGAAGCATCTCTTCAGCTTGGGCCGAACCATCTACCATTATGAAGAGGAAGACATGGAGGAGCGGTTCTACTATTCTGGTGGAAGCGTTCGAGAGTTTACACGAGCTACAGCTGAGGACATACGCATCGTGATAGTCAACACTGTCAGGAATGTCAATGACGCCGCTGTGCATTTATCAAGCAAGTCGAACGTTCAGTCGGGACCAGATCAGCTCGACCGTTTACGACGCACCTTCGTGAAGGAAGAGCAAGCCGCAAATGCACTTATTTCATGCGAGCACTGGGTGCAAGTCGTCGATTCCGAGTATGCCGTTCTTGCGCTTCATACGAGGCTTCGAGCGGATGCGCTCTTACGAATCTTCCACTGGGCTCAAAGCGCTGGGCATGGATCACTCGCTGGAAGTGTTTTCGAGATCTATCTACACCGCCTTGCTGCTGACAATATGCTGAAGCTCCGCATGTCTGAATATGATCTGCCTGAGAAAAGAAACCCAAATGCTCCCCGTCATTTCAAAGAGACTGAAGTGCCTTTGAAAACCGGCGGTGTACTTTGCTGTGGAACGGCAAGCGATCATAAGAGCCATCTGAAGGCGTGGAGAGACGACGAAAGGCTCACGTACTGGTTTCCTGCGTGCCATGATTTCCCGAATATTGACAGCATTGTGAAGCTCGAGTCTGCCATCGGCAGTAACAAAAGGGGCAACGTGGCTTACCTTCAGATTACAGTCGCATCAAAACATGGCTTTGACGGGAAGCAGTTGGAGAAGATGAATGCGATTTTTTTCCCGGCTGATGTCAAGAGAACTGGAAAAAGCGAGCCGCCAATCTATATTGCCGTTTGTCCGGATAGCAAATCGTGTGAAGCGCTTATCTTGGAGCCATCAACCGAAGTCTTGGAAGCGAAAAAGGTATGCCGAGTGTTTGTGGGCTACTACGAGGAGGCTCCATTTGCGACTGCTGCTGATGGTCCGATGAACAACGTTCCTATCAAAGCACTCCCGCCTCCTCCTCCATACAATCTCCGAAAGCGATTGCGTACTGAGTAGCCATCCGTTGGTGAGTCGCGCTGTTAGTCTGAAGCCACCACCCAACAACATAACGAAGATTCATAGCTCAAGCAGCGCACCTGGCGATTTTTGTTCCAGTTCGAGAAGAGTGTTCCTTTATCATGAAGCCTCGCTGTATTCTCACGAAATGCTTGATCAGTTACTTTGCCGCACGGAAAAGTAGCTTGGTCAGCTCGCTAATTTCGCCGGTCTGCACACTGCAAGGCTCGCTGTTTGTCGCGCTTCGGAAGTCCACGGTTTCTCCCTTGGCTACGAGTGTCCAATCCTTCACCTCGATAGAATTTCCCGAGACATCTGCATCGAAGAGTTCGTCTTGCTCAAGTTCTCGGCGTTCTCATCGTCGTACTTGCCTTTTTCCTTTCGTATTGGTGCTTCGACGTAGTCGTTCATGTCGTCGGCCCGTTTGTTCGACTCACCAACCGTCGATGTCTCCTCCGCGGTTCCTTTGCATTTTGTTCTTCTGCATTCGTATTGCTTGCGTCTCCGTTGAGGAGCTTTCGCAGCAGTAGTCCCCTTGGCTTTCTCTTGCTGAAATACTACAGCAAGTGACCTTTTTCCAGATCGTGCACTTGCAAATCCGCCATCGCTGCCTCTTTCGAGCTCGCTCATTGTGCTCGCCTTGATCTCGCTGAGTTTTGTCGTGTTACCGAGCTACTTGACGATCATGCCGCAACCTGGTATTGATTCTGACACCTCTCGTGTCGCTTGTTCTTCTCACGAATACTCCGAGCGTGACTAATAACCTGACGATCCGTTCGCGTGCCAACACAGCTTGCAATGAGTTTCCACGATCAATATCGATGAATCATCTTTAAAGCTGCGCAGTAGCGTTCGTGTTCTTCGCGACTCCATGCCCCGATCTTCTTGGGTGTCGTAAAAACTTGTGCATCTAGCTTGGCTGGTTCTTTCCCTGGCCCGAGGCTGGTCAAGTTGTCGGTGGAAGCCTAGGTCGGATGAGCGTCCAAAGCACGGAAGCAACGATTCGTCACCTGCCCATAACTTTTTCGAGATTCTCCTGGACCGGAGAACAGGATTTGCGCCTCTCGCAGTCAATCCCCGATCGATGGACAACAACAACTGCATTTCCCTGCAGCGACAGCGTCGGAGGCGGCACTGCCCCGTGGCGCACATCAGAACGACGTGTGGGAGCGAGGTGGAAGACTATGGTTTGAGATGCTGGAGGTCGGAAGCGTACCAGCAGTATCTAACGAGGCGGGCAGCTTTGGAGATGACGTCGACTTCAATTACAAGCACCGCCATCCCTGAAGTCGTTCAGCCTAGCCAAAGTGGTCGGGGCTGCCACTGCAGAGCCATCTGAAGATAAAGTGAAGGTTGAGCCGGGCCCGTTCCCACTGCCACCAACTGAAGACGGACCTCAACAACAGATCGCGGCATGGCGGCGGATCATGTTGGAGTTAGTTTCTCCCCATCTCACGGCACCATTCACGTCGACAGGAGCAGGCGGATACATGTAGATCTACGCAACGGAACAGACTTACTCACTATGTCACGTGCTGGAGACAAGAAGAATCCATGTCAGCACACCTGTGTCCACTCCGAGCGCAGCCCCTCCTCGCTATGGGTCCCGGAAGTGGCTGGAACGGCACAGCTCGATAGCGATGCCCATGAATAAGCTACTACATAGTATAGTATAGTATGTTGTATAGCGACGAAGCCCATGAAGAAGATGAAGAAGACGGCTCTGGGATGAGAGCTGCAAAAAGAGCTGCCTGGGAGATTGAATGGTGCGATGCGATGACCGAGAAAAGCTTTCTTCCTCTGCCAAGCCGCGACACTGAAGAAAATCGGTGTCTGGAGCACGAGCGGTGTTGTGCCGCTCGGAAGTTGTATCGCTACGGATCGTGGAGCCAAATCGCAAACCACGTGGGGTCAAGAACAGAGCGCCAGGTCAGTAGCCACGCACAGAGCATTCGCGCCAAGAGAACACGTGCTGAGAACCGACAATACGTCCGCAACGACAGGATCAGTTCACAGAAACTTGGTGCTCCGAAGCAACGTCAGCGTCGACTGCAGTATCGAAAAAGCCTTTCTCTAACGATCAAGTTAGTGAGTTTGACGTCGCCAACGTTCGCGGAAATTCTCAGGAAATTAATGTCCGGTCAAGTACCAATCCTCGAAAACTCAAGATGTTCCAGCATTCGACCTGCCCCGGTGAATCACCCTCCAGATGACATGAACTTCACCACGTTTCTTTCATCACCGATCGCCAGGAAATTGGAGCTGAGGAACAGGTTAGCACCCACTTGACAAACAGAGGTGACGAAAGCTTCTGGAGAAGAACATTTTCAGCGGCCCCACAAACGATCGAACATGCCGCACCGCTGTGTTACTCGCCACTTGATGATTTGGTGGAGGTGCTTCTGGGATGAAGACCTGCTCGAACCTCTCGACATGGAGCAAGCTTGATTCGATTCTAATCGAAAGCACTTCACTGCTCTGCTTGCATCCTTTATTGACGCATGAGATACAAGAGGAACGTGTATGTCCTTCACATACTGCCATGCTTCCCGAGGCCGATATGGATGGCATGGTGACAAATACTTGGGGTAAGATCCATATATTGCCGACTGCCATGTGTCTCGGCAGTGAAAGCGAACGAATCAGCATATACTACACATTCTTGGAGGCGCTGAGCTGCAGCGCCAGCCGTGTGCGAAGAGGAGACGGCTGCTGCAGGCTGCTTATCTCCTGTGGGTAAATAATCCAAAATTTCGTTGTGAGTTTCTGCAAAACACATTCCCCAAGGAGCACCCTAACGATGCCACTCACCTGCTCGTTCAGCAGCGCCTTGGCCTTGATCGGACTGTTCTCCATAGCGACATCGACCTCGGTCTTTGGCCGCTTCATCGCCTTCTCCACCTGCCACGACAACAAAACACCATCAGCTCCTCCTCACCAACGATCCCCCGCTCCAAAATCGTAAAATGCTGATCGTCTCTGTCGTCTGGCTCATGACCTGCGACAGCTTGGCACTCGTCACCTCGATCGACGACGCCGTCTTGGCGTAGGCGGCCTTGAGCTCCTCCAGCTGCTCCTCCGTCAGCTCTACAGCATTGTCCGTCGTCTCAGGCTCACTACATCATCACCCCAGTCAATCTCTCTCCAAGAATCATTTATCTGCCAACCAACGTACGTCACGAGCACGTCTGCGTGCCTCTTGCGAGCCCTGGCCAGCTCCCTCCGCGCGTTCGCCGCCGCCATGCGCGGCACCCGCTCACGCAGCTTGAGCACAGCCGCCTGCTTCTCCATAAGCTTCTCTTCCAGCTGCTTCATCCTGTTCGTCGTCTCCTCGTCTACAGCCGCCACTTCCTGCTTGTCCTCCGGGTCGTACTTACGCAGCGCCGACGCGAACACCGTGGCGCACAGGTCGCTCACGTGCGCGCGGAAGATCTGCTGCTGGGCCGACGACGCCGCGCCGATCTCGCGCAGTGCCGCCGCCGCCATCTTCTCTCCACACACGCGCTGGGCCTCTTGATCTCCAGGAAGGAGTAGCGTGGTGGCTTGTCCTCCTCCGGCGTCTTCCTTATCGGCCAGGCGCAGCCGTCGCTCCGCCGCGTCGCTCTTCCCCTTGGATTTTGTTCTTCTCGGGCCACTGGCGTCACGGTCGGCTCCCTCCGCGGACGACTCGTCGGGCTGCTCCACATGCTCGGGCACTAGCGTTACGTTCTTCTTGGCGGCGGTCACCACTGCGTGGAGCCCTTGTACCTGATCTTGGCGTCGCTCGCGTCCACCATCTCGGTGTAGTTGGACACGTGCTTGCTGCACAACAACTCGCAGAACTTTGGCTCGCTCCTCCCGGCGCTCTCGAAACTCCCTCGTCAGGATCTCGTGGGCCGCTGCTACTGCTGCTTCTGCTCGTCGCTTTCGTCGGCGGGCGGCGATCGTCGCACCACCCCCGATAGTCACTGCTGTTTCCAAGCGTCTTGCCGTCAAGGGCAGCGTACTGTTGGCGGAATTCGCTCGCTCCCCTGTTGCCGGCGCCCCACTGGTGGTCGTCTCCAGCGCCGAGCTGCCTGCCGTAGCCGTGGTCGAAGCAACCTTGCTGTCTCCATCTTCCGTTGCCGCCTCACCCTTGCGTGCCGTGCGTACCTCCGCGTCTTCTCCCTCACTTGTGGCTGCGGCTGCCACAGTGATCTCGTTCTCTTCCTCCTTCCTCGGTCGGCTCCTTCGTCTCTTGCCCAGCATCTTCCTCCGCGTCTTGCCATCTTGGCCGCCACTCTTCCCCTTGTTATGTGCACCGACCGGAATCTCGGCGGCACTTCGTCCGGGTAGAGCGCGTTCTTCCCCAATGAGCACTCGCTCTTCGGCCTCTTGTCCGGGAACCGGTTCACCGTCAGTGTCCTCAACTCTGGGGCATGCGTTACCTCCAGACAGCAAAGCCCCCGCCTCTACTGCCCGCCCTGCTTTCCCGCCAACGAACTCAAAGTTGCCGCCGGCTGGCCAGTTCCAGCATTATCGTCGCTTGCAGCTACTTGCTCGGTGACCGCTTCGTTAGCTAGTCTCGCCCGGCACTCAAGCCACCAATGCCCTGGCTTACCACAGTAGTTACAGTTCGAGCTCCGTTTCCGCTCCAGGATCGACGGTCGATCGACGTTAGGGCCGTAGTTCTCGACTCCTGATCCACGTCCGCCTCGTCCTCCTCCGCGTCCTGGTCCAGCACCGCGACCACCATTCCGACCGCCAGCTCTGTTCTGCCAGCTGTTGACACGGGGCTTCTGCTCAGGTTGCTGGGCCTGCGCGATCTCATCCTGGTTGTTCTCCACCTTCACTTCCAGGGCCCGGGCGGTCTTGCCCTTGCCAGTCGCGGCGGGCTTGATGTCCTGCAACCCGGAGAAGTAGATCATCGCCTGCAACGCCGCCAGTGAGACCACGTCCCACTTCGCCGTTTTAGCCAGCCCGTCGACCGGCTTGCCATCCATGTCGAAACTCGGTGGTTCCTCTCCGCCGAAGCCAAGGCCCAACTTCTTCCAGTCGATTGGTCCGGCAGCGTCCTCAGTATGCATCTTACGCTTCGTCGGCTGGGCTTCATCCCCCTCGTCGATTCCGCGGTCTTCACGGTAGCGCCGCTTGGCTACGCGCCAGTCCGTCACCTTGAACCCCTCGCCATACTCGCCGCACTTGTCCTCGGCGAACTGCACCGCCTCGTCCAGCGTTTGCGGTTCGAAGGTGCGTACTTGGGTGACTGTCATTGTGCTATTAATCCCATTGATGAACGCTTGCACGTAGGACTCTGCTGGGACGCGTTTCCCGAAGCCGATGTTCGCCAAGCTCGCTGCATAGGCGCTCAGGCGCTCGCCGGGCTGCTGGACCCGGGCGGCAAGCCGCTGCTGGATATGGAACGTCGTGTCCCTGCGCCCGTACTTCTTTCGCATCGCCCTGATCAAGAAGTTCAGGTTCTTGTCCTCGGGTGGCAGTGTCTCGCCGAGATCATCAGCCACTTGCCTGCGGCATCTTTCAGGTGCGCCGTGGCGCCGTAGAACAACTCCTCGGCTGTCCAGGTCTCGCCTCCCAAGCTCGCCTAGCGCTCCACTTCTTGTGGAATCGTCGCCAACCAGGCTTCCACGGCCTCGTTCGGCTGGCCACGGAAATCGTCAATCTTCAGTGACTTCACGCGGTGTCGGTGCAGGGTCTCGGCTGCGGGCGCTTGTATCACGATCGGCTGCTGCTGCGTCGTTGGTGCTGCCGTTGGCGGCTGCACTAGGAATCGGCGCATCATCGCGCGTTGCTGACCGGGCGTGAGCGCGCCCCACCAGCCCATGGACTCGAAGTCGTCGTCTGCTTCAGCCTGGTTATCCGGCGCTGCTGCTGCTGCTGGGCGCCTGGGTGTGGCTGCTGCTCATCCTCCTGCTCCTCTCATCCTGGTCCTGGCCACCCGCCTGGCCAGCACCTCCTTCCTCCTCGCGGCTCTCATGGCTGTCCCGGTCGGCGCCGTCAAGCTACTGCTGACGTCGACGTCGTCGCCGGTGTCCAGCCGCAGACGCGTTCTCGCGCGTGGCGTGGTCTTTGGCCGCGCCGTTCTTCTTGCCTGGGCGCCGACCACTGGCGTTGCTCGACTGCCGGGCCGCTCTGTCTCCTCTAGATGTCATTGTTCTCAGCTGTCCTACTCCTCTCGCGTCTTAGGTTCGTGCCTCAGGACCTAGCTTCAGTAGTAGGCCCCTGTATGACCACCAAGTAAGCACAGTGTGTCTTCTTCTGCTCAAAGTCGTATCCTCGTTCATCTGCAAGCTGCTGTTGCACCAACACGCGGCGTCGGTCCTGATCCTGATCAAGATCGGTGTCCGATGGTTACAGCTGCCACTGTCACTACTCTAGCTAGCTAACCACACACAAATACAGACTAGTGACTGCTGCGTTCCAGCGTTGTGTTGTGGCGGAGCTTACCGCTGTTGAGGTGGCCTTGATCCAGCGACCTGCTACCAGCCTTGGAGATGAGGCGCCTGGGGCTGGTTACCAGGGGCTGGCTACCCTATTCGGCGGCGTACTCTCACTCCTGCGGCTTGTCCTACCGAAGTTTCACGGGGCTAATCTACCCGACTCCTCACTTGCTGGGGCGGCTCCGGCAACTTGCTGACTGAGACTCAACTGTCTTCGCACGGGCGGGTGTATTTCTCTGCTCGTTAGGGCGCTTGCGTGCTGCGGCGCTAAAACGATCATCTCGTATATCTACTGCGGTCTCCCTGGCCGGGAGCCGCCTGGCGACTGCTCGCGCGAGCTAGCAGCCGTACGTTTGCCTACATGTCGCCTCGCCTCGCCTTGGGGCTGACTGCAGCTTGGCTGGCCGGGTCAACCTCCCGCTGGTATCTTGCCGTACGCGCCGCGATCTTCAATCGCCGCACGCCATTCCTTCTGTCGACGTGCGTCTGTCACTGCCAACCGCTGCCAACCACGTCCCTCACTCGCTTGACCCCGGGGTCAGGACTACGAGCACCCCCGTCACTCTTACTGTATGATAAGATCAAGCTAAATCTCGGTGAAACTGGACAGGCAGTGAAGGAAGAAGGGACTTTGGTGGTGGTGCAGGAGGAAGGGCAACAGATTGGAACGCAGCAGAGGCTGACGACGTCCAAGCAAGTGGACATTGATTTCCACCGCCAAGATGTCGTAGCATCGACACGACGCCATCGCGCGAACAGAGCAGCTGCTGACAGATCAACTCACTTCAAACCTCAACTTACCTCTTCAGCGCAATATCGCAGATAGCTTCATCCATTTCAAAGATGCAACGGCATCTGGAGAAGTCACTCAGTTGGAAGAACACCGTGACCCTCTTTTCCATGCGAGAGACGTTGGGGACTTTCCCAGTCTTGTTGCCTCGAAGGTCGATGACTGCATAATCGTTCACTGCAAGTGCAGCATACTTTCCGCTTAGTGCGAAACGCGCCACATGCTCACCGATCTTGTCTCCATTCACCAGCAGCTCGAGCCCCCACCGCAGACTCCCATTGAGATAAAAGTCGATTTCTCCATCGATCCGCAGCGCCTGATCACCGTCAGAGAATACGCGTGACAACTCGGGGCAAATCAAGCATGTCGGATGGGTGTTCAGAGCAAGGCCTCCCATGAACATATGCTGGAAAGTAGCTTCCTTGGGGAAGCTCGTCGCATCAACCACAGCCTGCTGCAGCGCAGAAGCCGACATGTTGCCAATAACATTCTTGATCAGATCACGCAGCGACGGCGGGTTTTGAAGTGCACGATTCGGGAAAAGCCACTTGCTGTAGTACTTCGCTGCCAATGGAGACGAAAATCCCACTAGCCGATCGGCATCTTCGACGATAATACCAGCTTTCTTCAAAGCCACAAAGCAACGATTGTCTGCATCGGCCAGCTTCGACTTCAGCGAGACAATATTCGGTGCAGCAACCAGGCATTCGATCAGAAACTGCCGAAGCTCCGAACTGGTCGGTGTCGTGTGGTGACTACCGAAACATCGTCATTCGCTGCAGGCACTCTTGACTTAAACAGTAGGCAACCAATTCGGGCTCTGCTGGAGCCGGGTCTTTGGCGAAGAAGGTCGCCATGGCGTCAACTGAATAGCGCAACGCCCCGATCAGTCCAACGCACTCGCGAATCAACAACTGGATGACGTTTCGTTGCTGCATTCTCTCGGGCAATCCGGTTCTTGGCAACCGCAAAAATCCTTCCGCTTCCGCGTCGCCCAACAGGAAATCCTTCGGCCGAGCGTCAAAAGCGACTGGAACCCAATCGGACTCTCGACTCCACCTTCTAGCGCATGCGTCGCACAGATGATGAAACGAATATTGCCTGGTAGCCACGACGGCGCAACCTTGATCAAGGTGCTCCAGAATCCATTCTCGCCGTACTTCGCTTGAGCATCATCCACCATAACGACATGGTTTTCGGTCGAGCTGAGGCTCGTCGTTCCACCGTAGACGTCAATTCCACAAGAGCGCAGTAAGTCAACCGCTGATACGTCGCCACGAAGAAAGGAGATGGGGACACAATTCAGTCCAGGATATCTACGATTAAACAGCGACAATAGCGACGTCTTCCCTGATGCTGCGGGCGAGATGAGGAGGAGGAAGCGGTTTCGGCCGGACGTCATATTATCGTGGATACGGCCGAGAAGGTGCACGCGCGCGCAAGATGAGGCGCTTCAGGGTTCACGCTGTAACAGGGCTGCCGCGTGGGCGCCCGATGACGCGTGCAATGGCGGACGAGACGGACGGATGTTGAAGACGCGAGCCAGACCGCCACATGGGCGCCCGGCGATGCGCGCAAGGATGGACGGATGGACGAACGATGGACGGAGGCTGGTCCGGAGGACCCCGGTCTGAGAGCGGCAGGCACGACGGAGAGGGAATTGGCGAAGTACCGCCGCCGAGCCGCCGACACGCAAGTGAAGACCGCGGGCCCGCTGGATTCTGGACGGACGGACGGATGGACGGACGAGGGCTGGACGGAGCTCTCAGCGTGAGAGAGCTCACTTTGGTTTTGGCACTGCAGAGTGCAAGTGGTTGCTGAACGACTGCGAACTGGACGGACGAGCGGTTAGCGAGCGGCTGGGTGTAGCAATTTGTGCGAGACAGTGGCTAGCTAGTCGTAGTTGATTGCATTGGCAGGACGCTAAATAAAATTGGTAGTGAGGCACACGCCGGCGCGGTGGATTGAGTTGTCCACTGACGGCCAGACGGACTTTGGCGCAAATCGGCACCGTGTCGACCAACCCCGGCGTGCAGGGGAAAGAAGAAGACACGTTGCATGGTGGTCATACAGGGGCGTAATTTGACGAAGATCTACGAACAGTTTTGTAATTTTGGTTACGGACGGAACGAACGCAATGACAAGGGCTCCAGCGACGCCTCCTGGAGTGATCACGCGCTCCCAAGGACCAGCAGGGATGCCCCAGCAACACCGCCGAGGACCGCGCAGACGGCGACCTCCACGGCGTACACGGCCACGACGGCAGCTACCGCCACGACTACGACGACGCAGTCAGCGGCGACGAGCACGACGAGCACCACGGACGCGGTGACGATGAACCCGGCGATCGTCGAGCTTAGCCAACCCGCGCCCACCACGACGACGACGGACACGACGACGGCGGCGACACCGGCTGCGGCTGGCAGACACCCGGCGACGAGCCTCATGCCGGACGGCAACGCCCCGGCCGCGACGACGAACTCGGAGATGACCACGCTGGTCAACGCCATCCACTTGATGATGTCGACGGTGGCGCGCCTGGAAGCTCGCGTGGACGGCATGGAGCTGGCCAGACCGACAGAGACGGCGTCACCCGGAGCAGCAGGAGCGGGACAGCCTGGCACGACGGCGACAGCGCGGACGGCCGCGACGGGGACGGCGAGCACGACTGAAACGGCTCCCCGAACGGCCACGACGGACGATACGGTGCAGACGGAGATGGCGGCGACCCGCACGGGCATGATGACGCCCGTGGCGACTGGAACGACCTCGGCGACGACTGGGACAGTGGCCACGGCGGCACCTCAAGTGGCGCACGAGCGAGCCCAGCCCTCTGCGAGGACGGTGGCACCCAGCGCGACGAGAAGGACAACGACGACGAGAGTACCGGCGCGGCAGCCTTCATCCCCAGGAGGCAGCGGTGACAGCAGCTCCAGCAGTTCTGACAGCTCCGACAGCGACGACGACTCGCGAGCTGGACGGCGACGACGACGACATGGACGGCGACACCGACGACGACGCTCGTCACGATCAGAACGGCGCCGGCAGCACCGGAAGAACGCGAAGGATCTGGAGTTGACGCCGTACAAGCCTTCCCCAACGGTGTCGGTGTCGACCTGGATTGCAAAAGTGGATCTGGTAGTAGGTGAGGGCACACGGCTCTCCGGCAGAGGAGATTGGACGGACGCTGAGTTGTATTTCATCGTGGGCAACAAGTTGCTAGACAATGCGGCTGGCTGGTGGGTCCAGATGGACCAAGAGCTGCCAACGGAAGAGAAGACGTGGACAAGATTGAAGTCGGCGATCATGCGACGGTATGGAGAGCGGCCAGATCAGGCGATGGCAGAGTGGCGAGTCTACCAGCGCATGATGTACCCCGGTGAGACGTTCGCGGACTTTGCGGCAGGGTTGCGAGACCTGACGGGTCAGAACCACGTGAGTGAGCGCACGTTGCTGGCTCAATTCTACCGCAACCTGGACAAGACGACCCGCATGTTGGTGAAGCAGGACCTGGCGCCCACGACGTTGGAGCAGGCTGTGGACAAGGCGACGGCCATCGATGACCCCATCGACAATGTGGCGCAGGGCATGATGAACATTGGGCAGGCGTGGGCGACTGCACCGAACGCCTTCGCTGTACCTATGAATGGAACGACTGGAAGTGTGGCTATCGTCCCTGGAGTGGGCGTTGTTTCTAGGCCAGCGAGCGAGTCGCTAACGGCGCAGATGGGCACGGAGAGTTAGGAGGTGTCGTTCTTCACCACCCCCAGGGCGTCTACAACAAGTACACCGGGACGTGGGACGTGCCGGACGGGCGATACTGGAACGGTCGCTACTGGCAGCCGACGAAGAAGCACCAGCAGTCGAGAGTGCGGCAGGAAGGGCGAGCCAGCGGTAAGCGTGGCGTGGCCAGCGGCGACAAGAGGGCGAAGGTCCGCATGATGCAGGCAGAGGACGACGAGTCCAGCGAAGACTCAGGGGAAGAACCCGCGCAGAAGCTGCCGCGGCGGAAGAAGCAGAAGGCAGCGGTCCGGAAGGCGGTGGACGCGGTACGTGTGGCCAAGACTGAGCCGCAGGTGGCAGGCTCCCCGAGCGGAAGGTGAACAAGTGGCTGAACGCCGACACGAAGTGCTTCGCGTGCGGCGGGACGGGGCACTTTGCCCGAGAGTGTCCTGATCCGGAAGCGAGAGCGCGGAACGAGGCGTACTTGGCATCGCGTGCAGCCACGCAAGGATCGACGGCGGAAAATGCAGACCGGGCGTAGGAGGGGGATCTCTACGTCCGGGAGAGTAGCGCATTCCCCGACCGGCGGCACCAAGTGGCACGTGGACGGCAGTGGTGACGGGCAGACGGCGATCACGGCAGGGAGCTCCTCCGCGCCAAGCGGTGCTGAACAAGAACCCGGCGAGGACGACGAGTGGCGAGTGGAAGACCCGACGTTCAGCCAGCATCCGGAGTTGGCGAGAGAGCTGCGCGACGCGGACGCGTTGTGTGAGCAGTACTTCGGCGAGATGGTTGGGCGAGAAGGTGACGACAGAGACGAACGAGTGGTGCAGTTGGGCGGAAGCGCGGCGGCACGCGACGGGGACACAATGGCTGCGGAGGCAGCAGCAAGTGTCCATTTGGACGAAGAACTGGCGGGACGAGACGAGGAACGAGCTCAACGCTACGTGGCGACGGTGCGCCCGACCATGGCGGCACTGCGCTATGTGAGACCGGCGGCGGCGGATGATGCGCAGGACGATGGGCGACGGCATGCGACTGAGGAAGGCGGCAGCCTTCCGACAAGCAGCGAAGGACCGGAGACTGAGGAAGGCGGCGACCCCGGAGCAATTGGCGGCGTGCCTGGATCTGAGGAAGGCGGCATCCCAGCGGCTGACAGTGAGGTGGCGGTCAGCAAGGTCAACGGCGAAGTGTCGGCCTCGAGCGGCGCGGAGTCGGTCAGCAAGGTCGACGGCGAGGTGCTGAGCGGCACGGAGTCGGTCAGCAAGGACGACGGCGAGACGGCAGACACGCACAGTATCGTCAGAGTGCGCAGGGTGGCGAAGCAGAAGAAGCGCGCGGCCAAGCGGCTGCGAGCGGTAAATGCGGAGCGCCGGAAACACGCAGCGGCGACGGACACGAAGGACGTGGACTCGGTGGTGACGGCGCTGGACGACGAGCGGTGGCAGCGCGTTCAGTGTGCTCGCTGAGGACGGGTTGCCGACGGCAACCATTAACGTTGAAGGAGAGGGACTGCCCGTGAAGCTGGACAGCGGCGCAAGGTATTCGGTGGATGGCACGGACTGAATGCTGCGGGGTGAACGAGCTCGGTGACCGGCCCCTGTAGACGTTGTTGAAGGCATTGGCGGCTTCACGCTGGATATGCTCGGCGTGTGGACGTTCAACATGCGCAACGCCTTCGGCCAGGCGGTGACTGTGGAGGCGTGCATTATCGACGGCTGTACGGACGAGTTCCTGGTCGGCGTGGACTTCCTGCAGCACCACAAGGCGACGATGGACTTCGAGAAGAACGAGGTTGCGCTACGAAGAGAAGGAGCAGCAGGTCGTCATCCCTTTCCGGACGGACACTGGCGATGGTGGCGCGAAGGTGGCGGCGGTGCGGCTGGTGAGCCGAGCGAAGCTGACGCGCAGTGCAGTGACACCTGTTGTAGTGGCGGTTGCAGCCCCGGATGGAGAACAGGGTGTCTTCGTGCCCACGATGTCGTGCGGGTCCGTGATGCTGGCGGCGACGGTGACGACTAGTCGGAACGGCAAGGCGATGGTCCCCATGATCAACGTGCAGGGCAGCAAGGCCAAGCTCCCTAGCAAGAAGGAGCTCGGGGTCTGGATTCCTCTCGAGGAAGTCATGCAAGTGCTGGCGGTGAATGGAGAGCTGGACCGCGACAACCTGGACGCTTGGCTGAACGAGTTGGGCGACAGGGAGACGCCGCTCGACAACGAGAACGAGGTGCGAGAGGGCGAAGAGGAACCGGACGCGCGAGCAATGGTGGTGCGCCTACTGAGAGCGTACCGCGACGTGTCGAAGGACAAGTGCGACTGCCCACCAGTGACAGCCTTGAATGTTGAGCACCATATCGACACCGGCAACGCGGCGCCCATCATGTTGAAGCGGCGTCGGCAGGCACAAATGGAGGACGCAGTGGTCGACAGCAACGTGGACAAGATGCTGAGTGCAGGCGTGATTGAGGCAGACAATGGAGCGTGGGGATTCCCCGTAGTGTTAGTCAAGAAGAGAGATGGTGAAGTGCGGTTCTGCATCGACTATCGTGCTCTTAACAAGATCACGAAGAAGGACGTGTGCCCCCGCATCAACGAGACGTTGGAGGCGTTGGGCGGCGCGCGAATATTCACCACGCTGGATTTGCGCTCTGGCTACTGGCAGATTGGAATGGCCCCTGGTGATCGCGACAAGACTGCGTTCACTACGAAGCGAGGACTCTATCGGTTCAAACGCATGCCATTTGGGCTAATGAATGCACCTTCTACCTTCCAGAGGATGATGAACGGTGTTTTGCGTGGTCTAACCTGGCTCACGTGCCTTGGCTACTTGGACGATTGTGGTGTTCACCCGTGGAGGAGTTGAACGACATGTGGCTGAGGTGGCGGCAGTTCTGGAGCGGCTCCGGGTGGCGGGCTTGACGTTGAAGCTGAAGAAGTGCTTGTTTGCTACGAGGTCGATGGAGTATCTGGGCCACGAACTGAGTGGAGAGGGCGTGCGACCAGTGCAGCGGTTGGTGACGGCGGTGTCCGAATTCCCTCGGCCCCGTGACGCGGTTGAAGTGATGAGGTTCATCCACTTGGCCGGCTACTACAGGAAGTTCATTGAGGCCTTCGGCTCGATAATGGCCCCGATGACTCGGTTGCTGAAGAAGGAGCAGGATTGGAAATGGACGGAGGCACAGGAGTTTGCGTTCGAGCGCATCAAATCAGCGCTGGCGACCAAGCCCTTGCTTGTCTATCCGGACTTCACTCTCCCTTTTCGGTTGATGACAGACGCGAGTAAGCCAGGGCTGAGTGCTTGCTGATGCAAGACCAGGGCCACGGCTGGCAGCCAATTGCCTATGCCAGCAAGGTCAATAGCAGCGCCGAGTCAAACTATTCGATCACAGAGTTGGAGTGCCTCGCATTGGTGTGGAGTGTCAAGCTGTTTCGGCCTTATCTGTACGGTAGAGCCTTTGGCATCATTACGGACCATGCGGCGCTCAAATGGTTGATGACGAGGCCCAACCTCGCGGGCAGACTTCACAGATGGTCGCTGACCCTCCAGAAGTACGAGTTTACGATTGAATACCGGCCCGGCGCGACTAATGTAGTGGCCGATGCCTTGTCGAGAGCACCGGCTGCGGTTCGAGCAGTTGCGGGCGAGAGACGACGGCCAGGACGGCTTGCAGTGAGGACGACGCGGTCAGATTCGGCAACAGAGGCGAAGACGGAGGACGACGAACCGGTGTCGGCACCTGCGAGCAGAGGCAACGGCATGGACGAGGCCATGGCGGCTGCGTTGGCGGCATTGGAGAAGACGGACGAGACGGAGAGACTGGAGCCGAACCAACGTTGCAAGTGACGGACGAGGAGTTGATGGACGCGCAGCAGCTCAGCAAGCTGGTGCAGCGCCTCCTGCAGGACGGCGAGTACCGAGGCATGAAGATTGAGCGTGCGTACGGACTGGCGACGATCGAGACCCAGCACGGCAGGCGAGTGATGCTGCCGCCGGTGCTGTGGGCGGCGATCTTCAAGGAGAGTGCATGGTTCGGTGTGGGCAGGCCACTAACGAGGCCCGCACACCTATGGGCGCGTGGCGCAGCTCTACTGGTGGCCGCGACTGCAGCGCGAGGTCAACCGATGGGTGCGAGGGTGGAAGCCGTAAGGCTCGACCGCGCGAGGTGATCCCGCCACTCAGTAGCATACGAGGCGGATGCGGGCGACAGATGGGCGTTGGACGTGGCTGGACCCTTCCCGGTGGCTGGTGGCGGCGAACGCTACGTGATCGCGGCACTGGAGTACGTCACGAGATACGCGGTGGCGAAGAGCGTGACTCAGCACACGGCTGAGAGTGTGGCGTCCTTCCTGATGGAGGACGTGGTGTTGAAGTTCGGTGCGTTTCGAGAACTACTGACGGACGGTGCCCCGGAGATGGTCAGCAAGGTGATTGAGCAGCTAGTGGTGTTGCTGCAAGCGAGCAGACAAACTCGGTGCCCTACAGGCCCCAGATGATCGGGTTGGTTGAAAGGTTCCATCGCTCGTGGAAGGACTGTGTGTCGACCTTCATGGCGAGCAACGAGCAGAACGACTGGAACCTCTGGGTGAAGTTCGCGGTGTACGCGTACAACTCGGCGCGGCACTCGACGGTGGCGCTGACACCCAACGAGCTGATGATGGGCAGGCGGCTGCGCCCACCCAACGAGTTCCTACGGCGGACGGCGGTGACGGAAGCGGGCGAGTTGATGCAGTACCACGAGACCTGAGAGCAGAACTAGACGAGGAGAATGAAGACGAAGGTGCAGGCAGCAATGGCAAGACGGCAGGAGCGGCTGTACGTACAGCGACGGCGTCTCGCCCTGCAACAGCAGCGGGAGCAGCTTCGAAGCGACGAAGAGGCGCAGCGAGCGGCTCGCGGCCAACCTTCGCAACGAGTCGCCGACTGGTGGAGATCAGACGACGGCACAAACGAAATTCGGCGGGACAGTACACGCTGGAGCACGAGCTCCGACCGTCTGGACGAGACCGGAAAGGAACGATGGACGGTGGGCGCTGGTGGGTGTCTACAAGCGAGTTCGAGCGGCTCTGGCAGGACGGTAGGGCCCACAGTTGAGGAAGTCGTGTAACAGGGCTGCCGCGTGGGCGCCCGATGACGCGCGCAATGGTGGACGAGACGGACGGATGTTGACGACGCGAGCCAGGACCGCCACGTGGGCGCCCGGCGACGCGCGCAAGGATGGACGGATGGACGAACGATGGACGGAGGCTGGTCCGGAGGACCCCGGTCTGAGAGCGGCAGGCACGACGGAGAGGGAATTGGCGAAGTACCGCCGCCGAGCCGCCGACACGCAAGTGAAGACCGCGGGCCCGCTGGATTCTGGACGGACGGACGGATGGACGGACGAGGGCTGGACGGAGCTCTCAGCGTGAGAGAGCTCACTTTGGTTTTGGCACTGCAGAGTGCAAGTGGTTGCTGAACGACTGCGAACTGGACGGACGAGCGGTTAGCGAGCGGCTGGGTGTAGCAATTTGTGCGAGACAGTGGCTAGCTAGTCGTAGTTGATTGCATTGGCAGGACGCTAAATAAAATTGGTAGTGTGTCAGTGAGGCACACGCCGGCGCGGTGGATTGAGTTGTCCACTGACGGCCAGACGGACTTTGGCGCAAATCGGCACCGTGTCGACCAACCCCGGCGTGCAGGGGAAAGAAGAAGACACGTTGCAACGCCATTCTGGAATAACTGGACTGCCGAGACGCTACTATCGCGACGCGGCACTTCCACGAGGAGCGCCTTTTTCTTCGATCCGCCAAGTGTACCAATCGGCAAATCCTCTTCCAAGGTGTTCTCCTTGGCGTCATACGCTGCTCTGTCGGCGTAGACTCGCAGGTTAGCTGCAATCATATTTGAGGGTAGAATGGCCTTGACGTGATCCCAGACTGCCTTGCAGAGATCATCAATATCACTGAGACCGTCCGATGACACTGATGCTGTCTGGATATTCGCGTACGATCCGCTAGCCGGAACCACACTTTTTGCGCCATCTCTTCTTTTCTTTCTAATCACATTTTTCTTGTGAGTCTTGGCTGGCAGTCGATACCTCAGCACGGCGACATCGCCCGATCGTTGCTTACCTGCTTGGTTCGCTTGCTCCTCCTTGCTCCTCCGTTCTGAGAGGGCTTTTCTTGCTTCTATGAGAGCAATCAAAAGACCTCGAATGAGGTTTTATGCAAAGCTGCAATATTTGGCGAATTGTGACATCAAGCTACATTGTCACTTTCCCAGTCACGAAAGTTTTCTAATGTTGGCTAGTAAGTTGTAATTCCACAACCTGGCATTGCCGCTGGCAGCGCGTCAGCTTCGCTCGGCTCACCAGCCGCACCGCCGCCACCTTCGCGCCACCATCGCCAGTGTCCGTCCGGAAAGGGATGACGACCTGCTGCTCCTTCTCTTCGTAGCGCAACCTCGTTCTTCTCGAAGTCCATCGTCGCCTTGTGGTGCTGCAGGAAGTCCACGCCGACCAGGAACTCGTCCGTACAGCCGTCGATAATGCACGCCTCCACAGTCACCGCCTGGCCGAAGGCGTTGCGCATGTTGAACGTCCACACGCCGAGCATATCCAGCGTGAAGCCGCCAATGCCTTCAACAACGTCTACAGGGGCCGGTCACCGAGCTCGTTCACCCCGCAGCATTCAGTCCGTGCCATCCACCGAATACCTTGCGCCGCTGTCCAGCTTCACGGGCAGTCCCTCTCCTTCAACGTTAATGGTTGCCGTCGGCAACCCGTCCTCAGCGAGCACACTGAACGCGCTGCCACCGCTCGTCGTCCAGCGCCGTCACCACCGAGTCCACGTCCTTCGTGTCCGTCGCCGCTGCGTGTTTCCGGCGCTCCGCATTTACCGCTCGCAGCCGCTTGGCCGCGCGCTTCTTCTGCTTCGCCACCCTGCGCACTCTGACGATACTGTGCGCGTCTGCCGTCTCGCCGTCGTCCTTGCTGACCGACTCCGTGCCGCTCAGCACCTCGCCGTCGACCTTGCTGACCGACTCCGCGCCGCTCGAGGCCGACACCTCGCCGTTGACCTTGCTGACCGCCACCTCACTGTCAGCCGCTGGGATGCCGCCTTCCTCAGATCCAGGCACACCGCCAATTGCTCCGGGGTCGCCGCCTTCCTCAGTCTCCGGTCCTTCGCTGCTTGTCGGAAGGCTGCCGCCTTCCTCAGTCGCATGCCGTCGCCCATCGTCCTGCACATCATCCGCCGCCGCCGGTCTCACATAGCGCAGTGCCGCCATGGTCGGGCGCACCGTCGCCACGTAGCGTTGAGCTCTTTCCTCGTCTCGTCCCGCCAGTTCTTCGTCAATGGACACTTGCTGCTGCCTCCGCAGCCATTGTGTCCCCGTCGCGTGCCGCCGCGCTTCCGCCCAACTGCACCACTCGTTCGTCTCTGTCGTCACCTTCTCGCCCAGCCATCTCGCCGAAGTACTGCTCACACAACGCGTCCGCGTCGCGCAGCTCTCTCGCCAACTCCGGATGCTGGCTGAACGTCGGGTCTTCCACTCGCCACTCGTCGTCCTCGCCGGGTTCTTGTTCAGCACCGCTTGGCGCGGAGGAGCTCCCTGCCGTGATCGCCGTCTGCCCGTCACCATGCCGTCCACGTGCCACTTGGTGCCGCCGGTCGGGGAATGCGCTACTCTCCCGGACGTAGAGATCCCCCTCCTACGCCCGGTCTGCATTTTCCGCCGTCGATCCTTGCGTGGCTGCACGCGATGCCAAGTACGCCTCGTTCCGCGCTCTCGCTTCCGGATCAGGACACTCTCGGGCAAAGTGCCCCGTCCCGCCGCACGCGAAGCACTTCGTGTCGGCGTTCAGCCACTTGTTCACCTTCCGCTCGGGGAGCCTGCCACCTGCGGCTCAGTCTTGGCCACACGTACCGCGTCCACCGCCTTCCGGACCGCTGCCTTCTGCTTCTTCCGCCGCGGCAGCTTCTGCGCGGGTTCTTCCCCTGAGTCTTCGCTGGACTCGTCGTCCTCTGCCTGCATCATGCGGACCTTCGCCCTCTTGTCGCCGCTGGCCACGCCACGCTTACCGCTGGCTCGCCCTTCCTGCCGCACTCTCGACTGCTGGTGCTTCTTCGTCGGCTGCCAGTAGCGACCGTTCCAGTATCGCCCGTCCGGCACGTCCCACGTCCCGGTGTACTTGTTGTAGACGCCCTGGGGGGTGGTGAAGAACGCCACCTCCTGGCTCTCCGTGCCCATCTGCGCCGTTAGCGACTCGCTCGCTGGCCTAGAAACAACGCCCACTCCAGGGACGATAGCCACACTTCCAGTCGTTCCATTCATAGGTACAGCGAAGGCGTTCGGTGCAGTCGCCCACGCCTGCCCAATGTTCATCATGCCCTGCGCCACATTGTCGATGGGGTCATCGATGGCCGTCGCCTTGTCCACAGCCTGCTCCAACGTCGTGGGCGCCAGGTCCTGCTTCACCAACATGCGGGTCGTCTTGTCCAGGTTGCGGTAGAATTGAGCCAGCAACGTGCGCTCACTCACGTGGTTCTGACCCGTCAGGTCTCGCAACCCTGCCGCAAAGTCCGCGAACGTCTCACCGGGGTACATCATGCGCTGGTAGACTCGCCACTCTGCCATCGCCTGATCTGGCCGCTCTCCATACCGTCGCATGATCGCCGACTTCAATCTTGTCCACGTCTTCTCTTCCGTTGGCAGCTCTTGGTCCATCTGGACCCACCAGCCAGCCGCATTGTCTAGCAACTTGTTGCCCACGATGAAATACAACTCAGCGTCCGTCCAATCTCCTCTGCCGGAGAGCCGTGTGCCCTCACCTACTACCAGATCCACTTTTGCAATCCAGGTCGACACCGACACCGTTGGGGAAGGCTTGTACGGCGTCAACTCCAGATCCTTCGCGTTCTTCCGGTGCTGCCGGCGCCGTTCTGATCGTGACGAGCGTCGTCGTCGGTGTCGCCGTCCATGTCGTTGTCGTCGCCGTCCAGCTCGCGAGTCGTCGTCGCTGTCGGAGCTGTCAGAACTGCTGGAGCTGCTGTCACCGCTGCCTCCTGGGGATGAAGGCTGCCGCGCCGGTACTCTCGTCGTCGTTGTCCTTCTCGTCGCGCTGGGTGCCACCGTCCTCGCAGAGGGCTGGGCTCGCTCGTGCGCCACTTGAGGTGCCGCCGTGGCCACTGTCCCAGTCGTCGCCGAGGTCGTTCCAGTCGCCACGGGCGTCATCATGCCCGTGCGGGTCGCCGCCATCTCCGTCTGCACCGTATCGTCCGTCGTGGCCGTTCGGGGAGCCGTTTCAGTCGTGCTCGCCGTCCCCGTCGCGGCCGTCCGCGCTGTCGCCGTCGTGCCAGGCTGTCCCGCTCCTGCTGCTCCGGGTGACGCCGTCTCTGTCAGTCTGGCCAGCTCCATGCCGTCCACGCGAGCTTCCAGGCGCGCCACCGTCGACATCATCAAGTGGATGGCGTTGACCAGCGTGGTCATCTCCGAGCTCGTCGTCGCGGCCGGGGCGTTGCCGTCCGGCATGAGGCTCGTCGCCGGGTGTCTGCCAGCCGCAGCCGGTGTCGCCGCCGTCGTCGTGTCCGTCGTCGTCGCTGTCGCCGTGTTCGTCGTCGTGGTGGGCGCGGGTTGGCTAAGCCCGTCGCTCGCCGGGTTCATCGTCGCCGTCTGCGCGGTCCTCGGCGGTGTTGCTGGGGCATCCCTGCTGGTCCTTGGGAGCGCGTGATCACTCCAGGAGGCGTCGCTGGAGCCCTTGTCATTGCGTTCGTTCCGTCCGTAACCAAAATTACAAAACTGTTCGTAGATCTTCGCCAAATTACGCCCCTGTATGACCACCATGCAACGTGTCTTCTTCTTTCCCCTGCACGCCGGGGTTGGTCGACAAGGTGCCGATTTGCGCCAAAGTCCGTCTGGCCGTCAGTGGACAACTCAATCCACCGCGCCGGCGTGTGCCTCACTGACACACTACCAATTTTATTTAGCGTCCTGCCAATGCAATCAACTACGACTAGCTAGCCACTGTCTCGCACAAATTGCTACACCCAGCCGCTCACTAACCGCTCGTCCGTCCAGTTCGCAGTCGTTCAGCAACCACTTGCACTCTGCAGTACCAAAACCAAAGTGAACTCTCTCACGCTGAGAGCTCCGTCCAGCCCTCGTCCGTCCATCCGTCCGTCCGTCCAGAATCCAGCGGGCCCGCGGTCTTCACTTGCGTGTCGGCGGCTCGGCGGCGGTACTTCGCCAATTCCCTCTCCGTCGTGCCTGCCGCTCTCAGACCGGGGTCCTCCGGACCAGCCTCCGTCCATCGTTCGTCCATCCGTCCATCCTTGCGCGCATCGCCGGGCGCCCATGTGGCGGTCTGGCTCGCGTCTTCAACATCCGTCCGTCTCGTCCGCCATTGCACGCGTCATCGGGCGCCCACGCGGCAGCCCTGTTACAGCGTGAACCCTGAAGCGCCTCATCTTGCGCGCGTGCACTTCTCGGCCGAATCCACGATAATATGACGTCCGGCCGAAACCGCTTCCTCCCCCTCATCTCGCCCGCAGCATCAGGGAAGACGTCGCTATTGTCGCTGTTTGCTCGTAGATATCCTGGACTGAATTGTGTCCCCATCTCCTTTCTTCGTGGCGACGTATCAGCGGTTGACTTACTGCGCTCTTGTGGAATTGACGTCTACGGTGGAACGACGAGCCTCAGCTCGACCGAAAACCATGTCGTTATGGTGGATGATGCTCAAGCGAAGTACGGCGAGAATGGATTCTGGAGCACCTTGATCAAGGTTGCGCCGTCGTGGCTACCAGGCAATATTCGTTTCATCATCTGTGCGACGCATGCGCTAGAAGGTGGAGTCGAGAGTCCGATTGGGTTCCAGTCGCTTTTGACGCTCGGCCGAAGGGATTTCCTGTTGGGCGACGCGGAAGCGGAAGGATTTTTGCGGTTGCCAAGAACCGGATTGCCCGAGAGAATGCAGCAACGAAACGTCATCCAGTTGTTGATTCGCGAGTGCGTTGGACTGATCGGGGCGTTGCGCTATTCAGTTGACGCCATGGCGACCTTCTTCGCCAAAGACCCGGCTCCAGCAGAGCCCGAATTGGTTGCCTACTGTTTAAGTCAAGAGTGCCTGCAGCGAATGGCACGATGTTTCGGTAGTCACCACACGACACCGACCAGTTCGGAGCTTCGGCAGTTTCTGATCGAATGCCTCGTTACTGCATCGAATATTGTCTCGCTGAAGCGAAGCTCGCCGATGCAGACAATCGTTGCTTTGTGGCTTTGAAGAAAGCTGGTATTATCGTCGAAGATGTCGATCGGCTAGTGGGATTTTCGTCTCCATTGGCAGCGAAGTACTACAGCAAGTGGCTTTTCCCGAATCGTGCACTTCAAAACCCGCCGTCGCTGCGTGATCTGATCAAGAATGTTATTGGCAACATGTCGGCTTCTGCGCTGCAGCAGGCTGTGGTTGATGCGACGAGCTTCCCCAAGGAAGCTACTTTCCAGCATATGTTCATGGGAGGCCTTGCTCTGAACACCCATCCGACATGCTTGATTTGCCCCGAGTTGTCACGCGTATTCTCTGACGGTGATCAGGCGCTGCGGATCGATGGAGAAATCGACTTTTATCTCAATGGGAGTCTGCGGTGGGGGCTCGAGCTGCTGGTGAATGGAGACAAGATCGGTGAGCATGTGGCGCGTTTCGCACTAAGCGGAAAGTATGCTGCACTTGCAGTGAACGATTATGCAGTCATCGACCTTCGAGGCAACAAGACTGGGAAAGTCCCCAACGTCTCTCGCATGGAAAAGAGGGTCACGGTGTTCTTCCAACTGAGTGACTTCTCCAGATGCCGTTGCATCTTTGAAATGGATGAAGCTATCTGCGATATTGCGCTGAAGAGGTAAGTTGAGGTTTGAAGTGAGTTGATCTGTCAGCAGCTGCTCTGTTCGCGCGATGGCGTCGTGTCGATGCTACGACATCTTGGCGGTGGAAATCAATGTCCACTTGCTTGGACGTCGTCAGCCTCTGCTGCGTTCCAATCTGTTGCCCTTCCTCCTGCACCACCACCAAAGTCCCTTCTTCCTTCACTGCCTGTCCAGTTTCACCGAGATTTAGCTTGATCTTATCATACAGTAAGAGTGACGGGGGTGCTCGTAGTCCTGACCCCGGGGTCAAGCGAGTGAGGGACGCGGTTGGCAGTGACAGACGCACGTCGACAGAAGGAATGGCGTGCGGCGATTGAAGATCGCGGCGCGTACGGCAAGATACCAGCGGGAGGTTGACCCGGCCAGCCAAGCTGCAGTCAGCCCCAAGGCGAGGCGAGGCGACATGTAGGCAAACGTACGGCTGCTAGCTCGCGCGAGCAGTCGCCAGGCGGCTCCCGGCCAGGGAGACCGCAGTAGATATACGAGATGATCGTTTTAGCGCCGCAGCACGCAAGCGCCCTAACGAGCAGAGAAATACACCCGCCCGTGCGAAGACAGTTGAGTCTCAGTCAGCAAGTTGCCGGAGCCGCCCCAGCAAGTGAGGAGTCGGGTAGATTAGCCCCGTGAAACTTCGGTAGGACAAGCCGCAGGAGTGAGAGTACGCCGCCGAATAGGGTAGCCAGCCCCTGGTAACTAGCCCCAGGCGCCTCATCTCCAAGGCTGGTAGCAGATCGCTGGATCAAGGCCACCTCAACAGCGGTAAGCTCCGCCACAACACAACGCTAGGAACGCAGCAGTCACTAGTCTGTATTTGTGTGTGGTTAGCTAGCTAGAGTAGTGACAGTGGCAGCTGTAACCATCGGACACCGGTCTTGATCAGGATCAGGACCGACGCCGCGTGTTGGTGCAACAGCAGCTTGCAGACGAATGAGGATACGACTTTGAGCAGAAGAACACACACTGTGGTTACTTGGTGGTCATACAGGGGCCTATTACTGAAGCTAGGTCCTGAGGCACGAACCTAAGACGCGAGAGGAGTAGGACAGCTGAGAACAATGACAGCTAGAGGAGACAGAGCGGCCCGGCAGTCGAGCAACGCCAGTGGTCGGCGCCCAGGCAAGAAGAACGGCGCGGCCAAAGACCACGCCACGCGCGAGAACGTGTCTGCGGCTGGACACCGGCGACGATGTCGACGTCAGCAGTAGCTTGACGGCGCCGACCGGGACAGCCATGAGAGCCGCGAGGAGGAAGGAGGTGCTGGCCAGGCGGGTGGCCAGGACCAGGATGAGAGGAGCAGGAGGATGAGCAGCAGCCACACCCAGGCGCCCAGCAGCAGCAGCAGCGCCGGATAACCAGGCTGAAGCAGACGACGACTTCGAGTCCATGGGCTGGTGGGGCGCGCTCACGCCCGGTCAGCAACGCGCGATGATGCGCCGATTCCTAGTGCAGCCGCCAACGGCAGCACCAACGACGCAGCAGCAGCCGATCGTGATACAAGCGCCCGCAGCCGAGACCCTGCACCGACACCGCGTGAAGTCACTGATGATTGACGATTTCCGTGGCCAGCCGAACGAGGCCGTGGAAGCCTGGTTGGCGACGATTCCACAAGAAGTGGAGCGCTAGGCGAGCTTGGGAGGCGAGACCTGGACAGCCGAGGAGTTGTTCTACGGCGCCACGGCGCACCTGAAAGATGCCGCAGGCAAGTGGCTGATGATCTCGGCGAGACACTGCCACCCGAGGACAAGAACCTGAACTTCTTGATCAGGGCGATGCGAAAGAAGTACGGGCGCAGGGACACGACGTTCCATATCCAGCAGCGGCTTGCCGCCCGGGTCCAGCAGCCCGGCGAGCGCCTGAGCGCCTATGCAGCGAGCTTGGCGAACATCGGCTTCGGGAAACGCGTCCCAGCAGAGTCCTACGTGCAAGCGTTCATCAATGGGATTAATAGCACAATGACAGTCACCCAAGTACGCACCTTCGAACCGCAAACGCTGGACGAGGCGGTGCAGTTCGCCGAGGACAAGTGCGGCGAGTATGGCGAGGGGTTCAAGGTGACGGACTGGCGCGTAGCCAAGCGGCGCTACCGTGAAGACCGCGGAATCGACGAGGGGGATGAAGCCCAGCCGACGAAGCGTAAGATGCATACTGAGGACGCTGCCGGACCAATCGACTGGAAGAAGTTGGGCCTTGGCTTCGGCGGAGAGGAACCACCGAGTTTCGACATGGATGGCAAGCCGGTCGACGGGCTGGCTAAAACGGCGAAGTGGGACGTGGTCTCACTGGCGGCGTTGCAGGCGATGATCTACTTCTCCGGGTTGCAGGACATCAAGCCCGCCGCGACTGGCAAGGGCAAGACCGCCCGGGCCCTGGAAGTGAAGGTGGAGAACAACCAGGATGAGATCGCGCAGGCCCAGCAACCTGAGCAGAAGCCCCGTGTCAACAGCTGGCAGAACAGAGCTGGCGGTCGGAATGGTGGTCGCGGTGCTGGACCAGGACGCGGAGGAGGACGAGGCGGACGTGGATCAGGAGTCGAGAACTACGGCCCTAACGTCGATCGACCGTCGATCCTGGAGCGGAAACGGAGCTCGAACTGTAACTACTGTGGTAAGCCAGGGCATTGGTGGCTTGAGTGCCGGGCGAGACTAGCTAACGAAGCGGTCACCGAGCAAGTAGCTGCAAGCGACGATAATGCTGGAACTGGCCAGCCGGCGGCAACTTTGCGTTCGTCGGCGGGAAAGCGGGGCGGGCAGTAGAGGCGGGGGCTTTGCTGTCTGGAGGTAACGCATGCCCCAGAGTTGAGGACACTGACGGTGAACCGGTTCCCGGACAAGAGGCCGAAGAGCGAGTGCTCGTTGGGGAAGAACGCGCTCTACCCGGACGAAGTGCCGCCGAGATTCCGGTCGGTGCACAGAACAAGGGGAAGAGTGGCGGCCAAGATGGCAAGACGCGGAGGAAGATGCTGGGCAAGAGACGAAGGAGCCGACCGAGGAAGGAGGAAGAGAACGAGATCACTGTGGCAGCCGCAGCCACAAGTGAGGGAGAAGACGCGGAGGTACGCACGGCACGCAAGGGTGAGGCGGCAAAGGAAGATGGAGACAGCAAGGTTGCTTCGACCACGGCTACGGCAGGCAGCTCGGCGCTGGAGACGACCACCAGTGGGGCGCCGGCAACAGGGGAGCGAGCGAATTCCGCCAACAGTACGCTGCCCTTGACGGCAAGACGCTTGGAAACAGCAGTGACTATCGGGGGGGGGTGCGACGATCGCCGCCCGCCGACGAAAGCGACGAGCAGAAGCAGCAGTAGCAGCGGCCCGCGGGATCCTGACGAGGGAGTTTCGAGAGCGCCGGGAGGAGCGAGCCAAAGTTCTGCGAGTTGTTGTGCAGCAAGCACGTGTCCAACTACACCGAGATGGTGGACGCGAGCGACGCCAAGATCAGGTACAAGGGCTCCACGCAGTGGTGACCGCCGCCAAGAAGAACGTAACGCTAGTGCCCGAGCATGTGGAGCAGCCCGACGAGTCGTCCGCGGAGGGAGCCGACCGTGACGCCAGTGGCCCGAGAAGAACAAAATCCAAGGGGAAGAGCGACGCGGCGGAGCGACGGCTGCGCCTGGCCGATAAGGAAGACGCCGGAGGAGGACAAGCCACCACGCTACTCCTTCCTGGAGATCAAGAGGCCCAGCGCGTGTGTGGAGAGAAGATGGCGGCGGCGGCACTGCGCGAGATCGGCGCGGCGTCGTCGGCCCAGCAGCAGATCTTCCGCGCGCACGTGAGCGACCTGTGCGCCACGGTGTTCGCGTCGGCGCTGCGTAAGTACGACCCGGAGGACAAGCAGGAAGTGGCGGCTGTAGACGAGGAGACGACGAACAGGATGAAGCAGCTGGAAGAGAAGCTTATGGAGAAGCAGGCGGCTGTGCTCAAGCTGCGTGAGCGGGTGCCGCGCATGGCGGCGGCGAACGCGCGGAGGGAGCTGGCCAGGGCTCGCAAGAGGCACGCAGACGTGCTCGTGACGTACGTTGGTTGGCAGATAAATGATTCTTGGAGAGAGATTGACTGGGGTGATGATGTAGTGAGCCTGAGACGACGGACAATGCTGTAGAGCTGACGGAGGAGCAGCTGGAGGAGCTCAAGGCCGCCTACGCCAAGACGGCGTCGTCGATCGAGGTGACGAGTGCCAAGCTGTCGCAGGTCATGAGCCAGACGACAGAGATGATCAGCATTGTACGATTTTGGAGCGGGGGATCGTTGGTGAGGAGGAGCTGATGGTGTTTTGTTGTCGTGGCAGGTGGAGAAGGCGATGAAGCGGCCAAAGACCGAGGTCGATGTCGCTATGGAGAACAGTCCGATCAAGGCCAAGGCGCTGCTGAACGAGCAGGTGAGTGGCATCGTTAGGGTGCTCCTTGGGGAATGTGTTTTGCAGAAACTCACAACGAAATTTTGGATTATTTACCCACAGGAGATAAGCAGCCTGCAGCAGCCGTCTCCTCTTCGCACACGGCTGGCGCTGCAGCTCAGCGCCTCCAAGAATGTGTAGTATATGCTGATTCGTTCGCTTTCACTGCCGAGACACATGGCAGTCGGCAATATATGGATCTTACCCCAAGTATTTGTCACCATGCCATCCATATCGGCCTCGGGAAGCATGGCAGTATGTGAAGGACATACACGTTCCTCTTGTATCTCATGCGTCAATAAAGGATGCAAGCAGAGCAGTGAAGTGCTTTCGATTGGAATCGAATCAAGCTTGCTCCATGTCGAGAGGTTCGAGCAGGTCTTCATCCCAGAAGCACCTCCACCAAATCATCAAGTGGCGAGTAACACAGCGGTGCGGCATGTTCGATCGTTTGTGGGGCCGCTGAAAATGTTCTTCTCCAGAAGCTTTCGTCACCTCTGTTTGTCAAGTGGGTGCTAACCTGTTCCTCAGCTCCAATTTCCTGGCGATCGGTGATGAAAGAAACGTGGTGAAGTTCATGTCATCTGGAGGGTGATTCACCGGGGCAGGTCGAATGCTGGAACATATTGAGTTTTCGAGTACTTGACCGGACATTAATTTCCTGAGAATTTCCGCGAACGTTGGCGACGTCAAACTCACTAACTTGATCGTTAGAGAAAGGCTTTTTCGATACTGCAGTCGACGCTGACGTTGCTTCGGAGCACCAAGTTTCTGTGAACTGATCCTGTCGTTGCGGACGTATTGTCGGTTCTCAGCACGTGTTCTCTTGGCGCGAATGCTCTGTGCGTGGCTACTGACCTGGCGCTCTGTTCTTGACCCCACGTGGTTTGCGATTTGGCTCCACGATCCGTAGCGATACAACTTCCGAGCGGCACAACACCGCTCGTGCTCCAGACACCGATTTTCTTCAGTGTCGCGGCTTGGCAGAGGAAGAAAGCTTTTCTCGGTCATCGCATCGCACCATTCAATCTCCCAGGCAGCTCTTTTTGCAGCTCTCATCCCAGAGCCGTCTTCTTCATCTTCTTCATGGGCTTCGTCGCTATACAACATACTATACTATACTATACTATGTAGTAGCTTATTCATGGGCATCGCTATCGAGCTGTGCCGTTCCAGCCACTTCCGGGACCCATAGCGAGGAGGGGCTGCGCTCGGAGTGGACACAGGTGTGCTGACATGGATTCTTCTTGTCTCCAGCACGTGACATAGTGAGTAAGTCTGTTCCGTTGCGTAGATCTACATGTATCCGCCTGCTCCTGTCGACGTGAATGGTGCCGTGAGATGGGGAGAAACTAACTCCAACATGATCCGCCGCCATGCCGCGATCTGTTGTTGAGGTCCGTCTTCAGTTGGTGGCAGTGGGAACGGGCCCGGCTCAACCTTCACTTTATCTTCAGATGGCTCTGCAGTGGCAGCCCCGACCACTTTGGCTAGGCTGAACGACTTCAGGGATGGCGGTGCTTGTAATTGAAGTCGACGTCATCTCCAAAGCTGCCCGCCTCGTTAGATACTGCTGGTACGCTTCCGACCTCCAGCATCTCAAACCATAGTCTTCCACCTCGCTCCCACACGTCGTTCTGATGTGCGCCACGGGGCAGTGCCGCCTCCGACGCTGTCGCTGCAGGGAAATGCAGTTGTTGTTGTCCATCGATCGGGGATTGACTGCGAGAGGCGCAAATCCTGTTCTCCGGTCCAGGAGAATCTCGAAAAAGTTATGGGCAGGTGACGAATCGTTGCTTCCGTGCTTTGGACGCTCATCCGACCTAGGCTTCCACCGACAACTTGACCAGCCTCGGGCCAGGGAAAGAACCAGCCAAGCTAGATGCACAAGTTTTTACGACACCCAAGAAGATCGGGGCATGGAGTCGCGAAGAACACGAACGCTACTGCGCAGCTTTAAAGATTCATCGATATTGATCGTGGAAACTCATTGCAAGCTGTGTTGGCACGCGAACGGATCGTCAGGTTATTAGTCACGCTCGGAGTATTCGTGAGAAGAACAAGCGACACGAGAGGTGTCAGAATCAATACCAGGTTGCGGCATGATCGTCAAGTAGCTCGGTAACACGACAAAACTCAGCGAGATCAAGGCGAGCACAATGAGCGAGCTCGAAAGAGGCAGCGATGGCGGATTTGCAAGTGCACGATCTGGAAAAAGGTCACTTGCTGTAGTATTTCAGCAAGAGAAAGCCAAGGGGACTACTGCTGCGAAAGCTCCTCAACGGAGACGCAAGCAATACGAATGCAGAAGAACAAAATGCAAAGGAACCGCGGAGGAGACATCGACGGTTGGTGAGTCGAACAAACGGGCCGACGACATGAACGACTACGTCGAAGCACCAATACGAAAGGAAAAAGGCAAGTACGACGATGAGAACGCCGAGAACTTGAGCAAGACGAACTCTTCGATGCAGATGTCTCGGGAAATTCTATCGAGGTGAAGGATTGGACACTCGCAGCCAAGGGAGAAACCGTGGACTTCCGAAGCGCGACAAACAGCGAGCCTTGCAGTGTGCAGACCGGCGAAATTAGCGAGCTGACCAAGCTACTTTTCCGTGCGGCAAAGTAACTGATCAAGCATTTCGTGAGAATACAGCGAGGCTTCATGATAAAGGAACACTCTTCTCGAACTGGAACAAAAATCGCCAGGTGCGCTGCTTGAGCTATGAATCTTCGTTATGTTGTTGGGTGGTGGCTTCAGACTAACAGCGCGACTCACCAACGGATGGCTACTCAGTACGCAATCGCTTTCGGAGATTGTATGGAGGAGGAGGCGGGAGTGCTTTGATAGGAACGTTGTTCATCGGACCATCAACAGCAGTCGCCAAGGGAGCCTCCTCGTAGTAGCCCACAAACACTCGGCATACCTTTTTCGCTTCCAAGACTTCGGTTGATGGCTCCAAGATAAGCGCTTCACACGATTTGCTATCCGGACAAACGGCAATATAGATTGGCGGCTCGCTTTTTCCAGTTCTCTTGACATCAGCCGGGAAAAAAATCGCATTCATCTTCTCCAACTGCTTCCCGTCAAAGCCATGTTTTGATGCGACTGTAATCTGAAGGTAAGCCACGTTGCCCCTTTTGTTACTGCCGATGGCAGACTCGAGCTTCACAATGCTGTCAATATTCGGGAAATCATGGCACGCAGGAAACCAGTACGTGAGCCTTTCGTCGTCTCTCCACGCCTGCAGATGGCTCTTATGATCGCTTGCCGTTCCACAGCAAAGTACACCGCCGGTTTTCAAAGGCACTTCAGTCTCTTTGAAATGACAGGGAGCATTTGGGTTTCTTTTCTCAGGCAGATCATATTCAGACATGCGGAGCTTCAGCATATTGTCAGCAGCAAGGCGGTGTAGATAGATCTCGAAAACACTTCCAGCGAGTGATCCATGTCGAGCTTTTTGAGCCCAGTTGAAGATTCGTAAGAGCGCATCCGATCGAAGCCTCGTATGAAGCGCAAGAACGGCATACTCGGAATCGACGACTTGCACCCAGTGCTCGCATGAAATAAGTGCATTTGCGGCTTGCTCTTCCTTCACGAAGGTGCGTCGTAAACGGTCGAGCTGATCTGGTCCCGACTGAACGTTCGACTTGCTTGATAAATGCACAGCGGCGTCATTGACATTCCTGACAGTGTTGACTATCACGATGCGTATGTCCTCAGCTGTAGCTCGTGTAAACTCTCGAACGCTTCCACCAGAATAGTAGAACCGCTCCTCCATGTCTTCCTCTTCATAATGGTAGATGGTTCGGCCCAAGCTGAAGAGATGCTTCTTTTTCCAGCACGATAGCAGGCAATAGTACGCATCATCAAGTTCTCGAGAACTCAGATCCACTTGCTGCGACGTCGCCAGCATCTTGAACGTCCGCAGACCTTCCGGGATATCTTTGTACAGAAATCCATCCAGCAATAGCCACACATTCGATACATCGCCCTCTTTTTCCCGCAACGTCCTGTATATACGTTTGGCTTCCGACCCCTCGCACGACAGTACTGAGAAATACACGATCTCGCCATTTTCGTAACCCAGGTAAAGCAGACAGTTTTCTTCATCAGCTGTGGTCAGTTGTCGGTACACGAGCACATTCTTCTTGTGCTTGAAAACGAGATGGAATGCCATCACGCACAACAACGTCGACTTGCCAATGCCAGGCGACCCTATCACGATGCTCTTCTTGTTTGCACGTGGGTTGATGCTACTGGGAGTAGACGCTCGAAACCATCCGTCTAACAGCAGCGACGAGATTTGTTTGTCTTCCATTCGCCAAAAAATCTTCCCGCTGTTGGTGCATCCGCCGAAGTTGTTCATAAACCCCCAAATTGAAGGAATGTCGTGCGCGGCGCCGACGACCCATTCTGTCAGGGAGAGGCATTCTTCCGCGTACTTGTCGGGCTCGTTGAGGACAGTGGTGCTTGGAATTGCAATTGATTTGGCCTCTGATGTCACAGTGCGAGGATCAACACGCTGCGTCGGCACTTCCACGATGAGCATCGCTTGCATGTCAAGATCATTCAACAGCGACCTCGGCTCCAACGGCTGGGTACTCTCGTCGTCGTACGCTGCTCTGTCGGCGTAGATGCGCAGGTTAGCTGCAATCATATTTGAGGGTAGAATGGCCTTGACGTGATCCCAGACTGCCATGCGGAGATCATCAATATCATTGACACCGTCCAATGACACTGATGTCGTTTGGGTATCAGCGTACGCGCCGCGAGTTGCTGCATCCACTAGCTGGAACCACACTTTCCGCGCCATCTCGGCTTTCTAATCACAAATTCCTGTGAGTCTTGGTGGTCGCTACCTCTGCACAGCGACAGCGCGCGATCGTCGCTTACCTGCTTGGCTTGTTCCTGCTTGCTCCTCCTTGCTACTGCTTGGACTTTCCTGCTTGGTTTGCTTTTGTCTTCTCTGCTTCTCTGAGGGCTGAGAACAATCCCAAAATAACCTCAGATGAGGTTTTATGCTGCAATTATGTGGCGAATCGTGACGTCAGCGATTCAATGTACATGTACTTCGACCGAGGGCACCACTGATCAATCACACCGAATCACCGACGTACGTGCTTCAAGCTGCCACGAAGGGATCTGCTTCCTCTCGCCGTTCGCCTGCACCGCTGAAGCTCGAACCAGAATAAGCAGCCAAGCCTCCCAGCGTCGTGGCTCTCCGCTGTGTGCTACACGGCGCTGGGCCCCACCCACCTTCTTTAACGGTGGCTTCGCTACTGCCGATGAATGGGACATCAAAGGGTCGACGACATCATGGTAAACTTTACCAACGTCAACCCCGTCGGCCAGATGACTGCTATCACTGTCTATGACCCGCTGTTCCACGTGGCTTGTACCTAAGCCCACTGTCGGCGATATCGACGGCCGATATGCGTGCTTTGCCAACGCATCGCCAGCTAGCAGATCCGTAAAAGCACAGTGCCAGTAGCCCCAAGCTCACCCACACGAGCATCAACTTGGATGACAAGTTTCGGTCGTTTGCTCTCTTCAGGAAAGTTTCGGGGTCTCTGGTGTTCGCCACCGAGGCCGAAGGGCTTTCTGCTGTTGTGCTCTCGCCATGAGGACATTAAAGCACTTTCAGAACTGAATCCACATCAACACTTACGCGATGGGCCCCCGTGCTAGCTGGAAGAAGTTCGCAACGTCACGGCGATAGCTTCTACGAAGTCTATTAAACTTAGTCTTTTTGTGAGTTGGTGAGCAGCTTAGTGGACGCCTACCACAAATGGCCTATGCGCCTGCATAAGCTGATTTAAGAAAACTTATATCTGCTGAGACGCAGATTCGGGCCGACCTCTCACATATATTATATCGACATCTGCACAATTTATATTTAGAGACAAATTTAGGGAAACCGTTTAAGGCGACTTCAAGCCATTTGTGGCTGGCGTCCAGTGGTGTTGCCATTTTTCGTTAACGAACTGATTCAAGGCAAATTGCGTGCTACCGACAGCACCGTGGTCGAGTTCTCTGGTCAGGACGAGCTGGCGTTCAACACCAAGGCCGAGGTGACGGGGTCATGCTGAACGACTTTCACATCGGTCTATCACGGACACTGACGCTGACGCGCCCGTCATGAACGCGAAAGCCTGCTTGCAGCCCTTGGTGACGACGGCGACTGGTTGTAGACCGCCATGGAGGAGGAACCGGGTCACCCGATGATCTACGACACGGACGAACGCCATGATGATTGGACGCCGCTAGCAGATCAACGCTGCCACCACGATCAAGCCGAACCTGGTGGACGAACAAGGCCGCATCACAGCTTGTGGCACCCTGGCGTCGGGTACTTCATGGATCTTCACCCCGCGATCGACAACATGCACAGCTTACGAGACTTTCGGCGAGAATGGGTGTCGCCATCTCCTAGGGCCTCTAAAGCTACCCGGAGGCTGAGGGGTAAAAGGCGTGGAATCCAACCGGTCATGTCAAAGACGGCGTTACTGACGAAGCTGCTTCGTAATGATCTGGGCTTCGAGGGTTTCCTGGTGTACGGTGAGAATAACCACCTGACGGAACTCCACCGCACAGCACGTTCCACCGAGGAAGTTACCTGGTTCTCTCGAGCGCACGTGATTGACATTAGCATGGTGGGGTCCGATCTTACGTCCGCAAACGGCTCGTACGTCTAGCTCACAGCCATGGTGGCAGCCGGCGACAGAGCTGGCTAGTGTCGCTCTGCTGGTCTACTGGTAGGGTTCTTCAAAGTTATTCGCTCAACCTCCTCATCCCTAACGGCTCGTACCCTGCAATCGTTCAGCGCCTGGAAGAGTCTGTGCATCGTATAGTAAGCACAGTGTGTGTTCTTCTGCTCAAAGTCGTATCCTCATTCGCCTGCAAGCTGCTGTTGCACCAACACGCGGCGTCGGTCCTGATCCTGATCAAGATCGGTGTCCTATGGCTACAGCTGCCACTGTCACTACTCTAGCTAGCTAACCACACACAAATACAGACTAGTGACTGCTGCGTTCCTAGCGTTGTGTTGTGGCGGAGCTTACCGCTGTTGAGGTGGCCTTGATCCAGCGATCTGCTACCAGCCTTGGAGATGAGGCGCCTGGGGCTAGTTACCAGGGGCTGGCTACCCTATTCGGCGGCGTACTCTCACTCCTGCGGGCTTGTCCTACCGCGGCTTCACGGGGCTAATCTACCCGACTCCTCACTTGCTGGGGTGGCTCTGGCAAATTGCTGACTGAGACTCAACTGTCTTCGCACGGGCGGGTGTATTTCTCTGCTCGTTAGGGCGCTTGCGTGCTGCGGCGCTAAAACGATTCTCCCCTATATCACTGCGGTCTCCCTGGCCGGGAGCCGCCTGGCGACTGCTCGCGCGAGCTAGCAGCCGTACGTTTGCCTACATGTCACCTCGCCTCGCCTTGGGGCTGACTGCGGCTTGGCTGGCCGGGTCAACCTCCCGCTGGTATCTTGTCGTACACGCCGCGATCTTCAATCGTCGCACGCCATTCCTTCTGTCGACGTGCGTCTGTCACTGCCAAACGCGTTCCTCACTCGCTTGACCCCGGGGTCAGGACTAAGAGCACCCCGTCACTCTTACTCTGTTCCCCTGCCCCCGGATCGTCCCCGATCCGTCGCTGCTGTCCTCCGCTCGCTCCTTCTTGTCGCTGCTTCCTAACTCGTCCTTACTGTATCTCTCGTGGCCTCGCTGTCGTTCTTGTTCCTGTCATCGCACTTGTCCTCGCCGTTGCCCATGTCCTCGTTGTTGCTCGCATCCTCGTCGCTGATCATGTCTTCGTTGCTGCTCCTGTCCTTGTTGTTGCTTGACCACCTTACGCTTCACCGGCGCCAGTTAACGTCGAGTCAGCACTGGTACTAGCGCGCTGCTCGCCGCTGCAGCTGCCGGCACTTCCTCTTTCCGCGCTGTCGCCCCGCATGCCCCGACTCCAACATCTTCACCAAGTAGTTGTAGTAGCCGGCAGCCTCAACGATCTGCGCTGGTCCTCTCCATCGATGCCCAAATTTAGTGATCCCTGGTCCTCGTGCGGGCCTGTAGACTCACACCAGCTGGTTGGCTCGGAAGTCCCGTTCTCCGCGCTCCTGCCGCTGGTTGTAGTAGAGGGCCTGTCGGACCTGTTCCTTTTCTAGGGCCACTGCGGTCAGCTCTCGGGCCTTCTTCAGGTCTGCCAGCAGCACCTCGTGGTAGACATTTAGCGTCCTCCTTGGGTGCGCCAGTCCGCTTCTGCACAGCAGCTCGGCCGGGGTCCGGAGTTTCCTCCCCATCATGAGCTCATTCGGCTGGTACCCGTGCGTGCTGTGGCGGGCTGAGTTGTACGCGTACAGCGCGCTTGGGACAAAGTCGTCCCAGTCATCCTGTCCTTCATCCACGTAGAGCGCCACCATGTCCTTCCACGTTCTGTGGAAGCATTCCACCAGCCCCAGAAGATTTAGTCGGTATGGCACGCTTCGTCTGCATCAACTCTAGTAGCTCGGCTGTCGCTCGGCTCCCAAATTCCATGGCCCCGTCCATCATCACTTCTCGCATGGGTCCCAACACGAGCACGACACGCTCCATCAGGAAGCGGGCAATGGCTTCCGCCGTGTGCTCCTTCGCTGCCTCGGCCACTGCATATCTGGTCGTGTACTCCACGGCGGCAATTACATACCGCTTTCCATTCTCCGTCACGGGCAGGGGTCCGGCTACGTCGATCGCCCATCGGTCGCCGACGTCCCCCGTTCGTACGCTGCGAAGTGGCGGCACCACCGCATGCGGCATCGCTTTTCGGGAGCCACAGTCTTGGCACGCACCGAGCCATTGCTTCACAGTTGTTGCCATGTTCGGCCACCAGTACAGCTGGCGCAGTCGTTCGGTGGTCTGCGGGCCTCTTAGGTGTCCGGCCCAAATACTGTCGTGAGCCTCCTTGAAGGCCAGGGGCCAGTATACGGCGGGCAGTAGGATTCGTGTCTGCCCGGGCGCCACTTCAGCATGCACCAGTCCGTCGTCCGCCACGAGGATGCGCCGTCCGAGGTAAGAGCCTCGCTTACGGAGCTCTCGCACCATCGCTGACTTGCCCTGCTCTCTCACGATGTCTGCGTCCGTGAACCGCACGACTCCCAGCTCAGCGGCGTCCTCTCGCCGCACAGTCGCTTCACGCGTCATTCCCCCATTAGCTTGTTCAACTCGATCTCCACCGCTTCCCGCGCCACCTCGCGTGCAGACGCCTTGCTCATGGGGTCGTCCGGCTTGGATACGTGCACTGCCTGTACCTTCGCCATCTCTTCCGGCTCGTCCTCTGTCGCCAACAGCTCCTGCAACGTGATCCGCTCGGGCGTCGGTCTGGGGTCTTTACCTCAGCTGTCGGCATCTGTACCGGTCTGCCTATTGTGGGCTCGTCCTCATCGTCCTCGGTCTTCTCTTCTAGGTCTGCTGCGTCCGCTACTTGGCCGCGAGAGAGAGCATCTGCCACATGATTCTCCCTCCCTGGCCTGTACTGGATGCCGAAGTCATACTCCTGCAACGTAAGCGCCCACCGGTGCAGCCTTCCCGCGGGCTCCCTCGTGGTCATCAACCACTTGAGGGCGATGTGGTCGGTGGCGATGGTGAATCGCCTGCCGTACAAGTGCGGTCGGAAGAGCCTCACGGCCCGCACTACCGCCAAGCACTCCAGCTCAGAGATGCTGTAGTTGGCCACCGTGCTGCTGTTGACCTTCGAGGCGTACGCTACTGGTTGGTCGCCGCGCCCCTGGTCCTGGGACAGCACAGCCCCCAGCCCAGCCTTCGACGCGTCTGTCGTGAGCTTGAACGGCCTCTGGTAATCAGGGTAGATCAGCACGGGCTTGGTGCTCAGTCAAGCCTTAGCCCACGCGAAAGCCTCGTCCTGCGCCTCTCTCCATTGCCACTCAGTCGTCTTCCTCAGCAGGCTTGTGAGTGGCGCCATCTTCGCGCCGAACTCGGGCACGAACCGTCGGTACTAGCCAGCCAATGCCACAAACCTCCGCACTTGCACGTCGTCCTCGGGCTTCGGGAAGTCAACGATCGCTTTCACCAACCGGTTGGTTGGCCTGATACCCTCCTGGGTCAGGTTATGACCGAGGTACTCCATCTCGGTGGCTGCGAAGGAGCACTTCACTGCCTTGAGACTCAGCCCTGCTTGTGCCAGTCGCTCGAGAACCACGGCGAGCTCCACGACATGTTCGGCGACGGTCCCCCTGGTGAAAATAATTACGTCGTCTAGGTACACTAGGCAGCATACCCAGGTAAGTCCTCGCAGGACGCAGTCCATGAGCCGCTGGAACGTACTTGGCGTGTTGCACAGCCCGAAGGGCATGCGTTTGAACTGGAAGAGCCCTTGGCGCGTAGTGAAGGCGGTCTTCGGGCGGTCTTCCGGCGCTACTCCTAGCTGCCAATAGCCAGCGTGTAGATCCAAACTCGTGAACCTCCGTGATCCATGCAAATCCTCTAACGTCTTGTCCACTCGCGGCAGCGGGTACACATCTTTCGCGGTCACTGCGTTGAGCGCTCGGTAGTCTATACAGAAGCGCACGCTACCATCTTTATTTCGAACCATGACGACGGGGAACCCCCAAGCACCTTCGCCCTTTTCGATCACGTCAGCACTGAGCATCGTAGTAACCTCTTTGTCGATCACTGCGTTCTCAGTGACAGCTTGACGTCGGCGGCGCAGCATGATCGGCGCCGTGTCTCCAGTGTTGATGTGGTGCTGCACCCTGGTCTTGGCCAGCGGTGGGCACCCCTCTTTCTTTTCCACGATCTCGCGATAGTTTCGCATCAACGCGACCACCAGGTCGCGGTCTTCCGGCTCCATCTCCCCAATGTTGAGACTTCCTTCGATCGACAGTGGAGCCGTGTCCTCCTTCTTCATTGCAGCCACCCACTCGGCGACGCGACTTCTCTCGAGTTCCCCGTTCAGGGACAGGATCTGCATCGACTCCTCTGTCGGGACCCATGTCCCTAGGGCTTCTCTGGCCGGAAGCCTTTCTCTCCGGCCTTCTAGGTTCAGCACCGACACCATCACTTGGCCGTCGCGCACGGTGTCCACCGTCGGCGCCAGGATTAAATGACGCTTGCTTGTCGGTTTCGGCACGAACACCCCCGTGGTGCCTTCCTCCGCGTCGACGTGCACGCGTATCAAGCTCTGCGTGTTCGTGCACAGCTTGACTGTCTTGGCCAGCCGCACGACAGCTTTCCGTTCTCCACTATCCGGCGGCAACGTAGACACGCCGCGACAGGTGAAGGGAAGGATCACCTTCTCGCTGTCGGCCTCTCGGTACTTCAGCTCCCGGGTGGCGAAGTCCATCTTCACTTGCTTGTTCAACATCCAGTCTTCGCCATCTAGGAACTCGTCCCCCTGGCCGTCGACTTACAGTGCATCCACTGTGATCCGCTGCTGGTACCGGGTGGTGCCCGTGAATCGCCAGACCCCGAGTACTCGCATGCGGCCTCCCCCAAAGCCTTCCACCACATCCACGGGTGCATTCCGTGTCACGCAGCGTCCGTACTTATGCCGGCGACGCTGAACTGGGCGCAGCTGTCCAAGCACACCTCTTGGGTATGCCGCCGCGTGAATGCCAGTAGTGTTGTCGGCAAACTGCTGGGGCTGTTGGATCCTGCCGCCCGTAACTGCGCCACTCGCCGCGTCTTTCCCTCAACATCTTGGGCCAATTCCACGTCACCGTAGTTTCCTTGCTGCACGTACGTGTACTGGCGCGGCTTGATCTTCTCCTCGGGCAAGTCGACGTTGTTCTTCAGCTCGCGCTGGCACAACTGCTCCGCTTCCTGCCGCTTCTTGTGTAGCCGCCGTACACGCCTCGCTAGTCGAAACACCTTCACTGCCTTGAGAGCTCGCTTCCGGGCGGCGCGCATGTCGGCCAGCGTGCCGTCCTCGTACAGCTCGGCGGACAGTTCTCATCGTAGTGGCGCACGCACTCCGTCCATTCCTTATCGGCCAGGCGCAGCCGTCGCTCCGCCGCGTCGCTCTTCCCCTTGGATTTTGTTCTTCTCGGGCCACTGGCGTCACGGTCGGCTCCCTCCGCGGACGACTCGTCGGGCTGCTCCACATGCTCGGGCACTAGCGTTACGTTCTTCTTGGCGGCGGTCACCACTGCGTGGAGCCCTTGTACCTGATCTTGGCGTCGATCGCGTCCACCGTCTCGGTGTAGTTGGACACGTGCTTGCTGCACAACAACTCGCAGAACTTTGGCTCGCTCCTCCCGGCGCTCTCGAAACTCCCTCGTCAGGATCCCGCGGGCCGCTGCTACTGCTGCTTCTGCTCGTCGCTTTCGTCGGCGGGCGGTGATCGTCGCACCACCCCCGATAGTCACTGCTGTTTCCAAGCGTCTTGCCGTCAAGGGCAGCGTACTGTTGGCGGAATTCGCTCGCTCCCCTGTTGCCGGCGCCCCACTGGTGGTCGTCACCAGCGCCGAGCTGCCTGCCGTAGCCGTGGTCGAAGCAACCTGGCTGTCTCCATCTTCCTTTGCCGCCTCACCCTTGCGTGCCGTGCGTACCTCCGCGTCTTCTCCCTCACTTGTGGCTGCGGCTGCCACAGTGATCTCGTTCTCTTCCTCCTTCCTCGGTCGGCTCCTTCGTCTCTTGCCCAGCATCTTCCTCCGCGTCTTGCCATCTTGGCCGCCACTCTTCCCCTTGTTCTGTGCACCGACCGGAATCTCGGCGGCACTTCGTCCGGGTAGAGCGCGTTCTTCCCCAACGAGCACTCGCTCTTCGGCCTCTTGTCCGGGAACCGGTTCACCGTCAGTGTCCTCAACTCTGGGGCATGCGTTACCTCCAGACAGCAAAGCCCCCGCCTCTACTGCCCGCCCCGCTTTCCCGCCGACGAACGCAAAGTTGCCGCCGGCTGGCCAGTTCCAGCATTATCGTCGCTTGCAGCTACTTGCTCGGTGACCGCTTCGTTAGCTAGTCTCGCCCGGCACTCAAGCCACCAATGCCCTGGCTTACCACAGTAGTTACAGTTCGAGCTCCGTTTCCGCTCCAGGATCGACGGTCGATCGACGTTAGGGCCGTAGTTCTCGACTCCTGATCCACGTCCGCCTCGTCCTCCTCCGCGTCCTGGTCCAGCACCGCGACCACCATTCCGACCGCCAGCTCTGTTCTGCCAGCTGTTGACACGGGGCTTCTGCTCAGGTTGCTGGGCCTGCGCGATCTCATCCTGGTTGTTCTCCACCTTTACTTCCAGGGCCCGGGCGGTCTTGCCCTTGCCAGTCGCGGCGGGCTTGATGTCCTGCAACCCGGAGAAGTAGATCATCGCCTGCAACGCCGCCAGTGAGACCACGTCCCACTTCGCCGTTTTAGCCAGCCCGTCGACCGGCTTGCCATCCATGTCGAAACTCGGTGGTTCCTCTCCGCCGAAGCCAAGGCCCAACTTCTTCCAGTCGATTGGTCCGGCAGCGTCCTCAGTATGCATCTTACGCTTCGTCGGCTGGGCTTCATCCCCCTCGTCGATTCCGCGGTCTTCACGGTAGCGCCGCTTGGCTACGCGCCAGTCCGTCACCTTGAACCCCTCGCCATACTCGCCGCACTTGTCCTCGGCGAACTGCACCGCCTCGTCCAGCGTTTGCGGTTCGAAGGTGCGTACTTGGGTGACTGTCGTTGTGCTATTAATCCCATTGATGAACGCTTGCACGTAGGACTCTGCTGGGACGCGTTTCCCGAAGCTGATGTTCGCCAAGCTCGCTGCATAGGAGCTCAGGCGCTCGCCGGGCTGCTGGACCCGGGCGGCAAGCCGCTGCTGGATATGGAACGTCGTGTCCCTGCGCCCGTACTTCTTTCGCATCGCCCTGATCAAGAAGTTCAGGTTCTTGTCCTCGGGTGGCAGTGTCTCGCGGAGATCATCAGCCACTTGTCTGCGGCATCTTTCAGGTGCGCCGTGGCGCCGTAGAACAACTCCTCGGCTGTCCAGGTCTCGCCTCCCAAGCTCGCCTGGCGCTCCACTTCTTGTGGAATCGTCGCCAACCAGGCTTCCACGGCCTCGTTCGGCTGGCCACGGAAATCGTCAATCGTCAGTGACTTCATGCGGTGTCGGTGCGGTGTCTCGACTGCGGGCGCTTGTATCACGATCGGCTGCTGCTGCGTCGTTGGTGCTGCCGTTGGCGGCTGCACTAGGAATCGGCGCATCATCGCGCGTTGCTGACCGGGCGTGAGCGCGCCCCACCAGCCCATGGACTCGAAGTCGTCGTCTGCTTCAGCGTGGTTATCCGGCGCTGCTGCTGCTGCTGGGCGCCTGGGTGTGGCTGCTGCACATCCTCCTGCTCCTCATCATCCTGGTCCTGGCCACCCGCCTGGCCAGCACCTCCTTCCTCCTCGTGGCTCTCATGGCTGTCCCGGTCGGCGCCGTCAAGCCACTGCTGACGTCGACGTCGTCGCCGGTATCCAGCCGCAGACGCGTTCTCGCGCGTGGCGTGGTCTTTGGCCGCGCCGTTCTTCTTGCCTGGGCGCCGACCACTGGCGTTGCTCGACTGCCGGGCCGCTCTGTCTCCTCTAGCTGTCATTGTTCTCAGCTGTCCTACTCCTCTCGCGTCTTAGGTTCGTGCCTCAGGACCTAGCTTCAGTAATAGGCCCCTGTATGACCACCAAGTAAGTACAGTGTGTCTTCTTCTGCTCAAAGTCGTATCCTCGTTCATCTGCAAGCTGCTGTTGCACCAACACGCGGCGTCGGTCCTGATCCTGATCAAGATCGGTGTCCGATGGTTACAGCTGCCACTGTCACTACTCTAGCTAGCTAACCACACACAAATACAGACTAGTGACTGCTGCGTTCCTAGCGTTGTGTTGTGGCGGAGCTTACCGCTGTTGAGGTGGCCTTGATCCAGCGATCTGCTACCAGCCTTGGAGATGAGGCGCCTGGGGCTAGTTACCAGGGGCTGGCTACCCTATTCGGCGGCGTACTCTCACTCCTGCGGGCTTGTCCTACCGCGGCTTCACGGGGCTAATCTACCCGACTCCTCACTTGCTGGGGTGGCTCTGGCAAATTGCTGACTGAGACTCAACTGTCTTCGCACGGGCGGGTGTATTTCTCTGCTCGTTAGGGCGCTTGCGTGCTGCGGCGCTAAAACGATTCTCCCCTATATCTACTGCGGTCTCCCTGGCCGGGAGACGCCTGGCGACTGCTCGCGCGAGCTAGCAGACGTACGTTTGTCTACATGTCACCTCGCCTCGCCTTGGGGCTGACTGCGGCTTGGCTGGCCGGGTCAACCGCCCGCTGGTATCTTGTCGTACGCGCCGCGATCTTCAATCGCCGCACGCCATTCCTTCTGTCGACGTGCGTCTGTCACTGCGAACCGCTGCCAACCACGTCCCTCACTCGATTGACCCCGGGGTCAGGACTACGAGCACCCCGTCACTCTTACTGTATGATAAGATCAAGCTAAACCTCGGTGAAACTGAACAGGCAGTGAAGGAAGAAGGGACTTTGGTGGTGGTGCAGGAGGAAGGGCAACAGATTGGAACGCAGCAGAGGCTGACGACGTCCAAGCAAGTGGACATTGATTTCCACCGCCAAGATGTCGTAGCATCGACACGACGCCATCGCGCGAACAGAGCAGCTGCTGACAGATCAACTCACTTCAAACCTCAACTTACCTCTTCAGCGCAATATCGCAGATAGCTTCATCCATTTCAAAGATGCAACGGCATCTGGAGAAGTCACTGAGTTGGAAGAACACCGTAACCTTCTTTTCCATGCGAGAGACGTTGGGGACTTTCCCAGTCTTGTTGCCTCGAAGGTCGATGACTGCATAATCGTTCACTGCAAGTGCAGCATACTTTCCGTCTAGTGCGAAACGCGCCACATGCTCACCGATCTTGTCTCCATTCACCAGCAGCTCGAGCCCCCACCGCAGGCTCCCATTGAGATAAAAGTCGATTTCTCCATCGATCCGCAGCGCCTGATCACCGTCAGAGAATACGCGTGACAACTCGGGGCAAATCAAGCATGTCGGATGGGTGTTCAGAGCAAGGCCTTCCATGAACATATGCTGGAAAGTAGCTTCCTTGGGGAAGCTCGTCGCATCAACCACAGCCTGCTGCAGCGCAGAAGCCGACATGTTGCCAACAACATTCTTGATCAGATCACGCAGCGACGGCGGGTTTTGAAGTGCACGATTCGGGAAAAGCCACTTGCTGTAGTACTTCGCTGCCAATGGAGACGAAAATCCCACTAGCCGATCGACATCTTCGACGATAATACCAGCTTTCTTCAAAGCCACAAAGCAACGATTGTCTGCATCGGCGAGCTTCGACTTCAGCGAGACAATATTCGGTGCAGCAACCAGGCATTCGATCAGAAACTGCCGAAGCTCCGAACTGGTCGGTGTCGTGTGGTGACTACCGAAACATCGTGCCATTCGCTGCAGGCACTCTTGACTTAAACAGTAGGCAACCAATTCGGGCTCTGCTGGAGCCGGGTCTTTGGCGAAGAAGGTCGCCATGGCGTCAACTGAATCGCGCAACGCCCCGATCAGTCCACTGCACTCGCGAATCAACAACTGGATGACGTTTCGTTGCTGCATTCTCTCGGGCAATCCGGTTCTTGGCAACCGCAAAAATCCTTCCGCTTCCGCGTCGCCCAACAGGAAATCCCTTCGGCCGAGCGTCAAAAGCGACTGGAACCCAATCGGACTCTCGACTCCACCTTCTAGCGCATGCGTCGCACAGATGATGAAACGAATATTGCCTGGTAGCCACGACGGCGCAACCTTGATCAAGGTGCTCCAGAATCCATTCTCGCCGTACTTCGCTTGAGCATCATCCACCATAACGACATGGTCTTCGGTCGAGCTGAGGCTCGTCGTTCCACCGTAGACGTCAATTCCACAAGAGCGCAGTAAGTCAACCGCTGATACGTCGCCACGAAGAAAGAGATGGGGACACAATTCAGTCCAGGATATCTACGAGCAAACAGCGACAATAGCGACGTCTTCCCTGATGCTGCGGGCGAGATGAGGAGGAGGAAGCGGTTTCGGCCGGACGTCATATTATCGTGGATACGGCTGAAAAAGTGCACGCGCGCAAGATGAGGCGCTTCAGGGTTCACGCCATTCTGGAATAACTGGACTGCCGAGACGCTACTATCGCGACGCGGCACTTCCACGAAGAGCGCCTTTTTCTTCGATCCGCCAAGTGTACCAATCGGCAAATCCTCTTCCAAGGTGTTCTCCTTGGCGTCATACGCTGCTCTGTCGGCGTAGACTCGCAGGTTAGCTGCAATCATATTTGAGGGTAGAATGGCCTTGACGTGATCCCAGACTGCCTTGCAGAGATCATCAATATCACTGAGACCGTCCGATGACACTGATGCTGTCTGGATATTCGCGTACGATCCGCTAGCCGGAACCACACTTTCCGCGCCATCTCTTCTTTTCTTCTAATCACATTTTTCTTGTGAGTCTTGGCTGGCAGTCGATACCTCTGCAAGGCGACATCGCCCGATCGTTGCTTAGCTGCTTGGTTCGCTTGCTCCTCCTTGCTCCTCCTTTCTGAGAGGCTTTTCTTGCTTCTGTGAGAACAATCAAAAGACCTCAAATGAGGTTTTATGCAAAGCTGCAATTATTTGGCGAATTGTGACAGCAAGCTACACTGCACTCCCATTTCTCATGTTGGGTAGTAAGTTGTAATTCCACAACCTGGCATTGCTGCTGGCACCTCTCGTGTCGCTTGTTCTGCTCACAAGTACTCTGAGCGTGACTCATCACTTGACGATTCGTTCGTGTGCCAGCATAGCTTGCGATGCGTTTTCACGATGAATCCTTAAAGCTGCGCAGTGCCCCGATCTTCTTAGGTGTCATGCAAACTCGTGCATCAAGCTTAGTTCGTTCTTTCCTGGCCCGGGGCTGGTCAACTTCCGTATCAAACGTTGATGCAGCGAATGCGTCCGTCTTCAGGCCCGCAGATCCAAAATCTGGTAGTTGATGGTGAGACTCCACGTTGCTCGCCGTGGTGAAGCTGACAGCTTTCATGGGGGTAGCTCATTTCAACCAGATCGACCGAAGCTGGGGCCTCCTTAACTAAACTCGCTTGAACTGGAGTTGGCAGCGGTGTTTTCGACGCATCCAGAGCTACCAAGATGTCCTTCCTGCCTGGAACCATCTTTTCCTTTTATAATTGAATTCACGCCTCCTATTCCGCTTGCGTCGCGTCTCCAGCCAGCCGCTCTACCTTCTGGAACGTGGGAGAATATTGACCATCATGAGAACGCTCCGCCAACTAATGCCCCACGCTCAAAATCATCTACTACAGTACTGTAGAACAACTCGAAGCACACACATGTACGTGCGCATCTTGCTTCATTCATATGATCAGCAAAGGTTTCCTACAAATTCAAGAATGTGGCCGTTCTAATGTGCTGCTCTTCCTCTTACACCACGACCAAAGCCTCTTCATCCTCCAGTTTTTGATACGATGCACAGACCCTTTCGGGCAGTGAACGATTGCAGCGTTTTTCTTCATGAGCGTGTACGAGCCGTTTGTGATGCTGAGGTTTAGCGAATTACTTTGAAGAATCCTAGTGACCAGGTTGGTTGGTAGACCTTGTCAGAAGTCCTACAGCACGTGACTTTTTTCGGATCGTGCACTTGCAAATCCGCCATCACTGCCTCTTTCGAGCTCGCTCATTGTGCTCATGGCCTACGCCTTGATCTCGCTGGGTTTTGTCATCATGGGGATGATCCTGCAAATTTACCGTAGGGCCCACAGTTGAGGAAGTCGTGTAACAGGGCTGCCGCGTCGCGTGGGCGCCCAATGACGCGCGCAATGGTGGACGAGACGGACGGATGTTGAAGACGCGAGCCAGGACCGCCACGTGGGCGCCCGGCGACGCGCGCAAGGATAGACGGATGGACGAACGATGGACGGAGGCTGGTCCGGAGGACCCCGGTCTGCGAGCGGCAGGCACGACGGAGAGGGAATTGGCGAAGTACCGCCGCCGAGCCGCCGACACGCAAGTGAAGACCGCGGGCCCGCTGGATTCTGGACGGACGGACGGATGACGGGCGAGGGCTGGACGGAGCTCTCAGCGTGAGAGAGTTCACTTTGGTTTTGGTACTGCAAAGTGCAAGTGGTTGCTGAACGACTGCGAACTGGACGGACGAGCGGTTAGCGAGCGGCTGGGTGTAGCAATTTGTGCGAGACAGTGGCTAGCTAGTCGTAGTTGATTGCATTGGCAGGACGCTAAATAAAATTGGTAGTGTGTCAGTGAGGCACACGCCGGCGCGGTGGATTGAGTTGTCCACTGACGGCCAGACGGACTTTGGCGCAAATCGGCACAGTGTCGACCAACCCCGGCGTGCAGGGGAAAGAAGAAGACACGTTGCAACGCCATTCTGGAATAACTGGACTGCCGAGACGCTACTATCGCGACGCGGCACTTCCACGAAGAGCGCCTTTTTCTTCGACCCGCCAAGTGTACCAATCGGCAAATCCTCTTCCAAGGTGTTCTCCTTGGCGTCATACGCTGCTCTGTCGGCGTAGACTCGCAGGTTAGCTGCAATCATATTTGAGGGTAGAATGGCCTTGACGTGATCCCAGACTGCCTTGCAGAGATCATCAATATCACTGAGACCGTCCGATGACACTGATGCTGTCTGGATATTCGCGTACGATCCGCTAGCCGGAACCACACTTTCCGCGCCATCTCTTCTTTTCTTTCTAATCACATTTTTCTTGTGAGTCTTGGCTGGCAGTCGATACCTCTGCAAGGCGACATCGCCCGATCGTTGCTTACCTGCTTGGTTCGCTTGCTCCTCCTTGCTCCTCCGTTCTGAGAGGGCTTTTCTTGCTTCTGTGAGAACAATTAAAAGACCTCAAATGAGGTTTTATGGAAAGCTGCAATTATTTGGCGAATTGTGACAGCAAGCTACATTGTCACTTTCCTAGTCACGAAAGTTTTCTAATGTTGGCTAGTAAGTTGTAATTCCACAACCTGGCATTGCCGCTGGCAGCGCGTCAGCTTCACTCGGCTCACCAGCCGCACCGCCGCCACCTTCGCGCCACCATCGCCAGTGTCCGTCCGGAAAGGGATGACGACCTGCTGCTCCTTCTCTTCGTAGCGCACCTCGTTCTTCTCGAAGTCCATCGTCGCCTTGTGGTGCTGCAGGAAGTCCACGCCGACCAGGAACTCGTCCGTACAGCCGTCGATAATGCACGCCTCCACAGTCACCGCCTGGCCGAAGGCGTTGCGCATGTTGAACGTCCACACGCCGAGCATGTCCAGCGTGAAGCCGCCAATGCCTTCAACAACGTCTACAGGGGCCGGTCACCGCGCTCGTTCACCCCGCAGCATCCAGTCCGTGCCATCCACCGAATACCTTGCGCCGCTGTCCAGCTTCACGGGCAGTCGCTCTCCTTCAACGTTCATGGTTGCCGTCGGCAACCCGTCCTCAGCGAGCACACTGAATGCGCTGCCACCGCTCGTCGTCCAGCGCCGTCACCACCGAGTCCACGTCCTTCGTGTCCGTCGCCGCTGCGTGTTTCCGGCGCTCCGCATTTATCGCTCGCAGCCGCTTGGCCGCGCGCTTCTTCTGCTTCGCCACCCTGCGCACTCTGACGATACTGTGCGCGTCTGCCGTCTCGCCGTCGTCCTTGCTGACCGACTCCGTGCCGCTCAACACCTCGCCGTCGACCTTGCTGACCGACTCCGCGCCGCTCGAGGCCGACACTTCGCCGTTGACCTTGCTGACCGCCACCTCACTGTCAGCCGCTGGGATGCCGCCTTCCTCAGATCCAGGCACACCGCCAATTGCTCTGGGGTCGCCGCCTTCCTCAGTCTCCGGCCCTTCGCTGCTTGTCGGAAGGCTGCCGCCTTCCTCAGTCGCATGCCGTCGCCATCGTCCTGCACATCATCCGCCGCCGCCGGTCTCACGTAGCGCAGTGCCGCCATGGTCGGGCGCACCGTCGCCACGTAGCGTTGAGCTCGTTCCTCGTCTCGTCCCGCCAGTTCTTCGTCCAAATGGACACTTGCTGCTGCCTCCGCAGCCATTGTGTCCCCGTCGCGTGCCGCCGCGCTTCCGCCCAACTGCACCACTCGTTCGTCTCTGTCGTCACCTTCTCGCCCATCCATCTCGCCGAAGTACTGCTCACACAACGCGTCCGCGTCGCGCAGCTCTCTCGCCAACTCCGGATGCTGGCTGAACGTCGGGTCTTCCCCTCGCCACTCGTCGTCCTCGCCGGGTTCTTGTTCAGCACCGCCTGGCGCCCATCCTCGCGGAGGAGCTCCCTGCCGTGATCGCCGTCTGCCCGTCACCACTGCCGTCCACGTGCCACTTGGCGCCGCCGGTCGGGGAATGCGCTACTGTCCCGGACGTAGAGATCCCCCTCCTACGCCTGGTCTGCATTTTCCGCCGTCGATCCTTGCGTGGCTGCACGCGATGCCAAGTACGCCTCGTTCCGCGCTCTCGCTTCCGGATCAGGACACTCTCGGGCAAAGTGCCCCGACCCGCCGCACGCGAAGCACTTCGTGTCGGCGTTCAGCCACTTGTTCACCTTCCGCTCGGGGAGCCTGCCACCTGCGGCTCAGTCTTGGCCACACGTACCGCGTCCACCGCCTTCCGGACCGCTGCCTTCTGCTTCTTCCGCCGCGGCAGCTTCTGCGCGGGTTCTTCCGCTGAGTCTTCGCTGGACTCGTCGTCCTCTGCCTGCATCATGCGGACCTTCGCCCTCTTGTCGCCGCTGGCCACGCCACGCTTACCGCTGGCTCGCCCTTCCTGCCGCACTCTCGACTGCTGGTGCTTCTTCGTCGGATGCCAGTAGCGACCGTTCCAGTATCGCCCGTCCGGCACGTCCCACGTCCCGGTGTACTTGTTGTAGACTCCCTGGGGGGTGGTGAAGAACGCCACCTCCTGGCTCTCCGTGCCCATCTGCGCCGTTAGCGACTCGCTCGCTGGCCTAGAACCAACGCCCACTCCAGGGACGATAGCCACACTTCCAGTCGTTCCATTCATAGGTACAGCGAAGGCGTTCGGTGCAGTCGCCCACGCCTGCCCAAGGTTCATGATGCTCTGCGCCACATTGTCGATGGGGTCGTCGATGGCCGTCGCCTTGTCCACAGCCTGCTCCAACGTCGTGGGCGCCGGGTCTTGCTTCACCAACATGCGGGTCGTCTTGTCCAGGTTGCGGTAGAATTGAGCCAGCAACGTGCGCTCACTCACGTGGTTCTGACCCGTCAGGTCTCGCAACCCTGCCGCCAAGTCCGCGAACGTCTCACCGGGGTACATCATGCGCTGGTAGACTCGCCACTCTGCCATCGCCTGATCTGGCCGCTCTCCATACCGTCGCATGAGCGCCGACTTCAATCTTGTCCACGTCTTCTCTTCCGTTGGCAGCTCTTGGTCCATCTGGACCCACCAGCCAGCCGCATTGTCTAGCAACTTGTTGCCCACGATGAAATACAACTCAGCGTCCGTCCAATCTCCTCTGCCGGAGAGCCGTGTGCCCTCACCTACTGCCAGATCCACTTTTGCAATCCAGGTCGACACCGACACCGTTGGGGAAGGCTTGTACGGCGTCAACTCCAGATCCTTCGCGTTCTTCCGGTGCTGCCGGCGCCGTTCTGATCGTGATGAGCGTCGTCGTCGGTGTCGCCGTCCGTGTCGTCGTCGTCGCCGTCCAGCTCGCGAGTCGTCGTCGCTGTCGGAGCTGTCAGAACTGCTGGTGCTGCTGTCACCGCTGCCTCCTGGGGATGAAGGCTGCCGCGCCGGTACTCTCGTCGTCGTTGTCCTTCTCGTCGCGCTGGGTGCCACCGTCCTCGCAGAGGGCTGGGCTCGCTCGTGCGCCACTTGAGGTGCCGCCGTGGCCACTGTCCCAGTCGTCGCCGAGGTCGTTCCAGTCGCCACGGGCGTCATCATGCCCGTGCGGGTCGCCGCCATCTCCGTCTGCACCGTATCGTCCGTCGTGGCCGTTCGGGGAGCCGTTTCAGTCGTGCTCGCCGTCCCCGTCGCGGCCGTCCGCGCTGTCGCCGTCGTGCCAGGCTGTCCCGCTGCCGCTGCTCCGGGTGGCGCCGTCGCTGTCGGTCTGGCCAGCCCCATGCCGTCCACGCGAGCTTCCAGGCGCGCCACCGTCGACATCATCAAGTGGATGGCGTTGACCAGCGTGGTCATCTCCGAGTTCGTCGTCGCGGCCGGGGCGTTGCCGTCCGGCATGAGGCTCGTCGCCGGGTGTCTGCCAGCCGCAGCCGGTGTCACCGCCGTCGTCGTGTCCGTCGTCGTCGCTGTCGCCGTGTTCGTCGTCGTGGCGGGCGCGGGTTGGCTAAGCCCGACGCTCGCCGGGTTCATCGTCACCGCGTCCGTGGTGCTCGTCGCCGCCGACTGCGTCGTCGTCGTCGTGGCAGTAGCTGCCGTCGTGGCCGTGTACGCCGTGGAGGTCGCCGTCTGCGCGGTCCTCGGCGGTGTTGCTGGGGCATCCCTGCTGGTCCTTGGGAGCGCGTGATCACTCCGGGAGGCGTCGCTGGAGCCCTTGTCATTGCGTTCGTTCCGTCCGTAGCCAAAATTACAAAACTGTTCGTAGATCTTCGTCAAATTACGCCCCTGTATGACCACCATGCAACGTGTCTTCTTCTTTCCCCTGCACGCCGGGGTTGGTCGACACGGTGCCGATTTGCGCCAAAGTCCGTCTCGCCGTCAGTGGACAACTCAATCCACCGCGCCGGCGTGTGCCTCACTGACACACTACCAATTTTATTTAGCGTCCTGCCAATGCAATCAACTACGACTAGCTAGCCACTGTCTCGCACAAATTGCTACACCCAGCCGCTCGCTAACCGCTTGTCCGTCCAGTTCGCAGTCGTTCAGCAACCACTTGCACTCTGCAGTGCCAAAACCAAAGTGAGCTCTCTCACGCTGAGAGCTCCGTCCAGCCCTCGTCCGTCCATCCGTCCAGAATCCAGCGGGCCCGCGGTCTACACTTGCGTGTCGGCGGCTCGGCGGCGGTACTTCGCCAATTCCCTCTCCGTCGTGCCTGCCGCTCTCAGACCGGGGTCCTCCGGACCAGCCTCCGTCCATCGTTCGTCCATCCGTCCATCCTTGCGCGCGTCGCCGGGCGCCCACGTGGCGGTCCTGGCTCGCGTCTTCGACATCCGTCCGTCTCGTCCATCTTTGCACGCGTCATCGGGCGCCCACGCGGCAGCCCTGTTACAGCGTGAACCCTGCAGCGCCTCATCTTGCGCGCGTGCACTTCTCGGCCGAATCCACGATAATATGACGTCCGGCCGAAACCGCTTCCTCCCCCTCATCTCGCCCGCAGCATCAGGGAAGACGTCGCTATTGTCGCTGTTTGCTCGTAGATATCCTGGACTGAATTGTGTCCCCATCTCCTTTCTTCGTGGCGACGTATCAGCGGTTGACTTACTGCGCTCTTGTGGAATTGACGTCTACGGTGGAACGACGAGCCTCAGCTCGACCGAAAACCATGTCGTTATGGTGGATGATGCTCAAGCGAAGTACGGCGAGAATGGATTCTGGAGCACCTTGATCAAGGTTGCGCCGTCGTGGCTACCAGGCAATATTCGTTTCATCATCTGTGCGACGCATGCGCTAGAAGGTGGAGTCAAGAGTCCGATTGGGTTCCAGTCGCTTTTGACGCTCGGCCGAAGGGATTTCCTGTTGGGCGACGCGGAAGGCGGAAGGATTTTTGCGGTTGCCAAGAACCGGATTGCCCGAGAGAATGCAGCAACGAAATGTCATCCAGTTGTTGATTCGCGAGTGCAGTGGACTGATCGGGGCGTTGCGCTACTCAGTTGACGCCGTGGCGACCTTCTTCGCCAAAGACCCGGCCCCAGCAGAGCCCGAATTGGTTGCCTACTGTTTAAGTCAAGAGTGCCTGCAGCGAATGGCACGATGTTTCGGTAGTCACCACACGACACCGACCAGTTCGGAGCTTCGGCAGTTTCTGATCGAATGCCTGGTTGCTGCACCGAATATTGTCTCGCTGAAGTCGAAGCTCGCCGATGCAGACAATCGTTGCTTTGTGGCTTTGAAGAAAGCTGGTATTATCGTCGAAGATGTCGATCGGCTAGTGGGATTTTCGTCTCCATTGGCAGCGAAGTACTACAGCAAGTGGCTTTTCCCGAATCGTGCACTTCAAAACCCGCCGTCGCTGCGTGATCTGATCAAGAATGTTGTTGGCAACATGTCGGCTTCTGCGCTGCAGCAGGCTGTGGTTGATGCGACGAGCTTCCCCAAGGAAGCTACTTTCCAGCATATGTTCATGGGAGGCCTTGCTCTGAACACCCATCCGACATGCTTGATTTGCCCCGAGTTGTCACGCGTATTCTCTGACGGTGATCAGGCGCTGCGGATCGATGGAGAAATCGACTTTTATCTCAATGGGAGTCTGCGGTGGGGGCTCGAGCTGCTGGTGAATGGAGACAAGATCGGTGAGCATGTGGCGCGTTTCGCACTAAGCGGAAAGTATGCTGCACTTGCAGTGAACGATTATGCAGTCATCGACCTTCGAGGCAACAAGACTGGGAAAGTCCCCAACGTCTCTCGCATGGAAAAGAGGGTCACGGTGTTCTTCCAACTCAGTGACTTCTCCAGATGCCGTTGCATCTTTGAAATGGATGAAGCTATCTGCGATATTGCGCTGAAGAGGTAAGTTGAGGTTTGAAGTGAGTTGATCTGTCAGCAGCTGCTCTGTTCGCGCGATGGCGTCGTGTCGATGCCACGACATCTTGGCGGTGGAAATCAATGTCCACTTGCTTGGACGTCGTCAGCCTCTGCTGCGTTCCAATCTGTTTCCCTTTCTCCTGCACCACCACCAAAGTCCCTTCTTCCTTCACTGCCTGTTCAGTTTCACCGAGGTTTAGCTTGATCTTATCATACAGTAAGAGTGACAGGGGTGCTCGTTGTCCTGACCCCGGGGTCAAGCGAGTGAGGGACGCGTTTGGCAGTGACAGACGCACGTCGACAGAAGGAATGGCGTGCGGCGATTGAAGATCGCGGCGCGTACGACAAGATACCAGCGGGAGGTTGACCCGGCCAGCCAAGCCGCAGTCAGCCCCAAGGCGAGGCGAGGTGACATGTAGGCAAACGTACGTCTGCTAGCTCGCGCGAGCAGTCGCCAGGTGTCTCCCGGCCAGGGAGACCGCAGTAGATATACGAGAGTATCGTTTTAGCGCCGCAGCATGCAAGCGCCCTAACGAGCAGAGAAATACACCCGCCCGTGCGAAGACAGTTGAGTCTCAGTCAGCAAGTTGCCGGAGCCGCCCCAGCAAGTGAGGAGTCGGGTAGATTAGCCCCGTGAAGCCGCGGTAGGACAAGCCCGCAGGAGTGAGAGTACGCCGCCGAATAGGGTAGCCAGCCCCTGGTAACCAGCCCCAGGCGCCTCATCTCCAAGGCTGGTAGCAGATCGCTGGATCAAGGCCACCGCAACAGCGGTAAGCTCCGCCACAACACAACGCTAGGAACGCAGCAGTCACTAGTCTGTATTTGTGTGTTGTTAGCTAGCTAGAGTAGTGACAGTGGCAGCTGTAACCATCGGACACCGATCTTGATCAGGATCAGGACCGATGCCGCGTGTTGGTGCAACAGCAGCTTGCAGGCGAATGAGGATACGACTTTGAGCAGAAGAACACACACTGTGCTTACTATACGATGCACAGACTCTTCCAGGCGCTGAACGATTGCAGGGTACGAGCCGTTAGGGATGAGGAGGTTGAGCGAATAACTTTGAAGAATCCTACCAGTAGACCAGCAGAGCGACACTAGCCAGCTCTGTCGCCGGCTGCCACCATGGCTGTGAGCTAGACGTACGAGCCGTTTGCGGACGTAAGATCGGACCCCACCATGCTAATGTCAATCACGTGCGCTCGAGAGAACCAGGTAACTTCCTCGGTGGAACGTGCCGTGCGGTGGAATTCCGTCAGGTGGTATTCTCACCGTACACCAGGAAACCCTCGAAGCCCAGATCATTACGAAGCAGCTTCGTCAGTAACGCCGTCTTTGACATGACCGGTTGGATTCCACGCCTTTTACCCCTCAGCCTCCGGGTAGCTTTAGAGGCCCTAGGAGATGGCGACACCCATTCTCGCCGAAAGTCTCGTAAGCTGTGCATGTTGTCGATCGCGGGGTGAAGATCCATGAAGTACCCGACGCCAGGGTGCCACGAGCTGTGATGCGGCCTTGTTCGTCCACCAGGTTCGGCTTGATCGTGGTGGCAGCGTTGATCTGCTAGCGGCGTCCAATCATCATGGCGTTCGTCCGTGTCGTAGATCATCGGGTGACCCGGTTCCTCCTCCATGGCGGTCTACAACCAGTCGCCGTCGTCACCAAGGGCTGCAAGCAGGCTTTCGCGTTCATGACGGGCGCGTCAGCGTCAGTGTCCGTGATAGACCGATGTGAAAGTCGTTCAGCATGACCCCGTCACCTCGGCCTTGGTGTTGAACGCCAGCTCGTCCTGACCAGAGAACTCGACCACGGTGCTGTCGGTAGCACGCAATTTGCCTTGAATCAGTTCGTTAACGAAAAATGGCAACACCACTGGACGCCAGCCACAAATGGCTTGAAGTCGCCTTAAACGGTTTCCCTAAATTTGTCTCTAAATATAAATTGTGCAGATGTCGATATAATATATGTGAGAGGTCGGCGTTCATGCCGTTCAGTTGTCATAAAAGGGTGGCTCATAATGAAACTAAGATAATATTTATGTAGTTGCCCAATAGGGGGGTACAGCGACCCTTCGTTCTGTAGGGCCGAATCTGCGTCTCAGCAGATATAAGTTTTCTTAAATCAGCTTATGCAGGCGCATAGGCCATTTGTGGTAGGCGTCCACTAAGCTGCTCACCAACTCACAAAAAGACTAAGTTTGATAGACTTCGTAGAACCTATCGCCGTGACGTTGCGAACTTCTTCCAGCTAGCACGGGGGTCCATCGCGTAAGTGTTGATGTGGATTCAGTTCTGAAAGTGCTTTAATGTCCTCACGGCGAGAGCACAACAGCAGAAAGCCCTTCGGCCTCGGTGGCGAACACCAGAAACCCCCGAAACTTTCCTGAAGAGAGCAAACGACCGAAACTTGTCATCCAAGTTGATGCTCGCGTGGGTGAGCTTGGGGCTACTGGCACTGTGCTTTTAACAGATCCGATGTAGCCTCGGATCTGCTAGCTGGCGATGCGTTGGCAAAGCACGCATATCGGCCGTCGCCCAGCCTCATTTGCCGTCGATATCGCCGACAGTGGGCTTAGGTACAAGCCGACGTGGAACAGCGGGTCATAGACAGTGATAGCAGTCATCTGGCCGACGGGGTCGACGTTGGTAAAGTTTACCATGATGTCGTCGACCCTTTGGTGTCCCATTCATCGGCAGTAGCGAAGCCACCGTTAAAGAAGGTGGGTGGGGCCCAGCGCCGTGTAGCACACAGCGGAGAGCCACGACGCTGGGAGGCTTGGCTGCTTGTTCTGGTTCGAGCTTCAGCGGTGCAGGCGAACGGCGAGAGGAAGCAGATCCCTTCGTGGCAGCTTAAAGCACGTACGTCGGTGATTCGGTGTGATTGATCAGTGGTGCCCTCGGTCGAAGTACATGTACATTGAATCGCTGACGTCACGATTCGCCACATAATTGCAGCATAAAACCTCATCTGAGGTTATTTTGGGATTGTTCTCAGCCCTCAGAGAAGCAGAGAAGACAAAAGCAAACCAAGCAGGAAAGTCCAAGCAGTAGCAAGGAGGAGCAAGCAGGAACAAGCCAAGCAGGTAAGCGACGATCGCGCGCTGTCGCTGTGCAGAGGTAGCGACCACCAAGACTCACAGGAATTTGTGATTAGAAAGCCGAGATGGCGCGGAAAGTGTGGTTCCAGCTAGTGGATGCAACATCTCGCGGCGCGTTTGCGGATACCCAGGCAGCGTCAGTGTCATCGGACGGTGTCAGTGATCTTGAAGATCTCCGCGGGGCGATCCGAGGAAAATACCATCGTGAAGAACCGGATATCCTGAAAGGTGTTGTAGCGGATCAATTGCGCATCTACACCGACAGAGCAGCGTATGACGCCAAGGGGAACACTTTGGAAGAGGATTGGCCGATTGGTACGCTTGGCGGATCGAAGAAAAAGGCGCTCATCGTGGAAGTGCCGACGCAGCGTGTTGATCCTCGCACTGTGACATCAGAGGCCAAACCAATTGCAATTCCAAGCACCACTGTCCTCAACGAGCCCGACAAGTACGCGGAAGAATGCCTCTCCCTGACAGAATGGGGCGTTGACGCTGTGCACGAGATTCCTTCGATTTGGAGGTTTATGAGCAGCTTGGGCGGATGCACCACCAGCGCAAAGATCTTTTGGCGTATGGAAGACAAACAAATCGTGTCGTTGCTTGTGGATGGATGGTTCCGAAAGTCTACTGCTGACAACGTCAATGCACTGGAAAACAAGAAGAGTATCCTCATTGGATCACCTGGAATTGGCAAGTCGACGCTGCTCTGCGTGATCGCCTTCTACCTCGTCTTCAAACACAAAAAGAACGTGCTAATGTATCGACGATTGACCAAGCTGAACCAGCGCAATTGTCTCCTGTATCTGGGATACCAGGGTGATCAAGTTGTGTATTTTTCGGTCCCAACATGCACGGAATTCAAGGCTGGTCGCGTATATGACGAACTGTGTCGGCAGCAGAAAATCGAAAACGTCTGGCTGCTGTTAGACGGTTTGCATTACGGTGACATTCCGGAACAGCTGGAGACATTTAATTTGCTGGCGACGTCGCAGCAAGTGGATCTGAGTTCTCGAGAACTTGATGATGCGTACTATTGCCTGCTTTCGTGCTGGAAAAAGAAGCATCTCTTCAGCCTGGGCCGAACCATCTACCATTTTGAAGAGGAAGACATGGAGGAGCGGTTCTACTATTCTGGTGGAAGCGTTCGAGAGTTTACACGAGCTACAGCTGAGGACATACGCATCGTGATAGTCAACACTGTCAGGAATGTCAATGACGCCGCTGTGCATTTATCAAGCAAGTCGAACGTTCAGTCGGGACCAGATCAGCTCGACCGTTTACGACGCACTTTCGTGAAGGATGAGCAAGCCGCAAATGCACTTATTTCATGCGAGCACTGGGTGCAAGTCGTCGATTCCGAGTATGCCGTTCTTGCGCTTCATACGAGGCTTCGATCGGATGCGCTCTTACGAATCTTCCACTGGGCTCAAAGCGCTGGACATGGATCACTCGCTGGAAGTGTTTTCGAGATCTATCTACACCGCCTTGCTGCTGACAATATGCTGAAGCTCCGCATGTCTGAATATGATCTGCCTGAGAAAAGAAACCCAAATGATCCCCGTCATTTCAAAGAGACTCAAGTGCCTTTGAAAACCGGCGGTGCACTTTGCTGTGGAACGGCAAGCGATCATAAGAGCCATCTGAAGGCGTGGAGAGACGACGAAAGGCTCACGTACTGGTTTCCTGCGTGCCATGATTTCCCGAATATTGACAGCATTGTGAAGCTCGAGTCTGCCATCGGCAGTAACAAAAGGGGCAACGTGGCTTACCTTCAGATTACAGTCGCATCAAAACATGGCTTTGACGGGAAGCAGTTGGAGAAGATGAATGCGATTTTTTTCCCGGCTGATGTCAAGAGAACTGGAAAAAGCGAGCCGCCAATCTATATTGCCGTTTGTCCGGATAGCAAATCGTGTGAAGCGCTTATCTTGGAGCCATCAACCGAAGTCTTGGAAGCGAAAAAGGTATGCCGAGTGTTTGTGGGCTACTACGAGGAGGCTCCCTTTGCGACTGCTGTTGATGGTCCGACGAACAACGTTCCTATCAAAGCACTCCCGCCTCCTCCTCCATACAATCTCCGAAAGCGATTGCGTACTGAGTAGCCATCCGTTGGTGAATCGCGCTGTTAGTCTGAAGCCACCACCCAACAACATAACGAAGATTCATAGCTCAAGCAGCGCACCTGGCGATTTTTGTTCCAGTTCGAGAAGAGTGTTCCTTTATCATGAAGCCTCGCTGTATTCTCACGAAATGCTTGATCAGTTACTTTGCCGCACGGAAGAGTAGCTTGGTCAGCTCGCTAATTTCGCCGGTCTGCACACTGCAAGGCTCGCTATTTGTCGCGCTTCGGAAGTCCACGGTTTCTCCCTTGGCTGCGAGTGTCCAATCCTTCACCTCGATAGAATTTCCCGAGACATCTGCATCGAAGAGTTCGTCTTGCTCAAGTTCTCGGCGTTCTCATCGTCGTACTTGCCTTTTCTCCTTTCGTTTTGGTGCTTCGACGTAGTCGTTCATGTCGTCGGCCCGTTTGTTCGACTCACCAACCGTCGATGTCTCCTCCGCGGTTCCTTTGCATTTTGTTCTTCTGCATTCGTATTGCTTGCGTCTCCGTTGAGGAGCTTTCGCAGCAGTAGCCCCCTTGGCTTTCTCTTGCTGAAATACTACAGCAAGTGACCTTTTTCCAGATCGTGCACTTGCAAATCCGCCATCGCTGCCTCTTTCGAGCTCGCTCATTGTGCTCGCCTTGATCTCGCTGAGTTTTGTCGTGTTACCGAGCTACTTGACGATCATGCCGCAACCTGGTATTGATTCTGACACCTCTCGTGTCGCTTGTTCTTCTCACGAATACTCCGAGCGTGACTAATAACCTGACGATCCGTTCGCGTGCCAACACAGCTTGCAATGAGTTTCCACGATCAATATCGATGAATCATCTTTAAAGCTGCGCAGTAGCGTTCATGTTCTTCGCGACTCCATGCCCCGATCTTCTTGGGTTCGTAAAAACTTGTGCATCAAGCTTGGCTGGTTCTTTCCCTGGCCCGAGTCTGGTCAAGTTGTCGGTGGAAGCCTAGGTCGGATGAGCGCCCAAAGCACGGAAGCAACGATTCGTCACCTGCCCATAACTTTTTCGAGATTCTCCTGGACCGGAGAACAGGATTTGCGCCTCTCGCAGTCAATCCCCGATCGATGGACAACAACAACTGCATTTCCCTGCAGCGACAGCGTCGGAGGCGGCACTGCCCCGTGGCGCACATCAGAACGACGTGTGGGAGCGAGGTGGAAGACTACGGTTTGAGATGCTGGAGGTCGGAAGCGTACCAACAGTATCTAACGAGGCGGGCAGCTTTGGAGATGACGTCGACTTCAATTACAAGCACCGCCATCCCTGAAGTCGTTCAGCCTAGCCAAAGTGGTCGGGGCTGCCACTGCAGAGCCATCTGAAGATAAAGTGAAGGTTGAGCCGGGCCCGTTCTCACTGCCACCAACTGAAGACGGACCTCAACAACAGATCGCGGCATGGCGGCGGATCATGTTGGAGTTAGTTTCTCCCCATCTCACGGCACCATTCACGTCGACAGGAGCAGGCGGATACATGTAGATCTACGCAACGGAACAGACCTACTCACTATGTCACGTGCTGGAGACAAGAAGAATCCATGTCAGCACACCCGTGTCCACTCCGAGCGCAGCCCCTCCTCGCTATGGGTCCCGGAAGTGGCTGGAATGGCACAGCTCGATAGCGATGCCCATGAATAAGCTACTACATAGTATAGTATAGTATAGTATGTTGTATAGCGACGAAGCCCATGAAGAAGATGAAGAAGACGGCTCTGGGATGAGAGCTGCAAAAAGAGCTGCCTGGGAGATTGAATGGTGCGATGCGATGACCGAGAAAAGCTTTCTTCCTCTGCCAAGCCGCGACACTGAAGAAAATCGGTGTCTGGAGCAGTACGAGCACGAGCGGTGTTGTGCCGCTCGGAAGTTGTATCGCTACGGATCGTGGAGCCAAATCGCAAACCACGCGGGATCGAGAACAGAGCGCCAGGTCAGTAGCCACGCACAGAGCATTCGCGCCAAGAGAAAACGTGCTGAGAACCGACAATACGTCCGCAACGACAGGATCAGTTCACAAAAACTTGGTGCTCCGAAAGCAACGTCAGCCAACCCCACGTCGACTGCAGTATCGAAAAAGCCTTTCTCTAACGATCAAGTTAGTGAGTTTGACGTCGCCAACGTTCGCGGAAATTCTCAGGAAATTAATGTCCGGTCAAGTACCAATCCTCGAAAACTCAATATGTTCCAGCATTCGACCTGCCCCGGTGAATCACCCTCCAGATGACATGAACTTCACCACGTTTCTTTCATCACCGATCGCCAGGAAATTGGAGCTGAGGAACAGGTTAGCACCCACTTGACAAACAGGGTGACGAAAGCTTCTGGAGAAGAACATTTTCAGCGGCCCCACAAACGATCGAACATGCCGCACCGCTGTGTTACTCGCCACTTGATGATTTGGTGGAGATGCTTCTGGGATGAAGACCTGCTCGAACCTCTCGACATGGAGCAAGCTTGATTCGATTCCAATCGAAAGCACTTCACTGCTCTGCTTGCATCCTTTATTGACGCATGAGATACAAGAGGAACGTGTATGTCCTTCACATACTGCCATGCTTCCCGAGGCCGATATGGATGGCATGGTGACAAATACTTGGGGTAAGATCCATATATTGCCGACTGCCATGTGTCTCGGCAGTGAAAGCGAACGAATCAGCATATACTACACATTCTTGGAGGCGCTGAGCTGCAGCGCCAGCCGTGTGCGAAGAGGAGACGGCTGCTGCAGGCTGCTTATCTCCTGTGGGTAAATAATCCAAAATTTCGTTGTGAGTTTCTGCAAAACACATTCCCCAAGGAGCACCCTAACGATGCCACTCACCTGCTCGTTCAGCAGCGCCTTGGCCTTGATCGGACTGTTCTCCATAGCGACATCGACCTCGGTCTTTGGCCGCTTGATCGCCTTCTCCACCTGCCACGACAACAAAAACACCATCAGCTCCTCCTCACCAACGGTCCCCCGCTCCAAAATCGTACAATGCTGATCATCTCTGTCGTCTGGCTCATGACCTGCGACAGCTTGGCACTCGTCACCTCGATCGACGACGCCGTCTTGGCGTAGGCGGCCTTGAGCTCCTCCAGCTGCTCCTCCGTCAGCTCTACAGCATTGTCCGTCGTCTCAGGCTCACTACATCATCACCCCAGTCAATCTCTCTCCAAGAATCATTTATCTGCCAACCAACGTACGTCACGAGCACGTCTGCGTGCCTCTTGCGAGCCCTGGCCAGCTCCCTCCGCGCGTTCGCCGCCGCCATGCGCGGCACCCGCTCACGCAGCTTGAGCACAGCCGCCTGCTTCTCCATAAGCTTCTCTTCCAGCTGCTTCATCCTGTTCGTCGTCTCCTCGTCTACAGCCGCCACTTCCTGCTTGTCCTCCGGGTCGTACTTACGCAGCGCCGACGCGAACACCGTGGCGCACAGGTCGCTCACGTGCGCGCGGAAGATCTGCTGCTGGGCCGACGACGCCGCGCCGATCTCGCGCAGTGCCGCCGCCGCCATCTTCTCTCCACACACGCGCTGGGCCTCTTGATCTCCAGGAAGGAGTAGCGTGGTGGCTTGTCCTCCTCCGGCGTCTTCCTTATCGGCCAGGCGCAGCCGTCGCTCCGCCGCGTCGCTCTTCCCCTTGGATTTTGTTCTTCTCGGGCCACTGGCGTCACGGTCGGCTCCCTCCGCGGACGACTCGTCGGGCTGCTCCACATGCTCGGGCACTAGCGTTACGTTCTTCTTGGCGGCGGTCACCACTGCGTGGAGCCCTTGTACCTGATCTTGGCGTCGCTCGCGTCCACCGTCTCGGTGTAGTTGGACACGTGCTTGCTGCACAACAACTCGCAGAACTTTGGCTCGCTCCTCCCGGCGCTCTCGAAACTCCCTCGTCAGGATCCCGCGGGCCGCTGCTACTGCTGCTTCTGCTCGTCGCTTTCGTCGGCGGGCGGCGATCGTCGCACCCCCCCCCGATAGTCACTGCTGTTTCCAAGCGTCTTGCCGTCAAGGGCAGCGTACTGTTGGCGGAATTCGCTCGCTCCCCTGTTGCCGGCGCCCCACTGGTGATCGTCTCCAGCGCCGAGCTGCCTGCCGTAGCCGTGGTCGAAGCAACCTGGCTGTCTCCATCTTCCTTTGCCGCCTCACCCTTGCGTGCCGTGCGTACCTCCGCGTCTTCTCCCTCACTTGTGGCTGCGGCTGCCACAGTGATCTCGTTCTCTTCCTCCTTCCTCGGTCGGCTCCTTCGTCTCTTGCCCAGCATCTTCCTCCGCGTCTTGCCATCTTGGCCGCCACTCTTCCCCTTGTTCTGTGCACCGACCGGAATCTCGGCGGCACTTCATCCGGGTAGAGCGCGTTCTTCCCCAACGAGCACTCGTTCTTCGGCCTCTTGTCCGGGAACCGGTTCATCGTCAGTGTCCTCAACTCTGGGGCATGCGTTACCTCCAGACAGCAAAGCCCCCGCCTCTACTGCCCGCCCTGCTTTCCCGCCGACGAACTCAAAGTTGCCGCCGGCTGGCCAGTTCCAGCATTACCGTCGCTTGCAGCTACTTGCTCGGTGACCGCTTCGTTAGCTAGTCTCGCCCGGCACTCAAGCCACCAATGCCCTGGCTTACCACACTAGTTACAGTTCGAGCTCCGTTTCCGCTCCAGGATCGACGGTCGATCGACGTTAGGGCCGTAGTTCTCGACTCCTGATCCACGTCCGCCTCGTCCTCCTCCGCGCCTGGTCCAGCACCGCGACCACCATTCCGACCGCCAGCTCTGTTCTGCCAGCTGTTGACACGGGGCTTCTGCTCAGGTTGCTGGGCCTGCGCGATCTCATCCTGGTTGTTCTCCACCTTTACTTCCAGGGCCCGGGCGGTCTTGCCCTTGCCAGTCGCGGCGGGCTTGATGTCCTGCAACCCGGAGAAGTAGATCATCGCCTGCAACGCCGCCAGTGAGACCAATCACTGAGACCGTCCGATGACACTGATGCTGTCTGGATATTCGCGTACGATCCGCGAGTTGTTGCATCCACTAGCTGGAACCACACTTTCCGCGCCATCGCTTCTTTTCTTTCTAATCACTTTTTTCTGTGAGGCTTGGTGGAAGTCGATACCTCTGCACGGCGACAGCGCCCGATCGCTGCTTACCTGCTTGGTTCGCTTTCTCCTCCTTGCTCCTCCTTTCTGAGAGGCTTTTCTTGCTTCTGTGAGAACAATCAAAAGACCTCAAATGAGGTTTTATGCAAAGCTGCAATTATTTGGCGAATTGTGACAGCAAGCTACACTGCACTCCCATTTCTCATGTTGGGTAGTAAGTTGTAATTCCACAACCTGGCATTGTTGCTGGCACCTCTCGTGTCGCTTGTTCTGCTCACGAGTACTCTGAGCGTGACTCATCACTTGACGATTCGTTCGTGTGCCAGCACAGCTTGCGATGAGTTTCCACGATGAATCCTTAAAGCTGCGCAGTGCCCTGATCTTCTTAGGTGTCATGCAAACTCGTGCATTAAGCTTGGCTGGTTCTTTCCTGGCCCGGGGCTGGTCAACTTCCGTATCAAACGTTGATGCAGCGAATGCGTCCGTCTTCAGGCCCGCAGATCCAAAATCTGGTAGTTGATGGTGAGACTCCACGTTGCTCGCCGTGGTGAAGCTGACAGCTTTCATGGGGGTAGCTCATTTCAACCAGATCGACCGAAGCTGGGGCCTCCTTAAATAAACTCGCTTGAACTGGAGTTGGCAGCGGTGTTTTCGACGCATCCAGAGCTACCAAGATGTCCTTCCTGCCTGGAACCATCTTTTCCTTTTATAATTGAATTCACGCCTCCTATTCCGCTTGCGTCGCGTCTCCAGCCAGCCGCTCTACCTTCTGGAACGTGGGATATTATTGACCATCATGAGAACGCTCCGCCAACTAATGCCCCACGCTCAAAATCATCTACTACAGTACTGTAGAACAACTCGAAGCACACACATGTACGTGCGCATCTTGCTTCATTCATATGATCAGCAAAGGTTTCCTACAAATTCAAGAACGTGGCCGTTCTAATGTGCTGCCTTTCCTCTTACACCACCACCAAAGCCTCTTCTTCCTCCAGTTTTTGATACGATGCACAGACCCTTTCGGGCAGTGAACGATTGCAGCGTTTTTCTTCATGAGCGTGTACGAGCCGTTTGTGATGCTGAGGTTTAGCGAATTACTTTGAAGAATCCTAGTGATCAGGTTGGTTGGTAGACCTTGTCAGAAGTCCTACAGCACGTGACTTTTTTCGGATCGTGCACTTGCAAATCCGCCATCACTGCCTCTTTCGAGCTCGCTCATTGTGCTCATGGCCTACGCCTTGATCTCGCTGGGTTTTGTCGTCATGGGGATGATCCTGCAAATTTACCGTGGCGGAGCGGTGATCGAGGAGTAGGAGAGAGACATCAAGTGTTAATGTTTTCTGGGGCCCGGTTATCGTCAGGCTTAGCAGAGGCTGACACCGTCCAATCAAGTGGGCATTGCTTCCACCGCCAAGACGTCGCGGTTTCATGGCGTGCTGTACGATCTTCCTGGGCATCGTGCAGCTGCTGGATCTCTAGTGAAGCTCGACTCACACGGTGCCACTGCCGCTATGTTTCTCAATGATAGCGCTGGAACGCCACAGCTTTTGATTCATGTTGCGAATGGAGTGTCTGTGATGGTGCGGAAGACGGCTCCGCGGGGGTAGCTGCGCAGTTGGTGCTACGCAAGTTGCGTCGGTAAAGTAAGTACTCAAAGTGGAGAGCTGGGAATTCGTATTGGAGAACTGCGGTCATTCGACCGATCAACAGACATGCCACTTGAAACCTCAACTTACCTCTTCAGCGCAATATCGCAGATAGCTTCATCCATTTCAAAGATGCAACGGCATCTGGAGAAGTCACTCAGTTGGAAGAACACCGTGACCCTCTTTTCCATGCGAGAGACGTTGGGGACTTTCCCAGTCTTGTTGCCTCGAAGGTCGATGACTGCATAATCGTTCACTGCAAGTGCAGCATACTTTCCGCCTGGTGCGAAACGCGCCACATGCTCACCGATCTTGTCTCCGTTCACCAGCAGCTCGAGCCCCCACCGCAGGCTCCCATTGAGATAAAAGTTGATTTCTCCATCGATCCGCAGCGCCTGATCACCGTCAGAGAATATGCGTGACAACTCGGGGCAAATCAAGCATGTCGGATGGGTGTTCAGAGCAAGGCCTCCCATGAACATATGCTGGAAAGTAGCTTCCTTGGGGAAGCTCGTCGCATCAACCACAGCCTGCTGCAGCGCAGAAGCCGACATGTTGCCAACAACATTCTTGATCAGATCACGCAGCGACGGCGGGTTTTGAAGTGCACGATTCGGGAAAAGCCACTTGCTGTAGTACTTCGCTGCCAATGGAGACGAAAATCCCACTAGCCGATCGGCATCTTCGACGATAATACCAGCTTTCTTCAAAGCCACAAAGCAACGATTGTCTGCATCGGCGAGCTTCGACTTCAGCGAGACAATATTCGATGCAGCAACCAGGCATTCGATCAGAAACTGCCGAAGCTCCGAACTGGTCGGTGTCGTGTGGTGATTATCGAAACATCGTGCCATTCGCTGCAGGCACTCTTGACTTAAACAGTAGGCAACCAATTCGGGCTCTGCTGGAGCCGTGTCTTTGGCGAAGAAGGTCGCCATGGCGTCAACTGAATCGCGCAACGCCCCGATCAGTCCACTGCACTCGCGAATCAACAACTGGATGACGTTTCGTTGCTGCATTCTCTCGGGCAATCCGGTTCTTGGCAACCGCAAAAATCCTTCCGCTTCCGCGTCGCCCAACAGGAAATCCCTTCGGCCGAACGTCAAAAGCGACTGGAACCCAATCGGACTCTCGACTCCACCTTCTAGCGCATGCGTCGCACAAATGATGAAACGAATATTGCCTGGTAGCCACGACGGCGCAACCTTGATCAAGGTGCTCCAGAATCCATTCTCGCCGTACTTCGCTTGAGCATCATCCACCATAACGACATGGTCTTCGGTCGAGCTGAGGCTCGTCGTTCCACCGTAGACGTCAATTCCACAAGAGCGCAGTAAGTCAACCGCTGATGCGTCGCCACGAAGAAAGGAGATGGGGACACAATTCAGTCCAGGATATCTACGAGCAAACAGCGACAATAGCGACGTCTTCCCTGATGCTGCGGGCGAGATGAGGGGGAGGAAGCGGTTTCGGCCGGACGTCATATTATCGTGGATACGGCCGAGAAGTGCACGCGCGCAAGATGAGGCGCTTCAGGGTTCACGCTGTAACAGGGCTGCCGCGTGGGCGCCCGATGACGCGTGCAAAGATGGACGAGACGGACGGATGTCGAAGACGCGAGCCAGGACCGCCACGTGGGCGCCCGGCGACGCGCGCAAGGATGGACGGATGGACGAACGATGGGCGGAGGCTGGTCCGGAGGACCCCGGTCTGCGAGCGGCAGGCACGACGGAGAGGGAATTGGCGAAGTACCGCCGCCGAGCCGCCGACACGCAAGTGAAGACCGCGGGCCCGCTGGATTCTGGACGGACGGACGGATGGACGGACGAGGGCTGGACGGAGCTCTCAGCGTGAGAGAGCTCACTTTGGTTTTGGCACTGCAGAGTGCAAGTGGTTGCTGAACGACTGCGAACTGGACGGACGAGCGGTTAGCGAGCGGCTGGGTGTAGCAATTTGTGCGAGACAGTGGCTAGCTAGTCGTAGTTGATTGCATTGGCAGGACGCTAAATAAATTGGTAGTGTGTCAGTAAGGCACACGCCGGCGCGGTGGATTGAGTTGTCCACTGACGGTCAGACAGACTTTGGCGCAAATCGACACCGTGTCGACCAACCCCGGCGTGCAGGGGAAAGAAGAAGACACGTTGCATGGTGGTCATACAGTGGCGTAATTTGACGAAGATCTACGAACAGTTTTGTAATTTTGGTTACGGACGGAACGAACGCAATGACAAGGGCTCCAGCGACGCCTCCCGGAGTGATCACGCGCTCCCAAGGACCAGCAGGGATGCCCCCAGCAACACCGCCGAGGACCGCGCAGACGGCGACCTCCACGGCGTATACGGCCACGACGGCAGCTACCGCCACGACTACGACGACGCAGTCAGCGGCGACGAGCACCACGGACGCGGTGACGATGAACCCGGCGATCGTCGGGCTTAGCCAACCCGCGCCCACCACGATGACGACGGACACGACGACGGCGGCGACACCGGCTGCGGCTGGCAGACACCCGGCGACGAGCCTCATGCTGGACGGCAACGCCCCGGCCGCGACGACGAACTCGGAGATGACCACGCTGGTCAACGCCATCCACTTGATGATGTCGACGGTGGCGCGGCTGGAAGCTCGCGTGGACGGCATGGAGCTGGCCAGACCGACAGCGACGGCGTCACCCGGAGCAGCAGGAGCAGGACAGCCTGGCACGACGGCGACAGCGCGGACGGCCGCGACGGGGACGGCGAGCACGACTGAAACGGCTCCCCGAACGGCCACGACGGACGATACGGTGCAGACGGAGATGGCGGCGACCCGCACGGGCATGATGACGCCCGTGGCGACTGGAACGACCTCGGCGACGACTGGGACAGTGGCCACGGCGGCACCTCAAGTGGCGCACGAGCGAGCCCAGCCCTCTGCGAGGACGGTGGCACCCAGCGCGACGAGAAGGACAACGACGACGAGAGTACCGGCGCGGCAGCCTTCATCCCCAGGAGGCAGCGGTGACAGCAGCACCAGCAGTTCTGACAGCTCCGACAGCGACGACGACTCGCGAGCTGGACGGCGACGACGACGACACGGACGGCGACACCGACGACGACGCTCATCACGATCAGAACGGCGCCGGCAGCACCGGAAGAACGCGAAGGATCTGGAGTTGACGCCGTACAAGCCTTCCCCAACGGTGTCGGTGTCGACCTGGATTGCAAAAGTGGATCTGGCAGTAGGTGAGGGCACACGGCTCTCCGGCAGAGGAGATTGGACGGACGCTGAGTTGTATTTCATCGTGGGCAACAAGTTGCTAGACAATGCGGCTGGCTGGTGGGTCCAGATGGACCAAGAGCTGCCAACGGAAGAGAAGACGTGGACAAGATTGAAGTCGGCGCTCATGCGACGGTATGGAGAGCGGCCAGATCAGGCGATGGCAGAGTGGCGAGTCTACCAGCGCATGATGTACCCCGGTGAGACGTTCGCGGACTTGGCGGCAGGGTTGCGAGACCTGACGGGTCAGAACCACGTGAGTGAGCGCACGTTGCTGGCTCAATTCTACCGCAACCTGGACAAGACGACCCGCATGTTGGTGAAGCAAGACCCGGCGCCCACGACGTTGGAGCAGGCTGTGGACAAGGCGACGGCCATCGACGACCCCATCGACAATGTGGCGCAGGGCATCATGAACCTTGGGCAGGCGTGGGCGACTGCACCGAACGCCTTCGCTGTACCTATGAATGGAACGACTGGAAGTGTGGCTATCGTCCCTGGAGTGGGCGTTGGTTCTAGGCCAGCGAGCGAGTCGCTAACGGCGCAGATGGGCACGGAGAGCCAGGAGGTGGCGTTCTTCACCACCCCCCAGGGAGTCTACAACAAGTACACCGGGACGTGGGACGTGCCGGACGGGCGATACTGGAACGGTCGCTACTGGCATCCGACGAAGAAGCACCAGCAGTCGAGAGTGCGGCAGGAAGGGCGAGCCAGCGGTAAGCGTGGCGTGGCCAGCGGCGACAAGAGGGCGAAGGTCCGCATGGTGCAGGCAGAGGACGACGAGTCCAGCGAAGACTCAGCGGAAGAACCCGCGCAGAAGCTGCCGCGGCGGAAGAAGCAGAAGGCAGCGGTCCGGAAGGCGGTGGACGCGGTACGTGTGGCCAAGACTGAGCCGCAGGTGGCAGGCTCCCCGAGCGGAAGGTGAACAAGTGGCTGAACGCCGACACGAAGTGCTTCGCGTGCGGCGGGTCGGGGCACTTTGCCCGAGAGTGTCCTGATCCGGAAGCGAGAGCGCGGAACGAGGCGTACTTGGCATCGCGTGCAGCCACGCAAGGATCGACGGCGGAAAATGCAGACCAGGCGTAGGAGGGGGATCTCTACGTCCGGGACAGTAGCGCATTCCCCGACCGGCGGCGCCAAGTGGCACGTGGACGGCAGTGGTGACGGGCAGACGGCGATCACGGCAGGGAGCTCCTCCGCGAGGATGGGCGCCAGGCGGTGCTGAACAAGAACCCGGCGAGGACGACGAGTGGCGAGGGGAAGACCCGACGTTCAGCCAGCATCCGGAGTTGGCGAGAGAGCTGCGCGACGCGGACGCGTTGTGTGAGCAGTACTTCGGCGAGATGGATGGGCGAGAAGGTGACGACAGAGACGAACGAGTGGTGCAGTTGGGCGGAAGCGCGGCGGCACGCGACGGGGACACAATGGCTGCGGAGGCAGCAGCAAGTGTCCATTTGGACGAAGAACTGGCGGGACGAGACGAGGAACGAGCTCAACGCTACGTGGCGACGGTGCGCCCGACCATGGCGGCACTGCGCTACGTGAGACCGGCGGCGGCGGATGATGTGCAGGACGATGGCGACGGCATGCGACTGAGGAAGGCGGCAGCCTTCCGACAAGCAGCGAAGGGCCGGAGACTGAGGAAGGCGGCGACCCCGGAGCAATTGGCGGTGTGCCTGGATCTGAGGAAGGCGGCATCCCAGCGGCTGACAGTGAGGTGGCGGTCAGCAAGGTCAACGGCGAGGTGTCGGCCTCGAGCGGCGCGGAGTCGGTCAGCAAGGTCGACGGCGAGGTGTTGAGCGGCACGGAGTCGGTCAGCAAGGACGACGGCGAGACGGCAGACGCGCACAGTATCGTCAGAGTGCGCAGGGTGGCGAAGCAGAAGAAGCGCGCGGCCAAGCGGCTGCGAGCGGTAAATGCGGAGCGCCGGAAACACGCAGCGGCGACGGACACGAAGGACGTGGACTCGGTGGTGACGGCGCTGGACGACGAGCGACGAGCACGACGAGAACAGCAAGGAAGCGAAGCGCGCGAGGTGCTCGCGCTTCGGCAGGAGCAGCCAGAGGGCGTGCGGCTGCTGGACGACGGGCAGGTGGCTCAGGTGAGGCTTGTACAGCAGCGAATGGCGACTAACGGTGCAACGACGAGCGGTGGCAGCGCGTTCAGTGTGCTCGCTGAGGACGGGTTGCCGACGGCAACCATGAACGTTGAAGGAGAGCGACTGCCCGTGAAGCTGGACAGCGGCGCAAGGTATTCGGTGGATGGCACGGACTGGATGCTGCGGGGTGAACGAGCTCGGTGACCGGCCCCTGTAGACGTTGTTGAAGGCATTGGCGGCTTCACGCTGGATGTGCTCGGCGTGTGGACGTTCAACATGCGCAACGCCTTCGGCCAGGCGGTGACTGTGGAGGCGTGCATTATCGACGGCTGTACGGACGAGTTCCTGGTCGGCGTGGACTTCCTGCAGCACCACAAGGCGACGATGGACTTCGAGAAGAACGAGGTTGCGCTACGAAGAGAAGGAGCAGCAGGTCGACATCCTTTTCCGGACGGACACTGGCGATGGTGGCGCGAAGGTGGCGGCGGTGCGGCAATGCCAGGTTGTGGAATTACAACTTACTAGCCAACATTAGAAAACGTTTGTGACTGGGAAAGTGACAATGTAGCTTGATGTCACAATTCGCCAAATATTGCAGCTTTGCATAAAACCTCATTTGAGGTCTTTTGATTGGTCTCATAGAAGCCCTCTCAGAACGAAGGAGCAAGGAGGAGCAAGTGAACCAAGCAGGTAAGCAACGATCGGGCGATGTCGCCGTGCAGAGGTATCGACTGCCAGCCAAGACTCACAAGAAAAATGTGATTAGAAAGAAAAGAAGAGATGGCGCGGAAAGTGTGGTTCCGGCTAGCGGATCGTACGCGAATATCCAGACAGCATCAGTGTCATCGGACGGTCTCAGTGGTATTGATGATCTCTGCAAGGCAGTCTGGGATCACGTCAAGGCCATTCTACCCTCAGATATGATTGCATCTAACCTGCGAGTCTACGCCGACAGAGCAGCATATGACGCCAAGGAGAACACCTTGGAAGAGGATTTGCCGATTGGTACACTTGGCGGATCGAAGAAAAAGGCGCTCCTCGTGGAAGTGCCGCGTCGAGATAGTAGCGTCTCGAAGAAAAAGGCGCTCCTCGTGGAAGTGCCGCGTCGCGATAGTAGCGTCTCGGCAGTCCAGTTATTCCAGAATGGCGTTGCAACCTGTCTTCTTCTTTCCCCTGCACGCCGGGGTTGGTCGACACTGTGCCGATTTGCGCCAAAGTCCGTCTGACCGTCAGTGGACAACTCAATCCACCGCGCCGGCGTGTGCCTTACTGACACACTACCAATTTTATTTAGCGTCCTGCCAATGCAATCAAACTACGACTAGCTAGCCACTGTCTCGCACAAATTGCTACACCCAGCCGCTCGCTAACCGCTCGTCCGTCCAGTTCGCAGTCGTTCAGCAACCACTTGCACTCTGCAGTGCCAAAACCAAAGTGAGCTCTCTCACGCTGAGAGCTCCGTCCAGCCCTCGTCCGTCCATCCGTCCAGAATCCAGCGGGCCCGCGGTCTTCACTTGCGTGTCGGCGGCTCGGCGGCGGTACTTCGCCAATTCCCTCTCCGTCGTGCCTGCCGCTCGCAGACCGGGGTCCTCCGGACCAGCCTCCGTCCATCGTTCGTCCATCCGTCCATCCTTGCGCGCGTCGCCGGGCGCCCACGTGGCGGTCCTGGCTCGCGTCTTCGACATCCGTCCGTCTCGTCCATCATTGCGCGCGTCATCGGGCGCCCACGCGGCAGCCCTGTTACACGACTTCCTCAACTGTGGGCCCTACCGTCCTGCCAGAGCCGCTCGCTGCGCCTCTTCGTCGCTTCGAAGCTGCTCTCGCTGCTGTTGCAGGGCGAGACGCCGTCGCTGTACGTACAGCCGCTCCTGCCGTCTTGCCATTGCTGCCTGCACCTTCGTCTTCATTCTCCTCGTCTAGTTCTGCTCTCAGGTCTCGTGGTACTGCATCAACTCGCCCGCTTCCGTCACCGCCGTCCGCCGTAGGAACTCGTTGGGTGGGCGCAGCCGCCTGCCCATCATCAGCTCGTTGGGTGTCAGCGCCACCGTCGAGTGCCGCGCCGAGTTGTACGCGTACACCGCGAACTTCACCCAGAGGTTCCAGTCGTTCTGCTCGTTGCTCGCCATGAAGGTCGACACACAGTCCTTCCACGAGCGATGGAACCTTTCAACCAACCCGATCATCTGGGGCCTGTAGGGCACCGGGTTTGTCTGCTCCCTTGCAGCAACACCACTAGCTGCTCAATCACCTTGCCGACCATCTCCGGGGCACCGTCCGTCAGTAGTTCTCGAAACGCACCGAACTTCAACACCACGTCCTCCATCAGGAAGGACGCCACACTCTCAGCCGTGTGCTGAGTCACGCTCTTCGCCACCGCGTATCTCGTGACGTACTCCAGTGCCGCGATCACGTAGCGTTCGCCGCCACCAGCCACCGGGAAGGGCCCAGCCACCTCCAACGCCCATCTGTCGCCCACATCGCCGCCTCGTATGCTTCTGAGTGGCGGGATCACCTCGCGCGGTCGAGCCTTGCGGCTGCCACCCTCGCACCCATCCGTTGACCTCGCGCTGCAGTCGCGGCCACCAGTAGAGCTGCGCCACGCGCCCATAGGTGTGCGGGCCTCGTTAGTGGCCTGCCCACACCGAACCATGCACTCTCCTTGAAGATCGCCGCCCACAGCACCGGCGGCAGCATCACTCGCCTGCCGTGCTGGGTCTCGATCGTCGCCAGTCCGTACGCACGCTCGATCTTCATGCCTCGGTACTCGCCGTCCTGCAGGAGGCGCTGCACCAGCTTGCTGTGCTGCTGCGCGTCCATCAACTCCTCGTCCGTCACCTGCAACGTTGGTTCGGCCGGTGTCAACTCATCGCCTTCGTCCAGCTTCTCGAACGGGGCTGCTCTCGTTGCACCAGTCTGCACAGGAGCTGTCATCACCTCAGCCGCCACCTCACTCGTCCTCTCGGTCTTCCTCTTCTTCGGCTGCCTCGGTGTCGCGCGCTCTGCACCCGTTTCGCCCACCGGAGTCGCCCGTCGCTGCTGCTTGCCGTTCTTCCGCGTCATCGGGGCATCGGCATGCCCTGCACTCGTTCGTCCAGCCGTCCGCGTTGTCGTGGTGTCCGCAGGGACCACAGTCGCTGCACTCCGTGGAGGCGCTGCGCTGCTCGTCGTTGTCGCTCCTGTTGAGACCCGAGGCACCGTCACCGTCTTCCGCGCTGTCGTGGCTGTCGCGGATCCCGTCGAAGGCCGCCGGCCCATCGCAGCCGTCGTCTTCGATGCCCCCGTTGCTGCCGCTGTACTCCGCCCAGTCGCCGTGCTGCCCGAGCTCGGCACAGGCTCGACACTGCCCAATGCCACACTCGTCGCCGTCTTGCTCATCGCCGCTGGCATGGGTGCCCTGCTGCCTTCCGCACTCGCGCCCGTCGTCGCTGCCGGTGTCGTCGTCGCCTTCGTCGCTCCATTCGGATTCTCTGCGACTGCTAGAGACGTCGCCACGTGCCCACCTTCAGCCAAGTGCCGAGGTGGGGCGTGCTTACCGCCTCCATCTGCTGCTCGTCCTCGTCCGAGTTTCGGCGGGCTGCCTGCTGCGCCCAGCACCGTTGTAGCCGCCTCTTCCATCCGTCGTCTGGCTGCACGCGTCAGTGGCCGGTCACTAGGCCAAGGGGCGCTGCTCTTCGCCGAGCCGTCGCCTTCTATCGGTGCTCCCAGCCGTTCCGTCATTACCGTCCGCTCCAGTCTCTCCGTCTCGTCCGTCTTCTCCAATGCCGCCAACGCAGCCGCCATGGCCTCGTCCATGCCGTTGCCTCTGCTCGCAGGTGCCGACACCGGTTCGTCGTCCTCCGTCTTCGCCTCTGTTGCCGAATCTGACCGCGTCGTCCTCACTGCAAGCCGTCCTGGCCGTCGTCTCTCGCCCGCAACTGCTCGAACCGCAGCCGGTGCTCTCGACAAGGCATCGGCCACTGCATTAGTCGCGCCGGGCCGGTATTCAATCGTAAACTCGTACTTCTGGAGGGTCAGCGACCATCTGTGAAGTCTACCCGCGATATTGGGCCTCGTCATCAACCATTTGAGCGCCGCATGGTCCGTAATGATGCCAAAGGCTCTACCGTACAGATAAGGCCGAAACAGCTTGACACTCCACACCAATGCGAGGCACTCCAACTCTGTGATCGAATAGTTTGACTCGGCGCTGCTATTGACCTTGCTGGCATAGGCAATTGGCTGCCAGCCGTGGCCCTGGTCTTGCATCAGGCAAGCACCCAGCCCTGGCTTACTCGCGTCTGTCACCAACCGAAAAGGGAGAGCGAAGTCCGGACTAGACAAGCAAGGGCTTGGTCGTCAGCGCTGATTTGATGCGCTCGAACGCAAACTCCTGTGCCTCCGTCCATTCCCAATCCTGCTCCTTCTTCAGCAACCGAGTCATCGGGGCCATTATCGAGCCGAAGGCCTCAATGAACTTCCTGTAGTAGCCGGCCAAGTGGATGAACCTCATCACTTCAACCGCGTCACGGGGCCGAGGGAATTCGGACACCGCCGTCACCAACCGCTGCACTGGTCGCACGCCCTCTCCACTCAGTTCGTGGCCCAGATACTCCATCGACCTCGTAGCAAACAAGCACTTCTTCAGCTTCAACGTCAAGCCCGCCACCCGGAGCCGCTCCAGAACTGCCGCCACCTCAGCCACATGTCGTTCAACTCCTCCACGGGTGAACACCACAATCGTCCAAGTAGCCAAGGCACGTGAGCCAGGTTAGACCACGCAAAACACCGTTCATCATCCTCTGGAAGGTAGAAGGTGCATTCATTAGCCCAAATGGCATGCGTTTGAACCGATAGAGTCCTCGCTTCGTAGTGAATGCAGTCTTGTCGCGATCACCAGGAGCCATTCCAATCTGCCAGTAACCAGAGCGCAAATCCAGCGTGGTGAATATTCGCGCGCCGCCCAACGCCTCCAACGTCTCGTCGATGCGGGGCACACGTCCTTCTTCGTGATCTTGTTAAGAGCACGATAGTCGATGCAGAACCGCACTTCACCATCTCTCTTCTTGACTAACACTACGGGGAATCCCCACGCTCCATTGCCTGCCTCAATCACGCCTGCACTCAGCATCTTGTCCACGTTGCTGTCGACCACTGCGTCCTCCATTTGTGCCTGCCGACGCCGCTTCAACATGATGGGCGCCGCGTTGCCGGTGTCGATATGGTGCTCAACATTCAAGGCTGTCACTGGTGGGCAGTCGCCCTTGTCCTTCGACACGTCGCGGTACGCTCTCAGTAGGCGCACCACCATTGCTCGCGCGTCCGGTTCCTCTTCGCCCTCTCGCACCTCGTTCTCGTTGTCGAGCGGCGTCTCCCTGTCGCCCAACTCGTTCAGCCAAGCGTCCAGGTTGTCGCGGTCCAGCTCTCCATTCACCGCCAGCACTTGCATGACTTCCTCGAGAGGAATCCAGACCCCGAGCTCCTTCTTGCTAGGGAGCTTGGCCTTGCTGCCCTGCACGTTGATCATGGGGACCATCGCCTTGCCGTTCCGACTAGTCGTCACCGTCGCCGCCAGCATCACGGACCCGCACGACATCGTGGGCACGAAGACACCCTCTTCTCCATCCGGGGCTGCAACCGCCACTACAACAGGTGTCACTGCACTGCGCGTCAGCTTCGCTCGGCTCACCAGCCGCACCGCCGCCACCTTCGCGCCACCATCGCCAGTGTCCGTCCGGAAAAGGATGACGACCTGCTGCTCCTTCTCTTCGTAGCGCACCTCGTTCTTCTCGAAGTCCATCGTCGCCTTGTGGTGCTGCAGGAAGTCCACGCCGACCAGGAACTCGTCCGTACAGCCGTCGATAATGCACGCCTCCACAGTCACCGCCTGGCCGAAGGCGTTGCGCATGTTGAACGTCCACACGCCGAGCACATCCAGCGTGAAGCCGCCAATGCCTTCAACAACGTCTACAGGGGCCGGTCACCGAGCTCGTTCACCCCGCAGCATCCAGTCCGTGCCATCCACCGAATACCTTGCGCCGCTGTCCAGCTTCACGGGCAGTCGCTCTCCTTCAACGTTCATGGTTGCCGTCGGCAACCCGTCCTCAGCGAGCACACTGAACGCGCTGCCACCGCTCGTCGTTGCACCGTTAGTCGCCATTCGCTGCTGTACAAGCCTCACCTGAGCCACCTGCCCGTCGTCCAGCAGCCGCACGCCCTCTGGCTGCTCCTGCCGAAGCGCGAGCACCTCGCGCGCTTCGCTTCCTTGCTGTTCTCGTCGTGCTCGTCGCTCGTCGTCCAGCGCCGTCACCACCGAGTCCACGTCCTTCGTGTCCGTCGCCGCTGCGTGTTTCCGGCGCTCCGCATTTACCGCTCGCAGCCGCTTGGCCGCGCGCTTCTTCTGCTTCGCCACCCTGCGCACTCTGACGATACTGTGCGCGTCTGCCGTCTCGCCGTCGTCCTTGCTGACCGACTCCGTGCCGCTCAACACCTCGCCGTCGACCTTGCTGACCGACTCCGCGCCGCTCGAGGCCGACACCTCGCCGTTGACCTTGCTGACCGCCACCTCACTGTCAGCCGCTGGGATGCCGCCTTCCTCAGATCCAGGCACACCGCCAATTGCTCCGGGGTCGCCGCCTTCCTCAGTCTCCGGCCCTTCGCTGCTTGTCGGAAGGCTGCCGCCTTCCTCAGTCGCATGCCGTCGCCATCGTCCTGCACATCATCCGCCGCCGCCGGTCTCACGTAGCGCAGTGCCGCCATGGTCGGGCGCACCGTCGCCACGTAGCGTTGAGCTCGTTCCTCGTCTCGTCCCGCCAGTTCTTCGTCCAAATGGACACTTGCTGCTGCCTCCGCAGCCATTGTGTCCCCGTCGCGTGCCGCCGCGCTTCCGCCCAACTGCACCACTCGTTCGTCTCTGTCGTCACCTTCTCGCCCATCCATCTCGCCGAAGTACTGCTCACACAACGCGTCCGCGTCGCGCAGCTCTCTCGCCAACTCCGGATGCTGGCTGAACGTCGGGTCTTCCCCTCGCCACTCGTCGTCCTCGCCGGGTTCTTGTTCAGCACCGCCTGGCGCCCATCCTCGCGGAGGAGCTCCCTGCCGTGATCGCCGTCTGCCCGTCACCACTGCCGTCCACGTGCCACTTGGCGCCGCCGGTCGGGGAATGCGCTACTCTCCCGGACGTAGAGATCCCCCTCCTACGCCCGGTCTGCATTTTCCGCCGTCGATCCTTGCGTGGCTGCACGCGATGCCAAGTACGCCTCGTTCCGCGCTCTCGCTTCCGGATCAGGACACTCTCGGGCAAAGTGCCCCGACCCGCCGCACGCGAAGCACTTCGTGTCGGCGTTCAGCCACTTGTTCACCTTCCGCTCGGGGAGCCTGCCACCTGCGGCTCAGTCTTGGCCACACGTACCGCGTCCACCGCCTTCCGGACCGCTGCCTTCTGCTTCTTCCGCCGCGGCAGCTTCTGCGCGGGTTCTTCCGCTGAGTCTTCGCTGGACTCGTCGTCCTCTGCCTGCACCATGCGGACCTTCGCCCTCTTGTCGCCGCTGGCCACGCCACGCTTACCGCTGGCTCGCCCTTCCTGCCGCACTCTCGACTGCTGGTGCTTCTTCGTCGGCTGCCAGTAGCGACCGTTCCAGTATCGCCCGTCCGGCACGTCCCACGTCCCGGTGTACTTGTTGTAGACTCCCTGGGGGTGGTGAAGAACGCCACTTCCTGGCTCTCCGTGCCCATCTGCACCGTTAGCGACTCGCTCGCTGGCCTAGAACCAACGCCCACTCCAGGGACGATAGCCACACTTCCAGTCGTTCCATTCATAGGTACAGCGAAGGCGTTCGGTGCAGTCGCCCACGCCTGCCCAATGTTCATGATGCCCTGCGCCACATTGTCGATGGGGTCGTCGATGGCCGTCGCCTTGTCCACAGCCTGCTCCAACGTCGTGGGCGCCGGGTCCTGCTTCACCAACATGCGGGTCGTCTTGTCCAGGTTGCGGTAGAATTGAGCCAGCAACGTGCGCTCACTCACGTGGTTCTGACCCGTCAGGTCTCGCAACCCTGCCGCCAAGTCCGCGAACGTCTCACCGGGGTACATCATGCGCTGGTAGACTCGCCACTCTGCCATCGCCTGATCTGGCCGCTCTCCATACCGTCGCATGAGCGCCGACTTCAATCTCGTCCACGTCTTCTCTTCCGTTGGCAGCTCTTGGTCCATCTGGACCCACCAGCCAGCCGCATTGTCTAGCAACTTGTTGCCCACGATGAAATACAACTCAGCGTCCGTCCAATCTCCTCTGCCGGAGAGCCGTGTGCCCTCACCTACTGCCAGATCCACTTTTGCAATCCAGGTCGACACCGACACCGTTGGGGAAGGCTTGTACGGCGTCAACTCCAGATCCTTCGCGTTCTTCCGGTGCTGCCGGCGCCGTTCTGATCGTGATGAGCGTCGTCGTCGGTGTCGCCGTCCGTGTCGTCGTCGTCGCCGTCCAGCTCGCGAGTCGTCGTCGCTGTCGGAGCTGTCAGAACTGCTGGAGCTGCTGTCACCGCTGCCTCCTGGGGATGAAGGCTGCCGCGCCGTTACTCTCGTCGTCGTTGTCCTTCTCGTCGCGCTGGGTGCCACCGTCCTCGCAGAGGGCTGGGCTCGCTCGTGCGCCACTTGAGGTGCCGCCGTGGCCACTGTCCCAGTCGTCGCCGAGGTCGTTCCAGTCGCCACGGGCGTCATCATGCCCGTGCGGGTCGCCGCCATCTCCGTCTGCACCGTATCGTCCGTCGTGGCCGTTCGGGGAGCCGTTTCAGTCGTGCTCGCCGTCCCCGTCGCGGCCGTCCGCGCTGTCGCCGTCGTGCCAGGCTGTCCTGCTCCTGCTGCTCCGGGTGACGCCGTCGCTGTCGGTCTGGCCAGCTCCATGCCGTCCACGCGAGCTTCCAGCCGCGCCACCGTCGACATCATCAAGTGGATGGCGTTGACCAGCGTGGTCATCTCCGAGTTCGTCGTCGCGGCCGGGGCGTTGCCGTCCGGCATGAGGCTCGTCGCCGGGTGTCTGCCAGCCGCAGCCGGTGTCGCCGCCGTCGTCGTGTCCGTCGTCGTCGTGGTGGGCGCGGGTTGGCTAAGCCCGACGATCGCCGGGTTCATCGTCACCGCGTCCGTGGTGCTCGTCGCCGCTGACTGCGTCGTCGTAGTCGTGGCGGTAGCTGCCGTCGTGGCCGTATACGCCGTGGAGGTCGCCATCTGCGCGGTCCTCGGCGGTGTTGCTGGGGGCATCCCTGCTGGTCCTTGGGAGCGCGTGATCACTCCGGGAGGCGTCGCTGGAGCCCTTGTCATTGCGTTCGTTCCGTCCGTAACCAAAATTACAAAACTGTTCGTAGATCTTCGTCAAATTACACCCCTGTATGACCACCATGCAGCGTGTCTTCTTCTTTCCCCTGCACGCCGGGGTTGGTCGACACGGTGTCGATTTGCGCCAAAGTCTGTCTGACCGTCAGTGGACAACTCAATCCACCGCGCCGGCGTGTGCCTTACTGACACACTACCAATTTTATTTAGCGTCATGCCAATGCAATCAACTACGACTAGCTAGCCACTGTCTCGCACAAATTGCTACACCCAGCCGCTCGCTAACCGCTCGTCCGTCCAGTTCGCAGTCGTTCAGCAACCACTTGCACTCTGCAGTGCCAAAACCAAAGTGAGCTCTCTCACGCTGAGAGCTCCGTCCAGCCCTCGTCCGTCCATCCGTCCGTCCGTCCAGAATCCAGCGGGCCCGCGGTCTTCACTTGCGTGTCGGCGGCTCGGCGGCGGTACTTCGCCAATTCCCTCTCCGTCGTGCCTGCCGCTCGCAGACCGGGGTCCTCCGGACCAGCCTCCGCCCATCGTTCGTCCATCCGTCCATCCTTGCGCGCGTCGCCGGGCGCCCACGTGGCGGTCCTGGCTCGCGTCTTCAACATCCGTCCGTCTCGTCCACCATTGCACGCGTCATCGGGCGCCACGCGGCAGCCCTGTTACAGCGTGAACCCTGAAGCGCCTCATCTTGCGCGCGTGCACTTCTCGGCCGTATCCACGATAATATGACGTCCGGCCGAAACCGCTTCCTCCCCCTCATCTCGCCCGCAGCATCAGGGAAGACGTCGCTATTGTCGCTGTTTGCTCGTAGATATCCTGGACTGAATTGTGTCCCCATCTCCTTTCTTCGTGGCGACGTATCAGCGGTTGACTTACTGCGCTCTTGTGGAATTGACGTCTACGGTGGAACGACGAGCCTCAGCTCGACCGAAGACCATGTCGTTATGGTGGATGATGCTCAAGCGAAGTACGGCGAGAATGGATTCTGGAGCACCTTGATCAAGGTTGCGCCGTCGTGGCTACCAGGCAATATTCGTTTCATCATCTGTGCGACGCATGCGCTAGAAGGTGGAGTCGAGAGTCCGGTTGGGTTCCAGTCGCTTTTGACGTTCGGCCGAAGGGATTTCCTGTTGGGCGACGCGGAAGCGGAAGGATTTTTGCGGTTGCCAAGAACCGGATTGCCCGAGAGAATGCAGCAACGAAACGTCATCCAGTTGTTGATTCGCGAGTGCAGTGGACTGATCGGGGCGTTGCGCGATTCAGTTGACGCCATGGCGACCTTCTTCGCCAAAGACACGGCTCCAGCAGAGCCCGAATTGGTTGCCTACTGTTTAAGTCAAGAGTGCCTGCAGCGAATGGCACGATGTTTCGATAATCACCACACGACACCGACCAGTTCGGAGCTTCGGCAGTTTCTGATCGAATGCCTGGTTGCTGCATCGAATATTGTCTCGCTGAAGTCGAAGCTCGCCGATGCAGACAATCGTTGCTTTGTGGCTTTGAAGAAAGCTGGTATTATCGTCGAAGATGCCGATCGGCTAGTGGGATTTTCGTCTCCATTGGCAGCGAAGTACTACAGCAAGTGGCTTTTCCCGAATCGTGCACTTCAAAACCCGCCGTCGCTGCGTGATCTGATCAAGAATGTTGTTGGCAACATGTCGGCTTCTGCGCTGCAGCAGGCTGTGGTTGATGCGACGAGCTTCCCCAAGGAAGCTACTTTCCAGCATATGTTCATGGGAGGCCTTGCTCTGAACACCCATCCGACATGCTTGATTTGCCCCGAGTTGTCACGCATATTCTCTGACGGTGATCAGGCGCTGCGGATCGATGGAGAAATCAACTTTTATCTCAATGGGAGCCTGCGGTGGGGGCTCGAGCTGCTGGTGAACGGAGACAAGATCGGTGAGCATGTGGCGCGTTTCGCACCAGGCGGAAAGTATGCTGCACTTGCAGTGAACGATTATGCAGTCATCGACCTTCGAGGCAACAAGACTGGGAAAGTCCCCAACGTCTCTCGCATGGAAAAGAGGGTCACGGTGTTCTTCCAACTGAGTGACTTCTCCAGATGCCGTTGCATCTTTGAAATGGATGAAGCTATCTGCGATATTGCGCTGAAGAGGTAAGTTGAGGTTTGAAGTGAGTTGATCTGTCAGCAGCTGCGCTCTTCGCGCGATGGCGTCGTGTCGATGCTACGACATCTTGGCGATGGAAATCAATGTCCACTTGCTTGGACGTCGTCAGCCTCTTCTGCGTTCCAATCTGTTGCCCTTCCTCCTGCACCACCACCAAAGTCCCTTCTTCCTTCACTGCCTGTTCAGTTTCACCGAGGTTTAGCTTGATCTTATCATACAGTAAGAGTGACGGGGGTGCTCGTAGTCCTGACCCCGGGGTCAAGCGAGTGAGGGACGTGGTTGGCAGCGGTTGGCAGTGACAGACGCACGTCGACAGAAGGAATGGCGTGCGGCGATTGAAGGTCGCGGCGCGTACGACAAGATACCAGCGGGAGGTTGACCCGGCCAGCCAAGCCGCAGTCAGCCCCAAGGCGAGGCGAGGTGACATGTAGGCAAACGTACGTCTGCTAGCTCGCGCGAGCAGTCGCCAGGTGTCTCCCGGCCAGGGAGACCGCAGTAGATATACGAGAGTATCGTTTTAGCGCCGCAGCATGCAAGCGCCCTAACGAGCAGAGAAATACACCCGCCCGTGCGAAGACAGTTGAGTCTCAGTCAGCAAGTTGCCGGAGCCGCCCCAGCAAGTGAGGAGTCGGGTAGATTAGCCCCGTGAAGCCGCGGTAGGACAAGCCCGCAGGAGTGAGAGTACGCCGCCGAATAGGGTAGCCAGCCCCTGGTAACCAGCCCCAGGCGCCTCATCTCCAAGGCTGGTAGCAGATCGCTGGATCAAGGCCACCGCAACAGCGGTAAGCTCCGCCACAACACTAGGAACGCAGCAGTCACTAGTCTGTATTTGTGTGTGGTTAGCTAGCTAGAGTAGTGACAGTGGCAGCTGTAACCATCGGACACCGATCTTGATCAGGATCAGGACCGACGCCGCGTGTTGGTGCAACAGCAGCTTGCAGACGAACGAGGATACGACTTTGAGCAGAAGAAGACACACTGTGCTTACTTGGTGGTCATACAGGGGCCTATTACTGAAGCTACGTCCTGAGGCACGAACCTAAGACGCGAGAGGAGTAGGACAGCTGAGAACAATGACAGTTAGAGGAGAGAGAGAGCGGCCCGGCAGTCGAGCAACGCCAGTGGTCGGCGCCCAGGCAAGAAGAACGGCGCGGCCAAAGACCACGCCACGCGCGAGAACACGTCTGCGGCTGGACACCGGCGACGACGTCGACGTCAGCAGTATCGTGACGATCGCGCCGGCAGACGACGATGAGAGTGACGGTTCTGGCCAGGCGGTTGGCCAGGACCAGGATGATAAGGAGCAGGAGGATGAGCAGCAGCCAGGTGCTGAGGCACCCAGGGGCCCAGCAGCAGCAGCGCCGGATAACCAGGCTGAAGCAGACGACGACTTCGAGTCCATGGGCTGGTGGGGCGCGCTCACGCCCGGTCAGCAACGCGCGATGATGCGCCGATTCCTAGTGCAGCCGCCAACGGCAGCACCAACGACGCAGCAGCAGCCGATCGTGATACAAGCGCCCGCAGCCGAGACCCTGCGCCGACACCGCGTGAAGTCACTGATGATTGACGATTTCCGTGGCCAGCCGAACGAGGCCGTGGAAGCCTGGTTGGCGACGATTCCACAAGAAGTGGAGCGCCAGGCGAGCTCGGGAGGCGAGACCTGGACAGCCGAGGAGTTGTTCTACGGCGCCACGGCGCACCTGAAGGATGCCGCAGGCAAGTGGCTGATGATCTCCGCGAGACACTGCCACCCGAGGACAAGAACCTGAACTTCTTGATCAGGGCGATGCGAAAGAAGTACGGGCGCAGGGACACGACGTTCCATATCCAGCAGCGGCTTGCCGCCCGGGTCCAGCAGCCCGGCGAGCGCCTGAGCGCCTATGCAGCGAGCTTGCAAGCGTTCATCAATGGGATTATAGCACAACGACAGTCACCTAAGTACGCACCTTCGAACCGCAAACGCTGGACGAGGCGGTGCAGTTCGCCGAGGACAAGTGCGGCGAATATGGCGAGGGGTTCAAGATGACGGACTGGCGCGTAGCCAAGCGACGCTACCGTGAAGACCGCGGAATCGACGAGGGGGATGAAGCCCAGCCGGCGAAGCGCAAGACGCATACTGAGGACGCTGCCGGACCAATCGACTGGAAGAAGTTGGGCCTTGGCTTCGGCGGAGAGGAACCACCGAGTTTCGACATGGATGGCAAGCCGGTCGACGGGCTGGCTAAACGGCGAAGTGGGACGTGGTCTCACTGGCGGCGTTGCAGGCGATGATCTACTTCTCTGGGTTGCAGGACACCAAGCCCGCCGCGACTGGCAAGGGCAAGACCGCCCGGGCCCTGGAAGTGAAGGTGGAGAACAACCAGGATGAGATCGCGCAGGCCCAGCAACCTGAGCAGAAGCCCCGTGTCAACAGCTGGCAGAACAGAGCTGGCGGTCGGAATGGTGGTCGCGGTGCTGGACCAGGCGCGGAGGAGGACGAGGCGGACGTGGATCAGGAGTCGAGAACTACGGCCCTAACGTCGATCGACCGTCGATCCTGGAGCGGAAACGGAGCTCAAACTGTAACTACTGTGGTAAGCCAGGGCATTGGTGGCTTGAGTGCCGGGCGAGACTAGCTAACGAAGCGGTCACCGAGCAAGTAGCTGCAAGCGACGGTAATGCTGGAACTGGCCAGCCGGCGGCAACTTTGAGTTCGTCGGCGGGAAAGCAGGGCGGGCAGTAGAGGCGGGGGCTTTGCTGTCTGGAGGTAACGCATGCCCCAGAGTTGAGGACACTGACGGTGAACCGGTTCCCGGACAAGAGGCCGAAGAACGAGTGCTCGTTGGGGAAGAACGCGCTCTACCCGGATGAAGTGCCGCCGAGATTCCGGTCGGTGCACAGAACAAGGGGAAGAGTGGCGGCCAAGATGGCAAGACGCGGAGGAAGATGCTGGGCAAGAGACGAAGGAGCCGACCGAGGAAGGAGGAAGAGAACGAGATCACTGTGGCAGCCGCAGCCACAAGTGAGGGAGAAGACGCGGAGGTACGCACGGCACGCAAGGGTGAGGCGGCAAAGGAAGATGGAGACAGCCAGGTTGCTTCGACCACGGCTACGGCAGGCAGCTCGGCGCTGGAGACGATCACAGTGGGGCGCCGGCAACAGGGGAGCGAGCGAATTCCGCCAACAGTACGCTGCCCTTGACGGCAAGACGCTTGGAAACAGCAGTGACTATCGGGGGGGTGCGACGATCGCCGCCCGCCGACGAAAGCGACGAGCAGAAGCAGCAGTAGCAGCGGCCCGCGGGATCCTGACGAAGGAGTTTCGAGAGCGCCAGGAGGAGCGAGCCAAAGTTCTGCGAGTTGTTGTGCAGCAAGCACGTGTCCAACTACACCGAGACGGTGGACGCGAGCGACGCCAAGATCAGGTACAAGGGCTCCACGCAGTGGTGACCGCCGCCACGAAGAACGTAACGCTAGTGCCCGAGCATGTGGAGCAGCCCGACGAGTCGTCCGCGGAGGGAGCCGACCGTGACGCCAGTGGCCCGAGAAGAACAAAATCCAAGGGGAAGAGCGACGCGGCGGAGCGACGGCTGCGCCTGGCCGATAAGGAATGGACGGAGTGCGTGCGCCACTACGATGAGAACTGTCCCGCCGAGCTGTACGAGGACGGCACGCTGGCCGACATGCGCGCCGCCCGGAAGCGAGCTCTCAAGGCAGTGAAGGCGTTTTGACTAGCGAGGCGTGTACGGCGGCTGCACAAGAAGCGGCAGCAAGCGGAGCAGTTGTGCCAGCGCGAGCTGAAGAACAACGTCGACTTGCCCGAGGAGATGATCAAGCCGCGCCAGTACACGTACGTGCAGCAAGGAAACTACGGTGACGTGGAATTGGCCCAAGATGTTGAGGGAAAGACGCGGCGAGTGGCGCAGTTACGGGCGGCAGGATCCAACAGCCCCAGCAGTTTGCCGACAGCACTACTGGCATTCACGCGGCGGCATACCCAAGAGGTGTGCTTGGACAGCTGCGCCCAGTTCAGCGTCGCCGGCATAAGTACGGACGCTGCGTGACACGGAATGCACCCGTGGATGTGGTGGAAGGCTTTGGGGGAGGCCGCATGCGAGTACTCGGGGTCTGGCGATTCACGGGCACCACCCGGTACCAGCAGCGGATCACAGTGGATGCACTGTAAGTCGACGACCAGGGGGATGAGTTCCTAGATGGCGAAGACTGGATGGTGAACAAGCAAGTGAAGATGGACTTCGCCACCCGGGAGCTGAAGTACCGAGAGGCCGACAGCGAGAAGGTGATCCTTCCCTTCACCTGTCGCGACGTGTCTACGTTGCCGCCGGATAGTGGAGAACGGAAAGCTGTCGTGCGGCTGGCCAAGACAGTCAAGCTGTGCACCAACACGCAGAGCTTGATACGCGTGCACGTCGACGCGGAGGAAGGCACCACGGGGGTGATCGTGCCGAAACCGACAAGCAAGCGTCATTTAATCCTGGCGCCGACGGTGGACACCGTGCGCGACGGCCAAGTGATGGTGTCGGTGCTGAACCTAGAAGGCCGGAGAGAAAGGCTTCCGGCCAGAGAAGCCCTAAGGACATGGGTCCCGACAGAGGAGTCGATGCAGATCCTGTCCCTGAACGGGGAACTCGAGAGAAGTCGCGTCGCCGAGTGGGTGGCTGCAATGAAGAAGGAGGACACGGCTCAACTGTCGAACGAAGGAAGTCTCAACATTGGGGAGATGGAGCCGGAAGACCGCGACCTGGTGGTCGCGTTGATGCGAAACTATCGCGAGATCGTGGAAAAGAAAGAGGGGTGCCCACCGCTGGCCAAGACCAGTGTGCAGCACCACATCAACACTGGAGACACGGCGCCGATCATGCTGCGCCGCCGACGTCAAGCTGTCACTGAGAACGCAGTGATCGACAAAGAGGTGACTACGATGCTCAGTGCTGACGTGATCGAAAAGGGCGAAGGTGCTTGGGGGTTCCCCGTTGTCATGGTTCGAAAGAAAGATGGTAGCGTGCGCTTCTGTATAGACTACCGAGCGCTCAACGCAGTGACCGCGAAAGATGTGTACCCGCTGCCGCGAGTGGACAAGACGTTAGAGGATTTGCATGGATCACGGAGGTTCACGAGTTTGGATCTACACGCTGGCTATTGGCAGCTAGGAGTAGCACCGGAAGACCGCCCGAAGACCGCCTTCACTACGCGCCAAGGGCTCTTCCAGTTCAAACGCATGCCCTTCGGGCTGTGCAACGCGCCAAGTACGTTCCAGCGGCTCATGGACTGCGTCCTGCGAGGACTTACCTGGGTATGCTGCCTAGTGTACCTAGACGACGTAATTATTTTCACCAAGGGGACCGTCGCCGAACATGTCGTGGAGCTCGCCGTGGTTCTCGAGCGACTGGCACAAGCAGGGCTGAGTCTCAAGGCAGTGAAGTGCTCCTTCGCAGCCACCGAGATGGAGTACCTCGGTCATAACCTGACCCAGGAGGGTATCAGGCCAACCAACCGGTTGGTGAAAGCGATCGTTGACTTCCCGAAGCCCGGGGACGACGTGCAAGTGCGGAGGTTTGTGGCATTGGCTGGCTACTACCGACGGTTCGTGCCCGAGTTCGGCGCGAAGATGGCGCCACTCACAAGCCTGCTGAGGAAGACGCCTGAGTGGCAATGGAGAGAGGCGCAGGACGAGGCTTTCGCTTGGGCTAAGGCTTGACTGAGCACCAAGCCCGTGCTGATCTACCCTGATTACCAGAGGCCGTTCAAGCTCACGACAGACGCGTCGAAGGCTGGGCTGGGTGCTGTGCTGTCCCAGGACCAGGGGCGCGGCGACCAACCAGTAGCGTACGCCTCGAAGGTCAACAGCAGCACGGTGGCCAACTACAGCATCTCTGAGCTGGAGTGCTTGGCGGTAGTGTGGGCCGTGAGGCTCTTCCGACCGCACTTGTACGGCAGGCGATTCACCATCGCCACCGACCACATCGCCCTCAAGTGGTTGATGACCACGAGGGAGCCCGCGGGAAGGCTGCACCGGTGGGCGCTTACGTTGCAGGAGTATGACTTCGACATCCAGTACAGGCCAGGCATAATCATGTGGCAGATGCTCTCTCTCGCGGCCCAGTAGCGGACGCAGCAGACCTAGAAGAGAAGACCGAGGACGAGCCCACAATAGGCAGACCGGTACAGATGCCGACAGCTGAGGTAAGGACCCCAGACCGACGCCCGAGCGGATCACGTTGCAGGAGCTGTTGGCGACAGAGAACGAGCCGGAAGAGATGGCGAAGGTACAGGCAGTGCACGTATCCATGCCGGACGACCCCATGAGCAAGGAGTCTGCACGCGAGGTGACGCGGGAAGCGGTGAAGATCGAGTTGAACAAGCTAATGGGGGAAATGACGCGTGAAGCGACTGTGTGGCGAGTGGACGCCGCTGAGCTGGGAGTCGTGCAGTTCACGGACGCAGACATCGAGAGAGAGCAGGGCAAGTCAGCGATGGTGCGAGAGCTCCGTAAGCGAGGCTCTTACCTCGGACGGCGCATCTTCGTGGCGGACGACGGACTGGTGCATGCTGAAGTGGCGCCCGGGCAGACACGAATCCTACTGCCCGCCGTATACTGGCCCCTGGCCTTCAAGGAGGCTCACGACAGTATTTGGGCCGGACACCTAAGAGGCCAGCAGACCACCGAACGACTGCGCCAGCTGTACTGGTGACCGAACATGGCAACAACTGTGAAGCAATGGCTCGGTGCGTGCCAAGACTGTGGCTCCCGAAAAGCGAGGCCGCAAGCGGTGGTGCCGCCACTTCGCAGCGTACGAACGGGGGACGTCGGCGACCGATGGGCGATCGACGTAGCCGGACCCCTGCCCGTGACGGAGAATGGAAAGCGGTATGTAATTGCCGCCGTGGAGTACACGACCAGATATGCAGTGGCCGAGGCAGTGAAGGCGCACACGGCGGAAGCCATTGCCCGCGTGCTCGTGTTCGGACCCATGCGAGAAGTGATGATGGACGGGGCCATGGAGTTTGGGAGCCGAGCGACAGCCGAGCTACTAGAGTTGATGCAGACGAAGCGTGCCATACCGACTAAATCTTCTGGGGCTGGTGGAATGCTTCCACAGAACGTGGAAGGACATGGTGGCGCTCTACGTGAATGAAGGACAGGATGACTGGGACGACTTTGTCCCAAGCGCGCTGTACGCGTACAACTCAGCCCGCCACAGCACGCACGGGTACCAGCCGAATGAGCTCATGATGGGGAGGAAACTCCGGACCCCGGCCGAGCTGCTGCGCAGAAGCGGACTGGCGCACCCAAGGAGGACGCTAAATGTCTACCACGAGGTGCTGCTGGCAGGCCTGAAGAAGGCCCGAGAGCTGACCGCAGTGGCCCTAGAAAAGGAACAGGTCCGACAGGCCCTCTACTACAACCAGCGGCAGGAGCGCGGAGAACGGGACTTCCGAGCCAACCAGCTGGTGTGGGTCTACAGGCCCGCACGAGGACCAGGGATCACTAAATTTGGGCATCGATGGAGAGGACCAGCGCAGATCGTTGAGGCTGCCGGCTACGACAACTACTTGGTGAAGATGTTGGAGTCGGGGCAAGAGCTCGTCATGCACTGCTCATTCCTGTTATCCTACTACTATCCGACGCATCTGCTAGAGGCGCTTTCGAAGGACATAGCGCACAACCTACGAGAGGAGGCCGTTGCGGCCGCGGACATCGACCCCGAGGAGGCAGGCGGAGACGCAGCAGAAATAGCCGACCAGGACGCCGCCGAGAATAGCGCCGCTCCAGCCGACGACGTCGCCGCAGCGGAGGAAGAAGCTACCCCGTCGACTGAAGACGCCACAACGCAAAATGCCGCCTACCACGCCGAAGAAGACCAAGCACGCGATGCCGACCAAGGACCAGACGAGCAGCACGACGCCCACGGGCGGAAGCGTACCGCACCCTCCCAACAACCAGGACGAGCAGGCCACGACGCCGGTTCGCCAGGCGGGGAAGCAGTCAAGCAACCCCGACGTAAACGAGCACGTGTCGCCGCACCAGCGGCAGGAGGAGACACGATTGCCAGCCGTACCAGAGCGCGAGCAAGGCGAGCTCCGTACCCCAGTACTGCAGCCACTGGAGACCAGAGACGGCACGACGGGGGTCAGCCCACAGCCGGTAGCGAAGTTGCGGTGCTCCGCCGTTCACCCCGTGGCGATGGCGCAGACAGGCAGCGCCATGAAGCGATCAGCGAGGACGGCGGAGACAGCGAGTGACCTCCCGATAGTGGCGGCGCCGCTGCACAAGGAGCACAACAGCCAACGAAGGACGGCACCCGTGAACTCGCCACGGAAGGAGAAGAACCGGGAGAGCGGCCACAGCGAGGGCCTGCGCCCGATGAAGAAGACGAGGAAGCTCCCATCTACGTCTTCGCGGGCCAAGGACGGAGGGGAGCGGACAGCTTGGTGTCGAAGCGGTCACGGCTCGGACAACTCAAGAGACCGTGCGAGAGTGCCGCCGCCGCCGGTAACGACCGGTTCGGGATCGAACGTGGTTGGTTGATCCACAGTCGCTCGGGGGTAGATCGGTGAGATCGATCACCGGGGTAGATCGGTGAGATCGATCACCCGAACGTGATCGATCTCACCGATCTACCCCCGAGCGACTGTGGATCAACCAAGCCGTTTACGAAGAACTATGGCGAACCGGACGCATGCAGGGCGACAGCGCGGAATGAGGAAGTGCCGGCAGCTGCAGCGGCGAAGAGCAGCGCGCTAGTACCAGTGCTGACTCGACGTTAACTGGCGCCGGTGAAGCGTAAGGTGGTCAAGCAACCACAAGGACAGGAGCAGCAACGAAGACATGATCAGCGACGAGGACGCGAGCAACAACGAGGACATGGGCAACGGCGAGGACAAGTGCGATGACAGGAACAAGAACGACAGCGAGGCCACGAGAGATACAGTAAGGACGAGTTAGGAAGCAGCGACAAGAAGAAGCGAGCGGAGGACAGCAGCGACGGATCGGGGACGATCCGGGGGCCGCCTCGCCTTGGGGCTGACTGCGGCTTGGCTGGCCGGATCAACCTCCCGCTGGTATCTTGTCGTACACGCCGCGATCTTCAATCGTCGCACGCCATTCCTTCTGTCGACGTGCGTCTGTCACTGCCAAACGCGTCCCTCACTCGCTTGACCCCAGGGTCAGGACTAAGAGCACCCCGTCACTCTTACTCTCTTCCCCTAGGTGACATAGGCAAACTTACGGCTGCTGGCTCGCGCGAGCAGTCGCCAGGCGGCTCCCGGCCAGGGAGACCGCAGTGATATAGGGGAGAATCGTTTTAGCGCCGCAGCACGCAAGCGCCCTAACGAGCAGAGAAATACACCCGCCCGTGCGAAGACAGTTGAGTCTCAGTCAGCAAGTTGCCGGAGCCACCCCAGCAAGTGAGGAGTCGGGTAGATTAGCCCCGTGAAGCCGCGGTAGGACAAGCCCGCAGGAGTGAGAGTACGCCGCCGAATAGGGTAGCCAGCCCCTGGTAACCAGCCCCAGGCGCCTCATCTCCAAGGCTGGTAGCAGATCGCTGGATCAAGGCCACCGCAACAGCGGTAAGCTCCGCCACAACACTAGGAACGCAGCAGTCACTAGTCTGTATTTGTGTGTGGTTAGCTAGCTAGAGTAGTGACAGTGGCAGCTGTAGCCATCGGACACCGATCTTGATCAGGATCAGGACCGACGCCGCGTGTTGGTGCAACAGCAGCTTGCAGACGAACGAGGATACGACTTTGAGCAGAAGAACACACACTGTGCTTACTATACGATGCACAGACTCTTCCAGGCGCTGAACGATTGCAGGGTACGAGCCGTTAGGGATGAGGAGGTTGAGCGAATAACTTTGAAGAATCCTACCAGTAGACCAGCAGAGCGACACTAGCCAGCTCTGTCGCCGGCTGCCACCATGGCTGTGAGCTAGACGTACGAGCCGTTTGCGGACGTAAGATCGGACCCCACCATGCTAATGTCAATCACGTGCGCTCGAGAGAACCAGGTAACTTCCTCGGTGGAACGTGCTGTGCGGTGGAGTTCCGTCAGGTGGTTATTCTCACCGTACACCAGGAAACCCTCGAAGCCCAGATCATTACGAAGCAGCTTCGTCAGTAACGCCGTCTTTGACATGACCGGTTGGATTCCACGCCTTTTACCCCTCAGCCTCCGGGTAGCTTTATAAGCCCTAGGAGATGGCGACACCCATTCTCGCCGAAAGTCTCGTAAGCTGTGCATGTTGTCGATCGCGGGGTGAAGATCCATGAAGTACCCGACGCCAGGGTGCCACAAGCTGTGATGCGGCCTTGTTCGTCCACCAGGTTCGGCTTGATCGTGGTGGCAGCGTTGATCTGCTAGCGGCGTCCAATCATCATGGCGTTCGTCCGTGTCGTAGATCATCGGGTGACCCGGTTCCTCCTCCATGGCGGTCTACAACCAGTCGCCGTCGTCACCAAGGGCTGCAAGCAGGCTTTCGCGTTCATGACGGGCGCGTCAGCGTCAGTGTCCGTGATAGACCGATGTGAAAGTCGTTCAGCATGACCCCGTCACCTCGGCCTTGGTGTTGAACGCCAGCTCGTCCTGACCAGAGAACTCGACCACGGTGCTGTCGGTAGCACGCAATTTGCCTTGAATCAGTTCGTTAACGAAAAATGGCAACACCACTGGACGCCAGCCACAAATGGCTTGAAGTCGCCTTAAACGGTTTCCCTAAATTTGTCTCTAAATATAAATTGTGCAGATGTCGATATAATATATGTGAGAGGTCGGCGTTCATGCCGTTCAGTTGTCATAAAAGGGTGGCTCATAATGAAACTAAGATAATATTTATGTAGTTGCCCAATAGGGGGGTACAGCGACCCTTCGTTCTGTAGGGCCGAATCTGCGTCTCAGCAGATATAAGTTTTCTTAAATCAGCTTATGCAGGCGCATAGGCCATTTGTGGTAGGCGTCCACTAAGCTGCTCACCAACTCACAAAAAGACTAAGTTTGATAGACTTCGTAGAACCTATCGCCGTGACGTTGCGAACTTCTTCCAGCTAGCACGGGGGTCCATCGCGTAAGTGTTGATGTGGATTCAGTTCTGAAAGTGCTTTAATGTCCTCACGGCGAGAGCACAACAGCAGAAAGCCCTTCGGCCTCGGTGGCGAACACCAGAGACCCCGAAACTTTCCTGAAGAGAGCAAACGACCGGAACTTGTCATCCAAGTTGATGCTCGTGTGGGTGAGCTTGGGGCTACTGGCACTGTGCTTTTAACAGATCCGATGTAGCCTCGGATCTGCTAGCTGGCGATGCGTTGGCAAAGCACGCATATCGGCCGTCGCCCAGCCTCATTTGCCGTCGATATCGCCGACAGTGGGCTTAGGTACAAGCCGACGTGGAACAGCGGGTCATAGACAGTGATAGCAGTCATCTGGCCGACGGGGTCGACGTTGGTAAAGTTTACCATGATGTCGTCGACCCTTTGGTGTCCCATTCATCGGCAGTAGCGAAGCCACCGTTAAAGAAGGTGGGTGGGGCCCAGCGCCGTGTAGCACACAGCGGAGAGCCACGACGCTGGGAGGCTTGGCTGCTTGTTCTGGTTCGAGCTTCAGCGGTGCAGGCGAACGGCGAGAGGAAGCAGATCCCTACGTACGTCGGTGATTCGGTGTGATTGATCAGTGGTGCCCTCGGTCGAAGTACATGTACATTGAATCGCTGACGTCACGATTCGCCACATAATTGCAGCATAAAACCTCATCTGAGGTTATTTTGGGATTGTTCTCAGCCCTCAGAGAAGCAGAGAAGACAAAAGCAAACCAAGCAGGAAAGTCCAAGCAGTAGCAAGGAGGAGCAAGCAGGAACAAGCCAAGCAGGTAAGCGACGATCGCGCGCTGTCGCTGTGCAGAGGTAGCGACCACCAGACTCACAGGAATTTGTGATTAGAAAGCCGAGATGGCGCGTAAAGTGTGGTTCCAGCTAGTGGATGCAGCAATTCGCGGCGCGTACGCTGATACCCAAACGACATCAGTGTCATTGGACGGTGTCAATGATATTGATGATCTCCGCATGGCAGTCTGGGATCACGTCAAGGCCATTCTACCCTCAAATATGATTGCAGCTAACCTGCGCATCTACGCCGACAGAGCAGCGTACGACGACGAGAGTACCCAGCCGTTGGAGCCGAGGTCGCTGTTGAATGATCTTGACATGCAAGCGATGCTCATCGTGGAAGTGCCGACGCAGCGCGTTGATCCTCGCACTGTGACATCAGAGGCCAAATCAATTGCAATTCCAAGCACCACTGTCCTCAACGAGCCCGACAAGTACGCGGAAGAATGCCTCTCCCTGACAGAATGGGGCGTTGACGCTGTGCACGAGATTCCTTCGATTTGGAGGTTTATGAGCAGCTTGGGCGGATGCACCACCAGCGCAAAGATCTTTTGGCGTATGGAAGACAAACAAATCGTGTCGTTGCTTGTGGATGGATGGTTCCGAAAGTCTACTGCTGACAACGTCAATGCACTGGAAAACAAGAAGAGTATCCTCATTGGATCACCTGGAATTGGCAAGTCGACGCTGCTCTGCGTGATCGCCTTCTACCTCGTCTTCAAACACAAAAAGAACGTGCTAATGTATCGACGATTGACCAAGCTGAACCAGCGCAATTGTCTCCTGTATCTGGGATACCAGGGTGATCAAGTTGTGTATTTTTCGGTCCCAACATGCACGGAATTCAAGGCTGGTCGCGTATATGACGAACTGTGTCGGCAGCAGAAAATCGAAAACGTCTGGCTGCTGTTAGACGGTTTGCATTACGGTGACATTCCGGAACAGCTGGAGACATTTAATTTGCTGGCGACGTCGCAGCAAGTGGATCTGAGTTCTCGAGAACTTGATGATGCGTACTATTGCCTGCTTTCGTGCTGGAAAAAGAAGCATCTCTTCAGCCTGGGCCGAACCATCTACCATTTTGAAGAGGAAGACATGGAGGAGCGGTTCTACTATTCTGGTGGAAGCGTTCGAGAGTTTACACGAGCTACAGCTGAGGACATACGCATCGTGATAGTCAACACTGTCAGGAATGTCAATGACGCCGCTGTGCATTTATCAAGCAAGTCGAACGTTCAGTCGGGACCAGATCAGCTCGACCGTTTACGACGCACCTTCGTGAAGGATGAGCAAGCCGCAAATGCACTTATTTCATGCGAGCACTGGGTGCAAGTCGTCGATTCCGAGTATGCCGTTCTTGCGCTTCATACGAGGCTTCGATCGGATGCGCTCTTACGAATCTTCAACTGGGCTCAAAAAGCTGGACATGGATCACTCGCTGGAAGTGTTTTCGAGATCTATCTACACCGCCTTGCTGCTGACAATATGCTGAAGCTCCGCATGTCTGAATATGATCTGCCTGAGAAAAGAAACCCAAATGATCCCCGTCATTTCAAAGAGACTCAAGTGCCTTTGAAAACCGGCGGTGCACTTTGCTGTGGAACGGCAAGCGATCATAAGAGCCATCTGAAGGCGTGGAGAGACGACGAAAGGCTCACGTACTGGTTTCCTGCGTGCCATGATTTCCCGAATATTGACAGCATTGTGAAGCTCGAGTCTGCCATCGGCAGTAACAAAAGGGGCAACGTGGCTTACCTTCAGATTACAGTCGCATCAAAACATGGCTTTGACGTGAAGCAGTTGGAGAAGATGAATGCGATTTTTTTCCCGGCTGATGTTAAGAGAACTGGAAAAAGCGAGCCGCCAATCTATATTGCCGTTTGTCCGGATAGCAAATCGTGTGAAGCGCTTATCTTGGAGCCATCAACCGAAGTCTTGGAAGCGAAAAAGGTATGCCGAGTGTTTGTGGGCTACTACGAGGAGGCTCCCTTTGCGACTGCTGTTGATGGTCCGATGAACAACGTTCCTATCAAAGCACTCCCGCCTCCTCCTCCATACAATCTCCGAAAGCGATTGCGTACTGAGTAGCCATCCGTTGGTGAATCGCGCTGTTAGTCTGAAGCCACCACCCAACAACATAACGAAGATTCATAGCTCAAGCAGCGCACCTGGCGATTTTTGTTCCAGTTCGAGAAGAGTGTTCCTTTATCATGAAGCCTCGCTGTATTCTCACGAAATGCTTGATCAGTTACTTTGCCGCACGGAAGAGTAGCTTGGTCAGCTCGCTAATTTCGCCGGTCTGCACACTGCAAGGCTCGCTGTTTGTCGCGCTTCGGAAGTCCACGGTTTCTCCCTTGGCTGCGAGTGTCCAATCCTTCACCTCGATAGAATTTCCCGAGACATCTGCATCGAAGAGTTCGTCTTGCTCAAGTTCTCGGCGTTCTCATCGTCGTACTTGCCTTTTTTCCTTTCGTTTTGGTGCTTCGACGTAGTCGTTCATGTCGTCGGCCCGTTTGTTCGACTCACCAACCGTCGATGTCTCCTCCGCGGTTCCTTTGCATTTTGTTCTTCTGCATTCGTATTGCTTGCGTCTCCGTTGAGGAGCTTTCGCAGCAGTAGCCCCCTTGGCTTTCTCTTGCTGAAATACTACAGCAAGTGACCTTTTTCCAGATCGTGCACTTGCAAATCCGCCATCGCTGCCTCTTTCGAGCTCGCTCATTGTGCTCGCCTTGATCTCGCTGAGTTTTGTCGTGACACCGAGCTACTGGACGATCATGCCGCAACCTGGTATTGATTCTGGCACCTCTCGTGTCGCTTGTTCTTCTCACGAATACTCCGAGCGTGACTAATAACCTGACGATCCGTTCGCGTGCCATGCCAACACAGCTTGCAATGAGTTTCCACGATCAATATCGGTGAATCATCTTTAAAGCTGCGCAGTAGCGTTCGTGTTCTTCGCGACTCCATGCCCCGATCTTCTTGGGTTCGTAAAAACTTGTGCATCAAGCTTGGCTGGTTCTTTCCCTGGCCCGAGGCTGGTCAAGTTGTCGGTGGAAGCCTAGGTCGGATGAGCGCCCAAAGCACGGAAGCAACGATTCGTCACCTGCCCATAACTTTTTCGAGATTCTCCTGGACCGGAGAACAGGATTTGCGCCTCTCGCAGTCAATCCCCGATCGATGGACAACAACAACTGCATTTCCCTGCAGCGACAGCGTCGGAGGCGGCACTGCCCCGTGGCGCACATCAGAACGACGTGTGGGAGCGAGGTGGAAGACTATGGTTTGAGATGCTGGAGGTCGGAAGCGTACCAACAGTATCTAACGAGGCGGGCAGCTTTGGAGATGACGTCGACTTCAATTACAAGCACCGCCATCCCTGAAGTCGTTCAGCCTAGCCAAAGTGGTCGGGGCTGCCACTGCAGAGCCATCTGAAGATAAAGTGAAGGTTGAGCCGGGCCCGTTCTCACTGCCACCAACTGAAGACGGACCTCAACAACAGATCGCGGCATGGCGGCGGATCATGTTGGAGTTAGTTTCTCCCCATCTCACGGCACCATTCACGTCGACAGGAGCAGGCGGATACATGTAGATCTACGCAACGGAACAGACCTACTCACTATGTCACGTGCTGGAGACAAGAAGAATCCATGTCAGCACACCCGTGTCCACTCCGAGCGCAGCCCCTCCTCGCTATGGGTCCCGGAAGTGGCTGGAATGGCACAGCTCGATAGCGATGCCCATGAATAAGCTACTACATAGTATAGTATAGTATAGTATGTTGTATAGCGACGAAGCCCATGAAGAAGATGAAGAAGACGGCTCTGGGATGAGAGCTGCAAAAAGAGCTGCCTGGGAGATTGAATGGTGCGATGCGATGACCGAGAAAAGCTTTCTTCCTCTGCCAAGCCGCGACACTGAAGAAAATCGGTGTCTGGAGCAGTACGAGCACGAGCGGTGTTGTGCCGCTCGGAAGTTGTATCGCTACGGATCGTGGAGCCAAATCGCAAACCACGTAGGATCGAGAACAGAGCGCCAGGTCAGTAGCCACGCACAGAGCATTCGCGCCAAGAGAAAACGTGCTGAGAACCGACAATACGTCCGCAACGACAGGATCAGTTCACAAAAACTTGGTGCTCCGAAAGCAACGTCAGCCAACCCCACGTCGACTGCAGTATCGAAAAAGCCTTTCTCTAACGATCAAGTTAGTGAGTTTGACGTCGCCAACGTTCGCGGAAATTCTCAGGAAATTAATGTCCGGTCAAGTACCAATCCTCGAAAACTCAATATGTTCCAGCATTCGACCTGCCCCGGTGAATCACCCTCCAGATGACATGAACTTCACCACGTTTCTTTCATCACCGATCGCCAGGAAATTGGAGCTGAGGAACAGGTTAGCACCCACTTGACAAACAGAGGTGACGAAAGCTTCTGGAGAAGAACATTTTCAGCGGCCCCACAAACGATCGAACATGCCGCACCGCTGTGTTACTCGCCACTTGATCATTTGGTGGAGATGCTTCTGGGATGAAGACCTGCTCGAACCTCTCGACATGGAGCAAGATTGATTCGATTCCAATCGAAAGCACTTCACTGCTCTGCTTGCATCCTTTATTGACGCATGAGATACAAGAGGAACGTGTATGTCCTTCACATACTGCCATGCTTCCCGAGGCCGATATGGATGGCATGGTGACAAATACTTGGGGTAAGATCCATATATTGCCGACTGCCATGTGTCTCGGCAGTGAAAGCGAACGAATCAGCATATACTACACATTCTTGGAGGCGCTGAGCTGCAGCGCCAGCCGTGTGCGAAGAGGAGACGGCTGCTGCAGGCTGCTTATCTCCTGTGGGTAAATAATCCAAAATTTCGTTGTGAGTTTCTGCAAAACACATTCCCCAAGGAGCACCCTAACGATGCCACTCACCTGCTCGTTCAGCAGCGCCTTGGCCTTGATCGGACTGTTCTCCATAGCGACATCGACCTCGGTCTTTGGCCGCTTGATCGCCTTCTCCACCTGCCACGACAACAAAAACACCATCAGCTCCTCCTCACCAACGGTCCCCCGCTCCAAAATCGTACAATGCTGATCATCTCTGTCGTCTGGCTCATGACCTGCGACAGCTTGGCACTCGTCACCTCGATCGACGACGCCGTCTTGGCGTAGGCGGCCTTGAGCTCCTCCAGCTGCTCCTCCGTCAGCTCTACAGCATTGTCCGTCGCCTCAGGCTCACTACATCATCACCCCAGTCAATCTCTCTCCAAGAATCATTTATCTGCCAACCAACGTACGTCACGAGCACGTCTGCGTGCCTCTTGCGAGCCCTGGCCAGCTCCCTCCGCGCGTTCGCCGCCGCCATGCGCGGCACCCGCTCACGCAGCTTGAGCACAGCCGCCTGCTTCTCCATAAGCTTCTCTTCCAGCTGCTTCATCCTGTTCGTCGTCTCCTCGTCTACAGCCGCCACTTCCTGCTTGTCCTCCGGGTCGTACTTACGCAGCGCCGACGCGAACACCGTGGCGCACAGGTCGCTCACGTGCGCGCGGAAGATCTGCTGCTGGGCCGACGACGCCGCGCCGATCTCGCGCAGTGCCGCCGCCGCCATCTTCTCTCCACACACGCGTTGGGCCTCTTTGATCTCCAGGAAGGAGTAGCGTGGTGGCTTGTCCTCCTCCGGCGTCTGCGTCGGCTCCGTCTCCTCTTCCCGCGTCATTCTGCGAAAATTCAAATTTGAAGAACTTGGTGTGGCACATGATTTTAATGTCGTGAACCTCATTTACGTGTTGCACACCAACTTGCTGGTCGTCTGTTCATGCACCGTCACGACACAGACAGCATCCGCACTTGCTGCATCTTCCGACTCGACGATGGCCATGCGGCGCTCGGAAGGCGGCGACGCGTCTACAGGGACCTTCGACCTGGCGGGCTTCGCGTCTACTGGCCAGTCCGGAAGCGCCTTCGCGTCTTCTAGCCACTCTGCCGTCCTCAGCACGCCGCAGATGAAGCCCTCCACGTCCCCTCCCACCTCCGTGCCGGCACTAAGCTCAGCAGGCTCGTCCGGCCCCGGCAGCGGCGGCGTGCTGCTTTTAGGCAAGCTCATGCGCCGCGACCGCCGCCTGTTCACGTGGAAGTGGCGCGACTTCGTGCTGGAGCGCTCGAGACTGCAGTACTTCAGCCAGAAGGGCAACCGCAAGGGGGACATCCCGCTGGCGCCACACACGCCCATCACTATCCGCATGTGCAGCGAGCCCAAGCCCTTCGGCTTCCTGCTCTTCATCCGAGACACCAAGCTCACGCTGGCGGCCGCCACGGAGCGCGAGCGCCACCAGTGGATCGACGTCTTCTGCGACGTCTTCCACGCCAGCGTGGAGCAGGCCCCGCCCGACAGCAAGGCCGAGCGCCGCGCCAAGCCCACGTACCTGCCCATCCCCGACTTGGGCGAGGACCACGACAGCAGCGCCAGCAACCTGCTCGTCCAGCAGCGCAGCTCGCTGGATAGCGGCGACTTCGGTGAGACGGGAGGCCAGTCCACGCCCGTCATGGCGCACAACTTGCTGGACAACGAGCACGTGGGCAACTTGAAGCGCGACTCGTTCGGGGAGGACGTGATCCCGATCCTCGAGTCGCGCATGACGTACGCACCGCTCAAGGAAATGTACTCGCGCATCACGTTCCCGCCGAGTCTGGCGAACGGCGACTTGCTGGTTGGGGTCGGCCCCATTGTGCGCCGCATGGGGTGGACGGACGAGCGCATTCTTGCCGTGGGCATGTACATTGACCCCGAGACGGCGGCCGAGGAGCTCGACAAGTTCCACGGCCGCGTGGTCAAGAGTCTGTACGGCGACCAGCAGTTCTACGACCACTTGCTCTTCCACACGACGTTCCGCCGCAGCTTCGTGGTCACGGCGCGGAAGCGCGTGTCCAAGTCGGTGCTCACGGCGCTGCTGCGCGACGAGCTCGCGCCGCGCATGGGCCCCAGTGCGACGGCTATGCGCACCTTCCTTGGCTTCATCGAGAAGTCGCTGAAGAAAGCCGAGTCCATGGTCATGAGGATACACGAGGACGGCCGCTTTGAGTATCGGCTGCGGGGTCAACTGTACCCGCCGATCGCGTCGCATGCTCTTTGCAAGTGCGTTCAAGCTCTCTTCTTCGACAACAACTCGATCCAGCACGACGCGAAACGCGGTCTGGTCGAGAGGTTGCCGTCCTTGTGGGGAGGCGAAGTGCTGGACGCACAAGACGAGATCTTCGGCAGTCTCCACGAACGCGTACAAGAGGTGGACAGTGAAGATGAAGACGATTCCGAGTCGGAGGAGGACGAAGACGATGATGACAGCGAAGCAGAGGATCTCTTTGGTGCTGTGGATCACAATAAAGAAGAAAACAGCCGTGAGTCTCCCCAGGACAACAGCGGAGACGATGAAAAGGAAGACGATCCGCATGATGAGACCGAAGAGAGACGCTCTTCTGTCTTCAAGGCCGGCAAAACCGGTCGATCCAAGAGAAACAGCCACCTTGGTCCTCCGAAGATCCATCGGCAGCCATCCACCAGAGCCGAATGGGCGGAATACGACGACAAAGAGCTGGAAATGCTGCGCCGCGAGAGTCGAACCCTCATGGTGCATTTCGGCCCCATCGTGGACCGAGACAGCAACGTCCTGTTCAGTGGCGACTTGGTGGCTGATGGCAGTGCGCTGCTGGGTACGTGGTCTCACCAGTTTTCAGTGTCGCCGGAGCAGTACGACACGCCCTACGACTCGCACCAGTACCGGTTTTCCGTCGGTCTGTACGTGGATCCTGGTGCCATTAGCGAAAGCCTGTTGAAGTACAAGGGGCTCTCGATCGGCAGCATCGTCCAGGACACCGACTACTTTCACCAGTTCTCGACGGGCAAGTTCAAGAAGCACCTGGTGTTCAAAGTGGACGCCAAGATGAAGCTTCGGATCCTGCTCGAGTACTTCGACACGCGGTTCAGCGCGCTGATTACGTCGTTCGAGGACATGAAACAGCCTCTCGATAGCCTGGTGGCGCTCTGGGATCACGCACATCCACAGGAGCAGCAGAAGCAGCTCGAGTTGTGTCCGAAGGATGAAGCGCGGTTCTCAATCGCCGCTGATGGGTCCATGACGTTGCGCGTCAAGAAGCGCGGATCGTTCAAGGACGAGAAGAAGCATCCAAGTGCGGCTTCTTCTGGCGCGCCAGCGTCTTCTTCAAGCGAGGAAACGCCTGTTCCAAGCAGTGGAAGCACGGATTCCACGGCCACAACCACCTCTCGTACGGGCTCCGTAGGCGAACACACGCTCGCCCACGTGAGCAGCTTCCGCGGCAACCGGGAGCTCGAGGTGACGCTGCCTCCGCCTCCTTTCCACTTGGCCGTGGAGAGTTTGATCTTCGGCTTCCACGCCATGGACCCCTCGGCTCGCACGCGGCTGATGGAGCGCGTGCCCAACCTGCTGGATCTGGCGCGGGATGACCTCGTGCACACGTACCACGACGAGATCCAGGCGCTGCGGGAGAACTACAAGCGGCAGAAGCCCGAGAACCGCGTCAAAGTGGGGTACCTGAGCATTTCGTTCGACAAGCGCAAGATCCTACGAAACGCCGACAAAGGCGGCGCCAAGGAGGTCACCATGGTGCCGTCGCGCTGGTCCAAGCGCTGGTGTCGGCTGGACGGGACGCTCTTCTCGTACTACTCGCACAAGCGCTCGCGCAAGTACCGCGACATGATGGAGCTGACGCGCTGCGAGGTGGTGGAGATCACGGCCAACAGCGGGCCGGATGTCGCGCGGTTCGCGTGGGAGAAGGGCGAGAGCGACAGCATCCGCATCGCCATCATCAAGCCGAACGGCGAGATCCTGGCGCTGCGCACCGAGACCATCTACGAGGGCGAGGAGTGGCTCGAGTCGCTCACCGATGCCAGCAAAGTGCGGCGCCACGCGGGCGCTGCGGACAACTGGACGACCTGGGACGCCAACTTCTCGCAGCAATTACGGCGACGAAGCAGCAGCGCCCGGGACATGCTGCGGAATCGCGACGGGCGGAGCGGATCCGCAGCGAGTGCGTTGAACAGCGACCGACGTTCCAGTGTGGAGCACGACGCCGCCAAGTCGCACGGGACTGCAGACAGCAGTGCGGCTGCGAAGGACGAGCTGGACGACGAAGACGTGGACGAGTACGACAGCGAGCAGGAGCTGGTCGAGAAGGACGGGTCGCTGCTGGCGTGGGTGCAGGAGGACCCTCGCCACGCCGTCATCGCCTTCCTGCTGGGCACCGTCTTGTACCTCGCGTCCGTCATGCACCGCACCCAGCCGGTCCTGGTGGCCGAAACGCCGTAGCGACGGCGAGATGAAATGCCGCAACGTTCAGGGATGCCGAATACTGCATTTTACTGCGAGTCAAGCAAATAAATGATGTTCTTGCTGGCTGCACATGCGCGAGTTAGTTCTTGAATAAACTGAAAATCAATAATTGTCAATAATTGCTCCGATAAAAGCGTATGCTTAGAAACGCACAGCAGTGCGAGCATCAACCTTTTGTTAAAACGGAGGAATATCATAGTTTCGTCTTGAAGACTGAATGTTACGCGCACGAGGTTAAAAATGGTGTTTCCCGTTCATGATATTCCCTAACTTTGCAATATTATGGCGAACTTGCATCGTTTCAGTACAATTATTTACGGAAACCTTTGATGACAGAAAATAAGTAATTTTGGACCACTTATTTTATTGAATTGGCCGTCAATGTATTTTTCGGCATCCATCGATTCGACTGTTGCTCCCTTTATTTTGTGTTATATATAATAGTACAGCTGGGAGTCTGCAGACAGAGATCTCACGCGTAGTACTGCGGCTGGTAGTAGAGTGACCGTCGCTGCGCCTCGTGGGTGGCGTAGTGCACGGGGCCTCCCCACAGGGCGTCCTGGCCCAACGTCGGCAGCTCCCGGGCCGGCGTGCAAGGCTGCTTCCTGCGTCCCCAAAGGCCGGAACGCTTGACGCTATCCTGTTCCTGGTTGTCCTGACAGAGCGGAGCGTTGCTCTCTTGCTGCTGCTGTAGCTCCGTCTCACCGAAGGCTTCAGGAGACGCTGAGAAGTCGAACGCATTGAAGCCCATGTGCAGCTCGGCGTCGTCGAACTGGTTGCTGACTGGGATCTGTTGCTGCTGCTGCTGCCGCCACTTGGCCGAGACTTTGCGGGTGCGGCCGTCCTCTATGTCCAGATCTTCCACCTGCGGGCTGGGCGTGGCCTCGGGCTGCTGGCCGCGGCACAGGCGGCGGTGGCGCGCTCGGAAGCGCTCGATGTCGGCGGCTTCCTGGTTGGCCTTGGGGCCCTCGGCCGCGTAGAACTGGAACATGGCGGCAAGGCGACGGATTGGGCAGTGGGCGGAGATGGCGGAGGAGCGCTCCCGGCCGTTTCTAAACGCTTGACGCAGCGTTTTCGTCGTCTGAGAGAAGCGGGACTGCGTCGTCTGAGAGAAGCGGGACTGCGACGAAAGCGGTGCCACAAGCAACGGCGCTGCGATTGGCGCGTTTTTTTTGGAATATTTTGAGAAAACTTTGAACCAATCGCAGCGCGTTGAATAGAAGCGTCACGGCGCGCATAGAAATATGTGATCGTCATTGCGATGTTCACTCGCGGCTGTGATTATCGTTGGTCGGCCGTCCTGATCGCTGGTCCTGCCCCCGGACTCCTGGGCTGCTCGTCGGGTGCAATGCGTGAGGGATCGAGCGCCGTGGTGGTCGCAACTTGCTTTTTGAGAGGCTAGTCGATCTCAAGCGAGGTGAGGACCTCGCCGCGAGGACCGGAGGCAAAATATGGATTAGCGAGGTAGAATTGCAGCCACACTGGGGCGAGTGTGGAGAACCATGCACCTAAACCCCATGATGCAGATATGGGCTTCAGTGCATTGTGTTTGCAGCTAACTTCGCGAACGGCAACAATGTTCGCAACAACATTGTTCGTCATTGACTTCAGCAAGTTGAAGTTCTCCAACCAATCACACTCTTCGAAACTGTAGCCATATCTTCCACTTCAACCTGTGTCACTTTTGGCATTCTCACAGTCCTAACAAACAAAAGTATTTGGTTTGCTGTGTTAACCTGCACGGACTACAGACAACTGCAATGACGGCGAGGTTCCCCACGGTCTACACTACTCACAAACAAAACTTCTCGTCTCCAAGCTTCCACCGCACTTAGTACCACAGCGCCTTGTTCCAGAAGAGGCTCTTCGCGTTGGCGAGATCGTCGTCTGCCACCGAGAACGTGTCGTTGAACACGATCTCCGTGCCCACGCCGGACTCGTTGTACTGCGGCCAGTACAGCTTGTCGTCGGGCCACATGGTGTTCGGGTTGCCCGTGATCACAAAGGACAGCAGGTACTTCTGCATCATGATGGCGACCGTCGAGTTCACGGACGAGTCACCGCCGGGCCCTCCAGCGCCCCCGCCCATGCCGGTCGAGCTGCCCGTGCCACCGAAAGATCCTCCGTTGACATTGACAGAGCCCTCCGTTGTGGCGCTGCCAGTAGACACGTTGGCGTAGTACGAGCTGGCCGATCCGTGGACTGAGCACGACGCGACGTGCTGGAGCTCGTGGACAGTGTGTACGTGCTGTACCAGTAGTAGTTCTGGTCTGCACCGTGCGTGGCCGAGCCCAAGGCACACTCTGCGTTCCACGTTGAGTTCTGCAGAGCCTGTGTCAACGCCAGGTTCTTCCCCGTCAAGTCAAGCGACTGCTTCATGTCGGCGAAGCGCAGTCCGGCGCTGGTGTAGTCGTCCTCCGGGTGAGCTCCTCGATGACGTCGTCCGTAATGGACGGGAAGAAGATGCGGAGCTCGGTGGGGATGTCGTCGGCGTCGTCCACGCCCGAGTAGGCCTGACTGTTGGCTCGTGCTGCTCGTGCGAGATCACGCACGGGCCCGAGAAGTTGAAGTGGCCCTGGTACAGACTGGCCTCGTACGTGTCCGGAATGATGAAGCCATCCACGCGCGGCTGGTACTGGTACGTGTAGTCGGACACGACGTCGCTGGCGGTATCCTGGAGCGTGCTGAAGTCCACCTCGCGCATGCAGTCGAGGTGGCCTCCATCGCACCGGACAGCCGTGGACACGTTCTGCCAGAACTGCTCTGCGTGGTGATGGCCGGCGCCCGGAACGTACCCCGGGGACATGATGTATGCCTTCTCAAAGAGCTGCGGAGCGTTGCCGCCGAAGCGCGTCATCTGGAACATGACCTGCGAGCCGCCGGCGGAAAAAAAGTCGACAGCCGTCACGTTGTTCGGGTTGCCACCGAAGTTGCCGATGTACGTCTTGACCCACTCGAACGCGCGGGTGGAGTCCCAAACCACTAGGTTGGCTGCTCCGCCCTCGTGCTGGTACGTCGGGCCGTTGCCCAGGCTGGTGATGCCGAGACGGTAATTGTACGCGACGAAGACAAAGTCTTGACTTAAGTCAAACAACCCTCGGTAGTGTTCTGCGACTTGGAACCAGCAGCGAAGCCGCCGCCGTAGGTCCACACCATAACGGGGAGGTTCGTGGCGTGGCCGGCGCCCACACGTCGAGGTACAGGCAGTCCTCGGTGGAGGAGCAGTCGACGTCGGTGTCGGCAAGGTTCGTGCCGGTATTGGTATTGTTCTCCTGAGGTGGCAGCTCCGGGGCGGCAAAGCGCAGGTCGCCTGACGGGACGGCGGCGAAGCGGATGTTTTGGTACTTGTAGTACCCGACGGTCGTGTTGCCACCGACCGCCTGGACGGTGGTGTAGTCGAGCTCGACGGTAGGCAGCGATGACGAAAGTACCGGGGTGGCAGCGGCCATCAAGAGAGCGTATAAGCGCATGATTCTGCTTGCTGGTGGACTTCGGAGCGATTGTTTCGTGCTGGTTGCTCGGCTTGAGGCACAATTGAAAGTGCGCCAGACAAACCTGCGGGTGGAGAGGCTTGACAAGGATTGCAAGGGAGTAATGGGATCAACGCATTGCTGCGTTTGCCACGTTGGCCCTGCACTACCATGTAGCGGAAGTGCTTCGCGTGCCTTCCAAGTGTCATACGAAATCCCGCAAAGCACACGCTCGATTGCCAAGAACAACGTGCGACCACAGCGTTCTCGAGACTCCTGGGCTCTTGCTCTCGTGAAACGCGTCTCCCTTGGCGTAGGTCGTCCACTGCCACGGTTGCCATTGCAGTGTAATCTCGAGGGCCATAGTTGCTGTTCAGAAAACCATAAAGTGTCCTGACAACTCAGACTGCAGCTCAGCAGCACTGCAGTGATCAGCCAGGCTGCTGAACCGTGTAGCCCAAGCACTGTAACAGGATGGAGCCACTAGAGGACGGCAGCGGGACCAGAGGGCGCTCGAGTGGATGGAGTGACGACGGCGTGTCAACAAGGGCGTTGGAGGGCCACCGCGTGAAGCGCGTGCCCAACCGGACCTTTGGCGATGGGGTGCAAACGTCTAGGAGTGAGTATGGGGGCCGTGCGGACCGTGAGGTACCGCCCCGAGGTCCAGAGAGAGCCGATACGAGCCCGTCGAGCTCACTCGCAGACTTGCCACGAAGCACGCACACAGCTTCACGGCGAGACCAAGGAACCGCCCGCTGGAGAGCAGGCACGACGCAGTAGTCGGCGCGGGGCTTAGAGCATGGATTGCAGGAAGATAATAAATAGGGATACGTCCCGGCTACTGAGGTGGCCCGTAGCGTCTTAAGTTCAGGGGCAACAGCAGGGCCCAGAGGACGAACGCAGCACAAGCACTACGAGCTAGCGACCCGCCGGCAAGCAGGCGAAAATAGACTTGTTACATGGTGGGCATACAGGGGCCTAGTCAACAAGAAGACGAACTCATTGGCTCGAGCGCGACTACGATGACGACCTCGCCAGCCGCCCGCACCAGGACCACGAGGATGGTCACGCGCCAGGCTGAACGCGAAGCGGCAACGAGAGACGAGGCCGACGACGCCGAGGTTGACGCCGACCATGACGGGGACGAGTCGCGATCCGCACGCGCTGCTGACGAAGACCGCGGCAACGGCGACGACGATGAAGGAGCCCCGCGTGACCCACCCGCGCGGCGCGGTACTTCAGCAGCGAGCTCCACGCCATCAGCGGCGGCGTTGAATAGGCTGGATGAGAGGCTGGCGGCGATCGAGGCCCGGATGACGGAGACCGACGCGCGGGCCTCACGCCAGCGTCACCCACGCGAGCAACGAGGGGCATCGAGGCGACCAGCGGCGGTGCCGCCACCATCGGACTCTCCCAGCGACAGTAGCCCGTCCAGCTCGGACGACGACGATGACCACGAACCGAGACGACGCAGAGGAGCTTCGCCCGACGGTAATCCCGACGACGACGACGGGGAGGGTGACTCCGGCGGCAGCGACTCGGCCAGCAGCACGGAGGGACAACACCAGCAGCGCAGTCGACATGGACGCCGCGGACAACCGGGACCGCACGGGCCACGGGAGCGACGAAGCGTGGAACAGCCTCGGAGGAAGAGCGTGAAGGACCTGTAACTGCCGGCATTCACACCTTCGCCGAAGGTGTCGGTCGCGACCTGGATCGACCTGGTAGATCTGGCCCTACGAGGTGCTGAAGAGTCGGGGCGCGGTACGTGGACGGACGCGTCGTTGTATTACATTCTGGGCAACAAGCTCATGGACAACGCCGCGCGCTGGTGGGTGAATATCAACCGGAAGCTGGACGAGCGAGGCCGGACCTGGACGAACCTTAAGAAGATGCTGCTGCGGCGCTACGCCGAGAAGCTGGACAAGTCGACGGCAGAATGGCGAGTGAACATGCGGCGAATGGCCGGGGGAAACGTATGCGGACTTCGCGGCCGGTCTGCGGGACATCGTGGGAAGGAACCGCGTCAGCGAGCGGGTTCTGTTGGCTCAGTTCTATCGTTGCCTGGACAAGACCACGAAAAAGCTGGTAAAGCAGTCACCCAAGCCCCGCAGCCTGGAAGAGGCGGTCGACAAGGCTACGGAGATCGATGATCCAATGGACAACGTCGCCCAAGGGATGATGAACGTGGGTATGCCGTGGGCCACCGCACCCAACCCGTATGTGGTAGCGATGGCGGGGACCCGGCACGATGACAGTCCGGCTGTGCGATCAGGACCGAGGGGCGGCACAGGGGCTGACCCCGCCGGCCGTGTGGTGTGCTTCCGCTGTGGCCAGCCCGGCCATTGGGCTCAACACTGTTCCAACGAGCCTCATTGCTATGCGTGCTTAAAGCCAGGGCATTTGGCGCGAGACTGCCCGAACGAAGAAGCGAAGTCGCGGAACGACGCGTACCTCAAGCAGCGTGGGCAGCTAATGAAGCCGTCAACGGGAAACGACGAGCGGGCGCGGTAAAGGGGTTATGGCGCCCGGTGCGGAACATGGATCCCCAACGGGTGAGGAAGCAGCGGAGTACGGACGAGGGTGTGTACCGGTCGACGGCAGCCACGCAGCCGAACCGCGAAGACGCGGGGAGCGGGGAGTGCGGTGAGTTCGCCAGAAGCCGGGGTGCGCGGAGTGAATGAGGCTGATGAGAACGAGAACGGATAGAACAACGAGACTGAAGATGAGGAAAAGGAGACAAAGCCGGTGGAGGTTGTGGCGGCGCGCAAGATCCCCAGAAACCGAAGGGCCGAAGCACCAGCGGAGAGAGTGCCAGGCATCGATGAATGAGGACGAGGTGATGGAGATGATGAAGGCGTTGAAAGGAGACGTGGAGGCACGAGACGAGGAACGTGCTGCACGCTCAGTGGTGACGGTGAGGCCGGCCATGGCCGCTGCCCGGTATGTGCGCGTCGACCGGGCGACGCCTGTGATGGGGTCGGCGCCACCGGAAGAAGACAAAGAAGGCGGCGCCACGGTGAGAGAGGCTGGCAGCCGATGCCAAGCTGGGGAAGGCGCGGGCACTAACAAGGAGGCGACGAAGACAGAGGACGACGACCCAGCAGTCTGGAATGCCGCGCACATGTCGTACAGCGACTCCGAGGTGGTCGTGACGGCCTCAGAGGCAGACGGTGTTTCGAACGAGGAGAGAGAGCGCGTCCGTAGTGGCGGAGAAGGAAGCGTGTCGCTGGCACGCGCCAAGCCCTCAAGCGCAAGAAGCGGGAGCGCGTCAAGGTTCTACAGGCCTGCCGGGCCGCGCTGGGGCAGGAGGTGGCGGAGGAAGTGCGACGACGAGTGGCAGAACGACAGGAGACGCGCCGGGTGACCAGCGAAGAGGCCATGGTCAAACTGGGGGAGCGGCGCGCACGGCGCCAGACAGACGGCGACGGCGAAGGCGTGGAAGGCGGCGGAGTGCGAGCTCGAGTGAGTCTGGTCAAGCACCAGCGTGATGGTGCCGAGCCCCGACGCACTGACAAGGGAGACGGAGTTGAGTACGTGGGCGCGGACGACGTACTGCCGACGGCGATCGTGGGCGTGGCTGGCACGCGGCGGCATATAATGCTCGACAGTGGCGCGAGGTACACGATTGCCGGCACGGATTGGATGCAGTATGGCGACAGAGTCGCACGCGACGCTCCGGTCGACTACGTGGAAGGGATCGGAGGCTTCTTACTCGACGTGGTGGGCCTGGAGGTTCACGATGACCACGGTGTTCGGAGAGACTATCCATGTCGACGCGTGCGTGGTGGCGGGCTGTACGGACGAGTTCCTGCTAGGGGTGGACTTCATGAGAGAGCGCAATGCCATGATGGACTTCGAGCGCAACGAGGTGCGTCATCGTGCAGCAGGGCGCAGTGTGGTGATCCCGTTCCGCACGTATGATGGCTCGAGTGGCGCGCGCGTGGCCGCGGTAAGATTGGCGCGGGGTGCAGCACTGACTGGCAGCGCCGTGACGCCCGTGGAGATAGCTATTGCCACGGAAGACGGCGAGCGGGGACTCTTCATCCCGACCGAGGTACGAGCGCGGCGTTGCTCGCCGCGGCCGTGACCAAGGTGACGAACGGCAAGGCACTGGTGCCAGCCATCAACGCGCGCGACAGCATCGTGCGGCTGCCTTAGAAGTGCGAGTTGGGAACCTGGATACCTCTGGACGACGACATGCAGGTTCTGGAGCTGAACGGGGAACTCCGGAGGGATCGACTGCAGCAGTGGCTGGACGAATTGGGGAACGTCGACGAACCCCTGGACAACGATGACGTGGTGAACGTCGGCGTGCCCGACGACAGCGTGAGACGGATGGTGCTGCAGTTGCTTAGGGCCTACCGCGGACTGACGGAGAATGCGAGTGACTGTCCGCCGGCTACTGCGCTAGAAGTTGAGCATCACATCGACACCAGGGATGCGGCGCCGATCATGCTGAAGCGGCGTCGGCAAGCCCAGGCGGATGACGCCATTGTGAACGGAAAAGTGAGCAAGATGCTGGCTGCCGGAGTGACCGAGGAAGGGAACGGCGCCTGGGGTTTCCCGGTGGCCTTAGTGCGGAAAAAGAACGGAGAAGTCCGGTTCTGCGTTGACTATAGAGCTCTGAACGGGATCACAAAGATGTCTACCCACTCCCAAGGATTGATGAGACGATCGAGGCGCTGGGAGGCGCCCTGCTCTTCAGTACCCTCGATCTGAAGGCGGGGTACTGGCAGATCCGCATGGCGGAGCAGGATAAAGTGAAGACGGCCTTCACCACGAAGAAGGGGCTGTACCAGTTCGTTCGGATGCCCTTTGGGCTGTGTAACGCGCCTTCTACTTTTCAACGGATGATGAACTCGGTGCTACGCGGGCTCACGTGGACGACGTGTCTCGTGTACCTAGACGACATCGTGGTCTACACGCGCGGCGGCATTGAACGGCACGTCTTGGAGCTAGCGTGTGTACTAGAGAGGCTGTCGGCGGCAGGCCTGACGCTAAACCTGAAGAAGTGTGTGTTTGCTACGCGATCGATGGAATATTTGGGGCACGAGCTGGGTTCCGAAGGAGTGCGACCGCTCGATCGACTGATCACGGCTGTCCGAGACTTTCCGAGACCGAAGGATGCTGTCGAGGTGAAACGGTTCGTTCACCTGGCAGGTTACTACAGACGCTCTGTGGAAGGGTTCGGCGCAATGATGGCGCCGCTGACGAAGCTGCTCAGGAAGGCGACGACGTGGGAATGGGCGGAGGCGCAGGAGCGCGCTTTCGAACAGGTCAAGGCAGAGCTGACGACGAAGCCCTGCTGCTTTACCCGAACTTCCAGCTACCATTCCGGTTGGTGACAGACGCCAGCAAGATTGGCTTGGAATCCTGTCTGATGGAGGACTATGGGCGGGGGTGGCGTTTGCAAGCAAGGGGAACAGTGAGACAGAGTCGAACTACAGCATCACGGAGTTGGAGTGTTCGGCGGTCGTGTGGGCCATCAAACGTTTTCGTCCTTACCTTTATGGCCGGCACTTCACCATCATTACTGACCACGCTGCCTTGAAGTGGCTAATGACCAGCCCGAATCTGACGGGAAAGCTGCACCGCTGAGCCCTGACACTCCAGGAATTTGATTTCGATTTCCTTCGAAATCGGCCACGACGTTGGTGACGGGAAAGCTGCACCGCTGGGCCCTGACACTCCAGGAATTTGATTTCGATTTCCTTCGATTTCCTTCGGCCCTGACACTCCAGGAATTTGATTTCGATTTCCTTCGATTTCCTTCGAAATCAAATTCCTGGAGTGTCAGGGCCCAGCGGTGCAGCTTTCCCGTCACCAACGTCGTGGCCGACGCTCTCTCGCGTGCACCTGTGGCAGCTACGGTAAGGGCGGCGATCGGCAGAAGAAGGCGGTCCCGACAACGGACGCTGGAGCGAGCCTCTATCTCGACAACCGGCGCCACCACTGGAACCCGGCAGACCTCAACAGCAGAGAGCGATTTGCTGTCGGCTGTCGTCGTGACCGCGACAAAGAAGCGGCCGAGCGAGGACGATCCGCTGAATGAGGGCGGGCAGGCGACCGAGGACGAGCTGTCAGGCGAAGGCGAGAGGCCGGGTGGAGGCGAGCAGCTGAGCGTGGGCGCGCAGCCGAACGAGGACGAGCACTCGAACAAGGACGAGCGGCCGAACGGAGGCGAGCGGGTAGACGAGACCGGGCGGCGCAGGGGGCGCGAGTTAGCCGAGAGGAGGACGACAACGACGGTAGCAGCGGCAGTACCAGACGCACCAGCAATGGGGCCGAGTAAGCGACAGACACGTGCCGTCTTGGAGGAGACAGCGTCCCGACAACTGACGCGCGCCGCCAAGAAGCGCGCCCAAGAAGCGGAACGGTGTGCGGCGCGAAGTACAGTCGACGAGCGGCCAGCAAACGGCGAGCTATCCGTGCCGTCCGTTGCTATGCCTGCTGTTGCCGCCGCTTATCTTGTCCGTGCTGCTGCCGTCCACCTAGCTGTACGTCGTCGTGTCGTCCGCCGCTCCGCTGTATATCTTTCTGGTTCCTCGGCCTCGCAGCGGCGGCGGTCGGTCACGCCACTAAGCCTTCAGGCTTATTAGTCTCTTCCCCTATCTCGAATCGTCCCCGATTCGACGGAGGCCCGAGCGTCTGAGCCGTGCTCGTCCTCGTCCTTGCTGTCGCCGTCGGCTGCGCGAAGTCGCCCGTCCAACCACAACTGCTCGTAGTCCTTTTGGTTCACCCACATCTTCTCGGGGGGCCGTGCCGTCCTGCCGCTTCCTGAGCGCTGCACTTCAAATTCCAAGACGTACCGCCCGGTACGCGTGCGGTAGCGGCGTCGGCGGACCTCCACGACCTTCTCATCCGGTAGCAGCCGATCCAGGCGCGGGTGGCGCGACACCAAGCTGTCCGCCCTACGCCTGCCCTGCCCAGCAAACACGTACACCCGAACTGCGTCACCTTCGTCGGGTACGTGTTGCTGCCCTGCTGTGCTCAATGGTACTGGCCCCGTGTTTCCTCCGCTCACTGTGGTGCTGTCTGATTCCAGCACCGGTTCTTCTTCCTGATCGGCCTCGTTGCCCTGGTCAGTCACCAGTGCTCCTTCTCGCGCATAGGCCCGTACTGGGCTATTGTCGCGACGGTCGCCGACGTTGGCCACGTTCGCGTATGGTGCCTGCCTGATCCGGGCGCACGTCCGACTCGCGACGCTGTCCGGCTGCGTGCAGCCTCGGCTGGCCACGGCTGGTCGTGCCCTCTTCCTCGGCCCAGTTCTCGTGGCTGTTGGCGTTCCTCCCCCGCTCGCGTCGCTGCCCGGTACGGCTTTCCTCTTCCTCTTGCCGGTACTGGTCTCACTGACGGCGCCGCCTTCTTCCGCTGCTTGCCGTTGCTGTAGTCGGTGGCCACTTGGCGGTGACGACGAGGTGTCGGTTGCCGCATTCTCGGTCGGCACGACGGCGCCGCTTTCAGCTCCATTCGCGCTCGGTGGTTCGTCTCGTTCGCGCTCGGCGTCGTCTAGCTCGCCGTCCTCCCGCTCAGTGTCTGCGTGGTCGTCGCGATCAAGGCCGGCTTCGGCGTCCTCCTCTTCGTCGAGGTCGGCGGTGGCGACGGCTTCTTCGCGTAGGTCCAACGCGATATCCTTCGCCATTTGCCCCAGCAGGTTCATGGGGTAATAGTAGGGCAACAGGAATGAGCAATGTATGACCAACTCCCTGTCAGATTCCAGCAGCCTTACCAGGAAGTTGTCATAGCCAGCTGCCTCGACCACTTGTCCTGGTCCACACCAGCGATGACCGAACTTCGTGATTCCGGGCCCTCGGGGCGGGCGGTGGATCCACACTAGTTGGCCTGGGCGGAACTCTCCCCGTTGGCGTACATTACGCCTGTTGTAATAAATCGCCTGCCGTGCCTGCTCCTTCTGCAAAGCCACTGCTGCCAACTCTCTGGCTGTCTCTAGGTCTCGGATCAGCACGTCATGGTATTCCGCCAGTGTGCTGTGCGGGTAAACCAGCCGACTCTTCCGCAATAATTCGGCCGGCATTCGCAACTTGCGCCCCATCATCAGCTCGTTGGGCTGTACCAATGCGTGGTGTGTTGCACCGAGTTATACGCATAGAGAGCGCTCGAGACGAAGTCGTCCCAGTCATCTTGCTCGGCCTCCACATAGAGGCTCACCATGTCTTTCCATGTCCTGTGAAAGCGTTCTACCAGGCCCAGCAGATTAGCCGATAGGGCACAGGTGTGGCTTGCTTCACTTGCATGAGGGCTAACAGCTCGGTGACCTTGCTTCCGAACTCCTTGGCGCCATCCATCATTATTTCTCGCATGGGCCCGTATACCAGTACGACCCGGTTCATCAAAACCCTGGCGATGGCAGTGGCTGTATGCTCTGGTACGGCCTCTGCTACCGCGTAGCGCGTCGTATACTCGACGGCCGCTATAACATAGCGGTTTCCATGGATCGTTTCAGGCAGCGGCCCGGCCACATCAATGGCCCAGCGGTCGCCAACGTCCCCAGTCTTGACGCTTCGAAGCGGTGGGACGACTGCCTTGGGCCTTGCTTTCCGCGACCCGCAGTCCTGGCAGGCGGCTACCCAATTGTGCACGGCTTCACGCATGTATGGCCACCAGTAGAGCCGCCTTAGTCGCTCGAACGTTGGCGGCCCGCGCAAGTGTCCAGCCCAAATACTGTCATGGGCCTCCTTGAACGCGAGCGCCCAGTACACCGCTGGTAGGATAATTCTGCTCTCGCCTCCATCGACTTCTGCGTGTACCAGCCCGTCATCGGCCACAAACACCCGCTGTCCGTGATAGGTGCCCTGCTGTCTCAGTGTCTGCACCATCACCGATTTAGCTTGCTCACGTTTCACATCCTCATCTGTGAATTGCACTATCCCAATCTCCGCTGCTTCCACTCGTTGCACCACCACGGACCGAACCACATATTTAGCTGCGCTGTCGATCGCGTCTTCCAAGGCGTGGGGTTGTCCGCGCAGTGCTGCCCTTGTTGCCGCCGCTTTGGTCTCGACGAGGTCGCTGTCCTGGTCTGTTCTCACGCTCCTGCCGGCTGTCGCGCTGGTTGCTGCTGCCGCAGCTCGGTCTGGTGGCGTCTGGCTTGCCACAGCCGCGGCCATCATAGCCGTTAGCCTTGATTCAGTCTGTTGCTATCGATTTCCAATGGCGGGATTGTCTTCCTCGGTCTTCTGGTCGGCACGCTCATCTTCTTCCGTCGGCACGGGTCCTCGGGACAACGCGTCAGCGACAGAGTTCTCGCGTCCCAGCCTGTAGACGAATTCGAAATCGAATTCCTGCAGGGTCAAGGCCCAGGGGTGCAACCGCGCCGCAGGCTCTTTGCACGTCATCAGCCATTTTAACGCCACATGATCCGTCACTATGACGAACTTCCGTCCGTACAGATGCGGGCGGAACAGCTTGACTGCCCACACTACCGCCAGACATTCGAGCTAAGAGATGCTGTACTTGGACACGGCGGGGCTGTTCACCTTCGAAGCGTAGGCAATAGGCTGATCGCCATAGCCTTGGTCTTGCGACAGTACCGCTCCAAGTCCAGTCTTGGACGCGTCCGTCGTCAGTTTGAACGGCAGTTGGTAGTTCGGGTAGACTAGCGCTGGCTTCCGGCTCAACCAGTCCTTGGCCCAATTGAATGCTTCTTCTTGCTCACTATTCCATTGCCAGTCACTTGGCTTCCTCAACAACCTCGTCAGGGGCGACATTCGGGCTCCAAAGGAGGGCATGAACCTCCTGTAGTAACCGGCTAGCGCGACGAACCTCCTCACCTCAGCTACGTCGCTAGGTCGGGGGAAGTCGGCTACGGCCTTCACCAATCTGGTCGTCGGCTCTATCCCGTCCGTCGTCAGGTCGTGACCAAGATACTCCATTTTCGTTGCAGCGAACGAGCACTTGGACGCCTTCAAGCTCAATCCAGCGGCCGACAACCGCTCCAGTACCACCGCCAGTTCCACGACGTGTCTCGCCACACTGCCCTTCGAAAAGATGACTACATCGTCGAGGTAGACCAGGCAGCAAACCCAGGTCAACCCGCGAAGCACACAATCCATTAGGCGCTGGAAAGTACTGGGCGCGTTACAGAGCCCAAAGGGCATACGGCAGAACTGAAACAACCCTCTTCGGGTCGTGAACGCGGTCTTGGGCCGGTCCTCTTGCGCCACGGCCAACTGCCAGTAGCCCGCGTGTAAGTCCAGGCTGGTGAACGTCTCGAGTCGAACAGCGCTTCCAGCGTCTCGTCCACTCTCGGCAGTGGGTAAGCGTCCTTTGCCGTCCCTGCGTTCAAGGCTCTATAGTCAATACAGAACCGGACAGTGCTGTATTTCTTCTTCACCAAGACGACTGGAAACCCCCACGCTCCGGAGCCTTCCTCCACCACGCCGTCCTTCAGCATGTCATCCACGTTCTTGTCGATAACATCGCTCTCCTTCACAGCGTGTCGACGCCTTCGCAGCATGATCGGGGCTGCGTCCCCGGTATTGATGTGGTGTTCCACCGTCGTTGTTGCCAGCGGCGGGCATCCTTCCTTCTTCTCCACTATGTTGACATGCTGCCGCAGCAAGGCGACCACCAAGTCCCGGTCGGCTGGTTCCATCTCGCCGATGTCCAAGCTGCTCTCGTTGTTCAGTGGCTTGGCGTCGTCCTTCTTCAGCTTTTTGACCCACTCGGCCACTCGCTTCCGTTCTAACTCGCCATTCATCTCCAACACCGTCATCGTTTCGTCGGTCGGTACCCAGGTGCCTAGCACTTCGCGTGCGGGCAGCTTTTCTCGCCGCCCTTCCACGTTCAGTACTGCCACTCGAATAGTCCCATTGCGCACCACATCCACTGTCGGCGCCAACAGCAAGTGCCTCTTCGACGTCGGCTTGGGCAGGAACAATCCGGTCGTGCCGTCGGCCGCATTCACTGTCATCCGCACAACCCCTTGCGTATTGGTCTGCAACTTCACGGTCTTCGCTAGGCGCACTGTCGCCGCCCACTCTCCAGACGCTTCCAGCAACGGCGTCACTCCGTGACACTTGAAGGGCACGATCACCTTCTCGTCGAGCTCGTCAGGTACTTGAGCTCTCGTCGCCCAAAGTCCAGCTTCACCTGCCGTTCGGCCATCCAATCCTCGCCGATCAGCATCTCGCTGCCTTGGCCTTCCACCAAGAGGGCGTTGACCGTCACCCGCTGCTGGTAGATGGGCGTCCCCGTGAACTGCCGCACTCCTAGTACTCGAGCTTGTCCGCCACCGAAGCCTTCGACGATGTCCACCGGTGCCGATCGCGTAAGACACCGCCCGTACTGCCTCAGCTCGTCGCCGGCGATACTGAACTGCGCGCACGTGTCCAACCGAACTTCCAACGTCCTCTTCTTGGATACGGTTAGCAATGCCGTGGGCAAGCTCGTCATCATGCTGCTCCCTGTGACGCGCAGCTGCGCCTTCTGTTGGGGCTTGCCTTCGCCGTCTTCGACTAGTTCCACGTCCCCGTAGGCGCCGTGCTTCTCGTAGTGGTACCCCGCACGCTTTCTCTGCAAGTCTCGCTGTTCCTTCGCCTGTTGTCTCGCCGCCGTGGCCATCGTAGCTCTCTCGTGCTGTCGTCTTTTCCGCTGCAACCGATACAATCGCGCTGCCCGAAACTTCTTCGTCTCTTTCAGGGCCGTACGTCGCGCCGCCCGCATGTCCGACAGCGATCCGGTCTCTTCCTGGTACTGCGGGGCTCCTTGGTCGTACGCCTGCAGTTGTCGTTGCCACTCGGCGTCCGTGATCGTCTCGCTCTGCTTCCCTTCTTCCCTCGCTATCACCGGAACCACCGGCGGCGCCTGCTGTCCTAGCTTCGACCGTTTCCGCTCTGCTGTTCGCACGACGGACACTACTTTCCGCATCGCACGTCGCTTCTGGTTCGCTGACGCGTCGTGGGTCACCTCCTGCACCTCCGCGAGGATATGCTTGACCACCACTCGCAACACCTTGGCCCTCTCGTGCTGTTCTTCGCGGAACTCCTTGGTCAATATCCCTCTTGCTATGGCCAATGCGTCTTCTGCCCGACGCTGTCTCCGACGCCGCGCCTTGGTGCGGCCACTGCTCACCAACCATGACAACCGCTGAACGCCTTGGGGTGGCACCCTAATCGTCGTCGCTGCGGGTGGCTTGCTCTCCGTGGCGTTCCCGGCGTCGCTTCTCGCTGGCACTTCGGCGTCCTGGCCCACGCTCTGCTCTACACCTGGCTGCGCCATACCATCGCCAGCACTGGGCTGCTGCCCTTCGTCTTCAGTCGCTCCGCTGATGACCTCGTCCGCGACTGGCCGGCTCAGTTCCAGTCTGTCCACGACGCGTCCTTCCCTTTCTGTCTCGTGACGCCGCTTGCCCAGCACCTTCGTCGCTGCCTGGCTCAAGCCGCCACTCTTCCCCTTGTTCTGACCGCGGCCAGTCTCCTCGCTGTTACTCTTCCCCGTGGTCGAGCCACCGTCTCCGCGATCTTGGCTCTCCAGATCCGCTTCGACTGACTCGTCTCCCACCTTACTCGTCTTGTCCGAGGCACACGCGCTCGAGTCTCTTCGCGCTTCCTCTGTGGAGAATATCTCTTCCAGGAACAGTCGAGCCTCCTCCTCTACTGCCCGGGGGCGCTTCCCGCCGGCGTCGTAGCGTTCTGGGAGGGGCTACCCGAGTTAGCTGTCGCCGCTGCTGGCTGCGCCTGCTGTTGACTGGGTGGGCTGCCCCCGGCCGCGCTGGTTGTGGCGCCGGCGCTGGTACTGACGGGAACCCGTTGATGTGGGATTGGCACTCTCGCCACCAATGGCCGGGCATCCTGCAGTGGTGGCATTTGGACGCGGCCTTGCGTTGTTCCATGTCCTGCGGTCCGAAGCTGCTCACATCGCCGTAGTTCCCACGGCCTCCTCCGCGTCCGCCCCCACTGTAGATGCCACGTCCGCGGCCGCCATAGCCACCTCGTCCTCGGCCGCCATACCCGTAGCCTCCGCTGTACTGCGGGTTGCTCGGTGGCGCCGGTGTGGTTCCACTGCCCTGGCTTCTGCTTTCACCTCGAGTGTCTTGGCCACTTTTGGCTTACTGGACTCAGACCGCGTGGTTGGCGTCCGGGCAGCTGCCGCCTGCCCTATCGCTGCGGCAACGGCTATCGCTTGAAGGGCAGCCAATGGGAGGCCGCCGTCTTTAACCGTTGAACTTGTAGCCAATCGGCTGATCGCATTTCCTGAATCGTGGTACTTTGGTGCCGTGTCGCTGCCCCCGAAGCCAAGACCCAGCTGCTCCCAGTTGATAGCCGGTCTCACTTTCGCTTTCACTTCGCTCTTCTTCGGTGGGACGGCGCTCGGCTTCTCATCGTCGTCGCGATCCTGCTGGTACCGCCGCTGGGCCTGCTTCCAGCTCGTCACCTTCCGGCCGGCACCGTATTCTCCATAAGCATTCACCGCGTATCCCAGGGCTTCACTGAGCGTCGTCGGGCCCATGGTGCACACGTGAGCCGCTGCATCCTGGTTGTTCAGCCCGTCGTAGAACGCTTCCAGGTACGACTCAGTCGACACGCGCTTGCCGAATCCAATGTTGGTCAAGCTATTGACGAAGCTGTCTAGTCTTTCCCCAGGTTGCTGGGCCCGCTGGCTGAGCTTCTTCTGGATCTTCCAGGCGTTCTCGCGCCGCCCGTACTTCTTGCGCAACTCATCTGTCAGGTACTCGAATGTGTAGTCCACCTGGGTCATACGCTCGCCCATCACTACTAACCACTTGTTCGCGTTTCCTTTCAGGTGGGCTGTCGCCCCGTAAAAGAGCTCCATAGACGTCCATGACTCGCCTCCCAGCACGGCTTGGCGCTGCACTGCCTGCCGCACGGTCGCCAGCCAAGCTTCGATGGACTCACCGGGCAAGCCTTTGAAGTCCTCGATGTCCAGCTTTTTCATCTTGCTGCTTCGCGCCTGGGTCATCGCCGACGCCGTTGCTGCCGTCGGGGCTACTGAGGCCGGTGTGGCTGCAACGGGCGGGTTAACCACGAACCGCCGCATCATGGCTCGTTGCTGGGATGGGGTCAAGGCGTCCCACCAGGTCATGGACTCGAACGCGTCCTCCTGCATCGGCTTGGCTCGCCCGTGCCGATCTCCTTGTTCAGTCGAGATGCTAGGTCGCGCCGGTCGTTCCGTTGTTCGACTCAGGCCGGTGTGGTGGCGACGACCACTGCGACTATCTTCATCGTCTCACCCGTCTTCATCTTCGGCGTACCCTCCGAGACCGGCACCCTCGCTGGCGCCTCGCTGTCCACATCTCCCTGGTTCCAGCTGGCGTCGTCCGTCGCGTCATCGTCATCACCCTCGTCCGGGTCATCGTCGGGGTCGTCACCACCGGCGGCTGCGACAGCCACCGAACTGCTGACTTCCACCTCATCGGTGCCACCCGCGTCATTGGCCAAGCTGAGTCGCGTTCTCGTGCGGCGCTGCCGCTTCGGCCGGCGTGCGGCTCCACTGTCCGCTCTGGTACCGGTCGACGGGTTCGTCGGCGTGCCGGCTCTCGTTGTCACCATTCTGCTCTGCTGCTCCTGAAGTTCGCCGACTCATAGTTGTGCTGGTCGATGCTCTTCCAGCTCGGCGGCTGTCTGCTCTCCAGTTCGTGCCTCGGGACCAAGTCTCGTGAAGTCGCTCCCCTGCTGTTCTTCCGGCTGGCTGGCTCGGCGGCGCTTACGTTCTTCGACTTCCGTGTCGGGAGGACAACCGTACCTGTATGACCACCAAGTAATGTTGCCGTCCAGTTAGGCCACACACCCCGTACCGTGCCAGGTTTGCGCTGAGCTACAGAACAGGTGCCCGGTGGCAGTGTCCACCGACCGCTGAAATACACCTAACTACGAATCGAATATACACAGCAGTCTGCGTACACTTTCCGCGTGGCCGTGCAGGTGCTGCTTCCGGTCCAAAGATCTTCTCTCTTTCGCTAACTACTGGTTGCACAGGTCGCTTCGTCGACGGGGCTACAATACCCGGGGGGGCTCTGAGTACCCACTTAGACTGCCAAGCGGCCTGAGGCAGGCTCGACTAGTGCACGACAACCACTGGGCTTCGATACCAGTACACGGGGCCACGATACCCGTTTCCTATTCTTCGCAATCTTCGGACCTTGGCGGGCGTTGCTAGACGTTCGCTTCGGCTGTCTGTTGCTCAACAGCTCTTCGCTCAGACAGGCGTTCGCTTGCTCTTTGTATTTGCGGTTAGTTCTTCTCGTTTCGCTGCGAATCCAGAACTGAGCTCTCCGCTCGCTACCGTACACATGCAAGGCCGCTGTGCGTGTGCACCCACCGACCGTCTGTGGCGTCTCTGGTCCGCACGTTTGGCTGGGATCTTGGGCGGCTGCCTTCTCCGCGGCTCTTCAAGGTGCGCGATCTTCCCGCGGCCAGACCCACGGGTTGGCCCGCTGTGGGTCGGCCTGCTGCCGGCCTGCGTCTCTCGCTGTTGTTGTCCGTTGCTATGCCTGCTGTTGCCGCCGCTTATCTTGTCCGTGCTGCTGCCGTCCACCTCCTAGCTGTACGTCATCGTGTCGTCCGCCGCTCCGCTGTATATCTTTCTGGTTCCTCGTCCTCGCAGCGGCGGCGGTCGGTCACGCCAGTAAGCCTTCAGGCTTATTACTACACTATTTTTTTAAGAAAAGTCATCCGTCGATGGGAGCAGTACTCTGCGTCAACAAATGATGAAGTCAAATGGACATTGGTTTGAAGCTGTACTGAACCACAATGCTCGCACATTTCGAACGAGACGAACCTCTCCAGCTCGAAATTAAAGGATCCATCGTTGATGATATTATCGGCGCCTTGCTGTACAATCCAGATTATGTTGAGGCCCAGTCGACTCGTGCAGTATTTTCAGGTTCAGCCCAAACTACGATGTATAAAACGTTCATGTTTCGAATACATGTACTAGCCGTAGCGGATAAGTAGATTCTTCTTAATTTCACTTCCGTTTGCACCTGGACCTCACGTTACATCACTTAAATTGCCTTGGCATCCCTCTATTAAGCTAATTGAGGGAATGAGGTATGATACCTCAAATATAGAGGCCTGGTAGCGACTGTAGAAAGCAGAGAGCAGGGTGAATCGATTTGGTAGGAGTTGCGAGCTCACTCGCCGAGACAGTGTTTCAAACATGTCGTTGCTTTGCTCTGTCCGTGTTTATTTGGTGCAAATCGCAGCACGAGTGCCGGACAACGCTGCACCCGCTGTTTTGCTAGTAGCGCTCCGTCGTCGGCCGCAGAAGTTAGTCGCTCGACCACCTCACAATAATCAGTCGACCGCAGCTTTTTAGTCGCTGCAGCGGCTGAGCCTTCAAGACGCTTATCGCGTGTGACGACTACAGCTTCGTCATGATCGGCGGCGACTGCGTTGAGAGCAGCGCGCGGGCCTCGCTGGGACGGACAGAGGGACAGAAGATTCACACGGCTTCCGGCAGCTCGGGTCATGGGGACGATGCGGACCCACCCAGCCGGTATTTCCGATGTTCGATGCCACGTGACCGACTTTTATGTTCGTGGACCTGTGGCGTTGCTATAGTCGCGGCACTGTCGTCGGGGCAGCGGAGCTGCTATTGGAAGGGCGATGCGTTGCCATGCGCAGTCGGCATCAGCTCAATGGTGCTTTGTATCCGCATCCAAGGCGTGCAGCCTTCACTGCAGGTTGGACTGGTTGCAGGACATCGATGAAACGAGCAAGAATTGACCGAGTTGGTGTAGTCAATCACGTGGCGATTCGCCAGCGTGCAGCGGCATCTGGAATCGATGAGGGCGAGTGCCGCCACTTGGCGGCGGTGTCGTGAGGATTTGTGTCAGCGTATCCGCCTATTGCAGTAGAGCGCTGTAGTTCGCCTGTTGGGTGGGTGGGTGGGTAGGCGACTGAACAATCGACTACAAATGCTTGACGTACTGCTGAGCAAATAAGCCGTGGTGATCTCCGGTCGAGAAGCGCGCTCAGCGACGACAAGAGACGGTGCTTGGTGGCTCGACAAGAGGTTGCACCTCGCTTGCAGGTCGACGACGTCCGTTAGGTAAAGCCTGCGCCGCGCGCGCAATTTGGTCGAGCTTTCTTCTGCAACAGCAGACCACCGACGATTTGCCTCTTTGTCAGGCATCCGGGACCGGTTTACGCAGATGCTTGACGCCCCAGCACTGCCACGACGACGACCACCCCGACCGCCGCTCGCTGCGACGCCAACCGGCCCGAAGTGCTCTGTCACTCATTCTCCAATTCACGCTCTTCGCAGCAAGCAACCCCAAGCAAGCCCGCTCCGGAAACTACCACCACCACCTGCCACCATGGTCAACGCTTTCTCCGCCATTGCTGTCGCGCTCGTCGCCACCTCCGCCGTCGCCTCGGCTGCCACCATGCGCTCCGAGGCCGCCGCGATGCCGACCGGCTCGTGGCCGGCCAGCAAGGGCAACGTCTACTACTCGGCGCCGTACACGGTGAAGAAGGGCACAACGTTCGACGGCGGCATGAAGACGTACCAGCGCAAGGACATCAAGTGCGGCGGCCAGAAGGAGAGCGGCTCCAAGACGGCGGTGTTCCTCGTCGAGCCCGGTGCCACGCTCAAGAACGTGATCATCGGCAAGGACCAGATGGAGGGCGTGCACTGCGACCAGAGCGGCTGCACGATCGAGAACGTGTGGTGGGACGACGTGTGCGAGGACGCGCTGAGCATCAAGGGCGGCTCGGCCAGCAGCGTGAGCAAGGTGATCGGCGGCGGCGCGCGCTCGGCCGACGACAAGGTTGTGCAGCACAACGGCCTGGGCACGGTCTCCATCGAGGGCTTCTACGCGCAGGACTTCGGCAAGCTCTACCGCTCGTGCGGCACGTGCGGCGGCAAGTCGCGCAAGGTGACCGTCAAGAATGTGTACGCCGTCAACGGCAAGAAGAGCATCGTGACGGTGAACAAGAACTGGGGCGACCAGGCCACGATCGAGAACGTCAAGATCAAGGGCAAGAAGGTGGACGTATGCGCGTGGTCGCAGGGCTCCACGTCGGGCGAGCCCAAGGAGCTGGGCGCCGGTCCGTCGGGCTCGCTCTGCAAGTACTCGACCAGCACCGTCACGTACGCCTAAGTCGCCTGCGAGAAAGCAAGCGTGCATGGAAGCAAGAAAGCACACCGCATCGCTGTCAGTCGCGCCGGTCGGTGTACATGTCGTGTCGTTCGTTCTGAGAGGAAATACAGAGATAAAGTTGGTGTCACTCACTCAGTCGGTCTTGTTTATTGAATGCACTGCTGCGCTCTACTGCAGCAAGTGCTGCGTGTGCTCCTTCGGTTGGCGTCGGCGTTGGTCGTTGTTGTCCCCACCAAGGCTTTCATCGTCGGTGACCTCCGCTGCGTATGCGAAATAATCGCCGATGCTTTGGACTGGCATCTTTTCATCCAAGATATAGTAGCGACTGTAGAAAGCAGAGAGCAGGGTGAATCGATTTGGTAGGAGTTGCGAGCTCACTCGCCGAGACAGTGTTTCAAACATGTCGTTGCTTTGCTCTGTCCGTGTTTATTTGGTGCAAATCGCAGCACGAGTGCCGGACAACGCTGCACCCGCTGTTTTGCTAGTAGCGCTCCGTCGTCGGCCGCAGAAGTTAGTCGCTCGACCACCTCACAATAATCAGTCGACCGCAGCTTTTTAGTCGCTGCAGCGGCTGAGCCTTCAAGACGCGGAGCCTACTTATCGCGTGTGACGACTACAGCTTCGTCATGATCGGCGGCGACTGCGTTGAGAGCAGCGCGCGGGCCTCGCTGGGACGGACAGAGGGACAGAAGATTCACACGGCTTCCGGCAGCTCGGGTCATGGGGACGATGCGGACCCACCCAGCCGGTATTTCCGATGTTCGATGCCACGTGACCGACTTTTATGTTCGTGGACCTGTGGCGTTGCTATAGTCGCGGCACTGTCGTCGGGGCAGCGGAGCTGCTATTGGAAGGGCGATGCGTTGCCATGCGCAGTCGGCATCAGCTCAATGGTGCTTTGTATCCGCATCCAAGGCGTGCAGCCTTCACTGCAGGTTGGACTGGTTGCAGGACATCGATGAAACGAGCAAGAATTGACCGAGTTGGTGTAGTCAATCACGTGGCGATTCGCCAGCGTGCAGCGGCATCTGGAATCGATGAGGGCGAGTGCCGCCACTTGGCGGCGGTGTCGTGAGGATTTGTGTCAGCGTATCCGCCTATTGCAGTAGAGCGCTGTAGTTCGCCTGTTGGGTGGGTGGGTGGGTAGGCGACTGAACAATCGACTACAAATGCTTGACGTACTGCTGAGCAAATAAGCCGTGGTGATCTCCGGTCGAGAAGCGCGCTCAGCGACGACAAGAGACGGTGCTTGGTGGCTCGACAAGAGGTTGCACCTCGCTTGCAGGTCGACGACGTCCGTTAGGTAAAGCCTGCGCCGCGCGCGCAATTTGGTCGAGCTTTCTTCTGCAACAGCAGACCACCGACGATTTGCCTCTTTGTCAGGCATCCGGGACCGGTTTACGCAGATGCTTGACGCCCCAGCACTGCCACGACGACGACCACCCCGACCGCCGCTCGCTGCGACGCCAACCGGCCCGAAGTGCTCTGTCACTCATTCTCCAATTCACGCTCTTCGCAGCAAGCAACCCCAAGCAAGCCCGCTCCGGAAACTACCACCACCACCTGCCACCATGGTCAACGCTTTCTCCGCCATTGCTGTCGCGCTCGTCGCCACCTCCGCCGTCGCCTCGGCTGCCACCATGCGCTCCGAGGCCGCCGCGATGCCGACCGGCTCGTGGCCGGCCAGCAAGGGCAACGTCTACTACTCGGCGCCGTACACGGTGAAGAAGGGCACAACGTTCGACGGCGGCATGAAGACGTACCAGCGCAAGGACATCAAGTGCGGCGGCCAGAAGGAGAGCGGCTCCAAGACGGCGGTGTTCCTCGTCGAGCCCGGTGCCACGCTCAAGAACGTGATCATCGGCAAGGACCAGATGGAGGGCGTGCACTGCGACCAGAGCGGCTGCACGATCGAGAACGTGTGGTGGGACGACGTGTGCGAGGACGCGCTGAGCATCAAGGGCGGCTCGGCCAGCAGCGTGAGCAAGGTGATCGGCGGCGGCGCGCGCTCGGCCGACGACAAGGTTGTGCAGCACAACGGCCTGGGCACGGTCTCCATCGAGGGCTTCTACGCGCAGGACTTCGGCAAGCTCTACCGCTCGTGCGGCACGTGCGGCGGCAAGTCGCGCAAGGTGACCGTCAAGAATGTGTACGCCGTCAACGGCAAGAAGAGCATCGTGACGGTGAACAAGAACTGGGGCGACCAGGCCACGATCGAGAACGTCAAGATCAAGGGCAAGAAGGTGGACGTATGCGCGTGGTCGCAGGGCTCCACGTCGGGCGAGCCCAAGGAGCTGGGCGCCGGTCCGTCGGGCTCGCTCTGCAAGTACTCGACCAGCACCGTCACGTACGCCTAAGTCGCCTGCGAGAAAGCAAGCGTGCATGGAAGCAAGAAAGCACACCGCATCGCTGTCAGTCGCGCCGGTCGGTGTACATGTCGTGTCGTTCGTTCTGAGAGGAAATACAGAGATAAAGTTGGTGTCACTCACTCAGTCGGTCTTGTTTATTGAATGCACTGCTGCGCTCTACTGCAGCAAGTGCTGCGTGTGCTCCTTCGGTTGGCGTCGGCGTTGGTCGTTGTTGTCCCCACCAAGGCTTTCATCGTCGGTGACCTCCGCTGCGTATGCGAAATAATCGCCGATGCTTTGGACTGGCATCTTTTCATCCAAGATATAGTAGCGACTGTAGAAAGCAGAGAGCAGGGTGAATCGATTTGGTAGGAGTTGCGAGCTCACTCGCCGAGACAGTGTTTCAAACATGTCGTTGCTTTGCTCTGTCCGTGTTTATTTGGTGCAAATCGCAGCACGAGTGCCGGACAACGCTGCACCCGCTGTTTTGCTAGTAGCGCTCCGTCGTCGGCCGCAGAAGTTAGTCGCTCGACCACCTCACAATAATCAGTCGACCGCAGCTTTTTAGTCGCTGCAGCGGCTGAGCCTTCAAGACGCGGAGCCTACTTATCGCGTGTGACGACTACAGCTTCGTCATGATCGGCGGCGACTGCGTTGAGAGCAGCGCGCGGGCCTCGCTGGGACGGACAGAGGGACAGAAGATTCACACGGCTTCCGGCAGCTCGGGTCATGGGGACGATGCGGACCCACCCAGCCGGTATTTCCGATGTTCGATGCCACGTGACCGACTTTTATGTTCGTGGATCTGTGGCGTTGCTATAGTCGCGGCACTGTCGTCGGGGCAGCGGAGCTGCTATTGGAAGGGCGATGCGTTGCCATGCGCAGTCGGCATCAGCTCAATGGTGCTTTGTATCCGCATCCAAGGCGTGCAGCCTTCACTGCAGGTTGGACTGGTTGCAGGACATCGATGAAACGAGCAAGAATTGACCGAGTTGGTGTAGTCAATCACGTGGCGATTCGCCAGCGTGCAGCGGCATCTGGAATCGATGAGGGCGAGTGCCGCCACTTGGCGGCGGTGTCGTGAGGATTTGTGTCAGCGTATCCGCCTATTGCAGTAGAGCGCTGTAGTTCGCCTGTTGGGTGGGTGGGTGGGTAGGCGACTGAACAATCGACTACAAATGCGTGACGTACTGCTGAGCAAATAAGCCGTGGTGATCTCCGCTCGAGAAGCGCGCTCAGCGACGACAAGAGACGGTGCTTGGTGGCTCGACAAGAGGTTGCACCTCGCTTGCAGGTCGACGACGTCCGTTAGGTAAAGCCTGCGCCGCGCGCGCAATTTGGTCGAGCTTTCTTCTGCAACAGCAGACCACCGACGATTTGCCTCTTTGTCAGGCATCCGGGACCGGTTTACGCAGATGCTTGACGCCCCAGCACTGCCACGACGACGACCACCCCGACCGCCGCTCGCTGCGACGCCAACCGGCCCGAAGTGCTCTGTCACTCATTCTCCAATTCACGCTCTTCGCAGCAAGCAACCCCAAGCAAGCCCGCTCCGGAAACTACCACCACCACCTGCCACCATGGTCAACGCTTTCTCCGCCATTGCTGTCGCGCTCGTCGCCACCTCCGCCGTCGCCTCGGCTGCCACCATGCGCTCCGAGGCCGCCGCGATGCCGACCGGCTCGTGGCCGGCCAGCAAGGGCAACGTCTACTACTCGGCGCCGTACACGGTGAAGAAGGGCACAACGTTCGACGGCGGCATGAAGACGTACCAGCGCAAGGACATCAAGTGCGGCGGCCAGAAGGAGAGCGGCTCCAAGACGGCGGTGTTCCTCGTCGAGCCCGGTGCCACGCTCAAGAACGTGATCATCGGCAAGGACCAGATGGAGGGCGTGCACTGCGACCAGAGCGGCTGCACGATCGAGAACGTGTGGTGGGACGACGTGTGCGAGGACGCGCTGAGCATCAAGGGCGGCTCGGCCAGCAGCGTGAGCAAGGTGATCGGCGGCGGCGCGCGCTCGGCCGACGACAAGGTTGTGCAGCACAACGGCCTGGGCACGGTCTCCATCGAGGGCTTCTACGCGCAGGACTTCGGCAAGCTCTACCGCTCGTGCGGCACGTGCGGCGGCAAGTCGCGCAAGGTGACCGTCAAGAATGTGTACGCCGTCAACGGCAAGAAGAGCATCGTGACGGTGAACAAGAACTGGGGCGACCAGGCCACGATCGAGAACGTCAAGATCAAGGGCAAGAAGATGGACGTATGCGCGTGGTCGCAGGGCTCCACGTCGGGCGAGCCCAAGGAGCTGGGCGCCGGTCCGTCGGGCTCGCTCTGCAAGTACTCGACCAGCACCGTCACGTACGCCTAAGTCGCCTGCGAGAAAGCAAGCGTGCATGGAAGCAAGAAAGCACACCGCATCGCTGTCAGTCGCGCCGGTCGGTGTACATGTCGTGTCGTTCGTTCTGAGAGGAAATACAGAGATAAAGTTGGTGTCACTCACTCAGTCGGTCTTGTTTATTGAATGCACTGCTGCGCTCTACTGCAGCAAGTGCTGCGTGTGCTCCTTCGGTTGGCGTCGGCGTTGGTCGTTGTTGTCCCCACCAAGGCTTTCATCGTCGGTGACCTCCGCTGCGTATGCGAAATAATCGCCGATGCTTTGGACTGGCATCTTTTCATCCAAGATATAGTAGCGACTGTAGAAAGCAGAGAGCAGGGTGAATCGATTTGGTAGGAGTTGCGAGCTCACTCGCCGAGACAGTGTTTCAAACATGTCGTTGCTTTGCTCTGTCCGTGTTTATTTGGTGCAAATCGCAGCACGAGTGCCGGACAACGCTGCACCCGCTGTTTTGCTAGTAGCGCTCCGTCGTCGGCCGCAGAAGTTAGTCGCTCGACCACCTCACAATAATCAGTCGACCGCAGCTTTTTAGTCGCTGCAGCGGCTGAGCCTTCAAGACGCTTATCGCGTGTGACGACTACAGCTTCGTCATGATCGGCGGCGACTGCGTTGAGAGCAGCGCGCGGGCCTCGCTGGGACGGACAGAGGGACAGAAGATTCACACGGCTTCCGGCAGCTCGGGTCATGGGGACGATGCGGACCCACCCAGCCGGTATTTCCGATGTTCGATGCCACGTGACCGACTTTTATGTTCGTGGATCTGTGGCGTTGCTATAGTCGCGGCACTGTCGTCGGGGCAGCGGAGCTGCTATTGGAAGGGCGATGCGTTGCCATGCGCAGTCGGCATCAGCTCAATGGTGCTTTGTATCCGCATCCAAGGCGTGCAGCCTTCACTGCAGGTTGGACTGGTTGCAGGACATCGATGAAACGAGCAAGAATTGACCGAGTTGGTGTAGTCAATCACGTGGCGATTCGCCAGCGTGCAGCGGCATCTGGAATCGATGAGGGCGAGTGCCGCCACTTGGCGGCGGTGTCGTGAGGATTTGTGTCAGCGTATCCGCCTATTGCAGTAGAGCGCTGTAGTTCGCCTGTTGGGTGGGTGGGTGGGTAGGCGACTGAACAATCGACTACAAATGCGTGACGTACTGCTGAGCAAATAAACCGTGGTGATCTCCGCTCGAGAAGCGCGCTCAGCGACGACAAGAGACGGTGCTTGGTGGCTCGACAAGAGGTTGCACCTCGCTTGCAGGTCGACGACGTCCGTTAGGTAAAGCCTGCGCCGCGCGCGCAATTTGGTCGAGCTTTCTTCTGCAACAGCAGACCACCGACGATTTGCCTCTTTGTCAGGCATCCGGGACCGGTTTACGCAGATGCTTGACGCCCCAGCACTGCCACGACGACGACCACCCCGACCGCCGCTCGCTGCGACGCCAACCGGCCCGAAGTGCTCTGTCACTCATTCTCCAATTCGCGCTCTTCGCAGCAAGCAACCCCAAGCAAGCCCGCTCCGGAAACTACCACCACCACCTGCCACCATGGTCAACGCTTTCTCCGCCATTGCTGTCGCGCTCGTCGCCACCTCCGCCGTCGCCTCGGCTGCCACCATGCGCTCCGAGGCCGCCGCGATGCCGACCGGCTCGTGGCCGGCCAGCAAGGGCAACGTCTACTACTCGGCGCCGTACACGGTGAAGAAGGGCACAACGTTCGACGGCGGCATGAAGACGTACCAGCGCAAGGACATCAAGTGCGGCGGCCAGAAGGAGAGCGGCTCCAAGACGGCGGTGTTCCTCGTCGAGCCCGGTGCCACGCTCAAGAACGTGATCATCGGCAAGGACCAGATGGAGGGCGTGCACTGCGACCAGAGCGGCTGCACGATCGAGAACGTGTGGTGGGACGACGTGTGCGAGGACGCGCTGAGCATCAAGGGCGGCTCGGCCAGCAGCGTGAGCAAGGTGATCGGCGGCGGCGCGCGCTCGGCCGACGACAAGGTTGTGCAGCACAACGGCCTGGGCACGGTCTCCATCGAGGGCTTCTACGCGCAGGACTTCGGCAAGCTCTACCGCTCGTGCGGCACGTGCGGCGGCAAGTCGCGCAAGGTGACCGTCAAGAATGTGTACGCCGTCAACGGCAAGAAGAGCATCGTGACGGTGAACAAGAACTGGGGCGACCAGGCCACGATCGAGAACGTCAAGATCAAGGGCAAGAAGGTGGACGTATGCGCGTGGTCGCAGGGCTCCACGTCGGGCGAGCCCAAGGAGCTGGGCGCCGGTCCGTCGGGCTCGCTCTGCAAGTACTCGACCAGCACCGTCACGTACGCCTAAGTCGCCTGCGAGAAAGCAAGCGTGCATGGAAGCAAGAAAGCACACCGCATCGCTGTCAGTCGCGCCGGTCGGTGTACATGTCGTGTCGTTCGTTCTGAGAGGAAATACAGAGATAAAGTTGGTGTCACTCACTCAGTCGGTCTTGTTTATTGAATGCACTGCTGCGCTCTACTGCAGCAAGTGCTGCGTGTGCTCCTTCGGTTGGCGTCGGCGTTGGTCGTTGTTGTCCCCACCAAGGCTTTCATCGTCGGTGACCTCCGCTGCGTATGCGAAATAATCGCCGATGCTTTGGACTGGCATCTTTTCATCCAAGATATAGTAGCGACTGTAGAAAGCAGAGAGCAGGGTGAATCGATTTGGTAGGAGTTGCGAGCTCACTCGCCGAGACAGTGTTTCAAACATGTCGTTGCTTTGCTCTGTCCGTGTTTATTTGGTGCAAATCGCAGCACGAGTGCCGGACAACGCTGCACCCGCTGTTTTGCTAGTAGCGCTCCGTCGTCGGCCGCAGAAGTTAGTCGCTCGACCACCTCACAATAATCAGTCGACCGCAGCTTTTTAGTCGCTGCAGCGGCTGAGCCTTCAAGACGCTTATCGCGTGTGACGACTACAGCTTCGTCATGATCGGCGGCGACTGCGTTGAGAGCAGCGCGCGGGCCTCGCTGGGACGGACAGAGGGACAGAAGATTCACACGGCTTCCGGCAGCTCGGGTCATGGGGACGATGCGGACCCACCCAGCCGGTATTTCCGATGTTCGATGCCACGTGACCGACTTTTATGTTCGTGGATCTGTGGCGTTGCTATAGTCGCGGCACTGTCGTCGGGGCAGCGGAGCTGCTATTGGAAGGGCAATGCGTTGCCATGCGCAGTCGGCATCAGCTCAATGGTGCTTTGTGTCCGCATCCAAGGCGTGCAGCCTGCACTGCAGGTTGGACTGGTTGCAGGACATCGATGAAACGAGCAAGAATTGACCGAGTTGGTGTAGTCAATCACGTGGCGATTCGCCAGCGTGCAGCGGCATCTGGAATCGATGAGGGCGAGTGCCGCCACTTGGCGGCGGTGTCGTGAGGATTTGTGTCAGCGTATCCGCCTATTGCAGTAGAGCGCTGTAGTTCGCCTGTTGGGTGGGTGGGTGGGTAGGCGACTGAACAATCGACTACAAATGCGTGACGTACTGCTGAGCAAATAAGCCGTGGTGATCTCCGCTCGAGAAGCGCGCTCAGCGACGACAAGAGACGGTGCTTGGTGGCTCGACAAGAGGTTGCACCTCGCTTGCAGGTCGACGACGTCCGTTAGGTAAAGCCTGCGCCGCGCGCGCAATTTGGTCGAGCTTTCTTCTGCAACAGCAGACCACCGACGATTTGCCTCTTTGTCAGGCATCCGGGACCGGTTTACGCAGATGCTTGACGCCCCAGCACTGCCACGACGACGACCACCCCGACCGCCGCTCGCTGCGACGCCAACCGGCCCGAAGTGCTCTGTCACTCATTCTCCAATTCACGCTCTTCGCAGCAAGCAACCCCAAGCAAGCCCGCTCCGGAAACTACCACCACCACCTGCCACCATGGTCAATGCTTTCTCCGCCATTGCTGTCGCGCTCGTCGCCACCTCCGCCGTCGCCTCGGCTGCCACCATGCGCTCCGAGGCCGCCGCGATGCCGACCGGCTCGTGGCCGGCCAGCAAGGGCAACGTCTACTACTCGGCGCCGTACACGGTGAAGAAGGGCACAACGTTCGACGGCGGCATGAAGACGTACCAGCGCAAGGACATCAAGTGCGGCGGCCAGAAGGAGAGCGGCTCCAAGACGGCGGTGTTCCTCGTCGAGCCCGGTGCCACGCTCAAGAACGTGATCATCGGCAAGGACCAGATGGAGGGCGTGCACTGCGACCAGAGCGGCTGCACGATCGAGAACGTGTGGTGGGACGACGTGTGCGAGGACGCGCTGAGCATCAAGGGCGGCTCGGCCAGCAGCGTGAGCAAGGTGATCGGCGGCGGCGCGCGCTCGGCCGACGACAAGGTTGTGCAGCACAACGGCCTGGGCACGGTCTCCATCGAGGGCTTCTACGCGCAGGACTTCGGCAAGCTCTACCGCTCGTGCGGCACGTGCGGCGGCAAGTCGCGCAAGGTGACCGTCAAGAATGTGTACGCCGTCAACGGCAAGAAGAGCATCGTGACGGTGAACAAGAACTGGGGCGACCAGGCCACGATCGAGAACGTCAAGATCAAGGGCAAGAAGGTGGACGTATGCGCGTGGTCGCAGGGCTCCACGTCGGGCGAGCCCAAGGAGCTGGGCGCCGGTCCGTCGGGCTCGCTCTGCAAGTACTCGACCAGCACCGTCACGTACGCCTAAGTCGCCTGCGAGAAAGCAAGCGTGCATGGAAGCAAGAAAGCACACCGCATCGCTGTCAGTCGCGCCGGTCGGTGTACATGTCGTGTCGTTCGTTCTGAGAGGAAATACAGAGATAAAGTTGGTGTCACTCACTCAGTCGGTCTTGTTTATTGAATGCACTGCTGCGCTCTACTGCAGCAAGTGCTGCGTGTGCTCCTTCGGTTGGCGTCGGCGTTGGTCGTTGTTGTCCCCACCAAGGCTTTCATCGTCGGTGACCTCCGCTGCGTATGCGAAATAATCGCCGATGCTTTGGACTGGCATCTTTTCATCCAAGATATAGTAGCGACTGTAGAAAGCAGAGAGCAGGGTGAATCGATTTGGTAGGAGTTGCGAGCTCACTCGCCGAGACAGTGTTTCAAACATGTCGTTGCTTTGCTCTGTCCGTGTTTATTTGGTGCAAATCGCAGCACGAGTGCCGGACAACGCTGCACCCGCTGTTTTGCTAGTAGCGCTCCGTCGTCGGCCGCAGAAGTTAGTCGCTCGACCACCTCACAATAATCAGTCGACCGCAGCTTTTTAGTCGCTGCAGCGGCTGAGCCTTCAAGACGCTTATCGCGTGTGACGACTACAGCTTCGTCATGATCGGCGGCGACTGCGTTGAGAGCAGCGCGCGGGCCTTGCTGGGACGGACAGAGGGACAGAAGATTCACACGGCTTCCGGCAGCTCGGGTCATGGGGACGATGCGGACCCACCCAGCCAGTATTTCCGATGTTCGATGCCACGTGACCGACTTTTATGTTCGTGGATCTGTGGCGTTGCTATAGTCGCGGCACTGTCGTCGGGGCAGCGGAGCTGCTATTGGAAGGGCGATGCGTTGCCATGCGCAGTCGGCATCAGCTCAATGGTGCTTTGTATCCGCATCCAAGGCGTGCAGCCTTCACTGCAGGTTGGACTGGTTGCAGGACATCGATGAAACGAGCAAGAATTGACCGAGTTGGTGTAGTCAATCACGTGGCGATTCGCCAGCGTGCAGCGGCATCTGGAATCGATGAGGGCGAGTGCCGCCACTTGGCGGCGGTGTCGTGAGGATTTGTGTCAGCGTATCCGCCTATTGCAGTAGAGCGCTGTAGTTCGCCTGTTGGGTGGGTGGGTGGGTAGGCGACTGAACAATCGACTACAAATGCGTGACGTACTGCTGAGCGAATAAGCCGTGGTGATCTCCGCTCGAGAAGCGCGCTCAGCGACGACAAGAGACGGTGCTTGGTGGCTCGACAAGAGGTTGCACCTCGCTTGCAGGTCGACGACGTCCGTTAGGTAAAGCCTGCGCCGCGCGCGCAATTTGGTCGAGCTTTCTTCTGCAACAGCTGACCACCGACGATTTGCCTCTTTGTCAGGCATCCGGGACCGGTTTACGCAGATGCTTGACGCCCCAGCACTGCCACGACGACGACCACCCCGACCGCCGCTCGCTGCGACGCCAACCGGCCCGAAGTGCTCTGTCACTCATTCTCCAATTCACGCTCTTCGCAGCAAGCAACCCCAAGCAAGCCCGCTCCGGAAACTACCACCACCACCTGCCACCATGGTCAATGCTTTCTCCGCCATTGCTGTCGCGCTCGTCGCCACCTCCGCCGTCGCCTCGGCTGCCACCATGCGCTCCGAGGCCGCCGCGATGCCGACCGGCTCGTGGCCGGCCAGCAAGGGCAACGTCTACTACTCGGCGCCGTACACGGTGAAGAAGGGCACAACGTTCGACGGCGGCATGAAGACGTACCAGCGCAAGGACATCAAGTGCGGCGGCCAGAAGGAGAGCGGCTCCAAGACGGCGGTGTTCCTCGTCGAGCCCGGTGCCACGCTCAAGAACGTGATCATCGGCAAGGACCAGATGGAGGGCGTGCACTGCGACCAGAGCGGCTGCACGATCGAGAACGTGTGGTGGGACGACGTGTGCGAGGACGCGCTGAGCATCAAGGGCGGCTCGGCCAGCAGCGTGAGCAAGGTGATCGGCGGCGGCGCGCGCTCGGCCGACGACAAGGTTGTGCAGCACAACGGCCTGGGCACGGTCTCCATCGAGGGCTTCTACGCGCAGGACTTCGGCAAGCTCTACCGCTCGTGCGGCACGTGCGGCGGCAAGTCGCGCAAGGTGACCGTCAAGAATGTGTACGCCGTCAACGGCAAGAAGAGCATCGTGACGGTGAACAAGAACTGGGGCGACCAGGCCACGATCGAGAACGTCAAGATCAAGGGCAAGAAGGTGGACGTGTGCGCGTGGTCGCAGGGCTCCACGTCGGGCGAGCCCAAGGAGCTGGGCGCCGGTCCGTCGGGCTCGCTCTGCAAGTACTCGACCAGCACCGTCACGTACGCCTAAGTCGCCTGCGAGAAAGCAAGCGTGCATGGAAGCAAGAAAGCACACCGCATCGCTGTCAGTCGCGCCGGTCGGTGTACATGTCGTGTCGTTCGTTCTGAGAGGAAATACAGAGATAAAGTTGGTGTCACTCACTTAGTCGGTCTTGTTTATTGAATGCACTGCTGCGCTCTACTGCAGCAAGTGCTGCGTGTGCTCCTTCGGTTGGCGTCGGCGTTGGTCGTTGTTGTCCCCACCAAGGCTTTCATCGTCGGTGACCTCCGCTGCGTATGCGAAATAATCGCCGATGCTTTGGACTGGCATCTTTTCATCCAAGATATAGTAGCGACTGTAGAAAGCAGAGAGCAGGGTGAATCGATTTGGTAGGAGTTGCGAGCTCACTCGCCGAGACAGTGTTTCAAACATGTCGTTGCTTTGCTCTGTCCGTGTTTATTTGGTGCAAATCGCAGCACGAGTGCCGGACAACGCTGCACCCGCTGTTTTGCTAGTAGCGCTCCGTCGTCGGCCGCAGAAGTTAGTCGCTCGACCACCTCACAATAATCAGTCGACCGCAGCTTTTTAGTCGCTGCAGCGGCTGAGCCTTCAAGACGCGGAGCCTACTTATCGCGTGTGACGACTACAGCTTCGTCATGATCGGCGGCGACTGCGTTGAGAGCAGCGCGCGGGCCTTGCTGGGACGGACAGAGGGACAGAAGATTCACACGGCTTCCGGCAGCTCGGGTCATGGGGACGATGCGGACCCACCCAGCCAGTATTTCCGATGTTCGATGCCACGTGACCGACTTTTATGTTCGTGGATCTGTGGCGTTGCTATAGTCGCGGCACTGTCGTCGGGGCAGCGGAGCTGCTATTGGAAGGGCGATGCGTTGCCATGCGCAGTCGGCATCAGCTCAATGGTGCTTTGTATCCGCATCCAAGGCGTGCAGCCTTCACTGCAGGTTGGACTGGTTGCAGGACATCGATGAAACGAGCAAGAATTGACCGAGTTGGTGTAGTCAATCACGTGGCGATTCGCCAGCGTGCAGCGGCATCTGGAATCGATGAGGGCGAGTGCCGCCACTTGGCGGCGGTGTCGTGAGGATTTGTGTCAGCGTATCCGCCTATTGCAGTAGAGCGCTGTAGTTCGCCTGTTGGGTGGGTGGGTGGGTAGGCGACTGAACAATCGACTACAAATGCGTGACGTACTGCTGAGCGAATAAGCCGTGGTGATCTCCGCTCGAGAAGCGCGCTCAGCGACGACAAGAGACGGTGCTTGGTGGCTCGACAAGAGGTTGCACCTCGCTTGCAGGTCGACGACGTCCGTTAGGTAAAGCCTGCGCCGCGCGCGCAATTTGGTCGAGCTTTCTTCTGCAACAGCTGACCACCGACGATTTGCCTCTTTGTCAGGCATCCGGGACCGGTTTACGCAGATGCTTGACGCCCCAGCACTGCCACGACGACGACCACCCCGACCGCCGCTCGCTGCGACGCCAACCGGCCCGAAGTGCTCTGTCACTCATTCTCCAATTCGCGCTCTTCGCAGCAAGCAACCCCGAGGCAAGCCCGCTCCGGAAACTACCACCACCACCTGCCACCATGGTCAATGCTTTCTCCGCCATTGCTGTCGCGCTCGTCGCCACCTCCGCCGTCGCCTCGGCTGCCACCATGCGCTCCGAGGCCGCCGCGATGCCGACCGGCTCGTGGCCGGCCAGCAAGGGCAACGTCTACTACTCGGCGCCGTACACGGTGAAGAAGGGCACAACGTTCGACGGCGGCATGAAGACGTACCAGCGCAAGGACATCAAGTGCGGCGGCCAGAAGGAGAGCGGCTCCAAGACGGCGGTGTTCCTCGTCGAGCCCGGTGCCACGCTCAAGAACGTGATCATCGGCAAGGACCAGATGGAGGGCGTGCACTGCGACCAGAGCGGCTGCACGATCGAGAACGTGTGGTGGGACGACGTGTGCGAGGACGCGCTGAGCATCAAGGGCGGCTCGGCCAGCAGCGTGAGCAAGGTGATCGGCGGCGGCGCGCGCTCGGCCGACGACAAGGTTGTGCAGCACAACGGCCTGGGCACGGTCTCCATCGAGGGCTTCTACGCGCAGGACTTCGGCAAGCTCTACCGCTCGTGCGGCACGTGCGGCGGCAAGTCGCGCAAGGTGACCGTCAAGAATGTGTACGCCGTCAACGGCAAGAAGAGCATCGTGACGGTGAACAAGAACTGGGGCGACCAGGCCACGATCGAGAACGTCAAGATCAAGGGCAAGAAGGTGGACGTGTGCGCGTGGTCGCAGGGCTCCACGTCGGGCGAGCCCAAGGAGCTGGGCGCCGGTCCGTCGGGCTCGCTCTGCAAGTACTCGACCAGCACCGTCACGTACGCCTAAGTCGCCTGCGAGAAAGCAATCGTGCATGGAAGCAAGAAAGCACACCGCATCGCTGTCAGTCGCGCCGGTCGGTGTACATGTCGTGTCGTTCGTTCTGAGAGGAAATACAGAGATAAAGTTGGTGTCACTCACTTAGTCGGTCTTGTTTATTGAATGCACTGCTGCGCTCTACTGCAGCAAGTGCTGCGTGTGCTCCTTCGGTTGGCGTCGGCGTTGGTCGTTGTTGTCCCCACCAAGGCTTTCATCGTCGGTGACCTCCGCTGCGTATGCGAAATAATCGCCGATGCTTTGGACTGGCATCTTTTCATCCAAGATATAGTAGCGACTGTAGAAAGCAGAGAGCAGGGTGAATCGATTTGGTAGGAGTTGCGAGCTCACTCGCCGAGACAGTGTTTCAAACATGTCGTTGCTTTGCTCTGTCCGTGTTTATTTGGTGCAAATCGCAGCACGAGTGCCGGACAACGCTGCACCCGCTGTTTTGCTAGTAGCGCTCCGTCGTCGGCCGCAGAAGTTAGTCGCTCGACCACCTCACAATAATCAGTCGACCGCAGCTTTTTAGTCGCTGCAGCGGCTGAGCCTTCAAGACGCGGAGCCTACTTATCGCGTGTGACGACTACAGCTTCGTCATGATCGGCGGCGACTGCGTTGAGAGCAGCGCGCGGGCCTCGCTGGGACGGACAGAGGGACAGAAGATTCACACGGCTTCCGGCAGCTCGGGTCATGGGGACGATGCGGACCCACCCAGCCAGTATTTCCGATGTTCGATGCCACGTGACCGACTTTTATGTTCGTGGATCTGTGGCGTTGCTATAGTCGCGGCACTGTCGTCGGGGCAGCGGAGCTGCTATTGGAAGGGCGATGCGTTGCCATGCGCAGTCGGCATCAGCTCAATGGTGCTTTGTATCCGCATCCAAGGCGTGCAGCCTTCACTGCAGGTTGGACTGGTTGCAGGACATCGATGAAACGAGCAAGAATTGACCGAGTTGGTGTAGTCAATCACGTGGCGATTCGCCAGCGTGCAGCGGCATCTGGAATCGATGAGGGCGAGTGCCGCCACTTGGCGGCGGTGTCGTGAGGATTTGTGTCAGCGTATCCGCCTATTGCAGTAGAGCGCTGTAGTTCGCCTGTTGGGTGGGTGGGTGGGTAGGCGACTGAACAATCGACTACAAATGCGTGACGTACTGCTGAGCGAATAAGCCGTGGTGATCTCCGCTCGAGAAGCGCGCTCAGCGACGACAAGAGACGGTGCTTGGTGGCTCGACAAGAGGTTGCACCTCGCTTGCAGGTCGACGACGTCCGTTAGGTAAAGCCTGCGCCGCGCGCGCAATTTGGTCGAGCTTTCTTCTGCAACAGCTGACCACCGACGATTTGCCTCTTTGTCAGGCATCCGGGACCGGTTTACGCAGATGCTTGACGCCCCAGCACTGCCACGACGACGACCACCCCGACCGCCGCTCGCTGCGACGCCAACCGGCCCGAAGTGCTCTGTCACTCATTCTCCAATTCGCGCTCTTCGCAGCAAGCAACCCCGAGGCAAGCCCGCTCCGGAAACTACCACCACCACCTGCCACCATGGTCAATGCTTTCTCCGCCATTGCTGTCGCGCTCGTCGCCACCTCCGCCGTCGCCTCGGCTGCCACCATGCGCTCCGAGGCCGCCGCGATGCCGACCGGCTCGTGGCCGGCCAGCAAGGGCAACGTCTACTACTCGGCGCCGTACACGGTGAAGAAGGGCACAACGTTCGACGGCGGCATGAAGACGTACCAGCGCAAGGACATCAAGTGCGGCGGCCAGAAGGAGAGCGGCTCCAAGACGGCGGTGTTCCTCGTCGAGCCCGGTGCCACGCTCAAGAACGTGATCATCGGCAAGGACCAGATGGAGGGCGTGCACTGCGACCAGAGCGGCTGCACGATCGAGAACGTGTGGTGGGACGACGTGTGCGAGGACGCGCTGAGCATCAAGGGCGGCTCGGCCAGCAGCGTGAGCAAGGTGATCGGCGGCGGCGCGCGCTCGGCCGACGACAAGGTTGTGCAGCACAACGGCCTGGGCACGGTCTCCATCGAGGGCTTCTACGCGCAGGACTTCGGCAAGCTCTACCGCTCGTGCGGCACGTGCGGCGGCAAGTCGCGCAAGGTGACCGTCAAGAATGTGTACGCCGTCAACGGCAAGAAGAGCATCGTGACGGTGAACAAGAACTGGGGCGACCAGGCCACGATCGAGAACGTCAAGATCAAGGGCAAGAAGGTGGACGTGTGCGCGTGGTCGCAGGGCTCCACGTCGGGCGAGCCCAAGGAGCTGGGCGCCGGTCCGTCGGGCTCGCTCTGCAAGTACTCGACCAGCACCGTCACGTACGCCTAAGTCGCCTGCGAGAAAGCAATCGTGCATGGAAGCAAGAAAGCACACCGCATCGCTGTCAGTCGCGCCGGTCGGTGTACATGTCGTGTCGTTCGTTCTGAGAGGAAATACAGAGATAAAGTTGGTGTCACTCACTTAGTCGGTCTTGTTTATTGAATGCACTGCTGCGCTCTACTGCAGCAAGTGCTGCGTGTGCTCCTTCGGTTGGCGTCGGCGTTGGTCGTTGTTGTCCCCACCAAGGCTTTCATCGTCGGTGACCTCCGCTGCGTATGCGAAATAATCGCCGATGCTTTGGACTGGCATCTTTTCATCCAAGATATAGTAGCGACTGTAGAAAGCAGAGAGCAGGGTGAATCGATTTGGTAGGAGTTGCGAGCTCACTCGCCGAGACAGTGTTTCAAACATGTCGTTGCTTTGCTCTGTCCGTGTTTATTTGGTGCAAATCGCAGCACGAGTGCCGGACAACGCTGCACCCGCTGTTTTGCTAGTAGCGCTCCGTCGTCGGCCGCAGAAGTTAGTCGCTCGACCACCTCACAATAATCAGTCGACCGCAGCTTTTTAGTCGCTGCAGCGGCTGAGCCTTCAAGACGCGGAGCCTACTTATCGCGTGTGACGACTACAGCTTCGTCATGATCGGCGGCGACTGCGTTGAGAGCAGCGCGCGGGCCTCGCTGGGACGGACAGAGGGACAGAAGATTCACACGGCTTCCGGCAGCTCGGGTCATGGGGACGATGCGGACCCACCCAGCCAGTATTTCCGATGTTCGATGCCACGTGACCGACTTTTATGTTCGTGGATCTGTGGCGTTGCTATAGTCGCGGCACTGTCGTCGGGGCAGCGGAGCTGCTATTGGAAGGGCGATGCGTTGCCATGCGCAGTCGGCATCAGCTCAATGGTGCTTTGTATCCGCATCCAAGGCGTGCAGCCTTCACTGCAGGTTGGACTGGTTGCAGGACATCGATGAAACGAGCAAGAATTGACCGAGTTGGTGTAGTCAATCACGTGGCGATTCGCCAGCGTGCAGCGGCATCTGGAATCGATGAGGGCGAGTGCCGCCACTTGGCGGCGGTGTCGTGAGGATTTGTGTCAGCGTATCCGCCTATTGCAGTAGAGCGCTGTAGTTCGCCTGTTGGGTGGGTGGGTGGGTAGGCGACTGAACAATCGACTACAAATGCGTGACGTACTGCTGAGCGAATAAGCCGTGGTGATCTCCGCTCGAGAAGCGCGCTCAGCGACGACAAGAGACGGTGCTTGGTGGCTCGACAAGAGGTTGCACCTCGCTTGCAGGTCGACGACGTCCGTTAGGTAAAGCCTGCGCCGCGCGCGCAATTTGGTCGAGCTTTCTTCTGCAACAGCTGACCACCGACGATTTGCCTCTTTGTCAGGCATCCGGGACCGGTTTACGCAGATGCTTGACGCCCCAGCACTGCCACGACGACGACCACCCCGACCGCCGCTCGCTGCGACGCCAACCGGCCCGAAGTGCTCTGTCACTCATTCTCCAATTCGCGCTCTTCGCAGCAAGCAACCCCGAGGCAAGCCCGCTCCGGAAACTACCACCACCACCTGCCACCATGGTCAATGCTTTCTCCGCCATTGCTGTCGCGCTCGTCGCCACCTCCGCCGTCGCCTCGGCTGCCACCATGCGCTCCGAGGCCGCCGCGATGCCGACCGGCTCGTGGCCGGCCAGCAAGGGCAACGTCTACTACTCGGCGCCGTACACGGTGAAGAAGGGCACAACGTTCGACGGCGGCATGAAGACGTACCAGCGCAAGGACATCAAGTGCGGCGGCCAGAAGGAGAGCGGCTCCAAGACGGCGGTGTTCCTCGTCGAGCCCGGTGCCACGCTCAAGAACGTGATCATCGGCAAGGACCAGATGGAGGGCGTGCACTGCGACCAGAGCGGCTGCACGATCGAGAACGTGTGGTGGGACGACGTGTGCGAGGACGCGCTGAGCATCAAGGGCGGCTCGGCCAGCAGCGTGAGCAAGGTGATCGGCGGCGGCGCGCGCTCGGCCGACGACAAGGTTGTGCAGCACAACGGCCTGGGCACGGTCTCCATCGAGGGCTTCTACGCGCAGGACTTCGGCAAGCTCTACCGCTCGTGCGGCACGTGCGGCGGCAAGTCGCGCAAGGTGACCGTCAAGAATGTGTACGCCGTCAACGGCAAGAAGAGCATCGTGACGGTGAACAAGAACTGGGGCGACCAGGCCACGATCGAGAACGTCAAGATCAAGGGCAAGAAGGTGGACGTGTGCGCGTGGTCGCAGGGCTCCACGTCGGGCGAGCCCAAGGAGCTGGGCGCCGGTCCGTCGGGCTCGCTCTGCAAGTACTCGACCAGCACCGTCACGTACGCCTAAGTCGCCTGCGAGAAAGCAATCGTGCATGGAAGCAAGAAAGCACACCGCATCGCTGTCAGTCGCGCCGGTCGGTGTACATGTCGTGTCGTTCGTTCTGAGAGGAAATACAGAGATAAAGTTGGTGTCACTCACTTAGTCGGTCTTGTTTATTGAATGCACTGCTGCGCTCTACTGCAGCAAGTGCTGCGTGTGCTCCTTCGGTTGGCGTCGGCGTTGGTCGTTGTTGTCCCCACCAAGGCTTTCATCGTCGGTGACCTCCGCTGCGTATGCGAAATAATCGCCGATGCTTTGGACTGGCATCTTTTCATCCAAGATATAGTAGCGACTGTAGAAAGCAGAGAGCAGGGTGAATCGATTTGGTAGGAGTTGCGAGCTCACTCGCCGAGACAGTGTTTCAAACATGTCGTTGCTTTGCTCTGTCCGTGTTTATTTGGTGCAAATCGCAGCACGAGTGCCGGACAACGCTGCACCCGCTGTTTTGCTAGTAGCGCTCCGTCGTCGGCCGCAGAAGTTAGTCGCTCGACCACCTCACAATAATCAGTCGACCGCAGCTTTTTAGTCGCTGCAGCGGCTGAGCCTTCAAGACGCGGAGCCTACTTATCGCGTGTGACGACTACAGCTTCGTCATGATCGGCGGCGACTGCGTTGAGAGCAGCGCGCGGGCCTCGCTGGGACGGACAGAGGGACAGAAGATTCACACGGCTTCCGGCAGCTCGGGTCATGGGGACGATGCGGACCCACCCAGCCAGTATTTCCGATGTTCGATGCCACGTGACCGACTTTTATGTTCGTGGATCTGTGGCGTTGCTATAGTCGCGGCACTGTCGTCGGGGCAGCGGAGCTGCTATTGGAAGAGCGATGCGTTGCCATGCGCAGTCGGCATCAGCTCAATGGTGCTTTGTATCCGCATCCAAGGCGTGCAGCCTTCACTGCAGGTTGGACTGGTTGCAGGACATCGATGAAACGAGCAAGAATTGACCGAGTTGGTGTAGTCAATCACGTGGCGATTCGCCAGCGTGCAGCGGCATCTGGAATCGATGAGGGCGAGTGCCGCCACTTGGCGGCGGTGTCGTGAGGATTTGTGTCAGCGTATCCGCCTATTGCAGTAGAGCGCTGTAGTTCGCCTGTTGGGTGGGTGGGTGGGTAGGCGACTGAACAATCGACTACAAATGCGTGACGTACTGCTGAGCGAATAAGCCGTGGTGATCTCCGCTCGAGAAGCGCGCTCAGCGACGACAAGAGACGGTGCTTGGTGGCTCGACAAGAGGTTGCACCTCGCTTGCAGGTCGACGACGTCCGTTAGGTAAAGCCTGCGCCGCGCGCGCAATTTGGTCGAGCTTTCTTCTGCAACAGCTGACCACCGACGATTTGCCTCTTTGTCAGGCATCCGGGACCGGTTTACGCAGATGCTTGACGCCCCAGCACTGCCACGACGACGACCACCCCGACCGCCGCTCGCTGCGACGCCAACCGGCCCGAAGTGCTCTGTCACTCATTCTCCAATTCGCGCTCTTCGCAGCAAGCAACCCCGAGGCAAGCCCGCTCCGGAAACTACCACCACCACCTGCCACCATGGTCAATGCTTTCTCCGCCATTGCTGTCGCGCTCGTCGCCACCTCCGCCGTCGCCTCGGCTGCCACCATGCGCTCCGAGGCCGCCGCGATGCCGACCGGCTCGTGGCCGGCCAGCAAGGGCAACGTCTACTACTCGGCGCCGTACACGGTGAAGAAGGGCACAACGTTCGACGGCGGCATGAAGACGTACCAGCGCAAGGACATCAAGTGCGGCGGCCAGAAGGAGAGCGGCTCCAAGACGGCGGTGTTCCTCGTCGAGCCCGGTGCCACGCTCAAGAACGTGATCATCGGCAAGGACCAGATGGAGGGCGTGCACTGCGACCAGAGCGGCTGCACGATCGAGAACGTGTGGTGGGACGACGTGTGCGAGGACGCGCTGAGCATCAAGGGCGGCTCGGCCAGCAGCGTGAGCAAGGTGATCGGCGGCGGCGCGCGCTCGGCCGACGACAAGGTTGTGCAGCACAACGGCCTGGGCACGGTCTCCATCGAGGGCTTCTACGCGCAGGACTTCGGCAAGCTCTACCGCTCGTGCGGCACGTGCGGCGGCAAGTCGCGCAAGGTGACCGTCAAGAATGTGTACGCCGTCAACGGCAAGAAGAGCATCGTGACGGTGAACAAGAACTGGGGCGACCAGGCCACGATCGAGAACGTCAAGATCAAGGGCAAGAAGGTGGACGTGTGCGCGTGGTCGCAGGGCTCCACGTCGGGCGAGCCCAAGGAGCTGGGCGCCGGTCCGTCGGGCTCGCTCTGCAAGTACTCGACCAGCACCGTCACGTACGCCTAAGTCGCCTGCGAGAAAGCAATCGTGCATGAAAGCAAGTAAGCACACCGCATCGCAGTCAGTCGCGCCGGTCGGTGTACATGTCGTGTCGTTCGTTCTGAGAGGAAATACAGATGAAGTTGGTGGGTCGGTCTTGCTTTTTGAAGGCCGTTGCGGCGGTCTACCGCAGCCATAGCTGCATATGCGCCTTCACATTTGGTGTCCTTCACTCTCTTGATCAGCATCGTAAGATATTTTCGGCCTCAAAATCGCAGATACCCTGAATGTTTTATCCCAAAATCCATAATGATTTTGATTTTTGATACGAAAATCAAGGATGCTGCCCAAGCCGCGCTTCAGCAATGAGGACGCCTCCGAGCCTGGCAAGCAGGTGCACCTCAAGTCCACGTGGGTGGTCACGTCTGTGCGGCACCCTGCACTGCGCCTGTTGTGCTGCCTAGTCCACCTCGTCCTGCTCCTCCACCTGGGAGTCGCCTCTCCGCTGCTGACGTCGCTCCAGATTCCCGCCCAGTTCCCGGTCTACGGGAACCTGGCCAAGACGGTGACCACGGCCTTCACGTGGCAGAAGATTATGTTCCAGAGTTCACTGGACGTCACACTGCTGCTGTCGCTGCGGTTCATGGCGTACCCGCTTCTCCTTCAGCGCCACTGGAACTGGGGACGGTCCTACCGCCACGCCACACGGTCGATCTCGAGGCTGTCCAGGGCTTCGGAGGTCGACGGAGGGGGCGGTTCAGCTCAGGAAGCGGCAGGTCATCAACCGAGTGGGATGGCTCTGCACACGTTCGTTTCCGGTGGCTCATGTGCCGTGCCGGCGGTGCGGTTGCAGGTGTGGAACGTCGGGTCTTCCCACGGGTCGTGGACGTTTGTGGCGGCAACATTCCCATTCCTTTGGGCTACAGTGATGTGGGTCATTGGACACGTTGTGCGTGGATCGGACGTTGGAGAGGCCCTTTTCCCGGAAGATCAGGGTGACCAGGCCTGGACGGGGTTGAGTCAACTCGAGTTTCAAAAGGCTCTGTCAACTGCACTGCTTGTGCTGAGCTGCTTGAAGCTATTCGTAACGCTGGATTTGGTGCTTCAGGATCGCAACTACAGTCGCGTGCTCTATGGAAACTGGCTGTCACCGGTGCGTCGAGTGTATGGTGGATTCCCCGTTGTGCGCCTACTGTGGTGCTGGCTTCCAGTGGTCGGCCTCGCAATCGGTGGAATTTACTTTGGCGCGATCTCAGCGCTGCAGAACGAATGGATGCAATGGAGTCTTGGAACAGAATCGGGGGAGAATGGAATCGAACAGTGGCTGAGCAACGGATCCTGGCACTTGCTGCTCTGTTCGCTCGCAGTAACATTCGACCTGTTGTGGCTAGTGCAGGACTGGTCCTTCCCGAGTTTTGCGTCGCCAGTCGAATGTCGAATGTTTGGACTACCCGTGGATGAGGTGACATTGGTATTTCCACTCCGCGTCCGCCTGTCGTTCACGAGCAAGTGGATTGGAGGTTTTCTTGTCCTGGCACTGCTACTTCCTCTCGAAATCTGCCAACTGGTGCAGATTGCTGCGTATTCACCGCACAAGTACGCACAATATGTACATTCGACGACGTTTCGGGTCCTTCCTGTGCACTCCACATACAACGAGCTCTTTGATTCCGATCGACTTGAAGCGACCAGCCGACTTTTGTTGCAGGTTGGCTCGCTTAGCAGAGATTTTCCGTGGTCGAAATGGGATCGAGTGCCTGCATTTGCCATTTTACTTCTCGCGACTGCTGCACTGCTTTGGCTCTCGAAGAAAGAGTGCTGCAAGATGTGCTTTGCGGTTTTTCTCGGGCTTCCTGACGCTCAAGAAGAGCGCATCAAGGCTATTGCCAGGCTGGATAGAGCGCTTCCTGCGACAACGAAACGGTTGTTGAATACTCAGCAGCGACTGCACACACTGTACAAACTGCGCACTCGCAGTGACAGTTTCAGTATTGCATTGGCAGGGTTCTCGGTGCTCACAGTGTGGCTACAGTTCCGCGCAATATGGCGCTCATCTGAAAAGTACCATCGCGATCTGCCTCTCCAGTCACCGGGAGAAACGTACGCGGCATTGCTGTTAATGATCACGCTTATTCTGCTTCAGCAGGTGCACTATCGCTACTGCTTGAAAATGGAGATCATGGCCTTGAGGAATGAAATCCCCCCAGATAGCCGGCATTCGCTCTGGAAATCACCCCGCCTGCTTCTTCTTCCATTGATCACCGAGTTGCTGTTGTGTGGCATGTTCCTGCCTCCGTTGCTTCACGGTCGGGTCTATCTGGACGAAGAACGCTATTCGCTATTCCGAGCTACATTGGAAGTCATCCCGGCGTGTCCTCGACCTCTGACGATGACGAATAGCAAGCAGGCCTGCGAGCTTGAGTATTCCTACCCTTTGGAGATCGTGAATATGGTCGTGCTGGCGAGGCTTTACTGGTTTGGCCGTGTTGTTCGCAACCAGCTCTTGAAGCAACTAGTTGCGGATAACTCCATGGCGGTAGGCCCCTCCATAATCGTCGGAAGAGACGTACCACTCGACTCGCTGTGGTGGGCTTTTCGGATCTGGTTCGCATTGAAGCCGACAAGAGTGCTTGTCACTCTTTTCGTGACGCTTTGGGGGAGTACAGCCGCCGCCGTCTCCCTGTTTGAGCGACCCTTTCCGTCCAAGCTAGATAGCGAAGATCATGCGCTCTGGCTAACACTTGTCACGATGACGGGGGTGGGCTACGGTGATGCGTACCCGATCACGTCTGGCGGTCGTATCGCTATTGTGCTGGGTGCAGTTGTAGGCGGCTTGGCCTTTATCTCTCTGATGACGTCCGAGTTTCTCGACTCACTCAAGGGTACCAAGCGAGAACACGTGGTGCTATCTGCGATGGATAGGATAACATGGCAGCGGGCTTTGCGCGTATCCGGTGCAGAGCTGATTCGTGCAGCGTGGCAGCGCTATCGTATCCTAAGTGGCGGCCGCATTGCTGCTGGCAACGCAGTACGATGGAGAAAACGAGCGGCGGACCGGGCGCTGCTCAAGGCAGCGTATCAATTCAAGTTGTGCCGCAAGCGGAAGCCAATGCAGCCAGCCAATGCTTCTCGTGGTTTCGAGAAAAGCGTAGTGTCGGCCTTCTGCTTGCAGGAGGTTAAACGCCGGGTGGCATTGGCACAAGACGACACTGCAGCGCACCTTGACGCTTTAGGGCAGCACATGGACCGCTTGGACAGATCGTTGCGGGCACTGATGCAAGAGCGATGAAGAAAAGCAGGTCCTGAATCAGGACTCCTCGCTTCTCGTGGAAGCCCAGGTGTGCGTTCCTGCTCAGCGTTTTGCCATTTTCCTGTGTTGAGAAACCGACATGAGTCTCAGAAGGCGCCAAGGTGTATGTTCGGCGAGTTTTTTTTTCAACCCAAGTCGATGGTAGCGCTAAATGACTTGTTTTTTGTATTGACTATTAAGTCCGATCAACCCACGCCATTATCCTTTTCGCAATGCCTCGGCGCAAGTCGACGCCTTCCAAGCGGCCGCTGGCTCCGCCACAGGTTGGTGCCTCCAAGCGGCCAAAGCGAGGCAAGCGCCACCCCATCCAGCGACAGCGCTCGAACCCTCTCCATCTCTCAGGCGCAGAGGCAACCGACTCGTGGGACGACGAAGACGCGCTGAGCCTGCAGTTCCCCGCACTCACCCCCTCTCTCACCGCATTACTACTAGTAGTATGCAGTAGCGAGGGGGTCGGAGACGCTCTCCAAGCGCAAATCGACCTCGTGCTTATGGAGAACAACCAGGTGAAGCTGCAGCTCCACGAACGAGAAGACGGGGACTCCGAGGCCATTCAACTGCCGCTATCGGAGCTTTTCCCGGATACGTACGAGGCTTGGCAGCCTCATATCGCGACGTTGGCAGAGCTTGGACTACTGCGGCTCCATATCGAGGCCCAGAGAGAAGACGAGGCTGCTGGCTGGACGTTCAGCTTCTCGGCGGCTGTGGCGTGGCGTAGCTACATGGAGATGTGCAGCTCTCGAAGCGTCTTGCCAATGCCGGCAGCACCCAAAGCGATGCCCATGCGCGCCATGCACCGCGTGATGATTTGGCTTCTGAAGAAGGTTCATGACGCACAGGGGGACGCAGCAGAAGCGGTCAAGTTTCGGTACTGGAACGAGGTCGAAGTGCTCTACGATCGTTTTGTGGGCGATAACACCGCGACTTGTGCGCAGTTTCAAGGGCAAACGTTTGCCATGCCTGAAATTTACGCACGGATTGACGCAGTGCAGCAACTGCGCCGTGACATCGAAGAGGCCGCCGTGACCTCAGCGGATCTACTGCCGATATTGCGGGCGTATCAAAAAGCTGCAGTGTCGTGGATGATGTCACGGGAGAAGCCGCAGCTGGAACAGTCTACCCCAGTGCCACAATTCGTTACGTTTAGTGAAGCAACCGCAGGGCTCTTGGTAGCGTACGACCCGTTTTGTGCTGCATTTTACGCGTCGTATTCGGAAAGCAGGCTTGACAGAGACCAAGTCCTCCGCCCACTGATGCTGGACTTTTCAGCGGTGCGCGGTGGTATACTAGCCGATGAAATGGGTCTTGGCAAGACTGTCGAAGTGATTGCACTTGTACTGAGCCACCGACGATCGTCATTGAAACCGCAGCTGCTTTCAAGTCACTCCCCGCGTATTGTCGACGGGGATGCAGACGTCCGAGAAGATATCGTGGCGTGTATCTGTGGCTCAAGTGAAAATCATCCGATGGGACTCGTTCGCTGTGAGTTTTGTGGTACGTGGCACCACCAGCTCTGTACTGGCTACGAGGTTCATGAAATGGATAGTGGAGAGTCAACTGCTAGTTCATCTGGCCTCTGGAACTTTGACGACACGTCAAAGCCAACTCTAAATGGAAGTGCAGGGCGCTGGGCAAGTGGTGGCTTCATGTGTTACCACTGTCAGAGCCACGAGCGGCCTAGCTTTACCGGTCGCACGACTCTAATCGTATCGCCTGAGCCAATTCATGCGCAGTGGGAGCACGAGTTCTCGCGTCATGTGCGTGAGGGTGCTCTCTCTGTGATGCGCTACCCCGGCGTTCGAGCGTTAAGAACGCGGCTAAAGGGAACGGGCCCAAGTGCGGAATGGCAAGTACTGGCGTCGCCCGGGCTTGTCTTAGCCCAGTACGATGTGGTACTCACAACGTACGAAGCATTGGCAGCAGATCTACGTCATGTACCAACAGAAGAGGCTGGAGATCGTCGATCCAGCACGCGTTCACAGACCAAACGGTACGCGTTCGTGGGCTCTCCTCTGGTGGCTTTGCACTTCTGGCGAGTCTGCATGGATGAAGCGCAGGTCGGCGTCGAAAACACCCGCTTGCAGGCAGCTCTGACACTCTCACGCCTAAGCGCTGAAAATCGATGGGTAGTCACGGGCACGCCATTTTCAGCGCGCGTAAGTGAGATGTTTGGATACTTGCGCTTCCTGCGAATCCCTCCATACACGTCAACAGCAGCCCAAGACAGACACAATGCGCTCGAAGGTTTGGATCTGACTTTCTTCCGAGAAGCCGTCGAGCACAATTTTGTTCGAGGTGCGATCGACCGTGTACTGGACTTACTGCTGTGGAACGGCTCGAGTCCAGGCGGCGTAAACGGAGGCGGCGTTTTGTGGCGCACCGGGAAGAAGCACGTGCTGGACCAGCTAGGCCTCCCGCCTCAGAAAAGCGAAATCATCTGGTGTCATTTTGCTGCTGTCGAGCGGCATTTTTACGACCAGCAGGAGAAACGGATCTCTTCTCTCGTTCAGCAGCGCCAGACAGTGCAAGATGGTGATGTTATTGAGCGAGACGATCGCTTATGGCAAGACCTGCTCGTCTTGCGGCAGCTATGCTGTCATCCCCAGGTCGGCGGGGCGCGGCAGGTGTGGGGATCCGGAGCGAACTCGATTGGGGAAAGTGTGATGACGATGGATGCGTTTCTTCAAGAGCTCCTGAACAAGGCCACACGAGAATGCGAAGAAGCCCAGCGACAAGTCATCGGCGCGCAGAATGGGCTAGCTGCTCTGCTCGTGTTGGACGACGACGCGTCGGGTGCTGCGCTCAAGTACATGGCCCAAATGAGCCTCATTCGCACAAACTGGCCGCGTTTCCGCGCAGATCTGCTGCCACGCCTGCACATTCTGCAGAATTTGGACAAGTGCATCCAGCAGCTGTACGTGTTATCTACTGATCCAGACGATGGACAGGTGTCTCCCGAGAGTGCTGAAGCGGCAATCAATCCGAAAAAGGTTTGTATGCTGCCGGAGCTTCCTGCTCTCGAGAGACGGATATCGTCGACTGGGCTGCTCCCTGGCTCGACCAACCTGCCTGTTGAAAACCTTACGGCGATCAGGCGCGAGTACGCGCTGCTTGGTCAGAGTGCTCGTCGCATTCGTCAATACTATCTGCTCCAAGTTGACATGACTCATGCTCAAACGCTCGACAAGTTTAACAAGATCTCGCAGCTGGTTAATGAAGGCCAGCAACAGGCATCAAGAGCTCAATCGAAAGAGCTCTGTACGTCGGGAACTTGGTGGAGCGATGCGCTTGCCATCATCGAGAACAGTACCGATCCACAGCTTGTGGCCCGAGTCCAAGCACGTCTCGCTGGGTTCGGTACACGTTGGGGGACGACATTTTGCTCGCAACTCGTCAGTCCACGCTCGCTTCGCCTGCTTCTCGTGCGTGAACTGGAAACACTATCAAGACGGCGTCGCACGCTACTTGATCGTCTTGCAGGGCTCAGTGACGGCGCTCCGACAGACGCTGAGGTGGAGCTTTCTGGAAACTGTGCCAAGTGCCGTGATGGCGGAACCGGCCCGACGTGTGTTCATTGTCAGCTCTACAAAGAACTCGAAGCCTATCGACAGCATTTCCTCGGAATTGACAAGGCTGCTGGAGCAGGCAAGACGAGACTAACGGATCTGTTCGATGATGACGAGCACGAAGACGACGGTGCGGACGTCACGACAAAAGCTCTTGTGGGCGGAGGTGTGTCCGCATCTCTGTTTCTTGAAGTGTTCAAAGAGATTTCGGGTTGTGCACGTAGCGCACTGTCCTCGCACGTGGACGGGAGATCGCTTGCTGCCAAACTCCAGAGCGATTTGCAACGTGAAACCGAGTTCTGGGTGAACCTGCAGCGCGAGTGGGAGGCAGCGAAGAAGCTCTTTCAAGCGCAGCACCAGCGGCTGGGCGCGTTGGACGAACTCGTAATGGCTTGCAGTCAGCTGCGTCTGCGCCAACATGGGGAGCCACCGGCGCGTACGAAAGCTGAACGGCTGTACAAACTGGAGCGCGTGGAGGTTCCGGTGCGCGCAGCTGAGCTGGAGGTGGAGCGCGCGGCAGCGGACTTTGCTCTGCGAGACAAAATGGCTCAGCTGCGATACTTGTTGCAGCTCCAAAGCGAGGCAAACCCACAGCAAGGCGCAACCAGCCTGGAATCGTCGCCAGCGCGACCGCAATGCGCTGTGTGTCTACAGGAATTTACGCAAAGGCGCGGTGTATTGCCGTGTGCGCATGCCTTCTGTACGGCTTGCATCGCATACCTCACAGGTGCTCGCCACCACACGCGAAAGACCGTTCGCTGTCCAACTTGTCGTCGGGTGCACCCGGTGGACGGCATCACTGTTGTCATTGAGGGGGCCATGCCGGATTCGAGTTTGACAAGCTTCAACCAAAGCGACTCCGTTCCTGCCATTCCACGTAGTTTAGGTTCGAAGCTTGACGCACTGCTGAGGCGTGTGGATCGGCTGCGACAGGAAAACCCAGGCGTGAAATGCCTGCTCTTCTCGCAGTGGTCTCAGATGCTGGAGCTCGCTGTCCAAGCGCTGCCCCGACTTGGTGTGCGTTGCTTCATGTATGGAACAAAACGCCAGCTACCGACCCTCCTGGCGCAGTTTCAAGCCTGTCCGGCGGCGTGCGTGTTGGCCTTGCCGTTCAAGGTCGGCGCCAATGGGCTCAACATCGTGGAAGCGACCGAGGTGCTGCTGATCGAACCCCTACTAAGCACAAGTATCGAGGCCCAAGCCGTTAACCGTGTCCATCGTTTGGGCCAGACCCGGCGTACGCGCGTCCACCGCTTCATCGTTCAAGGCTCGATCGAGGAGCAGATTTATCGCCTCGGCCATAGGCTGAAGGCTAGCACTACAGGAGCAGTGGAGGGACCCGGTGACGAAGAAGACGACGAGGAGCTACAGCGCTTGGGCGTGGCACCTGGGCGCAAGGAGCAGGAAACACTCACAATGCAGGACCTACAGGAGTTGCTGCGTGGAAACTCGGCGGACGAGCAACAGACGAGTACACGAGTGGCGCGTGCCTTCTGGGGGGAGAGCGTTCTGCTGAATGGAAAGCCTGCGAGTCGTGCAGCAGCGCTTGAGTTCTTGGAGCGTCGATACGCGGCGCAAGCACGAGACAAAAGCCAAGACCATCACCCCAGCCCCCACACGAGCTTGTTCGACAAGTCAGTAGCACTTGCGGTTGCTGAGGAGCTGCTGCTGCTTCCCTACCCGTCTGGAAGCAGCAACGAGGTGGTTGAGCGCGTAGATCCTCAAGTCCTTCAACGCCACCAGCAGCGCGTCAAGGAAGAAATTCGTGTGTGGAAAGCAGCATCCTAAGTCGGCCCAGGAAGTACAAAAGCATTAACTTGAGCAGTGCAACCAACCTTCCCTTCGCGATATCCGCCCTAGGCTACTGGCTGCTTGAAGTGCTAGGCAGACAAAGCACACGGCCCAGCGCGCGGTGCACTTCCACTTTCACTTCCGGTCCGGGGAAGAGCTCGCCATCCACGCACATGAGATCCTCGGCGCTACTCGAGCGAACCGTGAACGCGCGCGTGCGGACGAGCTGGACGCGATCGACATCCAAGTGCGACGCATCCTCGATCCCCGACATGAGCTTCGCCAGACCCATACGCGGGTACCTCTCTCCAGAAATGAGCATGAGGTGGAAGTAGCCGTCCGAAATCTCGGCGGGTGGCGCAATGTGCGCGTCCGCAGCGGCGTGGGAGACGTTCATGCCCCAGAACATGTAAAACGGCCCGTCCATCTCCTTCCACTTGTCAGCGTCCACTCCGTCCTTGTCTTCGTCCAGGCAAACGCAAGTGGGCTTGGCTGTGGCTTCGACACTGCTGAAAGCGTCGTGATACTTCGCTGGCGATGGCTCGTCGTCCGTGGCCACCAGATAGCGCAGGGTTCCGGGAAAGTTGACCTGGCCAAAGCCGAAGATCTGCAAGACGGACGCGATGAGGAAGCGCATGTCGCCGAACAAGCGGTACCGCTCGGATTTGATGTCCATGTCGGCAATGAACGCCCATTCGAGCGAGAGGAAGCCGTACATGACCTTCCCGTCGCCGTTTGTGGCGGTGAACAGATCCAGCTCCTGCGTTTGTCCCTTGGCCAGAGCGAAAGCAGCATTGATGGCCTCAAAACGCTCGCCTGCACGCGACAGCAGCGACGCCGAAAGACCGTTGCCCGATCCCCCCGGGATGATCTGCAAGCAACAACACGCAGCAAGGACGTCAGCGATAGAACCGATGCTAACCTTCCTGCCACTGCAGCACGTACTCCAAGCGGCTGTAGACTCGCTTGCTGCCAGTCCTTTCGCGTCATCAAGCCTTGCAGCACTGCGCAATCGAAACCACAACGTCAAGCTTCCAATGCGAGCCAAAACCCTCTACCAACTCCACTCTACTTACTCTCCGAGAGCAGACCGTCGCCCCCGACGGCCACGATGCAGTCGTACGTGTTCAACGGCACGTCCGCCATGATCTCCGTGGCGTGTGCTTCCTGGCGGGTGACGACTGTCTCCAGCTCAACATTCGCCTGCTCCATCAGAGGCGCCACCTCCTTCTCGAACGTCTGCTGGGCGTTGCCTGTGCCTCCTGCAGGGTTGATCACTACCAGGAACTGCATGTTTGTCAGTCATTACCATCCCTTCCCCCACCCTCTCTCCTGTCCTCATCGCACCTTGCGAGGCGGCATGAACCCGTACGGATCCAGGAGCTTCTCGGCCGCCTTGAAGCCGTCTTTCACCCTCGGGTCGGCCAGGAACCGGATGGACTTGACTGTCCTATTGGCCACGGCGTCTCCATCATCGTCGTCACACCTGAAGACCCACTGCACCAGCACGCGCTCCACGCCCTGGTCCTTGGCCTTGGGCGCGGGCAGCACGGCCGAAGCCAGCGACGTCAGCCCTCCCAGGAGACCCCAGCGGCCCGTGCTCTGCGGCTTGGGCACGCAGCCGAAAACCACGAACTCCTTCTCCTCGCCGAACTCGCTGCCCTCGTAGGCGGCCACGAAGCGCCTTCGGATGCCGCTTGTGGACTCAGACGCGCCCAGTATCCAGTCCCACGGGATCACGTCGGGCTCGCTGCTGCTGGGCCCCACAGCGCGCAGCTCGATGCCCTTGGCCGTCAGCTGCAGACGCTTGCGCTCATCAGCGCGTCGATGGCTCGCGAACACGCGGCAGCTCACGGCCACGGAGCCCTGCGGCCAGTACTTGTGTACATACGCATCCATTATCAAGAATTGCGAAATGGGGACATTTGGGGATTGTGCCCATGTCTCACTCGAGGTGCGTCACTCATGGCTACATGTGAAAGATCTTAAATACGTATTTTACTTTATTTACGTGGTGCTCTCCTCCATGAGCCGCTTGAGTTCCGAGTCGGAGCGGACGCGCGTTTCCTGGCCGCTCGGGGCCACGCAGGCCATTTGTCCGTCGGGGAAGTAGCGGATCTTCTTGCGGTTGAGCAGCGTCACCTCGCGCAGGCCGTCGGGCCGCTCCAGCATGGTCGTGCCGTCCGGGAAGACGGAGAACTCGTCGCCGTTCGGGCGGATGGTCTTCTTGATGCCGTCCGCGAACTGGATCTCCGTCGTGCCGTCCGGCAGACTCGTCTCGATCTGCTGGTTCGGGAACTCGTACACCTTGCGCTTGTCCGGGAACGTCGTGAGCTTCGTCTGAGCCTCGTAGTAGTAGTAAACACTGACCCCCGTGTCCGGGAAGAGCTCCTTATGGTCCCCGTTCGTGAACTTGATGACGACGTGGCCATCTGCGTCAATGTCCTTCTCGTTGCCGTCCGGGAACGTGATCTTCCTGCTGCCATCCGTGTAAATCACCTCCTTCTTCCCGCCAGGATGCTCGATCGTCTTGTGCTCTGACAGGGACGACGTCGAGCTTGAGACCGCTCCATCGGCTTCTCCCTCGGCAGCCTTCCGGTCAGCACCATCCTCGGCAGCAGGAAACGCCCATACGTATGTAGCGGAAGCACTGGCCTGGTCCGCGTCACTGACAAAGCCATCCACGGGTGTGTTTCCAGCGTTATTCGCCGATTCACTCGAGGGTTGGCGGTCTTCTCGGTCCAAACTGTATCGCTTGGGGTTGTAGCCATCCGCTACGCTCGACTGCGCACGGCGATGGTACCCAGTGTTCGCTTCATGGCTGTCCTCATGAGTTGTGGCTGGGCTTCCCTCGCGAGGGACACTCCAACTCTGTAGGAGCTCGTCGGCCGTCCCTGTGATCGAGAACAGGTCATCCATCGTGCGAAGTGGGCTCTTTTCGCTTGCCACGGACGGGAGCGCAGCAGACGTCAGGCCAGATGTTGAATCCGATCGGCTAGGCGCTTGCTTGTCCTTCAGTAGCCGCTCGTACTTTCCCCACTGCTTCAACCGATCCTTTTCAAGAAACTTGATCTCATCGCTCAGCTCCCGATTCTTGTCCTCCAACTCCTACAAAAGTGAAAACCAGCATCACCAGTTAGAAGAACGTCAACGGCTTGATCGCCCTGCTAGAACGTACCGCAACACGCTGGCGCAAGCTTTCGCTTCCAGCCTTCCACTTGGTCGCCCGCTCCTTGTCATCCAGCTGCATCTTCACGATTTGCGCCTTGAGCATCTCCACTTCGCCACGGTCTTTTCGGTCCTGATGGGAGATCGTAGCATTCATCCGCAGCTTCCATTGCCGCTCCTGCAGCCTTTCTTCTTTCTTCATCTTGGCTCGCTCTCGCTCCCACTCCTTCTCGATCTGCACGCGCTGCGCTTGCTCGTAGCGTGCAAACTCGTCCCGTTCGATGGCCAGTTTCTTCACCTCTTGGTCGTAGTAGTCCTTTCGCTTTTGAAGCTGCAGCGTTTCGGCCTTGTAGAACTTGACCTCTTCCTCCAGCTCGAACAGCTTTTCTTCAATGACAGCGGGCAAGATCGTGCCGGAATCTGCTGGCTGTGTCTGGTGTCCACTTCTCGTCCCAGGCTTCTGCTTTGCTGAGGTATGCGGACGCGTGCCGGCTTTCGCTTTGGTTGGGCCTGCTCGTTTGCCATTAGTGCTAGCCGAGGGCCTCGTGACGGGAGACTTCTGCTTGCCGCGCAACTTCTGTTTAAGAGTAGACAGAGACTTGTCTTGAACAGGCGGTGGAGGTGGCGGGAACGCTGCGTCGCGACGTGCGTCTGTGCTGTTGCTGTCCGCAGCGGAGTCCAAGTCCTCATCGAAGGAGCGGCTGCCAGCGTCGCCCTTTCCAAATACATTCTGCACCAAGGACGAAACCGGAGCATTGCCAGCATGCACGCGATCTGGAGCGCTCGATATGCTGCCTTCGTCAGTCTGGTCATCACCATGGCCATCGAAATACACTCCGCGCTTGGCTGCTTGCTGCATCCTGGTAGTGGCTACGCTTGGTGCATCACCAAGCGAGTTATCTCGCCTCTCCGTGGCGTCCCGCATCTCCACGGCAGCCCCAACGTTGGCAGACTGCTCGTTTTCCGTGCTTTGCCGTGGTTGAAAGGACAATCCATCATCCCAAGGCACGGAATCGTCGAAACTTACGGCGCTCAGGTCCGATGGGAGGTCGCCAAAGTGATCGCCATAGCCAAAGTGGTCACGAAGCTGACTGGTCAATCCGTTGCGATCGGCCAGCCAGTCATCCTTCGACAGAGCCGCTTGGTTGTCAAAGACCAAAGCTGAGTCCGCTTCGCCGTCCAGGCTGTCGTCAAAAAGCGAGTCTGCTGCTGCTGTCTGCCACCTCGACTGCTCCTGCTCCTGCTCCTGTAGCTCCGAGACGAACGAGGAATACGGCAGCCCCCAGTGCTCCGTGTCCGTCTGGTTGTCCGGAACCTGAGCCTGTCGAGTCGGAGACTGCTGCTTCTCCTTGAGGTAGGCTTCCTTTTCCGCCGCCAAATCCCGCTCAATCGCCTCAAACTCCGCCATCTCATTCGCCTCGCGCTCTTGCTTTGCCTCGTACGACTGCCTCACGTTCTTCATGCCCATGATATCGGTGCTTGTCGTCGAGCGGAACGACGCGTTCTTCCTCGCATCTGCCTCCTCCTGCTTCCCTCTTCCACTCACCTCTCTGTCGTGATTGGCTCGTATCCGCCTGATTGGCGACGCAGGCGGCGACAGCGTTCGCGACGGTCGCGGGGCCCTCAGCGCCTGCTCGGGCGGCGTTGCGACTGGCGACAGCGTGCGAGAGGACGAACCTGAAGACGACCTTTTTCTCTGCTGCCTTCTCTGCGCCGGCTTGTTCGCCGTCGCCTCCTGTTCATCCCCTTTGGACGTGAGCGTGTGCTTGACGACCTTCCGCTTGGCGCCAGGCTGCTGCATCCACCAGCCACGCGCTCCTTTTTTCAGGAATGGCTTCCTGCTCTTATTCCCATTGGTTGTTGCTGTCTGCGCCTCGTTCCCCTCTGACTTACGCAGCTCCCGCGCCAAAAGCTCCTCGAACGGCACTGCAACATTGAAGAAAAACACTTTAAGTCCAAGGAAAACAGCTTCAGAGCGACGTAAAACACCCACCGTTGGCACCGGATACTGGGACGTCTTCGCTGGATGCCACGCTGATGCGCCGGGCCCCGTTGTCGTTCTCCTGGTGCGACGCGCGCGGTTGCGGCCGACCGGGCGCCATGCCGAGACGATTGAATCAATCGAGCCCTTTTTCAAAATTCGACTTGCATGCGATTGGATGAAAACATGATTTAGCTGGTCGACGAGGAGTAATTACGCACGTAACAACGTTTTTACGGCAGATTGGATGGTTGGTTGGCCGACGACCGTTGTATGGAGCGGCTCATTTCAGAACGAGCGGCGTTGGAGGACAGGTGGCTTCGGGGACAGAAGGTCGGCCTTGTACCTGTGTTTGTGTATGTTTTTAGACTGGGGAAAATGATGATTCCTTTATCTCGATAGTTTCACGACGGTCATCTGAGTAGGCCAACGGTCTGCAGTGGTGAGAATCGAGAAACAAAAAAAGCTCTGATACTTCCAGTATCCTGTCGATTGTGTGTATGTTGCGTGTGGGAGACCATTTTCAAGGGGATGCGATGACGAGAAACCTTTATATCTGTCAATCCACTGAGTGCGACGGTGAAGAAAACGTAAACTATAGCTTTTTAACTGCAAACGTGAGCATCCCCAAATCATCAGAACGTAGGAGTAGAATTTGTAGAGAGCTGTGCATTTGTAACGTGGTATAATGACATTTGATGTTTCCTCTATGCTGTTGCCGTTGCGCTGGTACGTGTTGCTTGATCCATCGGTAGTTGTCTGCCAGCACTCTTGCCGCGCCTTTAACATCGTTGAATCCGAGAACGAAAAAAAATGGACTGGGCATTGCACCGTGTATGTCAAGGCGTCGAGGGTTCGTTATGTCTACTGCATATCCCAGTAGCTTCGAAGCGTGTTCACGTCCTCACTTTTTGCTCACGTCGATGATCTCCATGGCAGCGCACGTTACATTTTCTTCACGAATCTAAGTTGAAGTGTAAGTTGGTGACAAGATTAATTTCATCATGGCAGGCAGCTGTGCGCTGCTGAGCATCCTATTGTACTAGTAATAGTACTCTTAGGCATCCATTGGCTTGTGATGGTGCGAGGTCGCGAGCACGACTGCGAGCCGACAGCTTGAGCCGTGTTCATGGTGTTGACGGACCATAAACGCAACACACGCTGCACTTCAACTGCCTTCAAGCAAGGCGTCCTAAGGCGAAGTTTGCTGACTGGTTGACCTGTTCGAGAGCACTCGGAGAAAGCTATCCCGTTTTGTGTGAAAGCAAACCCCTTTTGGGACGGACACTTTGACAGGAACGGACTCCAATCGAGGCTAGCTTTTTCCTTCTCCACTCACTCTCCATTCTTTTGGTTGGAAAACAAGTGGAACACTCTTCTTAGGATGGGGGACGAAGGGCACTTTGAGGGTAGCGACTGGCCATTCAGCGGTGGAGGCGAGTACGATGACATCCCGCTCCCTTCAGGGGTTGGTTGTAGGCAGATCAATAAGCTTCTCAAGCGCGCAGACAACCACGCAGGAGAATTTTCGTTTGGAGGCCCCGCAGATATGCTGCCAGCTGCACCAGCGCTGTTTGTCGATGGGTTAGGCTCGATTCTTACCCCGTTGCACGAAGAACACGCAGACAAACTGATCGCGCTGTGCAAGAAGTCTCCGTTTGGGCACAACCACGAAACGAAGATGGACGAGAGTGTGCGGAAGAGCTGGCAGTTGCAGCCGGACTTGGTGCACATCAAACACCCGCAGTGGCAACACGGGATGGACAAGCTGACGAAGCTCATTGCTGAGCGGCTAGGCTACGTTGGGGTCCCGTTACAGTGCGTGCTGTACAAATTGCTCGTGTACGGTGAAGGTGGCCATTTCCTGAAGCACCAGGACACGGAGAAAGAGGATGGCATGATTGCGACGTTGGTGGTTCAGCCACCAAGCGCCCATGAAGGCGGCGACTTGGTGGTGTACCGAGGTGGAGAGGCCACGTACCGTCATGACTTCGGTAAAGCGAGCGGGATGGCAGCCTTCCTCCCTCACTACGCTGTACACTACGCGGATGCAGAACACGCTTTGGAGGAGGTGACGAAGGGCTATCGACTGGTGCTCGTGTACTCGATGTGTCTACCGAAAGCGATGCGCCACTTGGGGAAACGAGTTGACACGCCTCTGAGCGAAGAGATCGCTACTGCGATGAGCAACATGGGGGAAGTGGACGATGATTCATTCGTGCTGCTTCTGGACCACGAGTACACGGAGAAGAGTCTGCGATATCTCGGCTCAGGGGCCTTGAAGGGCGGCGATGCGGCAAAGCTTCATGGTCTCGAGGGAGCAAACGCCCTGGTTAATGACGACAAGAAGCTGCTGTTCTTCTTGGCTCAGCTCAAGCACGATGTCTCTTGGTACGACAATGGCTATGATCGGAGCGCTTATGAGCACCTCTAGTCGGTCACGTGGTTCTCCATGTCGGGGGAGGACCTCGGACACGTCCGAAAGTCAACGGCCAAGTTCAATTTCCTCAACCCGTATCACGAGACGAGCTACAACCTGTGGAGCACGGAGAGCGAACGAAGAAAGGAGGCTACACTGGAAACGAAGGGTCTACAAGCGCCACTAGGTATTCGAGAGTCGCGATCGTCGCGTGGCTGGCACGCCGTCACTTTGAAAATGCGTTGAAGTTCATGACATTGGACGATGCAGTCGAAGCGCTCGAGGCCCAGAAGTCTGTTGATGGGGCAGCGCTTGGCAAGTTCTTGGATGCTGTGACAGCTAGGCTCGAAGCCGAAAACAGCACTAAAGAGTACCGCGAAGAGCCCGTCTCCGTGAAGTTTTGCCGTGTGCTTTGTGAATTGCTGCTACGAGCTGGCGACACGGAAGTGGTGGCCAGGTTTTTCAAGTCGTATTGTGTTCGCCTTGGAGATGTGAAGGATAATGAGACGTTGGTGCCGTTCATAGCGAAGGTCGTGCGCGCCTTTGATTGGGGCGACATTGGCGAAACTATCACGCAGTCGTTGGGGTGCGGCGGTACGAAGAGTGCAGAGGGCTGTTCAGCTATCGAAATGACGCTACGAGTAGCTGGCAGCCTCGACGATGGTGTTGTGCAGCAAGCACTGCTGAAGATGGCTACGGAGAAGGCAATGGAGATGGAGGAAAGTGAGATTTTCTTGGCCAAGTACATTGGATTGCTCTGGGAATGCGTCACTCGCTGTGGAAACAGCGAAACTTTGCCGCTATTGCAAAGAAACTCGAGGGTGCTGATCCTGCTCTGCTTGGCCCGTCGATCCAGTACCTTTCCCAGTACTTGAGTGGTGTCGACGAGAAGGATGACAAGGTTGCGTTGCTGGCAAGTGTCCGTTCGAAGCGGATCAAGTGGCTCAAGGGGCAAATCGAGGCGATGGACAAGAAGTTCTCGTGGGAGATGGCCGACGCGGAGTTCGGGGAGAGCGACGGGATCCAAGTGTTCCTGCGAGGCCCCGAGACCACAATGACGACGCATGGACTGAAAAAGAAATACGACGAACTTCGAGATGCGCGGCGAAATGGACGCTCGGGCAGACGCGGCGAAACAGACGCTCGGGCAGCAAGTGAATTGTTCGTTCGAGGCGGAAGCGGCTGAGAAAAACGGCGACGTGTTCGTGACGATCACAAAAACGCGCCAATGGTTCCTCGACCAGCAAAGAAGCTGGTGCAAGGAGGAGTTGCGTGAGCTGACGGGCGATACGGATGCCAATGAGGGCGATCCAAAGCGACCTCGTCTCGACTAAGAAGGTGTCGTGTGGGCAGATGGTTGCTAGCCTGAAGCTAATTTTGCCTTTTGAGTCTCGAAAGATGCGTTTATTATGGTTGCCAGTCAATTTTATAAAAATTAAGGAAGAGAGTCCTCTAGCCAAGCCATCGACTGGCAGATTTATTCATGAGAGGTCACAGTTCACGTTGCTCACATAAATTCGAGCTAGCATCAATGTATTAAGCCCCAAGATGGCCTACCTTAAGAATATTGTGGTCATGTTTTCATGAAGTAGTAAATCAATCGATCGAGACCCGTTTACACTGCACTACGTTTAGCTTCCTCCTCCTTCTCTGTGCCCACCGAAGGGACCATCCCGAGCTGCATCTTGTTCATGACGACCACATAAACGAATCCCGTCACGATCATGATGCCGCCGAGCGTGAAATGCAGATACTCCATGTGGCCGTCGTTTAGGTCGGCAGGAATGAACTTGCCGAAGAGCTGCACCATGATGGAAAGCAACGTGCTGCCCATGGAGCTAGCAAAGAAAGCCAGCGCAATTGATGTACTGCGCATGCTTGGCGGCACCTCCGAGTAGTTAATATCGTAGCACGAGACGGCTGCCAGCACTTCCGCCAAAGCAATGAGTAAATACTGTGGAATGCCAGCCCACCACGGAATGTCGTTCATCACTTGGCCGGCATCGTCATTCAGAATGAACTGAGTCTCACCGTTGCTATCCACGTAGGTCAGTGGGCTGGCACTGCGCCGGATGAGCTGGAACGCACCCGTCCAGAGCATCGCAAGTGTGATGACGCAGTATCCGGCGAGTACTTTGCCGTAGAGGCTCGGAGGCTTGCCTGCGTATGTCTCGTACAACGGGTATAGCAGCTTCTCCGTAATCGGCACGAAGATCATGCATCCGATCGGATTGAACATTTGAACCATCGGCCCATTCATTTGAGTCGCATCCGGCTCGCTTCCAAGACGCACATCCGTTTGCTGAATGATGGACTGGTTGTTGCCGCCTTGGTTCTCGCACATCCAAAACACGACCGAGAATGCGTTGAGAGGCAAAATCCGGATGACTGTTGGACGCCTTCCACGATGTTGCTGTCGAGTTGGCACCCGGCGGTGTCCTTAGCGCTCTCCATGAACTCGGAAGAACGACCAAAGTAGACCCAGAGCACCGTCGCCACGACGATCATCACACCACACGCGTACGAGATGTTGTGGCCCACCTCGCCTTAGTCCGACAGGAAAGAGGCCAAAATGGTCAACAAGAATGCCACGACGTACAGGATCGTGCCGAGGACGATCATCTGAGCGGCGACGTTCTTCTTGGCATGGTTCGACACGATCCTGATCACGAGCGCGATAGACTCTCTCGTTGGTGGCACATTCACGTAGCGCTCACGAGAAACCCACAGTGTCACGAGGAACAGAAGCACCATGACGAACCCGATGATGTACACGCTGAAGTAACCGTAGTCCGCAGGGATGGCGCCCACTCCATGGATTGAGACGTACGGGAACGCAGCGTAGCCGATGAAGGCACCGATGTTGGCAACAGCGTACTGGATGCTGAAGAAGAGGGATTTCTCGGTCGGAGGAGCCGTGGGCGAAAACTGGTCACCTCCGTACGAAATCACGACGGACCGAAGGCTGACTTGAGTGGTAGCAACGCCAAGGAACAAACCGATACTGAAGATCACCTAGCTGAGGATCAGGACAGCCAACAGTAAAAGCAATCCACGATGATGTTGAGAGTTTGTCGAAGCGCGTGCATTCCCTTTCAGGGCCCTGGAACTACTTCTTCACCACCATAATGCCGATGTGGCTACCGGAGTTCAGGAGGTCGAAAGCAGCCAGAATTCATCTTGCTCGAACCCAAATATCTTGTGGATGAACATTCTTCCGCAACGCAAACCTCAGTAGCTCGTTGGTTAGCTGCTTGCTGCCAACTACGATGCCACGGACCACACAGCCCTGGATGAGCGCCAACAACGGAACATTCACACGTTTTCCTGCTTGATGTCGGCCGCATAGTCGATGGCTGCAATCAAGCCTCCAGACGCGGTGACCTTGATTCTCTGCTCGATGGTGCCGGTACCGCCGATCTTAAGTACGTAGTCGATTCCTTCTCCGTTGGTAAGGCGGCGCATGCCGTCGGCCCTGTTGGTGTCGCGCGGTAGTTGATCACATGGTCGACTCCAAACTTTTCCTTCACGAACTTGAGCTTCTCGCCCTAAGAGGACGTGATGACCGTCACAATGCCCCGCATCTTGATGATGGCTGTGCGGGAACAGCAGCATATTGATGGAGCGTACACCGTCCAGCATTTGATCGAAGTTCTTCAGCGGACCGTACAGGGCAGGGTGTCCAACAAGTTGAGATATTGACTCGATCTCCCACGCGAATATCATCGACGACACCTCCGATCGCAGCGTTGACGTCAGCTCCGTCCGCGCACAACGCACGCGGACGTCTTTCACAAGGCACCCTCCCCACAGCTTGTTGTCGGGCGAAATACCACGGATCTGGCGGGCTCCGACTGGAATTTCAGGCTGTGGTTCGATGTACGGTCGCTGATCCGGTACACGGTGTTGGTCGGCCATAGTGAGTGCCCGGGACGCAAATTCAGGAAGGATCTGCGATGTGGAAATGCTTCGAGACGGTCAAGATTTTTGACCCACGAAAGCTCGGTCGAGACATTGGCGGGGGAAGGCTATGCTCCGTGCTCATTCAGTTTGCAAACGCAAAACACGGTACGCTCAGTCCAACAAGAACTGCTCGAGTTGTCTTCAATTATGGCGCTCAAACGAAACCTCATCAATATTATCGCAGAGCAGCAAATTCACTCGGGGAAGATGCGCTACCGCTTCCACAACCTGGGCTGTATTACAGGCGTCAGTGGGTACTGCTTGGAGTTGAGCAACGAGGATATTCGGCTTCGTCGGCGCGCCCAACAACTTTCAGGACACGCCGCTTCCTTTCCAACAGCCGGTTCTCCCGGGACTGGCAGGTTTTATCCTGGAGGCAAGCTGGATTTGACATATCTTATGGCACATACATTTATAGAGTTGTAACTAACGTATTTGCCGTGCTATGTTGCACGAAGGAGTTCACAAATCAGACATTATAACAGGTATCAAAGGTATTTTGCAAGTTCGAATTTATGTGGACTACATCGTCCAGTTCACCCCGTCCAATATGTCTTGACCCAACTATGGTCGGGCCTTCATGACAGCCATTCTCCCCATTCAGAGGCCACGGTTGACATCCCGGCGGTCTTGTGTTTGGCGCTTGCATCGACCAGAGATCCATACCAGACATGTACTCCGCGCAGCTCCGTTCCAAGGACGAGATCCTGGCCATCCGCGCCGCCGAGCGCGAGTACGCCAAGCGGGTGCAGCTCGCGCAGGAGTCTTTCAAGATTGTGCGCGAGGAGCTGGCCACGTGCTACCGCGAGAACGGCGTAAACCACAAGATGGCGTGCAAGGGCATCCGCGACGAGTACGCCAAGCTCATCCAGGACCCCACGCATGGTGCTGGCTACCCGGTACGCAATCATGATCAGGGGGGTACGCCGAGGGAAGCTTCTTACCATTTTGCTACGGTTTATTCTGTGTGGCGACTGGCGGCGCTTGTGCAGACGCGACCGGAGTTTTAGGTGCGAAGTGCGGGGTGTGGACACGATTAAAGCGATATGTTGTCGAAGGAGCAGCGGGAATCGACCTGAAAAGGGAAAACACGACAGAAAAAGCGATGAAATACATGCGAACTCAAAATCGCAGGCTTCTCATTGCCTGGGTGGAGGGTGAGTTGTTTCTGGTGGGCGCAGTGGTAGCAGCCTCATTAAAATTCGTGCTGGTAGTTGCGACGCTTAGCCCGAAGAGCTTGAATTCGGTGAAGCGCGTGATGAAGGCCGTTGTGGCTTGCCGTAGTCTCGTCCTGATCCTCCAAGTCGCTGTCGTGAAGTTCATAGCGAGGGTGAGATCGCAGCGGCGATTCTACAGCTGAGGCAGAGAATACTGTGGTCTTTTCAGCAGTGCCGCATCGTTGAGAGCTCCGTCTTCGTTTCCTGTTACCCTGGTCGGCGTCCGAGTACTCAAGAGGAGGCGCAACTGCTGTAGGGCACTTGCAGGATGCAGCGGCCACAGCAGAAAGCAGACCTTCGTGTTTGGTCTCCTCGCCTTCGCGAATTAGCAAAATCATCTCGGAGCACGATTGCACACTTCCCTCGACCGTACCGACCCTGGCTTGAAGCTCCGTGAGTGCGGCTTTCACTGCGGCTGCCTCGTTGGTGACCGATTTGCAGGTTTCTTCATAAGCAGCTTTGTTGCTGAGATTCTGTAGATATCGAAATGACGAGGTGAGTCGCAGCACAGCACTTTGACACCGCGTCCATAGCAATTTAAACCTGCTGCTGGAGGTCTGCGACCGATGCAGCCACACCACTGACGTCTTTCGCAAGCTCTCCGATGGCAACTCGCTGCTGTTTCTGGTCCTCGGTGTCGGCCGTCAGCTTCGTCTTGATTTCCTCGACCGATTCCTTGATCGGGTTGACGAACTGAGCTAACAGGTCTCGCTGCTGCTGTTTTTGCTCGCGCGTTTGCTCGACGATAGCCTGTGTTAGGTTGTTTTCCAGCTCTTGCAGCTTCTTGCTATCGTTGCAGTAAACAGGAGATGTCGGCGCCGGGGGAGGCGGTGCTGGCTGAGCCTGCCACTGTTGAAGTCGCTGTAGCTACAGCAACACAAGTCAGTAAAGTCAACAGAACGCAACGATTCTCGCTATCCCTCTTTACCTGGTCGTCCTGGCTCGACCCCAACAGGTTCTGCGACTGTGTCTGAGAGAAGGATGACTGCGACATCGACGTCATGGCGCTCAACTGCTCGCTTTCCCCCATGTACACTTCACAACGTCTGTCAGTATCGCCACGAAATACGAAGCCAAGACTCACACACTGCCAACCTTCTTGTGATAGCTCACGGGGCCCGGTGCTCGTCTGACTGCTCCCCGCAACATCCGACTGTGACGCCGAGACGCGGCTGGAGTCCCGCACGCGTTGGGTGAAGCTCAGTGGCTGGTATCTGGAGATCGTCGGCCTCTCCGTGTACGGCGTCGAGCTGGTCTGCCTCCCTCCCACGTCTACGCCAACCGCAGGTAGTGGCGCCCTCGCTCTGCGGGTTGAAGTCTGTAGTGGCAACGGCGGAGCATGTCCAGTTCCTCGACGCGAACTCCTAGAATCACAAGCTTCAGTAGAGCACGACGAGCACAGAGACGGAAAGAGAGCGCCGTACGAGTTCTCGTTGCGACGCAGCAGCTGCGAGAGCGTGACGACCTCGCGGCGGACGGACATTTCCTCTTGCTCTTGCTCTTGCTCTGCGGGCGCGGAATCGAGAGTGAATGTGCTGTTCCGCGCGCGGGTGGTTGACTTCAACTTCAACTTCCCAGCCAATCAGAGTCCAAGTTCTCTACAAGAGCGCATCTTTCCGTTGTAGAGGGAGCTGGTCGTCAGTGGCTTCATGGTCAATGGGTACAACATGGCGGAGGTTATCCAGAACTCGCACTTGCGCTTTTGCCTGTTGTCTGCGTAAGCGCCCAGCGGAGCCACTAACCATGGCGACTATGAGCAAGACGATGAAGACATTCTGGATGGACTCCAAGATCCCGGAGGACAGTCGCTGGCACTCCAAGCTCGAGGACGACTTCCGCACGACGGATCGTCTGGCCGACCACTTCGTGGGCAAGTTGCGCGACCAGTGTCGTGATGAAGAGAGCGAGGTGGCCATCATGGTGCGCTTCACGCGCATTCTCAAGGAACTGCTGGACTCATACGAGAGCCAAGCGAACCTGCTGCTCAAGCTCGCGGACACGGGGCGCGTGGTGACGCTGCTGCACCGCTACATCAACACCGCGCTGGACACGCTCGACATTCTGGACCCCGCGGAGCGCGAGGAGTGGCACAGCCAGCTGCTGCTCGAGCGAAAGGAGAGACTCAAAGTGTTTGAGGACTTCGTCAAGGACGAGGAGGAGCTGGTCGCTGCACTTGGTGACCGGAACCAGCAGCTCGAGATCGTGACACTACTCCGCTACTGCGTGGAGAAGTATCACGACGGGATCACCCCATTCGCGGGTGAGGACGAGAAATACCGGGACAAGTTGACGTCGGGGGAGCTGGACACGATCAATATCGTGTACGAAGCTGTGGTTACCAAGGCTGGTATTGTGTCCGAGAAGCTGCCCGACTGGTTCGTGACTTCGGAGCACGAGTGGGCGTGGGTGAACAAGGCCAAACTTGAGGACAGCAAGCAAGGATGGGACAACAAAGCTAGAGGAAAAGACGCGGATGAAAAGCTGAGTGACGAAGAACGCGGAGAAGTGTGCGAGGAAGTGTGCGTTCGGCTGGCCTCAATCTGGACGGAGCTCAACCACCCCCATGTTCGGAAGTTCTACGGAGCGTCATACGTCGGGAAGCCTTTTGTAATCCATGAAAGGTGCTTCCCGCCCACCTACGAGAAGGAGATGTGGCGCTACTTGGCGAACTGTGCGCTCGGTCTTCAGTACGTGCACGACCGTGGGCTCGTGTACTATGATGTGTCGCCGGCAACAATGCTATGCAGTTATTCAGAGCGCCGCGGTGTGCTGGATGGACTGGGATTGGTGCACCAAAACCGAGTCGATCGGCTCCACGTGATTGGGAACAAGGAAAGTGAGAACCAAAGCGATGACCAAGAGTCCTCGGTGAGCTACGACGTGTTGAGGTTCGGCATGTCCGTATTCTTTCTCCTCATGGGGGCTCGCAACTCAAATCTCCCGACTTCTACACGCGACCAATCGTTTGATTCGTGGAAGTTCAAAACCACAACGCAACTCCCAGCTTCTCAACCAGGATTCATCAAAGATGCTGAATGGGAGATGCTTCAAGGCCTGTGCGCTGCGAAGCCAGTTGACAGAGCCCCATTGGAAGACGTGGTCTTCAAAATGAACGCCCTTGCTAAAGAAGGATCCCCCAAGAAGAAAAGCCAGGCCCAGGAACCAGTAGCTGACATATCGGATTTCATTTTCTCCAGTTACGGTGGAACGATTGCCGAACTCCTTGCCGCGCTTTCGGAGGATTTTGAAGATAGTCTCACCGAGGTGGATCGTTATGTGTACGACCGACTGAAGGACGTTTACGAGCAATTGAAACTCGCGGACGTGGCCTTGCCTCCACGTTTGGTTGAGGACTTCAGCTTACTGCTCTGGGATTTCTACGGAAAGGTTGATAGTTCGGCATCGGACAGTTCCTCTGGATCCATTCAAATTGCCTCGCATTCAATCGCTGGTCAGAATTATAGTTTCCACCACCGGATTGATCACCTCGTGCAGAGCTTTCCGCAACTACAAGGCATGGATACTATTCATCGCTGGCAGCCTACGTGGGATCAAGCTCAGAGCAAGCAACGCGATATGTTTCTGCAATCGCTGAAGAATCCGTCCACGCTTCTTGAGCAAATGGGGAGCCCAGAGAACGTTGCCATGCTTCGTTTCGAGGCACAAAACCGCCCGGGCGCATACTCGCCGGAGGTTGTGGACGCGATGAACGTCGTACTACGAGAAGCCGAGCGTCGTGGCATAAAGAACGCTGATGTGATTCCAAAGTGGTTCATCCCAAACCATCAAGTTGAGCTCAAGAAGCACATTGGAGAAGGAGGGTTCGCTGATGTGCACTACGGCAAATGGTTTGGAACGAAAGTGGTTGTGAAAAAACTGAGGCCTATCGCTGTCGACGACAAGGCGCGTGACCAGTTCCGTCGCGAGGCAGATTTGTGGTTCACGCTGAATCATTCCAACTTGATCAAGCTGTACGGAGCATGTTACGAAGGCCAGCAACCGTTCTTCGTGTGTGAGCGCGCAACCCGCCAGACACTCACGGGCTACTTGAAGCGGGAAAATGGCAGACGCCGTGAGCTGTGGTTCCGGCTGCTGCAAGCCGCGCTAGGCATTGAGCACCTTCACGACCACGCCATTGTGCACGGAGACCTCAAGAACAACAACATTCTGGTGTGTGAGGGCGGAGCGGCGAAGATTGCAGACTTCGGGCTAAGTGTCCTGAGTACCGTGCCCAAGACCATGGAAACCATGACAACGGAGGCTGTACGATGGAAGGCGCCCGAGTGTTTGATGGGCGAGCTTCCCACTTTCGCGTCGGATATCTACGCGTTCGGGATGTGCATCATCGAGACCGTGACGGGCGAGTACCCGTGGGGTACTTCACTACCGGACACGGCGGTGGCGCACGCGGTGAAAGTCGAAAAGAAGATGCCTGAGCGCCCAGCAATCTTCAAGGACAAGGAATGGGATCTGGTGGCGCGCATGTGTCGCTGGGACCCCACGAAGCGCATCGGCATTGGTGCAGTGATCAAGATCCTGGAAGATATTGGCGTGTCGAACCTGATCCAGACAGGAGGGAAGATCGGTGCGACCAAGATTGACGTCAAGACCCGTGTAGGAACGAGTCAAACGGCTTGAATCGCCTGGTACGTACCCGGATGAAACGATGCACGTCAAAAAAACTGCTGCTACTTTGAAAAAGAAAGAAGCCAAAATCAATGCTGAACATGCGAAGTTCTCGTCGCATTCTACGTCGACTTGACTACATCTGCATGTATCGGGATCCGCCAGCTCCGCCCGTGGGGCCGTACACGTTCGAGGAAGAGTTTCCGTATCCTCCACTGCCACCTCGGGACGCCGAGGAGGCCGAGTCTGCATAGGTAGGAGGCGCTCCTCTTCCTCCCCGATTGGCTGCAGACGCAGAGGAGTCGCTAGTGTCGCCATAGGCTGACGATGAAGCCATCGACGAGCTGGAGGACGCGTGGCTGCGCGCACCTCCCTGTGCAGCAGCGCGCAGACTCCGCACCCACTCGAGCTTGACCTCGCGCGACTTGGCGTGAAGCTGCAGCGGGTAGTACTTGTCGTCATGGAAGGAGACGCTGAAGGCTTCGGGCACCGCGTAGTTGTCTTCGATGATGGCGCCCGTGACGTCCATGGGCGGGTTGTCCGAGCGACAGCGCTCGTAGTCCTCTTTCGTGTCGTAGAAGCTCAACTGCGGGCCTTGAAGCACAAAGTACCGCTGCTGCCACTTGGCGCGCACTGACCCACCGGCCCCAGGGCCCATGTGCTGCTTGATCAGATAGCCACACAACACCTGAGCGAAGGCAGACGACGCGAACTCCGTCGCGCGGTACTGGCCCTGTTGCGCCGTGTCGGCCAGGCGCTTCATCGTCGCGTTGTGGTTCAGAATGTGCTCCAGCTCGTTCGTCTTGAACTCCAACGCGGAGCGAAGACCCGCCAACTCGGCGGCGCAGCGCTGCTCGGCTTCCTTCACGCCGAGCTCGCACTTCTGTTGCTGCTGCGCCGACAGCTCCTGCATTGCACCCGCTTGTCCTTGCGCGACCGCCACTTTGACGCTGAGCTCATTCATCTCCTTCTCGAGCGCTCGCACCTCCGTCATGTGGGCGGCGTTTGTGCTCTCCGTCCGCTGGATCACCTGCGAGAGAACACGCTGACTCACGAACTCGCAGTACGCGGCATCGGCCGACGGACCCACGGCGACGCCATAGTAGTCGTTGTGGACGGCACTCAAGTCGCCCTGCAGAAAGGTTTGCGTTTCACGGAAGAGCTCCATGGCGGACTTCTGGCGGTGCTTCTCAGGGTGATCCAGATACTCTGCGCCCGGGCGACTCAGCACGTCCAGTACGTGCCGGCAGTAAGCCATCGAGGCCGCGGCATTCTGCTGGCGGTATGAATCAAACTCGGCATTCACCGACGCGCGGAACTGCCCCATGTAGTCGTCACCGCCCCCCGCTTCAGCGTCTGCGCCCATGTCGCCATCGACAATTTCTCGCAGTTTCTTCTTGGCCAGCCGCTTGCACAACCGGTGCACGTTCTTCAGTCGGTCCTCAGCACACGGCAGACGTGTTCGTTCCACGCTACGTGCAGCGTCTTGAGCTTCCGCATCGGCATCCTTTTCCATGATCTCGATCATGTCATGCTGCGGAGCCGTCGGGTCGTCCGCATCGTCCAGCGAGTCCTGCACCTCCAGCTCGGGACGCAGGTTTACGCTTCGTAGGTTCCCGTGCTCGTCAAACATGGCGGTGCTTCCCTGTCCGTGGTCCACCACTTCCAGCTCGTCGTCGCTCTTCTCGTCGCCATTTCCCTCGAATCCGGCATCTTCCTCGAACTGCTCGGGCGACACGTAGCTCCTCACACGCGCGTGCAACTCCGTCTTGTACCTCTCCACGGCGTCCTCCAGTGCGTCGTGGCACTGAGCCTGCACGACGCGGCTCCAGGCGCTCGAAATCACGGGCGCTTTGCCACTATTAAGCGCCTCCACGTAAGAACCCGCCAAGTTGACGAACATGGCGCCGTTCAGCGGCTTGCCGAACATGGTCTTGGGTTTGGCCTTACCGAAGAGCCTCTTCCGCAGCCCTTCAAAGCTGGCGCGGAACTCGTCGCGCAGCTCGTCGTACGGCACCTGCGGCAGGTTGCGTAGCTTCTGCTCGTCATCCACAGGCCGCACGAGCGTGACGCAGTCTCGCTGGCGAAAGAAGTCACTGAGCAGAGCCCGAATCTGGTCCTTCTCCACGGCGTCGTCACTGTAGCCGCCCGTGGGCTGCAGCGCGTTCTCCAGATACTGCTTGGATGAGATGGGCTTGCCATTGTCCAGCAGCTGCAGCGTAAAGTCCCTGACGACCCACGTGAAGCTGGGGAAGAACTCGTGCAGGCGGTCGGCGCCGTCCTTGCTGCCTGAAGCCGACGACGTCTGGATGTGCTTGGACAGATTCACCACCAGCGACAAGTCCTCAATAGCATTGCCATCAATCACACCACGACTGTTGTACACGAAGCTGGAGGCCAGCAGCAACGCCAGCGCGAAGATGCGCGTGTCGTGCGTCTGCTCTCGGTCCACGCTGCCCAGGCCTTCGGTGTCCAGGAACAACACGCTCGTGTCTTCATCGAGGGGGATGGGGCGGCCCCACATCCAGATGCCTTTGGTACAAGCGTTTACAGTGCCTCCTACAGCGAATCCAGCGTCCTCCGGCTCTTCCAGAGCTTCATCTTGGGACTGTAAGTGCTGTACTAACAGATTCAGCAGGAAACTCTTGCCCGTACGGTACAGTCCCGCCACAGCCACCACCACCAGTCGAGTCTTAACCTTTTCCAACACAGCACAAGCCTCGGGGTTCACGCGGAAGCCGCCGTCGTCGTCCACCAGCACGAAAGGCAGCGGTCGCACCGACAGGTCCCCGCTCATGGCTGCGAACTTGGTGATTTGTATCGAAAAGCGAACCCACGATGATGATCTGTGTGGTGGACATCATTTAATTACACCACACTATCTAAGGTACGTACACACCATTCACGTTGACTGGAGCCCGAGCATCACTAGACTGTACTAGTACAGTAGACGATGGCACCGCGGATGCATGGAGCGACGTCCCGCCAGGGCAAGCGCGGGGCTGTGGGCAAGGCCAAGCAAGGGCGCGGCACGACGGGTGTAGGTGCCAAGCCTTCTATGCGCAAGAAGTCCAAGATCGTGGTGACTTTCGACCCGGAGAAGCGCAAGTATGTAGCAATCTGTGTGTGCTCGTAACTGTGGCAAAAGTCTGACTGGTAGCGTTTGCTGTCTGTAGAGAGTACTTGACGGGTTTCCACAAGCGCAAGCAGGAGCGTCGTCGCTTCGGTCTGGATATGGAGGCTTTCAAGGTCAAGAAGAGGCAGTTGGAGGCCAAGAAGCAGGTAAATTGGACGTCGGAGGAGCTCATGGATGGACAAGTGCAGGTTGATTGACTGTTGTGTTTTATTCTTGGTATTAGAGACGAGAGGAGACGAAGGAGAAGCTGGCGGCTCTGAATCTGCTGGATGAGGAGAAGGAAGAAGAAGAAGAAGAGGAGGAGGAGGAGGAGGAGGAGGTAGACAGCGACTCGGACGCCTCTGAGGACGAGGACAAGCCCGTACTCGCTGGCGAGAAGGCCGTGACCAAAGTCATGACGTTCAACGACGACTTCACGCAGGGCAAGTTCGGCGACGTGGTGACGGTCACGACGTCGGTGGGCGACCTCCAGAGCGAGAGCGACGACAGCGGCAGCGATCTCGAGCCTTCGGACGACGAGGACGCCGACGCCGAGGACAAGCCCAAGCACCCGGCGTTCCGCCACAAGAAGAAGTTCGACAAGGAGAAGCACTTGACGCTCTTCCAGCGGATACAGCTGCAGCGCAAGGGCAAGGCGCTGCCGTCCAAGCGCTCCAAGCTCAAGGAAGCGCGTTCGGCCCGGAAGGCCATGATGGGCGGCAAGAAGGGTAAGCACGGCGGCGAGGGCACTGGCAAGAAGCGTGGAGCTGACGACGCCGACGGAGGAGGAAGTGGCAGCTCGGCCTTCAGCAAGCTCAACAAGAAGCTCAAGATGAAGCGCAGCCAAGGCGGCAGCGGCAACAAGCGCAGCAAGAAGCGGTAAAGCGGTTGCTACTACAGAGACCGGCGCTCTTCCACATGCACACGTTTGATTCCATTGACCTTGTTTCATTAATTAGCTCACCACTTGTTACGACGCTTACTTCCACACCTTGATGAGCGCGTCGCGGCCGCTGGACACGAGCATGGGGCTCGGATTCTGGCTGCTTCCCAGCTCGACCAGCGCCAAGTCCAGGATGCAGTCCGTGTGCGCCGGAGACGGCGGTACGAGCCCTCTCCGCTCCATGCTGATCGCCGACTCCACTCCGCCAGAACCTGAACCGCCCACACCGCCCGGCGTCGAGTAGAAGGAAGAGTCCTGGCACACCGTGATGAGTGGCGGACTGAGCTTGCTCCAGGCCACCTCGGGCTTGGTGATGGCGGCTGTCGTGGCGCTCGGTGCCGCCGGTGCATCGTTAAAGCGTTGCGGCGGAGCAGCCGCCGACGAAGCGGACGACGGGGTAATGCGCCACCAGTCGTTCGGCGGCGCCTGGTTGTCGTAGAACGACTTGGCCTCGCCATTGCCGCAGACCGTGTACGACTGCTTGCCGTTGCGGATATCCCAGTACCGCAGCTGCCGATCTTCGCCGCCGGTGATCAACGCGTCGCCGATGCCGCGGAGATGCAGTGACGGACACAGCATCGCGCGGACGCAGGGCTCTTCACTGAGCGGCGTCGTCGAGATCTCGTCGAACGCGGTGGCGATGCCGTAGATGCCCAGGAAACTGCCCAGCACACTACGGCTCCTGTGCGGGATGGGCACGTGCAAGAGCGTCGGACACCTGCACGCTTCGGCCTCGGAAGCCTGCGTCTCGAGCGTCCGGAACACGGCCCGACAGGCGCCGATACTGAGGTCAAACACGGCCACTTCGCCGTCGCCTGCCGCCACAAACACCAGCGGCACCGACGTCTCGTCCAGCGGCAACGTGTTGGGCAGCCCCAAGCACGGTTGCAGCCGGTGAATGGCGCGGTGAGACGAGTGGCGCCAGATGCGGATGAGCACCAAGAAGCGCAGATCCCACAGACACAAGAAGCCTCGACTCGTGCCAACCGCCAGCCAGCTCACGTCCAGCGAGTGCGTCATGCACGTCACGTAGCCGAGCTCCGGCGACACGTCCAGCGTCCAGGCTTCTCGCCGCATGCGCATATCCCACGCGTGGATGTTGCCACCGCGCGTGGCGTACAGCAGCAGAGCCTCCGTCACGTTGTTCAGGTAGTCGATCGCCATGACGGCGCTGTTGTTCGCGCGCAGCTCCTTGAGTCCGGAGGCCTGCACGTTCCCAGCCGAGGAGCTCACGCGATCCACGCGGAAGACGTGCACCGTTCCGTTGCTAGAGGCCGTGGCGACTGAGTGGCTATTCGTCAGCACCTTCATGTCGGTGATCACTCCGCCTTGGCCGTCGTATGTGCAACGCGAGCCTTGGTTCACGCTGTGCTGCAGCGACTTGACCGACCAGATCTTCACCGTCCCGTCGTTCGAAGCGGACGCCAGGAAGCTGTAGTCCTGGGCGGCATTCACGCGGGTCACTGCGCCCGAGTGCTCCGCCAGTTCAGCGACCAGGACGTGCTTGCGTGGCTGCCAATTGCGGTACAATGAGCTGGGATACCCCCCGCCGTTGACGCTGCTCGAGCTGCTTCCGGGGCCTGTGCTGCCGTTGGAAGTCCCGAAGTTTCCCGGCGTCACACCGCCATTAATCGCCGCAGCGGCCGCCGCAGCGGCGTTGAATGTACTGCTGCCACCAGGAGGGTACGTACTGCTGCCAACCTGAATCGGAGACGACGTCACACTTGAGACGCTAACGCCTCCTCTTTCGCTGCCTGGCGCGCCATTCACTCCCACGCTGGAGCCCGTAATGCCGATGCCTCCTCCCACTAAGCAGTACGGACTTGGGGCGTGGCTGTAGATCGAGTACGGCGTTCCATCCGAGAGCCGCAGCGCGCCGAGATCGGGAGGCAACGGCGGAATCCCAAGTGCATTCAGACGAGCCAACAGCTTCCGTGGGTTTCCGAGCGCTGGGTCCATGGCCGACTCCTTGAAGGCGAAGTAGTGGTGGTATGTCGTGTGGGCCTTCTTGACCATCCGCTGACGGGGCGGCGAGATGGGCGACGCGTGCACAGGGTGGTGGTGCGGGTCCAGCAGACTGTTCACACCGTCCCCGCCGTACATATCGCGCATGTTCATGTTGAGCATGCTCACCATAACGCCGCCGCTCGTTGGTGCGAAGTGGTTCGAGTCCATTTGGCTCAACCCAGAGTCATCCAGACCAGACGACACCGAGCCAGGAGGCACCACGGACGACGGGCCCGTGACTGTGATAGGCGACGCCGCGATCGGAGTGCTCGGCTCCACGAGGCTGTACATCTTCCCCACGTGCGACAGCGACAGACTCTCCAGCGAGGGAATACTCGACGCATGTCCAGCGTTCGAGGTCGTGGAGGTTGCCGCCCCACGGTGCGACGGTGAGCCACCAGGCCCGTGCGAGCGAGACCTGGTCACTAAGGCCGTAGACGTCGACACAGCCGTCGCTGCCGCGGACGACGACGACGTGATGCCGAAGTTGCTGGCCTTCAGAGGCTGCGCCGTCGACAGCGCGAAGCGCATGTCAGGAACAAACAGCACGCGAAGGTGCGAGCGTGAGAGCTTGCGTGCGAACGGGTTGCTGTTCGCGCCAGCCACGCCGCTGCCGGCAGTCACCGACGCATTGGCAACCGAGCTGTGGGGTGAGCCAGCGCGGTCGCTCTTGGCAGAGCCCTGCATCCGCGCGGCTTGCTCCGTCTTGGCCATCTCCAACTTGCTGCGCATCTGCATCGAGGCAATCGACACGTACTGCTGCATGAGCCTCAGCGACTGGATCTCGTTCGTGCGCCGCTCGTAGAGCGACGAAACCCCTTCGTCCACCGTGTTCGAAATGGCCTCTGCCGACAACGCGGCGGACGACGCAACAGCAGCGCCAGACGACTGCTGACGGGGCAGCATGCTGTACGCGTCCAAAGAGTCCGTGCTAAGGAGCGCGTCTCGGTTCTTCCGAGACCCAGACAGCTCGCTGATCGGTTCATCCAGTGACTCGCGCGACGTGGCTGTCATCGGCGTTAGCGGCGCTGGAGGTTCCACGTCATTGTCGCTGTCGTCAGGCGCCTGAGAAGCGGATCTCTCCATTTCAGCGATGACCTCGTTCAATCCAGAGGACGAGGAAGACGCCAACAGCGCGCGGTCGAACGTCTCACGGGATACGTGGGGTCTACAGCAGTCGCGAAGGCGCTTGGTCACGTCACACACGTCCTCGTCTGGCAAGAACACCATCGTCTTGCGCAAGAAAGGGCGAAGCAAGGGGCTCAAGAACACGTTGGCATCCACGCTGCGCAACTGCAGCGCGATCTCGCCCACGAGCTTCAGCACGGCGTCGCGGATCCACCAGCTTGGGTGCAGCAGCAACGAGCACGTCATGCGAGCCTTCTCCACCAGCGTGCTGGTCTTCTTCTGGAAGAGCCCGAGCTGACACAGGCCCGTGAGGCATTCCACCGCCTTGGTGATCACAATCTCTTGCACATCGAACAGCGCTTGCTCGATACACGGCAGAATGTTGTGCTCGACCGCGACGCGATCCACGAAAGAGCACACGCCAACGATGTAGTCAAAGAAGGCACCGCGCAGTTCCCAGTCCGGGTCGTTCAAGAACGTGATCAGCTGCGGTAGCACCACGTCAAGCGTGCGATCCTGGCCGAAAAACACGCACAGTCGAGTGATATCCACGAGCAGCGCGCGCTTGACCAGAGACGACGACGCCTTCTGGTCTGGCGTCGTCAGCTGGATGACGAAGCGCGAGATCATCTTGTGCAGCACACTTAGTTCCTTGTCGAAGCTGCTGACGGCCATGTACATGGTGCTGGAAACCGACGAGTCGTTGCCCCGCGAAGACATTGTCGACAAGGACGTGGCTGACGCGGACGACGTCAACGTCTTCTGCTTCATCGCGTGCGCGATCTCCAGGAAGCGACGACTCGTCTCCGCCAGCTGCGGCAAACACTCGGCAAACGTGATCCGCACTAACTCGTCCGGATCCGACTGGAACGGCACCATGGCCGGCAGCACGTACTGCGGAAACACGGAGGCGTCGGCGAGCGGGAACGACTCCACCAGCGACAGCAAGTACGTGATGGTGCGGAGTGCCAGGGCGCGCACAGTCGCGCTTGGGTCATCGATCACTTCAAGCAGGTACGGGATCAGGCGCTGCAGTCGCGCCTCGTCGCTCGTGAACTGGCCCAGCGCGCGGATGAGATACAGCGCCGTCAGTTTGGACTCGGGCACTTGAACGTGGCGCAGACTCGAGCAGATTAACGATAGAATGATCACAATGCCATTGCGATCCTGTGGCCAGGGCTCAGTGCCTGGACAGGCTGGCGGCTTCATCCGACGCGTCTTGGTCGAGTGGGGCGGGGGCGTCGCCGAGTACGTCTTGGCTTCGCTATTGTCTCCTGCACTGCCTTCATCCTTCGATTCTGCATCTTCCGACGAACTGTCACGGCCAGTGGACGGCTCGCGCGCGTAGTCCAGCAACAGCGAGTTCTTCTTCTTCTGCGTCAGTGCAGCATACTGGTCGTTCAGCTTCTCCAGCTTCTTCTTCTGCGCAGTGCTACTGAGTCCGCGCATGTCGTTCTCCTTCTCCTTCATCTTCTGCAACTTGGTCAGCGCTGCGTTATCTCGTTCAGCCTTCTGCTTGTCGTGTTTCGTGGGGATCTTTTGCTCCAACTCCTCCAGAACACGCTGCGCCACGTGTGACTGTTGCTCCCCCACTGTTGACGTTGCAAGTCGATCCGAGCCGTAGCCTTCCTTTAGCCGCAGCTTGAAAAACTCTTCCCCTTCCGGGTCCTCCACGCCTGCCACTTCCCGTACCAGCCGTCCGTAGTACTTGCACACCAGGCGGATGCGCGCGTCGGGCACCTTCCCGCCTCGACTGAGCACCAGCACCAGGAATCGGAACAAGAAGCTCTCAAAGTACGTCGGGAAGAGGCCGCTTGGACTCGTGTACTTGGCCAGATAGCCACTCGCCGAGAATCGCGCGTTCGGGTCCAACTGCAGCATGTGCAGCAGCATTTCCTCGAGACGCGGGTCGCCGACCTTCCTCAGCTGCTGGCGCAGAGGTTCCGAGTCGCCCGTACGGTACTTGAGCAGCGACGGCAAGTCAAACAGCGGCTTGCCGCCCAGGAAGAGCTCTGCAATGACACAACCGGCCGAGAAAATGTCCATCGACTCGAGCAAGCTGCCTTCGCGACGCGAGCGCGAGTACGAGGGCGGCGCGCTGCCATTGGACGTGACCGACGGCTGCGGCTGCATGGGGTTGCCCGACGACATGGGGCCGCTGCCCATTCCCATCGCCAAGATCTGCTTGTCCACTTCTTCCACCGTCACGTCACTGTCAGCCATCTTGGAGAGCATGGCAGCGGCGTCCGGCGTCCTCGTGGAGCTGACACTGGCGCTTCCGGGCGTCCCGTTGCCAGCACTCATGGAAGCTGAGCCTTTGCCGTAAAATCTCTCGGGCGCGACACTACAGCCACGTCTTGTGGCATCAATGGCACAGAAATAATAGTTATAGTCAGCTGGATCATCCTCGGGGATGTACGTGGGTTTGAACGGCGCAAAGTCCGTGAGGAAGACCCAATTCCAGCTCGTGACCATGACGTTTTCCTGCTTGATGTCTCCGTGGCAGATTCCCTTGGCGTGGCTCTGCTCGAGAGCGCGTAGGATCTGAAAAGTGATCCACTTCTTCTCCACCATCGTAAGAAAAGGTCTCGAGCAGATGCGGTCATACAGGTTGGACGCGAAGTACTGGCGCACCATGAAGGCCACGTTGTACTTGTTACTGAGCTGGAAATCCGCGTACGGGATCACGTTAGGCTGCTGCTCCACGGAAAAGGCCAATGCCAAACGACGCAAAGCCACTTCGGCGCTTGTAAGGGATTCCCTTTCGTCGTATTTGCGGTAGATCTTGACGACCAAGTGGCCTTCGTCGCACTTGCACGAGATACTCTTGAGGAACTTGCCGTCGCCGATCAAACTGCCGAACATCATGTCCATGGAGCGAGGCGTGTAGTCCATGAGGAAGGTACGGTACTGCGACGCACTGTCCAGCACGCTCTGCGGCTGCGCGCGCGGCGCGGCGTTGCCCATGGGGACAAGACACACTGGGCTACACGATGCGAGTTCGGACGGAACACGCGGAGCGCTGCAAGTCGAGAACTAAGGCCTCTACCGACGGCCACAAGGATGACGCTCGGTTTTTCTCCCTTGATGTCGCCAGTTGTAGTGATGGAAGCGGCACTGTACCCGACTAAGTACGGACTGTGGGTTTAACGTCGACCAATGAGAGCGCGTCAGAGTGATGATCTTTTTGTTGCAGTTTTTGACTTTGGCTAACTTTTGGCTAATCGAAACCACAACAAGCATGGCAATAGTGTATTAGAAAGGATTCGTCTTCCTGTGCGCTCGCGCTCTGTCGAACCTCCCCACTTGTGCTGTATCCTTCGTCTCTCCTACCTGCTTCGGTCGGTTCTCGCGCGCCGCTCCAAGACCGTCTCGCTTAGCTGTAAAGGTCCTCCTCGTCCTCGTCGGCCGCGGCCTCGGCGGCGCTGCCAACAGCGCCCGCGTTCACGTTGCGGCCAGGGAACGAAAAGTTGGCGAGCGAAGTGCCGCCCGCAGTCACGTGCGAACGCGCCTGCTGTAGCGTCTGTGCGAAGGTCGAATACTGGGCCAGGTCGCGGTCGCTGACCGAGCGGCGCGCGTTGCGCACGGCCTCCTCGAAGTGGCGCGGCGTAATCTCAGGCACCGGGTCCTCCTCCTCGATATCCTCCATCTCGTCGCCAGCCTCGGCGCGCAGGCGGTCGCGCTCCATGTCGCGGGCGATGCTCTCGCGGATGGCCATCTTGGCCGCACGCTGGCAGATCTCCGTCAGGTCGGCGCCCGAGAACTTGTCCGTCTGCTGGGCCAGGAAGTTCAGGTCCACGTCTTTGGACACGGGGCTCTTGCGCAGCACCGAGCGCAGGATGCTCAGACGCGAGTCGAAGTCGGGCATGGGGATGAAGATGAGCTGGTCCAGACGGCCAGGACGCATGAGCGCCGGGTCGATGATGTCGGGGCGGTTCGTCGCACCAATAATGAACACGTTCTTCTTGGCGCCCATGCCGTCCATCTCCGTCAGCAGTTGGTTCATCACACGGTCACCGGCGCCGCCCGCATCGCCCGAGCTGTTGCCGCGCTGCTGGGCGATCGAGTCCAGCTCGTCGAAGAACAGCACGCACGGGGCCGCGGCACGAGCCTTGTCGAACACCTCTCGCACATTGGCCTCGGACTCGCCGAACCACATCGTCAGCAGCTCGGGGCCCTTAATCGAGATAAAGTTGGCCTGGCACTCGTTGGCCACCGCCTTGGCCAGCAGCGTCTTACCGCAACCGGGCGGGCCGTAAAAGAGAACGCCCTTGGACGGGCTCAGGCCGTACTTCTCAAACTTTTCCGGGTGCTCCACGGGGTACTGCACCAGCTCGAGCAGCTCGCGCTTGACGCCCTCGAGGCCGCCAATGTCCTTCCACGAGACCGTCGGCACCTCCACCGTCGTCTCACGCAGCGAGGACGGGTTCGACACGCCCAGCGCGTACTTGAAGTGCTCCTGCGTCACGGCCATCGCGTCCAGGATCTCGGCGTCAATGGTCTCGTCCTCAATGTCAATCACGTCCATCTTCTCCCGAATGCACTGCAGCGCAGCCTCCGTGCACAGCGCGGCCATGTCGGCTCCGACGAAGCCCTGCGTGTCACGCGCGATCATCTCCGGGTCCACGTCGTCGTCCAGCTTCATGTTGCGCGTGTGGATCCGGAAGATCTCGAGCCGGCCGTTCTCATCCGGCACGCCAATGTCAATTTCACGGTCGAAGCGGCCGAAGCGACGCAGCGCAGGGTCCATACTGTTGGGGCGGTTGGTCGCGCCGATGACAACGACGCTGGCGCGCTGCTTCAGCCCGTCCATCAGCGTCAGCAGCTGCGACACGATACGCCGCTCCACCTCGCCGTTGGTCTTCTCACGCTTGGGCGCGATCGAGTCGATCTCATCAATAAAGATAATAGCCGGCGCGTTCTTCTCCGCCTCCTCGAAGGCTTTGCGCAGGTTGCTCTCCGATTCGCCAGCCATCTTCGACATGATCTCGGGGCCGTTGATCAGGAAGAAGAAGGCGCCCGTCTCGTTTGCCACCGCGCGAGCGATCAGCGTCTTGCCGGAACCGGGCGGGCCGTACAGCAGCACGCCACGCGGGGGCTTGACGCCCAGCGTCTTGAACAACTGCGGGTGACGCAGAGGCAGCTCGATCATCTCGCGGATCTGCGCCATCTGGCGCCGGCAGCCGCCGATGTCGTCGTAGCCGACCTCGTCCATCTTCTCCTCGTCCTCGCGACGCACGGGCTCGCCCTCGCAGTGGATGATGGTGTCGGGCGCCACGATGCAGTACGGGGCCGGCTCCGTCTCCACCACCTTGAACTCGACGGGGTGCATGGCCTGGCGCACAAGGAACAGGTCGCCCTTCTTGACGGGGCGGTACGCCTCCACAAAGTACGGCTTCAGGTACACGTCGAACAGGTTGCCGGTCACGCCCTCGATCGTGTCGTCGATGGGCAGCACGTGGATGCGCTTGCCGTAGGGCACGTCGCCGCACGTGTGGATGGCCACGATGTCGCCCAGCCGCACGCGCAGGTTCTTGCGCACCACCTTGTTCATGCGCACGTTGCTGTCGTCCACCGTCTCGTCCTGCAGCACCACGCACACCGTCTCGTGGCCCTTCTTGCCCTTGATGAGCACCGTGTCGCCGCGGAACAGCTGCAGCTCCTCCATCTTGGCCATGCTCAGCGCGATCACCGAGTTGTCGTCGTTCGTGGCCTCGTCCACCACGAGGCGGTTGGGCGACCGCTTGCGGTCCATGATGCCGGCCTTGAACTCGTCCTTCCTGTAAGACAGAGAGTCATGGTCAGCCTCCTTTTCAACCGACAAAGCGGCGTTTCACATCATGGCGTACTTGTCTCCCATATTGGCGTCTTCTGCTGCTTTCTGGGTCTCCGCCGGGCGCCGAATCAAAACAAGCAAAGCTCCTGCATGCGGAGAATAGTAATAGATCCGGTAAGTAGGAGCTTCTGCGTCAATATCTACAACAAGACCCCAGATACTGCTATCGTCGCTTCTCCTCTCCTCCTCTCTGCTTATAGGCAGCTGCAGACGCTCCAAGCGGGCTTGTCGCGACGAGAGCGAAGAGGAGAACACGGACATCTGATCTGCGAGGCCATTGGAGCTGCTGCGAGTGCAGGACAGCACCGAAAACAAGACGCACCTCGAGGCTTGTGCTTGTGACTGTTCTTCCGCGGAAATGGAGGTTTGGAAATCCTCCCCCTGAAGATTGCTTGAAGGCGGCGCCGGGTTTTGTCCAATCGTGGAGGCGTACCAAGATTTTAGCAAATAGAGGAGTCTGATTGGCTGAAAAGTCCCATAATTAGATCGAGAATGTTCCGGGTCCTCAGCAATGATGACGTGGACACTACCGATGAAAACGCACGATGTTTATTATTTTTCCTCGTGAAGAATGCATGCTTGAGCTGTGCATGAAGGTCCTCTGAGCTATGGGCAATGCCAGGTGGAGCTTCCTAGTCGCGACGTCTCTCGCGAGGCTTGCTGCCGCCCTTGTTGTTCTTCATCAGCGCGATGAGAATGCGCACGAAGATGGACATCAAGTCTGCAGATAGCAAACAGCAACAACAACAACGTGTCAACGTCTGTACCATAGCTCAATATCCCTCCATAACACTGGCTTACCCATGAACAGGTCGAGCGTGTGCTTGAGCACGTCCTTGTCGCCCATGCTGGCCTTCTCGATGATCATCTGCGTGTCGAACACCACGTAGCCGCAGAACATGAAGAGTCCGGCATACTGTAGCAACGCAACAGCACATACATGTAGTCAGTTGCAGCTACTATTTCAGATTTCCTCCACGGTTGCTCATACATACCAGGTTCACGTTAAACAGGAACGACGAGTGCGAGAAGATGTTGAGCACGCTCGTCAGGAGTAATAGCGACAGCACCGAGCTCAGGATGCCGCTCAGGTACAAGTACGAGCGACGCGTAGCTACAGCAGCAACACACCAAATAGCAATAAAACCACGTCAGTACATCTCCACAACACGCCAGACAGCAGCTCCACGCACCGATCAGAGCGCTTGCCGTGAAGCACAGGAACACCAGCGTCGTCAGCAACCTATACAGATCAACCCACAGCATGTGAGTATTCTATCTACCACTTAGAACCATTGACACGTCCTTACAGGGCGGAAACGAGGATACTGGGGTCCATCTCAATCGCCACGGCGACGAGTGTGGACACGCTGAGGCCCATGGCGGCCGCGATCATCATGAGGATGCCGAAGCGGCGCTGGTAGTTCTGCACCGGCTCCATGTAGAGCCACACGGAGCCCAGCGTGGAAAACAGCGACGCGCCCAAGAAGGAGTGGCGCTCCGGGCCGAGCGCCAGCACGACGGCGGCGCTCAGCATGGCGGCCAGCACACAGGCCGACAGCGTGGCGTAAACGCGCACCAGGTGCTGCTGAATATCCTCCGTGATGCCGCTGTTCTTCATCATCGTTTTCATGTTCCACGTCGAGGACGCTGGCGACACACGCGTCCCAAACATGTTCATTCGTAGTGGTCTCTTGCTTGACTCTTTTCTTCTTGCCTTGGTTTTCTTTGGGATTTGAGTCGGACTGACTTCGAGCGGAAATAGCCAAAAATAATAAATAAAACGGACGTTGGAGGCCAGGATTTAGGCTTTTTATGTGTACGACCTCGTTAAAACTTCTAGTATTTCTTAGGCTTAAAGTCTTCGATGCTGGGGAATCTACATGATGAATGAATATGCATCGTCGAAGCTGAAGGTGTCTTCCTCGTCCCCGTTGCCCCAAGTTAGACATTCAATTTTCGTACATAAGACGCATCTTGCAGTGTTTTGATATTTCCAGGATTATTACAGGATTATACCAGGATTAAAGCAAGGATTCGCACTTAAGTGAGGATAGTTGCGTATTTTTTTCTGAAAATAATACTGGCCGCCAAAAAAAACTACAGTACGGTAGCATTTCAAGATTTGGAACGCACAAAGGCACTTGGAAAGCTGCTCGGCCAAGCTATCATACTATTTGATTGAATTGCAGATGTTTAGTTGCATCACTTGCGCCTCGATTTGGAGCCTGAACGACGACAAAGGTGATTGTTAGCACCAAAAACCAAATTGCTACATGTAGCCATGTCAACGTTGAAGTTGCATTGGTTACGCCCTACCCGAGACGTCTGCGTACGCGGCGGAGCTACCCACGATCTTCTTGGTTCGTGCGGACGGGATGGTCTTCTTGAGCGTCACGCCGGCCACGTTCTTGCGGTTCTTGGCATCCTGGTACGTCGACCGCGTCGTGCTGCCTCCGTTCGCGAGTCCACCTTTCGGCGGCTTGGACAAGGACGAAGCTCCGCCAGGGTACAACGAGCCGCCGCCTTGACTACCATCGCTGAGTTTGTTGTTGTTGCCGTTTTTGCTGCCGTAGGAGTACTTAGTGGTCTTGCCCTTCGTGATGCTTCCCATTCCCCGACCACCTGCAGCGTTGTTGATCGGTGGCAGCTCGTCTTCACTCGCGTCGTACGCCCCGTAGTCTTTTGTATCACCAGCTGCCTGCGGACCATGTGAGCTGCGCACATAAAACCAATTGTTGTTAGTTAATTAGCTTCGCGCTCGTCTCCAGGGGGCGATCAATTATCAACGTACCCGTTCTGGATAGACGGAAGCGGGACCTTGTCGTCGGTATTATCGTTCTTGCGCTGCTTGTAGGTCATGGACAGCCCTACAGACGGCGGCTGCTGGGGCTGGATTACATGTTGCTGCTGTTGCTGCTGCTGAGCACGTTGTGTTGCCTCCTCAAGTTCTCGGATCTCCCGAAAGTATTCATGTCGGAGAGCCTCGCGGGCGTTCATGCGCTTACTCGGGTCATACGCCAGCATCTTGTGCATCAGGTCAATTGCTGCAGGGGATGCGTGGGGGATAAGCTTCGCGATACTGGTACCTTCCTCCTTAGGAAAGTTAAAGTCGATGTGGGCAGCGCCCTTGCGTTTGAAGATCTCGAGCACCTCCGGCGGCGGTGTGCCTAGAATTTTGTGTATACGATGGATCTGGTCCAGTTCATTGGAGCCCGGGAAGAGCGGGTAGAGCGACGTGATCTCGAAGAAGACGCAGCCGACGCCCCACATATCCATTTCCGGTCCGTAGTAGCCGTCAGTGAGCAAGCACTCGGGCGCGCGATACCACCGCGTGGAGATGTACTCCGTATACGGCTGCTTGGAGTAAATGCCTCGACAAGAACCGAAGTCTGCCAGCTTGAGCTTGCTGTTATCCTCTACCAAGATATTTTCCGGCTTGATGTCGCGGTGGAAGATGCCCTTGTTGTGCATGTGGTCCAGCGACTTGACGAGCTGGTACATTAGTGACTGCACCAGGTCCGGCTTGAGGTAGTGTCGCCGACCTCGGATCATTTCGTACAGGTTGGCGTCCATGAGCTCGAACACGAGCGCAAGTCGACCAGATGGCTGGTCGTACAGCACTTCCTCCAGCTTGACGATGTGCTGGTGCGGTGACAGTCTTCGCAGCGCCTGGATCTCGCGCAGGTTATTGACCTGGTCGATGCTCTCGAAGTGGTTCTTCATGCACTTAATAGCGTGGAACTTGCTGTCCTTGACATTCTGCGCCTTGAGCACCTCGGAGAAGGTGCCCTCACCTTTCTTGGCCACCAATCGGTACTTCCGCATGACGGTGGCTGCTGTCTAAGGCGCAAGCAAGCTTGAGACCAACTCGATGCGCTGTGAGACCGCACGCAGCCGATAGAGGCGGCCGAGACGAAATACCAGCTCTAATGCCGCTCCGTTTATATTTACCTGCAGCATCCATCGACAAGTTGAACCCGTCCTATAAATATCAATAATGGCTTCATTTTTTTATGAATTCTTTTTATCGACAGTATATGTATGTTTACAATTAAAGCATACACATACGGTCAAGTCGTCACTGGACGCCAGAATTCCTTCCGTCGGTACCATGTCGGAGCTCTTCGAGAACAAAGTGTGCCTCTCGCCCATGGTCCGCTCCGTACGTTCCTTCCGCCCAGTTCATCATGTTGCCCAGCGTCTTGCAGTGTCGACGCACTTTGTCTCGCACTCCAACTCGCTCTAACCGTGACGTAACATGGATTCTGCATAGGGCACTCTGCCGCTGCGGCTGCTGTCGCTTCGGTACGGCGCCGACCTCGTGTACGGCGAGGAAATCGTCGACAAGCGCATCATCTCCGCTGTTCGCGTGCCAAACGGTACGATCTGCTGCTGATTCAATTGGAAAGCTCAACGCCGTCTGGGTCAAAAGTTACTGATCATGACAGCTCGGGGCTTTCATGGCGAGGAACTTACTGACAATTTTGTGGTGTGTTGCTCTGTTGGAGCAGAGGTTATCAACTCGGTGGACTTTGTCAGCCGCAACGGCGACTCGGTAGTGTTCCGGACGTGCCCGGAGGAGGCTGGCAAGGTGGTTTTCCAGATCGGAACGGCCGACGCGGTGCTGGCGCTCAAGGCGGCCGAGGCTGTGTAAGCTTCCTTTTCATCTTTCGTACTTGCCGACGTAATCATTGACCTGGCATGCCTATTTGTCTCTTACCTTGAAGCGCGCGCGACGTGGCTGCCGTGGACATCAACATGGGCTGTCCCAAACACTTTTCGGTCCAGGGAGGCATGGGCGCTGCGTTGCTGCGGAAACCCGAAGTGGCTTGCGATGTATGTGAATTAACTCTTTGCTGAATGGTTTGGTGTCGCGAATTAACGCGTCTTTTTTCGGGTTGTGGTGCAGATTATTAAAACATTGCGCCGGAACCTGAACATCCCGGTCTCGTGTAAGATCCGGTTGCTGCCGGAGACCCAAGACACGGTACGATGCTCTTTCTCTTTAATTACAGTGAACGTTAGCTCTCGAATAAGCTAATGCGTTTTGAGTCAATAGATTGACACAGCGAAGCGGTTGGAAAACGCTGGAGCCTACGCCGTCGGCGTGCACATGAGGCAGATCCACGAGCGCCCTCAGCATAAAGCGAGCTGGGACAAACTCGCGCCTGTTGTGTCGGCACTTTCAGTTCCTGTGCTTGCGAACGGCGACGTGTTCCTGCACGAAGACCTCGCAAAGCTACGCAAGATTTCGGGTGTGTCGTCGTTCCTCATCGCCCGTGGAGCACTTGCCAACCCGTCCATTTTCCGCAAGGAAGGCCGTTTGCCTGTGCACCAAGTCGTACGTGACTACCTTCAGGCTGCGGCTGAGACCGACAATGTGTACCAGAACACAAAGTACAACGTCATGCGTATGATTCCGAGCTCGCTTGAGGACGCGTACGCGAGCGGCAACAACTACGGCTATTCGAAGGGCGACTCGGTCGTTACCGTCCCTGAGCTTGCTGCAACGAGGAATGGCTTGCAGATGTACTCGCTGTGGGATATGCAAAACTCCTACAGCCAGTACCAGGACCAATTCAGGGCGAAAGCTGAGGCCCTCGAGAAGGAGTCGAAAGTTCAGGACGAGACATCCGAGACTCTTGCCACCCTCCCAGGCGCGCACGATCGATACGCTGAGGGGATCCATTCGAACGAGGCGGAGGCCCCGAAAGCTCGCAACAATCGCGCTGGCAAGCCCGAGTTCTTTTGCGAAGCGTGCAAGATCCAGCTGCTAAGCGACCAGGATATGAAGCTGCACTTCAAGGGCCGAAAACACAAGAATGTGCTGCGCAGGCAGACGTCCGCGACGATTTCCAAGTTTGTTGCGAAAGCGCAGCTGGATCAAGGAGGGCCCGTGGCTGTCGATGCTGCCGATAGTGCAGGAACCAGCAATGGAAAGACTGCGTCCGAGGAGCGGAAGCACGAAGGTGAAGACCAGCGGAATCTCAAGCGTGTGAAACATGAGGACAACGCTGCTGAGAACGCTGGTGCCGATGAGTCGGAGTCGCCAACCGCGCCATGAATGCTATTATAATAGTCAGCGATGGATGTAGTAGATGAAATCAACGCTAATCAAGTGGCGTAGTGGGCACCCGAGCTCGAAGTGTGATTGTAGGGTCTGGCATGTTGCGCTCTGGCTTACTCGAAGCGATTCCTGCTTAGCAGAAGCGCTCGCATTAACCTTCACCGACGGCAGTAGGCTAGCACCAAAGTAGGACGGGCGGCCTCTTTCTCAGCGACAAGTGCTGCATGAGAGGGCCACGACGACGAGGTGGTTGTCTTGGTGCGGACAAGTCTCCCCCTCTATTAGCGTCCGCTGTGGCCAAAGTCTCGCTCTCTTCTCGCAGATGGAGACAGCCCGATGCTCGTCTTGGACGTCACCTCCAAGCTCGCGCGCTCCAAGTCGTCGCACGTCTGAATCTCGGCGTTGAAGTTGTTGGCGCATCTTTGCAGTTTAATCCGTGACAGCAACAAGGTCCATACTGAGTTCAGGTAGCTGTGTCTATTTCCCAGGTATTTGAGATGCTTGTCAATCAGTCGCCGTCCAAAAAATGAATGACATCCCACGGTGCGCTGCTCAGTGTGCGTAGGCAGCCAAATTGGCTCGGCGAGTCCGACGCGATCGATGAAGGATTCCTTACCCGCTGTGCCAGGCTTTAAGAAGTGCACACATCCCATGGCGGCGCGGCCGAGTGCGACTCGCGCTGCGAGGTCGGACACCCGTTGGGAGCATGCAATCGGCTTGCTGGGTTGAAGGAGTGTCGCCGATCCTCCCAGCAAATCCTCTATAAAACGATACCAGTAACTTCAGCGAGATATCTATGCCTAAAAGTTTACGGTCCACATTAACACAATGCCCTCTCTAAACGCATACCATCATATTTAACAGGTTATGAAAAACCCAAGTTTTGGCGTCAGGCGTCATCCGTGGAAGATGATGAACCGGCCGGCCCACAATCCGCCTCATTTCCGCAAACACCGGCAAGGCCTCGAAGCTCATCGACCCAGCCAAGCCAAGACCCAGCCAAGACCCAGCCATGGCCGACAAGAAGCAGCAGCAGCTCCCGCTGCCCACGCTTAACACCGAGCCCGCCTTCGTGGGCGACAGCCCCAGCAACGGCGAGTACGTGACGGTGCTGACGCCCGACAGCAAGGCGCTGACACCGCGCTCCGCCCCGTCGGGTGCCGACTTCGACCCGCACGGCCTACGCATGAACGTGTGGACTGTGGCCCTGCACGACGCCGACCTGCGCACGGCCTACTACTGGTGGGTCTGCTGCTGCCCGTGTCTGCCGCTGGCGCAGTTGGAGACGCGGCTGGGACTCAATTCGTGCAGCCTCGGCTTCTTCGTGGACCTGGCGGCCTACACTGGCCGCCTGCTGTTCCTGTTGCTGGCGCTCATCTCGCTCTTCTCTGGCAGCTTCGCGGCCTTCGTCGTTTTCCTCGCGCTCTTCGTCGTCTGCTTGATCGTCGTCGCGCAGCGCGTGGCGCGCGTGCGTCTGGAGACCCGCGAGCGTCTGAACATCTCCGGTTCCGCCAAGGACGACCGCTACATGGGCTGCCTGCGCAGCACCAGCGCCATCCGCCAGATGGCCGTGCAGCTCAAGTGCGACCAAGTGCACTGTGGCGCATCCGCCACCCTGCAGGCCTACCAGGTCTAAGTCCTTTGAGGGGGGCTTTTGGATACCTGAAGGAAGAGAAGACAAGAGTTTTGTGTAGGGATCCATCCTTTTATCTTATGGAAAACAAGTAAAAAACATTTATCAATTAAAACTTCAGAGTTTCGCACGAAGTGATCGCTATCGGTGCAGTCTCGGCTTGTGCGCGTAGAGGCTCGCCATGACGGCCACGAACTCGTCGAAGTCGAGCGTGGCGTCCTTGTCGCGGTCGAACTCGCGGTAGAGCTGCTCTACGTCCTCGCGCGTCAGGCCGCTGGAGACCACGGGCTCGGCCGTCCGATTGCCGCCAGGATGGAGGCCGGCCTTGTCGTGCTCGCGCGCCATGACGGCCGCCATCACGTCGTCGTCGTCCACGCGCAGCGCCTCCATGATCTCCTGCATGCTCACGCCGCCGTCGCCGTTGTGGTCGAACACGCGGAAGATGGCCATCAGCTCGCGTCGGTGTTCCGGCAGCAGCTTGTCGGCAGATACCGACGACTTGCCGTCATTGCCGCTCGTGCCAAGCAAGAAGGACCGGATGTTGCCAACCTTCGCGAGCTGCAGCATGGCGTCGATCTGCTGCTTGCCGGCGTAATGGAAGCACGTCGCGAGCAACTCCCGCAGAGAGACCTGGCCGTCGCCGTTGGCGTCGATGGCCTGGAAGACGGCGGCCAGATTGGGGTAGCCCAGCTTGTCGAGCATGGGCTTGTAGCGCTGCAGCTCCAGCATCGAGATGTTGCCCGAGCCGTCGGCGTCCATGGACCAGAAGAGGCGAATGACCGACATGACCTCCTGCACGCTGTACATGCCGAACGTCTTCCTGGCTGCGAGCAGCTTGGGTGTCTTGCCTTTGAGCAGGCGTGTGGTCGAGGACTGTTGCTGAGACGTTCGTCTGCCGCCTTTCACGGCGCCCCGCTCTCCGCCGTCGTCAGTCTCGCCTTGTGCATCCGTCTCCTCTGGCTCGTATGCAGTCTGTAGGCCTTTGAACACGTTGCCGATGTTGGTGGTGAGCTCTCGCCGCTTTTGCTGCAGGTAGCCGTTCATGCGTCGCTTCTGCTGCTGTTGCTGTGCTTGCTGCCTCAAGCGCCTCAGGTTCTGTCGGTGAGGGACACGCTTATCTTCGCGCAAAGCCTCCTGCATGCGGTGCTTGGTGTCTTCGAGGTGCTGCCGCAGTACGTCGGCGTCCATTTCGACGCTCTTGTCAACTGGAGCAACCTCGTCAACGTCCGCCTCGGCCGTTGTCACCATGGAGACGCTGCGTCGAGCTACGGTCGGAGCAGTTCCTGGCCTGCCTGTCGAGTCGCTGCAGAATCCGTGGACCTTGTCGATGATCTCGTTGATCCCGTGCAGCTTGTGGAGCGGTCGAGCGTGCTGCTTGTCACCGTCGACGACGGGAACTTCGGCGGGAACGCGGGTGCTCGGTCCCCTCTGCTTGTGGCGATGACGATTGAACTCCTCCATGTAGATCTCATCCAGGGAACTTCTGCGGCGGATTCCGCCATGCACGTTCGCCCCAGCACTGCTCATTTTCTTCAGGGGAGAAGCGATTGCCGGCGTCTGTGGTAGTGCCGACTCGGAGGCCGAGGGATGCAACGGATGCGACGCAATCTCGCTCCGACCAACGTGGCCGACGCTAGCGCTGGTGGGTAGTGCTCGAATGGGGGCCGTTTGAGGCCGCACCGCAAGCACGGAGGCTGGGAAATGGCGCTTCAAGAACGCGGAAGGCTCCAACGAGTCTCCGATCTGGTCGATTCGGTCGGGCGACGGGGGGCGACGAGTGCCGTGGCGACTCCGCACGCCTTCCAAGTTGCTGTACATGTCCTTTGCCTTGCGAGTGAGCGTCGCTCGAGTGGCGACGGCTTCCTGTGCCAGCTCGTACTCTGCTTGGATCTGCTGACGGACATCGTTGTCGCGGTTCGCGTTGAGCGCGGACGACGAAGACGTGGGGCACGTGATGGAAAGCTCGTTCTCGAGATACGCCTTGTCCATCTTGAGGCCGCCAGGCTCCAAGAAAGCGGCTTGCTCGCTGGCAAGTGTTGACGCTTTGCGGCCAAGGATCTTGTCCGGAAGAAGCGGGTCAACTTGGCTCAAGCTCTGGAGTCGCAACGCCTGCCTTGGCGTGCTTGGTATCGGCAGCGTCGCCTTCGTCTTCGTCGGTAGTAGCGTCAGCGTCCGCAGAGTCCCTTTCTTGGCGCGTGACGCCCGGAACTTGGACATCTTGGCTGTTGACGTGGACGCCTCGGTGAGCGCTTTCTTGGCCAGGATCTCTTGCTCTAGCAGCTTGATCTCGGGGTTCTTGCTGATGATGTGCTCCAGCAGCATGGCGTTCACGTTGCGCAGCTCGCTGACGTTGCGACGGCCGACATGTTCGGCGTACAGCGTCTGTCGACGCAGCTCCATCTTCTCCGTCGGCGTTCGCTCGAGCTCCTGCAGCAAGTCGTGCACTAGGATGTCACGCTCCTGCGTCCGGGTGGCGTTATCCTTGCGGAAGCGCCAGGGCCACGGCCCCTGGTTCTCTGGGTCGAAGAGCTTGCCCAAGCACGCGCCGTCCCAGTCCCACACGAACACGCGCATGTCCAGGCCGCAGGTCACCACAACGTTCGGATGCCGACTCAACTCCAAGCTTGTGAGGGCGTCCACATGCGCCTGCCAGCGTCGGACGAGCGTCACATCACGCGGAAAGTTGTCGTAGCAGGCGCTTCCAGGCCAAGAGCTTGCGGGCGAGGCCTCAGGTGGAGCCCTCGCTTGTGCCAAGCTCAAGCCGCGCACTGATCGATGCTTTGGGACGCTGAAAGTGGCGCCTTTGCTGAGCAAGAACTCGGCGGCTGCCACAGCGTTTACCACCGCGGTCTCTTTCACATGAGCTGGTGACGCATTCTTTGACGGTGGGAGTTTGGTAGCGCTGGTCCCGGACGGAGTGACAGGCCGTGGTGCTCGACCTTCTTGACGCCTTCGCGATAACCTTTTGAGGTCCACGTGGGACGCACGGACGTCCATGTGCTCCATGTCTTCACCGAGCAGCATGGCGCCTCTCCAGTCACTGGAGCCGTGGCTAACAGCTTGTCGATGCTTGTCGCGCTGGTTCGGAAGACGGCGGCCGTCAACATCCGCTGTCTCCTTCAAGAAGTCCCGGTAGAACATGGCCTTGGGCTGGTACCCGCGACGCAAGTGCTTGCACTTGATCTCAGGGATCTTGGCCAGCGCCAGTCTCCGCATCATCGGCGCGGGGTCCCAGATGCCGACGCAGCCTTGTTCGTCCCCCACGAACAGCAGATACCGATCGCTTTCCTGGTCCAACGCCACTTTCATGCACGTCACAGCAGACGCGGTATCCATCGGCGACTTGGCTGTGGCTTTCGTAGCGTCCGTCTCGGGCTTCAGCACGGGAACTGACGTCAACGCGTTCTTCCGGAAGTTCTTCCTGCTCAGCAAGAGTTTACGCGCGGCATTCTCGGCGACATCGTTGGTGTTCTCGGCTTCCGTAGCTCTGTCGTCGTAACTCTCTTCGTCTTCTTCGGCCTCGTCGAAAGTCTCGTTCGTTCCTCGTTTAGTGCGCGTTCGTCGACGGGAGCCGCCCGATCCATTGGCGTCGTGGTCGTTCACGAACGCATGCAGCAACTTGCCAGTGTAGGCGTGCAGCAGTGAAGTGACGGCGAAGAAGTAGACGCCGCCCGTTGAGTCGCCAGCGATGAGGACAGGGAACTCGTCCCAGAACTCAAGCACTTGGATGCTCAAGGCCGATTCGGCTTTGCCTGCAGCCATTGGGGGGTTTGCATCCTGGTCGTAGCGGCAATGCCCCAGATGCGCCAGCGTCTCGAAGTCCCAGAGCGAAATGGTCATTCCGTCTGGATCCGCAGCCACCGTGGCGACCATGGACGCGTGGAAGTTGTAGGCACTGGAGGCGATGCCGCCGGGGATGTTGACGAGTCGACGGAGGATGCCGATGCCTTTAGACGAATCCTGGTCCGAATTGTCGTCGAGGACGGAGATGGCGCTCGTCCCTGCGTCCGTGACGACGATGAGTTTATTCTCCGAGCAGTAGTGAAGCCCCACGACGGCGCACGAGGGCGCAGAGCTCATTGCAGGAAGCACCTTGGTCACGGAAGAGCATCGCCGGAGACGAGTCGTGGACAGGAAGGCCTCCTGGCATTGCCGCACCTGCACGAAGTTCTGGCAGTTAAACACGCCCAAAGCTCCTCGTTCCGAGACCACGACGAGCTTCCTGCACTTGGCGTCGTGCGCGCAGGTCAGCAGCTCCGTTCCAGGCTCGTTACGGCTCGACTGTGTTGATGCTTTGGACGGAGACGTGGCTGCATCCGGTGCAATGGGCAGCACAGAAGGAGACGAGGTCGCCATGGAGACGGCGTCGTTCCTGTCCGCAGCGCCTTTTCCAGTGCCCAGAGCTCCACCTGCACCAGGATGGACGCCAATGATCCCCACGTGCGTGAATTCGTCGCTGCAAGAGCCTGTTTCTCCGTCCCAAAGACTGCACACGGAGCCGGCAACCACCACGAACTTGTTGGCCGAGTAATGGTAAAAGGCTCGCAGAGGAACCTCGTCGAACTGCTGCACGCGCACACTACGAAGATGTTGCAGAGTGCAGCTTCCCGACGTGGCGACCCACAGAGCCCGACTGTACGGGTGCATGCTCACGAACGCGGTTGGCTCCACGTGAGCCGAGGGCATTCCAAGATCAACGGATTCGAGTTGAACCGCGTGCGAAGTGCTGGAGACCGACGAGCTCGCGTTGCCTCGCGTGATGTCCCAGACTTTAAACACCCCCTGGCTGTCGCCCGTGATGGCTCGTTCCGTCTGGAAGAGCGTGAGCTGCACGCCGATGAGAGGCGCGCGGTGGCCGGACAGCTTGAGCGCAACCTGTCGCGACCCCAAGTCCCAAGCCAGCGCCTCGAACTCGAACCCGGCGCTCAGCAGCAAGTCGTGCTGTGCCGAGTAGCAGAGCTGCCTTACGCCTCGCTCGTGGGCGTTCAGAGACCCTCGAGAGCGGCCGTCGTTGATGTCCCAGAGCTGAATGCTGTGGCGGAGGTCGCAACTCACCAGCAAGTCATGCGCTGGGATCTCGAGCGCGTCCAGCACGAGGTCGCCGTGGCTCGACAGTCGATGCCACAGCACTTTGGTCTCCCCGTCCACCACTTTCCACACGTTCACCTTGAAGTCGTTGCCGGAGCCCACGAGCAACGCCGACGACTCGCAGAAGCGCAGCATCAGCTGGGCCGTCGTTGTCGTCAGCCCCAGGTTCTTGAGCAGCGCGAACGTCGTGCTGGACGCCGCACTCGACGTCGACGCAGCTTTCTTTAAGTCGCTCATGTCGTAGAAGGAGATGGCGAAGTCGGTGGTGCTCACGCCGAGCCACTGGAAGCGGTGGATGAAGACGGCGTCCAAGATCGACACGCTGGAAGCTGACGGAGGCGCTGCAGACGTCGGCGTCACGAAAGCGACGCCGTCGCCCACGAGCAGCACGTCGTTGAATGGCAGGCCGGTAGGAGACGGACCGGCACTGCCGCTTGTCGGCGGCTGCTTGTCGCTCGCCACGCTCACCTCCGTTACGAACTTGCCGTCGCTCGTGAAGATCTTGACCGACCGCGCCGCGTTCTCCAGCACGAGGAACATACGGAAGCCGGCCGACCACTTGAGCTTGTCGATGCTCGTGCTCTGTGGATTCAGCACGGAGCTGTTGCTCGTGTGTCCACGGGAACTCGAGTTGGGCACGGGGGCGACAGCTACTGTCGTCTTCAGCGCGTGCTTGGCGTCTCGTTCGTATCGGTGTTTCAGAGTGGTCACTTGCGTCCGCGTCGCCACCATCCCGGCATCGACGCAGAAGCTCGTGAACTCGTCGAATTCCATAACGCCATCGCCGTTGATGTCGATGTCTTCAAACAGATCCGCCAGCGCACTCACACTGGCAGCTTTCTCCTCCGCGGTCTTTGGTCGAGGCAGTCCGGGCAGCACGATTTCCACGAAGTCAAGCAGAGGCAGCCCCCCGCCCAGCCTCTTCTCGCGCTCGCGGAAGGCGTTGGCGATGGCCGAGAAGCCTGCGCCTTTGAGCCGCATCATGATGTCCATGGTGAAGCAGCCTCCCTGGCACCCCCCGTGCACTCAACCGGCGTCAGATCAAACCGTCGGGTAGTGGAAATAGCGGCTTCAACTCCGATTGCGCGGCCCAGTTGTTGAAGCGAGGAGCTGTGCAACACAGACAAGCTAGAGGATAGAGCTCGTCCCACGCAGCGCAACATCCGGCAGCCGGGCGTCTGCCGTCCAAGTCGGAACTTCCGAGCCGAACGCCTTGGCAGCGACAGCCTGAGCGATCAGCGTCAACGAGCTGCTGCGACAGCATCTACGGGTGAGTGGATAATGCAGCTTTGACTCGAGCCGAGGATCATGCGGCCGTGCAAGTCGACGATAGCAAACATGCCGTCGATAAAAAGTTCGCGTCGGTCCGCCCTGGAAAGGCGTGCCATCGAGAAGATGGCACGAGAGGTTCTTGCGCGAAAGCTCGACGCTCAACATCGCGACACCCCTCTCCGCCTGGGCCAACCATCCCAGCTACGGTAGCATCAGCAAACGTCCGAGTGGACACATCGGCGTCCGCGGCAACGCGATACGAACAGACCTCACGGTAATACGATTCACTGTTGTCCGTGCTTGGCTTTTTCAATTGTTGGCAACAAGTGAAAAGGCCTATAGGTTGCCATTCTGCGGTTCTCTTTGAGGTGGGGCAAACTTGTGGAGCTCGAGTCTCCGCAGCGCTTTCTGTCCGTGCTGCATCTCGAGATTTAGTGCCGACAGGACGACCCCGTACCGACGCGAACGGGGGTTTGTCCTATCGCACAGGCACTACACGACGTGAGGTCTTCAATCCACGAATTCCACCGCATCATTTGCATCGTGTGGTGTTTCTGCTTTTGCGCAGTGCAAGTCCAGTTTACCATCCCGGCCCGGCGCCGATCCTGTTGAGCCCTCATGTCGATTTGCCGGCCCGCAAACCTACCGAGCGCATACGTTAGTACTCGGACAAAGAAGCGCAAGAAGCGGAGTCCACCTCACTTCTGCGTGTGGTCAACGACATTCTGCTTCTCGCCGACAGACCCGCAGACTTGATCGTTGGCGACTCGGACGAACGGTTTAGGTAGGAATTCCGGCGATGAGCCACCGGTTCCCCATCCAGGAGGCGGTGTTCCCGCCGCTGCAGCTCAGCGAAGGGGCCAAGGACAAGTTCATCAACACGGCGCTCATGCAGCTCACGCGCGCATTGCGTGACTACGACAAGTACCAGAAATGGCAGGCGTCACGGCCGCCGAGTCTGCGGTATCAGCTGCACCCGGGCATGTGGAAGCCCATCAAGACGTGCGAGCAGCTCACCGTCTACCGGCGCGTCCCCCACGACGACGCCGTCGTCACCGCCCCGGCCAAAGGGACCCGGAGGCGAGCACGCAGTCGGACGCTGGAGGCCATGCGGCTAGCGACCGCAACCGACCAAGACTCGGTGTCGTCGGCTCCGAAAGAGTCCGTCACCGACGGCTGGCCGTGGATCCCGACGCGGGGCTCCGGACCCGCCCCCAGCAGTGAGTGGAGCATGCCGACGCTGCTCCAGGTCGGAACCATCGAAGGCACCCTGGACGACGTCATGTACGGCTCCGCTTCGTTCGACGGAGTGGGGACGTTGATTAAGTCGGCGTACACGGCCGAAGAAGTCGTGGATGCCGACACTTTGTACGAATTCCAGGGCCCCACGCCCGACGAGCCCTTCCGGTTCCTCGGTCTCAAGTGGGTTGTCAAGTCCACGTCGTCCTCCGTCAAGGCCTTCGTGTGGCCGAGAGACCTGACGTTCATCGCAGCTACAGGAATCTTGAACCGCCAGGGCGGCGAGCGTGTCGGGTATCACCTCATGCACTCGGTGGAGCTCGGCAAAGGCTTCGGTCCTCTCGAACGAAAGCGGATCGTGCGCGGCCGAGTGTCGTCGTGCTATCTCTACCGCCAGACGTCGTCCAACACCGTGGACGTGTACATGAAGACCAACTTCGAGCCGAACGGCTCGGTCCACGAGAGCGTGGCGCTGCTTTCAGCGGCCAACAGCTTGACGTACTGCTTGAAGTCGTCGCTGTGCGCGCAGAACAAGAAGCTGGCGTGGTTACTGGCCCACCCCAAGACCGACGAGGCGGAGGCTGGCTCGGCTCGGCCGAGTACTGTGCGGATCAAGAAGCGCAACGACTGTGGAGTTTGCACGAGACCCATCGGCGCCTTCTCGCGCGGACATTCCTGCCGCGTTTGCAGCTCTCGCGCGTGCTCAACTTGCTGCGTCAAGAAGAAACTGAGCTTCCCCGGTCAAGGCCACAAGACCGTCGAGCAACGGTCCGTCGTCATCTGCACGCACTGCCTCACACGCGCTCGGGAGATGGACTCGCTGGGAATCGCCAAGCAGGAAATCACCGAGCGCGCGCAGCTCCGTCGACGGCGAGAGACAACAGTCGTGTTGAACGGCAAGACGCGCAGCACTCGAAGCCTGAGCAACAGCCACACCACTATCAAGCACCAACGTGTGACGGTTAGCAGTCGTCCACTCGACGGAAGGGAACAGGAGAAGGAGGACGAGAAGGTGTTCCACACCGCCCCCGTTGGGAAGATAAGCCTCACGCCACGTCAGACGCGTTCGCAGAGGAAGATGGAGTCGAAGCCGGCTTGGGATTACAACTCGGAGACCGAAGACAACGACGATGACGACACAGTGGTGACGTCCAAGCCGGTGTTGCTGCCGCACGATAGCAAGTCGCGCGCAAAGGTTGCCAGGAGGCCTGCCAAGACGACGGCCAAGCCGATTCCGATCAAGACCAACGCGACGACCTCGATCGCCGCCCAGCGAGATTTAAGGGACGTCGACTCGGAAGCCGAAGCCGAAGACGTGAGCTCGCACGCGATGCCCATGCACCCGAAAGTGCCACCGACGGCCGTGAAGCTCGACGACTCGCTTCCCGAGGCTGTGGTGCAGTACGCGTGGGGTGCCATCGTGCCGTCCCCGTCCAGCAAGGACGAACCGAAGGCTCTTGCTGCGTGGCCGTCACCGCCGTCGTCGCCGCTGCAGTCGCCGACAGCGCTGCCGCAGGAGACGGAGGTGTCTTGGCCCTCGGCCGAAGGGGAGCGGGCGACAGTGTGGACGCCGCCCACGATTCCGCAGGCCACGATCCCTCGCATCCAAGAGGGAGCCTCCACCCAAGAAGTGCTGGCTCGGTTCGCGGAGCTCTGCAACGCCGCCGAGAACGTGTACCAGGCGGCCAGGAAGCACACTATCACGCACCTCGAGCCCACGCGCCAGACGGCGAGACTCGACATGAGCGCAGTGGACTAAAGCCGCAGCTAAGAGAGAACAGAGTCAAGTCCGCGTGCCTATAAACGAAAGCTCTTCCACTCTGTCGACTTCAACTAGAACTGCATCGTGTGTACAGTCTACCTACTATATCGCTGTCTCCTCCTTCAGAATTCTGCTGCGGAGACTTGGGTGTCTCGTGGCTCGCGCGAAGGTTCGCAGCTCCTTCATCTTGCGCGCGAAGAAGACCGTGTCGAAGTAATACTGCTGAAGTGCTCGCTTGGCGCTCCGCTCTCGCTCGTCGGACGCTGAGTTCTTCAGTACGTCGAGCACGGTGTCGCACAGATCGTCTCGCTCGAAGCTGGCCACGAGGCCCGAGACGTTACGTAGCGCGTGCTCCTTCGTTGACTTGCCGCCCATGAACTGCTCTCCGTACGCGTTCATTTTGGCTCGCACCAGCGCGCCCGATGCGGGCGTCACGAGTTCATTCATCGGCGCAGCGTCTGTCGTGATGATGAAGGCGTTGGAGGATCGGGCCTGGTTGATGTAGTGGCCGTAGCCCTCCATCATACTCGGACACAAGAAGTACCGGCCCTGGGTGATCACCTGCCCGAACTCGGCAGCCGAGAGCCGACCAGTGTGTAGAACTACATTGTCGCTGTCCCGGATGCGCTCATTGTAGTCGTTGAACGCGCCGTCGTAGAGCTCTTGGTCCATGTAGAAGTCGAGCCGGGGGAAGTCGGGCCGAGTCAACCAGCAGTCCAGCACCTGGCGCGTCCCCTTCTGGATGCTTTTGCCTGCCGTGTGCAGGAACGACACGTCCGAGAAGTTCTTCTTGGGCAGCAGAGGCTCCTTGAGCTCGCTCTTGACGGCGAGAGCCAAGTTGGACGTCGTGTGGCGCGTGTACAGCACGCGGGTGCCCCGCGGATTCCCTTCCTGTCGAAACCATTTCCTCAGATGTCTCGCGCAGAGCGCAGTTTTACAGAGGATGACGTCCGCGCGCCAGTAATGCTCGCTCTCCAGCTCGTACATCTCGATGTTGGGCATGAGGTAGAACGGTTTGACTGCGGGCCAGTCGGAGGCGTCCGGGACCCCATCCCAGTAGTGGTTGAAGAAGAGCATGGGTGTATTCGGACACAAGTCGTGGTACGTGACGGATCTTCGTCCGGGGTCCTCGAACTTGACGTCCAGCACCCAACGCGGCAACATCCTCGACTCGAGGACTACAAGGGATCAAGTATACGTTAGTCGAGAGCCAAACCCACCGAAGCTCTTTCTCCACGTACATTTCGTGTAGGCGGCGGCGTCTTCGCAGTAGCCGAAGTTGCGGAGGCCGCTGGGGACCAGCACGTCCACGTCCGGACAGCGGCGCAGCTTGTCCAGTAGCTGCGGGTCGTCTCGGTTCACGAGTTCATTGAGGTTTTCACTCTCGTTCTGGCCAGCACGGCCAAACGTCCACGGGATGACGCTGTTCTTGTGCGTGACGCAGCCACGGTGCAAGGCGTTTTCGTGCTGGATGTCGCTCGCTTTGATGTGCTGGCTCCAGTCCGTCTTGAACACTTCGTCCGGGTAGAACGTGGCATTGTACAGTAGCGATTCCTCGGTGCTGTCCGTCACTGGAGACGCTTCCTCTGTGGCGTCCATGACGCGTCGAAGCGGGTCAGCAACGATGTACTGCGAGATCAAGAGGTTGTGCGAAGTGTAGATCCCCCAGAGCGTCAACACCAGAGGAACGCACAGCAGCAGCGGCAGCAACGACGGCCATGGCGACAGCGACTTGGCTCCGCTTGAACCCGTCTTTCTAGGTTTCACGACGTGGTGGAAAGCTTCGCGCGGAGCGACCACGGACGTTCGCCACGGGTTCCGCATGCTGCCAGCAATGCTTCTTCGCAACTAACTGCCCCGACCAACTTCGTCTCCCAGACCGGAGGGGACGGACGAAAGCAGGAAACGGATGCACTGAATCCGCGAAACAAACACGGTACCCGCACGCACGAGGGTGAGGGCGCTACGGTAGTAGTATCTCACAAGGTGCCGCGGGTCAACGCCCGCGACAGACCCAAGTCCGCCTTATATTTCCTATCTGCATTGCACTACTGCGGCGTTGTGTCTTCAGCCTGCCGCAGCGCGCCATGGGAGCGTCCAAGGTGGCTGCGTGCACGAGCATAAGCTCGCAGCTCTTGCATCTTCTCGGCGAAGAAGACCGTGTCGAAGTAATACTGCTGCAAGGCCTTGTCGGCCCGCGCTGCTCGTTCTTTCGGGCTTGTATTCGCCAGCACGTCCTTCACTGCGTCGCACAGAGCGCCGGCGTCGAAGAACGCTACCAGTCCGGAGACGTTGCGGAGCGCGTGCTCCTTTGGCGACACACCGCCGAGAAATTGCTCGCCGTACGCTCCGGTCCTGGCCCGGATCAGCGCGCCCGACGACGGCGTGATCAGCTCGTTCATGGGCACCGCGTCGGTCGTCAAGATGAACGCTCGGGACGACCGCGCTTGGTTGATGTAGTGGCCGTAGCCCTCCATGAAGCTGGGGCACAAGAAGAACTGCCCTTCAGTAACGACGCGCCCGAAGTCCTCCGACGACAAACCGCCGGCGTGCACACGGACGTTGGCGCTCTTGTCCACGCGGCTGTGGAAATCCCTGAACGCTCCGGCGTACAAATCTTGGCTCATGTAGACATCGAGAGGAGGGAAGTCGGGCCTCGACAACCAGCAGTCCAACACCGGCCGCGTCCCCTTCTGGATGCTCGTGCCTGCGGTATGCAGGAACTTGACGTCCGAGAAGTTCTTCTTGGCTAGCACGTCGCCTTCACTACCGATAGCGCCGAGTTGGCTCTTTCTCGTGAGCGCCAAGTTGGACGTCGTGTGGCGCGTATACAGCACCTTGGTGCCTCTCGGGTTCCCCTCTTGGCGGAACCACTTCCTCAAGTACCTCGCGCACACGGCCGTCTTGCACAGAACGACGTCTGCGCGCCAGTACTGCTTGCTCTCGAGCTCGTACATCTCGGGGTTCGGCATCACGTACAGCGGCTTGGTGGCCGGCCACTCGGCGTTGTCCACCAAGCCTTCCCAGTAGTGGTTGAAGAAGATCATGGGCGTGTTGGGGCACAAGTCGTGGTACGAGACGGACCGGTTCCTGGCCTCGTCCTGGAACTTGACCTGCAGCACCCAGTTCGGCAGCATCCGCGACTCCAGGACTGCAGCAAGCAACGCGTCAATGCTCCCATCACTTCAACCACCTCGTCAATCGGTTGGCAGCACTTACACTTGGTGTAGGCGGCCGCGTCTTCGCAGTAGCCGAAGCCGCGGATGCCACCAGGGATCAGCACGTCCACGTCCGGACAATGGCGCAGCTTGTCCAGCAGCTGCGGATCGTCTCGATTCACGAGTTCATTGCGTTCTTGGCTCTCGTTCTGGCCGGGCCGGCCGAACATCCAGGGGATGACGCTGTCCTTGTACGCGACGCACCCGCGGTGCAGTGCCGCCTCATGGACGAAGTGCTCGGGTGCAATGCGTTGACTCCAGTCCACGTCAAAGACTTCAGACGGATAGAGCGGCGATTGCAATGCGTCGCCGTCTTTGAGCGGCGCCACGACCTTCGTCGCCTGCAGCACGCGCTGCGTCGGCACCACGAACGACAATTCGGTCGCGATCGCGTACAACGTCAACGCCAACGGAGCGCACAGCAGCAGATACAGCAGCGGCGGCCGCTTGGAGCCGCGCAACACGAGCATGGTCGACTCTTGAGGCAAAACGAATATGGATGCGAATCACGGAACGCCAACATGTTGCATGTACCACTCGGTGGTGCTGTCCGTAACGGATCCGTTGGTATATAGCACTTTCCTGTACTTCTTGTGTATTTTCAGTGTTCAAAAAGTGCCCAAGACGGAGGCACAAGTGTCTTGGGCCACGCATGGTCTATCACCTTCACTGCGGACTCGGCGACGACGTCGACGCCTTGGACTCGTCGTGCCGCCTCAGCGTGCCGTGCGAGCGTCCGAGGTGGCTGTGCGCGCGCGCGAAGTCGCGCAGCTCTAGCATCTTCTGCGCGAAGAAGACCGTGTCGAAGTAGTACTGCTGCAGCGCGCGGTCGGCGCGCGTGGCGCGCTCGTCGGGCGTCGAGTTCTCCAGCATGTCCGTCACGGCGTCGCACACCGCGCGGCCGGTGAAGTCGGCCACGAAGCCCGGCACGCCGTGCAGCGCGTGGGCCTTCTTCGACAGCCCGCCGAGGAACTGGCCGTCGTGCGCGATGGCTCGGGCCCGGATCAGCGCGCCGGACGACGGCGTGATCAGCTCGTTCATGGGCGCGATGTCCGTCGTAAAGATTAAGGCACGAGACGAGCGCGCCTGGTTAATATAGTGGCCGTAGCCCTCCTGCAAACTCGGACACATGAAGAAAGCGGCGTCGGTGATGAGTCGGCCAAAGGCGGCGGGCTCCAGCCGCCCCGTGTGGAGGAACACGTTCGTGCTCTGGTCTATCCTCTTGGCGTACTTGGCCGAGAACGCGCCGTCGAACAGGTCCTGGGCCATGTGCAGCTGCAGCGGCGGCAAGGTGGGGCTTCCGAGCCAGCAGTCCAGCACCTGCTTGGTCCCCTTCTGGATGCTCGTGCCTGCCGTGTGCAGGAACGACACGTCCGAGAAGTTCTTCTCGGGTCGCTCCGCCATCTCGCTGGCCGTCAATTTGCTCTTGAACGTCAGCGCCAAGTTGGACGTCGTGTGGCGCGTGTACAGCACGCGCGTGCCGCGAGGGTTCCCCTCCTGCTTGAACCACTTCCTCAAGTACCTCGAGCACAGCGCCGTCTTGCAGAGAATGACGTCGGCGCGCCAATAGTGCTCGCTTTCCAGCTCGTACATCTCCATATTCGGCATCAAGTACAGCGGCTTCGCTACAGGCCAGTCGGGCGCCTCCGGCAGCTCCTCCCAGTAGTGATTGAAGAAGATCATGGGCGTGTTGGGACACAAGTCGTGGTACGTGACCGTGCGGTTCCTCGTCTCGTCCTGGAACTTGTGCTCCAGTACCCAATGGGGCAGCATCCTCGACTCCAAGACTGCAGACAGCAAACAGCCACATCAATTACCATCGACGCTTCCGCTTTACAAAAGCCCCAAAGCGACGTACACTTGGTGTAGGCTGCCGCATCTTCACAATAACCAAAGGAACGCAGTCCTTCGGGCAGGAAAACGTCCACGTCAGGACACTGGCGCAGCTTCTGCAGCAATTGCGGGTCGCTCTCATTCACCAATTGCAGCGCGTCCAGAGCTCCGTCCTGTCCGAAGGTCCACGGGATGACGTCGTTCTTGTGCTTGACGCAGCCGCGATGCAGCGCCGCCTCGTGCAAAATGTCTTCGGCCTTGATACGCTCGCTCCAGTCGGTAGCGAAGACCTGCTCTGGGTAGAAGGCATCGGCTCCGGCGGGTGGCGCTTTGTCTGCGTCTTCAGCGGCGGCGGCGGCGTCCAAAACGTGCAGCACGTCTCTGTATTCCTCCAGGTCGGCGCCGGCTGTGCTAGGAGACACGAACGATAGCTCGAAGGCCAACGCACCCAACCCTAGCGTCACCAGGACGCCCAGAAGCAGCGGGAGGGGGCGGCGCTTGGAGCCCACGCTGCCGGAGCGCGCACGCGGAGCACCGGCCATAACGAGCTACGAAATGGATGGAATCAGAACCGGCGCCGGAATTGGCGAGTTTTGACGAATGGGAGGCGGAATCAGGTGTGGGGAGAGATAGATGAGATACACAGCATGTATACTGGACGTATGAGATGCATGTAAGCATCGAGGTGAGATAAGTCCATGTAAGCATCGTAGGTGAGATAAGTCCATGTAAGCATCGTAGGTGAGATAAATCCATGTAGCCTTCGCAACGACATGTACCTAATGCTAGATGCTGGCAAGTAGATCTTATACTCGGTCGCTAATGAAAGGCGAAAGCGGTCGCTATAATACTGAAAGTGCTGTACATCAGGCGAGGTGAAACTTTCGATTCGACACGTCTTTCAGGCGTGCCAAACTGATGGAGCATTTGCAATGTCCAAGCTGAAACGACCACTGCGCGATGCGGCGACCTGGCTCAAAAGCGCCAATGGCACCAGCACCGTTCCGGCCAAAACAGGTGAGAGTTCGAGCAGCACCATTCTAACACACGGAGAGACTCGATGCTCGGTCGAAGTGTAGTGGTGTACTATTTCCGCAGCTTCACCTTCGAAGCGAAATACATGTAGGACGCGAAATGCTGCTTCGATGCACTCGACTTCAACCTGTGTGCGCCACATATTTATTAGCATTATTTACATTTATTTTAGCATTAGCACAGAGCCAGTACCGTCTCCTTTTGCTCTTGCCGTGCACCGAGATAGTCTGAGAGCTGCATCGACTATCCAGGCATCCCGTGCGCACTCCGACTAATACGTGGCGCCGTCCGCCATGAGCTCCAGGCCCAGCTCCACCAGCCCCAGCTCCGCAGCCGCCGGGCGGTCGCCCAACCTCTGGATCCGCGGCATCCTGGCGTTGCTGCTGGTCACGGGCGTCTTGGCTTTGGCGCTGGAGGCCTCAACACTTGATTTCCACTCGAACCTGCGGCGAGTTGCGCCTTCTAGCGAGTCCGCGGGCGCTCAGCAGCTTCTGCAGACTCACAGAGAGCAATCCGTAGGCTCTGGTAGCCTCGAGCAGCCGCAGGACGCGACGGTCTCACTCGAAGAGCTTCTGCAGCTCCAGAACGCGTCTAGAGCCAATGCCAGCGAAGAGGTGACGCCCGACGACCTTTACCATCTCAGTCTGCTGCACGGAGCCTGCATTGCACACAAGGATGCAATTGTTTCGTGGGAATTCGGTGCTCCAGGCCCTAATCAGGACGATGAGGAGCACAACCTGGCCACTTTGATCCACGAGGATGACCCGAATCTACTGCAGAAGCTCAGGCAGTGCCCCGACGTGGACTTGTTCATGCCTTCTGGAGCCAGAAACAATGGCTACTGCGAGGACACGATGGCGTACACCAAGTACCTCAAGACGAGGCTGCTGCCGCTCTGGGCGCTGACCAAGAAGATGCACGACCCCGAGCTCGGACGCGACGTAGACTACTTCGATCTGTGCCCCAAGACGCCCATGCTCTTCTTCCAGCACTACTGGGAGGACATCCCTTCGTCGCCGCGCTGGCCCAAGGACAAGAAGATGTACCTCATGCCCAACATTGAGATGTGGGAGCTCGACGAGAACCACTTCTGGCGCGTGGACGTCGTGCTCTGCAAGACGCGCATCTGCGAGGAGCGAGTTAACAAGTGGTACGAGCAGCAGGGCAACCCGCACGACGCTAAGGTCATCTACACCAAGCACACGTCTTCGGACCAGGCGAGCTACGCGCGACGCATGCTCGGTGACCAAGTGAAACCCAAGGACTTTAGTGACGTGCGCTTCATTCACACAGTCGGTGGCAGCTACTGGAAAGGTACACGCCAGGTGATTGAATGCTGGTTGTCACGGCCAAACTTCCCTCCCCTGGACCTGTACATCCACAAGTGGGCGTACGATGGCATGTTCAAAGGCTCGTACGAGAAGCGCATCCCGCAGAGTCAGATCCGACTCACGACGGATGAAGTGGACGCCAGTACGTTCACGAAGGCCATCGCCGAAAGCTCCTACTTCCTGTGTCCCAGTCAGATGGAGGGATACGGCCACTACATGAACCAGGCACGCGCGTCGGGCGGCGTCATTATCACGACCGACATGGACCCCATGAAGGAGCTGATTGAGAACGACGACATGGGACTCCGAGTGAAGGCGAGAGCTGGCCACGACCGCAATATGTTCCTGGGAGGAAAGAGCAAAAAGCGCTTGGGACTCCGCGGCGTGTCGGGAATGGTGGCGCATTTCAGGGCCAGGGACTTGTGCAATACGGTGGAGCTCCTTCTCAACGACGTCAGCATCGACGAGCGGAAACAAATGGGCGAGAACGCGAGGCGGCAGTACCACAAAGACACCAAGTTCTTCGAAGAGGCGATGCTTGCATTGCGCGTTCTGGCACGGCAACAGGCCAGCCAAATTGCGTCGAATGACGACAGCGATGTTCTCAAAAGCGAGCCGAGAAAGAATCTCCGTGACGAGCCTTCCAGGTGAAGTGGGGAATAGACGAGTTTAGCATAAGTGGATACAGTACAGATCAGAAAGTAGATGTACATTTCGATATTGAGTCAATATCGAAATGTACATCTACTTTAATATTATTGAGCAAGTGGTTTTGGTCATGGTACCTGTGTTATATAAACTCTCACAGGTCGGGTTTCTCCCAGAAAACGAGTTAGTTTGTGGCAAACTCCCGAAACTTTTGCATCGCACGCGCGAAGTATTTCGTGTCTTGGTGGTACTGTTTCCTCGCCTTCGCCCCCATGGCAGCTCGTTGCTCGGCAGTAGTGGACGCAATGAAATCTCGGACTGCGATGCACAGTCCTCGAGAATTGTACTTGACCAAGAGGCCGTCGGGGTCTTTGAGGCCGTGTGGCCCCTTGAACTTGCCACCGAGTAGCATCTGCGGATCATGTCGATATCTCGCCGGCACGAGAACTCCCATTTCCTTCGAGACGATCAACTCGTTCATCGGGTGCGCGTCTGTGGTGATGACCACGCCACCCGAGGCGCGTGCCTGGTTGATATAGTGTCCGTACCCTTCGCTTCGACTCGGACACATGAAGAAGGCCGATTCAGCTGTCAACTTGCTGAACTCCTGAGGCTCCAACATGCCGTGCTCGATGTGGACGGGGCTTCGACTGCGGTCCAGTCTGCGTTGGTAGGATCCCCCGAACAAGTAGCCGTACGCGCTATCGTCGATGTAAACGTCCAGCTGAGGCATCCCTGAGGACGTGATCCAGCAATCCACGAGCTCCCTCGTGCCTTTCCAGACGCTGGTGCCGGCCGTGTGGATGAACTTGACGTTGGCAAAGTCCTTTGCCGCGATGGAATCGTTGCCCAGCCGTCTTCGCGCGAACTCTGCTATGTCCGAAGACGTGTGTTTTGTGTAGAAGACCTTTGCATCGCGTGGGTTGCCGTTCTCAGCGTACCACCGCGTCACTCGGTCGTAGCATACGTGCGTCTTGCACAGCACGGCGTCGACGCCCCAATAGTGTTCTGGTGCGAGTTCGATCATCTCGATATTCGGCATCAAGTACAGCGGCTTGTTCTTGGGCCAGCGCGGCGACTCGGGTACGCCATCCCAGTAGTGGTTAAAGAAGATCATGGGCGTGCCCGGGCACAGGTCGTTGTAGTCCACTTCCCGTCCGAGCTGCGGGTCGAAAAACTTGGTCTCTAGAACCCACACAGGCAGCAGCCGAGACTCAAGATCTACACACAAACTCAACAATTAAACACGGGCGACCACAGCTCTACACTACAAAACCTTTGCTGCAAAACTTACACTTGGCGTAGGCCACGGCGTCTTCGCAGTATCCGTTGCCTCGTAGCCCCACGGGCAGGAAAATGTCCACATCTGGACAGGACCTAAGCTTCAGCAGCAAGTTGCTGTCATTGCGGTTCAGCAGTTCATACGCGTTGTCGGCCGTCGCATCGGGTCGTTGGTGGCCTCCAACAGGTGAGCCGAGTTGCCACGGAATGACGGCGTCCTTGTGCGTGACGCAGGCCTCGTGCAGCAGACTCAGATGCACGCGGTCGGCCGCCGGCACGTCGTCGTTCGAGTCTGATTCCATCCACTTGGGCAGGTCATTGGCTGTGTCTTTGTTCTCTTTGTTGTGCGTCGTGGCGCCGAGGTTCACGGCGTGCCGAAGCTGAACGGACTCGACGTCGGAACCTCTAAGGAAGACCGTCTCGAGCAACAGCGTCAACGCACACAGCGCCACGAGCGCCACCAGGAAACCACGCAGCCAGAGTCGCGGAGGCGGCTTCGTCATGGCGACGGAGGCGGAGAGTAGCTAGTGCGTCAATGAGGGTGCCCAACTGGTGCGCTGTGACGGGACATGATGCTTATAGAATCTGCTCGCCAACTGTATGTGGTGAACTCCTAATTACCGTCTCCGTAGGGGATACCTGGGCAACAAATTCAAGAACTATCAGATCGAGGTTGTGTGTGGGGGAGGAGTCGTGCAGAGCCTAGGTCTCGAAAAACGCCAGATGCATCTTGAGCTCGCAAACGGGAGGCGATCTGAACAGGAAGGTTTTCTGCGAGTCGCCGTAGTAAGTGCCATATTAATAGGCTGTCCAATTGCCACTTGGCTTGAGGTATACACAATCCTCTCAGTCGTGATATCCTGAATCCGATGACCAACACAAGTCAAATGTTCCTCTATTCTCTAGTTACTGGTTTGTGACACAAAATACGTTATTATCACTATTCAAAGGTACTTATTATTGCTAAGGTCCATTTGGTGCAGGTCGTCCAGAGAAGTCGTGTATCGAGTGTTGCTGACTGCAGTCTTACTTTCAAAGAAATCATATCTAAACACTTGTTGCATCGTTTTAAGCACGAAGATATTCCTGGAAGTCACTCCCATCCGCATCTGCGCTATCAAACAAACTGTTCCATGCATTAAAAAAGCCCATTTTGTTTTTGATCTTCAGTACTTGTCCCTTGCGGGTACCAATGAGTGGTAAGAAATTGTATCGGGTGCTTTGAGTCGAGATGAGGAATGGAGAGGAAAGCAGCATATTGTTGTGACGTTAACCTGGGTGGGATACCAACCGCGCGTCGCAGTCAGAAGTCAGAATGTACCAGCTTTATGGTATATTTCTGCATTGTAATAACTCCAGTTGACCTAAGTAGCAGTTTGTCAGCACGCAAATTACCCGGTGGTCAGTAACTAATCACTCGGGAATCGGCTTGTCTTGAGGTTCGTGTAGAAGATGGTTCAGATGAGCAGCTGAGCTGTCTTTCGCATCTTTGGTAGGGCCACCAACATTTAACCCCTCAACAACCGATGCTGTCTTTGTCAACATGAGAAAAAATCTGACATGTATACCGATCAACATGTCTATATAGAAATGGCTCGGAAAAAACGATTTTCATAGTGAAATCAAGTCAAACGCCGATATTCACGAGAAAGGTCATCAGCTCGTTTCTGGCCAAATGCACAGGGGAAGGTGTCGAGCGATCAAGAACGGGGGGTGTATCCAGTGCAGGGAAAGTGCGTTAGCTGCAGGTGCTCCCGCCCACTCATTCGAGAATTTGACGTGGAGCAGCAATGACCGATGGTCGGCACAACTACACGAAGTTCCTGGCGTCGATCGTCGGAGTGCCGGTCAGCGAGCGTTGTATCCTCCTGGTAGAAGAAAAGGAGCGGCGCCGCAAGTTGAATGAATCTGAGCGGGCAGACAGCAAAGCGGCGCGGACTGGTATCAAGACAAGGACAGCTGGGGCAGGAATCGCGACACGAACGCGAGCCCGAAGCCCTATCGGCGGCGTGGTGAGAAAGAACGCGGGCGGCGCGGTGGTGAAGGACACGTACGGTCGGAGACGTAGTGCGCCACCGTCAGCACCAGTGTAAGGTCTGCTCCGTCCGCAAGCACAAAGTAGGCGAGCGCGTTACAACCAAGTGGTATTGCCCAGCGTGCAGCTTGGGGAAGAAGCGGTGCGTGTCAACATGTATCACCATATTTGCTACATACATCTTGTTCTGACCAACATGTTGCCATTCTGCGATGCTTACCTGTGCGACCGTGTTCGACCGCACAGCAAGAACGACTACACTTGCCATCAAGTTTGGCACCTCAAGTGGGCGAATGGTGAAAACCGTCCCAGGCCCACCGTCGGTCGTGACATCCAAATGCGAGCCACGCGAGTCAATTCGAGTCGGCCCCGTGCTCCTGAAGACGAAGCTTCTGCCTCTGCAGGTGACGCTGGCGAAACCCAAGGTACTGGCGATAAGAGACGTAAGCGCGGACGGGCCGGACGAGACGCCGTCTGATCGCACCCGATCAGCGTGGAGGAATCGGCGCCCAGGTCGACGAAGGTGGTGAGGCGTTGGAGCGTTCAGGCGACGTCAACGACGCCCGAGGCAGCCTCGAGCCAGCCGCCGTTAGTGAGGTCCGATCGGAATTCGGCATTGCCGACACTGCCACCGTCTGAGTGGTGTGCTAGCACCCACCGTTTGATGTGTGTATGCTACTTACGGCTCAAACACGTTGATTGCTTGGGATTCGTGTCTTCATTGCGCATTGAAATGGACGTTTTGCGCTGACCGACTTGCCTCTGAATGGCGTTTGAGTGTGCTAGCTCGTCGTAGACTCAGCGGCCGCAACGACTCTCAATAGAAAAGCCAGAAGCGTCATGTTATCCTGTCAACGTGTTACCCCTGCTTAGCACAGAGAGGATCCCGAAGATAAACATGTATGAAAGCCATGTTGACACCGGCCGTTTTCACCTGGAAAACGCGTGTCGCATTTTTCAGAAACATGCGCGCGTACGTTTTGCAACCATACAAATTTCAAGTGTAGTCACATCTTTATCAAGTTGACCGGTGAACATGTTCAGATTTTTAAAATGATGGCAAATAAATCTTGGTCGTTGAGGGGTCAATGTTCATGCAGGAACACGCTGCGTCAATTATCAGGTTTTGAGCTGATTCATTATCCAGAGACTCAATTCCAATAAGCCCGGTCCCTTCACGGTTCAGGCATGTAGCGATCTAACCGCTGGTCCACCTGCTCGACGAGCTGTAGCAACGACTGGTAGGAAGTATTTGTTCAGCAGTCCTTGGTGCCAAGCCACTGCATTTGGCTCGAGAAAATTAATGGCTGGCACGACAGCCTCTCCATCCTGCCGTGTTGCGACTCTCGTGACATCAAAAGCAATTTTGCGACCTATCCAACAGCATACCGCCAACCCAAGCCCCCTCCGACCCGATGGCTCCCAGCACAACTCAGCGATCATAGCAAGAGCACCAGCAGTACATGCTGGCACTGCTCGATAGGCGTGAGGTTGACCGTCGCGCTGAGAATGCAGATTTCCTCGTCAGCCGCCTAGTGACGACGATGCTGACGCGCAGGACTCGCCATGTCCCATCGTCGATTCGTGGTACAACCGTGGGGTATCGAAGCTGTCCGCCGCCTAACAAACTTCTCGCCGCGGGAATTCAATCGTCTCTGGGCCAGTGTGCGCCCACATGTGGTGGAGCAGATCCGCTAGAATTCTAGGGATCCCAACTCACACACACTGCGCCCAGACACCGACTAACGGAGGGGGTACTCCGACGGCCGTGTAGTTGCTGAGTGGTTCACCTTGTGTACCCGTCGGCGGGCTGGTACAGCTCTCTCGTTGACACGAAATGCGCATTGGTGAGTCTTGGACGTCCTTGTGGGGACTTGAGAGGGGGGTGGATCCGCGCGGGTATTCCTGCGCACGGGATCCTAGTAGGGTCGGCCTTGAGCTCTTGAGCAGGCCTTGTGGATCCGTAATATAAATACGGGATCCGGAGTTGTCCTTGTGTTCCTTGTTCTTGTTCCCTTGCGGGGTTGTTCCTTGTTCCTTTCCGGGGCTTGCCGCTTCCAATAGCGGGATCTTGAGGGGGTTGAGAGACCGAAGGGCTCGCGCTGCCTGGCCAAGCTATCCAGGGGGCTGCCACGTGTGCAGCAAGATCGCAAAGTTCACTTGATCTATGTATGGGGCCAATCGAAATCCCCTATACTATAGCCAAGTGAGTCTTTTTGTGCAAATTCGGTTCTGATTTATGCTTTAGCCTATCCTATCCCTGGCCTTTACTTTGGGCTCTCCTGAGCCTCCCATTCTCCCTACACCTTGATCTCTCTATGGATCCCATACAACTCCGACGATCCTCCCAGTTAAGTACGGATCCCTCAGGATCCTCCCAACTAAGTACGGATCCCTCGGATCCCTCCACTAAGTGCGGATCCCTCGGATCCCCACTAAGTACAGATCCCTCCGGATCCGATCCTCACTCCTTACGTCCCTTAGGATCCGCCACATATGGGATCCCGCGTGTCGCGTAGTCAGGATCCTTCACTTCGGGAAATTCTCGGAAACGGCAATACCACACACACGTGACCCGATACTGGAACGTGGGTCGTGGGAGGCGCTCTACCCTGACAGGAAAATACGTCTTGTTCATGGCATTGTCGGTACGCCAACACGGCGGAACGTGGGACCTGAACGCCGACATCTTCCGTATCAAGATGCCGACATTCATCCAGATGTTCACCGCCTTTCGGCATGTGTTGGCGCCACGGCTGTACCACGATTGGGTGCGTGCCAAGGCAGACGAGACCACGATGAAAAACTTGGTCATGTCGGGTCGAACGTTTCCCAACTTCCTGTGCGTACTGTATGCAGCAGACCTGATATTTCAATCTTTGAACCGTCCTCCCGGGTCCATGACGGAGATGATGCCGCTTTATAGAGGGAAGCACAAGCGTTTTGGCCTGAAAGATGAAGTGTCCGTCAATCCACGGGGGTTTGTCATCAACTCCAGCGATCATACGCAAGGAAACACCCCTTACATTACCATGTGTCGAGATAACACGAAGTCCATGATGCTATTCGCCTGAAGAGCGAGTCTGACCTCACCTGGCTGGTGGAGGGCCACTGGAGGAGACCTTTGCGGACGAAGTGGGCGCTGCTCGCTGGTAAAGGTTAGCAGGGTCTTGGTGACCAGAAGAGCTGCGTTCACCCCATGAAGGGAAGAAACTTGTCAAGGACCGACCAGTAGTTTAACGACGACGACTCAAGCGATTGCATGATCGTAGAGAACTTATTTGGGCGCCTGTGCGCGCAATGGCGTGTCTGCGCAGACAAGTATCAGTGCAGTGAAGAGCTGTACGATGACATACTCCAAATTTCTGTGAGTTTAACAAACTTACACATCCAGACAATCCGGTGCGCGAACACAACGCAGAGGAATATGCTCAGCGCGAGCATTGAAATGATTGCCATTGGCAATGAGAAGGCGAGAAAGCGTCGTCTCTCGCAGGAGAAGTACCGCCGCCGGAAGCAAATGCGCCACCGCATGTCACTCGACGATCTCCCTCATCACCGCGAAACCAACAGCCAGGTAGCTAGTCTTGTGCTACCAACAAACTAATTTAGAATAATGTACTGGGTCCCGACACTATCACAGCGGAGAGGATTGTCTGTATTATAAAAACAGATGTAAGTTGAAGTTGAAACAGTTATCGCGCGTAAGAGCATTTTCCCAATTACCATAGAGAGTTGCCTGGCACTCCCGAGCATGCTGTACTCCATTGCCTACTGGCATCCCTTCCGCCTCCTTCCGCCATGTCCGCGTCCAAGCCCCGCAAGCGTTCGACCCGCAATTGGCTTCACCGCCTTCTCGTGTCACTCATGGCACTAGGTTTCCTCACGCTCGTAGCGCAGATGTCGTCGCTCCTCGGACGCTCAGGGGACCATTTGACCGGCACTTCTCGCTTCCGTCGGGCCATGAACCTCGGCATGTCCTGGCGACGTCGACGCAGCAATGCTACGGACGAGTTACCGTCAACTTCACCCCCAAAGCTTCACAATTCCAGTTCTGAAGCTGTCGAGGTGTCGGTCGAGGACTCGCTGCACTTGAGTCTGTTGCACGAACGCTGCGTGTCCGACGTGGACACAGTGCTGCCCTGGCAGTTCGGCAGTCCAGGACATCAGTGGGCCAACGCCACGGCCAGTAACCCGGGGGTGGTGAAGCACCGGAACGATTCCGATCTGCTGCAAACGCTGCGCCAGTGTCCGGGCGTGGACGTTTTCCTGCCCAGCCACCTGCACGGCAACGGCTACTGCGAGGACGCAGTTGCGTACGCCAAGTGTGAGCTTGATGAGCTCGTGGGTTGAAGGTGACGAGGTATTGATAAGTTGCTTTGTTGCTTGTAGACTTAAACTCGAGGCTGCTGCCGATCTGGGCTCTGCAGGTCAAGATGTTCGACCCGCAGCTCGGACGCGAGGTAGACTACTTCGACCTGTGCCCCCATACACCCATGATCTTCCTTAATCACTACTGGGACAATGTGCCGTTGATGCCGCGCTGGCCGGAGGGGAAACCGATCTATCTCATGCCCAACATCGAGATGATCGAACTCACGTCCGAGTTCTACTGGAGGGTCAACGCCGTGCTGTGCAAGACGCAGGTCTGTTTTGAGCGAGTGACGAAATGGTACGAGCAGGAGGGCAACCCGCGCAAGGCTGAAGTCTTCTATACAAAACACACGTCGTCGGACCAAGCGCAGTTCGCTCGGATGCGGCTTGGAGAAGACGCCATCGCCCCCAAGGATTTCTCTACCGTCAAGTTCCTACACACGCCCGGCACGAGTATCTGGAAAGGCACGAGGGCAGTGCTGGACTGCTGGACGTCGACGGCAGACCTCCCGCCCCTGGACGTGTACATTGACAAGAGCGCGTACAACTACATGATGCCGACCACTTTCAAAGTGAGGCTGAAAAGGAGCCGAAGCCCCGTGAACATCCATCTAGGCATGATCGAGCGCGAGGAGTTCACCAAGCTCACTGCGGAGGCTGCGTTCCTCATGTGTCCGAGCCGAAGTGAGGGCTACGGCCACTACATCAACCAGGCGCGGGCGTCTGGCGCCGTGATCGTCACGACGGACGCAGCCCCGATGAATGAGCTCATCACATCTCGAGAAATGGGCGTACTGGTTCAAGCCAGGCATCAGCAGGACGATCGCATGCTGCTGGGCGGCAAGTTCAACGGGGAGCACGGGTTGAAGGGCGTCGGCGGCCTCATCGCCGCGTTCTCCTCCTACCACCTGTGCCAGACAGTGCTAGCCATGGTGAAGGCGACGACCCCCGAGCAGCGCGAAGCCATGGGAGCCAACGCACGCAGACAATACCACGAGGACACCATGTTCTTTGCGGATGCGATGCAGGAGCTGCGCGAGTTTGCAAAAAGGAATAAATAATGCAAGATAGTGAAAAAATATGGAAACCGAGTTTATAAAATAATTTTATCAACTCAATTTCCACATTTAATGTGAACTTACCTTCCATCCGGCTATGAGCACCGTAACATGTGGCAAAAGCCAGTGACACAGTTTGGCCAAGATGGTAAGAAGCTTTGCGAGGATTTGAAGTGTCCGAGTCCACGTGGAGTGGCTGCAGTCAGTGTTTGTCGTCATGAGCGAGTCGAGTTCACCGCAGCAGACGTTGCACCGCAGAAAGCCGTGGCTGTGCCTCGTGCTCGTGCCCCTCCTGGCTCTGGGTGTCCTCACGCTTCTGGTGCAAACGTCGTCGCTGCTCGGCGGCTCGGCGAGTGGTTTGCGTCGATCATGGCGCACTCGCTATTTGCCCCGTGCCGAGGCTGTTCCGGATGAAGACCTAATGCACTTGAGCCTGCTCCATGACGTGTGCACGAAGGATCCGAACGCGTCGCTGCCGTGGCAGTTTGGCTCGCCAGGGAATCAAGTTCCTGGCGCGACAGCCAACAACTCGCACGTGCTGATCCACCAGAAGGACAAGGACTTGCTGCAGAAACTCCGGCAATGCCCAGACGTCGACGTTTTCCTGCCGTATCGGGAGCATCGCAACGGATACTGCGAGGACGCTGTTGCCTACGTCAAGCGTAAGTTCTATTGGCTTTCTGGTTGCAACGTTTAATGCTCACCCTGTGATGTGGTCTGCAGATCTGGAGTCTCGACTGCTGCCTGAGTGGGTGCTCGAAGCCAAGTTCTTCGACTCCACCCTCGGCCGTGAAGTTGACTACTTCGACCTGTGTCCCAAGACGCCCCTGCTCTTCCTCGACCACCACTGGAACGGACTGACGACGTCTCCGCGCTGGCCCCAGGACAAACCGATCTACATGATGCCTAACATTGAAATCGTGGAGCTCACGCCCACGCACTTCAGAGGTGTCGACGCGGTGCTCTGCAAGACGAAGGAATGCTACGATCGAGTGACGAAATGGTACGAACAAGAGGGCAACCCACGCAACGCGACAGTCTTCTACACCAAACACACGTCTTCAGATCAAGCGCTTTTCGCTCGCAAGCGGCTGGGTGAGTACGCTGTCGCATCCAAGGACTTCGCCGACGTCAAGTTCCTTCACACGGCCGGTGCCAGCGCCTCAAAAGGGACACGAGAGGTGCTGGAATGCTGGACGTACACTGCAGGTTTGCCTCCACTCGACGTGTACATCGAACGCACGCCGTTCTACCGCTTGTTCCCGGCTTCTTACAAGATCAAGATCGCTCGAAGCCGCAGCCCTGTCCGCATCCACCTGGGCGCGATCGACCGCTTGAACGTCAGCAAGTTGGTTGCCGAGGCCGCGTTCGTCGTAAGCCCGAGCTACGGCGAAGGCTACGGGCACATTATCAACCAGGCGCGCGCTTCAGGCTCCGTCATTGTCACGACCGACTTGCCTCCGATGAACGAGTTGATCACTGCAAACGAGACGGGCCTGTTGATCCCCGTGAAGGCTGAGAAGCACCCGATGGTGTTGCTGGGCGGCAAGTACCGTGGCGGGAACGGGCTGAAAGGAGTTGGCGGGTTGGTGGCCTCGTTTGAAGGCTCCGATGTGTGCGAAGCTGTGCAGCGCGTGATGCGGTCGACCGCACCGGACGAACGAGCAGAAATGGGCTTCAATGCTCGCCGGCAATTTCACGCAGACACAAAGTACTTTGCCAACGCCATGAAAGAGCTGCGAGAGTTTGCCAAGAGATAATATCCATCCATATAGAAACAGATTTTGGTTAGCAAAGTGGTTGAGTGAGCACATGCTTTACGTCACCATCCCGGGCGATTCTCAAACTTATCGGCGATGCCTCGTTCACTCCTCGTACCCTTCTCTCCTTCTGAGGGGCCATGAACAAGTCGCAGTCGCCACGGCCAGGACGCTTCCAGTTGTACCGCCTGCTCGTGGCTCTCCTGGTCTTGTGGGGCCTTGTTCTTTTGCTGGAGACGACGTCATTGCTTCAAGCCTCGAAGCGCAAGCTCACCGGCACTCTAAGACTGCAGCGAGTTATCAGTTCGTGGCGCCTCCGTAACGCAAGCGAGACCAGTGAAGCTCACGAGTGGCAGGGGTTTCCAGAGCCTTTGGCCGATGCTGGAGACCCGAACGAAGTGCTGGACGAAGACCTGCTGCACTTGAGTCTACTGCACGAACATTGTGTGGAGAATGCCAACACGTCGCTGCCGTGGGAGTTTGGCAGTCCAGGACATCAATTGGCTAACGCTTCGGCTAGCAACCCAGAAGTTGTGCTACAACGGGATGATGATACTCTATTACAGAAGCTGCGGCAGTGTCCCGACGTGGACATTTTCCTGCCAGCAGGGCTGCATGGCAACGGATACTGCGAGGACGCAGTGGCCTACGCGAAGTGTACGCTTTTGCTCATGCGTTGAGTGTAGAATGAAAGCTGACCAGCGTCTTGTGCTTAGACTTGAACTCTCGGCTCCTTCCTCGATGGGCTCTCGAAGTCAAGCTCTTTGATCCCGACCTCGGACGTGAAGTTGATTACTTCGATCTGTGCCCCAAGACGCCCATGATCTTCTTCAACCACTACTGGGAAGGCGTGCCGTCGATGCCGCGCTGGCCCAGGACCAAGCCCGTCTACCTCATGCCAAACATCGAGATGTTCGAGCTGACGGTCGCGCACTATTGGAGGGTCGACGTGGTACTGTGCAAGACCCTGGAATGCTACGACCGAGTGACGAAGTGGTACGAACAGGAGGGCAACCCACGCGCCGCCAAGGTGTTCTACACGAAGCACACGTCGTCGGACCAGACGCAGTTTGCTCGCAAGCGCTTGGGTGAAGACGCCATTAAACCCAAGGACTTTTCCGACATCAAGTTCCTTCACACTGCTGGGACCAGCTCTGCGAAAGGCACACAGCAGCTATTGGCGTGCTGGCTGCTCGTCCCGGATCTGCCGCCGCTCGACGTGTACATCGACGACAAGCCCTTCGACCTCCTCTTCAAGCCCAAGTTCAAACGACTGCTCAAATACAGTCGCAGCCCCGTCAAGCTCCACGTGGGGCTCGTCGAGCGCTCAGCGTTCACCAAGATGACGGCTGAGGCTGCGTTCTTCATGTGTCCAAGTACCAGCGAGGGCTACGGCCACTACATCAACCAAGCGCGAGCTTCTGGCGCTGTCGTCGTCACGACCGACTTGTCCCCGATGAACGAGCTCGTCACGAATGAGACGGGGGTGCTGATCCCCGTGGAGCGGCGAAAGCACCCCAAGATGATCCTAGGAGGCGCTTATATGGCTGGACACGGCTTGAAAGACGTCGAGGGATTAGTGGCATGGTTCAGAGGGCCTGCGGTTTGTGAGGCGGTTAAGGAGCTTGTGAGCGCTACGACAACGGAGCGGCGGGCTGCCATGGGCGCCAACGCCCGTCGAGCCTACCATGAAGATACCAAGTTCTTCGCCAACGCGATGCAAGAACTACGAAGGTTTGCAAGGCGTGGGAATCCGTAATCACTCTGCTGTCGAACTGTCCTAGAGATCAGTCGCTCTGCTCTTCTTCATCGGCAAATGCGTGCGTCCGGAGGATAGAGGAGGCCTTAATCTGGTACGCGTCGCCCTGTTCCTCGCGGCCTCTCCATTTCATGAGCTGGCCGAGCTGCATCAGGGCGTGGGCCTCCATCTTCCAGTCGCCAGTCTCTCTTGCCAGCACCAGCTTCTTCTGCAGCTTGTCTTCCTCGACTACCGTGTCAACTGGAGGAATGTCGTGCTGGAGATACTACGACATCGAAGTGAGGACGTGAGCAAATCTAGTCGTCGCCAGCTATGAGAACGTTCAGCTCACTCACTCGGGTGCGCTCCGTGATGAACACATAGCGATTCTACGAACGCGAAATATACAGCAATTCAGTCAGACGTCAATAAGTTATTGCATTACTGCTCCAGATGCGCGTACGTCCTTGCTCTTCTTGTTCTTGACGGCCGGTGGGGCCATTCCTTAGTAGTCACAAGACAGAAGAAGCCAAAATAGAGCTTGATATGGATAGACGGTGGTTGAAGCGGCGATGCGACACAGGGGAAAGGAAATAGGACCTCCACGGACAAGATTAATGTACATTCCTAGTACCATCGAGCTCGACGGCATGAACCCAAAGGCAGAGTGCTCAGCGCAAACAGCAGAAAGCTCGTGCTCTCTCTAAGCACAGCGTTCGACCCCCCCCTCCCTTGTGGCTGAGGCAACGCTAGTGGCATGACGTTGACGAGCTGCTTGGTGCAGTCGTCCCGTCTCAGGCAAAGGATGGGCAGTGCTTGTCTCGCGCTGCATGTCGCGGTGTCCGCTGCGTTGCTCCATCCACAGTCTCGAATTCACCGCGTTCCGCGCATAGCAGACAGCAGACAGCCATGGAGCAGCTCAAACTGAAAATGACGAGCACCAGCTCTCGAGATCGCAAACCTGCGCTGCAGTCCAAGCAGGTTAAGATGCCACCACGCCCGCATTGGGACCCGGTCGCCTTGCTGAGCAAGATCGCTCGGGTTCAGATCAACGACGCCCAAGTTCGCAGCGACGTCGTGTTCTACAAGGTGGAGGTGTTCCTCAAACACCAGGTGAACCGCATCCCGACCAACGTGAAGAGTGAGTCCGACCCCGATCGGAAGCCTGACTACGTGGTGCTGCGCCGCTTCAGCGACTTCGACTTGCTCCGCCGCCACACAGCGCAGCACGCGCGAAAAGAGATCGTCGGCGCATGCAGCTACTGCGACCGCTTCCGGTTGTTCATGCTGCACTGCTACAAGCAGCCAAAGGCCTTCGTCAAGCTCTGCACGGGTGTGGAAGCACGCAAGAAAGTGCTCGAGAGGTTTCTGAACCGCATGATTGAACTCGCTGTGGCGGACGAGAGGGGGACCGCGCGAGTGCGCCAGTGTCCAGGAGTTCGCGCGATTCCGATCCTCCTCGACCAGTTCATGCGCAATCGATACATTGTATGAGTGAGTGAAGCGGGGAAGGCTGGGTAGGACTCTTACCGTAGGATTAATGCAATTTCAATTAAAAAAGTGAAAAAGTTTTCGACTACTGCAATAGACAAGACCCCGGGAGGCAAGCGTGCCGACACGCCGCGTGCTGTGCTCGATGACGATGGCACAGCTTGAAGGTGGTCGTGCCTTGATTGTTTTCGCCAGTAACGGAGTTTACCAAGCTGTGAGCCCCGTAATACACCACACAATCGTGGCTTTTAATTAAAGTGAACCCGACAACGAAAGGGAGGTATGTTTTGCACCGACATCGACGTCCGCTACGTGGTTGAACTTTCAACGCGGCAATTCATAGTGCCGAGCATTGCGCTCAACATCCTGCGGGGGCTCCGATTGTCCGGACGAAGAAACGTGCCCTCAAGGCGTGGAGCAGTGTGTATCGAGTGTTCTCGGCACTTTGCTTCGCAGTGTGCGCTGCTCGCTCTCACTTTCAAACTTCCTTCGAGGAGCTCAAGATCGCATGAAGTTGCCGTCGGCCATCGCTTTCATTGCTGCGGTAGCAGCCATTGCTTCGGGGACTGCCCTCGGCGCCTCGGGCCCCTGGGACTCGTACATCCAGTCTCCCGCTTCCCGCGACATCGCACCCGAGACTATCTACGGCAGTACGGGCAACGTCACGCTATCCGAGTCGAATCCCCTCGCCGCCACGCTGTCCGGCAACGGTTCGACCGTCACCTTCGACTTCGGCCGTCAGGTCTCGGGCGTCGTCACGGTTCACTTTGGTGCTGCAACTTCCAGCAACACGCAGTTGGGCGTCGCCTTCACGGAGAACGAGCGGTACATCGGGATCACCTCGGACCGCGCCACGGGGCCCCTTCTCGACGGCACGCTTTTCGCTCCAGCCGAGCCCGAGGCGACCTACACTTTCGGGCGCGAGTTTGGCCGTGGCGGCTTCCGGTACCTGACGGTCTCCACTAGCTCAGAGGCTAGTGTCGAGGTGACTGGCATCTCGACGCACTTCACCGCTGCCCCAAGCACGGACGACGACAAGCTGCGTGACTACTCTGGCTACTTCTTCTCCGACGACGACCTGCTCAACCGCATCTGGTATGCTGGCGCGTACACCGTGCAGCTCTGCGGGATCTCCGCCAGTGAAGCTCGTGCGTCGCCTCCTGATATCAACGCTGGCTGGGCGAACAACGCGACGATTGCCAACGTGAGTGCCGACGCCGAGGTCTTCGTGGACGGTGCCAAGCGTGACCGCACGCCTTGGCCTGGCGACTACGGCATCGCTACGCTTTCCAAGGCGGTGTCACTGAATGGAGACAATCTCCTCTCTGTGCGCAACGCGCTCACGTCGATCATCGCCATTCAGGATGCCAACACGGGCGAGTTCCCTTACGCTGGCACCCCTCTCGGCCTCGGTTACCAGGCTGCAGGAACCAACTCCGACACGTACCATCTCTGGACTATCATCGCTCTCGCAGACTACGCCAGTCTTAGCGGCGACAAGACTCTAGTGACGGAGGTATGGAACCAGGTGCTGCGTGGCTTCGAGTTCACGCTCGCCAAGGTAGACGCAAGTGATTCTCTTCTCAACGTCACTGACCTCAGCGACTGGGGGCGCGTGGGTCAGGGAGGCAAGAACACTGCCGCCAACTCGCTGCTGTATCACGCGTTGGTCACGTATGTGAAGCTAGCGGACGAGCTTGCGCTCGGTCCGCTGACGCACAACGGCAAAGCTTTCCAGGATATCGCGTCGGACCTCAAGAGCGCTGTCAACTCGAAGCTTTGGGATGCCTCGGCCAGCTTCTTTCGGGACAACACGACTGCGCTTGGCGCTGCGTTCTATCCTCAAGACGGAAATGTGCTCGCAGTTCACTTCAACGTGACTGACTCTCCCGAGCGCGCCGCCACGGTCTCGGAAAGCTTAACCGGTCGCTGGAACGAGTTCGGGGCTGTGTCGCCTGAAGCTCTGGGCTCCATCTCCCCCTTCATGACAGGTCTGGAGATCGATGCTCACCTCCGCGCCAATTCGGGTGACGCAACGCGGGCCATGGACATCATGCGTCGCCAGTGGGGCTACATGCTCAACAACTTCAGCAACTCTACCTGCATTGAGGCGTACTACTACACAGGCGAGCTCAAGTACCCGTTCTACGAGGCCGTGGAGCCGAATCTTGGCAGCTATATCTCGCACGCCCACGCGTGGTCGACTGGTCCGACGGCCTCGTTGACGCTGCGTATTGGTGGCCTGAACCCTTTGACCGATGCTGGCAAGACGTGGGAGTTCATGCCTCATGCCGCTGGTGCAGGCATTGGAAAGTTGCAGACTGGCTACACGCTCGCGGCGGGGACGTTCTCGGTGGATTGGACGATCAAGGACGAGGACAGCTTCTTCGCGGCCACGATCACCACGCCACAAGGCACCTCAGGGTCGATCTCAGTGCCCACCTTTGGCAAGTCGCTCGACTCGATCGTCATCTCCATCAACGACAACACCGTGTGGGCAAACGGTACGTCTTTGTGGAGTGGTTTCGGCACTGCGAGCGGATCGAAGGACTTTGTGACGGTGTCGGAGGTCCCGGACGGAGGCTCGTTCACGATCGTTGCGAAGGAGGCTGATAGCGAGACGACTCATGGACCTGTGGCCTATTGCTAATGATCGGGACACCAGATTACCTTTTTTAATCAACTTTTTGGTGCTCGTCCTCAATTTGTGTACGACACACAAGTCGATTTTTTGCATCGCTAATGTCCTCAAATATGATGTTGTTGGCAGTCCTTGTGCTCTTCTCGTTGGTGTCGTCCCTGGTGGCGTCGCAGCCCGCGGGCTCTCGCCTGGAACCTTCCGATGACGACGTTTACACTCTTGTGAGCCGTATCGACGTGGGGGACTCGGTGGTGGCCGTGGTGCGACGCAACGGGGTGCTCTATTTGCTCTACGATGAAACCATCATTGGCGCCGAGTTCGACGACCCGTACCTGCGCACACAGACGGCGTTCCCGGGCTTCACTATCATGCAGTGCGCCGCCTACTTGCAGAACAAACCCAGTCGGGCGCTTCAAATTGGACTGGGCATTGGCACAGTGCCGACTTTCCTGCGATACATGGACATCCCCACGGGTAGGACGCACTGAGTCAACGTTTCTTGAATGCTTTTTGTACTCATGAGGTTGTGATGCAGATGTGGTGGAGATCAGTGACGCTGTGGCGACGCAGGCCGCCGACTACTTCCAGTACGAGTGGTGTCCTCGACCCAAGGACGCGGAGGACGACGACTTTGAGAGGGATCAAAAGTGTCCGCAAGGACGGACTTTCATCATGGACGGACTCGAGTTCCTGGCCAGCACGCCGGTGGACTATGGGATTCAGCCGGAGGCAAAAGAGGAACACCCGTACGACCTGTTCATTGTGGACGTGTATACGGGCTGGAACCCGTTCGCGTTCTTCGTCCGAGAAGAGATGATGCACATCCGGGACAACTGGCTGACGACGAACGGCGTGCTGGTCATGAACTTCGTCGGGTACATGCACGGCCCACGTGCCGCAGCGCCAAAGTCCATCTACCGCACGCTGCAGAGCGTGTTCAAGCACGTCAAGAGCTTCCGTGAGATGGAGGAGCCGGACGAACCCGACGCGGCCAACATCGTCTTCTACGCTTCGGACAAGCCCTTCAGCTTCAACTTGCCCACCACGCGCGAGTACCAGAACCCGCCCAAACACACGTTCTTCAGCGTTGTCAAGAACTTCCCGACGTGGGAGATCTTCACGGACCTCAAGGCCGACGTGGAAGTGGCAATCCACCAAGACATGACGGACGAGGAAGTGCGCTTTGTTTCGTCCAACGACTACAGCTCGGGCTCCGAGGCGAAGGCTGCAGCCCCGCGCGTGTTGACGGAGGCCGAACACGGCCAGCAAGACTTCCGGGAAATCCACGCCGAGACGCAAACCCACATGCGCGAGCGCGTCTTGGAGCAGTTCCCACCGGCCATGTGGGCGGAGTTCAAGCACAAGCCGAGCGCGTCACCGACCGATGCCTAAGCGTGCGTCCAACTAACCGTTTGAGCGTGTGTTGGTCTGCTAACTAACCTACCAGTGTGGCTTCTTCCACGCTATGGCGCTTGGGCTGTCCGGTTCCTCTTCGTATGTCTCCTCTTCCTCCTCCTTCTCTTCACTGAAGCTCTGGCTTGAAACTATCCGCTGGACAAGCTGCAGTTCCGTCGCTGGCAGCTCCAAGTACGCGCTCAGCTCTTGAGACTCGCGCAGCAGACGCCTCGCCTTCTCCACGTTCCACTCCTCCACCTCGAGCGTCTTCGTAGCACGCAGCCATTGTCCTGCTTTACCCACACGGTCGGCGATCGTCAGCTGCATAAGTCGATACTCATCTCTAGGGAACACGAAGCCAGGCTCTTGGTTCTTGACGTCTTGCAGCAGCGCGGCCAGGTGCGCGTACCGTGGCGCGCGGTCGTTCTGCCCCAGCACGAGTCGGCAAGCTCGTACGCACCAGTGCACAGCCGCTAGCTGAGCTTGCGCCGCCTCCAGCCCCACGTCTAGATCCGTCACGCGCTCCATGAGCTGCACTACGGCTTCTTCCTGGACGAGCGCGTAGCTCGGCGTGGCAAACGCGGCTGGCGAAAACTCGCGCAGTGCGAAGCTGTGGACGAACGCGCTGACATCGCGTTCAACTTCCTTGACGGTGCGCACGTAGGCTACCAGTTCCCGCGCGCCTGGAGGCCACGCCACCAGCTGCGTCTGCAGTTGAGTCAAGAAGCTTTCGACTCTTGCGAGCGCTGGGCGGCGACTCGGACACTCGCGACGCAGCAGCTTCTTGTCCAGGTAGTAGAGCTGTTGCCGACGAGAGCAACGCGGACAGCGGAAGGCGTCGATGCGGTCCAGTTCCATTGGCGACAGCTCCACGCACGCGGCGTGATACCATTCATCGCAGAAGTCGCAGCAGATCATCGGCGCGTGCTCAACGCCACGGCACACGCAGAAGATCGGTGCACTGTTCTTCCTGAGTGCCGCTCGCTTCCGCTGCGCAGGACGACAAGAGGCACAGAGGAAGGCGTCTCGTGGCCGCTGAGGCATCAGCTCCGGCACACACTGCGGGTGGAAGTAGCGCTGGCAACGCTGGCAAGCCACGATCTGAGCGCGCTCGCTGAGAACCTGCTGGCAGACGCAGTGCAGTTGCGAGTGCAGACGCAAGACCTGGTCCGTGGTCTTCGGGTCTTGGAGCGTTCTATCCAACGCGCTCTGCAAGAACGGAGCCAGCGACAGGTGACTCGTCGACGGCCGCAGGAACAGCGCGTGGACGGCGTCGTACCACCGGCGACAGTCCTGCAACCGGGAGTGAACTTGGCGACGCACAAGCGAAGACGCCGACACGAAATGCGCATCCGCTTGCGTGTAGAACGTCTCGACCTCGTCCAGCGAGGGGCGCTCGCTCATGGCCGACCCAGCCACGGCATCCAAAATATGCTGCGCGCGTCGTTCCCAAAGACGACACTTGTCCAGTCGATCTTCCAGTTCTTGCGTGTTTGAAGGAGGAATGGGGAGCACTCGCGCTCGTCGAAGCAGGACTTCAAGCTCCTCCATGCTCTTGGACCGGTCCAGGAGCGCGTGGTCCACCTCGTTTGCTGTACTGTTCGTGGTTTCCAGTAAAGTCCACAGCGTCTTGGCATTCGCGATAGCAGTGGAGTTGGTTAAGCCCAAAGCGTCCACCTCGCTCAGCACACGCTCCACTTGTATCGGCGTCGGTGCGCCCATGGCAATGCTCCCTTCCGACCGTCCCGCAATGGTAGCGGATAGTACGTTCACCTTGCCAAGCACATCTACGTACCGCTGTGCGCTCGCGAGTTGGTGCAACAAGCTGCCATTCACGTCGCTCTCCCTTTTCAAACGCAGACGGTCACACACTTGAGTAATTGACGAGCTTAGACGACCGAAGATCTCGTTGTTACGAAGCAGCACGTTGGGAGTCCCCAGCGCCTGCACAATGGGCGAGGCGGCTGCTGGTCCACGCGTGAGCTTGTCCGTAGCTTCATCCTGTTGGATTTCCTGAACAGATTCCAGCAGTTTAGTCGCTGCAGTTCGAGCCGCACGCCAGTCAACCACAACAGCACCGAGTTTGTCAACCGCGTCGGGCACAACAAGCAGCTTCTCGGCATCCGCCAACAGCGACTCCAACTCTTCAATGGCCAAGCGCACTCCTTGCGTTGGCACCTGCTCGAGCGCGCGAACGAGTCGTTCAGCACGAACGTCCCATTGCTTAGCGCCAGAGATCGCGAGCTCTAAAGCAACCAAACGACTGCGGCCTGCGCCGCCACAAGCCTTTCCACGTGAGAGAAGGCGCTTCAAGTCCTGAATCGAAGGCTTTGCAGGATGCTGATCACTTGGTGGCTCAATGGCGGCATCACACTCCAGGTTCCATTCTTGAGCGCCGTCCAACCGGCTGCGTAACTTGTCCAGCATCCCTTCCAGACGCGAAGCTTCGTACCGATACAGATACACCAAGTTGGCGGGATTCCGGCACTTACACATGGTCGGATAGTGCTCCAAGCAGCCAACCGTAGAGCCTCCACTGCCCTGCGGAGGGCGGCATTTCGTGCACACGACAGCCTGTAGGTAGCAGTACTGCTTGCACGTGACGCAACGAAGCCCCTCGTGCTTACCCGAGCGCCCTGCCCAAAGCACCATCCGCGTCGGCCTCGTCGACGGCTCCGTCTTCATCTTCATCTTGCCGCTTCGATTGCCTCGTGTCAGCTTCATGCCTTCAACGCTGCGAGGTTTGTTACAAGCCCGAGCCACCATGCTTCGTCTCGAAGACGTCGAGGCTCCCGAGTCCGCCGTTCCTCCACGATGCTGGTGCTTCTCAAACTCGGCCATGACTTCTCGTTTCTCGACGTGCATGTCACTGTCAGCGTCTTCAACACGGCGCTGGAACTCGCGATAGGCCTGCAGCAATTGCTCCACTGCTGGGAGCAAGGACGACCTGGTCAGCTCGAAATTAAAGCCGCTGCCGTCCACGAGCGTCTCCGCCAAGGTGCACACGAGCGCCTCATGACAGAACACGGGCAGCTTGCGGAACTCGCGATACTTGCGGAGACTCTTGGCTCCCCATGGCAGCCAGTCCACCGTGGCGAAGTTGACGGCCTCAGCGCAGTTGAAGCCGTTGTTGAAGCCCGCGTGGTACGCGGACGGGAACGTCACGATGAACTCGTTCGGGCGGTGCGTGGCTCGGTACACGGGCACGCCGTGCTCGCGCAGCGTCTGGGGCGAGAACATGGTGACGAGCTGCATGTGCAGATCTGGCTGGATGCCGAACAGCTCGGGCGTGAGCTCCTTCATCGTGCGTTCGAAGTGCTCGGCGCTGGCGCTTGGCACGCCGTACCACGTCTTGGGCGCGCCGCAGTGCAAGTAGCTCGTGCTGTAGAAGTTGTGGTCCTCCACGTGCCAGCAAAAGGTGGAGAAGCACATGCCTGCGTACAGCCACGGGACCATGATCCCCTTGATGTCTTCGTCCAAGTGCTGCAGCACCGAGCCAGGCAGTTTGGGCAGGTTGTTCAAGTTCCAGTCGTCCTGAGCGTACCGTTGAATCAACTGCTCCAGCGACGGAGCAGCGTCAACGCTGCTGTTCTCCCCGCCAGCTTTGACGGCCAAACCTTCGCGCAGACCGTGCGAGAAGAACTCGCTGAGCTGTCGAACGTAGTCGCTTTTGGCCTTGGCGGTTAAGTTTCTCCAGCGCTTGTTGACAGTGCGCACGTTCTTCAGGAGCAGATCGAGGCGAGGGAAGCCGCTGCCGTTGGCGCCAGTGTCCACGTCGCTGCCGTACTGAACCTCCAGGCGTTGTTCATGAACGGGAATGCCCAGCAAGCGCCAGTACTCGCTCTCGATCTCCCGGTCACTAACTTCTGTATCGGGATTCGCCTCATCTGGAAGGGAGAAGTACTTGCGCTTCCAGGCGTCGGCACGCTCCTTGTAGTCCTTCATACTGATCTCCGCGCCCATGTCGAAGCCGAACTTGAGGCTTGATTTGCGTTTACTCGGGTCTAAAGCGTCCTGCACACACTCGTTGCAGTACCAGTCGCCTTGCGGCACTTTGGCCAGCGGGTTGGCCAGACAGAAGAGGTGCTGGCCACTGTTGCAGCCGTCGCACAGCAGCATCCTGTCCCAGCAATCTCCACGCAGACAAACCTGGCAGATCTCGCTGTTGTAGGCCAGTTCCGAGGCTTCGGCGTTCCAGCCGTTCGCGATGAGGATCTCCATCGTCGACATCTCCATGTCGTCGCTCGAGCCGTCCTCCAAGTACCGAACAGCCACGTGAGGCTTCTTGCCTCCGAAAACACGCTTCACCTCGGCCAGGACAGCGCCAGACTCGGGGAAGAACCGGTAGAACTTCTGTCCAGCGACGATCTCTGGCGGGCCAAGCCGTACGTTGCGCGAGTCGGAGGGTTTCAAAGCCTCGGGCTCGAGATTTCGCGGTCGTATCGCTCGCTTCGTGTCCTGATGCCGCTTGGAAGACGTCGCTGGGTGCGCCTCATTCTCCTCGCTGCTGGTCTGCTCGCCCTCTGAAAACAACGTCCGTTTGACACGTTTCTCGTCGTCTTCTGTGTCCTCCTCGTCTCGATTTGCTGAGGCAGGACGCTTTCTACCGCTAAGACTTCTCGGTTTCGACGACGGCGTCGCCTTGGTGTCACCTGCGGCTCCAGATCCTAACGGTGTCGCCTGCGCTTCCTCGAGCTTCACCTTGGTCTCTGTTGTGTCACTGCTCTTCGCCTCTCGCTGCTGCTTCTCGTAGGCCAGTAGCGTCGTCAGGTAGTGCGCCTTATATGTCCGGCAGAGCTCGTCTGACGGCTCGCTCGCAGCTTTCGTGCGGCCCACACGCCGAACGACCTGTTCCCACGTGTTGCCCTCACAGACGGCGTCAAAGCCTCCGAAAGCCACCACCGTCTTGTACAGCAAGTGCAGGTTCACTAGCTGGCCGTCAGCTCTCGGCAGCTCTTTCATGGGCTCGCCGCGCTGGTACAGGAAGAGCCGCAGCGCCTCCACGAACTGGCCTTCAGCACGCGAGTGGCCCTCGATGCAGTTGAGCTGCTGCACGCGCGTGCGGAAGCGGAACGTCTTCTCGTTGATGGCGAACGGCGGACGCCAGCCCTTGGGCGGTACGATCTTGCAGATGCCGGCCTGCATTCCGATGTGGCGGATGCTACAAGAGGGACAAGAGACAACAACACGAACAGCCAACACGTCAGACGTGATGAATCCCAAGAGCGTCCACACTAGTCTACAATGGTCTCCAGCCAAGGACCACTACCACCAGACCCTCAGGCCTGCTGCGAGGCCAGCATCATTGACCAATGCGGCAGGATCGAGCTCTAGAGCCGAGTCAACGACCTCTTCTCGCCTCGAACAGGCCGCGTCCGATGGCAGCCAAGTTGCACCAACTTGGCCGGGAAATGGACCCTCGGAGCTGCTGGGGCAGTTCCATAGCCTTAAAAGCTGCTGGAAACGCTGCCATTTGCAGCCGCGTAGCGGTTCGAGGCGGCGGAGAAGGAGGTGGTAGGCTGGAAGGATAAATTACCGCACCTGGAAATATATTTCAGCGGGTGCTGGAACTCCTCGGCCGTGGGGTAGAACACGGGGCAGGGCGGGCAGATGTAGCCATCCGTGTCTTCGGCCTTTGGGTCCCAGTCCATGGTGCTCGAAGCTGGAGGAAGCGGCGGGATGGCTGGGCCGGCGACGAGCAGCTTCTTCGTGTGCTGCTGCGACGGCGAATGCGAGAGTGCAACAAAAGCAAAAATGGGCTGCGACGGAAGCTTTTACACCTGGTGATGGGAATTTGGTCGGAAAATTTTCGTATTGGGGAGGCTCGTGTTTTGCCATTGCTTACAAATACAAGTAGAATTATAGGATGAATTTTTCCAGAACTGGGTTAGTAGTTGCGAAGAGATGTAAAACGCGGTGTATCCGCTGGGATGGGTATTTTTATCCATCGGCAGGGTCAGATGCTAGGCTGCAGAGAACACACTTCGGGATGTCGGCGATCTGCCTGTCAAGCTCAGATTGGAGCTGTGGTGGACGATGCAGTCACTTACTTTGAGCACGCGAGGACTGCAGCAGCAGCGGAGCGATACTTGCATCCTCGGCCATTGCGCTTATTGCGGCGACGCCATGGGACAGTACCCGGCTGCTCATCCGTATACGAAGATGCAGGTCCGCCCCGTCGCCATTGCGTCGGCTTTGGCGGCACCTAGCGCCGCCGCCAGATACGACGAGGCGCGATCACGTTGCACACGCAAGGTGGGGCGTCTTGGCTACCTGTTGACACCATGCAGACGCCCAGCGAGCCCCTAGCAGCGGCACACGAGCCGCGGCGAAGCTATTTCTCTCGGCGTCGCCGTCGCCCCGAATTTATTCATGTCGGTGATGGTCGCGAATCGTTGCAAAGGATGACGTGCATAAACGGTGCTTAATGAACTGGTATCAGCAGGGATCGGCAGTAACCCGAGTCGCCAGTACAAACCAGTACTATAGTACTTCTACGGTTACTACAGGAACCAGTATTTCGCACAATTCTCAAACTACTGTTACTGTAGTAACCAGTACTAGTAGTTTGCACTGTCGATCCGATAGTACTGTTGAACTACTGCCAGCGCAGACCACCGTTCTGGATGACAAGCTGAAAGCATTTGTCGCCTACTTGCTCAACACTTGAGAGATTTCCGTGATTCACGTAGACTTCTCCCTCACTCGCACGTTAAGGCTGCAAGCTGCAACATGCGTGCTTGCATCGGGTGCAGGTTGCCGCTTGTGGATTGAAGCTTTCACTTTGCAATTTCCTTTGGAGCCCGAACCCGACAGCCTGATCGTCACCTTACCACGCCCATGCCGGCATCAATGAAGTGGGCATTTGCCGACTGCATCAACCCGAAGCTGACAGCCATGGATCAATGCTTCATCTGCGCTCAACAACACCTGTGTTCCAACGATCGCTTCGACCCTGGCAACGTTGTCTGTGCGGTACGTTCGCTAGCAGTCAAATTGATGTGGCGAATGCGATGCTAGTGCTAATTGTCTGTTGCAATTTCTGTAGCGGTCCAATGGAAGGAGAAGAACGCGGCGGCAATCAGGCAAAGGACAAGTTGACGGCAGACGACTTCACGCGGCGCGTCGTGAGGGCAACGTGTGCTGGTCCAAGGCCTCTGCAAGCACGTCGCCATTTGCTAGTATTTCTTGAGACGGGCAGGCCACTTTTCCCTCCATCGACGCGCTCTCTCATGTCTGGTGTAGATGTAGCCATTTATGTAGATGTAGCCATTTCAGTAGTCGACAGCCAGTAGTTCGACAGTACTATAGTACTATTACTGTAGTAAAACAGAAGACAGAATCCGAGTTACTGTTACTGTAGTAGTTCAAATCGCCCTACTGGTGAACGAACTACTGGCAGTATTAGAGAAAAAGTGCCAGTACTGCCGATCCCTGGGTACTGTGTCAGTTCAACTCGGTTTTGTCAAATACACAAAATGTGGTGCTTGTATTGCTGGCAGAATCCTTGTTGCTTCATGGTTTAAGCCCGAGAACTGAGGTTATCTAGATCGACTTTCTCGAAAGAACACCAGTAGTCCAGTTTGAATGCCACGAATGCTTTAGTGTGGCAAGTTTGCCAGGAATACGATCGTAACGGTCTGCAGGTTGCACTACACTCGTCCAGCGCGGCAAAATCGCCATGCAATGCACAAAAGGGAAGCAGAAGGAACGACCAACATTTTCTTGCTGTCCATCGGCACTACATAACAACAATAATTGGGAGTCGATCCGAATTGCAGTCTGGAAGTACAGGGGGCGAGGACCTTAACGACTAGTTACCTGTCATGACTCGCGAGTCTTCCTTGATAACTATCGGAGCGCTGGTAAGCACTTAGCACTTGCTGGACAAACATTGATGTCAGGATCGACCATCACTTTTACCTTTGTGTCTAAATTGGTCTCATTGGTCGAAAACGGCCCAATATCAACCAACGCCCTCGGCTCCCCAGCGCGCAGTCGAGTCAATCGTCGTCATGGTGGAGAAGCGCCGCAGTCCGGACGACGTGCGCGACTCGCCGCCAGAGGCACAGCGCCGCAAGACGCTCACGGACGTGCAGCCCATGGCCGTCGACGCCTCCTCCGCCTCTCCGCGCGCAGCCAGCACCAGTATCATCCACAGCAGCAGCGCCACGGACCTCGACCCAACGGATTCGATTCAGCCTTCCACGCTGAGCCTGCGCCACCGCTTCTCCATCGTGGGATGCAGCCACGACCGCGCCATGTCGCCAACTTTTAAGGACGCCCAGGGCGCGGACTGGCGCTTGGTGTGGCAGCGACGCAGCCCCACGGACGAGAAATTCGTCGGCGTCTTCGTGGAGCTTGTGACGCAGCCGGAAGACCAGAAACTGCGGCCGGCCGAGCTGGGTATTGCGCTGCTGAACCAGGCACAGCTGCCACATGTCGTGAAGCACACGAGCGTGCACTTGTTCTCCTGGGAGAACCCAGAGTTCGGCATGAGCCTATTCTACCCACGCAGCGAGCTGCTGAACCCGAGCAACCACTTCTTGACGGAGGACGGTCAGGTGGAGGTCGAAGTGCAGCTGAGCTTTGTGGAACAGGAGCAGGAGCTGGGGCAGCAGCCAGACGTCGTGCCGTTGAGTCAGGAAGCGGAGAACTCGATGCCGACGACACTGGAGACGACGCAGCACTTGCTGTCGTACGACTCCAAGGAGGAGACGGGCATGGTCGGGCTTAAGAACCAGGGGGCCACGTGCTACCTGAACTCCCTACTGCAGACGCTGTTCCACCTGCGAGCGTTCCGACAGGTGGTTTACGAGACGCCGACGGCGCAGGAGGACACGAACGAGTCGGTTTCGCTGGCGCTCCAGCGCGTGTTTTACAGGCTACAGCGGCAGCGCAAGGCCGTGTCTACCAAGGAACTCACGCGCTCGTTCGGCTGGAGTCAGATCGACTCGTTCATGCAGCACGACGTGCAGGAACTGTACCGTATTCTGTGCGACCGGTTGGAGGAGAAGATGAAGCACACGAGAGTGGACGCCGCCATCCCCAAGCTCTTTGAGGGCAAAGTGCGCTCGTTTGTGCAGTGCGTGAACGTGGACTTCCAGTCGTTCCGAGACGAGAGCTTCTACGACTTGCAGCTGGACGTGAAAGGCTGCAAAGACCTCATGCAGTCGTTCCGCAAGTACGTGGAAGTGGAGATGCTAGACGGCGATAACCAGTACGAAGCGGAAGGACACGGGAAGCAGGACGCCAAGAAGGGCATTGAGTTTCTCACCTTCCCGCCCGTGTTGAATATCCAACTCAAGCGCTTCGAGTACGACCCCATGCACGATGGGATGATGAAGATCCACGACCGCTTCGAGTTCCCGAAAACTCTGGTACTAGATGAATTTATCTCCGACGCGGAGGACACAGCTACTGCCGGCAAGGACAAGTGTCCGCGGTTTCTGTATCACCTGCACAGCGTGCTGGTCCACAGTGGCGATGTGCACGGCGGTCACTACTACGTATTTATTCGGCCCGGAAAGCACATTGCGAAGAGCACCGACTGGTTCCGGTTCGACGACGATCAGATCACCCGAGTAGACGAACACACAGCGGTCGAGGGGAACTTCGGCTCAGCAGGAGCGCCCATAACGCCGCAAGAGGAGTTCGCTGAGCCCCCATCCACGGCGCCTTCGTCGCCTCTTTACTCGTCTGATCTCTGCTGCCCGCCCGAGCAGAGTACCAACGAGCCGAGCGCCATGGACGGACTGGAGTTTCGATCGGTGGATGCAGGAGCAGTGCCAAGCGCAGACAACGACCACGCCGAGAGCGAAGTGTACGATTACAGCCAGAGCAACGGCAACAGCAGTCTCTCGTTAGACTCGAACAGCTTCATGATGCCGGTCGGCAGGAGTCATTCCAGCGCGTATATGCTCGTGTACGTTCGCGACGGTGAAAACGATATCAGCGCGATTCGTGAAGAGCCCGCGTCGTCGTCCGCTTCAGTGGCAGACGGCGAGTCCAGCACGAACAGCTCCGGTGAGGCCGACCCTTTTCTTCCTAGTTGGCAGTGCGACCCGTTGCCGATCCCAGAAGACTTGGTGACACGCTTCCACGAAGAAGAGAAGGCCGCGGCACGACGAAAGAAAGCGCAGCAAACCGAGCACTTGTACGTGACGGTGCGTATCGCGTCGGACATTAGCGTCGCGAAGCTGAAAAGGGTCACCAAGCAACTGGATTTCGCGCAGTTTAACAACGCCAATACGATGCGCGTGCGCATTAAGCGCGCGGCCTCCATTCGGCAGCTCTACCGCCGTATATACAAGGAGACGGGCGTGCCCATGTCACGGCAACGCTTGTGGAGAGTCATCACGCGCGAGAACCGCACGACGCGCCCCGATCTGCCAATTGGCCCAGACGCGTACGACTGCCGCGTGGAGTCGCTGGTGGAGGACGATGCCTCGTCCAAGACGCCTGTAAAATTGTATCTCCAGATCCTGAACGAGGCGTCCGTGTCGTCGTCACTAGCTACAGTTTCACCGCCAAGATCGCCCTCATCTCCGTCGATTCATCCGCACAAAGTGGTAAAGCGGCGTACGGGGCCAGCTACAGAAATCCACAGGCACTTCTGGGACGAGTTCACGCCTCCTGAGCTCGAAGATGCTGCGCGTACGGAGGAGGAGGGGAAGCCAAGCCAGGAAATGGGCCAGGAAGACGAGGATGCTGCAGCTGCGTTTGCCGACGCGAGCGAGAACCTGACGCTGGAGCAAGCGCCACCACTACAGAGCCACGAAATTATGTTGTTCATCAAGTTCTACGACCTCAAGAGAAAGCTCGGTGAGCGGCTCGAGTACGTGGGCAACGTGGTCGTGGATTCCCGGATCACTGGCGCCGAGTTGGCACGGCGTCTGCACGAGTCGCTTGCGATTCCTTCCACAAGGGAGCTGCGGCTGTACGAGGAGATCCAGCCAACGAGCGTGCCGGAGGTTGACATGGAGGCGACTCTGACGGCGTCGGAGCTTCAACACGGGGACATCATCTGCTTCCAGTACGCGGAGGAAGAGGAAGAGGCGAATGGCATTGTCATCCGGCCGGATCTCGGAGTGGAAGAGGACCCTGACGCCGCCGAGATGACGTACATCGGCCCAGACGGCGAAGAAGTTAAGGCCGTGATCTCCCCCAACACTGACGAGAACTCGGTGGATGAGACTTCGTACGCCAACGGATCAGGGCGAATAGCAAGGGGGAAGCATCGCACGGACAGGTATCCAGACGTCAGGCGGTACTTCCGGTACCTGCTTGATCGTGTGGAGGTGACTTTCCATCGCTATGGCCACGGGGAAGAGGACTCGTTCACCATCCCGCTCTTGTTCAGCAATGGGTACGACGAGGTGATCGAGGCCGTGGCGTCCCACCTGGGACTGCTGGGCCCCAAGCGGCTGTATGTTCGGCTGTACCAGCACTCGCCGCTCAACAGCTTGCCCATGAAGTCGCCGCTCCGCCACTCCCGCTTCTCTGGAGACAACCAAACGACGCTGGAGGATCTGCTCACGGAGTACATGGAGCGTACCACAACCATGTACTACGAAGTGCTGGACCAGCCGATCACAGAGATCGAGGCCAAGAAGGAGCTGCTGGTGCACCTCAGCATCTACGACGCGTGCTTCGCCACGGAACAGCCCGCGTCGCCGTCGCCGATCGCGCCCCACCGCCATATTGAAGTGCTCGTCATGCCGACGCACAAGGTGCTGGACTTGCTGAACCTCATTCGAGACGGCTTTGGACTGCCCGAGGAGACTCCGCTGCGCGCCTGTGAGGTTGTTCAGCTCGGAACGATGATCCAGTGTTTGCTGGAGGAGGACACGCCACTGTCTCGCTACTGGGGCTCGGGCGTCGCGACGAACCCGAACACGCCCGAGATTCTGGTGGAGCAGATTCCGATGTACGAACTGCTGACCGATGCCGTTCACGTGAAGGCGGAGACTTCCACGGCGGTGGACAGCAAGGAGTTGACGGAGGAGGCTGAGGTGGTCATCAAGAACGACGCGCCAGAAGAGCCGCGATCGGGCGGTTCGTCGTCGGTCGAGTCCAAGGACGGCATGTCGGACGACGGAGCGTGGTTCTACAAGGGCGTGGTGCACTTTAACTTCCAGAACAGTTCACAGAAGTGGATCCACCCGCACGGTGTGCCCTGCGTCGTGCGCTTCAGCGAGCACGACACGGTCGGTGAAGTCAAGGAGCGTATCCGACAACGGTAAGACCCCTGCTGTTCGTTGTTTTGCTGTCTGTGCGTCGACTAACAGCTGGGTTTTGCGCCGTTTATTAGCATGGGCATCTCGGCCGACGTGTTCGCGCAGTGGAACTTTGCGTTGGTGAAGGAGCTCAAGGCGTCGACGCTGCGTGGCGTGTACGACGGCATGGACCCGGAGGCGCTGGACGCGTTCCCCATGGCGCAGCTGCAGGAGCTCTGCGGCGAGGACTTTGCCGGGCTGGGCAACCTCGGGCTCGAGCACGCGGACCCGACGCCGCCGCCACGCCACCACAGCAATCGGAGGCTCGAGACGGGCATCCACATCCGTCAGAGCTGAGCCACAGACGGACAACAATATACAGGGCTGGCTAGAAGATGCTGGTTGTGATGTTTCATGCTGCTGTACCAAGTGGTGGAGTTGTGGAAGTCTTCCGGTCCTCTTCTGCGGGTGGGTTCATAATGAAAACACACGAGTGGACAATTTCCACGTGGAAAAACTTAATCTCGCTGAGTCGAGAGGGAAAACGGACAAGCAAAAGTTGCCTTTTGTCACCTTGGCAAACATGTGGCCATGGGACACGGATCAGCGCGGGAGAGCATCTATCCACCATTTCAGCCAATCCTACGGCGTGTATCCATCCAGCGAGCCAATCCTCGTGCTCGGTTTCCAAATTTCCAAGCTATGAGATGGACGGCCCATTTTTGGCCATGCTTGTTTTGCCGTGACCTTCCTCTCGCTCATTTATTTATTTGCGCCGCCGGTGTGCGCAAATGCCGGCATGTGAACTCGCGGCCGGGCCAGCACGGCGTCCAGACGCTTCCGGGCGGCCTCCGACCAGCGCCTCCAAGTTCGCCGGCACCAATAACTGCCTGGTGAGTAACGGCAGCGACATATCCGCAGCAGCTGGGGGCACCCCCACCGCCACCTCCACAAGCAGCCCGCAGTCCTCAGTGCGCCCTCGTCGCGTGACATCCGACATGATCTCCTTCACCGCTACGGTAATGCCCAGCACCTCCGTCTCCCCTAATGGTGCGTCCTCTGGCGTCTCCTGGACACCCCAACCCAACGATATACCCCCTTCCGGCCGCAGACGCCACTTGTCACTGCACCGACGCCCGCGCACCCCGCCAGACCCTGAAGCCCTGGAACCTTGTAAGAAGGCAACCTTGCCGCACTCACACCCGCCGTCGCGTCCTTTTGGAGAGATCAAGATCGAGTCCACGCCGCCGTCGTCTGAGCGCAGCAGTCGTGACAGCCTGGCCAAGTACGGCTACATGTACTCGCGCGGCAGCATCGAGAGCGACCCGCTGCTAGCGGACCGCTGTGGCCGACGGAGCAGCGTCCACAGAATTAGCAGAATGCGCGCGTGGAGCCGCGCGCTCAGCGTCACGCACGACGCCGAGGACGCCACGACCATCGCGTCGCTCGTGACGGCCACGCCCGCCACGGCCTGGACCACGTTTCTCCAGACGGTGAGCAAGTTCGCGGACGAGCCGGCGCTCTACGGTCGTGAAGAGCTGTTCGACCGCACACACCGCGGCTTCCCCACGTCGGCGGTGACGGCCGCAGCGCCCGTGGACGTGGCTTACACGTGGGCGCAGCATGCCGTGCGTGTGCGCTGTGCGGCGCGCACCTTGCAGCAGCTGGGCTTCTGTGCCGGGGAAGGCGTCGTGGTCAGTGCGCAGACCAGTCCCATGCTTCAAGCGGTAAACCTCGCGGTGGCGTCGCTGGGCGGCGTGGTGGCCCATGTGCGCAGCTCGTGGAGCGCGCGTGAGCTCCGTGAACACATTTTCCCGGCAGCCAAAGCGACGGTTATCGTGGTGGACTCTCTTGAAGACAACTTTCAGGAAGCTTTAGAAGAACTGGACGATCAGCCGGAGGAGCTGCGGCCACCGATTCGGGCCGTGGTGGTGCTCGGAGACTTGGCTGCTCAGGACCAAGCGGTTGCCAACCTGCGCGCGAGTATTAACGTGATCGGCGCCCAGGACCTCCTCGCGATCAGCACGCTCGCGACGGAGGAAGCGGCCATGACCCCGTCCCTGGACGCTCTGGCTCATCGCGTGATGCCCGGTCAGTGCTGCTTGCTAGCCTTCGACTACGACGCGCTGGGGCGAATCCGCGCGGCGGAGCTTTCGCACGACAACGTTTTATTTACCGCCGCTGCCTTGGTGCGCAGCTTTGGCCTTACAAACCGCGATCGACTCGTGGGGTACCTGCCACTGCACCACGTCGCGTCGCAAGTGCTGGAATTCTACGTGCCGCTCATCGCTGGGTTGTCGGTGGTGTGCGCCCCAACGTACAAGCGGCCGTTGGTGCGCGTGGTTACCGAGCACAAGCCTACAGTATTCTTCGCGGGCCCCGCTACGTGGGCGCGCTTCAGCCAGCAAGTGTATCGTGCTAAAGGAGACGTGAACGCCGCTATCTACCGCTGGGCCAAGACGCGCGCCACCAACAACTCGCAGAAGCTGCTTTTTGCCAAAGGAAAGGGAGCCAAGCACCGTAGTCTGGGCTACATGCTGGCCAAGGCGCTTGTGCTCAACAACATCAAGAAAAGGATCGGACTGGAGAGCTGCACAGCGTGCTATTCGGTGTTAGCACCGCTCGACTTCGAGCTCGAGCGGCTTTTCAAGACCGTCGACACGCCGATCTACCAGCTTTTTGGAACCGCCGAGACCTGCGGCTTCGCGGCGATCAACTTCCCGCACGCCTGGGAGTACGGCAGCTGTGGGCGTGCGCTGCCAGGCACCACCATCCGCTGCGACGAGCGCTCGCAGGAAATCGTTTTACGCGGACGCAACGTGTTCTTGGGCTATCGTTACGCGCCTCGCAGCAGTCTCAACTGCCCAGGCCCTGAGCTCGATTGCGACGATGATAGCGACCAGTACACGTCCACGTGCGACTCGGACGGCTGGCTGCGGCTGTGGCAGCGTGGGTTCCTGACGCCCAACGGCTTCCTCAAGATCAGCGACCCGCGCGACTTCCTCGTGCTCTCCACGGGCGACTGGGTCCCCGTTCACCCGTGCGAGTTCGCCATGATGGAGCTGATGCCAGAACTCGATCGCGCAGTGCTGGTAGGCGACGGCCGCACTTTCCTCAGCGCGCTCTTCTTTCTCAAGACCAGCGGCGTGGCTTCTCGTGCCGCTGCCGGAAACAAGCACACGGCCGGGCGCTTGCTGGACGAGGACGCTTTCAAGGTCGGCCACTCTATTGGCAGCACCGCCACTACGGTAGGCGAGGCCATCCGCTGCCAGCAGTGGGCCGTGCACTTTGACGCCGTGCTGGAGGAGCTCCCTCAGATCTGCAGCATCTCCGGCTTCCGCGTCCGCAAGTGGATCCTCATGGATGCCGACTTTTCTGTCGAGTCCGGCGAGCTGGACCCCGACACAGGCGACGTCTGCCGCCGCGCCGTGGACCGCAAGTACCAGGCGCTGCTGGACTCGCTTTACAGCTAGCAAACTACATATAACCATAGCAAGATGAACGATAAACGATGAACAATAGAAAAAAGCGAACAGTGCAACAACGAAATGTGTATAAAATATGTTGAAGTTGCCCAGAGTGTTGGTATTTGCCGAACCTTTTCCAACTTGGGGAGCAGACCGGTCCAAATGACACCGTCGGTGAATGGCTTGTACCCGTCAGCGGTAGTCACTCATTTATCGGGTCTCTGCAAGCCCATTCTGGCTCCGCCACTGGCCACATCAAATACAAGCCACGCGAAGAACAGCTGCCGCCACCCTTTGATGTGGAGGCTTTCCTCGCTCAAGCTCACTTTCGAAAACAGCGAGCAACGCTCACTTCTCTCCCATGCGATCATCCCGACCGTCGTCTCCGCCCAAATCGGCCACGCTGTGGACGGCTCGATTGGTGGCGACGCTGTGGAAGCTCGCGGTCACGCGGGCTCGCAAGCTGCGCGCCTGCAGTCAAAGCCACGGCAGCTCGGACATCATGTATGGCAGTGCCATCGACAGATCCAACCTGACAGAGACGCCCGACCTCGATGAAGCCTCGATCATGCAGGAAGCTGCTCGCTCGGTCATCGCGTCGGGGGTCGTCTCGCTCGCGGACTTGGAGGCCGTGACCGGCTTCCGTCTGTCCAAGGGGCCAGCCTCGACTACGAAAGACGACGACTCGAACTCCGAAGCGGCCACCGACATGTCCGACTGCTGCAGCATCGCAGACAGCGACGTGTCCGACCGATTGTTCATCGAGGACACTGCGAGCGCCAAGGCTTACCAGCAGCCGTCGAGTTCAAGGCCCACCTCGAACAAACCGTCGAAATGGGTCTGCGTAGGCCACGGTCGCTACGTGAAGGCGCAGCAGTGAAGCAGTGTGTGATAACCGAATTGATTTATGTGAACCCGTCTGCCTTGGCGCATTTACTCGCTCCGCTGGGCTGCGCATGTCGGACGAACCTAGCCTCTTAGCATCAACGTCTGCTCCGCCTTGAAGTGGCTCAGCGAGAGCATGTTGGTGTTGAAGGTGTGGTTGCGAATACAGCTGCGACGCACCATTTCCTTCGTCTGGAAGCGCAGCAGGATGATGGTCTGGTACCTGGTCGAGCTTGATCGGAGAAACTTCCTGTTCGTACTCCTCATCATATTTTGGAGACCACAGCTTCATGTCCTTCTGTCTTGTGCGGTGTCTCGCCATTTTATCACAGAGGGCCCTCAACTCGGCTTGGTTTGCTTGACGATCAGGTAACTCCGCGTGCGAGCACTGCCTCGCTCAGGCCGCTGTCTGAAGAATTCCTACTAGGTCACTCATAACAATGTTCGACAGGGGCACGCAGGCTCATGAAGAACCACATCCGGCACTGGCGGATGTCTCAAACCATGTTCTCATCGCGCGGCGACACCCGCAGCGGATTGCGGACCCTGACCGAAGTGATAATCATCAACGAACTTTAGAAGCGCTGTGGTCTCCAGTCCTGCCGTTATTGCTGGACTTGGCCAGGCTGAACAGAACAGACTTGCCTTCCTGTAGAAGCGAAGGAAAGAGAGACTGAGAGCAGCAGCAACAGCAGCGCGAACGTGGCCCATTTCGGCGAGCTGTACATGCTGCCTCTCCCAAAAACGACCTACACTTTTCGAGTGGTACCAACGATCACGCATCGCCGCGATGATCGCGAAGGTGGAGCTGCAAGCGGCGCGCCCAGAGATGGCAAGCGGGAATGCCAAGCACAAGTCCACCAAGCCTTCACCACAGCTCGTTATCGTGCCCAGCAGTGACGGAAGCACCAGGGCCGTGCCCGATTCGAAGCGTCTGCTGGCGATTGCTACGGCTTGGCTACGGTGCCGTCATCATCGACGGTCAGCGCAAGTCGAGCCGCTCTAGAAACATCGCTGGGAAGCGGAGCTTGCCTTCATGCCCCGAGGCGCGACCTCCTCATGCTGCTCGCGCAGCAACTTGTTGCCAATATCCAGCACCTTCGTCGGCCTCCGCGTCCGCCCTTGATAGGGCAGCTACACCAGCGGAGACCTGGTAAAGCTGGGCTACCAGCAACACGTCCAACCGTCGTGTCGATTACATAGTGGGACCACAGCATTGCTGGCCACTCAGAAATGTGCTTGCCTCACTTCGACTTCTTCTGTCCCGAGCACACTTGCAAGACGAACAAGGAATGACGGCCAGTACCAGTGCTACATCACCGGCCGAAGCCGTGCACGTCTGCGTCTCGTCCGAGGACCAAGCGCGCCACAAGGCGCTGCTGAGCTCCGTGCGCACGGCGTCGAGGCTGGGTCCAAGCAACTCGCTGCCAGTGCTCCACGCCGCCAATGTCACGCCGTCAACATCATTGGCGCCAGCACGCGACCGCGCGACGCCTCTGACCTCCATGGAGTTCCTCTCCGGCCTGGACCAGATCCGCATCGTGGACACCCACCCGAGCACGCGCGAGGGAGCGACGCTCTACGTGGTGGAGGCCCTCACGCTGCCCCCATCCACGTCAAACATCCCGACAGTGCGCAACAGCGATCTCCGACCGCCGCCGAGCTCCGTCTCAAGGACCAGCACGTCGACGCCAGTGACTGCGTCTAGCTCCGAACCCGAGACACCGGAGCGTCTGGCGGACTTGATCGTCCGTCGCCGGTTCTCCGACTTCGCGCGGCTTCGGCGCGAGGCAGTGGCGGCCACGTGCGTGAACGCGCACTTCCTGTGCCCGTGCTGCCGGCGTTTCCAGGCGTACGTGAGGTTCCACGCAGCGCAGCCACTCTGGTTCCTACGCGTTGTGACCACCAGGAAGCAGCGCATGAAGATCCTCGAGCGCTTCCTCGCCGACCTCGCGGATTTTGCGCAGTCTCGCGTGCCGCGCGACGAGCACTGCCGACTGCGCCAGACGCTGGCCAGGCTCATCGAGGACTTCCTGAGCGACTGACTGAGACCAACAAGCCGCCGTCACCGACAAACTGAAGCAAGAGACCACCTGCCGCCATGTGAAGCGGCACCTGATGGTCCACCAGTTATTTATCCATCTGAAGCACATTGTTACGCATTGCGTTTTTGCACCACTTCCAGCAGCAGCAGCGGCAACACGATGCCGATGCTGCCAAGAGATGGCTACACTTCAATAATTTGTGCCAAAAAATTGATTGCCATGTGTTTTAGCCAGTATTGATGACTTTGAATCACTACAGACAATCCTCTCCTCTGTGATAGTCTCGGGACCCAATAAAAAAAATGCAGCCCATTATTACTCACTGGAGTTATTACAAGGCAGAAATGTGCCGAAAAGCTGGTACATTCTGACTTCTGACGCGCGGTTGGTACTCCGCGCTCTAAACAGATTAAGCTCACAGCAATCTGCTCCTTCCTTCTCCATTCCTCAAGTCTCGACTCAAAGCACCCGATACAATTTCTTACCACTCGTTGGTACCAGCAAGGGAAAAGAGCTGAAGATCAAACTGGGCTTCTTTAATGCATGTAACAACGTGTTTGAGAGCGCAGATGCGGATGGAGGTGACTTCCAGGAATATTTTCGGCTTAGAACGGTGCAGCAAGTGTTTAGATACGATTTCTGGAAGTAAGGCAACACTGGATGCTCGACTTCGCTGGACGTCCTGTACCAAATGGACCTGAGCCATAGTTAAGTACCTTTGAATAATGATAGTGACGTATTTTGTGTCACAAACCAGTAACTAGAGGGTAGAGGCACATTTGACTTGTGCTTGTAAAGTAACGGTCAGCGGCCGTGGAGTGAATCACTATTCAGGATATCACGACCGAGAGGACTGTCTGTATTACAGCCGATGTTGCCAAGAGATGGCTACACTTCAATAATTTGTGCCAAAAAATTGATTGCCATGTGTTTTAGCCAATATTAATGTCTTTGATTCACTATTACACGTAGGCGATATAGCCTATAGCTTGCTGAGACCGATCCAAGCCAGCTGGGCACTCTGGCGTCCATGTTTGACTCAAGCGGGACATTCCACGCGTGTCCCACTGCGCTCCAAGCACAGCTCTATCGGCAACGCGATACGAGCTCAATTGCTGCAGCTCACTTTCAAATTCAACTCGAAGCACAGCAGCAACTGATGAAAACGATCAGGCGCCAAGCAAACTACAGCGAGACGGCATGAAGGTTCAACTCGCCCAGATGACGCAGGCGGCGATCAAGGTATGGCAATTCGTAGCGAGGTACACCACCAAGACGCTGCTTTGCCAAGGAGTGGACGGGGACATGGCGATGGCGAGAAACTCGAGACGAGTCTTTGCCGACACCAAGATGGACGCAGCCATGGGAGCACACATCGCATTCGACGACAAGTGTTTGTACGTGCCTCCCGCGCCTCGCGTTGAGGTGGTGGCACTCGCCAACTGGGAGTCGGCGCCCACATTCGTCTTGGGCAAAGATTTCCTAAAGGCGAGCACCGACGGACTGCTGAACAAGTGCAACCCCTTCCTGTCGGGCAAGCGGCGAGCACAGAGCGACGATGACATGGCGTCGGTCTCGACTGCCACGATTTCAGAGAACGACGTCGCGGATCTGGAATTGGACATGGTGGTGGAAGAGGTGGATATCGTTGACGAACAGAAGCCAGCCGCTCTGATCAATCAAACAAGTGACTCCGAAGTTAAACTAGCCACGGATTGGACTCCAACGGCTAGCCCAGTCCAGAAGACGGAGGCTGCGTGGGAGGCTCGGTGGGTGCAGGTCGGGTACGGCCGCTACGAGAAGTACCTTGCAAACGGCGAAACCTGGGCGAAGGCAAACTGAGTCCCGGCAGTAGAAACGTTGGAAGTGACAGGCCACAGCTCGCAGTTAACTTCAAATACAACGTTGTACTTTCATTTTTTAATCGACAGACCAAGCACCAAAATTAATCGAAAAGAAAGCAATGAAAAGCTAGAGCAACATCTACTAAGACCAAGCCAGTCTTCTCGCGTCTACGCTCCGTGCACGGCAGTGTAGTTGTAGTACACCGTGTCCTCGAACTCCGAGTCGCAGTACGGGAACGACACGTCCGAGTCCGTGGGCGCGAACAGCGTCTTGCCCGACGTGTACGTCACGTAGCCGCCCAAGATGCAGCACACGACCACGACGGCCAGAGCTGGGACCTTCTCGTACATCGGGATGGAACTCCAGCACTTCTTGAGCAGGAACAGGATCGGCAGGATGATGCTGTTGAGCGAGATGCACGAAGCGCCGACGAAGTCCGACAGGTCGGAGAAGTGGTCTTTGAGCAAGATGGAGAGCACTACCAGCACCGCAACAATGGCAATACGCACGAGCACGTACTTGATGGCATTGCCGCCGCGGTACTCGGCAGCCTCCGCGTCGGCGTCACCGTAGTGCGGGTTCTCGGCGTCCGCCACAGAAACGTACGACATCTTGGAGCGGCGCTCCGACACGTTCACCGACTCCTTGGCGGGCGTAGAAGCTTCGGCGTAGCTGATGGCGTTCTCAATGTCGCCCTCTTTCTTCTTGTGCATGCCCAGCAGCACGCGCTCGGCCAGGTAGAACGGCGGGTTGAGCAGCACCGAGAAGGCGATGGTGATGTGAAGCTGCATGAAGAGGTAGGCCAGCACCACGGCGCCCCAGTCCGACTTGAAGCCGAGCGTCGTCATGCCCGTGTCGGCATCAGGATAAATGGAGAACAAGAGGTTACCCGAGATCTGGCAGCCCACGGCCGAGTAGGCCGTACTGGCCAACACGAGGAACAGGATGGAGATCAAAGTGATCGTGAAGAAAACCACACGCGGCATACGCTTGGGCTCGCTGTGCTGACGCTGCAGCGCCGGGATGACAACACCGGCACCGTAGGCGAGCGACAGGTTGCCGAACACACCGGCCACCTGCGAGAACTTGAGGTCGGGCGCCGGCACCGACGGGTGGCCGCGCATGCCGTACATGACGACCGACACGCCGATGACATCCGCGATGATCGTGCCAAGGCAGCCTGCAAAGGCGGCTCCCGCTCCTTCCTTGAGAGTCGGGACAAGGCACACCGGCAGACACATGAGGGCCATGAAGACGATCCAGACCGAGTCGCTGAAGGCATCCGGGAAGAGGCCGTCAAGCAGCGAGCCGCCCAGCACGAGGAACACGCACGGCACAAGAAGACACGAGGCCATTTGAGAAATGACAGCGAGCCAGTGGCCCCACTTGCCCATGGCCCACTCGCCGAGGTCTCCGTAGGTCTTGACGGACTTGGGCGCGAGCAGCATGACGCGGCAAATGGCCACGGACGCGTAGATGTTGGCGAAGGCCATGAAGGCCATGGCGATGACGGCCAGCAAGGGGCCAGCACGCGAGAAGTTGCCGGGCATACCAAGTGTACCAACGCCGTAGACGCAGCAGAAGACGTTGAAGGCCATCTTGAAGTCCTCCATCGTCATGAACTTGGAACTGGCCATGACTGTGACGATTCCTGGAGCTGATCGATTGGAACTTGGGAGGCAGGAGGAGAATTGAGAAGTGAGATCAATGCAATGGAGGGAGGTGAACTGCAAGGGGGCAGCAGCGTTAATTTCGCGGCCGTATTAAACACATCAGCTCAGCGCACAGGTGGTGGAGTTCCATACGGACGGAACCCTTATGGCGGGGCACCCATCTCGTCTCCGTCTCTAGACGGCAAAGGGGACAGGATTGGGAGGCGCGTCACGGCTCAGCATGCCTGTCAGAGCGCGTAGTTCTCAGGCCAGCGCCGTCAAATCCGGGCCAAGTCTTCTTGTCGCGCTGCCGCCGATACAGGGACAGCGCTTACCGGATCAGCTTAGCCCCAGCAGGAAGGAACCCCCACCACGGAGTCGTTGACGACAATGTGCATACCGTTTACCACTGTAGCAGACGGCATGCATTCCATTGCGTGCACACTACCGCTTCGTTAGTTCGAGGGCTCGAGCACGACACGCGATAAACAATATACGGCCCTGCGAAGCAGCCGCGCGCGCTCTTGCCGGATACCAATCCCCGCAGCAGATCTGACCGAGCTCAATTCGTACGGACAGCCAGCGCGACTTGCTCCTGGATCTTCACAGCCGACAGGAATGCGGCAACTGCGAGCAACAGGAAAGCGAGAACGGAGAAATCCGGAGAAACAAGTACAGGGGATTAGGCTGCTAATATGCCAGCGAATGCTGGAGCACCGGCCCAAGGAGAGGTCACCACCACAGGTGACGAGTCTCGTACAACCAGGACCTGAAGCAGGGACCGGCGTTGCTAACCAGACTTAGGAAATACCAGACCTCTATAAGACCAAATAGATCAGTCTGCCCCTCTCTCTCTCGCCTGGATCTTCACAGCGGTGTCCCGAAGCCATCTCGCGAGAGGCATACAGTTCAACACGGCGTTTCGGTGATGGACTCCGAGTTGGACACTTTCAGTGCAAGATCCGTCCACATCGTGATGCGCAGAGATCCGGTTCGTCTACAAAGAGTGGGCGCGATGCCGAGATGCTCTTCGTCAGCGCGTGCTCTGCCGCCACGGCGCAGCTCGTCACCGTCACAACTTGCACAAACAAATCACGAGAACTCCCGCTCGAGTTTAGAGAGCTAGAGAGACCGTCGGATGCTTCATTCCCTGGGCTCGACGGGCACTGCCTGGGCCAGGCCCTGGCGATAGGCTTTGCATCGCGTGGTGCGCCGATCTTAACGATAGAGCGCGAAGATCTCACCTAGCTGGGAATTCCAGGCTGGGCTTTCACCCCAGCAGGAAGCCTCTCTGGCTTCAACGTGCTTACGGCACGAGGATGGACACTTGTGAGAGGCGGTTCGCGGCTTCCTCGCGTCCTGCTCGGCCGAGCCCTCCGCCAGGCGAATCGACCTTCACCGGTTATTATCAACCGCGCCTCGCTCGCGTTCTGTGTGTTGCTGCACTGCTGTGTGGAGGAGATCACTGCAGGTTGCTGAAGTGATCCTTACATTTTAAGATCAATTTATTTCGCGTCGCGCTCTTAAAATGTAAGTTGAAGCGCCTTCGCTCTAAAGGTGTAGGTGGATTGCATGATACAATGCACGAGCAGCGCGTCACGCCGAGTTGGCCGAGAGCCTGCGCTGCGGTCGTGCCTTGCCGAGACTATCGGCTGTAGCCTGCAGGACCTGCAGTCTCCGCGACCATTTCGAGCGTGTTTTGCAGCTGCTGCAGTTCACTTTTCAACTGAATGTACATGTACCGTCGGTAGCTTAGCTGGGCCTCGTTCGTGCTGCCTCATTCGACTGTATGTTGGCGCATCGAGGCGCTGCTATACGTGTGTATGTACTTGTCCGTCAAACCAGCGCTAAAGCGACCTATTGCGGCAACGCTGTCCATTGCGCGATCGCGCGCTTCTCGTTGAGGATAGCATTCACCACCTGCTTTGAGAGCACAGCTGCGATTGCATTCACCTACACTGACTGCAGCACACCGGCACAGTTGTTTGTTTTTGGCGAAAGGTTTGCTGGTGTCTTGGCAGCAACAAATACTTTCAGCATCGAGCTTGTGCTGGTGCATCGCCTTGTCTGGTGCTTTGAATCGCCTCCGGTTCTCGGATTGCTCTTTCGTTGAGGTACTGTACTCGACCAAGTGAGGTGCAGCATCCCCGGGGACATCACCTTCTCGCAACTGAGCTCTCCGTATCTGCCTGCCGGCAAAGAGGGACGCATGCTCACCGGCGAGCCAACCCAATGCGGCGGCCTTCAGGAAAGTGAGATACAGTCTCACCAAAGACGTACAAGTGCATGCCGACTATGGCTACTGTTCTCTATGGGCGCAGAATGCAGCACAAATGGCTTGGCGGTAGGGTCGACTCAGGGAGAGTTGAGCCGGTCCCGCATACAAGACCCGTAAAACAAATGTCGGCAGATGGGCCACCACTCAAACACGCAGGGCTCCTTGCTATTGGCCGTGTCCGGCATGACGCGCTGCGATGTCCTCGCTCCGACTCTCTCGATCGCTTTTTGACACATCGGCATCAGCTCCGTTTTGCCAGTTGTGCCCCGTCCTGAGACCGGCCTCTGTGAGACCTGAGAACAGCCCCACTCGATGGCATTGCACACTTGAGCTCACTTTCGGATTCTCCGTCAACGGGTCAAGTCAAGTTCATTTGAAGTCAAGACACCTCTCCATCGACAGCCATGGGCTGCGGACAGAAGTTCCTCACATTCGAGGACCTCAAGATGTCCTTCAGCCTCTTTTGCTGCGTCTACGGCGTCGGTACGCTTGGTATGCCCGGCAACTTCTCGCGCGCTGGTCCCGTGCTCGCAGTGATCGCCATGCTCTTCATGGCCTTCGCCAACGTCTACGCGTCCGTGGCCATTTGCCGCGTCATGCTGCTCGCGCCCAAGTCCGTCAAGACCTACGGAGACCTCGGCGAGTGGGCCATGGGCAAGTGGGGCCATTGGCTAGCTGTCATCGCGCAGATGGCGTCGTGTCTTCTCGTGCCGTGCGTGTTCCTCGTGCTGGGCGGCTCGCTGCTTAACGGCCTCTTCCCGGATGCCTTCAGCGAGTCCGTCTGGATCATCTTCATGGCCCTCATGTGTCTGCCGGTGTGCCTCATCCCGACTCTCAAGGAAGGAGCGGGTGCTGCTTTCGCTGGTTGCGCCGGTACCGTCATCGCCGACGTCATCGGCGTGTCGGTCGTCATGTACGGCATGCGTGGCCACCCAACGGTGCCGTCTCCTGACCTCAAGTTCGAGCAGGTGGCCGGTGTGTTCGGCAACCTGTCGCTCGCCTACGGCGCTGGTGTTGTCATCCCTGCGCTGCAGCGTCAGCACAGCGAGCCCAAGCGCATGAAGCGCGTCGTGTTCTTCACGATCACGCTCATCTCGTGCTTGTTCGTGATCCTCGCTAGTACAGCCTACTCGGCCGTGGGCTGCCAGATCTCGGGCAATTTGTTGTTCACAATTTATCCTGATGCCGACACGGGCATGACGACGCTCGGCTTCAAGTCGGACTGGGGCGCCGTGGTGCTGGCCTACCTCTTCATGCAGCTTCACATCACCATCGCCTTCTCGGTGCTGCTCAACCCGGCCTTCTACCTGGCCGAGCGTATGATGCTGGGCATGCACAAGAAGACAGAGGGCGACATCGAGAGCGGCCTCACGTACGCTGACATGGGCACACCCGCCAAGGAAGCTATCAACGTCGCTGTGAGCGTATCGGGGCGTCGCTCTGGTTTCTCGCACGTTTCGGTCGCTGACGCCGAGAACCCGCACCTTGGCGATGCCGAGGCGGAGGCTGCCGAGTACCGCGGCGGAACCAACACGATCAAGTACGTCTTGACGCGTCTTGCCATCATTATTGTGCTGGTAGTGCTCTCCATCGTACTGAGGGACCACTTCTCCGACCTGTCGGACTTCGTCGGCGCCTCGTGCATCTCGCTCAACAGTATTATCCTGCCGATCGTGTTCCTGCTCAAGAAGTGCTGGGGCTCCATCCCGATGTACGAGAAGGTCCCGGCTCTGATCGTGGTGGTCGTGTGCTTCTGCTTGGGCTGCTACGTGACGTACACGTCGGGCAAGACGCTGTTCGCGCCCACGGACTCGGACGTGTCGTTCCCGTACTGCGACTCGGAGTTCGAGAACACGGTGTACTACAACTACACGGCCGTGCACGGATAAGCGACTGCAGTCCACTTACCTTTCGTAAAAATAAGTGAATGCAGTAAGTTTTTCATGAAAATTTGCGTTTATATGGCTTGTTGCCTTTGGCGCGGTCACCAAACACAGCCTGAAGGTCGGAGGTTCGGGTCCACGAGGAACGTGTTAAGTATCTGCGAGACCTCGATAAACCGTTGACACTGCCCCCCTCCTCGTCGATAGGACAAGTCCTTGGCCATCCGCAACAGTCGATTCACGAAGCGCTCGAGCCTTCTCTTCCTCATGTGGGTCACGAGTCGGCGCCACCCTGTACACGTCGCCCAACGACCGCGGTTTGGTAGTCTGGACGGGAAGCTCTCCATTGATACAATCCAGGTCACGCGGCTGCAGTACGCGCACAACCGCAGGTGCTCGCGGTCGTGTACGATCGCACCAATACGCTTGCGGAGCTCTCGAAACGCCGAGAAGCGGTGCTCGACCTGGTACTCCGGGTCGGCTTCCTCCTTGTCGTCGAGCTCGGGCCGCGACCTCCGATCGCTTGTCGTCCCTCCTGGCGTTGTCGGCAGCCCCCTTTGAACGTACTGCAGGTACACATCGAGCACGTACAGCGTGGCGCCGTCTTCGTCTTCGCGGTCGTACGTGGCGCAAGCTTTGACGCGCTGGACTTGGTTCAGCGTGAAAGCGTGTTTGGAGTTGTTGGAGAGCTTCGAAAGACGCCGGCCCAGGTCGGTGTCCACCAGCATCAAATCGACGTCGTTGTCGACACCAAAGAAGGATCGCATGGCACAACGAGGTGAATTGACGAGTGAGCTTCCGCAGACGAAAGTTGTGGCCTCCCACCTGGTACTAATGCCTACACCATGTTAGGTAAATGCTGGCCATCTCCGACCATTCTGCCGCACAGGACGTTCGGCACTGCCGAATCGGCAGAGCCATGAACAAGTTGAAGGATGTGGGAGCACGCACTTGTCTGGGCATCCAGCGCTTTTTAGCAACACAAGTCTGCCCGCTGTATTTTTTCGAGTGATTTGAGGATAATCTTACTAGTCATACAAAAACATTGTATAACAATAGCGGACAAGTGTGGTGCCTACCTACGGGTAGAATGGCATGCATATTAATGCCGGGCTCCACAGATCACAAACTATTCGATAAGCAGAAGGACGTTGCCATTAAGTTGGTGGCTAGTCGATAGCTGGCTCGTTACTACACATCGGTTGGTGTGCACTTCTTGGTAGATCTTGCAGTAGTGGCAGCAGCACTTGACGTGGCTTTGGCAGTACTACTCTACTTGCGTAGCCCATCAAAAGCACTTGACGGATGAAGCCTGAAGCAAACAGCACCTCAATGCCAGCAAAAACTCTAACGCGGATCCGGAATACTGAGCACAAACTCCCTCCTGAACGCTTGCTTCCAAGGCGAGGCATTCCATCCTCGTTATACTGCATATTTGTATGGGTTGTCTAGTAGGATTATCCTTTTTGTCTCGTGCGTGATTCGGTCGTCTTTCCAATAGCGAACGCATGAAGTCGCCGTGCCGCCACCGCTGAAAGTTTCGGGGTCAATTGAACCTTTTGCTGGCGGGTATCCCAATGCATTACGTGTCGATCCATCCGACGTGTCCACCAGCTTTGGTCTTCGCGAGATTGGAGAGGGCATCAGCTAGGTTGGAAGACTTCTACCGCGAAAAATGGCTGAGGGAGGGCCTGCCAATACAGTCAGCTGGTTGACACCACACGGAGTGGCCATAGGCTGTCGTCACCCCGACGAGGAAAGGTGCCCGTCTTCACGCTCGCGTCTGTGGCTAAGCTGCTCACGTTAGGACAAACACATGCTGCACCATCCAACGGCCGTGAAAGCCTGGAGGTAATCGGTCAAACCCCATGGTCTCACTTCCAGGCTAGCGCGATGGGAGGCGGGTCGCTTTTCCAAGTCGGCGACGACGTCGAGTTCTGGCGGGTGCTGATACATTTGAGCATCTTGGCCTTCTGCCTCGTTCTCTTCGAAGTCGCGTTGCACCATGTAGAGCACAAGCTCTCCAGGTACGACAAGTACCAGCACATGCTCCGAAAAGCCTATCGAGAGCTCATGGTTCTCGGTTTGCTGAGCCTCGGCCTCAAGCTGCTCAAGGAAGTACCGGGCATTCACGGCGACAGCAAGACCATGCTGGCGTTCCAAGTGGCCGACCTCACGATCTTCATCCTGGCCCTCGCGCTCATTCTTCAAGCCATCGTGGTCTTCTCGCAGCTCCGTAAGCACAACAAGGTGGCCGACCGCACAGAGCTCATCACTGCACAAGACCTGGTCGATATGATCACTCCTCCAGCCGGGACGCCGCCAACGATGGCAGTAGGCAACGCCAGCTCCTCTAGCTGGTTCTGCTGGCTACGTCAGAGTTTCAACACCTCGTCCGACAAGGAGATCCTGGAACGCCGACTGCTTCGACACCTCTTTCTCCGTCGGTTTGGACTTCCGCAGCTCTTCCCGTTCTCCAAGTACCTGCGTCGCGCTCAAGCGAATCAGATCTCGCACATGATCGAGGTGGAGCCGTCCATGTGGATCCTCCTGCTCACAGTGGCGTGGACGATCTGCGGCTTCGTGGGGTTCCTCGACGAAATGGACGTCGACCTGCCGGAGCGTCATGAACTCGTCGAGGTGTTCGTGAGCTTCGCGTGGCTTCTGGTGGTTCTTCATATTGCAGTGCTGCTCTACTTTCGCTCGTGCGTGAACCAGCTACTGAACGCCGCAGGCCTCAGCGACAACGAACACACGCTGCTGGACAACCTTCGAGTCATCGCCGAGGAGGAGGCGATTGCTTGGCGTAGTGAAGCCGCGGACAACGCTTTGGACACCATGAACCGAGTGCAGGAAGAACTCGAGGAGATCGAGGACCACCGCAATGCCGAGCGCCACGTGCTACTCCGGAAAGACGTCGGGTTCCAGCTCGTCTCGACCTGCTGCCGTCACATCAACATCGGCGGCGCTTCCAAGCTCCGCACGGGTCGAGCAGTGGGCGGAGTACAAGCTGGAACGCCCGGCATTCGGATCCGCTTCTTCTCGCGCAAAGCGTGGCATGTTGTGGTCATGTTCATGCTGATCCTCAACGGGTTCTTCATCGCGCTTCTCGTGCAGTGCGCAGTGTACGACTTGGACGACATATACGAGGAGTTCGGGCTACTCCCCGCGCTGGTCGTGCCGCTTCCGTTGATCTTGAACACCTTCGTGCTTCAGCAACGGATGTTCCGGTACTTCGTGATCGTCTGCGGCATCCTGCGCGTGGACGCAACGACGCTGGGCGAGGTGGTGAACCACTTCAGCGAGATCGTGGAGCTGCGGTCCGAGTTTGGCAGCTCCCTGCTGAAGTGCTTGAAAGAGAACGACTACACGGTCCTTGATCTGCGCAGCGAGCTGCACGCGTACGACCCAAAGCAGACCGGCATGATCGACGTCGACAAGCTTCGCGCCGTGCTCGCTGCGTTCGGCTTCCGGCTGACTCGGTTCCGGTTCAACAGCGTCGCTATGATGCTGTTCGAGCTCAACGGGACCCGAGTCGAGTACGGACAACTCCTTCGACTGTTGCTGCTGGCACAGCAAGAAACCTTCGGAGAGTATGGGCAGAGCAGTCAGAGGCGCCAGCATCCGCTGCTGCAGCGCAGCCAGACGTCGCTCGACGACGGGGGGCGACCCAGCTGGCGCGCGAACCGATTGACTGGACTTGCTGCGGGCCGCCAAGTGCCGTTGATGCCCCAGCCGAGCTTGGGATCCGAGCCGAGGCCGAGCGATTTCGTGAACGTGAGCACGCCAAACTTGCCTCCGATGCGCCGGGTTTCGACCAGCACAGCGTCCGAGCCGCAAGCAAACGCAAAAACGAATGGAAATGGGCACAGCAGCCGCGGACACGCTCCCGCCCCAATGCTCAACCGCAGCTACACTCAACAATTTGCCCGGTCCAGTTCTCGCACGCTTCACGATATGTTCAATATCCGGCGAGTGTCGGACTCGCAAATGGACACCGTCCCCTCCAACACGACGTACACAGTGCTCTAGGTTAGCTAGCGACTACTATAAAGCTAACACGGCTGGGACGCAAAAGATGTCAGTTCGTTGCTTTTGTTACTCGTACAGCTCGAGGAAATACGTCGAAGAAGTCGAAGAGCACGGCTGCGACTTGGTTCTGGGCCTCGCAGACTGCTACACTCTTGAGCGGCGGCGACTGAGGCACCAGCTGCACCAACGCTGTTCCTTTCTCGTTCGGAGCCACCAAGACGTGTGGACTCGCCCCCGTGGCGAAGGCGACCAATTGCGCCAGTTGTATAGCCACCATGTGCTTGCGGAGAACGACGCCGCCCGTGATAGTGACCGCAACGAGCGGATCCTTCACCCAGTGGCTCCGCAAGTACCCTCGGAGCCGCGTGCAGAACTCACAGTCGGCAGCACAGACGTCCGCTGCCTTGTCAACGCAGAATGTGAGCAGTTTGTTCAGCTGATTCACGTTCTGGAAAGTCCTCGTCGTCTCGTAGGCCACCGGTGCGTTGTTGGGAACGAAGATGCCGGTCGGTGCACGAGGAGATTCCGGCTTGAGCGACACCTTCAGCGAGATGACGACGTTGTTCTTCTTGTCCCGCGTGGCGTCCAGCACGACGACATTTGCGACTCGCTGCAGCTGCAGTCGACGCATCTGTGCCTCATCGGGTGTCATTGAGCACAGCAGTGACGCAGCAAAGGTCACTGACGCCAACTTTCGTGGTAGTGTCGGGGTCTGACCGGAACTTCGACCGACCAACTTGTCCAACAATCCGCGTACGAGAGACGAGGAGGTCGACCGGTGGTGGAACTCGGACAAGAGCCTTGGACTGGGAGGGGTGCTCGCCATCGTGGAAATCGAAGAATGGGGGAGACGAGAACGCGTCGCTGGGTCGTTGAAGTCAGTGGTGTACGTCGCTAGTTCCGGTGCCTCACTATTGCGGTTTGGATGAGCTTTTCGAAAGCTACTCGAAACAAGGGGTTTGATGAGCATCTGCTTATGTTGCGCTTATTACGCTCAACATAGCATAGCAAATAGTATTATGTTTATTGTTTGTTCGAGATGGAATCGCAGACACTGCCGACAAACATACCCAGTCACAACACGAGTTTACTGCCGTGCATGCGCTTGAACAAGTCCGGCAGTTTCTTTCAACGGTTCGACTGTGTACGAGCTCTTTACCTGGCCATCCGCTGCGAGATCAATTGCCTCGATTGCATCCTGGCGACTTCCAACGTAGGAACCGACAATGCGGAACTCGAGCGGGACGCGCGGGAAATTGTACACACCGATGTGGTGGCCGCCACCGTGGCGGCCAAGTCACGCATGGCACCATCGCGGTCAACTTCAACGTATCCGCCACCAACACGCTGTTACTTCATCCACGAGCAAAGGCTCGCCGGGCGGAATCAGCAAGCGAATATGTATGAGTTGTGCGGGCCATTTCGGGCTAGTGGCGAAGCTACATGCACCTACTCACTCGCAGTCCAGCACGACGCGGCCGCGAGTCTTGCCGGCGCCCATGCGCTCGAACACGTCGGGCAAATTGCTCAGCGGCTCGATGCTGTAGGCGGAAGAGACGTCGCCGTGCGCCGCGAGTTCCATGGCCTCGACGGCGTCTTGGCGGTTGCCCAGGTACGAGCCCACGATGCGGTGCTCGAAGATCACGGCCAGTCCGACCGGCGCGACGATGGCGCCGTCTTTAGGGATGCCCACCGCGACGATGGTGCCCTGCGGACGCAGGAACTGCTGCGCGTCATCGTACGACTCGTTCGTGTCAGCCACCACGACCACTGCGTGTGCGCCGCGGCCGCCGGTCTTGGCGCGGACTTGCTCCACCACGCCGCCGCTCTTGAAGTCGATGAAGTCCTTAATGCCGTACGACTCGATGAGTTTGCGTCGGTCCTCGCCGGTGTCGATGGCGACGACGCGGTAGCCCATGGCACGAGCGTACTGGCAAGCGAGGTGGCCGAGACCGCCGCCGGCGCCGGGGATCACCACGAATTCGCCGCAGTTGCCGCCGATCTGCTTCAGAGCCTTGTAGACAGTCAGACCAGCGCAGAGCACAGGTGCAGCCGCTGCCAAGTCGAGGTTGGCCGGGATCGGCGTCACAAAGTCGGCGTACGAAACGCACCACTGCTGGAAGGTGCCGTCCACCATGTAGCCGTGGATCACGGCGTCGGCGCACGTGATCTCGTTGCCTTTGCGGCAGTCTTCACAGCCGAGGCAGGTGCGAGCGAGCCACTTGACGCCGACAGGGTCTCCGATCTTGAGCCTGGTGTCGGTGCCGGCGCCCACCGCAGCGATGTAGCCCGTGCCTTCGTGGCCACCGACGAGCGGCAGCTTGCGCTTAATGCCTTTCGGGCCTTGGCCGTGCCAGACCGAGAAGTCCGAGTGGCACACGCCCGAGAAGGCGAGTCGCACGAGCACCTCGCCCGGCTTGAGGTCCTGCGGCTGAGTGACAGGCCAGTCGCGGCGAACTTGAAGCGGGGCGTCGGGTGCTTCGTACATGACGGCGGTTTGCGTATTGGGGATATCGTAGTGCGGCTGCGACTTGACGGACATCCAGCGCGACAGGCCGGACGCATACACCGCGACGGACTTCGCCGCGAGATGAGCCACGTGCCCAGACGGATGAGAAGAGTGAGATATAGCGCGAAGCATGAGAGCTTGAGCTGCCGGCGGAATTGCAGAATGAGAGCTTCACGTTGCATCAGTGGTGAGTTGGCGGTCTTCATGCATTGACGGCGTCACTAGCCTGGTCATTGTCGACGAACGCAAAGACAAGGTGGTGGATCCAGGACAAGCGCCTTCATTACCTTCTACAGCTCCATCTACTACTCTCAATACTTACTCGCAGTCCAGCACGACGCGGCTGCGGAGCAGACCGGCGCCCATGCGCTTGAACACATCCGGCAGGTTCGTCAGTGGCTCCACGCTGTACGTGGACTTGATGTTTCCCTCGGCTACCAGGCCCAACGCCTCAATGGCGTCCTGGCGGCTCGCGACGTACGAGCCAATAATGCGGAACTCGAACGGGATAATTAGACCTACCGGCGCGATGATGGCGGCGCCCGTCGGGACACCAACAGCGACGAGGGTGCCGTGCGGACGCAGGAACATGAGAGCGTCGTCGTACGCCGCAGTCGAGTCGGCCACTACGATGGTAGCATGGCCTCCTCGACCGCCGGTCGCCGCGCGGACCTGCTCGATCACGTTGCCTTCCTTGAAGTCGATGAAGTCCTTGATGCCGTACGACTCGATCAGCTTGCGCTTGTCGTCGCCCGTGTCAATGGCCACCACCTTGTAGCCCATGGCGCGGGCGTACTGGCACGCCAAGTGGCCCAGACCGCCGCCGGCACCAGGGATAACAACGTACTCGCCCGGTGACCCACCGATCTGCTTCAAGGCCTTGTACACCGTCATACCAGCGCACAGAATCGGAGCCGCCGCCGACAGATCCAGACCGACGGGGATCGGCGTGACGTGGTCGGCGAAGGAGACGCACCACTGCTGGAACGAGCCGTGGCAAGTCAAGCCGTGAACGCCGGCAGACGCACACGTCGTCTCGTGGCCCTTGCGGCAGTCCTCGCAGCCCAGGCACGTGTGGGCCAGCCACTTGACACCTACGGCGTCACCAACCTTGAGGTTCGTGCGAGTGTGCTCACCGATGGCAGCAATGTAGCCCGCACCCTCGTGGCCGCCCACCATCGGGAACTGCTTCGGAAGCGGAGGGCCCTCGCCTTCCCAGACCGACAGGTCCGAGTGGCAGACACCGGTGTAGGCAACACGTACCAGCACCTCCCCAGGCTTGAGGTCTTCGGGCTGCACGACGGGCCAGTCCTCACGCACCTGAAGCGGCGCGTTGTCCGCCTCGTAAATGACGGCGGTCTGCGTCTTGGGGATGTTGTAGCTCGACTGCGACTTCATGGTGACTTGCTTCCGGCTCGGGGATCTGCTGCGGAGCGGGCGAATTCAGGAATGAGGAGGAAGCTCTTCGAGCTTTGACAGATCCGTGAACGCCAACGGATGGATGTACTCAAGGCTGCGGCAAGAAGAGACGTTCGGGCGTCGATCGCCCCGACAAGTGCGGTGCAGGCAGCGTCTCTGCTTGGAAAGGATCAACGGATCTGCCAGAAGTACCGCACAAGGAAGGGGGCAGCGCGACAGATGGCTTCGCCACTGCAGAGGTGCTCTTGTAAAACGAGACCATCTGCGTGCTGCGCTATCAACCAGCCCTATTTAGGCGGACACTTCTCCAGGTGTGCTGCGGAATGGACAGTTCTAGCGCAGACATGTCAGGCGTGCATATGAAACGCCAAAACAACCCGGGGCTCACAAAACCTGTTGTATGGAATATGCAATTATATAGGATTTCGCTGGCCGATTAGCTGAAGTGCCAGAATACAAGCACTTTGTGTCCAAACTAAGACTGTTAAACGTACCTGGAGTGCACAATGCTGAGAGGTGTGATGCACGAAAAGGTGAAGAGAAGAATTATAAACAAGTAAACAGTATAGCATAGCAACAGACACCCTCTTTGGTGCACCCCTATATAAAAATAATTATCTCGATTTGGCATTATGTTGTTGGCGACGACCCGGGTCGTCGCCAAGTGTTTCGTATGCAGCGGAGATGCCCGTGAACAAAAAACGCAGGCCTCTGCTGGCTCGGCTCATTCGCGTGCGCATTCTTGTCGAATCGGTACGCGTCGAGACGAGGCGCGTGCTGCTTGATCAAGGCGGGCTTGTTTGCCGCGGAGAAGCGACGGGGCTAGCAAATCCTGTCGTCAGCCTTGAGGATTCGCGTCACGCCACGCGAATCGTGTGGCGCGAATGCACGAGAACGAGAACGAGGCCGAGCAGAGCAGCCCTCGTCACTCGTGTGCGCGGTGCAAGATTCCTCCTCATTCATGCCATCAGCTATCCCCTAGTAGAGGAGCGGAGTGCTGCAGTCGGTCGACGAACGCTCTTCGTCCCCGGGTGAGTTGCGAGGTTACAGGCAACTTCAACATGCATCACCTCAAGACCACATCATACCGATCCAAACCGGTACGAACTCATTCTAGCCGGTACGTGGTCGGTAAGTGTTGATGCTGCACTGCTTGTCTCTAGCTGTTCCAGACGTTGGCCCCGACAGCAAAGCATCACAAGTCCATCGTCATTATACACTCGACTTGCATCCAGAATCTAGACCGCTCTACTAGCGGTGCAGGGCTTTCAACACGTTTGCTTGGGGTCAGAGGAAGAACAGCTCTCTCTTTCTTTTCCAAGTAACTATAAACCTTTCGAGATCACAGTCACGCCGGTTTTAGAAGGTCGCTATTTATTATAAACAGCACCTCGACGTATAGGAAATGACAGGTTATTGTGCAGTACCGGTAAACCGCTTCGAAACTGTCATGAGGGAAAAGAACCAGCGCTGATTACGGCGTACGGTCGGTTAGCTGATCGATTCAGAGCGCAAATCGGATCTCACTTCAGTTTTATTGGAGCGCTTCCAGTTGACCAAGACGGCTCGGAGATGGCCAAGGCGAATGAGGATGAGGACGACGCTGAGCACGATCTTGCTGCGGTGAGGGCCGCATTGCAGTCCACAGGCGTCCCCATGCTCAGCAACAAGAACCAGAAGGCGTCCACAACCACCAGCGCCATCCCGGCGGAGACCACGACGACCACGGAGCCCATGAGCCCGCTGTCGTCGGAAATCTTGATGCTGCGCGAGCTGGAGCTGGCGCCTGTCATGATGTACCCGCAGCAGGTCTCGCGCGCCACGGAGATCCGCCTGTTCCTGTCTCGCATCGAGTTCGTGGCTATCCACGAGGTCATCGAGCGTGAGGAGAACGTCATTTACTTCGTGTTGGACGTGTACTGTTACCGGCAGCAAAAGGGGCTGCCGTCCACGCGCAGCAAGCTTCAGTCGCTGTCTGTGGGGCAGCCATCGTCGCGCAAGGGGAAGCTGCTCGCGGACCGCGAGCCTCAAAATCGCGCGCCGGATTACCAGATCGAGCAGCGCTACTCGAGCTTCGCGCGCCTGCGCTCGAACGTGGGGCACATTGCGCGCAAGCACCACCCAAAGTGCAAGACGTGCGAATACTGCACCGGCCTGCTGGACTTCCTGCGCGTGACGCCGTGCAAACCTAGTCTCAAGGTCAGGTTCACCACCACCACCGAAGAGCGCAAGCACATCCTCAGCACCTTCATCAACGAGCTCGTGTACGTGGCGCGCGAGGACTACGCGTCGTGCCCTAGATCTCTGCGCGGCTACCACATCATCCCTGCGCTCGTGAAGCGCTTCCTGTCCGAGCAGACCGGCGAGTCGTTCTTCTCGTGAGTTAGCCAAAAGATTAAGAGCTAGCGGAAGCGAGCGAGAGAGAGAAATGGACGTGCTGAAGGGACGCCACCAAGAGAAAAGAGGTTTTAATATATTTAATGCAAGGACGAACGCAGCGCATTCTCGCTCGCCGGTGCATTTTGCCGGGCGGGCGGAAGACGTCGAGAGCCTCACCATTTTGAACCCACGCATCACCGTGTCACACTCCAGACTTCACCAGCTGGCCAAGTCGTGTCAACGGACCGATTTTGTGTGTACTACGCCACCTAAATGATAGCCGGTACGCGTGCGGTAAGTGTCCAGAACGATATGAAACCGGTAAGTGTCCAGAACGTCGGCCGCCGATTGGCTGAAGGCCACGCCTTTTCCACCAATGGGGAGCCGGAATGGGACGGATGAGCTGAAACACGTCTTTGGTGCGAGATCCGCCGGTGGAATTGACGACCGATTCCGATGGCCATCCCGAGCGAAGACGACGGCAGCCGCAAGCGCGCGGCGGCGCCGCGCTCCCCCACTAGCCGCAGTAGCTATGGTACAGGCGTGTTCTGTGAGTCCAAGCGCGCGGATGAGGAGGCGCGCGACCCCGAGGACGACGGCGCCAAGGACGACGACTTTTTCCTTCGGCGAGGCGCCCGTCAGCTGCAGAGGCAGACGCTGCGTCTGCGCCGCAATCTGGCCTGCACCGCCGTGGTGGGCGTGGGTCTGGTGCTTCTACTCCTCGTTTCCTACGTGCATCAGGAGCGCGCGCAGAACCTCCGCGCAGTCGCCGGCACGTCGGACCTATCGGCCAGTCGGCCGGAACTGATGAATGCGGTGCTGCAGCAGCTTCCAGCGCTGCAAACGCTCGAGACGCGCGCGTCAGTCGACGGCCAGCTCAATACCACCCTCATGGTGGCCGAGAAGCTCGTGGACAGCGGGCCCGTGGCCTTCTACACGCGTGCGTACGAGGACAGCGTGCCCGGCCCCATACTGGTGCTCAAGCCGGGCGACGTGCTCAATATCCACCTGGTCAACAACCTGGGCCCCAATGTACCCGGCGAATGGACGCCTAACACCCTGCACGAACCCAACAACACCAACCTGCACTTCCACGGCATGCACGTCGACCCCACGGGCACGGAGGACAACGTGTTCCGCATCGTCGCGCCCGGCGAGAGCGCCGACACGCACCTGCACGTGCCGCTGAACCACCCGAGGGGGCTCTTCCACTACCACCCGCACTTCCACGGCTCCGTGTTCCTGCAGATGGGCGGCGGCATGGTCGGCCCCATCGTCGTGGAGGACGACCCGGCCACGGTGCCGGCGGAGTACGCGACCATCACGCAGAAGCACGTCGTGGTGCTGCAGGAGTTCAAGTTCACGGGCGGCATGATGACGTCGCTGCCGGACGCAGCCAAGGCGTCGCGCAGCACACTGGACATGCAGCTCACGTACACTACCAAGACCAAGCTGGAGGCGCAGGTGCGCGCGCTGTACCCGGACGTGCAGGAGGCCGAGCGCCCCATTCGGAACGCCAAGCTGTCGAAGCAGTTGCTCGAGGAAATGGACTCGTCCGAGGAGAAACCCGAGATCCCTCCGATCGGCCAGTATTTCTCTGTTAACGGACAGTACCTGCCCAAGATCGAGGTGCGGCCGCACGAGAACGTCCTGCTCCGTGTGTTGCACGCTGGCGGCACCGCCTCGTTGGAAGTGCAGGTGCCCGGCTGCTCCATCATGCTGGCATCCAGTGACGGGCTGTACTTGCCGAAGCCTCGCCCCATGGAGACCGTGATCCTCTTGCCTGGCGCTCGCGTCGACGTTGTTTTAAACTGCGCGCCCAGTGCAGAAGGTGGGCCCGAGATGCTGCGCCCGATTCAGTCCGTCAAGGACCCCAAGCTCCATGGGTTTATGGGCAACCACTCGGATCTCTACTCGGGTGTATTGGCCTTCGTCCACATTGAGGGCGAGTCGCTGGCCGAGCCGTTAATCGCCGCCGTGCCACCCCCTGCGGAGCTCTACGGCTCTTCCAAGAGCCTCCTGGACTTGTCCGCGGAAGACCGCGCCGGGATGGACCCGCTTCCGTTCGAGTTCGAGTTCACCATGGGCGATCCGGAGATGAAGGACGGCTTCTTCTACAAGCCGTACTACATCAACCACGCGCTGTTCGACGGCACAAGCATCCGCACCATGACGCTGGGCCGCGTGCAGGAGTGGGTCGTCATCAACAAGAGAGACGAGAGCGGCGCCGTGACGCTCAAGAACCACCCGTTCCACCTGCACACGAACGCCTTCCAGGTCGTGGCCATGAGCCACGGCCACGGCGTCGACTACGAGATCGGCGACTGGCGCGACGTCATCTCCGTGCCCACTCCAGGCAACGTCACGATCCGTTTCCGTCCCGAGGACTACACGGGCATTGTGGCGGCCCACTGCCATATCCTCGGCCACTCGGACGCAGGGATGATCGCAGGTGTCGACATGATCTCCGGGGATTAAAGTTCAATTGAAATGCTAAAGTTGCGCTAGAGCGTTCGTTCCTTCTACGCCAAGTTCAATTGAAATGCTAAAGTTGCGCTAGAGCGTTCGTTCCTTCTACGCTACACTTACTGCGGGTTGATCTCTTGCTGGATCTCCTCGACGGTCTTGCCCTTGGTCTCCGGCACGAACCTGAGCGAGAACGCCAGCGTGAGCGCGAGCAGACCGGCGAACGGCACGAAGATGTAGTCACCCAGCGCGTCTTGCATGGTGGGGAACACAATGCCGATGATGAAGAGCCCCAGCCAGTTGACCATCGTGGCGATGGAAGACGCCGTCGTACGTGACCTGGCCGGGAACATCTCGGCGGCGATCAACCACGGGATCGGCCCGAGGCCTATCTCAAAGAACCAGACGAAGCTCATTGAGCCACCCACGCTGAAGACGCTGCCGAACGGCAGGAAGTTCATGAGTCCGAGCGTCAGAACGCCACTAGACACGAGCATCCCCACCACCGACCAGAGTAGCAGCGGCCGCCGGCCGGCCGAGTCCATGAGCATGAGCGCCACGATGGTCGCGAGGACGTTCACGATGTACACGAGCGTAATGCCGACCAGCGGGTTCTCCAGCCCGGCGTTCTGGAAGAACGAGCTCGCGTAGAACATGACGGCGTTGATGCCGCTCAGCTGCTGCGCGAACTGCAGCACCACAGCCACCATGAGAGGCGAGCGGATGCTCCCGTCGCGCAGCACTTCGCCGACGCCTTGGACGTCGCCAGTCTCGCTGACGTTGGCGGCGGAAATGCTTTCGAGCTCGTCGAACACGTCGTCCGACTGGCGCAGACGCCGCAGAATCTGCTCCGCCTCCTTGGGGCGTCCATTGTTCAGCAGCCAGCGCGGACTCTCGATCAGCAGCGGCGACAGCACGAGCTGCAAGACGCCCAGGATGCCGGCGAAGCCGAACATGAGACGCCAGCCAGGGTTCGTGAGGCTTTCGCTCGCACCAGCGAAGCCGAACGCCAGCACGTCCGTCCCGAGGATACCGACAACCATCGCGACTTGGTACGTGGTGCCCAGTGCTCCACGCAGGTTGGGGGGAGCGAGCTCACCGAGGTACAGCGGCACGATGACGGTGGCCGTACCCGAAGCGATGCCCACGAGGAAGCGGCCGGCGATCAGCATGTACATGTTGACTGCGAACGCCATCATCGCCCCCGACAGGACAAAGAGGCACGAGCTCGCCAGCATCGTCTTCTTGCGGCCGATCTTGGCGCTGAGCTGGCCGCCGCCAATGGAGCCGATGGGGCCACCGACAGCGAAAGTCGAGACACACACCGCCCAGAGCATGTCCGAGTGGCCGGGGAACACGGCGGCGGAGTTCATTGCGCCCGATACAGCGGTGTTGAAGCCGTATTGGAACGCGTTGATCACCGCCACCATGCACGATAGCAGCAGCGGATACGTGTAGCCCGGCTCCGAGCCTTCGTCGTCTTCCTCCAACAAGGGCTTCTGCTCTCCGTGCTGTTCATGTGTTAGGCAAAAGGGTGTTAGTCTAGCGATGAAATACAGACACGAACACCACCAAGTGCTCACCTTCTTGACGAGGTGAGAGAGGTTGGCCCACGAGCTGCGCGGCTTGAGCTGCGGGAAGTCTCGTTCGCTGCGGAAGGACCGACGACGCATACCCGCGAGCACTCGAAAGGGGAGTTCTTGGTACAGACGTCGCTGCTCTTCACCTGCACCTCCAAAACGTTAGCTCTAGCACAGACCATTGATAATAAGGTCTTCTCAACACACCGTAGAACTTGAGGTTGTGCATGGTGCTGGCCCGGTCCTTCATCCCGTCGGCCTTCTTGACGTTCTCCCAGCTGCGAACCGCAGTGATGCCATTGCCGTCCTCCAAGTCTGCAGACATGCTCGTTTCCAGCGCCGGCATTGCCAAGAGGGAGTCGTTGATCTCGTGAAGGCCGTGGCGTCGCAAGCGAGGCAATGCAGAAGTGAGACCACTCGTCCAGCGAGCGGGCCCAACGGATTGACTAACGCTGGTGACCGCTGAGCCGAAGATTGCCGCACAATGGACGCTGTGCAGCCATCATCCGATGGTTCGCGACGTGTCACTTCAACTTGAACACGTCGCAGACTTTTCCAGCAGCTATCACTGCGATCGCCCCGACAATTTGAAGAACTGATTGAAAGACGCCTTCATTCGCTTAGGGCATCTTCGATCGAGGCGCCGTGGGGAATGGCTCACTTGCTCTACACTACTAGACCTTAACGTATCGGCCGTATCCGACATGGACCCACCGTTGGGGGCTGCGTCGCGGGACCGAAGAGACTGGTTGATACGATCGTGTCGGCGTGTCGAAGACATCGTCGTCGTCGGCAATGCTCGACCATTCGGTGATGTCGGAAGCCGAGTCCCAGTCGCGATCTTCCGCAGGTTTCGTCACGCATGGTTTGTAGCCAAGCAGACACTCTCTCTATCCGCCCACTTTCCACTCGTGACGCGCTTGCACCTCCTGCTTCTCAACTTGTGGGCATTCTGGAGTCCTCTGTCCGTCCTCGCCTTCAGTTGTCGAGTCGGAGAGCGTCGTCTTCATCACTGATGCATTGGCGGCGTTGATGCCCTGGGCGCTTGAGTGGGTCGATTGGTTGGCATCAGGTGTTGGTGGAGCCCCGTCGCCCGGATCATTGGGGGTCGGCAGCACAAGTTTCCACACAGCGATGCCTACGCTTGCAGTGCACGCGGCAGCAGCCAAGCTCGACAGCATTATCTCGACCTTCACCATGTCTGCATCTCGAGAGCACTCACGCATTCTCTACTTGTTCTCTTTCGGTGGTGAAGCAGGAATGAGGGTCGGCAGAGAGGCAGGCTGAGGCACTGTGTGCTGCGTGCTCACGCTGTTGTCGCAGTGCTCCGGACTCCTGGAGCCGTTGAGCTCATTTGCACGATGGAGGGCTCTAACGGAGGGATCGGACCAGCCATGAGGGGTGCCATTCTGGCAACAAGGGTGCTAGAGAGGCAACAATGCTACAACAAACAACTGTGCTTTGTGATTGTCGATGAGGCCCGTTGTAATGGAGCACTGTGCCATCGCGAAGAAATACTGCTTGATCACTTAGAGGAGACTAACAGCTCGACGAACTCAGTTGTGTATCACTGTTTATTGCACGAAGTAGTGGAAAAAATATTAATTCCTGTTGCTGGATTACTGACGGACCTGTTGTCACTACTTATGTAGGAAAAACTGTTGCTTGGTCTAGAACTGCTGTTGTCTAATGTTAGTGCAGAATCCATGTTGGGTATTTTCGCATCATTGAATGAAGAGGTCTCAAAACAGTTTTCACTCACGCTGGGCGTTCATTCCAAGCTCTGGCATCCAACTAGCGATGGATGTTGACAGCACCGCTTCCAGTGATGGCAGTGGCAACACAGATGTGTTAGAGTATGCTGACGACAGTAGTGAAGGCAACGCTTCGGCCGAGGTCACTGACGAGGAGGAAGATTTAGCTTCTTCAGTGGTCAATGCGCCTGACCCAGTTGAAGCCATGGATCACGGCGTATACGAAGACACCTCCATGTGCGACGCGGCTTCAGTCGAGGCCATGGACGAGGATGACCCTTACGTCGACATTTTGGACGCCACTGACGTAGCTCCGACCGAGGACATTGGTGACGAAGACCCCCGCGATTCAGACTCCGGTGTATACGAATAAACATCCATGAGCGATGCGGCTTCAGTTGAGGCCATGGACGAGGACGAACCTATCGACGACATCTTCGACGCCGCTGACGCAGCTTCGATCGAGCCCACTGGTGATGAAGACCCCGACAATTCAGCCACCACCGCGTCATCAAAGTGATTGTTACGGACTACAAAAAGGCCCCGACGATCACGGTGTTGAACTCCGTTTTGCCCCGAGTTCTCCTTTGCGACGCTACGAACCTCACTACTGGTCATCATCGGCACTACGCTGAAGGTGAGGTCATCAGTCGTTTGTAATATTGACAGCGGGCCAAGCTGATATATTTTCCACCGTGAATTTATGCGTGTACAGGTCCTTTGCCTGCTGATGCCGTCATGAAACCGAAAGACAAGTTTATTCGTCCTGAAAATCATTGCATTGCAAAGTCGTCGACACGCGTTCGAATCTTCTTCAACAGCGAAAAGGCGATGCAAATGTAACTGAGGCGCGCACCGAGAAGTAAGTCTAACTTCAGCTCGCTGATACGCAAAACTAACGCTTTGCAACACTGTGTGACGAACTAGGTTCAAAAGCTCCCTTCAATGAAAGCTAGGTCGCCAACAGCCGATTCAGGATGCAGAGGTGTCGTTCTTGTCTCTGCATCAAGTGTCTGTTGACCGAGGAAGCCTCGTCACAATGTGCCCACCGATTGCACGTGCGAAGTGGAAGTTTGAAGAAGACGCTCATTTTGGAGATGTTCCCTGCTTCTCAATGCTGATGTTTGACTGTACAGATATGCAAGATTCGGAGCACGTTTCGTTGCACGTGCAAGAACTTCATGCACAATGGCTGGGTGTGTTCTCACGTGGTTGCTTCGCTGCATCTGCTAGAAAAACTTCCGATTGGTCTTGCCTTGCAGAAATTCCGATGAGAGGGCTACCGGGACGCCCCCGCGCACTTCAAGGAGGTCTATAACGGTCCACCGATCCTTACGACGTGGAACGCCTTATGGAGTAAGACTGCTGAAGTGACCTGCTGTCCAGGAGTTTGATGTGGAGGATGGAGGCACGACGTTTAAGGAACATCGCGTCGGTCAAGTTGCTGGGTGTCGCCTGTCAGCCACGGACGGTGTGTACATATGGAGCGTCGCTTTTAATTATGGCGACTCGCTTGAGTACCAAGTCGAGGAACTGGCCCACGTTATTCGACGAGCGTACACGCTGGGCACGCAGTGAACACGAACAAGAGGATCGCAATTCATATTAGATTAATTCTATCAAGACTTACTTAGTAACAACAGCAAGTCAGACATTTAGCATGGACTTTGGTGTTAACTTCGTTCGGCACTTAATTCCTGTTTTGAACAACAGCTTTTCCAACCAGCCGGGGGAGAAACACATTTCCCGAGAAAAACTGTGGTAACAGGTCGGTCAGTATTTGAGCAACAGAAATTAACTAGCACCCCGGAGTAGTAGCTGTTTGAGGTCGCTTTTGGAGACGAATGCGACGCACTCCGTAGATTGAACACGTTCTGGGGCATCCGGGAGTTTGACCTCGCAAACTGGCGCGAGAGACACCTCTTCAGTTCTGGTCGTCTTGCTGCAGTCGGGGTGCTTGCACCCACGTACATGAAGTCGCTCGAACCGGGCTCTGGCGCGAGGCTGGACTGGTCAAGTAGAGGCAAGTGCCGAGATGGAACGTACACGCCTGCACGATTCGAGCGCACCCCTCCATGTCTTCGAACGACATCATGGTGCGATAAACAGTGGTGGCAGGCCCCCCTCCACGCAGTCATCATGCCAATAGCTGGATCAGCTGGGCGTATTCGACCTTCGTCCCTTGAAGATCGAACAGCAATTTGACGACGCTGTTGAACCGGAACCGGGTCAAGTGGAAGCCGAGTGAGACCACCGTAGTGCGCAGCCTGTCGATCTCAACGAACCCAGTCCTGCTCAAGTCGTGGGAGTGCAATTTCTTCTCCAGTTCGTCGATTGTGTGTCCGCGTTCTTCCAAGCACACGAGCAGCGACGTCGCAAAGCTGGATCGAAGCTCCACGATCTCGCTAAAGCGTCGATGCGAAGAATGCTACATAGTCGCGGAAAATGGCCTTCTGGAGCAGCAGTCCGTTCACCACCAAGGGCAGCGGGATGAGGATGATGGGGAAAATTCCTATCTTGTCGTAGATCTCGTTGAAGCTGTACACTGCGCCTTGCACGAGCAGCGAGACGGAGAAGCCGTTCAGGATCATGATGAACATGACCAGACGTGCCAGGCCTTTTCGAGAGAAGGAAGGAAGATTCAGGTCTGTAGACCCAGGCTGCACGCCGCTTAGCCGAGTTGCTGAGCGCTTCTTGCAGCAGCAGACACACACGACATTGCGGAACAAAGTAGCCACGAGCTCAAGCCCTGCGTCGCCCTTCAATATTCCACGCCACTCCGCGTGGACTCGGTTCATTTGCCCCCAAGGAGCTTCGTCGTACTAGGCGCTGACCTCTTGTTCGGCGATCGTACTGACTTGTCCTTGCTGTCGCCAGCGGCGGCGAGAATCCGATGTACACAATACCGAAAGGATAGCAGCACCAGCAGATGGAGCAACACCAGAACCCAAGCGAACGCCATCAAGGTTTCAATGAGTTCGTAGCGAACCTCGACGTCGAAGTCCTCGAGAATTCGGACAACGGCGCAGAAAGCCCAAACTATCCCAAGCAACAGCAGCCACATGGACGGCTCGACTTCGATCATGTGCACGATACTGTGGACCTGGGCACGTCGGAGGTACTTGGAGAACTGGAAGAGCTGAGGAAGGCCAAACTGACGGTCAAAGATCCCGCAGCAGTCGATGCTCCACGGTCTCCTTCTTGGTCAGGTCGTTTTGCCTCCGTCCAAAGCGTTCATACCATCGACCACGTCTTGCGTCGTGATCAGCTCGGCTCGGTTTGAGCGCTTGTTGTGTCCTCTCGCCGCACTCTCCATCTTTAAGGAGCGGAGGGCACTGAAAGTATCCTATCCTGTGCCAACGGAGCGAGGATGTCATCCCCGCCCTCTCCTGTTATATGCACGTGTGCATGAGGTCTGGCTATGGGTTCGCTTGTCAAGCTACCTGGGGTTATTGAGCCCCAGACCCTCTCTATCCACCATTTGTTGTGTGTTGCGTCACTGCCCACCTCTCATGAACGCTGTAGCCCGTCCAAAGTTCTGAAAGTACCCCTTCATCAGTTCGAGCATGTTCGGCGCGGCATTGACGTCCCGGTTCCAGAAGTTGGCCTCGCATCGGCTGTTCGTGCAGCGCAAGACGTTCCGGTTGCTCTTCAGGACGATCTTCCAGTCCGCGAGCTTGGGGTTTTTCATTCGTTCCGTCTCCTTCTTCTCCAAGGCCTCCCGTTGAGACTTCTTCTTCAGATCCTTGGTAGACAGCTTGAGCTTCTTCTTGACCACCTTCTTCTTCCTCGCTTCCTCCTCTCCATCCTTGGGTTTGCGGACTTTGGTGAACAGAGGCGTCTCCTTCATGCGCTTGTGGCAGCAAGAGCAGGTGATGCTGGTCCGGAACTCGTCCATCGGAAGCACGGTCGCACGGTCGCACGCTTCTTCAACGCTTTGGCGAAACCCTTGAAAGGCCCGAAATCGTGGCCCTTGATGCCATCACGGCGACTCCAGTCTCCGTACGCGATGCAGACCTGCGGGCTCGGTACAGGCACGATCCGTTTGGCCAGCGCGTCCAGCGCCTTCGCCTTCAGCCGCTCACGCGTGAAACGCCACTTCAGGAACGGGTTCTCAGCAGTGAATGCTAGCAGGAAGCGCACGTGCGTGAAGAAGAGCTGGAGCCCCTCCGTGTACGTGGTGTAGCTCGTTGTCTTGAACGACGGCATCGCGCGAATCACGTCTGCATACCACGGCTCACGCTTCTTCAAACGCTCGTTCCACGCGCGGAAGTGGTTCATCTTGGACATGTGCCGGTACTCCCTCGTACTGATCTCGATGATCTTCTGACCGCGTCGGTACTGACGATTGAGACGCCTCCGCTTCCTCTTATTGCGCTGCTGCAGCCACTTCCGTCGAACGCGCCGACGAAGGAGACGGCCGACACTGACAGCAGTACACAGTGTCCGCATCCGGATCGATTCCTATCATGACGTCGGGAAGTAGCCGAGTGGGAGACGTCTGCTCGCAAGCACAAACGGGTCTCGGTCGTCGAGTAGCGTTTTATCCGTAGCTTCCTTCTCTGGGATCTCGCTGGCGTCCTTCGGGTGGGTGAGCAGCACACTCGCCCCGTAGCCATTCGAGGAGACCTGGTCTGCGAAGTACCGACTCGCGTACGGCTTCTTCTCTGCATGGTCCATTGCGTCAAATGCTGCTCTCGGCACAGTGCAGTCGGCCACTCTCGTCTCGAACTGGGTCACGTTGAAGATCTCCCGCAGTAACTGGGGTCGGTTGTCTTGAAAAAAAGACTTTTGAGCCAATCCACCTAGCGGGGCAAGAGGGACCGAATCCAGCTTCCACCCTGTTCGCTTGAAGATCCTTGCGCAGATACCGTGAAGAGTTGATCCGTTGACCGTGATGTAGCAGCTCGCGTAGGAAGACGAGTACGGCAGCAAAGAGTACAAGCGCGTGCCCTTTGTCTTTGGGTGTTTCTCGGCAAACTTCTCCATCCATGTCAGCATGTCGTGCAGCTTGGGAACGAAGTGCGCCAAGTTCTTCTTGATGTTCCAGTCCCAAGGCACCATACCGAACCACGCGCGCAATTCAAGCTCGGTCGGGTCCTCGGTGTCGTCCCACTCGTCCCACATCTTCTGCATCTTCGGTTTTTTGGGTTTCTTCTGCTTCGTCGCAGCCGATGTAGATGACTCGGTATCATCACAGTGAATAGGGATTTCCTTGACTCGGTACGCAGCTCGCTACGAGGCGTTTCGTGTCCTTGATGTCCAACTGCAGCTCGTCCTCTTTGGCGTAGCGGAACCGGATGTACTGGTGCAGCCGACGACGAAACTGGAGAGCGATCATGTTGATCGTGTTCACCATCTGCGCTTTTGCGACTTCTCCACGAAGTGCGCCGCTGAACTCAAGCGACGGAGGCTCGTACGCAGGATTGCTGGCGCGCTGCTCCCAAAACAGTCGAAACGTGTTGATCAGTTCGGCGTCTTCCACTTGCGCTCTGGCGTTCTTGCGCTGGGTATCGTCACGAGCCTCCTCGTCCTCCTCTGCGGCCACGATCGATTGACTTGTCATGGTCCTCTGCTGCTTCCGCGGTTTGGAAGTACTCGGTGGTTGGGCGCGCTTCTCGCGATCTATGTCCTCCGCCTCCTTCATCACGCCAGCGCAGCATCGATTGAAGAAGGTATTGTCGAAAGATGGCAGCGGTAGCTTCTCGTCCAGACAGCGCAGCACATGAACGTTGGCGACGTGCCACGCTTCCAGCTGACACTGCTTGAGCTCTCTCGCTGAGCGTTGAATCTCGTCCACGACGGGCTCGTACGTGCAAACGCGAGACAGCTTGCAGATCACGCTTCCGTGGACTCGGTTCTTGAGGAACGGCTTCTCTTCGTCAGTCTTCTTGCGCTTGGGGGCCATGGTGGAAAATGGCAAGTGAGCAGACCTGGGTCGGCGTCAAAGCCCCGCTTTGGATAACAGACATCCAGCACAGACATGGTGGAGAATGACAAGTGAGCAAATCTGGCGGCAGCAAGGGACCCACCACATCCAATACTGAATGGAGCGGACAGGTGCTCAAGCCACTTGATGTCGGCGATGAATGCGGCCTCGCTATCAGCCAGGACCTTCACTAGCAACGTTTTCATCGCCTTCAGATCTCCATTATCGTCTGCACCACGAGAATCAACACGCCACGGTTAGTGTCATTCGCTCCCATTCTTTACAGCAGGCGTCTACGAACCGTCCATACTGGGTGGTTCCTTCTTCGAGTGTATCGGCTCTCTCCTATTTTTCGGACTGCCAGGAATCCGTCTGCTTCGTGCGCCGACTGCTCGTACTCGAGGAATTGATGTTGTTCAGTTGCGTCGCGTCCTCTTCCGTTATTAATACCATCCTTGCCAGAGTTATCACGCTGAGCCAATACTTGACGTCGTAAGCGGTGGTCGCAGGCGGTGATCACCCGGAAGTGCAGGCGGTGGTCGCGCAGGGTGTGATCGCGCAGGTGGTGGTCGCCCGGAGCGCAGGCGTCGTCGCCCGGATGTGGTCGTCTAGAGCGTTTGGTCGGGATTACAGCTCACCGAGTCGTCGTATCGACCGTCGTCTGCAACGTGTAGCCCTCTCGGATGCGAGCACTCACATGCTGAACCAGTTCATGTATGGTGCGAGAGCATCGCTTGGCTTTATTGCTTATGTGTTATCCACTGCCATCGGTGGAGAAGCGCTGCCTCGAAGACTCCTGCCTCGTCCTGTTATCCAGACCAACGTCGGCGTTCTGCTGCCAGCTGCTCCAGTTGTTGTGCTGCTGTCTCTCACCACTCGAGTCGACCTGTTCATCCCAGGGTGACGTCAAAGCGTGGCGCGAAAAGCGGTGGCATGTGGGATACTAACGTCGGCTTGACGGGCACCGTCGTGGCGTAAGAAGGCTCTGCCGGGTACCGCGCAGCCCGCGGGTTGGACCGAAGCCGCCGGTTGCCCACGTCCAGCTCGCGCAGGCTCTTGTCGTCCGGGCACCCCGTGAAGAAGAGGAACTCCATTGGCGCAGTATCCGCGAAGTCTTCGTCCACTTCCGGCATGTCGTCGTCATCCATGCAGTTTAGCGACGACGAGCGCTTGGCCCAGATCTCCGCCAGGATGTCCTGGTCCGACGAGACGCTGCAGTCGCTGACAGTTCCGGCAGACAGCAGCACGATCCGTTTGCTGCTTCGCCTGGTCTTTTCAGTGAGCCTTTTCATCTTGCGCGCCTGCTTCCGCTCTTGTCTGACTGCGCGCTCCAACGCCTTGCGGAGCTTCTTCTGGTCTTCCTTGGCAACATACGTGGGGTCCACCGCGCGAAAGGACCGTATCGAGTTCATTGAAATCTCAGCGGGGTCCCGTCCGAGACGGTCTGTGCGCGCACTATTGCATGAGAAGGAGAATGAAGCCGACATGGACCGGTTGCTGTTGATGTCGAACTCGACGGAGATGGCCTCCATCTGGAGAACACCGTTGACGGTGCTCACGGTCTGTACGCGTCTCGATGATCCGTGTCGCTGAAGTCGGTGTTGTGAAGCTCCTTCGCGACGCCGGCGGTGACGTTGACGGAGGTTAAGGAATCGTGCGATAGTAGCGAAAGCCATTCTCAATCGAATGTGTGTACTGAGCCTTGGAGAATTACGTTGTGGACGAGTAACACCAGTGAGTTCTACACCGTCCGGCTGGGGTCGGATAGGACACCGAATGAAGCACAAGCTGTGGCTCGGGTGCATGTCTGGTAGCCTTGCGACGCGCGTACTGTGGAGATTCGGCAAGTTCATCTTTAACCGGTTCCAGACCAGGTTTACGTTGGAGGTCGGGTATACCATGGTATCAAGCAGCGACCCTATGTTGCGCGTAATAAGGCGCAACATAAGCAGATGCTCATCAAACGCCGTGTTTTGACTAGCCTTTCGAACTCATCCAAGCTGGTGTAGTGATGTGTAAATGACGCACACCACTGCAACGGCTCAGCGACGCGTTCTCGTCTCCTCATTCTTCGATTTCCACAATGGCGAGCACCCCTTCCAGTCCAAGACTCTTGTCCAAGTTCCACCACCGCCCGACCTCCTCGTCTCCCGTACGCGGATTGTTGGACAAGTTGGTCGGTCGAGGTTCCGGCCAGACCCCGACACTACCACGAAAGTTGGCGTCAGTGCCCTTTGCTGCGTCGCTGCTGTGCTCAATGATACCCGATGAGGCACAGAAGCGTCGACTGCAGCTGCAGCGAGTCGCGAACGTCGTCGTGCTGGACGCCACGCGAGACAAGAAGAACAACGTCGTCATCTCGCTGAAGGTGTCGCTCAAGCCGGAATCTCCTCGTGCACCGACCGGCATCTTCGTTCCCAACAACGCACCGGTGGCCTACGAGACGACGAGGACTTTCCAGAACGTGAACCAGCTGAGCAAACTGCTCACATTCTGTGTCGACAAGGCGGCGGACGTCTGCGGTGCCGACTGTGAGTTCTGCACGCGGCTCCAAGAGTACTTGCGGAGCCATTGGGTGTCTGACCCACTCGTTGCGGTCACCAATATGGGCGGCACTGTGATTCGCAAGCCCTCACTGGCCATGCATCTGGCACGCTTGGTCGCCTTCGCCACGGGGGCAAGTCCAAGCGTGTTGGTAGCTCCGAACGAGAAAGGAGCAGCGTTGGTGCAGCTTCTTCCTCGGCTGTCTCCGCTCGGACAGAGCCAACAAGACCAAGGTAAAGCAGTCTGCGAAGCCCAGAACGAAGTCACAGCAGTGCTGCTTGACTTCCTCGATGTGTTTCCTCGAGCTTTGGGGACGGCAAACTGTGCATCAGCGACGGTACCGAGCAAGAAACCGTGAAGCAGCGGTGACGTTGCGGTTGTCCTGTAGTTAATAGTTAAAAGCACGTACCTTCATTCCTAAGTTCATTCACCTGCTGCGTATTTTCTTGCTATCTCGTCGTCTTCCTTTGATCTCCCCGGAGTTTCTTTGCCGGACTACAGATTTCGTTGGAAGCTTCGGGCGCGCTCGAGTATTTCCAGTGGGATTCCAGCTCCTCTCGCCGTCTCAATCGCGAAACTCGCCCTCGCGATGTCGTCTCGCAGCACGTAATGAAATGTCGGCGTTTGGCCGTCGAAATGAAACGCGAGCTGCTTCGTCTGGCACTAGTCGCACAGCCGAGTCTGCAGTTTCTCGATCGACGTCGTCAAATGCGTCGCAAACCCACACAACATGACATCCGATCGCCTCGACCAAATACTGCACCTGGGCTACGGCCACAGCGTCTGCGTAGTTACTGGGCATGCCAAAGCCAATCTCATCGAGGAGAACCAGCGACCTCGTCGTAGCGTTGCGCGAGATCGAGCCCAGCGCCGCCAGTTCTTGCGCACTCGAGGGGCTACCACGCATCTGTGGACTGAACGTCGTCGCACTGCGGTGTATTAGCGTGTAGATGCCGTCGAACACCGATAACCGTACGCTTGCAGCCGGGACGAACGAGCCCATGTGCGCGAGGACCACCACGAGCGCACACATCCGCAGCAGACTGGTTTTGCCGCCCATGTTCGGACCGGATACCACCAGCAACGACCCATCCCAGTCCACGCTGCTCGACATTGAGAGCGAGTTGCTGATGTAAGACGTCCCTTCCAGCAGCATTCGACAATCGGGTGGCGGCCATCGGCGATCTGTAGAGTGGCGCCTTCCCCCTCTAGAAACTCAGGCCGCGTGTAGTTCGGGTAGCTCTGCGCCACCGTAGCCAGTGAGCACAAGGCGTCGAGATTCGCCAACATCTCGACGCCTTTCATCCCCGACACGTACACTGCTGCGTCCACGTCTGTGACAAACTGCCTCCACGTTGCTCGAACCAGCTGCTGCTTCTGCTTCTTGACGAAATCCTCTTGCAGGTGCAGCTGGACGACTTCCTTAGGTTGGAACCGAACCAGTTCCTTGGTGGAGTTGACAACGAGCCATCCCTGCGGCACCTCGTGGAGATCTGCTCGCTTCACTTGGATCAGATGGGGAATGTCCCTCACTGACCCTCCTCGAAACGTTGTGTACTCAAGCGACGGGTTCTGGAGGATTCCTCTGCAGCCTACTAAGACGGCGTCGTACTGTCTATCGAGCAGCTCCAGCTCCTGAACCAACTCTCGGTACTTGCGAGCTTGCGCTGGCTTCCTGTTTAGACGCCTCTGCACTGTGTTCTCGACATCGTTCTGCCGCGCGTGCTTGGCGTTAATTTCTTCAAGGAGCTGGCAGAGCTGAGTGGGTAGCGTCGGGTAGCCTTCCAGGAGCTGCTCCACTAGGGGAACTAGATCTCGCTTCCTGCTGGTCTGTGGCATGTCGGAGCTTGAAGCAAACCTGGTCTTGAGCGACTTGACGTGGGCCTCAACATCCCTCAAAATCTCGAGGACGCCCACCGCTTGGCTAGGAGTTGCCCTGCCCAGATGAACCTGCTGCAGATACTTCACTACGTGTTTGCAGCGTGGCAGGATGTTCGTCGTCAGCTCCTCGTACGCTATTCGGTGTGGTGCTGCCTCTGTTAACAGCGTTCCGGGTGGGAAGGTCAAGTTCTCGACGGTCCGCTGGCGCTCCAGAATTTCCGGGAGGCGCTGAGCGGCGTGCGGATCCAGTCGCGAAGTTTCTGTGCGCCAGCATTCGTTTTGGTGTGATCAGAGTTCGATAGGAGAGAGCCTACGTCACGCTTGGTGGTCTACGATACCCCACACGCAGGTTAGTAAAGAGCGCAGGTTGTCTCCCTGGTAAACAGTGGCAGAACCGGCACTGACCGAGTTGACGAAGAGGTCGAGGTCTCGCTGGGCCTCAGCTGGGAGATGGAACTGCCCTGCAAACGTCGCCGTGGGACTTGCCAGACTCGAGTAGTTCGGGGCCACGAGCGTCTTGGCCATGTCAAGCGAAGAGAGGAACTGCCACATGCCTCCAAAGCAGCACACGCACGCAGACTCGGACAGGCCGCCACGCAAGTGTACTCGGCTTCGGCCTGACGAAAAACGCGCCTGAAGGTCTCCTTGGCTTGCGAGTAGTCGAAATGCTCGTTGGCCACGCGCTCCACACGGACGCAAGGCTTTAGATCCTCGGCAGAACTGTCGCTCGTGAGGGCCACGGAATCCCTTGGGGCTGACGCGAAGCTTTCCACTAGTTGCTCCGTGTACGCACTCAGTCGACCTGCAGGGAGAACAAACTCCACGGGGTCGAGCGTTTCCAGTGTCCGCTGCAAACGCTGTCGCTTCCCGTCTGAGGATTTCACCCGAGAACGCCTGGCCAGACAGAGCGTCAGCAGAATTCCTCTCCTGCCAGCTGCACCTGAAGAGCCACGCACCTGGCTGCTCTTATCTCTTCGTCCACTTCGTGCATCGACTGGGAGAAGAAGGGCTTCGAGTGCACCGTGGCTTCCACGACGCAAGCAATGAACCGCGCGCGGGTGTCCTCCTCCTCCTCGCTGTCCTCACCACTGCCTTCCACTGCAGGAATCGTCGCGTGCGTGTAAATCTCCGTCACGCGTCTGCAGCTCACGCCACCAACTGCAGTTAGTCGCCGATGCCCACATGTCCACACCATATCCTGTCCCTGTCGTCTACCGCTACAGAGGTTTGCGGTGGGCCCCCGGCGTCTTGGCCAGCACGGCGACCGAGTCCACCTGCCTTACGACGCCCACTTTGAGCCCCGCGAGCACCAGCCGCCGCGCGTGGAACATGGTCCGATGCACGGGCACCGACGCCTCCAGGAAGTTTCGCTGCTGTTGCGCTCGGATACCCAGCACCCGCCGCGGCTCGCTGTCAAGGCCACCAACATCAGCCGTTGTAACAGGTTATGAGCCCAATGAAGATACCCGTACAGACGACGACAAACTTTATTCTGGGCGGTATACCAACCGCGGCATCCTCGGCGAAGATCCGCATGCGGTAGCCGCATTCGAAGAGCAGCAGTGTGTCCGGGTGTCTCCTCCGCAGCCGCACGACCTGCTTCTCCATCTCAGAGAGCGGCGTCACTTCAGTTTTCTCTTCTTGTCCATCAGTTCGATCTTCCTCTTCTCGCTCTCGGCGCTTGCGGGTGCGCAGGGCAGTCAAGACGGAGCGCTGCGGGGAGCCATCGCGGTCGGACGCGAAATAGCTCGACTGCCGCATTTGTTCGAGTGACTGGTTAACTTTCTGGCGCGTGCTGATTGGTTCGTGTCGCAGCGATATACCGGTTTCGAAAACCGTTTTTCTCGTTTCATGGCTTCAGCCTGCGCGTCAGCTTCAACTGCCTGTTTCACAATTGGACTTGCGCCGCACCGGGCAATCGATCAATCGACCAATCGACCCAGAAGACCCAGAAGACCCAGAAGACCAAGAGACCATGAGACAGAGCTTCTCCACGACCGCAAGTGACGCCGACAGACGTAGCCTGGACGCGGAGCTGGGCCGCCGCCTCTCGCAGCTCTCGGACAGCGCAAAGTTTGCCGTCTCGCTCAACCAGATCCAGCGCGTGGCCATCCGTGGCGTGTACGACAGCCCCGAGCTGGGCGGCGCCGCCGTGTACGTGATGGACGTCTTTCAGCAGCGCGCGCAGCAGGGCGTGCCCACCTCCAAGACCAGCGAGAACCTACGCGCGCGCAAGCGGCGGCTGGTAAAACAGGACGGCGAGCGGCCGGACTGCACAGTGCTGCGCCGCTACTCGGCCTTCCGTGCGCTGCGCCAGGAGATCTTCGAGGTGGTGGACGTGAGCGACGATCAGATGCACCCGGTCTGGTGCTCGTACTGCAACCGCGTGCTGTGGCTCATGATGTATGGCGGCTTCCCGTCGCGCTTCCCGAACCAGGGCGTCGTCGCCACCTACTCGGGCTGGCACCGCCTGCTCACACACAGCCGCAAGCACAAGCTCGAGGCGTTCGTGAACGACCTACTGACCGCCGCCAAGGACGAGTCCTATCGCCACGGCAGCGCGCAGTGCGAGCGCTTCGTCGCGGTCTCGCAGCTGCTGCAGTCGTTCCTGCTGGCGTCGAATGGACCCACGTCATCGCCAAGCTCACGGAGCTGACTGCGGACAGCAGCGGCAACAGCAGCAAAAGAGCAGACCCGTTAGTCAACACCGTTAGTCAACACCACAAGGTTACTATAAGCTGCCGTTGTCGCAGCGCGCTCAATGTGACAAAGCGAAGACGAACCCAGTCGTCCTCTCCATTGTCGGCGTCTCTTTGAACCTTTGAACTCGGGTTGAAGCAGCTGAGAAGAACAGCAGGAAGACGAAGGCGCTTTCGCAGGCTTGATATCCCCACGAAGCCTGCTGCCTCGCCGGGACTCTGGCCAAGAAGCAGGCGATGCAGCCACAAGGACGGACAGGAGCTCCTTTGCTGGGGCCTTGGTCATCACGCGCAAAAATGATTACCCCGCGAGTGTTGGTCGGATTGCGAGCATGTCGTTTGACAAAACGTCGGACCATACCGGTATGATACCAGACTGACCTAAACGGTACCGACTCGACCTAGAGTCTAGGTTCCATCCTATCTTCAGCTGAAGTTCCTGGAAAGCGACATTCCATCCTCCACCTCCCTGGCTCATTATCAGAGAGCATCGCATCGAGCGACCACCAAGATGCGGCCCGAGAGCGAAGCAAGCGCGCGCTCCAGCGGCAACGACGACGAGGACGCCGAGCACCGCAGTCTGGACAGGGACCTGGGGCGGCGGCTCTCGCAGCTGTCCAGCAGCGCCAAGTTCGCCGTCACGCTCAACCAGATCAGCCGCGTGGCCATCCGCGCCGCCTACAACCGCCAGGAGCGCGGGGCCATCGTGACCATTTACGTCGTGGAAGTCTTCCTGCTGGGTGGACAGAAGGGGTTGCCCAAACCGACGAGCAGCAAGAAGAAGGTGACGCTGCCGTGGCGCCAATCGCGAGAGACACCGAGCGAGCGCGCCGAGTACCAGGTGGAGCACCGCTACTCGTCGTTCCGGTTGCTGCGACAGCACATCCTGGACGTTGTGGGTGCTCCGAGGGAAGACGACCAGCACTCGCTGTGGTGCGCTTACTGCAGCCGCGTGCTCTGGCTAGCCACTGCGGGCGACTTCCCGTCGCGCTACCCGAACCAGGGGCCTGTGGCGACCTACACGGGCTGGCGACAGGTGCTGGTGCATTCGAGGAAGCACGGGCTGGAGAAGTTCGTTAATGAGCTGCTCGCGGCGGCCAAGGATGTGTCGTACCGCTACGGCGCCGTCCAGTGCGAGCGATACGCGACGGTGTCGGGGCTGCTCAACGACTTCCTCGGGGACCCGCACATGCGCACAGCAGTGAGCTCGACGACGGCGGTGAGCTGCTGCTAGCCGAGAAAGGAGCGCTTGCCATCGCAGTGTCGTTATGGAGGAAGCACTTTTGCTACAGTAGATGAGGACCGAATCCAATGAGACGTACTTCCTTCTGATGCTGCTCCAGATGCTTGGTGATCGAACTGATCGAGCTCGCCTGCTGTCTGTCGAGATCGGTCGGTCACCGAGGAAATGTGAAAAATCCACAGCTTTTTCTCGGTCACCTCGACGCCAGTGGAGCCGATCTCGCCGGCAGTGCGCGATCGACTAACGTCGAGCGAGTTCCTGTCGAGTCAGGCTGTCTTGCCGCAATCACAGCGCCAAGTTTGAGGCAGCACCGACAACTCCGCAAGCTTTGTCGCGCAAGATGACTCCACCGGGAAGCTTTGCTGGCGGCTTTGAAACACGCCTGGCTGCGGCTGCTGCAGCGTCGCTGCTAGATTGGTGGTGATGCGGCAGCTAGTGGTGCTCAACGATGATCTCCATCCCTGTCGACAACGTGGTCAGCGCCTGCAGCCTTGCAAGCGCATTTGCCACTGGCAGTGGGAAAGCGACCCGATTGATCCGACCTCGGTGATCTTTGAAGGAGCGACAGGGGCAGTCGGCAGGGCATCGTAATCATCTGTCAAAGGCCCATCCGTCTTCCGCCCTGTCGCAGGCGCATCCATCATGTGGCCCACACTATTCACGACGCTTCAGGGGCCCTTGCGAGCACCCACATTTGACCAGCATGTGCCGGCTTCAAAGTATACCCATGTGCACGAACGATTTTCGCTTTGACATCGCCACAACCCAAAATTCGCGCAGGACCGCACGTAGCTCTTCTGCCGCCACTGATGCCTGCCACAATTGCCGCCACCGCCACAAGCCCGTCCAAGCGCGACGCCGACGTGGACTTCCCGCGCGAGCTGAGCCCAAGCCCAAGCATGCGCGCCAGCCCGAGTCGCCGCCGCCTCGCGCAGCTGTCCACGACGGCCAAGTCGGCTATGTCGCTCAACGAGATCTACCGCATCGACATCAGCCGCACGTACGAGCGCGAGGGCGCCACCGTGTATGTCGTGGACGTGTTCCTGCGCACCACGCAGAAGGGGCTGCCCACGCTGGAGACGCTGGACCAGCGCCGCCTTCGCCTGCGCCGCGAGCACCAGGGCCAGACGCCCGACTACCAGGTGGAGCACCGCTACTCGGACTTCCGCGCCATGGTCAAGAGCATCTCGGACGTCGTGAACGACCACGACCACTTCCGCTTCTGCGCCTACTGCAGCCGCGTGGGCACCACCGAGTCGGCCGCCGGCTTCCCGCCGCGCGTGCCCAACCGCGGGCCTCTTGCCGCGAGCTGGCGGCAGCTGCTGGCGCGCGTGCGGAAGCACCGCCTCGAGCACTTCATGAACAAGCTGCTCAAGGCGTCCAAGGACATGTCGTACCGCGCGAGCGCCAGCAGTCTGTGCGGCCGCTTCGTGCTCGTCTCGCAGATCATGAGCAGCTTCTTGGCGCAGGGACGCGAGGACAATCGAGCATCCGTCACCGCTGTCAGCGATGCGGGGGCGTCGCCCGCTTCGGTAGGGAGGTTGACTTCCGTGTAAGGAGCTCGACGGCGTCCACCGCCACTTATTTACAATCAGTAATGAAGTCCATGTCTCACGTTCTCCGTGGCCCAGTCGGGCTTCGTATTTCGTTCTCTTTGGTGCTGCTAGGTTCGGACCATTCCTTTCGTTCCTGTCGTTGCAGGCAGCTGGCAACACCACCGGCAGCGTGGCGAAAGGCGAGCTGTTCATCACATCAAAATGTGCTGCGCGGCCTCTGCCACGCGCGGTCCGTGCGCTCGATCAGCAAATAATGCGCGACAAGCACCTTGCCTTTCGTTCCCGCACTTTGAAGATAGCTTGCCTTTTGTGCGCGCTGGCATGAGAAAAAGGTGATGCAATGGCACCGCCATCAGCGCGAGGTGGTGATGAACAGCTCTCGGCTGTCGCCGCCTTGCACTGGCACCGCAAATCGTGGGGCTGCGCGCATCGGTCGGCCTGGGAGGCTTGAGTCGAATCGAGACTCGGACGATACCAGCGCCAGCACAGATCGATCAGCTCGATCGTCAGTCAGCCCGGCGAAAGCTCTGCGATCCGATTTCGCCAATATCGTCGGTATACCGATCCCGTACCGTCCTTCCCATTGGCTGCCATCTTCAACTTGTCAGGCGTAGAATAGAGCGCCTCCATCATCACGCCCCCTCCCAAGCTCACATCGGAACCCGACAAAGGAAGACCACATCCAAGCCATCGAAGCCAGCATGCGCCCGAGCTCCGTCGCCAGCGACGACGACTTCGTGGAGTTGCAGAGTCGCAGCAGTGCGCCCAGCCTCGTCACCACCGCCAGCTCGTCCGAGGAAAGCGACGCCAGTCTTGGCCTCCGCCGCCTCTCGAGCACCGCCAAGTTCGCCGTGAAGCTCAACCAGATCCACCACATCAAGATCTGCGCCACGTACGACGAGGACGCGGACGGCGCCACCGTCTACGTGGTCAACGTCTACCTGCGCTATGTGCAGAAGGGTCTGCCGCCGGCCTCGCTGTTGCTGGGCGAGAGCGAGAGGCAGCGGAAGCAGCGCCTGCGACTCGAGCGAGAGCTGGAGTGCCCCGTGTACCAGGTGGAACACCGCTACTCGTCGTTCCGCGAGTTGCGGCGGCGCGTCATGAAGACTGTGAACGCGCGCGGGGGTGACAGGTATCACCAGCGGTGCGCGTACTGCAGCCGCGTCAAGTTCATTGACTCGTCCACGAGCTTCCCGCCGCGCGTGCCGAACCGCGGGCTGGTGGCGACGTGCACGGGGTGGCGCCGAGTCTGTACGCTGTTCCGCAAGCGGCAGCTCGAGAGCTACGTGAACCAGCTGCTCAAGGCGGCCAAGGACATGTCGTATCGTTCTGGCAGCGGGCACTGCGAGCGGTTCCTCGTGGTCTCGCAGATCCTCAACTCGTTCCTGTCGGCACCCAGTATGCGCGCGACAGAGAACGTGTGGTGAGGGGAGCTGCTGCGTTTGCAGCGAGACGGCACGGTCGTCTTGGTTAGTCGCGTCTCACAGCTGCAGACCGGCCAGACGTCCAAGTGCTGATTAATATAAGTCCTGTGTGTGTGAATGCGTCCATCCTGTGCGGCTCATGCCGATCTGATCGATCACCTTAACGGCTTCGCTTCGAGGTGATCCAGTGCCCCATAAGCCCTGCGTCCGACGGCGCGTTTAACGCCACCAACGCCGCGACCGCTGTTCAAGAACATTGACAGCGTGTCGAGTCAGTGCCAGCCCCCAGTAGGAGCCCTACTGCTGTCCGTGACGTGAGGTTCTCGTGACTCGAGTCGTGAGCAGCGCCGGTGTCGGTGGTACACGAGGGGTGCCATCACGATTTGCACCCGTTACGTCGGTGGCCGCAGTATACGAACGAAAAAACGACGGGAGCCCGAGACCGGCGGCAAACCGGCCCAACCATTCCAGGCACTGGTTCACGCCTGCGAGCATGCTAGGCAACCAGCGGTGCGGCCGCTGCTGAGGGGTGGCCGATGGGATGCCAAGTGAAGTGGACTACACTGACGGCGTAACCCAGTACCCTTTTGCCATCGGGCTCGGCTCTGCACAGTCTGAACCCATATCTGAGGCTGGAGCTGCAGAAGACTTGCTGCAGGTGCGTCGGCCGGCGCTGGCTCTGACGTTGCGTCTTGTCCGCCTTGGTGCGTCTGCTGTTGCAGGGCAATGATCGTTCTACTCCGAGCGTGTAGCAAGAGACTACCGCCACCGACCGTCCGTCAGAGCTGACGCGCATGTCAAACCCCAGCGGTCATCCCTCTGCTCACACTTGTCAACTTTTCGCTTCCATATACCGGTTTTGAGCCGGTATATCACCCGCCAAAAAAAGCGCAAACCTTCTTCGACATACGCACACCCCACCTGCGGACTGTAAACATGCCTTGCGTTGCGCACCTCTTCAAGATCACCGACAAATATATCGCCGGGCTCACGGCGATCTCAGCACCCACAGAATCGCAAACGCGGCCGAGCGCGCAAGAGAGAGAAAGACTCCAGGACAGGACAACACAGGCAAGGCAGAGCCAGCAAACGATCGATTGACGGACCATGACGGACAGACAGCTCACCACGATGACCCTCCCCTCCATCGCGTACTCGGACGAGACGGATGCCACCACGGACACGGCGAGCGAGCGCTCGAGCCTGGACGCGCTGGAGCTGCTGGGCAGCTTCCGGCTCTCGCAGCTGTCGCGCGCCAAGATGGCCGTGGCGCTCAACCGCGTGCACCACGTGCGCATGTGCACGGCCTACGACCGCGAGGCGCACGTGACGGTGTACGTGCTGGACGTGTTCCTGCAGGCGGCGCCGAGGGGCCTGCCCTGTGCGAGTAGCGGCGACCGGAGGCAGCGGAACAAGGGCGAGCGCAGGCGGCAAGAGCTGCGCGGACAGGACGAGCTGCGCGCAGAGTACCAGGTGGAGCACCGGTATTCGACGTTCCGCGCGCTGCGCGAGCGCATCGGCGAGGCGGTGGCGGCGCCCAAGGACAAGTCGCACCCGAAGTGGTGCCCCTACTGCTCGCGCGTGCGCGAGCTGGTCAAGTCGGGCGCGTTCCCGGTCCGCTTCCCGAACCGCGGGCCCGTGGCGCTCGTCACGGGGCTGCATGAGCTGCTGGTGCGCAGCCGTGAGCAGCGCCTGGAGGCATTCGTGAACCTGCTGCTGCGCGCCGCCAAGGACGTGTCGTACCGCTCCGGGTGCAACCCGTGCGGGCGATTCGAGGCGGTGTCGACGCTGCTGAGCGACTTTCTCACGGAGCCGCACCTGCGCGCGGCGGGCAGCGCGTGGTGACGGCGGCAGCGATGGGAGGATGAAGCCAAGCTGCGAAGCGGACCGCGCTGGCTGGCTGGCGCTGGACTGTGGAGGCTAGATTAGGCCCGGTTCGGTGCAGGCGAGCGGGTGGATGTAGTGGCGTGTAGGTAGTGGCGTAAACGATCTTGCAGCGAGCGCCTGGATATTCATATGAAGGCATGCGCTTTGGCGCTTTGAAGGAGCAAGAGTGTGCTGGTGTTGTGGTGGCTCGGCTGCAGGTGATCGGGTGGGCTTCAGCGACGAGCTCAGCGTGGTGGGGTGGGGAGCGAATGGCTGGTCAAGTAGTACACTAGTCTCCGCTGGAAGCCGGCTTGGGTGGTGGCAGCTAGGAAGTTGATCGGACACGATCCGCATGCGGTTTCTTTCGTGTCGGTGTCGGCGAGCAAGTGCGTGGTATCAGTCAGCACCAGGCTTGCATATATAGAGATGACGATGCCGGATCCGGACCAGAGCAAGCATGCGATATGTGGGCTGCGCTCGGCTTTCAGGCGCAGTGACCCGGTCACTGTCACTGACCGAGGTGGTTGGTTTAGTCTCTGTTGCCACGACTCCAGTGCATATCCGAAATGTTGCTAGAGGCTGTTTCTTGCGAGCATCGATGTCGATGTTGTGCTTAACTTTCTCGTTCTCATTAGCATGGCACGTGATCATCGATGGAGATTGCGAGCGCTTCCCGATCGTGACATTGATCCGAGATAACACTGCAAGATTACACCACACTAATCACTGCAGCACGAGGCGACTTCAACTCACAGCTGCAACGCAGGCGTCCTGCCACCCGTGCTTCTGACGGGGCTTCCAGCGGAGATTTATCATAGCGCTAGAGGAGTGAATAACTCACCACCACGCTGAGCTCGTCGCTGAAGCCCACCCGATCACCTGCAGCCGAGCCACCACAACACCAGCACACTCTTGCTCCTTCAAAGCGCCAAAAAAAAGCGCATGCCTTCATATGAATATCCAGGCGCTCGCTGCAAGATCGTTTACGCCACTACCTACACGCCACTACATCCACCCGCTCGCCTGCACCGAACCGGGCCTAATCTAGCCTCCACAGTCCAGCGCCAGCCAGCCAGCGCGGTCCGCTTCGCAGCTTGGCTTCATCCTCCCATCGCTGCCGCCGTCACCACGCGCTGCCCGCCGCGCGCAGGTGCGGCTCCGTGAGAAAGTCGCTCAGCAGCGTCGACACCGCCTCGAATCGCCCGCACGGGTTGCACCCGGAGCGGTACGACACGTCCTTGGCGGCGCGCAGCAGCAGGTTCACGAATGCCTCCAGGCGCTGCTCACGGCTGCGCACCAGCAGCTCATGCAGCCCCGTGACGAGCGCCACGGGCCCGCGGTTCGGGAAGCGGACCGGGAACGCGCCCGACTTGACCAGCTCGCGCACGCGCGAGCAGTAGGGGCACCACTTCGGGTGCGACTTGTCCTTGGGCGCCGCCACCGCCTCGCCGATGCGCTCGCGCAGCGCGCGGAACGTCGAATACCGGTGCTCCACCTGGTACTCTGCGCGCAGCTCGTCCTGTCCGCGCAGCTCTTGCCGCCTGCGCTCGCCCTTGTTCCGCTGCCTCCGGTCGCCGCTACTCGCACAGGGCAGGCCCCTCGGCGCCGCCTGCAAGAACACGTCCAGCACGTACACCGTCACGTGCGCCTCGCGGTCGTAGGCCGTGCACATGCGCACGTGGTGCACGCGGTTGAGCGCCACGGCCATCTTGGCGCGCGACAGCTGCGAGAGCCGGAAGCTGCCCAGCAGCTCCAGCGCGTCCAGGCTCGAGCGCTCGCTCGCCGTGTCCGTGGTGGCATCCGTCTCGTCCGAGTACGCGATGGAGGGGAGGGTCATCGTGGTGAGCTGTCTGTCCGTCATGGTCCGTCAATCGATCGTTTGCTGGCTCTGCCTTGCCTGTGTTGTCCTGTCCTGGAGTCTTTCTCTCTCTTGCGCGCTCGGCCGCGTTTGCGATTCTGTGGGTGCTGAGATCGCCGTGAGCCCGGCGATATATTTGTCGGTGATCTTGAAGAGGTGCGCAACGCAAGGCATGTTTACAGTCCGCAGGTGGGGTGTGCGTATGTCGAAGAAGGTTTGCGCTTTTTTTGGCGGGTGATATACCGGCTCAAAACCGGTATATGGAAGCGAAAAGTTGACAAGTGTGAGCAGAGGGATGACCGCTGGGGTTTGACATGCGCGTCAGCTCTGACGGACGGTCGGTGGCGGTAGTCTCTTGCTACACGCTCGGAGTAGAACGATCATTGCCCTGCAACAGCAGACGCACCAAGGCGGACAAGACGCAACGTCAGAGCCAGCGCCGGCCGACGCACCTGCAGCAAGTCTTCTGCAGCTCCAGCCTCAGATATGGGTTCAGACTGTGCAGAGCCGAGCCCGATGGCAAAAGGGTACTGGGTTACGCCGTCAGTGTAGTCCACTTCACTTGGCATCCCATCGGCCACCCCTCAGCAGCGGCCGCACCGCTGGTTGCCTAGCATGCTCGCAGGCGTGGACCAGTGCCTGGAATGGTTGGGCCGGTTTGCCGCCGGTCTCGGGCTCCCCGTCGTTTTTTCGTTCGTATACTGCGGCCACCGACGTAACGGGTGCAAATCGTGATGGCACCCCTCGTGTACCACCGACACCGGCGCTGCTCACGACTCGAGTCACGAGAACCTCACGTCACGGACAGCAGTAGGGCTCCTACTGGGGGCTGGCACTGACTCGACACGCTGTCAATGTTCTTGAACAGCGGTCGCGGCGTTGGCGTTAAACGCGCCGTCGGACGCAGGGCTTATGGGGCACTGGATCACCTCGAAGCGAAGCCGTTAAGGTGATCGATCAGATCGGCATGAGCCGCGCAGGATGGACGCATTCACACACACAGGACTTATATTAATCAGCACTTGGACGTCTGGCCGGTCTGCAGCTGTGAGACGCGACTAACCAAGACGACCGTGCCGTCTCGCTGCAAACGCAGCAGCTCCCCTCACCACACGTTCTCTGTCGCGCGCATACTGGGTGCCGACAGGAACGAGTTGAGGATCTGCGAGACCACGAGGAACCGCTCGCAGTGCCCGCTGCCAGAACGATACGACATGTCCTTGGCCGCCTTGAGCAGCTGGTTCACGTAGCTCTCGAGCTGCCGCTTGCGGAACAGCGTACAGACTCGGCGCCACCCCGTGCACGTCGCCACCAGCCCGCGGTTCGGCACGCGCGGCGGGAAGCTCGTGGACGAGTCAATGAACTTGACGCGGCTGCAGTACGCGCACCGCTGGTGATACCTGTCACCCCCGCGCGCGTTCACAGTCTTCATGACGCGCCGCCGCAACTCGCGGAACGACGAGTAGCGGTGTTCCACCTGGTACACGGGGCACTCCACCTCTCGCTCGAGTCGCAGGCGCTACTTCCGCTGCCTCTCGCTCTCGCCCAGCAACAGCGAGGCCGGCGGCAGACCCTTCTGCACATAGCGCAGGTAGACGTTGACCACGTAGACGGTGGCGCCGTCCGCGTCCTCGTCGTACGTGGCGCAGATCTTGATGTGGTGGATCTGGTTGAGCTTCACGGCGAACCTGGCGGTGCTCGAGAGGCGGCGGAGGCCAACTGGCGTCGCTTCCTCGGACGAGCTGGCGGTGGTGATGAGGCTGGCGCACTGCTGCGGCTCTGCAACTCCACGAAGTCGTCGTCGCTGGCGACGGAGCTCGGGCGCATGCTGGCTTCGATGGCTTGGATGTGGTCTTCCTTTGTCGGGTTCCGATGTGAGCTTGGGAGGGGGCGTGATGATGGAGGCGCTCTATTCTACGCCTGACAAGTTGAAGATGGCAGCCAATGGGAAGGACGGTACGGGATCGGTATACCGACGATATTGGCGAAATCGGATCGCAGAGCTTTCGCCGGGCTGACTGACGATCGAGCTGATCGATCTGTGCTGGCGCTGGTATCGTCCGAGTCTCGATTCGACTCAAGCCTCCCAGGCCGACCGATGCGCGCAGCCCCACGATTTGCGGTGCCAGTGCAAGGCGGCGACAGCCGAGAGCTGTTCATCACCACCTCGCGCTGATGGCGGTGCCATTGCATCACCTTTTTCTCATGCCAGCGCGCACAAAAGGCAAGCTATCTTCAAAGTGCGGGAACGAAAGGCAAGGTGCTTGTCGCGCATTATTTGCTGATCGAGCGCACGGACCGCGCGTGGCAGAGGCCGCGCAGCACATTTTGATGTGATGAACAGCTCGCCTTTCGCCACGCTGCCGGTGGTATTGCCAGCTGCCTGCAACGACAGGAACGAAAGGAATGGTCCGAACCTAGCAGCACCAAAGAGAACGAAATACGAAGCCCGACTGGGCTACGGAGAACGTGAGACATGGACTTCATTACTGACTGTAAATAAGTGGCGGTGGACGCCGTCGAGCTCCTTACACGGAAGTCAACCTCCCTACCGAAGCGGGCGACGCCCCCGCATCGCTGACAGCGGTGACGGATGCTCGATTGTCCTCGCGTCCCTGCGCCAAGAAGCTGCTCATGATCTGCGAGACGAGCACGAAGCGGCCGCACAGACTGCTGGCGCTCGCGCGGTACGACATGTCCTTGGACGCCTTGAGCAGCTTGTTCATGAAGTGCTCGAGGCGGTGCTTCCGCACGCGCGCCAGCAGCTGCCGCCAGCTCGCGGCAAGAGGCCCGCGGTTGGGCACGCGCGGCGGGAAGCCGGCGGCCGACTCGGTGGTGCCCACGCGGCTGCAGTAGGCGCAGAAGCGGAAGTGGTCGTGGTCGTTCACGACGTCCGAGATGCTCTTGACCATGGCGCGGAAGTCCGAGTAGCGGTGCTCCACCTGGTAGTCGGGCGTCTGGCCCTGGTGCTCGCGGCGCAGGCGAAGGCGGCGCTGGTCCAGCGTCTCCAGCGTGGGCAGCCCCTTCTGCGTGGTGCGCAGGAACACGTCCACGACATACACGGTGGCGCCCTCGCGCTCGTACGTGCGGCTGATGTCGATGCGGTAGATCTCGTTGAGCGACATAGCCGACTTGGCCGTCGTGGACAGCTGCGCGAGGCGGCGGCGACTCGGGCTGGCGCGCATGCTTGGGCTTGGGCTCAGCTCGCGCGGGAAGTCCACGTCGGCGTCGCGCTTGGACGGGCTTGTGGCGGTGGCGGCAATTGTGGCAGGCATCAGTGGCGGCAGAAGAGCTACGTGCGGTCCTGCGCGAATTTTGGGTTGTGGCGATGTCAAAGCGAAAATCGTTCGTGCACATGGGTATACTTTGAAGCCGGCACATGCTGGTCAAATGTGGGTGCTCGCAAGGGCCCCTGAAGCGTCGTGAATAGTGTGGGCCACATGATGGATGCGCCTGCGACAGGGCGGAAGACGGATGGGCCTTTGACAGATGATTACGATGCCCTGCCGACTGCCCCTGTCGCTCCTTCAAAGATCACCGAGGTCGGATCAATCGGGTCGCTTTCCCACTGCCAGTGGCAAATGCGCTTGCAAGGCTGCAGGCGCTGACCACGTTGTCGACAGGGATGGAGATCATCGTTGAGCACCACTAGCTGCCGCATCACCACCAATCTAGCAGCGACGCTGCAGCAGCCGCAGCCAGGCGTGTTTCAAAGCCGCCAGCAAGGCTTCCCGGTGGAGTCATCTTGCGCGACAAAGCTTGCGGAGTTGTCGGTGCTGCCTCGAACTTGGCGCTGTGATTGCGGCAAGACAGCCTGACTCGACAGGAACTCGCTCGACGTTAGTCGATCGCGCACTGCCGGCGAGATCGGCTCCACTGGCGTCGAGGTGACCGAGAAAAAGCTGTGGATTTTTCACATTTCTTCGGTGACCGACCGATCTCGACAGACAGCAGGCGAGCTCGATCAGTTCGATCACCAAGCATCTGGAGCAGCATCAGAAGGAAGTACGTCTCATTGGATTCGGTCCTCATCTACTGTAGCAAAAGTGCTTCCTCCATAACGACACTGCGATGGCAAGCGCTCGGCTAGCAGCAGCTCACCGCCGTCGTCGAGCTCACTGCTGTGCGCATGTGCGGGTCCCCGAGGAAGTCGTTGAGCAGCCCCGACACCGTCGCGTATCGCTCGCACTGGACGGCGCCGTAGCGGTACGACACATCCTTGGCCGCCGCGAGCAGCTCATTAACGAACTTCTCCAGCCCGTGCTTCCTCGAATGCACCAGCACCTGTCGCCAGCCCGTGTAGGTCGCCACAGGCCCCTGGTTCGGGTAGCGCGACGGGAAGTCGCCCGCAGTGGCTAGCCAGAGCACGCGGCTGCAGTAAGCGCACCACAGCGAGTGCTGGTCGTCTTCCCTCGGAGCACCCACAACGTCCAGGATGTGCTGTCGCAGCAACCGGAACGACGAGTAGCGGTGCTCCACCTGGTACTCGGCGCGCTCGCTCGGTGTCTCTCGCGATTGGCGCCACGGCAGCGTCACCTTCTTCTTGCTGCTCGTCGGTTTGGGCAACCCCTTCTGTCCACCCAGCAGGAAGACTTCCACGACGTAAATGGTCACGATGGCCCCGCGCTCCTGGCGGTTGTAGGCGGCGCGGATGGCCACGCGGCTGATCTGGTTGAGCGTGACGGCGAACTTGGCGCTGCTGGACAGCTGCGAGAGCCGCCGCCCCAGGTCCCTGTCCAGACTGCGGTGCTCGGCGTCCTCGTCGTCGTTGCCGCTGGAGCGCGCGCTTGCTTCGCTCTCGGGCCGCATCTTGGTGGTCGCTCGATGCGATGCTCTCTGATAATGAGCCAGGGAGGTGGAGGATGGAATGTCGCTTTCCAGGAACTTCAGCTGAAGATAGGATGGAACCTAGACTCTAGGTCGAGTCGGTACCGTTTCGGCCAGTCCGGTATCATACCGGTATGGTCCGACGTTTTGTCAAACGACATGCTCGCAATCCGACCAACACTCGCGGGGTAATCATTTTTGCGCGTGATGACCAAGGCCCCAGCAAAGGAGCTCCTGTCCGTCCTTGTGGCTGCATCGCCTGCTTCTTGGCCAGAGTCCCGGCGAGGCAGCAGGCTTCGAGGGCGATATCAAGCCTGCGAGAGCGCCTTCGTCTTCCTGCTGTTCTTCTCAGCTGCTTCAACCCGAGTTCAAAGGTTCAAAGAGACGCCGACAATGGAGAGGACGACTGCGTTCGTCTTCGCTTTGTCACATTGAGCGCGCTGCGACAACGGCAGCTTATAGTAACCTTGTGGTGTTGACTAACGGTGTTGACTAACGGGTCTGCTCTTTTGCTGCTGTTGCCGCTGCTGTCCGCAGTCAGCTCCGTGAGCTTGGCGATGACGTGGGTCCATTCGACGCCAGCAGGAACGACTGCAGCAGCTGCGAGACCGCGACGAAGCGCTCGCACTGCGCGCTGCCGTGGCGATAGGACTCGTCCTTGGCGGCGGTCAGTAGGTCGTTCACGAACGCCTCGAGCTTGTGCTTGCGGCTGTGTGTGAGCAGGCGGTGCCAGCCCGAGTAGGTGGCGACGACGCCCTGGTTCGGGAAGCGCGACGGGAAGCCGCCATACATCATGAGCCACAGCACGCGGTTGCAGTACGAGCACCAGACCGGGTGCATCTGATCGTCGCTCACGTCCACCACCTCGAAGATCTCCTGGCGCAGCGCACGGAAGGCCGAGTAGCGGCGCAGCACTGTGCAGTCCGGCCGCTCGCCGTCCTGTTTTACCAGCCGCCGCTTGCGCGCGCGTAGGTTCTCGCTGGTATTGGAGGTGGGCAGGCCCTGCTGCGCGCGCTGCTGAAAGACGTCCACCACGTACACGGCGGCGCCGCCCAGCTCGGGGCTGTCGTACACGCCACGGATGGCCACGCGCTGGATCTGGTTGAGCGAGACGGCAAACTTTGCGCTGTCCGAGAGCTGCGAGAGGCGGCGGCCCAGCTCCGCGTCCAGGCTACGTCTGTCGGCGTCACTTGCGGTCGTGGAGAAGCTCTGTCTCATGGTCTCTTGGTCTTCTGGGTCTTCTGGGTCGATTGGTCGATTGATCGATTGCCCGGTGCGGCGCAAGTCCAATTGTGAAACAGCAGTTGAAGCTGACGCGCAGGCTGAAGCCATGAAACGAGAAAAACGGTTTTCGAAACCGGTATATCGCTGCGACACGAACCAATCAGCACGCGCCAGAAAGTTAACCAGTCACTCGAACAAATGCGGCAGTCGAGCTATTTCGCGTCCGACCGCGATGGCTCCCCGCAGCGCTCCGTCTTGACTGCCCTGCGCACCCGCAAGCGCCGAGAGCGAGAAGAGGAAGATCGGACTGATGGACAAGAAGAGAAAACTGCAGTGACGCCGCTCTCTGAGATGGAGAAGCAGGTCGTGCGGCTGCGGAGGAGACACCCGGACACACTGCTGCTCTTCGAATGCGGCTACCGCATGCGGATCTTCGCCGAGGATGCCGCGGTTGGTATACCGCCCAGAATAAAGTTTGTCGTCGTCTGTACGGGTATCTTCATTGGGCTCATAACCTGTTACAACGGCTGATGTTGGTGACCTTGACAGCGAGCCGCGGCGGTGCTGGGTATCCGAGCGCAACAGCAGCGAAACTTCCTGGAGGCGTCGGTGCCCGTGCATCGGACCATGTTCCACGCGCGGCGGCTGGTGCTCGCGGGGCTCAAAGTGGGCGTCGTAAGGCAGGTGGACTCGGTCGCCGTGCTGGCCAAGACGCCGGGGGCCCACCGCAAACCTCTGTAGCGGTAGACGACAGGGACAGGATATGGTGTGGACATGTGGGCATCGGCGACTAACTGCAGTTGGTGGCGTGAGCTGCAGACGCGTGACGGAGATTTACACGCGCACGACGATTCCTGCAGTGGAAGGCAGTGGTGAGGACAGCGAGGAGGAGGAGGACACCCGCGCGCGGTTCATTGCTTGCGTCGTGGAAGCCACGGTGCACTCGAAGCCCTTCTTCTCCCAGTCGATGCACGAAGTGGACGAAGAGATGAAGAGCAGCCAGGTGCGTGGCTCTTCAGGTGCAGCTGGCAGGAGAGGAATTTTGCTGACGCTCTGTCTGGCCAGGCGTTCTCGGAGGAAGTTCGCATTGGCGTCTTCGTGCACGACGTCCACACTGGGGAGACCAAGTTCGACGAGTTCGAGGATGGTGCGTTCGTTTTCGATCATACTGCGTGAAGTGCGAGGCTGACTTCTTGTGGCGGTGAAATCCTCAGACGGGAAGCGACAGCGTTTGCAGCGGACACTGGAAACGCTCGACCCCGTGGAGTTTGTTCTCCCTGCAGGTCGACTGAGTGCGTACACGGAGCAACTAGTGGAAAGCTTCGCGTCAGCCCCAAGGGATTCCGTGGCCCTCACGAGCGACAGTTCTGCCGAGGATCTAAAGCCTTGCGTCCGTGTGGAGCGCGTGGCCAACGAGCATTTCGACTACTCGCAAGCCAAGGAGACCTTCAGGCGCGTTTTTCGTCAGGCCGAAGCCGAGTACACTTGCGTGGCGGCCTGTCCGAGTCTGCCGCTGCTCTGCGTGTGCTGCTTTGGAGGCATGTGGCAGTTCCTCTCTTCGCTTGACATGGCCAAGACGCTCGTGGCCCCGAACTACTCGAGTCTGGCAAGTCCCACGGCGACGTTTGCAGGGCAGTTCCATCTCCCAGCTGAGGCCCAGCGAGACCTCGACCTCTTCGTCAACTCGGTCAGTGCCGGTTCTGCCACTGTTTACCAGGGAGACAACCTGCGCTCTTTACTAACCTGCGTGTGGGGTATCGTAGACCACCAAGCGTGGCGTAGGCTCTCTCCTATCGACTCTGATCACACCAAAACGAATGCTGGCGCACAGAAACTTCGCGACTGGATCCGCACGCCGCTCAGCGCCATCCCGGAGATTCTGGAGCGCCAGCGGACCGTCGAGAACTTGACCTTCCCACCCGGAACGCTGTTAACAGAGGCAGCACCACACCGAATAGCGTACGAGGAGCTGACGACGAACATCCTGCCACGCTGCAAACACCTAGTGAAGTATCTGCAGCAGGTTCATCTAGGCAGGGCAACTCCTAGCCAAGCGGTGGGCGTCCTCGAGATTTTGAGGGATGTTGAGGCCCACGTCAAGTCGCTCAAGACCAGGTTTGCTTCAAGCTCCGACATGCCACAGACCAGCAGGAAGCGAGATCTAGTTCCCCTAGTGGAGCAGCTCCTGGAAGGCTACCCGACGCTACCCACTCAGCTCTGCCAGCTCCTTGAAGAAATTAACGCCAAGCACGCGCGGCAGAACGATGTCGAGAACACAGTGCAGAGGCGTCTAAACAGGAAGCCAGCGCAAGCTCGCAAGTACCGAGAGTTGGTTCAGGAGCTGGAGCTGCTCGATAGACAGTACGACGCTGTCTTAGTAGGCTGCAGAGGAATCCTCCAGAACCCGTCGCTTGAGTACACAACGTTTCGAGGAGGGTCAGTGAGGGACATTCCCCATCTGATCCAAGTGAAGCGAGCAGATCTCCACGAGGTGCCGCAGGGATGGCTCGTTGTCAACTCCACCAAGGAACTGGTTCGGTTCCAACCTAAGGAAGTCGTCCAGCTGCACCTGCAAGAGGATTTCGTCAAGAAGCAGAAGCAGCAGCTGGTTCGAGCAACGTGGAGGCAGTTTGTCACAGACGTGGACGCAGCAGTGTACGTGTCGGGGATGAAAGGCGTCGAGATGTTGGCGAATCTCGACGCCTTGTGCTCACTGGCTACGGTGGCGCAGAGCTACCCGAACTACACGCGGCCTGAGTTTGTAGAGGGGGAAGGCGCCACTCTACAGATCGCCGATGGCCGCCACCCGATTGTCGAAATGCTGCTGGAAGGGACGTCTTACATCAGCAACTCGCTCTCAATGTCGAGCAGCGTGGACTGGGATGGGTCGTTGCTGGTGGTATCCGGTCCGAACATGGGCGGCAAAACCAGTCTGCTGCGGATGTGTGCGCTCGTGGTGGTCCTCGCGCACATGGGCTCGTTCGTCCCGGCTGCAAGCGTACGGTTATCGGTGTTCGACGGCATCTACACGCTAATGCACCGCAGTGCGACGACGTTCAGTCCACAGATGCGTGGTAGCCCCTCGAGTGCGCAAGAACTGGCGGCGCTGGGCTCGATCTCGCGCAACGCTACGACGAGGTCGCTGGTTCTCCTCGATGAGATTGGCTTTGGCATGCCCAGTAACTACGCAGACGCTGTGGCCGTAGCCCAGGTGCAGTATTTGGTCGAGGCGATCGGATGTCATGTTGTGTGGGTTTGCGACGCATTTGACGACGTCGATCGAGAAACTGCAGACTCGGCTGGGCGACTAGTGCCAGACGAAGCAGCTCGCGTTTCATTTCGACGGCCAAACGCCGACATTTCATTACGTGCTGCGAGACGGCATCGCGAGGGCGAGTTTCGCGATTGAGACGGCGAGAGGAGCTGGAATCCACTGGAAATACTCGAGCGCGCGCGAAGCTTCCGACGAAATCTGTAGTCCGGCAAAGAACCCCAATTTTGGTGCTGGAAAATGTTGTATTCTGCCGGAAATTAATTATTCCTAAGCTACTCTTTTCGACAACACGCTGTTCAGCGGCTCGGCGAGGAAGTCGTTCAGCAACATGGACACCGTCTCGAATCGGTCGCATGGCTTGCACCCCGAGCAGTAGGAGATGTCTTTGGCGGCGCGCAACAACTGGTTCACGAAGGCCTCGAGGCGCTGTGCCCGACTGTGCACGAAATACCTGCGCATGACCAACTCGCTTTGAAAGCGCGACGGGAAAACACCCGATTTCACAAGCGCTCGCACGCGCGAACAGTATGGACACCACCGCGGATGCGACTTGCCCTTGGGTGCCGCTACTGCCTCGCCGACTTGGTCACGCAGCACGCGGAACGCCGAGTAGCGGTGCTCAACCTGGTATTCCGCGCTTGTATCGTCCTGGTATTCCGGCTGCTTTGACTTGGGTAGACCTCTCGGTGGCGCCTCCAACAACACATCAAGCACATACACCGTCATGTGCTCGTCGAGGTCGAAGTGGGGCTTGCTCATCCGCACGTGATGTACGTTGTTGAGAGTCATGGCCATCCTGGCACGCGCGAGCTGTGCCAAACTCGAGCACTCGCTCTCCTCCCTTCCGAGGAGAACCATCAGCCACTTTTGTATCGGCGTAGAAGCCAAGCTTTTCACTTGTGTTGCTAGTTGTCTTCACTGACGGTGAAGCTGTCGCATCGTGGGCTCATGTCGGTTGGATCTTCAAAGCCCCCGACGCCCCTCGAAGCAAGGTGGCCAACGTGGTGCCTATCGATCCTCCGTGTCGCAATGTTCGCCAAGGCTCGTACTCGGACAAGACTACCCACTCTACTGAGAAAGTCTTGTCGCCTGATCACCCCGCTCGCTCTGCATTGGAGTGAACAGCAATGAAGCAACTCCTTGGGCACGGAAAGTCCCACGATACCCCCCGCATACGACTTCACTACCGCGGTGATGCTGTCTTCTCAAACGTGATACTGCTTCTACTTTTAGCGTTATCTGCCACACCACCGAGATGTGTTCTACTTGCTACCAGTAAGCACGCCGAAATGAAGCCCCAACACGATCAGCGTTCGTTTTCAACGCCGACTACCAGTACTCATGATGCACTCATATGGGGACAAGTCGCATCCGAAGTGACGTCCACACTGCTCGTGCGTGTGGAAGCTCTTCAACTCTAGATAGTTCCCTCCGCGCTTCACAATCGGCCAAAATCGCAGTCGCTCCCAGCGTCCAGAAACGTTCACGACCCAGCAATTGCCTACCTCAATAGGCGTTTCCTACCGCTCCGCAACTGATAGCATGGGTTGCAGTTAAACATCATAAGAAATCATTCCTAACTTCGCTTTCTCGCCCCTCCAGCAAAGCGTCTTGACAGAACTGCGTCGAGAGCAATCAGCCATAACGTGTGACAGCGCAAAACGCTGAGCGAACGCCGCGCTTCACCATTTGTACGCGCTTCCTTCGCTTCCACGTTGCGGTCCACTCACGAAATCTATACTGGAATAGCCATCTGACGTGCTCTTTTTCCATGTGAGTATGCGAAAAACAACATGAACTTTGCCGCGTCGTCTTCAACATGGCACTGTTCAGAGCACCTCCGAACTCCGGAAGCCATGGTTGTGGACGAAAATGGCACCGGCCTGAGGCGAATTGTCGGCATTGACGGATATGGACCGAGGACACCCTTGCCCACAAGGGTGCTCGCCATCTGACGCTCAGTGGAGAGTGGAGCAGCCGCTACAGTTCTTGTCGCTCCGGCGGCAGGTGGTGCGGATACTCTCTTGCCGAATCTCCACAGTACGCGCGTCGCAAGGCTACCAGACATGCACCCGAGCCACAGCTTGTGCTTCATTCAGTGTCCTATCCGACCCCAGCCGGACGGTGTAGAACTCACTGGTGTTACTCGTCCACAACGTAATTCTCCAAGGCTCAGTACACACATTCGATTGAGAATGGCTTTCGCTACTATCGCACGATTCCTTAACCTCCGTCAACGTCACCGCCGGCGTCGCGAAGGAGCTTCACAACACCGACTTCAGCGACACGGATCATCGAGACGCGTACAGACCGTGAGCACCGTCAACGGTGTTCTCCAGATGGAGGCCATCTCCGTCGAGTTCGACATCAACAGCAACCGGTCCATATCGGCTTCATTCTCCTTCTCATGCAATAGTGCGCGCACAGACCGTCTCGGACGGGACCCCGCTGAGATTTCAATGAACTCGATACGGTCCTTTCGCGCGGTGGACCCCACGTATGTTGCCAAGGAAGACCAGAAGAAGCTCCGCAAGGCGTTGGAGCGCGCAGTCAGACAAGAGCGGAAGCAGGCGCGCAAGATGAAAAGGCTCACTGAAAAGACCAGGCGAAGCAGCAAACGGATCGTGCTGCTGTCTGCCGGAACTGTCAGCGACTGCAGCGTCTCGTCGGACCAGGACATCCTGGCGGAGATCTGGGCCAAGCGCTCGTCGTCGCTAAACTGCATGGATGCCGACGACATGCCGGAAGTGGACGAAGACTTGGCGGATACTGCGCCAATGGAGTTCCTCTTCTTCACGGGGTGCCCGGACGACAAGAGCCTGCGCGAGCTGGACGTGGGCAACCGGCGGCTTCGGTCCAACCCGCGGGCTGCGCGGTACCCGGCAGAGCCTTCTTACGCCACGACGGTGCCCGTCAAGCCGACGTTAGTATCCCACATGCCACCGCTTTTCGCGCCACGCTTTGACGTCACCCTGGGATGAACAGGTCGACTCGAGTGGTGAGAGACAGCAGCACAACAACTGGAGCAGCTGGCAGCAGAACGCCGACGTTGGTCTGGATAACAGGACGAGGACAGGAGTCTTCGAGGCAGCGCTTCTCCACCGATGGCAGTGGATAACACATAAGCAATAAAGCCAAGCGATGCTCTCGCACCATACATGAACTGGTTCAGCATGTGAGTGCTCGCATCCGAGAGGGCTACACGTTGCAGACGACTGTCGATACTCGGCGCATTTAAGTTCCCTCCACGTTACGGCCTGCACTAGCAACATGGTGATGCGGCAAACAAGCGCCGACAAAGGACAATTGCAAGTGAAGTCCAGTGTGGCAATGCTGCTAGCAACGGCGTCTTCGTCGACAATATTTGGCGCTTCGAAGATGGCCAGTACTGCTCACCTCGGATTGTTGCTTCCAACCTCTACGCGGATAGCTTACATCGCCATGCGCGGGGCTATTTGAGCGCCGAGCGTCCTTGTCCTCGCCGACTTTTCTGCTTGCCGACGCAACGTTCCGACCTGCCACGGCAGCGTGATATCCCCATCTTCAGCTTGCATTCCGTCGGGGACAAGCAGGTCAAGCAGGCCGTCAAGCAGGCCGTGAGCAGCGGCCACTCGCTCTTGGTGACTGCAACCCGATCCTGCACCGCTTGAACACGCACAGTTCAAACGGCCGCGCAATGGTCACCGAGTGACGGGCTGCCGCAACGAAAGCCCTCTGCTCCGAGCGTTCTGGTCGACGCAAAGCAGGTGGGGAAATGGAGCTCCACGCTGCGTGGGCATTGCCCTGGGCAAAGGAGCCCTGCCAGCTACAAGTTGTAGCCTACAACTTGCCGCTCTTGAAAGTCAGGCTTGAACCCGCCATGGAAATCAGGGGTCTTGCTCGCCGTGCTGGAAAGATAGCTTCTGGTCACCATAGTGCCTCGCTTTCAAACAGTGCAATTGTTCCCAAGTGGTCCCTTGCAGCTCGTCTGTTGAAAAAACCTCGCTTAAGTAGCTGTCCACCTCCCTTCGAGTCACAACGAACGATCTTCGCAACTTACGCGAGGATCCGTCGCGACATGCGGCGCACATAGCCTGGGCAGTTCAATGAAATTTGCCGATACAACTCCACACGAACCCATTCTCCGAAAGCTCCCGCCGCTGGTTCATTCCCGCAGTTCTCCGCTCCGCGTCATGCCCCAGCCAGAAGCTCCCCCTGCTCCAGCGCCTGCAGCTACGGCTCGCGCGCCGCCACCGCCCGTGCCGGTCGCTGTGCCTGAACCCGCGCCGGAGCAGGAGCCGCAGCAGCGACAGTCCGAGTCTTTGCCCCCTCAACAGCCCTCCAAGCGCCGCCACAGCGGCATCATGCGCGCCATCGGCGGCTTGTTCAAGCGCAAGTGCAGCGACGCCGACGATGCCACGGCTCCTAGCGACAGCGAGGCCTCGCAGCGGCGCACGTCGCGCTGGTCTCGCTGGTCGCACCGCCAGTCGCTGCCTTCAGCGTCGCTCGACGTGGCTGTCGTGGCGGCCGTGGCGGCCCCCACGGCCGCTCCCATTCGGGAGACCGAGTCGGTGTCTACAGCCTCCTCGCCGCACATGGAGCAGCCGCCGGCCAAGAAGTCCAAGCAGGCGGAGAAGCCCAAGAAGGAGCGCAAACCCATGTTCGCCAAGGCCAAACAGTCGCCCACCGAGCCGTCAGAGCTGCTTGCAGCCGACTCGAGCGACGAGTCGGGTGCCGAGCCGTCCCGCGTGTCCTTCCTCTTCTTCGGCGGCAGTGACGCCGACTCGACGTTCCAGCCGGAGCTGCGGCCTTCGGAGTACGACGACCTGCACGAGGACCAGATCCGCCCGTCGCTGCAGGCCAAGATGCCGCTCTTCTTCTCGCCGGCAGTGGTGGAGAACCTGCGTCGCAGCAGTATCCTGCCCGACCCCAAGGAGTACGAGTTTTGAAGAGGTGGGTGAGGTCTGGCACGTTTGCGCTGGATGATTTAATATTTTTTTGGTGTAGCAGTAGAGTAGCATTAGCGTATCTAGGATAGAGGGAAAAGCAAGCGGAGTAAAAGTGCTGGAAATAGACACCACAGACACCAATTTGCACTTGGCCCATGTGGCAGTGTGGATGGACTCGATCACGGAGAGTGCGAGTGAGTGCAGCCATTTCGCCATTTTAGCTGGCAGCGCGAAAGATGAAGTGATGAAGCCGCGCGAGGATTGTCCTTGTGTCTTTCGCGGCACGTGCTCTCTCTGAAAGGTTGGAGCTGCCTGTCCTGCACTCGGTTTGCCTCTGTGCTCGCTCTCTTCTTGGTGCGCGATCGGACGACTATTGCCACAGTCCTATTCAAAGCTTGAACCCACTCTGCGACAATAAATAAAGGCGAGAGCGGCTGTCGAGTTGCTCTTCTTGGATATCACCGCGCAAGAATGGCAAGGTGGTCGCCACTGCATGGTATGCAGGACACGGAGGACAGGTGCTGTGTCAGATTCGGCCCATATGGCCCCCATCATGTGATCTCAACGATAGCCTCCGCTGATCCAAGAAGCCGAAAGTCCGTGACGAGAGTCACCGCTACCATTGCGTGTCGAATCAGTCGCTCGTGCGTTGAGAAGTCCTTTACGACAGGTGTGTCCGCTTGTTCAGCAGACACACCTGTCGTAAAGGACTCGTTCCGTGCGAGTGCCCCTCCACGGCCGTGGTGCAGCATTACAGACAACGACGGAAATATCCGACACAAAAATCCGACAGACAAATAGTGCAACTACTACTCAGTCAATCAGGTTCGACCGAAGAACTTGGTCTTTGTAAACCATGTGCTTTTTTGTATTTTCTCTATAATGTCGTGTGTTTTATAGTTATTTACGTGTGTTTTATGTTGGCTTTCATGGTGATGCAGACGGGAATTTCTATCATTTTACTGTCATTTTACTATGGGGGATGGCATTCAGTGGTGCCGGATTTATCCGTCGTTGTCTGTACCATCGCCAACACATGATCCAAGTTGTGGCAGCAAAGCAAGAAGTCAGCACGATTATTTGTGCGCTTATCCAAAATATTACGACTGCTATTTCCACCGTCCAATCGACATAAAGTCAGACCAATTGACGTTCCGACGGGGCCTGTACATGTCCGACATGTGCACTTTGCACCGCGCACAAGTGGCGGGGGAGCTCCACCAGGGAGCTGCGTGCGCGCTCTCTCTTGCTCGTCTTCGTCCGGCGATTGTCAATCCCAGAAAAGACGCGGCGACTCCATCACCTCCTCGCTTTCCGCAGCGATCGCACATTACAGGACACCGGAGCCGCAGCATTCCTTCATGGGCTTATCAGGGTTCTTCCACTACGTGTGGGACCTCGTGCGTCGGCCATTCGAGGACTGCACGAGCTGCTGCGACGTCCTGGACCCGGACTACTACCGCAAGACGTCGCCCGGCGTGCGCAGGACGCCGCAGCAGTTCAACCGCTGGGACAGCGACGTCAAGTACGACTTCACGCAGTCGCGCCCTCCGTCGTCGCTCCCGCCTTCGTCCAGTAGCCACGCAGGTGCCATGACGCAGCGTTCCAAGACGTCGTCGAGCTCATGGTCCGACTCCCCAATGAACTACTCGTACGAGGAGGAGGACGACGACCAGCAGCACTTGCAGTTCTTGTTCTATGGCGGCAGTGATCCGCCCACGCCCACGTCCACAGGAGGAGGCATGTATGCGAACGGCTATCGAAGCGACATGATCTCCAAGTACATCCAGCCCGTAGAGCCCGTCAGTCCGGCGGCTATTCCGTCGCCACGAATCAACCACGAGATGCCGTGCTTCTTCTCGCCGCGTAACACGCCGCAGTCTCCGATGACCGCGCCGATCTACTCGCCGCACCTCTTCAGAATCACCGAGCAGCAACCACGGCGCAGCTCTGGGTACTACCGATCGAGTTACTCCCGGTGAAGGATCTTCGCCTCCCCCAATCCTATCTATCTAGGCAGCGCGCGTAGTAGCAGTGCTGCGTTTTGGTTCCCGCGTCCTCCGTATGAGGCGCTTCTGCCTGTAATAAAGCCTTGAGTCCTTCTCCACAAGAGTATCAGCACACGTAGGTGCCTCATAGGCGAGTCTGACGCAACCTGCAGCGATTCCTACGCCAGGAACCCAATTGCTCGGCAAGTGTAGCCCACGTGGTGGCCGTATCCAGGCGTCCTGGCATCGGAGCCCAAACGGTCAGTTAGGGTCAAGGTTTCGCCGTTGGAGGCAAATCCTCGCAGCCGTCAGCCGCAGCATGCAGCCCCCACGAACACGCTGGATTCTCCCGCCGACTTCGTTCGTGTCGTTCCCGATGGCCATGTGTCTGTGGCCACGGAAGCTCAGTGAGCCACATGTGGAAGTACTGTGTCCAAACATGTGACCCACATCTCGCTGTCTTTTGTATGCAAGCTGCCGGAAACAGGACAGTCCGCACGGAACGACGCGAACTCCGAGCTTCTACATGTACATTCGGTCCAGCTGCCAGTCACCCGGTCAGGCTCCAAGACCAGCAGCATTTCATGGCAGCCATCAAGCAAGACGCTTTCTTGTCCAGCATTGCAGCTTCACCTGTAGGCTCATTCCCCAATTCGATTCCATTCACTCGAATCAACGTTCCGCAGTAACGTCCATCAACCAACTCCACCACAACACAACCATGCGAGCTTTCATGCGTGCCATCGGCCTCGGCGGCCTCTTCCGTCGCACGGCCGCCTCCACAGTCTCCACATCTTCAGGCTCGATGATTAATAAGGCCGGCAGCTTCCGCGTGATTTCGCTCGAGCAATTCGAGAAGCTCACGACTGTCGACAACGCGGCCGCCTTTGAGGCGCGTCGCAGCAGCCGCAACAGCTCCCTCGGGGAGCGCCCGCAGTTCCTCTTCTTCTGCGGCAGTGACAACTCGGCCTTCCCGTCGGGTGAGCTCATCTCGTCCAACGGCAGCACTCTGGCGTCTCGTCTCGCAAGTATGCAGGCCGCCACCCCGGCACAGCCCGCCATCGACCACCACATGCCCGTGTTCTTCACGCCGGCGCTGTCCCCCGTTGGCCCCGAGCTCGGGGTCAAATTCGCTGGCGCTGGCTGCTAGTCGACCCTCGAGTCGACAGTCTCCACTACGAGCTTCCTCTTCCTTCTCTAAAGCACCAGAACATCACATGAGGAGAGCTTTCCAGTGAGTGGAGATCAGCCACCCGCGCGGTGAGAAGACGCTTTTCGTCTCACTTCTCAAGACGAGTTCACTCCATCTTCAACCATCAATCACCACTCTTCTGGTTGGTCGCAGCATTGGCAATCGAAGCCGGTGCACTATACAAAGCGACCAAGCAGGTGACCAAGAACCCTCAACTTACAACGACCCCAGAGCGTGGCCGTGCCTTGGAATCCTTCACGGGATTCAATGCGCGACCACGCTTTGGGACTCCGAGGATCCCTCGAACTATTCCACTCCGTCGAGCTCCGACTGAAGGACTTGACAAGAATATTTCCATCCTGAACGTCACCGTGAACGCAGCGCAGACAAGAATTTTCATCAGGATCGCCATCTTCTCGCTATCCAGCTTTCTGTCGCTCGGGGAGATTACAGACGTGCAACTAGCTCCCCCTGGCCCGGCGACCGAAGCGAACAGCGAAGAAGTAGCGTCACTATAGTAGAAGTAGCGCATTTCCCAGCGGAAGAAAATGCGCCCGTGCAACTTGGTTTTACAGAATCTCCCGATCAATACAAAGTTCTTCACTCAATTTTGTTTAGAGCAATACTTCGAAGTACTTCAAAGTAGTCAATAATGTGAAAACGCCCTATAAATACAGGGTAAGATGGTTTGACTCATACGAACCTCCGATGCGACCCAAGACAGAAGTCGATCACCATTTAAGAAAATGGTGCCTTCGACTTCGAAGGGTGGCGTTGGAGAGCACCAACGCAAGCGTTTGACCCAACTCCTGAGCCACGAAAAAGGGAACGGAAAAGCAGCCTCGTACGTACCTCCAATGGGTTTCAATCGTGACGTCGAATTCTCACCTTTAGGCACTGCATGCAGATCTTACGGACTTCCGAGTCCGGTCATACGTGGGGCCAGGAGTCTTCCCAGACTGCCGAGTCTCAACTCCACTAAAAATGCCACGTTCGACCTCGACGTCGCATTAGTGACAGCTACAGAGCAAGCTTCCTTGCTCTCGCCACTGAAGATCACTCGACGGACCGATGGGGTCGATGCCAGTCGATCATTGGTAGCTCTTGACAACGATCGGCCTGTATCAATTGGAGCGCATTTGCCACAAAACTGCTTGCCACTTCCCGCCACAAGAAGCAGCACTCGCTCGTCGAAGCAGGGTCAGCTTGATCGAGACAGCTTGATGTACATTGCGTTGAAACGTGTAGCCCAAGTTGATTGCCACTTTGAGACGCTAACATCTTCACTTCGTTGTCAGGCCTGTGAAAACCAATCAAGCGGCTCCAGAGCAGCAGCTCGAAGAACCAAACAACAATGCTCTCACCCTCGATAACGAGAGAAAGCAGCGACACGAGGCCGCACGTGAAAGGCACACTCGACAGTTGGAAATCAATCGACGGCGTACTACCGTCGCTGCCGCATCTCAAAGCTTTTTCGATCGTCTTGCCTTCCTTCCAGCCCGCGAGGCTGTTGCCGTGAGAAAACACCTCAATGTTTGTCATTAAGGATAACGCAACTGATCGACCGCGCGTTTCTTGTCTTGGGCTGTAGGTTTTTGAAGCCCAGCAGGAAGCACTGCTGACGTTCTGCTTGAAGCAATTTCGCGGCGAAGTTGATGAGAGAGACTTGACGGTGATCCACGTAAGTAAAAATCTTCACTTATGTTGCTTGGGACACTGGGGTAACAAGTGTGTTTTCTTCGTTATGGCAGGGTGAGCTGTTGCAATTAATTGCAAAAGCGGAAAAGGAGCTGCGAGAGAGGCTGGACAGACAGCAACAAGACGAGGTGCGTAAAACTGTTTGGTTACCAACGACTTTCTGTGACGAATGGCGTCTTCCGTGAAGTTGCAAGCCGAAGAGAAGAAGGAAGCACTTCAGCTTTTGAGAAGGTCGCACCAAGAGCAAATCCGCCAGCGCCTTACGAAATCCAAGGAGCGTCGCCAGCAAGAATTAGCTGCGCGGGAATTAATTGTGAAAGAGCAGGAGCGTCTGGACAAGAAATTCGACGCTCGTCAAGTCGCGAAAAAGCAATTTTCCGAGACCCACGGCGAGAAACTCGCCGAGCAAATCAAAAACAACGCCATGGCTCGCAGCACCTTTGCGCTGGCAGTACAAGGATCGAGTCCGGTAAGTAATCGACGCCTTAAATTGGTGCTTGCCCAGTTTTATTGACGCTTTGGCTTCCCCTGCAGCTGTACCGAACGCCGTGGTGGTCGGACGAATCTGGTGAACGACTGAAAGCCTTCCAACGTCCCATGACCGTCCAAGCGCCGACGCAGTCCCCAGTACTTTACTGCAAGAAAAGATGTCAATGGTACGACTAGCACATTGAAACGAAAGGCCTAAGACCAGGCCCAGCACTGTTCGGCACAATAGACACAAGCACGTTAACAACCTCATTGGATCCGTCTATCCCACCGTGTTGCCGCGCCTCGTAGTAGGGAGTTGTTGCTGCTTCAATTGATGCTGATTTCATGGCAGTTAAAAGTGGCTGGCTGCCTACTGGAAGAGCTCCGGCGTCTGCTCCTCCACGTACAGCAGCGTGGAATTCACCTTCTTCTCCCAGCCATCCAGGCGGCTGACGAGCTCCTGCAGCTGTGACTTGTCCAGCACGCGTGGCTGCACCCACGTGACCCGCACGATGCCGTCCACCTGGTCAATGGAGCCCTTGATGAGCTTGCACGAGAGCGCGCGCATCACGAGCCACTCCACCTGCTCCAGAGGCAGGCGCGTGGCCTCGGCGATCTCGTGGAACTGGATGTTGCGCTCGTGTGACGGGCGCTGGAACACCAGCACCATGAGCGCCAGCAGAGCCACCTTCTCCTTCACGTACTCCTGCTTGGTCACGAGCGCCGGCTGTGCGTTGAACTCCTTGCTGTTCTGGCCCACAATCTCGTTGAACCGGTCAATGTCGCCCTTGTTGAAGGCGTGCAGCAGGTTCGAGAGCCACTGCTTGTCCGTGCCCTCCAGCGCGCGCAGGATCGGGGTCGCCAGCTACACAAACGTCAGTGTTAAAACATTAAAACCCGTTAAATATCACCGTTTAAACGTTTAAACATACCACTTCGCCGAAGTTGAAGACGCCGTCGCCCGTGAGCGCAGCGATGCTGATGTTCACGGCCAGGTCGAAGCGCTCGTCCTGACGCATCTCGTCGTACTGCGTGTAGGCCAGGAACATGAGCGCGTTCTTGTAGAACTTGTCGGCGGGCCCCAGCGCGCCGTAGTAGTCGCAGGCCACGCGGTAGTAGGCCGCGTGCACCACGGGCTCGGCGCCCACGAGGCTCTCGATCACCTGCTTCTCGTCGTCCACTGTGGCCTTGACGTCGGGCAGGAAGTCGGCGCCGCGGCGGAACTTGAGCTGCGCGATCTGCATCTTGCATAGCAGCACGGCCTCGTGCGCCGTCTTGGTGTTCAGCTGGCCCAGCAGCTGCTCCATGAACTCCTGCGCCTTGGCCGGGTCTGCAGCGAAAGTTACAGCATTCAAGACAAATGGTTAGTACAGCATAAATTGCTGCAGGTTTTGGCTGTAAACGTAACGGTTTTACCTGCGAATTGTGCGCTGATCTCCGTGCAGATGACCACGAGGCGGATCGGGTTGAGCTTGTCCTGAAAAGAGCGGATGAACTCCTGGTACAGCTTGGGCAGGTTCAGCGGGTACTTGTGGCACATGGGGTCGCGCACGAAGGCCTCGATCTCGCCCGTCAGTTCATGGTACAGTCTAATCGAAAAGAATAAGTACAACGATAAAGTCTGCCAAACTATCTTTCCCAGGTTCGGCGGAACGGAGCCGAGCCCAGAGAGAGAAAGAGGGCACGTACTTGCGCACATGCAGGTCCTTAAGCTTCTGGTAGCGCTGTGCGATGTCCGGGTACGCGGCCTGTTCCTTGGTGATGAAGTCCGTCATGCTTAGCTGTTCGTTCCTCGGCTGCGGATTCGGGGAATTGGATCCTTGTGAAAAAAGAGGGAGCCTCGAAAACCTTCTACAGCCGATAGTATATGCTTTGTAATAGGTATTAAATGCGGAAACAATAATATGCTATTTGACAGGATTCCACTTCAACTCAACTGCCCTTTTGATTTTGAACAGGATGTTCTTGATACATGTACATGCTGTCGCTTCGATTAGGTGTTACTTGCCCTCGCGCCACTAGAGGATAGCGTTTCCCTCCCTGCTGGGGTTGGTGCTCACCTTCATACCACCATTACAGCATCGCCGTCGCCCTCCGAGCGCGCGCGAGGGCCCACAAACAGCAGCCGGCCAGTCGGTGAAGGAACCTTGGACATGGGCAGCCCGTGGCTTTCGCTCACGTCGACTTGACTGCGAAAGCTTGCTGGTGGGGGGATTAAACGACTGGGCGGAACAAATCGCGGCGTCTTGGCTGCAGCCGTCATAGCTACGACTTTAGTCACAACTGTCGAAGGCCCTGCAGCTGCTGAGCGGAGGATGACTGGAGGCTTCGGGCCAAAGTTAAAGCCAGGATGCTCCAGGTAGGGCTGTTGCTGAGGTCTTGAATTCTCGCCCGACGATGAAGCCACCACACTCGCATCTGGCCGAGGGGGAGGCCAGTCGTCGATAAGGTGCCGGATCGACTGCTCATTGCGCGACTGGAAGCGAGTGAGCAGCTTCCGTGCCGAGTCCACCGAGAGGTCTGGCAGCTTGCACAGCGCAGAGGCCTCCACAAGCCGCATCAACTCGTCGAACGTCATCAGCACGCCCAGCTCGGCGCGGGCCACCACCACGCGCATGATGCCGGCCTCGTCGCTCTGATGGAAGTAGCCGTTGTTGCTCTTGCCCACTCCGCCCTGCGCGCGCTTCTTGACGCGCCGATGCAGCGCCGCGAAGTGCACGCCGTACATCTTGGCGGCCGAGCGCAGACTCATGCCCTGCTGCTCCACGGCCGCGATGGCCTTCTCCCACGTCTCGGCCGGCACCGTGTGGCTCAGTCTGTAGCCGCGCTTGTCGCTGCTGTCGTTGTGGTTGGCCGTGGACGAGGACGCGTTGGACACTGAGTCGTCCATAGCGGTGCCGTTGACACTGGCGCTGTGGCGAACGTGGGGCGGCAAGGAGCTGCCACCACCGTGTGGGCCGTTAGCTTGGTCTGTCAGGGCGCCGGTCTCACTGCGGGTACCGCGGTTCCAGTTGGACCGCATGTCCTCCTGGTCTCTTGCTACCGACCCAGCAGTGTCTTGCGCGGTCCGCGGCGCCACGCGTCGGTGGTCGTTCACGAGCACGGCGCGCCGCTGCTGCTGCAGCAGGAACTGGCGGTGGTACTGGCTGAAGCTGCGCTGTAGCTGCGTTTGACGCTGTCCCTCGCCGGACGGATGCAGCGCACCAGGAGGAGCAGGAAGAGTAGGGGCTGACCGCGCCGAGTACATAACCATTCGCCGCGCCTCGGGGGAGATGGAGCCGCCGTCGCTCGGTTCTTTCTCCTTCTCGTCGTCGCTGTTGTTGCCGCTGCTGAAACTGCTGCCCGTGGCTTGCGCGGCCCCCGCATTGGTACTGTTGTTATCATGGAGATTGTATCGGCGAAGCGGCGCGGCCTCAAGCCGCTCCGGCAGCAGCCCAAACGACGTCTTGCCTCCGGCGGCCGCCGCGCCGAACGCGAAGCTGTTGAACTGCACGAAGCCGTGCAGCCGCTTGAACTCGAGCACCCAGCGCGACGGCGGGAAGTCGGGCGGCAGCGTCGCGGCGCCTTCCTGGCTGGCCACGGCGCGCACGGCCTGCCGCACGTCGTCGGACGTGACACGCTGCTGGCGATGGAGCTGCTCCTTGAGCGCGCGCAGCGCCTCGTTCTCGCCGTCCACGCTCAGATAGCCTCGCACCGACACGCCCGGCGCCGCCGAGGACAAACAGCTGGTACTGCTGGTGCTTATACTGACGTTGTTGCTATTGCTCGCGCGCTGGACGCTCATAAGCGCTGCCGAGATGATCGATCGCAGGGGAAGTCGAGCTCGACGCCTTCTGCCTGTTATGAAATGAAGCCAGAGCCACCGCTCATTTGTTTCTCTCCAGGTCGGATTGCTTCCAAAGTTTGATTTAAAAATCAAAAATCAAAACTAATTTGACTTGTTTCCAGTAAGACCATAGTGAGGCCAGGTAAAATCGGGCCCAAAATATCGACATTTGCCGATGCTCTGACAAGGTATCCCTGCATGAGCATCGACCAGACTTCTTCAACGCAACAGAACCCAACGAAGATGCTAGCAAGAGCCACACGCAGTCGGAGATGCCTAATTTGGGGGCGCAGGCGGCGACTTCTTTTGGCGATAAGAGCTATTCCACACGACGTTGGGACCAGTTTCAAATCCGAGCGCTGTTCGGCGATGGCAACCCAGTGGATCCAGTGGATTGAATCCACACATGCGATCGCCAGCAACCAGCGGCATGTCGGCGTGAGGCTCAACCTGCGTTGGACTGGCTTGGTGACGCTGTTGCTGCGGAGGCGACATTAGCGGTGATTCTGTTGTCGCCGATGCTCATTCACCTACTGGTGCATATTCGCTTCAAGCTGTCGCGCCTGGGCCGATGCCGTTCTATTGGCGTCTTGCTTCGATACGGACGGAGACGACAGACATATCACCTTTGGCAGCCAGCTGGTCAGCACCCAGGCAAGTGGAGCTTGATAATGAACGCCGTGTCGGTCAGTAACGCAGCGTGGCTGCCGTTCAAATAAAGAAGGAATCTCGACGCGTTCGTAGTCATAGCGCCTGTCCTGCCATAAGCAACATGTATTCACAGACGTACCGTCACGAAGCATTGGTGCTCGATAAATCGAGGCGTCCAGCGACACTAGCCGAAAAAAGCTTCATGGTGGAAGTGAAAGCTCACGAAAATTCTGCAGCTGAAGTTGCAGCTGAACCGTGTGTGCGACTGCATCGTGAGTATGGAGTTGCTTCAGCTGTCGGGGGGCAGCCTGTATGAAAAGCCTTGCCAGCCTATCGTAACATTTACGTCCTACTGCAGTATTCAATCGTAAATATTCGTCCTCCAAAGCGTCCGACCAACCTGTTTGGTGTGGACAACACAGCAAGCACAGGCTTGTTTTCCCTCACATTTTCTGTCGTCGCGATCATTTCCGTAATATTGTCGGCCAAAAATGACCGTCCCCCGTCGCGGTTTGTCGGCAGCGCCGGGCGTGTCGGTGCGCCGCTATCTGAGCGTGGACGGCGAGAACGAGGCGCTGCGCGCGCTCAAGGAGCAGCTCCATCGCCAGCAGCGTGTCACGTCCGACGACGTGCGGCAGGCCGTGCGCGCCGTGGCCAGCCAGGAAGGCGCCGCGACGCTGCCGCCCGACTTCCCGCCGTCGCGCTGGGTGCTCGAGTTCAAGCGGCTGCACGGCTTCGTGCAGTTCAACAGCTTCGCGTTCGGCGCGGCGGCCGCCGGAGGCAAGACGTCGTTTGGGCTGCTGCCGGAGCGGCTTGAGGCCGCGCCGCTTCGCCGATACAATCTCCATGATAACAACAGTACCAATGCGGGGGCCGCGCAAGCCACGGGCAGCAGTTTCAGCAGCGGCAACAACAGCGACGACGAGAAGGAGAAAGAACCGAGCGACGGCGGCTCCATCTCCCCCGAGGCGCGGCGAATGGTTATGTACTCGGCGCGGTCAGCCCCTACTCTTCCTGCTCCTCCTGGTGCGCTGCATCCGTCCGGCGAGGGACAGCGTCAAACGCAGCTACAGCGCAGCTTCAGCCAGTACCACCGCCAGTTCCTGCTGCAGCAGCAGCGGCGCGCCGTGCTCGTGAACGACCACCGACACGTGGCGCCGCGGACCGCGCAAGACACTGCTGGGTCGGTAGCAAGAGACCAGGAGGACATGCGGTCCAACTGGAACCGCGGTACCCGCAGTGAGACCGGCGCCCTGACAGACCAAGCTAACGGCCCACACGGTGGTGGCAGCTCCTTGCCGCCCCACGTTCGCCACAGCGCCAGTGTCAACGGCACCGCTATGGACGACTCAGTGTCCAACGCGTCCTCGTCCACGGCCAACCACAACGACAGCAGCGACAAGCGCGGCTACAGACTGAGCCACACGGTGCCGGCCGAGACGTGGGAGAAGGCCATCGCGGCCGTGGAGCAGCAGGGCATGAGTCTGCGCTCGGCCGCCAAGATGTACGGCGTGCACTTCGCGGCGCTGCATCGGCGCGTCAAGAAGCGCGCGCAGGGCGGAGTGGGCAAGAGCAACAACGGCTACTTCCATCAGAGCGACGAGGCCGGCATCATGCGCGTGGTGGTGGCCCGCGCCGAGCTGGGCGTGCTGATGACGTTCGACGAGCTGATGCGGCTTGTGGAGGCCTCTGCGCTGCGCAAGCTGCCAGACCTCTCGGTGGACTCGGCACGGAAGCTGCTCACTCGCTTCCAGTCGCGCAATGAGCAGTCGATCCGGCACCTTATCGACGAGTGGCCTCTCCGTCGGCCACTGGTGAGTGCTTCATCGCCGCCACGAGATGGCCCTGTTCACCGCCACGAGCCCTACGTAGGCCACCCGGGCTTCAGCCTCGGCACCCGGCCTGGTATTCCCGATGGAATTGCCGCGGCCCTTGCGGCGGCTACATCGCCAACGCCTTTCTTCCCACCTCGTCGTCTTGCGTCGAGCGTTGCCAGCAACGGGAGCCAAGCGAGAAAACCAGCGGGACGATTAATTGACACCATGAGGGCCATGGAGCTAGGAACGACTCCGTCGATCTCGTCATCTCCATATGTCGCAATCGGACGCGGAGGCGTATGTGGGGAGGAAAGCGCGTACAGGTAGGCTGAACTGCTTGCCGATGAAAGAGCGCCGAGTGCCAGGCCAGCGAAAAGCATGTATGAAGCAAAATAAACAAAGTTGTATGTCAACGAGGCGGTCTGCGAGGAAACCTGCACTGCCAAGTGGAAATGTTGAACCACTTGTCCTGTACTGTTATGGCGTGTGCCCGATGTTACTTTCGTAGAAAACGTTTCAACCCTCCATAACGAAACAAGGTAGGACTTTTGTGATAGCTAGCGTTTTGGGGTCTGCAGCCAGCGGTTGAAGGCGAGTGGTGCGATTGCATGCGTCCATCGAGTTACTGGGATGCCTATTTTGTGTTCAAGAACTTTTACTGAAAAGCTTGAGTATCCAATATCCACCTGGAATACGAAGCCGATAGTGACGACAGTATTTCATCCTGGAGATCCATAAAACGAGTATTATAGTTGGTGTTGCCTTGCGCCTGCGTTTTGTGTTGAGAAATACTGCTGCTCCGGATACCCCACCCAGACTTTCAGCCTTGCCTACGAAGCCACTACCTGGTCCAAACCGTGCAAGCTTTATTCACTGGCAAGTCCAATGATTTTGCCGTCGCGGTCACAATCTACAGTACATGTTGCAAAACTAAAGAGTACCTAGAAATCTTGCCCCAAACGGGAAGCCAACAACGAAGCGCGTGCGCTTCTTGCGATTTCTTATCCCCGAGGATGCACGACTGGATCACTGACCAACTCGTCCGTTGACAGCGACCCTTTCGCGTTTATGTTCCTGGCGAGAACGACATGATCTTCATCGCAAACCGGAACACCTCGATGAGGCGCAGTACGAAAAAATCCTCAAAGTGACCACATCCAGGACATTTTTTCTTTGATTCTTGGGGGGGCAAGGAGGTTGGAGACGCCAGCGTCGAGTGTTTGCCAGCCTCTTCAGCGCACGAACCCTGGGAGACCACATGATGCCGATCTCGTAGTGCAGTTGCAGCAGATCTTTGACAAGCTCGATCGTGCATCTTGGCCTAGGTAACCTCTTGGCGATGTACGTGGCCCTCGCTAACAAAATGGAGGAAGAAGGACATTGGCAAGAAGACAGGAGATGAAGAATAATTTCGACGGGTTATATACGCAGACCACCGAAGCTTGTGGATTTCATTCCTCAGAGCATGCTCTTGTTACGGATTGAAAAGAATCAACCAAAGTGCTAAACCTCTCCATCTTAGGGAGAGAATTTCTCGCTCCCCGTCTCATTCGAGTAAGGCATTTTCAAGAAGATACCGGAGTGAAAAGGAACCGAGGTCCACATGGAGTTACTGGCAAGTGTGCGGGTCGTGTGCTGCGAGCAGCTTGCATTCAAGTGCTGGATCATGTGCTGCGGAGTATTGACGCGTTCGCAGACTTCAGCGACCTGGACGGTCGAAAACGCTCTGAAGACGAGGGAAGCGCGACTGATTGCACGTGTGGCTCATTACGTCGCTGTGAATCCAAAGCTAACTGAAGAGGAGAGGCATCGCCTCGTCTAGCCTGTGCTCGAATACGCTGCTGCGAAGGGAGATTTGCACCAGATTCAGGATCTCCACCATTCAATCCCGTTGCACTTCGAGGTGGCCCTGATTGCAGCGCTACGTGGGGACCTACCACTGCTGAGGTGGATCCAGAGTGGTGAGCCGACGATTTTCCACAACGAGTCCATTTGGACGGAGCAAGTAGCGTACGACGTTGCTGCGGAGCTTGGGCAACTTGGCATTGTGCGGTGGCTGGTCGAAAGCTTTCCTGATTCTTCGTGGTCGTTGAAACCCGCAGTGATTGGCGGTCATCTCGATGTGATACAGTGGCTTCACGAAAATGCACATGTGGAAGTATTTCCACCCCGTCTGCCAGTGCTCCAAAGATTGCAAGCCCGTTCGACGATTTTGAAGTGGGGCGATTTCATTGAAAAGTGGTCAGGCAGCCCAAACGACCCCTGAAGCGCACACCGGAAGAGTCCTGGGCCCAGGGCATCAACGCCATCGATTGGGCGGCACAAACCGGTCGTTTGGACGTTCTGGAGTGGTTTGAAGATAACCGGAACGAGGGTTGTACACCACATGCTATCATGCTAGCCGCTGAAGCAGGCAACATGGAGGGTTTACTTTGGCTCCACTTCCGCTACAGCGATCAATGGACATCTCGAGCTATGGATCTTGCTGCGGAGAACGGACATCTCGAGATTATGCAGTGGATCCACGATGGATCATGCTGCCGGGAATGGAGACCTCAAAATGGTGCGATGGCTGCACTTCAAGCGCAGTGAGGGGTGGGCTTGCGTTTGGTCTGGCTGCCGTTAATTGAGGCTTGAATATGGTGAAGTTTCTGGTCGAAACCTGTGAGGAGGATGACATTATTTATCGCGGTGCAAGTAGCTGAAGAACTTGGTCATCGCGATGTTGTGCGTTGGCTCAACGAGCATAATGCCGTGTATCCTTATCAGTAAATCGTTCAGCGGTTTGAGGGATGGTGAAGCAGTGAATGAACATTTGAGGTTTCGTTTTGAAGGAAGGATTCCGCCCACGTCATCGCTGAACACGTTGAGTTGGTGAAAATGTATTGGGTACTCATTACGCTGTGAAGGGAGAGCTGGAGATCGAGCAGAACGAAGATACCCCCTACGAGAAGAAATCTATCTAACCTACTGACGCAATCGATTTAATGGAGTGCAACGAGATTATGTTATGATATGACCGCAGTACTATCTTTTCATCAAGCCTCTGGTGACCACAAAATCCGCGACGTAGTGATGATACTGGCAACTTACCTTAACGTTACCTTAACGGTAATGCAAGCGCAAGGCACTTCGGAGTCCCAGCGCTGACAACTCGCTCTAACTTGTAGGCTGGGGCACAACGATTCGACTGGGTGAACGTATGCCTTGTGTGTACGCCACTTTCTGCTTCAAAGACGTCGATTTATTCCTCTCCTTCTATAGCATACTCACATGTCTGCCGTAACTGCACCTTGCACAGGAAATCATATAAGACGTCTTGGATGTCGTCAATGTATTTACGAAGGCAACATTTCATCCCGCAGATTCATAAAGGAAGTTCTACGTTCTACAACGATGAACTCTTTACCAGAAAAGCGGGTCAGCTACATGTAACTCAACGTTGTGCTCATTGAGCCAGCGCACAACTTCTCGATGTCCATTCTCTTCTGCTTCTTCCACCGCATTAAATGTGCCACCCTCGCGCGGTTTTCAACCAGAAACTTCACCATATCCAAGTGTCCATCTGCGGCAGCCATATCTAGTGCAAACGTAGTGCACCCCTCAGTGCGATTTAAGTGGAGCCATCGCACCGTTTCGAGCTCTCCCTTCGCGGCAGCCGTATCCATGGCACTTGTCGTGCATCCCTCGGTGCGATATGCGTCCAGCCACTTCACCATGTCGAGGTTTCCTTTCTCGGCAGCATCATGCATTGCGCACGTAGTACACCCTTCTGACCGGAAGTGATGAAGCCACTGCACAACATCGAGGTGGCCACGACTTGCCGCATCGTTCATAGCTTGTGTAGTGCAGCCTTCAGAGCGGTTGTCGTGAAGCCATTTTACTACTTCGAGGTAACCTTTTGAGGCTGCCCAGTCCATCGCTCTCGTTGTGCACCCTTCCGTTCGGTTTTCGTGGATCCACTGCACAATCTCGAGATGTCCGTTCTCCGCAGCAAGATCCATAGCTCGAGATGTCCATTGATCGCTGTAGTGGAAGTGGAGCCAAAGTAAACCCTCCATGTTGCCTGCTTCAGCGGCTAGCATGATAGCATGTGGTGTACAACCCTCGTTCCGGTTATCTTCAAACCACTCCAGAACGTCCAAACGACCGGTTTGTGCCGCCCAATCGATGGCGTTGATGCCCTAGGCCCAGGACTCTTCCGGTGTGCGCTTCAGGGGTCGTTTGGGCTGCCTGACCACTTTTCAATGAAATCGCCCCACTTCAAAATCGTCGAACGGGCTTGCAATCTTTGGAGCACTGGCAGACGGGGTGGAAATACTTCCACATGTGCATTTTCGTGAAGCCACTGTATCACATCGAGATGACCGCCAACCACTGCGGGTTTCAACGACCACGAAGAATCAGGAAAGCTTTCGACCAGCCACCGCACAATGCCAAGTTGCCCAAGCTCCGCAGAAACGTCGTACGCTACTTGCTCCGTCCAAATGGACTCGTTGTGGAAAATCGTCGGCTCACCACTCTGGATCCACCTCAGCAGTGGTAGGTCCCCACGTAGCGCTGCAATCAGGGCCACCTCGAAGTGCAACGGGATTGAATGGTGGAGATCCTGAATCTGGTGCAAATCTCCCTTCGCAGCGGCGTATTCGAGCACAGGCTAGACGAGGCGATGCCTCTCCTCTTCAGTTAGCTTTGGATTCACAGCGACGTAATGAGCCACACGTGCAATCAGTCGCGCTTCCCTCGTCTTCAGAGCGTTTTCGACCGTCCAGACGTTGCTGAAGTCTGCGAACGCGTCAATACTCCGCAGCACATGATCCAGCGCTTGAATGCGAGACTGCTCGCAGCTCACGACTCGCACACTTGCCAGCAAACCAGTTTTGACTATCGACAGATGCAGAAGCAACAATTTTGAATGCGTGGTGGGACTACAAACTTGCACTTCTCTGCTGAGGCGATGCATGATGCATTCCAGCTGAAATATTGGAAACCACAAGATACGGTGGTCTGTCTATTTTCTCCTTACTGATGATATTTGCCAGCGTATGCCCTGGCATTTATTTGTCCTGGTTCAAGGGGGCATCTCTGTTCTTGGATCGGACAGGCCGCGATCGGTCAGGTTTGGGCCAAGGTACCGCCACTCCCATCCTCTTTCTTGGCAGAGCACCGCTGATAACGTGCCGTGGGCTGCGGAAAGTAAACCACGGGAATAAACCGTTTCCCAGCCTTGTCAACCGTGTCTCAACTGTCAATGACTTGCGATACGATCAGTGCTGAGTAGCACAGGCGCCGCGATAAAACGCCGTGCTCGCCAAATAGGGTATTTGTTCTTCTCACCAGTGTTTTCTTGGACTATACAAGTACTCTCGAAGCCCGAAGCAAGCCCCTCGATCATCATCGCGCTCAAAGTATGTCCGAGGCGAGCACACGTTTTTGACGCGTGCGGTCACAAAAGCGCGAGGAGGGACCTTGTTTCTGCTTGTCTGTAGCGCATGAACTTACCAAATGGAAGCTTGCATCACACCGAGAACGCGCGCCCCGCGGCGGCGACGGCATTATTCTGGAAGATCAAGATGAAAGTGGAGTCTCCGCTGCATGACGTGCATGCCGTGGTTGTGAGCGTGAGCTCCACTCGGGGCACAAACACGCCGCCTATTACCATCAATGGCAAGAGTTCCGCAAGTGTATCGCCGAAGAAGCGCAAGCACTCGAGGAAAAAGACCCTGAGGAAGCAGGTGCGCGAGCTGCAAGCCACGGTGAATGCGCTCCAAGGTCAGGTCAACGACGCCGCAGCGCAAATTCAGCAGATCAAGCAGCTCGTGACGGAGTTTATTCGATCTCGCAAGCAGGTTGGAGGATGTCAAGCAGGCCAAGAAACAAAGCAGCTCGAGCCAGACGAGATGGAAATCGGCATTGACGAGCAGCAACGGCGTCTTCGGACGCGAATTAAGCGCGAGTATGAGCAGTATTTACACCAACAGCGAGTCCACCAACTACAGCTTCAATTGCAGCAGCAGTGTTTGAAAACTGAGCAGCCACCACTTCAGCAGGATAAAGTAACAAAATAAACAACGTTGTGATGGTTGGATGTGTAACTTTTTTTGATCGTAGCCTTCTCAAAGAAACCAGGCCGTAGCAGTCAGCAGCCTGTGTAGCATACTTCGAAGCTTATTGCGAACTCATCTTCTCCACGCGCATCACCAGTGGATTCTGCATGCCCAGCGTCATACCTTGCGTGTAAAAAACTTTTTGATTTGGCTCCGGTGCGACCCACGATGTTCGCGATCACGACCTTCATCTCAATGAAAGCCAAGTTTCGCCCCCACGCACATCCTCGGGTCATGCAGAACTTCGAAGACGAGATCTGGAGAACCTTCCCAGTTTCGGGGTCAAGAAAGCGCTCAGGATTGAATTCACTGGCGTGGTCGAGTAAAACGCCATCGCAATGTCGTATTTTTCCATCGGGAACCATGGAATCACGAGCGCAATGGGCGAAAAATAACGTCGCTTCGAGGTACGAGCTCTTCCATCGAAGGCAAATAGTTCTCATCCGATGCCAGTTTTGGCACATTGCCAGCAGTTCATACCGAAGCTCCTTCTCCACGCGTGGGTTCTCACTCAGCAAGTGAAGAGCCAACCCAAGCCATCCGCCGTCGTGTCTCGGCCAGCGATAATAGCAGCAGTTGCAATGTTACGAACGGCTGGTATTGATTGCCCTTCCAGCGCCTTCATTTCGGTGCCGAAGCCAGTTTTTCTGCGAACACGTCCAACATGTAGTTATGCACCACTCCGAAGACATCGATCGATTCCTTTGACTCTGCAGCATTGGCAAGATCTGCTGCAACTGCACCATGTACTTCTGAGAGATCGGCGTCATGTGGTCTTGCAGTCGTGCATCCGTCCCTAAGAAATTCCAGTGCGACGCCGATAACAGGAATCTTCGATTGCAAGTAGCGAAGCGCTTGGGACTTCGTTTCCCGTTTGAGTCTAGCTCTTCCGTGTGTTGTTCAGTAGATTGTGACCGGAGAGCGCCAACGATCAGGCCAGGAAGCACAGCACTGCGCGTATCGGCAACCAAAGCTTGCAACATTTAAACTCGGCTGAGGTTGAGATCGTGTCGTGAACGACAATGAAGTGAAGTGAATTCGGAGAATGATATGGAGGTGGAGCCGAAAGCGGAGCAGCAGCTGGTTGTTGGCAATTGGTAGTTCTTATCGGTGATCTTTTAAAATAATGTTGCTCTCTGGTGTGGATTGGTGCAAAGGACAAACCGCAAACCAGCGTCCAGTTTTCTTGTGGCACATCGCTCACTAGAAAATATAATCCTTATTATGCACAATTCATCGGGGGGTACCACTTCGGAAGGAACTGCACTGGACATGCGATTTTAATAAGGCCTCGTCAACCCATCCTGGGTGTCGTATCCAACATTCCGTCTTCTCCGACCATTCTTCTCTTCCTTTCCCACTCCCCACAGGCGCTGTGGTCAGCAGTGATCCTCATCGCACAGCGCCAAATAGCTCCAAACTCGGCACGTTGAAGCTGCCCTCTTTTGTATCAGTTCTTGCGCCTAACGATATCAGCTCGCTTCGAAAAAAAACTGACACCTTTGGTTTTTGTATGCTGAGAGCGACTTAGGAGCCGTGTATTTCGGTACTTCAATTTTGGAGAGCGGTGGCAGTTTAGGGCTATCCAGTCGCAAATTGGCAACGTAACGCGTCAGACCATCACTCTCCCGCGCCATGTTCGACCCGACCGCTACCCGCACGGGCAGCCTGGAGGCGCGCCAGCGCGTGGCGCAACTGCAGCTGCAGGCGGCCACCAAGAACGTGATCGCCGTGGGGCGCGTGGTGCACAGCTCGTACTGCGACCACTCGGGCTGGGGCTTCAAGCAGGGCCGCATCATCAAGAGCTGGAAGCGCCGCTACTTCGTGCTCAAAGGCCGTGAACTCATCTACTTCGCTGAGCGCTCGCCCAGCGGCAAAGGAATCGACGAGAAAGGCCGGCTGCGCGTAAGCGGCGTCGAGTTCACGCCCGAGTTCACTAATGCGCTGCTGGTGCGCGGCGAGCTGAAGAACCAGGCGGTTAAGATGCAGGTGGACTCGAACGAGGCCAGTGACGAGTGGTTTAACAAGATCTCGGAAGCTCTGAGAGCCGCAAGGGACGAAGCCATGGCTGCAGGAGACAATCAGCGAGAAGCTGGGGCTGGAGCGGTGGCCATGAAGGGCTGGCTGTTGAAAGAGGGGCAGAACTTTAAGACGTGGAAACGCCGCTACATGACGTTGACTGGGAGGGTTATTCAGTACAGGGCGCAGCCCAGTGAGAAGCCGCTGGGCGAGACGAGGGTCAACGCCGTGAACATCAACCCGTCCAGGCCGTTCGCGCTCGATATTTACTCGGACCACAACCGCATCTTGCGGATCGCGGCCGACAGCTTTGCGGACATTGAGGCGTGGGACCACGCGTTTGCCAAGGCTACAGGCAAGCGGCCGTGCTTTGGCGACCCGTACGCGGGACAGGAAGCGCCATTTCTGGGCGAGACGTTCGAGGAGAGCGTGCTGTGCGAAGGCTGGCTTTATAAGAGGGGCCAGCGGTCCACGGAGTGGCAGCGGCGATACTTTAAGCTTAAGGGATACAAGCTGCAGTACCAGGACGGACCTGGAGAAAGTGTACCCAAGGGCGCGGGCACTGTTGTGGGACTCAAGCTGGGCGAGACGGGATCCAACTGCGTTTATGTCCAGCTCCAGTCGGGCCGCGTGCTCTGCGTGAGTGCAGACAGCCAGGCGTCGGTCGACAAGTGGGTGAAAGCGATCTGCGGGCTGCTAGATAAAGACCCCGACACGCTGGAGAAAGAAGCCCCGACAGCTGCAACACCGACGGTCACCAAGGGCGCTAGCAGCAGCAGTCTGCTGACGCGCGCGCTTAGTCGCGCAGGTTCCAATGCCAGTGTGCCGCCAGTGATTGCATCGAGCAGCGCTCGCTCGAGTCTCAGCGGCACGAGTGGCAATCGGTCAAGTCTCAGCGGCACCGGTGGCTACTTAGAAGGCTACGACGACATTCCAGAGGTCGACAGCAACGCGGGGCCACTGCTGCGCGACTCTAGCGGCAGCTATCGGTCCTCTTTCGGCGCTGGCACTAACTCGGCGTCCACCACACCCAGGGCTTCCACGACTGGGGCGCCGCGTAAATGCGGATGGTTACGCAAGGAAGGAGCTCGAGTCCGCTCCCTCAAGCGCCGCTACTTCCTGGCCGACGGGAACAAGCTCTACTACTTTGAGCAGATTGGCGAGGCCCCGCGTGGCAACGGCATCGTCAAGAGCGCGGTGCCTAGTGATACCTACCCGAACTGTCTGGATTTCAATCTCACGTCGGGCCGCACACTGCGCGTCGTTGCCGAATCGCCCGACGAGATTCGATCGTGGCTCGAGCATTTCGACGAGTGCATCCCGGACGGCGACAACACTGAGGAGCGTCGCAGTGCGCTGGAGAGGCTATCGGTGGGTGCAGGCGGAGAGGATCCGGCATGGAGCGTGGCCGAGTCTGGCACGGGCTGGCTGCTGAAAAAGGGCAAGAACTTCAAGAACTGGAAGCGCCGGTTCTTCAAACTGGAGGGGAAACAGCTTTCCTATACGAGCGCGCCCGACGCGCCAGCTCTCGGGCGCGGCGTGGTGGACAAGGTTGCGATTGGAAACGCCCGGCCGTTCTGTCTGGATGTGCTCTTTCAGAACGGGCGTTTGATGCAAGTGGTTGCGGCTAACGAGGGGGAGATGGTGGTGTGGAACCGCCTCCTGCAAGCCGCCGTGCTCTCCGAGCCGATTGAGAGCGATTTGGAGCAAGACACGCAGTTCGATTTCGATGACGCCGAGGAGGACGCGCAGCTTGCATCCATCCACACCGTGGTGACGGCGGCCACGGCGTTCAAGCGCGGGTTGTCGAAAGCGTCGTCGACAGTTAGCACCGCCTCAAGTGAGGGTAGCTCCTGGCAGAATGCAGAAGCGACGACCCAGCGCGCGGACGAGTTGGTGAGGACTACGAACGAGCGGGCAGAGGCGGCTGCGAAGGCCGTGGCTGCCGCTGTGGCCGGGGCGGGACGGCGGTCGCTGCGGATGGGGACCGCCGAGACGGAGGAACCGGTCGTGTGCAGCGGGTGGCTGCGCAAGGAAGGAGGCACGGTCAAGAACTGGAAGCGGCGCTACTTCACGCTGCACGGCCCCACGCTGTGCTACTTCAAGAGCGACAATGGGGCCCTGCTGCGCAGCTTCACGGTGTGCCACGTCGTGACCCTGCGCACGAGGCGGCTGTGTCTGGAGATCACCACGGAGGTGGGGCGCAAGCTGCTGGTGGCGAGCGAGACGCAGGCCGACCTGGACCGCTGGCTGGACCACCTGCACCGCGCCATCGCGGCGGAGAAGCGCAAGAAGCACGGCGCGGACGCCCCGCAGTGGGCCAAGGAGGCGCCCGTCGCCGCCGCGCCGGTCGCGCTGCCGGTGGGAGCCCCCGATCGCGGCAGCCTGGCGTACAAGGTGCTGTAGGGCCGGGGAGAAAGAGTGTGTTTAACCTTGTGCATGAATCTGTTTGTCGGTTGTTCCGCACGCACCTTGCGTGCTGCTAATGCTAATACACAAAGGTATTGGCTGGGTTTCCTTCCTTTGGTGTTGAATCTGGGGGGGGGGGTGCCCTACTGGGTGAGTGGACCGATTGGTGATCAGCAGCTCGCCTTTCAGCGTCATGGCCAGCCCATCGGGCGGCAGGTCGGCAGCAAGGCCGTCGTCGGGCTACGATTAAACTGGAGGTGCCTCCGCGGCGAAGACACCGAGCGAGCGGTAGGAATTCTTAGATTATACTATAGGTGCCTCCGCGCCGGGGACACCGAGCGTAGGAATAAGCGGTAGGAATCCAGGCACAGCGGAGACAGCCGACATACGAACTTCATTGTGACGCCATTCCTGCGACGCAGGCTGCATACCGTGCAGGTTGGATTGGCAGTTGTGGAATGCAGGTCGGTTTGACAAGCAAAGCCGTCACTCCTGGATACGCTACCAGAATCGGGGTATATAGTGCCGTTCTACGCCAAATACGGGGCTTTAGTGATAAATTGGCTAGTGTTCTAAACTCCATTTATAGCAGACATTCCGACTTTGGCAGTTTAGGAACGCGTCCCGTATGGCGTTTGCCGTCATCACTTGGATAAGTAATCAGATGTCCAGGTGAGAGACCAGACCTTTCAGTCTCCAATTTGACGCCAAGGGCGCAGACACAAGTGGACCTGCAGCCATGGAGATCCCACGCATCGCGCACGACGAGATGCTGCACCAGGTGGACGGCCCACAGGAGAAGCACCTGCTCGCGGTGCGGCGCGCAAGCGTTAGTCCGCGACCCGGAGGCCCACTGAGCGGCTCCTCCACGCCCACCAAGCTGCATGGCGAGCGCACGCCGCTTCTGCCGGTCGCTGACAAGATGGACGTGCTGCTGGACGAGGAGGAGAAGGCAGCGGCTGCAGCCGACAGCCAGCTCTCAACCTGGGAGATCGCCACCGTGGAGACCCGACGGCTACTGGCTGTGGCTTTCCCCATGATGCTGGCCGTGATGCTCGAGATGCTGCCGGACCTGGCGCTCAGCATGATGATGGGCCACACGGACGTGGCGCGCAGCACCGAGATCCTCGCGGCCTACCAGCTCTCCAGCCTCGTGCAGATGATGATCATCGGGGGGCTCATCATGGGCCTCTCGTCGGCCATCGACACCATGTGCTCGCACGCCTTCGGCGCCAGGAGGATGGTGGAGCTCTGGCGGATCACGCAGGCGGCCACGATCGTCTACTTGATGTGTCTGCCGTTCATCACACTGGTGCTTTGCAGTGGCAAGCCCATGCTCGTCGCTCTGGGCCAAGACCCCGTCATCGCAGACGTCGCGGGCCAGATGCTGCTGGTCAGCTTGCTGCTCGTGCCATTCTGCATCATGTACGCCGTCATGAAGAGTGCGTTGCAGGCGCAGAACATCGTCTTCCCCTTCGTGCTGGCCTCCCTCGTGAGCTTTATCGCGAGCTCCTTTGCAGCCTACGTCTTGGCATTCCACACGTCGCTTGGGTACATCGGCGTCGCTCTGGGCAGCCCCATCGGGTGGCTTTTGAAGAGCGCGATGGTGCTGCCGGTGGTGCTGCGCAACCGCGTGTTCGTTGAATCCTGGCCCGGCTGGGACTGGAGTGAGGCATGGGCGCGCGTGCCCGGCATCGGCCGCCTTGGGCTCTCGAGCGTGCTCATGATGACATTCCAAATTGTCGGGTTCTCCTTCATCTCGCTGCTGGCGGGAATGCTGCCCAATGCCGACGTCATGATCGCCGCAAACGGCATCTTCGTGTCGGTCCTTAGCCTTGCGTTCATGCCGCTGTTGGGCATCTGCATCGCGGGTGCTATCCGCATGGGCAACGCTCTGGGAGCTGGCCAGGCGCGACGTGCTCGTCTCATCAGCCTCATCGTAATGAGCGCGTCGCTGTCGGTCTCCGGGGTTGCCGCGGGGATTGTCGCCTACATCGCAGCTCCGTACGCCCACGCCTTCACTCCCAACGCAGAGGTGACAGCCGTGGCAACGGACCTTATTAAGGAGCTGCTCCCGTTGCTGCCGCTCTTGGGCTTCGCATTTGGGATCCAGTCGGTGTTCCGCGCCTGTGGCAAGCAACTGCTCTGCGCGCAGCTCAACTTTGTGTGTTTGTTCGTGCTCGGGGTGCCTCTTGGCTTGGTCTTCGCGATCAAGTTTGACGCGGGCATTGCCGGACTTTGGGTTGGTAACATGGCGGGAACCATCATCTTCGCTGTTGCTGGGGGGTTCTGGTTGCGTGCGATGAGTTGGGAGAAAATGGCGCATGACGCCAAACACGGGGCTCACACGGCGGACTTCGAGGATGAACTTGACGTCGATATCGCCGTGGCTGCGTAACGTAAGGAGCTCCTCCTACCTACGATCGCTGTACATATCAAGTGTTTGTTTTTCTACCTGAGGACAAAGTCACCATGCTTCAAACTATAATGGTAACTGCATAATGTAATGGCAAACTGGCAATTTGTTTGAGTATTTTACGGCGGCCAAAGAGCGCAAGGCAAAGTTGAATGGGAGATGTAATTATTTCTTTCTACTTAAAAGTTGACGCATTGCTCGCTCTCGTTCTCTTCTTCTTGTATACAGGTTGTCCCTGCTTCTTGGCGCAGGGTATCGCCGTTCATTGTAGAGTCGTCGCCTTTCGGGTCTCCTCGTTAAACGCGGACGGCTCGTGCATTGGTTCATGCGCGTGCGAGACGTCCCAAGTTGCCTTCGGTGACGGTAGGTAGCACGCTTCATTCTTGACCTCATCGCTGGTCGCAGCGCCGCACGTCGTCCGCTCCAGCGCCTGGTACGCCAGCAATGCCCAGTCCGCTCGGAATGCCAGCCAGTACGTGCTGAATAGCCCACTTGCGATGAAGCCGGCGTTGAGTCCGAGCCAGAGGCCGAGAAGCCCCATTTCAAGTGAGAACGCCAGCAACAGCCCCAGCGGCACAGCCAGCAGAATGTAGCACACGAAGTTGACCTTCGCACCGAGTGCTTGAAGCCCACAGCCGCGGAAGATGCCCTGGGAGACGGACGAGATCGCAGCGAAGACCTGCAGCGGGCTGGTTACGAGCAGCAACTTGGACGTGATGGACACCACGCGCTCGTCGCTCGTGAAGGCGAATGGCAGCACTCCATGGAGCAGCAGCATCGCAACCGACGCAACGAGAGCACAGGCGGCACTCAAGCCCAAGGCCAACTTGGCTGTATGCCAAGCACGCGCCGGGTCGTTCGCGCCCAGCGCATTGCCGACTCTGACGGACCCCGCGAGAGAGATCGCAGCGTACCAGAGCGCACCGAGCCACCGCAGATTGGCGTAGCTCGAGTCGGCACTCACGACGGCGGCAGCGTGAGGCAGCATCCCCGAGGAGAGTCCAACCACCGCAAAGCCCCAGACCTCGCAGACGAACATGGCCATCCCCGAGACCCCGAGACGCAGGAACTCGGGCATGAGTCGAAGTGCCTCGGTGAACTGCCAGCCAGGCCATTCACGCTGGAAGAGGCCGCTGCGGTACAAGTAGGTGGCCAGCACGATAGCGTAGCAGGCCATGGTCGCGGAGATGGCGAGTGCTGAGCCGGTAAAGCCCAAAGAAGTCTGGAACATGAAGACGTAGAGCAGCGTGGCTTGCACGACGCTGGCCAGGAGACCGACGCCGACGAGCGGCTCCACGCGACTCTGACCCTGCAAGATCTTGCTCATCAAGGCGTTGACAGCCGTGAAAGGCACGCCGGGCAGTGCCAACAGCACGAGGCTGCGCACCAACTGGGCGAGTTGTCGTCGTTGACCCGCCAACTCGAGCAGCTCGACGCAGTACAAGCTGGCGATGGCCACGGGCGGGAAGCCGATGCAGAAGACCAGCATGCCGGTCTGGAAGAAGAGCCCGAGCTCGCGTAGCTGGCCGGCACCCACGGCCTGCGCGCAGAGCGTGTCCATGGCGGCGCTCATGGCGGCGATGAGCGTCGTGCTGGTGACCATGTTGAAGATGAGCGCCAGGCTGCGCGCCGCCATGAACTCGCTGCTGTGCGCGGCGCTGAGGTGGCCCGTGAGCACGCCGCTCAGGAAGTTGGGCGCGAAGTCCACGACCGCGAACAGCAGCATCTGGAAGGCCAGACGCAGCAGCGCTTGGCACTCGCTGCTGTGTCTTGAAGGCGGGGCCTTGAGCATTGTCTCCTCGTCCTCCACGCCGCTGCTGGGCACCACCGTGGCGTCGAACAGCAGCAGCGGCGTGCGCTCGGTCGCGACGGAGGCTGGAGGCTTGAGCGGCTCAAGCTCGGGCTCCGAGATCTGCGCGATCTTGCGTGACAGGCTGTCCCAGAGAGCGCGCGTGGACTCGGCCGTCATGGAAAGCCGTGCGGACGCGGCGGACACAGCGCTGGCCGCCGAGCTGGCGCCGCGGGACACGCGGGGAGGCACACTGCGCATGGCGAGGGCTAGCCGACGGAGAGCTGCTGCGCGGCGCGGAGGAGAATGCAGAGTGCCATCGCTCGCAAGAAGAGCTTCACTTGGCAGCTGGTGACGGCGTTCGCGAGCGGCCCTTCAAGATCGCTCGCTAGAGCGATCTAGCGCCACGTCACCGCCAGTTCTGATCCAAAGAAACTCATCAGCGCGTTCAACGCTGGCGCAAGACTTCGCGCCTGCTCGCCGTGTCGGCAGAGGGAACGGCAAGGGCCGATGCGAGATGGAAGAGCAAGGACCTCAAGAACTTCTTGTAAATCGCTTCAACAGCGGACGCTCCTCGATTCAAATGTTGTTACACAGGGATGCATGAGTCGACTTAATGCTTCAGCAGAGCCGCCATCAACCTCCGTCACTATTGTGTGAGCTGTGCATCTTCCGATGCTGAAGACGAAGCATGTCGCCGACGATCGCAGAAACCACGTCACAGGTGGAGATTCATTCGCTTTTGAGCTCACAATGTTGCACGCGTCGTGGGCTATCGCTTCGCTGCGCCGCGACACCTCTTGAGCACGAAAAGCGATAGACACTAGGCAATGATCTTGCAAATTGAAGCTGCAACAAACAACTCCAAGAACCTTTATAAGTCCGCCTGCACCACCAGAATGGCACGATGTGAATCATTTTGTGCGCGAGTTATTATTAATAATAATTAGCCGCCCGCCCAGTTGTACATTTTGCATCAGTACGCACCGTAATTCAACGAAGACCACGAATGGCCCGCCTCGAGCACTTGATAGCAGCGCACGATCTTCATTCGTGGTCATCACTTTTCGTGAGGCAACTAAGGATGCGCCGAACTTGCATGCCCTCTCTTGCGGACACAACATCTATCGCTGTCATCGACGGCGCAGCGGCAACTGAACAAACTTTCACCGGCGTCGAGAACCATTTCACAAGCACGCTGGCGCACCGTACGCCCAACAAACTTTACTGGTAAATCATTCTGGCACCTTTGCCAACCAAATGATCATGACGCGAACGCTGGCATCACGAACCGAGCGCTGCCACGCAGCCAGCACGCGCTGCTCCGATTAGTGACCGGCACCCTGCAGAACGTGGCGGTTGAAGGCTCGTGGCGAGGTACGGGTCACTTCGCCGCGGCCGTGTGCGGCCCCTACGCGGTGCCGCACACGGCCGCGGCGAAGTGATGAGTGACTAACGCTGGAGGCGGTGACTTCTCCTTTGGACCTGCATCAATCCCTCGGTCGTAAACGGCAAAATAATGGATAAAAGCAGGCGACACTGCGCCCTGCGCGCTCGTGACTTGCCACGGGCACGCGTCGCGCGTGTCAACGAGTTGCAGTTCCTCGCATTGCAATAAACTGCAGCAATACTGGCAATTGTGGCAATTCGGTGGTGACGGATCTCGCTTATTCGAGAGGAATTACCTTATCCAAGTGGATGTCCACTTGAATTTTTCCCGGAGACCATCGCAAGCGACCCACTCACTTAAGCTGAAAATCGCAAAAGGCAAAATGTCGAGAACTGATGCATATGGCATGAATCGTCAGCGGCAAAGCTGTAGCGTCGTCGCTGACGGCCAGCCAGCAGCCACTGCAGGACTATATGTTGTCAGCGCCCGAGTCGCCCACTGTGCGGTGGCAACAGCTGCGGCGATTGAAAATGTGTGTCCGGTTGGTCTTAGCCACTGTAACCCTTTGCATTGGGGGAGACATGGAGGCATGGATCATTAAGGACGGCTAACAATACTGGCACCTGAGTGCGGCTAACGATACCTGAGTGTGGCTTTAGGTTTGAGATGATGCAAGGGCAGCTTGTCCGGAAAAAAATTGAGTGCGACCGACATTCTGTCGTGGCCCGAGCTGCCACGCGAGGCGCTCAACTAAGCGCGCTATCCTGCAGTGCTTTAGAAAGACTGGCGTTCAAGCGGCCGAAGCCTGGGCTGCGGTGGATGATAAGACATGTCAGAAGGAATAATATACGACGCAGAAGAGCTGGACGTCCATGCCGTCCATGTTTCCTTGTGCTTATGCCGCACTCTTCGTGTACTTGCATAAGCATCGAGATTATCCCATGGGAAAAATCCAAGTGGGCATCCACTTGGATAAAGTAATTCCTCCTTATTCGAGTGCAAAGCGTGCCGGTCGGCCACTGAAACGTCTGATCGTCGTCAACCACGCGGCCAGCGCAGGTGGGTGTTACTCTTGCCTACTTTGCCTTGGCTGCTTGGTGGCAAGAGCTCAAGTGAGCATCATTCTCATGGTCAACAGCCGCGAATACAGCCGCGAACGACTCAAGCTTGGCGTTTGTATGCTCACGCAAAATGGGACAAATGGCCGCGGACGCAGAGCCGTGGTTTAACATTGAACTTCACATCCAACCCTGCGAAAAGCGATGTCAGCAATCGCATCAGTGAATTTCGTCCAACCACATCTTTTCGCTTCTCCCCTTGGTCCAATCACACACTTGACCGAAACTCTATCCTTTCATCTCCCTGCGTCATAGCATACACATGCGCCGCGGCAGGATCTCGCGTCGGATTGGCCGAAAGCCGACTGCCAGTTTTATCCAACAATAACATTTTTCGGTCGGTCAAGGTCACCCCAAAGCAAAACACAAACGCCACTTATCCCCGCGCGACGTGTGTGGCCTGTAAAGAAAGGGAGCAAGCGCTCCGACTCGACCATTAGCCGAACGGAGCAGAACTCGACGATGGCGGCGCTGGACGAGGACTGGGAGGAGTGGACGCCCGAGAAGGGCTCGTTCGTGCACCACATGCTGGCCGGCTCGGCCGCGGGCGTGGCCGAACACGTGTCCATCTTCCCGATCGACACGGTCAAGACGCACATGCAGTGCGAACACTGCCCCGTGAACGGCCAGCCGCTCAAACTGTCGGCCATTCAGACGGCCCGCAAGCTGGTGGTCGAGGAGGGGCCTCTGCGGCTTTTCCGGGGCGTCAGCACCATGCTGGGGGCCAGTCTGCCGGCCCACGCCATCTACTTCTCGGTGTTCGAGGCGGCCAAGAAGGCGCTGGGCGCAGACTCGGAAGCGCTCACGCCCATGGCTTCAGGCACTGCGGGCGTCATTGCCACAGTGTGCCACGACCTCATTATGACGCCCATGGACGTGGTCAAGCAGCGGCTGCAGTTAGGATACTACAATGGCGTCGGGGACTGCTTTAAGACGGTGGTGATTACGTTGCTCTTTTGCCTGTTGTATTGAGTTACTGGGGTTACTCACAGGTTTTTGTGTGTGTCGTTTGCCATGGGATGTCGACAGGTTATGAAGCACGAGGGCCTGCGCGCGCTGTATATTAGCTTCCCCACCACGCTGCTCATGAATCTGCCGTACAGTATGGTGATGGTGTCGGCAAACGAGACTTTCAAGAAGATTCTGAACCCGTCGGGAGAAATGAACGTCGGCGCGTACATCACGTCTGGCGCTGCGGCCGGAGCGTTGGTACGCGTTTGGATGAAGTGGCAGGTGGTTTTGCCTTTTCCAGAGGAGGTTGACTAACGTTTTTCTGTGATTTTTTAGGCTGGCGTGCTGACGAACCCGCTGGATGTGGCCAAGACCCGGTTGCAGACCCAATCGATGATGGTCACGGAAGAATCTTCGGTAGGAACTCGCCCCCACGCTCGCGTGAAGTCGGCTTCGATGGCGCCTCGCTTCTCGAAACCAGAGCTGCAGGTTCTTGTGCATCCCGCTCAGGGCCTCTTTTTGCTTACTTTGCTCCTGTGTTTCCTGTCTTATTCATAGTGTCCATCTCGTACCCGTTGTGCGCAGCTCCAGGCGCGCGGCGTTTCCATCACGGTTCCCCCTTCGTGCTCCATTAATGGCCGCCCCGGAGTACGTAGTGGATTCGATTCGCCTGCTTCCGTTTGGCTGATGTTGCTTGAGAATTTCTAATTATCTGGTGGATTTTCGCTTCTTTGCAGGCTGAGCGGGTGGAGCCAGTGTTGCGTCGGCAGTACGCCGGCTTGATGGACGCGCTAATTCAGATTAAGGCGCAGGAGGGCTACGCAGGCTTCTTCCGGGGCGTGTACCCGCGCTTGCTGGTGCATGCGCCTTCCGTGGCCGTGTCGTGGACAACTTTCGAAGTATTAAAGAAGACGTTCGACCGCTGGGGCGTCGACGACGACTAGTACCGGTCTTGTGTCCATTTGAACCAAACACTACCGCCAACGTGAGGTTTACAGCCTGAACTGCGTCGAAGAAGGTGGCACAGAAGTCCGACGACCAGAGAGAGGCTTTCAGAGAAGGACACCGATCTTCTACCAAGCCGCTGGGCATTTGACCAAAAGGGAAAATATATAGAGTTAACTATGAGCCTGGCCTATTATTGCAGTCAGGACGGGAGCTTGGAGGGTGAAACGTCTCGCCATTTACGCTTTGGCTGCTTGGTAAGTGGGGAGTTATCGTCAGGCGCGGCTGTTGTTTGCGATCTCGTTTGTTTTGTTCGGTGGCATTGGACGAGAAAAGCATGGTGGAGTGCTCTCCAGGTCCTGAAAGCGGTGCGTCATCTTCTGCGATCGATTCAAATGCCGCTACAGGCGCCAACCATTGGAGACTGACCAAGAGCATTCAGGTGCTACAGTGCAGGACGCGACTGCGGCTTCCGCTGCACAAGAATGCAAGCAGCCGGCCCAGCATCAACCCAGTGCAGCTAGTCGATCAGGGGTCACCAACGTCGGCGATCCTGCGACTTTTTCCCGGTCGAACTCCGTCGGTAATATCAGCGCGTCAGTCTCTCCACTTCCAGCCAACATGTACCAGGGGTGCATTAAGCAACCTACAAACGTTGATACCCAAGGGATTCGCCAAGGCAGTAAGGCCCGCAAGTCTGCAGACGAAAGTGACACGTTCCTGAATGCGTCGATGCAGCTCATGCACTTGAATGGAGAAGCTCGACAACGGGTGCGTCAGCTGTGGACGTCGGTCCAGCGGTTGGGACGAGAGAACCAGATCAGCGAAAGTGGAATGGATCTCCTGTACGTTGAGCTGGGCAACATCCTCAAGGGCATGAGCGCAGAGAAGGTCGAGGCCACGAAGTTCCTCAAGACCGGGCGTTTAGTCCTGCTCGCATCATCTCCCACTACTGATCCTGGCACGATAGGCGGCGGAGCAGCAGTGAAAGCCCTCTTCGGTTCGAGACCAGTTGCTCAGCTGATGCAGTGCTCACTGTCCGAAGACCAAAGCACGTTTGAAATGACCCCCGTCCGAGAGCAAGCCACGGCTACCAGTAGCAGTTCCGGTACTCCACCCAATCCCCCAGCTTTGACGAAAGGCAGATTTGCGCTGCCCTCAACAGCGTCTTTGATGGGGATGATCTCGGACGCATTTCAAGACGAGCCAACTACGCGGATGATCCGACTACAAGGATGCCAAGTCCGCCGGCTTGTTCCCAAGTCGCCCAGCATCAAAGCCACCAACTCAGACATACCAGACGCTGCCGGTTTGGAGAGGAGAACGCACATCTCCCACCGTTTTCAGCTGCTTGTGCCGTACAAAACGCAAATGAGTGTTCCAGTCGACGAAGTTGGCGCGGACGTCTCGTCCTCCACTAGAGCTCCCGTGCCGTACGAATCGTTCATCTTTAAAGTCCCGACAGCAACCTCTGACGAAGCCGAAATGGACGCAGGCGCACAAGTCGACGACTGGCTCTGGGCTTTGGATCGAGTCTGCAGGTTCCAGCTCCATCGACTCGAACACGTCCTCCGAGATGCTCCAAGCGTTGGTAAGAGCTCCCTGTCTAGTTCATTCGAAGCCTTCAAAGTTCTGCTTGCTAACTTGACCTCCACACTGCGGTGGAGACAGAACGCTACCGCGAAACGCTCCGACGCCATTTTCCCGTTTGCGTCTCGCTCAGCTGGCTCCGCAATCGCGTCGAGCAGCCAACGCAGCGCCGCGCAAGCGTCAACTTGAGCATGATTCAGATCGTGAAGGACCTGGGCCGCGACAAGGTGCTGCTGGACGACCAGCTCTTCAGTGCCTCCAACCCATTCGAAGGCGGCGACGTCCACGCCGACAGCGTCTCGGAGGTGGTCAAGTACATGGTGAAGCGGATCCTGGCGTTTGAGCACGACATAGCCGCACAGCAGAAACCCACCGGAAAGGCGCCACCACATCAGCCGTCGTCACCTGCTCATCGGTTCGCGAAACCCAGCGAGGCTCGAGCTCTTGCGTTCGTCGAGCGTGCCCTGCAGGGCAGTTCACGAACCCAAAGCGGCGGCGACATCTACGACGCCATCAGCTTCTTCTGCCAGCAAGAGCACGTTTCCATCTGTCCCGTTTCGCAGAATGCCCACCCCGTACAGATGCGGCTCATCTCGGACGCCGTCAAGGGCGCCTTTCACGTCCAAGTGCAGGTCTGCATGCACTTCAAAGTCATCGAGCTGACGCCGAGATCCCCAACGCCAGCGTCAAGCGAGGCCTTCTCTACTTCCACTGCGACGGATTCGGCCCGTGACACGTTGCGCGAGTGGGCTGTGCTGGAAGGCACGTTGTCGCGGCAATTCACCTTGGGGCAGCTGTCCGCACCTGGCAACGTCACCATACACTACATTTCAGCACAGGACAAGTGAGCGAGGAGCGAATACAAAAGCAGCGTCCACAATAACGTTAAGAACTTGGCCAGCCTGTCTACAGGAGCTGCGGCACGAGGCTCGTCCGGCCGTCCATAAACTGGGGCTTGACGTTCTCCTCGTCGGCAGGACCCGACCCCACGCTGGCTCGACACAGGGGGCAAGAACGCTCGTGATCGAACCACTCCGTCACACACTCCTCGCAGAACATGTGCGCGCACGCAAGCTTGACGGGCTGACGCATCGCTTCGTAGCAGATCGAGCAGTCCGGCGCCCCGGCCTCCACCAACTCATCCTGCGTGACGTAGACGCCGAACTCCAGCCCTAACGTTACGAAAGAACGAGCCAGAATGAAGATACGCCGTCCCTGGGTGGCGAGGATGAGGCCCTTGATAAAGAGGTAGGCAAACGTGAACACGTCGGCCATGAACTTGGACGCGCAGACCTGGTAAAAGCTGCACCACGGGACACTGGCGAGCATCGAGCGAAGGAAGATCGAGCACATCTCAATGATCCCGTACAGCTTTCGCTACGAAGATATAGCACAGCAAAGCAGAGTCAGTAAGTGCGTGGGGGGGCGATACAAGTAAGATAGATACCAACTGTGTACCTTTCTGCGGTAGAAAGCGACCGTCGAGACGGCCTGCTGAGTAAGGGGAGTCACGCTTGTTGTGTCTTCCTCATCGTCGTCCACCGTTGCCGTTGCTGGCGATTGATCCACTGGTGTAGTCGCCTCATCCCTGAACTTTCGTTCCCAGGGGAAGCGGTCAGACTTGGCGCCCGCTACGAACGCTTTCACGACGATACTCCACAGCCGCACGAGGAAATCTACAGGAAAAGAATCACAGCAGTAAGTTTGACGGTCGACAAGCATTCAACGACGTGATTCATCCAGCACGTACCATTCACGAGCACCGTCCAGAGCACCTGCCAGAAGATCCCGCCAGTTGACAGCACGCCACCGTCGCTGCCGCTGCCGTGAGCGCCACTCGAGTGGAGCATCTGGGAAAAGTGGCGCAGCGGGTTCGGCTGGCCATCCACGGAGCAGATCGCGACCATATCGATGGCGCACATGGCGACAATCCCCACAAGGTGCCAAGCGTTGGCCTTGTCCTTCAGCGCGACCTGCGCGCGCATGCGCTGGTCGAGCCCCATGACGGCCACCGTCCCGACCACAAACACGAGGATCCCTGTGGCGTGCTGGTACGCGAAATAAACCAATAACAGCGCCACAAACGGCAGCGAGTTGTGGCACCGCCGGAAGAGCGCCTGCAGCTCGTCCATGGCCGTCTGATCGTCGCTCTCGTCCTCCGAGCCGCGTCTTCCGCGCGTTGCGTTGCCCACACGCACAGTCGGCCGAGCAACAGCTGCACTATCCGTCGATCCTGTCTGCTGTGGCGCGTTCGACTCCAAGTCCCCGCTCGCCGACATGGAATACATGGACGAACCCGAGCTCAGTCTCCGGCGACTCCGTGGCGGCGATCCCGACGCAGCGCTGCCTTCACCAAGTGGCTGTGCAGCCAGCAGCCTTCCTCTCTCATCCATCTCTTCTGTGTGGTCCTCCGACGTCGTTGAGTCCCGTCTGGCTGCAGCGAAACCTCTCCACGGCGGGGTTTGATGGTTTAAGTCTTGCAGGAATTGCCCAAAACCCAGCTGGGGTAGAGCTTGAAGCAGCCTCGAACTCACGGCGTCCCCACTTACGGGGGTACTCAGTGCGGCGGCCAGAAGTCTCTGTCTCAGCAGCTCGGCGTCTTCGGGGTCGAAAGAGGCGCTGTTACTGCGCCCAATGAGGCCGCGCACTGCCGGATCATAAGGCGTTCGACTGACAGTCTCCACGTCCGATGTGGAGCGTTGTGGGAGGCGGTGGGGCCGCGGTAGGGCATCGAACGGCGGGGTGCTGAGGGGTAGAACGCCCATGTTCAGACTGCTAGTGTGAAGCCCAGAAGAAGCTTCATGCGATGCGGTCGACGGAGCTGGCAGCGTCTGCGTCTGGGAATTAATGCCGGCTGCAACCACGTCGCTGGGGCGCGTCGGGGGCACGTCGCCGCCGTTGTCCTGGTCGCGTGCGCGCTGCGCCATATCGTGCGAAGAATCGATCTAAAAGTGGACTGACGACGTCGGATTGGCGAAAAATGAGTAAAACTTCTACGATTGGACAAAAAATAGACCCACGTGTTGAACCCGCCGACGTTACCTTCCCTCACTTGTATACGCGTCGTGACGCGCGAGGTCCTTAGTATACAGTCCCTAGCCCACGTGGAGCAGCTACTGGACGAGTTCTTGTTCCCTGAGCAACGGTTGAAGCTGCCGCGATGCGTCAGTACCCTCGACTATTTGTCCGTGTCTTGGCATCCCTGGACGGAGACGCCACTCGCTCCAAGTTCGAGAAGAAGCAGCAGTATCGACTGGCTTCAACGGCGGCGGCGAGACTTGGCCAGCTCTTTATGGTGCAGCAGCTGCAGCTTCGATCTCCGACGGCTTTGAACGCCGACGGGGCAGCCGCGGCTGGCGAGAGCGGGGATCTGAAGCTGCTGCAGTGGATCCACAGTCTAAGGGAGTCCTCTTGGTTGTCCGTGGCTGCGCAGCAGTGCTCAAAGCCTATGAGGTTTCGGCTGGCAAGGGAACTTGGATACGGTGCAGTGGCTAGTGACGACGTTCCCGTCGGTTGTAGTGAATGTCGCGGTCCCTGTTAAAAGCGGCCAGCTGCAGGTGGCGCGTTGGGTGCTGGAGCATGCAAACTGTGACGACGGGATGGCGGACGCTGCGGCGATGTCGGGAGACCGGGAGGTGATGGAGTTTTTATTGGCGAATGGATTGGCGGAGAAGGTCAACCAAGCGCTGGATCTGGCGGTAGCGTCTGGCCATTTGGCGTTTGTCAAGTGGCTGAAGGTGAAGGAGGCGTACAATGGAGCGTTGTCGACGCGGGCGATGGATTCTGCGGCGAGAAATGGCCATTTGAAGGTGCTGAAGTGGCTGCACGAGAATGAGAAGGTCGGATGCACCACGGACGCGATGGACTTCGCGGCGGAGTTTGGCCACCCTTGACGTGCTGCAGTGGCTTCGTGAGAATACGGATGAAGGATGCACGGAGCAGGCGATGGATAAGGCGGCGATGAACGGACATCTGAAGATTGTGCGGTGGCTGGATGCGAATGAGGCGGCAGGCTGTACAACACACGCGATGGACGGGGCTGCGAACGCCGGGGGCCTCGAGGTGGTGAAGTGGCTCCACTGTAACCGTACGGAAGGGTGCACGGAGCTGGAGATGGACCAAGCGGCAGCGAATGGCCATCTGCAGGTGGTAAAATTCTTGCGTGCTAATCGAACGGAAGGCTGCACCAAGTTTGCTCTGAGCTCCGCAGCGGGCAGCGGTGACCTTCGAATGGTCCAGTGGCTGTTGCTAACAGCCACGAAGGAGACGTATCAGAGGCGCTTGCACGTGCAGCACGCAATGGCCACTTGGAGGTCGTCAAGTTCCTGCACCCTGTCTACTGCGCTGCTCCAAGTAGCTGTCATGGCGGGGTTCTTGACGCTGCTGCGATGGGTGGCCACTTGGACGTTGTGCAATGGCTTTGTGAGCGTGGAGGCGAGCAGTGTTCGCCAATAACGATGGCAAGTGCAGCCCAGAACTGCCACTTTGACGTTCTGAAGTGGCTTTATGATCACCGCTCGCTGAACTGCCCCAAGTATGCGTTACAAGCGCTTTTGCTACGGGCAACTTCGATCTGCTCGAGTTCACGCGGACCACCACGCAGTGGGATCGCTGTTCACTGGCGGTCGTGAGGACTATCGCCGTGAAAAACCATCAAACAGAAGTCATGCAGTGGCTGAGCGCGCACTACTCCGAGGTGCGATAGCAAGCACACTAACTGCAGTTCGCTTTGTCAATGTGACTTTCTGGTACATGTCGAGAGTTCGTCGTAGAATGTTTTACAGCTCGTTTACTTCCGCACGACCCGAGGATTTGGTTCGGACGAAGCCGACAAACTCGTCGCTCTGGTGCACGGGCACACTGACTGTAAACGTGGCGTCCTCGGCGTATTCCTGCGATACAAACTCGGCCGCAAAGTGGTCGCACGCTCGCTTAACCACATCGACATAGGAGAACTCGGTCCGCACGCGCAGCAGCCGCGTCGGCACCTTCTCGACGATCTCCGCCTGCTCGAGCAGCTCCTGCGCCGCGGCTCCGTAGGCTCGGATGAGACCCCCCGGCCCCAGCTTGACGCCGCCGAAGATCCTCGTAACCACCACGCACACATCCACTAGCTGTGATCGCTGCAACGACGCCAGGATGGGCCTCCCTGCGGTCCCATGCGGCTCGCCGTCGTCCGAGCACAGCTCGCACCCGTCCATCGTCGTGTACGCGAAGCAGTGGTGGTTGGCGGCCGGGAACTTGCCGCGCTGGGTCTCCACGAACTGCTTGACCTGGTCGGAGGCCGCATCACCGCCGCCCGAAAGCGGCCACGCGGCCGAGATGAAGCGCGAGCCCTTGCGCTTGGCGATCTCGTGCTGCGCGGCGCAGCGGATGGTCTTGCGGGCGGCCATGGTGACAATCTGTGACGTGGTGGGCTGCTGCAACTTTACTGGCAGAAAACAAGTCTGACGCAACGGTCTGTGCAACTTTAGGCGCGGTTTGCACATCAATCAAGGGCAAGTCTCACTTGTCATTTTCGGCCATGGCGACACGAACGTCCTCCGCCGTCGAGCGGCTGCTGCAGTACATCCGCATCCCGTCGGTCAGCGGCGACGGCCCCAATAAATCGTACAATGAGGTGCGTGGTGATTAATGCGGAATTAATGGGCAAGGTTGGACTGAAAATGGGTTTTAGTGCGCGGTGTGGCTCCAAGGATACCTCGAAGAAGGTGAGCGGGAGGGTGGAAAGAGTGATTGCGCAGGAGGATGTTGCTCATGTTGTTTGGTAGTTGGTCTAACGGTGCAGATCTTCTCGCCTGTGGACAACAAGCCAATTGTCGTGGTAGGATTGTACAAGGAGGAATGGAGTTTGGGGTGAGAGTGTTAACGAGTTGCTGCGGAGCAGGCCACATGGCAGGGCGAGGACCCGTCGCTTCCGTCGATCCTGCTCAACTCCCACTACGACGTGGTGCCTGCGGTTCGCCAGCACTGGAAGCACGATCCGTTCAATGTACGTATTTGATGGTTTTGTTGCTTGAAGCAAGTGTTAATGCTGTGGTTTTGATTCTGTAGCCGACCGTTCTGGAGGATGGAATGATTTACGGCCGCGGAACTCAAGACATGAAGAGCGTCGGCGTGCAGTACGTGGAGGCGGTCGCCCGGCTCAAGGCGGCAGGATTCGTGCCGCGCAGGAACGTCCACCTCCTGTTCGTGCCCGACGAAGAAATCGGCGGCGTGGGCGGCATGGAGGCCTTCCTGACAAGCGAGCAGTACAGATCCATCCAGCCTGTCGCCTTCGCCTTGGACGAAGGCCTCGCCAACCCGAAGGACGCGTTCACCGTCTTCTACGGCGAAAGAGTGCCCTGGTGGTTTTACGTGAAGGCTACGGGGCCTACGGGCCACGGCAGTCGCTTCATCAAGAACACGGCGACGGCCAAGATCATTGACGTTTGCAACAAGGTGAGATTGGTCTCGCCTCGTCCAGAGCTGTGGACACTGACGCTGGCTTATTGCTGCAGGCCTTGGCTTTCCGCGCAGAGCAGGAGGCTCTGCTGAGTGCCGCCTCGGGATGTAAGCACGGCGACATGAAGAAGCGCAACTTGGGAGATGTGACCACGGTAAACCTCACCATGCTGCACAGCGGTGTGTCCCAAGACGGAGGCAAGACCCACGCGCTCAACGTCATCCCCACTGAGGCTGTTGCAGGCTTCGACGTGCGCATCTCGCCCGACATGGACCTGAAGCAATTCAAGGCGATGCTGGACGAGTGGTGCTCAGCTGAAGGACTGTCCTGGGAGTTCGTGTCGTGGTGGAAGAACCCGCTGCAGGAGCACTACACGACGGCGGTGGACGACAGCAACGTATGGTGGAAGCTGTTCAAGGAGGGATGCGAGGAAGTTGGCGTCTCCGTCGAGACCGAGGTGTTCCCGGCCGCGACGGACAGCCGTTTCCTTCGTCAGCTTGGCATCCCGGCGCTGGGCTTCTCCCCCATAAACAAGACGGAGATCCTGCTTCACGAGCACAACGAACGACTGCACAAGGACACCTTCCTGCGGGGCATCGACGTGTACGAGACGCTCTTCCGCCGCATGTTCGCGTACGCTGAAGCAAACTGAGCAGCGTGGATCAGCACGAGTCAAGTCTGCAGAAAAGCTGGGCATATCCGTGCTACAACTTCTAGTCAATAAGGAAAAAGAGGATGAAACGAGCTAAAAGCTCGCCGAGTGATTCGCTTCCTGCATCAACGAATGCCAAAGCGGAAAGCAAAGGAGGAACAAGGCTAACCAGGCTGGGAAGCGGGAACAAGCGCGCGAAGGCAGGGCGTACTTAGGAGGAGGCCATCTCATGCATACAAAAACCAATATATAAGCCGTACTACATCCTGACGTCGAGATGGCTGCGTGGAAGGACCCCGTGGACAGATTCGTTGAGTTCCTCCGCTTCCGCACGGTTAGCGCTGAGGGCCCCAGTGGGAGCTACACACAGGTGGAGCGCATGGCGATCGCTACGGTTGCTGCGCTGTCCGCTCACGCGTTTTGTGTGATGCTGGTGTTGTGCAGTGCGCGGAATGGCTGCGCGCGTATCTTGAAGAGCGTAAGGTGCTGCGTGCTTAGTTGGTTCATCGTGTTCGTCACTGATGCCTTGCTCTGCTGCCTTTAGTTGGGCTTCTCGTCCAAGTGTTCTCGCCTGTTGAGAACAAGCCTGTCGTGCTGGTGCGATGCTGGCAATAGAGCTGCTTCTTCAGTGCGCAGTCTTACTGGTGAGTGTGTGCTGTAGGCCACGTGGCAAGGTCAAGACCCGACGCTTCCAGGCATCATCCTGAACTCGCACTACGACGTTGTGCCTGCGATGCCAGAGCACTGGAGCTGCGATCCATTCGAGGTACGACGACGACGCTCTGTGGTGTTGCTGCGGGTTCACAAAGAGTCCCAACTTGCTTGCTCTGGCTAGGCCACGATCATGGACGACGGGCGGATCTACGGGCGAGGAACGCAGGACATGAAGAGCGTCTGCATCCAGTACGTGGAAGCCGTCCACGCCCTCATGAGCTCGGGGTTTACGCCCCAACGCAACATTTACTTGCTGTTCGTGCCCGATGAAGAGCCAGGAGGCGCTCAGGGCATGGGGACGTTCATCGAGACGGAGCAGTTCAAGGCCATTCAACCCGTGGCGTTCGCGTTTGACGAGGGCCTGGCCAACCCTGACGACGCGTACACTGTCTTCTACGGCGAGCGAGCGCAGTGGTGGGTCTACGTGAAGGCTGAAGGCCCCACTGGCCACGGCAGTCGCTTCATCAAGAACACGGCGACCGCCAAGATCATCGACATTTGTAGCAAAGCGCTGGCCTTCCGTGAGGAGCAAGAGAAAGCTCTGAATGCGGACGTCGGCTGCAAACACGGCGACATGAAGAAGAAGAAGCTCGGCGACGTGACGAGTGTCAACATCACGGCGCTGCAGAGTGGCGTCTCTTGCGATGGCGGCAAGACGCACGCACTCAACGTGATCCCGACGGAGGCCATCGCAGGCTTTGACATCCGCATCTCGCCTGAAATGGACCTCGCGGCGATGGGACAGATGCTCGATGCGTGGTGTGCTGCTGAGGGGGTTTCCTGGGCGTTTGCCTCCTGGACGAAGCCCATGCACGCACACTACACGACGTCGCTGGACGCGGACAATGTGTGGTGGCAGCTGTTCCAGAAGGCCTGTGCACGCATGGGCGAGACGTTGGAGACGGAGATCTTCCCTGCTGCCACTGACAGTCGCTACCTGCGCAAGGCTGGGGTACAGGCCATCGGGTTCTCGCCCATGAAGAAGACGGAGATTCTGCTGCACGAACACAACGAGTATCTGCACAAGGAGACGTTCCTGCACGGCATCCAGGTGTACGAGACCATCTTCCGGGACATGTTCGCGCACAAGTAAGCACGGGGAGGAAATTCCGGCCAGAGTCTGTAGCCCAACACGTTTGAAGTGTGCAGTGGAATTGCCAATAACTTCCTGCACGAGAAGCTAATGGAAGTCTTTGTAGGCAGTGGCTTGAAGCCGTTATAGTCTTTCAATACTGTGCAAGCTTCAACCGCATCTATTGACAAGCAACACGACTCGGCAGTGCAACGACTGAAAACATCTTCACTTGATCTCAGTATCAGCAAAGTTGAAGTTGCGTTGGCGTGTAAGTTGAGGGGATCGAGGGCAAACAGCAAGTTGCTTGATCTATCTCTAGCCGTTTCAGCTATCGACGCTTGGCTTGCCGGCTTTTTCTCAAGCGCGCATGGCTCAAAGCGACTTGCCTCCTTTGTTGTTGCCCACTGTTGCGGGACCGATTTACATCTCGCTGGGGCAAACTGCGATGCTGTGGCCACGACTTTCAGTATGGAGAACGACATGCGACGGCGTGGCGACGTGAAGCTGCAGCCCTCGGTGGCAGCTGACTGGCCCAGCTGTAACAGCGCGTAGGAACGCTCGAGAAACAAAAATACAGAAGAAACTCGCCACAACGAACCCGGCCGACGCTTTGCCATCCAGAGTTCGCTTGCTATTCGAGGAAGCGATGGTCTATTGTTGCTTTGCGCAAGTTCCCTGGGACGACTCGTGACTCGTGACGTGGCAAGCAGCGCCTCGTGGTTTCCAAGCACTTTGAATTATGTGCTCCTTTCGGTCTCATCAATTCCAGCGGCAATGGCGAGGCCAACGAGCGCTTTCGATGTGGCTGCTGGTGTGTTTTCTTTCGTGTGTCAACGTGCAAGGCGAATCGTCAATCCACCCGTATCTGCGATCAGCAGAGCGTCAAGATCGCGAGCTCAACATATTCGCTAGAGATGGTCGACAACAAGTTACGGACCCAAGCGCGTACCCTTACAGCACGGTGGGCTTGCTGCGTTGGGATGACGGCGCCACGTGCACAGCCACACTCGTCGCTTCGAACATTGTGCTGACGGCAGCAGACTGTGTGCTCACTTCAGACGGTGAGTTGCGCGGCAAGACGATGGCATCAGCCGTGTTCAGCCTCCCCCAAACAAGCGGAACCCAGAAGTCTTCCATCACTCGAGTGCACAAACAATCGGATTTCTGGACCAAGTGGACGCGAAACACGTATGTGCTGGTGGAGTTGGCCGATGAATTAGGGACCATAAACGGCGTGTTACACCTGCCAGGAGCGACCACTTTTGCTCAAGATGTCCCGATGAACGTGCAGCTTGTTGGCTACGGACAGCACGACGAAGCTGATGAGTGTTTCCAGCTGTGCAAGATCCACTTTCCCAGCGAGTTTGCCGGCCCAGACTACATGATGCACCACGACTGCGACGTGTCAGTTAAACGCTCACCAGGCTCACCGATGCTGATACGATCCACCAGTCTCGACACGTATATCGTTGGGATTCACACAATCGGTGATGATGAAGGCGAGGCCCAGGGCACCCAAACGTACCCGTCGTTCAACGACACTGTGGCCAATCGAGGAGTATTGGGGTCGTTTGTCCAGCCACATTTGTCATTCTTACTCCAGAAGGCAGCGTCGTCGGCGTCGTCAGAAGCGTCGACCTCGCTCGGGGTTAACAACGGAAGCGAAAGCTCTGCGCCGTCTTCATCAAGCAGTTATTCCTCGGCAGGTTCCATGACAACAAGTTCGCCCAATAATCAAGACGCAGGGGTCAGTGCAGATCTAGCGCCATCGTCCTCTTCCTCGGATACAACGTCGGTGGCCGCTCCAAAGCTGGGCATCGCGGCAACGGCAGCGTATTCATGCATTGGAACCGTGTGCGTTTCGTGGCTGGCCATCATAATAGTCGCTGTTCGCAGAATCCGCGCCAATCGTTGAGATGTCGGCACAGCTCACGACGTATCATGGTGTTGAGTAACATTCCCTGCAGCAGAGCGAGCGACGTCGTAGTAAACGCACTAAGAAACTACAGGATCATCCAAAAAGTGCCTGTCGGGAACTCTCCTTCTCCAAAGACCACCAGCGATACTTCTACCGCGTCATGAAACGATAAATAGATTGAATCGCTCGTGCACCCACGAGCCTGACCTTTATCTTGCTCAAATGTCTGGCGTGAGCACGGGGATGTAGCACGTGAACGACCCGAACGAGTCCACCAGGATGGAGTGAAGTACCATCGCCCTGTTTTCCGTGATACAGCACAGCACCGAGTCTGTCGACTGCCCGTCCACCAGGATGGCTTTGCTCAGCACTTTGCTGTCTACCGTGACGCTAGACGAGCTCTGTTGCCTCCGTCGCTCCTCCTCCTCCTGCTCGTCCTCGTCAATGAGGTCGTCCCGATAACGCAGATGGGCGAACAGCGTTTGTAGCGTGAGCGGGTGCGTGTCGATGCGCAGGATGAGCGTGCCCGTCTTGCTGGCCTCCACCGTCATGGTCTTGTGCATGGTCTTGAGACGGTCTACAATGCTGCGCAGCGCCCTGAGCGGCGGCATCTCGATGGCGATCTGCGGGGCCGGCACATTGGGCTCTCTGTAGTGCTCCACGGCGCTCATGGCCAGCACCTCGATGGGGATGCTTTGCACGATGTCGATGTCCACTGCGCGTGTGCGCAGACACAGGAAGTTGCTGCCGTCGCGCTTGAGCAGCCGCAGCATGACGGCGCTGGCGTCTTTGCCCGACGTCAGTGCCTGCTGGAAATGGCGTACGTCACACAGAAATCCGATGTGGTTCTCAGCTCGGGACTGCACCACCACGTCATGGAAAAGGCGGGCGGTTTGAAGGCGGGCGAAGCTCTGCAGCTCCTCAGTGCCGCCGCTCTTGAGCGAGATGGACAGCGTCTCAGGTGTGAGCGTGAACACGCAGTTGGTCTTGGCGCTGCCCTGCGAGCCCAAGCGCGCGAACGACTGCGCCACGTCCAGCAGCACAGCCAGCGCGTCCTTGGCCAGCGTGCCGCGGAAGCGCATAATGAAACTATTGGTCTGATGGAGACGAACGGCTGTGATTGGAGGGAAATCGGCATAATGTAGCCATCTATTGGGCAATAAGCAGGTTTCCTGATCACTTTGGTGGTCAAGATGTGTAGTGTATACTTCGAAGTACGTGAATATGCATGGTACTGGATCGGATTACTAAAGATTTGAATAGGTTGCTCATGCCACGTGAGGAGGCCCGAGACTGGCGAGGTTGGCGGTGGATAAATGCACAGTGAGACGACGGCGGGAGATGGCGCAGCGCTCCGAGGAGCACGGTCGCAGGGGTAATGGCACCCGAATGATGTATAACATGCAAAAGGCAGCTACGGTCTCTCTGTCAAAAGGACCCTCTCTCACTCGACATCGATATCGCCATGGATAGGCAAGCGACGACGGGCGAGAGACCGCTGCGCTGTCTGAACCCCCTTTGAGCACGAAGGCCAATCCTCCACCTCCGCGACCTTGCAAGGCTCACTCGCGCCGAGCAGCAACGCGCACCAGCCGAAGCTGCTGCACACCGACTCGACGCGAGGGTTTTCTCTGTCAGTCCCCCCTTACAATGAGAAGGTAGTGCCTTGAATCTCCCCATCAAGATTCCGAGGGACGTTAGGCGCCAGAACCCCACCCAGTTGGCTCGCCAAAACCAACCGGCGATCGAAACCACGCCGTCCCGCCATTGCCGCTCACTACACAACATCCAGCCGCCTCTCACCCCCATGCAGCGATACAAGTACCGCACAAGGGACGCCTCGAACTCACTCACTTCGTCGTGGACTCGACCTCGGTTGTGCTCGTCACTTCCAGTTGTGAGGGACTTTTTGTATAGAATTTGACAGATGTGATTGTCAACCAATCAAATTGTGGCAAATCGCATTTTCGGCAGTTGAAAATGGCTGGAAGCACGTCGACGACGTCGCCCGCCGCGACGCCTGAAGATCCCGCGCCTGCGCCGCGCGGGAGCAAGCGGAGCATTGAGGACGTCGGCTGCAGTCTATTACGCAGCAACCTGGAGGACCTGGCGGCCAAGAAGGACGAGAACGTGCCTCTCACCGTGCGTTTGTGCCGCTACTCAATGGGTTGGAACATTTGGACTGACTGTGGAGCTTTGTGCCGCAGGACATCCGCGATGTGTTGATGGACCACGTGCTAGGCAGCCTCCAGACAGACCTCAAGTACACGGTCCTGTTCGTGTGTGAGGATGTGGCGGAGTTTCGAGCGACGGTGGATGACAAGCAGCAGGAGGGAAAGGAGCGAGATGCGAGCGATGTTGCACTGCTTGAGGGCCTAGATGGAGACTACCAGTTCCGCAGTCGACTGTCAGAAGGCGACAGCATCCCACGATGCGATGCCACGCTGCTGAAGATCCCCGTGTCCAAGCATGAGCTTGAAAAGGAGAAGCATGCGGCCAAGAAGGCGATCAAGAAGAAGATCAAGAAGTTTAAGAAGAGCTCGGGAGGTGCGTTATGGAGTGTTCTAGTGCCAGTTTTCGTGTGAGATATTGATATTTGTGTGTGTCCTCCACGCTTGCAGAATCGGCAAAGCCTAGTGCTGAGTTCTACGTGCTGTCTCCAGAGGAGCTCAAGGTTCATCTCCCGTCCGTTCCGTTTAATGACGCGAAAGCAGCGGTGGACTTCGTGTCAACAATGCCGCTGCCGGATGGCGAAACGCAAACAGCTGAGCAGCTGTTGCTCGCTCTTGACTGCGAGATGTGTCGTACCACCAAAGGCGTGGAGCTCACGCGCCTCACGCTGATCGACGCCAACGAGAACGTTCTTCTGGACGAGTATGTGCGGCCCAAGAACCCCATCGTCGACTACTGTACGCAGTACTCGGGTATCACGTGCGACATTATGGAGGCTACGACCATGCGACTGGCAGATATTCAGGAAAAGTTCTTGGCTCTGGTTCCTGCCGAGGCCGTCCTTGTGGGCCACTCCATCGAGAATGACCTCGTAGCACTTCAAGTGCTGCATCGCCGGGTGATCGATACTGCGTGCATGTACCCGCACCCTAAAGGGCCTCCCTTCCGCTCCGCGCTCCGCTTTTTGACGAGCCAATATCTGAATCGCGCTATCCAGACTGGCACTGATGGTCACTGTAGCGTGGAGGACGCAGTGGCCACACTGCAGTTGGCGCAGCTCAAGATCAAGCACGGACCAACCTTTCCGAGTATCGAGCACGAGTACAAGCAGAAGAAGGTGGTGAACGAGATGGCCCGAGCCAAGAAATCTGTCTTAATCGTCGACTCACAGCGCTCGTGCCGGTCACTCAGCGGCGGTGTGGCCTGCATCATTCCGCGCGAGGACCCTAGCGAGGTTGTGCAGACAGTCATCCACCAGCTGACAACAGGCTTTCCCCCGCACCTTACGTGGGCGCGAGTACGCGAAGCTAAGCGCTCCGAGATCCTAGCGTACGTGCAGCAGATCAAGGCCAACTTGCCCGAGCACTCGTGCCTCGTAACGGTGCTGAGCGGGGATACCGACGACCTGCGCGCACTTCACAAGCGCCGCACGGCGCGCACGGACCCTCGAAGCTCGCTCATGTGGGACAAGGAGCAGCAACAGGAGCTGGATGCGGCGGCCTTGGCGGCTCAGACAGGGCTCGTACATATCTGCTTGCAGTAACGGCGATGAAAAGATAGGAAGATGTCCCAGTATCATGACAAGTTTCCATGCCAGAGTGTAGGTCGTTGAAGTTTGTGCAGGAGTGATGGTCATTATTCATTGTTGGCCTATCGGATCTGCTTGGTCCGATGCCCTCGGCTGTTCTTTTGGGGGGCTGTGGTGGCCGTCTTCCTTGGACGGACGGGGCTGAGTCTGGGAGAAAGCTGCGCCAGCCGAATGCTGGGAGATATGATACTCTGTGTGTGATGATAAATAGCCGCGCGTGAATATATAGGCAGCGGTCCTCGACTGGCGCTGCGGCCGAGGTTTCGCGTGGGATGTCGGGTAGCTGGCAATCGAAATCACCACTTGAGCTCTGCGATCTCTGCGATGGCGGCGAGCACGTCGGCGGGCAACGCGACTACGGCGCACCGGCGGCCGACGGCTCCCCTCCTCATGAGCTCCTTCCTGCTCTCTTCGCCGATCTGGCTGCAGCTGTCGTAGTCGCTGCAGTTGTCGCCAGCTGAGTCGGTGTGGGGCTTGTGTAGCTTGACGCTCAGCATCTTGGACTCGCACGGGTGGATCTCGCAGGTGGTGATCATTTCGACTGCTGTGGCTGAGGCGGTCGATTGGGAACTGATCTGCTGGCGGCTAGGCAGCGAGGCTGGCTGTTTGCTGCGGAGTCGGCTGCTCGTGGGGTCGCGAAAGCACTAATGACCGCTCCGTCTCCGACTTGCGCGATGTCGTGGGCGTTGTTGGGGCGTTGCTGTTGTTCGAATGATGGCACGCCGGACCGGTACGGTGGTGAGACCAGGGAAACGTCTGGAGCTGGTCTTCTCGCCAGCGCGATTGAGAGAATGGCCTTCGAGAAGGCTCCGGCCCATGCTCACCCAATCTTTTCGCACGGCTTCCTTCAAGGGAGTTGCTGCCGTTACGGGATAAGATCGCGTGCGTGGATCGCCTTGCGCCAGTTGAAGGCATTTTTGAAATGGCTGGTGCAAGTCGCACCGTGCGACATCGTGTGTCGCCCACAGAGCGCGTGCTTGACTGAGAAACGATCGGGGCAGCGCGATTCCTGGTCGCTGCGTGCGCTGCCGGGGGTGCAGCGTTCGCCGAAGCAGCTCGTTTAACTCACCAGCACCAGCGAGAGCGCCAGTGAAAGCGACACACACAGACGACAGGCAGGCGCACGATAGCCAGACCGCGTCGGTTCGTGGATCAGCGGACGCGGCACGTGCCGAAACGGCGCACCAAGCAGCAATGGGAGTTCTCGGCCAACGTGGCAGTCGCGAACGTAGTTGCCACAGTTGCTGTCGGCACTGCTTGTCCGCTGGCGCAAGTGACTCGCTTCTCTGGTGGCGCTGCAACGTAGCGCTAATGTCTCTCGTTCGTTTCGCTCGAGTGCGGGCACTTAGGCTGCTTTCACTGTGGATAACGCAGCAGTGCCACCACCGAGAGCTGACCGGAGCTGCGTGGAACAGTGCGCGTGCTTGCGTGCCCTCACTCATGGCACGTTGCTACCAGTTTGTCGCCACTGGCAACTGCAAGTGCGAGCCGCTGAGCCAAGGATGTCGGCTGTCGCGCCCAGTTCACCCTGCTGCTCTTGGACCCCAAGCTGGAGGGTCAATTCGATCGATTGTTTGCTTTGAGGGGCGCATTCCAGGACAATGGCCTTCTCTTCCAGTGCCGCTACCCAGCTAGTTCGCTCCGGCAAGTTGGCTTCGATTCGTGCACCACCGTACTTGAGCAATGCTTAGCCGTAGCAGCAGCTCTATGCATGCGTCGATGGCATCTGAATGCCGCACAAATACATCTCCATTGCAGCGACCAAGCAATCGGAACTTGTGAAGAGCTCGGCCCACTACTTATTATCGATAATAGCGTTCATACTTCGTATCCGACAGTATTTATCGTTTCTTGGGTTTGTGCTCTCAGTGAAAGCTCTCACTGATCTCTGCTGCTGAAAGCAAGTTGCTGTTCCAAGTTGCTCCTCGACGTGGGCTTCTGTCAAATATCTACTATTGAGCACTGATACTTTGAAGTACTTCGTATATGCGTAGGACAAATACCGACCACGATATCTTGATCTGGTTGATGGTGCCGAGCATTTGAACCGCTTCAACCATGCCTCCTTTCGTCATCCCGACACGTGTAAGATGGATCCATCCTTTTCAAAGATACCAGCGAGGCGGATACCAAATGACAAACGTCAGCATCTCCCAAAGGCATGCCACTTCCCAATCTACCTCCTTCACCGCAAGCGCGAGCCACGACCATCGAAACGATGCTCGCATCCCGCGAGATCCACCCGTGCGAGTCCAAGAGAGAGCTCCACCAGCTACAGGCCAGCACCAACGGTAGCGACTACGACAGCAGCAGCCATATCGACGAAGAGAGCAGGAAGGAGCTCATACGGAGGGGAGCCGTTGGCCGCCGGTGCGCCGTTATCGCGTTGCCCGCCGACGTGCTTGCCGCCATCGCAAGAATCACAGAGCTTAAGTGGTGATTCGATTGCCAGCTACCCTGCCCGACACCGCCACACGCGACCTCGATGACCGCCTGCAATCAGTCCGCCAAAGACCGACCGACAAGCACAGAGTCCTGCCCGTGCTCGCCCGTCGGCCGCAGTACCAGTCGAGGACCGCTGTATATATCGCGCACGGCTACTTATCATGTCCACACACACGTACTATTATCTCCCAACACTCAAGTGCCAGCCACTCCGAGCTGTCCCAGCCAGCCAGCACCCCCAGCATTCTTCCAACTTCAACACTCCGAGCGTCCGTCCAAGCAGACGGCCGTCCCACCCCCACTGGAACAGATGAGGGCCTCGACGGACAGAGGAACAAGCAGATCCGAAGGCCGAGCCCCTGTTCATTCCTGGCCGTTGTGCCCAGGGCATGATGCCTACGACGTTTGAACAAGGGCGAACTTTTTCTGTTGAAGTTGCTGAAGTTGCTCTCGTCTAAACATGGCGTGGTGCACGTCAAATGGATGTCCAGCGTCTAAACAACCTCCCATTTGTGATATACTGTCGGCTTTGAAGTCATATTAAGGTCATCCAGACCGACTACCTATCATATATGTCCCTTTTAAATATAATAAAACGGCAGTCCTGATACCAACACGATTGCCATTATCCGCCCCACACTGTGCCGACGACCATCACTCCTTGATGAAGTTGAACGGGATCCAGCCGACTCGCCACGCACGCGCCACACACTCATATCGGAATTCGCCTCGACGCCCGTAGGTCTCGACAGATAAGAAGATACCAGCGATGCTGCGCTCCCACTCCTTGCGTGCGGCCTCCGCGCTGGCCTCGCGTCGCGCCCTGAGCGTCACACGCGCCATGTCGTCGCTTCCGTCCTTCGCCTCTGTGGACCCAGACTTCAGCGGCGCCAACCCCGCGGAAGGCTTCAACCTGGTCAATGGCAAGTGGACCAAGACGGCCAAGACCGAGACCATCGTGGACCCGCTGAATGGCGAGGCCTTCATGACCATGCCGCTGACGCAGAAGGATGAGCTCGCGCCCTTCGTGGAGAGCATGACCAGCTGCCCCAAGCACGGCCTCCACAACCCGCTCAAGAACGTCGAGCGCTACGTGCTGTACGGCCAGGTGTCCGCCAAGGCCGGCGCCATGCTGCGCGAGGAAAAGGTGGCCGACTACTTCGCCAAGCTCGTGCAGCGCACGTCGCCCAAGAGCTACTTCCAGGCGCGCAACGAGGTCAAAGTGACGGGCAAGTTCCTCGAGAACTTCTCTGGCGACCAGGTGCGCTTCCTAGCGCGCTCGTTCGGCGTGCCGGGCGACCACCAGGGCCAGACCAGCGTCGGCCACCGGTGGCCGTACGGCCCCGTGGCGCTCATCACGCCCTTCAACTTCCCCATTGAGATCCCGGTGCTCCAGATGATGGGCGCGCTTTACATGGGCAACAAGGTGCTGCTCAAGGTGGACTCCAAGGTGTCCATTGTCATGCAGGAGACCCTGCGCATGCTGCACGAGTGCGGCATGCCCATGACGGACGTGGACTTCATCAACTCGGACGGCGCCGTGATGAACGACCTGCTGCTGCAGATCAAGCCGCGCAACACGCTGTTCACTGGGTAAGTCGATGCTTTCCCGGCGGTTCGTGGACTCAGTTTGGCTGACGCAGATGTTTTATCTACTGGTGTTTCTGATTGGCAGCTCGCAGGCTGTTGCTGAGAAGCTCGCGAAGGACCTGAGTGGCCGCATCAAGCTGGAGGATGCTGGCTTCGACTGGAAAGTACTTGGCCCGGACGTCCGCGACTTTGACTACGTTGCGTGGACTTCTGATCAGGTATGTTGCATCTTCTGATACCCGTTGACGTATCCTCTTCTTATAACTAATACCGTTATGATTGTATTGTTTTTAACAGGACGCGTACGCGTGCTCGGGTCAAAAGTGCTCGGCGCAGTCTGTTCTCTTCATGCACAAGAACTGGGTGGAAGCTGGTATTGAGAAGAAGCTCGCGGAGCTTGCTTCCCGGCGAAAGCTCTCGGACCTGACGATTGGTCCGGTGCTGACGGTCACCACGAAGCGGATGCTCGACCACGCGGCGGCTCTGCTGAAGATCCCGGGTGCTCGCGTTGCGTTTGGAGCTAAGGAGCTTGGTACGTCATGCGCTGTGTTGTGGCAGAAGGTTGCGTGAACTGCTTGCTAATGGCTTTGCTGTCTTTTCCCCACGATAGAGAACCACACGATCCCGGAGAGGTATGGTGCGGTCACGCCCACCGCCATCTTCGTCCCGCTCAAGGAGTTCGTGAAGCCGGAGAACTTCGAGCTTGTGACCACGGAGATCTTCGGTCCGTTCCAGGTTTTGACTGCGTACGACGACGACGAGCTGCCCGAGGTCCTGGGCGCCCTGGAGCGCATGAACGCCCACCTGACTGCCGCCGTCGTCTCGAACGACCAGGATTTCACGCAGGAGGTGCTCTCGGCCACGGTCAACGGCACGACCTACAGCGGCATCCGCGCGAGAACCACGGGCGCTCCCCAGAACCACTGGTTCGGCCCGGCCGGTGACCCGTGCGCTGGCGGGATCGGCACGCCCGAGGCGATCAAGCTCGTGTGGTCTTGCCACCGCGAGATCATCAACGATTTCGGCCCCGTGCCTGCCAACTGGATGATCCCCGAGGCGACCTAAAGCGTTTACGTTATGACTGGTGTTCTGTCCTCGCTACTGCGGCGAAGACAACAACTCAATAAATTCCCACACAAACCCGTCAATCATTGCATCATTGAACTCGATTAAGACGAAAAACCTCAAAAGTTTGCAAATGTAACGGATAACTTGATCAAGACGAAAAACCTCAAAAGTTTGCAAATGTCACGGATAATTTGATCAAGACGAAAAACCTCAAACGTTTGCAATGTTTTTACGGCTCAAAAGAAATCTAGTTACGGATGCATGGCATTTACAGCTCCTCGAGCTCCCAGGCTGAAGTCTGGTTGGCCTCAGCTTCCGACAAAAGCTGCGGCGTTGGCTCCTCCATGGCCAAGTCATCAAGCAGCTCGTGCAGCTCCACAGCCGGAGCGCCCACGTCGTCCTCCTCCATGGCATTATCGTCCTCCGCCGGCTTGGTCGGCTTGGTCTCATCCTTGTACAGGTTGATCTGCGAGCGCATTTCCTTGTCCTCCTCCAGCTCGTCCAGGAACTCCTCGTAGTCCTGCTCCTCCTTCGAAAGGTCGGCCTTGCGGATGGTTTCGGCCTGCTCCACGCCCTCCATCTTCTTGAGCTTCCAGTTGCGCGCGCGCTTCTGGATCCGACGCGGGAACATCTTCTTCACGAGCACCACATCAGGAAGGGACAGGCCCGACTGGACAAGCGGGACCAAGTCCGCGTCATTGAACACGGCAGCCGTGAGATCGTAGCCTCGAGCAGAGTCGCCGGCGTGGAGAATCATGCCCAGGTGGCTCACAGTGTGGAGCCGCGTGTCGTTCACGCCGAAGTCCGAGTCGCGAACAACCTCCAGCTCCGCCAGCCGCGTCTTGCGAGTCACGCGGATCGCGCGGCCACCGCCCGAGGGAATCGCCATGGGGCTCGAGTCCAGCACGGTGAAGTCCGTCATGGCCTTAATGGATCGCAGCCCGCGGAACGGGTAGCGCCAGTACTTCTCAGAGTCAATCTCCGCCACTTGGGTGGTGAACGGGTCGACGACGTGGATGGACGAGGTGACGGACTGCACGAGGCAGACGCAAGACATGTTGCCGAGCATACGCGCGAGCTTGACGGGCAGAATAACCAAGTCGTCCTTGCACACGGGCGCGATCTCCACGGCGTACGTGAACTTGTAGTTGTGCGTGTTGCTGTGGTTATCAGCGGAGATGAGCTTCTTGGCCGTCTTGAGCTTCATGGGCACAGACTCCTGCAAGAAGTCGACGAAACGCAGCGCGTGGTTGCGCTCCGAGAAGAAGAAGTCGACACCGTCCGGGTGAGACTCGATGTTGGTGGTCTTCTCGTGGGCGCGGTGCTTGAGGATGAGCTGCTCCAGGAAGAAGAAGGTGCGCTTGTGGTCCACGCGCTGACGCACCTGCACGACGGCGCGCCACGACTGGTTGGCGAACGAGGCCTGGCAGGCGTCACACTGCTGGTTGCGCACCACGAAAGTGACGACGAAGGACTGCTGCATGATCATCTTGCTCATGACCTCCTTCTGCACCGTAAGCTTGAGCTTGAGACGGCGCGAGTGGGGCTCCGTCCAGATCCAGTTGGCATCGATGAGCTTAACACGATTCAGGTTGTTGATCTTCTTGAGGCACATGGCCAGCAGCTCGCGCGACTCGAGATCGGCCGCCACCCAGGGCGGACGCGACCAGCGCATACAGCCGCGGCATTGGTGGATAATCACCTCCTTGGGGATGCCCTCGGTCACGTCCACCTGCGATTTGAGGCAACTCACACACGTGTTGGCTGCGTTGGCCACGATAGGCGTCGCGCACATGCAACATAGGCTGCAAAAGTGTCAGAGTCAACAGGTCAGTCCATTGTGTCTATTTTTTATTGGCATTGATTGACACGCTGGCAACGTTGGCAATGCGTGCCAATTGCAAAAGGTGATGCAAATCACTCACATGGTCGGCATCTGGGTCGTCATGGTGCTCATGGTCGACGAGGTGACGCAGAAGCAGAGAAGACACTGCAGCTACTCAACGGCCGGAGAGCGAATGGGTGGAAGCGTCTGAAAGTCGGCGCAGGCCAATGGAAAGCGTGGCCCCGTTTTCCTCCAATCCAGAGATGGCTACGCTTTATTTTGGCGAATCGCAGCGTCGTACAAGGTCATTGGCCAAAAGCCTGCCGTTGCCACACAGCCAGCGGTCAGTTTGCGATTTGAAGCGAGAAGCACAGACTATGGACGGAGGAGCGACCCCCGCGGCCGGCGCGTCTGGTAGCGCCAGCGCCATGATCAAGGACCCTGAGATCAAGTACATCTGCGGAGACTGCGGCATCGTCAACTACCTGTCGGCGCGCGACCCCATCCGCTGCCGCGCATGCGGCTACCGCATCATGTACAAGGCGCGCACCAAGCGTCTCATCCAGTTCGAGGCGCGGTAAGCGGGCAAAGCGACGGCCCAGTGAGTGACTGCAGTTGCGAGGTCTTCTCCTGTTAAGTATTGGGACCTTCGGGACACAAGACACTAAGAATCTCGGCTCTCAGAGGCTGCAGCTCAACAGGATGGCGACGTGTGCGCGTGCGTAGTCTTAGATGCATAGGCTTTCTATAATAAATATGTTCGACCACGAAGAAGTTATGCTTAAACTCACGTGCGATGCTGGAAAGGATGATGAGTAACCAATTAATGAATGCAATATGTCTATTTGGCCGTCACCTTGACTGAAGCGCCACTGCTGCTGCGTACAAATCTACCTTATCTCAACATGGCGGTCTTCAGCTGGCGAACGCGAACTGCATGAGTGCCGGCGACTCCTTCCAGACACGAAGCGCACGCTGCTGAATGCGCGTGGCGTCGGCGAAGAGCGCCAAGCGCTCCGACAGGCAGCGCACGTACTGCACCCAGACCTCCTCTCGCTCCGAGCCGAAGAGCTCCACCAACTTCTCGAAGAGCTTGCGCACCTGCGCCACGTTTACATTCGTGGCGGACGTCTCGATGTCCACGCACAGCAGCAGGAACGCGTAGGTCTCTGGAGAAGGCAGCAGCTGCTCGTCTACCATGAACTTGGTGTACAGCGAGCGCACCTGGTCCAGCGAGTGCTGGGACGACGCCCAGACCACGTACCGCTGACGCAACGCGCTCCAGTGAACCGCTCCTCGCTTCTGCGCGGCGAGGGCGCTCTTGAAAGCCTTTTCGATCACGCTTGGCGACTCTGCGCTGCTGATGAGCAACTGCAGCAGGCGACTGTGAACAGCGAACTGGGCGTCGCAGTCCTCCGTCGCGATCTTCGTAAGGGCCGTCTTCAGTACCGACACAGCAGAGCCCAGCGGGTTGCTGCTTGAAGAAGCCGTCTTGGAGTGAGAGCCGCGCGAAGTACGGCGACGCTTAGCAGAGGGAGAACGGCTGGTGCCTGTTTCCTCGTGATCCGCGTGAAGAACCAGCTGCGACTGCAGGAGCCAAATCGCCGCCGACTGGGGCAGACACTCATCGCAGACCTTGCGCACAACCAGAAGCGCATCGTTCGTCCCGTCCATTCGGTGGATCAAGTCGACGTACTTGATAGCAAGCGACGAAGAAGAACTGCTGGACGTCGCGAAGGCAAACTCTTTGAGCTTGGCGCGGGCGTACTCGAGCAGGAACGCCGTCTGGCTAGAAGACGCCAGACGCGTCACCATCCACTCTGCGAAAAGCTCCTTCATCGAGACCGAGTCCAGCTGCGTCACGCTCGTCTCGAAGTTGTGCACGACCATCAATTCTGCTTGGCGCTCGGCCTCAGACACATTCGCTCCGTCCACCTCCGACGTCTCGCCCGATTGGGAGGAGGCAACGCTGTCCTCGGCTGCCAAAAAGGGGCGCAGCGCCTTCGCGGCATGCACGTCCTCGCTCTTGGGGAACGTTTGAAGGCAGTCCTGCAGGATGAAGTCCGACAGCTCGGCAGCCGTGTGCACACCGAAAAGGTCGCGAATCTCCACAAACTTGAGGCGGAACGGCACGTCGTCCGAAATCGCCGCCACCGCGTTCGTGTACACGATCTTGGCGATGGCTCCCTGCAGCACGAGCTTCCGGGCGTTCATCTTGGCCGCCATCTCCTCGGAAACCTCCTCCTCTTCACCATTCTTCTCTTCTGGCAGCGCATCAATGAGCACAGTGGAGCCGTCATCCACAGGCTTCTGCACCTCCTCGTCCAGACGCAGCACTTGGCGACGCATGGCCAGCTTCTGCACATAGAGCAGCTCCAGACGGAAGTACTCGACCCAGAGCTTCTGGTTGTGCTTGTTGAGGCGGATGGCACGCTGCATGAGCACGCGTGCCGAGTCCACGTTGAGGTTGACGCCGAACTCGTAGGACGCCGCCTCGATCCAGAGCTCGGCGCTGCGCGGATGCGACTGCAGCGCGCGCGAGAAGACGGCGGACAGCACGCGGCTGCTGCCCTCGCGCTTGCAAAAGGCCACGTACTGCAGCCAGAGCTCGATGCTGCCGCGGTGCTTGAACAGCACGCGGTCGAAGATGTTGTGCACGCGCTTGACGCCCGCCGTGTCGCCCAGCGAGACCTTGACGAGTCCCAGACGCTCCTTGCGTGTGGCCCGAAGCGCATCCAGCTTGAGCTCGTACTCAATGTACCGCATGGCGTCAATCTTGCGCAGCGGCACACGTTGCAGCGAGTACTCGAAGCCACGGCGACGGTCCACGATCTGGCGGATCTCGTCGGCCGAGAAGAGCTTGCGCGCCTGGAGATCCTCCAGCTCCGGCACCATCTTCTCCATCGTGATCTGAACCGTGTCCGCCATGGCTGCCAAGTGTCCTAAAGTCTGCTTGGAAGTCCCTGTAGCAACCGCCAGTCAAGAAGGCGTAGCGTAGCTGCTCGCTAGTTCGAAGTGTGAGTGGCGTCGATAATGGTTGGGCGTGGAGTGGATCGTACTTAAGTGAGGGCAACTGTACCTCGCATATGGTACACTTTCGTAGCGGAGACCGTCATTTTCGACACTGTGTGGACGCCATGTTCCCCGAGGACCGCTTCCACCCGCTGGGGCCGGACGCCGACCGCCTGCACGACGACCTGGTGGAGTCCACGCAGCTGGAGAGCACGCCCAAGACGTCAAGGGAGCTGGGCTCGGCGCTGGTGCTGCACCAGTTCCTTCCTGCCTGGGACGTGCAGGCCTATCTGCGAGTGGCGGGCATCCGCCTGCACGTGCACAACTCCAAGTACCCGGCGTACGAGGCCACAGGCGAGTTGCCGCAGCTGAGCGATGGCAACTTCCTGCTCCCCAGAGAGGAGATCATCATGCACCTGCAGACGTTCCACAAGGACATTGATGAGTTCTTGAGCGACGCGCAGCGCAGCGAGTCGTACGCGTACCGCTCCATGTTGTCGGAGAAGCTGCAGCGCGTCATGCTGTACTGCCGCTGGGTGGACCCGGCCACGTACCGAGAGGTCACGCGGCCGCACATGAAGCGTCACATCCCATTCCCGTTGAACCTCTTTCTGCCCAAGAAGATGCACATGGACACGATGGAGAAGCTGCGCTCGTACGGCATCACCACCAAAGAGCAGGCCTACGTCATCGCCCGCGACTGCTACACAGCGATCAACGCAAAGCTGGAGAGCACCGGCACCACCTACTTCTTCGGGGACAAGCCCAGTGCTCTGGACGTCGCAGTGTTTGGCCACATCGTGGACGCACTGGGCAACACGCAGCTCGTGGCTACCGTGCACCAGCATGCCCCTCTACTCATTACGCTGGCGGAGCGCATCCGTGACGAGTACTTCGGCGCTCCTGGTGAGCAGCCCACGAGTCTCAGCGAGGAAGCCGTGTACTCGGAAAACCAGGCCAACTGCTTCTCCAGCACGTCGCTCGACAGCGCCTTCATGAAGAAGGTGTCGCCGCCACTGCAAGTCGCTTTCTTGAAGCCTTACCGCAGTCTGGACTGGAGCCGTCGCGAGCTCGCCTCGGAGGTTGCCAAGAAGAAGCGCGAAAAGGAAGCCGAGAAGCGCGCCACGGAAGGCGAAGAGCAGGACAAAGCCTTTGAGAAGGGGCCTCGAAATGTCATCATTGGTGCCGTTGCTGCGCTCGTCCTGTACGCTGTGGCCATGTTGCCGGTTGCTGTGGAATTCGGCGACGACGAGGATGAAGATGAGGAATATGACGAAGACGAATAGAGCAATATCTTCAAGTGATGCTTTTCTGTTTATCCGTGCTTGAATACTTTAGTCCAAACGGTTCGGAATAAGGCGGTTATGCAGTATGGTATGCAGTATTCGCGCAGTCGAATCCATTTCAATAACTTTAACTTACACGACCATGTACAAATAAAAACGCGAGCAAAGTGCTTTCTCCTCGAACAAATGCTCGAGTCGGCGAGTACGAGATGCTATCAAAGATCCACAGTGTCATCTGTCAACGACAAAGATGGACATTGATCAATTAGCTCTGCTCCTCGCACGTGAAGCAACAAGCAAGTGGAACGCGTACCTCCCGAGATAATGTCGACAGTCTGGTCAAGCAGCTCGTCGTCCGTTGGATCAAGAGCGGACAGCGATACCTTCTCCAATAACCCATCAAACCGCTGCTGGTCGTCCAGGGAAGAAAGGTCCTACACCAGTCAAAGCCCATACACAAGAGTTAAACCAGCACGTCCAGCACACTCCACGCAGAAGCCCTATTCGTACGCTGACGCTGTTGAAAGAGACCATTGACTCCACGGCGCTTTTCCATCCCTTCTGCATGATAGCTTGACGAGCTTGACGCTCTTTGTTCGCCTCCAGCTCTTTTGTAAGCAGAGCTTGACCGGGTGAAGGAGCTGAGGAGAGCGTCATGCCCTGCTTGTCTCGCTCTTGTAGCATCAATCGGAGTCGTTGCTGGTGGAAAAGCTCGTACGCGGAGGCGTGGCCTTCCGTCATGATCATCTGAGACCGCGGAGTCTGTGAAGAACCCCACTCTTCCCGTGGCGTGTTCAGTCCCTTTCCCCCAGCGCTCGCTGCCGCAGCTGATGACGGCGGAAGACCCCCATTGACCCCATTTGCGCCACCGCCACTAGCATTATTATTGCCGTTGCCACCACCACTAGGCATTGTCGGAGGCTGCGCAGACGTTCCTGAGGGCGTACCCAAGGAAGCAACTCGAGGGTGAAGTGGTGCACCGCTGAAGCCTTGATGTACCTGTGGGTGTTGGGGATGTTGCTGATACTGTGCATTTGCCATTGCCATTGCCATGGCCTGAGACGAATACGTCGGCGTCGGAGGCATGGACAACGCTTGCTGCATGGATGATGATACCTGGCACACATACAAAGAACACACGTTAGCTATCAACGCCAAGCTGCGATCCTACATGTCGCTAGCTTCATGGCCTTTCCAGACTTACTGGCATGGGCATGGCCATCTGCATTTGCATCTGCATTTGATTCGACGTCTGGAAATTCGTCGGCACCACGTAGTTCGGCATCACACCCATATTCTGCTGCATCGTGTATCCCGGGGGGTACTGGTACGACGGTGGGCCTTGCTGGTGCTGGATGTGTTGTTGCTGCGATGGATGTTGGAGTGGCATCTGCTGCGACTGCATGTTCATATTGTAGGCTCCATCAGCCATGACATACACCGGGCTTTGTTGGTTGCCCGGTGCTACTGGAGCCATCAGCTGGCTGGGGTTGCCCGGATACATCGCATTGCCCGTGTGGGCTCCGGAGCTGGGGTGAAAACGTTGACTCATCTGGAAGTTGTGGATCGACGCGGCCACCAGGTCGTTCACATTGGCTGCGTTGGCTGCTCCACCCATCACCGCCACCATATCCGCCTGCGAAGCCGGAGCCAACGTCTGCGTATTTTTCACGAACACCGTGCCTGGCATATTCCCAAACTGCGTCGAAGGACGTGTTTCTGCTATGATCTTGGTTTCCGGGGCCACTTCCACTTCACTTTTTACTGCAGCATTCGGCGCTGCCTCTGCGACTGCTGGGGTTGCAGCTGCTGGGGACCGAGAGGATTGCCGAGCTGGACTGGCCTTAGCAAATTTGACTTTGGGCCGCTCAGCATCTGATGGCGTCGACGACGAGGAATCAACAAAAGCTGCAGCTGCTGTTGGTGTTTTCTCTTCTTTGGAAGCAGCTCGCCGTCCTCGCATGAGCGATTTCCAGCGGATTTTGACCGCGTCTTCTGTTCGACCCTACAAGTCACGAATGGTAAGCTTTGGTGCGTTTCTGCTGGAAAACGTAGAAGGAGATAACGAATCAAACCTTCAGTTGCTGCGCGATAATGGACCATCGGTTGCCGAGCTTGGCTTGCATCTCAACGATAATCTTGTCTTCATCTTCTGTGTACGATCTGCGCAAAGTAATAAAACGAAACGGGTCAGTATCGTCTCGATCGTTGAAGCCCGAAGCCAAGCTTACCCCTTATTAATGTTCGGGTCCAGGTGATTACACCACCGCTCTCTGCACTGCTTGGACCTGGGTCGAAACAACAATTAGCACGCGGCCTGTCCCCGCGCCATTTGATCAAAGGGACTCACGTTCGCCCGGGAATCAGCGAGGCTACTTGTCCCCAGTTCTTTTTGCCTTCTGCCACCAGCTCACGCAGCTTGGCGTCCTCTTCAGGCGTCCAATGGCCCTGTATCATTCACGCACACATCACCGCGCATGAATGAGCAACTGGGTCCCAACTACGCACCCACCGCATTCCTATACCTTGATCAAGCCTGGCTTAAGCACTTTGGTCCACCGCTGCAGACACTGCGTGTGGTTCCGCCCGGGCACCTGGTCGGCAATGGCCTTCCAGTTGCGCTCGCCGCTCCTCTCCACCGCGAGTCGCAGTGACTCGTCCTCATGCTTGGACCACCTTCTCGGGTTGGACTTTTCCTTGGCGGGCGGCGCCTGCTTGACGGCATTCAGGATCAAGTGAGCTCGCGGGACGCCCATGCCGCTACCCCGTCGGTCTTTCACCATGAGCTTGGCAGGTTGAGCCTGTTGTCGCTGCTGCGTTTCGTGCGCCGCCATGGAGGGCGACGCGGCCGAGTCCTCCTCCGTGCTGCTGTCTTGCATCGACGACTGCGGGGAGCTCATGGAGGCGTCGCGCTGGTCTTGCTTGTGCCGCTGGGACGCAGGTGACGGAAGCATCTTCTTCAAGCTGTCAGTGCGGCCGCGCTTCTTGGGGCTCTTGGCCGGCAGCTTGGAGGGCGGCGGGCGCGTGTTTGTGTTCATCTCTTGCGAGGCGGGGGACGCAGCGCCGTCCGCCGTGGAGATGGAGGTTTGGTCCAGCGCCTTGCCCAGCTCCGTGAGCTTGGCGGAGCTCACGGGCGAGCTGTTGATGGTCGCCATCGCTTGCGCCTCTTCACGCGCGGGTCTGCAGGGTTCTGGGGCTCGGCGGGAGGCAGCGTGGACCCTCGTTTACGCAGAGAAAGAGAGAGACTCGAGCTGTAGGAGGGGAGACACACAGGGGGTGCACGCGCGGCTCGCCGTTCCTCTGGACGTTGGCAAGACACCTCGAGCTGGTGAGAGAGTATGAGCTTCTTTCAAGTTTCCCCCAAAGACAAGATAAGCCTCGAAAACAAAAAAGCGAAAGGACGATTCACACAAACGGTACATAATTCCCCATACTCAAGCCAAGATAACGATGGCTAAAGGCACCACCGCAGACGAACGCAAGTCGTGCAACCAGGCAACACCAGGTCGTGCCATGCCACAATGTATTGTCAGGTCACTCCGTGGTGATGATAGCTATCACTGCAATGCCATGCTAGACGGCGACGCGAACGAGCCCAGCAGCTTGGCCGCCTCTCGACAGCCCGCGTCGGGATCTTGCTGCTGCACCTGGTGCAGCCACGCTGCCACGTCCGCGAGGGCCTCGCCCAGCTCCTGCCGCAGCATCGCCGGAGACACCACGAGCAGCACGCGGCTGAGGCTGAACAGCACCTGGCGACGCACCTCGGCGTTGCTGCTGCTGCGCTCGCTCCACGCGAACTCCAGCAGACACTTGGCCATCGCCAGTGTCTGCGGCGCGTGGCCGGCGCACTCCACGAAGCTCGCGAGCGTGTGCAGCAGGTGGGCCAGGAACGTCTGCTCCACGTCGCTGCGGGGCGTCCCGGACGTCACCGAGTGCTTCCGTACGTACTCGACGTACCCGAACAGCAGCGGCGAGAAAAACTCGAGCGCAAAAGGTGCGAACGCGTTCTTCTTCGGCACGGCCAGCGGGTCACGACGGTAGCCCCAGCGACGGGTTTTCAGGCTTTGCATGGTGCGTGTCTCCAAGTCGTTAGCACCCACTTGCTCCTGAAGCAGCGTCTTGACGGCTGGTGGACGTTGGTAGCCACCTCCTCGCTCGGAAAGCTCCTGGGCGGCAGAGGTCATCGCCTGCAGCACGTCGATGCGGCACTGCAGCAACTGCTCGCGCTCCAGCGCCTGGCTGCACAGGTACGGCAGCGTTCGCGTCGGCGCTAGGGCACATGCAGTGGCGAGAGCCTGCGAACGCAGTTTGACGAACTGAGGCGTGCTGTACTTGTCTTCGAGCCGCAGCAGCGCCCTGGCCACTTCGTGAGCTTTGTCATTCAGGTCTCGCGGCCGACGGCGGAGCAACGCTTCGGCCTCGGATAGAGCAGCTTCTGTTTTGTCGCGGTCATCATCGGACAAAAGGCCAGCAACCAGGTCCTTCAGATACAGTGGCCGTTTAGCCGTCAAGTCTTCCTCGTCATCCTGCAACTCAAACGCTTCCAAGCTCATGTCCGAGTCCGAATCCGAGTCGCCAAGGCTGCATGCAGAGTCAGCCCCATCCTCCGAGACATCGTCTTCCTCTTCGTCACTCAACACCAATTCGTCCGGGTCCAGCGTAAACGGCTTTCGCGAGCGATTCTTGGAAGGCTTTCGACTGCGGTTGCTGCCACTTGCACCGGATGAACCCTGGGTCTCGTCTTTCGTGGAACTTGCATCCAAGTCCAGGCTTGCGATGCATTTCGTGAGTTCTTCAGGCGTCACGGGACATCCGTACACCGCTAGGGGGTCTTCATCTTGGAGCCCAAAGTCTAATGGCTTTTCCGTAGCAATAACGTGTGATAGGCTCTCCCCCACACGCATGCCCAGCGATCGAACCCGCTCCAGCGAGTGGTTCATGTGATCTTGGACTCCTTTGCACAGTTTCGTGATCCAGTCTTGAGAAAAGGCTGTCTCTTGACTGTCTTTCGTCAGCTTCTGCAGACTGTAGCGGAGGAAGAAGCACACGGAAGCGTTGATGGTGAACTCCGTGTTGACTGCGAAGTCGCTTTGGCTCCAGCGCGTGAGCACCACGTCAAATACGGCCGCTAGCGGGGGTTCGGGACGGTCGCCATCAGTCTGCGCCATTGCGTCAGCAAGTACTCGCCAGAAGAACAAGTCTTCCATCGGCCTCCGAAGCAGTAGCTTGTGCGCGACAACATACTGGAAGTGCTTGTTGGCGCACAGTGCTGGGGGAAGTTGAGCAAGAAGCCGGTACTTTGGGAGACCTAACGCGTGTTGTGCACCGAGAGATGCGGAGGTCTTTTCACTCGCAAACTGGAGCAGAATCTGCTCGTGGCATGATTCCGGAAGGCTCATGAATAAAATGCGGTTCACCTCCGTAGTTGAAGCGGTACCGCTGGAGCGCAACCAGCTTTGAACGAGTGATTGCGTGTGCCCGATACGCGTGAGCTTGTCCACGAACATCCGGAAGGTGCGCGATTGCTTCACAGGGACGTTTTGCTGAAAGAGGCCGTGAAAGAGGCCGTCGCAAAGCATCGGGAAGTACCTGCGGGGACGAAATACTGCCGGTGTGTCGCGCATCCGGCGATTATAGATGAGGTCTGTAGGTGGTGCGGATAACAGCGCAGCACATTAAGCACACTCGGTTAGCCCGACGTTCTTCGTTTGAAGCACCGTATTGCAGCACTGTACCTGGCAGTGACGAAAGCTGTGAAATAAGCACCTGGAGTCCGATGACACTCAGTCCGCCGCCTGTTGTTGGTTGCTACAAGACAGCAATGACATAAGCACGCATGCAATATTATGTCCACGTAACTCGTATACCTGTTGTTCCTGCATGAGCATCTCAGCCACGACGTGCTCCACGCCCCCCGCGGTGACAACGTTCTCCAACAGTCGGATGCACTGCGATATGGAGGCCTCTGCATCCTCGTCCGCGGCGTTGTCTGTTGCTGTTTTGGTGGCGGAAAGCGTAGCTGCTAACGCACCGATAGCTCTGCTCGGTGGCACAACTGTCACGTCGAAGAAGACGTCGAACGCTAGCTCCCGCTCTCGCTCCGACAAGCAAATCTCCAAATGGACTGCCACGAAGCTCAGCAAAAAGGCCGCCACGTCTCGGTAGAAAACTTCCACGTACAACATCTGCGAGAAGGTGGTGCAATCAATGCAGCACACGTCAGTTCAACCCTCATCAAGCACTGAGGCGATCGTTGCTACCTTCCACGCAGCTGAGAAGCGCTCGGGGCAACACAACGGAGCAGCCAGCTCGCTCAGCTCTGCCACAGCACCTGGGACGTCGTAGCACCTCTCTGCAGCCTCAATGCTCCGCTTCCTGGCGTCAATGAACGCACGCAGCCGCTGCACCTCGGCGTTCCGCTTCGTGGTTCTCATTTTTGACGATTTACCCAACCAGGCGAAATTGTACCTCTAATCGTGGCGCACAATATTTATTTATTCCGTGGCGTATATTGTTTATTTTCTGTTCAATTGTGCTCACTAGCATCAGGGTTTGCAATGAAAACTCACTGTTATGCTTCGAATGTGATCTAGCACACAATGGCCGGGCGCGGGAAGGGTGCGAAAAGAGTTGGCACCGGTGGGGCGAAGCGCCACCGCTTCATCCTACGCAACAACATTGAAGGTTTCTCAAGATCCTCCATCCGCAAACTTGCTCGGCGCGCATGGGTTGTTCGGATGTCAGCCATGAGACTCGTCCTGTGCTCAGCGTATTTGTTCGACACCTCGTCCGGGACGCAGTTGTTTACTCAGAACACGCGAACCGAAAGACCGTCACCAATATGGACGTCCTGTATGCTTTAAAGCGACAGGGCCGGACGCTCTACGGCTTTGAATAAATCTCACTGCAAACTCACATACATAAACTTCAAATATACCTCACTTCAACCTCGACTAATTGAACAGTAGTGCGCAAAAGCATACTTTCAGCCTGTATTTCAGTTTATTTCAACAACAGAATAACATGCCATACAACCAGATCAAAACGAGCAAGCAAATCAACACACAAAATACTTGTGTGGCTTAGCGGCGGCCTACCATTTGCTTTCAACCTGTTCGAACCCTACGACTCGCCGCACACACAACCGTGAATCGTGGACTTACTCCGACGCACTGCTCTCCAAATCATTCGGAGTATACTCCGACGTAGGAGGACTTTGAGCTTGCTGGATCGAGTGATCAGCAGCGGCGTCACTCGCGCTTGACGAATCATCACCAGCTGTCGCTTGCCCAGTGCCTTGATCACCAGCCGCCTTCGCCTCATCGCCTTGGGAGCCTTGGGTTTCAACTTGATCACAGTCGGAGCCACTCGCGCTTGGCAAATCGTCATCGCTAAACCATTGCTCAGCTGCCTTCTCCTCATCAATATTCCATTGCCCCGCTGCCTTTGGTTGTCTTGGTTTCCAACTTGATCACCGTCGGCGCCACTTGGCGCATTTGCAGCGCTAGACCCCTGCTGTAGGCTCACTGCGCTAATGGGGCGTCGTGCGGCCTTGATACGTTCTTTATGACCCGCCCAGCGCAGGTGTCGGTTGTATAAGATGTCATCACCGTACTGGTCATGGCAGGAGGTTTCGGCATGGACGCTAGCCTCACAAGCTTCGTCGTAGTCGTCGCACCGGTCTGCCAGCTCCGTCACAGCGTCGTCCACCGTCGGGCTCCCTGGTCGATGATCCCGCACCAGCCGCTGAAGTTCTTCCTCCCCATCAAGTACAGCCGTAGAAGCTGCAAGCTCTGCAGTAAGAGCCCGGTGGCGACTGCTGCCTGCATTGGAGCCTGGAAGTAGAACGTCAAATAAGCGAGACATCTCAATAAAAGTCTTCAAGTGAACGCACCGCATCGCTTTCCATCTACTCAGCAGTATTCCGAGCGCCTTTCGCCGCAAATCCTAGTAATGGACTTTGGCGTTCGGCCTGGCCGCACATCACGTTACTCGGCCTCATCACTCGCAGCGCTGCCAGTCAGCGCCACCCTGTCTCCCGGTGCTACAAACACCACCGCCCTAAGCTGCCACATTGTGCTGCCGATGCCGCCCTCGGCCACCAAACGGCGCTGCTGCTGACGCCGTCCTAGACGATCGGCACTGCTGCTGACGCCGTCCTAGATGATCGGCACTGCTGCCGACGCCGCCCTCGACCGCCAAACGGCGCTGCTGCTGACGCCGTCCTAGGCACGGTGCTGCACATGGCACTGCTGGACGCCTCCACGACGCTTGACTGCTGCACTGGGGCCACACTGACTAACTGTATCGGGACACAAATATGGTCGTCCCATGCTAGGAGGGCAATACAAACACCATTCATAATACAGTCTATGGGCTTAAAAACATGGGGACAGAATTGGCTAATTCAAGAGGCAATCTCAAGGGCTAAATTCTACGAACTACGCCCTCCCCCGGGACGGAACCCGGGTAAGCAGTATAGTATCTTCGTACCATAAGCACCGGTATTTGCTAAGATCTTACATGTTTACCGGTATATTCACACACGTAGACCACACCACGTTTGTATGGAGAGCGCTCTAACGCCCCCTCTCCGACCGGTATTTCCTTCTACTATGTGGACCACACACACCTTTATACCCACGGCGGGGGGGGGCTAAGGCCCGCCACCCGACCGGTATTTCGTTTGATTTGATGTAGCCCACACACACAAATACCACAGCTGCGCTTCTTAAAAATCACGACCGCGCCGTCGACGTTGACGCCGGCAATGTTGAAGCAACGAAGCAACGAAGCAACGAAGCTACAGGGCCGCTGGACCCCCACAACATGCCTGCATGGGGCGGCGTACCCCGGGCATCCGTGCACCAGATGCAGCGGTGAAGGCAAGCGCGGTGACAGCCATCAAGTTGCCGAGGCGGGGATGGGCGGGACGCGCATTCAAGCCCCAACAGTCGCTGGCGGGACCATCCGCCGAAACATGGACCAACTGCACGGACCATTTTCCGAAAAGGAGACCACTACGGTACGCATCCCGCGCCGGCCTGCTCGCTATTTGACGCTCATTCAAGAATTTGCTCTCTAGCGGACAGGTTCCTGCTCCAGAAATCCGTGATTCGCTTTCGGTACGTGGCGTCGCTACTGTCCTGCCTACCTGCCTGTCCGCCTTCGTGCTAACAATTGTGCGTGTATTGCTGATCTGCTTATACTGGGAGGTAGTTTGCGAAGCAGGCTACCGGAAGCTCAACGGGGATTATTGTGAAGTCAACTGAGGCAACATTTGAACGACACGCACGAACGGTATGTACGAATGACATGCGAACAACATGTATGAACGCTAAATGTGTTTAAATGTTTTGACGTGGTGTTTACGACGAAACGCTGGGGTATTTTACGACGAAACGGTGAATGGATACTCACATGCGAACAACATGTATGAACGTTATTGTGTTTAAATGTTTCGGTAGCGTGTTTTACGACGAAACGGTGAATGGATATTCACATGCAAACGACATGTATGAACGTTAAATGTGATTAAGCGTTTTGGCGTGAATCAACCAAAGACGCAACAAGACCGACGTAGGGTGTGTCATGGTAGCTAGTTGGCATTTGTAGCGTCGTTTCCCTGTGGACTTTCGCTTTCAACGGTTGAATTGGGGTCGTGGTGGCTAGTTGACATTCGTAGCGTCTTTTCGCTTTGGACTTTCGCTTCCAACGGTTGAATCAAGAAAATTTGTCTTGTCGCTTTGTCTGCACCAGAAGCCCTCTTTCGCTGAACCTACAACGGTCATTCGCAAAATCGACGCGAGGAGCAAAGGCAACAAACATGGTAGCTGTCGGTAAGAAGCGTATTGGATCCGACGTTGGTGGAGGTGATCGCGTCGTCGATCCCGATCCTGTCAACAAAGGACGCAAGAAGACGGTCCCAGGAGCACAAGACGATTTTGTGTCGCCAATAAAGAAACTCAAGATTTCTCTACAGTCTCAAGAAGGGGCAACCGGCGCCAAACCCGTGATTTCATCAGTGGCCGGTAAATATTTATGGTTTTGTTTACATTGTTAGTGGTGCGTACTTTAATGGTGGGTGTGCTATCATTTATTATAGGTTTCCAGAACTTTGTTCGAAAGAACAATGTGAAGACTGAAAGCGTTCGTAACTCGGTCTGCGTTCGTGGTCGTTTGATATGGACGTCTTTTCACGTTTGCGCGACGGGTCCTGTCGCTCGGCTCCATTTGGTTGACCCGCGGGCCACCGAAACACTTGAAGAAACGTATCAGGTACGTTTGGTATAGGCAATCGCGTATACTCGTCGACAATGACACTTACCTTGAATGAGTGTAACAGACGACCCGCGATGTATACGCTACGCGCAAGATGCAAGTGGATTTGGAATTGATCACTGTCTCAATCTATGGGGTTGATGAAGAAGCGACTGGCCTGCCAGCGGATGGTCAAGTCGTCACTGTTGCTCGCATGGAGAAAATGCAGTTGTTCTTGGAAAAGATTTGCCAGCTGACGACTAAGTTGCAGGATGTCAGCTTTTCTGACGATTAAGCAGACCAGCGGCGAAGATCAGGCAAGAGTGCAAACGGTGATGGAGATTCTGTGTGGGTCGAGGAGTAAGCTTGGTGTTAAGAGTATGCAGAGTATTGCCACTAGCTAGGAAAGTGCAAGTTGAATAATTTAATATTGCTATGGAACTTCCACGTCTTGATCTTGATCAACACACCACTCAATAAGAAAACGTATTTCTATACATCGGTGCCGCTGACTGAGTTTGAATCTGCAACGTTCTTTCGCATCGTTCAGTTAAGCAAAATGTAAGACTCCCTGTCGCTCTTACTACTGGTACATAAATCTTTACGCTATTATTCTCAAAAATTGTCCAAGGAACAAATGCGTCACAGTCGGACATTGGCGCTGTTGTGGTTCTGCTAGGAAAGCAAGGAACATGTCCGCCAGAGGTATTAGGCTTGCTAAGACGAAGCGACAGCTCATATCTATGTTTCTGACAGTTCCCCTTTGTTGAATAGATCGCCAAAGAGGCAGTGATCTGCGAAACCATCGGATTGCGAGTGAAAGTAAATCTGAAACGCAGGATCGAAAACGCAAACAAGCAGTGGGTCAGCAAGCAAGACGACAAACACGACGACAAACAAAACAACCACGGTTGGGTAAGATGTGTCGCGTAAAATAAGGTTTTTGTGCAGTCTTGGTTGCTCATGTCGTGAAACTTATTCCTAGATCCATCCCAGTTGAGCTTTAATGCTTCTGAGCTTGCGGAGAGGGTATTGAACAGCCACACATTATGTGAAGACGACATCCGGCTCATGGCAGACCATCAAAATTACACGAAAGACCCAAGGCTGGCTCTCGCATATTACCATTGCTGCGAAAATCACCCTGAAGCACATGTCTTCAACGATGAACGTCTTGTCGAAAACCAAAACACCCAAGAAAGACTCCAAAGCGTTTTGGATATCCCTCCAGGTAGAGAAGAACTTTCACGTTGTCAACGGTCTTATGAACAGCACAACCAAGCCAATCTTCGCATACGAGCATGTGCATCATGTTGTGAGCTTCTTCTGTCACCGAACGAAGCTTCCACGACGTTATCGCTATCTGAACTTCCCAGTACATTTTGTGTTGACGAGGAGGAGTTTGGTGAGCGCTACCGTCATTTGCCTCAGAGTGTTTTGGAACAGCACATCCAATTGGTTCGCGGGATACACGGATCGTTGTATTATTTGAATCCTGACTTGGTTCCGGATTTGAACCATATAGTCTTATGCAGCAGATGCCTTCCCGACCCACACAAGTATCGATTTAGTATTGCTCGCGGCCATGACTACGGCCGAATCGCAAATTTGCCCTCACTGAACATGGTCGCGGCAAACTGCATTGCTCCTATTCGCTGTTTTGGAGTTGAAATCTCGCTTTCTGGAAAGCATGCCTCCGGACATGCGATTTGCTTTCCGTCTGATGGCCCGAAATCGTGTGTTGATGTGCTCCCTAAGATTACGAATGAATCCCGTCCCCGTGTCACCTTCATTGGACCAACTGAACAATGGAGAGCCCAGAAAGGCCGCTACCGTAAGCTGTATGAACTTCCAGTGAACGATGTGTTTCGCTGGCTTCACGTACTGCACTATACACACAGTACACTTCGTAACAATGGTATCGTGATTGACGAGTCTTCGGATTGTCGACAAGCACTTCTAGCTTTTGAGGATTCGATTGAAGAAAGTGTACTGACAACTCATTCTCAAGCTGCAACAGATTTCGATGAGGAAACTATTGGAGAGAGATTTGGAGAAGACTGTTGTGTGGGCGATGATGACGATTCTTTACAGATCCTTATGCGGCAATCTGCGGTTTTGAAGAATGCTGTTCTTCATCAAGAAAAACCCAAAAATGCCTTCATTGATGCCATGATTGATCTCCTAGATACCAAGGATAAAGAGGCTAACCCCACTGTCCACGTTAGCACAAGTCGCAATCCGGTGTCTGAATGGGACGAAAATGGTCAACTCCTCGCTGGAGCTTTCCCCACGTTGTTTCTAACTGGCGGCGAAATGTTACCGCACGGATCAGTTTCGAAGGAATTGTTACACCATTGGATGCGGTACTACGACGGCAGGTTTGAATCGAACGTGACATTTGTTACGACCATGTTCAACCAATTACAACGCCACGCTGCTATCCAAAAGGCTGCAAAAGCTGGAACTTCTCACGCGAAGGTTTTGACCAAGTTCGGTGAACTTGCCAGTACTTGTGACTTCAAGAAGTGTCTTATACATGCACGTGAAAACCCCGAATCTGTCGAAGCAAAACGGTTTAATGCTGCTTTACTTCGGATTTTATCGCTGGTCGGTGGAAGCGTACCGTTTTCACCTTTTGAACGTGCTGCGTCAAGACCCAAAATCGCAGCAATGGGGTACCGGTACGGAATCCCACAACATTGGGTGACGTTTGCTCCTCCGGAACATGACAGTTTAATGCTACACGTAGTAGCTCAAACCAGAAAGACTGGCCGCTGGAATGTGAATGAAGAGCAAACACCAAATGCTAGCATCACATGGGAGAACTTGCCCGAGGATATTAAGGCAAGTCCAAGGGCTCGCATACTTGTATCATGTCGGTATCCAGCACTATCCGCTTTCGTGTTCGAAAGATGTCTTCAAACAGTAACTAAGGACATTCTGCGTTGTCCAAGTACTGAATCAACACGAATAAGCCGTGACTACACTCAACGAGAAGCGGGAGCTTACGGGAAGATAGCAGGTTTCAATGGTGTTGTTGAACCGCAAATGGATGGAAGGCTTCACGCACATATGACCGTGTATGGATCCACATATACTCCATCGTTGTTGACACGACTAGCTGCATGCCCCGAAATGGTGCCAACGGTTGCTCGATGGTTTGATGCGGTATCCCTCAATCGGATTTCATCTGAAACCCGTAATTGGGAAAGACAATGGATTTCTCAAACGAAAAAACCATTCCCCCGTGCATGTGAAACCACGTTGCCGGATGCCGCAAACAACTTTGATGAATTCAAGTCTTCTGTCGAGAAACGGCTTTTAGCAACGAACGTGCACAAGCACTCGTCTACGTGCGTGAAAGGGAGAAAAGGTAGGTTCGGATGCAGATTGAGTCGGCCCGCAGGTATACACACTGCGGGGACGCAACCTTTGGTGATAAGTCTAGCCAAAAGTTGCACCGAAGACGCACGAGCTAACCTCACTTCTCATCAAATCAACGCTGACTTTGCACGGACGCTAGACGCTGGATACGATCCTGAAAATGGTGAAATTCTTACCGTGCATAATGAGCCCGTTATTTGGGAACAGCATCGTCCAGAAAGTGACGGGATGTTTGTTGAGACAAACATCGGTTTGGCTGCTTTTACCGCATCTCACACCAATTCCAGTGTCATGAACGGTGAAGATGCGGGAATAGCAGCGGAAGAATACCAACTTTCCTATATGACGAAAGAAGGATCGGAACTAAAGAACACAGCTGTTGTGATGCTTTCTGCTCTTGACCACATCGCCAAATACCCAAGTTGTGCTATGGACGCCGATTCAACTGCCAGAACAGCAAAATATCTAGCTACGCGGACAGTGAACGCGTTTACCGGAAGTCACGAGTGGCCGCATGCATTAATGGTATACGCACTTCTCGGTAACCGGTCATATTTTTCGTCGGATAGCTTTTGGTTCGTGTATCCCCACTCTTTCGCTAACTTCGTATGTCAAGATGAAAATGGTGTGGAAGGGAATACCACCAAACAAGACAGCAATTGTCTAGACGACTTGTCAGATAGCGAAGAAAGCGCAAGTGAAAGTGATGACCAGACAGAATCATTGGACAATTTGTGGGATGATCGCCTTATGACTGATCAACTATCGCGGCTTGGTAATCTCCTCAACACTGCCGATCACATGAATACCACTCCCACAGAACGTGATGGTGGAGCGCGGGCTTTTCATGTTGACAACAAAATCGTTTTTGTATCGCAAGCCAAGTCATACGCGTATAGGGGCATGTATTTTGTGGATTACACCCCGGTGGAATTTGCGTGCATTATCGATATCCTGCCACGGCGTGAATCGAAAACAAATCAAGGAGGCCCTGGACGCCCGAGACGACAGGGATTTGATTTACACCCCCTTCATCCTCTTTTCCGATCTCACCAGGGATTTATTCGAGCGAAGTTCTACGCTCCGATGCTGGGAGGTGCACCACCACCGACTTTGCACACGAAAAATGACGTCGCTAAGAAAACAATAACCGCGCTCGCACGCTATCTGATCTGTTCGTTTACGCCGTGGGACCCGGAAACCAACAAACCGAAGTACGAACTCAATAGCTCAGGTCTCGCTCAACTCTGCCGTGAATGGGATCGTGTACAAGCCACGATGATTGACAAACAACGTTTCCGCTCAATCCGTAACGTGATGCAAAAATGCGCCCGAAAAACGAATTGTGAGAAACTTTGTACGTTGTGGAGAACCCGCAATGCTGCCCTTTGGAAAAAAAACGCCGTTGCATACGCAGGACAAGGAGAACTCCCGTGTTCACGACGGACGAGGAAATGACGACCCTGAAACCAATGGAGCTTTGCCAAGTGGCGATGAACTATATTGGCTCACGGTCGCAGCTGCGGTTAGCAATCCAACCATTCAAGCGAGTGTGGTTGCTGCACAAGCAACGTTTCGATCACTTATGAGCAGTCCACAGTCGCAACAAGGTGCACAAGAACCTTCTCGTTCTTTTGAACACTATACGTACGTACCAAACTCTCCTGATACGATGCGGTCTTTAGATGCTATCGCAGAAGCTATTCAAAAGATGCAAGTTCAACAAACAGCCGTACCATCGCCGACTGCTGCGGATGAAGGTAACAACGGTCCCAAAGACCCATTAACACCTCAATCAACAGCAGCATCTGCATCAAAAGTTTGCTTGTCATCCGAACAACGGAAAGTTGTCAGCTGGATTTTATCAAACGCGGACGAAGGTGAACAAACGCTGACGATGATACACGGTGGTGCTGGAACAGGTAAATCACTTTTGATCCGCCAATTATGCGAAGAGATGCGGCAACGAGGTCGTAAAGTGATAAATACGTGCCCCACAGGCGCAGGTGCATGTCAACTCACGGCTGGACAAACCTTCCATTCTGTGTTTAAAGTACGCTCTGGATCCCACCTTTCACGAAATGCACTGGAGAAAATGCGAGAGCAATTTGACGATACTGTTGCTCTCGTTGTAGTAGACGAAGCATCGATGTTTAGCAGTGAATTTCTCGTTTTGTTGGATGAACGTCTACGCTCGCTCTATAATCCTGAGCGCATGTTCGGAGGAATCTCAATCTGCTTGGTATATACTTTTACCAAAGTTAAGATGTTGACAAGTCTCAGTACTAACAAATTCACATATGTCTCTTTTGGTTTCAACACAGGTCGGCGATTTCCTTCAGCTTAGCGTCATTATGGGAACATCATTGTGCAAAGTAATGTACATGGCTACAAAGAACCCAACATTGATCAAAGCTCGAGCGCTATTCAGCCGCTTCAAAGTGTTCTTTTTGACCGAACAACAACGCGCAGCACGCTGTGACACCCAACAGGACAATTTAGCCGCCTGCCAGCAATTACCGCACCAGTATCCTCAACACCAACGCTGGACTAAAGGCGATACAGCTACGTTCAAACCTATCAGTGAAGAAGTTGTAGCAGCTGTGACAACACCACTATCAACGGAAGACATAATTGCTGATCCCGCGTGGCTTGACGAAACCACAATTCTCGTCACAAGCAACACTGTCAAAGCCGCTTTGACAGCATCTGCCGTTGAATTGTTTGCCGAACGACAGCACCTGATTGCTTGCCGCTGGAAACGACAACTACGACAAAATGATTTGCCAGATGGTGTGAAAACTGCTTTGTATGACGATCAAAAGTATCCAGCGCTGTTTGCATACTTCATTCCTGGAGGACGAGCTCAAGTTCTTGATAATGGCAACGGTAACGTAAGTTGGGGTGTCGCCAACGGTACACCTTGTCTCATGCATTCACTTGCTTGGAACGACACCTCTCGAACAAAAGAAATTAATGAACTTATTGTCCGTGCTCGGCACAACGGCGACAAAGTGGTCGATTTACCATATCCGCCAGATTACATCAACGTTCAACTTGTTGATCGAAACGGAGATCCGATTCCAGCACGTACGTGGCCACCAGAAAATAATCTCGAGACAACATGGGTTCAAGACGAAAACGGCAATCGACTACACAAGCAAACTATCATTATACCCATTGGTATCATGAAATCTCCAACTGACAGCAATGCGGTTAGTCTGGCACGCCAACTCCTTCCTGCACCCAAGAAACTCCAGTATTATCAACACGCGGTCGAGCTCGCATTCGTCATCATGATTTGGAAAGCCCAAGGTGCTACACTGAAACGTGTGTTATTGCTCCTAGAAGGTTGCCCCGGTGCACCCGATTGGCAGTTTGAACACATTTTCGTCGGTATATCACGCGTTCAAGAGGCCAACAGAATCAAGTGCTTCCCACTCTCCCCTTTGTTTTCAAAACAGAAGCTCCGAAACCTACGTCCAAGTATTTTTACGACAAAGTGGAGAATGGATATTCAGCCAGATGGATATTGGAAGCCACGCGCAAACATATAGCAGCATAACTAGTGAACGTACCAATGCAAAAGATGCCATTTTCCCTATAACCTCATCACCATTGAAAACCTTATTTGCACAGTAAAAAATTGTCCTCCCAGCCTAACCCATCGGAATCTTGTTCGCAGCCACTTCCTGAGCCTGTATTCGGCGGCGCACAGCGTCGGCGTCGGCGCGCGGCACCAAACTTCACCTCACTTCCTGTACGTGGCATCACGGCAGGCCTGTACGGTGCCTACTTGTTTTCCTGCGTGGGTGCAAAAAAAATTTCGTGTGTGGGTGGATGGCTATGTAGACACAAACGGAGGGTCATTTCCCGGCGTACGGAGCCGGATGCCAAGCTTTGCCGCGCATGTTTCGCCCGTGTTCCGGTACGTTGCGTCACTGCTGGCCGGTACGGTGCCTGTGGATGCGGGTGCTAACTTTTGTCTGTGCCTGGGTGTGCTTGCATTGCTGTGCAGCCGCTTCCGGAAGCTGCTTTCGACGGGCCACGGCGTCAGCAGTGCTTCGGCAAAACTACTAGGTTTCGAATTAGGTTGAACGTATACAAAAGAAACAGTGCATGGCCTAGAAGTTCTCGCCAGTGAATTATGTCATAGCGAGCACAGACAGCAACAATAACAAACTCAATGCAAGCAAAACAGCTAGTGAATTAATTGGTGTTAAACATACATCTGATACATTGCTACAATCAAGCAGGGGCAGCACGAATTAATTCGTCCAGCTTGGCTAAAATGACATTCTCATCCCGCAGAAAATCCTGGTGCGACACAGTACGAATTGTACCGCTGTGGCAGATCCGGTCTTGCGTGTACACAAACGATCGAAGATGGCGGTCCAGTTCACCACCTCGCCCTGGATAAAGTTCATCATACTTTACCACGACAAACTCGCGTCTTTCCCTCGCTGTCATCCTTTCAACTTCACACAATGCAATGCCAATCTGCATGTCAGAATAATTACCATCCCCCCAAATAGCGCAGCAAGAGCAACGTACATTCAGCGGTGCGAGCTTCGACAAACTGGTCGATCGCAATCTCGACATTCGAACATGCATCCAGCGAACGCATCCACAACCGCAGTTCCGTGAGTTCTTGATGCAAACATTCCGCGTCACGGCGGGCATCGCTTAAATCGCCCTCCAAACGCGTTGTGATGTACTTTAAGTTGTTGTAGGCAGCCTGCACTTCACCTCTTTACCTTTCTTCATGTTGTCACTTCCTGGCCCACTCGTCGACTGTACGCGCATAGCGTTCATGCTCAGCAAACTCTGCATTGTTCCGGTTACTCTCATCGAGGATAGCGTCGTGCTGTCTCATCCAAGTCTTGTGAGCGTCCATGTCTATCATCACTTTCTCTTCGTGTTGAGCCTGGTGGTGGTTCAGAATGACCACTAGCGTTGTTACGTGCAGGTTTCTAGCGCATAATGCACAGCAGTTTCGTGCACAAAACGTATAAATACTGCATTATGCACATAGAGAGCCAAAAGCGGCAAGGCCTCTGCAAATAATTACAGACTGGGGCTGAGATGCACAAAACTTGCATTTTTTGTGTTTCTAACCCTTTCGCGAGGAGCACTTATAATCTCTCTTAACTATAGTATACAAAGTTAAGTCACTAGCATCTTAAAGGGCGCAAAATTCACCCTTTAAGATAATCACTGTACTCTTTTTGCATGTCTCGTGTAACATAGCGTCGTCAAGGATTTGTAGAAGGGATCTGTTGTAATCATCTAGCTTGCTTTTTGTATGCTTACTTGATTACTGCTTGTACTGTTTATGATTTGTTTTAAAATATGGTATGTGTCTACTTGAACTTGTGTAAAAGGGCGATTTGTTCGCCCTTTTAGGAGACGATTTCGTACCGTGTTTTTGCAAACCTGCTAAAAGGGCGAGAAATGCGCCGTTGCACCGCGAAAGGGCTAAAGTATACTTTAGTTTACTGTAGCATAATTTTGATGAGGTTGCTTACGATTTATTTCTGCGGGAGACTGCATCCTAGCATGATACATGTAGCTATTTTCTGGGTCTACGATATAGTACGCATACATGTCAAGAAATGGCTGCGCTTTAACGAACAGTTGCGCCAGGCACTCAAATCCCCGCGCTGCTATGGAATTCGGCATCAGCACGGAGAGAAGCGCGGCTCGGGCACAACACGGCGGCCGTGGTGCTAGTGTATGTATGACAGAGGGTTTGTGGCTAATGCAATTCGTGCCAACCAGGAATGAGTGCCACTTGAACACCGCACGTCGAGGAGGAACGGCACGAAAGTGCGGAATCCCAAGAGTGAAGGTTAGGTCATCAACTTGTAATTAATCTCATTTTAGATGGCTATATTGAGACTAGCTGTGTAAAAAGACAAATCATTGCTTCGGAACACTTTCGTGCAAACTTTCGTGCAGTTTCGTGCCAGCTTTCGTGTTCGTAGTTCGAAGAACTATCGATTGTAGCGACTCAGCGTCACAATACCGGAATTTGGTCGGTATGATGCTTAACAACCTAAATTTGTATGGCGACCCTCCAGCCTCCTACCAATCGGTATTTTCGTCTACTGAAAACTTATAACCCTCAGATAAAGATTGTATCATGATTGCTCAAGCCGGACATTCCAAGGAAAGGACACCTCACTTTTAATACTTTCCATCTTTTAAACAATACCGCGAAAGCTTGATGGTGTCCAAGGCGGCACCGACCGCTTCTTCACGACCAAGTTTAACCAACTGCCAAAAGAATGCACAAGCGAGTACGATACCAGGACGTAGCGACAGTGCGTAGCTTTCATATTCACGAGGAAGGCGGCGGTAAGATCGACAACCAACGCGCCCGCACTCACTTACGTCGAGCACGGTGCCGTCTATCCAAAGCTTATACGTATTTCGTACTTAGTAGGAGACGATCATGAAGGGTCGCTTTCGACGGCCGCGCTCAGGATGAGCATGGTCGTCGCGGTGCATTCATGGCGACCCGCTAGCACGCAGGTGCTGTATCTACGCATCTAGCTAGGTATATTGCTGCAAGGCTAGGCGCTAGTGGTGGTCATGGCGACCCGTCGGCGTGTTTTCTGAAAAAGGCCCCCGTTGTCGTGACATTCAGGGGGTTTATTTTAAAAGGGTCGGCGGATTTTCTGCAGAAGGCGACGAGCGTGTTCAGCTGATGGTGGACGGGCTCGTCATTTGGCATTTTACGAGTGGAGAGGTACGACGGCATTGTTGCATATGAAGGTTGCTGCTGCATGCTGACGATGTTGTTGTTGTTGTGGCTGCAAGGTCGTTTGCGGGAAGCTTTTGGGGATACCAACAATGCCACCAGTAAGTTCATCAGTGGCGCAGCAGGCGGCTAGGTTTGGGCTGACGACTTCGGGCTGACGAATATTCTGATGGTTTTGCTACTTTTTAGCTGCATGGAAAGCGAAGGGCCCGCGAGCAAGGCGTGATTGATGCCGGTGAAGAGGACGACGACGGCGATATCCTACAGCATTTAGATATCGCGTTCAGGAGAGAACAAACTGCACAGCGATCACGGAACATCGAGCTCGGAAAAAGTCGCGTCACGAGATCGAAGACTGGGGAACATCTCTGAAGTTTATGAAGCCCCTGCGTGAAGAAGATAAATATAAATGCATGGACTTGCTTCAAGAAGCTTTGGGGGCGGAGGGACTGGATGAGTGTTCATGTTTGGTGTGCGATCGACTGGTTCTCCGGCGTGATGCAGTGCGAAAAGAGGCTGGTGACCGGCGATATGTGGATATGATCAAGAAGTGCTTGGGAGAAGTGGAGACGGATCTTCCACGAGAGCTTGTGGAGCAGTATACGGCGCCTCCACAGCTCGAAGGTCTCGAAAACATTCTGGTCTCGCCGCGTGGTATCTATATACTTCAGTGAGGATGGCTGCCCGATGGCATGGATGTCAGTATGCAAGCGTTGCGATGCATCAATCACGAACAAGAAGCTACCAAAGTTTGCTATTGCGAATGGATTTTTCGTCGGAAGACTACCCGAATACCTAAGAGGCTTGACGATCCCCGAACGGTTCATGACCCAACTCGCAAGTTTTGGAGCGATAACGCGCGTTATGCGCGGTGGTCGCCATCGGTGTATCCGCTCGCATTGTGTTGCGTTTGATTGCTCGCCAGGTCCTCTAGTTACGCTTTTGCCGCGGTCATTGGTAGATGTGTCGTCGTATCGAGTAGTTATGGTTGGAGATTTTACGGAGGGTCAAACTAGGAAAGTTTGGAAGATGCACCGTGTGCGGAGACAACTTGTCGATGACGTTTTCTCGTTTTATAAGACCTCCAACACATCGTACGAGAACGTTCTTCCCAATGGTGAAGTGCTGAACACCGAATACACTGACAGCTCGGTCGATTGTGATTTGTTTGAGCACATCGATGATGACGATGGGCAGTACGAAGAGGACATGAATATACAGCAGCAGAATATTCGGGGCCGGTCCGAAGCGTGGCAAGTTCAAAGTGAGCAGGACGAACGGGTTGTTCTCGAGCGACGAAGTAATCTGATCGATGACTCATTACCTATTAGGGCAAAAGATCATCCTCTAGTTGCCCAGGCTGGCAACGACCCACGTGAGCGTGAATTTTGAGCGTGATTTTTGGTTCGGCAGTCCAACAATGTTTTGAATGACATAAGTGGCGATTGTTTTGCGCGTTTGTTTCCTCACCTGTTTCCTTTCGGTCATGGGCATCCAGGAGAACACCGCAGAGATCATGTCTCCGTGACGGAATGCGTGAAGTACTTTATCTCGCTGAGTGAACGACAATTTGCCGAGGATGAGTTATTTGCACTGGTCGCGTTTGACCGCATCTCAATGGAGAATATGTACATTCAAAACTCTGTTCGATGTCGTCGTTTCCCTCACATGTACAATGGATATGAGAGTATTGCGGCTGATCAACTCGCTTCGGCATTGCTTGCCAACGAGCGAAGGCTGCAGGGCTCTTTGCCACAAGGTATTCCAACCGACAGCACTACCGACCGGTTTCTAAAGACGGTCGAGCTAACGTCGGGCTCTCTGTGGGGTAGTAATTCGGAACGATCTCGCTGCAGGCAGAATGCATTCGCTTACCAAACTCGATTCGGCCAGCCTGCGTTGTTAGTTACACTGACACCAAACACGGATAAATCCTTGGCTATGGCCCACTACACTGGGATATCTTCGGTTGACTCGCGTTTTGACGTATTGGATGACAAGATGCCAACCAAAGCGGCGCTGCGTGAGGCAAGCTTAGGAAACGACTGCGCGTCGGCACGTTTGTTCATGCGCCAGATCGATGCCTTCTTGAAGTATTGTGTAGGGATTGATCCGGGCACTAAACACCGATTGGGTTGCGGGTTGTTTGGAGAAGCCTCAGCATACTTTGGAATGGTGGAGACGCAGGGCAGATGGACACTTCACATGCACATACTCATCTGGCTGGAGGGCTGCCCTCCTAACGCTGCTGTCATAGAAGCGATTTTGAAAGGCCCGAATGCTGAGCGTTTTCGGGGGGGGGCAATGCAGAAGTACGCGGATAGTATCGTGAGCAATCAGCTGCCAATTGGATTAAGCCGGTATTCCTGTTTGCAGTGTGGATCCTCTGCTTCGGATCTTGACGTTCTGCCTATTGCCGATTTTATGAAGAAAGACCCGCGAAATGGACGTCGTGCTCAACAGAGGGACTGCATTTCAGAGCCTGCACTATTGCGGTGTAATGGTTGCAACTCAGACGCCAGCTCGCAACACATTCTCCGACGTGTACTACTGCAGCATCGCCGCGAGCACTGGCCGCCATGGCATCATATACAATCGACGGGGGAATGAACAAACAAGCTGGCGTGGAATGTGTGTGCCGTGATAGTAAGCGCCATGTAAGTGCAGTAGTCGAAGCCCGCGAAAGCATCCAAGCCGATCTGAGGGATGAGATTCAATTAAAAGATGAAAAATGGGTTCACCGCTGTTGAAACGAAGCATGTGCTCGAATCGGCAAACATGCCGCGCATGAATATCTGCAAAAGTGAAGATGATCCTTTCCAAAATGATGCTATTACGCGTTTGATTGAGTTGTTGCCCGCGTCGAAGTCAGACAGTCGTTTAAGCAAAGCAGATATGGATTATACGGTTTCGGTTCTTGTTTTCCTTTTGAACCAACACTGGTGTGCCACACGAGCAGTTGCTTCAAACAATCGAGGGTATCGACAGATGCAGCCTTTTGCCGCTACTCATTTCCTCGTGAACGGGTGCCGAAAACATTGTTTAGGTCGTCGAGAATTGAGTTGAAGCGAGACGTGGCACACGAGTTCATCAATGGATTTAATTACGTGCTCATGGCAACCTTTAAGTGCAACCACGATGTACAGCTACTGGTAGGTGGCGACAATGCGACGGACCGAATTTACTATTGCTGAAAATACGTGACGAAGCAGCAGAAGAGATTGGACTCGTCTGTTGCTGTAGTTCTCGCGGCGTTCAAACGTCGACAGGAGAAAGAAAATAGAGAGGAAGCTGTGTCTGGTGTCGAGCCAATGCAACGCTTGAATATTGCAAGAAGGCGTGTGGGCGCTATGGTGTATGCAACTACCAACCGACAAGAAGTGGCGGGGCCGATGGCAGCTCTGTATCTGTACAGAGGATCGTGTAGCTACATGAGTGTTGGATGTGCTTCGCTGCCGTTAGGTGAAATTGTGAGGCAATTGTGCTCGACAGAAGACTACTCATGCTATCTCCTGAGCGAGGCAGGACCGGTGCAGGAGACATATCATGCTGTTTCGGCGTTGGATGACTTTATATACCGACCAGAGGTCTTGAAGATGAGAGTTTGTACGAATTCACTATGCGTTACTATCGCAAGCGAGATACGAATGCTTTGCGGTCCCAGCTTCCGTTTATACGCGAGCATCCACTGCACAATAGTCATAGTCTTGCCAAGCGCAGAACAGAAGCCGTTCCTGTCATCTATGGCTATCGAGTACCGTATGTCGAGCAGGGAACCTCGCAAAGACTACAAAATCAGCATGCTTAGTTATCTCTTGTTCTTTTCAAACCTTTCCGGAAGCTGGCTGATTGATCGGAGATGACACAACAAGCGATGACACTTGGCTACGCGCACACAAACTCTGGCAAGGAGCCGGTAGCTCATTTGCCAAGACAATTATGTACAACATGTCTGACTACTACAGCGGTGCCAGCCACGCAAAACAGGCTAGCGACAGAGCATCTCATTCGCCTGAAGATCAACCGACTGACCCGAAGGCTGATGAAGAAGCGCTATCTGACGAGGAGAATGACGGTTTGTGTTGCGATGACGATTGTATAGCTAGCAATGGGGACCTTGGGAATGTCGAATGTACCGAACGAGACATTGACGATTGGGATGAAGCAGGTGGTGATCAGTGCATACCCGAAACCAGCTCGCTCAATGCATCGATCTATCCAACGGCTGCTCAGCAAGAAGCGCGAATCGGCAGTATGTTGAGTGCTTTCGACAGACTAAAACTACTTGACGATGTGGCAGTGGAAACAGCACGAAATGCAACCAGCGATTTGCCCTTGACTTCGTATCCATCGGTGAGAGATATGAGAAAGTGGATAGTTGATTCTGCTACTGATAACGCCATCACCAGCAAAGCGCCGCCAGATAGCGCGAACACTCAGGACACAGCAGTAGTGGAACTGCTGGAGAGAGCACTCGATTCGTCAACCATGAGTTGGCCAGCCACCGCCACGTCGACAAGTCGAACAACAGGAGACGTGGCGCGGTTTGCTACGATCACAGATATTTCTAGGATGTTTACGCTGAATGAAAAGCAGCACTATGCTTTACAAGCAATTGGAACAGCATTATTGACGAGATGGAAGCATACAGAGACGCTCGCGTATTTGAATGGAGATGTCAGTGACGCGCTCAGAAACGATCAATTGCGTTTTTTTTCCTTGGGAGAAGGTGGAACGGGTAAGAGTCGCGTTATTACCGCTGTGGAAATGCTATGTTCTAGCTGGGGTCGGTCGGGGAGTTTGGTTAAGACTGCTCTAACAGGAAAAGCGGTTACACTCATAGAAGGAGAACCTTTGGCGAGCTTCTTGCTGCAGATTCGTCCCCGTAATTGTGCCGACAGAGTTGTTGATATCAGCATGATTATAATCGACGAGGCTTCGATGATGAAGAAAGCCCAGCTCGTTCAGCTGGATAAGTGGTTACGCATTACCAAACGGATCCCCGACGTACCATTTGGAGGTGTCCACATTGTCCTTGTTGGTGACTTCCTTCAATGGGCCACCGGTTGGAGCTGGCTCTCTCTATCGTAACCCTGCTGTCAAACGTAAAGCAAGTGTGAGCGACTACGCTGGGTATCACCTGTGGCGGTCGTTTGATACTGTGATCGTGCTCGAAGACTCTGTCCGATTCCGCGAGGATCCGGAATGGGGGAAAGGCTGTCATCAGGCTCGACTTGGCGTGTGGACACCGGAGTTTGCTGATCTTATCAACACACGGGTAATGGCGCCTGAAGCCGTTTTGGAGGACTCTGTTACTGATGCCAACGTGCCACCAACTTTTGTGACTCCTGACAATTTGACACGACTTGCTATCAACAACTTCTACATAGCAACTACAGCAAAATGGTTGGCTCCCAACGAATACCCTGTTCGTGTGGTCGCAGACTTCAACGGCAAGCTAGCGGCGTTGAATCGGGCTGAGAGGCAAACAGTCATGGCCTTACCCGACTCGAAATTTGGGCGTTTGGCCCCTTACCTTGATTTACTCGTAGGTATGCCTGTTCAAGTTACCCAGAATGTTAGGCCGGCAAACAGGTTGCAAATGGAACGCTCGGGAAACTTCACGTAATTATTTTTGAGCCGGGAACAACTTTTCGCATCGTGTACGACAGTGTTTCGGATATTTGCGTCAAGATTCCAAGTGTTCCCCCGCCTGCTGTGATTGTAAGCTTATCGCGCGGAGATACGGCAACTGCAATGCGTGGCTGTGATGATACCGATTTGTTCCCTTTGCTGTTCGAGTCTCAGGCATTTAGCGAAAGCGTGATTCCACTAAACGGCAACTTCAAGGCAATCCGCGTACCCTAGTGACACGAATAAAGCAGTTTCCTTTGGTATGTGCGGTAGCGTCTACGATTTACAAAGTCCAAGGGGAGACGCTACGCAAAATGGTGGTGACGGAGTGGAAATCCACAACTGTTGTTGCAAACAAGCGCGAGCAACCCTATTTGCTGGTATCGAGAATAACATCGCGTCTTGCTTTTTCAACGCTAAGCCCCATTACACCAGATATCACGGCGTGGGCTCATCCGTCATGAGACGCATTGCAAGAGGAAAGACGGTTAATAGCGTTAAGCGAAAAAACTATAGCAATTTTCCACTACTAATACACGTATTATAAAATCTCTTTAAAATACTGACCAGCCAACTGAGGAAACGAGGCACTCGTGAATATGAAGCTCGATCACGTTCGATATACGCCGAATGTTTTGCTCCCAAAAGCTGGGATATCGATCTCAATGCTCTGGGCGCCAAGCCCGATGGATTGTTGAGCGTTCCCACGATAATATCGCTCACAATCGCATTGTTCTCTTTGATGAGGAGCGTCGTTCACCATGTCCTCACTCGCGTGAATAACCTTTGGTCGTAAACGTAGCAATTAAAGGGCACAGATCAGGCGAGGGGTGCAGACCCCAAACCTGGCACGCCAGTGCAGCACCGGCAGCATTGAGAAGGTATCTTTGGTCTAGGATTTTAAGTATGGACTTGATCTGTGCCGAATGACAGGCGCGAAAACGAACCGATTGATTAAGTTCAAGTTAGATGCGCCAGCACGCAGCGGAAAGCATGAGCACCACGGAATCATACAAGACCGCCATTTGGTTCAGTTAATAGAAGGAAGCACAGTAGCTAGACTCGAGTACGTAGATATACACGGCACACACGACCATCTTGGATGTTGCATCTGCGACCTTGCAGAGAGATCGGTGACCTTGCCGCATCTGCTACGGTGGTGTGCGTGTCGTGCGGTTGAAGTATAAGCCATGAAAGCTGTTCAGGTGCTTCTGCAGCGATTTTTGGCTGCTGCACACGTGTGGGCACTGCCAGCAGTAGCAGAACACGTCGTCGACGTCACGAGTGTTGTCAATGAAAGGTAAAATCTCTGGGATGTGGTACATGGGGCGAGCGTACTGCGGGGTGTCCAGGTATGCATGGAAGCACACGTTGTTGGATTCACTTCCTGATCTTGCGTACATGTAGTCGCCGCGGAAGAGTACCATATCTCCCTTGTCGAGCTCAATGATCTGTCGGTCCTCATGCAGCGGGACTTGTCAGCGCCGTCAGCCGTCTTCAGATAACGCCACTCAGTGATAGACGCATCAGGGAAAAACGTTCTGTAGAACCGCTGCAGTCCGATCGATAACTCCCTGGCCGGGGTTTCGGGAACGAATGCGCGGAAACGCTGCTTGTCGTGAACAATACCATCCCAGGTATCGTGGATCCAGAACGTTTGGTCGTGTCGCGATAGCGCTCGGGTGTAGTCGACGGTGGGTTCGGGAACCGCGTGGTAGAGGACGACATACCCGCGCGACTTCAATTTGTGACGGGCGAACATTGTGCGACTGTTGAGTGTGCTGGTGCTCACGAAGCAAATCGGAGAGTGAGTTTTTTTACGTCACGGCACGTACTCTATGTCAATGATCGCAACTGTAGTGCTCAAAAGTAACCTGGGCTGTAGCCGTTTTTTCACCGCTCATCTTGCCAAAACCAAACAGACGTTCCGCAAGTGAGTTCTCCTCGTTGTGCCTGGTAGATCCGATCACCGAAGATCCGCTAAGGTGGCTCAATTTTTAAGTTTTCAGTTTCAAGCTAATGTACTGATCTGATAGTAGCTAAGCGAGCGAGCTTTTCGTTGTTCAACCCCGAAGCATCATGCACTTCGTAGGCATTCGCAGCGCTCACTAATGATTGTACTCTGTGGGCGACTATATTTTAAAAGCGCTTCAAGCTTGTCGTCACTAACGACACCAAGCCGTTGAAGTATCTTTCGAAGGCGTGTTTATAAGGTTTGACCCCCGGAAATTCAACCAAGTTGCCATTGGTTCGCTAGCGGCCACAGCAGTGCTGTACTAAACCTTTAGAGGCAGACTTTGCGTCGTGCCATCCAAGGCGAAGCCTCTTCCACCTCGTCGGTATTCGTAGCGTTCACTGCACTTGGTGGATCGGCGCTGCGTTTGCAAATTGTCTGTGAGCGTCTTTATTTAAAAATGCGCTGCAAGAGTCACCGATGACACCGAGTCGTTGAAGTATCTTTCGAAGGTTTATACGATTTTGCCTACGGATACGTTCGTCGAGCGCTATCTGCGATCCGTCTTGGTTTAATGATTTGTTCCGGGCTGTGCGTCGTGCAATACCAAATGTGTATGGAATGGCAGGATGAACTAGCAAAGCACCGTGCGAAAATGAGTAGATCTATGGAAATTGGGTTGGGCAACGACATTCTCATTTGCTCTACACTAGATCATCGAACAAAGTTTATGTCGGCCGTGATAAATCTACATTGCTGATAGGTATTTCAAGCACACTACGACGAGCACATGGATAACATTAACTCCGTGCTGCTCACAGCTACTCTGTGGGGTGTGGATTCAAAATCTTCCGAGCTTCCACCGCCTGGTGCCATCGTCCGTATCAACAAGTACTCAGCGCTCAAGCTCTTCAAGGAAGAGCAATGCCAAGTCACCGTCACGCTTCGCGATCTCTGCTGGGCCCAATAGGCTATCGTTTGCTGATCGATTTCGCAAAAACAAAATATGTTCAAAGCAACGTGTCATTGTAAGTTTCATCATAATTTAAATTCGCAGAGAATGGGGAAACATTTGCAGCCGTCAGACGGCTTCGGAAACCGAAGCACTCGCATTCCAAGATTTGCGCTGAAGGGAGGAAGCGGCAACCATTAGGTGGGTACCAGAGCCTCGCGCTTCATGTTGATTGTGTGCGTATGCGGCTAGCTAACATACGTTGTTTTAGATGCCGAAGACGCGCGGGACGACGAACTTTAATGTCGACGAGCAGCTTCGATTGCTATCGATTATTGCCGAGCGATTGCCGCACAGGCAAAGTGAATGGGAACATATTGCGGACGAATACAATGCCTGTTCAAAAGGAAATGGGAAGCCTCGCAGTGGGGTTAGTCTCAAGCGCAATTTTTGAGCCTCTCGCAATCCACCAGGGCGTGCCGGCATGGTGATTGCAGCTCGATCCAGCTTTTGGCCTTCAACATCAAGCGCAAGCTTGCCGACGATGCCATGAATCATGTGGAGCAGCCAAGCAACGGGTGTGACCACAGCGACAATCAGATCGGAGGTGCCGGCGTACAGTCAAACGCGATACAATGAGAACGAATACATCGATGTCTCCCTCCACGCATCACACGGGTAACGGCGGCAAGCGTAAGTAGCTGCGTCATAAATCGTTCTGGTAACGTAAGTCCTCGCAAATGTTCACCAAGCCTACCGACGTAAAAACCATTTGCAATCGAAAACTTCGGAAGCCTGCACTGCTGGATAGATCGATCGCATTCGTCATAAACGAAAACCAATGCTCGCTGCGAGTTAGAGTCATCGTTTTTGTAGCATGATATTCCTCGTGGGGACACCATTAAACCTTCCAAGTCTGGCAGATGGGGTGGGGACTGGTACTGAGAAACAAGATCACCGGGATCGTTGGATCTGTTTGGCGATTTCAGGCTTTGCCTCATCTTATTCATATAGCTCCAGTCGGTATCTTCAAATCGGCGCGTTTTGTGGCGAAGCTCCAGTCTATCACACACGGTACACACACATTTGTCGAGGCCATCAGCACCTAAAGCTTCGCCGAAGTCCATCCACGCAATCCTTTCGCTCGCTTTCACAGCGTTCGTTGTCAAACGTTCCGTCCCAAGCTGCACTTGTTTCAGATTTCAATCGTGGTTTTCGTCGCGGCAGTTTGCGTTCTTGCGGATGCATCTCCTCCACAGAAGCACTTCGATTAAGGCGTGCTTGCTCCTTTCTCCGAGCCACAAATCGGCGCTGGTATAACCTGTTCATCTCTCGCTTTCGTTTGACAGTCAGGCGACGAAGCAAGTCACCTTCGTCACAACTTGGATATGCCATGATAGGTTGACTGGAACGCGGAGGTGCTGCTGCAGTCGCAGCTAAATTGTTCAATGATCGGTAGCACGCTTGGGCAAGAGATGCAAACGAAGGCGGTGGTAGACCTCGACGTGAATCGCTGGCGATGGTGCTTGTCCCATTGCTGCGCTGACGCTTGGTCGCGCGGTCCTGCTCAGCTAGGTAGTAGTCGTACAAGCACGTCAGCAGGTCATCCTGATCTTGGTCATCAACATCTTCACGCTGGAACAACAAGCCCGTTTCATTTGTGAATGTATCTGCCTTGGTGTATGTGTAGCTTGCAGCCCTGCTTAATTCGCGACGGGGAGAAACGAAAGTGAATGCTGCGTCCGGGGTTGGTCAAAGCACAGAGCATCGCACGTGGGCGCACCTGAGTACTGTAATGGCGCTCTGAATTCAGAACGATCTTCGTAGTCGTCTATTCTAATTGCAGTAGTCCACAAAACGCTTCTGATGCTCTCCTGGCAGCTGCTGCACGTACACCATCCGCCCATTTATTTCGATAACAGCACGATGCGCGAGAACCACCACGGTCATGCTTGCGAGAATGGATCCCAACAGCCATGGCGCTGGATCTCTACATCATTTGACGTACAGAGTCCGTGCAAGCACATAAAGAACGTTAGGCACCTTATCAGATAAGTGTCGAGAAGAGCACATGTGGACCTCACCAAACCTGAAGCAAATATTAACGTTACCACCCAGGCGATGGTCACTCCAGACGTCGCCGCAATTCATACATGCCCATCTCACGAACCACACGCAACATGTAATAGTAGGCCTGCTATTTCACGAGCCACACACAACGTAAAATAGTCGAGCCTTTTATCTCACGAGCCATACACAACGTAAATAGTCGAGCCTGTTATCTCACGAGCCACACACAACGTAAAAATAGTCGAGCCTGTTATCTCACGAGTAACACACAATGTAAACTAGCGGGTCTGTCATCTCACGAGCTACACACAACGTATAATAGTTGAGCCTATTATCTCACGAGCAACACACAATGTAATAAAATTCGACACATTTTCTCATGGGATAAATATTCTTCCTCTCAAAATCGATTCGGAGGAATATCGAAAAACGGCGAATGTCCGTTACAGCATGAGCAGCACACACTGAAAGCACCAAAACCAGACAGCTACGGCGAGGTCCAACAAAGACTACACAATGGCCCCAAGTGCAAAGGAAACCAAGCGCAAACGCGAAAGGTGATCAAGTTCTGCCGAGTTCCACAAGCGCAAGAAACGCGAAGCAGGCGGCGCAAGTCCGCAGACCAAGGTGAAAAAGGCTCCACTCAGCGAGCGAAGCGAGTGGATGCGTTTCCGACGGGCAAGACAGCAATCAAGACGGGCGCCGGCAAGACAAGGGCAAGCACGAAGACCACCAGTGATCCAGCTGCGCATTCCATGGCAAGCAACGGCAAAGTAGACCAGATAAGCCAAGACGTGTCTGGTGAATGCCGAGCGATGGAGAGAGTGCTGGGTTTGGAGGAGCAGCAAGCGTCCACGATTGCCAGAGGAAGAACCGCTTAGCACTAAAGAGGCTGATCAGGCGTTCGATGCTCTCTTGAAGATGCACAAGCGGTGGAGGGGACGCAAGCGTCAACTTGGCCGCCGAAAGAAGGGCGAGGAATTCAAACTGAGCTTATCACAGGTTGAACTGATAGCGAATCGATACCGGGTGGCAAGGCGCCTGAAAACGACTGTGGACTACGAGGGTGCATATCTGGAAACGTGAACTTTCGTTTATTCAAAGGAAACGCTGACAGGCTGAAGGACCAAGAAAATTACGTCATTGCGATGCTACGGATGGCGCTGAAGCTGCAGCAACAGATCGACGACGGGGATACGGAGAAGACAAGTGAAGAGTGGGCCCAAGAGGTGGTGAAGTTGCAGTTGGCGCACAAGAAGGACATCGACGCATTGCACAATGACATTCGGGCACTGGAGGGTGCGAATGCTCGATTCAAGGCCGATCTGCAGAAGACGTCCGACGAATCTGTCCAAGCGGCACCAAAGAAGCGGGAAGACCCCCGAAACGCTGAGACTGATTGAAGAAAATGCATCGCAGAAGAAGGAGATGAACGAGTTGCGGGCGCAGATTGAGAAGGTGGAGTCTGAAAGAAAAGACTCAGCTTAAACGACAACTGCAGCAGCAGTCTGGCGCTCTCGAACATAAGCTGAAGGAGGCAATGCAGATAACCCAAAGCTCAAGCAGAAGGTTGAGGCAGCCGAGCAAGATAGAGTTGCTCACGTGACGTAGGATGAAAGAAAAGTCAAGCTGGATAAACAAGCGAGCGAACAGACGGCTGAGCGTGCACGGCTCCAGGGTCAGTGGGTCATAGCGTTGTTGCGTGCAAGAGCCCGCATAATGCCACTAAACAGACTACTATTGCCGCGGTCAATTGAAGACATCGATTCCTACCGAGTCATAATGGTGGGTGAGTTCACACCAGCACAATTGGTAATGGTGGGTGAGTTCACACCAGCACAATTGAAAAAGGCGCGAAAAATGCACAGAGTTCGGAACCGAAAGGTCCGGGAAGTGTTTGAGTTCTACAAAGAGAACAATCACCTGTACACCAATGTGATCCAGAATGAACCCGTTCTCGTTTCTAATGTTCTGGGCGCTGCTGCGCAGACATTCCTGGAAAATATTGAAGATAGCAGTGGCGAGTTGAACGACGAAATAAACCGAGAGCAAGAAACAGTTCGAGGTGAGAATGATGCGTTTCGTGTAGTTAACGAAGACAACAAGATTAACGTCATTGAGCGGCGTCTGGGGCTATCTGACGCATTTATGCCTTCTATGGTACAAGAGCATCCGATTGCACCCGAAGCTGGATATTGTGGCGAGCGCCGGTTTGAAGTTCGCGGATCAAATAAAATCTCAACTGACGGTTCTGGTGATCTGTTTGCTCGCATGTTTGCGCATCGTTTTCCGTTTGGCCGTGGCCACCCAGGGGAAGTAAGATCGGTTGCAGTATCTGTTCAGGAATGCATGAAGTATTACACTATGCTAAGCGAGCGGCAACTTGCGGAGGACAAGTTGTTCTCTTTGGTGCCATTCGACCGGATTTCGTTTAGCAAAATGTACATTCACAATCACTTCCGTTGTCAGCGCTTCCCTAGTCTGTTAGATGGTTACGAAAGCCTGACTGGGGAGCAGCTCGACCGTGCAATACTGGACAATGAACGAAGGCGCCAAGGATGTCTACCGTGGCGCAAGCGGAACGATGATATTTTGCCGGTCGGTTTTTGAAGACGGTGGAAATTGGAAGTAAATCCTGCTGGGGAAGTAACGCGGAGAAAGTGCAGTGTAGACATCAAGCCTTTGCTTACCAAGTTCGATTCGGCCAACCAGCACTTTTTGTCACTCTAACCCCCAACACAGACAATTCGCTCGTACTAGCTCACTATGCTGGTATATTGTCTGTGAGTACACTGTTTGATGTTCTGGAATCTCGAGTCGTTGGAAACGCAGAGTTGCGAGAGGCTAGTCTGAGGAATGATTGCGCATCCACGCGTTTGTTCATGCGTCAGGTTGATGCGTTTATCAAGTACGCGCTGGGAATTGATCCAGCAACAGCAAACCAATTGCCATTTCGAGGACTATTTGGCGATGTGAATGCTTACTTCGGGATGGTTGAGACACAAGGGAGGGGCACGTTGCACCTTCACATTTTGATATGGCTGAATCATTGCCCGCCGAATTCTACAGCTATTGAACGCCTGCTACCAGGGCCTGATGGTGATAATTTTCCGGAACGAGTGATTTCGTACACCCGAAGTATAGTGTCAAATGACTTGCCAATTCTAGTCGAAGCGTCTCGGTGTAGTAGATGCAGCGCACCATTTTCGAAGTTTGTTGGTCTGCCAATTCCCGACAGTGCTCGCCAAGATCCAATCACAAGCAAAAAAACGCACTCAGAATAGGGTCAAACCTACGGAGCCGGCACTAATCCAGTGTAGCGTTTGCAGTCATCGATTCAGCTCACAGCACTTATTGCGCGGTGCCTTGCTAAGTTCTCGTCCGAATCAGCGGCCGATGTGGGAACACCCATTGACTGCAAACGAAGTGAAGCAGCAGGCTATTATGGAGGTAATTTGCCGTGGTACGAAGAAGCAAGCAGAGGATATTATTGATGACAGAGAAAATAATCAAGTAAGCCTAAACGGTAACCAGCAGCTCACAGAGTTCTCATCTGAGCTCTTGCGCGAGCAAAATTGTGTTCGGATGGAGCTGTGTAAGCGTGATGATGACCCGTTTAGGGTCGACGAACTTACACGCACTTTTGAAGTGTCTCCACCCTCCGAATCGGACGGGCGAATGTCACGGCAATCCATAGATTACATGGTTGCAGCATTGGCGATCCAGTTGAACCAGCATTTATGGAATCACACGAATAGTTGCTTTAAGCAATCACGATGAACTCCGCGCGATGCGTATTGTCGCTACCGTTTTCCTCGTGATCCGGTCGAAACCACCATGGAGAACATTGAGGACTTTTACAGAGGGTCAAAGAGAGCTGCAGATCAGGCCAGGGCAGCAACGATGCCCCCAACCGATCAGCGGATTGATACCGAAGTTGGCGATAGCAGCAGCGACGACAACGATGATTTAATGGGAGAAGGCGACGCCAACATGTATAGCGAAGAATGGCATGATGACGGATTTTGATATGACATCGCTGTGGGAAAACGAGGCAAATAGTAACGTTTTATTGGATAGCTCATCGTTCCACCCTGCTGCTTGCCCCACGTCTGCTTCGCCAGCTGGAAACGCAGCCACCATTTTAGACATTTTCAAAACGCACGGGCTGCTTAACAGCGCGGCATCTGCGCTAGCACGAATTCTACCTCCAAACTGCCCCCTCGAAATATCCCCCCACTTGACACTATGAAGCAATGGGTTAGTAGTGCAAACACCGACAATCACGTGATTTCCCAGCGTATACCCTTCGTTACTCCGCGAGATACTCAGATTATTTTGAGCTTCTAAGCGATATTCTCCGTGATAAAAAATGGCATGGTCACGTTCGACTGTCTTGAACCGATCGCCGCAAGTGATTTTTTTTGCCAGTGTCGCCGACATATCTGCCGTTTACACGCTGAATCAAAGACAGCACTACGCTCTGCAAATTATTATTGGATCCTCATTGTTTTTGCGGTGGAAGCAAATCGAGATTTCTGAACTTGACGGCCCCCGTTTGGAGACAACGCTTCGAGATGGCCAGCTGCAAAACAAATATGTTTCTAGGTGGCGAAGATGGCACCGGAAAGAGCAGGATCATCGAAGCAGTGCAGTCATTGTGTGATAGCTGGGGGAGGCTTAACATCTTCGCAAAAACTGCATTGACGGGAAAGGCAGCGACGCTCATCAGTGGCAGGACGCTAGCGAGCTTTCTTTGCAAAAGCAGCTGATGAAAGTATGAACGTGGAGATAATCATTATCGATGAAGTTTCGACTGATGAAGAAATATCAGCTTGCTCAACTAGATAAACGTCTGCGTGTTGCCAAGCGTGTTCCCGGTGTTGTATTTGGCGGTATCCACATCATTCTTGTGGGCGATTTCTTACAGTTGCCCCCTGTGGGTGGTTCACCCTTACAAAGATCCAGTGACGCGCTCGAAACAAGCGAAATTATCCGCTGATGAGTTTGCGGGATATCATCTATGGCGCTTGTTCACCGATACCATCATTTTAGAAGAATCCGTGCGATTTGCAAACGATCCTGAATGGGGTCGCGGCTGCCAGCAAGCCCGGCTTGGAATATGGACATCACAATTTGTCGCTATCATCAATTCGCGCGTGCTAACACGTGGAGGCGCGCGGGATTCATTCACCGAGGAAGGAAAAATGGCTACGTTTGTCACGCCTGACAACATGACTAGAATGTGCATCAACAATCTGTTCATTTCAACTACGGCACGCCTGCTCCCTGATGGCGAATTTCCTGTGCGTGTCGTGGCCGACTTCAGATGAAAATTGAAAGCCCTGAATCGCTTCGAACCAGCGACTATCATGGCGATACCTGACACCAAGTTCGGGAGGATGGCATCTTATCTGAACTTAGTCGTCAGGTGCCAATACATATCTCACAGAACGTTCGCGCAGCAAAAATGGTGGCGAATGGGACTCTGGGAACCCTTGAAGCCATTATTTACCATCCTGGTACAACTTTCCGTTCTGTGCATGACAGCACTGCCAACATGACGGTGAAAATTCCAAGTATACCCCCTTATGCTCTGTTGGTGCGGGTCGACCGCGGTTCAACCGCCATTGCATTACAAGGAGTTGGCGATGCAAACCTATTTCCTCTCTTCTTTGACGCTCAAGCGTATAGCCCCTGTGAAATCACGCTCCCAAGGGTGTTCAATGGAGTACCAAGGATGCTGTCAGTTACGATTCAGCAGTTTCCACATGTTTGTGCTGCGGCATCGACCGTATATAAAGTCCAGGGCGAAACACTGGAAAATATGGTTGTGACCGAGTGGCGTTCTAAGAGCCGCATCTCAAACAAAAGAGAGCAGCCATATTTGCTAGTGTCGCGAGTTACAACGAGAAGTGCATTCACGACGCTCCAACCTCTAACGAATGATTTAACGCGTGGGCACACCCGCCACATGCTGCGTTAGAAGAAGAGAATCGGTTGCGCCAGCTCTGCGAAACCACGTTTGCAAAACTATCAAGGGTTCCAGAAGTACGTTAAATTGAGTGGAAAAAGTATGCTGTGCTCTGACTGAGACGCTATAAAAAACTGAGCCATACCACGTCGACACCGGCAGTACTTCTTTCCTCCATCCTTAAGTAAGAATCAGCTGCATACGTCGGGTTTGTTCGGCCCTGCGGTGTAGACGCGTGATGGAGATATCATCCAGCAGAAATTGAACGTATTCCGCATCTGCCGTATCTGCCTCACGCCAAGCCACTTCCCAACGCGCGTTCATCTCATCCAAGTCACTCCGAGCTCTCTGTAGCGTTTCTTCATCTTCGTCACCGCCTAGGCGCTCGAAATTCCGTAAAGCTTCCAGAAATCTTCGAAAACAGCACATTCATGAGCAATTGCACTGGACCGGACTTGTTCTGCGTCCATCTTAGGTTAAACGAGAAGTGAGCTAGAAAATCTATGCCGACACGACACGTTTATCGTTTCTTCAAGAGAAAGAAAGTTCTTAGTGTTTTCACAGGAGTTTGTTTTTCGCTCATTGACCAGCTCGTCGTTTTCAATCACCAGTCAACGTCGAGACGTTTGATCACTGCTGCGACTCAAATTCGTGAACCGCTAATGAGCGGTTTACGGCAGTGAGAAGAAGCTTAAACAGCATTATGTTTTTATACAGCGAACCACATTAACCACGACAGTACCAGATGAAGATGCTATTCATAACTACACTACATGAATTGGTCGGTTCGTGTTTGTGGTCGGTCCTTGCGTTTTGAGCGCGCGAAATGCGAGGAGCACTCACGGCTCGGCGTGGCGCGCCGCGTGCTGGAAGCGGATGCCATGGTAGCGGTTCAGGTAACGACGCAGAAAGCGGCGTTCCCTTGAAGGTGCAGTTCCACGCAATGCAGAATGGGTGAGAAAGCGGCGTTCCCTTGAAGGTGCAGTTCCACGCAATGCAGAATGGGTCGTCAATTCCGCGAGTATCGTCGATCGCGGGAACCACGGTGGGGTGGTGATCATCGGGGCGGTCGGAGGTCGGTGAGTCGAGGTACGCGTGGAGACAAATGTTGCCCTTTTACAGAGGTGCCCTTTTAAAATAATTATTTTTTATTATGATTGGCTTCCAAATATTTTTTTTCTTTTTATCAATATATAAACACAATTTTTTTTTGCATTTTTTTTTTTTGCCAGTGTAAAATACATCAATACATCAACAAAAGCGTACGTTCTTACGAAAACTACGTTTCTCCCCGGACCCCGGGTCCGTGCTCGCTAATTTTAATCCAGCTTATATCTGGAATTTGCCTTCTAAGATAATTTGCTCTTAGCGGTTTCCCCCTCTCTTGGTATAGCTGGCAGCTGAGAAGATGTTCGATGAATTTCTATGCTCACTAATCTTTTCGAAACAGACTTAAAAAAAGGTTTTATGCATTATTGTTCAGACAGAAAAACAAGAAAGCCCGGTTTCTGATGACTTTTGTTCAGACAAAAAAAAGAAAGCCCGGTCTTCTGATGATCCTTGACTGCTAGCTAAGGATCTATGTCAATAAAATAAATATATATATATTCTTGCGAGAAATAGCCTAGAGCTATTTTTATAAAAATAAAATAGCCTAAATAGCTCTAGGCTATTTCTCTAAGAATATATAGATATATTTATAAGCATAAAATAGCTCTAGGCTATTTCTCGCAAGAGGTCAACATGCTGGCTAGCGTTACACCACGTAGCTCAATCGCTCCAAGATAATTGTCAAATTCGTGACAAAATGGGTGGTGACATCGAATGGCGCAATCTACGCGCTAATGTGCAAACCAACGACGCTCCGAGCTGGCTGTTAATGATTTTTTAAGTGTGATTCATGACGCTGCTCTCGTGGCATACCTTTGGAAAAGCAGTTGATACCAGCTTTGCGTGGACGCAGCAGATCTCTATTGCCGCTTCTGGGGGGTCTCCACATCGCACGTGTCAAAATGTCTGTAGTGCAAGGGTGTCAATTGTTTTTCAAGGCATCTGAGAGATAGCAACAGGCATTCTGCACGCGTTTAGACTACTCTTCATCAACTACGACGAACCCTACTAGTATTTGTTCCCGTTGACACCTAGACGTTTTGCCGCTCGGTATCACAACGTACTGAGGCCCTAGTACCGCAAAATTCTAGGAACCGTGGGCATATTCTTGAAGTTGATATTGCTCCCTATCGAGATCGAAACCCACTCACCAGAAGTCAAGTTGCTAGGCATGGGGTGAATATGAGAATCGAGTGACTATAGCAACATAGGGTGGAAATAGGAACTGATTTTTTAATAGAAATGGTCTCCAGGTCGAACAATCTGTGATTCAAAGTGATGGCAGAGACGTTCATATTTGGCGGTTTGTGCAACTATCGGCCATCTACCGTTCAGCCGGCAAACGTGAGAAATTCTTCGTCACACTACCTTCCAAAGCTTCACGCTACTTCAATTTCACTTCTTTTAACTATCGCTGATGCCTTCCCAATTGATCAGCACAGGTACCATCCTACCCACTAGCCGCATATTACGCGTAACATCGTTATTATCGGATCTATATACCAAATAGCCACCGCTAATTCAAAGAAATACTAACCAGAGCAGGATAGTTGGATTTCACCCGCAAAATATCTGATCGCTCTTATCGGAGAAATTTCCCTGTACATGATCGTCAACTGCAATACCACCATGTTGGAAGCTCTGCCCGTCATCCTTGTCTCAATTGGGATACCGTGAGATTTTGTCGTCAAGCACCAATTAATTCAGCCATATAATTGAGGTTTGTAGTTGAGGTCAAATCGACAAGTCGAAGTCCGATGAGACTGGTCTTATTGTTAAACGCAAACTTGGATATCTAACTGAAATATTTGCGTTGGGTAAGTGGCCTTCCTGAAGCAAGTGTCAGCGTACTCAAGTACATGAATGGTTTTCGGCCACTCCATAGTCGTCTTGGAAGGATGTCGTCCTAGTATTTATATTTCCAGCCTGCCAGTGTTTTATTCTTGGGTCTTAGTTTCTCTACCGCAGTTTTCGATATTACATTGTGTGTATCTACACAGTTTGTTTCGTTTGTTTGTTTTCTCCGACAAACGTTTGATTGCAATTGCACTTGGTCACCACACAAGTGGGGTACGCGGATCTTGAGGAAAGAGAAGACGATTGGTAAATGGACGGTGTGTGTGAATGAGAGAGATGTTACGTTTTAAAGTATTTGAGAGGAGCCTGGAAAATGTTTACAATTACAGAACATCGTTATCAATACTTGACGATTGTTGAAAATATAGCATTGCTGGGTGGACAGATTCTGCAACTGGAACCGAAGGTTGGCACTAGCGCGGGTGCTGAACGCAGCTGATGCGGTGTTAGTGTTGGATCTATGGGACTTTCGACCGGCTCGCATTGGATGGCCGTCCATTCAGCGAAAGAAGTCGTTAACGCGTCTAGCCCGACGGCACCAGCTACTGCAGTTTACATCGGGATTTTTGGATGAAAAGAAACCCCTGCCGAGCAGATCGGTGCAAATCTTGGAGACTAGATACCACAGAAACGACGCAACGAGGTCAGGAAAATAGCTTCGTAGTGACCCACGGCGAGCACACATACCCACCACGGAGAGAACTCAGCACAATCGGAAACTAAAGCGATCGCAGCCAATGCGGAGCCGAGCGAGTGAAATTTCGCAACTTTCAGCCTTTGCAGATCTTGCAGCTTCAATTTGAACATCTGTGGCTCGATCACCTCGCGAAACCTCTACTGTGAGAACATGTCGATTAGAACTCCCTTATGTTGAAGTTGTATTTCCTCAGCATTGACGGCGCGGTTTATGGAAAATGCCAGGGGATGTCCCGCGACCATCTTGACCAATCAGCACCATCGGCACCATCAGCACCACCTCCGTCCCGGGAAATTGTCCCATTTCCCCTTTCAGACCCTGCATCCCAAGGAAGGCACCAGTGGTGCTCACCACACTCATCGCCGCCGACAGTACAACAAGACCCCAAGCTACAACGGCAAGATTGGTGCAGTATAGTGATGTATAGCACGCAAGGTCAGTCAGAGGTTGTTATAACCTCTTTTCGGCCCCAAGCAAGCCCGCCATCGTCAATCTCAACTACTTCAGGTGCATGCCGGGCCACGCTTGCACTTTCATCTCCACAAGCAGCAAATGCAGTCAGTCAACACAATCCAGTTGATGTAAGAACGGCAGTATATTTAACATCGCTCATGCTCGTGCAAAGTAGTTATCTAACGTGCTGTCACCACATGTGTTTTGTCTGCGTGCGCATGTAGGATTTCTGCTGCCAGCACCACACCTTTTCCTCTTATTCTGGCAGCTTTGACACGATTTTGCTTTGGTCTTCTTTGGTGGAGATGGTGGCAGTTCAGGTGGGGATTCAGCTTTCTTCTTGCGCGGCTTGAGGCGGCACCGTAGCGCGTTGAGCGACATGCCACTGGTTGGGTACTTTTGCTGGAATTTCTCGAAGATAAATGCCCATTTGCTCGGGCCTTGAGGGATGGAGTTTGCGAGCGACTTGAAATAAGCCATGTCTTCTTGTGCAATTCTGGTTGGTGGAGTCGTTGCAAGAATACTGTAGTGCTGGCTGTCGGACAGCTGCAAAGAGGAATATGTCCCAGAGGTATCTGGCGCCGAACTCTGCTCCGTTTGGTCGCCGTCCTGACTTCTCCTTGTGCTGGCTTGGTACTGCTGGAGGCGACCTGTTGGGCGCTTGGGGTTGATCGGTCGCCTGGCAACTGTGCCACAGCAACCTCTCGTGCAGCGGTTGGAGGAGTTGTTGGAAAAGCTGTTGGCGGGGCCGTTGTAGAACAAGCTGGTGGAGAAGCTGTCGGGGAAGCTGTTGGAGAAGCAGGTGGAGACGCTGCTGCCTCTCTTGGCGTTTGTGGCTGCGTGCGTGCTGGTAGAAGCTTCAACTGGATCTTAAGCTCAGAGCCGCGATTACTTGCGCGTTTGAGAGCCTCCCATCTGCGCACCATGTTCGTTTCGCCTTTCGGATGAATGCCTTCACACACGCGACTCGCGAAGCTGTAGACACGCAGGAAAACTTTCTTGCGGCTCGTAAACAGCTTGGATCCCCGAAGAACTTCGAAGAGTTCAATCTGGAGCTCTTGTTCATGGGCACTGGTTACAGAGGTTGGTGGTGCCGTTTTAAACTCGAACATGGACGTTGTTTGGGCTGATGATTGTGTTTTCGTCACCTTGACTTCGTCTGTTGCAGGAAGGGACTGTAGTTTTGCAGCGATCGTAGAATAACTGCGTCGCCGCAGCGTCAAGCTCGTGTTCGAGCTGCTCGTGACAACCAAGTTGAACATAATCGTCGTGACGAGAGGACACACCGCCCAATTGTCCTTCTCTCGTGCTTGCTCGTCTCGCACCTGGTGCAGAAGTTCGTACTCAGGTAAGGAGAAACCAGTCGTTGACTCGTAGTCATTGTCTTCAAGCTGGAGAAGTCGCAAAAACTCTGCCTTACTCACGCGCTGTCTTCCTTGGTTTGTGCTGGATTTTAACAGCAGCTCTCGGATAGTTTTCTTGTGGCGACGGGAGGCTGCAAGAGCTTGATCAAGACGCTCAGGCTGTACGCGTGCAGTCTCAAACATTCGCATCCACTTGCTGAAAGCGAAATCAAACGGAGACACACCGCGATAGGTGGGCTGGGGTAGATTTACCCCACAAATTTCACTACATTGTCCGTAAAAAACACCTTCTCTTTTAATAAACATTGAGGTTTGATTTAAACGACCGGGACATCGACTCTGATAGAACGTGGTGGACGAACGCGAGCTGGGGTGACTCGGGCAGCACTCCATGCGACAAAATAGCAGCTTGTGCGAGCGCAATGAAATCGATGGCTCCAAATGAAGGATTGCGGCCAAATTTCGCGCCGACCCGAATATTGTGCCGCACGATGAACACGTCCAAGATCCGTAGACCAATATCGACAGAGATCGAGCGATTAAGCAGCTTCTTCAGGGCTGAATGAAAGCCCTCAAGCTGACTAGTGGACACAATACGCACAGACTTCCCGCAGCCGTCTTGAAAGTCGTTGTTTGTGACGTATAAATCACCGCCTCGGATCTGTTTCGCGTTGCTGTTCCAGCAGCCGTCCCAAACTGCCTGCGTGCAGGATAGGTCCTTAAGCTGGACCGACGCAATAACTTGTTTGAACTCAGCTTCCATCTCTTCAGGAGAGCGCAGCTGGCGGTCGACGGTGTACAGTGCATCCCGCAGCTCCTTTTTGATCCACTTTTGCTTAGGCTTCGAGCTAAGTTTTGACGAGATCCGCTCAATGAGGTGAAACGGATCCTGCTTGATATGTACGGCGTTCTTGAAGACACGTGCAACCATTCCTCGAACTGCATTTGCGTTGTCACTGACTAGATAGAGATCATCACAGTTCTCGCGAGGGGGTTGGGTTCCGATTGTCTCGAGCAGCGAGGTGGTCTCTTCGTTATTCTCGGATCTTGTGAGCCTGCGCCCAATAATTTGGCCAATCTCGTTCTGTACCAACAAGAGCAACTTTGCATCCGTCATGCCCTCCCGCTGCCCGCTGCCCTTCCACACTTTTAAGCGCTTGCAGAACTTGACCGAGTGGTCTACACGCATGACCTTCTTTACTTGCATCCGCTTCATTACCAGTTCACAGAGAGGACTGTAGATTGCTGTAGTCTCCATCCATAGTGACGTCAGCACCTTACCGTCCACTACTCCATTAGCTTCGGCGTACTGCTCCACAGAGGGGGGCGATGCAGCGAGATACTGGGGGTTACTCGCACGCAGGCGGCGGACACGCTCAGCAAAAATGCTGTAGAGTTTGTAGTACCGCGTGGTGCGGCGACGGCGCACGTTTTCAATCACACTCGACAGTCCATTGGGAGCCATGATCCCATCATGCACCAAATCCAGGAGAGCCTTCGAATAGCCAGTCTTCACCCCCAAAATGTACGGAAAATGCACCAGTGTTTCCACGTCCGCTTTTAAGTACTCAGGGCTGACTGTTGAAAAGCAGCGGCGGCTTGAGCCACAACACTGGTACTTCACGTAGAGAAGGTCTTGCTTTCCATCCACGTCCTCCACCACACGCTGCAAATACTCCTTCACACGAGGCACGCAGGAGCAGCCTTCAACGACACACAGGGGCTTCTGGGCTTGGCATAAACACTCCGGAATCCACACCACAACGGGGTTCTCAAAGAGTCCACCAAGCGGGCACAGCTCATCCCACGCTGTTCTGTGCTCAGGGTATCTCACCTCCGGGGGGAAAGCCTTACTAGTAAGGGCTGCATGAATCGTTCTCTTCCTCGTCTCGCTGTTCATGGGTTGTTCTCGATTTCTCAAAGTGGTGGCTGGTGTCTGAATGAATCCCTTTTAATTCGATGGTGAGGCGGACAATCGGATTTCAGAGGAATTTATCGGAGATGCCGGGGCCTCGCGGCCCCGGCATCTCTGATAAACCGACGGCGCCGTCAACTCCAGCGTCTGAGCCCGTGGACCCGTCACAAAACCCACAGCGCGAATGGGACACAGGGAGGAGCGTCGCTGCTGGGCAGTGGTGCTAGTGACCCCTTCAAAGAGGAGGCTAGATTCACTACCAGTTTGGATGCAAAGTGCTAGACCGGCTCAAAGGTTCGTCGGTCTCTGGGCATCAGGCCCGGTTGTAGAAAACCGTCTGTCTCACGGACGTTGAGCTGTCTGAGATCCTAGCCGCGTCAATGCTGAGGAAATACAACTTCAACAGAAGGGAGTTCTACATCGACATGTTCTCACAGTGGCCTTGAGGGGGGCACCTCACCTTATAACCAAATCAAGGTTTTGATCTACCTCGGGGCGGGGGGGTAAACGCTAATAAACGCCGTTTATTGGTTTTTATGAGACCAAGTTCTGGTCTCACGAAAAAAAGATACTTTTATGCGGCTTTTAACGGCTTCTTTTATAGTATTTTATCAGGGACATAAAACGGTTGATGGGGTGAAAGGCACACATTGGAACAACATACATACTTCTCTAATGCCACCTTTAACCTTTTTTGGGTTAAAGGTGGTATTAGAGAAGTATGTAATAATATTGGAAGTTTCACCGATTCAAGGTTTCTCAGATGAGCCTAATATATCGCTTTTGTGTGAATGAAAGCCTTACGCGTGTAACCGATATTATTAAATAATATGCCTCAAATTTTGAGGCCTGTGCATGACAACGTTAGTTTTTTTCAAACTATTGATCAGAAGAATACGGGAACGAAATGTACAGACCAGTGCTCGGAAAATACCATAACATTATACTGCCCGCCACCAGCTACCATAATAAATTACGCCCTATCACACAAGCAATAGATAATGATTGTCTAATATTCAATGTAGTGGGCAGTTCTTGGCGATCACGATCTAGACTCAACTCACATTGCTGGTTTACGTCATGGACAGAAGTCACACCCCATCATCTTCTGTATGCACGGAAGAACATGAGCATTTAAAGTTCACCGACAACAGCGACGCTCTCTATCGCGTTAACACTAGCTAGGCCTGTGATAATAGCCGGTGACAGCGGTTGCTTGCATGTGGCATCTTCTCTAGGAGCTTGATGCACGTGCACGAGGCCTGTTGATATCCACCCGTCCACTTTTCTCGTAGCACTGACTTCGAGAAGTCCTCCTTCTTATTCTCTTCTTTATCCCGTTGTTTGCGCTTCGAGCCTGCATTTGTCAGTGCTGTGACCTCAAGCCCTTAATCGCCTTTCGCTCAGTCGACATCAGGCGCCTTGCCTCTCCGTTAATGACCAGTTGTGCAAAAAAAAAATTGCATATCAACCACATCAATACTTTTCGGTAGTAAGTCATAACGATAGAACATTACATCCACTGCAGCAATCTCAAAAGAACGAGAATGCATGATTGAATCCGAACTTAGTTTCGGATCCATCGACGGGAAGCGCTGAAGCACGTAGTCGAACAGCATGCGGACGTCAGCCAGTGTTAGGTCCCTTGACAGCAGCACGCTGTATCAAGGACGGAGGTCCAGTAGCAGCGTCTCAATTCGCCGATGCATTGCCGCCTGGGGATGAGGTTGAACACCGCTTTGACCAGCTTGATCTCGTCAATCTCGAAACTTCACGTAGCGAGCCACCATTTTAAATGTGGAACCCCATCAAGTCACATTAGGCCTCAATGGGGAAAGTGGCATGTGCTTGCGTAGAGCGGCGCGCTGCCATGACCGTGCTCACCGCACACTCGTCTTGGGGTCCTCCAAATACGAGCTCATGGCCAGGTTGAAGCATTAGGATCTCGAGACGTGTCGCAATAGCACGATTGGTAGCACAATTATCACCAACCAGAAACAACAACATCGATTCAGATTTGTAAAAAAAACTCGATGAACTTCCTCGTGAAAGAGCAATTTTTGGGCCGTCAGGTCACCCTACGCATTGGTGCAATAGCGAGTAGTGTTTGCTTGGGCTGGCTCTCGTGTCAGTACACGGCGAACAGAGCTCCAAGAAAAACGTGTCGCATCGAACATGATACCGAAGGGGCCCAACATCTCAGCGGTTTTTTTGTTTGATAATGACTTCAGGTACAGACGAAGTTTGGACCTGTCGTCAAAACGTGGAGTGGTAATTTAAATTATCGTTTTATATATTTCAAAAAATCATTGTGCTCGTCGACCATCCGATTCATTCTGGATTCTCTCCCTCGGCCACTCAAGCGCTTCCCGCCCAACCTAGCCACACGCCGCAAGAGCCCCTCCCGCACTGCGGCAGTCGTCTCTTCGTACGTTTATGACGTGTTCTACATACCCCTTCACACGCAGCTCCTCTAACGTAGTCCTTTGTCATAAACAAGGTGGGCCGATGCTTTTAAATTCTTCTGGAGATCGGTCATCGGCCGAAGAGGATACACCGCCTGTACGGGTTGAGTGCCCTCCCATTCGTTCAGAATGGCATGAGAGCTGGGATTCCTTCGATACCTTCTTGCAAGAGTACCAGCGAAGTACAAACCAACTCTTCAGGGTGCGCTCCTCCACCCCATCGGAGACGCGGAACAAAACGATTAAGGCCAAGGACGTATGGACTTCGGACGAGCTACTTCCGGAAGGGATTGGTCACTACTACAAGAAGTTCGAATACACGCACGCAAAGGATCGTCGCGTGCGTGGTGGTGGTCGTCGGAGTGGACACCTTGTCCGCAGTACCGGATGCAACGCCTCTTTCTCAGCCACGATGATGTACAACAAAACCCACAACGCGTTCCAAGTCGCCGTGTGACCACGCACAACCACGCCATCGGCCCGGATGTATTCCAGAACTACCCCTCGCAGCGGCAAATTCGCGACGAAGGGATCATTGAAGTGGTCAACGAGCTCCGTCTCGCCGGATCCAAGCCTCGCTTGATACTTCAGTACCTGCGCAAGAACACCGGTAAGAAACGTTGCGCAGCATTTGTACACGCCCCACTCGTTTGTTTCGTTTGTACTGACTTACACTGTGTTTGTATCGTTCACATTTTCTTCACAGACAAGAAAGTCATACTGCGAGACGTTCACAACCTAGTTCAACGGCTGAAGTTGGAGAGGCGTTCTGCTCGGACGGTGGAGGACCGGCTGGAGATAGTACTGAGGTCCTTCTGTAGCAGCCAAGGCAATGCTTCTACCGTCTTCGTCGACGATGCCAAGACCATCCAGACGATTACGGTTCAGACGCATCAGATGCGTCGTTTTTCCAAGCATTTCCTGAGGTGGTGCTGCTTGACGTTACACACAACACGAACGATTCGCGTTACAAACTGTTCAGCTTCATGGTGAACGATGTGTTCGGGCATGTACGTATACCGCTTCGCGTTTTAAATTCGGAATGGCATGAATCTAACACGCACTTGTACATCGTAGGGCCAGTGTGTGTAGCACGCGTTGCTTGAGAATGAAAGTCACGCATGCATGATGGATGCGATTGCAGCGTTCAAGAAGGCCAATACCTCTTGGGATAAAATCCGGGTGTTCATGGTGGACAAGGACTTCAGTGAAGTCTCCTTGGAGAAGGCTTTTCCGAGCGCGACTGTCCTCCTCTGCTGGTTTCACGTGAAGAAGTACTTGCGTACGGAGATGGCAAAGAGCGTTTACGGAGGGCGATACACCTACGATATGGACAAGGTCGAGGATAGCGTGGACATGATGATGCGCGCTGAAGATGAAGCGGCGTATACAGACGGTTTGCGGTACATGTACTATCTACTCGACGGCTTCGAAGACCAAGGCGACCTCCCAGAACCCGAGCACCCTTTCCTCAAGTACTTCATCAAGAATTGGGACGGTTGCAAACGGCGTTGGAGTGCTTACGCCAGGTCGGGATTGGCCCACTTAGGCAACAACACCAATAACAGGTACGACTTCTTTGGTGAGTTCGTATGGAAAACATATTTTAATATTCGAACTGTGTTAGGCTGGAAGCGACTTGGGGAAGGTTCAAAGACATCTTGAGGCACGACATGGGTGTTGACGAGTGTGTGGAGACTATCCTTTTCCTCGAGTCAGTGGCTGAAATGGAGTATGCGTCCAAAATACAATGTGGTAGGCACGCGAAAGTACCACGAGACCGATGAACAACTAGGGAAGGTTGCCTCCATTGTGAGCACTCATGCCTACGACTTGATAAAGGAAGAGTACGACTTGCTTCGCAAGGAGCTTCTGCACTACGCTGTCAAGGTAGTTCATACGTCGATGTTCGAGTTGAAGTCGGACCGAACTGCACAGGTCTACCATATCAATGCTCATGTACGATGGTGTCTACACGCACGGCTTCATTTATGTGACCCTTGTCTTTCGTGCTAACTACCAAGTTTTTAACTGCAACTATAGACATACTCGTGCTCCTGTACATTCATGAGGGCGAGATTGCTTCCGTGTCATCATGTGATGTTTCTTCGACGACACATGAAGAAGAGAAACATCATTCCGGCCTCATACCTTCACCCGCGGTGGGTGGTTGCTTCTGAAGCGAATCGACCAGTGGAAGAAAAGGCGGATGACGAGCGCGTGAGCTCCGCCTACACCATAACTGAATCGCACATGCGTTCAACACGACACGCCGTGTTGAACGGAACTACGAAGTGGAAAACGGCGATGGATATAGCTGGTCGTGTAGTGGAAGCGATGAGTAAGCAGGGAACGACGACATTTGTGGCAATGTGCGAGGCTCTGAAGGAATTCGATGTCATCGTCACTCGCGGAGACGTCCCTGCCGTCGGAGATGAAGCGACAATCCCTGCCACCGTTCCGAGCTCTGAACTAAATACAAACAGCACAAACTGTGACAACTCGCCAGATATTGTCCGTGCTAGTACAACGGAAAAGGCTTCCTCCGTGGCGCAAGAAGAAGTCGACTGCAGCTCAAGTACAAACGAGAACACCAACGGTACAAACCACCACACAAATGACAAACAAGGATCGTTGGCTACGACCGCGGAACTCAAACCGAGCGCAGCCTCGGGACTTGAAGTGGTGAAGGCCTTCACTAAGAAGTCGAAGATAAAGAAGAAGGCTCTCGCTAGAGGTATCGAGGACGATGATGGCTGGGGTAACTTAGATGATTGGAGTGATTTCGATAGTGAGTCGGATGACGCTACGGATGAAGCTTTTGACGGAACGGCTGAGTGAATCGGTACGAAGCAGAGGTCGGCCTGCTATCAAACGCTCTCAGAAGGCAGAGCGATAAACAAACGCATGAAGACCTCGAAGGAAGAAGCAACGCGTCTTGTGCTCGGCACACTTGTACCGGTGAAAGATTTGAAGGCTGTGCGAAGTACACTGTCAGAAGCCTATACCGTCTTGAGTGCAATGCCTGTGCTCGAAGCCTCACCCAAACCGATGCTCCCCAGTGGAAACGCACTGGATTCACCATTTTGTCCAAGTCTCGCCCGACCCTTCTACATGTCACGGAAGTGTACCCACTGGCCTACGTGAAGAAATGTCTTGCAGGCATCAAAGCGTACCGAGCTTCCGTGTCCGAAGACATGCGGAAGTCAAACTCGTTCGGCGTCAAAATTACGGGCGTCGGCACTATCAAAGAAGAGGATTCTCAAACTATGGAGCAGTGGCATTCAGCCTTCGAGCTATTGGAAGGTATGGCGGACACGATCTTGTGGATCCGATCAAGCAAGTACGACCGGATCAGTTTGGGTCCACCTTTCAACGGCACTGTCCACACCGATATTGAGGCCTTCGCTAACCAACTTGAGGAGGTGCCTCTGAGTTTTAGTATGGATACTATGTTTGGGCCTGCCCCTGCTTCCGAGCTGCAGTGGTTTCGACGCAACTAGTGGTTTCAAGACTCGAGCCTTAAAATCGTGCTTGGGTACTTGAAGGAGGTTGGCTTCAACGTGCGGAAAGTGGAAGTCGGCATTATCAACCCCATGCATTCTCATATCAGCCAAGTGGAGCCGCGTCGTGAGCTGATATCATCGAGCCTTTCAACATCGAGAATCAGATTGTCCTGATGCCGATGTGGATCGAATCGCACTGGTGCGGTTTGTTTTCAACTTCATGGAATGGACCATCCGCATTTTCGACCCAATGCAAATGAAGAGCAACTACCTGGCCCTGGAGAAACGAGTGGTTGAAGTCGTCCCCACGATAGCGCGAAAGTTCACGATGAAGCGTATCTTGTCGCCGTACCAAGAAGATAACGCCAACTGTGGGCTGTACTGCGCAATTTTCTTCGAATGCCAAATGCGAGGCGTGCCCATGCCATCTCTGAGACGCACCGTGCTGGGTTACCTTCGCTTCCGGTACATTTTCAAAGCCTGCGCTGGAGACCGAGAGTGGACGTACGTTGAAATACCAGCGAGTTGAGCTACATAACAACTTCAATACACAAGTGTTTGCTGCTACAATCACGCAACACGCGGGTGCCAACCTCAGTTAGTACAACATTCAGGTTACTCCGCGATCACATCGCGGTTCGGGTTGTTGAACCGCGGTCCGAACTGGCCTCACGAGGGACGTGGAAGTGTCTAAATTTGCCGTAAGTTTTGAATTCCAAGCGGTAATTTATGTACGTTTGAGTTGTACATTTGTGTGGTTTGTCCACTGTTTGTACGTAACACACGGTATTTGTCACAGATTGTACCTCTTAGCATGTCTTTATCACCGTACAAACGATTCGTTTGTACCTGTAACAAGAGTCTTTTTGTTTTGATTCGATCCCGGTCACCACCAACGTCGTGTAAACCTTGAGGGTCTTCGAGCATACAGTGTTCAGCTTGGGCATGCTATTGTTAGTAGATCGTCAACCTTGCTGAAGGGCATGATATGGCTGACGTTCCACTCCATCAACTAATACATGTTGATGCGACAGGATTGACGACCCCGTAGGCCGTGAGCGATCCCGCCTGACTGCTCAGATGGGACTCATAGTCACGGAGGCAAATAATATTCTTGTCCTTGCGATGGCTGCTCGGATTGGCGTGACCACTTGACGAGAACTGCTCACGCCGTTGCCCAATAGTAATGTACGTTTTAGTACTGGTCTTCATCCGAGAGGGATAAAAAGCGTCAGCGGTAGCGGTTGCGGGCTGAGTTCATTCTTGGACGCTTGAGGAAGTGGAATTGATCAATAAACGCTGCCTCGATCAGTCCATAGGATACTGAATGTTGCCCTCTTACTCAGAACAAACCCATTTCCAGTTCAACTCCGGCTTCGGGACCCAACACGCAAATGTATATCAAGGTATGACTAATACGCGTCTGCCGGCATAGTGAATATAGTTAATAATTCCATACAAACTGTGATTACTATTTGGTATTGATTTTGTTTTTCGACCACTGCTACAGAGCGCGAATGAGGCCATGAACGGAACCTTATCGATTATTAGTCACCGAATTATGTCAGGCCAGTGCCGTGCTTGATGACCATGCACTCCAGCGTTGCTCAAAAACACTTCGAATTGTCACTACCATTACACATGATGGGCCTCTTAAACGCCCATAGAGTTGGGTGAGACCGCGAATTTTCGTAGTCCTATGCGATCTTTACGCCTTGGCTTCAGGGAGATTCAGCCAGTAGAAGTGTTATTTGGTGTTTGTCATATTTCTTATCATTCGATGGGGTAACTTGCAACTATTGAAGTTGTTTGTCCCTGGTGAATTCTTGTACACACTGTGATTAGACCGGTGAGATATTTACCATCCAGTGTACCGTGGCAGCACAGGCTTCGCATAACCTTAGTTCAGTTATGCGAAGCCCGTGCTGCCACTAAGAGCATCGATCGACCACCAAATGAGTTGTTAGATACAAGTAGGTCTCGTCGGAGCAGAGCGTAATGCCCATTTTATAGATTCACTTCTCTTGACCCTCTTGACCTAAACGCAGATCCCAGAACAGACACTCTCCTAAAAAAACACAATACAGAGAGATAAACACGCTCATCTTTCTTTCGGACCCTGGAATGCGTAAGGCCAGAACCCAGTCGGATTGGAATCAACCCAGGACACTGATCAACATCAGAGTACTTACCAAACGCGCACCACCCTCAACGAGGGACACAAGTACCGTCCAAAGCACACCAACTCTGAACGCAAAACTTCCAACGTCTGAACGTAGTTACAAATACAGCTCAGGGACAGCTACAAGTCACCCAAGCCTAGGCAGTTAACATGAAATGGGTACCCATCCTACCGTTACTCGCAATGGGCTCAACTTGAATGTAGAATGCGCGGTTCACTTCTTGTCGCTTGAAGCGATAATCCCCCGACGCAACTGAGTTGCGTTGTTGGGGAGTTCCTCGTCGACCGTGTCCTGGCGACTGACGGACCCGATTCCTGGCTGGCAGGCCGTCTTCTTCGACTTGCGCTGTAAGGGGTGAAAAAACTTTCTGATTGTTTATCTGCAGAATAAATCCTTTTTCTTAGTTCTTAGGCAGCTAATTGCAGGTGTTAGGAGTTGAAGTGCCTCGAGTAGTCTCTCGCGCTCCACATTGCAGAAAGCCAACTGGTGCACACAAGTTATGTGCCATACATAAGGTGGGTTCCATACATATGTTAAGTGTGGCACACCAGATAGCAGCAGTGAATGGATATGCATTAGACTAGGTTCTACTATGGTAGATAGTGAGTCCAACACATTCAGACAACAGGCGGCCCTGCCTCGACTAACAACAATACATTTCAGTTCACATTTGAAGCGTAAGAGTTCACTAGCCTTGTTTAACGTACTTCTGTCTCTTGGAGTCCGTAAGTAGTTATCTTGCGGTACTCGTCCTAGCTCTTTTATTGAGCGTAAGGTTCTTAATAATAGAGATGTTTTGCAAATGACTTCACCTTCACATTTTCCTCACAGCTAAAAAAAGAACAAAAACGATCCAACAATTGGTGATATGAACATATCTCGCTTTAGAATCATCGATTCTGAAGACCTCGATCCTCAAAATTAGTTTGTGTACACACACAAACTTTACCAGTGTCAGTTCTCCACCCGTTGTCAAAATGGCAGAAGGCCGCCAACGCAACTTCACTGACGAAGAAGCTTTAGCCCTCCTCCGACAGGCGCTATGAGATCGTCCCTTTCTGCAACCTCGCGGCGGCATTCTTGCAAAATGGGACGCACTTGCAGCTACGCTGGTCGACGACGAAGGCTTTCCATGAGATAAATTGAGTGGAAAGACGGCAAGTGGTCGCTTCGACAAGCTCGTGAAGGCCCATCGCGAGCATACGGCCGAAGCTGCTACGCTGTCTGGTGTCTCGGAGGAGGAAAGCGAGAAGACGACAATTTTAGACGAGATAGTAGCTCTGCTGGATGATCACGGTGCTCGTGTAGCAGCTGCAAAGGAGACCGAGCTTCGCAAACGTGCTCGCGAGGAGGAAGCGTCGCTGGTTGCGAGGCGTCTAGCAATGGAAACGCTTCGCGAGAGTTGCAAAGAAGACAGCCCCCCGCCTAAGAAGAGGAAGGAAACCGAGCTGAAGGAGCTCCTAATTAGCCTCAAGGAGAAGGAGATAGCCGATAACAAGGCGGCGCGGGAGGAAAATGCCGCTCAGCGATCTCAAGAGCGCAGTGAAGGTCGTGAGGAGGCCGCTCGTGCCTGTCAAGTCGCGAGCGAGAACATGATCAGGCTTGTTCGTGCTGTGACGGAGGGTATTCTAGCAATTCTTTAAGCTCAGAAGTCAAGCTAATCAGAGATGGAACCGCTTTATTGCTGTAGATACGACTCTAGACTAGGAGGTGCTAGCTCAAAGTAAAAACTAATCTGGTTGCCTTGGTTGTAGCAGCAGTGACAGTTCGATAGAAGCATGCTAATAGCAACGTACTTGCCGACAGGGCTCAGCCGAATACTCAGCGACTTCTTAAATCGATAAAAGCCCAGAACGTTTTGAGCTCCTTAAACTTCCATTCTACAGCTTCTCGAACAGAGCACATCCTCGAGTTGAATAACTGCTCGCAACTTGATAAGTCTGCTTTCTTGAAGCCTGAGACTAAAAATTTGCACACTCCGTACGCTGGATCACCATAAACGGCATAGCCATCATATAAATCTGAGTGCTCCTCCATGTATTCGATGAGCTTGCTCTCCTAGAGGAGAGTGATATCATGTCGTCGGCCTTCAAGGGGCCCCCAGAAGTGAATGGCCAGGCCGTCCGGCGTGACAACAGCTTGATTATTCAAGCAGTGGACGCGCTTGTGGCCGGAGTACACCTGCCGTTGCAGGTTCTCCATCGTCCCGCGCCGCGACGACGGGCGACACACGGCGTTCTTGGTGCCGTCGATAAGCCGACCACGTTCGACATTGGCGCCCCTTTGCTGCGAACTGCGGCAGCGTACCGTCCGATGCGGAGCAGATACGACGCTGGAAGTAGATAAGGTCTTCGTATCTGTCGTAGAGATACAACACTTCATTGTGGTTAGGACCCGCAAGAGTGTAGATGTTGCTCAATACGTACCCATGTGCTGAATTAGTCGGCTGAGCTGCCCTCTCGAGCGACCGAAGACCTTGATCATGTCATAAAGGCGCTTGGGGTAACTCAGCCGATGCAGCAAAAATGCACAGCGCCTCTGTGAATGGACCTTGTCGCGCTGCTTGGTGACCACGCACTCGGGGAGCTCAAAATGACTGCAGAGAGTCAGCACGCCGCATACGTCGAACCGGAACATCAGCTCGCAGTCTGCGTCGGACTGCTTCAGTAAGAAGATGCGCAAGTCCGGAATGATGGGTCTCTCTGGCTGTACAGCTACCAACGCGATCTTCGCGGCGTCGACCGCGGCAGCGTCGCGCTCGCTGAGGAGGAGGAGCACGAGGAGCTCCTCCATGGTCGATAATACCCAGCGTGTTTTCTACTGGCCAGTCAGATACTTGTGCGGCCGAGATGATGTGCGGTTGTCTGTGAAAAATGGCCCATCCTGGGCTTCACTTTTTCTTGACAGCAAATCCCAGCGGAGATAAAGTGGAGATAACTCTGCGTGCGAAACATCTCTAATACTAGAGACTCTGAGTCTGTGTCTTCCTCTGACGATAAAGCAACAATAGCCCCGCTGCATCTGAGATCTACATCCACAGAGCCAGCTTCTCTTGGGACTGATTGCTTCATATTGGGCCGATATGTGTCGGTAATCTGCGGCGTAGTCGCTCGACGAGCGCACTTCTTAGCGATATGGTTTTTGCACGCTCATTGTGTGTCCGACCCGTCGTTTGGATGTGTTTCCTACACTTTTTGCACCACACTCCTCCTTCTGGGTCAATAGCAACGTGAGATCACGCAGGATCGAGCTTGCACCTAGCTGATAAAAATAGTGGATCTGTGGCGTTGGTGGATGCAGCCATCAGCGAGCTGCGCGTGGAGAGGTCATAGCTTTGATGCGGCAGCGAGAGGTTTGTGTTGATAGTGAGTGTGAATCGATTCGAAAGCACTTGTGAACACAGCGATGGTGCATGCCCTGCCAGCCATCGTAACTCAAAAATGAATCGAGGTGAGGAATGGGGGGTAAATAGTTAACCACGGCCAAATATCCAAACCAGGGCCCACCCCCTGGTTTTGAGAATCTCATCCGATACTGCAATTTTACTGGGCTTTTGGCAACCTAGCTTTGGACGGCTTAGACGGACTTGTCACGTTTGCGGCCACCACCACGATCACGTGCTCCTTGTTATATTGGTAGTAATCTTTTAACGTTAACTGGATTTTTTACGGTTAGTTTTGCATATTTATATTATTAGTTAAACACAATATAAAGATGCAGTAAAGGTTCACGGGGTATTTCACCCTTTAATATTATATTAAAAATATTTGTTATATTGTTCTTATTATCTATTTTTTATAAATCAAGTTCAAAAGCTGGTACTACTTCAGAGATAGTTGTTTGTTCATGCACAGCGACCGCTCGGTAGAAGAACACGGCTTCGTCCTGTTCCACACGTCCGCTGGAGCACATGCACCGGGGATATATATCAGCTCCTTCACGCCACACGAGCCTCTTCCATGTCCACTGAGTCGATCTCGCCATCTGTACGGCGAGTTCGTGCGCCGTACCTAGTCAAGAAGTGCCTCCGCCAGCTGCCACGCGTGAACTTAGGTCACATTTTGTTGGTTACGCGACACCTCTGCCCAGTGCTTTGTTAGTCCTATGATCTTCCTGTCGCTCAAATTAATGCAACCTAACGCGAAGTAGGGGACTCGGAGTAGAGGATAGCATCGACGGCATCCGCATCCACCACCTCGAAGTGGGTCGGAATCAGCCGAGCTTGTGTTACGAGTCATCTCCCAGTCCCAAAAATCATATGACTGATTCCGATAGGGTTAGGAAGGTCTAACATAATGTTTCTCCGCACCATATTTCTTCTCCGGTGATAAATCCACCTGAGAAAAAATATGCTGGGTCTTCTTATCCCTATCGTAATCAGTCATATGTTTAACACCAATTATTTGTATGGTGGTAAAACAGGCGTTTTATCAGCTCGACCACAAGTTTGTAATATCCGGAATCCTTTTCTTGTGTTGCAAGGGCATGGATTCAATAAGGCTTATCTCCTCTACACAATGAGCTATCAGTCAAGCAGTACAATGCAATGCAGGGAGCAGTGCAAACGTTGACACACTTCCAGCTGAACCGGCGGCTAGGGCCGCAAGAAATGGGCATAGATAGCAGTTTGGGCATGATATAAAAATACACCCAAAAAAAAATTGTCTCTCGGTTCGGAGACGCGCCTCTGAACCGGGACGCCAAAAATTGGGTGTCGAAAATGGTTAACACTGTGGCAGTTTTGGGTTAGAACAGGACCAAGGTTGGTGGGCAAGAACATACCTCCTGAACCAGCGAGCATCATACAACTAAACTTCGCCTGTGCACTTTGTAGATGCACTTCACACCAAGTTTGGCAGAATCGGAGCATTTCCGGATTGATTCTTGTGAGAGTCGGCTGATTTTATATGACCTTCTTACAAAGAATCGGTGTTAAATGCAGATGTTAATAAATGACTAATCTATCGCCACAGCGCCGTAGTTTACCAGAATGCAATGTCTAAATCTGAAAACCCACTGTTGTACGAGATTGTGTGTGCTGTATCAGATTGATATACTGTACGAAGTGATTCCAACTCATGATGAGACACCCCACAGAGCAAAACGTAAGCCTTCATAATGTGAATCTGACATGCAAACATGTATTAATGCTCGTCGCTAAATTTTCTCATCCCCTTAAACGACTTCACCCACTGAATCGTGGGTACACCGTTGGAATACCGTAGGCGATAGTACTGCTCCAACTTGTAGCAGACATTGCTCCGCTTGTGACCGATTATCATCGATTCCAGGAAAAATAGCACGCAAGCATGTCGATCCGAGCCACTCGGTACCACGAAACTCGAGAAGTCGCACTCCCCCACTCTCTTCACCACTCCAGAGGTACTTGTTCAGCGAACGGTGTCCGTGAACAATAGCTGCAGCATCAAAACAACATATCCTGTGTGAGCACAAAGAATAGTACCGAATCGCGCCATTGGTACCAAATGTGTATGAACCTTGGGGGAATGATGCGCAGTCGTCGAGAGGTGGCACCACATCGGACCTTGGTATGAATACCTTGTCACGCCACTGCAACGTCACCTTCACTTTAACCATTGCGTCCCTCGCGTCGATGACACTATCATAGTGTTCAATTGCTCCAGCGTAGCATATCCGAACTCGTCCCAGCGCGCTAGATACACCGTTGCCTTCTTCTACAGCGATATTCAGGACGATATCTGCAATTGCTGCTGCGCATATTTCTCTGGGTAGTATGTCTGTACTGTCTGTCCAACGTTCATTCTTTGTATCGTGTGCTTGCTTCGTATCTCCACTTGCTTCATTGGTAGCTGCTCGACCTACAATACTAACGTCAGATATGCAGCCACAAAACATAAGTACGTACTATTTTAGAGGCGAGGTCAAAGCAGTATGACTGCGACAGAAGTAGACGCATGTCCGCAAGTCTTGTCGGATTCTTGGACAGGCCTCGTGTGAGCGGCTTTGCGCGACGGTGGACGCGCTGTAAAGTATGCTCTTGCTTGGCTTTGTTTTCTTTCCGTCGTGCGGCCTGGGTTTTCTTCGCCGATTTTGAGAACTTCAACTTGGGCGGGTTTGGTCGACCTCCCCCTTCCTGCGTCAGCGCTGGAGCCGCGTCTACCACCTTATCTTCTCTCTCTGTAGACGTCGTTTCTTCCAGCCTGGTGTCCTCCCGTCGCCGCTTCTTGGTTTACTCTCAAACGGCTGACTCTCAGTTTCTGCCATAGCATCTGCCAGCTTCAGAATTTCGCCAGCTCGACAAACAATCTGAACGGTCTGGATAAGTGTACAAGTAGAATTGACGTCATCTGTTTTCTGGTTAGTCATGACCCCTTGGAGTTGCTGGCATAGCGCATGCGTTTCACTGTACTTCTGGTCTCTTTGTCAATGCTCGGCGTGCACTTGGTCTCCGTTGAACAGTGTGGAGCACGCCACCAACATCGTTGTTCCCCGTAGATATGTCGTTCGAAGGAGCAAACAAACACCATCGCGAGGTGAAAACCTTCGGAGGGGGGATGGCGGATTCGTAAGACTGTCGTTATCTGAAGAAAATGGCATGTCTGCACGGCAACAGCAGCGTCGGCATGAAGATGCAATCGCACTGAAATGTCTGGAGCACGAGCACAAGGACAAGTTAAAAATATGATATCAAATGAAACCGGACAAATCAAATACACCAGCTCGTAGATACCTGATATTCCAAATGATACCGGATCCACACTTCGGTACAAATTACACATACCGTTGTGTTCCCAACGTGGACAGCGTGTTCGTCTTCGTCATCACCAACTCCACGCTTGCTCCGTCGATCTTCATGGCATATTGTGCGTCAGCATTGCAAACGAATTTGTACTGATCCCGCACGAGCCGATAAGCATGGGGGCTCAGCTGCACCGCCAATGTCAAGAGCTCCGGGTCAGATGCATCTTCGGCAATACAGGTCTGGCGTATCCACAAGCTTCTAAACGCTGTCATGTAACGCTCCTGCGACCACTCTTGCAGCATGATCAGTGCACCGATAAGCTCGTCAATGGGTATTTTCGCTCAATCAATTGCTTGATCTTTCCCCAGCCACTTTCAATCCGGTTGTTGGTATGATTGTTGAGGTGCGGCACATTTCCCCGATGATAGTCAACCTATTCGCGCTTGCATGACTCCCAATTGACAGTAAGTTCGCGAAATTGGGTCATTCTTGTCGTTTCCAAGCGACCACAACATATCGTGCCGGTACGTTGAGTAAGCGTTCGCACTACTAGCCCTCATCATCAACTGCAGCGCGCTTATGACGTTTTTTTCTTCTCGTTAGCGTCACGGGTACAGCGGCTTCCAACCTGCTAACAGTAAACATTAAATTCAACGAATATCAAACACTCGAATTGCCAGTAAATCGAAATACCTGTTTGCGGATAGTCAATCACAGGGAATTGGCAAAGAATTTGCCGGCATTTGGAAAAGCTTCGGCCAGGACTCCCTTTTCGTTAGAATCCTTGTCCGTCACCACGACACGATTGACCCAAGCAGGATTCAATTCCTTGAACTCATTCAAAACGAAAGTCAAGTTTGCCTTGGTCTCGCTCTCCCGAGCCGAGTGAGTGTTGAACGTATTGACCCTACAACAAGTAGCACACAACATAAATACACGTCATTTATCTGTCGGTACAATAATTCCCTTGCCGTACAAAATGCCATACAAAACCGTATTACCTCCAAAAACGTCGTCCACGTGAATGCTGAACAACTTGTACTAGTTCCTGTTCGTTCCGTGGGTCGTATCGACCAGGAGAACTTCCGGGAACGCCTTGAAAAACCGCTTCTGGCTTGCTGTCTGAAAAACAGACGGCATCCAAGAGTCGTCGTATCCACCAAGGCGAAGCTCGTGTTGCGACCAACATGACGAAACCTCGTCTCGCCGATGACAACACGCAAACAGGGTCGCACGCTGCTCAACCGAGTTTCATGCCGGTTCAACCAGGGTTGCGGACGTTTTTCTTGAATGAGGATTATTCCATTAGTTCCACCCTCCCACCTTAAGCCCTTCGGGGTTGGAATTTTGGGGATATTTAAAAAATCCACCCACCCATCAATCAAAAGCCCACCCGTCCATCAATCAACAGGTGTGTTCTTCGGGCGATCAAGCGTGCTGCTCACTCTCGATTTTGCGGTTCGCTGAAACCCTGCGGGGGGGTCAGTCCAGATCAAACACATTCGAGTGGCGGAAGATTGGCGGTAGTATTAGGTTGCGATCAATGCTTCCGAGCTATAGTGGGTTAAGTCCCCATTGTTGCTGGGTCTGTACCAGGCTATAACAAAAAAATCAGAGTAAATTTCGCCTCCAGCTTCTTTTTAATACTCTAACTCCCAAAATGCTGTCCAGCTCAACATTCAGCGTTATTTTACCTGTATTATGGTATAAATTGAAGCAGAAAAGTGAATTAAAAAAAAACTCTAGAGCAACATTTACTTTAGTAGTAGACAAAATTGTCGTCGCGATTGTTCGTGTCGTCTTGACTGCTGTCTTCCTCAAGATCGCCGCGCAGTAGATCCTCTAAGTGCCTGTACGCTACCAGCTCTTCAGCGTTCACGTTCTTCTGGTTGAAGAAGATGTGGACGAGCTTCTCCACGCGCTCAGACGACAGTCGGTTGCGCAGCTTAGAGTGGACGTATCCATGCGTGGAGAAGTTCCGCTCCGAAGCTGAGCTGGAGGCTGCACATGGAATACCTCCCTGGCGACTCCTTGAAGTAACGGTAACTGCTGAAGACCGCACCAAAATTGTACACAAGCAGCTTGTTGTCACACAGGAGCTGCCAACGGCGCTTCGACTTGCTCTTGAACTCGATGACGAACGCCCGAAACTTCGTCAGCTCAAGCATCACCTCGTCGGACCTACCCACGCCATACCACGCCTCAAGTGATTTCTTCAACTGCAGTGTGTCGATGGCCATGACAGTTCCGACGTATCGAGGATCCAACATGTACGAAATCCCGTGCGCCTCGCCATAGACAAACTGGAACGCGTCTTAATCATCGCCTTCACCGTCTTCAGCTCAGCGACGGTGAGGCCAGCCTCTTTTTGCATCTCCGACGGTAGGTCCATGATCAGCTTGTAGACGCATGAGATAGGCGTATCATCTCTTTTCAGCTGCTTCAAGCTGATTCCAACTGGTCTCAGCACAGCCACCGCTTTCTGTAGCTGAGCTACAAATTCAGTTGAAGTGACCAAGTCGAATACGACCCGCCTCGCCCGCTTTTTTTTGCCTTCGTTTTTGCTGACAGAAAGTCACGAGCCGTCACCATGCCGACCAGAATCGACTCCGCAGCCAGGACAGTCTCAAAGCACAGCTGTATTGACCCCCAACGTGTATCACCAGGTTTGGCGAGCAATCGCAATCCAATACCACGGAGGTGAGTGACCACAGTTTGTGGTTGCTCTTGAAAAACACCACCAGCTTTTTGCAGCCATCTTGCAGCTGGCTGAGCCGCGGCAGGCGTTGCACGATGTCCTCGACCAGTAGGTGGAGCGCATGACACACACACACCCATGGAAGAACGTTCGCGAGAACTTCAACTTGAGCGTCGTCCACATCGCCTTATTAGTAGCTGTGTTGTCTGTGATGACTGCCCCGACGTTGAGAAACCCGTATTTCTCGATCAAACGCTGCATGTCTCGAGCCAGAAAGTCGGCAGTGTGCGACTGGTTGCCCGTGTACACCGACTCCAAGAAGTAGCACAGTTTTCCGCACACGGCCATGTAGTTGATCACAGCCTGCCCGCAGACATCCGTCCAACCGTCAGAGGAAACCGTGACAACCTTTCCCCCCATTGCGGTCATCAGTATCTTGAGCGACTTATCGTACGCGCGATCCAGCAGCCCGTTAGATATTTGGTCTCGGGTAGGCAGATCAACAGCAGGTGCCAGGAGCTGAAGTGCCTCGAGGAGACTCGCGTGCTCCACCTTGTAGAAAGCGAACCCTGAGCTGAACACCCACAACGCGAGTTGCTCGTGGAAAGCCTTGAGCACTGATGGCTTCACCTTGGGCCGATATGTGTCGGTAATCAGCGACGTAGTCGCTCGACTTGCGCACTTCTTGGCGAGGTGATGTTTCACACGCTCGATATGGGTCCGACCCGTCGTCTGGAAGAGCTTGCTGCACTTCTTGCACCAAACGCCTCCTTCTGGATCAATCTCATCGTGTGACCACGCAGGGTCGAGCTTGCGCCCAGCTGGCATGGCTGCGGTGATGTTGATGGACGTAGTCGTCGGCGCGGGAGAAGAGCGGGGGGAGCTCATAGCTTCGGAATGGGAGGGAGATGGGGCGGTTGACTGTGTGTGTGACCTGGTGCAAAAGCACTTGTGATCACCGCCCGACCGAAACAAAAGCGGTGCCCCCAGCCAACCATCGCCTTCACTGGATGATAGACGACATCGGACACAACTCAAAAATGAATTGAAGTGAGGGGTAGGGGGTAAATGTCCAAAACCCGACCCACACCATGGTTTTGAAAATCCCACCCGTCACCGCTTTTTTGTGGGCTTTTTTGCAACCCTGGGTTCAACGACGTGCTTGACATTGTCCCTATGGACGAGAAGCTTTTCTACTTGACATAGGTGGCGAAGCGGTTTGTCCTCCTGCCGGACGAGCTTGTACCGGGGCGAACTTTCCAGAGCTAGCGTACCCCCCCCAGGTCATGTTCTTTGCTTTATGTCGCCCGACCGCCATGGGATGCCGCAACAGGATGCCACTTTGATTACAAGCTCGGTATCTGGCCTTTCATCGTGCATACCAAAGCTGCTCGAAACAGCCGCAACAGGCCAACCGACACCCCGTGCTGCAGAACGTGTCGATGACCATATCGACGTATTGCGAGAATCTCATAACACACCTGCTGCATGGGTTGGCCTCTCGCTGGCCTCATGCAACGGGAGGGCGTATTATCGTACAACAAGACAACGCACTCCCAATATCAACCCCTCCGATCCTGCTTTCACGGCTGCTGCGGTAGCCAGCGGCTTGACTCTCGAGCTGAAGTTCCAGCCGCCTAACAGGCACGACCAGAATGTGTGTGTTCAACGTTGTCCAAGCCCGACAAAAGAAGAAGACAAGCAGAATGCTGGATGATCTTGTCGTCGCGGAGAAATGGTGTTTTGAAAACTATGAAGCTCAACGTTAGACAACGTGTTCCTCTCGCTGTAGACAACGACGTAATCGTGCATGAAAGATGGCGGGGGAACAAATTCCGCCCTATCACACGTCGAAAGGTAAGTTGGGTCGGGAGGGAATACTTCTCGTGAGCTTTACTGCTCTCGTGATGTCGAATGGTCGGCTGTCACAGCGACTGGATCGGCTGTGTAACCCCATAACAAAAAAACGCAAGCACTTTAGAGTGACAATACTTATGGTATTGGGTCGTAAGTGTGGTACGTGACAACAGTTGTGGATCAAAGTGGTATGCTTTTTGCACGGGTTAGTGTGCCGCCGTAGTTTTGACAAGGGGGAAAATCAGAGTTTTGTGAGCCACTGTGACGTGCAAAGACATTGGAGCTGCTCCCACGCCAATTCCTCTTTTTGTTACTTGTGTCAAATCCTCAACTTTAAATGATAAAAGAAAGTGAGTAAATGCCCGACTTTGTGCCTTCCAAAACCACCACCAAACGTTTTTATGTCTCACGATTTTATGCCCCTTTTTTCCTTATCAGGTCTTGATCGGCTTTTATCACGCATAAAAGGAAGTGCTCGTAAAACAACGCTAAAAAGTAACGAGTCGCTCCTGAAAACCCACATTCCAAGGAGGAAAAAAGAGACAGAGACAGAGCAAATTTGGGGCGTACTATTTTCCTAGTCCCCTGAAAACTCATTGACTCTTCTCAAATCTCGCCACACAATGCTGCTACCGGCTCTTCTCGTTTTACTCAAGCTCCGTGCTGAGCGCCGTCGTGCTGGCACGCGGGACACCTACCATAACCACCTGAGGATGCACGATCGCAGGTTGAGAGACCGTCGAATTCGCCGTAGCGCCCTTCAGTCGCCGCACGTGTCAGCGTTTGTGCCCTTTACGGGTCTGGAGATGATGCTTCTCTCATTACGCTGACTGGATTGGATCACGCTACATTTCAAGCTGTTCTCCATCAGTTCGAGCCACTCTACAATAGCTTTTCGCCGTACTCAGACGACGTGGTACTGCGTATCCTGCCTTCCCGTGTACCTCGTCGAGGACGCCCCCGTTGCTTGGATACAACGAGCTGTTTGGCACTATCACTCGCGTGGACTCGTACACGCGGATCCGAGTTCGTGTTGTGCATGATCTTTGGTGTGACTGCCACACCGTGCTCGCTTTTCATTCGGTTTGGGCGGTGGCTTTTGCTCCGAGCTCTGGGTTCTGAGCCAGATGCGGCTATGGTTATGCCTTCGCGAGACAAGATTAACAGATATCAACTTGCAATTGCAGCTAAGTATTCGCTGCTAAGCAACGTCTTTTGCGTGGCGGACGGGTTGAAGCTAAATTTGCAACAGAACGGGAAAACAACTGTGCAGAACATGTTCTACAATGGATGGACTCATGGCCACTACGTTGGAAGCGTTCTCGTTTTCGCACCCGATGGTAGCGTTATTGCTTGTGCAATAAACGCCCCAGGATCGATGCACGACTCCTTGATAGCGGAATGGGGTGGGGTGTATAGCAAGCTGGAAAAAGCATATCAGCAGTACGGGGATCGCAGCGTTGTTGACTCGGCGTTCTCCAAGACGGACTATCCGTTTTTGATAAAATCGGCTCAAGATGGCGTGTCTGTAGCTGGCAATACAGAAGAGATAGTTCGCCTCCGACAAGCGACTTCCGTCCGTCAATCTGCCGAATGGGAATGCGAATGTTCCAAGGATCATTTCCTCGTCTTAAAGATGCAATGACATACGAAGAGCGCAAGGAACGTCGGTTGATTTTGGAGTCGATAATCGTGCTGTCCAATTTTTTCAGAGCTCATCGCGTAGGTATCAGGCAGATTCGATCTACGTTCATGCCTGCACTTAGCGCTCGCTGCGAAGATCTATGTCATTTTTAGTAACTGAGCAAACTCAGTGATCTTCTTCATTATGGTCAACAGTATGGGCTGTTTGCTGCCCTACGAGTGCTACAAGCATCTGCATTAGTTCGTCGTGGTTGCGTTGAGCAACAGCTCTGGCCTGTTCCCGCTCGGATCGTTCTTCTTGTCTAAGACGTACAGCCTCCTCTCTATCCGACTGCCGATGTTCTTGCTCCAATTGAATACCCAGCTTGAGTGCAGACAATATGTCGGTATCAGAGCCGTTGCCTGCATGATGGTGCGCATCCTGGCGGCCAAACACTAGAGGGCGAGGTGGAGGGCTGCGCGGACGACTCGGACTCGTATCGACGTCGAGCAGCGCGGTGGTGCTGTCTGCTGAAAGCTCCCGTGGACTCTCCAGTGTTGATTGCGCTCCGAAGAAAAGTACCAGACTGGGTAACGTCACCGTCGCCCATATCAGCTCTCTCTTTCATCTCCTCCCGCACACGCTTTGCTCGTTTCATCGGGGCTGGGATGTGAGAGTTCCCCGTAGGAACTCTAGTGCGGTAGAGCTTCGAGAACTTTAGAGAGTCAGCCGCGCGATCATGCCTCGGGAAGAGCTGGTTGTGCATGTGGGCGACTATGTCCCAACCATCGCGGCCGAGCGGCAGTTTTTATTCGAGTAGCGTTAGCAGGCGGTCAAGCTCACCATCAGTGAAGCCATCTCCTCGGCGTGCAACACGCGGAGGAGCCGTTGGCCGTGTCGCTTGGATTGGCGTTCCTTGACGCTGCACCGTCGCCTGATCTGCTGGATGAGGGTCCACTGGGGCTGCTAGGTTGAGGCGTCCTGCCGTTGCCGATGGAGACCGCCTGGGAATTGACAGATCTGTAGTCGCTGCAGGGTGTGGCCGTCGTTGCCACTATCCATGAAGCCCTTGTAGCTCCAAGACTGTTTGCCCACTGCCACGCGTTCGCAGTGCAGACCCCTCACTGAGATTAGGGTAATCGTTTACATCGGGGCCTCCGCCTCCGCCACTCGGACCATTTGTTTGAACCCCATCGCGTTTTATGTGCTCTTAGCACCCTGTCCATGATAATCTGTGTGGCATCAAACTGGGAATTTGAGTTTTCAGGAGCGATCCAATATTCAACTTTTAATCTGTTCAGCCACATCTGTCCCTATTGAAGTATTTTTGTATGTACACCAGGAAGGGACAGTTCCTGGAGGACAAATATTGCTCGTTTCCTTTGATATCTACTCTTCTGAAGAGTTGCAGGCGCTCGTCTTCGGCCCCTTCCCAGCAACCACGTTGCGACCTTCCCCTTCGCTTCTCAGTTCCCGTGGTGGCACGGTCGTGATCTTCTTCATGGGCAGAGATGAGGGACCCAAGACTCGTCCTGACTGTCGCGTCGATGTCGGGAGCTAGAGAGCGAGCCCATGCGACGCTCCAGGATCTCTAGCTGCGCCTCCAGGAAGAGCTGAATCACGCTGAGCACGCTAGAATCGTGCGAATTCGGCATTATCTCACTGTATCTTGCCTTCCTCCACCCGGGGTCGAGCCTTGGATGTACATCTGGCACTTCGGTACGGACCAAAATTTTCTGAACGTCACGAGTCTGTGCAGGTGGGTGTTCTCATAGCCGAAATAACTTGATCTGACCGAGTTTGCCTATTGTGTACTTCTCTGGTCCACCGTAATATCGGTCATTAGGTTTTTTGGTGGGTTACACCATTTTGTTGAGAGCATATGATTGGCTAAAACGTTGTGAATTTGGCACCACCTCTTCGCGCCTAAACTGAAGCGCAGGCGTGGATAACTTTTGTCGCGCTTTCAGCACCACCATCCACTGCAAACCAAGTTATTGATACTGTTGAGTTCATATTGCTTTTTACCGTACGTGCCACAAGCCATTCCAGCCCTTCCGACATGCCACACCGCCCCAATAAGCTCGACCTTACGCCGCACGTCAAGGTGGCCGTCGCACTGTACCTCGCCCATCGGTCAGTCGGCGGCGAACTTCCAAGAGGCAGCATTGCTGCCGCTGCCAGAGGCTTCGGACTGCACCGCCACTCCATTCGCAAGGTGTGGCGACAGCGTCAAGACTGTGATGCGCTTTTGGAAGGCCGCCAGGCGAGGCCGCCGCCCCTCGCCACCTCACCGATGACGAGGTGATAGAGCGAGTCCGTGCTGCCCCTCTTTGCCAGCGACAGAGCTTGCGTTCGCTCTCCGCAGCAACCAAGATCCCCAAGACCACTCTGATGCGCTACTTGAAGCGCAGCGTCATCCGCAGGAAGGTGTCTCGTGTCCGACCAACGCTCTCGGCTACTCACGAGGTGCGACGCTTGACGTGGGCACTGGCGCATGTTGTGCAACATATTGGTATCTATTTTGGTTGATGTACTATACAATTATTGACAATCTAACCGATTTCCGATCTATTTTATATTTGGCAATGTTATATTCGCAGGGCAAAAGATGTTTCGAGTGCACCACATGTATGACACCGTTCATCTAGACGAAAAATGGTTTAACCTGTACAAGACAAACGCCAAGTACTACCTAGCGAAGGATGAGGACTTGCCGTACCGTTCGTGCCCTAACAAAAGGTACATCGGAAAGGTAATGTTCTTGGCTGCTGTTGCTAGAATGATTTCCGAAGGAAGTGTCATTTCGACGGGAAAATAGGCATTTGGCCCATTGTAGAGAAGGTTATGGCGCAACGAGCATCCAAGAACCGTCCCAAAGGCTCCCCAATCACCAAAAACATCTCCATGACACAGGAAGTTCATACCAAGATGCCTGCGAGAACAGGTATTTCCTGCTATTCGGGAGAAATGCCCGGTAAGTTCACATTGATGTTGATTATGTTGCTATATAATCTTATGTTGATACTATGTTGATGTATGTTGCAGGTAGGAAATCAATCACGATCAAGATGCAGCAGGACAACGCGGGCCCTCACGTGAAGGACGGCAATGCTGACATCATGGAAGCAGGTCAGCAAGGAGGCTGGGATATTCAAATGGTGAGCCAGCCTCCACGATCGCCCGATTTGAATGTTTTGGACCTCGGGTTCTTTCATTCTTTGTAGTCCTTGCAGTACGAGACGCCCACGTTCGACACGGACGGCCTGATTGCAGCCGTGGAGTCTTCGTTCACAAGTGTGAGCTCTCGTACACTAGACAAGTGTTTCTTAACACTGCAAAAAGTACTAGGTGTAGTTATAGCGTGCAAGGGGGGCAATAACTACGGCCTTCCGCGTGTACGCAAGTTCCACATGCCAAAAGGCATCTCGCCGACATCGCTGCCCGTAGAAAGCAGCATAGTTGCAGATGGCTACAGGCACTTAAGCCAATCGCTGCCTCCTGCCTAATTTACGGCAGGGGTAATAATAAATCGTCTCTTAATTCGGTACTGTGCCGTGATTCGTCGACCTTGCCCTTCCCCTCTTTCTTATCGGCTGCGGTATCGCCAATGCGGAGAGTAAAACCTCAATTCGTATTGGATCAATTTCCAAGCCCCCAGTGCACTTTTCGTGCCACGCCTTGGTGCGGCGACGTTCCTGATCCAGTTCGCGAGCTCCTGTGATGTGCGACGAATTTTGGCTAAATTTTGGTAGAGTTACGACATTTAACCTTGCTGATTCTCGCAGCTTCCAGGAAAAAAGCTCTGTTATCATGCGAAAGGATACCTCGTTCGGAACGGTTGGACCCCTGGGGCACGCAGCAAGTCATCAGCTTTCTAAAGCAGTGCTTGGTGTTTCCAACGGCAGTATAGTTTTGCTACAACATCCTGAATTGTGAATGGGCGATATTACGGTGGACCAGAGAAGTAGGCGATCTTTTGGGCAGCTCCTGTAGCGTGTTGCCTGTTTCTATCGTATCACAGTGTACGCACCGAAGGGTGGGGTCCCAGGAAGCTCCGAGTGCACCACCAAATACTGGAGCTGCTGCTCGCTTTTTATGTAGGGTCCATGCAACACAAGTCGTTATATTCGATATTTGGTTTTTCGCACTCAACGCTCAGTCGCGTTCACGCAGACGCGGAGCTAGCGCTCGGGCCGCGCTTGGCGGGTTTCCACACGCAAGGATTGTTTGGTCCACGCTCGCTCGCCAGAATGCCCTGCACGTCTAACAGCAGCTCGCTCAGCTCTCCTGCCCTTTACGTGGGGCTTTATCGACGGCAAGAACTATCGGGTATGAATGTGCAGTTGTATCTATTGATTGCTTGTTTTCTCTGATTTGGTCGTTGCTACTGCCTCGCTCACCTTTTTATTCCTTGATTGAGATGCATGTTCAACATCCATCGCAGCAAGACATTCAAAATGCCCATTATAACGGATGGATTTATGCAGTCTACGTTACCAGCACTTTGTGTTTCAGTGCCACCGATGTGGAGCAAACACAATTGCCCCGGCAGCTGGAATGACTCCGACACGAGCATCGAGTTCCGCGAGCGTCTCCTGGATCCAGTTCTTAACCCTCACTCGCGCAACGGTGTGGTCGCCGACAGTGCCTTCCCGTGTGGCGCCGAGATGGTGGGGCGACTCATGACCCCACTTGAAGACGTAGATCTCGGCAGACTCGTACCGTCTGTTCGCGAGGTAGCGCAGGCGATGTCTGGCACCATCACATTCATCCGACAGGCAGCGGAAGGGGAGAGGGATGGGATCAGTCGAGAAGTTGTATCGACGTCTCTCCATCCCTTGCCCTCCATCCCTTGCCCTACGACAAGGAGCGACGAAGTTGCGCCTGGACAATCTGTTCAGACTTGCGAACTACAGAGTGTGTACGGTCGATGTCAGCGAGATTCGCATTGTTTGGCTCTATGGGCGTGAAGATAACGAATAAATTGACCTTTTCATCTGCTCACTACGCTATGTCGGTCTTACTTCACTTCTTCTGGAGGTTCGACAGCACGAGCATCATTTGTTCATGCCTCTGTCGGGCCTCGCTGCGGTCAAACGCCAACCTTTCTTCAAAGCGGCGCTTGTTTTCCTATCGTTCCAGCTCAAGCCGTGCCTCATTCGCAATATATTGTCTGCGCTGCGCTTCACGCTGATCCCGTACTGCGGCTTGTTCGTCTTGTCTGCGTTTATCAGCAGCTTGGCCTCCTGTCATCGAGTCTGCTCACGCTCGGCTCAATCGTGTCTCTCGTCTTCACGGTGTTTCGGCCGATCGCCTCTCTTCCGCCTCTGCACGCCGGTCGCTGTCCTTCTGTAGCACCATCATCATTTTCATGAGGTCACCACCGCCAAGCTCTGCTTCCGCTGGGCTTCCTCGATCTCCCGTTAGATCTCTTCGATCCGCTGCTTCGCCCTAACACGCCTGCCCTTTCCGAAGGACGAGTTTGAAGCCGGCGAACGCTAGCTGTTTTCGTTCAGCTGGTTAGATGTTATTGTTGCCACGTTGTCGCGGAAAACGCGAAGATCCTGACCTCGGAGGCGGTTGCTCGCTGTGTTGAGGTTCTGGTTCTCGACTTCTTCTCTTGCGTCTTCTTCTGCTCGGCGTGGATCTCATTGAAGTGCGGGCCCGTCGGGCGAAGCCACCGTGAGTATCGGGTCGCGCCGGGGAGTGCGAGGCCGCCCTGAATTCCGCAACCCTTGCTGGCGCGCAGCCGATGTGGCGACGGGATGTGAGCGTGAAGATGCGGTGGATCGCGAACGCGTGCCCCTGCTCCTGGCCCCGGAGTCCGTTTTCTATGCGCACATGCCAGTTGTCCCTCCAACCGAATCGCGACAACCGGCAGCTCCTGTCTGTGATTGACTCAGGGGTTGAGACGTGGTCTTTTGGGTACGCTGTTTGCGTCGTTGTCTTCATCGTTTGACGCCTCCAAGTCGGATAAGTTGTACAGCGCAGCTAGCGTGGCGTCCACCGGGCCGATACTGGTGAGAATTACGATAGGAACATGTGCGGCCCCCCAGAATCTTCTTCTCGTAGCCCGGCCGAATCTCCCGTCACTCCATTTCCCCCATCGGCTGCGTCAGAGCGAGCTCCTTCATCCTGATGGAGTTCGTTGGCGTTTGGGTCAACCCTCTCCTCTGTGTCTCCTTCTCCCCTGGCGTCGTTACCAAAAACGTCGGCTTGACCCAAAGGGGCCATCGACGCCGCTGCCGACCGCCGCCCGTCTCCCCCGTCTTGGCGTGTGACTCCGTCCACATCCTCCTCGAGCACGGCGTCATCATCTCCCTTGTCCAAGCCGTCATGTGACGTGTGTACGCCACCTTCCGCTTCAATAGCAGCATGTATTGCTTGGCCCATACAACGGGTTTGAGACGCAGCGGGACCTCCCCCTGCCCTGTTGGCTTGGCCTTGCTGTAGAGGCTTTTGAACTTCCTGCGTAGCGATTCCAGGTCTCGCTCCAGAGTGTTCCTCGCTCAATTAGCATTGTATCGCGTGGTGACCTGCTCCCACATATTGCGGCAAAGAGGGAGCACCTCCTCGATTATTTACACAAGAGCGTTTGCACCTGAGTACCGTAGTTCACGTAGCAATGCTTTCTATCTCGTTAGCATGACAGCAGAGCACAACGCGTCAAATCGCCGCAAAAAACACGCGAGAGGCGACAGAGCTGTAGATACTCAGCATTGACGTGAAAGAAGAAGTGAAGATCTGCGTTGGATCTACCACAGCAGGATAATGGGGGGGACGGGAAGTGAAGCTCTGAGTTGGATCCGCAAGAAGCCTCTTGTAAAACCTCGTTTGAAGGTGCGACTATCCCGCCTTTTGTTTGCGATCGTAAAAACCTCAGTGTGGTGTGGTTCACGTTAAACCGGCACAGGAGGGCTTGCGGCTCGACACTACGTATATTCCAACGCAAACAAATGCACGAACTTCGCTAAAATTGCAAATACAACAGCAGCAGCTATCAGCGTTGTGCGAGCTCCTTTCAGCATCCTCAAGAGTTACTTTCTGCATCTTCAAGCAGAATCAACCGCGCGAAGTCTCTGTCGCTTGATCAGGTGGCGCCGGCTTACGGCGACTTGGTCAGCCTGGTCGAGTCGGTTAGGTGCTGGATGTCGCGGTGTTGGCAGCCGATCCATCCGCACCGACACACAAACCAGAGTTCGTCTCCGTACGACACTGCGACCTCCTCACCGTAAGCGATGCCCCGCACGAACACGGCGCCGACGGTGAGCACAGATCCTGTCTAGACTTTATGAAATCGCGCCGTAGGATCGCAAGCGTGATTCATAAGCCACCCGTCCAGGGGTGCCAAACACCAAATAGAGCTCAATACAAACAGCAAGTGATATGGACTGTCTCGTGTTACCCAATCGGGCAATATAACGAGTGCCATGATAAAATTGACTGAGCAGTGCCCCCCCCCACGTTTGTCGAGGTGTATAAAACATAATTTGAAAAACTAGCAGGCTAGCGTTCGCGTCTGACTGTCACTCCGTATGTCACAAACCTGTCTAGCGGCCTCGGCCTGTCGTCTGGCATGCTCGGCCGCGCGACAGGTGCCCTGTCACGCGGCATATCACCATCGTGCTGACTCGAAAAACTATGCCCGAAATTGCAAAAATAGCCGATGGTCACACTTAAGACGCCCCCTCATTGGCTGACAGTGAGTTCGTATGGACCTCACGATCATCTGCCAAGCGCAGCGACGGCAACCATTGGGCCAAAAACAATTAGCGCCGCTGCTCACATTTTTGCCCCTTTTCCAAATCAATCGGCGGCGACGTGACCAAGTGCGCGGACGGCGGCGCGCATACCTCGTCCCACAGAACTCGACACGCGTGCTCAGGACAGGCACACACAGCTCTCTATCTTACGTAACCATAGTACCAAATACGGTTTCGATTGTTCCCCCTGTTGGGATACCTAGCGCCGGGGCAACACGCTGCCGAGCGGAGCGACGGCCCGGCATGGTATTGCCATGTGTGGACCACACACTCGCACATAAGCCGACGTGGGCCGTGATTGGACAAAACCCCAGCGGGCATAGGATCGGACGACATAGGACAGGACCACATAGGATCGAACGACATAGGATAGGACGACATAGGATCGGACATAGACACAGAACCATAGAATAGAACATAGCCCAGGGTCGCAATTATAGTATCGAAGGAAGCCGTACGATCGACATAGCCGTAGGATAGGACCGAGACGCAGAATTGGACGTAGCCATAGGATATCAGGTAGCCATAGGATAGGATGTTTAATAGGATCGTACATACCCATAGGATAGGACGGAGCCATAGAATAGGAGAGAGCGGTAGGGCGGAGAAAAGCCTTGCCAAGGTACCCAACGCTATAGTAGATCATAGTAGTGGACGTAGCCTTAGCACTACTGATAGGTGCGCCATAGGATTGACCACACTACTAAAAGGCATAGTACTGGACATACCATAGTAGCACACACCATACCGTAGGACGGGAGAGCCACACTGAGCCATAGTACCGGCCGCAGTCGTAGTACTGGACGACGCCGTGAACGGAGCGACATAGTACTGGGCATAACTCCACTGTAGTACTGAACAACGATACGCCGTAGGTACCAAACGCAGCCGTACCATAAGATTGCCCGCAGTACTGAACATGACTGTGCCATAGTGCCGGACGGAGACGTGCAATAGTGTTGAACGTAACTATACCACAGTACCCGACGTAGACATAGTGACGGTTATGGTCGTAGAACTAGATGACATAGGACTGGACAGCTATACACCAGCCTTCAACATGGTACCATTGTGTGGACGACACCACGCCAAAGGACCACAGCTCGGAACGCAGTCGCGCCATACATTACGCCAGTGTACGGGATGAGTCCCACATGTACGGATCTGAACGTAGTGTGGCATAGGTGACGACAGCGATACAACAACTAAGCTGAGTGCTCTGCAGTAAGCGTGACCGGTGTGATGCGACCTGCCCGGACGAGATATACGATGCGCGCTGACTGAAACGTCGTGACACTAATTGGATATCGAGTACTGGGTGTTAGACGGGGATTGACACGATCACAGTAGTGTAGCACTGCAGCAGTTTGACTTCAAAGGTTAGATTGCATGCTTACGAGACTGACTAACACCCATGGCTTGGCACCTGCCGAGCGCAGCGAAGGCGGGAACTGATCAGTAGTGAGCGAGCTGGAACAGCGAGCGGAACGGGTTGGGATCAACCACTGTCCAACCGCCTGCGTAGCGGGAGGCGAGAGATCTAGTCTAAAAAACTAGTAGGCTAACGTGTCTGCTCGTGTGTTTGTCCGTGCGTCCGTCACGCTCCTGTCTTGAGGCCTCGTCCTGTCGTGTGGCCCGCCCGCGCGATCTTGTGCCGCAGGCGCCCCATCAAGCAGCATACCACTACCATACAAACGCGACTAAATTTGGCCAGAATTACAAAATTACACACGACGAAAGTATTAACGCCGCCCCATTGGCCAAAAGCTGCCGAGCGAAGCGACGGCGGCCCCGCTCTCATTGGCCGAAGTCGAGGTGGTACGAACCTCACGATCATCTGCCAAGTGCAGCGACGACAGCCATTGACAAAAAACACGATAATTTCCGCTGCCTCTCACATTTTGCCCCTTTTCCAAATCGGCCCGCGGCGACGCCACCAAGAGATCGGACGGCGGCGCGCATGCTCGGCCCCACAGGAATCGACGCGCGTGCAGACTACATATACACATAGCTCTCTACTTGAACTTACTATAATACCAAACACGGGTTCGGTAGGTCATCCTGTTGGGATACCTGGCCGCCGGGGCTACACGCTGCCGAGCGAGGCGACGGCCCATCATCTCGGCATGGTATTGCCATGTGTGGACAGCACACTCACACTTAAGCCGACGTGGGCCGTGATTGGACGAAATCATAGCGGACATAGGATCGAACGACGTAGGATCGAACGACATAGGACATGACGATATAGGATCGAACCACATAGGATCCGATGACATAGGATCGATTGACATAGGATCGGATATAGCCACAGGATCGCAAGAATAGGATCGCCGAAGCCGTAAGATAGAACGCAGTCATAGGATCGTACATGTACGACATAGGATATGACGACATAGGATAGGACGCTTCCGTAGGATGGTAGTATCGACATAGCCATTGGATAGGACGGAGACGTAGGATTGGACGTAGCCATAGGAAAGGACGTATCCATAGGCTCGAACGAAGCCATAGCATCGAACGACGCCATAATATTGGACGTATCCATAGGATAGGACGGAGCTATAGGATAGGACGGAGCCGTAGGGCGGTGAAAAGCCTTCACAAGGAACCCGACGTTATAGTACTGGCCGATGCCATAGTAGTGGACGTAGTCATAGCACTGAGGGTGGGTTGTCCATAGGATTGACCACATAGTACTGGGCATACCATAGTAGCATACCCATACTGTAGGACTGGAAGAGCCATACCGGGCCATAGTACCGGGTGCAGTCGTAGAACTGGACGAAGCCGTGAACGGGGCGACATAGTACTGGGCATAACTGCACCATACTACTGAACAACGGTGCGTCGTAGTACTGAACGCAACCGTACCAAATATCATTTCCAGTACTGAACATGAATGGGCCATAGTGCCGTGCCATAGTGTTGGGGATAGCTATACCACAGTACATGAAATCTCCGACCTCCGACGGGCTCCGACCTGTACCAAAACCCGGGTACCAGCATATCAGGTGACCCTCCAAAACAAATATATTAATTTATTTTTGGGTTGTGGGCCACACAATACCAAAATACATTTTGCATTCGTGGACGGTGGGCGCGCCAAGAGCGGTCGGCGAGAGAGGTAAGACTGCGGCGGCGGAAGGACTGAGACGGCGGCGGGTGGCGGCAGGACGGAGGCAGGTGAAGTCAGGGTGGCAGCGGCAGGAGGGTGGCGTCAGGACTCGGCGGAGCTCATGAGGACGTTGATGGGTTGCCCGGCAGGGCGGCCGAGCAGGCTGTCTGTTGTGCTGCAAGCGTCATGGCCCCCCTTTCCGCAGCCTCCCGCTTCCCTGTCGAGCGACAAACAGCGGTGCTGTCACTACTGCAGCCGCCACGAAGCCCACGAAGACTTTCGAGTGCTGGTGCCACCCGACAGGGCGGACGGCATGCTGCCCGCTGGTAACACATCCGGTACAAGTGGTGTCGTGCTCGCTGCACGGCGGCAGCTCTATAGTATGTTTAGTGTTTATGTTAAATAATATGACGCATATGTAGTAAATGACTGAAACGTTAATGCACGCCTACGGCAGCGGCTCGACTAACGCGCTCGCATCTACATGTACAAACAACGACGGATGTATCCCTCCACGTGCGCTCATACGCTATTTTTCAGCCTGCATGTGTACCCGATTTATGGCACAGGTCGGAGCGGTCGCAGAAATGATATTATGCGTGTGATATGCATTTATCTTACAATTTGTATGCACATATCCATATTTTGCGCGTCGCTCCGACCCGATATGTCGGAGAGCGTACCCACCTAGCCATATTGAAATCTATTGGCTCAAATATCAGAATGAACGCACTCTGATTGGTCTAAATATAAACACGTTGTTGTAATTGGCTGTAAAAGGACATACAAACTTTAAGTATGGTCGGAGATTTGATGATATTCATCCATAATGACAGTAAGGCCCTGGTCCAGGTAGCGGAATGTGTTCCCATTCTGCTGTAGGGCTAGGTGATTGTGACGAGACCTGCAGTGTGGTATGCATTTCAGAATCTATTCTGTAGCTGGTCCAAGCGCAAACTGAGAGCTGGCGCGTATATATGTGCATGACATTCTTCGATCATCTCCCAGCAACAGACAAGCAGATCGTGGCAGAAGCCATGGCGGAACAAAGGCTGTTCCTGGCCGCTGCGACGCCTGCTAGCGTCGGGTCGGCTGCCATCGCGCCTCCCCTCGGATTCCAAGACCCCCCATGCGCTGCGAGTGGAGACTCCGCCACGGCATCAGCCTCTCCCAGTGGTCAAGAAGCGTCAGGCGCCTCTGTGCAGACCGCGCTGCCTACACTGGCTCATCAAGCATCAAACAAGGCGAAAGGGAGAGGTAGAGCGAAGGCTAAAGCAAAACAGGCGCGAGTGAAGTGGACCAATGCAATGGTCGAGAAGCTTCTCAAGCTGCGCTTCGACAATGACGGCGAGGTGAGGCGCAAGATCGAAACAGCGGATACCAACGTGAAGAAAGCTTTAGCGTGGCAATACTTCGCGACGGTGTTGTCAGAGGAGTTGCATGTCGTCGTGTCTAGCGATCAGGTATGAATTTCGCTATGCCACCCGCTGCTTTTGACTTTACTTATTAGACATTGACGTATGTGTATATGTGGTGCTGTAGTTGACGTCAAAGTACAGGAAGATGAAATGCGAATACAGGAAGAGAAAGCGAGAAATGCGTGCAACAGGCAACAACCCCCTAGACCCTATGGACGAAACCTATTGGGCTATTCTCCACGACGGCTTTGCATCGCATACTGGAATTAGCGGCGATGTGATTTACGACACGAACACGTATGACATGGCTGACGAAGGCGATGCATCTGAGGGCGAGGACACGGCTGTCTCCAAGGACGAAAAGAAGCCTCCAATTGTGCAACTAGCGGTGGCGATGCAAACAGGCATGCAAGCTATAGCTAAATCGATGGCTTCCAGTTCTGAACGCAGCGATAAGCTGGACGCTCTTATAGAGACTTTAAACGTTCAGCACACCGAAAACCTTCGAGTTCAAGAGCAGCAAATTGCATTGCTGAAGCTCCTTGCTGAGAAGTTGCAGAAGTAAATTGGGGATTTAGTTACGTGTATTTCATAAACAAATCCGCAATATCGTCGCGTTTCGCTTCTCCGATTGCATGTGATGTTGTTGTTTCTGTTTCAACCATGTCCTCGCCACTGTTGTCATCCACAAAATTGAGAAGCGGATCAACTCCTCGCACACGATGCTTATCGCGCAGGATAGTCATGAAGTTATGGAGAACAGCGCACGAAACAATCACTTTCACAATGTGATCCTTCGTTTTCTGCTCGATTTTCCCAAGAAGTACCCGAAATCGATTCTTAATTCGCCCAAAGGCACATTCGACCACAATCCGCGTGCGTGAGTGTCGATAGTTATAGCGACGCATCCTTTTGCTTCTAGCAGCTGCAGCTTCAGGATAGGGTGCTAACATGTGACGCCATACCTTGTACCCAGCATCTCCAATTAAGTGCTTCCCCTGTGGCACGTCATGAAGTTATTCTAGCAAGGAATAGTTAGCAATATCGAATTACTAAGAAAATAAAAATGAAAACACAAACCTTTTTCTTACTCCGGATCCATTCCAGAGAGACTGGTCGTTGGCCGAGCCTGCCCTAATACAGAGAGACCTGAACACTCCGCGATAGTCAACGTAGCTTGAACGTTTACGGCTGGGAACCCTTTCCGGCAGTACCAGCCCTCAAAATCCGATGGTCGAGGGATACGGATAAGGGTCCCGTCGATTGCTCCAATGACGCCTGGAAATCCCGCCAGCGCGAAGAAGCCGTCCTCCACCGCGGTGATCTCGCCACCAGTAGGCATCGCAATAGTAGACTAAGCCATTTCTGAGAGTACACCAAGGGTTTCATTGATGTAAACCACCGCTCGTGTGTGCGATATCCCCATGATTGCAGCCGCTCCGTTCATGCTGCTGTCTCGGGCCAAGTAGATCATCGTGAGTGCTAGTCGTCTGATGACGGGGTTCTTAGTGTTTGGGCGAGGCTTTCGAACCCACGCTGCGTATACAGCCTTGTAGATGAGGAGGAAGGTAGATTTGGTGCATCGGAGGTGGGTCTCGAACCAGCGCGTCCGCGGAGAGTGCAGTACCTTCTCGAAGGTCTGTGATGGGAAGGTTGAAGTGTTGACTCTCGCCGATCCATGAGAGCGCCCATCCGCGGTGGCCACGGCGATGGCCCCCGCACACGCGCAGATGACAGCGATGATGGCAGCTTGGTGGTTTTCCTCCATGGGGGACTGGGAGAGATTCTGGATTCAGAACCCCCACGTCCGGTGTTCTGAAAACCGCGATTTCGAGAACGCAGAATCAGATTTTGGTACATTGTACCTATTATCGATAGCCAATCAGAATCACGCAAAATAGCAACCCGGAATGCATTCTTCTACCTGGACCAGGGCCTAATGATCGTAGTCCCGGATGACATAGGACTGGGCAGCTATACACCAGCCTTCGACATAGTACCATTGTGGACGACACCACGCCACAGTACCATAGCTCGGAACGCAGTCGCGCCATACACCACGACAGTGTACGGGATCAGTCACACGTGTAGAGATCTGGCCGCAGTGTGACATAGATGACGACAGCGGCACAACAACTAAGCTGATTGCTCTGCAGTACACGTGACCGGTGTGATGCAATCCGACCCGACTGATGTACGATGACGCGCTGACGGAAATGTCGTGACGCTAATTGTATACACTGTGTTGGGGGTTAGACGGTTATTGACACGATCACAGTAGGGTAGCACTGCAGCACTTTGACTTCAAATGTTACATGGCATGCTTTCTGAGACTAACTAATACCCGTGGCTTGGCACCTGCCGAGCACAGCGAAGGCGGGAACTGATCAGTAGTGAGCGAGCTGGAACAGCGAGCGGAACAGATTGGGACCAACCACTGTATCTAGTAAAAATGATAAGGGGAAATAAACAAATGAAAGCCAGAGTTGATAGCCAGCTATCTCGTTTGCATTCTGCAATTGCCTTCCAGCGGAGCATTTATACAACGGCTCTCCGCCAACAGGCGGTAGTTGAAGGAAGTCGCCAACAAGAACAACGTGAATTCCTCCGAACGGCACGGTCGGAACTCGCTTAGCGCACCGCAGAAGCTTGTCGAGTTGGGCTAGCTGATACTTCTTCATCATGGACACTTCGTCGATTACCAAGATGTCTAGGTAGATAGCAGATGTTCTTCGCTTCTTTTTCAACTGAAGTAAGAAACTCGCAAGCGTCCTTCCACTGATCATAGTTGCTGCTTTTCCAGTTAGTGCTTTTTTATAAGACAGTATGCACGATTCCAGCTTTCACACAATGCTTCCACAGCGTTAAGTACACGACTCTTTCCAGTGCCACCCTCCCCGCCAAGGAAACATCGAAGCTGGTCTCGATGGAGAGCGGCGCTTAAGTCGCTGTTAGCATAGGAAAGATCCTCCACTTGCTGCCACCTCGCCAGTAATGCTCTTCCAATCATTTTGAACGCGTGGTGTTGCTTTTGATTGAGAGTATACATTCGCGAGATATCGCTGATACTAGCGAACTTGGTTCCATTTGGGCGCAGTTTTGACGGCTGGCAACAGGACGAATTCCACCACGTCATCGAATCCTCCTCTAGTGCCTCATCTAACAGCTCCACAACCTCGGTATTTCTCGCGGCAACACTACTTGAGGATTGAGGGGCGTCACGCAACTTGTTGTCGGTGTCAGTGTCCTGCACCCATCTTCCGCATGTCTTCAACGGTTGGTAAATGATTTTGAAGACTAGATTGTTGCAGATGTTCAACTGTGTGGAACGCGCTCCTCTCTAACATGCTGTGAGTTTTGAACAACTGCAGAATGCGAGCTGTTCGACTGTCCGGAGGCGCCGAAGTAGGGCATACTCTCGGATCGAGCGTTTCGGTGTCCACGATAGTATTTGCTATCACATCCCACGGATCTACGAACTTGTCGCCAATAGACGTAGCAGCGTCCTCGTCATCCTCACAATCATAGCCATCGAAAAGCGAGTCGTCACTATCATTATCATCTGACGATTCAGAAGAACACATATTAGTCACACCAGGGCGTAAATCTGTCTCGTTTATCTCGTCGGCCGTCCTAGCTTTTGCTAGACCTTCACCGCAGTAGTAATCATCAATATGACACATGATTGTGGTCACAAACTCGCTGCAGTACTTTTCCATTCCTCGTATGAATCTAGCCATTTATCTTCGCAGTCACCCTCCGAGCCTATCAGATCCGCTAGTGCTCGAAAAGATTTGAATAACACTAGGGACAAAATGGCGCGCTTGTATCGAATGGCTTTTGGCGAGCAATCTGTGACGAACGGGAGACGAAATCCCTGAATAACTGGCACCACCTCTTTCAAACGCTTGCCAAGACTGGGAATGTTGGAGTGGGTGCGGAGGCTTGAAAGGGTATGTTGCAGTGAGGGCGTGGGCGTCTTTCTTTCGGAAGAACTTCATGGCGAACTCGTAGATATTCACGCGCTCAATTTTGCTCGGGCGATATATATATTCATCTAAGAACGATACGGCCTGAAAGCGCGATCCGTCGTCATTGTTTCTTGCATTCACCAAGGAACAGGAGTACTCTTCTGAAGCGCACAACTGGCGAACGATATCGTGCAGTGGCACAAACGAACACCTAGAACTCTCAAGGCAGCAAGACCCGCGATATAGGTAAAGCACAGCAAGAGGACCGCTACTTCTTGGCGGCTGGTCATGGTGTAAACCATTGATGCAATCCGCTTCCTTGACTTTGTCAACCACGATGTGGAGTGGAGCTCATCATCACATTCTTCCTGCAACTCACGAACTTGGCGTCGCTGGAACGATGTCAATGCCATGACAACTACTGAGTCAAGCCTTTTCTACTGCTTGGTCACGTATTTTGTGCAGTAGTGTATCCGATCGGATACATTCCGCCCACCAAGCAGGAACTGTATGTCGTGGTTACATTTAAGTGTGGCCATGATCTCGTAGTTGAAGCCATAACAAATTCATGAGCAATTTTCCGCTCCAAGCTAGCCCCAGTCAAGTCAAAAGTTGTCTGAGAGGGACCGATTCACGGGGAAATAGATATCTACAAAAGGAGTCATCCACAGTACTTTTTGATCGTTTGAAACAGCTACTTGTATGGCTCCACCAGTGCTGATTTAGCAAAACGACCAATGCCGACACCATATATAATCCATCCCAACACGCCCCATTCGTGCGTCGTCCAACATAGGAGGTAGCGCTTCGATAAAACGTGTAAACTCGTCATTTTGAAATGGGTCGTTGTCACTACTTGAAAGTTGCATTTGAGGAGCATTGACTGTGCCTAAGTTTTCCGTTTCTGGTGTAGCTTCTAATCCATACTTTTCTGTCAATAGTTTGCGGTCGCTTCGCACTAGCATGTGAGTCTTCTCGCGTTCATCAATCACATGAACAGCATGAACGAACGAGTTCCGAGCGACGACTTCCTTGCTCGCAGCATCATCAATCTCAGTGGCGGTAAGTTCACGCTCCCAAGGTGGCCAATGAAGTGGTCGACTTTGCAACAGGACATTTCTTAGCACGTGCTGAGAGCTGAATTTTGTTTCGCAAACCCCACACCGCACCACGCGGGTTCCACAATTTTACTACAAAGCTTCGCGCTAAATTTGCCACAACGAGGGTTCTGTCGAGCACGCTGAGGAATTGTCAACCCAACTAGTTGCGAGTAAGAAGCTCCACATTCGACACACTCAAGCAATTCGACGGGGACTGGGAGGCTGTTCGAGACAACACTCTCTAAATAAGATTGGACGGTTTTCTGAAACGCATGACCACCAGGGCCGTTGAGTTCATTCTCCAATGCCGCAATACTAGAAGGAACACCTTTCAGCCAGACCAATAAGTGGATATGCAGTGTACCTCTGCCCTGTGTCTCGACCATGCCAAAGTAGGCTTCCATATTTCCAATCAATCCTTGAAATGGCATCTGGTCGTGTGTGGCTGGATCCATTCCCAGCACGTGCTCAATAAATGCGTCAACGTTCCGCATGAACAAGCGCGTCGACGCACAGTCATTACCTAGGCTAGCTTCTCGAAGTTTTGCTATTGTTGGCATCGTGGCGTCCAAAATATCAAACAGGGACGCAACCGAGCAGATATCAGCGCAGTGAGCCATTACTAGCGAGTTGTCAGTGTTCGGTGTTAGTGTCATGAACAGGGACGGTTGTCCAAGTCGCATCTGATAAGCAAATGCTTTCTGCCGGCACTTGGTGCGCTCTGCGTTGCTGCCCCATACCGCAGCTGAGGCGATTTCTACTGATTTTAGAAATCGGTGGGCAATCGAATCCTTCTCGGTCCGCGACGATCGCTGTCCTCGAAGCCGCTGTTCATTCTCCAACAGTGCCTTTTCCAGCTCCGTAGAACCAATGCCGTCAAACCCACTGAGAAGGTTAGGAAAACGCTGGCAGCGTACGGAATTTTGAGTGTACATGTTCATCATCGATATTGGTCAAATGCAACTAAAGTAAAGAGGTCATCCTCTGCAAATTGGCGTCCAGACAGCATCGTATAGTGTTTTTTACACACTCTTTCACCGAAACAGGAATTTTGCGAGACTCGCCTGGATGACCGCGGCCGAAAGGAAACAATGAGGAAACATTTTTGCGAGTAGATCACCAGACGCATCTGACGATATCTGGTTCGAGCGTTTCACGTAGAATGTCCGGGACCTCTCCTGATTGTGCTCTTGCTCTGGGTCAAGATTTCTTTCACCTGATAGCAGCTCTTTCGCTGCATCGGACAGGCCAATTCGGCGCTCCACTATGCTCAGTTCATCATGCTCATTCATCACATGCCATCCGTCCGAGTGGCCACGGACATTTTCTAGCTCTTCACGCACGCTGTCATCTACCACACCAACTTCATCTGCAATGTGCTCCAAGATGAGATGCTCAAACAATTCATAATCAATGTCACCAATCAACACTGCGTCATTCAGTGAAACATCTGAGTAAAAATGTTGTTTCGTGTATAGAAGTCGTACGCTCCGCTCAGCATACGCGTGCGGATCTGGTGTAGCCCCTCCATTTGTGCTTCAGTCAATTCACCAACGATTGCGACGCGGAATTCGGAGACTTCCGAAATAGACCGCGGCAACAGCGCAACTGGCGGCCCAGTTGTGCAGTCAAAGGCTATGCAGTGTGACCGAATGCACCGGTGGCGACCGCCTCTCATGACGCGAGTCATTGCACCAATGGTAAGAAGTTGCGTCATAATACGCTCTGGAATCGTTAACCCAGCAAGCTCTTCTGGAAGTGCGCCAATGATAAAACCATTTGAAATCACAAACTTGGGCACGCGCCCACGTTCAATTTCGTTATTGCAGGTTTTGCAGATAGTAAACCACGCTGTCGGATGAGCACCTTGGTACGTATAACAGCGGAAGCTATTTGGTGCGACCAGTACATTCCTCAAATAGGGTATCGACACAGGCGCAGAATACGCATCTATCAGCAATTGAGGCAGTGTTTCGTCCGCCCCACCAAGGCACCGTCTCATTCGATTCATGAATCGCCAGTCTGAGGCCTCTTTGCGCAGCGCGTCTCGGCGCAGTACCAATTCATCACACGAAACGCACACGCATTCCTCAAGTCCAGCAGGGCCAAGTGCTTCTTGAAGCCGTTCTAATGCCTTCGCACGATCATTGTCGCTTACTGGTCCAAATATGCTGCGTTTACGGTGTTCAGACTGTCTCCGCTCTCGATTTCGCTCCCGGTGGCTGATTAGGTAGCTGTTTCCTCGCAAAGCAGTAGCGCTTTCAATCCCTTCTTCGGCGCCGTCAGGTCGACTTCGTTGATAAGCAGACTTCTCGGCCGCCAGAGCATCTCTGTACTTCAAGGCTGAGAGAACAGCTCTAGCAATGCGCGGGATATTCAATTCTTCATGCGTACTCTTGTGGTCAACCACGGCGACCCCATCAGAACAATCATTATCCATGTCTTCATCGAGCGTGTCAGGCCGACCAGCGTTTTCTTTTTCAGAAGCAACAATAAGGTGTTTCAGAAGATCATCCTCATCAGATTCTGTGTCAATTTGCTCGTTTATAACTGCTTTGTCTGCAACTCGTTCACGCAAAGCGAAGCTGCACTCCACAGACGACATTGCTTTGTCGGCAATAGCCCGCATGTCCAAGGCGTTGCGTTCGGGGAGATGACGATGCGCTGGGAATGTAAGTGTGGCATCCGCGTGACGGTACACCCTCCTATCGCGATCCCAGCCGACGTCCAAAAACCGAAGGAGGTCGTCGTCACCGCCAGCCGCAGCACATTCATGCTGCACCCGCTTCCGTCGCGTCATGGCTGAGCGCCCGTCGGCTCGAGTTCTGCAAACGACAAGCACGTCGTCGTCACCGCACTCCTCGAGCGGATGCTTTTCGCCAACGCTGTGCTGGACCACCGAAGTGCACGGTGGCAGCTCACGTGCGCCGTGATCGCTTGCCATTCCACCCGCACCACCACCACGAACTCGTACGACTTCACGTCCATCGCCGCCAGCACCAACGCCGCTTCCACCAGCTCGCACAGCGTTCATGCCATCGTCGCTAGCCCCACCTCGACCGCCATCACCACAACCGCTCCGAATTGCACAGCCACCGTCATCATCACCAACGCTCGCAACTGGACCAAAACCACGAGCGCCAACAGTTCCATGTCCGCCATCGACATGATCATATGAAACGCGCTGATCCTCGACGACGCAGTGCTGCTCCACATCGTCACGCTCACGACAAGCGCCTCCACTGCCTGCGTCCATGCTAGCGCTCCCGCGCCTTGTTGCTGTGGCGCGGCAATTCTGAATGAAGCAGCCTGGCGCGAGAGCGCATGCGGTGAACCCATCTAGCGCTGGCCTAATGGAAGCCCCATAAGGCCAATTTTGGCACCGACGTGTGACGTGCCGCTCAACTTCAACGACAAAGCGGTCGTGGCTGCCGCCGCCGCGTGTGCCGAGCCGCTGTAACCCCGTCGCTGCTGAGACGAGCGCGGGTAGTGCCGGTCACAGCTCTGCACGGCGTTGCTTTGCCCCCGCTTGATCATAGCAGGCTCCGCCATGCTGCCTGCCTTCCGGGTGAAGACACTGGGTGCGCCTAAACATAAGGGTATCATGATTGGTCAAAATACAAATGTCCCGTTGTTAGGCTCCCTTACATGAGCCGTGATCAGGAAAACGTTACCAAGGCTTTGGTCTTCCGGACTGGATATAGTTATCCTACAATAAGCACTGTAGCCTCCTGCTACGAATACCTCCTCGCCCAACTTGTTTTACTGGTTCAAGCATGTCTTCCCGTGAGTGGAAATCCGAATCACTGTCACAATAATTTTTGGCGGGGTTGTTTTATACTGCTCCATTCCACAACACTTGTCACTAAGACACACTTCGCCGGATGGATTTGTCAATCTTCGTGATTACGAGCTCTGATTGGGCTAAATTGGTAGCTGAAACAAATGCAAATCATGGCGTGCGTATTGCCGCCAACGGATGGCTTGCGGTGGAGCAAGATGCCAAACTACCATCTCAGTAGCAGCTCAAATTAGATTCCGCCCACCCTCCCAACCTGCACTATTAACCACATTACAACCAGACCCACTATCGATAGACTTACCACGCACCGCCGTCACACGACGCGCATGGAAACGCACGGCGTTGCGGAGTCGGCGAGTTACTTCAAAGGCCGCCTAATGGCGTCTCTCGTAGGGGTGCGATTGTCGCTGTGGCCATCCGCAATGCCGTCCACCATCGTACGGTCTCACGTGTCTGGCGCCGCACCAAGGCCAACGCTGAACCATCGGGTTCTACGCGGCAGACTCGCGGAAGACTGCTACGGGTCGACGTCCCGTTGACCCCCCGGCTGGGCTTGCTTGGCTGTGGGCCGTCCCTCTCAACCAGCGCTCGGCTGTTCGTTCCTCTGTTACCGCTTGCGGTATTCCTGCCACGACTCGTTGCGTCGTTCACTGACATGGCCGCAAAGTTTGCCGGAAGAATCGCAGAACTCACGCAGCAGCACCATAGTTCTCTCTTCGTCTGTAGTTCCTCCGCGTTGCTCCTTTTTCAGCGCTGTAACAAATTGTGGATATCCCGTAGCTCCATTCCTTTTTCTTGTGCACAACAGTGAGCATGAGAAAGCAGCAACAGAGAGTAAAACTGCAAATACAGCACCTGTTTCTTAGCGCAGATATCGTAAAATGCATTTCGCTGACGATCCCGCTTTCTTCATCGCACCGACACGAAGCAGCACGTCGGGATCAATGATTCGCCGGTTTTCAGAGTAACTAGATCGAATGCGACTTAGGCTGGGAACACGCAGGTTTTTTTGCTGTTACTTGCCCTGCCGAAGCAATGCCGACATGTTACGCGAATGTTGACCCAGATTACGCTTACGCAGTACCGTGGAATTAATCTTCTGTGGGCTGTCTACAGCCTCTAACGAGGTGTTCCAGTATAACAAAATAGTTCCTCGCTCCGCAGGTGGTAGTGGGAGCCTGACCACGAAACGTAAACCTTCCAGTCGCCGTTGCCACTTAACTTTGGATCGCAAGCCAAGTACCGTATAATTCTCCGCTGTCGCTTGTCTTTGCCCTTCTTCGGATGCTCGATTCCATGAGTGAACACGAGCGTAACCGAGTAGTATGGATAGCTCTCCGGTAACAAATCGGAATCATTAGCAGGGACACCGCGCTCCTTCAGCTTTATGTTCCTTAACTTGTCGCTGTAGGAAGTCCGCTTCGAGACCAACTGCCAGGTTCTCTGGGCGTGCGCAGACAACTCCGAAAACAGAGAGTCCCAGTCATCGAAAACACGCGCGAAACCATGCATAAATGGTTTCGCGTCGTCCACCACGCGTCCGCGAGACGCCCCGAGCACAGCAATTGCAGCATCCTCTCCACTATCATCTCCGGGCTGGTCCTCAGTGTCACCTTCTTTTGAGCTTGATCCGGTAATCATCTCGGAAGTGTTGTACGGGTGTTACCATGTTCCCGTACAATTTTGACAATTTCAGAACCGGGATCGGGTCTGACCGGTATCGCATTGGCCTGGTGTTCATGGACGTCTCCGTCACCAGCACTGGAGAGGTCTGCTAGCTCTGCTAAGGCCTCCTTCTGTGCGAGCATCAGTGAAACACCCTCGGTGTCGTCTTCTGCATCTTCTGCGACGTAGCTGCATTGATCGTACGATTCTTCTTCAGACACAGCTGCCTCACTGGAGCCAAGCGCAAGTTCCATACTGGCTCGTTTGATGACAAAAGGCCAAGCGCTTCTTTCGGGGGGGGGCTCCAGCGTACGCGTTGGTTTCAGCTCGCTTCAGGCTTGCACGAATCGGCTTCGTTTGTGGGCCACGCCGGTATTTTCACGTCGCAGCTTCATCACCGGTTCGCTGCGTAACTTGCTATATCGGGGGAGAACCGTTGTCTGCGCCGTCGGCGGCGGTTTGCTGCGTCGAGGGTGGATCGCTATCTGTGTCGTGCGCGGAGGCATGCTGCGTCGTGGGTGGATCACTAGCTGTCAGCTGTAGAGGAGGCACAAAGAAACACTTAGCACGCATACACACCTTCGAGATCGCACCGGCTACTGACTCACCATATCTGCAGGCTTGCCATCCTGCCGTAGCACCATCGCAAGCACCGCTGCCGCCGAATCTGCCAGATTTTCATTCCCCCTCTTTCGATTGTGCTGAGCCACTCGGTGTATTTTTTAAGATTTTATTATTTTACTGCAAAATAAAGTTCGCCAGCCCTTTATTTGGACACGCACGTCAAAATTCATTGTGCAACTGCCGTGATAATGGTCACGGAGCATAGAGCAGATTGACACCGGACCTGCACTATCCCGTACTGGATTTGGGTGGACGTATCCATACCCAGAATAATAATGCGGCATGGATATTCGATATGTCGGTAGGTCGGCATGAGCTGTCGGGCAAGTCATGATAGTTGCCCATACTCCCTGGATACCATATTGAATATGGTATCCAGGGAGTATCACGACTTGCCCGACAGCTCATGCCGACCTACCGACATATCGAATAAGCACCTGCCTTGCCTCACGGCGTACGAGGTCGCATCCTCCGCAATATAGTCGCCGACCACATTCAGAACTACGATCTCCAGCGACTACGATCACGCCCTCGCTAAATCGATGCTGCTCACAGTTTCCATTTCCAGTGCACTGATCTGAGCTTCAAGCGCTTGCTTTTCTTCTGGCATTGTCGAACGCGCACAAAGCATGCTTGACAGAGTTGATTGTTTTTGCGCTAGTCGCTGCTCTTGAATGAACAACTTCTGCTCTCTCCACGTGTCGTATTGGGCCTTGCTTGTCTCGCTATCAAGCAATGCCTCTATTTTCCCAACGTGCAACGCCAACGTGTCGGAATTTTCGTCTTGTCGACGTTGCCGGTTGTTTGTTTTTTGCTTGATGTCATTGCCTTCTTGGGTTGAATCATCCTCATCGTCCGGATATATTTTGGCAGATCGAAAATCGCAACCCCCTTTGCAGTGCTCATATCACCGTCCACATAGTATCCGTCCGACCGACCGTCACAGAAGTCCCAGAAATCATGACTGCTTTGCCAGAAACCTTCCATTTTGCTTCGGCGTGAGCAAAGTTACCCGCCACTTCCTTCCACATCCGCTTTAGTTTACCGGCCGAATGAGCCACATGGTGCGAAGCATCCACGCTTTCGAAGACAGCATCGTCAGAAATGGCAGTGCTGAACTTCGTCGTGTCGGAGTAGAATGCGTTTGCAACGTCGATCCAAAAAGTTGATCCGCCCTCGTCAACTTCATCTCAACGGAGCAGATTTCCGAATGCGAGAAACGTCTCGAAAAAGAGGAGCGAGAAATAATGTTGAGGAGACGATACATGCAGCCATTTGTCCTCTTTTCCTCGAGCTCGGACGTCCCCTCGACCGCTTACGCTAGCGCCTCAGCATAACTCTAACTCCTTTCTTTTCCGAATCCCAGGCATGAAGCAGTTTAACACGTTCTTGTTTTGTGTTTATGACGACATTTAGTTTCCGGCCGTACACTCCAACTTTAGTTGGTCCAGTGTCCATTCTTCATAGTCATCTGACGTCGGCGGGCGAACGAACCGCTTGCGCGAGTCCGGCGACACTTGTACTGTCCACCTAGGCGACGACGCAGCAGAAGGTACTGTTGCTGGCGACGACGCTGTCACCTCGCATAACTCCATAACGATGTTACCCAGGGGGACTTTCGCTGCTCTTGGGGCTCTCGCTGCTGTCGCTGCTCTCGGGGCTTGACAGGGCAGCACCGCTTGACGGGAATCTCGCTGCTCTCGGGGCTCGCGGCTTTGGTCAGCGCGCGATCCGGTAAGGAACGCCGGATTCGCAATATCTAGCCGTCGACCTAACCCTTAGGATCGCGATCCCGGTTATGAACGGTTTGGTTGGTCGAGGATTGCAAACTAAAAATGAAAATTAACCTCGGGGCGTATTATGTTGGGAGTGCACTTTGGGTTGTGTGGATGGTTTGTTGATTATTTGGGCGATTTGGGTGTGCTGAAATTAGTGCTGGTCTTATGGTATAATGGCTGGCACTCTAAATCCTGAGATCCGGGTTCAAATCCCGATAGGAACTCGATTAGTTCAAATCCCGGTAGGATCTCGTTTTGCACGCCTCCTGCCGACCCCAGTGCGCCTCCGTCGTTGCTGCGCTCCGGGGCAACCACGCGCCAACTTGGATCGCGCGCCAAGCTCCTGAAGTGACTGGGAATGGTCTGCTGAAGACAGGAACCGTCGCCGCCGACTTCCGTCTCGGAAGAGCTGGCCGACGCCTGCCTGCATGCCGGGACTTCGGAAGTCGCTGTCTGAGCTCCCTTTCGTCACTGAGCGGATCGACATGGCCAGCAACCATGCTGAGGCGCAAGAAACCGCATAACAACCCGAATCCTGAACACTGGCGGACCGAGAAGCCAGTCGTCCGAGGTGGGGTTTGAACCATCGATGTGGAGTACGGAGGAATCGATGCAGGTCGTACTGGGTCTGTGGCAGCAATGCGATACGAGAATGGTGTACGTGAGCAGCGTAGCATGCGTGTGGGGCCAGGTATCGAGCAGTATTCAAGCGGGTTCCGGAGTGGGCGCGCGAGGGCTGGGTTAGGCGCTCTTATGGTGTAATGGTTAGCACTCTGGACTTTGAATCCAGCGATCCGGGTTCAAGTCCCGGTAGGAGCTCGTTTTTGTGCGCGAGTTGTGGCGTGCGGAATGCGCTGTGGGTTGTGTGTGGCGTGCAAGTTGTTTTTTTGTGCATTTCGTGTGTGATGCAGTTAGTGCTGGTCTTATGGTGTAATGGTTAGCACTCTGGACTCTGAATCCAGCGATCCGGGTTCAAATCCCGGTAGGACCTCGTTTTGCACGCCTCCTGCCGACCCCAGCGCGCCTACGTTGTTGCTGCACTCCGGGGCAACCACGCGCCAACTTGGATCGCGCGCCAAGCTCCTGAAGTGACTGGGAATGGTCTGCTGAAGACAGGAACCGTCGCCGCCGACTTTCGTCTCGGAAGAGCTGGCGGACGCCTGCCTGCATGCCGGGACTTCGGAAGTCGCTGTCTGAGCTCCCTTTCGTCACCGAGCGGATCGACATGGCCAGCAACCATGCTGAGGCGCAAGAAACCGCATAACAACCCGAATCCCGAACACTGGCGGACCGAGAAGCCAGTCGTCCGAGGTGGGGTTTGAACCATCGATGTGGAGTATGGAGGAATCGATGCAGGTCGTACTGGGTCTGTGGCAGCAATGCGATACGAGAATGGTGTACGTGAGCAGCGTAGCATGCGTGTGGGGCCAGGTATCGAGCAGTATTCAAGCGGGTTCCGGAGTGGGCGCGCGAGGGCTGGGTTAGGCGCTCTTATGGTGTAATGGTTAGCACTCTGGACTTTGAATCCAGCGATCCGGGTTCAAGTCCCGGTAGGAGCTCGTTTTTGTGCGCGAGTTGTGGCGTGCGGAATGCGCTGTGGGTTGTGTGTGGCGTGCAAGTTGGTTTTTTGTGCATTTCGTGTGTGATGCAGTTAGTGCTGGTCTTATGGTGTAATGGTTAGCACTCTGGACTCTGAATCCAGCGATCCGGGTTCAAATCCCGGTAGGACCTCGTTTTGCACGCCTCCTGCCGACCCCAGCGCGCCTACGTTGTTGCTGCACTCCGGGGCAACCACGCGCCAACTTGGATCGCGCGCCAAGCTCCTGAAGTGACTGGGAATGGTCTGCTGAAGACAGGAACCGTCGCCGCCGACTTTCGTCTCGGAAGAGCTGGCGGACGCCTGCCTGCATGCCGGGACTTCGGAAGTCGCTGTCTGAGCTCCCTTTCGTCACCGAGCGGATCGACATGGCCAGCAACCATGCTGAGGCGCAAGAAACCGCATAACAACCCGAATCCCGAACACTGGCGGACCGAGAAGCCAGTCGTCCGAGGTGGGGTTTGAACCATCGATGTGGAGTATGGAGGAATCGATGCAGGTCGTACTGGGTCTGTGGCAGCAATGCGATACGAGAATGGTGTACGTGAGCAGCGTAGCATGCGTGTGGGGCCAGGTATCGAGCAGTATTCAAGCGGGTTCCGGAGTGGGCGCGCGAGGGCTGGGTTAGGCGCTCTTATGGTGTAATGGTTAGCACTCTGGACTTTGAATCCAGCGATCCGGGTTCAAGTCCCGGTAGGAGCTCGTTTTTGTGCGCGAGTTGTGGCGTGCGGAATGCGCTGTGGGTTGTGTGTGGCGTGCAAGTTGGTTTTTTGTGCATTTCGTGTGTGATGCAGTTAGTGCTGGTCTTATGGTGTAATGGTTAGCACTCTGGACTCTGAATCCAGCGATCCGGGTTCAAATCCCGGTAGGACCTCGTTTTGCACGCCTCCTGCCGACCCCAGCGCGCCTCCGTTGTTGCTGCACTCCGGGGCAACCACGCGCCAACTTGGATCGCGCGCCAAGCTCCTGAAGTGACTGGGAATGGTCTGCTGAAGACAGGAACCGTCGCCGCCGACTTTCGTCTCGGAAGAGCTGGCGGACGCCTGCCTGCATGCCGGGACTTCGGAAGTCGCTGTCTGAGCTCCCTTTCGTCACCGAGCGGATCGACATGGCCAGCAACCATGCTGAGGCGCAAGAAACCGCATAACAACCCGAATCCCGAACACTGGCGGACCGAGAAGCCAGTCGTCCGAGGTGGGGTTTGAACCATCGATGTGGAGTATGGAGGAATCGATGCAGGTCGTACTGGGTCTGTGGCAGCAATGCGATACGAGAATGGTGTACGTGAGCAGCGTAGCATGCGTGTGGGGCCAGGTATCGAGCAGTATTCAAGCGGGTTCCGGAGTGGGCGCGCGAGGGCTGGGTTAGGCGCTCTTATGGTGTAATGGTTAGCACTCTGGACTTTGAATCCAGCGATCCGGGTTCAAGTCCCGGTAGGAGCTCGTTTTTGTGCGCGAGTTGTGGCGTGCGGAATGCGCTGTGGGTTGTGTGTGGCGTGCAAGTTAGTTTTTTGTGCATTTCGTGTGTGATGCAGTTAGTGCTGGTCTTATGGTGTAATGGTTAGCACTCTGGACTCTGAATCCAGCGATCCGGGTTCAAATCCCGGTAGGACCTCGTTTTGCACGCCTCCTGCCGACCCCAGCGCGCCTACGTTGTTGCTGCACTCCGGGGCAACCACGCGCCAACTTGGATCGCGCGCCAAGCTCCTGAAGTGACTGGGAATGGTCTGCTGAAGACAGGAACCGTCGCCGCCGACTTTCGTCTCGGAAGAGCTGGCGGACGCCTGCCTGCATGCCGGGACTTCGGAAGTCGCTGTCTGAGCTCCCTTTCGTCACCGAGCGGATCGACATGGCCAGCAACCATGCTGAGGCGCAAGAAACCGCATAACAACCCGAATCCCGAACACTGGCGGACCGAGAAGCCAGTCGTCCGAGGTGGGGTTTGAACCATCGATGTGGAGTATGGAGGAATCGATGCAGGTCGTACTGGGTCTGTGGCAGCAATGCGATACGAGAATGGTGTACGTGAGCAGCGTAGCATGCGTGTGGGGCCAGGTATCGAGCAGTATTCAAGCGGGTTCCGGAGTGGGCGCGCGAGGGCTGGGTTAGGCGCTCTTATGGTGTAATGGTTAGCACTCTGGACTTTGAATCCAGCGATCCGGGTTCAAGTCCCGGTAGGAGCTCGTTTTTGTGCGCGAGTTGTGGCGTGCGGAATGCGCTGTGGGTTGTGTGTGGCGTGCAAGTTGGTTTTTTGTGCATTTCGTGTGTGATGCAGTTAGTGCTGGTCTTATGGTGTAATGGTTAGCACTCTGGACTCTGAATCCAGCGATCCGGGTTCAAATCCCGGTAGGACCTCGTTTTGCACGCCTCCTGCCGACCCCAGCGCGCCTCCGTTGTTGCTGCACTCCGGGGCAACCACGCGCCAACTTGGATCGCGCGCCAAGCTCCTGAAGTGACTGGGAATGGTCTGCTGAAGACAGGAACCGTCGCCGCCGACTTTCGTCTCGGAAGAGCTGGCGGACGCCTGCCTGCATGCCGGGACTTCGGAAGTCGCTGTCTGAGCTCCCTTTCGTCACCGAGCGGATCGACATGGCCAGCAACCATGCTGAGGCGCAAGAAACCGCATAACAACCCGAATCCCGAACACTGGCGGACCGAGAAGCCAGTCGTCCGAGGTGGGGTTTGAACCATCGATGTGGAGTATGGAGGAATCGATGCAGGTCGTACTGGGTCTGTGGCAGCAATGCGATACGAGAATGGTGTACGTGAGTAGCGTAGCATGCGTGTGGGGCCAGGTATCGAGCAGTATTCAAGCGGGTTCCGGAGTGGGCGCGCGAGGGCTGGGTTAGGCGCTCTTATGGTGTAATGGTTAGCACTCTGGACTTTGAATCCAGCGATCCGGGTTCAAGTCCCGGTAGGAGCTCGTTTTTGTGCGCGAGTTGTGGCGTGCGGAATGCGCTGTGGGTTGTGTGTGGCGTGCAAGTTGGTTTTTTGTGCATTTCGTGTGTGATGCAGTTAGTGCTGGTCTTATGGTGTAATGGTTAGCACTCTGGACTCTGAATCCAGCGATCCGGGTTCAAATCCCGGTAGGACCTCGTTTTGCACGCCTCCTGCCGACCCCAGCGCGCCTCCGTTGTTGCTGCACTCCGGGGCAACCACGCGCCAACTTGGATCGCGCGCCAAGCTCCTGAAGTGACTGGGAATGGTCTGCTGAAGACAGGAACCGTCGCCGCCGACTTTCGTCTCGGAAGAGCTGGCGGACGCCTGCCTGCATGCCGGGACTTCGGAAGTCGCTGTCTGAGCTCCCTTTCGTCACCGAGCGGATCGACATGGCCAGCAACCATGCTGAGGCGCAAGAAACCGCATAACAACCCGAATCCCGAACACTGGCGGACCGAGAAGCCAGTCGTCCGAGGTGGGGTTTGAACCATCGATGTGGAGTATGGAGGAATCGATGCAGGTCGTACTGGGTCTGTGGCAGCAATGCGATACGAGAATGGTGTACGTGAGCAGCGTAGCATGCGTGTGGGGCCAGGTATCGAGCAGTATTCAAGCGGGTTCCGGAGTGGGCGCGCGAGGGCTGGGTTAGGCGCTCTTATGGTGTAATGGTTAGCACTCTGGACTTTGAATCCAGCGATCCGGGTTCAAGTCCCGGTAGGAGCTCGTTTTTGTGCGCGAGTTGTGGCGTGCGGAATGCGCTGTGGGTTGTGTGTGGCGTGCAAGTTGGTTTTTTGTGCATTTCGTGTGTGATGCAGTTAGTGCTGGTCTTATGGTGTAATGGTTAGCACTCTGGACTCTGAATCCAGCGATCCGGGTTCAAATCCCGGTAGGACCTCGTTTTGCACGCCTCCTGCCGACCCCAGCGCGCCTACGTTGTTGCTGCACTCCGGGGCAACCACGCGCCAACTTGGATCGCGCGCCAAGCTCCTGAAGTGACTGGGAATGGTCTGCTGAAGACAGGAACCGTCGCCGCCGACTTTCGTCTCGGAAGAGCTGGCGGACGCCTGCCTGCATGCCGGGACTTCGGAAGTCGCTGTCTGAGCTCCCTTTCGTCACCGAGCGGATCGACATGGCCAGCAACCATGCTGAGGCGCAAGAAACCGCATAACAACCCGAATCCCGAACACTGGCGGACCGAGAAGCCAGTCGTCCGAGGTGGGGTTTGAACCATCGATGTGGAGTATGGAGGAATCGATGCAGGTCGTACTGGGTCTGTGGCAGCAATGCGATACGAGAATGGTGTACGTGAGCAGCGTAGCATGCGTGTGGGGCCAGGTATCGAGCAGTATTCAAGCGGGTTCCGGAGTGGGCGCGCGAGGGCTGGGTTAGGCGCTCTTATGGTGTAATGGTTAGCACTCTGGACTTTGAATCCAGCGATCCGGGTTCAAGTCCCGGTAGGAGCTCGTTTTTGTGCGCGAGTTGTGGCGTGCGGAATGCGCTGTGGGTTGTGTGTGGCGTGCAAGTTAGTTTTTTGTGCATTTCGTGTGTGATGCAGTTAGTGCTGGTCTTATGGTGTAATGGTTAGCACTCTGGACTCTGAATCCAGCGATCCGGGTTCAAATCCCGGTAGGACCTCGTTTTGCACGCCTCCTGCCGACCCCAGCGCGCCTACGTTGTTGCTGCACTCCGGGGCAACCACGCGCCAACTTGGATCGCGCGCCAAGCTCCTGAAGTGACTGGGAATGGTCTGCTGAAGACAGGAACCGTCGCCGCCGACTTTCGTCTCGGAAGAGCTGGCGGACGCCTGCCTGCATGCCGGGACTTCGGAAGTCGCTGTCTGAGCTCCCTTTCGTCACCGAGCGGATCGACATGGCCAGCAACCATGCTGAGGCGCAAGAAACCGCATAACAACCCGAATCCCGAACACTGGCGGACCGAGAAGCCAGTCGTCCGAGGTGGGGTTTGAACCATCGATGTGGAGTATGGAGGAATCGATGCAGGTCGTACTGGGTCTGTGGCAGCAATGCGATACGAGAATGGTGTACGTGAGCAGCGTAGCATGCGTGTGGGGCCAGGTATCGAGCAGTATTCAAGCGGGTTCCGGAGTGGGCGCGCGAGGGCTGGGTTAGGCGCTCTTATGGTGTAATGGTTAGCACTCTGGACTTTGAATCCAGCGATCCGGGTTCAAGTCCCGGTAGGAGCTCGTTTTTGTGCGCGAGTTGTGGCGTGCGGAATGCGCTGTGGGTTGTGTGTGGCGTGCAAGTTGGTTTTTTGTGCATTTCGTGTGTGATGCAGTTAGTGCTGGTCTTATGGTGTAATGGTTAGCACTCTGGACTCTGAATCCAGCGATCCGGGTTCAAATCCCGGTAGGACCTCGTTTTGCACGCCTCCTGCCGACCCCAGCGCGCCTACGTTGTTGCTGCACTCCGGGGCAACCACGCGCCAACTTGGATCGCGCGCCAAGCTCCTGAAGTGACTGGGAATGGTCTGCTGAAGACAGGAACCGTCGCCGCCGACTTTCGTCTCGGAAGAGCTGGCGGACGCCTGCCTGCATGCCGGGACTTCGGAAGTCGCTGTCTGAGCTCCCTTTCGTCACCGAGCGGATCGACATGGCCAGCAACCATGCTGAGGCGCAAGAAACCGCATAACAACCCGAATCCCGAACACTGGCGGACCGAGAAGCCAGTCGTCCGAGGTGGGGTTTGAACCATCGATGTGGAGTATGGAGGAATCGATGCAGGTCGTACTGGGTCTGTGGCAGCAATGCGATACGAGAATGGTGTACGTGAGCAGCGTAGCATGCGTGTGGGGCCAGGTATCGAGCAGTATTCAAGCGGGTTCCGGAGTGGGCGCGCGAGGGCTGGGTTAGGCGCTCTTATGGTGTAATGGTTAGCACTCTGGACTTTGAATCCAGCGATCCGGGTTCAAGTCCCGGTAGGAGCTCGTTTTTGTGCGCGAGTTGTGGCGTGCGGAATGCGCTGTGGGTTGTGTGTGGCGTGCAAGTTGGTTTTTTGTGCATTTCGTGTGTGATGCAGTTAGTGCTGGTCTTATGGTGTAATGGTTAGCACTCTGGACTCTGAATCCAGCGATCCGGGTTCAAATCCCGGTAGGACCTCGTTTTGCACGCCTCCTGCCGACCCCAGCGCGCCTACGTTGTTGCTGCACTCCGGGGCAACCACGCGCCAACTTGGATCGCGCGCCAAGCTCCTGAAGTGACTGGGAATGGTCTGCTGAAGACAGGAACCGTCGCCGCCGACTTTCGTCTCGGAAGAGCTGGCGGACGCCTGCCTGCATGCCGGGACTTCGGAAGTCGCTGTCTGAGCTCCCTTTCGTCACCGAGCGGATCGACATGGCCAGCAACCATGCTGAGGCGCAAGAAACCGCATAACAACCCGAATCCCGAACACTGGCGGACCGAGAAGCCAGTCGTCCGAGGTGGGGTTTGAACCATCGATGTGGAGTATGGAGGAATCGATGCAGGTCGTACTGGGTCTGTGGCAGCAATGCGATACGAGAATGGTGTACGTGAGCAGCGTAGCATGCGTGTGGGGCCAGGTATCGAGCAGTATTCAAGCGGGTTCCGGAGTGGGCGCGCGAGGGCTGGGTTAGGCGCTCTTATGGTGTAATGGTTAGCACTCTGGACTTTGAATCCAGCGATCCGGGTTCAAGTCCCGGTAGGAGCTCGTTTTTGTGCGCGAGTTGTGGCGTGCGGAATGCGCTGTGGGTTGTGTGTGGCGTGCAAGTTGGTTTTTTGTGCATTTCGTGTGTGATGCAGTTAGTGCTGGTCTTATGGTGTAATGGTTAGCACTCTGGACTCTGAATCCAGCGATCCGGGTTCAAATCCCGGTAGGACCTCGTTTTGCACGCCTCCTGCCGACCCCAGCGCGCCTCCGTTGTTGCTGCACTCCGGGGCAACCACGCGCCAACTTGGATCGCGCGCCAAGCTCCTGAAGTGACTGGGAATGGTCTGCTGAAGACAGGAACCGTCGCCGCCGACTTTCGTCTCGGAAGAGCTGGCGGACGCCTGCCTGCATGCCGGGACTTCGGAAGTCGCTGTCTGAGCTCCCTTTCGTCACCGAGCGGATCGACATGGCCAGCAACCATGCTGAGGCGCAAGAAACCGCATAACAACCCGAATCCCGAACACTGGCGGACCGAGAAGCCAGTCGTCCGAGGTGGGGTTTGAACCATCGATGTGGAGTATGGAGGAATCGATGCAGGTCGTACTGGGTCTGTGGCAGCAATGCGATACGAGAATGGTGTACGTGAGCAGCGTAGCATGCGTGTGGGGCCAGGTATCGAGCAGTATTCAAGCGGGTTCCGGAGTGGGCGCGCGAGGGCTGGGTTAGGCGCTCTTATGGTGTAATGGTTAGCACTCTGGACTTTGAATCCAGCGATCCGGGTTCAAGTCCCGGTAGGAGCTCGTTTTTGTGCGCGAGTTGTGGCGTGCGGAATGCGCTGTGGGTTGTGTGTGGCGTGCAAGTTGGTTTTTTGTGCATTTCGTGTGTGATGCAGTTAGTGCTGGTCTTATGGTGTAATGGTTAGCACTCTGGACTCTGAATCCAGCGATCCGGGTTCAAATCCCGGTAGGACCTCGTTTTGCACGCCTCCTGCCGACCCCAGCGCGCCTACGTTGTTGCTGCACTCCGGGGCAACCACGCGCCAACTTGGATCGCGCGCCAAGCTCCTGAAGTGACTGGGAATGGTCTGCTGAAGACAGGAACCGTCGCCGCCGACTTTCGTCTCGGAAGAGCTGGCGGACGCCTGCCTGCATGCCGGGACTTCGGAAGTCGCTGTCTGAGCTCCCTTTCGTCACCGAGCGGATCGACATGGCCAGCAACCATGCTGAGGCGCAAGAAACCGCATAACAACCCGAATCCCGAACACTGGCGGACCGAGAAGCCAGTCGTCCGAGGTGGGGTTTGAACCATCGATGTGGAGTATGGAGGAATCGATGCAGGTCGTACTGGGTCTGTGGCAGCAATGCGATACGAGAATGGTGTACGTGAGCAGCGTAGCATGCGTGTGGGGCCAGGTATCGAGCAGTATTCAAGCGGGTTCCGGAGTGGGCGCGCGAGGGCTGGGTTAGGCGCTCTTATGGTGTAATGGTTAGCACTCTGGACTTTGAATCCAGCGATCCGGGTTCAAGTCCCGGTAGGAGCTCGTTTTTGTGCGCGAGTTGTGGCGTGCGGAATGCGCTGTGGGTTGTGTGTGGCGTGCAAGTTGGTTTTTTGTGCATTTCGTGTGTGATGCAGTTAGTGCTGGTCTTATGGTGTAATGGTTAGCACTCTGGACTCTGAATCCAGCGATCCGGGTTCAAATCCCGGTAGGACCTCGTTTTGCACGCCTCCTGCCGACCCCAGCGCGCCTCCGTTGTTGCTGCACTCCGGGGCAACCACGCGCCAACTTGGATCGCGCGCCAAGCTCCTGAAGTGACTGGGAATGGTCTGCTGAAGACAGGAACCGTCGCCGCCGACTTTCGTCTCGGAAGAGCTGGCGGACGCCTGCCTGCATGCCGGGACTTCGGAAGTCGCTGTCTGAGCTCCCTTTCGTCACCGAGCGGATCGACATGGCCAGCAACCATGCTGAGGCGCAAGAAACCGCATAACAACCCGAATCCCGAACACTGGCGGACCGAGAAGCCAGTCGTCCGAGGTGGGGTTTGAACCATCGATGTGGAGTATGGAGGAATCGATGCAGGTCGTACTGGGTCTGTGGCAGCAATGCGATACGAGAATGGTGTACGTGAGCAGCGTAGCATGCGTGTGGGGCCAGGTATCGAGCAGTATTCAAGCGGGTTCCGGAGTGGGCGCGCGAGGGCTGGGTTAGGCGCTCTTATGGTGTAATGGTTAGCACTCTGGACTTTGAATCCAGCGATCCGGGTTCAAGTCCCGGTAGGAGCTCGTTTTTGTGCGCGAGTTGTGGCGTGCGGAATGCGCTGTGGGTTGTGTGTGGCGTGCAAGTTGGTTTTTTGTGCATTTCGTGTGTGATGCAGTTAGTGCTGGTCTTATGGTGTAATGGTTAGCACTCTGGACTCTGAATCCAGCGATCCGGGTTCAAATCCCGGTAGGACCTCGTTTTGCACGCCTCCTGCCGACCCCAGCGCGCCTACGTTGTTGCTGCACTCCGGGGCAACCACGCGCCAACTTGGATCGCGCGCCAAGCTCCTGAAGTGACTGGGAATGGTCTGCTGAAGACAGGAACCGTCGCCGCCGACTTTCGTCTCGGAAGAGCTGGCGGACGCCTGCCTGCATGCCGGGACTTCGGAAGTCGCTGTCTGAGCTCCCTTTCGTCACCGAGCGGATCGACATGGCCAGCAACCATGCTGAGGCGCAAGAAACCGCATAACAACCCGAATCCCGAACACTGGCGGACCGAGAAGCCAGTCGTCCGAGGTGGGGTTTGAACCATCGATGTGTACGAAGGAATGGATGCAGGTCATACTGGGTCTGCGGCGGCAATGCGATACGAGAATGGTGTACGTGAGCAGCGTAGCATGCGTGTGGGGCCAGGTATCGAGCAGTATTCAAGCGGGTTCCGGAGTGGGCGCGCGAGGGCTGGGTTAGGCGCTCTTACGGTGTAATGGTTAGCACTCTGGACTTTGAATCCAGCGATCCGGGTTCAAGTCCCGGTAGGAGCTCGTTTTTGTGCGCGAGTTGTGGCGTGCGGAATGCGCTGTGGGTTGTGTGTGGCGTGCAAGTTGGTTTTTTGTGCATTTCGTGTGTGATGCAGTTAGTGCTGGTCTTATGGTGTAATGGTTAGCACTCTGGACTCTGAATCCAGCGATCCGGGTTCAAATCCCGGTAGGACCTCGTTTTGCACGCCTCCTGCCGACCCCAGCGCGCCTCCGTTGTTGCTGCACTCCGGGGCAACCACGCGCCAACTTGGATCGCGCGCCAAGCTCCTGAAGTGACTGGGAATGGTCTGCTGAAGACAGGAACCGTCGCCGCCGACTTTCGTCTCGGAAGAGCTGGCGGACGCCTGCCTGCATGCCGGGACTTCGGAAGTCGCTGTCTGAGCTCCCTTTCGTCACCGAGCGGATCGACATGGCCAGCAACCATGCTGAGGCGCAAGAAACCGCATAACAACCCGAATCCCGAACACTGGCGGACCGAGAAGCCAGTCGTCCGAGGTGGGGTTTGAACCATCGATGTGGAGTATGGAGGAATCGATGCAGGTCGTACTGGGTCTGTGGCAGCAATGCGATACGAGAATGGTGTACGTGAGCAGCGTAGCATGCGTGTGGGGCCAGGTATCGAGCAGTATTCAAGCGGGTTCCGGAGTGGGCGCGCGAGGGCTGGGTTAGGCGCTCTTATGGTGTAATGGTTAGCACTCTGGACTTTGAATCCAGCGATCCGGGTTCAAGTCCCGGTAGGAGCTCGTTTTTGTGCGCGAGTTGTGGCGTGCGGAATGCGCTGTGGGTTGTGTGTGGCGTGCAAGTTGGTTTTTTGTGCATTTCGTGTGTGATGCAGTTAGTGCTGGTCTTATGGTGTAATGGTTAGCACTCTGGACTCTGAATCCAGCGATCCGGGTTCAAATCCCGGTAGGACCTCGTTTTGCACGCCTCCTGCCGACCCCAGCGCGCCTACGTTGTTGCTGCACTCCGGGGCAACCACGCGCCAACTTGGATCGCGCGCCAAGCTCCTGAAGTGACTGGGAATGGTCTGCTGAAGACAGGAACCGTCGCCGCCGACTTTCGTCTCGGAAGAGCTGGCGGACGCCTGCCTGCATGCCGGGACTTCGGAAGTCGCTGTCTGAGCTCCCTTTCGTCACCGAGCGGATCGACATGGCCAGCAACCATGCTGAGGCGCAAGAAACCGCATAACAACCCGAATCCCGAACACTGGCGGACCGAGAAGCCAGTCGTCCGAGGTGGGGTTTGAACCATCGATGTGGAGTATGGAGGAATCGATGCAGGTCGTACTGGGTCTGTGGCAGCAATGCGATACGAGAATGGTGTACGTGAGCAGCGTAGCATGCGTGTGGGGCCAGGTATCGAGCAGTATTCAAGCGGGTTCCGGAGTGGGCGCGCGAGGGCTGGGTTAGGCGCTCTTATGGTGTAATGGTTAGCACTCTGGACTTTGAATCCAGCGATCCGGGTTCAAGTCCCGGTAGGAGCTCGTTTTTGTGCGCGAGTTGTGGCGTGCGGAATGCGCTGTGGGTTGTGTGTGGCGTGCAAGTTGGTTTTTTGTGCATTTCGTGTGTGATGCAGTTAGTGCTGGTCTTATGGTGTAATGGTTAGCACTCTGGACTCTGAATCCAGCGATCCGGGTTCAAATCCCGGTAGGACCTCGTTTTGCACGCCTCCTGCCGACCCCAGCGCGCCTACGTTGTTGCTGCACTCCGGGGCAACCACGCGCCAACTTGGATCGCGCGCCAAGCTCCTGAAGTGACTGGGAATGGTCTGCTGAAGACAGGAACCGTCGCCGCCGACTTTCGTCTCGGAAGAGCTGGCGGACGCCTGCCTGCATGCCGGGACTTCGGAAGTCGCTGTCTGAGCTCCCTTTCGTCACCGAGCGGATCGACATGGCCAGCAACCATGCTGAGGCGCAAGAAACCGCATAACAACCCGAATCCCGAACACTGGCGGACCGAGAAGCCAGTCGTCCGAGGTGGGGTTTGAACCATCGATGTGGAGTATGGAGGAATCGATGCAGGTCGTACTGGGTCTGTGGCAGCAATGCGATACGAGAATGGTGTACGTGAGCAGCGTAGCATGCGTGTGGGGCCAGGTATCGAGCAGTATTCAAGCGGGTTCCGGAGTGGGCGCGCGAGGGCTGGGTTAGGCGCTCTTATGGTGTAATGGTTAGCACTCTGGACTTTGAATCCAGCGATCCGGGTTCAAGTCCCGGTAGGAGCTCGTTTTTGTGCGCGAGTTGTGGCGTGCGGAATGCGCTGTGGGTTGTGTGTGGCGTGCAAGTTGGTTTTTTGTGCATTTCGTGTGTGATGCAGTTAGTGCTGGTCTTATGGTGTAATGGTTAGCACTCTGGACTCTGAATCCAGCGATCCGGGTTCAAATCCCGGTAGGACCTCGTTTTGCACGCCTCCCGCCGACCCCAGCGCGCCTACGTTGTTGCTGCACTCCGGGGCAACCACGCGCCAACTTGGATCGCGCGCCAAGCTCCTGAAGTGACTGGGAATGGTCTGCTGAAGACAGGAACCGTCGCCGCCGACTTCGTCTCGGAAGAGCTGGCGGACGCCTGCCTGCATGCCGGGACTTCGGAAGTCGCTGTCTGAGCTCCCTTTCGTCACCGAGCGGATCGACATGGCCAGCAACCATGCTGAGGCGCAAGAAACCGCATAACAACCCGAATCCCGAACACTGGCGGACCGAGAAGCCAGTCGTCCGAGGTGGGGTTTGAACCATCGATGTGGAGTATGGAGGAATCGATGCAGGTCGTACTGGGTCTGTGGCAGCAATGCGATACGAGAATGGTGTACGTGAGCAGCGTAGCATGCGTGTGGGGCCAGGTATCGAGCAGTATTCAAGCGGGTTCCGGAGTGGGCGCGCGAGGGCTGGGTTAGGCGCTCTTATGGTGTAATGGTTAGCACTCTGGACTTTGAATCCAGCGATCCGGGTTCAAGTCCCGGTAGGAGCTCGTTTTTGTGCGCGAGTTGTGGCGTGCGGAATGCGCTGTGGGTTGTGTGTGGCGTGCAAGTTGGTTTTTTGTGCATTTCGTGTGTGATGCAGTTAGTGCTGGTCTTATGGTGTAATGGTTAGCACTCTGGACTCTGAATCCAGCGATCCGGGTTCAAATCCCGGTAGGACCTCGTTTTGCACGCCTCCCGCCGACCCCAGCGCGCCTACGTTGTTGCTGCACTCCGGGGCAACCACGCGCCAACTTGGATCGCGCGCCAAGCTCCTGAAGTGACTGGGAATGGTCTGCTGAAGACAGGAACCGTCGCCGCCGACTTTCGTCTCGGAAGAGCTGGCGGACGCCTGCCTGCATGCCGGGACTTCGGAAGTCGCTGTCTGAGCTCCCTTTCGTCACCGAGCGGATCGACATGGCCAGCAACCATGCTGAGGCGCAAGAAACCGCATAACAACCCGAATCCCGAACACTGGCGGACCGAGAAGCCAGTCGTCCGAGGTGGGGTTTGAACCATCGATGTGGAGTATGGAGGAATCGATGCAGGTCGTACTGGGTCTGTGGCAGCAATGCGATACGAGAATGGTGTACGTGAGCAGCGTAGCATGCGTGTGGGGCCAGGTATCGAGCAGTATTCAAGCGGGTTCCGGAGTGGGCGCGCGAGGGCTGGGTTAGGCGCTCTTATGGTGTAATGGTTAGCACTCTGGACTTTGAATCCAGCGATCCGGGTTCAAGTCCCGGTAGGAGCTCGTTTTTGTGCGCGAGTTGTGGCGTGCGGAATGCGCTGTGGGTTGTGTGTGGCGTGCAAGTTGGTTTTTTGTGCATTTCGTGTGTGATGCAGTTAGTGCTGGTCTTATGGTGTAATGGTTAGCACTCTGGACTCTGAATCCAGCGATCCGGGTTCAAATCCCGGTAGGACCTCGTTTTGCACGCCTCCCGCCGACCCCAGCGCGCCTACGTTGTTGCTGCACTCCGGGGCAACCACGCGCCAACTTGGATCGCGCGCCAAGCTCCTGAAGTGACTGGGAATGGTCTGCTGAAGACAGGAACCGTCGCCGCCGACTTCGTCTCGGAAGAGCTGGCGGACGCCTGCCTGCATGCCGGGACTTCGGAAGTCGCTGTCTGAGCTCCCTTTCGTCACCGAGCGGATCGACATGGCCAGCAACCATGCTGAGGCGCAAGAAACCGCATAACAACCCGAATCCCGAACACTGGCGGACCGAGAAGCCAGTCGTCCGAGGTGGGGTTTGAACCATCGATGTGGAGTATGGAGGAATCGATGCAGGTCGTACTGGGTCTGTGGCAGCAATGCGATACGAGAATGGTGTACGTGAGCAGCGTAGCATGCGTGTGGGGCCAGGTATCGAGCAGTATTCAAGCGGGTTCCGGAGTGGGCGCGCGAGGGCTGGGTTAGGCGCTCTTATGGTGTAATGGTTAGCACTCTGGACTTTGAATCCAGCGATCCGGGTTCAAGTCCCGGTAGGAGCTCGTTTTTGTGCGCGAGTTGTGGCGTGCGGAATGCGCTGTGGGTTGTGTGTGGCGTGCAAGTTGGTTTTTTGTGCATTTCGTGTGTGATGCAGTTAGTGCTGGTCTTATGGTGTAATGGTTAGCACTCTGGACTCTGAATCCAGCGATCCGGGTTCAAATCCCGGTAGGACCTCGTTTTGCACGCCTCCCGCCGACCCCAGCGCGCCTACGTTGTTGCTGCACTCCGGGGCAACCACGCGCCAACTTGGATCGCGCGCCAAGCTCCTGAAGTGACTGGGAATGGTCTGCTGAAGACAGGAACCGTCGCCGCCGACTTCGTCTCGGAAGAGCTGGCGGACGCCTGCCTGCATGCCGGGACTTCGGAAGTCGCTGTCTGAGCTCCCTTTCGTCACCGAGCGGATCGACATGGCCAGCAACCATGCTGAGGCGCAAGAAACCGCATAACAACCCGAATCCCGAACACTGGCGGACCGAGAAGCCAGTCGTCCGAGGTGGGGTTTGAACCATCGATGTGGAGTATGGAGGAATCGATGCAGGTCGTACTGGGTCTGTGGCAGCAATGCGATACGAGAATGGTGTACGTGAGCAGCGTAGCATGCGTGTGGGGCCAGGTATCGAGCAGTATTCAAGCGGGTTCCGGAGTGGGCGCGCGAGGGCTGGGTTAGGCGCTCTTATGGTGTAATGGTTAGCACTCTGGACTTTGAATCCAGCGATCCGGGTTCAAGTCCCGGTAGGAGCTCGTTTTTGTGCGCGAGTTGTGGCGTGCGGAATGCGCTGTGGGTTGTGTGTGGCGTGCAAGTTGGTTTTTTGTGCATTTCGTGTGTGATGCAGTTAGTGCTGGTCTTATGGTGTAATGGTTAGCACTCTGGACTCTGAATCCAGCGATCCGGGTTCAAATCCCGGTAGGACCTCGTTTTGCACGCCTCCTGCCGACCCCAGCGCGCCTCCGTTGTTGCTGCACTCCGGGGCAACCACGCGCCAACTTGGATCGCGCGCCAAGCTCCTGAAGTGACTGGGAATGGTCTGCTGAAGACAGGAACCGTCGCCGCCGACTTTCGTCTCGGAAGAGCTGGCGGACGCCTGCCTGCATGCCGGAACTTCGGAAGTCGCTGTCTGAGCTCCCTTTCGTCACCGAGCGGATCGACATGGCCAGCAACCATGCTGAGGCGCAAGAAACCGCATAACAACCCGAATCCCGAACACTGGCGGACCGAGAAGCCAGTCGTCCGAGGTGGGGTTTGAACCATCGATGTGGAGTATGGAGGAATCGATGCAGGTCGTACTGGGTCTGTGGCAGCAATGCGATACGAGAATGGTGTACGTGAGCAGCGTAGCATGCGTGTGGGGCCAGGTATCGAGCAGTATTCAAGCGGGTTCCGGAGTGGGCGCGCGAGGGCTGGGTTAGGCGCTCTTATGGTGTAATGGTTAGCACTCTGGACTTTGAATCCAGCGATCCGGGTTCAAGTCCCGGTAGGAGCTCGTTTTTGTGCGCGAGTTGTGGCGTGCGGAATGCGCTGTGGGTTGTGTGTGGCGTGCAAGTTGGTTTTTTGTGCATTTCGTGTGTGATGCAGTTAGTGCTGGTCTTATGGTGTAATGGTTAGCACTCTGGACTCTGAATCCAGCGATCCGGGTTCAAATCCCGGTAGGACCTCGTTTTGCACGCCTCCTGCCGACCCCAGCGCGCCTCCGTTGTTGCTGCACTCCGGGGCAACCACGCGCCAACTTGGATCGCGCGCCAAGCTCCTGAAGTGACTGGGAATGGTCTGCTGAAGACAGGAACCGTCGCCGCCGACTTTCGTCTCGGAAGAGCTGGCGGACGCCTGCCTGCATGCCGGGACTTCGGAAGTCGCTGTCTGAGCTCCCTTTCGTCACCGAGCGGATCGACATGGCCAGCAACCATGCTGAGGCGCAAGAAACCGCATAACAACCCGAATCCCGAACACTGGCGGACCGAGAAGCCAGTCGTCCGAGGTGGGGTTTGAACCATCGATGTGGAGTATGGAGGAATCGATGCAGGTCGTACTGGGTCTGTGGCAGCAATGCGATACGAGAATGGTGTACGTGAGCAGCGTAGCATGCGTGTGGGGCCAGGTATCGAGCAGTATTCAAGCGGGTTCCGGAGTGGGCGCGCGAGGGCTGGGTTAGGCGCTCTTATGGTGTAATGGTTAGCACTCTGGACTTTGAATCCAGCGATCCGGGTTCAAGTCCCGGTAGGAGCTCGTTTTTGTGCGCGAGTTGTGGCGTGCGGAATGCGCTGTGGGTTGTGTGTGGCGTGCAAGTTGGTTTTTTGTGCATTTCGTGTGTGATGCAGTTAGTGCTGGTCTTATGGTGTAATGGTTAGCACTCTGGACTCTGAATCCAGCGATCCGGGTTCAAATCCCGGTAGGACCTCGTTTTGCACGCCTCCTGCCGACCCCAGCGCGCCTCCGTTGTTGCTGCACTCCGGGGCAACCACGCGCCAACTTGGATCGCGCGCCAAGCTCCTGAAGTGACTGGGAATGGTCTGCTGAAGACAGGAACCGTCGCCGCCGACTTTCGTCTCGGAAGAGCTGGCGGACGCCTGCCTGCATGCCGGGACTTCGGAAGTCGCTGTCTGAGCTCCCTTTCGTCACCGAGCGGATCGACATGGCCAGCAACCATGCTGAGGCGCAAGAAACCGCATAACAACCCGAATCCCGAACACTGGCGGACCGAGAAGCCAGTCGTCCGAGGTGGGGTTTGAACCATCGATGTGGAGTATGGAGGAATCGATGCAGGTCGTACTGGGTCTGTGGCAGCAATGCGATACGAGAATGGTGTACGTGAGCAGCGTAGCATGCGTGTGGGGCCAGGTATCGAGCAGTATTCAAGCGGGTTCCGGAGTGGGCGCGCGAGGGCTGGGTTAGGCGCTCTTATGGTGTAATGGTTAGCACTCTGGACTTTGAATCCAGCGATCCGGGTTCAAGTCCCGGTAGGAGCTCGTTTTTGTGCGCGAGTTGTGGCGTGCGGAATGCGCTGTGGGTTGTGTGTGGCGTGCAAGTTGGTTTTTTGTGCATTTCGTGTGTGATGCAGTTAGTGCTGGTCTTATGGTGTAATGGTTAGCACTCTGGACTCTGAATCCAGCGATCCGGGTTCAAATCCCGGTAGGACCTCGTTTTGCACGCCTCCTGCCGACCCCAGCGCGCCTCCGTTGTTGCTGCACTCCGGGGCAACCACGCGCCAACTTGGATCGCGCGCCAAGCTCCTGAAGTGACTGGGAATGGTCTGCTGAAGACAGGAACCGTCGCCGCCGACTTTCGTCTCGGAAGAGCTGGCGGACGCCTGCCTGCATGCCGGGACTTCGGAAGTCGCTGTCTGAGCTCCCTTTCGTCACCGAGCGGATCGACATGGCCAGCAACCATGCTGAGGCGCAAGAAACCGCATAACAACCCGAATCCCGAACACTGGCGGACCGAGAAGCCAGTCGTCCGAGGTGGGGTTTGAACCATCGATGTGGAGTATGGAGGAATCGATGCAGGTCGTACTGGGTCTGTGGCAGCAATGCGATACGAGAATGGTGTACGTGAGCAGCGTAGCATGCGTGTGGGGCCAGGTATCGAGCAGTATTCAAGCGGGTTCCGGAGTGGGCGCGCGAGGGCTGGGTTAGGCGCTCTTATGGTGTAATGGTTAGCACTCTGGACTTTGAATCCAGCGATCCGGGTTCAAGTCCCGGTAGGAGCTCGTTTTTGTGCGCGAGTTGTGGCGTGCGGAATGCGCTGTGGGTTGTGCGTGGCGTGCAAGTTGGTTTTTTGTGCATTTCGTGTGTGATGCAGTTAGTGCTGGTCTTATGGTGTAATGGTTAGCACTCTGGACTCTGAATCCAGCGATCCGGGTTCAAATCCCGGTAGGACCTCGTTTTGCACGCCTCCTGCCGACCCCAGCGCGCCTACGTTGTTGCTGCACTCCGGGGCAACCACGCGCCAACTTGGATCGCGCGCCAAGCTCCTGAAGTGACTGGGAATGGTCTGCTGAAGACAGGAACCGTCGCCGCCGACTTTCGTCTCGGAAGAGCTGGCGGACGCCTGCCTGCATGCCGGGACTTCGGAAGTCGCTGTCTGAGCTCCCTTTCGTCACCGAGCGGATCGACATGGCCAGCAACCATGCTGAGGCGCAAGAAACCGCATAACAACCCGAATCCCGAACACTGGCGGACCGAGAAGCCAGTCGTCCGAGGTGGGGTTTGAACCATCGATGTGGAGTATGGAGGAATCGATGCAGGTCGTACTGGGTCTGTGGCAGCAATGCGATACGAGAATGGTGTACGTGAGCAGCGTAGCATGCGTGTGGGGCCAGGTATCGAGCAGTATTCAAGCGGGTTCCGGAGTGGGCGCGCGAGGGCTGGGTTAGGCGCTCTTATGGTGTAATGGTTAGCACTCTGGACTTTGAATCCAGCGATCCGGGTTCAAGTCCCGGTAGGAGCTCGTTTTTGTGCGCGAGTTGTGGCGTGCGGAATGCGCTGTGGGTTGTGTGTGGCGTGCAAGTTGTTTTTTGTGCATTTCGTGTGTGATGCAGTTAGTGCTGGTCTTATGGTGTAATGGTTAGCACTCTGGACTCTGAATCCAGCGATCCGGGTTCAAATCCCGGTAGGACCTCGTTTTGCACGCCTCCTGCCGACCCCAGCGCGCCTCCGTTGTTGCTGCACTCCGGGGCAACCACGCGCCAACTTGGATCGCGCGCCAAGCTCCTGAAGTGACTGGGAATGGTCTGCTGAAGACAGGAACCGTCGCCGCCGACTTCCGTCTCGGAAGAGCTGGCCGACGCCTGCCTGCATGCCGGGACTTCGGAAGTCGCTGTCTGAGCTCCCTTTCGTCACCGAGCGGATCGACATGGCCAGCAACCATGCTGAGGCGCAAGAAACCGCATAACAACCCGAATCCCGAACACTGGCGGACCGAGAAGCCAGTCGTCCGAGGTGGGGTTTGAACCATCGATGTGTACGAAGGAATGGATGCAGGTCATACTGGGTCTGCGGCGGCAATGCGATACGAGAATGGTGTACGTGAGCAGCGTAGCATGCGTGTGGGGCCAGGTATCGAGCAGTATTCAAGCGGGTTCCGGAGTGGGCCCAGCGAGGGCTGGGTTAGGCGCTCTTATGGTGTAATGGTTAGCACTCTGGACTTTGAATCCAGCGATCCGGGTTCAAGTCCCGGTAGGAGCTCGTTTTTGTGCGCGAGTTGTGGCGTGCGGAATGCGCTGTGGGTTGTGTGTGGCGTGCAAGTTGGTTTTTTGTGCATTTCGTGTGTGATGCAGTTAGTGCTGGTCTTATGGTGTAATGGTTAGCACTCTGGACTCTGAATCCAGCGATCCGGGTTCAAATCCCGGTAGGACCTCGTTTTGCACGCCTCCTGCCGACCCCAGCGCGCCTCCGTTGTTGCTGCACTCCGGGGCAACCACGCGCCAACTTGGATCGCGCGCCAAGCTCCTGAAGTGACTGGGAATGGTCTGCTGAAGACAGGAACCGTCGCCGCCGACTTCCGTCTCGGAAGAGCTGGCCGACGCCTGCCTGCATGCCGGGACTTCGGAAGTCGCTGTCTGAGCTCCCTTTCGTCACCGAGCGGATCGACATGGCCAGCAACCATGCTGAGGCGCAAGAAACCGCATAACAACCCGAATCCCGAACACTGGCGGACCGAGAAGCCAGTCGTCCGAGGTGGGGTTTGAACCATCGATGTGTACGAAGGAATCGATGCAGGTCATACTGGGTCTGCGGCGGCAATGCGATACGAGAATGGTGTACGTGAGCAGCGTAGCATGCGTGTGGGGCCAGGTATCGAGCAGTATTCAAGCGGGTTCCGGAGTGGGCCCAGCGAGGGCTGGGTTAGGCGCTCTTATGGTGTAATGGTTAGCACTCTGGACTTTGAATCCAGCGATCCGGGTTCAAGTCCCGGTAGGAGCTCGTTTTTGTGCGCGAGTTGTGGCGTGCGGAATGCGCTGTGGGTTGTGTGTGGCGTGCAAGTTGGTTTTTTGTGCATTTCGTGTGTGATGCAGTTAGTGCTGGTCTTATGGTGTAATGGTTAGCACTCTGGACTCTGAATCCAGCGATCCGGGTTCAAATCCCGGTAGGACCTCGTTTTGCACGCCTCCTGCCGACCCCAGCGCGCCTACGTTGTTGCTGCACTCCGGGGCAACCACGCGCCAACTTGGATCGCGCGCCAAGCTCCTGAAGTGACTGGGAATGGTCTGCTGAAGACAGGAACCGTCGCCGCCGACTTTCGTCTCGGAAGAGCTGGCGGACGCCTGCCTGCATGCCGGGACTTCGGAAGTCGCTGTCTGAGCTCCCTTTCGTCACCGAGCGGATCGACATGGCCAGCAACCATGCTGAGGCGCAAGAAACCGCATAACAACCCGAATCCCGAACACTGGCGGACCGAGAAGCCAGTCGTCCGAGGTGGGGTTTGAACCATCGATGTGGAGTATGGAGGAATCGATGCAGGTCGTACTGGGTCTGTGGCAGCAATGCGATACGAGAATGGTGTACGTGAGCAGCGTAGCATGCGTGTGGGGCCAGGTATCGAGCAGTATTCAAGCGGGTTCCGGAGTGGGCGCGCGAGGGCTGGGTTAGGCGCTCTTATGGTGTAATGGTTAGCACTCTGGACTTTGAATCCAGCGATCCGGGTTCAAGTCCCGGTAGGAGCTCGTTTTTGTGCGCGAGTTGTGGCGTGCGGAATGCGCTGTGGGTTGTGTGTGGCGTGCAAGTTGGTTTTTTGTGCATTTCGTGTGTGATGCAGTTAGTGCTGGTCTTATGGTGTAATGGTTAGCACTCTGGACTCTGAATCCAGCGATCCGGGTTCAAATCCCGGTAGGACCTCGTTTTGCACGCCTCCTGCCGACCCCAGCGCGCCTCCGTTGTTGCTGCACTCCGGGGCAACCACGCGCCAACTTGGATCGCGCGCCAAGCTCCTGAAGTGACTGGGAATGGTCTGCTGAAGACAGGAACCGTCGCCGCCGACTTTCGTCTCGGAAGAGCTGGCGGACGCCTGCCTGCATGCCGGGACTTCGGAAGTCGCTGTCTGAGCTCCCTTTCGTCACCGAGCGGATCGACATGGCCAGCAACCATGCTGAGGCGCAAGAAACCGCATAACAACCCGAATCCCGAACACTGGCGGACCGAGAAGCCAGTCGTCCGAGGTGGGGTTTGAACCATCGATGTGGAGTATGGAGGAATCGATGCAGGTCGTACTGGGTCTGTGGCAGCAATGCGATACGAGAATGGTGTACGTGAGCAGCGTAGCATGCGTGTGGGGCCAGGTATCGAGCAGTATTCAAGCGGGTTCCGGAGTGGGCGCGCGAGGGCTGGGTTAGGCGCTCTTATGGTGTAATGGTTAGCACTCTGGACTTTGAATCCAGCGATCCGGGTTCAAGTCCCGGTAGGAGCTCGTTTTTGTGCGCGAGTTGTGGCGTGCGGAATGCGCTGTGGGTTGTGTGTGGCGTGCAAGTTGGTTTTTTGTGCATTTCGTGTGTGATGCAGTTAGTGCTGGTCTTATGGTGTAATGGTTAGCACTCTGGACTCTGAATCCAGCGATCCGGGTTCAAATCCCGGTAGGACCTCGTTTTGCACGCCTCCTGCCGACCCCAGCGCGCCTCCGTTGTTGCTGCACTCCGGGGCAACCACGCGCCAACTTGGATCGCGCGCCAAGCTCCTGAAGTGACTGGGAATGGTCTGCTGAAGACAGGAACCGTCGCCGCCGACTTTCGTCTCGGAAGAGCTGGCGGACGCCTGCCTGCATGCCGGGACTTCGGAAGTCGCTGTCTGAGCTCCCTTTCGTCACCGAGCGGATCGACATGGCCAGCAACCATGCTGAGGCGCAAGAAACCGCATAACAACCCGAATCCCGAACACTGGCGGACCGAGAAGCCAGTCGTCCGAGGTGGGGTTTGAACCATCGATGTGGAGTATGGAGGAATCGATGCAGGTCGTACTGGGTCTGTGGCAGCAATGCGATACGAGAATGGTGTACGTGAGCAGCGTAGCATGCGTGTGGGGCCAGGTATCGAGCAGTATTCAAGCGGGTTCCGGAGTGGGCGCGCGAGGGCTGGGTTAGGCGCTCTTATGGTGTAATGGTTAGCACTCTGGACTTTGAATCCAGCGATCCGGGTTCAAGTCCCGGTAGGAGCTCGTTTTTGTGCGCGAGTTGTGGCGTGCGGAATGCGCTGTGGGTTGTGTGTGGCGTGCAAGTTGGTTTTTTGTGCATTTCGTGTGTGATGCAGTTAGTGCTGGTCTTATGGTGTAATGGTTAGCACTCTGGACTCTGAATCCAGCGATCCGGGTTCAAATCCCGGTAGGACCTCGTTTTGCACGCCTCCTGCCGACCCCAGCGCGCCTCCGTTGTTGCTGCACTCCGGGGCAACCACGCGCCAACTTGGATCGCGCGCCAAGCTCCTGAAGTGACTGGGAATGGTCTGCTGAAAACAGGAACCGTCGCCGCCGACTTTCGTCTCGGAAGAGCTGGCGGACGCCTGCCTGCATGCCGGGACTTCGGAAGTCGCTGTCTGAGCTCCCTTTCGTCACCGAGCGGATCGACATGGCCAGCAACCATGCTGAGGCGCAAGAAACCGCATAACAACCCGAATCCCGAACACTGGCGGACCGAGAAGCCAGTCGTCCGAGGTGGGGTTTGAACCATCGATGTGGAGTATGGAGGAATCGATGCAGGTCGTACTGGGTCTGTGGCAGCAATGCGATACGAGAATGGTGTACGTGAGCAGCGTAGCATGCGTGTGGGGCCAGGTATCGAGCAGTATTCAAGCGGGTTCCGGAGTGGGCGCGCGAGGGCTGGGTTAGGCGCTCTTATGGTGTAATGGTTAGCACTCTGGACTTTGAATCCAGCGATCCGGGTTCAAGTCCCGGTAGGAGCTCGTTTTTGTGCGCGAGTTGTGGCGTGCGGAATGCGCTGTGGGTTGTGTGTGGCGTGCAAGTTGGTTTTTTGTGCATTTCGTGTGTGATGCAGTTAGTGCTGGTCTTATGGTGTAATGGTTAGCACTCTGGACTCTGAATCCAGCGATCCGGGTTCAAATCCCGGTAGGACCTCGTTTTGCACGCCTCCTGCCGACCCCAGCGCGCCTACGTTGTTGCTGCACTCCGGGGCAACCACGCGCCAACTTGGATCGCGCGCCAAGCTCCTGAAGTGACTGGGAATGGTCTGCTGAAGACAGGAACCGTCGCCGCCGACTTTCGTCTCGGAAGAGCTGGCGGACGCCTGCCTGCATGCCGGGACTTCGGAAGTCGCTGTCTGAGCTCCCTTTCGTCACCGAGCGGATCGACATGGCCAGCAACCATGCTGAGGCGCAAGAAACCGCATAACAACCCGAATCCCGAACACTGGCGGACCGAGAAGCCAGTCGTCCGAGGTGGGGTTTGAACCATCGATGTGTACGAAGGAATGGATGCAGGTCATACTGGGTCTGCGGCGGCAATGCGATACGAGAATGGTGTACGTGAGCAGCGTAGCATGCGTGTGGGGCCAGGTATCGAGCAGTATTCAAGCGGGTTCCGGAGTGGGCGCGCGAGGGCTGGGTTAGGCGCTCTTATGGTGTAATGGTTAGCACTCTGGACTTTGAATCCAGCGATCCGGGTTCAAGTCCCGGTAGGAGCTCGTTTTTGTGCGCGAGTTGTGGCGTGCGGAATGCGCTGTGGGTTGTGTGTGGCGTGCAAGTTGGTTTTTTGTGCATTTCGTGTGTGATGCAGTTAGTGCTGGTCTTATGGTGTAATGGTTAGCACTCTGGACTCTGAATCCAGCGATCCGGGTTCAAATCCCGGTAGGACCTCGTTTTTGTGCGCGAGTTGTGGCGTGCGGAATGCGCTGTGGGTTGTGTGTGGCGTGCAAGTTGGTTTTTTGTGCATTTCGTGTGTGATGCAGTTAGTGCTGGTCTTATGGTGTAATGGTTAGCACTCTGGACTCTGAATCCAGCGATCCGGGTTCAAATCCCGGTAGGACCTCGTTTTGCACGCCTCCTGCCGACCCCAGCGCGCCTACGTTGTTGCTGCACTCCGGGGCAACCACGCGCCAACTTGGATCGCGCGCCAAGCTCCTGAAGTGACTGGGAATGGTCTGCTGAAGACAGGAACCGTCGCCGCCGACTTTCGTCTCGGAAGAGCTGGCGGACGCCTGCCTGCATGCCGGGACTTCGGAAGTCGCTGTCTGAGCTCCCTTTCGTCACCGAGCGGATCGACATGGCCAGCAACCATGCTGAGGCGCAAGAAACCGCATAACAACCCGAATCCCGAACACTGGCGGACCGAGAAGCCAGTCGTCCGAGGTGGGGTTTGAACCATCGATGTGGAGTATGGAGGAATCGATGCAGGTCGTACTGGGTCTGTGGCAGCAATGCGATACGAGAATGGTGTACGTGAGCAGCGTAGCATGCGTGTGGGGCCAGGTATCGAGCAGTATTCAAGCGGGTTCCGGAGTGGGCGCGCGAGGGCTGGGTTAGGCGCTCTTATGGTGTAATGGTTAGCACTCTGGACTTTGAATCCAGCGATCCGGGTTCAAGTCCCGGTAGGAGCTCGTTTTTGTGCGCGAGTTGTGGCGTGCGGAATGCGCTGTGGGTTGTGTGTGGCGTGCAAGTTGGTTTTTTGTGCATTTCGTGTGTGATGCAGTTAGTGCTGGTCTTATGGTGTAATGGTTAGCACTCTGGACTCTGAATCCAGCGATCCGGGTTCAAATCCCGGTAGGACCTCGTTTTGCACGCCTCCTGCCGACCCCAGCGCGCCTACGTTGTTGCTGCACTCCGGGGCAACCACGCGCCAACTTGGATCGCGCGCCAAGCTCCTGAAGTGACTGGGAATGGTCTGCTGAAGACAGGAACCGTCGCCGCCGACTTTCGTCTCGGAAGAGCTGGCGGACGCCTGCCTGCATGCCGGGACTTCGGAAGTCGCTGTCTGAGCTCCCTTTCGTCACCGAGCGGATCGACATGGCCAGCAACCATGCTGAGGCGCAAGAAACCGCATAACAACCCGAATCCCGAACACTGGCGGACCGAGAAGCCAGTCGTCCGAGGTGGGGTTTGAACCATCGATGTGGAGTATGGAGGAATCGATGCAGGTCGTACTGGGTCTGTGGCAGCAATGCGATACGAGAATGGTGTACGTGAGCAGCGTAGCATGCGTGTGGGGCCAGGTATCGAGCAGTATTCAAGCGGGTTCCGGAGTGGGCGCGCGAGGGCTGGGTTAGGCGCTCTTATGGTGTAATGGTTAGCACTCTGGACTTTGAATCCAGCGATCCGGGTTCAAGTCCCGGTAGGAGCTCGTTTTTGTGCGCGAGTTGTGGCGTGCGGAATGCGCTGTGGGTTGTGTGTGGCGTGCAAGTTGGTTTTTTGTGCATTTCGTGTGTGATGCAGTTAGTGCTGGTCTTATGGTGTAATGGTTAGCACTCTGGACTCTGAATCCAGCGATCCGGGTTCAAATCCCGGTAGGACCTCGTTTTGCACGCCTCCTGCCGACCCCAGCGCGCCTACGTTGTTGCTGCACTCCGGGGCAACCACGCGCCAACTTGGATCGCGCGCCAAGCTCCTGAAGTGACTGGGAATGGTCTGCTGAAGACAGGAACCGTCGCCGCCGACTTTCGTCTCGGAAGAGCTGGCGGACGCCTGCCTGCATGCCGGGACTTCGGAAGTCGCTGTCTGAGCTCCCTTTCGTCACCGAGCGGATCGACATGGCCAGCAACCATGCTGAGGCGCAAGAAACCGCATAACAACCCGAATCCCGAACACTGGCGGACCGAGAAGCCAGTCGTCCGAGGTGGGGTTTGAACCATCGATGTGGAGTATGGAGGAATCGATGCAGGTCGTACTGGGTCTGTGGCAGCAATGCGATACGAGAATGGTGTACGTGAGCAGCGTAGCATGCGTGTGGGGCCAGGTATCGAGCAGTATTCAAGCGGGTTCCGGAGTGGGCGCGCGAGGGCTGGGTTAGGCGCTCTTATGGTGTAATGGTTAGCACTCTGGACTTTGAATCCAGCGATCCGGGTTCAAGTCCCGGTAGGAGCTCGTTTTTGTGCGCGAGTTGTGGCGTGCGGAATGCGCTGTGGGTTGTGTGTGGCGTGCAAGTTGGTTTTTTGTGCATTTCGTGTGTGATGCAGTTAGTGCTGGTCTTATGGTGTAATGGTTAGCACTCTGGACTCTGAATCCAGCGATCCGGGTTCAAATCCCGGTAGGACCTCGTTTTGCACGCCTCCTGCCGACCCCAGCGCGCCTCCGTTGTTGCTGCACTCCGGGGCAACCACGCGCCAACTTGGATCGCGCGCCAAGCTCCTGAAGTGACTGGGAATGGTCTGCTGAAGACAGGAACCGTCGCCGCCGACTTTCGTCTCGGAAGAGCTGGCGGACGCCTGCCTGCATGCCGGGACTTCGGAAGTCGCTGTCTGAGCTCCCTTTCGTCACCGAGCGGATCGACATGGCCAGCAACCATGCTGAGGCGCAAGAAACCGCATAACAACCCGAATCCCGAACACTGGCGGACCGAGAAGCCAGTCGTCCGAGGTGGGGTTTGAACCATCGATGTGGAGTATGGAGGAATCGATGCAGGTCGTACTGGGTCTGTGGCAGCAATGCGATACGAGAATGGTGTACGTGAGCAGCGTAGCATGCGTGTGGGGCCAGGTATCGAGCAGTATTCAAGCGGGTTCCGGAGTGGGCGCGCGAGGGCTGGGTTAGGCGCTCTTATGGTGTAATGGTTAGCACTCTGGACTTTGAATCCAGCGATCCGGGTTCAAGTCCCGGTAGGAGCTCGTTTTTGTGCGCGAGTTGTGGCGTGCGGAATGCGCTGTGGGTTGTGTGTGGCGTGCAAGTTGGTTTTTTGTGCATTTCGTGTGTGATGCAGTTAGTGCTGGTCTTATGGTGTAATGGTTAGCACTCTGGACTCTGAATCCAGCGATCCGGGTTCAAATCCCGGTAGGACCTCGTTTTGCACGCCTCCTGCCGACCCCAGCGCGCCTCCGTTGTTGCTGCACTCCGGGGCAACCACGCGCCAACTTGGATCGCGCGCCAAGCTCCTGAAGTGACTGGGAATGGTCTGCTGAAGACAGGAACCGTCGCCGCCGACTTTCGTCTCGGAAGAGCTGGCGGACGCCTGCCTGCATGCCGGGACTTCGGAAGTCGCTGTCTGAGCTCCCTTTCGTCACCGAGCGGATCGACATGGCCAGCAACCATGCTGAGGCGCAAGAAACCGCATAACAACCCGAATCCCGAACACTGGCGGACCGAGAAGCCAGTCGTCCGAGGTGGGGTTTGAACCATCGATGTGGAGTATGGAGGAATCGATGCAGGTCGTACTGGGTCTGTGGCAGCAATGCGATACGAGAATGGTGTACGTGAGCAGCGTAGCATGCGTGTGGGGCCAGGTATCGAGCAGTATTCAAGCGGGTTCCGGAGTGGGCGCGCGAGGGCTGGGTTAGGCGCTCTTATGGTGTAATGGTTAGCACTCTGGACTTTGAATCCAGCGATCCGGGTTCAAGTCCCGGTAGGAGCTCGTTTTTGTGCGCGAGTTGTGGCGTGCGGAATGCGCTGTGGGTTGTGTGTGGCGTGCAAGTTGGTTTTTTGTGCATTTCGTGTGTGATGCAGTTAGTGCTGGTCTTATGGTGTAATGGTTAGCACTCTGGACTCTGAATCCAGCGATCCGGGTTCAAATCCCGGTAGGACCTCGTTTTGCACGCCTCCTGCCGACCCCAGCGCGCCTACGTTGTTGCTGCACTCCGGGGCAACCACGCGCCAACTTGGATCGCGCGCCAAGCTCCTGAAGTGACTGGGAATGGTCTGCTGAAGACAGGAACCGTCGCCGCCGACTTTCGTCTCGGAAGAGCTGGCGGACGCCTGCCTGCATGCCGGGACTTCGGAAGTCGCTGTCTGAGCTCCCTTTCGTCACCGAGCGGATCGACATGGCCAGCAACCATGCTGAGGCGCAAGAAACCGCATAACAACCCGAATCCCGAACACTGGCGGACCGAGAAGCCAGTCGTCCGAGGTGGGGTTTGAACCATCGATGTGGAGTATGGAGGAATCGATGCAGGTCGTACTGGGTCTGTGGCAGCAATGCGATACGAGAATGGTGTACGTGAGCAGCGTAGCATGCGTGTGGGGCCAGGTATCGAGCAGTATTCAAGCGGGTTCCGGAGTGGGCGCGCGAGGGCTGGGTTAGGCGCTCTTATGGTGTAATGGTTAGCACTCTGGACTTTGAATCCAGCGATCCGGGTTCAAGTCCCGGTAGGAGCTCGTTTTTGTGCGCGAGTTGTGGCGTGCGGAATGCGCTGTGGGTTGTGTGTGGCGTGCAAGTTGGTTTTTTGTGCATTTCGTGTGTGATGCAGTTAGTGCTGGTCTTATGGTGTAATGGTTAGCACTCTGGACTCTGAATCCAGCGATCCGGGTTCAAATCCCGGTAGGACCTCGTTTTGCACGCCTCCTGCCGACCCCAGCGCGCCTACGTTGTTGCTGCACTCCGGGGCAACCACGCGCCAACTTGGATCGCGCGCCAAGCTCCTGAAGTGACTGGGAATGGTCTGCTGAAGACAGGAACCGTCGCCGCCGACTTTCGTCTCGGAAGAGCTGGCGGACGCCTGCCTGCATGCCGGGACTTCGGAAGTCGCTGTCTGAGCTCCCTTTCGTCACCGAGCGGATCGACATGGCCAGCAACCATGCTGAGGCGCAAGAAACCGCATAACAACCCGAATCCCGAACACTGGCGGACCGAGAAGCCAGTCGTCCGAGGTGGGGTTTGAACCATCGATGTGGAGTATGGAGGAATCGATGCAGGTCGTACTGGGTCTGTGGCAGCAATGCGATACGAGAATGGTGTACGTGAGCAGCGTAGCATGCGTGTGGGGCCAGGTATCGAGCAGTATTCAAGCGGGTTCCGGAGTGGGCGCGCGAGGGCTGGGTTAGGCGCTCTTATGGTGTAATGGTTAGCACTCTGGACTTTGAATCCAGCGATCCGGGTTCAAGTCCCGGTAGGAGCTCGTTTTTGTGCGCGAGTTGTGGCGTGCGGAATGCGCTGTGGGTTGTGTGTGGCGTGCAAGTTGGTTTTTTGTGCATTTCGTGTGTGATGCAGTTAGTGCTGGTCTTATGGTGTAATGGTTAGCACTCTGGACTCTGAATCCAGCGATCCGGGTTCAAATCCCGGTAGGACCTCGTTTTGCACGCCTCCTGCCGACCCCAGCGCGCCTACGTTGTTGCTGCACTCCGGGGCAACCACGCGCCAACTTGGATCGCGCGCCAAGCTCCTGAAGTGACTGGGAATGGTCTGCTGAAGACAGGAACCGTCGCCGCCGACTTTCGTCTCGGAAGAGCTGGCGGACGCCTGCCTGCATGCCGGGACTTCGGAAGTCGCTGTCTGAGCTCCCTTTCGTCACCGAGCGGATCGACATGGCCAGCAACCATGCTGAGGCGCAAGAAACCGCATAACAACCCGAATCCCGAACACTGGCGGACCGAGAAGCCAGTCGTCCGAGGTGGGGTTTGAACCATCGATGTGGAGTATGGAGGAATCGATGCAGGTCGTACTGGGTCTGTGGCAGCAATGCGATACGAGAATGGTGTACGTGAGCAGCGTAGCATGCGTGTGGGGCCAGGTATCGAGCAGTATTCAAGCGGGTTCCGGAGTGGGCGCGCGAGGGCTGGGTTAGGCGCTCTTATGGTGTAATGGTTAGCACTCTGGACTTTGAATCCAGCGATCCGGGTTCAAGTCCCGGTAGGAGCTCGTTTTTGTGCGCGAGTTGTGGCGTGCGGAATGCGCTGTGGGTTGTGTGTGGCGTGCAAGTTGGTTTTTTGTGCATTTCGTGTGTGATGCAGTTAGTGCTGGTCTTATGGTGTAATGGTTAGCACTCTGGACTCTGAATCCAGCGATCCGGGTTCAAATCCCGGTAGGACCTCGTTTTGCACGCCTCCTGCCGACCCCAGCGCGCCTACGTTGTTGCTGCACTCCGGGGCAACCACGCGCCAACTTGGATCGCGCGCCAAGCTCCTGAAGTGACTGGGAATGGTCTGCTGAAGACAGGAACCGTCGCCGCCGACTTTCGTCTCGGAAGAGCTGGCGGACGCCTGCCTGCATGCCGGGACTTCGGAAGTCGCTGTCTGAGCTCCCTTTCGTCACCGAGCGGATCGACATGGCCAGCAACCATGCTGAGGCGCAAGAAACCGCATAACAACCCGAATCCCGAACACTGGCGGACCGAGAAGCCAGTCGTCCGAGGTGGGGTTTGAACCATCGATGTGGAGTATGGAGGAATCGATGCAGGTCGTACTGGGTCTGTGGCAGCAATGCGATACGAGAATGGTGTACGTGAGCAGCGTAGCATGCGTGTGGGGCCAGGTATCGAGCAGTATTCAAGCGGGTTCCGGAGTGGGCGCGCGAGGGCTGGGTTAGGCGCTCTTATGGTGTAATGGTTAGCACTCTGGACTTTGAATCCAGCGATCCGGGTTCAAGTCCCGGTAGGAGCTCGTTTTTGTGCGCGAGTTGTGGCGTGCGGAATGCGCTGTGGGTTGTGTGTGGCGTGCAAGTTGGTTTTTTGTGCATTTCGTGTGTGATGCAGTTAGTGCTGGTCTTATGGTGTAATGGTTAGCACTCTGGACTCTGAATCCAGCGATCCGGGTTCAAATCCCGGTAGGACCTCGTTTTGCACGCCTCCTGCCGACCCCAGCGCGCCTACGTTGTTGCTGCACTCCGGGGCAACCACGCGCCAACTTGGATCGCGCGCCAAGCTCCTGAAGTGACTGGGAATGGTCTGCTGAAGACAGGAACCGTCGCCGCCGACTTTCGTCTCGGAAGAGCTGGCGGACGCCTGCCTGCATGCCGGGACTTCGGAAGTCGCTGTCTGAGCTCCCTTTCGTCACCGAGCGGATCGACATGGCCAGCAACCATGCTGAGGCGCAAGAAACCGCATAACAACCCGAATCCCGAACACTGGCGGACCGAGAAGCCAGTCGTCCGAGGTGGGGTTTGAACCATCGATGTGGAGTATGGAGGAATCGATGCAGGTCGTACTGGGTCTGTGGCAGCAATGCGATACGAGAATGGTGTACGTGAGCAGCGTAGCATGCGTGTGGGGCCAGGTATCGAGCAGTATTCAAGCGGGTTCCGGAGTGGGCGCGCGAGGGCTGGGTTAGGCGCTCTTATGGTGTAATGGTTAGCACTCTGGACTTTGAATCCAGCGATCCGGGTTCAAGTCCCGGTAGGAGCTCGTTTTTGTGCGCGAGTTGTGGCGTGCGGAATGCGCTGTGGGTTGTGTGTGGCGTGCAAGTTGGTTTTTTGTGCATTTCGTGTGTGATGCAGTTAGTGCTGGTCTTATGGTGTAATGGTTAGCACTCTGGACTCTGAATCCAGCGATCCGGGTTCAAATCCCGGTAGGACCTCGTTTTGCACGCCTCCTGCCGACCCCAGCGCGCCTACGTTGTTGCTGCACTCCGGGGCAACCACGCGCCAACTTGGATCGCGCGCCAAGCTCCTGAAGTGACTGGGAATGGTCTGCTGAAGACAGGAACCGTCGCCGCCGACTTTCGTCTCGGAAGAGCTGGCGGACGCCTGCCTGCATGCCGGGACTTCGGAAGTCGCTGTCTGAGCTCCCTTTCGTCACCGAGCGGATCGACATGGCCAGCAACCATGCTGAGGCGCAAGAAACCGCATAACAACCCGAATCCCGAACACTGGCGGACCGAGAAGCCAGTCGTCCGAGGTGGGGTTTGAACCATCGATGTGGAGTATGGAGGAATCGATGCAGGTCGTACTGGGTCTGTGGCAGCAATGCGATACGAGAATGGTGTACGTGAGCAGCGTAGCATGCGTGTGGGGCCAGGTATCGAGCAGTATTCAAGCGGGTTCCGGAGTGGGCGCGCGAGGGCTGGGTTAGGCGCTCTTATGGTGTAATGGTTAGCACTCTGGACTTTGAATCCAGCGATCCGGGTTCAAGTCCCGGTAGGAGCTCGTTTTTGTGCGCGAGTTGTGGCGTGCGGAATGCGCTGTGGGTTGTGTGTGGCGTGCAAGTTGGTTTTTTGTGCATTTCGTGTGTGATGCAGTTAGTGCTGGTCTTATGGTGTAATGGTTAGCACTCTGGACTCTGAATCCAGCGATCCGGGTTCAAATCCCGGTAGGACCTCGTTTTGCACGCCTCCTGCCGACCCCAGCGCGCCTCCGTTGTTGCTGCACTCCGGGGCAACCACGCGCCAACTTGGATCGCGCGCCAAGCTCCTGAAGTGACTGGGAATGGTCTGCTGAAGACAGGAACCGTCGCCGCCGACTTTCGTCTCGGAAGAGCTGGCGGACGCCTGCCTGCATGCCGGGACTTCGGAAGTCGCTGTCTGAGCTCCCTTTCGTCACCGAGCGGATCGACATGGCCAGCAACCATGCTGAGGCGCAAGAAACCGCATAACAACCCGAATCCCGAACACTGGCGGACCGAGAAGCCAGTCGTCCGAGGTGGGGTTTGAACCATCGATGTGGAGTATGGAGGAATCGATGCAGGTCGTACTGGGTCTGTGGCAGCAATGCGATACGAGAATGGTGTACGTGAGCAGCGTAGCATGCGTGTGGGGCCAGGTATCGAGCAGTATTCAAGCGGGTTCCGGAGTGGGCGCGCGAGGGCTGGGTTAGGCGCTCTTATGGTGTAATGGTTAGCACTCTGGACTTTGAATCCAGCGATCCGGGTTCAAGTCCCGGTAGGAGCTCGTTTTTGTGCGCGAGTTGTGGCGTGCGGAATGCGCTGTGGGTTGTGTGTGGCGTGCAAGTTGGTTTTTTGTGCATTTCGTGTGTGATGCAGTTAGTGCTGGTCTTATGGTGTAATGGTTAGCACTCTGGACTCTGAATCCAGCGATCCGGGTTCAAATCCCGGTAGGACCTCGTTTTGCACGCCTCCTGCCGACCCCAGCGCGCCTACGTTGTTGCTGCACTCCGGGGCAACCACGCGCCAACTTGGATCGCGCGCCAAGCTCCTGAAGTGACTGGGAATGGTCTGCTGAAGACAGGAACCGTCGCCGCCGACTTTCGTCTCGGAAGAGCTGGCGGACGCCTGCCTGCATGCCGGGACTTCGGAAGTCGCTGTCTGAGCTCCCTTTCGTCACCGAGCGGATCGACATGGCCAGCAACCATGCTGAGGCGCAAGAAACCGCATAACAACCCGAATCCCGAACACTGGCGGACCGAGAAGCCAGTCGTCCGAGGTGGGGTTTGAACCATCGATGTGTACGAAGGAATGGATGCAGGTCATACTGGGTCTGCGGCGGCAATGCGATACGAGAATGGTGTACGTGAGCAGCGTAGCATGCGTGTGGGGCCAGGTATCGAGCAGTATTCAAGCGGGTTCCGGAGTGGGCGCGCGAGGGCTGGGTTAGGCGCTCTTATGGTGTAATGGTTAGCACTCTGGACTTTGAATCCAGCGATCCGGGTTCAAGTCCCGGTAGGAGCTCGTTTTTGTGCGCGAGTTGTGGCGTGCGGAATGCGCTGTGGGTTGTGTGTGGCGTGCAAGTTGGTTTTTTGTGCATTTCGTGTGTGATGCAGTTAGTGCTGGTCTTATGGTGTAATGGTTAGCACTCTGGACTCTGAATCCAGCGATCCGGGTTCAAATCCCGGTAGGACCTCGTTTTGCACGCCTCCTGCCGACCCCAGCGCGCCTACGTTGTTGCTGCACTCCGGGGCAACCACGCGCCAACTTGGATCGCGCGCCAAGCTCCTGAAGTGACTGGGAATGGTCTGCTGAAGACAGGAACCGTCGCCGCCGACTTTCGTCTCGGAAGAGCTGGCGGACGCCTGCCTGCATGCCGGGACTTCGGAAGTCGCTGTCTGAGCTCCCTTTCGTCACCGAGCGGATCGACATGGCCAGCAACCATGCTGAGGCGCAAGAAACCGCATAACAACCCGAATCCCGAACACTGGCGGACCGAGAAGCCAGTCGTCCGAGGTGGGGTTTGAACCATCGATGTGGAGTATGGAGGAATGGATGCAGGTCATACTGGGTCTGCGGCGGCAATGCGATACGAGAATGGTGTACGTGAGCAGCGTAGCATGCGTGTGGGGCCAGGTATCGAGCAGTATTCAAGCGGGTTCCGGAGTGGGCGCGCGAGGGCTGGGTTAGGCGCTCTTATGGTGTAATGGTTAGCACTCTGGACTTTGAATCCAGCGATCCGGGTTCAAGTTCCGGTAGGAGCTCGTTTTTGTGCGCGAGTTGTGGCGTGCGGAATGCGCTGTGGGTTGTGTGTGGCGTGCAAGTTGGTTTTTTGTGCATTTCGTGTGTGATGCAGTTAGTGCTGGTCTTATGGTGTAATGGTTAGCACTCTGGACTCTGAATCCAGCGATCCGGGTTCAAATCCCGGTAGGACCTCGTTTTGCACGCCTCCTGCCGACCCCAGCGCGCCTACGTTGTTGCTGCACTCCGGGGCAACCACGCGCCAACTTGGATCGCGCGCCAAGCTCCTGAAGTGACTGGGAATGGTCTGCTGAAGACAGGAACCGTCGCCGCCGACTTTCGTCTCGGAAGAGCTGGCGGACGCCTGCCTGCATGCCGGGACTTCGGAAGTCGCTGTCTGAGCTCCCTTTCGTCACCGAGCGGATCGACATGGCCAGCAACCATGCTGAGGCGCAAGAAACCGCATAACAACCCGAATCCCGAACACTGGCGGACCGAGAAGCCAGTCGTCCGAGGTGGGGTTTGAACCATCGATGTGTACGAAGGAATGGATGCAGGTCATACTGGGTCTGCGGCGGCAATGCGATACGAGAATGGTGTACGTGAGCAGCGTAGCATGCGTGTGGGGCCAGGTATCGAGCAGTATTCAAGCGGGTTCCGGAGTGGGCGCGCGAGGGCTGGGTTAGGCGCTCTTATGGTGTAATGGTTAGCACTCTGGACTTTGAATCCAGCGATCCGGGTTCAAGTCCCGGTAGGAGCTCGTTTTTGTGCGCGAGTTGTGGCGTGCGGAATGCGCTGTGGGTTGTGTGTGGCGTGCAAGTTAGTTTTTTGTGCATTTCGTGTGTGATGCAGTTAGTGCTGGTCTTATGGTGTAATGGTTAGCACTCTGGACTCTGAATCCAGCGATCCGGGTTCAAATCCCGGTAGGACCTCGTTTTGCACGCCTCCTGCCGACCCCAGCGCGCCTACGTTGTTGCTGCACTCCGGGGCAACCACGCGCCAACTTGGATCGCGCGCCAAGCTCCTGAAGTGACTGGGAATGGTCTGCTGAAGACAGGAACCGTCGCCGCCGACTTTCGTCTCGGAAGAGCTGGCGGACGCCTGCCTGCATGCCGGGACTTCGGAAGTCGCTGTCTGAGCTCCCTTTCGTCACCGAGCGGATCGACATGGCCAGCAACCATGCTGAGGCGCAAGAAACCGCATAACAACCCGAATCCCGAACACTGGCGGACCGAGAAGCCAGTCGTCCGAGGTGGGGTTTGAACCATCGATGTGGAGTATGGAGGAATCGATGCAGGTCGTACTGGGTCTGTGGCAGCAATGCGATACGAGAATGGTGTACGTGAGCAGCGTAGCATGCGTGTGGGGCCAGGTATCGAGCAGTATTCAAGCGGGTTCCGGAGTGGGCGCGCGAGGGCTGGGTTAGGCGCTCTTATGGTGTAATGGTTAGCACTCTGGACTTTGAATCCAGCGATCCGGGTTCAAGTCCCGGTAGGAGCTCGTTTTTGTGCGCGAGTTGTGGCGTGCGGAATGCGCTGTGGGTTGTGTGTGGCGTGCAAGTTAGTTTTTTGTGCATTTCGTGTGTGATGCAGTTAGTGCTGGTCTTATGGTGTAATGGTTAGCACTCTGGACTCTGAATCCAGCGATCCGGGTTCAAATCCCGGTAGGACCTCGTTTTGCACGCCTCCTGCCGACCCCAGCGCGCCTACGTTGTTGCTGCACTCCGGGGCAACCACGCGCCAACTTGGATCGCGCGCCAAGCTCCTGAAGTGACTGGGAATGGTCTGCTGAAGACAGGAACCGTCGCCGCCGACTTTCGTCTCGGAAGAGCTGGCGGACGCCTGCCTGCATGCCGGGACTTCGGAAGTCGCTGTCTGAGCTCCCTTTCGTCACCGAGCGGATCGACATGGCCAGCAACCATGCTGAGGCGCAAGAAACCGCATAACAACCCGAATCCCGAACACTGGCGGACCGAGAAGCCAGTCGTCCGAGGTGGGGTTTGAACCATCGATGTGGAGTATGGAGGAATCGATGCAGGTCGTACTGGGTCTGTGGCAGCAATGCGATACGAGAATGGTGTACGTGAGCAGCGTAGCATGCGTGTGGGGCCAGGTATCGAGCAGTATTCAAGCGGGTTCCGGAGTGGGCGCGCGAGGGCTGGGTTAGGCGCTCTTATGGTGTAATGGTTAGCACTCTGGACTTTGAATCCAGCGATCCGGGTTCAAGTCCCGGTAGGAGCTCGTTTTTGTGCGCGAGTTGTGGCGTGCGGAATGCGCTGTGGGTTGTGTGTGGCGTGCAAGTTGGTTTTTTGTGCATTTCGTGTGTGATGCAGTTAGTGCTGGTCTTATGGTGTAATGGTTAGCACTCTGGACTCTGAATCCAGCGATCCGGGTTCAAATCCCGGTAGGACCTCGTTTTGCACGCCTCCTGCCGACCCCAGCGCGCCTACGTTGTTGCTGCACTCCGGGGCAACCACGCGCCAACTTGGATCGCGCGCCAAGCTCCTGAAGTGACTGGGAATGGTCTGCTGAAGACAGGAACCGTCGCCGCCGACTTTCGTCTCGGAAGAGCTGGCGGACGCCTGCCTGCATGCCGGGACTTCGGAAGTCGCTGTCTGAGCTCCCTTTCGTCACCGAGCGGATCGACATGGCCAGCAACCATGCTGAGGCGCAAGAAACCGCATAACAACCCGAATCCCGAACACTGGCGGACCGAGAAGCCAGTCGTCCGAGGTGGGGTTTGAACCATCGATGTGGAGTATGGAGGAATCGATGCAGGTCGTACTGGGTCTGTGGCAGCAATGCGATACGAGAATGGTGTACGTGAGCAGCGTAGCATGCGTGTGGGGCCAGGTATCGAGCAGTATTCAAGCGGGTTCCGGAGTGGGCGCGCGAGGGCTGGGTTAGGCGCTCTTATGGTGTAATGGTTAGCACTCTGGACTTTGAATCCAGCGATCCGGGTTCAAGTCCCGGTAGGAGCTCGTTTTTGTGCGCGAGTTGTGGCGTGCGGAATGCGCTGTGGGTTGTGTGTGGCGTGCAAGTTGGTTTTTTGTGCATTTCGTGTGTGATGCAGTTAGTGCTGGTCTTATGGTGTAATGGTTAGCACTCTGGACTCTGAATCCAGCGATCCGGGTTCAAATCCCGGTAGGACCTCGTTTTGCACGCCTCCTGCCGACCCCAGCGCGCCTACGTTGTTGCTGCACTCCGGGGCAACCACGCGCCAACTTGGATCGCGCGCCAAGCTCCTGAAGTGACTGGGAATGGTCTGCTGAAGACAGGAACCGTCGCCGCCGACTTTCGTCTCGGAAGAGCTGGCGGACGCCTGCCTGCATGCCGGGACTTCGGAAGTCGCTGTCTGAGCTCCCTTTCGTCACCGAGCGGATCGACATGGCCAGCAACCATGCTGAGGCGCAAGAAACCGCATAACAACCCGAATCCCGAACACTGGCGGACCGAGAAGCCAGTCGTCCGAGGTGGGGTTTGAACCATCGATGTGGAGTATGGAGGAATCGATGCAGGTCGTACTGGGTCTGTGGCAGCAATGCGATACGAGAATGGTGTACGTGAGCAGCGTAGCATGCGTGTGGGGCCAGGTATCGAGCAGTATTCAAGCGGGTTCCGGAGTGGGCGCGCGAGGGCTGGGTTAGGCGCTCTTATGGTGTAATGGTTAGCACTCTGGACTTTGAATCCAGCGATCCGGGTTCAAGTCCCGGTAGGAGCTCGTTTTTGTGCGCGAGTTGTGGCGTGCGGAATGCGCTGTGGGTTGTGTGTGGCGTGCAAGTTAGTTTTTTGTGCATTTCGTGTGTGATGCAGTTAGTGCTGGTCTTATGGTGTAATGGTTAGCACTCTGGACTCTGAATCCAGCGATCCGGGTTCAAATCCCGGTAGGACCTCGTTTTGCACGCCTCCTGCCGACCCCAGCGCGCCTACGTTGTTGCTGCACTCCGGGGCAACCACGCGCCAACTTGGATCGCGCGCCAAGCTCCTGAAGTGACTGGGAATGGTCTGCTGAAGACAGGAACCGTCGCCGCCGACTTTCGTCTCGGAAGAGCTGGCGGACGCCTGCCTGCATGCCGGGACTTCGGAAGTCGCTGTCTGAGCTCCCTTTCGTCACCGAGCGGATCGACATGGCCAGCAACCATGCTGAGGCGCAAGAAACCGCATAACAACCCGAATCCCGAACACTGGCGGACCGAGAAGCCAGTCGTCCGAGGTGGGGTTTGAACCATCGATGTGGAGTATGGAGGAATCGATGCAGGTCGTACTGGGTCTGTGGCAGCAATGCGATACGAGAATGGTGTACGTGAGCAGCGTAGCATGCGTGTGGGGCCAGGTATCGAGCAGTATTCAAGCGGGTTCCGGAGTGGGCGCGCGAGGGCTGGGTTAGGCGCTCTTATGGTGTAATGGTTAGCACTCTGGACTTTGAATCCAGCGATCCGGGTTCAAGTCCCGGTAGGAGCTCGTTTTTGTGCGCGAGTTGTGGCGTGCGGAATGCGCTGTGGGTTGTGTGTGGCGTGCAAGTTGGTTTTTTGTGCATTTCGTGTGTGATGCAGTTAGTGCTGGTCTTATGGTGTAATGGTTAGCACTCTGGACTCTGAATCCAGCGATCCGGGTTCAAATCCCGGTAGGACCTCGTTTTGCACGCCTCCTGCCGACCCCAGCGCGCCTACGTTGTTGCTGCACTCCGGGGCAACCACGCGCCAACTTGGATCGCGCGCCAAGCTCCTGAAGTGACTGGGAATGGTCTGCTGAAGACAGGAACCGTCGCCGCCGACTTTCGTCTCGGAAGAGCTGGCGGACGCCTGCCTGCATGCCGGGACTTCGGAAGTCGCTGTCTGAGCTCCCTTTCGTCACCGAGCGGATCGACATGGCCAGCAACCATGCTGAGGCGCAAGAAACCGCATAACAACCCGAATCCCGAACACTGGCGGACCGAGAAGCCAGTCGTCCGAGGTGGGGTTTGAACCATCGATGTGGAGTATGGAGGAATCGATGCAGGTCGTACTGGGTCTGTGGCAGCAATGCGATACGAGAATGGTGTACGTGAGCAGCGTAGCATGCGTGTGGGGCCAGGTATCGAGCAGTATTCAAGCGGGTTCCGGAGTGGGCGCGCGAGGGCTGGGTTAGGCGCTCTTATGGTGTAATGGTTAGCACTCTGGACTTTGAATCCAGCGATCCGGGTTCAAGTCCCGGTAGGAGCTCGTTTTTGTGCGCGAGTTGTGGCGTGCGGAATGCGCTGTGGGTTGTGTGTGGCGTGCAAGTTAGTTTTTTGTGCATTTCGTGTGTGATGCAGTTAGTGCTGGTCTTATGGTGTAATGGTTAGCACTCTGGACTCTGAATCCAGCGATCCGGGTTCAAATCCCGGTAGGACCTCGTTTTGCACGCCTCCTGCCGACCCCAGCGCGCCTACGTTGTTGCTGCACTCCGGGGCAACCACGCGCCAACTTGGATCGCGCGCCAAGCTCCTGAAGTGACTGGGAATGGTCTGCTGAAGACAGGAACCGTCGCCGCCGACTTTCGTCTCGGAAGAGCTGGCGGACGCCTGCCTGCATGCCGGGACTTCGGAAGTCGCTGTCTGAGCTCCCTTTCGTCACCGAGCGGATCGACATGGCCAGCAACCATGCTGAGGCGCAAGAAACCGCATAACAACCCGAATCCCGAACACTGGCGGACCGAGAAGCCAGTCGTCCGAGGTGGGGTTTGAACCATCGATGTGGAGTATGGAGGAATCGATGCAGGTCGTACTGGGTCTGTGGCAGCAATGCGATACGAGAATGGTGTACGTGAGCAGCGTAGCATGCGTGTGGGGCCAGGTATCGAGCAGTATTCAAGCGGGTTCCGGAGTGGGCGCGCGAGGGCTGGGTTAGGCGCTCTTATGGTGTAATGGTTAGCACTCTGGACTTTGAATCCAGCGATCCGGGTTCAAGTCCCGGTAGGAGCTCGTTTTTGTGCGCGAGTTGTGGCGTGCGGAATGCGCTGTGGGTTGTGTGTGGCGTGCAAGTTGGTTTTTTGTGCATTTCATGTGTGATGCAGTTAGTGCTGGTCTTATGGTGTAATGGTTAGCACTCTGGACTCTGAATCCAGCGATCCGGGTTCAAATCCCGGTAGGACCTCGTTTTGCACGCCTCCTGCCGACCCCAGCGCGCCTCCGTTGTTGCTGCACTCCGGGGCAACCACGCGCCAACTTGGATCGCGCGCCAAGCTCCTGAAGTGACTGGGAATGGTCTGCTGAAGACAGGAACCGTCGCCGCCGACTTTCGTCTCGGAAGAGCTGGCGGACGCCTGCCTGCATGCCGGGACTTCGGAAGTCGCTGTCTGAGCTCCCTTTCGTCACCGAGCGGATCGACATGGCCAGCAACCATGCTGAGGCGCAAGAAACCGCATAACAACCCGAATCCCGAACACTGGCGGACCGAGAAGCCAGTCGTCCGAGGTGGGGTTTGAACCATCGATGTGGAGTATGGAGGAATCGATGCAGGTCGTACTGGGTCTGTGGCAGCAATGCGATACGAGAATGGTGTACGTGAGCAGCGTAGCATGCGTGTGGGGCCAGGTATCGAGCAGTATTCAAGCGGGTTCCGGAGTGGGCGCGCGAGGGCTGGGTTAGGCGCTCTTATGGTGTAATGGTTAGCACTCTGGACTTTGAATCCAGCGATCCGGGTTCAAGTCCCGGTAGGAGCTCGTTTTTGTGCGCGAGTTGTGGCGTGCGGAATGCGCTGTGGGTTGTGTGTGGCGTGCAAGTTGGTTTTTTGTGCATTTCGTGTGTGATGCAGTTAGTGCTGGTCTTATGGTGTAATGGTTAGCACTCTGGACTCTGAATCCAGCGATCCGGGTTCAAATCCCGGTAGGACCTCGTTTTGCACGCCTCCTGCCGACCCCAGCGCGCCTACGTTGTTGCTGCACTCCGGGGCAACCACGCGCCAACTTGGATCGCGCGCCAAGCTCCTGAAGTGACTGGGAATGGTCTGCTGAAGACAGGAACCGTCGCCGCCGACTTTCGTCTCGGAAGAGCTGGCGGACGCCTGCCTGCATGCCGGGACTTCGGAAGTCGCTGTCTGAGCTCCCTTTCGTCACCGAGCGGATCGACATGGCCAGCAACCATGCTGAGGCGCAAGAAACCGCATAACAACCCGAATCCCGAACACTGGCGGACCGAGAAGCCAGTCGTCCGAGGTGGGGTTTGAACCATCGATGTGGAGTATGGAGGAATCGATGCAGGTCGTACTGGGTCTGTGGCAGCAATGCGATACGAGAATGGTGTACGTGAGCAGCGTAGCATGCGTGTGGGGCCAGGTATCGAGCAGTATTCAAGCGGGTTCCGGAGTGGGCGCGCGAGGGCTGGGTTAGGCGCTCTTATGGTGTAATGGTTAGCACTCTGGACTTTGAATCCAGCGATCCGGGTTCAAGTCCCGGTAGGAGCTCGTTTTTGTGCGCGAGTTGTGGCGTGCGGAATGCGCTGTGGGTTGTGTGTGGCGTGCAAGTTGGTTTTTTGTGCATTTCGTGTGTGATGCAGTTAGTGCTGGTCTTATGGTGTAATGGTTAGCACTCTGGACTCTGAATCCAGCGATCCGGGTTCAAATCCCGGTAGGACCTCGTTTTGCACGCCTCCTGCCGACCCCAGCGCGCCTACGTTGTTGCTGCACTCCGGGGCAACCACGCGCCAACTTGGATCGCGCGCCAAGCTCCTGAAGTGACTGGGAATGGTCTGCTGAAGACAGGAACCGTCGCCGCCGACTTTCGTCTCGGAAGAGCTGGCGGACGCCTGCCTGCATGCCGGGACTTCGGAAGTCGCTGTCTGAGCTCCCTTTCGTCACCGAGCGGATCGACATGGCCAGCAACCATGCTGAGGCGCAAGAAACCGCATAACAACCCGAATCCCGAACACTGGCGGACCGAGAAGCCAGTCGTCCGAGGTGGGGTTTGAACCATCGATGTGTACGAAGGAATGGATGCAGGTCATACTGGGTCTGCGGCGGCAATGCGATACGAGAATGGTGTACGTGAGCAGCGTAGCATGCGTGTGGGGCCAGGTATCGAGCAGTATTCAAGCGGGTTCCGGAGTGGGCGCGCGAGGGCTGGGTTAGGCGCTCTTACGGTGTAATGGTTAGCACTCTGGACTTTGAATCCAGCGATCCGGGTTCAAGTCCCGGTAGGAGCTCGTTTTTGTGCGCGAGTTGTGGCGTGCGGAATGCGCTGTGGGTTGTGTGTGGCGTGCAAGTTGGTTTTTTGTGCATTTCGTGTGTGATGCAGTTAGTGCTGGTCTTATGGTGTAATGGTTAGCACTCTGGACTCTGAATCCAGCGATCCGGGTTCAAATCCCGGTAGGACCTCGTTTTGCACGCCTCCTGCCGACCCCAGCGCGCCTCCGTTGTTGCTGCACTCCGGGGCAACCACGCGCCAACTTGGATCGCGCGCCAAGCTCCTGAAGTGACTGGGAATGGTCTGCTGAAGACAGGAACCGTCGCCGCCGACTTTCGTCTCGGAAGAGCTGGCGGACGCCTGCCTGCATGCCGGGACTTCGGAAGTCGCTGTCTGAGCTCCCTTTCGTCACCGAGCGGATCGACATGGCCAGCAACCATGCTGAGGCGCAAGAAACCGCATAACAACCCGAATCCCGAACACTGGCGGACCGAGAAGCCAGTCGTCCGAGGTGGGGTTTGAACCATCGATGTGGAGTATGGAGGAATCGATGCAGGTCGTACTGGGTCTGTGGCAGCAATGCGATACGAGAATGGTGTACGTGAGCAGCGTAGCATGCGTGTGGGGCCAGGTATCGAGCAGTATTCAAGCGGGTTCCGGAGTGGGCGCGCGAGGGCTGGGTTAGGCGCTCTTATGGTGTAATGGTTAGCACTCTGGACTTTGAATCCAGCGATCCGGGTTCAAGTCCCGGTAGGAGCTCGTTTTTGTGCGCGAGTTGTGGCGTGCGGAATGCGCTGTGGGTTGTGTGTGGCGTGCAAGTTGGTTTTTTGTGCATTTCGTGTGTGATGCAGTTAGTGCTGGTCTTATGGTGTAATGGTTAGCACTCTGGACTCTGAATCCAGCGATCCGGGTTCAAATCCCGGTAGGACCTCGTTTTGCACGCCTCCTGCCGACCCCAGCGCGCCTCCGTTGTTGCTGCACTCCGGGGCAACCACGCGCCAACTTGGATCGCGCGCCAAGCTCCTGAAGTGACTGGGAATGGTCTGCTGAAGACAGGAACCGTCGCCGCCGACTTTCGTCTCGGAAGAGCTGGCGGACGCCTGCCTGCATGCCGGGACTTCGGAAGTCGCTGTCTGAGCTCCCTTTCGTCACCGAGCGGATCGACATGGCCAGCAACCATGCTGAGGCGCAAGAAACCGCATAACAACCCGAATCCCGAACACTGGCGGACCGAGAAGCCAGTCGTCCGAGGTGGGGTTTGAACCATCGATGTGGAGTATGGAGGAATCGATGCAGGTCGTACTGGGTCTGTGGCAGCAATGCGATACGAGAATGGTGTACGTGAGCAGCGTAGCATGCGTGTGGGGCCAGGTATCGAGCAGTATTCAAGCGGGTTCCGGAGTGGGCGCGCGAGGGCTGGGTTAGGCGCTCTTATGGTGTAATGGTTAGCACTCTGGACTTTGAATCCAGCGATCCGGGTTCAAGTCCCGGTAGGAGCTCGTTTTTGTGCGCGAGTTGTGGCGTGCGGAATGCGCTGTGGGTTGTGTGTGGCGTGCAAGTTAGTTTTTTGTGCATTTCGTGTGTGATGCAGTTAGTGCTGGTCTTATGGTGTAATGGTTAGCACTCTGGACTCTGAATCCAGCGATCCGGGTTCAAATCCCGGTAGGACCTCGTTTTGCACGCCTCCTGCCGACCCCAGCGCGCCTACGTTGTTGCTGCACTCCGGGGCAACCACGCGCCAACTTGGATCGCGCGCCAAGCTCCTGAAGTGACTGGGAATGGTCTGCTGAAGACAGGAACCGTCGCCGCCGACTTTCGTCTCGGAAGAGCTGGCGGACGCCTGCCTGCATGCCGGGACTTCGGAAGTCGCTGTCTGAGCTCCCTTTCGTCACCGAGCGGATCGACATGGCCAGCAACCATGCTGAGGCGCAAGAAACCGCATAACAACCCGAATCCCGAACACTGGCGGACCGAGAAGCCAGTCGTCCGAGGTGGGGTTTGAACCATCGATGTGGAGTATGGAGGAATCGATGCAGGTCGTACTGGGTCTGTGGCAGCAATGCGATACGAGAATGGTGTACGTGAGCAGCGTAGCATGCGTGTGGGGCCAGGTATCGAGCAGTATTCAAGCGGGTTCCGGAGTGGGCGCGCGAGGGCTGGGTTAGGCGCTCTTATGGTGTAATGGTTAGCACTCTGGACTTTGAATCCAGCGATCCGGGTTCAAGTCCCGGTAGGAGCTCGTTTTTGTGCGCGAGTTGTGGCGTGCGGAATGCGCTGTGGGTTGTGTGTGGCGTGCAAGTTGGTTTTTTGTGCATTTCGTGTGTGATGCAGTTAGTGCTGGTCTTATGGTGTAATGGTTAGCACTCTGGACTCTGAATCCAGCGATCCGGGTTCAAATCCCGGTAGGACCTCGTTTTGCACGCCTCCTGCCGACCCCAGCGCGCCTACGTTGTTGCTGCACTCCGGGGCAACCACGCGCCAACTTGGATCGCGCGCCAAGCTCCTGAAGTGACTGGGAATGGTCTGCTGAAGACAGGAACCGTCGCCGCCGACTTTCGTCTCGGAAGAGCTGGCGGACGCCTGCCTGCATGCCGGGACTTCGGAAGTCGCTGTCTGAGCTCCCTTTCGTCACCGAGCGGATCGACATGGCCAGCAACCATGCTGAGGCGCAAGAAACCGCATAACAACCCGAATCCCGAACACTGGCGGACCGAGAAGCCAGTCGTCCGAGGTGGGGTTTGAACCATCGATGTGGAGTATGGAGGAATCGATGCAGGTCGTACTGGGTCTGTGGCAGCAATGCGATACGAGAATGGTGTACGTGAGCAGCGTAGCATGCGTGTGGGGCCAGGTATCGAGCAGTATTCAAGCGGGTTCCGGAGTGGGCGCGCGAGGGCTGGGTTAGGCGCTCTTATGGTGTAATGGTTAGCACTCTGGACTTTGAATCCAGCGATCCGGGTTCAAGTCCCGGTAGGAGCTCGTTTTTGTGCGCGAGTTGTGGCGTGCGGAATGCGCTGTGGGTTGTGTGTGGCGTGCAAGTTAGTTTTTTGTGCATTTCGTGTGTGATGCAGTTAGTGCTGGTCTTATGGTGTAATGGTTAGCACTCTGGACTCTGAATCCAGCGATCCGGGTTCAAATCCCGGTAGGACCTCGTTTTGCACGCCTCCTGCCGACCCCAGCGCGCCTACGTTGTTGCTGCACTCCGGGGCAACCACGCGCCAACTTGGATCGCGCGCCAAGCTCCTGAAGTGACTGGGAATGGTCTGCTGAAGACAGGAACCGTCGCCGCCGACTTTCGTCTCGGAAGAGCTGGCGGACGCCTGCCTGCATGCCGGGACTTCGGAAGTCGCTGTCTGAGCTCCCTTTCGTCACCGAGCGGATCGACATGGCCAGCAACCATGCTGAGGCGCAAGAAACCGCATAACAACCCGAATCCCGAACACTGGCGGACCGAGAAGCCAGTCGTCCGAGGTGGGGTTTGAACCATCGATGTGGAGTATGGAGGAATCGATGCAGGTCGTACTGGGTCTGTGGCAGCAATGCGATACGAGAATGGTGTACGTGAGCAGCGTAGCATGCGTGTGGGGCCAGGTATCGAGCAGTATTCAAGCGGGTTCCGGAGTGGGCGCGCGAGGGCTGGGTTAGGCGCTCTTATGGTGTAATGGTTAGCACTCTGGACTTTGAATCCAGCGATCCGGGTTCAAGTCCCGGTAGGAGCTCGTTTTTGTGCGCGAGTTGTGGCGTGCGGAATGCGCTGTGGGTTGTGTGTGGCGTGCAAGTTGGTTTTTTGTGCATTTCATGTGTGATGCAGTTAGTGCTGGTCTTATGGTGTAATGGTTAGCACTCTGGACTCTGAATCCAGCGATCCGGGTTCAAATCCCGGTAGGACCTCGTTTTGCACGCCTCCTGCCGACCCCAGCGCGCCTCCGTTGTTGCTGCACTCCGGGGCAACCACGCGCCAACTTGGATCGCGCGCCAAGCTCCTGAAGTGACTGGGAATGGTCTGCTGAAGACAGGAACCGTCGCCGCCGACTTTCGTCTCGGAAGAGCTGGCGGACGCCTGCCTGCATGCCGGGACTTCGGAAGTCGCTGTCTGAGCTCCCTTTCGTCACCGAGCGGATCGACATGGCCAGCAACCATGCTGAGGCGCAAGAAACCGCATAACAACCCGAATCCCGAACACTGGCGGACCGAGAAGCCAGTCGTCCGAGGTGGGGTTTGAACCATCGATGTGGAGTATGGAGGAATCGATGCAGGTCGTACTGGGTCTGTGGCAGCAATGCGATACGAGAATGGTGTACGTGAGCAGCGTAGCATGCGTGTGGGGCCAGGTATCGAGCAGTATTCAAGCGGGTTCCGGAGTGGGCGCGCGAGGGCTGGGTTAGGCGCTCTTATGGTGTAATGGTTAGCACTCTGGACTTTGAATCCAGCGATCCGGGTTCAAGTCCCGGTAGGAGCTCGTTTTTGTGCGCGAGTTGTGGCGTGCGGAATGCGCTGTGGGTTGTGTGTGGCGTGCAAGTTGGTTTTTTGTGCATTTCGTGTGTGATGCAGTTAGTGCTGGTCTTATGGTGTAATGGTTAGCACTCTGGACTCTGAATCCAGCGATCCGGGTTCAAATCCCGGTAGGACCTCGTTTTGCACGCCTCCTGCCGACCCCAGCGCGCCTACGTTGTTGCTGCACTCCGGGGCAACCACGCGCCAACTTGGATCGCGCGCCAAGCTCCTGAAGTGACTGGGAATGGTCTGCTGAAGACAGGAACCGTCGCCGCCGACTTTCGTCTCGGAAGAGCTGGCGGACGCCTGCCTGCATGCCGGGACTTCGGAAGTCGCTGTCTGAGCTCCCTTTCGTCACCGAGCGGATCGACATGGCCAGCAACCATGCTGAGGCGCAAGAAACCGCATAACAACCCGAATCCCGAACACTGGCGGACCGAGAAGCCAGTCGTCCGAGGTGGGGTTTGAACCATCGATGTGGAGTATGGAGGAATCGATGCAGGTCGTACTGGGTCTGTGGCAGCAATGCGATACGAGAATGGTGTACGTGAGCAGCGTAGCATGCGTGTGGGGCCAGGTATCGAGCAGTATTCAAGCGGGTTCCGGAGTGGGCGCGCGAGGGCTGGGTTAGGCGCTCTTATGGTGTAATGGTTAGCACTCTGGACTTTGAATCCAGCGATCCGGGTTCAAGTCCCGGTAGGAGCTCGTTTTTGTGCGCGAGTTGTGGCGTGCGGAATGCGCTGTGGGTTGTGTGTGGCGTGCAAGTTGGTTTTTTGTGCATTTCGTGTGTGATGCAGTTAGTGCTGGTCTTATGGTGTAATGGTTAGCACTCTGGACTCTGAATCCAGCGATCCGGGTTCAAATCCCGGTAGGACCTCGTTTTGCACGCCTCCTGCCGACCCCAGCGCGCCTACGTTGTTGCTGCACTCCGGGGCAACCACGCGCCAACTTGGATCGCGCGCCAAGCTCCTGAAGTGACTGGGAATGGTCTGCTGAAGACAGGAACCGTCGCCGCCGACTTTCGTCTCGGAAGAGCTGGCGGACGCCTGCCTGCATGCCGGGACTTCGGAAGTCGCTGTCTGAGCTCCCTTTCGTCACCGAGCGGATCGACATGGCCAGCAACCATGCTGAGGCGCAAGAAACCGCATAACAACCCGAATCCCGAACACTGGCGGACCGAGAAGCCAGTCGTCCGAGGTGGGGTTTGAACCATCGATGTGTACGAAGGAATGGATGCAGGTCATACTGGGTCTGCGGCGGCAATGCGATACGAGAATGGTGTACGTGAGCAGCGTAGCATGCGTGTGGGGCCAGGTATCGAGCAGTATTCAAGCGGGTTCCGGAGTGGGCGCGCGAGGGCTGGGTTAGGCGCTCTTACGGTGTAATGGTTAGCACTCTGGACTTTGAATCCAGCGATCCGGGTTCAAGTCCCGGTAGGAGCTCGTTTTTGTGCGCGAGTTGTGGCGTGCGGAATGCGCTGTGGGTTGTGTGTGGCGTGCAAGTTGGTTTTTTGTGCATTTCGTGTGTGATGCAGTTAGTGCTGGTCTTATGGTGTAATGGTTAGCACTCTGGACTCTGAATCCAGCGATCCGGGTTCAAATCCCGGTAGGACCTCGTTTTGCACGCCTCCTGCCGACCCCAGCGCGCCTCCGTTGTTGCTGCACTCCGGGGCAACCACGCGCCAACTTGGATCGCGCGCCAAGCTCCTGAAGTGACTGGGAATGGTCTGCTGAAGACAGGAACCGTCGCCGCCGACTTTCGTCTCGGAAGAGCTGGCGGACGCCTGCCTGCATGCCGGGACTTCGGAAGTCGCTGTCTGAGCTCCCTTTCGTCACCGAGCGGATCGACATGGCCAGCAACCATGCTGAGGCGCAAGAAACCGCATAACAACCCGAATCCCGAACACTGGCGGACCGAGAAGCCAGTCGTCCGAGGTGGGGTTTGAACCATCGATGTGTACGAAGGAATGGATGCAGGTCATACTGGGTCTGCGGCGGCAATGCGATACGAGAATGGTGTACGTGAGCAGCGTAGCATGCGTGTGGGGCCAGGTATCGAGCAGTATTCAAGCGGGTTCCGGAGTGGGCGCGCGAGGGCTGGGTTAGGCGCTCTTACGGTGTAATGGTTAGCACTCTGGACTTTGAATCCAGCGATCCGGGTTCAAGTCCCGGTAGGAGCTCGTTTTTGTGCGCGAGTTGTGGCGTGCGGAATGCGCTGTGGGTTGTGTGTGGCGTGCAAGTTGGTTTTTTGTGCATTTCGTGTGTGATGCAGTTAGTGCTGGTCTTATGGTGTAATGGTTAGCACTCTGGACTCTGAATCCAGCGATCCGGGTTCAAATCCCGGTAGGACCTCGTTTTGCACGCCTCCTGCCGACCCCAGCGCGCCTCCGTTGTTGCTGCACTCCGGGGCAACCACGCGCCAACTTGGATCGCGCGCCAAGCTCCTGAAGTGACTGGGAATGGTCTGCTGAAGACAGGAACCGTCGCCGCCGACTTTCGTCTCGGAAGAGCTGGCGGACGCCTGCCTGCATGCCGGGACTTCGGAAGTCGCTGTCTGAGCTCCCTTTCGTCACCGAGCGGATCGACATGGCCAGCAACCATGCTGAGGCGCAAGAAACCGCATAACAACCCGAATCCCGAACACTGGCGGACCGAGAAGCCAGTCGTCCGAGGTGGGGTTTGAACCATCGATGTGGAGTATGGAGGAATCGATGCAGGTCGTACTGGGTCTGTGGCAGCAATGCGATACGAGAATGGTGTACGTGAGCAGCGTAGCATGCGTGTGGGGCCAGGTATCGAGCAGTATTCAAGCGGGTTCCGGAGTGGGCGCGCGAGGGCTGGGTTAGGCGCTCTTATGGTGTAATGGTTAGCACTCTGGACTTTGAATCCAGCGATCCGGGTTCAAGTCCCGGTAGGAGCTCGTTTTTGTGCGCGAGTTGTGGCGTGCGGAATGCGCTGTGGGTTGTGTGTGGCGTGCAAGTTGGTTTTTTGTGCATTTCGTGTGTGATGCAGTTAGTGCTGGTCTTATGGTGTAATGGTTAGCACTCTGGACTCTGAATCCAGCGATCCGGGTTCAAATCCCGGTAGGACCTCGTTTTGCACGCCTCCTGCCGACCCCAGCGCGCCTACGTTGTTGCTGCACTCCGGGGCAACCACGCGCCAACTTGGATCGCGCGCCAAGCTCCTGAAGTGACTGGGAATGGTCTGCTGAAGACAGGAACCGTCGCCGCCGACTTTCGTCTCGGAAGAGCTGGCGGACGCCTGCCTGCATGCCGGGACTTCGGAAGTCGCTGTCTGAGCTCCCTTTCGTCACCGAGCGGATCGACATGGCCAGCAACCATGCTGAGGCGCAAGAAACCGCATAACAACCCGAATCCCGAACACTGGCGGACCGAGAAGCCAGTCGTCCGAGGTGGGGTTTGAACCATCGATGTGGAGTATGGAGGAATCGATGCAGGTCGTACTGGGTCTGTGGCAGCAATGCGATACGAGAATGGTGTACGTGAGCAGCGTAGCATGCGTGTGGGGCCAGGTATCGAGCAGTATTCAAGCGGGTTCCGGAGTGGGCGCGCGAGGGCTGGGTTAGGCGCTCTTACGGTGTAATGGTTAGCACTCTGGACTTTGAATCCAGCGATCCGGGTTCAAGTCCCGGTAGGAGCTCGTTTTTGTGCGCGAGTTGTGGCGTGCGGAATGCGCTGTGGGTTGTGTGTGGCGTGCAAGTTGGTTTTTTGTGCATTTCATGTGTGATGCAGTTAGTGCTGGTCTTATGGTGTAATGGTTAGCACTCTGGACTCTGAATCCAGCGATCCGGGTTCAAATCCCGGTAGGACCTCGTTTTGCACGCCTCCTGCCGACCCCAGCGCGCCTCCGTTGTTGCTGCACTCCGGGGCAACCACGCGCCAACTTGGATCGCGCGCCAAGCTCCTGAAGTGACTGGGAATGGTCTGCTGAAGACAGGAACCGTCGCCGCCGACTTTCGTCTCGGAAGAGCTGGCGGACGCCTGCCTGCATGCCGGGACTTCGGAAGTCGCTGTCTGAGCTCCCTTTCGTCACCGAGCGGATCGACATGGCCAGCAACCATGCTGAGGCGCAAGAAACCGCATAACAACCCGAATCCCGAACACTGGCGGACCGAGAAGCCAGTCGTCCGAGGTGGGGTTTGAACCATCGATGTGTACGAAGGAATGGATGCAGGTCATACTGGGTCTGCGGCGGCAATGCGATACGAGAATGGTGTACGTGAGCAGCGTAGCATGCGTGTGGGGCCAGGTATCGAGCAGTATTCAAGCGGGTTCCGGAGTGGGCGCGCGAGGGCTGGGTTAGGCGCTCTTACGGTGTAATGGTTAGCACTCTGGACTTTGAATCCAGCGATCCGGGTTCAAGTCCCGGTAGGAGCTCGTTTTTGTGCGCGAGTTGTGGCGTGCGGAATGCGCTGTGGGTTGTGTGTGGCGTGCAAGTTGGTTTTTTGTGCATTTCGTGTGTGATGCAGTTAGTGCTGGTCTTATGGTGTAATGGTTAGCACTCTGGACTCTGAATCCAGCGATCCGGGTTCAAATCCCGGTAGGACCTCGTTTTGCACGCCTCCTGCCGACCCCAGCGCGCCTCCGTTGTTGCTGCACTCCGGGGCAACCACGCGCCAACTTGGATCGCGCGCCAAGCTCCTGAAGTGACTGGGAATGGTCTGCTGAAGACAGGAACCGTCGCCGCCGACTTTCGTCTCGGAAGAGCTGGCGGACGCCTGCCTGCATGCCGGGACTTCGGAAGTCGCTGTCTGAGCTCCCTTTCGTCACCGAGCGGATCGACATGGCCAGCAACCATGCTGAGGCGCAAGAAACCGCATAACAACCCGAATCCCGAACACTGGCGGACCGAGAAGCCAGTCGTCCGAGGTGGGGTTTGAACCATCGATGTGGAGTATGGAGGAATCGATGCAGGTCGTACTGGGTCTGTGGCAGCAATGCGATACGAGAATGGTGTACGTGAGCAGCGTAGCATGCGTGTGGGGCCAGGTATCGAGCAGTATTCAAGCGGGTTCCGGAGTGGGCGCGCGAGGGCTGGGTTAGGCGCTCTTATGGTGTAATGGTTAGCACTCTGGACTTTGAATCCAGCGATCCGGGTTCAAGTCCCGGTAGGAGCTCGTTTTTGTGCGCGAGTTGTGGCGTGCGGAATGCGCTGTGGGTTGTGTGTGGCGTGCAAGTTGGTTTTTTGTGCATTTCGTGTGTGATGCAGTTAGTGCTGGTCTTATGGTGTAATGGTTAGCACTCTGGACTCTGAATCCAGCGATCCGGGTTCAAATCCCGGTAGGACCTCGTTTTGCACGCCTCCTGCCGACCCCAGCGCGCCTACGTTGTTGCTGCACTCCGGGGCAACCACGCGCCAACTTGGATCGCGCGCCAAGCTCCTGAAGTGACTGGGAATGGTCTGCTGAAGACAGGAACCGTCGCCGCCGACTTTCGTCTCGGAAGAGCTGGCGGACGCCTGCCTGCATGCCGGGACTTCGGAAGTCGCTGTCTGAGCTCCCTTTCGTCACCGAGCGGATCGACATGGCCAGCAACCATGCTGAGGCGCAAGAAACCGCATAACAACCCGAATCCCGAACACTGGCGGACCGAGAAGCCAGTCGTCCGAGGTGGGGTTTGAACCATCGATGTGGAGTATGGAGGAATCGATGCAGGTCGTACTGGGTCTGTGGCAGCAATGCGATACGAGAATGGTGTACGTGAGCAGCGTAGCATGCGTGTGGGGCCAGGTATCGAGCAGTATTCAAGCGGGTTCCGGAGTGGGCGCGCGAGGGCTGGGTTAGGCGCTCTTATGGTGTAATGGTTAGCACTCTGGACTTTGAATCCAGCGATCCGGGTTCAAGTCCCGGTAGGAGCTCGTTTTTGTGCGCGAGTTGTGGCGTGCGGAATGCGCTGTGGGTTGTGTGTGGCGTGCAAGTTGGTTTTTTGTGCATTTCGTGTGTGATGCAGTTAGTGCTGGTCTTATGGTGTAATGGTTAGCACTCTGGACTCTGAATCCAGCGATCCGGGTTCAAATCCCGGTAGGACCTCGTTTTGCACGCCTCCTGCCGACCCCAGCGCGCCTACGTTGTTGCTGCACTCCGGGGCAACCACGCGCCAACTTGGATCGCGCGCCAAGCTCCTGAAGTGACTGGGAATGGTCTGCTGAAGACAGGAACCGTCGCCGCCGACTTTCGTCTCGGAAGAGCTGGCGGACGCCTGCCTGCATGCCGGGACTTCGGAAGTCGCTGTCTGAGCTCCCTTTCGTCACCGAGCGGATCGACATGGCCAGCAACCATGCTGAGGCGCAAGAAACCGCATAACAACCCGAATCCCGAACACTGGCGGACCGAGAAGCCAGTCGTCCGAGGTGGGGTTTGAACCATCGATGTGGAGTATGGAGGAATCGATGCAGGTCGTACTGGGTCTGTGGCAGCAATGCGATACGAGAATGGTGTACGTGAGCAGCGTAGCATGCGTGTGGGGCCAGGTATCGAGCAGTATTCAAGCGGGTTCCGGAGTGGGCGCGCGAGGGCTGGGTTAGGCGCTCTTATGGTGTAATGGTTAGCACTCTGGACTTTGAATCCAGCGATCCGGGTTCAAGTCCCGGTAGGAGCTCGTTTTTGTGCGCGAGTTGTGGCGTGCGGAATGCGCTGTGGGTTGTGTGTGGCGTGCAAGTTGGTTTTTTGTGCATTTCGTGTGTGATGCAGTTAGTGCTGGTCTTATGGTGTAATGGTTAGCACTCTGGACTCTGAATCCAGCGATCCGGGTTCAAATCCCGGTAGGACCTCGTTTTGCACGCCTCCTGCCGACCCCAGCGCGCCTACGTTGTTGCTGCACTCCGGGGCAACCACGCGCCAACTTGGATCGCGCGCCAAGCTCCTGAAGTGACTGGGAATGGTCTGCTGAAGACAGGAACCGTCGCCGCCGACTTTCGTCTCGGAAGAGCTGGCGGACGCCTGCCTGCATGCCGGGACTTCGGAAGTCGCTGTCTGAGCTCCCTTTCGTCACCGAGCGGATCGACATGGCCAGCAACCATGCTGAGGCGCAAGAAACCGCATAACAACCCGAATCCCGAACACTGGCGGACCGAGAAGCCAGTCGTCCGAGGTGGGGTTTGAACCATCGATGTGGAGTATGGAGGAATCGATGCAGGTCGTACTGGGTCTGTGGCAGCAATGCGATACGAGAATGGTGTACGTGAGCAGCGTAGCATGCGTGTGGGGCCAGGTATCGAGCAGTATTCAAGCGGGTTCCGGAGTGGGCGCGCGAGGGCTGGGTTAGGCGCTCTTATGGTGTAATGGTTAGCACTCTGGACTTTGAATCCAGCGATCCGGGTTCAAGTCCCGGTAGGAGCTCGTTTTTGTGCGCGAGTTGTGGCGTGCGGAATGCGCTGTGGGTTGTGTGTGGCGTGCAAGTTGGTTTTTTGTGCATTTCGTGTGTGATGCAGTTAGTGCTGGTCTTATGGTGTAATGGTTAGCACTCTGGACTCTGAATCCAGCGATCCGGGTTCAAATCCCGGTAGGACCTCGTTTTGCACGCCTCCTGCCGACCCCAGCGCGCCTCCGTTGTTGCTGCACTCCGGGGCAACCACGCGCCAACTTGGATCGCGCGCCAAGCTCCTGAAGTGACTGGGAATGGTCTGCTGAAGACAGGAACCGTCGCCGCCGACTTTCGTCTCGGAAGAGCTGGCGGACGCCTGCCTGCATGCCGGGACTTCGGAAGTCGCTGTCTGAGCTCCCTTTCGTCACCGAGCGGATCGACATGGCCAGCAACCATGCTGAGGCGCAAGAAACCGCATAACAACCCGAATCCCGAACACTGGCGGACCGAGAAGCCAGTCGTCCGAGGTGGGGTTTGAACCATCGATGTGGAGTATGGAGGAATCGATGCAGGTCGTACTGGGTCTGTGGCAGCAATGCGATACGAGAATGGTGTACGTGAGCAGCGTAGCATGCGTGTGGGGCCAGGTATCGAGCAGTATTCAAGCGGGTTCCGGAGTGGGCGCGCGAGGGCTGGGTTAGGCGCTCTTATGGTGTAATGGTTAGCACTCTGGACTTTGAATCCAGCGATCCGGGTTCAAGTCCCGGTAGGAGCTCGTTTTTGTGCGCGAGTTGTGGCGTGCGGAATGCGCTGTGGGTTGTGTGTGGCGTGCAAGTTGGTTTTTTGTGCATTTCGTGTGTGATGCAGTTAGTGCTGGTCTTATGGTGTAATGGTTAGCACTCTGGACTCTGAATCCAGCGATCCGGGTTCAAATCCCGGTAGGACCTCGTTTTGCACGCCTCCTGCCGACCCCAGCGCGCCTACGTTGTTGCTGCACTCCGGGGCAACCACGCGCCAACTTGGATCGCGCGCCAAGCTCCTGAAGTGACTGGGAATGGTCTGCTGAAGACAGGAACCGTCGCCGCCGACTTTCGTCTCGGAAGAGCTGGCGGACGCCTGCCTGCATGCCGGGACTTCGGAAGTCGCTGTCTGAGCTCCCTTTCGTCACCGAGCGGATCGACATGGCCAGCAACCATGCTGAGGCGCAAGAAACCGCATAACAACCCGAATCCCGAACACTGGCGGACCGAGAAGCCAGTCGTCCGAGGTGGGGTTTGAACCATCGATGTGGAGTATGGAGGAATCGATGCAGGTCGTACTGGGTCTGTGGCAGCAATGCGATACGAGAATGGTGTACGTGAGCAGCGTAGCATGCGTGTGGGGCCAGGTATCGAGCAGTATTCAAGCGGGTTCCGGAGTGGGCGCGCGAGGGCTGGGTTAGGCGCTCTTATGGTGTAATGGTTAGCACTCTGGACTTTGAATCCAGCGATCCGGGTTCAAGTCCCGGTAGGAGCTCGTTTTTGTGCGCGAGTTGTGGCGTGCGGAATGCGCTGTGGGTTGTGTGTGGCGTGCAAGTTGGTTTTTTGTGCATTTCGTGTGTGATGCAGTTAGTGCTGGTCTTATGGTGTAATGGTTAGCACTCTGGACTCTGAATCCAGCGATCCGGGTTCAAATCCCGGTAGGACCTCGTTTTGCACGCCTCCTGCCGACCCCAGCGCGCCTACGTTGTTGCTGCACTCCGGGGCAACCACGCGCCAACTTGGATCGCGCGCCAAGCTCCTGAAGTGACTGGGAATGGTCTGCTGAAGACAGGAACCGTCGCCGCCGACTTTCGTCTCGGAAGAGCTGGCGGACGCCTGCCTGCATGCCGGGACTTCGGAAGTCGCTGTCTGAGCTCCCTTTCGTCACCGAGCGGATCGACATGGCCAGCAACCATGCTGAGGCGCAAGAAACCGCATAACAACCCGAATCCCGAACACTGGCGGACCGAGAAGCCAGTCGTCCGAGGTGGGGTTTGAACCATCGATGTGGAGTATGGAGGAATCGATGCAGGTCGTACTGGGTCTGTGGCAGCAATGCGATACGAGAATGGTGTACGTGAGCAGCGTAGCATGCGTGTGGGGCCAGGTATCGAGCAGTATTCAAGCGGGTTCCGGAGTGGGCGCGCGAGGGCTGGGTTAGGCGCTCTTATGGTGTAATGGTTAGCACTCTGGACTTTGAATCCAGCGATCCGGGTTCAAGTCCCGGTAGGAGCTCGTTTTTGTGCGCGAGTTGTGGCGTGCGGAATGCGCTGTGGGTTGTGTGTGGCGTGCAAGTTGGTTTTTTGTGCATTTCGTGTGTGATGCAGTTAGTGCTGGTCTTATGGTGTAATGGTTAGCACTCTGGACTCTGAATCCAGCGATCCGGGTTCAAATCCCGGTAGGACCTCGTTTTGCACGCCTCCTGCCGACCCCAGCGCGCCTCCGTTGTTGCTGCACTCCGGGGCAACCACGCGCCAACTTGGATCGCGCGCCAAGCTCCTGAAGTGACTGGGAATGGTCTGCTGAAGACAGGAACCGTCGCCGCCGACTTTCGTCTCGGAAGAGCTGGCGGACGCCTGCCTGCATGCCGGGACTTCGGAAGTCGCTGTCTGAGCTCCCTTTCGTCACCGAGCGGATCGACATGGCCAGCAACCATGCTGAGGCGCAAGAAACCGCATAACAACCCGAATCCCGAACACTGGCGGACCGAGAAGCCAGTCGTCCGAGGTGGGGTTTGAACCATCGATGTGGAGTATGGAGGAATCGATGCAGGTCGTACTGGGTCTGTGGCAGCAATGCGATACGAGAATGGTGTACGTGAGCAGCGTAGCATGCGTGTGGGGCCAGGTATCGAGCAGTATTCAAGCGGGTTCCGGAGTGGGCGCGCGAGGGCTGGGTTAGGCGCTCTTATGGTGTAATGGTTAGCACTCTGGACTTTGAATCCAGCGATCCGGGTTCAAGTCCCGGTAGGAGCTCGTTTTTGTGCGCGAGTTGTGGCGTGCGGAATGCGCTGTGGGTTGTGTGTGGCGTGCAAGTTGGTTTTTTGTGCATTTCGTGTGTGATGCAGTTAGTGCTGGTCTTATGGTGTAATGGTTAGCACTCTGGACTCTGAATCCAGCGATCCGGGTTCAAATCCCGGTAGGACCTCGTTTTGCACGCCTCCTGCCGACCCCAGCGCGCCTACGTTGTTGCTGCACTCCGGGGCAACCACGCGCCAACTTGGATCGCGCGCCAAGCTCCTGAAGTGACTGGGAATGGTCTGCTGAAGACAGGAACCGTCGCCGCCGACTTTCGTCTCGGAAGAGCTGGCGGACGCCTGCCTGCATGCCGGGACTTCGGAAGTCGCTGTCTGAGCTCCCTTTCGTCACCGAGCGGATCGACATGGCCAGCAACCATGCTGAGGCGCAAGAAACCGCATAACAACCCGAATCCCGAACACTGGCGGACCGAGAAGCCAGTCGTCCGAGGTGGGGTTTGAACCATCGATGTGGAGTATGGAGGAATCGATGCAGGTCGTACTGGGTCTGTGGCAGCAATGCGATACGAGAATGGTGTACGTGAGCAGCGTAGCATGCGTGTGGGGCCAGGTATCGAGCAGTATTCAAGCGGGTTCCGGAGTGGGCGCGCGAGGGCTGGGTTAGGCGCTCTTATGGTGTAATGGTTAGCACTCTGGACTTTGAATCCAGCGATCCGGGTTCAAGTCCCGGTAGGAGCTCGTTTTTGTGCGCGAGTTGTGGCGTGCGGAATGCGCTGTGGGTTGTGTGTGGCGTGCAAGTTGGTTTTTTGTGCATTTCGTGTGTGATGCAGTTAGTGCTGGTCTTGTGGTGTAATGGTTAGCACTCTGGACTCTGAATCCAGCGATCCGGGTTCAAATCCCGGTAGGACCTCGTTTTGCACGCCTCCTGCCGACCCCAGCGCGCCTACGTTGTTGCTGCACTCCGGGGCAACCACGCGCCAACTTGGATCGCGCGCCAAGCTCCTGAAGTGACTGGGAATGGTCTGCTGAAGACAGGAACCGTCGCCGCCGACTTTCGTCTCGGAAGAGCTGGCGGACGCCTGCCTGCATGCCGGGACTTCGGAAGTCGCTGTCTGAGCTCCCTTTCGTCACCGAGCGGATCGACATGGCCAGCAACCATGCTGAGGCGCAAGAAACCGCATAACAACCCGAATCCCGAACACTGGCGGACCGAGAAGCCAGTCGTCCGAGGTGGGGTTTGAACCATCGATGTGTACGAAGGAATGGATGCAGGTCATACTGGGTCTGCGGCGGCAATGCGATACGAGAATGGTGTACGTGAGCAGCGTAGCATGCGTGTGGGGCCAGGTATCGAGCAGTATTCAAGCGGGTTCCGGAGTGGGCGCGCGAGGGCTGGGTTAGGCGCTCTTACGGTGTAATGGTTAGCACTCTGGACTTTGAATCCAGCGATCCGGGTTCAAGTCCCGGTAGGAGCTCGTTTTTGTGCGCGAGTTGTGGCGTGCGGAATGCGCTGTGGGTTGTGTGTGGCGTGCAAGTTGGTTTTTTGTGCATTTCGTGTGTGATGCAGTTAGTGCTGGTCTTATGGTGTAATGGTTAGCACTCTGGACTCTGAATCCAGCGATCCGGGTTCAAATCCCGGTAGGACCTCGTTTTGCACGCCTCCTGCCGACCCCAGCGCGCCTCCGTTGTTGCTGCACTCCGGGGCAACCACGCGCCAACTTGGATCGCGCGCCAAGCTCCTGAAGTGACTGGGAATGGTCTGCTGAAGACAGGAACCGTCGCCGCCGACTTTCGTCTCGGAAGAGCTGGCGGACGCCTGCCTGCATGCCGGGACTTCGGAAGTCGCTGTCTGAGCTCCCTTTCGTCACCGAGCGGATCGACATGGCCAGCAACCATGCTGAGGCGCAAGAAACCGCATAACAACCCGAATCCCGAACACTGGCGGACCGAGAAGCCAGTCGTCCGAGGTGGGGTTTGAACCATCGATGTGGAGTATGGAGGAATCGATGCAGGTCGTACTGGGTCTGTGGCAGCAATGCGATACGAGAATGGTGTACGTGAGCAGCGTAGCATGCGTGTGGGGCCAGGTATCGAGCAGTATTCAAGCGGGTTCCGGAGTGGGCGCGCGAGGGCTGGGTTAGGCGCTCTTATGGTGTAATGGTTAGCACTCTGGACTTTGAATCCAGCGATCCGGGTTCAAGTCCCGGTAGGAGCTCGTTTTTGTGCGCGAGTTGTGGCGTGCGGAATGCGCTGTGGGTTGTGTGTGGCGTGCAAGTTGGTTTTTTGTGCATTTCGTGTGTGATGCAGTTAGTGCTGGTCTTATGGTGTAATGGTTAGCACTCTGGACTCTGAATCCAGCGATCCGGGTTCAAATCCCGGTAGGACCTCGTTTTGCACGCCTCCTGCCGACCCCAGCGCGCCTACGTTGTTGCTGCACTCCGGGGCAACCACGCGCCAACTTGGATCGCGCGCCAAGCTCCTGAAGTGACTGGGAATGGTCTGCTGAAGACAGGAACCGTCGCCGCCGACTTTCGTCTCGGAAGAGCTGGCGGACGCCTGCCTGCATGCCGGGACTTCGGAAGTCGCTGTCTGAGCTCCCTTTCGTCACCGAGCGGATCGACATGGCCAGCAACCATGCTGAGGCGCAAGAAACCGCATAACAACCCGAATCCCGAACACTGGCGGACCGAGAAGCCAGTCGTCCGAGGTGGGGTTTGAACCATCGATGTGGAGTATGGAGGAATCGATGCAGGTCGTACTGGGTCTGTGGCAGCAATGCGATACGAGAATGGTGTACGTGAGCAGCGTAGCATGCGTGTGGGGCCAGGTATCGAGCAGTATTCAAGCGGGTTCCGGAGTGGGCGCGCGAGGGCTGGGTTAGGCGCTCTTATGGTGTAATGGTTAGCACTCTGGACTTTGAATCCAGCGATCCGGGTTCAAGTCCCGGTAGGAGCTCGTTTTTGTGCGCGAGTTGTGGCGTGCGGAATGCGCTGTGGGTTGTGTGTGGCGTGCAAGTTGGTTTTTTGTGCATTTCGTGTGTGATGCAGTTAGTGCTGGTCTTATGGTGTAATGGTTAGCACTCTGGACTCTGAATCCAGCGATCCGGGTTCAAATCCCGGTAGGACCTCGTTTTGCACGCCTCCTGCCGACCCCAGCGCGCCTACGTTGTTGCTGCACTCCGGGGCAACCACGCGCCAACTTGGATCGCGCGCCAAGCTCCTGAAGTGACTGGGAATGGTCTGCTGAAGACAGGAACCGTCGCCGCCGACTTTCGTCTCGGAAGAGCTGGCGGACGCCTGCCTGCATGCCGGGACTTCGGAAGTCGCTGTCTGAGCTCCCTTTCGTCACCGAGCGGATCGACATGGCCAGCAACCATGCTGAGGCGCAAGAAACCGCATAACAACCCGAATCCCGAACACTGGCGGACCGAGAAGCCAGTCGTCCGAGGTGGGGTTTGAACCATCGATGTGGAGTATGGAGGAATCGATGCAGGTCGTACTGGGTCTGTGGCAGCAATGCGATACGAGAATGGTGTACGTGAGCAGCGTAGCATGCGTGTGGGGCCAGGTATCGAGCAGTATTCAAGCGGGTTCCGGAGTGGGCGCGCGAGGGCTGGGTTAGGCGCTCTTATGGTGTAATGGTTAGCACTCTGGACTTTGAATCCAGCGATCCGGGTTCAAGTCCCGGTAGGAGCTCGTTTTTGTGCGCGAGTTGTGGCGTGCGGAATGCGCTGTGGGTTGTGTGTGGCGTGCAAGTTGGTTTTTTGTGCATTTCGTGTGTGATGCAGTTAGTGCTGGTCTTATGGTGTAATGGTTAGCACTCTGGACTCTGAATCCAGCGATCCGGGTTCAAATCCCGGTAGGACCTCGTTTTGCACGCCTCCTGCCGACCCCAGCGCGCCTCCGTTGTTGCTGCACTCCGGGGCAACCACGCGCCAACTTGGATCGCGCGCCAAGCTCCTGAAGTGACTGGGAATGGTCTGCTGAAGACAGGAACCGTCGCCGCCGACTTTCGTCTCGGAAGAGCTGGCGGACGCCTGCCTGCATGCCGGGACTTCGGAAGTCGCTGTCTGAGCTCCCTTTCGTCACCGAGCGGATCGACATGGCCAGCAACCATGCTGAGGCGCAAGAAACCGCATAACAACCCGAATCCCGAACACTGGCGGACCGAGAAGCCAGTCGTCCGAGGTGGGGTTTGAACCATCGATGTGGAGTATGGAGGAATCGATGCAGGTCGTACTGGGTCTGTGGCAGCAATGCGATACGAGAATGGTGTACGTGAGCAGCGTAGCATGCGTGTGGGGCCAGGTATCGAGCAGTATTCAAGCGGGTTCCGGAGTGGGCGCGCGAGGGCTGGGTTAGGCGCTCTTATGGTGTAATGGTTAGCACTCTGGACTTTGAATCCAGCGATCCGGGTTCAAGTCCCGGTAGGAGCTCGTTTTTGTGCGCGAGTTGTGGCGTGCGGAATGCGCTGTGGGTTGTGTGTGGCGTGCAAGTTAGTTTTTTGTGCATTTCGTGTGTGATGCAGTTAGTGCTGGTCTTATGGTGTAATGGTTAGCACTCTGGACTCTGAATCCAGCGATCCGGGTTCAAATCCCGGTAGGACCTCGTTTTGCACGCCTCCTGCCGACCCCAGCGCGCCTACGTTGTTGCTGCACTCCGGGGCAACCACGCGCCAACTTGGATCGCGCGCCAAGCTCCTGAAGTGACTGGGAATGGTCTGCTGAAGACAGGAACCGTCGCCGCCGACTTTCGTCTCGGAAGAGCTGGCGGACGCCTGCCTGCATGCCGGGACTTCGGAAGTCGCTGTCTGAGCTCCCTTTCGTCACCGAGCGGATCGACATGGCCAGCAACCATGCTGAGGCGCAAGAAACCGCATAACAACCCGAATCCCGAACACTGGCGGACCGAGAAGCCAGTCGTCCGAGGTGGGGTTTGAACCATCGATGTGGAGTATGGAGGAATCGATGCAGGTCGTACTGGGTCTGTGGCAGCAATGCGATACGAGAATGGTGTACGTGAGCAGCGTAGCATGCGTGTGGGGCCAGGTATCGAGCAGTATTCAAGCGGGTTCCGGAGTGGGCGCGCGAGGGCTGGGTTAGGCGCTCTTATGGTGTAATGGTTAGCACTCTGGACTTTGAATCCAGCGATCCGGGTTCAAGTCCCGGTAGGAGCTCGTTTTTGTGCGCGAGTTGTGGCGTGCGGAATGCGCTGTGGGTTGTGTGTGGCGTGCAAGTTGGTTTTTTGTGCATTTCGTGTGTGATGCAGTTAGTGCTGGTCTTATGGTGTAATGGTTAGCACTCTGGACTCTGAATCCAGCGATCCGGGTTCAAATCCCGGTAGGACCTCGTTTTGCACGCCTCCTGCCGACCCCAGCGCGCCTACGTTGTTGCTGCACTCCGGGGCAACCACGCGCCAACTTGGATCGCGCGCCAAGCTCCTGAAGTGACTGGGAATGGTCTGCTGAAGACAGGAACCGTCGCCGCCGACTTTCGTCTCGGAAGAGCTGGCGGACGCCTGCCTGCATGCCGGGACTTCGGAAGTCGCTGTCTGAGCTCCCTTTCGTCACCGAGCGGATCGACATGGCCAGCAACCATGCTGAGGCGCAAGAAACCGCATAACAACCCGAATCCCGAACACTGGCGGACCGAGAAGCCAGTCGTCCGAGGTGGGGTTTGAACCATCGATGTGGAGTATGGAGGAATCGATGCAGGTCGTACTGGGTCTGTGGCAGCAATGCGATACGAGAATGGTGTACGTGAGCAGCGTAGCATGCGTGTGGGGCCAGGTATCGAGCAGTATTCAAGCGGGTTCCGGAGTGGGCGCGCGAGGGCTGGGTTAGGCGCTCTTATGGTGTAATGGTTAGCACTCTGGACTTTGAATCCAGCGATCCGGGTTCAAGTCCCGGTAGGAGCTCGTTTTTGTGCGCGAGTTGTGGCGTGCGGAATGCGCTGTGGGTTGTGTGTGGCGTGCAAGTTGGTTTTTTGTGCATTTCGTGTGTGATGCAGTTAGTGCTGGTCTTATGGTGTAATGGTTAGCACTCTGGACTCTGAATCCAGCGATCCGGGTTCAAATCCCGGTAGGACCTCGTTTTGCACGCCTCCTGCCGACCCCAGCGCGCCTCCGTTGTTGCTGCACTCCGGGGCAACCACGCGCCAACTTGGATCGCGCGCCAAGCTCCTGAAGTGACTGGGAATGGTCTGCTGAAGACAGGAACCGTCGCCGCCGACTTTCGTCTCGGAAGAGCTGGCGGACGCCTGCCTGCATGCCGGGACTTCGGAAGTCGCTGTCTGAGCTCCCTTTCGTCACCGAGCGGATCGACATGGCCAGCAACCATGCTGAGGCGCAAGAAACCGCATAACAACCCGAATCCCGAACACTGGCGGACCGAGAAGCCAGTCGTCCGAGGTGGGGTTTGAACCATCGATGTGGAGTATGGAGGAATCGATGCAGGTCGTACTGGGTCTGTGGCAGCAATGCGATACGAGAATGGTGTACGTGAGCAGCGTAGCATGCGTGTGGGGCCAGGTATCGAGCAGTATTCAAGCGGGTTCCGGAGTGGGCGCGCGAGGGCTGGGTTAGGCGCTCTTATGGTGTAATGGTTAGCACTCTGGACTTTGAATCCAGCGATCCGGGTTCAAGTCCCGGTAGGAGCTCGTTTTTGTGCGCGAGTTGTGGCGTGCGGAATGCGCTGTGGGTTGTGTGTGGCGTGCAAGTTGGTTTTTTGTGCATTTCGTGTGTGATGCAGTTAGTGCTGGTCTTATGGTGTAATGGTTAGCACTCTGGACTCTGAATCCAGCGATCCGGGTTCAAATCCCGGTAGGACCTCGTTTTGCACGCCTCCCGCCGACCCCAGCGCGCCTACGTTGTTGCTGCACTCCGGGGCAACCACGCGCCAACTTGGATCGCGCGCCAAGCTCCTGAAGTGACTGGGAATGGTCTGCTGAAGACAGGAACCGTCGCCGCCGACTTCGTCTCGGAAGAGCTGGCGGACGCCTGCCTGCATGCCGGGACTTCGGAAGTCGCTGTCTGAGCTCCCTTTCGTCACCGAGCGGATCGACATGGCCAGCAACCATGCTGAGGCGCAAGAAACCGCATAACAACCCGAATCCCGAACACTGGCGGACCGAGAAGCCAGTCGTCCGAGGTGGGGTTTGAACCATCGATGTGGAGTATGGAGGAATCGATGCAGGTCGTACTGGGTCTGTGGCAGCAATGCGATACGAGAATGGTGTACGTGAGCAGCGTAGCATGCGTGTGGGGCCAGGTATCGAGCAGTATTCAAGCGGGTTCCGGAGTGGGCGCGCGAGGGCTGGGTTAGGCGCTCTTATGGTGTAATGGTTAGCACTCTGGACTTTGAATCCAGCGATCCGGGTTCAAGTCCCGGTAGGAGCTCGTTTTTGTGCGCGAGTTGTGGCGTGCGGAATGCGCTGTGGGTTGTGTGTGGCGTGCAAGTTGGTTTTTTGTGCATTTCGTGTGTGATGCAGTTAGTGCTGGTCTTATGGTGTAATGGTTAGCACTCTGGACTCTGAATCCAGCGATCCGGGTTCAAATCCCGGTAGGACCTCGTTTTGCACGCCTCCTGCCGACCCCAGCGCGCCTACGTTGTTGCTGCACTCCGGGGCAACCACGCGCCAACTTGGATCGCGCGCCAAGCTCCTGAAGTGACTGGGAATGGTCTGCTGAAGACAGGAACCGTCGCCGCCGACTTTCGTCTCGGAAGAGCTGGCGGACGCCTGCCTGCATGCCGGGACTTCGGAAGTCGCTGTCTGAGCTCCCTTTCGTCACCGAGCGGATCGACATGGCCAGCAACCATGCTGAGGCGCAAGAAACCGCATAACAACCCGAATCCCGAACACTGGCGGACCGAGAAGCCAGTCGTCCGAGGTGGGGTTTGAACCATCGATGTGTACGAAGGAATGGATGCAGGTCATACTGGGTCTGCGGCGGCAATGCGATACGAGAATGGTGTACGTGAGCAGCGTAGCATGCGTGTGGGGCCAGGTATCGAGCAGTATTCAAGCGGGTTCCGGAGTGGGCGCGCGAGGGCTGGGTTAGGCGCTCTTACGGTGTAATGGTTAGCACTCTGGACTTTGAATCCAGCGATCCGGGTTCAAGTCCCGGTAGGAGCTCGTTTTTGTGCGCGAGTTGTGGCGTGCGGAATGCGCTGTGGGTTGTGTGTGGCGTGCAAGTTGGTTTTTTGTGCATTTCGTGTGTGATGCAGTTAGTGCTGGTCTTATGGTGTAATGGTTAGCACTCTGGACTCTGAATCCAGCGATCCGGGTTCAAATCCCGGTAGGACCTCGTTTTGCACGCCTCCTGCCGACCCCAGCGCGCCTCCGTTGTTGCTGCACTCCGGGGCAACCACGCGCCAACTTGGATCGCGCGCCAAGCTCCTGAAGTGACTGGGAATGGTCTGCTGAAGACAGGAACCGTCGCCGCCGACTTTCGTCTCGGAAGAGCTGGCGGACGCCTGCCTGCATGCCGGGACTTCGGAAGTCGCTGTCTGAGCTCCCTTTCGTCACCGAGCGGATCGACATGGCCAGCAACCATGCTGAGGCGCAAGAAACCGCATAACAACCCGAATCCCGAACACTGGCGGACCGAGAAGCCAGTCGTCCGAGGTGGGGTTTGAACCATCGATGTGGAGTATGGAGGAATCGATGCAGGTCGTACTGGGTCTGTGGCAGCAATGCGATACGAGAATGGTGTACGTGAGCAGCGTAGCATGCGTGTGGGGCCAGGTATCGAGCAGTATTCAAGCGGGTTCCGGAGTGGGCGCGCGAGGGCTGGGTTAGGCGCTCTTATGGTGTAATGGTTAGCACTCTGGACTTTGAATCCAGCGATCCGGGTTCAAGTCCCGGTAGGAGCTCGTTTTTGTGCGCGAGTTGTGGCGTGCGGAATGCGCTGTGGGTTGTGTGTGGCGTGCAAGTTGGTTTTTTGTGCATTTCGTGTGTGATGCAGTTAGTGCTGGTCTTATGGTGTAATGGTTAGCACTCTGGACTCTGAATCCAGCGATCCGGGTTCAAATCCCGGTAGGACCTCGTTTTGCACGCCTCCTGCCGACCCCAGCGCGCCTACGTTGTTGCTGCACTCCGGGGCAACCACGCGCCAACTTGGATCGCGCGCCAAGCTCCTGAAGTGACTGGGAATGGTCTGCTGAAGACAGGAACCGTCGCCGCCGACTTTCGTCTCGGAAGAGCTGGCGGACGCCTGCCTGCATGCCGGGACTTCGGAAGTCGCTGTCTGAGCTCCCTTTCGTCACCGAGCGGATCGACATGGCCAGCAACCATGCTGAGGCGCAAGAAACCGCATAACAACCCGAATCCCGAACACTGGCGGACCGAGAAGCCAGTCGTCCGAGGTGGGGTTTGAACCATCGATGTGGAGTATGGAGGAATCGATGCAGGTCGTACTGGGTCTGTGGCAGCAATGCGATACGAGAATGGTGTACGTGAGCAGCGTAGCATGCGTGTGGGGCCAGGTATCGAGCAGTATTCAAGCGGGTTCCGGAGTGGGCGCGCGAGGGCTGGGTTAGGCGCTCTTATGGTGTAATGGTTAGCACTCTGGACTTTGAATCCAGCGATCCGGGTTCAAGTCCCGGTAGGAGCTCGTTTTTGTGCGCGAGTTGTGGCGTGCGGAATGCGCTGTGGGTTGTGTGTGGCGTGCAAGTTGGTTTTTTGTGCATTTCGTGTGTGATGCAGTTAGTGCTGGTCTTATGGTGTAATGGTTAGCACTCTGGACTCTGAATCCAGCGATCCGGGTTCAAATCCCGGTAGGACCTCGTTTTGCACGCCTCCTGCCGACCCCAGCGCGCCTACGTTGTTGCTGCACTCCGGGGCAACCACGCGCCAACTTGGATCGCGCGCCAAGCTCCTGAAGTGACTGGGAATGGTCTGCTGAAGACAGGAACCGTCGCCGCCGACTTTCGTCTCGGAAGAGCTGGCGGACGCCTGCCTGCATGCCGGGACTTCGGAAGTCGCTGTCTGAGCTCCCTTTCGTCACCGAGCGGATCGACATGGCCAGCAACCATGCTGAGGCGCAAGAAACCGCATAACAACCCGAATCCCGAACACTGGCGGACCGAGAAGCCAGTCGTCCGAGGTGGGGTTTGAACCATCGATGTGGAGTATGGAGGAATCGATGCAGGTCGTACTGGGTCTGTGGCAGCAATGCGATACGAGAATGGTGTACGTGAGCAGCGTAGCATGCGTGTGGGGCCAGGTATCGAGCAGTATTCAAGCGGGTTCCGGAGTGGGCGCGCGAGGGCTGGGTTAGGCGCTCTTATGGTGTAATGGTTAGCACTCTGGACTTTGAATCCAGCGATCCGGGTTCAAGTCCCGGTAGGAGCTCGTTTTTGTGCGCGAGTTGTGGCGTGCGGAATGCGCTGTGGGTTGTGTGTGGCGTGCAAGTTGGTTTTTTGTGCATTTCGTGTGTGATGCAGTTAGTGCTGGTCTTATGGTGTAATGGTTAGCACTCTGGACTCTGAATCCAGCGATCCGGGTTCAAATCCCGGTAGGACCTCGTTTTGCACGCCTCCTGCCGACCCCAGCGCGCCTCCGTTGTTGCTGCACTCCGGGGCAACCACGCGCCAACTTGGATCGCGCGCCAAGCTCCTGAAGTGACTGGGAATGGTCTGCTGAAGACAGGAACCGTCGCCGCCGACTTTCGTCTCGGAAGAGCTGGCGGACGCCTGCCTGCATGCCGGGACTTCGGAAGTCGCTGTCTGAGCTCCCTTTCGTCACCGAGCGGATCGACATGGCCAGCAACCATGCTGAGGCGCAAGAAACCGCATAACAACCCGAATCCCGAACACTGGCGGACCGAGAAGCCAGTCGTCCGAGGTGGGGTTTGAACCATCGATGTGGAGTATGGAGGAATCGATGCAGGTCGTACTGGGTCTGTGGCAGCAATGCGATACGAGAATGGTGTACGTGAGCAGCGTAGCATGCGTGTGGGGCCAGGTATCGAGCAGTATTCAAGCGGGTTCCGGAGTGGGCGCGCGAGGGCTGGGTTAGGCGCTCTTATGGTGTAATGGTTAGCACTCTGGACTTTGAATCCAGCGATCCGGGTTCAAGTCCCGGTAGGAGCTCGTTTTTGTGCGCGAGTTGTGGCGTGCGGAATGCGCTGTGGGTTGTGTGTGGCGTGCAAGTTGGTTTTTTGTGCATTTCGTGTGTGATGCAGTTAGTGCTGGTCTTATGGTGTAATGGTTAGCACTCTGGACTCTGAATCCAGCGATCCGGGTTCAAATCCCGGTAGGACCTCGTTTTGCACGCCTCCCGCCGACCCCAGCGCGCCTACGTTGTTGCTGCACTCCGGGGCAACCACGCGCCAACTTGGATCGCGCGCCAAGCTCCTGAAGTGACTGGGAATGGTCTGCTGAAGACAGGAACCGTCGCCGCCGACTTCGTCTCGGAAGAGCTGGCGGACGCCTGCCTGCATGCCGGGACTTCGGAAGTCGCTGTCTGAGCTCCCTTTCGTCACCGAGCGGATCGACATGGCCAGCAACCATGCTGAGGCGCAAGAAACCGCATAACAACCCGAATCCCGAACACTGGCGGACCGAGAAGCCAGTCGTCCGAGGTGGGGTTTGAACCATCGATGTGGAGTATGGAGGAATCGATGCAGGTCGTACTGGGTCTGTGGCAGCAATGCGATACGAGAATGGTGTACGTGAGCAGCGTAGCATGCGTGTGGGGCCAGGTATCGAGCAGTATTCAAGCGGGTTCCGGAGTGGGCGCGCGAGGGCTGGGTTAGGCGCTCTTATGGTGTAATGGTTAGCACTCTGGACTTTGAATCCAGCGATCCGGGTTCAAGTCCCGGTAGGAGCTCGTTTTTGTGCGCGAGTTGTGGCGTGCGGAATGCGCTGTGGGTTGTGTGTGGCGTGCAAGTTGGTTTTTTGTGCATTTCGTGTGTGATGCAGTTAGTGCTGGTCTTATGGTGTAATGGTTAGCACTCTGGACTCTGAATCCAGCGATCCGGGTTCAAATCCCGGTAGGACCTCGTTTTGCACGCCTCCTGCCGACCCCAGCGCGCCTACGTTGTTGCTGCACTCCGGGGCAACCACGCGCCAACTTGGATCGCGCGCCAAGCTCCTGAAGTGACTGGGAATGGTCTGCTGAAGACAGGAACCGTCGCCGCCGACTTTCGTCTCGGAAGAGCTGGCGGACGCCTGCCTGCATGCCGGAACTTCGGAAGTCGCTGTCTGAGCTCCCTTTCGTCACCGAGCGGATCGACATGGCCAGCAACCATGCTGAGGCGCAAGAAACCGCATAACAACCCGAATCCCGAACACTGGCGGACCGAGAAGCCAGTCGTCCGAGGTGGGGTTTGAACCATCGATGTGGAGTATGGAGGAATCGATGCAGGTCGTACTGGGTCTGTGGCAGCAATGCGATACGAGAATGGTGTACGTGAGCAGCGTAGCATGCGTGTGGGGCCAGGTATCGAGCAGTATTCAAGCGGGTTCCGGAGTGGGCGCGCGAGGGCTGGGTTAGGCGCTCTTATGGTGTAATGGTTAGCACTCTGGACTTTGAATCCAGCGATCCGGGTTCAAGTCCCGGTAGGAGCTCGTTTTTGTGCGCGAGTTGTGGCGTGCGGAATGCGCTGTGGGTTGTGTGTGGCGTGCAAGTTGGTTTTTTGTGCATTTCGTGTGTGATGCAGTTAGTGCTGGTCTTATGGTGTAATGGTTAGCACTCTGGACTCTGAATCCAGCGATCCGGGTTCAAATCCCGGTAGGACCTCGTTTTGCACGCCTCCTGCCGACCCCAGCGCGCCTCCGTTGTTGCTGCACTCCGGGGCAACCACGCGCCAACTTGGATCGCGCGCCAAGCTCCTGAAGTGACTGGGAATGGTCTGCTGAAGACAGGAACCGTCGCCGCCGACTTTCGTCTCGGAAGAGCTGGCGGACGCCTGCCTGCATGCCGGGACTTCGGAAGTCGCTGTCTGAGCTCCCTTTCGTCACCGAGCGGATCGACATGGCCAGCAACCATGCTGAGGCGCAAGAAACCGCATAACAACCCGAATCCCGAACACTGGCGGACCGAGAAGCCAGTCGTCCGAGGTGGGGTTTGAACCATCGATGTGTACGAAGGAATGGATGCAGGTCATACTGGGTCTGCGGCGGCAATGCGATACGAGAATGGTGTACGTGAGCAGCGTAGCATGCGTGTGGGGCCAGGTATCGAGCAGTATTCAAGCGGGTTCCGGAGTGGGCGCGCGAGGGCTGGGTTAGGCGCTCTTATGGTGTAATGGTTAGCACTCTGGACTTTGAATCCAGCGATCCGGGTTCAAGTCCCGGTAGGAGCTCGTTTTTGTGCGCGAGTTGTGGCGTGCGGAATGCGCTGTGGGTTGTGTGTGGCGTGCAAGTTGGTTTTTTGTGCATTTCGTGTGTGATGCAGTTAGTGCTGGTCTTATGGTGTAATGGTTAGCACTCTGGACTCTGAATCCAGCGATCCGGGTTCAAATCCCGGTAGGACCTCGTTTTGCACGCCTCCTGCCGACCCCAGCGCGCCTACGTTGTTGCTGCACTCCGGGGCAACCACGCGCCAACTTGGATCGCGCGCCAAGCTCCTGAAGTGACTGGGAATGGTCTGCTGAAGACAGGAACCGTCGCCGCCGACTTTCGTCTCGGAAGAGCTGGCGGACGCCTGCCTGCATGCCGGGACTTCGGAAGTCGCTGTCTGAGCTCCCTTTCGTCACCGAGCGGATCGACATGGCCAGCAACCATGCTGAGGCGCAAGAAACCGCATAACAACCCGAATCCCGAACACTGGCGGACCGAGAAGCCAGTCGTCCGAGGTGGGGTTTGAACCATCGATGTGGAGTATGGAGGAATCGATGCAGGTCGTACTGGGTCTGTGGCAGCAATGCGATACGAGAATGGTGTACGTGAGCAGCGTAGCATGCGTGTGGGGCCAGGTATCGAGCAGTATTCAAGCGGGTTCCGGAGTGGGCGCGCGAGGGCTGGGTTAGGCGCTCTTATGGTGTAATGGTTAGCACTCTGGACTTTGAATCCAGCGATCCGGGTTCAAGTCCCGGTAGGAGCTCGTTTTTGTGCGCGAGTTGTGGCGTGCGGAATGCGCTGTGGGTTGTGTGTGGCGTGCAAGTTGGTTTTTTGTGCATTTCGTGTGTGATGCAGTTAGTGCTGGTCTTATGGTGTAATGGTTAGCACTCTGGACTCTGAATCCAGCGATCCGGGTTCAAATCCCGGTAGGACCTCGTTTTGCACGCCTCCTGCCGACCCCAGCGCGCCTACGTTGTTGCTGCACTCCGGGGCAACCACGCGCCAACTTGGATCGCGCGCCAAGCTCCTGAAGTGACTGGGAATGGTCTGCTGAAGACAGGAACCGTCGCCGCCGACTTTCGTCTCGGAAGAGCTGGCGGACGCCTGCCTGCATGCCGGGACTTCGGAAGTCGCTGTCTGAGCTCCCTTTCGTCACCGAGCGGATCGACATGGCCAGCAACCATGCTGAGGCGCAAGAAACCGCATAACAACCCGAATCCCGAACACTGGCGGACCGAGAAGCCAGTCGTCCGAGGTGGGGTTTGAACCATCGATGTGGAGTATGGAGGAATCGATGCAGGTCGTACTGGGTCTGTGGCAGCAATGCGATACGAGAATGGTGTACGTGAGCAGCGTAGCATGCGTGTGGGGCCAGGTATCGAGCAGTATTCAAGCGGGTTCCGGAGTGGGCGCGCGAGGGCTGGGTTAGGCGCTCTTATGGTGTAATGGTTAGCACTCTGGACTTTGAATCCAGCGATCCGGGTTCAAGTCCCGGTAGGAGCTCGTTTTTGTGCGCGAGTTGTGGCGTGCGGAATGCGCTGTGGGTTGTGTGTGGCGTGCAAGTTGGTTTTTTGTGCATTTCGTGTGTGATGCAGTTAGTGCTGGTCTTATGGTGTAATGGTTAGCACTCTGGACTCTGAATCCAGCGATCCGGGTTCAAATCCCGGTAGGACCTCGTTTTGCACGCCTCCTGCCGACCCCAGCGCGCCTACGTTGTTGCTGCACTCCGGGGCAACCACGCGCCAACTTGGATCGCGCGCCAAGCTCCTGAAGTGACTGGGAATGGTCTGCTGAAGACAGGAACCGTCGCCGCCGACTTTCGTCTCGGAAGAGCTGGCGGACGCCTGCCTGCATGCCGGGACTTCGGAAGTCGCTGTCTGAGCTCCCTTTCGTCACCGAGCGGATCGACATGGCCAGCAACCATGCTGAGGCGCAAGAAACCGCATAACAACCCGAATCCCGAACACTGGCGGACCGAGAAGCCAGTCGTCCGAGGTGGGGTTTGAACCATCGATGTGGAGTATGGAGGAATCGATGCAGGTCGTACTGGGTCTGTGGCAGCAATGCGATACGAGAATGGTGTACGTGAGCAGCGTAGCATGCGTGTGGGGCCAGGTATCGAGCAGTATTCAAGCGGGTTCCGGAGTGGGCGCGCGAGGGCTGGGTTAGGCGCTCTTATGGTGTAATGGTTAGCACTCTGGACTTTGAATCCAGCGATCCGGGTTCAAGTCCCGGTAGGAGCTCGTTTTTGTGCGCGAGTTGTGGCGTGCGGAATGCGCTGTGGGTTGTGTGTGGCGTGCAAGTTGGTTTTTTGTGCATTTCGTGTGTGATGCAGTTAGTGCTGGTCTTATGGTGTAATGGTTAGCACTCTGGACTCTGAATCCAGCGATCCGGGTTCAAATCCCGGTAGGACCTCGTTTTGCACGCCTCCTGCCGACCCCAGCGCGCCTACGTTGTTGCTGCACTCCGGGGCAACCACGCGCCAACTTGGATCGCGCGCCAAGCTCCTGAAGTGACTGGGAATGGTCTGCTGAAGACAGGAACCGTCGCCGCCGACTTTCGTCTCGGAAGAGCTGGCGGACGCCTGCCTGCATGCCGGGACTTCGGAAGTCGCTGTCTGAGCTCCCTTTCGTCACCGAGCGGATCGACATGGCCAGCAACCATGCTGAGGCGCAAGAAACCGCATAACAACCCGAATCCCGAACACTGGCGGACCGAGAAGCCAGTCGTCCGAGGTGGGGTTTGAACCATCGATGTGGAGTATGGAGGAATCGATGCAGGTCGTACTGGGTCTGTGGCAGCAATGCGATACGAGAATGGTGTACGTGAGCAGCGTAGCATGCGTGTGGGGCCAGGTATCGAGCAGTATTCAAGCGGGTTCCGGAGTGGGCGCGCGAGGGCTGGGTTAGGCGCTCTTATGGTGTAATGGTTAGCACTCTGGACTTTGAATCCAGCGATCCGGGTTCAAGTCCCGGTAGGAGCTCGTTTTTGTGCGCGAGTTGTGGCGTGCGGAATGCGCTGTGGGTTGTGTGTGGCGTGCAAGTTGGTTTTTTGTGCATTTCGTGTGTGATGCAGTTAGTGCTGGTCTTATGGTGTAATGGTTAGCACTCTGGACTCTGAATCCAGCGATCCGGGTTCAAATCCCGGTAGGACCTCGTTTTGCACGCCTCCTGCCGACCCCAGCGCGCCTCCGTTGTTGCTGCACTCCGGGGCAACCACGCGCCAACTTGGATCGCGCGCCAAGCTCCTGAAGTGACTGGGAATGGTCTGCTGAAGACAGGAACCGTCGCCGCCGACTTTCGTCTCGGAAGAGCTGGCGGACGCCTGCCTGCATGCCGGGACTTCGGAAGTCGCTGTCTGAGCTCCCTTTCGTCACCGAGCGGATCGACATGGCCAGCAACCATGCTGAGGCGCAAGAAACCGCATAACAACCCGAATCCCGAACACTGGCGGACCGAGAAGCCAGTCGTCCGAGGTGGGGTTTGAACCATCGATGTGGAGTATGGAGGAATCGATGCAGGTCGTACTGGGTCTGTGGCAGCAATGCGATACGAGAATGGTGTACGTGAGCAGCGTAGCATGCGTGTGGGGCCAGGTATCGAGCAGTATTCAAGCGGGTTCCGGAGTGGGCGCGCGAGGGCTGGGTTAGGCGCTCTTATGGTGTAATGGTTAGCACTCTGGACTTTGAATCCAGCGATCCGGGTTCAAGTCCCGGTAGGAGCTCGTTTTTGTGCGCGAGTTGTGGCGTGCGGAATGCGCTGTGGGTTGTGTGTGGCGTGCAAGTTGGTTTTTTGTGCATTTCGTGTGTGATGCAGTTAGTGCTGGTCTTATGGTGTAATGGTTAGCACTCTGGACTCTGAATCCAGCGATCCGGGTTCAAATCCCGGTAGGACCTCGTTTTGCACGCCTCCTGCCGACCCCAGCGCGCCTACGTTGTTGCTGCACTCCGGGGCAACCACGCGCCAACTTGGATCGCGCGCCAAGCTCCTGAAGTGACTGGGAATGGTCTGCTGAAGACAGGAACCGTCGCCGCCGACTTTCGTCTCGGAAGAGCTGGCGGACGCCTGCCTGCATGCCGGGACTTCGGAAGTCGCTGTCTGAGCTCCCTTTCGTCACCGAGCGGATCGACATGGCCAGCAACCATGCTGAGGCGCAAGAAACCGCATAACAACCCGAATCCCGAACACTGGCGGACCGAGAAGCCAGTCGTCCGAGGTGGGGTTTGAACCATCGATGTGGAGTATGGAGGAATCGATGCAGGTCGTACTGGGTCTGTGGCAGCAATGCGATACGAGAATGGTGTACGTGAGCAGCGTAGCATGCGTGTGGGGCCAGGTATCGAGCAGTATTCAAGCGGGTTCCGGAGTGGGCGCGCGAGGGCTGGGTTAGGCGCTCTTATGGTGTAATGGTTAGCACTCTGGACTTTGAATCCAGCGATCCGGGTTCAAGTCCCGGTAGGAGCTCGTTTTTGTGCGCGAGTTGTGGCGTGCGGAATGCGCTGTGGGTTGTGTGTGGCGTGCAAGTTGTTTTTTGTGCATTTCGTGTGTGATGCAGTTAGTGCTGGTCTTATGGTGTAATGGTTAGCACTCTGGACTCTGAATCCAGCGATCCGGGTTCAAATCCCGGTAGGACCTCGTTTTGCACGCCTCCTGCCGACCCCAGCGCGCCTCCGTTGTTGCTGCACTCCGGGGCAACCACGCGCCAACTTGGATCGCGCGCCAAGCTCCTGAAGTGACTGGGAATGGTCTGCTGAAGACAGGAACCGTCGCCGCCGACTTCCGTCTCGGAAGAGCTGGCCGACGCCTGCCTGCATGCCGGGACTTCGGAAGTCGCTGTCTGAGCTCCCTTTCGTCACCGAGCGGATCGACATGGCCAGCAACCATGCTGAGGCGCAAGAAACCGCATAACAACCCGAATCCCGAACACTGGCGGACCGAGAAGCCAGTCGTCCGAGGTGGGGTTTGAACCATCGATGTGTACGAAGGAATGGATGCAGGTCATACTGGGTCTGCGGCGGCAATGCGATACGAGAATGGTGTACGTGAGCAGCGTAGCATGCGTGTGGGGCCAGGTATCGAGCAGTATTCAAGCGGGTTCCGGAGTGGGCCCAGCGAGGGCTGGGTTAGGCGCTCTTATGGTGTAATGGTTAGCACTCTGGACTTTGAATCCAGCGATCCGGGTTCAAGTCCCGGTAGGAGCTCGTTTTTGTGCGCGAGTTGTGGCGTGCGGAATGCGCTGTGGGTTGTGTGTGGCGTGCAAGTTGGTTTTTTGTGCATTTCGTGTGTGATGCAGTTAGTGCTGGTCTTATGGTGTAATGGTTAGCACTCTGGACTCTGAATCCAGCGATCCGGGTTCAAATCCCGGTAGGACCTCGTTTTGCACGCCTCCTGCCGACCCCAGCGCGCCTCCGTTGTTGCTGCACTCCGGGGCAACCACGCGCCAACTTGGATCGCGCGCCAAGCTCCTGAAGTGACTGGGAATGGTCTGCTGAAGACAGGAACCGTCGCCGCCGACTTCCGTCTCGGAAGAGCTGGCCGACGCCTGCCTGCATGCCGGGACTTCGGAAGTCGCTGTCTGAGCTCCCTTTCGTCACCGAGCGGATCGACATGGCCAGCAACCATGCTGAGGCGCAAGAAACCGCATAACAACCCGAATCCCGAACACTGGCGGACCGAGAAGCCAGTCGTCCGAGGTGGGGTTTGAACCATCGATGTGTACGAAGGAATGGATGCAGGTCATACTGGGTCTGCGGCGGCAATGCGATACGAGAATGGTGTACGTGAGCAGCGTAGCATGCGTGTGGGGCCAGGTATCGAGCAGTATTCAAGCGGGTTCCGGAGTGGGCCCAGCGAGGGCTGGGTTAGGCGCTCTTATGGTGTAATGGTTAGCACTCTGGACTTTGAATCCAGCGATCCGGGTTCAAGTCCCGGTAGGAGCTCGTTTTTGTGCGCGAGTTGTGGCGTGCGGAATGCGCTGTGGGTTGTGTGTGGCGTGCAAGTTGGTTTTTTGTGCATTTCGTGTGTGATGCAGTTAGTGCTGGTCTTATGGTGTAATGGTTAGCACTCTGGACTCTGAATCCAGCGATCCGGGTTCAAATCCCGGTAGGACCTCGTTTTGCACGCCTCCTGCCGACCCCAGCGCGCCTACGTTGTTGCTGCACTCCGGGGCAACCACGCGCCAACTTGGATCGCGCGCCAAGCTCCTGAAGTGACTGGGAATGGTCTGCTGAAGACAGGAACCGTCGCCGCCGACTTTCGTCTCGGAAGAGCTGGCGGACGCCTGCCTGCATGCCGGGACTTCGGAAGTCGCTGTCTGAGCTCCCTTTCGTCACCGAGCGGATCGACATGGCCAGCAACCATGCTGAGGCGCAAGAAACCGCATAACAACCCGAATCCCGAACACTGGCGGACCGAGAAGCCAGTCGTCCGAGGTGGGGTTTGAACCATCGATGTGGAGTATGGAGGAATCGATGCAGGTCGTACTGGGTCTGTGGCAGCAATGCGATACGAGAATGGTGTACGTGAGCAGCGTAGCATGCGTGTGGGGCCAGGTATCGAGCAGTATTCAAGCGGGTTCCGGAGTGGGCGCGCGAGGGCTGGGTTAGGCGCTCTTATGGTGTAATGGTTAGCACTCTGGACTTTGAATCCAGCGATCCGGGTTCAAGTCCCGGTAGGAGCTCGTTTTTGTGCGCGAGTTGTGGCGTGCGGAATGCGCTGTGGGTTGTGTGTGGCGTGCAAGTTGGTTTTTTGTGCATTTCGTGTGTGATGCAGTTAGTGCTGGTCTTATGGTGTAATGGTTAGCACTCTGGACTCTGAATCCAGCGATCCGGGTTCAAATCCCGGTAGGACCTCGTTTTGCACGCCTCCTGCCGACCCCAGCGCGCCTCCGTTGTTGCTGCACTCCGGGGCAACCACGCGCCAACTTGGATCGCGCGCCAAGCTCCTGAAGTGACTGGGAATGGTCTGCTGAAGACAGGAACCGTCGCCGCCGACTTTCGTCTCGGAAGAGCTGGCGGACGCCTGCCTGCATGCCGGGACTTCGGAAGTCGCTGTCTGAGCTCCCTTTCGTCACCGAGCGGATCGACATGGCCAGCAACCATGCTGAGGCGCAAGAAACCGCATAACAACCCGAATCCCGAACACTGGCGGACCGAGAAGCCAGTCGTCCGAGGTGGGGTTTGAACCATCGATGTGGAGTATGGAGGAATCGATGCAGGTCGTACTGGGTCTGTGGCAGCAATGCGATACGAGAATGGTGTACGTGAGCAGCGTAGCATGCGTGTGGGGCCAGGTATCGAGCAGTATTCAAGCGGGTTCCGGAGTGGGCGCGCGAGGGCTGGGTTAGGCGCTCTTATGGTGTAATGGTTAGCACTCTGGACTTTGAATCCAGCGATCCGGGTTCAAGTCCCGGTAGGAGCTCGTTTTTGTGCGCGAGTTGTGGCGTGCGGAATGCGCTGTGGGTTGTGTGTGGCGTGCAAGTTGGTTTTTTGTGCATTTCGTGTGTGATGCAGTTAGTGCTGGTCTTATGGTGTAATGGTTAGCACTCTGGACTCTGAATCCAGCGATCCGGGTTCAAATCCCGGTAGGACCTCGTTTTGCACGCCTCCTGCCGACCCCAGCGCGCCTACGTTGTTGCTGCACTCCGGGGCAACCACGCGCCAACTTGGATCGCGCGCCAAGCTCCTGAAGTGACTGGGAATGGTCTGCTGAAGACAGGAACCGTCGCCGCCGACTTTCGTCTCGGAAGAGCTGGCGGACGCCTGCCTGCATGCCGGGACTTCGGAAGTCGCTGTCTGAGCTCCCTTTCGTCACCGAGCGGATCGACATGGCCAGCAACCATGCTGAGGCGCAAGAAACCGCATAACAACCCGAATCCCGAACACTGGCGGACCGAGAAGCCAGTCGTCCGAGGTGGGGTTTGAACCATCGATGTGGAGTATGGAGGAATCGATGCAGGTCGTACTGGGTCTGTGGCAGCAATGCGATACGAGAATGGTGTACGTGAGCAGCGTAGCATGCGTGTGGGGCCAGGTATCGAGCAGTATTCAAGCGGGTTCCGGAGTGGGCGCGCGAGGGCTGGGTTAGGCGCTCTTATGGTGTAATGGTTAGCACTCTGGACTTTGAATCCAGCGATCCGGGTTCAAGTCCCGGTAGGAGCTCGTTTTTGTGCGCGAGTTGTGGCGTGCGGAATGCGCTGTGGGTTGTGTGTGGCGTGCAAGTTGGTTTTTTGTGCATTTCGTGTGTGATGCAGTTAGTGCTGGTCTTATGGTGTAATGGTTAGCACTCTGGACTCTGAATCCAGCGATCCGGGTTCAAATCCCGGTAGGACCTCGTTTTGCACGCCTCCTGCCGACCCCAGCGCGCCTACGTTGTTGCTGCACTCCGGGGCAACCACGCGCCAACTTGGATCGCGCGCCAAGCTCCTGAAGTGACTGGGAATGGTCTGCTGAAGACAGGAACCGTCGCCGCCGACTTTCGTCTCGGAAGAGCTGGCGGACGCCTGCCTGCATGCCGGGACTTCGGAAGTCGCTGTCTGAGCTCCCTTTCGTCACCGAGCGGATCGACATGGCCAGCAACCATGCTGAGGCGCAAGAAACCGCATAACAACCCGAATCCCGAACACTGGCGGACCGAGAAGCCAGTCGTCCGAGGTGGGGTTTGAACCATCGATGTGGAGTATGGAGGAATCGATGCAGGTCGTACTGGGTCTGTGGCAGCAATGCGATACGAGAATGGTGTACGTGAGCAGCGTAGCATGCGTGTGGGGCCAGGTATCGAGCAGTATTCAAGCGGGTTCCGGAGTGGGCGCGCGAGGGCTGGGTTAGGCGCTCTTATGGTGTAATGGTTAGCACTCTGGACTTTGAATCCAGCGATCCGGGTTCAAGTCCCGGTAGGAGCTCGTTTTTGTGCGCGAGTTGTGGCGTGCGGAATGCGCTGTGGGTTGTGTGTGGCGTGCAAGTTGTTTTTTTGTGCATTTCGTGTGTGATGCAGTTAGTGCTGGTCTTATGGTGTAATGGTTAGCACTCTGGACTCTGAATCCAGCGATCCGGGTTCAAATCCCGGTAGGACCTCGTTTTGCACGCCTCCTGCCGACCCCAGCGCGCCTACGTTGTTGCTGCACTCCGGGGCAACCACGCGCCAACTTGGATCGCGCGCCAAGCTCCTGAAGTGACTGGGAATGGTCTGCTGAAGACAGGAACCGTCGCCGCCGACTTTCGTCTCGGAAGAGCTGGCGGACGCCTGCCTGCATGCCGGGACTTCGGAAGTCGCTGTCTGAGCTCCCTTTCGTCACCGAGCGGATCGACATGGCCAGCAACCATGCTGAGGCGCAAGAAACCGCATAACAACCCGAATCCCGAACACTGGCGGACCGAGAAGCCAGTCGTCCGAGGTGGGGTTTGAACCATCGATGTGTACGAAGGAATGGATGCAGGTCATACTGGGTCTGCGGCGGCAATGCGATACGAGAATGGTGTACGTGAGCAGCGTAGCATGCGTGTGGGGCCAGGTATCGAGCAGTATTCAAGCGGGTTCCGGAGTGGGCGCGCGAGGGCTGGGTTAGGCGCTCTTATGGTGTAATGGTTAGCACTCTGGACTTTGAATCCAGCGATCCGGGTTCAAGTCCCGGTAGGAGCTCGTTTTTGTGCGCGAGTTGTGGCGTGCGGAATGCGCTGTGGGTTGTGTGTGGCGTGCAAGTTGGTTTTTTGTGCATTTCGTGTGTGATGCAGTTAGTGCTGGTCTTATGGTGTAATGGTTAGCACTCTGGACTCTGAATCCAGCGATCCGGGTTCAAATCCCGGTAGGACCTCGTTTTTGTGCGCGAGTTGTGGCGTGCGGAATGCGCTGTGGGTTGTGTGTGGCGTGCAAGTTGGTTTTTTGTGCATTTCGTGTGTGATGCAGTTAGTGCTGGTCTTATGGTGTAATGGTTAGCACTCTGGACTCTGAATCCAGCGATCCGGGTTCAAATCCCGGTAGGACCTCGTTTTGCACGCCTCCTGCCGACCCCAGCGCGCCTACGTTGTTGCTGCACTCCGGGGCAACCACGCGCCAACTTGGATCGCGCGCCAAGCTCCTGAAGTGACTGGGAATGGTCTGCTGAAGACAGGAACCGTCGCCGCCGACTTTCGTCTCGGAAGAGCTGGCGGACGCCTGCCTGCATGCCGGGACTTCGGAAGTCGCTGTCTGAGCTCCCTTTCGTCACCGAGCGGATCGACATGGCCAGCAACCATGCTGAGGCGCAAGAAACCGCATAACAACCCGAATCCCGAACACTGGCGGACCGAGAAGCCAGTCGTCCGAGGTGGGGTTTGAACCATCGATGTGGAGTATGGAGGAATCGATGCAGGTCGTACTGGGTCTGTGGCAGCAATGCGATACGAGAATGGTGTACGTGAGCAGCGTAGCATGCGTGTGGGGCCAGGTATCGAGCAGTATTCAAGCGGGTTCCGGAGTGGGCGCGCGAGGGCTGGGTTAGGCGCTCTTATGGTGTAATGGTTAGCACTCTGGACTTTGAATCCAGCGATCCGGGTTCAAGTCCCGGTAGGAGCTCGTTTTTGTGCGCGAGTTGTGGCGTGCGGAATGCGCTGTGGGTTGTGTGTGGCGTGCAAGTTGGTTTTTTGTGCATTTCGTGTGTGATGCAGTTAGTGCTGGTCTTATGGTGTAATGGTTAGCACTCTGGACTCTGAATCCAGCGATCCGGGTTCAAATCCCGGTAGGACCTCGTTTTGCACGCCTCCTGCCGACCCCAGCGCGCCTACGTTGTTGCTGCACTCCGGGGCAACCACGCGCCAACTTGGATCGCGCGCCAAGCTCCTGAAGTGACTGGGAATGGTCTGCTGAAGACAGGAACCGTCGCCGCCGACTTTCGTCTCGGAAGAGCTGGCGGACGCCTGCCTGCATGCCGGGACTTCGGAAGTCGCTGTCTGAGCTCCCTTTCGTCACCGAGCGGATCGACATGGCCAGCAACCATGCTGAGGCGCAAGAAACCGCATAACAACCCGAATCCCGAACACTGGCGGACCGAGAAGCCAGTCGTCCGAGGTGGGGTTTGAACCATCGATGTGGAGTATGGAGGAATCGATGCAGGTCGTACTGGGTCTGTGGCAGCAATGCGATACGAGAATGGTGTACGTGAGCAGCGTAGCATGCGTGTGGGGCCAGGTATCGAGCAGTATTCAAGCGGGTTCCGGAGTGGGCGCGCGAGGGCTGGGTTAGGCGCTCTTATGGTGTAATGGTTAGCACTCTGGACTTTGAATCCAGCGATCCGGGTTCAAGTCCCGGTAGGAGCTCGTTTTTGTGCGCGAGTTGTGGCGTGCGGAATGCGCTGTGGGTTGTGTGTGGCGTGCAAGTTGGTTTTTTGTGCATTTCGTGTGTGATGCAGTTAGTGCTGGTCTTATGGTGTAATGGTTAGCACTCTGGACTCTGAATCCAGCGATCCGGGTTCAAATCCCGGTAGGACCTCGTTTTGCACGCCTCCTGCCGACCCCAGCGCGCCTCCGTTGTTGCTGCACTCCGGGGCAACCACGCGCCAACTTGGATCGCGCGCCAAGCTCCTGAAGTGACTGGGAATGGTCTGCTGAAGACAGGAACCGTCGCCGCCGACTTTCGTCTCGGAAGAGCTGGCGGACGCCTGCCTGCATGCCGGGACTTCGGAAGTCGCTGTCTGAGCTCCCTTTCGTCACCGAGCGGATCGACATGGCCAGCAACCATGCTGAGGCGCAAGAAACCGCATAACAACCCGAATCCCGAACACTGGCGGACCGAGAAGCCAGTCGTCCGAGGTGGGGTTTGAACCATCGATGTGGAGTATGGAGGAATCGATGCAGGTCGTACTGGGTCTGTGGCAGCAATGCGATACGAGAATGGTGTACGTGAGCAGCGTAGCATGCGTGTGGGGCCAGGTATCGAGCAGTATTCAAGCGGGTTCCGGAGTGGGCGCGCGAGGGCTGGGTTAGGCGCTCTTATGGTGTAATGGTTAGCACTCTGGACTTTGAATCCAGCGATCCGGGTTCAAGTCCCGGTAGGAGCTCGTTTTTGTGCGCGAGTTGTGGCGTGCGGAATGCGCTGTGGGTTGTGTGTGGCGTGCAAGTTGGTTTTTTGTGCATTTCGTGTGTGATGCAGTTAGTGCTGGTCTTATGGTGTAATGGTTAGCACTCTGGACTCTGAATCCAGCGATCCGGGTTCAAATCCCGGTAGGACCTCGTTTTGCACGCCTCCTGCCGACCCCAGCGCGCCTCCGTTGTTGCTGCACTCCGGGGCAACCACGCGCCAACTTGGATCGCGCGCCAAGCTCCTGAAGTGACTGGGAATGGTCTGCTGAAGACAGGAACCGTCGCCGCCGACTTTCGTCTCGGAAGAGCTGGCGGACGCCTGCCTGCATGCCGGGACTTCGGAAGTCGCTGTCTGAGCTCCCTTTCGTCACCGAGCGGATCGACATGGCCAGCAACCATGCTGAGGCGCAAGAAACCGCATAACAACCCGAATCCCGAACACTGGCGGACCGAGAAGCCAGTCGTCCGAGGTGGGGTTTGAACCATCGATGTGGAGTATGGAGGAATCGATGCAGGTCGTACTGGGTCTGTGGCAGCAATGCGATACGAGAATGGTGTACGTGAGCAGCGTAGCATGCGTGTGGGGCCAGGTATCGAGCAGTATTCAAGCGGGTTCCGGAGTGGGCGCGCGAGGGCTGGGTTAGGCGCTCTTATGGTGTAATGGTTAGCACTCTGGACTTTGAATCCAGCGATCCGGGTTCAAGTCCCGGTAGGAGCTCGTTTTTGTGCGCGAGTTGTGGCGTGCGGAATGCGCTGTGGGTTGTGTGTGGCGTGCAAGTTGGTTTTTTGTGCATTTCGTGTGTGATGCAGTTAGTGCTGGTCTTATGGTGTAATGGTTAGCACTCTGGACTCTGAATCCAGCGATCCGGGTTCAAATCCCGGTAGGACCTCGTTTTGCACGCCTCCTGCCGACCCCAGCGCGCCTACGTTGTTGCTGCACTCCGGGGCAACCACGCGCCAACTTGGATCGCGCGCCAAGCTCCTGAAGTGACTGGGAATGGTCTGCTGAAGACAGGAACCGTCGCCGCCGACTTTCGTCTCGGAAGAGCTGGCGGACGCCTGCCTGCATGCCGGGACTTCGGAAGTCGCTGTCTGAGCTCCCTTTCGTCACCGAGCGGATCGACATGGCCAGCAACCATGCTGAGGCGCAAGAAACCGCATAACAACCCGAATCCCGAACACTGGCGGACCGAGAAGCCAGTCGTCCGAGGTGGGGTTTGAACCATCGATGTGGAGTATGGAGGAATCGATGCAGGTCGTACTGGGTCTGTGGCAGCAATGCGATACGAGAATGGTGTACGTGAGCAGCGTAGCATGCGTGTGGGGCCAGGTATCGAGCAGTATTCAAGCGGGTTCCGGAGTGGGCGCGCGAGGGCTGGGTTAGGCGCTCTTATGGTGTAATGGTTAGCACTCTGGACTTTGAATCCAGCGATCCGGGTTCAAGTCCCGGTAGGAGCTCGTTTTTGTGCGCGAGTTGTGGCGTGCGGAATGCGCTGTGGGTTGTGTGTGGCGTGCAAGTTGGTTTTTTGTGCATTTCGTGTGTGATGCAGTTAGTGCTGGTCTTATGGTGTAATGGTTAGCACTCTGGACTCTGAATCCAGCGATCCGGGTTCAAATCCCGGTAGGACCTCGTTTTGCACGCCTCCTGCCGACCCCAGCGCGCCTCCGTTGTTGCTGCACTCCGGGGCAACCACGCGCCAACTTGGATCGCGCGCCAAGCTCCTGAAGTGACTGGGAATGGTCTGCTGAAGACAGGAACCGTCGCCGCCGACTTTCGTCTCGGAAGAGCTGGCGGACGCCTGCCTGCATGCCGGGACTTCGGAAGTCGCTGTCTGAGCTCCCTTTCGTCACCGAGCGGATCGACATGGCCAGCAACCATGCTGAGGCGCAAGAAACCGCATAACAACCCGAATCCCGAACACTGGCGGACCGAGAAGCCAGTCGTCCGAGGTGGGGTTTGAACCATCGATGTGGAGTATGGAGGAATCGATGCAGGTCGTACTGGGTCTGTGGCAGCAATGCGATACGAGAATGGTGTACGTGAGCAGCGTAGCATGCGTGTGGGGCCAGGTATCGAGCAGTATTCAAGCGGGTTCCGGAGTGGGCGCGCGAGGGCTGGGTTAGGCGCTCTTATGGTGTAATGGTTAGCACTCTGGACTTTGAATCCAGCGATCCGGGTTCAAGTCCCGGTAGGAGCTCGTTTTTGTGCGCGAGTTGTGGCGTGCGGAATGCGCTGTGGGTTGTGTGTGGCGTGCAAGTTGGTTTTTTGTGCATTTCGTGTGTGATGCAGTTAGTGCTGGTCTTATGGTGTAATGGTTAGCACTCTGGACTCTGAATCCAGCGATCCGGGTTCAAATCCCGGTAGGACCTCGTTTTGCACGCCTCCTGCCGACCCCAGCGCGCCTCCGTTGTTGCTGCACTCCGGGGCAACCACGCGCCAACTTGGATCGCGCGCCAAGCTCCTGAAGTGACTGGGAATGGTCTGCTGAAGACAGGAACCGTCGCCGCCGACTTTCGTCTCGGAAGAGCTGGCGGACGCCTGCCTGCATGCCGGGACTTCGGAAGTCGCTGTCTGAGCTCCCTTTCGTCACCGAGCGGATCGACATGGCCAGCAACCATGCTGAGGCGCAAGAAACCGCATAACAACCCGAATCCCGAACACTGGCGGACCGAGAAGCCAGTCGTCCGAGGTGGGGTTTGAACCATCGATGTGGAGTATGGAGGAATCGATGCAGGTCGTACTGGGTCTGTGGCAGCAATGCGATACGAGAATGGTGTACGTGAGCAGCGTAGCATGCGTGTGGGGCCAGGTATCGAGCAGTATTCAAGCGGGTTCCGGAGTGGGCGCGCGAGGGCTGGGTTAGGCGCTCTTATGGTGTAATGGTTAGCACTCTGGACTTTGAATCCAGCGATCCGGGTTCAAGTCCCGGTAGGAGCTCGTTTTTGTGCGCGAGTTGTGGCGTGCGGAATGCGCTGTGGGTTGTGTGTGGCGTGCAAGTTGGTTTTTTGTGCATTTCGTGTGTGATGCAGTTAGTGCTGGTCTTATGGTGTAATGGTTAGCACTCTGGACTCTGAATCCAGCGATCCGGGTTCAAATCCCGGTAGGACCTCGTTTTGCACGCCTCCTGCCGACCCCAGCGCGCCTCCGTTGTTGCTGCACTCCGGGGCAACCACGCGCCAACTTGGATCGCGCGCCAAGCTCCTGAAGTGACTGGGAATGGTCTGCTGAAGACAGGAACCGTCGCCGCCGACTTTCGTCTCGGAAGAGCTGGCGGACGCCTGCCTGCATGCCGGGACTTCGGAAGTCGCTGTCTGAGCTCCCTTTCGTCACCGAGCGGATCGACATGGCCAGCAACCATGCTGAGGCGCAAGAAACCGCATAACAACCCGAATCCCGAACACTGGCGGACCGAGAAGCCAGTCGTCCGAGGTGGGGTTTGAACCATCGATGTGGAGTATGGAGGAATCGATGCAGGTCGTACTGGGTCTGTGGCAGCAATGCGATACGAGAATGGTGTACGTGAGCAGCGTAGCATGCGTGTGGGGCCAGGTATCGAGCAGTATTCAAGCGGGTTCCGGAGTGGGCGCGCGAGGGCTGGGTTAGGCGCTCTTATGGTGTAATGGTTAGCACTCTGGACTTTGAATCCAGCGATCCGGGTTCAAGTCCCGGTAGGAGCTCGTTTTTGTGCGCGAGTTGTGGCGTGCGGAATGCGCTGTGGGTTGTGTGTGGCGTGCAAGTTGGTTTTTTGTGCATTTCGTGTGTGATGCAGTTAGTGCTGGTCTTATGGTGTAATGGTTAGCACTCTGGACTCTGAATCCAGCGATCCGGGTTCAAATCCCGGTAGGACCTCGTTTTGCACGCCTCCTGCCGACCCCAGCGCGCCTACGTTGTTGCTGCACTCCGGGGCAACCACGCGCCAACTTGGATCGCGCGCCAAGCTCCTGAAGTGACTGGGAATGGTCTGCTGAAGACAGGAACCGTCGCCGCCGACTTTCGTCTCGGAAGAGCTGGCGGACGCCTGCCTGCATGCCGGGACTTCGGAAGTCGCTGTCTGAGCTCCCTTTCGTCACCGAGCGGATCGACATGGCCAGCAACCATGCTGAGGCGCAAGAAACCGCATAACAACCCGAATCCCGAACACTGGCGGACCGAGAAGCCAGTCGTCCGAGGTGGGGTTTGAACCATCGATGTGTACGAAGGAATGGATGCAGGTCATACTGGGTCTGCGGCGGCAATGCGATACGAGAATGGTGTACGTGAGCAGCGTAGCATGCGTGTGGGGCCAGGTATCGAGCAGTATTCAAGCGGGTTCCGGAGTGGGCGCGCGAGGGCTGGGTTAGGCGCTCTTATGGTGTAATGGTTAGCACTCTGGACTTTGAATCCAGCGATCCGGGTTCAAGTCCCGGTAGGAGCTCGTTTTTGTGCGCGAGTTGTGGCGTGCGGAATGCGCTGTGGGTTGTGTGTGGCGTGCAAGTTGGTTTTTTGTGCATTTCGTGTGTGATGCAGTTAGTGCTGGTCTTATGGTGTAATGGTTAGCACTCTGGACTCTGAATCCAGCGATCCGGGTTCAAATCCCGGTAGGACCTCGTTTTGCACGCCTCCTGCCGACCCCAGCGCGCCTACGTTGTTGCTGCACTCCGGGGCAACCACGCGCCAACTTGGATCGCGCGCCAAGCTCCTGAAGTGACTGGGAATGGTCTGCTGAAGACAGGAACCGTCGCCGCCGACTTTCGTCTCGGAAGAGCTGGCGGACGCCTGCCTGCATGCCGGGACTTCGGAAGTCGCTGTCTGAGCTCCCTTTCGTCACCGAGCGGATCGACATGGCCAGCAACCATGCTGAGGCGCAAGAAACCGCATAACAACCCGAATCCCGAACACTGGCGGACCGAGAAGCCAGTCGTCCGAGGTGGGGTTTGAACCATCGATGTGTACGAAGGAATGGATGCAGGTCATACTGGGTCTGCGGCGGCAATGCGATACGAGAATGGTGTACGTGAGCAGCGTAGCATGCGTGTGGGGCCAGGTATCGAGCAGTATTCAAGCGGGTTCCGGAGTGGGCGCGCGAGGGCTGGGTTAGGCGCTCTTATGGTGTAATGGTTAGCACTCTGGACTTTGAATCCAGCGATCCGGGTTCAAGTCCCGGTAGGAGCTCGTTTTTGTGCGCGAGTTGTGGCGTGCGGAATGCGCTGTGGGTTGTGTGTGGCGTGCAAGTTGGTTTTTTGTGCATTTCGTGTGTGATGCAGTTAGTGCTGGTCTTATGGTGTAATGGTTAGCACTCTGGACTCTGAATCCAGCGATCCGGGTTCAAATCCCGGTAGGACCTCGTTTTGCACGCCTCCTGCCGACCCCAGCGCGCCTACGTTGTTGCTGCACTCCGGGGCAACCACGCGCCAACTTGGATCGCGCGCCAAGCTCCTGAAGTGACTGGGAATGGTCTGCTGAAGACAGGAACCGTCGCCGCCGACTTTCGTCTCGGAAGAGCTGGCGGACGCCTGCCTGCATGCCGGGACTTCGGAAGTCGCTGTCTGAGCTCCCTTTCGTCACCGAGCGGATCGACATGGCCAGCAACCATGCTGAGGCGCAAGAAACCGCATAACAACCCGAATCCCGAACACTGGCGGACCGAGAAGCCAGTCGTCCGAGGTGGGGTTTGAACCATCGATGTGTACGAAGGAATGGATGCAGGTCATACTGGGTCTGCGGCGGCAATGCGATACGAGAATGGTGTACGTGAGCAGCGTAGCATGCGTGTGGGGCCAGGTATCGAGCAGTATTCAAGCGGGTTCCGGAGTGGGCGCGCGAGGGCTGGGTTAGGCGCTCTTATGGTGTAATGGTTAGCACTCTGGACTTTGAATCCAGCGATCCGGGTTCAAGTCCCGGTAGGAGCTCGTTTTTGTGCGCGAGTTGTGGCGTGCGGAATGCGCTGTGGGTTGTGTGTGGCGTGCAAGTTGGTTTTTTGTGCATTTCGTGTGTGATGCAGTTAGTGCTGGTCTTATGGTGTAATGGTTAGCACTCTGGACTCTGAATCCAGCGATCCGGGTTCAAATCCCGGTAGGACCTCGTTTTGCACGCCTCCTGCCGACCCCAGCGCGCCTACGTTGTTGCTGCACTCCGGGGCAACCACGCGCCAACTTGGATCGCGCGCCAAGCTCCTGAAGTGACTGGGAATGGTCTGCTGAAGACAGGAACCGTCGCCGCCGACTTTCGTCTCGGAAGAGCTGGCGGACGCCTGCCTGCATGCCGGGACTTCGGAAGTCGCTGTCTGAGCTCCCTTTCGTCACCGAGCGGATCGACATGGCCAGCAACCATGCTGAGGCGCAAGAAACCGCATAACAACCCGAATCCCGAACACTGGCGGACCGAGAAGCCAGTCGTCCGAGGTGGGGTTTGAACCATCGATGTGGAGTATGGAGGAATCGATGCAGGTCGTACTGGGTCTGTGGCAGCAATGCGATACGAGAATGGTGTACGTGAGCAGCGTAGCATGCGTGTGGGGCCAGGTATCGAGCAGTATTCAAGCGGGTTCCGGAGTGGGCGCGCGAGGGCTGGGTTAGGCGCTCTTATGGTGTAATGGTTAGCACTCTGGACTTTGAATCCAGCGATCCGGGTTCAAGTCCCGGTAGGAGCTCGTTTTTGTGCGCGAGTTGTGGCGTGCGGAATGCGCTGTGGGTTGTGTGTGGCGTGCAAGTTGGTTTTTTGTGCATTTCGTGTGTGATGCAGTTAGTGCTGGTCTTATGGTGTAATGGTTAGCACTCTGGACTCTGAATCCAGCGATCCGGGTTCAAATCCCGGTAGGACCTCGTTTTGCACGCCTCCTGCCGACCCCAGCGCGCCTACGTTGTTGCTGCACTCCGGGGCAACCACGCGCCAACTTGGATCGCGCGCCAAGCTCCTGAAGTGACTGGGAATGGTCTGCTGAAGACAGGAACCGTCGCCGCCGACTTTCGTCTCGGAAGAGCTGGCGGACGCCTGCCTGCATGCCGGGACTTCGGAAGTCGCTGTCTGAGCTCCCTTTCGTCACCGAGCGGATCGACATGGCCAGCAACCATGCTGAGGCGCAAGAAACCGCATAACAACCCGAATCCCGAACACTGGCGGACCGAGAAGCCAGTCGTCCGAGGTGGGGTTTGAACCATCGATGTGGAGTATGGAGGAATCGATGCAGGTCGTACTGGGTCTGTGGCAGCAATGCGATACGAGAATGGTGTACGTGAGCAGCGTAGCATGCGTGTGGGGCCAGGTATCGAGCAGTATTCAAGCGGGTTCCGGAGTGGGCGCGCGAGGGCTGGGTTAGGCGCTCTTATGGTGTAATGGTTAGCACTCTGGACTTTGAATCCAGCGATCCGGGTTCAAGTCCCGGTAGGAGCTCGTTTTTGTGCGCGAGTTGTGGCGTGCGGAATGCGCTGTGGGTTGTGTGTGGCGTGCAAGTTGGTTTTTTGTGCATTTCGTGTGTGATGCAGTTAGTGCTGGTCTTATGGTGTAATGGTTAGCACTCTGGACTCTGAATCCAGCGATCCGGGTTCAAATCCCGGTAGGACCTCGTTTTGCACGCCTCCTGCCGACCCCAGCGCGCCTACGTTGTTGCTGCACTCCGGGGCAACCACGCGCCAACTTGGATCGCGCGCCAAGCTCCTGAAGTGACTGGGAATGGTCTGCTGAAGACAGGAACCGTCGCCGCCGACTTTCGTCTCGGAAGAGCTGGCGGACGCCTGCCTGCATGCCGGGACTTCGGAAGTCGCTGTCTGAGCTCCCTTTCGTCACCGAGCGGATCGACATGGCCAGCAACCATGCTGAGGCGCAAGAAACCGCATAACAACCCGAATCCCGAACACTGGCGGACCGAGAAGCCAGTCGTCCGAGGTGGGGTTTGAACCATCGATGTGGAGTATGGAGGAATCGATGCAGGTCGTACTGGGTCTGTGGCAGCAATGCGATACGAGAATGGTGTACGTGAGCAGCGTAGCATGCGTGTGGGGCCAGGTATCGAGCAGTATTCAAGCGGGTTCCGGAGTGGGCGCGCGAGGGCTGGGTTAGGCGCTCTTATGGTGTAATGGTTAGCACTCTGGACTTTGAATCCAGCGATCCGGGTTCAAGTCCCGGTAGGAGCTCGTTTTTGTGCGCGAGTTGTGGCGTGCGGAATGCGCTGTGGGTTGTGTGTGGCGTGCAAGTTGGTTTTTTGTGCATTTCGTGTGTGATGCAGTTAGTGCTGGTCTTATGGTGTAATGGTTAGCACTCTGGACTCTGAATCCAGCGATCCGGGTTCAAATCCCGGTAGGACCTCGTTTTGCACGCCTCCTGCCGACCCCAGCGCGCCTACGTTGTTGCTGCACTCCGGGGCAACCACGCGCCAACTTGGATCGCGCGCCAAGCTCCTGAAGTGACTGGGAATGGTCTGCTGAAGACAGGAACCGTCGCCGCCGACTTTCGTCTCGGAAGAGCTGGCGGACGCCTGCCTGCATGCCGGGACTTCGGAAGTCGCTGTCTGAGCTCCCTTTCGTCACCGAGCGGATCGACATGGCCAGCAACCATGCTGAGGCGCAAGAAACCGCATAACAACCCGAATCCCGAACACTGGCGGACCGAGAAGCCAGTCGTCCGAGGTGGGGTTTGAACCATCGATGTGGAGTATGGAGGAATCGATGCAGGTCGTACTGGGTCTGTGGCAGCAATGCGATACGAGAATGGTGTACGTGAGCAGCGTAGCATGCGTGTGGGGCCAGGTATCGAGCAGTATTCAAGCGGGTTCCGGAGTGGGCGCGCGAGGGCTGGGTTAGGCGCTCTTATGGTGTAATGGTTAGCACTCTGGACTTTGAATCCAGCGATCCGGGTTCAAGTCCCGGTAGGAGCTCGTTTTTGTGCGCGAGTTGTGGCGTGCGGAATGCGCTGTGGGTTGTGTGTGGCGTGCAAGTTGGTTTTTTGTGCATTTCGTGTGTGATGCAGTTAGTGCTGGTCTTATGGTGTAATGGTTAGCACTCTGGACTCTGAATCCAGCGATCCGGGTTCAAATCCCGGTAGGACCTCGTTTTGCACGCCTCCTGCCGACCCCAGCGCGCCTACGTTGTTGCTGCACTCCGGGGCAACCACGCGCCAACTTGGATCGCGCGCCAAGCTCCTGAAGTGACTGGGAATGGTCTGCTGAAGACAGGAACCGTCGCCGCCGACTTTCGTCTCGGAAGAGCTGGCGGACGCCTGCCTGCATGCCGGGACTTCGGAAGTCGCTGTCTGAGCTCCCTTTCGTCACCGAGCGGATCGACATGGCCAGCAACCATGCTGAGGCGCAAGAAACCGCATAACAACCCGAATCCCGAACACTGGCGGACCGAGAAGCCAGTCGTCCGAGGTGGGGTTTGAACCATCGATGTGGAGTATGGAGGAATCGATGCAGGTCGTACTGGGTCTGTGGCAGCAATGCGATACGAGAATGGTGTACGTGAGCAGCGTAGCATGCGTGTGGGGCCAGGTATCGAGCAGTATTCAAGCGGGTTCCGGAGTGGGCGCGCGAGGGCTGGGTTAGGCGCTCTTATGGTGTAATGGTTAGCACTCTGGACTTTGAATCCAGCGATCCGGGTTCAAGTCCCGGTAGGAGCTCGTTTTTGTGCGCGAGTTGTGGCGTGCGGAATGCGCTGTGGGTTGTGTGTGGCGTGCAAGTTGGTTTTTTGTGCATTTCGTGTGTGATGCAGTTAGTGCTGGTCTTATGGTGTAATGGTTAGCACTCTGGACTCTGAATCCAGCGATCCGGGTTCAAATCCCGGTAGGACCTCGTTTTGCACGCCTCCTGCCGACCCCAGCGCGCCTACGTTGTTGCTGCACTCCGGGGCAACCACGCGCCAACTTGGATCGCGCGCCAAGCTCCTGAAGTGACTGGGAATGGTCTGCTGAAGACAGGAACCGTCGCCGCCGACTTTCGTCTCGGAAGAGCTGGCGGACGCCTGCCTGCATGCCGGGACTTCGGAAGTCGCTGTCTGAGCTCCCTTTCGTCACCGAGCGGATCGACATGGCCAGCAACCATGCTGAGGCGCAAGAAACCGCATAACAACCCGAATCCCGAACACTGGCGGACCGAGAAGCCAGTCGTCCGAGGTGGGGTTTGAACCATCGATGTGGAGTATGGAGGAATCGATGCAGGTCGTACTGGGTCTGTGGCAGCAATGCGATACGAGAATGGTGTACGTGAGCAGCGTAGCATGCGTGTGGGGCCAGGTATCGAGCAGTATTCAAGCGGGTTCCGGAGTGGGCGCGCGAGGGCTGGGTTAGGCGCTCTTATGGTGTAATGGTTAGCACTCTGGACTTTGAATCCAGCGATCCGGGTTCAAGTCCCGGTAGGAGCTCGTTTTTGTGCGCGAGTTGTGGCGTGCGGAATGCGCTGTGGGTTGTGTGTGGCGTGCAAGTTGGTTTTTTGTGCATTTCGTGTGTGATGCAGTTAGTGCTGGTCTTATGGTGTAATGGTTAGCACTCTGGACTCTGAATCCAGCGATCCGGGTTCAAATCCCGGTAGGACCTCGTTTTGCACGCCTCCTGCCGACCCCAGCGCGCCTACGTTGTTGCTGCACTCCGGGGCAACCACGCGCCAACTTGGATCGCGCGCCAAGCTCCTGAAGTGACTGGGAATGGTCTGCTGAAGACAGGAACCGTCGCCGCCGACTTTCGTCTCGGAAGAGCTGGCGGACGCCTGCCTGCATGCCGGGACTTCGGAAGTCGCTGTCTGAGCTCCCTTTCGTCACCGAGCGGATCGACATGGCCAGCAACCATGCTGAGGCGCAAGAAACCGCATAACAACCCGAATCCCGAACACTGGCGGACCGAGAAGCCAGTCGTCCGAGGTGGGGTTTGAACCATCGATGTGGAGTATGGAGGAATCGATGCAGGTCGTACTGGGTCTGTGGCAGCAATGCGATACGAGAATGGTGTACGTGAGCAGCGTAGCATGCGTGTGGGGCCAGGTATCGAGCAGTATTCAAGCGGGTTCCGGAGTGGGCGCGCGAGGGCTGGGTTAGGCGCTCTTATGGTGTAATGGTTAGCACTCTGGACTTTGAATCCAGCGATCCGGGTTCAAGTCCCGGTAGGAGCTCGTTTTTGTGCGCGAGTTGTGGCGTGCGGAATGCGCTGTGGGTTGTGTGTGGCGTGCAAGTTGGTTTTTTGTGCATTTCGTGTGTGATGCAGTTAGTGCTGGTCTTATGGTGTAATGGTTAGCACTCTGGACTCTGAATCCAGCGATCCGGGTTCAAATCCCGGTAGGACCTCGTTTTGCACGCCTCCTGCCGACCCCAGCGCGCCTACGTTGTTGCTGCACTCCGGGGCAACCACGCGCCAACTTGGATCGCGCGCCAAGCTCCTGAAGTGACTGGGAATGGTCTGCTGAAGACAGGAACCGTCGCCGCCGACTTTCGTCTCGGAAGAGCTGGCGGACGCCTGCCTGCATGCCGGGACTTCGGAAGTCGCTGTCTGAGCTCCCTTTCGTCACCGAGCGGATCGACATGGCCAGCAACCATGCTGAGGCGCAAGAAACCGCATAACAACCCGAATCCCGAACACTGGCGGACCGAGAAGCCAGTCGTCCGAGGTGGGGTTTGAACCATCGATGTGTACGAAGGAATGGATGCAGGTCATACTGGGTCTGCGGCGGCAATGCGATACGAGAATGGTGTACGTGAGCAGCGTAGCATGCGTGTGGGGCCAGGTATCGAGCAGTATTCAAGCGGGTTCCGGAGTGGGCGCGCGAGGGCTGGGTTAGGCGCTCTTACGGTGTAATGGTTAGCACTCTGGACTTTGAATCCAGCGATCCGGGTTCAAGTCCCGGTAGGAGCTCGTTTTTGTGCGCGAGTTGTGGCGTGCGGAATGCGCTGTGGGTTGTGTGTGGCGTGCAAGTTGGTTTTTTGTGCATTTCGTGTGTGATGCAGTTAGTGCTGGTCTTATGGTGTAATGGTTAGCACTCTGGACTCTGAATCCAGCGATCCGGGTTCAAATCCCGGTAGGACCTCGTTTTGCACGCCTCCTGCCGACCCCAGCGCGCCTACGTTGTTGCTGCACTCCGGGGCAACCACGCGCCAACTTGGATCGCGCGCCAAGCTCCTGAAGTGACTGGGAATGGTCTGCTGAAGACAGGAACCGTCGCCGCCGACTTTCGTCTCGGAAGAGCTGGCGGACGCCTGCCTGCATGCCGGGACTTCGGAAGTCGCTGTCTGAGCTCCCTTTCGTCACCGAGCGGATCGACATGGCCAGCAACCATGCTGGCGCAAGAAACCGCATAACAACCCGAATCCCGAACACTGGCGGACCGAGAAGCCAGTCGTCCGAGGTGGGGTTTGAACCATCGATGTGGAGTATGGAGGAATCGATGCAGGTCGTACTGGGTCTGTGGCAGCAATGCGATACGAGAATGGTGTACGTGAGCAGCGTAGCATGCGTGTGGGGCCAGGTATCGAGCAGTATTCAAGCGGGTTCCGGAGTGGGCGCGCGAGGGCTGGGTTAGGCGCTCTTATGGTGTAATGGTTAGCACTCTGGACTTTGAATCCAGCGATCCGGGTTCAAGTCCCGGTAGGAGCTCGTTTTTGTGCGCGAGTTGTGGCGTGCGGAATGCGCTGTGGGTTGTGTGTGGCGTGCAAGTTGGTTTTTTGTGCATTTCGTGTGTGATGCAGTTAGTGCTGGTCTTATGGTGTAATGGTTAGCACTCTGGACTCTGAATCCAGCGATCCGGGTTCAAATCCCGGTAGGACCTCGTTTTGCACGCCTCCTGCCGACCCCAGCGCGCCTACGTTGTTGCTGCACTCCGGGGCAACCACGCGCCAACTTGGATCGCGCGCCAAGCTCCTGAAGTGACTGGGAATGGTCTGCTGAAGACAGGAACCGTCGCCGCCGACTTTCGTCTCGGAAGAGCTGGCGGACGCCTGCCTGCATGCCGGGACTTCGGAAGTCGCTGTCTGAGCTCCCTTTCGTCACCGAGCGGATCGACATGGCCAGCAACCATGCTGGCGCAAGAAACCGCATAACAACCCGAATCCCGAACACTGGCGGACCGAGAAGCCAGTCGTCCGAGGTGGGGTTTGAACCATCGATGTGGAGTATGGAGGAATCGATGCAGGTCGTACTGGGTCTGTGGCAGCAATGCGATACGAGAATGGTGTACGTGAGCAGCGTAGCATGCGTGTGGGGCCAGGTATCGAGCAGTATTCAAGCGGGTTCCGGAGTGGGCGCGCGAGGGCTGGGTTAGGCGCTCTTATGGTGTAATGGTTAGCACTCTGGACTTTGAATCCAGCGATCCGGGTTCAAGTCCCGGTAGGAGCTCGTTTTTGTGCGCGAGTTGTGGCGTGCGGAATGCGCTGTGGGTTGTGTGTGGCGTGCAAGTTGGTTTTTTGTGCATTTCGTGTGTGATGCAGTTAGTGCTGGTCTTATGGTGTAATGGTTAGCACTCTGGACTCTGAATCCAGCGATCCGGGTTCAAATCCCGGTAGGACCTCGTTTTGCACGCCTCCTGCCGACCCCAGCGCGCCTACGTTGTTGCTGCACTCCGGGGCAACCACGCGCCAACTTGGATCGCGCGCCAAGCTCCTGAAGTGACTGGGAATGGTCTGCTGAAGACAGGAACCGTCGCCGCCGACTTTCGTCTCGGAAGAGCTGGCGGACGCCTGCCTGCATGCCGGGACTTCGGAAGTCGCTGTCTGAGCTCCCTTTCGTCACCGAGCGGATCGACATGGCCAGCAACCATGCTGGCGCAAGAAACCGCATAACAACCCGAATCCCGAACACTGGCGGACCGAGAAGCCAGTCGTCCGAGGTGGGGTTTGAACCATCGATGTGGAGTATGGAGGAATCGATGCAGGTCGTACTGGGTCTGTGGCAGCAATGCGATACGAGAATGGTGTACGTGAGCAGCGTAGCATGCGCGTGGGGCCAGGTATCGAGCAGTATTCAAGCGGGTTCCGGAGTGGGCGCGCGAGGGCTGGGTTAGGCGCTCTTATGGTGTAATGGTTAGCACTCTGGACTTTGAATCCAGCGATCCGGGTTCAAGTCCCGGTAGGAGCTCGTTTTTGTGCGCGAGTTGTGGCGTGCGGAATGCGCTGTGGGTTGTGTGTGGCGTGCAAGTTGTTTTTTTGTGCATTTCGTGTGTGATGCAGTTAGTGCTGGTCTTATGGTGTAATGGTTAGCACTCTGGACTCTGAATCCAGCGATCCGGGTTCAAATCCCGGTAGGACCTCGTTTTGCACGCCTCCTGCCGACCCCAGCGCGCCTCCGTTGTTGCTGCACTCCGGGGCAACCACGCGCCAACTTGGATCGCGCGCCAAGCTCCTGAAGTGACTGGGAATGGTCTGCTGAAGACAGGAACCGTCGCCGCCGACTTTCGTCTCGGAAGAGCTGGCGGACGCCTGCCTGCATGCCGGGACTTCGGAAGTCGCTGTCTGAGCTCCCTTTCGTCACCGAGCGGATCGACATGGCCAGCAACCATGCTGGCGCAAGAAACCGCATAACAACCCCAATCCCGAACACTGGCGGACCGAGAAGCCAGTCGTCCGAGGTGGGGTTTGAACCATCGATGTGGAGTATGGAGGAATCGATGCAGGTCGTACTGGGTCTGTGGCAGCAATGCGATACGAGAATGGTGTACGTGAGCAGCGTAGCATGCGTGTGGGGCCAGGTATCGAGCAGTATTCAAGCGGGTTCCGGAGTGGGCGCGCGAGGGCTGGGTTAGGCGCTCTTATGGTGTAATGGTTAGCACTCTGGACTTTGAATCCAGCGATCCGGGTTCAAGTCCCGGTAGGAGCTCGTTTTTGTGCGCGAGTTGTGGCGTGCGGAATGCGCTGTGGGTTGTGTGTGGCGTGCAAGTTGGTTTTTTGTGCATTTCGTGTGTGATGCAGTTAGTGCTGGTCTTATGGTGTAATGGTTAGCACTCTGGACTCTGAATCCAGCGATCCGGGTTCAAATCCCGGTAGGACCTCGTTTTGCACGCCTCCTGCCGACCCCAGCGCGCCTCCGTTGTTGCTGCACTCCGGGGCAACCACGCGCCAACTTGGATCGCGCGCCAAGCTCCTGAAGTGACTGGGAATGGTCTGCTGAAGACAGGAACCGTCGCCGCCGACTTTCGTCTCGGAAGAGCTGGCGGACGCCTGCCTGCATGCCGGGACTTCGGAAGTCGCTGTCTGAGCTCCCTTTCGTCACCGAGCGGATCGACATGGCCAGCAACCATGCTGGCGCAAGAAACCGCATAACAACCCGAATCCCGAACACTGGCGGACCGAGAAGCCAGTCGTCCGAGGTGGGGTTTGAACCATCGATGTGGAGTATGGAGGAATCGATGCAGGTCGTACTGGGTCTGTGGCAGCAATGCGATACGAGAATGGTGTACGTGAGCAGCGTAGCATGCGTGTGGGGCCAGGTATCGAGCAGTATTCAAGCGGGTTCCGGAGTGGGCGCGCGAGGGCTGGGTTAGGCGCTCTTATGGTGTAATGGTTAGCACTCTGGACTTTGAATCCAGCGATCCGGGTTCAAGTCCCGGTAGGAGCTCGTTTTTGTGCGCGAGTTGTGGCGTGCGGAATGCGCTGTGGGTTGTGTGTGGCGTGCAAGTTGGTTTTTTGTGCATTTCGTGTGTGATGCAGTTAGTGCTGGTCTTATGGTGTAATGGTTAGCACTCTGGACTCTGAATCCAGCGATCCGGGTTCAAATCCCGGTAGGACCTCGTTTTGCACGCCTCCTGCCGACCCCAGCGCGCCTACGTTGTTGCTGCACTCCGGGGCAACCACGCGCCAACTTGGATCGCGCGCCAAGCTCCTGAAGTGACTGGGAATGGTCTGCTGAAGACAGGAACCGTCGCCGCCGACTTTCGTCTCGGAAGAGCTGGCGGACGCCTGCCTGCATGCCGGGACTTCGGAAGTCGCTGTCTGAGCTCCCTTTCGTCACCGAGCGGATCGACATGGCCAGCAACCATGCTGGCGCAAGAAACCGCATAACAACCCGAATCCCGAACACTGGCGGACCGAGAAGCCAGTCGTCCGAGGTGGGGTTTGAACCATCGATGTGGAGTATGGAGGAATCGATGCAGGTCGTACTGGGTCTGTGGCAGCAATGCGATACGAGAATGGTGTACGTGAGCAGCGTAGCATGCGTGTGGGGCCAGGTATCGAGCAGTATTCAAGCGGGTTCCGGAGTGGGCGCGCGAGGGCTGGGTTAGGCGCTCTTATGGTGTAATGGTTAGCACTCTGGACTTTGAATCCAGCGATCCGGGTTCAAGTCCCGGTAGGAGCTCGTTTTTGTGCGCGAGTTGTGGCGTGCGGAATGCGCTGTGGGTTGTGTGTGGCGTGCAAGTTGGTTTTTTGTGCATTTCGTGTGTGATGCAGTTAGTGCTGGTCTTATGGTGTAATGGTTAGCACTCTGGACTCTGAATCCAGCGATCCGGGTTCAAATCCCGGTAGGACCTCGTTTTGCACGCCTCCTGCCGACCCCAGCGCGCCTCCGTTGTTGCTGCACTCCGGGGCAACCACGCGCCAACTTGGATCGCGCGCCAAGCTCCTGAAGTGACTGGGAATGGTCTGCTGAAGACAGGAACCGTCGCCGCCGACTTTCGTCTCGGAAGAGCTGGCGGACGCCTGCCTGCATGCCGGGACTTCGGAAGTCGCTGTCTGAGCTCCCTTTCGTCACCGAGCGGATCGACATGGCCAGCAACCATGCTGGCGCAAGAAACCGCATAACAACCCGAATCCCGAACACTGGCGGACCGAGAAGCCAGTCGTCCGAGGTGGGGTTTGAACCATCGATGTGGAGTATGGAGGAATCGATGCAGGTCGTACTGGGTCTGTGGCAGCAATGCGATACGAGAATGGTGTACGTGAGCAGCGTAGCATGCGTGTGGGGCCAGGTATCGAGCAGTATTCAAGCGGGTTCCGGAGTGGGCGCGCGAGGCCTGGGTTAGGCGCTCTTATGGTGTAATGGTTAGCACTCTGGACTTTGAATCCAGCGATCCGGGTTCAAGTCCCGGTAGGAGCTCGTTTTTGTGCGCGAGTTGTGGCGTGCGGAATGCGCTGTGGGTTGTGTGTGGCGTGCAAGTTGGTTTTTTGTGCATTTCGTGTGTGATGCAGTTAGTGCTGGTCTTATGGTGTAATGGTTAGCACTCTGGACTCTGAATCCAGCGATCCGGGTTCAAATCCCGGTAGGACCTCGTTTTGCACGCCTCCTGCCGACCCCAGCGCGCCTACGTTGTTGCTGCACTCCGGGGCAACCACGCGCCAACTTGGATCGCGCGCCAAGCTCCTGAAGTGACTGGGAATGGTCTGCTGAAGACAGGAACCGTCGCCGCCGACTTTCGTCTCGGAAGAGCTGGCGGACGCCTGCCTGCATGCCGGGACTTCGGAAGTCGCTGTCTGAGCTCCCTTTCGTCACCGAGCGGATCGACATGGCCAGCAACCATGCTGGCGCAAGAAACCGCATAACAACCCGAATCCCGAACACTGGCGGACCGAGAAGCCAGTCGTCCGAGGTGGGGTTTGAACCATCGATGTGGAGTATGGAGGAATCGATGCAGGTCGTACTGGGTCTGTGGCAGCAATGCGATACGAGAATGGTGTACGTGAGCAGCGTAGCATGCGTGTGGGGCCAGGTATCGAGCAGTATTCAAGCGGGTTCCGGAGTGGGCGCGCGAGGGCTGGGTTAGGCGCTCTTATGGTGTAATGGTTAGCACTCTGGACTTTGAATCCAGCGATCCGGGTTCAAGTCCCGGTAGGAGCTCGTTTTTGTGCGCGAGTTGTGGCGTGCGGAATGCGCTGTGGGTTGTGTGTGGCGTGCAAGTTGGTTTTTTGTGCATTTCGTGTGTGATGCAGTTAGTGCTGGTCTTATGGTGTAATGGTTAGCACTCTGGACTCTGAATCCAGCGATCCGGGTTCAAATCCCGGTAGGACCTCGTTTTGCACGCCTCCTGCCGACCCCAGCGCGCCTCCGTTGTTGCTGCACTCCGGGGCAACCACGCGCCAACTTGGATCGCGCGCCAAGCTCCTGAAGTGACTGGGAATGGTCTGCTGAAGACAGGAACCGTCGCCGCCGACTTTCGTCTCGGAAGAGCTGGCGGACGCCTGCCTGCATGCCGGGACTTCGGAAGTCGCTGTCTGAGCTCCCTTTCGTCACCGAGCGGATCGACATGGCCAGCAACCATGCTGGCGCAAGAAACCGCATAACAACCCGAATCCCGAACACTGGCGGACCGAGAAGCCAGTCGTCCGAGGTGGGGTTTGAACCATCGATGTGGAGTATGGAGGAATCGATGCAGGTCGTACTGGGTCTGTGGCAGCAATGCGATACGAGAATGGTGTACGTGAGCAGCGTAGCATGCGTGTGGGGCCAGGTATCGAGCAGTATTCAAGCGGGTTCCGGAGTGGGCGCGCGAGGGCTGGGTTAGGCGCTCTTATGGTGTAATGGTTAGCACTCTGGACTTTGAATCCAGCGATCCGGGTTCAAGTCCCGGTAGGAGCTCGTTTTTGTGCGCGAGTTGTGGCGTGCGGAATGCGCTGTGGGTTGTGTGTGGCGTGCAAGTTGGTTTTTTGTGCATTTCGTGTGTGATGCAGTTAGTGCTGGTCTTATGGTGTAATGGTTAGCACTCTGGACTCTGAATCCAGCGATCCGGGTTCAAATCCCGGTAGGACCTCGTTTTGCACGCCTCCTGCCGACCCCAGCGCGCCTACGTTGTTGCTGCACTCCGGGGCAACCACGCGCCAACTTGGATCGCGCGCCAAGCTCCTGAAGTGACTGGGAATGGTCTGCTGAAGACAGGAACCGTCGCCGCCGACTTTCGTCTCGGAAGAGCTGGCGGACGCCTGCCTGCATGCCGGGACTTCGGAAGTCGCTGTCTGAGCTCCCTTTCGTCACCGAGCGGATCGACATGGCCAGCAACCATGCTGGCGCAAGAAACCGCATAACAACCCGAATCCCGAACACTGGCGGACCGAGAAGCCAGTCGTCCGAGGTGGGGTTTGAACCATCGATGTGGAGTATGGAGGAATCGATGCAGGTCGTACTGGGTCTGTGGCAGCAATGCGATACGAGAATGGTGTACGTGAGCAGCGTAGCATGCGTGTGGGGCCAGGTATCGAGCAGTATTCAAGCGGGTTCCGGAGTGGGCGCGCGAGGGCTGGGTTAGGCGCTCTTATGGTGTAATGGTTAGCACTCTGGACTTTGAATCCAGCGATCCGGGTTCAAGTCCCGGTAGGAGCTCGTTTTTGTGCGCGAGTTGTGGCGTGCGGAATGCGCTGTGGGTTGTGTGTGGCGTGCAAGTTGGTTTTTTGTGCATTTCGTGTGTGATGCAGTTAGTGCTGGTCTTATGGTGTAATGGTTAGCACTCTGGACTCTGAATCCAGCGATCCGGGTTCAAATCCCGGTAGGACCTCGTTTTGCACGCCTCCTGCCGACCCCAGCGCGCCTCCGTTGTTGCTGCACTCCGGGGCAACCACGCGCCAACTTGGATCGCGCGCCAAGCTCCTGAAGTGACTGGGAATGGTCTGCTGAAGACAGGAACCGTCGCCGCCGACTTTCGTCTCGGAAGAGCTGGCGGACGCCTGCCTGCATGCCGGGACTTCGGAAGTCGCTGTCTGAGCTCCCTTTCGTCACCGAGCGGATCGACATGGCCAGCAACCATGCTGGCGCAAGAAACCGCATAACAACCCGAATCCCGAACACTGGCGGACCGAGAAGCCAGTCGTCCGAGGTGGGGTTTGAACCATCGATGTGGAGTATGGAGGAATCGATGCAGGTCGTACTGGGTCTGTGGCAGCAATGCGATACGAGAATGGTGTACGTGAGCAGCGTAGCATGCGTGTGGGGCCAGGTATCGAGCAGTATTCAAGCGGGTTCCGGAGTGGGCGCGCGAGGCCTGGGTTAGGCGCTCTTATGGTGTAATGGTTAGCACTCTGGACTTTGAATCCAGCGATCCGGGTTCAAGTCCCGGTAGGAGCTCGTTTTTGTGCGCGAGTTGTGGCGTGCGGAATGCGCTGTGGGTTGTGTGTGGCGTGCAAGTTGGTTTTTTGTGCATTTCGTGTGTGATGCAGTTAGTGCTGGTCTTATGGTGTAATGGTTAGCACTCTGGACTCTGAATCCAGCGATCCGGGTTCAAATCCCGGTAGGACCTCGTTTTGCACGCCTCCTGCCGACCCCAGCGCGCCTCCGTTGTTGCTGCACTCCGGGGCAACCACGCGCCAACTTGGATCGCGCGCCAAGCTCCTGAAGTGACTGGGAATGGTCTGCTGAAGACAGGAACCGTCGCCGCCGACTTTCGTCTCGGAAGAGCTGGCGGACGCCTGCCTGCATGCCGGGACTTCGGAAGTCGCTGTCTGAGCTCCCTTTCGTCACCGAGCGGATCGACATGGCCAGCAACCATGCTGGCGCAAGAAACCGCATAACAACCCGAATCCCGAACACTGGCGGACCGAGAAGCCAGTCGTCCGAGGTGGGGTTTGAACCATCGATGTGGAGTATGGAGGAATCGATGCAGGTCGTACTGGGTCTGTGGCAGCAATGCGATACGAGAATGGTGTACGTGAGCAGCGTAGCATGCGTGTGGGGCCAGGTATCGAGCAGTATTCAAGCGGGTTCCGGAGTGGGCGCGCGAGGCCTGGGTTAGGCGCTCTTATGGTGTAATGGTTAGCACTCTGGACTTTGAATCCAGCGATCCGGGTTCAAGTCCCGGTAGGAGCTCGTTTTGCACGCCTCCTGCCGACCCCAGCGCGCCTACGTTGTTGCTGCACTCCGGGGCAACCACGCGCCAACTTGGATCGCGCGCCAAGCTCCTGAAGTGACTGGGAATGGTCTGCTGAAGACAGGAACCGTCGCCGCCGACTTTCGTCTCGGAAGAGCTGGCGGACGCCTGCCTGCATGCCGGGACTTCGGAAGTCGCTGTCTGAGCTCCCTTTCGTCACCGAGCGGATCGACATGGCCAGCAACCATGCTGGCGCAAGAAACCGCATAACAACCCGAATCCCGAACACTGGCGGACCGAGAAGCCAGTCGTCCGAGGTGGGGTTTGAACCATCGATGTGGAGTATGGAGGAATCGATGCAGGTCGTACTGGGTCTGTGGCAGCAATGCGATACGAGAATGGTGTACGTGAGCAGCGTAGCATGCGTGTGGGGCCAGGTATCGAGCAGTATTCAAGCGGGTTCCGGAGTGGGCGCGCGAGGGCTGGGTTAGGCGCTCTTATGGTGTAATGGTTAGCACTCTGGACTTTGAATCCAGCGATCCGGGTTCAAGTCCCGGTAGGAGCTCGTTTTTGTGCGCGAGTTGTGGCGTGCGGAATGCGCTGTGGGTTGTGTGTGGCGTGCAAGTTGGTTTTTTGTGCATTTCGTGTGTGATGCAGTTAGTGCTGGTCTTATGGTGTAATGGTTAGCACTCTGGACTCTGAATCCAGCGATCCGGGTTCAAATCCCGGTAGGACCTCGTTTTGCACGCCTCCTGCCGACCCCAGCGCGCCTCCGTTGTTGCTGCACTCCGGGGCAACCACGCGCCAACTTGGATCGCGCGCCAAGCTCCTGAAGTGACTGGGAATGGTCTGCTGAAGACAGGAACCGTCGCCGCCGACTTTCGTCTCGGAAGAGCTGGCGGACGCCTGCCTGCATGCCGGGACTTCGGAAGTCGCTGTCTGAGCTCCCTTTCGTCACCGAGCGGATCGACATGGCCAGCAACCATGCTGGCGCAAGAAACCGCATAACAACCCGAATCCCGAACACTGGCGGACCGAGAAGCCAGTCGTCCGAGGTGGGGTTTGAACCATCGATGTGGAGTATGGAGGAATCGATGCAGGTCGTACTGGGTCTGTGGCAGCAATGCGATACGAGAATGGTGTACGTGAGCAGCGTAGCATGCGTGTGGGGCCAGGTATCGAGCAGTATTCAAGCGGGTTCCGGAGTGGGCGCGCGAGGGCTGGGTTAGGCGCTCTTATGGTGTAATGGTTAGCACTCTGGACTTTGAATCCAGCGATCCGGGTTCAAGTCCCGGTAGGAGCTCGTTTTTGTGCGCGAGTTGTGGCGTGCGGAATGCGCTGTGGGTTGTGTGTGGCGTGCAAGTTGGTTTTTTGTGCATTTCGTGTGTGATGCAGTTAGTGCTGGTCTTATGGTGTAATGGTTAGCACTCTGGACTCTGAATCCAGCGATCCGGGTTCAAATCCCGGTAGGACCTCGTTTTGCACGCCTCCTGCCGACCCCAGCGCGCCTACGTTGTTGCTGCACTCCGGGGCAACCACGCGCCAACTTGGATCGCGCGCCAAGCTCCTGAAGTGACTGGGAATGGTCTGCTGAAGACAGGAACCGTCGCCGCCGACTTTCGTCTCGGAAGAGCTGGCGGACGCCTGCCTGCATGCCGGGACTTCGGAAGTCGCTGTCTGAGCTCCCTTTCGTCACCGAGCGGATCGACATGGCCAGCAACCATGCTGGCGCAAGAAACCGCATAACAACCCGAATCCCGAACACTGGCGGACCGAGAAGCCAGTCGTCCGAGGTGGGGTTTGAACCATCGATGTGGAGTATGGAGGAATCGATGCAGGTCGTACTGGGTCTGTGGCAGCAATGCGATACGAGAATGGTGTACGTGAGCAGCGTAGCATGCGTGTGGGGCCAGGTATCGAGCAGTATTCAAGCGGGTTCCGGAGTGGGCGCGCGAGGGCTGGGTTAGGCGCTCTTATGGTGTAATGGTTAGCACTCTGGACTTTGAATCCAGCGATCCGGGTTCAAGTCCCGGTAGGAGCTCGTTTTTGTGCGCGAGTTGTGGCGTGCGGAATGCGCTGTGGGTTGTGTGTGGCGTGCAAGTTGGTTTTTTGTGCATTTCGTGTGTGATGCAGTTAGTGCTGGTCTTATGGTGTAATGGTTAGCACTCTGGACTCTGAATCCAGCGATCCGGGTTCAAATCCCGGTAGGACCTCGTTTTGCACGCCTCCTGCCGACCCCAGCGCGCCTACGTTGTTGCTGCACTCCGGGGCAACCACGCGCCAACTTGGATCGCGCGCCAAGCTCCTGAAGTGACTGGGAATGGTCTGCTGAAGACAGGAACCGTCGCCGCCGACTTTCGTCTCGGAAGAGCTGGCGGACGCCTGCCTGCATGCCGGGACTTCGGAAGTCGCTGTCTGAGCTCCCTTTCGTCACCGAGCGGATCGACATGGCCAGCAACCATGCTGAGGCGCAAGAGACCGCATAACAACCCGAATCCCGAACACTGGCGGACCGAGAAGCCAGTCGTCCGAGGTGGGGTTTGAACCATCGATGTGGAGTATGGAGGAATCGATGCAGGTCGTACTGGGTCTGTGGCAGCAATGCGATACGAGAATGGTGTACGTGAGCAGCGTAGCATGCGTGTGGGGCCAGGTATCGAGCAGTATTCAAGCGGGTTCCGGAGTGGGCGCGCGAGGGCTGGGTTAGGCGCTCTTATGGTGTAATGGTTAGCACTCTGGACTTTGAATCCAGCGATCCGGGTTCAAGTCCCGGTAGGAGCTCGTTTTTGTGCGCGAGTTGTGGCGTGCGGAATGCGCTGTGGGTTGTGTGTGGCGTGCAAGTTGGTTTTTTGTGCATTTCGTGTGTGATGCAGTTAGTGCTGGTCTTATGGTGTAATGGTTAGCACTCTGGACTCTGAATCCAGCGATCCGGGTTCAAATCCCGGTAGGACCTCGTTTTGCACGCCTCCTGCCGACCCCAGCGCGCCTACGTTGTTGCTGCACTCCGGGGCAACCACGCGCCAACTTGGATCGCGCGCCAAGCTCCTGAAGTGACTGGGAATGGTCTGCTGAAGACAGGAACCGTCGCCGCCGACTTTCGTCTCGGAAGAGCTGGCGGACGCCTGCCTGCATGCCGGGACTTCGGAAGTCGCTGTCTGAGCTCCCTTTCGTCACCGAGCGGATCGACATGGCCAGCAACCATGCTGAGGCGCAAGAGACCGCATAACAACCCGAATCCCGAACACTGGCGGACCGAGAAGCCAGTCGTCCGAGGTGGGGTTTGAACCATCGATGTGGAGTATGGAGGAATCGATGCAGGTCGTACTGGGTCTGTGGCAGCAATGCGATACGAGAATGGTGTACGTGAGCAGCGTAGCATGCGTGTGGGGCCAGGTATCGAGCAGTATTCAAGCGGGTTCCGGAGTGGGCGCGCGAGGGCTGGGTTAGGCGCTCTTATGGTGTAATGGTTAGCACTCTGGACTTTGAATCCAGCGATCCGGGTTCAAGTCCCGGTAGGAGCTCGTTTTTGTGCGCGAGTTGTGGCGTGCGGAATGCGCTGTGGGTTGTGTGTGGCGTGCAAGTTGGTTTTTTGTGCATTTCGTGTGTGATGCAGTTAGTGCTGGTCTTATGGTGTAATGGTTAGCACTCTGGACTCTGAATCCAGCGATCCGGGTTCAAATCCCGGTAGGACCTCGTTTTGCACGCCTCCTGCCGACCCCAGCGCGCCTACGTTGTTGCTGCACTCCGGGGCAACCACGCGCCAACTTGGATCGCGCGCCAAGCTCCTGAAGTGACTGGGAATGGTCTGCTGAAGACAGGAACCGTCGCCGCCGACTTTCGTCTCGGAAGAGCTGGCGGACGCCTGCCTGCATGCCGGGACTTCGGAAGTCGCTGTCTGAGCTCCCTTTCGTCACCGAGCGGATCGACATGGCCAGCAACCATGCTGAGGCGCAAGAGACCGCATAACAACCCGAATCCCGAACACTGGCGGACCGAGAAGCCAGTCGTCCGAGGTGGGGTTTGAACCATCGATGTGGAGTATGGAGGAATCGATGCAGGTCGTACTGGGTCTGTGGCAGCAATGCGATACGAGAATGGTGTACGTGAGCAGCGTAGCATGCGTGTGGGGCCAGGTATCGAGCAGTATTCAAGCGGGTTCCGGAGTGGGCGCGCGAGGGCTGGGTTAGGCGCTCTTATGGTGTAATGGTTAGCACTCTGGACTTTGAATCCAGCGATCCGGGTTCAAGTCCCGGTAGGAGCTCGTTTTTGTGCGCGAGTTGTGGCGTGCGGAATGCGCTGTGGGTTGTGTGTGGCGTGCAAGTTGGTTTTTTGTGCATTTCGTGTGTGATGCAGTTAGTGCTGGTCTTATGGTGTAATGGTTAGCACTCTGGACTCTGAATCCAGCGATCCGGGTTCAAATCCCGGTAGGACCTCGTTTTGCACGCCTCCTGCCGACCCCAGCGCGCCTACGTTGTTGCTGCACTCCGGGGCAACCACGCGCCAACTTGGATCGCGCGCCAAGCTCCTGAAGTGACTGGGAATGGTCTGCTGAAGACAGGAACCGTCGCCGCCGACTTTCGTCTCGGAAGAGCTGGCGGACGCCTGCCTGCATGCCGGGACTTCGGAAGTCGCTGTCTGAGCTCCCTTTCGTCACCGAGCGGATCGACATGGCCAGCAACCATGCTGAGGCGCAAGAAACCGCATAACAACCCGAATCCCGAACACTGGCGGACCGAGAAGCCAGTCGTCCGAGGTGGGGTTTGAACCATCGATGTGGAGTATGGAGGAATCGATGCAGGTCGTACTGGGTCTGTGGCAGCAATGCGATACGAGAATGGTGTACGTGAGCAGCGTAGCATGCGTGTGGGGCCAGGTATCGAGCAGTATTCAAGCGGGTTCCGGAGTGGGCGCGCGAGGGCTGGGTTAGGCGCTCTTATGGTGTAATGGTTAGCACTCTGGACTTTGAATCCAGCGATCCGGGTTCAAGTCCCGGTAGGAGCTCGTTTTTGTGCGCGAGTTGTGGCGTGCGGAATGCGCTGTGGGTTGTGTGTGGCGTGCAAGTTGGTTTTTTGTGCATTTCGTGTGTGATGCAGTTAGTGCTGGTCTTATGGTGTAATGGTTAGCACTCTGGACTCTGAATCCAGCGATCCGGGTTCAAATCCCGGTAGGACCTCGTTTTGCACGCCTCCTGCCGACCCCAGCGCGCCTACGTTGTTGCTGCACTCCGGGGCAACCACGCGCCAACTTGGATCGCGCGCCAAGCTCCTGAAGTGACTGGGAATGGTCTGCTGAAGACAGGAACCGTCGCCGCCGACTTTCGTCTCGGAAGAGCTGGCGGACGCCTGCCTGCATGCCGGGACTTCGGAAGTCGCTGTCTGAGCTCCCTTTCGTCACCGAGCGGATCGACATGGCCAGCAACCATGCTGAGGCGCAAGAAACCGCATAACAACCCGAATCCCGAACACTGGCGGACCGAGAAGCCAGTCGTCCGAGGTGGGGTTTGAACCATCGATGTGGAGTATGGAGGAATCGATGCAGGTCGTACTGGGTCTGTGGCAGCAAAGCGATACGAGAATGGTGTACGTGAGCAGCGTAGCATGCGTGTGGGGCCAGGTATCGAGCAGTATTCAAGCGGGTTCCGGAGTGGGCGCGCGAGGGCTGGGTTAGGCGCTCTTATGGTGTAATGGTTAGCACTCTGGACTTTGAATCCAGCGATCCGGGTTCAAGTCCCGGTAGGAGCTCGTTTTTGTGCGCGAGTTGTGGCGTGCGGAATGCGCTGTGGGTTGTGTGTGGCGTGCAAGTTGGTTTTTTGTGCATTTCGTGTGTGATGCAGTTAGTGCTGGTCTTATGGTGTAATGGTTAGCACTCTGGACTCTGAATCCAGCGATCCGGGTTCAAATCCCGGTAGGACCTCGTTTTGCACGCCTCCTGCCGACCCCAGCGCGCCTACGTTGTTGCTGCACTCCGGGGCAACCACGCGCCAACTTGGATCGCGCGCCAAGCTCCTGAAGTGACTGGGAATGGTCTGCTGAAGACAGGAACCGTCGCCGCCGACTTTCGTCTCGGAAGAGCTGGCGGACGCCTGCCTGCATGCCGGGACTTCGGAAGTCGCTGTCTGAGCTCCCTTTCGTCACCGAGCGGATCGACATGGCCAGCAACCATGCTGAGGCGCAAGAAACCACATAACAACCCGAATCCCGAACACTGGCGGACCGAGAAGCCAGTCGTCCGAGGTGGGGTTTGAACCATCGATGTGGAGTATGGAGGAATCGATGCAGGTCGTACTGGGTCTGTGGCAGCAATGCGATACGAGAATGGTGTACGTGAGCAGCGTAGCATGCGTGTGGGGCCAGGTATCGAGCAGTATTCAAGCGGGTTCCGGAGTGGGCGCGCGAGGGCTGGGTTAGGCGCTCTTATGGTGTAATGGTTAGCACTCTGGACTTTGAATCCAGCGATCCGGGTTCAAGTCCCGGTAGGAGCTCGTTTTTGTGCGCGAGTTGTGGCGTGCGGAATGCGCTGTGGGTTGTGTGTGGCGTGCAAGTTGGTTTTTTGTGCATTTCGTGTGTGATGCAGTTAGTGCTGGTCTTATGGTGTAATGGTTAGCACTCTGGACTCTGAATCCAGCGATCCGGGTTCAAATCCCGGTAGGACCTCGTTTTGCACGCCTCCTGCCGACCCCAGCGCGCCTACGTTGTTGCTGCACTCCGGGGCAACCACGCGCCAACTTGGATCGCGCGCCAAGCTCCTGAAGTGACTGGGAATGGTCTGCTGAAGACAGGAACCGTCGCCGCCGACTTTCGTCTCGGAAGAGCTGGCGGACGCCTGCCTGCATGCCGGGACTTCGGAAGTCGCTGTCTGAGCTCCCTTTCGTCACCGAGCGGATCGACATGGCCAGCAACCATGCTGAGGCGCAAGAAACCGCATAACAACCCGAATCCCGAACACTGGCGGACCGAGAAGCCAGTCGTCCGAGGTGGGGTTTGAACCATCGATGTGGAGTATGGAGGAATCGATGCAGGTCGTACTGGGTCTGTGGCAGCAATGCGATACGAGAATGGTGTACGTGAGCAGCGTAGCATGCGTGTGGGGCCAGGTATCGAGCAGTATTCAAGCGGGTTCCGGAGTGGGCGCGCGAGGGCTGGGTTAGGCGCTCTTATGGTGTAATGGTTAGCACTCTGGACTTTGAATCCAGCGATCCGGGTTCAAGTCCCGGTAGGAGCTCGTTTTTGTGCGCGAGTTGTGGCGTGCGGAATGCGCTGTGGGTTGTGTGTGGCGTGCAAGTTGGTTTTTTGTGCATTTCGTGTGTGATGCAGTTAGTGCTGGTCTTATGGTGTAATGGTTAGCACTCTGGACTCTGAATCCAGCGATCCGGGTTCAAATCCCGGTAGGACCTCGTTTTGCACGCCTCCTGCCGACCCCAGCGCGCCTACGTTGTTGCTGCACTCCGGGGCAACCACGCGCCAACTTGGATCGCGCGCCAAGCTCCTGAAGTGACTGGGAATGGTCTGCTGAAGACAGGAACCGTCGCCGCCGACTTTCGTCTCGGAAGAGCTGGCGGACGCCTGCCTGCATGCCGGGACTTCGGAAGTCGCTGTCTGAGCTCCCTTTCGTCACCGAGCGGATCGACATGGCCAGCAACCATGCTGAGGCGCAAGAAACCGCATAACAACCCGAATCCCGAACACTGGCGGACCGAGAAGCCAGTCGTCCGAGGTGGGGTTTGAACCATCGATGTGGAGTATGGAGGAATCGATGCAGGTCGTACTGGGTCTGTGGCAGCAATGCGATACGAGAATGGTGTACGTGAGCAGCGTAGCATGCGTGTGGGGCCAGGTATCGAGCAGTATTCAAGCGGGTTCCGGAGTGGGCGCGCGAGGGCTGGGTTAGGCGCTCTTATGGTGTAATGGTTAGCACTCTGGACTTTGAATCCAGCGATCCGGGTTCAAGTCCCGGTAGGAGCTCGTTTTTGTGCGCGAGTTGTGGCGTGCGGAATGCGCTGTGGGTTGTGTGTGGCGTGCAAGTTGGTTTTTTGTGCATTTCGTGTGTGATGCAGTTAGTGCTGGTCTTATGGTGTAATGGTTAGCACTCTGGACTCTGAATCCAGCGATCCGGGTTCAAATCCCGGTAGGACCTCGTTTTGCACGCCTCCTGCCGACCCCAGCGCGCCTACGTTGTTGCTGCACTCCGGGGCAACCACGCGCCAACTTGGATCGCGCGCCAAGCTCCTGAAGTGACTGGGAATGGTCTGCTGAAGACAGGAACCGTCGCCGCCGACTTTCGTCTCGGAAGAGCTGGCGGACGCCTGCCTGCATGCCGGGACTTCGGAAGTCGCTGTCTGAGCTCCCTTTCGTCACCGAGCGGATCGACATGGCCAGCAACCATGCTGAGGCGCAAGAAACCGCATAACAACCCGAATCCCGAACACTGGCGGACCGAGAAGCCAGTCGTCCGAGGTGGGGTTTGAACCATCGATGTGGAGTATGGAGGAATCGATGCAGGTCGTACTGGGTCTGTGGCAGCAATGCGATACGAGAATGGTGTACGTGAGCAGCGTAGCATGCGTGTGGGGCCAGGTATCGAGCAGTATTCAAGCGGGTTCCGGAGTGGGCGCGCGAGGGCTGGGTTAGGCGCTCTTATGGTGTAATGGTTAGCACTCTGGACTTTGAATCCAGCGATCCGGGTTCAAGTCCCGGTAGGAGCTCGTTTTTGTGCGCGAGTTGTGGCGTGCGGAATGCGCTGTGGGTTGTGTGTGGCGTGCAAGTTGGTTTTTTGTGCATTTCGTGTGTGATGCAGTTAGTGCTGGTCTTATGGTGTAATGGTTAGCACTCTGGACTCTGAATCCAGCGATCCGGGTTCAAATCCCGGTAGGACCTCGTTTTGCACGCCTCCTGCCGACCCCAGCGCGCCTACGTTGTTGCTGCACTCCGGGGCAACCACGCGCCAACTTGGATCGCGCGCCAAGCTCCTGAAGTGACTGGGAATGGTCTGCTGAAGACAGGAACCGTCGCCGCCGACTTTCGTCTCGGAAGAGCTGGCGGACGCCTGCCTGCATGCCGGGACTTCGGAAGTCGCTGTCTGAGCTCCCTTTCGTCACCGAGCGGATCGACATGGCCAGCAACCATGCTGAGGCGCAAGAAACCGCATAACAACCCGAATCCCGAACACTGGCGGACCGAGAAGCCAGTCGTCCGAGGTGGGGTTTGAACCATCGATGTGGAGTATGGAGGAATCGATGCAGGTCGTACTGGGTCTGTGGCAGCAATGCGATACGAGAATGGTGTACGTGAGCAGCGTAGCATGCGTGTGGGGCCAGGTATCGAGCAGTATTCAAGCGGGTTCCGGAGTGGGCGCGCGAGGGCTGGGTTAGGCGCTCTTATGGTGTAATGGTTAGCACTCTGGACTTTGAATCCAGCGATCCGGGTTCAAGTCCCGGTAGGAGCTCGTTTTTGTGCGCGAGTTGTGGCGTGCGGAATGCGCTGTGGGTTGTGTGTGGCGTGCAAGTTGGTTTTTTGTGCATTTCGTGTGTGATGCAGTTAGTGCTGGTCTTATGGTGTAATGGTTAGCACTCTGGACTCTGAATCCAGCGATCCGGGTTCAAATCCCGGTAGGACCTCGTTTTGCACGCCTCCTGCCGACCCCAGCGCGCCTACGTTGTTGCTGCACTCCGGGGCAACCACGCGCCAACTTGGATCGCGCGCCAAGCTCCTGAAGTGACTGGGAATGGTCTGCTGAAGACAGGAACCGTCGCCGCCGACTTTCGTCTCGGAAGAGCTGGCGGACGCCTGCCTGCATGCCGGGACTTCGGAAGTCGCTGTCTGAGCTCCCTTTCGTCACCGAGCGGATCGACATGGCCAGCAACCATGCTGGCGCAAGAAACCGCATAACAACCCGAATCCCGAACACTGGCGGACCGAGAAGCCAGTCGTCCGAGGTGGGGTTTGAACCATCGATGTGGAGTATGGAGGAATCGATGCAGGTCGTACTGGGTCTGTGGCAGCAATGCGATACGAGAATGGTGTACGTGAGCAGCGTAGCATGCGTGTGGGGCCAGGTATCGAGCAGTATTCAAGCGGGTTCCGGAGTGGGCGCGCGAGGGCTGGGTTAGGCGCTCTTATGGTGTAATGGTTAGCACTCTGGACTTTGAATCCAGCGATCCGGGTTCAAGTCCCGGTAGGAGCTCGTTTTTGTGCGCGAGTTGTGGCGTGCGGAATGCGCTGTGGGTTGTGTGTGGCGTGCAAGTTGGTTTTTTGTGCATTTCGTGTGTGATGCAGTTAGTGCTGGTCTTATGGTGTAATGGTTAGCACTCTGGACTCTGAATCCAGCGATCCGGGTTCAAATCCCGGTAGGACCTCGTTTTGCACGCCTCCTGCCGACCCCAGCGCGCCTACGTTGTTGCTGCACTCCGGGGCAACCACGCGCCAACTTGGATCGCGCGCCAAGCTCCTGAAGTGACTGGGAATGGTCTGCTGAAGACAGGAACCGTCGCCGCCGACTTTCGTCTCGGAAGAGCTGGCGGACGCCTGCCTGCATGCCGGGACTTCGGAAGTCGCTGTCTGAGCTCCCTTTCGTCACCGAGCGGATCGACATGGCCAGCAACCATGCTGAGGCGCAAGAAACCGCATAACAACCCGAATCCCGAACACTGGCGGACCGAGAAGCCAGTCGTCCGAGGTGGGGTTTGAACCATCGATGTGGAGTATGGAGGAATCGATGCAGGTCGTACTGGGTCTGTGGCAGCAATGCGATACGAGAATGGTGTACGTGAGCAGCGTAGCATGCGTGTGGGGCCAGGTATCGAGCAGTATTCAAGCGGGTTCCGGAGTGGGCGCGCGAGGGCTGGGTTAGGCGCTCTTATGGTGTAATGGTTAGCACTCTGGACTTTGAATCCAGCGATCCGGGTTCAAGTCCCGGTAGGAGCTCGTTTTTGTGCGCGAGTTGTGGCGTGCGGAATGCGCTGTGGGTTGTGTGTGGCGTGCAAGTTGGTTTTTTGTGCATTTCGTGTGTGATGCAGTTAGTGCTGGTCTTATGGTGTAATGGTTAGCACTCTGGACTCTGAATCCAGCGATCCGGGTTCAAATCCCGGTAGGAGCTCGTTTTTGTGCGCGAGTTGTGGCGTGCGGAATGCGCTGTGGGTTGTGTGTGGCGTGCAAGTTGGTTTTTTGTGCATTTCGTGTGTGATGCAGTTAGTGCTGGTCTTATGGTGTAATGGTTAGCACTCTGGACTCTGAATCCAGCGATCCGGGTTCAAATCCCGGTAGGACCTCGTTTTGCACGCCTCCTGCCGACCCCAGCGCGCCTACGTTGTTGCTGCACTCCGGGGCAACCACGCGCCAACTTGGATCGCGCGCCAAGCTCCTGAAGTGACTGGGAATGGTCTGCTGAAGACAGGAACCGTCGCCGCCGACTTTCGTCTCGGAAGAGCTGGCGGACGCCTGCCTGCATGCCGGGACTTCGGAAGTCGCTGTCTGAGCTCCCTTTCGTCACCGAGCGGATCGACATGGCCAGCAACCATGCTGGCGCAAGAAACCGCATAACAACCCGAATCCCGAACACTGGCGGACCGAGAAGCCAGTCGTCCGAGGTGGGGTTTGAACCATCGATGTGGAGTATGGAGGAATCGATGCAGGTCGTACTGGGTCTGTGGCAGCAATGCGATACGAGAATGGTGTACGTGAGCAGCGTAGCATGCGTGTGGGGCCAGGTATCGAGCAGTATTCAAGCGGGTTCCGGAGTGGGCGCGCGAGGGCTGGGTTAGGCGCTCTTATGGTGTAATGGTTAGCACTCTGGACTTTGAATCCAGCGATCCGGGTTCAAGTCCCGGTAGGAGCTCGTTTTTGTGCGCGAGTTGTGGCGTGCGGAATGCGCTGTGGGTTGTGTGTGGCGTGCAAGTTGGTTTTTTGTGCATTTCGTGTGTGATGCAGTTAGTGCTGGTCTTATGGTGTAATGGTTAGCACTCTGGACTCTGAATCCAGCGATCCGGGTTCAAATCCCGGTAGGACCTCGTTTTGCACGCCTCCTGCCGACCCCAGCGCGCCTACGTTGTTGCTGCACTCCGGGGCAACCACGCGCCAACTTGGATCGCGCGCCAAGCTCCTGAAGTGACTGGGAATGGTCTGCTGAAGACAGGAACCGTCGCCGCCGACTTTCGTCTCGGAAGAGCTGGCGGACGCCTGCCTGCATGCCGGGACTTCGGAAGTCGCTGTCTGAGCTCCCTTTCGTCACCGAGCGGATCGACATGGCCAGCAACCATGCTGAGGCGCAAGAAACCGCATAACAACCCGAATCCCGAACACTGGCGGACCGAGAAGCCAGTCGTCCGAGGTGGGGTTTGAACCATCGATGTGGAGTATGGAGGAATCGATGCAGGTCGTACTGGGTCTGTGGCAGCAATGCGATACGAGAATGGTGTACGTGAGCAGCGTAGCATGCGTGTGGGGCCAGGTATCGAGCAGTATTCAAGCGGGTTCCGGAGTGGGCGCGCGAGGGCTGGGTTAGGCGCTCTTATGGTGTAATGGTTAGCACTCTGGACTTTGAATCCAGCGATCCGGGTTCAAGTCCCGGTAGGAGCTCGTTTTTGTGCGCGAGTTGTGGCGTGCGGAATGCGCTGTGGGTTGTGTGTGGCGTGCAAGTTGGTTTTTTGTGCATTTCGTGTGTGATGCAGTTAGTGCTGGTCTTATGGTGTAATGGTTAGCACTCTGGACTCTGAATCCAGCGATCCGGGTTCAAATCCCGGTAGGAGCTCGTTTTTGTGCGCGAGTTGTGGCGTGCGGAATGCGCTGTGGGTTGTGTGTGGCGTGCAAGTTGGTTTTTTGTGCATTTCGTGTGTGATGCAGTTAGTGCTGGTCTTATGGTGTAATGGTTAGCACTCTGGACTCTGAATCCAGCGATCCGGGTTCAAATCCCGGTAGGACCTCGTTTTGCACGCCTCCTGCCGACCCCAGCGCGCCTACGTTGTTGCTGCACTCCGGGGCAACCACGCGCCAACTTGGATCGCGCGCCAAGCTCCTGAAGTGACTGGGAATGGTCTGCTGAAGACAGGAACCGTCGCCGCCGACTTTCGTCTCGGAAGAGCTGGCGGACGCCTGCCTGCATGCCGGGACTTCGGAAGTCGCTGTCTGAGCTCCCTTTCGTCACCGAGCGGATCGACATGGCCAGCAACCATGCTGGCGCAAGAAACCGCATAACAACCCGAATCCCGAACACTGGCGGACCGAGAAGCCAGTCGTCCGAGGTGGGGTTTGAACCATCGATGTGGAGTATGGAGGAATCGATGCAGGTCGTACTGGGTCTGTGGCAGCAATGCGATACGAGAATGGTGTACGTGAGCAGCGTAGCATGCGTGTGGGGCCAGGTATCGAGCAGTATTCAAGCGGGTTCCGGAGTGGGCGCGCGAGGGCTGGGTTAGGCGCTCTTATGGTGTAATGGTTAGCACTCTGGACTTTGAATCCAGCGATCCGGGTTCAAGTCCCGGTAGGAGCTCGTTTTTGTGCGCGAGTTGTGGCGTGCGGAATGCGCTGTGGGTTGTGTGTGGCGTGCAAGTTGGTTTTTTGTGCATTTCGTGTGTGATGCAGTTAGTGCTGGTCTTATGGTGTAATGGTTAGCACTCTGGACTCTGAATCCAGCGATCCGGGTTCAAATCCCGGTAGGAGCTCGTTTTTGTGCGCGAGTTGTGGCGTGCGGAATGCGCTGTGGGTTGTGTGTGGCGTGCAAGTTGGTTTTTTGTGCATTTCGTGTGTGATGCAGTTAGTGCTGGTCTTATGGTGTAATGGTTAGCACTCTGGACTCTGAATCCAGCGATCCGGGTTCAAATCCCGGTAGGACCTCGTTTTGCACGCCTCCTGCCGACCCCAGCGCGCCTACGTTGTTGCTGCACTCCGGGGCAACCACGCGCCAACTTGGATCGCGCGCCAAGCTCCTGAAGTGACTGGGAATGGTCTGCTGAAGACAGGAACCGTCGCCGCCGACTTTCGTCTCGGAAGAGCTGGCGGACGCCTGCCTGCATGCCGGGACTTCGGAAGTCGCTGTCTGAGCTCCCTTTCGTCACCGAGCGGATCGACATGGCCAGCAACCATGCTGAGGCGCAAGAAACCGCATAACAACCCGAATCCCGAACACTGGCGGACCGAGAAGCCAGTCGTCCGAGGTGGGGTTTGAACCATCGATGTGGAGTATGGAGGAATCGATGCAGGTCGTACTGGGTCTGTGGCAGCAATGCGATACGAGAATGGTGTACGTGAGCAGCGTAGCATGCGTGTGGGGCCAGGTATCGAGCAGTATTCAAGCGGGTTCCGGAGTGGGCGCGCGAGGGCTGGGTTAGGCGCTCTTATGGTGTAATGGTTAGCACTCTGGACTTTGAATCCAGCGATCCGGGTTCAAGTCCCGGTAGGAGCTCGTTTTTGTGCGCGAGTTGTGGCGTGCGGAATGCGCTGTGGGTTGTGTGTGGCGTGCAAGTTGGTTTTTGTGCATTTCGTGTGTGATGCAGTTAGTGCTGGTCTTATGGTGTAATGGTTAGCACTCTGGACTCTGAATCCAGCGATCCGGGTTCAAATCCCGGTAGGAGCTCGTTTTTGTGCGCGAGTTGTGGCGTGCGGAATGCGCTGTGGGTTGTGTGTGGCGTGCAAGTTGGTTTTTTGTGCATTTCGTGTGTGATGCAGTTAGTGCTGGTCTTATGGTGTAATGGTTAGCACTCTGGACTCTGAATCCAGCGATCCGGGTTCAAATCCCGGTAGGAGCTCGTTTTTGTGCGCGAGTTGTGGCGTGCGGAATGCGCTGTGGGTTGTGTGTGGCGTGCAAGTTGGTTTTTTGTGCATTTCGTGTGTGATGCAGTTAGTGCTGGTCTTATGGTGTAATGGTTAGCACTCTGGACTCTGAATCCAGCGATCCGGGTTCAAATCCCGGTAGGACCTCGTTTTGCACGCCTCCTGCCGACCCCAGCGCGCCTACGTTGTTGCTGCACTCCGGGGCAACCACGCGCCAACTTGGATCGCGCGCCAAGCTCCTGAAGTGACTGGGAATGGTCTGCTGAAGACAGGAACCGTCGCCGCCGACTTTCGTCTCGGAAGAGCTGGCGGACGCCTGCCTGCATGCCGGGACTTCGGAAGTCGCTGTCTGAGCTCCCTTTCGTCACCGAGCGGATCGACATGGCCAGCAACCATGCTGGCGCAAGAAACCGCATAACAACCCGAATCCCGAACACTGGCGGACCGAGAAGCCAGTCGTCCGAGGTGGGGTTTGAACCATCGATGTGGAGTATGGAGGAATCGATGCAGGTCGTACTGGGTCTGTGGCAGCAATGCGATACGAGAATGGTGTACGTGAGCAGCGTAGCATGCGTGTGGGGCCAGGTATCGAGCAGTATTCAAGCGGGTTCCGGAGTGGGCGCGCGAGGGCTGGGTTAGGCGCTCTTATGGTGTAATGGTTAGCACTCTGGACTTTGAATCCAGCGATCCGGGTTCAAGTCCCGGTAGGAGCTCGTTTTTGTGCGCGAGTTGTGGCGTGCGGAATGCGCTGTGGGTTGTGTGTGGCGTGCAAGTTGGTTTTTTGTGCATTTCGTGTGTGATGCAGTTAGTGCTGGTCTTATGGTGTAATGGTTAGCACTCTGGACTCTGAATCCAGCGATCCGGGTTCAAATCCCGGTAGGAGCTCGTTTTTGTGCGCGAGTTGTGGCGTGCGGAATGCGCTGTGGGTTGTGTGTGGCGTGCAAGTTGGTTTTTTGTGCATTTCGTGTGTGATGCAGTTAGTGCTGGTCTTATGGTGTAATGGTTAGCACTCTGGACTCTGAATCCAGCGATCCGGGTTCAAATCCCGGTAGGAGCTCGTTTTTGTGCGCGAGTTGTGGCGTGCGGAATGCGCTGTGGGTTGTGTGTGGCGTGCAAGTTGGTTTTTTGTGCATTTCGTGTGTGATGCAGTTAGTGCTGGTCTTATGGTGTAATGGTTAGCACTCTGGACTCTGAATCCAGCGATCCGGGTTCAAATCCCGGTAGGACCTCGTTTTGCACGCCTCCTGCCGACCCCAGCGCGCCTACGTTGTTGCTGCACTCCGGGGCAACCACGCGCCAACTTGGATCGCGCGCCAAGCTCCTGAAGTGACTGGGAATGGTCTGCTGAAGACAGGAACCGTCGCCGCCGACTTTCGTCTCGGAAGAGCTGGCGGACGCCTGCCTGCATGCCGGGACTTCGGAAGTCGCTGTCTGAGCTCCCTTTCGTCACCGAGCGGATCGACATGGCCAGCAACCATGCTGGCGCAAGAAACCGCATAACAACCCGAATCCCGAACACTGGCGGACCGAGAAGCCAGTCGTCCGAGGTGGGGTTTGAACCATCGATGTGGAGTATGGAGGAATCGATGCAGGTCGTACTGGGTCTGTGGCAGCAATGCGATACGAGAATGGTGTACGTGAGCAGCGTAGCATGCGTGTGGGGCCAGGTATCGAGCAGTATTCAAGCGGGTTCCGGAGTGGGCGCGCGAGGGCTGGGTTAGGCGCTCTTATGGTGTAATGGTTAGCACTCTGGACTTTGAATCCAGCGATCCGGGTTCAAGTCCCGGTAGGAGCTCGTTTTTGTGCGCGAGTTGTGGCGTGCGGAATGCGCTGTGGGTTGTGTGTGGCGTGCAAGTTGGTTTTTTGTGCATTTCGTGTGTGATGCAGTTAGTGCTGGTCTTATGGTGTAATGGTTAGCACTCTGGACTCTGAATCCAGCGATCCGGGTTCAAATCCCGGTAGGAGCTCGTTTTTGTGCGCGAGTTGTGGCGTGCGGAATGCGCTGTGGGTTGTGTGTGGCGTGCAAGTTGGTTTTTTGTGCATTTCGTGTGTGATGCAGTTAGTGCTAGTCTTATGGTGTAATGGTTAGCACTCTGGACTCTGAATCCAGCGATCCGGGTTCAAATCCCGGTAGGACCTCGTTTTGCACGCCTCCTGCCGACCCCAGCGCGCCTACGTTGTTGCTGCACTCCGGGGCAACCACGCGCCAACTTGGATCGCGCGCCAAGCTCCTGAAGTGACTGGGAATGGTCTGCTGAAGACAGGAACCGTCGCCGCCGACTTTCGTCTCGGAAGAGCTGGCGGACGCCTGCCTGCATGCCGGGACTTCGGAAGTCGCTGTCTGAGCTCCCTTTCGTCACCGAGCGGATCGACATGGCCAGCAACCATGCTGGCGCAAGAAACCGCATAACAACCCGAATCCCGAACACTGGCGGACCGAGAAGCCAGTCGTCCGAGGTGGGGTTTGAACCATCGATGTGGAGTATGGAGGAATCGATGCAGGTCGTACTGGGTCTGTGGCAGCAATGCGATACGAGAATGGTGTACGTGAGCAGCGTAGCATGCGTGTGGGGCCAGGTATCGAGCAGTATTCAAGCGGGTTCCGGAGTGGGCGCGCGAGGGCTGGGTTAGGCGCTCTTATGGTGTAATGGTTAGCACTCTGGACTTTGAATCCAGCGATCCGGGTTCAAGTCCCGGTAGGAGCTCGTTTTTGTGCGCGAGTTGTGGCGTGCGGAATGCGCTGTGGGTTGTGTGTGGCGTGCAAGTTGGTTTTTTGTGCATTTCGTGTGTGATGCAGTTAGTGCTGGTCTTATGGTGTAATGGTTAGCACTCTGGACTCTGAATCCAGCGATCCGGGTTCAAATCCCGGTAGGAGCTCGTTTTTGTGCGCGAGTTGTGGCGTGCGGAATGCGCTGTGGGTTGTGTGTGGCGTGCAAGTTGGTTTTTTGTGCATTTCGTGTGTGATGCAGTTAGTGCTGGTCTTATGGTGTAATGGTTAGCACTCTGGACTCTGAATCCAGCGATCCGGGTTCAAATCCCGGTAGGACCTCGTTTTGCACGCCTCCTGCCGACCCCAGCGCGCCTACGTTGTTGCTGCACTCCGGGGCAACCACGCGCCAACTTGGATCGCGCGCCAAGCTCCTGAAGTGACTGGGAATGGTCTGCTGAAGACAGGAACCGTCGCCGCCGACTTTCGTCTCGGAAGAGCTGGCGGACGCCTGCCTGCATGCCGGGACTTCGGAAGTCGCTGTCTGAGCTCCCTTTCGTCACCGAGCGGATCGACATGGCCAGCAACCATGCTGGCGCAAGAAACCGCATAACAACCCGAATCCCGAACACTGGCGGACCGAGAAGCCAGTCGTCCGAGGTGGGGTTTGAACCATCGATGTGGAGTATGGAGGAATCGATGCAGGTCGTACTGGGTCTGTGGCAGCAATGCGATACGAGAATGGTGTACGTGAGCAGCGTAGCATGCGTGTGGGGCCAGGTATCGAGCAGTATTCAAGCGGGTTCCGGAGTGGGCGCGCGAGGGCTGGGTTAGGCGCTCTTATGGTGTAATGGTTAGCACTCTGGACTTTGAATCCAGCGATCCGGGTTCAAGTCCCGGTAGGAGCTCGTTTTTGTGCGCGAGTTGTGGCGTGCGGAATGCGCTGTGGGTTGTGTGTGGCGTGCAAGTTGGTTTTTTGTGCATTTCGTGTGTGATGCAGTTAGTGCTGGTCTTATGGTGTAATGGTTAGCACTCTGGACTCTGAATCCAGCGATCCGGGTTCAAATCCCGGTAGGAGCTCGTTTTTGTGCGCGAGTTGTGGCGTGCGGAATGCGCTGTGGGTTGTGTGTGGCGTGCAAGTTGGTTTTTTGTGCATTTCGTGTGTGATGCAGTTAGTGCTGGTCTTATGGTGTAATGGTTAGCACTCTGGACTCTGAATCCAGCGATCCGGGTTCAAATCCCGGTAGGAGCTCGTTTTTGTGCGCGAGTTGTGGCGTGCGGAATGCGCTGTGGGTTGTGTGTGGCGTGCAAGTTGGTTTTTTGTGCATTTCGTGTGTGATGCAGTTAGTGCTGGTCTTATGGTGTAATGGTTAGCACTCTGGACTCTGAATCCAGCGATCCGGGTTCAAATCCCGGTAGGACCTCGTTTTGCACGCCTCCTGCCGACCCCAGCGCGCCTACGTTGTTGCTGCACTCCGGGGCAACCACGCGCCAACTTGGATCGCGCGCCAAGCTCCTGAAGTGACTGGAAATGGTCTGCTGAAGACAGGAACCGTCGCCGCCGACTTTCGTCTCGGAAGAGCTGGCGGACGCCTGCCTGCATGCCGGGACTTCGGAAGTCGCTGTCTGAGCTCCCTTTCGTCACCGAGCGGATCGACATGGCCAGCAACCATGCTGGCGCAAGAAACCGCATAACAACCCGAATCCCGAACACTGGCGGACCGAGAAGCCAGTCGTCCGAGGTGGGGTTTGAACCATCGATGTGGAGTATGGAGGAATCGATGCAGGTCGTACTGGGTCTGTGGCAGCAATGCGATACGAGAATGGTGTACGTGAGCAGCGTAGCATGCGTGTGGGGCCAGGTATCGAGCAGTATTCAAGCGGGTTCCGGAGTGGGCGCGCGAGGGCTGGGTTAGGCGCTCTTATGGTGTAATGGTTAGCACTCTGGACTTTGAATCCAGCGATCCGGGTTCAAGTCCCGGTAGGAGCTCGTTTTTGTGCGCGAGTTGTGGCGTGCGGAATGCGCTGTGGGTTGTGTGTGGCGTGCAAGTTGGTTTTTTGTGCATTTCGTGCGTGATGCAGTTAGTGCTGGTCTTATGGTGTAATGGTTAGCACTCTGGACTCTGAATCCAGCGATCCGGGTTCAAATCCCGGTAGGAGCTCGTTTTTGTGCGCGAGTTGTGGCGTGCGGAATGCGCTGTGGGTTGTGTGTGGCGTGCAAGTTGGTTTTTTGTGCATTTCGTGTGTGATGCAGTTAGTGCTGGTCTTATGGTGTAATGGTTAGCACTCTGGACTCTGAATCCAGCGATCCGGGTTCAAATCCCGGTAGGACCTCGTTTTGCACGCCTCCTGCCGACCCCAGCGCGCCTACGTTGTTGCTGCACTCCGGGGCAACCACGCGCCAACTTGGATCGCGCGCCAAGCTCCTGAAGTGACTGGGAATGGTCTGCTGAAGACAGGAACCGTCGCCGCCGACTTTCGTCTCGGAAGAGCTGGCGGACGCCTGCCTGCATGCCGGGACTTCGGAAGTCGCTGTCTGAGCTCCCTTTCGTCACCGAGCGGATCGACATGGCCAGCAACCATGCTGGCGCAAGAAACCGCATAACAACCCGAATCCCGAACACTGGCGGACCGAGAAGCCAGTCGTCCGAGGTGGGGTTTGAACCATCGATGTGGAGTATGGAGGAATCGATGCAGGTCGTACTGGGTCTGTGGCAGCAATGCGATACGAGAATGGTGTACGTGAGCAGCGTAGCATGCGTGTGGGGCCAGGTATCGAGCAGTATTCAAGCGGGTTCCGGAGTGGGCGCGCGAGGGCTGGGTTAGGCGCTCTTATGGTGTAATGGTTAGCACTCTGGACTTTGAATCCAGCGATCCGGGTTCAAGTCCCGGTAGGAGCTCGTTTTTGTGCGCGAGTTGTGGCGTGCGGAATGCGCTGTGGGTTGTGTGTGGCGTGCAAGTTGTTTTTTTGTGCATTTCGTGTGTGATGCAGTTAGTGCTGGTCTTATGGTGTAATGGTTAGCACTCTGGACTCTGAATCCAGCGATCCGGGTTCAAATCCCGGTAGGACCTCGTTTTGCACGCCTCCTGCCGACCCCAGCGCGCCTACGTTGTTGCTGCACTCCGGGGCAACCACGCGCCAACTTGGATCGCGCGCCAAGCTCCTGAAGTGACTGGGAATGGTCTGCTGAAGACAGGAACCGTCGCCGCCGACTTTCGTCTCGGAAGAGCTGGCGGACGCCTGCCTGCATGCCGGGACTTCGGAAGTCGCTGTCTGAGCTCCCTTTCGTCACCGAGCGGATCGACATGGCCAGCAACCATGCTGAGGCGCAAGAAACCGCATAACAACCCGAATCCCGAACACTGGCGGACCGAGAAGCCAGTCGTCCGAGGTGGGGTTTGAACCATCGATGTGGAGTATGGAGGAATCGATGCAGGTCGTACTGGGTCTGTGGCAGCAATGCGATACGAGAATGGTGTACGTGAGCAGCGTAGCATGCGTGTGGGGCCAGGTATCGAGCAGTATTCAAGCGGGTTCCGGAGTGGGCGCGCGAGGGCTGGGTTAGGCGCTCTTATGGTGTAATGGTTAGCACTCTGGACTTTGAATCCAGCGATCCGGGTTCAAGTCCCGGTAGGAGCTCGTTTTTGTGCGCGAGTTGTGGCGTGCGGAATGCGCTGTGGGTTGTGTGTGGCGTGCAAGTTGGTTTTTTGTGCATTTCGTGTGTGATGCAGTTAGTGCTGGTCTTATGGTGTAATGGTTAGCACTCTGGACTCTGAATCCAGCGATCCGGGTTCAAATCCCGGTAGGACCTCGTTTTGCACGCCTCCTGCCGACCCCAGCGCGCCTACGTTGTTGCTGCACTCCGGGGCAACCACGCGCCAACTTGGATCGCGCGCCAAGCTCCTGAAGTGACTGGGAATGGTCTGCTGAAGACAGGAACCGTCGCCGCCGACTTTCGTCTCGGAAGAGCTGGCGGACGCCTGCCTGCATGCCGGGACTTCGGAAGTCGCTGTCTGAGCTCCCTTTCGTCACCGAGCGGATCGACATGGCCAGCAACCATGCTGGCGCAAGAAACCGCATAACAACCCGAATCCCGAACACTGGCGGACCGAGAAGCCAGTCGTCCGAGGTGGGGTTTGAACCATCGATGTGGAGTATGGAGGAATCGATGCAGGTCGTACTGGGTCTGTGGCAGCAATGCGATACGAGAATGGTGTACGTGAGCAGCGTAGCATGCGTGTGGGGCCAGGTATCGAGCAGTATTCGAGCGGGTTCCGGAGTGGGCGCGCGAGGGCTGGGTTAGGCGCTCTTATGGTGTAATGGTTAGCACTCTGGACTTTGAATCCAGCGATCCGGGTTCAAGTCCCGGTAGGAGCTCGTTTTTGTGCGCGAGTTGTGGCGTGCGGAATGCGCTGTGGGTTGTGTGTGGCGTGCAAGTTGTTTTTTTGTGCATTTCGTGTGTGATGCAGTTAGTGCTGGTCTTATGGTGTAATGGTTAGCACTCTGGACTCTGAATCCAGCGATCCGGGTTCAAATCCCGGTAGGACCTCGTTTTGCACGCCTCCTGCCGACCCCAGCGCGCCTACGTTGTTGCTGCACTCCGGGGCAACCACGCGCCAACTTGGATCGCGCGCCAAGCTCCTGAAGTGACTGGGAATGGTCTGCTGAAGACAGGAACCGTCGCCGCCGACTTCCGTCTCGGAAGAGCTGGCGGACGCCTGCCTGCATGCCGGGACTTCGGAAGTCGCTGTCTGAGCTCCCTTTCGTCACCGAGCGGATCGACATGGCCAGCAACCATGCTGAGGCGCAAGAAACCGCATAACAACCCGAATCCCGAACACTGGCGGACCGAGAAGCCAGTCGTCCGAGGTGGGGTTTGAACCATCGATGTGGAGTATGGAGGAATCGATGCAGGTCGTACTGGGTCTGTGGCAGCAATGCGATACGAGAATGGTGTACGTGAGCAGCGTAGCATGCGTGTGGGGCCAGGTATCGAGCAGTATTCAAGCGGGTTCCGGAGTGGGCGCGCGAGGGCTGGGTTAGGCGCTCTTATGGTGTAATGGTTAGCACTCTGGACTTTGAATCCAGCGATCCGGGTTCAAGTCCCGGTAGGAGCTCGTTTTTGTGCGCGAGTTGTGGCGTGCGGAATGCGCTGTGGGTTGTGTGTGGCGTGCAAGTTGGTTTTTTGTGCATTTCGTGTGTGATGCAGTTAGTGCTGGTCTTATGGTGTAATGGTTAGCACTCTGGACTCTGAATCCAGCGATCCGGGTTCAAATCCCGGTAGGACCTCGTTTTGCACGCCTCCTGCCGACCCCAGTGCGCCTCCGTTGTTGCTGCACTCCGGGGCAACCACGCGCCAACTTGGATCGCGCGCCAAGCTCCTGAAGTGACTGGAAATGGTCTGCTGAAGACAGGAACCGTCGCCGCCGACTTCCGTCTCGGAAGAGCTGGCGGACGCCTGCCTGCATGCCGGGACTTCGGAAGTCGCTGTCTGAGCTCCCTTTCGTCACCGAGCGGATCGACATGGCCAGCAACCATGCTGAGGCGCAAGAAACCGCATAACAACCCGAATCCCGAACACTGGCGGACCGAGAAGCCAGTCGTCCGAGGTGGGGTTTGAACCATCGATGTGGAGTATGGAGGAATCGATGCAGGTCGTACTGGGTCTGTGGCAGCAATGCGATACGAGAATGGTGTACGTGAGCAGCGTAGCATGCGTGTGGGGCCAGGTATCGAGCAGTATTCAAGCGGGTTCCGGAGTGGGCGCGCGAGGGCTGGGTTAGGCGCTCTTATGGTGTAATGGTTAGCACTCTGGACTTTGAATCCAGCGATCCGGGTTCAAGTCCCGGTAGGAGCTCGTTTTTGTGCGCGAGTTGTGGCGTGCGGAATGCGCTGTGGGTTGTGTGTGGCGTGCAAGTTGTTTTTTTGTGCATTTCGTGTGTGATGCAGTTAGTGCTGGTCTTATGGTGTAATGGTTAGCACTCTGGACTCTGAATCCAGCGATCCGGGTTCAAATCCCGGTAGGACCTCGTTTTGCACGCCTCCTGCCGACCCCAGTGCGCCTCCGTTGTTGCTGCACTCCGGGGCAACCACGCGCCAACTTGGATCGCGCGCCAAGCTCCTGAAGTGACTGGAAATGGTCTGCTGAAGACAGGAACCGTCGCCGCCGACTTCCGTCTCGGAAGAGCTGGCGGACGCCTGCCTGCATGCCGGGACTTCGGAAGTCGCTGTCTGAGCTCCCTTTCGTCACCGAGCGGATCGACATGGCCAGCAACCATGCTGAGGCGCAAGAAACCGCATAACAACCCGAATCCCGAACACTGGCGGACCGAGAAGCCAGTCGTCCGAGGTGGGGTTTGAACCATCGATGTGGAGTATGGAGGAATCGATGCAGGTCGTACTGGGTCTGTGGCAGCAATGCGATACGAGAATGGTGTACGTGAGCAGCGTAGCATGCGTGTGGGGCCAGGTATCGAGCAGTATTCAAGCGGGTTCCGGAGTGGGCGCGCGAGGGCTGGGTTAGGCGCTCTTATGGTGTAATGGTTAGCACTCTGGACTTTGAATCCAGCGATCCGGGTTCAAGTCCCGGTAGGAGCTCGTTTTTGTGCGCGAGTTGTGGCGTGCGGAATGCGCTGTGGGTTGTGTGTGGCGTGCAAGTTGTTTTTTTGTGCATTTCGTGTGTGATGCAGTTAGTGCTGGTCTTATGGTGTAATGGTTAGCACTCTGGACTCTGAATCCAGCGATCCGGGTTCAAATCCCGGTAGGACCTCGTTTTGCACGCCTCCTGCCGACCCCAGTGCGCCTCCGTTGTTGCTGCACTCCGGGGCAACCACGCGCCAACTTGGATCGCGCGCCAAGCTCCTGAAGTGACTGGAAATGGTCTGCTGAAGACAGGAACCGTCGCCGCCGACTTCCGTCTCGGAAGAGCTGGCGGACGCCTGCCTGCATGCCGGGACTTCGGAAGTCGCTGTCTGAGCTCCCTTTCGTCACCGAGCGGATCGACATGGCCAGCAACCATGCTGAGGCGCAAGAAACCGCATAACAACCCGAATCCCGAACACTGGCGGACCGAGAAGCCAGTCGTCCGAGGTGGGGTTTGAACCATCGATGTGGAGTATGGAGGAATCGATGCAGGTCGTACTGGGTCTGTGGCAGCAATGCGATACGAGAATGGTGTACGTGAGCAGCGTAGCATGCGTGTGGGGCCAGGTATCGAGCAGTATTCAAGCGGGTTCCGGAGTGGGCGCGCGAGGGCTGGGTTAGGCGCTCTTATGGTGTAATGGTTAGCACTCTGGACTTTGAATCCAGCGATCCGGGTTCAAGTCCCGGTAGGAGCTCGTTTTTGTGCGCGAGTTGTGGCGTGCGGAATGCGCTGTGGGTTGTGTGTGGCGTGCAAGTTGGTTTTTTGTGCATTTCGTGTGTGATGCAGTTAGTGCTGGTCTTATGGTGTAATGGTTAGCACTCTGGACTCTGAATCCAGCGATCCGGGTTCAAATCCGGTAGGACCTCGTTTTGCACGCCTCCTGCCGACCCCAGCGCGCCTCCGTTGTTGCTGCACTCCGGGGCAACCACGCGCCAACTTGGATCGCGCGCCAAGCTCCTGAAGTGACTGGAAATGGTCTGCTGAAGACAGGAACCGTCGCCGCCGACTTTCGTCTCGGAAGAGCTGGCGGACGCCTGCCTGCATGCCGGGACTTCGGAAGTCGCTGTCTGAGCTCCCTTTCGTCACCGAGCGGATCGACATGGCCAGCAACCATGCTGAGGCGCAAGAAACCGCATAACAACCCGAATCCCGAACACTGGCGGACCGAGAAGCCAGTCGTCCGAGGTGGGGTTTGAACCATCGATGTGGAGTATGGAGGAATCGATGCAGGTCGTACTGGGTCTGTGGCAGCAATGCGATACGAGAATGGTGTACGTGAGCAGCGTAGCATGCGTGTGGGGCCAGGTATCGAGCAGTATTCAAGCGGGTTCCGGAGTGGGCGCGCGAGGGCTGGGTTAGGCGCTCTTATGGTGTAATGGTTAGCACTCTGGACTTTGAATCCAGCGATCCGGGTTCAAGTCCCGGTAGGAGCTCGTTTTTGTGCGCGAGTTGTGGCGTGCGGAATGCGCTGTGGGTTGTGTGTGGCGTGCAAGTTGGTTTTTTGTGCATTTCGTGTGTGATGCAGTTAGTGCTGGTCTTATGGTGTAATGGTTAGCACTCTGGACTCTGAATCCAGCGATCCGGGTTCAAATCCGGTAGGACCTCGTTTTGCACGCCTCCTGCCGACCCCAGCGCGCCTCCGTTGTTGCTGCACTCCGGGGCAACCACGCGCCAACTTGGATCGCGCGCCAAGCTCCTGAAGTGACTGGAAATGGTCTGCTGAAGACAGGAACCGTCGCCGCCGACTTTCGTCTCGGAAGAGCTGGCGGACGCCTGCCTGCATGCCGGGACTTCGGAAGTCGCTGTCTGAGCTCCCTTTCGTCACCGAGCGGATCGACATGGCCAGCAACCATGCTGAGGCGCAAGAAACCGCATAACAACCCGAATCCCGAACACTGGCGGACCGAGAAGCCAGTCGTCCGAGGTGGGGTTTGAACCATCGATGTGGAGTATGGAGGAATCGATGCAGGTCGTACTGGGTCTGTGGCAGCAATGCGATACGAGAATGGTGTACGTGAGCAGCGTAGCATGCGTGTGGGGCCAGGTATCGAGCAGTATTCAAGCGGGTTCCGGAGTGGGCGCGCGAGGGCTGGGTTAGGCGCTCTTATGGTGTAATGGTTAGCACTCTGGACTTTGAATCCAGCGATCCGGGTTCAAGTCCCGGTAGGAGCTCGTTTTTGTGCGCGAGTTGTGGCGTGCGGAATGCGCTGTGGGTTGTGTGTGGCGTGCAAGTTGTTTTTTTGTGCATTTCGTGTGTGATGCAGTTAGTGCTAGTCTTATGGTGTAATGGTTAGCACTCTGGACTCTGAATCCAGCGATCCGGGTTCAAATCCGGTAGGACCTCGTTTTGCACGCCTCCTGCCGACCCCAGCGCGCCTCCGTTGTTGCTGCACTCCGGGGAAACCACGCGCCAACTTGGATCGCGCGCCAAGCTCCTAAAGTGACTGGGAATGGTCTGCTGAAGACAGGAACCGTCGCCGCCGACTTTCGTCTCGGAAGAGCTGGCGGACGCCTGCCTGCATGCCGGGACTTCGGAAGTCGCTGTCTGAGCTCCCTTTCGTCACCGAGCGGATCGACATGGCCAGCAACCATGCTGAGGCGCAAGAAACCGCATAACAACCCGAATCCCGAACACTGGCGGACCGAGAAGCCAGTCGTCCGAGGTGGGGTTTGAACCATCGATGTGGAGTATGGAGGAATCGATGCAGGTCGTACTGGGTCTGTGGCAGCAATGCGATACGAGAATGGTGTACGTGAGCAGCGTAGCATGCGTGTGGGGCCAGGTATCGAGCAGTATTCAAGCGGGTTCCGGAGTGGGCGCGCGAGGGCTGGGTTAGGCGCTCTTATGGTGTAATGGTTAGCACTCTGGACTTTGAATCCAGCGATCCGGGTTCAAGTCCCGGTAGGAGCTCGTTTTTGTGCGCGAGTTGTGGCGTGCGGAATGCGCTGTGGGTTGTGTGTGGCGTGCAAGTTGGTTTTTTGTGCATTTCGTGTGTGATGCAGTTAGTGCTGGTCTTATGGTGTAATGGTTAGCACTCTGGACTCTGAATCCAGCGATCCGGGTTCAAATCCGGTAGGACCTCGTTTTGCACGCCTCCTGCCGACCCCAGCGCGCCTCCGTTGTTGCTGCACTCCGGGGCAACCACGCGCCAACTTGGATCGCGCGCCAAGCTCCTGAAGTGACTGGAAATGGTCTGCTGAAGACAGGAACCGTCGCCGCCGACTTTCGTCTCGGAAGAGCTGGCGGACGCCTGCCTGCATGCCGGGACTTCGGAAGTCGCTGTCTGAGCTCCCTTTCGTCACCGAGCGGATCGACATGGCCAGCAACCATGCTGAGGCGCAAGAAACCGCATAACAACCCGAATCCCGAACACTGGCGGACCGAGAAGCCAGTCGTCCGAGGTGGGGTTTGAACCATCGATGTGGAGTATGGAGGAATCGATGCAGGTCGTACTGGGTCTGTGGCAGCAATGCGATACGAGAATGGTGTACGTGAGCAGCGTAGCATGCGTGTGGGGCCAGGTATCGAGCAGTATTCAAGCGGGTTCCGGAGTGGGCGCGCGAGGGCTGGGTTAGGCGCTCTTATGGTGTAATGGTTAGCACTCTGGACTTTGAATCCAGCGATCCGGGTTCAAGTCCCGGTAGGAGCTCGTTTTTGTGCGCGAGTTGTGGCGTGCGGAATGCGCTGTGGGTTGTGTGTGGCGTGCAAGTTGTTTTTTTGTGCATTTCGTGTGTGATGCAGTTAGTGCTAGTCTTATGGTGTAATGGTTAGCACTCTGGACTCTGAATCCAGCGATCCGGGTTCAAATCCGGTAGGACCTCGTTTTGCACGCCTCCTGCCGACCCCAGCGCGCCTCCGTTGTTGCTGCACTCCGGGGAAACCACGCGCCAACTTGGATCGCGCGCCAAGCTCCTAAAGTGACTGGGAATGGTCTGCTGAAGACAGGAACCGTCGCCGCCGACTTTCGTCTCGGAAGAGCTGGCGGACGCCTGCCTGCATGCCGGGACTTCGGAAGTCGCTGTCTGAGCTCCCTTTCGTCACCGAGCGGATCGACATGGCCAGCAACCATGCTGAGGCGCAAGAAACCGCATAACAACCCGAATCCCGAACACTGGCGGACCGAGAAGCCAGTCGTCCGAGGTGGGGTTTGAACCATCGATGTGGAGTATGGAGGAATCGATGCAGGTCGTACTGGGTCTGTGGCAGCAATGCGATACGAGAATGGTGTACGTGAGCAGCGTAGCATGCGTGTGGGGCCAGGTATCGAGCAGTATTCAAGCGGGTTCCGGAGTGGGCGCGCGAGGGCTGGGTTAGGCGCTCTTATGGTGTAATGGTTAGCACTCTGGACTCTGAATCCAGCGATCCGGGTTCAAATCCCGGTAGGACCTCGTTTTGCACGCCTCCTGCCGACCCCAGCGCGCCTACGTTGTTGCTGCACTCCGGGGCAACCACGCGCCAACTTGGATCGCGCGCCAAGCTCCTGAAGTGACTGGGAATGGTCTGCTGAAGACAGGAACCGTCGCCGCCGACTTTCGTCTCGGAAGAGCTGGCGGACGCCTGCCTGCATGCCGGGACTTCGGAAGTCGCTGTCTGAGCTCCCTTTCGTCACCGAGCGGATCGACATGGCCAGCAACCATGCTGAGGCGCAAGAAACCGCATAACAACCCGAATCCCGAACACTGGCGGACCGAGAAGCCAGTCGTCCGAGGTGGGGTTTGAACCATCGATGTGGAGTATGGAGGAATCGATGCAGGTCGTACTGGGTCTGTGGCAGCAATGCGATACGAGAATGGTGTACGTGAGCAGCGTAGCATGCGTGTGGGGCCAGGTATCGAGCAGTATTCAAGCGGGTTCCGGAGTGGGCGCGCGAGGGCTGGGTTAGGCGCTCTTATGGTGTAATGGTTAGCACTCTGGACTTTGAATCCAGCGATCCGGGTTCAAGTCCCGGTAGGAGCTCGTTTTTGTGCGCGAGTTGTGGCGTGCGGAATGCGCTGTGGGTTGTGTGTGGCGTGCAAGTTGGTTTTTTGTGCATTTCGTGTGTGATGCAGTTAGTGCTGGTCTTATGGTGTAATGGTTAGCACTCTGGACTCTGAATCCAGCGATCCGGGTTCAAATCCCGGTAGGACCTCGTTTTGCACGCCTCCTGCCGACCCCAGCGCGCCTCCGTTGTTGCTGCACTCCGGGGCAACCACGCGCCAACTTGGATCGCGCGCCAAGCTCCTGAAGTGACTGGAAATGGTCTGCTGAAGACAGGAACCGTCGCCGCCGACTTCCGTCTCGGAAGAGCTGGCGACGCCTGCCTGCATGCCGGGACTTCGGAAGTCGCTGTCTGAGCTCCCTTTCGTCACCGAGCGGATCGACATGGCCAGCAACCATGCTGAGGCGCAAGAAACCGCATAACAACCCGAATCCCGAACACTGGCGGACCGAGAAGCCAGTCGTCCGAGGTGGGGTTTGAACCATCGATGTGGAGTATGGAGGAATCGATGCAGGTCGTACTGGGTCTGTGGCAGCAATGCGATACGAGAATGGTGTACGTGAGCAGCGTAGCATGCGTGTGGGGCCAGGTATCGAGCAGTATTCAAGCGGGTTCCGGAGTGGGCGCGCGAGGGCTGGGTTAGGCGCTCTTATGGTGTAATGGTCAGCACTCTGGACTTTGAATCCAGCGATCCGGGTTCAAGTCCCGGTAGGAGCTCGTTTTTGTGCGCGAGTTGTGGCGTGCGGAATGCGCTGTGGGTTGTGTGTGGCGTGCAAGTTGTTTTTTGTGCATTTCGTGTGTGATGCAGTTAGTGCTGGTCTTATGGTGTAATGGTTAGCACTCTGGACTCTGAATCCAGCGATCCGGGTTCAAATCCCGGTAGGACCTCGTTTTGCACGCCTCCTGCCGACCCCAGTGCGCCTCCGTTGTTGCTGCGCTCCGGGGTAACCACGGTCGACGACGCGATAGAGGCAGAGTTTAATATGTTGATAAGTGGCATGGACAGTTGCTGGTATCGCGACTGGCGTGCCGTCAACCCAGCTACTTTCTGCGTGTCCGACATGGCCATGGGTTCCGTCCTATTGTACTCGGGGTGGACATCGGCGAACGGATAAAAAATGTACCCAAGCGCTGGGACGAGACCTACCATGCGTTCGACCCTAAGATTCCAAAAGAATAACTATATCGCCGACTTGATACTATAGACAAATACAAAACAAAACAGCTGATATAATGATGTTTCCCTACCTTATTTCATGACGGTTCAGAGTCTATCATCCCGTGGCTGAGAGTGAAATTAACCTTCATGAGTATACGCTGACAGATTCTGTGCGCACTTGATGAATTGGCACGATAGTCGGTACGTTATCCATGGAATTTCAAATTCTTTTGCATGACCTAATTCAGCGCCGTCAAATTCATGGTTTGGCTAGACGGGTCGAATTTACTGAGACTCGTGCCGAGGCAATGGAACTAACGGGCTGTGGTCGAGCACATAATAAGAATAACAACCAAGGGCAGTCGAAGAATGATAATGAAGAGCTCAACTCTGCGATGAAAGCTCTAGATTCGTTGAAACCATGTTTTTCTTTCGTGTCGTGCGAGGAAGTGGACTATGCTGGTCCAATGCTCGTGAAGACGTAGTGTCCACGATTAGCAACCGAGTTCTGCCTACGGAATGGCCTATATTTTGCTTGACGCTTAATGCAGCACATACAATTTGGTCAGACTTTGCGAGATCATGTAATCCATCTCATACGCGGGATTACTGCAGGAAGCTTCCTTTTAATGAACAGACGAAATGTCTTAGTGAGAACCCGATATCAGTGCTCGACGTTTTTAGCAGAAGGTTTAACACCTTTTTCGAGAACATTTTGAGCGGGAGAGCGGAACCATTAGGTTAATTGAAGATAATTGCTAGCATGTGGCGTTTCAGCAGCGAGGTTCGCCACTGAAACATTGCTTATTATGGGTGAAAAAGCGCCATATGTTCTTAACAACGAATACACGGCTCAGCTGAGGGTCCCCAGGTAGGTGAGACCAAAAGTGGAAAATCCGCTTTAAACGTTAAACGAATGTACTATCATGTTAGAAGCAGCTTAGTTAAAATCCTTTCGCGAGTCCCTTGACTAAACTATACCATACAAGTCTAAGTAATTTGGTCCTAAAAGGGCACAAAATTCGCCCTTTAAGAAAATCACGGTACTCATTTTGCATCTGTTGGGCCAAATGCCCGTTTTTGTATGGGTGTGTCGGACGGACGGTCCAACTTTTTCGTGTAGTTTGGATAGACAGCAATACAAATCGCAAGATAATCGTCAATAGTCATGATTTCGTTGAATCAAATCCAACAGGTAAAAACTATAAATATGCATATTCTTGTCAGAAGGAAGGGTAATACAGTCAAAGCCAAAATCAAACAAGAACGACGATGGTTCGCAGCGCTTGCCGCCAGTGATTTGACCACGCGTGCGCTGGAGTTCGCGTGCGTCACCAGAGACGTCGTGTTCGCCGCCAGTGATTTGACCGCGCTGGCGCCGCGCTTGGCAGATCAGCAGACAGCACCGACGACGCTCGTTCCAAATCCTGGTAATATGGAGCTTGTCATGGTCTGGCCTGGGTACGCGCGATCCCCAGTATTAAGTTAACTCGCTACGTGCCCGGTTGCGTGTATACGCATTAAAACGCGAACAGGCTCTCCGCATACTGTCTAGAAAGGGCCGTGACACGCTATATGTTATCAAGATGGACAGTGTGGAGTGGTGACATTGCTGGATATGCCTTTTGAGGTAATGAAGTGTGGCTATATGCAATTAGGATGTAGAACTCGGGAGGTCTTGTCGTTCTTATACAAAATATTTACTGCTGTTGACCATTGCAGCTGCTCTTTGCGACGCGCGCGGTTCCGTGTGGTGAGAGCGAGTATCGAAGGACTTCGCGTTGCGGAATGCAGCATAATACGCGCCTCGTCAAATGAGGGGCTCTCCGTAAAGGTACCGCTGCGAATCAATTCACTTTCAATTCTGGTCATTAGAAACGAAAGTCTGACCATCGCTTTCGTTTGTTTTTGTCAGGCATGTCAGCAGGTGCGAGGTTTGAAATGGGTGGGTATCTCTTGGCAAGGTTACCAAACCACCACAGCTCTCACGCATTCGATATGGTTCCCTTGGGAAACTGAAACTCATGCGGAACCCGGTGCAGAGCCCCATTGTACGTGAATACGGGAACCATGGGTGGCGTTATGGGAGTAGTATCGTTGCTATCGCCAGCCTCAACCGCAGAAGCGACCGCGCAGACTGCAGAAACTCTGTAAGGCCAGTTGCTTTATTGCTTCTCGAACAGCTTCGTTTATTGAGCTTCTGGTAACTAACCCACTGTCTGCCTGCCGGTTATCCAGGGTTTCATTGATTGTTTCAGCTAGGGCGGGGCCAACTTCCTTGAGCGTCGTCGCTACTTCAGTGAGTTGGTCAGCTTGCCGTTTCATTGCCACCAGGATACCAATGTGAGGCAGAATGCCAATGGGGCGAATCGAAAGATTTTCGCTAGGTCAACAACACGTGACTCGTTCTCTCAGTGCAGATAGCAAATCCAGATCGCGAAATGAGGGGGGCGAGAAAATCAGGTGGAGCAGATGGAGATAGTCTTCAAGTACTCCGAGTGATACATTAACGAAGCCAAAAAGAAACCGCATGTCGACTGCATCACTTTAGGGCCCAGGGAAACACATTTCCACTCCTTTTTTTCACTGTATCATCGATCGTTTCAAAAACGGTGGCAGGATAGCAAGGTTTGGTGATTCGAAAGGAAGACCGGCTACAAAACGACAGCAACTATATTACCTGCTGCTTCATAGCGAACGTACGTGTCTTGCACACCGGGAAGGCTCCAGCCTGCTCTTAAACATATTGGCGACGACGACGGCCCTGTGGTAGAACAGCTCGAAACGAAAGTGCGGAGCCTTTGCGTGCTGAGTGTGACCCAAAATCAGAAGCGTTTAAGCCAGAACCAGTCAAAGTGTCAGCGACCTCAGGTAACGAGAGCGCCCTCTTCAAAATCTTTGCATATCGATCGTACTGATTGCTTCCTGGAAACAACAGCGAGCTCGAATCAAAACCAAACACGGCCAGATAAATAGCCATCGAGAGAACAGGGCAAATATCAGGCAGCAGCGGGTTTGCATACACGTGTCGGACATCTCGTGGACGCTCGCCTTCCTGATCATTTTTTATGTGAGCGAATCGAATGGCAAGAGCATCTTGATGCCATTGTAGATGCTGATACCGAATCGATAAAGAGTTCCCCCACCCGACATTTCAAATTCCACGATAGAACCAGAAAGGTGTGCGAAAAGATGTACTCTTTGCGAGATTGCTGTCGCATCGACTTGCAAATAAGCTGATACATAGAAAACTCGAGAGGATCCTTCCCCTCAGTAAGTCTCTGTCCACTTTCACCCAAACGTCTGATAACAGTTCGCTTCAGTCCCTTGAAAAAAAATGTCTGCCACGAAATCTACTGGCATGGTGACTCCATAAGACGGTAGAGATGAAATAAGCTTGAGCGCAGAGAGCTGTCCACCGATTTTACAGGCCGTTCACCGTCGGTCTTCCGCAAAGACATTAAAAATCGCTGAAAATCTTTTGACGTAGCTCCTTCAATACTGATGGGCAGGCCTCCTTATTTTTGACTTGCTGGAAAAAGAACAGGATAGCTTATTTTGGAGTACTTTGAAAACTTAGTTTTCCTTATTTTGACTATGTATCGGATGCGCTCTATGTAGTTGGCAACGAGGCTCAAATGCATTCGTCTAGAGTTGTTAGAGCATGATACTGCTTACAATGAAGGATACCTCCGAGAGAAAAATCGGTCAGCGCTGTCCGATAGTCGTTTTTCTCCACTCCGATCAGCGAAAAGTCAGACTCCACCGTAGCCGTGTTCGGAATAGCGCTAGCCACACCGGCACAAAATGCAGCTAAGGCTGGATAGTGCTTGTGAAATTCACACCAGCTCTGTTGAAACCCGTAACCGTCTTGGTCAAGTTGGGTCAGCAAGTTGCGGGTAGATTCCTCCTTGCGGTACGCAGTCTTGAGCTGAACAAATTCGTCGCCAATCAATTCGTTGTGTTCCTGGTGCTGGTAGTGGTGCAGCAGTCGCGTACTGTGCTGCGAAGGCATCGTACTAAATGTGGTCATGCCAATCTTAACCAGTTGATGAGGTAGCACTCTAGGTGTCGAAGTGAAGGGCTGATTGTTTTGGTCGCGTTCAGCGACGATTTTCGATATGCCGTCTGCTGCTCTCACAAACACTCGAGCTGTGCTTCGTGCTATGCGCTCTAGCTCGCTCGGATCCGTTCTAGCTATTATAGCCATCGTCTCGCAAACCCAAACGCTAGTCCCTGCCATACAAAGATTGGCGTTCTCCACAGCGAGCACAAATGCTCCACACACTTCGGTAGGCTCCATTTCGGTTGTAGCGTCAACATCCACTTGCGCCAGAGGACCCTTCATTCCAGACATTGAACAGAACGAGTGAACAAGGTCGCGATGAGAATCATGCTGCTGTGTGAGCAAAGTACCTCTCCCTTGAAGAGCAGTAAATACAGTAGAAGCCTCGGCAGCAATTGCGTGTACAATGAAAAGAACACTCCATCACGAATGATCTGGTGCACATGCCGGAGCCTTCTCTGTTAGGTGATGTCGAATCCGCACGTGGTGTTTAGTTAGCCATTTGGTGACTGTTCCCATGGAAATCCATCGAGTATTTGCTACCTTCGGGCAAAGAGACTGCATATTGCCAACCAAAATCTGCTGGCGTCGTAAATGCTTAATGAGCCCGGTCAGAGTACAATAGAACTTGTCGTCCATGGCACTAGAATACACGCTCTGCATCACGAGGTCAAACCGATGAAGCCCACCCAAAATACGGAGGATTCCAGGAGCACACTCGTCTTGAATCCTCGTGACAAGACCCTTTATTTTCCCAGTCATGCTCGCTGCACCGTCACTAGACACGGCAATTACTGTGGTTCTCCAACTTGGCAGTATTGCGTCCAGAAATCTTGCGAGAAGCTCAAACATGTACTCCCTGTGTGCCGCTCAAACATAGGTATAGCAAGCAGATGAAAGTTATGCAGAGCGCCTGCATGTCCAAAATCGTACTCGTACGTCAACGTAAGACATTCCTTGATGGGTATCGACAGCAAGTGAAAAAGCCCAAACCTTGGAAATGCATTGCGACAAAAGTTGTAAGATTTGGGCACACACAACTCGTACGTAGTTAGCTGCGACAGTATCGGAACAGCCACCGTAGTCTCCATGCCCGTCTCAACTTTTACACATTCCATTTGCCGTGCAGCCTGTCGAAAGCTTGCTCCACAAGCAATAAACTTGACGAGGAGATCAAATTTCCGACAATTTTCACTGTTGCGAGGTAGCCAACGACTTCATTGCTGTCTAGCGTCTCGTCACCTTCCTTATTCACTCCATGAAAAAGCCCCAGCGCTCTCGCGTGCGAAATTCCATCTACGTCGTCAGGATGAAAAAGTAGATCCCCCACGATCACGGCGACAATCTCCTTGTTGAGCTCAAAAACTATGTTTCCAGTCATCTCAAAGTGTGTGTGCATTGTTTACTGACGGTGAACCGCACTGGAATTGAAAAACATCGATCGTTCTTCGTCGCTTGCAAGGCCCTGGTATTCTGTCCATTTATGAGGATGGTGACCTTCGGCATGCGAAATGTAAAGTTTCGTTTGAAACTTCTGGAACACTTTGTCATGGGTTGTTGGTTTTCGCTTGCATCCAGGTTCTCTTCACGACCAAAGTAAGGGCAAAACCGACACGCCACACTTGTGACTATGCTGCTGTTTGGTGCACGGGCAGACACTTTCAGGCCGTACTTCAGCACTTCTTCGTACTTCAGCGCATGCTTCTCCTTGAAGGGAGGCGGTGGCTTGTCCACGCGGCCCATTCCGGCGGGTCTTCCTGATGATTGAACTGGTTGCAGTGTGAAGCAGTATTGCTCCACGCGCCGCGTGTTCGTGCCCTTTCAACAGGGTGCTAAAGACGTGCCAATTGCTCGTATTGAAACCACAAAACGGAAATTGAACACGCCGCTGCATTAACCCTTTCGCGAGTCCCTAGATAAACTATACCATACAACCCTAAGTAATTTGGTCCTTAAAGGGCACAAATTCGCCCTTTAAGAAAACCACGGTACTCGTTTTGCATATCTCTTGCAACATAGTACCTTCAACGATTTGCTGGAGCATCCTGTTGACTGCAAGAAACTTGATTTTTGTATGGCTTCATGATTACGCGTTGTACTGTTTATGACTTGTTATAAAAGGCGGTGTATTTACGGTTGAACTTGTGCAAAAGGGCACAAAATGCGCCCTTTGAGGGGGGTGCTCTCGCACCGTGTTGTAGAAAACATGTAAAAAGGGCGATTTTTGCGCCCTTCTATCGCGAAATGGTTAAGGTTTCTTCTTTGGTTTTGACCTTTTGTCAAGCTTAGTTTTCTACTTTACGACATTTTTCGCCATGATGACCATTTAAGGAGGCCTGCTGATGGGAGGTGTTGAAATGTGCGAAATCATAAAATGCCGTACAGCAGCATGCGTCAACTGTGCTGACTCATCCGTCGCACTTAGTTGAGCTTGTAAATCCGGATTAAGTAGGGCTGCCTTGTTGCCGTAAAGCCATACAACGTATCGGCTGATGCCGTACGAGTAAACGGCTTTCGATTTCTTCTCGATGAAGCTATCGAACACTTCGTGGACCTCCTCGTCCAGCATCTCCATGCCTTCGTCTTCCTCAGCCACACACTCCTCAGCTGCAACTCCCTCCGTCGAACGCTGGTCGGCGGACTCCATCTGCAGCCCCCCCCTGCGATCTCCAGTCGATCTTCAATCTTGAAAAGGCGTTTCCTCTCTCTTCGCTGAGTTGTATGTACAGTTTGTATCATCTTAAATGCGACCCAACAACAGTCCAACAAATTCGTACTACATATTGTGCGTTCGATTCAAAGTTTCCTGAATCGATTGATTGAATCGATTCAGAGAAACCGATCACCAATCGCTGCACCTATCATCAAGAATGAAATCTATGCATGTTTAGGGGAGCGCGCTCCCCCGCCAAGCCGCAAACTACGAGAGCCAGAAATCCTCGTCAAGTGCCGAGAGCCCCGAGAGCAGCAAGAGCCCCGTCAGCAGCGAAAGCCCCGTCAGCAACGAGAGCCCCGAATTAGAGGCTCTACAAGTGCACAGGCAGTTCCAGTCTTGCTTCATGCCAGCCACGCCGCGGAGCTCGCCACTTCAATGCAGCCTAACACGCGTCTCGCCGTACCCTAAGACATCCTGGGCTTCATCTAGGTATGCGAGCAGGTTCTGCTGGTAGTAGTTAAACAACCACACGCATTGTTGTTCTGCGTACTTCTCTCGCGTGGTTATGGCTCGCCGGAACACTCCGGTCTCGTTGTAGGTATGCAGCCAACTACCGATCGTGCGCTCCGACTTATTGAAGACGTGTGCGAGGTGGCTTCTTGAATAGCCGAGATGAATGTGCGCGTAGATGCAGTGGTAGACAGTGTTGGGGTGCGCGTGTTGCCGCGTCGCCGCTTCCTCCATGTTGAGCTGACTGAGTTCGCGCCCCTTGGCACTTCAAGTTTCGAGTATTGACCAATTAAAGTCCAGGATCGATTGGCTGCCCGATTGAGAGGTCGGAATCAAACCGCGCTATTTTGGCAAATTTGGACGGAATTGACAATATGAATTAGAAGAAATGATGACTGAGTCGCAGTGGATCCCATTTGCACTACATGCAGCAATCGAGAAGACGGTTTCAATGCTCACTGGATAAAGTGACTGCAAGTCTCTGCAAATGATTATATACGGCGAAGACGGCTCTGGACAAATGTGGTTAATTCGACATATAGTGAAGGACGTGTACAACGTGTTTGGTGAGCATCTCGCAACCAGAAGAAAAAGAAAGCCACAACGGGTTCAACTACTGGCACTTCATTAACCGCCGCATTCAACATTAAAGGAAGGATAATATGCTCAGCGCTTATCATTTTGGAGAGTGAATCGAGTACCCATCTGGAAATGGAGAGGTGCACTCACATAAAAGGACCAACGGAGGCGAGCGTGTGCGAGGTCGCGTAGCCGCAGCAAACCCGATGCGGGGTGCCCGCGAAGCAGGGCCGCGGCGGTATTTGCGGATGCGGGCCCAGCGCCGAGCTCAACAGCGAGCCGAGCACTGTAATGACCAGATCTTAGAATCTTTTTCCCCGCAGGAGCGAAGCGACTGCGTTTGCGACGCGGAGCGGAGCAAAAATGACACCCGTCCTCGTCAAAAGCACATTTCAACGTCTTACTTATTGTTTGTATGGGTCGCCCGTCTCAAGATGGGTGCAGCAACACCTGCCTTCATTTTGTTCGTTTCAAAAGCAGCATTCTCTGTACCCTACAAATCTTTGACAGAGATAAAGTCTGGTCCAGCGAAGATGAAGCGAATGCAGCAACAATTTAAGATGTGTTTTTTTCTCGTTGTTGACCGGTTATTTGTTATAACAGGTCAACACAACTTGTATCGGTGTAACTATACCGAATTTACATTTGTAGTCATTGCATAAAATATAATGAGTTAATTACTCGCTTTTGTGGTGGGATTCTGCCAGTTTACATCTGAGATAACATATGCATTCAGGCCCTTGTTCAAGTGCAGAACGTGTTCTGAGCAGTGCAAACAAAGGGGGGATAGGGTAAGCAGCTGAAGAACCAGCCGCCATCCACTCCCGCAGAGAAATGTGTGCTGAAGCACGTCCAAACAGCAACTTGTTCTGGACCACCAGTTCACTGCTTCAGCGCCCACGCACTTCGCATACAGTTTCCACCGCTGCCGCACACCTGTTCGCGCTGATGCAGCTATCCGACGACGCCGAAGCAGTCGAGAGCGCGGCTCCTCCCTTGGCGGTGCTGTTACCGCTATCATAGCCCGACATGTTGCCAGCGCAGATGATAGGTTCCACGCCAGCGCCAGCTCATGCAGTTAAGACGTCAGCAGAACCGAGTCAGCGAAGGCCAAGTCAGGTCGAGGTCCGAGAGGTGCCAGCGACCCAGCGCCCTCGTCAAGTAGGAAGGGGAAGGCGCCCGTCAGGCGTACGAAGTGGACCAACAACATGATAGGCGAACTGTTGCGCCTACGCTTCGCAGACAGCGACGTCAAGAGGCGTCTAGAAGCGGCCGATACAAAGACGAAGAAGGCACTTGCATGACAACATTTTGCCAGCGTGCTGTCCCAGTTTCTCGGCCTCGTCCTGACGCATGACCAGGTAAGCCGAAGGTTTTGGATCGGAGATGGAAAGCTTCTTCAATACTAACTATTGGTGCTTGGTTGATTTTGTATTGCAGGTTTCACTTAAGTATAGGAAGTTGAAGTGTCTGTCCGAAAGGAAAAAAGAGAGCATCACCAGACTGGCAATACAGCTAGAGAGAGTGAAATGGACGGAGAACTTTGGGCCATTCTGAGTGATGCTTTTGGAGGCCGCGTGGGAATCAGCGGTGAAGTGCTTTTGGATTCAACTGCTGATGAAGAAGACGAGGAGACCGACGCTACAAAGGATCAAGCAGCTTCCAAGCAGAAGGCCCCACCGGTTGTCCAGCTAGCAACTGCGTTGCAGGGAGGCATGGAGGCCATCGCGGCATCCCTCGGCGCCCGCTCAACAGCTGACGAGAGTCTGCGCTCACTGACAGCACTGCTTCAACAACAGCAAGATGAGAACCGCCGATTCCAAGCGATGCAGCTCGAGCTCTTGAAGGAGTTGGTGGCTCAGCGAAAGGAGTAGCATGTTGATCGTGTTACGGGCTGTTACCTGCTATCAAGTGACTCTACGCTACTGCTAACATGTCTGCAATATCATCGCGCTTCGCGATTCCTTGCTGGTGGAGATAGGCTGCTCTGTTTCGTGGGGATCATCGGCAACACTCGCTGGGGCAAAGTGTAGTAATGGATCCTCATCGTCGACTAGCATGTGATCCTGGACGAGAATGAGCAGATTGTGCAGGACTACACACCCAATAATAACGTTGCACACAGTTACCGAGGACTTTTGTTCCACTTTGCCTAGAAGAACACGGAAACGGTTTTTGAGTCGTCCAAATGCACACTCTACCACCATGCGAGTCCGTGAGTGTGCTAGGTTGTACACTCGCTTGCGACGGTTTTCCACTGCCTCGGCCTCGGGAAAAGGAGTCAGCATGCGACCCCAAATCTTGTAGCCTGCATCGGCAACCAAGTGCTTTCCTGGTGGAATAAAGCTCGACAAACTGTAACATAACGCACACCTTACGTTAGCAGCAGCTTCAATACCGAACAAGAAATAGCGACGTGCATCTTACCGCTTCCGCACTTCCGATCCGTTCCACAACGACTGATCGTTATTCGACCCAGAGCGGATGGAAATTGAGCGAAATAGACCACAGTGATTCACGATAGCTTGCACATTTACAGCAGGAAAGTTCTTCCGACAGTACCAGCCCTCAAAGTCATGAGGGCGTGCAATTCGAACGAGCGTCCCGTCAATAGCACCAACCGTTCCCGGAAACCCCGCGGTGGCGAAGAAGCCTTCCTCGATGGCAGCGGCTTCGTCCGCCGACGGCATGACGACAAACCTTTTGGCCATAGCGCTGAGCACAGCAAGAGTCTCGTTGATATATACAACACCACAAGACCTTGAAATGCCCAGCGCCGATGCCGCCTGGTCCATGGTGCCTCCTTGAGCTAGATACAGCATGGTCACCGCAACACGCTTGATTAGCTTGTGCTTGCAGTTAGGGCCGGGCTCGTTACCCCACGCTGCACGGACTAGCTTGTAGATGCGCAAGAACGACTTCCTATCGCAGCGTAGCTTCTTGTGAAACCAACCTGTACCCGGCGTACGGAGAGCTTCTTCGAATGCACGCGCAGGAAACGTCATTGACGGCCCAGGGGGTTGCCGTAGGCCGCGCTTGTCTGCGGCTACTACTACCGCACTGACGCATGCACCTACGACGACAGCGATAACAGCAGCGTATATGTCGTCCATGGCACAATTGTTCTCTGGCTAGCACACCTCGTGGAGCTGTTCTCAGAACTAGTGGTTCAGAACGCGAACTTGCCGAATTGGAACACTGTACCAGTTTGGTTTTGACCAATTAGATGAGACTATGTGAATCAGCACAGAACTGTTCTCCACCTGAACAAGGGCCTCAAGCAAGCCTACCACGAGCAAGAGCCAGACGAGCACCAAAAAGTAGTTTTTAAGCCTCGCGGGAAATCGGCGAGCACATTTTTTGAGGTTTTCTTCCTCGCTCAGACTAAGTACGAGAGGCACGAGCAATCGCGACGTGGTAAAATATCTGCGTAATAATTTAGCTCAAACGAGTTTTTTAGAAACGCGGATATCCGCCGACTAACCGTTTAGAAACGCGGCCGCCCATACAAGCTCTGTTTAATTGTGCCGCGAGTTCGAGGTCGTCTCGTGCGGTTGAAGTCCACGTTTATATTCAAAACAAAGTTTCTCAACATTGAGAAAGAGTCAAATACATAATGCATCGTCACCAACATTACTCGACGCGTACGAAGCGCCCTGGCTCGGGGAGGGCGTCAGAAAGCGCCTCATAGTCAGCTGCGATCTCTTCGATCCTGTCAGGGTGAATGACAAACAGCTCGTGGTAGTCTGTGCCATTCGGCCTAGCGATGGCGAGCCGATACGGCCCCAGCACATCTCTGACGGCACGCTCGACGTTGAACATCGCATTACGCTCAACTGCGCGCTCCACGTGGGGGAACTCGACACACCGGGCGAACTGGAAACGCTGATCAGGTGCGAACGGGTAGTCGTTGCGAGCATCGGTCGTGTTTCGCCGGAATACGTTAAAGCTCACACCGAACTTGCAAATCACCAGATCAGCGTGTCGCGGTATACGAAGCCAAGTCGCCGTGAGCAGATGGAGAATGTCGTACAGTGCGCGGACGGTGCCTAGCACCCGCATGTACACGCCAGCTCGCCCTCGCATCGCGTACACGTCGTGGCACAGGACACTCAGTAGTCGGAGGGCAGCATTCAGAGCTCTTTGGATAGCCCTATGTGTGAGTGCTGCGTCTAAGTCGACGAAAGCAGCATCAACATGCGGCCGGATGCGGCCGTCTCTCAGTGTTACTTGTCCGTCCTCATTGATCAGGTACCAGGCAAGGCGGAACTGCTGGACCACGCGGTTCTGAGCAGCTCTGCTCTGGAAGTGGGTGTGCAAGACCTCGACAAGCCGGTTCAGACGGACGTACAAGTGTTCCTCGGTCATGTGCCACTGCTCCGGTTGGAAGACTTGCAGCTTTCTAGGCATTGCCAGTCCTTCCTCTGGTAACGGGAAAAGAAGAGCTCTTCCAGGCTCAATTGGCTCCTGCGCAGGCTCCACGTCAGACTGAGCGACGAGCTCGTCGAGCTCAGCGTCGCGATCATCGACCTCCTCGTCCGTGTCCATTTCCTCATTAGAATCGGAAACATAGCTTTCGTCGGGAACGCCAAACTCACTTTCGTCAGAATCGGGATAGTCGCTTTCGTCGGTGTCAGCAGGGTTCAACAGAAGTCCTATCGCCAATCCGGAGCGCGGCGGGCCTGTCGAAAGCCCAGTGTTTGGCAAGCGGAGGCCATCGCGCGGGCTCGGGGTAGCATGGCGGTGCGCTAATGAATTCAAGCAGTCCCTGGCCGCCACAGGCGAAGGCCAGCCAGTCGAGGACGTGCCTCTATCGCCGGTTGACGACAACGACGTGATTCTGTACGCCCCACCTGAGACGAGCCGCGGTGTCAGGGGCGACACATATGGCTGGATCCCCGACACCTGTTGTGGTGTTTATCACATAGAGGGGGAACTGAGAGCGACTACACCGACAATGGAAGTGCCCCGCTTGTTATTCATGTCGGACGAAAACCGATTGAGGGACAGGGTGTACGAGCAATGCAGCAAGAGCAACCTGGGTTTCTACGTCAAACACGACGGCAGGAAGCCCCGTGTCCGCTACGTCGCCGTCTTTCCCCAATCGATAGTGGAAGAAGCTGAGAAGGATTACTTGCGCAGGCTTCAGCGACTGAAGCTGGGCTTCCAGTTTACCGATGCCTTGGACAAGACCAAGGTCGAACTTTTTTCTTACGTACCCATCGCAGGTACTGCTAGCAAGGGATCAAATGCTGGCAGTGGTCAAGAAGTATCATGGAATACGAGCCGTGCCCACTTCCGAAATTAGAGCTGTGCCCGAAATCCAAGAAGCCGAACTCGAACCGGTCATGCTCGACCCGGTTGCGACCTGCATGGCGACCTGTACGAACGAAGAAGACTTCATGGCAGCAATGTCCCGGTTTAGTTATCCTCAGCTCCGCGCTACTGTGGATTCCTGCGCGCCATGGGTGAGAGGTCAGGCCAGGATCGATTTCATCGCAGCGTTGTGGGACTTGTGGAAGTCAAAACAGCCCCGGGACGGGCCTCCACATAGACGGAGACTTCTGGAGTGAAGAAGAACTTGGCATCGAGTCAAAGGCCAGCACCCAGTGTAGCCGCCCCCTCCGATTTCCGTCCAAGTCCGTGGCTAGCTAAAGTGGAGCCGCCGCCGCAAGCCTCCCGCGCCAAGTCCATGAAGAGAGGCCAGCACCCAGTGTAGCCGCCCCCTCCGATTTCCGTCCAAGTCCGTGGCTAGCTAAAGTGGAGCCGCCGCCGCGAGCCTCCCGCGCCAAGTCCATGAAGAGAGGCCAGCGCCCCGTGCAGCTGTCGCCGAAGGCGGACGCCTGCGGAAGATCGTAGCTGAGTAGACTTTATTACCCAATGGAAACGCCGGAGAACGAGCAAATGCACCTGACATTTTTCGTGCTCCCCAAAAGTGATCGTGAGGTCGAGTCGCAAAACTCCGCGAGCACTGCTCGCAAGCTTTTTTTGCTCGTGGAAAAAACCCACGAGTCGTGCTCGTCATTTGCTCGTGGTAGGCTTGCATTCAAGTACTACGTAGTACTGTATAAGGTAAGTTTGGGTAGTAAGAGGCAAGTGATGAATAGAGTTGTTACTTTAGGTTCCTTCGAGTATAATAATGTGGAGTACGTGTTTGGGTTGATTTACATGTCTGGGATCTAAAATCCAGAGAACTTCTGGTTGAGCCGTGGATTCGTTGTTTTACACGTTTAAAAAATCGTGGGCGGTTCTAAAACAAAAAATCGCCAGAGCGTATACAGTAGGTATAGTATCCCTTAAGTACGATCTAGAACCAATGTGTTGGAGCGATTCTGTGAACTTCCGCAAGTTTAACAGCATTTACCAACGATGGGGGTCTTCTTGCCGTCGCCGACCATAAACTACAACTTCGTCGCGGGCGTGTACGCGTTCTTCGCCGCCCTGTGCGCCCTGCTCTCGGTGCTGCACTTCTACTCGTCGCAGCTGGAGGGCTTCTACATCGTGCTGGTGCCGTTCGTGCCCTGCTTCTTCTGGAGCCTCGTGGTGCGCAACCGCTGGCTGCAGCAGCCCAAGGCGGACGAGCACGCTGACGAGTCCAAGAAAGACAAGTAGTTCGCCTCCACGTCGCCGCCGACTACTGAGACAAGAATGCACACGATCGAGACGCCAAGCGAGCGATGGAAGCACATATCCGATCGGTGATATATAGAGAGATTCGTTGTTGCCACTCGTGCGTACAATATGGATGCAGAATCATGCAGCAGCAGCTTTGGTGGCAGACAATAGGCTCTCCCAACGCGTCACGTCGGCACCGGCGGACGTCGCAAAGGCAGCCTCGTGCTTCTCGAGCTCAGCCTGCACTCTCTCCACCAGCCCCTTCAGCACCCGCTTGAAGCTTTGCTTCCGCGCACGTCGCAACTTCTTGGCGCTCTCCTCCGCTACCGCTGCACTGAGCGGGCTGGAACTTCTGTCGGTAGCTGCAGGTAGCGATGGCGGATCGGGCTGTAGGACGGGCTGAAAGAGGTTGGTCAGCTCGGACCCACGCTCCAGTACGACTGCAATTGGGGCCGACGTCAGGATATGCTCTAGCGCAAGCTGAGCAGAGCTGTGCGATGACCACTGCACTGCCAACATACCCTGGAGATCCTGGAGTGCACGTTGCAGCAAAGAAGAACTGCGCTTGGCGTACAGCTGCGCAACGCCCGGAAGCGATTCGAGGGCTGCCAGACGTGTGAGCGCACTCGAGGCCCTAAAAGCACAGAGCAGATCACATGAGTCTTCATCTACCAAGGCACCATAGACGGCCATCGAACAGCAGAACTTACGCTGCTACAGCGGCAGAGCAGTCAGAACTGGCAGCCACGACGACACCAACGTCAAATAGGCGCGAGTAACTCTGCTCCATTGAGGTCAAGCGCCCGCGCTCCAGGAAGAATGCCGTGATTGCATCGTTGCCACTTCCTGTGTCTCGAACGAGCAAACCAAGCAGAAACAAACTGAGATCCTGTGCTCGAGAGAAGAGTATCAGCAGTCAACGTACGTTCCAGCAGCTTGGTAAGTTGAAGGAGCACTTGCCCCAGTGCCAGCTTCACGTCCTTGCTCTCGAGGTCGAGGATAGACCGCAGTGCGATGGCGTCGAGGATCTCTGGCACATGTGGTAGCACCGTCTTGTCCAGTGAGCCTTGTAGCAGGTAGTGCAATACCTCTAGAGCCACCGCTGTCTGTGATGCAGCAGTGGCGCTTCCTCCCGTCGTCGCTGCGAGCGGAACCACAACGTCGGCGTCTCCTCGAATCCGCGAAAGCAGCAGAGGTAAGTACGTTCTCGGCGCTGCAAAACGTCCGGTAAGGTCAGCGCACTGCCGAAGTTCTGGAAGCAGCTCGTTGTAACCTCCCCACGTCCGCAAGAGAGTGTTCACCAGCACGTGCACGTCCACCGTGATGGTTTCTTCGCAGTACACTAGCACACACTTTAGGAGACGCACGGCGTGTGCTCGGGTGGCGTCTTGCCAATTGGCAAGCTCGCGCAGGATCGGGTTCAAAAACCTCCGTGCTCGACCGCGTACAAATAGGCGCGTGCCTAAGGACGGTCGGCCAGCGACAAACGGCGCAGGCAGCAGAGCCCGGTAGTTGTAGGTCGGATTTTTGCCATCCACTCCATACTGTTTGATCTCGATGATGTCTTCGCCATGCTCTCGTTCGTACCGCTCGCCAAGTACTTCGAGCGTCTTCAATGCATCTCCAGAGATCCCAGTGTCTTCGTCACTCACAGCGCTCAGCAAGTATGGGAGCAAGCGGGACTCATGGTCGTATCGGTCCGGAAGGTTGACCATCCAGTCGCTGATCATTGCGAAGAAGGCGCGGCGAACCATCGGGTTCCGGTCTTGATCCAGCTTTGCGAAATAGTTCAGCCGCACTTCAGTCATGTAGAAGGATGCCACAGGGATGACGTTCTCATCGCGGTGCCCAATGAGGTCTACAATGGCCTCCGTGCCGCTGCCCTTGCACTTCTCGACGTTCGGACACGTCACCAACGCACGAATGGCTTCCACTACAGCAACTCGCACACGGGCTAGTCGGTGAAGCAGCAGCGGCATGAGCGTGCGCACGGCCGCGACGCTGAAGTGCTTCATCACCGACACCATGTGGTTGCTGATGGTGCCCAGGATGCGGCAGCTCGCGATGTTGATCTCGTGGAAGTCGTCGTGCACGCCACTGATCAGCAGCAGCAGAATATCAAAAATGTACGCGTGTAGGATGGACGACGCTCGACGCTCGAACGCATTCTGCAGGACTGCTTCAACGAGACCGAGCAGGAGGAGGCGGATCTCTTCAGACGGTTCGCCAGGCTTGATCCGAGCAACCTGGCTCTCCGGCACGTAGACTCTTCCCCGCTTGAAGGCGTCGTGCAGGAACTGGTCGCGTGAAAAGACCTGGTTCTCTTCGTCGTAGCCGTACTGGCTGTTGATGCGGTTTGTGATGGCTGGCATCAGGTACGGCAGGTAGCGCAGCAGATCTTCTTCTTCAGCGATGCACTTGGTGGAGATGCGGATGCAGATCTCCCTCACCTTCTCCACTGGGTCGTTGAAGCGCTTGAACAATGGCTTGGCCATCTCCGCAAAAGCCTCAGCTGCTGCATTCTGTTCCGTCGTCTCGGCAGGCGCCTGCTCCTCGGCGTCCTCTCGCAGGAAGTGCGCTTCCAGCGCCGTGGCGGCCTTCTTGCGCACGCCGCGCTGTTCTGCGGACAATCGGTTCAGCACCTTCGGCAGACTGAATGGCTCCTCGTGCTTTCGAACCCCGCACACCTCGCGGTCGGAGGAGACGATGTCCGAGAGCGTCACCGGCACTCGCGCCGCTCGTCGGCTGGTCGAAATCTTGGCGGCCGAGGATTTCTTGGCGGGCCCACTCGAGACCATGGATTTTTTCAGGTGTCGAGAGACCTCATCGCCACGGTACTCGTTCTCCATCGCCAGCTCCTGCCACAGCGCGTCCACGCTGCGGGTCCCCATGATCGCTTGTGCGTCGGATCTTGAAATGCCCATCAATCGCCACGAAAGGTCGTGGATATCGCACTTAAGTACGAACTGAAGTTTTGGAAGTGTCTAGACAAGTCTGCTGCAGTTTCTGCTCGCCTTCCACGACAGCTCAATGTCGCTGCAGAATGGTACATGTATTTGCATGGCCTTGCGGTGGTCACGCGCTCAGACTGCGTATTCCTGGACTGGCAACTACAATCTCGGCAGCGCTCCGAGTGTGGCCAGGAGTCTTCGCGAACACCGTGATGGCGGCGATGCAAATGCAGCCATAGTTTGCCTGGGATAGTGATGCAATCCAGTTGACTGGACTTGAGCCCGGTGCAGGATATTTGCGCGGTGTGCATGCATCACCCGCTCAGGTGACCGAGGATCTGCGCGCGTGCAAAGGACGAACGGTGTCAGCGAGGAGATGATCGGAACCCAAGGGAGCGCGCACGCACCTCGACGGAGAGATTGCTGCCGGTCACATACTTGACCAGGGCGTCACTGACTTCGGCGACGTGTCGAACCTCGAGCCCGAGCGAACCTACGTCGCCGCCCTCGCCGATGGGGAAGCGCGGCGTCTGCGTGCTGACCTCGCGGAAGAAGGTGTACCGCAGCGACACATGCGAGAACCGCTGCGGCGCGAGTTCGTAGAGTCGCTGGAGCTCCACGCGGTACTGCAGAGTGCGATCCATGAACTCGTGCACCTGCTCCTCGGCGCTGTCCTCGTTGGCGCGTGCGTACGGCACGAACTCGTCCTCCAAGTGCTGTATCGCAGAAAGCGCCGGTGAGTCATTGGCATATGCATCGCACCGCCCGTTTCAACTTGCCTCTTTGCTGCTGGTGCCCTGCACGTACGGGGTGATGCGGAGCTGCAGACGTCCAACTTCCTTGCCGAGCCTCGACACCACGGGCAGTGACTCGTCCACCGTGAAGAAGTAGTTGAGCACGCCCAGGTACACAACGCACTCACCGAGCAGCGTCGGCTTAGCGTCGTCCATTGATGGTGCCATCTCACGATCGATTATCGGCGCTGCACTTCAAGCACTTCAACGTGATCTACCAGGGATCTACAGCTGAGGAAGGGCATGGCTCCGAGGGCCTGGAGCTGTCACGTTATGAACAAGCCAAGCTCTGATTGGAGCTTCCGGTTCTGAGGACAGCGCTATACCATGCGGAGGATGATATAGATAACGCTCGCTGGACGCGCTGTCGCCTCGACTCATGCCTGCAGTACTGCGGTCCTGGGATCTTAGGAGGCGGCCGGCGTCGTGCCTGCAGCGGGCACTGCATTTCCCAACTGTAGTCGGTTCCAGCCCAAGCGATCATGCAAGACGACGCGCTCCCGGAAAGGTACGCCGCATGAGCAACGTCTCTGTCTGGAGGGAACGAGCGCTTATCCGATGCTCTCTCTCTCTCCGCAGACCGTGCACGCCCCGGAAGCGTCTCCAGCTCGCGAAGGAGGAGGACCGCAAAACCACTCTGAAGTTCACGCGCGAAGCGAGCATCCGCGACTTCTCCTCGAGCTTCGTGGGCACTGTTTTGCAGACCGCCGTCGGCACCACGAGCGTGCGGAGCTGAGACCGTCGCGGCCAGAGCAAAGCGAAGCAAGACACTTTCTTGTCCTACACAGCGCCGCGATCGATGGACCAACATGTCACTCCGCCCTGACGCCAGCGCCGACCTGCTTCCATCGGACCGCGTGGCAGCGCAAGAGCTAGCCAAACGCCAGCGGCATCTGCCGGCCAGTAATGAACCCTATTGTAAATGTACATCGGACCACATGACCCGCCTCTGTTTGAGTGTCGTTTGGTTGTCTCGACGTTAAACTTCACCGCGCTTGAAGCACCGACCTTTACTTCAGCGGTGTCGAGCGTGCGGCGCGCGGGGCGCTTCTTCTCAGCAAACGGGTCGATCCGACGACGGCTTGCAGCGCCGGCTTCGCTTCACCGGCATGGTCTTCGCCGCGAAAATGGCGCCGGCAAGATGGCTCTTGGGGAGCGCCGCTGCGACGTGGCTGAGTGCGGATTGTTTACACCCAGCAGATTCTCGCCCGTGGGGATGGATACTGAGAGAGTTTGCTCTCCCATGAGCGCCGCACCATGCAGAAAAAAAGAAAGCATGGCATTTCGCTGACAGCATGGAGATCGATCGAGATCCCACTCGACCCACTCGACCGTGGCGGCGCTTCCTTCCTTCCTCACTTGCTGGCCGCACGGCGGTCCCCTAAGAGCGCCCAGCTACCAACGCCTTTGCTGCTGGCCCACAAAACGGTGCAGCCCTCTTCCGCCATCCGCGATAAGCCGCCCAAGCCCTCGTGGTGTTTTGCAGCCATTTTTTCGGGTTGCGAAAAATCAATTTTTGCCCCCTGTAATCAGATACGAGTTAGCGAGTGGAACCCAATGAAATAGTGGCTTTAGAAAGAGTCAGCAGTGGTCAGAATGCACTAGCGTCCAGTATTCCCACAATCCTGTAAAGCGCGACCTACGGCGATTTACATCCCACCGCACACCGATTTACTGCAGTAAGGCTAACTCGTCGAGTAATCTGTATGGCGCCAGGTCGATGGTCGATACGCGGGTAGAAACCGAGTCCACAAGGAAAAAACCGCCCAAGCAAAGCACTCTCGATTCCGCTCTCGCTGCGAACACGCACACGCAGCGCTTCCGGTCTACTTGGGAGCGAAGAGCCCGGCCGGACACACAGACACACAGCCGCCATGGAGAAGGGCGTGGGCGTCTGGCTCCGCGATGCGGACACGGACGAGTGGCACCGCGCCACGGTCGTCAAGCTGGGCGAGCCGCGGGACGGCGCGGACGAGCGTGAGGTGACGCTGCGTCTGACCGAGGGCCCGCACGCGCGCTCGGAGAAGAAGATGCAGGTAAACGTGGAGGCGCTCGAGGAGGAGCAGGTGGACGGTGTGCTGCTGGCCAACAGCAGCGACATGGACGTCGTGGAGGACCTGATCCAGCTGCCGCACCTGCACGAGCCCGGCATCTGCCACACGCTGAACGAGCGCTTCAAGATGAACGAGATCTACACACTCACGGGCGAGATCCTGCTGGCCATCAATCCGTTCCAGAACCTCGGCATCTACACGGACAAGATCACGCGCAAGTACATCCGCAACGGCGACAAGCGCGCACTGGGCCACGAGGTGGGGGACATGCCGCCGCACGTCTTCAGCATCGCCGACAAGGCGTACCGCTCGCTCATGAACCCGATCGGACACAGCGCCAACGGCGGCGCGGCCAATCAGTCGATCCTCGTCAGTGGCGAGAGTGGCGCCGGCAAAACCGAGAGCACCAAGTTCGTCATGAACTACTTGGCCACCATCTCGCAGCACAAACACGCCGCAGCTGACAGCAGCGTCATGAAGCAGGTGCTGTCGTCCAACCCGATCCTCGAGTCGTTCGGTAACGCGCGTACGATCCGCAACGACAACAGTAGTCGCTTCGGCAAGTTCATCAAGATGGAGTTCTCGCCGCAGGGAAGCCTTGTCGGCGCCTCGATTCAGACGTATTTGCTGGAGAAGGTGCGCCTCGCGTACCAGGGCGAGTCGGAGCGCAACTACCACATTTTCTACGAAATCATTGCGGGCGCCTCGGCAGACGAGAAGAAGCGCTGGAGCCTCAGGTCGCCCGCCAAATTCCACTACCTGAACCAGAGCACGTGCGTCAAGCGGAAGGACGGCGTCAACGACGCGGAGCAGTTTGGCGTGCTGAAGAAAGCCATGCAGACGATGGGCTTCAACGACGAAGACATGGAGAGCATTTTCGTCACGATCTCGGCGCTGCTGCACATTGGCAACTTGGAGTTCGATGAGACGCACCAGGCTTCAGGAACGGAGGGCTCGGAGATCTCTCGGATGTGTGAAGACTCGATGCAGGTCGTGCTGGACTACCTGGAGGTGGATAAGGACGGTCTGGAGCAGGCCATTTGCAACCGCAACATCCAGACCAAGGACGAGCACTACTCCATTGGCTTGCTGCCCGATGCGGCCGAAAACGCACGTGATGCGCTCGCTCGCTTCCTTTACGGCAAGCTCTTTGACTGGCTGGTTAGTCGCATCAACGAGATCGTGGAGAACGAGGACCGCGACGTGCCGTTTATTGGCCTGCTCGACATCTTCGGCTTTGAAGACCTGGAGCACAACTCGTTCGAGCAGCTGTGCATCAACTACGCGAATGAGACGCTGCAGCAGCACTTTAACCTGACCGTGCTGCGCATGGAGCAGGAGACGTACGAGAAGGAGGAGATCCAGTGGAGCTTCATCAACTTCCCTGACAACGGGCCGTGCATCGACCTGATTCAGGGCAAGCCGTACGGTATCCTCCCGGCTCTGGATGAGGAGTGTATCGTCCCGCAAGGTAACGATCAGAACTTCGCGCGAAAGCTGTACCGCCAGCACGAGCTGAACCCGCACTTCAGCGCCAGCAAGACTGAGATGGCCAACCACCTCTTCGTCGTCCACCACTACGCCGGTGCCGTCACGTACGACACTTTCGGCTTCTGCGAGAAGAACAAGGACGTTCTGTACCCCGAGATCACTGCCATCATCAAGCGATCCTCCAAGACGTTCGTGCGTGGACTACTCCAGAGTTCGCCTGAGAAGAAGGCGTCGTCCAGGAAGCCCAAGGGCCGAGCGTCGAGTTCGGCAGCGCGCGTGAGTCTTGGTCTGCAGTTTCGGACTCAGTTGAAGACGCTGCTGGAGACCATCAACGTCACTGACTGCCACTACGTCCGCTGCTTGAAGCCCAACGACAAGGCCAAAGCCAACTTGCTGGTAGCCAAGCGTGTCTGCGACCAGCTCAAGGCAGGCGGTGTGCTCGAAGCTGTGCGCGTTAACCGTGCCGGCTACCCGGTGCGTATTGCCCACCAGCAGTTCATCAAGCGCTACCGTCCCCTGGCGAATGGCGAGTACTTGGTGCGTATTCCCGCTGACGCAGGGGAAGAAAACTTCGACAGTGAAGAGCGCAAGGAAGCGGCGAGTCTGTTGGTGCAGTTCTTGCTCAAGGCTCACGCCGAGAGGTATCCGGAGCTGGCTGGCGTCGCATCCGACAACCAGCCCGAGAGCGCCGTCGCTGGCATCCAGGTTGGTCTCACGCGCGTGTTCTTCCGTCGCTCGGCCATTCAGTTCGCGGAAGCCCAATTGGCAAAGCGCTACGGCGAGTTCGTGGTGCTGATCCAGGCTGCTGTTCGCGGCCTGATTGCGCGCCGCCACTACGCCCGCATGCAGGTGTCTGCAGTCATGCTGCAGAAGGTGATTCGTGGCTTCAACAGTCGTTGCCGGTTCTACGTTCTACGTGAGAAGCACCGCAAGAAACAGGCAGAGCTTCTACGTCAGAAGCAGCTTGCCGAGAAGAAGCAGCGTGAAGAGGACCGTCGCCTGACAGAGGAGCAGCGCGTCAAGGACGAGCAGCGCAAGGCCGCTGAGCTGGAGGAGCAGAACCGTCTCACGGCTCAGTCCGCGTCATCTGACCCAGTGTCCGATGACTCGTCGGAAGGAGACCGTGGCTCGTCGACAAAGTTCCGCAAGATGTCGAGGAACTCCGACGAGTCCCGCGGCAGTCGAAACCCTGCCCGCTTCCGGTTCACCAAGGAGTACGGCGACGATGACTACGCGATGCCCAACACTTCCCGCCAGGTCGCAATGGACCCTGGTGACACTGTGCTTCACGTGGCTGCGAACTGCTGCAACGAGCAAGATGTCCTGAAGCTGCTGCAGAACGGCTCGGACATTAACGCTCGCAATCGCCGTGGCCGAACTCCGCTGCACACGGCCTCGCTGTACCAGAACGTCGAGGTCGTCGGCATCCTCTTGGACTGGGAAGCCGACGTCCTTGTGCAGGACGACGATGGAAACACGCCGCTGCACTTGACGAAGGACCCACGCATTGCCCGCATGTTGCTGGAGGCTGGCTGCACGCCCAACATCGTCAACGCTGACGGCCGCACCGCCCTGATCAACGCCGTCGACCGCGGTGACGCCAAGACGGTCAAGCTTCTGCTGCACTTCAAGGCCGACGTGCTGTTCCGCGAGCTGAAGCACCACCAGACTGCGCTGCATCTTGCCGTGCGCAAGGGCCACTACCAGATCGTCATGGAGCTGTGCAAGTCGGAGGACATCCACGATTTGATTCTCCTCACGGACCGCAACGAGAACAACGCGCTCCACTTCGCGGTATCTCGCGACCGGAAGAACGGCTACCGACTCGTGGACTACTTGATCAAGCACGGCGCCGAAGTGGACAAGGTGAACGCCCGATTCCAGACGCCGTTGGTGGTGCACATCATGACGACTCGCCAGACGGACCCGGCGATCTCGGAGCTTTTCCTTTCTCGAGGAGCTGATCCCAACATCCAGCTCGCCGATGGCTCGACGCTTCTGCACGTCGCGGTGGAGCGAGAGCTGATCGACATCGCGTGTGCACTGATCAAGCACGGAGCTTCTCTGAACGCGCCGGACGCCAAGGGACGGATGGTGATCGAGGTGGCGAACAAGAAGTTCCTGAAGAAACTATTTAGCGCCATCACGCAGCCCCCCACGTGGATCGACGAGAAGGAGCGGCGGGCGTGCATGCTGTGCAACTCCAACTTCAAGTTTGGCAACCGGCGCCACCACTGCCGCCACTGCGGACGGGTGTGCTGCTCGGACTGCTCGGCGTTCACGGTCGAGATGCACCGGTTCCCGAAGGAGTTCCCTGGCCGCATGACGAATGGCGGCAAACAGGTGAAGGACCCACAGCGCGTGTGCCGCACGTGTCACGCCGTGTTCAAGATGCGGTCGGCGCAGAAGGAGTCCAAGTCGGGCTTCATGGCGCGCGTGCTCGGGTACGAGTGGGACGAGGTGACTGCCACGAATTGAGGCACGAGCCCGTACAGAGAGCGAGTAGACGGGAAGTCCGTGACGATGCCGCTGCTACCGGCCAGAGCACCGCGCGTGTGTATGTCTTCCATTACCTATCTATCCTGCTGTAATAATTGCGAGTAGCGCGAAAGAAAGACCTCATCCTTTTGCGCTCATGTGTAGAGCTTCTTCTTGTTACTACAAGGTACAAAAACCCTGTCGTTAGATCTCCGCCACATCTTCTAAGCGCACAGTCTCGGGGATGAGGTAGCCACAGTCTGCTCGAAGCCCCAAGCCGCCCAGGCCATTGCTGCTCGCCATGCCCTCGAAGCACTCGCAAGTTCCTGTGTCGTAGTTGCAAAGTCCGCTACAAGAACAACATTAGACGTTGGTGAAAAGTTGGGAGCAGCTCGGCTACGTACTTGTTGGAGCATTCAACGTTTTCGGTGGTGCCTCGAACTGAGCCGCTGATGCCGTCGCTGTCGATCGTGAAGACGGGAAGCAACACGGTGTTCCGGTCTGCGTTCACTTGCAACGGAGGCAGATCACCCAGAGCGGAGAGGAAGGTGACGGAGATGATGTTCGCAGGATCGCTGCCGAGCGTGCACGCACCGCTGTTTGGACCTGCAGAGTACGAAACTTGCACGTCGCCGATGGTAGGAACTGTAGCTAGCGCGGCTTGCAAGTCAGCTGCTAGTATGCTCGACGATAGCAACGGTACCACTTTCCCACGGAAGCTGAGCGTGAACGTGGCTAGTGCCGTGTATACACAGCGAATTGTCTGCACCTCGCGCGTCTGGCCCGTCGTTCTTGGGTCGTCACCGCGAGGACATGAGCGCCGAGCACAGTCATGTCCCTCGAATCCTTCGTCGCAGATGCAGCCCTGAATCTTGTTAAAGTCCCAGGTGCGTGGGTCATTTGGTGTGCTGCCGTACGTGATGCTGAGTGGGTCGCCGAGGCTGTTGCGTGCTTCCATCGCTAGCTCAGCCATGGTGAGGCATCGGCCGTGACCATTGCAGACAGGATCTGTACCTGGAGGACACATGAGACGATCGCAGGCGCCACCTTCGAACGGTGGGGGGCACGTGCACTCTCCGAGCACTTCATCGCAGACACCGATTCCGGAACAAACTGCCATTGAGTGAGCGCGGTTGTCCGAGCTGGGCGTGTCGAACCACGCGAGCCCTTCTGGACATGTCCGTACCGAGCAATCTCCTGACGTCCATCCAGCTACGCAGAAGCAGCGAAACTGAGGTGCACCCGAGCAATACCCGTGACCACTGCATGCAGTCTCCCCCTATAACGGCATTAGTAATGCAAATGGTTCGAAGCAATGACTGAAAGACACACGTACCGGGCACGCAATGATGGTCGAGTCCGTGGCACCGCAGTCCCCACGGTCACCTGGGCCGCCCTCTCCGTCGCTGGTTGTATAACCCACGTAGCAGGTGCAGACACCAGAAGTCAAATCACAGTTGCCCCGGTTGGAGCACGCTTCGTTCTCCTTGGAGCCAACCTCTGCCTTGGAGATGGTCAGTTTTGGCGTACTGCCGATGCCTGCATGCACTAGCAACGCTGCATCGCCAACAAGAAGAGGTAACCTGAACATTGGAGCATAGCGACAACAACGGTGTAAGCTCATGAACAGCACGACAGCAATGCAGTTACGCGTACGGTCCGAAGTTCTGGATGAACTCGACTGTGGCCACGTTGCCATCTGGAGTGCACATGGTTGTGGTAGTGCCGCCAAAAAGTACGTTGATATCTTGAAGGGTGTGCAGGGCCTACAGCCCAGGAATGCAGTGAGTTGTCTGGCCTGGAGAGAGTTCTAGTTGCACAGGACGCACGTACGTTGAGTTTCTTGTTCACGGAATCGGCGTTATCTAGGGCATCGATTCGGACTGTTGTTTGCCCCCTGTATGATAGAGTTAGCGTCCCGCTCTGCAGAAATTACACATTTTAACGCTATATAGTTTCAACACTACAATAACGATGCCTTCAAGAGCACGCACCGTGGCAGCACAGGAAACAGATTGCTTTTCATTCTTCTGAAACCCAAACAGCGTATCTGTTGAAGCCCCTGTGAGTGGATCGTCGCCGGTAGGGCATAGACCTAAGAAATCACAACGTTTGTCAGCTGAAGCTAGCAATCTCCATGGATCTGAAAAGTGGATTGATTCTCACGTTCAGAGCAGTCGCCTCCTCCGAATCCGTCCTCACAGACGCAGCCGTGCACCATTTCGCTATCCCAAATCGAGTCGTAGATCACGGCAGGAGGCAGTCCTTTGTCCTTGCGCTTCGCGTGCAGCTTCATAGAGCGGCATTCGCCGTGCTTGCCACAATCGTTTGGGCAGCTCACTACGACACCGATCAACGCGTTTAGTGAGTTAGGACACTGTATCAGGCACCCCATACGGAACGTACTTCGATTGCAAGCAAGGCCCGAGAAACCAACGTCACAGGTACAGACACCATTGGCGTAGTCACAGCTCCCGCGATTCGAGCAAACCGCTGGCTGGTGGGCGCGGTCGGTCCCAACTGCGAGGTCATTCCACGCTGGTCCAGTCGGGCAGATGCCTGCATCCATACATAATATGCCATTGGCACAGCGCTCAACCCCAGCACCACTTCAACATCAAGCCAATTCCACATACGCCTGGAGCAGTCGCCGCCAGTGAAGCCTTTGTAGCACGAGCAGACGTATCCGTTGCCCTTGGTGGTGCACGTGCCGTGGCCACTGCAAGTATTTGGACAAGCTGCATGAACGCATTGCCACCCCGCCAGGAGGACGAGCACCACGAGGAGGCCGAACCGGTTCATCGTCAGAAGTTGCCAACGTCGCTTCAAGATCACCAACAGGTGGACCACACCAACATCGGTGTGGTGCACATCGCGTATCACTCAGCCACACACCGAGCACGAGACTTGACCATCATGATGCGGCGAGTTGCGCGACGAGTAGCGGCGACGGCACTGGCTTCCAGCGGCCGCAGCCGTTCGGGGATCAATGGCCGAACACTGTTGAGTGCTCAACTCACCGGAGCGCGAGCCTTCAGCGCTGTACTCAGCGAAAAAGACGTAAGTTTGCCCCTCCAAAAAAGAAGTTGGTTCATCTACCTATTGACAACTAGTTACCATTCCTATAGGCCTACGAAGCGTTCGAGAAGGCCAAGAAGCTGCTGGATGGAGATGACCTGCAGCAGGCCATGGGTTATCTGGGGTTGGCCGCCCACGCCAACATCGCTGATGCACAGTACCTGCTGGGCTCTCTGCTGCTGAACGAAGACGAGGAGGAGGATGAAGAGGAGGACGAGGCGCAACGCAAAAACAAGGAGCTCATCCGCGACGCGGAGGCCAATCGCCAGCGCTCGAGCCGTCCCGATGACGTTCACAACATGAAGGACATCCGCAAGAGCGCACGCGCCGCTTACAAGCAGTACCTGCTGGAGCAGAGGCGCAAGAAGCAGGTCAAGGCGGCACGCGAGGCAGGAGCGACCTCGGTTGTGCAGCATGCAACCACTGGCGAGCTAGATCGAGCGTTCGGCAAGACGGTGGAGCTGCTGCTGGACCCCACCTCGAAGCTGGCGCCTCTGCTTGAGAACGAAGAGGACCACGAGGACGCTGCCAAGGCGCAGCTGGACACGACCAAGGCGGTCGAGTGGATTCGCCGCGCGGCGGACAACAGCAACCGTGACGCCCACGTCCAGCTCGGCAATCTGTGTCTGAGCCACGACCCGCCCATGGCGCTGGAGGCTAGTGCCTGGTACACGCGCGTGTCGAAGGACGACAACCCGCACCCGGATGCGCTGTACAACCTCGGCATGATGCTGTTCAACGGCGTGGACCACGCCGAGCCGCCCTTCCCAGGCAACAAGACCGCTTCGATCCCGTTCTTCACCCATGCAGCAGAAGTGGGAGATGTGTCGGCCCAGTATTTCATGGGCGTGTTGCTGCACCAGGGCGACGAGGAGCTGGGGATCGAGCCCAACTTCAGGAGTGGCCTCATGCTGGTTGAGATGGCGGCCAGCAAGGGCCACCCGGGTGCGCTGTTCTACCTGGCGCAGCTGTACCGCTCAGGCGATGAGGCCAACGACTTCGCTGCGGACCGTGCGAAGTTCCTGGAGACTCTGGACAAGGCCATGGAGGCTGGCGACGCGGACGCGTTCTTCTGCATGGCAGACATCTACTTCCACGGCAGCGACGGATTCGATCAAGACTACGAGCAAGCGCGTAACTTCTACATGGTCTCAGCTGAGCAAGGACACGCCGACGCCTTCTGCTGTCTCGGCGCGCTGTACTACAACGGCATTGGCGTCAAGCAGGACTTCGAGAAGGCCTTCTTGTACTATCAGGAGGCGGCTGACCGAGACTCAATGGAGGCGTGGAAGAACCTCGCCGAGATGTACACGGTTGGCCGCGGTGTACCTCGCAACGAGGCCACTGCCAGGGCGATCATCAAGATGCTCAAGAAGGTCCAGGCCGAGGAGAAGGACGCCTGAAGTGGCAGCAGCACCAGGCAGCACAGAAGTTACTAGCAAGCGATCCTGCAAAGAAATAGAGTTCGAAGTTCACAACTGCATGGCGCTTGCTGTTCGCCAACTGATGTTGTCACCGGAACGGTTTGCCTGAAAGGACACGCTTGAGCATCGGACAAATCTTGAAGCGACGGTGGCGATGGCTTGGACAACGAGGCGGCGAGGACGAGGATGGCGCTCGGTATCTCTGCTACTGCTACTGCGGCTGCTGTGGGTGGCGCCAGTCTACGCTGCAAGGTACGCGGGGGTGGCTACGGCTCGGTGGAGCGAGTGCTTTCCTTGACGCTTGCTTGAACTGCCGACGCAGTCCAATCGCGCGCAACTTGGTATTCCACGTCGACCCTGGAGCGGATCAAGTGCTGCACCTCAAGGGCTTCAATCTCGACGGAGCAAAGGTGTGCAGTACCAGCCAGAAACATCCATCATGAGAGACGTGCAACTGAGACTCAAAGTGATCTCTGTGTGTAGTTGTCATACACGATCACGTCGCTTCCGGCAAATGGTGAAATCTACCAGCTCTCGGACATCTTCAGTGAATACGGGTACTGTACGAGTCATGCCCTGCACCAGCCGAGTGCATCGGATCTTCTAATTCCGCTTCGCAGGTACGAACCGAAGCGTGCGGCGTCTCCAATGTCGACAGTGCCGACTTCAGTCACGGGCTCGAACAACCGGATCGTGTTTCTCCGCCCATCCTTTGGCGGTCCGCGAAGAGATAACAAGGTACGCCAAACGCGAAACCTTGACTGAAGATTGCTGCTATCAAGCTGATGGTTCATTGTAACGTGCAGTACGCAGAGTTCCGCTATAGCGTCACCGATGGGGTGAGTACGTCGAACGACGGCCTCGTCGTGATCACTACGAGCGACGCGCTCGTATCCAGCACCTTTGACCTCGACGTCGACAATTGGGGGATCCTGTCGAACGGAGCAGGAGTCGATTCGCAGCCACACTTCCAGCCCATATCGCGTGGGGTGCAGCTCAGCTACTACATCTACGGGCTCGATGCTGTCATCCACCGTCAGGAAGACACGGGTGACGACTCCATGCTCTGGTACTTCACTGCTCCGCCCAAGTTCCTGGGGAACCACTGGTCAGCTTACGGCGGCTCACTCGACTTCGTGCTCTCATCCGCTGAAGGCAGCTTTGACGCGGCCAACTTGAACCGTGCGGGGTCAGGCCACCTTGTGGAGCTGGAATGTGCGACCTGTGCGCAATTCACAGGCATCACGCTCGCGATGCCGCTCAGCCCAGTGTTCTCGTACGACGGCACGATCACGCAGTTCAAGCTACCGCTAACCGAGCTCGCTGGGTGGGTCAAGGACCCCAAGAACATCCTCTTGCCATGGTCGCCACCGAACCAGTGCGAGGTTGTGAGCGTCCTCTCCAGTCTCTCATCGCTCAGGATCTTAGGAGACTTCACCCGTGGCTACGAAAGCGTCGCACTGGACTCGGTCACGTTACGGCACGGACCTGGACAGCCCGTGAAATGCTATACCTAAACAGTTGGAAGCCCTTTAGGCGTTTAACGCACTTCATCTACTGTCTCGAATAAGCCGGCGGCGGAGGTAATTGTGCTGGACTAGGGAAGAGCACCTCGGCCTGGATGGGGTAGTGGTCCGACGGGTAGCGGCCCTTGCGGTCCTCGGTGATGACCTCCGTCGTCAGCACTGTCATCTGCGGACGGTAGAAGATCCAGTCGATGTGGTTGGCCGCGCGAACGGCAGTCTTCTCGCCGTCGTTCTTGACACCGGCCCAGCCGTGATACGTGTACGACACATCGCCAATCTGCTTGGCCGCTTCGGGCCAAGTTTCACGCAGCTGCGGCCCTCCTTCTTGAGACGTAAAGTAGCTGTACGTGCTCGTGTGGCGGTACGTGTTGAAGTCGCCCATGAGGAAGAGCGGAGCGTCACCTGAAATCTGCTGGATACGTTCCCACAGCAGCTTGGAGCCCTCTTCTCGTGACTTGGGGCCCACGTGGTCGAGCTGCGTGTTGAACACGAAGAGCTCCTGCCGCGTCGCACGCAGCCGAAACTTGCCCCACGTCACCATTCGCACACAGGCGGCGTCCCATCCCTGCGTACCGGGCGTGTCTGGCTCCTCCGAGAGCCAAAAATCCCCGTGGTCGAGGCGCTCCAGCACGGCCGAGTCGTAGAAAATCTGCTCGAACTCGCCGTTCTCCTCGCGCTCGACGCCGAAGCGTTCGTACGGGTGTTTCAGCAAGCCCTATCACCCCCAAATCATTAAAACATCGTCAGTCCGCACTCCGTGGCACCCCACTACTCCTTCCAGCCTCACCTCCAGCTCCGCGAGCTGCGTCTTGAGCCCCTCCTGCGTGCCCATGACGGCCGGATGGTAGCGGTCGATGATGTCGGCCACGTGGTCCTTCCGGTATCGCCAGCTATTGAGCCCATCGCCCGTACCAGCAAAGCGCAGGTTGAAGGTCATGATCTTGAGACTCAGAGGCGAGGAGCTCAGCGTCTCCAGCTTTATCGGCTGCGTTTCTATCGGCTGCTGCGTCTCCATGGGCTGCTCATCCACCGTGGCTGCACGCAGTCTGGGTCGCTGTTCGTTACCTGAAAGTCCAGCCGCAGCCTCCGCCTGCTGCTCAATGGACGCGGGGCCTCCCAACGGCGCCACGTCGCGGAAGCTCTGGTAGCCTAGAAACAGCAGGAAGACAACGACGGTGCCCACCAGCACGAACACGCGGTCACTGGTGGACGCTCGCGGCCTTCTCGCCTGCGAGTGGCGGTAGTACGGGTTGCGCGGCGCCGCGTTGCTCGGGAAGAACGAGTCGAAGCCGTTCATGGCGATGGCGCAGGAGCCGAAGTGATCGACGAGCTACTGCGTCTGATCCTATCGTCTTGCAGTGACGTCATTGGATGAAAACAGCTATCGACTCGTGGACCAATCAGCTGTGAGAACGTTTTTCATTGGATGAAAAATGCTCGTGCGTTTTTGGTGGGCGACATCGATCCTTTTGCTTTGCTCGAGTATGGCGGACGGAGCGGAGGCGCTGCGCGCCATGGAGACGCGCGCCATCCGCGAGGCGCAGCTGGAGACGTATACGAGCAATTTGGGCTCTCTGGCTCTGGTGCTGGCGACGCTGCTGTGGCTGACGCTGCCGCCTCTATGGAGCGTCGTGAACGGCGAGTGGAGCGCCGCCATAATGCCGAGTCTGTTGGCTATTGCGGGCCACTTGGTCTTCGTGCTGTCGGTGCTGTTGGTGCTAAGAGTGGCTCAAGTGCAAGGAGAGGAGCTGCTGATCCAGTTCAACGCCAAGTACTTGTCCAGAGTGAGCAAGAAGGAGGCGGCGCCGGCGCCGATGGATCGAGCTGCCCAATTGGACGAGGTGATGAAGCTCAACTCGCTGCGTGGCCGGCTGTCGGGCAAGAAAAACGCGTCGAGCAAGCAGGAGATCCAGGGAGAGCGCTCGTTCTTCGACCCTCTGCCGGTCAAGACAGTGGAGGACGGCAAGGCGTACCTGCGTCGACTGCAGAAGAAGAAGGAGCAGACGGAAGCGGACGAGAACATGCAGTCGGCCTCGGTCTACGGCATGGAGAACTCGTACCAGAGCGACGCCTTTGGCATTTACGGCAACGCGTCCATGGTGCCGCGCGTGTACCAGGCCTCGGGCTTCGACCCGTACCTTCGCGATGTCAGCATCGGAGATGAAGAGGAGGACCCGCTGCGCACGTCGTCGCTCCCGCATATTGCGTGGCAGCAGCTCGAGGAGTGGGGGCTGGCCATGTTCATGCACCTGTACTGCCGCAACATCCGCCGCCTGCTTGCCTACCACGTCAAGGACGTCGTTGAGGCCTTCTTGGAGAACGCCAATGCGCTCAACGAGTGCGGCGTGATGGCCGACGTTTTGCTGCGTCGGGTGCCGTCGCAGGCGTTGCTGTGTCCGCCGGGCCAGACCAACCAGATGACCAACGTGTCGCTGTCCGACATGCTGCACAACCTCGCCAAGAGCCCGCTGTTCTTCAGCAAGGAGCGAGGTGTGTTTCTCTTCGAGGAGCACCAAAGCGTACGTACAAGACGTGGCCTTCAATGAGCGATACGTGTGCTCACCGGTACTCTTGTGTGTGTCATGTGTGCAGTTTGAGAAATACCTGAACGTGGGGGACCCCAGCAGCACGGACTACTCGTCCTTAGAGCGTCAGCAGTACGTCCTGGAGCGACTCATCATGTTGTCCAAGGACCGAAGCCTCGACCGGTTCCGGTGGAACAAGGGCGCCGCGTGGAAAGGCAAAGAGTGGTCGGAGAGTCTGCCTACCGACGCCGAGATCCTGATGAACACGTTCTGCTGCATGATGGATAACATGCTGCCCGCCGACAACGAGCGCGATCGGCCGTTCTGGAAGTCGTACTACTTCAGCAAGGGCCCGAACCGGCCATTCACGCCTCGAGTGCGCAGTCGACTGTTCCTAGTGCAGACAGTGGGGCGTCCACCTCATTTCAAGGCCCTGGTCAAGGGCGCGGTTCGCGAGATTGTCCCGGTACGTAGGCTGCTGCTAGTTTGGCAGCGCTGTCAGTTCGATGAGCCCGTGCTGATGTGACGTTTGGCGTGCGTGCTTCAGGGTGAGGAGAACTGCTTCCACGCGATCGTCGTGTATCTTCACGCCGTCAAAAAGATGAAAGCGGTACGTGCGCTCTTCTTGAAGTGAGGGCGTCCGTGTCAAAGCTATCTCCTCGACTGTCTCCTAACCGCCTTGATCTTTTCTTCTTCCTAGGGCTACTTGGAGAGCATCAACCTCCATCGGATCATTGAGCAAGTCTTTGACGTTTCCAAGTAACACACGACCAGGAAGGAATGCAGTGCAGCTCAGACGATGCTGCCTCGTTGTACATGATACAGTATCCCCTGCACGATTTCACCGGACAAAGACGTTCTTCGTGCAGTCCTTCTCGTGGGCTTTGAGGTTCTCTCGTGTCTTGAAAGTCTTCTGACGTGTTGACGGGCAATACGAGCACGTATAGGGCCGCTCGGTTTGATGGCGCCGCTGCCAGTGCCGTTTCAGTGTCTGCAGATTCCTCAAGCTTCTGCCCGTCGACTCCGCGTACTCGCAGTGCTCCTCTGGACAATACTTTGGCCCCACAGGGAGAGGGACTTGCTGCCCTGTCACCTCTGCTAGTGACGCCTCGGGGTGCTGCTTGCCATGAAACGTGAGCTGATAGAAATTGGCGAAGCGGTTGTGGCAGATGCAGCACTCGAACGGCTTGAAGCCGTCACGAAGCATTTCGACTGGAGCCGTCAGCGCCTGTACAGCTGCTGGGGTTGGCACACTCGCTGCAGTACTGAGAGAGGCCTGCTCACGCAGTCGCAAGACCTCCGCTTGCAGCTGCTGGATCTGATCCTGCTGAGCGCGAATCGTGTCGTGAAGGAAGCTGCTCTCTCCTGACGGTGCGTGCTCGTCATTGCTGGCGATCTCGTCATGATAAACACTCGTGTCTTCTTCAACACTTCTTGGCTGGTTGGTAATCGATGTGGCCGTGCCTTGAGGCGACAGGTAGGCCAGTGCCGCCACCGCTTCTTCTGCACGGTGGGCTCTGTGGATCTTCGCGTGAGCCATCAACAGTTCACGCACACGGAAATGCTTCCCACACTCCTGGCACACGAACGGCGTCAGAGGAACGCTTTGCACTGGTGCATTATCATCAAACCCGACATCTTCGCTTCCAGCTGAAGCTGAAGCTTGTCCCGCATTGAATGCCAGCTGGGGGACGTGTGTCGAGCGGTGGAAGCGCATCGCTGCACGGGACGAGTACCGTTTTGTACACCCCGGGACGCCACACACGTAAGGTTTCTCGCCAGTATGCACGCGGATGTGTTCCTGCAACGTTGATGCCCTTGCGAACAGCTTGCCACAAGTGGCGCAGCTGAGCTTCTTCTCACCCGTGTGCACCACCGTGTGGTCTCTCAAGTGAGCGCTGTCCGTGAACGACTTGCCACACCCAGGCTGCATACAAAGAAAGTTGCGCATCCGCATGGCCCCTGGAATCCGCTTCCGTTTCCTCGTCGTCGCCGCTGCAGCAGAGCTCTCACTCACCGACGGACCAGGCGGTTGGGCCACCAAGGAGCGACCCGTCGTCATCGGTAGTGCCGCCAACGCAGCACTCATGGTCATAGCACCAACACCATTGGCGTTCAGAGTCTCCGCAGCAGCATTCAAGCCCCCAAGGCCACTACACATACTTGTTTCTTGTCTCGGAGAAGAGAGCTCCGCCGTCGGTCTGGCCTGGCCATTGCTGTAGAGATAGTAGAGCGCCCCCGTCTCGTTCCCAATAGCTTCAACACTTGGCACGCCATTCCCAGTCGAAGTGGAGCGCAGTGGAGGCGGCGGCAGGTATCTGGGCGTCAACGGAGGCTGCCAGCGTGGTAACGGCCCCGACCGGAAGGCCGCAGCTCGAGCACCCGACGACGCCCCAACCCCCGAAGTTGACACGGACTGCGGCGGGTATCCCCTCATCGGCTCCACCTCTTTGACAACACATTTTTTTCACGAATGAGAAAGTTTCTGATAACAATGGGAAGGTCAAGAATTGATGCGCCACCTTCATGGGGGAACGAGGCCAGTCCCGGATTGGCCGAGAGCGCGCGCTCGCGAGTGCCGGTCGCTGGGAAGTTGTTGAGGGAAGAAGACGGAGGCACTGGGGCTGGCGCCGCCGCCGTCAGGGGCGCGTGGTGGCCGTCTAGCAGCGGCCTCTCCATGGCGACTTCGTGGAAGAACTGGCGGCGCTGCGCTCGCTGTGCGGGATGTGATTGGACAAAATTGTCAAATGGAACGCTGGGATTGGGTGAAATGGAATCTATGAAGGCTCTGGGTTAGCAAGCCACAAGTGCTTAGAAGTCGAGCTCCTTGAGGCCGAGCCACTTGGTCATGTACAGACACGAGCGTGGCGAGATGACGTTGCCTTCCTGGCACTGCTCGAAGACCTGAGAAATGAAAGAAAACACCACGAAACGGACAAGTTTCAGGTCAGAAAACGGCAATGGTGACGTCACTTGGGGGGTTTGCCTTTGGACGTACCGGACACACGCCGCACGGCGTCTCCGACAGGTAGTTGAAGGTCGTGATCTGCTGCGATACCTTGTACTTGACCTCGTGAGAGGACTGCAGGAACCGAAACAGTAACTTTTCAGGTGAGACGACAAAGTTGCGAGATCGATCGACAAAGAGGTTACGTACACCTGGCGTGAGACGCACGGAGCGCACTTCCTCCACGCGGCCGTCATACATGAGCGTCTGGATGATAGAGCGGATCTCCTCGGGGCCGAGCGCCACCTTGGAGATCCCCGACGCGTGCACTTTGTCTGTAATGGCGTTCAGCGTACTCATTCCCGAGGCTTTGATCACTTCGTACACGAAAGTGCTGAGCGTGTCAATAAATACGTGGTCGAACTCCTGCTCATTGTACCACGGGCCGCCAGTGATCTCCGTCGAGGGCACTGCAACAAGCAACAAGCCACCGCAGCATAAGTCAGCAAAACCCCTGGCTTCCAGACTACACCGGTTGCAGCAGCTACCCAGGTCGAACAGCATATAGAGCTTCTTGTTCTTGCTGCTGATGGACTTGACCGACTTGACGAGGCGCCGCGTCTCCAGCAGCCGCAACGTCTTGGTCACGATTTGCTACACCAACGACAACACCGTAAGGCTTCACTACGATCCAAGCTGCTCCGCTCTACGCCCACCTGCGGGATGTTCGTGTGCGTCTTAATGTCCCTCGTCCAGATGCCCTTGTTGCCTGCACGCTCGATCTCTTGCAGCACCAGACGCTGCTCCAGTCTGCAGCGTATCAACCCAGACAGTAAGTAATTCATCAATATCTCCGCTTCCAGAGCCGCGATCCGCGCCTAAATTGCCCAGAACTGCACGCACGTGAGTCCGCGGATTCGCTCCGCCTCCTCGGCGTCCACGATGCCATAGGAGAGCACGCTGCCCTTCTTGAAAATCTTGATCTTGCCCTCACTCAGCAGCGAGTTGATCACGTCCGGCAGCTGCTCGTAGCCGCTGCCTCCGCTCTCCGCCTTGAAGTAGTCGCGCACCTCGGCGTCTGTCACGGGCTGCGCGTAGTTGCGCAGAAGCCCGAGGAACTTGGTCATGACGCTAGGCGCGCCACCCTTGGTCGCCATAGCTCTTCGACTCAATAAAGACTGGTGACCAGCGGCAAAAATGGTTCAAAGCGACACGACTCGCGATTGGTGGGAAATTGAAATACGCTCTCTGCATTGGTTGAAAAGACGGCGCTCTTGCTCGCCAACCAGTCAAGACTCAACATTGGCCACTTGGAACGGCACTTGACCTCCGGACGCCATGAAGTTCGCGTACCAGTTCCAGCATCTGTGCGGCAGCGTCTACTCGCAGGGCAACGTCGTCTTCACGCCCGACGGCAACTCGGTGCTCAGCCCCGTGGGCAACCGCATCACCCAGTTCGATCTCGTCAAGTAAGAGCAGTGACACAGTGTCGCATTGAATCGTAGAACTTGCTCTAACCTACGTACTGTGTGCAGCAATACGTCGCGAACTTTTGCATTTGAAGCGCGCAAGAATGTGGAGCGAGTTGCCGTCTCGCACGACTCGCGGCTGCTGCTGGCCGTGGACGAGGACGGCCGCTGTCTGCTTGTCAACTTGAAGCGCGGCGCGGTGCTCTATCGCTTCCACTTCAAGCAGCCCGTGCGCGCGCTGAGTTTCAGCCCGGACGACCGCTACATCTCCGTGGCGATCGGCAACAAGGTGCAATTGTGGCGCACGCCGGGGCTGGTGCGCGAGTTCGCTCCGTTTGTGCTGCACCGCACGTACGGCGGCCACTACGCCGATGTGATCAGTGTGTCGTGGTCGCACGACGCCAAGTTCTTCGTGACGGGGGCTGAGGACCTGTCGGCGCGCGTGTTCTCCGTGAACCCGTACCCGGGATTCAAGCCACTGACGCTCTCAGGCCACCGCGATGTGGTCGTGGGCGCCTTCTTCGCCGAAGACGACAAGTCGATTTTCACGGTTGGACGTGACGGTGGCGCTTTCGAGTGGAAATACAAACTGCCGAAGGTCAAGATGCTCAAACGGACGTCGGATGAAAGTGACGAGGAGAGCGAAGAAGAGCAGGAGCGGAGCGAGGAGAAACAGGACGAGAACAAAAGCGAGGAGAAACAGAACGAGAGCGAGGAGAAACAGGAGGAGAACGAAGGCGAGGACGACGAGAGCGAGGATGAATCTGGCGGCAACAAGCGGAAGCGCAAGCTGTCGGTTGAGCAGGAGGCAATCCCGGAACTTGCGCGTGCCACGAAATGGTACACGTGCCAGAAGCACGTCCTCAAGATGGATTTCGCCAAGGTCTTGTGCTGCACTTTCCACTCGTCCACGGGCATGATGGTCGTTGGTTTCGGCAACGGCACGTTCGGCCTGTACGAGCTGCCGGCTTTCGTGAACATCCACACGCTGAGCGTCACGCAGAATGGACTGGAAACGGTTGCGGTGAACGCTACCGGCGAGTGGCTGGCGTTCGCGTCGCGCAAGCTGGGCCAACTGCTGGTGTGGGAGTGGCGATCGGAGACGTACGTGCTCAAGCAGCAGGGCCACTACTTTGACCTGAACGCAGCCAGCTATTCCCCGGACGGACGCCTGCTCGCCACGGGCGCCGACGACGCCAAGCTCAAGCTGTGGGACACGAACAGCGGCTTCTGCTACGTGACGTTCACGGAGCATGCCGCTCCCGTGACGGCCGTCCAGTTCGCGCCGTCCGGTCAAGCCGTGTTGAGTGCCTCTCTCGATGGAACTGTCCGTGCGTTCGACTTGAACCGATACAAGAACTTCCGCGTCCTTACAACGCCCGAGCCGACTCAGTTCCTGTCGCTGGCGTTGGATCCTAGCGGCCAAGTCGTGTGCGCGGGGTCAATGGACCCGTTCAACGTGTACGTGTGGTCTCTGCAGACTGGACGCCTTACGGACGTCCTCAGTGGTCACACCGGCCCCGTGACGTCGCTGTCGTTCTCGCCTTCGTCTTCTGCCGAGCCGATTCTGGCGTCGGCTTCGTGGGACCACACGGTGCGTCTCTGGAACCTGTTCGCCAGCAAGAAGAGCTTCATTGAGCCCCTGGCTCACCCCACAGACGTGCTGGCAGTCGCCTTCCGCCCGGACGGCAAGCAGCTCGCTTCGACGACACTCAACGGCGTCATCAACATCTGGGACGTCAAGGACGGCGAGCAGGTTGGCTCGATCGACGGCAACCGCGACATTGCCGGTGGACGGAAGGAAGGCGACCGCATCACGGCGGCCAACAACCAACTGACGAAGCACTTCACGAGCGTGTGCTACTCGGCCGACGGCTCGCTTCTCCTCGCCGGCGGACGCTCCAAGTTCGTGTGTATCTACGCAGTGGAGCCGCGCATCCTGCTCAAGAAGTTCCAGATCTCGCACAACCTGTCGCTGGACGGCATCCTGGACGAGCTCAACAGCAAGAACATCACAGAGAGCGGCATCAGCAAGAGCGAGCTCGATGCGCATCTGGACGACTCGGAGGCTGGAAACCGCAGCGCCGGTAACGACCTGATTGGAGCCAAGCGCGCTGTGGACCCTGGCAGCCGCCGCAAGAACATGGAGGTGTTGTCCAAGGCGGTCATCTTCTCGCCTACTGGCCGTGCTTGGGCTGCCGCAACGACGGAAGGTCTGTTGATCTACGGCCTGGACGAGAGCTTGGCCTTTGACCCGTTTGAGCTGGACGAGGACATCACACCCGAGACGATCTCAAAGACGCTGGCTCGACGTGAGTACGCGCGCGCCCTGGTGATGGCGCTGCACCTGAACGAGGAGCCTCTCATCGCTCGATGCGTGGAGGGCGTTCCGCTCTCGAGTATCCCGCTTGTGGCACAGACGCTCCGCGGTGAGATGTACTTGCAGCGGCTTCTGCAGCTGCTGGCCAAGCGGATGGAGCGCAGCCCGCACCTTGAGTTCTATCTCCAGTGGAGTCTTGCGGTGCTCAACACGCACGGCCAGACGTTACGCGACGACCCGTCCAGCAGTGCCACGTGCCTGCCCACTCTGCGATCACTGCAGAAGAGCATTGCGCACCACCTCCAGGACCTTGCCAAGATGTACGTTGATGCTATGGTGCTGAGGATGTTGAGCACTTGGAACTGACTGTTTTGTTTCTCATCTCCTTCGTGTCTTGCAGTTGTGACGACAACCAGTTCACGCTCAGTTACCTCAAGAACCTCAGCAAGATGCAGCAGACCCAATAGAGCGAGCAAGACGGCAGTGCGCCAGAAGGATCGCTGGTTGCTTTCGCTTGCGAGAGCAACGCGGCATCGTACTAATAAATAGACTCATTTTGTGCTTCCCGCTGTTCGTCTGGACACGTGAGAACTCTGCTGCAGGTTGTGGCCGTCACGAGGTTCACTTTGGATCACCATTCGTTCCGTTGCTCTGGCCGTCAGTCTTGCTCTTGCTCTTCTTCTTCGCCGCTTGGAACCCACGTCTTGATGTCCCGGTTAGAGCCCGACACCATGAGCTTCCGAGTCGGATGAGCTGCGAGTGCAAGCACCGGGTGCTCATGGCCCGTCAAGACCGAGCTCACTTCCTGTGTGCCCACATTCCACAGGAAGAGGCGGTTGTCTTCCGATCCGCAGGCCACCACGGGCTGCTTGTCCCACCGCTGCTCGAGGAAGGCGCACTGCATGCCGAACTTGCGGTTGACGTGGCCGCTGTACGAGCGCACGCAGATGTCGCGCATGTAGTCCCAGAGCCTCACTGTGCCATCGAGCATCGAGCTCAGCACGTAACGCCCATTCGGCGTAAACCTCGCGCTGCCCACGGGCGCCGCCGGATCCGTGTTGAACGTGCGAAGGCATTGACGCGAGGCGACGTCCCACACCCGCGTGAGACCGTCGTACGAGCCTGTAACCAGCAGCGAGCCGTCCGTCGGGTGGAACTGCACGCTCACCACGGGCTCCTGGTGTGCTCCAATGATTGCAACCGTCCTGCCGCTGCGGACGTCCCAGAGCCTGACCGTCTCGTCGTGCGAGCCCGTGGCCACCAGCGAGCCTTGCGGGTTGAAGGCCACGCAGCCCACGGAGCCTTTGTGAGACTCCACGGGCGACTCGGCCGGCCGCACCACTCCATCAGCTCCGTCCTCGTCCAGCCCCAGACTGGCAGAAGATCCTTCCAGCAGCGACAGCGGCGTGGTGAGTGCAGCGTCCAAGCTGCGGTGGGTGGCGCCCAGTGTGGCGAGCGTCTTGGCCGTCTCCACGTCCCACAGCCGAGCCGTGCGGTCATCCGAGGCGGATGCCAAGTGCCGCGAGTCCGGCGACCAGCAGGCGGCCGACACGCCGGCTTCGTGGCCGTACAGAGACGCCCTGGGTGAGGGCTCGAGCTCTTGGGGTGTGAGACGCCAGACTTTGACGGAGCAGTCGGCAGCTACGTGATGAAGAGGATCATTAGATTAAAGAGGGAGGAGGTGGCGGAGAGGGAGGACGTACAGGAGGAGGCGAGGAGATGCTCGGAGGGCGAGAAGCTGAGGCTGGAGATGGGCTTGGCGTGCGCGGAGAGCGTCTGGCGCGCGCACCAAGCAGCAGGTGCCGTGGTCTCCTTCGTCATGTTTGATGGAATGAAAATGGCTACATAATGGTGATATATAAAATGTGCCAAACCTGTCGAGGTTGTGAGAGTTTATAAAGCTTTCGAGAACGAGAACGTCATTTGATATTTGATACCCATTTCGGACGATGGCGGACTCGGAGTCGCGGTTCGAGGTGCTAGAGGAGGAGACGCACTACCCTGCGACGCACCCCAAGAACGCCGACAAGCAGGCGGAGAGTGTGCAGGAAGAGCCGGAGCTGAAGGAGGAGGAAACGCTGGAGCAGCAGCTGGAGCGGCTCATGCTCAGCACCAAGAAGGACGAGAGCGCCGAGGGTGAAGAATCCGAGCCCCAAGATGCCCAGGAGAACGTCAAAAAGGCGTCGGGCGCCAAGGATCTCGGCAACAAGTCGGTGGCAACGTTGTAATATTTTTCATAAGTGCTACACCTTACAATTGTAACAATTGTATTGTCAGGTTCTTCTCCAGGGGCAGCTTCCTGGACGCCATCGAGTGCTACACGACGGCGCTGAAGCTCTGCCCAGCGGAAGAGGAGTATGCCTACAATAGGGTACGTCAGAAGCCGGGATTATTCGTTATTGAAGGCCGTAGCGTATTGACACTGGATGCTGCCAGGCTGTGTACTTTAGCAACCGTGCGGCGTGTCTGCTGCGGCTCGGGCGGACGGAGGAGTCGGTGGACGACTGCACCCAGGCGGTGACGCTGTCGCCCACGTACGTGAAGGCGCTGCTGCGGCGAGCAGAGGCCCAGGAGAAGCTCGACAAACTGGAGGAGGCGCTGGCGGACTACGACGCCGTGCTGAAGATCGACCCGACGGTGCGCACGGCGGTCAAGGGCCACGAGCGCCTGGCGAAGATTGTACAGGAGCGACAGGAGAAGATGAAGGCGGAAATGCTCGATAAGCTCAAGGGATTCGGAAACACGATCCTGGGCAAGTTCGGACTCAGCACCGACAATTTCCAGATGGTGCAGGACCCCGCTACAGGCTCGTACAGCATCAATTTTCAGCAGAACGCTGGCCAGCCAGGCCAGCAGAACCCTGGCCAGCAGCAGAAGTAGCTCAACAAAAGACGTGGCTGTGACGATCTAACGTGTGCACGAGCAAGTGTCTGTAAAAGCACATCGATTCGAAGTCCTGACTGCTGTTCCCAGTAACCTCGACGCTCGTTACTTCTTCTTCTTGCCTTTCTTGCCCCCCTTCTTGCCACCGCCTTTCTTGTTCTTGGCCACCATTTTGGCGTACTCCCGACGGCAAAGAACACCGCGGTAGACCTTCTGGATGCGAGTAGCTGCGTTGTAGATCATCTGTGGACAGTTCCACGTAAGTTTTCAAGTTGAATCGAGGTGGAGAACGCACAAACAACAAACCATTTGCTTCTCACGCTCCCGAGCTCGAATCTGCTCCAACACGCGCTCCTCGGCGTCGATACGAGACTGCTCCTCGTCGATCTGTAAGTCATTAATGCAGCAAGTGAGTACCGTAGCAGCGTCACGGTGGCAAAGAACTGCCGAACCTTGAGGAAATGCTCGTTGAACTGCTCGCATTGCTCTCTCTCCTTTCGGAAAGTCTCTTCCAGCGTGTGCAGCTCGGTCTCCATCGTCTCCATTTCTGTATCGAACTTTTCCACCACAGTAGCGACCTCCGCTGCCATCTTGCACTTCTTCTTGCGAAGTCCGTCCTCCTCTTCTTGGTGCTCTTGGGCCATTTTCGCAGCTCGCAATTCTAACGCACACGCTTGCTCCAGCAGCACCTTCATCTCTTCTGAGTGTTGGTCATGCGCTTTTGTCTGTGCCTCCTTGAGGTCCGTCTCAATCATCAGGAGCTCGTGCGAAGCGGTCTGTTCAGACCGCAGCATTCAAGTGAGTAACCTGGTGCTTTCATCTACCGCATTGTTAACATCCTCGACAGTACTGTACCTGATTGATCGTATGCAGTTCGGTTCGCAGTTTCTGCACCTGTGCGTCCAAGAGCGCCACCTCTTCTTCCTTGGTCTTCCGCATCTCTGTCAGTTTCTCTCGAATCGCCAATCGATCATCTTCCGCTTGCTTCATGCGGCTTTCAGCTACCGCCATGAGCTCCTTCTTGGACTTGGCGTCTTCCAGCGTCTTGTCCAACTGCGCGTGCGTGAGATCCGTGAGCTCGGACAGAGCCTTCACCAGCGTCTGCAAGTCCTCAGACCGGTCGTGAGCCGTGGTGCCCTTATGGTAGAGCACTTCCACGGCCACAGGGTTTTCACGCAGATCTCGACACAACGCGCGTGCTGTCACGCGAACTTGGTCCGCGATGTCATCTTGGCGGCTGTCCATGGCTTGCGTCGCGTGCAGATAGAGCTGCTCCCATCGCCAATGTTCGCGCAGCAGCTCAGCTGAGTTGAGACTGCGACTTTCACGCAGAGAATCGAGTATAGAGTTCTGCGGTTCGAGTGGGACGTAAGTGAGGTAGTTGAGGCGGTCGAGCAGGTCGCCCATGACCGCCATCATACGCTGAGACTCAACATTCGTTAGCTTCTGCATGGCAACTCGAGGTGAAGCTGGCAGAAGCCGTTTCCATGAAGAGCCGCAAGCCAAACTGTAAAAAGTAAAAACAAAACATTTTACATTTGTATTTTTCTCAATGATAGATGATGTTCGGGTTATCATACGTTGTAGTACACTCCTTTCCTTCCGTGCCGTCAGCGGAATGTACCAGTAGTGCTTTGTCGGCACACCGACGGTCGTGTCACCCATGCTGGAGCCAAAGGCCCACGAGTTATCTGCGGTATGGTAAGAAGTACTTCGAAGTAGTTTTAGGCTGGTTGGAAGTTGGAGAAGATAGTCGCAGCTTTGGCTTCGCAACCATTTGTATTCTTGATCAAGCTTATCGCGGTGATGGTGGAACATCAACAAGCAGATAGCTATACCGAGATAAATTTCACCACAAGAAAACTTGCTTCCGTCCGGGCATTATTTCTTCTGGAATTCACGCTGAGAAAACCAGCCACGTTAACTTTTAGTGGCAAGGTCACAACCAGCAATGGATCCCGCTTCCTTTTACATTCTTGACCGCGTCAGTCGTTGCACTAGTTTATACTTCGAAGTACTTATTAAGTTGCTGCGCTCTCCTTTAAAAGTCGCTCGTTTCGCTCAGCCACAGGTTCTGAGTCAAGAACTGGCAACAATTCGAAAAAAAAAGGCACGAACTATCTCCTGTTGGTGAGGACAGCAGTTCTTAATCTAAAGACTCCACTTTGCATTTACGAGTAATGACTTGCACTGAAGCCAGCTGCATGTATGAGCACTGCGGGAGCTGATAGCTGGCACCAACCTCTGCCTTCACTTCAACATGTCCCAAACTAACAGGCCTGCCAACCCTCGCCCAAACTAGCTTAATTTCGGTCATTTGGTGTTCTCCACACCACTCCAATTTCTCTCTCCATACTGAAACCAAGTTGTCGCCCCTGTCCCATCTTTTCCTGGATCCCACCTGCGTCTTCACAATCTGAAAAGCCAGCGAGGCCTCAAGCATACTCGAGTCTAGTCTCTTTGAACACTAAGCATGCGCGCAGCGGTGACCTTCTCTCTCCTGGCGTCTGCCCCGCTCGCAATGGCCAGCGACGTGGTGACCGTCGGTATGACGGGCGGCTGGCACGAGGCCAAGGTAACCGACGACAACACGCAGCTGCTGAGCGACGCGCTGAGCGGCAGCAGCTTCTCCAAGGCCGTGGGCGTCACGCGCGTGTGCTACTCCGAGGTGACGACTGTGGAGACGCAGGTGGTGGCAGGCACCAACTACCGCTTCACCATCAGCGGCTGCGACGTAGAAGACTCGGACGGCGCGTGCTCCGAGTCGACGCTGACGGCCTGCAAGCCGACGGAGTTCGTGGTGCAGATCTTCGAGCAGACGTGGACGGACACGCTCAAGGTCACGAACATCAAGCAAGTGGAGGTGGAGAGCAGCAGTGCAAGCGTCGAGACGGGCAGTGAGAGCGGCGGTGAGGAGACAGCGCTGCAGGGCGCCGTGCAGAGTACGTAAAGTGCTGTGGACGTTTAGGAAACTTAAGAGCAGCAATCCAACCTTCTTTTTGCATTGTTTTCTTGGTGATTTTGCTGTAGTTCCGGAGCTGGTGACGGAGCTGAAGGCTGCGGCCATGGAGGAGGAGGAGAAGCTGGTGGACGCGTGGATTGCGAGTAAGGGGCTGAACCAGTATGGAGATGAAGCCACCAGGATGTACGTGGGCGGCACGCCGCTGTTTGACGAGAACACGGGCACGATGATGGACCGCTACGCCTACATCGTGCGTCGCCACCCGGATCGTCCGTGGCAGAAGGAGGCTGAGACGGTCACGCTGTTGGCGGCGGAGAAGGAAGAGGAGGAAGCTCAAGGAGCAGGATCCGTGGCGGGCGTGCTCGCTATGCTGGGCGTGTTCACCGTGGTGCTGGCAGGCGTGGCCATTCTCAAGATGCACCAGGGACGACGCGACCGCCTCCGCTACAGCCCAATTCGCAGTCGCGATACGTAAGGAGGGACAGACTTCAGCAAGGGAAAGAGGAGTCAAGTAGCGTTCATGTGTGTGAAGTGAACTGCGCAATATGAAGACCGGTTTTGAAAGCGTAAGTCCGTCCACTTCTTGCGTCCTGGACGTCGAGTCAGTGAAGTTGATGGCTCTGTAACAATGCCTAGCAATCGTTGCAGAATGTGACAAGCTAATTCCCATCGTCGTTCGAGTCGTGGCTGTAGGAAACGCTAGAGAGCTCCATCCGCTAACGGTCGTCGGGCGCTCCAAAGAGCCGCAACTTCTCCACTTGCTCTTCTCGCCGACTGAGAGAGCTCCTCCGCATTACGAACACACCAGGCAAGACAGCAAGACAAGCGCTGGATCCAAGGCCTCACCAGTCGATCGGCCCTGCCTTGAGTACGCGAAAATGTCGGATCCAGCGCTGATCTTGTCGACGGACTCCTCCGAGCCAAGTGACCACGAGCATTGTCATAGACAGAACTCGAGCTCTGTCAACGTGTTTCAAGCTGATACCGCGCAGCAGAACGTCGCTCAGTGGCCTCTTGTCAACGACACGAGCGTATTCGAGCAAGAAAGCGGTAGCGGCTCGCAGGTATTGGACACGATGGCTGGGGCGTGGACGTTCATAGCGCTCAGCCCTCAAACAACCCAAGTAGCTCTGGACGCCGTGCGCTACCGAGCCAACTACGCTCGGTCAGTCACCTCACGCTTGTGTCTGCACTACGTCAACAGCATCCGCAAGCGAGTGAGCATCACAGGCATCACGAGTTACCTCTACTCAGTCGACGGCTGCGTGAGCTCGCAGCTCGTGGAAACAGGTCGCTGCGATGTTTACTACTGCCGGCCGTACACGTACGAGTTGCAGTTGACGCAGAAAGCTGCTGCGAGTGACGTTTACGTCGTGACGTCGATCTACAAGACGGTGGACCAGAAGACTCTGGACGAACTCCGTGAGGACAGCAACTTGGACGGGTCCTTTGATCCGACCGCAGACGCAGGAACAGAAGACTCCGGTATCAAACAAGCCGAGACTCTGCGCCAGCCCATTGCGTGGACGAGTGACGGGATCAATTTCTGGGACTCGCAAGCGACGACGGCAACGCAGCAAGTGGCAGCGGAGCCGCTCTCCCTCCGAGCTGAGCCATTGTCGGAACCGCAAAAGGAGTTGGCGAGTGATACGAACTCGGGAGCGACCGCAGTTGCGGCCATCGGAATTGTAGCCGTGGCAGTATCCACGATCGCGTTCTTTCTCGCTGTCGTCATGGCTCGTAGGCGCTCGCGAAGGGATGCAACGCAGTGCGGCGGGAATGACGAGTATTCGCCTCTGCGCAGCACGCTCAACACGGCGGACAATACAGTCTCGTTGTCTTGTAGAGACAGCTTCGGTGGCGCTGAAACCAAGACGGACATCGAGAAGGTCGAGTTCTTTGGTTGAGAGCAGCCGCTGCCGTCTTTGTGCGCTTGCTATTGAACTAAGTACACAAAAGAGCTCGAGTTGAGTTATGGTCTTCTTCATGGAGAAATGCTGGAGCAGGTAGTGGATGCTACCTTCTACCATGGGCTCGAGTTGGTTCGAACCGCCCAATAGTCGCCCTTCTCCACTTTTGAGGTCGACAGGCGCAAACTACTCCAACATTTCTCAGTTCTTCTTCGGTCTGGCTGTTCCAACATGGTTCCCAGAGATATTGATGCTGCTACCGAGTTCCTGGTCGCAGCGCCAGCGTCTCCGGTTGCGCAGACGGAGATGGAAACATGGGCATTGGTACCGCTGACGCAGGAAGCTACTAAAGTTGCGCTCGACGCCGTACGCTGCCAAGCCAACTACGTTCGGACAGTCTCAGCTCGAATCTGCTTGCACAGCATCAACAGCATACGAGAGCGCTCGGCACGCGCCAACACCACGAATTACCTCTACTCCGTTGACGGTTGTGAGAGCTCACAGATCGTGGAAACAGGTCGCTGCGATGCCACCTGCCGCCAACTTAGCAGTTATGAACTGCGGTTGACACAGACAGCTACTGGAAGTGAGATTTTTATTGTTCAATCGATTTCCAAGACGGCGGAGCGAGCGATTTTCGAGGATAGCAGTTTGAACTTCTCCACAAATGTGAAGTCTGTTTCCAGGTTTGCCGCCGAAAACCTTGACCAGCGAGATGATAACGTCGAGTCCCAAGAGATTGGTTTAAGCAGCGACGCCAGCAGCTTTACCGAGTCTCAACCGACAGAAACACAACAAGCTTCTGTGCAGCCGCTTTCGTATCAAGCTGAGCCCAGAACTACGGCGATGTCGCAAACGGAGAAAACTGCTACAATTGAGTCAGCCAACGTGGTCGCTATCATCGGGATCGCCATTGTGTCGGTGTCTACCATTGCTATCGTGCTAGCGTTTGCTATGGGTCGATGGCGTGCACGAGCGAGCGCAGCAAAGGGTCGGACACCTAGTCAAGCGTACTCGTTAGCACGCGCCACTGTTAACAGTTCTGAGAATTCAATCGCCCTGACTGGCACAGATAGCGTCGCTGCAAACACACTCCAAGACTCCGAAATGACTGGATTCTTCATTTAATCAGCACGACGGTCGACTATCTTCTAAAGCCCAGCAACGGCTGCACGGATGCTGCTTAGGAGATCAATGTGTTCCACCGGAGCGGGCTTCGACTTGATGGCTTTAGCAACGAGCGATTGACCAAGCGCATAGTCACAGGCATCCAAGCTGGAAGGCTCCGCTCGATGAGCAGAATTGACAAACACGTGACGAACTCCTGGTGCGCCTGCAAAATAAATGCATAGTGCGATTGGGTTGCGTCGAGATATCGCTGGTGGCTTCACATCACCTGGCTGAGGATCTGCTAGTTGAACGCGCACAGCGAGATTCTCACTTAATCGACACAGCAGTGATCCGTCAGGTTCATCGCCTAGCGAATCGATTTCTTGAAATGTGCCATCGCGAAGTCTGCCCTGAGCATCCCATTGCCGGATAATAATGCCATTGCTTGCATCAAACAGCAAACCATTCCCTTCTGATGTCGTAGACAGCAGTGTCTTCCCGCTTGGATAGGCATTTAAAAAACCCACACCAGCGGGATCGAAGCTCAGCGCTAACTGACCGTCTTTGTGAGCCGCATAGATCCGAAATCCGCTTCGATCTGCCGAGCTCTCGAAGTCGACACTCACGGCCACGCTACCGGAAGGCCACCTAGCAATGGCTGATCCGTCATACCGGATCTGAATGGCGGTCACGGTGTTGTTCGGGTACGTAACCGCGTATTCCTCGTCTTGGCAGAATGGTCGTGTTGCTTCGGCGCTCTCACTTGAGAGGATAGCAGGTGCCTTTGCCTTGACGCGCACTTTTGGCTTAGGCTGTGGCTTCTTCTTCTTCTTGAGGAAGCTGCCAGTATCGAAAGTCGGGAGCATCAGCACCGAGTCCAGTAAGGCTGACGTTCCGCCAGTTTTAGTCTCCATCGAAGCATCTGAGTTGTCACTCGTTCCAAGTTCGGTCTGAAGGCTTTGCTGTTCCGTCAGAGATTCGTGGCTAGGACTTAGCGTAGCTTGGTTGTCCTCAGTCTCCGCTGGAGGCACTTCCGTGTGAATTTGTGAGAACTGGTTGTCTAGTCCTGCTACCGCTTCTCTGGTATCATCAAGGGGAATAAAGTCCTGAATGGGGAAAGCCCTCATGAACTCTTCAGCTGTCAGCTACATGTACACGATAGCAATAGAGAGCTCAGGCGTTAATAAAAAAACAGCGATGAGCCTTCATGGCGTACCTGCTTCTTGAGTTTGGCAGGTTTTGCAGGTTCCGAGGTTTCTGGAGTGTCTTCATTTGATGTCGGATCTACAGGAATGACGTTAGGCGTGCGTATTTCTCAACCGGGTACAATGGAGCGCATCCAGTAAACCGAAGCTTACCATCAGCTCGGCCTGACAGGGAAAAAAGGGTGCAATCAGTCGCCCCAGAGTCCAATGTTTCTCTTTCGTCCGCGTGCCGAGCCTCTATTCGGAGCTCCTCCGTGACCACCACTGTGTCTACTCGTTGCAGCCAAGGAAGAACCTTAAGAATGGGAAGTCTACGACAAGGCACAGTCAGACTTAGTGTTCTTTGTAACTAGAGGTCTTGCAGCTCAAGATGACAAACGTACACGTAGTGATCTCTCTCCGTGCACGGATTCGGATGAATCACGAGCGTCTGCAGCGCTGTGAGCTGCTGCAGGTGCGCGAGCTGCGCACTCTCGATGCGGTTGTCTCGCAGCCAAAGCTCTTCAAGGCACTGTAGCCCCGCTATCCAGCTCAAATCGGCAATTTGGTTTCTGGAACATTTGAGTACGAGCAGCTTTGACAACGTCGCCACCTCCTGCAGACTTTCAACGGCGTTGTGCGAGATGTCGAGGAAGCGAAGCTCTCTCATCTGCAGCAACATACAACCTCAATCAGGCTGCAACTCACAAAGCGTGCACTCCGACTGATGACAAGCGCAAACCTGTTCCAGGCCGCTCAAGCTGTTAATGTTATTAAACTGTTGCGCACAATTCCACACCATCCGAGTCAGCACTTGTCCATTGCCAATCTTCGCCCCAGCTCAACGCCACCCACCGCCACATTGAGGTACTGCGCGGTAGGCATAGCCCTCACAACGTCCTCAACACTCGACAAGTTCTCGTCCGCCGCAATGAGCTGCTGCTCGTCTTCATTCTCGATCCGCATGGATGGATACACCTGAAGTGTCCTTGTGTCCTTTCGTGACAACAGTTTTCAGGATCCCATCGAACAGCCTACCCATAAAGTAATTCTCTATTGTAGGTTTCGGGATCCTCATCCAAAAACCCGAATACGTGTGTACCACATCATAAAAGTTACATGACCCTCCCAGCACCCACCATTTTAGGGACAGCAAATTAGCACAAAATCGGCATGAACTTCGGCGGGATGATGGGCGGCAGTGCGCCGGCGGGCGTGCCCCAGCAGCCGTCGCAGCAGTCGCAGCTCATGATGGCCAAGGTGGAGATGGCGTCGTACGCCGATCTGTTCGAGCGTCTGTCGCGCGTTTGCTTCCAGAAGTGCAAGTTCAAGTACAACGAGGGCCAGCTGAACGTGGGCGAGATGAGCTGCATCGACCGCTGCTCGGGCAAGTACATGCAGGCCTACAGCGCGCTGGGCGTCAAGATGGCGCAGGTGGAGAAGGAAATCATGGACCAGGCGGCCGCGGGCGCCGGCGCGCAGCAATAGAGCAGCACGCCAAGCGGACAGCTACAGAAATCGACCTTCTTGACACAAGACGAGAGACACAGGCAGAATATGGGAGATCTAAATAGTGGCTTACGGTGTTGTTGCTGTTGTGTGCGTTGCCAAGTCGAGTCGGCTGGACTGGACGGGCTGCTTCGGGGAACGGACGACGACGAACTCTTGGGCCTTCCGAAGTCACGCCAGCTTGCTCTTCTTCTCTCTCTTTTTCGCTATCCTTCGCGTCGCGTTCGTTGTCGGCGCCACGCGTGACGGCGGCTCTCTTCACGCTCCACTGGGCGGTGGTCGCTTGTATCCATGTGCTTCCGCTTCGTCACCGGGAGTCAATAATTGTGTCTGCTGTAGCCGCCGAGACCAGCGCCGCCCACGCCGCCTCCAACAGCTGCAGTGGATCCCAACGGGAGTCCAGTGGCGACACCGGGCGGAATGTACGGCGGTCGTCCGCCCGAGTACGTGGCTCCATCGCCTTCTCCTCGGTAGAGCATTCCCGGGGCGTACCGTGCCTGGCGAGTGTAGCGACTGCCTTGCGTGTCGCCCATGTGGCCGCTGTCAAGACCGGTCGGAGTTCCGCCTGCTAACACGCTGCTTCCTGCGGCCGCCATCGCGTTCCGCTGGGGAACCCGCGGCATGCCGTACGAGGAAGCTGATGTGATGGTAGCCTGTTGCCGTAAGCTGCTGTATCCTCTGACGTCCCCCACAGGCTGCTGGGGCCTGGCAAACTGTCCGCTTCCACTCCGTTGACTTCCTGATGATTTTTGCGGCGGTGTGAAGGTCGCCGCCACCTTCTCTGTCGACTCGGAGCGCTCGTACTGCTGCTGCTGCTGCTGGCCGCTTCCGCCTGGCGTTGATACCGTCAGCGGCATCGTCACGTTTACATTCACCTGGAAGAACGGGTACTGCAGCGCCTGGCTTGAGGTCGGTCGCTGGTTCGGGTCGTATTTGAGCAGGTCCGTCATGAGCTGCAGCGCCTCGGGACTCGCGTGGGGGATCAACTGCGCTAACGACGTCGGTACAAACTGCGGGAAGCGGTAGTTCATCTGTGCAGCGAGCTTCATTCCTTCGGGCCACGTGCTGTGCGTCGGATTCCCCAGTACCGAGCAGATTTTATAGAGCTGGTCGCCTTCGCTGCTGCCTGGGAATAACGGCCGCAGTGTGAACATCTCGGCCATGATGCAGCCCATGGCCCACGCGTCAATGGGCGAGTTGTACGTTGTGGATCGTAGAAGCACTTCCGGGGCTCGGTACCAGCGAGTCGAGACGTAGTCGGTGAAGGGCGGACGCGATCGGATCTCCCTGGCAAGTCCAAAGTCGGCCACTTTGACGGTGTCGCCCTTCACCAGCATGTTCTCAGGCTTGATATCTCGGTGGAAGAAGCTGTGCTTGTGCATGAAAGCCAGGCCCTGCAGCATCTGGTACATGAGGTTGCGTATTTTGGACTCGGGGAAGTGCCGGTCGCGCTTCTTCATCGTGTCGTACAGATTGCACTCCATGTACTCGAAGACGAAGTACAGCTCGTCGTTCTCACGAATCACCTCCTTGAGCTTGATAATGTTGGGGTGGTTCAGCTTCTTGAGCGACTGCAACAAGAAGAAAACAAAAATATACACAATAATCAGAATTTTACACGAATGTAACCTGAAAACTCAATCCTTCACGTACATTGACTTCGCGCAGCTGCATGCACTCCTCCCACGAGTAAAACTTCTTCTTCATACGCTTGACCGCTACCTGCAGTGCGTACAAGCAATAATTCACACACAAAAAAGAGGTTAAACGCTGAGTTCTCTCCATGACGGTAGGTCTCCGTCGCGACGCACCACTTCGCCGGACTGGCGGTTGACGGCCTTGAGCACGGACCCGTAGGTGCCATCGCCTAGCTGCTTTGTGACCTTGTAGCGATTCATCTCGCAGCTTGAGCTTCAGCTCCTTTCACGTTGCTGTCGCTGCTTGTTGCACTTTTCCCGGGCCGGAAATGCCCTGCCAGGAGGCGTCAGACGGAGAGGAGGACTATCAATAGTCGCGCAGGCCGTTTCAAGATCGATTGACGTGTGCCACACCAACCAACATTCTGTACTAAATGGGTACAAAACGGTGGATCCTCAAAACACTTGCAGTCGATAACGTTAGCAGGCGGGATGAAGACGTGGGAGGCGTTCGGCGCCGGTCTGGCCGTGGCGGCCTCCATAGTGTCCAACCTGGGCGTGAACATCCAGAAGTACTCGCACTCGAGTGAGGCTGCGCGGGCCCCGAGCGAGCGCCGGCCCTATGTGCGACGCCCCGTGTGGTGGCTCGGGCTGGGACTTGTGGCGCTCGGCAGTCTTGGGGACTTCGCAGCCTTCGGCTTCGCCACGCAGTCGCTCGTGGCGGCGCTGGGCGGCGGCGCCACACTCGTGGCCAACGTCGTCACGGCGCAATGTATCAACGGGGAGCAGCTCTACAAGGTACAAAAATAATTAAAATATATTATTTATCTAGAGTTTGGTTCTAACTAACTGTTCTCGTTATTTTACGGCTAGACGGATGTCGGCGGCGTGCTGTTTGTGATCCTGGGGGTCATCATCATCGCGTGTATTGCCGAGCCCAACGTGGAGTATCCGCTGCCGGAGCTGGAGACGAGATTCGTGCGGACACGTGAGTATGAAGGAGATGAGGGATGACGTTGAAGTACTGTGGGCTGATCTGTTGTTGTTTGCAGCTTTCGTCGTGTATATCACGTGTGTTGGAGTTTGTGTCGTGAGCATGCTGGCCACCATCAAAGGCTCAGTTGCGAACCGGCTCAAGAACCAGGTGTACTGGTCCAACAAGCGCCAGAAGAAGCTCATGAAGGTTTGTATGGAGTTGAAGCGGAAGTTACGAGTGGGGCTGATCGCTTTTTGGTTGTCTATGACGACAGCAATTCGAGATTCGGGTTCAGAGACTGGAGCAGCGACTTCTGGACATGGAAGTGAAGCTGCTGCGAGTCACGTCGTCCGCTTCGGCGCTTCCCTCGGGTCTCGTGAATCCGCCTGCGATGAGCAGGGAGCTGCGAGAGCTGATCGATTCAACGAATGCTGAAGACACCGATGCAGACGAAGACGCCGCTGTCCGGGAATCTCGCGTGCCGTACTACTACGCCATTTGCTCGGGCATTGTGGGCGCCATGTCGGTGCTGCTGGCCAAGTGCTCGGCCATCATGATTGCCCTTACACTCCAGGGTGACAACCAGTTCAAGTACAGCCTGACGTACATTTTCCTGGGCGGCATGTTCGTGTGCATCCTCGTGCAGACGCACTTCCTCAATATGGCGACGACTTTGGGGGACATCATGACTGTGTTCCCCATTTTCCAAGCCTTCTGGATCACTTTCAGCGTTATTGGGGGCGCCATCTTCTATCAGAACGATGACGAACCGTTTCCTACGACGGACAAGGTGTTTTACCCCCTGGCGTTGCTAGCAATCGCCCTTGGCGTTGGGCTGTTGGTGCAGCACAACTCGTCGTCAAAGGCCACTGGAGGAGCGAAGCTGGGAGCCAAGACACGAACTGGAGGAGATAACGACGAGGATGACGATATCTTGCTGGGTGCGGACGCTTCCATGAGTTCGCCCCTTCTTCCGGCAGGCTCGCGGGAAGACGAGGGCTACCTTCACATCAGCCGTTAGGAGTTCGCGCTCATTGTTTTTATTAGTGGAAAGTCAATCAAAAGTTCTATTGAAATGCAACTCAAAGAACCCAGCGCGTCATGCTCGACTCGCGAGGGTTCTGGGTCTAATCATCATCCACGACGATGTCCGGGAAGTCGTCGTCGTCGTCGGACTCCACCGTAGCGACAGTAACCTCCTTGTCATCGTCACTGTCCTTGACACGCTTCGCCTCTGGCTCATCGTCCTCTTCTTCCTTCTCGTCCTCCTTCTCGACTTCCATCGGTGCTTGAGGTCGCGCATCATCGTAGTCTTCTTCCTCTTCCTCCTCTTCTTCCTCCTCGGTAACGGTAGGTGCCTCGGGCTTCGTCGGCTCCTCCGTATGCTTGGTTTCTTCCTGCTGAGGCTGCGACTCGTTCTCGTCGTCACTTTCGCCACGCTCGTTCTCGTCCCAGTCCAAGGCATCGCCCAGGACAGCCGACTCCTTGGCCCTGGAATTCGCACCAAAGCGACGGTCATCAGTCTCCTTGGCGGAATTCTGCTGGAAGTTAATAGCCATAGGAGGTGCGCGCGGGTGCAGCATCGCCTCACCGGCGTTGAGTGCCACAAGCTGGAGAGCCGACGATGCACCACCGCTACCGATGATCCGACGCTGCCAGTACTCAAGTCCACGAAGCAAGTTCGCCGCGTGCGAGCCCGTAGCATCGGCAGTCGCCGCGTCCGACAGAAGAGCGAGCGCCACGGGGTCAACGGCGCCATTCCCCGCTCCAATCACGTGGCGACGCTGAACTGCCTTGAGCGCGATCTCACTGGCCGCAGAACGGCTCTCCGCTGGCAGCAAGCTACCGTAGACGCTCAAACAGCCAGCGATGGCCGTCAGCACAGCTTCGAGACTCAGCGCGATCACCGCCTCGTCACGCAGAGACACAAAACTCGCGTGGCCAGCAGCCGCGCCGCCTCCGTTCAAGGCAGCAAGGGTAGCCGCCGCAGCAGCCTGACGCTTGCGCTTCTTGCTTTTACTTCCTCCATTCTTCGAGTCGTTCTGCTGGGCCTCCAGCGCCTTGGCCACTGCGCTCGACGAGGTTTTCGTGGTCGCTTTCTCGTCAAGACTGCGCTTGCAACGCGCGACCAACTCATTCAGCAGCGGCACACCAAGTTTCTCGACGGTACTGGCGCCAAGACGGCGAGCACAGACAGCCGTGGCATCGGCCAGGGCCTGGAGGTCCTCACCGTCTCCCACGCTTTCTGAAGCGAGAAGCAGCACGCGTGTGATCTTGCTAGCGTGACGGAGCGCGCAGATGCCAGTACGCTCCACCGCAGCACTCAGCGTGTGCAGCGCCTGTGCGTGAAGACGCGGAAGGACGGCGTACACAACGCTAATCGGCAGGCGAACGCCATCGTCCGAGACTCCAGTGTGCTTGCCCACCTCGTGCGCGCGCACAGCCATCGCGCGGCGTGCAAACGCCACAATCTCGGGCAAAACCTGCTGCACCTCACGCTCCGAGATCTGGCCGCGCGTCAGGGTCGCAGTGCGAGCGCTCAGCAGTTCGTGCAGAGCGCTCAGCGCGCGCGTCATCCTGACCAGCGTCACTTCCGCCCGCTGGTAGATCGGCAGGTGCGCACTGGCAGCTCCCTGCACCCAGAGCTTCTTGCCCGTCACTCCCTCCGTCGTCGGCGTGGTGGCACGCTTGCCAGCGATCAAGTCAAGCTGCTGGTGGGCGGCCTCCAGCGCCTTCTGCGCCATCTGAACCCACACTTGCTGTGGCTTGTCGGACGCGTTGCAGAGCAGAGCCAGACACAACGTCGACTTCTTGGCCACCAGCTCGTCGTCGTCGCTTCCATCAGCAGCAGGGAACAGAGCTCCCACACAGGCCGACTCAATCTTGGTAGCAAAACTCCTTAGCGAGTTGGGAGACGCACGCAGCAACGCAGCGATGAGCTCCAGCTGAGCAGTCACCAGTGTGGCGCTGCTGGTCTGTCGCTTGCTGGCCAGCAGCGCCACCAGCGGCTGCAAAAGCTTGCTCAGCAGCTCCAGCACCTCGCGGCGCGTGTCCGGGTTGAACCTGTCTACGTGGATCAGCAGCGCGCGAGCCACGCCACAGGCCGAAGCCGAAGCTTGCTCGGCGTCGTCGTCCTCGGTCTTGCTGGACTGCTGCTGCTTGAGCACCTTCACCACGCGCTCGAGCAGCTTGACAGCCTGCGATTCCAGTCGTTCCAGTGGACTCTGACGCGCTGTCGTGAGCAGCAACTCCCAGCCCACACGGCGGGCAATGGACGACCCATCTGCGAGCTGCAGCAGTCTGGTTTCCCACTTGGTCAGCGCCTTGCCGTCCGTCACGAGGCCGAACACGTTGTGGCGCTCTAGAGCCGCCCGCAGCGCCTTCTGCTGCGTCAGGAAAGCATCGAGAGCTGCGGGGTCGCTCTCCAGGTCGCTCGGGAAGGCCAGAGAGAGCACAGAAGACAGCAGGTTGCGCGCCAGGGCCGTCTCCACGGCGCGCGCGTCAGAAGTCATGGCAGAATAGGAATGTGAATGGATGACTGGAGCTCCGACGACGACCAATACACTGTCCGGAAGAATTGCCCTTTATTGAAATTTTTGTGCAAAATTAAGACAAAATAGGGTGCTTTCAACGGAACGGAGAGATTATTAGTGACAGTCACTGTAGAGCGGTATTGATAAGTTGAAGTGACCTCCTGACTCAGGACTGGAGAACTTCTCGCAATATATTGATCGTGGGCACTTCCTAGTGCTCAATGCAGCAGCGAAAAAGTCTGCTTACGTGCGCTGATCATTGCCTTCCTCGTAATCAGATTTCTACATGAAGGAGTTGGAGCCCCACTTGATTCCCTCCAGCCTCCGTGGTGGCTCATCAAGTCGACTTCGGTTCTGCACGTAGAATAGCGAGGCATGCAAGGCCAGCCCGTTTGAGCACTCATCCATGCCCTCGAGAAAAATCTTCTCGCCCGTGTATCGATCCAAGGAGAAGGGGAAGACCCTCGCCGCCAATCTTGGTTTGGTTGTTCAGGACAGGAACAGCACGCCGCCGTTGGCGCCGTTGAGCATGAAGAAGACGCAGTCGGCGGTCATGGATTGCTCCGCCTCCATTGGTTCCGTCACAGGGAATACCTTACCGTCAAACAGCGTCGTGGGCGTGTAGTCCGAGTCGTTGCACTAGAGATCACTCACGAGGTGGCGTGGTTCAATCTTCATGATCTCCGTCTCGTACTCGTCGGGCAGTACGCGAGGGTAAATCTGGTAGAGCTCACCGGCTCCTGTAAGAACCTCAAAGGTTTAACGTTGTCCAGATTCACAGGGTGCAAATACCTGGCTGCAGTCACGGACAGCAGCACTGCAAGGAGCGACGCTGAAACCAATGAAGGGGAGGTGGCGGTGGACTCTGGAGATTTGGCCACTTTTCTGGTGTGTCGCTCCCTTCTTGTTTTTGGTCATGGTCACCGCTAACTTGCGCACTTCCAGTCTCGTTCGAGAATGCCCGCCAAGCCTGCACAAATGATGCGAACTTACATCATTTTCCATCGCCTCCGCTTAGGCACGCGCCTTGGCTGTCCATTTCCAAATCGCCCACAACATTGGAGGCCTTGCCAACAGACAGCCAAAACACTTCAACCCGTTGGCGAAGCGGTTGTGGTCGTCACGTCGCTGCCCCCGTCAGTTGAGGATGGTGCAGGAGCAGTTTGGGCTTCACCGTGAAGTTCACGGGCAGATACGTGGCGCTGCGCCACCCCCAGGGCTTGGTCCTTCGCCCGTGATCGCTTTTCCCATCCCTGCCACCGGTATTTGCCGACGACAACGTTCGTCCTCAACCGGCAGTTGAGGAGACCATGCCGGCGGTCCAAAAAGTATCTTCACTCGGTATGCGTCAAATGAACCTGCGTTCATGCGGTTTAGGCGCTCAGCTATTGCTGCCGTGTGACATAGCCTTGAGCTATGCAGCGTGGTCGCCATTGCTAGGAGCCCCAGCGAGAACCCCAGCATTATGAGCCGCTCGGCGTGTCCAGTATTTGGGCGGTGCAGGCAGCATCTCCCGAACCACTCTTTTCCACCAATCACCGACACGTATTCTGCCGAACGCCCCAATCCCGCGCCGGTACATCGTCATTTGACAGTCGTCTACATGGATACGCCCGATGGTCGCCCTTTACCTGCTGGCGGCGCACGCCAGACGCCAGGTTCCGCCGTGCAAGCCATTCCTGCATTCGCGTGTGTGAGTGCAGACCTCCCTGAGCCAAGCGCAACTCGATCTCCCGGCTGAGCGATGGCCAAGAAATCCGCGACACAAGAGCCGCCAGCTCGCGTAGCCCGAGAGGCGAAGGCCGACGCCGCTCCGTTGAAGTCCAAGCGCTCGTCCTCGTCTTCCTTCTCCCTGGCTGTGCCATTGCTGGTCGTGGCGGCCGCCGTGGGCTGGGGTAAGTACGCACAGAGGGAGCTGCAGGCCGAGACGATGGAGGAGCTGGTGGTCAAGGTCTCGGACCGGCTCAGCACCCAATTCAACGAGTTCATGGACGCTTCAGCCGAGCAGGAGGAGCTGCTGTACAAGTACGACGACGAGAAGCTCGTCGCTTTGGAGGTGCGCCACCTCGTGAGTGACCTGAGCTGCAGTGACGACGCCTACGCGGCCAGTCCGCTGTTCGACGGCAAGCTCTTCCCGGTCACGGAGCCCATGCAGACAGAGACGCCCATGGACAATGACCGTGTCTTCTTCATGCTCAACGGACGCAATGACGGCGTCTACGTGTCGTGGAACGGAGACTTCAACTGCGTCAGCAAGGCTGCGGAGCTGGCGGCCGCGTGGCTCGGAGCCGACCGCGACGTCATGGAAAACGGCGTGAGACTGTACAACCAGATGGGCTTTGCCATCCGCAGTGCCGAGGGTTTGGCCAACGCCAAGAACATCGTGCACGTGCTGCTGGACTTCCAGTTGTGGCAGTGGCCAGGCATCGAGAAGGGCCACCAGTACGTGCTCGAGGACGGCGTGGTGCTCACGACGGTGGCCATGAGCCCCAAGGTCTTCGACGTGCAGTACTTCCTGACCCAGAACGACTCGGAGAAGATCATAGAGCTCGGCATGCCCGGCCTGTCTCGCTCCAAGGTAGACGGCAGCAACTCGTCCAAGATCACGTCCAAGTCGCGCACGAGCCACACGGCTTTCCTGGACGACAGCCAGTTCACACGCGACTTCCGTGTACGAGCGGCTCGTGTGGCTCGCCTGCCCAGCCCCACGTTTGCCGAGCGCCTGCAGCTTCTGCAGTACAACGCCGGCGAGTTCTACCGCCAGCACTTTGACACGTTCCACTCGCGCGAGTTCCTGCCGAAGACCGCGAACGCCTTCTACTACGAAGACTACGTGGAGTGGACCAAGTGGGCTGCTGAGAAGCTGCGCAGTCTGGACCAGAGCGAGCTGCCGGAGCAGTTCCGTCAAGATGGCGTGCTGTTTCCTGATGGAGAAGACCAGACGTTCCCGAACGCTCTTCTCGAAGTGTTTTACGAGAAGATGGAGTCCAGCAACATGTTCAAGGCGCTTTTCGACGAGGAGACGGCGCAGTGGCTCCGTTTGAACCTTGATAAGGGCGCTGTGGACCTCGTGAAGGACGTCCTGGACGAGAAGAGACGCCCGTCGTACTTGCCCCGCATTGTCCAAGCGTGGGAAGAGAAGCTGGGGCGTGGAGAGCTGCGCTACACGTTCCCGAAGCCGCAAGTGAATGGCCAGTCGCACTACTACAACTGGGTGCGCTGGGCCAAGGAGCGCGTGAGCTACCTGGGCAATGACTGTCCTCCTATCGCTCGTCCCAGCGGCGATCTGTACCCGCAGTACACTGTGGAGTTCCAGAAGCAGCTGCTGGAGTTTGTCTACGAAGACTACAGCGACGCCTTCATCATCCAGATGACCAACCAGGACTGGTTCAAGTGGCTCACGGAGAACCGCGGCCGCAACTTGGTGCTGTTCGAGGTGCTCAAGTCGTTCCCGCACTTCGCCGAGCTCATCATCCGGACGTGGGAGTCGCGAGTGCGGAGCAATCTGCTGCGCTACAAGCTGCCCAAGTACGTCAAGCACTTCCACCCGCAGCGCTACGTGACGCTGTTCATGTACCTGAACAACCAGACGAAGGTGGGTGGCGAGACCGTCTTCCCCTTCGCGCTCGACCGCTTTTCAGACGAGAACATCGTGCGCAACGGCATGGACGAGTGCTCCCAGGGCTTGGCTGTCCCGCCCCGCGGACTGCACGCTTCCTTGTTCTACACGCAGACCCCGGAAGGAGACATCGACGACATGAGTCGCCACGGAGGCTGCCCACCCCACGAAGGAACCAAGTGGGGCTCCAACGCCTTCATGTGGGATTCAGACGCCGACGAAGGCGCCGAGCTCTGGACGACCAAGTAAGCTATCGGACGGAAGGCTATGTGTACGACGTGAAATAGTGTTTGCAGTTGATTGGATCATCTAAGCTTCTGAGTATCACGAGGTGTTGCAGAGGCCGCTGGGTTGTTGACGAAGACGATGAGATCCTTGGAGCGGTTCTTCAGCCACGGCGGCCGGAAGGTGAAGTAGAGGCCGCCATCTCCAGGCTTGGCGTTCCAATCCTCGGCGACTTTGTGGAGGCCGTACTTGCTCGGTACTCTGTTGGTCTTGCAGAAGACGGTCATGTACGCGACGAGCCCGTTCTCACAATCGATTGAGGCTTCGTTGAAGCGCACCACGATGTTCTCGTCCTGAGCTGGAGAGATGGAGAAGTCGAGCCCCTGCCAGTCTTCGGCAATGACCTCGTACATCTCCTGAATGAGCTGCGGAATGAGCTTCCGCGTGACGGCATCCACCGGAGGTCGCTGGCCGCACGGCACGAAGGCGCCGTACAGAATCTTCTTGTCCTCGAGATAGCGCTTGTGTTTCTTCTCTTCCTTGATGTCGGGGTACGGCTCGTGCAAGTGCGGGTAGCGGAAGTTGGTGGTGCCGAAGGCGTCCTCATGCTTGAGGCGCGCAGCAGCACACCCGCTGACGAAGTCCTGGCCGCTGATCTCCGTGCGCTTGGCCTCCGACCGCAGTCTCTCCATGTGGGCCTGTCCATCGGCCAGGCTGAACCGCGACGGAGTGTACTCGAACTTGTTGAAGAGCCCGTTCGAGGTGGCGATCTTGCCCGTCTTGGGCTGCGTGAGGCGATTCTCGTTCATCTTCTCGAAGCGCGCCTGGTTCACGGCGTTGTTGTGCAGCTTCGCCGGGATCTTATGGATGTTGGCGTAGTTGCCCGCCACGAAGGCCTTGCGGATCTGGTCGGCCTCCGAGTTGGCGTACTCGGGCAGGATGGACGAGAACGTGGGGCGCATGTAGCGTGGCGGCAGCTTCATCGGCGCGGCGCCGTCCTCGCTTCGAGCAGACATGTCGGTCATCCCCAGTTGAGGAAGTGGGTGATGCTCCATGGGCTGAAGATAAGACTGAAGAGCTAAAAATGCATTTGCCTCGTTCTGATTGGTGCTCGACATTGAAGTTGACCCATCACCCCTTAGGTGCGACTTAAGTTCGAGGTGGACGGTCGCGGTTCCGATGCTACGTTGCCCCAGTATTGTACCAACAAACTGTTGGCTCTGGTCTTGCCCCAAATGGGAGGTGATATTTACAGCGCGCCCCAGGATGTCTGCAGCGCGCCTGCACTGTCCAATCGACATAAAACTACCTGCAATACCAGAAGTTGTAGCAATTGCCTGCACCAACAACAACCTGCACGCGACTTGCACGACTACATATTGAACATACTACGCAAACCGCCATCCAAGCTTCCGCTCTGAACCAAGTTCCCGATGCAGGGTAACGAGCTGCCCCCTGATCAGGGTTCTGCTCTGCAGAATTAACACAACGGTTCCAGCACATCGAATGCACCCTGAGTTAATGTGAACCGACTCGTTCAGAATAACTCGAACGAAAATGCTGTCCGAGTTAATGTGAACGTGGGTTGGAGAAGAAGAAGCAAGTTGATTAACTAGAGGATAGCGGGGTTGGAGTGACGTGTACTTATGAAACGATATCATCTCGTCAGAAAAAAATTAAGTTGTGAGGCAGTTGTGCAGCCACATTGTATAATAATATCAATGAATTCTACTATTGCTCAGTACTAGTACTACATTGGAACGGTAGCGCAGAGCTGAGAAAACGTGAGCACTAACGGCGTACAGCACTGCATCTCGCTGCTGATCCTCTCAGAAAGGGGTACGTCCTTGCCGCTTTATTGCTGCCTCCTTGCTGGTGCTTGCAGCAGGCAGGGCCTCACCTCCCCTGGATTGCCACGACAATGTTCGCGGCAGGCCATGACACAAGCCGCACTGTCGCCAGCGGCACAGGACATGTACCAACGTTTGGATTTTGTGCCTGCCCCTGTTGTGCACATCAGCTCAACGTTGTGGCTTTTCCTGTGGTACGACATCTGGCACTAGATCGTCTGCGACTTAGGCTGGGAACACGCAGGTTTTTTTTTGCTGCTACAATTGGTCGAAGCAATGCCGGCATGTTACTTGAATGTTGACCCAGGTTACGCTTACGCAGTACCGTGGAATTAATCTTGGGTGGGCTGTCTACAGCCTCTAACGAGGTGTTCCCAGTAAAACCATTCACTGTTTGTATGGGGCGCTGCAGGCGCGCTGTAAATATCACCTCCCGCCCCAAATCCTCGCGCAAGCTCTGCGGTCGGGGCAGAGCACTGCAATGGAAACTTAGGCAGTGCCTAAGTGCAAGCGCGAATGATTTCGGCCGGACGACACCAACGTCGGCTGTGTATTCGCTGGCTGCAGCGTGGAGTCGCAGCCGTCACGAATGATGCAGCGGAGACCGCACCATACCGCGGTGCCACCGTCCGCTGCAAGATGATGGCAGCTGGCGCCCCTCTCTGACAGCTTCAGCTGCGCGCGAGTCCTGGAGCCCGTCGGCCCTTTTCGGCCGGGGCGGTGCATTCGACTCGACAGCGGAACAACGGCGGGATCGGCGGCTCCGGCTCCTTTCGCCGTGTGTGCCCCACCGAGTCCACCACAACGCGACCCGGCAAAGACACCGGGCCGCCCTATCCAAGCGGGTGGACGGCACTCACTCGTAAGCAACAGCCGGCCTCGCCGCATTGAGCAACCACGCACACTAAAGACGCAATGCAGCTTCAACCTGCTTCCTTCACCACACGTGAAGGAATCACCAGTATCTTGCGCCAATATTGGTCTCCTTCACCAGCAGCCGCAGGCGACCAGCCCGACCTTATCGGCTCGCAAGGTTGCCATCAGGCAGCCGAACTGGACAACCAAACGACGCTGACTCCCAGTGCAAAGTCCGTCCATCCCCTCGCTCTCCCGATTGGCCACGTCCGCTCCCCCTCTCGCTTTCTTCTCCCTCTCGGCGGCCAGTGTTGCTGCCCTCAGTCGCCGTTTCCGCCCCGCATCGCGAGCCTCCGCCCGTGCCGCGCCCCCGAGCTCGAGTCCGCAGCTCCATGGGTCGCAACCTTTTCGACTTTAACATCGCCAGCAGCAGCTCCAAGTTCCTCAGCGGGAAAGCCGCCGCTCTCGACGACAAGGAGACCCTCTCGTCCACTCGCAGCACCGCCAGCTCCTCGGCCGACTCGTTCGCCGTCTCCTCCGCCGCCCCCGCAGTACGGGCCGACGACATGGAGGCGCTCAACCACAGCCACGCGCCCTCGGGCCACCGCACGCGCTCCGCCGACCTGAGCAGCCGCGGAGACCGCAAGCCCTTGACGTTCACGACCACCAGCTCCATCACGGGCACCAACACGACCACCATCGTGTCGAACGGCCATCAGCATCAGGCGGTGGGCCACGCGCACAACGCCCAGGCCGCGGCCGAAGCCAAGGCTAGTAAGAAGTGCTCGGTCTGCGGCAAGAGCTTCAACCCGCTGCGGCGTCGCCACTACTGCCGCACGTGCACGGCCGTGGTCTGCAGCTCGTGCAGCATCTCCCGCAAGGTCGAGAGCACGTTTGAGGGCGCGATCACGGTGCGCATGTGCGTCAGCTGCAAGCTCAGCTCCATCGCGTCGCAGGACGACTTCTACGACCGCATCTTCTCGACGAATGCGGCCGCGAACACGGCCACGTCGGACTCACAACCGAGTGGAAGTGAAGGAGACTACACCTCGACGGACAGACTGAGCTTCGCGTCCTACTCTTCAGGCCAGGGCAACGGTTCCAAGGACGACATGGCTGTAGGCGTAGGCGCAGGCGTGGACGCGCAGGCTCCCATGGACAAGCGCGCGGCCAGCGCCTCGAATCTGCCAGTGCGACGCAAGTCCAGCACGACCGGCAATGGCAACGCTGAGCCGTCCACCTCCCGAGGACGGCACGGGTCGTTCACGGGTCCTCCAACCGTCATGGAGGACTGTCCGTGGTGCATGAACGAGGCGTGCGCGCCGCTGCACGAGTACTTCGAGGTGCCGTACCCGTTCTTCCTGGAGCTGGCCGACCCATCAGCCAAGAACCAGTACATTGCAGCCAAGCACCTGGACAATGAGACGGAGCGGCTGCGTTCTGTGCGCACCATTCGCGGCGCGCTGAAGGCCGGAACGTCGGCCGCGCAGACGATCATGCAGCTCTGCAACATGGCGGCCATCGCCACGCAGAGCCCCATGGCCCTCGTGGGGTTGCTGGACAAGCACGTGTACGTGCCGTGCGCCGAGACGGGACTCGGATCCATGGACAAGATCGACCGGCAGAAGAGCTTGGCGGCACACGCCTGCCGGAACGGCTCGCCGCTGGTCTGCAGCGACCTGACGCGCGACGTGCGCTTTGCCGCCAACCCGTGGCGGCGGGACGTGCTGCAGGCCCAGTTCTACGCGGGCATCCCGCTCACGCTGTCCAATGGCCATACGATCGGCGCCATCGAAGTGTTTGATGTGAACCCGCGATTCGCCTGCATGGACGTCATCTCGCAGCTGCAGACGGTGGTGCGTGGCCTGTTGCGGAAGTTTGAGGAGATCCTGGCCAAGAACCCGTCGGACGAGGCGGTGGAGACGTCGCACAAGTCGTCGTCCTCGTCTGGACGGCGGACACCAAGGGGTGAGAACGGCGAGGGCAAGCAGCGCACGCCTCGGGCTCCTGCTCCGAGTGCACCGAGTGCGCCGGCCATTCCGCCGCCAAAGAAGTCCCCGAAGCCGTCTAGGACACCTGCGTTGCCAAGTCACAAGCCATCGGGACCGGCGCCGACGCCACCGAAGCCGGCGGCACCGAAGGAAGCACCTAGGACTCCTGCTCCAGCTCCTGTTCCTGCTCCCCCCGTAGCCCCGGCAGCAGCACCAGCAGCTGACGCCGCAGCGGGCGCGGAACCGACCCAGGATGAGATGGAAGTGCAGCTCCTTCAGCTGCTTTCTCAAACCACTAGCACACAGGAACAACTGCGCAACCAACAAGGGCAGATGGTGAGCGCTATCAGCAGCCACTCGAAGCAGATCAACGACCTGGCCAAGCAGCTTGAGCGCATGGAGTCGACGCTCGCCGCCAAGCTCTGTGGGGACGAAGAAGAAGCCGACGAGACGCCTTCCAAGGAGGGGGCCGACGCAGCAAGTGCGTAGAGGGCTCACCGCCCATTCCAGTTCGCCCCCAGACTGTGAATTAATACTCGGCGGCGTGCTGTTGTGCAAGTAGGGTAGGAGCCCACCGTGCATGGGGCGTGGCTCGCCTTGGTTCGCGTGCCGTCCGTCATGCGTTTTTCCATTGTGCTACGCGAATGAACCAAAGGTTGAAGCTCCAGAACGAGAAACAAACAAGGTGGGCGATAATGAACGACAGTGTTGCCAACTTTTGTCATCTTGAGGTTAATTAACCTTTATCTGAGAATAGGCAAAAGTGGAAATGGAAAGTCATGCCCGTTTTGATAATTAGATAGGGTCCCTACGTGTTTTCGCCTACTCGACGCGGTCCAGCTTAGCTGCCAAAGTGGCCTCTATCCGTTCGAGTTGCTTGGCCAAGTTGTCGATCTGCTTCGAGTGGCTGCTGATGGCGCTGACCATTTGCCCCTGTTGGTTGCGCAGTTGTTCCTGTGTGGTGGTCGTCTGCGATAGCAGCTGAAGGAGCTGCGCTTCCATGGGGTTGACAGCGGCCTCTTCGTGCTGTTTCTTGGCCGCCCCTTCCTTCTCCGCTGCTGCTTGTGCCTCCTGCTGCTGTTCGAGCTGAGCCTCTGCAGCTGCAGTAATGATCTCTTCGAACAGGTTGAGCAGGCCGCGCACCACCGTTTGCAGCTGACCGAGTACGACACCACACTCGAAGCGCGGCCGGGCGTCGAACACTTCCAAAGCACCGACCGTGTGTCCGTTGGATAGAATCAACGGGATGCCAGCGTAGAAGGCAGCGTTGTCGAGCACCTCCTGCCGCCACGGGTTCGTCTGGAAGCGCACGTCTCGAGCCATGTCGGCGCATACGAGCGACGTGCCACTGCGGCAAGTGTGGGCAGCCAGTGACTGCTTCCGAGGAACGGCAGCTCCGAGGTTGACGCCGTACTGAGAGCCCAAGACGTAGTTGTCACGGTCCAACAAGCCGACAACAGCGATGGGGCACTGGGACGCGATCGCTGCCATGTTGCAGAACTGCCGCAGCACACGCGTCGCGCTGGGCGTTCCAGCCATGGTGACCAGAAGGCTTTCAACGGACTTCAACCGCTCGGGCTCATTGTCGAGTCTCTTCGCCGTCACGAAGCCCGCGTCGATAGGCGAGTCCACCGGGTACGAGATCTGCAGGAACTCGGTGAGTGGCGCGCAGTTGTCGTTCTGGCAGGAACGGCAGAACGAGTCCGCAGCCTCTTGCGTCGACGCCGTGAGGCGCTGACTGCTGCTCGTCGACGACGTCGCAGTGAGTACATCACTGGCGCTCTGCGACGTCTGAAGCGGCCCGTTCATCTCCATGACGTCGTCCGCCTCGCTCATGAAGCTGGCGTTGGAGCTGAGCTTGCAGCTGATGCAGACGCGCGAAGGCGACGCAGCTCCTTCCACTGCGTCGCCATTACTGCTCGCCGCTTTCTTCACCACGCTGCACGCGCTGCAGACGACGGCGCGACACAGGCGACAGTGGTGTCGTCGACGTAGCGGGTTGAACGACTTGGTGCATACGGCGCACTTCCTGGCCTTCTTCTCCATCGCCTTGTCGGTCTTTAACGCAGCTTCGCGACTGAGTGTCGAGAAGCGAGACGCTTCGTCGTCCACCATGATGCCGAAGCCCCGTCCGCTGCCCGATGAACTGGTGGATTGATCCAGCATCGTGGAGCTGGACGCGGCGCGTCTGCTGCCAGAGGAGGCGTTGCTCCTCGCCGTGACGGAGCTGGCGTCCACTGCGTCGGCGCTGGCGATGTACCGCCAGAACTTCCTCGAGTCCATATACTTTAGGAAGTGGGTGGCGTGGTAGCTGTCCTCCGCGTCCAGCAGACTGTCGACGTCGTCCAGCGGTACGATCACGAACGGCTCGGGCGAGTCGGTGAAGTCGCGGTCCCACATGACGTGGTGCAGCAGGTTCATGACCACGAGTTGGCGACCGAACTCAGCAGCGGCGACTCGGTCGAGCGCCAAGCCTTGGCTCACCAGGAACGTCACGATGGACTCGCCAGTGGCGCAGCTCACGGTCAAGTCGGACCGGATCCGGATTGGATGCAGCATGACGCCGTGACGCATTTTATTGGCCACGGGGGCCAAGTCCCGCACGCCGAAGCGGGGATCTTGGCCTCGAGGACTGGCCAGGCATTGCAGGTTGTTGACGATGGTTTCCACCCAGAGGTCCCGGTCCTTACGGGACTTGGTACGGAAGTTGACCTCGGTCTTGGGCAGCAAGCCCCCGTTGCATGACAGGTCGAAGCGGCGAGGGAACTTGGCTGCAGCTTCGGGGTTGGCGAGGTCCGTGACCGTCACGCCCAGGCCGAGTTCCAGTGCTCCTTGACGAACAGAGTCTCGCTCGCGCTTGTAGACGCAGAGCCAGCGACCTTCGAGCCGCACGAAGCTGTCGGACCAGGTGGAGAAGGCGCCCGCTTTGAACTTGACCTCGAGCGGCCCGGCCAACACTTGCAGTGAAGCTGGCGACGGCATCTTGTGCGGCAGACGAGGTTTCTACGAGTGGCAGGCGGCGGGGAAGCGCGGGATAAGACGATGAAGAGAGCGAGCGCAAGCGCGAGTGACTAAAGCGAGGACGTCCAGATGGCGAGAGCAGAGGGGAGTGATTCCACGCCGCAACCGGCTGGCGAGAGCAAGGGGGCACTACAGATGACTGCGCTGACAGGACTCGCCACCTGCAGACACACCAGCTCTCTCCCAATGTACGTGGAGGAGGCACAAGACGTGATGTGGGTAAAGATAGAGGGGAAACATGGAGAAACGGAAGCCCATCTATGGCTATATCTGTGGAGGTGACCACGATGGAATGAGGACGTTTGTGGTGGCGGATGGGATGGAGGAAAGAGACGGCAGGACAAAAGAGGACTGACTCACGCATAGCCCACCAGGTGTGGCTGAAGCTGCTGACTGAGCGAAGCGTGCGGCAATAAGCGTCGGCAATGCTTCGAGCGTGGAATGCCAGGGCTTGCTTGAGGAACCCGACCTTTCCGGATGCACCGAGCACTGCCAGCATTGACCGCAATCCATGGAGGATGTTTTTGTTGTTGAATGCCCGAGTCCTTGAATTCAGTAGTAACCCCACGTGGTGGAGCTCTATCCGGATACGTTGACGGTGAAGGGCGTTGTTGCGGGATCTTTTGCACCAGAGCTGATCCATGGAGCCCGAATGTGTAGCAGCTCTGGACGACAGATGCATGCGACGAGCGCTGGTTCGCCTTTGTCGAGGTGCAAAAGAGAAACCATCCCGTGCTGAGCTGGTCATTCGTCTTCGAACGGATGGAGAGCTGCTCTCAACTCATCAGCGTACCAACGGATACACGAAAGCGTAGGTAACAATGCACAACGACGGCCAAGTCAATACATCGCTCAAACTTGAAGAAGTGTTTCGTTGTGTCTTTCACCAGCGTTGAGAATTCGAGACAACAAGTATCTAAAAATCAACTCCAGTTTCCTCGTCCGTCTGTCACGTTTTAGCGTGATCGGCTGCCGAGCGCGCCCTCATTGGCCAAAATGCCGCCGAGCGCAGCGAAGCGGCCACCGCTCATTGGCTCTTAATCGCCCTGTGAGTTTCGGGGCTCTCAGGCCCCGACCTCCCCGGTTTAGTGACCAAACACTGGGGGTAGTGAAGCGAGCCCCTGTGAGCGGAACAGGGGCGTAGCAACCCTGGGGACATCAAACATTACCCCCGCCGCGTAGCGGCGGCGCTCGGCTAGTGATCCTCCAATACAAACCCAAGCAGCTTGTTTTAGAACTCAACTGCGAACTTTGGTAAAGCTTTCCCGATGGACTCGCCCACCAGAACCCAACAAGTCAATCCGCTCTTTGGTCCAGCGAATCCACGCGAAAACGTGCGACACCGAGTTCATTTCCGGCTTTGGGAACGTGTAATGGATCTCGGGAAGTCCCAACGCTTTTTCCCATGCCTTGACAATAAGAGGCTTCTTGTCAGCGGCAAGAAGGCTATTCATGACCTCCAGTGCAACGTTTCCATCCCGCCAGACCAGCCAAGGCTTGTCAGCGTTGGCAGCCGAGTTAAAGAGCTTCACCAAAGCGTTCGGAAAGCGCTGCTTGTCTTCAGCGTTAGGGAACAACAGACCTCTTTCATGGAAATCTGCCGGGATTTTTCACACTACTCGCTTAACTCACGAAGTTGCTGTGCGGCCCAGTTGGCCCATTCCTTGTAGGCAGCTCCACCGCCCCATCCGGCGAGAACTTTTGCGATGCGAACGTTTGCTGTAGAACTCGCCCGCGTTGTAGCGCACCAGCAGCAGTCGCTCACCAAATGACGGGCTCGGAAGGCGAGCGACGCGAGCCGAACGCACACGAAACTCTCTCATGAGGTGACGCTTCTCGACCTTCACAACCTCCGTGTCAAACTAGTCAGACAATAGCCCGATAGCATCGAAAACCTTGGGAGGTTCGAGACAGAAACCTCATATCTTCGAGCGCGCGTCATCAACGTCCTCGCCCTGTTGAACGACCCACCCGCAGGCGATCGCAAGCACCGGCACCACGACGGATATCCACTTGAGAATGCTGGTGCTGGGGTCACGGGTCTTGGTCAGAGGCTTCGACTCCACAGCGCTGGTCTCAGGTGTCGCCCCCTTCGCCATGATTCAGCGTAGACTGCTCAACGACGTGGAGTGGAAAACCGTCTGAACTGTAACAACACAATGGAATGAAAGACGTAGACGACAAACAAACATGTTATTGTACTCAGTTCCCAGACCTGTTTTCGTTACTTGGTGGTCCAGAGATCGGCGCCTTCCTCGGAGTCCGAATCCCACATGAACGAGTTGGCGCCCCACTTGATGCCCTCGTGAGGCGGGCAGCCTCCATGGCGGCTCATGACGTCGGTGACGCCCTCAGGTGTCTGGACGTAGAAGAGGGATGCGTGCAGTCCTCGAGGAGGCACAGCGAGACCGGACGAGCACTCGTCCATGCCGTCGCGCACGATCTTCTCGTCCGAGTACCTGTCCAGGGAGAAGGGGAAGACGGTCTCGCCGCCGATCTTGGTCTGGTTGTTCAGGTACAGGAACAGCGTCATGAATCGCTGCGGGTGGAAGTGCTGGGCGTACTCGGGCAGCTTGTACCGAAGCGCGGGGGCGTTGCCCACTCGGGTCTCCCACGTGCGGATCGCGAGCTCAGCGAACTGTGGAAACACCTGCATGACCTGGAAGAGCACGTGGTTGCGGCCTCGGTTCTCGACCATCCACTTGTACCATTCCGGGTTGGTCATGCGAGTCACGAAGCCCTCGGTGTAGTCGTCCAGGATGAACTCCATCAGCGTTTGCTGGAACTGCACGGTGAACTTGGGATAAAACTCGCCGTCCGGCCGAGCGAGAGCGGGCACGTTATCACCGAGGAAACTCACGCGCTCTTTTGCCCAGCGAATCCACTGGAAAAAACGCGATACCGAGTTCATGTCGTGCTTGGGGAAAGTGTAGCGCAGTTCGCCAAGACCCAGCTTGTCCTCCCATACCTGGACGAGAAGGGGCAGGTAACTCGGACGCTTCTTCGCGTCCATTAAGTCCTTGATCAAGTTCTCGGCCCCGCGGTCCAAGTTCGTGCGGAGCCACTCAGCCTGCTCGGTGTCGAAGAGAGCCTTGAACCTGTTAGTCGACTGCATGTAGTCGTAGAAACCCTCCAACAAGGCGTTCGGGAACGTCAACGGGTCTTGGGCATTTGGGAAGAGCACGCCACCCTCACGGAACTCCTGCGGCACCTTGTTTTGATCCAGAGCGCGAAGCTTCTCAGCCGCCCACTTGGTCCACTCCACGTAGTCCTGAAACTCGAACAAGTCGGCGCCCTTGGGCAAGAACTCGCGCGAGTGGAACGTGTCGAAGTGCTGGCGGTAGAACTCACCGGCAGCGTACCGCACCAGCTGCATGCGCTCCACATAGGAAGGACTAGGAAGACGTGCGACACGAGCCGAGCGCTTCTGGAAGTCTCGCGTGAATAAACTGTCAGGCAAAAACGCCGTGTGGCTCGTACGCGACTTGGTCACCACTTTGGACGAGTTGCTGCCGTCAACTTTCGACCGGTCCAGCTTCGGCGATCCCACCGCAATGACCTGATCGGCCTCTTCTTGGGTAATGAAATACTCGACATCGAAGACCTTGGGGCTCAAACCCACCGTCGTCAACGTCACGCCGTCCTCCAGCACGTACTTGTACCCTTTCTTGATCCCCGGCCACTGCCACAACTGGAAGTCCAACAACACGTGGACAATGTTCTTCGTCGCCGACAGTTCTGCCGAGTTGCGCACGGGCCAGCCCATTTGACTGTACAGCCGCACGCCGTTCACCATGACGTCGCGGTCGGCACCGAGCCACGCCGCCGCCACCTCGGCCGCCCGCCCCACGCATTCGAAGTCTCCGTTCCACGATACGTAGACGCCGTCGTTGGCGCCGTTGAGCATGAAGAAGACGCGGTCGGCGGTCATGGGTTGCTCCATCTCCATTGGCTCCGTCACGGGGAACACCTTGCCGTCAAACAGCGTCGTAGCCGCGTAGTCCGAGTCGTTGCACTTGAGATCACTCACGAGGTGGCGCACCTCCATGGCCACCATATCCGTCTCGTACTTGTACGGAACGTTGTCCGTGCGGTTGCTCACAAGTCCAGGCGTGGACACGTGGCTCATCAAGGACTGCAGTCCGTCGACGTTTAACGGCACATCCGCGTACTTTGCGTATCCCACAGCTAGAGCCGCGACCGCAGCCGATAGAAATGGCAGCAACGCGCTCTTCTTGCTCTTGGCGTCGGCCTTCTTGGGGTTCCTGGGCTTGGGTTTGCTGTCCTTGTCCTTGTTCATGGCTTGAATTGAGCTCCTCGACGCACGTTACGAAGTGAGGTTATCCAAGTTATCCAGGTGCGACTGACGTACCTATCTGTACAATTTTGGATAGTTCAGTGCCGAAGGTACAACCCATAGTGAACGCGAAAAATGGAATGAATGAAATGAATGCGAAAGATTGACAGGTGTGTACAGTTGCAGACGAGCTCAACGCTTGATCTGCTCCAGCAAACCTTGGCGGATGAGCTGCTCCACATCCACGCGGCGTAGGAAGTGCTGCGAGTGCGCCTCCAGGTTCACCAAACCGCTCTCTGTCATGACTTCGCCGCAGTCGCGCAGCACGCGCACCTCCACGTACAAGTCCTTGGGCGGCTTGAGATCCTGCGATATGGCGAGCAATGCACAGGATTAACACACGACGACGACAAAATTCGGACGCTGCACGACATATCCTCACCGCAGAGAGATCTAGCTCGAAGTCGGCCATATAGTCCGTCAGCAGCTGGTCGTACTGGTTGAAGAACTGCACCTCGCGCTGGCACAAGCTGCAGCACCAGTAACGAACGTCAAGCAAGAAGGGGTTAGCACCTTGGGGCAATAGCTCGACAAAGTAAGCCACTACAAGGACGCACTTTTGGACGAGAGACGCAGGGATAATGGTACCCGTCTCCCATCGCAGCGCCTTGATCTTCTCCAAGCGGTAGTATCTGTCGGCAGCACCAACAAGAGACCATCAGCAACACTGCAATTGGCAAGAAGCTTGACTCGAAGTCGGTCACGTACATGTACGCGATCAGACAACGCTTGTTGCGCAGTAGGCACTGGTGGTTCACGAGGAGCCCGCAGACCACGGACGCCGGCTGCGTATTCATATCCTCATACACGCTGCGCCGAACCAGCAAACGGCAGTCAGTGCTGCACCATATCTACCCTCACTGGAGCTAATTTCAAGCTCCTCGTACCGCATCTTGCGCTCCACCTCCTCGTGCAGCAGCAGCGACTCTTCCACGACCTGCCGCACCAGATCCTCCTGCAGCAGCGTCAATAGTCCGTTCTAGCAGCCTCCGAATGAGCAGCCCACCACGAAGCCTCCCATCTCCCCTATCATTACACGCACATTGTATGGAGGCAGCCAGTCGCTGCGCTGCAGCTCGCGCAGTAGCTCCTTCCCCTTGGCATTCAGTGCCATCGTTTTTCAACTTTCCCGCCAAAAAAACGAACTTAACGACCTCCGCGAACTTAGTTCCGTTATCAAGAGTGATGGTCATCCCGCGTCGCTTCAACACTGCAACAATGAGCGCGGGCTCCGCGCTGTCGCCGGCGTTGCTGGAGGAGCTGACGGCGCAGTTCCGGCTCAGCGACGCGGACGACAGTGGTGCCATTGATGAGCGCGAGTTCCGAGCGCTGCTGACGCGCATGGGAATTCAGGTGGGCGACGCGGAGGCTGCCGCACTCGTGAACAGTATCGACGTCAATGGAGACGGGCTGCTGGACTTTTCAGAGCTCGTTCAGATGGTCGAGAGGATTCAGAGGGGGGACACGAAGCTGGCAGCGCTGCGGCAGGTCATGGAGGCGCTTGACACGACCCCCGTGGCGCTGCTGGAGCGGGAGGCGGCCAGGTTCGGTCTGCAGACGGCGTACCAGCTTTTAGAAGAGGACGAGGAGGACGACGAGCTGTTTCAGATGCAGCTGGAACTAGCGGGCAAAGTCTGTGGCCCTGAAGGTCGCGAAGTGGTGAGAGCCACGGGTAAAACCACACGAGAAGCCAAGTTTAAGGCTGCTGAAGCTGCACTTGTGAAGATTAAGAAGCTGCAGCCGGGGCTGGCGGTGCAGACCGGAGAGCTGCCTGAGCAGTGGGAGAAATGGCTATTTGCTAACATTGAGAGGGGCGCGAGCGCTAAGAAGCTCATGCACACTCTGGCTCAAAAAGCGTTCTTTTTGACGGGGAATAATATGATGATGCAAAGGATCTCGACGAGAGCGTCGTCGTTTCGACTGCGCACCAAGGTACGGCTGGATATGGCGGATGGGTTTCAAGCGAGGTTTGAGTAAGCTCACACGGCTTGGGGCAGCGCAATGCACCCAGTGGTATCTATGGCACAGGAGTGGGCAAGGATTCGGCTGATTCAGGCAACAACAGCTCGTCCGACTCGGTTTCACCGATCAAGTCAGCGCGTACTGCTCGCAGCATTGCAGCGGTGGAAAACCTGCCATCATCTCCACTACAGGTTCTACACCCACAATGGGCTCACTGGTGCCAACAGGAACTCAGTCGAGGGATCGGTGGTAATGTTGTGCTGAGTGAACTTGTGGCACTAGGCTTTGAGCCGAAGAGAAGTCCGTTATTCACCCAGCGGTTGCTTCACATCGTTAAAAACCGTGACGATCGCTGCAGCAACAGTGCAGAGTCACCGCGCACCGCAGCAATCAAGCCGTTTTCATTCCTGCGGGTATTGGAAGAGGGAACATTAAAGGAGGTCGAGCTCTTTGTTTTTGGTGGACAAGACGTGAACGCTTTGCAGCTGGATCCAAACACGAAATTGGTGCAATCTCCGCTCCACATTGCCAGCAAGCATGGCTTCTACTCAATAGTCAAACTGCTGCTAGAGCGCGGGGCACAAGTTGACCATTTGGATTCATTTCGACGCACACCGCTGATGGTTGCGGCAAGATGTGGCCACAGCGAGATTTGCGCGCTTATGCTCGAGCATGGAGCCAACATCTTTCAGCTGGATAACTTGAAGAACTCTGGATTACACTTAGCTGCGTTCAGCGGATGCTCCACGATCGCGTCGCTCTTGCTACGCGCACATGATGAATCCTTTCGATTATTCAAAACCAACTTGCCGCAGCGACGGGGCGAGAGTTACGAACGTTTCCTCCAGAAGACGTACGATACTATCATGAAGAGCAAGCTACGCGACAACGAGCGCCGGCGTTTTCACATTTCATGGCTTTTTGAATCCGTCCAGTGGCTGCATGCGGAACTATTTGCCAGCGGTGGTGACAACACCAGAATCTGCAAGATGCCTCCGCCGCAAAAGGCTTTCATGGACTACCTTGTATCACGCTACCACAAGAAAGTACCGAGGCGTGGTGTCCAAGACGAGTTTGCAGCAAACGGCGATCGTGATAGCGGAGGAGACGAAGAAGGAACCGATGATGAACAAGCAAGGCGTCGCAAGGAAGGTGATCCAGCAGATTGGCTTTCTCTGGCCGATATGAGCTTTTTCGTGGACACATGCCTACGAGAAATGTACAAGCACATGCCAAACCTCCAGGGCCGTACCGCTCTGCACGTGGCGTGCGATGAAAATTTGGTGTGCACTCATGAAAGGGTGATCCACTGCTTAGCAGAGAAGCACGGGTGCAGCCCCTTTTTACTCGACCATAGTGGAAGAACCCCACTTCAATTTTTACTTGCGTGTCGAGGTCGTCCAGGAAGCCCAAAAGGAGATGCGAGTCATGAGCAGCAAATGATCGACCAACGCTCAGAGCGAATTCGTGCGAAGGAAGTTCGGCTGGAAGAGGAGCGTATTGCTCAGCGACGGAAGGTGTGGCAAGACGAAGTCGACCGAATGGCTCACGACTTCAACGAGCTCGATACCTTGAATCGCATGCGCAAGCTAGTCAAAGAGAATGACGGCAAACCGGTGGCACGCAATACAGGCTGGGATATCTACGAGGAACCCTTGAGCCACAATCGCCTGTTCGAAAACACACGCAGCGGCTTCGTTCAGCGACAAGTTCCCTCTCAAGTTGTAGAAGAAGGTCGCCTACGGCTTGGCTGGAAGGAAAAGATGGAGACGAGTGCACACTTTCTAGAGCGCCATCGCCTACACCCGGAGTGGGAACTTCATCGTGTAAATGGATCTGACGTGTATTTCTTTTTTAATCGCGAGACGGAGCAGTGTCAGTGGGTCTCGCCTGAGGGAGTATCAATGAGAGAATGGAAAACCAAGCGCTTCTTCGAAAATGCCGAGCAGCTGGAGGATGAATCAGACCAAGCCAGTCTTGTCGTGAAGTTTTCTGGAGTTGCTTTGGCTGCGCTTATTGATAACGCAGTTAAAGGTCGTACCCTAGGCAATTGGCGCGAATGCTGTGGGTTTGGCGGGGTCACGTTTTACTTGAGCGCTGTCGACAACCAGGTTGTGGTTGAAAAACCGGACGAAGTCTTGCGTTATGAAGGCTATCGGTACGCCCAAACGCTCATCTTTGAACGCAGTGAAGAGATCGAGACGCATGATCGAGGCTGGCATCGATATTACGATCCTCAAACCTCACACACGTTTTATTTCAACGAGCTTTCGGGCGACTGTGTACATGACACGGCCACAACGAACGAGTTCTTGCAGGAAATCCGCCGTCCGAAGCGTCAAGCGAGATTTGCTCTTACGAACGAGGTACTGCGCCGTCGCCGTGAGGAGCAGGAGTGGAAGTCTGCATTGCAGCGAACCCGGCGTCACGATGAGCTCCTCAAAGCGAGCGAAGAGGAAAACACAACAGCCACTGAGCAGCAGAAGCGAGAGCAAGAGGAACTGGAGACTGCACTACGCCAGCTTGAAAGCAGTGTGACGGGCGAACATCTCACGATTGACGGGGACAATGAAAACCAAGAAGAGAGTGAAGGTGACGACAACCCTCAGTCGAACGGGAAGACAAAGGGAAGGAACAACAAGAAAAATAGATCCTTAGCGTACATCGACGCCCGGTTTCGCCGTGAGCGCGAAGTGTTTCTCCGAGTAAGAGAAAACAACCTGCTAACTTCGATTGATCCGGTACGGAAGGACCCACGGCGCGAAATCGAGCGAAGCGAAGAGTTGGAACACAATATGAACGATGAAGAGCTTGAGAACGCACGACTTGAGGATATGGACGACAAGCCTGCAATCAGAGAGCGTCGACGTGTAAGTCGCGTATTGACGCGGACCCAAGAGCGTCTACGATTGAGCCGAGCACTATGTCGATGGGGTTGTGAGTTGTGGTTTCCACGAGAATTCAGTTTGGAGGAACACGAACGAGTCGAATGCCCGAGGAGACTTATGATCTGCCGCCTGGGCTGCACGGTGGTTATGGAAGCGCAGCAGTGGCGCAAGGTCATATACGATCATGAATCGGAGAATGAGAAGCAGTGCTCAAGTCGCATCGTGTACTGCCCACGCGACTGCGGAGTTTGGCTCCCGCACTTTGACTTGGCAATCCCCCATATGAGAGATTTGTGTGTGAGGCGGCCGGTGGGCGACCTTCGATGCCGGCTCGGATGTGGGCGGGTGTATCAAGGAGGTGCGCACGAATTGTTAGCACTGGAGCAGACACGTCTTGCTCACGAACAAGATGACTGCGAGCTACGGAAGGTTACATGCACTTGGCCCAAGTGCAACGCCGCGATTCTGGCCAAAGAGCGAAATGCTCACCGCCGTGTCCACTTGTTATCGTCTGGCATATTGAGTTTCGTGACTGCTGAGGTGCATGAGTACAAAGTGCCGCGTGATGTGAAGCTGCTAAAGTTTCAGGCCTGGGGAGCTGGAGGAGGCAGCGGACTCTTACGAAATCAAACGGTGGGTCATGGGGGCGGCGGCGCTTTCGTTGAAGGGGTATGCCCGGTTTTCCCAGGAGAGACTCTGTATTTCTCGGTTGGATCAGGAGGCAGTGGTGGCAAGTTTGCCCGGATGGCTGAAAGCGTAGACGAAGAACGAGATGATCCTATGGCCGTGAAGAAGACCAAAAAGGTCCCTGGAGGTGTTCTCGTCGCCACTCAAGTGTCTACAGCAGCTGGAGGGTTTCCAGGCGGAGGAAAAGGGCATAGCGGTAACAAGGCGTCTGCTTGTGGTGGAGGAGGAGGCTTCACCAGCATTTATCGTCAAGGAGCTTACGGCATCGAGTACATTTCGGTCGCTGCAGGAGGTGGAGGGGGCGGAACCTGTCGTAATGGAAGCGGTGGCGGCGGTTGCAAGGCCAGGAAGCCTCGTGAAGGTGACGACATTCGCTGTGGCCGTCCAGGCGGCGACACCACTGGCGGTGTCGCTGGAGAATGTGACGAATTCAACCCGATATGCAAGTTCGTGGGCACTAATGGAACGTCGCTGCAAGGAGGAGATGGCGCCGAATTTGGAGGCGGGGGCGGTGGGGGTCTTTTCGGTGGTGGGGGCGGTGGATATGCGCCTGGAATTGTTGGTGGAGGCGGTGGGGGCTCGAGCTGTGTCAATACAACTCTCCTGAACGCCAGAAGTGTGCGTGTTGAAGCGGGTGAAGTCGTCAAGCCTGGGGCCATCGATGAAAACCCACCTCAAAGCGTTCGAGGAGCGTATTGGGATTTGGTCGAGGGTGTGGCAGGCGAGGGAGGAACCGGATCAACACGTGTGACTGCACGTGGAAACCACGGCGGCGTGAGAATCGCTAGACCGGGTTTCTTTGATGACATGAAGTTCCATTGCTAACTGGGCTCTCTCTTTTTCAAAATGGAGTATACTGTAGTCTCTCAGGACTATCCTCGGGCTCGGACGTCTAAGAAATGCATCCTCCTCTAAACATCGACGGTGACCTCTACGACTGCAGCTGCAACATTCACTGTCACTGCTTCAGCCTGTTCCTGGGCCTCGAGGCGGAAGATATGCTTTAACACGGAGTGGGTATCAGTCACCAGCACCGGGTGACATTGATCGCTAGGTTCACCGGATACATCCTCGACAGCAGCTGAGGTGCTGGCAGGCGAGGACATACTAACTTCTTGAACCGCAGAAACCTTTGTCGATTCGGCGTCTTTCATCGAATTTCGAGTAGCTTGTGCTGCAATGCCCACTTCCTCACCAGCGGCGGAGCTAGCAGACTGGCGACTCTTATTCAAGCTGCGACGCAGAGTGTCCGCAGCAACCGCGGCAATGACACTTGTCTGTCAACACGACGCTGTTAGTACAAGTTCAAGCACAAACAATGAGCGAGATCGACCTCACGCACCCGGAATTTACGACGCATGAGGTGGCGATACTGCTCGAGGCCATCCGTGTCAGAAATCGAGACAGCCAGAGACTGGCGCGGCGTGCGTTGGGACTTGAACCACTCGTGACTGAGAGCTTGAGCAGCTGTGGGCCGCGCTTCAGGTGAGACTTGAAGCAGAGCCGAGATCAACTCCTTCGCTTCACTTGATACTTCATCCCAGCGAGGACCAGCCATGGAGAACTGGCCGGACCGAATATTGGCGATCATTTGATCTCGTGTTTGACGGCCGTCAGGGTCGAACGGGTGAACTCCAGTGAGCAGCACGTAGAGCACAATACCTACACTCCACACGTCACTCTGGACACCAACGCTCGAATCCCGCGATGGCTTCGGCGGGGAAGCCCCCGACTCGGCTGATAACGTCGAAGCGTCGAATGTCGATGCCAAAGCAAAGACCTCCGGTCCACAATAGGCCCACGTCATCCGGCCATTGGACAGCAAACTGCTTTCTTCGACTAGTGACGCCAGCCCGAAGTCGGCTAACTTGATACTGGCACGCTTGGGACTTGCAGAGGTGAGTAGCAGGTTTTCTGGCTTGACATCTCTGAATCAAGAGAAGAAGCAAAATATGTGAGAAAGCGTCGTGACCATCAGTCAGTATCGGTTTCTGCTGCTTACCTGTGTGCGATTCCGAGCTCGTGCAAGAACCGCAGGGCTTCAAGAAGGTCAGCAATAAAACGCCGAGCGTCCCATTCCGAGTACGCGCCCTCGTTAATCAGTGCCTGGAAGAGCTCGCCACCCTCGGCAAGCTCCATGATGATGTACACGAACTCGGGCGTTTCCATCACGTCGTTGAGGGCCACAACGTTGGGATGAGAGGAGCAGCGCCGCAGCATCGCCACCTCACGCTCCCACTGGACAGGATCATCGTCAATCAACCGCTGCTTTGCCTTATCCAGGCGCTTGACTGCAACTAATCCACCAGAGGCTCGTTCACGTGCTCGAAAAACTCGCGAGCAGGAGCCTTCCCCAAGCACAACTTCGGGTGAGTCCAACTCGTACGAGTCGGTCAGCGAAGGCCATCGGCGACTTGCACAAAGTCCCATCGTTGATACAAGCAAATGATTGATGGCGTGAAGAGCAAGCATTGCGGTATTAATACCCGAAGACAGTCCAAGATTGGCACAGCATACAGTTTCCCTTATCCACATGACAAATTATTTAGGTTCGTGAAGCTCTTGTGGCGGGATAACTTTGCGCGGCACTCAAGTATCAACGTCCGCGGTGAGCCAAACAGCTCCTTGAAGCCACCTTTATTCAAGATTTGGTGTCGTGGATCCATTTTTCGCTAAACTTGAGCGACAATTCCTTTCGCTTTCCTAACTAAAGTTTCTCGACGAGGGAGAAAGAAGGCGGGGTGGCATTTAATGCAGATTCGATGCGTGTTAATGGGGGTTCGCGCTCCGGTGCTCATGCTGGAGCTTAGTGGCAGCACACTAGTCCCATACTTGAAGACACTGGTGAAGGAGGAAGCCGGGCCCATTCTGGAGACGATCAGCCTCTTCGCCATAACGCTGTACGTCCCAAAAAGAGAAGACATCCCGCTGCTACCAGTTGGTGAGTCTGCGTTCGAGATGGGGCTCGGAGGGCTCCCGTTGGAGGCCAGAAAGCTGCTCTACTCATCCAGAAGACTCTATTCAATGGGGAAGCTGGAAAGAATGCTTGACGTCACTGAAGGCCAGCCGTCCTACGTGCTCGCACTCGTCCCTGTATTCTCGATGGAGCATTACATAGGCGTCGATCGTGTCGTGATCAAGAACCTTCAGCCTTACGAGGCAGTTGCAGAAAACTTGAAAGATTACCCCATTGTTGAGTGCCTGGAAGACAAACTCGTCCAAATTTCCGCTATGAAGCGTCGACCCATACTCGAGACCACATCCCGTTCGTCATGTTGGAGAACTAGTTAGGAATGGGGAAGACGCAGATGGCCTTCAATCTGCACGCCCGTGGCGTCTGTGATGTGGTATACATTGTCTGTGGCGAGTCCGAGAAGAGCGACCAGCCGTGCACGCCCCATTCCTGAGGCGGTCCTGCGCTTTCCAGGTGTGTCTCGAACAAGAGTGCGGGATATGGAGATAGGAGGCCTCCAAGACCTCAACCGGATCGGTGAGCGGTATGTTTACGCCTTCATCGCTGCAGCGCTACGAGGACAAGAGACTTGTCACGGACGAGCGAGTCGCTCTGACGTCGACAGTGCACGTCAAGAACGCGGCGGTAAACCTTGCGTCTTTTCCTGGACGAGTTTCCAAGCCCGGGTCCCGAAGGTCCCGATGAAGAGCTCTACGCTCGAGGAACGGCCTACGTACGCGCGATGAGGAACGTGTTCCTCTCACTCGGACTTCCACTGGTGATCAGCTCCACGAATCGAGTCGGGCGCGGGCTTCCGTGAGCTGGACCTGGGACCTTCCCACCGTACGAGTGGTGTCAAGTGTTTCCTTCGCTACCTTCGGTTGATCTTGGCGAGACGGAGACTCCACCCGATCAACTGGAGCGGATCCTGCAGCACAGCTGGGTGACTGTCTGAACAACTTGGTGAACTGGTTGGGTCCACGGTTTCAAGAACTGAAGCACGAGTCTGATGGCTTTGAACTGGGCCAGCTTGGCTTGCTTGTGTGCTGCACCTTGAGTCTGGCAGACGATTGCATCGACGTGATCGACGCTCACTTCGCGCGTCTTTCGGAATCCGAGCCATTCCAACTGATTCTGGATTCAGCGGACTGCTTCTGGTTCGAGGGCAAACCCACGCAGTGCTTCAGCACGTTCTCATTTCCTGCCAAAGCCTTGCTGCTTCACTTGGCGTTGACGACTGGAGCAGCTTTCCGTCCTCTCAAGAATCCGCTGCATGAAATGATGCAGTGGCCGACGATGCTGAAACTGCTGCAGCGCGAGAGTTCTGGCGATGAATCGGATTGCGACGTGGACGTACCGGCGTTGGTAGCAGCAGCGCTTGTTCTGGCGAGCCGCCACGGAGGTGTCCCCGGGGTGGTACTATCGGCGTTCTTGGGCGTGTTCTTGTACGAACTGGGCGTGGTTTCGAGTCGTGGAGAGGTGGAGCTCCGGACAGATATTGCTAGTACTTTTGTACCCGGGCCGGTGACGTCGTGGTTCCGTTCCTGTCGCCGCCGAACTTGCTTTGGCCTGAATGGTTCTTCGGCGACTGGGAGAACACGTCCGCGAACTTCGACAATTTCCTTCTTACTGGCAAAAAAGGAGACTTGAATTGGAGGGGGATTCGAGTTGCTTCTGGCGTCATTTCTGGAGAAATTAGCCTCGAGCTGGATCTGTCCCAGTTGGACGAATTCATTCATCGAATCCCGGAGAAATCCCCTCTTCACGTAATTGTAGCGGAGACAATAGAGGGATCGATGCTTTCGAGCGCTCTTGGGGGAGAAGCTTCGCCACGGGCCTCGATCTATCTCATCTCGAAAGAATCCAGTTTGAAGCTGATAAAAGCTCAGCGTCCAAGTGGCTACGAGGGCAGCAGTTCCGACGCAGGAAAGGCGGTCATCGTGGTTGGGCTGACGGCGCGCAGCTCTTGGAGATCGTGGTGGCCTGGACGTGATTGACGCGTGTATACCTTGGGATTGGGATAGACAATACCAATATTCCATATTGAAAGACTTGGAACGCGAAGTCAACACATGAGAATGCTCAACTGACGGTGTCAACAGTTTCCCCATATCTTCGAGACTTGGTGATGCATTTTTCCCCGTAAAACTTGAGTACCAAGCTCTTTCTCTGGTGTTTCCTCCTGTCTGTTTATCAGCGGGAAGTCTCGAGTGGCAGGGAGTTGCTGCCACACTTGAAGGGCGCGATGAAAGTGGAAGCTGGGGCCAAAATGGCCCCAGCTTCCACTTTCAACTCAATCGACATGCAGATCTACTCGAACTGTGTCGATTCAGCAAACAGACGTGGGAGGAAGGAAAACCAGGCTCCTGCCTCTTGCGAAGATTGTCCCGTTGAAGGACCTTCAACATGAATGAAATGTCCGCAGCGCCAGAGGACATTGTGTCGCTTCTGTTGAACCAGTCGAATTAACTATTAGCGCCACGCACTTCAACCTGCAGCAAGTGCCTCTTCGTGGATGTAGCCATTTGCGTCCAGGTGGTCGTAAACTTCGCCAAGCTCTCCATCTGCAAGCCAAGCAGCACACAACACCAGGCCTAAGTTCGGAGACCGTATCATGCTGCATTGCAGAATTTGCAATACTTTAAAATCATTGCATCCATCTGGATGGGGATAGCTAATCCGTCCGCTAACTTTCCATGAATTAGGCTAAAAGTCCGCCTCTCCGTCAGTTTGAATTCGGGCCGCACTCCTGCATCTGTCTCCAGAAGGAAGAAGCCAGGCCACGCCCAAGCCGAGCCTTCGCCGCCCTTCAAGGCTCCGCAAGCTCGACCCAAGGCGTATACACTGGACGCTTTTGCAGTTTCGGCTTGAAACGGGCAGGCGCGACTGGCTGCAGCAGCTCCGAGACCTTTTCTCTCCAAAGAGAAGAACTCCAGACTCTTTAGTTCGCTGCCTCTGATGCCGTTCCCGTCGTCTCGGTGAGAATGGGCCCCGTAGTCCCTTGCCTCGGAGTGAATAGTACAATAACTCACTCTTTTACGGTGCTAATACGTAGAATTCCAGGTCCGGGAGGCCGGAAGAAGGCCAAGCCGTCGTTCCTGACGCCTCCCACTGCAGGTTTCGGTGCCAGAGCTCAGGAATCAGGCATTACGGCGCCGTCCCCAGCGCGAGCTGCTCGAGCGTCTCCGGTTCAGTTCCAGCGGCCACCCAAGAAGCTGCAGTTCCCAAGCCATCAGCTGAATAACCAGGAGGAGACGCGGCCTCAACCTCAGCCACAGCCTCCTGTGCAGGTCCACATCCCGGCCCCGAGACTGAGCATTCCGGTCAATACCGTAACACCTACAGTCTCGAGCTTCGTGCCGTCGGAGCCAAATGCCCAGTCAGACAACATCCGCGTGCTGCTTCGCATCCGGCCGTCGGCTGGAGGAGACAGCAAGAAGTGCCTCGAGGTGGCTCCAGACCAGCGCGGCGTGACGCTGGCGCCGACCACTCAACAGGAGAAGAGGTTCGGCTTTGACAGGGTCTTCACAGAGAGTTGCCAGCAGGACGACATCTTCCAGGACGCCGGACGTGCCGCCGTGGAGAACACGATTCAGGGATACAACGGCAGCATCTTCGCCTATGGACAGACTGGCTCGGGCAAAACGTTCACAATGCTGGGCGCTACGGCGGCCAATGCGCATGAATTGCGCTTGTCGCCCCTGCGTGGAATTACCCCGCGGATCTTAGACTATCTCTTCCAGCGGCTTGCCGCGCTCTCTCGAGAGCGGAACGCCGCGTTTTACAATGGAGATGAGCAGGAGCGTGCGCTGCAATACACGCTGGCGTGCTCGTACCTGGAGATTTACAACGAGAAGGTGTTTGATTTGCTAGAGCCGAGCGGCTCGGTCGCGGCGCAGCAGCCCAAGAGTCTGCGTGAGGACCGGAATAAGGAGGTGTACGTGGACCAGCTACGCGAGATCGACGTGGGAAGCGAAGAGGAGGCGCTGACGCTGCTGCAGCTCGGCTCTCAGAACCGACATATCTCATCAACAGATATGAACCGCGAAAGCTCGCGCTCCCACGCGGTTTTCTCGGTGAAATTGGTGCTGGAAGAGCGTACATCAGAAGGTGTGAAGCGTACGCGTCGATCGTGCCTGCACTTGGTGGATCTGGCAGGCAGTGAGAAGCAGCGGCAGACGCGAGTGCACGGCAAGCGGTTGAAGGAAGCAGCGCAGATTAACAAGTCTCTGTCAGCGCTCGGAAACGTCATCATGGCGCTTGTGGACGTGAGCAACGGCCAGAAGAGGCACGTGCACTATCGAGACTCCAAGCTCACGTTCCTGCTGCGAGACGCTCTGGGCGGAAACGCCATCACGAGCATCGTGGCCACCATCGCGCCCGAAGAAAAGTACTTTACGGAGACGCTGAGCACGCTCAAGTTCGCCCAGCGCGCCAAGTTCATCAAAAACAAGGCCGTTCAGAACGAGGATGCGGACTCTCTGGTGCCTGTGCTTAAGCAGCAAATTGAGAAGCTCATGCAGGAGATTGCGACGTTACGCAGCAGTGTGGGAACGATTGGCTCGATGACCGTGGACGGATCTACTGAAGCGGATCCGTCCAAGAACGAGCACTTGATGCGGCTGAAGGCGCTTGCCGAAGCGGAAGCAGAAGCTCGAGCTCAGGAGAAGATAAAGAAGAACCGCTGGGAACCGGCGCTGGACATCATGCAGAAGCTGCTGAGCGCGAGCGGTGCCATGTCTGCCGTTGATATTGCGGAGGAGAACGGAGAGGAGCCGCAGCAACAGGACCACGACGTCGTGGAGGTCCGTTGCGACCGCCTGGAGATGCTGCTGTACCGTATGATTTGTCGCTTTGAGGAGTACAAGGAAGTCACGTTTGACCCGGATCGCTACAAGTACAGCAAGCGTCCGCATCAACTCAAGCCGAGCAAACTGCAAGCCCCGCGGATGTCGCTATTGCCTGCACCCAAGCGGTACAGTGGTGCTGCTGCGCGCTACCATCACGTAGACAACCAGGAGCACTCGGCGGATGACGACGAAACGGCTGCTGCTCTTGCAGCGGCCGAAGAGCGAGAACGGGAGCTACACAAGAAGGTGCAGGAGCAACAAAGCCGCATCGACGAATTGTTGAGGCGATCACAGGAGGCGGAGGCGGAGAATGATCTGATCCGTCACGAACTCTGCGAACTGTTGGAGTGGAAGGCCTTTGTTGAAGAAGAACGACGTCGCGTGAGCGACGCAGTGCCGCTGGATCTTGAAGATGAACAGGACAGCGAGGTGGAGACTCATGACACGCCCATGTTAGAAGCGTCGGCTGTGCCGACCGAAGAGATGCAGGATATGCAGGAGCTGCTCAATGTGTACCGCTCACTGTTTGACGACGTCACCGAGCTCATGTACTCCAAGAGGCCGGTGCTGTGCAGTCCTCCGAGCCCCAAGTCTGGCTCGTCGGTGGTCACGGACTCGAACTCTACGAGCTACGCGTCAGGGGATGAGGATGAAACTGGTGACGACTGCATCTCGATCGATGGCTTTGACGCGAGTGAAGACGGCGAGGTTGGCGTGAGCGACACGTACCGTGAGATTCGTCGTGTGAATGCCGTGAGTTCTCGTCTTGGACGCAAACTGGACTTGTACCAAGACGCGATTCAGCGTCTTGAAAAGGAGTTGCAGACGACGCAGGACGAGCTGGAGACCTCGAGTGCCGCCACCAAGTTCGCTGAGTTTCAACTGCAACAGCTTCGTACGCTTGCAGCTGACGAAGAGGCCAAGCAGAACGAGGCTGAACACGAGCTGCGCAAGAAGCTGGAAGACCTGGAGGCGACCGTGCGCTCCCAACGCGACGAAATGGCTCAGGTGCTGGATGAAAAGGCAGCAGAAGACGCGCGAGCGCTGGAGCATGAACAGGAGGTCGCCAGACGAGAGGTGGAGCGCCTGGAACACAGCTTGCGCAGTAGCGACTCCGGGGATGTTGAAGCTGACAAAGGGGAGCTCGAGGCTGCACTGCAAGCCGCCCAGAAGCGCATTGAAGGCTTAGAGCGGGAAGTAACAGCCTCGCAACTTACGTTGGCGAGTCCTGAATTGCCCAAGCCAAGCAGCGAAGACGCTCCGGTTCAGCTCCAGACGCTGCTGGATCGAGCGTTAGAAGACAATGCCAAGCTTCTGGAAACGGTGCGTGACCTCCAAGGTAAGCGGGAGCGCAGTGGTGCCAATCTGCAGTTGCTTTCTTCGTTGTTGGCTGCGGCTGCGGAAGGGAACAAGAACGGAGACACTAATGAAGACGGCAAAGTCGATGAATTGACTCGATTACGGCGTGAGATCGCCCTGCTCCGACTGCAGCGAAATGGGGCCGACCTAGATGCCCCAGGAGCGGACAACGAGGCGCTCGCCAAAGTAAGTAAGTGGTCGTAAGGGCAGGCTCTGCATGGGCTCAATGCGGTGGTCTAATGCTGGCGTGTTGGGCCTGTGCTGGGCTGTGCTGTGAATGCTTTCTGCTGTTGTAGTAGTGCGCAGCTTGTCATGGAGTGCTGACGACTCGTCTGCTACTTCTTCTGCCTCTGGACGACGGCCTCTTGCGGTCCCATTCGCGTTCTGCCCGTCAATCTTCATAGCCCGACGAGACCATCCAGCGACTGGCACTGGAACGGGCGACTCTGCGAGCGAGGTTACACCGAGCACAACAGACGATCACACGGCTTGAGAAGGAACTGCGACGCGTGCGTCGGAATGCAGCGGTCAGCAGCAGCAATAACGCTCTCTCGACGGAGTTCCTCTGCGGCATTTAGAGCAAGTCGTGTGTGTTTGAAGAGCAACAAGTGAATGGACCAACGAGGGTATTGTTTTGGTAGGTAGTTTGTGGTAGAATGGGGTGTTCAAGGGGGAAATCGAACGAAGACGAACCCCCCAGTCCAGTCTTGTGCTGGTAGTTTGTCATCTATGACATGCTTGTTTGTTGTTTCAAGATGCTACAGAGCATAGCTGAGTACATTGTGGGGTGAAAGAGTGCGGCGCTTATAGAAGAGCACGTAGGCGGCATCCGTGACGACGTCACCCGCGGCGATTTCCGAGACTTTTTCATCGTCGAAGCGGAACCACAGCTCGGAGCAATGGACGTCGCCGTTCTCTTCGTTCGCTTTGAACAGCGCCGCGCTCTCGGGGAAGTCGGTGTCATAGCGACAGTACGCGGTGTAGTGACCGCGCGTGAGTCCACCGACGTGATTGGCGACAGCATAGAGATCATAGACGGAGCCGGCTTCGTCGTGGTGGCCCATCCACTTGGAGAAGTCGAGGCCTTTGAGCGGGAAATCGACAAGAGCGCGAACCTTCTGCTTGTGCTGGTTCTCGAGATACTGGAAGCGCTTGAGCTGCACCATTACGAGATCGGGAAGGCGCCAGATAGCCGATACACGCGAGCCTTCGCGCGGCACGCCACAGCGTTCACAGACCCAGTGGTCCTCCAGCGAGATCGCTTCTTCACGCATCAAGGCGTCCATGCACTTGGTCAGCGGCACAGCATACAACGGGGGGCTGTCATCTTCAGTCACTGTAGTTGTAGCTTTCTCTTCTGGGTCTTTAGCCTTTTGCTCGAGGGATGAAGCAGCGTCCAGTTCCGCACGTAAGTCCGGGTCCGATTTCGCTGCCTCGGCAGCCTCATCAGGTACATCGTCAGGTACTCGCTCTTCCAGTGCGTTGTGGTCGTTATAGTCGGCCCAGTCCAGCGCGAGAACACTGCGAGTTGAAAAATGCTGCAGCAACGTGCTGGAGTCGAAGGGTAGAGGCTCACCAAGCTCGCTCGTTAAGTTCTCCAAGTTGACGACGCGCACCTTGTACGGCAGGTTCGATTGGTTACATCCCTCGTCCTGATTGCTGTCAACGGACGCTTTCGAGCTCTTGGGCGCATGAAAGCCACGCCAAAAGCGAGCCGTTTGCAGCAGAAGCGCGTGGTGCATTTCTTGAGCAGTCTTGTCCGACGCAATCGTCACAAAGAGGGGTGTGCCGAATACGCTGAAAGGTAGTTTTTCCTCGCTTCCTGAAGTGCTGAGCTTCTGAGAGTTGGGAAGATCGCCTGTAAATGAATGATCATCGCCACTGGTCTGTCCTGCCTCCGATGCTACTGAAGTCTGCGGACAGTATCGATGCACAACTTGCACCTCAAACACCTCGGTCGATTTAGCTGTTCGCGTGTGCAATGGTTGCAGCCGCTTGATCTTCCAGTCGCGCACGGTGAACCACTTGTCCCACTTGCTGCTGAACGCATCGAAGTGCACGCACACGCGCCGATGGAGCTGCTTTGTCTTGGCAGAAGTCTTCGGGTCATCTTGCTCAGGCTCACTGCCATCTATCACTTCGATCACTGTACCAGAATGCCAATCGTTATGGCTGTCTCTTGCGTCAACACGAGACCCCACGCGAAGATCTGAAAACGTTTGGATCTTTTCAGGAACAATTGCGTTCGACGTAGAACCTGCATCAGGTGTAGTAAGGCACTTGGATACAGCGGCAGGAACGACTGGAATCTCCTCGAGTGTCCAAGCGCGTTCGTAAGCAGCAAGTGAGCCAGGAACAGCAGTAGCCAATTTGTCCACAATCTCGTCTCCCTCAATAATACGCTTGATGCGGCTCCGACGAACTTCCACAAGTAAAAATCGGTTCCCGCCGACACGACCGTGCGCCGCTGCGATGCGGTCACACAGAGTGCCAACGTTACCTCCCCGACGGAGCCAGTAGCCACGTACTACAGCTTGGGCTGCAATCTTGTCCGAGTCAGAGACTGGGAGCTTCCGTGCTTGTAGCAATACGCTCACTTCCACGCGTACAAAGTTCGACTCTGGAATGGGGAGACTGAAGAACAAGTTGGGGTCGAACGTGCACTTCCTCTCCCCACAGGTTGCGCACACCGTCTCACTCCGCATCTGCCCATGAAAGAGATCCACCACAACGGAAGAGTTCACGCTCGTGTACGCGCGCCAGGCTGCGTCGCCCTGAACTTCATCTGAAGGTGGCCCTGCCACATCATCGTGACCTTGCGGAACCTCTTCATCACTGTCAACCTCGCTTCCACCAGCGAGACGACCAAACCCAAGACATCGTGAGCTTCTGTCTTGAATATCGTCAATGGGAGCCGCGATTGTCCTGCATCCCTGGTTCAGATCTTCATGCAGACAATCGAGAAGAGCAACCATGAATTCGTGCGCGTCATACTGGCGCGTCTCCTCAAAGTGGCGGCGGACGCGCGTGAACTCGTCTCGAAAGCGACCGGGAAGCAAGTAGCCTTGGTCACGCTCTTGCCACAGAGCGCTTTGCAGTTGCGCGTACGCCGCAGCAACGGCGCCGCGACTGCCGAGGTGATTCCGTTTGTTGACTTCAGCTTCGAATCGATTCGACAAAAAGTACTCGCGGAAAATCGGAGAGTGGACAAAGCACTGCAGCGCGCTGTTCATGAAGCACGTGTTGCCCATGTTAATGAGCCCCGTGGCTCGCAGTCCGTCATGCGCTACGAGTCGTCCCCGGGGTCTGGTAGCAGCCTCGATATGCTTTGCAAGACCCACGAGGACACCTCCAGGGCCTACACGCGCAGACACTGACGAGGCACTGGCAGCGGCTTCCTGCTCGGCTGCCATGCTCTCCCGCAAAGCTTTCCAGTCGCCAGTCCGGGCAAACTTGGAGAGGCTGGGACGTGGACAGCAGACGAAATCGTTTCCCACAGGCTGCAGCATGGCGACGTTAAACGGCATTCGGGGTAGCATCGCTGCCAAACTAGTCCGCCGCCGTTGCTGCGCCATGCTTTGAGGGTCTTCGTCAATCTCCTGCGCTCGGAAATCCACTAGGAGCTCTTGAGCACTGGTAATCTGCAGTCCTTCTAACGTAGCGAGCGGGGCGTCGAGGCTGCAATCAAGTCGAACCCACGACTGGAGTCGATGTCTCCGTAACCAGAGCGTGACTTCTCTGGCGTTGGCGCCGGGGAAGATGCCCATACGATGCACGATCTCTTTCAAAGACGCACCGCGGTGTAGAAGAAAGTGACGGGCGTACACGAGATACACGTGCCGTGCGTCGTGCCGTGCCAGGCGGACCTGCAACACGACGGGGTACAGTTCCAGCACGATCGTCTGCTGGTGTTGATTTGAGGGAGGCTTGAGTTCTAGAACGACCCCGTCAGGCTTCGCGTCTTGCTCTCGTGTACCAATTCCTTGCTGTTCGTCAGATACTTCCACGATCTTCCGAGGAAACTCTGGTCCACCACCATACGCCTGCACGAGGCGTTTCCAAACAGCAGCAGAGACCAGAACGAAGTCATCGCCTTCCGTCAGTCCAGGACGTAGCGTTCCTAAGAGTTCATTCGCGCAGATATCGCTGTTGTCGATCGTTCCAGGGCGAGGATGGCACTCTGCGGTTTGCTGCTGCTGTGTAGTCCTCCCCTGCACCTGTTGTTCTCCAGGATGTTGTCCACTTTGCGGGTTGCTGCCTCTGCTTTCCTCATTCGCCTGCTGAACGGAACTCTTGCAGTGATCCGACTGCACATATCTCAACCACTGCGTCCACCAGCCGCTCGACAGCACGTACGCCGTGTCTCCAGCTTTCCACCGCGTGCTCTCCACTTCGTGCACTATTGTTTCTTCATCCAGCAGCGCCTTCACCACTCCAAACGGTGCCAACAACACATGCAGCGCATGGGCGCCGAGCGCGCAGTCCATTTCGTGGCAGAAAGTCTGCTTGGTCACTTGGTTCTGGCCTCTGCCAAGCACCAGCTTCGTCAGCGACGCCACCAAGTCGTAGCCATGTTCCGTCTGCAGTTTACTCCCCCCTGCCAGCTCCGAGACCGTCACGGCCAGCAACTTGACGTCCGCGTAGCCCATCACCGCCTCTTGTCGGTCGCCTTTGAACCAGTTGAAGACCAGCTCGGCCATTTCCCGCACCGACGAGCCCCTGGCCAGCTTCACTCTGGCCAGCACCTCACACAGCTCGTCGAACTCGATCTTGCCAGAGTCGTCAGCGTCGAAAGCTCGGAAGAACGTGCGCTGCGCCGCTCTGGACGTCCTTCCTAGCAGCGGGAAGAGCCGCACGAACTGCTTCCTCCCGTTGAGTCGCAGCCGCGTGTCCGCGCGCTTGCTGAAGTAGAAGCGCTTGCTGCGCTCGAGTGCCGAGTCCATGCGCGTCTGTTGAAGCTGCAGCCGCTTGGCGTTCTCCAGGCTGGGCGAGGCCGACGTGGCCGTGGTGCTGGAGCTGACGGAGCTGCTGGCGCCTGTAGGCGTCGGATCGTCCCCGTGAGCGGCGCGTTGCAGAGATAGGGATGCGGGCGATGCACCTGGGGCGATGACGGTCTTGTTGACGGCGATATGCACGAGTTCGCGCAGCGCGAAGAGCTCCGGTAGCGTCCAAGAGTCCAGCAGCCGCGTGCGTCGCGCCTGAGACTGCTGCGCGGCAGCACCGGACGCAGCAGGAGGGCGGCGAGCGCCTCGACGCCGGCGGCGGCTGAAGAAGCGGCGCAGCGAGCCGCCCGAAGACGACGCGGAGCGCATAGGCCTTCGGTAGTTTTTGTCAGAAGTTGATTTGAAGTGCGACGGCGGACTACTGTGTGAATTCTTTCTTTGGACTTTGGGTAAAGATGCCGTAAGCGCAAAAGCAGTCGATAGAGAGACAGCCTCTGCTGTTCGGAGAGCTGTGCTCGGCTCGACAGGCGGCGAGCTGCTGTTTCAATACAGCTGGCTGCCGCAAAGGATTCAGCCTGACGCTGGCGCCAACGTGGTAGAATTCAAGCCCGCTCGCTGGGCACTATTAGCATTATTAGCATGACTGGGCCGTGAGCTGGCATGCATTAAGTTGCATTGCCATCATGGTGACTTGGGGCCCCAGCTCATCGTGGCCGCCCGCTTCTAGAAGTATTGTCTGTACCGTGGCACCTGAGAAAAAGTGGTTGAGCGTAATCGCCAGCGCGAGGATCCGCTCGGTGATTCATCATCGCCACCACGATGCGACTCGTACGCATTAATAACACACTGTATTACAAGCAAACACAGGAAGGCACTGCCATTTTCAGACGTTCACCATTATGGGCAACACCTCCACATCGCGCCAATGTAGACGGCGCGGCATTGAATTCTTGTGCGACGACCCGGGTCGTCGCCAACAAATTGGTGCCATATCGGGATAATTATTTTTATATAGGGGTGCACCAAATAGGGTATATGTTATTATGCTATACTGTTTTCTTGTTAATAATTATTCTCTTCACCTGTTCGTGCATCACACCTCTCAGCATTGTGCACTCCAAGTACGTTTAACAGTCTTCGTTTGGACACGAAGTGCTCGTGTCCTGGCACTTCAACCAATCGGCCGGCGAACTCCTATACAATTTCATATTCTCTACAACAGGTTTTGTGAGCCCCGGGTTGTTTTGGCGCGCCGGTCACATGTTCCGCTGTTGCAAAAGTCTTCACGCCACAAAAGTCATTCCCACTCTCTTCAACTTGGATCTTTTGACCATTTCCGCACTCGACTGCCGCAATGGAGGCGCTGGAGCGCGCACGCGGGCTGAACGCGCTACTGGCGCTGCCACGGCTAGAGCGCATATTGCGCGTATACCGCACGTGGGTGAACGTGGACGGCGTGGAGGGCGGTATGGCGCTCACGCGGCGCGAGCTGCAGTGCGTGCTCGAGTTCCCGGAGCTGGACCGGCACGTCAACTTCCTCTTCGACACGTTCCGCTGCCATCCAAGCAGCCGCATCGCCGCGTCGACGCCGCGCGTGGACCTGGTGACGCTGCTGTGCACGGGAGCCGTGCTGGCACAAGGCGCGCTGGCCGACAAGGCGCGCTTCGTGTTCGCGCTGGTGGACCTGGACACGGAGGACGACATCGTGGAGGCAGAACTGGCGCTCGTGGTATCCACATGCTGCGACGGACTGTTCCGCCTACGACTGCTGCAGGAGGAGGAGGCGCTGTCCGCGATGGACGCACTGGCCGTGGCCTACGAAGCCTTTGACTTCGTGGAACTCGAGGACGGCGACAAGATGACGTTCGTCCAGTTTCTCAAGTGGTGCGTCTTTCACCCGCGGCCGAGGAAGCTGCTTGAAAATATCAGTTGTTTGTTTGCAGCGTGTGACGCGGTAAGGAAGATGCAGGAGGCGCTGCAAGAACGCAGCGAGAGACTCCGCACCGAGACGTTGTTGCATTACAACGACGTGCACTTTGGATCACTGGAGGACCAGACGGAGAAGGTGGGGGTCGTGGTGGGGCCGATCGTGGGCAAGGTGATTGATTATATGTCGTTGGGATACTGGAATAAAGTTTTGGAGTGTTGCTGAATGCCCTGGTTGATTGTACAGGTTGACGCGACGAGAGTGAACGTACTGGTGGAAGTGGATGCGCGAGCGACGGTCAAGTGCTTTGCGTTCGTATTGCCGCAGGAAGATGACACGATGGAATTGGATGATCCGGTGCCTACGCAGGAGCGGGAACTGGAGGCTTTTAAACCGGTTCTGTTTACGATATCTGGACTATCGCCGGGCACTACGTACGTGCTGCGATTCTTGGGCATACGGAAAAGCGACCGGGAAAAGTGTGTTGCTGTGGTAACCACACAGTATTCGCCTACACATTCCACAACCGGTTGGCAAGTTCGACTTTTGAATCATCGTCGGCAATGTTCGTCGGATGTGTCCAAGTCTGAGGCACAGATATACGAGAAGGCTGCGTTAGCTGGGTACGAAACCCGGACACGTCTTTTGACAGTTCACCTTGGTGCCATCGTTCTCCCACCGCAGCGAGTTTCTGCGATGATCCAAATTTTGGAAGATGCTCTCAAACACGTAAGAAATTGAGCACTACATCCGGCGTTGCTGGTACTGACGAAGCTAACTTTTGTTTTCATCAGTCAGTGCGTCCACACGAGGAAGTTGAAGATCGGGTTATTGACATGATAAGGTCTGGTTATCGGAGCATTTTTAGTGAGCCAAGCATGAGGGCTTTACTTCGAAGTCACAGTAATTGGTTCTTTGAGGACAGTGAGGCTGTTCTATTTGGCGGGTTTCCCGGGTGGAGATCAACCAACCGACCTGCTCTTACAGTTGCCGAAGCAGAATTTGCGCGATTGGCCTTCCCTGTGTGGCGATCGTACATTGATTGCCTTTGGGGGACCTCATTCAACCTGTTGAATTGTATTGAACTTGAGCCTGAAGTGATATTCGCTCCAATTTTGGTCCAGATCGATCTTCAAAGTGAGGTTTGTGTTTACCGAAAGCGAGTGCCATGAATTGACTCTGTTTGCTTGCTAACTGCTGTTTCGTGTGGTTTGTACCCCAACTTACAGGAGAGTGAAATGGCGTGTATAGCACAAGTTTCTGCGATCCTGAAAGCGTTTCCGTCATCGTTCGCGATACTCCTAGCCACTACGACTCCTCTTTTCCCGCCAGCTATCGCAAACGCTTCTTCCAAATCGGCCCAAATTGACAGCTCCCGGCAGTGGCGATTCATTCAAGAATTGGTGGAATGGAACCTCACCGACTTGAAGCGTCAGATCTTCCTTCTGTCCTTTCATGATTTTGGAAGCTGCCAAGCTCTTATCAGCATCAAAAACACTACTTTGTCACTCACGCAGTTAATCTGTGGACCGCTGATCGGCAGGCCCGCATCTCCCGATATCGATCTGCACAAAGGTGGTCGGCCAGACACAAGCCCAACTGACCAGTTTATCGTTCGGTTTGGATCGCAGGATCGTAGACCGCAGTATGCTCGTATAACCTTGTTGGATGATTCACAAAAGGAATTGACAGTATCGACACGCAGAAGACGGTCGTCTGGAGTGAATGGTGAGTCGTATGTCCAATTTCAAGTGCAAGTGGTGCCACTACAAGGGTTACGAGAAGTTCGCCGAATAGTAAGTTCACTAGCTATCTTATCAAAAAGTGGTTATTGTGTGTGGCGGCTAAATCGCTGTTGCACGTGTGCAGCTAGGTCCAGTCGTTGGATGCGTGGCACCTCGCTGCGCTCGTGTCCTAATGGAATGTGACGCAGATGGTGAAGTGACTTGTTCGGCAGTTGATCGGCTCACTTTGGAAGAGCATTGCGTCGCCCAGCACGTTTTGGCGTGTCGCCCATCCATATTCACAGTAAGCGGTCTAACTCCAGGGCGCGTATATGACTTGGCTTTTCGGGTATATAAGCGTGCAATTGTATCTGAGCTCGGCAAATGGTTTAGCTAACACTTACTTTGTTGTTGTTGTTGATGGCATCGCTAGGGTTTAGTTCAAGAAGCGAGTGCAGTTTTGCAGACGCCACACGAACAGCTACCTGCGTTCAGACTCGTTGTACTAGTCGAGGACCGCGTCTTGGATGGCATCGCACATGATTTTGGAGGTGTTGGAGCTTCATCGTCGCCTTCATACATCGGAAACGTGTCAAACCATTTCTTGCCACTGTTTGGCACACTTCGAGCTGACGCTGTTGTGCATCTTGGATGTGTTTTTTCGTTAGCACATGATCTTCAACGCCGGTATAGTATGGGGTTTCAAGACGGACCAACAGCGGTTGTTCCGCAGCTTGAGAATTCAGTGAGAGAATGTGTACGACAACATTGGAACACACCTACAAGTCAGCAGCTCTTTTCGCGGGGTGCGCATTGGTTTCCGAGTGTTGGTATCTTACGATCTCTCTTAACAGAGCAAGACGTTCCGGTCTCGTTCTTGAAAGTGGTCCAACGTGTGCTGGCAGAGTACGAGTGTGTGGGCGACTTTAGCTCGCACAGCGTTTGGCCGCCAGACAGATATTTGTACCGGTTGCAGAACGAGGTGGCAGTGCTGATGATTGATACAATGGAAAACATACTTGATAGCGCAGAATCGACGCCTTTCGTGCAACTGCCGGAAACGCTATTGTCCACTGCACAATGGGAAGCATTGGTGTATTGGCTACAGAGCAGAGACACTCCAGCCGGCCAGAGAACCAATACTACGAGCAACCTCAGTGCATTAAACACGCTTGTGATAATCTGCGACCTCCCGCTAATATCTCAACGCGACGAACGACGCGAGATAGCTCAAATGTGGCGTCAAAATACGAACTGTGATGAACCGACCAAGACTGACCGTTGTGGCTATCTGGGAGGTGTGGGTGCAATGTCTTGGAACATGTACCCGCAAGAACAATCACGACTGCTTCATTTGATCTTCGGAAAAGTTCAAAAGGTACGACTGTGTGATATTTGGTCAGTTTACTCGAAAATGTTCGTATTTACGTGATAAAAAAATTGTTGTCTTAGGATCCCAAATTCCATGTCGTTTTTGCTTCCAGTGGAGCATACGCTTCAAGAACGACAATCTCCAGCAAAATGACAAACGAATCTTTCCAGCATGTCGTGGTGGGGCCAATTTCAATGTCCGCATGGCCAGAACAAGGCGCTACCAGTAGCCCACACTTTGGCGATAAAAAATTGTCTACCTGTTACTCGATCCAGAACGAAACGCCTGCCGGAGCCACGAAGTCTCAGCAATACTGCGCACTCGAGTTGGTGCCGCATCCGCGCGGTGCTTCCAGTGATGTGAAGTTTTACATACAGCACCACGGTGAAGCAAGACTAATTCTAGGTCCTATACTCGGTCGTATCACTCCTCGCACCGCAAGAATTCTTGTTGAGCTGGACCGACCGGTTCCGAATTTTAGATGTACGCTCACAGCTCCGGCAGGATCTCCAAGGTACGCGTTACAGCGATTGAACTACTGATCGTCGATGTATTTTACAATGAAAGTGTGGTGATATGTAGCGTTTCAGTGCAGATGAAGGTGGAGGAATTCACACCAACGATTCTCAAACTCGACGGTCTTCAGCCAGGAACGCGCTACGCAATTAAATTAGAGGTATTTTTTCATGAGAACTCGAGTTCATTTTTTCAACTCTTACAATGTGTGGGATATTTATCCAGGGATTGATAGAGAGCAAAGACAACGTATGGGGTCACATACTCGCGCCGCCATGGGTATCGCTTTCGTCAGAATGGCTGGTAGTAAACCGCAACTCGATGGTGGACTTTTTGACAGCCGTAGAAAACGATTCACAGCGGACTAATCTCCAGACAGGCTCCCAATGGCATCGAATTCTAGCGAAGGGTATGCCTTCTTTCACGGCTCAGCTAGCTAGCAGTACCAGTCACCAGAATGGCGATTCACTTGGTGACCACGAGGACGAAGCACGGGGAAACGTAAACCCGTGGCACATCATTGAGGATGAGTTCCTATCAGAACCGTTATCAAGTCCTCAATTGCTGCTTCATCTCGGTGGCCAAGTAGACTTGAGTCGTGCTTTTACGGATGAGGAGCTCGCGGGTGTCGTGTCTCGTCTCGCTAGACAACTTGAAAGCAACGACCATAACGAAGAAAGCCAGGAATTTCAGAATCTACGAGTTGAGCTACGACATCGACTGCAAGAAGTGTATCGTGTTGCGTGGGGGGTTCCACCAATGAAGCGGGTGCTCGGATACTGCAGCAACCTTATGCTGCTCAATCAAGACTCAGATCTTTATTTCACGCGAAGCAATTTGCGTCGAGTCGTCGCTATGGCCAACGGAAGTACTGTGTCGGATTCGAATCTTTCAAAAGTGGTGGGGGTGCTGCGAGGAGTAGCGTTTGAACTCTGGCAACTCTACCAAAACCAGCTTTGGGTTGATCTCGCAGAGCGTGAACTGGTATACGGCAGCAAGAGCAGCGGGAACAAAGCGGCGTTTACCACTACGTTTGGAATTAATCGCGTGGTTGTTGCGAATGTGAGCCACGAAGTTTACGAGTACTGTAGCGCTGTAGAGGCGGAAAAGGCTACAACAGCGTCTTCCGTCCAAGAAAAAGATGAGACTGTCAAAACGCCAGCAATTAGCCTGTTTTCCGCTGCATCCTGGAAGGTGCTTGAAGAAGCTTTCGAGAGCGATCAGACAGCGTCTGACGTGGGGCCATCGCGGGCAGCTGCAACAAGACCGAAGAACCCCGTGCAGCAGCTCGTGTTGGTCATCTCTGGTGATATCATGGCGTGGGGAGGGTCCAAGACTTTTCCAGCTCTACGCTCTGAGATAGTGGAATTGTTTGAGAAACTATTTGCTTGGAAATCCGCCGACAAAGTGCGTCGCGAAATCTCGGTGATTTGCTGCCGGTCTGATGGCAGTTCGATCACGTTCGAGGTGACAGACGAGAAGCTCAACGAGAAGCTCACACTAACCTGCGTCGGTTCCATCAGCGAACCTCGAGAGCTGCTACATCGCGATCAGAAGAAAGTGAAGGGGGCTGTATCGGTGGCTGTGAAGACTGCGCCGATAGCAAAGGGTCATTTCTCGAAAAGGTTTTCGTACCGTAACGTCACAAGCACATCCAGTAGCGCTGCCACTACAAACGCTCCCGGTGCTTCGGCAAGCACGCAGTCTGCTAGTGACACTGGCATGGTTAGCCGCAACACTACGCGCTGTCGGACGTTTGTCAGCTATCGCTTCATTACTGATTACCGTCGAGGTTTTTTAGACGAGACCCTTCGCTTTTTCCCGCCGCGGGTTTCCATGCCGAAAGCTGTGCTTGGCCCCGTCATCGGTCTAATGGCTCTCAAGGAATCTCCGAAAGAAGTGCCAGCAGAACCTCTTGCAAGTAGTGACCCTGGGAATCCAGTGAAAATGCACTTTTCGGTGCCCATTCTGTTGGAAATAAACGCAGACGCACGTGTCGTCTGCGTTGTCACAGACATTCTCGCAAATGAAGATTTCCGAGTTGTTCAAGACCTCAAGCGATATCAGCCGTGCGTGTTTCAGGTTGCACCGCTGATTCCAGAACGACGTTACGTCTACCGCTTTGAAGGCATCGCGAACTCTGAAAGTCGTCGTGGGAGTTTCCACACTCCGCCAAGTTCTTCAATGGCACTCAACTTCTTGGCATTAAGCTCGAATTTCCTTGAGCAGATGGAGGAGTCGACGGACAGCTTGTGGTCCGCCATTAAAAGGCGTGTACAAGTCTCATGGTGTGGGATTGACATGATCGTGCATTTGGGTGGCCAGGTGCCGATGCATGAGGCTGCAGTAGAGTGTTTTGAATGGGTTCGGCGAGAATTAACGCTTCGGAAAAAGGTTTCTAACGGAGAAGAAACAAATGCAGTCGTGGCCTTGTTGCGTCGTAAAGTACGACAGCGTCTACAGCAGCGCTATCGTTTGTGCTGGAACGTGCCAAACGTGCGTGAAACGTTAGCCCACGCCAGTAACTTGTTCCTACGCTCTCAAGCTGACGTCGCGCCATTCTTTCAGAATCAAGAAGAGCCTTTCACTGAAGCCGCACAAATTGTGCTCTCTGAAGCGAAGAAGATCGTGGCTGATTACCAACTCTCGCTCATGCAGCAAGATACGGCGACAGTTGAGGAGGACGCCTTAGAATTAATTCCAGCTAGCGTCCCTGAACAAGCGCAAACCAACTCTCCCGGCAAAGAACATATTTCTGTAACTGGTACCAAGGTAAAGGGAGCTCCGAGGGAGCAACGACTCGAGACTAAGGAAGCAGCAGAACTAGACCTCGGCAACCAGCCTCAGAGTGAAGATGAGTCGGGTGCAGACATCATTAGGGATAGTACCGACCCTGCTCAGTTTATCCAGACTGGCGAGGTGGGCTTCTTCATGTGCGATATGCGCAGTACACCTCGCAATGACGTCGTGACTTGCAACAATCGTCTCATGACTCCACTTACCCACCAGGAGCGTGCGATTCTCGGTGAACAGCAGTGGCTTCAGCTTGAGAAGGCACTTAAAAAGAAGGCGGTGATGGTGTTTGTGCTCTGCATGGAGCTCCCACTGGTCCTCACCGACTCGAAATACGTGGATTCGATGCGTGAGGAAGCCAAGTTGTCCGGCGTCGACGCCGATCAAGAAGAGACTTCAGGTCACTGGAAGCTGTACGATCGCCAAGCGTTATCTCAGCACTGGGTTTCATGCCGACGTCAACTAGAACAGCTTCTGAATCTCTTGTTCCGATGGAAGGCAAAGCGCCGCGGTCGTGATGTCATTGTGCTGAGCGGAGGAATGCGCGTTGGGCTTGAAACGCTGCTGCAAGATCGCGAGACCAAACTGACAGTTCGAAGTCTGACGGTCGGACCGCTGACGGCGCGCGTGGAGCCAGGGTTCGACGACATGCCTCTTTCCGGCACGGCATGCCCCACTTTTCTTAAAAGTGCGTCGCAGCGTGACGAGCGCTTCACTTTCGCCCACTCCATCGTGAATTCCAAGAACTACCTCTTGACTCATGCCACCATCGCTCGTGAGCAGGTAAAGCAGTCCCTGGAACGTGGTGAAGCTGGCGGAGAAACCAAGTCCGCAAGCATCGAGACGGAGTTCATCACTGACGACGGAACAGTGGATGCTGCACACCCCGTGAACCAGTATCAGCGCTTTCCATCGTGGTGGGCGAAGTTTGTGCCCATGGGGAAATGTGTTTTCTGGGACGACACCGCCATGATGCGAGCGCAGTCTGACGACGATGTGAACGCGTTGACGCGCTATCTTCAAGACGGACGAGAGTTCACGGCAGCACTTGAAGTGCTGTTCGAGAAGCACCAGTTCGCTGAGGCCGCACGGATGGAAGAGCTGCGAAGTAAACACCGTCGACGGCAACGAGGCCCGGAAGAGCTGAGAGCAAGTCTCCGCGCAGTCTTTGATGAGCTGTGGAAGCTTCTTCCCGACGCTCATCGGCATCGTGTGGCTTACTTCCGGGACGAGTTCGTGTTCGACTTCTTGCTCGGGTATCAAGACCCAACGCTGTTCGAGAGCAAGGACGCACAGGACGCTGCTGCAGAGAGACCGCCACTCGAGTTCGCCGCCTTCTCCACCCTTTGCCGCGACTTCCTCTTCAACGCTTGTGTTCTCCACCTGAGTCTCACCATGCAGCAGGAGGAAGAGCGACGTACAATTGCACTCCAGCGCGCAGAGGCTATCCAGCAGGCTGTTGAGCGCGAAGCACAGCGTATCCAGCAAGAGCAGCAACGAGCCGAGGAAGAAGCCAAGCTGGCGCGACTGCAGCAGGAAGATCCGGAAGAGTACGCGAAACGTAAAATTACTGAGCAGGAAAGCGCGCTTCAAGACAAACAGGCAAAGGCCGACGCCGCACGGGAACAGCGCAGAGCCGAAAAGATGCGCGACGTGGACGAGGAGCTGGCCATCGCCAAGGAACAGCGCAAACTGGACAAGCTGGCCGAGAGCGGAGCTGAGGCCATCGAATTCAATCGTCGTCGCGAATTGCTGGCTGCACGGATCCGCAAGCTGGACGAGCGCAAACGCCACCGCGCAGCTGACGAGGCCCGTCGTCGCGAGAAGAAGGAGAACAAGAGGAAGGAACGAGCTGCCCCGCAGAAGGAAAGCTAGCCCGCTAGCGTCCTAGACATCCATGCACGAAAGACGCCATCAACATGACTCGAAGATCATCAGTGCCTCAGTCTACCCTGTCTATTTACCTAAAAACTCGTTCACGTTCACGTTGCGTTGGTGTCGGGGTGTTTTTGACCAGCTACAGCACCGCCATCTCGCAGCGTCACACCATACCCGACCTCGCCACCGGAAACGAGGTCAGTGGCAGGGATGGCCATCTCGCAGCGTCAGTCGCGGCTCCTCTGGCGCGCTCGCTGGTAGTCGCCTGCTCTCCCCTTTCGTCCGTCGGGTGTCTTGACAATTTACAAGTGCACAAGTCTGGGAAGCTGGTGGGGCTGCTGCGTCTCGGTCTATGCATTCAGCGCTTCACACTCGTCGATCCAGTCCGTGTACACGTCAATCGGTGCGCTCAAATCTGCCCAAACGCAAAGCAAAATATCGTCAGCATTGCTACAAAAGGTCATTTACTCCCAGTGCTCTTTCCGTACAGTGGATGGGCGTCTGGAAGCTCTCAGTGCACACGCGACACGATAAGTGGCCGATATTGCGCTCGCGGTCCCTAAACAGCAGCAACAACAGCGTTAACGGACAGTTATGACAGGGGGGAGGTGCTTGGGCGTCGTACATTTTGCACTCGACGGCCTCGTCGTGCGAGCAGAAGGGGCACTTGAACACGGTGGACACAACCTGCTTCTTGCGCGTCTGGATCTTCTTGGTGGATTTCTTCCTCCGGCCCATGGCGCTCTCTGTCTTGTGCTGGTCTTCTCTTGGTCTGCTCCACGCTCTGCCCTTGTGTCGCTCGAGGAAAAATTCAAAAATGACTCAAAATGCCCACCAACAAACAAAGTGACTACTGTTGTCCCTCTTTATACGGAACATCCAAAACCTGTGATACTGTATATAGTGTGAAAGAGGATGATGGAATATAAGAGCAGGTACCGTGAGACATGATATACATTGGACACCTCGGGGAAAAAGGCCTTTGCACTTCCTGCGTGATGGCATTGGCTACCAGACCGACAATGCGCGTGCGGAGCTTCGATCTGCTTATTCTCTCAAGTAGATGGATGGTCCATTCATTGTTAAACTGCCACGTGGCTTCAGGCCAGGCGTCTGCCGCTGACTTTGCACGCAATTCGCTCCACCTGCACTGCACGGTCGGTGCAGCTCAGTCGTTGGCGGCAGCTTACATGAGCTCAAGCTTGACCTCCTTGGGGGCCTTGAAGTCGGCGTCCTCGAGGCCGAAACGCTTCATGTAAGCGTCGAGGTCGGCCTGGAGCTCCGTCTGCTCGGCCGGGGTCAGCTTAACCAACTGGCCCTGCTTGGCCTCGAGGTCCGAGGCGTAGGCGCGCAGCTCCTTGGTGAAGAGAGCCGCGACGTCGTCCTCCTTGCCGTCGTCCACGTCGGTGTTGGCCAGGATGTCCACGGCGTGCTTGAAGGCAGCGTCCTTGAGCTTCTTGTCGCCCTTCAGCACGACAGCGCGCACCTTGCTGGTGGCGTTGGCCACCATGCTCTTCTGCAGCTCCAGGTTGTAGCTGGCCTCGATCTCGCGGATGGACTCGAGGTTCTTGACGAACGTCTCGCGCGTCTTGTGGCGCAGCTTGTAGGCCTGCACCTCGCACATGAGCGCCACGGCCTCCTTGTGGGCCTCGGCCACGGCGGCAATGTCCTCGTGGATGTTGAGCATGGCCTTGTGGGTCTCCAGGGTCTCCTTGGCCAGGTCCAGGTTGGCGTCCTCCACGGCGTTGTGCTCACTGCAGTAGCAACACGACAAGAGCGTCAGCCTCTTCTAGGTCCCTAAAAGTCTCGGGAAGTCTGCGAATCTCACCCCAGGATGGCAGCCGCACGCTCGTCAAAGTACGAGGCGATCATCTCGCCGCCGAACTTGTACGAGGCCGTGCAGAAGAGCAGGAAGCAGCAAGCCAGCTGCGACTCCTCGTTCAGCACATAGAACTGAAGTAACAAGACAGCATTGTCAGTAATTAAGTCGGGAGTTATAGGAGACGAAGAGGGCTGTACCGTACGTGGTTGGAGATGGCCGGGATGGCCAGCGCGCCGATGATGGGGGCCGAGATCTTCCAGTCCGTGAGGCCAGCCTGGTCCAGCAGGCCCTGCGTGGGCACGGGGATGGCCTCGGCCTCCTCGTCCTTGCGCACGACGCCCGTGGTGTGCAGCCCCATGGGGCGCAGCATCTTGGCCGACGTCAGCTTGGACGAGCTGAGCGCCGCCTTGCGGAGAGCGATACGGCCGAGCATTCTGGCGAAAGAGTTCCTGGGTCTTGGGGCTGAGAGGCTCGGAAGTGTCGGCCTTTTCGGAAAATTGTGCGGCGGATAGCCACTCTGTTGGGGGGCAACTTAAGCCTTTTGAGCACGCGTACGAGCAACTTAAAAATGAATTTGGCGATATACGCGCAACATTGTATGATAAACCGAATATATGGGTCTTCTGAAAGCCCATTTTATCGTTATTTAACAAGGGATGCCTGTAAGAGCGTACCCTAAATACACGATTCTATGGCAATCGATCAGGATAATGTTGTCAATGCCCAGGCCCAGAGTGTACCAGTAGAGGCTTTGTCCAGTACTATGCTGAGCAATCGAAGCTGGATGGACTTAAAACTACTAAATACTTATTACTTCAGAAATATATTCTACATAGTACTCAGCACAATACTTTCCAGTCTTAATAGTTTGGCAGTGCCTCCCGCTAAGTACGGTACTTAGCGGGCTCATCAAGATTTGGGTGGCGACGTTTTCGATGAAGCAGCATTTTTACTTCTGGAGGCGCTGCTAGATAAAGCTATGGCATTGCTATAGCGATTCGTTCATGGTGCACATGTGAGCTATTGTTTGCGGCGACAGCGATCATGCGAGATCTATCCGATCGTGACGGTGTGTGATCCAGCGCCTTCGAAGCTGCAGTTGAAAAGCTAGCGCCCAAAAAAAAACAATACTAAGGCGGGCAGCGCTGCCGAAAGGAAACAAAGTCAAGGACACGGCTACTGCGGTACAGCAAAGCTATTGGCAGCGCAGTATCGCAGGTTTGACACGAGGCAGGTGCTGCGAAGGGAGCCATCACCCCCAGTACTTTCCAGTACTTTGGCAGTACTATTTGGCTCAATTATTCTACGCAGTACTAAGTAGAGGTAGAACTCCCTCCAGCTCGAAGTACTAGGTACTACAGTACTACACAGTACTATATCGTACTGGATAAACTGTCTACTGGATTACTGGTGTACTCTGCCCAGACCAGAGGCTAGGATTACTGGCCAAACCAAAGTATCAGTATTAGTGATACAAATACTCTGATATGGAAGGTACATCGTGATACAATACATTTGAATTGAAATCAAGTATTAGGATTACTCCAAAAAGGAGTAATACTATGGTATACAAATACTTTTTTCATCCAATTCTATTGGCTGAAAATGAAGCAGACCCGAGACCGCTGTATGAACGCAATCGGCCAGCAGCAGGAGCTGGAGGCGCGCTACAAGTACCTGGTACGATGGTGGTGGGACAGCATATCAAGACGATCGAGAACGTCGACATCGGCTTCGCAGTACCCAGGTTCGGGCACCACATCGTCAGAAGGAAGAACCACGTTGACACCGGCTTCGTGCAGCTAAAGAGCCCGACTACTTGGTGTGGCTTTACCGGATCAGTACCGCGCGTCCAAGTTCGATGTATGCGAGTACGAAGGCGTGCAATACTGCTCCGAGGTTAACATGACCATGAGCGAGTACTATCTGACGCAGTTTTCCGTGTCGTCGAGCAAGACGTGGCTCTGGACGATCGCCATTTTCTTGCTTGCCTTCTGCATCTTCCTGCGGCTCATCGGACTTATCTGCTGGAGTACCGCCGGTATTTGACACCGGCAAATATCCAGTTGATGCCGAAGAAGATCGGCCATGATCACGAGATAGCCCATCGAGTACGACACCAGCTCCCTGACCAGTGATGAACGTCTGAACGCGCGCCGTCATAAAGTTGAGCCTCACGGGGCTCCGCGTCTGCGGCCTGTGTGCCGTTGTGCTCGTCTTTGGGATTTCCAGGATTTCTGAAAGCGTAACTGTGACGAGGTGCCCAGAATATTTCCGGGAACCCATCGGTCAGCTGTCCGGCGCCGTCTCCCAGATTGCAGACAGCCTTCAAGCTTCGCCCTCTCCCGTGATTTAACCTGCCGTTACGCACGTGTGAACCCATGTCGCAGACCGGGTCTCAGAGAACTGGATCCCAGCCGCACACCCGGGAGTGATGTCCAGACATGACGGTCGCCAAGGTGTGAAAGATGTTCGCCGATGGACATGGAACACGTGCACGAAGTGGAGTTCGAATTAAGCCCCAGACTCCAGATCCCAGTCCCGGGTCCTGGATCCCAGACATTTCCCCGGATCAACTCCGGGAAGAGTCGCCTTGAAGGGGTGGTTTAGTGGGTGCAACTCAGGTGATGTGCTCCCACTGAGGTTCAAATGCCTCCCAAGATTCAGCCAATGAAGAGCTTGGATTCGTCGGTGACGCGCCCGAGCTGGAACTTGCGTCTGGTCGCAGCGGGTTGCTTCCCTTTTCAGTCAATCATCATCCGACTTTTTATCAAGAGCACGCTCGAAGATCGCCCAAGCCAGCCACTTCACGATCGATCTTCGCCCAAGTTCAAGGTGTAGCCATAGCCAGTAAAGCGCACGCCCTTGCTAGAAGGTCCTTACGTATTTGCATGTGTAAGATTTCAATCAGAGTTCAATTTGCCCCGAAGGACGCAAGCGAGCGCCGCCCCATCGCATTTGAGTGCAAGCCATGCAGTGACCAAGCTTCCCGACAGTGTAGACAAGTTCTCCGAATAAATTCAGCTCCAATTAACCAAGTCTTCCGTGTTTCGACGTGGTGGATTTCGTTATTCCATATCCCCACCTCTGGTCTTCGGCTTTGCCTGGCGACGCAGTGGTGCTTCATATCACGAGCCAAGATGGGCAGCAAGCACGACTCCGAACGTTCGCAGGGTCGGCATGCGCCTCGCCGCTAGCTACGTAACGTTGCGCACACGTCCGCACATACTGGCGCCGCCGCAGATGTCGCCAATGTGCACTTTGTGACGATGCGGCCTTTGCCGCCCCAACGGGATGGCACTGTGAGGTGCATATCACGCGCAACCAGTGTGCCCGGTGTCTCAGACGACTGTAGTGGGCTACGGCCGCAACCCGTAACAAAACGCTAGCGAGTGTGCAGAGCGATACGACCTTGTGACGGCAAGCAGCGGAGTCCTGAAACCAGAAGAAGTTTGAAGTATTATTTTGTATTACAGTGATACATTTTTAGCTAAGGATTAAACCAGGTAATCCTGATACAAATTTTCAAAAAGTAAGTATTTGTATTACTCCAAATAGTATTAATACCGAAAATGTATCATTCAGTAATACAATACTTTGAATAATCCGAGCCTCTGGCCCAGACCTCTCTAATAACGGGAATTCCCATTCTTTGCGTTATTTAGCCAATACTGGTACGAAGTGCATCCTTAGGAATGGTAAGGGAAGAGAATCCTTATACTGGGAACACCTCGTTAGAGGCTGTAGACAGCCCACCCAATATTAATTCCACGGTACTGCGTAATCGTAACCTGGGTCAACATTCGCGTAACATGTCGGCATTGTTTCGGCAGACCACAATTGTAACAGCAAATAAAAAACCTGCGTGTTCCCAGCCTAAGTCGCAGACGATCTAGTACCATACTGAAACTAGTCTAAATGTAGGAACTGACTGCAGTCACGAACTGCAGTCAGTTCCTATTTTTTATGGATTGCATAAAACGAACTAATTGCCATACCAACGAAGTCGCCGGCCTTCGGCTGGCGAGATGAAGCGCAGCGCGTAGCGCTGCAGCACTAGGGTAGGCCTAGCGGGCTTGGCCAGAGGGTTTATCATCGACGTGTGAAACGAAGTCTTTGCGCGGCGTGCTAAACCTCCACATTTTACCATTTCTCCGAAGGGGTTTTAGGGTAGGGCAGGGTGATATTGATGATTATATTGCTCTATGTTGCTGGCGAGTTGCTCGAAAGTTGTTATAGTTGGTGACTCTAACAAGGTTCATAAATGTAACGAAATGATGTATTGAATGAAGCAATCTGTGCACACAGTACTGCTTATCAACATTGTAGTTCCATGCAACATCGAGTTGTAGCATGCGAAATAGCTGCACAACACCTCCGTGGGAAGTCAGCCAAAGGTTGCCGGTGCTCTCACAGCGGGCTGGTACTTATTGGCATCGTTTAAGGTAGTGCTGCCAATCCTTGCAGGCTGGTACTCGTAAGTGTGTTAGCAACGCATCAACTCATTCGTATGATCAACCACAGTTGTATGCGAAGCACTGGCATGCTTCTTTCGCTCCACCTTCAGAATAAGGTGCCTTCGATGCTGTCGTGGATCCTGGACTTTTCCAGCTTGATCACCTCAGCGGAACCTCAGAGCTTCCACCAGGCATCCGGTTCTGGCGATGAGTGGCAGGCTCAGTCGTTGAGTGATGTCAGATTAGTATTTCAGGTGGACCCGGGTGTGTCCGACGGCTGCCAGGTGAAGGACGAAGTGTCTGACTGTCGCCAGGCCGTGGACAATGGGTGCAGCCTGTTATGCCGGCAAAACAACATGGCCTTGCTGCGCTGCATAAGGATTTAGTATGCCTAACTGCATGTTTCCTTTGGCGGAGTTACATGTACATTCTCACGGCTCGTCGGGCAGGTGGCTTCTGCCGACGACGATCCGTCTCTTTGAGAGCATGTCCAGGAAAGCTCGGGCTGGTTAGCATCAGCACCTAAAGTCTCTCCACATCTCTCACTCTTCAATTTTCTATCCGACCAACACATCAATACATTCGGCTCTATTTTCGTGCGGGTCCGCCCCGCATTGCTGTGTTGGGGTTTTTGGCGAAATTCGGCCCGGGGAACACTACAGATGCGTGACTAACCGAGACGTGGCTTTCCTCATTAAAATCCAACAAAATAAGGCATTACTTACAAACTTCAGGCGTCAATAGTGCTGGCGGCGCAACAAGCGTGTTAAGCCAGTCAATTTGGTCACTACCACAGAGCTTACAATTCTTAGCTAGACCGGTCTTATACGCTTTAAAGATGCCCAAAGTGAGTGCCAAATGCGAATTTTAATATGGTACATAATCCCGTTATTAGAGTGGTCTGACAATGTCTTCAGGAATCCAGCACGATTTCCCGTTATTAGAGAGGCCTGACAATGCCTTCAGGACACATAATATATTATATTCCCAAGAGAGAATATGTGGCTTCAGGGGCATTCGCACACAATTTGGACTTTTTATGTGCGAACGCCTTCCTTGACGTTTGGGTTTTCAGGAGCGACCCAATTTTGCACTTGGCTCTGGCGTTTTTCAAGCTGCTGTGAACATGTACTGGTACTGTAGTGCCATTTTCTCAAGCCCGGGTTGTTCTGACGGATAAACATCCTGTTTGTAGAAACGATAGAATTTGTTCACGTAGCCGGTGAGGTTGTGCTTAGAAAATAAATCTGCTCGATAATGTTTTCTGTTCACGTAAGCGAGCCCCAGGCGGGTTGATAGCCTGGATACGTACGGCACAGCATATTTACACCATTTCTCTGTGGCAGCTCTTCCATCGCAATAAAGCGTTATTGCAGCGCTCAAGAAGAATCGCCAATCTGCTAGCTACCGCCGGTACTAAAGGCTCTCTGGCTGAAGAAAACGCTACAGCAAACATCGTCAGTATCATTGAAAGCAAGAAGAGCGCCAGATATGTGTTATATTGCAGATGAGCTTACCAATGCCACGAACCTGCAGCAAACTATTTCTCTAAGCACAGGCATTTCATTTTTTTGTGGTCGAGGTTATCATTAAACACTACATTAAAGAATTATTTACTTCTAGCCGGTCTAAGTCGGTTGTTTCGCAGTGGGGCGAAACATTGCTCCATTTATCAAGGGGGCTAGTTGCATTCCCAATCGGTCCAAGGATGGTGTGGTGAAGGTTTGGAAGTACGTTGTCACGTCCTATTTGGTTGGGATGGAACCACTCACCAGTCGATCACTACTACAAAAATCTCCTCCCAAACAGCATTGTGGGGATCGTCAAATTTGATTCAAAATGGTCTTGTTAGTTGTTGGTTGTTACGTCGGAGCTCGAACTCGAGCCGGAGGATTAGCTTGATCACCTGCGTCCTAGCACTTCGACTCCGATTAGTTTCCCAAATATAGTTTGCCAAGACCAACATCCCCGACTATTATCTGCGCTGCTCAAACCACTTGGAGTATTCTGGGCTGCGCGGGATGAGGTGAAGTCGTCGTCGTGCATCATTCCAGCTCGTCCTCGCTTAGGACATCACTCACTTATCCTGGAGCATCCACTACCTACCTACCGAGCGACTCAACGCTCTTGCAAACACAATTTTCCAGGTTGGCACTTCGCGTAACTAGGTGCGTGTCAAGATGATGCAACCGAGCCGTTCACCCTCGTCGAGGGTGGCCGCCGACCTCGGCGAGACGGAAGGTATCGTTTGGTCCACTAGAGGGTCGATCGAATTTCCTGTTCCACAACGACCTCAACCAGACCGACCTCCACGGGCTCGATCGTACTGGCGGCGACGATATGAGCACTGGGTTCGCGGCGACGAACACCAAGAAGACCGAACGAGAAAGGCGTACGCCCCCGGAGCCATCGCCATGCTGCCCATACCAATGCAGATTGCTTTCCGGCGTAAGATGTTGTCCATCTTCGCGCTGCAGCTCATGCTTCTCACGACTCTAGTTGCTGCACTTACGTACGACTCCAAACTGAGCGAGTGGACACACGACACCTTCAAAAGAACTGTGGACCTGCTGGGACCGCTGGCAGGATCAATCACGGCACTTGCAGCTGTCTACTTCGCACGTACACGCTTTCCGCTTAACTGGCTCATCTTAGCTGCGTTCAGCTTCGTGCTCAGCCTTCTGGTGGCAGGTGTGCAGACATGGTTAAACACTCCGGCTGGGTTGTTCTGCTGCGGCTTCACCTTCGTGACGGTGTGCGTCATGATTGTCCTATCGGGTCTCTCGTACAGATACCGCGGGGATGCGATCCCTTCAGGGCCAAGTGCTGGAATGCAGCCGGACGTCGAAGGAGAATTGGTGCTTCGTTCTTCGCTCGTGTCGGGGTTCATGGCGTTCGCCTTGTCCGCCATCATTTCGGGCATCTTGTACGGCATTCTGGGCGGCACGGACGGCTTCGTGTCTCTGCGAGCGATGGGCTACTCGTTCGCGTTGGAACTGGTCCTGATCATGTGGTTCTCGTACGACGCCAGCAGCATGTACAGCATCATGACGCCCGACGAGTACATGAGCGGCGTCGTGTATTTTTACGTGGACCTCATCGTGCTCACGTGCGCCGCCTTCTTTGTGGCCGGCGTCATGTTCGTGGCTGCGATGTTCTGCCCCACTGCGAGCTTCGGCTATTGCAACTGCAACGGCTGCATGTGCTCCAGCCGCACCCGCCAAGAAGAGGAGAACGACGGTGTGAACCCGTACGACGTCGACGAGGACGGAGCCATTTCTTACGGCGTCGTCGAGACAGCGCGAGACCGAGATATTGAGCGGGGATGAAAACACCAGCGCAATGCTGATTTAATGATTTAACTATTGTGCATTTCATTAATTCTGCCGCATTAATTCTGTCGTAATTCTAATCTCATCTCGACCTTAATTTCTCCTTCACAATGCTAATTCTATGTCTAATTATGGGTAGCCCAACCTTGGGCGAAATGAGGGTGGTGATGGTGCGGTCGATTTACGATCGAATAAGCTAATCACGCCCGAGTTGCTGCTAAACTAGGCGATTGGCGGGTAGCAAACCCGCCATTCCGTCTTTATCCAAGCTTTTTCACCACGATGAGCTCGTAAGTGCTGATTTGAACGGTTAGGGTCGAGGCTCTAATTGAAGGCACACTTAACATTAAATATGAATTGAAATCCTTTTTATCGATCTAATTATGCCGGAATTGGAAGTCCACCCGCCAAAATTGGCGATAGGAACAATAACTAATACACGGATAGTTGCAGTTGCAGTTTGCTTTTTTCAGTTTTCCAAAAGCTCCCCCTGTCTAATCGAATCATTCAAACATTGTCAACAAATTCAGTTGTCCGCGATGGAGCAGGAATGGCAGCAGGTTTCGCGTCGGCGGCGAGCGAAGCCTCGGCGTGGCTCTTCGCACCCCCGAGCTGCTTCATCCAAAGGCTTCAAAGGGTCTTCGAATGGTAAGAAACTCCAATCCAATTGGAGCGCTGGTTGCAAGGCCAATGTGTCAATGGCTGGTCCAGAGCTCTCGCTGAGTCTCCGTTGCGTCGGACTCGACGCTGCTTTGCATCACAATGTATTGCAAAGATGGAAACGTGTATGGACAAGTGGTGATCGTTTGGTGGTTGTATTGTGCAGTCAGTGAAGAGGTAGTGGAGCCTGTGCCAGAGGTTTCCGCTGAGAAGCAGACGCAGATCATTCGGCGAGTCCGGGGCATCGCCGACGTCCTGCGGGACTCATTGCTGTTGAAAGATGCGCTGCGCGTGGTGACCGAGCAGTTTGATCTAAGCGCACTGAAGAAGTCAACGGGAGAAGAGAAGAAGGAAGAAGGAGACGCAGGAGTTGAGACGGACGACCGACCGACTCTCGTGGGCTATGGACTCGGGAGCTTCTGCGCTTCGTCGAATGCAGTGCATCAACTGGGCTTTCTTGTAGCGCTGGCTGAAGCTCTGAATCGAGGAAAGGCGACTGAGACCGAAGGCTCAGACGAGATTCAGCATCGAGCCGAGCTTTTCGACCCCGCCATGAACAAGGTCAGTGAAGCTGCTGCTTCTTCTGAAATGCAGGAACCTTATCCACAGCGGAACTAACTAGCTTGTGCGTGCCGCTTTCAATTGTAGAGTGACGCTGGAGTCGCTGAGCACTTCAAGCTCAAGATCATCCAGGAAAACGAGCACGGACGGCGGCGTGTGGCTCGCAACACGGTCTTCTTCATGCCTCATTGCGGCAAAGTCCTTTACCAGAACGTGCTCGCGTGCAACTGGGGGCCCGACGCGAAGAAGTTGATCATCATCGGCAACAGGTATGCTGTCAATCCTGTGGGTATGCAACAAGGTAGTAAAACTGACCTGACTGTGATGTTAGTTTCTCCGCGTATGGAGACCGTGTGCTCGCATCGAAAGAGCGGGAGCAGCTCGTTCTCGTCCGCGTGCTGCCATATCTGATCGAAGTGGCTCTCCCATGCGGCGTTCCCAAGAACCACGAGGACTTCACACGTTATGAGGCAGCCTTTAACGACCTCAGCGTGCACAGGTTCCCAGCGGAGCTGCTGGACCGAGCGCTCCTCGACGATACGGATCTGAGCGACCAAATGGCTGCAGTAGCTAGTGCGACCGGGCTTAGTCCGACGAGTTAAAGCCTCCTCCGCCCTCCATCGAGCTCAGCAGCTATGAACTTCATAATGAAGCGTCCAAGGCCGCCACGGAGCCACAACGTCGACTCTTATTCTAAAGCACGTTCTGCCCAAACGAGTCTCTAGTGGCGTGTGAAACGCCGACAACCGCAGAAGAAATCACCGACAACGGACTCGCGAAGAAGAAGCTTCATAGTCGAGAAACTCGAGTGTAGTTTTGAACGTTGCTGTTACTTTCGAAGAAGCCCGAGGAGAAAGAGTTCTCCAAAGAATGGAATCGGATCTACTGTGCAGTATATGGGTCACAAGCCTATGGATTCAGCGGAACCGAGTCGTCTTTCAGCAGGAAGAGATAACCGCGTCAAGCGCACAATGGTTTTGGGAGACAGCAATGAGACAGCTTCGAGCGATAGCAACGCGAGAGCGAAGAAAACCGAAAACACAACTACAAGGAATCAGGCTCCTCTTGTGCCAGCAGGAACTAGAGGACCGATCAAGAGAGCATTCACCGCGGGTGGTGAGCCCCGAACAACCACCGGACCGGATCAAGGCACCGGCGTTGCTAACCAGGCTTAGGCATCAATAACTGACCAAATGGAAGCGTCTGCCTCTCTCTCTACTTCGGGGAAGCGCAGGGCTGGCCCGCAGCATCGCAGCCCGCCAAGAATACGAGACGTTGCCTTGGAGCCGGCGTCGACGCGTCCGTTTCCATCACATCGCACGTTTCTCCTTCCGGTTTCTCCTTCCGGTCGGTTGTGGCTCTTGGGGGCACTTTGCAGCCTTCAGCCCGAATGACATTTGCGCGGTGCATCGGAGGCGAGCCTGACCCCTTGTGTTGTGCAGCAGTGCCCCGCGACGTCCAGCCCGGGCGGATGAAAGTGCGGCAGCTTCTCGGTTGGCCTCGATCTGGGACCCCCGCCGACATGGCAGCGCTATCCAACCGCAAGAGTCAAGCCCCAAGCAGCAGCAACAACCGGGAGCACGACGACGAGCAGATCGTCTACGCCCCGTTTGCAGACACTGGCAAGCCATCCATCGACGACACGCCCACACAAGAGCCGAGCGCGCCTCGCGCAGGCAACAACAACTTTGCCAAGGAGATGGAGGTCTCGCACCTTGTCACCGTGAGTAGATCTTGCGCTGGTAAAGCTAGAAAGAAGAGAGCTAACTGTGTACTGTGTTGGTGTACAATGAAGCAGAGCAAAGGTGACGGCGAGAACCCCGAGACGCCGGAAGACAAGGCTCCTGCCTCGACGATCTTCTCGCCTTCTCGGCACGAGAGCCATAGCGTCACGGAGAAAGGGATCAGTCGGCCACGAACGTCGCGGTGCAGCAGCGACGACAGCAGCAACAGCAGTACAGCTTCGTCCTCTCGCTCGCCGTCCGGCGCGGCGATACCGACGAGCTCGGGATCTACCGCGAAGATCTTGTCGCCGACGGCTTCGCCGCCGCCGAAGGTGACGTTCCGCAAGGGCGAGAAGAGCTTCCTGGACTTCCACCAACACTACGCCATCACCAGACACCTGGGCGAGGGCTCGTACTCGACGGTGAAGCAGGTGACGCACCGCAAGAAAGGGGGGTTCTACGCCTGCAAGATCGTGGACAAGCTGAGCCTCTCGGACGTGGATCGAGCCGCTCTCTCGCACGAGGTGCGCGTGCTTTCGAGCGTCAGCCACGTCAACATCATGCGCTTGTACGAGGTCATCGAGGACGACGCCAAGTGCTACCTGGTCACAGAGCTCGCGGAAGGCGGCGACCTGTTCGACCGCATCGTCAAGCAAGGCAAATTCCCCGAGCGTGAGGCACAGAAAGTGACCGCGGCGCTGGTCGAGGCGCTGCATTACTGCCACACGCACAGCATCATTCACCGCGACGTCAAGCCGGAGAACGTGTTGCTCTCGGGCGACGACGTGAAGCTCTGCGACTTTGGCTTCGCTCGGCAGCTCAACCACCAGGAAGAGCAAGCGTCCGACTCGTGCGGCACCCCGGGCTACGCTGCTCCCGAGATCCTGGACGGACGATCGTATGGGCTGGAGGTCGACGTGTTCTCGCTCGGCGTCGTGACGTACATTATGCTGTGCGGCTACCCGCCGTTCCCGATGAAGCTCGCTCAGCTCCGTACGCATCGCTTCAACGTGCGCTTCCCTTCCAAGGACTGGGCGGGCGTCCACCCGGACGTCAAGACGCTCCTTTCCAAGATGCTGCACGTGGACCCCAAGGAGAGGCCGTCGATGGCCGTGCTTCGTTGCCATCCGTGGATCCAGGCGGGTCGACTCACGCTAGAGCGTCTGCGTCGTGAGAATGACGAGCGTCGTCGACTAGCTGACCTGACGCGGCGTCAGCAGGCGGCGTCTGCGATCCGCAAGAAGCTCGTCATGGGCGGCTTTGAGGCCGTCAAGTATGGGCGCAACGGGCTGCCCCATCGCACCAAGCTGCGGTTGTCAACTGACGGCAAAGTCCTCAGCTGGCAGCCTAAGCTGCTGAAGCGGAGCTTGCTGCGGTACCAGAACGCGCGCAGCTTTACCAGTTTGTTTGGGATCGGTGGCAAGGACCACAACGGCAGTAGTCAACCGGATCTGCACGCTGCCCAGCCTGAACCGAGTCGAGTGCAAGAAGCCGGCATCGTCGGTACGCCTAACAGCGAGCGCGAGGAGTCTGAGCACAGTGCTAACGCCTCCGCTTCGTCCCCCCGTTCCACCGATAGCTCGTCAAGTAGCACGTCTGACGCTATTAACGAGAAGCGTCTGTGGTGGCGCTCGCTACGTCGGGAGCGTGGTGCGAAGACTGAGCGCACTGCCAGCGGCGGCTTCACGCTCAGCTTCACCGCTCGGCAGACCGGGAGCACCCCGTCATCGCCTGTAACGCTCCCAGCGGCCAAGGTGCTGCGAATGCGAGCGCCAAGTACGAACTTGGACCAGCAACCCATGACGCCTTCAGCTACGTCTCCGGATCGCCTGGACGACTCCATTAAGCTGCACGACATCCGTGAAATGCTTGTCGGCGACAACGCCCCATTCTTTGCGGGCCACGCCATGAACTTGCCCAACTCGGCCAAGCGAGCTGTGGACCCAGCTTGTGTGTTGTCGGTGTGCACGCGCTTCCGTGAGCTCCATCTCGAGTTCTCGAACGAAGGGATTCGCGATGGTTTCGTGTATTTACTCCAGCAAGCTACACTGCCATTGCAGCAGTGCGCTTCAAGTCAGCCTCCACGCTGGGTGAAGACGACGTCAACACCTCCGCCGGCCCCGCAGAATTTATCTGATCGTGGATATGAAGCTTTCGTGCCCACAACACCACCGGATGAAGATTCGAAGTTGCAGCCGGATGAGGAGTTCGCAGTGAAGATAGGAGCTGAACGTGAACATAGCAGTCGACCGGAAGTCGACGAGGAGGAAGTGGCGGCCGTGGTCAAGGAAGCAACGGCGGCGAGATCCAACAACCAGGACGAATGAGTTTGCTTTTAATTATTAGTTTTTGCGTAGGAATTCGACAAATAATGGGAAAGCCATGCCTCCTCACAGCACTTTGTCTATATACCTGCCTTGCGAATTGTCGGCAGTCGATGGCAACGATCTCTACTGACGGTAGTTTGCTGATGTCAGCGGAGGCTCGCACTTGCGTCGCGCCTGGCTAGCTATTCCGAAGCGTTTTTTTGCTCACTGTTAGCGCAATTGGTATATCAAGAGCACTTCGATTTCTAGTCTGGTAGTGTTGATGTGCTTCCACAAAGGAATACCTCGGACTGCTCGTTATCGTTGTGAATGAGAGAAGGGCCTCGTCACTGGCCTATACGTGTATTTCTACGCAGAAGCTGACACCGGCCAGACGAGCGAAATTCCGCTCAACTTCCTTCGTCGAGTTCAGCATAAACATCTAATTTGCATAATCCGATCCCAATGAGATGTTGACGTGCGCAGTTGTCAACAGTGAATTTGTCGCAAGCCGAAGTGCTGTCGTCTATATCACAAAGCTCGACTCGTCGATTCCAGTCCCCGCCATTGAAAGGTGAAACGAGCTGGCAGCTTCCGAGAAGATAATCGACCCGAAGCGCTGCATAATCAATATTACGATGAAAATGACAACATTTTTTGTCAATCCCAAAAATCGACTTGCCTTATTCGCAAGGCAATGAATGAACTCACAAACTGCTCACTTTCACTTTTGCTTCTTCAGCCCCAAGCATCACTTCAAGCATCAGCACCAATGGCTCCCAACTCAACCTCCCCCAAGATGACCTATCGCTTTCTGGGCGACTCCGGTCTTCTGGTCTCCAAGTTCGCCCTCGGATCCTGGATGAGTTACGACGAAAAGTACACTGTCGATGGCTGGTACGAGATGGTCAAGATCGCCTACGAGCACGGCATCAACTTCTACGACACGGCCGAGATCTATGGCAACGGCCAAGCCGAGGAACTTCTGGGAGGAGCCATCAAGAAGGGCATCAAGGAGGGAAAGTGGAGTCGTGAGGACCTCGTCATCTCCACGAAGGAGTTCAGCAGCCGCAAGGGGTTCACGGAATCCGGCCCCAACGACCAGGGCAACAGTCGAAAGCACATCTTGGAAGGAATCAAGGCGTCGCTCAAACGCCTCGACCTCGAGTACGTGGACGTCATCTTCTCGCACCGACCGGAGCCTTACACGCCCATTGAAGAGACCGTGCGGGCCATGAACTTCGTCATCAACCAGGGATGGGCCTTCTACTGGGGCACCAGCGAGTGGCAGCCCTCTCAAATCCGTGAGGCCTGCGAGATCGCTGATCGGCTCGGGTTGATCCGTCCCATTGTCGAGCAAGCTCAGTACAACATCTTCGAGCGCAACAAAGTGGAGTACGACTTCGTGGACCTCTACAAGAAGTACAAGTTGGGACTCACGACGTGGTCGCCGCTGGCGTATGGCGTGCTGTCGGGCAAGTACAGCAGTGGCAAGCCTGACGGTTCGCGCTTCACGACGCCCCTGTTCAAGGAGGGCTCCGTGACGAATGGTTTCGAGGAACGCGTCGAGATGGCGGATGAGCTCAAGCCGATTGCCAAGGAGCTGGGCTGCTCGCTCGCTCAGATGTCATTGGCGTGGGCGGTCTCGAACGAGCACGCGTCGACGGTGCTGATCGGGGCCAGTCGCCCTTCGCAGCTAGAGGAGAACCTCAAGTCGCTCGAGTTCATCGACAAGATCACCCCGGAGGTGAAAGCCAAGATCAACGCAATCGTCAAGTTTGTGCCTTCGGTGTCGGAGATGGACGAATTCTCTCTTCTGCGCGGCCGCCACCTGTAAGTTTCGCATTGACAACGAGGAGTTTGTGAGCAGCAGTGGCATGTAGCTCGCTATATCTTTCATCGCAGTTAAAACACTTTGAAACAGTCTAAATTGGTTTTTATTGGTTTCAACACCACTAGGAATTATTTTAATGGCCGTCATTCTTCGAAGACTGGCGCCGCATCCTTGACGTCGGAGAGCTTGGCTCCTCCTCTCCCCCAGAGTCAAAGTAGGCGTTGCTGGAACCTGCACGTTGCCTGGTATCAACTTGGAAGTCGAGAACGTCGCTTGAGTTCCGATCCCGCTTCATCGGCTTGCCTCGCACCGTCGAAGGTAATCGGTAGATTGATTTCCGGCGCGCGAGCATGATCTTGCGATTGAAGATGGACGAGCAGGCGAGGAACACGGAGATGGCAGCAACGAATAGCAGGTACGTCCGACGTGAGACCAGCTTGGACGCGTGGGCCTTGATCATGAAAATGAGAGCGAGCTCTCCGATCTGGCAAAGGCCCACCGCAGCCAGAAACGCCTTGCGCGGACTGATACGGAAGAAGGTCATGACTCCAGTCATGGACACCGTCTTGATGCCCACGATAAGCAGCACCATGGACAGAATTTCGCCTGCGTTTCGGAGGAGGAACATTGGGTTGAGGATCATGCCGACGCAAGCGAAGAACATACTTCCGAACAAGTTTTCCATCACTCGGATCGACGTGAAAGCCCCCTTGGCGTTTCCTGATACATGGACGAAGGCCAAGCCAGCCAGGAAAGCCCCGCACTCGAGCGATAGTCCAATCATCTCGGAGAAAAGTGCCATGAAAAGGCACACAGACACCACGCCAAGAAGCACGAGCGGAGCGTTGTGGAATTCTTCCATGGCGGTCAGGAACTTCAGCAGCCTAGGCACCACGTATTGGTGCAGACAAAACGTCATGCCGACGACCACAGCGTAGGCGATGACAGTGCGCACCATGGCCACACCAATCCACCCGACCGAACGCACGGAAAACCACTCGGGTGTGCCCAGAGCAAAGCTCATCAGCACGTCCTGAATCGCAATAATGGACGTCACCGTCTACAAGGAAACACGAAAAAGTGAGCAAGCTCGACAGGTTTCCCGTTTCACAGCATCTGTACGAACCCGACCAAACGAGGAATCCTGGATCTTGTGTTCTCGGATATGTTCGTACAGCGGCGCCGTCGTGGAGAAGCACACGCCAAGCCCAATGCTCAATCCTTCCACAAACGACGTCGTCCAGCCGATGTTCACGGCCACACCAGCGACGAGCAGCACCGTGGACACGATGTACGCCACGCCGCCGACAAAGTACTTCCGGAAGATGTCCTCGGGTTGCTGCGGCGAGTACGCGGCTCCATGTCCGAACAGCAAGAAGACGGAACCAAAGAGCGAGATCGTCTCCACTTCCTTGTAGAGCCTCACGACACCCAAGCACGAGGGCCCCACCAGCGCTCCGCCCAGCAAGTACCCGGCATGTGGAGGGATGTTGAAGTACGTGGCGATAATCCCTCCAATTGCCGACACACCGAGCAGCACGGCCACCTGTGCTAGCAGCTCCATGTCGTAGTGCAGCACGGCCGGGTCAGCGTTCTTCTCCACGGTCTCGAGCTTCTTGAGCTGCTCGGCGTTGAGCCCCGTGGTGTTTTTCAGATGGCCCGTCTCGTAGTCCATCTGCTTGATGCCGTCCTTCTCGAGCTTCTGCTCGCGCTCCTCTTCTTCCTGGTGGGCCAGCACCTCCTGCAGCTTCTTGGACTGCAGCTCTTCCTCGAGCTCCACGTGCTCGAGCTCCAGCAGCGTGCCGTTCAGCCCCAGCGCGAGTCTCTGCAGGTTCCGCTGCACGCCCAGCAGCTCGTCGCGCAGCTGTTGCCGTTCGCGAAGTTGCGTCTGCGTGTACTTGGCCAATGGGTCGCTGGCCTCCATGGAACGGATACTTTTGCCTACCGACTGCTCTAGCTGCTTCACAATGTGGAGATGCTCCTCAACCTGGTCGATGGACACGTCGGCAGCCGTCACTACTGCGTCTATGACTTCCTGGGAGCCTTGGCCACTTGAGTCGAGGCTTGAAAGTGACAGGGTGTCGGCGGAAGGCGCGGATTTCACCTCGATACTGAGGGTATTGGAAGGGAGAGAGATGGTAGGGGTTATCGTGGGCGCTACGGACGCTGGGACGGCGGGAACTTCGGGCTCGGAGAGCACATCGATCTGCGCTACAACGTGGACGCAACGGGAAAGTGCGAGCAGCGCTACGAGCAGCGCAACGAACCCCCAAGCGCAGCTACCCCCGACGCGAGGCATGCCCGTTTCTGCAGTAGAACCGGTTGTGAAGAAGATACCCATTTTGGAGGAATTGGGTGAAAACAAACCTTTTAGGACCTATTTTTGCATACTTTGTTCAAGTCAGCGGCCGTTGCATCACATGACGCATATAGTTGAAGTCAAAGTGCTGCCCTCAGCATGTGAATTCCTGCCATGTGCCATGCCATGCATGGCGGTCGATTACGCTACCATTTCGCGGCGTCTGATGACGGGTATCTTCAATACCTAACGGCGTAGGATTCACTGGTACCGTCTCTGTTGGTTGGTCTTGTCATTCCCCAATCTTCCTCCCGACAGTCATGGCGGCTTCGTCTCCGTTCAGTTCTTGGCAAGCTGCACTGCTCCACTTCCAGGAGGCCTGGATCGATGCGTGGCAGCTCAAATTGCTGCCCTACGCGAGCTCCGGCGCACTGGCGTCGGCACTGCAGCTGCTGCTCGCGCTCATCGCGCTCACGTGGCTGGCCAGCGTCGTGACGCGCAACTACTCGTTCACAGACCGCCTGTGGTCCATTACGCCTGGCATGTTCGCGTGGCACTTCGCCTACCACGCGTACCTTCAGGACGACGACGTGTGGGACCAGCGGATGGTGCTGATGGCGGCGCTCTCGACTCTGTGGGGCTGCCGACTCACGTTCAATTTCTGGCGCAAAGGCGGCTACAAGCTCAGCGAGGAGGACTACCGCTGGGCCGTCGTGCGGAAGTTCAAGTACATGCACTGGACGCTATTCGAAGTGTTCAATCTCGTCTTCATCGCCGGGTACCAGCACCTTCTGCTCCTGCTGATGGCCATTCCGTCGTACGCGGTCTACTTCCACCGCCACGAGGAGCTGAACGTGGTGGACGGCGTCGCTACTATGTTGTTCCTGCTGCTCTTACTGCTTGAGACGGTGGCTGATCAGCAGCAGTGGAACTTCTACAAGGAGAAGTACGCGCGGATCGCGCAGAAGGAGCCGCTCACGGGAGACTACAAGGCCGGCTTCAACCGCAGTGGATTGTTCCGCTTCAGTCGCCACTCGAACTTCTTCGGCGAGATGTCACTGTGGTGGGCGTTCTACCTCTTCACTATTGCAGTGTCGGAGTCTGCGATGAACCCGTCTGTCGTGGGCACGGTGCTGTTAACACTGCTCTTCATGGGATCGGCGCCGTTTACAGAGTCTATCACAGCGTCCAAGTACCCGCTTTACAAGCAGTACCAGCGTCGTGTATCGATGCTGATTCCTTGGTTCCCGTCGGCCGAGCAAGCCTCAGACGTTCACCAAGAGTAGAAAGTCATGGGCTAACGTGGTTTATTCAATGTCAAGTTCCACGAGTTCTGCGACCTGGTTTCTCATAGGTGGCTAGGGTCAACAGAATGATCCTAACTCGAAACACTAAGCAAACCAGTGATGGCCAAAAATGTATTGCGGGTTTGGCATTTTGCAATACTGGGAGAAATACTTTACTGCAAGCTCTCGTGGGTACTGCAATACATACTGCAGCGACACTGGGTATTGCAGTAAGTATTTTATGGCGATCCCCAGAATCCCTTTCAAAATCGTTCCGCAAAGGTCGTCCTCTAATTGCATTCCCTGAGCGTTGGGTGCCAGCACGGGTGGCGCGAGTCCTCAAAGGTGCGAGAATCCGACAGCGCTCATGCCAGCTCTCATTTTGGCTTTTTCCTCGTACACCTCAACCGACCATGGCTCTTCGCGCAAGCTCCTTTTGAATCGGCAGCGAAGACGCGCGGTTCTACTTTGATGTCCATCTCACCGATGGCATGGTCTCCTATCAATGCCGAAAACACCCGAGCCGTCCATGTCCAGAGGAGTATTGCATAGTATTGCAGTAATATTGGAAACTCGTCAGGTATTGCAGTATGTATTGAAGGTAAGCATGGTAGTTGCAATACATACTGGAGGTTCTTAAGTTTCTTGTAATGCCCAGCAATGTATTTTTGGCCATCACTGAAGCAAACCACCGCAAAATTGTCGAGTAGATCATAAAGAAACAATGTACTCGTCCAACTAATTCGATTCGTACAACTACTGCAGATAACTCACTCTCGAGTCTGTGGTGTCCGAAATCGGAACTAGCACCAAACTCCGCACAAACTGCTGCCCTACCGCTTTACTGCTCTACTGCTCGCGACGCGAGTCGAACTCGGCCTGGATCTCCTCGGCCGATTTGCCCGACGTCTCCGGCACCAGCTTCAGAGCGAGCAGGTAGAAAATCGCCAGCAGCACCACGAACGGCACGTACGCGTAGTCGTTGAGCGCGTCCGACACGTACGGGTATGACACGCCTACGATGAGGTTGCACAGCCAGTTGATGCCGATGCAGAGCGACGACGCGCTGGCGCGGATCGAGTCCGGGAAAATGTCGGCCGTCATGACCCACACGAGCGGGCCCAGCGTCACGCCGAACACGATCACGTACAGCGCCGTGAACACGATGGACAGAGCGGACACGTCCACGATGAACGCCACCGTCATGCCGATGGACATGACCACCATGCCCGCCAAGCCCCAGAGGATCATGTTGCGTGCGCCGAAGCGGTTGGCCAGCACGCCCGTGAAGAAGGCGGGCCAGATGTTGATGAAGTCGATGACGAGCGTGCCCACGCGCGAGTCCGAGATGCCGGCGTCCGAGAAGATGCTGCCCGAGTAGTAGAACACGGCGTTGATACCCGAGAGCTGCTGCGCGCACGAGAGCATGATGCCGGCCAGAAGCTGCATGCGGTAGCGCGGCGCGAACATGGACTCCTTCTTGGGCGTCGCGTCGATCAGACCCTCCTCGGCGCTAGCCTTGCTCACCTCGAGCCACGACAGAGCCGTCTGCACGTGCTCCTCGCCGTACAGACGAGCGATGACCTGCTTGGCCTCCTCCTTGCGGCCCTGGTTCAGCAGCCACGCGGGGCTCTCCACGCACATGGACGGCGCCAGCAGCAGGTAGATGGCGGCCAGCACGACGGGGAACGCCGCCAGGTAACGCCAGCCCGAGCTCGTGTTGGCGAAGAAGAAGGTGATGGCCGGGAACAAGATGCCGATGGTCGTGAAGATCTGCAGGCCCAGGCCCAGCGTGTTGCGCATGTGCGGCGGCGACAGCTCGTTGATGTAGCCGCCGATCGTGGCCGTCGCGGTACCGGACGAGATGCCGGCAATGAGGCGGCCCAGAGCGAAGAGCCACACGTTGGAGACCACCGCCTGCACGACGCCGCCCACGATCATGAAGAGGCAGTTGCCCATGAGGGCCTTCTTGCGCCCGTACTTGTCGCTGAAGTGGCCGCAGCACAGCGAGCCCACCATGGCGCCGAAGATCCATGCGTTCACAGCGAACGTCCACTCGAGCTTCGAGTGGCCCGGGAACATGAGGCACGTGTCGTCGGCCACGGGGCGCGCATTGCACTGGTCGGTGTCGTTGTACTGCGACAGGTTCATCTGCGAGGTGGACCACCCGCTCTGGAACGGCTGCAGCCACGACAGCAGCGCGCTGGTGTACAGGATGGTCTTGGGCTTGATGAGGCGCGCGGCGGCCTTGTTGGCCTCGTCGAAGGCCGTGAAGGGCTTGGGGGAAGCGCTTTCGGCGTAGTTGTCCGCCATGCTTGCTTGGTTGGTTGGCAGCGAGGGTGCTTGCTTGCTACGGTGTTGGTGTTGGTGTCGCTAGACGCTGGTCGCTAGACTGCGTTGAGAGACTTGCTTGGTGCTTGTCTAAATGGGAAGTGAGGATCGGAGTCGTCCGTGCGGCTTGAGCTCGTTGCACCCGGACAGGCTGGCATGGCTTACTTTTGACAGGACGAGAGACAGCTGGCCGGGCCGCCGCGCTTCAAGCGAGGTGAGTGGGTGCTGTTGGTCGCTTGATTCAGAGCCTGCTCTCTCTTCGTGAGACGACTGCGTTTCCGCGCTCGACCGTATGTTGGCCGATTGATCCTGACGATTGGTACTGGTGGTGTGTGCCATTTGCAATGTGACGTCTTGTTGGTGTCTCTTGAAGTTTGCGAAGGTCGAATAAAAACTTTATGGACGCGGCGGTGCTTTTCAGATGACAGCCAAGGAGGAGGTCGTGCTGGGGCTGAGCCGAGAGGGCTGGTCGGTACAGAAGCAGTAAGTGATCCGTAGGTGGCATTGGTTCAGACTCGACATAACACTTCCAGCCCTCCACCTGATCCATTCGCCACGTCTGGCAAAAAAGATCATGAAGAGATGCTCAAAATTGCGCCTCGTCACATATCGCGCACTGAAAGCTTGGGTTGGATCCTGGATAGGAAGTCGGAAATAGGTTTTCTGGATATTCAAACCAAGCAAACAGAAGATGAAGAAGCGCCTCTGATCTCTGGCGCCTCGAAACGAACCCTGTGCAACCGCACTGGTGCACTAAGCGAACATCTACGCCTTCGCTCCTGCGCTACGTGTGTGACGGGGGAGGTTACGATATCTTCCCTCGCATTTGCGGCCAAGTTGCCTGCCTACGCCGAAGTAGTGGCACATTCAGCAGCAGCGCTGCATACGGAATTGATAATTCATAAACCCAGTACGACCTCGAGTGCAGGCTTCGTCAGACCATCACCGCCACTTCTTACTACGTAGTACCTGTAGAAGCCGCTTGCTTCCCAACGGAATGATCCCAACTCAAAACAGTAAGCAAACCACCGAGAAATCGTCGAGTAGATCATAAAGAAACAATCTATTCGTACAACTACTGCAGATAACTAACCCTCGAGTCTGTGGTGTCCGAGATCGGAACTAGCACCAAACTCCGCACAAAACTGTTGCCCTACCGCTTTACTGCTCTACTGCTCGCGACGCGAGTCGAACTCGGCCTGGATCTCCTCGGCCGATTTGCCCGACGTCTCCGGCACCAGCTTCAGAGCGAGCAGGTAGAAGATCGCCAGCAGCACCACGAACGGCACGTACGCGTAGTCGTTGAGCGCGTCCGACACGTACGGGTATGACACGCCCACGATGAGGTTGCACAGCCAGTTGATGCCGATGCAGAGCGACGACGCGCTGGCGCGGATCGAGTCCGGGAAAATGTCGGCCGTCATGACCCACACGAGCGGGCCCAGCGTCACGCCGAACACGATCACGTACAGCGCCGTGAACACGATGGACAGAGCGGACACGTCCACGATGAACGCCACCGTCATGCCGATGGACATGACCACCATGCCCGCCAAGCCCCACAGGATCATGTTGCGTGCGCCGAAGCGGTTGGCCAGCACGCCCGTGAAGAAGGCGGGCCAGATGTTGATGAAGTCGATGACGAGCGTGCCCACGCGCGAGTCCGAGATGCCGGCGTCCGAGAAGATGCTGCCCGAGTAGTAGAACACGGCGTTGATACCCGAGAGCTGCTGCGCGCACGAGAGCATGATGCCGGCCAGAAGCTGCATGCGGTAGCGCGGCGCGAACATGGACTCCTTCTTGGGCGTCGCGTCGATCAGACCCTCCTCGGCGCTAGCCTTGCTCACCTCGAGCCACGACAGAGCCGTCTGCACGTGCTCCTCGCCGTACAGACGAGCGATGACCTGCTTGGCCTCCTCCTTGTGGCCCTGGTTCAGCAGCCACGCGGGGCTCTCCACGCACATGGACGGCGCCAGCAGCAGGTAGATGGCGGCCAGCACGACGGGGAACGCCGCCAGGTAACGCCAGCCCGAGCTCGTGTTGGCGAAGAAGAAGGTGATGGCCGGGAACAAGATGCCGATGGTCGTGAAGATCTGCAGACCCAGGCCCAGCGTGTTGCGCATGTGCGGCGGCGACAGCTCGTTGATGTAGCCGCCGATCGTGGCCGTCGCGGTACCGGACGAGATGCCGGCAATGAGGCGGCCCAGAGCGAAGAGCCACACGTTGGAGACCACCGCCTGCACGACGCCGCCCACGATCATGAAGAGGCAGTTGCCCATGAGGGCCTTCTTGCGCCCGTACTTGTCGCTGAAGTGGCCGCAGCACAGCGAGCCCACCATGGCGCCGAAGATCCATGCGTTCACGGCGAACGTCCACTCGAGCTTCGAGTGGCCCGGGAACATGAGGCACGTGTCGTCGGCCACGGGGCGCGCATTGCACTGGTCGGTGTCGTTGTACTGCGACAGGTTCATCTGCGAGGTGGACCACCCGCTCTGGAACGGCTGCAGCCACGACAGCAGCGCGCTGGTGTACAGGATGGTCTTGGGCTTGATGAGGCGCGCGGCGGCCTTGTTGGCCTCGTCGAAGGCCGTGAAGGGCTTGGGGGAAGCGCTTTCGGCGTAGTTGTCCGCCATGCTTGCTTGGTTGGTTGGCAGCGAGGGTGCTTGCTTGCTACGGTGTTGGTGTTGGTGTCGCTAGACGCTGGTCGCTAGACTGCGTTGAGAGACTTGCTTGGTGCTTGTCTAAATGGGAAGTGAGGATCGGAGTCGTCCGTGCGGCTTGAGCTCGTTGCACCCGGACAGGCTGGCATGGCTTACTTTTGACAGGACGAGAGACAGCTGGCCGGGCCGCCGCGCTTCAAGCGAGGTGAGTGGGTGCTGTTGGTCGCTTGGTTCAGAGCCTGCTCTCTCTTCGTGAGACGACTGCGTTTCCGCGCTCGACCGTATGTTGGCCGATTGATCCTGACGATTGGTACTGGTGGTGTGTGCCATTTGCAATGTGACGTCTTGTTGGTGTCTCTTGAAGTTTGCGAAGGTCGAATAAAAACTTTATGGACGCGGGCGGTGCTTTTCAGATGACAGGCAAGGAGACGTGCTGGGGCTGGGCCGAGTGGACTGGCTGGTGCAGAGGCCAGTAAGCGATCCGCAGGTGGCATTGTTAATACCACTTCCAGCCCTCCACCTGATCCATTCGCCACATCTGGCAAAAAAGATCATGAAGAGACGCTCAAAATTGCGCCTCGTCACATATCGCGCACTGAAAGCTTGGGTTGGATCCTGGATAGGAAGTCGGAAATAGGTTTTCTGGATATTCAAACCAAGCAAACAGAAGATGAAGAAGCGCCTCTGATCTCTGGCGCCTCGAAACGAACCCTGTGCAACCGCACTGGTGCACTAAGCGAACTCTACGCCTTCGCTCCTGCGCTACGTGTGTGACGGAGGAGGTTACGATATCTTCCCTCGCATTTGCGGCCAAGTTGCCTGCCTACGCCGAAGTAGTGGCACATTCAGCAGCAGCGCTGCATACGGAATTGATAATTCATAAACCCAGTACGACCTCGAGTGCAGGCTTCGTCAGACCATCACCGCCACTTCTTACTACGTAGTACCTGTAGAAGCCGCTTGCTTCCCAACGGAATGATCCCAACTCAAAACAGTAAGCAAACCACCGAGAAATCGTCGAGTAGATCATAAAGAAACAATCTATTTGTACAACTACTGCAGATAACTAACCCTCGAGTCTGTGGTGTTCGAGATCGGAACTAGCACCAAACTCCGCACAAAACTGCTGCCCTACCGCTTTACTGCTCTACTGCTCGCGACGCGAGTCGAACTCGGCCTGGATCTCCTCGGCCGATTTGCCCGACGTCTCCGGCACCAGCTTCAGAGCGAGCAGGTAGAAGATCGCCAGCAGCACCACGAACGGCACGTACGCGTAGTCGTTGAGCGCGTCCGACACGTACGGGTATGACACGCCCACGATGAGGTTGCACAGCCAGTTGATGCCGATGCAGAGCGACGACGCACTGGCGCGGATCGAGTCCGGGAAAATGTCGGCCGTCATGACCCACACGAGCGGGCCCAGCGTCACGCCGAACACGATCACGTACAGCGCCGTGAACACGATGGACAGAGCGGACACGTCCACGATGAACGCCACCGTCATGCCGATGGACATGACCACCATGCCCGCCAAGCCCCACAGGATCATGTTGCGTGCGCCGAAGCGGTTGGCCAGCACGCCCGTGAAGAAGGCGGGCCAGATGTTGATGAAGTCGATGACGAGCGTGCCCACGCGCGAGTCCGAGATGCCGGCGTCCGAGAAGATGCTGCCCGAGTAGTAGAACACGGCGTTGATACCCGAGAGCTGCTGCGCGCACGAGAGCATGATGCCGGCCAGAAGCTGCATGCGGTAGCGCGGCGCGAACATGGACTCCTTCTTGGGCGTCGCATCGATCAGACCCTCCTCGGCGCTAGCCTTGCTCACCTCGAGCCACGACAGAGCCGTCTGCACGTGCTCCTCGCCGTACAGACGAGCGATGACCTGCTTGGCCTCCTCCTTGCGGCCCTGGTTCAGCAGCCACGCGGGGCTCTCCACGCACATGGACGGCGCCAGCAGCAGGTAGATGGCGGCCAGCACGACGGGGAACGCCGCCAGGTAACGCCAGCCCGAGCTCGTGTTGGCGAAGAAGAAGGTGATGGCCGGGAACAAGATGCCGATGGTCGTGAAGATCTGCAGGCCCAGGCCCAGCGTGTTGCGCATGTGCGGCGGCGACAGCTCGTTGATGTAGCCGCCGATCGTGGCCGTCGCGGTACCGGACGAGATGCCGGCAATGAGGCGGCCCAGAGCGAAGAGCCACACGTTGGAGACCACCGCCTGCACGACGCCGCCCACGATCATGAAGAGGCAGTTGCCCATGAGGGCCTTCTTGCGCCCGTACTTGTCGCTGAAGTGGCCGCAGCACAGCGAGCCCACCATGGCGCCGAAGATCCATGCGTTCACAGCGAACGTCCACTCGAGCTTCGAGTGGCCCGGGAACATGAGGCACGTGTCGTCGGCCACGGGGCGCGCATTGCACTGGTCGGTGTCGTTGTACTGCGACAGGTTCATCTGCGAGGTGGACCACCCGCTCTGGAACGGCTGCAGCCACGACAGCAGCGCGCTGGTGTACAGGATGGTCTTGGGCTTGATGAGGCGCGCGGCGGCCTTGTTGGCCTCGTCGAAGGCCGTGAAGGGCTTGGGGGAAGCGCTTTCGGCGTAGTTGTCCGCCATGCTTGCTTGGTTGGTTGGCAGCGAGGGTGCTTGCTTGCTACGGTGTTGGTGTTGGTGTCGCTAGACGCTGGTCGCTAGACTGCGTTGAGAGACTTGCTTGGTGCTTGTCTAAATGGGAAGTGAGGATCGGAGTCGTCCGTGCGGCTTGAGCTCGTTGCACCCGGACAGGCTGGCATGGCTTACTTTTGACAGGACGAGAGACAGCTGGCCGGGCCGCCGCGCTTCAAGCGAGGTGAGTGGGTGCTGTTGGTCGCTTGATTCAGAGCCTGCTCTCTCTTCGTGAGACGACTGCGTTTCCGCGCTCGACCGTATGTTGGCCGATTGATCCTGACGATTGGTACTGGTGGTGTGTGCCATTTGCAATGTGACGTCTTGTTGGTGTCTCTTGAAGTTTGCGAAGGTCGAATAAAAACTTTATGGACGCGGGCGGTGCTTTTCAGATGACAGGCAAGGAGACGTGCTGGGGCTGGGCCGAGTGGACTGGCTGGTGCAGAGGCCAGTAAGCGATCCGCAGGTGGCATTGTTAATACCACTTCCAGCCCTCCACCTGATCCATTCGCCACGTCTGGCAAAAAAGATCATGAAGAGATGCTCAAAATTGCGCCTCGTCACATATCGCGCACTGAAAGCTTGGGTTGGATCCTGGATAGGAAGTCGGAAATAGGTTTTCTGGATATTCAAACCAAGCAAACAGAAGATGAAGAAGCGCCTCTGATCTCTGGCGCCTCGAAACGAACCCTGTGCAACCGCACTGGTGCACTAAGCGAACTCTACGCCTTCGCTCCTGCGCTACGTGTGTGACGGGGGAGGTTACGATATCTTCCCTCGCATTTGCGGCCAAGTTGCCTGCCTACGCCGAAGTAGTGGCACATTCAGCAGCAGCGCTGCATACGGAATTGATAATTCATAAACCCAGTACGACCTCGAGTGCAGGCTTCGTCAGACCATCACCGCCACTTCTTACTACGTAGTACCTGTAGAAGCCGCTTGCTTCCCAACGGAATGATCCCAACTCAAAACAGTAAGCAAACCACCGAGAAATCGTCGAGTAGATCATAAAGAAACAATCTATTTGTACAACTACTGCAGATAACTAACCCTCGAGTCTGTGGTGTCCGAGATCGGAACTAGCACCAAACTCCGCACAAAACTGTTGCCCTACCGCTTTACTGCTCTACTGCTCGCGACGCGAGTCGAACTCGGCCTGGATCTCCTCGGCCGATTTGCCCGACGTCTCCGGCACCAGCTTCAGAGCGAGCAGGTAGAAGATCGCCAGCAGCACCACGAACGGCACGTACGCGTAGTCGTTGAGCGCGTCCGACACGTACGGGTATGACACGCCCACGATGAGGTTGCACAGCCAGTTGATGCCGATGCAGAGCGACGACGCGCTGGCGCGGATCGAGTCCGGGAAAATGTCGGCCGTCATGACCCACACGAGCGGGCCCAGCGTCACGCCGAACACGATCACGTACAGCGCCGTGAACACGATGGACAGAGCGGACACGTCCACGATGAACGCCACCGTCATGCCGATGGACATGACCACCATGCCCGCCAAGCCCCACAGGATCATGTTGCGTGCGCCGAAGCGGTTGGCCAGCACGCCCGTGAAGAAGGCGGGCCAGATGTTGATGAAGTCGATGACGAGCGTGCCCACGCGCGAGTCCGAGATGCCGGCGTCCGAGAAGATGCTGCCCGAGTAGTAGAACACGGCGTTGATACCCGAGAGCTGCTGCGCGCACGAGAGCATGATGCCGGCCAGAAGCTGCATGCGGTAGCGCGGCGCGAACATGGACTCCTTCTTGGGCGTCGCGTCGATCAGACCCTCCTCGGCGCTAGCCTTGCTCACCTCGAGCCACGACAGAGCCGTCTGCACGTGCTCCTCGCCGTACAGACGAGCGATGACCTGCTTGGCCTCCTCCTTGCGGCCCTGGTTCAGCAGCCACGCGGGGCTCTCCACGCACATGGACGGCGCCAGCAGCAGGTAGATGGCGGCCAGCACGACGGGGAACGCCGCCAGGTAACGCCAGCCCGAGCTCGTGTTGGCGAAGAAGAAGGTGATGGCCGGGAACAAGATGCCGATGGTCGTGAAGATCTGCAGGCCCAGGCCCAGCGTGTTGCGCATGTGCGGCGGCGACAGCTCGTTGATGTAGCCGCCGATCGTGGCCGTCGCGGTACCGGACGAGATGCCGGCAATGAGGCGGCCCAGAGCGAAGAGCCACACGTTGGAGACCACCGCCTGCACGACGCCGCCCACGATCATGAAGAGGCAGTTGCCCATGAGGGCCTTCTTGCGCCCGTACTTGTCGCTGAAGTGGCCGCAGCACAGCGAGCCCACCATGGCGCCGAAGATCCATGCGTTCACGGCGAACGTCCACTCGAGCTTCGAGTGGCCCGGGAACATGAGGCACGTGTCGTCGGCCACGGGGCGCGCATTGCACTGGTCGGTGTCGTTGTACTGCGACAGGTTCATCTGCGAGGTGGACCACCCGCTCTGGAACGGCTGCAGCCACGACAGCAGCGCGCTGGTGTACAGGATGGTCTTGGGCTTGATGAGGCGCGCGGCGGCCTTGTTGGCCTCGTCGAAGGCCGTGAAGGGCTTGGGGGAAGCGCTTTCGGCGTAGTTGTCCGCCATGCTTGCTTGGTTGGTTGGCAGCGAGGGTGCTTGCTTGCTACGGTGTTGGTGTTGGTGTCGCTAGACGCTGGTCGCTAGACTGCGTTGAGAGACTTGCTTGGTGCTTGTCTAAATGGGAAGTGAGGATCGGAGTCGTCCGTGCGGCTTGAGCTCGTTGCACCCGGACAGGCTGGCATGGCTTACTTTTGACAGGACGAGAGACAGCTGGCCGGGCCGCCGCGCTTCAAGCGAGGTGAGTGGGTGCTGTTGGTCGCTTGATTCAGAGCCTGCTCTCTCTTCGTGAGACGACTGCGTTTCCGCGCTCGACCGTATGTTGGCCGATTGATCCTGACGATTGGTACTGGTGGTGTGTGCCATTTGCAATGTGACGTCTTGTTGGTGTCTCTTGAAGTTTGCGAAGGTCGAATAAAAACTTTATGGACGCGGGCGGTGCTTTTCAGATGACAGGCAAGGAGACGTGCTGGGGCTGGGCCGAGTGGACTGGCTGGTGCAGAGGCCAGTAAGCGATCCGCAGGTGGCATTGTTAATACCACTTCCAGCCCTCCACCTGATCCATTCGCCACATCTGGCAAAAAAGATCATGAAGAGACGCTCAAAATTGCGCCTCGTCACATATCGCGCACTGAAAGCTTGGGTTGGATCCTGGATAGGAAGTCGGAAATAGGTTTTCTGGATATTCAAACCAAGCAAACAGAAGATGAAGAAGCGCCTCTGATCTCTGGCGCCTCGAAACGAACCCTGTGCAACCGCACTGGTGCACTAAGCGAACTCTACGCCTTCGCTCCTGCGCTACGTGTGTGACGGAGGAGGTTACGATATCTTCCCTCGCATTTGCGGCCAAGTTGCCTGCCTACGCCGAAGTAGTGGCACATTCAGCAGCAGCGCTGCATACGGAATTGATAATTCATAAACCCAGTACGACCTCGAGTGCAGGCTTCGTCAGACCATCACCGCCACTTCTTACTACGTAGTACCTGTAGAAGCCGCTTGCTTCCCAACGGAATGATCCCAACTCAAAACAGTAAGCAAACCACCGAGAAATCGTCGAGTAGATCATAAAGAAACAATCTATTTGTACAACTACTGCAGATAACTAACCCTCGAGTCTGTGGTGTTCGAGATCGGAACTAGCACCAAACTCCGCACAAAACTGCTGCCCTACCGCTTTACTGCTCTACTGCTCGCGACGCGAGTCGAACTCGGCCTGGATCTCCTCGGCCGATTTGCCCGACGTCTCCGGCACCAGCTTCAGAGCGAGCAGGTAGAAGATCGCCAGCAGCACCACGAACGGCACGTACGCGTAGTCGTTGAGCGCGTCCGACACGTACGGGTATGACACGCCCACGATGAGGTTGCACAGCCAGTTGATGCCGATGCAGAGCGACGACGCACTGGCGCGGATCGAGTCCGGGAAAATGTCGGCCGTCATGACCCACACGAGCGGGCCCAGCGTCACGCCGAACACGATCACGTACAGCGCCGTGAACACGATGGACAGAGCGGACACGTCCACGATGAACGCCACCGTCATGCCGATGGACATGACCACCATGCCCGCCAAGCCCCACAGGATCATGTTGCGTGCGCCGAAGCGGTTGGCCAGCACGCCCGTGAAGAAGGCGGGCCAGATGTTGATGAAGTCGATGACGAGCGTGCCCACGCGCGAGTCCGAGATGCCGGCGTCCGAGAAGATGCTGCCCGAGTAGTAGAACACGGCGTTGATACCCGAGAGCTGCTGCGCGCACGAGAGCATGATGCCGGCCAGAAGCTGCATGCGGTAGCGCGGCGCGAACATGGACTCCTTCTTGGGCGTCGCGTCGATCAGACCCTCCTCGGCGCTAGCCTTGCTCACCTCGAGCCACGACAGAGCCGTCTGCACGTGCTCCTCGCCGTACAGACGAGCGATGACCTGCTTGGCCTCCTCCTTGCGGCCCTGGTTCAGCAGCCACGCGGGGCTCTCCACGCACATGGACGGCGCCAGCAGCAGGTAGATGGCGGCCAGCACGACGGGGAACGCCGCCAGGTAACGCCAGCCCGAGCTCGTGTTGGCGAAGAAGAAGGTGATGGCCGGGAACAAGATGCCGATGGTCGTGAAGATCTGCAGGCCCAGGCCCAGCGTGTTGCGCATGTGCGGCGGCGACAGCTCGTTGATGTAGCCGCCGATCGTGGCCGTCGCGGTACCGGACGAGATGCCGGCAATGAGGCGGCCCAGAGCGAAGAGCCACACGTTGGAGACCACCGCCTGCACGACGCCGCCCACGATCATGAAGAGGCAGTTGCCCATGAGGGCCTTCTTGCGCCCGTACTTGTCGCTGAAGTGGCCGCAGCACAGCGAGCCCACCATGGCGCCGAAGATCCATGCGTTCACGGCGAACGTCCACTCGAGCTTCGAGTGGCCCGGGAACATGAGGCACGTGTCGTCGGCCACGGGGCGCGCATTGCACTGGTCGGTGTCGTTGTACTGCGACAGGTTCATCTGCGAGGTGGACCACCCGCTCTGGAACGGCTGCAGCCACGACAGCAGCGCGCTGGTGTACAGGATGGTCTTGGGCTTGATGAGGCGCGCGGCGGCCTTGTTGGCCTCGTCGAAGGCCGTGAAGGGCTTGGGGGAAGCGCTTTCGGCGTAGTTGTCCGCCATGCTTGCTTGGTTGGTTGGCAGCGAGGGTGCTTGCTTGCTACGGTGTTGGTGTTGGTGTCGCTAGACGCTGGTCGCTAGACTGCGTTGAGAGACTTGCTTGGTGCTTGTCTAAATGGGAAGTGAGGATCGGAGTCGTCCGTGCGGCTTGAGCTCGTTGCACCCGGACAGGCTGGCATGGCTTACTTTTGACAGGACGAGAGACAGCTGGCCGGGCCGCCGCGCTTCAAGCGAGGTGAGTGGGTGCTGTTGGTCGCTTGATTCAGAGCCTGCTCTCTCTTCGTGAGACGACTGCGTTTCCGCGCTCGACCGTATGTTGGCCGATTGATCCTGACGATTGGTACTGGTGGTGTGTGCCATTTGCAATGTGACGTCTTGTTGGTGTCTCTTGAAGTTTGCGAAGGTCGAATAAAAACTTTATGGACGCGGCGGTGCTTTTCAGATGACAGCCAAGGAGGAGGTCGTGCTGGGGCTGAGCCGAGAGGGCTGGTCGGTACAGAAGCAGTAAGTGATCCGTAGGTGGCATTGGTTCAGACTCGACATAACACTTCCAGCCCTCCACCTGATCCATTCGCCACGTCTGGCAAAAAAGATCATGAAGAGATGCTCAAAATTGCGCCTCGTCACATATCGCGCACTGAAAGCTTGGGTTGGATCCTGGATAGGAAGTCGGAAATAGGTTTTCTGGATATTCAAACCAAGCAAACAGAAGATGAAGAAGCGCCTCTGATCTCTGGCGCCTCGAAACGAACCCTGTGCAACCGCACTGGTGCACTAAGCGAACTCTACGCCTTCGCTCCTGCGCTACGTGTGTGACGGGGGAGGTTACGATATCTTCCCTCGCATTTGCGGCCAAGTTGCCTGCCTACGCCGAAGTAGTGGCACATTCAGCAGCAGCGCTGCATACGGAATTGATAATTCATAAACCCAGTACGACCTCGAGTGCAGGCTTCGTCAGACCATCACCGCCACTTCTTACTACGTAGTACCTGTAGAAGCCGCTTGCTTCCCAACGGAATGATCCCAACTCAAAACAGTAAGCAAACCACCGAGAAATCGTCGAGTAGATCATAAAGAAACAATCTATTCGTACAACTACTGCAGATAACTAACCCTCGAGTCTGTGGTGTCCGAGATCGGAACTAGCACCAAACTCCGCACAAAACTGTTGCCCTACCGCTTTACTGCTCTACTGCTCGCGACGCGAGTCGAACTCGGCCTGGATCTCCTCGGCCGATTTGCCCGACGTCTCCGGCACCAGCTTCAGAGCGAGCAGGTAGAAGATCGCCAGCAGCACCACGAACGGCACGTACGCGTAGTCGTTGAGCGCGTCCGACACGTACGGGTATGACACGCCCACGATGAGGTTGCACAGCCAGTTGATGCCGATGCAGAGCGACGACGCGCTGGCGCGGATCGAGTCCGGGAAAATGTCGGCCGTCATGACCCACACGAGCGGGCCCAGCGTCACGCCGAACACGATCACGTACAGCGCCGTGAACACGATGGACAGAGCGGACACGTCCACGATGAACGCCACCGTCATGCCGATGGACATGACCACCATGCCCGCCAAGCCCCACAGGATCATGTTGCGTGCGCCGAAGCGGTTGGCCAGCACGCCCGTGAAGAAGGCGGGCCAGATGTTGATGAAGTCGATGACGAGCGTGCCCACGCGCGAGTCCGAGATGCCGGCGTCCGAGAAGATGCTGCCCGAGTAGTAGAACACGGCGTTGATACCCGAGAGCTGCTGCGCGCACGAGAGCATGATGCCGGCCAGAAGCTGCATGCGGTAGCGCGGCGCGAACATGGACTCCTTCTTGGGCGTCGCGTCGATCAGACCCTCCTCGGCGCTAGCCTTGCTCACCTCGAGCCACGACAGAGCCGTCTGCACGTGCTCCTCGCCGTACAGACGAGCGATGACCTGCTTGGCCTCCTCCTTGCGGCCCTGGTTCAGCAGCCACGCGGGGCTCTCCACGCACATGGACGGCGCCAGCAGCAGGTAGATGGCGGCCAGCACGACGGGAACGCCGCCAGGTAACGCCAGCCCGAGCTCGTGTTGGCGAAGAAGAAGGTGATGGCCGGGAACAAGATGCCGATGGTCGTGAAGATCTGCAGGCCCAGGCCCAGCGTGTTGCGCATGTGCGGCGGCGACAGCTCGTTGATGTAGCCGCCGATCGTGGCCGTCGCGGTACCGGACGAGATGCCGGCAATGAGGCGGCCCAGAGCGAAGAGCCACACGTTGGAGACCACCGCCTGCACGACGCCGCCCACGATCATGAAGAGGCAGTTGCCCATGAGGGCCTTCTTGCGCCCGTACTTGTCGCTGAAGTGGCCGCAGCACAGCGAGCCCACCATGGCGCCGAAGATCCATGCGTTCACGGCGAACGTCCACTCGAGCTTCGAGTGGCCCGGGAACATGAGGCACGTGTCGTCGGCCACGGGGCGCGCATTGCACTGGTCGGTGTCGTTGTACTGCGACAGGTTCATCTGCGAGGTGGACCACCCGCTCTGGAACGGCTGCAGCCACGACAGCAGCGCGCTGGTGTACAGGATGGTCTTGGGCTTGATGAGGCGCGCGGCGGCCTTGTTGGCCTCGTCGAAGGCCGTGAAGGGCTTGGGGGAAGCGCTTTCGGCGTAGTTGTCCGCCATGCTTGCTTGGTTGGTTGGCAGCGAGGGTGCTTGCTTGCTACGGTGTTGGTGTTGGTGTCGCTAGACGCTGGTCGCTAGACTGCGTTGAGAGACTTGCTTGGTGCTTGTCTAAATGGGAAGTGAGGATCGGAGTCGTCCGTGCGGCTTGAGCTCGTTGCACCCGGACAGGCTGGCATGGCTTACTTTTGACAGGACGAGAGACAGCTGGCCGGGCCGCCGCGCTTCAAGCGAGGTGAGTGGGTGCTGTTGGTCGCTTGATTCAGAGCCTGCTCTCTCTTCGTGAGACGACTGCGTTTCCGCGCTCGACCGTATGTTGGCCGATTGATCCTGACGATTGGTACTGGTGGTGTGTGCCATTTGCAATGTGACGTCTTGTTGGTGTCTCTTGAAGTTTGCGAAGGTCGAATAAAAACTTTATGGACGCGGGCGGTGCTTTTCAGATGACAGGCAAGGAGACGTGCTGGGGCTGGGCCGAGTGGACTGGCTGGTGCAGAGGCCAGTAAGCGATCCGCAGGTGGCATTGTTAATACCACTTCCAGCCCTCCACCTGATCCATTCGCCACATCTGGCAAAAAAGATCATGAAGAGACGCTCAAAATTGCGCCTCGTCACATATCGCGCACTGAAAGCTTGGGTTGGATCCTGGATAGGAAGTCGGAAATAGGTTTTCTGGATATTCAAACCAAGCAAACAGAAGATGAAGAAGCGCCTCTGATCTCGGGCGCCTCGAAACGAACCCTGTGCAACCGCACTGGTGCACTAAGCGAACTCTACGCCTTCGCTCCTGCGCTACGTGTGTGACGGAGGAGGTTACGATATCTTCCCTCGCATTTGCGGCCAAGTTGCCTGCCTACGCCGAAGTAGTGGCACATTCAGCAGCAGCGCTGCATACGGAATTGATAATTCATAAACCCAGTACGACCTCGAGTGCAGGCTTCGTCAGACCATCACCGCCACTTCTTACTACGTAGTACCTGTAGAAGCCGCTTGCTTCCCAACGGAATGATCCCAACTCAAAACAGTAAGCAAACCACCGAGAAATCGTCGAGTAGATCATAAAGAAACAATCTATTTGTACAACTACTGCAGATAACTAACCCTCGAGTCTGTGGTGTTCGAGATCGGAACTAGCACCAAACTCCGCACAAAACTGCTGCCCTACCGCTTTACTGCTCTACTGCTCGCGACGCGAGTCGAACTCGGCCTGGATCTCCTCGGCCGATTTGCCCGACGTCTCCGGCACCAGCTTCAGAGCGAGCAGGTAGAAGATCGCCAGCAGCACCACGAACGGCACGTACGCGTAGTCGTTGAGCGCGTCCGACACGTACGGGTATGACACGCCCACGATGAGGTTGCACAGCCAGTTGATGCCGATGCAGAGCGACGACGCACTGGCGCGGATCGAGTCCGGGAAAATGTCGGCCGTCATGACCCACACGAGCGGGCCCAGCGTCACGCCGAACACGATCACGTACAGCGCCGTGAACACGATGGACAGAGCGGACACGTCCACGATGAACGCCACCGTCATGCCGATGGACATGACCACCATGCCCGCCAAGCCCCACAGGATCATGTTGCGTGCGCCGAAGCGGTTGGCCAGCACGCCCGTGAAGAAGGCGGGCCAGATGTTGATGAAGTCGATGACGAGCGTGCCCACGCGCGAGTCCGAGATGCCGGCGTCCGAGAAGATGCTGCCCGAGTAGTAGAACACGGCGTTGATACCCGAGAGCTGCTGCGCGCACGAGAGCATGATGCCGGCCAGAAGCTGCATGCGGTAGCGCGGCGCGAACATGGACTCCTTCTTGGGCGTCGCGTCGATCAGACCCTCCTCGGCGCTAGCCTTGCTCACCTCGAGCCACGACAGAGCCGTCTGCACGTGCTCCTCGCCGTACAGACGAGCGATGACCTGCTTGGCCTCCTCCTTGCGGCCCTGGTTCAGCAGCCACGCGGGGCTCTCCACGCACATGGACGGCGCCAGCAGCAGGTAGATGGCGGCCAGCACGACGGGGAACGCCGCCAGGTAACGCCAGCCCGAGCTCGTGTTGGCGAAGAAGAAGGTGATGGCCGGGAACAAGATGCCGATGGTCGTGAAGATCTGCAGGCCCAGGCCCAGCGTGTTGCGCATGTGCGGCGGCGACAGCTCGTTGATGTAGCCGCCGATCGTGGCCGTCGCGGTACCGGACGAGATGCCGGCAATGAGGCGGCCCAGAGCGAAGAGCCACACGTTGGAGACCACCGCCTGCACGACGCCGCCCACGATCATGAAGAGGCAGTTGCCCATGAGGGCCTTCTTGCGCCCGTACTTGTCGCTGAAGTGGCCGCAGCACAGCGAGCCCACCATGGCGCCGAAGATCCATGCGTTCACGGCGAACGTCCACTCGAGCTTCGAGTGGCCCGGGAACATGAGGCACGTGTCGTCGGCCACGGGGCGCGCATTGCACTGGTCGGTGTCGTTGTACTGCGACAGGTTCATCTGCGAGGTGGACCACCCGCTCTGGAACGGCTGCAGCCACGACAGCAGCGCGCTGGTGTACAGGATGGTCTTGGGCTTGATGAGGCGCGCGGCGGCCTTGTTGGCCTCGTCGAAGGCCGTGAAGGGCTTGGGGGAAGCGCTTTCGGCGTAGTTGTCCGCCATGCTTGCTTGGTTGGTTGGCAGCGAGGGTGCTTGCTTGCTACGGTGTTGGTGTTGGTGTCGCTAGACGCTGGTCGCTAGACTGCGTTGAGAGACTTGCTTGGTGCTTGTCTAAATGGGAAGTGAGGATCGGAGTCGTCCGTGCGGCTTGAGCTCGTTGCACCCGGACAGGCTGGCATGGCTTACTTTTGACAGGACGAGAGACAGCTGGCCGGGCCGCCGCGCTTCAAGCGAGGTGAGTGGGTGCTGTTGGTCGCTTGATTCAGAGCCTGCTCTCTCTTCGTGAGACGACTGCGTTTCCGCGCTCGACCGTATGTTGGCCGATTGATCCTGACGATTGGTACTGGTGGTGTGTGCCATTTGCAATGTGACGTCTTGTTGGTGTCTCTTGAAGTTTGCGAAGGTCGAATAAAAACTTTATGGACGCGGGCGGTGCTTTTCAGATGACAGGCAAGGAGACGTGCTGGGGCTGGGCCGAGTGGACTGGCTGGTGCAGAGGCCAGTAAGCGATCCGCAGGTGGCATTGTTAATACCACTTCCAGCCCTCCACCTGATCCATTCGCCACATCTGGCAAAAAAGATCATGAAGAGACGCTCAAAATTGCGCCTCGTCACATATCGCGCACTGAAAGCTTGGGTTGGATCCTGGATAGGAAGTCGGAAATAGGTTTTCTGGATATTCAAACCAAGCAAACAGAAGATGAAGAAGCGCCTCTGATCTCTGGCGCCTCGAAACGAACCCTGTGCAACCGCACTGGTGCACTAAGCGAACTCTACGCCTTCGCTCCTGCGCTACGTGTGTGACGGAGGAGGTTACGATATCTTCCCTCGCATTTGCGGCCAAGTTGCCTGCCTACGCCGAAGTAGTGGCACATTCAGCAGCAGCGCTGCATACGGAATTGATAATTCATAAACCCAGTACGACCTCGAGTGCAGGCTTCGTCAGACCATCACCGCCACTTCTTACTACGTAGTACCTGTAGAAGCCGCTTGCTTCCCAACGGAATGATCCCAACTCAAAACAGTAAGCAAACCACCGAGAAATCGTCGAGTAGATCATAAAGAAACAATCTATTTGTACAACTACTGCAGATAACTAACCCTCGAGTCTGTGGTGTTCGAGATCGGAACTAGCACCAAACTCCGCACAAAACTGCTGCCCTACCGCTTTACTGCTCTACTGCTCGCGACGCGAGTCGAACTCGGCCTGGATCTCCTCGGCCGATTTGCCCGACGTCTCCGGCACCAGCTTCAGAGCGAGCAGGTAGAAGATCGCCAGCAGCACCACGAACGGCACGTACGCGTAGTCGTTGAGCGCGTCCGACACGTACGGGTATGACACGCCCACGATGAGGTTGCACAGCCAGTTGATGCCGATGCAGAGCGACGACGCACTGGCGCGGATCGAGTCCGGGAAAATGTCGGCCGTCATGACCCACACGAGCGGGCCCAGCGTCACGCCGAACACGATCACGTACAGCGCCGTGAACACGATGGACAGAGCGGACACGTCCACGATGAACGCCACCGTCATGCCGATGGACATGACCACCATGCCCGCCAAGCCCCACAGGATCATGTTGCGTGCGCCGAAGCGGTTGGCCAGCACGCCCGTGAAGAAGGCGGGCCAGATGTTGATGAAGTCGATGACGAGCGTGCCCACGCGCGAGTCCGAGATGCCGGCGTCCGAGAAGATGCTGCCCGAGTAGTAGAACACGGCGTTGATACCCGAGAGCTGCTGCGCGCACGAGAGCATGATGCCGGCCAGAAGCTGCATGCGGTAGCGCGGCGCGAACATGGACTCCTTCTTGGGCGTCGCGTCGATCAGACCCTCCTCGGCGCTAGCCTTGCTCACCTCGAGCCACGACAGAGCCGTCTGCACGTGCTCCTCGCCGTACAGACGAGCGATGACCTGCTTGGCCTCCTCCTTGCGGCCCTGGTTCAGCAGCCACGCGGGGCTCTCCACGCACATGGACGGCGCCAGCAGCAGGTAGATGGCGGCCAGCACGACGGGGAACGCCGCCAGGTAACGCCAGCCCGAGCTCGTGTTGGCGAAGAAGAAGGTGATGGCCGGGAACAAGATGCCGATGGTCGTGAAGATCTGCAGGCCCAGGCCCAGCGTGTTGCGCATGTGCGGCGGCGACAGCTCGTTGATGTAGCCGCCGATCGTGGCCGTCGCGGTACCGGACGAGATGCCGGCAATGAGGCGGCCCAGAGCGAAGAGCCACACGTTGGAGACCACCGCCTGCACGACGCCGCCCACGATCATGAAGAGGCAGTTGCCCATGAGGGCCTTCTTGCGCCCGTACTTGTCGCTGAAGTGGCCGCAGCACAGCGAGCCCACCATGGCGCCGAAGATCCATGCGTTCACGGCGAACGTCCACTCGAGCTTCGAGTGGCCCGGGAACATGAGGCACGTGTCGTCGGCCACGGGGCGCGCATTGCACTGGTCGGTGTCGTTGTACTGCGACAGGTTCATCTGCGAGGTGGACCACCCGCTCTGGAACGGCTGCAGCCACGACAGCAGCGCGCTGGTGTACAGGATGGTCTTGGGCTTGATGAGGCGCGCGGCGGCCTTGTTGGCCTCGTCGAAGGCCGTGAAGGGCTTGGGGGAAGCGCTTTCGGCGTAGTTGTCCGCCATGCTTGCTTGGTTGGTTGGCAGCGAGGGTGCTTGCTTGCTACGGTGTTGGTGTTGGTGTCGCTAGACGCTGGTCGCTAGACTGCGTTGAGAGACTTGCTTGGTGCTTGTCTAAATGGGAAGTGAGGATCGGAGTCGTCCGTGCGGCTTGAGCTCGTTGCACCCGGACAGGCTGGCATGGCTTACTTTTGACAGGACGAGAGACAGCTGGCCGGGCCGCCGCGCTTCAAGCGAGGTGAGTGGGTGCTGTTGGTCGCTTGATTCAGAGCCTGCTCTCTCTTCGTGAGACGACTGCGTTTCCGCGCTCGACCGTATGTTGGCCGATTGATCCTGACGATTGGTACTGGTGGTGTGTGCCATTTGCAATGTGACGTCTTGTTGGTGTCTCTTGAAGTTTGCGAAGGTCGAATAAAAACTTTATGGACGCGGGCGGTGCTTTTCAGATGACAGGCAAGGAGACGTGCTGGGGCTGGGCCGAGTGGACTGGCTGGTGCAGAGGCCAGTAAGCGATCCGCAGGTGGCATTGTTAATACCACTTCCAGCCCTCCACCTGATCCATTCGCCACGTCTGGCAAAAAAGATCATGAAGAGATGCTCAAAATTGCGCCTCGTCACATATCGCGCACTGAAAGCTTGGGTTGGATCCTGGATAGGAAGTCGGAAATAGGTTTTCTGGATATTCAAACCAAGCAAACAGAAGATGAAGAAGCGCCTCTGATCTCTGGCGCCTCGAAACGAACCCTGTGCAACCGCACTGGTGCACTAAGCGAACTCTACGCCTTCGCTCCTGCGCTACGTGTGTGACGGGGGAGGTTACGATATCTTCCCTCGCATTTGCGGCCAAGTTGCCTGCCTACGCCGAAGTAGTGGCACATTCAGCAGCAGCGCTGCATACGGAATTGATAATTCATAAACCCAGTACGACCTCGAGTGCAGGCTTCGTCAGACCATCACCGCCACTTCTTACTACGTAGTACCTGTAGAAGCCGCTTGCTTCCCAACGGAATGATCCCAACTCAAAACAGTAAGCAAACCACCGAGAAATCGTCGAGTAGATCATAAAGAAACAATCTATTCGTACAACTACTGCAGATAACTAACCCTCGAGTCTGTGGTGTCCGAGATCGGAACTAGCACCAAACTCCGCACAAAACTGTTGCCCTACCGCTTTACTGCTCTACTGCTCGCGACGCGAGTCGAACTCGGCCTGGATCTCCTCGGCCGATTTGCCCGACGTCTCCGGCACCAGCTTCAGAGCGAGCAGGTAGAAGATCGCCAGCAGCACCACGAACGGCACGTACGCGTAGTCGTTGAGCGCGTCCGACACGTACGGGTATGACACGCCCACGATGAGGTTGCACAGCCAGTTGATGCCGATGCAGAGCGACGACGCGCTGGCGCGGATCGAGTCCGGGAAAATGTCGGCCGTCATGACCCACACGAGCGGGCCCAGCGTCACGCCGAACACGATCACGTACAGCGCCGTGAACACGATGGACAGAGCGGACACGTCCACGATGAACGCCACCGTCATGCCGATGGACATGACCACCATGCCCGCCAAGCCCCACAGGATCATGTTGCGTGCGCCGAAGCGGTTGGCCAGCACGCCCGTGAAGAAGGCGGGCCAGATGTTGATGAAGTCGATGACGAGCGTGCCCACGCGCGAGTCCGAGATGCCGGCGTCCGAGAAGATGCTGCCCGAGTAGTAGAACACGGCGTTGATACCCGAGAGCTGCTGCGCGCACGAGAGCATGATGCCGGCCAGAAGCTGCATGCGGTAGCGCGGCGCGAACATGGACTCCTTCTTGGGCGTCGCGTCGATCAGACCCTCCTCGGCGCTAGCCTTGCTCACCTCGAGCCACGACAGAGCCGTCTGCACGTGCTCCTCGCCGTACAGACGAGCGATGACCTGCTTGGCCTCCTCCTTGCGGCCCTGGTTCAGCAGCCACGCGGGGCTCTCCACGCACATGGACGGCGCCAGCAGCAGGTAGATGGCGGCCAGCACGACGGGGAACGCCGCCAGGTAACGCCAGCCCGAGCTCGTGTTGGCGAAGAAGAAGGTGATGGCCGGGAACAAGATGCCGATGGTCGTGAAGATCTGCAGGCCCAGGCCCAGCGTGTTGCGCATGTGCGGCGGCGACAGCTCGTTGATGTAGCCGCCGATCGTGGCCGTCGCGGTACCGGACGAGATGCCGGCAATGAGGCGGCCCAGAGCGAAGAGCCACACGTTGGAGACCACCGCCTGCACGACGCCGCCCACGATCATGAAGAGGCAGTTGCCCATGAGGGCCTTCTTGCGCCCGTACTTGTCGCTGAAGTGGCCGCAGCACAGCGAGCCCACCATGGCGCCGAAGATCCATGCGTTCACGGCGAACGTCCACTCGAGCTTCGAGTGGCCCGGGAACATGAGGCACGTGTCGTCGGCCACGGGGCGCGCATTGCACTGGTCGGTGTCGTTGTACTGCGACAGGTTCATCTGCGAGGTGGACCACCCGCTCTGGAACGGCTGCAGCCACGACAGCAGCGCGCTGGTGTACAGGATGGTCTTGGGCTTGATGAGGCGCGCGGCGGCCTTGTTGGCCTCGTCGAAGGCCGTGAAGGGCTTGGGGGAAGCGCTTTCGGCGTAGTTGTCCGCCATGCTTGCTTGGTTGGTTGGCAGCGAGGGTGCTTGCTTGCTACGGTGTTGGTGTTGGTGTCGCTAGACGCTGGTCGCTAGACTGCGTTGAGAGACTTGCTTGGTGCTTGTCTAAATGGGAAGTGAGGATCGGAGTCGTCCGTGCGGCTTGAGCTCGTTGCACCCGGACAGGCTGGCATGGCTTACTTTTGACAGGACGAGAGACAGCTGGCCGGGCCGCCGCGCTTCAAGCGAGGTGAGTGGGTGCTGTTGGTCGCTTGGTTCAGAGCCTGCTCTCTCTTCGTGAGACGACTGCGTTTCCGCGCTCGACCGTATGTTGGCCGATTGATCCTGACGATTGGTACTGGTGGTGTGTGCCATTTGCAATGTGACGTCTTGTTGGTGTCTCTTGAAGTTTGCGAAGGTCGAATAAAAACTTTATGGACGCGGGCGGTGCTTTTCAGATGACAGGCAAGGAGACGTGCTGGGGCTGGGCCGAGTGGACTGGCTGGTGCAGAGGCCAGTAAGCGATCCGCAGGTGGCATTGTTAATACCACTTCCAGCCCTCCACCTGATCCATTCGCCACATCTGGCAAAAAAGATCATGAAGAGACGCTCAAAATTGCGCCTCGTCACATATCGCGCACTGAAAGCTTGGGTTGGATCCTGGATAGGAAGTCGGAAATAGGTTTTCTGGATATTCAAACCAAGCAAACAGAAGATGAAGAAGCGCCTCTGATCTCTGGCGCCTCGAAACGAACCCTGTGCAACCGCACTGGTGCACTAAGCGAACTCTACGCCTTCGCTCCTGCGCTACGTGTGTGACGGAGGAGGTTACGATATCTTCCCTCGCATTTGCGGCCAAGTTGCCTGCCTACGCCGAAGTAGTGGCACATTCAGCAGCAGCGCTGCATACGGAATTGATAATTCATAAACCCAGTACGACCTCGAGTGCAGGCTTCGTCAGACCATCACCGCCACTTCTTACTACGTAGTACCTGTAGAAGCCGCTTGCTTCCCAACGGAATGATCCCAACTCAAAACAGTAAGCAAACCACCGAGAAATCGTCGAGTAGATCATAAAGAAACAATCTATTTGTACAACTACTGCAGATAACTAACCCTCGAGTCTGTGGTGTTCGAGATCGGAACTAGCACCAAACTCCGCACAAAACTGCTGCCCTACCGCTTTACTGCTCTACTGCTCGCGACGCGAGTCGAACTCGGCCTGGATCTCCTCGGCCGATTTGCCCGACGTCTCCGGCACCAGCTTCAGAGCGAGCAGGTAGAAGATCGCCAGCAGCACCACGAACGGCACGTACGCGTAGTCGTTGAGCGCGTCCGACACGTACGGGTATGACACGCCCACGATGAGGTTGCACAGCCAGTTGATGCCGATGCAGAGCGACGACGCACTGGCGCGGATCGAGTCCGGGAAAATGTCGGCCGTCATGACCCACACGAGCGGGCCCAGCGTCACGCCGAACACGATCACGTACAGCGCCGTGAACACGATGGACAGAGCGGACACGTCCACGATGAACGCCACCGTCATGCCGATGGACATGACCACCATGCCCGCCAAGCCCCACAGGATCATGTTGCGTGCGCCGAAGCGGTTGGCCAGCACGCCCGTGAAGAAGGCGGGCCAGATGTTGATGAAGTCGATGACGAGCGTGCCCACGCGCGAGTCCGAGATGCCGGCGTCCGAGAAGATGCTGCCCGAGTAGTAGAACACGGCGTTGATACCCGAGAGCTGCTGCGCGCACGAGAGCATGATGCCGGCCAGAAGCTGCATGCGGTAGCGCGGCGCGAACATGGACTCCTTCTTGGGCGTCGCGTCGATCAGACCCTCCTCGGCGCTAGCCTTGCTCACCTCGAGCCACGACAGAGCCGTCTGCACGTGCTCCTCGCCGTACAGACGAGCGATGACCTGCTTGGCCTCCTCCTTGCGGCCCTGGTTCAGCAGCCACGCGGGGCTCTCCACGCACATGGACGGCGCCAGCAGCAGGTAGATGGCGGCCAGCACGACGGGGAACGCCGCCAGGTAACGCCAGCCCGAGCTCGTGTTGGCGAAGAAGAAGGTGATGGCCGGGAACAAGATGCCGATGGTCGTGAAGATCTGCAGGCCCAGGCCCAGCGTGTTGCGCATGTGCGGCGGCGACAGCTCGTTGATGTAGCCGCCGATCGTGGCCGTCGCGGTACCGGACGAGATGCCGGCAATGAGGCGGCCCAGAGCGAAGAGCCACACGTTGGAGACCACCGCCTGCACGACGCCGCCCACGATCATGAAGAGGCAGTTGCCCATGAGGGCCTTCTTGCGCCCGTACTTGTCGCTGAAGTGGCCGCAGCACAGCGAGCCCACCATGGCGCCGAAGATCCATGCGTTCACGGCGAACGTCCACTCGAGCTTCGAGTGGCCCGGGAACATGAGGCACGTGTCGTCGGCCACGGGGCGCGCATTGCACTGGTCGGTGTCGTTGTACTGCGACAGGTTCATCTGCGAGGTGGACCACCCGCTCTGGAACGGCTGCAGCCACGACAGCAGCGCGCTGGTGTACAGGATGGTCTTGGGCTTGATGAGGCGCGCGGCGGCCTTGTTGGCCTCGTCGAAGGCCGTGAAGGGCTTGGGGGAAGCGCTTTCGGCGTAGTTGTCCGCCATGCTTGCTTGGTTGGTTGGCAGCGAGGGTGCTTGCTTGCTACGGTGTTGGTGTTGGTGTCGCTAGACGCTGGTCGCTAGACTGCGTTGAGAGACTTGCTTGGTGCTTGTCTAAATGGGAAGTGAGGATCGGAGTCGTCCGTGCGGCTTGAGCTCGTTGCACCCGGACAGGCTGGCATGGCTTACTTTTGACAGGACGAGAGACAGCTGGCCGGGCCGCCGCGCTTCAAGCGAGGTGAGTGGGTGCTGTTGGTCGCTTGATTCAGAGCCTGCTCTCTCTTCGTGAGACGACTGCGTTTCCGCGCTCGACCGTATGTTGGCCGATTGATCCTGACGATTGGTACTGGTGGTGTGTGCCATTTGCAATGTGACGTCTTGTTGGTGTCTCTTGAAGTTTGCGAAGGTCGAATAAAAACTTTATGGACGCGGGCGGTGCTTTTCAGATGACAGGCAAGGAGACGTGCTGGGGCTGGGCCGAGTGGACTGGCTGGTGCAGAGGCCAGTAAGCGATCCGCAGGTGGCATTGTTAATACCACTTCCAGCCCTCCACCTGATCCATTCGCCACATCTGGCAAAAAAGATCATGAAGAGACGCTCAAAATTGCGCCTCGTCACATATCGCGCACTGAAAGCTTGGGTTGGATCCTGGATAGGAAGTCGGAAATAGGTTTTCTGGATATTCAAACCAAGCAAACAGAAGATGAAGAAGCGCCTCTGATCTCTGGCGCCTCGAAACGAACCCTGTGCAACCGCACTGGTGCACTAAGCGAACTCTACGCCTTCGCTCCTGCGCTACGTGTGTGACGGGGGAGGTTACGATATCTTCCCTCGCATTTGCGGCCAAGTTGCCTGCCTACGCCGAAGTAGTGGCACATTCAGCAGCAGCGCTGCATACGGAATTGATAATTCATAAACCCAGTACGACCTCGAGTGCAGGCTTCGTCAGACCATCACCGCCACTTCTTACTACGTAGTACCTGTAGAAGCCGCTTGCTTCCCAACGGAATGATCCCAACTCAAAACAGTAAGCAAACCACCGAGAAATCGTCGAGTAGATCATAAAGAAACAATCTATTCGTACAACTACTGCAGATAACTAACCCTCGAGTCTGTGGTGTCCGAGATCGGAACTAGCACCAAACTCCGCACAAAACTGTTGCCCTACCGCTTTACTGCTCTACTGCTCGCGACGCGAGTCGAACTCGGCCTGGATCTCCTCGGCCGATTTGCCCGACGTCTCCGGCACCAGCTTCAGAGCGAGCAGGTAGAAGATCGCCAGCAGCACCACGAACGGCACGTACGCGTAGTCGTTGAGCGCGTCCGACACGTACGGGTATGACACGCCCACGATGAGGTTGCACAGCCAGTTGATGCCGATGCAGAGCGACGACGCGCTGGCGCGGATCGAGTCCGGGAAAATGTCGGCCGTCATGACCCACACGAGCGGGCCCAGCGTCACGCCGAACACGATCACGTACAGCGCCGTGAACACGATGGACAGAGCGGACACGTCCACGATGAACGCCACCGTCATGCCGATGGACATGACCACCATGCCCGCCAAGCCCCACAGGATCATGTTGCGTGCGCCGAAGCGGTTGGCCAGCACGCCCGTGAAGAAGGCGGGCCAGATGTTGATGAAGTCGATGACGAGCGTGCCCACGCGCGAGTCCGAGATGCCGGCGTCCGAGAAGATGCTGCCCGAGTAGTAGAACACGGCGTTGATACCCGAGAGCTGCTGCGCGCACGAGAGCATGATGCCGGCCAGAAGCTGCATGCGGTAGCGCGGCGCGAACATGGACTCCTTCTTGGGCGTCGCGTCGATCAGACCCTCCTCGGCGCTAGCCTTGCTCACCTCGAGCCACGACAGAGCCGTCTGCACGTGCTCCTCGCCGTACAGACGAGCGATGACCTGCTTGGCCTCCTCCTTGCGGCCCTGGTTCAGCAGCCACGCGGGGCTCTCCACGCACATGGACGGCGCCAGCAGCAGGTAGATGGCGGCCAGCACGACGGGGAACGCCGCCAGGTAACGCCAGCCCGAGCTCGTGTTGGCGAAGAAGAAGGTGATGGCCGGGAACAAGATGCCGATGGTCGTGAAGATCTGCAGGCCCAGGCCCAGCGTGTTGCGCATGTGCGGCGGCGACAGCTCGTTGATGTAGCCGCCGATCGTGGCCGTCGCGGTACCGGACGAGATGCCGGCAATGAGGCGGCCCAGAGCGAAGAGCCACACGTTGGAGACCACCGCCTGCACGACGCCGCCCACGATCATGAAGAGGCAGTTGCCCATGAGGGCCTTCTTGCGCCCGTACTTGTCGCTGAAGTGGCCGCAGCACAGCGAGCCCACCATGGCGCCGAAGATCCATGCGTTCACGGCGAACGTCCACTCGAGCTTCGAGTGGCCCGGGAACATGAGGCACGTGTCGTCGGCCACGGGGCGCGCATTGCACTGGTCGGTGTCGTTGTACTGCGACAGGTTCATCTGCGAGGTGGACCACCCGCTCTGGAACGGCTGCAGCCACGACAGCAGCGCGCTGGTGTACAGGATGGTCTTGGGCTTGATGAGGCGCGCGGCGGCCTTGTTGGCCTCGTCGAAGGCCGTGAAGGGCTTGGGGGAAGCGCTTTCGGCGTAGTTGTCCGCCATGCTTGCTTGGTTGGTTGGCAGCGAGGGTGCTTGCTTGCTACGGTGTTGGTGTTGGTGTCGCTAGACGCTGGTCGCTAGACTGCGTTGAGAACTTGCTTGGTGCTTGTCTAAATGGGAAGTGAGGATCGGAGTCGTCCGTGCGGCTTGAGCTCGTTGCACCCGGACAGGCTGGCATGGCTTACTTTTGACAGGACGAGAGACAGCTGGCCGGGCCGCCGCGCTTCAAGCGAGGTGAGTGGGTGCTGTTGGTCGCTTGATTCAGAGCCTGCTCTCTCTTCGTGAGACGACTGCGTTTCCGCGCTCGACCGTATGTTGGCCGATTGATCCTGACGATTGGTACTGGTGGTGTGTGCCATTTGCAATGTGACGTCTTGTTGGTGTCTCTTGAAGTTTGCGAAGGTCGAATAAAAACTTTATGGACGCGGGCGGTGCTTTTCAGATGACAGGCAAGGAGACGTGCTGGGGCTGGGCCGAGTGGACTGGCTGGTGCAGAGGCCAGTAAGCGATCCGCAGGTGGCATTGTTAATACCACTTCCAGCCCTCCACCTGATCCATTCGCCACGTCTGGCAAAAAAGATCATGAAGAGATGCTCAAAATTGCGCCTCGTCACATATCGCGCACTGAAAGCTTGGGTTGGATCCTGGATAGGAAGTCGGAAATAGGTTTTCTGGATATTCAAACCAAGCAAACAGAAGATGAAGAAGCGCCTCTGATCTCTGGCGCCTCGAAACGAACCCTGTGCAACCGCACTGGTGCACTAAGCGAACTCTACGCCTTCGCTCCTGCGCTACGTGTGTGACGGGGGAGGTTACGATATCTTCCCTCGCATTTGCGGCCAAGTTGCCTGCCTACGCCGAAGTAGTGGCACATTCAGCAGCAGCGCTGCATACGGAATTGATAATTCATAAACCCAGTACGACCTCGAGTGCAGGCTTCGTCAGACCATCACCGCCACTTCTTACTACGTAGTACCTGTAGAAGCCGCTTGCTTCCCAACGGAATGATCCCAACTCAAAACAGTAAGCAAACCACCGAGAAATCGTCGAGTAGATCATAAAGAAACAATCTATTCGTACAACTACTGCAGATAACTAACCCTCGAGTCTGTGGTGTCCGAGATCGGAACTAGCACCAAACTCCGCACAAAACTGTTGCCCTACCGCTTTACTGCTCTACTGCTCGCGACGCGAGTCGAACTCGGCCTGGATCTCCTCGGCCGATTTGCCCGACGTCTCCGGCACCAGCTTCAGAGCGAGCAGGTAGAAGATCGCCAGCAGCACCACGAACGGCACGTACGCGTAGTCGTTGAGCGCGTCCGACACGTACGGGTATGACACGCCCACGATGAGGTTGCACAGCCAGTTGATGCCGATGCAGAGCGACGACGCGCTGGCGCGGATCGAGTCCGGGAAAATGTCGGCCGTCATGACCCACACGAGCGGGCCCAGCGTCACGCCGAACACGATCACGTACAGCGCCGTGAACACGATGGACAGAGCGGACACGTCCACGATGAACGCCACCGTCATGCCGATGGACATGACCACCATGCCCGCCAAGCCCCACAGGATCATGTTGCGTGCGCCGAAGCGGTTGGCCAGCACGCCCGTGAAGAAGGCGGGCCAGATGTTGATGAAGTCGATGACGAGCGTGCCCACGCGCGAGTCCGAGATGCCGGCGTCCGAGAAGATGCTGCCCGAGTAGTAGAACACGGCGTTGATACCCGAGAGCTGCTGCGCGCACGAGAGCATGATGCCGGCCAGAAGCTGCATGCGGTAGCGCGGCGCGAACATGGACTCCTTCTTGGGCGTCGCGTCGATCAGACCCTCCTCGGCGCTAGCCTTGCTCACCTCGAGCCACGACAGAGCCGTCTGCACGTGCTCCTCGCCGTACAGACGAGCGATGACCTGCTTGGCCTCCTCCTTGCGGCCCTGGTTCAGCAGCCACGCGGGGCTCTCCACGCACATGGACGGCGCCAGCAGCAGGTAGATGGCGGCCAGCACGACGGGGAACGCCGCCAGGTAACGCCAGCCCGAGCTCGTGTTGGCGAAGAAGAAGGTGATGGCCGGGAACAAGATGCCGATGGTCGTGAAGATCTGCAGGCCCAGGCCCAGCGTGTTGCGCATGTGCGGCGGCGACAGCTCGTTGATGTAGCCGCCGATCGTGGCCGTCGCGGTACCGGACGAGATGCCGGCAATGAGGCGGCCCAGAGCGAAGAGCCACACGTTGGAGACCACCGCCTGCACGACGCCGCCCACGATCATGAAGAGGCAGTTGCCCATGAGGGCCTTCTTGCGCCCGTACTTGTCGCTGAAGTGGCCGCAGCACAGCGAGCCCACCATGGCGCCGAAGATCCATGCGTTCACGGCGAACGTCCACTCGAGCTTCGAGTGGCCCGGGAACATGAGGCACGTGTCGTCGGCCACGGGGCGCGCATTGCACTGGTCGGTGTCGTTGTACTGCGACAGGTTCATCTGCGAGGTGGACCACCCGCTCTGGAACGGCTGCAGCCACGACAGCAGCGCGCTGGTGTACAGGATGGTCTTGGGCTTGATGAGGCGCGCGGCGGCCTTGTTGGCCTCGTCGAAGGCCGTGAAGGGCTTGGGGGAAGCGCTTTCGGCGTAGTTGTCCGCCATGCTTGCTTGGTTGGTTGGCAGCGAGGGTGCTTGCTTGCTACGGTGTTGGTGTTGGTGTCGCTAGACGCTGGTCGCTAGACTGCGTTGAGAACTTGCTTGGTGCTTGTCTAAATGGGAAGTGAGGATCGGAGTCGTCCGTGCGGCTTGAGCTCGTTGCACCCGGACAGGCTGGCATGGCTTACTTTTGACAGGACGAGAGACAGCTGGCCGGGCCGCCGCGCTTCAAGCGAGGTGAGTGGGTGCTGTTGGTCGCTTGATTCAGAGCCTGCTCTCTCTTCGTGAGACGACTGCGTTTCCGCGCTCGACCGTATGTTGGCCGATTGATCCTGACGATTGGTACTGGTGGTGTGTGCCATTTGCAATGTGACGTCTTGTTGGTGTCTCTTGAAGTTTGCGAAGGTCGAATAAAAACTTTATGGACGCGGGCGGTGCTTTTCAGATGACAGGCAAGGAGACGTGCTGGGGCTGGGCCGAGTGGACTGGCTGGTGCAGAGGCCAGTAAGCGATCCGCAGGTGGCATTGTTAATACCACTTCCAGCCCTCCACCTGATCCATTCGCCACATCTGGCAAAAAAGATCATGAAGAGACGCTCAAAATTGCGCCTCGTCACATATCGCGCACTGAAAGCTTGGGTTGGATCCTGGATAGGAAGTCGGAAATAGGTTTTCTGGATATTCAAACCAAGCAAACAGAAGATGAAGAAGCGCCTCTGATCTCTGGCGCCTCGAAACGAACCCTGTGCAACCGCACTGGTGCACTAAGCGAACTCTACGCCTTCGCTCCTGCGCTACGTGTGTGACGGAGGAGGTTACGATATCTTCCCTCGCATTTGCGGCCAAGTTGCCTGCCTACGCCGAAGTAGTGGCACATTCAGCAGCAGCGCTGCATACGGAATTGATAATTCATAAACCCAGTACGACCTCGAGTGCAGGCTTCGTCAGACCATCACCGCCACTTCTTACTACGTAGTACCTGTAGAAGCCGCTTGCTTCCCAACGGAATGATCCCAACTCAAAACAGTAAGCAAACCACCGAGAAATCGTCGAGTAGATCATAAAGAAACAATCTATTTGTACAACTACTGCAGATAACTAACCCTCGAGTCTGTGGTGTTCGAGATCGGAACTAGCACCAAACTCCGCACAAAACTGCTGCCCTACCGCTTTACTGCTCTACTGCTCGCGACGCGAGTCGAACTCGGCCTGGATCTCCTCGGCCGATTTGCCCGACGTCTCCGGCACCAGCTTCAGAGCGAGCAGGTAGAAGATCGCCAGCAGCACCACGAACGGCACGTACGCGTAGTCGTTGAGCGCGTCCGACACGTACGGGTATGACACGCCCACGATGAGGTTGCACAGCCAGTTGATGCCGATGCAGAGCGACGACGCACTGGCGCGGATCGAGTCCGGGAAAATGTCGGCCGTCATGACCCACACGAGCGGGCCCAGCGTCACGCCGAACACGATCACGTACAGCGCCGTGAACACGATGGACAGAGCGGACACGTCCACGATGAACGCCACCGTCATGCCGATGGACATGACCACCATGCCCGCCAAGCCCCACAGGATCATGTTGCGTGCGCCGAAGCGGTTGGCCAGCACGCCCGTGAAGAAGGCGGGCCAGATGTTGATGAAGTCGATGACGAGCGTGCCCACGCGCGAGTCCGAGATGCCGGCGTCCGAGAAGATGCTGCCCGAGTAGTAGAACACGGCGTTGATACCCGAGAGCTGCTGCGCGCACGAGAGCATGATGCCGGCCAGAAGCTGCATGCGGTAGCGCGGCGCGAACATGGACTCCTTCTTGGGCGTCGCGTCGATCAGACCCTCCTCGGCGCTAGCCTTGCTCACCTCGAGCCACGACAGAGCCGTCTGCACGTGCTCCTCGCCGTACAGACGAGCGATGACCTGCTTGGCCTCCTCCTTGCGGCCCTGGTTCAGCAGCCACGCGGGGCTCTCCACGCACATGGACGGCGCCAGCAGCAGGTAGATGGCGGCCAGCACGACGGGGAACGCCGCCAGGTAACGCCAGCCCGAGCTCGTGTTGGCGAAGAAGAAGGTGATGGCCGGGAACAAGATGCCGATGGTCGTGAAGATCTGCAGGCCCAGGCCCAGCGTGTTGCGCATGTGCGGCGGCGACAGCTCGTTGATGTAGCCGCCGATCGTGGCCGTCGCGGTACCGGACGAGATGCCGGCAATGAGGCGGCCCAGAGCGAAGAGCCACACGTTGGAGACCACCGCCTGCACGACGCCGCCCACGATCATGAAGAGGCAGTTGCCCATGAGGGCCTTCTTGCGCCCGTACTTGTCGCTGAAGTGGCCGCAGCACAGCGAGCCCACCATGGCGCCGAAGATCCATGCGTTCACGGCGAACGTCCACTCGAGCTTCGAGTGGCCCGGGAACATGAGGCACGTGTCGTCGGCCACGGGGCGCGCATTGCACTGGTCGGTGTCGTTGTACTGCGACAGGTTCATCTGCGAGGTGGACCACCCGCTCTGGAACGGCTGCAGCCACGACAGCAGCGCGCTGGTGTACAGGATGGTCTTGGGCTTGATGAGGCGCGCGGCGGCCTTGTTGGCCTCGTCGAAGGCCGTGAAGGGCTTGGGGGAAGCGCTTTCGGCGTAGTTGTCCGCCATGCTTGCTTGGTTGGTTGGCAGCGAGGGTGCTTGCTTGCTACGGTGTTGGTGTTGGTGTCGCTAGACGCTGGTCGCTAGACTGCGTTGAGAGACTTGCTTGGTGCTTGTCTAAATGGGAAGTGAGGATCGGAGTCGTCCGTGCGGCTTGAGCTCGTTGCACCCGGACAGGCTGGCATGGCTTACTTTTGACAGGACGAGAGACAGCTGGCCGGGCCGCCGCGCTTCAAGCGAGGTGAGTGGGTGCTGTTGGTCGCTTGATTCAGAGCCTGCTCTCTCTTCGTGAGACGACTGCGTTTCCGCGCTCGACCGTATGTTGGCCGATTGATCCTGACGATTGGTACTGGTGGTGTGTGCCATTTGCAATGTGACGTCTTGTTGGTGTCTCTTGAAGTTTGCGAAGGTCGAATAAAAACTTTATGGACGCGGGCGGTGCTTTTCAGATGACAGGCAAGGAGACGTGCTGGGGCTGGGCCGAGTGGACTGGCTGGTGCAGAGGCCAGTAAGCGATCCGCAGGTGGCATTGTTAATACCACTTCCAGCCCTCCACCTGATCCATTCGCCACGTCTGGCAAAAAAGATCATGAAGAGATGCTCAAAATTGCGCCTCGTCACATATCGCGCACTGAAAGCTTGGGTTGGATCCTGGATAGGAAGTCGGAAATAGGTTTTCTGGATATTCAAACCAAGCAAACAGAAGATGAAGAAGCGCCTCTGATCTCTGGCGCCTCGAAACGAACCCTGTGCAACCGCACTGGTGCACTAAGCGAACTCTACGCCTTCGCTCCTGCGCTACGTGTCTGACGGGGGAGGTTACGATATCTTCCCTCGCATTTGCGGCCAAGTTGCCTGCCTACGCCGAAGTAGTGGCACATTCAGCAGCAGCGCTGCATACGGAATTGATAATTCATAAACCCAGCATGCCCTCGAGTGCAGGCTTCGTCAGACCATCACCGCCACTTCTTACTATTAATACGTAGTATTGTCCGAGTTCAACTTAAAGTCAGCCCGACTTGGTTATGCAGCCTCTCAAACCAGCGCTTCCGGATCCTCGGACGCATCGAACGGCGCAGTCCCGATGGACCACAGCTATGCTGAAGACGAAGAAGCTGAGCTTCAAGCTGCTGAGCAGCGTATCGGCATCCATAGATGCTGTGTCTGCGGATACACGCAACACCTGCGTCCAGGCTGTCCGCTGCGCAAGCAGCGCCAGGCCCCCTCGAGCCAAGGCTCTGCCTCCGGGCAGAACCCTGGCTCGTGGCGGGGAAACGGAAAACCCCAGTAGGCGCGGGGCGCCCTACTGGGGAAGAACTAAGTTCTGTTGAGCCTCAGGGAGGAGGTCGACAGGGCTTAGCCCCACAGAGCACCGTGCTCTCTAACAACACGGAACGTGCATGCAAGCCGGGCTTGCTGGTCGTTGAGACGACCGTGAAGGGCTTTGAGAAGCCATGGAGAATCCTTATCGACTCCGGGGCGTCGGGCAATTACGCTCGGCGCTCCACGATGGAAGGAAGTCAGCAATACGCTGAAGCGCTGAAGGCGCATACGAGTGACATTGTCACGGCCCGTCTTGCAACGGGAACCCGTGTGACGGTGCCCAAGGTTACGATGAACCTGGGCGTTAAGTTCTTGGACTTCGATAGCGCTGAACGCTGTCTCGTCATCGACCTGGATTCGAGGTATGACCTCATCCTAGGCATGGCATGGCTGGAGCGCCATGAGCCATGGATCGATTGGCGATCGAAAACAATTAGGCGCTACGCGCTTGTCTCCTGGTGGAGCTGTGGCGAGTCATGAACCCATTTCTGCTAGGAAGCAAAAGCGCTATTGGCGCGGGCACTGGACCGAATCGGTCAATGTGCTAGATATCGGAGTGTCTGAGTTAATGGACACTGGCGCCGGAGGCGCGAGTCCGGAGCTAGGCTCGAGGGCTGACCGTGGAGTGGCACGTACCCCACTGAGCGAGTCATCGCTGCATGCCGGTCATGGCATAATCGGCAATCAGTCGAGGCATCTTGGGCATGGCCCTGATGATGCGCGTGGAGCGGCACGTCAACCGCTGAGTGGGGAGCGCCACGATGGCGACGAGCCGCTGCGTGCCACTGACGGCACGGTCGGCTGTGAGCCGGGGCACCAAGGGGAGGACCCTGACGGTGCGGGTGGCGTGGCACCTCAACCACTGGGCAGGAGTGGCGAGCAAGACCGCTCCCCGCCATCTCCTCAGGAGCGACAAGAGGTGATGACACCTGAGGACACTTTTTGTGTCAACCTGCTGGCCTCTCCGAGGCGTACGGCTTCCGCGCGGAGGCGACAGCGACGCCTGATGGCGAACGCGAGACGCAAAGCGTCATCGCTGACACACGAGGTGTCTACTGTAGATGCTGACGGCGAACAGCTATATACACTCGTGAACGGAGTGACCGGGGAAGCCGAGGGCAACGTCAGCATCGAGGCTTTCCCGACGGTGGCTGCTCTGTTAGAGCTGGACGAGATGTCCCTTTCCGACTTCAGTGAAGCTCTCCAGACCGGCGCGCTCGCCGAGATGATCATGACACGACCCGAAGAGGAGTTGAACTCTTCGTCGCTCATGGATGAAGCCGTGCTTGAAGATACGAAGCAGGCACTGAGTGCGCGGAGTGGATCATCGATCCTGAAAGACCCTTCGGACCCCTTCTATCCATTGGTAAAGGAATACCAGGATGTGATCTCAAACGACCCACCTACGGGTTTACCTCCCGACCGAGGCGTTCGTCACGAAATCGACTTGGTTCCTGGAACCAAATACTGCGTGACGAGGCAGTGGCCACTACCGAAGGAGCAGTGTGACATTATTGACGCGTTCTTCAGTGCCAAGCACGCTGCAGGCATGGTGCGTGAGAGCAAGTCTCCACACTCGACGTGAACGTTCTGTGTCAGAAAGCCTAACGGCAAGTGGCGCATCGTTCACGCTTTCAATAAGCTCAACGCCGCCACCATCCCGGCGCAAACGCCGATTCCTCGGAAGGACGTTATTCAGAACAACAGGGTTGGCTGTACAATGTACAGTGCACTCGACTTGGTCGACGGCTACTACCAGCTGCTCATGCGAGCGAGTGACATCCCGCTGACGGCGGTCAGCACCCCAAGCGGTATGCTTTGGGAATGGCTGGTGATGCCCCAAGGGCTGTCGAACGCACCTGCGACGTTTAATCGTCAGGTGACACAGCTCTTCCGGCCCCTCCGAGCGTTTGCACAAACGTACTTTGACGATATCTTCGTCCGTAGTCGTGCTGAGCACGGTCGGTCGGATGTGGAAAACCACATAGACCATTTACGGGCGGTGCTTGAGTGCATGCGCACACACAAGCTATACGTCAACATATCGAAATGCATCTTCGGCGCTGAAGAGATTCGTTTCTTAGGATGCTTCGTTGGGAAGCGTGGCCTTCGCGCCGGCCCTGCAAAGATCAAGGCCATGGTCGACTGGCCGGTTCCCAAGAACCAGAAGGACTTGCGCAAGTGGCTTGGCCTAGCCAACTAATTGCACAAATACAGCGAGAACTACGCTGACATGCTCGGCCATTGTCCAATCTCCTTAAGAAGGATGTGGACTAGTGTTGGAACACCGAGCATCAAGATGCTTTCGTGGCTGTCAAGGAGAGTCTCCTTCATGCGCCGATCCTGGCGTTGCCAGACCCTGATCGTCCTTTCAGTGTCGTCTGTGACGCATCAGACTTTGCCATAGGTAGTGCTCTGCTGCAAGCAGACGCCGAAGGGCGTGAACGCGTGATAGCGTTTGAGTCTCGCCAGCTTAAGGCTGCAGAGAAGAACTATTCAGTTCATGACAAAGAGCTACTTGCGATGAAGTATGCTCTCGTCAAATTCAGACTTCACCTGCTTGGCTCGAAGCCGTTTGTGATCTTCACTGATCATGCGTCACTTCGTACTGCGACCCAGTCGCCTCACCTCTCGCAAAGGATGGCCCGCTGGCTGTCCTTCTTCGCAGAGTATAACTTCGAGGTGAAGTACAAGCCTGGCAGTGCAAATGGTCTGGCGGACGCGCTGTCCCGTCGACCTGACTATGAGCTTGCTCATGTCACCATGGTGACCTCGCCCGTACTGGACCTGGTCCGCGCTGCATACGCACGCGATGACATGTGTGTAGCCCTGCTACGGGCTCTGGGAAGCAAGGAGTTTGAAAACTCAGACAAGAATTGTCGGCGCGCTTGCGCGCGAGTCTGCATCGCTACTCATTTAATGAGGGCTGCGGTACTACAGCACGAGCACGGAAGACACTCCTCGTGTTGTGATTCCTCATGACGAGGACTTGAAGTATCCTATCCTCTTTGAGGCGCATGATACGGCGCTGAGCGGCCATCTCGGTCGTGAGAAGACCTACAGCTCTGTGAGTCGGACCTATTGGTGGCCCAAGCTGTACAAAATGGACGAGCACATACGTGCGCACGTGTGAAACGTGTCAGAGGGTGAAGCCTTCCCCGCATGCGGCTGCGCCGCTGGCAAGCTTGCCTGTACCCTCGGGGTGTTTGGAGTCCATGAGTTTGGACTTTGTGTTCGGCCTTCCGAAGGATTCGGAAGGGAACTCAGGCATCGTGGTCTTCGTCGACCGTCTGAGCAAGATGGCTCACCTCGCGGCAGTGCCGGACACCGTTGATGGTGAAGGTACAGCCAAGCGGTTTTTCGATCGGATCTTCCGCCAGCATGGGCTGCCCGTATCGATTGTCTCGGATCGAGACCCCCGCTTCACTGGGAAGTTTTGGGATTCCGTCTTCAAGGTGCTCGGCACCAAATTGGATATGTCCACATCGGATCATCCGCAGACCGACGGTCAGACGGAACGTGTCAACCGTGTTGTCGAGGACATTCTCCGGAGCATTTGCGCGGAGACGCCGAAGCGCTGGAGCGCTATGCTCCCTTTGGTTGAGTTCGCGTTAAATAACGCTGTGCATGCCTCCACAGGCTACACCCCGTTATACGTAAACGGACTCACTCACCCACGCGTCCCGCTGACGCTCCCACTCCGTGGTTCTAGGCTTGGTGGGGGAGAGTTAGCCGATCGGCTTGCTGATATCAGCCCACTCACTGTTCGCAAACAGGTTGACGAGTTCCTGTCAACGCGTCTAAGTGTCCTTCGACACGTGCGTGACGCTATGGCTGACAGCCAAGACAAACAAAAGGAACACGCTGATGCTAAAGGCAGAGGCAATGTTGAGAGTTACGAGGTCGGGGGCCTAGTGTTGCTAAACGCTAAAAGCCTACCTACAAATGCAGTGTCTGCGGTCTTCAAGACCAAGTTGCGCCCGCGCTTTGTCGGGCCGTTCACGGTCGTGGCCACGGAGGGCCTGGCGTACACGCTCAATCTTTCGAAGACGATGCGTACACACCCCGTGTTTTACGTTGGTTTGCTCAAGCCATATCGGGACCCTGGGCAGGTGGATTCCCAGGCGCTGGCTCCCAGCGCTGCGGAGCCACTCCACCCTGCTGGAACCTCAGCAACATCTCGAGCTGCCCCTCCAACCGGGCCAAGCCTTGCTCAAGGCGCGCCAAGCGTTGCAGAACGGACTCGGGAATCTCAGCCTGGCCCTCCAGCCGAGCGAAGCCTTGCTCAAGGCGCTGCAAACGCTGCGCAGCCGACTCAGGGTTCTCAACCCAAGACATCCGTTCCCGAAGACGGCGGATCTCATCCACGGTTTCGTGATAGTCCGTCGAGGCTTGATCAAACCGCCGTTGATTACGCGCAACGTCTTCCCGAAGACGAGTTGCAGTCTCCTGCAGCCGCACAAACTCCTCAACCCCGACGGGCTCCTCTTCCTGGCCCGGTGCGGCCGCCGCCGGCGTTGCTCGACGAGCATGGGAATCGCCACATTCTTGTGGAACGTACTCTAAAGCGGCGCCGCCGTAATCGCCAAAACTAGTACCTGGTGAAAAAAAATGGCGCGGGTATCCTCCTTCAGAGAACGCATGGGAGTTTGAGGTACCTGTGTCGAGGCACCTTGCAGATTTCCGGGGAACACGACCTTGGGGTTGAACTGTACTGGGGTCGTCACTCGGCTCGGACTAAGTCAGGGTCAAGAGGGCGTGTGTATGCACCTCTTTCCTTGTGATCCCTTTCCTTAAGTTCTTCCTAGGGCTACGCTGTGGGCCCAGACGTAAGTCGGCCACAACAACTGCCCCCGATCCCAGAAAATGTGTCTCTGATCGAGATGTAGCCAAGTCGGAGCTGCCCACCCTTGCTCGACAGGTCCCGGACTTGTGCGCGTGAAACTTCTCTCTCTTGCCCGAATTGCCCCGGGGTTTTCTTGATATACACGCTACTCTCCACACCAACAGTTGTCCTCTTCTTGTCAGGTCCCGGACAGTCGACCTTGGCAGCCTCTCCTTCTTCTCGGGTGGTTCCGGCTAAGAACCCCGTACCGGCCTCTTCTTTCTCTTCTACGGTTCCGGCTGAGAACCGCGTCCCTGGATCTTCATTCGCTCCTCAGATCCAAGAGGGGCCAGGAGTTAACTCGGGTCTTGAGTCTTGTCTTGATCCAGAGCACTCGCACTACACTCTGGGACATCATGCGAGCTGTTGACCTGGGATAGGCCTGCCGTGTATCCAACGCACTCGCCACACGCTGGGACTTCCGCGCACCACGCCTTTTCAGGCGAGCGATACGAGTCCGGGATAATTATCCGGGACCTCGCGAAACCAACAACTCCCGGGAACCGTATAACCCAAGGAGGTGTTCTGCCGAAACCTCAGGGACGATCGCCTTCGTCCCGATAATATGAAGCACCACTACGTCGCTAGGCAAAGCCGAAGACCAGAGGTGGGGATACGGAATAACGAAATCCACCACGTCGAAACACGGAAGACTTGGTTAAGTGGAGCTGAATTTATTCGGAGAATTGTCTACACTGTCGGGAAGCTTGGTCCTTACGCGGCTTGCACTCAAATGCGATCGGGCCACGCTCGCTTACGTCCTTCGGGGCAAATTGAACTCTGATTGAAATCTTACACATGCAAATATGTAATGACCTTCTAGCAAGGGCGTGCGCTCTACTGGCTATGGCTACACCTTGAACTTGGGCGAAGATTGGTCGCGAAGTGGCTGGCTTGGGCGATCTTCGAGCGTGCGCTTGATAAAAAGTCGGATGATTGATTAGCTGAAAAGGGGAAGCAACCCGGTGCGACCAGGCGCGAGTTCCAGCTCGCGGCGCGTCACCGCCGAATCCAGGCTCTTCATTGGCTGATCCTTGGGGAGGCACTTGAACTTCTGTGGGGCACATCACCTGAGTTGCACCCACCAAACCCCCTCTTCAAGGCGACTCTTCCCGGAGTTGATCCGGGGAAATGTCCGGGACCTGGGATCTGGGATCCGGAACTGTGATCCGGAGTCTGGGACTTGATCCGAACTCCACTTCATACACGGGCTCCACGCCCACTGGCGAACAACTTTCAGCATCTCGGTAGACTCTGCGTCCGGACAAACTTGCTGGGGTCCGGGACCTGAGCCGATCTCCTGGGGCTTTGACCGCGACACCATCGCGAACGACGGTAACGTCGACCCAGTCGTAGTGAAGCTTCAGAGCAGCGGTAGGGCGTCGGGCTCAGCCTCGATACCGTCGGCAAGAGACTAGCTCCGGTCTGGGAGGCAGCTGCGGACAGCTGACTGATGGGTCCCAGAAAATTTCTGAGCACCTCATCACATACCCCTCCGGCAGGATGCCCAGACGCCGTGGGCTCTTTTGATCGCCACGGCCCAGGGTATACCCTAAGCCCGCGACCGTCAAGTCGGTCGCCTCCCGACAATAGGTCGGGGAGCTGATGGATCAAACGCTGAGCTCAAGCGTTGATCCGGGGCTGCTGCAGCCACTGACCCACTTCGGTGGAGGCTGGCAGAGCTCATAGGAGCATGACCGGCGGACCCAAGGGGTCGGGAAGCAGACGCCGGGGCGCTGCGCTTCACCTTGACTTTTGCATAGTCGAAACGGAGCTTACGCTCGAGACGCGCATCGGCTTCGGAGAAGCTGGTCCACAGGGACTCTAACGACGGGAGTCGTCGCGAATGTTCAACCCACCCGGTGAACTTACAGTCGTCCTCCTGGACAGTCTCCCCTTCGGCCAGCACGATAGGGATCGTCCGCATCGCGGGGACTGAGGCACCTCGTGCCTGGTCCAAAAGACGAGTACCATACTCACCTGGAGTCGTCTCCTGAGGAGTGAGAAACCTCTCTCGGAGAGCAACACGAGTTGCGAGCTCGTCCGGAGTGGAGGCCGCCGGCTCAGCCAACCAGGAGGCCAGAGTTGACGCGGCAAGGGCCTGCTTCACGACCTCAACAGGATTGCGCGGCTCGAAGCCATACTCTCGGCGAGAGCTGACGATGGGGCGCACCTCGGGGCGCTGGGAGCGCGGCACCTCTCCCTCTTCGAGCGGACGAGCTTGTACCTCGTCGAGGTCGTTGGTGACAACGCCGCCCTCCAGGCTAGTGGATGCGCGCAGCGCGGTAAGCGCTGGTGTCGCCCCTGGCTGGGGAAATGGGTTTGGCGTACGAGGCTTAGACTCCTCTGGCTCAGGCGAGCGCGGCGGTGACTCCTCGTGCGTCGGCATCGAGGTATCGGACCCGTAGTCCAACTCCGTCTCGAACTTCTCGAAGGGCTCGTCGCGAGCATAACGGATCGGACGCCCTGCGTCTTGTGCGGGCGGATCCGAAGGCTGACTCGTGGAGTCTTGGCCGTGCCGGCGCCGGTGCTCGGAGTCATATTCTGTCACAGAGAGCGTGGACGCTGGGCGCGCCTGCGCTTCCGGACTGGAAACAGGCGAAGCACTACGTGCCGGGGAATCCATTACTTGGGGAGTGCGGTCGAATGACCACGAAGCCTCTTGGCTTGAAGGCATCCAAGGGGGCCAAGTCGCGGTGAGCTCTTGAACTATGATAGTTCTTGAGCGAGGTCTGTTGATGTCAAGTGACACGCAGACGAGAAGAAAAGTCGAGTGAGGCCACGTGGTGTCCTCAGTCTGGTGGGGGAGGGTGTAACGGGGTTACATAACAGCGTGTGTGTCACACATAACTTGTGTGTGTACGCCAGTTGTGTGTGTAAATCAACCCGGCAATTAACCAGATATCAGTAGGTGGCCTCAAAGCCACCCAATATGCATTTGACTAGGCTCTACTATGATAGATAGTGTGTCCTATACATTCAAGCTACAGGCGGCTCTGCCGCGATAAACAACAATACATTCAGTTCACATTTTGAAGCCTAGAGTTCATTGCCTTTGGTTAAGGTATTGCATACTCTGGAGTCCTAAAATAAGATATTTAAGGTACTCGTAACAAGCTCTTGTATAGAGTTTGCTAGCTATCAAATACACTAAAGACTCTCCGAGTCTGTGTCTTCCTCTACGCTATAAGCAATTGCAGCCCCGCTGCACAGAGCTTCGCGATCGAGGGCTTCCGTGAGGAACACCCTCATGCGGGCGAGTTCGGCGGCTGAGAGTCGAGTCGACTTGGCGAAGGAAAATTGGAGAATGAAGGGAGAGAACGAGCTGGCGGCCTGCCAGAGAAGGAGAAAATTCTCTGGAACCTTCGTGATGGAGTGATGGGTGACGCTGACCTGGGAAAGGAACTTGAAGACGGGAATTGATCGGTCTAGACCCGACTCTATCGCGAGGGGCCAACTGTAGGAACGCACTTCGAAATTGACCAAGAAGCGTGCGGATGGGCATCGTGGGAATGGTGTTGTGGTGCTGGACGCTGGGCGGGAACGTGCTTCAAGCTCTAACGACTCGGAACGTCCCGGTTCCGGCGTGGGCTGTCACGGGCATCGTGAAATGGATTGGCACTTCACCCTTCCGGGACGTGGCGATGGTGTTTCTGAAGCGGGCTTTTGGCAGCTGTGGAACGCTATGGTTTTTCGTGCAAGCGTGCGCCGGACGCTATCGTCAGGCGGGCAGGAACCCGAAGGCTCAAGCTATGTCTCCGGCGGAGTACGCGTGGGGCTTGGTGGGGCTTTCCTTCCTGGTACCTATTGCTGTTCTAAAGGAGTATGAAAAGAGGTTCGGCAGCGACGGCAAGCTGTGTCTCAAGTGGAGCGACGCCTATCACTACACGGTGTGCGTGTTCGCGCCGGACGCAGTGCAGTCGTCGTGGTCCTGGTCGTGCGTCGGAACCAAGGGCTGTGTGGACGCGTCCAAGACGGCAGCCGGCCGTGCAGGCGACTTTGCGTTTGGGGTCTACCTGGTGCTCGCCCTGCTGATCTCGCTGATGATCTACATGCCTCGCGTGCTGTATGATCTCCTAGAGGGCGTGCTGCTGGGCTGGAAGGGAGTGGCGTTAGTGCCGCTCGCCTGGAACTGCTGGTCCGGGTTCGCCGGTATCGGCGCGTACGTGTCAATGGCGATCGTGGGACTCGGGTGCTATAGCCACCTGATGCGGCTGCTGGATGAACGTCTCTCGAAGGCCAAGGTGAAGCCTGACCAAGTGGCTGATGAAGGTTGGAGCAAGTTGCGAGCCGCGTGGAGAGGTGGAATGATCGGATCTGGAACGGCTGGAGTACGCGATCCTACCTCCGCCTTTGGCGGAGCCGGTCGCTACGGACCCGGCCGAGGCCCCTACTCACCACGCGTCGGTGATGCATATGACGATGGACCCCGAGGACGAAGTGCACGTGCGCGTCGGCGGCATCGTCCCGCGTTCGATGAGGACGAAGTAGAAGCTCGCCGGGGACGTCGAGTGGCAGTCGGGGAGAATTGTCACGGTCCGCCGCCAGCCGACGGTTTGCCGATGCTAGCTGACTGCCTGAGTCGCGTGTTGGTGACTGAGATGCAGCGTCGTGCGCCGGACAGTGGTCCGCAAGCGTTCCGGGCCTGAGGGAGCATCCCCATTTAATGACTCTAGGCCCAGGAACGGCGCTGAAGGAGTGCGGCGAACCAGATCTCAGGGCAGTCATCAAGATGAGGTAAGGTTCAAGCAGGAAGTAGTGTGGCTGAGCGCTGGCGAAGCGAGCGCCAGAGCTTCTCAGTCGTGGATCTCCCTCGTAAAGCACAAAGCAAACAAGTTCAAGTTTTCTATTTCTCTTTAGACTCAACTCTTCTTGTTCTTCCGAGCCGGCCTGAGGTACACACGACCCCGGAACGAAGGGAGACCGCGACAGTTCGCTTACTGCACCGGTGCGGTTGCACAGGGTTCGTTTCGAGGCGCCCGAGATCAGAGGCGCTTCTTCATCTTCTGTTTGCTTGGTTTGAATATCCAGAAAACCTATTTCCGACTTCCTATCCAGGATCCACCCAAAGCTTTCAGTGCGCGATATGTGACGAGGCGCAATTTTGAGCGTCTCTTCATGATCTTTTTTGCCAGATGTGGCGAATGGATCAGGTGGAGGGCTGGAAGTGTTATGTCGAGTCTGAACCAATGCCACCTACGGATCACTTACTGCTTCTGTACCGACCAGCCCTCTCGGCTCAGCCCCAGCACGACCTCCTCCTTGGCTGTCATCTGAAAAGCACCGCCGCGTCCATAAAGTTTTTATTCGACCTTCGCAAACTTCAAGAGACACCAACAAGACGTCACATTGCAAATGGCACACACCACCAGTACCAATCGTCAGGATCAATCGACCAACATACGGTCGAGCGCGGAAACGCAGTCGTCTCACGAAGAGAGAGCAGGCTCTGAATCAAGCGACCAACAGGACCCACTCACCTCGCTTGAAGCGCGGCGGCCCGGCCAGCTGTCTCTCGTCCTGTCAAAAGTAAGCCATGCCAGCCTGTCCGGGTGCAACGAGCTCAAGCCGCACGGACGACTCCGATCCTCACTTCCCATTTAGACAAGCACCAAGCAAGTCTCTCAACGCAGTTTAGCGACCAGCGTCTAGCGACACCAACACCAACACCGTAGCAAGCAAGCACCCTCGCTGCCAACCAACCAAGCAAGCATGGCGGACAACTACGCCGAAAGCGCTTCCCCCAAGCCCTTCACGGCCTTCGACGAGGCCAACAAGGCCGCCGCGCGCCTCATCAAGCCCAAGACCATCCTGTACACCAGCGCGCTGCTGTCGTGGCTGCAGCCGTTCCAGAGCGGGTGGTCCACCTCGCAGATGAACCTGTCGCAGTACAACGACACCGACCAGTGCAATGCGCGCCCTGTGGCCGACGACACGTGCCTCATGTTCCCGGGCCACTCGAAGCTCGAGTGGACGTTCGCCGTGAACGCATGGATCTTCGGCGCCATGGTGGGCTCGCTGTGCTGCGGCCACTTCAGCGACAAGTACGGGCGCAAGAAGGCCCTCATGGGCAACTGCCTCTTCATGATCGTGGGCGGCGTCGTGCAGGCGGTGGTCTCCAACGTGTGGCTCTTCGCTCTGGGCCGCCTCATTGCCGGCATCTCGTCCGGTACCGCGACGGCCACGATCGGCGGCTACATCAACGAGCTGTCGCCGCCGCACATGCGCAACACGCTGGGCCTGGGCCTGCAGATCTTCACGACCATCGGCATCTTGTTCCCGGCCATCACCTTCTTCTTCGCCAACACGAGCTCGGGCTGGCGTTACCTGGCGGCGTTCCCCGTCGTGCTGGCCGCCATCTACCTGCTGCTGGCGCCGTCCATGTGCGTGGAGAGCCCCGCGTGGCTGCTGAACCAGGGCCGCAAGGAGGAGGCCAAGCAGGTCATCGCTCGTCTGTACGGCGAGGAGCACGTGCAGACGGCTCTGTCGTGGCTCGAGGTGAGCAAGGCTAGCGCCGAGGAGGGTCTGATCGACGCGACGCCCAAGAAGGAGTCCATGTTCGCGCCGCGCTACCGCATGCAGCTTCTGGCCGGCATCATGCTCTCGTGCGCGCAGCAGCTCTCGGGTATCAACGCCGTGTTCTACTACTCGGGCAGCATCTTCTCGGACGCCGGCATCTCGGACTCGCGCGTGGGCACGCTCGTCATCGACTTCATCAACATCTGGCCCGCCTTCTTCACGGGCGTGCTGGCCAACCGCTTCGGCGCACGCAACATGATCCTGTGGGGCTTGGCGGGCATGGTGGTCATGTCCATCGGCATGACGGTGGCGTTCATCGTGGACGTGTCCGCTCTGTCCATCGTGTTCACGGCGCTGTACGTGATCGTGTTCGGCGTGACGCTGGGCCCGCTCGTGTGGGTCATGACGGCCGACATTTTCCCGGACTCGATCCGCGCCAGCGCGTCGTCGCTCTGCATCGGCATCAACTGGCTGTGCAACCTCATCGTGGGCGTGTCATACCCGTACGTGTCGGACGCGCTCAACGACTACGCGTACGTGCCGTTCGTGGTGCTGCTGGCGATCTTCTACCTGCTCGCTCTGAAGCTGGTGCCGGAGACGTCGGGCAAATCGGCCGAGGAGATCCAGGCCGAGTTCGACTCGCGTCGCGAGCAGTAGAGCAGTAAAGCGGTAGGGCAACAGTTTTGTGCGGAGTTTGGTGCTAGTTCCGATCTCGGACACCACAGACTCGAGGGTTAGTTATCTGCAGTAGTTGTACGAATAGATTGTTTCTTTATGATCTACTCGACGATTTCTCGGTGGTTTGCTTACTGTTTTGAGTTGGGATCATTCCGTTGGGAAGCAAGCGGCTTCTACAGGTACTACGTAGTAAGAAGTGGCGGTGATGGTCTGACGAAGCCTGCACTCGAGGTCGTACTGGGTTTATGAATTATGAATTCCGTATGCAGCGCTGCTGCTCAATGCGCCACTACTTCGGCGTAGGCAGGCAACTTGGCCGCAAATGCGAGGGAAGATATCGTAACCTCCCCCGTCACACACGTAGCGCAGGAGCGAAGGCGTAGAGTTCGCTTAGTGCACCAGTGCGGTTGCACAGGGTTCGTTTCGAGGCGCCCGAGATCAGAGGCGCTTCTTCATCTTCTGTTTGCTTGGTTTGAATATCCAGAAAACCTATTTCCGACTTCCTATCCAGGATCCACCCAAAGCTTTCAGTGCGCGATATGTGACGAGGCGCAATTTTGAGCGTCTCTTCATGATCTTTTTTGCCAGACGTGGCGAATGGATCAGGTGGAGGGCTGGAAGTGTTATGTCGAGTCTGAACCAATGCCACCTACGGATCACTTACTGCTTCTGTACCGACCAGCCCTCTCGGCTCAGCCCCAGCACGACCTCCTCCTTGGCTGTCATCTGAAAAGCACCGCCGCGTCCATAAAGTTTTTATTCGACCTTCGCAAACTTCAAGAGACACCAACAAGACGTCACATTGCAAATGGCACACACCACCAGTACCAATCGTCAGGATCAATCGACCAACATACGGTCGAGCGCGGAAACGCAGTCGTCTCACGAAGAGAGAGCAGGCTCTGAATCAAGCGACCAACAGGACCCACTCACCTCGCTTGAAGCGCGGCGGCCCGGCCAGCTGTCTCTCGTCCTGTCAAAAGTAAGCCATGCCAGCCTGTCCGGGTGCAACGAGCTCAAGCCGCACGGACGACTCCGATCCTCACTTCCCATTTAGACAAGCACCAAGCAAGTCTCTCAACGCAGTTTAGCGACCAGCGTCTAGCGACACCAACACCAACACCGTAGCAAGCAAGCACCCTCGCTGCCAACCAACCAAGCAAGCATGGCGGACAACTACGCCGAAAGCGCTTCCCCCAAGCCCTTCACGGCCTTCGACGAGGCCAACAAGGCCGCCGCGCGCCTCATCAAGCCCAAGACCATCCTGTACACCAGCGCGCTGCTGTCGTGGCTGCAGCCGTTCCAGAGCGGGTGGTCCACCTCGCAGATGAACCTGTCGCAGTACAACGACACCGACCAGTGCAATGCGCGCCCTGTGGCCGACAACACGTGCCTCATGTTCCCGGGCCACTCGAAGCTCGAGTGGACGTTCGCCGTGAACGCATGGATCTTCGGCGCCATGGTGGGCTCGCTGTGCTGCGGCCACTTCAGCGACAAGTACGGGCGCAAGAAGGCCCTCATGGGCAACTGCCTCTTCATGATCGTGGGCGGCGTCGTGCAGGCGGTGGTCTCCAACGTGTGGCTCTTCGCTCTGGGCCGCCTCATTGCCGGCATCTCGTCCGGTACCGCGACGGCCACGATCGGCGGCTACATCAACGAGCTGTCGCCGCCGCACATGCGCAACACGCTGGGCCTGGGCCTGCAGATCTTCACGACCATCGGCATCTTGTTCCCGGCCATCACCTTCTTCTTCGCCAACACGAGCTCGGGCTGGCGTTACCTGGCGGCGTTCCCCGTCGTGCTGGCCGCCATCTACCTGCTGCTGGCGCCGTCCATGTGCGTGGAGAGCCCCGCGTGGCTGCTGAACCAGGGCCGCAAGGAGGAGGCCAAGCAGGTCATCGCTCGTCTGTACGGCGAGGAGCACGTGCAGACGGCTCTGTCGTGGCTCGAGGTGAGCAAGGCTAGCGCCGAGGAGGGTCTGATCGACGCGACGCCCAAGAAGGAGTCCATGTTCGCGCCGCGCTACCGCATGCAGCTTCTGGCCGGCATCATGCTCTCGTGCGCGCAGCAGCTCTCGGGTATCAACGCCGTGTTCTACTACTCGGGCAGCATCTTCTCGGACGCCGGCATCTCGGACTCGCGCGTGGGCACGCTCGTCATCGACTTCATCAACATCTGGCCCGCCTTCTTCACGGGCGTGCTGGCCAACCGCTTCGGCGCACGCAACATGATCCTGTGGGGCTTGGCGGGCATGGTGGTCATGTCCATCGGCATGACGGTGGCGTTCATCGTGGACGTGTCCGCTCTGTCCATCGTGTTCACGGCGCTGTACGTGATCGTGTTCGGCGTGACGCTGGGCCCGCTCGTGTGGGTCATGACGGCCGACATTTTCCCGGACTCGATCCGCGCCAGCGCGTCGTCGCTCTGCATCGGCATCAACTGGCTGTGCAACCTCATCGTGGGCGTGTCATACCCGTACGTGTCGGACGCGCTCAACGACTACGCGTACGTGCCGTTCGTGGTGCTGCTGGCGATCTTCTACCTGCTCGCTCTGAAGCTGGTGCCGGAGACGTCGGGCAAATCGGCCGAGGAGATCCAGGCCGAGTTCGACTCGCGTCGCGAGCAGTAGAGCAGTAAAGCGGTAGGGCAACAGTTTTGTGCGGAGTTTGGTGCTAGTTCCGATCTCGGACACCACAGACTCGAGGGTTAGTTATCTGCAGTAGTTGTACGAATAGATTGTTTCTTTATGATCTACTCGACGATTTCTCGGTGGTTTGCTTACTGTTTTGAGTTGGGATCATTCCGTTGGGAAGCAAGCGGCTTCTACAGGTACTACGTAGTAAGAAGTGGCGGTGATGGTCTGACGAAGCCTGCACTCGAGGTCGTACTGGGTTTATGAATTATGAATTCCGTATGCAGCGCTGCTGCTCAATGCGCCACTACTTCGGCGTAGGCAGGCAACTTGGCCGCAAATGCGAGGGAAGATATCGTAACCTCCCCCGTCACACACGTAGCGCAGGAGCGAAGGCGTAGAGTTCGCTTAGTGCACCAGTGCGGTTGCACAGGGTTCGTTTCGAGGCGCCCGAGATCAGAGGCGCTTCTTCATCTTCTGTTTGCTTGGTTTGAATATCCAGAAAACCTATTTCCGACTTCCTATCCAGGATCCACCCCAAAGCTTTCAGTGCGCGATATGTGACGAGGCGCAATTTTGAGCGTCTCTTCATGATCTTTTTTGCCAGACGTGGCGAATGGATCAGGTGGAGGGCTGGAAGTGTTATGTCGAGTCTGAACCAATGCCACCTACGGATCACTTACTGCTTCTGTACCGACCAGCCCTCTCGGCTCAGCCCCAGCACGACCTCCTCCTTGGCTGTCATCTGAAAAGCACCGCCGCGTCCATAAAGTTTTTATTCGACCTTCGCAAACTTCAAGAGACACCAACAAGACGTCACATTGCAAATGGCACACACCACCAGTACCAATCGTCAGGATCAATCGACCAACATACGGTCGAGCGCGGAAACGCAGTCGTCTCACGAAGAGAGAGCAGGCTCTGAATCAAGCGACCAACAGGACCCACTCACCTCGCTTGAAGCGCGGCGGCCCGGCCAGCTGTCTCTCGTCCTGTCAAAAGTAAGCCATGCCAGCCTGTCCGGGTGCAACGAGCTCAAGCCGCACGGACGACTCCGATCCTCACTTCCCATTTAGACAAGCACCAAGCAAGTCTCTCAACGCAGTTTAGCGACCAGCGTCTAGCGACACCAACACCAACACCGTAGCAAGCAAGCACCCTCGCTGCCAACCAACCAAGCAAGCATGGCGGACAACTACGCCGAAAGCGCTTCCCCCAAGCCCTTCACGGCCTTCGACGAGGCCAACAAGGCCGCCGCGCGCCTCATCAAGCCCAAGACCATCCTGTACACCAGCGCGCTGCTGTCGTGGCTGCAGCCGTTCCAGAGCGGGTGGTCCACCTCGCAGATGAACCTGTCGCAGTACAACGACACCGACCAGTGCAATGCGCGCCCTGTGGCCGACGACACGTGCCTCATGTTCCCGGGCCACTCGAAGCTCGAGTGGACGTTCGCCGTGAACGCATGGATCTTCGGCGCCATGGTGGGCTCGCTGTGCTGCGGCCACTTCAGCGACAAGTACGGGCGCAAGAAGGCCCTCATGTCTTAGTGGAGGGATGGAACTCCCTCACGCGCCCACCTTTCTGAAGGCAACCATGCCGCTGCTCCAACGAGCTATGATTGAACAATTTCACGAAGCCCATCTCGAGGTTACACTCACGGCCGATGTGTCGCCTCGAGCCAAGCTGCGCAAGAATATGACGCACATGGCTCTATTTGCCCAGCTTTACTAGGCCAATGCGGACTCCCCGAGGGGACGGGAGATGATTGACTGTACGATGGGGGGCTGTATTTCGATGGAATTCACACGATCAAGTTTGTGTTCAATTCACGACGTCTGGCGGACATGTACATCGGACTAGCTTTCAGGATGCAAGGCGTATGCATTCAACTGGAGGACTCGTATGCGGTGCAACATGCTGGTACCTACCAACCAGAGCGACTACGCCGACAATACGCCGCGCGAGTCTACGGGGCAGACAAGCTGGGTCTGGTGGCCCTGTTGGCTGCACTGGCGCAATTGCCAAGTGTTACGATCGTGGACGCTGAACGCCCGCGTTTGGATTCGACGGATATTGTCGATAGTCAATACGTGACTCTGCGCTCCAGTCAGATGAATGTCCGCTGCCTTGCGAGGTGTAACCAAGCTCGATATCCGGGGCAGTCTTCTCACAATCCACCATCATCTCATTCAGGCTCGCCTTCCATGCGGAAGGTGCTTTGCCCCGTACCACACCACGGGGTTTTGCAAAGCGAATGCGAGTATGATTGCGAAAATGCAAGCAACATGTATGCGCACGTACTCTGGCCCAGTGCCGAAGTATGAGGTAGGTACGGCCGTACAATATCAGCATCAAGATGAAGACAGTCTGGCGACTTTCCTGCAAAATCTGCAAATTGAGATCGCGAGAGAGATGGAGACGGGAACCGACCAGGATAGACAGCCGTCTCAGACGGAGGACTGCAACCAAGTGCGACGACTCCAACCATCCAAGATCCCAATGCCACGACTGGACGTGCGGACCAACAAGGCCATGTAACAGCAGGGCGCAACAACGATGCTCCACTGGCACAGGATGGATGTCAGCTGGTAACCAGAAAGAAAGCCAAGCGGAAAGGGGAACAGGAGACGGAGACGCTGCCTATAAGTGTGCCCACGCCTCCGACGCCAGTACATGCGGCACCACTCCGGGTGCCTGATCTCTCGGAATTTGGCCATGAGGCAGCGGCCTCTAGTACGCAACCACCACACCGGAAGAGGGCGCCGCGCAAGGACAGCAAGGCTACAAAATCGGGTACAGCAAAAGTCAAGCAGGGCGGTAAACAACCGACTTTTCAACGCTTCGCGCGGGAACGGGAAAACAATCAATTCGCGGCTTTTATGGCAAGTGCGGGCGATTCCAGCGATGATGACAGTACGGAGGACCCAGACGACGCGCCATACGCATTTGCGCCGCCACAGAAGTGCTCGCAGGTGAATGACAGCGCAGATACTATGCTCGTCGGGGGTGGAGAATCTCTCATCTGAGTACGTCGGTTCATCTGCGCCCTCTCAAACGCAATCACCGGTTTCGACGCCGGGATCGGAGTTCCCTTTTTCGATCGCTTCTTCCGTAGAAGGTGCGGGGGGAGACGGGGAAAGATGAAGACACACCAATGGAACAAGATGGGAGGGGTGTGAACGGACTGAAGACCGAGGTTGACGCTAGTGCGGAATTTGGTGCGACGTCGACATTGAGTCAAGAAGGCTTTGTTATGGGGCCGACGCAGCATGCGGCAGGCATGCCTCAACAACCGGTTTTCCTGATCCCATTTGGCGGTTCGTTCATTACGGTGCCAGCGAACGGACAGTGTGCGTACACGGCACTACATGCCACGACTTTTTATGTGGAGGGTGGGCCGTTACTATTCACGAGTGATGCAGTGCACAACGCGAATATTCTCAAGCGCAGCGTGCACACGCTGATGATGGCTAACCTGGCCAAGGAGGTGGCCTGTAAGGTGGTGGATCCTACCCGAGAACTCAGCCGGCTATACCCGACGCAACCGGCGCCGACCAATTCGGAGGTAGCGACAGCTACACTATTCCGCCACTATGGTGGTTCTGCACCCTGGAAGGGTGGAAAGGCACTTTTTCAGAGGGCTCGAGATCGTTCCAAGTGAAGATGGATTGCTGCTTCACCATCTCAAGATTGCGTCGTCGGTCGCGCAGAGGTCGAGTGGCGCCAGGGCCGCTCCAGCGCCATCTCGATCTCACCAAGCAGCGACCAAGAACTCCTCCAAAATTCGCTCTAGTGCATCGAACATGACCCGTCTAGTCCTCCTCCTTCACCCTGAGGACGTCACCGACGTCAGCGCGCCTGCTCTAATGGCGCCAAATTATGCCTTCATTGTCGACGACACTGTGGCGGACCGAGTCGGAGTGAGTCTACTGTTGGCCGCTGACCCGCCTGGTGACAGCCCTGACGGAAGCTCTCCGCGCCACTCGGAGTGTCTGTGGTTGTCCCGGCAGACCGCGAACGGTCGCCGGGTCTGGGAGGGCGAGATATCGAATGGCGCCGCCGGCCGACTTCTACGCCGACCGGCTTTTGCTATAGTCGAGGGCAACCCGATCTACGGCCAAGTGACGTCGTACGCCAGCCTCCAAGTCACTATTCGCCATCATGCCGGAAGCACCATCGCTCTGATTTCATCGGTGGAAGAAGTCGCACAACTCGTTGTGTTCCTGCTCTATAAGGCGCCGTTGCTGAGGCGTATAGCGACACCCGACGCGATCGCCCGTGCGCACACTCGCATCATGGATCGACTTCTTGGTGAGCACGGAACGGCGGGGACACGCCAGATTCGCCAGCTACTGGTCGGCATCGTCCCCGTGTCGTGCCATCCAGGCCCGCCGACCGCATCACGTGGGTGGACCCATGCACTGGGCTCGATATCTCGTGCACTGTCCGTCACGTGATTGACTTCGGCTTCTATTGCGACGGGAACCGGGAAAATCCAGGCGTCAGCCTCGGTAATCACTACTGGGAAGACCCTGACACAACATCTGTGGAAGACTGCCTCCCCGATCAACAAGCAGCTGTAGACACGCTGGTGCCTGTGGAAGAGCCGAGTCCCGACGCTCGCCCCGCTCCAGTCGGAGCCACTACCGGATCGACCGTACCGGCAGCGCAGTCGCGGTTCGCCGAGTTCATGGACGCCCTGGAAGACACCACCACAGGTCCGTTCCACCAGACGCCCGCGCAGACCTCCGTCCCTGAGGCGACCGCAGACAGCGGCGGCCGTGCCAGGAAGCGATACCGAGACGAGACCGCTGAAAGCGACTCGGCTCAGTCCATGCGGATCATGTCTGCACTGGCTGACCAACCAGACCTCCTACAGCACTATGGGCGCCATCTTCGATCGGTGGGGTGACCAGCCAAATATCCCCGTACTCGACCGTCTCAGATCTGATCGACGATCGCGAAACGGGCAGTCGCCCTGAACGACAGCATGGCTTCCGGCCCTCGGCGCGGCAGCAAGAAGTTCACAATCTCATTTGCGCGACGGAGCACAGAGGTAAGTCCCCTGTCGTATTCGTTGACTTCGCGCGCGCAGCACGAGCCACGAAGTTCATTCCGCACCCGGTCATCCTGAGCAGACTGTACGACTTCACGTTTGGGGTTTGTGGACTATCCGTCTTACACTTCCGGAGATTTGACCTCGCGGCTCAGCTGGACTACGCCAGCAACAATCAACTCAACGCGCAGAATTTTTCAGTGAAGGTGGAACTGCCTAACCTTCCGCGCGATCCCTCTCACGCTGATTTGAAGACGGCGCTGGGGGTTCTGGGCACGTACTGTGACGAGTTCCTTGACCGACACACCTGCCGCTTGGTGTCTGCTGCCAAGGAATGTGCAGAAGAACTCAGCGACTATGGTCCATGGTCCGCCGTGGAAGCCAAAACACTCGCGTTCTCGTTCAGCAACATCCTGGCTGCCTATCGTATCGCCTGCGACCACGATATCGATCACGGGACGACAACACGGGCATCCATCAAGGATCGACTGACGCTCCAAGACTCTGAGCTGAGCGGACTACTGCTGAAGATGTCTCGGTCAAGGCAACAAGGTCGCGTGCCCTCACTTGAAACCAATCGGAGCGGTGCACCAAGAGGTGAGAGTTGGGACAGCAAACCATCAGCACAGGGCGGACGCTCCAAGTTGGTGGCAGTGCGGCGCCAAGTCCCAACTGAGGTCGGTCTTGCAGCACCACGGCAAGGAGGCAAACAGTTGTGTCTGCGCTTCATCTCAGCTCAAGGGTGTCCTTCCACGACACCAGGACGCTGCACGTACCCGTTCCTCGGACATTTTACGCCGGAGGAAAAACTCGATCCCATCGTCAAGGCGCACGTGCAGGGGAAGCTCGGGGGTCTTCGTCCCGACCTCCGCAACTTATGAACCGAGCCCCCAGTCGCTGGCTCTCCACTGCTCAACCTCGATGTCGCATCCGCCATTCAGCGTCATCTCGGATGTCAACTACGTGCTGCTGAGCAGGAGATCCAGCGGGCCCGTCGGCAGGCCTTTGTCAGGGCCGGTATTGACCCCCCAAACACAGTACCAAGGAACGACAGCACTGGGTGTCATCAGTTGGATCGCGAAATGCAACGGGCGCTATCCGCTCTGGTGAGGCGAAGGGGTCTCTCTCTAGAGGCCACTATTCGTCTGTGGCGCGGCCAAACTAGTGACGATCCTCGTCCCAACAAGGCGCTGTCTCTGGAGGCACTTGACTGGTTGCTGCACGGGTACGAGTTGCAGTCTCTTGTAATGGCAACGATTCGCGATGGAGTGACGCATACTTTCCGAACGAAACCCGAGACACGGCCACGTCGGGCGTTGACTGACAATCATAAGTCGGCTGCCAGTATGGAGAATGCGCTGCCACGAAGTCTCCGCGATGGCCAAGAGACCGGAACGTACTTAATCGTTGATGCGGAACTGGCAACAGTGTGGACGGAGATCCAGGTGAGTCCGTTTGGATGCGTACCCAAAGCGGACGTCGATCCCCGCTTGGATGCTCGGGTGATACACGACCTCTCGTTCCCAAAAGGTCAGTCGACCAACGATCTTTCGGACACCACCGAGCTCCCGCCACTATCTTACGAGCCAGTGGAGAGATTGCTCGCCGAATCGAGATCATCGGAGCCCGCAACCCCATGGCCGTGATCAAGATTAAGCGCGGCGACGTCAAGTCGGCCTTCCGCAACGTGTTCGCTCACTCGAGTGTGTCCTCGATGTTCGCTGGCTCCTTGCCGCGTCAGCGAGCACTGATCATCGACTTGGCCCTGCCCTTCGGATGGACAGGGTCCCTAGCTCATTATGGCGCCTTTGGCGGTGCCATCACTTTCCTGGTTCGCCGCGAGAGCCCCGCGACTTTATCGCGCGACACGGAGGACGATGAACCATTTTTCTGCTATACATGGGTCGACGATCACGTTCTCGTGGAGGAAGAGCGTGCCGAACGCCTCATGCTGTCGGAGACTGCCCTACGGCTGGCTATGCTTGCAGTACTGGGACCACGATCGATCAACGAGAAAAAGTTCACCCGCTGGTCAACGAAGAGCCGAGCCTTGGGACTCGACTGGAACACAGTCTCTCGGACGGTGTCGATGCCGAAGGAGAAGATTACAAAAGCTCTCCATCGAGTGCAAGCGCTACTAGCGTCGGGATTCGCGTCACGAACGAGCCTCAGCGAGGTACTTGGGTCGCTTCGTCACGTGTGTTCGTGCATTCGCCCGGCCAAACCCTTCTTCCAGCGGCTTGCTAGTCTGAACAGGCGCGCTCCCTGGAGAGGGACGACCCCACTCTCGCATGATGCCTGGCTCGACCCTAATGTGGTTTGAGCACATACTGCAGCATGGCCGACTACAACGTGTCCCGCTCAGCCTATTCGCGGAGATTTCGGATCCGGTCATCCACATCTACATGGACGCGAGCAATTCAGGCCTGTGCGCACTCCATCCGGCCACACGCCAATTTGTCAGGGTCCAATTTGACGAAGAGGAACGTGCCATGATGTCGAAGCGCAAGTTTTCCATCAATGTGCGTGAACAGCTCTCCGCCGTGTTCGCGCTTATCTGCTGGGGTGCTTCGTGGGTGCCCGAGCAACCGAGCCAACTCACCCACATCCGCTTCTGGATCGACAACAAGTCCGCCGTGACCTGGTGCAACTCCTTCCACAGCCGCGAACCGCTAGCTCAGGAACTCAACCGCGTGATGGGATCGATGGAAGCGCGTTGGGGTCTGTCGGTGTCGGCCGAGCACCTGCCGGGTGCCTCCAACTTCCTGGCTGATCTAGGCTCGCGCGCGTGGAGCGGTGCACAATTGACTCGATGGCAAGAACTAACAAACGCCTGGTCGCAGGTACCGGTGCCGTCCTCGGTCCGCAAGATTTACTCCAGCACATGGTCGCCCTTCAGCACAAGTCCCTCGCCACCTCGTCGTTGCGGCAGTACCGGATCACATGGAACCAATGGTGCGACTTCTGCCAAGGGCTCAACGTCCCGGTGTGGCTATCGCCGTCGAGCCCCGAACGACAATCTCTACTCCTGGCTCTTTTCGGCGTTTACTGCTGGACGGGTGGCCTGCCCAACGGAAGCGTTTCCGCGGGCTCCGTTCGGTCCAAGCTTAGCCACGTCCGCTCGTATCATCGTCTCTATGCCGACTTCGATCCACAGCTCACCCCAAGTCACAGCCTCGTGATCGCCGGCATGCAGCGGATCTCCGGCCCGTCAAAACCCCGCGAACCAGTCACGCCCGGCATGCTCCAGTGGATCCTCGAGAATGTCGACACCAACAAAGCCCTCCACCGCGTCATTGGTGGGGCTGCGGTGTGTTGGGCTTCTTCGTTCTGATACGAAGTGCGGAATATCTAGCTGTGAAAGGAAGTCGACGTGTCTACACACTGCAAGTTGGAGACGTCAAGGTGAACGACCAGCAAGGTAGAACGACAAGGAGTGCTGACATCGCCGCGACCGTGGAGATAACATTTCGTGGCAGCAAAAACGATCAAGTGGGCGCCGGGGTCACGAGGCGTCTCGGGAAATCGGGTCACGCCACCCTATGCCCAGTTTGGGCGGCTTTGATCCTACTGCACCACGCTGAGGCGATCGGCTCGCACGGCGGAAGCCCAATCTGCCTCACGGCCCCCTCCAAAATGCTGACAGCAGAGGTGATGGCCAAGGTACTGCGCCACGCAGCGACTGCTAAGGGGGAGTTGACCCATCAAGCATATCGTGCCATTCGCTCAGAAGCGGCGGAGCCACTGCACTTCTAGCATCGGGGGTGGACAGCACGATGGTGATGCTACACGGACGCTGGAAGTCGGACGTATTCCAGAGGTACACAAGATACGACCCAAGGGCTTCGTCTCAGCTGGCGAGGCGAATGACAAGAGGCACATCAGCAGAAGTGATCGGCTGAGAGCCTGTTGATTTACAAGGGGTTCACGCCCCATGGCCGTGAATCAACAGGACTGCTAAGCCGAATACACGACTGCTGAATTTGCCCCAAAGCCTAATTGCTTATGTCTGCAGAGCGTCGAGGGCTTGAAGAAAATGCTCAGGAACGAGCAAGATCAGTCAGCACGCAGATCCCTTCAGACTTCTGGGCAGGGGCAGAGGTTTTGAGGACAATGGCACTGTACTTACGAGAGCCACTATTTGTACTAGACGTGGATGCCAACAATGACACCCATGTACAGTTCTACTACTACAAAGACTACTGCCTGCCGAATGGAGTCTCTCACGAATCCGGATGTGGAGGTGCAATGGGAGATCAAGAAGCCAAGGTGCTGCTCGCACAGTATGCAAGACTCCATGTGTTACCCGCGTTGCTCGTCCTGAAAAAGCATGAAGGGCACTTCTATGGTGTTCACCATGGAGATATTGCGACCCGGTGGCAGGCTGAAGGGGAGCGTATATGGACAGAGGAGAACTGCAGTACTCATCCATGGTACGAAGACGTGATAGCGCAAATGGACAGTTGCTCTAGTCTGATCTCCAAGTGGACCGCCGGGATGGAACGGAGGAGACTGATCGTGTGCTCATTGGGGGCTGGAACGCCGCGATCGACTAGATGTTATTCACGATCGCATGGGGATCACGAGGTTGGATGGCGATTCGCATGATATAGCACGACTAGAGGCTTCACTGGCGGCTGAAGGAGCTCGGCTTCAACACGCTGCAGGATTTGAAAGCGACAACACAGCGGGGGACACTGACTCTGCTATCACGCAATCATCAGGCCAAGGTGTTATGAGATACCCTCTCACGACGGCAGGCAGAGTTGCGCTCCCAGTAATGCGCCGTATCCTGGATGCGATTGGTATGGAACCAGAGCTGATGTCGGATCGATCCAGGCTCCGCCATCTGATAAAAGCGAATGAGCCAGCGCTCCTGGCGTGGGCTGCAAGAGGACCCACACATCTGCGCCCTCCTGGAATCACAGGAATTTCTAGGGGGTGGTGCCTTGTGTCCCGTGACCAGTCTCACGGGCTGCGTGCCAGGAGGTCAGGCGCTGGGCTCGCTGAGTCCGGCAAGCCCGTACCGTCCTTAGCTGCCGCCGTGGTACTCCGTGGCGATGCGCTGGACCTCCAAGATGACTCTAGACGTCCAAGGGCCGGCCAAGACGACGGCCATCGGAAGCTGCGGACTGACCCAGGACGGGTGTTGACGGCTCAAGGTGGTGCAGCGTGGTGCACGAGAAGAAGGGTTGTCACGACCCGGGACGGGGGTCGTGACACCTGCCCCAGGAGGAGAATACGACGAGGTGTCGTCCCTATGAGTAGAGGTCGGCGCTGGCGACGACCTAGTTAGCTAGTCCGTCTTACATTTCACCTGTCGAGTAACTGCATCAACAACAACAACTTTTATTAGTTTACGTTGGTGTACGTCTTCCTAAGCTCCGAAAACCCGATCTACTAACAGCCGCAGAGTACCCGATCCGAGGCAGGGAGAGGTGTACGACACGTGGTGGAGAAGCAGGGTACACTGCTAGCTGGGATTGGGCTTTCGTGGAGTCTTTCGTGGAGCTTCCTGTGAGAACTGAGCGTGCGACGACTGTGACTCGTGGGGCGGAGACTACACCGCCACGGGGCAGCACGTATCGACACTAGTAGAGACTAGTGGCCAACTAGGGATTATGAGTGAAGGCTTTCATTCACCCAGGACGGGGAGGGCGAACCGCCAACGGCAGTGACTGCTGCTACGGCGACTACGACAACTACGGGAGCTACAACTGTTGGTACTACGGGGACCGCCGCGCTGACCGCGATCGCGACGAACCCCGCGCGTCCGGGTCTGGACCTGGACATGACGACTCCTCAAGGACTCTCCCAGGCGAGGGACATCCTTCAGCGAGCGGTGGAGATCACGAGTCGACACAGCCACTCGCTCAGCCAGGCGTGGGCCGGACAAGCGGGCGCGACTACTGTACCGCCCCAGCCGACGAGGGCCTCGAGTGCTCCTACGCTCACGGACCTCACTACCGCTCCTACAGGAGGCACCCTTGCGGGTGGCGCTCCCGTAGCGGCGACCGGACTCAGCGCTCCGTTGTCGAGAGCAGGAACTTCGGGCGTTCCGAGTGGTGGACAACAAGTCCGGCTTTTGACTCAGCCGGCTGTTGTCTCGTGGACTAACGCGGCCGGAGCTGGGAGTGCTATGCCGACGGCGGCGTTTGGGCCTACTCCGCGGCTGCGGACGGCCATCGCCTCGTACGGAGGCTATCAACTACAAGATGCTCTTCCAACGGGAGGCGTGAGTGTCGGTGTGACTCCACAAGGGTTGGTGAATGCTCAAGGAGTCGTGGGAGCTAACTCCCCGGCGACTACCTTCCCTCAGCCTGTGTGGACTACGTCTACTGCCGGAGGGGTGCCTACTTCGAGTCCGGCTCCTCTCTACTCTTATGGGAACGTGCCTGTGGCGACGCCCATGACGATCAACTCGCTCGGGACGACGGCCGTGCAGGGCACGCCGCAGCCGCCTTCTTCCGGGACGCAGGCTCCCTTGGTGGCCACTCCCGGTGGTACTTACCCTACGAGTGGATACGGTGGGATGCCTTCTTACATCAAGAACGCGGTTCGTATGATTCAACCGTTCTACTCGGAGAACGCAACGGTAGACAGGGCCAGAGCGTTCTGGAATGCTTTCGTGCGGGCTACTGAAGGGCTCGACGAACAGCTTCGCCTCATCTTCACCAGTCTTACCCTTCAGACACTCTCGGAAGAGTGTCTGAAGGGTAAGACTGGTGAAGATTGGTGGACGTACTCAAGGATCAGCGACTTTGAGACGCTGCGAGTGCGGTTCTACAACCAGTTTATCTGCTTGACTCCGATGCAGATGATCGAGCGCCTGAAGAACACCAAACGCTCTCGGGGAATGTCGGCGGAAGTGTGGGGTGATGTGATCGAAGGACTCTGTGATGGCTTCGATCAACAGATGCGCTACCAGTACTTCTTGTCTGGGTTGAGAAACCGTGAGTGGAAGGCCGCTCTCAGCACTTCGATTGTCAACTCTATTCCTCAAGCCGTGGCTGTTCTGCTGCTCTACAAGAACATGCACCTCCCCGTCGAGGACGAGGCCGACTTCGTCGACGAGAAGACGAACAAGACCCCTACCGAGAGTGCGCTGTTCTCGCAGATGTTGCAGCTGCTTCGCCAGAACCAAGACGTGATCCTGCAGCAGCAGCAAGAGCTGGCGCGGGCCCCACGTCCTACTTCTTCTCCGGGGTACGCTGCTGCTACCTACGAGGATGTGGCGATGGTGACTTCGCAGACAAACGTCCCCGGGGGAATGCGACAAGCGTTCCTGTCACGCCTGCTCGAGGCATCCGGATGGGTCTGGACATGTACACCCAAGAAGATCTTACCGTATGCGGGCGGTGCCACATCCTGGGATGCAGCCGTATCAACTGTCGACGGGCCAATGCTACGTGCCCGAACTGTCACCAGCGTGGCCACATTGGAGTGGAGTGCGAGAACGCTACACAGAACTTTGGTGGAAACCTGCGCCAGGCCCAAAGTCCTGGTCGAGGAAGGCCTCAGGGACCGCGTGCGTGTTGGACCTGTCAGAGCACCGAGCATCTTGCGGCCCAGTGTCCGATGGTGAAGTCGCTACAACAGCTCATGGCTGCGCAGGGAGCACAGGCGAGCGCGCCTGCTGCGACTCCGGCGACGTCCCAGCAATGATGGGGCATGAGGGAGGGGAGGAGAGTGTCGATCCTTCCTCTCGCCCGTGGAACGATACCGGGGGTACGTTGCCATAGCCAACTATGGAATAGCTGAGGAACAAAGGAGCGTACCTGGGACTGTGAATGTGGTGGAGGCCTGGCCTCATTGTGAAAATGTTGAAGATACGACTGTGACTGTGACTGGACCTGGAGAATGCCCGGAGCCCTGCGAAGGGGACCGCCGGATGATCTAGGAAGAAGACGAGACGGCACCATGTGCTGTGGAGGCCGAGGCCTCCGAACCTACGATGAATGTGCTGCTTGCCCCGGGACCTGAGCTTAGAGGTTGCTCTGGAAGCGACAGAGACGGGATGGCACCCTGTGCCATGGAGGCTGAGGCCTCCGATCCTACTGAGAACGCTGTGCTTGTCGAGGAACCTGAGCTTAGAGGTTGCCCCGGAAGTGACAAGGAAGAGGTGACCCTCTGTGTTGAGGAGGCTGGGGCCTCCCATACTACTACGAACGCTGTGCTTGCCCTGGAACCTGAGCTTAGAGGTTGCCCTGGAAGTGAGGACGCTACTGATGATGATGAACCTCTCGGACGAGAGCGTGACGACAAAGAGTGCGTGCGGGACGCGCTATTCCCCGTGTTCCTCTCGAGTGAGGACGCGGCGGAAGGGGAAGAGTTGAGCGAGGTCGCGGCCGTACTAACGGTGAAGTACCTGCCAACGATACTGCGAACGAGACACCTCTCGGGCGAGAGCGTGATGAAGAAAGGTGCGCACCGTGCGTGCCGAGCCCCGATCTCCTCTCGAGTGAGGATACATCGGCGGCGGAAGTGTCGAAGGAGGTGGCTGACGTTCCGTACGGAGGCGCGCCTGACGACGAAGCTGTAACTACCACAACTACTACCGTGAACGTGAATGATGGGGTAGAGGAGATGCCAGGAAACGACGGACTTGGGTCCATCTTCGCCACGCTGAAGGAAGATGCTGATCTAGCGCACGGGGAGCGGGTGGTAGCCATGACGACTAGTACCGTGGACCCCGTTGCGACCGACGAGCCTGAGAAGCCAACTACCTTCTCTGAAGACGAGCGTTCTTCAAAAGGAGGCGGGAAGTCTCCGCCCGAACACGCGCGACTGTTTACCAAGGACGAGCTGGATGCTCTGGAGCGTGGCACCGCCGCGGCGATGTCCGTGGAGGACGAAGAGTACGACAAAGAATTGGAGGATCGTCTGTTCCCTCTTGACGAGGTAGAGCGGAAGCGGAAGATGGTGGAGAACGCTGCGAGGGCTAAAGAGCCAACCCTCGAAGAGCTGAGCGCACTCCTGGATCTACCTATTGAGACTCTAGAACGGACGCGTGAGTCGGCGCCCGGGGAGCTCTCTACACCGGAATACTGGCTCCGGTGGTTTCGTCAAACGTTGGCGGAATCAGAAGAGGCCAAGCGGGCCAACCGTGACTTTCGAGGGGACGCTGAAGGTGACGTGATGGAGGCGGAGATCCAACAGTACCTGGAGGGGGGTCAGATACAACCGTCGACTAGTCCGTGGGCTAGCCCTGTCCTCATGATCCGCAAGCCTGACGGAGGGATAAGGTTTTGCATTGACTATCGATGGCTAAATGCGGTGACCGTCAAGGACTGCTACCCTATGCCTCTCATCGATGACATCCTGGACGTCCTTCGCGGAGCCAAGCTATTCTCGACCATGGACATTGCTTCATGTTATTGGAACGTTCCGATGACTGAGGATAGTATCGAGAAGACTGCTTTCACTTGTAAGTACGGTCTTTTCGAATGGTTGGTGATGCCTTTCGGCCTCTGCAGCGCTGTTCCGGCTTTTGAGCGTCTTATGGAGAATGTCCTGATCGACCTCAAGTTGCGCACGTGTCTCGTATACTAGACGACTACGTGGTGTTCAGTACGGACTTCCCTAATCATTTGGTGCGGCTGAGGCAGGTCCTCGAACGCTTCAAGGCCGCCGGGTTCAAGTCGAAAATGAAGAAGTGCAAGTGGGGACGCGACCAGGTGGCGTTCTTGGGTCACATCGTGACTCCCTCTGGGATCCTTCCAAACCCGGAGAAAGTCAAAGCAGTGATGAACGAGACGAGGCCTCACGATCTCCACACTGTACGAACCTTCCTGAGGCTCACGAGTTACTTCCGAAGGTATATTCTGGGGTACGCCGCCATATCAGCGCCGATCGAGCGTCTGAAGGTAAAAGGAGCGGAATTCGACTGGAACCATGACTGTGAAGCTGCATTTATGCAGTTGAAACGGCGACTAGTCGAGCCCAATCCTTGTGTATCCTGATTTTACCAAACGGTTCAAATGCTACGTCGACTCCTCGAGGATCGCCGTGGGGGCGTGCCTCATGCAGACTGTGGACGATCGGGAGCGAGAGATAGCCTAACAAGCTACTTGCTGGGGCATCGTGTGGGCCACAAGGAAGTTCAGGTGCTACCTGGACAGGAACGAGTTCGACCTGTACACTGATCACAAGGCGTTGACTTGGGTGTTCAACGTTTTTTGGTATTACACTAGCAAGAACAACCGGTAAAACATCGAAACCCTCTTTCCACGTAATAGGATCATCCGTATAATTTGGTAAAACACGTCTATACCATTTTTAGGTAAATTTGAAACTATTTAGTACGTTATAATACTAAAAAATAATATATAAATATATTATTTATATTAAAATAGATTTAGATTTTAGCTATTCTACTATTACAATTATTAATAATAGTAGTAATTATTATTATTAATCAAAATACAGTGTCTAAGGATAAAAAAACTGTTACAATAAATAAATATTTAAATATAATTATGAATTAATTAATTCATTTCATTAAAAAAGTGTATTCTCATTAATCTTCGATTTAGAGGAAGATCCCGTATACGAGCCGGAGCAACCTATAAAGGAGAAAGGAGAAAATTCTACAATAAATTCAATTTGTTTTATATCAAAAAAATAATTCTAGTAGTGGGGATAGTTGGTATTACTGGCATCACGCTAATATATTTTAATCCTGGGGTTTCTGATCTAGAGCGGTTACAAACGTTGTTAGACTCATTAATGTTGGTGGTTGACTTAGACTTGTTCCGAGATGTCTATTTAAATACTCAAAAAATCATTCTGACGCACGTCCGTCGGCGCCATAGCCGCCTTCCGGAAGGATCCATTCCCATCGGCTATAGTGGCAGTATTCAGTCCACCCAAGTCCCGCTTCGGTTAACAAACGAAAGCGTACAGCAATCCTCGCCTGATGCGCTCAGGCAGCTTGTCACGACTCGGTTCGACTCGGCACGTCGCTATCGTGAGTTAACGAATGCAAAACATATCCTGACGCTTCAACCGACAAGTGTTGGCGGGCTCCGTTGCAGCTTGGAAATGTCAACATGCACTTTGACTATTCGCTGAAAGGCTCCGACTTTGAAACCATCTTTTCTGCCATGTCGTGGAATCAAACAACCAAGAAACTTTCGATTTGCTTACGAATGGATCGTAATTTTGTTTTAACCGGTAATTTATTTGAACCCGCTTATAAAACTTTTTGTGCATTTTCTAATGAAATAACACTAATTTCATATAAAATTTGCCCTTTTTATACTTTAGCAACCCAAAAAGAAACTGCACCTTTTCCCTTACCCATACGATTTTCTGTTGGTTTTGCTGTTACGGGTGTATCGGGAAAAACCCTAATCCAAAGAAATCCTGTGCTGGAAGAGATCTTTAAACATTCTTAAACTAATTATAAAAGTTCTAAAAAAAATAGTTTAATTGCTAAAATCGTATTGGGCCCTTTAAGGAATATTACAATTAAATAATTTTTCAACAGCTATAACATAAGCATGTTCTTGACACATCATTGAAACATAATCTAATCGATCAAAATAGGGTAAAACTTGTAAATAGTTTTATATTCTATTAATTTTTCTGTTCCACGATGTAATAAACCACTATGAGAATCAGCTTTTTGTACAGCTTCCCCATTTAATTCTAAAATTAAACGTAAAACACATTTGTAAAAATAAAATATTTTATCATATTTTTATTAAGTAAATTATTAACTAATAAATATATTAATTGATCAGAAAAATAATATGAAATTATAAGAAGTTAAAAAAGTAATTAAACTTATAAATTGTATTTTTATTCAAATAAATGTATTATTTATGCTATTACCTTTAAATTTTAATAATATGTATTTAATCTTATCAAATATGAATTTCTTAGAAAATATTAATTTCTTAATAAGTTTATCATAGGATTAATTTTTATTGTAGTAGGAATTTTATTTAAAATAGGTGCAACACCTTTTCATTTCTGGTTACCTGATGTTTATGAAGGTGCTCCTGATATTTGATCCGAATGGAAGAAATGCGTCAATCTATTAGAATTATTTTACAAGTACTTAATCCTGTTTTTGTTTTTCCTTCGGTTTTAACTTTAAGTTCTCATTTTTCATGGGGATTTTGGACTATGATTGAATTTTTAGTTGAGTTAGTTATAGGTTTTATTTATATTTGGTGTAGTGCGAGACGAACCGTACCAGCAACGCCAAGCTGGCTCGCTGGGCGATGGAACTCTCTCAGCTGCGGTTCAAGGTGTACCACAACCCGGTACTTCTATGGGCCATGTGGACGGTCTCTCTCGGCTGCACGCTGAGACTATTTGCGCGCTCTCTATTTCAGAACTGCTCAACACGGACGTTGGACCATCGGGGAGAGTCACGTCGAGGTCGGGGAGGATCCCGCCCCGACGACTGAAGCCGTCTCACGCGCTCAGCGGACTGCAAAGGGAAGCGGCGTGCTTGACGACGCCGTACAAGTGGCCCTACGTGCTCTAGGCGAGGTCGGGGAGCCCCTCGCTCCCGATAAACCTGACTCTGTCTCGGCGCCTTCTGCTGAGGACGGGGAACTCGCCGACGAGCCGCCGGAAGAGGAACCTGTGGATGAAAACGAACTACTATTGCCTGGAATGACTACTTCGCCTGTGGATTCCTTCGGCCTGGACCGGGACCGTTTCGTGGAAGAGCAGAGACGTACCCCGTGGATCCATGCGATGGTTGCTTTCCTGGACTGTGGGGCCCTCGCGTTAGACGCTCAGCTACGAGCGGAAGTGTTGCTGATGGCGGCCCACTATGAAGTGAAGGACGGAATGCTGATGAGACGCGTGCACTTGAAGGCCCGTGGTGGGCTAGCCAACTCTGTCACCGTTCCCGTGATTCCCCTGGCGTTTGTGGAGACCGTTCTTCACTACTGTCACTCGGACGTGTTGCTGCGCACGTAGGTCAGACGAAGACTATGGACAAAGTGCGGAAGCACGCCTACTGGCACGGGTGGAAGAAGGACGTAGCGGAATACGTCCGGTCCTGCACTGTGTGGGAGTGGAAAAGGTTATCGCCTGTGGAGGAACGGCCAGATGCAGCGTATGCCCATCCATGAGCTGTCGGGGCCGTTCTCCCTACGAGTAGTGGACGCGATTGGGCCCTTGGTGACTACGCCGCGCGGACACAAATTCATCCTAGTATTTGCTGACTACTTCACCCGATGGGTCGAAGCCTTTGCCGTGGCATCACTAGATACGATCACTTTCGTACGGATCAAGGTGGACGAGGTACTGTGCCGTCATCGCGTTCCTGAGCGCCTTCTTAGCGACCGAGGAACGAACTTCATTTCGGAGTTAGCCAAGGCGTTCTACGAGACTCTTGGAATCAAGAAACGCTTTGGCGCGGTTTACCATCCAAACCCAGGGGCTTGTGGAACGATTCAACGGAACTCTCATTGGAATGCTGAAGATGTATGTGAGTGAAGCTCAGACTGACTGGGATCTCTACTTACCGAGAGTACTGTTTGCCTATCGCACTTCCTACCATGAAGCACTTGGTGATTCGCCGTGCTTCAGCTTATATGGTCGTGACCCAGTTCTCCCGCTGGACTTGGCGTTCTTAAACGTGAAGAACGAGTGGAAGAGCAACGAGATCGCCGACTATAGGCGCCGACTGTACCTGTCTATGCGCGATACTCGTCGCCTGGTGGAACGTCAACTCTTGAAGGCACAAGACCGTCACGCCCGCCGCCTGGAGGATCAGGTCGCTGTGGATTTCCAAGAGGGAGATGCTGTGTGGGTATACCAGTACTTCAGAGCGAGGCGTGGCGAGAAGAAGACGAAAAAGCTCGCTTTCTCGTGGCATGGACCCTACCGTGTCGTGGGCCAGCTCGGCGACAACACGTACAAGATAGCGATCCCTAGTCATCCCGACAGAGTCGTGTCGGTGAACGTCAACCGCCTTAAGAAGTTTGCGGGACGCTGGAGTCGTCCGTTCCCGAACGAGGTACCCGCCGGCGTGGAGAGCCAACCTAAGGCTGAAGACGCTGGACCTCTGTCTGTTGAAGATCTTCCCTCTACTAGCTTTGTGGAGCGCCGTACGCTCGGAGGCGAGGAGGTCGTCTTCACGGGCGTGACGAACCCTATCATGGAGATCTTAGCGAATCGAGTCAAGGGCCGCCAGGATCAGTATCTGGTCCTAACCGCTTCCTACGAGACGTGTTGGCGGACCGCTACCTCCCTCCTCCCTCACTACGCTACGCTGATCGATGTATTTGAGGACGAACAGAGGAAGGAAGGAGGCTGGCCGGAGCTACGGCGGAGTGTTCGGCTTGCTGAAGCGAACGCTGCCGTTGATGAGGATGAACTGCTCTTTTAGGAGCAGGTGAGAGACGACAGGGACGCGAGCCTACTATCGTGTGAGGGCTTGCGGCTACGGAACGCCGAAGCACCTCGTTCTACTTTATTTTCTTTTCTTTGGAGTGCGTGTGTGGGGACGACGGAGACAAGGATCTGCCATCGCGCACGGGCCCGAGGCATCTTATGCCGAGGCGCCTCTTTCTATTTCTTTTTACTTTCTTTTCGGATGGATGACTACTACTACTGGAGCAGTTCAAGGGCTCACAGAGCAAACGAGACTATTGACTTAACATGGAACTACTACTACGAGCCTCGCTACTACTCCACGTGAAGGGCCTTGCTGTTGTGGTACGGGGCCCTGACCTCCCTCGCGTCATCCTACTCACTGTCCTCGTCGCTCGACGACCGCTGCACCTGATATGATGCAGGGGAGGACAACTTCGCTTCCTCCTCGCTCTCGTGCTTCTCCTCTTCGTCGCTCTCGGTCTCGCGCTGCGGGACGACGGGAGACTCGTACGGCGTAATGGGGCCGACTGCGGTGGGGGAACCATCGGCGTGGCAGAACGGTTCGAAACCGCGTCATTCGGACTCACTCGGGTCGTACGGCTTGACACGGGGTGTCTGGTTTTTACCGCTCTCGAGCTGCTCCTTGATCTTGATACGGAGGTCTCGAATGCGAGACGACTCATTCAACCGGCGCCATTCGCCTTCCGTCTTCGTGGGCACCCAGTGGTCCGGCTTGGACTCGGTCGACTGCATGTCGAGGGCGATGCGCGCCAAGGCTCTGTCGCTCAGCCTCTTGCTGAAATCTACGGCGTCCGGATCCAGCGCTTCCGTCTTCTCGAGCAGCTCGGGTAGGGTCTCGAAGCTGCCCTCATCTAGCTTGAACGGCTTGAGTTGCGGCAGAACTCGGGCCAGTTGCGTTCGTACAGGTCCAGCAAGTCGTGGACAGGGATGCACGTCTCACTGTAGCCCTTGGCCTCGGCGGTGTTGCGACCGGTCTGGCCTCCCGACCACATGAGGTTCCCGTTGCCGGCACCTTCGAGTCGTCGGAGCAGCCCAAAGTATCCCCAACTCTCTATACAGAGGCTGAGGAATTTGAGTCGTTCCCTCATGACGGACATCATCTTCCGCTTGCGACGCTGCGTCTGGGCCGAAGAAGTCGCAAGGGGAGCGTGGAGCGCCCACTCGAAGAACACGCGACGACACGCCATCCAGAAGCGCCAATGCGCGAGGTGGACGTGTGGGTACTTGGCTGGTTCGTACCAGAGCACCTGACCCACCCAAGGATAGGCCAGCTGGTACGGCCACTTCTCGACGCGGGACGCGTCGCTGTACAGGCCCTCTATGGCGGCTCGAACGGCGGGTGGAACTTCGATCGGAAGCTTGAAGTCGGGTTTGTCCTTCTGGGACTTGTCGCACTTCGTCGGCGACTTCTTCTGGGACTTGTCGCTCTTCGCCGGCGACTTCTTCTGCTTCTTGGGTTGGGGCCGCACGGGCGAGGCCTCAGCAATGCCCCGCTTCTTGGACTCGGTCTCCTCGTCGAAGAAGGCGTGGGTCGAGACCCCGTCGCCGTCGGTCTGCTTCGCTGGGGCCGGAAGGACGAGCACTGGTCGCGTCAGGATGGAGGATGCGGAGCCTGTCGAGTCGATGAGGGCGGCGGCGCCTTCGTCCAGTACGTCGAGACCCGTGGAGGCGGCGCATCTCGCGCCAGAACGCGACCTTGGCCGAGCGAGCGGCCTTCATCGACTCTCCTGGTGCGCTGACCTTCTCTTCCTCTTCGAAGAACGCCTCGAACCGCTTGAGCATGGGGGCGCGGTCGCCCATTGCAGCGTGGCGCGAGGGGCGTGTCCTTGGGCGTCGGGAGTGGCTTGAGGTCTTCTCCGGCAAATTGCCTAATGACGAATTAGACATGGGTCGTTGAGCGTCGAGAGAACGAGATGGGCGAATAAGACGACGAGACAGGGCGATGGTTCCCGACGGGACTCTGTCGAGAGAACTCGAATGAATTCGACCGTACTACTGCTAAGTGGAGCACCTGTCTGGAAAAGGACTGCGCATTTCTGGTTTGGCGCCGTTCTCATGAGCACCTTCTCGGAGTCGCTTGCCCGGTGGTGGTCGTCGTACGCCACCCAAGAACTACTACCTGCCTACTGCTTCGTCGGGGCTTTCTGCGTCCTCGGTTGGGTCATCACGACCCCCCTCCGCGGTGTCGGCGACGTGCTGTGCCATGCGATCTGGCGAGTACTCTGCTTGAACGGTTCCCTGTGGAACTCGTGTCTGTCGCAGTACCAGGGCGTCCTGCAGGACGACAAGATCCGCGAGATGAGTGGAATTGCCTACCTGTACTCATTGTGGGGTGCCAGCTTTGCAGTGCCCGTTCAAGTGCTGAAGGTGGACGCGGAGTACTACGGCGCCTACGTTCACGCCCTGCTCAAGTGGTGGGAGGCGGGCTACGTCACGTTTTTCAAGTATCTGCCCGGACTGTGGCTGAGCACGACGCGGTCGGCTCCCAAGTACGCCCGAGTGTCCAAGAACGCGGCTGGTTCCTGCTATCATCGTGCGGGCGACATGGTGCGGGTAGCGTTGCTAGTGGCCAAGTTTGTGATATCGCTGGTGTTCTTCCTCCCGCTAGCTACCTACGACGTGTTGGAGTTCCAACTGCTGGGAGAAGCCGGTGTGGTGGCCTTCAACATGGCCAATCCCTACTTCGAGTGGACTCGTTACGGTCTTCCGGGAACGGTGATCGCGGTTACGGTCGGGTTCATGGTCCACGTGTGGCGTGGATGCAGCGGACGAGCAGAGTTGGGCGAGATGACACCCGCTGCTATCGTCGGGGAGGGCCTGCACGAGATGCGGACTCGATTGGCGGAGCGCGAGCTAGTGGAGGCAGAGGACCTGAGTCAACTACAGGCCGACGAGATGCTGGCCGACGAGGACTTCGAGGATGCCGTCCCGGAACCTAGCGTTCCTGAGGACGACATGAAGGTCGGCGTACGGGCGCCCACTGCTATTTCGGCCGAGCTGCGCGCCATCGAAGAATGGTCCCGATCGTTGCGGCTGGAGCTCGCCCAGCACCCGGACGTTCGTCAGGGACGACAAACGATCGGTCGGGGAGAATGTGCCGTGACCAGTCTCACGGGCTGCGTGCCAGGAGGTCGGGCGCTGGGCTCGCTGAGTCCGGCAAGCCCGTACCGTCCTTAGCTGCCGCCGTGGTACTCCGTGGCGATGCGCTGGACCTCCAAGATGACTCTAGACGTCCAAGGGCCGGCCAAGACGACGGCCATCGGAAGCTGCGGACTGACCCAGGACGGGTGTTGACGGCTCAAGGTGGTGCAGCGTGGTGCACGAGAAGAAGGGTTGTCACGACCCGGGACGGGGGTCGTGACACCTGCCCCAGGAGGAGAATACGACGAGGTGTCGTCCCTATGAGTAGAGGTCGGCGCTGGCGACGACCTAGTTAGCTAGTCCGTCTTACATTTCACCTGTCGAGTAACTGCATCAACAACAACAACTTTTATTAGTTTACGTTGGTGTACGTCTTCCTAAGCTCCGAAAACCCGATCTACTAACAGCCGCAGAGTACCCGACCGAGGCAGGGAGAGGTGTACGACACTTGGCTGTTGGAGCATCGCGAGGCGCTGCATAGTTTGTTCAGGCATTTCCCGGTGTTAGCGGCAAAACAGTTACCCCCCGAGCTGCTGTTCACGTGGGGAAAATTGGAGGCATATGACTCTCATACGGCGCACCTGAGACGTGTTATTGCGGATAAGGACTCGAGCAAAAGAACGATTGAACTCTGCAGAGGGTGGCTCGCTGCTTGCACTCTGGGTGGAGGCAATTTGCAGTATCGCACTCTGGCGGAAGACCAAGATAGATGGGCTCGACTGGCCAAACTATGCCCCCAAAAAACGCGCTGGCAGTGTTCGCCCGCAGGATATACGCAGAGAATGCTGGGATGTGCTCCATCTATTCCCCTACGTGGTCTGGTCATGGCCGGCAACGGCGTTGGGACATGTTCCAAGCTCGAGATACGGACAACTCTACCATGATCATCCAGTGGTTAGTACACCGTGCGAACAAGTGGTGGAACATTCCCACTGGGGAGGAGCTATATGCTTTCCTAGTGGACTGACGTGGGAGGACAGACTGGTCTCAATGGAGGCTGGGCTGCCCGCCCAACCCCAGTACTGAGGGCATCCAGGCCCGCCACCCTGCCTCTCGTGCACGTCAGAACAAGGGGCGGTCAGCGCGACCTGAATCGCGCGACCACAAGGGTACTGATTCATCTCCGGCGCAGAGGAGCGGCCAGCAAGGGGCCCCGAGACAGAGAACGCTTGGAGACTTTTCCTGCCTGCATCGCTACAGGAGAGGGACAACCGAATACGTCGGGATTTCAAACACGAAACTCGCAAAGCTGTGAAACGAAGGCAAGCTGAGGAACAGAGGGTCGACCGGCAGGAGTACCATCGATCGTTTATGCACAGAGCTGATCAGACTTTCAGCTGTGTCACTCAAAACAATGGCTTTGGGGGATCTGTTGGGCACAGAGATGAGTGGATCCAGAGCTTCAAGCGCAGTGACGAACATGGCCACTATGATATCGTCCTGCTCCAAGAGACCCATGTGGAGCAGGCAGAGGTAGCGCATATGACTACTGTGCTGGCTAAGTCGTGGGGTTTCGAGAAGGGGTGCAATGCCCAGGACTGTCATTCTGGTCCCGTCTGCGGACCGGCGAGAAGGAGTTGCAGTGGTTATAGATCCGTATGGGAGGTTGAAGGAGGTGCGGCCCGCTTTACTGGCAGCATGGACCCCCCCCCACATTTTATGGCGGTGACAGGAATGTATGAGGGTGAAGCCATCCTGTTCGTGTTCATGTATGCACCTCATCAGCGAGCACATCGGGAAGCGTATTATCGGGACCTCGTGTCGCTGGAGCTCCCGGATACTCAGAGGATCATGGTGGGAGGAGACTTCAACTGCACGTTGGATGCGCGCTTGGATAGGAGCCTTTACAGACCAGGCGCTGGTCACGATCACCCGCGCTGGTCCAACTTCTCGAGAAATGGGGCGTAGTGGACGTGCTACATCTCACTCAAGACAGCACCCAGCTAACTCGACAGGAACTATACGACAGAACGCACACGTACAGGTACCAGACCCCGGATAGCCACGAAGAGTCAGCGCGGTTGGATCGGTGGTACACGAGTGCAGCACTAGCAGAGTGGGTGGCGGGCGTTGAGGTTTGCCATCCGGGGACGACTGCAGATCATTTAGGGGGACGAGTACACATCCGTAATCCTGCAGATCCCGTCCGCATCAAGAAACCTGCTCGCGTGTATCCGGCGCCGGATTTCGCCAGAGCTGAGGTAATGGAGATGGTGACACAACTACTAGATGAATTCCTGGAAGGACTACCGACGGACTGTCTCGATGCGGCGGTGACGGTGGCGCAATGGGAAAGTCTCAAGATCCAAATTCGGAAGGAAACGCTGCGGGTGGTAAAGCAAAGGCGAAAGACGTGCAGGGCGTCATACAAGCAGAGGTTGAGACGGCTCCTCCGTCAGGAAGCGCGGCTGAAGGAACAAGCGACTGGGTTGGAACCAGACGTTGATACCATCACCGAGCTTTTAGATGCGCTATCGCTGAAGGAAGGCAGTGGCGCCACGCCCATGCAACGCGTGCAGGCGGCCATTACGGATTGCCTGCGAGGCAGGGCGTCCCTGCGACAACAACGCCTCTTCCGGGCAGGGGGATATCATCCCGGGAAGGCCACCAAACCATTCTTTCGGAGAGTGAGTACTAAGTTCGAGGACAACGTGGTACACCGCCTCGACGCTGCATTTGGTTGCGCCGAACGCGTGGTACATGATAAACCGGAGACGATCGCGGATGCTTGGACTCCCATATTCTAACAGGCAGCCTCGACCAAGGAGAACCGCGAAGCGGTTATGAGATGGCTGGGGCCCAGTCGACAATACGCGGACAGTTTGGAGGATCTGGCAGACCCGTTCGCTGAAGCAGACGTTGCAGCGGCGATTGCAGCTTCACAGCTTGGCAAAGCCTGCGGTCCTGACAGATTGGGCAACGATTGGTACCGCGATTTCACAGCGGTCCTAAGTCCAATTCTAGCGAGTCTGTACTCGTGTTGGTATGCTGCTGGGGTGTTTCCGCCATCATTTTTGGAAGCAGATATCTTCTGCCAAGGGCACACACCCATTTGGGTTAGGGTGAATGATCATCGGTAGTTTCAAACACGTCCTTGTGGCCAGTATTCTGGTGATGATCTTGTAGTCGGAGTCCAACAGCGAAAACGGTCGAAAATTCAGCGGGTCCCATCAGAGGCATGCATTCGGGCACCAGGGTGCGGTTTCTCGCTAACGGTTTCCGGTCTCGATGGGTTCAGGTCACCTGTGGCATTCGCCAAGGGTGCCCTTTGGCCCCTCTCCTGTTCATTCTCGTTTTGGAGGCGTTGTATCGACGACTGGGGCGAGATAAGACAGTGACTGGCATTACGTCGCGCAGTAGAGCAGGGGTCATGCGGCTCAAGGTCGCGGGCTACGCTGATGATACGGCGTGCTATGCTCGGAATGCCGGGGAGGTACCAACCATCATGGCGATCACCCGGGTCTTTGCGCTCGCCTCAGGCTTGCGACTTAATGAGGGCAAGACGCTAGTCATCCTGTTGAATCCCCCCATGGACCATGCTATCGTACATCTGCCAGCGCCGCTGCGTCTACAACAATCTGCAGAACTTGCTCGCTATATCGGGATTCAAGTCGGCACTAATCCGGATGTGGGCTACACGTGGACGTTAGCTCGGCACCAGCTTGTGTCGCGCCTGGCGCTAGCAGCGACTAAAACCACCACAGTGGATCAGCGCAGTATGGTGGCTATAGGCCATCAGTGTACCCAAGTTATTGTACATCGGTCGGCACCAGTGGCCCACGGGCCAAATGATCGCCACTTTCCAGAAGATGATCAAGAACTTCGTGTGGCACGCCCGCTTCACCGACGTCCCTATCGCCGGCAGGGCCTGGCTCAGTGTTGAGAATGCTAGTCTCCCTCGGAAACTTGGAGGGCTAGCTGTTCCAGACCTCAAGGTCGAGCTACTGGCGCTAGCAACAGTGACGGTCGCGCACTGGGCATTGGATTCGACACCCAGCGCGCTTATTGTTGGCGATGTACTCATGGATACGCAAGAGGGGCCAGACAACGCTGCAACATATGTGTCGCCCCACATCCTCCCGCTGCGTAAACGCGGACCCTTGATCTGCGAGACACTATGGACTACGGGCGTACGACAGCTTGCCATACACGGAGGGGTAACTCCGCTTGCGTCGAAACTCCAGATGGTGACGGCGCTCATTTGTCTTAGCTACTTTCACGGTGGCATCGCAACATTTGGGAAGGGCAGACGCCTTCACATGACAATATCCCAACTTCTGGGATCTGTCAGCGCGACTTATATCGCAGCAGAGCGAGAGGCACACGGTGATTTCTGCGGCCAATGGTTGCCCTACAGCGTGCTCGCCAATATGAGGTTCTTCTCGGCGGGAGGCCAGCTTGTGAACCCCAACACACGGTTCCGGAGCATTTGTCAGCCTGGAAGGCAGCTCAAAGATATCGTTCACTGGAGATGGACAGAGGCAGGGAACTTACTGGTGACTGCCCTATCTGCCGACTTCTGTGCTGGGGTGCGGACTCAAGTGGAGGCCTTGACGCAACTGCTCATTATCAATTTTCCTCAAATGCTCACGCCCTGGGGGCACAATGGGGTCGTCAGATACTCGACTCTTGACAACGGACACCGCCATATACTGAGACGACTATCGCCCAGTGGCGAACTCACTACTCTGAAAGCAGAAGATGGTGACTCGCAGGTGCCCCAGCAGATCACCATGCACAGGGGGCTCGTTGAAGCTATACAGACTCAGGTTGGTTACACAGTGAAGGTGATTGCGGTGCATCCGCATCCCCTCCTCGCGCGGGTGGTTTGCTTGTGGGCAGGTCATCGACGGTGGGCCCAACCGCGGAAGGCCTACAAGCAGCTCATCGCAGCCAAGACCTTCTCCAAAGGAATCGCCAAACGAAACGCAGGGACAAGCAAGTGGACTGCACACAGTACGGTGGCAGCTTCGGCGCTGGCCAGCCCCTGGAAACAGGTCCGGCAAATCGTGGGGCTTAACCCCTGGGGGGAGCAGCTCCTGTTGCGCACAAAATTTCACGCCATAACTGCCTACAACCCGCTTTCTGCTGGTCTCGACTGTCCGCATGCTGCCTGCGTGCATATGGGGCGGGTAGATCTTTACCACATATTCTGGAGTTGCCCAGCGGCCAGGCTGTTTCGCTGCGGGATTGGAAAAGCGCTGGCGTTCGGCGGGGCATCTTTACCATCCTTTGAGGCTGCCATTTTCTCTCTGCAGTTACCGACGGTCCCGCAGGGGATTCTTCTAACGACTGGGAATATCCTCGCGGATTGGACTGATGCGGAGATTGCTCGAGTGGGGGACCAAGTCAAGATAGCCACGGCCAGATGCTGGAGTCTAGGGGCGGCGCTGTATCTGTTGGCGACTTGGAGATGGAGAATTGCACATTTTGACCCGCTGAATGACGTGTCCCCAGCGCATCATCAGCGGGGTTTTGCCAGTCGTCTGCGAGCAGGGCACCGGGCAGTGCTACAGGCCACGCCGCTTGGAGTGGATGCACACAGACAAGCGCAGTTCGACAAGGCTTTCTGCGAGATACTTGGAGCAGACTGGACGGGAGCGGCGAATATAGCCGATAGGCACCAGACGAACTACCTGGTGTTCGTGGCCGGAGGCACAACACCAGGTTCCAAGGCTGGTGGTAGTGGTGGAGCCATTGTGCGGCTTATTGGGACCAGTGGGATGCACGAGCTTGTGTTCGCAAGCCAACAGCACACTCGGGGCACTAAAGAGGCTTCACCGAGCGCGGCTGCGGTCTGTCTGCTGTTAAGGCTCCGCAGGTGCAAGAGGAACGGATGGGCGCCGGCACAAGTCATCAGCGACCATGCACTCCTTATCCGGCAGCCGGAAGCGCGGGCACCGCTGCGGAAGGCAGGGCTCAAGGACCTTTACTGGAAGACACAGAGAGTGGCGGACTCAATCCAGGTCACGGGGTGGTTTACGCAGCCGCGTCGGCATAATCGTGCTGCGATCGACTTAGCCCAAGCGGCACGAACCGACGAGGGTAACATGGACTGGGAGAAAGCGGGAGTGCATCGCGTTCGTGCCAAATGGACGCTGATCGAGCGAAAGAGTGCTTTAGACGTTGAGCAGTGGCGGCGCAGTATCGAAGACGAGGTACTTTCGAGGACCGAAGCGCGCGCAGTGTAAGGTATAGGGATAGCAGCCGTCCCCCTGTGGAGCTCACGAAGACGGCTGCAAGACGGTTGACGCAGGAATGGCGCTGATCGGACACGGACATTAGGTGGCGTTACATTTCTAAATGACATTAATGTACCTCACTTCAGATCAAGAAGGCCCTCATGGGCAACTGCCTCTTCATGATCGTGGGCGGCGTCGTGCAGGCGGTGGTCTCCAACGTGTGGCTCTTCGCTCTGGGCCGCCTCATTGCCGGCATCTCGTCCGGTACCGCGACGGCCACGATCGGCGGCTACATCAACGAGCTGTCGTCGCCGCACATGCGCAACACGCTGGGCCTGGGCCTGCAGATCTTCACGACCATCGGCATCTTGTTCCCGGCCATCACCTTCTTCTTCGCCAACACGAGCTCGGGCTGGCGTTACCTGGCGGCGTTCCCCGTCGTGCTGGCCGCCATCTACCTGCTGCTGGCGCCGTCCATGTGCGTGGAGAGCCCCGCGTGGCTGCTGAACCAGGGCCGCAAGGAGGAGGCCAAGCAGGTCATCGCTCGTCTGTACGGCGAGAAGCACGTGCAGACGGCTCTGTCGTGGCTCGAGGTGAGCAAGGCTAGCGCTGAGGAGGGTCTGATCGACGCGACGCCCAAGAAGGAGTCCATGTTCGCGCCGCGCTACCGCATGCAGCTTCTGGCCGGCATCATGCTCTCGTGCGCGCAGCAGCTCTCGGGTATCAACGCCGTGTTCTACTACTCGGGCAGCATCTTCTCGGACGCCGGCATCTCGGACTCGCGCGTGGGCACGCTCGTCATCGACTTCATCAACATCTGGCCCGCCTTCTTCACGGGCGTGCTGGCCAACCGCTTCGGCGCACGCAACATGATCCTGTGGGGCTTGGCGGGCATGGTGGTCATGTCCATCGGCATGACGGTGGCGTTCATCGTGGACGTGTCCGCTCTGTCCATCGTGTTCACGGCGCTGTACGTGATCGTGTTCGGCGTGACGCTGGGCCCGCTCGTGTGGGTCATGACGGCCGACATTTTCCCGGACTCGATCCGCGCCAGCGCGTCGTCGCTCTGCATCGGCATCAACTGGCTGTGCAACCTCATCGTGGGCGTGTCATACCCGTACGTGTCGGACGCGCTCAACGACTACGCGTACGTGCCGTTCGTGGTGCTGCTGGCGATCTTCTACCTGCTCGCTCTGAAGCTGGTGCCGGAGACGTCGGGCAAATCGGCCGAGGAGATCCAGGCCGAGTTCGACTCGCGTCGCGAGCAGTAGAGCAGTAAAGCGGTAGGGCAGCACTTTTGTGCGGAGTTTGGTGCTAGTTCCGATCTCGGACACCACAGACTCGAGGATTAGTTATCTGCAGTAGTTGTACGAATAGATTGTTTCTTTATGATCTACTCGACGATTTCTCGGTGGTTTGCTTACTGTTTTGAGTTGGGATCATTCCGTTGGAAAGCAAGCGGCTTCTGCAGATACTACGTAGTAAGAAGTGGTGGTGATGGTCTGGCGAGGACTTCAGTTGAGGTCGTGCTGGCATCGTGAATTGTGCAACTGCCGAACACGGCACTGCCTCGGCTTACGCAACAGATACAGCCGCAAGAATAAAGCATTTTATATTGATTTCGCCCAGCAGTAGCGAAAGCCAACAGCTTGCTTTCGGTACGCCAGTCTTTCCATCAAACTATCCGTGTGCAGTGTAGGGGGAAGAGAGGTCTTATTTCGGAGTTAGCTTAGCGAATCCCCCTGCGGCTGTGCCGCGGAGGGGCCCTGTGCGGCTGTGACGCAGTGGGGCAGCCCGGGTGGGCAGGTGGTTGTCGCGCGGTGCGCGGAGACGTCCTTGGTCCTGTTGGCGAGTTCCGAAATGACCTCTGCATTGCTAGCGTGGGACAACCCGCCCAAGCCGGAACTACATCATATAGGTCGGCTTTGGGCGGGAAACCAGGCACCTACAGAATATGACTGGTCAGGAGGCTTATGCCGTAGATAGGACGCTTTTCATGACGTCACTGCGATACACTGCATGAGTACTAGCAAAGTTTGCAACTTGGTGTGCAACTGACCGCTGATTGGTTGGGTAGCGTGATTATCGTGTTGGCGGGCCTATTAACGGAGACTGGGGTGACCACCTCGCTTTCAATCAGCTCGCACTCGCACGAGCTACTAACACGCTCGATACAGAAAGCTTATCGTGTTGGCGGGCCTATTAACGGAGACTGGGGTGACCACCTCGCTTTCGGTCAGCTCGCAGAGCTACTAACACACTCGATACAGAAAGCTGTCTGCCATACACTTGATACACCTTGTCGATTGCGGTATCGCTTGTGTAACCAGAGCGGACAAGACTAGCAACGACGTCCCAGAACACCTTTCTCCGCGAGTAAGCAAATTTGTTTGCACCGCGCTCGATGGCAGTGAAGTCCTTTGCTGGCTTCTGGCCACCGCATCCAAACTGGTACTCGTGCCAGAGTTCGAACAAGTATTTTGGCCGTTTTGATAGACGAACAGAGTCCACCTGGTTCGATGATAGGTCGGCTGCGTCATCTTGTTGTTGTTGAACGGCCTCGCGTGGTAGACGAAAGGCTGGTTGTGTTGCTAGACGTCTCAATATTGCCTGAACCTTTTGGGACTCGCGTTGGGACTCATGACGGGATCTCTGCACTTCATTCATGACCTCCGCCATGTATCTACGTCCGGCAGCAAGCTGAGAGTGAAGAGCCGCAAACTCGCGGCGGGAGCCCTCTCCTCCTCCTCCTCCGATACCGGAATTAGTCCCCCGAGCACCAGTCACCGCACCGTCATCTTCACCATTACTGTCACTACAGGCAATCGGGACGAGATTGAGCTGTGAGCCATCGCCTTGAACATAAAACTCCTCTCGTTTAACGGGATTTAATGCTGAGTTCCCACCTGCATTCGTGTAGGCCATGACGATCTTGTGCTTCAGCGAACTTGGAAGCAGATCGTACTTCCAGTTATCCGAGGGCTCCAGCGCCGCCCACAGCAATGCCAACGCCAATGGCTTTGCCACTGCCTCGCCCATAATCCTCTTGATTGTTGGTGCGATTTGGTCCACCAGCAGTGCCGATGACACACAGCCAATGCCGTTGTAGAAGCAGGGACCTGCTGGCCCAGTCAGCGCTGCAGCTGTGCATGCATCGGGGTACCTCTGAGTGTTGTCAATGTAGGCGTCAACTACGCCTTTGCGGGTACGCCAGCGCCCACGTCGATTCAAATTGTCCTTCGACATTCCACACCGAATCGCATATGTCGCTGCCCCTTTGCGGAGGCTGTGTGTCCCGAGCTTGCCAGCTTCACGTTTTGAACGCGCTGTCATCCACTAATTCCCGCAAAAAACGACGCACTGCGCGATCTCCGTCTTTCGGGTTGCCATAAATGAACTCGGAGCTAGTGATGTTCGAACTCGCCTCAAATGTAGACAGCAAGATTGAGCAGCGCACACATTTTGGGGTCCATGCTGCCAAGAAGTATTTGCTCGGGCGCATCTCGCTCTTCATGTATATTCTTCGACCATCGCATCTGACAGATCAGCGTGGCGGGATACTGGCTGTTGGAGGAGATGTTGGAGAACTGCAACTTCATCATGTCATCTATTCGAGCCATAATATGCCACTGAAGCGTCACGACGCTGCTCACCATGTAAACTGTATTGCCCCGGATCCATTTCGAACGCACGAGCACCAACAGATTCAGGAATTCGTCAAACTCCACAGCGCGGCGGGCTGTAGTCACACCTCCCTCTCGCCGAACCTCGAACTTCTTCACTCTCTTGATCAATTTATTAACAGCGTCGGACCGTGTAGGATTCCCCCGTTCAGTCACAGGATCCCAAGTCATGTTGATGCGAGGCATAAACGATGAAGTTGCCTTCTTCGAGAATTCGAGAGTGGCAGATCGGCGGTGGACAGGCCTCATGTCGTCGTAGGCGCAGCGCACCCGTACGTTAGCTCGTTCATCCAGCGGCATATGTGGGCGGGTGTGATGTCCAGAAGCTCTTCCACCGTGAAGATGTAGTCGCTGCTGTACGTGGCGCCGTTCTTGTACGTCATGAACTTCACGAGCTCAGGCTTATAGCGGCTTGTCATGGTGGTGCTTCTTGCGGAACTCCTTCTCCTGCAACATTTCAGCACGGTGGCTAGACTTAAAATTTCTGTTGCGGCCCTTTACCACATCAGTTTGCAACCCTGACTTGGAATTTGTATTGGATGTCGGTTGCAAACCGGCCCAGTATTGGTGACCCAGCCTGCAACCAAAGTTACATACGGCACCCCACCTGCTCGACGCAGCACCGGCCACAGTCTTGGCCGACACTGTGGATCTGGCCAATCAGCGACCGCAATTTTCCTGAAATACAACCTGGGTTGCAAATGGCCGGTAATGCGTCCGTACCGTACCTGGAAAAACGGATTCCTGCATGCAGGAAACCACCAGGTCCACGCGATTTCTTGGAACGATCAGACCGCAGGACACTTGCTTTTGTTTTCAATACGCAAGACATCTGAACGAGAGGGGGTAATCATGTATTGACGCTCAAGCCCATAGTTGAGGGCGTGGTGAGGCGGGTTGGCTTCGATCGAAGAATCGCAAGTGAGAAGCCCTCCAGGCACTGGTTGCTCAAGTCTATTCCTATCTCTCGGTAGTCCAACTTGATCCTGGGTCCTTCTCCATCGCTCAAAGCAGACTTGCCGATTGAAAACCCAGATATCCACGCCCAAATTGATCATTCTTGGCGCCAGTAAGACCCAGTGTTACTGCTTCAGCCGACCGGAACGATGTGCGTTCTCCTCGACTGCTCGAAAAATACACGTTGGATGTTTCCAGGCAGTACGCGTGCCTCGACGATCCAATACGCAAATACTCCGATCGCCGCAACAAGAAAAAGTATGCCAATAAAATGGAGCCCCACAGAAGATGGCTGCGGGGTCGAGAGAAATCGAGACGCCGGTAAAGCAGCCGGAGAAATGCCGGTGTAATTGGTTGTTGTTTTCTTGACCGGATCAGAAAATCTTCGGATGCCACGCATGCGCACCTCGAAATCAGCAGAATGTTTGACCTCGATGCCAGCATGGCGCCGGTGATACCAGCGTATACTGTAGAGCTTCAGCTGAATTGTGTTGTACTGGTTGCCGTGCGGTTGAGTTCTCCACCCCCGGCGCCAACAATACACCGCGAACAGACCCAGCTTCGTACCGATACCCTTCACGTCGAGAGCCATTCAGACCACTGCATGAATCGGGCAAACTGTATCCATTGTCTCCAGTGCACTCGGTAGGTGGTGCTGGTAGTGTCAGCAATGGCGTGGTCGCGCAGCATATCCAGAACCGCGAGAGATCCTCGTAAATCGCGGGCACCGGCACGTGTGACCATTCATACGACAAGTCAGTCCATGTTTTTTAGAGCGGGTGCTCTGTGCTCCAGGCCCGAGACCCAGCATCAGCCATTGTGTTGTCGGCACCGCGTATGTGCCTTGCCGTGCAGATGAGCGAGTACTGAAACTCCGCAAGCGAGAGAAGGCGGTTGTATGTCTGAGCCAGCGGCTGGCGACTGGATCGCCGCTTTGTCCACGAGACAGCACTGGAGTTGTCGATCCAAAAGTGGACGTGGATCGGCCTTTGATCATACATTCTTGACCAGATAGGTCCCCATATCAATGCAGCCAGGACTCCACTTTGTAACTTCCTCACGTTGATCGAATTTGCTGCGTTCTCCGACGAAAATCCCATCTTGACCTTCTCTGTATAGCGAACTCTGATGTACTGGCGCAATGTTGGCTCGAGAACGCACAGTCCTTCGTTGGACGCGTCCATATGCACTTGAACTAGCGGTCTCGTTTATCCAGCAAATTGACAGACTGGTATTCCATTGAACCGGTTTTCATGCTGCAGGATATACCGGAACCACTTGAGATCTTCGAGTACTTCTGAGGACAGGTGAAGTTGTGCGTGCCTTCTCACAGCAGATGATGCAGCTTGGATTCTTTGGTAGAACGCTCTGGCAGGTGGGCAGCACGAAGCCACGTGCCGAAGCGAACCCAGTAGCTGTAGTAACCGAGTCTTGGTCGCTGACTTGCTGCCCAGGAGTGCGTTGATACGAGTCAGTGCCTTGGCAATTTTCACAGCTGGAATCGTGACGGTCCCGTTGCGGTTCCCAAATAAGGCCGAGAGCTCGACCTCTTCGCTCCACTCGGTAAACTTTCGGGTGTTGATGGCCTTTGGGCCAAGAACGGTAGCCATGGCTCGTCGTAGAGCCAAGTTGGCGTGAAAGCAGCGAAGACCATGTTCTGGTTCTATGCAGGTATGGTCATCGCACCAAAACAATCCACCGGGAGGCCGAGGGCATGCCAACGTTAGGCATGAGGTTTCTTTGTAGAGACCATTGATGAGGGTACCGGGTAAGAAATACCAAACGGGCGAGCCGCACCAGCCAAACCCGCAGGATAAATCCACGACCAGGTAATCCCAATGACATACGCGAACATGTGCGCGTGGTCGGCGTTGATAGGCACGTGCCTGAAGGCTCCTGAAACATCGCCGAGCATCTGGAGGATCCGAACGTTCGGGTAATCTCTGCGTAGGGCGAAAATGCGCCGAGCTATGTCACCCGGCGGGTTGTACGTGATGTCTGGAAAGTTGGAGCGATCGGTGAAAATCATTGATTGACTCCCCTTCAGGAAATGAATAGTCGTCAATGATGCGGATGTCGGTGCCATCCTTTTCGACCACACCAACTGGAGAAATGTAGACTTCCTCCCGCAATTCCAACAGCGACGACCGCACAACCAGATAGCGGCCGTCATCCTGGCCTTTCCGAATATGGCGCCATACTTGATCCAGGTGCTCGTGGATGGATCCATGGTTGCGTGGGCGTTTTGACTGACGCTTGGGCCGTGACGGTAGCCACTCCGGTGATACTCCGTTGCGCACTACCTCATTCCATCGATCGCACGCCTCATGTAGCTCTGGGTCTTTCGGGCGCGGCAGCTCGTACAGGTCTTTGTTCGGACGAGGATCCGAGGCGGACTGGCCGCGTATGAGGCGATTAAAGTCAGGCAGCGAGAGCCCAGACTCAGTGGCCAGCCTGGAGTGAAAATCCACTTTGCTCTCGTCGATTGCCTCACCGCATCCTGCTTGTTTTGCATCCCGCCGCGGGTACATTGTGATTCCCAGCGCGGCTGCGGCCGCTGTCGCTTCGTTCTCGATTTCAGTCCGACAATGTTCACTGAGTCTCGCCAAGCTTGCATGTACTTTTGGTGTTCTGATAAAAGTCTCGCGCGCTCACCACTATCGGGTGACGGGAGGCTTGCTACAGATCGACTAGACGATGAACAATGGCCGAAGTCTGAAATCCCCTGCCGTCAGAGGACAGCAAACTCTGATGAAAGACCTCCGAAATGCTTGTCAATGTGGTCTTTGGCCTCCGCGGAGAGGAACTTTGGGCGGAAATGAGCGCGGGACTTGGCGAAGCATTTACCAGGCGTACCGTTACCCGTGCAACCTGCCTTCGATAGGTGCTTGAGGCATAGCTGCTGGGAGCCTTGTTTGGGCAGGGTGCGAGCTTCGTTCGCTGAGATGCCTCCGGGTCGACTCTGGCGCTGCTCGCGGGGGTTGTTGTGGAGGGCAGTGGTTCCAATTGGTTTGGCTTCAAGCAGGGTCTTCAGCGCGAGCTTGGCCTTCTGAAAATCATAGAGGAGTTCAGACAAAAGCGAATCCTGAAGTGAAAACTCCTCGATAACTCGGGCTGCCACCACAATTCCATCTGAGATCACCAGCCCGCGAAATTTTCCGAATTTCATGTTGATCCACAGGGCCAAGCGCTTTGTCGTATCATGATCGGGCTCGCCTCCGTCGGCAAAGTTCTCTAGGACCTCGATAGCTGCTTTCACCACACCCGCTGTCTCCTCATTGTAAAAGCCACGACCGAATTGCCGTAAATTTGCCAGCGCGTCGAGGAGGCCGGAATATGAGGGCTTAGTTGTGACCGGTGGCAGACTGTTCTTCCTCGAAAAATCTGTCATGTTCATCGTTGTTGCCGTGGTGTTAAGTGTCGAAATTCGTGGGACTCTTGCGAAGTGCATGACAGATAAGCCTCGCAGCATGAAATCCAAAGTCGTACGCGCCTCGCAGCACCGGCGGGGAGCCTCGGAATCGGGTCTCGCGGGCCTGGGCACATTCAAGAATACATTGCGCGTCCTTACCTTGGTGGTCGGGATGGCCGATAGCGTTGTGTATCTGCTGCTCAAGTGTTGAGGGGCGAAATGTTGTGGCGGCTCGACCACGCGCGTCCTCCCCGCGGTGATTCCATGGTGCGACAAGAGGCCCGCCTGGGGCATCGCAACGGCGAAACCGTCATCGCTACCAAGTGCGCGGTTTGGAAGCTGCACAGTGCGGATGTCTGATTCATCCTCGTCTCCTTCGGCGTCTGAAGATGTAAACTCGCGGATAAGCGCCGCTGCCGCTTCAGCGTTGGTCGGACCATCATTTGCTGTCTCGCAGGACGGTCACTGTCCTTGGGGCGCGTTCGTGGCCTTGCGTTTACTGGCCGTAGAGGTCGGTCCAGCTGACACCGGGGTTTCGAACATGCTTGCCCCTTTCTTCCCCTTTTTGTTTCGTGCACAGTCTAGCAGATGCTGACGTGGGACTTCTCTCACTGCCAGACTGTCAGGACGGATTACCGGAAATAATACCTCTCCATCGAACGGCACCGAGAGCAGCTTGCTGATCGTGCGTGGAGGGAAGCGCTGCGCGGCCTTTGGAGAAATGCTCGAGAACCTCATCCATCAGAGCCACGAGCTCCTCCAGGTTTGTGGCGGATGCGTTGGTGCCTCCTCCAATCTGAAGTGCGTAGCTGACCCAATCAACCTTGATGACGTTGAACGGACTCTCGAGCTTGATCTTGAGGGCCCAGTCGGATCCACGGAGATGAAGCCATGGCTGACTCCCTACCATGCGATACCTCGTAACAACCTCGAACGCCCACTCGTCGAGCGCCGCGCCGTTGGGCTGAATAAACGCGACAGGGTGGCCGACAAAAGTGCCGGGCCAGAGCTCGCTTTCATCTGCACTTACACGACGCCGCTGAAGAATAGTTACTCCAACTTCATCCTCGATCGCCTCATCGTCGTCGTCTTCAATGCTTACGAGTGCCACCTTCGCTTTGTCGCCTTGTACGCTAGTCACACGTACGTACCGGAACTCTGCGAGCGTCGGGACATGAGCTGGACCGACGAAGGCAAGTGTGCCAGTGGCAACGGGCGTAGGTGTCATAGGACTTGTTGGCTGTATCCGTCTTGGCTTCGAGCGAAGCATCGCAGGTTGGCTTCGAGCGAAGAATCGCAAGTGAGAAGCACTCCAGGCACTGGTTGCTCAAGTCTTTTCCTATCTCTCGGTAGTCCAACTTGATCCTGGGTCCTTCTCCATCGCTCAAAGCAGAAACTTGCCGATTGAAACCCAGATATCCTTCCAGGATATCTCGGCATTTTCGTTGTCTGTTTTCCAATTTTCACCTACGGATCCACGGTTGGAGACTCGACGACTCACAGAATTCATCTCGTGTCGTACGGAGAAATATGTAGACTATGACGGGCGCAGCATATGCGTGGCTTACTTTCGTTGAAACCTTCTTTTTTTGGGGGTATCCGTATTTGGCTTAATAAAGCTAAGGTTTATAAACGGCGAGAAAAACGCCAACGCCTTCGTTCTTGAGAAGAACAAGACAGCTTAACTATAGGTAAACCGAACTCTCGACAGTATGAAATCCAGTAGATAATACTTCGAAGTAGTGTTTTAATATTTGCTGCCCAATGTCTGCAATCTGTAAAATACATTATCCGAGGATTTGGGCCGACCACTGATCCTGCAAAACCACAAGGCGCCCCCTCCCAAGATAACGCGGAGTCAACCGCGCGTGTAAGAAACAAAAATGCGCTTCAAGCAAAGCAGCTCAATATTTTGAGGAGGTTAAAGTCGGCCCTGCACAGCCAGTTCACACAGTATGTCTACCACGAAAGAGGAGCTGCAGATCCTCTTTCGTGGTACACATGCTGCAAGCCGTCCATCATTTTGCCTTCAAGAACCTGCGCAGATTGAAGTCCACATACCCAAGGCAAGAACAGCAACGATGCATTTACGTCAAGTTCTGCTCGTGATGACGGTTAGTCAGATTGCAAACGCCAATGCTGCCACCCCACCAAGAAAGAGCGCAATTTCGGTGACGAACGTGACGGTTACTGTCATGGGCCATGAAAAACCCGAGGTCATCGCTTTGCTTGGCAGCGAAGTGATGACTTCCGGTATGGTGATGATGAAGTATTCAGAACAGCTTCTGCAAAAGTATGTTTGTTAGTGCATATTAGTTGGACTACCGCTCGCTCGCGACTTTGATTGCAACAGTAACAATGGTGATTTTTGAAGCTGTTGAAGTCGAAGCACGAGGACGAGGACGAGGACTAACACAAGAACGAGAGCAACATATCAAGAGCAAGTTGAAGTTCAAGCAGTGTAGTCCACTCGAGACACCAGAAGATCGCGCTGAAGTCAAAGGGCGCAGGGCAGGAGAGGTGACTGATATCGACACAGAACAGCAGACAGCACAGGAAGAAGGAGAGGCGACATCGCAAGAGCGAAGGTGCGGCTGGGCTCGCCGTGAACGGTCGCATGGTGAGAATTTACGAGGCAAAGCGGGGACTCGACAAGTTGCCAGGCCAAGAGGAAGCGCAGGCAGAATTGGCATTAGTTCAGCGGAGTAGACAGCAGCGTGCGGATTCAATTAATACCAAACGATAAGAAGCAAGAGCTGGAGGCGAAGACGAGCAGGAAGTCGATCAATTGACGAAGCGCTTTATTACTCAACCACAAACGCTGGCAGAAAACCTTTCTGACATGCAAGAAGCGGCGATTTTGTGATGCGACCTTCATGATGGAGATGACGTCAATTTGCTAGTACAAGTGCACCGATTCGGGAGTGCATGAGTCTGCATGTGTGCACGAAGTTGGTCGAACCAGTCCGACTAGAAGAGCTGAATGTTTCACCGCCACTTCTAAAATGCGAAGCGACTTCTACCTGCACATGTACCGCGGAGGAATCGCCTCGATGGATGTGCGCCTCATATTGCGTACCAGACGTTCAAAAGGCGCTTTGGCCCGTCAACTTAGTAAGCGAGCGCTGTTTACCAAACGGGGCTCACAAGTGCGACGCCGCACACGAGATGCCCCCTGTACCTCGGCGCGCGTGGCGGTTGCCTATCATACGGCAAACTCGCCAGTGGGAACTGTCCGCACCTCATGACTCACGGAAGCTTTGAGCCAGTTTCCAGTTTCCCATGGACAAATTGCGATGGTTTGCGTCCATTATCGCCTACAGAAACGAGTTCCTATCTTGCGAAAGGTCCTCCCAAACTCTCCTGGTGTGTGTGTACGGTACGGTACATACTACATGTCAAATGCAAGCTGTGGCTTATACACAACTTCGTCGATATTGGTGGTTGAGCTCCACAGCAGTTGTGGCGGTGCTGTTCGTACAGCGAGTTGATGGTTGACCGTATCTCCGGCTCCAGCTGTATACATCTGTATCTGTATGGACACTTCATCTCTCAAGATTGTGGCGCAGCCAGCCACTGATCCAACAAACAAAGCATAGAAGGCTCGAGAATCCCTGTGTCGGAAGATCTGCCGATCACTGCACATGTGACTGGTCCCGGTTCAAACATGAGCAGACCTTTTTAATCGGATCGTTGCTCTATCCAAGTCTGGACGATTTGCTGATTGCCAGGCTGTCAAGGCTTGACTCAAGCATGCTATCACGGGTTCCTCTCAGCCCTTCAGGTCCTCTGGTCATTCCGCAATTTGCGCTCTAACACTAACTTTGCTCAAGTCGACCAACCGATCTCCACCCCTTTTCTCTTCAATAATGCACATGATGCAAGTCCTACTCGTGGTCCTGGTCGTCCTGCTCGCTAGCACCGACGCCGCAACTACGCCCGCCAAGAACCAACTCACCATTTCCACGAGGAACTCCACTGCTACCGCCAAGGCCCTCCAGAAGTTCTTCGCCGAAGACGCCAAGAAGAACAAGAACAATGGATTTCTGAAGGTGGTCACATTGTCGTCGACTGCCGAGGAGCGCGCGAGCGCGGGTGCCATCGCAGCTGCTGAAGGTGCTCGTGCAGGAGCTGGAACCACAGTGGTATCGTCGGGCACCACCTCGCGTGAAACGGTGACCGTGACGATCTACAACAACAACGGGCTCTGGCAGCGTTTCCAGCGGTGGTGCAGCCGTCTGTTCAGCGGATCGACCAGCTCGACGCCTGTTTCGGCGAGCGTGAATTAGTAAGTGATTCTTCGAATTGCTAACCCTTCCAGACTGGGAAGGCATCGACCATGTTAGCGTCTGACAGCGCAGCCTACTTAAATCTTGATACGGTATGAACGACACAGCCATGTGCATTCTACCCCAAGTTTGAGCTTAGTCCTCAAGTCAATTCTGGAACTCGAACTACAATACGAACAATTTTTGTAGTAATGGCGTTCTCAGCTCTCACGTACTTCGTATCCGGATATGAGCAAGCTGTTCTGCTGTAAGGACGTGATTTTCAGGCTTACAATACAGCTACAGTACTGGTCTATTGTACACCATCGAGGCAATTTCGTGCAGGAATCGACTCCCTAGTAAGTTGAGAAATTTGATCGTATCGTGTGGAAGTTGCGAAACTCACCAGTATGCTTCCGACTGAGCATGCGTGTCATTCCGCCTCTCATTCTAATGCAATTCTTGTTTTCATCTGCGAAGCCGACTGATGCATTCAAAACAAAAATTGGGCTCAACAAGTGCATTGCTTGTCCGTTTTGAGGACTCTTTATCTCCACCAAGAAGAAGCTGCTGCCAGAGAATGGAGGGAACTACATGTACTCGAGTACGGTGAGAAACAGCTATTTGTAATGCTGATCGATACATCATTTTATACTTTGGTTTCTTAATGGAAAAGCATGTCCATACCGTGTACATATTCTACAGAAGAGCACTATAGTTTTATGGCGGAAGGCCCCATCAAAGACTCCTACATCCGATATCCTAGATACTCTGAAGCACTCTTCACAGTCGCCATGAAAGGCTAAGATTGATGCTTTCGTAAGCGGGTGAATGAGTACCTTTGACTGTAACCAGCTCTTGTCGACTCCCATATTTCCAGAGAAGATTTACACGAAAATCCGAGGCACATTCTGCTTTAACCAAGATAGCAAAAACCTTCTTTCAACTTCGGGCTTCACGCAAAATGCGTTAACAGCTAAACATTGCATCACTGCCAGTTAACCATTGTCCTCTGCAGACCGTAGCCTGATCCCCCCGAACGGTCACACACGCCCTTTCAACAATCGATTGCCATTGCTTTCATGCTGTTGCAGTTTCCCAAGATGCGGCAACGACACCTTATCATCCGGCGGGTGGTGGTTGCTGTGCAATGCTCCATTTGCTGGCACGCTCAAGTGGTCAATTCGGAATGCTGGACTGCCGCCAACGGGAAGGAGGTCTGCTCGACCGACCCGACGGGGCTTCGAGCCACATGGTGGTTCTTCTTCGTGCTGATGCTGTTTGCGGGCGCTACAACGGGGTGTTTCGACGCAGACTGGTGGCCGTGGGGGCCTCAGGAGGACCAAGACGCTCAAGTAACAAGCCTTGAGGATGGATGGCATCACGACGACAAAGGATTAAGCGTATCACTCGTACATCCGTTGCTGGAGGCTGACAAGATGCATCAAGAAGCTCTCCGTTCACCGCCAAAGCCCGTTTATCGCTACTTGTAGCGTCTTCAGCGAGTTAAGTAACATCTATTGGCACGTAAAGAGATCCTCCTTGCTAGCGATTGTTCTCTACTTCTGCTCGTGTGTATCCTCCTCTGGCTGCTCCGTCGAGGCCACGCCGTTCGGGTCAGCGTAGCTCAGCTGAGCGTACACTTCTTCCTCCGAGGCAGCAGCGGATGATCCCTCACCAGCGTTGAACTGCGTGTCCGTATCGGGGTACGACGCCACCGTGTCGCCTTCGATCCGCTGGCGCTTGGTGGCGGGCATCTGGTACTGCTCCGGGTAGTCGAACGCCGCGTCCTGCGTGGTCGTCACGCCCTTGGCCTGCACCATGGCCACGATGGCATCATGATCCGCGCGCTCGTCCGCCTGCTTGGCCACGGGGTTCGGGTCGTCAAAGGCCCAGCGCAAGTTGAGCACCTCGTCGCTCTGCACGGACTGGTTGGCCAAGGCCTCCTTGGCGAACTCGGCACTTGTGCGGTGACGATAACGCACGAAGCAGATGGATTTACGGTGGATCACATTGATGTTCTCAACCTCGCCCCATTCGCCGAACTGCTTCATGAGCGCGTCCTCCTGCGCCTTCGCCGCTTCCCGTCCGCTCGTGCTCTTCAGTCCGCCTACGTACAACGTCCTGGAGTTCCTGGTAAAGTTGCCCACTCCAGCCATATCATCTCTATCCGTCGCGTGCCGCTCACGACCGAAGCAGTCGTGCATCATGCCGATCCGCGCCTCGTCGGCTGCCGAAGGAAGACGGTGGTAGTAGCTGCACTCGGCGCCACGCGCGCACATGCCGCGCGCGAAGTGCATGCAGAAATAGCGGTTGGCCTTGCTCACTGCATCTGCCTTGGTCCTGCCGGCGTCCAGCTCCAGCACGCAGCGCGTGGCGGCCGGCTCCTTGCCGCGCGAGTCGTTCCAGTGGTCCCCCACGTACTTGTCGTACCAGATATTGTACTCATAGGCGCCCTCCAATTGGGAGTTGGCAGTGGGCATGGCATCCAGTTGTTTACGTGCTGGGCGCGCCAGGAACTTGGCGTTCAGCGCCTCGTAGCGGTCGCCTTCGTTGGTGCCGACGCGGCCACGGCCGAACCAGCCTGTGGAGTGCGGCGCCGCGCCCATCTCGGCGGGTCTCTCCCACTGCGTAGCGTCGGTCTGCGTGTTGTAGTAGTAGATCTTGCCGCTGGCTGGGTCCAGCGCCTCGCGCCAGTGGTGGGCCGGCCCCTGGCTGGTCGTCACCAAAGCGTCCGGACGGGACACTTTGGGTGCGCGGCAGCGGAAGCAGCGCGTGCGACGCGCGTAGTTGTCATGACCGCAGTCCGGGCATTCCCAGTTGCGCTCGTACACGGCGTAGGCCGCGCCCACATCACCCAGCGTGCCCACGGCCGTTAGCTGCCGCGGCAGCTCCTCGGATCCGCTCATGCTTTAGTTTGGCTCGAAAATGGAAATGGGACCGCTGAAGACATTTGGAGATCTATGTGGACCACGTGTTTTGAGATAATACCCAATTTAGGCCATAGTGAATTGATTTGTTCCAAGTTGGAACTTCCAACGTGAGCTTGAGTTTGAGGGCAAAGTCCTCGCTTCAGCCAAGCTAGCAACGTCCAGCGGACACTGCAGCCCGAGGCGCTCATTCCAGACTCTGAAATTAACCGTGTCAAAGACGAAAGAGCACTCCTGACGCTTGATGTTCCTCGCTTCAGCACTTAAAGATGCGGCGCTACGCCTTGCGGTGTTCGCACGTCAACGTATCGACACGACTATGCTCTGCATACTGAGAGCAGCGCCATGTCAGGCGGAATCGACTCGATGGAACTCCACCGAGCAGACTCGTCACCGACGGCTGGTGAAGCTGATCACGGCATACATGAACATGTGGATGGCTTCACCACGTGCAGGTCCGTGCTACACTCCCGCGGCGTTATGGCTGTCTGCTCCGATAAAGGAAACCACCTCACGCGTCGAGTCAGAAACGAAAAAGTGATTATGTGGCGTGTATTCCTTTCATCCACCTGCTACTGCATGTGCTCCTCTGCTAATACGCCGTCAAGCTCTGCGCGCGAAGCCTGTCCGCGTCGAGGGCAGACTGCGGCGGGCAGAGGCCTGCAGTCATCTACAAGAACTGGGCCATCCAGCGGAAGCCGTCGGCATAGCCCATCCGGCGCACGACGGAGCACATGTACAGCTCGATGGGGCGGATGCTGGCGTCCTTGTCGCCGCGCGCTTCCTTGCCGTACGTCTCGTACAGGCCCAGCGCACTGCGCAGCTCGTCCTCGGACGCGGCGCGCGGCAAGTCGATCTTGTTGCCCAGCACCAGGAACGGCACGTTGGCCAGCTCGTCGTAGCCCAGCAGCGTGTCCAGCTCGCGCTTCGACTCGGGGAAGCGCTCGCGGTCCAGCGCGTCCACCACGAACACTACGCCGTCCACCGTGGCGAAGTAGTCCCGCCACAGACGGCGCGCGGTCTCGTGGCCGCCCAGGTCGAAGGTGCGCAGGCGCAGCTTGCCGATGATCAGCTCCTCCGAGTCTGGTTATAATAACAGCAATATAAATCACAATAACCGTTAGAACTCTCGATCACGGAAATGGGTATATCTTCAGCCTATTGTCGACGTACTGGGGTGGAGCGTGGGCTCGTGGACGGCGACGCGGTCGTCCTTGAGCATGTGCAGCAGGGTGGTCTTGCCGGCGTTGTCCAGGCCCAGGAACAAGATCTTAGCGTTCTTGTGGTACAGCCCTGCAGTTACCAACCACCAAATTGTTAGGAACCGTTATGGGTAAAGCAGCCATCTGGCATTTTTGACTGAGATTTGTATGGGGAAGCGAAGAAGGCCGATCCAATCGCGGGATGGCTTCCCGCCCCGCGAACTCCTTGCGTATACGCACCCAGGTAGCCCAGCACATCGTAGAACCAGTCGAAGACGAACATTGCTGCTGTAATAAGGCGGGGGCGTTTCGCGCTTGCTGTGCTGCTGGCTGCTGGCTGCTGCAGAACTTGCTCTCAAGTCGTTCCCTTCTTCGACGACCGCAAACCCGGAAATGAACGGGAGGCTAACGGAAGAAAAAAACAGGGGGCCGCCACGCGTGCATTGGCCGAAATGCGAGGCCACGAAACAGGCTGTGATTAGCCAAAACTCTGAAAATTCTGTTGCGCCCGTGGATTGGGCGAAAAAGCACAGTGGGGTAGAAGTGTATCGAGCATGCGGCGGCGCGGCGTGGGCATCGGCGCTGTGCGCAAGAAGCAGGAGCAGGCCAAGCAGTTCTCGGAGGTGGGCGAGCAACTGACGGAGGCCAACCTGGCGCACGTGTCCGAGCAGCTCGAGCTGTTTCGCGCGAACCTGCAGCAGTTCGCGGTGCAGCACAAGAGCAGCATCAAGAAGGACCCGGACTTCCGGCGCAGGTTCCAGGTCATGTGCGCCAAGATCGGCGTGGACCCGCTGGCCAGCAAGAAGGGCTTCTGGTCCGAGCTGCTGGACGTGGGCGACTTCTACTACGAGCTGGCGGTGCAGATCATCGAGGTGTGCATCCTCACGCGCCCCAAGAACGGCGGCCTCATCGGCCTGAGCGATCTGCTGCGTCTGCTGGCCAAGAAGCGCGGCTCTGCAATGCAGCAAGTCTCGGTCGACGATGTTAAGCGCGCGGTCCAGAAGCTGCAAGTGCTGGGCGAGGGCTTCCGACTCATCGACATGGAGGAGCGGACCATGGTGCGGACAGCGTTGCTGGCTGCTTGGGGGGAGAATGCAGATACTTATGACAGTTTTGCTGCTGCTTGTGGTTTGTTGTTTGCTGCTGCAGATTGTGACGGTGCCAGTGGTGCTGAGTCAGGACCACTCGACGATCCTGGCGTTGGCGCAGACGACGGGCGGCATGGTGAACGTCAGCATCTTGGCGCGCGAGCTGCAGTGGGACAAGAAGCGGAGCATGCTCGCGCTCAACGTGCTGCTGCGCGAAGGCATGACGTGGTTAGACGAGCAGGTACCTTGTGAGGCTGATAGCATTCTGGTAGCTTTGGTCTAGTTTATTGACGCCTTTTTGTTGTTTGGTGGCGTACAGACCGCTGAACCTTCGTATTTCTTCCCGAGTATCACGCTCTCAGGCACATACACTTAGGCCTGTGGGTTCTAGCGCTGTAAAGTGTGCAGTTAATAATAGATCGTGAGGTTGAAGTGCTCGTTGAAGCCCGAATCGTACTTAGGACGGATCTGTCTTGTCCAGAACAGAACAGCGCTCGTCATGGGGAGACCGCGCTTCGTGTGCGAGTACTGCAACAAGTCCTTCGAGGACTCGCACGAGGCTCGGCAGCGACACAACCGCGGCCGCAACCACAAGGCCAACGTCAAGCTCTGGTACGACAGCTTCGCAGGTAGGTGGTGACTGTATTGGCACACGTCTCCTGGACGAGAGCTCTCAGCCATCCGCTTATCTGCTTTCTTCGTCCAGCCCAGGAGCGACATGCTGCCGCTGCCACTTCAAGCTCAGCTCATGCGCAAACCAGCTCTGGACAGGATCCTGCCGCATGGACACCAGCGAGTCCTACCTCAACAGGTGAGACCCAAGAACCAACAGTGAACATGCAGAACCTGCCGCCGTCGATGCATCCAGCTCCGCCAGGCGCCTTCTTCTTCTGTCGGTCGGACTGGGGCTAAAGTCGCATCTCGTTCTAACAGCCAGAACACGAGCAAAACACGAGAAGAGCATCATACCGTGGCACTCTGCCACCGTCTCCAGTAAGCTGGTTTGCACATTCATACTGCTAACCAGACACAACCAGAGGCTTTTTTTTGACATGACAGTTCATTCTTGCGTAGCTGCACGCTGTTGGCCTATCCGCCCTGGATCCACGGGTGCATGGCGATCTGCTCTACTGTCAGGCGCCGCGACGGGTCGTCCACGATCAGCATTTTCGACATCAGATCACGCACACTTGCCGACACGTGGTCCATGCCCCACGAGTCTAACATGTCACTCATGAGACCCTGCGCAATCATCTGGAATCGCGGGTCCGCGTCGTCCGGACGCTCGAAGGGCGGCGCGCCCGTTACCATGATGAAAAGCATGACTCCTGTCGACCAAATATCCGCAGAAAAGCCGTTGAAAGGGACTTGGTTGCGGTAAATCTGGTTGCATCAAGCGATACGAATGCGGGTGAGAAAACAAAGCACGTGTGCTACCGGTACGTGGCTTCAATGCTGGTTGCTTACCTCAGGAGGCATGTAGAAGATTTTACCAACAGCACCGGCGGGGGGCAGGGAATACGTCATACCATGCGCATCCACAGGAATACCAATCGACAGGCCGAAGTCGATGATCTGCAACACAAATCAAGGAGTGAGAACCTCGTACCAGCCAACTGTGGGGATAAACTTGTGCTTGCCTACCTTTGAGGTGTCACCATCCAGCAGCACATTTTCTAAGGACATGTCGCGGTGGCAAATGTAGCGGCTCTGCAGGTACGAAAGCCCCGCGAGAACTTGCGTAAACCAATGGCGGCATTCCGCCTCTTCCATTGCTCCGCCACTTTCCACCACCGAGAACAACTCGCCACCGTTGCAAAACGGGAGAACAGCGTAGATGAAATCCGCGTCGTGTAAACACTCGAGCTATCGCAGACACAAACAGCGAGAAAATGAATCAAATGAAGAACAGTAGCAACAAGAACAGCGCCTCCATCTTACCAGCGTGAGCACGTTTTCGTGGCCAGGTACGGACAGATACTGCTGCGCGGCAAGCTCGACAAGCGGGTTTTCTTGAAGATTTCCCTCCTCTATAATAACCTGCACGAAGAAAGCAAGATCAGCAGAGCCAGCCCCACGCCTCACAATACCGTAATCTTCACTCCTCCGCACCTTGCTCATGACCTTGATGGCCACCTCAAACTGCGTGCGCACGAAGGTCCCGTTGGGCGTCATCTGCAGTCGAACAGCGTGCTTGACCTTCCCGTAGATGCATTTCCGGAGCGTTCGCACGAACTCGTAGACCGCTCCCGAGCCAGAGAAGATGGCCAGCACCATGCCGACGCCCTCCACGGGGCAGCGGCGTAGCTCGGCGTTCATGAAGCGCACCTCCTGCGGGATGGGCGAGCTCAGGCCATTGTGGTCGAACTCCTCCGAGCCCGTGCGGAACACGTCATCAGACGGGTTGATGCCGAGCGCCTGCAGTTGCTGCTGCAGCTCCGCCGACACCTGCTGCATGGCTGGCTCTTCCTTCAGATCACTGGTCGAGTCACTGGTCTGCTCGCTGATACACTTGAGTTCCGACGCGCTGGCGGAGCGACCGTCGGTCTGAAGGGCTTTGCTCCTGGAGCGGGGTGTGGCTGGCTCCCTGGGTGGCGGCGCAGTGGCAGCGCGGTTTCTGTTGCCTTTGGACGAGCCGAAGAATCCGCTGGCCCACGACTTGAAGCGGCCGAGGGTGCGGCGGGAGCGCGGAGGGCTCTCAGGCGGAGGAGACGGCGGGGGAGGAGAAGGATGAGCTCTCGCTCTCGCCGACACGTTCGTGTTGGCCTGTGGGCGGTCGGTCTGCGCGCGCGCGAGACGTCGACTTGACTCGGCAGGATGGACTGTGACAGGCAGAGACAGGGACGGCGCGTGAGCGGCCAGGAGAAGAAGGACTGTAGCACCTTACTCACCCGCGTAGTAACACACGGCCGAGAGGCAGAGGGGGGAGGAAGGTGCGCCGACGACGGACGAGAACTCGGGCGGAGACTGGGGCGCTACGCTACGGAGACTGCGGAGTGTCGGTCCGACGACAGGGGTTCTTCGGTTTAAGGTGATATCGCCTGCATAGCGTAGTACTGAAAATTTACTGTAGTATATACTTCAAGTAGTACCTCTGCTGAGTTTCAGTATCTGTTACTGCTGACAAACTACTATTGAAGATCTTGGAGTCTGCCGTGGGCTGCTGTGAGTGCGAGAAGATCGATGGACAGTGTGTACACAGCTCAACCAGTTCACGCAACGGCATTCCTTGAAGGTGAGTTTAGTCGGGCTCAGCAATCCATGTTTCCATTTCGGGTGGCTGCAATAGTTGTTCAATAGTACTGTATTAATTTTACTAATGAAGCTCGTAAACCTCAAACTTTACCTACTATCTACTATAGGATTGATGCTGCTGGTAGTAATACTACACCGAGCAATCGGTGTGGGCCACATAATTCGAGGTGGGTTCGATTTTTTTGGCGAGGGAAAATCGAATGACACTGCCTAGAAGCTGTGCATTTGGCTGCGACAGAAATTAATGGTGGGAAATCAAGAGCCATCTCGTTGACGTTGCCGATCTTTAAAAACCTGGTGAACAAACAATGACAAGGTGGAAAAGTGAAAGGTTTGCTCCTTCGTTGACTTTTCCGCCCGACATGCGCTGTGCCTATCAATGGCATCGAATGGCAATAAATGCACCGCGTTGTTATTCATTGACAATGCTGCCATGCTTGCTGCCGAAAATGCTGCTGTTAGACGAGCATCCGAATCGTTTTGGGCCGCTTTAGACCGATTTAGTCGCGACTCTTGCGTGGATCCGCTCGTTAGTTCGCCCACTTGGAGACCGACTAATCGGTGTGGACCATGGGGGCGGCGCAGTCGCTGGACGCGTTCTTCGGGTCGCCGAACCTGCACCCGGACTCGGAGCAAGCCGATGTGTACCAGTATCTGCGGCGCGTGGAAAAGACACTATGGCTCTCGGGTCCGTGGTGGGAAAACGACGCAGACTCGCTGGAATTGGAGACCGCGGACGCTCGAGCTCGCAGTCCGAGCAAACGCAGCTCTGCACCTAGAGATCCTTTCAAGAAGATGGTGCGTTGTTGTGGGACTTATTGCGCCGTGGTTTGAGAGCTCATCTGTTGCTGCTTGGGATGTTCAGACTCCACACGAAGCATTGATGGCCATCCCCTTCATGCTGGACGAGATGTGGGTCTCCCCACTCGTCGCACTTGTGGACTGTGTGGATCCAATTGCAAGGAGCGCGGGGCTTGCGTTGTTGTCGAGGATAGTCCAGAGAGGTGAGGGTGCTAAAAAGTGACTTTTGAAGAAAATATGTTTTGCTGACTATTTTGTGAATGCGTTGCGGCAGATTCCGTGGCCAAGATCTTTATCGCCGTGAAAGGAATGCACAAAGTGATGGCGCTGCTCGAGAGTCCTGACCGACAAGCGGCTTATTTGGCGTTGGAAATGATCTTCGCGCTTTGTGACGGCAGCCGTAAGTCCGCTTGCTTGTAGCTCGTTGGGTTGGGTCGTAACTCTGATGCTTTTTATTGATTTGTCCCGCTGTGAAGCGAGCGTCGTCTTGCCATTTTGTGAGGCCGGACTGATTCCTCGTTTGACTGAGCTGGCGAAGGGCGACAACGCGGAACTAGTACTTGCGTCGCTGAAGGTTCTGCGCCTCACACTGCGTCAAAGTTCGTGTTTCCCTCTTCGTAGCTTCTCGTCAGAAGAAAAAAACAATTGACTTGGTGTTTTCGCTTTTGCTGTAGGCGCTGTGAAAGCTGAGTTGCCAGGATGCAAGTTGCTGGCAGTGCTGATGCAGCTGGCCGACTCTCCTCACGCTGCAATTGCCAAGACCGCCATCACGTGCATTGGCCTCTCCCTTCCTAATGGTACGCCAAACTCTACTGCCATTCCCGCTTCTTGTCGCTCAGTTGACCCTCCCTTTTGCATGAACACCGTACCGTAGCCGACAACTTAGCCGAGATGTTGCAGCTCGGCTGCATCGAAGTCTTCTTACGGTTCATGACGCCCGCGAGTCCCAACGCCGACGCCGTCATCTTCGCCTTGTCGCTCATCGCCGATGAAACAGACGCCATTTTCCCACGTGAACAGACCACAGCAACGCTGAGCCGCATGCTCGAGACGCTTCGAGGAGCCGCGAAGCGGTCTGCCGCTGCCAGTGCAACGAGTCTTCTGTTCGCGAGTCTCGCCAAGTCCAGCATCTTTCACACAGCCATCTGCACCAAGACCAACCTGGGCATCCTCGCGAAGCTCTTGATCGGCGGCTCGCCCGAAGTGCTCGGCTCGACCGCGTACGCGCTGGGAATCGTAGCGCTTCACGCGAACGACCGCGTACGGCAAACGCTGTTCCAAGTTGACGCGCCCCAGAACCTCATGCAGCTAGTGATCCTGTCGTTATCCTCGTCAGGTCCAGGCCGCGACGAGAAGGTGGCGCGACTCGCAATCTTCGCTCTGGCGACAGTCACCAGCGAAGCTTTGGTTTCACGTACCGGTGCGCTAGTGTTGCCATCCGCTGCAGCCTCCGAGTCGCTGCGTCTCAGCACAACTGCGATCTGTCAAGCAATGCAAGGCGCTGACTTCTTGCCGCACGTGTATGCCCGGGCGATTTCAAGGCTTGGAACGGGATCCACCTACGCACTCAAACTGCTCGCTGCGCTTAGCACCGCACCTCACGTCAAAGAGCACGTGTGCGAAGCGCAGAGCGTGGCTATCATGTTGGCGTACTTACGTGGAGCAAGCGCCGTGTTCTTACCAAGTCTACTGGTCCTCTTTCTCGAGTGCTGCAGCTGTGGCCCTGAGCCAAGAATCCGGGACGATTGTGACGCACCTGGCAGTAGTTTGGCGTTCAGCAAGTTGGTGGAGACGACGCCCGATGCACTGGAGATCCTCGGAGCGCTGTTCCAGACTCACCAACCGGAGCACCTGTTCGGCCTCGCGCCGCTTCTAGGAGCTCTTGGAACGCACTCGGCTTTGCTCACGGATCGTATGAGCTCGACAACTTTCTTCGTGGATCAGGCGTTGAATGTTGCAACGCGACTGAATCACGAAGCGCTGCATGAACAAGTGTTGGGCTTCTTGGATGGCCTCACCGCGCAGAAGAATGTGCGGGCGCTGGAACAGCTTTTCGCCAGCGATCCAGACCGCATCGCAAACTTACTCCAGGCCTCGCTCAATACGAAAGTGCAGCTCTTGGCAGCGACGCTGTTGCGACGGCTTTTTAAGCGGTTGAACGCACGGGACATCCCGTCAAGAGCAGCTCAGCGCCACCTCGCCAAGCTGTTCTCAGCGTCAAACGTTGACCCAACGGTGGCTGTTGCTGCGTGTCGAGTATGGGGCAACCTCTTCCAGTACGAGGACAAACGTCTCGCGTTCGCGCAGATCACCGACGCTGTGTCTGGCCTGCTTCACTTGTTGCAGCGATGTATTGGCAGCCAACCGCAGCTAACGGCCTTGAGTCAAGCGTCGAGTGCCGACACTAAAGGCTTGGAAGCGGAGGAAAAACGCTCCGTGCCGCCAGGCCTCAAGCCGCTGTACTGGGTTCTCCGCGGTACCTTCCGAACGGCGTCTTGCGAACTCACCAAGCAGACCATTGTGGTAGCGCCCCACTTCCTCTGCATCATGGAGCTGTTTCCCCACCCATGCGACGCCATCGCTCGTCTCGCAATCGATACGATGAGCGAGTTAGCACGCTCAAAGACGCCAGGTTTGCGTCGTTCGTTGGCTGTCCCAGTCATTCTCAATGCAGTTCAGCAGCTTCTGAGAGACCGAGATCGTGTCTCCAGTGGACGAGACGTTCTTCCTCAGCGTCACGTCCTGCGATTCCTGGGTCTCGTAGGCCGGAAAGATGCTGCGATCCAGCACCTCATAGTCGAAAGTCGACTTCTTGAGGCTTTGCTGCTACTGCTCCATTCACCGTCGACGGCGTTAACCCCCGAACTACTCGCCGAGGCGCTCGATGCATTGGCTTGGGTGTGTAGTTCTGCGAGGTCCCCTACCGACGTCCAAGCTCAAGCAGAGATTGACGACGACATGGAAACTGAGACTCCAATTGAAGGAGAAGCTCCAGCCAGAAGAGTGGCGGCCACGCCCAAGATGGTGGACCATTCGCTCCGAAACGCGGACTCGGCTCTCGCACCTGTAGCCCGTGCTAGTCTCCATCTACTGCAGCGACTTGCGTGTGAACAACCAGGTGTACCGCGCTTTGTGTTCGACGTTAACGGAGCTTCCGTGGTGATGCGAGCGCTGCAGCAACGGCCTGAACATGACGTCCGGCGTCGCGCTTGTGGACTCGTCCGGCACCTGGTATATCAACACGATGGGAATCGCCAGCAGTTCCAGGAACTGGGAGCGACAAGTGTCCTTGTCGACCTGGTGACGATGGAGCTGACAGACGACCAAGTTGCCGCCCGAAAACTCCAGATCAAAGGCCTCCAAGCTTTGGCAGCGCTTTGTGAGGGCTCTGGGGCAGCTGCAAAGGCGTCGAAAAAGGAGCTGCTGGAGTGCGAGCGCTCTTCTCAGCTCGTGAGGCTTGTCAGTGGTGACGATCCGCACGACGAAAGACTTTGTGCGGTCTGGACGCGCGCGCTGGCGATGGGGGCATTGGCAAGCAGTACGAACCAGCGCAGACTGGTATCGGCTGGGGTCGTTCCTCTGCTAACTAAGCTGCTGCAGCATTCCAGCGGTCGTGTGCGAGTTCCGACAGCTCAACTGCTTGCCTACTTGGCCGAAACTCCGGAGAACCGCGGCGTCATCTTGAACGAAGGCGGAGAAGCTCTTCTCTCTGCAGTCATCGCTGGGCTTCAATCAGAGCTCCCAGGACTGCAGCGGTACGCCGCTCTTTTCGTCGCGAACGCAGCAACGCGCCATGAAGCCAACAAGGTGCGTTTGGGAGCTGCAGGTGCTGCGGCGCCGCTGGTGGATCGGCTGTCTTCCCAGCGTCGTCATGTTCTGGAAAACGTCCTTCTCGCCGTGGTGAAACTCGGTTCCCACGCCGGCAACAAGGTCAAGTTGGGTGGGAAAGTGTGTTTTGACAAGCTGCTCGCTCTCGTTCACCACGAAACACTCGGCGTGGCGAAAGGAGCGGCCAGAGCGCTCGCTGTGTTGGTGGTGGGCAACGACGCCAACAAGAAGTTCCTCCTCCAGTGCGAAGCTCCTGTCGTGGCCGAGCTGAGCGCCCTGCTGAAAGGCGCCAATGGTACGATCGTGGAAAGCGCCATGCTGGTACTAGGAGAGCTGGCCCCGATGCCAGCGCAAGCTCTCGAACTCTCGCGCTGCGTGGACGTACTGGCTGTCGTGAGGCTTGTCACTCACATTAACCCACGCATCGCTCGAGCCGCGTTGCTCGTCGTGCGGCATCTGACTCGCGAGTCGTTCAACAAGACTCGCTTTGGGCTTCGTGAGTGCGTGGAAGCGCTCATAGCGCGTCTACGCATTGGCCTTGGAGGCAGCAGCGGAGCCGACGAGCTCGAGACGGTGGAGTTGACGGTCTCGTGTCTCGCGAATCTCTCGTTCGCCTGGACGAATGCGGCGCGAATCGCGGAAGCGCAGGACCAACGAGGTGGCTCACTGCTGCTTCTACTACAACTTACCGCTTCGGCTTTACCCACACCAGTAAAGGGTTATCTCTCGGAGAAGGAGGTCTGTCGGTTGATGGCACAGGATGAAGAACCCTCAGGTATCAGTTCCCCGGGTGAAGCCCCTGTCGAGGCAGATAATAACGGGTCGAGGGCTCGTCAAGAGGAGCTCGATGATGAAGAAATGTACGCTAGTATGGCACGGAATTCCCCCAAGAAGACCACAGAAGGCCGAGGTGGTTCAACAAGACGTGAAAAGAGCGACGAGCCTCGTGAAGCGGAAGTCGAGTCTCCGTCTCCCCAAACGTTGGACTTCAGCGCATTTCCCAGTTTGCAGATCGCGGTCTTAGAGCAAACGCTGCTGGTGTTGAGCAACTGCGCCGATCATTATCGTACAGCGAAGGCGGTGGACATCCTGGCTGTTGCCGTCTTGTGCCAAGCGCTGCTCCATTCAAGCGAGCTTGTCGCTCGCTGTGGATGCTACACACTGGCGTCTTGGCTGAAGCAGAACTCTTCGCTGCAAGACGCAGCCACCAGGCGTGGAGCGCTGCAAGCGTTGGCGAAGCTGCTGACGTCCACGAGTCTTGTGGTTGTCGAGGCAGCGGCGTACGTGCTGTCCAAGATCGCAGCGCGTGGTGACAACCCCATGAAGCTGCTCGCCCTTGATGTACCAGCCACTTTAGTGCACGGCATCCTGAGGAAAGCAGCAAATGTACCGCACGATCGCGTCCTCGACCGTACGAGCCGGTTACTCGGGACACTGGTGCAGTTTCCACGCGTTCGACAGGCTCTGAAGGGCGAGGAGATCATCGCGGACGTCCTTACGCCACTGCTCCAGCTTCACCCTCAAACGTTAGGCAAGAACCTCAGCCGGCTGGTGCTGGCGCTGCTCGCGGACAACTCGCTCAAGTTCTTCCTGCCCAAGAAAACCGTGTCGCTACTGCGCGCTTGCTTCGTGAACGAGGCAACGAACGCCAAAACCGTTCGCAATGTGCTACGCGTCTTCGCGCTGCTTGTGGCGGTGGAAGAGCACAAGACGACCATCGCGTTGGAAGACAGCGGAGAAGCTCTGGGTCGCATGGTCCGAGAGCTGCGAATCGAGGAAGGCGTCCTCGGTGAGAACGACGAGACGGTCTTGAAGCTGCTGGCTTGTATTGCAAGCACGCGGAAGATCGCTGCCCTTTTGCATGAAAACGACGTGTACGCGAGGCTGCCACCGTACCTTCTAGAGGCCTCGGAAGAGGACGAAAGCTTGCCAGTGGCTGCTGACAAAGAGCATGACCCGGTTGCTGAGAAAGCGTTGGAAACCCGACGCTTCCACAGTGTGCAGATCGCTGCCAAGCTCTGCAAGACACTGGGCGATCAAGCTCTGCGCCGCTTGTCCGAGCTGGAGTTTTCTAGTTTACTTCTTGAGCTTCTTCGCCTTGGCCTGCCGCTTCTTCCACCGCCCGAAGTCGAGCGAGACGCGACGGCGGCTTACGAGACGGCTAGTGCGACGCCACTGTCGCTGCTGGCCTGGGAGTGCATCGACGTGTTACGCCAGCTGTGTCCGCTGTCGTACGACGAGCAGATCATTGCTGAAGAAGGCGGAATCGAGGTGGTTGGCTCGTACTTTGAGCTGTGGCTCGCTGTGGCATCAGGGACAGCGCCCGCGTTGTTCCCAGCCGAAGGTGACAGCCTCGTTCGAGCGTTTGCCGTGTCGCTCACGATGATCACCCGCGCGCTATCGACCCAAACGCCAAGCCGCGAGCTGCTCGTTCAAAGTGGAGGCTTCCCGCTGGTGCTGAAAGCGCTTGGTCTGGAAACCTGTGAACTGCCCGATGCACAACGTGAACAGCTTGCAGCAGCGCTGGCTGGACTAACGTCTCTGCCGATAATGATCCCGTACCTTGAGGCGTCTCCAGAGCTTGTGGCTCCGTTGTTCCGCTTTATGGTTTCACCGCAGACGCAACACCAGTCTCGACTGTTGCTTCTTGCTCTACGTGCGTTTGCAGACGTGATTGAAGTCTCACCGGCCTGTCGTTCCTACGTCTTGATGATCACCGGTGGTACAGTTCAGCCGCTTCCGTTCTTGCTGTCGTGTCTGGAGTGCTCCAACGTATCAGCTACCGGCGAAAGTCTCTCGAGGGTGATGCACACCATGCGCTCGCTTCAGCGCTTAGTCACGGACGAAGCTGTGGCGCGGGTCTTGTCACCGCTTGAGGATCTACCAGCACTTGGAAAACTGCTGTCACTGGCGCTACCTACGCTTCCAACTTACGACGATCGCCAGGACATGGTGCAGCTCATGGTTACGGAGACGCTGGGCTACATGGCGTTCTTTGGCCACGCGCCACGTCTTCGCTTGGAACGAGCTTCGATCGCACGGCTGCTGGCCCAAGCAGACTACGCCCACGACGAACGAGTGAAGCCTGAGAATGTATCGACGAGTATCTGGACGCTCACACTCTTGGCGACGCCACAAGTTCCACCCTCGGACCAGATCGAGGCTACAGCGGCGTGTGTCCGTGGGTGGATGTGGAGCGAAGCCCGAGGGCTTGACGTTCTCGTCGCGTGTGGACTCCGTGCCCCCGAGTACCTGAGCCTGCCTTCCTCTGTCATCTCTGATGTCCTCGCCGTGCTAACTACCGCCACCGAGCAAGAACCTGAAGCAGAGAACGTGCTCACCCAGCTCGTTCAAAAGCGCGTTTGTACACCGCTTGCCTCCTTGTTGGAAGCTGTGGAGCCTGCCATTCGTACGCCAGCTCTGCAGCTTCTTGCTCGGCTACTGAGAATGCAGACGTGGGCTTCCGATGAGCCCATGGTGGACAAGTTGACGTCAGGTAAAGAGCAAGAGCGTCGATCTTCACCCTTGATCGATAGCAAGAGTGACGGTGATATCCCTACTGAACGGTGGAGTATTGTTCTACTCCACCTGGCCGAGTGGATGCACGTGTACGCCCGAGACCCCCAGTCTTCGTCACTAAGCGAGCTGCGCGATGCGTACAGATGTCTGAGCATTCTGGCAGCACACGCCGACGTGGCCGTGAAATTCCATCGTGGAGATGCACCACGAGGCCTCATGGATCTCGTAGCTGCTGCACTGCATCACTTCGGCGGTAAACGCCTGCCCAGTCGTCCTGAGAGCTTGGTTCTCATCCGGAAAGAGTCTGCGTGCAGTGAAGAGCCGAGCGCCGAGTTCGATGTGATGGCTGCCGAGGCAGCAGAGCGGGCCCGAGCGGACTGGGCCTTGCAGTTCGACGTGGTGCTCCACGCCTTGCGAGGTTGCAGACGCCTCATGTCGTTCTCGAATGAACTGAGTGAAGACGCTCTGGAGCTGCGCGTGCCTCGTGCTCTTGACAGTCTGGTGCTGCTGCACGATCGACGGATCTTGGATGAAGCACTGCGTTGTATGCTCCATCTAACCACGCTGCATGGCGACGAGACGGTGCTGTTGTTCTCGTCCGACCGCACGGTTGCGCGCCTGAAAGGCTTGCTACAGAGCGAGTCGAGGCCGCTTCAAGCTCGCATCACGCCCATCTTGGCTCTCGTGGCGACGAATATGCCCACGCTACCGGGCCTCTGCGGCATGGACGGCATTCTCATCTTGGCGGATCTCGCCGTCAATAGCGCGGTTGGCGCCGGTGAGGAAGCGCTGACGCTTGATCGTCGCGTGTTTCAAGACGCGTGTTCGATGCTGCACTTGATGTTCTCGGAGGAAGAAGGCGTCGTCCTTGCCTTTGACGTGGCTCAAGTGGTGCCCAAGCTTTTCGGGATTGTGGAGAGGATGACGGCTACTCGTGTTGCCTCGTCGGAAAATGAAGAACCAGAAGCTCCCGAACTCCTCCACATGCCACTTGACGTACTGGTCAAAGTATCGGCCGTTCCAGCGGTTCACTTGCGGTTCCTGGAGCTGCTACCACGACTTTGCCGCCTTCTTGATGGAGAGAGCGGGCCTGCAAAGCTCACAGGTCGGTGGTGTGAGATGCTCCTCGCCATCCTGTTCAACGTCTTCGGTTGTCCATTTGGAGGCGATTCGGCGGCGCCCATCGAGACGCTAGCGCAGGGGAAACGAGCGCTTGTCCCTCAACTGCTGCCGCTGGAACGCTGGTTGTCCGTAGTCGAGAGCTTCCCGGCGTTGGGTCGGTTGGTCATCGAGTTGATCCGCGCTTTCGTCGGGGATGGAGAGCTCACGTCCCCATACACGGCACTACTCAACAGCGGCGAAGACGTTCCTGCTCTGCTTTCGCTCATCGGCTCACCAAGCGACGAGATCGCGATCCCAGCGGCTCAATTGATGCTGGCGGTCTTGAAACAGCGAGAAGTCCGTGTGGCGTTGATCGTCGCGGACGGTATCCCGGCTCTTGTTTCAGCTCTGCGTAAGGCGACGAACGCCAAGGTACAGAACTTGCTGTTGGCGTTGATTCTCGACTTGGCACGAGGTGATACCGAGGTGCAGGCGTTGCTGTTGGTCGCTCCTGGCTGCGTGGCGAGGCTGGTCGAGTTCATCCACATGTGGGTAGAAAGTGACAAGACGGAGAACACGGCGAGGCTGGACAAGGACAAGCGACTCGCGCTGACGTGTACCCTGTTGACGGAGCTTTCTCGAGCGCTGCGTGGACCGGAACATATCGTGGAAGCTAACGGCCACTTGCCGTTGCTGGCGTTGAGCATCCAGCAGCAGCAGGACGACGACGTGCAAGGCGCTCAGACGACAATCCAGATCCTCACCAACCTGGCTGTAGCGGGCTTGAGTGTGGCGCCTGGGCTTGCGGCTTCCAAGCTACCAACGCACTTCCTATCGTGTGTGCTTTCCGAGGAGAAAGAGGCTTCGTGGTTGAGCAAGAAGCACGCGTTGCCACTTAAGCGGCGCTTGGCCTTGTCCGGACTCGTGGCACTAGCGAAAGCGAACCGTGAACTGCGGTCCACGCTAGCGACGAGTAAACCGCTCGTTGTCCTGCTTGAAGGGTTGCTGCAAAAGCCAGAGGAACCTGGCGCTAGGCGATCCGAAGCTTCACCTGCGATCTCTCGAGACGCGCTCTTGCTGCTGTATCTGATGAGCACTGCGGGGTGTCGTGAGATGGCAGGCCATTCATCTGCGGAGATATTAACCCGCGTCTGCAGTCTCGTCAGCCAGCATTTGCCAGACAGCAACGGCAGTGGTGAAGGCATTCCAGACGATGAGGTCGCTCCGATTGAAGTCACGCGTGGCCTTAAACTTGTGGCAAACTTGCTGGATGTAGCGTATCAACAGGACAGCAAACTCGCTTGGCATCCAGAGGAGCTGCTGGCTCTGACGCCGCTGCTTGAAGCGCGCGTGGCAACGCACCAGACGCCTAAGCGCCAGCTGCCTTCGTTGCGTGTACTTCGCGGTGCATTCGCCTTGACAACAACTGAAGCCCCGACGCAGAAGTTCTACTTGCCATTGTCTCCGAAGCTTCTGGCGGAGCTGCTGACGGTTCTTCTAGTAGGCGCGTCGCGGCAGCACTACGACATCGCAGAGCGTATCGTGGTGTGTGCCTTCCAGAACGACCCCGAGCGCGCGCGAGAGTCTGTGGGCGGCAACCAGATCCTGGAGCAACTGCTCATCCTTTTCACGCAACCAGGCAACGATGCAGCGCAGGGCTTGGCGGTGGTTCTCACCCAGGTGTTGTACGTGTCGATCGCTCGAGGTTTCGTCGTTGGTCAACGATTCCTCGCCAAGCTACCGACGTTGCTGGCCGAAGCTGACGATCTCAACCAGCCTTTGAAGAGGGCGTTGAGCATTTATCTCAGCTTCGTGCACTCGAGTTGTCCACCAGTATCGCCCACAAGATCGGGGATATCGGAGATGCTGCACGCGGAAGGAGAAGCTCGTGGGGCGCTCCTCGTCTTGATCCACCAGCTTCTCCTGATCCATCCCGGTCTCTGTCTTGCAACGAAAGCTTCCGGTGCGACGCTGAACTCGGAAGACGTGATGCTTTGGACGTGCGTCGTTGAAAGCGTCCACCCCGTCACGCCAGCGCTGGCGGCTTTATTTACCTCGCAAGCATCGAATACGACGTGGCTGTGCTTGCTCCGGGACTGGTTTAACTGCGTGGAGGCTATGGCTCAACCAGAGGACGAAGTGTTGCGGAATTCCTGTCGGATGCTGTCCGTGGCCACGCACTTGACTGTTGCTGAAGAAGACACACAAGAGCTGCTGGAAGAGCCGAGAAAGGAGCTGTGTGCGCAGTGTCTTGCGGTGCTTGGTCGTGGCGGAACTGTGTTATCACCACGCGTGATTGAAGGCGCCTTGCAAGCGCTGATGGATGTCCGGAAGGCTTGGGGAGACGCCTTCGTCCTCACCGGGTGCTCTACGTTTACTGGGATGATCGCGTTGCTACCCAAACTGCTTGAGGTTTTCCATGTTCCAGAGCGTGAGGTCGATCGATCGCGGCACTTGGTGCTTCAACTGCTGCTGTTGTTGGCCAGTACCGGGTATTTCATCGACGAGATGAAGGCTGCCGGGGTGCGTCGCGCCGTGGAGACTAACCCGTTCATCTCCGTGGAGGACAAGGCGCTACCCGTGGCGTTGCTAGGAATGCTCGGGTATAGTGCCGACCTCAACGAAGAGTTCGCACGTGCACTCGCTCAATTTGATAGTGCGGAAACGGACGCACAGCGTCGTGAGCGTGTGGCTTACTTGCTGCGCTTCCTCGAGCGGTACTCGTTGACGCACGCACCGACCAAGGAGCAAGCCATCGACTCCTTCATGACGTATCTGGTAGCAGACGCCCAGAAGGCCCAAGCAGGAGCGTTGTCGGCCGAACCAGCTCCAGTCCCAGCAGATCAAGTCGAGTTGGCCATCGCTAGCGACTGCCTCGCATCGCTGGTCAAGATTGCCGGCTGGAGTCCGATGCCAGGCCCAAGTCTCCGTAGCTTCGGGGGGTTGTATCTGACCCGCTGGGATCTGAACGCTCTGCTCGCTATTGCCTTCGCAAGACAGCGTGGCGACGAAGACAACGACTTCCAGGAACAGCCACGTTTCTCTCTTACTCAGATCGCTCAGGTGTTGGAACTTGTGGCTCTTGTGCGAGCTCAACTGGATGAGAACGCTCGAACGGAGGTTGCGATCGGACGCATCGATCCACGATGGCTTTGCAACGCCTTTATGCTGGTTAGTGCCCACGTTTCATCCGCTGGGACCAACTCGAAGCCCGGACGGGACGATCTGCTGCTTGTTGAGCAAGTTCTAGCTCTCCTTCACTGGCTCGCAGTGAACAGTTCCGCCTGCTTCGCGGATCTATGCAAGTGCGCTGGCCTGTTACGTGCATTCCTCGCGCCGTTAACGCCTGTTCTCTGTGGAGATGACGTCCATATCGACGGGGAGAACAGCGCAGGCAACGGGGCGATGGAGCTCTTCCTGAGTCTCGTGGAGATGATAGTGAACACCCCAGCGCCGGGTGCCGAGACGACTGCAAGTGTTGAGGAAGTTCTCGTGGATCTGGTCAAGTTCCTGTACGCACAAGTTGACAAAGGACTACAGCAAGGGGTTCGTTCTCGCCTGTTGCTTTGTGTTCTCGTCATTCTGCAACGCACTGGAGACGCTGGACGGGCCGCCTGTGCAGCCTACGAGCGTGCAATGCAGCAAGTTTTGCGGCACATCAACGCCTCCCAGGCTTCGGAAGCGCAAGCTCGATGCAGCTGGGAGCTTCTCGGCTCGCTTTCCGCGTTGGATCCAGCCATCACCGCACTGTTCAATCTCGACGCCATCCCCATTCTCGTTCGCGAATGCGGCGGCGACGCCAATCCGCTGCAAAAACCGTCAGGAAGTTGGCGCTTTGCCAAGCGCGCGATCGCATTCAGGCAGGCTGAAGCGCTCAAGTGCCTCTCACGTGCGGCACGGACTCACGACGAGGTTCTGCTGAAAATCGGCGAGGCTCCTGGAATCGCAGCTGTACTCTTTGGAGCGCTGGCGGCTGGGCCGATTGACTCGAGTGGAAGGAAGACGACGCCATTGTCGGTGGATCGTGCGGGTACTCAAGCTCATGCCGCGCACTTGATCGCCCGGATCGCCGCCCAAGAAGATCTGCGAGCCTCGTTGGTCTCAGCCGAGAACGTTTCGCTACTCATCGAGTCGCTCGAGTCGGTGCATCTACCTGTCGTGTTACACGCGCTGCAGGCTCTCGCTCATCTCTGCGCTATCTCCTTGTGTCTGGACGCTCTGGTCCGCCACGCCACGGTTCCTGTCTTGGCCCAAATCCTCTTTTCACCGCTGGTGGCAACTGCGCGACGGCGCGAGATCGAAGCCTGTGTTCTTGCACTACTTGGCAAGATGTGTGCGCGCAGCCACATCATAAGCCGACGCATCGTGTCGTCGAATTTACTTCCCAAGTTGTGCGAGTTTCTGGTGGTTGACAAGCAGGATGTAGAGTACACCCAGCAGAGCTCACAGCCTGGAGAGTTCGGCGTACACAACAACGCCGTCCGCATCGTCTGTAGCTTGTCTAAGGATACCGAGCTCGTCCCCAAGCTCGTCGCGCACGGAATTCTCGAGACGCTGTGCGATCAATTGCTGGCTTACGAACACGACGCCATTCAGCGCAAAGCGCTTGGGGCAATGGGTCGGCTGGCCAGTGTGGCAGACATGGAGGCCGAGCTGATGCAAGCCGTCATCGCGCAGGTTGTAGACAGCGTCCGACGCAATGTGCCGATCCCGGAGGCGCGCCGTACCGTCGTCAATGCACTAGCGGTGTTCGTTGCCATCATAAAAGCCAGCAAGAACCGTCGCCAGCCACGTCGGCCTCAAAGTCAACAGCAGGCGCGGAGCAACGTTGACGACGTCAACACGCGGCGTTTTCTGCTCAAAGGTGAAGGCTTCCGCGTCGCGCTCGATTTACTTGGCGCCGCAGACCTTCGCGTCAAACTGGAAGCTTTCCGCCTTGTGTCTGAGTTTGTTGAAGAGCATCCCGATACGAACGAGGTACGAGAACTCCTGCTTGGCTCAGAGGAGCAGGGAGGGTCCCATGCTCTATTGAGCCTTGTTCGAGCCGTCTCCGATGAAGCCCGTGCCACTGCAACGTCGGGATCGGCACGCAGTCGTGGCAACAACGACTTGCTTCTTGTCGTCATGGCATTGTTGAACATGCTGTTAGCCGACGAGACGCTCAAAGCGAAACTCACCCCAACGACGTACGACGTCGTGCTTCAGGTGGTGGTGGCCACGTCTGCGACCACGACGCACCAAGGTCGGATACTCGCCGAATCGCTCAAAGCGCTTACGACGATGACTCAAGCTGGACAGTTAGCCGAGCTTTGCCCTGAAGCAGCTCTTGTGAACAGCATCGAGGCGCTCGTGAAGGTTCTGCGGAGTCCCAGTGCAGCCGATGGAGGCCCAAGCAGCAGCACTGCGATCCGCTTGAATGCGTTGTTTCTGCTGGTGAACTTCGCTTCGTCGGATCAATGTCGAACTCGCATGGCGCACTGTGGTGCACTGGACGGTCTTCTCGAGATCATCCAATCTCCAGGCGGAGGGAGTCTGACGCACGACGACCAGCTCGTTCAACTTGCTCTACTCGGTGTGGCCTTGATGACCACTGAGGGAGTGAGCGACGCTGCGGCTGTCGTCGAGTTATCCCCGGCTGTGGCTACGCTAGTACGGCTACTGAGCTCCAAGAGCACGAGTATCCAGGCCAACGCTGTCTGGGTCGTGTCCAACATTTCGTCCGAAGGTTCGTTCGACCGCTCTTTTGTGCAGTTCTCTTTCACCAGGCACTAAACATTTTTGTTATTTATTCTTGCAGCGAGTTTGAAGGAGGCAATTGTCGCGCGTGGTGGGCCGACGGCGTTGCAGGCCATGCTGAATGACAACACGGGCTCCGACACGACTGCACTCAGTATTGGCGGAGCAACACTTCACCAACGACCATCGTCATCGACCATGAGGATACGTGAATACGCACCCAAAGCAATCAAAGCCCTGGGCTTCGCGCCGATCATGCCCCCAGGCGCGCCATCTACCTGATGATTTCTAGAGTAGCGGTAGATATTATCTCCACGATGAATAATCAAATTAATCGATTGGCATTTTGTTCAAGTGAACGAAAGCCAAAATATAACTATTATCGTTTTCCTATTTCCGACGATCCTCATGTTTTTGTTGCTTGAAGACGATTTCCACCACGCTAAAAATGAGCGCTCAGATGCTCTTGGTCCCAAGGTAGCGAGTTCGAGGACGTTCCTTGTTGGGCTTTTGTCAGATGCAGAGAAGACGACAGCGAACTCTTCAGCTGCCATCCTCCTCCGCCCGCTCAACGTTGCAGCTTGAATCGACCCAAGAACAATGGGCGGTGGCGTTTCCAAGCTTTCAACCAGGAGCAACAAGGAGAGCAGCAGACCCGCCGTCTGCTCTGCCCGCAAGCACACCAAGGACAACCGTCCTGCGAGTGAAGGTCGCCGTGAGTCCACCAAGCAGCCCACGTCGATCGATGCACGCATCATATCCACCCTGCGCCAGCTTAACCTCACGCGGCGTGCTGATCCCAAGAAGGGCCGAGCCACCCACTTCGAGCGCATTGTGCTCCAATTCGCCCTAGTCAAAGATGCTTTCACCACTCTCCGAACCATCTACTACCAGTTCGCCAGTGTGAGTGGCTTCCGTCTTTTGTTTCAATCCTTTCGTGGCAAGTATTGACTTGTGGAAAATGCTGTTTTTGCCTTCACAGGCTGAAAAAGGCGGCCTGGAGTTCGAAGGGCTCAAGGCCGCACTGAATACCATGGGCGCTCAGATCAAGGAGTCCGACATGACGGAGCTCTTCTACGAGTCCGACATGGTGCGCGACAACTCGTTGAGCCAGAACGAGTTCGTCGTCTCCCTGGCGATCGCTCACTTGCTGGGCCTTATCACCAACTTCGATTCCATCAAGGACTCACTTGTACACGCTCCAGAGGACGTGACGTTGATCACCCCTCCTGAGGAACAGCCATCCGACGACGGCAACTCGTCCAAGCTCATTGCCAAGGCCTTGGATCTCATGGTCACTGCGTACCTTCTCTTCGACAACGACGCCAGCGGCACCATCCAGACCAGCGAGGTGTTGGAGCAAATGCGCCAGAACTCTAACGGCGCCGCTTCCCCAAGACGCCTAGAACGCATGGCAAGTGGCCTTTCCTCCAAGGCCATACGCGACGAGAGAATAAAGGAGCTAGACTTCGACCAGGACGGCACCATTACCTTCCAGGAATTCGTCCTCACCTTCCAACGCTGGGCTGGGTCTGACGACGACGACGAAGAGGAAGAATGAGCTTCCCACGACCTTGCTGACATCACGCGTGTAGCCAGATCTACGGTCAAATATCCCATCCAGTAGCCCAAGCCTTTGCTCTCCAAACTACTTAATTAATTTGGTGTGGCTGCGATTGCCACGCTTTGAATTCGACGCCACTCTGCCTCAGACACGTCACGCAGCGATCACCAAATGGATGTCAACTTACCATCCATTTCTCAGTCAAATGTATGCTGGTACGCTTGTATGCAAGCATGCCATTCCTGGTAGACTAGACTCTCTAGTCCAGCTCACAGATACTTTCTCCGGTGACGCTTGAAAGAGTCGTGAGTTTTGGCGGCACGCTCCAAGAAGAGGTTGAAAATGTAAGGCCACCAGAAGTTCGTCGTGCGGTCGTAGACCGAGTACACGAAGCAGTAGACGACCCACACGAAATACACTGCACACCACCGACACCGGGAAAGATCAGCCGTAGCTCAATGCTCCTCGCAAAAAAGACGGCTAAGTACGTACGTGGGAAGAAGAGCATCATGACGACTGGCAGCATAATGCACGACAGCGTGATGCCAAGCCACAGCCGGAAGACAGCTCCCACTGACGTCTAACGCACGAAGCAGTTCAGATCACACCAATCAGCTGACAAACAAGGCAAGCAACTACACCGCGCTCACTTACCGATAGCTCCATCTCCACGGGGTTCTCCTCGCCAGGGAAGCTTTGGTGCTCGATAAAGTAGTCGAGTCGATCTTCCTTCTCCTTCCAGCGCGCGTCCAGAAATCCCTGCAGATCTGTGGCGGCGTCTTCGTACTTGAATTTGCGCGAGTGGAGCGCCACGCGGCCCGCGGGCATCTTGCCCGCCAGCAGCGACTTCATGGACGGCACCTCCGTGTCCACTTTGCGGCCGTAGCCCATGTCGTACGTGGGCACCTCGCCCGAGTAGGACGGGAAGGCCAACGTGAGGTCGTAGATGTCTGGCTTGGCTTCAGCCACGGCGTCCAGGATGATCTGCATGCCTGTGGTGCGCGGCAGCAGCAGCCGCTCGAAAGAGGGACGACCCTCGCGCTTGGCAAAGGCTTGCGACTTGGCCACGTACTCCTGGTGGATGGTGGTGCCCTCTGGAAAGAGCACGAGCCAGAAGGGAAAGTCGTCGGCGATGAGGCCGCCCATGTACTTCTTAATGTGCACCTCGTCCTCGTCGATGCGGCGTCTCAGGAAGAGGAACTGGAAGAGACGCATGCCCCAGCCGATGATGGGCAGGTACTTGAGCTGGTCCTTGAGCACGATCTTAATGTTACCGGCCGCGTTCTGGTGACGCGCCGCCTGCCAGATGTACCACCAGTCCGCGTCCACTTGGTGGTTGGCGATGATGATCACGGGCTTGTGCGGGTCGGCCGGCAGCTCGCCCGTGACGGAGAGCTTGGTCTGTGGGAAGCTTGTGGACGTCACATCCACCCAGAGCGCTTGCGCCACCGAGCTGTTGTGGTTAAATGAGAAAGAGTGATGGTCCGGTTAGACACTTTAGACACTTTTTGATTGACAGAGTGATGATCAGTGACGAGAAGAGAAGGAGCGCACCCCATAATGCGGCGGTAGAGCGCCTTGTTGAACGGCCGCACGAGGCACCAGAGGCAGAACTGCAGGAAGTTGATGCACGCGCTGTTGCACAGGATCCACAACAGGTTCAGCGCCGAATAGAGGTGGAAGACCGCCATCCTGGCTGGAACTCGCAACAAGAAGAAGTGGCAAGAGGTGGCGGGTTGCGGAATGACGCCCCGGACCACGGATACTGCCGCCGGTGCAGCTGCGAATCAGTGTCCCGGATTGGACAAAAAAGAAAACAGTCAGCCATCGGATTGGCTGAAATGTCAACGATAGTCCGACGTTGTGGCAGAGCAAAATCAACGCGTTGTATTGCGCGGGCTGTGAGATGCAAAAGAGCTACATGTATCATATAGATTGAAATGATGAAGCTGCGCCGTGATGCGGACGACACGCTTCCTAAGTCGGCCGTGTAGTATTTCCTCTAACAATAATAATAACGAGTGCCTTTCCTCTAACGTGAGCGTCACGGCGAGGATATGTGTGAGGACACCCACCACTTCAACTTGGCAGTGCGCACCGAAATGTTGCTTGGAGCAAGAAGAGCATAAATAGCATTTGTTTTTCAGACCCACAGCATGTCGGAGCTCGAGGCGTGTAGCTGCACCCTTCAGGCGCGACTCCACCAGGTACAACTAGGAGAATTCGTGTGAATGGGTTAAAATGAAGGTGTTGGCTGATACATTCCTGTAGGTAGAAAATGCTCGCAGCCGTGAAATGAAGGCGCATGGTGAGCTGGTGCGGACGATAGAGGTGGAGCTGGACAGCCGTCGCGCCAGCGAGGCGGAACTCCGCCTTACAGCTGCCAAGCTGCGGACCGACAATTGCCGCCTTGAAGCGGAGCTCTATGCGGCGAATACGAAGGCTCAACAACTGCGCGAACAGCAAAACGAGCAGCGTAGGGGAAACATACAGGTGAGTTGAATGTGCATCCCATTTATGCAAGCAACCTGCTCAGATTAGGCTGATGTGTGAACGTTCACAGCGTGAAGACGAGCTCAAAGGTTTGTGCACTGAGACCGAGCGTCAGCTGGTGGCTTGCCGTGAGAAGAAGGACCAGCTCCTCGAACAGAAGCAGCATCTCCACGTTGAGGTTTGTCGGTCACTGCTTGTTTCACGAACTGTGCTTGTTGATCAAGTCCCTGGTTGTAGCTAGCAGATCTGCGATCTCTCTACGACGGAGCAAAACTTGAGAAGCGGCTTCATCTAACAAAGATTGAAGAGATTCGGATGCAAGCAAGTGCTCAGGTAAGCTTCGCAATGAGTTCTACTCCTTTTCCGATCTTAATATTGAGGAACTGGTCGACTGTGCTTGTGCTGAAGACTGCCGAAATTGAAAAACTATCAGCGCAAGTCACAAGCAAGCAGCAGGAAATCGAGACGATGGCAGTGCAGTGCCAGCTTCAGGTATGCTTCACAGCTCAACCGTGTTATCCATATAACGATCTCATTTCTTTCGTGTTGATTCTCCCAGCTCGAATATCTCGCTAAAGCTCGAGAACAGCAGAAGACAATGCAAGCACAGATTAAGGAGTTGGAGCACGACGTCAATCGAGCCATCGTGACTCGGAATCGAGCTTTCAATTGGAGACGAAAGCGGCAGGATGCGTGGGAGAATCGCCTTCTCTCTCATGGCGTTTTCCTTGCGTGGAAATCGATCACCGTCCAGGCAAGAGCAGATTCTGCGGCCAATATGGCACGGTCCAGCCAGCATACACAAGAACGACTCCGAGGCATCCAACAAACGGTGCTGAGACGTTGCTCAGAGTCAAAAGAAGAGCTGAGTAGTATACGGCAAGCTTGTGCCAGTGAACAGACCCGAATGGTGTCTCTACGCGACGAGATCTGCCGGACAGCGCTGCCAAAGCTGCTGAAGCTGCTAGAGAAGCAGCAAATGGCCTTCGAGACACAGCGGGGATACCTTGAAGTGCAGCTCAAAACGCAGCAGGAAAGTTTTCATAGCGAAAGAGATCGGCTGGAAATGTTACGACATGACGTAGAGCATCGGGCTGCAACACAACTTGAAGTCCAGAAGCGGCAGCAACACGCCATTCTTCAGACTTGCACGGCACTGAGACGTCGAGAGTTTCAGCGCCGCACCTTTAGCGCTTGGAGGGAATTCTACCTGCGCGCTGTTGTGGGGCAAGCTACACATACCGCGATGGTTTTCCAGTCTCTGCAGTCGAAGATGCCCGCCGTCCACATTTCGAGCCCTACTGACGCTCAGAGGATTCAATCGTCAGCAGCCATTCGACCCTTTCCAATTGAGTTGAAGCCACTGGAACTTGATAGGCAGGAGTTCAGCCAGTGCCTCCTCTCGCCGAGAAATGAGGCTGCAAGCCCGATCGATTCGATGTGGCGGAAGTGGCGGCGCGTCGATGCTGGGGTGACAGCCAGCCGCGATCGAGTTTGTCCTCGTAGATAAAAACTGGAACAACCTACCGTATTTTCGTGTTAGATTTCATTGTGATAAAACCGAGCCCAAACGATGATGACTCTGTTTCGTTGCTTGATGGCAATCAGTTCTTCAGCGGGAACTGTTCGAAGCTCACACGGCCTTCATCCTCCGACTAAGATGTGTACGTTGGTACACGTCCTCACATATAAATAGTGATAGCTTTTACTTATGGTTTGGGTGCCGAGGATCCGAGGCATGGAGGGAGGAAGAGAGCGCCCGCCGCATGCCAACTTGCAGATGGTTTGAACTTATGAATCCTCCTGCGTGCTGGTCTGGATGTGATCCGTCTCGGGTGGGCATACGCATACCTCCAAACGTTCTCAACCTCGCCTGTCGATCGGCCGTGTTTACTTGACTCTCTCAAAATGACGCAAGACGTCGATGATGTCGGCTCGAGGGGCGGCACGGCGAATGGGACTAGCGGTGGTGGCAGCTCCCACCCGCCTCTCTTCGACTCGCCGTCCAAGCACGGATTACACCACACCATCGCGACGTACACGACGACAGAGCAACGCTTCCGATGGCAAGGCGGCGCTGGGGCGACGGATGCCATGTACACCATTCCGACGAGTATCGGCGTGGGACCGAAAAAAAGCTTTGGCAACAGCACGCGTGATGACTGGGACCCCACTAGCAAGCGCGCAGACCCCGGCACAGGTCCAGGCTCGTACGAACCAGCCATGTCGTGCGGAGCTCAAGTGAGCTCGGAGTGTCGATCTGCCGTCTCCACCGCGTTCGAGAACGCGTCACGGACGCCGCCGCATGAGAACACGACGCCATCACCCGGGCCGATTTACGACCTGCCGCCGGTTGTGGGTCGAGGCTCGCCTTCTCCAAAGCAAGGCACCTCTCTACGTCCGCCACTCAACGGAAAAAGCATCGGCCCCGGCCCCAACCTGATGCTCAAAGGTTCCTTCAACGAGTGCCGCTCCCTGGTTTCCCCAACTTTCGGTACCGAGATGCGGCTCAAGCCTCTCGGTTCACAGCAGTCACCCGGCCCCATCTACGATCTCCGTCCTACGGGGTTCCTCACAGGCCCACGCTCATCCTTCAGCCACGCCAAACGCTTCTAAGCGGCACCTTATGATGACCAGCGAAAGAAAAAAAACCGTGACGTACTTAAGCTCGAATTCAAATCTACTCAGCTATTTCTCATTTTTTTCGATGGGCCTGCGGCAGAAAGCGAGCCCCCCCCCAAAAGGCTTCTTCCTTTAGGCTGATGAAGATTTAGCTTCAACAGTTTATCAGGAGAAAACGTCAGCACCATCAGCACTGACGATGGACCACTCCTGTTTTGTTTTCTTCGTTTATGCCGAAATGCGTTTAGCTTTTTGCTGGCGTTGTATGATCACAGCCAAACAATATTTATCATCGTCGACGGTGTGCTCAAGTAGCAGTACAACTCGCCATTCTGGACAGGAGTCGACGGTTGGCACTCAAACGTGCGCGATCGCATCCAAGTAGCGCAGCACTAATGGCACACCCGACGTTCAATTTCTCGTGCGCGCACATACCAAACAACGTGCCGCGAGAAGCAGCAGCTGTGGCATCCTGCAAACAGTCGATCATCGCATTCCTCTTCTCGGTGACAACTGTTCTCATACGCTCCATCAGCAATCTCTTCACCCGAATGTTGTTGGCTCGGCAACTGTGTACTCCTTTTGCGGATTTGTCGAGTTGACAGTGTCAACTTGACACTGGATAGCGGCCGCTCGCATCGCTATTGAGTGTATCAAAAATACTTTTTTCGAAATACTCAAAATATATTTTAATATCAAAATAGTTTTTGAAATAATCAAAAGACATTTAGCAGCACGATGGACACCTCCACGCCTCGCTCGATCTCCGTGCGTCGACCTGTCCACGGCATACAGGTTGATGCTCTCTAACTGTGTGAATTATTTTCGGTCGGGTGCATAGGAATACACGCTGCTCGAGTTCCTGGGCGAAGGCGCGACTGCACAGGTGTACCTGGCCGAGCACGAGGCCTCGGGGGCTCATGTGGCCATCAAGGTGATCGACAAGCTGCTCGTGCAGCGCGCACAGTTGGAGAGCAAAGTCCGACAAGAAATGGTGTTGCACGCCGAGCTGTGTCATCCAAATGTACTGCACGTGGAGAGCGTCTTCGAGGACGCAAGGAACTTCTACATGGCGCTCGAGTTCTGTGCAAAGCGGTCTCTCTCCGCCGTCGTCAAGACGCTACCGGGGCGCCGGATGGACGAACCTACAGTTAAAGAGCTTTTCCGCCAGGTTGTCACGGGCGTGGCGTACCTTCATGCTACAGGGGTGATCCACCGAGACCTGAAACTGGCCAATTTACTGCTAACCGACCAAGGAGAAGTCAAGATTTCAGACTTTGGGTTGGCTGCAAGGCTCGGGTGAGGTGGCAAAAAATGGTGGAGAGAGGCGAGGCACTTTAACTCAAGTTTTTATTGTAGGGACGACCATGTGACTATGTGCGGCACGCCCAACTTCATTGCGCCGGAGGTGTTGCTGGCGGACGACGAGCCGTACGACGAGGCAGTGGATGTGTGGTCACTGGGGTGTATTTTGTACTGCTTGCTGCTGGGGAGAGCGCCGTTCGAAGGACGCAAAGTCAGGTGAGATGAGATGCCGTGCCTGCCGGTGAGGTGACGAACCTAACGCTGGCGTGACGCTAGTGAAACGTTGGAGAATGTGGCGAATGCAGGACAGAACCCACTCAAATTCCCCGAGGGGTTCTCCTCGTCGGCTGCAGACTTGATCAAGCGCCTGCTCACTGCGGTAAGCTCTTCGTGAAAGCGCGCAGTTGATAGAGTGCGTCTTACTTTCTCTGGTTTTCCTTTGTCTGCTGTAGGACCCACGCACTCGGCCATCTGCACAGCAAATTCTGCTGCATCCTTGGCTACGTGAGCCTTCGCAGAAGCGCACACCACCGCCGTCTAGCACGAGACGCAGATCGTTGCCGCGCGCGCAACAGTCGTTACCTCCTCACCCTCGCGCATCCTCTCGGTCTCCTGAGAAGTTGCGCGAAAGTCGCAGAGTTGCAGCCGTTCAGTCGATGAAAGACGAAGCGTTCTTACTCTCATCCTCGAGCTCGTCGCTTTCAGCGATAGCAGTGCCCAGACGGCGACGTACGCCCGGTGATAGTCGTGCTAGTGCTCAGCAGCACGGGATTCGTGCGGCTCCTCTGAACAGGATGGGGTTCTCACAGCGTCAGTCGATGCCGCTTGCCCTAGGAACCAGCAGCAGCGACAGCAGTTCCAGCCCCGATGACGAGAGCGTGAGCTTCAACGACGAGTACAGCGACCTGTCTGAGCTATCCCTGCCAGCGACGTTCAATGCTCCCGACGAGCGAAGAGAAGCAGTTGAGGAAGCGGAGATCACGGATCAGGCCCGCATTCCCGGGATCGCAACGTCAGTTGTCTCTGTTATTGTGCATTTGGAACTGCAGGATGTGTCGTGTTTCGGTCTCTCTCGGGGAAACGATGGCAACTTGGATGGCGCCAAGAAGATGCAGTTGCAGTGGAGCTGCAAGGAACCCGCAGAGGTCGGCAGGCCCCCGATATTTGAGCTCAAGGTGTCGAACGGATGGGAAGCCTGCTACGATCCAGCTACTGGAGTGCTCACAGCCGCGACGCCGGAAGGCGACCCATTGCGGTATGAAATCTCTGGCATGAGCGGAGCGCGAAGTGGTTCCAACGCAGCGTCCAGTTCTTCGCGGACCCAGCGCACGTTCCTGCCACCGTTGGTTCGCTTTTGCCAATGCCTCGCGCTGCGCACCATGCAGTTGCGTCGACTTGCCCTCCGTGGCCAAACCAGCAAGCTTCCCTTCGTGCATTACGACACGCTTCCAGAGTCGCTGTTGGCGTCGTTCCGGTATCGATCCAGTCTGCTCCGCACTCCCCAGCAAGCAACCAGTGGCGAATCCCGCTTGAACAAGGACGCATCGAACTCGGCACAGGCTAATCGAGAGATCTCGATCGCAGGTATCGGGCGTGGAGTTATCGATGCAAGTGGAGACCTGCGAGTGGTTTATCTGGATGGGTCGCAACTCACTCTGGCGGCCAGTGGCTTGCAACTGCGGTTCCGGCCATCCTGGGCTGATAGCGACAAGGAAGATGTGTTTGAGCTGCTCACAACAAGCAGCATGTCAGCGTTTCTACCGTCGGCGGTCAAGCACAAGTTGGAGAGCATTCCGGAGTTCATTCGCCGCCTCAAGGCAGCAAGCTAATCCAAATATGGGCGTCCCAAGTTTTCCAACCGACGTCTGGGACCGAGCGAAGCGCTTGCCCACTGGAGCGTGAGCTATCTCTACGAAGAGAGCTTGCTTGACACTGCGCTATGGATGTATCGAGCGATTTTCCGGGACGCGGAAGCATAGATGAAAGCACCTTTCAGACCAGTAACAACGTGGTGGACGGTGGACGGTTAGCACAGGAGCAGCTAGCGGAGCTTCAGCTGCTCGCTCGTGCTGATCTTCACTCGCCTGCTGCATCCTTCACCTCAGCAGCGCACGATGCGGTTGCAACATGTTCAACTAGTGATGAAAACGGTGATACCGAGTTGAATGAAGGTGAATCGCGCGGTCGATCTCGAGTTGGAACGGGAGGACTGAGCAGCTTCACTGCGATCCTGGCCGCATCGAGGAAATTAGCCACAGCAACAGCAGAAAGCAGCGAGCAGCACACTTCGAGTAATGGGGCGCCAGTCACGCCGTTAGATCAAACCCACGGATCTCTCACTGTGGAAATACTTGGGAGTCCCAAAGCGGTTGGAAAAGGTCTTCCGACGTTGAGCGAGGGCGTCGAGGGTGAGGAAGCGGACGATGAAGACGAAGACACACAAGAGACTGTCACGACTACTAATCGAACCTTGGGCGATAGGTTATCAAGCTCGAGTGTTGCGCGAGCTCCTGTAAGGCGAGAGCAGGAACCGGAAGAAGCCGATTGCGACGATCCTGTCTTTGTCGAGATGCTGGAACACCTTTCGCGTGGTGAGCTCGACTACCTCACACTGACTCCCGCAGATCTGTCACCGCGCAAGTTGGAGAGCGTACACGCGGCATGCAGAAGACACCAGCCTGCTCTACCCAGTATGCTATACGTTCGTGCGCTGGTAGCTGTCGACATGTTGCGGCTGTTGTTGCGGCGTCTTGGCGCAAATGCTGTTCGTGAAGCCGTCGAACGATCCATCCGACAGATCAGTGGAAGGGACGAAGCTTCGGATCTACCGGCACTGATAACCAGCAACAACGTTGCTGCAGTCGTGCTGGAGGTGCGGCAAGAGCTCTCGACGTCCGAAAGCAGCTCGGTCTCAGCTTCGCCACTTCCTCGTCGGACCAATCCAGTGACAACCACAACCAACCACCAAGTTCGCCGTGCATCCCTGACTTCTCCACGATCTACGGGCTCTCCGTCCCCCTCGTTGTCTTCGTCACCGCGATGTGGAACGCCTCGCAGTCCGGCAGCTGACCGACGCAGCATTTTGGCCAAAGACGGCGTACACGTGCTGATGCAGGAGAAGCTGGCGGCTTTCGTCCACCGAGGACAAGCCCACACATTGCCAGCCTTCCGAGTGAGCGGCGACAGCGCTTCCACCACAGATTCCGCAGCCAGGAGACGCCAGCGAGGACTGCAGTACGCCACAGACCATGCTGCACACCGCACAATGCACATGTAGCCACTTCAACTCTTTTTCCGCCAATCCTGTGGATTTTTGCCATCCTTTTCCGCCAATTGCGATCTTTCATCTCCATACACAATTTGCCACGTGCCAAGTGCTCCATTATCACAAAGAGACCAAGCGGCAAAATGGTGCACATTATCAACGGGGAGATCGTGCAGGACGACGACCCACGCGTTCGTGCGCGTCAGCAGCCGCAGACCAGCAGTCAACAGCCTCATCGACGCTTCGGTTCTGTGCACGGCGGGGACGCGGCGGCTACTCCGAACGCCGCAGCAGCTCCGCCAGGTCCGGCACAGTCGCCACTCCAAGGTCTGGCCAGACAAGTGGGGCTCGAAGGCTCCGTGACCATCCCAAGTGTGCTGGGACTGCCCTCGCGGCCCGTGCAGAAGATCCACCTGGCAGTGGCAGCCCTGCTCACGGCGCTGTTCGGCTGGCGGGCGCTGGTGTTCCTGGCCTTCGCCTACTTCCTATCGACGCAGCAGGCGCCGGCCGCCCCGAGACAGACATGATGGAGAACGAAGCGACGAGAAAGGAGAGTGTCTTGCTAATATACACGACGTTTATTATGGAGAAACAGTGATGGTGGTGCAGCTTTATCTAGAGAAACATGGCGTGCTGAGGCTCCGACGACAGGAACGGGTGCGCCGCGACCTGCTCGAGCGTCAGGCGCTTGCTTGGCTCCGTGGTCAGTAGTTTGTCCAGCAGGTCCCAGACCCCTTCGGACAGCTTGCGCGGGAACACTCGCCGCAGCTTGCGCACGCCGCCGCCGTGGCTCAGCACGCGGAACTGCCGATCGTCGCTCGTGGGCTTCTCCACCAGCGGCGCGCCCGCCAACATGATGGCCAGCAGCACGCCGAGTGACCACATGTCGGCCTGCAGCGGGTCGTACGGCGACTGCGCCGCGAACACCTCGGGCGCCATGTACCAGGCCTTGCCCACGCGGCCGGGCGCCAGCAGCTTGCCATGCTGCGTGGCCAGTCCGAAGTCGCACACGTAGCAGACGCCTTCCGCGTCCAGCAGCACGTTCTCCAGCGAGATATCCCGGTGTGCCAAGCCGTTCTGCTTCATGCAGAGCAGCCCGCGCACGACGTCGCGGAGGAACCGACGAGCGGTGGCTTCAGGTAGACGGCCGTCCAGCGGGCTGTGACGCACGACGTCGAAGAGGTCGCCACCGGAGCAGAACGGGAAGACCAAAAACAAGTTGCCGCCGCACTGCACCTCCTCCTCTAGCAGGAGCAGGTTGGTGGTTGACGCCGCTACTAGGCGGCGGTGCACGGCGCGTTCTTGCTGCAAACTCTCGACGACGCGGATCTGCTTGCCGACCGTCACTTGCGCGCGCGCGCAGCGCAGGTCCACGCGCTTGACGGCGAAATGGCGGCCGGTCTTGGAGTCGAGACACAGCAGCACCTCGCCGAAGAGCGCGGGCGCCAGCGTCTCGAGCACCTTGAAGTCGGATAGCCGCTGGGGCGGCGACCGGATGACGGAAGTCGCGACCGGCGTGGGTGCAGATCGTGGTGCAGCGTGTGGTGCCCGGAGCTTCTTGGAGCTTTTCTTGGGGGTCGTGGCACTGCCAGACGAAGACCCGCGCGGTGACGAGAAGGGTGAAAGAGTAGCCGTGAGCATCGCGTCCATGTAGGTGCGCAGGAGGCCCATGTTTCGAGGAAGGACAATGAACGAGTAGTTTGAAGACGGAGAGTGAAGGTGGTGGGCTTGATACAGACAATTGGGGAATGGGCAGTGGGTTGTGCCGGCGGGTGCAGTTCGGATAGTTCAGATAGGCGAGGGTTCCAGTGCGGTTTGAGAAATGAGTGGGAAATGAGCGGCACTCGGCGACCTGCTCGTTGGTCCGACTGACTGCGTGTGACGTCTCGGTCTCCGTGAAATCTATGGAAATGATCGGCGCATGTGAGGTCATGCCCGCCATAATGATGCTTCCTGCGTGGTGCAGCTGTGAATGCTCGAAGCGCACGCACGATGGATATCCGGCGAGAAGCTCGACTCAGAGACCGAAGACTTCCCTGAAAAAAGTCTCCGTACCTGAGTTTGTCGCTGGCCTTGGTGAAACGCTGAACTAAGCAGCGAAAGCCGCCATTGTTGCCACTGTTGTTTCTAATACTTCGACGGCTTGAAACGGTGTCACTGGGCTTCGCTTGCACGATGCATTTGCCGCGCTGAAGTTGAAGCGACTGAACTGAACGAGGCTGTGGCCATGAAGTCCCTGCGCGAGCAAGTCGAGTCACACGTGAATTTATAGGCGAGGGTATGGGCGCGAGGACGACTAGGCGAAGCAAATGCGGCGCTGTCCGTTGGCTTCCGCTCATTTGGCGCCTAAAAGCGTGTAGTTGGTAGGTGGCGCCAGTTGCGAGGTCTCTTGTCTGGCACAAGCGAGCCTTGTCTGCGCGAGGAATCATGCGCTCGTGGATCATCATTGCCGTGCTGCTCTTGAATGGGGCCGTCACTCCCTTAGTCGAGGCGGCCACATGCGCCGAGATCTGCTACACGACGGAGCTGACGGGATTCGCGCCGGGCGGCGTTCCCGGCTGTACTTGCAGCGGCTCGCAACAGGGGGCCCGCACAGGAGCAGGAGGCTGCAACTGCGGCCAATGCTATGAGGAGACCCAAGGCGTGGTCTTCGGCTTCGCCATCAACACCGACGGCACGTGCACATACGGCACGGACTGCGGGAGTTGTGACTACTCGGTGGGCTCATCATCGGCCAACGCCTCGGACGAAGCAAGTAGTTCCAGATCGGCGGTCACTTCGCCATCGCCGGTGCGGGGGTCTTCGTCTGCCTCGTCGAACGGCACATCTACAGGTTCGAAGTTGTACTGCACACCCAACTTGCTTTCTTGCGCATTGAGCGCTTACCTCTGCTTCTACAGGCTCCAGCTCGACGTCGCTCTCCACCGCAGACTCCAGCAGCGTTGCGTCCTCTAACAGTGGCAAGTCGAGTTCGACGGACAGCTCAAGAGATGCCGGAAGCAGCCACGCGGGAAGCGAAGGTGAGTCCCGAGACGAGCTGCTTCGTCTCTAACGATTGCTAATTGGACGGTGCTTCACACAACAGCGCTCGACAAGAAGCTGAGCACGTGGCAGATCGCGCTGGCCATTTGCTGCACCGTGCTTCTCTTCGTCGTCGCGGTCGTGTCGGTGTTTGCGTGCTATTGCAAGGCACGCAGCCGCCTGTACCAGCACGAGGAGGACCTGGCCAGCTACTACAACCAGCACCAGCAGCACGCCCACCAAGCGTTCGTCTTCCAGCCCTGGACCCCCAATTCGACTGCACCGCCAGTGCCAGTACACGCACCGCCACAAGCGGCCACCAAGTCGGCGAACATGACCATCGTATGAAGCCGAATAAGAATATTTTTTTTATACATCATCGTATTCGTTTTAAACACTTCAAGTTAAGCTTGAAGTTTTACGCCATCTGGTTCAGTTTGACACCGGCATCTTCGGATGTACGCCGATTGAAAGTGAAAGGCAAGACAGGTAAACCTGCTGGTTGTTATCTGGAATGAAGGTGCTGACACGAGCGATGACAATATCAACTTGTCGATCTCTATTGCTATTGCTTACATACGTCTAGTTAGACTACTTTGAATCCTACTACTTCGTCTTACAGGTGGATGGTAATTGTGGGCACGCAGTTAAAAAATAAATACACGCTGCTCCCAGCGTCCAGCGTCCGGCGGCCCCCGTGTGCGTGGGCAGACTCAGCCGAGAGGCTGTTGCGGTGTGGCCGGTTAATGGCGGTCACGAGCCTGGCGAGTTCACGCAAACGGCGACCTAGCCACCTTCAGGCGCGGTTCGCGAGGCGCTTGGCCTCTGTGCGCTTGGAGAGGCTGTTGCCGCGGTGCACAGCCATGACGCGCTTGTTGTGGCGGCGCGAGAAGAAGCGGTGGATCTTGTGGAAGAACAGGCGGCAGCCGCTGCGCTCGATGTCGTCCGACTCGGGACGCGCTGAGTACATGGAGGTGGACGAGGGCGCAGATGAGTAAGAAGCCGTCGGCTGCGGTGTCTGCTTGACTGGTGAGCTGGTGCGCGGACGCGTCGAAGTCGGTGCTGAGGACGCCACAACGCGCTGTGGGGAAGCAATGGAGCTGGAGCGCAGCAGGAACGGGTGGGACACCACCTCGCCCATCGAGATGCGCATGTCCGGGTCGACCTCGAGCATGTCGGCGATGAGGTCGATGGCGGCGGCTGGGAGCTCGCTCGTGAGACCCCAGCGGTCGATGAGCTTGCGGATGCCCTTGTTCGTGATGAGGCGGAACCTGGCGTCCGCGGACGAGGCCGTCTCGACGGGCGGCGCGCCGATGAGCATGATGAAGAGCATGACGCCGAGCGACCAGACGTCCGCCTTGGTGGCGTCGTACTGCACGCCGGCGAGCACCTCGGGCGCCATGTAAAAGAGCTTGCCCACGGTCTCGCGGCTGGGCTTGGCCGTGGACGCGGCCAAGCCGAAGTCGCACACCTGGCACTGGTCGTCGTCCGTCACGAGCACGTTCTCGAGCGACAGGTCGCGGTGCGCGAAGCCGTTGGCGTGCAGGAACTGCACCCCGCTGGCGATCTGGCGCATGTAGCGCGCGACGGCGGGCAGCGGCAGCTTGCCGTCCTGCGCCGAGCTCACGAGCTCGTACAGCTCGCCGCGCGCGCAGAAGTCCGAGACCAGGTACAAGTACCCGTCGAACTCAATCTCGTCGCGCAGCTTGAGTACGTGGCGGTGGCCGCCCACGCGGTTGAGCTGGTGGTACAGCGCGCGCTCAAGCGCCACGTTCTCGCGCACCTTCTTGTTGCTGGCGAGCGTCAGCTGCGCGTTGGCGGCGCTCTGCAGCACGCGCTTGACAGCCACCATGTCGCCCGAGGGCTTGTGCTGGCACAGCAGCACGTCGCCGAACAGCGCGGGCGCGAGGCGCCGCTGGATCACGTAGTCGTCCAGCTTGGCCGCCATCATTGTCGTTGTCAAACCGATACGTGTCCGAAGCGCGGGGAATTGGGGAATGGTGGCCGTGGACGGCAGTCGCGCTCTCTCTTCTAGATGGGTACGGGCGTTGCGGCCGTTTCGCATATATCTTGCAATCGGACGATGAGCGATGCCCATACTGGGGCCAAGTGAACTCATGGATCGGGAAATGGAACAAGAAGGCAGCATGCATGCACTCGGGCAACAAAACTCAGAAGTTGGCTGGCCGAAGACGCAGCGAGCGATTCAGTCTGACAGTGCAGATTTTCAACTTGTGCTGTACATGAAGTCCGAAGCGCTACTGGAGACTTTGGCCGGAATTCGAGAGCCAACGAGCCAGTGGCGTGACGTGGCGGCCGAATAAGCAAGCTCCAGCTCTCTTTTCAGCACCAGGGCGAGTGAAACGGACTTGCAGCGCGCAGCAGAAAGCTGGGCGGGCGCAACACCAAAATTCCGCTTTGCTTTGCTGCGGAAGGTGTCCACACAGGCGCGATTTCTGGGAACGCGACCTTGAAATTTGACCTCGTTTCCGTTTGCACTCAAAACTTTTGAGACTTTCGCTGTGGCTGTCTGCCGGACAAGCCTGGTCGACGGCTGTGCTGGGGCGATTTGAAAACAAATTGCGCTGATGCTGGCGTTGCGCGACTGGTCTCCAGTTCTGTGCAAGATGGGGCGCGCCAGCGACACATGGGTACGTCGCCGAATCGCGGGGCATACATATCCTGCGAAGTGTTGAATCGAGGGCGCAATGATGGCCAACATCCACGATCACTCGGCCTCGGTCAACACTGTTGATCTCGCTCAAACTCAAACGCACAACCGAGTTGCCCTCGAGGGAGGCAGATGGCGCTGATGCATGAGACGATCGCCTGCAATGGAGCTGCTTCAACCACGCAACAGCGTCCGTTTGCAGCGGCGCAAACCTGCACTTGTCGCGTGCTTGGCAGGCCGTCCGTCCAGTCGAGCGAAAGCTCGCTGGGCTGAGCGACGAGGCTTATTCACGCAAGATCAGCCGGCGGCATCACTGCCAAATGCAGATTTATCCAGTACGATGGCCATGTTGGCGTGAGCTCGAGTAGGACAGCACGCCCCAAGCAGCACGACAAGCAATGCGGCGTGCAACGAAACGAATATCATCTTGCACCAGCCCAATCCGAAACGGGCAATGCCTCTTCGTGCGCCCGTCGACGAGCCGGTGGAACGGCGTCGTTGCCGTCTTTGGTGGCGATCGCCACCGCGCTGATCAAGGCTGAACGCTCGGCGCGACAACGCTCGCTGGCTCGCTGTTGCCTCACGCGCTGCCGTAAACGCGAGTCTTTGCCGTTTGCTACTTCTATTGTCGTTCGAAGCCTCGTACCGTCGAGCTGCGCTGCTGCATCCACGTGCTCGAGCGCACGAAGCTGATGCTCTATCAATTGCAGCGCGTACTATCGAGTCCACCTCGAACTCTGCAACCGGTGGACGAATCGAGGGCCCACACTTGGCAAGCACAGCCCCGATTACGAACCACCCGAATCCTCCACTATGTGCACCACACCAACGATTTCTTTTTACAGCGCGTAATTACGCGTCCCCGTTCAACACCAGTCATTATGGCAACCACTTGTTCTCATCGGCGCGGCGACTTATTCGGCATTCCGACAATTGCGTCTGCCAGGCACAGGTTCACGGGCTCCGGCGCGGGCAGGCTACAAGGGTGTTACTATCCATTGCAAGAGGAGGTTCCAGTGATGATCAATTTTTTTTGGAATTACCGTCTGAAGAAGAATGAGGAAAAAAACTGGCTGTTTTTCTGAGGAACTCTCCGCCCCATTGTATATTGTTGCGTATGTGCGTCGTGGGATAAGTGATGAATAGCTTTATATTCTGACACCTCTTGTATGAGTGCGGGGGATGGCGGCTCGCACCGCGTGCGGTCGCGTACCTTCGCGCGCTGAGCAGAATCATGCTTTACTTTCTGATCTCCCACCACAACAATTGCCTAGGTTTTGAATTGCTGCACACAGCAGCGCGTAGTTCGGTGACGATACAACCAATCATCTAATAACTTTCGTTCTTCCTAGCACACCGTGCGGAGACTTTTTAATTCCGAGAACTACGCAAAACAACAACTTTATGCATTTGCATTCTTCTTGTCACCTACAGCGATTGCTCTCGACCTTTTCAAATCGTACTTAACACGAAAGTATATCAACAGCTACTACAGTAGTACTACGATCTCAAACTGTTTTTCAATTCGCTCATTATTTCCGCGCGGAGGTATTACTCCGTAGTACTACGATCCCAAACTGCCAACGCAGTAACTCCATTCTGTACTGCGATGGGGAACGAGAGCTCGACGCTCGCAGAGCAAGAGGAGCCTGGCAGAGTCGAAGAGGGCGGCGAGTGCTGCGGCTTTCGCGTGCTGGGCATCCAGGAGCAATCGCCCGCGGCGGCAGCAGGCTTCGTGAGCTTCTTCGACTTCATCCTCGAGGCCAACGGCATCCGCCTGGTACGAGGAGCTTTTGCCAATTATGCCTATATAGGATTAAACTGCCTAAACAACCTGACCAAATGTTATTCTGCGACGTGCGCTAATCTAGGACACGAAGGACGCCACGCTGATGGAGCTCATCGCGCAGAGCGAGGACCGCCCCATGCAGCTTCAGGTCTTCAACGTCAAGGCGCAGTCCACGCGCGAGCTGCAGCTCACGCCCAGCCGGAAGTGGCCGGGCAAGGGCCTTCTGGGCGTCACCATCCGCTTCGACTCGTACGAAGGCGCCGAGGACCAACTGCTGCACGTACTGGTACGAGAGCTACTGTACTACTTTAGGATTTACAGCACAAGTCTTCGAGCTAACGGGTAAGCGCCATTTTTTGCAGAACGTGGCAGAGTCTTCGCCTGCAGAGCGAGCAGGACTTCGAGCGGATTCGGACTATCTGCTGGGCACACCGGAGCGGGTGTTCGCCGATGCAGAGGACCTGCACGATGAGATTCTGGACGCACTGGATGGGTCGTTCCAGTGCTACGTGTACAAGTGGGTTGCCCAGGCGGGTTGCGTAGGATCTGAGTTGGCAGAGGACTTATGGGTGGAATATGTGTGTGGGCAGCTCGCTGGAGGATCAGGTTCGCATCGTGTCGATCGTGCCTACCGAGCGCTGGGGAGGTGACGGCGTACTCGGCGCGGAAGTGGGTCACGGCTACCTGCACAGACTGCCGTCCGTCTGCCGAGGGATGATCGGCTCCTCGGTGGGCTTTGTGAATCTCCCAAAGGATGCCAAAGCAGCCACCGATGCCTTCTGTAAGATGGGATGGCTACGATTCTCAGCAACAGATGAGTGACTTCATCTTGTTGTGGATTGTGTTGATGATGTATAGTGAAGCCACAACGGCGCAATGAGAACGATCAAACACCCAAGAAAGAAAGCGAAGAGGAGACAGCGGAGCCGGACGTAGCATCCCAAGACACTTCGACTGCGCAGTCCAACCAGCAAGTTGACGAGACAGGTTCAAGATCTGCAGCGACTACCAAGGTTAACGACGATCCGCCACCGAAGCCTCGATACACGGCACGCTTGGATCATCAGTTTCCAATCTCGACTGTCGCCGTTCTTGCTGACCCGTGAGAGAAGCGAAAGTCCGCTGAGAAAAAACGTAAAACCGAATTGAAAGTTGCAGGGATATCGTTCACCGTGTTGGAATCGCCACACTCCGTGCAGAATATCACTCATCTTACCGCCAGGAAAGAACAGGATGCCCATACAAAAAGTACGTGTATGCAGTGGTTAGACTGATGGTTCCTATCTCTTTTGGTGGTTGATGAAGCGCAGCGAGACCAGAGCAAGGAGTCGAATGCCCACGATGAACGCGAGGACGATGCCGAAGTTGCGCCAGATCTCGTCGTGCTTGTACTCGAACGTGGACTCGACGTACTCCTTGATCGTGATGTGGCTGATCGTCACAGGGGGGTTGGCCATCGGCTGGCAACCGAGATTGCTGGCGACGTCCACGTACTGCTGCGTCTGCGTGTCGTACGTGGGGAGCTCGTCACATTTGCTGAAAACGAGAGCCGCCAGGATGGCAAGCGAATAGCGCTGCGGCGTGATGGCGTAGAGCCACTTGTAACCGGAGGGGATCGCGTTGGCCGGCGGATTGAAGCCCATGAAGAGAAAGAGGATCGAGTTGAGCATCACGCCGAGCAGAGCGGCCACTTCCACACTAGGCAGGGCATACACCAGCAGCTGGCCCAGATACGTCTGCAGCAGAACCAGGAGCGACGTGTTGATCCAGTAGAGCACCGCCGTCCAAAAGCCCGTGAAGCCCACCATCCAGTAGAAAATGACTGTGTACAGCAGCATCGACCCGAAGACGTACGGGATCTCAGCCACCGTCGAGCCGACGAAGTACCAGAGCGAGTTGTACGTTTGGGCAGCTCGCTCGCGATAGAACGCCTCTCGATCGAGGGATGTAATCGGCAGGACGCTGTTGAAGGCCACGACGCCATTGAAAAGCGTCGTCATGAAGACCATGCCCACGCCAGCATTGACGCCCTGGTACGAAGTGTACGACACGCTCAAGTAGATCAAGCCAAACAGCAACCCCATCAGCGGGGCGATCGCGAACCGCGTGAGGTTGTACGACGAAGTGCGCCAGTACAAGTTCATGAACCGCCCCACCAACGCCGTCATTTGTGTCCACGAGCTCGCCGCGCGCTTCTCGCCAAACACCAATTCCGACGACCCGGGCGCCGGGACAGAAACTCCCTCGGCTGCCAAGTCTGCATCCATTGCACTCTTGGCCTCGCTCGAGTTGAATTGATCTACGAAATCCACCGGGTTGTCGTTCAGGTGGTTCACGCCCGCGCCAATGCACTCCAGCATCCACGTCGCAGGGTTGTAGCCGTCCGGAAGCGGCCGCACGCCAGGAATCGCCTCGAAGTAGGCCACCATCGTCCGAGCACGCTTGCCCAAGTCGCCGAAGTACACCGTCTGACCGCCGCGCTTCAGCAGCAGCAGCTTGTCGAACAGCATGAACACTTCGGTCGACGGCTGGTGGATCGTGCAGACGATGGTGCGGCCCGTGTCGGCCACCTTGCGCACACCGTCCATGATGAGCTTGGCGGAGCGTGCGTCCAAGCCGCTCGTGGGCTCGTCCAGGAACAAGACACTCGGGTCGGCGGCCAGTTCCACCCCGATGGTCAAGCGCTTCATCCTCTCCGTCGGGCTGCCACGAACGATCTCGTCTGCCACGCTCTCCAGGTCGAGAAGCTCCAAGCACTCTTGCACCGAGTCGTACTTCTGACTGTCAGGCACCGAGCTGTCCTGGCGCAAGAAAGCACTGAAGACGAGCGCCTCACGGATGGTCGACGCGTCCGAGTGGACGTCCATCTGCTCGCAGTAGCCCGTGGAGCGCCGAATCGCCAGGTCGCTCGCCTCGTAGCCGTTGAGCGTGATCTTGCCCTGGATGGTGCCTCCAGTCTTGCGGCCAGCAATCACGTCCATGAGCGTCGTCTTCCCTGCACCCGTGGACCCCATCAGCGCCGTGATCGATCCTGGGCAAGCGTAGCCGCTGATGCCCCTGAGCAACGTGAGCGACTCCTTCGGGTTGTGTGGGTCGGGCACAGAGTACCAGAGGTCTTGGAACGCGATGGTGACAGGCTCGAACTTCTTCGGCGTGGCCTTCACGTTCAAAGTGACGGTCTCATCAGCTTGTGCATCCATGGCAGGCGTCTTTCTTCCGCTCGTGGGGGTCGTGGCAAGAGCGTATTCGTCGGTGGCAACAAGCTCTGTGGCCTCCGTCGTCAGCGTAATGTGCTCCGGGCTCTCGTAGCGCTTGTACTCGAGCACAAGCATGCCGAAAATCAGGAAAACGACGTACGTGGCCAGCAGAAACACGACGGCAAGCCAGACCCAGTTCTGGTTCGAGGGAACATCGTAGAGCGAGAGGAAGTACTCGCCCATTTTCATCTGGTACTTGGAGCAGTAGTCAGTGCCTGCGTACACGCACACATTGAACTCGTCCGCGCGGTACTGGTTCACCGCAATTCCACGGAGGCACCAGGCGATGGGGTCGAGCCAGTAGATCCAGATGAAATAGTCGGGCATCTCGCTTTTCGGCACCACGAAACCGGCGAACACCACGAAGAACATGACGGACAGCATCGAGAGAGGCTTGGCGATGTGCAGGTTTGGCGACACCGCGGCCAAGAAGAAGAACCACGCCGCGAAGGCCAAGATGGTCAAAAAGAGCAGGACCTCAAACACCACGAACTCCTTGAACGCGGCCTTCAAGCCGCACATCCAGTACACGAGCGAGCCGAACACGATCGTCTCCGCGAGAGCCCATGGAATTTGGCTCGCCGAGTTTGCAATGACGTACGTCGGTGTACGGAGAAAGTTGGAGCCGCGTTGCTTGTAGAAGATCGGGCGGGCGTCACAGTACGTGGGGATCTGCGCGGCTTGGCCCAAGCCGAGGAACAGCACTGCCTGGAACAGGACGCCCATGACAACTTGTGCTTTAATAACGTCTAGCTGGTAGAAGGTGCTGCCGTACAGAAGTCCAATCAGGATCACCATGAAGCCTCTGCCCCGGATGAAAGCCACGTTCCGCATCATGATCATCATCTGCCGCGTGAAGACCGTCAGGATGTTCTGCTGGAAGGACTGGTGGAATTCTGGCATTGGCTCCATGTGAGTCGCCACGTTGGCCGTCAAGTCCGGTCTCAGTGGTTCGTCCAGGCGGGCCATCGTGTCATGGAAAATGCTCGATTCTTGGAAAATCTGCCCAAACTCAGCTGGCCACCGCAGGTGCTTCGTCATGCCCAGCGGCAGCGCATCTTGATACTTGACTTGCTGCTTTGTGCCCAGATCCAGCAAGAAGTCCGCCGTGTCGCGGTGTGGAGGACAACGGAAGCCCAGACCCTCGAAGTACGGCAGTGCCTGGTCGCGAGGGCCATGGTACATGACCTCTCCAGCGTTCAGGATCAGCACGTTGTCGAAGAGTGCGAAGATCTCGGGCGACGGCTGCAGCAGCGAGATCACCACGGTCTTCCCGAGCGTCTTGGCGATACTGCGCTGCGTCGTGATGATGTCGAAGGCCGTGGCGCTGTCCAGCCCCGTGCTGATCTCGTCCATGAGCGTCATGTACTTCATGCCGAACTCCATCTCTCCGGTCGTCACGCGTTTGCGCTCGCCGCCAGACACGCCGCGCAACATGCCGTTGCCGATGATGGTGTCCTGGCAGTTCTGCAGTCCGAGCTGCTCGATGACGATCTCTGGGTAGTGCTGGAACAGGGTTTGGACAGTCTTGAGAGCCTCCAGGTTCTCGTCCGTTGAGCCGTTGGCCAGCAGCTCCTCGCCGCGACGCAGCAGCTCGCCGCCCGTGAAGGCGTGCGCGAACTCGAGCGTCTCCTTGACCGTGAGCGTGGGGAAGTGCATGTCGTGCTGGTCTACGTACGTGACGAACTGCGGCAAGCGGCTGCCCAGCTCGTGCTGCGGCACGCCGTTGTACGTGATGTCTCCGTCCACCGCCACGCGCTTCTCTCGCGGGAAGCGGCCGCTCAGCACCTTCATGAGCGACGACTTGCCGGAGCTGGGCTGGCCCAGCACCAGCGTGATGGTGCCCGGCTCGAACACGCCGCTGAAGTTGCGCAGGATGGTCTTGTGCACCACGTGCTTCTTGGCCGACAACTTAAGCGCCGCCGTCTTGATCGTGTGCGTGAGCGTGGGCAGCTCTCGGCCGTCCTCGTGGCGACCCACGACCACGTCGGCCGCGACGGTCAGATTCTTGACGCGCACCTCCATCTGGGGCAGCTTGCGGCCCAGCGACGTCTGCAGCGTGGCGGCCACGTGATCATTGAAGGCCTGCGAGCCGTCGGCCAGCAGCGACTTGGCCGACGTATCGTCGGGCTTGAACGGCTCCATATTATTCAGTCTTGACTTGAGGCTTGCAGAGCAAATTGAAGAGTGAGAGGTGAGTCGAACATGCTGAATAGAAGCGTACCGACTCATTGGATGCTGCATCGTTGAAGGTGACTTCCGGTAGAAGTGACCTTCATTCTCGTTACAGGCGTCATCGATCGTTGGTTCCAGATAATCTGTCTATAACGATGTAAATCTGTCAAAGTAAATAGTGATGACGTATGCGTACAGTAGAATCGGGATGTGTGGCCCACGTACCCTGTTAATCACAGATACCGGCAGTATTTGATGTGTGACGGAAATAATGGATAAGAGGTTTTGCCAGAGTAATCCAGCGGCAAGCACCGAAAGTTGACTCCGGAGGAGGGAGATAGGCAACCACGCGTTCTGGAGTCAACTGTACCGACGGGTACCATGCTGACGCGCAGTCAATGAAAGTGCACTTTGTGTGTCAATTTGGTAGCAAACCGACGGTGAGCCCAGTTCAGTGCTGCAGTGGCGTTTTACCATACAGCTACTCGACGCTAAGTCTAGCCGACCATGGCCAAGTAGGTCTCAATTCGAAGTCTTGTTGCATTGATCGGTGGTAATGCAGGCGTCGCCTTTTTCACGACTTTGCAACAAATATGTAGCTTGTGGTGCCTGTGCCAAAGAAAGAAAACCACCTCACACATGTTCGGGCATGTATTGGTACGATCAATCTTGTCGTCGTGTACTTCTTCTTGTACTCGAATGTGACCAGTGGGCTACTGCCGTGGAGACGTGTTCCTCGGAAGAAGCCCTTCATAGGCGAAGTTGCTGAGCGCGACTTCGGGATTAGGTAGCCTTACAAACCGCAGCAAATTAAAACTCAATTCAAATGTACGAGTACTCCTGTTGTCGGCGGGTTCGTCTTGGTTCGCGTACTGGTCCTTATAGGTATCGCACGCGGAGTCACTGAACGTCACAACCCCTACCATAAGTATATCGCTGCGGGAAGCGCCAGTGTTAACCGGCGGGTATGTCCCTCGCCATCTTCAATTCAGTATGTATTATTCTCGCGCCAACGCAGCAACGCACTGCTTGCCGTTTCATTCGAGATGCCTTTGGTTAAGCCCGCAACGCGCTGATGACAACACACTCGTCCTCGACGTCGATTCAACTGAGGCACCGTCGGAGGCACTACCACGGGAACCTTGACCAAGACGTGGATCTGTCTCGAGCTCGGTTTTGGTAAAGCCTTGAGCTTGATCATGGAGCGAAAAGTCCTAGTCACCTGCATCGGTTGAGCACTGTCAATTAAGGCTTGAATGCTGCCGTGAATCTCTCCCTCCTGCAACTTCAACGCAATCTCGTCATTCGACGGCAACCACACATCATCATTCGTGGCAAACCACAGGTTAGTGGACCGCGCTGTCAGCGGGTATGCGTTCAGCTTTGTCGCTAGCCGCTACAGCTCTGGTTCTGTAAATGGCATCGATCTAGTTCTCGGTTTCTCACCGGGGAGTTAGTAAGTAATCCGGTCCACCACGTACTGCAGGTCTTGCTGTGCAAAAAAGCTCCCATGCATCATCGAGTTCATGCAAAGCTGCGTGTTAACTCAGCTACAAAGGGCAGCTCCGCCTGTATTGGCCGAGCTGGGGCCGCATATGCTGCATGCATACATATCCTCTTCGCCTTGATCGTCGGTGTCACCGATGCTTCAAGCTCTGTGTATGCCACTTAGCATTATGTGTATGTGATGTGGATTGCTCCACCTTTCGGTCAGTTCGGCCCACGCATGCGATCGTTTCTGGGATCTTGGCCTTGGTGTCGTCCTTCAGATGGTCTGCACTTTCCTTCAGATCGGTCTCCACCTCGATGGGACTGCCTTCAAACCCGAGCAACGCACACACTAACGTCACAACCTCACCAATAGACATATCTCCCCTTGTCGGCCGTTAGGAGAATGAGGAACCTATGGATAGGCGCAAAACATCAAGTCACTTTGCATCTTTGCAAGTCTTCTTCAACCGAGTCGTGGCGGAGTTGGACATTTCTTCCCTTTTGAACATTAAATTCAGGGTCACTTTGCTTCTGTGTGGAAACAAGATGGCCACGTCCAAGCATTGGTACAGAAAGGTATCCGTCTTCTATCGTACATGTACTACGAATCGTAGCGGTGCGTCAACCACTTCGCTGACCTCACCTGTGTATTACGCACGAGTCTCCGATAGATATCACTTCAGGTCAGATATTACTTCAACATGCAAATGCGGAGCTTACGACAACCAGCGCATCGACTAATCAATCATGCCAAGTTGCACACCCTTTCCTCGTTGTCAGTCTTGAATTTGCGCCGTCCGTGGCAGGTGGGCGACTACCGAGACGAAGCGATCCTGTCCTTATGTCACCAGTCGACCAGGGCAAGAAGACTTCGGCCAAGTCGCTGCTGGCCGACGGCTCGCAGGCCTTCAATGATCACGTGGCCGCCACGCTGCAGACGTCGCTGGGCCGCAAGCTGCCCCAGATGGAGGTGCGCGTCAAGAATCTGACCGTCGCGGCCGACGTGGTCGTGGGTCGCCACGAGGACGGCCGAGAGCTGCCCACGCTCACGCACACGATCAAGACGGCGGCGCTTAAGTTGTCGGCCAAGAAGCACGTGGTGCACAAGACCATCCTGCGCAACTTCAGCGGCGTGTTCGAGCCGGGCACCATCACGCTGGTGCTGGGCCAGCCCAGCTCCGGCAAGTCGTCGCTCATGAAGGTGCTGAGCGGCCGCTTCCCGCGAGAGAAGCGCGTGGCGGTGGACGGAGACATCACGTACAACGGCGTGCCGCAGCACGAGCTGGGCAGCCGCTTGCCGCAGTTCGTCACGTACGTAGACCAGCACGACATGCACTTCCCCACGCTCACGGTCAAGGAGACGCTCGAGTTCGCGCACGCCTTCACGGGCGGCGAGCTGCTGCGTCGCGGCGAGGAGCTGCTGGCCAACGGCTCAACGGACGAGAACCTGGAGGCTCTCAAGACTGTCCAAACCCTGTTCCAGCACTACCCAGAGATCGTCATCGAGCAGCTCGGACTGCAGAACTGCCAGGACACCATCATCGGCAACGGCATGTTGCGCGGCGTGTCTGGCGGCGAGCGCAAACGCGTGACGACCGGAGAGATGGAGTTCGGCATGAAGTACATGACGCTCATGGACGAGATCAGCACGGGGCTGGACAGCGCCACGGCCTTCGACATCATCACGACGCAGCGCAGTATCGCCAAGACGCTCGGGAAGACCGTGGTGATCTCGCTGCTGCAGCCGTCGCCCGAGATCTTCGCACTCTTCGACAACGTGCTGATCCTGAACGCTGGAGAGGTCATGTACCATGGCCCTCGCGACCAGGCACTGCCGTACTTCGAGGGTCTGGGCTTCCGTTGTCCTCCACACCGCGACACGGCGGACTTCTTGCTGGATCTGGGCACAAAGCAGCAAGTCAAGTACCAGGATGCGCTGCCGCTGGACATGACGAAGCACCCACGTTGGCCAGCTGAGTTTGGGCAGCACTTCCAGCGCTCAGGTACTTATCAAGATACTCTGGCCCGCTTGAATGAACCCTGGGAGGACGATCTGGTTGCTAGCGTGGACTATTTCATGAAGCACACGCCGGAGTTCCAGCAGAGCTTCGTGGAAAACGCGATCGCGGTAACTCGGCGGCAGATGCTGGTGACGCTGAGGAACAAGGCGTTTATCCGCGTCCGTGGCTTCATGGTGCTCGTGATCGCACTCCTGTACGGCAGCTTGTTCTACCAGTTAGAGCCGACGAACGTCCAAGTGACGATGGGCGTTCTCTTCCAGAGTCTGTTCTTTCTCGGACTGGGGCAATACGCGCAGGTTCCTGGCTACTGCAGTATCCGTGGCATCTTTTACAAGCAGCGCCGAGCCAACTTGGTCCGCACTTCGGCCTACGTGTTGGCTTGTTCAGCCAGTCAACTTCCCTGGGCGCTTGGAGAGACGGTGGTCTTTGGCTCGATTGTCTACTGGATGTGCGGCTTCGTGGCTACAGCAGGGAACTTCTTGCTGTACGAACTGCTGGTCTTCCAGACGCTGATGGCGTTCGCGGCCTGGTATTTCCTCATGGCGGCCGTGACGCCCGACATGCACATCGCCAAGCCTGTGTCCATGATGTCGATCTTTACGTTTGTCGCGTTCGCAGGCTTCGTGATACCGAAGGACCAGATCCCAGACTATTTCGTCTGGATTTACTGGTCGGATCCGATCGCCTGGTGTCTGCGTGCTGTCGCGGTGAGTCAGTATCGATCGTCCGCCTTCGATGTGTGTGAATACGCTGGGATTGATTACTGCTTGACGTACAAGGTGAGCATGGGCGAGTACTTCCTGTCGCTTTATGACGTGCCTTCCGACGAGAGCTGGATCTGGCTGGGCGTGGTTGCACTATTCGCCATTTACGCCTTGATCATGGTGCTTGGATGGACTGTGCTCGAGTACAAGCGCTACGAGAGCCCGGAGCACATTACGCTGACGACGGAGACCACGGAGCCCGTTGCCACTGACGAATACACTCTTGCCACGACCCCCACGAGCGGAAGAAAGACGCCTGCCATGGATGCACAAGCTGATGAGACCGTCACTTTGAACGTGAAGGCCACGCCGAAGAAGTTCGAGCCTGTCACCATCGCGTTCCAAGACCTCTGGTACTCTGTGCCCGACCCACACAACCCGAAGGAGTCGCTCACGTTGCTCAGGGGCATCAGCGGCTACGCTTGCCCAGGATCGATCACGGCGCTGATGGGGTCCACGGGTGCTGGGAAGACGACGCTCATGGACGTGATTGCTGGCCGCAAGACTGGAGGCACCATCCAGGGCAAGATCACGCTCAACGGCTACGAGGCGAGCGACCTGGCGATTCGGCGCTCCACGGGCTACTGCGAGCAGATGGACGTCCACTCGGACGCGTCGACCATCCGTGAGGCGCTCGTCTTCAGTGCTTTCTTGCGCCAGGACAGCTCGGTGCCTGACAGTCAGAAGTACGACTCGGTGCAAGAGTGCTTGGAGCTTCTCGACCTGGAGAGCGTGGCAGACGAGATCGTTCGTGGCAGCCCGACGGAGAGGATGAAGCGCTTGACCATCGGGGTGGAACTGGCCGCCGACCCGAGTGTCTTGTTCCTGGACGAGCCCACGAGCGGCTTGGACGCACGCTCCGCCAAGCTCATCATGGACGGTGTGCGCAAGGTGGCCGACACGGGCCGCACCATCGTCTGCACGATCCACCAGCCGTCGACCGAAGTGTTCATGCTGTTCGACAAGCTGCTGCTGCTGAAGCGCGGCGGTCAGACGGTGTACGTCGGCGACTTGGGCAAGCGTGCTCGGACGATGGTGGCCTACTTCGAGGCGATTCCTGGCGTGCGGCCGCTTCCGGACGGCTACAACCCTGCGACGTGGATGCTGGAGTGCATTGGCGCGGGCGTGAACCACCTGAACGACAACCCGGTGGATTTCGTAGATCAATTCAACTCGAGCGAGGCCAAGAGTGCAATGGATGCAGACTTGGCAGCCGAGGGAGTTTCTGTCCCGGCGCCCGGGTCGTCGGAATTGGTGTTTGGCGAGAAGCGCGCGGCGAGCTCGTGGACACAAATGACGGCGTTGGTGGGGCGGTTCATGAACTTGTACTGGCGCACCCCGTCGACGAATATGACGAGACTGGCGATCATGCCGTTGATGGGGTTGCTGTTCGGTCTTGTCTACGTTGGCACGGACTACACGTCGTACCAAGGCATCAATGCTGGCGTGGGCATGGTTTTCCTCACGTCCTATTTCACTGGAGTCGTCTCGTTCAACAGCGCCCTACCCATTACGAGTGAAAGTCGACCGGCTTTCTATCGAGAGCGCGAGGCACAAACGTACAGCGCGTTTTGGTACTTCTTCGGGTCGACTGTAGTGGAGATCCCGTACGTCTTCGGGTCGATGCTGCTGTACACGATCATCTTCTACTGGACGGTGGGATTCACGGGCTTTGGGACTGCGATGCTCTACTGGATCAACACGTCGTTGATGGTGCTTCTCCAGACGTACATGGGTCAGCTGCTGATCTATTCGCTGTCGAGTATTGACGTCGCGGCCCTGGTGGGTGTCATGGTGTACTCCGTTACGATCCTGTTCTACGGCTTCAACCCTCCAGCGAGCGAAATCCCCGCCGGGTATCAGTGGCTCTACACCATCACGCCGCAACGATACTCGGTGGCCATTCTGGTAGCTTTGGTGTTCAGCGACTGTGAGGAGCTCCCCACGTACGATACCGAGACGGATCAGTACGTGAACGTTGGCAGCAGCCTTGGCTGTCAGCCCATGACGAACCCACCGACCAGCGTTGACCACCACATCACGATCAAGGAGTACGTCGAGTCCACGTTCGAGTACAAGCACGACGAGATCTGGCGCAACTTTGGCCTCGTGCTCGTTTTCATTGTGATCCTCCGCCTGCTGGCGCTGCTCTCGCTTCGCTTCGTCAACCACCAGAAGAAGTAATCGGCACACAATGGACTTGCATTCTTTGCATTAATCAGCGGTGGTTTCTACGGTAAGTGGCAAAAAAACAATTTCCTGAAAGAAAAACAAATTGCGAAAAAAATGCGAAGTGACTCGCTGGGTTACCTCATCATCCTAAGCGCTGTCCAACGGGAGATATGTCTTGCTGCAAGGTTGTGACATTCATGTGCGCGTTGCTCGGGTTTGAAGGCAGTGGACCTCCTGAAATTGATTTAGAAAAACTTTTTTTGCGTGTAAAAATAATTATTTTCGCGTGTGTGTCTGAAAACTGTGTGAATTGCTATTGAAGCGATGGTGAACTCTGAAAATGGCGTGTGGAGGTATTTTTATCGCGTGCCCGCAGAAAGTCATGTTAAGGTGAACACTAATGAGCACATTTGCACTTGCTGAAAGTCAAACTATACGTTGATCGATGCCCATGTACTTCGACGATAATATGCACTACACATAAGTATACACACATGGCGAACTTCACTAAGCTTCACAACGCATTGGAATCTACCGTGGAAATTGTACCAAGTCGCTCGAAGCGCAGTACTGGAGAACTAAACGACCTTCGTGGTCTGCTTGCCCACAACGCTCCGGATCTGAGGATACCCGTCTGCATAACGTACGTAGATAAGATGCTCGGACGGCTCGCGTCCTGGGTTCAGATTTCCCGGATTTGTGCTCGCATCCACAATCATCGTGACGATCAGAGTTATTTGATCTGGAGCAACCTGCGCAACTGATATACAAGGAGAGAATAAGGAGTGTAGATATATAAACATTCGTGCTGATACTCTGTGCACAAAGTCTACTAAAGCTGTAGTGGACGAAGCATGCTTTGAAGTTAAAGGATCACATTTAGCGAGAGCAAATGTCCATGACGATCGACCCTTGAATGGTGAAGTGAACTAAGCGGTGTGCCAGACAGCCGCTGCGCGGTGACAAGTAGGTGGAGAGAAGGCCTCCGGCTACCAAAGAAGTTGAAGTTGGTCGTGCAGCTCACCCAGAACAAACACCACTAGCCACGAACAAAGGCTAGAATGCGATATTGCGCTTTCGCTCTTAACTCCCACAGTCCCTCAGTTAAAAGGGTCGTTTCAGGCCTAATACGGGAGCGCCGTGGGCAACCCTCGGCCAATACACAAATGCTACGAAGACGAAAGGTTATAGGCTGCTTGAGTTGGAGACGGGTGTCATAACTGACGATCGGCACGAGAGCGTGAAGTTCTACGAGGAGACTACGATGGACAACGTATGTGAGAAACTTCTCAATGAAGCTTATCGGTTAAAAACGCCCCCACCTGGCCAATACTAAGCTCCCATTGGTGCGGTTTCCAGTGGTCGATGTGAATGAATTGGATCTGGGCGATCGTGACTCATATCTTCGGCGTGTATCGCCTATCACGGCAAGTTCTGGTGACCAAGAGCAGTAGGAGCAAAACCTGCTGGGGCATCGGAAAGTGAAGAGAGTCTCGAAGAGAAACCCCCACCACGAAGCAAACGACACCTACCAGTCGAATTGAAAAACCCAAGAAGGTCAGCTCGTGCTCACAAGAAGCCGACGCGACTGGAGGACTTTGGCTTTATGGTGTTTAGCTCCTCGAGCTCGGCGACTGCGACGATGAAGATCGAGGTACCAAAGGCTTGGAAGGAGATGACATGGCTTTTTCGCGTAAGAAGGAGTGGCTTGAAGCCACGAAGAAGGAGTTCTTGGCACAGCTCGAGAAAGTTACCTGGAAACTAGTACCGAGACCGAAGAACGCACACATCTTAAGCACAAATGGGTATGGACATTAAAAAAAAATGAGAATTAATTAAGGGTGTTGTGGTTTAAGGTTTGAATAGTGGTGCTCGGTTGCTACCAAATAGGGGGAATTGATTTTGATGAAACGCTTGTCCAGTGGTGAGATTTGATACTTTGACGGAGACCCACGTCTCGTTTAAGCCGAAGTAAATCCAGGACATCATGGCGAAGTTCAACATGGCGCCCGCGTACCCAGTACTTTACCGGTGATTGCTTTCCACAAGCTCACATTATTCACTTCGTAGTTAGATCAACGCTTGCCGTGTTGTTTTTGCTTTCTGTTTCTGCGTTTTCGAGTAAAGAATCTACTACAGTACCAACCGTGGAGATGACATCATGCAAAGATGCTAGCCCTGAAGAGCATGAGAAGTGTAAGAATCTGCCGTATCGAAGTCCTGTTGTGTGCCTACAGTATTTGTTAAGCGGGTCGCGCCCTGAACTGGCGACGTCCGTGCGGAGCCTTAGTAAGTTCCTCCACACGTATGGTATTGTGCATTGGCGCGCTGTAAAACGAGTGCTGATGTACTTGATTGGGAGTCAGGACATGGGATAACAGCTTGACTATGCCATGGCACGCCAACTTGACAAGGTGCGCATTGAGGTCTACAGAGATTCAAACGTTGCGTCTGAAGGTGGGGACATGAAGTCCGGTGAGAGGCTTGGCAGTGTTCGGCTATGAACAGATGATATTTGCAAGTTGCTGATATCAAGAGAACCTAGCCGAGAGTACTTATGAGGCAGAGCTGATTTATGGCGAACACAGGGCTATATGACGCTGTCTGGCTAGAACAGCTAGTGGATGAGCTGGGTTTGGCAAGGGACATCCACGACACTTTACTGCGACTCTGCAAGTGCTCGTGAGTTGATGAAGCATGCTGGACTGCATCACAGAAACAAGCAGCTCAACATCAATGACCTCACGCTTCGTGAGTACGTCAAAAAGCTAGGAGTCCAGATTGAACCCGTGCCATCAAAAGCGAATGTGGATGATCTATTGACCAAGCCTCTTCCTCTGGAAGCCTTTCAGCGGCACAGAGAGAAGATGGAGTGCATCCAGCGAAGAGAAGTGTGACGATGCTGGCCCCGGATTTCCGGGCAAGCACCATCATTCAGCTCAAGCGACTTTCCGTGCGACCGAACGACGCATGGAAGCCGGCCGATGTTGGCTTCACGTGTCGCACAACAGATGGCCGTTCCCATACCGATCCCAGTTTCCGGCTCCGGTATCCAGATGGCGAGATAGCGTTTCTCAGATTCCAGTCTCAATTCCTGGATCCCAGTTCCAAAGTCTCAGATCCCAGTCCAAGTGCGATCTTTCCATGGGCGACTGTTCGCTTGAAGGGTCGCGGTGACCAGTCGCGGTGGTACAAATCTGCCTGACATGTGGCAGCAGTTCGATAAAGATGGTATAAGATCCGACGACCGGTGGTGCAAGATTTGATGACGCGTACAAGCCAGCCAATGAATGTCCCTGGATTCGCCGAAGTGCCTGTGTGACAGCGACGACGCGGTTGAAGCTCGTCAAGGTCAAGCAGCTTGCCTGCTTTTGACCAATGACTGGGATCCCGCTCAAGATTTAAGCGCGGGCTAAGCGCGCTTAACTTCGTCCGCACCCAAGTGTAGCTTTTTACTGCGGAGCGTGCGCCCTAGCTTTGGCACGTCTCCGTTTGCATATGTAAGATTAAATCAGAGTTCAATTTGCCCCGAAGGACGCAAGCGAGTGCCGCCCGATCGCATTTGAGTGCAAGCGACGCAACGACCAAGCCAACCCCACGGGTTAAGAAGATCTCCAAACAAATTCAACTCCATTAGCCCAAGTGTTCCGACTCGTTCGTGTGTGCTTCTGTTATTCCATCTTTCCCACTCGCGGTGTCGTCGGTCCTGTGCTGAGCGACTTCGCGCGTCCTTCATATTTCGGGTCGTAGGTGTTCGGCCCTGAGGCTAAGGCAGTGCGCTCTTCTGAGATCCCGGTGTGGTGATCCCAGCTTCGGCGCAGGTCCTGTGATTTCCCCGATTGATCTGTGTGACGATTTGATTCGCCGAGACAAGGCGTGGTGCGCGGGAGTCCCAGAGTGCAGCGAGAGAACTCTGGAAACAAGGCAGGCTCAGACCCGAGCCAACTACACCGGGCTCCTCCTGGATCTGAGGAGCGAGTGAAGATCCGTTACGCGGCTCCCAGTCTGAGCCGCAGAGGAAGAGAAGTGACTGGAGCGACTCTGAGCCGGAGTTGCTGAGAAGAGCAGAGGCTGTTACGACCCGTGTCCTGGGTCCGAGAAAGAAGAGGACAAGAGTGTGTGTGGAGTGTGGAGTGCTGTACAAGGAAAAACTCGGGGCAAGTCGAGTTCGGATCAACACGTGCAGATTGGGACCTGCTGAGCCAGGGCCTATCTCCGCACAGGAAGACAAGCTTGGAGACACCAAGAACTGGGATCGCAGTTGGTGTGGCCGTCGTGTGTTTGGGCCCAGAGCGTAGCCCCAGACACAAGGACCCCACTGTTCATGGGATAACAAGGCGAGGACTCACACGCCACGCTCGGACCCTCGCGGGTTAGAGCGTTCTGAGATCTGGTCTATTGACCCCAGTCCCAGGTTCGAGTTACAAGGTTCAGCCGTGGTTTTGGCTCACCGCATCGCCACAGAAGTGCGGATGAAAGTCACACGCAAAGTGCACCACCACAGCAGCGTGGGGTGCAGTTGTTCGGGAAGAGAATATCCTCGAAACCGATGAGTCCGACAGGGAAGCTGCTGAGCAGCAAGGTCAGGGCCGTCGAGGAATCCTGGCTCGCTTCAAGAATAGAGCCCGAACTAAATGGAAGAAGAAGAGATCGTCACATCAAATAGCATGAGGTTCTGGCAGTAAGGGCTGAAGCACCAGATGAAAAGAAGACCAGATCCGACTACATGTAGGAAGTGTATAGTGGCAAGGGTGAATTCGTGGTTATGTCATGAAATATTTTAACGATGCTGTGTGCTTGGCATGTTGCAGGTAACCACTGCGGAGCACCTCAAGGTTGATATCGAGAAGAGACTAATAGAAATTCGTCGACTTTAACGAGAAAAACTGGGACCAGGACGCTGCCATTAGTTGAAGTAGGAGAGGTTCAGCCACACGCGGCTTGATCTCTAGAAAAAAACGTTCATTCGAGAAAATCTGCGGGCTGTCATTCAATACACGCCTGCTGCTCCACCTTCAGTGCCTAGTGCTCTTAAGTCGTTGACTTTCTCTTACTTACCGTGTTACCACTTTGTGTAGATAAGCAAAGCTCTTGCATCATCTCACTTCATTTAGCCATCATGAATCACATGCGTGGTTTTCAGTATCTCTCACAACTTGCCACACGCGGTTTTCAGCAGTCAGCTTCCAGGCTGTCAATACCACGCGACTTTCAGAGCACACGCGACAAACAGTTTTTTTTACTCGCGAAAAAAGTACCCACCCAAATTGATTTCAAGGCCAAGATCCCAAAAACGATCGCATGCCCGCTTGCAAATTGACTCTGTGGTTTGACACAGATCCGTGTCTTGGTCCTGGTCCAAGCAAGTGCCTCCGACAGCGGTACCTCGGCTGGATCGCTGTCGAGGCTAAGTTTGTCGTCATCGAGACGCTGCGGGCTGAGCCGAAGGAGACCAGAGTCTGTTGCCACGAGTAGCTTTGAATGCAGATGCTGTAGATTTCCATGCACTTTGATAATGATCCTACGCTAACTCCTCTTCGTTTCCCTTACGGGTCCGACACGCATGCCTCGCAAAACTTGTCGGGCACGTTGATCACGGTCTCGGTGGACTGGATCACGTTGAACTCGAGCGGCTCGACGCTCTGGTTCATCTTGTGGTACAAGCGGGCAGTGATCTCCTCGTACGGCATCTGCTTGTACGCGCCCAGCTCGAGCTTTGGCAGCAGACTGATGCCCTTGAGCTGATACTGGAAGTAGTCGAGCATGTGCGCGAGCTGCGAGCCTTCCGTCTTTGGATCGAACGTCACGGTGCAGCTCACCTGGTTGTCGGCCCAGTAGCGCTGCAGGAAGGCCGAGAGCGCGAACTGCTCCCAAGCAGACACGTCCGTCAGCGTCCGCACGCCCTTGCCGACATCCACCGGGATGGACACAACCAGCGTGGAGTCCGGGGCCTCGTGGGCTGGCTCGATGTCGTAGCCGGCGCGCTGGAGTGCCGGCAGCAGGTCCGAGTGCTTGTCCAGACGCATGCGGCGGATGTAGAAGCGGCTCTCGGGGTAGTGCATGCCGGGCGTGGCGCCCGCAAGCAGCGACACCGTTCCGCTCGGCTTAATGGAGGTTGTCTTAATGGACCGCGGGATGGCGAAGCGAGCGGAAATGAGCTTGTCCTCTTCCTGGATACGGTCGTACCCGGCCTCGCACCAGCGGCGGAACTCGTCCAGGCCGCGGTTCGAGATGAACTGCGCGATGCCCGACATACTGCAGCCGATGCGGCGGTTGCGCTGCATCACCTCGTTGGTGCGCGGCCACTGCGTCTGGCCGAGCGTCACCGTCTTGGCGTACATGTAGGCGAACTTGAGCGTCTCGAGGAAGTCCTCGAGGCTGTCGTGGTTGAACGGGAACGTCTCCACCAGACAGCACATCTCGTACGACTCGAGCGTCTGCTCCAAGCACGGGTTGCCGCCGGACGCGTTGCGGTCGCGGTCGTCCTTGATGCCGTTCATGCGGCCGTAGTTGCGCATGTTCTCGAGCCACGCGAAGCCGGGCTCTCCGTTGCGCACGATGCGCTCGGCGATGGGCTTGTAGTCCATGCCGAGGTCAGCGAAGATGCTGTTGTTCGACGTCCAGCCGAACGCGGCGCGCTCCGGGTTCTTCTCGTAGTTTTTGAGGTCCACGTACTCCTCGTCGTTGTAGTCACCGAAGGCGATCTCGGCAGTGCGGCGCACGTTGCCCGACACGACGCAGACGCCCATCTGGTTCATGATGTCCACGATGCCGCGCGCAGTGAGCGGCTTGCCCGCCAGCGGCTTGAGGATCGAGTCGATGGCCTCGTGTAAAGCTGTCAGCGAGCCGGCGCCGGAGCTGATGCCGCCGAACCCCTTGATCGGCTCGCCAGCCGCGCGAATGAGCGAGTAGTCGAACTTCAACACCGGTTGGTGCAGGAAATGCGCCTCCAGCAGCATCTTGACCGAGTCCACCCAGCCTTCCCGGGAGTCCGGGACGACGTACTCGTTCGTCTCAGTCTCGTCGCAGCCCTGCACGAGCAACTTGCCGGCGCCCTTGGTGTCGAATCCCACGCCGACGCCCAGCATTGCAGCCTCCATCAAGAAGCAGAAAGGCTCGGCCGGGGTCTCGAGCTCCAGGATGTCGGCTGTCGAGACGAAGGCGCAGTTGTTTAGCGCCGCGAACAACCCGCGGTCCTCCGTGATGGGCGAGCCCATTGCCCAGAGACCGCGTCCGGGCGGCGTGAACTTCATCTGGAAGACGCGCGTGTACATCTCCTGCGCGATGTGGGCCATCTCTTGCTGGTTCCAGGGCTGGCCCAAGTGCTGCAGCCACTTCTTCTGCATGTTGAAGGTGCCGTTGATCACACGCTCTACGGTCTCGAACCAGCGCTCCTTAGTACCGTCGGCTTTGACACGCGAGTACGTGCGCATGTACACGAGCTCGCCCAGGCCGTTGAAGCCGAAAGGCGGCGTCTGGTTCTCGAAGCCGGCCACGAAGCTCTTGTCCAGCGTGAAGGGCTGGTAGCCGGGGCCCGTGCGGAACTCCAGGCCTGTGTTGATAGCGGACGCAGTGGCGGCATCGCTCGTGGTCTCGAAAATCGTCTTGACGCTGCTCTCCTTGGACGAAGCTTTAGACGAAGCGGCCACGACGCTGCCCACAGCAGCCGCAGTCGGGTAGGACGTGGTGGGAGCCATTGTTGGCAGAGAGGAGGCTTGTTGAGTGGCTGCTGAATTGCACAATGAATGCCAAGACGTGAGTTGAGTTGCTTGGTGGCGGATGACACTCGATGAAGGCCCCAACGCCACCAAACGGACCAGGTATCAAGGCCGTGTCGGTATAGTCGCGAGTGTCTTTGGAGCTAAAAGTGTCGCTTCGCTGCTGCTGACGTACTATATCTTGTGGCAGAAGACACTGTCTTCCCAAAAGACAAGACTGTCTGCCACCGATGCTACACGATAAGCCCCGAAACCGGATTTAACCGCGATTCTCCGCCTCGTCACACGTCGCAGATTTACATCTTCGCGCGCGCGGTCGAGCCAAATCGCCCAAAAGCGCGCTGAAGGCATGGCGGACGCCGCGCCGCAGCTCGCGGATGCGGACCACGAAGCGGATGCGGACACAATTGCCACACGCACGCGCACCAAGTTCTCGCTGGTGGACGTGCCTATTGACACGCTGGAGGCGTCGCTGCCCGACGCCGCGCCCGACCCGGTAAGAGCTTTTGTCCCGTTTTTGTCGCTGCTATTTGGCGCCAAAAATCCAAACCTTGAACGCGCGATTTTATCTTTTTGGCGCCAAAAAGCAAATGATGACGTATTGATGACATGCACGTCTAAGCGTATTGGGCGCGTGGCTGGCGCGTGGCTCCATCTAATGGTGTGACTTGACTGACTGGCTATAGGCCGCCGAGACGGAGGAGGACCGCGAGTACCAGCGTTTCCTGTCGAGTCTGCTGCCCAATGAGCAGGAGAATCTGTCGTTCCTGGACGAAGAGGACGAGGAGTATCGCCCCGACGAGGAGGAGGACGATCACGAGGACGAGGATGCACGTCGCGGCATCTCCAAGAAGGAGCTCACGGACCTGCTGCTGGACTCGACGCACATGACGCTCCCAAAGCTGCCCGCGGTGTTTTCGAACAGGGACGAGCTGCGGCTGGACAAGGCCGTGAATGCCACTCCGCCAGCACTCCCGGCAAGTAACGTGGCTGCTGCTGCGACCACGCAGCCTGCGGTGAGGAATTTGACTGGAAATGTGCCGTCGAGTGCGATCCCGGCCATGTTTCGAGGCCGCCCGGGTGCAGTGACGCAGGCGCAGTGCATTCAGCTGGCCTCGCAGATGCACAAGCACCTGCAGTTGCTGCTGCAGAGCTACCATTTGTTGGCGAGTCGGCCGCCGTCCCATGAGCTGGCCGAGTGTCGGGCCATGATTGAGGAGCTGCAGCAGCGAGGAGAGAAGGCGTTAACGTACAAGAACGCGCTGCTGTCCAAGCTGAATCCAGCTGGGACTTTAGCTCCTGCTGCTCAAGCTGAAGGTGACGATAACCAGGCCCCGTCTGCCAGCGACCCGTCTGTAGACGAGGGGAATAGTGGGAGCGCCAGCACCACCAAAAATCTCTTGGCGTTGCGACGCGTGACGAGATCACTCACAGCGGCGCATGCTGCAGTGGCTCACCCGTCGATGTTTGAGTTGGTGGGGTCCCAGACCGTGGACGAACTCTCGGCTGGCTTCGCGCGTGGGTGCACCTTAGAAGAGCGCGATTGCGCAATTCAGGAGCAAATGCTGCAGCTGGACACGCACTTACTGCGACCGAAGAAGCGCCGGAAATCCAAGAGAGGATACTCGCCCACTGAGGACAACTTGCTGGCTCATGGCGTGAAGCGGTTTGGCACGCAGTCCGACTCGTGGGAGCAAATCCGGCAGCATTTCCTTCCCAGCAAAACCACGCAGAATCTCCGATATCGCTACAAGTACTTGATTAGCGACAAGACCGGCATGAGCTCTGTGAAAGCGCTGCACTTGAAAGCCCCGCAGCAGCACCGTAGCAGCAGCGCAGGCTGGCTACTCGAAGAGGACCTGCGAATCGCTCGGGGTCTCGTCAAGCTACACAAGGAGAAGTATCACTTCGCTCGACTGGCCAAGAGTTACCTCCCACACCGCAGTCGCTTTGAGGTCAGGAAGCGCTGGGAGAGGATTGCTGCCAAGTTTCGAGCCGAGCTTGCAGAAATTCAGCTCAAGGCACCTGAGGACGACTCCTTAGACCTCGCTGTAGCCATGAAGGAGTATTTGGAGAACAAGCTGCGAGATCGTATGCTGTATCAAAGACGAGATGCTGAAAAGGCGAAGCTGGATGCCGCACTACAGCTGCATCAACTTGGCCAGGGGGTCCGGGGCGCTGCCATGGTCCAATCGTTGGGTGTTTCTACTCCAAGTACTGGCGATTCAGCCCCTGGGGCAACAGCTCATAGCACCGGTGCGCAAAAGAAAGCGGTTGATGCGACCTGCAGGACGAAGAATCTGCATCCAGCGCTGTTTTTCTCGTCCTGGTCTTTTATCAGCCCAGCGACGCTTCTCAACTCCACGTGCAAGCACAACTGGCCGTCCTTCATGGACGAAGGAAGTGAAGCCAAGGACAAGTTGCAAAAGAACCAGTTGAATCCGGACAGTACGCACAATGGAGACAAGTTGCAAAAGAACCAGTTGAATCCGGACAGTACGCACAATGGAGAACCGCAATCGGACCCCCAGCTCGTTGGCGTTGGTAGCAGCTCCCTGGACGCCGCGATGGAAGGGTTTACGCCCATTGCCATGCCATCCGATCTGGCTGGTACCCTTACGAACGAACTTGGGTCTGCTCGAATCGGCCAAGCAAGTCTGTTGATGGAGTCGCGAATGGCTCAGAAGGAGAGCGAGGAAGAGGATGACAGTGACTACGAGCACGATGAGCTTCTGTCGTCCGAGAACGACGAAAGTGAGTCGGATTTCGAGCAAATGGAGCTTACGGACGACGGCGATGAAGAAGCGGACGAGGACGGCGACGATGAAGCAAGTGCAGACACCTTCGAGCATGATCCTTTCCTGTCGGACTCAGACGAGCAGTCTGTTCTCAGCGCAAACTCCCTCCGGACCCCCTCTCAGTCTCCGCAGTCGTCTCCGTCTCATGTCGTTTCCTCCTCGAAGGCATCAAGCGATACGAGCATGCCCTCACCGCGCTCCCGGCATCCCCTGCGCCTACAAAACCTGGGCCAGCCTGGCAACGAACGCATGAAGCGTGCCCTTGCTGCGTTGGAGCGGCGTATCGTGGGAAAGAGCGTCAATGGCTCCGTGTCGTCCGCAAATTCGCTGACTAGCGTGAACAAGCGCGTCAAGCGTAAAGTCGTGTCGACGCTTGTTGCGCCTCTAGGTGCTAGTCGATCGACTGGACCCTTCCAAGCTCATGGCTGTGAGCGCTCACTCGCTGCTACCGCAACAACGGGAAGTGACGCAGATGACGATGACAACGAGGACTGGGAAGATGGATCCGGTGACGAGGAATTTGAAGTGGACGAACTTCCGTCAAGTTCCGATGAGTTGGCGTCGGCATCCTCAGATGAAGACGATCAGCTGGACGCCTCGATATCTACCCATGAGCACGGTAGGAATCCGAAGCCTGCAGCCTCAGCGCCGACAGCACCACGGCACGAAGCCCCCGCCATCTTCTTTAACCCCAACAAGAAGGCGAAACTTCAACAGTGCCCATCGTGCAGCCATACCACATGCACGTGTTCATCCAGCGAACGCATGAAGCTGCTGCTCCGGCGAATGAAGGAGAAGCGCTCGTCGTCCTCGTTGCAGTAAGTGCTCTCAAATACCGTTAATTATTCTCGCAATTGGCAGAACACAGTGCGAACCTGTGCTCATTCCTCGGTGGGTACGGCCACCTTGCTTGACCGTTTGATCTTCTCGGTCTTCTTCGGCTTGTTCGGAATTGCAGTTTCGTCCGAGTTTTTGCGGCGCTTCTTTCTCTTCTTGGGCTGCGAGCTGATGAAGGGCTGCGACAGACTCTGGAGAATGAGGTCGTCGTCGTCCAGGGCTTGCTCATGCTGGCTCTGCGAGAACCGGGTGCCTTCCCGTCTGCCCAGCAGGATGTCCTTGATCTGCTCGTCCGCCTCGAACTTGGGTTCTCCTCGCTGAAGCGCCAATGCAGCCTTCATCCCCGTGATTCGAGATGGATCCACTGCCCGCTTGGCCTTGGCCTGGCTGCTTGTCACTAAGCCCACGCTCTTCTCCTTCACCGCGGCGACTGCAGCCTCTGCGTCCTCTTTATTAGCGTATTCCAAGTACATGAACCCGTCGGGTTTCATGTCCAGGAAGTTGTGGTGGATCTGTCACCTTTTGTCAAAACTTTGTCGTTGCCTTTGGCGCTGAAAATGCAAAAAATGCACTCGCTGGCGTACCGTGACGGATAGCAGCTCCCCATATTCGCCGAAATAGTTGCGCACGGTGGGCTCCTTAGCGCACAGCGCGGAAGGGACGCTGGAGACGCAGACCATGTGGCCCATCCTGACCACATCCTTGCCCTGCGTCTTGACGCGTGCCCTGCTTGCCATTCGTTTCAATAATCAACAGGTAACCCCCCTTAATTAATCGAAACAAAGGGATATTTTCACCTCTGTATTTGCGACCTCCGGTTAACGATATCACTGTATTTGCGACCCCCGGTTAACGACATTACTGTATTTGCGATCTCCGCTTAAATACGAACATGATGCTTCCATCAACGACGATGGAGCAGCCCAAGCGCGAGGTGCAGCTGCACTCGCATGACTTCGAGTGGGAGGACCTGGCGAGAGAATGCCAGATGCAAGAGACTACATACGTGAAAGTGCCGGGCAGTGAGAAGAAGGAGGGTCTCCTCGAGACGCAGCAGCTTGCCAAAGAGGCCAAGGACAAATGGGACGTCTTCCACCAGCGGAACAACGGTTGGCTGCCATTACCTCAATTCCCTCCGTTGCACGTCACCTCGCAGTATGGTGAAGCTGACTCGGTCGTTTGAGGATCTTGCTGATTAACCAGGAAAAGTGTACAAGCCGCGCAATTACCTGACCAAGGAGTTTCCGGAGCTCTGTGCGCCGGAGCAGGGGGCAGTGGAAGTGCTGGAGCTCGGGTGCGGCTATGGCAGCGCCATCTTCCCCATTCTGGCCGAGTGCCTTAACGTACACGCTCAGGTCTGCGACTTCAGCGCACACGCCATTGACATCCTCCAGCAAAACCCTGCGTTCGACGCCACGCGGTGCCGCGCCTTCGTGTGCGACATCGCGCAGGAGGAGCTGGCAGGTGTCTCCCCCGAGTCTGTCGACATTGCTCTCATGGTGTTTGTGCTGTCGGCGTTGCCGCCGGACTCGTTCGCGCGTGCAATGCAGAAGATTTATGCAGCACTGCGGCCCGGGGGCGTTGTCTGCTTCCGCGACTATGGACTGTATGACCTCGCCATGAGGCGAAACGCCAAGAAGCTGGCGCCGAGTCTGTTCTACCGCAGCGACGGCACCTTGGCCTCATTCTTCTCGCGCGAGGAGCTGGCGGAGTTGTTTGAGCAAGGCGGGTTCCGCACGCTCGAGAACGAGTACTGCACCGTGCGACTGCGGAACCGCAAGAAGGGGACCATCATGGACCGGGTTTGGTTGCATGCCAAGTTTCAGAAACCCGAAAATGCAGTGTAGCGGCTTGCGTAGCGGAGCCGTTTGCGTACAGGAGCTGCAGTCGCCAACGCCTTAAAGTAGCAGTGGAGTGACTGAAGCAATCTCAGTGCAGTGACGATGCAATATGCGTCCAAGCGACCAGCTTGCAACTATAACGACAATTGCCAAAACTTTTCAAGCAAAGCCAGCGAGCTAACATCAGCACGAAGGTCGGGTGCTGCGCGTCATTCGTGCTCCCGTGTGACCAAACTTACCCGGTTGAACACGAACGCCACGGACATCCTGCTCACGCACCTCGCACATATGGGAGCAATAAACTCGCCAAAAGGAACTTCCGCAACCTGCACCCATCGCGTAGCTGCCTGAGCGCAGCAACCAAGGCTGACCGCTTGCACTTCAACGACCGGGGCGATGTCAACGTGCTGCAGAGCATGAAGCGCAATGGGAAACCAGGGCAAAGGTTGCACCAGCACGTCCCACTCGACGTGGCACGGGAGTCGATGCAAAAGCACCAAAGCCCGCAGTACCGCAGTCGCACAATGCGCGTCTCTATTGTTCACCGTCCGCGGAGAAGCCGAAAAAAACCGAAGTGTAAGGCAAAACATGGAGCGGAGCCTCTCGTCGGGCTGCGTTCACGTTCATACGTTCTGCTGCAGGAAGATACGCGCCACGTACCCCAAGCGGTGACGCGTCCACCCCTCTATTGGCATCACCCCGGCTTTTATGGCCAATCGTTTGTCGCAGTTCTGAATCTGGGGCCAGCAGTGCTGGCAGCACACCAAGCAGCAAAATAGCAAGCAACATGGCCGGGCCCCGGTGCTTGAGACCGTCGGACATGACGACGAATATCGGGTGAGAGATCGCGACGACCGGACGCTTGCTCGGTCCCCAACGCTTGCTTGGGGACCATTCACTGGATGCGAAAGCACCCCGGGCTGCGGAATCAGGATTTGGTGCTCCAAGCAGCCCGGCAAGCTCGCGATCCGCTTCGGTCCTCGGTCACTTAGGTGCATGTACGTTCCAATCTCCCGATTGGATCTGCAGCAAGTTTGCTCAGCGCGCGAAGTCCAATCTGCGGTTTGGAAGACCGGCAGAATCCGCCGGTGTTGTCGTCTTCGCCGCCGAGATGCCAGCGCTTACGCAGGATGGGGAAGGCGGACGACGGCAACCGCAGGCTGCTCAAAATTCGCTCGGCATCGTCGTCGAGAGAGCGGACTCGGACCCTGCACGACGAGGACGATGGGGAACCAGATTGACTCTTGCTGTTGAATACTCACCGCGCCACGTAGTCAGCGTTCCGTCCTCCGCCGTAAGCCTTCAGGACGGGGGTGGCGATATCCTACCTAAGTCTATCTCGCTCGCAGTTAAGAGAACGCCGGCTCGGCTTCAACGTACCTGCTCGCAATCTCGGCATTTGCTTGGCGCTCGACACGTGCGTCGGTCCCATACCGTCACGCACACGGTCGCAGCTAGATTTAACGGCGCTCGTCTCACTTCCGCTGTTCAGAACGACGCCACCCCTGCCTTGGTCAAAATCCTTGCAGGCCCCGCGTCTGTGGCCAGTACCGCAGCATACTGATATCCATACGTATGACTGGAAAGGCTGGTCAGCGCGGCGAGCAGGGCTGGCAAGTTTGCCACCAAGCAACGCCGGCATTGGTCATCTCCGATCCTAGTCCGCCTCGCCCCCTCCACTTTGCATACTTGGACCGCCAGAATTGGCGGTCAACAATTGGCCGACCGTGGATTGGCCAATCAGCTTTGTAGGGTGGCCGGTGTGACGTGCAGGCGGACGTGAGGTGCGCCTCGAGCCGAGCCGCGTTCATTTGCGGAAATCCGAGCCCGCGCTCAAGTGGCCAAGAAGCGAAGAGACCCCTGAACAGTCATGTGGCGCCGCTCTCTGTCGCTGACGCGCTCACAGCTTCAGCGCCGTCCAGCCGCGCACTCGCAGCGCTGGCTGTCGTCGGCCGCGCTGTCCGCCGAGGAGCAGGAGATGCTCAACGAGCCGCGCGAGGCTATGGACTACGACGTGCTGCTGGTGCGAATTGCAGAGTGATTCTCGTTGAGGAGTGATTGTCAGTATACTCACTTCTTGTTCGTTACTTGATAAATCCTGCAGGTCGGCGCCGGTCCCGCGAGTCTGGCCGCCGCCATCCGCATGAAGCAGCTCTCGGCTGAGAAGGGCACGGACCTGTCGGTCTGTGTGGTGGAGAAGGGCGCCGAGGTGGGCTCGCACATCGTGTCTGGCAACGTGTTCGAGCCGCGCGCGCTGGAGGAGCTGTTGCCCGACTGGAAGGAGCTGGGCGCGCCGCTGGACACGCCCGTGACCAAGGACCAGTTCCTGCTGCTCTCGGAGAAGAGTTCGCTGGGTCTACCGCACTTCCTGCTGCCCAAGGAGGAGGTGAGAACGCTGTGGTGGAAAGCAACGATAGAGGACGATCTTGGTCTCTGACGTTTCTGTGCCTTTGTAGCATAACGACGGCAACTACATCATCAGTCTGAGTAAGTTTGTCCGTTGGATGGGCGAGCAAGCTGAAGAGGCCGGCGTGGAGATCTACCCGGGCTTCTCGGCCTCGGAAGTGCTCTACCGCGAGGACGGCTCTGTAGGCGGCATTGCCACCCGTGATGTCGGCATCGGCAAGGACGGCAAGCCCAAAGGCACCTTCGCTCGCGGCATGGAGTTGCGTGCGCGTGTGGTACGTTACCATACTCCTGATGCAGTTGATGTACTGCAACCCCTGACGGTTGCTTTTTGTTGTTGTTGTATCCACACAGACGCTCTTCGGTGAGGGTTGCCGTGGCTCGTGCAGTGAGGAGGTGATGGAGAAGTTCAACCTCCGTGAAGGTGTGCAGCCGCAGACGTACGGGATCGGCGTGAAGGAGGTGTGGCGCATCCCCAAGGAGCAACACCAGCCTGGTCTCGTGCAGCACACGCTGGGCTGGCCGTTGCAGCAGTCGATCATGGACAAGACCTTCGGCGGTTCGTTCATGTACCACATGGAGGACGACCTTGTGCAGATTGGTGTGGTCGTCGGGCTGGACTACGAGAACCCGTACATCAACCCGTACGAGGAGTTCCAGCGGTTTAAGACCCACCCGGCGATCAAGAAGTACCTCGAAGGTGGCGAGTGCGTGCAGTACGGCGCTCGCTGCTTGAACGAGGGTGGCTACCACGCCATTCCCAAGCTGACGTTCCCTGGTGGCGGTTTGATTGGTTGCTCGGCTGGTTTCCTGAACGGCGTGAAGATCAAGGGCACCCACACGGCGATGAAGTCGGGTATGCTTGCTGCAGAGGCCGCGTATGAAGCGTTGACTGCTACTGGCGCGGAGCCTGTGGCTGAGACGGCGGAGATCAACCCGGAAGAGCCCGCGATTGACATCTCAAGCTACGAAGGTGCCGTGGAGTCGTCGTGGATCGCCGAGGAGCTGAAGGCTGTTCGCAACGTGCACGCCGGCTTCCACAATGGCTTCCTTCCCGGTCTTCTGTACGCTGGAGTGGCGACGCACGTCTTCAAAGGAAAGGAACCGTGGACTATCCCGAACACCGTCGCAGACTCGGCCAAGACTCGTCCTGCGAAGGACTTCACTCCTATTGAGTACCCGAAGCCGGACGGCAAGCTGACGTTTGACCTCCTGTCGAACTTGCAGCGCAGCGGTACCAACCACAACCACGACCAGCCCGCGCATCTGCGTATTAAGCCGGAGCACGCGGAGGTTCCGTCAAAGGAGTCGTTCCCTGTGTACGCTGGTCCGGAGCAGCGATTTTGCCCCGCGCGCGTCTACGAATACACGGATGGCAGCGAGGCCAATGGCGTGCCGCAGCTTGTGATTAACGCCCAGAACTGCGTCCACTGCAAGTGCTGCTCTATCAAGATGCCGAAGGAGTACATCAAGTGGACTGTCCCGGAAGGCGGAGGTGGCCCTGCTTAGTAAGTTTCCTTGCGTGGTGGTCTTATTGCGGATTGCGTCGAACATCCTGACTAACTTGTTGTCTATTCCTGTTCTGATTGTGCAGTGAGCTCATGTAAGGACCTCTTGGATAGGACTTCGGTCTTAACGGACTGGGGCTGTAGTAAATATTCAATCAATCATACCCGATGCCGGTTGGTACAAACTATTCACTGGGCGAGTCGCATGTACACCCGCAGTGGTATTGAGGAGGATTAACCCAGGGTGATCGCGTAACACCGTCCGCTCTCACACAGGACGACACGCTGCGGAGACAGCGTCTAGTATAAGAAGTCACCCTCATGGACGCATCAAGATCGAAGACCAAGGCACTACCATAGTCGACGCCTACCGCAACCTGACTCAGGACCTGAGCCGCAACAGGGATCCGTAAAAATAATAGGACGACCTTACGGTCCAGGTTTTTCTGAAGTCTGATCGGAATCAGATACAGGTATTTTCCAGGTGTCCATACAGGTATTGTCCAGGTTTCTCGTATGCGCAGAGAAAGTGCCGAAAACTGCTGTAATTTATTCATAAATTACCAAAACAGGTATTGCCCAGGTAGTGAGACCTGGAATAGTCACATGCGCAGGACATGAGCAAAAGTGGAAATGACACCTCCGCCGCTTTGTCGGAGAGCATAATGGCACGATTTTGTCCAATCAGGTGGCTTCCTTATCTCCAGTCAATCTCCAGGTATTGTCCAGGAAGTTACCAGGTTTTTTATGTACCGTGCTGCTTTAACTACTATGTTTGTTCTCCCAGGTAACTAATAAGCATCGTCCAGGTTTTCTTCGTGAGCCAGATTGAAGTCTCTTGAGACTGCTGCTGCAGCTACGGCGTTGTGCTCTCATTGCTCTTCATCTCCATCACCGCTCGCAGCATTTCCCAGCGCATTAGCGTAATCCCCGCTGGCGATACATCGTCTGGAGCGTCGCTTGACACTTGACCCCAGAAGCGAAGGCAAACGAAGACTCCACAGCTATCTCCATCTTTCTGGCGTGAAGTCTTCAGCTTGGCGACTTCGTATTCTCCATCCAGAGAGCCGCTGACAATCTCGGTCGCCATAGTTTTCAGCACCTTCGCGATCTTTCTCTTGTTCATGCTGTCATACACCTGAAGCTTCTTGTTTATCTTGTCGATGACAAGACAAACCCAATGACTGGTGTCGAAATTGACAGGAAGAAAGACGCTGTCATTTGCAGCATTGTCCACACACGAACGAATTTCAACCAGCGTTGCTCCCGGCAGGATAGTGGTCACGTCAGACGCGCTGTCTGCAACTGAGCTGGAAGCAGTCGGCAGGAATATATTTCCCTGATCTGAATCGATATAGCTCCGCAAAAGTGAAGTTCAAACCCATGTTTGGGACCTTGACGTATGGCCAAGTCATACGGATCTCCTCGGCCGCGCGTACTACCACTGAGTTGTTGACCACTAGCTCCTTCACGTCTGAAAATAGCCAAGTGATGCACTTTCCTCCTTCCGAACAGGTCTTGTGCAGGTTCCACATCCATTTCATTTTCTCTAACTGCTTTCGTGTGAATTTGCCAATCTTCTGGATCACTACTACTGGAACGTCAGCACTCGCGTTGCCATCGACTACAATAGTTTCAGCGATCGGTTGTCCGTCATTCATCGTGGCTTTTTCTTGCTGAAGCTTTTCTAGTGCCTTATCAATCAGCTTTTCCGACAGTCGAAGCCACCGTTTCAGGGACGAAGCTCCTCTCCACTTTCCACGCAAAGCACGGCGTGACTTTGAGCTCCTTAACTTGCTGTGTCAAAATGAAGGAGTCCACTTCCTCTAACGACGGGCGGATTTCCGCCAGACATGCTGCAATTTCACACACGTCCTTCTCCCGGAGTAACCCACGCAACCGCATTCCGCGATTGTACGCCTTCAATGCAACCTGTGCTTGTTGTCGTTGCTCGGCGCGGTTCAGCCGCGGCCGCCCCACTTTGGGTGCGGATCCATTCAGAGGATTGCAAATGGGTCGTCTGCAGACTGTGTCTTCCTGCAAAGCACCAAACAATGCAACGACAAGTAAGAATGTTACTCAGGATGCCCAAAGCTCACACAGCAAAAACCCACCGGATTGCCGAACTCATGCTATCAGGTTACGGACATCATCCATCGTCACGCGGTGGTTCGAGTTTTGCCTGATGTAGTCGTAAATGCTCGCATTTCCCGCGTCCGACTCCACAAGCAACTCGATGCCAGGCATCAAGGGAGACTGGGGCAAAACCTGGCGAATACCTGGCTAAGAACTGTAGATCCCACTGGAGATTTCGTGGTTGTGGCGATACGCCTCCCGCTTGAGCATGATACCCCGACCTTCCTTCGTTTGCACAACCTCTGCCAGAATTGGAAAGGACAGTCAGTTCTGCGCAGCTTGTGCACCTTGCGAGCGCCCTTCGATCGTTCTCGCTCTGGTCATCCATGTGTACAATTATACTTGCGCTGGAATGGATTCATCTCCTCTGGAACTAGCGGGATTTGGTCGTCCGGGACACCTTGGTACCGTGTCTGTGCACGTAAGGCGGCGTTGCGTCGATTGATGTTAATCATCTCCTTCACCACGAGAACTTGTCGGGTACGGCGCATGTACTCCCTCAAGCTATCTTCGAACAGTGGCCAGGTTTTATGATCGCTCTGGAAAGGTGGAACAACGACGTTTTCTGTCTCTTGCCTTCCTCTTCGTCGTCTTCTTATTCGTCTTCTTCTTCCTCTTCTTCGCCCTCGTCTTCCACATCTCCAGTCATCTCGTCGCCTTCACTCCCTTCACCAGAGTCGCGGTCGCGCTGGGTTAAAGGATCCGCAACTCCATCTTCTTCGCCTTCACCTTTATCTTCATGCATCTGAGAGACCGAGCGCTTCTTGGGACGTCGAACGGGTTCTTGGACTACTGCAGCCTTTTCCTCCGTCTCCTCATTCGCACATGCACCTTCACTTGTAACCCTAGCGTCGCTGTGACCGGATGCAGTCGCGGCGCGCTCCTGGCGGGCGAGGTCTAGCGCACGGGACCGCTCCGAGCGCGTACGGGCCTCCGTGACGCGTGCTCTGCGGGATGCTTCCTCGGAGCGGGCTTCTTCCTCCTTTAGGGCCTCGTCAGCCATCTGCTGCTTGATCTTGGACGTGTTGTGCGTGCGCGCCATGGTGCTGCTTCCTCCTGAGCTTCCGCGTGTCACGTTCTCCGGGGGAGAAACTGATTTGGTGGCTGAGCGCAAAATGAAAACTAAATTTCATCCGGTAAGTACACATATATTCGGAACTGGGCAATACCTGTACGCGAAACCTGGAAAAACCTGGCGGAGGGATTTATGAAAACCTGGACGCGAAGCTTGCCCAAAATAATAACTCAAACATATATACAATATAATTTTGAGCTATTAATTGTTTTTGTGATCAGAATAAGGAATTGAATAGTTAATATGCAATATAGTTTGCGTATTATTTTTACGGATCCCTGTTGCGGCTCAGGTCCTGAGTCAGGCAGTGTTTCTGCCATATTTCTAGCATATTCACAATATATTTTCTAGACTTGAGCTACTATAGTTGCCAAATCGACGTCACTAACCAGTGCTCAGTAAGCCTTTGCAGATTATTTTTTGTCGCTCCGTTTAAGGCCTTAGATCGACCAGCAAACAAATCGAGGCCATAAACCATGCAAAAGCAGCTAAATCATGTCGAGAGGTGGATTTATTATAATATAGCCAGAATTGTGTTTTCAAACATTGTGATAGTCGAAATGACCTGTCTTTTTCACTGCAGATACTTATATCGAGGTCCAGATTTTAAGAATCGATCAAAACGCTAAGTGAAATCGACAAACGCATTGCAATGCACAATACTTACTATAATAGTCAAATCGACGTCACTCCATTTGAAAGGATTTTGACCAATCAGAGCCGTACTTGTCTATAGACATACGCTCATTAATAATGCAAAATAACTTCATTTTGTATTCATTCTTTACAATCCTCTGCCTTCCTTAATATCGATACGGAATATTGCCCTTCCCTGAGCCGCAATGACGCGTGGCCAGCAGCTTCGATCGAGAGCTTCCAAGCTGAAGTACAGCGATGGATTCCTAGACAGACTCCGCGTCCCTCGACTTTCCTCACAACGCCAACTCGTGGCCATGGCATGCTGTAATGCGGTCGTCCAGCTTCAGCAGATCGCCATGCGAGCTCATCTCAGCATCCGCCGCTACCACCACAGAGAGCGTCATTCAAGGATTCACACGAGGTAACATTATATTGGATAAGTTACCGGTGATGGCAGCAGCTCCAGTTGGATGTCTGTTATGCAATGGTGTCCTGAGGGAAGGGTCTTTAGTTGCCCCAGGTCTGCTCACTTGTCATTTTCCACCATGCCACCCAAGCGCAAGAAGACTGACGAGGATAAGGCTTCCCTCAAGAACCGAGTCCACGGAAGCGTGATTTGCAAGCTATCTCGCGTCTGCAAGTACGAACCCATCGTGGACGAGATTCAGCGCTTAGCGAGAGTGCTCAAGGAGTGTCGGCTAGAAGCGTGGCACATCGCTAATGTTCACGTGCTGCGCTGTCTGAAGAGGAGCTACCGCTGCCATCTTTCGACAAAACCTTCTCCAATCGATGCTGTACTGGCGTGACGAAAGAGGCCGAGGAGGCCGATAGTGAGAAACGCGATCTACCACTGAGTACATCCATACCGCGCAAGCAGCAAGTCGAATCAAACGGTATTGGTCACGGAGGAAGAGGACGGTCGCGACGGCACCCAGCGCAAGAAAGCTAAAGCGCAAGTGGAAGACGCCGAACTGATCAACACGTTTCGATGCGCTTCTGCCAGCATTCACCGCCAAGAACTCGTTCCTGAAGTGGCGGTTCACAAGAGAGCGGCTGAAGGCGAAAACTCTGGACGCGATGGCCAAGGGGTCGTGCAAACACCGAGCCAACAGGTCTGCATCGCATACGGGGACTGGAGTCGCAGACGGCATCAAGGGCCACGATTCGGGGCCGGTCAAGGGTTTTGTGAGAGCGTTGAAGAAGCGTGCGACCGTGCTTCCGATACTTGAATTCCGGACCAGCATCACTTGCTCTTGCTCAAAAGCGGATGAAAGAGACTCCTCTGCTTACCAACGTCCGCGAATCCAAGGATGGAGAGAAAACGAGGAAAAAGAAGGTTGTCATGAAGAAACCCAAACTGTCTGCCAAGGAGTCGAAGGAGAAGGTCAAGCGTGGGCCTTGTAGTAGAAGGAGACGGAACGAATGAAAAACCCAAAGCTCGTCGACTCAAAGAGTAACCGGAACGTCTTGCGCTGCGCTGCACCAACAGCCGATGCGAGGCCAACTTCTGGAACCGGGCGTCACCGCCGCGAGAAACATGGTCAAACTGATGAAGGGGTATTTCAGAACTTTGGACGGGCTACAGCGTTCCTAAGAGGCCGGCAGTGACGCGACAGACAAATTTCTCATCTGCGATAGTCTCGGAACCCAAGCCCATTATTACTCAGTGGAGTTATTACATGGCAGAAATGTGCCGAAAAACTGGTACATTCTGACTTCTGACTACGACGCGCGGTTAGTACTTCGCGCTCTCAACAGGTTAACCTCACATCAATCTATTTCCTTCCTTCGCCATTTCTCAAGTCTCGACTCAAAGCACCCGATACAATTTATTATCACTCACTGATACTGCAAGGGAAAAAAGATGAAGATCAAAATGGGCTTCTTTAATGCATGCAACACCTTGTTTGAGAACGCACAACGCGGATGGGGGTGACTTCCAGGAATATTTTCGGGCTTAAAACGGTGCAGCAAGTGTTTAGGGCCGTTCCTAACGGGATCACGAGCGGGGTATGATCCCGGACGCTGTGATTTGATTGGTCGCCAAGAATACATATGGTTCCTTGCTTCTGAGCTGGTGACCCAGAGCACGAGTCACAACCCGTTATTGGATCACGGCTCATAGCTGCAAGAAGCAAGACCATAAAGATCGCTACAATCGTTGTGCTGGCGTCAGCAATTGTGGCCGCTCAAGCACGTAAACCTCGCAGGGCTAAGGTCGTTCCCCGAACGCGTTTGGAGTGGGTCCCTCACCGCGAGCGTCTGCTACTTGAAGGGCAGTTCAAACGATATTATTGCATGAGTGCAGATGCCTTTGATGTGCTAGTACAGTTGGTGAAACCATCTCTTCAACGGGTGGTTGCTAAGTCGGTGTGTCGTACGGGATCAAAGCCCATTGAGGTGGAGAACATGGTGCAAATGACCATTTCATGGCTGGCCGGGGGGTCCTATCACACAATTCGCGCTCTAGCAGGCGTTAGCACTACGGCTTTCTACGCCATTCTGTTGGAGGTGATGAGTGCAATATCGGATCACCCGCGCTTTCGTATTGCCGCTCCTACCCGTGATGTTGCTGCTATGCAGTCGGCGTGCAAGTGAGTTCGCCGCTATAAGCTCAAACAACATCTTGACGGGCTGCATAGGCTGTCTGGATGGCTGGCTTTGTGAAATCAGAGCGCCAAGCTCCAACGAAGTACCAGACGTGTCGCCGTTCTTTTCAGGGCACTACCTCACGGATGGGATCAATGTTCAGGCGATGTGTGATGCTTCGTGCAAGTTCATCGGGTATTGCTTTAATTCTCCCGGTAAAGTGGCTGACAGTGTGGCCTTTAAGAAGTGGCAAGTCAGCGAGGATATCACGGAGCTGCCATTTGGGTACTACGTCATAGGCGACAACGCGTACCTCCTCGCACCTTCGATGTTGGTTCCATTTACCAAACCGGAGATAAAGACACCCGCTCACTCTGCCTACAATTTCTACATTTCACAGTTACGCATTCGCATCGAGATGTCATTTGGCTTGTTAGTAAACAAGTGGCAAGTATTTCAGCGAGCTCTAGCGGTCGACTACATGCACACCGGGCTCGTGATTAAAACATGCATGAAGTTGCACAACTTCTGCATCGATGATCGCATGCAAGCGTCCACCTGTCGGTCTCGTCGTTCGTCCGCGGTGGAAGAATATAATGCGCTCGAAAACTGCAGCTACAGGCCCACGACGGAGTCGAACACAGACCAACATCACATCAAGGTGAAAAATGGGCACATTTTGCGGCAAGTAGTCATGGAACACATCCAAGATCACAACATGGCACGACCGAACTGAAGATTGCTCCGAAATGTATATGTTTTGCTTTAACTACCAATAATTTCTCCTTCGAGCTTCTCAGCTTTCTCTTGAAGCACTTCAATACGACGTCGCATGCGTTCTTTCTCTTCTCGAAGTGTATCAGTTGGCATTCCTTTCATGTTGCGTCCATGTATGGTTCTTCGGTCATCTCTAGAGCGCGGCGGTGGCGGACCAGTATCCCATCAATTGCTGCCAGGCGTTCAGTTTTGTCGTCACGCTCCATACGAGCACGCTGCACTCGCACCAATGCTGTTTTCTCGGCGATAAGTTCCGTCTTCGTGCTTGTTTCGGCGTCAACTAACTTGGTTAGAACTCCTACCAGCGACGAAATGGAGTCCTCGCTTGTTGGCCCCTTCTGTCTCTTCCGATTTTTTGGTGGTGTCGCTTGAGCGGAGGTGCCTTCTTTGGTCGAGTCGTCTTCGTTCTCTTCGTAGACGCCGCCAGCACAAAACTCACGCCCTGCGTTGCGAACTTCGCACCACAAGTTAAGATACATGACGGCTTTATCGCCTTTGCAGAAGTTCCAAAATTCGGCGTGAGAACCGGAGAGTTGGTTGCGTGCTTCAGCTTGGGCGAATGCCGCATGAACTTCCTTCCACATCGACTTCAGTTTAGCTGCGGAGTGAACAGTTATTTGGTCTGGGCGAATGCCGTCGAAAAGCGAGTCTTCCGATACGAGCTGTCGTAAATTGCATTGGCCATGTTGAACGCAGCAGCAACCTCCTCCCAAAATCTCGATCCACCTTCATCTAATTCCTTCCGCGTGAGTTGATCACCCGACGAAATGAATCGCTCAAAGAATTCATGCGAGAAGAGAACGTTGATTAGGCGAAATACGCAGTGCCTGGTCCTGCGAGCTTCGGCGAGGTCGTTACCGTTGTTGGATCGCTTTCCTAGTCGTTGCTTTGAGAGCAGTAACGCCACGCCACCTTTTGATGTATCATACGCGCTCAGAATCGACACACGCTCCTCCTTCTTCGTGTTCTTTGCGACGCAGAGTTTTCGTGCTGTGCACTCCAGTTTTAGCTGATCTACTGTCCACAAACAGTAGTCGTCGGAGGTTGGAGGTGGGACAGCTCGCTTGCTTCCGGGCTTCTGGCTAGCACTCCACTTGGTGCTCGTGGCCGACGATGCTGTCGACTCCTGCTGCTCTATTACTCCACGGTGAAGAACAACTCGGAAATGAACACCTCCGTGCCCTCAGTTTTGAAGAAAGCAAAAGATAACCGATGAGATCATGCGCTCGTTAAGAATAGAAACTGGGATCATACTCCTGCATACCCGAATCACTCCGAGGATCATGAGCCATGATCCCGTTAGGAACGGCCCTTAGATACGATTTCTCTGAAAGTAATCTGCTGTCAGCAACACTCGATGCTCGACTTCTTTGGACGTCTTGCACAAAATGGGTTTAGAAATAGTTAAGTACCCTTGAATAGTGATAATGACGTATTTTTGTATGACAAACCAGTAACTAGGGGATAGAGGCACATTTGACTTGTGCTTGTACTGTAGTATAGTGGACGGCCCTCTCCATACTCTCCGTGAATCACTATTCAGGATATCACGACCAAGAGGATTGTATGTAAGGACCCCAGGTAGCTTGACAAGTGAACCCATAGCCAGACCACATGCAAACGTGCATATAACAGGAGAGGGTGGGGAATGCATCTTCGCTCGGTAGGCACAGGATAGGATATTTTCAGTGCCCTCTGTATTCTAACCCAGTATCTTTGCTAGTGCTGTCTTCTGTAGCGTTGTGAGGTGGCGAGGGAAAACGATGTCGAATCGGATGCGCAGGTCGCCGCGCTCGCCTGGCTGGCTAGAGATCGGCATGCCTTCCTTCTTCACGACCTTCTCGGAGCTTGGACTCACCACTTCGTTGCACGAAATGGCCAGCTTTCGGCCGTCCAGCGTAGGCACCTCGACGCAGTAGTCTCCAAGCGCGTCGCTCAGTTTCAGCTTGGCAGTGAACACGAGGTGGGCGCCATCTCGGTTGAACAAGCTGTGCTCCTGCTGCGCCACCTGGAAGATGACGTCGCCGGCTTCGTTGGTGCGAGTCTCGTTGCCTTCCCGGTCGAACGTGATCTTGGTGCCAGCCTTCCAGCCAGGCTTGACCTTGATCAGGAAAGTCTTGGCATCGTCCACCAGCTCGTCGTTTTGCAGCCGCTTGCGCTCGATGATGACGGACTTGGTGGTTCCCTGAAACAGCTCTTCCAGCGTACACAGGAGCTCTCGCACGATGGGCTCAGCCTTATCGGGGCCCTTCTTGCGCAGCGAGCTGGCAAACGGCAGTGTGTCGCCAAAGCCAAAGTCGCCGAACGGGTTGCTCGTCCCGAAGAACTTGTTGAAGACGTCCTCGGACGCACGCTCGTTGAAGGCGTAGCCGTCGCGCATGTCGCCGTTTTCATCCGGCACGCCGTTCTTGAGGCCGTCGTAGCCGTACTGGTCGAAGACGGCGCGGCGCTCCGGGTCGCTCAGCACGTCGTACGCCTCGGAGATCTCCTGGAAACGGTACTGAGCTTCAACCAGGTTGTTCTTGTTCTTGTCCGGGTGCCACTTCATGGCGAGCTTGCGATAGCTGCACACACAAACACAGACCGCGTTTCAGCTCTCCCGACTCCCAACGCCACCGTGAACAACGTACGCCTTCTTGATCTCCTGCTCCGACGCGCCACGCGGGACTTGCAGCAGCTCATAGTAGTCCATTCCTGCACAGATCCTCGCTCTACGATCGTCGTTTCGAGGAATGGAGCAGTCGAGTCGACGCCTAAAAATGAAGAAGCAACGCTCCAGAGACGCCGACAGAAAACCGTGTGTAGATATATTACGTCCCGTCGGCTGTAGCTGGCGTACACCCTTGGCTCCGAGCTAGAAATCGCGGTAGAGCATGAGCATGCCGTCCAAGTGGATGATGGCGCGGTCGAGACGGTCGAGTGAGCGGCTGAGCTTGTCGAACTTGTCGAGATCGTTGGCTTCGACCAGCTGCTCGGAACGCGCGATGAGCTCCTTGTTCTCCTCGGCCTCGAACTTGCGTCGCCGACGAAGACGGCACAGCGAGTCCTGGACGCGCTCCGCGATGCGCGTCTGCATGTGCGGCACGTCGACCGACCAGCAGAAGAAGGTGAAGGCCGGGTTGTGGTCCGCGCGCTTGGGGATCTCCTGCATCTTCAGCAGCTTGTCCGTGTACAGCTCGTACAGTCGGTGCCGCACGTCGTTCGACGGCAGCAGCGCCAGCTCGCCAATGGTTTTCTGCTCTAACTGCCGCTTCTCCATGAGCAGACGCACGATGCGCGCGCTCGCGACGCCGTACTTGTCCTGGATGTACGCGCGTGTCGTGGCCTGCTGCAGGAACTCGATGATCTTCTGCATGTGCACCACGTATTGGCCGCCGTCGCCTGGACGCGCTTGGGTCGGGTCGAAGGCCTCCTGAGCGACCTTCATCACCATGCCGGACTTGTCCCGGCACATGACCATAATGTAATTCAGCAGCAGACGCCACGGGTTGTTGGCCTCGGAAGGGAGCGCCTTCTTCACACTGTCCATGTCAAAGAGAGCGCGCGCCGAGACGGGGAACGACGTGGGCTCGTCCTTCTCGCGTTCACGCGGCGACGAGTGCTGCAGCATGGCCTCGACGATCACACCGGCCACGGCGTTGATGTTCTCCTTCGCAAACCTGATGCACGCCTTGTGGCGCAGATCCCGCAGCAGCTGCGTCACTCCAAAACGCCACACCAGCGAGCGCTCGTCCGTGGTGGCTCCAGAACCGTCCGGAGCCTCTTCGCCGCTCGTTTCTCCACCAGTGGTGCCATCAGACGTGCCGCGCGTGGGCAGCTTAGCACGCTTCGAGCTCTTCTTGCGCTTGGAGCCACGGCTAGACGACGACGAAGCGGATCTGGGTTCCCACTCAGCCTCCGAGTCGTCCTTTTCAGTACGAGCTGCTTCATCCGCTTCCAGCATCATTTGCAACTCGACAGGCACGGCGTTGCCGGACGGCTGAGACGGCGCCTTCCGCTTCTTCCCACGCACTGTGATTCCATCCTCGTCAAGCGCTTTCCCGCTTTTGTTTGTATTTCCACTAGCAGCTGCGGTGACGGCGGCTTTGCTGTTGAGGTTGCTGGTCGGTCCCTTATCCTGACCGCGCATGATGCTGGCAGGGAACTCGGGGGCCTCTTCGGGCTCCACCACCTTCAGGTCTAGCGGGTGCACTCGCGAGATGTAGCGCTTCTTGGCCATCTCCACGAACGCCTCGCGCACCAGGTGGCGGCACTCGTCCAGCTCCTCCTCACTCATCTCGTCCTCCGCGACGGCTTCCTCGCCAGCTTCCTGCTCCTTCTGCTTCTGACGACGCAACTCCGCCAGGTTGTAGGCCATGGTCTCGATAGACTGGTCCATGCGCACGCGGCCCTGCACCAGCACCTCTTCCATGATCACCTCACCTTCCACGCCGAACGTGTCCTTGGCCAGTTCGACGAACTTGGGGAACCGCAGACGGTACAAAGCCTCCTGCACATTAATCTGCCACGCAAAAGCACAAAAATTCACCGTCAATCGTCATTTTCTACAATAATAACAATAAAACAGCAGCATTTTCCCCCACATTGTAGGCGACAGTAGCCGGAACGCCTCGAGTCGCCGCAACGGGCGTCACGTCCAGCAAATTGTGCTGCAGCAGCTTGAGCAGCGCACACTTGATCTGCAGCATAATAAGATAAAGTTAAGATCCGGATGAAATCATCGGTTCAATGGATAGATTTTATCCACTGACCTCGTGCACCGAGGGTGGCGAAGAGGAGGCTTGACGCTGCAGTTTGTGCGCGAGTTCGGGCAGCCGCAGACCTTCGGCGCGCAGCAGCGCCTCGGCCACCTTCTCGGCCACATCACCGAGGTCCTCGCGCACGATGCTGAGCACCAGCGCGCGCTCCGAGCGCGTTGCGAACGTCGCCTTCTTGTCGCCCATCCGTCTACCCAAGTAATGGCTGGCCGAAAGCTCGCGGATTGTAAGGTTGCGTGAATGTAAACGATATTTTGGATTAATGTCATATACACCAAGTGCAACATTCGAGCAACTTCACATTGAATGGACCACTGATTGAACGATGCCCGAGGCAGGTCGCAAGCGCGCGGCGGAGGAGACGGACGCCATGTCTGACGTGTCCGAGGGCGAGATGGAGGAGCAGCTGTGCGCACAGGCGGCCGAGGCGCTCAACCTCTTCTTCCGCTCGCACAACGTCGACGCCAGCGTACGCAAAGCCCTTTTCGACACTTCCTGGATTAAGGTTTGTCAAAAATATGCGGTACTGCTGAATTGTAGGCGGAGATGGCGCGCAACCGACTTAAGAACGCGCTGTTCCTGATCGACCAGCGCCGTCGTCGAAATGATTTCCCCGCATTGGCGGATACCATTTCTCAGGAGGCCCTGCAAGGGTTCAAGCAACAGAGTGAGTACTGTACCAGACTATGGGGGCAGTTATCTAGTACTTATGGGTGTTTGTTGTTGTTGTTATTATTGTTGTCAGCTTCGGAGCTGCCGGGGCCACCCGACCGCCGGGTGAAGCACACGATCCAGATTGGGCTCGTGAACCCGAGCGAGACTTTGTACAAGCGCGCGGTGATTCTGCCCAAGGTGCCGCCCATCCCCACTGCCACCATGTGGACGGCATTGACCAAGAACTACGAGGTGGAGGACGAGCCGACGCTCAAGTACCTGCCCTACTTTGGCGACGACGACGATGAGGACGTCGTGTCCGAGTACTACCAGATCAAGTGAGAAGAGGGTTTCTGGTGGTTGGACGTGGGGTCAGATGTCTGACGTTGAAATGTTGTTGGTACGTTTGGTAGACAGCAACAGACGAGCGCGTGTGAGGTGGAGTTTATCAAGGAAATGTGTGAAGATGTGCTCAAGAGTCTGCAGTCCACGTGGGACCTCACGCCGAGCGATCTTAAGCGCGTGGCAGGCGTCATTCAAGTCGAAGAAGAGGTCTGCAATCCTCCTTGCAGGGCGATTGCTTCGTTAAGATGGGTGCTCATCGGTTGCCATTGTATCATCGTGGACGCGCAGGTTTTGGTCGAGGTGCACAAAAAGTTGCGTGTGGCTCAACGCGCGGCGAAGAAGAAACGGCGCATGGAAGCGATGGCAGCCGCCGACGGGCAAATGCAGTCGACGGTGGAGAACGGATCTCGAGACGGAGCGGAAGAAGCTGGGGAGCAGACCAACATTTCGATGGAGGAATACTTTGAGCTTTACGAGAAGTCAGCTGATTCCTACCGCAGTACGTGTCCGTCCCGCTTGACCTGGTCTAACCTGCTGATGGCTTACGCGTTTTCGCGCACAATGTTTGTCTTGCATCTCTTTTTGCGCAGGTCTTTTCTGTCGACGATGCTTTGTCTACGACTGCGACTACCATGGCTGCCTCGAGCAGCCAAAGCTGGTGCGTCTGCAGGCTTTCTGCCAAGGAGTAACTGAGGCTTCCTTCTCGGGCAACTAATGCGAGTGTTTGATGGGCCCGCAGAATATCTCGGAGCAAAATGCTGTTGCACTGAACGCGAAGGAGAAGGACGCGTTGATCAACACTGGGCGTAACTGCGGGAACGACTGCTTTCTCGGCCAAATGACTTCTCCGACCAATGGGTTCTCCAAGGCCCGTGCCATCTCAGCTACTTTCGGGTGGGACAAATTGACGCGTAGTATCTGCGCGCGTGTGTATTTCCTTTGCTCGGGGAACTTTTGTGAAATGGCAAAAGTTCTTGGCGACAAGACGTGCATGGAAGTCGCCGAAATGTGCGCATACTACGATATCAACGACCACAGCTTGCCCAAGGAGGTACGTGCAAGCAGTGATTGGGTTTGATGCCTACGCAACTGCATTAACGAGCTTGATGTGTACCAGGTTCGACAGGCTCGCGCTCCGTCCAAAAGCCGTCGCTCGCGAAAGAAAAAGAGTACGCGCATTTCGACTGCGCATTTACAGAGTACGTTGCGCGTGGTCCTCTTCGAGACACGAGTGCATGTGCTTCATATTTTCATATTTGCATGTCATGCATGAACTTTGGTCACCCTGGATACGCTGCGATGCTTCGAGAACAATGCAACGCGGCCGCATGACGTGACACACATTAAGTTACTCGCACCCTTCATGTTCCTCCTGAGACGCGAGAGATCATACTTGTTGGGCCTTTGCTGGGTTGCACATCTATCGATGTGATGCTGTATACAGGAGTCCTGAAGCTGCTTCGGAGGATGTTTTACTCACTCATTTGGTGCATTTGTACATGTTCATGGACACTGCAGGCTCTCAAAACGGCGTGATGAACTCCGTCCAGATCAAGTACGATAGCTAGTTGCTGTGACGTCGCATCTATCTGTCACTGATGTTATGGGTTGATCGTCTGCCTGTCTTGGTTACCTCAGAATCGAGCCATGCTCCCATTCAGGGCCATGCGAGCCAGGGGTCTGCTCTTGTATGGAGGACGGCATCTTTTGCTCCAAGCACTGCTTCTGTGTCCACGACGATTGCAAGATTTTCTTCCCTGGATGCCAGTGTCAGCGTGGCCGCTGCCGTACGAAGGCGTGCCCATGCTTCTGCGCCGGCCGGGAGTGCGATCTCGATACGTGCAAAGTATGCTGTGCTGATGAAATTGCTGCGCGAGAAGAGGGTGAGCAGTATGACGCCAACGCGGACAAGGCCAACAAAGAGGACAAGCACCAAACGTCGTGTCAGAACCGCAGCATTGCGCTTGGCAAGCAAAAGCACGTTCGAATGGGCCGCTCGAAGCTGAGTGCTGCTGGCTGGGGACTTTTTGTGGACGAATTTGTTGCCAAGGATGAGTTTATCATCGAATACATTGGCGAAATGGTGGGCCAAGAAGAAGCTGATAGGCGTGGATCCGTCTACGACAAGGTCGACCGCAGGTACGATACGAAGACCACTGCCACAAGTGGTGTGCTCTTGCTTTTCTAACGCTTTTGTTCTGATCAATTCGCTGCTAGTTATTTGTTCAATCTGGATACCAAGACGGTGATCGATTCCACGCGAAAGGGGAACAAGACGAGAGTACGTACATATTGCCGTAAAATGTTGCTTTGCAACCTCATTTCCTTTATCCTACGCTAGTCTTATTGACGCGACCGTTTGATTCTCATTTTCGCGCCACCCTTAGTTTATTAATCATTCTTCCAAGAGTCCGAACTGCGCGTGCAAGATCATGAACGTCAGCAGCGATTTCCGGATCGGTTTGTATGCAATCCACGACATCGCGCCGCACACCGAGGTATGGTCACTGGTTCATCAGAGTAGAATTTTCTTCACGATTCTAACTCGTAGCGTCCGTAACTCTTGTCCAGCTTTTCTTCGACTACGGGTACGACAAGGAACTGTACCATGCCGAGCTGCTCAAGCAACCAACCGTCACGGAGTGGATGAAATAGGGCGGTCCAATCTCGCCAGCGTTACGACGTTTGACTGGATCTCTTGGGTATCTTGATGGTTTCGATTTGCAACTGTACAACATGAGCAACAAACTGAGCTCGTTTAAAGCTGAAAACTCAAGGGGTGGGTAATGCGCGGACTGCTGGAAGTTGCGCTGTGATGGAGCTCGTTAGTGAAGACCAGTAACGGCTTGGACAATTGAATGATCTCTAGACTGTAGAACACCACTCCCTCAGAGCCAATTGGCGCCACCAGAACCCGTACGTACGTGTGCAAGACTTCGATTCATTGATGAATCGTTTTGGCCATCTCTTGACATATTTTCTGAAGGCGAAATGAGCTGACATGGTGGCAATTTACCAACACTTGCACTACTGTAACCGACTGGCTCCAACTGCAAACAGGTGTTGTGGGAAGTGATGTTACAGTTTTGAAGTGTTTGCTGTGAGCGATGCAAGAATTTGCGGCGGCCACCTGCCAATTAAACCACGGTTTGTACTTGTCGTGTGCCTTTCACCAGAGTATCCCCACCACAACAGAATCATTCGTTTGATGACGTCGAGTCCAGTGGAGGGTGTAGTACACAAGCAAGCGATTCACGCTGCAGGAGTTCGCCCAAGTGCCACCTAGGTTCGAAAATCACTTTCAAATTGTACGTCAACGGGTCACGGACAATGATTGCGCTGCTGCTTCCGTTGATCGTTGTCTCCTGGGCCACAGAACACACACGGACATCCCCCGTGCTTGTGTTACCGATCCTTCCGGTGCAACGCGAAGGGCGTCATGTGCTCGTACAACAGCGTGAACGGCATCCCGATGTGCGCGAACGGCGCGCTGGAGCAGACGCTGCTGAGAGACACGCTGGGCTTCGATGGCTACATCACGAGCGACTCGGGCGCCGTAGAGGCCATCTCGGACATGCACCACTACGCGGGCTCTCAGTGCGAGGCGGCGCGCCTGGCCATCAGCGCAGGCACGGACATTAACAGCGGCAAGTCGTACGAGGCGTGTCTGAAGAAGCTGGTGGAGAGCGGCGATCTGGAGGAGAAGGTGCTGAACGACGCGCTGCGCCACACGCTGAAGCTGCGCTTCGAGCTGGGGCTGTTCGACCCGGTCGACGACCAGCCGTACTGGAACGTGACGCCCGACGAAGTGAACACGGCGGCGGCGCAGGAGCTGAGTCTGAATGCGACGCGCAAGTCGCTGGTGCTGCTGCAGAACAACGGGTCGGTGCTGCCCCTCCGCAAGGGCGTCAAGCTGGCGGTGGTGGGTCCGCACGCCAAGTCGAAGCGCGGATTGCTGGGCAACTACCTGGGCCAGATGTGTCACGGCGACGACGACGAGGTGGGGTGCGTGCAGACTCCGCTGGAGGCGATCAACGCCACGAACGGCGTGTCGAACACGACGTTCGCGGCGGGCTGCGACATCAAGGACAACTCGACCGCCGGATTTGACGAGGCTGTGCGCATGACGGAGGCGGCGGACGCCGTGGTGCTGTTCCTCGGCATCGACAAGACCGTGGAGGGGGAGGTTGGCGACCGCGACGACATCAAGTTGCCGGGTGTGCAGCTGCAGCTTCTGAAGCGCGTGCGAGAAGTAGGCAAACCCACGGTCGTGGTGTTGATCAACGGCGGCGTACTAGGAGCAGAGGAGATCGTGCAACAGACGGACACACTCGTGGAGGCGTTCTACCCGGGCTTCTTCGGCGCGCGGGCCATGGCGGACGTGCTTTTCGGGGAGGTGAACCCGAGCGGCAAGTTGCCCGTGACCATGTACCGGTCCGACTACGTGGACAAGGTGCAGATGAAGAGCATGGATATGACGGTGTACCCGGGCCGGACGTATCGGTACTTCAAGGGCGAACCGGTGTTTCCGTTTGGGTGGGGGCTCAGCTACACGTCGTTCTCGTTGTCCATCGACAATGGTACAGCCACGAGCTCGAACTCGAACTCAACCGCGGGATCGAGCTCGAGTTTGCGATCTGGCAGTGAAGACCTGGTGGGTTTATCGAGCGGGGAGGTATCGGACAGCTTGAACGCGACGATCTCGATGGTGGTGTCGAACGACGGCGACGTGGCTGGCGACGAGGTGGTGTTTGCATTCTTCCGTCCTGTGAGCACAGGCGCGACGGGCCCAGCGACGCTGCTGAACGAGCAGCTTTTCGACTACCAGCGCTTGAGTCTGGAGCCTTCGGAGAGCAGGCGCGTGAATTTCACGGTGGGTCGGAGCACGTTAGCGTTGGCGGACACGGATGGGAACTTGGTGAGCTATCCCGGTTCGTACGAGATCGTCGTGAGCAACGGCGTGAGCGAGCGTTTGACGGTCAGCGTGGAGGTGGCGGGCGACAAAGTGGTTGTTTGGGAGAGCGTCCAACCGTTTCCTCTTTCAGAAGATTTGGCAACTTCAGTGGCGGCTTCGAGGAGAAACGCCCGAGACAGCTTCTTGCTCTTTACTTGCTGTGCTCGTTATGGTGGGGTGACTTCGATTAAACGAGCCTCAAATTTTCTCCAATGCGGATGATCCGATGGTGTGAAGCATCCTTCACACACATGGATGTGCGTTGCAGTGTTGGATGGATGGTAGCCTTATACTTCGGCAATTACTCCAGAACGGAAGAGCGAGGATTTCTCAGGGCCAACTCTTCACACACGCAACCAGCTTGCTTTGCCAGCATGAGATTTGATGGCGCGCCCTTATCGGTGTCGAGCATGCCAAGTGATCTCTGGAGAATCAAACTCGGCGCCATCTGACAGTTTTACAGGTCGCGTGAATGAAATGCCACTCAAGAATTCTCCTACCAACGTCAGTACCGATGAACTCCTGCTCGCTCTACCCTCCGAACCGTTTCAAGCACGCCAACGATGTGATCGGACGCGTGATGCAGCGCAGAGCACCCAACAAGGGCTGTGTTTTTAACGATGCATTCGCTCCCGCAAGCCGCAACTACCGCAGCAACAGCATGCTCCCACGGTTTCTGTATCGAACCCACCCGCGGCTAAAATACCAATCTCAGCTACACCAGAACCATTAGCAGTGACGACCAAGCAGCTGAAGGAGACACTGAAGACCATCGAAAGAAGACGTGGCCGCCGCACTCTTCTCAGACACCAACCACGAGGTAACTAGCGCGGTGCTGCTGCCACCTGCTTCATATTGTTCCTTCGTAATCGGGCGCAAGCTCTCTCAGACACGAGTTCAGCACGTTGTAGCCGTACAGGAACATGTAGGACGGCTCCACTGACGGGTTCTTCGACAGTCCAATGGCCACGCGCTTGAGGGCTTCCTGCAGCGTGGCCGTAGCCTGAGCACCCGCATCCGTGGCCCGGAAGCGTTTGACCAGCGCACTCACGACTTCGTCGGCCAGTTCGGTAGAACCAACTGCAGCAAAATAAGCAGGTAACCGCCTCCGAGAAATGGGTCATCTGCATCAGCTGCGATTCTTGAGGAGGCGACGCAAGTTGATCGAGCGCGACGTTCGCAAGCGTCACGATGAGATCAAGAGTCTCAAGGTGCAGCACTTAAGAGCAGCCATAGATATCCCGACACAGCGTGACGGTCTAGAGTATTGCGGTGGAGTAGTTCAACCTTTCCCCCCACGGATACCGATCGCCAGTGATGGACATGGTGGTGAACAAGGAGGTAAATGGTTCCCTTTAGCTGCGATATTGTATTGTCACCGCTTCTTCTAAACGCCCATTGAAGGTGCTCTTGGCTGACGGACAGATGCTTCGCGTAGAAGGAAAACTACGGCAAATAAGTATTAGTACAAATTCAAGCGAATTTTGCATGCTAACTAGTTGTGTATCTTCAAGTCTAAAACCAGCACCAAGAGCAACATCGCCAGACCAAATGCTAAGCTGCTGCTTGGAGACCGCCAGTCGCTGCCGAAACGACCGACGTCGAAGATTTCGCAGACTGAGGGAATGGTGACACACGATCCCGAACAACCACTTTATCGCCCGTCACCTCCACGCTGACCGTCAAACGCTCGCTCACGCCGTTGCTCACGACGATCTCGTACGAACCGGGATAGCTCACCAAGTTCCCATCCGTGTCCGCCAACGCTAGCGTGCTCCGACCCACCGTGAAATTCACGCGCCTGCTCTCCGAAGGCTCCAGACTCAAGCGCTGGTAGTCGAAAAGCTGCTCGTTCAGCAGCGTCGCTGGGCCCGTCGCGCCTGTGCTCACAGGACGGAAGAATGCAAACACCACCTCGTCGCCAGCCACGTCGCCGTCGTTCGACACCACCATCGAGATCGTCGCGTTCAAGCTGTCCGATACCTCCCCGCTCGATAAACCCACCAGGTCTTCACTGCCAGATCGCAAACTCGAGCTCGATCCCGCGGTTGAGTTCGAGTTCGAGCTCGTGGCTGTACCATTGTCGATGGACAACGAGAACGACGTGTAGCTGAGCCCCCACCCAAACGGAAACACCGGTTCGCCCTTGAAGTACCGATACGTCCGGCCCGGGTACACCGTCATATCCATGCTCTTCATCTGCACCTTGTCCACGTAGTCGGACCGGTACATGGTCACGGGCAACTTGCCGCTCGGGTTCACCTCCCCGAAAAGCACGTCCGCCATGGCCCGCGCGCCGAAGAAGCCCGGGTAGAACGCCTCCACGAGTGTGTCCGTCTGTTGCACGATCTCCTCTGCTCCTAGTACGCCGCCGTTGATCAACACCACGACCGTGGGTTTGCCTACTTCTCGCACGCGCTTCAGAAGCTGCAGCTGCACACCCGGCAACTTGATGTCGTCGCGGTCGCCAACCTCCCCCTCCACGGTCTTGTCGATGCCGAGGAACAGCACCACGGCGTCCGCCGCCTCCGTCATGCGCACAGCCTCGTCAAATCCGGCGGTCGAGTTGTCCTTGATGTCGCAGCCCGCCGCGAACGTCGTGTTCGACACGCCGTTCGTGGCGTTGATCGCCTCCAGCGGAGTCTGCACGCACCCCACCTCGTCGTCGTCGCCGTGACACATCTGGCCCAGGTAGTTGCCCAGCAATCCGCGCTTCGACTTGGCGTGCGGACCCACCACCGCCAGCTTGACGCCCTTGCGGAGGGGCAGCACCGACCCGTTGTTCTGCAGCAGCACCAGCGACTTGCGCGTCGCATTCAGACTCAGCTCCTGCGCCGCCGCCGTGTTCACTTCGTCGGGCGTCACGTTCCAGTACGGCTGGTCGTCGACCGGGTCGAACAGCCCCAGCTCGAAGCGCAGCTTCAGCGTGTGGCGCAGCGCGTCGTTCAGCACCTTCTCCTCCAGATCGCCGCTCTCCACCAGCTTCTTCAGACACGCCTCGTACGACTTGCCGCTGTTAATGTCCGTGCCTGCGCTGATGGCCAGGCGCGCCGCCTCGCACTGAGAGCCCGCGTAGTGGTGCATGTCCGAGATGGCCTCTACGGCGCCCGAGTCGCTCGTGATGTAGCCATCGAAGCCCAGCGTGTCTCTCAGCAGCGTCTGCTCCAGCGCGCCGTTCGCGCACATCGGGATGCCGTTCACGCTGTTGTACGAGCACATGACGCCCTTCGCGTTGCCGTCCACGATGGAGGACCGGAACGCCGGGAAGTACGTGTCGGCGAAGTCGTAGGCCGACACCACGGCGTCGAACTGCATGCGGTCCACGCCGCCGTAGTTCTCGTACGAGTATGCGGCGTAGTGTTTGAGCGTGACCACCGCCTGCAAGTAGCGCTTGTCCTTGCCCTCCTGCAGGCCGCGCGTGTACGCGACGCCATACTTGCTGTTCACGAGCGGGTCTTCGGACGGCGTCTCCATGTTGCGTCCCCACCGCGGGTCTCGGTTGATGTTGATGTTGGGCGACCAGCAGTCAAGTCCCAAGTGCGGACCGGCGGCGTAGTTCTCCCTGGCACCTTCGAGCCACAGCGCACGCAGCTCCCAGCCGATGACTTGGGCCATGTCGAACACGATCTGCGGATCGAACGTGGCCCCGAGGTTCACGGGGTTCGGGAACGACGTGGGGCAGTTGGTGCCGCACGTGGACTGCACGCCGTGAACGCAGTTGGCGCCCCAGTTGTACTCGGGCAGCCCGATGCTGTCGATGTTTCCTCTTGGACTGGCGCGGGCGGTGAGCAGCGTTGCCTTCTCTTGCAGCTGGAGCCGGGGCAGCAGATCCTCGACACGCAGGTATGCTGACAACGACGGATTGCAGAATGGCAGCTTTTGGTTCTCCTCTCCGACACAGGCGCGCGGGATGTCCGTGCTAGTTGACGCTGCAATGAAGTTGGCAATGCCTAGTAAAACGGGTAGTACCAGCATGGTGCTGTGGTTGTGCTTTCAAGTCGTCGTGGTTCTTGGGATCAGTTGGAGTTGGCGACACGAAGGTCAAAATGAAAGTGGATGGTCCTCCCCGAAAGCGCCCGGCAGACGAACCCATGTTCACGACTGTGTCGGGCGCAGGTGGCGCGGCGACGAACCTGTAGGTGTCGGATGTTTACTGTCTCGAGAGCATTCGGATCGGGGTTTGGAAAGTCGTGAATCGAGTCTCGACTATGGAGGCGTGGGTTCTAAACGTAGAAAGGCCTTAAAACTGTTTGTACTTGTTTCAAATTGTGTTTATCCATCGCAGTGGGCGTCGCGCAAGCTATCCACGAACGCACAAAACATCCCCTGCGAGCGTCTCGTAAGCGGAACAGAATGCACGGACTCGCATGTTGACTTTACGCCAAGAAGAGACACGGATGACATACCCACAAGGGAGGCTAGTAAGGAAGAAATTGCACTTTCGAACTGTGTGAGAGTTTGGAATTGAACTCCTGGGCGGACCAGTCACTCCTCCGTGGCACCTGAGTTTTGCGCCACACACTCGTGTTGCAATTGTGCAAGCAAAAGAGGAGGATAGTCTTGGTGGCTTACCCAGGGGTTTACCACATCACACGGTGATAAATTCAACGAAAACGTTAGCAGGGCCCTCGGTGAGTACAGTCCTCAAGTGTTGATATCCTTGTCGAAGCCTTTCATTATTTGGCATCTCCCTGTGCAACGATACGTATGCCACGACTATCGTAGACAACGACAGCGATTTTTATAGTCTTTCATTGCAGCAAAACGCGGTGGAGCCACCGCTAAGCGCAAGCAACGACTTGCGCATTTTGAAGAATTTAGACGTTAGACTTATCCATTTCAGATACCATTTCATTCCTCCGCCGACAAATCAAGAGCTCGATTGCTTTACCTTGTGATCGACTGAAACAGAAATATATAAGTCGGTGGATGAAGGTTGCAAGTTCGGCAAGCCTCCGCGCTTTCCCTAAATCATTTTCAATATCGAATTTCCAGCGCAATGTCTGAGAGCAACTTCTCGGATGCTGACAACGATTCTTCCCTTGCTAGACGACATCCGTGTTGCTTAGTGGCCACGGCAGCCGATTTCTGACAAAGAGCTTTTGGTCGGGTACGGCCGTCCGCCGCGCAACGTTTGCGACCGAACCATTGGTGAATGATCCATAACTTTGAGTCCTGTGAGCATGTCAATAGCTGCTGCTGGATGTGAGGAGGACAACGACTACTTTGGGCATGCGTTTTGTGAGATCGTTGATGTACTGTTCACAGCGTGTTACCTTCACGTGAAGACTGTGGTGAAGACACATTATCAACGCAGGCGGTCTAGACGATATGACTCGTGTGTTCGAGGGCTCGGGTGCTCCCTAACGACGCACACACATTGTTTACGGATTTCACCCCAGCGACGAAGCCCCCGATACGGATGGACAACTGCTCGCTTTAGCCGCCCAACCATCCTTATCTGACGGGCGATGTGATCGGCAACGTGGTGCAGCGAGCATGGATGCACGTCCCCGCCGACGGAGTCTTTGCTAGCGTCGGGGGCTTCTCCGCCTGCAAGTGAGCCGATTGCTCTCTCAGGCCTGCAAATCAAGAAAACCAACAAGGCCACCAGTCGAAAGCGGTCACTGCTCTCAACGCCTGATAGCACTGATCATAGTAGCAGCATGACCATGCTGGCGCGTACTGTCCAAAATCACGAGCAGAACCTCACTCACCGCCGCATGAACCGGGTCCGGTACCGCCAGAAGCAGCGCGAGCTGAAAAAAAACAGCTTGAAAAGAGACCAGACAACTACGACACGAGGTACACGACCTGGAGCTTCGTCGACACAGCGCTTCAATCGGTGGCCCGACGCAGCAAACCCTACGTCTCCCGCCCTCCGCACCATGGCGCTCAATTTCCTTCGAGCGTCGGGTGGGCACTTTGGAGAACGGCAGCCGCGTGCTTGACGGCGCTTTGCTTTCGTGACACCCGACGGTCGAGGCAGCAGCATCGATAAATTTTGATGGTCGATTGAGTCAGCAGCATCGATAAGCTGCGCTTCAACTTCGTCAATCCCTGTCAAATCGGATCAAAAACACACTTCTGATTCCCCGAAAGTCCAAGAAGATCGTCACTAAAAGTCTCTTAGTAGCATGCTGCTCCTCCCAGTAGCAGCGCTGAGCGCGTTACTGATCGTCCCGGCGCATGGCGCCATCCCACGCGCGTGCTCCGAGCCACAGCACCAGCAATTGGCCTTCTGCAACGCGTCGCTGTCCACCTCCGAGCGCATTGAAGACCTACTGCGCCGCCTCCCGCTGGACGAGAAAGTGACGCTGCTCACGGCGCGAGCCAGCCCCAAAGGCAACATGAGCAGCATCGGGCTGCCCGAGTACAACTGGGGCGCCAACTGCGTGCACGGCGTGCAGTCCACGTGCGGCACCAACTGCGCCACGTCGTTCCCAAACCCCGTGAATCTCGGCGCCATCTTCGACCCTCAAGCCGTGTTCGACATGGCCCAAGTCATCGGCTGGGAGCTGCGTGCGCTGTGGCTCGAAGGTGCCAGGGAGAACTACGCCGCCGGTCCGCACTTGGGGCTTGACTGCTGGTCGCCCAACATCAACATCAACCGAGACCCGCGGTGGGGACGCAACATGGAGACGCCGTCCGAGGATCCGCTCGTGAACAGCAAGTACGGCGTAGCCTACACGCGCGGCCTGCAAGAGGGCAAGGACAAGCGCTACTTGCAGGCGGTGGTCACGCTGAAACATTATGCCGCGTACTCGTACGAGCACTACGACGGCATCGACCGCATGGCCTTCGATGCGGTCGTGTCGAGGTACGACTTCGCTGACACGTACCTGCCGGCGTTCAAAGCTTCGGTCGTGCAGGGCAAGGCCAAGGGCGTCATGTGCTCGTACAACAGCGTTAATGGCATGCCCATGTGCGCGAACGAGCAGCTGAACACCAAGTTGCTGCGTGAAGCGCTGGGCTTCGACGGCTACATCACCAGCGACTCGGGGGCGATTGAAGGGATCTACAAGCAGCGCCATTACACCAAGTCACTGTGTGAAGCGGGTCACCTAGCGATTCTCTCGGGAACGGACGTCAATAGTGGAAGCGTGTACAAGAAGTGCCTGGCGCAGCTGGTAACCAGTGGCCAGCTGCCCGAAAAGGCGGTGGATGATGCGATGCGGAGGACGCTCAAGCTCCGATTCGAGCTGGGCCTGTTTGACCCTATTGATGAGCAGCCGTACTGGCACGTGGCGCCCAGCGAGGTGAACACGGCCGAGTCGAAGCAACTGAGCCTCGACCTCACGCGCAAGTCGCTGGTGGTGCTGCAGAACCATGGCAACGTCCTGCCGCTAAGAAAGGGCAAGAAGCTGGCCGTGATTGGACCGCACGCGAAGGCTAAGCGTGCGTTGCTGGGCAACTACTTGGGCCAGATGTGCCATGGCGACTACCTTGACGTCGGGTGTGTGCAGACGCCACTGGAGGCGATCACCACTGCGAACGGCGCCTCCAACACTGTGTACGCCAAAGGCGCCGGTATTAACGACACGTCCACTGCAGATTTTGATGCGGCCGAAGCGGCGGCGCGAGGAGCTGAGGCCGTCGTCTTGTTCCTTGGAATTGACACGTCCATCGAGCGTGAGGCGTGGGACCGCGAAAACATCGACATGCCGAATATCCAGATGCAGCTACTGAAGCGAGTGCGCCGCGCGGGTAAACCGACGGTGGTGGTGCTGTTCAACGGCGGCGTAGTGGGCATTGAGGAGCTGATCTTGCACACGGATGGAGTACTGGAAGCATTCTACCCTGGCTTCTTCGGTGCTCAAGCCGTGGCTGATGTTCTTTTCGGCGACGCTATCCCAAGTGGCAAGCTTCCTGTCACCATGTACCCTTCAAACTACATTAAAAGCGTGGATATGAAGAGTATGAGCATGACCAAGTACCCTGGGCGTTCCTATCGCTACTACAAGGAGGTTCCGGTATTCCCGTTCGGTTGGGGGCTCAGTTACACGAAATTCACGCTAGCTCTCGATGGCGACAGCGACGTGAATGAGCCTCTTGTCGTAACGCGCGAGCTGGACCAGACCGTCTCCGTGATCCTGTCGAACGACGGGGACCTCGTCGGAGATGAAGTTGTGTTTGCGTTCTTCCGTCCACTGAACGTGACTGCAACTGGGAATGCGGCGCTGCTGAACGAGCAATTGTTCGACTACCGACGTGTGAGTTTACGCCCCACCCAGTACCGCAAGCTGAGCTTCCGCATTGAACAGAGCACGCTTGCAATGGTGGACGACAGCGGCAACCAGGCCAGCTTCCCGGGCTTCTACGAGGTCATCCTTACTAACGGCGTTCATGAGCGTGTGACGTTTGCCATCCACCTGATCGGTGAGTACGAGACGCTCAACACGTTCCCGACGGATGAAGGTTATATCCCTCCAGCTCAATCGGGGAATGTGCCCGTCAGCAGCATTCAATTGGATGCCACGCACGCTTTCGAGAATATCCGCATGCGTCCTAGCGGAGAAGAGCAGCCTGTTGCGATCGCCACGGCGTTTGATTAGTTCTATCCGGATATGGCGAAAATCCGCAAAGTAACTCGGTCTGCGATCGAAGAGTACCAAATGTCGAAGGCGTAAGTGTGCATCCTGCGCCGTAGAGACCGGATGAAATATACAGAAAAATATGATGACTTTTCCTCAATCACCGGGTTGAATTTGAGATCGAAAACCTGAAAATGCGCCGATGTCTTCCGCAGATTGTGCTGCCCAAGCACTGCCCGATAGATCGTCCGTCAACCGCGAGCTGTTACCACAGCAAGTCGATTGGTATTATTTTTTCCGATCAAGTTTTACTGTTCAAACAATGCCCGTCTGAAAGGGTATTAATAGCCATCCGAGAGAACGTTGAAGCATGCGTTCGTTCGTCTACCACGCTGGCACGCTTGCAAATCAGCAGCAAATGCGGTTTCTCCGCCTCTGCGGAGACGAACGTCCTCTTGCGCGGTGTTTTACTCGGGTCGGCTCGATCAGTGCCACTGATCGATCCGAGTCGAGTGATTCAGTGCCCCCCCCGTCGCGGCTTCCGCCAGCGACATCTATGAATCTTGAGCCTCTTGAGTCAAGAGAAGCGCTTCAACACCGCCGCTGCAGACTGGGTGGATCTTCTCGAGCCAAATGGCAAACCGAACCTAAGAGACACTTCAAACCTACACTTGATTCACAGCGCGATCCTCCCACTATCAGCTGGTACGACTAGCGCGACCGAAACGCCAAGCTCTGAAAGCGCTCGGATGTTCGATCATGAGTTCGCGTTCAAGGCTTCCTTCCGCCTCACTCTCTTTCGCGGTGACGGATTATCAGAATCTTGCAGTAGGCAAACTCTTAACTCTTTCATCTGCGCCGCGCGCGAACTGACACCTGCGCCCCGGACCGAGCTGCACTGTGCTGCGCACAAGCAGCCAGGAGAATCCCTCCTTCCGGCGACAACCACTTTCCGATGGCTAGAAGCGATTGCGCTCAGCGAATCCGGGTGTACACAATCCATGCAGCATCAGCGCGGGGTGATCGTGCTGTCGTTGCTGTCCCTTTTGTCGCAGGGTGTACGTTGTCTTCAGCCGGCAACTCCATGGCATAGTTTTGAAGAGCTCAATTATATCCGATTCTGTGCTTCTGTGGGGAACTATCCAGCGAACGCAGGTGCCTGCAGCCTATATTGGATCCCTGCTACGTCGAACTGCATCGAGAAGTGAGCAAATACGGGCTAGATAGGTAGACACTCGATAGACACTCGGGTGCTCTCTGGTCGGTCGCGCTAGCCATTTTTCCGGAACTGCAATGGCACCCGGCGTTGATTGGCTGAAATTGGGCGCATAGACGAGCATCATCAGCACGAGCGCCGTTGCCACGAGCATTCCCGATTCCTCGGAGCTCCTCGACGACGGCCATGGCGGAGGTGCTCTCGGACTCGTACATCACGCTGACGCCCACGGCGGCGACAGACAGCACCCTCGAGGCCAGCGACGTCCTGGCGCGCAAGTGGGCGGCCGCCTCCAAGCGCAAGGCGTCCATGGAGGTGCTCAAGGTGCGCGAACCCGATTGCGAGGACGCCGCGTCAGACCGCGACTCGTCCCGCACCGAGACGGACCACAGCTCAGAGATCGGCAACGATGAGACCCCGAGCACTGACGGCGACGACGTGTCCAGCAGCTCCCGGGCGGTGCTCGAGTCGGACGACGAGAGCGAGGGCGAGGAAGCCAGCGACGAAGAGGAGGAGGCGGAGCAGATCTCCACCTACGTGTGCGGGCTGCATGACCCCAAGCCCGTGCTGGTCGGTGAGTTGACAGCCTTGCTGGATGCTTGGAGGTGGCGGACGACGTGTCTAACCTGTTGTTTTGGTTGCCACGGAGCAGCGGAGCAGATCCCGTACAACCGCGTAGACATCATGCCGTGCGAGGCAAGCAACGGACACCCGGGCACGGCGGAGGCGCTCATGTTCCGCTATGAGATCTCAGTGGGGCGTGCGCTGCAGACGTTCGAGTGCTCGCCGTCCAGGGCGCTGGAAGTATTTAAGAAGCTATCGAGAGACAAGAACTGCGCCGGCCTGCTGCGCTTTATAGAGATGAACTGCTTGAAAGACGGCCTTATCGGGTCGCTCAAGAGGATTTACGCCTCGCCCGCGCAGATATCAACAGAAGTACGGGACGTGCTGGAGGCCATCTCCGACGTGGACGCCGTGCTGATGAACCCAACGTATCTGGATCTCGTCGGCGCGACGAAAGGGTCCACGTTGTGTCGTGAGATCGAAAAGCTACTCGAGTCGCACAGCAAGACGCCCGAGTCGGACGCGCCATGCATGTGCGATACCTACTACAACTCGGTGCAGCGCTACGGCGAGTTCTACCGCGAGCAGGCGCAGACAGCGAACCAGGTGCGCCAGTCGACGGTAGTGAGCGAGACACTCATGAGGTCCCGCGGCGTCTTGTCCTTCTACACGGACACGATCTACATCCTGGATAAGCGCGAGTTCCGTCCGACGCACGGCCTCAAGCGGTGTAACGTGTACGGCTTCGGACGCCGCAAACTGTTCGAGATCGAGCGCGTGTCCCGTAAGCAGTGGTCACTGCGCCACGTCAACTACGGCGAGATCTTCACGCTCTCGCTGAAGAAATACGCGGGCGGCGTGCACCACATGGTGGCTGTGAAGCGCAGCGTGCCCGACGTGCAGAACGGCGGCCTGCGGCAGGAGAACGTGTGCTTCGTCAAGAAGTCCAAGAGCAAGGGCTACCGCTGTCTGCTCAACTCGGAGGTCATCTCACAGGGAAAGGTGACGACGTCCATCTCGATCCAGAAGCCCAAGTCGCCGCCAGGGGACCCCAACTTCCACTACATGACCATGAGCGAGGTGTCGGGTCCGTCGCGAGCGTCTATCTGCAGCAGCACGCTCAGCGTGCCGTGCGAGCGCTACAAGCACGTCCAGCGCCTCAACGTGAGCGGCGGCAGCGACGTCGTCACGTACATTGCGCTGGCCGCGAGCTACGACATACTCGTGGGCGCGCTGACATATTGGATGGAGCGCAAGTATTAGATGTTGAAGCGAGCTGTAAGTTAGTGCAAATATCAGAAAATGGTGTTTAGTTTTGACTCACCGGAGATGATTGCGATTGAGCTAGCGGGGCACACTCCAACAGAACTTGCAATTCTGGCACTTCAACAAGTTGATACGAGGAGAGTGAGGGTCGTGAACCTGGGTCACGAACGTGTCGATGAGCGCCGCTTATCGGGTTTGATAAAAAAACGTTATCGTGCAAGACGAGTCAAGGAATAGCAAAGTTCCAGACGCATCGACAGTAATTCGGTTGTGGGGCCGAGGTCCATGATAATTGCTTGCGCAGCAAACTAGAGAATTTAGACTCGGTGATTGTACAGAGTTCGCTTTTACTGCGCTAGTTTTTGTCTTTGAGTTGCTCTTTTTGCATCATGACGCGACGCCCCTCTCACTTCGATACATCTCCAGTATCACGACGAGCATGACTTCCGTCCTAATCGACAAATGGGAAGTGTTTGCATAGAAGTGCTGGATGGGTCGGGAGAATCCATTTTTCAGGCAGCACTTCCAGCGGGTGGTGGCACCGCACCACGTCGGGACACTGCACCGCCCAAGGACTGGTGTTATTGCCCTTCATACAAAAGACAAGTAATTTGTCCTAATTTCCGGAGGTTCGTATTTCAGTCTCGACTTGAGCATCGTCCGTGGACTATCGATGCTGTAGCGAGGAAAGCAGGATGATTCTCATATAGGAGAACTAGTACACTTAGCTGCTCGCATTGTGAGTGATGTCACGTCTTGGTGGCTGAAGCTACGGAAAAGGTGTCCACATTCCGTCCAAACTGGGTCTAAAAATGGGCATTATATTCTTCAGATCGCGTTTCCGGGCCGTTCTTCCAATCACATGCCCATAAACTGGCCAACGTTTGAATGCGGATGACCAGCCAGCGGTTCGCGACCAGTGCAAACCTCGATTTTCACCGCCGAGCCGACACTAGAGACCTCTGACCGCCATGGCGAGCCCCCAGCTGATCAACGAGATGGAGACCAAGTACCCGAACCTGACCGTCTTGCAGTACCGCGCGCTGGCGCCGCTGCAGATCAAGCTGCGCGACGAGAAGACGACGCCCACCGAGTTCAAGATCTACGCTGACCGGCTCATGAGGTGCGGCGCCTGCCGTTGCTCTGGCTTATTGCACTACCAAGAGTGAGCACTAACCTGCTCTCTCTGGCTTCTGTATGACAGGATCCTGGCTGAGGAAGGACTGGCGGCCTGCGCCAGCAAGACGGAGACGGTGGTGACCCCCACGGGCGACTCGTTCACGGGCCTCGTGCCGGCCGAGAAGGTCTGCGCTGTGTCGATCATCCGCGCTGGCGACAGCCTGTTGCAGTCCATCATTGCGTGCGACCCCACGATCTCCGTCGGTGCGTTGGAGGCCATACGCTCTGTGTGTGGAGTGAGAGGCTGACGTTTGTGTGGCTATTGTTGCTGCTGTGTTGCAGGTAAGATCTTGATCCAGCGTGACGAGCAGTCGGAGGACAAGCACCCGATCATGTACTACTCCAAGCTGCCGCCCAAGGTGGAGACGCTTGACAACGTGCTGTTGGTGGACCCTATGCTGGCCACGGGAGGCAGTGTCAACATGGCAATCAAGGTGAGGAATTGCTGCGACGTGAGTGCAATTTACTAGTCGTTTTAATGATGTGTGTGATGTTGGCTGTTTGTCTACTCTAGACTTTGATCGACGCTGGTGTGGAGCAGAAGAAAATCACATTCCTGAACGTCATCTCGTGCCCCGAGGGGTTGGCGGCGCTGTTCAACGCGTATCCAGGTAAATACTTGCTGTGGAGGTTGCTGCATAGCTGTTGCTAACGGGCGGATGTGCGCTTTCGTTTGCAGACATCAAGGTTGTGACGGCCGGCCTAGACATCGGCCTGAACGCCAGCAAGTACATCCTGCCTGGCCTCGGGGACTACGGCGACCGCTACTACAACACGGTGTGAAGACCCAATACCGTAGACAGTCTGGTAGTTGCGGCAGCGTCCGTTAGCGCATGGTCATCCCCGGTCAGCGACCGACGGACGTCTAGCCGCGTAGTAGTTCTTGTCCGTCTTTCCTACTTGAATGGCGTGAGCGATTCCGTTGCCGGTGGAGCAAACTATTTAACCGCTCAGAATCAAAGCTTTTCGCATTCACCATGCTTGATGCCGAAACTCTGCACCGGTGACAGGAGCGACAACATTTTACAGTGCAAAACAGCGGATCGAAATTATGCACTGCAACACGGATCTCTCGTTCCGACGTGGAAGGCTCAATCCGACGTTTCAGTCCAGCGGAACTGCAGTATTCGTAATATCTTTTCGAATATAATATTAATATTAATGTACCCGAAAGTATTATATCCGAAAACATTTCCCGGTATCATGATATATTTTTAATATCATTTGGCATCTCCCACGAATATCAGATATTTTGGGTAATATTTGAGGGGCCCATCAGTTGGGTGCGTTTTAATCCGTGGGTGCGTTTTAATCCGCGAGGTAGGGAACTCGCGACGTTTGTTGAATCGATCAGCTATGCGGCATCTACGTTAGGAACACCTTTGCCCTGTTATCCCTTTGATTGCACCGTCAGTAATAGTGTCTTTGATGGTCCATCACATGGATGAGGGGCTAACACAAATGGATTATATTATACCGACTACGGGTCATCGCTGCACTCCACATCGATATCTACTACTGAGCTGAACGGCGGGTGCCGATCATGGTTCCGGATTTGGTATGACGTATCTGATCTTACCTCTGCGTGTCCAGCATGTTGGAATCTGCACCCCGATGCTCACTAGAAGGAAAAATGAAGACTGAGTTGATTTGGTGTTAGCTGCTTGGCCAAAGTCCCTTGCTACCAACACTCACGGGTGCTCACCCGTTCCCAGGTACGGTCTTGATCTCACGGCTTCTCTTTGCTTTTCAACACTTTCTCACTGCCGTTGAACCATGCCTCGATTTGCATTCCAACACGCCCTCCTCGAAGATCGCTCTTCGACTACTCAGGATCTCCAATGTCGGCAAGAAGCAGCAGTGCCTTCAGCTTCTTCTTGTCGAGAGGCTTGGTGAACGTGTCGACAGGGTTGGTTTTACCCTTCACCTTATGCAGTTCAATGGCGTCCTTCTCCACTTGGTCACGAACATAGTGCCAGCGTAGTTCGATGTGCCGCGTACGACGGTTGTACGTCGGGTTGATCGCCATCGTAAAGGCCACCTGATTAGCAATACATGCGCAACTTCACACTGCGCCGCGGCAAAATCGCTTGCAGAATGTTGCTCTCCGCGATTGCCTCCATCGCTGCTTCGCAAGCAGCCACGTACTCGGCTTCAGCGGTGGATAGCGCGATAATGGACTGGCGTCGAGACATCCATGCTACAGCTCCCCCAGCTAACATGAAAACAAAGCCGGTGGTGCTCTTGCGCTGTTCTGGGTCATTGGCCCAGCCGCTGTCGCAGTAGCCGTTCAGTACCACTTCACTAGACACTTTCGCGGCTCTCTTGTATGTGATTCCATACTCCAGTGTCCCAGCGAGGTAACGCAGCACGCGCTTCAAGGTGCCCACATGCTTACCCGAAGGCTTAGCCACGAAGCGACTCAGCTGCCCGAGTGCAAATGCCAGATCCGGTCTTGTGCTCGTACCCAAGTACATTAGCATACCGATTGCTTCACGGTAAGGGAAGCTGGTGTCAGACAACTCATCGCTACCCAGCGGAGCAAGACGAGCATTCACTTTCATGGGGTTGCCCACCGAGTGTGCTTGCTCGTATCCCAGCTTGGCCAGAATCTCACGAGCGTACTTGCCTTGTCGAATCGTGATCTTCTCCGGTGTCTGCTCCACCTCCACGCCCAGGTACGACGTCAAGAGACCCTGGTCCTCAATGCCGTACGCGTCGTTGAGCTCCTGGAACAACTTGGTCTTGAACTCCTCATTGTTCGTGGCAACGAGGATGTCATCCGCATAGACCAACACGTACACAATCGTCTCCCCCTCAAAGCGGTAGTAGAGGCAAGGTTCCGTTAACAATCGCAGGTAGCCATGGTCGGCAAATCACTTGTTGATCTCCGTGTTCCACTCCCTACCCGATTGGCGTAACCCGTACGATGCCTTCAGCACGATGTACACGTGGCCGTTCACCATGCATGGATAGCCCCCAATCGAACGCAGGTACTGGCGAATTGCAAGTTGGGCGCTCAAGTATGCTGTGTTTATGTCTCCACCGTAGACGTCAAGCCCCAGCTCAGCTGCGATCGCCAACAGCAAGCGAAATGATGACATTCGTGTCACCGATGCGAACGTCTCGAGGAAGTCGATGCCAGGCCGCTCGTAGCTCCCAAGCGCAACGACTCGGGCCTTGAATCGGATCACGTACCCCTGGTGGTCCGATTTCAATGCGTATACCCCCTTTGTGTTCACTGCCTTGGCGTCATCTGGCATCTCGTCAGCCGGTATCTCCTCGATGACACCCTTGGCTTTGAGAGCAGCCATCTCCTCCATCTCGCCCATCTTCCAGAAGTCCTTCTACTTGGAGCGCATGGCTCCACGATGGTTCCGCGGGATCTTAACTTCGCTCGCTCTGATCGGTCTGCCATTATTGTCCAAAATGCGCGAGTTGATCAGCGTCACATTCGTGACATAGTCATCCAAGTAACGGGGACGTCTGCGCTCATGATACTCTCGCAGACCAGTGCGTGTCCTCAGTGGCTCCTGCTTTGCAGCTTCTCGCTCCATGCGTTCTTCTTCCGAGCGTGTTTCGTCACGACGGGTGCGTTTCCCGGTCTGCTGCGTCGGCATCATTGCACAAGCGTTGAGCGTTTTAACCGCACCGGTGTCGTCACCTTCCTCCAAGATGTCACTGTTGTCGTGGGCATTCTCCTTACCCTCGGCAATGCGGAAAGATAAAGTTGTGTCCTCACCAAAGCGTTCATCATCTTCGGGGGCAAAGACGCTAGCCACCGTTACATCGTCATCCTCGTCAAAGAGGACTCCCTCCTCGTCATCAAGGTCTTGGTCAGCCGCGGGTTCCAGCCACCGACACGTTATCTTCAACGTGAGATCCCGACAAGCTCGATCTTTCACCGGTAGTGCTCTCGCGCTCCTCACGTACGTCTTCGTGAGGTTCAAGCCCATGGACAGCCGTCTCAGCTTCATCATTGCTTCGACCCTCCACTACTTCCACGTCAGCATGTTGATCTCCACCAGCAAGCTGACCGTGCTGTTCGTGGTCACTACCAGCAAGCTGCTCATCACTGATGTCGCTCTCCGGAACGATATCCCAGTCGTTATCACTGCGCTGCAGGTCTCCGGGGCAACGCTCAGTGTTAGTCGGACGCTCAATGTCTGCAACCAACTCTACGTTCCTATCCATATCACCCTCCTCGAGATCGACAGACAGCACGTCCTCGCTCTCGTTCAGCTCATCCAAGTCACCCTCCTCAGACATTTCGCTATCCAGTGCTTGAGTAGCCATTTCCGCGTTAGCAATGCTCGAGTCCGTGCCAGTGTGCTCTGCGTTCCGCGTGAAGTGCAGGGAGGACAAATCCAGGTCATCCATATCCACGGAGTGATGGTCACGGTAGACAACTCCCTCGGCAACACGTAGATCAGGCACGTACTTCGCAGTGTGGTTCCTCAGGAAAGTACACTTTGCATCCCACAACGTCTTCCGAGTATCCCAGCACGAAGCTAATCTTGGCGTTGGGGTGCTTGCGTCGGCGCGGCGTCACCGGAACATGAGCATAGGCCAACGGGCCAAACTTCCGAATGTGGTGCACATCCGGCTTGCTGCCAAACATCATTTCGTATGGAACACTCTGCGTGCCTTTATTGTTGACTCGGTTCTTCACATAGACTGCATTCCGCAGAGCCTCCGGCCAGAAGCTGCGGGGAAGCCTGCATGCTCCATTGTTGCCTTCATCATGGCAACGAGTGACTGGTGCGTCCGTTCGCACAGGTTGAGCGGCGAGCTCTTGGGCCCGACACGGGCATGCTCGATACCTTGCGCCATACGAGTCTGCCATCTCCGTGTTAACAAATTCACCTCCCTTGTCAGCCCAGAGTCTTTTGACAGTATACGGAGCTCCACTCTTGTTACGGCCAGCCTGACGCTCGGCCCAGAGCACGTATTCATTGAGGTGTTTGCTTACCACGTCGTTCGACTTGCTAGTCAGCAAGTGCACCATGACGAACCAGGAGTACTCATCCATGATCACAAGAACAGCCTCGTACGGAGTCCCATTGTCCTTGCTGGGTATCAGGAGATCAGTATACACCGCCTGGTTTGGCTCGTTCGTCGCTCGATCGAGCTTCTTCCGGTGTTTCTTCTTCTTCTGCTTCCCGAGGTGACACGCATCACACGCGTCTTGCCTGCGCTGCGTCATGATCATTCCTCGCACAAGCTCCTTGTCCACCATAGTCTTCAAGTACTGTGGGCAAGTGTGGCATAGTCGCTCGCGCCACAGGTTCAAAGACACAACTCCATCCGCGACGGTGAAATTGCATCTTCGGGTCGCGTAGCACCACTTCGAAAAGGATGCGCCGACTTAAAGCCCCACGTGGCGTCCGTAGGTGCTGCCACAACCACCGGCCGTCCTTCCCACGAGATAGTAAAGTTTCGAGTGACCGAGTTAAAGTCAAATGCAAACCCTTGCTCATGCGCGAGACTTGGTGAAAACAAGCCGAACTCGGCTCCAGGTACGTACAACACATCATCTACCCGTGTCACTACTTCCACTCCATCGATATTCATGAAGAATTGAACTGTTCCCACACCAGCAATACGAGGCGCGATGCTCGGCGACACACCACGAATACTTCGCAGCGCAGTAGTGTCTTCAGTGAAGGTGAAAAAGTCCAACCGGTTCCCTATCACGTGAGAGTTGGAAGCCGTGTCAAAGTACTACCAGCTGCCAGTATGCATTGCAGCTTGGGGTTCCTCCTCCACAGACGACTCGACTTCCTTAGCAGCCTGGTCATCATCCACGAGAAATACTTCTTCTTCCCCAGCATCGGTGTCTCCGTCTTTAACCTCTCGAGATGCATCCGCATCTTCAGCATCATGATCACCAGCTAGTTCCGCTCCGACTTAAACATCTTCGTGCTCGACCGCTGCTACTCCCGTCACAACACCCAGATCGTCACCTCTGTGAGCTGGACTCGTTGGTGGATTTTCCTCTTGTAGCAGCGTGCAGTTACTGCGTGGCTTGCGCTTTTGCTCGCTTTTGTCAGCATCCGTCTGCTTGTTGGCTCGATCAGGACAATTCGCCTTCAAGTGCTTGGTGCTGCCGCAGGTGAAGCACTCCCGCGACTTTCGCGAGTCCTTCGACTTCCCCTGCTGATTTCCACCCGTGGCATCAGACCCTTTTCCACCCTCGCCCTTTTGGTGACCGCGCTTGCTGCCGCGCTTGCCCCGAAACTCGCGTTGTCTGGCAGCGGCTGCAAGTATTAACTCGCGAACCTTCTTTGGTGTATACAGGCTTGGGTCGGCACCATACCAGATCGGACGACTTCAGGCACTCGAACTCCGGAAGATCACGCAACTCGCAAGCAACATATCCACCATGTTACTATCCGCAATAATATGCTGCAAGTCAGCCAGCTGTGTCTTCACGTTGAACATCTTGCAGAGATGGAGGTCACGTCTCTGTCCGGAGTGAGCTTCATCCCCCAAAGCTCTGTCTCTAGGCGACGGATCGTGTAGGCCTTGATAGCCTCGCTCTGCTTGCCTTCGTACAAGCTGCACAGCTATGCCCACATCTCCGACCCGGTCTCCTTGTCGCGAATTTGCTGAAGAACTTCGGGCGGGACAGATGTTCCGATCATCCTCTTGATCTTGATTTGGCTCTTCTTGAACTTCTCCTTTGCCTCATTGCTGGCCAAGGCGAGCATCACCTCAGTCATGTCCTCGACGGCAATATCGCTCAAGTCGTTCTCCTTGAAGACGTTCATCATGGCCCACTTGTACGTCTGCCAGTCGTTGCCCTGCCAATTCTTCGGCACCCCTTCGTTTGTGAACTTCATCGACGTGGTTACCCTTGACTCCGCAGAAGCTCCCGTTCCTTGGGCTCAAAACCCTGTTGGAATCTGCACCCCGATGCTCATTAGAAGGAAAAACTGAAGACTGAGTTGATTTGGTGTTAGTTGCTTGGCCAAATGCCCTTGCTACCAACACTCACGGGTGCTCACCTGTTCACAGGTACGGTCTTCATCTCACGGCTTCTCTTTGCTTTTCAACACTTTCTCACTGCCGTTGAACCATGCCTTGATATGCATTCCAACAACAGCACTTGCGAAATATCATCCTTTATGCAAGCTAGCCTAAAGTGATCTTATGTCTACTGTATCTCTGAAGCGGAAGTGTTTCGCGTCAGCAGGACGACGATCCTACGAAAATCCATGTTTGTAAGCAGGCATTAATATCCCTGCCGAGATAGCCTTGCTCGCAAGGATACCACCAGGGTCGAGCTGTCGTTGCTCGTCTTCGTCAACTAGCAACGTCCCTTTCAACTCGCTTCTGGGAGGATTATGCAACCACGCAGCTTGGTTATAAAATGATTGGCTGTATACTGAACTATAACGTTTCGTACTTAAACGAGCACGAATATATTACATAATATATTAATATTATATATTATATTATGTTGTTTTCGGATCCGAAATATGCTATAATATTTCCAGGAAACGAAAAAATATCGGGAGTATCATATTCGTATCAATATCATCCATTTGGGGCGAACATTAGCCCCTGGTATGTTGTTCTTTCCGAGTTTCAACTATTTTGCCAACGCTCCATTTTAGGGAAGATTTTGATCCGGCGCGACAAGACTACCGACGACAAGTACGCAGTCATGTATTACTCTAAGCTGCCACCGAACGTCGCTGCCTTTGACAACGTGCTGCCAATACTCGGGACTGGCGAAAGCATCACCATGGCCATCATGGTGAGCAGCAAAGTTGGGGTCGAGGAGAAGCGTATCACGTTTTTGAATGTCCTGTCGTGCCCCGCGCTCTTCACTGCGCAACCAGGAACGAACTCGACACGCAGACTTGAAATCGTAACTCCTGCTTGTCTGATCACGATGTACTTGGTATATATTGAGTTTCGACAAAAATACATTATGCAATTATATGGCCTTTGACTTTTGTAAAGTGAGCACTGATAGAGTAGGCAGCACAAGCAAACTCTCGTGACGTATCATCGTCTTTCCTGCTGTGCTTTGTATTACAATTATGAGCACTCGAAAAACTCAGCGCGTGCGATGTGCTCAATCTAGTCCGGTTTACACAGGTTTTGTATACCGGTTGGAAATATCTCCCATCAAAATAAATAACTATATATTAAATTGCAATTTATTTCTCCTCTTATTTCTTACCACTGCTGAAGCCTTTTCTCAGTTGTTCCTTGGCCGTCTCCATTCTCCTTTCAAGAAGCACGTAGTCACCAGTACAGCTCAAGTAATCCTCCTACTGGCCACCTACTTCTAGGCGGCGCGGTGGGCTGCCTGGCCTTTGGCGTCTGCGCTGATCACTTCGGTCGGAAGCCCGTACTGCTCTCGGCCTTGACCTTCTGGCTCATTGTCAACGCTCTCACGGCGGGGGCGTGGGACTACCGGTCCTTCGTGACGCTCCGACTGCTGGCCAGTAGAAGACAAGCGAGAGCCATCGGCGGCAGTGCCAGCAAGAGCACGTCTTCACCGCCCCAATGCCGAGCAACTGGAATGCGACACAGATTCCGTCGCAGAAGGGCACGTGTGTGAGACGTTGAAGTGCAGTCTGCCGGCTCAGCCTGAACCCAGCCCATCCTGAGATCTCGCCTGCAGCCGCTGCTCGGCTGCAGACTTCTACACATCATGTGCATTGGAGACATTTAGTAAGAAGGAAAGTATGGAAGCGGAGACTGTTGGCGGTGAGCGACCGCAACATCGTGGAGCACGGGATGGGAATGACTTAGCTCTATGATAGACTGATTGCGTGTTTGTATGATCAATAGATCTTTGCGGTGTGGTGTGTGGTCTGGTGCGGGTCGAGCGAGGACCTGCCTTCTCCACGACAATTTATATCACAAGCACTGAAACTGTTCATCAGCACGCCAAGGCCTTGTGCGCACACGCCAACATGATGACGGACACTACAATCGACGCATCACCACCACCAATCTGCAGGTAACACTGCACGGGAGACATCCGCACTTTTGCTGAATTCGAGCCAATCAGAACACGCATATTCTATACTTTCAACCTATCAGAGTTTCATATCAACTACGGTGCCTTGTCAGAATCGAATCAACCACCAAGTTCGCATCACCTCCTCCCCACCCGCTGCCGTGCTTTTGCCACCATGCCTCGCCTCGTTTGCAACACGCTCGCCGACGCACTCCCCCGCTCCGATGCCGACATTCTCCTCGAGACGCTCAAGAAGTTTACTGTGGCGAAGAGCGAAGAGCGACGTCGGCAACTGCTTCATCTGCAGCGACGCCACGCCGCACTCCATGCGAACGCAGCTACTGCGCTGTGACTGCGCTGCATGCGCGACTGCCTCGGATGCCCCTGGCGCGGTCGTGTTCGAGCATGCCAACATCTGGACGTTGTCGCTGTGGACGTGCTCAACACGCACGTGACGGCTGCGCGCGGGCTCGTTCCACCCCGCATGACGTTGCTGATGAAGGATGTTGCTCGCGACTGGGCCAAGCAAGGGTTACGCCCAGCTCGGATTTGGCACTCGCTCATCCAGCGCTTCGGGCTGGACGACTCAACGGCGCCTCCGCTCCACGTGGTGCAACGCTTCGTGCACCATTATGTTGCCACCCAACTCGGCGGCAGCGACGTCATGGCGGCTGTCCGAATGAAGGTTCGCAACTCTGGCTTTACTGGGCATGAAGGGGAGACATCTCCCTTCACGTTTACGTGGCGAAACGACTCCGAAGGTAGACCCGTCGTCGGGAATGGCAGCGAAGCGAAGCCATTCGTCGTGGGCGTTAGCACGAAAAAGCTCCTGCGGCAAGCGGACCGCGATCCTAGCAGTTTCGTGCTCCATATTGACGCCACCTACAAGCTGACACAGGTCGGCTACCCGGTCGTCGTCGTGGGCGTGTCTGATCGCGCGCGCCGCTTCCACCTTCTCGCTATTTTTATAGTGTCGCAACAGAAGGAGCCTCAGTTCACTGAGGTGCTGTCCTTGCTCGCTCGGATCTTCATCACCGCGACTGGGAAGCCACTGCGCGTGCGATGGGCGATGGGCGACGCTGATGCTGCGCAATGGAACGCGCTGCAAGACGTTTGTGGTGGGGATGACACGTTCCGCTTCCTGATGTTTTTTTTCACGTGGCGAAGAAGATCTATGAGAAGACGCGCGCCTTCGACGCTGGCGTTGCAGCTATGGTACTAGTCACCTGCATGAACTGCATTTTGCTCGAAGTGAAGCTGAGTTTCGACAGCAACTCACAGAGGTCCAGGAGGCGTGGCTCAAGTTGCCTGAATTAACGAGCTTCATCAGCTACTTCAACACCGTGTGGCTGAACAGAGGACGTGGAGGTGGCAGTGCTACCACACGCCAAGTGGCTTCGCTGCCACGAACAACCCGGTCGAGACGTACAACGCCTCGATCAAGCGTGATGTCATGCTTCGCCGGAAACTGAAGGTCGGCGCTCTTCTTGATCGCCTCTTGGTGCTCTGCAGAGGCGAGAGCGTGCGAGCCCGCGCGTTCCTCGACGAGCCCGCTCACAGCGGCCGTCTCGTGCGGCGCACGAACGCCCTTGCGCGTGATGGGCTACTCCACGAGTGCAGGCCGGCCGCAACTCGGTCAACTTTCTTCTGGGGAACACGACACCAGAGGCGGCCAGCAGCATCGTCAACGTTGTGGCAGTTCCATGCGCACGGGTGTTCGACGTACAGGAGCGTCGGTCCAAAGAGAATCTGCCGGTGACGGCACAACTCGGCGTGGAGACCGCACGGATGGAGGTGCTTGGCATGCCGAGTACTGGATAGGAGGTTGATGTCGAGGCACAAACCTGTCCTTGCCGTGTTTGCTTCAAGCAAGGCACTTGCGTGCACCTGCTGTACGCGCTGGGGACTGCTGGAGGTATGGACGCTTCCGGCCGAGAAACCTTGGTCTACCGAGGCCCTACCAAGCGCAAGCGTACACGCCGCATTCAAACCGCTGGCCGCCCTGCCTTCAATGGTCCGGCGCTAGCATTTGAATAACTAGTTGTTAAGTAGCAACATACACACAAGTCAAAAGAATGAGAACACACCTCCTCAATTTGCGCTCGAGTTACGTCGCCTTGCTGTTGCCGAGTCCAGCAGCAGGCAGTAGTGGTCGCCCGCGCCTAGCAGCACGTCGTCCTGGCCTTTCCAGCGTCCATTCGCAGGCAGACGTCGCCGTCGCCGATGTCCAGCACCAGGAAGTCGCGAGTGCAGTAGCCAGCATCCAGCAGCACGTCGTCGCGGTCGCCGCCGCGCGGTCCGGCAGCAGGCTGTCGTGGCCTTCGCCCGCGTGCAGCAGCTCGTCGTCGCGGTCGCCGTCGCCAATGTCCAGCAGCAGGCCGTCGTAGGTGCCGCCTCCTCCGTCAAATCTTCGAGAATGTTTGAGGTATTTCCTCGGGTCGAGCTCTGTCTGATTACCGCTTTTGCTGCTCTGCGAGCACACGCAGAAGCTCGACCCCCAGACACACGCTGCCCTGTCGTGGCATCTTGCGCCCGGCACTTACAGTGTTTACGTACCTTCCTGATTGCTCTTCCAACTTGCTCCTCCGGTGTGCTGCCATCTCCAATGGCACCTACACTTAGGAGTGATCGACGGTTAGAGAGCATGGTGCCGCGCCCTGCGTCATCACAGGTTATGAGCCCAATCAGGGCACAGCATTCGACAGAGGAAGCTGTGATTGGAGGAAGTGAGGAGGCTTCGCCGGACCAAGAAGTTCCCGACGAAGCCAGCCAACGATTGGCTGAAAGTGCAGTTCACGCGTTCATTCGCTGAAACTGGCCTCTCCAGCGGTCGAGAAGATTCGACCATGTCATGCTGAGGCTGAGCAGCTGATCCGCTCATTGGCGGAAATACCGCGCGGGCGACCGCTCATGCGCGTGTTGCTCGAATGTATGGATCGGCAGAACACGGCCGGCCGCCGCCGCCGCCACCACCCAGTAGTCCTCTTCGTTAGATAATCGCGGCCCAGTCGGATAAAGGTCAAACAACAAGCTTCCCCTGCGATATGCAATTGGCGACAGCTAGTGAGCACAATCGCGTGAATTTCTCAGCTACGTACCTACCTATATTTTGCAGCGAGCTGCCAGGAAGCAGGGATGGCTGCTGCACTTCTAGATCCCTCGAGAACGAGTGCGGTTTCTTCAGGAAGCGCAGCTCATTTCGCAAATCCCCTTCTGCCAACTACGCAACATGCCTCGCACCAGTTCCACCTCCGCTACCCCGCGCTCAAGTCGCCCTACGACCCGCGCAACCCCAACTCCACCCCTCACGACGACTCGCACAAGTTCTAGGTCAGGTGGCCGGGGCTCACGACCTTCTTCAAGGGCTTCTCGCCGAGAGTTTGACGGTCGCGATGCTCGGCGCGCTTACCTGCAGCTTCAGGAACGAGAGGCGGACCGAGTGAGCAAGCGTGCCCGTCACCACCTGGACCCGTTGCCTAGCAGTGATGACGACGAGGATTCGCCGCACCCGGTGCTTGACACGTTTCGCGATAGCATAGGCAATGAAGGCGTTCTCCGCATGACAAATTTCACGCCGTCAGAGATCGTACGTCTCTACGGGTTCGTCATCGACTTCATGTCGACGCGGTGGAACGTGGGAAGGGGGAAGCGGTGTGCCAAGACTGCTATCGACGTGTTCTTCATGACGTTGAGCGTCCTAAAGCACGGTGGGGACTGGGCTGTCTTGGCAACGTCGTTTGGGGTCAAGCCCGCGGCTTTCGAGAAAATGATAGTGCACTTCCTAGATCTGCTTTCACCTCACCTGTACGCGTTGTACGTGGAGGACGCGGCCAAGACCGACTCAATGAAGAAGATGGTTGTAAGCGGCCATGCTTTTCGTCACTACCCGGCCGCTCGGTACGCGGTCGATGTGACCTTTCAACAGTCCACGATGAAGAGCGGCTCGCAAGAGGAGCGTGCTGTGTTTTATAGTGCGAAGCATAAGCTGCATGGGTACAAGACCGAGCTCTCGGTGACTCCGATCGGCATTGCTATCAACTGCTCCTCGCACTATCGCGGTTCGGTGGCTGATATCACCATATTCCGCAACAACAAGGCGTTTCATCAAGCTGCTGCAACCAAACCCGCGTCGGAAGAAACACTGTTCGATGATGGACCCCTCCACGAAGAATACCCGTCGTCTTGGATCATTCTTGCTGATAAAGGGTACCAAGGGCTAGCAGAAACTTATCGCGTCGTTCACCCAAAACGACGTCTTCCAACAGCGCCCCTCACGCTCGAAGAGGAGTCTAAGAACCGCAGTATTGCATCAGATCGAATCATAGTCGAGAACTACTTCGGTAGGCTCTGTACACTATGGGCCCTGTGCAGCGACAAGTACCGTTGGAAGGAGGAGAAGTACGAGATGTACTTCCGCGCTTGCGTGGCTTTGACCAACGTCCAGGTTCGAGCACATCCGCTTCGTTCCAGTGACGGAGAAAACTACCGAGACTACTTGCGCCGTTTGAACCACATAGGGACAACGCGGCTCGCCAGAAGACGAGAGGCGAATCGACGCGCTCGAGAACGACGACAACTGCGCCTTGCGACAGCGGTTCCTCCTGTGGATGCTGCTAATGAGGAGGAAGTGCCAAGCAGCGAGAACGAGGAAGCAGAAACGCAATTAAGCACAGCTTACTAGGAGTAGCAGTTAGTAGATGGACGTGCACCAAAGTCAGAAGCTCGCTGTCCAACCAGATAGTGAGCTTCTTCAGTATGATCATTCCAGCTCGTCCTCTGCCGATCTGCAATCGAATATCTCTCAGATATCACAATGCCGCTCTGCAAGTGCGCACATCACCATTGCTAAATAAAAGAGCGTTGATATCTACCAGCAGTGCAGCAGAAACCCGAAATGTCATTATCTAGTTTAGAGGACTAGTGAAGGAAGCGACGGAAGCCGCGACAAAGAAGGAGGCCGAGGCAGACGGGGACCCGACGACGCGCCGCTGGACAACATGTACTCCGGCGGGCTCTACGACGACCGTGAGCTGGCCGACTACACGAAGGCCCTGCGCAACTCGCCCAGCATCAAGTTGCCCAAGCTCCACGCCAAGGAGGACTTCAAAGGCCTGGAAGAGCGAGGTGCCGCTGCACTTCGACACGTGCACGCTCGGCGAGATCACGTATGGTGGAGAACGCTATGACGCGGACGAAGGTCTGCGCAGGCCCAAGTACGCGGAGTGGTTCGAGACCCGGAGAACAAGGCGTTCTCGGCCTTAGCACTGTCGCTGTCTGTGGACTTGAGGACCATGTTCGAGGTGGACGACGCGCCGTCGCAGCTGTACGCGATGGTGACGCAGCACTTTGAAGCGGGTGACGGGATCAACCCGGACTACCTGCTGCAGGACGCGGTGACTCGGCGTTTGCAGACAACCGAGACCGTGACGGCCTACATCGAGGACATGGCTCCATGGCTCGCAAGGTGAACCTGCTGCGCCAGGCCAACGGTGAGATGGAGGAGTGGCAGCACGCGAGCCTGCTGCTCTCGAACTCGCTGCTGGAGTTGCCGAACTTGGCGCGCGAGCACTCGGACTGGATCAACACTCACGACCGCCGGTCACTAAAGTTGGCCGAGGCGTTGCAGCGGTTGCGGCCGGCCGAGCACCAGCGCGATCAGCCGTCGAATGAGATGAAGCAGACTGTTCCACGCACGATGCGTGTGGCTCAGGTCAGCGCGCAGCAAGGGCAAGGCAAGCACCAGCGCGGCAAGGGCGGCAGCGACAAGAAGGTCAAGACAAACTGTGCCAACTGTCACGCCGACAGCCACTTGTACGCCGAGTGCACGGAGCAGACGGGCAAGCCGCTCAAGCCAGAGCTGGCTCGGAAGCTTGCTGAGAAGCAAGGGAGACGCGTCGCTGGTCAACGCTGTTCGCCGCGTTGAAGTTGAAGTTGCAGAAGGAGATGGAGTTTGTATACAACAAGGTCTATTTGATAGACTGTCATTATGTGCGCCTTCACCTCTTACAACTGACGAGCCAAATGCTGCTGCGACATCCCCCATCTACTCGCCAACGACGCCTGCGAGCGACGACGGAAATGATGATGGACGCGTGGTTACTCGAGCAATGACATCGTATGGGCCCGTCCCATCTCAGCAGCCTGTTCATGCTGGTGCTGCACAAGGTGGTGCCGCTGGCCAAGCTGCTGTTGCCGGTCAAGTTGGCGCTGCAAAAGGTGGTGCTGCACAAGGTGGTACCGCTGGACATGCCGTTGCTATCGGACAAGCTGCTGCGATGCCAGGTGTCGGTGCTGTGCCAATGGCAGTGCAAGCATCGATGGCGAATACTGCGCTGCGCCAGTGGGAGGGCTGTCAGCCGCCCGTACCCCAACTAAGCTGGGAGAAGGCGTTCTACTACTTGGGCCAAGGACTGAAGGGTGTTTCGAGTGGTGAGCCGATGCTTGAGCCAGGGCGTATGCAGGGTGGGTCACGAGTGGGTCCACCCACGCCAGGGGATAGCTATGTCGGCTTCTACCTTGGGATGCACGGACGCCATGGACCTGTACCTGATCGACACTTTGATTCAGAGAGTGCCTATCAACGCGGACGACGTGAGGGCTTTGCTGAGCCCCCAGCCTGGTGTGGAAGATCGCCGTCACCGCCAAGGTTCTTCGGGCGTGCTGAGCCACTGCGTAACTTTGGCCCGACTGGGCAACCGCCGTTTGCTGGACGGTGGCGCAGTTGGTCGCCGCCGCGAGGACGATCGCCATGTCGCCGTTCGCCACCCCGAACGTTTGGGAGACGTGGTAATGATGGACCACCGGGTAAATATGGTCCACCCTTCGGACGTGACTCACCGCCAGGTCGTATCGATCGCCGTGAACGCTCGCCGGGTCGTTTTGCTGACGACCGACGGCCACGTGGTGCTGTGCACCAGAGTGACTCACGAATGGTGAACGCTGTTAGACAAGGTCAAGACATGCAGAGTGATGGAAATGCAGTGGAGTGGATCTTGGACTCTGGCTCGCAGGCCAACGTCTGTGGAGACCTGTCACTCTTCACGGTCATCCGAGAAGACCAGTCGAGCCGCCTCGACTTTGCCAATGGCACCACGGAGCACACGACTGTGTGTGGCTCGGTGCTACTCCGCATTGTGAACCAGGCAACGGGAGAGCTGGAAGATCGACTGCTCGACGACGTCGTCTAAATGCCGAACGCGAAGGTGAACCTAATCAGCTTGGGTTACCTGCAAACGACTGGCCGCTTCAAGTTGACCTGCTCGCAGGATCAGCAGTCAGCCTGGCTTGTCAAGCCGGGCACGACGCTGAAGTTCACGATGCGTGACAACATTTACCGCCTGCGTGCGGAACGAGTGCCTGGTGTAATGGTGATGGCTGCCATGAAGCAAGACATGGACAGCAAGAAGATGATGGAGTTGTTGCATCAACGCTTCAGCCACCTGAACATGGACTCGGTTAAGGATGTCTCGCGCAAGCTCGACGTTGGGGTTAAGATTAATGAACAAGGTCTTACTCCCTACGACTTCATTGCATGCATCTCGAGCAAGATGAAGCGCATGCACTATCCACGCGTGATGACACGCAAGACTGAACCTCTCGACACTCTTCGGTTGGACATTTGCAGTGTCAACGAGGAGACAGCCGATCGTGCGACCGTGTTTCTCTTCGTGATTGACGAGGCAACGCGGTACAAGTGGACGTACCTCTTGAAGCTCAAGAGCGAGGCTGTGTGGCACGTGAGAGTGCTACTGGTGAGACTGGACAGACAATTTCCTGAATGCAAGGTGAAACGACTGTACTCCGATCAGGGTGGTGAGTTCCTGACGAACGACATGTCTGCCTACTGTGATGAACATGGTATCGTGCAAGACTACACGAACTCCTACTCTCCTCAAGAGAACGGTATTGTTGAACGTGCAAATGGAATTGTGCTGCCGCGGATCAGGGCCATGCTGGCCTCCACTAGCTTGCCCAACATGCTGTGGGGCGAGGCCATTCAGCACGTGGTGACAACGCTGAATTGGCTTCATGCGAAGCCACTGGGGTTTGCATCGCCGCACCACTTGCTGTTCAAGCGGAAGCCACGCCTCGAGGACCTGCGGACCTGGGGCTGTTTGGCGCATGTACGGATCCCTCCTGAATCCAGACAGAAGAACGAGAAGCTGTCACCAAGAGCACGAGTGTGTCTATTGCTCGGTTACAGCGAGTCTACGAAAGGCTACAAGTTACTGGACTTGACGACCGCAGCTATGTAAACTGCTCAGAGAGGCAATGTGCGCTTCCATGAGGACTTTACGGTGGATGGCGTCTACATCACAAGTCCTAAGTTTTTATTAAACAGTCGCAACTACTGCCTTCCTCGATCGAGACCATGAGCTGCCTGAGAAGGCTCCTGTGGCACGCATCAAGACGAGCATGGAGGCGTACCTCCCCAACTGGGATGCGACTGCTTCCGACCGCGAGAAGCAGCTTCAACCACTTGTCAGTGACAACGCCATGATGGATGAATCGAGATCCAGTGGGAGTGCATCATCTGAAGAGCTACCTGCGACTGATGAGAGAGTTGCAGTGCAGCCTGGCATTGCTGTGCCAGTGTCTGCAGAGTCAGCAACCGTCGGTGCGCCAACTGCGGCAACCAAGGCGAAGCGGCGACGGAAGCGCAAGTCCCGCAAGAAAATTGCTGAAGAGAAGGAGTCGACTGGCTTTGAGATAGAGCCTCCTCCTGTTCAACCCTGCCTCAAGCGTCCGAGATGGACGCAGAGGCCGAACGTTCGGCTGATGGACTACGTCGTGGGTCACGTGCTGGTGTCTGCGGATGTTGCTATCCCTACGACGTACAAGCAGGCACGTGCAAGCAAGTTCTGGCCTCAGTGGCGAGCTGCCATGCTGGCAGAGCTCGCGTCCCTCAAAGGACACAGGACCTGGAAGCTGGTCCCACGGAAGGTGGCGAAGGGCTTGAAGGTGATTACGTGCAGATGGGTCTTCGCGGTGAAACGAGATGAGCGTGGTCGTGCGAAACGGTTCAAGGCTCGACTTGTCATCCACGGGTTCAAACAAGAACTCGGCGTGAACTACTCGGAGACCTATGCTCCAGTGATCAGGTTCGAGACCATTCGGGCTGCCATTTACTACTCTGTGCAAGATGGCTGGGACGTACTGCAGTACGACGTCAAGACGGCGTTCCTGTACGGAGATCTGGAGGAACTCATCTTCATGGAGCAGCCTCCTGGCTTTCAGATTGACGCACCTGGTTTCATCTGTCGGCTTATGAAGAGCTTATACGGCCTCAAGCAGGCGCCGAACGTGTGGAATCGTACGTTTCATGCGAAGCTGCTGACTATGGGTTTCGAGCGAACCGAGTCTGACTACGGTCTCTACATGCTGAAAGAAACGGAGAGATCAAGATGGTCTTGACTGTCTACTTGGATGACCTTCTGCTGATGGGTCCCCGTGCACTGTGCTCTACGGTCGCCACCTCCTTGCAGGAAGCGTTTGAGCTGACCACGATGGGCGCGGTGAAGTATCTGCTTGGCGTGGAGATCATGATCGACCGACCGCGGAAGCAAATCGTGTACTGTCAGAAGCAGTATGTGCTGGAGGTGCTCCAGCGGTTCCACATGGAGAACTGCAATGGATGCGCGACGCCTCAGGCTACTGCTGAGTCAAAGGCTGACGTTCCGGCTACGAAAGAGTACCTGCCCTACCGTGAGCTGGTGGGCGCCCTCCAGTACTTGGCCAGTGCATCAAGACCAGACATCGCGCATGCGGTACGACACCTCGGGAAGTACCTGGCTGACTACGACCCCAAACACTACGCTCAGGCAAAGCGAGTGCTTCGCTATCTGCAAGCGACGAGCAACTATGGCTTGGTGATGGACGTGCAGCAGGGAACCGGTGTTCGTATTGGCTGCTACTCTGACGCTGACTACGCGAACGATCCTGCGGATCGACGCAGTGTTAGCGGCTACGTGACCACTTGTATGACAATGTGATCTCGTACACATCACGGAATCAGGAGATCAACGCTCAGAGCACATGCGAAGCCGAGTACGTTGCTATGGCTGAAGCGACCAAGGACGTGCTGTGGCTTGCTGGCCTTTGCAAAGAATTGGAGTGGAAGCATCCTGTTCCGCTTCTGCTGGGTGACAACCAAGGAGCCATCTCTCTGTCTGTCAAACCTGGCAAACATTCCAAGACGAAACACATTGACAACAAGGTACCACTTGGTGCGGCGTACGGTGGAGCTGAAGCAGCTCACTATGCAGCACATTGACACGGAAGACATGGTCGCAGACATCATGACCAAGGCGCTGGCGGTGGTGAAGTTCACCCGCTTTCGACAGGCCATGAAGGTGCTGCCAATTGTGAGCGAGGACCATACCACTACTGCCTCAACGGACGAGGCCGATGACATCGCGGCCGCTGTGGACGCGGTGAACGAGGCGCCAGCCTCAACTACCACGATGACGACGAGCTCGGCGCGCAAGCAGCGCAACTAAGCTGGTGGTTGAACTCCGACATGAACACGCTGATCAACCTGGGATCATCATGGGGCTGTTGGCCGAGGTAGCTGCGCTACGCTCTTGCACCATGGTAATGGATCTACGTGGCCTTCAACTGCGAGGACCACCTTCGATTGGGCCACCGTTGGGTGCTACATGCTGAACGACTACCTGTGACTCGCCATTGCTCTTGCGATGGAGGCGCTGTTCGCGATGTGATCGTGTCGACTTAGCTCTCGTCACCAAGATCAAGTGGGAGTGTGAGACGTTGCTGGCGACAGACAGCAGCACTTGATAGGACGCTAGATGGCCGAGTCTTCGCCGAGCTCCAGCTCATTTAATACGTGTTCCGAGATTCTTCAGCAATTATTTTCATAGACTCCTTGATTCTGCCGGCTCAGCCTGAACCCAGCCCATCCTGAGATCTCGCCTGCAGCCGCTGCTCGGCTGCAGGCTTCTACACAGCATGTGCATTGGAGACATTTAGTAAGAAGGACAGTATGGAAGCGGAGACTGTTGGCGGTGAGCGACCGCAACATCGTGGAGCACGGGATGGGAATGACTTAGCTCTATGAAAGACTGATTGCATGTTTGTATGATCAATAGGTCTTTGCGGTGTGGTGTGTGGTCTGGTGCGGGTCGAGCTCTGTCTGATTACCGCTTTTGCTGCTTTGCGAGCAAACGCAGAAGCTCGACTCCCAGACGCACGCTGCCCTGTCGTGGCATCTTGCGCCCGATACTTACAGTGTTTACGTACCTTCCTGATTGCTCTTCCAACTTGCTCCTCCGGTGTGCTGCCTTCTCCAATGGCACCTACACTTAGGAGTGATCGACGGTTAGAGAGCATGGCGCCGCGCCCTGCGTCATCACAACGTGATCGTCGCGGGCACGCTGCATCGGCTTCGTGACGGCCTTGGAGCTGGCTCGTAATGGAGCCCAAGTGATTCTGACCTGCCGCAACCGCGAGCGTGGGCTCAAGGCTGAGGCCGACATCCAAGCGATGATCGCCACCAGTCCAGACGCTGGCAAGGCGAAGTTCATGCTGGTGGACGTTAGCGACTTGAGCAGCGTCCACAGTTTCAGCGAGACGTTCAAGAAGTCGTACCCTCGTCTGGACCTGCTGGTCTGCAACGCTGGCATCGTGGGATGCAGCTACACCAAGACGGTCGACGACCTTGAGCTGCAGTTCGCTACCAACTATCTGCGCCACTTCGCGCTCACAGCGCAGCTTTTCGACCTGCTGGAGGAAATCTCCTCGTCGCGTGTGGTCACTGTTAGCAGCTTTCTGCATCGGCGCGCGAGCCTCGTCCTCTATGAAGACAACATCATGGCTAAAAAAACGAGAAGGAGTACGGGCAGATCTTGACGTACTGGGTGTCCAGGCTGTGCAACCTTCTCTTCATGCTAGAGCTTAATCGCCGTTTCAAAGCCGCCGGGATCACCAACGTTATCGCTGCAGCTTCGCACCCTGGCTACTGCGACACCGAGATCATAAAGGAAGAGGCCGATACCCAACTGTGAGAGTTGGCTCTGGTGGTTGGGTTTCCGTACAGTTGCCATGGTGCCGCCCCAGTCCGGAGAAGGGGTCGAGCCCGAACGTCAAAGGTGGAGGAACCTTCGCGTGGGCAAGTGGAAATGGTGGCTGTGGGCTCTCAGCGAGGAGAAGACGCACCTCAAGTTCGACGTGGAGAAGAAAAACTTGCGACCCGATCGACAACATCCGACAGACAAGGAAGATCAGATCAATAAATTCGTGAAGTGCTCGTCGGAATTGGAGAAATTGGTTCATGAAGGCATGGATCGGGAAAATGGTATCAACTTCGGCCTTCAATGAGTTCCTTCGTTTCCCACAAAAAATGGCATTGCCAACCTTTTGAAAACCATCGTCAACTGTCGCAAATGAAATTTGTGTCCAATACACAACCTTCTCAATTCTCAATTTCTGCCAATCTGTTCTTGGCGATGTCGGACGCTGCTCGTCCTGCGGTTCCCGGTGCATGGGACGTCTCCCAGATCCCTCCTCTCAAGGGGAAACTGGCGATCGTCACGGGCGCCAACTCTGGTCTCGGGTATGAGACGGCGCTGCAACTGGCGCTCAAAGGGGCCCACGTGGTGCTGGCCTGCCGGAACGAGGCCAAAGGGCGTGAAGCCGAAGCCAAACTCAACGACCAACTGGCGGCACAGCCAGAACCAGAGCGTGGATCCGTCAAATTCCTGCAGTTGGATGTGAGCGACTTGACGAGCATTCGTCAATTCGTGGAAGCGTTCAAGCGGGCTCATAACCTGCTGGACCTGCTGGTCAACAATGCTGGCGTCATGGGCGGCTCGTACGCGCTCTCGGCCGACGGATACGAACGGATGTTCGCGACAAACCACCTGGGCCACTTCTTGTTGACTGCTCAGCTGTTTGGCCTGTTGAAGGCCAGCGAGTCTTCGCGGGTGGTCAATGTTAGCAGTGGGCTCCACAAGAAAGCCGAGGCCAGCTTCAACGAGGACGAGATCATGGTCACCAATGAGGACAAGTTCGGCCAGATGCAGACGTACGGGGAGACCAAACTCTGCAACATTTTGTTCACGGTGGAGCTGGACCGACGACTCAAAGCCGCGGGTATCGAGAACGTGACGGCGGTGGCTTGTCACCCCGGGTACGTGGCCACTAACTTGGGGTCCAACATGGCAGCGAACAACAACAACTGGATCTACTGGCTACTCATCAAGATCGTGACGCTGCTGCCTGGCGGTAAGAGCCCCGAGATGGGAGCGATGCCGACGCTGTATGCTGCTACGGGAAAGGAGGCGGTCGGAGGGGACTACATCGGACCGAAGGACAGGAACACTGGCCTTCCGGCGCGCCACGAGCCGGCGGAACTTTGCAAATCGGAGTCGGCAGCGAAGAAGTTATGGGCGTTTAGCGAGAAGCTGGCGAACGTGACGTTTGATGTGGAAAATTAAGGAGAGAGGGTGTGTTGAGATCTCGCTCATCATCGACGGCGAGGCGCTCGAAATGGCGCTGCGGCCAGGCACGGCACCGCACTTGCTGTCGTTTGGCCTAGCTTTGCCGCGCCGTGATCTGCATCCGCGTGTCTCCGGATCAGACGGCCGTGATGTCAAGCTCGTGACCACTGCCTGCGGAACCCGGGCAACCACTGCCTGCAGAATCAACACCGTGGTTGCAGCAACCGTCGCATCCATTGTCCAACGCGTTGAATATGTAGGTGGCGATCGACTACGACTTGGCGCACGTGCTACAAGCCATATCGATAAGGCGCGAGAGCCAATCGATCCTGGTCGGGATCCGGGTCGTCGCGGGCTGCTCAATCGTCCATTCCGCAATTCGCCATGGGGCGCAAGCGGCACCCGCCGGACGAGCCCGACTTGGGCGACGAGATCGTGCCAGAGACCCGCCGGGGATGCACGAGCTGGGTCCTCGCGCTCCAACCGCAAGTCCAAGCACCGCATCGACAAGTCGCCCGGCATCCGTGAGCTGCTGAAGAACGTGCCGAGCAAGAAAACCGCGTCGGTCGAGCTGTTCTGCAAGCGATCGAGTACTGGTTCGAGCACGGACGCAAGCTGCTCTCCTTCTTCATGGACCCGTTCTTCCGGAAGCTGAAGTTTCGCCGCTACACGCTTCGCACCGCGCAGCTGGACCGCGCCTGCTTCGAGCTGGCGGGTGCGAAGGGAACCAAAACGATCGTCGGGTTTGGAGACTCTGGCACGGGCGGCGAGGGCTTTATCAAGCGCAGCGTGTCCGGTCCCGTGAAGGCGTTCGCGCGCAGGCTTGCTCGTCACTGCGAGGTCGTGGTGGTGGACGAGTTCCGCACCAGCAAGAAGCACTACGACTGCCACTGCATGGAGAACTTGGAGAACCAACACGTCAAGCGCAGGTGTCGAGACGGCGTCGTGCGCAGTGTTCCGGTGCACAAAGTGCTTCACTGCTTGACGAAGAACGGCGGGTGCGGGACGACAGTCGACCGCGACGTGAACGCGGCCAAGAACATCCTCAGCGTGCTGCAGAACCAGCTCGCAGGCGTCAGCGAGAGGCCTCTGCGGCTCCAGCGTCCGCACGCACCAACCACGACCAACTAACCCAACTCCAATCCTCAGCCCATCCATCCCCGGGTGGTTCCATTCATTTGGAAGCGACTCCTCTGAAAAGAGGAGGTGCAGGGGCATTTCTCGCGTCTAGTTCAGAGTTTTCATGGTCGGAGGATTGATGGGAATGCAATTAAACGGTTCGTTGGCGTGTGCAGGTCCTCACTTTGCAGAGAATCATGCAGCGAGAGGAAGCGGCCTGGCGGCAGGCGATTGAGGACGAAGAGGCTGCCTCTGCAGCAGTTCAATCCTTCTCAGACCCAAAAAGAAGGAGTTGGCATTATGAGGGCCGGTGCACTCACTACGAGCTGCGGTCGTCTGACGATCAACGCCGCGGTGGGTCTCCGGTTCGCCGGGTTTCAGCAGATCGAGTCTAGTCTCATACGAAGCTAGCATAGTTTTTTGCTGTAATCCTTAATAACTACGAGTATGTTGCTAAAAATACGGATCATCTTCGCCTTGACGTGGTGAAACATCCCAGAGAGCAAGTAGAACGGAGCTGCTGATAAGACAACGGAGCGCCTGCACTAATAGTACGAGTAATACTGACAGCGCGTTGCTCCAAGCAGACCTGAGAGCTGTAATGGTCCCAGAGTACGAACGGCATTACTGCTCCTGGCCGGTCGGCACCAAAGTCCTTGTTCGAGCTTTCACGGCGTCGCGGCTAACTCTTGGTTATCAACGGGGCAACATCGACTTGAATCGCTCAACAACGACTCTATGGATATTCATGTCGTCCGGCGCGAAAAGATCTCGGCAGTCTCAGTTGTCGCTTTCTTTCAGGTCAAGGAGGTGGACGCCAGCGGCGCCCAGGATGTGAGTGGGTTCACGCCTTCGTCTCCCAAGATGTGCGCGGTGGGAACGGATTTTCTTATCCGTTTACGTCCGCGCTTTGCATGCACCGCAAGCGGATCAAAAAGCCCTTCACTGTTCGTCACCTCCATCTATCCAAACTACATGGTTTGGATAGATGGAGCACCGTCTTACAGTACTCGGCTCGCCAGATACTTTGAAGCTCTTGTACTCTCGCTCCGCTCGGCTCGTTGGACATGCCCTTGGTGTGCCGTTACTAACGCCTGGTGTGGGCCACATCTGTCGCCGCTTCCCCCTCTTTTTGAGAAGCCACACGCCACAAGCCAAACGAGAAGCCGAGGCAGAAGCTCCTTACGCTATCGCTCGGTACCTACTTCCCCTCCACTTCGAGTCGTTGTGCGTGAGGACAGTACCCGCCTATAAGGACCATGAGCACGGCCACCGCTTCTGCCACCGAACCCGTGCCCATGACGACGCAGCTCAGCGCCGCCGAGCAGGCCGAGCAGGACGCCTGGGAGCGAGAGATGGAGCTGGCCGTGCAGGGCCGCGGCCGCACGCGCAGCCGCTCCATCCTGGCCGACGAGGACGTCCAGCGCAGTGATGAAGGCGACGTCAGGCGCGACAGGGCGCGCTGCTTCAGCTCTCGAGAAGCGGAATCGCAGGAAGACGCGTCCTCTTCCTCCAGACGACGCAGCTGCTCGTTCTCCGCCTTGGAACCGCTCAGAAACTTGGCAATACCGGTATCTTCTCAACAAGAAGGCGACGGAGAAGAAGAAGACGCCGCCAAGCGCGCCGCGTCTCTATCCAAGATTTACCTGGCTGGTTCCGCGCCCGTGGACGTGTCCAAGCTTCAGGATGACAGCAAGATTGTGGGCGTTAAGAAAGTGGAGGTTGTGCAGCCTACAGGCGCCCTATCAGCCGCAGCGTTGGACGCTCTGAGCGAAGGACTGCAGCTTTCAGTGGATAATAGCCCCATGCCCCCTTCAGGGTACGGCGAGCAGCTCACGGAGGAGCAGCTGGAGGAGAAGAAGATGGAGGAGGAGGAGGACCACAAGTTGAAGGCTGAAAAGCTCTCGGCCAGGAGGTCACTGTCTGTCAGGGCTTCGATGTTCCGGAACAAGATGTTCAAGAGCACGTCCAGGTTGCTCGGCAATTCGGAGGAAGGCGTAAAGGCCGAGGCCGCCAAGAGCGCAGCGTCCAAGCCCGCGACGGCGGCGGAGAAGCTGACGACGGAGATCGTGGCGGAGGCTGCGCCCGTTGCCCCCAAGAAGAGGCATAAGCTGAAATTGCTGCTGTTGGGAGATAGCGGCGTGGGTAAAACGAGCCTGATGCGAGTTTTCTCCGGGGACGAGTTCTCCGAGTCGATGTTGGCAACTGCAGGGTACGTTGATGCTTGAGGTTTCGGAGTTTTTTTATTTTTTTGGGGGGCTAATTATAATTATTTTATTGCTGAAGGGTGGACTTCAAGCTCCGACACATTAACGTTGCCGACGAAGCCATCACACTGCAGATTTGGGATACCGCAGGCCAGGAACGTTTTCACCGCATCACAGCCAGTACGTTTGATGGTTGGAGGTTTTGCGAAGTGATAAAGATGTTTAACGTTTTGGTGTTTTGTTGGCAACTGCAGCATATTACAAGGGCGCGAACGGCATTGTTCTCGTCTACGACGTGAGCGACCGACGCAGCTTTGACAGTACGCGGCCTCTGTCTTGACACCTTGTGTTTCTCCTGTCGAAAAGGATTTTAACTGACCAAACTGTATCGTGCAGATGTTGGCTACTGGATGAACAACATCCGCCAGTATTCGGCGCCGACGCAGATGCCAGCCATGCTGCTCGTAGGCAACAAGATCGATCTGCCGAACCGCGTCGTGTCTTTGGAGGAGGGCCAGGCGGCTGCAAGCCAGTACGGCTGCCGATTTATTGGTAAGCGCTCGAGTTGCATCTTCTCGGTATGGCACGATTCTAACTGAAATTCCTCTTCATTGCTGCGTCCAGAAACGAGTGCGAAAACGTCGGAGAACACGAACGGCGCGCTCGAAACTATTGCGCGCGATGCCTTCTTGATCAGCGTCAATCGTGAGTGTTTGCGGCTTGTCCTGCTCTCGAGACTGCTGGAGTCTTGTCCTAACGCCTACGCTGTCTCTGCCAACTCGTGTAGCCACGCTTACACAGAAGATGGTAATGGACCGGGAGAAGACGCTGGCTGGCCGACGCAACAAGGACAACTGCGTGATTCAGTAATTATGCACTTCCCACCCGCCGTCCTCTCCAGGGCGACCCCAAAGACAACTCTTTCCGAGCACAACAACAGAGGTTGTACAAGCAAAGGCCGACTCGCCGTCTCAATCGGCGCAGCGAAGCGATGAGCGAGGCAGCGGCGACTCGGCCCACCAACATGAAAACAGCGATGAGACCAAGCGGAGCGAAGCTACCACGACGAAGGGCGTAGCAACTCGGCCGACGGAGCACTCGATGCCGATATTTAACCGATTGTAGCAGCGGCTGACTCAAATATTAACGAAAAGACCATCACGAGTCCCAAGTTTTTTTTATCTGTTCACATGCGAGACAAGTTACCCAAAAATAATTAACTTGCCTACTTGTCCCCGTCATCTCACTTGGTTTCCACTCGGGAGCGTAGGAATTGCTCGGCCTCGGCCTTACGCTCCGGGTTGTTCATCACTTCCATGAACTGGCGGGTCTGGCGGGCTCGCAACCGGTACGACGCCGAGCAGAACACCCTAGCAGCAGGCTAACGGTTAAGATTAATGGTTTGAAGTAGCAGTTTAATGAACGTACCAGGTGCCGCCGCCGACCACAAGAAATGCGCCGACAGCCAAGTCGCACGCCGTGCGGATCTTCTTGGTGGTGCGGAAGCGGTGTGCGCCCAGCACGGCCGACATGCTGAGACCCCACAGGAGCGCGGAGCGGAAGCACGGCGGGTTCTTGAGCACCACGTCCGTCGAGGAGGAAGACATGCTATCCGCACGTTTTGTTGGTTAGTAACTTGATATTTTGTGGTACGTCTTCAATTTAGACGTTCTAAATATTACACCGTTTTTTGTATTAAAAGGCTTAACTTTGGAAGAGGAAACGTTTAAACACGTTGTTTTTCGGGATAGGTTCCCAAAATGTATACATCTATCTGAAGAGGAAACGTTTAAACACGTTGTTTTTCGGGATAGGTTTCCAAATGTATACATCTATCTGTTTCTCAGATAGCTTCATCCACTTGCAAACTTCAGCCAAAATCAGAACGCGATTGTCGCGGTTTCCTTTTTACCAGCCAATGCAAACAATGGTCAGTGCACCGGACTACTGCGGCTGGGGCGCCAAGCAAGGCAGCAAGGTGCGCACGTGGAAGAACCGCTACTTCGTGCTGCGAGGACGCGAGCTGGTCTACTACTCGGGCGCCAAGAGCGACGGCAGCGGCGTCGGAGAGGGCGAGAAGGGCCGCCTGAAGGTGCTGAACGTCGACTACTCGCCCGACCGAAGGAACGGACTATTCATCCATGGGGAAGGTAAAGACCTCAAGATGACGACGGCCAGCGCACAGGAAAGTCGTGTGCTATTCAAGAAGATCAAAGAGGCGATTGGAGAGCAGGACAAGAGCTTCAGACAGAGGAAGAGCACGCCTAGAAAGGTGGAGAAGGAGGGCTGGCTGCTCAAGGAGGAGCCAGAGCTGCAGACGTGGAAGCGTCGATATGCCACGCTCAGTGGCAGGACGATCGAGTTGTGTACAGAGCAGAACGCTGTGCCAATTGAGTCGCAGACGCTGGTTCAGGTGCTGCCGGACAAGTCTAGTCCGCTGTCGCTACGCCTTGTTGCAAAAGGAGGCCGAGAGATCCACGTCGCGGCCGAGACAAGAGAGGAGATCGAAGCCTGGGACCGAGCGCTTGCGGCTGCTATTGGCCAGCCGCTGGCGCTACGCCAAGTCAAGAAGATTCAGGAAGCTGGGAACCAGAAGACAGAGCCAGTGGGGGAGACCGAGTTGGTGGCGCGGAAATACTCGACGGCGGTGTGTGAGGGCTGGCTGGAGAAGCTTGGACAGAACAGCAAGGTCTGGAAGAAGCGGTATATGTCGCTCGCCAATGGGATGCTCGAGTATCGCAAGGGGCCACTGGAGCCGCTCTCGGCCGAACTCTATGTGACAGACGTCAGGCACAGCGTCGAGCACTCCGACGCACTGGAAATCGAGTTCGGATCGAGCAAATCGCTCAATGATAGCGACATGATCTGCGTACGCGCGGAGTCCATTCGTGAGCTGGACAAGTGGATGAACGCTCTGTGCGACGCAGTAGGAAAGCCGCGTCTGGAGTCACTTGACGCTGCGTCGGAGCTGTCGTCGCCATCAAGCAGCGGATCCAGCGACGGCCGACCAAGCAAGCCGCAGCTCCCGCCATTTCCGAGGAATGTATTGCTTTCTAAAGACATCAACAAGGCTGGAACATCCAGCAACACGCAGCCGTTTACCTCTGCGAACGCAGACCGCTCCTCAGCTCAATCTTCTACGACTAGTAACCGCATTAAACGGGGATGGTTGTACAAGCAAGGCGATGAGAGCTCGTCCTGGAAGCTGCGGTACTTCGTGCTCACCGGGAAGACTCTTCACCACTACAAGCACGTCAACGCCACGTCGGAACCCCTTGGCACAGTGGCCAGCGTCGTCCACAACCACGAGTCGACGGGGTCGCTAGGCGTCCAGTTTGACGATGGAAGCAATCTCAACGTGTATGGCGAGACAAAGGCCGACACGGAGGCGTGGTATGCTGCTCTGTGCAAGGCCTCGTGGAGCTCGGCCGAGAACCCAGAGGAGAGAGTGTCCACATCGAATCAGGAAGACAGCGAAGAGCCCCACGAAGAGAACGGGTTCCAGGGATGGCTATTGAAAAAGGGACAGAACTTCAAGACCTGGAAACGGCGGTACTTCGTTCTGGAGAGCAGCCGTCTCGCCTACAGTGCAAGCGCCGGTGGGGAAGTCCTAGGCTCCGGGGTGGTTTTCGAAGTAGATGTGGGCGATCTCCGCCCATTCTGCCTCAGCATCCGCTTCCAGAACGGACGTCTCCTTCATGTAGTGGCGCCAACGCAAGAAACGTTTTCGAAATGGCTCGACGTGCTGGGAAAAGCGTCCAATCTGGCCGAGTCCTTTTTGCTGCAGAGCAACGGGAAAGTTGTGTTCGACGAACAGTTCGACAACGATGTCGGGGAGAACGCTAACGACGCAGACGTTGAGTTCAGCCCGGAGGACATTGCCGAGTACGAGATGACTCTTCGTGACGGCAACGGGGCTTCGTTGTGGTTTGCTGCCATGCAGAACAAACCGGAGTACGATGCGTTGAGCGCAACGTCTTCTGTACAAGGCGATGACGAGGTGGGGGTGGCCGATGCTGCTCGCCCTTCAACTGGAATGGTTCCGCGTGCTAGTGAAGCATCGTTTACAGTCTCTCAGGGATGCGTTGGGTGGCTGAAGAAGGAAGGCGGCAATGTCAAGAGCTGGAAGCGGCGGTACTTCACTCTGTATGGGTCGAAGCTGAGCTACTACAAGAGCGAGAAGGGATCACTTCTACGCTCGGTCCAAGTTGTCAATGTCGTCGCGCATCCGACGGTGTCCTTGGGCCTTGTGGTGGCCACCGTCAGCGGCCGAAAACTCATCATACAAGCCGGTTCAACCGAGGAGTTTGCCAAGTGGCTGGGTGCGATCAGAGGAGCTGTGACCGAAGAGAACGACAGGAAATCAACGGTGGTGGAAGCGCCAGTGATGCAGACGTCCATGGAAAAGAGATCAAGCGAGGACCTGAAGGCTACGGTTAATTACAGTGGCTGGTTGCAGAAGGAAGGTCAGCGCTTCAAGACGTGGAAGAGGCGCTATTTCACCTTGAAAAACAGCGCCCTGATCTACTACAGCGAGATCGGTGGCGTGGCTCGCGGGCACGGCATGGTGAAAGGGGCTCGTGAGGATGACTCCAAGCCGTCTACTCTTGTCATCGAGTTCCGAAGCGGCAAGACGATGCGTGTGAGTGCTGCGAGTGCGGCCGAGATGAACTCGTGGTACGACGTTCTATGCAGAGGACGGTCGTCTAGCAACAGAACGACCGCCGTCTCGGACGTTAGCGACGATATCGTCGACTCGGAGGGAGAAGATGAGGACGCAGATCGGGCAGCACGCATCAGTCGGTTCGACTCGAAAGACTATCTCAACGACACTATTAACAACGACACGTTGTTGCGACTGCGGGACGAAGCAGGCAAGTCAACGATGCTCGAATCTCGAAACGGTGCCGTCCACCCTTCTCGCTCTTTCAAGGGAGAACTCACGTTTGATGATGAAGAGGAGAAGGAGGAAGACATGGGACTTACCACCACCGGGGCAGATTACTATCGCATGCTGCTGGCCGAAGATGAGCGCGTCCAACAGCAGCGCTCGGAAGAGAAACTTGCAAAGGGAGAACCGCCGATCGCTGGTTGTGCCCCATGCTGCACTGTGATGTAGGCAAGTGGTCGAGTTCTCTTTGCATCACAACCTTTTTGTACACTAGACAATTCATTTTTGCTAAAGGCTTTAGGCATCTTGGCTTCCGTTGTTTGCCTGCTGCAGTTACCAAGACGCTGTGACGGTTGACGGTTGACGAGGGGTCTCATTCGTGGAACCCCATTAGCCAGCGTAATGGACAAGAAGTACGATTCCTGCAGCTACAAGGCGCGCCGCACGTTTCTAGGCGGGGAGTTCGAGGTCCGGTTGTTTGAGGTGGACGATGCTGGCGTCGCCGCGGTGGTCTTCCAGATAGCGCAGGAGAACGGGCCACCGCTCAAGTTCTCGCGCGTATTCTCGCGAGCAGAACTGGACGAGGCTGGGATCACCAGGACGTTGGAGGGTCACGTGGCGCTTGCGGACTCGCTCGAGCTTGTCGAGGACGCGTACTTCACTGGGAATGATGCAGCCACTGCGGGCCAGAACGTGCTTGAAGCGTACCAGTTGTCGTCCACACTACCTGGTATTAGCTTTCCGCCGCCGATCGTGTCACACCAAGCAGCTCTGGCCTACTTCGCCCGAGCGCCCGTGGGGCTCAGCTCGTGGAACCACAGCCGAGTGACGGAGGAGGACAACCTGTTGGTGAACCTGGTTGCGAATGGTCTGACCGAGCTGTGCCGCGAGAAGCCACCCGGCCTGGAAGCTGTCAAGTGGCTTGGCAATTGGTTCCTTGATCACAACCCAGCGCAGCCCAAGGTCAAAGTGGAAGACTGAAGGCTAAGCAATAGGAAGGTGCTGTAGGTTAAAGTTGTGAAAATCGACAGAACCTGGAGTACCAGCCAAATACATTTTTGCTGGGGGTCTGCGCTCCAGCAAATAGATGCTCTTGTTAGCTTTCAAGCAGCCAGCTAGCTACGTGGTGAATACGTGGTGATACTCAAAGCTGCTATGGACAACCAAGATATACGGACGACTTGAAATCTACAGTGCGGATGCTGTCAAGAACTGCAGTACGACTGGCCCAATGCCTTGTCTTGAAATCCCAATGCCTGGTGAACCGTCGCGACTACTGACAAACACAATAATAATCACACGACTTCCAGGGACGACAAGGCACGAGCGCGATGGCGGACGAGCTGCAGTCGTCGGAGGAGCTAGCGTTTGTGGCCGAGGAGGTGGACCGCATCATCCTCACGTCCATCGAGAGCTGCCTCAAGGACGAGATGTACGACGAGCAGAAGGTGTCACAGTGGGTCGACTACATTTGCGAGTCCATCATGAGGGGGCTCGTGGAGCTGCGCAAGCCGCTCAAGTATATCGGTAAGCTGCGTCGTAGCGTAACTGTGTGAATGATTTTACTAACAATTCCTATAGTGAGCTGCCTCATCATGCAGAAGAATGGCGCCGGCGTGCACGCCTCGGTCTCCTGCCACTGGGACACCGTCACCGACGGTCCGTTAAACACTTTTGGGGGCATTTCTTCCTCACCAGCAGCTAACATTTTCATTTTTGCCACTTTTTGCCAGGTGCGCACGTGGTCAAATGGCCGGGTGACAAGCACAAAGACCACAACCGATCCATGTACTGTGTCATCACCGTGAGCGGCCTGAGCTTCTAGCGAAAAAGCAAAAGTTTGGGCATCTAACAAAAAGTTGCAAACCTCATTCGATCTGGATGTGGGTAAAAAGAGCTCCATAAAACAGCTTGCGTTCAGTATAGTGTCCTCTTAGGTGCGAACCAACACCTGATTTTCCACACGAAAACAACCCCATTCGAAATCGCCACCACAAGCAAAGTATCCGACTATGGGGCGCGACGACCCGGTGACCTACGCCGGCTGGGTGTTCAAGGAGGGCAGCCTTGTGCGCTCGTGGAAGAAGCGCTTCCTCGTGTGCAAGCGCGCCGAGCTGGCCTACTACAAGAACACGGACGAGGAGAACCACGCGCAGCTGCTGGGCGCGCTCACGGCCGCGCACATCGAGCGCCTGCCGGACATCACGAATGGCCTGCTGATCCACGGCACGGAGGGCCGCCAGCTCAAGATCTTCACGGACACCAAGGCCGAGTGCGACCGCTGCTACGAGGCCATCATCAAGTTCTGCCGCATGCAGACGGCCACGGACGACCCGCAGCAGCGCGTGGGCTGGCTCGAGAAGGAGGGCCAGCACTTCCGCACGTGGAAGAAGCGCTACTTCGTGCTGAGCGGGACGCAGCTGACGTACTCGGCCACTATGGGCGCCGAGCGGCTGGGCGGTGGCCGCGTGATTGGGGCCAGGAGGGACCCCACCAGGCCCTTCACGCTGGCCGTGACGTTCGAAGGCGGCCGGGAGATGCGCGTGGGCGGCAAGTCCGAGGTGGACATTGATGACTGGCACAAGGCACTGAGGCGCGGCCTGCTGTACGCACAGGAGCAACGCAAGAGCCAGCAGGGACGACCGTCGGCCGACGACGACCCTAGGATGGCTAGGGACAGGGAGTTCGCCAAACGACAGGCCAATGCCAGCGCCGCGAGCACGGAAGTGACGGACGAGGAGGCCAGCTCGCTCTTTGGATCGCCGCCCACAGGTGAAGAGGACGCGCCGCCATCCTATGCCAGCGTTCAAAGCGCGCTGAATGAGGAGAAAAAGACGGAAGGAGACAAACCGGAGGAGGGCGAGTCTAAGGAGAGCGGCAGTCCGCCCGAAATGTACCCGGCCAGCTCGTTCCGACGCCACATTGTGGTGGAGACTATGCCTGACAACACGGCGAGCTTTATTGAGGTAGCGGAGGAGCGTGAGAGCGAGGACAACGGCGAGAAGCCGTACTCGCCCACGGCGCCCGGCACGACCACCATCCGACGCATGAGGCTGGCCGAGAAGCTGCTGCAGGAGGAGCTGGAAGAAGAGCGCCGAGAAGCCATGATGAAGGAGAACACGGTGCTCATGCGCACGCCCAGCAAGTCAGACCCGCAGGACGTCAAGGGCTGCTGCTGCGTCGTCATGTAGAGCGGCAGAATAACGGGACGACCGGCGCGAGGAAGAACTCGCGGATGCACACGGAATATATAAACACAGAGTATAAACTTTTGCCTGCTCTCCGAGTTGTTAACTTGCGGAGACCAGCGCCGTGAAAAGTGTATGTGCACCATGGTACATGTTGAAGCTGAAGTACAATCGGCTGGCGAAACGTTGTCCTGATATTTGCGTTATACTCGCTGAACCCATCCTGGATTAGTCCAGGATTTTGTATGCGTGCCTAAACGCAAACATTTCAAAGCGCTGGATTCTCTAGGTGTATACTATACATATATATAAAAGTCATGGTAAGCCTTTTCACTATGGCTCAGTTCAAAACGTATATGGCACTCGTGGGTCATTCGCCGCTGCCTTACATTATAATATACTATATATTTCCCCCACGTTGCTTCGAGCAAACATTTATGCAACCAAAGTGCAACCTGTCGGCAAGCAAACAGAACGTCGAAGAAAAGGCTGCTTTTCAATTTGGGAAAAGCTATGTATACACATACTGGGACACCTCGAGCGGCAGCCATTTTCGTGCGCTGTCAGCCCGCATGATGTTAATGGAAGGCCGGCCTGCTGGCACGGGCTTGCAGGCCTTGTCGAGACACTCCGACAGATGGTCGCGTGTATACACCGGTATACGCTCGTTAGGCAGCAATTTTGGCGCGGGTAGAAAAAAAGGGAGTGGGAACAGTCAAGCGACTCACGCAAAGGTTCATTCCGAACCTTCCCCCTTTCCGAGGCGACATACAGCAGACTCATACAGGCATGGCTCTCAGCGGCATCGACGGCGAGTACGCCGGCTGGGTCTACAAGCAGGGCTCACTAGTCAGGAACTGGAAGAAGCGCTTCATGGTGCTGCGTGGGCGGCAGCTGACCTACTACGACACGGCCAAGGTGGACCCGACGGTTAAGGCCAAGGGCAGCTTCCAGGTCATCACCGTGGAGCTGAGCACGGACATCCAGAACGGCCTGCTGGTGCACGGCCGCGGCGGCCGCGTGCTCAAGCTGTACACGGCGTCGGCCGAGGCCACCAGCGCCTGGTACAACATGATCCTGGACGCCACCACGGCCGCGCCGCAGCAGTTCGCGGCCCCGCCCGACCGCTTCTCCACGCTCTCGATGGCCAGCACCGCCAAGCCGGGGGCCAGTGTGAGTTTGGACGAAGAGATGGAGCTCTTGGACCGCCTCGAGTCTCTGCCGCTCAGTGAAGACGGCGGTGAACAGGTGACCCACTCGGGCTGGCTCAAGAAGGAGGGCGCGCGCGTAAAGAGCTGGAAGCGCCGCTACTTCGTGCTGCGCGGCAACGCGCTGTCGTACTTTAACTCGGAAGACACGGGCGCGGCCGCCAAGGGCTACGGCCACGTGCGCGCCGTCGAGGTGAACGGTACGGTGACCAACGGACTGGACGTGACGTTCGACAATGGCCGCATACTGCGCGTCTCGGCCAGGAACAGCGCCGACATGGAGGTTTGGCTCTGCAAGCTTAGCGACGCCATTGAGGCCGCCAACGCCGAGCAGAACAACGTGCGCCAGTCGCTCGCGGCGCGCAGCTCGTTCCGCGCGTCGTCCGTGGGCGGACCTTCGCCCACAAGGATGAAGCAGCAGTACCAGCAGCAACAGAGAATGCAGCACTACGGCAACAGCAGGAACGCAGGAATGCCGATGCGGCACTCGCTGGCCTCGGTGCCGGCAAACCCGAGGGGGTCGATGGCAGAGGCGCCGGCGATGCCTCAGCGACGCACAGTATACGAGAAGCGCTCGTCGTCGTCTCTAGACGACTCGTGCACCTCCTCGGGCTTGTCGTCGCAGTTGTCGTCGAGCTCGTACAACCACTCGAACTCGTTCCCGGACGGCAACGCGCCAGTGGCAAGACCGCCCGTGCACGAGAACGGCACAACCAACACCCAGACGTCTTCAGGCTCGACGTTCTTCGACAGTGACGACGAGTATGACAGCGATGACAGCGAAGGCGACTGGATTTAGGCAGCATCGGCCTTCACAATCCCGGCGTCTTCACCGCAAGCACTTGGCCATACAGACAAGCGATGATGATCCCATTTAACGCGCAAGACGAGTTGGAGCTCAAGATGTCAACGCAATTTTGGAGCGGACCCTGTGCAGCCCCGCCACATTGTGCTGACATGGACAAGATAATTCGGCGCTTTGGCTCGACGCGTGCGAGGCTATCGCTGCACGTCCTCGGGGTCTTTGTTTGTATCACTACACGACCAGCGCGCCTGAGAAAGCTGAAGGCCCTCGGGTTTTGCTTTCTATTGCGTGCTCGTGACTCTTTCTAAACTAATATGAGAACTCGTTCCTAGGACATCACTTGATTATTTGAATTGGGGTCTTTGATTTTAAATTGGAGCCTTTTGGGGGTTCGCATGAGCACTTTCCGATTGTAGCAACATATAAAGCCCGCGGCGAATCCTGTCCAAGACCGAAACCTCCAAAAGGTGAAGCGAGAGTACATGCAGCTTTGTTCACTATTCAACCAAAAGTACGCACTCGAGCTTCGCTGGTATTCGGCACAGATTATCCTTATCCGATGGGGACGAAGATGCGCCTGAGATCTTGAGGACGACGCCCTCGCTGCTACTGTCAATAAACTCCTACTTCGAAGTATTAATACGGCAATCTGCTTGAAGCATGACCCGCCTGGCACCTTACCCAGGGCCAAATAAAGACATGGCGGGCCTTGAATCATCTTCGCACTCACTTCAGCGAATTCATTTTAAACTCGGCACTCAGAGAACACCTTGCGGAACGTTTTTCTTTTGCGCGCTTGGGCGACAATCAGCGGTGATCTACCATGGGCGCAGGGGCTTCAACTTCACCGAGGCCTGATGATGCGGAAATGACGCCGCGTTCCGGTGGAGAGCTCGCCTTGTTCATGGCAATCCAGCGGGAGTACGAGCATATGGCGGGCGATGACCTTGGCAACGAAGTCATCTTCGAACGAATGAAGCAGATTTGCACCACAGCGTACGCACCGAGGGACCCCAACGCACCGAAGTCAGCAGTAGCCAACGGCCGCGGACTCTATCGACGTGCATCGGACCCCCACCGCAAGAAGCGCGAAGTGGTCTACTCGAAAGGCCTGGTAAGCTGTGTGTCACTTCTTCGATCCACTTGGCACTGAATAGCTTCTGACGCTTCATCTCTCCATTCCAGGACATGACCAAGGACGTGATGCCCAAGCGGCAGTCCGAGTCGAAGACCGCGGAGTGCGCGGCCATGCTCAAAAACGCATTGCAGTGCGTGCTCTTCACCGGCTCGAGCGATGAAGAGATGGACCGGCTGCTTTTCCTCATGAAGAGAATCAGAGTCGAAGCGGAGCAAAACGTCATCAAGCAAGGCGATCTCGGCGATCAGTTCTACGTCGTCCAGTCGGGGTCACTGGAAGTCATTGTCAACACGTCCGTCCTCGGATATCTGAAGCCTGGAGATCACTTCGGCGAGCTGGCACTCATCTATGACGGTACGGCTCGACGACACTTGTTTGAAAACTCCATCAACTTGACGTGTACCTCTTCCTCTTTGTAGCTCCTCGTGCGGCAACCGTGCGTGCTGCGACGAGTTCCGTCTTGTGGACCCTGGATCGCGACGAATTCCGCATGGTCCAGGCTCGATCTTCGAGCGACTCGCTCGTGAAACGTGCCAAGTGGCTGCGTCAGGTCGAGATCCTCGCGAGTCTATCCGAGAGACAGCTCGCGCTCTTAGCAGGAGTGTTGAAGGCGGCGACCTTTTCCGATGGCGAGATGATCATCCAGCAAGGTGATGTTGGCGACACTTTCTTCATCGTGGAAGAAGGCAACGTCTCCTGCCAAATGGAAGGCCCACGAGGCTTCAAACACACGGACGGTATGCACAACAACACCGAGCTCGCCGTCTTGGGGCCAGGGGATTACTTTGGCGAAATGGCGCTGCTGAGTGATATGCCACGCAATGCCAGCATCTTTGCCAAGGGAGACGTGAAGTGCCTGAGCCTTGGACGACAGGAATTCGACTCGATGCTGGGTCCTCTGACCGATGTGCTTGATCGCAACAGCCGTATTCGTATCTTGCGAACGATTCCAGCATTCGCCAACAAATCGCACGAGGCACTAGACTATGCCGTGTCGCAGCTCGAGATCAAAGCCTTCCAAGACTCGCAATGCATTTACCGGCAGGGCGACACCGCAGTGGCGTTCTACATCGTCAAGTCTGGTTGTGTCAAGCTCGTCAAGAAGCTACAGGACGGAGACAACAACCTCGTGACGGAGGAGTTCCTGCTCAAGGCCAACGATACGTTCGGTGGAGAAGTCTTCGACCAGGCCGACAAATACTCATCCACAGTCATCTCAGCTGGTCGGTCGCAATGCCAGCGGCTCAAAGTATCCTCGCTTGCTCGCTCGGGATCGCGCCAGTTCACACAGGTAACTAACTTTCCGTACTGTTCGAGAAACACCTCCCTGGAGACTAACATTCACGTTTTTCACGCATCTTGACAGCGCGTCAGTATGACAGAGCACGGTCGTTTAAAGAGCTGCACACTCACACTGGACGACATCCAAGTGGTATGTCCGTTGTGGTGAACGGGACCGAAGCCGTGCGTATATACTGATTCTTTCACGTCCATTGTCTTCGAATAGGCCGGTGTGTTGGGTGAAGGATCGTTCGGCAAAGTGGTCATGGTCCATGCTCTCGTGGACGGTGACGAAGAGCAGCCAATGGCTCTCAAAATCATGGCCAAGTCGCACATCATCGAATCCGACCAGCAAGTCCAGGTGATGCGCGAAAAGCAGGTTCTCATGACGCTACCGAAGCACCCGTTCATCGTCGACTTGTACGCCACGTATCAAGTACGTACCGATGCTATCCGTGTGTGTTGATCTCTGAGCTCCGACTAATCCTATGGTTCGTCGACAACAGGACTCGAACAACTTGTATATGCTCATGGAGTTGGTACAGGGCGGTGAACTCTTCACACTTCTTCATAACGAAGAATTCATCGAAACTGTCGACGAGTCCTCCGTCCGGTTCTATTCAGCAAATGCAGTCCTCGGGTTGCAGCACATGCACCGCTTTGACTTCGCGTACCGAGACCTCAAGCCTGAAAACTTGCTCATCAGCCGTGAAGGATATCTCAAATTCGTCGACTTCGGCTTTGCCAAGAAAATCCCTTTCACGGTTGTCAACAGCGATGGCGTCGAAGAGCTCCACTCCCGAACGTTCACGCTCTGTGGCACCCTCGAATATCTGGCACCCGAGTTCGTGCTCAACACGGGTCACGACCTCGCTGTGGATTACTGTACGTCTTTCCCAGCCGAGCATGAGCTTCCGTCCTTAGTCTAACTCCATGTTTGTGGCTTGTTTTGCTCACAGGGGCGCTTGGCATCTTGATCTACGAAATGCTGGTCGGATACACGCCGTTCGGTACGGGTGATGGCGACACCACGCAGCTCTTCCGGAACATCGCCATGATCCGAACAGGTGCCAACTCGGTGGACTTCCCGTTCCACCTCCAAGAGAACTGCCCGCACGCCTGTGATCTCGTACGCCGGTTACTGCAGGGTGACCCCACCAAGCGCATCGGCGTAGGCATCAACGGCGACCAGGAGTTGCGGCAGCACCCGTGGTTCAGCAAGATCGAATGGGACAAACTGTACGGGATGTCGCTGGAGCCTCCGTACCTGCCACCGATCAGCGGCAAGTACGACATTTCACTCTTCGAAGGCGAGATCGGCAACCGAGCTAAGGACCGAGCCTTCGACGGCCACGGAGACGAGTACTTCGTCGGCTTTTAAGGAGGCTAACGTCGTAGCGGCGCATCTCCTCTTCCACCCACCCTACAACCAGTACACTAGTCCTGCTAGATCCGGGCGCGAGTAAGCCCCACTAATTAAATTAAACCTTTCATCCACTCCAGCACACCACGAACGGATTTTACACGCTGGCACTGGACGGTTCCTCGCCGTGTCCTTCATGCTGGTTCAGTACTCGACTGATCGACCGCAACCTGACGGCAATTTCGCGTTGAACAGCCCTCGTTTCCTGGTGAATCTGTAGAATAGCTTCCATTTGCTCCATCGGGTCGGGCGGCAACGGCGGTAAGCTCTCCATTATCGGTGGCGGCGGCACCAGGACCATCTCCACCGTCTGATGCTGAGCGTGGGTCTGCGTCATCGTCAATTGGGGCGGCCTGAACCGTATTTGCTGCTGCTGGGGGTCCGGGATGAGCCCCGCCTGCTCCCTGGCTCGGTCAATAACTTCAATAAGCTCGCGGATCTTGGCGTGCTCCTCTTGCAGCTTCCTTTTGGCGGGCGTAAGGGCCGCCAACCTCCGCGTCTGGTCCTCCTTGCTCTGCTTAGGCGGACGCTGCGCCCGTGCTTGGATCTCCCTGCGGCGGTTGCGGATGAGCTTAAGGAACTCGGCGTACGTCAGGCGCGGCTCGTTGGCCAGGCCGCCCTCCTTGAGGAACTGCAGGTAGCTTTGCTGCAGCAACTGCTGTGTCTCATGCTTGTCCGGAAGGCGCCCGAAGTCGCGGGCGTACTGAGCGTACCGCGTCAGACACAGCAGCTGCAGCTGCTTACTGAAGTTCTTGCGCTTAAAGCGCTGTTGCGTGGCCGGTGTCTCGAGTCTCGCCCGCGAGGACGCATTCGTGTCATAGCCCAGGTCAGCCTCGCTCAGTTTGGCGAAGGCGTCGTCGTCCAGCGCGCCCTTCCAGGGCAGCAGCTCCACGTCCGCAGCGCCCGCCTCCATGGGTCTGCGAGCGCGGAATCGAAAGAGTGATGGTCCGCCTTCGGTTTTTTTCCTTTAATCTCGCTTCTCATTGGGTTAAATGAAGATTTATTTCAGCCAATGCGAGAGCTGAAAGGGATGGGCACCACACCACACGTTGGATTCGTCGAGCCCCCGATACAAAACGCTGGTGTGCGGTCAAGATTGAATTGTGACAGGATGCAGCGGGTGATGGCGATGCGTCTGCGGCTGCTGCAGCGCCCCGTGCGCGAGGTCAGCTCTAGCCTGGGCCGCAGCTTCAGCTCCAAGAGCAGCGATTTCTCGGACATCGTGTACGGCCAGGACGTGGGCGTGCGCACGGTGCAGTTCAACCGGCCGGAGAAGCTCAACGCGCTGACACTCCCCATGGCGCAGCACCTGACGCAGCGGCTGCACACGATCGAGGCCAACTCGACGGTCAACGCCGTGGTCTTCTCGGGCAATGGCGGCAAGGCCTTCTGCGCCGGCGGCGACATCCGCGCGCTGGCCGAGCACGGCAAGGACCCGTCCACGCGCCAAGTGGCGCTCGACTTCTTCCGCCACGAGTACCGCCTCAACTACCTCTTGGCAACCACCGAGAAGCCCATCATCTCGTTCCTCAACGGCGTCACCATGGGCGGCGGCGTGGGCCTCTCCATGCACGGCAAGTTCGTCGTGGCCACCGAGAAGACGGTGTTCGCCATGCCCGAGACGGCCATTGGCTTCTTTCCGGACGTGGGGGCCTCCTACCTGCTGCCACGTCTCGGCCGCCGCCTGATCGAGGGCGAGGACTACGTGGCCGACGTGCCCAAGTCACAGGCGCTCAAGGGCCAGGGCGTAAGTGGAGCAGTTGCTGCAGATCATTTGGGGGCTGAAGGATCTAATAATTATTATGTTTCTGGTGATATTTGCTACAGCTGGGCACGTACCTGGCGCTGACGGGCGACCGCTTGCAGGGGCACGAGGTCATCGGCCTGGGACTGGCCACGCACTACCTGCCGTCCGGCGACTACGAGCGGATGGTGCACCACCTGACGGGCCTCGAGTTCGCCGACCACATTCCGCAGGAGCAACGCGACGAGATCGTCCACGAGACTCTCGAGGAGCTGGAGACGGACGAGGCCTTCCAGGAGGTCGACCCTGGTGAGTTACAGTGAGGACTACGCCGCGGATCTATTGAGGTGCTGATGCTCTTGGTGCTACGCAGAATTCCTCGAGACGGTTGAGAAGGTGTTTGGCGCTCTGAACGAGAAGGACACCGTGGAAGGCATCTACGAGCGTCTGGAGGTTCGTAGCACCGCGTTGTCGCTGTTTAGAAGATGGCTGGCTAGGTTTCTCACCACTACTTGCCGTGTTTACTCTGAGTAGAAGCTCAAGACCGAGTGGTCGAAGGAAACGCTGGCGACGCTGAAGAAGATGTCGCCGCTGAGTCTCAAGGTCACGCTGGAGCAGATGCGGCAGGGTGCTGTCAAGAGCTGCGCCGAGTGCTTCCAGATGGAGTACCGCATGGCTACGCGTATGATGGAGAACCCCGACTTCTTCGAGGGTGTGCGCTCGGTGGTCGTCGACAAGGATCGCAAGCCCAAGTGGGCAAAGCGTGACATCACCAAGGTGACGACGAAGGAGGTGGAGGCATTCTTCAAGCCGCTGGACAAGGACCAGGAGCTGATTCTGTACCCGTCCGCCACGGCAGCGACGGAGGAATAAGGACTTCTCCTCGCTCAGCACGTCATAACAAACTTGAGCAAAAGCGCGAGGAACTTCAACAAGGAACGGAAAAAGATGCAGCAGACTAACTCAGCATACAGGTCTTGTTAAGAAGAGACGCCAGTATTTATAGGGGAGCGGCTTTGCATGGCCAAACTCTGAAGGGTTCAAGTGTCTTGTCGTTCTGCCTGCCTGGTGTCTAGGATGATGTCGCCCGAGGCCTTCGGTCGTACGCACAAACGCCACGTGACGGATATCGTCAGGGTAGCGCTGGAGCGGAAAGGCGTCATCGGCTTCATCGATGTCCACGACGGGATGACGTTACTCGAGGCTCGGACGCTCATTTGGGAGAACGTCGAGGATGCACCGGCCGAGTTTCAGTTTGTTCTGGACGATGGCGCGCCCGTGAGTGCTCGGCAGGAAGGCTCGCAGAAAATTGCCTACTTCTACCCGATGGTACGGATTCGGGAGCTCCGCCGAGGAACTGCTCCGACCCCGGTACCGACACCGCGACGAGCAAGCCCTGGCGCGTCGTCTTGTACTGCAACCTCCAGTTCGCCCAGCTCGTCCGAAAAGGTTTGCGTTCGCACCGCTTCTGGGGAAGAGTTTCACGTTTGGATCACCGAAGACTACACTTTCCAGCAACTACGCCGCGATTCGGCCAGATACTGGAACATCCCTGCTGCCGAGGTTGCTTTGGCGGATGCAGAGGGCTGTTTGTGGCCCGAACAGGCCAAGATTCTGTCGCTGATGGGCGTGGAAGAACTGCACAACAAAGGCATCATCTTGGAGTACAAAGGAGGCACCATAGCGGCGAAGGCTCCGAACAGCGTGAGTTTGAAGGACGCGATGAGTGCGGCGACTGTCGGAGGAAGCAAACGCCCGGGAACAAGGAGAGCTGTTTCTACGTCTGCACTGGGGCTGTCGCTGTCGCTGCCTCAGCCGTCGGGACTCTCAAGAACTGCACAAGCAGCGCCGTCTTCTTTTGCACTGCGACGAGCTCTTTCCGCAACTGATCCTGACTTGGCCTCCACTGAGTCGATCCTTTCTGGTCCATCGACGACTCCTGTCGAAGAACTCTGGCGGATTTTCACGTTTTATTGCGTCAATGGGGACAGCATGGAGCTCGAGTGCTTGAAAGCGCACCAATTCAACAAGTTGCTGCGCGACTCGCGCGTCTTCGGGGGTCATTTGACGCCAGCGATGGTCGATATCATCTACACATCTGAGACCAAAGGAAAGCAGCAACCGTCTGGCAAAATGAACTATGCGGAGTTCCTCGATGCGCTGGTTAAAGTGGCCCGCGCTGCGCATACCAAGGGAAATCGAGCAAACGGCACGGCCAGCAAGCTCTTGTGCGACAGCGAAGAGGAAGACGAACTGTTTCAGGTATTGGTGCTGGAGCACATTCTCCCGTTGGCCTCTCGGTGGCCTACGAACACTTGGCAGCAGCACACGCAACGTCTGCGACGGCCTGAAATTGTGTCCTTCATCTCCAAATTCCTCGAGCCACTCGTCGAAATGTTCATGTTTTACGCAAAGAGCTACGTCATGAACGCAGCGGGCGTGAAGGAGTTCTACATGTCCTACGCAGACTACCAGAAGTTTATCAACGACTTCTGCTTCGCTAATCTGCAGCTTTCAAGTGTAGAGGCGGCTCACGTTTTCCTGGCGTCATGCTCGAGCCCTCCCTTCCACGGAGCCTTGTTTGAGGCTGCGGCTGGAAATGACAAAGCACAGACTGCAGACCATGAAGCGAGCTCATCATCCGAAAGTTTATCTGGCTCGGCAGCGGCTGGTTGCAACGCTGGGATTGCGTCCATTCAACGAATTCTCGAAAGCGTTGAAGGCGTCGTGGCCTACGCGTTTCCTCAAAACCAAGTGGGCCGCATGTGTATGGGGGTCTCTGCTTTTCTCGACGCTCTGGGACGCACTGGACTGACAGCTTTCTCAAAGACGCACTCTCTCAAGACGATTCATTGTGTAAAGGGGGTATTTCACCACCTCAGTCGCGGATTAACTCGATCAAGGGTGTTGGCGATCCTGAAGAACCACGGGTCTACGTCGATGCATGCTACCAAGTTCTACTCGGGCAGCGTGGCCTTCAACAACAAGTTTCTCGACATGTGGAGATACGAAGGTTCGCCCGATTACCTTACGCTTGACACGATGAATGGATATCCTGGGTCGCCGGATGCGAAAGTGCTGGCTCCCGGTGGGGCGACCACGGTTGGGATTTCTACAGGCACGGAGGCTATTGTATGCAGTACAGGGGCTCCATTCGTCGGCAATACGTCCCGTCGAGTGATCGCAGCCCCATTCTCTTCTTCTTCGCTGTTCAACGATAAAGGCGTACCAACCGGTAGCGGACGCGGGCGTGAAGCTCTCGATCGACTTGTGCGCAACGCATTCCTTCGCAATGCTATTGCTGCGAACGATCAAATCGCCAGCATGGAATTGCCTCAGAGAGCGAGGGTACCCGATGATGCGTTGGTTGGGGCGCGTATCGAAGCATCCGCCAAGATACAAGAGTCATCACTGATTAACTCCGTTATCCCGGAAGAGATAAAAGAGCAGGGAACGGCGCAACCGCCAGCCTCAGAGCGCGCGCTGAAGAAGACCGATCACAAGACATCTGATGACATTTCATTGGAAATCCCGGCTGTCGACACGAGGCAAGCCACAGTACCGAGCAAAGATCGATGCGGATCACCCCCACGGAGTCCAAATCTACAGTTGCGAGCAATCTCACAGTCGTTGTCACCGCCCCCTTCACCACTTGCGAAGGTTTCGTTGCGCCAAGAGGATGAAAAGGTCTTTTTTGAGAGTATTCTGCTGAAAGGTGGCGTGTTCAAGAAGTATGGGCAATGGGGCAATCCCCACCGACGCTTTGTGTGGTGCTCGAAGGACTTGGACGCCGTCTACTGGCGGCCACTCAACAAGAAGAGCAATCTCACCAAAGACGGCATCACGGTCGCCTCGATGCTCTCCGTCCTACCAGGAAACTCCGCCCGCACACGATACGCCTTCATGAAGCACTTGTCTGACGGTAAGGTTCTTCACACTGTTTGCTTGAGTACTTCCATTCACTAACAACTTTGTCTTCGTTGATGACGTCCATCCAGAGAAAGCGCTTAGTCGATGCTTCTCCGTTGTCGCGGAGGACCGTCGCTTGGACCTGGAAGCGGACTCGGAAGCTACGCGTGAACTGTGGACCAGTGCGCTTGCGTTCTTGATGCGGGAGCACCGAACACGAACCGTCAGGAAGACCTAAGTTATTAGTCAGACACTAACAGTCAAATTGAACTCTTCAGCCTACATACCCCAGGCAGCCGCCCTTAATCCGCACAGCTTAATCGGTCTTGAGGCACTTGTCGAGCGACGAGAACTCCGAGTAGAAGGCCGTGAACCAATCCAGCGTTTTGACCAGGTCCTCCGTGCCGCACATCTCGCGGATGCTGTGCATGCTGAGCTGAGCGAGCCCCACGTCGATCGTGCGGATGCCCGTGTTGGTCGACAGAATGGGGCCGATGGTGGAGCCGCAGCCCGTGTCCTGGCGCACCACGAACTCCTGCACGTCCACGTCGTGACGGCGAGCCAGCTCCTTCATCAGGAAGGCGGACGTGCCGCTGGTGGCGTAACGCTCGTTGGCGTTGTACTTAATCACGGGGCCCGCGTGCAACGCAGGACGGTGGTTCTGCTCGTGCTTCTCGCCGTAGTTGGGGTGCACGCCGTGGGCCATGTCAGCGGACACCAGGAACGACTTCCTGGCCGCGGCGCCGCACAGCTCGCCCTGGGCCACGCGCTCCGCCACCGACTGCATGAAGTTGGAGCCAGCGCCCATGAGCGACTGCGAGCCCACCTCCTCATTATCGAAGAGCGCAGCCACACGGACGTTCTCGTCGTCCGCGAGGTTCTCCAACGACTTGACAAGCGCCTCCGTGGCCAGCCACGAGCAGCAGAGGTTGTCCAGACGAGGCGAGAAGATGAACTCCTCCAGCACGCCGCCGACGTTGGCGCCCTGCGTGTCGAACAGACACAGTTCGAAGTCGCAGATCTGGTCGATCTTGATGTCCAGCTCCTTGGCGATGAGCTGCAGCAGCACCGACGCGTGCTTGGATTTGGGCTGGTCCTTGCCGTCCGTAGTGGCCTCCAGCTCGGCGCGCGCGGCCGACGCGATCACGGGGCGCAGGTGCGTCTCCTTGTTGAACGTGAAGCCCTCCGAAACCTTGCGGTCCAGGTGGATCGCGAGCGTGGGGATGCGCATGATGGGCCTGTTCACGAGCAGCAGCCGGGACTGGAAGCTCGAGTCGCTCTCGCGCACGATGACGCGGCCCGCGAGTCCCAGGTCGCGGTCGAACCACGTGTGGAAGAGGCCGCCGCCGTACGTCTCGACGCCCACCTGCAGATAGCCCTGCGACTCGATGTTGGACACGGGTTTGATCTTGAGGCACGGGCTGTCCGTGTGCGCGCCGATGACGTGGAAGCCGTTGCCGCGCTGGTACTTGCCGCCCACGGCGAAGGCCACCACGGCCGACTGGTTGCGCGTCACGTAGTAGCGGCCGTTGGGGCGCACGGCCTCCTTCCACGAGTCCTCCTCGCGCAGCTGCGTGAAGCCGGCGGCCGTGAGCGTCTGCACGGTCTCGTAGACGGCATGGAACGGGGACGGGCTCTGGTTAATGAACTTCAGGAACGCGCCCACGGTCTGCGGCGTGCGCGGAGACAGCGACAGCTTCGGCATGGTGGCGCCGGGTGCAGAATCCAGAGTGATGGTCTTGATCTCTTCGACGCAAAAGCGAAAGTGGAAAAGATCGGGAAATGTGTGTCACTATCGAGTTTGACGGGATTGATTAGCAACGTGTTATAAGGTTTGGGAGGGCATCGGTAGACGGATGAGTGTGTCGCAGCGGTGCTGCTTAACGTCGGCGCTGCTTGCTTGATGCCCTACAGCGGGATGTTGCCGTGCTTCTTCCACGGGTTCTTGACGTCCTTGGTCTCCAACACGTCCAGGTCCTCGCAGATGTGGCGGCGGGTGTTCACCGGCTCGATGATGTCGTCCACGAAGCCGCGCTGGGCCGCGACCTGCAAGAAAAAGCAACAGAGCGACGTCAGTAAGCTCGGTCGTGTGCAATGACACGCTGAGAAGGGACACGCAAGACCCGCGAGCATACCATCGGGTTGGCGAACTTCTTCTCGTAGTCGGCCGTGTTCTCCTCCACGTTCTGCCCGCGGAAAATGATCTCCACCGCGCCCTTGGCGCCCATGACGGCGATCTCAGCCGACGGCCACCTGTTAAGCATCAGCAACCATAACAACAAGCAAGTTAGAGCAAGTAGTCTCATCTAGAGAGCACTCGGAAGCCGACGCACGCGTAGTTGATGTCGCCGCGGAGGTGCTTGGAGCTCATGACGTCGTACGCGCCGCCGTACGCCTTGCGCGTGATGACCGTGATCTTGGGCACCGTGGCTTCGGCGTACGCGTACAGCAGCTTGGCGCCGTGGCGGATAATGCCGCCGTACTCCTGGTCCGTGCCCGGCAGGAAGCCCGGCACGTCCACCAGCGTCACAATGGGGATGTTGAAGGCGTCGCAGAAGCGCACGAAGCGCGCGCCCTTGACGGACGAGTTGATGTCCAGGCAGCCAGCGAGTTCCATGGGCTGGTTGGCCAGGATACCCACGACGCGGCCCTCCATGCGGCCAAAGCCGACAATGATGTTCTTGGCGTAGTCGGGCATGATCTCGAAGAAGTCGAACGAGTCCACGACCTGGTGGATGATGTCTTTCATGTTGTACGGCACGTTCGGGTCGGGCGGCACGATGCTCTCGAGCGTCGGCACGGGGCGGTTGCGGTCGTCGTCCGACTTGCGCACGGGCGGCTTCTCCTTGTTGTTCAGCGGCAGAAAGTCGAAGAAGCGGCGCATCTCGCGGATGGCCTCGACGTCGTTGTCGAACGCGCAGTGCGCCACGCCCGACGTCTTGGTGTGCGTGGCCGCGCCCCCGAGCTCTTCCTGGGTCACCTCCTCGTTCGTCACGGTCTTGACGACGTCCGGCCCGGTCACGAACATGTAGGACGAGTCCCGGCACATGAAGATGTAGTCCGTCATGGCGGGCGAGTACACGGCTCCGCCCGCGCAGGGGCCCATGACCATCGTGAGCTGCGGGATGACGCCCGACGCCAGCACGTTCAGCTGGAAGATGTCGGCGTATCCGGCCAGAGAGGCAACGCCCTCCTGGATGCGGGCGCCGCCAGAGTCGTTGAGGCCGATGACGGGCGCGCCGAGCTCCATGGCCTTGTTCATGATCTTGACGATCTTCTCGGCGTACGTCTCGGACAGACTGCCGCCGAAGACGGTGAAGTCCTGGCTGAAGACGAAGGTGAGGCGGCCGTTGATGAGTCCGCGGCCCGTGACCACGCCGTCGCCCGGGTACTGCTGCGTCTCCATGCCGAAGTCCGAGCAGCGGTGCGTCTTGAGCATGTCGTACTCGCGGAACGTGCCCTGGTCCAGCAGCAGCTCAATGCGCTCGCGGGCCGTGAGCTTGCCCTTCGCATGCTGCTTGGCCATGCGCTTGGCACCGCCGCCCTGCAGCGCGCGCTGGCGGGCCTGCTCCAGCTCGTCCTTGAAGACCAGCTTGCGCGCGGCCGGCGTGAGGACCGGAGAGGCCGCTTCGTCCACCAGCGCGCTCATCCATCGCGTGTGGAGCTGCAGGTCAAGGGGTCAGACAGAGAGACTAAGGACACAGCAAAGAAAGCAGCACGTACGAGCGGCTGGCGAAGCACGCGGAGATGTCTGGCGGCCAACATGGAGCGGAGAGGAGCGACTTGCGTGGTGAAATCGGAAGTGGTCAAAAGTATCTCGACAAGTTCAAGGGCAGGTCCAACTGACTTGGTATTTGTATGAGATCCCGCTGTCGGCCCATGAGCTTTCGGCCCATGGGTTTTCGAGCAGAAAAGGGGCGCGAAAAACAAGTTGAAGTTGTGCTCGTTTCACATGATGCCGCAACGCGGAGCGTTAAGCAGGGCAGCATGGGCAGGCTGGAAGCTACGGACACCTGCGGTGGCCATCGCCGCACATTAGCTGTGCTCGCTCCGCCATCCACCCTTCCTCGCAGCAGTGCAGCTTTCGTCTTGTCGACTTGACATCGCGATGGATGCAAGGCGCCGAGTGCTGCTACGCAATGTTGGCCACTTTACAGTACGCTGCTGCAGCTTGTGTGACGCACCTCACACTGGTCGAACATTGCGGCGGGCTCGGAAGCTCCAGGACGACGAGGCCATACGCCAAGTTTCTGCTGGCTGGCGTCGTCGTGAAGCTGTCCATGGCGGTGATGCCGATGGTCGCGAATGCATTGCTGCGACGCTGGCGTCGGAAAACTAGTGACCGCTCAGCAACGAGGACTCGGTAGCTTCTCGTCCTGCTGAGCCAATGCGGCTTCAACTGCTGCTGCGGCTGCAGACACCGCATTAAGAAGTCAACCAATCTCGGGAGCCCAAGGAAGTTGTGCCGACCCCCTGGTTGAACGAAAATCGACGGGCTTGTGCTTTGGCCACGGCCGCCGAGGTTGGCTCAACTCCCGGTTGCACCATAAAGTCATCTGGAAGTGCAGATGCGCTGCTCGTGGTGGATCAAGCATCCACCGACAAGAGCTGCGAGCACGGCGGCGGCTTGTAGTGCGAAAATTCAGGGAGCACACAGCGTGTTGCTAGTAGCAACTTGCTACATGTATAAAAGCGAAGTGTCAAGCACACGGCGGAGGCTCGTGGGAAGTGAGTTCGAAGCTGGCGCACAGGGACGACCATGAGCACCAAGGTAGTGGCAAGTAGAAGATGCTCCATCCTGAGCTGAATTAAGCAGGCTCTATCGCAAGGTAAGAGCTCCGAACTCGGCTTGATAAACAAGCACGGCGGAGGCAGTCGCACCCAGACCGTCGTTCATCTGCTCTACTCACAACGAGGGCTCGTAGCCCGTCACCAACCAGCAGCTCCTGAACTCCAGGCAACAGAGGTGGGCATCGTGGTGCTTCATGTCGTAGCAGTGAAGGTCGCTACAACTTCAACATCGTGTTGTGTGGTCCACATTTCAAGTTGAAGTGGTGACCGATCATTGAGATGAGCAACAAATCGGCGATTCGGACGCTCTTGCGGTGACTCTCGTGCATCAGACACTCGACGACTGCTCCCAGTGCGTTGCTGTTTATTGTGGTGTCGACAACGGCCGAGATCGGAAGTATCACTCAATGATGCCAAACAGAGGTGGAGCTCATGTCAATGGGGATGTGAGCACTCCTTTAGTTGAATCAAGTTCAATCTGCAGTCGACGAGCTCTTTATATAACACTTACAGCGATCGGTGATTAGTACTGCCCGTCCTGCTGCGCTACTTGCAGGAAGTAAAGCACCTCTGCTTCCGTGGGGCGATCGCGCGGGTCGACACTCGAGTCGACGAAGCGAACCATGTCCAACGGTGAGGAACAGGAAGAGCAGCACCAAGCACCAGGTAGCGCGGCAGAACCCGTGCTGCGATGCGGACTTCATTGCGCTTACGGAGAAGCGCTGGGGGTCAGGCGACGCGAACCATTGTAAATACAAGCCAGATCGACATTCGTTTTCACAGGGTACACTTTGAACTCCAGGCTGCTCCGATTGGCTTCGCGCACTGACAGTAAAACGTGAACTTGCAGCCCGTGTAGAACACGATCGTCGTAAATGAGAGATCGCCAACTGCTGAACTGGACACAGCTTCATTCCGCAGTGCGTGAGCGAACATGGAGCGGAATCTCACAGGTAGCGCTGGGTGGATGCAGCAGCGCGGACCACAGCCTGCTATCCGTGTTGGGCCATCTCTTCATCCATAATGAAGTATTAAATGATCTGCCTTGCTTGCAACTTGCAAGCATCTGAATCTGCTCACTTGTAGTATATCACATCAACTGGATTGAAGACTCTTGCAGCAACAGCACAACTTTCATGAAATAGAACTAACACCAGAGTGTATCAGTAATCCAGTAGACAGTTTATCCAGTACTACATAGTACAATATAGTACTGTAGTACTTAGTACTTCGAGCTGGAGGCTGTCCTAGCTCTACTTAGGGGCGTTCTTAACGACGTAGAATTGGGAGAATTGTAATACCGGGTTCTCCAACTTCTGGAACGTTTGCGTAATATACTCGTGCATGTCTCCTGTAGAACCGTACACCGCACGCCGGTGAACGAGGTAACATGAGAATTTGAGAGAACGAGCGTCAGACTTAAATTTTCAGTGAAATCAAGACAAGCTTCGGTGATTCACACCTATGGATTTCAACGCCTTGTTCCCCTCGGACCAGACAAGCTCCACTGGCGAGGACATCTCTGCCTTCTTGCACGAAGGTGGAGGTAGGGGTCTAGCCATAGACCTTTCTCAGCGTTCAGTGGAAAGCGCGTCGCAATACAGCCAAGCTGGTGACCCAAGAACCGGCGGCGAAGGCTCGATCTCGTATCCGCTTGCGCAGCAAGCACCGGCTTCGGCTTTGTCAGGCGAAAAATACGACGAATGCGGTGGCCCAAGTCATGAGGTCGCGCTCAGCCGTGAGCATGATCTCGGTGGAAATCAAGGTGAAGAGAGCACACCACAACCCCCCAGCAAAGCCAAAGACTCAGTAGTGTCCGCTGTCAGTGGTGGCACGGCATCTGAGGAAACAGCTACTGAGGAGCTGACGTTTGAAGACTTCGAGTGCTCTGAGGCACTAGTTCAGCGCGACGGCAAGGAGACCAAAGTTGCCATTGTTCTCAAGGTCAAGGGGAACGATACCAAAGAGACGAAGTACACAGAGCTTCGTGCCTTCTGTGCACGTGTGGAATTAGCGCATACAAGAACAAGTCCAAAGCCACGCTTTTGGAGATGATCGCGCAGAAGATCAAGAACGACAAGGTGTATCAGCCCATTTTCGACGCCAAAAGAGCTCAGCGCCTAGATCCCGTGCGTAAGCAGATTCAATGCCCATTTCGGCTGATGAATGTCATGTTTTCAAGCATGCTCGTTGATCGCTTTATTGCGCTAGCCGCCAAACGTTCGCGCGTGGACTTGGACGGATCTGTATCGGTGGAAGCTTCGTACGGGACGGATATTCGTTCCTCATTCGTAGATGGCACGCCGTCGGATGATTTTGACTGCTTGATGGCCGCTCACCCCGCACTGGATCCGCACAAGATTGACCCGTCAAGAATTGTCCCCCACACTGCTGACCATCTGCATTCTATCTGGCACTCGTCGCATGCTGCATATAAAAAGCTCTTGTCCGGTTCACCAAGTCGGGAACACACGGCGATGACTTTTATCGCGTCTGCGGCGGGCGATTGGATGCTTGTACGTGCACCTGCATCTTCTCAAGCGACCAGGACTCACCGCAACGGTTAATCAAGAGCTCCCAGACGAAGTGTACTATGAGAGCGAAGATGACCCCAAGATCATCTCCGATCCGCGCTCAAAGAGAAAAAGCGACGTCGCCGAAGCAATTCGTCAGTTTGTAAGTCAGCGAGAGTCTATGGAGGAACGCAAGTACCGATTTTTAGAAAAGAAAGAAACCCAGAAGATGGAGTATCTGGAACAGAGATCACGAACCGAATCGCGGCGTGCTGCGCTGCAAGAATATAGTTTCCTGAGCGATCGGCTGCGAGCTCTTTACCGACAGCAAGAACTCGAGACCAGCGACAGGATCCGGGAGGACATCGATGAAGAGATAGCTTTCTTAAAAAGCAAAAAGCAGAAGCTAACAGAAGAAATGTAGGCGGGCAATTCATGTACATGTATCTAATTAATCGAGTTTAGCTCTACGCTGTACGTTCCGGTGCGGCCGACTAAGAGATGAGCTTTGAATAAACGCCACAATCCTTCGCGTAAGTCGGACACACCTGGAAGGCTATATGCGCCATGCTCAAGTGGATCACTTGGCAAAAATGCTGCTCTGTTTTGGGTCTCCGAGGCAGGTTGAGCTTACAGCTCTTCCCTTGCCTCCGCTATGACAAAAGCCTCGCCCAAATCCGCACAAAAGTTGTGTAAGCGCGCCATGTCCATGAGAGCTCGGCTTGTGTTCTTTAGACTTAGTGCCATCGGCGTCTTGAGGCATCTCCACTTATTCGTCATTCTTCCGAAAGTCTGCTCAATCTTGATTCTCAACTGGCTAATGTAGAAGTCGTAGGTGTCGTGTGCCGGGTTCTCGTTACCTGGTCCTCCAAAATGGGTTAGCATGTGCTCTGAAGGTGTGTAGGCCCCGTCACCAATGATGTACCGATTAGGACCTAGGCGGTCGGCAAAATCAGCCAGCTTCGTTCTCTTGAACGCCCATAAGTCACTCGACCCTCCGGGTGCTACGACGGCAAAGAAAATAAAACGACATGCGTGATCACATGCGGCTTGAATATTCAATCCCATGTGATGGTAGTGACCTGAAAAGTAGGCCCTGACATTGCCGGCCTCTTTTCGCGAAGGCGTCACAATTTTTACCAGCATTCCATCGACGCACCCGATACAGCCATCTAGCACACCCTCCGCACTTTCATGCTTGAACAGCGCAGCAGACGGTCTATCTCGTGAGTCGTGGTAGGAAGTTCTATCGCGAGGTCAGGACACCACAGTATCGCGGAAATACCCTTGTGCAAGCATCGATAGAATGAAGGCACACTGATGTGAGCCACGTCTCGAACGTCAAGGTAGGATCCACCGGCGAGGTAGCGCAACACGCAATGCATTACAACTTCTGCAGAGATTGGTGCTACTCCCGTTTTTACCGAAGACATGACACGTCGACAGAGAGGTCCCCTCCAAGCAATGCCACCAAACGCTCGAAATGTCGTTCATCCATTCGATAGGTACGATTGAATTTAGCTTCGCGCCGTAGGCGTTGAACATGCTCGCTCCAGATCATTCGCTGGGGCGAGCATAAATCCCCTCTCAAGAATTCAACTCTGCAGATGCTGCTGCAAACAAAACCATCGCAGCTTCTTCCGTGAATTCATCCTCGGAGTCACTGTCACCGCTACCGTAGAGATCACCATCGGGGTCGCTGCTGCGATCGCACAGTGAGGTCTCGCTCCAATGCGCGCCGGCGGTGGCGCCGCTGCTCTCTGCGAGCGAGGCTTGGTCGCAGGTGTCGTTGGAAGCACCATCGATGCCGCCCCGAAGCGCTGGTGATGCTGCCGGTGGAGCTGAACGCGTTCAAGAACTTCTTGCTCAACCTGTTCCTGTCGATGGTGGTGTCCGAACCCATGATGCACGTGATCGGATCGGCCGTGCCGCACGACATCATCGGCATCGCGTCGGGCGCGGGCGTCTTCGCCATGTTCGTGCTGTGCGAGGGCTTCAAGGTATCGCGCGACTCGATCAAGGACTACTGGGTCGTCAGCGTGCTGCTCCATACGTGGTTACGAACTTTTTCTCCTGCGAGTTGAGGTGGGCAGAATTTGAGGTGAACGTCGTTCTCGTTAAGAACGGGAGGTAGAATCGTAGTAGCGTTGAATAGACCTGTCTCTCGCACATTTCGATTGCTGTAGAATATTCTACAATTCTACCGGCGTTAAGAACGCCCCTTAGTACTGAGTAGAATAATTTTGAGCCAAATAGTACTGCCAAAGTACTGGAAAGTACTGGGCGTGATGGCTCCCTTCGCAGCACCACCCCTTTGTGTTCAAACCTGCGATACTGCGCTGCCAATGGCTTTGCTGTACCGCAGTAGCCGTGTCCTTAACTCTGTTTCCTTTCGGCAGCGCTGTCCGCCTTAGAATCGTTGGGCGCTAGCTTTATAATTGCAGCTTCGAAGGCGCTGGATCACAGACCGTCACGATCGGATAGATCTCGCATGCTTGCTGTCATCGCAAACTATAGCTCACATGTGATCATGAACGAAACTCTATCGAAATGTCATAGCTTTATCTATCGAAAACGTCCCCACCTAGAATGTGTTTTGCTCGATTTCTGAAGTAATAAGTACTTAGTAGTTTTATATCCATCCAGCTTCGACTACTCAGCATAGTACTGGACAAAGCCTCTACTGGTACGCTCTAAATGTGTACAGTGCGCGCCGAAATTATAGCCGCACCGGACAAGTAGAGCTCTTGCGCCGGAAACCGAGGACTTAGAGCAAACTGAGAGCTCCGAGGCCGTCTTAAAGGAATAGAACGCTTATGCAGCAAGCGAAGTTGAAAAAAAACAAGATGGCTTGGAGCTAGGAGGCAAAGTGTAGATTTAGGTCGGATCAGAATTATAGCCGCACTTGGAGGCTCTCCATGCGAACGGCTCTAGTAACCTGTCTTGGCTCCTTTTAACAGCCGCGTCGCTTCCAGCCGCTTCGGGACGCTTCGCACTAGCTTCTTCACGTACTCAGGATCAATGCGGGACCATTCCAGCTTGATCTGTCTGATCAAGTCGGCAGGCTTGTCAAATTGGCGCCCGTTGGCGTACACCCGGCGGGCCAGAACCCCCCACACGTTCTCAATGATGTTCAGATCGGGGCTCTTGGCAGGCCACGGCAGCGTTTTGGTGTTGTGAGTGGCTAGGAAGCCCTTGGTGAGCCTCGAGGCATGTATGGACGCGTTATCCTGCTGGAAAATTGGGGTCAAATTGCCCAGTTTTGACCCCAGTTCTCTTAGGCAAGGAAGCATGCAGGAGGTCAGCGTCTCGGTGTACTTGACAGAGTTCTGCTTCCCCTTCAGGAAAACCAGCTCGGTGTTGCCGTGCCAGCTCACTCCCGCCCAAATCATGACGCTTCCACCACCATTGACCCGCTTGGACATGAGTTTGGGTGCTGCTCGCAAGTCGTGCCAGTAGAATCTAAACCCATCCGGGCCATCCAGGTTGAACTTCTTCTCATCCGTGAACAGCACGCGCCTCCAGAAGACCCTTTTACCGGCGTAGCGCTCCGCAAAGGCCACGCGAGCCTTCTTATGATGTGGCTTGATGGCAGGCGTGAGTTTTCTCTTCGCGTACGTGATATAGCGGTTGCTACGCAGTACACGGAGTACGGTAGACTTGCTTGGTTTCGATGGTAGCAGTCCTGCGATCTCTTGGGCGGATAGGTTTCGGACAATTGCCAGTCGAACGACGCGCCTGGCCTCCCGGCCAACTATTTTCGGCCTTCTTCCTGTCCTCTTCGTCACCGAAGACGCCTTCCCGCGCTTCAAGTAGTTCCTTATAGCCTTCTCGTCGCGCCCTATTAGCCTTCCGATCTCTCGGTTGCTTTTCCCGCCTCTGTAGTGCTCGTTTATCTTCATGTACTCCTCCTCGGTTAGCTGCTTGCCTCGTGGCATCGTTTCCGGCTTCCCCGCGAATCTAGGAACTGGTTCTAAAAGGTCTTTCAAAAGGCTATCCACAGGTTTCATTTATTACGTTTAATAGCCCTTTCGATTTGGTTATTACTCCACTGAACTTTTAATTACCAAATGCGGCTATAATTCTGATCCGACCTAAATCTACACTTTGCCTCCTAGCTCCAAGCCATCTTGTTTTTTTTCAACTTCGCTTGCTGCATAAGCTCCTTTAAGACGGCCTCGGAGCTCTCAGTTTGCTCTAAGTCCTCGGTTTCCGGCGCAAGAGCTCTACTTGTCCGGTGCGGCTATAATTTCGGCGCGCACTGTATTACTGTGGACCACATCAAGTTTGAAGTGAAAAAGGATCTTTGACAGCTTGTGGGCAACATGCACTCAGCAACTAGTGCTACCAGCGATATGTAGGCAGCTCGTGGACTCGAGTAGACTGAGGATATTGATCATCAACGTCCATGTCAGCGAGAAGATGAGGTAGCTCATGGTCATGATGCCCCAGAACTTGCTCTTGCGGTTCTCTCGCTGCATTTCGTGCACCTCGTCCTTCTGCCTCGGCAGCCAGAACACCGCCGCCATCGATAGCAAGCTGAAAGCGTAGGCGATCAGATACGTGTACGTGACCTGCGACCGCACGTGGTGGTTGTCTTGCTCGATGAAGGAGCGCTCGATGTCGAAGTAGCCATCCACCGTCTTGGTGATCACGGTCGCGAACGGGGTGCCGATGGACTCCGTCGTGACTCCGAGACCGAGCAGCGTAGCCTCAAATCCTTTCTGGTTCCCAATCTCAAGGATCAAGAGCTGAGCCATGTAGTCAGCAGCGGCGAACGGCACCTCCCGACAAGCGGCACGCCCAGCCAGAACCACTGACTACGATAGACGTTCCAGATCGTAAGCAAAGTTGGAATGGCGTCGATGCACACGACGCAGACCTCGCAAACGATGATGAGGTAGCCCAGTTCCACTGCAAACCGCGCTTCTTGATCAGGAAGGTGCCGCTGATGGTCAGGAAGGCCGTGAGCATGCTGGCGATTCCCGAGTTTAGCGGCTCCACGTTGGCCCAGTCGCTTTGAATCACGCTGGACGCCGTCACCGTGATCTGGGAGAAGACGCTGAAGCAGAAGCGGAAGGCGGAGTAGCGGTATATCACCTCCTGTTGGAACACGTCGTACAGGAACGGGAGAATGGGCATCTGCGCGCGCTCATGCTTGACCTCTTGGATGCAGCACGACGAGAACGGGATCGTGAGGAACGACGCTGCGGCGCACACCCACATGACGGCGTTAAAGCCCATGGTCCACGAAAAGGTGCCGCCGTAGTCTTCACCGTTGAGTCCGATGCCAGTCATGAAAGAGGAGACGACCATGAACACGTAGTGGATGACAATGACGTCGCCAATAAGCGTGCCGCGAGTGGCCTCCGGTTCGCGCTGTGAGACATCCATCAGCGCGCCGTTGAAGCCGCTGTACGCCATGACACTACCGAAGTTGGCCACCATCATCAGGATGATCAGCTTGATTTCCCGGCTTGGCGCGTCCGTGTTGAGGGTCGCAAGTTGCTCAGGTGTCATGTCCACAAGGGCGACGTCCGACAATGACGGATCGCCATAGCACGGCTCCCCCAGCGGCAGCGCTGCCATGAGCAGGCAGGAGCGATGGAGCGCGCCAACGCTCGTGCATTCCGGGCGAAGAAGAAGAAGACCAAGCTGGCTTGCAGGAGGACTGAGGCGCCACTTCGTACTGTTATTTCCTTAATGCCACTTCATTTTTCACGTCGTTCTGACTTGCTTTCACTATGGCCAGTCGGGCTGCCCGCCACTTGGCCGCTTTCACTTGAATTTGGCCCAGTAACGGGCAGAATTTTTTTTTTCATTCCCCATCCTAGGAGCATGTATGGCTAGCCGGCGATACCCGAAGATGGGGCAAGTGTCGGTCAACATCCCCGTGAAGATGCGAAGCGCGCGTGGGAACGTCACGAGCGCAGTAGCGGTCGCAACGAACGTGGTGGACATGTGCAAGTAGTTGTTGAGCACGGAGTACAAGACCCCAGTGACGGTCCCGTACGTTATGCAATATTTATGCAATATGTGAACCCTGAGCATGCCGAGGTTTTCCCAGCTGTAGGCCGACACGGATCCGTTCGCGGGGCGCAGACTGCCGTCCTCCAATTGAATCGGGTCGATCGGCGACTTGAGCTCACCATAGGCGGTCGGATGAGGCGGGACGTCATCGGGCTGGAGCTTGGGGAGACTTTCGACGGAAATGCGGTCGGTCAGGTGCTGCACCATCGTCGTTCGATGCAAATTGAAAAGTGGCCACGGGATCTCTGCGGACTAGTCGAGCGCAGCAAGGGGTCTGTATCTCGTAGTGCTTGAGGTCACGTGCTGCCCGCTTGCCAGGTGTCAATGGATCACTCATGCAAGCTAGTTATTCATTTACCGCGTGAAGAGAGTGAAAGAGCTTGTGTCACCTCACGGTTAGTAAGAGAGCTGCCAATCTGACTCGATTATGAGTTAATGTCACTCATACCACCAGAAGAGCGTTGCAGGGTCTTCGACGACCAGTCTCACGACGGAAACGCAAACTAACTACTGGTATAATACGACAAACCTGCCACACAAGTATACGTATAGTGGCTGTTATCATCCCCGTCACTCTTCTTCACTCTTCGGCAAGTTCCCTTTTCCACCAATCGCATTTCTCCACCTGGATCCAGTTAGCCACTTCGACATCCGCCATGTTGCGCCGCTCGCTGACTCCTCTGCTTCAGCGCTCGCCGCTGCGTCGCTCTCTTCGCTCCGCCGCGGTCTTCTCCTCGACCTCCTCTTCAAGTGACCACCACTCCGACTCTCCATGGCTCCTCGCTCTGGCCGCCGGCGCCCTTAGCGTGGCCGGCTTCTCCCTTTTCCAGTCCCAAACCGAAAACTGCGGCATCGTGGGCGTCGTGGGGAAGACCCAGGACGCGTCCGACTTCCTGCTTGAGGGCCTGACCATCATGCAAAACCGTGGCTACGACTCGGCTGGAATGTCCACCCAACCGCCCGTTTCGGAGGGCCAATCCGCCCCCATTACGACCACCAAGTTCGCGTCGGTCGTCGGAACAGCCGACTCCATCCACCTACTCCGTGAAACGAAGGCCCAACACGACGGCAACACGTCGGGCATTGCACACACTCGGTGGGCCACGCACGGCGCCAAGACGGACTGCAACTCGCACCCGCACACGGACATGCACGGGCGAGTGTCTTTGGTGCACAACGGCACTTTCACCAATTACTACGAGGTGAAGCAGGAGCTTCTGGACGAAGGCGTGGTCTTCTCCTCACAGACGGACACGGAGGTGGCAGCGCAGCTCATTGGCCACCTCATGGGCGAGGGCGCGGACCTGCTCACGGCTGTGAGACTCGCTCTTAAGAAACTCGAAGGAACGTGGGGACTCTGTGTCATGGCGAGGGACGATCCGGGTAAAATTGTCATTGCTAGGAACGGATCTCCGCTCTGTATTGGCTACGGCTCGAACGAGATGTTCGTGGCTTCGGAAACCACGGCTTTCAGTCGCTATACCAAGAGATTCATCTCACTGAAGGACGGAGAAGTGGCGGTGATCAAGAGCGACTCGGCCGAGCTGAACCCCAACGACGATGGCAAGGAGGAAGGGTTCCTGCAGAGATTCCCGACGAGCCGCTTGGCTGTGGCGCCTGACGTCAAGGTGCGACTCTCGCCGGCGCCGTACCCGCACTGGACGCTGCGTGAGATCATGGAGCAGCCGAAAGCCGTGGCGGCGTCGCTGGGCTACGGAGGCCGCGTGTCGGATGACCACGTGTATCTGGGTGGCCTGGAGGCCGAGAAGGAGCGGATGCTCAAGATCAAACACCTGCTCATTGCGGCGTGCGGCACGTCGCTGTATGCGAGCAAGTACGGCGCCAAGCTCATGCGCTCGCTCAACTCGTTCGACAGTGTGGCGACAGAGGATGCGTCCGAGTGCACGAGCGATCGCTTTGCCAAGAAGGACGGCGGGCTGCTAGTGGTGTCGCAGTCGGGGGAAACCAAGGACGTCCACCGGGTGCTCAAGACTGCGGAAGAGCTGCAGCTTGAAGTCCCGACGTTCTCGGTCGTGAACTCGGTCGGCTCGCTGATTGCACGGACGACCAAGTGCGGCGTGTACCTGAACGCTGGCCGGGAGAACGCCGTGGCTAGTACCAAGGCCTTCGTGACGCAGGTCACGGTCATGGGCCTCATTGCCTCGTGGTTCGCGCAGAACCGTCCCGAAGGGAACCGCTCCAAGATGGCCGAGCTGATCCAGAGCATGCACCGCCTGCCGATTGCGATCGGCATGGCGCTGCGCTCGCGCGAACAATGCGCCAAGATTGCCGACAGCTTGCTGTCTGCTGAGCACCTGTTCGTGCTTGGAAGGGGCTACGGCGAGCCGATCGCGTACGAAGGAGCGTTGAAGATCAAGGAGATCACGTACCTGCACGCGGAGGGCTACCCTGGCGGCGCACTGAAGCACGGCCCCTTCGCCCTCATTGAAGGCGAGAAGAACGGCAAGTTTGGCGCCACGCCCATCATCCTCATCGTGCTGGACGATGAGCACGCCACTTTCATGAAGACGGCGGCCGAGTCCGTGCGCGCACGGGGTGCCCACACCATCGTGATCACCGACAACCCGGCCATGTGCGAGAACATCGCCGACGAGGTCATCCCCATCCCGACGAATGGCCCCATGACGGCTCTGCTCGCCACGATCCCCCTGCAACTTATTGCGTACGAGCTTGCTGTACGCAAGGGCATCAACCCGGACGTACCGCGCAACTTGGCCAAGGCTGTCACCGTGGACTAAACAGACGACGCACTCTTCATTCGCAGAACAGGTCAAGGACGCTACGCATTCACATGGTAGCCATAGATCTCGAGCTCGTGCAACTTTAAATTGAAACAGACGCGTTAGAGTTCACCGAGTGTGTACGCAGCCACTTGTCAGCTCACTTGGTGTCTTTGGGCGCTTGGTTTGGAGACAGCGCTATTATTGCGGCCGGCACGATCTGCAGCGTCGACCGATCTTGCACACCACATGTACCCAGCGTGTCTTCGAGTCCGGTGAGCTTCCTGCCGTTCGTGTGGTACAAATCAAACTGGTCCACGGTCTGAAAGCGCTTTTGACGGATGAGAATCGCCGACTTGAAGTGTCCGAGCTTCTTCATGGCGTAGACACTGGCGGTGATCAGCATGCCTCCGGGCATCCGACAGCTCACTTTGATCCGCACGTCCTTGAGTTTGGCTGTGTATGGCGGCTCGGTCTCGGCGACGTCGCCGTCGTCCTGTACGTTGCTGTGCGGTCGTGACATTGGCAGTCCTGGAGTCGTTTGCTCGTCTCCGAGACTGGCATTCGCGTTGCGTCGCTCCGTTGACCGCCGCGTTGGCGATTTGAGATGGTGAACCAGGCCGTGCTTTGCTGCCAGGACATTAACGCGGTGCTCTCCGTTGGGTCGGTGGCGTAACCAGCTGAACGGGTCATCGTCGTCTTCCGTTGACACAACAGCAGCATGGCTCGCGTAAGAGGCCTCGGCAGTTGCAGGACGAAGTGTTGGGGACGACATTGCTCTGGCATGGAGCTTCGCGCTGCGAAGCCTTCGCTTGGTAGCACTGCGAACGACTTGATCTTTCACCTTGGCGTAGTGGCGAGACGAGTCCCAGGAAGTTGAGACCGTATACGACGCTGGAGTGAGCGCTGGCCGCCACGTCATAACACGCTTCTCTCTTGAGGCACCGAAAAGCGCTGGAGACGGAGCTCCCAACGTAGTTCGACGAGCGGACGAGTCCCATAGGCGCTTGATGTCGTAGCTCCCGACCGCAGGCGCTTGGCGTCTATTGGCCCCAGCCTCTCGCCCCACCTTGGAAAATGCCGACGCATTCAGAGGATTCAGCGAAGAGTAGCTTGGTGTATCCGTCACCTCACCTGAATGCGGTTCAACCCGTTGCACATCTGGAAGTTGAATCAGGACATTTCGACGGCCGGATGAACTAAGTCGACGACGTGGGGGCTTGGAAGCCTTCGTTACGCATTGAAGCTCAGGAATTGCAATTTGAACCTTCTCCCCACAGCCGTTTGCCATGGTATCTTGTCTAGTCGGGGAGATAGGGGAAGCTGAAGCCACGCGACGAGAAGGTGACAAAGATCTTCGCAACGTTCTTGAAAGAAACGCAGCCGTAGGGGTCGCCGTCACATCTCTCACAGGCCATTGATCGGGGACGTCGTAAGCTCCCGGGCCAGGTACGAACTGTAGGAATCACGAACAAGTGAGTACCTGTACCCGAACTTAGTTGATGTCCGTGCAAGATAGCAGACGTACGTTTTTCGGTTGCTTCAGTTCGCCACGAGCATTCAGCGAGTCGTCGTCCGCATATCCCGGGGGAACACGGAAGCGCTGCTCCAGAGCTGCAACGTTCACATCCAGAGCCTTCTGCGCCTCGAGCCGAAGAACCAGTCGAAACACCTCTGGCGGCACGAAAGGAGCCGTTTTCGTGGAGGCCGGCGGCCGATGAAGCGAAGGCGATGAGCTGGTTCGACGATTCATGACGACAACGCGTTTTGAAATGCATCTACAACAGACACAGATAAGAAAACACACAGGCGCTAAATCGAGAGCTACATGAAACACCAGCAAGCGTGAGACGAACACACAAAGCCCACATCATGAGGAAACATATTTATCCACCGGACCGGACAGGCGGGAGACAGTACGGACCACTGGGCCACGCGAGACCAAGCTTGCCGTTGGAATCGGGCCTCTAGTCGTTCGCCAGGCTGATGGATGGCCGGCGGACAAGTGGTGAAGCCATGAGCGTCTGCAGAACCCGAGCTGCGGACGGTCTGAGGCTGGGGTCGTACTGGAGGCACTCGTGGGTCAACCGGCGGATGATCTCGGGGCACGTGTCCGACACCTTCGGCCTCAGCTTTCCTACCGCCACTTGCTGCACGATCATCGACTCCTCGAGACCCAGCGTCTGGTACGGAATTTGGTGCGTGTCCATCTCGGTGAGCAGGACGCCCAGCGAGTAAATGTCGGCCAGCTCACTGTAGTCTTCTCCCAGGATAATCTCAGGCGCCACCCAGCGCGCCGTGCCAACACCAGCCGTCATCGTCCGCGCCACAGTGCGCTCGCGACTCTCTCCGAAATCCGACAGCTTGGCGCCCTTGTTCGAATCGATGAGAATGTTGCGCGACTTGATATCACGGTGGATCAACGCGGGCTGTAAGCTGTGCAAGTAATACACAGCCTCGCAGATCTGGACACAGTACGTGGCCTTGCCGCTCTCCCACGTAAGCACCGACGGCGGGCTCTTCCGGAGAACGGAGAGCAAGTCGCCCGAGTCCATGTATTCCATGACGATCTGGATGTCGGTCAGCTCCTCGTCCCAGCAGGCGCCAATGAGCGAAAGAATGCACCGATGAGACAGCGACGCCAGAAGATTAAGCTCCGACACGAAGTCCTGCACGCTCGTTCCTTCCACGGTCAGCAGCTTCTTGACAGCCACCAGATCTTTGCCATACAACGCCAGCCACACTTCGCCGAAAGCGCCTTTGGCGATTTTCCGCGTGTAGTTGATCTCGTCGCTCGGAATTTGCACGACGCTCGCACTGATGATGGAGCTTCGGGATCGATGCCCGTCAAGTCCGACGCGGAACGTCGACTGGGCGCTACTACGTCGCGGTTGAGCGTCCGACATCTTCTTGCCGTGATCCGAAATCCCAGCCAGCTGGAAGAGATTCGGGATGGAGCTGCGCGGAGTGCGGCCGCCGGCCGTCGGAGGTCGCTGTTGCGATGACGCGCGTCCACGGCTTCCAGCTCTGTTGCGTGCAGGAGTGTTGTTGGACGATGGGGGAGTGGCCACGCCGACCATATCGGGGGTGTTGGGTAGGTAGAAACCGCGGTTTTTCATGCGGCGGCGGTAGAAGAAGAAGCCTGCGACGCCCAGCACCACCACCACAGCCAGCACAACGACGACGATGACCAATGTGCTACTGGAAGAGGAACCTAGCTCAAATCAACACCGGTAGTTAGAAACAAGCAGCCCAAATCACCAGTATTTCAACTCCTTACTGCTTGATCCATCGGACGAAGACGAAGTAGCGTCGTCCGAGACGCAAACCACCGAGCCCAGGACATCCGTTGCGGTGCCAGTGGTGCACGAGCTGCCAGTGATGGCCAGCGAGCTGTCAGAAGAGAGTTTCCTCAGAAAGCTGTACTGCGTCGAGGTCACCGTCAAACTGGTGATGCTGTTGTCGGCGATATTGCTGAAGAATTGAAAGCAACACACAGGGATAAGTACAGATCGTGTGATAATATGGTAGCACGACCCACTCACAGGAGATTGAGATTGCTCATGTTGAAGATGACCGACGGGAATTCGGTCAGCGCGTTGCTGGACAAATCTCTGGACAGCAGGCAATAACGAACTGCAGTTAGACCCCCCGTAATTTATCAACTGGTGTGCGCAAGCGGTTGTTACGTACAATGTAGTGACAGCAGGAAGCGCTACATCGAACGTTGCGATCGAATTGTCCGTCAGGTTTCTGCAGCAGCAAAACCAAACAAGTTAGTTTGACGGTAAAACTAATTTCACGTGAGCAAAGACACTAAAACTCCACGCACAGTGTGGTCACTCCCTGGAGGGCTTCGGTAACAGAGCTGTCTGAGTCCGTGATGCTGGTCATTTTGTTTTTGTTGAGGTTGCTGGGCCAGAAAAACAAGAAAAACAGATCAAATTAAAAGTTAGGGACTCAGTTCCCAGCAATCTAATTCAGCAGCCAATCGTACAGCGTCACCAGGTTCTTGCTCGCCAGGTTGCCCAGCTGCGTCGGCAGACTCGCCAAGTTGCAGTTCTCCATCGTTCTATCGCCAACAAAGAATTAAAAAAATATTAGCACACCCGAAATTCAAACAAACAACGCTCAAACCAACGTACAGTAGGGAAATTGTGGTTGGCAAGAAGCCGGTGGGGAGCGACTCGAGATCCAAGTTGGTCAGGATGCTGCAATAGTAACAAAACCACCGTCAAGTCTTTCATCTCGCCATTTCCTCTTCCCAACAAATAAACTTACAGCTGCTCCAGCACCGTAGCCGTCGAGAAAGTGTCCTCATTGAATGTCACTGACTTGAGGGACCCTTTCTGCACATTTGTGTCGTCAAAACCTGTGATCTGACTAAAAGGCAACCAAGCAACAGTAACGGCAACGGCAACGTGAGCATCCTCCTTCAAGTTTCCGGAACCGTCTCGAAAAAGATGGTCGCAAACCGCATACATATTCCGTGTGGCCTCGGCGAACTCGACGCCGCTGACCGTGTCGATCTCGGCGCTGGGGAAGGCGGCGGCTGTGCTGCCGCTGGCACTGGAGGTCCAGGTGTCCGAGGACGACGGATCCTTGACGAAGACCGTGAACTTCTTGGCCACCGAGTTGTAGGAATCCAGACATTGGTACGTGCAGCTGGACGAGTGCGTGACACAATCATTTCGAGACAACTCGCTGCAACTGGAAGAGGACGTGTACTGCACGCATGGGTCGCCCGTGGAGCACGAGGAGCCGCAGGACGTGAGCACGGCGCTGGCTGTGGAGTTGCTGCACCAGGACACGGACGACGAGCCTGAAGAGGAGGACGAGGCCGCCCGCGCGCCGCCCGCCAGCAGCGGTAACAGTAGCGAGAGACGCATGTTCGACTATGGAGAGACTGACCCGAGGTTGGAGAAAGCCAGCTGGCGGTTGTGGGTACGCGGAGACGCAATTGGCTAAAATAGAAATCCAGCGACGGGATTGGCGGAAATGGCACCAGGACGGTTCGATTGGGAGAAACGGCGAGCCAGCGGAAAACTGAGTCAGGCAGCGGACCTCGACAACAATGGGGCAAAATGGACTCTGTTAGTGGAAATGATGGGCAGAAGAGCAACGTCGGTATCAACGTTAATCGCAGTTGGCTGTCAGCTGCGGGCCGGTGGCCGTCAGGGATTCACTGCACGGATTCTGAAACACCGCCAAAAGCGGCAAAAAGTTATGATGCGGCGATCGACGAAGTAGTGGCATGCTCCATCCCAGCGGGTATCCAGCCAAAAAATGGGCGCCGCGGTGTACTAAACTAAGATGGCCTCAATCACCGTGACGGTATATCGTGCTTTCTGCATTGGAAGCAGGACTTCGAGTGGTGGGATAGTGTTGCCAAAGGAAGAGATGTTTAATGGTGAGGTTGTGACCTTAGTGAGCGCGTTGCTTGCGTTTGAAGGCAGTCCCATTTTTTTGAGGTGGAGATCGATCTGAAAGAAGTGGCGTCTGGAGGACTTCATCCCAAAATCCCTGACATGATTGGCGCTTGTGACCGTGTGGTTTGCCACAAGTGCGATGGCTAGTTGCCGATGAATGATGAATTGCACTTCAACTGGGAGATTCACCGCGACATTCAATCCTTGATTAAAGGGTACAACCGGGCAACGTCGGCTATTCGGACCATGATCAAGATCAAAGCTCTGCCAAAACCGAGCTCGAGACAGATCCACGTTTTGGTCTAGGTCCCGGAGCAAGTGGCCCCGACGGCGGCACCCCAGCTGAAACATTTTGCTTGTCCCAAACTTGTACATGTCACTAGTCCTATCCCTCTCTAGAGTGCCCTCTCAAAATGCCGTGCGGCTGTGATTTCGTGTATCAATCGGCGGCTATCGAAGATGCTGCGTCTGCGCCGCGCCATCCACCCGCGGCTGCTACGCACGCGTCTAGTCTCCAGCTCTTCGATCTCGTCGAAGCCCAGCCAGACGTTCATCACCACGCCCATCTTCTACGTCAACGCGGCGCCGCACATTGGCCACGTGCACTCGGCTGTGCTGGCGGACGCGCTCGCCCGCTGGCACCGGCTCAAAGGCAGCGACGTGCTGTTCACTACGGGTACAGACGAGCACGGACTCAAGGTGCAGGAGGCCGCCGAGAAAGCTGGCTGCGGGGCCGACTACCAGGGCTTCTGCGACGACGTGTCCTCCCGCTTTAATGACATCTTCCAGGAGGCGAATGTGGATTATTCCCGCTTTATCCGGACGAGCGATGTGGACCACCACGACGCTGTGGCCACCTTCTGGAGGACCATTCGCGACAATGGGTACATCTACCTGGGGGACCACGAGTCGTGGTACTGTAAGTCGGATGAAAGCTTTTTGACCGAAATGCAGGTGGAGGACAAACAGGATGCAGACGGAAAGGTGATCAAAGTGTCCAAGGAAAGTGGACACCCTGTGGAGATGCTCCGCGAAGAAAACTACAAATTTCGTCTCTCGGCCTTCCAGGATCGACTTTTGCAGTGGCTGGACGCCAACCTGGACGTCGTCGTGCCCAAGGCCAGGTTCAACGAGGTGAGAGCGGCCGTCACGGGCGGACTTCGGGATCTCTCGGTCTCAAGGTTAAGCGAGAAAATTCAGTGGGCCATCAAGGTGCCCGGTACGTTATTCTGGCGTGCAGTTGGTGGAGTTTTCATCGATATATTCATTTGTTTGTGTGTTTGTTTTGTTGCTACAGATGACGACAAGCACTGCGTCTATGTGTGGCTGGATGCGCTCACAAACTACCTGACGAGTGCGGGATATCCCGGAGATATTGACCGCGCCTGGCCTGCGGCGTACCACATCGTGGGGAAGGACATTCTCAAGTTCCACGCGATCTACTGGCCGGCGTTTCTAATGGCGGCAGGACTGCCGCTGCCGAAAAAGGTGGTGGCCCACGCGCACTGGACGGTGGGCAACGTCAAGATGTCCAAGAGTCTCGGCAACGTGGTGGACCCGCACGAGATGTTGGCCAAGTACGGCTCGGACTTCGTGCGCTTCTTCCTCCTGCGCGAGGGAGTGCTCACGAATGATGGCGACTTCAACGCCGAAACGCTCGAGGACCGCGTGAACAGTGAGCTGGCCGACACGCTTGGCAATCTCGTCTCGCGCAGCACGGGCAAGTCCGTCCTCGTCAAGGGGATAGTACCGAAGCGTCCTCACCCTGAAAGCCTCACGGTTGAAGACAAGGAGCTCGTAGCCAAGGGCCAAGCCCTCGCCGCCAAGGTCGAGACGCTGTTCGATTTGCCCGATGTACGTTTTCTTTGGGGGTTTGCTGCGCCAAGAGGAACGCTTTTTTTTACGTTAACCTACTCGTCTGCTTGTTCCAACAGTTCGCACGCGGTCTGGAAGAGATCGTCTTTTTCCTTCACGACGTCAACCGGTACGCCATGGAGTTCTCTCTTCATCATGGCTTTTTTAGCTCCCTAAACGAAGTCTTTGACCAGGTATTTCACGATCATGGAGCCGTGGGTTTTGTCGAAGACACTCAAGAAGTCCGAGGACGTGAGCTCTGAGGAATACCGAGCCACACAAGAGCGTCTTGATACAGTGCTGTACCTGTCGATTGACGCAGCTCGAATGAGTGGTACGTGGTTGAAACGAGGCAATCGTTTTATGTTTTATTAACTTGATTATATATTTGATTCCCCCAGCTATCCTGCTCCAGCCTGTCGTTCCGATTGCAGCAACGAAGATTCTGGATTACCTCGCAGTGCCGGAAGACAAGCGCTCGTTGACGGAAGCAACTCTCCTCAGCGAGGACGAGCAGGTGATGGGAGCTGTCCTCAGCAACTCGAAATCTTTCGTCACGTTCCCAAAGATTCACTCGGAGAGGCGCAAGCAGTAGTTTGATCGGCTTCTGCTCTTGGCCACAAACATAGAATAACAGATGCGGAATCATTTCCTCAGCAGCATTTGTATCATGTCTGAACATTAAACTACTTGGATATCGGTTTCCGAGAGACTTAATGTTTTACAACGCAGGATGCCGACCTCATTTTCATAGCAGCCGCTAAGGGAAGAGATATCTAACGGTCAAGCTGTGACGTCAGTGTGCGCGTTGCTCGAATTTGGGGGCAATCTTCTCATCGAGGTGGAGATCGATCTCAAGAGAAGCGCACACGGCTGAAGGAAGAAATCAAGGCCCAGATTCCAGAAATGATCTCATACGCCACTACATGTAGAAACATGACACTGTGGCTTGCCACGAAGGCGACGGATGGTTGCCGTGGGATGACGAGGTCTCGCTAAAGCTGCAGGAGGTAGAGGTCAACCGCGACATTCAAGACTTGCTCGACAGTGCAAAATCAATGCGGGGATCTCGGACTTTTCGATCCATGATCGAGGCCGAGGCATTGCCAAAACCCTCCTCGAGACAGATTCACGTCTTGGTGAAGGCCCCGAAAAAGGGCCTCCGATGGCGGTGCCTCAGTTAAATCGCCGTCGAGGCTGAGTATGTCATTAACGAAGGAGATCGAAATAAATTGGACAGAATGCGTTGCTACGTAAACACAAGAATAATACGCAGAGTTGCTTTCGAGTGAAGATGCGGTAAGCTTAAATGCACACTTGATAAGGAGATCGACGCTATAACGCCTTTGAGGGTCCGTAGCACAGGCCTCGCAAAACTTGTCAGCATATTTTAGGATTAGCTTGTGTGCCTAGCGCGTTGACCACGGTCTCCGTGGACTGGATCACGTTAACCTTCAGCGGCTGGATGCTCTGGCTCATCTTGTGGTACAAACAGGCAGTGGTCTCCTGGTACGGTATCGACTTGTACGCACCCAGTTAAGTATTTGAGAATGTGCACGATCTGCGAGCCTATCGTCTTCGAGTCGAACGTCATGGTGCATATCACCTGGTTATTCGCCTGTGTTTGTCCGAGCGTCGCCGTCTTGGCGTGGACAAGTCAGCAAACTTAACTTTGAGAAGGAAGTCCTCGTGGCATTTTTCATGGTTGTACGGGAATTTTCCTCGAGACAGCACACCTCATAGGACCCCATGATCTGGTCCAAGTACGACTTGCAGTCGTCCTTGATACTGTTCATAAGCCTGTAGCTGTGCATATTCTCGAACCACGTGAGGCCGGGCTCCCATTCCGAACACGTAGTCCTTGAGGTCGGTGGAGCTCTGTGGATAGAAAGTTAAAAAACGATTTTTTCGAAGATGCAAAGTGACTCGATGCTTTCTTTCTCGCTGGATGAACATTCTTCGAAGTGCCGCCAAGAGGAAGAAATGTCTAACGGTGAGGTTGTGACGTTAGTGTGTGCGTTGCTCGGGTTTGAAGGCAGTCCCATCGACGTGGAGATCGATCTGAAGAAATGTGGAGCCCACGTGAAGAAAGAAATCATTGCCAAGATTCCAGAAACAATTGCATGCGACGCATGCAGCGTGAACCTGTGGTTTGCCACGAAGGGCGATGGGTGGTTGCCGTGGAATGACGAGGCTGCGCAAAAGCTGCAGGAAGGAGAGATCCACCGCGACATTCAAGACTTGCTCGACAATGAATCAATGTGGGTATCTCGGTCACTTCGATCCATGATTGAGGTCAAGGCATTGCCAAAACCCTCCGCGAGACAAATCCACGTCTTGGTCAAGGTCCCCGAAAAAGTGCCTCCGATGGCGGTACCTCTGTTGAATCACTGGCGAGGCTGAGAATGTCATTTTCAAGACGCTGTGAGCTCACCCCGAAGGAGAATGGCAAAATTTCATAGAAACCACAAGCATAATGTTGTCGAAGATAATTGATGAAGCTTCAAATGGTTCTGAAATGAAGATGGTACATTTGCATGCACATTTAGTGAAGACTGTGGCCGTTGCGCCCGAAGCGTTCCGCTAGGCTTGATGGAGGTAGTTTTAGGGGTTAAGGAACCGGGAAATGTGCTTGTCAACATCCCGTACCCCTGCCTCGACGCCGCCGCCAATACGGTGGTTGCGATGCATCACTTCGTTGGTGCGCGGCCACTACGTTTTTCCGATCGTAACTATCTTGCGTGCATGTAAGCGAACGCAAGCGTCTTGACAAATCCCTCGACATTTTGTATGCTACCAGGGTCTGCGTCAAGCATGGGTTGCCGCAAGATGCGACGCACGTGCTGGTTATCGAAAACGCCACGAAGGTGCTGTGGGAGTGGTTCCTAGCGGAGATTTCCGTGCGTAATGTACTCGTGCGATCAGCGATGTGGTCGTTAACGCTCTGCTAGGAAATATGTTTTCCAAACGCCTCGTAACGATGCAAAGTGACTTCATGTTTTTTACCATGTAGGATGTCGATGTCCATTCTCCAATAACCCGCCAAGGGAAGAGATGTCCAACACACGGTGAGCTTGTGACGTTAGTATGCGCGTTGCTCGGATCTGAAGGCAATCCCATCGAGGTGGAGATCGATCTAGACAAGTGCGTAGGCGACCTGAAGAAGGGGTCGAGACCAAGATTCCGGTGATCACAGCCCGTGTTGGGGATTTGGAACTGTGGCTTGCCACGAAGGGCGATGGGTGGTTGCCGTGGAATGGCGAGGCTGCGCTGAAGCTGCAAGATGGAGAGATCCACCACGACATTCAAGCCTTGATTGAAAGTACAGAACCGCTATGTGTAACATACGATCTTCGAACCTTGATTAATGCCAAAACGTTGCCAAACCCACCTCGAGACAGATCCACGTCCTAGTGAAGGTCCCCAAGAAAGTGCGTCTGACAGCGGTGCCTCAGTTGAATCACCGTCGAGGCTGAGTATGCCATCAAGGAGAAGCCTTTGTTTTGTCGAAGGAGGTTGATAGGAATGGGACTGAATACGTTGCTACGTTGCTCAAGAATAATACGCGGAGTTGATGAAGAATTGGGGGATTTCCACGAATATTTGATTTTTCGCTTCGGGAACCTCGTAGTCTTTTATGTTGGCAACTAGAGGTGGGAACAGGTAAGACTGCGCTTTGGATCTCACCAGCAAGCCCATCCTGCAAGTGGGGAATGATGTGGATGTTCGATCCTTCTCGAAAAGTGTGGTGTTTTCCGGAGGTTGAAGCAACAGCAAACACGGGGCAGGGCAGGTAGCGATCCTGCTGGAACTTGTAGCCGAGTGTATTGGAGTGGCTTGTGCAGTAGCTAGCAGATTACGAAGTGAGATGATAGGACAGTCGTCACCGAACTTCCATCTCAAATGAAAGTATATACAGCCCTCATGCTGATGGCAGCATCAGGGGCAACATGCACGACAGCCAGCGATTCCACTTAGATCACTGGCGGCCTGTTCTACAAGATCCATGAAATATTTGGTCAAGCCAGAATGTCTGGGCTTGCCATCGCCAATGGAGGATGCTGGCTTTGATTCACCAGGACCAGACATCACTCCGTTTGTGATAGACTTGGTAGCCCCAGGTCAGTCACTGTCTCTTCGTCAAACCTTAGGTTGTCATATTGCGGCGGGATCTGGCTTGATACCGGGATCCACCACAAAAAAGGGAAGGAGATTATGTGTCCTAAACCAGTCCAAAATGTCCAAAAATGTCCAAAATTCACTAGGTTGAACCCGCCATAAATTAAGCGGGTGCGAGGCGCGTAGCTCCTAAGCGAGACGAGCACTGTTCTGGGTAGAACTTAGAATCTATATATCGCGAGCGAAGCGAGCAGCGAGGGCGCCGAAGGGGCGCCAAGCCAAGTGCAGCGCGGCTGGTTACCAATTGCACTCGGCCAGCAGTGCTGGTTGCCCCTGCAACGTGTATTGAAGTGGGCGTAGTATTGCATATTTAGGATATTTTAGGACATTTAGGACTGGTTTAGGACACATCATCCGACACCACAAAAAGTCGTCTTTGGATTTCCAGTTCTGTTAGTACTATTGAAAGCGCTTATTGCATCCGCTCGCATGGATCTCAAGGCCGGACAAAGCGTCGCACTGCATCGAGATGACGAGCAAAGGCTCGAACGACCAGGGAGTTAGTGAACGGGATGACACACCCGAGACGTACGAGTTCGTCCCCGACCACCTTCGTCACCACTTCAAGGTCGATGTGAACTCTACCGTGGGCGAAGAATGCCATCGCCAAGAGCAGCAGCTCGTTCGCCAAGCTCGTCAGAGTCGCAGCGCTCTTTTAGTGGCAAGTTTGTTCTCGCAGCCGCCGCCAGCTCCGACCCAGTTGGTCTACTCCAACGCCATTGAGCGAGCGATCACCGCTCGAATGACGTTCACTCGTGCACTGGAAAGCCTGGAGAAGTATTTCCTCGATGTGACAGCACAAGTGGCGCCGATAGAAGCTCAAAGCCCAAGTGGAGCCTTGGATTTCAGCGACGTGAAGACCCCGACGCTCGTCCAGATACAACGGCAGATCGTGAATATCTGCCAAGGATGTTTGAGTGACTGTGATATCTACTTGGGCATGTACGAGGCGCTCCCAAGTCCTCCTGCTGCCTCCCCCACTCCAGTTGTCCGATTTGTGGCTTGCTCTACGAAGAGCTCGATGCTGCACCGGACGCTCGAATGTCCGCTTCAGCCTGTACAGGACCAGCCTCAGTCTGCTGATAACCAGTCGGACGAGCGCCAAGGACCTGCAGGGATCACAATGCAGGCGATGACTGCGAGAGAAGCGATAGTTGTGGATGACGTCGCTGAGCTCGCACCGAATGAGCTTCGCCACTTCGTTCCAGAAGAGACGTCGACAGGCCCGTTCTCGTGCTTCCCGTTAGTTGCAGGTGAGGCGACTGAAAGCCGGACGATCGGCGTTCTATCGGTAGACGCCTGTCGAAAGGCTCATCGGTTGCTACCTCAGTCGATGTCAGTCGAAGCCTTGCATTCGTTTCTGCTTCGGATGCAGCTGAAAGACGCCGCAACGGAGCTGAAGAAGGCGAAGATGGATGGCGCTCGCTTCCTTGCGCTTTCGGAGATCGACATTCGACACAAGCCGAGCTTTCAACGCTTCAAAGTCGCTACGAGGAACAGACTCCTTGAGATCATTCGAGCGCTCCAACGAGGCAGTCGAATGCACCTTCCCGACGCTCATGAGCGCTCGCCACCGTTCACACAAGACGACGATGCGCTGGCGTTTCTCGACGGCGTCTCAAAGCTGTCAGGCAAGTTCCTGGCTAGTTATCGTCGAGTGCATTGGATAAAGGAGATCGTGAACGTCACGCGTAGTTCCAGTTGTACAGCTTACGACGTGTACGACGTGTTGATCCGCGCCATCACGCGGTCCATGGAGCCTCTGGAGCGAGTTGCAGTGTGGAAAATCTCCAAGAAGACTGGGGAAAAGGCTTCGACAGTGCCGAATGATTGGGAGGTTGACGTCGTGGCTTCGACTTCCGTCCCCGATGATCGTTTGGCGACTTTCCTTGACGGACAGGAACGGAGATTGAAGCGAATCGCTCTATACAAGGAAAACGAGGAAGCGATCCGAATTTCTAAAGAACATAGAAATGGGGGAGCTACTTCACTGATGCGTGGAGGAATTCTCAACGTCATGGTGAAAGACACAATCCCGACGCCTTTAGCGACATACTGCGACCGGCCCTGTGAGAAGGCGACGTATCACGTTTCATGGTCGGATCGATCACTGCAGTCCGTTCATTGGCCCCAGCTCCGTCAACTTCTTCCGATCCGGAACATGAACGCCAAGCATTTCCAACTCCGCCAACTCTGCCATCGACTCCAAGAGGAAGAGGCGGATGCGCAAAAGCAGCGCGACCAACAGGAACCGGCGTCTACGCCGCGGATTATCAGAATCAACAGCCCGAACGGGGTAGCGCTCATACTTCGTGACTCATCGAGGCCGAAAAGTGTGAAATACGTTCTGGAAGTCGATTTCGCGGTCCATTTCGAACCTCCTCAGGAAATGTTGGAGTTCTTGCAACAAGCTGTTGTTGTTGCTGAGGAAGCGGTTGAGTGCGTTCGCGGACGGGAAGCTCGTCACGCGGCAAGAAAACGAGCAGTTGCCAGGAACTCGCAGCAGTTCCAGTCCATCGGTCTTAATCCTTCTGGAGATGCTCTTCGCGCTCTCAACGACATTGTCGCGGGTGTGTTCGAGGACATTACCGACAATTTACCCGGAGTTCACGTTCAGATCGCAGAGCTTCAGGCCGGTGGGGACCAGCTTCGATACACTTTCGCGGGGAAAGGATCGACTGTTCTGGGCTGTTCATTAAATCGGGGCCAAGGCGTCTCATTCAAATGTTTGGACACCAAGCAGCCACTGGTTGTGGGAACTTCATCCGAGTTTCGGCCTCGTTTACAAAGACTTGGTGCTCTGCGCAGCCAGCCTCTAGCCATGGACAACGAGGCGATCCCGTTCATCTTCGTACCTCTTTATCACGAGGATTGCGCTGTCGGAGTGCTGAGTGTCGATGGGTTCCGAAACGTCCCGAAAGGGAGACAAGACGAAGCTCACCCGGAGGCGGGAACACTGGAATTTCTAGTCCCTCTAGGCAAACTATTGGCCAGTGTCATCTACGCAAAGCGACGGTCGTATGCGCTCCATGAACTCCAGCTTTCGTGTCAAGATCCCTTACGATCACCGCAACAGTTGCTGTTCTACGCGTGTCGTGCGCTAAAGGACGTGGTTGTCGGCGCCTGGAAAGTGCGTATCGTGGAGGTCGACGGCGTACGTGGCAAAACGACCCTCGTGTACGATTTCTCTGAGAGTGAACGAGACCAAGCGCGCTCGTGGCTGCTCAACGTGGTGAAGCCCATGGCTTTCCGATGGAAGGAGCTGTGCACGGATACAATTGTGACGCACTTGGGTGAAGAAGGAAATGATGCTAGCGTCATCAAACTGCTGGCTGCTATTCGTGACGAAGAACAAGTGCAGCAGAAGATAGGGGAAAGGTATGAACAGTTAATGGCAGATGAACAATCGGCGCCTGCACACGCTCCAAAGAGATCAGCGATGGAAACCGAGAAGGCGAAACTTTTGGAGAAGATTGTTGCCAACAAATACTTCCGCCTATTGAATGACGAAGGGGAAGCATCATCGTCTGGTGGGGACCGTATCGCGAATGAAAAGTACATCGCACACGCTATCAAGCTGTTTCTTGGCACGTCAACGTTCTTGTTCTCTGACGTGCAAGCGATGGCTCGACCGGCTTCCAAGATATTCCTCACGATCTCGGCGTTGTCTCAATTCCATGCAAGCTGCGATCAGATTTATCTGCAGCGGGTAGCGATCATCACTTCGAAGTACATGGCGGCACTGCAGCGTCGGGTACAGCGTGCTCGTGAGCGGATGATGGCGCTCACGCAGTTCCGAGATCTGTGCCAGAAAGCATTGACGAGTGAAGATACTGAACTGGTTGGTACTATCACACTCACACGTGGAGGTCGAACGCAACATAACCTCTCCCCAGTCAACGAAATTGAGGTTGAAGGTCTGCTTCAGCTACAGCGTGAGACGATTGCTTTAATCGAACGGATATTATTCACTCCGAACGTCTACTTTGGATTGTGGGAGCCAGCGCTAAGGGCGTTTCGATACACGAGCGCCTCCGAGACTAGTGTAATGGCTGGTAAGAAACTAGAACATGGCTATGGAGTGAGCTTTGTGGCGTTCGACAAGCAGATCCCCATTGTCGTAACGCGTCAGGATGCGATGAACGAAGATGACGTTGGATCGTACTTCAAGAAACTTCGGTACTTCACCAATGAACGGATGGAAGACCGCAAGTGGCCGTTTATCGTCGTTCCTCTCGGCACTCTCGGAGTGTTAGCGCTTGATAACATGGAAGTTTACGAGAAAGAGTCTCACGAACTGCAGCCAGAACTTGGAATTGTAGACTTCCTGCGTAAAATCGGCCAACGTTTCGCTGAGGTCCTTGCTGTTACTCGAGAGAGGACAAGTCTCCGACGCCAGCAGCTCCGCGATGAGGCGTTAGTCCGAGTGATGACGGCTTGCGAGAACTTCAAACCTACCGCTAGCACAACCGGAACGGTGTCCTTGTATCTGCCGCACTTGGTGATCCAGCAGATTGAGAACGCTCTCAATGGCGTGGACGCCTACATCGGGATGGTTGACCCGCTGTGTGAGCGGATCCGCTTCATCTGCGCGTCATCTAGTAGCAGAATGGAGGGCAAGACGATCGATACGACTCGGAGTTTATCTTTCCGCGTTTTCGCCAGCCAGCGTACAGTCGTGATCCCCCAACTTGCTCAGTATTTCAAGCAGCAAGAAATCTCCCAGCAACATGACAGTGAACATGGACAAACGCTGAAGTTCTTTGGGGGATCAAAGACACCGCAAGGGCCGTTTGTGTGTGTCCCAATCCCATTCGTCGGCGTGTTATCAGTGGACACGTTTCCAGGAGCTGCAGGTGGGGCTTTTTCGCCTTCGTTTCCTGAAGATGGCGTTGTCGTGTTCTTGGAAAAAGTTGCCAATTATCTGGGGGAAAACATCCGCATATTGGCAGCAAACGACGCGAGAAAACTACTGCCTGCGCTGTTTCGAGGCAACCGGACGACGTTCGAGCTGCTGTTTGAAGAGATCCTAACGATCCTTTCGCGCAATCTTGCAGCGGTATTTGAGCTGCAAGCTCTTCGGTTTGAGCGAGACGATCAAACTGGAAAGTGGCGCAAGAAGGGAGCGCTCGCTTCACTTCAGCGATCGACCAGCAACGGCGACAAGGCAGCAGATATCAACGGTGATGAAGAACTTCTCGTAGTGAAGAGCCTTGAACAGAGGTTCAAACAAACCCAGCAGGCCGAGGATCAGCTTGATGAGGTCGAAAACGCCACGGCTTCGAGCAAGCTGCAACCGGTGCACCAGCTTACAGGAAACCCGGAGACTCTGGTGGTCCACTGCTCTTCGACGCGTGACGTTGCAGATGACGAAGCTTCTTTGGTACCGACTGTGCTAGTTCTACGTCGAGTGAAAGGCGCAACGTGGATGTTCGATGAAGACTTTCTGCTGTCCATCCTGCCGCTGCTTAATTCTCTCATCGCGTTGGTAAACATCCGTGTGGAAGGAATTGTGGCTCGACGACTGGCACAGCGAAAGCTTGATAAATTATGCGTATCGTTGGAAAGTTTGCCTTCTCCAGAGGCAGTTGAAGTCATGTACTCAACCACGTTACCAGCTGCAATGGAGACGTTGGCACAGGCCATGAGTCGACATCAGTGCGATGCGTATCTAGGTCAACGGGAAGTCACTGACCGAACGAAGATCGCCGCTTCTCACCTTCAGCTGCGTTACGTTGCTGCTTCGAGTCGGAGTTTGATGCAGGGCGTCTCATTGAGCCTCGAGACCGCTGACAGCTTGGCTTTGACCGTCGTCCAGTGCCTTCAGAGTCAGCAGATGGCGGTTGCGGAGTTACCTCGAGAGTCTTTGCCAGTTCGAGCGCTTAGTACGAAGCCAGCACAACGCGTTTTCCTGGCTGCCCCGATGGGCGACAACCACGTGCTGTGCGCTGACAGTTTAGGGCCAGAAGCGTTTGTCCCTGGAAAGAAACAGGCTGTGGAGTCTGACATCGTTTCGTTCTTCAAAGCCAGCGCCTCAAGACTCCAGGACGCGATCCTATCGACGCGTCATCGCCTGAGTTTCGACCAGCTCCGAGGCCTTACTACGCGCGCCCACGTCGACCTGAGACTCTTTTACTTCACCATCCTAGACGGGCTACGACGTGACCTAGTGAACGTGCATTCGCAGCAGATCGTGAGTCTCGGACAAGACTTTACCAGCTCGTTCCGACTGGAAGCCTGGCAGCGGCTGAGCACTCGAAGGCCGTTGACGACGCTTCCGACGCATTTTTGCTCGATTAACGGCTGCGAACGAGCTCTCATCCAGCATGAAATCCACTCGGACGCTCATGTTCTCTTACCCATGACGAACTTGCCTCGAACGCTGGACGTGAGTCGATCACGGGCTCAACCTGCAGAAGGGACGGAAAAGCATGGCGCTTTCACGTGTGGATGTTTGGCAACAATGCTTGACGCACCCGTCGCATCCCAAGGGGGCGATGCCAAGCTCGCATTGTGCGTCTGTAGCCACGATGCAAAGGCGATTGAGTCGCGAGAGACGAACAAAACGGGCCGACGGTCAATGATTCCCCGGGACTATGGAGATAGCTCTGCCTTCTTCACGACTTACCAGCGACAGTACTTTTTCGCCTTTGCCGCAGTCGTAGCCGAGGTGTATACGCACGTCTTTCGGGCCTGTGCGCTTGAAACGTTTGGCGCGGAACTGTTGATGGTAATGCAAGAGTACTTGGACGCGAAGGATGGATTGGTCGTACGATTCGGTCAAGAAGGAAGCAAGACGACCACGGAGCGGATGGGGGCTGAGGATGAAGCAACTGACGATGAGGGATACGGATCGACAACTTCAGCAGCTTCTGCAGGGCGGAAAGGATTGGCGATAACTACACCGATCGTCTTGTTCAGTCAACAGCCCAGCAAGAATCCGCCTGGTAGAGCGCTGCGTGGAAAGCTGGAGAGGAAAGTGAGGCAGTTTGAAGCCTCGAACGCCCCACTTTCCATCTTCATGACGAAGAAAGCGGCGACAGCTCCACCGGTAAAAGACGCCAAGGACGTGGTGAAGCCTTCAGCTACTGTAGTTGGGGATGCAAAGCCTAAAGAGGAATGTGCGAAACGTAAAGGGCCGACGCCTTTGTTTGGCGGGAGGAAGCTCTTCCGCTATGGGAAGAAGAAGAAACAAGAGGAAGCAGACGAGAAAGCCAAGCAGCAGGCGCAACTACTGAAAGCTGCTGCGGAGTTACAAGCTCTTTCTCCTTCACGGACGCAGCAACTACGACACGAAACCGCTTCCCTCCACGTGTTCACGAGAGCGTTGGCGTTCCAAGGACGCCGCGATATCGTCATCTTCACGATCGAAAAGCAGTCCATCAAGGCGGTGAGTGGCATCGAGAAGTTGACTCGACAACTAAAGAGCCGCGCAGAAGGTCTTGGTACTCGGATGATGGCAAATCCCCCTCGAGGTGACGAGGAGATCAATGCCAGAAGGTTTTGCTTGGGTTCGACGCCGTCCCAGTCGGATGCAAGAGGAGGTGGCGGCTTCCTGCTCTTGTCGCTCTTGAAACAAGCCCAAGCGAGTTTCCAGCTAGTAGAAGAAGCGTTTGGTGGGGCGATGCGCCACTTTCTCATTGGAGCTCAAGCCACAGCAAGAGATACGACGCACGCCGCCACTTGTGAAGAGTTGAGTCTTCTCTTTTTTGGAACTGGAAGGGACGGAAAGGCGACAGTGACGACGCCAACAACAGCACTGCTGCGCGTGGCATTGGTCGCTTGTGGTTCAAAGCGTGATACGGCTGTAGCGCTAAGCCAGACCGACCTGCTCAAGGAATATCTCCGTCTCCAGGCTGGACGCAAGTTGCTGCAACTGGATCCTTCCGACAGGAAGGTTTGGACAGCTCTGAGTCGGGCACGGACTCTCCTTCGCTCCTTTGACGAAGCTATGCACACATTAGACTCCCGACCTGATGACGACGTGAAACCTGTTGGAGCGAAGGCGGAAGCGAACTTGGCGCTGTATTCTCTTCTGGATCTGCTGCTCACCCAGTCGGCGGTGGTGCGCTATCTGAAGCACCTGGAGTCGGAGATTGCACGCGAGCGACGTGACCTGTATGACGAGCCAGCAACGACACTTCAGTGCTTTGTTCGGCAGTCGCAGGCGAGGACCGAGCTGAAGAAAAGGCGGCGAGAATGCCACGCGGCAGTGGCGATTCAGTGCGCCTTCCGCCAGCATTTGGCGCGTCGTCGCCTGCTGTTCATGAAATGGACGCGGGCTGCTGTCAAAGTGCAGCGAGCGTATCGTCGGAAGCGACAGCGAGCGAGAGGGACCCGGCCTCAGCGATTCACAGCTCAGTTGCTGTCTGTTTCCCAAACGTATGGAGCCAGGGATCGATCTCCGTCCGTGGTGGCTACTGAAACCTTGGCCGACGGTGCGTGGCGCACGGATATGACAGCCTTTGGGTCGTTCCAGGAGTACTTGGCTAGTAAAGTCGGTCGGGAGCAGCTCAAGAAGGAGGAAGAACTCATGTGGAGACACCGCAGACAGCTCGAGAAAGAGCGAGCTCGTCTTCCGCGTGACGAGGCTCTGCGTGAAGATGTTGGCGATTTATTCGAGCTATTGGACGAGGCTGGCAGAGGCGAACTCTCGAGAGAGCGCACGGCTGCGTTGATCACTCGCTTGCACGTTCCGTTGAACGAAGAGGAAGTGGCCGACGTTGTGGCGATGATGGACAGCGACGGATCTGGCGGCATCTCCATGGACGAATTCCTGCGTTGGTTCACTCACGAGTTCCCGCTACTGCAGAGGCGAGCGCCTCGCGTCTGTGGAGTTGTAACGCGACGCGACTGGCAGTGGGTGATCGAGCAGTCGGCTCGCTCTGCAATGCTGAAACGATGGAGAGCGATGCGTGCCGGAGCAATTGCGACCGCACCGGGAGGGTCTGGGGTTCCTCCTGTTGCTGGTGATGCGAAGATCCAGGAGACTGCGATAGAGGAAGAAGGTGGAGTGAGTGAGGGCGCGGTCGACTAATTGTTTGTTTCGGTGACTTTGCGTCCTTCGCTGCACACCCATAGCCATGCTTGCCAAAGAAACAAGAAGTCCGAAGTTTGCAACTGGATACCCGTAGCTCCACTTATTATGCAAGGTAGCATGACACGTTTGTGAATTGTTTCGAACTCCTTTGGCTAGGTTCACTGCTCATCTGGGATGACCATTCAGCTAAGGTACCGCCGTCGGAGGCACTTGATGAGGGACCTTCACCCAGACGAGGATCTGTCTAAAGCCTTTGACCTTGATCGTTGAGCGAAGTCGCCATAACGTCGAGCGTTCACTGCCAATCAACGCCCTGAACGTCGCGGTGGATCTTTCCCTTCTGCAGCGTTAGCGCAGCCACGGCAACCACATATCCCCATCGTGGCAAACTACAGCGGGGCATTCGATCCATTCTGGAATCTTGGCCTCAATTTCTTCCATCAGGCTATGTGCGCTTTTCTTTAGATCAATATCTACTCGATGGCAAACCCGAGCAACGCACACACTTTGACAGGACTTCGTGCGTTAACCTCTCCCGCCCTTAATCTAGGTTTCGATAATGCTCCAGTATTTTTGCAGCTTTCCTCATCGTACATAAATCTTTTAGGTCTTCGGTTCGTTTAAATCAATAGATCCCAAGTTTCCTTGCAATTCACCGTGCTAAGTGTCAGACACTCCGCAAAAATTCAACAAGAAAAGAAAAAATATTCAAACAGGGAGATCAATGGGCAATATTTTGAATAGCTTGAACGTTGGTGACTTCACGCGGAGAAGAGAAATGATTTGGATGAAGCGAAAACGTTAGCTACTTTCGTCGTCCTCACTCACTCCACCTTCTTCCTCTATCGCAGTCTCCTGGATCTTCGCATCACCAGCAACAGGAGGAACCCCAGACCCTCCCGGTGCGGTCGCAATTGCTCCGGCACGCATCGCTCTCCATCGTTTCAGCATTGCAGAGCGAGCCGACTGCTCGATCACCCACTGCCAGTCGCGTCGCGTTACAACTCCACAGACGCGAGGCGCTCGCCTCTGCAGTAGCGGGAACTCGTGAGTGAACCAACGCAGGAATTCGTCCATGGAGATGCCGCCAGATCCGTCGCTGTCCATCATCGCCACAACGTCGGCCACTTCCTCTTCGTTCAACGGAACGTGCAAGCGAGTGATCAACGCAGCCGTGCGCTCTCTCGAGAGTTCGCCTCTGCCAGCCTCGTCCAATAGCTCGAATAAATCGCCAACATCTTCACGCAGAGCCTCGTCACGCGGAAGACGAGCTCGCTCTTTCTCGAGCTGTCTGCGGTGTCTCCACATGAGTTCTTCCTCCTTCTTGAGCTGCTCCCGACCGACTTTACTAGCCAAGTACTCCTGGAACGACCCAAAGGCTGTCATATCCGTGCGCCACGCACCGTCGGCCAAGGTTTCAGTAGCCACCACGGACGGAGATCGATCCCTGGCTCCATACGTTTGGGAAACAGACAGCAACTGAGCTGTGAATCGCTGAGGCCGGGTCCCTCTCGCTCGCTGTCGCTTCCGACGATACGCTCGCTGCACTTTGACAGCAGCCCGCGTCCATTTCATGAACAGCAGGCGACGACGCGCCAAATGCTGGCGGAAGGCGCACTGAATCGCCACTGCCGCGTGGCATTCTCGCCGCCTTTTCTTCAGCTCGGTCCTCGCCTGCGACTGCCGAACAAAGCACTGAAGTGTCGTTGCTGGCTCGTCATACAGGTCACGTCGCTCGCGTGCAATCTCCGACTCCAGGTGCTTCAGATAGCGCACCACCGCCGACTGGGTGAGCAGCAGATCCAGAAGAGAATACAGCGCCAAGTTCGCTTCCGCCTTCGCTCCAACAGGTTTCACGTCGTCATCAGGTCGGGAGTCTAATGTGTGCATAGCTTCGTCAAAGGAGCGAAGGAGAGTCCGTGCCCGACTCAGAGCTGTCCAAACCTTCCTGTCGGAAGGATCCAGTTGCAGCAACTTGCGTCCAGCCTGGAGACGGAGATATTCCTTGAGCAGGTCGGTCTGGCTTAGCGCTACAGCCGTATCACGCTTTGAACCACAAGCGACCAATGCCACGCGCAGCAGTGCTGTTGTTGGCGTCGTCACTGTCGCCTTTCCGTCCCTTCCAGTTCCAAAAAAGAGAAGACTCAACTCTTCACAAGTGGCGGCGTGCGTCGTATCTCTTGCTGTGGCTTGAGCTCCAATGAGAAAGTGGCGCATCGCCCCACCAAACGCTTCTTCTACTAGCTGGAAACTCGCTTGGGCTTGTTTCAAGAGCGACAAGAGCAGGAAGCCGCCACCTCCTCTTGCATCCGACTGGGACGGCGTCGAACCCAAGCAAAACCTTCTGGCATTGATCTCCTCGTCACCTCGAGGGGGATTTGCCATCATCCGAGTACCAAGACCTTCTGCGCGGCTCTTTAGTTGTCGAGTCAACTTCTCGATGCCACTCACCGCCTTGATGGACTGCTTTTCGATCGTGAAGATGACGATATCGCGGCGTCCTTGGAACGCCAACGCTCTCGTGAACACGTGGAGGGAAGCGGTTTCGTGTCGTAGTTGCTGCGTCCGTGAAGGAGAAAGAGCTTGTAACTCCGCAGCAGCTTTCAGTAGTTGCGCCTGCTGCTTGGCTTTCTCGTCTGCTTCCTCTTGTTTCTTCTTCTTCCCATAGCGGAAGAGCTTCCTCCCGCCAAACAAAGGCGTCGGCCCTTTACGTTTCGCACATTCCTCTTTAGGCTTTGCATCCCCAACTACAGTAGCTGAAGGCTTCACCACGTCCTTGGCGTCTTTTACCGGTGGAGCTGTCGCCGCTTTCTTCGTCATGAAGATGGAAAGTGGGGCGTTCGAGGCTTCAAACTGCCTCACTTTCCTCTCCAGCTTTCCACGCAGCGCTCTACCAGGCGGATTCTTGCTGGGCTGTTGACTGAACAAGACGATCGGTGTAGTTATCGCCAATCCTTTCCGCCCTGCAGAAGCTGCTGAAGTTGTCGATCCGTATCCCTCATCGTCAGTTGCTTCATCCTCAGCCCCCATCCGCTCCGTGGTCGTCTTGCTTCCTTCTTGACCGAATCGTACGACCAATCCATCCTTCGCGTCCAAGTACTCTTGCATTACCATCAACAGTTCCGCGCCAAACGTTTCAAGCGCACAGGCCCGAAAGACGTGCGTATACACCTCGGCTACGACTGCGGCAAAGGCGAAAAAGTACTGTCGCTGGTAAGTCGTGAAGAAGGCAGAGCTATCTCCATAGTCCCGGGGAATCATTGACCGTCGGCCCGTTTTGTTCGTCTCTCGCGACTCAATCGCCTTTGCATCGTGGCTACAGACGCACAATGCGAGCTTGGCATCGCCCCCTTGGGATGCGACGGGTGCGTCAAGCATTGTTGCCAAACATCCACACGTGAAAGCGCCATGCTTTTCCGTCCCTTCTGCAGGTTGAGCCCGTGATCGACTCACGTCCAGCGTTCGAGGCAAGTTCGTCATGGGTAAGAGAACATGAGCGTCCGAGTGGATTTCATGCTGGATGAGAGCTCGTTCGCAGCCGTTAATCGAGCAAAAATGCGTCGGAAGCGTCGTCAACGGCCTTCGAGTGCTCAGCCGCTGCCAGGCTTCCAGTCGGAACGAGCTGGTAAAGTCTTGTCCGAGACTCACGATCTGCTGCGAATGCACGTTCACTAGGTCACGTCGTAGCCCGTCTAGGATGGTGAAGTAAAAGAGTCTCAGGTCGACGTGGGCGCGCGTAGTAAGGCCTCGGAGCTGGTCGAAACTCAGGCGATGACGCGTCGATAGGATCGCGTCCTGGAGTCTTGAGGCGCTGGCTTTGAAGAACGAAACGATGTCAGACTCCACAGCCTGTTTCTTTCCAGGGACAAACGCTTCTGGCCCTAAACTGTCAGCGCACAGCACGTGGTTGTCGCCCATCGGGGCAGCCAGGAAAACGCGTTGTGCTGGCTTCGTACTAAGCGCTCGAACTGGCAAAGACTCTCGAGGTAACTCCGCAACCGCCATCTGCTGACTCTGAAGGCACTGGACGACGGTCAAAGCCAAGCTGTCAGCGGTCTCGAGGCTCAATGAGACGCCCTGCATCAAACTCCGACTCGAAGCAGCAACGTAACGCAGCTGAAGGTGAGAAGCGGCGATCTTCGTTCGGTCAGTGACTTCCCGTTGACCTAGATACGCATCGCACTGATGTCGACTCATGGCCTGTGCCAACGTCTCCATTGCAGCTGGTAACGTGGTTGAGTACATGACTTCAACTGCCTCTGGAGAAGGCAAACTTTCCAACGATACGCATAATTTATCAAGCTTTCGCTGTGCCAGTCGTCGAGCCACAATTCCTTCCACACGGATGTTTACCAACGCGATGAGAGAATTAAGCAGCGGCAGGATGGACAGCAGAAAGTCTTCATCGAACATCCACGTTGCGCCTTTCACTCGACGTAGAACTAGCACAGTCGGTACCAAAGAAGCTTCGTCATCTGCAACGTCACGCGTCGAAGAGCAGTGGACCACCAGAGTCTCCGGGTTTCCTGTAAGCTGGTGCACCGGTTGCAGCTTGCTCGAAGCCGTGGCGTTTTCGACCTCATCAAGCTGATCCTCGGCCTGCTGGGTTTGTTTGAACCTCTGTTCAAGGCTCTTCACTACGAGAAGTTCTTCATCACCGTTGATATCTGCTGCCTTGTCGCCGTTGCTGGTCGATCGCTGAAGTGAAGCGAGCGCTCCCTTCTTGCGCCACTTTCCAGTTTGATCGTCTCGCTCAAACCGAAGAGCTTGCAGCTCAAATACCGCTGCAAGATTGCGCGAAAGGATCGTTAGGATCTCTTCAAACAGCAGCTCGAACGTCGTCCGGTTGCCTCGAAACAGCGCAGGCAGTAGTTTTCTCGCGTCGTTTGCTGCCAATATGCGGATGTTTTCCCCCAGATAATTGGCAACTTTTTCCAAGAACACGACAACGCCATCTTCAGGAAACGAAGGCGAAAAAGCCCCACCTGCAGCTCCTGGAAACGTGTCCACTGATAACACGCCGACGAATGGGATTGGGACACACACAAACGGCCCTTGCGGTGTCTTTGATCCCCCAAAGAACTTCAGCGTTTGTCCATGTTCACTGTCATGTTGCTGGGAGATTTCTTGCTGCTTGAAATACTGAGCAAGTTGGGGGATCACGACTGTACGCTGGCTGGCGAAAACGCGGAAAGATAAACTCCGAGTCGTATCGATCGTCTTGCCCTCCATTCTGCTACTAGATGACGCGCAGATGAAGCGGATCCGCTCACACAGCGGGTCAACCATCCCGATGTAGGCGTCCACGCCATTGAGAGCGTTCTCAATCTGCTGGATCACCAAGTGCGGCAGATACAAGGACACCGTTCCGGTTGTGCTAGCGGTAGGTTTAAAGTTCTCGCAAGCCGTCATCACTCGGACTAACGCCTCATCGCGGAGCTGCTGGCGTCGGAGACTTGTCCTCTCTCGAGTAACAGCAAGGACCTCAGCGAAACGTTGGCCGATTTTACGCAGGAAGTCTACAATTCCAAGTTCTGGCTGCAGTTCGTGAGACTCTTTCTCGTAAACTTCCATGTTATCAAGCGCTAACACTCCGAGAGTGCCGAGAGGAACGACGATAAACGGCCACTTGCGGTCTTCCATCCGTTCATTGGTGAAGTACCGAAGTTTCTTGAAGTACGATCCAACGTCATCTTCATTCATCGCATCCTGACGCGTTACGACAATGGGGATCTGCTTGTCGAACGCCACAAAGCTCACTCCATAGCCATGTTCTAGTTTCTTACCAGCCATTACACTAGTCTCGGAGGCGCTCGTGTATCGAAACGCCCTTAGCGCTGGCTCCCACAATCCAAAGTAGACGTTCGGAGTGAATAATATCCGTTCGATTAAAGCAATCGTCTCACGCTGTAGCTGAAGCAGACCTTCAACCTCAATTTCGTTGACTGGGGAGAGGTTATGTTGCGTTCGACCTCCACGCGTGAGTGTGATAGTACCAACCAGTTCAGTATCTTCACTCGTCAATGCTTTCTGGCACAGATCTCGGAACTGCGTGAGCGCCATCATCCGCTCACGAGCACGCTGTACCCGACGCTGCAGTGCCGCCATGTACTTCGAAGTGATGATCGCTACCCGCTGCAGATAAATCTGATCGCAGCTTGCATGGAATTGAGACAACGCCGAGATCGTGAGGAATATCTTGGAAGCCGGTCGAGCCATCGCTTGCACGTCAGAGAACAAGAACGTTGACGTGCCAAGAAACAGCTTGATAGCGTGTGCGATGTACTTTTCATTCGCGATACGGTCCCCACCAGACGATGATGCTTCCCCTTCGTCATTCAATAGGCGGAAGTATTTGTTGGCAACAATCTTCTCCAAAAGTTTCGCCTTCTCGGTTTCCATCGCTGATCTCTTTGGAGCGTGTGCAGGCGCCGATTGTTCATCTGCCATTAACTGTTCATACCTTTCCCCTATCTTCTGCTGCACTTGTTCTTCGTCACGAATAGCAGCCAGCAGTTTGATGACGCTAGCATCATTTCCTTCTTCACCCAAGTGCGTCACAATTGTATCCGTGCACAGCTCCTTCCATCGGAAAGCCATGGGCTTCACCACGTTGAGCAGCCACGAGCGCGCTTGGTCTCGTTCACTCTCAGAGAAATCGTACACGAGGGTCGTTTTGCCACGTACGCCGTCGACCTCCACGATACGCACTTTCCAGGCGCCGACAACCACGTCCTTTAGCGCACGACACGCGTAGAACAGCAACTGTTGCGGTGATCGTAAGGGATCTTGACACGAAAGCTGGAGTTCATGGAGCGCATACGACCGTCGCTTTGCGTAGATGACACTGGCCAATAGTTTGCCTAGAGGGACTAGAAATTCCAGTGTTCCCGCCTCCGGGTGAGCTTCGTCTTGTCTCCCTTTCGGGACGTTTCGGAACCCATCGACACTCAGCACTCCGACAGCGCAATCCTCGTGATAAAGAGGTACGAAGATGAACGGGATCGCCTCGTTGTCCATGGCTAGAGGCTGGCTGCGCAGAGCACCAAGTCTTTGTAAACGAGGCCGAAACTCGGATGAAGTTCCCACAACCAGTGGCTGCTTGGTGTCCAAACATTTGAATGAGACGCCTTGGCCCCGATTTAATGAACAGCCCAGAACAGTCGATCCTTTCCCCGCGAAAGTGTATCGAAGCTGGTCCCCACCGGCCTGAAGCTCTGCGATCTGAACGTGAACTCCGGGTAAATTGTCGGTAATGTCCTCGAACACACCCGCGACAATGTCGTTGAGAGCGCGAAGAGCATCTCCAGAAGGATTAAGACCGATGGACTGGAACTGCTGCGAGTTCCTGGCAACTGCTCGTTTTCTTGCCGCGTGACGAGCTTCCCGTCCGCGAACGCACTCAACCGCTTCCTCAGCAACAACAACAGCTTGTTGCAAGAACTCCAAGATTTCCTGAGGAGGTTCGAAATGGACCGCGAAATCGACTTCCAGAACGTATTTCACACTCTTCGGCCTCGATGAGTCACGAAGTATGAGCGCTACCCCGTTCGGGCTGTTGATTCTGATAATCCGCGGCGTAGACGCCGGTTCCTGTTGGTCGCGCTGCTTTTGCGCATCCGCCTCTTCCTCTTGGAGTCGATGGCAGAGTTGGCGGAGTTGGAAATGCTTGGCGTTCATGTTCCGGATCGGAAGAAGTTGACGGAGCTGGGGCCAATGAACGGACTGCAGTGATCGATCCGACCATGAAACGTGATACGTCGCCTTCTCACAGGGCCGGTCGCAGTATGTCGCTAAAGGCGTCGGGATTGTGTCTTTCACCATGACGTTGAGAATTCCTCCACGCATCAGTGAAGTAGCTCCCCCATTTCTATGTTCTTTAGAAATTCGGATCGCTTCCTCGTTTTCCTTGTATAGAGCGATTCGCTTCAATCTCCGTTCCTGTCCGTCAAGGAAAGTCGCCAAACGATCATCGGGGACGGAAGTCGAAGCCACGACGTCAACCTCCCAATCATTCGGCACTGTCGAAGCCTTTTCCCCAGTCTTCTTGGAGATTTTCCACACTGCAACTCGCTCCAGAGGCTCCATGGACCGCGTGATGGCGCGGATCAACACGTCGTACACGTCGTAAGCTGTACAACTGGAACTACGCGTGACGTTCACGATCTCCTTTATCCAATGCACTCGACGATAACTAGCCAGGAACTTGCCTGACAGCTTTGAGACGCCGTCGAGAAACGCCAGCGCATCGTCGTCTTGTGTGAACGGTGGCGAGCGCTCATGAGCGTCGGGAAGGTGCATTCGACTGCCTCGTTGGAGCGCTCGAATGATCTCAAGGAGTCTGTTCCTCGTAGCGACTTTGAAGCGTTGAAAGCTCGGCTTGTGTCGAATGTCGATCTCCGAAAGCGCAAGGAAGCGAGCGCCATCCATCTTCGCCTTCTTCAGCTCCGTTGCGGCGTCTTTCAGCTGCATCCGAAGCAGAAACGAATGCAAGGCTTCGACTGACATCGACTGAGGTAGCAACCGATGAGCCTTTCGACAGGCGTCTACCGATAGAACGCCGATCGTCCGGCTTTCAGTCGCCTCACCTGCAACTAACGGGAAGCACGAGAACGGGCCTGTCGACGTCTCTTCTGGAACGAAGTGGCGAAGCTCATTCGGTGCGAGCTCAGCGACGTCATCCACAACTATCGCTTCTCTCGCAGTCATCGCCTGCATTGTGATCCCTGCAGGTCCTTGGCGCTCGTCCGACTGGTTGTCAGCAGACTGAGGCTGGTCCTGTACAGGCTGAAGCGGACATTCGAGCGTCCGGTGCAGCATCGAGCTCTTCGTAGAGCAAGCCACAAATCGGACAACTGGAGTGGGGGAGGCAGCAGGAGGACTTGGGAGCGCCTCGTACATGCCCAAGTAGATATCACAGTCACTCAAACATCCTTGGCAGATATTCACGATCTGCCGTTGTATCTGGACGAGCGTCGGGGTCTTCACGTCGCTGAAATCCAAGGCTCCACTTGGGCTTTGAGCTTCTATCGGCGCCACTTGTGCTGTCACATCGAGGAAATACTTCTCCAGGCTTTCCAGTGCACGAGTGAACGTCATCCGAGCGGTGATCGCTCGCTCAATGGCGTTGGAGTAGACCAACTGGGTCGGAGCTGGCGGCGGCTGCGAGAACAAACTTGCCACTAAAAGAGCGCTGCGACTCTGACGAGCTTGGCGAACGAGCTGCTGCTCTTGGCGATGGCATTCTTCGCCCACGGTAGAGTTCACATCGACCTTGAAGTGGTGACGAAGGTGGCCGGGGACGAACTCGTACGTCTCGGGTGTGTCATCCCGTTCACTAACTCCCTGGTCGTTCGAGCCTTTGCTCGTCATCTCGATGCAGTGCGACGCTTTGTCCGGCCTTGAGATCCATGCGAGCGGATGCAATAAGCGCTTTCAATAGTACGAACAGAACTGGAAATCCAAAGACGACTTTTCGATAAGGATCAAACATCCACATCATTCCCCACTTGCAGGATGGGCTTGCTGGTGAGATCCAAAGCGCAGTCTTACCTGTTCCCACCTCTAGTTGCCAACATAAAAGACTACGAAGTTCCCGAAGCGAAAAATCAAATATTCGTGGAAATCCCCCAAGTCTTCATCAACTCCGCGTATTATTCTTGAGCAACGTAGCAACGTATTCAGTCCCATTCCTATCAACCTCCTTCGACAAAACAACGGCTTCTCCTTGATGGCATACTCAGCCTCGACGGTGATTCAACTGAGGCACCACTGTCAGACGCACTTTCTTGGGGACCTTCACTAGGACGTGGATCTGTCTCGAGGTGGGTTTTGGCAACGTTTTGGCATTGATCAAGGTTCGAAGATCGTATGTCACACATAGCGGTTCTGTACTTTCAATCAAGGCTTGAATGTCGTGGTGGATCTCTCCATCTTGCAGCTTCAGCGCAGCGCCATTCCCCCCCCACGGCAACCACCCATCGCCCTTCGTGGCAAGCCACAGTTCCAAATCCCAAACACAAGCTGTGATCATTTCCGGAATCTTGGTCTCGACCCCTTCTTCAGGTCGCCTACGCACTTGTCTAGATCGAACTCCACCTCGATGGGACTGCCTTCAGATCCGAGCAACGCACACACTAACGTCACAACCTCACCGTTAGACATTTCTTCCTCTTGGCGGCACTTCGAAGAATGTCCATCCAGCGAGAAAGAAAGCATCGAGTCACTTAGCATCTGCGAAAGTCTTTTGGGGAAACTTTCTATTCAACAGACATCCACTGCACTGTCGAGCAAGTCTTGAATGTCACAGTAGATCTCTCTCTCCTGTAACATTCGCGCAGCCTCGCCATTCCACGGCAACAATCAGCTGCATCCACTCGTTGCAACCACAGGGTCAGGTCGCTATCGATCACTTCCGGAATTGATTGCAATTTTCAGGTTGTCTCTAAATTCCTTCAGATCGATCTTCACATTGATGGGACTGCCTTCAAATCTGAGCAACACGCACACCCTGACCGTTAGACATCACTTCCCTTGGTAGAATGAGGTACATAGGCACCGTGTGTTGTAAAGCATCAATTCAATCTGCATCTCCGCAAGTCTATCAGAAAACAGCTTTCTATCCATGCAGTCTGTACCGACGAGTGGCCCACCAGCTTTTCAGTCATCATACAAAAAATTTGCTGATGGTTGCAACGTGGAGTGCTCGAGGTGGTAGTTCGTTATTCTCTGTAGAAATCACTCCCCAGCATGGCACGGTATTGAGGAAAATAGGTAAGCACTGTACTTGAAGTAGTCATGTACAGAAGTCCGCCGGCATCTTATCGTCGTTGCAGGTTGTGTACTTTTCGACGAAACTAATCTCATCGTGGTTGCCTTTTTGGATATCGCCTTGTTCCTGAAACGAATTTGCAGGTTTTGACATTCATACCAGTCACAATAAAGATGCTGCTGAAACTTGCAACACTTCCTCACCAGTGCAACCACAACTGCCACGTTATATCCTCGAAAGCCCATGGTGGGCTTTTCACTTGCCTCGAGGGTCTGGACAAACCGTTTATACTACGTAGTACTTGATAACGGGAATGCAACGACATGTACAACTTGAACGCGCTGACTTAACGACCTGGCCCAGTTGTAATTCGATACGCAGAGTGCAGGAACTACGAACGGCTAGAGGATCGAAGCCTCGTCCGCTAGATGTGCTTGGTTAAAAGGACTGTTCAAGTAGCTCGATCCAAAAGCATCGTTCTGCCAAAGCCTTCGCGAAGATGCAAAGTGACTTGATTTGTTTTTCTACGCAGCTGGACATTCTCCTGATCACCTAAGTGCCGCCAAGGGGAGAGATGTCTAACGGTGGGGTTGTAACGTTAGTCTGCGCTTTGCTAGGGTTTGAAGGCAGCCCCATCGAAGTGGAGATCGATCTGAAGGCATATGGAGGCGACCTGAAGGATGACATCAAGGCCAGTACTCCAGAAATGATCGCATGCGTTGCTAGCCATCTGACGCTGTGGTTTGCCACGAGGGGCCATGAGTGGTTGCCGTGGAATGACGAGGCTGTACTTAGGCTGCAGCAGTGAGAGATCCACCGCGACATTCAAGCTTTGATTGACAGTGCAGAGCCGTTGCTTGTAGCTTGCCCCCTTCGGTACTTGATCGAGGCCAACACATTGACAAAACCCTCCTCGAGACAAATCCACATATTGGTGAAGGTCCCCGATAAGGTATTTCCGAGTGCGGTACCTTCGTTGGATCGCCGTCGAGGCTGAACATGTCGTCATGGAGACGCTTTTAAGCAAAAGAAAGCCTGCAACATCTCGATAGAAGTTGCAAGCAGTGTGTTTGTGCGTTAGATACGTGGTTAGAGACAGAGCTACATGTAGTTCTCAGAAATGACGATGCGGTAGATTGACATACACTGATTTCCTACGGCAAGGCAACTTTGGCGGTATGTACCATTCTTACCGCAGATCTGTTGTCTTTTTTCTGCGCTAGCGATTGTCGATTCGTGTTCCGATTTACCTTTATCCTTTGTGTTTTACCCTAAATCCATGGTCTCCGATCCAAAATTAGTCGCCAACTTTTTCGACGTAACGGTTCCTGAGCAGGGAGTCGTGTGCCAAGTCGCCCGCCACATTTGTTCGCAAGCATGCCGTCGCTCTCACAGGCCCCCCCTGTAGGCACCCGATTGCCAGCAACTCCATCCACTACGTCTCGACCTGCTGCCCAAAAATCGACGTTCATCTCGGCCTACCTGCTCAAGCAGAGCGCTGGCAAGTGGAAGCGAAAACGTTGGAACCAGCGCTGGTTCGTGCTGGACAAGGACAGCGGTCTACTGCTCTACTTCCGCCATGCATCGCCCCTCGAGGATGTGCCACTGAGGCAGGACGTACATGGGGTGGTGTCGCTCAAGCAGGCGGGCGTCTCGCTGGTCGTGCAGGGAGATCTGCCGGCTGGAGTGCCCACGCCCTTCTGCTTCACGGTGCTGGTGGACGGACAGCGAGAAGTGCGGCTCTGCGCCGATACCAACGCCGAGTTCCGGCAGTGGACGACGGCCATCTCAGCGATCATCAGTCCGTCGCGGGGGGCGAGGGCCAGCGAGGCAAAAATGGTTACTGCGAGACCGGTGAGTCCGGCGTCGTCGACGTCGTCATCGACGGCGGAAGTGCCGTCGCCATTGCAGTCACTAGTGCCGGAGACGAAGGAAAAAGCTGTCGAAATTGGAGAAGTGGTGACGAGGAAAGAGGTGGAGCCACGGGAATCGTTGGAGCAGGTGAGAAACGTGTCGTAACTGATGCTGCAACGCGTGACTTGTGCTAACGAAAGGTGAACCAGACGTGCAGATTGGTGAGCAATAACTCGGCGCTGTTGATTGCATTGAATCCAGTGATAGGTGAGGCCAGCAGCTTGTTGAAACTCTGTGCGTGCTGCTGATGCTACGTGTTTGCTGTGCCTATAGTCCTCGTGCGGTTTGGCAACGTGACTGCGTGGATCCTGCTTGTGCTGGCCAACGCGCTATGTGTGTGGTTGCTGTGGTTTCGGACTCCTGAAACTCGAGTTAAACCAGCGTCTTCACGGCCAGCGTCGCGTCGGTCCGCTACTTTGGCAGACGGCACTTTATCGCCCACATCATCGACTGGCTCCGCGAGCGGCTCCGAGGTGTCGAGAGAGAAGTCGAGCTCCAAGTTGAGGTCTGGCTCAACGACGTCTCGCGATCGGGCGTCGAGTAGCTCGATCGATGAACCTCCTCTCAAGCGCGCAACGTTCTTGGGTGAAATAAACGGCGTGAAAACCTCAGCCGGAGCGTCCTTGAAAATGTGCGCGCCTGCTCCGATGGAGATCGTCACTGGGTGCTGGGCGCAAGTCGATGCCACTCGATTCAACGTCCGCCAAGGTATGATACGAGCTGCCAATGCTGCTTCAACTTTAAACTCAAACTATCATCGTTTCTACTCGGCTAGGTCCCAACTACCGTAAAACCAAGTTGAAAGCGGCATCCGCGTCGGCTTTGCTGGAACTCGTCGCCGTTGACGTGTACCAGGTAACTGTGCTTTCAGTTGAGATCTAGTGTCCGGTCATTATGCTGACCGCTCACGCTTGGTTCATTCAGTCGGATGTCAAGGCAGACAACCTCGGCAGTGTCGTCGATCTGAGTGTACTGAAGCCCACGACGTGAGTTGGACGACTCATTCCTTCGTCTTCAGCTTAACTCAGAACTAACTGCTGTTTTGGCTGATCTACAGAGGAGAACTGGATCTGTTCATCGTGAATTGCCAAGTTCCGTCGTACCAACCGTCCAACCCGTTGTGGGGGGAAAAGCAAGGAGACGGTCCAGGCTTCAACTTTGTCACTTACTTCGCCATCCCTCCAGCTATCCGAGAGTTGCTCGATGCGCCAGGCGAGCCACCACTCCAAGCCGTCAGCGTACGTGCCCTCTATTTAGCTGTTGACTGGTGAGTGCTTCTAGCTTACCTCCGTTGCGATCTTCTCTCATTCTCGACAGCTTCTTAAGGATTTCATGACGAAACCTCAAAGCTGGGTGGTAAATGGTCGGTGCTCTACTCTTTTATCGACCAGTAACTCACTCTTGTATTATTTCTCACGTACAGAGTGAACGGTTCAAGGCGATTGGTATCGTCGTAAACCCTCAAGAGCAGCAACTCGGGCGAGCTGAGCGTCACTTGCTGGAAACCTACAACGGACAGCCAATCCTCACCCGACCGCAGCATCGTTTCTACCGTGGCGATGGCTACTTTGAAGTCGACGTCAACGCCCATGATTTCAACTACATTGCGCGAAAAGGATTGGTGGGGGTCTCAACACACGCGTGCAACATGATCCTGGACTTTGGTTTCGTACTGGAGGGCGAGAAAGACCAAGAGCTGCCAGAGCAAATTCTAGGCGCCGTGCGACTGTGCAAGGTCGACGTGCGCCAAGCACCACGCCTCTCCTAGACTCCTAGATGAACCAATCCAACATCACATAATACTTCAGTCAGTAATACAAGAAAATGCCTAGACTCCTTGAATCGCGTGTGGTAAACTGCGTGAGTCTCTTCGACACGAGTCAGATGACCATTTACTACTACAGTACGAGTTTGTCCTCGCTCGTCTAGATACAAATTCACCAGTCTTCTTGGAGATTTCCCAAAGTGCTCCTGCGACCGCGTAATGGCACGGGTCAGCACGTCGTACACGTCGTACATAACCTCTCCTTTATCCAATGCACTCGTCGATAAGTACCAAGGAACTTGCCTGACAGCTTTGAGATACCGTCCAGAAACTCTAGCGCGTCGTCATTTTGTGTGAACGGTGGTAAGCGTTCATTAGCGTCTAACATGAGGAATGTGCATACGACTCCCTCGTTGAAGCGCTCGAAAATTCTCAAGTAGCATGTTTCTCGTAGCGACTTCGAAGCGCTGGGGACTCGATTTGTGATGAATGTAACAGCAAGCAAGCGCAGCCTTCTTGAGCTCCATTGCGGCGGCGTCTTTCAGCTGCATCCGCAGCAAAAATGTATTCTTCACTTGAAGTACAAGACTTTGACTAACATCGACTGCAGTAGCGGCATCGCTGTAGTAGCGGCATTAGCTGAAAGACTTAGCTGGCCAATTTCTCGTCGCCAATATTATGATACTAAACACCTTCCTCTGCATTATCTGAAGCTACTTCCGTTTGGCATTGTGGGTCTGTAAAGCTAACGTGTTATATGCTGGCTAGCTGAAGTCAAGGGTGAGGATCAATCTCCTCCTCCGCAGTCGCCGCCTCCGCCGTCGCCGCCACCGTCCCCTCCACAGTCTCCTACGTAGTCTGCTCCGCCATCCGCACCGTTGTCAGCACCCCCGCCATGGTAACCTCCACCGTCGTGGTGACCGTCGTGGTGACCCTGGCCATGATGAGCCCCACCAGCATCAGCCCCGCCAAAGTCTGCGTTCGTGTTGTAGTCACTGCTCACCGCCGTGGTGTCAGCGCCGTTGCCCGTCCGATTGGCATTCCCATTGGCTTTCCCCTGTTGGTTCTTGCCCGGTTTACCTGAAGCACCACTGCCGCTGCTCGGCTTCGCCATGATGCACCCATTGTGTTTGTCTGCAAGTGACCGAGTCTTCTGCGAAGATTTCTTAACGGGACCAATCGTGGGTGGTTTCGTCGTATCGAGAGGAAAGCACTTCTGCAGGCGGGTTATACTGTAAACCGATCCCAGTGTACGCAAGGAAACCCATTTCCAATTATGTCGACCATGATCGTTCATTGTTGTAAAATACGATATGTCGCTTGCAGGCCAGGCCAGGCAAACCATCTCGCTCTGATGACGCGCACGCGTTCACTCACCAACACCCTGCTGATATCCTGCTAAATGCAAATAATTTATTTAGCTGACGCAAATTGCAAGTCCTTCGTGGGCCAGCTCGAACGTAAGCACATGCAGGGAAGTCAAGCTCCATACAATTCAAGATCAGCTGTCTTGGAGAAATGCACAACTTTCTCAAATGTATAGCTCACGTACAAGAGGCAGTCACCTCTGCTTCTAGTCTGCGCTCGCCGATACATCAGCTCGTCTTTTTTCCCTTGAGAACGAAAGGCCTTCACGTTGCGTGAAGGCCTTGTATCTCGCGCGAATCACGCATGATCCACTCTCCTCCCCCACCATGATCGCCCTCTTACTTTCAGCTACGAAAAAGCTGTTCTCTTGAAACGAGACCTTCATCAAGAACGATACTAGCAGTCTGCTTTCTCTGTTGTCAGAGCATCTGCCAGTTTGTATTACAAAAGTTCAAAAGTTTTGAGATCAATAGATCCGGAGAACTAAAACCCCAGTTTACTACCCTGTCAGCACACACTCTCGTGAATCGTCTGCCTGCACGACCATGTAGATCATCTGCCGGGATGGACTGACAGGCATGATTGAGCATGAACGGAAGCCGTCAACTTGCTTTCCCCGGCGTCAATGAAGGCTGTAATGTGGTGAATCATCGTACTCGAACGACAGCACTGGCACTGGTGAAGTGAGAGTCAGCCATAACTTTAGGTTCGCAGCACCTTTGACGTCGGAGCTCAGCTGCCATCCTTGGCACAACCACTTCGTGAAGGCGCAGCAACTCCAGCTCAACGTCGTCGATATCCAGCAAAAGCCTTCCATCAAGGTGAAGCTAATCGCGTTAGACTCGTTCAACTCCGGATCTAAATGGCTACACAGCAACGTACGTTATTTCGTGACGCATCGACCGTCTCAACAAGTTGACACAGAGCTCTGCGTCTCAACACGAGAGAAGAAGGAACGCAGTGACGCACACGTACGTGGCCGAACCTCAGCTTTGGTCAAACCCAAGGCCTGAAATCACTGCCCGATTGTGTTGTTCTTCCGGCAAAAGGTTTTCGCCATAAAAATCATTTTATATTCCATTTTGCAGATAAATCTGACGATTTTGTCTGACAAAAGCGAGCGTCCCAAATTTGGAAATATTTCTTACAATTTGGGTTTTACACATAAATTTGACCCGAATTGTCGGTGTCGTACACAGCTTTTGCCTTCGAACTTCAACGCACTCCGACACCCGCACGCACCCGCACTCACCGCGCTACTGCTGAGCATGCCCTCGCACACAGATCAGTCCTGTTGTTGAAATATGCATCATCACTGTATGCGAGCAGCCGTGGGTTGGCCGCAGGGGATGCGTCGGCAGCTGCGAGGTACCCGGCTACCTTGAGGTAGTAGCACTGTAGTTGCGGAATGGATGTTGGGATCGAGCTGGCTAGAGGTAAGCTCAATCTCACTCTCTCTTTTGCTGCGTCGCTGACTAGTGCGTTTAGTGCGAACCCGCCCGTGGGCAGGGTTTCTACAGGTTTTGAGCCCAGATGCAACAAGCCAATGACGAGGCCAGCGGCGACGGCGCGCAAGCCCCGACGCCAGCACCGCCCGTCACCAGTCGCGCAAGGACTGGAATAGTTGACGAAGCCGAAGATGTGAGTACCGCCGGAGTTCGCGAAAGGGAGGACGGCAACACGGCTGGCGCTAATGCGTCGACAACTGGCGATGGTGCTGGCGAGCTGATGGCCCTCCTGCGCGGACTGGCCGGCCAACTTGGACGACTTGAGGAGTCGCAGGCCGAGCTCAAGGCCTCCCAAGACAGGCTCGAGAGGAAGTTAGGAGAGGGCGAAGCGAGGCGAGCGCGCCCGCAGCAGCTCATCGCGCCGTCCATGGACTCCAGTTTGTTCGCGTCTGCGCTGGGACGCGGCACCCGTAAGCGCATCGACTCGCTCAGCGGGTCACCGCGCACTCCACTCACCACGACGCCGAGGCGTCCAGTACTCACCCCGCAGTACTTCGGGCTACAACAGCCGGGGTACGGGGGCCGGTACCCGACCTGAGCGCATGTACGCCGAGGCGCAAGTGCCGCGACGGCAGCCACGACAGTGCCAGCTCAGCCAGATCCCCGTGAAGGTCAAGATCAAGCCGGGCATGCTCCCTTCCACCAAGGCCAGCAGGAGAACCAGGCCGTGCGCTATCCTGATGCGCGCCAGAAGAAGCTGGCAATACGGCCGTTCGACGGCAAGGAGCTGTACGTCGGCCTGGGCTCCGGGTTCCTCGAGTGGGGCCGCCGTTTCGAGCGGCAGGTCGCGCTAGCGCAGTCGGCCTGCGGCTTCGCCTGGCCGGAGGACGTCAAAGTGGACTTGCTGGGGCACTACCTTGCAGGAACAGCCGAGCGATACTACAACAAACAAGTCGAGACTTGGTGGGCGCAGTTGCCGACGCTCCAGTTCGTGATGGAGCGCATGTTAGAGACTTTCAAGACTAACATCATGCCGGCGCAGGCCATGAAGCTCTTCACGGACCCGAAGGACTTCAAGCGATCATGGCCAGAGCACTATATGTACCTGGTGGCGATCTCGCAGGCGTGCGGTGGCGGGGCTGACTACCTCGTGCTCATCAACATCGTCCAGTACGCATCCGCGGACTTGCGGATGGTGCTGATGGCGAAGGTCGACGGCAAGGGGGAGAATTACCTTCAGCAGGCAGAAGAACTCGCGCAGTTCGCGCAGGCTTGGGAGCTCGAGCCCGCCAAGCACAAGAACCTGAGACGCGAGCTGGTCGGTGCGATTGGCGAATCGCGATGAAAGGAAACGAGGACCTGCCATGAATGCGGTAAGGTCGGGCACCTGCGCGCAGGGTGCCCCGAGAAGGTGCGAGGAGGTGGGAGGAAGCCAGACCTCACACGGGCGGTGGCCGAAGCATCGCGCGACGCCAGGAGGTATGGATACTGGACAGCGGGTCCAGCCGCCACTTGGTGAGCAACGCGTCGTAGTTCGATGACGTGGAGGACTGCGAGGACGAGTGCGTGCAGCCGGACGGCAACGCGCTGAGGGTGACCAAGTGTGGTACGCTTACGTTGCTGGTTACGGCAGAAGGCATGCCACGAACTGTGAAGTTCACCAACGTGTACTACGCGGAGAACGTGGTCCACAACTTGCTCTCGTACGGGCAGCTGGACCAGAAGGGGTACTCGCTCATGCGAAGGAATGGACGACGAGTCGTCGCTGCCCACGATGGAGGGCACGTTGCCTTTGATGTCGAGCAGAACAAAGGAGTCCTGGTTATGACTGGGACAGTAGAGCGCAAGAGCCAGATACCTCGGAGGTGATCATGGCGGCGCTGCACGAGGCAAGCGAGGAGCCCGCGAGCTCGTCGGTTAACGTGCAAAAGGGGACATTAGTGGAGTTCCACAAGCGCCTGGGCCACCTCAACTACGACGCGGTCTAGAGACTCGCGAGGGACCCAAGCTCAGGGATCGAGATCACCGACAACAGGCGTGTGAACTGCCTGACGTGCGCGCAAGGAAAGCAACCTAAGAACCGGCAATCGCGACAGGACACCGGTGCGCACTCACCAATCGATCGAATCGGGGGCGTGGTCTGCTCGGACCTCAAGGGCCCCATGACGCCACGCGACCGTCTGAAGAACAGGTACATGGTCAACTTCGTGGACCACAAGACAAACTATTGCCGCGTTTTTCTAGCGAAGACAAAGGACGCCGCCGCCAAGTAGTTTGAACATTTTTAACGTTCTTCGAGAAGCGGTTTGACTGCCGCACCCACGTGCTGAGGACCGACTCCGGGGGCGAGTACCAGAACGTCGACTTGTTCTGCAAGAACATGGGGGCGGTGCGCCAGCGGAGCGAAGCAAACAACCAGGCGAGCAACGGCAAGGCGGAACGCATGCACCGGACCATTATCAATATGGCCAGGTGCATGATCTTTGCGTGCGGTTTGCCGCTCAGCTTCTGGGGGGACGCCGTGCAATACGCCGCGTACATCTTGAACCGGTCGCCGACGAATTCGAACCCGAGCCGCGCTTCCCCGCTCAAAATGCTGACGAAGCAGACGCCGCCTTTGGGCGAGATCGTGGTCTTCGGGTCGCCGTGCACGGTGTACCGGGACCCGCGGAACAAGAGTTTCTCGCAAGCCATGATCGCGGGGATTAGCGAGGAGACCAAAGGGTACAGGGTCTACCTCCCGAAGGACCGGGTGGTTGTGACCACCCAGCACGTGAAGAACATCGAGACCTTGGACAAGACCCAAAACGAGCAGGTGCAGCGCATGTACCTGCACGAAGACGACAGCGCGGACGAGGACGAGTCCTCGGCAACAGCACGCGCGCCGCTGGGGCGGCCAACGCCGAGAGCGCCACGGCTGCGGGCCAGCCTAAGAAGAAGGGCAAGGCGCGGGACAAGAAGAAGCCCTGGCAACGCGAGCGGCACATGACTCGGTCTGCCGCACGCGAAGCCGCCGAAGGCGCTGACGGTTCAGCCCGACAGGAGGAGCCTGAGGCAGGCATTGTGAAAAACGTCATGGAGGCCGACCCCAAGAACTATCACGAGGCCATGCAGAGCGCTCACCGCGACGGGTAGATCAAGGCTATGGCGGAGGAGCTGAAAGCGCTGGAAAACAACGACGTCTGTAAACTCGTGCGCATGCCTCACGGGGTGCGCGTGTTGCACTCAAAGTGGGTCTATAAGACCAAGCGCGACGCCGAGGGACTGCTCGAACGCCTCAAGGCCCGAGTAGTTGCATGCGGCAACGAGCAGGAGTTTGGGATCAACTACGGGATAACCTTCGCCGCCGTCATCGAGATGACGAGCGTGAAGCTGATCCTGGTGCTGGCCAGAAAATGGCGAGTGCCTGCTAAGCATGGAGATGTCCCGAACGCCTACGTGAAGGCGGAGAAAGAAGCCGAGCTGAACATCTACCTGCGAATCCCGCAGGGAATGATGCTCCCGAAGGAGCTCTTGGAGAGACTCGGGGTGACGAGCCCCAATGAGTTGGTGCTGGAGCTGCGCAAGGCGCTCTATGGCCTGAAGCAGGCCGGCCGGCTCTGGAGCAAGTTGTTCCACAAGAATCTCATCGGCATCGGCTTCGTCCAGAGCCTGGTGGACATGTGTGTCTACTTCAGGCTCCGAGCTGGCGTTCTCCTGGGGGTTGGGGTCTATGTCGACGACCTGCTGGTCACTGGTACCGAGCAGGCTGCCGTGGATGCGTTCTTCGGCGAGCTCGACTCGCTCTCGATCAAGGACCTTGGGAAAGCCCACAAGTTCTTGGGAATGCGGGTGGTGTACGACGAGTCGGACGGTTACTATCTCGATCAGGAAGTGACTATCACGGATCTCCTGAAGGAGCATGGGATGGAGCACGCACACGGAGTGCGCACGCCAATTGGAGACGACGCGAATGAATGCGCGCGAAAGAACGCCGTGCCGCTTACGAACAACAGCAACGAGTCGGTAACCATCGCTGATTTTCAGTCGTTAGTGGGGACCCTGTTGTGGCTCGCCAGGTGCACGCGGCCGGACATTGCGTTCGCCGTGCACAAGGCAACTCGGCGGACGCATAGCCCAACCGTAGACGACTGGAAAATAGCGAAGCGCATCCTTCGATACCTCGCTGGAACACGAGAGCTGCGTCTGAGTATGCGCGGGAACGCTGATTCGTACGCGCCACTGGACGTGGTCGCGTACAGCGACGCCGACTTTGCCGCTGACAAGGAAGACCGCAAGTCGGTCACGGGTGGACTGGTAACGGTGGATGGCATGCCAGTGGCGTGGGTCTGCCGAAAGCAGGGAGGGGTATCCCTCTCGACAATGGAGGCCGAGTACACGGCGCCCTCAGTGATGGGCCAGGAGCTATTGGGGGTTCGTGAGCTGCTCAGCGAGCTCGGGGTAATCATCGTGTTGCCGATGCCTCTTTGAGTTGACAATCAAGCGGCACTCAAACAACTGGACGGAAAAAAGGCATCTTCGAAGGCAAAGCATATTGACACAAGGATCAAGTTTGTGGTGCACTTCACCAAGACGGGTGTTCTTAAGCCGAGTATTGCGAGGGCAAGACCATGCCCGCAGACGTGCTGACCAAGGCGGTGCCGGCTCCGAGACTGCAAGAGCTAAGAAGGATCGTTGATTTTATCCTAGTCGGTTGGGTCGCATCGACCGACGAGGAGGAGTGTTGAAATATGCATCATCACTGTATGCGAGCGGCCGTGGGTTGGCCGCAGAGGATGCGTCGGCAGCTGCGAGGTACCCGGCTACCTTTAGCTGGTAGCACTGTAGTTGCGGAATCTATGTTGGGATCGAGCTGGCTAGAGGTAAGCTCAATCTCACTCTCTCTTTTGCTGCGTCGCTGACTAGTGCGTTTAGTGCGAACCCGCCCGTGGGCAGGGTTTCTACACCTGTTAGTTCACCTACACGCACTGCACTGCCGTACGCCCGTGTCGAATCGCAGACGAGGATTACGTCGCGTGAAATACGAAGGTCAAATGCACAATGATGCTAATGTATCGCTATCGCTGCAGCTATCATGACATTAGGGAGACCGAGACTGCCCGTGTGGGGTTACTTTGAAGGTTACAAAGAGTCGAAGAACGCTCAATGCTCACGATGCAAGGCGATGATCGCTAACGCGAAGGTGGACAAGCTGGAACGCCACATCCTGAAGCGATGTGATAAATGGAGTGCAAGAGAGAGGAGAGACTACGTCGAAGCCGCCGCTCAAGAGCCGCAGCGCAAGAAGCATCGCACAAGCATCGACTCAACGATTCGAGTGATGATTCTGCTGAAGGCCCATTGGACCAAGATGAGCTCAACAAGATCATCTGCGACCACATTATCAACACGGGGGCCCCGTTTCGCATCGTTGAAGAAGAAAGCTTTCACGATGCCACGTTAAAGGGCCGCGATCCTGGGCTGAAGATGCCATCGCGGAAGCTGGTCTCCGGTCGTCTTCTCACCGAAGCTTTTATAGAGGAGAAAGCGAAGCTATTGAAGATGCTTCGCGGCCTACCGTACGTCGCGGTCACTGCTGATGGTGCAACGTCTGAGAGTCATCAAAAGAAAACCAACGCTGTGCTCACGGCTCCAAATATGAAGCCGAAGCTCTGGAAGTCTGCTGCGACTGGTGCAGATTCGCAGACTGGTGAATACATTGCGAATTTCTTACTTGAAGTGGCGGACGAGGTGGCTGAAGCGGTTGGTAGGAGTGGATTTGTGACGGGTGCAGTTACTGATAACGCGAAGGCGATGCAATCGGCTTGGGAAATTCTGGAGTCGAAAGGGCTGATCTGTGCTGTCTGTGGAGCTCACACGATGAATCTTCTCCTACAAGATATCGCCAAGTTGGATACAGTGAAGGAGGTGGTGGCGAAAGCCCCACGCGTGGCAAGATACATCCGAGACCGAAAGCTGCTTTTGGCGAGGTTTGAGTGCGAGCGAAAAGAGGTCGCCAATCGTCGTGAAGACAGAGGCTTCAACAAGACGCTGAGCCTCCCCGTCACAACCCGCTGGTACTCCGTCTTCAATTGCCTCGTCAGCGTCATCAAAAACAGAGAGGCAATTGTTGGTGTGTTTGAGGACATTGACTTCATGGCACAGTACAGACCGAAACCGAAGCGCTCGACGAAGAGCTCGTCAAAACCCCGCCCCTCGAAAGCACAAGAAGAAGACTGAGTTTGAAGAGTGGAGGCGATTATCCTAGACAACGAGTTCTGGTCGCTCGGGAAGAAGGTGATGAAGTTGCTGGCTCCGATCATTAAGAAGCTCGGGATGCTGGAGACGAACGACTGCTCCGCAGGCATGGTCTACTGGAGCTTCGTCGATTTGTTAAAGCAGCCAATCTACTGCCAGCCCCCGTTCCTTGCTGACGCAGCCAGCAGCATCCTGGACTGCATCATGGCACGATGGGAGTTTCTCCACACCGATACTATGGCGGTAGCATTTTTGCTCGATCCGACAAAAGATCCAGGTGATTTCGTGGATAACGATCGCGAAAATGCTCTCGATCACGTTCGTGATGTGGCGGCTCGGCTTGGTTACAGCCAACAACAGCAGGAAGATGCTTACCGCGAGGCATCTGCATTCCTGAACAGCAAGTGGGATTGGGGACACGAAGGACGGCTACGCCAAGGGCGCAAAGCGCCACTAGAATGGTGGGGGCACGAGCGGGAAACGAATCCCAATCTGTATGAAATGGCGCGCAGGATTTTTACGATACCGACTTCATCGGCCGCCGCAGAGAGGAGCTGGAGCATTCACAGCTATATCCATTCCAAGCTGCGGAATCGATTGACGGCCAAGAACGTCCAGAAACTAGCGTTCGTCTACTCGAATCGCATGAAGAGCAAGGGACTTCCACCAGTTCTGTTCAACCAGTCGGTGTTTGAGGACTGCGACGAGGAGTACGGCAGCGAAGACGACGCGTGGGGCGAAGAAAGCGTTGGCTCATTCCTCGGTTGCGATGCGGAGCAGAGCAATGATGATGAAGACGAGGACGTTGAAGAGGTGGGCGATGACGAAGATGTCTCGGTGGATTACTGCTACGAGCACGACGACGAAGACGAATTCTCTCAAGAGTAGGTCCAATTGGGATGGCAGTGACTCACACTACGGTCCCAGCTTTCAGTTCATACATTTGTTTGATCCATGCTATCTCGTGTACTCTTCTTAGCTTCTGCGTTGCTTCAGTGCAGCTTCATAATGATTTTCCACTTCTACGGAGCCCGTGGGTTTTGCTACTGATTAATGTGGATTAATCTGACAAATGAAAATTTTAACCGATTTTGCCGCGGCAAAACCAACACTACTGCCCGACATTGCATCGCATCCTCAAAACGTTATTTTCTCGCTCGCTGGGAGCGAATGAACGTGCATTTTTGTTGGTTTTACGGTCATGAGAACTAAGTACTTCATGAGTACGAGCTAAACTTCGTGTCAATTACTGGCTGTCAATAAAAAAAAGTGAAAATGCACTCCCTGCCGAGGTCGCACAGGGAGTGGCTGCCAGTCGTTACCGCAGCTCAAAGGCGTCGAACTCAATGATCTCCAGCCCTTCAAGCTCCTCTGAGTCAGTCACCAGCGGCTCGAGCTCCAGCTGCTGCTGGTGGTACTCGTCCGGCAGCTGCTCCGGCAGCGGCAACGGCCTCGCGAACGCCAACTTCTCGGCCTGCATATTGCCAGCATTGAAAGCCTCGGCCAGCGCGAGCGAAAACACCTCCGAGGATGCGTCCGCGCGATCCATGGCGACCCAGTGGTGCACGTCCTGCTGCGTCGTGGTCAGCGGCAACCCGCAGTCACTTGCAGGCGCCTGAGGAACGTCCGCTTCCAGCGAGTAGTTGGCAAAGTCGGGCACAGCAAGTACTGGCACGACCAGCGGGGACTCGCCGCTCTGCACGTGCAAGAACTCGCTCTGCAGCTCCTCAGCGAGGTCCAGACTGGCCACGAAGGCTGCGAAGTCCTGGTCCGAGAGCCCCATGGGGTTGGCCTCGACATTGAGTTCCTGCAGAGGCTGTTCCTGTTCTTCTAGGGGCTGCGGCTGCTCTGCGAACTGCAGGTCTCGCACGACCTTCTTGAGGCCGCGACGGCGGCGTGCGATCTTCTGGCGGTACTTCTGGCCGTGGGTCATGGCCTGACGCGGCGTCTTGTTGCCCACGTACTGGGCGATGCATTTCCACGGGCCTTGCGGGAACTTGTCGAGCGCCTCGAGGAAGCGAAGATGCTCCTCGGGCGTCCAGAGACCGCGGCCGGAGGAGGGAGGGCCTGGCAGGCCGCCTACAGTGCTGCCTCCGCGTGTTGTTGGGATGCGGATGGCTTGCGGCTTGGCCTGCGGACTGGGCGACGTGGCTGCCGGCTGGAACAGCTGGCTGCGCACTTGGTCGGAGATGGCCATGGGCTTTGAGGTGGAGTGACCGCTTGCAAGTCAAATTGAGGAGTGAGCGTTGTCCGGCCGAGAGCGGTGATGCAGGACGGGCTCAGGTGGCGCGAATGTTCCGCCGGGTGTGTGTGTCTCGAGAGGCCCTTGTCAGAAATGAACAGCTTGCGGCTTGCAGTGGTCGCGACTCGGCTTGCTCACAGTCAAGTCGGTCAAAAATTTGGACACTTGAACGAGAGATGACAGTGCTGCGCTTGACTTGGTTTAATAAACGTGGTGGTCTGTCTATGTGCGTTTAAGAATGAAAGCAAGTAGAACGCGATGTATCTTTCTCCCGCTTAGGTTAATGTGAAATGGGTACGCTAAGCGAAGCAGAAAACAGCTGACGTTGAAGCGGCCGATGCAAATCGGCGCGGCCGAAGGGTGCCGCCCTCGATGAGAAGCTTGCCCGCCCCGCCCACGTCGACGAGAGCCGGAGAGCAATGCTCACAAACGGAAATAGGGGTGTACCCATGCTGCATGCCCGCAGCATGCAAGTGAAAAGCATACTGGAGACCCGAAGCCTGCCGCCTGCAGCGACATTCGTGGCGCGAGCGAGAGTATAACTCGACATTTTCTGCCTCACGTCCGTTTTAGCTCCGTCCACGCACACCGGTAACCACGTGGAAAATGACCGACTTTCATGACGAGCGCCTCAAACTACTATCTTCCTTCGTCGCCCTTGCATGCACGCCGAAACGTAGCTGCGAAGAGAACGCCTTCCAATAGCTTCGCGCTCGCCTACCATGCAGGCGCTGGCTCTAACGACACCTTCGGCCTAGATCGTCGCCGTCGCTGCTAGATTGCCAGCGGATATCGTACGAACAACCGTTGTTCGTTACTCGGACGTCTCGGTGAAGAGGTCGGTGACTTGCCCATCATGGTGCTGTGACTGCTCGTGAAGTCGCGACGTGACTTGCTGTCCTGTAAACCAAGTCGAGCACCAGCAGCGACATCGACAATTCTTGGCGGTGGTGGGTTTCAAAAAGAGGGGAACGCGGCAATGAAAATACCAACTTTGCCGCGATTTCGTGGCGAGCGCAGCATCAAGATAGCACGGCTTTAGACGCACTGCTTCCTCGACTAATTAGTCCACGCTTCAAATTCTTTCGGAGGCGCGCCGCTGGATTCTCATCGAGTAGCTACATTCAAATGCTGGCGCTACGATAGTGACTCCCCAATACGTAGAATGTATTGGGGACTTTTCGCGGTTGGTATGTCGCCTGTGATTGCATAAAAAGCAGAAGGTCTCACCTTGGTTCACTGAAGCAGCACTTGGCAATCTCTTTTGCTGTATGTGAGCGCTTGCTCCGCAGAAGATAACTGCCAAATTAGTCGGGCAAAAGTCAATCGCCCTTGACGAACACGCCGCCAAGCGGTGCCATTCATCCATAGGGCGTGCTACGCGACAGCTCAAGGCATACGACTGCAATTGCCCGCTGCGGCCGAAGCAGCCGCGATGTTGAACCCAAGCACAGATTCGAGTCAAAAGCGCGGGAATCTTCAATGTATCCATCATTTTGGCTACGTGTACCACATCATCTACGTTCACCACACCAGTTACGTAAACGTTACGTGGCGCCCGGCATTCACGCCGCTCTTCCTCCCGTCGCGCGGTGCCAGGCTCGATGCTCAAGAAGAAGGAGAAGCTCGAGCAGATGCGCGAGCTCGGGCGTGGGGGTCTGTCCAAGGGGCTGCACTTCCTACGCGCCGCAGCAGCCAACGCGTCGCTCGAGAACGGGGAGACGTCAGCCGCCTCTTCTTCCTCCGCCGACGAGGGAGGGGGTACTCATTCCTCCAACTCGAAGATGACGTACGAGGAATTACTCGCACTTAGTATGAAACTCACGCGGCAGAACAAACTCATGAAGGCTCAGTACCAAAAGAACCAGAGCAAGCTGGCGGCCGCAGCCACGATCGACGCAGACGCACGGGCGTTGAAGGGCTTCCTGGAGAGGGACGTGGGGCTAGATGTGGCCGCCTGCATTGGAGAAAATAGTACCCCCGGAGGTACTATTGATGTTGAGGTTTTGAAAGAGAAGTACCGTATCTTGTCGAAACTGAAACAGAAGGAGCTACTGCAGCAGGAGAGCAAGCCTGCCGCCGTGGAAAGCGTGAATTTGCTAGAACTGTCGCCTGTGACGACGGAGAAGAAGCCTGGCTACGAGGAGATTGATCTACTGGGAGGAAACGAGGTGAAGGACTCGCAGCTGGAGCAGGCGATGCAGCAGGTGGAGAGGATGCGAGAGCAGTTGAGACGGGGCGCCGAGCAGACTCAAGCGCTGGAGAGGAAGCTGGCCGAGAGGGATCAACAGCAGGAAGAAGTGAGACAAACTCTAGAAGAGGAGAAGACGAAGCTGGAGCAGAAGGTGCTGGAGGCTGATAAGACGCAGAGTGGCAAGGAACAGCTTAAGGAGAAGGAAGGGAAGGTGGAGAAGGATGCAGAGCATGAAGAGGAGCTGCTGCGACTTGCAGAGATGAAGCGAGAGCTGGAGAAACGGATCCGGGAAATGTCGGACGAGTTGGATGCTGGCACTAAGCAATGGGAAGCGGAGCGGAAGCAGGCAGCAGAGGCGCTGGCCAAGGTGCAGCAGGAGAAGGGGCAGCTGGCGGAACGTCTGCAACAAGAAGCGGCGGCTTCCATTGCGCCGCTGGAAGCCGCGAAGGCTGACAATGTGCGTCTTCAGGAGGAAATTAACGCGTTACAAGAGGCGTCATCGGCCTCAGCCTCCGACGCTACAGAGGACGAAGTGAAGGAGAAGGTGGCAGCTGCATTAAAGGCGCTACAAGCAGAGCTGGAGGCTGCAAAGGCCGAGAATGCTCGCCTTGAAGAGCAAGTCCACACGCTGCAGACAGCTTCAGGCTCGGAGGATGCTGAGGATGAGGAGAAAGAGAAGGCCACGGCAGCACTAGAGGCGCGGCAATTAGAACTGGAGGCGGCGAAGGAAAAGAATGCGCGACTTGAGGACCAAATCGAAGCGTTGCAGCAGGCAGCGGCTTCTTCACCTTCAGAAGCAGAGAAAGATGAGTCTGAAGAGCCTCTCATCTCCCTGCGCACTGAGGTTAATCGCTTGCAAGATCTGATAGACGCGAAGGAAAGCGAAAGCGCATCCTTGCTGCAAGAGCTCGTGACGCTGAAGGAGCAAGTTCAAACGCTGCAAGACGAGGCGTCTCAGAAGCACACGGAAGACACGGCTGATGCTACGTTGATGCAAGAGCTGGAGCGGGTGAAGCTTGAATCTGCTGAGCATGTTCACGAGGTTCAGTCGCTGAAAAAGAAGCTTCACGCTGCTGACGAGCAGCTGGCTAAGGCCACTGCTGGGAGTGAAGCCACCGACTCGCTGGTGGAGGCCCTCAAGGAAGACACCAGTCGCTTGGCTGACCAGGTAGCACAATTCGAACAGAAACAAGCGGCTTCAGACAAGGAGATCGCTGCACTTACCGAGTCAAAACGCGAGCTTGAAGAGCAGCAGGAGAAGGCTCGCGAGGAGAAAGCGACAATGGAGAAGCAGCTGGAAGAGGAGCGCGCGTACTGGACTTCCAAGCTGGAAAACCTGATCACGGACAGTGATGCTGCCAACACCAAGACAGAGACGCTTGAAGCCGAACTCCGTGAAAAGGAAAAGCAGGTGACCAAGATGGCAGCCTCTCAGACTTCCATGACGTCGGAGCTGATGGAACTGCAGAAGCAGGTTAGCAGCATGCGCGAAGATCTAGAAATGGCGGCCGAGGGCCTGGAGGCCCACGCCACAAAGGCCGAAGAGAACGAGCGCCGATACATCACGAGCGAGAAGGAGGCGACAGAATTGAAGAAGCAGCTCGATGAAATGCGCGAAAAGCACCACGAAAACTTCGAGATGCTGCGTCAAGAGAAGGAGGCGGAGCTGGAGCGTGTTCACACTGAGCGACGTACGCTGATGGCCGAGAAGAACGAGCTTTCCGGGGCCAAGGATGAGCTTGAAACTCGCTGCAAGTCGCTGGAGCGCGAGTTGGAAGCAGCTCGCAAGCACGAAGAGGAGCTGGAGACGTCTTTGGGCGAGCAGACTTTCCAAGTGGGCAACTTGAGCGTGGACCTGGCTGAGACGAAAAAGTCGCTTTCGGATCGCATGGCACTCGCGACGAGACTGCAGACAGAGAACATGGGCATGGCTGGGAAGCTGGCAGAGCAGGTAGCGCTCATTGAGGGCGCGCTTCGTGATGCTGCGAAGAACAAGGCCGCGCAGCAGGCAATGGAGACGCAGGTGCAGGCTGCCAAGACCGACGTGCAGCGCATGAAGCAGAGCGAGACCTTAGCCAAGCAAGGTCTAGAAAACATGCAGCGCGAGATGCTTAAGCAGGAGGAAGGTGTCCAACAAGAGCGTGACGAAGCGAGAGAAGCGCTACGAGCTGCCGTGGAGAACGAGAAGCAGAATTTCAAGCGGGAGCTGGAGCGCGTTGAAGCCGAGAGTAAGCACAAGTCGAAGCTGGCGCTGCAAGTCGTTCTCGAGAAGGAGAAGGAGATTGCACGGCTCAGTGCTCGTCTGAATGAGCTGGAAGAGGACGTTCGTTCGGGTGGAGCCGACCACCGCAAGATCCTCGAGTTGGCCCAGTTGCAAGCCAAGCGAGAGGCCGAGGCACGAGAGCAGGCAGCTCAGATGCAGGTGCTGTCGCAGCAGCTGGAGGAAGCCCATCGCGAGCTGCAGGAGCTGCGTGAAGACAAGCGCCGACATGCTGAGGAGCTGACGGCGATGCTGCAGAACCAGCGACGCGACGGTGTCAACATGGAGTACCTGAAGAACGTGGTGGTGCAGTACATGTCGTTCCGGCCGGGCTCGTCGCAGCAGTCGCGGCTGGTGCCTGTGCTCACGACGCTGCTGCAGTTCACCGCGGCTGACATCAAGGAGATCAAGCACGCCGCACGCCGTGGCAACAGCTGGACGTCCTGGGGAAGTAGTGACGCCGCTCTCGACTACAAGCCCATCGTCATTGGTGCTGGACACCGTCACCCGATGGCACCGCCGTCTTCTACTGCAGATACCAGTGGACGAAGATCTCCGTTGGGCAGGATGGGCTCAGCACCTGTACCCCGTGTTTCCCCTCCGTCAAACTCACCACCCGAGCCGTCTCGAGCCTCAAGCTTCTTCATCCCGAGTGGTAGCGGGGATGAGCCAGCGGATCCGTCAGCAGAAAGCGCAGACTTCTGAGGGGACAACGTTAGAGCCAGGACGAGTCGACAGCGACTGGGGGCTAGACAATGCCGGAAGCGTGTGTAAATAAATGTGTAGCGCTTCGCTGAACGATTTACTCACGTGTGCCGGAACAAATAGGACGTGTGCACGCCGCTCTTCTGTTGTGCCTAAGGGTATCCCATCATGCTCTTTCGGTTCATGATCAGCTCCGAGGTACGTCTGAGGACAAGAAACAACCACGTTAGCCGTGCATGAACCAACCAAACGACAGGACATAGGAAAGCTCGGCGTACTTTCGAGCCGCATCCTGGCGCGTCATCCTCCGCGTGCGCTCGCCTCCGTGTGAAGACGCAGCTACGCCCGAGTTGGCAGCGGCGATGGCGGCAGACAGAGGCGCCGTGGCCAGGAAGCTCTGGTGACGCGACAGCGACGCGATCCGGTTCACGCTTCCCCAGTAGCCTGTGGCCGCGTTCTTCTTGAGCTCCAGCTTGCCGTTGCTACTGCACAGCAAGCGCATCCACTCCAGGCAGTGATCTGGCATGACACAGACAAGTAAATACGTCAGCTTCGTGCCCTCTGTTAATCATCCCAGCACCGAGAAAAACTTACCGATGGAGTCGCATCGGACGATCATTCGGTCGGGAACCGTTTGCGCCACGTCACCCGAAGCCGAGGACTGCGGCCGCAGCGTAATGACGCACGCAGACTTGCAATTCCCAGTCTCGGCTTCTTCCTTGTCGTTGCATGCACGGACTTCGACGATGTCCTTGGTGGCAAACGAGCCCAGAATGTCGGGCTCTTCGTCGTACAAGTGCAGCGCGAGCGACATCATGAGCACGCGCGAGTTCGTGAGCACAAAGTACTTTGGAATCCACTTGCGGCCGTCCCAATCCTGGAGATTCGACGAGTAAATCACGGCCGACTCGATCTGCAGACGCAACAATTCTTCGTTGTCCTTGTGCGTGGAGAACGTGCTGCCGCGACTGATGAAGACGCCCGTGCCAAACGTGTCCTCCTTGTTCTTGCCAGACTCCAGCTGCCCGTACGCACGCTTCACATCAAGCAGGGAGTTCCGCCACATGACGGCCTCTTGGTCCGTACGCGGGATGACGATGACGCTCGTTTCCGAGCCAAGAATGAGCTCGACGGCATTTTCCGGCGAGTTAATGTACGCAAAGCGCACGTCCACAAGCGCGCGACAGTCGATGACGCCGTAACGAATCGCAGTTGCTTCATCTGCCAGCACCTCGTGCTTGTAAATCGATAGCTCGTAGCCCCATTGCATGAAGTAACGTAGCCGGATGCGCTCTTCCTTCGACGTGCGGTAGTAGAGCCATCCACTGGAGCTGAACTCGCTAGCAGCCACTGCAACGTCAGCAACAGGCCTCTTGGACGGCATCGGCCCAATTGGCAGCCCAGAGGTTTTGAAGAACGCGTCGTCGCTGTGGTCAAACGTTGACGTCTTGAGCAGCTCCTTCGGGAGCACTTGGATGTCGCCGAGAGGGGAGAGCGTCGCACTGCCCTTCAAGGACATCGAGTTCGTGCAGCAGTCGTAGATAGCGTGCGCCCATTCCTTGAGCTGATCCTCCGTGTCGAAAGCCAACAAGAAAGCATAGAAGTCGCCGATCTGGTCCGTGCGCGAGCTCTCCTCGGCAGCAGTGGGGACTGCGAAGCTAACTTCCAGCTGGTAAAAGTCGGCTTCGTCCTTGCTGCGAGTCCACACCTTGGACATTTGAAGGTGGAAGATGCACGGCAGCGAAATCATTCCAAGCATCCGACCACCCTGTTCCGTGTAAAAGACAAGTTGGTGATTCCGTAGAGAGAAGTACCGACGACGGAAGACCTGGTACAGACGATCGAGCTTCCAGATCCACGCCTCCTTTGGCTGAGTACTAGCCCAGTAGTCCGCATGCGGCGCCTTCTTGAGGATGAGATCACCGCAGCAGCACATGACCAGCATCCAACGCTTGGCAAGTTTCGCGTTTTCTGCCACCAATCGCACCTCCTTCTCGCCGTTTACCTTGACCACAAAGCTGCCTAGATCCAGCCCGTCGGAATGCACCTCTTCGATGTCTGTGAGTGAAATGGCATCGATCGTGTCGCCCCATTCACTCTCGTAGTCGCTTTGTGAGTCGTAGTACCGGAAAACGCCACTAGAGATCGCGGCGAAGACTCTCCTACCCGCGATCTGGATTTCTCCGCCAATGCCTGTGAAGTCTTCCGTCAGTAGCGCACCCAGACCAGTTGTTGATAGACGCTCCTTGGCGTCTGCCGCAGCAAGACGGTCAGCTTTGTTCGGATCCAAGTCCTGGGTACTCGCCATACTGTTCGATCCCTCGGACTCGGGGATAGACATCATCAGCCCTGCAGTACTGAGAGCGATCCGCTTGGCGTCTGTAATTGCAGGTGTCATGTCGTCCTCGTTGTCAGCACGTCGGTAATAGTAGTCTGACAACCAGATCAACGCCGACAGCCACGTCTCTTTCTGAGCATAGCTCTCCGCCACCAACTGCGCACATACAACAAGACAAGACTGGCTCATCAGCACAGACGCCACTACGGTAGGGGAAAGAAAAATACGCAGCAATCTTACCATCCAAACGATGTCATCAGACGTTGTTAGCTGGATCGTGAAGTCGAGGTTTTCCTGGAACCCCGACTCCGCTTCCCTCACGTCTTTGATGTTGCGGAGATCCAGCATGCTTGCACACGAGTGCAAGCTTTCTTCCTCAAGCACCTCGTACTTGAATAGCATCAGTTGATTGTCGATAAGAACAAGGAACCGCGGGTGGTACGCGCCCATGCCCACGCTCCGCGGCCTCTTGACGAAAAACCACCCACGCGTGGCCGCCTTGAGCGTCACGTCCTTCAAACTACGGTACAGGCGCGCAGATTCCTGTACCTTGGGATCCACATACTTGGACGGGTTCGATATCAGTCGCGAGATCGTAGGTCGCGCCATTGGTGTCTCGGACTGACGGGGTACGTAGGTTTGGCTGTTGCTGCGCGACGCACGGCGGCTGATAGACGAGAGATCGTACTCCTGTCCTGTGAGCCGCTTGGCCTCCTTGCCGATTGCGATTCCCCACTTCATCATCTGTTCCTGTGTAGCGAAGCACATGATGAACGGCCGGCGGTACTTCTGCACCGAGCCTTGAACAAGAATCCCCAGCTCGAGTCGCCACGGCATCATTTCTTCCGTCGTGACTCCACCGATAGACGACGTCTCGGAACTGGAGTCGTCTCCAGCCGTCATCTCATCCGTGACCTGACTAGGCACAATACTAACGATGTTGTCGCAGCGCAACGTGCCGATCGGACGCGTACGGGTTGCTGCTGAAGCCCCGTTAACGTAGTACAACATCTTGCCGTCTTCAAGCAGAAGGAAATGGTGGCAGGAGAACGTCGACAGCAGGTCACCCAGCTTGCCGACCTCATCTTCAAGCACCACCTTGGGTTCAAGGATGGGCTCGAACTCCACAACAGCCACTGGATGCACTGGAATCGATAACCGCGTCGCCTTTTGTGAAAACAGCGGCGAGTTCTTGAGCAAATCGACCCACTGCACCATATCCTCGCGGTTCTTCGTGTAGAAAGTGAAGATACTCTGCGATCCCTCGAGCGTGACGCCCCACTGCTTCGGGTGGCACTGAGTAAACGCCGTCACAACCTCGCGTGTGTCGTTAGTAGGTCGGATGTCCGTGACTTGCTCCATCCGGATGACAAGACACGGCTCGTCCACTCTTCCGCCCTGCATGCTGGGCTTGTACAGCTTCAGCTTATCACCCTGTAACTGCAGCATGCGAACGCGGTAACGATGCGCCGACGGCTCCTTGGAAAGCACCCAGCCTTCCGCCACACGCGTGGTCTCAGCCGGTGGCGCCGTGTGGAAATCTACGCGCGAAAAGCGCAATGTTAGCGGTCGCCCCGCCGCGCGGATGAGATCCACAGCCTGCTGGAACTCGATGTTGGTGAAGTAGTGATTGTTGATCGAGATGAGCAGATCGCCCACTCGAATGACCCCCGACGCCTCCGCAGGCCCGAGCTCGCCTCCCGGTCCTGTCCCATTCTGAAAGCCGCACACCATCACTTCGTCGTCCACTGTTCCTCTCAGGATCAAGTTGAGCGGGCCTGGCTGGTCGAACGTCACTGTGATAATCTTCTCCTTGACGTCGTCGTCGCCCTGACTCTTATTGTCGCCATTGTCCCCCATTGCACTTGCTAGCGTGCCCGTCATGCGCATCCCGTTGGCGTCCGTAAACCTCGACGCCTGGGTCATGGCCGTCTTCCTGGCCACGGCGCTCGGCCTTGGGATCACCGAACTTCCTCTAATAATTGACGACTCAGGCCGCAACATCAACTTGGGTTTATACTCGCCGCGTAACTAAAAGAAAATAAACAATAAAAAATGATCAGAAACCAAATCCCCCAATTACTTTCCTCGTCCCTAGCTCACCACTAGCGTTAACACCGTCGCCCAGCGCACCATATCCTCTCGATCATTGCCCGCCACGGTGTAGATCCTGTCCGCACATACCTATTCAAGTCCAAATGTCCGTAATAAAGTACAAATGTCCAACATTAAGTACAGAAGTCCAGCACGCCTTCAAAAACCACCACGCTTTTTACCAGATCCAGCGCGTGCTCGGGCGCGTCGGCCACACTGGACGGCAGCACGGCGTTGACGCTCGTGAGGTGGATCGCCCCCAGCTCCTGCTCCTCCGTGCTGGTCTTGAAGTACCGCAGGATCATGCCGTCCAGCACGAACCAGCGCACCCTGTACGTGTTTCCTGGCAGATGGAGCCTCAAGACCCTCGAGCTGTTGAGCTTCTTGCCGCCTGCGCCCACGTGCTGCGCCTTCCGCTTGAAGTCAGGCTTGAGCAAAAAGCCCTTGGGGTTCTCCAGCCAGTCCGTGTGGATGGCACCCGTGATCTGCATCTGGTGCACCTCGCGCGAGAGCTTCTCGTACGCGTTCTCCGGGCCTCCGGAGGCACCGACGGCTGCGTCCGCCGCGCCGCCGCCCACGCCTCCGATGGCACTCGCGCTCAAGTCCGTCGCCATTTTTTTGGTTAAAATGGATTGGGGGAGTGCGGAATCGCACTTAATTGGGCGGATGAGATTGTTATTTGAGGTAAACCAGGAATTATTTGAGGAAGACAACGTCAAGACCATGTTGCAGTGCTCCAAAATTAGCGGTGGTTTTGCTCGCTGCCCAAAGCGTCTTGTCCGTGTGTTGCCGCCGCAGCACTCCAAGCCGCTGGATTGACCGAGGCTGCGCGTGGCAGCTTCTCCTAACAGAAGCCACGGCAGGTCGACAGGGAGGCCACGCGCTGGCGGGCGTGGCGGCGGCGGCGCTAGCGTCCGCCCGCATGCCCAATGTGCCACCGCCGTCGTCGCCCCACTCTTCTGAAGTTTCCAGACTCGCTGCAGTCGTGCGCGGAGTGGCGCCACGCAAGACCGTCATTTCTCGCTTCACGCAGTTCTCCAAGCCCGTGTCGGTCGTGCCTTATGCGCCCGAAAGACTGAGCATCACCCAGACAGCCATGACGCCCGAGGCGATGAAGGCGCTAACCGAAAAAGGGGTGCGTTGCAACGAGTAGTTCGTTTTGGCCGTGCGGGAGACGCTGACCGGTTGGTGGCGTTCTTGCTTTTTTCGTTGCTTGAACAGGCCGAGCGGGAACGGGATACTCGATCTAGGAAAGAGGACTCGGTCACGACACTCTTTGCCGCACTTCGCATGCGTCGAGTGCTGCACCGCGTCCAGGCTGAGCACGGGCAAAACGGCCCTCGAGTAGTAATCGACGAAACCAAGGCGAACCTTGAGAGGCATCTCAAGGTGCTCGCGCGGTACAAAATCCGTCAGGTGGACACAGACGCAGATGACGCTCGACAGCTGCGCAGCCTGCCGCCGCTTATGGTGAACCCTCACAGCGCGGTGTTCAAGATATGGCAACTCGTAGGTGGACGGACTTGCATCGTTGAGAGTCAAAAACTCACGTCGTCCTTGTTGTTTTGCAATAGTTAACTTTGGTCATCATCATCTACCAAAGTATCATGCTGCCGTTCGCGCTGGCGTTCGGCTCCAACGACACCAACGTCGTCGATATTTTTATGAGCAGCATATTCGCTCTCGATATTGTGGTGGGATTCAACACACCCGTCGCTGGGGACATGGATGAGACCGTGTACATCACAAACCGGTGTCATATTGCCTCCAACTACTTGCGCGGATGGTACGTCCACGTTGATCTTTTGACCTGGCGTTCCGGTCGATTCACGCAGTACTCACACCTTGTTTCATGATCCTGTAGGTTTTTCTTCGATTTACTGGCCTGTATGCCCTTCGACTACATCCTGTTACTCGTCAACAACTCGAAGAGCAATCTCAGTGTACTGGGCTTGCTGAAGGCGCTACGTGTGCCTCGCTTACTTCGCCTTGTGCGGTTACTTCGGGTCGCCAAAGTCTTCAAAATGCGACCAGAGCTTCGGCGATGGCTGCAGTATTCGCGGCATGCCAATCTCCTGCGCCTCGTTCGCCTCGTGGTGTCGTTCCTTGTCATCAATCACTACGTCGCGTGCTTCTGGTACGGCATCGTCATGTCGGACCGGACTCGATCTTTAGACCCAAGCACGGATCTGCTCCACTTGTACATCGTCGCGTTTTACCAGTCCCTGCTCGTGGTAATGGGCCAAAATATCGCCGTGTACGATGATTCGGAGTACATCTTCTGCATTCTCGCCATGGTCGTCGGCGCCGTGCTGATGGCCGTCGTCTTCGGTAACGTGGCCATCCTCATTGCCAACTACTACGAATCGCAGAGCTCCCACCAGAAGAAGATGGAGTGGCTTTTCGCCAGCATGAACCGCATGAAGCTGCCGTACGATCTCCAAAACCGAATCAACGCCTACTACCAGGCCATGTGGGAACGGCACGGCACGCTGGACGGCGCGGTGACTGCTTTCATCCCCGAGTTATCACGAAACTTAGCCTACGAAGTCGAGCTGTTCCTTCGGATGGATATGATCAATCGCGCGCCGATTTTCCAGAATTGCAGCGCCAAAGTCGTGCAGGAACTCGTCATGCAGCTGGAACTGCAGGTTTTCATGCCGGGCGACTACGTCGTCGTACGAGGCGAAGTCGGCAACGACATGTACTTTGTGCAGAACGGGGTCTGCGAAGTCACGAAAGAGATCGACGCACCGCCTGTGCCGTTGCCAAGAAGTGCTTCTCGGTTATCACAGGCTACGCAAGCTGCACTGAACAAAGTCTCACAATCAAGTAGAGACAGCAACGCATCCCAGATTCCGACCCCACCGCCAAAGCCCAAGGAGGTTGTGCTAAAGGTCTTGGGCCAGGGCGACTACTTCGGTGAAATCGCGTTGCTCATGAACTGCAAACGCACCGCCAACGTTCGCGCCCAAGTCTTCTCGGAGCTTTGCACGCTCACGCGCGAGGTTTTTGAGAATATTTCGACGCGTTATCTCGAGGATCGCAACATTATTGAGAAGTTTATCATGGACAAGTACGATCCGAGTATGCTGCAGGCCGCCATGAAGCAGTCGCAAGAAGTTAGTATGCGCAGTACGGGTGTCGCTGCGGCTGCCGCAGCCGCGGCGAGAACGGGCAATGCCTTTCCAAGATCCCAGCAAGCAGGAGCAAACGGCCCTAGTCATGCTATGAGCTATGGCGAAGCCACGTCGCGCGGAGAGTCAGCGACGGCCAAGATCACGGGGATGCTCACTAAAGTGCTCCAACGGATTGAGCACCTCGAAGAGCAGCTCGGAAAAGAAGCTGAAGCTCGACGAGAAAGCGAAACGAAGCTGCGGAATACGCTGGTTGAAGCCACGAGACGTCTTTCCCACTCGTCGCGTTCTACTATGTTAGATCATGCACCAAAGCACCCGGGGACATTTAGCCGCCATGCTGGGAAGTCGGTGGTGGACGAACCGGAACGGGTTTCGCAGCGCAACTTGCTGGCGGCGGAAAAGCTCGCAGCACTGGTAGCACAAGAAACCAAGGAAGCGGAGGCCAACAAACCTGCGACGGAGCAGTCCGTCGATTCGGCGTCGTCGACAAAAGATGCGGACACTGGCGAGACGAGTGACTCGGGCAATGAAGCGAAGCAGTCAAAGCGTCGGCCGTCACTCAAGGCATTGAAAAGCTGGAGAAACTTGAGGACCGAAAGTATGGGGCTCAGTATGCGTCTGCGTCGGGCGTCAAAGCCTGGCTTGGGTCTGTCGGGATACACACCCGGCATAGGAGTCGGCGTTGGCGCTGTCGGTGCTGGTGGGAGCTTCCGAGCAGGATCGGGGGCCATGTCAATTTCTCGGCTCTCGAGTGCTCGCAGCAGCGTGACGCGAGGCAATGACATGTTCATGGACCCAGAGCTCTACACCCCCGAGCCGGAACCGCGGTCAGTAAGAGACAGCAATCACGACGATGAGAACTCGGACCAGTTCCCATCCGAAATGCTGGACGAGCTCGCCAGTTCGCTCGATCCACAACAGAGAAGTGGCAAGCTGTAACATGAAAAAAACTATAACATGAGTGGAAATCGTTTCCAAAACCTCATTTCTTATCAAAATTTCGGCAAAAATAATTAACTGTTCTGCAGTTCCAAGCAGCGAGAGATGGATGGACTGCTAACAGCATTTGGAACAAAAAGACGAGTGCGTGAAGGTTGGAGTATTTTTGAAGAAGCTCCTCGTCCAGCATTTTTTAGCGCCGATAAGACTTCATTCGCAACACTAGCTGCAATTAGACGGAGCTCTTGGCTCGTGCACGTTAGCGCAGGGCGTCTGCGATTCTCACTCTCTCTTTCGGTTCTGGACTGCGCCTCGGGACTTCGACGACCGACTTGAACCCCATCGGTACAATACGATGCGAATGGGTGATCTCGCGCTACAACCGGCAGCTCCCATCCCTCCGGAGATCGAGGGCTACCTCAAGAAGCTCAAACGCAAGACGAGAAGTCTCGTGGGGAACTGGAACAAACGCTGGTTCTTTGTGGACCCGCGACGGCGCGAGTTCGGCTACTCGGACAACCGAAGCAGTGCACCACGAAGTACGTCACGTTCTTTAGTCTTCTCCAATGCTTCGAGTTCTAACGATTCATCTTGCAGGCTCCATCTATCTCGACGATATCACGGCGGTGGTGCAGTTCGACGACACGCACTTTCAGGTTGAGAGTCGAACACGCAATTTCTTTCTGTGTGGGGAGAGCAAGGCTAGTACTGCGTGCTGGGTGACGAGTCTGGAGGGATACCGCAAGAAGCTCATCGAGTACGAGAAGGACAAAATCGCGTACGCTGCAGCTATCGCCACGGCAGCCGCGAAAGCTTCGGCTGGCGCAGCGACACTTTGCATCGAGAACCCGCAGCCGTCCCCTCCTCCTGCTGCGGCGCGGCCATCGCTTGCCAACAAAAAGAAGAAAAATCGAGACAATTCAGAGACGGACGACCGGCAGCCAACCCACGAGTCCTCTAGTTCGTCCTCTTCCATGAACTCGACGACGTCCCCTTCCTCGAAGTCGAAGCGAGAGAGCGTCAAGGCGGAGTACGCGCCGTCTGATCGACTGCCACCCAAGAGTGAACAGAGGTCGCCATCTCCGCTTGCCAAAGACAACAGGAAGTCCAGTAGTCGAAGCAAGAATCGATCTCCGCCCGCGTCTCCGCCCTCGGCAACCGGTGAAAAGAATAGTCGCAATCGCCACCGCGACCGAGAGCGTGGTCGGGACCGTGACCGCGAACACAAAATTGAGCGTGAAAGCAAACGCGAATCGAGCGGTGACCGCGAGCGTTCAGGCAACAGCGAGCGAGAGCGATCGGGAAACAGTGACCGAGAGCGAACTGGGAACAGTGACCGAGACCGAAGCAGGGACAGAAATGCCCGGGCTCCAAGTGGTAGGGGCTCTGTCATGCAAGCGTGGGTAGACGACTTCTGACCGAGTTGTGCGAATCGCTGCACTACTTAGCTTGCGATCAATACGATATAAACGCTATCTTTCTTGCTCTCATCGTTGCTTGATGATTACTAGTAGTCTTGCTGAACCTGTGTTCGAGCCTCGCTTTGAAATGAATACTCCTGCAGCTTTCGTCTTCATGGGCCAAACTGCTTCATGAATCCCGTCGAACGAAGAAGACCGCAGCGAATCCATCCACGATGTCGTCTTCCTCGAGTTGAAGCTGCTAAATCGAGTGCCTTCGGTAAAAAGGCAACAAGTCGATCTGCCTAGTTGGTCAGCATGGACTCGAACCTAGAGAATCTCCGCTGGACTGCCCCATTTGAGTGCAGCTTCCCTTACGCAGGTTTCCTCACTCTCCGCAGCTTGGTTGATGAAGCGGGTAATCTGCGCTGAGATCAGGAGATGCTTGTTTTTGTGTGTCCACAGTAATAATGGTGCAATCGATGTCGCTATCGACCGACGTTTTTGAATGCTTCTACGTGAGCGAACATTGTGTCGAGAACTTCGCTTAACAGGGCTGTACTGCAGAGCCCTTCCCGCACAGATCAACTTGACATGCTGCTTGTTATCGCTCATGTTTCTGCTAGGTGCTTGGCTTACGAGCTTTGTTCTGGTGAAATACAGTGTGCAAAACCCACGGAATTTGTTTCGGATCACGTTGAAGCATTGAAGAACGCGCCCAAGATCGCGCGCAACGATCAACCTAAAAGGAATCAACGACTAACAGGATGCAATCGGCGTCAATGAAAATGAGTTAGGCGCCACGAAAACCGTCGCAAGCGATTGACGAGGTCTGCGGAGCCGCCGACAGGGAGCGCCACCTCCTCGCAATCAAAGCTCGCAACTTTTAACGCAAATCCCGCGGTATTTGCTTGTGTCGGTACTGTACTTGATTGATCAGCGCGTGTTTTGTCGTGTCGTCTCGACACGACACGCGAATGCTTTGAATACGGCACCGCACCGCCGAGTTTACACCCACGCGGTCGGCGGCGCGTTCGCATGCAGCGACAACCTCGCACCAGCGCTCGCTCGGCCGCGAGCAGCGCACCGTCTCCACTCCGTGCGCCATCCAGGCCGGCACGTCTCGCTTGAGCGAGCGCGGCCACCTTCTCGGGTGTCAAGGCTTCATGCCAGATTCGTAGGTCCGTGGAACCGTACCATCCGCTGCGGGCTTGCCCACCGAGTCGCCGCTGACAAATCCGGCCAACCTGAGCGTAGTAATAGGGAAAACTCTCAAGCTGCTGCTCCTGGCCGCGCTGCGCGTCTACCAGCTCGCCGTCCACGTACACGTCTTGACACTTCGCTTGAACACAAGAGCCACGTGATACCATCGCCCGATCTGCAGGTGAGCGACCACGCAAGGCTTGTCGGCCGTCTCCGAGCAGTACAAGTTCCTCTCGGTGTCCACCTGCAGAAAGTTGACAATGGAAGACCGGCCATTGCCCCCCACTCTCACGACACTTTTCGTTCTGCAAGCCCAGCAAGATTCCGCCTGGGATGATATCTGGCTCAAGTGGCTGAACCACGCGTCCAACGTGAAACTCGGCGCATTGGAGTCGTCACGGTCCAAAAGCCCGAAGAGCGCATCCGTGGACCAGAACACGGGGGAGAAACTTTGTGGCAATTGCTGGCTCTCCGACTGGCCACCGAAGCGCAGCGAGCTGGCCTGCATGTAGATCTGCTGGCTGTCGCTTGGGATCACTTCCGCGCGTTGGTAATGCACATGTGACAGTCGAGAAGCGAAGAGCTCGGCGCGTGAAAGGACGCGGCGCGAGCGGCGATCCACGCGCGCAAGCCGCAACAGGTCGACGCCGAGGAGCAAGCGAGCAATGGCGGTCAGGAGCTCGTCGGGCAGCGCGCCCCAGGACAGTGCAGCCATCTCCGCCAGGCGGCTCTGCGACGAGTGAGCGTCTCGCGCCAGGATTTGCTCTCACTGAAAATTGCCTGTGGGGCGGAAGGTTCTGCTCCCCCGGCTGGTTACGTCCGGTTCGCGGTGAGTCAAAACATTACGCCAGCGATGAAAATCATACATGTACAGCGCAAACACCAACGCGAAAGTGGGGCCGCAACTCGAAAAAGCTCGAAAAGCATAGCGCTCTGGGGAATTACTGAACGGTGCGGAATAAATCAACTGGTTAGGGACTCGCGAATTATCTTGGTGTCTTCGAGCGGCAAAATTGTCCATGTAGGTCCTGAATTTGTCGTGCATTCGAAAGCAGCGCACCGAGTGGCTTTCGCCGTCAAATGGATACATTGTCGCGTTGACGCAAAAGTTCGATGGATACTGGCGAGTACTGTAAGTAAGATCTTTTTGGTTGGTGACCGTTGTACTAAAAGGCACAAAATGCATCAACCGCGAAGTTTGACTCCCGCCTCGCTCCGAAAGCCGACACGAGATCTGCTGCTGCTAGTCGGTTTGACTGACGGCCGTATCTCTCTCAATACATGTGAGCGTGCTGGTGATGACGGTGCGAGGTGTCAAGTCGCCGCCAGAGAGCGGGCGATCTGATAACCCGCGGGGGCTCGTCCCAGCCTTCCAGCCGCTTGCGCGCGTTGTTCGCGGGACGCTGGGCAGCACGGTCTTCTCTCTGTCTCTGCGAGCGCGGCGCTACGTGGCCGCTCGGCTCGGACCACCGGGTCTTTCGCGGCAATGCAGCTGAGCGAGGCACTGCGATGGCTGTCGAGTCGGTTTGGGCGAGATTCCTACCGCTGGACTGGCATGAAGTCGATTGCATACAGAGCTGCCGGAGTCGCCACGTACGTCGAGGCAAATCGCGGTTCATATCCTGCGTCGTAGTCGTTCGCGGAGGGCCGCAACGCAGTCAGGCAAGCATTCTCGGCCTAGAAATGCAACACCGTACCGGCGACGGTCTAACGTTTTATCTTGATCCTACAGCAGACCGAATGAGCTCCATGGCGGACGATTGCCTCGGACACTCGCTGCAGTCGAAAGCCGGACGATCAGAGTGAGCCTAAAATTTTGGTGCAGAACGCACGAGTGCAGCAAACCCGGTCAAGATTGTCTGCCCCATGATCGATGTCAATGCACGCTTAATCGATGTCTCGTCGGTTTCTGCTCGCAAAGCCAGCGACGAGCTCCGCTTCGAGGCGCACTCTCCAATGGTACGCCGGATTTTGCAATTATTGCCAGTTTTGGCAAAAAATTGAAAGGACAGCGCCATCTTTCCGGTACATTTACCAACGTTTCACTATGTATCACTTCTGGCGCGCCTTTTTTCGCGCGATTTTGCTAGATCGCTGAGAAAGAGTCATGCCTGTCAAAAGGCTCCGGCTTGCTTACAATGTGAGCGTGACACCACTCGCCTTCCAGTCGATAGATCCACCCACGAGCCGCAAACAGTGAGCCATGTGTCGGACAAACAAGCGATCGCTCGTTTAGCACCTCGGACCCCATTGCACGATTAACCTCCAAGGACACAGCGTCCATTGTGGCAAAGTTTCGCTAGTGCGTTCGTCACTTGTTGGACAACCCAGCACCTCACGTCAGCTGAAGCCATCAACCACAGCAGATACGCCTCTGCCTCTCGTTTGACAGTTGACGGACTCCAACGTCAGCCGAGGTGGACACTGCAATGATCTCACCAAAGGTCATGAGCGAGCTGCACCAGGCCAAGCTCGTACCCACGCAGTTCACGGTGCCCAAGCCAGGCGAACACGCGTGGTCGCCCGCCGAGCAGCGTCGCTTCTGGGAGGCCATCCAGCGCTTCCCGCAAGGTCCGTGGACGGCCATCGCCGCCTACGTGGGCTCCAAGTCCACGCGCCAAGCCATGACCCACGCGCAGAAGCTGCGCCAGAAGCTCAGCCGCTGGAAGCGCCGCGTGCGCAGCGACTCGGTGAGTTCGGCCTGCAGCACTGGGTCGAATTCCAGCGCATCGGCGTCCGTGACGACACCCGTTGAAGCGTATGCCGGCAGCAATGGCTCTCAGACGCCGCCCATGTCACCCACCGAGTACGACGAGATCGCCAAGCTCAGCATCATGGACCACATCGAGGAGGAGGAGGAGAAGAAGACCATAGACGACGACTGTGAGCCTATGGACGTCAAGCCTGAGTTCAAGGATGACACGTCGCAGTTTGACGACGGCGACAACGCGCAGGTGCACGATGACCGCTATCTGGAGCACCTGCTGTCCGACATTGAACCCGTGCTGGAGCACGTTGCGCACTTCACGAACGGAACGCACGCCCACGATAGCGAGGTGTCGACGCGACCAGTGGCCACGACAGACTACGGCAGCGAGCAGGCAGTGTACTTCACGAATCCCGTTGACATAGCAGCTTCAGAACACAAGGCCATGGAGCTTTCAATGTGGAACCAGCAGCCACAGGAGCCTACGTACTACCAGCATCAGCAGTCTTCACCGATGGCGATGCAGCACTACACGCCCGCCCAGAACGACCACCAGCACAACAACAACTACCACAACTTATGAGGTGGTCTCGCGGTCTCTTTCGTCTAGACTTTCGCGAAAGAAGCCGTGTCGCGCCGGCGGAAGACGTCGGCGCTTCCGAGTAGTGAAGCTGAAGAATTAGTTAATAGTTAGTAGAAATCAAGTGAGTCAACACCTTCAACTGCTGTGTGTCGTTGACAACATAAGTGAACCCATTTGGGAAAGTTTCGTTTTAACGAGACAGACCAAGCAGATGGACACCAAGACGAAAGCGTGAAAGCAGTTGGCGAAGTCGAGTCTGGATTTCCAGCTGCTCCGAAGCTGAAATGGCTACTTCTCAAAGTGGCCGTCAAAGCCGACGAATCCAGCCATGAGGAACACGTGGAAGAACGACTTCTTCTCTATCCGAGAGCACCAATTCCAGGCACTCGTGAGGCGACCGTCGATGCACGAACCTGCATCGAAGAAGTTGTCCGCACCACTGCCGTCAAACCCATGTTTGAAAAAGTCACACAGGATGCGCTTTTGCAGCGTCTCGGCGCCGTCGAAACTGCCTTCGATGTACGCGCGCGTGTTGGGCTGCGCAGCGAGAGCCGGGATGTCGTGCACCGTGTTCACGATCGGACTCAGAATGCGCGAGATCTGCGTGTACTTGTCGATGAATAAAAGGGCGTTCGGCACGTTGTGGTCGCCGAGATGAACCACCGAGGAACCGACCCATCGGGGGCGAAGCTTCTGAGTCTGGTGCAGGATCGAGTGCACTAAATGGGACGTCTCGGGGGCGTGCTGCATGCGGTTGAGGCCCTGGCCGGTGTCACGGAGTCGGTACATACTGCCGCCCAGCAAATCTTCCTCCACGACCCACCACAGACGCAGCATCGACGTCGTAATGTTCTTCCATAGTAGCAGCGACTGCAACACGTATTCATACTGGCTAGCGTGGCTGTGACTGAGTCGAGCGCCATTCTTGCCGGCACGAATCTCGAGGCTGAAACCTGGTTCCGCCTTTTCAGGCGTGAAATACTTCTCCAAGTAGTCGATCATGCGCGTGATCGGCGACCGGTTCGACGCCAAATAGCTCTGGCTATCGGAAATCGATGCAAGGCACAGTCGGACCTCTTCTTCAGTCAGCGACGCCGACGAGTAGTCTCGCACCAGCTCGTCGATAGCTTGCTGCTTGTCGTGCGCAAAGCGCTGCAGCTGCTCTGGATCGGCCAGCAACTCCGGGTTGACAGCAGCCACCGACGTCGCGGTCCCACAGCGCGTATCGCGCAGCATTTCGAGCGCGTGGCGCTCCTCAAGCAGTGACGCCACCGTCTTGATGGGCGCCACACACGAGAAGCCGAGGTAGTTTCGGATTTCGCGCAGGTTGGCGTCCTGCAGCAGGTAGATCATCTTGCCGTAGTTGTTGCGCATGCGCTCCGGGTTCATGACCTTGTAGCGACGTCCAATCTCAAAGACCTGGCGGAAAAACTCCTCGTTGTCCTTGAACTGATTGTCCTGCACGAGGCGCCGGCCCTGGCGGAAGTCGTTGGCGATCATCAGGCCCGATAGCACGCCGAACATCTCGTTCAACTCGTGGATCACGCGCTTGACGGGCGAGCGGTACGAGAGCACGTCCACCTTGTCCGTGTACTCGCTCACATTGAGCGCCGCGTCCAGCAGGTTGAACAGAGCGCGCTCGTCCTCGTTCAGGCGCAACGGGATGTACGCTGCGTCCTTCATGAGCGCCGTCGGGGCTTCCTCGATCTCGCGCATCAGCTCGTCGTCATCACTGGCGGCTTCGTCGTCTTCGGATTCGCTAGTTACTGGCGCCTCGCGAGGAGGCGAGGGCTTCACAGGGGACGGCGGAGCTTCAGTTGGAGGCGGGGGAATTGCGTCATCGTCAGTGGCTGGTGGAGGCGATGAAGGCGGTGGCGGGGGAGTTGGAATGGCACTAATACTGGCGGTATTGGTGGTGCTAGAGCTGCTGGGAAGCTCTGTCTTGGCGTGGCGCAGACGAGAGCCGCTGTGGTGCTGCGCCTCGAAGCAGAGCGGACAGTAGACGTCCTCGCAGTCGTCACAGCGTACTGCAGCCTCTGTATCCTCGCACTCCACGCACATGGGCGGCGCCATCTCGCCAAAGCGCGTTTTGACGAAGGAGTTTCTTTCGACCGGTAGCCACTCCATCTTGACATCAGTTAGTGTACGAAACGTTAGTTTCGTGTGTGATGACACAAAATGTTCACCTTCGAGAGTGAGTTGCGCAACGACGGTCAGTGCTTGCACTGGCACGATGAGCAGACGAGTGTCGGTGCGAGAAGAGCTTCGTTAGCAGAAAAAGACGCAAAGGAACACACGTGTTTCCCACGGAGCAAGTTTGGGATTGAGGGGGAAACCTCGAAGGTGACAACTCCCTCTGTTAGGTACGACTAAGTACCAACGGATTCAAGTAACCCATCCCAGACAACCATTACCTTGGCTAGTCCCAACACCATCATCCACCGGGCTCAGCAGCACGACCTTCGTCGCACTCCCACTCCGTGGTGCTGGCCACGGCCACGATTTCTCACGTCTGCACGTTCTGACGAGCTCGCTCGTCTCGCACTCCACCCGCTGGAGGCACTGGATGTACATTCAGAAGCGATCGCAGCTTACTGAACTGCGTTGGTCCGAGCGGCTTCGTCAAAATGTCGGTAATCATCTCTTCGATGGACAGTACACAATAGCGAACTTCTTCCGTTCCATGTAGTCACGAACTTTATGATGCTTCAGATCAATCCACTCGGCCTTGTAGTTACCAGTGATCGCCTTGATTATCGCAATGACAGCTTCGTTGCCGTCGTGCAAGACCGTTTTCTTGTGACCCAACCCAAGCTCCTTGCAGAGATTGTGTGTCCACAAAATCATCGGTAGCACACTCCGCTGCAACAACAAACTCCGAGCTACACAAATTATTCGTAAGATGCGCTCTTGTGAATTGAATAGACGTAGGTGCAGCCTTTCAGTTGCAACTCAAAGCCAGAAACTAAGCGCCGATCATCCTTTTCATTGCCTAGATCTACATCTGCATATGCTGCATCCGCACCTCCTTCGATGAAGGTCGCCATGCCCACGCCACCGATTGAATAACCAAACTTGCAGGAATGTCAATCATGTACTCACGCAGTCTCACATCAGGACGCCTAGTGCGCGTCGATCGCCGAAAGGAAGCCCCAGGACCTTCATCCTCTTCACTTTTGTCTTCGTTGCCTGTCCCTACTGACCTCGGAACGCCCTCCATTGGTTCACCGCTCGCAACGACATCGTCATGAAAATCACTGTCCGCACCATCCAAGTCACTGCGATCAAGGGTGCTACGTGCTGACGCAGAGTCAATGCTGTTAGACAGCCTTCACAAGGTGCAGAACAACTGCGATTAGACAGATTTTTTCCACCTTATGCAACGCTATCTCCATCAGCATCCTCAGTCTGCGGCACTTCCCGTAGTCCGCGCGCATGCGACGACCGAGCTACAGCCTCGGCTGCACTCGTCGGATTCACGCTCGACGCACCGCATGCAGGAGACTATCCAACGACGGTGCACTCACAGCGGCCGGAGCATCAACCATAGTACTGGGATTATCGCTAATGTCGTCACCGCAGTGCCTCTTTTCACGATGTTCATCACTTGCATCGCGATCAGGATCACCAAGAGGTCTTCGTAGCGGACTTGGCAAAGTCAAGTCACCAAGTCGGACGAAAAGAATCTGTGACGGGAGCTTATGCTTTCCGCGCTTGTTGCGGTTGAGCAAGAGCCTTTCATCATAGTCATGATCCATTGTCCAATATTCACCTTCCTCAGCTCCTTTATTTTTCCAGTCTTTATTATTTCGAGCACGAGGTACCCCTTGCCAAAGCCGAGGAAAAGACATGACTGGTCAGGATGTTCCAGTTTGTTCTTCCTCAAGACCTTAGGAGTGAAAGCGTAGACCCAACGTCCGCAAGTCTGAAAAATACGGGCAGTCTCCAAAGCGGCGGGCGTACGGAGTTTCCCCATCATGTGCAGCACTTGGACTGACATTGAGAATCTCCGCAAAATGAAAAGCGTAGCCTCAAAGCAGGTTTGGAAGATCCACCATCGTCAGCAGACACAGCTCTCTTGACAAAACCACGCCATGCATCCGCTTGGCAAGTCCATTCTCATTAGGACTGTACGAGCTGGTCTTCGCCAACATGATTCCATGCGTTCACAAGAAGGCCTTGAACCGATGGTTTATCGGTAAAAGATAATGCGTCCTAATAGGAGTCCTAAACTGTCCTAAAGTCCTAAAATCGGCCATAAAACCTGCACGTTGATGGGTCGGTAACCGACATTTCTTAGGACACAACGGTCGAATTTCAGCTTTGGGACAGGTACAATCAAATAGGCGAGAGCGAGCGGACGCGAGTGCGAGCCCCATTCAGCGCATTCACGGGTTAGCAACGCCCGCCGATCAGGCGGGGCTTGTCTGTGCTAGCGAGTGAACGCGAGCGCTGCAACCCGATATTTTTTCCCAGACACCGCGCATGGCCGAGTCGAGGAACTTGGCGTAAGGAGCAAGGGGGTGGGGCAGGACGCGAAGCGTCGCCCCCCGAGCGAAGCGAGAGAGGGGCGGGCACCACGCTGCTCCGTCGCTAAGTCCGCAGACGAGAGCCAACTCGCGAGTGTCCTACTTCCTCCGTCCGAAAATATAAGCGGGTCTGTATATGAAGGCTGTCCGGAAATATAAGCGTTAAGTTACATTTATATTATTTCTGTTCAACCGAACTTAAGAACTCCTTGGCTTTGGCGTAGACCTGCGCGCTGCAAGGCAAGGTGGGAGGGAGCAAGCCATTTCCCCTCTGCATTTGACTCGTGGACAGATGTGGAATCTTGTACTTGTTGCTGCCGTTTACGTCCATTGACGCCTGGAGCACAGACTGGAGCGTGACGAAGACCCTGTCGATAGTGTCGAAGTCTAACTGGGCGAAGGCGTCATCGACGTTGTCGACAAGATCCTCGATCGTTTTCGCTTTCATCTTGTGCTGTAGTGACTGCAGAGAAGCAAAAAAGCCGAGATCACTTGCGTTATAATCTGGCGAGTTCGCTGCGGTGGGCTAATGCTCATATCCCATCCGTCTTCCGCACACGCAGACAGCACCTCCGGATCATCAGCAGCGACGTGAGGCTTCGCATTATCGTGCTGAAGCACAACGTGTTTGCCGGAAGGCCACGCCGCCTTGATGCGTGGAATAACCATACGGCAGAGAGCTTGACGATACACGTCGCGATCGACGGTAAACGTTGTCAACTCCAACGTCCCAGCAGGGCGGTTCTTGCTTGATCGCTCGGCTGGCTCGTAGACAGCGAACGGCCATAAACCGATTTTTCCGTCCCAGACACGGTGTCGCTTAGCGTCCCATCGTGGCCGCGCCACAGCGACGAGAAACATTACTCTTACGATGAAGTTCTTGTTCTTCACAGTGATGTGGGGGACGTCTTCGTGCTCTCCGAGATAGTAACGCTGCTTCTCCTTGCAAAGATAAAACCACTTTTCATCCAAGTGCACGTAGTCCATCATGCTGTCAAACACCAGCGTGTTGAGCGGGCCTCGGTGCACGAACCCTAAGGCGAACTTGACTCGGTCGACGTGCTGTTTCGCGGTGAGCATCGGCTTCACTCTGGCAGTGTGGCTGCGGAAAACGCCAGCACGGTAGTAGTCGTGAAGAGTCGATTTTGGAATACCTAGAGTACTCGCCAAAGTGCGAATATCCGTTCGGTCCTCAAGAGGGATAAGTTCGATGGCCGTGTTGAGGTCCTCGCGGAACTTTTCCGTCACGCGCGACTTGCGGCCGATCTTGCCCTTCCTACCGCTGTCATAGTTGATGGGGTTGCCGGCCTTGATGTCCTGAGCCGCCCGACGCCACAAACGCGAGATTCGGTCGTCGCTACAGCCGTACTTGACTGCACACTCCTGGATGGAGCCTCTGGGCGGCTGAAGCTCGATGCTGACGCTCAAGAGGAAGGCAACAACTGCGGCCCGATCCGTTGGAGTGAGGTTCTTGCGTGTCCGAGCCGTTGGAGCTGAAGTAGTACTCATTTTGCTCGGCTGGCGAAGCAAAGAAGGTGAAATGCTGAATGGTAGCTGTGTTTAGCCAGCCGTAACTTTGGCGTCAGTTGCCAGACGCTCGCAATTTGACCACGTGTCGAACCGCGAAAGGCTGCTCTTTCATTTTAACCAATCAAAACGCGCAAAGCAAGCACTTTCACCTTAAGTTCGGTCTTTTCGTCGAGACCCGCTTATGTTTTCGGACGGAGGAAGTACTAAATGGAGAACGAATACTGCTTATCAGTTCACCTCCTCCATCAGAACCAAAGGCTTCAACTCGATGACCACGCGCAAGAATCCACGCTAAGTGTTTCATCACGACGTCACCATCCTCTTTTCGCTTCAAGAGAAAGCCCCCACACATAACGAGACGCTTCACCCATCACTACTTGAAAATGAAGTAGCCATTGTAGGTGGAATCACCGAGGAAACACTCTTCTAACACCATCTTCCCGTAAGGCCTATGCGCCCTGTCAGTCGTGACCCTCTTATACGAGAAGCACTTCATATTGGGTTGCACATACGTCCAGCGGCGATCCTCAGGTTCTCGAACGCTCCCACTCAACTTCAGGTCATCGACCGTTCGTTCCCTCACCATTTGCTGTAAAGCACCACATTTCAGGTGGCCGAGCCGAGCGTGCCATCGCACAAGCGCTCGCTCATCGTCACACTTTGCTTGCACCACAGCCTCGACTCGCTATACCGGAATGACGGTTGGCCAGCCGATAACGTCCACGTATCTTCGACAACTTGAGCGACACGCCTCCCTTACGAAACCACGCGCACGTCTGTTTCTTCGGCTTGATGAAGTCCCACTCATCCTTCTCAAGCTTGTCCAAACCCAGAAGGTTGTTGGTACTGCGGTGGAGCAGATCCGCTAGAATTCTAGGGATCCCAACTCACACACACTGCGCCCAGACACCGACTAACGGAGGGGGTATTCCGATGGACGTGTAGTTGCTGAGTGGTTCACCTTGTGTACCCGTCGGCGGGCTGGTACAGCTCCCTCGTTGACACGAGATGCGCACTGGGGAGCCTTGGATGTCCTTGTGGGGACTTGAGAGGGGTGTGGATCCGCGCGGGTATTCCTGCGCACGGGATCCTAGTAGGGTCGGCCTTGAGCTCTTGAGCAGGCCTTGTGGATCCGTAATATAAATACGGGATCCGGAGTTGTCCTTGTGTTCCTTGTTCTTGTTCCCTTGCGGGGATGTTCCTTGTTCCTTTCCGGGGGTTGCCGCTTCCAATAGCGGGATCTTGAGGGGGTTGAGAGACCGAAGGGCTCGCGCTGCCTGGCCAAGCTATCCAGGGGGCTGCCACGTGTGCAGGAAGATCGCAAAGTTTCACTTGATCTATGTATGGGGCCAATAGAAATCCCCTATACTATAGCCACGTGAGTCTTCTTGTGCAAATTCGGTCCTGATTTATGCTTTAGCCTATCCTATCCCTGGCCTTTACTTTGGGCTCTCCTGAGCCTCCCATTCTCCCTACACCTTGATCTCACTATGGATCCCATACAACCACGACGATCCTCCCAGTTAAGTACGGATCACCCAGGATCCTCCCAACTAAGTACGGATCCCTCGGATCCCCCACTAAGTGCGGATCCCTCGGATCCCCCCCCACTAAGTACAGATCCCTCGGATCCCCACTAAGTACAGATCCCTCCGGATCCGATCCTCACTCCTTACGGGACGGCTCTTAGGATCCGCCCATATGGGATCCCGCGTGTCGCGTAGTCAGGATCCTTGACTTCGGGAAATTCTCGGAAACTGCAATACCACAACCGCCCCCGGCACGTTGTGGCTGCCGAGCAACGGCAACACACCGGGTCGCTTGTCCCTCGTCCCAGTCCGACATTCTCCAACTCGCCGCTGACAGCTCAAGTCATGTCAAGCTCCAGTGGCGCTCCAAACGTCAACGCTTCGTCGCGCCCCGCGGTGATCGCCGGGCAAAGTCGCTCTCCCGACGCCCCTTCTCCTTGCGCCCACTGCGACCACGCGCCGTCCGATCCTTCGGCTGCCGCGACTCGTGGCGCCGGAGCTGGATGGTCTGCGGGCGGCGGTCGCCGTGGCCAACGCCCTCCTCGAGGCCTACCAAGATTTCCTCGACAAGCATCAGCAGGCAATGCGCGACTTGACCGCCGCTCGCCGCCACAATGAAGAACTGCACGCGCGAGGGCGCCCCAACTGGGAGACCGTGCGCGCCTTCGTTGACTTCGCGCAGCATCGGTACGACGTCTCTCAAGGCCGGCTGCGTCAAGCGATCCAGCATGAAGCTGAAACGGTGCAGGAAAACGAGAAGCTTCGGATCGAGCTGCAGGGCTTCGGCGATCTCCGCGTGCGCCATGCCTTGACCGAAGAGGTTGCCTCGGAGGCATACACTCGGATGCAGGACTACGCGATCGGCTTGGAGCAGCGTCTCGCCAGTAGTCAGACCCCCAGTCGACGGATCCAACGGTTCGCTCGTCTCGCCTTGCCCAGGATCTGCGGGATCTCCGAGAGGAGAACGCGCGGCTGAAGGAACGATCCGCGGACCTTGAGCGGAGCCTTCAGACGGCTGACTCAAGTCGTGACGTCGCCCTCCGGGACCTCTTCCAGCTCCAGAAGGATCATGCCGACCTTCGCCGCCACTATGAGCAGTGGAAGGTTTATGGCGAGGGATTGGACCAGGAAAACCGACGGTTGCGCAAGAGACTCGCCGAGTCCGTGCCGGCGGCAGATCTACACGCGTCGCAGACCGAGGTCCATGTACGCGGGCAGCGGATTATTGAGCTGGAGAGGCTCCTGTCCAAGTCGGATTCGCGTCGAGAGAAGCTTCACCGCGCTCACGATCGCGTCGTCGCTCGGCTGACGGCTGCCGATCAAGAGACCACCAGTTTGAGACGCCAGCTGAACTCCGCTTTCCGTCAGCATGCCCGCGCCGAAGACACTCTCCAGGGTACACAAGACTCGCTGCGTGCGCTCAAGGTCGATCATGCCAAACTCTCCAAGGCTAAAGATACCGTCGACGAAGAACTCAAGGTGGCCAGATCGCAACTCGAGGACGCAACTAGCGAATTGCGTGCAAGTCGGACGGACTGCCATGAGCTCGACAGTCGCTTAGAGCAAAGCGTCCAGGATCGGCAACAGCTTCAGCGCAGAATATCGCAGGCTGAGGCTGAGATCGCCAACATCGGGCGGATCCGTCGGGCTCGCGACGCCGCGGAAACCCAGGTGAAGCAGCTCTAGGCGGAGCTGGTCCAAGCTGACGACTATCGGGAATTCGCGGTGCAGGATCTCGCTCGCGTGATGCGGGTTCGGGATCGGATCGTTCTGGAGTCTCAACAAAGTCTCCTCTCGCAGATCTCCGACATGCAACGGGCGTACCAGCTTGTTCGTCTAGATCATGACCGGCTTCAAGATCGCCACGACAGGTTGCAGAAGGTTCACCAAGATCTCCTCGCGGATCACCGTCTGGTAGCCGGGGAGAGAGACAGCGCTCTCGACAGCTTGGCGTCCCTTGCTTCTGCTGCTCTTTGTGGAACGTCGACCGCGCGCAGTGAGCGCTCAGCCTCCACGACACGTCGATCCCGCAAGCGATCCCTCAGCCCGACTCCGGCTTCTCACCAGTCTGATCAAAGCCGCCCCCAGAAGATCCCCCGCTCGTCGTCTCCAGCCTCTTCGGCGGCGTCTGGATCCGATTCGGGCAAGTCTGGTCGTCCGATCCCTTCCCGGCCTGATCCCTTCGTCAACCTGCCGGCGAGGCCGAGGATGAAGACTATCAGTCTGAGTCCAGTGGAAAAGGCTCGACGCAGGATCTGCCGACTCGGATCCCGTCCATGACCAAACAGGCTCGCTTAAGGGGTCGCCCATCGGATCGGCGGCAGTCTCCAGTCCCGCAGGATCCGTTGCAGCCCCAAGCGAGGCAGGGTACGATGCTTCTCACGGGGTTGCGGTTCGAGACAAGGCGGAGTCGGCCGCGTCAAGCGATTCTGAAGTCGCGCCGGACGATCCAGAGCCCAGCTCTGACGAGTCTGACGATGACCAAGATCGAATGGCCCTTGCTCGTTCTCGCGCTGATGTCCGCTGCCGGGGTTCTTCGGGTGACGCTCCCACCGGTAGTGGATCCGTCACGGCCCCGATTGAGTTGGATCAAGAGGCAGTTCAAGGTGACGTTGATGATGACGCGGACGCGAGTGAAGCCGAAGTCGAAAATCCGACAGCGTCCACCCTTTCAGGATCCACCTTCCAGCCTTACGGTCCGGTAGAGAACTTCATCCCAGGCCTCCATCAGTCCCGACGCGTTGCTGAGGTCGACGTAGCGCCTTGGGATCCGAAAACGCTCAGCGCGCTGACTCTCGACACCGTCACACCTCGGATCCTTACCGAGCGCAAGGTGCTTACGGCTGGCTGGTTGTTCCCCAAGCGTATAGGTCGTGTGGGCCAGCTTGATCCGGCCTTGTACGATCCTGGGCTGATCACAGAAGACAACGTCGACGCTCTGTATGATGGGAAACCGTGGGAGGATCTGGACCTGTCTTCTGTCAAGCCTTTGACATTCGATCCCGCTGGATCACCTCCTTTGGCCAAGATCGTCTCCAACTTCCAGATCTTCGTGGGCGATCACCGTCAAGCCATAAGGGAGGCCACGCACTCGTTCCCGATCTCGAAGGCGAAACAGAAGGCAGAGGAGTGGGCCTCGAAGTTCTACGTCAAGCAAGAACAGAAGCTCGCACGCTCGAGAGAAGCTCCGGGCCTGGGAGGGCCAAGTCTTGACCACGATCCGTCAGACGGGATGTTGTGACTTGGACATCTTGTTGGATCCCGCCTTTCTCCGCTTCCCCCAGCTGTCAGAGGACACGACCTGGTTTCCTGGGCGTGAGGCCTTGGCCGAAGGGCGCGCCCCTCCCAAGGATCTCAAGGTCGCGTTGGAGGACTGTGACCGATCTGCGCTTGGCGCAATCACTACCGCACGGATCCTGGCGCTCACCCGTCGCACCAAGTCGATCGTCTTCGCCTCAAGTTTTCTCCGGCGGGTCTGGATCAGGAGTAGTCTACCGCAGCTCCAGCGTCGCTTGCATGTCAGCCACAGCGATCCGCATTTCATGTCGTAACTCAGTCAATCTTCATATCTTCTCTCGTCGACTTACTGCGTTTACCATGATCCGCCATCTTTGCCATCTTCGTGTTCGGTTCGTAACCTCCACAGCTGATCCAGTCCAGGATCCTCACAGCTGATCCGGTCCAGGATCCCACACCGGATCCGGTCCAGGATCCCCAAAGCGGATCTCATCCAGCCGGATCTCCACCAAAACCCGGAACGTATACACACTCCCCATCCTCCTCTAGGTATGCGGCCTTCCTCGCATCCTCTCTCGCGCTTCATCCGCACCGTCAATCAACTCGTCGAGGCGGGCAACCTCCTCCTTCTTCCTCTGCGGCCTTCCCGCAGAGTCTTCAACCAACTTCTTCACGTCCACACCGGCTTGTGAGCGTGGATCCACCTCCTTCCCATCTGCAGCCTCCCTGCAGATCTTCAGCCTTCGATACCGCTTGCGACAACCAACTTGTCGTAGCGGCTTCCACCACTTATGCCTCCTCGTGCGACTGCATCACCTGAAAACGGCTCCGCTTCGCCCGATCTTGCAAGAACTCGCGCAGCAGCGCGCCGCAGTCGAGATCCGCCTCATCGACCCAGGTAGGATCCCCATAACCACGCCAATGCACCTTGAACTCGCTTAGTCCTCACCGTACCGCGTTCGGCGGCCTGTCCTTACATCGCTGATCTTCTCGACTTCGTACTCACCTTCCTCTAGCGTGCGATCCCAACTGTCTTCAGGGAGAAGCGCTTCATCGAAGTCGAAACGGTCCGCATCATCCACTGCTAATGGCACTGTCGGCCGATCAGGGAACGTCCTCACGGGCTTGAGCTTGGACACGTGGATCACCGGGAAAAGGCGGCAATCTGGCCGGCGGTCTCTAGACGAGCGGCGAAAGCGCTCACCATTTCTACCACACGGAACGGCCCATGCCACATGTGTGCCAGCTTTCGCGCGTAGCCCTCTTGACCCGATCCAGGTACAGCCATACACGGGATCCCTCCACTATCGAGTGCGGATCCACATCTTCGTTGTGTTGCTCAGCTCGACCAGCAATCGCCTTCTTCAACTTCTCGTTCACGTCGGCTCTCGCTTGTCGGTAGTACCGCTGGATCCGGTATGGCCACCTGCGGGGATCCCGATCCCGGCGCCTGGTGCTGCCTAAAGGCAACGTTGCTTCCAGCGTCGTCCGTGGATCCCACCCATGAGCTAGGTGGAACGGCGTGTCACCTCGGATCCGATCGTGCGCGGTGTTGACGGCGAACGTCAACCGCTCGGCGTACTCGTCCCAGTCACGCTGGTTCTCGTCCTCGACATACATCTTGATCGCTCTCGTCACAGTCTGGACCATGCGCTCAGCAGTTCCATTGGCCTGCCGTCGGTAAGCCATCGTGGCTCGCTGTCGCTGGCCTAGGATCCTGTTGAAAGCTTTGAAAACGTCCGACATAAAGCCGGGCTCTCTGTCATGATGGATCACCTCGCTAGCGCCGAAACGTCGGCATACGCACTCCTCGTAGGACTCCGCGATCGTATGTGCCGTTGTGTTGGTTTGAGACGCGCTCGCCTTAGCGATGACGTATCCAGAGAACAGATCCACCCAGATCAAGAGTTCGGTGTGCCCTTGAACGACTTGGGCAGCGAAGGGATATGATCCATGGCTAGGATCTGGAACGGGTAGGTGGCCTGTATGTTGCCCGGCGACTCTCCACGGAGGGTGGGTCGCCCCTTGCCCGTCTCGCAATCCACGCACTCGCCCACGAACCGCTGCACGCTCCGAAAAAGTCCACGCCAGTAGAAGTGGTCCCGGATCCGCTGAAAGGTGCGGCTGATCCCTTGGTGACCGCCTTCAATACTCACGTGGTAATGGTGGAGCAGGTTTTCGTGTAGCGTCTCAGGGATGACGAGACGGAGAAGGCCATCTCTCTCCTCTTCCGCCTTCCTCGACGGTGTGCAGTAATGCAGATCTTGTTCATCCACTTCGAAGTCAGCGGCGACATTGCTACATGCGCGCGCTTCGTCCTTCTCGAGATCCTTCACATCCCCCGGAGATACTTCTTGAGGTTCACGATCCACTGTTCTTCGTCTTGTCCTTGCCGGATCCGCTCGATCCTCAGCTGGCGAACCGCTTTTTCCTGCAGCACACTAGGATTGGTCACGTTTCGGCGGGATCTGGTGGCCATAGCGGAGATCCGGAGTGTGGTTTCGCTCGCTGCTGTGGTTAGGATCTCAGGCAGTCGGTTCAGCGTCACCAGATCCTGTCGCCCCTGGTCTTCGGTCACCACAACACCAGCTTCCCGCTGGAGGGCAGCGCTTGCCAAGCTGTCTGCACTAGCATTCCACGTCCTCTTGACGTGAAGTAGGTCGTGATCCGGCCAGTCCTTCAGCTGATGCAATGCTTTCTCGCGTAGCAACGTCAGCGCAGGCGCTTTGCAGTCGATCTCGCCCTTCATCTGGCGGATCACCAAGTTGGAGTCGCCGCAGATTATCAGGCGTCCTCGATCCAGATTCTTCAGCAAGTCGAAGCAAAGCAGCAGACCACTGTACTCCGCCTCATTAACCGTCATGTCATTCTTCCATTCTGACGCTGCCTTGACGACTGTCCACCCTGGCAGCTTCCACACGATCGCGCTGAATGCGCCTCCGCCGCGTTTAACTCGGGCGGATCCGTCGAAGCTGACCACCAAGAGCTCTTCCTCGGATCTCACAGTCGGGATCGGGGTCTCGACTGCTCGGCGTGGCTCCTTCGGGGTGCGATTGCAACCAGTGCCTTATCGACGACGGATCGCGGCGTTACCGACGCAGCAAGCGATCCTAGGATCTCGTCCTCGCCTCTGGTGCACTTCGTGATCTCCAAAGCCCACGGAGATAGCAGTACAGCCCATTGCCCCAGCCGCCCCTGCAATCCAGCAGCACGGAACAGCCAGGCTAGCGTCGAATGTCGCGCCAAAACTTTGATGGATCGACCCACCAACAGCGAGTAGCTCAGATCCAGTATGCGTAGCAGCGCCAGCACTTCTTTCTCCACAACGCCATAGTTCAACTCGTTCTGCTTCAGCGTGCGGCTCGTGAACATCACCGGCATGTACGTGCCTTCGTGATCCTGCACCAAAGAGGCGGACACCGCCCATTCGCTGGCGTAGACGATCAGCACCGGCTGCTTGTCAGGGTCGAAGTGCCTGAGGATCGGCGTCGATGCGATCTTGGTCTTCAGCGTCGAGAACGCTGCTTGAGCTCGGGCCCACTTGGCATCTGCTGCTGGAGGATCCTGACTGGAGCGTGGATCCGCAGCCGAAACCATACTAGGATCCACTTTACTCGTGCGGCCCTCATCGCGCATCGCAGCAAAGCCCACTTTGCGCAGCTCGTACAGCACCGAGGCGTACACGGCCATGTTTTCGATGAATCGGCTATAGTAGTTGAGGCTGCCCAAGAACGACTGCATGACCCGCAGGTTTCTCGGGAACGGCAGATCCACCAGCGCGCTCAGATCCTTCGGGTGAGCCTCCAATCCTTCGTGGGATACAGGTGTCCGAGGTAATCGACTTTCTTCAGACCCCAAAAGCTCTTAGCCACGCTGATTGAGATATTCCACTTATCACACGCTTCCAGCAGAAGCTTTACACGATCGCATAGCTGATCCCAGGATCCGGCCGTGATTAGGATGTCGTCGATATAGGATCGGCGCCCCAGTACGGAGGATCCGCCTAAAGCTTCTGGTTCTCCTCCTTCGAAGAGATCCGTGAGCAGGCTCCCATCCGACGCGGGCGGGATCCGAAGGAACCCGTACAACGCGTTGTCGATCAGCCGCTGGTAGATCTGTGGGGCGTTCTTCAGGCCGAACGGCATGCGATTCCACTCGAGCAGGCCAAACGGCGTAATGAACGCCGAGATCGCGCGGGCGCGATCCGTCATGGACACCATCCAGAAGCCGCTTGCCATGTCCAGCGAACAGTACCAAAGTACCTTCTCCAGATCCTCGAGCAGATCGGTGATCAGCGGCATCGGGTAGCTCATCAGCTTGGTGAGACCATTGACTAAACGGTAATCAATACACAGTCTTATGTCCACACCGTTCTTCTTGATGATCACTACGATAGGCGATGCCCACGGCGACGTCGAGTGCTTGATGATCTTTGCTGACAGCAAGCCCTTGAGCAGATCCGACACTTTGTCACGGAATCGCGGCGCGATCTTTCGTACACGTTGAGCGATCGGAGAAGCATTTCCAACATCGATGTCGCAGATCGCACCCACGGCTGCTGGGGGCAACGCATTCCCTTTGCTGATCAGCAGGTGCCGGTGCTCCCAGATGATGTCCCGTAGCTGGCGGATCTCTTCTTCGGTGTTGTCGTCGGGATCCCCCACTTGGAGATCCTCGATCCGCACCTCGATCGTGCCAGGCGCCACCTCCGGCAGCACTGCCAATTCACCTTCGACTTCTTCGGCATGTAGCGTGCCACCGTCACGATAGCAGGCGTCCGGATCCTGATCAGGATCCTTCGGGGGCGGGCCACGTCCGATCGGCCGTTTGGGATCCGATCCTTGGATCGGCGATTGTACTGGATCCTCCACGGTTTCAATCGGGCTGTCTTGGACCTCGATGACGTCGTCCAGTTCCGTCTCCGTCAGCTTGCATGCTTCTGACGAGTCCGCGTGGGCGAGGTCGTCGGCTGGAGCATCAGATCCGGTTGCGGGATCACCAGAACCACCGGATCCAAAGAGGATCCGATCGGGCGATCTTGGGATCCGGCGGCGGCGTCTTGCTCCACGTCTGCCAGCCTGCGCTCCTCCGTCACGCTCCCCTCAGCGGGATCGCCAATCACGGTTTCGGATCCAATGGTCGGATCCTTCACCGGAAACGGCGGGGCTTCGGCCGATGCCTCCGTCGCGTGGTCCTCCTTGGGCCGGGCCTTGGACACGTGCACGCCGACAGGCGGCGATAACTCCACCCCTGAACTTCTGTCGGCCTCACGGCTTGGACCCTGCGCTTCGTCTTCTCCATGCGCAGCGTTTTGGCCCGGTCTGAGCGCGTAGCTCTCCTTGGGGCCTTCATGGGGCCATGTGCCCTCCTCGCAGCCGTCTTGGCGCGCATTGCGCGCATCGGACACTTCCGGCAAAGTGAGATTGGTGTCCCGTTCCTGCCCAGAATCAAGCGACTGGTCGCTGGGGCCCGTCTCATTTCCCACTGAAACGGCAGAGACACGCGTCGCAATGGCGACGTCTGGCGGTGGGTCGACCTCGGGATCCACGTCGCGGAATTATCGTGCCGCACCTCCTTATGACCGCTTCTTCCAGGCGCGTCAGACGCACCATCTTGCGTCGTTAAGGCACCATGCTCGCTCCCGCCGTTAGCCGTGGAGTCTCTCCAGACTGTCAAGTCTGCATGCATGTCCCTGAGACATGGTGTCAGAGACTGGGCATGTTTACGCCCCAAGCTGACTTCCGGTGTCTCGTCGTCCTGTCGTTGACCATCGCTCAGGATGCGGGACGAGGCCGATCGCAACTCTTGCAGAAGATCGCCCTTGCTCGGCGCAGCCTCGGGGCTTTCCGGTCTTGTCAGGATCCGGCGCGGCATCGTGTACTCCACTCAGTCGACTGCTGGGACTACATCCGGCGCTGGCGGCGCTGCCGCCGCGGCTAGGGCGGCGTCCGTCGTGGCTTCCCACGCCAGGGTCTGCCACTAGGCATAGCGCCGGGATCCTACGGAAACCAAACCGGGCTGGCGGGGTACATGATCCCCTGTCAGCCACAAGCCGATCTGTACGTCCCGGTGCAATCAGCCTCGTGTCGTTCAGGTTGGTGACGTGCAGGTAACGTAGCTTGCCTGGGCCTTCGACTAAGGTCGGTGCCCAGCGTTCGCCGCGCGCTAACCACAGCTTCTGATGATCTGATGCACGTAGTCGCAGCGGGAGCTCCAGGGACTCCGCGATCCCCACGGTAAGATATTCACCGACGTACACGGGGCGAGCTTTGTCACTGAAGATCTGACGACGTCCATGCAGCGTGACGCGTATTTCGTCCGGCAGGCATAGGGATCCGTCACCCAGATCCAACCGGATCCCAGCCGGGACCATGAAGTCCATGCCGAGGATCACTTGGTAGTCTGGAGGCAGATCGTCTCCGACCCAGACGTCGTACAGGTACACCAAGGATCCTGCCAAGGTAAGCTTGATCCGTGTGCGGCCTGTTGCGACGTACAGCTTCTCACCAATTCCGAGGCACTCTTGACTTTGACTTGTGTCGATGTAGCATCCCACCTTACGAGCAAAGGTGGCGTCAATGATCGACACCTCGGATCCTGAGTCAAGAAGCGCCACAGCTTTCTCATTGTTGATCTTGCTGTTGGCTTTCGCCTGCTTGAAGTGCTTGACGGGGACATGGTACTTCCAGTACCCGCGCGACTCGCCTGGCCGCAGATCCAAAGTCATCGCGACTTCGGATCTTTGGTAGTCGTCAACGGGTCGAAGGCTCGCGACCGCGGCCGTACGTTTCCCATGAAGTTCACATGTATTACCGAATGGATCTGCTTGCAGCTTGCTAACTTGATCCTTCGGCTTCTTCTCCGCAAATGCATAGATGAAAGAGCTAGAACGCTCGTCTCGTACCGGGTTCAACACCGGCAAGCGTCCTAGTTTAACATCTTCTCCGCAGCTTCAGGTAGGAGTCCCGGATGCTTGCTGGGGTCGAACCACTGACGGATGAGGTTGTAGAACTTCTCCATCTGGCACTTGCCGTGATCATGGAGTTGGCCACAGCCGCGACACACGAAGAAGCAGGGATCTGACGGATGTCCTCTCTTGCCACACTTCTGACAGATCAGGTGTTTCCAGCACCCAAGATCCGAGTGCCGGTTGGATCCGCAGTGCGAGCAGCGTTGTTGTCCATCCCTGCCGAAGCGCTGACGGCGGTCCTGCTGTTGCGCGTCACCTGGAGCATCGTTCGGACGTCCAGGATCCGGCGCCCTCGGTGGATCCGCTGCTGGGGGCGCCTGAGGCTGATCGCTCACAGCCGCCACGTACGCGCGGACGAGCTCTCCTTCGGATCCGGACCCGCCAGTGTCGGATCCGTATTCGGATCCAGCCTCAGTGGTCTAGATCGCTCGCACGGCACGAGCCGGAGCCGTCGGTGGCGACGGGGTCGGCTTCGGGCGGTACTTGCTGGATCCAGTCGATTTCTTCTGCCGGGTCTTCGCACGTTCACGCGCGCGGAGCACGTCCTCTAGGCGGTCGGCGTCAGACAAGCGTAGCAACGTCAGCTGATCCGCTAGTTCGGGATCCCCGAGCGTCTCAATAAAGTGTTCCACGTGCTCGAGGCGTGCTTTCGCGTCGCCGTCCTTGATCTTCAGGCGAGCGCGCATGCCAGCGACGTTGAGGCGATGTAGGTACTCCAGTGGCGTCTCTTCCGAGCGCTTGCGTGCGTCGTAATACTGCCACGCCACCGAGACGCCTAGTCCGCAGTACTGCGTCTGCAAGTTTCGGAGCAGATCGCTCCACTTCGTCCTGGTGGATCGGCTCAGCTGTCGGTACCAGTTCCTCGCGGGACCTGTCAGCAGATCCGCGAAGGTAAGGCACTTCTCTGTAGCTTGATCTCTCGTGAATGCAGACTTGACCTTGCTGATCCATCCTCTGGCACGTTCTTCATCGTGATCTTTGCCCGTGGATTCCTTCAGATCCGAGATAACTGAGATCTTGACGCGTTGGACAGCCGAGGATCCGGTCGGCGCGATCGCCGCCGCCGTCGTTGCCGTACGTCTCGCGGATCCCATGTCGAGATCGTCCGGGTCATACTCCCAGTGTTCGGGGTGATCTTGCGATCCCGCCGATTCCATGTCGACGTCTTGCTCTCCAAGGTTAGGAGGAGAGGCAGACGGTCGTGGCGCTCTGATCTTTGGACGCTCGCTCAGGGAACGAGACATAGCGGCTTGGAAGTACGTCTCCAGACCGCTTGTCGGATCCTGAGGTGGGGTTGCCGCAGCGTTCCGCCCCGACTTCGACTTCGCCAAGCGTGGGGCGGGGATCTTCTCTTCCAAGTCGTGCACAGAGCGCTCCTGCAGCATCGCAGCACCGGACGGTCCAAGCGACATCCGTCGAGATCTCGACGAACTGTTGGATCCGGCCTCCGATGTGGCGGAGGCATACTGGGACGATCCCGGGTGGTACTCTGGCGACTGGGTGTGGGCGGCTTTGGGCTCTGGCGTCTTTGCTGCCGGACGCTCGCCCACGAGGAGCTTCAACAAGTTGAAGAGCGTCGCAGCGAAAATCCGGATCGCGTCGAGCTCCAAACAGAAGAAGTCGTCAGCGTCGAAGGCTCCAGCCGTGAAGCCGGCTTCTTCTAGCAGACGCAGCAGATCCATCGCCGCGTGAGCTTGTTTGTTGTCGACGACGGGGCCTGCACCGGTCGAGTGAGGGATCCGATCAGCTCCAGCTGCATGATCCGCATCACTGGGTTCCCGCGTAGGAAATCCCTCAGCTCCGTACGCTGGTACGCCATTTCTAGCTTGGATCGTGACCAGGTAGACTTCAATACAGCACAATCTTCGCCATCCGAGTCTGGTGTCTTGAGTTTTGTTTTTGCGGCCTTCGTCTTCGTAGAGGTTGCACCTGAGGCCGCATGGGTGGTGGTGGATGAAGGATCATTCGCTTTCGCGAACGAACCTTCGTCCGGCAGATCCTGACTCGCGTCACGATCTGCGGGGGTCCCTGAAGGGACCTGGGGAGGAAAGCGAGGTTTCTTTTCCTGATCCGTTGCCAGACCATCCTCTGTTCCGTCGGCGGAGCTCCTCCCAGGGCTCGGCCGATCCGTGGATCTTGCGTTCAGCGACGCCGTCGGCGATCCCGTCTCCGTCGGCGTTTCATCTCCCGATCCATGACTCACTTGCGCATCATCTTGGGACTCACGGTGAAATCCCGCGTCGCCAAGAGATCCGGGCACGCGCACCATTGTGGTGGAGCAGATCCGCTAGAATTCTAGGGATCCCAACTCACACACACTGCGCCCAGACACCGACTAACGGAGGGGGTACTCCGATGGACGTGTAGTTGCTGAGTGGTTCACCTTGTGTACCCGTCGGCGGGCTGGTACAGCTCGCTCGTTGACACGAGATGCGCACTGGGGAGCCTTGGATGTCCTTGTGGGGACTTGAGAGGGGTGTGGATCCGCGCGGGTATTCCTGCGCACGGGATCCTAGTAGGGTCGGCCTTGAGCTCTTGAGCAGGCCTTGTGGATCCGTAATATAAATACGGGATCCGGAGTTGTCCTTGTGTTCCTTGTTCTTGTTCCCTTGCGGGGTTGTTCCTTGTTCCTTTCCGGGGGTTGCCGCTTCCAATAGCGGGATCTTGAGGGGGTTGAGAGACCGAAGGGCTCGCGCTGCCTGGCCAAGCTATCCAGGGGGCTGCCACGTGTGCAGGAAGATCGCAAAGTTTCACTTGATCTATGTATGGGGCCAATAGAAATCTCCTATACTATAGCCAAGTGAGTCTTCTTGTGCAAATTCGGTTCTGATTTATGCTTTAGCCTATCCTATCCCTGGCCTTTACTTTGGGCTCTCTGAGCCTCCCATTGTCCCTACACCTTGATCTCACTATGGATCCCATACAACCCCGACGATCCTCCCAGTTAAGTACGGATCACTCAGGATCCTCCCAACTAAGTACGATCCCTCGGATCCCCCACTAAGTACGGATCCCTCGGATCCCCCCACTAAGTACAGATCCCTCCGGATCCGATACTCACTCCTTACGGGACGGCTCTTAGGATCCGCCCCATATGGGATCCCGCGTGTCGCGTCGTCAGGATCCTTCACTTCGGGAAATTCTCGGAAACTGCAATACCACAGTACCTAGCCGTGTAGCGTACATTGCTGAGATGGAACGAAGTAGCAACAGCATGCTGATTATTGTTCTTCAATTGAACGTTAACCTCTCCCACCAGCCGTCTGCTTTTGGACGGTTTGCATTCCCAAGCAAACACCATCATCTTGCGCAGATCGATAAGCACGTCCTTATTTGTGCACACATGGCAGTCACTTGCCGAGTCCAGGATCCATTCCACACTGTTAACCATCGAACTCTGCATTGCCGAAACCTCCAAGCCAGAGTCACCACGAGACAGCATGTCCACGTCTCGCTTCTCGCCGGCTTTCCCAGCTTTCTTCTTGTCTTGCCAGCGTTTCCGCTCTGGAAGCTGCGAATCGGACTCATCATCATCGCGTCATCATTGCGTCATCATTGCGCTTCGGGTTCGGACAATTGGTTTGAATGTGTCCTTCGTGGCAATTCCAGCACTCCCGTTTGACTTCACCACTACCCTTCTTCGCACGTTGTTTGTCACCAGACCCGCCTTGCTTTTGGTTATCACTATCGATCTTGGATTTATCTCCCCAACGCTTCCGGCCTTTGCCTCTGGCTTGCTCTTGCTGGTTTGGTATTTTACCAGCTCGCGCAGATGAGATATCTTGACCTTGCTGTGGATCCTCCAATCTGGCGTCAAGCTCCGACTCAGCTCGCAATGCATTCATCACTTGAGCCGAAGAGGAAGTCGACCTTGAAAACCAGGGTTAAATTGCCGAGAGAAGCGATATCTGGAATATTTTCCTTGATTTCATCCTTCAGCTCGCATTCATAGTCCTACACATCGATCGCCACCTCGATGGGACTGTCTCCAAACCCGAGCAACGCGCACACGAAGGTCATAACCTCACCGTTCGACATCTCCATTCTGGCAACACTTCGTATAATAAGGTGGTCGGCCTGCGTAGTAAAATATCAAGTTGCATCTTCACAACGTCTAAAGGCCACTTCAACATCGCGGAAACATCAACAGCACGTCAAACCGATCTTTGGTGTATCATTGGTGTGTGGATGGGTACGGCACACCAAAAGCGGTCTTTCCGTATTCGTACTTAGCTGGACGACGGAGGGGGGAAAGCCAAGGGAGCACCGTATAGCCGAGGAAGAACCAGCCGTTCAGCTGCAGCTCGAGCGCGACCGACGAGAGCACCAAAGGCGGCGCTCGACAGAGACAGACCGCCCCAGCACAGGCACACACACACTCGACTTCCCCCTCCTCCCCCTCAAGCACAATGGGTGCGTCTTGGCGCTCCGTTCCCCCTCCTCTTGCGCTATCCCTGCCCCCTCGAGAGGGCGGAATGGCTCGTTAACCTCGTTCCATTTCTAACATAAGACGCCCCGTCATGTCTGCAGAGGACGAAGTGTACCCCATGACGCTGCTGACCGAGGAGCTCAAGAGCGACGAGGTGGAGACGCGCATTAAGGCCATGCGTCGTCTGCGCACTGTGGCGCAGGCTCTCGGGCCGGAGCGCACGCGCTCAGACCTGCTTCCGTTCCTGCGTGGTACGCCATATCTTCTAAAAACTCTTACGGACCAGGTTATTAAGCGTTAGATCTCAAATCTTTCCCTGAGCAGATGCCACGGAGGACGAGGACGAAGTGCTCGTGGCGCTGGCCGAAGAGCTCGGCGGCTTCGTGGACCTCGTCGGCGGCGCCGAGCACGCACACGTGCTGGTGGAACCCCTCGAGGTGTTGGCTGGCGTGGAGGAGACGGTGGTGCGCGACCGCGCCGTCGAGGCTCTGCAGAAGGTGGTGCCCGTGGTGCCCAGTGTGGGCAACGTGATGGTGCCGCTGGCCAAGCGCCTGGCCGAGGGCGACTGGTTCACGTCGCGCGTGTCCGTGTGCTCGCTCGTCGCCCCCATCTACGCCAAGCTCGCGGACGCCGGCCGTAAGAAGGAGCTGCGCGAGTAGGTCGATGCCTGGGGGCTGTGCTGGATGTAGAAGAGGACTAATTGTGTTGTGACCTGCAGCTTCTATCAGCTGATGTGCAACGATGACACGCCCATGGTGCGTCGTGCGGCCGCCGCCAACATCGGCAAGGTCGCGGCGGCCATGGAGAAGGAGTACATTGCCAGCTTGATCCTGCCGCTGTTCCGCGCGCTGACGTCGGACGACCAGGACAGCGTGCGGCTGCTGGCCATTGAGAACTCGGCTGCCATCGCCGAGCTGCTCTCGCAGGACGAGAACTCGCTGCACGTGCTGCCGATCGTGCGCTCTTCGGTCGAGGACCGCTCGTGGCGCGTGCGCTTCAGCATCGCCAAGGACTTCTTCCCGCTCTCTCGCGCCATGGGAACGCAGATCACCGAGTCAGAGCTGCTTGGCTGCTTCAGCAACCTTCTGCAGGTAGGGAAACGACGAAAGGCGATCGACTGCGAGCTGAGCGACTCATGAATGGTGTTGCTTTCTTTACAGGACGCGGAGGCCGAAGTGCGCGCTGCTGCTGCGAAGAATCTCTCAGGCTACATCTCCATTATCAAGAACGAGCTGTTTACGAGCGAGATCCTTCCTCTGCTGTCGTCTCTGTCTCAGGACACGGCCCCCAACGTTCGCAGTATGTGCTGGTCTCTTTCCACGCTGTGGTATTGGTACAGCGCTTGCTAACGCTCCCTATCCTGCTTGCTCATGTTATTGCAGCTGCTGTTTCCGTCGCATGCATGGAGCTCGCGCCCAAGCTGGGCGAGGCCACTTCCAAGTCGACGCTGGCTCCTTTGCTTCTGCTCTTCCTGCGTGACGAGGTTGTGGACGTGCGGCTTAACATTCTGAAGCGGATGGAGCTTCTGGCGCAGTGGATGGCCTCGTTCGAGTCCGTGCTTTTGCCGGCGATCGCCGATCTGGCGCGCGACCTGCAGTGGCGTGTGCGCGAGGCTGTGATCCTGTCCATCCCGGCCCTCGCTGGCAGTCTGGGCGGCCAGTATTTCCAGGAGCACCTGCTGGAAATTTATGTGAGCGCTTTCACGGATATGGTGGGCGAGGTTCGCCTGAGTGCCACGAAGATCCTGCCGCAGCTACTAGAGTCCCTGGGCAGCGACTACATCCTTCAGAACGTTATGCCGCGCCTGAATCAGATCTTCGAGAAGTCCGTGATCTACCAGGAGCGCGTGAATGTGCTGCACGCGCTCAAGCAGATGGCTGTGGAGAAGGTGTCGAGCGATCTGCTCACCCTCATGATGACGCTGGCCATCCGCGGCGCCCACGACAAGATCCCCAACGTTAGATTCGTGGCCTCCATGACCTTAGAGCAGCTGTGTAAATTCGCTGATGCTTCCGTGGTCGCGACTCAAGTCCGGTACGTGCAACATGGAAACATCTCCGCTGTTTATGCGGTTTGTGTGTTCGTAGCTAACTGACGCTGCGTCTGTCTCGCTTCCGCAGACCCTGCCTGACGGAACTAGTGAGCGACTCGGACATGGACGTCAAGTATTACTCGAGTATCGCGCTGGATGCGGTCCAGGGCTAGACAGTGTAGGAACGCGCTCTGTCGTGAGGATTCGCGGAGGCGTTTATCCCTCTTCTCAATTCCTTTCTGGCTTCATCTTGTGCCTTGAGCCTTCCTGATTTCCCGGACTCTTTTCGCTTTCTGTTATCCACGTTTTTGCTCTAGAGTTTAGGCAGGGCAGGAGCGGTTAGCAGCAGGCAGTCCCACAGACAATACAACGAAGGCCAGTAGAGTGGGCGAATGCTTTCGTTGCAGCTTCAGCGTCTCCAGCGGACTGCAAGACGCCTCAACCTATATCAATCTATCGTCGTATATGGAAGTGTTCGGGCTTCGATTCCTGGTAGTGTGCGCATCCGTGTTGAAGCAGGAATCCTCTGCCCGGACGGACGGAGCGGACACGCGCGAACACTTGGCTGGTCTTCTGCTATCATCTTCATCTACACGCGCGGCAGGGCGATGGTCTCGATGAAGTACTGGTGCCAGCGCGCGTCGGCCGTGAGCTCCGGGTGGAAGGCCGTGACCAGGATGTGTTCCTTGCGCGCGGCGATGATAACGTCCACGGGATCGGAGCCGTCGGCGGGCTTGGCGTTGGCCACGCGCGAGAGCACCTCGATGTGCTCGCCCACCGAGATGATGGCAGGCGCGCGGATGAACACGGCGTTGTAGGGCTCCTGGTCGAACCCTGGCGGGCCGGCCACGGCCATCTCGAAGCTGCGCACTTGCGCGCCGAAGAAGTTGCGCGACACCTCGACGTCCAGGCCGCCGATGAGCGTCTGTCCACCAGCCTCTGCGTGCTTTGCCTGCTGGCTAAGCATGATCATGCCGGCGCACGTGCCCCAGATGGGACGACCGCCCGCTACCCACTTCTTGAGCGGCTCCACGAGCCCCCAGCGCACGGCCACTTTGCCGATCGTCGTGCTCTCACCACCAGGCAGCACGAGCGCGTCCACGCCCTCGAGCTGCCCAGGAAGGCGGATCGCGACAGCCGTCACGCGCACAGGCTGGCCGTCAGCGGTCGAGGCGCGCAGGCCCTCCAGCATGGCCATGTGCTCCTCGAACGCGCCCTGCAGCGCCAGCACACCCACCGTCAGGGTCTTCGGGGTCGGCGTACTCGTGGTCATGCTTGCGGTCAGGTTGTCTCTCTTGGGCGCAGGTTGACTTGTGTGGCCCAACAAGCGTGGGCCGCTGACGTACGCACGTCTGACATGGCCCACAATGGCCCATTTTGATTTGAAATGATAATTAATTAAATTATTTTTTGAAATAACCTTTTCAAACCGAAACGGCTACATCTGATCGACTTGCCCGTCGTCCCTCTCACTCTCGCTTAACATGGCGTCCGAGGCGCATCTGCGGGCGCAGTATGAGGTGTGTCCAGGGTGGCTCCCCTACCTGCCCGCATGCTCTAACCTCTCTCCCCCCTTGTACAGCTTCTCATGAAGGAGAACAAGCTGCTCAAGACGAGCATGGAGAAGCTGGACCGCGAGAACCACGACCTCAAGCGATCGGTGTACGAGCTGACCCTCAAGTACGATCACACCCCTCTACTCGCATACCACCGTATATGCAGTCTGGAGAGGTAACCAAGTTGAAGTTGCCTTCATACTGACCATCACTCTTCGTCGTTCTGCCCAGACTGGACTCGGCCCATGCGCCGTCCTCCTCGACCCGCGCCACCGCCGCCGAGCCCTTCGCCATCGCCGACCTGCTGGCGGCCCCCGCGCCCAGCACTGAGGCGGCTGCCGAGTCGTCTTTCCGGCGCGCGCACGGCGGCTCGGCCGCGCTGCTGGGCGCCAAGGGAGACCTATACGACGCCGACGGGGACGGCGACAACCGCGTACTGGTGCACAAGTCGACGCTGCGGGCTCACGCAGGCGCCGTCTACACGGCCAAGTTCTCGCCCTGTGGGCGGCTACTGGCCTCGGGCGGCTTCGACTGCAAGGTGATGCTCTGGGACGTGACCACCAAGTTCAACCAGCCGCAGCTCGCGGCGCTGGCCAGACACTCGCAGCTCGTGATCGACCTGAGCTGGGCCGAGGACAGCGCGTCGCTCGTGTCGGCCAGCTACGACCACACAGTAAAGCTCTGGGACGTCGATAAGAGCCAGCTCATCACGAGCAAGGAGGTGGACGGACTCGTGCAGTGCGTCGCCTTCAACATGGCGGGTACGGCTGGAAAGGAGAAGGAGGAGAGGGAGACTTGTTGCTGACCTTGTGTGTTTTCTTCTTCTTGCAGATAACAACCAGTACTTCTTGGGCTCCAGTAAGTGTTGTCTGCACATGGCGGACGCGCGCTCGGATGTGTGCCGCACGTGGACGAACGATGCCATGGTTAACGCGCTCCACGTCGCGCACGATGGACTCACGATTACTACGGGAGATAGCAAGGTGAGCTCTTAGCAGATGAGGAGTCTTGGCTGCGTGAGGCTCAACTGACGCGTGCGACTCTTGCTGCGCGCTGTTACAGGGCATGCTGAAGACTTGGGACGTCCGTATGGACGCTTGCTTGGAGGAACTGTCGGTGCTGAACGACCCGGCCAGACATGCCATCTCGCACGTGCACGCGTCGCCTGGTAGTGATGGTAGCGACGATGGTCGCTTCCTCGGCGTGAACAGCTACGACAACATCCTGCGTGTGTATGACAGGCGCGCCAAGCTGATCAGCTCTCGCAGCACGAGACGCGGCCCTGGCGGTGGCAGTGATACCCGCGATAACGACCAGCTGCAGTTGGTATGCTCCGTCTCGGGCCATAAGAACAAGAACTGGCCCATCAAGAGCTCTTTCTTCCGTGGCGACGGCTATAAGTACAAGCTGGCGCTTCCGCCCCGGGGTCGTCTTGGAGGCGGCCTGGGCGGCAGTTCTGGCTCCAGCTCACGTCGCAAACTCACGGAGGGAGACGGCGAGGACTTCGTGGACCCAAGTGGTGAACGTGGCTCAATGGACTCGTCACGCGAGACGCTGCTGCTTGCCACGGGCAGTGCTGAACGCCACATTTACCTGCATGAGGTGACGCCCTCTAAGCATGCTGCTGATGCCAATAGTGGAAGCAAGGGGAATGGCTCAAGCAAGCACACCCAGACTCTCGTGCAGAAGATCGACGCTCACAGCGACCGCGTGTACTGCGTGGATTTCCACCCGACGGAGCCAATCCTTGCGTCGGCCTCAGCGGACTGTTCCATCAAGATTTGGCTGCCGCGTTCGGGTTCTAGCTCGGTCGCGCGGCTGGCCAAGTCGAAGAACTAGTCCAGCGACTGCCAACAGGTACTGCGAGTGGTGCCCGCGCCTTCTTCGTCATCGGCAGCAGCACGAGTTCATCGTCCAAGGGATCAAACACACGGGAGCCGAAAGAAACAAACGTGTATTATATAAAATCGATGCTTACCTGGCAAGCAGCGGCGGCGCTTGGCGTTGAGCTGAGCTGCAGCATGCACCTTGCAAGAGGCCCGATCAATCCAGGAACGGGCTTTCACCCAGAAGCTGGCGCTTCCGAACGAACATCTTCTTTTTGCTGGGTCTTGGTGCGTGCAGCTTCCTCCATGGCCTCGAGTTCGGTACGTCCGTCTTCAGCCATCTTGGCCAGGTACGTGCGGTGTTCGGCCACCAAAGCGGGGACCAACTCGCCTGCTTCACGAGCTTGACGCTGGGCGGCAGCGAACTCGGTCTCTTTCTGCTTGTAGGCTCAAGGTCGCAGGCAGATACCCGGGCTTGGGCATCTTTCAGCCCAGCAGCTCTCAAGTCTTGAGACTCAAGAGGATTTCAGCCGAGTGCCTATACCACCAGCAAGAAGTTGAGCGGCGGTGAAAAGCAGAGCAAGTCCCAGCTCTGTCAGTGCTTGTATCTGCTGCAGTGCAAGCTAAGCGGGGATCGAGTATCAAGTGGTGAACCGGTGTCGCTGCTAAGCGGAGCACTCGCAGCGCTGTTTTATCCTTGGCCAAGCTCCATGGTGTTGAGTTGAAGCTTTCCGAAGACGCTGGGGACGATGAACCATGAAAAGCATGAAGATATGTTGCCTGTCTCATCGGCTGCGCCACTCAATTCCGCTTTTACAATCGGTTGCAGCTCGTTCCTCGAAAATCTTTTGGTGGTCATTAGCATGGAGCTGGCGGAAAGTGATCGAATCTCGGCGGTTGAAGCACGTTGAGCGCGTTGACGGGTCCTTTCTATCCGATTGAAAACTACGTCGGACGTCTGCCAAGTCACACACGGCGATTGAAGTCCGCTATCAGTCGCCGGGCTTGACTACCTATCCGTCAAGTCACTCACCTCTACTCCATCACCAGCAGCCGACGAGACCCTGAGGCTGCCGTCATTTCTAAGGATCTCTTGCCCACGCAACGGTAGCCACAAACGCATTCGGAGCCGACCTGCCATGAACGAGACCGTTGTGGAGCGAGTGCGCCGAGAGCTCTGGAACCGCCAGCTCGATGACCAACCACATGACCAAGACGAGGGCGGCTCCCCAGTTGTCGTCTGGGGGCGGATCACCCTTCAAGATTTCGACACGTGGCTGGAAGCTCACGACAACGAGCTCCCAAAATGGGACTACGAGCCGGACGACACGGGCGACGCTGGCCGCGTCGTAGTGCACGATATGCCGTCTACCATCCACGCCGAGGTGGACTGTGCGTTGATCCTACGACTTATGGCTGATGTTGGGCACAGCGATTTCGCCCTCGTGTCCACGCTCAAGAGTGCATCGAGGCGCATGCTCGCGATGGGACGAGACCGATTCGAGCCCAGCGGATCGTTGAGACCGGCTAACGGCGCAGACACCATGCCGACCCTCGTGCTTGAGGTCGCGTACTCGGAGTCGACAAGCCACCTGCGTGAAAAGCTGCTTCGCTACATGCACCACCCGGCCATCCAGGTTGCGATCGGGATTAAAATACCCCACACTGACGAGGCCACCAACCAGTACGTCGTGCTCTTCCAGCGGAACGCCAATCAAGACATCGTCGAGCAGCAGGCCGACTTTGGCCCGGGGGTGCATCTCCCGGCCACCCCGCTCTCCTTCCCGCTTTGCAAGCTTTACCACGGTGGCCACTTGCCTCCTGCTCTGGTCGGTGAAGAAGACCGCGCGATCGCCATCGACTTGGAGTGGCTAAGCAACTTCGTCGAGTCATACCGACATTGAGTGGAGATGTTTCCTGCCTCTGCATTGCCACATTCCGTTTTTCTCTTTCTTGTTAGTTGGCTTCTCGCCTACTTGCCCGCGGATAATGCAAACTACTGCATCTTACCTCATCGCGATTCTGCTTTGAAGTTGCCTTTTTACCATCACTCTTGTGCCATTTCTGGAAATGTTTCCAAACATTTCCAAACATTTCCACACGAGGTCAAGGACAAAACACACAGAGCCAAGAAAGAAAATGAAGTGTATTATATATGCAACGGATACTCATGTGGCAAGTAGCACGCGTTTGCGGCGGCGCTTGTCGTTGAGCTGAGCTTCGGCATCTTCTTGCTGCTTGACCTGCACCTTGCGAGAGGCGCGGTCGATCCAGGAACGAGCTTTTGACTGCCAAGCGGATTCGCGAGCACGGACCACGCCGCGGGCTTCTTTCCGCAGAGCCAAGACGCGATGCTGCGCCAGCGCTCGACGACTCGCGATGGCAGCTTCAGCCAGCGCCAACTTCCGAGCGAACGCGTCTTCTTTCTGCTGGGTCTTGGTACGTGCAGCTTCCTCCATAGCCTCGAGCTCAGTACGTCTGTCTTCAGCCATCTTGGCCAGATACGTGCGGTGTTCGGCCACCAAAGCGGGGACCAACTCGCCTGCGTCACGAGCTTGACGCTGGGCGGCAGCGAACTCGGTCTCTTTCTGCTTGTAGGCCTCAAGTAGCTCAAGCTCGCGGGCAGATACCCGAGCTTTGGCATCTTCACGCTCCTTGGCGATTAGTTCCGTGAACGCTCGCTCCTCTGTCGCATTCGTTGACCGCTTCTGCTCGACGAAGGTCTCCACGTCTCGCTCCGTGGCGCGGATCTTCTGGGCCAAGTCCTCGTCCACTCGAGCTTGCTCTTCGGCCAGTTGAGCCCCATCGTCTCGCAGTGCAAGCCCTGCTTCACGCAGTTCTCGTCCGAAGAACCAGTCGTCGGCTTCGATGATCTGGTCCGTGAGTGTCTGCAGCTTTTCTCTCAATTCGGCTGCGGCATTGCGTGCGGCGGCATCGCGGACGTCTCGAGCTTCCCACACCCATCGAAGTGCGAGTGCTCGAGCCGCTTCGTTCAGCTCGAGGCGCCACTGGCGTGACGGGTCTTTGCCTTCGTCGTCCGAGTCGATGTGATCCTTCTTGCCGGCTCGTCGACGCGAGCGTTTGAGTTTGCGAGCGTAGCGCTCCATCTCTTCCTGCGCTTCGGGTCGCGGGAACGTCCCGCCAATTCGCTTCCTGGCAGCCAGCAGCCACTTCGTGAGCACGCGGCCTTCAATCGATCCGCGCGCGACGACCATCGGAGCGAACGGGACGTCGCCTCCGTCTTCGTCGCTGCCTTCATCGCTCGAGAACTCGTCCGCGCGAAGCTTTCGCATGCCCGTAACAAGCTTGTTGGCGCCACGGTTGGCCGCAGCCTGCTGTCTGGCTGTCAAGCACACGTTGCAGAGCGTGGCGAAGGCTGCGTGCTTGCGGAAGTACGCTTTCCACAGGTCGGCGTCCATCTCTTGAGCTCCGAGCTCGTTCTCGAAGCCGTCAATGAGTCGATCTAACGCGCATGGATCGTGTTCCTTGGCTCCGTCCTCCGCTGCCAGGTCCACGTGAAGCGTGTAGCCGCCGTCCTCTCGCTTGCCGCAGACAACACACTCGCTTTGGCGACTAGCAGCGATGACGCCGGCTACCAGTTTCGCAAACGTTCGTCGCTTACGAGCTCGTGCCAGCCAGTACAGCGCCAAGTCTCGCGATGCGCCCTCCACCGGCACGTTTGACCAAGCTCGCCGCATCTTTTCCAGGTCATCCTCCGAGTCGGACGAGATGTCGGACCTGTCGCCCCGCAGACGGCGCCCTTCGCCCATGTTGACCAGCTCATGGTACATATCGCGCACGTATTCCGAGTTGGGGCGGCCGTCGCCTGCCGGGCCTTCCGTTGCTTGCAGTGTTCGCGGCGTGAAGAGCTCTGCGAGATGCTGTAGAACCCACGGCCGGTTGCGCTCCAAGAACCGGTGCCGGAATCGCTCCGAGTTGAGCGCCTGTAGCTCCAAGCGTTCGCGTTCCAGTTCTCGTTGGCGACCAGCGCCCAACGCTAGCTTGGCGGCGAGGTCTTCGTCCAGTGTGCCGTCCGCGAGCTTGCGCGGCTTCCAGACCTTCAGCTTGTCGCCCAGGCGGATGCAACTCATCTCCAGTGCCCGCATGAGGAAGTACACAACGCCAATGATCAACAGCGTGATCGGGTCTCCGAAGAAGCTGTAGCTGGCTCGAAGACACACCGACACACCCAGCATGCTCAAGAGGATGCCGGCCGAATAGATCACCAGCAAGAAATAAAGCTGCGACGAGAAGCAGAGCAAGTCCAGGCTCTGGCAGCTCGGGTGAATGCTTTCGTCTGCTGAGGTGTGCGCTAGCGGCCATCGCGTGTCGCGCGTGGCGAAGCGGTGTCTCTGGTATGCAGAGTACTCGTAGAGCTTCCATCCGTGTGCCAGCTCCATGGTGTTGAGCTGAAGAGCTCCGAGAATGAAGTTGCTGGGAATAATGAACACGGAGAATAGCGCGTAGTACAGCAGGTCTGTCTGCCGCACGCCGTAGAGCGCCGGCATGCGAGTGTCATCGCTGAAAAATGCTTGAAAAGCCAGCACGATCGGCGCCATGAAGAGCTCCGTGAACACGACGCTGTAGCCCGCCACGCCTTCGAGAACGGCCTCCACCCCCGCAGCTTCATTGTCGATCCGCTCGCACACCCGCTTCCATTCCGCCTCGTCCTGCGCTTTCTGCTCTCGAGTGCGTCGACGTCGCTTCTTCATCCTCCGCTGAAGCGAGAGACGCCACTTGGGCCACAGCGCGCGCATGCGGCGCAGCAAAGGCGCAGTGTACAAGTGCTCCAGCATGACCAGAGTCAAGTTGACGAAGTAAAAGAGCGTGAAGCCGATGAAGTCCGCGGAACCCATGGCCATCATGCTCTCCGAGGCCGAGAGCACCACGCAGAAGGGCAGCGTCAGCAGCTTCTCATGCAGGAAATGCTCGAGGATGAACTCCATGGCGGACCGCATGATCTTGAAGAGCACGAGATAGCCGTAGATGTTCTCGGTGAAGGACGGCGAGTACGTGAACTCCCAGAAGACGAGCACGGCGGCCATGAAGCACAGCGTGGTGAGCAGGAAGTTGGAGCGCTTCCAGACGCGCGGGTCCCAGTACTCGTTCTCCTCGTCCTTCTCCTTGTCCGCTTCGACCGAGAACGGATCTGCTGGAGCCGAGACCGTCATCTCCTTGTACGCGTTGTCCTCGGGTTTCAAGTCGAGCGTCTCTGGAACGAGCAACCGCGAGCCAAGCAGCAGCAGATAGATGCCGATGATGATCAGACTCAAGCCTACGCGACCTCGCTTGTAGTTCTGCACGCGCGTCTTGTCCAGCGAGATCTGGTCCAGCCAGTCTCCGGCCGTGTCCTCGAACGAGGCGGCACTTGGCGTTGTGAGGGGCGTCTCCGAGGCCAAGACGTGCCACCAAGTGTAAATCAACAGGCATGGTACGAATATGGGCACACATGCCATGAAGATGCCGATGGGAGGCGGCGACGCCACGTTCTTGAGCAACAGCTTCATGCGGAACTTGGGCGGCCGCTTCATCTTGGTGAACAAGCGGTTGATGACCCAGATGACGAACCCCAGGATCATACTCGCCATGGCGACAAGCGTGAAGAAGCCCAGGTACACGTCCACGGTGAACTGGAAGAGGTTCATGAGCTGGAACCAGTCCAGCGGTTCCCAGGAGACCTGCAGCGTGTACCCTTTCGACGCCAGTTGGTTGGTGGCCTTGCTGAGCGTGCACGGAGAGATGCCCTTCTTGGCCAGAGTCGCCAGTAGATCGGCGGATCTCGTCACGGCGCACAGGTTGCCGAAGTTCACGTAGGCTTCCACCAGCCTCTTTTGTCCGGGCGTGACCTGGTAGTAGCTCAGGTTGAGATAAACCTCCTGCGGCACCGCCAGCGGAAGTCCAGCATCTCCTCCCACTTTGACTGGAATCAGCGCGTCGGTGTCCAAGTAACTCTGCAGCGTATCCGAGCGCCCCCACGCGGTTCCTGTAGCTGCGTCACCTTCCGCTACGAAGGCATCGGTTGACGCTGGATCACGCGTGATGTGGAACAGCGTCGTGCCCGTCGGAGCCTCGTACCACCGCAATTTCTCCGCTCCGCCCTCGAGGTTTTCCTCGTAGAGACATGAGAGACTCACACCCCGTTGGAACGTCGCGAACGTCGTGGCTGCTTGGGCTGAATCGGAGCTGGACGTCAAGGACGACGTAGCAGAAGAGATGGACGAAAGAAGTGACGACGAAGCCGCCACTTCCGCCGTGTACTGGATCAAGCATCTGTCGGCGTTCGGCGTGAGCTTCTTCCGCCACGGGTACTGGTCCACCTCGACGGTCTCGTCATAGCTCACCATGGTGCAGTCTGGATGCGTCTCGAGCATCTTGAAGAGGAAAAGGTGCGAGTCGAACCCGCGGCAGGACGAGAAATAAGGCAAGTAAGGGAGCGCGAGAAACTCCGAGCCGTCGAGCTCTTGAGCCCACCACGAGGCCGACCGCTGCATGACTTCCAGCGGATCCGGGACAGGGTACAGCCCGAAGTAGTCGGTTGGAGGCACCACCACTGCGTCACTGCTGGCGCTGCCATTGCCACTCGAGTTCGCCGAGACCAACTCCCCGATGCTGTTCTGCTCCGTGTTGCGGACGTAGCCTCGTTTGCTCGGAAGCTGCGGGTCACCGACGAAGATGTCGGCCATGCGGTTCATGAGCAGCGTGCTCGCCACCTTCTGCTTGTAAGTGAGTGTGCCTGCCACCCGCACGTACTCTTCCGGCAGGTTTAGAGGCAACATCAAGTCGTCCATGTCTGTCTGCTGCATGACAGCGAGGAATGTGTTGCTCGACGGCGTCGACGGCGCGTAGTCCGCGCGTCCAGGCGTGAAGACGGTCAAGTCGAAGACGTCTTCGGTGAACCCTTCGGCGAAGGCGCGCACGTAAAGCCCATGCACCAGCTCGACGGCCATCGTAATCTCGGTCTTTTCAAGCGCAGCCACACTGAACTGCAGATATCCGTGCTTGTTGTCGGGAAAGCCTCGGTCCACGACCGCCGTGTCCTCGAAGAAGTAGGGCATTTCCTGCCGCTCACACGCACAACAGCCTGCGACGTTGGTCGTTTCGTTACTCCCGCTGTCGGCTGCTCTTCGAGAGAGCTCGGCAAGAGGCAGCGTTCGACGCTCACAGAAGAACGGCATGTTGTTGCAGACCAACGTGTCGCCGTCGTATTTCTCCAAGCACTGGGCATACAGCCGCGTTGCGGTGGTGTTGTCGTCGTCGGGATACGTACAGCTCGGCGGCTCGTCGGCCAGGTCGCACTTGTACTGTGGCGGACACGGCTTGCAGTCCTGGTACACGGAGATCTGGTAGTGCGCTCCATACGTCATGTTGCGGTGCAACTGGGTCGTGTTGATCGTCACGACCGCCACCTCGAAAGGCTCGAGCACGATGCTGCCCAGGCCGTGGCCTGCAACACCCGTCAGATCCTGGAAGTCCGAGCCATTCACCACGCGGTCGCTCGTCAGGGGCAGAGGACTCGTGCGTTGCAGGACTTCGTCGCCCGTTTTGATGCAGTGGTAAATGTCCTCGGACCCCGTTGCTGACGTTGTGCCGTTCGGGCACTTGAACATCTTCGAGCACGCACAGGCGTCCAGTCTCAGGAGATCTACTTCGCTGTCCTCACTTGAACCGGACAGGAACCCTGCAACGTCTGGCGTTTCTTCGCCGAAATCCTCGACCAACTCGAACGCGTGATGCAGATCGTACACGAACGGATCCACTGACGCGGATTGAGCGGCGTACTTGGCCTTCACTAGCCTCTGAAGCTCTGCGTACGAGTGTACCGCCGTGTGCTCCGTCCAACCGGTTTGGAAGGAGACACCGCTGCCTCCTGTCGCCACTAACGCAGTCAGCTCGACCGGTTTTGAACCTGGAGTACCCGAGAAGACGCACTGCGTGGCAGAGTTGTGCACTTCTGCCCAGCCAAAGCGCTTGCGGTCGTAGACCGTCGGCTTCGTCGTTGACGGCGCCACGGTACACTTCCAGAGCTGGAAGACGCGGCGCACCACCTTCATCTGGGCGACACAGTCGCAGTCATTGCGCCGCAGTGCAAGCGCCACCGATCGCCATTTGTGGTCCCGTGCACACAGCTGGTTGCGCTCTTCGGCGCGGTTCACTACGACGTGTTTGTCCTCGTTGTTCGGGTCCTGCCGCAACTGAAAGATCTCCCTGAGGTCGTCGTCGATGCCGTCAAAGCACCGCATATCGTGCGCCGATACCACGCGGATGTCTCCTTCGCCGACGTACTTGGTGTAATTCATGAACAGGAACGGGTTGCTCTCTTCGCTCGAGAGGCGTCGACGCAGCGCGTCGTTGGCTACTTCACCGAGCAGCGGGTTTGCCGTGCCTGTCGGGCAGAAGTAGCCTGCTGGACACAAGTATCGCTCCTTCTGGGACTCGGCCGTGCCGGCCACGCAGTATTTGCCGGCAGGACAGAGGTCATGAAGCTGGCCCCGTGGCGAGTCCAGCGTCAAGTCCGGTGTTGTGCCCGCCCCGCAGACGTAGCCGGCCGGACAAGGGTGCGCAAACGCGGTGTCTGCAGTAGTCGACGAGTCACACACGTAGCCCTCGGGGCATGGCTGTGCCTGCGCTACAACTTCGACAGCGGATGCACTCTTCGTCCAGACCGAGGCGGAGCAGAAGATGTCGGCCTCGCAGGTGCCCGGGTACCATTGCTTCTTGAAAAAGAACCCCGGCGTGCAGTTGCGTGCGACGTCAAACGCTCTGGAGACCGGCAGATCGATCGCCAATGAGCCGCGTGCGAACATGTTGGGCGCCGGGTACTGCGCGTCGTCGCCGTATCCTTGGTGAGGAACACCAAGGCCGGTGCTGATCTCGTAGAGAGACCCGTGGAAGTCGGCAAAGCGTTGGTACAGATCCGATCCTCTTGGCTGCGAGTTCTCATAGCAGCGTCCCGCGTCGCGATTCGGGAGGAAGTGAGCGCCTCGCCCAAGCTCGTCGATCCAGGGCTCCAATAACACCCCGAAGAAGTAGTTGGAGCCTCGCTCAAGACACTGCGCGAACGTCAAGTTGGCTGCGACGGGCGTGTACACAAAAGGAAGGTCGTCGACGATACACGGATTCGAGATGCCGTCGATGGGGCAGACCGTTCCTGGCGCACATTCCAGACACTCTTCGACGCCACGGAGCTCCCAGTTCTTCGACCACGTGCCTTGCGGACAAGCAAGACAGGCCAGACCATCGGCCGTCAAGCTCCCACGATACGACCCAGGCGGGCAGATACTTGCGACGGCAGCGCCGTCGTTCTCACAAGTTGTGCCGGGCGGACACGGCACACACTCCTTGGACTCGATCGTCGGTGCGTAGTATCCCGGAGCGCATTCCGCCGCTGCCACGGTGCCTTCCAGCTGAGCGAACGTGCCTTTGGCCGTCGGGATTGGCGCTGCCGTTCCGCTTGGACACGTGAAACCAGGAGGGCAGAGTCCGGATCCTTTGGGCGAATACGACCCCAACTCGCAGTAGAAACCCGCCGTGCAGTTCTGTGGGTAGCTGTAGTCCCCGACACGCACCTCGTCCGCCACAACGCCTTTGAGGCAGTAGGTCCCAGGCTTACAGGGATACGGCCGCAACCTCGTGTCGTTGCGAAAGCCGTCGGACGTCGCTGTGCCTTGGAGGCAGTAAAACCCTCGAGGACACAGACTGTTGGGTGAGGAGAGCGCCGTCTTGCTGCACACGTAGCCTGGAGGACACAACGCCGGCATGACGCGACCATATCCTGGACAGATAAACCCCGCAGGACACGACGTGCAGTTCGATTGCGCCGTCATGCCGTTGAAAGTACCCGGTGGGCACGGTAGTGGTGCGATGTGACCCGTTTGAGGACAATACGAGCCTGCTGGACACGGGATTCGCGTCCCGAACGGACAGTAGAAGCCTGGAGCGCACTCGCCAAAGCCGCGAGGATTCGCGCTGCCCTCGGGGCAGTACATGGCCTCGAAACAGGGCTGAGAAGTCGAGAAGTTCTTCATGAGGGAGTCGCTGGCTGCCGTTCCAGGGTGGCAGTACGACCCGGCAGGACAGACCACCGGTCGGCGTAGCGCGAAGTCGGTCGAGTCGTAGTCGAAGTACGTGTCTTCAACGCGTAGGTTGTCGGCGTCTGCGAGTTTCATGCAGGAATCGTCCAGACAGAAGCGACCGCGCATGGGTGTGTCAAACGGAGAGCCCGGACTCAACGGGAGCTGACGGAGCTCCATCCAGAACCGGGAAGGGTGGGCGCTTAGCTGCAGCCCGAAGTCGTCCGTCTCGTTCCGCCAGCAGCCGCTCTTCCTTGCCTGAACACTGAGTCGCGGGGATTTACCACGCTGTCGACGTAGTGTCGTGGGCTTTTCAGCAGCGGATGGGGAAGCCACGAGCATTCCGGTGTAACTTGGAGTCGGCGTACACGTCGTCGCGGTCGTGGCCGTTCCTTCGAGACAATAGTGTCCTTCAGGACAAGGCTGGTCGGCCTCTTCGATCCCCGTGACGTCGCAGACGTAGCCCGCTGGACACAAGCGCGGCACGTGCATGCCTGTATGTGGACAGTGATAGCCGATAGGACAGCGTAGACACCCGGCTTGCGCGGTCTTGGGCTGGTACGTGCCTCGAGGACACAGTGTGAAGACTGAATTCCCGACGCCAGGACAGTACGTGCCACGAGGACAGGGAACTTTCCCGTTCGAACCTTGAAGCTGCTTGGGACAGAAGAAGCCGGTCGGACACGCTCCGAGGAACTCAAACGCTACGTGGCTGGAGGTGAAGTCCTTGCCGTTGTTGGACACCTCGAAGAGCGCGTGTCTTGGCTGAGCCAGATCGTGGAATTTCTGTGATCCGCGCCTCGAATCGTCGTACAACATCGGGTGTTCTACTGCACACAGAAGCAGCTTGGAAGTCACGAACGTCGCTGGGAAAACGTGGAGCCCAAGACGACAGGACAAGGCTGTCGTGTTGATGAAGTTGCGTCCATAGGCGAAGATAGTGAGCAGTTCATTGCTGTCGAAAGCCTGCGTCGGCGCGATCGCTTCTAGTGTCTCGTCCTCGTAGTAGAGGAAGTTGATGCCACTGAGAGAAAAGTCCTGCTGGTTGTTCGACACCTCCACAGACACCAAGCGGGTGAGATACTGCGGATAGTAGTGCGCGTCTGGGAACAGATAGACGCTGCCAACGTTCGGGTCTGTCCACTTGTTCCGATACTCCGGCAGTGGCGTCGGCATCAATCCACCACTGTGTACGGGTAAGGGCGGAGTTGTGCAGCGCATTTTCGTTGAGCTTACGTACTCCCCCGGCGTCACCACGTACCCGAATCGACAGGAGATCAACGAGGAGTTGACGAATGCCACACCATCGACGTCGATTCTCGTTCCAGCGGCAACCGCAGGACCAAAAGTAGGCGAGATGGAGCGAACGCCTTGTTCCGCGTAGTAGATAAACGGCACGAGGGTGGATGTGTAGTCCTGATCATTGCGAGTCACCTGGAGCGTGAACACGCCGGGACTATGGGGTGGCGCTATGCACAGGATCTCGTCGTAGCTGATCCAGTTGGCGACTACAACGACTTCAGCGAACTTGCAGCGGATTTTAGCGGCCTTCTTGAACGGTCCACCCGTGATACGAACCGAGAAGTTCCCCGTTACCGATCCCAGTGAGGGAAATACCGAGTCGACTGCCATCTCGCCGTCGTACGTGAACACCTTGTTGCTCTTGGTGAACATGGACGTAACCGCATTCATCTCGCCAAAGAGCCCGTGGTTGGCAACTTCCACGTACACGTCTCCTTGCTCGAAGCCGCTAGGAGCGACGCACGTGAACTGCGTCGAGTTGATGAACGTGGCGGCTGCTGTAACACGTGAACCAAATTGACAACACAGACTGCTGGTGTTCTGGAAGTTGATACCAGTGATGACAACCTCCGTCCCGCCTTCCAAGGGCCCATGATTCGGTTCAAGCGAGAAAACGTCAGGCGCTGGAGTGTAGTGATACACGACGCCACTTGTGGAGTAGTCTTGATCATTGGAAGAGACCTCGACAGCCACTTTCACGCCGTCAACACCGAATCCTTTCTGGAGTCGGGTAGTACTGGCGTCTACGAAAGAGCCACTAACTGTTGTTGTGTCCAAGTGAAGTAAAGGAGTTTCGAGATAAGCGATCGGGAAAGTGACGAGCCACTCGTACGCCCAGTTGGCCACCACTTGCCCCCTAGACACCGTCGTTCCAGCCAGGCCAGGAAGCAGTGAAATCGTCTGCGCCATCGTATTCGCGTCGACGTTGAACGCCATGGATGACGTTCTTTCAGGAGTGCAGTAGGCTCCGATAGTCAGATCGGCGCAGGATTCCTTGGCGCTTAGTAACGAGAACGATCCGGACAAAGCCGACAGAGTCGAAGGGTAAACAGCAACGTGCACGACCAAGTCAGCAGGAGTTGATCCGATCAACTCGATCGTCAAAGGCAGAGGAGGATTTCGTGTGCCTTCAGTAAGCAGGATCGACCACGTAAAGCCCATACCAACCGCAGAGGGATAGCGCTCCACAACCGTAGCGCCAAGACCGGGGATCGTTGCCAACACTGCCTTCAATTCAGCTGCGAGCATCGTTGCAGAACTAACGATGGAGCTTCGCTTGTTGTCCCACACCACGTTGAAAGTCACCGTCGGAGCGACGAGACTGGTGTAGATCGAGAGACCCTGCACCTCGCTGTGCCCACCGCCTTGAATTTGCTGGACGTTTGCTGTCACTGCGGTCCCCACCAACTTTAAGGGATCAACTGTCATCACCGCCGGCGTAGCGACCGCTGCATCAAGAGACAGGAACGTGACTTCCCACTGAATGGCGTTCCCTACTTGAGTCCGTGAAACACTGACGGACGCCAAGGACGGCAACTTCTGCAGTTCATTCTGCAATTCAACGCCGCTCGGGTTTGTTACGTCAATGTCCGCCGTCTTCTGGCCACGGTAGCTCACTTGAATCGTTCCTCCGATCCTTGCCGTCTCTTGTGAGAGTAAGCTGACCTGCATAGCCACCTTGACACCCGACAGGCTGTCGTAGTCAATACTGATAAGCTGGCCAGGATGGGGCATTCCAAGCGGAAACGTGACTTTCCACGTCATTCCTCCAGCGGAATTCGGTCCTGAGCGTGCGACCTGGACCCCGTCATCGTAAGGAATGGACTGGAGGAGCTGAATAGCCGTCGCCAAGTCTTCGGACGATACGTTCCATCGCAGTGGTGGCGTGCGTACACCTCCGTACGAAAGCGTGAAGCCCCCTGCGATCGGTACAACGCCGTCCCGTACCGTTAGACTCTCCAGCTTCACCCCCTGCCCCGTAACACCCTTGTTCACAAGTTGCAATTGTCCAATGTTTCCGGATTCTTTGGTAAAAGTTATGGCAAATACCTTGCCAAAGCCCGGTGAAAGCTGCGATACCGTGACATGCACGCTGTTTCCAGTACCGATCAAAGCCGACAGAGCGCTTTCCACTTGGTCTGTACTCGCATCGACGTCCAGATCAACGGACGACTTTCCATTCAACATGAAGGCGACTTGACCACTGATTCGATTGCCGCGTTGGGTTTCCAACACCTCAACGCGCGGAGATTCGCCTTGTAGATCAACACCCACTGCTTCCAACGTCGGGACGTCACCGTCCGATTCAGAGAAAGTCACCATCCAGGCCCCTCCACCATTGACATCCCCAGCTTCAGCAGTGACTGTGACGTCGTGGATAGTCGTCAAAGTCTTCAGTGCTGCAGCAACTTGATCTCCCGTTGCGTCAAAGTTCAACGCCGCTGTAACTTCTCCCAACTTGAGCGCGAACGTCCCTCCCAAATCCTCTCCAGTCCCGTCCGTCACTGTTGCTACAGATTGAGTAGCTCCACAGTCTACAAGTGGCAGGTTTCCAGCCCAGTCGACGTAAGTTACAACCCACGGTCCTCCGGCAGCGCCCCTGACATCAACCTGGCCAAACACGGTACCAAACGCTAGTTTAACGTTCGATGAGGCCGCATCAAACGCAATCTCGTCACTTGTACTACTACCAAGGCTGCACGTAAAGCTGCCGCTCGATAGGCTGGTCGAGATCTGTTGCTGCTCGCCTTTGGCTCCAATTGAGAACAGAGTGACACCAACTAGTCCATTGCCCTGCGCAAGAGCACTGACGTCTGTCGTGATCGTCCGTGTATGACCTGGGAATCCAGCGAAAGTCACCTCCCAAGTGTACGCGTTATTCAGGAAAGGACCCGTTCGAGTAACACCCACAACATCGTTTGAAGTGCTCAAAGCCTTGAGAGCACTCATCATTTCGACGTCTTCGGCGTCGTAGATGATAGAAGACGTCTTTTTCCCATCGATAACAAGAGAAAACGAGCCAGAGAGCGGCGCTCCGCCTCCTTTAACTATCTCTGTGACACCAATGGAGAGATCATTTGATTCCGAGTCGCCGAGGGAAAGGTTGTAGACTTCGAGCATTGGAACGTCACCGACCCGTTCAAGGAACTCAACTGTCCACGTACAAGACCCCAGAGAGTCTCGTGTCGTCTTGGTGACAGCCACTTCCCTGACATTATCGAGGGATTCTAAAGCCGCTTTCACTTCTTCAGGGGTGGCGTACGAGGTCAAAGTTCCGGTCTGCTGCTGCTCCAGCACGAGGCGAAATGATCCCCCGATGAACGACGTCGCGCGCATTTCAATCGCTTGCAACTCATGAACCAGCGACGTGATGGAGCTTGAAAGCCTGAACACCTCGCCCGAATACGCTTGAGAACGAACGCGAATGGACTGGATCTCCGGTACCACATCGCCCGACACGGTAAGCTTCTGTATCTCCGGCACTAAATCATCGCCTGTTGTGGCGATCTCTTGCACTGTGGGCTGCAAAGCTGAGGACGCTACCGTAATGCGTTGGATCTCCGGGATGAAAGTTTCTGTGGCAAGCTTCAAGCTCTGAATGTCTTGAATTGACTGTAACTTTGGGGCAGCGCACTGCGCTGTTGAAGCGGAAAGCACGTTTGCTGTCGTAACGGCGTCTCCAAATTGACACGTGACGGTCTCCGCTCCAGCCGTGAAGTTCCCGCCGACAACGTCAACGATCTGTCCTCCTTCGATGTCCCCACTAACCGGATAAATCCTCGTGACAAACAGAGGTTCTACGTACGCGAATGACAAGTTATACGCCGAATAGTCCACGCCATTATCAGAAATCTTGACCGCAACCTGCCCCGGTTTCAAAGCAGCTGGCGTCCTGCAGCCAACGTGCGTTTGGTTCGTGTATTCCGCCATCACCACTTTACTGCCGATCTTGCACGAGTAGCTGCCATCTTTATCAAACACAATCCCAGAAACATGAAGCAAAGTGCCACCACCGATGACACCGTTCAGCGGCGTCAGCAGCAGAGATCGTGACGTATCAAAAGAATACTCAAAGGCACTCGCGTAGACGTCAAAGTCGACGCCATTGGCTCCGATCGATAACTGAACGACTCCTGCACTTCGTCCCCGTGGAGAAATACACACGACATGAGCTGGATTTGAGGCAACGGTGCCTCTCACAACCTCCGAGCCGAATCTGCAGAACACCGTTGGAGCCGGGAATGCAGTTGTCAGTGATAACCGCACGGGAGTTCCTCCACTGACTGGACCTCTTGTTGGTGTTGTTAATCCAACTTCTAATGTCGAAAGATCGACTTCAGTTAATCCTCGTTCAACCACAACCGGAGTGAAAGTGAAGTTCCTCTCGGTCGTCACGAAGTCGACGCCATTGTTTGACACTTCCACTTGAGCCACTGCCGTCACATCTTCGAACCATTTATCCCCTGAAACTGGCAGCGCGACGTCGAGAGAGGGTGTGGTACAAGTAAGGAAACTGTCGCTCTGGAACTGAGCAGGAATTTGGATCCGTGTTGGCTCCGGGCGGCTTGGTAGATCCAACGTCAATGCGCAAGAAAGCGACGGGGAGTCAATCACCCCCGACATGTTGATCTTTAACGCTGTGCCACCAGTGCACGGGCCAACAACCGGAGACATTGAGAGGAATTCCAGCTGTGGATAATACTCAAACAGAGCTCTCGTCTCCGATTCAAACTCTTCCCACTGTGTGTTCGGATCATACGCTTTGAGGGAAACGTACATGGTTGTCGATTCCTCTTGAGGTGGCGAGAGGCACCATACGCTAGTGGCACTGACAAACGTTGCAGTTGCTTCTTGGTCACTGAAAACACACACGAGACGTGGGCCAGCGACGAAGTTGTCGCCTTTGAGCGTAACATTCGTCCCTCCAGCGACTGGCCCCATGATTGGGCTCACGGACGTAACCACAGGAACTTCCAGACCTGCGAAGAATGGAGGTTCTTTCGCTGCAATGGGGAAGCTGACATCGACTGTGAAGCTGTTGGTGCTGAAGTCGCACGCGTTGGTTGACACTTCCACAGTAAATCGCCCAGTGGAAATCACAGGAACACGACATTTCACAGCGTTGAGCATCGGATCAATCGGCTCCGCTTTGACCACCACAGTCCCAAACTTGCACCATGCAGTGACAGATGCATCGATGCCTGTGGTTTCAAGAGTAACAATCGACTGATCTCCCACGAAAACCTCAGACGGACTAAGGCTAACCACTTGTGGAGGATCCACGTACGAGAAGAACACGTCAGAGTCCTGAATCGCTATAGGAGACGTTGTGAGCGAGTCAACTTTGACCATTGACACACTCACGACTTGCTCCGAGCCTGCAAAGTGCGCAGGTGACACACATTCCACTGTCTGAGACGTCATCACGCGAGCCTCAACGAACGACGCGTCGAAAGCGCAGTAGAGGGCGATGGAGCTTCCAAACCCTTCGCCCTGGATACTAACAACCGTGCCTCCTAGGAAGGGACCAGACGTTGGGTAGATCGAGTAAACGACCGGGATATCTTCGTACGAGAAGCGCAATGGATCCGAGGCGTAGTATACGCCGTCAACCGAAACAGAAACTTGGACAACTGAAGCGCGGGACGAAGCTGGTAACACGCATTCGATCCATCCATCACCGAGGTTAGTAGCAGACACCACTTGAGTCTCACCAACGTGACATTTGAGGTTCTGGTACTGGGAAGATATGTTCTCGCTCCAGATCTTCACGCTTATAGGCTTTTGGATCGCACCTTGAAATGGTTCTATACGAAGTAACTCGATCGGAGGCTGAACCAGAATTTGCAGCTCACTGTTCGACACATCCTGGCCATTGTTGGAGGCTTCAAGACTCAGTACACTCTCTCCAAGCCAAGTTCCGCTAGGCATTTCATTCACCAAACACTCGATAATACTCGAGGTGATGAACAGCGCAGGAACGAGAACTCCTCCAATGATACACGAAAGGAGGAGCGAGTCGAGAAAGTTGGCGCCAATGAGTCGAAGGGCAGAAGCATTCGTGGCTCGAATCATGGACGGTGAAACCCTTGAAAGCACTGGAACTTTGTGGAAATAATAACTCAATGCCTTTCCAGCCTTGTACTGAGGCCCAACGTCTGCAAGCCGAGCGACCGAGAAGGAGACCGACCCGACTGTAAACCGGCTTGGAGAAATACACTCAGCTAAACTTCCATTAACCACAGTAAGCGGAGACGGTCTCGTACCGAAGACGCAGACCAAGTCCGTCTCGTTCGTTTCGCCGTAAAAGTTTGAGCCAAACACCTGCACTTTCGTGTTCCCACCAAGAACTCCGAACGTTGGTGCGATGCCGTACACAACAAACCGTTCTTGGTACAGAATGGTCAGTTTATCGTTCACGAAGTTGACACCATTGAGAGCAAAGTAGACACTATAAATGCCCGCGTCCAAGTAGGGGGCAGGACAGAGAATCCGAGTTGAAGAGACCCATTGGACTTCACAAGGCATTCCTTCATCCCCGACACGACAACGCATCGTCTCACGCGCCGTGCTAGTGAAGCCGGTACCTTGAATCGTAAGGGTGACGTTGTTCTGGTCGAGGGTCAAGCTGATTTGAGGCGGATACACCGACTGAAGCACCGGTCGCGGACGAACGAGGAACGTCAGGCTTTCACTGTAGTCAACTTCGTTCGCCGATACTGCGACGCTAACGACTCCATCGACCAGATGATCAGGTACGTCGGCTGTGAGAATTGACGTGGACACGAAGTAGCCAGAGACGATTCGAGCCTGGCGACCGACATCAAACCGTACTGTCATTCCGTCTCGGAAGCCGGAGCCAGAGAGCGTCACAATGGTTCCTTCAGCTGACGAGCCACTCGGAGGAGAGATATCGGTCACCTTTGGGAAGACCGAGTACTCAAACTCAATACTAACTTGCTTCGCTGCGTCAAATCGATCCTCCAGATCAAGCGATCTCCAATAGAAGGACACGGGAAGCACTGCAGCTTTCTTCACACCTGGAGAGATGCAAGTCACGGTGTCGTTTCCCACCATCACTCCTCGTGTGTCCTGTTCTCCAAACGAACAGAAAAGTCGAACTTCCTCTTTCTTGAATGCGTCGGCGTGAGAAAGTGTGAGCTCGACTATGGTTCCTCCTTCCAGGAGCCCTGAATTGGGGCGTATCTCGGTGATAAATGGACTCACGTGGTACTGCACTGGACGATCAAAGAAGACAAAGTCGACGCCATTGTTGCTAACCCCAACGGCAACAGAAGAGAGCCGAGCCTTACTGAGAGGACAACGTACTTTTGTGGAATCAATGAATCGCGCTTCCACCGTCAAATCGTGCGAGCCAAAAGCGCAGGACAACTCCGTCGAATTGAGGAAGTTTGAGCCAGTGATCGTCACGAGCCCTCCACCATCCGTTGGAAGACTGCGCATGGAGACGTTTGCTATACGGATAAGCGGCGTGTACGTGAACCCAACGGCGTTCGAGCGAATGCTTGTACCAATCGCAAGTCTTACAGCAACCACCGATCCATTACTTTCAGGCGGAGTCGTACACGTAACTTCAGTTGCTGTGACGGCGCTGGGACTTACCTCAACTTCATCAAACAAGCACACGATCGATTCATCATCCAACGAATCTCCAGACACGATAACCAACGTTCCACCGCTCTTTGGGCCGTGATACGGCTTAATGGAGTTGACAGAAGGCTCGGGGATAAACTCTAATGCAGTATCGGTAATATACCGCTCCTTCCCACCCACAAGAATGCCAACTGCAGCTTTTCCGGGCGTCCATAGTGGCGTGTAACACATCAACTCGGTGCTCGATACGTAGTACGCTGGCAGGGTCAATGTGCTACTGGTGCGAACAAATAAACAGTCAATGGATCCGTTGGCGTATGAAGACTCTGGAGCCAGCACTATGTGGAGCTCTGTACCACCAGAAGTCGAGATTTGCTGGGGAGATACGCTCCAAATGTCCACGAACTCGTAGTAATACACAGCCTGTCGACTGCTGGTGTAGTCGACTCCATTCAGCGTAACTTCTACAGCTACATAACCTGCTCTTCTCCAAGGAGGGGCAACGCACGAAATTGTAGTTGAAGAGATAAACGTAGCGCTCGTGACTGTCGAATCGCCAAATTGACAATGCAAAGCGCTAGACGCGACAAAGTTTGTTCCTGAGAGAAGAATCTCGTCCCCTCCGTACGTTTTGATAGTTCTTGGACTCACCAATTCGATCGTTGGAGGGTCGTAAAAGGTAAACCACAACGGAACACCGTCTCCAATTAACGTGTTGAAAGCGACAACGTTTACTCGAATCTTCTGGGAGGTGTTCAAAGCAGGAGAAATGCACGATAACGTCGAGGAATCAAGCAGATCAGCTAGTACGTGGCTGCCGTCAAACGCACAGCCATACGAGATTTCTTGATCAAGTTTTCCGCGAACGAGTACTCGTGTTCCACCCGATATACTACCAGAATTTGGGTAGATACCATCGAAACGTGGTGCAGCATAGTAGGTGAATGCTGCTGCTTCAGAGCCCACGAATGCGTCGCCGTCTAAACTCACTTCGACTGAAAGAGTGAGTCTATTTACGTTTTCAGTAGATTCAACAGTCAACGTTGACAGCAAAGGAGCTTTGCATCGAACTTCTGTACGATTCACGAACGTAGCAGGTGTATGCAGTTCTCCAAAGCGACAGACTAGATTGGCGGATGGGTGAAAGCCAGAGCCGAAGACTCGAACCTCTGTTTGCTGGTTTCTGAAGCCTGAGTTTGGCTCGACAGATTCAACTGAGAGCTGTTCAATTACCACGAGTGGAGTAGAAGACACAACGTTTTCTTCCTGATTCCACGATACCCCAAACGAGTAATTTCCAGGAAAAAGGCGAGGGGACTTGCACTCCAGAAGGGTTCTAGCGATAGTTGTCGCTGGCGTTTCTTCATCAACTCCAAAGCGGCATGAGAAAGGATGGTACGGGGAAAAGGCTGAGCCAGCAACACGAATCACAGTCCCTCCCGATTCTGTAAGTAGTGTCGGTGATACTACGTCAATGTTTGGCTTGCGTATTAGCTCCAGGGGTAACGTATTAATCGAGCTGCGCTCTCCGTTTTGCCAGATTGAGACCAAGATTTGTCCAGGACTGTCAAAGGAAGTCACAAGACACTGAATCTCCCCCGCTAAAGTCACCTGCGCCTTAGAAAAAATGATATCGTGGCCTTCTTTCTCAAACCCACAATCGTAAGTAATTCCCATGCCAGTCTCAATCTTTTCCAAACGAGCTGTTAGCGTCACGTTCCCAGCTCGTGACGCAACGCGAGGGTCAATGGCTACAAGTTCCCGGCTTGCAAAATAATGGAAATCGACAGGACTTGTTGCTACATCTTCGCCATTCATCACAAGAGCCATTGCAACCTCATCGTTTGGTCTTCCCAAAGGGGCAATACACGTCACTTGATCGTCCTGATATTCCACCTCGACCGCAGTAGAACCAAATCGGCAAACCAGCAAGTTCTGAAGAGCCACATCTAGCGATCCGGTCAGTGTAAACGCCACCTTGGTTCCCCCTGTCGAGCTACCGCGAGTTGGAGATACCTCGTCAAAAGAAAGATCAGGAAAGATTGTAAACTGCACGAAAGAACCGCTAGTGCTGAGTCCATCACCGCCTTCGACGCGAAGCTTCACTATCCCAGGTGGGAGTGAAGGCGTCGTGCATTTTGTATGAGACGACGTCACCCGGTGTGCATCTACGCGAACCTGTCCAAAGACGCACCACATTGCACCATTTCGAGGAACTCGAGTTAATTCAATTGACACCGTCATCCCCCCACGACTGAAGCCAACGTTCGGCTCTATGGACACCACTGCGATGGGGGCTTCGAATGAGATTAACAATTCGTTGCTGATCGAAGCTTTCATCGACAATGACAACGGTAGAATCTGGCTGTAGTTGCCAATCGAGGGCGTTAAACAACGAACTGCTGAGAGGGAAACCACGTCTGCTGGGACGATAAATCTCCCTCTACCGAAGTTGCATTGAAGGGAAGCGCCTCGTACGAAGCCCGTTCCTTTCACCTCCATTTCTATTCCTCCAGTGTTTGATACAACGGATGGCTGGATTGCTGTGATCCAAATAGGAGAAAGATACGTCACGTTCCGAGAAGAAGACACAAAGTTGACTCCGTCGCAGGCGATGGATAGCGAATACTCCCCAGGGGATAGCATAGCTGACGGGCAAACAACTTCAGTCGGCGATAGAATAGATGCACGGGTAACAACGTTTCCAATTCGACATAACGGAGTCGCCATATTGTCGACGTTGTGGAAGTTTAATCCAGATATTGACAGGTTTTGGGATTGTCGTGATACTACCAGTGTTTCTGGAGAAACGGACGTGATCATTTCGTCCGAGTAGTAAATGAACCTACTCACTGAGCTGGACAGCATTGGCTGGTCTTGCAAGCCGACACCAAGGGACACACGACCAGGCTTGTCAGCTGGTGGAGACTTACAAGATACTTCTCCAGAAGCAACCTCCGTCACAGGTACAGCATGATCTCCAAAGAAACAGACCAGATCATCCCAGAAGCTCAGGCCTGCGTCAAATTTCACCATCACGATCGAACCTCCTCTGACTGGCCCACTATTCGGAAATGCGTCTAGAATCACGATCGGGGCAGCCGCCTCTATGATGACTGTTTGCATCGGAACAGCATACCCTCCGCTGTCCTCAAGCACCACAACGTACGAACCAGCTGTCGTTAGGTTCACGTTTCCTTCAAACTGATCGACTCGCACATCGTTTGGTGCCTGTAACGGGATGGTCACCGCAGTTTGATTAACCTTCTCAGGAGCGAGTGTCATCAAGTACGAGAACGAAGCATCCAAGCCTTTCACAATTAATGTGGCCGACGTTCCAGTGTAAATCCTTGTGGGGGAGACTTGAACATCAGTTATCGGGAACTGGTACGTCCAGTAGAAAGCATTATCTTGTTCAAGTGGTGTCATGCTTGACTCGCCCAACAAGACGCCGACTTGCAAGTTGACGGAGATGCTTGATAGACCAGGCTCATCCGTAACTTGGGTGAGCCACTGCCACGGAGGTGCCTTGCATGACACCGAGTTTCCATTCAGGAATGTAGCCATCATAATTGTATCACCAAAACGGCAGGCAAGGTTCAGATCTGGAATAAATCCTCGTCCAGAAACGACCACGTTATTGCCACCAAATACCGATCCACTACTGCGGCTAACCGAACGAACCATTGGCTCCAGATGATAGAGCAAAGTAGTATCAATTCCTCCCACAAAGTCGATTCCGTTGTTTGAAACAGATACAGTCACTTGTCCGGGTGACGAGACGGCTGGTAGTTTGCACTTGATGGACGTTCGAGAAACGACGGACGCAGAGACTTCGTCTGCTTCGCCCACGCGGCACGAAAAAGCATCCGGATTCAGTATCAAAGTTGATAAGGACATCACAACTTCGACGCTATGGTTCACGACGGCGTGTCTTGGCCTCATATCGAGCACTTCCAACTGAGGAAACAGCTTGATCTTCGTTCCGCTGTTGGTGAAGTCGACTTCATTCACTGACAGTTCAAGTTTAATGTACGAATAGACTGGGTGAGACGGGAACGACGGAGCGACACAACGAACTTCCGAGTTACTCACGGTGATGGCCATTGTCACTACGCTCGAGTCGAACTGGCAGTAGACAGGACTCTCCGGGAAGTTCCGTCCTCGTACCAATATCACGCCGCCCGAAGTCAAAGGCATCGATCTCGGCTCAACATCCAGAACCACTGGTGCAACGTAGTACTGGAACTTTCTTTCAAACTCGAGAATAATAGTCCTGTCACACTCCACGGCAATAAAAACTGCCCCAACTTCTTCACGTGGAGGCACCGTACATTTGAGTGCGAACCCTGCGTTGTCAACGTAACTCAGCACTCTTACGTCACCAACGATACAATTCAAGCGTCGACACTGCTGAGCGTCTATATCCACAGGTATCGTTAGCTCCGTTCCACCGGAAGTTGGCCCAAGGGTTGGGTAGAAGTCGATTGCGACTGCCTTCGGAGTAAACGTGAACACCAGGTCAGTGTCGATGATATCGACCCCGTTAATCGAGAAGCTGAACGCAACGTTTCCCGGTTGATGAAGTGGTGCCCGACAAAGTACCTGTGAGTATGACACCCACTCAGCCGGTACCATCGCTACGGGATTCGAGACTCCGAACGCACAGTACGAAGGCGTAAGCTGAGGAAAGTTTGTCCCAGATACGCGTATCAAAGTGTTGGACGTCTCTCCACTGCGGTTGGGATAAATGGAATCAATGGTAGGCTCCTTCACATACCAGAACGATGGTCCATCGACGTAGTTCTGTCCGTTTACTGCAATTCGGGTGGTCACAGGCCCCTCGTCATGGTTTTGTGCTGCTGGAACTTCGATTTCTACCATTCGTCCAAATAGGAGGATGCCTTCCACTACAAAAGGTCCGATCTGACATGACAAATTTTCAAAATAGTTGATCGGGATCAACTGCTTCCAACGGAAAGTCAGTTTGGTTCCTCCGCCCACATTTCCAGCGCGTGGGGTCAGCTCAATCAGGGACGGGCTTTCGTAGAAGACGTAGGACACGTTTTGTGTTGAAAATTCCTGTCCATTTGACGAGAACCGGAAGCTCACCAAGCCAGTTTCAGTCCAACTTGACGGCTGCACGATGCAGGTCAATTCGGTCGAGCTGATGACAATTGCTGGAGCTAAGCGGTACCCAAACATGCACACGCTTTTCGACGAGCTCGCGAAATTTGTACCAGTGACACTAACCATTGTGGTACCAGTCGTGGGTCCTCCTACTGGAGAAATCCTCACAACGGACGGATCCTCAGCGTACGTGAAAGAGAGAGAAGCCCCGCTCACTTCTAGTCCGTTCAAAGACACGAAAACTTGGATATCTCGTGATCCAGACTCAAAGGGCGGAAGTCGGCAGCTGATCATCGTGTCAGTGATAAAATGCGCAGTGACGAAGGTAACCCCGCTCAGAACGCAGCTGAGTTTGTGGCCATCTTGGAAGTTCATTCCATTCACAACAACCAAAGTACCACCAGCGATCGATCCTCTGGACGGCGATAGGTTTCGCAGCTCCACTTCACGATAGTACCGATAAGGAAACGTTGAGAAAGGCACTGTGGGCGCGGTTGAAGTATTTTTCACTCTGAAAAACTCCACTATCCCCGTTAAAGTTGGCTCCGTGCATCGTGGCGGGAACCAGTTCAAGGTATTGGACTTGAGTGGGCGCGCGGGTGTCAGATCCGAGCATACGAACCCGTCTCGAGAGCAAAAGCGACCGTAAATCGAGTCAAAACCCAGCTGCTCGTCGCTGTCGAGTCGAGAGAGAATGACCGGAGTTCCACCACGTACGGAAGTCACACGAGGCCTCAGTGTCCACACACCGTCGTCCAGAACGGCTAGCCGATCGTCGGAGAAGGAGCCAACCATCGACAAGGAAAGATCCGTCACGCCGATGAGCACGGAGGTTTCAATAAAGTAGGCTGGCCTGCATTTCAGGGTAGTCTCCGAGACGAACGTTGCTGGAGTGAGATCGTTCCCGATAATGCATCGTACATCGCTTGAGTTGCTGAAATCTCGTCCGTGGATAATAAGTTCTTCGGGGTCACTAGCGTACATGGTCTTCGGCTCGAAACCAAGAACTGTAGGGCTCACAACGTACTCAAATCGTAAAGATTCAACCGAGTAGTCCTGCATGTTGTTCGTCACCTGGACGTCCACCCACCCAGAGCTGTGGCCAGGCACCACACAAGAGATTGAATTCTCAGACAACCACTTGGCTGAGACTACAGAAGAGACTCCAAACCGACATTGTAGCCCTGCGCTACGGATGAAATTCAATCCTTGGATAGTCACTGGATACTGGCCTTGCTCGGAGCCACGACGAGGGCTGACGGAACTCAATAATGGAGGAGCATAGTAAGTAAACGCCAGGTAGGGTGTGTCAACAGTTGAGAAATTGCGACCGGACAATGAAAATGAGACCGTGAGTGCTCGCCTCGGTGGCGCCACGCAGAATAGTTGTGTACTAGCGAGATACTCGGCTGGAGCATTAAAATCTCCGAAGTTGCAGGCGTAACCTCCATCAGCGCGGAATGGCCCACCACTCACTAACACACGTGTTCCGCCGCTCTCAGGGCCCGTGGTAGGGCGAATCCAACTCACCAATGGGGCTGCCTCGTAGCAGTATTCCAGCGGCGAATGTAGAACACTAACACGGTCGACAAATAACGAAAACTTGGAGCAGTGAGCCTGCTTCAGCGGCGAATATGAGCATTCCACAGCCGATTGGTTAATGAATGTTGCAGGAGCTTTCAATCCGTCGAAAGCGCAAAACATTGACACGTTGTAGAAACCTTCCCCGATGACTGTAACCACTGGCGTCTGCGTCTCCACATGTACCACTGGCAACAACCCACTGACGACCGGAACTTGAACATACGAGAGCGTAAGTGACTCAAGGCTGCACTCATTTCGTTCCTGTAAACAGATCCGAACTTGCACTAGACCAGGAGATCGTTCCGGGGTAACGCAAGAGCCCTGCGTAGAACTGACTACCGTTAATGGAACTTGGTCGTAGGGATAGTACGACTCAAACTGGCATATCATATCCATCGTCAGCGACAGATCAAACGCTTCGAGAACCAGTGTTTGTCCACCCGATGTAAGTAAACGCTGTGGAAACGCACCGAGCGGCTTCGGCCTTGCAAAATATTGGAACGGAGTCTCAAAAAGTGGTAATTTCTGAGAGGGCTCTGTTACTTGCAGAGACGTTGGCATGAATAGTGAAACGTTGCGAACGTAGAGCTCTCGAGGTGTGGGTATTAGACATCCGAACGTCGATGTGCTGATGAATGCTGCCTCCACGGAAGCTTGAGGCATCCCATCCACATTAAGTCGGCATTCCAGATTCATCATGGCGTGAAAATTGTGCCCTGTCATCTCCACTTGGGTCGTTTCTTGGTCAATTAATCCGTACAGGGTGGTAACATAGTCCACCGTAAGTGGAGAAAACAGCGTGAAGAGCACTGAATCAGTGGTGAAATCTTGGTTGTTATTCGTCACACGCACGGGAAGAACGCCCGAGTTCAGACGCCGCGGCAATTCACACACAACTCGTGCTTCGCTTTCAAATCGGACAGGACGCACAACTGCCGTGCCCAGGCTACATCGAAGCAGCTCTGAGTCCACAAACCCAGCCCCGGTTATCGTCACCACAGCCGTCCCCGATGATGAGCTTTGCTGCGGTGACACGGAAAACACACGAGGCTCAACTACACAAAATAAACGATTTGAAGTTAGTTTTCCAAAATTTACAGACGATAGTTAGGCACGTACTCGTAAAGTTGAAAGGTAATCTGCTGCTTGCCAAGGTGTCACCCACAGCTACCTGCACATGAGCCAGTCCTGGCCTAAACGGCGGGGTAAAGCAAACGATTCCCTGGTCACTCGCCCAGAACGCAGGCGTAGTAACAGGTGGAGATCCCTCATCACGGCTAAAAGCACAGCGCAAGTCAGCAAGACGAGGAAACCCCTCGCCAACGAGTAGTACTCTCGTCGATCCAGTCTCGGATCCCAGTGGGGGGATAACCTGCTGAAGAACCGGCTCCGCTGTTGCAGTACAAGACATCACTCAATTAATACTGTGTCCTGAGTATTCAGCAACTGCGTGCATGATACGTACCGATATACTCAAATGAAAGTGTGGAGTCTCTGGCAAGATCACTACCGAAAGCCACACCAATGCTTATCACTCCTGAGCTGTGCGGATGAGCAATACATTCCAGCTGAGACGTCGACTTTGTGACTGCGGGGGTTCTTACGTTGCCAAACTGGCACTCCATCGGGTAATCCTCACTGAAAAAGCTGCCGTCGATTATTATCGTCGTGTTGGCAGACGCGAGACCCACGCGTGGGGTTATTCGAGAGATGCACGGAGTCGGGAGGTAGTGGTAAGATAGATCAAGCGGCGTAATGAGCTCTCCCTCTAGCGTGCACTTGAAACTCACGTCGCCAGTTTCAATCCAACTGGGAGGCGTTTCCACCATGACAGTCGTCGAGTTCACCACCACCGCATCTACCGCACCAGTGTCACCAAACATACACACAACGTCGTCATCTGAGGCGTCCAGCCATCGCCCTTGAACAACGATCGTTGCTCCTCCTTCCACACTGCCGTAAGAAGGCGACATCGTCACTAATTGAGGCATGTCCACATACAGGAACTGGCGGGTGTCCGAAGAAAAGACAGTGTCGTTAATAGAGACGCGAAGCTGGGACGGTTTTCCGGTTCGGCTGGGCGGGCTCAGACATTCAAGCATCGTATTTGCTAGCCGTGCTGCTGGTATCGCGTCTTGGCCATCAAAATGGCAATACATCAGCTTGACGGCGACGAAACCTGTACCAGTGACAAGGATTTTCGTACTTCCTTCCAGCGGCCCCTTTCGAGGGTAAATCGATGTGATTGTTGGGGCTTTCGCAACTGCAAAAGCTGTCGTAACACGGGGCTTCACGCCGTTTAGACTTACGGACAGGTTGACCATGCCAGGTTCCACTCCACGACCGTCAAACTCGCACAGCGCAATCGCGTAAGACTTTACAACGGCAAGAACAGGTTCCAGCCGCGGACTGTAATGGCAGAACGTAGCGTTTCTCTTGAAGTGTTGGCCTCGTACTGTGATGTTCGCACGTGTCCCCGTCTCGACAATCTTCGGCGAGATATCAAATACTTTAAGCGGTGGAATGGACGTTAAAGAGGCGTTTGAAACAGGTCCTTGGGAGTCTGTCGACGAATTGGATGGTAAATGGCCATCTGACGAATTGTTCGGACACGTGGTAGGCTCTCCTCCTGAGCTCGCACTTGAATCCAATGGTATTGATCGGTTGATAGGCTCGTAGACGTAGGTCAACGCCGTGTCGATAACGGAAGACCCAATCTGGAATCCGATTGACACAGTTGTGGGTTTGTTGCTATCGGATTCGAAGTCTGGAGCAGCGCAATGCACACTCGTGGAGTTCTCCACTTGCGCAACAACCCGAGCAAAACCCCCAAAATTGCATTCAAGCGGTAGTAAAAAGATGTCGTTGACTACAAATCCAGTCCCCGTAATGTGAAGAATCGTGCTCCGGTCCGTGGAACTCAACGCGACGCTTTCAAACGTGGGAAAGTCGTAAACGAACACATGCGCGGCCTCCCGGGACAAATGACTGCCGTTGTTTAGGCTGACGCGCAGAGGATAGTCGCTCCCCGCCTGAATTGTACCGGGAAGTGGACAATTTACGAGCTCTGGGGTGAGGACAGTGGCGGTCGTGTAAGTATCTCCGAAAACGCATTGTAGGCCACTACCTTTCAGAAAGCCTTGACCTCTCACTGTGACGGAGCAATTGCAGTTCTTGGCTACGTACGGCGTATCAACAGTTCGTATTTGAATCGGGTTGTGTACGAGAAGCCTGACTCGACTTGGCGTGAAGTTATGGCCACCATTCAGAGAAATGCTGATCTCCACTAATCCAGAATCCATGGAGGCTTGAACGGAAGCGCATTGAATCAAACGGCCGCCACGTTTTACAGTACCGGGAACTTCCAGTTGTCCAATACGACAGACAACGCCTCCAAATGATGCGAAGTACTCGCCGGCTAGCGTGAGCGATAGCGATTCATTCACAGGTACGTTCGCGGGCGTGAGCATATCAACAATAGGAGGGGAGTAGTACTGGAATGGCTGGCTAGAGCTCGAAAAATCGAGTCCGTTTAGTGCGATTTGGATGGGAACTGACGCAAGCTCTTCTGTGGTCACCGCTGGATTCCAGGCTGGACTAACGCATCGAATGATTGTGTTTGAGACGAAATAGGCTCGGGCTCGAGTGTCCCCGAACCTGCACGCTGTGTCGGATGCTTTCATGAAGTTATTTCCCGTTATTTCAACACTAGTTCCTCCAGTGGCTGGGCCTGATGACACTGATGCTTTCTCCAGAATAATCTCGTTATGAATGTCGATACGCGCAGCATCCGATCGCGGTGAAAAGTCCTGAGCATTGTTGGATATCGATACCGCATAGGACCCTGCCGCACTGAGCAGTGGCACCGAACATTGAAGCATTAAACTCGTCACAAACGTTGCCAACGACGTTGTTGGCTTCGTGTCCGACGATTTCCCATCGGCGGTCAGCTTCACAAAAGAACAGCAGAGATCAGCAAAATCTCCAAAGCCACTTCCGGAAATTGTCAGCACCGTTTCGGATGCAACAGGCAGGAGCTGGGGAAACACTGACGCAGTCTGTGGGATTGGAGTAAACATGAACTGAATGGTTGGCATCTCCGGCACAAGTTTGTCATCAAGTATAAGCGTTACGTCCGCAATTCCTGTGGAATTACTCCCGCTAGTCCTCCACGTTAGCAAACTGGAGCTTACGTACTCGACATCGGCAGTCTCATGCTGTTCGTAGAGAACCGAGTAGCGCACATTATCGAGAAATCCTCGGCCAAAAATCTCAACCGTTGTGCCTCCGCCGCTAGGACCATTATTTGGTGAGATGCTGTGAATGAAAGGGGTATCCACCAGCTCCAAGTCTCTCGGCTCACCCGAAAAGTCAACTCCATTAACCGAAACGTCAATTTTCACACTCGTCATGCTCTTATCATAGCGCATCGGCTCAACCACGCACTGTAGTTTGGAGGAGGAGCGAAACACCGCTGGGGCAATCAATTCACCGATTGAGCAGCTTAGCGAAGTCAAGTTTACGAAGTTCATCCCGAAAATGTCGACAATTTGCGGGGTGATGCCGCGTAAAGCCCGAAGTGGAGATAATCGAAATACCAACGAACGCTTGAGCACTTTGAATTCCGCTACGGAGATAAAGTCGACGCCGTTTTGTGAGACGTAGAACTGGATTGGCGTCTCTGTATCTTGGACGTCCATTTCAGGGATCTGGCATATCATCGCATCCGCTGTCACCTTGTATGGAGCGATTGGAATGTCGTCGTTTATTCGGCATCCGGAAACGAGACTGTGAAAGCTGGGCGAGCCGTGCACTGTGACCATGGAGCCCACGTGAATGTCGCGAGTTTCTGGCTCCAGCAACCACAATTTGAAAGGCGACACCGTAGTATTACCCGCACTACTCTTAAAAACGTCATCAGCGTAGACCAGCTCCACAGATACCAAGTTTGTGTCATCCACCGTGGGCAGTTCGGCGTTGTATTCATCTGCATCTGGGTCTACCGCAACTCTCGCAGTGACCAAGTTTTCGAGGCGGTCCTTTAGATAGAAGTGCGGGATTGGCTCACTTACTTCTACTGGATCAGCAGGAACCGGCGTTGTGATCGTGTCTCCACTATCTTTCGGCGCTACTTCTTCCGTCGTCATCAAATAGGCGAGCTCCGTCTCGGACAGAGCGACATCGAACGCAAACACAGACTTCAGATGTCCCGTAAATCCTCCCAGCGGCTGCTTCACTGCAGCCCCGACCACCAGTAGCCGGCTAACGACACTCTTCACCACTCCAATCACCTCGGTTATTTCTCCATCCACGAAAAACCTGGTCATTTCTCCATCAAACACCGCAGCGATGAATGACCACTCGTCAAGAGTAACTCCACCTCCTTTCACCTCCTGACCTGCCACCAGCCACTTTCCTTGATCTACACACACTGATCTGCCGACACGGGAGCCGTCCTGGGACAATAGGCAACTGCACATCCACAAATTAGTTCACTCAATGAATTTGAAGTTTTACTCAATATTTCGCACCCTCGATTGACCGCCATGGCTTGACCAGCTTGCACCCATGCACCAATTGTAAGCGTTGGAAAGCTTCGACTGTGGATATTGACAGGGAAATCCACTCCTTCTCCTTGCTGCAGCCTCATGCCGAGCTTGGACGTGATGGCAAGTGAGTTATTGCGGGTGTCGCCGTCTTGACTGAAGCCGTCTTGGGTCCCCAGAGGCGCATAGTCTCTTGAGTCCGTGAGCAGCGGGTAGTAGGCGACGAGGTGACGAGGTATTAGAGCTACAAAGGGGCTGCGGGTCACGTCTGAAGCTGTGTGGGCGGCGGAGATCAGGTAGAGCAGAGGTAGAAGCAGCCAGCCCGTCATAGTTAGAAATGAGGATCCGCGCGTCCCTTGATGGCAGCCAATCAGAACGCAGGCCGTCACCACTTGCTAATGCTGGCTTAGACTCTTGCAGAAATAGCGCTATGATTTAGCGCTATTTCGCTATGATTTAGTGCGCCCCCGATTCGAGATGAAACCCGTCTCGGTCTCACTTCACGCGTCCGTGGGCATCGACGTCGAGTACAGCAGGCTGAAGCCCGAGTCGTCGGAATACTGAGCCCAATCTCTCTCAGGTCAATATAGCAGTGGTTGAAGTCCACGTTTATATTCAAAACAAAGTTTCTCAACATTGAGAAAGAGTCAAATACATAATGCATCGTCACCAACATTACTCGACGCGTACGAAGCGCCCTGGCTCGGGGAGGGCGTCAGAAAGCGCCTCATAGTCAGCTGCGATCTCTTCGATCCTGTCAGGGTGAATGACAAACGGCTCGTGGTAGTCTGTGCCATTCGGCCTAGCGATGGCGAGCCGATACGGCCCCAGCACATCTCTGACGGCACGCTCGACGTTGAACATCGCATTACGCTCAACTGCGCGCTCCACGTGGGGGAACTCGACACACCGGGCGAACTGGAAACGCTGATCAGGTGCGAACGGGTAGTCGTTGCGAGCATCGGTCGTGTTTCGCCGGAATACGTTAAAGCTCACACCGAACTTGCAGATCACCAGATCAGCGTGTCGCGGTATACGAAGCCAAGTCGCCGTGAGCAGATGGAGAATGTCGTACAGTGCGCGGACGGTGCCTAGCACCCGCATGTACACGCCAGCTCGCCCTCGCATCGCGTACACGTCGTGGCACAGGACACTCAGTAGTCGGAGGGCAGCATTCAGAGCTCTTTGGATAGCCCTATGTGTGAGTGCTGCGTCTAAGTCGACGAAAGCAGCATCAACATGCGGCCGGATGCGGCCGTCTCTCAGTGTTACTTGTCCGTCCTCATTGATCAGGTACCAGGCAAGGCGGAACTGCTGGACCACGCGGTTCTGAGCAGCTCTGCTCTGGAAGTGGGTGTGCAAGACCTCGACAAGCCGGTTCAGACGGACGTACAGGTGTTTCTCGGTCATGTGCCACTGCTCCGGTTGGAAGACTTGCAGCTCTCTAGGCATTGCCAGTCCTTCCTCTGGTAACGGGAGAAGAAGAGCTCTTCCAGGCTCAATTGGCTCCTGCGCAGGCTCCACGTCAGACTGAGCGCCGAGCTCGTCGAGCTCAGCGTCGCGAACATCGACCTCCTCGTCCGTGTCCATTTCCTCATTAGAATCGGAAACATAGCTTTCGTCGGGAACGCCAAACTCATAGTCACTTTCGTCAGAATCGGGATAGTCGCTTTCGTCGGTGTCAGCAGGGTTCAACAGAAGTCCAACCCAGAGCGCGGCGGGCCTGTCGAAAGCCCAGTGTTTGGCAGGTCCAAGCTCGGGGCAGCATGGCGACCCGCCATCGTACCGGTAAAATGCGACGCTCCACGCAGTATTAAATATTCAAATCTGGCCGGAAAATATTCTAAAAACAAGTTTACAATTGTTTCACAAAAATAATTGACTACTGGTGAGCCCGGTATTGCAATTATTATTGCAAGTTCTGGTATCAGCTGATGGAAACAAAGTCTGAAAACAGGCAAAACAATGATGGCTTTAATATTGTGCCACTACAATTGATTATTGGTAACGCTCCCTAAAACAATGCAATACAATATCATACCGTATTGTCCGCCCACAGATATCTTTTTTTAAGCTGCAGTTGAACGCCATGGACACCTCCAGTGCTAGTGGCGCTCATCCATCGACTTCAGAGCACACAGTCCTTGTCGCATTGTTGATCGCCGCGTTGGTCGTGCTGCTGCGTCAGAGCTTTCAACTCATCGATGACTCCAACAACAGTTCCAGGCGATCGTCGAGCATAACGGAGCCCTTGATGCCCCCGCGGTTTAAGTCGGATGCCGAATTATACGAACTGCTGGATCGACACAAGAACTCTGGGAAGCCGGAGCGGTTCCAATCTTTGGACGCTTTTCGAGGACTTACTCTGTGTCTAATGGTGTTTGTGAATTATGGAGGTGAGTCGCAAAAACTAAAGGGAAAAGGCATTGTCCTGATTGAGTGAATCAATCCTGTGCAGGTGGTGGCTTCGCTGCCTTCACGCACAGCGTCTGGGATGGTCTGACGGTGGCCGACCTAGTGTTCCCTTGGTGAGTGTTCTCTTCGTTCATTTTTGATAGGTTTTCGTCGCTGATTGAAGTCGTTGCTGTAGGTTCGCTTGGATCCTCGGGTTCAGCGTCTTCTTGTCTTCGTCTGCTCATCAAGGCACATCCAAGCTGCAAGAACTTATGCGAATAGCCATCCGAAGTCTGAAGCTCTTCGTGTTGGGCCTCTTCATCAACAATGGGGACAACTGGAGCGAGTGGAGGATTCCTGGCGTGTTACAGGCTCTCAGTGCGGCAAACCTGATCGTTGCCAGCGCTGACTGCTGTTTTTCGTGGCACAAACATAGCCGAAGTCGTGCGTCTCGTGTGTGGACGTTGGCAGCGTTGGATTTCGTTCTCGGTATCCTGCCACTTGTAACTGCGAATCTGCTACTGACGTTCATGCTGCATGTTCCTGGCTGCCCGACGGGTTATCTTGGCCCAGGTGGGCTATCAGACGATGGCGCCTATCGGAATTGCACAGGCGGAGCGCACTTGTACGTGGATGAACAAGTGTTTGGCGTCCAGCACATTTTCCAGACGCCATCTTGTCAGCAGCGCTACCAAACTGGACCGTATGACCCCGAGGGAATTCTGAACTGGTTGATGGTGGCGGCTACTGCGTATCTTGGATATCTGCAGGCTGCAGTATTCACAGCAACGACTCAGCAGCAGCCGCTGAATGAAGCTGAACACCGTCAATTACGTCAACTGTTTGTCTGTGGAAGCAGCTTGATCGTGCTGGGAATTGTATGCGGAGGACTCTGGGTATTTCCTCGGGGGCCATGGATTCCACTCAACAAGAACCTGTGGTCGCTTTCGTATGTACTCTTGACCTCGGGTTCGGCGTCTTGCGTATTTGCACTGATCGTGAAGCTCATTAACAGCGAGTCGACAGTGGCGTTATCCTGTGCGCCTTGTATCTCTGTCGGGAAGAATTCCATTGCGATTTACGTTATGGTAAGCATTGAAAATGGTACGTTGGGTTTCTCTTTACTAATCATGTGCTTTTTGTATTGAACAGCACGAGGTTTTCCAGCATTGCGCTCCTTTCGCGGCGAAACCGGTGAATGCTGGAGAAGAAGTTCCACACTTGGAGTTGCTGCTTTACAATTCCGTGGCTGTGCTCATGTATGGAACACTGAATTCCCATCTAGCCGTCGCTATGTGGCTCACATCTCCTTTTTGGTTCAGGTGGGTTGTTCTAGCGCAGTGGATAGACAAGAAAAAGATCTTCATCAAAGTCTAGTTCGAAGGAAATCAAGAAAGAGTGCGATTCGTGATCCCTTTAGTGTTTACATGTTGAGTAAAAAAACTAGCGAGTTAGTTTGGTCTGGGCGTAGTTGCGCCTCACAGAACAGCGACAAAGAGTCCTGTGGAAGTATTCGAAAGTACAAATGAAATGTTCTCACTGGAATCGGTCCGCGACATCGTCACGAAGCGCATGTGCGACCTGCTGGATCCGTATTTCTCGATCCAGGCGTCAGCAGCTGCATCCGTGTTGGGATCCATGGACGGCATAGCATAGTCGACCAGTCTTCCCACGCCGTAGCTTGACGTCTCGACGTCGTGAACGCCACCTTCATCGTCCTCAAGACCCGTCGTCCAGAACCAGCGGTCCCCCCAGAAGTCCACTTCGCCATCACTGCCGAAACTGAAGCCGTCCAGCTCCTCCTCGCTGTCGCTGTAGTCGTCGTTGTCATTATCGCTGCTCCACTCGTCATTGTCTTCGTCGTCACAGATCTCGGAGCCGGAGCTGTCGGTCAGGTCGTCGTTGGTACAGGCCAGCGAGTACTTGGTGGAGCAGGGCCCGAAAAGATCTTCGGCCCAAACCTCGGAGATCGGCACTTCCAGCATCACCGGCATGGCGCTCCACCGCGTCGCCCGATCCAAAAGCTTCAAGGTGCTCCAAGGGAGCCCCACGGCCGACCGGAAGGTGCGCGCGAGGAGCGCCATCGCCACTTGCGCGTTGTTCGACGTTCTCTCTTTGTTGATTTTTCCTGTACTGGTGACTGCGCCTTGAGCGCCGGGAATTCTGAAGTGCCGCCAACGGGGCCACCTCCGTCGGAAGCGGCAGAGATCCTCTGAAGAAAAACGTTCACGAGCCGCTTCAACTTGCTTCCAGGATGGCTGCAGTCGCATTTTTGGGGTGCAAATAACTGACCAACGCCTTGAAAAATGGAATTTTGCGAGAACACAACGCTTGGAGAACACAACAACGCTTGGAGAACACAACGCTTGGAGACATCCTTGATATCATTGGGCTGCTGGACATACTCTCTGCCGGGGAAGCGAAGCTTTTTTTTGGAGGCGCTTTCGATATCCTCTCGTGGTTTGAAATTTAAGGGGTTCTACCACGAGGTCTCGACATTTATGTAGGCTGCTAGTCTTTATAGTACAAGTTGATAATCTGCTCACTTGTTGAGCTCATAGATCTCCTTCAACGATGAGGGTACTGCTGGCGCAGTGAGGTCTGGCTGGTTCAGACAGCCGAAAGTTGAGGCTTCATCTTACAGCACGGGGATGTAGAACCCGGCAAGGTGGGGCGGTAGAGCACGCGGCTGGGTTTCCTCGTCCGAGCAGCAGTCGGGCAGCGTCGCCACGTAGGTGAAGTCGGCCTTGCTGGAGCCGTAGCGATCGACCCACGAGTCCACGACGCCGTCGCTGAAGTTGACGGACGGCATGGCGTACATGGTAGGGCGGCGGTAGTGCTCGTCGGCCTGTTCGAGGCCGAACTCGTCCAGGTCGGCGCTGCGTTGACTGGCCGTCTCATACTTGTCCTCGTAGCTGAAGACGCTGTTGGTGGAGCTGGGTGGTGACCAGTACCATCGTTCGCCTTCATAGGCGCAAGACACAGAGCACGCGTCGCTCTCGTCGTCCGAGTAGCCGTCCAAGCTTACTTCATCGCTGCTCCAGTCCGCGTCCTCGTCGCTGGAGAAGAGGCCGGAGCTGCAGCTGTCCGTGAGCTCGTCCTCGATGCAGGCTAGCACGGCCGAGATCGAGACTCCTTTCGCGGCGGTGAAGACGTCGTCGGCCCACTTGGGGCCTTTCGGCTCGGACGGGACGCTCCACAGCAGAGTCTGCTCCATGTGCTTGAGCATGTTCCACGGCATGGTCGTGACGGCGTCCACCATCCGCCAGATGACCAGCGACGCGGCCGGGAGAACCATCTTCCCGAAAGACGCCGCTGCCGAGTCCGTTGTGAAGTGCTGACGCCTGCAAACTGAACGAACGCTAGCCGATTGTCGCGCTGCTTGAGAAGTAAGTGGCGACCAGAAACCGCGGATCAACTCCTTTAGCAAGTGAAAAACGCCCCACGTCTCTGCAGTCGCTTTGCAGCTTGGCGTCCAAATCGCTTGTGCTGCCGGGAGGATCAAGGGAAATGAATGGAACAGCTGCGCGGGTTGCGTGAGTTGGTGCTTGTACACATGTTCGGAGGCAGCGCCAACTGGGCCTTGACCACAAGAGGATTCCGACGTACACGCCGACGCTAAATGGGAGTGATGACCCGGTTTCTTATCTTCCATGACGAGTTCTTCGAAGCGCCATGGAGTCGGCATATCGTTTCAAGATCGCACGCACGCTGGCGTCTGCCTTTGGGACGTTGATTGTCCAGCAATTTGCCCAGGCTGCTGGGGTCATCACCGTTTAAGCGTTACGCTTCAGTACTGAACTTTGTTCGTGTAGTCGCATGTCAAAGGTTTCTCTCTTTCTGAGGTAAGGCCAACTCCCAAGTGCGTTGGCAAGACCAAGCTCGGTCATTGCTGCTGCGTTCGGAACGCTCACTCGTACACATACTACGGAAACGCTACTGGATTTCTTGTCACTTACTCTCTCTCATCTTGTTCACGTGTAACTAAGCGATAAGCACCCACCGATGTGTGAATTGCCCTTTGAACCTGCACACAGCAAGTCCGAGCAAAGCTCTACGGCTGCTTGAGGGTTGGCGAGCACAATATCGTGCTCGCCTCGATACACCTGCCAACGGCGTTATTTACAGCCACACCTCGTCCGCACGGTCGGTGATGCTCGAGGCGTTCGAGTCGCGAATGGACGACGACATGGAGTCGCTGCCCTGCAGGTAGCGCCACGGGTGGATCATGTCTTCGCGGGTGATGGAGCTATCGTGGAAACTGTACTTGAGGGCTTCGTCCAACGCGTCCTCATCCGCAGTGAGCCGGCCGGCCTCGGACGGAGCCAGCGTCTTGCTCGTTCTGAGCACTGGCGACCGGCGGTCCTCGCTGAAGAAGAACATTTCCCAGCACTCCTGGCAAAAGAGCTCGCGCTTTCCGCTTCCGACATCGAGCTCTGCCAGCTCGCCAGACGCTCCGCACCGGAAGCAGTGCTGGCCCTCGGTATCCCGGCCGAGCTGCGAGTCGCGAGGCGGAGCAGCTGTCGAGCCAACGGCCATGGTGGAGTGGCGCTCGAACTGCAGCTCCATCTGCAGGCTCTGGAGGATTTCCTGGATCTCGTCGATCATACTTTTCTTCACGAGCACAACGAGGGCGGGCTTGTCCTTGATCACTTCCCGCACGTCACGAATGTTACGGAACAGCTCGTCCACGATGGGGTTACTCAGCGCCCCATCTTCGTACTCCTCTGCTTCTTTCTCCACGTGAACGTCATGCAGTTCCAGGTCTTCACGCTTTTCATGGCCTTCGTGGTCTTCACTCTCAGCGCCTTCCTCTTCCTGCACCTGATCGAGTCTCATGCCCGCAGACATGTTCATGTCCTTCTCGTCTGCACGCTTCGTCTCGTTCTCCCCCTCCTCTTCATCATCGTCGTCGACGAACTCTTCCTCGTCGTGGCTTTCCTTGAGCGGAAGGTCAAGTAGGTCATCAAGCGACGCAACACTCACAGCGAGGTCGCGCTCATTCGAACTGGCCATGCTGTCAGCATCATCATCTTCGTTGTCTGCGTCACCGACATGGTCATGCTCAGCATGGCGCTCCTGTTCATCCTCGTGTTCGATCTCGTTCACGTGACCATCTTCCACCTCAACAGTCGTCGGCGGTTCCTCCACATGATCACCTTCCAGCTCGGCATTTGTCGCCGGTTCCTCCACTCGAGCATCTTCCAGCTCGCTGCTCTGCGCCGGCTGCTCCACCTTCTCCGTTTCCACAACAGATTCAGGTTGCACGTGCTCCTCTTCATCAGCAACCTTCTGCTCTACAGAGTTGGTCTCCGCAATAGCTTCACTTGTACGCTCGGCAGCCGTGTCTTTCGATGTCTCCGCGGTCGCTTTCTCTTGCTGCTCTCCGGTCTTTTCCGTCTCACCGCCATCCGTTGAGTGCACAGGCGTAGCAGTGCTGTGGAGACTCGACGTCGTCTGACGCTCCGTGAGACTTCCGTCGCCCTTCACGACGAAGTCCTTGAGCGAAATGAAGGCCTCTGTAGGGAGCGCAGGGGCTGTCGTCGCGTTGGGGGCGTTGTCGCTGCTGACGGAAGAAGGCCCCACGGATGAGAGCGGCGGGGTCACAACTGGTACTGGCGGCGGGACGGAAATGTCCTTCTGCATCTTCGCAAAGCTCTCGTCCAGTTTGTAGTCGAACGTCCCGCTAGTCGAGTACACCGCGGCCTTGTTCGTATCCTTAATAAGCTCAATCTTACGCTCTTCCTCATGGTCCACCTTGCCTACATGGGCCGCGTTTCCCTTTTCCAGGCCTGGGATATGGTTTGAAGCCACCGCGTCGTCCTGGAGGATGGTGTACGACAAGTACTTGGAGTGCGTCTTCCGACCCAGCGGGTTACCAGGTGTACGAGGCGGCTTGGGGTCCTTCGAGGCAGGTTCGTCGTCTGAGCTGCCTTCTTTGGCTAAACAAGCCTTGGCGTAGATGTACATGAGCTTGGCCTGTACCGTTCCTTCCTTAATATTGAGCAAAGGCACGCCTCCAAACTCGCACTCCTCCATGGGCTTTCCAGTGGCTCGGGCGACGACGCCAACAGCCTCCTCGAAGCTCATATTGGACGTGTTGCTGGTCTGGCTGTCGCGCGAAGCCAAGCGTGGCCGCGCCGCAGCTGCGTGCATGGTAGCCGGAGGATGCGGAGGCTTGCCTTCTTGCTGGATCTGACGCCGGAGGTCATCGCGCGAGGCCGAGCTGGTACGAGATCGCGGAGGTGGCAACTGCAACTGCTGCTGCTGGCTGAAGCGGTTGGGCTCCTCGTAAGGGTTCTGCGGGCGACGGTGCGGGACGATGTGCGCGTCAATCCTGAGATCGAACTGCGGAGGGTCCGAGTCCATCGGCTCGCGACGGAAATCGCCGGCAACGCCGTCCTCAAACGGCGGCTCCTGTCCTCGCGCGAAAGCATTCATCGAGTTGTTCGAGTAGCGGCGCTCCTTGACCTCTATCTTGGACGTCGTGAACTGGTACTGCGGCTCATAGTCATCGATCGGCTGCTTCTCAAAGTACGTGCCGCTGTCTCTCGAGAATCGTCGCGCCACCGCAGGCTGCAGCTCGTACTCCCTGTCGTCCGAGAATCCTCTCTCCTCTCTCTGCGGCGTGGGCTGGTCCACGCTGTTGTTTCGTCGCGGCGGGCGTGGCGCAGGCTCGTACTCGGGCTGCGGGGTCGGCACGGTGGGTCTCCTGGGTCCCTCGTCCTCTGCAAAGTGAGGCAGCAAGCCTCCCGCGGGGTTCACGATGCGGTTGGACGACGCATGGAAGCGCAGCACCACGGGCTTCTCGATCACGTGCAGCCACCTGAGCACCTTCTCGACGCCAAGCGCCTTGGTCTTCTCTCCATTGATAGCGATCAACACGTCATTGACGCAGATACGGTCCATGCCGCGGCCCTGGCCTCTCCCAGCACTGATGAAGTCCACGCACGGCACGTTCACCTTGGAGTTGTAGGCGCGGAAAGAGATACCGAGCGAGCCGCGCTCCCACACCACACTGAACTGCTTGCGCAGCCGACGCTCCTCGGCGTCCACATCTTTGCTCTTGTGATTGTTTCTGTGCTTCCTCTTGCTCTTCCTGTCCGACTTGTCGCTTTGCACGCTCAAATTCTGCGCGTTCGGGTTGCGCCGCTGCTCAATGTTCGCGTCCACGCCGGAACGTCCACGCGCGCGACTCGGGCGCGGCTGCGCGGAGCCCGCGCGTGCACGGGATGAGCTGCGAACCCGCTGCGCTGGCTCCTCAGCGATGGCGGCGTTGACACCGCGCGCGAGCTCCTGCAGCGGCGAGCGGAAGTGCAGCACCATGGGGAGGCGCTCCTTGAAGAGCAAACGCACCACCTTCTCGTAGCCCAGACGCGTCGTCTTCTTGCCGTTGACGCTGATGAGCAAGTCGCCTTCCTTGACGCCTGCGTGCTTGAGCACCGAAGGCTGCGGCAGAAGCTGCGCCACGACAGGCGGCATGTCGGCGCCCAGGTCGGGCCGCAGCACCACGCCCAGCGGCCCCGCGTACCAGTTGATGAGGTAGTCCTGCATTTCCAAGGCGTCCGAGGGCGCGGGCAGCGCCATACGAAAGCGACTGCGCGGGCGGGCGGACAGTGCGGAATGAGGAGTACTTTGGGGAGAGGCGACGCGAGGAACGACAAACAGATGGCGAGCGGGGCCCCAATACTGAAGTCAAGTTTGGAGTGAAGAACTGTAACTGTAAGCGACAAAGGGGGCCCTGGGACGACGGTGCAATGCTGTCGATAGTCGATAGTCGAGGGTGCGCTATAATACTGTAGCAGCTACATGTATAGCGTCTTGCTACTGTTGTTGTGTTTGTGGCTAACCTTGTTGAAGGAATTGAGTACTACCGGATACATTCGCACGACACGGCAGGGGTTGGATCCTGTGCTTCGCTTTGGAGGTCGCAGACGAGAGCGGTGCAGCCTGGTCTCCGTTGTGTCTGCACGATCCGACTGCTCAGCGTCGTCGCGATGACCTCGTTATCAGATTGCATGCGGCTCAACTTCAGCGCCCCGAACGAAATTCGTCCAGCGACAGCATTACGCCGCCGCGGAGCGGACGGCTGCCCTCCAGCGTCGCGCCACCAGATTGCCGGCCAAACAGCGGAGACCTGCAAGCTACACCATCGAGCCCGAGTCCCGCCCGGCGATGCGCTTTCCATCCGGTCCACCCCATCGTCGATCGCGTGGCGGCGCAGAGACAAGCGTCGCATTGACGTCGGCGCTGTCGGAGGCAGGCGGGCAGGAGTAACCTGCGAGGCTGCAGGAGAAGCTAGTGCTTTTGACTCGGTGCGAGAGGAATTCACTTCATTATACGAGATGCAATGGTCTCACCTTGGATGCAGTTTTCCACTTCAACGAAACCATCCAATCAGAGCCGTCAAATACAGCTCACCCGGTATTATTCTTGTGTGGAGCAGTATTTCGTTGTTCCTTGTCAGGGGAAGATAACATCTACAGAAGTTGATCTACAAGGAGAATATCGACTTCCGGTCAGAACGTGACGAAGAGCAATTCTCGTCATGTGGAGAGCTCCAGGTGTTTGATCGAGTGAAAGACCCGGTCTAACGAACCCCATGCCATGGCATGGGTCTCCGGAGCGCCGTCCATCCATATGTTATTTCTTGATGTGTGCATCGAGGCCGTGAGCTAAGAGGTGTTCAATTTTATCAAGCAGCTCAGCTTTTTCTAGCGTTAACGAAAGCAGAAGAGATGAAACTCGAAGTGTTGGCTCTATCCTTTTGTTTGATTGTTGGCTGTATTAATATCCTATTTGTTTGATTGCATTCATGAAAGGAACTCGACAAGGGTATTGAGCGAGTCGCCCATTTGCTGCAACGATAGATAACTTGTTTGTTGCTGTTGAATCTGCTGCTGATGAAGTGAAGTATTCTGCATCCGCCGATCCGCTGCCTCATAGCTTACCACCAGCGTGGAAAGTTTCTGGTTGAAGTATTCCAAAGAGTGTCCCGTGCCCTCGCGTCCCTGAGGAAGTAGTTCACTTGGTAGTCACTAACAACAAGGTTGGAGACCAAATGTGCAGTTTTTCCGGCAGTGCTCGATCTAGCTCTGCAAACGACATCCGTCGTCGAAGCCCTCGCGGCACGATGGAGCCAAATGAGAAGATCCAGGAGTTGACGGCCGCCACGAGCCGAAAAATGGCAAGCTGCTTTCTCTGCTTGTAGCTAAAGGCTCACCACGATCGCCCCGAAGACGTGTCCTTCTTTTCGAGAACGAGTCTGAGATGAGGATGATTGTATTGTTTTTGTAGGCGGGACTTGGGAGTCCGCAGTCTCCGGCTGGGTGTCAATGTTGCCAGCTCACTGCTGAGTGCCGGTTCGGAGTGAATTTCATTGAAGAGCTTTGTGTAGGGCGTGAACGAGACGATGGGAAAGCAGTCTCGTTGGGCTTCAACTTGTTGATTCCTGGATCCTAACCACTGCAGAAACGCCGGACGCTTTCGGATTAAAGCACTTTTCAGCACTGGAAGACCCTGCAAAGCGTATTGAGAACCTCGTGACATCGTGGGTGTCTTCAGAAACGCTCTTCAAACTATTATTCACCGTGCAGTACAAGCTCGCAATCATAAACTTGTTACGGGAGTTTGATCGAATTGGTATCCGCTCGCCTGCCGATCAAGATCGATGAAGGTTGTGAGTTGATGCTCACGAATAGCTGAGAAGGCAGTAATCGCTGGTAATGCGCATCAAAAATCCCCTGGCCAGCTCAACGCACCCCTCGCTTCATTCAAGTCGACACGATCTTAGCTCAGATCCTCAAAAGAAAGCTTCACGACAACCAGCAGGTCACCGCGTGACGTTGGAGAATGTGATGCAGGACAAGACACGAGGCCTAAGGTTAGACGCGTGCCGGCGGTGGTCTGGTCACACACAAAACGCACCAGGACAGATTAGCCCAGGTGAGTCTGTCAACCAGCACGAGACTTTTAACTACGCATTTAGCTCCGAGTCGCCACGATACTGCCTCGAACGCCAGCATCTCCCGATGGGATTTACTTCCCCCTGGGCCAGGCTTGTTCGTGACGCAGGCTGCTATTTTCGAGGTCTGCGGCGCGCCTTGCTCCGACACAAGGAGGTCTGGCGATCGCGCCCCTCGCCGTTGAAGTTGCTGCGTTTCAGGTGATCCCTCCATCTGTCGGGATTTGAACCAATCAGAGTTCTTCTCGCCGGTGATTGGCAAAAAGCATGCAATATTCCCCTTCTTTCCGTTTCCCCGCTTGAAGCTCCATTTCCGGAAAGAGGCGCCTCCGCCCCAAGTTGGTCTCCGACTCCGCCAAGGCTCCCCTTCCTCTCCACCTCCTCCTCCGCACGATGCTCCGCCGCCTCCGCCCTGACGCATCGGCGCTCGCCAGCGTCTCTCACCTACTGCAGATCACGCGCGCCTCGGCGCCTTCGTCTTCCTCGCGCGCCCTCTCGCAGCTGACCGCCCGACGCCTCGCCGCAGCTCCACGTCCGGCCGCCGCTCTGGGCTCGGCCCGCGGGATCATCACAGGACCACCTACCCACGGCCCCAAGAAGGCGACGGGGGACCAGCTGAGCTGCCCGCAGTGCGGCGCCGCGCTGGTGCTGGCCGATCCGCTGGCCGCACCCACAACGAGCGCGGCAGAAAAGCCGACGCAATCATGTTCGGCTTCCAGCGCGGGGTCTACGTCATCATCCACTTCAACGTCTTCAACTTCCCCTCTTTCACACGTCGAGTTCAAGAAAGGGGACGTGGTCAAGTGCGTCAACTGCAACCTCCACTTTGCGCTCAAGGCGCAGCCCCCGGCTCAGCCCAGTCCGGCGTTCCGCAATGCGGCGGCCGCGGCGGCGCTGAGCTCGTTGAGTTCGTCGCTGTCTCCAAGCATGCAGACCACGCGCGGATCGGGTCTGGGAGGACCTACGTACAGTGGCAACTTCCCGTCCCCCACCCGGGCCGGCCGCATGAACGCCGACGGGGAGTACGAGAAGCTGGCCAATGAGGCGCTTTTCGGGTCGAACACAGCGGACACGACCGTCACCAAGGAGCGCGTGTTGACGCCCCGTGAGATCTACGAGGGGCTCAACGAGTACGTGATCGGCCAGGACAAGGTCAAGAAGACGCTGGCTGTGGGCGTGCACAACCACTACAAGCGACTCCATGCGTTGGAGCTGCTGCAGGCCAGGAAAGACGCCGAGGCTGCCTGTGCCAAGAACGCGCAGGCCTCACAGCAGCACCCGCGGGCAGGGGGCGTTACCCGCCAGCATGTGGATCTTGAGGACTCGCGGCTGTCGAGTATTGGACGCCGACTGCTACTGGAGGAGATTTACCCGGGATCGGAGAAGAAGGACGTAGGATTGCCGCAGGGATCCAAGCAGCAGGCTTCGATGGAAGCGCCGGCGGGTGCCCCGGCTTCGAGTGCCCCGGCTTCGAGTCACGCGACGAGGTTGCAGCACCACACGCTGGGAGACAAACTGCAGTATCTGGAGGGCGTGGAGCTGGATAAGACCAACGTCATGCTGGTAGGACCGACAGGATCGGGCAAGACGCTGCTGGCCAAGACGCTGGCGCGACTCGCCAAGGTGCCGATTGTTATTGCAGACGCCACGTGCCTGACGCAAGCCGGATACGTGGGCGAAGATGTCGAATCGGTGCTGTTTAAGTTGTACCAGGCGGCCAACTACAACCTGGAGGCCACGCAGCGTGGCATTGTGTACATTGACGAGATCGACAAGATCACGCGCAAGAGTGAAAATGTGAGTATCACGCGCGACGTGTCCGGCGAGGGTGTCCAGCAAGCGCTGCTGAAGATCCTGGAAGGCAGCATGGTGAACGTGCCCGAGAAGGGCGGACGCAAGAACCCGCGCGGCGAGTACATTACCATCGACACGACCAATATCCTGTTTATTTGCGGCGGCGCCTTTGCCGGGCTGGAGAAGCAGGTCACGCGCCGTACGTCGCGGTCGTCTATCGGTTTTGGCGCCCAGATGCCCAACATGCGGCTGAAGGACAGCGATCAGATCGGCGAGCTCCTGTCTCAAGCGGAGCCGGAGGATCTCGTCTCGTACGGACTGATTCCGGAGTTCATCGGCCGCTTCCCGATGCTTGTCAGCACCACGGGTCTTTCCAAGGACGAACTGGTACAAGTTCTCACCGAGCCCAAGAACAGTCTCGTTCGACAGTACAAGGCGTTGTTTGCCTTGAGCGACGTGGAGTTCCACGCGACGGAGGGAGCTCTCGAAGCGGTGGCCGAGTCGGCGCTGCGCAAGAACACTGGTGCGCGAGGACTTCGCACCATCTTCGAGCGTTCGCTCATGGAGACCATGTTCGATCTGCCCGACATGAACGACGTGCGCGCCATTTACGTGGACGAAGAGGCGATCCTCGGTCGCAAGCGGCCTGTGCTCATTCGTGGCGACATGACGCTCGACGAGTATCTCAAGAACCTCGAGGACGACAACGACAATGACAAACGGGAAGAGGCTGTCTAAGCAAGCGGCTTCCTCTCGGAAAATCCGTCCCATGGCCCCCTTGTTCCGACCAAGTCGTCGGCTGAAGGCGGGTGGCAACCCTCTGTGTTTTATGAAAAAGGTATTTTATCACGAACTCTAAAAGCAGAACTCAAAATCGACCCGAAAAAACAGCGAGGAGAAGAGAAAAACGAAACAAACAATATATTGAGTCGCACAAGCGAACTTTCTTTAGCTGGACGAAGTAAATTGGGAGCATCCGACGGACGAGAAAGAAGGTTGATGTGGCGGCTGGACGTCGCCAGGAATACATATTCGCGGCATCGCATGGCAAGCAACCAAACGTGAGAAAAAAGAGAAACCACAGCCGTCGAGACAAGTCAAGGATCTAGGAAGCACACGCTCAGCTTGCACAATGGTGGTGGGGTCCATGCCGCCGCCGACGGCACCACAAGACAAAGACGAGCTGCGGATTGAGGCTCGGCGGCAACGCGAGATCGAGCGTACCAAGAAACTTGGGCCAGGCCGTCTTCGAAACATCGGGGTGCGTTCTCCAAGCTGCTCGTGTAGCGTGGCAAGAGAGCTGTATATTTATTCTTCTTGTGCACTACAGGCCGACATTGCAGGAGTGAAGAACCAAGTTGAGGAGCGACAGCGACAGGATGAAGCTGATCGTGAAGCCAAACGCGCGAGCGAAGAGGAAGAATCAGCCATCCGACGCTACTTGCTGCAGGTCGAGTCGGAAGACGCCTTCGCAAAGCGACGCGAGCTCTTAACGCTGCGCAACGACTGGAACCAGCAGAGCGGGGAAGCTCGTCAGGCTCGAGCACGAGATGCCGCTGTTCGGGCACTGGGCATCGACCCCGACAGCTGCGCTCCTGGCGCCGCACAGAAGTTCGAGGGCGAAGACGCTGCTCGACTGGAGCGTATCCGGCTGCAAGCGATGCAGATGAAGCAATGGTCGATCCAGAAAATGGTTGAAGACGCCCAACGCAGCGCCAACGAGAGCGCGGCCCAGGCTGCTTACATGGCGCAGCTCTTCGAGATTGAGCGGCTGATGGAGGAGCTGCACCAAGGCAATGAACGTGAGCGAGCAGCTGCCGCCGCCGACATCAGCCGCTTCAATCAGCGTCTTCTAGCCCAGCAACGCCAAGAAGAAAGTGATCGCCGTCGTCGTGAACAGGAAGAGAACACCCGCGAGATTCAGCTTACACTGGATAGCAATCTCGTGAGCGAAAACCCGCTGCAAGCGGCGCTCCCAGGGATGCCGTTCGACCACCGAGTCCGCGTAGACCACTGGAAAGGGTTTTCCGGGGAACAGACCAAGTATTATCTCCGGCGCAATGACGAGATCCTGGATGAAAAGGCCAGCCGCAGACATCGAGAGCGCGAGCAAGCGGAAGCGGACGCCAGAGCGCAGCGGGAGCTTCAGCGAGCACTTGCGCAGGAAGAGTACTTTGCCCAACAGCGACGAGCCCAGATGGAAATGGACGTCCGTGCCACCCGCGCGGAGCAGGCGCAACAAGCAGCAGACCGAGAGAAAGCGAACGCAGAGCGCGCGCGCGGCAAAATCGAGCCTGGCTTCTTCCAGAACTTTGGTCGATCCTATCGTTGAAGATCTGCTCAACACCATTGAGGCAGAAAAGAGGAAAGCCTATTCAACAACGTAGGTAAAAAAGACAGACTTGTGAGAACCAAGTTAGTGTATGAACCTCGCAACAAACCAGGCACTAACCTTTGTGATCAGGCATTCACATCGTCATTGTCTTGGCGAGCAGGCGGTGAAGCACTGCCGTAGCATCATCCAGCTCCTTCCCTGACAGGATGTTGGCCGCAGCTTCGTCACTCTCTAACGACGAAAGCGAGGACTCGATTTCTCGGCACAAGGACACAAAATGAGTGAGCTTGTGACGCTTCTGCGGCGCCATCTCCGACTCCTCCGCTGATCGTTTGTTTGACGTTGTCGGTGCATCTTGGCTGGCCTCTTCCGGCTCAGCGTACAACTCGGCAGGTTCATCGGGAAACCGATCTCTGAAGCTTCGGTAACGAGAGCTCTGACTCCGTCGAAGAACCATAAGCATGCGGGTTTGAGCTATCTGTAAAGCCTGGACAATCTCTTCAGGAATCAACTTCCGCATCGATACACTTTGTTGGAAAGACTGCTTTAGTTCTCCAGCCAGCAGAGTACTCAGAGATACACCCGGCAAATCGACAACGTTCGAGTGCGCAAGTAACTCGTACAATGCATCAATACAGACCGAAAACAGCAGCTTCCTCTGTGTCGCAGACTGAGTAGCAGCCAAGAGCTTCTGGAACAGAGCGAACAATAGCTGCCAGACGACCGCCATGTCTCCGCCAGCAACTTGCATGTCAAAAAGCGCAGCATTCACGAACCGAGCCGTAACGACCAGACTGTCGTTGGCGCTCTCATCCTGCGATGAGTTTCGAGTGCTGTCGATAATTGCGAGGAGATCTTTCATCACTTGCACGCACTGGTTGTTCTTATTGGCCTTGAGCACTGTCCCGAGCTTCGAGAGCAGATACAAGGACGTTTCAACCGCCCGTCCAATGCAGCCAGATCCAGCCTTCTCCAGCTTTACGCTCCTGCTTGAGCGCTTTCTAGTTGCCATTGGAGAGCTCCCAATCAGTGTGCTTAGTCTCGCGACTTGAGTCAGTGCCTCGGTTGTCATACGAACCAGAATGATCGATAGCTCAGCGACGTCATCATGCCGCGGCTCGTTGTCGTCGAATACCCCTCTCAACACCAGCAAGCACATGTCGAGCACGCGTACCATTCCGAGAATGCTATCGCGTTTGAGCGCTGGAGCTTTCGCGTCTGCTGTTAGCAGCTCGAGCACTGTACCGCAGCATTCGAAGCACATCGGAAGGTACTTCGCTACCCACTCATCCTTCATCGGTCCATCGTATTCTTTCAGGAAATGGACTCTAGCCAGCTTTTCAAGCAAGCACAGCTGCGATGCCACCCGCAGGTTAAACTGATGACCGGGTCCTTCGTTACTGATCATGTCGATCACTGTCGTCACTTGGTCCATACACACGTCTTTGAGCGATAAAGGCATGGAACCGTACACGAAAGCTATCAACTCGAGGATGTCATTCTCGACGCCACTTGCCAATACGAAGTCCACATTGTCGTCGTCCCATTGAGTGATACCAAGGAGCATTTGGAGCGTCTGTGCGGCGAGGTTTTCATCACAAGAGGAGCACAGGAGTTCCCGCCAGATTTCCCAGCAAACGATACGCTGAGTCCAGTCCGGGTACAGCGTTTGCTTGAGAAGCGTGAGCTGCATCTCCACGACACTTTCAAACCCGAAAAGGTATTCCAGCATCAGATCCGTGAACAGTTCGGTGGCTTCAATCGATCGAGAAACCGCGTCATTCAGTGCGCACTCACGGAAGCGAGCAAACAACTGCGAGACTTCCACCGCTCGATGTGTATCATCGAACGGTGTGTCAGCGTCTGTGGTCCTCACTGAATTGCCGCCACTGACGCCTGCAAATGCTGTGAGGATCAACAAATGACCCCATTGAATCGAGTTTTCAACGTCGACATTCGAAATCTCTGGAGGTTGACGCTGCCCCACTGCGCGTATCATTTCCGCGGCAGGGAACCATAGTAAAGTGCCAATACTTTCACTTGCTTGACCATTTACTGCACCCTCGGCGTCTCCTGCCAGCATTTCCGTCATCTCCACCGCTTGATTGAGCATTGCACGCAACTCCTGGCCCGGTTTCGACGTCGCTGGGACCAGACGGTGGCGGACGGCGTACAGCAAACTTGCGGCGACATTCACCACCGCCAGAACGCAATTCTCCAGTTCGCACTCCAGACGTTCAGCGAACGCAGCCATCAACCGCTGGAACGCTCGCCAGTACAACTTGAGAAACTTCAACACGCCAAGATCCAGAGCTCCATCGGATTGGCCATCCAAAACACACAGCAACTGACCAACGCTCTTCTCCACAGACGACACCGCAGCAGCCAGCAGCTCATCCACACGAAAGGCCTCCGCCTCTTTTCCATTGTCTTCAGATCCATCAACCGGTTTATCAGAATCTGTTGTTGCAGCCCCAACACCTGCCAGAGTCGGCCCAAAAGCCGTCGCCAGCTTTGCCAGATTCTGCCACGCACACAACCGCCACAAGGTGAGTCTTCACAACGTTTAACACCTCATTTTCACGTTGCAATAACGAGCCAAACCTTCCAGACGAAGGTCACGATCTTCAAGTCCGGCGTGGCTCCGTCGCTCCCCTCCACTTTGTCACGTAACTTCATCAACATCACGGCAATCTCCACTACATAGCTTCTTGACACTACAGACCCTGATTCTGCTCCTTCTGTGGCCTCCACAGCTCCCTGCTTCTCCAATTTCGCTGCGTTCTTGTGCACCACAGTCAGCACCAGGTCTCCCCACTTGAGCCAGCGCCTTCCGTCCCCAGCATCCCCCAGACGAGTCATCGCCAGCTGAAAAACCTGCAGCAATGTATCCAAAAGGTCCTGGTTCTTCTCCACTGATTGCTGCGTCGCCCAGCCCAGCAGCGCGTCCAGCAACTCCAATTGCACGTCATGGTCGGTCTCCTCTTCGTTTAAGTCCGAAATTAATGACTGCGTCGCGATGACCCAGCGCTTCTCTGACGCCGTCAGAAACTCCGCAATGTCGGCAACAGCAGCTTGGACATCTTGGCTAGCTGCTAGATCGGGCAGAGAAGCACGCAGCTCCGCCACGATGGCGGCAGCGTCCGTGCAAGCAGCGAGTCGGGCCATCACCTCGGACATTTTACTGGCAACTTGGCTGATATGCGAGTAGGAGGGTCTCTTGAGTGTGCATAATCGATCTGGTTGGCTGGCGTTTTAACAAATCGCGACGATGTTTCTAATTCTAAGCACTTCAACATCGCCGGTTTTTTTAACTGAAGTCCCATTCATCGCCATCGTTTGCATTGAATTCTTCAAGTTGTTCCTGCTACCGTAACGATCGGATGATTTTTTGCCCCGTGAAGCCATTAGGCAGACCGCCGTCTAGATACATATAGCTCCGATCGCACAATGGAGACATTGTGCGATCGATGGAGACATTGTGCGATCGGAGCTATATGTATCTAGACGGCAATGGCGGATCCATTGTGGGATCGTTGCTGGACAACATCCAGCAACGATCCCACAATGGATCCGCCCGACCACCGCTCGTCACGTCAGAAAGCAAAAAGAGCATTGATTAACACCAACACACACGTCGCTAAACAGAGAATCAAATATCACATTCACTACAACTGCGTTAAAGGTAGTGGGTGTGCTAATGTGCACATTACTGGTACGGTACTACAACATGAAAACACGTCGTCACGCGACGCACGTCTCGGCGCATCGTCCGAGAATTGTTGGAAACGGTGGAAATCGGGTGACAGAACCGGCCGGACAACCCGTCTTGCGCACACGTTAGCGATCGTAGTTCCGCTTGCTTACGCCCGAAGGCGACGGTATCCGCCGGTCTGCGCAGCCGTCTGCGACGCTTGTGTGGCGGACTTCTGCGTGGTCGACGTGGTATCCGTGCCCTTGGAGTAGCCGTCCGTCTTGGTACCAGCGCCGGCCTTGGCACCACCATTGACACCCGCGTTAAGGCCTGCACCAGTGTTGATCCCTGCGCCAGCGCCGAGGCCAGCTCCAGCATTGAGGCCGGCACCCGCGTGCAGACCCGTACCAGCATTGAGGTGAGCACCCGCGTTGAGCCCCGCTCCAGCGTTGAGGCCGGCACCAGCGTGCAGACCCGCACCAGCGTTGAGGCCAGCTCCAGCATTGAGGCCGGCACCTGCGTGCAGACCCGCACCAGCATTGAGGCGAGCACCCGCGTTGAGCCCCGCTCCAGCGTTGAGGCCGGCACCCGCGTGCAGACCGGCACCCGCGTTGAGGCCGGCACCAGCGTTAAAACGAGCACCCGCGTTGAGCCCCGCTCCAGCGTTGAGGCCGGCACCCGCGTGCAGACCCGCACCAGCGTTGAGGCGAGCACCCGTGTTAAGGCCGGCACCCGTGTTTAGACCGGCACCGGCATTCAAGCCGGCATTTGCACCGACACCGCCGTAACCCTTCGCGCCAACACCAGCACCGGCATTAAGACCCGCACCGGCATTGAGACCCAGACCCGCGCCGGCGTTAGCGTTAGCGTTCGCACCGAGACCACCGTAGCCCCCAGCGCCTGCATTCAGACCAGCGCCAGCATTCAAGCCGGCCAACGCCTTGAGACCAGCAGACAAACCGCCACCCACACCTCCGTAGCCGCTTGTGCCGGCCGCCGCGCCGCCGTAGCCTTTCGTTCCTGCGCTCGCGCCGCCGTAGCCGTCGTGGTTCTTCGGCACCAGCCACCCGAACGTCTGCGCCGCTTCCGTCGACGCGTCCACGGCGCAGCCCGAGAAGGTCACGGCCGCCACGCACAGTGCACAGATCGTCTTGCTCAACATCATCGTTTTTGGATCGGCTTGCTAACTTGCTTGCTTGTGTAGTGTACGGTGTCGTCGCTTGGGCAGGACGTCCGAGATTGAATAATGAGCAGCTCCACGAGCAAGAGCGCGCTGCCTTACTTGGTTGCTCGGTTGGGTTTCTGGACTACGTGGGTGAGCTTTGGTGGCTGGTGAGCACGGGCAGCGGGGCGCTTCACGCGCACTATAAACGGTAAACATGTTGCGGAGCGCGGACAGACATACCATACCAGCCGACAGAGTGCAGAGCCTGCTCTTCCGGCCGGTGTTTGCAAGCATATGTCTGGATAGGCTCTCCTGCTTGAGCGCGGTGGTGACTTTCTTGGGGGCTTGAAGCAGCACTGGTAGCCGGAGAAGACAGCAGGCTCGATAAGGCGGGCAGACGGAGCCAATATCGACTCGCTGTTCGTACGAGAACCGCTCGGACCATGTGGTGGTGGGATGGGGTGACTGCAGACTGCATTCACTCTAGAGAGGCGGGGCGTCCGACGACGGCGACCAGAGAGAGCATTTGCGGCAGTGAGGGGGCTGCTTGTCCCGACTGGGCTCGGCCGGTGCATGGCGTTGACGAGCTGGTAAGCAGCGCAACGACGGACGCAGCGGCAACAACTCTTAATACGACAGCGGGAAGCGAAAATGCCTCTACGTGATGTGGCCAGAGAGTCCGTCAGTCGCGTCTTCTCGTCTTGCACCTTTGCTCTAGGCGGGTCTTGCTCTTGCATCAGCTAACAAGCAAACGAGCTCGACGTAGTCGACCTTATCAGCGGATACCACAGTTTTAGTTTTACTAGAAACGCCGTTCCTGTGAATTTCTATTTCTATACACTTCAACATTGCAGATCTTTCGGTGGTCGACGATGCCTTCCGTTTCTTGTGTCGTCCGAAACTATAACTATGGGAGCTATGTGAGCTGAGCGTACTTGTTCAACGGACGCAAACTAACGTTTTTTGCCAGCTGAAAAACCTGCAGCAATGTATCCAGAAGATCATGGTTCTTCTCCACTGACTGCTGTGCCGCCCAGCCCAGCAGCGGGTCCAGCAACTCTAATAACCCGTCATGGTCGGTCTCCTCTCCGTTTAAGTTCGAAATAACGACTGTGTCGCGATGATTTAGCGCTCACCGACGTTGTCAGAAACTCCGCAACGTCGGCTGCAGCTGCTTGGACATCTTGGCTAGCTGCTAGATCGGGCAGAAAAGCATGCAGCTTCCGCCATCGTGGTGGAGCTAAAAAAGCACGCAGCTCCGCCACGATGGCGGAAGCGTCCGCGCAGGCAGCGAGTCGAGCCGTCACCTCGGACATCTTGCGGGCAACTTTGATGATACGCGAGCAGGAGGTCTCTTGCATAATCGATCTGACGTTTTTAAACGTTTAAAAAACAATCGTGACGCCGTTTCGATTTCTAAGCACTTCAACATTGCAGATCTTTCGGTGATCGACCTGACGATGCGTCCATCCATCGTTTCTTCGAGTTACTTCTTGCTACCGCAGCCATCGTATTTTTTTGCCCCTCCAAGCCATTAGACAGACCGCCGTCTAGACAAAATCCAGCAACGATCCCACAAAGGATCCGCCCGACCACCGCTCGTCACGTCAGAAAGCAAAAAGAGCATTGATTAACACCAACACACACGTCGCTAAACAGAGAATCAAATATCACATTCACTACAACTGCGTTAAAGGTAGTGGGTGTGCTAATGTGCACATTACTGGTACGGTACTACAAACATGAAAACACGTCGTCACGCGACGCACGTCTCGGCGCATCGTCCGAGAATTGTTGGAAACGGTGGAAATCGGGTGACAGAACCGGCCGGACAACCCGTCTTGCGCACACGTTAGCGATCGTAGTTCCGCTTGCTTACGCCCGAAGGCGACGGTATCCGCCGGTCTGCGCAGCCGTCTGCGACGCTTGTGTGGCGGACTTCTGCGTGGTCGACGTGGTATCCGTGCCCTTGGAGTAGCCGTCCGTCTTGGTACCAGCGCCGGCCTTGGCACCACCATTGACACCCGCGTTAAGGCCTGCACCAGTGTTGATCCCTGCGCCAGCGCCGAGGCCAGCTCCAGCATTGAGGCCGGCACCCGCGTGCAGACCCGTACCAGCATTGAGGTGAGCACCCGCGTTGAGCCCCGCTCCAGCGTTGAGGCCGGCACCAGCGTGCAGACCCGCACCAGCGTTGAGGCCAGCTCCAGCATTGAGGCCGGCACCTGCGTGCAGACCCGCACCAGCATTGAGGCGAGCACCCGCGTTGAGCCCCGCTCCAGCGTTGAGGCCGGCACCCGCGTGCAGACCCGCACCAGCGTTGAGGCCAGCTCCAGCATTGAGGCCGGCACCTGCGTGCAGACCCGCACCAGCATTGAGGCGAGCACCCGCGTTGAGCCCCGCTCCAGCGTTGAGGCCGGCACCCGCGTGCAGACCCGCACCAGCGTTGAGGCCAGCTCCAGCATTGAGGCCGGCACCTGCGTGCAGACCCGCACCAGCATTGAGGCGAGCACCCGCGTTGAGCCCCGCTCCAGCGTTGAGGCCGGCACCCGCGTGCAGACCGGCACCCGCGTTGAGGCCGGCACCAGCGTTAAAACGAGCACCCGCGTTGAGCCCCGCTCCAGCGTTGAGGCCGGCACCCGCGTGCAGACCCGCACCAGCATTGAGCCCCGCACCAGCGTTGAGGCGAGCACCCGTGTTAAGGCCGGCACCCGTGTTTAGACCGGCACCGGCATTCAAGCCGGCATTTGCACCGACACCGCCGTAACCCTTCGCGCCAACACCAGCACCGGCATTAAGACCCGCACCGGCATTGAGACCCAGACCCGCGCCGGCGTTAGCGTTAGCGTTCGCACCGAGACCACCGTAGCCCCCAGCGCCTGCATTCAGACCAGCGCCAGCATTCAAGCCGGCCAACGCCTTGAGACCAGCAGACAAACCGCCACCCACACCTCCGTAGCCGCTTGTGCCGGCCGCCGCGCCGCCGTAGCCTTTCGTTCCTGCGCTCGCGCCGCCGTAGCCGTCGTGGTTCTTCGGCACCAGCCACCCGAACGTCTGCGCCGCTTCCGTCGACGCGTCCACGGCGCAGCCCGAGAAGGTCACGGCCGCCACGCACAGTGCACAGATCGTCTTGCTCAACATCATCGTTTTTGGATCGGCTTGCTAACTTGCTTGCTTGTGTAGTGTACGGTGTCGTCGCTTGGGCAGGACGTCCGAGATTGAATAATGAGCAGCTCCACGAGCAAGAGCGCGCTGCCTTACTTGGTTGCTCGGTTGGGTTTCTGGACTACGTGGGTGAGCTTTGGTGGCTGGTGAGCACGGGCAGCGGGGCGCTTCACGCGCACTATAAACGGTAAACATGTTGCGGAGCGCGGACAGACACACCATACCAGCCGACAGAGCGCAGAGCCTGCTCTTCCGGCCGGTGTTTGCAAGCATATGTCTGGATAGGCTCTCCTGCTTGAGCGCGGTAGTGACTTTCTTGGGGGCTTGAAGCAGCACTGGTAGCCGGAGAAGACAGCAGGCTCGATAAGGCGGGCAGACGGAGCCAATATCGAGTCGCTGTTCGTACGAGAACCGCTCGGACCATGTGGTGGTGGGATGGGGTGACTGCAGACTGCATTCACTCTAGAGAGGCGGGGCGTCCGACGACGGCGACCAGAGAGAGCATTTGCGGCAGTGAGGGGGCTGCTTGTCCCGACTGGGCTCGGCCGGTGCATGGCGTTGACGAGCTGGTAAGCAGCGCAACGACGGACGCAGCGGCAACAACTCTTAATACGACAGCGGGAAGCGAAAATGCCTCTACGTGATGTGGCCAGAGAGTCCGTCAGTCGCGTCTTCTCGTCTTGCACCTTTGCTCTAGGCGGGTCTTGCTCTTGCATCAGCTAACAAGCAAACGAGCTCGACGTAGTCGACCTTATCAGCGGATACCACAGTTTTAGTTTTACTAGAAACGCCGTTCCTGTGAATTTCTATTTCTATACACTTCAACATTGCAGATCTTTCGGTGGTCGACTTTGCGACGATGCCTTCCGTTTCTTGTGTCGTCCGAAACTATAACTATGGGAGCTATGTGAGCTGAGCGTACTTGTTCAACGGACGCAAACTAACGTTTTTTGCCAGCTGAAAAACCTGCAGCAATGTATCCAGAAGATCATGGTTCTTCTCCACTGACTGCTGTGCCGCCCAGCCCAGCAGCGGGTCCAGCAACTCTAATAACCCGTCATGGTCGGTCTCCTCTCCGTTTAAGTTCGAAATAACGACTGTGTCGCGATGATTTAGCGCTCACCGACGTTGTCAGAAACTCCGCAACGTCGGCTGCAGCTGCTTGGACATCTTGGCTAGCTGCTAGATCGGGCAGAAAAGCATGCAGCTTCCGCCATCGTGGTGGAGCTAAAAAAGCACGCAGCTCCGCCACGATGGCGGAAGCGTCCGCGCAGGCAGCGAGTCGAGCCGTCACCTCGGACATCTTGCGGGCAACTTTGATGATACGCGAGCAGGAGGTCTCTTGCATAATCGATCTGACGTTTTGAAACGTTTAAAAAACAATCGTGACGCCGTTTCGATTTCTAAGCACTTCAACATTGCAGATCTTTCGGTGATCGACCTGACGATGCGTCCATCCATCGTTTCTTCGAGTTACTTCTTGCTACCGCAGCCATCGTATTGTTTGCCCCTCCAAGCCATTAGACAGACCGCCGTCTAGACAAAATCCAGCAACGATCCCACAAAGGATCCGCCCGACCACCGCTCGTCACGTCAGAAAGCAAAAAGAGCATTGATTAACACCAACACACACGTCGCTAAACAGAGAATCAAATATCACATTCACTACAACTGCGTTAAAGGTAGTGGGTGTGCTAATGTGCACATTACTGGTACGGTACTACAAACATGAAAACACGTCGTCACGCGACGCACGTCTCGGCGCATCGTCCGAGAATTGTTGGAAACGGTGGAAATCGGGTGACAGAACCGGCCGGACAACCCGTCTTGCGCACACGTTAGCGATCGTAGTTCCGCTTGCTTACGCCCGAAGGCGACGGTATCCGCCGGTCTGCGCAGCCGTCTGCGACGCTTGTGTGGCGGACTTCTGCGTGGTCGACGTGGTATCCGTGCCCTTGGAGTAGCCGTCCGTCTTGGTACCAGCGCCGGCCTTGGCACCACCATTGACACCCGCGTTAAGGCCTGCACCAGTGTTGATCCCTGCGCCAGCGCCGAGGCCAGCTCCAGCATTGAGGCCGGCACCCGCGTGCAGACCCGTACCAGCATTGAGGTGAGCACCCGCGTTGAGCCCCGCTCCAGCGTTGAGGCCGGCACCAGCGTGCAGACCCGCACCAGCGTTGAGGCCAGCTCCAGCATTGAGGCCGGCACCTGCGTGCAGACCCGCACCAGCATTGAGGCGAGCACCCGCGTTGAGCCCCGCTCCAGCGTTGAGGCCGGCACCCGCGTGCAGACCCGCACCAGCGTTGAGGCCAGCTCCAGCATTGAGGCCGGCACCTGCGTGCAGACCCGCACCAGCATTGAGGCGAGCACCCGCGTTGAGCCCCGCTCCAGCGTTGAGGCCGGCACCCGCGTGCAGACCCGCACCAGCGTTGAGGCCAGCTCCAGCATTGAGGCCGGCACCTGCGTGCAGACCCGCACCAGCATTGAGGCGAGCACCCGCGTTGAGCCCCGCTCCAGCGTTGAGGCCGGCACCCGCGTGCAGACCGGCACCCGCGTTGAGGCCGGCACCAGCGTTAAAACGAGCACCCGCGTTGAGCCCCGCTCCAGCGTTGAGGCCGGCACCCGCGTGCAGACCCGCACCAGCATTGAGCCCCGCACCAGCGTTGAGGCGAGCACCCGTGTTAAGGCCGGCACCCGTGTTTAGACCGGCACCGGCATTCAAGCCGGCATTTGCACCGACACCGCCGTAACCCTTCGCGCCAACACCAGCACCGGCATTAAGACCCGCACCGGCATTGAGACCCAGACCCGCGCCGGCGTTAGCGTTAGCGTTCGCACCGAGACCACCGTAGCCCCCAGCGCCTGCATTCAGACCAGCGCCAGCATTCAAGCCGGCCAACGCCTTGAGACCAGCAGACAAACCGCCACCCACACCTCCGTAGCCGCTTGTGCCGGCCGCCGCGCCGCCGTAGCCTTTCGTTCCTGCGCTCGCGCCGCCGTAGCCGTCGTGGTTCTTCGGCACCAGCCACCCGAACGTCTGCGCCGCTTCCGTCGACGCGTCCACGGCGCAGCCCGAGAAGGTCACGGCCGCCACGCACAGTGCACAGATCGTCTTGCTCAACATCATCGTTTTTGGATCGGCTTGCTAACTTGCTTGCTTGTGTAGTGTACGGTGTCGTCGCTTGGGCAGGACGTCCGAGATTGAATAATGAGCAGCTCCACGAGCAAGAGCGCGCTGCCTTACTTGGTTGCTCGGTTGGGTTTCTGGACTACGTGGGTGAGCTTTGGTGGCTGGTGAGCACGGGCAGCGGGGCGCTTCACGCGCACTATAAACGGTAAACATGTTGCGGAGCGCGGACAGACACACCATACCAGCCGACAGAGCGCAGAGCCTGCTCTTCCGGCCGGTGTTTGCAAGCATATGTCTGGATAGGCTCTCCTGCTTGAGCGCGGTAGTGACTTTCTTGGGGGCTTGAAGCAGCACTGGTAGCCGGAGAAGACAGCAGGCTCGATAAGGCGGGCAGACGGAGCCAATATCGACTCGCTGTTCGTACGAGAACCGCTCGGACCATGTGGTGGTGGGATGGGGTGACTGCAGACTGCATTCACTCTAGAGAGGCGGGGCGTCCGACGACGGCGACCAGAGAGAGCATTTGCGGCAGTGAGGGGGCTGCTTGTCCCGACTGGGCTCGGCCGGTGCATGGCGTTGACGAGCTGGTAAGCAGCGCAACGACGGACGCAGCGGCAACAACTCTTAATACGACAGCGGGAAGCGAAAATGCCTCTACGTGATGTGGCCAGAGAGTCCGTCAGTCGCGTCTTCTCGTCTTGCACCTTTGCTCTAGGCGGGTCTTGCTCTTGCATCAGCTAACAAGCAAACGAGCTCGACGTAGTCGACCTTATCAGCGGATACCACAGTTTTAGTTTTACTAGAAACGCCGTTCCTGTGAATTTCTATTTCTATACACTTCAACATTGCAGATCTTTCGGTGGTCGACTTTGCGACGATGCCTTCCGTTTCTTGTGTCGTCCGAAACTATAACTATGGGAGCTATGTGAGCTGAGCGTACTTGTTCAACGGACGCAAACTAACGTTTTTTGCCAGCTGAAAAACCTGCAGCAATGTATCCAGAAGATCATGGTTCTTCTCCACTGACTGCTGTGCCGCCCAGCCCAGCAGCGGGTCCAGCAACTCTAATAACCCGTCATGGTCGGTCTCCTCTCCGTTTAAGTTCGAAATAACGACTGTGTCGCGATGATTTAGCGCTCACCGACGTTGTCAGAAACTCCGCAACGTCGGCTGCAGCTGCTTGGACATCTTGGCTAGCTGCTAGATCGGGCAGAAAAGCATGCAGCTTCCGCCATCGTGGTGGAGCTAAAAAAGCACGCAGCTCCGCCACGATGGCGGAAGCGTCCGCGCAGGCAGCGAGTCGAGCCGTCACCTCGGACATCTTGCGGGCAACTTTGATGATACGCGAGCAGGAGGTCTCTTGCATAATCGATCTGACGTTTTTAAACGTTTAAAAAACAATCGTGACGCCGTTTCGATTTCTAAGCCAACATTGCAGATCTTTCGGTGATCGACCTGACGATGCGTCCATCCATCGTTTCTTCGAGTTACTTCTTGCTACCGCAGCCATCGTATTGTTTGCCCCTCCAAGCCATTAGACAGACCGCCGCCTAGACAAAATCCAGCAACGATCCCACAAAGGATCCGCCCGACCACCGCTCGTCACGTCAGAAAGCAAAAAGAGCATTGATTAACACCAACACACACGTCGCTAAACAGAGAATCAAATATCACATTCACTACAACTGCGTTAAAGGTAGTGGGTGTGCTAATGTGCACATTACTGGTACGGTACTACAAACATGAAAACACGTCGTCACGCGACGCACGTCTCGGCGCATCGTCCGAGAATTGTTGGAAACGGTGGAAATCGGGTGACAGAACCGGCCGGACAACCCGTCTTGCGCACACGTTAGCGATCGTAGTTCCGCTTGCTTACGCCCGAAGGCGACGGTATCCGCCGGTCTGCGCAGCCGTCTGCGACGCTTGTGTGGCAGACTTCTGCGTGGTCGACGTGGTATCCGTGCCCTTGGAGTAGCCGTCCGTCTTGGTACCAGCGCCGGCCTTGGCACCACCATTGACACCCGCGTTAAGGCCTGCACCAGTGTTGATCCCTGCGCCAGCGCCGAGGCCAGCTCCAGCATTGAGGCCGGCACCCGCGTGCAGACCCGTACCAGCATTGAGGTGAGCACCCGCGTTGAGCCCCGCTCCAGCGTTGAGGCCGGCACCAGCGTGCAGACCCGCACCAGCGTTGAGGCCAGCTCCAGCATTGAGGCCGGCACCTGCGTGCAGACCCGCACCAGCATTGAGGCGAGCACCCGCGTTGAGCCCCGCTCCAGCGTTGAGGCCGGCACCCGCGTGCAGACCGGCACCCGCGTTGAGGCGAGCACCCGCGTTGAGCCCCGCTCCAGCGTTGAGGCCAGCTCCAGCATTGAGGCCGGCACCTGCGTGCAGACCCGCACCAGCATTGAGGCGAGCACCCGCGTTGAGCCCCGCTCCAGCGTTGAGGCCGGCACCCGCGTGCAGACCGGCACCCGCGTTGAGGCCGGCACCAGCGTTAAAACGAGCACCCGCGTTGAGCCCCGCTCCAGCGTTGAGGCCGGCACCCGCGTGCAGACCCGCACCAGCACTGAGCCCCGCACCAGCGTTGAGGCGAGCACCCGTGTTAAGGCCGGCACCCGTGTTTAGACCGGCACCGGCATTCAAGCCGGCATTTGCACCGACACCGCCGTAACCCTTCGCGCCAACACCAGCACCGGCATTAAGACCCGCACCGGCATTGAGACCCAGACCCGCGCCGGCGTTAGCGTTAGCGTTCGCACCGAGACCACCGTAGCCCCCAGCGCCTGCATTCAGACCAGCGCCAGCATTCAAGCCGGCCAACGCCTTGAGACCAGCAGACAAACCGCCACCCACACCTCCGTAGCCGCTTGTGCCGGCCGCCGCGCCGCCGTAGCCTTTCGTTCCTGCGCTCGCGCCGCCGTAGCCGTCGTGGTTCTTCGGCACCAGCCACCCGAACGTCTGCGCCGCTTCCGTCGACGCGTCCACGGCGCAGCCCGAGAAGGTCACGGCCGCCACGCACAGTGCACAGATCGTCTTGCTCAACATCATCGTTTTTGGATCGGCTTGCTAACTTGCTTGCTTGTGTAGTGTACGGTGTCGTCGCTTGGGCAGGACGTCCGAGATTGAATAATAAGCAGCTCCACGAGCAAGAGCGCGCTGCCTTACTTGGTTGCTCGGTTGGGTTTCTGGACTACGTGGGTGAGCTTTGGTGGCTGGTGAGCACGGGCAGCGGGGCGCTTCACGCGCACTATAAACGGTAAACATGTTGCGGAGCGCGGACAGACACACCATACCAGCCGACAGAGCGCAGAGCCTGCTCTTCCGGCCGGTGTTTGCAAGCATATGTCTGGACAGGCTCTCCTGCTTGAGCGCGGTGGTGACTTTCTTGGGGGCTTGAAGCTGCACTGGTAGCCGGAGAAGACAGCAGGCTCGATAAGGCGGGCAGACGGAGCCAATATCGACTCGCTGTTCGTACGAGAACCGCTCGGACCATGTGGTGGTGGGATGGGGTGACTGCAGACTGCATTCACTCTAGAGAGGCGGGGCGTCCGACGACGGCGACCAGAGAGAGCATTTGCGGCAGTGAGGGGGCTGCTTGTCCCGACTGGGCTCGGCCGGTGCATGGCGTTGACGAGCTGGTAAGCAGCGCAACGACGGACGCAGCGGCAACAACTCTTAATACGACAGCGGGAAGCGAAAATGCCTCTACGTGATGTGGCCAGAGAGTCCGTCAGTCGCGTCTTCTCGTCTTGCACCTTTGCTCTAGGCGGGTCTTGCTCTTGCATCAGCTAACAAGCAAACGAGCTCGACGTAGTCGACCTTATCAGCGGATACCACAGTTTTAGTTTTACTAGAAACGCCGTTCCTGTGAATTTCTATTTCTATACACTTCAACATTGCAGATCTTTCGGTGGTCGACGATGCCTTCCGTTTCTTGTGTCGTCCGAAACTATAACTATGGGAGCTATGTGAGCTGAGCGTACTTGTTCAACGGACGCAAACTAACGTTTTTTGCCAGCTGAAAAACCTGCAGCAATGTATCCAGAAGATCATGGTTCTTCTCCACTGACTGCTGTGCCGCCCAGCCCAGCAGCGGGTCCAGCAACTCTAATAACCCGTCATGGTCGGTCTCCTCTCCGTTTAAGTTCGAAATAACGACTGTGTCGCGATGATTTAGCGCTCACCGACGTTGTCAGAAACTCCGCAACGTCGGCTGCAGCTGCTTGGACATCTTGGCTAGCTGCTAGATCGGGCAGAAAAGCATGCAGCTTCCGCCATCGTGGTGGAGCTAAAAAAGCACGCAGCTCCGCCACGATGGCGGAAGCGTCCGCGCAGGCAGCGAGTCGAGCCGTCACCTCGGACATCTTGCGGGCAACTTTGATGATACGCGAGCAGGAGGTCTCTTGCATAATCGATCTGACGTTTTGAAACGTTTAAAAACAATCGTGACGCCGTTTCGATTTCTAAGCACTTCAACATTGCAGATCTTTCGGTGATCGACCTGACGATGCGTCCATCCATCGTTTCTTCGAGTTACTTCTTGCTACCGCAGCCATCGTATTGTTTGCCCCTCCAAGCCATTAGACAGACCGCCGCCTAGACAAAATCCAGCAACGATCCCACAAAGGATCCGCCCGACCACCGCTCGTCACGTCAGAAAGCAAAAAGAGCATTGATTAACACCAACACACACGTCGCTAAACAGAGAATCAAATATCACATTCACTACAACTGCGTTAAAGGTAGTGGGTGTGCTAATGTGCACATTACTGGTACGGTACTACAAACATGAAAACACGTCGTCACGCGACGCACGTCTCGGCGCATCGTCCGAGAATTGTTGGAAACGGTGGAAATCGGGTGACAGAACCGGCCGGACAACCCGTCTTGCGCACACGTTAGCGATCGTAGTTCCGCTTGCTTACGCCCGAAGGCGACGGTATCCGCCGGTCTGCGCAGCCGTCTGCGACGCTTGTGTGGCAGACTTCTGCGTGGTCGACGTGGTATCCGTGCCCTTGGAGTAGCCGTCCGTCTTGGTACCAGCGCCGGCCTTGGCACCACCATTGACACCCGCGTTAAGGCCTGCACCAGTGTTGATCCCTGCGCCTGCGCCAGCGCCGAGGCCAGCTCCAGCATTGAGGCCGGCACCCGCGTGCAGACCCGTACCAGCATTGAGGTGAGCACCCGCGTTGAGCCCCGCTCCAGCGTTGAGGCCGGCACCAGCGTGCAGACCCGCACCAGCGTTGAGGCCAGCTCCAGCATTGAGGCCGGCACCTGCGTGCAGACCCACACCAGCATTGAGGCGAGCACCCGCGTTGAGCCCCGCTCCAGCGTTGAGGCCGGCACCCGCGTGCAGACCGGCACCCGCGTTGAGGCCGGCACCAGCGTTAAAACGAGCACCCGCGTTGAGCCCCGCTCCAGCGTTGAGGCCGGCACCCGCGTGCAGACCCGCACCAGCACTGAGCCCCGCACCAGCGTTGAGGCGAGCACCCGTGTTAAGGCCGGCACCCGTGTTTAGACCGGCACCGGCATTCAAGCCGGCATTTGCACCGACACCGCCGTAACCCTTCGCGCCAACACCAGCACCGGCATTAAGACCCGCACCGGCATTGAGACCCAGACCCGCGCCGGCGTTAGCGTTAGCGTTCGCACCGAGACCACCGTAGCCCCCAGCGCCTGCATTCAGACCAGCGCCAGCATTCAAGCCGGCCAACGCCTTGAGACCAGCAGACAAACCGCCACCCACACCTCCGTAGCCGCTTGTGCCGGCCGCCGCGCCGCCGTAGCCTTTCGTTCCTGCGCTCGCGCCGCCGTAGCCGTCGTGGTTCTTCGGCACCAGCCACCCGAACGTCTGCGCCGCTTCCGTCGACGCGTCCACGGCGCAGCCCGAGAAGGTCACGGCCGCCACGCACAGTGCACAGATCGTCTTGCTCAACATCATCGTTTTTGGATCGGCTTGCTAACTTGCTTGCTTGTGTAGTGTACGGTGTCGTCGCTTGGGCAGGACGTCCGAGATTGAATAATGAGCAGCTCCACGAGCAAGAGCGCGCTGCCTTACTTGGTTGCTCGGTTGGGTTTCTGGACTACGTGGGTGAGCTTTGGTGGCTGGTGAGCACGGGCAGCGGGGCGCTTCACGCGCACTATAAACGGTAAACATGTTGCGGAGCGCGGACAGACACACCATACCAGCCGACAGAGCGCAGAGCCTGCTCTTCCGGCCGGTGTTTGCAAGCATATGTCTGGATAGGCTCTCCTGCTTGAGCGCGGTAGTGACTTTCTTGGGGGCTTGAAGCAGCACTGGTAGCCGGAGAAGACAGCAGGCTCGATAAGGCGGGCAGACGGAGCCAATATCGACTCGCTGTTCGTACGAGAACCGCTCGGACCATGTGGTGGTGGGATGGGGTGACTGCAGACTGCATTCACTCTAGAGAGGCGGGGCGTCCGACGACGGCGACCAGAGAGAGCATTTGCGGCAGTGAGGGGGCTGCTTGTCCCGACTGGGCTCGGCCGGTGCATGGCGTTGACGAGCTGGTAAGCAGCGCAACGACGGACGCAGCGGCAACAACTCTTAATACGACAGCGGGAAGCGAAAATGCCTCTACGTGATGTGGCCAGAGAGTCCGTCAGTCGCGTCTTCTCGTCTTGCACCTTTGCTCTAGGCGGGTCTTGCTCTTGCATCAGCTAACAAGCAAACGAGCTCGACGTAGTCGACCTTATCAGCGGATACCACAGTTTTAGTTTTACTAGAAACGCCGTTCCTGTGAATTTCTATTTCTATACACTTCAACATTGCAGATCTTTCGGTGGTCGACTTTGCGACGATGCCTTCCGTTTCTTGTGTCGCCCGAAACTATAACTATGGGAGCTGAGCGTACTTGAGCTTGAGAATCAACGGACGCTCTTTGCATCACGCAGAGAACATATCTAGTGGTGCGGGTGGAGAAGCCATTTCGTCGAAACCGACAGCGGAACCACACTCAGGAGATCGTCACAATTTGTCGGAATCTGCAGAATGTATTTGCAGTTCGCGTGCTGGTGCAAGACAGGCGATCGTCGTTACATCTCGACTCCACTACCAATGTTTGAATTATTATCCTGTTTTAAAGGTATTCAAAGTCTTCGACGACGCCATAGATCCCGGCAACATGACCAAGAGTATTGCCTCTAACACCGCGTTGATGCTTACGTCATGGCGTTTGATGTAGATTCAGTTCTGGGATTTCGGATACTCACTTTTGATGGCATTTCTGCCTGCAACAACGATGTGCTGTCGCCGCCAACAGAACCTACGGCGGCGGTATTCCTCACATTCTGCTCGAATTCTTCCAGACGCTTGCCATCCGTGGCGGCATTGTTTGCCACTTTGCAGGAGGAGCCCTTATTCAGTCCCCAGTGGTGTTAGTGCTCGTGAGACCGTTGCTTTGCGGGCAGGCGCTACAACAACGGCGAGCGGTGAAGCCGCATGACGCGCGATATTTGGCGTTGTCGTGGTGTAATGTGCTTGGCGTACCCCGTACTGGTCTTGGTCGTAGCCCAGGTGTTGTGTCCACCAGGAGTATCACAAAGCTCAACGTCTAATGGCTGCCAGAGGGTCAACTAGATACCTCTGTGCCGAGACCGTCCTGTCGACTGGCTCCTATTTTTATTCCCCTTACTCTCCCAACTGCACACGTGACCTTAGACGCTCTAGCAGCGCTGCGGTACTGTCAACGACGCCTCCCTCGTTACTCTGCGCAACTAAGTGGCCCGAGACGCGCTGGTCTCCATACTGCTGCACTCCCCGCACTACTCACACACCCTTGTATTGTCTGCCTCGCAACGTCACCCTGTGGCTCCGTACGGTTTCCCCGCCGTAGGTGCCTGCGCGCTGCTTGTTTGTTGAATAGCCGCCCACTTGCTCGTGTGGACGCCAATTCAAAGGTGAGCTCACCGCGCGATGCTCAGCAGCTTCACCGTCCTTTCCTGGCCGCTCGTTCCTCGAACTTCGGCTCCCAGCAGCTCGCGCACTGGATCTTTCGGCAGTCGCTGCGCAATCGTCCCCCCATACGGCAGCTGCCTGACTTCGCCCGCCAGTGGCCCTTCAATGCCGCCCGTCTGCTGGCCTCCGAGGCCTGTACATCGTGGCCTATTACACGACTTCCTCACCTCAATGGTCATCCTCGTCCGTTCCGGCGTCGAAGAGCTTGTTGTACACGGCGAGTGATACCCACCGTCGCTCCTGTCGGGCGCCTCGTGCACCGGACGCAGCTGAGCGCAGTTCGATCTCGAAGATGTACTGCCCCTCGCGGTTACGGCTTCTCCGTCACTGTGGCTCCACCTGTCGCTGACCCGCGTCTGGCCGCTGCGTCGGCTGCTCAGTTGTTGCTCCTCGGCCTATCTTAGCTCTTGTCGTGGCTGCTGGGTGGCTAGGTCGCGACGCTGGGAGTACAGACGCTTCTGACGCCTCGACATCGCTCCGCTTCGGCCTTGAATCTTTATCCTCCAGTTCGAGAATGAGGTCTGCCGCCGCCTTCGCCAACACCTCCGCCGGCTCGTTATAGCTCGCCAAGAACGAAACGTGCACCATAATCTCATCTGGCTTACGCGTCTTATCTTCCCGTCGTAGCAGGTAGTTCTCTTAGCCCGCCGATTCGACGATCGCAGCGGACCTATCCACGCGTGGACAAACTTAGGGACCTTCGGTCGACGCAGTGGGCTGAACAGCCACACCCGCCAGGGAAGCCGAAAAATAAATTGATGCTGAAGTAATTGCCATAAATATTATCCCATAATTTATGAGAGACTACTACGACCATATCATTTATGGCGACAGATTGCTATTTTGGAATCATAATTTATGCTACTATATGAAAACTATACAGTAATAGGCGATCAAATTTATAATAGAGCAGGCTCGAAGCCGCTAATGACTCTTCCTAGCATTCCGCCGACGTCAGGGCAGAGCGTCTTTTCACCGTTGCGCGTTCGGTCGAGAGAGCAACAGTCTGCAGCCTGCCAGATGGAAATATTTTTTTGTGCGATATTTCGACATCCATCGTATCGTGAGTAACACTATCTAATATCATTTCGCATTACTTATTGTTCGACACGAGTGAATGCCATTATTTATGAAGGTACTGGAGTTGACCTTCTCAAATAATTATGGGCTGCTACTTGACCTAATAAATAGAAATGCCATAATCGGCAGCCCTGTCATCCTGTCACCGACTCGCCACTCACGCCGCTGCCGCACTTGCCGATCGTAGTCAAAGGCTAGGATTACTGACCAAACCAAAGTATCAGTATTAGTGATACTAATACTTTGGTATGGAAGGTACGTCGTGATACAATACATTTGCATTGAAATCAAGTATTAGGATTACTAAAAAAGAGTAATACTGCGATAATACAAATACTTTTCCATGCAATTCTATTGGATGAAAATGAAGCAAGACTCGAGACCCTCGATTCCGAGGGCTATTGTTTTGCTACAGAAATTGCGGCCAGCACTGTAAAAGTGGAAAACGACTACCCAAACTACGGAACGACCACTACCATAAAACGGAAAGCACCACTAACTGAAGCGGATCCACTACTATAATTGGGCTCGCCGCCACTAAGCAAGCGGGGTTCGATTTTGCAACCACACACCAAGTCAATCCAATCAAAAGCCTTTCTTCGTGCGTTATGACTAAAGCGTTTCTTCGTGCGTTATGAGGGACTACTACCCGACGTCGCATTGCAGTATATCCGAAATACTACTACTGGTGAAATATATCAGCGAGCCAGACGCTAGTGAATTATCCATACTTTTAATGTGCCCGTCACTAGCGTACACTATAGGATGCGAGGAAGCATGGAGAGACTCATCAGGCTGATTCTAAGTATGGGTTTTGTTGCAAATTTAACTCTGTTTTGTGTCAGGGCCTTCGGGGCCACTCAAATTCAAACTGTCACCTGATTGGTGGAAATGGCTCCTCACTTTTCAACCAATGACAGGATGACACGAAGCATGCGCTATCCGTGTGCTTTTGTACCTACTTTTGTCTCTGTGTCTACCTACTTATGTTACTGTAACAGCCCGTTACAACACTCGGTCAAAGGCACACAATGCCGAGACCGTGCGTGCTTTCATTAACCTAAGCTCCAGTCTGGACGCACCGACACGAGCACCGGCTACACTATCCGGTGTATACCAGCAATTTCACCGAGTTGAAGAAGCTGGGCGACGGGATTCGCCCTAAATGGGACGGTCTACACTGCGCATGACGTGGCAGCAGCCACCCCTCTCTGCCCCAGGTTCAAAACGAATAGCTGAACATCTGGCGTAGGAATACACCAGACGTTCTCACGACCTAACGGTATGAGTCCCAACCATCAGCAGACGCTTCCCCGCAAAGGTTAGCGTCGTTAGATTAACGAAGACCAGGAAGGTTGCCCTTGCACCGGGTCGGTTGTAAACCTCTGTGGTGCCGAGTTGTTGTCGGTCTCACCCAGAACAAACACCACTAGTCACGAACGAAGGCTATGATGCGATATTGCGCTTTCGCGCTTAACTCCCGCAGTCCCTCAATAGGAAGGGTACCGGCCGTTTCAGGCCTAATACGGGAGCGCCGAGGGCAACCTTCGGCCAACACACAAATACACGCAGGAACCCTCGGGTCCCACGGATATATATAGAACGGCTCTCTAAAGTCGCCCCGAACACTCTGGGAAAAACTTTTTCATTCATCCACCGGCTACTTTCTCTGACCGGTGGATATATTGTATTATATGCGGCTTCATTGCATTGTCGACAGCTAAGTTTAATGCTGGTCTTAGTTTTCATATAGAAAATAAACTTTAGAAATGTCGCGGTCTTTTTTCTTCCGGGGTCGTGTACCTCAGGCCGGCTCAGAAGAACGTGTGGGGTTGAACTAGAGACAATAGAAAACTTGTTTGCTTGTGCTTTACGAGGGAAATCCACGACTGAGAAGCTCTGGCGCTATCTTCGCCAGCGCTCAACTTCGCTATCTCCCACGTGACCCTTACCTCAGCTTGATGACTGTCTTCTGAGTCTGGTTCCGACACACTCTTCCCGCACCGTTCCTTGACCTAGCGTCATTTGATGGGGATGCTCCCTCAGGCCCGAAAAGGTTGCGGACCACAGTCCAACACTAGACACTGCATCTCCGTTACCAACACGCGACTCAGACAGTCCGCTAGCACCGTCCGACCGTCGGCTGGCGGAGGACCGTGACAATCCTCACCGACTGCCACTCGACGTCCTCGACGAGCCTTCTCTTCGCCTTCAGTAAACGCAGACGATCGCCACCGACGCTCATCTGCACCACATCCTCAGGATCCATCGTCATGCACACCACCGCTGTCGAGTGAGTAGAAGCTTGGTCAGGGACCGCAGTCATCGGTTCTACCATGGGCGGAGGGAATATCGCGCTTTCCAGGCGTTCCATGTCCGACCGTTCTACTTCTTCACACGCACTTACGCGAGCTCGCAGCTTGCTCCATCCTTCGTAGGCTACTTGCCCGGCTTCACCTTAGCCTTCGAGAGACGTTGATCCAGCAGCCGCATTAGGTGGCTGTAGCTTCCTAGTCCGACGATCACAACTGACACGTACACGCCACGGCCAGCGAATCTCGACGAGCAGTTCCAGGCGAGCAGTACCAATACTACTCACCTCCACCCTTGTACCACGCCTTCCAACACGTCGTACAGAACGCGAGGCACGTAGGTCACCAACGAGATCAGCTAGACCAGCACCGAATAGACGCCAAACGCGAAGTCCCAACGTACTCGAACCTCGACTCGTATTTCTTCAGCACCGCGATCGGCACGAGGAACGACAATCCCACCAGGCCCCACCAATACTCCGCTGGAGACATCCCCTTAGCCTTCGGGTTCCGGGCCGCCTGTCGATAGCGCTCGGCGCAAGACTGCGCGAAGAACCAGAACGTTCCGCAACTGCTGAGTGTCCTCTTGAGGAACACGATCACCACGTCACAGAAAGGCGAGGTGCCGATCCATATCAGTACGCCCGTGATCGCCCATGCTGGGTCTGGGACGTTCAGAGCCGTCAGGGATCGAAGCACGTCGCCTCCCAAAGCCCAGCACACCAACGAAGCCCATCTGCACGTCGCCCAGCCATATTCGAAATGGGTTCCCACAGTTGACTTCTTGCGACGGAGACAAGTCCGTGCCAATGAATAACGGTGGTTGTGCTCCTTTCACAGGTCAGCGAGGACCCCATCACTCATGACAGGAATGTTCCAGATAATCTTACCGTCCCTGGCAATCCGCCAGTTCGTTCTCTATCGCCATTTTCAATTTTCCAAGCCACGCACAAGCCACCACATCGACTCGCCTTACCGCCGCCAAGATCGCTCCCATGCGAGTGATCCTCACCGAAGCCCTCGATCGCGAGGCACCAGGCACGCTCCCGCTGACACTCGCGCGATTCAAGAGCAGTTCTGAAAATCACTACCTGACACATGCGCGCAAGTCGGTTCGATTCATCCGCGGTATCAAGGAATACTACTTCAACAGCAGCTACTATGTTGTTCGGGACGACAATTTGCACAGCCTCAAGGTGACCGCGAATCGAACGAATACGTACAAACGTTCTCTTCGCGGAGTTTTCAGGCGCAATGAGAAAGTGGAAAACATCCGAAAATAACTCCATCTCAATGAATGACTCCAAGGAATACTCCTCCCGAAGTCCATTCCTTGAAGGACTGAGCGGATTTCCTTAGGATGATCGTTTGGAAAGATTATTAACTGAAACCCCCTAATATTATTAATACCGAAAAGTATCATTCGGTAATACAATATTTTGAATAATCCGAGCCTCTGATCGTAGTACTTCGCCTGTCTTGCCTGCTACCTCGTGCGCGCTGCTTCTGCATACTCTCGGTTCCGGGGCATCGCCGCCACCAGCCTTTGGTGATAGCCCTGCAAGTCACCGACCTCCGTCACAGCGGTACTCCTCAGCAACTCGTTAGGCGCCCGCAAGCTGGGCCCCATCATTAACTCGTTTGGAGTGAGTAGCACTGTCGTGTGCCGGGCGGAGTTGTAGGAGTAGACGGCGAACTTGACCCACAGCTCCCAGTCTGCTTCTTCTCGCTCAATGAACATCGCGGCGCAGTCCTTCCACGTCCGGTGGAATCGTTCCACAAGCCCAATCATCTGGGGCCTGAACGGAACCGGGTTGGTCTGCCGCGCTTGAAGCATGGCGACCAACTTCGCTATGACCTTGCCCGTCAGCTCGGGAGCTCCGTCGGTCAGCAGCACACGAAATGGTCCGAAGCGTAGTACCACCTCCTTCAGAAAGAACGAGCCACGCTCATGGCGGTGTGCTGTATCACCGTCATCGCCACAGCATACCGCGTAACCTACTCCAATGCGGCTATCACGTATCTCTCGCCACCATCGGCCGTGGGGAACGGCCACCGCCACCATCGGTCGGCTACATCTCCCCCTCGAAGCCTTCTCAGCGGCGGGATCACTTCCTTCGGTCGCACCTTTCTGCTTCTGCCTCCTGGCAGCCTACTACCCATCGTCGCACCTCCCGCCGCATGTCTGGCCTCCAGTACAACCTGCGAGCCGCGCGTAGGTATGCGGAGCCCGAAGATTGCCCGGTCCAGACCGAGTCGTGACACTCCTTAAACACTGTGGCCCACAGCGCGGGAGGCAGGATCACTCGCCGACCTGGCTTGGTGTGGATGAGCGCCAACCCGAACGCCTTCTCCACGTTCATGCCTTGGTAGCTGCCGGCTACCATCAGCTTCTTCACCAGCTGACTCCGGTCTTGTGCCGCCGTGATCTCGTGAGCAGGAAGCCTACGACCAAGACGAAAGGGACGCCGAGGCCGACAGCGGCAGCGCAGAGACCACGGGAGGGTGGCGTGCGGCAGGAGGACGGCCTAGCGTGGCTGAAGTGGAGCAGCACGACGACGCATCGGACGACAACGCAGTGGAGCTGACACTACAGCTGACAGACGCCTGTTGGCGTTGGAGTCGTGATTCGTCGTGGAGCCGTTGCCCTCGTGGGCCGGGCACGGCCTGCCGCCGTCACCGAGCTCTGGTTTTCCTTGGCTCCACCCGGCGCTTGGGCTGCTGGCGCTGTCGTGTCTGTGGCCACTGCTTCCGTCGCCTGCTTGGATGCGTCCTCAGCCCGTCGCTTGGCGGCCCTGGCGAAAAGTCGTGATGGCGCACTAGGCGTCGGTTCGGGGAATGTGGCCTCCGCCAATTCCGTCGTTGATGGCCCCATCGTCCTCTGCGTTGTCTCCCGCTGCCGGCCTTTCGCTGCAAGTACAGCCGCTGGGGCTTACGAGAGAGCGTCTGCTACGACGTTCGTACTGCCCGGTCTGTACTATATCTCAAACTCGTATTCCTGGAGCGTGCGACCACCAGTGCAGCCTACCACCAGGATTCATCCTCGTCATCAACCATTTGAGGGCGGCGTGGTCGGTCACTATGTTGAAGGCCCTCCCGTACAGATGGGGCCCGAACAGCTTCACTGACCAGACCACGGCCAGGCACTCGACTTCGGTGATCGAGTAGTTCTTCTCCGCCGCACTGCTCACCTTGCTGCCATAGGCAACCGGCTGCCAGCCCTTGCCCACGTCCTGCGTAAGACACGCCCCGAGCCCGAACTTGCTCGCGTCGGTAACGTGGCGGAACGGCAGCTCGAAGTTCGGGTAGACGAGCAGAGGCTTCATCGTGAGCAGCGCCTTCATCCCGTTCAAATGCGAATTCTTGCTCGACCGTCCACTGCCAGTCCACGTTCTTCCTCAACAACTTGGTGGTGGGGGCGCCATGATCGTCCCGAACGACTCAACAAACTTCCTGTAGAAGCCGGCCAGATGAACAAACCGCTTGACCTGCACGGGGTCCTAGGGTAAGGTGGCGGCATGCATCATCGAGGGCTGCACCAGCGAGTTATTGCTGGGCGTCGACATCCTCAAGGCGCACAAGGCCACGACGGACTTCGAGCAGAACGAAGTGTGCTACGAGGAGGACGAGCGTCGGGTCATCATCCCCTTCAGGACGTTCGATTAGGGCGGCAGCAGCACGGTGGCGGTGGTGCGGAACATCGGGCGCGCGCGGTGCGCGAGGAATACGGCGACGCCCATCGAGATCGCGGTGGCGGCGGCGGACGGCGAGACGGACATCCTCGTGGCCACGAAGAATAGCAGCACGGTGATGTTGGTCACGACTGTAACGACTGTGCGGAACGAGAAGGCTTGGGTTCCGGCCATCAATGCTGGCGGAAGCAGAGCCAAGGTTGCCTCCGAAGAAGGAGCTCGGCACGTGGATACCGATCGATACGGACATGGAGGATGGAGGTCCTTGCGCTGAACGATGCGCTGTCGACGGAAAGAGTGAGTGCGTGGCTCAAGGAGCTGGGAGATGACGAGACCCATCTGGACGACGAAGAATATATGAACATTGGGATGGCGGACGCAACGAGTCGGGCCTTAGTCACCCAGCCCCTGAGAGTGTACTGCGAGGTGTCGAACAGCAAGGGCGATTTCCCGCCCGCCACTTCGCTGGATGTGGAGCACCACATTGATACGGGTGACACCGCTCCCTTGATGTTGAAGCGGAGGCGCCAGGCGCAGAGCGAGGATGCTGTCGTGGACAGCAATGTGTCGAAGGTGCTGGGCTCCGGCGTCATTGAGGAGGGCAACGGAGCATGGGGAATTCCCGTTGTGCTGGTCCGCAAGAAGCACGGGGAAGTCCGGTTTTGCGTGGACTACAGCGCGCTCAACAAGAAACCCAAGAAGGACATATCCCCCTCCCTCGCATCGACGAGACCCTAAAAGCGCTAGGAGGCGCCCTGGTGTTCACTACGCTGGACCTACGAGCCGGGTCCGGCAGATCCGAGTGGCTCCAGAAGATCGTGACAAGACAGTGTTTACAACCAAGCGCGGGATGTATCGCTTTACCAGGATGCCATTTTGGCTCATGAACGCCCCCCTCCACGTTCCGAATGATGAATGGAGTGTTGCGAGGGCTTATATGGACAACCTTCCTGGTCTATCTTGATGATATCATTGTGTTCACGCGTGGGGGCATATAGCGACACGTCGTTGAGCTAGCCAGCGTGCTGGAGCGGCTGTCGGCGGCGGGCATAACGCTGAAGTTGAAGAAGGGCGTGCTTGTCACTAAGTCCATGGAGTACTTGGTCCACGAGCTGTGCTGTGTTGAGGTCCGTCCTGTAGAGCGGTTGGTTACGGCAGTGCAGGAGTTCCCGCGGACCGCTTGCCCGAACGCGTTCTTCATCTCGAACGTCCACACGTCCAGCACGCCCACCAAGAAGCCGCCACGGGCGCCTCCACGTCGAAATTATCACACCACGCCGTCGAGTCAGTGCCCTCCACAGTGTAACGCGCTCCGCTGTCCAGCTTCACGGGTCTGCGTGCTCCCGACACCGCCGTGGGTAGACCATCGTAGGCCTCGACACTGCGAAATGCACCCATGCCAGCCGAGTCTCCTGCTGTCCCACCTTGTGGCTGTTTGACAAGGCTCACGTGCACTCGCTGGAGGTCAGCATGGTCGCCGCCTTGAACAGCTCGCTGCTTCCGCCGCTTGGTTAGCGCCTCTCGCGATTCCTCCATCTGCGTCCGCCGCCTGACCAAATCGCCACCTCTTGCTATTTGCGTCGAGCCTTTTCCTCTTGGCTCTGCGCTTCCGCCCGCGCTCGGTCGGCTGCTCGTTTCGCCCAACGCTTCTTGGCCGCTTTGCGTGATTGTTTTCGCGCCGGACTTCGTCTGCCGCATCCCGCCTCTGCTTCAGGCGAGGCCACGTCCAATGGCAGCTGCGTCTTGCTTGCCGCCACGTCCTCGGCTGTCGTTACCGTCGCTGTCGTTGCGCCTTCCTCAGCCGGACCCCGTCCATCGTCACTCGCCGCCGCGTCTTCCTCAGATTGAATCAACTCCTTGTCCGCCGCGGTTGCGCCTTCCTCAGACCGACTCGGCCCCTTCTCTTCCGCTGACCGCTGGCCCAGCTCCGTCGTCTTTCCCGCATGCGCCGCTGGTAGCGTACGGCTGCCATCGCTGACCGCACCGTCGCCACGTACCGGGTTTCGCGATCCTCATCGTCCCGCCACCTTGTCGACCACCTGACGGCTGACCGCCATCCTGATCGCGGCTGTTCCGGGAGCGTGATGTTGTGATGTTCCTTCTACTCCTCATCTCTATCGCTTGGCGTCGCCTTTGACGACACCGCTTCCTCGTGGTCTCCACCCGTCCTCTGCTGGGGAAGTCGTCCTTGTCCCGGACATAGTGATTCCCCCACTACGCCCGGTCCTCGTTTCATCCGTCTTGGGTGCTCCGCGTCGCGAGGCAAAAAGTCGTTGCGAGCCTTCGCCTCCCCGGGTCGATGCATCTGTCCGCGAAGTGACCCACTTGGCCTAACGCATAACAGCGTAAGTTGGTGTTGTAGCCACCACGCCTGCCACTGGGTCCGTCGTCGCGTCTGGGTGCGTAAGGTCCGTCGGCTATGCGGCCAGAAGCTGACGCTTGGTTCACAGGGCCCTTGCGTCTCGCCTTCTTCGGTGGCGGGGCCTCGGACGCATCTGACTCGTCCTCGCTGCTCGGCTCGAGAACCGATGTCAGCATCACCTTGGCCTTCTTATCGGCTGGTCGCGCAGACCGGTTCGACCCGCGTCGGTCGTTGCCGAGTTGCTTCGTCTTCCTCTCTCTCCTGCCCGTCTCGGCCCAGAACTTGCCGTTCCACGACCTTCCAGGCAGCACCTCCCACGTGCCCGAGAACTTGTTCCAGATGCCCTGCGAGTTGGTGAAGAGTGCCAGCGTACTTGCCTCACCGCTCGCCATCGCACCCTGCATCGAGTGGCCCGTCCCATCATCCATGTCCAGCGATAAGGCCGTGCCCCTGACGCCTGGGATCACCAACGTCTGGCCGGTAGTGCCCGCCATCGAGACCAGACATGGGCTGGGGCCCGTCGCCCACTGCTGCCCAATGTTCTGAATCCCGCGCGCCGCATTGGCGTTCGTGTCATCTGTCTCCGTCGCGTGACTCACAGCCTCTTTCGGGGTTTGGGGCTCTCTCTGCCTGGCCAGCTGCCGTACCGTTAGACTCAGGCATCGGTAGAACTGTTCGAGAAGCACTCGCCCCTCCTCTCTGTTTTTCCCCGCCGCGTCGCGCAGTCCCACCACGAAGTCCGCGTACGTCTCGCCGGGCATCATGATCCGCTGATTGACACGCCACTCTACTGACGAGATGTCCAACCGCTCGCCGTACCGGCGAAGCAGACTCTCCTGCAAGTTCGTCCATGTGCGCTCGCGACGCTTCCACTTCCTGTTCTTCACGACCCACCAGCGCGAAGCGCTATCCAGAAACTTGTTGCCGAGAATGTAGTAGAGCTCACGGTACGTCCACGTGCCTCGCCCCGAGTGCGCGGCACCCTGCAGCCCGAGATCAACTCGATCAATCCATGTCGACACGGACACGTTGGGTGATGGCATGAACGTGGGGAGCTCGAGATCCTTCATGCTCCTTCGTGGCTTGCGGCGCCGTCGCCCATGTCCTTCCCCCGCTTGCTCATCGTCGCTGCTTCCGTCGTCATCGTCGATGCTGGGGGCACCACCGTCATGACTGCTACCACCAACGTCACTGTCGCCGCCATCATGGCCGCCTACCGGACCTGGGGCCGGAGGGCGCGGAGCCCGTGCTCCTTCTCCACTGGCTGCTGGCGTATGGGCGGGTCCCTGCCGCGTTAGAGCCGCTGCTCCTGCTGCTGGTGGCGGGGTGTCGGCATCTCGGGTGACCTTGATATTCCCAACCCGGGTGTCGAGTCGGTTGCCAGCTGCCAACAGCTGTTGCAGCACGAGTCCGAGCTCGGTCTCGCCAGTCGACGCTGGAGCTGGCAATGGTGCCTCAGCTTCATCCTCCGCTGCCACAGGGTCTACGCAGCTTCTGCCGTCATCGATGCCTGAGCTGCCGGCGATGTCTGAGGCGGCGTCGCGAGTGCCTCGATTGTGGCCGATCGTGTAGCCGATAGCGCTGCTGCGTCTACCGTTGCCGTGGCTTGGCGTGGAGATGCGGAGCGCGTCACCACGCCCGTCGAGATCGTATTTGTCCTAGCCACCCGCGTCTGTGCCGAACTTGCACTGCTTGAACTGTCGAGAGTCTCGTTTGTCTGCAAAGGCCCTTGCATGACCACCACATAATGTGATTGGCGTACCCCACACTGGTCTTGGTCGTAGCCCAGGTGTTGTGTCCACCAGGAGTATCACAAAGCTCAACGTCTAATGGCTGCCAGAGGGTCAACTAGATTAGCGTACCGGACCAAAGGCTCCAGGTTCGCAGTTCGAATGCGAATGGGAGGGGACGGGGGGGCGCGTTGGCGAGGCGATGACGTGTGATGCGTGAGTGGATGCATGTGCAGTAGCGGTTGCGGAGTTGGTTAAGTCGGTCCTCTTCATGGAGGGCGTTTGCAGGTGGGCTCGACCATCGCCGCGACGGGATGATAATGTAGGAACGGCTTGCGTTGGAAGACATATATTGAACTCATTTTGTGCGTTTGAATGGAGCTGGCAAGGCGATGTGTACGCTTCACCGTTGGTTGGGCGCTGCTGCGTCACGCGTCACGGTGCGTCGACATTTTTGATGGCCTGTTTGGCGTCGGCCTGGCAACAGTCCCGATAGAGATGCAGCTTGAACGGCGTGAACGACACGCCGTGGGTCGTTCTCGTCGACCTCGAGAAGGGAGACGGTGATTAGGAACTTGTTCGCTTGGAACGGATCCTCGGCTTGGTACGCTTGGTACTCCTGCAACGGATGGCCAAGCATGTGAGCGTATCAGCTATTCGCAGCGTCCGAGCGGTGCGTCGTACCTGTTGTTGTTGTCGAAGCGGCTCCGGCGCTTGGTGCTCACCCAAGTACAGACGCAAGAACCGACACCCGCGAACGGTGTCTGACGTGACCCATAGAAGACGCGCCTGAATGCGGATGGAGTCGATGCCGTCCTCGGAGCCGAGGTCGGTGTTCTCGACGAAGTTGCGTAGGTCTCGAGCCGCATGGATAGAACATAAGTCAGAATATGCGGAGTCGAGTGAGCGGTGCGCCTGCATCGTACCGTCAATGGTGTCGCCAACGCCGAGCCCTCGGCTGACAACGACGCCGATAGCGACAGCGGCGAGTTCACGGGCACGCGCGAGGACATCGACGCAATGCTGGACCGTGCAGCCTCGAGCGAGCAAGCAGACCTAGCCGCCACGGGAGCCGATGCGTTTTACCGCCTGTTCGACGAAGTCGATCTCGATGTCGACGGCAAAAGCACAGGTGATGCGTCTACGTTTGCGTGCACCTTGCCCGTGTTTCCGAACTCCGAATCGTCGGTTACAAAGGACGGCTACCGCAGCTTGCTTGGCGTGGCCGCCCACAGCACAGCGAGCACGAACGCGGACCTGCGCAGCCGCGGTGAGACGCTCGAGTTCTCGCTCGACGAACTGCGGTGTTTCGTGAACGATACGACCAACGACGAGGCCGAGCCGCAGCGCTCGCAGCAGTACCACAACGAGCGGCCGACCGAAGTCATCGAGCTCATCATTGACGCGCTCGAGGGCGTCCCGGAGTGGTCCCCACAGCAGTCGCCGCCGCCGATCCGGCCCTATGCGTCTATGCAAGACGTCTCGAGAGCGTTCACACTCAATGAGCAGCAGGACGCCGCATTCACGCTGATCGCGACCTCGTTGTTTCAGCGATTTTTGCGCCAAGAGCTCGACGGCCTGCACGGTGGTGACGACGGCAACTACCGCACCGCCTATTTTGAGTCGCACTTCCGCGACGACCAGCTGCTCATATTTCTTGGGGGCCCCGGCGGCACCGGCAAGAGTCGCGTGATTGATGCGGTCGACGCGTTCTGCTTGAGCTGGCGCCGCGACGACTCGGTCGTCAAGACGGCGCTGACTAATCAGCGGCCGGACGCTAGCGAGCTTCTTGATGCGCGTCAAGCACGCCATCAAGGAAAAGTGGTTCGTTCTGCTCGACGTACTGGTGATCGACGAGGTGTCGATGCTGAGCAAGCCAGCGTTTCTGCGGCTCGACAAGCTACTGCGCCGCTACACCCAGTTGCTCAACGTCCCGTTCGGCGGCGTGCATGTCGTTCTGGTCGGCGATTTTCTCCAGATGCCGCCAGTTAACGCCGATCCGATCTACATCGACCCGGCCGACAAGATCAGAGCGAGCACCGCCGACATTGTAGGCTTCGAGTTGTGGCGGAGGTTCTGGACCGTCGTGATCCTAGAGGAGTCGGTGCGCTTCCACTGCGACCCGCAGTGGGGGACGGCTGCCGGCACGCCCGGCTCGGGCAGTGGACGCCCGACTTCATCGCAGTCATTAACAGCCGCGTGCTCACGCGCCGCGACAACGGCGCGAACCCCTCCACGCCTTCACTGCCGCCGTTGTCGCCGGCAGCGGGGGACACGACGCAGGCGACGCCGCTGCAAGTTGGCGCCGGCGCGGTCTTTGTGACGCCCGAGAATGCGACCCGCTTGGCGACCAACGACGCCTTCGTCTGCGAGACCGCCGAAATGCTGCCCACTGACACGTATCCGGTTCGCGTTGTCGCAAACTTCAAGGGTGCCCTCAATGGGCTGAGCCACAGCGACACCTGCTACGTGCTCAGCCTCCCGGACTCCAAGCTCGGACGAGTTGCGCCCTACCTTGACCTGATCGACGGCACGCTCGTCCAGGTCACGCAAAACGTGGCAACGGGCAAGGGAATCGCTAACGGCGCGCTCGGCACGCTCGAGTACGTGCACTTTCCAAATGAGACCCACTTCCGGCTGGTCCGCGATGGCGCGTCGAGCACAATTGTGCAGCTGCCGAGCTGCGCGCCCGACTACGCAATGCTCCGCGTACCGCGCCAGCGAGCGACGGCCATCCGCCAGGCCTCGATCCGGAGCTGTTTCTGGTCTTTTTCGCGACCTAGGCGTACAAGAAAGCAACGATCACACTACCAAATGCACCGAACGGCCAGCCGCGCGCAATTACGGTCAAGCCGCAGCAGCTGCCGTTCGTGTGCGCGGTGGGATCGACTGTATATAAGGTGCAAGGAGAGACGCTCAACGCAATGGTGGTCATGGACTGGCGCTCCAAGCAACGGGTGGTGAACAAACCACAGCAGACGTATCTGCTGGTGCCACGCGTGACATCAAGGAACGCATTCTTCACACTCTATCCATTTACGGAGGAGCTTGCGGCGTGGTCAAAGCCACCTGCAAGCGCCCTCCATGAAGAAAACCGACTGAACCGACTCAACAACGCTACCTTGGAGAGCTTCCACGCATCGCAGACCATGTCTGGAGGAGCCGTATCCGCCATGGAAGTCGACGTATGATCGCGTATCCGGCGCGCCTTGCAGCGCTTCAAAACGAAACGTCGTTAGCTCGTTGAATACAAGCCCTGCAATCATGTCCAAACGCCATACCTTTTTCGCGGCGGCGCTGAGCGAGATGCACCGCAACCGCGCCTGCTGTGCCCACCGAACCACTATATCCGGCCGCGAGAAGATGTCGGATGGTGCTAAATGCGATGTAGCCAATGCCCGCCCCGCATCGGCGGTCAAGGTCGCGCGAAGGGCAGGTCGCGCGAAGGTTGCTGGTCACAACCGCCACCCCTTGGACACCACCAACGACAGTTCTCATTTCATTCGAACTGCGAATACCTCTGTACCGGGACCGTCCTGTCGACTATCTCTTATTGTTATTCTCCTTCATCTCCAACTGCACGTGCACACGTGACCTTAGACGCTCTAGCAGCGCTGCGGTACTGTCAACGACGCCTCCCTCGTTACTTTGCGCAATTAGGTGGCCCGAGACGCGCTGGTCTCCATACTGCTGCACTCCCCGCACTACTCACACACCCTTGTATTGTCTGCCTCGCAACGTCACCCTGTGGCTCCAAACTTTTCCGCCGTATGTGCCTGCGCGCTGCTTATTTGTTGGATAGCCGTCCACTTGCTCGTGTGGACGCCAATTCAAAGGTGAGCTCACCGCGCGATGCTCAGCAGCTTCGCCGTCCTTTCCTGGCCGCTCGTTCCTCGAACTTCGGCTCCCAGCAGCTCGCGCACTGGATCTTTCGGCCAGTCGCTGCGCAATCGTCCCCCCGTACGGCAGCTGACTGACTTCGCCCGTCAGTGGTCCTTCAATGCTGCCCGTCTGCCGACCTCCGAGGCCTCTCCACCGCGGCCTATTATAGTGAAATTCTGGCTGTGGGCTTCGACACACTGAGGCCCATGTTGCTAGTGAAAGTATGGCATCTGTAGCTATCACAAACAATCGTTTGACGTCATTGAGAGGACCCATAACGTCGTCAGCACCAGAGCTTATCATCGACTGTAAGATTGGGCCCTGCAGACGAATTAGAGGCGCGGTGGCTGGCTCAGTCGCTATCATGCCTGACTGTGCGTTTGTGAACTAATTGCAGCGACATGGCGTCGTTAACGATTTCCCGGGGTTCGGCACTGTGCATCTAAAGAACGATTGGTGCTATGAAGACACACTCACCCCTTCACATTCCTTGTCTTGGTCGGTGGTCTGTTGATAGGAAGTCCGCTACATCCAACGTCAAGCAACCGATGGAGCCGCATTCGACGGGTACGAAATTCAGTTTCTGAGTGCGTGACGGCGGGATCCTCCGGATGATCTTGGTGGATCTGCGTGTACCAGAGTAAAAAGAGATTATCGGCTCCTCATCCAGTGTACTAATCCAACCTCCTCATCAAACGCTTCGACCACCGAAAGCTCTACGATGCTGAAGCGCATAGACATAGAAACTCACAGAAACGACGTTTCTAGTAAACCTAGTACTGGGGATATCCGCTGAAAAGGACGACGACGTCGAGCTCGTTTGCTTGTTAGCTGATGCAAGAGCACGACCCGCCTAGAGCAAAGGTGCAAGACGAGAAGACGCGACTGACGGACTCTCTGGCCACATCACGTAGAGGCATTTTCGCTTCCCGCTGTCGTAATAATAGTTGTTGCCGCTGCGTCCGTCGTTGCGCTGCTTACCAGCTCGTCAACGCCATGCACCGGCCGAGCCCAGTCGGGACAAGCAGCCCCCTCACTGCCGCAAATGCTCTCTCTGGTCGCCGTCGTCGGACGCCCCGCCTCTCTAGAGTGAATGCAGTCTGCAGTCACCCCATCCCACCACCACATGGTCCGAGCGGTTCTCGTACGAACAGCGAGTCGATATTTGCTCCGTCTGCCCGCCTTATCGAGCCTGCTGTCTTCTCCGGCTACCAGTGCTGCTTCAAGCCCCCAAGAAAGTCACCACCGCGCTCAAGCAGGAGAGCCTATCCAGACATATGCTTGCAAACACCGGCCGGAAGAGCAGGCTCTGCGCTCTGTCGGCTGGTATGGTGTGTCTGTCCGCGCTCCGCAACATGTTTACCGTTTATAGTGCGCGTGAAGCGCCCCGCTGCCCGTGCTCACCAGCCACCAAAGCTCACCCACGTAGTCCAGAAACCCAACCGAGCAACCAAGTAAGGCAGCGCGCTCTTGCTCGTGGAGCTGCTCATTATTCAATCTCGGACGTCCTGCCCAAGCGACGACACCGTACACTACACAAGCAAGCAAGTTAGCAAGCCGATCCAAAAACGATGATGTTGAGCAAGACGATCTGTGCACTGTGCGTGGCGGCCGTGACCTTCTCGGGCTGCGCCGTGGACGCGTCGACGGAAGCGGCGCAGACGTTCGGGTGGCTGGTGCCGAAGAACCACGACGGCTACGGCGGCGCGAGCGCAGGAACGAAAGGCTACGGCGGCGCGGCGGCCGGCACAAGCGGCTACGGAGGTGTGGGTGGCGGTTTGTCTGCTGGTCTCAAGGCGTTGGCCGGCTTGAATGCTGGCGCTGGTCTGAATGCAGGCGCTGGGGGCTACGGTGGTCTCGGTGCGAACGCTAACGCTAACGCCGGCGCGGGTCTGGGTCTCCATGCCGGTGCGGGTCTTAATGCCGGTGCTGGTGTTGGCGCGAAGGGTTACGGCGGTGTCGGTGCAAATGCCGGCTTGAATGCCGGTGCCGGTCTAAACACGGGTGCCGGCCTCAACACGGGTGCTCGCCTCAACGCTGGTGCCGGTCTCAATGCTGGTGCTGGCCTCAATGCTGGAGCTGGCCTCAGCGCTGGTGCAGGGATCAACACTGGTGCAGGCCTTAACGCGGGTGTCAACGGTGGTGCCAAGGCCACCACTGGTACCAAGACGGACGGCTACTCCAAGGGCACGGATGCCACGTCGACCACGCAGTAGTCCGCCACACAAGCGTCGCAGACGGCTGCGCAGACAGGCGGATACTGTCGCCTTCGGGCGTAAACAAGCGGAACTACAATCGCTAACGTGTGCGCAAGACGGGTTCTCCGACGCCCGATTTCCACCGTTTCCAACGATTCTCGGACGATGCGCCGAGACCTGCATCGCGTGTCGACGTGTTTTCATGTTTGTAGTACCGTACCAGTTGTGTGCACATTAGCACACCCACTACCTTTAACGCAGTTGTAGTGAATCTGATATTTGATTCTCTGTTTAGCGACGTGGGTGTTGGTGTTATTTAATGCTGTTTTTGCTTTCTGACGTGACGAGCGGTGGTCGGGCGGATCCATTGTGGGATCGTTGCTGGATGTTGTCTAGACGACGGTCTGCCTAATGGCATGGAGGGGCAAAAAAATACGATGGCTGCGGTAGCAATGTCGCGAACCGTCCTTTGGGTGGGACCGTCCTGCGCTGTATGGGAGCGGAGGCGAAGGCTGCTTGCAAAGCTGTAGGCGAGTAGACCAACAAGACCGCACACACGAAAATATGCAGCTTGTAAGCTTTTAAAGGTAAATTCACGACTGACCTGATTCTTTCTGCTTGCTCTCTCGTTCTTCGTCTTGCGTTCTAGGGCGCACAGCGCGCTAGGCTCAGGTCAATGGCCTGCGCGACCGTGACACCCCGTCTTGTCCTTGGCTCTCTTCAATACTTTGTCCTTGTCGCCTTCGTCCTTGTCCTCCGTCCTTGCCGCACGCGCACGCCTTGTGTGCTCCTCACGCACCCCGCCTCGCCCCGGGCCTTGCCGGGTCGCGCTGCCAGCCACCTCCAGTCCATGTCGTCCGTCCTTGGCCGCCGCGCGCCCCCAGATCCGTGTTTCGAAGAGTGGGAGCCGGGGGAGCCACTGCAGCACCGGCTGGGACACCCCCAGTATAGTGCACCGCAGTGCTCGGCCGACTCCCATCGGTCCGTCGCCGTCAGCTTACTGCCCACCCCACGCCCTTTCTCCTGGCAGCGTCTCAAACATCTGGTTGCCGGCATCGGCCAAACGAGGACGGTATGTAAACCGAGCAGAACGGTACGGACCAATTCCACTCGGGACATCCTCCCCGACGGAAACTCGACGACGTCCTCGTTCGCCACGCTCCGAGCTCGTACTTGCTTCCACAAAGATGCTCAGCGCGCGCATCTTGCGACGCGATCCTTTTGGCACGAGCAGCCCTCAAGGCCTCCACAGCATCCCGATGTGGAGGGCCAACACCACCGTCCTCCTTCCAGTGCGCCAACGCTAAACTCTCGAGCTGGGCACGGTCCTCCATCGTCTCCTTCCACTGCTCGCACAGGTCGCTCAGCTTGCCCATCGGCGACGGTCTCGTGTAAGCGAGCCATCGGCACACTCGACTGACCAAGCCGACCACCACCAAGTCCACTCAGAAGGGCCTGCCACCACCCGATAGTGACTTCGCCATAAATGACGGTTCCTTGGCCGTCCTCCACGTAGTAATTCGCGGACACCAGCAACACCAGCATTCCAAACCACCCCAGGCAGACAGTCTCCACCAGGTCGTACACAAACAAGAGCCCGTATATCACCACGTAACCCGTCGTCAGAACCAGCGACCAGCCTGTGCGCACAGCAAACCAGGCTCGTTGGAACGTGGACTCCCACTTGGAGCGGAGGTCGTTCTTGTAGTCAACCGAGGACTTCCAGCCGTATTCTCCAGTCTCCGGTATGAACACGAAGACGTAGGCGTTGTAGGCGACAATAACCTTGTAGATGAGCCGCCCCAATCCCCACTGGTGCTCACCTTGCACGGCGGGCTCTATCATCGGAGTAGTCAACAGGGACTCGCTCAACTTCCACCACCGTGTAGGAGTAGGAGCATCCTGCACTTCCTTGCTGACCATGAAGCTCCGGAAGCGGTTGAAGCACTGTCGTAGCAGGCCAGCCACTTATACGCAAAGTCGCACCCCGCGCCGAACGGTCCAGTCACTAATCCTTGCAGCGGGGCCAGGATGGCTCCTAGTAGGGCGCCACACACTACCCACGTCAGCTCCGTGCGGTGGAGCACTACGAACTCCATCTTCACCACACATACAGACGCAAACTGCATCGGGAGGAGGACAGCCGTGCAAGCCCGCACCGACCCAGCTCGTAGTCCATCCGTCCTTTGTCGACAGGGCGTCTTCTTTAGTAGTCAATCAACTGTCATAGTACGGATGGACACCGTTCCACAGTACCGCCAGTTGCTTTTCGCGACAATCCTTTAACGGTCGTTGGCACCTTGCCCGGTCCCAGGCAAAGATGGATGGCGACGGACACAGAGCCGGAGCCTCGTCCAGGTCAGTTGCCATCACCGGCCGCTTCTTCCAAAGAACTTTCATTCTTCGATCGCAGCCAACCCAAGACCACGACAGCCACGCCTCGCATCGCCATGACGAAGCCCAAGACTCGCTCGGCCTCGCAGCCCACGTCTGACGAGCTCCGCACCCGGCTCGACGGTTCTTCGTCACACGCCGACGCGGATTCGACTCTCCGCGCTCAAGTTGACTTCTGGTCACGGCTTCGCGCCGCGCTCGTAGCCAACAACTCTTCCAGTGGCTTGGACGCCTCGACGACCTGGCGCTCGCCGCGCTCGCCGACGACCCCTCCACGCCTCTCGCGCTGACCGTTTCAGCCGTGTTCCTGCTGCCGCCGGATTTGATGTCAGTCCAGGGCCCTCCTGAACACGCGTTGTTCCTCCCCGTCTCGGACGTCACTCGCGCCAAGCGTCCCAGTAAGCAGGGCCAGGCCAAACCCAAGGTCCCACCCGCCAAGAAACGTCGCACTTCGGCCAAGCCTCGGCGCTCTTGGTTCCAGTTGCCGAGCCACGCGCCCAAGCGGATCAAGACGGACCTCGCCAAGGTGGATGAGACTGCCGCCGATCAAGACACCACTCCGGAGCGACTAGCATATCGTTGGCGGGGCCAGCGCGCTTGGTACGACCCCGAAGAGCGTCCAGACCTCCACTTGCTGCACTGGCGCTTCTTCATGCGGCACCGAGCCACGTTCTTGATCCTCGCCGTTTACGCGCCCACCGAAGATTCAGGTGGTCCCGTTAGCAGAAGTCGGCCGCTTGTCAGGCCCAGCTGGTCGTCCTCAGCTACAACATTGAAGAATTCGGGTATTACGGCTTCCTCGAGCGCTTCGAGAACGGTGCTCACGACCATCTCATGTGGCTGGGCGGCAAGGCCTCCAAGCATTCGGTCGTGGCCAGGAAGGTCAAGGACCAACAAGACGACGCGGAGCCGCCACAAGACGACCTGCCTAATCTCCTGCGCCGCGACTCCAGCCACTACGAGAGGGTGATCGACCGTATCCTCGACCCCGACCGCGTCGACGAGGAAGGCTACTCGTCCATCACTGAGCTGCTCACTCTGAGCAACGCGCTCGACCCCACGAGGCCGTCTCACTTGCGACTTTCCACGAAGGCCTTGGCCCGGATTGTCCTGGACGTGGCGAACAAAGATCCCCCGAACCCGGCCTGGGTTGGTAACCGTACCGTCGGACCGTGGAAGAAGCTCCTGTCCGACCCATCGCTTCGTCCGGTCCAGCTTAAATTGTCCAAGCGGCTCCGTCAGGGCAAGTCCGTGGTCTTGTACGGCGACAAGCCGTTTAATCCCTCCGAGCAGCGCGACAGCGACTCCGACTTCGAAGACGACGGGTCGCCCGTGATCTTACCGCCGACACCTCCAGTCAGCACCTTTTCTCCAGACGCAGCTCGGGCGCAAACCCTCGCCGGTCTCTTCGACAGCAGCGACGACGAGGAAGAAGACAGCAATCCCTCTCATGACAGTCAAAGTGACGACGAAGAGGCGCCCGACGACATCCCCGACAACAGCAAGGGCGACCGCCGACGCCGGTCCTCCTCCGATGAGCGCGAGGAGGAAGAGCCCGACGACAAGGCGAGCGTCGTCGATACCAAGGCCCGCGACCACGAGGACAATACCGACGCTCGGGCCCCCAACAAGAAGGCTAGCAGCCCCGAACACCAGACGGGTGCGAACTCCAAGTGAAGAGTCCCATCCCCGCGCTTCTCTTTCTTTTCTTTCTCTAATTCCGCCAGGAGTCGCGAAACTAAATCCAAAAATATAAACACGCTTGCCGCTCACGGTGAATCGTTCCCCTTTTCTCGATGTTCTCCCTCGAATACTTTTTCGTTCAATCTCATTCCTCCATACTCAGGGAACCGTTCCTCCGCGTCTTACACCAGCAGCAAGTCATCGTCTTCCACGCCGGCATTGGCATCCGCCAGCTGCGCGCTCCTCCTTAATTCCGGGAGTCCGTTCTTCCTTCGCTCCGCTTGCTGAAAAGCAATCACCAACTCGGCATACTCAGGCATCAGTGCAGCGCGAGACAACCAGAAAGTTTCGTAATTCGCCGTCAGCACCAAATATTCCGCGGCGCGATTCACTACTCGCTTAGCGACGACGTGCAGTAGAGCCACATCCGTCCCGATGATGACCGTGGCTTCCCTTCCCAGAGTTAACCGCTCCGTCAAACTAGAGGACGGCAGATCGGTTTCTTCCAGGGGCCCATCTTCGGTTTATTCTTCGTTCTCCGCAATTCCTGAGGGGACTTCATCCATAAATGGTCGGGTCCAGCCTCGAAACTTCTTGAAACGGTTCACGTTCACAGTCACGACTTTGTCAGGATGCGAAGGGATGTCGATCCGGTATGTGTTCTCCCCGACTTTGCTAAGCACACGGTAGGGACCGTGCCACGAGAAGGCCAATTTCTTGGTACGCTTCTCACCCCTTTCAGCCCGGAAGAATTGGTACACCCAGACCAGGTCGCCCAACTCGAAGCTCACTTCTACTTTGTCACTCAAGCGCTGTTCGTGTCGATCTTGTGCCTTCATTAACTGGCGCTCCACCAACTGCCTGGAGTCCTTCATAGACCTGTACAGTTCACGGCGATATTGAGCGACCTCGTTGCTCTTCCACTTCTTTCCCAGATTCAGGAAGGCCACATCTATAGGCAACACCTGATCTCGGCCATTCAGCGAAAAGAACGGCGAGTCGCCGAGAGCCTCGTGGTACGCAGTCCGGTAGGCAAATAGCACCCGGGGCAGGTAAATGTCCCAGTCCGTCTGCGCCTCATCCACGTGCATTCGTAGCATCCCGATAAGCGTCCCGTTAAACCGCTCGACTAGTCCTTGTGGCTGAGGATGGTAGGCCGCTCCGAACAACTTCCGTATGCCAAGCGTTTGGTAGAACGCCTTGGCCACCTCTGACGTGAAGTTCCGACCGTTGTCACTGAGTAGTCTGGATGGCACGCCATGCCGCGCGACCACCCCGTTCACCATCGTGTCCACGAACGAGATCGAATCCAGGGAGCGTACGGCGAAGGCTTCAGCCCATCTCGTGAAGTAGTCCACGGAGATAAGAATGTACTTGTTGCCTCGCTCAGTCTTGGGCAACGGTCCAACAGCATCCACCAATAAGAGTGAGAAAGGTCCAGTCAGGTCAGCCATGGGCATCCTCTGCATTCGCCCTAGAGTCCACGGTCTGGGGCCCTTGCCTCCTCCACACTTGGCACACTCCCTGACGTATTCGGCCACATCTTTCCGCCACCCCGGTCAGTAGGCGTGTCGTCGCACCTTCTCGATGGTCTTAGTCAAGCCCAAGTGAGATGACAGCAAGTCGCGGTGACAGAAGTGTATTACCGTCTCGATGTAGGGCAACGGCACTACCGGGACCACCACCGTCAGCGCCGGGGCCACGTTGGCCGGCAAGTGTACGATCCTCATTAATAGTCCGCTTGATACTAGGTGTTTAGGCGCCATATTCGCCACTCGTCGTCGTAGGAAAGGGTCCAAAGGGAGCGCCCCATCTTCCAACAACGCGTCCAAAGCCTTTATCCAGGACACCTTCTGCTGCTCCTCCAGCAACTGCTCGGAGTCCAATCCAAATAAGTCAACTTAAGATGGAGGAGTCGGTATAGGCGAAGCGTCGCCTGTCTCCATGTCCGTGGATCCTTCGGCAACTTCCAGTCAAGCTCGGCATCGTCTTCAACTCCAGCCTCCTCAGAACGTTCATCTGCCGCTCCGTTACCGTACTCGGGCTCTTCCAGTTCTACGGTCGCACCGTCCTGCTCCCCGACTGAAGACGGAACTTCGGGCTCGATGGAGTCTGGATCCGGATTCAGGAGGTCCGCCATGGTGGGAGTCGGGTTCAGGATGGCGTTCATCGTCAGCGCATTGACGCTGTCCATGGGCAGTCGCGACAAACCGTCCACATGCCCCATCGAAGTCCTAGGTTTATGATGCACCTTAAACGGCAGGTTCGATAGCTCCACGGCCCACCGAGCGAGCTTAGCATTTGTAGTACGGTTCCCCGGACTGAAGACCCAGGTCAACGCCTGGTGATCCGTGTAGATGTCGAACTCACGTTTGTCCAAATAACAACGGAACGTACGAGTCGCCCAGACCACTCCCCAACATTCGATCTCCGAGATTCCGTCTTGGTTCGTGATCCAATTTATCTGAGACCCGGTGAGCAATTTGCTTGCGTAGGCGACGACTCTGTCTCGCCCGCCAGCTTCTTGCATCAGACACGCACCAACCGCGTAGCGTGACGAGTCCACGTACAGCTTGTACCGTTTCTTCATATCAGGATAGATCAGGATAGGCGGTTTGACCAGGGCACGCTTCAGTTGCTGGAACGCACTTTCACAGTCAGCACTCCAGTGGAACGGTTCGTCCTTCAACTTCAGACGCTCCAACGGAGCCGAAATCAGAGCGTACCCCGGGATGTAGCGACGAAAATAACACGTCAATCCCACGAACGATCTGATCCCATGAAGGTCGCGAGGGCGCTGCACGTTCATGACTGACTTCACCTTCTCCGGGTTGGGCAGTATCCCCGAGGGCGTCACTATGTGGCCCAGGAAGGCTACTTGGCTCCTTCCCCAGTGGCACTTCTTCATTTTGAGAATGAACCCCGCTTCGCGGAACCGTGTTAACACTTGTCGCACTCGGACCAGGTGTGACGGGAAGTCCTTACTGAAGATGACACAATCATCCAGGTACTCGAGGCACACTCGCCACTTCAGGTCCACCAAGACCGTCTCCATCAGACGCTCGAAAGCCGGCACCGCGCTGCAGAGACCAAAGGGCATCACTAGCCACTCGTAAAAAAAATATTTGCACGTGAAGGCCGTCTTGGCCACGCTGTTCTCGTGCTTTGGCACGTTCCAGTAACCAGACGCAATATCCATGGTTGAGAACAGCTGTGCCCCACCGAGCACGTCGAGGATGTCATCGATCAACGGCGTAGGGTAGCAATCCTTCACGGTCACAGCGTTCAACTTGCGATTATCGATACAGAAACGGATTACTCCGTCAGGCTTACGGATCATCAACACCGGGCTGGCCCAGGGGCTGTTGGAATGCTGGATGAACTTGAGGTCCAGATACTGATCGATCTCAGCCTCCATCGCCTCGCCCTCGGCCCCCGATACACGGTACGGTTGCTGCTTTATGGGTTTACTGTCCCCCGTGTCGATCTCGAACTTCAGCAGGTGCGTCCTTCCCGGCTTCTTCGATGACTCGACGAACAGGTCATCGAAACTGTTCAGCTGCTCTTGGAACAAGGACTTCTGCTCAGCCGATAGCTTCGACTCCGAGAAGTCAGCGCCCACGCCCTTGTCAGGCGGGATTTCGGGCTTCGGACTTTCCACTATCTCTTCGGTCGGTTCGTTTTTTTCTGCCAACACGTTCGATGTCTCGGGCTCGGTCTCATCCCCGGCGGCAGAAGGCGCTTTCTGGGTCGGAGCGGTTTTCCCCGAGGAAGGCGGGACAGGAGCGAATGCTGACTCAGGAATGACTGAGGTGGCAGCGACTACCGTCCCTTTTCGGATCCAATACTCATCCGTGGAGGCGTTACACACTTCCACGATCACTTGTCCATCTAGCACGGTGCACAGCGTTCGAGCGATACATAGCGTAGGCGGGAGGCCTATCGACCCTTCCACCAACACCGTGGCCTTGTCGGTCACGTCTCCAATCACGTTCGTCATCACGAGAGCCTGTCCGCGGGGGAAGTCGTATCGCGGGGGAAGTCGTATCGAGACAGCCATCGCCGTCAAGTAAGCCTCTTGTACCACCGCGGCTCCAAGCTTCAGGACTTCGGGCGTACTCTTGAGCATCATCGTCCGTTCGGATACTTCGATCACCGCCCCGAACGCCGCCAAAGCGTCCACTCCTAGGATAGCGTCGCAGTTTAACTGTTCAGCTACCATCAAGTTCAAATGGGCCTCTATAGACCCCAGCCGAACAGGCAGCGTGATCCATCCCTTGATGCGGAGTTGATGTCCCGATGAGCTGCGGACTTGCCCTTGGTACGGTCGCAAGGTCTCCTTAGCCCGTCCCAATCGTTTGAGCACCAGCTTGTCCACCAGACTCAACGTAGCTCCAGTGTCAGCGAGCATACGCGAAGGTAGGCAGTCTATTAGACCCCCAGACAGGGCCTCGAAACTTCCCACGGCACACACGACCCGCTTTCCTCCGGGAACTACTTCTGGTAACTCGTCTTCGCCATCGTCATCCTGGCGAAGGCCGAAACCATTTGGTAGTTCGACCGTCCGCATCTCCACAAAGCCGTGTCGACCAGACCGTTCGGGTTTACGACCCTCGGGCCCCACCACTTGAACGTAGTGAGAGATATCCTCCTCACGCTCGGGATATAGATCCACATCACACACAGCTTCGGCCTTCTCCACGTACAGAGTTGAACTGTCGAACGGTTCGTGCGCCTTTCTCCGACGTGCTTCTATTACTGTCTTCTCACGAGCCTTTTCATGCTCACGCAACTTCTCCCAGACGAGCTCCGAACACTTTGAGTGGTAATGGTCCACCCAAGCCAAAAAGGGCACCCAGTCGGGCAGGGGAACGGACTTGCGCTTCGCCAACTCGCCCGTCACTTCTAGTAAGCGTACCCAGTCCACCTCAGACGGCACGTCTAGCGGTCGTGACTCTCTTTCTTCTTCGTCGTCTTCCAGTTGACACACACGATCGTCATTTGGTTCGCTGTAGTCCCTCTTACTTCCTTCAGCGATTGGTGTACGGCTTGCCGTCCCAAAGCACGGATCAGCTTCGACGCTTCTTGGGTCATAGCCGTCGGGTTGCTTTCCGAGTTCGACGCCGAGTTGTATTTCACCAAAACTTCTTTCTCGAGGAAAGGCACCCGATGTTCGCGTACACCGCGTCCGCTCGATCAACCGTGGTTGGTCGCGTCGTTTCGCGAGTTCGGCTTAGTCTTCTCACGGCGCATTCGGAAGTCCTCTAGGATCACGCTCGACGACCCGGTCACTTTGGGCACCGGATCCGCAGCGACGTCTCGGAAGTCACGGTTAGCCCTCTTCGCCTCCAAAGAACTCTCGAGCGTCTTCGCGAACCAGTCTTGCCAGTATTCGGGGGAGGCCATCTCAGCTGTGGACGCTCCCTTGGTTCGTTCTAGTACATCGGCCGGCACGCCAGGTATTTGGCCATCTCCTCGATCGTAGGTTCTTTCTTCATCTCAGCAAATCTTCTTCACGCGCTTTAGCAGTTCCACTTCGTCTAGGGGATAGAGACGGTCTTCGAGTTCCTTTTCGTACTCCTCCTCTTCGACAGCGACTTCTAACCCAGCCAGAACCGTGGCTTCTTGGCCCGGCTCGCACTTCTCCATGGCGTCCCGGCGTCTGTGAGCAGGCTTCTGAAGGGTATCCGCCTCCTCGTGCCACTCTGCTTTTCTTGTCCCGTCGGCGTCTCCACGGTCTCATCAAGAGGGCCGACCGGCACTCCACCGTTCTCTTCGTCCGGAGTTCCCACTACCTTAGCCACTTCATCAGAGCTGACAACGGTCGCGGGCCCCACGACGGGTTCCTCTTTACTTTCGCCGAGGTGCGGCCCCGTGACAGCCCCGACTCTCTCTTCGAGAAACCTTACCAACTTCTTCGCGGCCGCCATCTTCACGGCGATCACTCTCTCGACTGCGTCATCTAGCTTCCCTTCTTGAACTACCGTCTCCTTCCTCGCAAACTTGCCCGCCTCGGGGCACGCGACGGCCAAACTCCTCACCGTCCCGGCCCTTGGCGCCTCCTCACCCTCGACTGTGTTCTCCTTCACTTCTTCGTCACAGCCCTCTGCCGGGCTCGTCTTCTCACCAGTCATCTCTTCTTCGCCGTCTTGAGGCCCGCCGTCTTCACACTATCCGCACGGGGCGCCTCGGTTTCTTCAGTCTTCATCACTTCTCCACTCTCTCGCTTTACACTCCCCCGGACAGTAACCGACGCGTTTGTCTTCCCCTCTTTCCGCGTATGGTCACCGTCCGAGCCGTTCTTCGGGCCAGAGGAAGGAGCGGCTCTCCCTTCCCCCTCCTCTCGCTGTCTTCACTGGTCGGCCTGCTGTTTCGCGTCGAGGTATCTCAGCCTCTTCACGGTGGGGCAGTTCCCGATCTTGTGACCTTCGACTTGGCAGAACGAACACCAGTTGCGACTATTCCCATTTCCTCCTTGGAAACTCCTTTGTTGTGGCGGAGGTGGCAGTTCGCACTCAACTTGTATGTGCCCGAATTGTTGGCATCGGCGGCACGTGAACGACTGACGTCGGCAGTTCGCGCGTCCGTGTCCTCGATACTGGCAGCGTCCGCAGATCGGAGCCCCCTCTTGGTCTCGACCGTCGTCGTCCATCCGGATCCCGCGGAACACCTGACCGTTCTGGGATGGTTGGGAGGTCATAGGGGCAGAAGGGGTCTGTTCAGCGGCCACAGTCTGAGGCGCGTACTGGAACGGAGGAGGAGCTTGCATCTCCCTCTTCACTTGGTTCCGCCACTCCTTCTCGTCCCTGACGAAAGAGCGCACTTCTTGGGCCAGCGCGTTGACCTGGTCCACCGTCGGTTTTATGATATCAGTCATTTCGGTCGACTTGGTGGTTTTCACCGGAGAAGGATCCTCAAAGTCTTCGTATTCGTCGACCGGACGGTACATGTCCTTCACCATGAGCCACTCGCACGCTTCAGGAATGTCACGGGCAGGGCTCGAGGCGAGAATGGCTAGCATCCGACGGTTGTTCAAACCGCGACGGAACAGTTGATAGCGCATCCTGGCGACAGGATAATCCAGGGAATCACACAGTTCCATGAGTCGGTCGCCCCACTCCTCGATAGACTCTCCTTTCTGGCGTTTCGTAGAGTGTAGGCGTCCCCAGAGTTCATCCGCCGTGCGGCTTAGGAAGTGGTTGTGGAAACGCACTTTCAGCGTCTTGAACGTCTTGATGCGAGAGTTGTTCCACCAACGCTCAGCTTCTTGACCTCTTAGCTTCTGCTGGAACACCAGTAGGCGGCTCGTGTCGGGCAAGCCCACAGTAGTCTCCTCGAAAGCGTCCCAAAATGATCGAGCTCTCTCGACAGTAGAAGCGTTCGAGTACAAGAACGGTACCACTTTCACAGCATTCGACACGGCTTGCGAGACAGAGAGCTGGTAAGCCGCGCCTACACTACCTAGCACGACCACTCCGGCTGGTAAGCCGGAGTGGTCGTGCTAGGTAGTGTAGGCGCGGGATACGTCGGAGCTCTCCAAGACCGACCCGCAGGCGTCGAGCCACTTCCCGTAGTCGCCGAGGCTCTTCCCGTCTTAGACGTCTTCTTCTTGGTCTGAGCAGCCGCAGATGTAGCCGTAGCGGCAGTCTGAGTCGATATTTTCGTCTTCTTTTTCTTGGGCACGGGCGCGGAGGGAACGGTCGGAGCTGGGGCCGGGCCAGGCCCCGTCCCGGGTATCCAACCGTACGGAGCCGCAGGAGCGCGATGCGGACCGGACCAGGCCGGCTGGTTCCACCCATACGCTGGACTGTCAAACCGACGGGCTTCCGTACCCGTGTAGACGGGGATAAACCCACACGGATGACGGTTAGCTCGGGGCTCGCCTTGAGCTCCTCCGTAACCTCCATACGCCGAATGCTGCCCATAGTAGGCCACTCTAGAGTCGCCAAAGCTCGGTCCACCGTAAGGCGAGAGCTGCATCCGGGCCAAACCACCGAGGTAACCCGCCTCGTACTCTCGACTGTAACAAGCCGCGTTCGCCTCTCCCTCGAAGCCAGGTTCCGTCTTCACCGTTGTCTCTGGCTCGTTCTTGACTTCGTCTTCCTCATCTTCTTCTTCATCTTCGTCATCTTCATCATCGTCCTCTTCGTCATCTTCATCATCTCATCATCATCATCGTCATCGTCATCTCCATGAGCAGCGAGGTACCGCTCGTGGGCTTCCTGCTGTTCTCTTTCAAGCTGCTGAGCCCACATCGCCCGGAGTACGCTGGTACGGCTGTCGTCGCCATCCACACTAAGGCTCTGACTCAACGCCGCCGGTCTCGCTATCGGCTGTGGCTCCGCTGGACGGTTCTCGCTACTGTCCCCTGGCTGTCCCGCCATGTCTTCTTCCAGATCTTCTGCCCACGTCCAGTACTGCGATCCGAGGTTCCCCAGTTCACTAGACTCGTGTCTTCAACAAACTTCTTCTTCAACAAACTCTTCTCCACGATAAATTGCTCGCGAACGGCTTCGTAGCGCGGCCCTTCTTCACCAGAACCGCTCTTCACGTGCGTTCCAGGCTCGACTCTCTCGGCACAGCCTCGACTTGCGATAGCGATCCTTGACACTGCTGATCGACACGCTCCTTGGCGCTAGGCTCCGATCGATCTCCGAACTTGGAAGACGGACGCTTGATTTGCTACGGCAACCCCACACTGTCTGTTCCACAGCGAGGACTGCACCCTGCTTCTCCACCACGTGTCGCGAACCGTCCTTTTGTGGGACCGTCCTGCGCTGTAGGGAACGGAGGCGAAGGCTGCTTGCAAAGCTGTAGGCGAGTAGACCAACAAGACCGCACACACGAAAATATGCAGCTTGTAAGCTTTTAAAGGTAAATTCACGACTGACCTGATTCTTTCTGCTTGCTCTCTCGTTCTTCGTCTTGCGTTCTAGGGCGCACAGCGCGCTAGGCTCAGGTCAATGGCCTGCGCGACCGTGACACCCCGTCTTGTCCTTGGCTCTCTTCAATACTTTGTCCTTGTCGCCTTCGTCCTTGTCCTCCGTCCTTGCCGCACGCGCACGCATTGTGCGCTCCTCACGCACCCCGCCTCGCCCCGGGCCTTGCCGGGTCGCGCTGCCAGCCACCTCCAGTCCATGTCGTCCGTCCTTGGCCGCCGCGCGCCCGCAGATCTGTGTTTCGAAGAGTGGGAGCCGGGGAGCCACTGCAGCACCGGCCGGGACACCCCCAGTATAGTGCACCGCAGTGCTCGGCCGACTCCCGTCGGGTCCGTCGCCGTCAGCTTACTGCCCACCCCACGCCCTTTCTCCTGGCAGCGTCTCAAACATCTGGTTGCCGGCATCGGCCGAACGAAGACGGTATGTAAGCCAGCGGAACGGTACGGACCAATTCCACTCGGGACAACAAGAAGTAACTCGAAGAAACGATGGATGGACTTCAGATTAGCCATCGTCAGGTCGATCACCGAAAGATCTGCAATGTTGAAGTGCTTAGAAATAGAAACTCACAGAAACGACGTTTCTAGTAAAACTAGGACTGTGGTATCCGCTGATAAGATCGACTACGTCGAGCTCGTTTGCTTGTTAGCTGATGCAAGAGCAAGACCCGCCTAGAGCAAAGGTGCAAGACGAGAAGACGTGACTGACGGACTCTCTTGCCACATCACGTAGAGGCATTTTCGCTTCCCGCTGTCGTATTAAGAGTTGTTGCCGCTGCGTCCGTCGTTGCGCTGCTTACCAGCTCGTCAACGCCATGCACCGGCCGAGCCCAGTCGGGACAAGCAGCCCCCTCACTGCCGCAAATGCTCTCTCTGGTCGCCGTCGTCGGACGCCCCGCCTCTCTAGAGTGAATGCAGTCTGCAGTCACCCCATCCCACCACCACATGGTCCGAGCGGTTCTCGTACGAACAGCGAGTCGATATTGGCTCCGTCTGCCCGCCTTATCGAGCCTGCTGTCTTCTCCGGCTACCAGTGCTGCTTCAAGCCCCCAAGAAAGTCACCACCGCGCTCAAGCAGGAGAGCCTGTCCAGACATATGCTTGCAAACACCGGCCGGAAGAGCAGGCTCTGCGCTCTGTCGGCTGGTATGGTGTGTCTGTCCGCGCTCCGCAACATGTTTACCGTTTATAGTGCGCGTGAAGCGCCCCGCTGCCCGTGCTCACCAGCCACCAAAGCTCACCCACGTAGTCCAGAAACCCAACCGAGCAACCAAGTAAGGCAGCGCGCTCTTGCTCGTGGAGCTGCTCATTATTCAATCTCGGACGTCCTGCCCAAGCGACGACACCGTACACTACACAAGCAAGCAAGTTAGCAAGCCGATCCAAAAACGATGATGTTGAGCAAGACGATCTGTGCACTGTGCGTGGCGGCCGTGACCTTCTCGGGCTGCGCCGTGGACGCGTCGACGGAAGCGGCGCAGACGTTCGGGTGGCTGGTGCCGAAGAACCACGACGGCTACGGCGGCGCGAGCGCAGGAACGAAAGGCTACGGCGGCGCGGCGGCCGGCACAAGCGGCTACGGAGGTGTGGGTGGCGGTTTGTCTGCTGGTCTCAAGGCGTTGGCCGGCTTGAATGCTGGCGCTGGTCTGAATGCAGGCGCTGGGGGCTACGGTGGTCTCGGTGCGAACGCTAACGCTAACGCCGGCGCGGGTCTGGGTCTCAATGCCGGTGCGGGTCTTAATGCCGGTGCTGGTGTTGGCGCGAAGGGTTACGGCGGTGTCGGTGCAAATGCCGGCTTGAATGCCGGTGCCGGTCTAAACACGGGTGCCGGCCTTAACACGGGTGCTCGCCTCAACGCTGGTGCGGGGCTCAATGCTGGTGCGGGTTTGCACGCGGGTGCCGGCCTCAACGCTGGAGCGGGGCTCAACGCGGGTGCTCGTTTTAACGCTGGTGCCGGCCTCAACGCGGGTGCCGGTCTGCACGCGGGTGCCGGCCTCAACGCTGGAGCGGGGCTCAACGCGGGTGCTCGCCTCAATGCTGGTGCGGGTCTGCACGCAGGTGCCGGCCTCAATGCTGGAGCTGGCCTCAACGCTGGTGCGGGTCTGCACGCTGGTGCCGGCCTCAACGCTGGAGCGGGGCTCAACGCGGGTGCTCACCTCAATGCTGGTACGGGTCTGCACGCGGGTGCCGGCCTCAATGCTGGAGCTGGCCTCGGCGCTGGCGCAGGGATCAACACTGGTGCAGGCCTTAACGCGGGTGTCAATGGTGGTGCCAAGGCCGGCGCTGGTACCAAGACGGACGGCTACTCCAAGGGCACGGATACCACGTCGACCACGCAGAAGTCCGCCACACAAGCGTCGCAGACGGCTGCGCAGACCGGCGGATACCGTCGCCTTCGGGCGTAAGCAAGCGGAACTACGATCGCTAACGTGTGCGCAAGACGGGTTGTCCGGCCGGTTCTGTCACCCGATCTCCACCGTTTCCAACAATTCTCGGACGATGCGCCGAGACCTGCGTCGCGTGTCGACGTGTTTTCATGTTTGTAGTACCGTACCAGTAGTGTGCACATTAGCACACCCACTACCTTTAACGCAGTTGTACTGGATCTGATGGTTGATTCTCTGGTTCTCTGTTTAGCGACGTGTGTGTTAATGTTAATCAATGCTCTTTTTGCTTTCTGACGTGACGAGCGGTGGTCGGGCGGATCCATTGTGGGATCGGTGCTGGATGTAGCCTAGACGGCGGTCTGCCTAATGGCTTCGCGGGGCAAAAAAAAATCCGATCGCTGCGGTAGCAAGAAGCACCTTGAAGAATTCAATGCATGCGATGGCGACGAATGGACTTTAGGCGTCGTCAGGTCTCACCAAGAGGTCTGGCGATGTTGAAGTGCTTAGAATTAGAAACGGCGTCGCGAATTTTTAAAACGTCATCGATTAGTCACAATATTATTGTGACAATAGACCCTCCTACTCGCATACTAGTACTACTACTAGTATCATTTTGAAAGACTGCCGCGGTTGATACTCTCACAGCGAGCTCTTAGCCTGGTGAGGTCTTCAGTTGAAAACATGCCGCTCTTTCGATGCGGTGACCCACATCCACCACTACAAGCTGAAGCTTAGAGAAAGAAGATGACTATTGAGTATTTATTCGAGTAGCAATTGCAATCGCAGCACCTACGAGGTTAGAGGATTGAGCTCGACCACTTACAGTTCCCTGGCGGTGTGATCAACAGCGTTTCCATTCGTCTGTGCCGGAGTCATCATGCTCATAAAGTCTCCGGTAGGCGGGTTGGCCGCCTTCACTGTGGGGGTGGTCACTCCGCCATGAGCGCTGTAGTCGTAGGCCAGGCCTCCGTGGTACGAGACGTCGATGCCGTTCACTTCCTTCTCTTCCGACACGCGCAGACCCACCGTGTACTTGAGCGCCATCAGGATGAGGAAGGTCACCACAGCCGAGTATCCTGCCGCCACACACTGCGAAACGAGCTGGTGGACAAGCTGCATTCCGTGCCCGTAGAAGGCGCCGCCCTCAATGGCCGGGTTGATGTCGGAGGTGGCGAACAAGCCCGTGAGCAGTCCGCCCATGAAGCCTCCGCAGCCGTGGATGCCGAACGAATCGAGGGTGTCATCATACCGCAAAACGTTCTTAAGGTGGACAGCACCGAAACCCGTCGCAGCACCGACGACACCAAAGATGACTGCAGCCCACGGGTACACGAAAGCACAGCCCGGGGTGATGGCAACCAGGCCAGCCACAGCGCCACTGATCGCGCCGCACGGGTCAAACTTCTTGTGGACAGCAAACTCGAGCGCTGACCAGGTCAAGAACCCGGCGCAAGGGGCCAGGTGCGTGTTGATGGCGGCGATCGCCGCAATGCCGTCGGCGGCGCCTTGCGAACCAGCGTTGAAGCCGAACCAGCCGAACCAGAGCAACGTCGCGCCGATCATCACGAGAGGCACATTGTGCGGTTTCGTCGGCTCCCCGTGGTTGTAGCGCTTGCCCACCACAACTGCGGCCACAAGAGCGCCAAAGCCACTAGAGACGTGGATGACGGTTCCTCCGGCAAAGTCGAGGGCTCCCATCTTGCCCTCCCAGCCCATGGCGGTGATCTCCCAGTTGTCGTCCAGCTTCAGCGACCACATCCAGCGTGCGAGTGGGTCGTACACGAGCGACGTCCACAGCAAAACGAAGAGCAGGTAGGTGCCGAACTTCATACGACCGACAATGCCGCCACTGATGAGGGCGGGGGTGATCATGGCGAACTGCGTCTGGAAGAAGGCGAACAGGATGTGAGGGATGCCGCCGCCGTAGGTGCCGCTGGCGACAGCACCGACGTTGTTGTAGCCCGACCAGGCGAAGATGCCGTCGGAGCTGAAGCATGCTGAGTAGCCGAAGGCCCAGAACTGGATTGATACCAACGCCATGCTAACGAACGACATCATCATGGTGTTGGACGCCATGTCTTCACCGGCCAAACCGGCGTAGAAGAAGGCAACGCCGGGCGTCATGAGCATCACCAGAGCACTCGACATGAGCATCCAAGCGGTGTTGCCGGAGTCGATGGCGGTATCATAGGCTCTGCCAGCCTTCTCGCCGCGGGAAGAGTAGGCGACGCACTCGTTGGTTTCGGAGTCGAGGTACTGCGAGACATCGCAAGTGACGGTGGTATCTTGAGCTGAGACGGCGAGTGCACCGAGCGTGACGACTGCGGCGGAAATGACGGCCAGCCGAGCGAGCGAAGGGTTATCTGGTCGAAAGCCGAACATGCTTGGAGTACGGACGTCGGTCTTCTGCTGGTCGAGGCAAATTGCGAACTGTCAAAGCGCAAGACTTGGTCTTCGATTTGCTTTGCCGCCCTATCCCATTTGCACACTCGAGTCAAGTGCAGATGGTGAGGCGAAACTCCCAAGAAGTTATTGGGCCAAGAACCGCAGGTCAAGCGGCATCTGCGAAGGCGACGCAGCTGTAGGAGCAAAGCTAGCGTGAAACTTCACGAAACCGAGGCTCGGCTTGCTGCGAGTACATCAACCACAGCAACATGCCCTCAACTGTTGAGGAGGCTCATAAAGCTACTTTCTGAGGTGAGGTGGTCTTCAATCGATCGAGTCAGTACCACCGGTACTCTGTTGTTAAACGAATGTCGGCTTCGACACGATAGGACCGAACTCTTTCTTGGTTGAGTGTTCTGCTGCTCAAGTGCGGCAACTCGAGTGCAGTGAGGCGCAGATGAAAGGCTACAGCCGAACCCGTGGCGCTGAAAGCGTTGTTAGAGCACCGGAGCTCGAGCACCGGAGACGCCCACGGAGAGCCCACGCATTTTAATCTTCGATGGGGCGGCTTGACTCGAAAGACAGTCAGTCGGCTTGAAGACAAACGGACGAGACCAGAGACGTTTGCTTTGCGTTCAACGCTGGGCGTGACCGGCGGCGGGGTGGACCAATGGCGGTCCACGCAATTTCATTCTGGGGCGCGTCACGATCGGACGTCCCGGCTATGACGAATCGGTGCGGAGTGAGCCATCTTTTCTGCTGACTCGGCTTGCCGCCGCTGCAACCAATAATGTACTAGTAGTACATGCAATGTACAACCTGCAATTTCCCGTCGGTGCTGAACTGACGGCATTGCAGCCCACACGCGTTGCCCACTCTGGCGCCTCGATCTCCGGCTTCTAACGAACACAAGACTCCGCGTCCAGCGGAGCTTCTCCATGACAGGCCTACTCGATTGTTGCTGGCAAAGAGGACAAGTTGGTGTTATCGTAAATACACTGAGTGCTCATTTGCCAATCCGCCACAGCCTGCTCAACAGTGACTGAAGCGCTACGCACGACGCGCTCGTCCGAGAAGCTTCCCACCTCCTCCAACAGATCATGATCCATTTCCGGCCGTCGCTCATGCGGCTTGCCATCGTCGCGACTGCAGCCGTCATTCTCAGTACACTTGCCGTCTCGGCGCAAGACTCCTCGGGCTCGACAATTGTCTGCGATGTCTCGCAATACCTCGACTCCACCTTGAACGAGTGCGTCACCTACGCCTCCCGCAGCGAGAAGGCTGGCAGAACCTATGATACCGCCATCGACTCCGGCAACACCGCTTGGATGCTAATGTCCAGTGCTCTGGTGATGCTCATGACTCCGGGCGTCGCTTTCTTCTATGCTGGACTTGCTGGGGAGGAAATGGCGTCCAATACCATGATGATGTCGTTCGTGAGCATTGCGGTGGTGTCGATTCAATTCTGGGCCTTCGGGTACTCTGCGTGCTTCAGCTCCGACGGCATCTTCGGCTGGGCAGGTTACCATAACGTGGGCGCCATTGCCAGCGGCACCTACGGCGGCAGTATTCCCCACATCCTGTTCGCTTTATTCCAGACCCAGTTCGCGACCATCACGCCCGCACTGCTCAGCGGTGGCATTGTGGGACGCATGAAGTTCGGGACGTTTGTGCTGTTTGTATTTCTCTGGACGTCCATGGTGTACGATCCACTCGCACGCTGGATGTGGTCGCTCGAGCTTGACGAGAACTGGGATGTTACGGCAATGGGCTGGGAGGGCAAGATGGGCTCCCTCGACTTCGCGGGCGGCACCGTCATCCACGTCTCTAGTGGCTTTGGTGCCCTGGTCGCTGCCATCTTGGTCGGCAAACGCTACAACCATGGAGACCCCGTGAAGCCACACAACGTGCCGTTGACGATGATCGGAGCCACGCTGCTCTGGTTCGGCTGGTTCGGCTTCAACGCTGGTTCGCAAGGCGCCGCCGACGGCATCGCGGCGATCGCCGCCATCAACACGCACCTGGCCCCTTGCGCCGGGTTCTTGACGTGGGCATCGCTGGAGTTCATTCTGTACCGAAAATTCGACCCGTGCGGCGCAATTAGCGGTGCGGTGGCCGGCCTCGTGACGATCACCCCGGGCTGTGCTTTCGTGTACCCGTGGGCTGCTGTCATCTTCGGCATCGTCGGAGCGGCTACGGGCTTCGGCGCTGTGCACCTCAAGAACCACCTCCGCTACGATGACACCCTCGATTCGTTCGGCATCCACGGCTGCGGAGGCTTCGTGGGCGGATTGCTCACAGGTTTGTTCGCCACCTCCGACGTCAACCCGGCCATCGAGGGCGGCGCCTTCTACGGACACGGTGAGCAGTTCCTTCACCAGCTCGTTTCGCAGTGTGTGGCGGCAGGATACTCGGCCGTGGTGACATTCCTCATCCTGATGGCGCTCAAGTACACGGTGGGTCTGCGCGTCTCGGAAGATAAGGAAGTGAACGGCATCGACGTCTCGTACCACGGAGGCCTGGCTTACGAGCACAGCACACACGCCCCGAGCTCGCCTGCCTACAAGGCCGCCAATCCGCCCGATCGGGACTTCTCGAGCATGATGACTCCGGCGCAGTCCGACTCCGCCTCCAAGTCCACCAAGGAGCCGATCATGAACGTGTAGACGCTTTAGATTCGATGAGGTGTTGGTCTCAGTTTGACATTTATTGCCTTATAAAGAGGGTCATGTTGAAGCGTCTCTTGAAAAGAGTTGCGTCTATTGCTGATTGGCTGACAGGTATCAGCCAATCAGCCTCGTTCACTGTTTCTCTGCATACCCTTTATAACATAGTGTCGAAAAAGGGGATTTATACTGTGGTTCGACCTGTGTCAACTGATAACTACGCAAAACCGATGGTAATCCAAATTCTTTGAAGGTAAATGTAGCCAAGTGACGTCGCGCGACGTCAGTGGTACCGTACCGGTTATGCGCAAAACGGGCATCGTGCACCGAGAACGACTTGTTCGCGTCCGCGCGCCGCAACCTCCACTTCTGCTGCCGCCGCCATCGAGCACCCGTATCAATACGTCGGGCTTCTCGTGCAGCGTGCTAGCTGCCATTCCCCCAGCTTGCGCAATGGAGTGCATCGGAAATTTGCCGCGATGGACCCTCTGAGCGTTGATGACCACCGTCTCTTTTCTGGGGTGGCACTCTCTTCAACGTGCCTTTTGCCGTGTCGGTGGATGACTCTGCGGCGCCACCGCGGCAAAGCGCCGAGCGCCATCCCGAGCTCGACTGCAGCACCGATACGAATGTATCGTCCTGTCATCGCTGTGCACGTCGTGGCAAAGGCAACAGGACGTTTTGCGCTTCCAACACCATGCAGGTCTGCAGCTGGACAGGAGGCTCCAGCCTGGAGGGTATCCGCCGCCGCATCCCCATCTCATCAACGTCCCACTGCCTTCACAAACCTACACTCGCCCTGTCGCTCTCGTACGTTAGTCTCCGCAGGTCGCTCAATCCTGTTCACTTCGGCTTTTGCAGTCTCAAGACAAGGCGCCTGACTCCTCGACGACGACGATGAACTGGAAGACCCGCGCGACCCTTTGCGCCGCGCTGGCTGTGGGGCTCGCGTCCCTCGCTGCAGCTCAGAGCGGCTCGGGCTCCACCGTCACGTGCCTCGACTCGCAGTACCTGGACGCCACCACGAGCGAGTGCGTCGCGTACGCGAACCAAGGCGTCAAGGCCAGCGGCATCGTGGGCGGCACTATCGACTCGGGCAACACGGCGTGGATGCTGGCGTCCAGCGCGCTCGTCATGATCATGACGCCCGGCGTGGCCTTCTTCTACGCCGGTCTGGCCGGGGAGGACATGGCGTCCAACACCATGATGATGTCGTTCGTCAGCATGGCGCTCGTGTCCATCCAGTTCTGGGCTTTCGGCTACTCGGCAGCCTTCGGCTCGCACGGTGTGTTCGGCTGGGCGGGCTACAACAACGTGGGCAAAGACCCGAGCGGCACGTACGGCACGGAGATCCCGCACCTCCTGTTCGCCTTCTTCCAGACGCAGTTCGCCATGCTCACGCCGGCGCTGCTGAGCGGCGGCATTGTCGGCCGCATGAAGTTCGGCTCGTTCCTGCTCTTCATCTTCCTCTGGACGTCGCTTGTCTACGACCCGCTTGCGCACTGGATGTGGTCCATGAAGCTGGACGAGACGTGGGCCTTGACTGCAATGGGGTGGGAGGGCAAGATGGGCTCATTGGACTTCGCTGGTGGCACCGTTATCCATATCTCTAGCGGATTCGGAGCTCTTGCCGCCGCGCTCATGGTCGGAAAGCGCTACAACCACGGAGACCCCGTCAAGCCGCACAACGTGCCGCTCGTCATGATCGGCGCCACGCTGCTGTGGTTCGGCTGGTTCGGCTTCAACGCCGGCTCCGAGGGCGCTGCGGACGGAATCGCCGCCCTTGCTGCCATCAACACGCATCTGGCCCCTAGCGCCGGTTTCCTCACGTGGGTGGCTCTCGAGTTCGCCATGTACAAGAAGTTCGACCCGTGTGGAGCTGCCAGTGGCGCCGTGGCTGGTCTCGTCGCCATCACCCCCGGCTGTGCCTACGTGTACCCGTGGGCTGCTGTCATCTTCGGCGTCGTCGGCGCCCTCACGGGCTTTGCCGCCGTCCACATGAAGAACCACCTGCGGTACGACGACACGCTCGACTCGTTCGCCATCCACGGCTGTGCCGGCGTCATGGGCGGCCTCATGACCGGTCTGTTCGCCACGTCGGACGTGAACCCCAACATCGAGGGCGGCGCCTTCTACGGCCACGGCATGCAGTTCGTGCACCAGTTGGTGTCGCAGTGCGTGGCTGCGGCCTACTCGTTCGTGGTAACCATCATCATCCTGTTCGTGCTCAAGCTCACGATCGGCCTGCGTGTGGACGAGGACAAGGAGGTGAACGGCATTGACGTGTCGTACCACGGCGGCCTCGCCTACGACTACAGCGCCCAGGACCACGCCGGCCCGGTCGTCAAGGCGGCCAACCCGCCGGCGGGCGATTTCGCCTCCATGATGACGCCGAGCATCACGCAGGAGAGCGTGCAGAAGGAGCCCATTATGAATGTTTAAGACGCCCATCGAGCGACTTGTAAGGCGATCACAAATGTTTTTTTTCACTGTTTGAATTACAAATCTATGGCAATGAAGCGTTGGCGAAGTGGGTATTGTTCACGCGTCGATTGTTGGTCTTCAGTTGCAGATGACACGAGGCTTGCACGCAGGAATGAAAGTGGAACAGCAGCCTGGAAAACCAAAGATTGCGGTCGTGTTCACGTTCGTGGGGGCGATCAAGGATGTAACAGGAACTTTGATGCGGAGACGGAGCTTTGAGGCGATCCTTCATACCAGGATGTATTCACAACTCATTCTCTCCTTGCCGCGTGGTCGGCCCCGCTTTCTCTTTGCAGTTTTTGGAGGCAGGTCCCGCATATCCTGGTCGCCTTCTTCCAGACGTATTGCCATGATCACTCCGGCGTTACTCAGTGGTGCGAAGCTGGGCGTCATGCGGGTGCTGACGGAGCGGGTGATCTCGTGGGCGTCGGCGATGCTGCGGATCGTGCGGGTGCTGGTCGAGGTGCTAGTCTCGTGGGCGTCGGCGAAGCTGGGAATCGTGCGGGTGCTGGTTGAGGTATCGTAGGGCATGGAATATGGGTGTTTTTTCTGCTGTTCATATTGCTCTGACCTACGATCTGCTTGCGCACTGGATGTGATCTCTCAAACTTGATGGCACTTGGGAAATCTCTGCCACGGGTTGTGAAGGCTAAATGGGAGTTCGCTGGTGGCACTGTAATTCACATTTCTAGTGGATTTGGTGCTCTCGCTGCTGCTTTGATGGTCGGTAAAGTTGTAAGCGCTACAACCAGGGCGAGCCTGTGAAACCTCACAATGTGCTGCTAGTCATGATCGGCATGACACTTTGTGGTTCGGCTGGTTCGGATTCAGTGCTGGATCGCAAGGCGTGACGGACGGGATTGCTGCTATCAACACCCATTTGGCTCGAGCGCTGGGTTCCTGACCTAGGTTGGTCTTGAGTTTGTCGCGTACAAGAAATTTGATCCTTGCGAGACTGCTAGTGGGGCTGTCGCCGGTTTGGTTTGCATCATTGCTGCTTGCGGCTACGTTTATCCGTGGGCGTCCGTGGTCTTTGGTGTTGTTGGTGCGGATACGGGCTTCACAGCTATCCAGATGAAGAACGATCTCCGTTATGACGATACTCTGGACTCGTTCACCATTCACGGTTGCGTTGGCGTTGTTCGCGACGTCGGACGTGAGTCCGAACACCCACGGCGCTTTCTACGGCAATGGGGCCCAGTTTGTGCATCAATTGGTATCGCAGTGCGTGACTGTTGTTCGTGACGATGATTATCCTGTTTGGCTTAATATTCACGATCGAGCTCTGAGGCGATGAAGATAAGGAGGTGAATGGCTTTGATGTGACGTACCATGGAGGACCACATACTGCAATGGAGGCGGACACACGGCCTTCAAGCGAGTTTGCATTGATGGTACCGTCAATTTGTTTTACTTCGACTTGATTTGAAGTAGAAAGTATATAGTCTGAACACAAGCGAACAAGGTGCATATGCAGCATTAACTCTGACGTTGTGGAGTATTGGGCTCTATTTGGTTGGTGCAGACAAACGTTTGGTTTGTCGACTGCACTTCTGCTGAGAGAGATGGGTCGTCGTCGATAAGGATGATGATGTCGAGAGAAATATATAAGAACGTGGACTGCTGCTGCTATCCGTACCAATATTCGATCGGTCTCTCGACGATTGAACAGCGTACCAAGCGGGACCAAGTAGAGGCGGGGTGCACCCATGTATCGATATATTGGTGAGCTAAGACGAGCAACTTGGGAGGACTGATTTCTGTGCTTTCGTCAATTTAGTCTACGTGCAAAAGTACCACCAGAATGATGGCAACAACTACCGAAGATGGCGGGGCAATGAGTGTTGGCGGTAAGGCTCCTCCGAACGCCTCCACTTCCGCGTCCTTAATGTCGCCGGACTCTTCACGACAGTCAAGCTGCGTCTGGTGCTCAAGCAGGTTCGAACGTGCTGGTCGACCGACAGTATCGACGTCGCTGATCACAATGACGCGCGGATCATCACTAGGAACTTGAGCCTCCTCCTCTTCTGAGTTTTCTCCACCTTCGGTCGCCTGGGATTCAGCGTCAGAGCTCGGGATCTCGTACATGTCTTGGCGGTTGCCCTGATATTCGCCGGGAACTGTGTCCGCAACTTGCTGCTTAAGCCGATCACCCTCGTCGATCTCTGGTGCCTGGTACTCATCGTCCGAGTCCGAAACCGAGTGTACATCTTGATGGTAGGACCTGTTCTCCTCGCAATCTTCTGCAACTTCTGTTGTCTGGGATTCATCGGCAGAATCCGGAATCTCGATCGCGTCTTGACGGTTTCCCCGATCCTCATCCAAAACCACGTGCGCGTCTCGATGGCCAGGCCAATCCTCTTCACGGGGTCCTAGAACCCCCGCTGCCTGGGATTCATCGCCAGAATCTGAAGTTACATGCTCCTCTTGACGGTTGCCTCGATCCTGGTCCGAAAGCGCGTGTACTTCGACTATATCCTCATCACCTTCTCCACTTCGGCCACGATCTCTGTTCGCGGCCGCCGTTTTGTCCTCTTCCGGATCGAGTCTCCATCGTCTTGTTCACTAGACAATATCTGTTCAGTTACGACTAATTGGGTAAGTTGAAGTGGATATACCCATAATCATGGATATTTCGTCTGATTCGTCTGATTCCTGTAAATGACTCAGTCTCAGACTTCCCGTCGGTGCTTCAGACTCCAGGGCTCAGCATGGGCTGGGTGGACCTCTTCCGGCGTGGGCGCGCGGCCGTGCCGGACCACAGCTGGTCGATCTTCGGGCCCAAGAAGAAGCTGCGCAGCCTGCAGCCGCTGGACATGCTACACGTGTCCAGATTCCCGCACCTGAACCTTGTCCAGACGCGTACGTATCAACCTCATCTGCCCCCATAAACCCCAAAACAGCGCTCACATCTCACGTTTGCTTTTTGGACCATTTTGCTCGCAGACGTGAGACTGTCCAAGTTCCAGACACACGTGAGGACACTCTGTGCTAACTGGTGCAAGTAGGAAGGCTCATATTGACTGGTGGAGTGTTGACTGCTGCAGTTGACGCGGTGGAGTATCGTGCTGGGCGTCACGGCGGCCACGTACCAGTTCCTGACCAACCTGCACACCGTCCCCATCTCAGGACGCACGCAGGTCGTGGTCATCTCGCGGGAGTACGAGTGTGTACGTCCAGAGCTTCTTGGTCAATGGTTAAGAGAACCTCGATTGATGTTGTCTTGTGGCTGCAGGAACTGGGCAATGAATCAGTGGAGGGGGTGTTGGCGGAGGCCAAGACCATCGACGATGGGCCGAGGCTGCAAATGTGCATCGATGTGGCGACGTACGGCCGAGTCGTGTGCTTTGGTGCTAATGCTGCAGCGTCTAACTGCTTTCCTTCAACCTCTCCTTAGGCGGCTGATCTCCGTGTCCGAGCACTTGTTCCCTCGCGAGTACGACTGGCGAGTCTGGCTGGTGGACAATAAAAACTCCGCCAATGCGACCTGCTCGCCCGGGGGTAAGATCATCATCCACTCGGGGATCCTGGACTTCATCGACTTTGCAGTGGAGAAGGGCATTTGCCGCAGTAAGCACGACGCGCTCGCGGTGGTCATGGCCCACGAGATCGGCCACGCGCTGGCGAGGCACACGGCCGAGTCCGTGAGCATGCTGCCGCTGCTGGGGCTGCAGTGGATCCTCGGCATGGAGAGCCCGCTGCTCCAGTACATCTTCCAGTTCGGTAAGTGCGGGGTCATTGCTCATGGCGTGGTTTAACCAGCCTAACACGCTGTTGCAGCCTTCAACTTGCCCTTCAGCCGCAAGCAGGAGGCCGAAGCGGACCACATCGGCATCATGCTGCTGGCGAGCGCGTGCTACGACCCATCGGAGGCGCCGCGGCTGTGGAAGGCCTTCACCGTCTTCGAAGCGGATCCGGAGGCCGACGAGGACGAGCTGGACATACAGTTTGACTGGTTATCGACCCACCCGTCCAATCGCAAGCGCGAGCTGGCGCTGGGCGGCCTGGTGGAGGAGGCGCTGGAGATGCAGCGCCGCAGCAGCTGGTGTGCCTTCCTGCAGCAGAAGGTGCTCGAGTTTGTGGGCGCCAACACGGAGGCCGAGCTGCTGCACCACATCCGCGCGGCCATGACGCAGGCCCAGGCCGAGGAGGCGAAAGCCAACAGCGAGGCCGCGCTGGCGCCGCGCCGCCGCAACACCATCGGCACGATCCACGCGCTCGAGAGCCAGGAGATGCTTAAGATCATCCAGACCGTGGCCGGTGAGGACGAGCAGCAGCAAGAGGAGGAGACACCAGCAACGGCATAACTGACAATGGTAACCGCGTCTTGACGGCCACACATCTTGTTGAACTGTACCGCTCGTGCGACGAGGCTTCTAGGCTTCTTGGGCAGGTGACTTCAACACAGCTTTCGTGTACTGGTACAGGATTCCACTCCTCAAAGCTTCCAACAGGATCTGGCTTGATGCAGTCTTGCTGGTTGAACTCGAGAGCAGTCGCAATGCGGCAACCTGGGCGTTTGCTCGAAGCAGCCGTTTATCACTCGCCGCGTTTACTCGCTCCGTATCGCAAGTCGCGTCATTCGATTGCGAGCCCGGTGCAGCAGCTCTCGAAGCCGATGGTCGAGGCTCGAATGCATCTTCATGGCCCAACACAGCACAACAGTGCGCTCCGCCACCGCCACCGGCACACGTTCATTCCTCCCATGGATCGCTTTGAGCTCTTATATTATTCGTTTCACTATTGTACGCATGGGAACCGTGAGCGGCGCGCAAACAGCGCCTTGGCCAGGTCTTCCGTCGTGCGCCTTCAACTTCTCTCAAGACTAAAACAAGCTACACCGCGACGAGAGAAAGTCTGGGGGAATCTACAGTCCCGCTCCACTGTCCTTTGACAGTGGAGCGAGTGGTGGGGGGGCTATCGGTGGAGTGGAGTCCGGTCCCTTGCTCGCGTTTATATACTACGTAGTAGTTGGCGAGACCGGCCTTCGACATCCCCGAGCGCTAGCAGACCGAGTCCATGGCTGCGAACTGCTCCGACAGCGTGCGGTTGAGCGAGCAGCGCACGATGGGGTGGTCCACGTCCACGCACTGGTTGGAGGGCGACAGCGCTTCCTCCATCTCGGGCGTGAGCTCGCAGAAGTACTTGCCGTCGCGCACGTTGAGGAAGTCCATGAGGATCTGCACCACGCCGCGGTGCGCGCTGCAGCGCTCGATGGCGTCCGGCTCGGCCTTGCGGAGCTTGGCCAGCACGCCACCCAGGAACGCGTCCAGACTGTCCTCGTCGCACACGCGCAGGGCGGCCGTGGCGCTGCAGGCGGCGCAGACCTCGCACGGGTCGCTCTTGGCGCGGCACATGGCGCCCACGAGGCGGAACATGTCCAGCACGCTCTTGAAGTCCTCCTTGCTCTTGTACACGCTCGTGCTCTTGCCCTTGCAGGCCACCTTGACCTCGAACATCATGGTGCCGCCCAGAGCGTGGGCCTCCAGCACCACGGCGCTCAGCGTGCAGACTCCGTCCTTCATGGCTTCGAACTTGATATAGAGAGCAGTGGGCAGCAGCACGGAGACAAATGGTAAATGGCCTCTGCGGAGACGAAGCTGGCTCAGCGAAACGAAGGGCGGCCAATCACTGCGTACGGTCCCAGACCCCGCTCTCTTGGGCTCAGTATGCCGCACTCGGTCTCACTATGGACCGGATGCTTTTGCCATGTGCCTCATCTATGCGCGTGTAAAAAAGAACTTCCAAAGCGGAAACGGCCAAGCACCGGCTGGACCGGAGCTCCCCGAGCTTTGCCTCGTTTTGGCGCGCCGCGTGTGCAAGCGTGCAAGCAAAGCCAGCTAGTACATGTAGCAAAAGTTTCTTGGCGTCACTGACACCGACAATGATAGCGCTCTTGAGGTGGTGGCGGCCAGGGTCGGTAGTAGCGCCCAAAATATATACTATAGTAGTGCTATTAGTACTACTACTACGACTACTAAGATAAATATTCTCTCAAAACGAGTCTACTACCAATATAGCACTACTAGTGGTTTGAGCAGACGCTAGTAGTGCTAATAGCAGTACTAGCGACTACTACTTCGAGGGAAGCTCAACGCATCAAAGGGCGCGCAGCCAGGATATCCCTCCCTCTTCCTCACTTCTAGATTCTCCTCGCCAAACACAGACGAAATAAGGTGCTCCAAGAGTGACTGCTCCTGGGGGGGACTTGCAGGAGACGTCTCCGTGCAGTGTTTGTTCGCGGCCTGTGCACCATCTCTGCAGCAACGAGTTGTGCACCAATGCATAGTTCTCGAAAGGTGACATTGGGACCGAATTTGTCGCGTTATGATCTATGGAATGCTTACTTAACTATATTGCAGATTTTGCAGTAGAGAGTGTGTCAACAAGTACTTCAAGAATGCAGACGATAGCGATGATTTAACACCGAGCAGCACGTCTGGAATATCTGCTTCGAGTCAGGCAACGGATATCGACCTCGCACAAGACGTGCTGGATGACGAGGCAACGCCAACGAGCAGCATTCCAGAGGGGATTGGGCACGGGCCCCCAACGAATTCGACTGCCTTTATCTGGGAGGTGATCCATAACTCGATGAGTCTGTTTCGTACAAAGGGAAAATGTTTTCTCACACTTGTCTCGAGTGCTCAAAGACGAAGACGTGGAAAAATACGCTGTGTCATGCCAGTAACGCAACCAACACCAAGACGCACTTGGTGATCGCTCATAAAGCGCACCCGCAAGCTGTCAAGGAGAAGCAACGTCGGTTGGAGCAAGCGCAACGCTACACGGTTGGCAGCGCTCCCTCAAACGATACAAAGCGTCAACGTGATAGTGAACCTACACTTCCTGACGCCAAGCGCCAGAAACCCTTTTTTAAGGTCCAAGTCAGCAAAGATCAAATCACTGGACATGTAGCAAGGTGGTTGATTCGTGATGGTAAGTCTCTTTTCAATTTTGAGTCAAAGAATAACAGCGAATTTGTTTCGTTTTTCTCTAGGACTGCCGTACAACATGGTTACCATGTCGGCTTTTCGTGAGCACCTAATTGGCATCACCAGGGACCCGAATGTGACCATCCCGTCCAACAAGACGTACAACGATATCCCCGACAACGATTATGAAAGATTGGAGACGGACACATCGGACATATTAGCCAAGGAGTTCGCGTATCTGCACCATACACCGTTCTTGACCGTGGAGCACGACCTGTGGACTAACAGCTCCAAGAATGGTATTGTTGGTGCCTCGTGTGGTTTCATTGACCATCAATGGAGGCCCCGCAAACTGGCACTACTCGCCAAGGTGAAAAATAATGGGCACGAAGGGGAAGCTGTAGCTGACTTGCTGGATGAAGAGCTGAAGCAGCGCTTTGGGCTGGATGTGGAAAAATTGGCGCGATTCACCATTTCGGACACTGCTGCAGCCGCACGCAAGGTTTTTGGCAGTTCGACTCCACCCTGTAGACCGATTGCACTATGCACGTTCTGAACCTGTGCATTGGTTACGGCATCGGCTTGAAAGAGAATATCCGACACACGTACACAAAAGACTCGACGACCAAGGTATTTGTGAAGAAGAAGATTGTGGTAACCGAAGGAGGTGCTTTTCCTGAGGGCGGTGCCGTCATTCGAAAACTTCGCGCTTTGAACACCTTTTTCGCCTCTAGTCGATCACCCGAACGTATTGCTCATCTCAAAGAAGTCCAAGTGTTCAACAAGCTGCCCCAACTCTCAGCACTGGTAGACGTTGACGTTGACGTGCGCGTAGCATCGACTATCAAGCTGTTTAAACGCTCGATTGTCAACTATCCTGCCTTCAACGCGTTCTTCCAGCGAGCCGATCTAACGAAAGCCGAGAAGGAGGTGTTCTCTTCCATTTCGGACGGCGAATGGGGGTCGCTGATCTAGCACTCGTCGAGTCGCAATCTGCTGCTATCATATCGTCCACGATGTATGTCTTCTTGCGCGTCGCTTCTGCTCGGATGAACTCAGACAAATTTGCGGCTTATTGTTTGAATAGGGTTCGCAACGAAGATACAAACAAGAAGAATTTCCCTCGTGTTCAGCTGACGAGACTCGACCTGTCTACATTGGCCGAGCGCTGTGTGATGCGTACCCTCCACCAGATAGCAAGTCGGTTTCCGAAGCCGTCAGTCTCGATGGGAATGGCCCTGCTGCTAGACCCACGAACAAAACGATCGGCAAAGAACTAACTGCGGGTTCACGACGTCTCTGAAGCGGCTATCGACAAGGTTTTAGCGGCCACGAAAGAGCTGTTGCAAATCGAGCATCACGTGTTTTACAAAGCCACATGTGCGAGCGAGGATCATCCTGATGACGAGGCGGTGGCATCCGCAGCAAGCTCACCTCGCGGTGAATGTAGTAGCAGTTCCGACACTGAGATAGAATTGCTTTGTGTTGAAGAAGTTTCGGCGCCAGCAGAAGAAGCCATCGTTGATAGTACGCTGAATGCAAAGGCGGATGCGGTGTTGGAACAGTGGCTAATCTTCGCATCGAATGGGAGGAAGTGGCTAAGAACCAGTATCCGACCAAGGTTGAGCGCGAAAGCATGATTGCCAAGCTCAGTATGCGCAACAAGAAGCAAGGGAACGTCCGAGTCTGGAACGTTGAACAACGTTGTCAGCGAATCGACGTCTGTCGATGGTTTGCAGAGTACAGACAAGCACGGTTTCCTTCTGTCGCAAAACTTGCTCGCGTCTGGCTGGGACGTGAATGCTCGACTGCGTTTCAAGAACGGGTCTTCTCGACCGGCTCGTTCGTCATGAGCTCGCTGCGTACACGTACCGACAATGAGCGAGCGCAGCGCCAACTCATTCTGCTGCACAATCGCCAAGAGATAAAGCGCATCGATGAGAGCAAGCATCGTATCTGGTAGACGTCGATCTTAGTAGCGATAGTAGCGTGCTAGTAGTACTAATAACACTAGTACTACTATCGGCATTGCTCATCTACTAAGATACTACTATCCCCATATTCTAGACTCGTCAGTTTCAGTAGTGCTACTGCTACCTTCGAAATCCCCACTACTACCGAACCCTGGTGGCGGCGATGGGCTCGAAAATACCGCTTGGGTCTATTAATACCGCTGTACGTGCGGATTTTCTCATCGGCGTTCGTGAAAGTATCTTTGGCACACTATTGACGGCACCGCACGTGCCCTCGCTTGCTTGCCGCCGTTGGCGCTGTGGGCAACCGACCACCGACGAGAGCTTTTGGAGCGCTCTGCCAGAAGCCGGGCGATCAGGACGAAGCCGTCGACCTCCGCGAAAACTATTGCCCCCATCTGCAGCAGCTGAAGAGCTCGTGCGTTTCCCGTTTCCCGTTTCCCTGTTCGCAGATGATGGACCAGTACCGTCACATTTCGGGTAAGTGCGACTCCATATCAGAGACCACAGGATCCGTGCAGCAGCTCCTCGAGCGACATCGTCGTTCGTCGTCGGCCTTCGGCGCTGAGCTAGCCCGAATACGCCTTGAATTGCATGGCGTCAGCCCTCCAGACGAACGGCGCGCCGTGTAGGTGTGATTGCTCAGCGATCTTGGGCGGCCACAGGGCGGTTTGCCGGTGGTTTACACCCTGCCCGTAGCCACAACCTGGATGTTGCAGGCAGCCAGACCGCTGACTCGCTTGCTCACGTGCTGCAAAAAGGCTGGCCTTGAAGCTACAGTTTACAGTATTTGTATCTGGCACACGGTACATGTATAGTTTTGCATGCATTGCTCCAACGTGGATCTGCTTTCTTCCGATCAACGGGGAAATATTGACGATAGCGAGAAGCGCTGGGAGAGATTCAGCTTGTCCAGCTCGAAACTTTGCCCGTCGCCGTAGAGAGCCCTATCGGACAGCTTGACTTCCTTGCTGGCAGTGGACATCCGGGGGCAATCGCCGCATCCAAGCAACTTCACTACAGGATCGTGCCGTCGCGGATCCAAGATCCAAGATCCGCCTCCCCGGCACAGAAAGCGTCGCCCCCACGTCAAGAATAGCCCTCGATTTGCCAGCTTCGTGCAGTCCTGGCGTCGGAAAGCTCTGCAGACGTGCATTGAGTTCCACACGACACGACGGATTCCAGTGGAATCATTCCACCCCGACCATCAGACGAGCACGAGCAATCCCGGGCTGCTTCGGAGCGCATGCCACACGCTGACACGCAAGGTAGATGGATCGTCGTTGAAGAGTCTTCAAGACGGTACATGCACTTCAACACGAAGCCGTTATTACCGCGCGCTATTTCGATGGCCTTGTCCGGCGTGGTCACTAGGTCTATAGCAATGGCTTCGGTGGCGCCGAGTCCGCTGCTCAAGCCTCCGTCCGTGATGCTGCGGCTCGAAGCTTCTTGGCTGCCGCGCTCCGTGCTGCAGCGAGCGGTGACCCCCAAATCGCTGTACTCGACCACAGCAGCCTCTAGACCTAACGCCCGGTTGGTGCGCGAGTCGAAAGCTGGCCACACGTCGTTCCGCCAGACCTACGGGCCGCTGGGAATCCCGCTGCTGCTCGTGGCGGTCGTGTGTCTCCTCTGGACGTCGTGGCTCATTTTCCTCACGCTGGCGCCCAACGAGGCGGCCAACCGTCTCCTGCACACGGAAGACTACGACAACGGCCAGTTCTGGCTCATCGTCGAGCGCGAGCCGCTCGTCAAGTGGAGCAGCGCCGTGGGCTTTGCGGTGGTCGACGCCGGGAACCTCGCGGTGCTGATGCAGATGTTCATGTTTAGACAGATGTGCACAGGCGAGACCGGCCCAAGAGCTGATACGTTGCGGTGGCCCAAAAGTGTAGACTGCAGACGCTAGTGAAGCACTGGGGCTACAACGGCAAGTACAGGAAGTACTTTGTAAGTAGTTTTCTTGTCATGTAGTTGCGTTGAGTTTGAGTTTGTATTTTTTGTATTTTTTTTGTATTTTGTCTGATGTTTTTTTTTCTTTCTGGTGGTTAGAACGCGTTCCTAAAGGCCGGGGATCTCGTGTTACAAGGACTTGAGCTGCATCGAACACTGGAACAAGGCTTCCCAGACTCGTTGGCTCTTGGTTATGCCTATTTCGTCTGCCTCAACGGCCTCACGTGTGTGTTCAACATTATGCTCGCGACAAACTCGAAGTTTGCTGAAGTCCTCATCGACTCCATGTACGTCGACGTTGAAGCTTGTGTTCCAGTTCGAATTCTAGCCAAAACACTCACGTTCTGCCTTTCAGTTTCGATCTCGGAGCTGCCGTCCTCTTCCCGATGGCGGTGCTGGGCTACTGTACCTACTACTTCCAGTTCGACCGGGACGTGTTTCTTGTCAACGTCGAGGTGCTGGACGAAGGCGTATTCGAACGCTTTGCGCGTATGCAGGCCGATCCAGCTCAGGTGGCGCTCTTTCGGATCTGCTTTGACTCCCTGCGTATCAAAGGCATGATGGACTTTGTAACTGGGCATCGGCATGAGCCTCTCCTTCTGCCACCGCCTCAGTCGCGTGGTCGAGATCCTCGCAACACCAGCATTCCGCATGCGAAGCTGCTCGTGTCTGATGCTAATTGACACCGATCGAGCGCCGCGGACGGCTCAAGATTGGTACTCCCCCGTTGACGTCACGGAAACTGTACGCGCGCTGGCGGAGGCAGGAACGCTGCGAGGCTGCAGCTCATCAACCGCCAGCTACAACATTTTCCGGAAGAGGCTTCGACGCTGCACCGGCCTCGAGACGATGCAAGTAAGGACCCCCGGAGGTGGCAGCCATCTAACTTCCTTTGTACAGATCACTGATCCACACCAGCACGGAAGAGCTTCCGAGCTGGATCACCGCGTTCAAGCATCTCCAATACCTGTAAGCTCCACGCACTTTTCCTCCTTTTGAGCCCTTCTCCTCACTCTTGGGTTGATACAGGCATGTGGAGGGCAAGTTCGGCAGTCGCAACCTCGAATCCCTGCCAATCGATCTCTTCAGCGACCTCCCGATGCTCACATTTCAGCACTTGGGCAACCACGACCACCACCTCCCTCCGTTCGACGGCACGCCGAATCTGAAAACCTGACGCTCGCTATCCTCCTGTCCGTGACCGAATTGCCGCCTTTAAAGCATTTATCTCGACTGGGAAGCGCTAGCTATCATGCAGCTCCCACAGCTAGAAGCCATCCCCGAAACGTCGACGCTTGCGAACCTCTCGCGGCTGACTGTGTATCGTCCTAACCGCCTCTGCTGCAACGTGCCTGGTCGAGCTTTATCGGAGAAACTTCCTGTTCGTACTCCTCATCATATTTTGGAGATCACAGCTTCATGACCTTCTGTCTTGTGCGGTGTCTCGCCATTTTATCACAGAGGGCCCTCAACTCGGCTTGGTTTGCTTGACGACCAGGTAACTCCGCGTGCGAGCACTGCCTCGCTCGATGCCCCAGGCCGCTGTCTGAAGAATTCCTACTAGGTCACTCATAACAATGCTCGACAGGGGCACGCAGGCTCATGAAGAACCACATCCGGCACTGGCGGATGTCTCAAACCATGTTCTCATCGCGCGGCGAGACCCGCACCCTGACAGAAGTGATAATCATCAACGAATTTTAGAAGCGCTGTGGTCTCTCGTCCTGCTGTTATTGCTGGACTTGGCCAGGCTGAACAGAACAGACTTGCCTTCCTGTAGAAGCGAGACTGAGAGCAGCAGCAACAGCAGCGCGAACGTGGCCCATTTCGGCGAGCTGTACATGCTGCCTCTCCCAAAAACGACCTACACTTTTCGAGTGGTACCAACGATCACGCATCGCCGCGATGATCGCGAAGGTGGAGCTGCAAGCGGCGCGCCCAGAGATGGCAAGCGGGAATGCCAAGCACAAGTCCACCAAGCCTTCACCACAGCTCGTTATCGTGCCCAGCGGTGACGGAAGCACCAGGGCCGTGCCCGATTCGAAGCGTCTGCTGGCGATTGCTACGGCTTTGCTACGGTGCCGTCATCATCGACGGTCAGCGCAAATCGAGCCGCTCTAGAAACATCGCTGGGAAGCGGAGCTTGCCTTCACGCCCCGAGGCAGCGATTACCAAAGCCCCTGTCGCGACGGTGACACCGCCGTCGAGGTCCACAAAACGACGAAAGAAATCGACGTTTGTGGCGGAGTCCAAGAATGAAGACAACGACTAGATGCTAGACGTTGGTACGGACCAGAAAAGTAGTGGGTTTTAGCAGAACCGATCCTCAACTGCCACATTTTACCAGCTTAATAATTCAAACATAATTAACCGCACCTTGGCAACCAACTACTTGCAGCGTCCAACGCGTGGTGTCCTTGTCCTCTTAGATAAGCGGTACCTTCTCCATGTACGTAACAGAAAAAAGTAACGTTCATCTACCAGTTATCTCTGATGCACAGCTCTTTCAGTTGGACTGATCTCTCCGGTGAATGATCTAAAAAAGCAAGAAAGAGAGCCGGCGAGCGACTACATCGGCGAGAGCGACTACTACGGCTACAACCGCTACACCGGTGAGAGCGGCGAGCGACTACATCACCTGGTAAAGCTGGGCTACCAGCAACACGTCCAACCGTCGTGTCGATTACATAGTGGGACCACAGCATTGCTGGCCACTCAGAAATGTGCTTGCCTCACTTCGACTTCTTCTGTCCCGAGCACACTTGCAAGACGAACAAGGAATGACGGCCAGTACCAGTGCTACATCGCCGGCCGAAGCCGTGCACGTCTGCGTCTCGTCCGAGGACCAAGCGCGCCACAAGGCGCTGCTGAGCTCCGTGCGCACGGCGTCGAGGCTGGGTCCAAGGAACTCGCTGCCAGTGCTCCACGCCGCCAGTGTCACGCCGTTAACATCGTTGGCGCCAGCACGCGACCGCGCGACGCCTCTGACCCCGTGTTTGGCGTACCGAGGGCTACGTGCCTCGCAATATATCGTATCGAACTGTGCGCCGGAGTGCCCTACCGAAAGTGCGAGGTCCCGGGTGTGACGTCCGACAAGATGGTGGGCATGTGCTATAGTGCGCGAATGCAGATGGTCGCGTGCAACGTGGATCAACCTTTCATTCAAGGAGCGTCGAGTTCAGATCCAACAGGGAGTGGGGATCCCCTGCGATCCTCGAGAAGAAGCCTGGCTCGGATGCAAAGAGCAAAGTGGTAGTGCCGTCTAGACGTTTCGTGGTCGCAGTTCCATGGTTGCTTCACTCTTCTCCGTGTTTCGACGCACAGGAAGACTAGCACCAACGACTGGCCTCACTGTGCTACCAATTCGGCAAGGTAATGGACCTGATCAACAACCTGTCGCGAGCGCGACGACCACGAAGCTTTCATTTGGGCAAGCGTTTGGATGCTGGGGGTGCCTTTGATCGTCATGGCGAGTATCTGTCTCATTTGGACATCGTGGCTGGTTTCCTGTCCATGGATGTCACCGAGCGGGAAACCCACTCATGAACACAGGCGGGAACCTCTGGCTGATCAGAGAGCGACCGATTGTCAAGTGGACCATCACAGCAGGATTCCTGCTGGTAGATGCGTGCTTCCTTGTTGTTGCTGTCAAGATGACGAGGTTTCGACACGCAACAGCTCGAGCGGTTGGGCAACACGAATGTACGGGGCCTTCACTTGCGCAAGATTCAGCGCGTCCAAACGTTTTTACACGGAGCTTACGGCAAAAAAAACGCAAGTTGTTCGTGAGTTGTGCTAAGGGATTGAATTTGCACTTTTCACGACTAACATTCTCGTAGAATTTGGTTCACAAAGTGAGCGACTTGGTCGAGCAGGGCCTCGTTCTGCGGCGTGGCCTACGCCAAGGTTTTTCTGAAGAAATAATGATCGAATATGCAAGCTTTGTGTGCCTCAACAGACTGAGAGTTAGCCTCAATATCATCTGGACACAGCATTCTGCGTTTGCTGAGGTTCTCATCGACTCGGTGTAAGTAAACTTGTTTTTGCTGTTTTTGGCGCTAGTTCTCTGATTTATGCGGTTTAGCTTTAATCTGGTAGCCGCCGTTGCTTACCCGATCGTTTTGATCCGCTACTGCTACTACAACTTCAGCTTTGACCGCGCCGCATATCTCGTCAATGCAGAGGTATCACCTTTGAGAAGCTTACTGGGAACCCAGGCAAATCCGCTGTTTCTCATGCCTGGTGGACTTTGCACTGCTCTGAGTATCGGCTTGAACCTTTCGTTCTGCTATCGGCCTTCTCGCGTTACACTGGCGGAGAATTACAAATCTGCAGATCAAGCAGCGGCGGTTGAGCCAAGTCAAGATCGTGAGACCTTGCCAAAGACCCGTTCCACGATGGATAGCGTTACCTTTTGTTGCTTCAAGTGTATTCGTCGTTTTCCCTTTCGCACGCAGCAGTGCCAACGTCTAAAGCTGACTGTGACTTATCATGAGTGCTGTGGCCTGAACTCGGGCGGTCAATGCCCTTGTGTAATGACGATCGACGGTGATCGAGCACCTCGAACAGCTCACGACTGGAATTTTCCTAAAGACATGACGGACAGAGTGCAGACTCTGACAAGTGCCGGTCTTCTGCGGCAGCTCCAGCTAATCAATCGACGATGACTACGCTGGCCGGAGGAATTGCGTCGTTGCACCAGTTTGTGAACAATGCAGGAGTTGCTTGAATTCCCACACGCTCACCACTCTTTTTTGAGTTTGAGGAGCTCCAAGTTCTGTAAGTCGTAAAACACGTGATCTCTGCTCGGAAATGAATCGTGTCTTACGCTTTGTGTTGCTTCTTAACTTGCAGACACGTTGAGGGGACGGTTGGCAGTCGGAATCTGGTGACGCTGACCTCAGTCCCGTCCTCGAGTACTGGTGCTGCCTCACGTTCCACGGGTTGTCGCGATCCCAGACATGTCACCACTCGCGAAGTTGACGCGATTCGTTGTGTTTCGACCCAACCATGTGTGCTGCAACGGATTCCTTGGGAACAGCAATCTTGAAGACGCTTTCTGCCAGTACGACCCTGTGTTTGATATCCCAGCAGCAACGTGTCTTGAACTGAGCAGCCCTCTGATCGCGACGGAAGCTACGCGGCAGGTTTCGATCATTTCTCCGCCGTCGTCTGCCAAACCTCGCAGCTCCATTTGCAGTCGAGGCGCTGTCCGACATGCCGTCTCCCGACCGTATCGCCTCATGTGCAGGTGTTCCGTGTCGACAGTGCGAAGCACCTGGTAACAACGATGGATGGCATTGAAGGAATGTGCTACAGTAATCCGATGCAGGTGATCGCCTGCAATGTTGACCCCCCCTGTTTATCAAAGTGCGGCGCGTTGAGATCGAGCGCGGAGTGAGCCCACATTGTGATTCACGAGGAAGCATGGCTAGCGTGCAAGTGAACCAGAAAGGATACTAATCTTCCAAGAGAGAAGTGCCGATAACGCCAAGAATTTGAACACGAATGGCCACACTCAGCACTGTAGATTCGGAATCTAATTCATTTTTTTACATCGTAGTGCAAGGACTGTCGGCATGAATGCAGCAGTGTTGTCGCACACGTTCCGATCTTACGAGTTGATCCAACCAGCTAGCATGTACTGGAATAGGATTGTCCTGATTCCCAACACAGTACTTGAAGTATTATTTTAGCTCGCTGAGGGGTCGTCTCCTCTCACTTCATTTGTGCTACCAGCTCTTGTCGAAGATGAGTGTGGCTCCAGACCATGAACACACACTTCGTTTAACACAGTCTTCTCCTGTCAACAAGTCCACCCGGGACGCGACTCCCACTAGTGCACAAGGCAGTGAAGTTCGGGCTGAATTAGTATTTACCAGACTCTTCCACACCAGCAAAGTAGCCCCAGCGACACCGCCAAAACCATCGGAATGCCCGATCCAGCAAAATGGAAACCAGTCTAGTGGAGCTAAAGACCTGCCTCCCAACCTCACTTTCCAGCAAGCCTTTGGTCCTCTAGGCATCCCCTTGCTGGTTGTCGTGGTAGTCTGCATCGTATGGACGTCGTGGCTTGTTTTCCTCACGTTGGCGCCAAATGAAGCGGCCAATCTGCTCATGAACACTGGGGAATACGACAACGGCAACTTCTGGCTCATCGTTGAGCGGGGGACAGCCATCAAGTGGGCCAGCCTTCTGGGCCTTCTGCTCGTCACGTCGTGCTACTTCCTTGCCCTTGTCAGGATGCTGCGTTTTCGACATATCTTAGCAGGAGTATCCAATGGTGAAATATCCTTCATGCGAGCGTGGAGCGCGTTGCTTGCATGGTGTCTGGTACAATGCACACCACGAGCAAAAGGGAACATGCAGCGGCTTCACCGCTCGTACTCAAACCTCACAGGCTTCGACGCTGTCAACCGAAAATATTTCGTAGGTTTTTTAATTCACCAACTTGTGCTGTGTGTATTGCTTCACGGGGATCTGACCATCATGAACTGATCGCTTGGAATGCGTAGAACACTTTTCAGAAGACATGCGACTTGATTTTTCAAGGCCTTGTGCTGCGTCGCTCACTGAACCAAGGCCTTCCTGATACGCTCATCTACGGCTACGCCTCATTTCTCGCCATCAATGGGCTTTCTGTATCCTGGAATATCCTCACTCGTAGGTTCACTGCCTTTGCAGAGGTTCTCATCGATTCCGGGTAAGAGCTAAGTTGCCTCCCAAAGTGCTTAACCCAGTCCAAGCTCAACACTTTCTTGTCGAATGCATAGGTTCGATCTCGCTGCTGCCGTCTTGTACCCGATCGTCGTGTTATTGTACTGTTATTACAACTTCAGCTTTGATCGCGACGTCTATTTGGTGAACGCGGAGATTCTTCCCCCTGGGAACTTTGAGCGATACGCACGAATGCTGGCAGACCCTGCCGAAGTCGCGCTATTTCTCATCAACTTCAATTCACTACGAATCAGTGGCGCTTTGGACTTCGCACTGGGGATCGGGATGAACCTTTCCTTCTGCTATCGCTTCGTTCGGGTGATCACTGCAGTCCTCACCCAGAGATCCCACGTCCAAAGCCTGGGTCTCCTAAATCTACAAAAGCACGCCCAACGACAAACGCCTGTGCCCCGTTGGACAGCACTCCTTTTTCTCGGCGCTAGCGTTTCTGCAATGGCCTTCACACACATTTCGGTCTCGAGGTCCCACAAAGCTTGTGTTGCGTATCCCGAATGCGTAGCGTGCGCTCACGTATGGAACCCGGACGATCGATGTCCTTGCATCATGATGGTCGACGGCGATCGAGCTCCACGTTCAGCCAACGAGTGGAATTTCCCGGAAGATGTCACGGAAAAGGTCCGGGCGCTGGCAGCTTCCGGTATGCTCAATGGTCTGCAGTTAGTCAATCGGCAGCTTCGACACTGGCCGGACGAGATGCGGCGCTGTACCAATCTTCTAACAATGTGCGAGTTCCCTTGAAATCGTGTCTGGTTTTTCCCAACTCATCCGTAACTGCACTCTTGCTTATCCAGATCGCTCATTTACACCAGCACGGAAGAAATCCCAAGCTGGGCGAGCGAGTTCAAGCACCTTCAGCACTTGTACGTAAAACTATTTTTTTTATTTTGCCTACTTTGGAGACACCTAAGTAGGATCGTCACTCTTTGTTTAGGCACATTGAAGGAAAACACGGAAGTCGGAACCTTGTGACGCTGCCTCTCGATCTCTTCAGCGACCTCCCAGAATTCACGTTCCTCCATCTCGGGAATCACCACAGCCTCATCGTCCTCCCCGCTTTCTCGGGAACTCCCAACTTGCGCAGCTTGACACTAGCAGTTCTGCTTTCACTGACTGAGCTCCCGCCTTTTGACAACCTGCCGCACTTGGAGATCATGACGCTGGCTCATATTCAGCGAGTGTCAAGCGTGCCAGACGTGGCTTCTCTTGCCAGCCTGTCGCGCTTTGTCGTGTTCCGACCCAACCACTTCTGCTGCAATGGATTCATTGGATCTTGCGATCTGACCGACTCTTTCTGTGAGTACGAGCCCGTATTTGACGTCCCAAGCGCTTCATGCCTTGAGTCAAACGATGTTCGCCGGGCTACACCAGTGACACGAGATTTATTCACGAAGTTCGCGCCCGCAGTCTGCCAGAAATCCCCCATCCCGTTCGCACTGGAAGCGCTGTCTGATATTCCCAGCCCCGAGCGGATTGCTGTGTGCGACGGCGTCATGTATCGCCAGTGCGAAATCCCCGGGGTAACTTCCGCCAACGGGACCGTCGGGATGTGTTACAGTAGCCGGATGCAAGTCGTGGCATGCAACGTGGACCAATTGTTCATAGAGGTCAGGAGAGTACAGATTGAGCGCGGGGTTGGCACTCTGTGTGACCCCCAAGAAGAGGCTTGGCTTGGCTGCAAGCGGCAAACGGCTACTTAAGTGCTAAAAACCAGCTCCTGTCTTGTCGCTTGTTTGCCGATAACTGTGGATGCCTGCATAAGGTTGGGAGTTCAGGAAAGCACTCAAGTTCCGTTAGCTGCTTCTAAGGTTAGAAACACGGTAACCAAAGTGCAAATCGGCATGGAATGCGCTGCTTGAGCGGGCCAGAACGAACGCTTCACTCGCTCACCGCGTCGGTCTGCTTCGTCGAGCACCAATAGTGCTGTAATCGTTCACAGCTCAGAGAAATGAGCGTCGAGCCTGACCAAGAGCGGAAGCTTTGGCTGTCAAGAGCTGCTCCATCCAGCATCTCCACACGCTCCGCCGAAGCTTGCCACTATGAGATGCGCCCCTTTCCTCTGTTTTCAAGGATCTTCCCGCCTAAGAAGGTGGCGCCGACGCCATCTACAGCTTTCGCGACCACTCTCATCTCGGCAAATGGGGCCAAGCTTGAAATGAGCCAGAGCGAGTCATTCAACAAGGAGCGACGGAAATCTAGCGGGGTTCTTCAGCCTCCGCTCCATCTGACCTTCCGACAGGCCTTCGGCGCTCTCGGAGTTCCCCTGGTGATCGTTGTCACTATCTGCATCGTGTGGACTTGCTGGCTTGTTTTTCTCTCTCTGGCACCAAACGAAGCGGCCAACCTGCTCATGAACACGGGCGACTACGACAACGGGAACTTTTGGCTCATCGTGGAGCGTGCACCGGCCGTCAAGTGGACGAGCGTTGCTGGGCTCCTTCTCGTCACTGCATGTTACGTTCTTGTGCTCGTAAGGATCTTACGCTTTCAAAATACGACTGCAGCGATATGCCAGCCGCCTCGAGACCTGCCGAGCAGGGCGTGGCAGACTTTGTCAGCTTGCTGGGTGGAACGGTGCACGCCAGGCGTGAAGAGCAAACTGGAGTGTGGTTACCGGTTCTACACGAACCTCACGGGCTTCAGCGGGGTCAACCGCAAATTCTTCGCAAGTGGAAACACCGTCCTCACTTCTGTTGAGTCGCAAACCTGATCGACTAACAAATCTTTGGTTGCAAACGTAGAACACGTTCCAGAAAGCCTGCGACTTGGGCGTGCAAGGTCTTGTGCTGCGCCGCTCGCTCAGTCAAGGCCTACCCGGTCCACTGGTCTACGGCTATGCGTCGTTCATGTGCCTTAATGGACTATCGGTGGCTGTGCACATTATCACCGCCAAGAAACACACCGCCTTTGCTGAGGTTCTCATCGACTCACTGTACGCAGAAGTTCTGTTTCGAAGCGCCACTCGAGGATGACTAACCTCGTTCCTCCCTCCAGCTTTGATCTCGCGGCCGCCGTTCTCTATCCGATCGCAGTGTTGGGCTTTTGCTTCTACAACTTCAGCTTCGATCGCAGTGTTTACTTAGTGAATGCGGAGATCCTCCCCGACGGAAACTTCGAGCGGTATGCACGAATGCAAGCGGATCCGGCTCAAGTGGCCTTGTTCCTGATCAACTTCAACTCGCTGCGAATCAGCGGCACCCTCGACTTCGCGCTGAGCATCGGCCTCAACCTCTCGTTCTGCTTCCGCTTCGTCCGCGTCATCACGTCCATCATCAGTCAGAGATGCCGAGTCCGCAGCTCACGGCGCAGTTCGTCCCAAAACGCTGTCGCTACCTCGCTGCAGCAACGATCGGTGCCGCGCTGGGTGGCCGTCGTTTGCGTGGCAGCGAGCGTCTGCATCGTGGTCTTCACGCACTCCGCCGTGACGGCGTCAAACGAGGCTTGCGAAGCCTACCCAGAATGTGTGGTGTTTGCTCACGTCTGGAACACCGGCCGACAGTGTAATTGCCTCATGATGATCGACGGCACCCGCGAACCGCGAACAGCTCAAGAGTGGAACCACCCTGAAGACGTCACGGACAAAGTTCGCGCGTTGGCAGCAGCCGGCCGTCTCCAGGGCCTGCAGCTAATCAACCGTCAATTGCTGCAATGGCCAGAGGAGCTGCGTCGATGCACGGGCATGATAACAATGTACGTGGCTCGAGGCTTTAGATATTGTTACACCATATCTGACGAAGTACTTTGCAGCTCGTTGATCTACACAGGCCTCGAGGAGCTTCCAACGTGGGCCAAGGAACTCAATCAGCTCCAGCACCTGTACGTTGACCGCCCTAACTTGTTTCTCCTCCCATTAGCCTTCTCTAACGCGTCAGTTCTCCGTTGCCAGCCACTTTGAAGGCAAGTACGGGCTCCGCAACCTCGTCACCATGCCAGCAGACCTTTTTAGCGACCTGCCGGAGCTCACCTTCATCCACATCGCCAACCACCACAGCCTCATTGCTCTCCCTCCTTTCACGGGGATGCCAAACCTGCGCAGTCTGGTGCTCGGGGTGCTGCTTTCACTAACGGAACTGCCGCTTTTCGACCACCTGCCAAACCTCGAGACGTTGGCGCTGGCCCACAACCAGCAAGTTCCGGCCGTGCCCGACATGGCTCCGCTCATGAGTCTCTCGCGGTTGGCGGTGTTCCGACCCAACCACATGTGCTGCAACGGCTTCATTGGCGCCTGCGACCTGGCGCACTCGTTCTGTCAGGCCGACCCGCTTTTCGACGTCCCAGCAGCTTCGTGTCTCGATCCGAGCGAGGTTGCCACGGCCGACACGAAAGCGGTTTTCGCCAAGTTCGCTGCGACCGTGTGCCAGCAGTCGGCCGTGCCTTTCCTTCTTGAAGGACTCTCGGACTTCCCCACGCCCGAACGCATCGCAGCCTGCGACGGCGTGCCGTACCGACGGTGCGAGGTGCCCGGGGTGACCGTCAACGGCATCGTCGGAATGTGCTCCAGCTGCCGCATGCAGGTGGTGGCCTGCAATGTGGACCAGCTCTTCATCGACGTGAGGAAGCGTCAGATCCAGCTCGGCGTGGGCCCGCCATGCGACCCCGAGGTCGAATCCTGGCTAGGATGTTAGGGCTTTGAACGACGAAATGGAGGACAAGTACCGTGAATTGAGCGGATTCACAAAAATTGTGATTTAACGATTTTTTTAAATCGTTCGACTAAATGATTTCCGCAACTTAATCTTATATCATACAAACTTCCTGTCAAAAAATCTCTCTCACGCACCACAAAAATCTCAGTTCATTCTGTTCATACAAACTTCCTGTCAAAATTCCGCACTCTCGCGCTTCATTACGTTGCTGCAGCATTGCGCAAGCAGTGATGCAGCAACGTAAGGTTTCATGAATATTTTACAGTCTTTGTATCGCTTTGTCCACGTCAGTCAGTCTCAATTTCCACCTCCAAACGCTGCTCCCCCTTTCCTGCTCCAATGCCTCGCGTGACGCTCAACATCGGCCTGTTCGGCTGCGGCACCGTGGGCGGCGGCGTGTTCGACCTCTTGCACAGCCCGTCGTTCCGCACCAAGTTCAAAGCCATGGGCGTCGACGCGCTGGTGTCCAAGATCTGCGTGCAAAACCTGACCAAGGACCGCGGTCTGGCGCACCTCAAGCCTTCCGAAACGTCCTTCACCAGCTCGTACAACGACATCCTGCAGGATCCCAGCATCAACTGCGTCGTGGAGCTCATGGGCGGCGTGGACGATGCCAAGGACGTGGTTTTCGGCGCCATCAAGGCCGGCAAACACGTGGTCACGGCCAACAAAGCGCTTGTGGCCAATTTCCTGCCGGAAATCCTGCAACTGCTGCAAACCCAGCCTCAGGTTCGCTTCGGCTATGAAGCCGCGGTGGCCGGTGGCATCCCCATCATCCACACGTTGCAGGGCGCGTACGACAGCGACCGCATCACGGAAATCGCCGGCATCATGAACGGCACCACCAACTACATGCTGTCCAAGATGGAGGCTGAAGGCGTGGCCTACCAGGACGTACTTAAGGAGGCGCAGGACCTGGGCTACGCTGAGGCCAACCCTAGTGCCGACGTGGACGGATTCGACGTGCAGAGCAAGATCGCCATCCTGGCCAAGCTGGGCTTTGGGGGCGTCGTTAAGCCTGCGGAGATCCCCACGGTCGGCATCTCCCGTATCGCTGCGGCCGACTTTGAGTACGCCAAGATGATGGACAGTACGATTAAGCTCTTGGGCGTGGCCAAGCTGCTTAAGCCTGCGGACGACAAGACTGGCACGCCGCAGGAGGTCACGGTCTACGTGTCCCCCGTCGTGGTCAAGCACAGCAACGTCATTGCCAGCATCAGCGGCGCCACCAACTTGGTGAACGTGCGCTCGGACAACCTGGACAGCGCCGCCTACGTCGGCCCCGGCGCCGGCCGCTTCCCCACGGCCAACTCGGTCCTGAACGACATCGTCCAGCTCGCGCGTGGCGACGCCCCCAGCGACCCGTTCAAGGCCTCGGTGCCGCTCACGCTGCAGCCGGACTACGAGGCGCACTTCTACGTGCGCATCACGATCAAGGACGGCCTGGGCGTCATCCGTGCCGTGGGCCAGCTGGCCGAGGAGAGCGGCGTGTCCATCTACTCGATCCTGCAGGCGCCCATCGTCGACCGCGCCAACGTGCAGTTCGTCGTCACCACCGAGACGTCGCTGCTGTCCAAGGTGCGCTCCATGTGCCAGAAGATCGCGGCGCTGCCCTTCGTGCAGGAGGAGCCGCTGTTCCTGCCCATCATGTAAACCGCTGCAAAAGGCTGGTACTGTAGCGGCAAGCACTAAGCGCGAATTCGTCAATACATGCGTGTTGCCCCTGGTCAAATTGCCATTCGTGAGCGGTTTTAATCTGTTGCTGTTTGTGTTTTCGAGTTGTAAGTTAACGGATAATATCCGTTGCATATTGTGCATTAGAGTATCAACTGGGCGACTTCAACTCCCGTTGTAGCGCATGTTGTCCGGTCCAGTGAAGCAGAAGGCCGGACGTCCCATCCAGTTGACGGTATCCGTTTGCGTACGGCTAGTGCTTCCGTGGCGAGCACTGAGGGACGACAGGCGATGACTCCGTTGAATGAGAGCTCCAGTGTCGTCGACGCTGCTCCCACGCGACTGGTAAAGTTCATGCCGCATTGCTTCACCCTCCGGGGTCCATTCTTCGTCAGGGATATCGGATCGGAAGCTGCTGGATCCTCCTCTGGCGTAGGAATCCGCGCTAAAGCGGTCGACGCTGCAGACAGCGCTCGTCGTCGCCGTCTCCATCATCGACACACCGCTGCGCTCGACCCACTTGGCAAGCGAGTACTCGCCGTCGCCTGGTCCTCCTTGATCTTGCAGTGCAGCTCGAATCACGTCGATCCACTGCTCGTACACTGCGCTGCTCGGCGCACGAAACCAAACGTGCTGAGCTCGCCAGCCATACTCGATGCCAATCATCAGTTTGCGAGCGTCTTTCGCCTTTGTCGACAGCATCCGCACGGGGTGCATTCGTCGGTCCAACGAAATCGCAAGCGAAGAGCTTCCTAGACACCCATGACGCCGTCGCCGCCGGACACAGAGCACCGCAGAGTAGAGTCCAAACTGATCACCTGACGGTTCTCGAGAGCAGATGAGCTGCACTTGAACGCGGCGCCTGCAAAGACAGAACACAGCACACGAGCTCAGCTTGCAAGTGGACACGTTGGGCGGTCTTGAATACGAGTATCGCACCAGAAAACTTCACAGATTCGCATCTTCATCGCGCTCGCTAACGTCACGATGGACGGCGTGTCGAGCGAGAAGTCGTCCATGTACAGACTGGCCTCGTTGTTCGGGATCATTGTCACCGTGTGGGCACGAGGGTGGATCGGCTGCAGCATGCCGCCAATGCTGTCCCGTGCTCTGAAGGAGGCTCCAGGTCGGTTGTAGTAGCTGCAGCCGAGCCTTTCTCGGTGAGTCCACCGCGGAGAAAGCGCCTGCATCATGGATGGCTTGGCTTCCTTCTGCACTTTGTCGCGCAGTTCCAACAGTGTGAGCAAAGCGAGAAAATGAATGGAAAACCGGAGGTTTCGTACGGCGCAAGTAAACGTGTATGCAGCCTCGACGCTGTATCAAGCAGCTCACACATCGCAGCCAGGAAACGTCTTCACCGGTCGCTGTCCTCATATTTAGACTCCTTATAGAGTTCTTGCCTGCTCACATCTCTCAGGCCCACAGCCCGCTAGCGTAGATCGACGTGGCGAACTGTCAGTGAAATGCGAGTCCCTGCTTCGACGTTGTCGATGCTGTGCAAGTAGCGCGTGTAAGCTTCATCCGTAAACAAGAGCAAGCTGCGGCGTTCCAACTGGAAGTCAAAGTGCTGAACCACTTCACTCGTTGCTGGCGCAGACGCAGTGGACGCCAACGCACGATGCGGCTCGAACGTGACGCGGCACTCGGCGTCTGTGCTGATAATGGACACCAGAGGAAAGTAGGCTGGTCCGTCTTCATGCGGGAGAATGCAGTCCCCGACGCCGTATTCTGCCCAACAACGCATCATCAGTTTCCAACAAAGACCATCCTCTGGCCTCACAACTCACCGTTAATTAGCGCGTGGTTGGGCTTCTTGTCTTCCGTGAAAATCCCCGCCTCAACAAGTGCCTGGCTGATCTGCATCAGCCACTGAGGCAGCGGCTTGGGCTCGAACGGCGCCTTGACCTCTCCTCCCCACATCTGCAGACGCCGGTGCTTGAGCTTGACCCACAGGTCGTTTTCAGCTGGAACGGCATACACTCGCTCCAGAATCGCGTCCTCCTCGTCCTGCGTGATCCAGTTGGGGATATAGTAAACGCCAGGGATGGGACCTCTGCGGAACTCCTCGATGTCAACCTTCGACCTACTCAAACCAACAACCCTCAGTAAAATATGCCCAAAGCAGAACCCAAATTTGACGATCTCCCACCTTGTGGCCCAGACTCGCAATGCAGCGCTTTGCCATTGCAGCAAAACCTCGTCCTCTTTTGCAATTGCTGCCTCTTTGTTATTATCCGGCGCCGACGTCGCGTTGGCCTCGCGGGCGCGACGACGTTCCTCGCGAAGTAGTTGGCGAAAGTCCATCGTAACGTGGGGTCAGGAACGAAAGATACTATCTGATTGGGCAGGTGGCCATATTGCAGCCAATACCGTGCAACATGTTGGTTTTCTCATTCGAGCTGCTAGAGCCTTGAGCGGAGTTAACAGCTCTTGTGGCTGGAGCATCGTGACCTGAAGTCGTAGGTTTGCACGAGAATGATCGAGGCTAACTAAAAATACGAGCGAGTCTGGTCTGGACGAGAGTGAGTTGGTGCAGTGCTGGGCTTGTGCCAGTCTATTTGACATGTTCTCGCTCGATGTGGTACGGTGGCGGAAAAGCCGATCCGAGCAGGAGGCTGCCAGGATCAAGCATGCGGAGAAGAGCGCGGCTCCGATGTCGCGCGCTGCGAAGGACCGTCACGCCAAACATCTCTACGGGAAGTCGATGTGCGTGAGGAAGCCCAAAACTCGGTCTGCCGCAAATTACTAAGACTTGTCTGTGTCTTTGTGTTTGCGAGAGCAGCAAGGAGATGCACAACTCGTATCTGGGTCGTGTACGTGACTGGGTCAAGGAAGCACCCGCGCAAGAATGGGGCAAAGACTACGCCAAAGAGGACTACGCGAAAACCTACGCGTGCGTTGTCCTCGACTCGCCACCTGCCATTGAGTTGTTCGTACTAACCTGAGAGCGCTGCATTCCAGTCCTCGTGAGAGACGAAAGGAGCTGGAGCACGGAGGCGTCGTGAAAAATGGGTGCGTATCGAGTGAAGACCGTGACGACCTCAGATCTCACTCGTTTGTCGTTGTAGATCCTACTCCCCGCGTGCGATCTACAGAGGAGGCGGGAAATACGTGCATCGGCTCGAGTCTTCGTACGACCAAGTGGAAGTGCCGCGCGAGAAGTACGCCTTGCGGATCACCAACTTCGAAAAGACTCGCGAAAAGCACAAGGAGATACATCCGCCCATGGCTTTCCTCAAGAGCAAGCCGCTGTCCTGTGCCAAGTACTATGTGGAGGATGTTATCTGCGCAGAGAACAACTATGGGAGCGAACACGAGCGCGTCGAAGCCTCGCGGGGGTCCAGGGGAAGAACAACTTGCACCGCGCAATGTCCACCATCGCCTGAAAAGGTGAACCAGGCGGACGAAGACGAGGGAAGCGAAGATGACGACGGCGCAGAGCGACGGAGACGCAAGAGCGCTGTGTACGACCACCTTTACTGGAACGCACACGGCTCAAGAGCAACCGTTCTGGGCGGAACAGCTACCCGAGAGCCGCCCACAACAGCCGAGTACGTCGCTCACCCGACGTGGCGGCAGCACAGTCCTGACAAATGGGTCGGCGAGAGGCCGTTCACCAGCACCATCGTCTCCAGTAACACGCACACGGCGTCTCGCCGTAGCATCACAGGGAGGCCCTACTCCCGAGCGCTTCTCCTGGATGACCCGTTCGCCCCCGGTGGAGTCACCAACTCGCCAACAACCCCTGAAGTCCGCGCCTTCGAACACTCCCGACGCGTGAAAATGGCAGCCGATGCTGCGTACAAACCCGTCCAGCGCCCCGCGAAGAAATACTTCAACTCCATGTGGACGGAGGCTCCAGACAGCAGCAGCAAGAGCCACATCTCCTTCGCGACCGTCTCCACTCCTGCCCAGGCTCAGCTCTCGCCGCTGCATTCTCCTTCCCGAATGAACGCCGGCCGGCAGCTCCTACAGCAACTCCAACCCCCTCCACGCAACACAAGCCCCACTAAGCTTACTTAACAATATAAAGTGCGTCTTCCAACGAGAGTCCGTTCGTAGTTGTATTTTGCACAGAGAGCGTCTGTCACAGCTCCCGTTCACTTACAGCAACTACATGGGTTTTTGGTCCTAGGAGCGAGGGAGCCCGCCGTCTAGTTGAAGGACAGCAGCTCCACCTCGAAGACCAGCGTGGCCTTGGGCGGGATCACGGGCGGGTAGCCGCGCTCGCCGTACGCGTACTCGTGCGGCAGCGTGAGCTTGGCCACCTGGCCCTTGCTCATCTTGGCGACGCCCTCGTCCCAGCCGCGGATGACCTGGCCGGCGCCCAACTCGAACTGGAACGGACGACCGCGGTCGCGGCTCGAGTCGAACTTGGAGCCGTCGGTAAGGGTGCCCACGTAGTGCACGGACACGGTCTGGCCCGGCTGGGGGAAGTTGACGCCGTCGCCGGCCTTAATGGTGTCGATCTGGAAACCCATCGTCTCTTCTGCTTGAGGTCTTGGTGGCCGATGAGAGAGTGGCTGGTTTGTATGGATCGAGTGAGGTATACTAAGATCAAGTGTGAAGGGGGCATACCGCAGCGAAATGGTGCAAACATTTTAACAATGGCTCAATTTACTAAGAACAGAAAGTATTTTCTGTTGTCGAGTATATCTTATAAATTGTCGTTATTACTATCGTTCTTGGTGGTTGCGGCGCCGTTCTATTATGCGGCGGCGCGTTTAGACGCTGACAGGTGGGGCCAGCGGCTTCTGCACCTCCAGGTCCGTGCGGATCACCCGCGGAGACGTGGCGGTGGCAGCCGTGGTGGTCGCATTGCCTCCCATCCCGGCCGGGTTCTTCTCGATGTCATTGTTGATGGCGTTCGGGTCGAAGTCCACGCCCTCCTTGATGACGATGTTGCGGTGGCGCACGAGCACGACCGTGAAAATGGCCTGCAAGGGGTCACAGCACAACAGTTAGTGGGCCAATTCCAGAGCATTGATGTCGGGTATCTTGGCACAGTGACGTACGTAGAGGATGAACATGAAGAAGGAGAAGACGGACCCAGCCTCATTCGAGTGCACGTTGGTGTGCTCCTCGCCCTTGGCGCGCTCGATGCGAGCCAGGTAGGCGAAGCCCGCGAAGATGATCGACAGCGAGAACATCTGCAGCGACATCATGAGGACGATGCCGATGAGGAAGCCCACGGCCAGCGGCGTCTGGTGCTTGCGCATGACCATGGTGCCTCCGACGGAGAGAAGGAGGATGAGGATCATGGCATAGATGCCCACAAAGCCGAGCGACTTGGAGTCACCCTCTCCGTCGCCGTTATTGTTGACGGCCGCCACGATCGCGGCGATCGCGTACATGAAGCCGAACAGCATGGTGGTGAACCAGAGGTACGTGATGAGCATCTTGGGGTTGTTGAAGCACCTGCGAGCCTTGTTGCTAACGTCCTCCATGGCGGTGGGCATCTACAAAGAGAGTACGAGGTTAGAAAATCGTTCCGACGGGTGGATGAAGGCGTCGTTGCGTACCTTGCTGGCAGACTGAGAGCGGCGGGCTGAAAGGGTCGAAGGAGCTGCTTGGGGGGAAAGCAGAATTGGGAAATGAGCGCCGAGGTGATGCATTGCCTTTCTCGGTTTCACTTCTTCGCCGTGTTGAGCACTAAAAATACAGCTTCAAGAACGCAGAGCTCCACCTTCGTCCCAGGTCTCTGCGATTGAGCGCTCAGTTATTCCTGGCGCGCAATGCTGCAAGACGATGTGATGTGGCGCACGCCCTCGTCTTGAGTCTCGGTGAATCTTACCTTAATATTTTTAGCGGACACGGAAAATCATTTCTTCATTCCCGCAAGGGAATGGATACACTGTTTTTAGGGATCCGTTATCAGATAAGATTGCGGGAATGCTGAAAGCTCGCTTTTGAAAAGCTGAAGAGCTGAAGGACTGCACCGTATACGCTAAACAAGTGAGTATAGTACCAGTCTTTTCGAGCGCAAGAGCTCATGATTCATTAGCAGCAGCATTTCCAGTTCAGCTGTGGCCGCATCGCTGCTCCTGCTTCTGCCGGATCCTGAAGACCAAGATGCATGAAGACGAAGTCCAGTCCATGATGACGCGTCCATTGAGAGGCTTCACGCTCAAGGTAAGCGATCTCTAGGTGACGCTGCAGATTCCGTCCTCGTCCGTCAGCGCGCTGAGGTCCCTGCGTCAACGGCGCGTCGAGTCGCTGTTACTCCAATCACACGTTTTCACCACGCGAGCGCACGCTTGAGAAATGGCAGGACAGGCTTGCGTCCGGTATCAGCGTTGCAGGGCACTCGCGCTGCAGCTTCCGCCACTCTGAACCGAGCGCGACGCTAACTTCCGCGCCCCTTGAGGCTCAATGGCGGCTTGAGCTTGTGTGCTCGTGCTCGTGCTGACCAACCACGGCAAATGTATCTCGGATTTCATGAAACTCTATTCTTATCGAGCGAGCCTTTGAGGTTCGCACAGGCGTTTCCTGGAAGAAATCGCACTTCTCGAGCTTGAAGATCACTTGCCAAAGCCCTCCCAGCTCGACTAAGCGCCCCCGGTTCGCCTCGGCTGCGCGCGTTAAGCTCAGAACAGGAGGCGGCACTGTGCGGGTTTGAGGCGTGGATGTGGTGCAGCGTTCAATGCGAAGTCTCCAGCGTGTCCTCTCGGAGAGGAAGACGCGGCGCTTCGTGGACGAAATGATCCTCAAGTACGCGGACATTCGGCTCGCTTCGGCCACGAGGGAATTGTCGCGGAAGCGGCCACGGAGCAAGTGTGCAAGTAACCAGGGCGAGGAACCCACCGAGAAGTCGACGTCGTCGGGGTGCCGAACTGAGTCGGAGCAGTCGTCAACTATGGTGGACAATACGACAGGAACAGGGCGAGGGCGACAAGATGAGGAGCGATGGCGTTTTTCCGATGCCAGGACTGCTTCAGTTTCAGAATACGGCTCGGCCTTCTCGTCGATGAGACTGACGAGGTTACTCGAGGAGGAAGACGGCGATGGGGAAAGGAGCCGTGACGACACTGTGTTGTTGAGCAGGCAGTCCGATTTGGGCTCGGATGCATCGTCGGCGCAAGGAGAAGAGGATAACCAGGATCACCACTCCAGTTATTCAGAATGTGATACCTCGTCAGCGTGTTTTGAGTCTGCTCCACCGTCGACGAACCAAACCGATTGCCGATTCGAAGTGTCAGGGTATCAGACCGAGACGGAGTCTCCGCCAACGTCATCTTCTACAACAACAACAGCGCCAGAAACTCGACTCCCAAGGCTCCGACCAACACGTCCCGAAAATGGGGTAGTGCCAAACTGCTGCGATTTCTTCACGTCGCCTCATCCTCACTATGAGAAAGAGACGATAGGCAAAGGTGATGACAGCAGTTCTTTACAAACCAACTCAACCAGTTCGGACACTACGAACGTAGCTGCTGACGACGAGAGAGGACGCAGATCGGACACGTCAACAGTGAATGAAGACGGCGATGAGTTTGAGATGTGGGACTACGTCTGTCCGCAGTACGTCCGACGAGTATATCGCAACGCGTGGATCTAACGACAACGACTTGTTTACGCTTGGCCCTACCAGTAAAGTGAGCTTCCTAGATGATTCAGGAACGCACACAGTTAAACTATAGCTATTGGAAATTGAAGTAATGTAAGTTAACGTGTTGCTATCACTCGATAGCAACGTATAGCCGAAAAGCGACACCAATAGTGTATTGATTGAGAATTCATGGAGTAAGAGCAAGTAGAGGTCAGTCACAGTCAGCGGACTTAGACATTCGGGATGCGCTCCGCCGCCGCAGACGCACCTTCAGGGGACGATCCCATGGGGGTGTACGCCGCAGTGCCCGACTCCTCCTTGAGTCTCGTGCTGTTGTCACCGCCGTGCTGGCTGTAGTCGTAGGCAAGGCCACCGTGGTACGACACGTCAATGCCGTTCACCTCCTTGTCCTCGTTAATGCGAAGGCCAACGGTGTACTTGAGCACAAGCAGAATGACCATCGTCCCGAAGAAAGCGTAGCTGGCCGCCACGGAGTTGGCGACCAACTGGTGGACAAGCTGCATCGGGTTACCGTAGAACGCACCGCCCTTGATGTTCGGGTTGGCCTTCGAAGTGGCGAAGAGGCCGGTCAACAAGCCGCCCATGAAGCCCCCGCACCCGTGGATGGCAAACACGTCGAGTGTATCATCGTAGCGCAGGCGGTTTTTGAGCTTGACCGCGACGAAGCCCGTGAGAGCACCGACGACGCCAAAGATCAGCGAGTGCCACGGCAGCACGAAGCCTGAACCGGGGGTAATGGTGGCCATGCCAGCCACAGCTCCACTGGCAGCTCCGCACGGGTCAAGGCTCTGAGAGACGCCGTACTCCAAAATCACCCACGTCAAGAACCCGGCCGAGGCAGCCAGGTGCGTGTTGATAGCCGCAGTGGCGGCAATGCCATCAGCAGCACCTCCCGAGCCGCCGTTGAAGCCGAACCAACCGAACCAGAGGAACGTGGCGCCAATCATGACCAACGGCACGTTGTGCGGCTTGACGGGGTCGCCGTGGTTGTAGCGCTTTCCCACCATCAACGCAGCAGCGAGAGCACCGAATCCGCCCGAGACGTGGATGACGGTGCCGCCTCCGAAGTCAAGCGCGCCCATGCTGCCTTCCCAACCCAGCGCGGAGAGAGCCCACGAGTCGTCCAGCTTCATGGACCAGATCCAACGCGCTAGAGGATCATAGATGATCGACGTCCACAGCACCACGAACAGCAAGTACGTGCCGAACTTCATGCGACCGACAATGCCGCCGCTCAACTCAGCCGGGGTGATGGCGGCGAACATGGTTTGGAAGAAGGCGAACACGATGTGCGGGATGCCCGTGCCGTACGTGCCACTTGGGGTTTCTCCGACGTTGTTGTAGCCTGACCAGCCGAACACGCCTTGGTTTCCGAACGTCGCTGAGTAGCCGAACGCCCAGAACTGTACGGTCACGATGGCCATGCTCACAAAGGACATCATCATGGTGTTGGAAGCCATTTCTTCGCCAGCCAGACCGGCGTAGAAGAAGGCGACGCCGGGCGTCATGAGCATCACTAGCGCGCTTGCGGCGATCATCCACGCTGTGTTGCCCGTGTCGAGGGCTTGCCCGTAGTCTGCTGCAGCCTTTGCACCACGAGAAGAGTAGTTGACGCACACGTTGGTGGTCGCGTCGAGGTATTGAGAGTCCTCGCAGGTGACGGTTGAACCGGAGCCATCTTGTGCCGAGACCATGACAGTGACGGCCGCCGCCACCAGCAGTGCGATGCACGCGGTCCTCGCCCAGTTGATTCGCAGCATTGTTCCAAGCCAGCTCGATTGATTCCGGATTGGCTGTCGTTGGCAAATTAAACAATGAACGAACGAAAACGGATGAGGTTGGCGAGAGCTTCTCCAGTCGATAGAAGACAGTCTCGAGTTGTGGTCGTCCTGACACTCTATGGCCATGTTCGAGAGCAAGAGGATGCGGCAGCGTACTGGACGGACCAGCCCCGCGCCAAATTGCACAAACTTTTGACGTCTCAAACGGCCGTCAAGACGGTTGCAGTTGATGCTGCAGGTGTTTGTGTGAATTGCAGGACGATCGATCGACGTCGACCCAGGTATTTTACCAGTCGTTTCCCCTGCGCAACTTCGGGATGACTTCATCCCTACAAGTTGTGGCACTTCAAGTACAAAAAATAGAGGCAAACGACAACTCGATGAACGAGTCGCTCATCCATAAGCAGGAGATGTGGCTAGCCTTAACTGGCAGGAGTGGAGCAAAGTAGAGCAGCACACACTTTTCGGTGGAGAAAGAGGCGGCGTTCGAGTGAGCGGTGGAATCCAAGTCTCCGTTGGCTCAGAGCTCTAGTGCCAGTTCCAAATGTGCCTCGGATCGGATCCCCCGCTCAACGGCAGACACGTCGCGCGACGTCGACGGATGGCTACATAGCCGTTCCGCTGGTGGCTCAGTCACCAGCACTTGCCTGAAAGCAGAGCCAAGGACGTGGCTTTCGGCGTCCGCGATAAAGAAACATACAGACTGGAGCCTCGCAGTTAAAATTTTGTCCGACTTATAGCCATCGCGCAAACACTGCAAGCACACGGAGGCAAGCGCGGTGCATCGGCCTCCAACCCAAACTACAACACGACAAACTTCCTCTAGTTTCACCGAGTCGGTTCTGCGACGATATCTTCAACTACATTTGTCGCGACAGACTCCGGTCGTGCCTGTTAGCACTACAGTTTCACGAAAGCTTTTAACCAGACCACCATCATACTACCTTGCAGCGTTGAGTCTTGCAGTGCTCCAACTTGCATCGAAAATATTGCTGCAAGGTAAACCCAAACGTGCAAAAAAATATTGTATTGATTGGTAAAATATTGTATTGATGGTAAAAGACAACGCACAAATGTACCAGCAGCAACCCGCTGTCCCTAGGCTTGCTCGGCCGCATCAGCTGGTTTCATGAACGACTCGAAGGATGTCGCCGGCGGGTTGGAAGGCTTGGTTCTCGCTCCATTTTGGATGTTCAGGTTGTTGCCGTGTTCGCTGTAGTCGCCGTGGTGACTGTAGTCGTAGGCGAGGCCGCCGTGGTACGACACGTCGATGCCGTTCACCTCCTTGGACTCGTTGATACGAAGGCCGACCGTGTACTTGAGTACGACCAGGATCGCCAGCGTAGCGCAGAAGACGTACGCAGCGGCCACGCTGTTTGCCACGAGCTGGTACACCAGCTGCATCGGGTGGCCGTAGAACGCGCCGCCCTTGATGCTCGGGTTCACTTCACTGGTAGCGAAGAGGCCGGTCAACAAGCCGCCCATGAAGCCGCCGCACCCGTGGATGGCAAACACGTCCAGCGTGTCGTCGTACCGAAGGCGGTTCTTGAGCTTCACGGCGAAGAAGCCCGTGGCGGCACCGACGACGCCAAAGATGAGCGACGCCCACGGGTACACGTACCCGGAGCCGGGCGTAATGGTGGCCATACCAGCGACGGCACCGCTGGCAGCTCCACACGGATCGAGGTTACGTGAAATACTGTACTCCAGGATCACCCACGTCATGAAACCCGCGGACGCAGCCAAGTGCGTGTTGATGGCGGCCGTGGCGCCGATCCCGTCGGCGGCGCCTCCCGAGCCGCCGTTGAAGCCGAACCAACCGAACCAGAGGAACGTGGCGCCGATCATGACCAACGGCACATTGTGCGGCTTGACGGGGTCGCCGTGGTTGTAGCGCTTTCCGACCATAAGAGCCGCAGCGAGAGCTCCAAAGCCACCCGAGACGTGGATGACGGTGCCGCCTCCGAAGTCGAGCGCGCCCATGTCGCCTTCCCAGCCGCGCGGGGCGATGCTCCACGTGTCGTCGAGCTTCATGGACCAGATCCAGTAGACCAGTGGCTCGTAGACGATGGACGTCCAGAGGAAGATGAAGATGAGGTACGAGCCGAACTTCATGCGGCCGACAATGCCGCCGCTCAACTCGGCCGGTGTGATGGCCGCGAACTGCGTCTGGAAGAAGGCGTACAGAATGTGTGGGATGCCCGTGCCGTAGGTGGCGCTGGGCGTCGCCCCCACGTTGTTGTAGCCCGCCCAGCCAAAGATGCCGTGCGTTCCGAAGGCTGCCGAGTAGCCGAAGGCCCAGAACTGGATGGTGACCATCGCCATACTGACGAAAGACATCATGATGGTGTTGGACGCCATCTCCTCGCCGGCCAGACCGGCGTAGAAGAAAGCGACACCGGGCGTCATGATCATGACGAGTGCGCTGGCCATGAGCATCCACGCCGTGTTGCCCGAGTCGATGGCCTGATTGTAGTCCGTGCCGGCCTTTTCGCCTTGGTTCTTGTAGTCGACGCAGTCGCCCGTGACCGAGTCGAGATACTGCGAAACGAGGCACGTAGTGCCCGAGCCGCTGCTCTGCGCCGAAGATACAGCGACCAGCACTGCCGTAGCCGCCAGCAACGCGATGCACGCGGGTCGAGGTGTGCCGAGCCGAAGCATTGCGAGTCCCGAGTCTGCAGTTGTGGGTCGAGTGGGTCTTGCGCTGCAAATTAAAGAGTGAGGAGAAACAGACCAGCAGCGGAGACCCTCGTCGCACGCCGGTAGAAAACGCTCCCTCCAGTCGGGCAGCACTCAATCCGATGGACTCGCAGCAGGACAAAATGAAGATGAGCTCCTCGAATGCACAAACGCGGCTCTTCGCAAGTTGCTGCTGACAACGATGAACCCGCTGGTCAGCAGCAGCAACGGATGTCCGCGACGCAGTCCAGAGCCTTCTCGGGTGGCAACGAAAGCGTGTGGCATGCTCCTCCACGTCGAGTTTTGGAGGAGCTTCCGAGACCGATTTGATTCTTAGGCTAAGAATCTTAGCCGCCACGTTCGCCGAGGAGATTAAAAGACAAAGAACCGGAATGGTCCTTGCGGAGGAGCGGCCAAGGCAAGACACCGGCACAGGAGCAAGATGAACCGATGAACAAGCAGCTTTTGGAGAGCAACGTGAACGCCCATCTCAGTTTGAGGCGATACGCCCGACTTTTGTACCGCGACGTGGACCAATGATCGTCGAGAAAGGGTTCGTGACGCGCACCACCAAAAAGAGGCGGAAGCTTCAACCGGAGCGCGTGCTGGCCGCCAGCACTGCTCTTCTCGAGACTTCGCTCCGACACCTGTGAAGAGATGTGAGCATTGCTGAACAGAGGCTTCAAGATCGAACCGCCTTGCATGAAGCACGCATCCGATCGAGTCTCGAACGCTGCAGACCAGCATCTTGAGGAGATTGTAGCAGTTCGAGGGCTTCGACCATCGCTTCGCGCCTCGTTCCGGTAGTCCAACAACGAGCCCAACGAGAAAGTGCTTCATGAATCAGCCTACGAACGGCGTCGAAGTCTGTTTTGAATAGGCAAAGTTGGCGCCCTCTAGCGCTCCTTTTCACACGAAAACTACAAGTTCGTTCAGCTACTACAGTAGTTTTCAAGCACAACACGGTAACACACACACAACCTTCGCGAACCTTATCCAGACCCTCGTTCACCTTGGACATCGGCAGCTTCTCGGGTCTCACTGCATACCAGTGAGACCTCAACACTTACGCAGGACCGTCTTGCTTCTCGTTTCTGTTAGTGTTTCTATTTATATGATCACACGATCTTTCGGTGGTCTCGCGTCAAGACTCCCGACCGACCGCCGTGACTTCTTGGTACTGGATGCGTCCTGCCGCCGTGAGTGGTGACAACTGCGCCTGACAACGGGTAATAGGACATTCAACACGACTATAGTAATTGAAACGGAGTCATTGCAGAAACAACTCTTCACGATCTCGTCCAACAATCGTCTCGGTATATCCCCCGGTCTTGCGCTTCCCACGATGTTGAGCCTTTTGTATTGTTCAAGGGCTTGGTATCGCTCAAAGCGTCAAAACGCACACATGCCATTCCATTCTTACACATCCATGATCGGTGTTTTGGCTGGCACAACCTCCTCCGGTGGGGACTCGACGGGGTTGTATTCGTTGCTCTCCTTGAGTTCCGTCAAATTGTCGCCGTGGTGACTGTAGTCGTACGCAAGGCCGCCGTGATAAGACACGTCGATGCCGTTGACCTCCTTCTCCTCGTCGACTCGAAGGCCAACCGTAAACTTCAGCACAGCGAGGATCAGTATCGTCACTACAAACGAGTAGCCGGCAGCGACGCACTGGGATATGAGCTGGTGGACAAACTGCATGCCGTTTCCGTAGAAGGCGCCGCCCTCGATGTTGGGATTCACGTCGGATGTGGCGAAGAGGCCCGTCAACAAGCCACCCACGAACCCGCAGCATCCGTGGATGGCAAACGCGTCCAGTGTATCGTCGTAGCGCAAGTAGTTCTTGATGTGCACCCCGCAGAAGCCCGTGATGGCGGCGACGATGCCAAAGATCACCGAAGCCCAGGGATACACGTAGCCGCAACCAGGGGTAATAGCGACTAGTCCAGCCACCGCGCCGCTGGCAGCTCCACACGGATCAAACTTCCTGTAAACAGAGAACTCCAGTAGGACCCACATCAGGAACCCCGCCGACGTCGCAAGGTGCGTGTTGATAGCAGCAATCGCGGCAACTCCATCAGCGGCACCTTCCGATCCAGCGTTAAACCCGAACCAGCCGAACCAAAGGAACGTGCAGCCCAACATGACCAGAGGCACATTGTGGGGCTTCACCGGGTCGCCGTGATCAAAGCGCTTGCCCACCATGAGAGCGGCTGCCAGTCCGCCAAAGCCCGAAGAAATGTGAATAACCGTGCCACCAGCAAAGTCCAATGAGCCCATCTTGCCTTCCCAGCCCAGCGCAGTCAAGGCCCACGACTCGTCTAGCTTCATGGACCACATCCAGTGAGCCAACGGATCGTAGACGATCGACGACCACAGAAACACAAAGAGAAGGAACGAGCCGAACTTCATGCGCCCCACGATACCGCCGCTCAGTAGCGCCGGCGTGATGGTGGCGAACTGCGTCTGGAAGAATGCGTACAGGATGTGCGGGATCTCCGTGCCGTACGTGCCGCTCGGGTCTTTGCCCACGTTGTTGTAGCCCGCCCAGCCGAACACGCCGTGAGAGCCGAAGGCTGCCGAGTAGCCGAAGATCCAGAATTGGATGGACACGAGCGCCATACTGCAGAACGACATCATCATAGTGTTGGACGCCATGGACTCGCCGGCCAGACCGGCGTAGAAGAAGGCCACGCCGGGCGTCATGATCATCACGAGCGCACTACCCGCCAGCATCCACGCCGTGTTGCCCGAGTCGAGGGTGCCACCCACGATGCCGCTGGCCTTGACGCCTTGGTTTTCGTAGTCCACGCATTCACTGGTGTCCGCATCGAAGTACTGCGAGTCGAGGCACGTGACCGTCGAGCCTGACCCGCTCTGACCGGAGACCGTCGCACCCAGAGCCAGGATGGTGATCAGTGCCAAGCAAGCTGTGCCTGCCGCCCAACGCCGCATGCTTGTTGCTTATCTTGTAGTTCTCGCTTGCAATGTCGGCGGCAAGCTGAGAAATGACCAGGAGGAAAGAAGCAATGCAGGAAGCGCTGTCGCGTCGGAGGTCAGGTCTCAGCTACAGCTCCTACAGTACAGTAAACACTCTGCGTGCAGAACAACTTCTGGTACCGACATGCTGCGCAACGCCCGGCTCAAAGAGCGAGCATGCTTCATGGCACGCCGTTGTCACCCCATCGACTGGCAGTCGATGGGGTGACAACGGCGTGCCATGGCCATGAGCTCTAGTTGATATTGCAAGGAGAGCGGCATCGCTATTGCAAGGAAAGCGGCATCACTCTCATTACAATATCAACTAGAGCTCCTGCAACACGATAGCACAGCATTTCAGTCGTCCCCATGCAGTCTACTTGCGTGGTAATGTTACCGCTGGCCGCCGCTGAAAAGCGTCCACGTCGCCCGACACCCTTCCTGCTGATTGGGTCCACTGCGCACGACTTGACACGTTGTGGAGGTGACGCACACCCACCTCTTTGGACAGGTCGACTTAATCTCGACATTCGTTCAGGACAACTTCAACTTCACAATCATCAAGGAACAAACGTTTTCGTTGTATTACCATTAGAAAGTCTGCGGCGTGTCGTTCACTGACCGCTAGAATGTGTCGAGTGAGTGCAGTTCACACTTCGACCTCAGCAAGAAAAAAGTGGCTTGTCTCGCTGCCAAGTGTTTTGTGCGCCATGTTACGCGTCCTGCCCGGCCACTTCGGTCGCTCCGACCTTCGGCGACATCTCGGTCAGCTTCACGATGATCTGGTGCAATTGGCCAGGCTTCTCACGATTCAGGAACGCGGCCTTGATCTTCGGCATCATCTTGTCAGCGAGGTTCGCACTCGAGGTACTGTTGTCAGCACCGAGAACAGCGATGATCTGCGTGGCCAGCGCATCGTCGTCGCGGGGGCTGCTGCCCTTCATCACCAAGTTCTTGACCAGGTTGACGAGTCCGCGTTTGTTTTGGTCGCTCACGATGATGATGTTGTTGCGGGTGACCAGCACGTTGTTGCCGGCGACACTCGCGTTCAGCTTCGTGAGGCTGCTCGGGGTCTCTAGTGTGGGTGCCGAATCCGCATCCGTCGTCAACGCACTGGAGCCCGTGACAACACTACTGGGCAGCTTGCTCGCCACATCCAAGCCGTACGAGGCTGTGAACAGCCCAGTTAGAGCAATCAACGTTGCGAAGAACTTCTGCATCTTGAAAAGCGGACGTGAGGCGTTGAGCTCCAATGTGGAAATGAAGACTCGGGTGTTAGGCACTGAGAACACGCGCACCTTTCTAGTAGTTATCACTCGTTCCCATTTTCTTAGTAAGCCCGTTGATAAATATGCCAGCGTGCTAAGAAAGATCCTGGATATCTCGAGAACGGTTGGTGAGATGGCAGTGGACTTTGTCGGCATCGGTTGCTGACGCGGTGCCCTCTTCCATTGTCGGTGGCGTGCCCGTCATACGCTACTCCTCTCCAATATACGTAGAAGCAGTTAAGAAACGATTGATGAGGAGTCTTGCGTTGGGTTGCTAGCAACTCTTCAGTAGTGAACGTTAGCGCCGGTCTGAACAACGACCGCGACGTCAAGCATGCACGTCGCTAGTCTCCTTCCAACCTTTTCACACCGCCTGACTCGAAGGCAACCAAGATTCTCAAACATCTCACCACTGTTAAGAACTTGGAAGACAGAGCCGACGGCGATGAATACGGAGCATTTTTCTGACCCGCTGTCGATTCGTCTAGGAACAACACGCTCCACTGTGCGTCGAGCTCCCCCCTTTCATCTACTCTGCGGATCTTCTGGTAAGTTGGTCTGCGATGACCTCAGACCCCATAACTCCAAGCAGTTCATCTCACGATGGTTGCTTTTGCCAGCTCTATATTTTTTTGTTCAACCGGGTCCGGAACGGAATCCTTCGTTCCATAAATCGTTGAGCACCACAGAATGAACCTGTGCTTCCTGTGTGCTGCTCGATCCGTGGGAATAGTCGCGTGGGCCTCATCTTCGCTACTAAAACAATATTTGGGGTTGTGAATAGCATACACGAGCTGTTGCTAGAAGAGTCACAAGTGTTGGACAATCAGCTTTCGAGAGAGTCAAGTTTCCCTTAGTTTCGAAGCGCCCAAACGTCTCGCGAAGACGAGGTAAGGTACCCAACGATATGGAAAAGCGAAACCTCAACCAAATTTGTCGGCAAAAAAAACTTCGGCGCTCAGTAGGTAATCTCATCGGCATCCCTTGCTGTGTAAAACGCCCATGGAAACACGGCGAGGGTTCGAGCTCCCCGTTCATCGAGTTCAGCCAGTAGATCAGTCAGGGATCTCGTTCTGTGTGCTGAGCAATTGGAACTGCCACGCAGAAAACTCACAAGCAGAATAAAGCCTGCTGCGAACTCACATCACTACAGGAGTGAGCCAAAGAAAATTGTTTACACCATTTTGAGTGGGCAGCGAAGGCAGAAGGAAGAAGCCGTCTCCTCGCTGCTTGTACAATACCTATCCAACACTCACGATAGCAAGCGTCAGCGGACTTGTCCTTGCGCTATCAAGTTCAAATCGACGACCATGAGAGGAGGTCAGAAGCCCGCCTCGCCGATCACCCAAATTCTGCAGCATGACCTTCACCTCGCGTCAGCAGTTCCTCCTGGATGCGCTGGTGCACTTTAGCCTCAGGGGCGTTCTTAACGGCGGTAGAATTGTAGAATATTTTACTGCAAGCGAAACGTGCGATAGACGAGTCCATTCAACGGTACTACGATTCTACCTCGCTGTTGAGAACGAAAGTGAACCGTTCACCTCAAATTCTGCCCAACTTAGATAACCACGTATGGAGCAGCACTCTGACGTTAGTCCAGGGTCTAGTCGCGCGACATCATCTCTTCGCCATAATTGAAGGCGTAGAGGCTTGTCTGGTCCAAGGGAAACATGAAAGTTAGAGGTGTGAATCACCGAACGGGGCTTGTCTTGATTTCACTGCAAATTTCAGTCTGATGCTCGTTCTCTCAAGTTCTCCCGCCCACCTCGTTGGACTTCGCTGGTGGCACCAACAAAGTCCAATGAGCCCATATTGCCTTCCCAGCCCAGCGCAGTCAAGGCCCACGACTCGTCTAGCTTCATGGACCACATCCAGTGAGCCAACGGATCGTAGACGATCGACGACCACAGAAACACAAAGAGAAGGAACGAGCCGAACTTCATGCGCCCCACGATACCGCCGCTCAGTAGCGCCGGCGTGATGGTGGCGAACTGCGTCTGGAAGAATGCGTACAGGATGTGCGGGATCTCCGTGCCGTACGTGCCGCTCGGGTCTTTGCCCACGTTGTTGTAGCCCGCCCAGCCGAACACGCCGTGAGAGCCGAAGGCTGCCGAGTAGCCGAAGATCCAGAATTGGATGGACACGAGCGCCATACTGCAGAACGACATCATCATAGTGTTGGACGCCATGGACTCGCCGGCCAGACCGGCGTAGAAGAAGGCCACGCCGGGCGTCATGATCATCACGAGCGCACTACCCGCCAGCATCCACGCCGTGTTGCCCGAGTCGAGGGTGCCACCCACGATGCCGCTGGCCTTGACGCCTTGGTTTTCGTAGTCCACGCATTCACTGGTGTCCGCATCGAAGTACTGCGAGTCGAGGCACGTGACCGTCGAGCCTGACCCGCTCTGACCGGAGACCGTCGCACCCAGAGCCAGGATGGTGATCAGTGCCAAGCAAGCTGTGCCTGCCGCCCAACGCCGCATGCTTGTTGCTTATCTTGTAGTTCTCGCTTGCAATGTCGGCGGCAAGCTGAGAAATGACCAGGAGGAAAGAAGCAATGCAGGAAGCGCTGTCGCGTCGGAGGTCAGGTCTCAGCTACAGCTCCTACAGTACAGTAAACACTCTGCGTGCAGAACAACTTCTGGTACCGACATGCTGCGCAACGCCCGGCTCAAAGAGCGAGCATGCTTCATGGCAAGCCGTTGTCACCCCATCGACTGCCAGGAGCTCTAGTTGATATTGCAAGGAGAGCGGCATCGCTATTGCAAGGAGAGCGGCATCACTCTCATTACAATATCAACTAGAGCTCCTGCAACACGATAGCACAGCATTTCAGTCGTCCCCATGCAGTCTACTTGCGTGGTAATGTTACCGCTGGCCGCCGCTGAAAAGCGTCCACGTCGCCCGACACCCTTCCTGCTGATTGGGTTCACCGCGCACGACTTGACACGTTGTGGAGGTGACGCACACCCACCGCTTTGGACAGGTCGACTTAATCTCGACACTCGTGCAGGACAACTTCAACTTCACAATCATCAAGGAACAAACGTTTTCGTTGTATTACCATTAGAAAGTCTGCGGCGTGTCGTTCACTGACCGCTAGAATGTGTCGAGTGAGTGCAGTTCACACTTCGACCTCAGCAAGAAAAAAGTGGCTTGTCTCGCTGCCAAGTGTTTTGTGCGCCAGGTTACGCGTCCTGCCCGGCCACTTCGGTCGCTCCGACCTTCGGCGACATCTCGGTCAGCTTCACGATGATCTGGTACAATTGGCCAGGCTTCTCACGATTCTGGAACGCGGCCTTGATCTTCGGCATCATCTTGTCAGCGAGGTTCGCACTCGAGGTACTGTTGTCAGCACCGAGAACAGCGATGATCTGCGTGGCCAGCGCATCGTCGTCGCGGGGGCTGCTGCCCTTCATCACCAAGTTCTTGACCAGGTTGACGAGTCCGCGTTTGTTTTGGTCGCTCACGATGATGATGTTGTTGCGGGTGACCAGCACGTTGTTGCCGGCGACACTCGCGTTCAGCTTCGTGAGGCTGCTCGGGGTCTCTAGTGTGGGTGCCGAATCCGCATCCGTCGTCAACGCACTGGAGCCCGTGACAACACTACTGGGCAGCTTGCTCGCCACATCCAAGCCGTACGAGGCTGTGAACAGCCCAGTTAGAGCAATCAACGTTGCGAAGAACTTCTGCATCTTGAAAAGCGGACGTGAGGCGTTGAGCTCCAATGTGGAAATGAAGACTCGGGTGTTAGGCACTGAGAACACGCGCACCTTTCTAGTAGTTATCACTCGTTCCCATTTTCTTAGTAAGCCCGTTGATAAATATGCCAGCGTGCTAAGAAAGATCCTGGATATCTCGAGAACGGTTGATAAGATGGCAGTGGACTTTGTCGGCATCGGTTGCTGACGCGGTGCCCTCTTCCATTGTCGGTGGCGTGCCCGTCATACGCTACTCCTCTCCAATATACGTAGAAGCAGTTAAGAAACGATTGATGAGGAGTCTTGCGTTGGGTTGCTAGCAACTCTTCAGTAGTGAACGTTAGCGCCGGTCTGAACAATGACCGCGACGTCAAGCATGCACGTCGCTAGCCTCCTTCCAACCTTTTCGCACCGCCTGACTCGAAGGCAACCAAGATTCCCAAACATCTCACCACTGTTAAGAACTTGGAAGACAGAGCCGACGGCGATGAATACGGAGCATTTTTCTGACCCGCTGTCGATTCGTCTAGGAACAACACGCTCCACTGTGCGTCGAGCTCCCCCCTTTCATCTACTCTGCGGATCTTCTGGTAAGTTGGTCTGCGATGACCTCAGACCCCATAACTCCAAGCAGTTCATCTCACGATGGTTGCTTTTGCCAGCTCTATATTTTTTTGTTCAACCGGGTCCGGAACGGAATCCTTCGTTCCATAAATCGTTGAGCACCACAGAATGAACTTGTGCTTCCTGTGTGCTGCTCGATCCGTGGGAATAGTCGCGTGGGCCTCATCTTCGCTACTAAAACAATATTTGGGGTTGTGAATAGCATACACGAGCTGTTGCTAGAAGAGTCACAAGTGTTGGACAATCAGCTTTCGAGAGAGTCAAGTTTCCCTTAGTTTCGAAGCGCCAAAACGTCTCGCGAAGACGAGGTAAGGTACCCAACGATATGGAAAAGCGAAACCTCAACCAAACTTGTCGGCAAAAAAAACTTCGGCGCTCAGCAGGTAATCTCATCGGCATCCCTTGCTGTGTAAACGCCCATGGAAACACGGCGAGGGTTCGAGCTCCCCGTTCATCGAGTTCAGCCAGTAGATCAGTCAGGGATCTCGTTCTGTGTGCTGAGCAATTGGAACTGCCACGCAGAAAACTCACAAGCAGAATAAAGCCTGCTGCGAACTCACGTCACTACAGGAGTGAGCCAAAGAAAATTGTTTACACCATTTTGAGTGGGCAGCGAAGGCAGAAGGAAGAAGCCGTCTCCTCGCTGCTTACTGGACTTGTCCTTGCGCAATCAAGTTTGCCCGATCACCCAAATTCTGCAGCATGACCTTCACCTCGCGTCAGCAGTTCCTCCTGGATGCGCTGGTGCGCTTTAGCCTCAGTTTTGAAACCTTGCGGACTGTTGGAGTGCTTCCTGACGACGGAAAATATGGGTCCATGGTGCCGGCCGGCTCTAGTAAAAGCTTTGAGTAATGTGTGCTACAGGGTATCGGTGTGTGATACAAAGAATGAAGGCCGTATCATGCTGATTCTTTGATTACGAGGAGAACCACCATAATCTTTCAGATGACGGTGACACCCCAAAGAAAAGCATATTTGCGGCTGTCCTTCTTGTCATTCCTCAATTTGCCAAGCAAGAGAAAACAAGTTACCAGCAAGTTACCCGACCACCCATAACCATGTCGACTGCTCCGAGAACCGTGAACGCCTACGCCGCCTTCGACGCCAAGGGAGAGGTCAAGCCGTGGCAGTACCAGTCGCGTCCTCTTGGCCCCGAAGATGTCGAGATCAAGATCTCTCACTGCGGTATCTGCGGCTCGGACATCCACACGATGGAGGGCGGCTGGGGTCCGGCTGCATATCCGTGCGTTGTCGGTCACGAGATCGTGGGCGAAGTCACCCTGGCTGGTGCCAACGTGAAGACGCTGGCAGTGGGCGACCGCGTGGCCGTGGGCGCGCAGGTCTGGGCTTGTCTGAACAAGAACCCGAAGGAGCCGTGCAGAAACTGCGCCGATGGCGAGGACGCCGTGTGTGACCATGGTGTCTACACGTACGCGTCGACCTACGCGGATGGTGCTGCTTCGTACGGTGGCTACGCCGACTACGTGCGCGTGGACAACAACTACGCGTTCAAGCTGCCCGACAACATCCCGTCAGACGTGGCGGCCCCGCTCATGTGCGCCGGCGCGACGGTATTCACGCCACTGAAGCAGGAGGGCGTTAAGGCCGGCGATCGCGTCGGCGTGGTGGGCATCGGTGGCTTGGGCCACATCGCCATTCAGTTTATCCGTGCGCTGGGAGCCACCCCCATCGCGTTTTCTCGCTCGGCCAACAAGGAGCAGGAGATTCGTGCTCTTGGTGCCGAGGAGTTCTACAACTTGAGCGACGAGGCTGACCAGAAGAAGGCTGCCAACTCTGTTGACTACCTCATGCTGACGGCCGACGCTAAGAACATGCCCTACAACCTGTACCTCAGCCTCGTGCGCAAGCGCGGCACGTTCATCATGGTGGGTCTGCCGGACGACGATGTCAAGTTCAACCCGTTCTTCATCGTGCCCCGCTCCGTGCGCGTCCGTGGCAGCTGCATCGGAAGTATCCAGGACATCAAGGACATGCTGGAGCTGGCGTCCAAGAAGAACGTCCGTCCCATCATCGAGAAGCTGCCGATGTCCAAGGTGAACGAGGGGCTGGACAGGGTTCGCGAAGGTCGTGTGCGCTACCGTGTTGTGCTTGAGAACTAAGGGTTCTGTAGGGTGTTGAAGGTTGACGAGGGGTATCCTGAAACTTCGGTGCTATCGGGGCTCAAAAAATAAACTTGATCGGAAATGCAGATGCACTTATCGATGTTGATTTCTAGCCCTTATTTGAAGATGGTACTATGACGTTGCTAAGTCCCCGAGCAGAGTCTCAGCTTATTTTTAGTGAGAGTACTGTAGTGATAGGCGTTGGCAGTGGCGCTGGTGAAACGTGGATCCGGATGCCAGATTGTCGAGGTCAGGATTGACAGAACCTGCAAAACACACAGAAATAAGGATTACCACAGATATTAGGGGATATCACATAACATACACGTGGAGCACACCAGGACCACGTAGCGCCACACTAACGAAACGCGTGGCACTATGCGATACGCAGCACCACACCAAATCCGGGTGTCTGCACACCACTCAATATCGACGAATCATTAGCAGCGATGATACCCCCTTTCTACCAGTCGGATTGAAGTACAGGGCTGTGGCCGACTGGTTGCCGGCTGAGCTTTCCCTTCATACTCGAAAAAGTAACACTCCCACAAGACCCAGCAAACCTCTCTCATCGCAACATGCCCCCTACGTACAAGTGGACAACCGTATGCAGCGACATGGCCCGCGAGGACTCCCAGCTGCTCATGGAGGACATGAAGTTTTTCATCATCGTGAAGAGCCACCTGGTTCCATGCGTCGTGTGCGCGCTGACGAGGCCGCATAAGATGCGATACCAGCTGCTGGAGTGTTCGTCGGAAACGTGCGAGGCTGCAACGCCGTACGACGCGTGCCCGTGGAAGGGCAAGGTTCTTACGTGCCAAGAATTGAACCGAGTGACGATCATGGAGCATGGAGCCCACGAAACGCTCGTTCGAGACCCCCGCAAGCCCAAACTGACGCCTAGGTTGAAAGACTACGGGAGCGAAATGGCGACGCAAGGATTGAAGCCCGCTCGAATTCGCATGGGCATGGGCCGCCGATTCGGGCTAGCGGAGGAAGAGATGCCGACGTTGCGCCAGGTGCAGTGGTTCGTCGGCAACTTCACGAAAAAGAAGCTTCGTCGCACCGACGACTACGACGACGTCCTGGACCAGATTGGCCAGTTGGAGTTCGGACCGGCCACATTGGGCACGCAGCCGTTTTCGTTCGGATGGGAACGTGGCAGCGACGGAAAACCAGATGTGGGGAACGGTTCTGACGAAACCCCTTTCCTGGTCGGTTTGACGACCAAAGATCTGTTGAAGAACGCAGCTCGGGACCCTACCTCGTTCGTGTTCCACATGGACGGCACCTTCAAGTTGAACCAGGTGGGGTATCCTGTCATCGTGTGTGGCATATCGGATCGCGGTCGATCCTTTCACCTGGTGGCTGTGTTCATCACCTCTCAGCGATTGGAAGGACTCTACGTGAAGGCGCTTTCAGCACTCCGCAAGGTTTTCACTCTGGTCACCGGCGAGCAGTTGCTCCTGAAGTATGTTATGGCCGATGCTGAGGCTGGACAGCTCAATGCTGTTACTCAGGTGTTTGGAATGGATTCCGACCTCACATACTTGATGTGCTTCTTCCACGTGATGGCCAAGGTTCATGAAAGACTGAAGGGCGTACCAGGCGCGTTGTTCGAGCAGGTGGTTGGGGATATCTACGATCTTCACTTTGCGTCAAGTCAAGGTGTTTACGATGAACTGGTCGTAACGGTACTGACTAGGTGGTCACGCGAACAGCAGTTGTCGGAGTTTCGTAACTACTTCGAGAGGATGTGGATCGCAACCGCGTTCAGCCGCTGGCAGTGTTTTCATACGCCAGGTGGTTATGCGACGACCAACAATCCGGTAGAGCAATTCAACCGGCTGATCAAGCGGGACTACACACTACGAACGAAGCACAAGATCGGAACTCTCATTCGCCTTCTTGCGGACTGCTGTGGACACCAGTCAGTATCCCCAAGACCCTTCAAAGAGGTGCCTCAAGCAACGCAGCAGCTGAAAGCTCGGGTGAAAGACTTTCGGCTTCGCGACCTGCTCCAAGATATGACGCCAAGCCGATCCAGCATTGAGTTTTTGCTCGTATCCCCCAATCCTGACGTCGTTCGCGTCATTTCACGTGGCTGCAGTCGCGTGTATCTACCCGAGCTGGGTAGGAGTCGCGAGGTCGCCCCAATTTCGGCCCAGATGGGAGCGAACTATGCGCGAATGGAGCTCGAAGGCCAACCTGATGGTGGATGGTACGTGGATGCGAGAAAGCTCACGTGTGGTTGCAAGTACAACTTCAAGTTCGCCATTTGTATCCACGTGGTTTTCGCGCTTCAAGTCAAGCACTACACGGGGTTGGACGGTAAGCGGACTCTGGTCAATCGTTCTGTTTCGCGAAAGCAACGTCAGACCAGTACAACCTCTGCTCGAGTTCCTGCTGGCCGCCCTCGAACAAACGGCATGCCCTGAGCACTGAGTAATGTTAGCACCATCGCGTTCTTAACCGAAAATACACAGTCACTGCACTTCCCATCCGTTTTATTTTATGAAACTAATATCATGAAACCAATATGCTTCTAGCTAGCTGTGCCTAACTCATTTGCACAATTGCTCCACGTCAAGCACTGCAGATGGCGCCTCCAAGCACAGAGCAAGCGTTGCCCTTAACGTTTAAGACCTTCTTCGACTGGTGCAAGCAGTACCTTGACGACCGCGGGTGGGGAAGATTGGATGAGGCAGCCGCACGCTATTTGAGGACGTGGGGCCTCACTTCAACAAGCCAGGCCTCGGACACTGGAAGCGCAATTAAGCGGCTGCTTGATGCCGTACCACATGCGCGCATCACCAAGGCCCGTCTCATCGAGGCAGCACTTCAGGGCGACGACGCCGGCGAGACCGAGTGGGTCCTACCAAGTACTGTGGACCTAAGTGGACGACCTACCTACCAGATGCGCACTATACTGGACGACGTGCGCGTCAACGGCAAAACGCTTTTCCTGTCGTCATGGGAGCCCACGCTGGAGTCTGCTGAAAACCTGCCGTCAGGCGAGGTTAGCAGCTACAGACGTCGCAAGCGGCGCAAGGTTGAGCGAGCCTACATTGAGGCTGAGGCAGCGGAAGAGTAAGGAACAAGAATGCGATGGGGTGACATGTGTAATTTTTATCACTAGAAGTACATGATAATGCCTACTAAAAAACTAAACCTCTTACTCAAAACTAAGATGGCCCCGTGTAGCAACAACCGTGCCATGGTACAGGAAACGATGCAATCCCGACAATCAGCAAGAACAGTACAGGGGCTAGCCCATCAACTTGTTCCGCACAAGCCAGAATCACACCGCATCTCAACCACTCGCAGTCGCCTACTTCGGAGTGGGTGGGGGGGGGCCGCCATGCAGCCTCGCGGGGCCCTGGCACGCCGCGCCGATGAGTGTGTCCGTCCGCTGGGTGGGGGCGCGAAGGAAAACTGGGAATGGCTACGTGGCGCGTGGCCCGACCGGCGGGATGGATGGTCCTCGTCCTCCCGCTGGCTCGGCCACGTCTTCTGTTCTTATCTGTGTGGCACCACATAATCGTGGGTGCCAGCCGCACGTCTACGTGTGAATATCCTATTTTGTCGTCAGGATTGACCACAGCGGTAGGTCGGAGACCGCGTCGGGCACACTTGGACCACGTCACCATCTAGTTCACCCATACGTGGGGGGCCACCAGAGCGCGTCTTCTCGTTAGCAACAGGGAGTCCGCGCTCTTGCGGCGCAGGAGCTCTACATCTACAACCTGATCGCCGATGCCGGCCAAAAGAAAGCCATCCTTTTTGTTGACTTGCTCGATCTGGCGTCCACGAACAAAGGTACCGATGGCAAGGATGAAGGATGAAGGACAGGCTGGAGACGGTGAGAGGCCGCATGATCTACCGACTGGTTCTCGAGAGCTAGCTCCTACCAAACATTTGTGCGTTTGACGAAGCTTGTTTCTCGGTAGTTGAAATAAAGTCGCCAATTCTCGGTAGTTGCGATAAAGTCGCCAATAAGGCACGCATATCAATCTGGCTACTACGATAGCACGGAGTTGTAGTTGCCCTCGACACTTTTCTGTCATCGTCAAACAGCTACGCACCTACACCACCGGCGCCTCGGCACAACACACACAGCACCAAGAACACGGCGGGCGCGACAACCGAGAGAACCAAAAAATCATGTGATGTTGAAGTGATTAGATTTAGAAACGTCCATAGAAACGATGAGCGGCATCCGACCGAGACGCCACTGCTGTGCAAGGCCGTCCTGCGTTTGCTTGGTGTTGGAGCTCCACTGGTATATGAGTTGTCCACGAAGCAAAGAGGCATTCATCCACGGAGCACAGAGGCTATGCGTGATACTCACGGACACAATGGAACTGTAACAGGATGGCCACTAGAGGACGGCAGCGGGACCAGAGGGCGCTCGAGTGGATGGAGTGACGACGGCGTGTCAACAAGGGCGTCGGAGGGCCACAGCGTGAAGCGCGTGCCCAACCGGACCTTTGGCGATAAGGTGCAAACGTCTAGGAGTGAGTATGGGGGCCGTGCGGACCGTGAGGTACCGCCCCGAGGTCCAGAGAGAGCCGATACGAGCCCGTCGAGCTCACTCGCAGATTTGCCACGAAGCACGCACACAGCTTCACGGCGAGACCAAGGAACCGCCCGCTGGAGAGCAGGCACGACGCAGTAGTCGGCGCGGGGGGTAGAGCGTGGATTGCAGGAAGATAATAAATAGGGATACGTCCCGGCTACTGAGGTGGCCCGTAGCGTGTTAAGTTCAGGGGCAACAGCAGGGCCCAGAGGACGAACGCAGCACAAGCACTACGAGCTAGCGACCCAGGCGAAAATAGACGTTTTACATGGTGGTCATACAGGGGCCTAGTCAACAAGAAGACGAACTCATTGGCTCGAGCGCGACTACGGTGACGACCTCGCCAGCCGCCCACACCAGGACCACGAGGATGGTCTCGCGCCAGGCTGAACGCGAAGCGGCAACGAGAGACGAGGCCGACGACGCCGAGGTTGACGCCGACCATGACGGGGACGAGTCGCGATCCGCACGCGCTGCTGACGAAGACCGCGGCATCGGCGACGACGATGAAGAAGCCCCGCGTGACCCACCCGCGCGGCGGAGTACTTCAGCAGCGAGCTCCACGCCTTTAGCGGCGGCGTTGAATAGGCTGGTCGAGAGGCTGGCAGCGATCGAGGCCCGGATGACGGAGACCGACGCGCGGGCCTCACGCCAGCGTCACCCACGCGAGCAACGAGGGGCATCGAGGCGACCAGCGGCGGTGCCGCCACCATCGGACTCTCCCAGCGACAGTAGCCCGTCCAGCTCGGACGACGACGATGACCACGAACCGAGACGACGCAGAGGAGCTTCACCCGACGGTGATCCCGACGACGACGACGAGGAGGGTGACTCCGGCGGCAACGACTCGGCCAGCAGCACGGGACAACACCAGCAGCGCAGTCGACGTGGACGCCGCGGACAACCGGGATCGCACGGGCCACGGGAGCGACGAAGCGTGGAACAGCCTCGGAGGAAGAGCGTGAAGGACCTGGAACTGCCGGCATTCACACCTTCGCCGAAGGTGTCGGTCGCGACCTGGATCGACCGGGTAGACCTGGCCCTACGAGGTGCTGAAGAGTCGGGGCGCGGTACGTGGACGGACGCGTCGTTGTATTACATTCTGGGCAACAAGCTCATGGACAACGCCGCGCGCTGGTGGGTGAATATCAACCGGAAGCTGGACGAGCAAGGCCGGACCTGGACGAACCTTAAGAAGATGCTGCTGCGGCGCTACGCCGAGAAGCTGGACAAGTCGACGGCAGAATGGCGAGTGAACATGCTGCGAATGATGCTGGGGGAAACGTATGCGGACTTCGCGGCCGGTCTCGGGACGTCGTGAGAAGGAACCGCGTCAGCGAGCGGGTTCTGTTGGCTCAGTTCTATCGCTGCCTGGACAAGACCACGAAAAAGCTGGTAAAGCAGTCACCCAAGCCCCGCAGCCTGGAAGAGGCGGTCGACAAGGCTACGGAGATCGATGATCCAATGGACAACGTCGCCCAAGGGATGAGAACGTGGGTCTGCCGTGGGCCACCGCACCCAACCCGTATGTGGTAGCGATGGCGGGGACGACGGGGCAGACTATGGTGATTCCAGGCATCGGAGGCACCGGTTTGCCGTTCGAAGTCACCGGCTTGGTGGAAGGCATGGACAGCGGCGTCGCTCCGACGTCTGACCGGCGCATCTGGCGTTGTTCACGAACCCCCAGGGCATTTACAACGTCTATTCCGGCACATGGGATACGCCGCTAGGCTACACGTGGAACGGGAAGTACTGGATCAAGACGAAGACTACCGAGCGGAAGAAGGAGACGGCTGGTGCCAGCCGCCGTGTGGAGACTAAGAAACCGGCCGTGAGGACGAGAGTACAGAAGGAAGTCGAGACGAGTGGAGACGAAGAAACCGGCCGTGAGGACGAGAGTGCAGAAGGAAGTCGAGACGAGTGGAGACGAGTCAGATGCCCCGCCACGGAAGAAGCGCGTGAAGGCTGCCGTGCGGCAGACAACCGCGAAAGACCGGCACGATGACAGTCCGGCTGTGCGATCAGGTCCGAGGGGCGGCACGGGGGCTGACCCCGCCGGCCGTGTGGTGTGCTTCCGCTGTGGCCAGCCCGGCCATTGGGCTCAACACTGTTCCAGCGAGCCTCAGTGCTATGCGTGCTTAAAGCCAGGGCATTTGGCGCGAGACTGCCCCAACGAAGAAGCGAAGTCGCGGAACGACGCGTACCTCAAGCAGCGTGGGCAGCTAATGAAGCCGTCAACGGGAAACGAGGAGCGGGCGCGGTAAAGGGGTTATGGCGCCCGGTGCTGAACATGGATCCCCAACGAGTGACGAAGCAGCGGAGTAAGGATGAGGGTGTGTACCGGTCGACGGCAGCCACGCAGCCGAACCGCGAAGACGAGGTGAGCGGGGAGCGTGCGGTCAGCTCGCCAGAAGCCGGGGTGCGCGGAGTGAATGAGGCTGATGAGAACGATAACGGACAGAAGGACGAGACTGAAGATGAGGAAAAGGAGACAAAGCCGGTGGAGGTTGTGGCGGCGCGCGTTGGCGCGCAAGACCCCCCAGAAATTGAAGGGCCGAAGCACCAGCGGAGAGAGTGCCAGGCTTCGATGAACGAGGACGAGGTGATGGAGATGATGAAGGCGTTGAAAGGAGACGTGGAGGCACGAGACGAGGAACGTGCTGCACGCTCACTGGCGACGGTGATGTCGGCCATGGCCGCTGCCCGGTATGTGCGCGTCGACCGGGCGACGGCTGTGATGGGGTCGGCGCCACCAGAAGAAGACAAAGTAGGCGGCGCCACGGGGAGAGGGGCTGGCAGCCGATGCCAAGCTGGGGAAGGCGCGGGCACTGACAAGGAGGCGAAGACAGAGGACGACGACCCAGCAGTCTGGAATGCCGCGCACAGGTCGTACAGCGACTCCGAGGTGGTCGTGACGGCCTCAGAGGCAGACGGTGTTTCGAACGAGGAGAGAGAGCCCGTCCGTAGTGGCGGAGAAGGAAGCGTGTCGCTGGCACGGCTGGAACGCCGCCAAGCCGGCAAGCGCAAGAAGCGGGAGCGCGTCAAGGTCCTACAGGCCCGCCGGGCCGCGCTGGGGCAGGAGGTGGCGGAGGAAGTACGACGACGAGTGGCAGAACGACAGGAGACGCGCCGGGCGACCAGCGAAGAGGCCATGGTCGAGCTGGAGGAGCGGCGCGCACGGCGACGGCGAAGGCGTGGAAGGCGGCGGAGTGCGAGCTCGAGTGAGTCTGGTCAAGCACCAGCGTGATGGTGCCGAGCCCCGACGCACTGACAAGGGCGACGGAGTTGAGTTCGTGGGCGCGGACGACGGACTGCCGACGGCGATCGTGGGCGTGGCTGGCACGCGGCGGCATGTAAAGCTCGACAGTGGCGCGAGGTACACGATTGCCGGCACGGATTGGATGCAGTATGGCGACAGAGTCGCACGCGACGCCCCGGTCGACTACGTGGAAGGGATTGGAGGCTTCTTACTCGACGTGGTGGGCATCTGGAGGTTCACGATGACCACGGTTCGGAGAGACTATCCATGTCGACGCGTGCGTGGTGGCGGGCTGTACGGACGAGTTCCTGCTAGGGGTGGACTTCATGAGAGAGCGCAATGCCATGATGGACTTCGAGCGCAACGAGGTGCGTTATCGTGCAGCAGGGCGCAGCGTGGTGATCCCGTTCCGCACGTATGATGGCTCGAGTGGCGCGCGCGTGACTGCGGTAAGATTGGCGCGGGGTGCAGCACTGACTGGCAGCACCGTGACGCTTGTGGAGATAGCTATTGCCGCGGAAGACGGCGAGCGGGGACTCTTCATCCCGACGCGAGGTACGGGCGCGGTGTTGCTCGCCGCGGCCGTGACCAAGGTGAAGAACGGCAAGGCACTGGTGCCAGCCATCAACGCGCGCGATAGCATCGTGCAGCTGCCTTCGAAGTGCGAGTTGGGAACCTGGATACCTCTGGACGACGACATGCAGGTTCTGGAGCTGAACGGGGAACTCCGGAGGGATCGACTGCAGCAGTGGCTGGACGAATTGGGGAACGTCGACGAACCCCTGGACAACGAGGACGTGGTGAACGTCGGCGCGCCCGACGACAGCGTGAGACGGATGGTGCTGCAATTGCTTAGGGCCTACCGCGGACTGACGGAGAATGCGAGTGACTGTCCGCCGGCTACTGCGCTAGAAGTTGAGCACCACATCGACACCGGGGATGCGGCGCCGATCATGCTGAAGCGGCGGCGGCAAGCCCAGGCGGAGGACGCCATTGTGAACGGAAACGTGAGCAAGATGCTGGCTGGCGGAGTGATCGAGGAAGGGAACGGCGCCTGGGGTTTCCCGGTGGTCTTAGTGCGGAAAAAGAACGGAGAAGTCCGGTTCTGCGTTGACTATAGAGCTCTGAACGGGATCACAAACAAAGATGTCTACCGACTCCCAAGGATTGATGAGACGATCGAGGCGCTGGGAGGCGCCCTGCTCTTCAGTACCCTCGACCTGAAGGCGGGATACTGGCAGATCCGCATGGCGGAGCAGGATAAAGTGAAGACGGCCTTCGCCACGAAGAAGGGGCTGTACCAGTTCGTTTGGATGCCCTTTGGGCTGTGTAACGCGCCTTCTACTTTTCAACGGATGATGAACTCGGTGCTACGCGGGCTCACGTGGACGACGTGTCTCGTGTACCTAGACGACATCGTGGTCTACACGCGCGGCGGCATTTAACGGCACGTCTTGGAGCTAGCGTGTGTACTAGAGAGGCTGTCGGCGGCAGGCCTGACGCTAAACCTGAAGAAGTGTGTGTTTGCTACACGATCGATGGAATTTGGGGCACGAGCTGAGTTCCGAAGGGGTGCGACCGCTCGATCGACTGATCACGGCTGTCCGAAACTTTCCGAGACAGAAGGATGCTGTCGAGGTGAAACGATTCGGTCACCTGGCAGGTTACTACCGACGCTTTGTGGAAGGGTTCGGCGCAATGATGGCGCCGCTGACGAAGCTGCTCAGGAAGGCGACGAGGTGGGAATGGGCGGAGGCGCAGGAGCGCGCTTTCGAACAGGTCAAGGCAGAGCTGACGACGAAGCCCTTGCTGCTTTACCCGAACTTCCAGCTACCCTTCCGGTTGGTGACAGACGCTAGCAGGATTGGCTTGGGATCCTGTCTGATGCAGGACCATGGGCGGGGGTGGCAGCCTGTGGCGTTTGCAAGCAAGGTGAACAGTGAGACGGAGTCGAACTACAGCATCACGGAGTTGGAGTGTTCGGCGGTCGTGTGGGCCATCAAACTTTTCGTCCTTACCTTTATGGCCGGCACTTCACCATCATTACTGACCACGCTGCCTTGAAGTGGCTAATGACCAGCCCGAATCTGACGGGAAAGCTGCACCGCTGGGCCCTGACGCTCCAGGAATTTGATTTCGAAGTGGAGTACCGTCCCGGGAACACCAACGTCGTGGCCGACGCTCTCTCGCGGGCACCTGTGGCAGCTACGGTAAGGGCGGCGATCGGCAGAAGAAGGCGGTCCCGACAACGGACGCTGGAGCGAGCCTCTATCTCGACAACCGGCACCACCACTGGAACCCGGCAGACCTCAACAGCAGAGAGCGATTTGCTGTCGGCTGTCGTCGTGGTCGCGACAAAGAAGCGGCCGAGCGAGGACGATCCGCTGAATGAGGGCGGGCAGGCGACCGAGGACGAGCTGTCAGGCGAAGGCGAGAGGCCGGGCGGAGGCGAGCAGCTGAGCGTGGGCGCGCAGCCGAACGAGGACGAGCACCCGAACAAGATCGAGCGGCCGAACGGAGGCGAGCGGGTAGACGAGACCGGGCGGCGCAGGGGGAGCGAGTTAGCCGAGAGGAGGACGACAACGACGGTAGCAGCGGCAGTACCAGACGCACCAGCAACGGTGCCGAGGAAGCGACAGACACGTGCCGTCTTGGAGGAGACAGCGTCCCGACCACTGACGCGCGCCGCCAAGATGCGCGCCCAAGAAGCGGAACAGTGTGCGGCGCGAAGTACAGTCGACAAGCGGCCAGCGAACGGCGAGCCATCCGTGCCAAGCGTCGATAAGGACCGAGCGACTGTGGCGGAACGAGGACAGTGCGACGGAGGAGAACGGCGCGTCGATGACCAAGGACGTGCCGACGTACGGCAGGGTAAGCAACCAAGGTCGGTTCCTCCACTGGGGAAGGCGCCAAAGAGACCAATCGCCGCGACGATTAAGCGTCGACGAGCCGCGCCGACCAACGAGCGACTGAATCCGGAGAAGACACGAAGAAAGTCGGCGACGCCGAGCGACACGCGCAGAGTCACAACGGGTCAGCCAGCAGCTACAAGGGGCGGAGCGCCCACGCGGGACGTGATGCAGAGTACGCCATCACCCATTCACGGCCCTGTCGACACCCCAACAGCCCGCCCGAACGAAGACGCCGAACGAGACGCGTGGATTGCGGAGTACGAGCGAAGACGATCACGCGGCGAGACGCTTCAGCTCACGGACGAGGAGATCGTGATCGAACAGCGGCGCAGCAGACTGGTACAGAGGATGTCGGCGGCGGCGGGGCACCGTGGCAAGGAGGTGACAACGTGGTACAGATCGCGACCGACGGAGGATGGCGAGTCGTATTGCCGCCGGCACTCTGGCCGATCATCTTCAAGGAGAATCACGACTCAGTGTGGGCCGGGCAGCTCCGGGCCCCACATACCTACGCGAGGATTGCGCAGACCTATTGGTGGCCCCACTTACGGGACGAAGTCAAGCAGTGGGTGCGAGGGTGTCAAGACTGTGGCAGGCGGAAAGCCCGGCCACGATAGGTGATTCCACCGCTGCGGAATCTACGGGGCGGTGACGTCGGAGACAGGTGGGCCTTGGACGTGGCTGGGCCCTTGCCGACCGGTGACGGCGGGAGCGCTATGTTATCGCGGCAGTCGAGTACGTGACGCGCTACGCGGTGGCCATTACGGCAACGCAGCACACGGCCGAGAACGTCGCGGCCTTCCTGATGCAGCACATCGTCCTGAAGTTTGGGCCGTTTCGGGAGCTACTCACCGACGGTGCGCCGGAGCTGACAGGCAAGATCGTCGAGCAGCTCGTGCTGATGCTTCAGGCCCGCCAGACGAATCCTGTTCCGTATCGGCCACAGATGATCGGGTTAGTCGAGCGCTTCCATCGAACCTGGAAGGACTGCGTCTCGACGTACATGAGCGCAGACTCGCAGAAGGACTGGGACGTGTGGGTCGATTTCGCCCTCTACGCGTATAACTCGGGGCAGCACTCGACGGTATAACTGTCGCCGAACGAGCTGATGATGGGGCGTCGACTACGAGCGCCGAACGAGCTGCTGCGTCAGGCCAGTGTGGCCGAGGCCGGCGAATTGACGAGCTATCACCGACGGCTCCTGCAGGCGATGAACACAGCATACGAGTGTGCCGAGCGCGCGCGGGCCCAGGAGCAGACTCGGCAAGCCCGCTACTATAATCGGCGCGTACGAAACAAGCGGTCGTTCCAAGTCGGCGATAGGGTCTGGATGTACAGACCGCCGCGGAGGCGGACATTATCGAAGTTTGTGCATAGCTCGACTGGCCCGCTAAAGATAGTCGAGCCCGCAGGCTTTGACAACTACCTCATCGAGCGCGAGGACCAGGACGGCAAGACGGAGCAGTTCCTGGCCCACGTCTCGTTCCTGGTTAGCTACTACTACACGGCGGCGTTGCTGAAGCGCACAGCAGAAGACATCGGCGAGCAGTTAGAGCATGAAAGCGAGAAACAATGGCGGCCGGATGCAGCGCAGGCAGGAGAGACTGTGGGAGCAGCGCGTGCTCCTGTCCAGGCTGCCACAGCGCCGCGAGTTCGAGGAAAGCGTAGCCGCGCAGTGGCGCGAGAAGCAGAGTGGTTCGAGTCGGACGGCAAGCTGGTGGAGCTTCGACGTCGACGACGTCGGAACAAGGCCGGCAGATACGTGTTGGAATACGGGCTCGGGCCAGCGCGACGAGCAGGACGAGCTGGCGAACGGCGCTGGGTCTCAATTGCGGAGTATGAGACCCTGTTCGCCGCCGACAGGATCGTGGAAGATCCTGGGTTTGGGGAAGGCGTGTAACAGGATGGAGCCACTAGAGGACGGCAGCGGGACCAGAGGGCGCTCGAGTGGATGGAGTGACGACGGCGTGTCAACAAGGGCGTCGGAGGACCACAGCGTGAAGCGCGTGCCCAACCGGACCTTTGGCGATGGGGTGCAACCGTCTAGGAGTGAGTATGGGGGCCGTGCGGACCGTGAGGTACCGCGCCGAGGTCCAGAGAGAGCCGATACGAGCCCGTCGAGCTCACTCGCAGATTTGCCACGAAGCACGCACACAGCTTCACGGCGAGACCAAGGAACCGCCCGCTGGAGAGCAGGCACGACGCAGTAGTCGGCGCGGGGGGTAGAGCGTGGATTGCAGGAAGATAATAAATAGGGATACGTCCCGGCTACTGAGGTGGCCCGTAGCGTGTTAAGTTCAGGGGCAACAGCAGGGCCCAGAGGACGAACGCAGCACAAGCACTACGAGCTAGCAACCCGCCCGCAAGCAGGCGAAAATAGACTTGTTACAGAACTGCTCACGTGTGCTCATTCACGCTTGCCGTCGTTGCTTTTGCTTCCTGCGCCGCGTCCGCGTCCGTCGTTGCGGTGCTTACCAGCTCCGTCCGCACGGTCACGCACCTGTCGGTGATAGTACCGAGCCAAGCGGCTTCATCACTGGCGTATTTGCTCTCTCTGGCCGCTGACTGGCGACGATTTGCCAACCAACCTCTACAGTGACCGCACCTGCAGTCACCCGACACCACCACATGAAAGACGGCGGAAGAGGACACACACACCGCAATATAATATATTGCGAACAGCGAGCAGATTTTGGGCAACCTGCTGCCATATCCGAGCCTGCTGCTAGCTCCGGCTTTCTGCACCGCTTTAACCGTCAGCTTGTTAGTCGCGTATGACCACCAATCCGCCACGCCGAGCAGGACAGATGCCGACCTCTGTCGACCGGTGTGTGCGCTATGCAGCACGTCTACCGTTTACGGTGCGCGGAAAGCTAGCAGTCCGCTCCGCTCTGCTGTCCGTGACTGCCAGCCGTCTGGGTTCGTTGCTCCGTAGTGAAGCAACGAACCACCCTCGAGTACCAGCAGAGCAACTCATTGTTCAATTTCGGACGCCAAGACCAAGCGACTACACCTCCTCAGAAGCAAGCAAGCCAAATCGATAACAAGGATGCTCAGCAAGACGATCTGTGCACTGTGCGTGGCGGCCGTGGCCTTCTCGGGCAGTGCCGTGGACGCGTCGACGGAAGCGGCGCAGACATTCGGGTGGCTTCTGCCTAAGACCCACGGCGGGTACGGCGACAGCGTGAGCGTTGGAACGAAGGGATACGGTGGAGCGGCGGTCGGCACAAGCGGCTACGGCGGTGTGGGCGGCGGTCTGACTGCTGGTCTTAAGGCTCTTGCCGGACTGAAGGCTGGAGCTGGTCTTAATGCGGGCGCTGGTGGATACGGCGGTCTCCATTCGAACGCCGGCGCGGGTCTGGGTGTCAATGCCGGTGCGGGTGTTGGCGCCAAGGGTTACGGCGGTGTCGGTGCGAACGCCGGATTGAACGCTGGAGCGGGCCTTAACGCTGGAGCCGGGCTGAGTGCCGGAGCCGGCCTCAACGCGGGTGCTGGCCTTAACACTGGAGCTGGTGTTGATGCCGGTGCTGGGCTCAATACTGGAGCTGGACTCAGTGCCGGTGCGGGTATCAACGCTGGAGCTGGGCTCAATGCTGGAGCTGCGCACAACGCTGGTGCAGGCCTTCACACTGGTGTCAACGGTGGTGCCAATGGCGACGCTGACACCAAGACAAGCGGCTACTCCAAGGGCACAGGCGCCAGCACTAGTGCGTCCAACACACAGAAGCCCACTACACAAGCGTCGCAGACTGCCGAGCAGACAGGCGGGTACCGCCACCTCCGCGCGTGAGCTAACTAACGCTAGCAAGACTGACGGCGGTGCATGACAGGCGCAGCAACCTGTCGTCAAGATTCCCCACTGCCTGCCATTCTCGGACGATGCGCCGAGACCTCCTTTGTACGAGAGCGTGTCTTCATGTTTTGTCGTTTCTGGTTGAGCGTTCATGCCAAGTGTTTTACTAAATACAACTGCAGTGAGTTACAATCTTCCGTATTATTCGGCTCTGCAGCTTTTAAGTTGCTTGCGCGGTTGGGTTGATTAGCTCCATCCGACAACTCGACGAGGATTGTGCTTCATCGTGTGCGGATGCAAGATAGCACCAACGCCGCGACTGAAGAGCAAGAGGAAGGATTGGTTCAAGTGTCGAGCTTTGGGTGTTGAATATGGGTTTGCCTCCAGTGTGCCTATGATCAGCTGCCAGGACCAGTCACCACTGGCTCTGCGGTAGGACGCATACCAGCACCAAGAAGGCACGACGGTCCGTGTCGGAAGTCTTGACGCGCGACCACCGAAAGATCGTGTGATATTGAAGTGCATAGAATTAGAAACGTCCATAGAAACGATGAGCGGCATCCGACCGAGACGCCGCTGGTGTGCAAGGCTGTCCTGCGTTTGCTTGGTGTTGGAGCTCCACTGATATCTCAGTTGTCCATGAAGCAAAGAGGCATTCATCCACGGAGCACACAGGCTATGCGTGATACTCACGAACACAATGGAACTGCTCACGTGTGCTCATTCACGCTTGCCGTCGTTGCTTTTGCTTCATGCGCCGCTGCCTCTTGTCCGCGTCCGTCGTTGCGGTGCTTACCAGCTCCGTCCGCACGGTCACGCACCTGTCGGTGATAGTACCGAGCCAAGCGGCTTCATCACTGGCGTATTTGCTCTCTCTGGCCGCTGACTGGCGACGATTTGCCAACCAACCTCTACAGTGACCGCACCTGCAGTCACCCGACACCACCACATGAAAGACGGCGGAAGAGGACACACACACCGCAATATAATATATTGCGAACAGCGAGCAGATTTTGGGCAACCTGCTGCCATATCCGAGCCTGCTGCTAGCTCCGGCTTTCTGCACCGCTTTAACCGTCAGCTTGTTAGTCGCGTATGACCACCAATCCGCCACGCCGAGCAGGACAGATGCCGACCTCTGTCGACCGGTGTGTGCGCTATGCAGCACGTCTACCGTTTACGGTGCGCGGAAAGCTAGCAGTCCGCTCCGCTCTGCTGTCCGCGACTGCCAGCCGTCTGGGTTCGTTGCTCCGTAGTGAAGCAACGAACCACCCTCGAGTACCAGCAGAGCAACTCATTGTTCAATTTCGGACGCCAAGACCAAGCGACTACACCTCCTCAGAAGCAAGCAAGCCAAATCGATAACAAGGATGCTCAGCAAGACGATCTGTGCACTGTGCGTGGCGGCCGTGGCCTTCTCGGGCAGTGCCGTGGACGCGTCGACGGAAGCGGCGCAGACATTCGGGTGGCTTCTGCCTAAGACCCACGGCGGGTACGGCGACAGCGTGAGCGTTGGAACGAAGGGATACGGTGGAGCGGCGGTCGGCACAAGCGGCTACGGCGGTGTGGGCGGCGGTCTGACTGCTGGTCTTAAGGCTCTTGCCGGACTGAAGGCTGGAGCTGGTCTTAATGCGGGCGCTGGTGGATACGGCGGGTCTCCATTCGAACGCCGGCGCGGGTCTGGGTGTCAATGCCGGTGCGGGTGTTGGCGCCAAGGGTTACGGCGGTGTCGGTGCGAACGCCGGATTGAACGCTGGAGCGGGCCTTAACGCTGGAGCCGGGCTGAGTGCCGGAGCCGGCCTCAACGCGGGTGCTGGCCTTAACACTGGAGCTGGTGTTGATGCCGGTGCTGGGCTCAATACTGGAGCTGGACTCAGTGCCGGTGCGGGTATCAACGCTGGAGCTGGGCTCAATGCTGGAGCTGCGCACAACGCTGGTGCAGGCCTTCACACTGGTGTCAACGGTGGTGCCAATGGCGACGCTGACACCAAGACAAGCGGCTACTCCAAGGGCACAGGCGCCAGCACTAGTGCGTCCAACACACAGAAGCCCACTACACAAGCGTCGCAGACTGCCGAGCAGACAGGCGGGTACCGCCACCTCCGCGCGTGAGCTAACTAACGCTAGCAAGACTGACGGCGGTGCATGACAGGCGCAGCAACCTGTCGTCAAGATTCCCCACTGCCTGCCATTCTCGGACGATGCGCCGAGACCTCCTTTGTACGAGAGCGTGTCTTCATGTTTTGTCGTTTCTGGTTGAGCGTTCATGCCAAGTGTTTTACTAAATACAACTGCAGTGAGTTACAATCTTCCGTATTATTCGGCTCTGCAGCTTTTAAGTTGCTTGGTCGATGACGCACCGCCGAAATTATTTTGTGTACCACACACCACGCACCAGTTCTGTACCCACCTCTCATTCTCAGTCTTCCATCAAAAAGCCAATATGGCGCCTTCTCCGCCGTCTCCAGACGCCGAGCCGGAGGACCTGGAGTGCGGACTTTCACCCGCGCGCGCACTGGACCGTCGACAACTGGAGCGAGAGCTGGTGCTGGCCTTCGACTCGCGCGAGCTGCGGCGCCACGAGGCGTGGTTCCTGGTGGACACGCAGTGGCTGGACGCCTGGATGAGCTTCGTACTGGGCGACGCAGACGACGCCAACGCCCCCCAGAGGCCTGGACCGCTCACCAACGACGCGCTGTTCGACCGCCAGGAGTTCCGCGTGCGCGACGGACTGCAGGCCACCAAGGACTACCGGGGAGTCAATCCACAGGTCTACGCGATGTACGCCGAGCTTTACGGAACCGACGGGGCCAAGCCAATTGTCCGGTGGACGCTGGACATCTACGCAGTGCCCGCTATGGTGGACGACGTAAGGGAGATGCTGCACGCGGCGCAGCTCAAGGCGCGCGCGCTGGTGATGGAGATGGAGGAGGAACTGGAGAGCAGGAAGGGGGTGGGCAAGGGACTGCAGCGACGGAAGGAGGACAAGGAAAACTGGGCCTATAGGTGTCTGTGTCGGTGCGAGTTTCTGGTGCCCTGTCTGTACCGACTGCTGGGCGGAGGACCGACGTACAAGAAGGAGAAGCAAACCAAGTGGAGCGACTGTTTGTGCTGCTGCGGCTCGAGGGAGAGCAAGAAGGAGAAGAGGAGGAAGAGAGGGAAGAAGAGCAAGAGCAAAAGCAGGGATGGTGCTGCGGAGGAGGATACCGACAGTGAAGAGGCCTCAACCAGCAGTGACGAGGAGACCCAGGGCTTGCTGGGCTGAGGACGTGCTGGACGACGGCTCCGTTTCTCCGTCTCCGCTCCGTTTTGGCTGGAAACATTGAAAGCGCCTAATTGCTGTAGGTTTATGAGTTTGTGGCTGGACGAGTAGATGCCTAGATTTATTTTGGTTTTTCACTACTTGCCATGGCAACGAGATGGAGCAGGCTCCAACTGGGCAAGCAACTGGGCAATCAACGAATAGCTTCAGCACTTGCGTGAATCAAGAGCTGAAATGTACTCGTCGGACCAGAGCACACCGAAGCAAATGAATACAAGCCGCATAAAATAGTGCGTGGCTTCCTCACCTAGGGACTTCACACGCCGCCGGACAAGTTGAAGCCGTCGGTCAAACATTTCCCCTCTCATCCAGCATATCCACTATTTTACAACAGCAATTATGCTCCATCATAGTTTCTTTTAGGCGACTGGTGCAGACCACTTCAAAGCGCCGCGCCTTCGGACAGACTGCCCGCCAGCCTCCTGCCCGTGCTCCCTTCGTCGCCCTTTATCGTCTCCAGTCATGGCTCCAGCCAAGCGCCGACGCGGTGCCGCCCCAGCTTCAGCTGCCAAGAAGAACGGCTCGCAGAAAGCCCCCCAGGCCTCAGAACAGAACGGCGTCAAGGACGTCCCGAACTCTGAGGTTGCAACACTCAAACAGAAGCTCCAGCGACTGCAAGAGGAGCACGGACCAATCATTGAGCTGCTGCAGGGCCGCTTCAGCTTCGTCCGCGCTCTACTGAGCGAGTTCTGGCCTGAACTGCAGCGAGACCCGCGCGATGAGACGCAGCTGCCTGTGGAGGGCGATGCGCAATGGTTCTGGTTCGCCGAGCTGCAGTTTATGGTGGTTTTCCTGTACGAGATCGCCTTCATGGAGTTCTCCATGAGCGTGACCAAGCCGGACTCGATCACGATGGAGCAGCAGCAGGAGAAGACGACGCTGTCCCACCGCCAGGACATGGAGGAGCGCGTCAACTTCCTGGCTAGACTTCGGAGGTATGTGGACGAGCTGGCCACGTGCCGGCTGGAAGCCACCAAGCAGGCGGGCAAGCGTCTGCCGCGTGTCTTCCGCCTTGCGGAGAGGTACAAGCTCTCGGCTGGAGAGACGACGCTGCTGCAGCTGCTCGTGGTCATGCAGGGCTGCCAGAGCAACGCCGTGCGCTGCCAGATCCTGGACGAGGACTCCCAGCGCCGAGTCATGACTTGCCAGAGACTCTCTGGCCTGTCGGAAGTCGATATTGCCGAGTTCCGCGAGGACGAACGCGAGCACGTGAAGGAAGGAACGCTCCTTGTGGACGAGGAGACGTACTGCACGTCGTTGAGCTTGTCCAACATTTGCGTGCGCGTGCTGCTGGGCCGCCACCTGACGAGCAACCAGGCGCTCAAGGTCAGTCAGACGGCGCTGGAGGAACTGCTGAAAGGAGAGGGCATGTCCTTCGGCGAGGTGCTGGACACGACCACGACGGCTGGCACCGGCTCGACACAGAAGAGCGTCAGTGGCCACAAGCGCGAGCGTAGCGAAGAGGAGGACAAGGAAGTCGCAACGATGGACCACGAACACGCGACGAGCGAGAGCGAAGCGGAGGACCACGAGCACGAAGACCCCAACGCGTCGGCGTTCTCGTTCATTGGCAAGTACAAGAGCGACACGCGTGCCAAGCGGCAGCTTAAGGCGGACGAGAAGCTGTTGCTGAACTCGGCCGATAACAGCGACAAGAACCACTTGCTCTCGTCTCTGATGGACCCGAGCGAGCTCAAGCCGTACAGCCCCGAGAACCAGCTCGAGTATCTCGAGGACCGTTTCCAAGTCGTGGCCTTTGCGATCCGTGCGTCTGGGGCTCGAGTGAAGGACCAGATGAAGGAAGCCGGCACCAAGCAGCCCTGGGAGTCGTCGGCGCCTGCGTCTGCTGGCCGACGTGAGCTCAAGGCCAAGCAACGCGTGTACAGCCGCCGCACGCAGCACCGCTTGGCGCTGACGAAACAGGCTGGCCACGCGCTGCCGCGTCTGGAAGAGCTGGCAGCCAAGTTCCAGCTGAACCGCTTCGAGCAGAACGTCATCGTCATGCTCATCGGCAAGACCATTTCTCCGGTTATCAAGAACCTCATCGACGGCGTGGACACGTCGCCTGTCCAGCGCATGGACGAGAGCGTCATCATCAACCAGATCCTGTCCATCTTCTGCGATACCTTCCAGGAGCAGGTGGCGCACCGCGTCTTCTTCTACAAGTCGTCGCGTTTACTGACTCGCGGCCTCGTGAAGCTCCACCGCGGCCGCTGGCACTCGACGGCGGGAGACCTCGTGGATCAGCGCGTGGAACTGGACCGCCGTGTGCTGGACTGGGTGGTGGGCCTGGACACGGAGATGAACGAGCTCGTGGAAGGCTCGGACCTGTACACGCCAAAGGTGCAGCTGGACCAAGTGGTGCTGCCCGAGGAACACAAGAAGACGATTCTGGAGACGGTGGAGAGTTACGAGAGCTTCCGCAAGTACCGGAAGAAGAGCGGGCTGGAGCAAGCGGGCATGGCGTACGGTGCGGGCCTCGTGCTGTTGCTGTGTGGCGCGAGCGGCACTGGCAAGACGATGACGGTGAACGCTGTGGCGCACCACCTGAAGAAGCGCGTGCTGCTCGTGGACTTCCCGTCGCTGCAGGGCAAGCGCCAGGAGGGCGTAGAGACGGACGCGGACTTGCGCGGGCTGTTCCGCGAGGCGGACATGAGCAACGCCGTGCTCTTCTTCGACGAGTGCGAGAACATCTTCCGCCAACGTGATGGCGGAGGCGATCGGCTGCTGAACGCGCTGCTGACGGAGATCGAGCGGTACGAGGGCATCGTGTTCCTGGCGACCAACCGGCCGTTTGACCTGGACGAAGCCATGCACCGGCGCATCACGGCCGTGTTCGAGTTCAAGGCGCCCGACCACATCCAGCGACGTAAGATCTGGGACGTTCTCCTGTTGCGCGGAGCGTTGCAGACCGAGCCGGACGTCGACTTGGACACGATCGCCTTGAAGTACGAGCTCAGCGGGGGCTTCATCAAGAACGCCATCCTGTCGGCGCTCCTCAAGGCCATTTCGCGCAATGGCGAGTCCCCCGTGATCTCCCACGCCGACATCGTCGCGGGCTGCGCGCTGCAGATGCGCGGCAGTCTGCAGATGAAGACGTTCGACCACCGCGTCGTGCCCACGAGCGGCCTGGACGCGCTCATTGTGGAGGACTCGGTCAAGGACAAGCTGCGCCGCATTGTGCAGTTCGAGAAGGCGCGCAGCGTCATCTACGGCCAGTGGGGGTTCGACTTTGGCCAGTCCAACAAGCAGCAGAAGGGCGTGAGCGTGCTGCTCTGCGGCCCCTCGGGCATCGGCAAGCTGAACGCCGCCAAGTGCATTGGCTTCGAGATCGGCCGGCCGCTCAAGGTCGTCAACTTCAGTCAACTGGCGGCCGACTCGGCGGCCGAGACCCGCAAGGCGCTGCGTGCCGTGTTCGACGACGCGCGCCTCATGGACGCGGTGCTGGTGCTCACGGGCTTCGAGTCGTTCGGCAGCCACATCGAAGGCGGCGTCATCCCCATCGACAGCCTCGAGTCGTCGCCGCGCTTCCGCATGGAGGTGATGCGGCTGCTGGAGCTCATCGACACGTTCCCCAGCACCACCATCTTGCTGGCCAACGTGGACAGAGCGGCGTCGGCGTCGCTGGTGCAGTCGGAGTTCTGCCGCCGGCTCAAGTTCGTGGTGGAGATGCGGAATCCCAACGCCAAGCTGCGCGAGAAGCTGTGGCGCGCGTGCTTCCCGCCCAAGGCGCCGCTGGACACCAAGAAGCCCATCGACTTCCAGCGTCTGGCCGACCGCTACGACCTGAGCAACACGGCCATCACGGACGCCGTGTTCCGTGCGGCAGCCAGCGCGGCGTTGCGAGAGGAGAGCAAGCGAGTGATCACCATGAAGGACCTGACCGAAGCGGCCGAGATCGAGCGGCAAAAGGCTCGTGGAGGCGGCGGCGCCATGGATAACCTCTTCGTCTAAGCTAATGCAGCCTATGTATGGAGTGTTGGGCACTGCAAGAGAGAGAAAGAGAGACGAGAGGCACAGCCATAGACTTTAGGAGACAGTGGTTAACGCGGCAGCACCTTCATTCCTTCACTAAGTCGTGTCTGATCACGTCGTGACTTGAACTTGTCAGTTTTTCCTCCGTGCGGCGGCCTCAACTGCAGCCCTCTAGATGGAGAAGGGCAGGTCGTCGCCGCTGGTGAAGTCTCGCACCACCTCGTTCTCTGTGATGGTGACCGTACGAATAACGCCGCCGGAGCTGCCGTCACGCGCCATGGCATGGGCCAGCGCCTTCTTGACGAACTTCTGGCACTCTTCCTTGGTCATATCCGGCCTGTTTCACGATATAACCCATAAAGTTAACCTATTTTTTCTCTCCCCTCTTTAATGACAAGACAACTCACCTGTACTCGGCGTCCAAGAGGCCGTAGATGTACGTGGATCCACTGCCGCCAATAGCAAAGTCCTGCTCCACCATGGCTCCACCGATAGGAATGGAGAACACCTGGCCGCCCTTCACGGGGTCCCACCCAGCCACGATAATCCCCGCCAGCAGCCGGTCCTTGTTGTTGTAGCACAGCGAGCGGAAGAGGTTGGAAGCCGTGCCCACCTTGGGCAAACGCCCCAACTCCACACTGTGCGAGCTCAGGTAGTAGCGCACGTAGTCGGCTAGCGCCTGCGTATCGGCCGCCGAGCCCGAGCGGCAGCAGAAGATTCGGTCGTGCAGCGGCGTCAGCTTGTCGCTCACGCGGTTGGCCACGTAGGTGCCCGTGGACGTGCGCGAGTCGGCGCCCAGCACCACGCCGCCCTTGAAGCGCACGGCGATGATGGACGTGCCGGCGTCGATCTCGCCGGGCTTGAGGTATTGGCCTTCGTCCACTTCCTGCTTGGTCATGTTGGATCCTTCCTTCACTTTAGTATTGAAAGGGGGAAGATTGGCGTTTTGGACAAATGTGGCACGATCTTTTCAATTAAGTTTCGGAAAGTTGCATTTGATGTGGAATACATCAACAGACAACATTACACGTAAACTATTTAAGTCGAAGCCTTCACTGTAATTTACTGAGGCGGCTGCGAGTATGGCTGGAATGGAGCGGTGAGCACGGTGAGAGCGGCCGCGCGAGCCACGAGGTCGCGCTGCGAAGGTGAGAGGAAGTGGGGAGCGTTTGGTTTAATGCTGGACGGCGTGTGGACGTGCGCGTCCGCCACCTGCACCATCTTGTACACGTGCTCGTCGGGGAAGTCCGGCAGGGCGAGAGCTTGGGCGCGGAGCTCCGGCCACGAAGGCAGTTCAGCCAAGCGAGCATTGACTAGGTCGTCAGTTAGGGAGCAGACGTCTTCCCCGCAGAAGTCGCGTACGCGGGCCGTCACCAACGCCGACAGCGCCACATGAAGCCAGACTCGCCACGCCCTCGTCCGGTCGGACGGAGACAGCAAGTGTTCGAGCTGCTGAAGCGACCAGGCCGACGTGGCAGCGTGGAGAACGACAAAGTCGTTATGCTTGATCATGACGTAGAGCCACAGCACGAGGTCGAGCGCGAAGCAGCCGTCGAAGTGCGAGAAGTCGAGCTCGTCGATCTGGCGCCAGATGAGTTCGAAGGCGGCGCGACTGCCGCGCTCCGGGTGGCCCGAGAACGCATTGACGCCGCGTTGAATCCAGCCGATGTCGAGGTCTTTCAAGGGGGAGATCGTTGTCAGACGATCTTGCTCGGATCGCAGGAACTTGCTGCTCGTGACAGCGTCGGCGAGTTGAAACACGGTTTCTCGCGTGAGCTGCTTCAGTGGCTCCTCGCGAGGTGGCATGGGCGGCTCGTCGAAGGACAAGTAGCAGTGGTGCTGGTACGCGAGTCCTTCAGCAACCAGGCGATCGCCACCAATGTGGTAAGCGTAGCCCAGTTGGATGATGCCGTGCAGCAGAGCCCCAGCCAGACCACCGGAAAGGTTCGGGAGGTGCTTGCGAATAGCACCGTCAACGTCCAGCTTCTTGACGTCTTCGGCGTAGTAAGCGAGCAACGCATCGAACTGGTGTCGCTTGCCCAGCAGAGCTTGAGCTGCTTCATCCGAGAGGGTTTCAGTGGGAGTATCCTCCTCCACGACGTCGTCATTTTCAGGGCCCTCTGCTTCGAGCTTTTGCGCGTAGTGTGCGGCGTACTCGGCGATCTGTTGCTCGCTAGCACCGAGTTCATGCAGCGCCACGACCGCGTGCAGCAGATGGTTGGAAAGGTAGTTGCCATACTCAATCCTGAAACGGAGCGTGGAGTACTCACGCGTCAGCGTTTGGCGAACTTGTTCAACCGGTAGCTTGGCATGGCCATGGTTGGGAGCTGCATCGGCGACCATTACAATAGTCATGGTCGCAATGGTAGAACAGGAAGGGAGGTATTCAGTTGGTGGCAAAATGAAAAGTGCTTTTAAGCTTAAAAGTGCAAGGAGCATGACTTCGTTGGTCGGACTTGGTGCGGTAGGACAATGGTGCTCGTAGCTTGACTCATCTGAGCACCATCACTCACACGACGATATGGCAACTTCAGCGGTGACGCATCCTCAAAACCTTGCAAAGGCAAAGGCATGAAAAAACTTTTAAGTTCTTCTTGAAAAAGAACCTTGTTTTTTTTTACGGTAAAATTAGCTGTACGTTGAGAGTTGAATTGGCGCAAGCAGCACTAGAAAGTATGCGCGACAAGGCGCTGCGAGATGCCCGAGAGGAGAAAGAGGAGCTCGAGGCCCTGCATCGGCTAGACGAAGAATGCGTTCACCAGCAGCGAGCTGTAGGTGGTTTGCTTGTATCTTTCGTGGTTGTGCAGGACGCTAAATACTTACGTGTTCGGTTTTATGTAGGGCAATTACCTCAAAGCGTTCGACTGCATGGAGAGAGCTCTCGTGCTACGCCGACACTTTTTCGGCCTTGAAAGCGAAGAGGTGATCCAGGCGTGTCGAGCTCTCGCAGAGATGTGCAACCTCTTGGCCATGAGCTTTCTGCAGCAAGACAACTACGCAGTGACGATCGACCTCCTCAAGAAGGCCGAAGTGCTTACACAACGTCATCACCCGGCCGAGCGAGCTACAACACTCAACAACTTGGCGTGTTACTACCGGCGACTGGGCAAGCTTCACTCCGCCATGACGAGTCTGAAGCGGGCACTGGAGCTTGAAAAACGACTGGAAAATGTCCGCAACGCTGCCGATACGCAATTGAACATGTGTGCAGTGCTATCACAACTCGGAAAGCACCAAGAAGCTCTCGAACATGCGCAAGAAGCGCTGATAGCGTTACAGGAAGGCTTCATTCAGGGCAAACATACCACCGATAGCACTGCAGCCGATAGCACGACAGGAGATCCTTCTAGCGTGAGACTCGACAGAATTTCGGTCATGTGCATTGCCTACCACAACGTTGGCGTGGAACAAGAGTTCCTGAAGGACTTTGCCGAATCGGTGGTGAGCTACAAGAAGGTGCGGTGCTTTATACAGCTGAGCGTTCGCTAAAGTGGCCACTTATTGTTTTTCCAACTATGGTTATTGGGCAGGGCGTTGGTTTAGCAGAGCAGTATCTTGGTGCAGATCACTCGATCACAACCACGATCCGTAATTCGTACCTTGCAGCGAAGCGAACCATGGCCACAAAGGCGAGAGTAAGGCCGTGTTCGGCTACTCGCAAGAGCCCTGGAAAGACTGGAGCCAGGTTGCTGTTAAGCCCTCGCACTGGGTCACTTCGAATGCCTAGTCCGCTTGCGAAAGAGAAGGACCGTCACAATGGCTCGCAGCTCCCCACGCCTCGCTCCATTGTTGCAGACGCTTTGTCTCGAGCTCCCCTTTCAGCCTTGCCACCGTTGGAGATCCACAGTCCCAACAGCGCAGGCAAGAAGAAGAAAACGAAGGGCGATGCAAGTGAAACCAAGAGTGCAGCCCCGCCGTTGTCGCCGACGAATCCATTTTTCAGCCCTCGCTTCCGTTTTGAACAGGACGCAGCCGAGTCAAAGCCGAAAAAGCTCGCGAGTATTACCAGTCCACGTTCGGTTACAACAACCGCAGAAGTGCAGACCCCCCCATCCAGCAAAGGAAAGCGTGAAAGAAGGAAGAGTAGCGTGAAAAAGCCACCGATGACGCCACAAGCAGCTGAAACTGCAGCAAAAGCTGCAGCAGATGAGCGAATGAAAGCAGCACTAACAGATCGATCACGTGAAGAACCGCAGAGCGACGTCATACCGATAGATCCGTCAGTGCAGGACGTAGCGGTGATGGATACTAAGGCTGAAGAGATCAACATTTCTCTGCAGACTCCTGCGTCGCGTGAAGCGGTTCATGAGAAAATGGGCAGCCCTCGTCTTTCAGACAAGCAGAACGATTCGTTCAGCAAAGAACAAGACAGCGGTGAACAAGTTTTGGATAGTGGAGCGCTGAAGTACCCTGCAGAAAGAGGTGCTCAGGAGCGGGGAATCAATGAAAACCTCGCGGTTCCTGGGGCTGAAAGTGTGGAAGCGGCGGTCTCAACTATTTTGAAGAGCCTCGTGGAGCAGGTAGCGGAGCATGAACATGCACTTCTTGTCACTGATGTTATCGTAGAAGGCGATAGCGTCTGTGAGGAACGCCCCGACGAGCAGCAGCAGCAGTCTTCCGATGCACGAGTCGTTGAACATCCGACAGATTCCCTCAGTCTTGACGGTGTAGCAGAGTTACGAACTGAAATCCATGATAACGATGAAGCTGTAGATAGCGGCGAAGACGACCAGGACAACAACTCGAGCAACATTAACGATTGCGAAAGACCCGCTGCAGAGACTGTGGAAGGCACTTTGGACGTCAGTGAACCGAAGGAAGAGGAGGATCGCACAGCAGACACTGAAGCGGGCTATGCAGAGGAGCTTGGCCAAACAATCGCGGATGAAGCCGTCGAATTCAGCCACGTCACAAGCAACGAACCACTGACGGAAGGAAGAACAAACGCCGAGAGCTCGTATGAGCAGTTTCAAGGCAACGATGATGCAGCAGAGGAGGACATTGCTCCTCACTACGAAAATACTGAACGTAACGAGGAGAATGAAGCACCACGGGAGGCAGAGCTCGAAGAGGCAACTGAAAACAGCGAAGCAACTCTCACAAGAGAAGAAGAGCCCACAGAAGGAGAAGTACTGATGGAGACCGTCACATATTGCGACAACGAAATCCCCACGTTCGAAGTATCAGACGCAATTGCCTTGGCCGCATCCGAATCCTCAGAACTTCAGCCAATGGCAGCACCGGGCGATCTGAGCGATGAAGCTGGTGACCATCAACTGATGGTGAGCAGCGCTGAGGAAGACACGAATGGGCCTTCTGACGAAACCCAGGAGGACTATAATGCAGCCGACAGCGGCGAGGACAATTACGCTTCTATCGAGGCCGCGGCAGTCGATGTTGAACCAAGTGAGAATGCTTCCAACGACGCTCACCAAGGTGAAGAGGACGTTGAGGATCGTCGTCCCTTTGAGCCAGAGTTTGTCTTCCAAAACGAACAATTCATCGTCGATGATGAACAGCCCAGCAACGAAGACGTTGGGACTTATGGTGAAGTCCAGCAGGACTGGAGCCATGAGGATCAGCTTGAGCCTGTTGCTGCGGTGGAAAACGTGCCAGAATATGGTGAATACTATCAAGAACACCCAGAGACTTTTGTTGAAGAGCAACAGCCCTATGAAGACCATAGAGACTGTCGACTCCTTCGTCGATCAACTTCCAACGGAGCCGAGAGCGCTGAGATTCATGTTGAACCGCCCGACCCAAACGAAGATGATGTAGCGATCGAATCATGACTCCCACCACCCTAAGTGACACACTAGCAAACGCAAAGGATCTCGCAGACTTGGTGTTTGCTTCTCTATTGATAATGCTGAACTTGAGTTGATGCCTTCACATGCGAAATAACTCGTGACGCAACCTGGAGAGCGTCGTGATGAGCAATTGCCGCAACTCGGCATTGGCCACCCCGTCGACGTCTTCGTCTGTGAGGAATGCGATACTGCTAAGCGTTCGATACCCGCGTCGCTCCAAGTCGTTACCAAACACCGTCAGGTCCGGGTGGCACGCAGTCATCCACTGGATCACCTCGCCCTGCTCGCACACTGAACCCGCACCAAGAGCTTTCGTCAGTGCGGCTCTCTCTCTCTAGACCAAACCAATTCGCACAACGCACCCATGCTGAAAATGCTTGCGCTCTCTTTGGCGTTCGACAAGCGTCTCCGCACTCGCGGGCTCGTAGCTGTCTCCAGGGCGTCCGCATCGCCATCCATCCTTGTACTGGCCTTCTTTTGCTGTCGAATCTGTGGGTCTTCATCGGCTGGCACGCCCTTCCGCTCCGGCTTCATAGGCATCGCAGGTCGCGGAGCTACAGTCGGCGGCACCGGCACAGCCTTCATCGTCTCCGTCAGCGCCATCACTCAACGCTCGCTGAACTTGCCCACAATAGCGATAACCTGTTACCTTTAAACCCCAGCGTCGATCAGAACAGCAACCTGCAGTTCCTAAGAATACAATCGCCATACAACCCCTTCATGCGACGAGACACAGCAGACGAGATCCAAGCCACAAAATGAATACATCGCATTGCCAGCGACCTCGCTCGGTCTCCCGCGCTCTATCCGCGCTTCCGAGCGAGCGCTTCATCCTCTTTGTCCACCTAGCTATACTAGCAGCAAGCAGCGACTGGAGGGGGGAGACAGGGAGGGCGACTCCTCCCATAACGCCGCTCTCCCTCCTCTAATCCCGCAGTGAAGGCAGCCGTAAAGACTGACATGCCTCGACCGGCCTGCTGGAGAGATTGTCGCAGCGCTTAGATGTCGTCGAAGTCAAAGCCGATGTCGTCCTCGCCGTCGCCCTCCATGGCCATGTCCACGGCCGTTTCGTTGATGCGCGCGTTGTCCGGCAGCTCTCCGTAGGCCTTGAGGCTACGAGCCTCGTCGGCGTTGTATTTATGAATGATGTCCACCTTGCCGTCCTGGTACTCGCGCAGACTCACGAGGATGATGTCGCCAGCGCCCACCCACACTTTCTTGCGCATCTTGCCACGGATGTGGCCCAGACGCGTCACACCGTCGAAGCAGTAGGCCTCGAGACGGCCGTTGCCCAGCATCCGCACCACCTGCGCATACTCTGAGGTATACAAGGAATGTACACGTTAGCAGGAGTGTTCACATGTATATCTGACATAGCTCGCCTTATAAAGCGAGCTAGAAGGCCGCGAGACCGGCAAATTTAGGACGCACCCTGGCCCTCCTCCTTGAACTCGAGCTCGCGCTTGTTCTCCTCGTTGTCGTTCTTTCCGCGACGGCGGTTCTTGCCTCCCTTTCCTTTGTTCTTCGGCATGACTTGCTGCCCTCTTCTTCAGGCTGCTGTCAAATCCGGGACTGAGGTGGCAGCCATGTTCGGGTGGTTACGGAGAAAAGTACTTTCCGCCAATGATCACGCCGGAATATCATTTACCACCAATGACAGCGCACCCCTATCCTCAAATGACCTCCCACGTCCTGCTATAATCGCAATATCGTTCTCCCAAATGAGGCCACTCTTGTAATTATGACACACAGACAATATATGTCCTTACTAAATTCAAGTGTAATAAAACAATGACCGTGGCTAGATCTGAATTCCGCGCTCAAATAGTGCAACGTGACACTCCTTCAAGCCGCATCGCGGCGATAGCGTTCCTGGCTGCTTTGCCGCTGCATATCCTCGTCTTCGCGTACTGCTGAGCCTCGTCCAGTGACCTCTATCCGTCTACTGCGTCCTGTCTCTTCAAATGGCGTCCTCCGCGTCTTCCTCCACCCCGTGGAGGCGTCGAGAGCCGCTCTCGCGCACATCCTCCAGACCTCCCAATTACCCGTTGCGACGCGCTGCCGAGGCCAGTGCGAGCTACAACACGTTCCGCAGCAGCCACAACAACTTCTCGTATCCTGCGCTGGGACTGTCCATGCTGGCTGCGCGCAAGCGACTGCTACTGGCCATCGAGCGCAAGATCCACGAAAAGGAGGCGTCGTCCAACCTCACGACCGAATTCCGGGACCCGTTCTCGCTGCTGCTGGTGCTCTGCGCCTCCTTTCGGTTCGCAGACGCCGCCAGGCGCTTCGGGGAAGGCGAGAGGGAGCGCGGCTCGGCTGCAGTGGGGGAAGGGTTCTTCCTCTTGGCTGCCGCGCTGAGCAACGTGCTGCTCAACATGACGCAGAAGCGGCGAAGCCACGCCGAGATGGCCGAGAGAGTTCGGGTGGCTGTGAAGCAGATGCTGAGAGACAGCGACAAGAAGCAGGAGGAGCGGGACGATCAAGCGCCGCCTATTTGGCTGGGCGCGGGCCCCCAGCCCACGGTGCTGTTGCCGTCCAACAGCTATGTCGCCGTATACAGAGACAGCCAGTGGCAGCGACTGCCCATGAACTTGCTGGTGGAAGGCGATCTGGTGGGGTTAATGAGTGGGGATATTGCGCCCGGAGAGGTGCGACCCGTGGAGGTGGACGGGAACGAAGAGATGGACGCGTACCCGAGAGGATGCAAGCTGCCGCCGTGGAAGAGGAGACACGCAAAGGACACGACGCGCTGCACGGCGACGTTTGACCCGCCGCTGCTGCTGGAGCTGTGTGGCGAGATGCGGATCTTTGAAATGCTCGAGACCCCTGTGCTGCGTGACATCGAGGACGCGTTGTTTCGGATTGACAGGCCTGTGACGCCGACACAGAAGCTGCAGGCGCAGGCGAGGCTTGTGGCGGTGTATATTTGCACCTTGTATTCCCTGCTGGTGCTTGTGGCGATTGGGATGCGTGTGGTTCTCCAGCACCGGTCGCTGGAAACGACATTGACTCATGTTCTGCTGGGGCCAATTGGGATTTGGTTATGCTTTGCATCGCTAGATACCCCGCTGGTTCTCTTTGTTGCCGAAGCCGCAGCGACTGCGTCAATTTTAGGATCTTTCGACGACATCCTGGCTCCAAAAGAGCCCAAAAAGCAAGCGCAGCCAGCAAAATCAAGCGAGGAAGGGCTAGCAAACTCCTCTACAGACGATCTAAAGGATCAACCCGCCGCAAAAGCAGGGAGAGGCAAGTCCACAACATCCAAAAAGGATCCACAGCGTCACGAAGGATCCGTCTCCCGCATTGATAGCGCGATGGCATCCATTTTGAAGGCCACAGCCCTCGCACCGCCAGACATCTACGACGTTGAAGACCGCGAAAAGCTGCGCTCGGAAAAGGCTCAAAACCAGTCGGCAATTATGCGGTCACTTCAGTACTTCTTGGTGGTGCTTCGATTCCGAATTACGCGCTGCGATCTTGCGCATGTATCTGACCGACGGCATCTCCCTGTGCCATTCCGCTCGTTTCGGCTGCTGGAGCGCTTGGGCAACATCACGATGCTGTGCTGCTTCGACGATGACATCTTATGTGAGCAAGCGCCATCGGTGGAAGAGATTTTCCTGCTGAATGACAAGCAGAACAACAACTCGACTGTGTTGGACTTGCACGCGGAACGCCTTTGCGACACCGGACTAAAGTTCGAGGACCCCAAATGGAAGCAACACCTGTCTTCGCTCAAGCCGATTGGGCTTGCAATTATGGTAAATGATGACGAGAACCCGGCCCGCCATTACGACGAGAACATGCGCTATCTCGTGAACGAGAGTTCCTGTCCCGGTGATGATAACGACGCCAGAGATCCCTATTTACGAAGCTGTATGCAGCGATTATCAGCTCACATCCGTATGCTACCCTTCCCCAAGCATTTGCTGAACCTTTCGCGCGAAATGGGCTTTTCAGTTGCGGATGATTTGACGATGTTCCAGAGGCGGCAATCCATCCACATTATTTGCCCTCGATTAGCGCACCATGAGCACACAAACGACCACCATGACCAGGGCCAGGAAGACACGCGATACCGAGGCAATTTGAAATCGCACCTGTACTCAACAGTCGTGCTGGACAAACGCTCGCATCGCCACCAGCTATTGTCACGTGGTCATCCGACCGTCGTACTAGCTCACTGCAGTGAGTACTGGGACGGCAAGTCGATCTGTCCGCTGACAAGCGAAAAACAACGTGCCATTCTCGATATGTATAACCAATGGCGCGTTGAGGATTTGGATTGCACGGCCTTTTCGTACGTGCCAATTCCTCACAAACTCAACGGCCTCTTCGCTCGCAGCAGTTCCAACAGCAACGAATGCAGTTTCCTGGAGTCTCCTGAAGCTGGAGCAAGCCGGAGTCACCAAGGTAGACTCGGAGGAACGCTCCCCCCAGTCTATCTAGTCGATGACAGTGCCGCCAGTGAGCTGAACTCGCCGCAGTCGATCAGCGCGCGTAATAGCATGGTGTTCTCCAGTAGCATGAGTGAAGCCGGAGGATTTGGACGAGATTGTGGTCGCTTTAGTCACTCCGCGGGACCGGTGTCGCCACTCGCTTCGCCGGACTCTGTGGACGACATGTCGCTCGACCAAGAGTCTATCTCCGGCGGCCGCACTGCCAAGTCAATGGGGGCTCCTGCAAGCGGCCAGATCACGCCACCGTCTAAACGCTACGGAAACCTGACGATAAGTGATTTGGAGTCGTCGGTGGGGCTTCAACCCTCCGAAACGAGCTCTGTTGAGAAAGATTCCATGCTCTGGCGCATCCAGGATGACCAGATCTTCTTGGGTATGGTGGCAACCGGAGTTCAACCGAAACAGCACACACCCGACTTTATCGAGGACTTGAACGCTTGCGGTATTCGCTTCGTGTACTTTTCACCTCGTAACATGCGCCGCAGCAAGCTACTGGCGGAGAAGATGGGGATTGAGACGGATTGGAATTGCGCCATTTCGCTGCGTTCGCTGGACAGTGACGGCCCCGATCCTCACCGTATGACTTCGAACTACTCGGATTGGGACGTGAAAGCCCGGTTGCCGCATGGAGTCGAGGCGATTAAGAGACACCTCGCAGAGGTGGACAATGTGCCATTGTTAGTGTCTCTCTACACCGACAGTACCCCCGAGACCATCAGCGAGATGATTTCTATCTTTCAAGAGAACCACGAAGTGGTCATGGGTGTGGGCTCATCGCTGAAGGAATGCAATGCTCCACTCTTCTCCAAAGCAGATCTAGCGGTGGCGCTACAAGGCGGCGTGCATGCATTTATCGACAAGCCCATTCCGCATGGCAAGGAGCTGCCGGTGTTTGCTGACGAGGACATCCAGTTCAGCCACATTCTTAACACTCTGGCGTGCGCCTTCCGCCTCAAGAGCGCTCCTGACGATGCCGGCAGCCAACAAAAGCTGGATTCAGATTCGTCAGACAACGAAGACGATGCGACCACGGGGGGAACCGCGAGCGTGGCTCACTTGATCGAGCTGATTCGTCTCGGCCGCCGCATGCTCACGAATTTCCACCAGATGAATACCTTCATCTTCGTTTCCCAGCTCTTCATTGCGACGCTCATTCTCGCCTCCTACGCAGTGCCGTTTCCACACGTGCCCCAATTGAGCTGTGCCTCCATCTTTTGGCTGCTGTGGGTGTTGGTGCCAGCACTCAGTCTGTCGATGCTAGCGTCGGCAAGCGAGAAGGGGATTATGAAAAAGACTCCACGCAAGAACGAAGAGTTCGAGATGGAGGAAGAGCTGCCGCGTTTGGTTGCCTATTTCGTGGGGCGTCATCTGCCGTCGACGTTGATGTCAATTGCCGTGTTTGAGTGCCTTCTGGGCTTCTCTCTCCAGGCGTCGAATATTGCAGACCCTTTGGCCCTTGGTGGGGAAAGGTTCCGCGAGTTCCGATGGCTGAATTTCGTGCTGGACAACGAATTGGTGACGATGCGGCCACGACCGTCTGTTGTGCAGGCTGCTGTGGATCGCGCCGAAGCTGGAATGTTACTGATGATCGGCCTCTGCATTGTGACCTCGTCGTGCGGATATCTCTATCGATCCGCGAGTATTTTCAAGGTGTCTCCCTTTCGTAACATCATGTGGGTGACCGCTGCGTCTGTGCTGCTGTGCTTCCAGTTGATTCTCAGTGTGTTGCGTGCGGGGATTGTCGGTGCTGATGGAGTCACGCTGTGGTATTTTGTCAGCAACTCCGTCCCTGGAATGTTCTGGCTAGTGGTTTTCGGCGTGTGGCCTCTCGTCGTCATCGGCGTCGATGAAGCGACCAAAACACACGACAAGCGACACCTCATTCGCTACAACAAGTTTCTCCGAATGCAGTTCGATACACGTCTTGGTATGTGGAGTCCCAAGTAGACGCGTACTGTACAACTCTTGTCCTCGAGCTGGGTAGACGTCACACAGCTACTGTTACGTTGATCTGCGAGCTGGCATGATAATTCACAGACGCACAGCTCATGCCAATTGCAGAAAGTTTATTGAATTGCCGGCGATTGAACTGTCACGAAATTTGCTGACACAGCTCGAGATTAAGGTGAATTATTACTGATTGCAAGCAAGCCATCAGTATTGCACGCGATTCCCTGTTGAATCTGGTACTTTCGCAGTCCGATGTATGTCTGGTCCGGGAAGCATGCCAGTACTTGCATTATGGTGTTATAGCACATGCCTTCGAGCCCGTTTGGCAAATGGCACTGCCCGAACGGTCTGTGATCACATCTCGATCACCTCCTTAGTAGGAATGCTAGCGAGGGGGTTGAAGTCGGGAGACAGCTCGTGGCAGATGGTCGGTGCAAAAGCCTGAAAGGCTGCTTCAGTCCCGCTGCTGGCCAGAAATGGTTTGTCGTTAATGCAAGTTGCTGGAGTCATGTGCATGGGGTATACCGTGCGACCGGGGTCGTCTGAACGGCATCCGCAAGGTTGTGCATGATGGCGATGATCAAGTGGTTCAGCCGGGAATCCGGTCTACAGTAGTGATGGCAGTTCTCGCAGCGACAACAACCAAGCTGGAGTCAAGCTGGGAACGCCATTAAGTGGAGGAAAGGTGGCGAGCTCCGTGTGGACTGTCGCGAGCTGGGGCATATCGCTAAAAAGGTCTCCAGGAAGCTGTTGTAAATTCCGACCCCGCTGCTTCAACATGACTGAGGAACAAGACACGAATATCAGACTAGTCGCACATGTGATCAAAACCGCAAGATGAAGATGAGACTGACAGGACGGTGAGCCTCGCCAACTATTTGGTCCAAGGTGGCAAAAATTTGTGTATTTGCGTAGACCAGTTCTTTGTGTCAAGCAGACAGTCAGATGGAAATACTGCATGCAGTAGTATGACACGTCTCCAAAGGCAAGGTGTTCGCATCTGCGAAGCTCTTCTGGTAGTTCGAGAAGTTGGCGATAATTGATTTGGAGTGTCCGCAGCTCTCCTGCAGCTGCTAGTTCCTTGACATTGGCGAACGAATTCATGGGGTGGATCCACTCGTCGTACGTACTCGGCGCACGGTCGACGTCAATGAGAATTTGGCACGGACACAGTCGACGCTCCCCTCGGCGGTAAGAAACGTGAATCGGCTATTGCTTCGTATGAGTACGTGTACATGAGTGTATGACCCCCATACTACCACACTAAACACGAGAGCGAACGCTTTCGGCACCGCTTTTTGGAACTGCTCACGACCTTTAGTTCGATGCTGGATGTGACGAGCTCATCTCCTATGCGCTTGAGCCGATAACAAAATGACAAGTTCATGCTGATTCGCAGTGCAAAGTCCAGCAACGTGTGGATTCGCAACGAGTCAAAATTGAGGCGGAAGAGAGCGATCTCCGAGGGATCAGCGAACACCTTTGCTTGGTGAATTGAGGCGACGTCGTAATTATTTTCTCGCCCCCGTAGCGTCTCGATCATGACGTAGAGATAGCAAGCATCTACGATCGCCAATCCTACTGCACCGTATTGTCACGCTTGGATTGCTGTCCATGGTCATTGTTGTAGTCTCCCGTCACCATTAACCAGTTCGCTGTTTCGTTGAGTGCCAACGCCACGACATGAGCCACGTGGTCCATGCAACACACGTCAGCACGGTGAGTAGCTTCAGCACTCCAAGCACACCGAATGCTCCGCGGATGGACCGGATCTTGTCGCTCATAATCTGACAACTCCAGTCGCCTCTAACAGAGATTTTCGATGAAAACCAGATGCGGTTACCTGACAACACCACTCTTCGATGCGCGAGCACGATGCCTGGTGAGAAGAAATAAAACTTGTGGTTTACTCAGCTTCTCGCAGCACGGTATCCACCCACGGGAGAAAGGGCGCCGCTTCACTGGACCAAATGTCAAATTTGAAATTTGTAAACGCACATCAAATCGAGGCTTCAGAAGACTCTCGTCCATGGTGAAAGGCTCTGCGTGTTCGTGTAGACGACTTCATAGCGATAAAGGTCGAAATAGTTGCGAGGAGCGCTCTGCATATGAATAATACTACAGTAGCAAATGCTTTTGGTACGGGTAGTCTCTTGTTGAGCAAGAGGTTCCTCGTGAAAGAAAAGTGACGTGACGAGCAGAAAACCGATTCGTTTGAAAAAACAATAGCAAACTGACTAGTCAGCACCACCAGCTCGAGCAGAGTGTGAATCCGAAGAGATTCGAAGTTCAAACGCCATCTTCGATATGGGTTGTAGAGGAGGTATGTTCTGAGGTCAAAGTGGAACAAGAAATAGCAAATTGGATGGCTTTCTATAGTGCGAGTAACATGCTTGCACTTTCGTTACCCACTTCTCAACAGGGTCGCACGCGCTGCCAACGCCCAGTTGGATCTGGTATCATCGAAGTTTGATGATATTGCGCTTTAGGATCCAAATGTGAGAGTTGAATTGAAATCGAACGCAGTCTTTGAAACCACGAGCACACCGTTAGTTTGCAGCATTCTACTTCAGGTCACATTCTACAAATGACGGGCGCGAAGGCGGGCAAGCCCGTCTTGCTGAGGCACCTTCGGCACAAAGTTGACGACCGCGTCGATCTTCGCCTTGACTTCCGGCGTGATCTTGTCGACAAAGTCCAGTTCTCCTCCAGCTGCGACGGGCGGCTGGCTCCCAGCAGAACCGTGGACACGTTCTGTTCTCATTCGAGACGCACCAGGCGAGAACGAGTTGCGCGAGCGAGCAGTCGAGTTCCTTGGCAATGGGCCTCAACTTGTCGGCCAGCTCGATTTTTTCGGCAAACATGTCCTTCGTAACGGGAGGCCTGGCCTTCAGCTCCGTCGTCAGGCGAGAGCCCTCCGACGGTGCGCTGTACTTGCCTGTCAAGGCACCCGAGCACAGTGGCGACCACACCGTGAGGCCAAGCTTGTACTTCTTGTACAGATCCAAGAACTCGTACTCGACTTTGTTACGCTCGAAGATGTTGTACTGCGGTTGCTCCACAATGGGGTGGATTAGACCAAGACGGTCGGCGATCTCACACGCTTCCTGGATGTCGGATGTCAACCACTCACTAGTTCCCCAGTAGAAGGCCCAACCTTGCTCGATTACGAAGTTCATGGCCCGCACGGTCTCTTCAATGGGGGTGAGGGCGTCGACGCGGTGGCAGAAGACGACGTCCACGCAGTCGAGCTGCATCCGCTTGAGCGAAGCCTTCAAGCCCTCGATGATGTGCTTGCGGCACAAACCCTGGGCTTTTGGACTGGATTGGTCCCACGCGATCGTCCCGGCGAACAGCTTGGCCGTCACCACCAGGTCCTCCCGACTCCACGCACCTTCGTCGATGCCACGCTTGATGGCGCCGCCCATGTTGCGTTCGGCCAGTGTCTCACCGTAGTTTTCCGCCGTGTCGAAAAAAATCACGCCACCTTGGTACGCGGTGACCACCATCTTGTACTAGGCATCCACCGTGTAGGCATCGCTGGCCCACATCCACGAGCCGAGCGAGAACTTGGGCACGAGCAGACCCGAGTTGCCTAGGAAGCTGTACGTCATCTTGGTCGGCGGGGTATCAAACATCGTTCGGAGCCATGGTGACTGGAGGACTTTTCGGAGGCTTGTGAAGAGGTGTGGACACTGTCGAGCCAATTCAAGAATAAGGGCACGCTCTGCAGTGTCCGGACGTTAAATCTCAAGAAGTAGAACGATCATTGCTTGATTACTTGACAGAGAGAATAATTTGTGTCCTTGATGTCCAACTGCAGCTCGTCCTCTTTGGCGTAGCGGAACCGGATGTATTGGCGGAGGCGACGGCGAACCTGGAGAGCGATCATGTTAATCGTGTTCACCAGCTGCGCATTTGCGACTTCTCCACGAATCGCGCCGCTGAACTCTAGCGACGGAGGTTCATACGCAGGATTGCTGGCGCGCTGCCCCCAAAACAGTCGAAACGTGTTGATTAGCTCGGCGTCTTCCACTTGCGCTCTGGCGTTCTTGCGCTGGCTGTCGTCACGAGCCTCTTCCTCCTCCTCCGCGGCCACGACCGATTGAGTTGCCATGGTCTTCTGCTGGGTTGAATGAAGCTTGATAGACACGGGGGTGAATTGAAGCCCAGCTAGTTACTTGCCGCTATTGGACCCATGCTTGAGCAGCGACTTCAATTCAACAGCCACAACATTCAAAGGAAACCCGCCCGCTATTGCGTTCTTATTCTTGACTGGATTCAAGGAGTTAAACAACTTGTGGAACGAAAGGTGTGCATGAGCGTTCACCTCTGTTACAACTGACAGTTTTCCATAGGCGAGTTTTACCGCGCGTCTATAGCTATTAGCGATTCTCTTGAGGTTCGTTCAGGGGCACTGGAAGTTGAAAATTCCGCTTGCACAAGTTGACGATCGCATTACAAGCCGAACCATAAACGATACGCGGATTCTGTGCGCTTCGCGAATACTGCCATATTGCCGTTGAGAGAGCTGACTTACATGTATCGATTGGTTTTGTGGCGCTCTCGTTACCCACTACAGCCGAGCCATTTCTCGACAACAGGGTCGCACGCGCTGCCAACGCCCAATTAGATCTGGTATCTTCGAAGTTTGATGTAGTTTTCATCTCCGTAGCATGCGAGGACTTGCATGCGCGTGTTATAGCAGATGCCTGTTCGTCCACTAGGAAGTAGGCACTGGCCAAATGGTTTGCTGTCGCACATTTCAATCGTTTGCCTCGTCGGAAAACCTGCAACCAGCAACAGATCAGAGGGAACCTTTTGACAAATTGACGCCGCAAATCTGTCAAAAGCTGCTTCTGTTCCGACGTTGCCGAGAAATGGGTTTTTGCCGAGGCACGTTGCGGCGGGAATGGCAGCAATAGGATTCTCAACACAATAATTGTCGCTCAGATTGCACGATCCACGGAAGCCATTGCAGCACAACTGGACTGGTCGTGACAGCGTGAAGTCGGACAGGAATTCAAGTGGCGACATGTCTGGGATCCGCTCGAGGTGCGGCAGGAATGTCAGTATCAACCGCTCAAGCCGAGGAATATGATCGAATGGGGGCAGTTCACGCAGCAAAAGCAACCAGGCCAGCGTCAAGCTTTGCAGATTCGGGACACCTGTGAGAGGGGGTACACTTGCCAAGTTTGGATGAGCACCGATGTGCACTGTTGACAACCAGTGCATTTCACCGAAGAGGTCTTCTGGTAGTTGTACCAAGTTCTGGCTCCCATACTTTCCTTCCACGTGACTGAAAGCATTGCCAAGAGATAAACCACGTCAGTGAACGCATATTTCGCACCCTGTAGAGCTCACGTGACGTACAGGGTTTCGAGATACTTGAACTCTTTCGCCCAAGATGGAATACTTTGGATGCTGGTGTAGATGAGACGGCTATTCAACACAAAGTGGAAAGGGTGAATAAAGGTTAAAGGCAACCTACAAACACAAGTATGCTGAGCAATAACGTACATAGAGGTTAAATACCGACATGATCGGAGCTCTTCCGGCAGCTCAAGAAGTTGCCGATTAATAAGCTGGAGGGATCGCAGCTCCCCTGACAGTGATAGCTCCTGGACGGCATCATAGGCGTCAACGGGGTGAATTTACTCATCGTACGTTTCTGGAGCCGAGTCGATATCGATCAGGATTCGGCACGGACAAACGCCGTCCTGGGACCCCCAGCGGTACGCGTACACGACGCACTGAGAGAACTTGGAGCAGCACTTGTGGGCATCTTCGATAGCTTGACTCGAAAAGATCCACACGAATACTGAACGCGATAAAAGCACTGGCAAACACTCTTGGCACAGGTCATTGTCGGGCCCTAATAGGTTGAGGGCGCTGGATTCTCACCGATTGAAGACGTCGCAATTGGATGGAAAGGAGCACGTCACCAATGCGTTTGATCCGATAGCAGAACGGAAGATTGATCCCAATGCGCAGGACGAAGTCGAGCACGGAACGTATTCGCAATGAATCAAAAGTCAAGCGAAAGAGCGCAATTTCGGAGGCGTCGGCAAACACTCCCGCGGTCCTTTCAAAGCTTCCGGGCGGAAGAATTGTCAGATATGTGGCAAACACAGCGTGGTCGAATTGGAAGTTGTAGTGGCAGTACTCGAGCACGAGCACGGGATGGATGACAGCTGCAAACAAGTCAAATCTACACAGCAACCTCGTCAAGCAACACGGTTCACCAGCATTTAGCCATCGTGATGGTTGTCACGTACACAGATCCGGCGATGATCTCGCCCATTGCAGTGAATTTGCAGGAGAGAATTTTCACAGCTCCTGCCAATGAACCAACCGACAGGAACGCTGTGTACCCGTAGACCAACGTCGCTGGGTTCCCACTGGCAAGCAGCTCAAACAAGACGATCATTTGCATGCTCAAATTGAACACTTTCGAGCACACGTTCTGTCGTCACGAACGAAAAGGTTAGTTTGATTCACGCAGTACAATAGTGCTTTCGCTTACCAAAAACTTCTTCTGCTGCCACGAAAAGACGTGAAATTGTTGTAGTGGCTGGTACATCGAGCACGAGCCGTATTTATCCACGGATAAGGAAACGGGGTTACACGGGATTCCGGTTCGAACCAGGACGCAGTACGCTGTATGTCGGCAACGGTCTTACGCCAGCGAAGCATCTTCACGACGACGTAGAGGTAGCGAACGTCAACAAACACAAGACCCGCAGCCCCAATGTAAATAATGGTGGGGTTTGTGTCGACGATCAACCAAAAGCGGTCGTTGTCGTAAGCCCCTGTGCCCATCAACCAGTTCGCAGCTTCGTTGGGCGCCAACGCAACGACAATGAGCCACGTTGTCCACAGACTACATGCCACGAGTGTTATCAGCATAGGAACGCTTGTCAGCATAGGACGCCAAGTGCGCCGAAAGGCTCTCGAAACGAGAGAGTCAAGGTATCAGTCGTCTTGCCCACCTCTCTGATCATCGTCTCGGCTGGCAGAATTTGGTTGTTCCGTGCTGATGCGACACTGACGGTCGTACGTTGTGTCTTCCTCGCCTCATTTGACGCTTGGAAGCCCCAGCACCGCTTGTACGAACGCCCATCGGGTTGAACACTTTTGGCGACATCGTCATCGGTTGGCAGCGTTTAGCACGAGGGAGGTTGGCTTTCTCGAGATATTGCCGCCTTCCGCTCGATGCACCTAACCGAGAATAGTTTTCTTGAGCTCAACGGCTCTGCATCAAGAAGAACTGAAGTACGTTGCCTCGCTTCAACAACAGCGTCTTCCTATGTAAGTAGTAAATCCCTTGACATCTCGGGCGATGTTCGACTCAATACAACAAGAAATACCGGCAAAAGACGGGGGAAAACTACTAGCTTCCCTCCGAGTGTCCGACATGATGAATCGATGTAGCGGTCAGTCTGCCAAGCACTCACAAGAAGCGGTTGCGGGCGAACGCGTAAGGGTGAATCTCTGGCACCGTGGGCACGAAGTTGACGATGGCATCGATCTTGGCCTTGACTTCCGGCGTGATCTTGTCCACAAACTCCAGCGCCTTCAGGTTTTCTTCCAACTGCGACGGGCGACTCGCACCCACTAACACAGTGGACACGTTTTCATTTGAAACAGCCCAGGCGATCGACATCTGGGGAAGCGAGCAGCCGATCTCCTCCGCGATAGGCTTGAGCTGGTCGGCCATCTTGACATGCTCCTCGAATCCGTCGTGGAACGCGCCAGACTTGAACATGGGCGTCGTGAAGCGAGAGCCCTCGGGGGTGCCAGCGCTATACTTGCCCGTAAGGGTCCCGAACGCCAGCGGAGACCACGTCGTGAGTCCCAGCTTGTACTTCTTAAAAAGGTCCACGAACGCGTACTCCACACGCGAACGCTCGAATATGTTGTACTGCGATTGCTCGACAATGGGGCGGATCAGGTGAAGGCGGTCGGCGATCTTGCAGGCCTCGTGGATCTGAGACGGGAGCCACTCGCTCGTGCCCCAGTAGAAGGTCCAGCCGTTGTTGATGACGACGTTCATGGCGCGCACAGTCTCCTCGATGGGCGTGTGCGGGTCCGGGCGGTGGCAGAAGAGCACGTCCACGTAGTCAAGCTCGAGTCGACCCAGAGAGGCCTTCATGCCTTCGACGATGTGCTTGCGAGTGAGCCCGATGTCGTTGGGGCCTGCTTGGGGTACCCCCTTGGCTCCGTAGTAGAGCTTGGTGGAGATGACGAGGTCCTCTCGACTCCAGAGCTTGTGCGCAATGCCCATTTTGATAGCCCCTCCCAGAACCTCCTCCGCCTGGCCGCTGCCGTAGACCTCGGCCGTGTCGTAGAAATTGACGCCGTGCTTGAACGCAGTAGTCATCATGTCGAACCACGCGTCCACCGTGTGCTTTTCATCGCGCTGCATCCACGTGCCGAGCGACAACTTGGAGACCAGCAAACCCGAGTTGCCCAGGAAGCGGTAGGTCATCTTGGTTGGAGCAGAAGCCATGGCGATGGTGAGCTGGAGGCAACAAAACAGGAAGTGCGAGCAATGGCCAAGTGATCAGCATGCCAGTCACCGTCCGTTGACGCAGCTCTGCACCGTCAACAACGCTGATGACGATGGGGATACCGGTAATACCGATAAAAGGGCAACTTTTGGTTGAAGTGGCTTTTCAGCTAATCGGGAGTGTTCGGGTGCAGCAGCCAAAACACTTCTGCTACGTTTCGTAACCCTTCCGTAACCCATTCAATTGACGTGACCCACACTATATTTCAAGTACTCTTGACTGGAGCCCAGTATGCCGCTTGAAGGCGTCTTGGTGCCAGTCAGTCGCGAACATGGAGGCCAAGGTCAACTTCCACGTGCGGCGCTACCTGCGCGAGTGCGAGGAGCGCGGCGCGCGGCCCAGCGACGCCACCGTTACAGCTCATCTGCGCGAAACCTATGCTGAATACGCGCGTAAGCCACAGGGCGCGCTGCGTAAAGTGGTGCAGAAGGTGATGAAGAAGAGTAGCCCTCCTGAGCCCAAGGACAAGGATAAAGACTCGCCCAAGCGCTCACGGTCCGACTCAGACAGCGATGACGAGAAGCAGCTTCAGGCGATGGAGCAGCAACAAGCGTCGGGCAACTCATTGAATCGTGCCATCCAGCAGAAATACGCGGGGCAAAATTCTGAAAAAGTCGTCAAGAAGGTCAAAATATTGAGGAAAAAACTCAAGAAAGAGGCCCAGGAGGATGACAAAGCAGGAGATAGCGAAGACACCAAGGGGTTCGTAGTGGAGAGGCCGACGGCCAGATACAGCGACGTGGGCGGCATCCAGGCCATTCTCCAGGAGGTGAGAGAGCTCATTGAGTACCCTCTGACGCACCCTGAAGTGTACGCCCATCTGGGCGTGGAGCCGCCTCGAGGAGTGCTGCTCCATGGCCCTCCTGGAACGGGCAAGTCGATGCTGGCCCACGCCATTGCGGGCGAGTGTGGGGCTACGTTTCTCAAGATTTCGGCGCCCGAAGTGGTTTCGGGCATGTCGGGCGAGTCGGAGCAGAAGCTGCGGGAGCTGTTCGATGAGGCCATTGCGCGCGCGCCGTCCATTATTTTTATTGACGAGATCGACGCTATTACGCCCAAGCGAGAGACGTCGGCGCGCGGCATGGAGAAGAGGATTGTGGCGCAGCTGCTCACGAGTACGGACTCGCTGAGTCTGGAGAACACGGGCGGCAAACCGGTCGTGCTCATTGGAGCCACGAACCGACCGGACGCGCTGGACTCGGCGCTGCGTCGTGCCGGGCGGTTCGACCGTGAAATCTGTCTAGGAATTCCCGATGAAGAAGCCCGAGAGAAGATCCTGCGCGTGCTGGCGCGCAAGATGACGCTGGAGGGAGACTTTGACTTCGCTGCGCTCGCGCGCCGTACGCCCGGATACGTTGGTGCCGATCTCGTGTCGCTCACGAAGGAGGCGGCGGTTGGTGCCGTGAACCGCATCTTCACCAACATCGACGCGGTCAAGAAGATGACAGCGCAGGTGGAGGCCACTAGCGTGTCTGGCGAGACAGAGACGTCAGAAGCTGGTACGAGCGACGACGCGATGGAGGTGGATTCGACCCAGGAGAAACCCCCAGCGAACAAGCCCAAGGACGACGCCCAGGAAGCTCCTTCAGCGGCTGACGACTTGCGCGCGCAGGTGGAGCCGTTTACCGAGGCGCAGCTAGCGCAGCTTAGCATCACCATGGGTGACTTTGAAGCTGCGTTGCCCAAGGTGCAGCCGAGCTCCAAGCGCGAGGGCTTCGCCACGATCCCGGACGTCACGTGGGAAGACATTGGTGCGCTCAGCGAGGTTCGCGACGAGCTGTCGCTTGCAGTGCTCCAGCCGATCGCCCACCCAGAGCGCTTTGCGGCGCTTGGGTTGTCCATGCCCGCCGGCGTGCTGCTGTACGGACCGCCTGGTTGCGGTAAGACGCTGCTGGCCAAGGCCATTGCCCACGAAAGTGGAGCCAACTTCATCAGCATCAAGGGGCCCGAACTGCTCGACAAGTACGTGGGCGAGTCAGAGCGGTCGGTGCGTCAGGTCTTCCAGCGCGCTCGTGCGTCCTCTCCGTGTGTCGTGTTCTTCGACGAACTGGATGCGCTGGCGCCTCGACGCTCGGGCGGCGCCGGGGGTGACAGTGGCGGCAACGGCGTCAGCGAGCGCGTCGTGAACCAGTTGCTGACGGAGATGGATGGCCTGGACGGCCGCAGGAACGTGTTCGTGATCGCAGCGACGAACCGTCCGGACATCATCGACCCCGCCATGCTGCGTCCTGGGCGGCTGGACAAGCTGCTCTACGTGCCTCTGCCCAAGGCTTTGGAACGCCACCAGATCCTGAAAACGGTCTCTGCCAAGTGCGCGCTGGCGCCTTCGGTCCAGCTGGAGGACATCGCAGCGGATCCTCGTTGCGAGGGCTTCAGTGGCGCCGATCTGAGTGCCTTGGTGCGGGAAGCCGGCGTCACAGCGCTGCGCGAGACGGACTTCTCCAAGCTCGAGGCTGGCGCTGCCATCGACATTGGCATCGAGCACCACCACTTCCTCAGCGCGTTCGACCGCGTCTTCCCGTCCGTATCGCGTGCGGACCAGCGCATGTTCGACCGCATGAAGAAGAACTTGCGCAAGTCCCGCTCGGTTATGACTCGAAACAGCAGCAGCACGGCCGTCACTGCTGCGGCAACTGAAGGCCAAGTGGATGGCGCTAAGAGCGACGCGCCTGTGAAGGACGACGTCGATATGTCGGAAGGCAAGCACTAAGGATTGTATTTTTGAGGGTTTTTTTGCCAGGAGAGTGTATCCTGAACGCATAGAATATAGTGCACATTGACATCAATTACCTTCTTGAAGCTTTAGAGGTGTGACGGCCACGGGCCAACGTGTCCCATTCGAGAACTTCACCATCAACTCGGAAGGAGAAGATCGACGCAGTCGTGAAATTCGCGCCCAAGCTGCCGGAAATGGAGGCGTTAGCTCTGGTGCGCGCCAAGTACTTGTAGGTGCGCTGTCTTGTAGGATTTCCCGCCGAAATGTAACGCGAGCCCAAGATTCCCAGGCCTGGGAGCATATCAACCTTATCGTTGGGAAGAAGAAGGTCGGCGATAGCTTGATCGAACCCGTGCTGCTGCACACTGCATCAGATCAATGGAAACTACGACACATTCCAAGCGGTAGTCATTCGGCCAAGTGTGTCGAGTATTCCATCAGACAGCCCCAGTGCCCATGAGGCTACGGGTGACGAAGGGTTTCCAGTCGGAGATGAAGGAGAAAGCGAGGCTGCACCAGGACTTAACAGTCGCCGACTGAACCAGGCTCGCTATCGATGCAAGCAACAAGCCAGGGCGCTTCAGCTCGAGCCGAACGTGAACCTTCTCCGCCGTGAGATCCGCCGGCTGAAACGCTAGACGCCACTGCCAACCAGAGCTCGGGAACTTTGGTGCCCAAGATGTTCGTTTTGCTAGAAACCATATTCTGCTCCCCTGGAACATGAGAACTCGAGACGCACACGAGACTTCCATGCCCCTGCAAGCACAGCCTTGCGGAGACGTGCAAGTTGGAGACCTGTCGGTATTAACGCGCTGGAGGAGCAGCTACGATGCTTATGGCGATACTTTGAAGAGCCCGACATTCAACTACAGCGAGTCGATGCGGTAGCTCGGATCGTTTTGACGGCTACTGCGGAGGTCAACTTGACCTGTCGGAGTTCACGTTGAGGAACGTCGCCAATCGCTCGGGAAGATCTGCAAGTGGCAGACTCAAGCGCAAGCGCCTTGTCGGCCAGCGGCTGCAATGTAAATGTTTGTCCATTTCCTTATTGACGAAAAGAGCGGCCGCGTGGTGCGAGTTGACACCAAGATCGACCTGGCGGGACTGCTACTCCGCGTAATTGGCAGCTTGGAGAGACTTGTGGCTGTACGAGGACGAGACGTGGTCCGGTACGAAAGATAATTTGCCAACGACGACCTTGACTTTAACATTTTTTTATCGTGAGGATTATCAGGTGCTTCATACTTTATCGTGACGTGAGGATTATCAAGTACTTCATATTGTTTTTACGTAACGAGAACTTTGTTTGTTTTGCAACTGAACTGAAACTCCTGTGGCTCTCCAAGTACAATAGGTAGATTTGGCTTTTGCATTGCCTTGCTGACGATTAAAATACCCATTTCAAAAGAAAAAAAACTTTGAAGACTTGGCATCGTTGAACACCAGCACGATTTTTTTAAATGCAAGTAAAATGAAATATTGACGAGCTGCTCAACCCCACTACCCTGAGGTTCACTTGGCTGCCGTCGTGTTCAGTCGTTGCCGTTGCGTTCCCTTCGAGAAACCTACAAGTGGCGGCCACGCAGGAGAGCAAGATGGTCCATCTTCGACACCGACGGCACAAACTTGACGATGTCATCGATTTTCGCCTTCACCTCGGGTGTGATCTTGTCGACGAACTCCAGGGACTTGAGGTTCTCCTCCAGCTGCGATGGACGACTAGCGCCAATCAGCACGGTCGACGCATTCTCGTTCGAGACCGCCCACGCCATGGCCATCTGGGCGAGCGAGCAGCCAAGCTCCTCGGCGATGGGCTTGAGCTTGTCCGCCAGCTCCACTCGCTCGGCAAAGCCCGCGGAAAACGGACTTCCCTCCTTGAACATGGGCGTCGTGTAGCGTGATCCATCGGGCTTACCGGCGCTGTACTTGCCCGTAAGGGTCCCAAACGCCAGCGGCGACCACGTCGTGAGACCAAGTTTGTACTTCTTGTACAGATCCACGAACTCGAACTCCACTTTGTTGCGCACGAAGATGTTGTACTGAGATTGCTCCACGATGGGGCGGATCAAGCCGAGACGATCAGCGATCTCGCAGGCTTCGCGGATGTCCGAGGCCAGCCACTCGCTGGTTCCCCAGTAGAAGGCCCAACCTTGATCGATCACAAAGTTCATGGCCCTCACGGTCTCTTCAATGGGCGTGTAGGGCTCCGGTCGATGCGAGAAGATGACGTCCACGTATTCAAGGTCGAGGCGTTTGAGCGACGCCTTGATACCTTCCACGATGTGCTTGCGACTGTTGCCCTGGTCGTTGGGGCCCGCGTCCGTGAACCCCTTTGAGCCGCTGAAGACTTTGGTGGAGATGACGAGGTCTTCGCGACTCCATTTTTCCTCCTTGATGCCCTTCTTGATGGCTCCTCCCAGAAGTTCCTCCGCTTGGCCGTTGCCATAGATCTCGGCCGTGTCGTAGAAGTTGACGCCGTGCTCGTAGGCGATCTTGACCATCTCGTACCAGCCATCGATGGTGTATTTCTCGTCGTAGTTCATCCAGGAGCCGAGTGCGAGCTTGGACACCAGAAGACCGGAGTCGCCCAGAAATCGGTGGGTCATCTTGCCGGGGGTCGAACTCGAGGACATGGTGCTTTTGGTGCGTGGGGTCGAAGCTTGTGGCTGACGGAAGCAAATGCGAAAGTGACGACGAGATTGGGATTGGTTCGCCGATTTGGCCATCATTGACATAACAGGAGTATTTTACTCGGATTCACTTGGTTTAAGTAGGGATCATTTATGCTCCTGTTTTGACATTTTCAGCGTAATGCACTTCAAGTTGGTGGATCCACTGACGACGTCAGTCTGACGTCACTGAAGGAAAGGGGATAATCGGTTGGAAGCAGAACTTCGTTGACGTTATTGACCAGGCACACCTTAGCATCATTCTTGCGGTCAATTAAGCTTCATGAGATTTACGTCCGGACAAGTAGGAGGTTTCAGTTAATAATCGTTTCAAACGATTATCCTAAGGAAATCCGCTCATTCCTTCAAGGAATAGGAGTATTCATTGGGGTCATTCCTTGAGATGGTAGAGAACTTCAACATCATTCTTGCGGTCAAGTAATCGAGCAATGATAATTCTGCTCCGTGTCCGTACAATAATAATGCAGAGCTTTCACTCATATTTGCATTTCTAGACAGTGTCCACATCTCTTCAAAAGCTTCCGAAATCCTCGGCTCTGAACGACGTTGATACCCCGTCGACCAAGATGACGTACCGCTTCCTTGGGCAATTCGGGTCTGCTCGTGCCCAAGTTCTCGCTCGGCTCGTGGATGTGGGCCAGCGATGCCTACGCGGTGGATGCCTGGTACAAGATGGTGGTCACCGCGTACCAAGGTGGCGTGAATTTCTTCGACACGGCGGAAACCTACGGTGAGACACTGGCCGAACGCAACATGGGCGGCACCATCAAGCGCGGCATCGACGAAGGTGTGTGGAGTCGGGAGGACCTGGTGGTGACGGCCAAGCTGTTCGCCGGACGATCGCGTGGGACCAATCCAGTCCAAACGCCCAGGGTTTGTGCCGCAAGTACATCGTCGAGGGCTTGAAGGCTTCGCTCAAGCGGATGCAGCTCGACTACGTGGACTTCGTCTTCTGCCACCGCGCCGACGCCCTCACCCCCATTGAAGAGACCGTGCGGGCCATGAACTTCGTGATCGAGCAAGGTTGGGCCTTCTACTGGGGAACTAGTGAGTGGTTGACATCCGACATCCAGGAAGCGTGTGAGATCGCCGACCGTCTTGGTCTAATCCACCCCATTGTGGAGCAACCGCAGTACAACATCTTCGAGCGTAACAAAGTCGAGTACGAGTTCTTGGATCTGTACAAGAAGTACAAGCTTGGCCTCACGGTGTGGTCGCCACTGTGCTCGGGTGCCTTGACAGGCAAGTACAGCGCACCGTCGGAGGGCTCTCGCCTGACGACGGAGCTCAAGGCCGGGCCTCCCGCTACGAAGGACATGTTTGCCGAAAAAATCGAGCTGGCCGACAAGTTGAGGCCCATTGCCAAGGAACTCGACTGCTCGCTCGCGCAACTCGTTCTCGCCTGGTGCGTCTCGAATGAGAACGTGTCCACGGTTCTGCTGGGAGCCAGCCGCCCGTCCCAGCTGGAGGAGAACTTGAAGGCGCTGGACTTTGTCGACAAGATCACGCCGGAATTCAAGGCGAAAATTAACGCGGTCGTCAACTTTGTGCCGAAGGTGCCTCGACAAGATAATTTCGCCCGCCTCCGCACCCGTCATTTGTAGGATGTGATCTGAACACGAGGCAGGATTATGTTGTGCTCGTGGCTCGAAGTACTTGGAATAGCAATTCAAACCAAATAGCTTGTCTGAAACGAAGTACTGTTTTCGTGCTTCATTTGGCTCTCCTTTGCCTACAATGCAATACCGCGCTCATCGATAAGGGAAATGTAGTTGCCTCGAGGAGATTTCCTTGTGTTTGATAAAGCACAAAGTAGGCAGGCCTCGCATGGTTGTAGTCATATCCGGATAGCCGTTGGCATGTTGGACAGGAATTGGTAATAGACTCGATTTCCATCGTTGTAATATTTACTATTCCAAGGGTCAGTTTGACTTACTATCTGAAATAATATTACTATTCAGAGATCCGAAGCGTGTAGTATTACGATTTTCAACCTATGATATTTACCTAATATCGGTTTCCACAGGTTTCGATTGCTCTCGTCCGTGCGCTGGCGGTTGTGACGCAGAATTAACTGGCTTCGCAAAGGGCCCATGACGAAGGATCCCGTTGAAAACATTCTTTCCTGAAAAGATGCCGATGAATTGCGACCTAGCCAAACTCGAAAATCGTCGGGAATCTGCGCTGACCAGTCTCCACAAACCACTGGCGGACATCGATGTATTGAGACAGGCGTTCCACATTCCAGGTACGTTTGCCATTAGCTGGGGGAATCGGTAGCTTCCCCAGTACTGCATTGCGTCCATCCACATCGGGGTACTGGTGCTTCGTCACTTCGGCCCATTCTACCCGAAGACAAGCCACTTATCCAGTACAACATCAGACTCTTGGACTAGAGTCGAATCTGCGAACTCTGTTCAGTTTGCGGGGAGACCTCGTTGAAATCTTCTGCACCTGTACTAACCAGCCCCTCATCACTGCACAGCTCGTTACTGTAAGCATGATGCACAGAGCGGCTACAAATGCAACACGAAGATGTTTCTTTGACAGCAGACAAGAAGCAACTTGCAACTGAGTACTTCATCATGCAGCTCGGTGGCGAAGAATCCAGGTAGCGTGGCATCTGCTCCCGCTATGAGCGCGCCTCGCAAGAGGAACACTGTAGCATCGCGTGGGTGAGGTGTGCTGATGAAAGCAACGAGTGATGCTGCTAGCATCGTAGCATGTGATCGGGCAGAAGCGTAGAGTTCACAGGTTGGAGAGATGCCATGTGATTCAAGCGCCATTCATGAAACGTTGAGTTTGCAATGGGTAATATTAGGGAGAATATGTAAATAACGACACTTGCAGATGTACATGTAGTTGTAGGAAAGCTCGCATGTGTATTAGCATGATCAAGCACAGTAGTAAAAACAATGTCACCGATTAGATTGATAAGAGTGAAGGTAGAGGGTTTGCAGTATCGTTGAAGCTCCGAAGGGGGCCCGTGCAGGTATATATCTTGATCGCGAAGAAATCCTCCACCGGTGCGTGGCTGACGACTCACTGCAACTACTTTTCAATTTTTTTGACGTCCGCACAGAAAGCACAGTCGTGATGCAGCGACGACATCGGCGTCAGTCGACCATGGATCACGTTTTGGTCAGTGGAGAGGCTGCGGCAAATTATAGGCGTGATAAGTGGAATACCAGACCTGTAAGGCAATCTTTGTGTGTACTTAGAAGAATGTGGTAGGGGGGGTATCTCGCTAAGTAAGTATGCAAAGTTGATGGTGGAGCGAAGTGTTCTACAAGCTCTTAAACTGGTACCGCTGTAGTTTTGGATTGTACTCGCGGTGATGGTTATTGCAACGATGCCGTTAATGAAGCAGAAGAAAACAGAGCACAACTGCTACTACCGACCGGTGCCGCCGACGCAGAAGATGCCCTCCGTCTCACGGAATCCAGCGTGCGAAACGGGCTAGTCGAGCTGCTTGACCAATCTCACTTACGCCATAATGAACCGCGTCCGGCTCATCTTACGGCGACGACGTTGGAGGCAGAGAACATAGAGCAGTCCGCGGTGGCCCTAGTTACGAATTTTGTCATGGAGGATGACATTGAGTTGACACGTCGTGTTCTCGATAACGCCAATGCCGGCGTAGTTGTTCGGCGCTCGTCTGGTATTCGTTCTGGCTTCGACCCAGAGTTTTGGATTTACTCTTTTCGAACTGTTTCCTTTCGGTCGGGGTGGCCTCGACGAAAAGCGCGGCGTTGCTCTTGGCTTGGGGAAATTTGTGCAGTATTGTCGCCGGCTATCCTCGCGATGATTGGCTTATCACCCGTTTTTTGCGTTGGTGGTGTTTGATGTGATAGCTCGACATCGCGCCTCTGATCTGTATACCTCCGCGCAAAACTTTACCCCAACGTGATGCGAAGCATCACTCATGTCGACAGAGACCAGCTTTTACGTCATGTACAAAATCTTGAGGCTAGTCGCAAAGCTATTGCGGCAAACACAAGGTTACCGGATCCGCTATTGTGAGAGTTATCAGTAATTGATCTCCTCTCTGCAGTAAGAACTGGTCTTCGAGAGTTTTACGGTTCCAATCAGGAACGAGGCCAAGCCCGGACCAGACGTTTGTCGATGCAGCTTGCTTTCGGTCAACCGGCCATATATTTTTTTCCTCACGCCGGATTGCAGTACTTCCTATCGGGTTGCTAATCTTGCGGGCGAAATGGCAGATGATCTTCTGGGTGCAGCTCGTGATACCCTCGCGGAGTGTCTAGAATACACGAAGGCAAAGCTCGGGGGTATTGCAACTGCTAATCCAGTAACATGTGCTCGCTACTTTAAATATGTCATGGAAGTTCTCGTGGAGGTTGTTCTCAATTGGGACATCGAGAAGAAATGCTTAGGGGTAACAGAGGCTTTCTCGTTGACGGAAGCTCAAGGATGGAAATTTACATGGCCATATGCTAGTATGGATCACTGGTATGGCGAAAACTGTCGATGAATACTATTCGGCATGCAAATCCGTCGCTGTGCAGAAGAAGCTGACTGAATACGTTGCTTCCATTGCATCGTCATCTTTCCCGATTTATGATACATTGTGTCCGCGCTGTAGTACGGTTCCGCTGGCACCGGAGCCATTCACAGCGGAGGCATTTCAACGGTCAAAACATTTGCGGAAAGACCTACCACAGCCAAATATGTTGAGTGTCTTTCGACGTTTGGCTCAGATGAAATTGTCCGGCTTCGCATAAAGACACACGCCTACGTCCCGCTAATAAGGAGTGTTTTCAAGTGCAATCACGATGTGAAGTTCTTGAATGGAGCAAGTTGCAGTAACCCAGAGTTCCCTGCTACAATATACGATAAAGTCAGTGAAGCAAGCTAACGAGTGGATCGCTCTGCCAGCGGCGCAAAAGAAGCGACCACCGTTTCCGTCGTCAGGTACTTGTTTTCGATGATTAAGTTCAAGCGCTGGTGGTTCCTAAGCCTGATTGATTACAAACGAGCTGCCGCATTTCCAAAGGCGAAAGCGCTGCTGGACGGGCTGCCGTTTTCAGTCCGCAAGAAATGCCTACTTTCGTTGAGACTATTTGTAGTCCCGTTCATGGAAAAAGCACCAGCTACCTGACTTTTGAGAGGGCGCAATTCCCATTGCCACCACGTTATGGGCCTGAGCATGAACGCGAGCTCTGGAATACCAGCAGGAAATACCAGTAAGATGGTACGCATATCAGAAGAACTCTTCATCGTTCTCACCAATCGGCTGCTGAAGGCGGCGGGTCATACTTCTACGAGACCAAACGCACCAGCTGCTGGACTCGCGTAACACGACGCGACTGATCCTGTCGGTACTACCTCGACGCGACCGCGCGGAGAACTACTGTTTGATGTGGGCCTCCCATCAATACCGACGACGTGTCAGCAGTGCCTGAACAGAGAAAGCAGGAAGACACGAACAGGTCTGCTAACTCCAAGAAAGATCGTAAATGAGAACCGTCTGGATGATCGCTCAAGCTTAGAACCGCTAAATCGGATGGATGCGCAAATCCAAGAGTCAACCAACTCGTATTGCATTCGCAGCAACACAAGGTAGCGGCGGATAGCAAATTTTGCTTCATTTTACTAAATACAACTTCGTCTTGTGCTTCCACCTCGTACTAAGTCTTATGGAGCGGATAGGAACACTTACTTCTTCATTGTAGTCGCGCACGACTTCATCACCCAGCTCCCGGAGAGCTACGACAGGTGGGCATGAAGGGCGAGCAGGGGGTCATGCAACGTGCAAGCTTGAAATATTTCGCACTTACGGTGCTGTGGTGACGACACAGGCAACATGCATGTAATTTATCAGTTTCTTCAGGTGTTACTTCATACAGTGCTAACGGTACCTGTCACTCTTAACTTAAGTATTGTACCTTTCGCAATTGGTATATTTGCCTGTACATGTTCTCTGGATTTTAATCCAAAGTCCATCCCACGATTGCAACGAGGGTCAGAATACGATCATAATGTATACCCTGCTAAATTCGGTAGCATCGTCTTATGAAAACTACCAGAAGAACTCTCTATATAACATAGCCGCTCAAAACTACTTTCTGTACCTAAATGTTGACCCATCCAGAAAACAATAGCATTAAAAACCTGTAGAAAAGAATAGACGCGAAATATGCTTTGTCTGTGAGAAAAAAATCCCGCAACATTACTGATTTTAACTGTTCTCGCGCAACATTTTAGATTTTATCTGCCTTCAAACAACATGCAGCTCTGGGTGGTGCAATTTGGAACTGCAAGAGGCGGTCAACGGAATGCTGCTACATATGCCATCGTTAACGTGCCGCAGAATATGGAGATGAGCGTTATGAATTGGCCGTCGAACATACCGTGCAGATGCTGCGGCTGCGAAGGAGGCGCAGCAGATGCACCGCAAGTCTTTACAGTATATTTGTTGCTTTTGCTTTATGTCTGGACTTAACCAGTTGTTCTTGTGCTCTTCTACCCTTGTGCTTTTCAACAGTATTTGTATATTCGTAACAGACTTATCTAAGCCTCCGTGCTGCCTTTGCTTTGCTGCTTGACTATTTAGGGCTAGCTTCACGAAACAAATTCTCTGGATTTGATATCCAGAGTCCTACCAGAGGTCTGAACTCTACTTAAATAGTATACCCTTGTCAATCCGATTACGAGTAGGTCACACAAAAAAATATCCTTCATAAAATGATATTATGTGTGAAGGTTGACATATCAGGTGAATATGAATCCAACAAACCTGTTAGAAGTGATACCCTCTTTGATTTGAATATACCTGCAACATTTAATTATATGTCACACTCGTGCAACCTAATAGATTTATTTGCCGAAACAGGTCGCGGCGTAACGTAAAGAGAGTGCCCGATTGCAAAAGGAGGGGGTGAACGTCACAGAAAAAAACTGAGGTGAGCGTGTGCGAGGCGCGTAGCCACAGCAAACCCGCGCGGGGAGCCCGTATCAGCAGGGCCGCGCGGTATTTGCGGAGGCGGGCCCAGCGCCGAGCTCAACAGCGAGCCGAGCATTATACTGTCCAGATCTTAGAACCTCTTTACCCGCAGGAGCGCAGCGACTGCGTTTGCGACGCGAAGCGGAGCAAAGATGACATCCGTTTGCGCATCCCAGGATAAAACTAAGTATCGACTTGATTAAACTATGCCTCCCCGGCACAGTACGGGGCAAGCAGACGCTGCCCTACTACATGTACGACACGATGCCAGTGGAGGTGTGATTTTCCATCGATTGAGAATCCGGCAAGCTATATACAAAGCCGCGACTTCGCACGGAACAGCTCTGGATTTTACATTAATCGCTAAGGCGTGATCCTAAAGCTGCTGGTGTTGTGAATCTTCGTTGGTTGAAAGGTTGGCAATTTGTTGGATATATTACTTCTTCGACAAAGCCGTGCCCGGAACAGCTCTGGATTTTATGTTAGCACTCATTCTATAGCCCGACTAGCCCTAGAGTTAAACTTACTTTTGTATAGAATGCCACAGCATTGTGTTTTGTGTGTGTGTAAGTTACAGGGTGTTCAGCACCGAGGACAGGTGTCATCTTTGCTCGCTGCGCGACGCAAACGCAGTCGCTGCGGGTAAGAGGTTCTAAGATCTGTTCAGTACAGTGCTCGGCTCACTGTTGAGCTCGGCGCTGGGCCCACCTCCGCAAATACCGCGCGGCCCTGCTGATACGGGCTCCCCGCGCGGGTTTGCTATGGCTACGCGACCTCGCACACGCTCACCTCCGTTGGTCTTTTCTACATCACATTTACCCCTCCTTTCTGAAACGGGGCAAGCAGCCACAGTCCATGTAGTAGCTCTGAAAAAATAAATTTCAGAGAAGGTGCAATGGGATAATCAGTCACGGAAGGCTATATCGTGACTAATCAAGATGAGCAGGAAGCGATCGCGTATATATGAGGACATCAATTCTCATTCATCGTTGATCGTTGCTATTTTGTGTGGCCTCCTACTTCAAGTGTAGTAGATGAGACCGAACGAAGGCTTAGTAGAGCCCCACATCACAGCCGAGTGTCTGGATGGCCAACCACGCGCAAGTACGCGGCGAAGACGGTGCCATGCCCATGGACAACACGGCGTTGCTGGCCAGTACCAACTACGTGTACGACAAGCTCACGACGCCCAACAGCGGAGACACGCCCGTAAACGGCCGCTCGTCGGCCTCAGGCTCCACGCGGCCAGTCCAGCCGCCTCAGAGCCAGGATGAACAGGACGGCCAAGATGGCCAGCCACAGGACCAGGGAGAGGGCTGTGACGACCTCATGCAAGGCATCAACAGCTTCTGGGCCATCGTGTTCCCCGTGTGCGTGACTATGATCGTGGCCAGCCTCGTGGTGGTTAACTACCGCAGCTCCAGCATCGAGGCCAGCATGTCCACGTACCTCGTGTACGGCGCCTCTGGCTCGGACTCGAGCGGCAGCGGCAGCAGCAGCAGCAGCAGCGGCTCGGGCATCGGTGAGTCGCTGGTGAACGCCCTCGTGATCATCGGCGCCATCGCCGTACTGACTGGACTCATGGCGCTGCTGTACAAGTACAACTACGTGAAGTTCCTGAGCGGCTACATCATGTTTGCATCTACGGCCATCCTGAGCTTCGTGGGCGGCCAACTCGTGGACGCCATCGTGAACGACCAGTTCGGCTGGGCCGTGGACTGGCCGTCCTTCCTCTTCATCATGCTCAACTTCGGCTTCGTGGGCGTCATCTCCATCTTCTACCAGAAGGGAATGCCCAAGTTCGTGCTGGACGGCTACCTCGTCATGGTCAGCGTCATCCTGGCCTGGGAGTTCTCCATGTGGCCCGAGTGGACCACCATCACGTTTTGCGTCATGTTCGCGTGCTACGATCTCTGCGCCGTGCTCACGCCCTGCGGCCCGCTTAAGTACCTCATCGCACTCATTCAGGAGAAGCAGACGCCGCTGCCTGGTCTGCTGTTTGAGGCCGATATTCGTGACGGCGTCTCGCATGATCACCACCGACAGCAACAGCAGCAGAAGCATCTACAGGAACGCCAGCAGCAGGAACAGCGCCGCCCGAAGAACACGCCCCCAGATGACCTCAACCTAGCGCAGCGACGGTCGTCGTCGGCTATTTCATGTTCGCCCAGTGAGAACAGAAATGCCAACACGTCCGTGACCAACATCAACAACAACTTGCCGCCTCGAATCCCAATCGCGGCACCCGTCCTGTCAGCTCTGCCCCCAACGGATCATACGGAGTCGTCCTCGATCCCGGTGATGTCGCCCGGACGTCCTTGCAATGTGGCCGAGTCCAGCTTCACCACGTACGAGTGTGAGACGATGGAGGCGCTCGTGAGCTTGTTGATCGTCTTCTACGAGACGTTCAGCCCGGAGGATACGTGGAAGGCCCCCCAAGTGGCCGAAAAGTTCTTCCCGACGCAGGACCGCCTGTGGCTGCTGATCTTCCACAAGTACTACGTCTGCTCGTGCTCGATGGACATGCCTTGCCCCGTGCAGGCAAAACGCGATCGTCGCCAGCGTCACCGCGAAGAGGAAGAGGAGGACGACAGGACCATTAAGCTGGGACTGGGCGACTTTATCTTCTACAGTGTGCTGGTCGGCCGTGCAGCCATCAAGGACTTCTCAACCTTCGCCGTGACCTTCGTGTGTATCGTCATGGTACGTCAAGCTCAATGTGCATATTGGACATTATTTGTCGATCTGACGCTCGTTTCGCTTTTGCAGGGTCTTGGAGGAACATTTTTCCTGTTAGCTGTGCTGCACAAAGCGTTTCCTGCTCTACCCTTCTCGATATTCTTGGCCACAGCGTTCTACTTCCTGACCGAGTACGTCTTCATCGACTTCTGCAGCTTCATGATGACGTTCCCAGCCGCAGTGTAGTGGAAATTGCCTACCCGGGCAGGCCGGGGGTGGAGTTTGTTTCTACGGATACGAACTGTCGATGATGTTCTTTCAGATCTTTGCAGGTGACACAGACCTCACGTTGGCCAAAAGGATAAGACACCTCACTTTTTCCCGCCAATTTTGTGAGTTTTTTCATTCAAATTTTGCACAATTAGAGTGTTATAGTATGACATAGTACTATTTTGGACTCTACTACCAACCCTGATGTTGGAAAATGATTTTTCTCGGCACGTGGTGAAGCAGAGGTTGGTTTGATTATTGACATTTTGTGCTCCTGTTGTGGCATTTTTAGGATCAACTGGAATCATTATTATCTTCTTCATCCGACACATGTTCAATGGACATTGGTCGTTGACACTACATGTACATATGACTAGCCAACACCATTCATGCCATCAAGTAATCGAGTAGAAAAGTGATCTGCATTGGCGCTGCCAGACAACGATCCCCAGAGATTTAAATCATTGGTTGTCACTATGACTAGCCAGACTTCAACACCATTCATACCATCAAGTAATCGAGTAGAAACGATCATGCAACCCTAAAGTGATCTGCATTGGCGCTGCCAGAACTACGATCCAGAGATTTAAACCCTCCGTGGACAATGCAGAGCATTTCCTCATTCTTGAATTTGCTCGACAGTGTTCACACCTCTTCAAAAGCCTCCGAAATCCTCCAGTCACAATGGCTCTGAACGAAGCTGATACCCCGTCGACCAAGATGACGTACCGCTTCCTAGGCAACTCGGGTCTGCTCGTGTCCAAATTCGCACTCGGCTCGTGGATGTGGGCCAGCGATGCCTACACGGTGGATGCCTGGTACAAGATGATGCTCACCGCGTACCAAGGTGGCGTGAATTTCTTCGACACGGCGGAAACCTACGGTGAGACGCTGGCGGAGCGCAACATGGGCGGCGCCATCAAGCGCGGCATCGACGAAGGTGTCTGGAGTCGGGAGGACCTGGTGGTGACGGCGAAGTTGTTCGCCGGGACGCGCGCGTGGGACCAATGCGGTCCAAACGCCCAGGGTTTGTGCCGCAAGTACATCGTCGAGGGCTTGAAGGCTTCGCTCAAGCGGATGCAGCTCGACTACGTGGACGTCGTCTTCTGCCACCGCGCCGACGCCCTCACCCCCATTGAAGAGACCGTGCGGGCCATGAACTTCGTAATCGAGCAAGGTTGGGCCTTCTACTGGGGAACTAGTGAGTGGTTGGCATCCGACATCCAGGAAGCGTGTGAGATCGCCGACCGTCTTGGTCTGATCCACCCCATTGTGGAGCAACCGCAGTACAACATCTTCGAGCGTAACAAAGTCGAGTACGAGTTCTTGGATCTGTACAAGAAGTACAAGCTTGGCCTCACGGTGTGGTCGCCACTGTGCTCGGGTGCCTTGACAGGCAAGTACAGCGCACCGTCGGAGGGCTCTCGCCTGACGACGGAGCTCAAGGCCGGGCCTCCCGCTACGAAGGACATGTTTGCCGAAAAAATCGAGCTGGCCGACAAGTTGAGACCCATCGCCAAGGAACTCGACTGCTCGCTCGCGCAACTCGCTCTCGCCTGGTGCGTCTCGAACGAAAACGTGTCCACGGTTCTGCTGGGAGCCAGCCGCCCGTCGCAGCTGGAGGAGAACTTGAAGGCGCTGGACTTTGTCGACAAGATCACGCCGGAGGTCAAGGCGAAGATCGACACGTTCGTCAACTTTGTGCCGAAGGTGCCGCAACAAGATAAGTTCGCCCTCCTCCGCGCCCGTCATTTGTAGGATGTAATGATCCGAAGATGAGGCAGAATGTTGCACACTACAGTAACGGTGTGATCGTGGTTCGCGACACACGTTGGATTTTAATAATTCAAGAGTTTGTCCCAACCAAAGTTCCGTGTGTTTTATCACTTTTCTTAATTCTCTCATTCAAAAAAATAGCGCAGTTCTTCTTTGATGATATCATGGAAATCGAATGACGTCCCCGTGTAGATCAAAATGTCAGGGCAGAAATGAAATGAAACTCGGAAAGCGGGGTTGAAGCAAAGCTTTACTTGGCGAAAATAAAATAAGATAGCTACATCAACCCGCTCTTGATTCTTGTGACTTTGATTTTGCCGAACAAGAAATTTAATCGAGGGCACATTGACATAGTAGCTGACGTTAAACGAGCCGTGCAGTTTTATTCTTAAGTATCTCCATGTTGACTACCTACAGCAGTTAAGGTGCCCGCAAGCACTTCACGTCAAACAATGTTGGAAAATAGATGCTGAACACTTGTTCAAATGCAAAGTAAGCTTTCTCTTCGGTGATCACGGTCGTACAGCGTTTGCCAATGTCGTTACTCCGCCAGCACGTCACTCCAGTCTTGCTCTTGATCAGAGAGCGGTGTCCAGTGTCCACCAGCTGCAGTTCCGTCATTACACTAGCCTAGCCTAACACGAAATACACGGACGGCTTACAACTGTTCTTCCGTGCGTCGTGTTGGCGTGAAGTTCCTGCTCGCAGTTCTGTCAAGCCGCAGGAATGTTGCACCGGGGGCTAGAACTACCGGGGGCTAGAGTACCCTCTCTTTGGCTATTGGCATTCCTGTGTCCGGGCTGCTGATACCGTCGGCTTCCGTGGGGCTGCCGATACCCACTTCCTCACGCTACGAGGCGAACTGCAACGACTTGGCTGTCGGCTCCACGTTACTCTGTATTCTCTGTTAGCGGTGCTGTACCGGGCCGGCAAGCACGCTGTCTGGGGTCTGCTGCGGCTTGTGGGTTCCGCGGCTAATCGTGTTCTGCCTACTCCTATAAAGTGCAATCCTCGGCGGTCAGCTCCATCGGCCTCAGCCGCCCGTTGGCTTCTCTTCTCCCTCAGGCAGCAACCGTGACTCTTCAACCGAAGATCGCCACGCGGTTCCGGACGGCTACTACCTGCACGATCTTCTTCCAGTTGCTCGTTCAGGGGACCGCCTCTTGACGTCCTTCTGCTCCTCCCCGTCCTTCGTCCTGCGCACCAGCTGCCTTGCTTTCGAGCTTCCGGGGAAGACAGGGATCCAAGGATTTCAATCCTCTTACTGCAACAACGAGTACTGTAGCTACAACGAAACCGAGTGATTCGTTGATTCGTTCGTTACTCCTCTGACATACGGATCACAGGATGTGAATTCACAGGTGACGCTGACGCAGGAAGGCAAGAGGATTCACATCCGGCACAGTCGGAGCGACGCTGTATATGGCGTCAATCTTGGCCTTTACCTCCGGCGTGATCTTGTCCACGAACTCCATGGCCTTGAGGTTCTCTTCGAGCTGCTGCGGGCGACTCGCGCCCACGAGAACCGTTGACACATTCTCATTGGAAGCGATCCACGCAGTCGCCAGCTGTGGCAGCGAGCATCCAACTTCAGCGGCAATCGGCTTCAACTTGTCGGCAATTGCCACACGCTCGTCAAACGTGGGCACCATGGCACGACCAGCGAAGGCAGGCTTCGTGAAGCGCGAGCCATCGGGCTTACTGCTGCTGTACTTGCCCGTCAGTGTCCCGTAGGCCAGTGGGGAGAACGTCGTAAGTCCCAGCTTGTACTTCTTGTACAGATCCGCGTACTCGAACTCCACCTTGTTGCGCTCGAAGATGTTGTACTGAGACTGCTCCACGATGGGGCGGATCAGACCAAGACGGTCGGCGATCTCACACGCTTCCTGGATATCGGAAGCCAGCCACTCGCTGGTTCCCCAGTAGAAGGCCCGGCCTTGCTTGATGACAAAGTTCATGGCTCGCACCGTCTCCTCAATGGGCGTGTAGGGCTCCGGACGGTGGCAGAAGACCACATCGACATAGTCGAGCTGCAGTCTGGCGAGCGATGTCTTCATCCCCTCCACGATGTGCTTACGGCTGATACCTTGGTCGTTCGGTCCAGACTCTGTGAAGCCCTTGTAGCCGGCAAAGAGCTTGGTAGTGACCACGAGGTCTTCACGGGCCCAGATGCCTTCCTCGATGCCCTTCTTGATGGCGCCGCCCATGTTTTCTTCCGCCTGGCCGTTGCCGTAGATCTCGGCATTGTCGAAGAGGTTGACGCCGCAGTTGAAAGCCGTTGTCATCATCTCGTACCACGCGTCCACGGTCTGGTACTCTTCACGGAACATCCAGCTTCCGACAGACAGCGTCGACACCAGCAGACCCGAGTTGCCGAGGAAGCGGTACTTCATCTTGGAGACGGCGGCTGGAGACATCTTGAGGACGAAAAGGTGACTGTTGATAGCTTGGTTCGTGTGCTTCGAGGCAAATGTTGGAATGAGAAGTGAGGTGAACTTGCGCTGAGGTGGAAGCGGCACTGAGACGGGCTTTGTAGATTATGCATTGAGTGCAAGTACGTCGACAAGAACACTGCACTCTGATTTGCTCCAACGAATCCAATTGCCTCGAAGGTACCATACTGATCCCCTATGTATACATGTCTGGTACAGTATGTATGTATGTCGGTAGACAACGCTTACGCTGTGCAGCGATTATGCAGGTCACAGCCGCTGGATGATGCAGCTCATGGTTAGAGGTCTGGTCGCTATACCTTGATGATGCAGTTCATGAATAGCGGTCTCAAAAGATGGTACGATGCTCGTTGAGACACAAGGCCGTCCTCCCCCTAGGCACTTGCAACTTCCTGCGTATTCCGTATTCAACCCTTGAACCCCACAATCTCTTCACTCCGCAATGGCTCCCGCAACAGCTTCACCTAAGATGACCTACCGTTTCTTGGGGGACTCCGGGCTCCTCGTGTCCAAGCTCGCGCTAGGTTCGTGGATGTTTCTGGACCAGACCCACACTGTGGACGCTTGGTTTGAAATGATGGAGACTGCATTCAAGCAGGGTGTGAACTTCTTCGACTCGGCCGAAAACTACGCTTTGGGCCAAGCCGACGTCCTCATGGGAGGTGCCATCAAGAAAGGCATCGATGAGGGTGTTTGGAGTCGAGAGGATCTCGTGGTGACCGCCAAAATCTTCAGCGGCATCAAGGGATTCAGGAACGGCACCCCCAACAGCCAGGGGTTAAACCGCAAGCACCTGATTGAGGGCACCCAGGCCGCGCTGGGCCGCATGGGCCTCGAGTACGTGGACGTGATCTTCTGCCACCACCCTGAGCCGTGCACGCCCATTGAAGAAACCGTGAGAGCTATGAACTACATCATCAAGCAGGGCTGGGCGTTCTACTGGGGCACGAGCAACTGGCCTGCGAGCTCCATCTTCGAAGCGTGTGAGATCGCCGATCGCCTCGGCTTGATCCGCCCCATCGTAGAGCAGTCGCAGTACAACATCTTCGCTCGTGGCCGTGTTGAATACGAGCTCACGCCGCTGATCAAGCGCTATAAATTCAGCGTGACGTCTTGGTCGCCGCTGTCGTTCGGCACGCTCAGTGGCAAGTACAGCGCCAGCGTGCCTGAGGGTTCTCGCTTTTCCACGGAGGCCATGCAGACGGGTCCGTACGGCGGCGAGGTGTTCACCAGCCAAGTCCAGAAGGCCGACAAGCTCAAGGTCATCGCGGAGAAGCTGGGCTGCTCGATGCCGCAAATGTCCATCGCCTGGTGCATTGCCAACGAACACGTGGCGACCGTCATCATCGGAGCGAGCAAGGCGTCGCAGCTGGAGGAGAACTTGAAGGCGCTGGCGTTCGTGGACAAGATCACGCCCAAGGTGAAGGCGGAGATCGACGACATCGTCAAGTACGAGTTCACGCCTTGGGTGGACCCGCTGCAGGAGGTCCGCATGAGGCATTTGTAGACGCGTAGCTCTGGAGAAGCAGCATGATACGAAGAGCAGCAAGCCTTCTTTTGAACACTTTGCTTTTTACGGACTCCACAACGATTGTACATTTCCGTTAGTGCTGGGCTGAAAACTAGGGGCGATCATGCAGATGAGCTCATGCTTTCTCTTCGCAGTAGTGTGATATAGCGTCGCAGTTATCCAGACAATCAGCGTTCTCACTTGAACCAAATTCCACAGTTGGCAACTTCACTTTGTGCAAGTTGGTCAAGATCAGCCAGAGCCACATGATCTTTCTGCCAAAACACGGTTGGTTGAACCTGAGGTCAGGAAGTCTCCATTCCGGAATTGACTCTCTTTCCAGTAATATGACTGCTCCTACGAAGATGACCCACCGGTTCCTGGGCAACTCGGGCCTGCTCGTGTCCAAGTTTGCTCTCGGGTCATGGATGTTTCAAGACGAGAGGAACACGGTCGATGCCTGGTACCAAATGATGAAGACGGCGTTCAAGCGCGGTGTCAACTTGTTCGACTCGGCTGAGAACTACGCGCTCGGTCGGGCTGATGAACTCATGGGCGGCGCCATCAAGAAGGGCATCGACGACGGCGTATGGAGCCGCGAGGATCTGGTAGTCACTTCAAAGATCTTTAGCGGGGCGAAAGGCTTCGCCAACGGGACGCCCAACAGCCAAGGACTCAATCGAAAGCACCTGATCGAAGGCACTCAAGCTTCGCTTGGCCGCATGGGTCTCGAGTACGTCGACGTCATCTTCTGCCACCACCCCGACGCCTTCACTCCCATCGAGGAGACTGTCCGTGCGATGAACTACGTCATCGAACAAGGCTGGGCGTTCTACTGGGGCACCAGCAACTGGTCGGTGAGCGAGATCACCGAGGCGTGTGAGATCGCCGACCGCTTGGGTCTCATCCGCCCCATCGTCGAGCAATCGCAGTACAGCATCTTTGAGCGCAACCGCATCGAGTTCGAGCTGGTGAATCTGTTTAAGAGGTACAAGCTGGGTATTACGGCGTGGTCTCCGCTCGCCTTCGGGACGCTGACCGGCAAGTACAGCTCCGACCCGCAAGGCTCGCGTATGTCCACGGAAGAGATGCGCAGTGGACTGTGGGGCACCAGCTTCGACGAACGCGTCGCCAAGGCCGACAAACTCAAGCCCATTGCAGCCGAACTCAACTGCTCGCTGCCTCAACTAGCGCTGGCCTGGTGCGTCACGAACGAAAACGTGTCATCCGTGATCTTGGGCGCCAGTCGACTCTCGCAACTGGAGGAAAACCTTAAAGCGCTGGACTTCGTGGACAAAATCACTCCCCAAGTGAAAGCCAAGATCGATGCCATCGTCAACTTCGAGCCAAGTCATCCGATCCCCGACCACCTGCGCGAGATCCGCAAGCGGCACTTGTGAGCACTTCAACGTGGTTTTACGTCCTTTAACGTCTTTTAGGTCATTTTTACGTGTAAAATGCGGGTGGTAATGTAAGGGTTACACTTCCATAACCAGAAGATGCTTGCAATCTGCCGAGGAGCTCTCAAGCGCAGATCGTTGACCATGAGCGTCTCCCGCCGCGTGAGCACCAGCCGCATGACGACGGACGCCGATAACAACATCGTGCTGTCCCCGGAGAAGCCCACGGCCGCCGTGGTGTTCCTGCACGGGCTGGGCGACACGGGCCACGGCTGGAGCGACGCCATGGCGATGCTGGCCAAGGGCCTGCCGCACGTCAAGTTCGTCCTGCCCACGGGTACGGGGCAACGTAGCCATATAGATACTGCCTATTCCTAACCTCTGGTATGTGTTATACAGCTTCATCCATGCCGGTTACGCTCAATATGGGCATGCGTATGCCCGCATGGGTAGGAACAACTAGGAACGACTGGAGGTGATTAATAGGGTTTCTAATAGGGGTTATTTGGTTACAGTACGACATCACGTCGCTGGCGCGTGTGAATGGCGACAACGCTGACGGCATTGACGCCTCGCGTGACCGCATCATGACGCTCATTGAGAAGGAGGTGGCTGCGGGGATCCCGCTGTCGCGTATCGTGGTGGGCGGCTTCAGTCAGGGCGCTGCTCTATCGCTGTTTTCTGGATTCCAGACCAAGACGACGGTGCTCGGTGGTATCATCTCCATGTCGGGCTACCTGCCTCGCTACAACGTGCGTTGCCTGGAGATTGTAGAGGTGGTTAGAGTGATGTTGTTGTTGACGCCTTGCTTTTTGGTACAGTCTTTCCAGTTCTCTCCGGAGACGGCGGACGTGCCGCTAATCATGTGCCACGGCGAGCAGGACCCCGTCGTGCGCTTCGAGTACGGCAAGATGTCCAAGGAGAAGCTGGAGGCCGCGGGCGTCAAGGACCTCGAGTTCCACACGTACCCGGACATGGAGCACGGCGCCTGCATGGAGGAGCTGGACGACGTGACCAAGTGGCTCCAGCGTGTGATCCCCGAGACGCAGAACTAAGTGGTAGAAACAGAAGAGAAGAGATTACAAAGTGCTGTTTGTGGCGAGTACCGTTCGTGCTAACGCCTGGCGATTGCATCATCTGCACACGTGGCAGCCTAGACCTGGTGCTCGTAAACGTCAAGTCTGAAGGGCTCGCTATCCATTTCCACCAGTTGAGCATAAAATTAACAGCCATGCGCGCATTCCTCCTTTTGCTTCTCTTGGCGCTCGTGTTTCCCAGCAGTTCCAGCCCCGTCCGAATGGTCGTCGACCAGCAGAACACCGTCGTGTACAACAGCGAGAGCCCCAGTGCTGTGGTGTTTTTCCTCCACGGCCTCGGGGACTCGGCCCACGGCTGGGCGCAGTCGTTCCGCAGCGTCGCCAAGGAGATGCCGCACGTCAAGTTCGTGCTGCCCACAGGTAACGCCTGCTGCAATGGCAGATCCTTGACAGACGACTGACGTGGATGGTTATTGTTCATCTTGCCAGCCGCACGTCGACCTGTGACTATCGCCAATGGCCAAGAGATCCCAGCCTGGGTAGGAGACAAGTAGTCAACTCTACTAGCGATACACGAAGCTAACCATTGTGATCAGTACGACATCGAGGCTTTCGTGGGAGGTGCGGGCTACGCTGCTGGGATTGAAGACACCCGCGATGCACTGGAGTCCATGATCGCCAAAGAGGTAGAGTCAGTCTCAACCGAAGTGTTGTTGCTAGACACTGATGGTTTCTGTGTGATCAGGTTGAAGCGGGGATTCCGCGCTCGAGGATCGTGCTGGGAGGCTTCAGTCAGGGCGGTGCGGTGTCCTACTTCACTGGGTTTCAGACCAAGCAGCCGATCGGCGGCATCATGGTGCTGTCGTCCTTCATCCCGCGTGAGAAGGTGCGTACTGGTAACTCTGTCTTGGACTGCCAACCCGTTCTGATGAGGATGCGGTGTCTTGTACGTTGCAGGAGTTTTCGTTCGCCGCCGAGACGGCTGACGTTCCGCTGCTGATTTGCCACGGTGACGCTGACTCGCGCGCGCGTTACGAATGGGCCCTCAAGTCCAAGCAGAGGCTCGCGGACGCCGGAGTCAAGGACATCACGTTCCACACGTACCCGAACTTGGACCACACCTCGTCTCCGAAGGAAATCAAGGACATCCAAGCGTGGTTGGGTCGCGTGCTGCCAGTGAATGCGCCAAAGCAGGAACTCTGAGCTGATGGCAGTAGGTAGAAGAACATTGCTGCAACATGAACCTCCCCGGGTCAGATGATGTGGCCCGCTTGTCGACGATGCACATTGTTTACATTGTTGCAGTGATGATGTATCCTTTCCTGGTCGAAGGAAATGAAGTCGTCTCGATCAGGATTCACCTGAGAAATGGACAAGACGTTACTTGAAAGGCATCAGCGTGCTCGTCGAGGAACGTGATCGTGTAAACTTCATTCTATGCCCTGATCAGGAGGAAACCCTTCCTCACATACTACAGTAGTTTGCCGTCGTCGCGACTAAGACCTCTCAACTAGCCCAAGACTCTTCGCTTTTCTTCCGTCATGGACTCCAAGATGACCTACCGCTTCCTCGGCAACTTCGGGTTGCTGGTCTCCAAGCTCGCGCTCGGCTCGTGGATGTTCTACGACCCCACCGAGCCACGATACACGGCCGTGAACTGGTACAAGCTCGTGACAACAGCCTTCAAGCATGGCGTCAACTTCTTCGACAACTTGGAAAACTATGCGGACGGGGGTACTCGGAGGAGATCATGGGCCTCGCCATCAAAAGGGTCATCGACGAGGGCGTCTGGGCGCGAGAGGACCTAGTGCTGAGCACGAAAGTCTACTTTGGGGTCAATGGCTTCGTTGGAGCGGGCCCAAACGGCCAGGGACTCAGTCGCAAGCACCTTGTCGAAGGCGTGGAAGCGTATCGGCTTGGCGTACGTCGATACGTCGATATTGTCTTCTGCCACCGTCAGGAGCCCTTCACCCCGATTGAGCAGACCGTGCGGGCGATGAACTTCCTCATAACCAGGCCTGGGGAGGGCAACTGGAGGAGAACTTGAAGGTCGTGGGCGAGGTGACGCCCGAGGTCAAGGCGAAGATCGATGCTATCGTCAAGTTTGGGCCCAAGACGCCCGAGTGAAACGAGGTGGCCACTCTGCGCGGCAGACACCTCTAAGCCATCAAATGCAAGGGCTTTAAAGCGTTGCACAACTCAAGTGCTAGAAATGTTTTAGGCAACCACTTGATATCAACAACACCCACGTCAATTTAGCTTCAGTTGAGAAAAAAAAGACCAAAAAAAGCTATCGTATGTGGACTAAAAAAAATGAGTTCAAAAGCGGAATGGAATCAGCGACCATCAAGCCGTCCTCGTCGCGACGCATGCTGCAGCTACTTCTGTCCTCCAACCACGGGCTTGACGTTGTTGAGGCTGACATCAGACACAGAAACATCACACTCGGTCAGCTCAAACCTTCTCCCCCCCATTGGCCGCTCCTTACTTGATGGTGATGCGCAGGTTGCTGCCCTTGGGTACATCGAACTTCTTGGGATGCGTGCGGAAGTGGTTGATAATGTTGGACACGTCCAGGCCGCTCGCTCCCTGCTTCTTGTGCGGCTTGCGCGCCGCCGACGTTTTGTGCGGCCGCAGCTGCACCACGAGTTTCTTGCCCTTCTTGGCGGCCAGCACGAGTCCCGGTCGCCGCTTGTTCATGACGTTCTGCCGCTTGGCCGACGACACGGCGGCGTGGGCCCTGGCGCGCTATGGAGCGTCCACCACAAAGAGACATAGTTTTTAGTCTTTTGTTGTCCTCCGGTTTCTTCTCTCTTTCTCAACGTACTGCGGCCTTGGACACCGGAACCAGCACCGTCTTCTTGACGTTCTGCAACTTGTGGTTCTGCTGCTTTTTGGGCTTCTGCTGTTTGGGCTTTTGGAGCTTCTGGGGCGTCTTCTTGACGACGGTCTTCTTGGTCTTGGGCTTCTGCTGCTTGGCCTTCTTAATGAGCGCATCTGGAGGGAGATGAGAGGGTGAGTGATGGTCTATAGTGGCGTGAGCGAGGGGACGAGGCGGCACGCACCGAGAGGGAGCGACAGCTTCTCCTCCGCAGAGATGCCGAGCGAGAAGCCTCCAGGTGTCGTCATAGTTTTCTGTATCTGGTGGTGTATAGGAAAATGTATGGAAGGTTTGGCTATCACGTTTGTGGTGTATCTAAATCATATTCGACGGGTGTAGCCATACTCTAATGAATCCTCCCTCCTGGTACGTTGTTTCGTCTACAGGACATTGAAGTTGTTAGCGAAGACGGAGCTGGTGCTTAAAGACGGGGGCAGCCACGCGGTTCCAAATCTCTGGCCAGTGCTGGAAAGGTAAGAGCGATACGTGTAAGTATGGATGAGAGTGACAAAACGAAGAGAAACACTCACCTCGACGGTCTTCAAGGACGAGCGCAGACGGTTGAGCTGCGCGGTGGACGTCGGGTAGCCCTTGAGCAGGTCGAAGATCTGCGACGAAAGCTGCTCCGAGGAATTGAAGACCAGGCCGTTCCTACAGAGCACACAGGTCACAGTAGTGAGGGGATGTTTCCGCTGCTGGAGATGCTGCGGCGCACGTACTTGTCGTGCTTCACGAGCTCGTCCAGACACTTGAACCCGATGGCGCATACGGGGAGGCCGCAGCCGAACATGTCCAGCACCTTCATAGGCAGGTCCAGACCGGATGAAGAGGTGTGCAAACACACGCCCAGGTCGGCGCTTCCCAGCACGAGCGGGTAATCGCTCGCCTCGAGCCACCTGGACACAAGTAACGAGTGTGAGCAACAGTGCGCTACAACGCTTGTCACTCCAGACGTACATTGTGGCGATCCGGATGCGCTTGAAGGCGAGCCGCCGGATCTTGTCGAGGTACATCTCCTTCTGAGGACCCTTGCCCGTCACCACCACGAGCAGATTCGGGAATTCCGACACACTGAGCGACGACGTGCGCTGGTCCAGAAGTGCCAGCGCTGTCAACAGGATGCCGAAGTCCTCGTCGGCGGTCCAGCTGGTGGAGCTGATGATCATGGCAGGCCGGTTCTCACGAGACTGCACCACAGCCTTGCCCTTCTTTCCATTGAGTCCCCGAGTCTTGCGCGTGAGGAGCGTTTCTTCCAGGTTAGCTGTGTTTTGGCCCCAAGTCGCCAACTACAACAACAACAGCATACACGGTTAATGAGCATTCCTGCGGCACCGTATCAGCAGTTGTCACGCACATCATTGCAGTGTTCCAGCTGATCGCCGACTCGAGTAAACAGCTCGTGCTGCGTGTCGAGCGGCGTGGGCTTGAAGAAAAGCGGGGGTTTGTCATGCAGCGCTGTTGCCTCAATCTGCCAAGTTTTGCGCAGCCACGTCTGCATCACGTGTGTGACGCACAAGTTGGCGTCGGCTTTGCGTCCAAACACCCGCTCGATCCATTTGGCGATCTGTCCACCACCAACGTCATTAACGCTGTTCAAAAGCCTACATCAACCGCAACTTAACGCTTGTTCCCCACCTTGACCAGCAGGTGGTCATCTCCGAGTGACAACGCCAGCAAACTGTAGCCGAGATTGTGCCAGTCGATCACGAACTTAGCTCCCTTCAGTCGACAGCACAGCCACACGACTACGAACGTCGGGATCCTGTAGACATCATCGTCCAGAAGGACAGCCAGCCATCAGAAACTTCAACTTCCATGTGTGTTTGCTAACATCTCGACTCACGTCGGCGGGTTCTGCAGCAGCACGAGGTCCACGCTGCCCGCCGAGACGAGCAACAGCCAGAGCAGCTGCAGCAGCTGTAGCAGGACCTTGACGGGCGCCAGCAGCAGGAAAAGCTTCGGTGGAAGACGCTGCAGATGCGGCGAAAAGGTCAGCAGATCGATGTTGGGCTGGTTAACCACGTCGGGCACGCAGCGTTCGCCCGCGTATCCCAGCAGCGTCACGCGCAGACTCGGGGACAGACGCGCCAGCGACAGCGCGTGGTACTGCATGCGCGGACTGCGGCCCACGTCACCCAACACCATGACGACGGCATGGCGCGGAGGGTCTCGGCGAGGCACGTAGGGCTTCTTGGCCGAGCGACGCCGTGTCGTAGGCGCCATAGGAACGAGCAGGTCAATGCGGGAATGCCCCGACGTGTGTGTGACGTGGCGCAGTGCGTAATTTCCACGAATCAGAACGCAGTTGAAGTGACATGGCTACACTTTGCGGTGTGGACTTTTAGGATTGTGCAAATAGGTAGTATACATCTCCACTCACTCGGGACGCTACGGACACAGACGTGGACAGCTCGCTTCGTGGCGCTTTAGGCGGTGCCGCGGAACAGCAGCTTGTCCATGGACGGCAGCGAGTCGACATCCTGCGCGTCGCTCATCTGCATCTGCGTGAGCTGCAGTGACGCTGTAGCCGATGTCGGACTTACCTGTGGCCATTGTCTGGTGTCGTCCGACGCCCACTCCTTCCCCATCGACGCTCTTCCTGATGGAGACACTGCCGACGACGACGGGTACCCGATGGCAGCTCCAGTGTACACACTGGGCTTGATGTCGAAGGTTTCTTGTGGGCACCGGGCCTGGTGAACGGCTGCGGCATACGTCGGCGACGTCGCGGCCTCGTCCTTGAACCGCTTGAGCGTCTGTCTGGGGCTGTTGCCGGCCGACGCCAGGCGCTTACGGGGCGACAGCGTCGCAGCGGCAGTGGCGCTCGGCCCGCTCTGAGCCGTGGGGGTGACGCTGGCGCCCTGCGCAACAAGCCGTGCTCGCTCTTTCTGGATCTGCACCTCGAAGTAGGGCATGGTCTGGTTGAGTCTGGCCAGCTTGGTGAAGAACTTCTGCGCGTGAGTGCGCACCTGCGTGGACGTGCGGGTGCCGATGAGCCGGGCGATCTCGCCCCACGCGGGGCCCTGGAACATCTCGAGGCCCTTGAGGAACCACTGGTGCTCATCGTTTTTCCAGCGGCCGATGGCGATATGCTTGTTGCGGCGTAGCAACGTCTGCTGCGCTGGCTTCTGCTCGTGCTGGGCCTCCTGAGCGTAGAGCTCCGACTCGAGTGCCCGAGGGTACGTCGGGGACGCCAGGAACTGAGCCTGCGGCGACTGCTGGGCGTGAGCCTCCCCCGTCCACACGTAGGCGGACGAATACATTGGCGAGGAGGTGTAGGCCTGGCTGTTGCTGCTCGGGGTGGGTGTATCCTGGCCCCAGCCTCTTGGAGACTGTTGTTGCTCTAGCTGTCCGGCCGTAGGGGACTGTTGTTGCTGCTCTTGGGTCTCCTGTTGCAGCGGGAACCACCCGGTCTGAGTCTGCTGCGAGCGATCGGGGTGGGCGGCGGGCTGCCAGGCCGGGCGGTCGACGCCGGGGTGCATGGCGAAGAGCAAGAACTGGAGAGGCGGCGGCTCGGCGGCGAATTCGCGAATGGTGCTGCCCATTCTCTCTTCTCTCTTCGCCTGGGTTGCTGCCCCTCACCTTCTGGCCCTTCACCAATTAAAATGGCCGTGGCGTTCCATTTTCCGAAACGGCCGAAGTGGCCAAGGCGATCTTTGGCCTTGGTTTGTGCTAGCATTGCCAGCACTGCTGGCCCAGCAGAGGCTGCTTCTGGCAGTGCTGCAGCTATTGCTGCGTGGGATCTGAGTGGAGCGTTGCCACCTGCAGAGTCTCGCCTCGGCTGACTGCTCGCCTCGCACAATCACCGGAGCCCCACAGCTGGCATTTCGGACACCGCAAGGCGCCGGCAAAGGCGACGGCAACGAGATGATCGATGCAACCGACTGCTAGCTCGTTTATTTCGCTTCGACGGCAGCGTCGCTGCGGCATCCAGTTGGCAAATACCAAGCTTTTTAAGCAGTCTTGAAGCGAAGGGTGGACGTCCCCAAAAGATACGGCCTTGAAGCGAAAGATCGTCGCGATCTGAGTCAGTTGTACTACAATTTGTAGCTATAGTTGTGTTGTAGCTCTTCCGAGCGTGCACTTGGCTATTCGCCCACGCAGCGGCAGCGTCGATGGCAGCGCTGCCGAACACGGCTGGTACTTCAACGTATACGAGAATCGGGGTGCGGAGGGCAGAGCAGCTCAGATGGAGCCCCCATGCCCGGTGGTCTCGGATCGGTGAAATCAGCGCAAGATCTTAGCACGGATCCATCGTGCAAGGCATCGATTTCGGGGGTCGTGGCGGCCGATCGTGCCTGTCAATTGCTACCAGTACGCACAGCGCGTAATAGCAAATGACTGAGGTTGGCGCTGGCATGAGGAACTCACACTAAAGGAACGAGCAGGCCCCAACGACCGTTGCCCGGATGGGATAGCTGTACCGCGTTTTCACGAGGATCCTAGCCACGCGGGTGAGTCCGACTCTAGCGGATCGCATCCATCCAAACCAAAACGGATTTGTGCCCGGACGCTTCATCTCTTCGAGGCTGCCCAGCGTATGATTTTGATAGATCCGGAGCAGGCGGACGCGTTGGCCATGCTGCTCGACTTCAAGAAGGCCTACGACTCACTGGATCGGCAATACATGCTACGCGTACTACGTCAACACGGATATCCAGACAAGTTTGTACAAGCAGTCTGTAACCTGCACGAGGGCACGCATGTCAGATTCCTGGCGAACGGGAGCAAGTCCAGGCGCATTCAGGTCACAAGCGGCATCAGGCAGGGGTGTCCATTAGCCCCGCTCCTCTTCATCCTGGCGGTGGAGCCTCTCTACCGGAAATTGGACTCGGACTCGGACACGCACTTGGCAGGGGTGGTGATTCAGTCTGCCGCTGGCAAGCTCGAACTAAGGGTAGCAGGCTACGCAGACGACACGGCTGTCTACTTACGTTCACCAGACGACGCTCGTCGGCTGCAAGAAATCGCGGCGGTTTTTGGAGCTGCGTCCGGACTCCAACTGAACGAAGAAAAAACAATCGTCATCGCCCTGCACCCACGAGGGCCGCAACCAGGAGCAGAGCTGCCGATGCCACTGCGGTACCAGGAATACGGGACATCTGGACGTTATCTTGGCATACAAGTGGGCAGCGGGGTACCAACAGAGCGATCCGGGGAGGTGGCGGATGCGCAGCTAAGGGTGAGGTTGACGTTGCCAGTCAAAAGACTACAACGGTGGATCAGCGAAGTCTCATTGCTACAGCAGCTATTATCCCCGAACTGACTTATATCGCCCAACACACCTGGCCGACTGTGGCGATGATCAACACCTTCGCGAAGAAGGTCAGGAATTACGTCTGGCACGCCGCGTTTGTGGAGGAATTGGACGGTACTCGTGCTTGGTTGGACGCGGACCTGGCCGCACTGGACCGGACAAGCGGCGGACTTGCAGTCCCGGATCTGCGGGCTGAGAGCGGCGACTACGGTGGCAACGTGGGCGGCTACAGGCACGGCATCCCTCCACATCGCCGGAGATGTACTCTTTGCGAAGGCAGCCGGGGGCAGAATTCCCACGACTTACGTCACACCCAACTCGTTGCCGCCACCCACGCGGGGGTGCCGACTGCAATCGACGATGTGGGCCACTGGGCGAGCGATCGTGGCACACTCCGGCGGGACGGCACTATCACAGCAGCGCGCACATGTGGTCGCTGCGCTGCGCACGCTTGGAATTACTTTTGGCCAGTTGGAGATCACGTGGGTCGGTGACGCTTACAGGGTGGACGGAACCGGTCTCCTTGGCTCGATCTTCACGCGGGCGGAGAACATCCTGACCTCCGAGGAGGGCGAACAATGCCTGGAATGGTTACCTGAAGCCGGGCTTGCAGAACTGCACCTGTTCCATGAGGGAGGGGACCTTCGCCCCGTCCTGCACGTGGTTCCTGCTGCTCCTGCTGGGGGAAAGTAATGTATTTCGTCACCTGGATCCTGGAGAGGAGGGGAGTCATCTGGTTCCGCCCCTGCAGACCACGCTGGCGAGGCGATGGCGTACATGCGGAACGGTTAGCGGAGCTCATCTCGGTGATACTCACTACTTTCCCGGCGCTACTGACAAGGACGTTTGACAGTGCCACGATGCGCCTGGTAGCATCCCCGAAGGATCACCCCATCGCTGCGCTGATGCCATCGGGAGGAGTTCTCGAAGTCACCACCAGCACCACTCACACGGACACCATTGCAGATTTATGCGGCCAGCTTGCACTGGAGAAGTCGCTGGTGAGGCTGGCGGAGCCCGACGTGCAGATCCAGCACGTACATCCGCATCCCTCCTTCTCTCGGAAGGTGTGCTTGTGGCTGGCAGGAAGGCGTCGCCCGCACCGGAGAAACACTACAAGAGATACGTTCAATACGCGGCCATCCGACGCGGGGTTGTGAAGGTGACAGCCAGAGCAGACCGCTGGAAACGGGCCAGCGAGCACGCAGCTGATGGCCCCGCCAAACCGGAATGGAAAAGAGTCCGCAGGATCCTCGGACTGGGAGTCTGGGGGGAACAGGTGCTATATCGGCTCAAGGCGGGCGCCTTTTCGATGTACGATGTGAGGCATGAGAGGCTGGGGTGCCCGCATGCTCAGTGTGTGCACGAGGTAGCAGTTCACCACGTCTTCTGGACATGTCCGGCTGCACGGACACTCAGGAAAGTTATCACCGCTCCCCGGAAACGACTGGGATTGGAGACAATGAACGAAGAGCTCGCATGCTTCAGTCTGGAGCTCCCAGCGGTCCCGCCGGCGATGTGGGACCAGGCAGCAACTTCCACCATAGCGACAGGCTCACACGACACAGGGCTGGATATATGCATCACTGTGCTGGCGGAAGGATATTGGGGTTTGGGGGCAGCGCTCTATTTTCATGCAGTCTAGCGGTGGCGAGTACAACACGACGAAACCAGCGACGTGTCGGCGGTTCGGCACAAACTCCTGCTCACTAGTCGACTACGCCAGGGATATGCGACCATGCAGTTCTACGTCGATCCCAACGGCCTCAGGCGACAGCTCGTGACGGCTGCAGGCATCGTCAACAAGGCACTGCGGCAACCCTGGCATGGATCACACCAAGAAGTACGGTTATCTGCGGAGGACTCCTGCTGTAAGGTTTGGCTGGAGCGTTTGTCTTTGAAGGCAGATTAGAAACTGAATTGATCTTATCTGTGTGTGTGCTATCTGTCTACCTGTGAGCGCGCTGGGAACGCGCTCTGGAACATGCAGTGGTTGGCTATGGTTCGCCGTGGCGAGCGGTTAAGCAACCTTCGTGAGTATGCAGGCGTCGATGTCGGGCTCTTTGTGCGGACTCACCTAATGATGGCGTGTCGTTCTGCTTTTGTACTTGCAGATCGTTACACTCCCCCCGAGTTGAGCGAGCCCCAGCACCTTGAGCTTGAAGTCGTCGAAGTTGAAGTTGGTAGTACCGTAGTCCCTCGTTGTAAGAAACAGTACCGTGAAACCTCGTATGAAGAGAATTCCACTATCTTGAGCAGTGCTTGCCAGTGACGGACATGCTTGATGTCACGCTCGCGTTCGCACGTGTTCTCATGGTGAGGAAGCCCGTGTCACTTGACCAGGTACTCGGGTTGACGGTTGAAGGTACGCCGCTTGATCAAGGCTTCGACAACATGTAGCGGCTCACCGTCGTCGTCGAAGACCACCGGAGTCAACTTGGGGATCACACGACCGTCGAAGCGGTCCGGGTTGCTGTTGTACACCTTGAGCTTGTCGATATTGAAGCGTGGACTCAAGTGTTTGAGATTGGCAGGTAGATCCGGCAAGGCGACGTTGCCTTGAATTTCCAGGATGGAGTACGGTCCTATGAAGCACGGTATGAACTTGCGCGAGCGCAGCGTCGTCTCAGCAGTCGCATGGGAGATATTCAGGTCCTGAGTGGAGAGTAACGCGAGGTCTCCTACCTTGAACGGATTCTCGGCGCGACGCTTGTCGTAGAACTTCTTCTGTGCTGCTTGAGCATCAAAAAGATTCTTCCGCGCACGCTCAATCACTTCTTGGCGATGCTGCACAAAACGCGAGGCATGCTCCACACGAGAGCGAGGCACAGACGCCGCGTCCGCACCAGTGCCCAGAGGATTCGTGGGCTTCCTACCCGTGTCGACAAAGACTGGAGACAGTTTTGAGGAACTCGACACCAAGGTTGCATGTGCGTACTCAATCATCGGCAAGTGCTCGTTCCAATCGTTTCCATGGTACGAAATAAAGCACCGCAGCGAGTCTTCGAGGGTCCGGTTCTGACGTTCGGTTTGACCGTCGGCGTGAGCTCGGTGGGCAGTTGTCATCGCCGCTTTGATCTTCATCAGTCTCACCAGTGCTGTCCAGAATCTCGACGTGAACTTTGGGTCTCGGTCCGAGATGATGGTCGACGAGATGCCGTAGTACCGAATGACGTTGTTGAAGAACAACTTGGCCGTATCCTCTGTGGTTGCCGTAGTGTGCGTCGGGATGTAGACGGGTCGTTTCGACAACTTGTCGGCCACAACCATGATCGCGTCGAAGCCGTCAGACACGGGCAAATGAGTGATGAAGTCGATCGAGACGACCTCCCAGCAGGTCGCTGGCACAGGAATAAGCTTTTCCGGTCTTACGTCCCGTACTCGACTTGTATCTCATGCACGACTCGCAACTCTGTACGTAGGCCTTAATGTCCAGGTCCAGGTTTGGCCAGAAGTACCACTGCGCTGCGGCCAGTTGCGTACGACGGATTCCAGGATGCGCCATGCTAGCAGCATCATGCGCGTTGTGGATCACATCCACCCGTAGCTTCCGGCTGTTGGGGACGCAAAGACGGCGTAAGCTGTCGCCACTCTTCAAGTAGATCAACCCTGTACGACCTCGTACTCTTCCGACGTCCTGCCGGACTTCCACAGTTGCTTGAAGTCTTGATCTCGGCCGTACGCCTGTTGAAACGCCCTCTTCGTCTGGGTATCCAGTTGCAATACGCTAATCACCGTGCTGTCCGCCGTCGAGGCTGCGTGCACTCTCATACGCAGCTGAGCCGTGCCCATATCGCGCAATTTCGCTGCCGGCTGCTTGACGGCAAGCATCACGTCTTGGTCACGCGTCGATATGGTTCGGAGCTTCTCCGTCGTCTTGGTCCGGCGAGAGGCAGCTTGACGAATGTCCTTGCATGTCTGAGACGAAAGACACACTGCACAGAGCGAAACCGTCACGGGTTTAGAATAGCTATCCTCTTGTCCCTCCCCCGGACTTGATGAAGACCCAGGTGGACGCGACAAGGCATCAGCGACGACGCTCAAAGCGCCCGGACGATGATGCTGCGTGAACTGGAAGGACGCAAAGAAGTCGAGCCATCGTGCGAGTCGACCGGACAGGCGTGGATGTTGCAGAAACCACTTGCACGCCGAGTTATCGGTGTACACTTCAAACGAAACTCCATGGAGGTAGTGGCGCCAACGGGTAAGGGCTTGCTTGATGGCAAACAATTCCTTCTCGTGGACAGGCCAGTTCAGCTCATGAGGGCCGAGTTTCTTGCTGAAAAACGCCACCGGAAGATCACTGTCATCATGCAGCTGGGAAAGCACTCCCCCAATGCAAGCGTGGCTTGCGTCAGTTGTCACGATAAACGGCCTGTCGAAGTCAGTGAGGCGAAGTACCGGGGCGTGTTGGAGCGCTAGCTTGATGGCATTGAAGGCCTGGCGCTGCGTGTCATCCCATGCCCACGGCACGTCCTTCTTCACCAGGGCGCTCAGCGGTAGCACGAGCGTCGCAAACCGGTGAATGAACCGACGATAGTAGCCAGCAAGCCCTAAGAACCGCTGAAGATCCTTGATATTGCTAGGCTCCATCCACTCGGCGATCGCACGGGTCTTGCGAGCGTCCACGTGTAAGCCGTCGACCGAGATCGTGTGGCCCAGAAAATCAACAGAGCTCTGGCCGAAATCACACTTGTCGGGACGTGCGTACAGCTTGTGCTGACGAAGTACTTCACACACCCGCCGGAGATGCTCGACATGGTCCGCCATAGAGCGCGAGAAGATGCAGATGTCATCGAGGTAGACGACAACGAACGCTAAGTGGCTCAGCACCTTGCGCATCAGACGAGTCCACGTACCCGGCATGCCAGCCAGACCCATGGGCGCGACGTTCCAGTGATAGATTTCTTGGTTCGTCCTGAATGCCGTATACTGCTTCGACGTAGGGGTCATGCGCATTTGATGGTAGCCGCTCGCGAGGTCGAGAATCGAAAACACCACCGCGCCTACCATGCGATCGAAGAGCTGTTCGATGTGGGGCAGCGGTATTTTGGCAACTTCCGAGGCGGCGTTCACCTGGCGATAGTCAATTACCCATCGAATCGGCATATGCGGGTTGTTCGAATGCAACCACTCCAGTCGCGATGGGAACTTGCCGGTAGTTGGATCCTTCCTTGGGGACGCCGAAGATGTTGGACACCCATGGTGAATCTGACACCTCGATCCAGTTCTTCTTGAGGAGCTCTGCCACAAATATGTCCACTGCTTCCTGCTCGACCTTGGACAGACGAAATGGCGATCTGTTACTAGGCTTTGCGCCTGGCTTCAAGATCACTTCGTGCTCGATCGATCGCTGTGGTGGTAAACCTGGTGGAAGCTCAGCTGGAAAAACATCCGCGAACTCCTCTACCACTGCTTGAAGGTGCGGCGGAACGGTTTTCACCTTGGGCGATGCCTTGACCGTGACATGATACCCTCAGCCTTGACCTTCGTCGCAAACTGAGCGGCTGAAAGGACACACAGCGAAGTGACTGCATCATCTTCGTCCTTGTCTAAGACGTGAGGCGACGGCCGACAACCAAGTGACGTAATGGAGCTTGGACCCAATGGCATGTGAAAATATCATGCCTTGACATGATCATCGAGCTGCTGGCGCAAGTTCGAGGGCAGTGGATGCTGAAGAAACTCCGACGTCACCTCCACCGCAGCCACTGTTGGAGGGGCTACGTCGAGGCTGTCGTTAACCGAGCGGGCATCCAGCACGAGACGCGGTCGTGGGAATCGCATCACACCGGTTTGCCAGTTGATGATCGGGTTGAACTGCACTAGCCAAGGATGGCCGAGAATCACGTATTGGTTCGACGATACCTCCCACTCGATAAGCGAGACATTAGTGAAGTCTCTGCCGTCAAAGCTCAGTGTCTCGCAGCAACGGTGAGCCGTGCGGGCAGGAGTCGTAGTACCGTCGAAGCGCTCCGCAGTCACCTTGGCCGCATCCACGAAATGTTGAGCGAGGCCAGGGCGCACGATGTTGCGTTCTGCTCCACTGTCGATCAAGACACGCACCACTTGGTCGTTCATCATCCCTTCAAAGCGCAGTAGCCCGCGTTTGGACGGAGCTCCGCTGTCAACGGTCACCATGTTGAGTTGTAAGCTGTCGATGACTTCAATAAGGTTGTCGTTGTCGTCAACAAAGGCCTCTTCGTCGTCTGAGTCGTCTTCGGCCTCGACCACGCGGTGGAACGAGCTCTGGTTCGCTCTGAACGAGTGCGTCCGTGCGGTGGCCGTGAAGGACCGCGAGAGCTGTTGCGAGCCTGACGCTTGCGGCAGTCAGCTAGACGGTGACCAGGTTCCTTGCAGTAGAGACACAGGTTTCGCCGCATACACTCTTCACGGGAGATGATGCGAGCGTTGCCAATCTCCATCGGAGTTGGTTGCTCTTCCATGCGCTGTCTGGTTTGCGGAGACGAGCGACGTTGCGACGACTGGTGTCCTGTTCGACCAAGCTGTCGCGAAGAGACGAAATGGGTGCGGTCGTACATCAGCGCGAACTAGATTGCTTCCGTGGTGGTCCTGAACTGCCTCAACTTCACCCCTTGTTTGATGTCAGTCAACAGACCCTTCTGGAAGTGCATCACCTTGTCGATGTCAGACATGTCTTCCACCTTGCAGATGATGCCTCGGAAAGCGGCGACGTAGTCTTCGAGGCACGAGAAGTTTCTCTGGCGCAGTCGAAGCAGCTGGTCGCGCAAGTGTTCTTGGCGATCCGGCGCTGTGAACTCGCTGGTCAGAAGCTCCTCAAACTGCGTAACGGAGTGCAGGAAGTGTCCATCGTGGGAGACGTACTCGCGATACCACGCCGCAGCAGGACCTTTCAGGTTTGCCACCAAGAGAGACAGTGGTCGCTGCTGAGGCGCCTCCGACCCATACGTGATGTTCTTCGACTCGAAGTAGAGCTTGGCGCTGAACATGTAGTCACCGACATCGTCTTCTTTGGTTCCGGAAAACTTGGGCATGGTGATGCCCTCAGCTCGGAATTCACGAGTGTCAACGGCAGAAGCCTCAGTCGCCTGTTGCTGTTGTTGGTGCAGAGGTAGCGCCTGTTGCTGCTGCTGCAAGGTCGCTGCCATTTGACGCTGGAGCTCGGCGGTCTGCGCCATAAACTGCTGCTGGTGCTCGTGCATCATGGCTGCGAGAGACGCGAACATCTGCTGCATGCTTTCGCCGTGTTGCATGGTTTGTTCGTCCATCGTTGCCCCTACGCTAGCACGTCGTCACTTAGATGGCTGAGGCGCGCAAGCTCCTCAGCCAAATCAATCAAAGTTGAGAAGTCACAGCCACCCCCCGGAGTGCTGCTTCCGTCAAAGTCAGAGGAACCCAAAAGTTGGACGAAGTCGCAGACGCTCACTGGAGCGCTGCTTCCGGCAAAGCCTGAGAAACCCAAGAGCCGACGATGTACCCTTTTCCCGGTACACCCCCGAAACCCCAGTCCTCTCTTAAACGCCCCTGGCGACGCCAACTAGAAAGACCGGGTGCGAGGTACCCGGTACTCCTGGTGAGAGCAAACGCCGACGGAGTGTAGTCGACGATGAACCTCGGAGAAGTGGAGCACGGCGATGATGATGGCGATTGGTCGCTACGGGCCAATTAGCGATCGACACGAAAATGCGTGCGACAAGGCGGTTCTGCGCGGATGGATTCTCTCCCCCAGAAAAATAAACGGCGGCGCGGCGGAAACAGACCGCGAGCGGAGCGGTCGGATGAGCGGGGTACACGCACGGCGGGACGGACGAGGAAGGCGAGGGCGGACAAGCGTGGTGTACGGCCTGGCAGAAACGGAGGCGTGCCTGGGCGACGCGAGTTGAAGATCGGACGGACGGAGCGACTGGAACTGGACTGGACTGGACTGGAGGAAGCGTGCGCTGGGGCGTAAGTGCTACCAAGTGTAAGGTTTGGCTGGAGCGTTTGTCTTTGAAGGCGGATTGGAAACTGAATTGATCGTATCTGTGTGTGTGCTATCTATCTACCTGTGAGCGCGCTGGGAGCGCGCTCTGGAACATGCAGTGGTCGGCTATGGTTCGCCGTGGCGAGCGGTTGCGCAACCTTCGTGAGTATGCAGGCGTCGATGTCGGGCTCTCTGTGCGGACTCACCTAATGATGGCGTGTCGTTCTGCTTTTGTACTTGCAGATCGTTACACCTGCTATCTACTTTTCATTCACGGCGGATCACGTGGAAACCCAGGCCCCGGAGGATCGGGCGCGGTTGTCTTGCGGATGTCAACGCGGGACGACCCGTTTCAGTTGGTGTGGGCTGGGAGCATGTCCTATGCGACCAGGACCACCACCAACAATGTGGCCGAGTACATGGGACTACTGGTGGGGCTGTCGGCCTGCTGTCGGTTACGGTTCACCCCGCTTCATGTAGTTGGGGACAGCGTGATGATTATCAGACAACAGCTCAAGCGGGTACCTCCCAAAGCCAAGCACTTGACGCCACTATACTGGCGCTGTCGCCGCCAGCTAGCCGGGATCACGGTACTCTCCTGGCAACATCATCTGAGGGCGTACAACAAAATGGCGGACACCCTGGCGAACATGGCCATGGATTCACGGAGGAGCATGCAAGCACGACTAGAGTACACTACAGCTGCAGACGGAAAGATGGAGACCGCTGGTGGGCATCGCAGGCGGTGACGTAGGGCACTGGACATTAAACAACATTGACGTGGACTCCGAGAGAGCCACAGCGGTTGTTCCTTAGGGAACACCTGCAGCTCCAGCAGTCAACTATTAGGTGGACGCAGGGGCAAGGCTGTAGGATGATATAGAGGCAACCTACGGAACAAACATAGGAAGTCGTTAGCGATTAGAGTTAAGTGACATCAATGTACCTCACTGAAAAACGATAGCTGTACCGCGACCTGCCAAATATCATTTCGAAACCAAGCCTTATGATTTCTTAATGAGGAAGCTACCGAAACCGTGAGCTTGACGCTGACTGTTCCGTTGAATCCAAGTCGTCGCGAGCGCAGGCCTCAAACGCTTTTCAGCATCGGGGAGATAGCACTCCAGTCTCGAAAGCCGAAACAAAGCTCCACTTCAACTTGCGGGATTTCAGCTAATCCGCGAGCTTCTCTCCTCTGATTCGCCAAAACTCTGCCATCTAACAATTCCGTTGCATTCATTTAGAGAAAGAATTCGAGCCGCGCAAGATGGCGGAGCTGTCATTCCTCGCGCGTCTGGTGCTGACGCTGCTGCTCCTAGCGCTGTCGCTCGTGGCCTACAAGTGGCTGCAGCCTGCTCCCATCAATTCCTCCACGAAAGCGCCGCCCAAGCGCGTCAAAAGGCGCAGCAAGAAGACAGCCGCCAAGAAAGCCAACCCTCCGTCTCAGTCGTCCCAGCATACGTCCAAAGTCCCCGCTACCGCCCCAGTAGCTGCCCCAACTCCTACAATTCCAACCAATGATGACGTGAGCGACAGCGACTCGGACGATGGGCTATCAGCCGCACAGATTCTCGCATCGCGGAAGTTTCAGCCCAAGAGCTTGGGTGGAACTCGCCTGGCCCGTAAGATCAAGGCGGCGCTGCCGCCCGCCGGTGCTCCCAGGTTTCAGGTGGACCAGCCCGTGCTGGCCAGGTTCGAGGGCGGCGACCGGTGGTTCCCGGCCACGGTGCTGGAGCAGCGCAAGGGCAACGAGTACCACCTCAAGTACGACGACGGACAGCTCGAGTACCGCGTGCCGGCCGAGTTCATCAAGCTGCGGCCGACCAAGAGTGACGAGGATGACAGCAGTGACGACAGTGGAGACGTTCAGGTTTCGGAGGTTGGCAAGACGGCGGCGGTGGAGGAGGTCGAGGTGCAGGAGGAGCTCTCGGACTCGGACTTGAGCGAGTCGGACGACGACGACGGATGGCAGGTGGTGGGCACATCCACTGTTGCCAAGCGCCATGCCAAGCGTGCACAGGCTGCGGCCCCTGCAGCTGAGGTTTTGGTGGACGGTTTGACTAAACGCCAGCGTGAGAACCGCCGGAAAAAGGAGCGACAGCGCGAGAAAAAGGAAATGCTGCGCCAACACGCCCAGGAAGGCGAGTTCGATGCGCGCAACCGCTGGCGTTACGCGCCCTCGTGATGCAACTAGCGCTCGCTCTTCGGTGTCGCAAAAATTGCGACCGAGCCAATTCAAGGTGACAATGTACTTAACAAATTGCAGCTTGAAAGCGCAACCAAGAGAGGTACAGTACAGTCTTCCAGCATTTTGGTTGCTACATGATAAACACTTGAGGAATGGTGGCAGGTCCACGGCGCTTGCCACTAAGATTTTGGTTGTTGTCCGCTTCGGGCCCTTCGCTCGGCTTGGTGGCCGATAGGCTTCGTGGGATGCAGCTCACCTCTCGAGGCTTGGTGACGTACTCGTCCTGCAGGATCATCTTCGCTTTGGAGCCGATGCCACGTGTCGGTCGAGGCTTGAGCGAGTCGTACGCCTTGGCTGAAAACTGCTGCTCGTACTGGATGCTGGCCAGAGTTTTCCGGGCCGCTCGGGATTGGTTGCTACCGATACTTTGCGGGGAGTCAACGCGTCGATAGAGCTTCGTCATTGGCTTCGAAGCCGTCTGGGCCTTTGCAGCCCGAGCTGCATGCTGATGCTCTGGTACATGGGCATACGCTGCTGCTTGAGCAAGCTACCGGTAGACCAGTGTGTGAGATGGAGGCTCCGCTATTTGCTTTATCAATTTCGATGCACACATCTTACCTGCTTGTAGAGCTGTTCCATTTCCAGGTTGCTGAGCCTGCCTTTCACGCCCAGAGCAAGCTTTGGCTCAGCAGATCGTGAGCTCTTCATCTTCGTCCACCAAAAAGAAAACTTACATCAAACTAGAAACAAGCACAGCCATCTATGCTTAGAATGCCGTAAAACCTAAAATATATCAATCCCTCAACTATAAAAAGTTGCATCTCGCTCAAAAATGGTGGTGTCGCCACTGCAAGAAACGGCCCACTCGCTTGTGCTGCTGGGTCTGCATCTCAACCTCGTTGACTTCGTTGGGGCCCCTGTGCATGGTTTTGGTCGCAGTTGCGTGCTCCGCTCTGATTATCAAGGTTGTTACCCAAGTGATCACCAGTCCACGAAGCTCCGAGAGCAAGCCAGACGAGATGAACCGACTAGCTGCACCTCGCTACGAACGAATTGATGATCATGAAGCCCCAGAAGAGGAAGACGACGAGGCTGACGAGCAAGAGCCAAGAAGCGACGAGGAGGAAAGTGAAACCCAAGCGGACCAGACAACGCCTAGCTCACAGTCGGAACCCGGAACGGAGTCGCTTGCCTCAATGCTCGTGAACATGACAGAGAAGGTTCAAGAAGAGCGCAGTAAGCGCGGAGATGTGGAAAAGCGCAACCACGCGCTGCTAATGGAGCTGGATCAGCTGCAAAAAGAGGTTCTGACGCTGCGGTCTGCTGCAGCAGAGAGTGAGTGTAAAGCAAGTAACGAAGCTGCAAAGATCGGTGAAAGCGTGACAAGCAGCTCTGCCAAAACTCAACTTGCTCCTGCTATGCTTGGAGACGCGGACGCTGGTGAGTTCTGCTGGAAGGAGCTGCTGGATGCCAAGAAGGCGAAAGAGAAGGCACTCGCGGAAGCCCACCAACGAGCGATGCAGGTGATGGAGCTGAATGCTTGTATTTCGATGCAGCACGATGAACTGGTATCACTACGCACACGAGGAAGAGAAGACCGCGAAGCGCTGGAACAAAGCGAGGCTGCGGCAAAAGAACTGCGTCAAGAGCGTCAACTACTCACGCAGGAGACGAAGCTGTTGCGCGACAACGTGGAGCATCTGACTGTGGAAATGGGCAAACGCGGCACGCACTTCAAAGCGATCATGGAGAAGTGGACCGAGGCACAGGCTCAAAGTGAGCATCGGGAACGAGAAAATGCAGCTCTTCGCGAGCAGCTACAGGCTGCGCGTCAACGCGCTGAGCTCCGAGAACGCGAGCTAGAAACCCTTCGAGATGAGCGAGATGCGCTGCAACACCAAACCAACCAGCTCAAGGGGGCCGTGGCGGCTAAAGCAGCCGAGTCCAAGGCATTCCAGGCCTACGGAGCTAGCGCTCGCGAGCACCTGCAATCGCAACAAGCAGCAATCCAGCGTCACACGGTGTACCGTCGCCAAGTGAACGGCTTAGCACGCGATGCCATCACCTCGTTGCGTGGTATGCGCGCAACGTTGATGCAGACGCGAGCGCCTCTTGTTGCGATCCAAGGGGACTTCAAACGGTTCCTGGAGAGACTGCGAACTCCCGTAATGACCCTCGTCGAGCGCTCTTCTCGGTACGCGAAATCAGCCCAAGTGGAACACGGTCCACTGCGTTTGGCCCTGTTCAGCGCTGAGCTTGCACGTCGACACCTCCATGAACAGCTTTGGCGCGCTCGGCGGGATGCTCTGATCGTCTGCCAGCTACAAAACGTCGAGCCACTCCTAGATGCGGTCGTAGGCGATGAAAGCGAGTTGGACAAGTTGGTCTTGCGCGCAAACTACAGCAACGGAGAGCTCTTCCTGCGGGAAACCAGTGCTGGTGCGGGAGATGGCAGCGACGTGCTGGGTGTGAAGTGTGACGCAGTACTGTCCGACCGCGCGCGGGAATGGGACCGTAATGAATCCGTCACACCTCTGCTCCAGTCCGTCTTGGACGGATGCAATGCCTGCGTCACCACGTTCGTGGGCGCACCACCACTGCGCATTGGAGGATCTAGCGCTCAACAAACAGTACCGGAGCTGCTACTCCGCGAGCTCTTCGCTGCCGTAGGAGCACATGGAGGCGACGCACGCTTTCACCGAGCGAAGTTCACCATCAGCTTCCTCGCTGTGTTCAACGAGACGGTGTACGATCTGCTTGGTCTGGAAACAATGGCTGCCCCGCCAACAGAGACAAATGCTTCCTCTGGTCGACAGATTGTGGTGCTGGAGGTGCAGAACGCAGAGGAAGCTCTGATGGTGCTGGCAGGTGGACGAGAACACCTCTCAGCTACAGCACCCCAGCTGTATGGCGCCACTGAGTCGATGCCGTTGTTGACTGCATCGCTCACTCACACGGTGGTGACGGTTTGCTTGTCCTACGAAAGCTTGCTCTCTGGTGCAACACCTGTCAAGGCCAAGCTTCAGATCGTGGAATTGGCCCTGGGGTGCGCCAACGGCGTTAAGAGCGCTGTCAACGCACCTCTTCCGTGGTCTGGACAACTCGATAGCCGTGAAGAGGTCCGACAGCGAGTTGCCGTGGAGAATGGAGCGGAAGCTCTGGTCAATGCACTTGCTGAGGTGCGACTGAAGGACGTGGCCTTCGTGCGCTACCACAGCTCCAAGCTCACTGTTCTGATCCAAGATACTGTCAAACCAGGTGCCAAGTTCCTTGCACTAGTAGGTCTTCCTTCTTCGTGCCCGGTCCGTGTCTCCAGCAAGGAGTGCAACCTTGCTGTTATCGTGAGCGTCCTTCAGCAAATGCGCGCAGCTGTTGGGGGTGGCGAAGACTCGAGAATGACCTCGAAGAGCGTCAATCGCGATCGCTCACTCGAGGGGTTCATGAATCGCTTAGCACTGCAGCAGTCCCACACGAGCAGCGACGTAGTGCTGCCTTTCTCCTCGTTTGACATGCAGGACCACGCTCGTCATCTCGCCGGCTTTGCGACCTCGTGGGGTACCGAGTTAGAGCTCATGACAAAGCGATACGGCCGAGACGCCCTCGACTCGCTAGACATGGCGCCGGCGTCTCCGTACCAGCATGAGCCAGCCGAGTACAATCACCAGCACCATCAACTAACGGCGCCCGCTGCAGTGCACCCCATCGTCTACTCGACGTCTCCCCGCACGCCTCCTCCAGCGCCCATAGCTTCGGTCCGCAAGCCAAAGTCCAATCGCAGAGGCAGCAAAGGTCCACGCAACAGTAGTGTACCAACGACAGCTCTGAAGAATCAGTCCGCGACCATCCTCCTGCCCTCCACACGCAGCCTCCGATCGGTGTCGCTTCCCCGACCCAAGCCCACCGCCCCAGCCAAAGCCAAAGCACCCCCACCGTCCCCCACGGCGCAGTCTTCATCCCCCACCACCATCGGCACAGTGCTCAAGATCCGCCGAGAAACGGCCTCCAGCGCGCTCAAGAAGACGCTGCTCAGCCACAAGCTGCAGGACAAACGCACTCCGTTCCGCTGAATTTCACAAATGCACGCCCAACTTCAACTGCAACTACTTGACCATCACTCTAGTTAACCTACGTGGTCCACCTCATTTCCACGCAATTATAGCCCATACAAACTTCCTGTCACCACGCGGCGAGATCCTGGTCATTCGCCAAAAGATCCCCAAGTGCGCACCCGCACTCGTTTCCCTTCCGCCCGCATTGCCCTTCCCTTCCCGCCACCATGTCCACGCCCACCGACGCCGAGATGTTGCAGCAGATGCAGCAGCGCCTCGAGAGTGTGACCGCCGAGAAGGCGGCCAACGCGGCGGCCGGCAAGCAGCTGGACGAGAAGCTGCGCGTGGCCTTCAAGAACCCGCCGCGCCGCCCCAACATGGCGGCGGAGCGCATCAACAAGGAGATGGAGGAAAAGGAGTGGTACCGTAACACGACGTCCATGACCGCGGGTGAGGAGCGCGTCCTGCTGCGCGAGCTGCAGTCGCTCAAGGAGAAGCTGGTGCAGCAGCAGGCGGCCGACGAGTTCCAGGCCATGGTGGACAAGACGCGCGCCGAGCGTCAGGAACGCTTCGAGAAGCACAAGGAGTTCGAAGCCACGCTGCAGCAGCTGCAACAGGGCATCCGCAAGCTCAAGCTCGCGGCGCACATCCAGAAGCCCGTGGCGGACTTCATCACGGTCGAGGTGAGCGTCCCCGCCGACAGGATGGGCGCCGTCATCGGCAAGCAGTTCGCGCACGTGCACCAGATGGAGAAGGAGTGCTGCGCCATGCTTGAGGTGGACAGCAAGCAGAACACCGTCAAGATCACCAGCGCGCCCGAGCAGGTGCAGGCCGCCAAGGAGGCCATTGAGGACATCACGCTGGCCACGAACCAGTCCATCGGCCTGCACCCAGACACGGTCAAGGTGCTCATGTTCCAGAAGGCCAAGCACCTGCACGAGCTGGAGCAGTCGCTCAAGCTCAAGATCGACATCAGCAAGGCCGAGGGCATCCTCACGGCTATGGCCTCGCCGCAGAAGGCCAAGCAGCTCAAGAAGGCCATCGAGGAGCTCACGGCCGGCAAACTGGACATCTTGCTCCCGTCGGAGATCGTGCCCAAGCTCATCGGCAAGAAGGGCGAGACCATCAACCAGCTGATGGACGACACGGGAGCGCTCGTGGACATCGACAAGGTGACCAACAACGTCCGTCTTGTCGGCACCAAGGAGAGCGTGGCCAGCGCGGAAACGTTCGTGCGTGAGCTCATCACGGAGCAGTCGCAGCGCGAGAAGAACTTCACGCCTGAGAACAAGGAACTGTTCAAAGGCCCCGCGTACAAGTTTGAGTTCTTTGCGGAGTTCCTCATGGCCAACAAGGCCAAGCAGCTGCGTCTGCTGCGTGCGGATGCGTCGGAAGCTCGCGTCAAGGTGTTCAAGAAAGAGCGCCGTATCCACGTGCTGGGCAACAAGAAGCAGCTCGATGCCATGGAGGATGCGCTTCGTGAGCGCCTGGAAGACTTCGAGCAGCACCACTGGGCGCATGAAGTTGCAGACAACCACTTGCTCAGTCTTATCATTGGCAAGAAGGGCAGCAAGATCAAGGAGATTGAGAACGAGGGCAAGGACAGCAATGTGCGCATCGACATCCAGGACACACACGTCTGCGTGTTCGGCGACAATGAGGAGGCGATCAACAACGCAAAGACCAAGATCATGGAGATCGTGGACAACAACCAGCGGTCGGTGTTTGTGACGTCCCGCTACCTGATCGCTGTGCTCATGTCGTCCAAGCGGGAAAAGCTGTCCGAAATCGAGACTAGCAGTGGCTGCAAACTGCACCTCCCTCCTCCGCCTCGCGATGGCGCCTCTCGCACTAGCGAAAGCGAATCGGATCAGATCAAGATCTCGCTCACTGGTACCCTAGAGATAATCCAGAAGGCAAAGGAGCAGCTGGAGCAACTAGATGAAGCCCACCACGTCAGATACTTGCCGCTGGATAACGACGAGATCCCGATCGTGATCGGTAAGAAGGGTGAGACCGTGTCGGAACTCGAGAGCAAGAGCGGAGCCAAGGTTCGCGTTCTGCGAGGAACGGGCAGCAATCCTTCCGAGTTGGAGATGATCGGCACGGAAGAGCAGCTCACAATCGTCCAGGCTGCTATCGACGAGCTCCTGCAGACGCAGAATCGCCAGCTCTTGCAACTGGATGCCTTTGCCACGGGCTGCTTGATTGGCAAGAAGGGCGAGCGCATCAAGACGATGCGTCTTGCTCATCCGGAGGCAACCTTGGATGCGTTCCCGAACCGCGGACAGGTTCGTGTTAAGGCCGCATCCCCCGAGGCGCTTCAGGCCTGCGTTGACGATGTGCTCAAGACATTGCAAGAGACGCACGTTATCGAGAGCGTGCACGCGCCCCAGCAGGAGCAGAGCACGGCGGGCGTCCCGCGTGCCACGTCGAACTTCAACGCGCTTCTGGAAAAGCACGCGTCGATTGCGATGCGCCTCCAAGAGTTGGAGGCAGAGGGTGGAGAAGGCATGCGTGTGTCCTTCCAGGACGATGGCAGGGTTGCCAAGATTCGTGGTCCCGCTATGGGGATCGGCAAGATTAAGAAGTTCTTGGAGATGCTGGTCTCGCCGGACTCTCACTTTGTGGAGACGATTCCTCTGCCTTCGATCGCGTTCGCGAATGCTCTGGAGGTCAAGGGCGAGGCCGCAAAGCTGAACGAGAATGCTCTGCGGATCTGCAAGCAAACTGGATGTGAGCTGCGTGTCAAGCGCACCCCTGCAGCGTCGGGTGGAGTCGAGGAGGGAACGATCCGAATTGAAGGCACGAACGCGTCCAAGGTGTACGAGGCGAAGGCTGAGGTCGAGAAGGTGCTGCAGTTTTACTACACGGACTGTTTCCAGACGCTGGAAGATCTGCCGCCGTCCATTGCGACTCGGATGTACGAGCTTCTGCCTACGCTTCGAGCGAAGTACAGTGTTGTCTTTTCTCTGCCCACCAAGACGAGTCTGAAGGTGTTTGCGGACTCCAAGACGCACGCCCAGGAGATTACAACGCAGCTGAAGAAGGATGTCGAGGCCTGGAAGAAGCAGCACGTGGAGCTCGCTATTGCTGGCTGGCTGGTGCCGATCTTGGTGGGCCGCAGTGGCGAGACCATCAAGAAGATCAGCTCGGAAAGCAACGCTCGACTCGATTTGAGTGCGCCGTCGCCCTCGGGCTCGCGTCATGAAGACCGTGTGCTCACGATCAGCTCAAGGGACGACGCGGCTATCAAGCTCGCTGCTGACAAAGTCGAGGAAGTTCTTACCCACCACAAGAACCTCTCCTCCGTCGTGGATGTCACCAAGGCGAAGCTGGATGTGGCGCTTTCCGTCAAGAAAGAAGCTGCCAAGGGAGTGCAGTTCCACGTGGTTGACGGCAAGGAGAAGGGCGAGCTGCAGGTTGTGATCTACGGTGACGACCAAGAAGAGCGTGAGCGCCTCGCCGAGAAGATTGAGCACCTGCTGGAGATCTACGTGGTGGAAACCATTGCGCTGCCGACGACCGTGTCCCCTGCTTTCGCGAGCTCCATGGTCGGCTCGTTGATCGGCAAGAGCGGCGCCAACATCCGTGCGCTGCAGAAGCAGTTCCCCGACGTGATGATCGACATTCGCCGTGGCGACAGCTCCATCACGCTCAAGGGCCCTACTGAAGAAGTGCAGAAGGTTCGCACCATCATGGAGGACAAGATCCAGGAGCTGCTGCGTAACGAGGAGGAGTTCCAGCAGCGCCGTGGGGCGCGTCATCAGCAGGAGCCGGAGGAGCAGGAGGGCGACGGCGAGAAGAAGACGAGCAGCGCACGGGACGCTGAAACGAGCGATGAGAACGCGCAGCCGAACACGCAGCCGCCGCGCCGACCGTCGAAGCAGGCGGGCCCCGTGGGCGGCACTGCCATGGGCGATATCAAGCTCACCAAGAACCAGCGCCGTCGCATGCGCAAGCGCGCTGAGAACGAGAAGTCGGATGTGCTGTCGATGCTGGTGGGCGACGGCCAGGGAGCTGCGACCACCACCACGACAAGCACCACCATCAAGACGGTGACGAGTGGTGGCGTCACCAGCAGCTCTTCCGCCACGTCGAAGACCAGCTCGACCGAGGGAAAGAACGGAGGCTACTACCATTCGTCGAGTGGCTACTCGTTGCGCCTCTAAACTACGAAAGCCCGAATGTTCAAATGTGAAAAGCACCAGGGACGCACCACCGCCTACGAACTTGTGCAGACAACTGTAAAGGTACATTGCATCCACTTTTGCGTACCTTGCTTCCCGGCGCTGGTTGGTTGTGTGCAAGTCAAACCAGTGCGTTACATGTTTTAGCTTTTGGTGACGTGACAACAGGTTTCCTGAAGACGAATACTGGTAAGCTTTGCCTACGTACAAAACACTGTTCAACGGTGTCAGCTCCAGTCGCGCTGATGTCCAAATCTGCCTTCCTGCTGCTCGCGCTCGGCGCCCTGCAGTCGACTAACGCTGTCACGTACTCCTCGGGCTGTGGCAACGCGGCCAACGTCTCCAGCGGAATGTACACGACCACCATCAACGGGACGGAGCGCGAGTACATCCTGCGCGTGCCCGAGGCTACAACCCGAGCGTGTCGTACCCGTTCATCATCGCTTACCACTGGTACGGCGGTACGGCGTATAACGTCACGCAGGACTCGTCCAAGTACGGCAACGGCAGCTACTACGGCCTGCTGAGCCACGCCAACGAATCGGTCATCTTCGTGGCGCCGCAGGGCCAGGACAACGGCTGGATGAACACCAACGACGACGACATGGCGTTCACGGACACCATCGTGCAGACCATTGACGAGGAGCTCTGCGTGGACCAGGACCAGCGCTTCGTCTTGGGCTTCAGCTTCGGTGGGTCGATGACGAACGCGGTCGCAAGCTCGGGTCGCGGGACGACCTTCAAGGCTGCCGTTCTGTCCGGGACTTAATCGGTATTCGCGGGCCTCCGCAATTGCGGCGGTCCGCCAGCCGCTGCAAAAAAAATTAGGTAAAAAAACTGCCATGGGCAAGAAGAGCCCCGCGCAAGTTGCGGTGGCGGAAGCCATAGCGTTGCGCCTGTTTCCACCATCGCTAAGGTACCCGGAGGTAGTGGCAGGCTCGCTGTTGTCTGAATGGTTTGGTTATCCAACGCTTACGTGGGCACCGGAGTGCCTGGAGCCAAATCGAAGGCCTAAGTGCGTGATAGAGGGGTGCTGTTGTGTGCCAAAGGTGAAAGAATACAAGGAGCGGCTTGTTGAAGATGTAAATCAGCGAACGCTATTGTATTTTGCGCGCTATCAGTGCGCTGGTATGACTAAGAAGTCGTTCTCTACTATAAGCGATGCATATCTGGCTTCCTCTAAAGTTTTAGTGCTTCACTTTTCGTATTTGCTCACTTACAAGTCTGGTATTTCTACTGACATGTTTGATATTGTGTACGACAGTGTGTTGACTACTACAAAGGAATCGCAGGTGCAGTAGCAAACATTTCCCGACGACGGCAGCGCCGGTACTACCGGATTTTGTCTCGCATCGGGGCATCGGTGGAGGAAAGGCGTTCAGAAAATGCTGAATACGCTCCTCCATTGCCTCCGACAGAGGCCCAGTACACAGCCAACAATTTGTGCATTGATGCTGAAGTGCTGAAGGAACTGTGGCTAACTCACACTAACATTTACTCGCGATTGTGTGCAGCTCAAATGCTGGATACTAAGTGCAACCGTGTTTTTCGTATAGATCACTCACAGAAGTTTTGCAGCAAGTTAAAAGTGTATGGGGAGAATGGCAGCAAAGAACAAAGCATCAGTATCAGCATGCTGCTACTGGTGCAAAACGAGGTAGGTTAAATTATGGGGAGAAGTCTAACTCAGTCTGAAAATCATGCGGAGACCGAGGTGCTTCTCCAAAGCCTCGTGAAAAAATGGGTAATGGTTCCGATGGGCCTCGGATATGTGTGTGCGATAACGTCAACACCACCCGCAATCTAATTGCGAGGGTGTTTGGAGACGCAGTAGAGACAAAACAAGACCCCTTTCATGTGATCACTAGATTGACAGAAAAGATCAGTGATAGTGCGAAGAAGAAATGGCTAGCAGGGCAGCTATTAGCGGCAATTTATGACCTCCAGCGCAACCTCCGGCCCCCAGCTCAATGTGAAGAGCCTTTCCGGGCAGCAGTGGAGTCGATGGAGTCGACCAGCATCCGTGTGAAGCGATCTGAGTGGGAAGGTTGCGTGGAAAGTAACTTAGCTCAGATTCGCCGTGGCGATCTTTACGTTGCTGAGAATCAGTACACCGAAAAAGGAGGGGATGTGCGGGTTGTATCCACGAGTCAGCTAGAAGCAGTTCATTCGAAGCTTCGTAAACTCCTCGATCGGGTACTATCTGTGGAGGTTGGAATGAGAATTCTCGACATATTCATTTTGCAGGTGAGTAAGCGCTAACGTCGCTGATGAAATTCGCGGCTATTTGATCTGACTATGATGGCACAGCATAATTTGAATGTAGGCGCCAAGCACCGTCGAAATCCTCTGTTTCACGGCACGGACTTTCGCAGTGTGTGCCAGAGCGCAATGATGTGCGCTGGATCTCTTCCAAAAAAATACACCTCAGCTGGAGTACAAGCGCATGTTGCTGTTTAGAAGTTCGAAACCCGATTTGACAACGATTGAATACCGCCTCGGCAGTGCCGCAGCCCCTCAACATCGCCCGTGGGAGTGCGTCTTTGATATGATCCGTCTTGACACCACTCAAATTGAGTCACGGCTCCTTCGGCAACATGAAGTTGCGGGTGATATTCGGGAGCTCGTATTAAACGCGCACAAGGCTCGGAAGTTGATAAACAGCAAGGTCTTTGTGGAGTTATTGGGCCTCGAACCTGAATATGAATCCTCAACTGAGTTTACGGCCCGTGAATTCTTGCTTTTGAAGGAGCTGAGAGCGGAACAACTCGCTGCGAATAAACCGTGGTCGAAAAGCGATGTCGTCGCTACCATCGTGTACAACGCGGCAGTTCAGCAGCTTGATAATCCTGCTCTTGGAGTGAAAAAGCGACGATTCAGAGCGATTTCTAGACGTATAGGAGCTGTCGACGATCAGCTGGAGCTTAAACCTGCGCGTACTGGTCGTCGCATCATTCAAGCTGTTGAGAAGCTGTCACGATGGCATCGTATGAAGAAGCACTGATGAATATTCTCTACGCTATGGTGCGCACAGCTGGGCTGAAGAAGAGGAACCAGACTTATTTCATGGTGTACAACTTCGCCGCTTCAATGTGTTTAGGCATTGAACCGAAATCTGAAGGACTGCTACAGCGACGATGGGAAGGGATAAAGCGCAGCGAAAATCGTCACAAGAAAAGGAAGACTGAAGCCTGTGTGAGTTCTCAAATCGACACATTGGGTATCGATACAGCCGGTGTTACGTCCATGCCGCTCGTACGAAACTTTCACGAGACCACTTCGAAATGCAGGGCGGCGACGCCGGCAACTTAGCAATCGGTTCAGGCCGCCGCATCATTTGCTGAAGCTGAATACTCTCACGAAGCTGCCAAACCCGCCTTGAACGAAGAAGCCGCGGCGTTAACTGCTCAAGGCATTGCAAATCTGCATCATCATCAGCACGCCACAACTAGAGCATCAGTACAAGAAGAATCGACCACAGTTCCGACTTTCAACTTACCGGGGATCATGCCTCGTTCAGGCACTCTAAATCCTGCACCAGTGCTCGACGAGATCACGGCTGAGCATTTGCTTAATATCGCTGACAAATTTCCCAGACACACGCAGGGAAAGTGGCCTTCATTACTTGAAGAGTTCCAGCGTCTGAAGCCACACTCAGCAATATCCCAGAACGCCCTTCGAAAACGCCTGGAGAAATACTACCAAAAGAAGAAGCAGATGCTTACAACAACGTCAGTACAACAAAGCGCGAGTGGTGTTAATCCGCATCAAACACATACTGAAGAATCCAGTAACCCCGACAAGCCGATGAACTCGAGACGAAGGGCCCCGCACCAGCTTGCAAGAGCTGCCGAGAACGAAAACGCAAGTGTGGTCCCTCAAGTACAAACCCCCAATGTGAACGTCGCAAAAGACCTCGGCAGGACACGATAGCATCCTTCTTCAATTAAGCTTGCTCGTTAGCTAATTGTTTCAGACCTACATCAATACATTCTAGAAGCACAAACCGCAGCGAATTGTTAGTGTGATGACATGGGCAAAAATCGTCGTAGTAACGCACAACTACCTGGAGCCTGCGACTTGTTCCTGCCCATGAACAGGGAGTCCATGTCGGTCACGCGGGCGGAGCGGCCACCATCCTAGCCCCGAGAGCGCGGCTTGCTGTCGGTTGCCGCCGGCATCAGCGCGTCCGGGTTGTACATCGTCTACGCCTCTGCGGTCTGGGGCTGGAAGCACCACTCGGTCATGGGGCGCGCGGCGGGTCGGTGCCGAGCATCCAGTTGGTGGCGAGCATGCCCATCATCTCGCGGTTAACTCGTACGCTGCCGTCATCAGGGTCTTGAGGACGGCGGCAGCGCCGCTGTCATTGCGTTGGTCGTGCTGTTGCGGCTGATGCTCTTGCTATGGCGGCGGTTCTGTTGCTGCTGGTTCTGCTGCGTGTAGCGGAAGGCGGAGGCTCGCACCGCGTCCATCGCGCACCTCACTTCACGCCCCTGTTCTTTGATTATGAGATCCGTCAAGTGATGGCATTCTTCCCTTTTCAGTTTTGACTTAAACATTGTATTGAAAGAAGGGTTGTCACCCCTACGAAACCGTGGCCAAACGGGGACAACGTTTGGTGCTGAACGGTCCAGTTTAGTCACAAATGGTGTATTTTGGTCTCGGGATCCCACGAATACCGGTCAAGCCCCCCCTGACCGGTATGGACTTCACCGGGGAGCCTGTTCCCATCGGCTCCCTCGTCTCGCACGGCGTGGGTGACCCGGCGAATCTCATCTTTAAGGGTCGATCCATGCGTGACGTGTTTGTCGAGGTGAACGGCTGCACGAACCAGACTGCGCTGGAGCCGGCGGCTGGGTCGCATTCGCACATCAAGACGGTACACGAACTGCACGAAGCCGGTTACGTTTGTTGCTTTCGATGGCGTTCACGAGTACAGCCCCGTCGACGCTGGCGCCTCGTCCTCGTGGGTCGGTGGCGAGTTGTGGAACTTCTTCTTCCCTTCGACTAAGACGGGGTTGTGAAGCTTGGTTGGAGGAAAGCTGACCTAACCAGAATTGTTTTTTTTTCATGCCTCCTTCCAAAGTGTATAGTTGTAAAAGTCTGGGGCAACTTGAGCCTTCTCAAATACACGGATACCAGCTCGAAACTCCGCACCAGGCGAAGCATCGGGGTCATGAAGTCTGACTGAACTCGTCACGCGGATGACACGTCACTGACTGTCCCACTCGAATGGTGTCGAGTCGCGCACGACGAATCGTTCGTTTGGGAGCTTCGTCGCGAAAGGGGACAACGAATTCAGCTCGTTGGTGCTGTGCATGCAGAGGTGAGGGGAGACGGTTCACAGTTTGCGTTCCGTGAGCGCAAAGCTTGTGATCGTGATGGCCTCTAGCGATCCGTTGGCAACTTTTTGCAAGGCTTTGAGCTCCACTTCGACATCACCGAACTGCTGCAAACTAGTCAAATTGCTCAGAATCGTCTTGGGGCCTTGAAAGTACGTCTGGAACCATCGAACGCTGTAGACAGCGCAACGGGTTCTTGAGTGTGGCGATTCACGGAAGAGCCGAAATATTCGCATGCAACGTCCCAAGCATTGCCTACGGCAGAATATCACAGCGGTGTTGCTCCAGGTGGCCGATCTCGTCTCGCAGATGCTGGATTTGCGTCTCGAGTCTTGCCGTCAAGTCTTCCTGCTTCTTTCTGTTTTTTTTTATTTGCGCTGGTGCACCCGGCGGCGCTCGCGTTCCATGGCCTTGGCAAGTCTCAGGTGCTCCATGACCTTCATGCTGAGGGTGGTGAGTGGTGCTTGCTTTTTGTCAGCTGCAATAGTCACGGCCTGCGACTCAGATATGTCGATCGGCTTTTGCTCGTGTTTCCTTCTTTTTACACTCGTCGGCGACCAACCCATCGTATTATTTGGTTGCCTTGGCGTCGCGCATATCGACTCGTCTCTTTGGAGCACTGCGTGAGTGACGGATAGGTCTGGTGCGCTGCAGAACGTTGCCAATTACGTCGTCGCTCAGCTGCTGGACGAACGGAGGAGTCCATGGTGACAGGTTGTTGCCACTTGCTCCTGGGATGTAAAAGGAGGTGTGGCATCCTAGCTACAGCGTTGCTCCTGAATCTAATTTTGCCAATTGAAATGGGCCCAACGAGATGAAATGTACTTTAGTAAGCTTGTAGTGCGAGTCCAACGTTTTTTTAGAAACGTTCCATTTTCTAAATTGCTTTTGCTTCTTGTCATCCTTCTTCTTTCCCGTCGGAGAATAGCTAGCTGAATCGGGTGGAAAGCATACTGACGCATCGTCAAGGCAATTATGTCTTACCAGTGGCGTCGCGACGAGAAGAAGACTAACCGAAAGGTGATCGAGTTATCAATATCGAAATGTGACGCTTTCATTTTCATCGCGAAGTACCATCCACAGCAAGCCTTCCAAGCGATGTATACGTCGAAAGTATACCTCATCCCTTGGAAAGTGTTCGAACGGTACCGTGTTGCAGGAATCGCACCGTGCTTGGTGCGCTCCGACTACAGTTCCCTGTAGAGTTCGTCGATCTGCGGCTGGAAGTACGCCTTGAGCTGCGGACGCTTGAGCTTGAACGTCGGCGTCACTAGGTTGTCATCCGGCGTGAAGGGCTTCGGGTGGAAGTGCACGTTCCTGATGCGCTCGAAGCCGCGCAGTTGCGCCTGCTTGGCCACGCGCTGCATGTCCTCGCGCACGTCCTTCTGATACTCTGGGTTCTCCAGGATCTTGGTCTTCGTGGCCTGCTCGCCGCTCAGTCCGTGCTCCTGCGCCCACACTTTCGCCAGCTCCATGTCAGGGACCGCCACGCCCACCAGGCTGCTCTTCAGTGAGTCGCCGTACACGAAAAGCTGTGCGAGATACTTGCACTTGGAATAGGCGTTCTCGATCTTCTCAGCAGCGACGTACTCGCCCTGCGCCAGCTTGAAGATGTTCTTCTTGCGGTCAATGACACTGAGCGTGCCGTCAGCATTCCAGCAGCCGATATCGCCCGTATGCACCCAGCCACGCTCATCAATGGTCTCGCGCGTCAACTCGGGGTTCTTATAGTACTCTGTGAACATCTGCGGCGCCTTGACGAGGATCTCGCCCCTCGGTCGAGGCTTGTCGTGGCTCGTGTAGCCCATTTCCGGCACGTCTTCCAGTTGAACCTGCGTGAAGAGGACTGGGGGCCCCACGTGCGACTCGGTGGGCATGTCGATTCCTCCGATGCACACGGCCGCCGCCGACTCGCTCATGCCGTAGCCTTCGACGATCTCACAGCATAGAACGGCCTTCATGAACTTCTTGACGTCGGCGCTGAGCGGCGCCGAGCCCGAGAAAATGATGCGGATGTTGCCGCCGAGCACGTGGCGCAGCTTGTTGAACACCAGAGCATCCCACAGAGCGTTCGTCTTGCTCTCGTCAGCCTCCACCGCCGCCAGCTTGGCGGCCAGCGCGTGCTCGAAGATGCGCTTCTTGACGCCTCCAGCAGCTTCGACGCCCTGGATGATCTTGTCGTGGACGCGGTTAACGAGCCGAGGCACCGTCACGAAGACGCTGGGCTTGAGCTCCGCGATGTCGTCCATGAGCGAGCGCACGTCGCCCTGGAAGAAGCCCGCGGCGGCTCCGCTGTGGTGCATCAGAGCGAGCACGATACGCTCGAGCACGTGCACCAGCGGCAAGTACGACACGTGGACGTCTTCCGGGTAGATTGTCAGGCGACTACAGGCCTCGACCACGACGTACGCGTAGTTCCGGTGCAGCAAGACGACGCCCTTGGGGTCGCCCACCGTTCCGGACGTGTAGCAGAGCGTCGACATATCCGACGGCAGCGCCGGGTCTGCCGACACAGGCTCCGTCTTGCCCTGCGCTTCAACGTCGTCGAAGTACTTGACTTCGATGTGGTGCACCACCGCGCGTTGCTTCTGCTCGTCGGAGAGCGAGTCCACCGACACGATGATCTGGAGCGACGGACACTTGGCCGCGCAGGCCATGACGACGTCGAACTGCTTCCTGCCGCAGAAGAGCACGCTCAACTCGGTCTGGTTGATCACGTAGGGCACGGCGTCGGGCCCTAAGGTGTCGTACAGCGGCACCGTCACGTAGCTCATGCGGTCACAGGCGTGGCCGATGAGCGGCCACTCGACCTGGTTCTTGAGGAAGATGCCCACCTTGTCCTGCCGCTTGAGGCCGCAGGTGGCGGCCATGCCGCTGGCCAGGTCGGCCATGCGCATCTTAATCTGGTTGTAGGTGAACCACTCGTAGGGCCCCGCCAGGCCCGTGGCAGCGTCCACCACACGTCGACCGTAGCACGGTCGGTTGCCGCCGTCGAACGCGCAGCCGCGCAGGAAGTTGTGGTACAGCGTCATCTCGTCCTCGTTGATAGGCTCCGTCTCAGGCACTGTGTAGGCCGGGCCGTGCGTGGCGTCTCTCGTGTTGGGGACCTCGACGGTGTAGCGCTTGCCTGTGTACGACTCGAAGTCCACGTCGGCGATCGACGTGGCCGTCGTGCTTTCAGCGGCGCCCATGGTGTCTTGGTGTCGTGGGGTTCTCCTGGTCCGGTGTCTGCGCCGATGGCCGCTTTGAGGAATGAGCTGGACGCTCGTCTCCGTTCGAGTGGGACGACGGAGAGACAAGCACCACGGTGGCTTCGGAGGCTTCTAAGCCACTGACAGCCGTACGTTAAGCGCATCAACCTGCCCGTGATGGAGTTCCGAAGCAAGGGGGCAGCACCGCTACGTGGGGGTCATGAAAAGCAGTCCTATCCAGCGTTCAACGTTCGTGGTTCATTAAGTAAGTCGTGCAACAGCAGCTTCCGAGCTGCTGTTGCCTCAGTAGAATTCTATGCAGCTAATAGTTTGTCGATCGATCTACATTTCCCGATAGAGCTCGTCGATCTGCGGCTGGAAGTAGGCCTTGAGCTGCGGCCGCTTGAGCTTGAACGTGGGCGTGATGAGATCGTCGTCCGACGAGAACTGCGTCGGGTGGAAATGTACGTTCCTGACGCGCTCGAAGCCGCGCAGTTGCGCCTGCTTGGCCACATGCTCCATGTCCTCGCGCACGTCCTTCTGGAACTCCTGGTTCTCCAGGATCTTGGCCTTCGTGGCCTGCTCGCCGCTCAGTCCGTGCTCCTGCGCCCACATCTTGGCCACCTCCATGTCGGGCACGACCACGCCCACCAGGCTGCTCTTCAGCGAGTCGCCGTACACGAAAAGCTGTGCGAGATACTTGCACTTGGAATAGGCGTTCTCGATCTTCTCGGCGGCCACGTACTCGCCCTGCGCCAGCTTGAAGATGTTCTTCTTGCGGTCAATGACACTGAGCGTACCGTCGGCGTTCCAGCAGCCAATGTCGCCCGTGTGGAACCAGCCGCGCTCGTCGATGGCCTCGCGCGTCATCTCCGAGTTCTTGTAGTACTCGGTGAACATCTCGGGGCCCTTGACGAGGATCTCGCCCCGCGGCCGAGGCCTGTCGCGGCTCGTGTAGCCCATCTCGGGCACGTCCTCGAGCTGCACGTGGCAGAACATGACGGGCGTGCCCACGTGCGACTCGGTGGGCATGTCGATGGCGCCGATGCACACGGCGGCCGCCGACTCGCTCAGGCCGTAGCCCTCGACCACGTCGCAGCTGAAGACGGCCTGCATGAACTTCTTGACGTCGGCGCTCATGGGCGCGGAGCCAGAGAAGATGAGCCGCACGTTGCCGCCCAGCGCTTGGCGCAGCTTGTTGAACACCAAGCGGTCCCAGAGCGGGTGCGTCTTGCGGCCGACCTCGACGCCCGCGAGCTTGGCCGCGATGGCCTGGTCGAAGATGAGCTTCTTGAGGCCCCCAACGGCCTCCACGCCCTGCGTGATCTTGTCGTACACGCGGTTCACGAGCCGCGGCACTGTCACGAACACCGTCGGGCGCAGCTCGCCGATGTCGTCCATGAGCAGCCGCAAATCGCCCTGGTAGAAGCCCGCGGACGCGCCGCTCACGTGCATTAGCGCAAGCACCACACGCTCCAGCACGTGCACGAGCGGCAGGTACGAGATGTGGCGGTCCGTTGGGTAGATCTTGAGGCGGTTGGCGGCCTGGACGGCGGCGTACGTGAAGTTGCGCTGCAGCAGCACGACGCCCTTGGGGTCGCCCACCGTGCCCGACGTGTAGCAGAGCGTCGAGACGTCTGCGGGCAGCGGCGGGGCGGCCGGCAAGGGCGCGTGCTTGCCCTGCTGCTCGATCTCCTCGAACGTCTTGAGTTCGATGTCGTTGGCGGCCGCGAGCGTCTTCTGCTCGTCGGTGACGGCGTCGACCATGACGATCGTCTTGATGGTCGGACACTTGGTCACGCAGTTCATGACCACGTCGAACTGCTTGGCGCCGCAGAAGAGCACGCTCAGGTCTGTGTGGGTGATGACGAACGGCACGGCGTCGGGCCCCAGCGTGTCGTACAGCGGCACCACCACGTAGCTCATGCGGTCGCACGCGTGGTTCACCAGACACCACTCCACCTGGTTCTTGAGGAAGATGCCCACCTTGTCCTGCCGCTGGAGACCGAACGTGGCGGCCATGCCGCTGGCCACGTGCGCCATGCGCGTCTTGACGTCGTTGTACGTCAGCCACTCGTACGCGCCGGCCTTGCCCGTGGCAGGGTCGATACTGCGCTGGCCGTAGCACGGCCGGTTGCCGCCGTCGAACGCGCAGCCGCGCAGAAAGTTGTGGTACAGTGTCATCTCGTCCTCGTTGATAGGCTCCGTCTCAGGCACTGTGTAGGCCGGACCGTGCGTGGCGTCTCTCGTGTTGGGGACCTCGACGGTGTAGCGCTTGCCTGTGTACGACTCGAAGTCCACGTCGGCGATCGAGCCGCTAGTGGTGCTTTGTGCCGAGCCCATGGGTGTGTATTGGAGGAACTGCTTGGCGTCGAGCTTGCTGGCCTCGGAAAGAAATGCTGAATGGAGTTGTGGGCGAATCCACTCGAGACATGCACACTGGTACATGTACACGCAGATACAGTTACCCTTCGCAGATGGCGAAATCTCGGTGAAAGTTGACGGCCCCGCGCTTTTAATCGATTGGATGGAAATGATATTGGCCTGCTATGTACGGTTCACACTTCAACTTGGCCTTCATTGACGAGTTGGGCGGCGACGACCGAGGCAGGAAGGCAATAGCGAGAGCATGCTCAGTGTTCGACGTTCGAAGTGTGTCCAGGACCGTGAGCACTGGCGGCATCGTCGGCCTTCTTTTGTCTTGCGAAGCCTGCCATCATCACCGGTACAGGCTGCTGCGACACCAGACCGCGCGTTTAACCAGCACATTCGGTGCGACTATTTCCGCTTGGGACGCAGAGGTCATACGAGCGAGAGGTGTGGACACGGATGCCTAGGAAAATCCAGGCTAACCGATCGCCGACCGTAGTGGTCAACTGCACAGTTCACCTTCCAACGAGCCTGCCGCCCGGAACGCTTACAATACTCTGCCAGCGAAGAGCACCCGAAGGTCATGAAGACCATGGAACGCGGGTGAACCAGCGCAAGTAGAGAAAGAAGCAGGAAGACTTGGCGACGGGACTCGAGGCGCAAACCCAGCATTTTCGAGAAGAGATCGGCCACTTGGAGCAACACCGCTGTGATATCCCCGCCGTATGCAGTGTTTTGGTTGTGGCATGCGAATACTTTCGCCTCTTGCTTGAATCGCCACACTCGAGGACTCAATCTAGCGACTAGTTGTGCTTTCTACAACGTACGGTGGTTCCAGACGTGGTGTTCAACACTTCTCAAGACCCCAACACGATTCTGAGCAATTGGACTAGTTTGCAGCAGTTCGATGATGTCGAAGTGGAGCTCAAAGCCTTGCAAAAAGTTGCCAACGGATCGCTAGAGGCCATCACGACCACAAGCTTTACGCTCACGGAACGCACACTGCGAACCGTCTTCCCTCTCCTGTGCACGGACAGCACCAACGAGCTCAATTCGCTGTCCTCTCTCGCGACGAAGCTCCTAAACGAACGATTAGTCGTGCGCGGCTCAACACGATTCGAGTGGGACAGTCAGTGGACGTGTCAGAGCTGCAAACAAAATAATATTATGTGCGCTGCTGTAGTTTTCAATGTGCTTATTTTTTATATTTAAAAATTGTTAGGAAATCCCTACATCCGGATGCGACTACGTGCGAGGTCAACTTGGCCATCGAGCCCTTCGATGGAGTCCAGATTGCGGGTTTCTTCGACTTCGCTGCCTGTGAACGAACCAGGTCCCTGTTCCTCTTGGCAATGCTGGCGAATTCCTTGTAGTAGCTGGTGAAAGCTGGACTTGAAGCCCATGCCGTTCGCCATGAACTGGAACAGCTCACTGCGCACCAAAGTGTACCGCTTGTCCAGCCCCGGCTCCAGGTCGTTGAGCACCACGGGGAAGATTGGTCGGCCCTTGTCTTCAGCGAACGCCAACTGATCGCGCACCAGCTCACTGGCCACCGTCTGTCTTGACACGAGCACCACGAAGCAGGAGCACCGCAGGATGGTCTGCTGAGCGAGCTGGATGCGGGTGTTGAAGTCCTCGTCGGCGACGTTCCGGTCGCTGTAGCACGCAATGCCAGCTTCCGACAACTGAGCTGAGAGCTGCTGGACGAATGCTGTGTGTCTATCGCCATGCGAGATGAATACGAACTTGCGCTCGTGCCAGTCCCTACGACTGGGGGAAGCCACAGACTCCTTCGCCTGAGACAGCAGCGTGTCGCTCAACGTGTTCAACATCGTTCCTCGGTTGCTTCTCTCCGTGTCTCCACCACGACCAGGTGGATTGCTGGTCGCGGCCACGTTCTTTTGTCTGGTCCGGTAGCGATGCTTCTCCACCTCGTCCCGCACGCCGTCCAGCAGCAAGTTGATCTGCGACCGATACCTGTTCTCGTCGTACTCGTACTCGATCCGCCCGTCATCCTGCCGAAGCCCCACGATCGCCGGCTCGAACGGGATGAGCTGACGCGTGTACAAGTACACCTGCAAGTTCGCGTCCACGATGGCTCCTTCAGTGGAGACGGCCAGGATGGGGGTGCCCACCTGCTTGGCCAGTGCCAGCTCCTTCAAACACCACTCGGACGCCGCGTAGTCTTCCGACAGGATGCAGAGCACCAGAGACGCGTTCGTGATCCCTCGAGCGATCTCTTCTCGCCACACAGCTCCGCCACCGATTCCGCTGGGGTCCATCAGGTCGAGCCACGTCGTCACGTTGGCCTCTTCGAGCGACTGCCGCAGCTTCCGAGCGAACTCGAGGTGCGAGTGCGTGTAGCTGATCATGACGTCTCGCTGGCCGGCGGCGCGTTTGAGCTCGAACAACAGCCTCGTTGACGCGGTGCAGTCGAGAGGACGCAGACCTTCGCGGTTCATGCGCATGAGGTCTCCGCCACTCGCGAGTGCGGCGAGCGCCGACGCCTCGTTCTCTTCTCGAACAGCGACGTGCAGCGCCGTGTCGCCTGTGGTGGGCAGTTGGTAGCCGATGTCTCCGCCCCCAGTCGTCAGTTCGGTGAAGAGGTCGCGGGACACGTCCAACGCCGAGGCCGCACACACGAGCGGCGTCATGAACTCTCCGTCCGCCAGGTTGGGCTCGGCCCCAGCTCGAAGCAGCGATCGCACCACCTCCAGCTTGTTGAGTCTTGCGGCCCAATGCAGAGGCGACCGCCCCCGTGCGTCTTGGAAGTTGGGATCAGCTCCCGCCTTCAGGAGCGCCTCCACCGCCTCCGTCGAGCCGCTGACGGCCGCCCAATGCAGCGGCGTGCGTCGATTGAGACCCACGTAGCCCATTTCTCCGAGACAGTCGACGTCCGTCTTTCTCGCGATGAACTTCCGCACAGCCAATACGTTGTTGCGTGCAGCGGCGAGATGGAACGGCGTGAGCGCCACGTCTCCTCCCCACTCTTCGAGCTCCTGAGCCACCGCGTAGTTGCCTCGAACGTACGCGAGCTGCAGCGGCGTCATGGTGTTCATGAATCCAGGATCCGGGATCACCAGTGGGTCGGCGCCGTGGACAAGAAGCTCTCGGGCGATCTCGGCGTGTTCAGCGAGAAAGAGCGGAGGCACGCGGTTGGAGCGGTAAGAGGCTTGAGCGAGGGTCCCTGGGTGGGCTCCTCGCCCCAGCAGCCAGCGCACAGACTCAAGCTGCCCCATGACGACCGCGCAATGGAGCGGCGTCAGCAGCGTGGTGTGGAAGATCGAGTCGGCCGAGTCTCCATCGCTACCTTCAGGCCGCTTGACGATGATCCGGATGAAGTGCCAGAAGAGGCCGCCAGTCGACACCACGAGGCGCTGCACTTTGTCCAGCGCGGCGAGATCGAACTCGTATTCTTCTAGGAGTTCCAACGCGCGGAGGTTGCCCAGACCGGCTGCAACGTGCACGGGGTTCTCGGTGGACCTCGCGAAGAACCTCCACGTGATCTTGGGGGCTGCGTACGCGCTACGCGGGAATCCGTTGTCCATCAACGCGCTGTCCTTGGCGTACTCCAGGATGTCGCGCATTTCGTCCAGGTCGCCACGACGCGTCGCGTAGTAGAGCCGCGTTCTTACAACGGCGAGCCTCTTGTTGATGGTGTCGAGCTTCTTGTCGGACCGCAAGTTGACGAGCTTCCGCAAGTCTCCTGTCTGGGAACTCTCGCTGAAGGCGCCCAGCTGCATCTTGATGTGCTCGCGATAGCGCGTGAAGTAGTAGAGCACGGTGAACAGCCCGGCGTAGCAGAACGCAGCGCCCAGGCCAAAGATCTGCGTGGCGAAGTTCCCGCACGACGTGAGCGCGCCGGTGAACAACACGTACAGGAAATACAGCACCAGCCCCATGTCGAAGAAGAGCATCAGCACCGCCAGCACTTCACACAGCTGGAAGATAAAGCAGCGTCGGATCACCGCGACGCCCGTCGAAACCCGGTCGTTGCTGCTGTCGCTTGGCTTGGCACTGACGTCCTCGCGCTTGAACGGCTCGAAGGCGCGCAATCCGGAGCCTGGAAGTGCGAGGATAATGGCGGCCGGCAGCGTCTGGTAGATAAGCGCCGAGAAGGTGACGACGGACCTGCAGTTGTCGTACTCTTCCGAGTCGTTGTCTTGGTGGTCCCGGAGCCAGCTTTTGACGAACGAATTGTAGAAGAGGAGCCCCACTAGCAACCCCATTGTGAGCAGCATGCCGGAGCGCATGAGTCTTCTCGCGAAGAACGAGTTGTTGAGGAAACGGATCCAGAGCCAGTGGCGCGGCACCTCAGCCAGCTTGCCGTGCAGCGCCTCGACGTTGGCCTGGTGTCGTCGCTTCATCTCCATCAGTGGCGGCCACATCGATCGGTCCGTCGGCGACTGCGCCGTCAGGTAGGACGAGTGCGAGTTGACGCTGCAGACGTCCGAGCGGGAGTCAATAGCGAACGGTGGTCTCCGACTGCGGTGCGAACCGCCCATGTCCTCGGGCTCTCGAGAGGCTCCATGGCCGCCCAAGTTTTGTCGCCGACTGCCGCACGCTTCGGACGTGGGGCTAACGACGACCATCGACCTGGACGAGAAGCTAGAGGACTCTGCACCGTTGGTAACAAGGGCCAATGAGGACACCAGGAAGGCTACACTACAGTGATTATGACTTCAGATGGTGATCGGCTCTGCCGATTGTGACCATGGAGTCACCAGAATGTTGATGAACAGTGTTGATGCACGTCGATGAGACGGCCGGTTGTTGGCGGTGGCCAGGAAGCTCGGCATGCTGAAGTGGATGGGGAGATCGCAACATGAGCCTCTAGTTTTTCAGGAACATGACAACATAACTCATGGAGTCAAGAATAGCGAATGGTTGATGTCTTGTGGAGCTGGGATGCCTCGATTTAGCGTCGATAGTCCTGGTCTCCTCGTCTTCGTGTTCTCTTGTCTGCGTCAGACGCATTCCGGTCCTGTCTTGTGGTCAAACTCCGCTCCAGTTCGCCTGCCATAGGCGTCTTTGGAGGAAGATGCAGAGAAGCTTGGCGCCGTCCGTGACGCCTCGCCCCGTGAAAGCAGTAGCGGCGGCTGCGCGTGGTGGTCGGACGTACTCCCCCAGTGCATCTCCCATCAAGTTGATCGCCATGGACGCCAAAGCGCAGGCAGTGATTCGACCGGCGGAAGGGCTTTCGTCGCCGATCCCGCCCACGCTGCGCAAGAAACCGCTGATTCTGAGCGGAGACATCCGCAACCTCGGCAGCAGCTTCCAGTTGGCAACAGCTCGCGAAGCCTTGTCGCTCACGCACTTGGGCGACGTGTTCGCTGCGCACGGCATTGTCATCACTCGGGCGGAAGCTCAGGCGCTTCGGCACGAGTTCGAGGAGAACAACGACCGCGGTCTCAGCTACGTCGACTTCGTGGACGAACTCGCACGTTCGTTACGAGGCCCCGCGACCGGAACTCCCGACACGGGCAGTGCGAATGAAAGCAATGGTCTGGTCGCCGGAGCTGCCAGTCGAGCGCTCGTGAAGAAACCTCGACTGGCGGAGCATCTATCGAGGCTGAACGCGCGTCACACGCAGCTTGTAGGGGAGTTACGGGGCCTGCTTGGTGCCAACCTGCGGGTCTCGTGGACCGCTGTCCGCGACGCTTGTCGAGCCGCAGAAACCGGTGCTGGCGGCACTGGAAAGCTGCCGAAGGCTACGTTTGCGCGCGTGCTTACAGGCCTTCAGATCCCTATGCTGTCGACTGCAGCTCTCGATGATCTTTCACAGGACGGCAGCAGCATCGACTACCACGAATTCCTCGCTCAATTCGGCAGCAGTTTCCAGCACGGCGATACCAACAACGTCGGCAACTCGCTCGTGTTCGATCGACCTGCCGGCAAGCCCATCGCGGAGGTGGCTCTCGGTACGGGCGCCAACAACGTCACCGCCACGAACAAGACGCTGCAGTCTCCTGGCGTGACGAGCGCTTTGGGCGGCCATTCTCGTAAGAAAAGCAGTAACAACGCGTCGAACAGACTGGCAGAAGCAGGCAAAGACCCCGTTCTGCTCGAACAACTTCGCATCGTCTTGGGGGAGAAGCTCAAAGCTCGCAACGGAGACGTTCTTCACTCCTTTGCAGCTCTCGATCCGACCCACTGCGGCCTCGTTCCTGCCCCCACCTTCGCTCAGACGCTACGAGACCTGCGTCTAGTGGAGTCCGAACAAGAGATTGCTACAGTGCTTTACGCGGTGCTTGATGGTTCGTCCGGCAGCGGCGTTGACTACCGCAGCTTTGTCGCCTGCTTCGGAGAGATGGCGAATGCGCGAGGAGCGGCAGCGATGAAGCGCAGCTTGCAGGAGAACAGCTCGTTGGTCTTCGCAGGGAACAAGGAGGTTAAAGGGGCCTACAAGAACCGCGTGGCGCTGTCATCTCCTGGAAACGAGCTGAAAGAGGCCTTCTCCCGTCTACCGGATGCAAGCTGGCGAGCGATCCACGTTGAGCTCGAGCTCAGTGATCCTCGCAAGGGCGGCCTTGTACCAGCCGCTGAGCTGCTGCGTGTACTAAGCAAATACCTAGGGCCTCTACCATCGCGGCACTTCGGCTCGCTCTTCCGCGCGTGTGGATCTCACGCCCACCAACTCATGGACTACCGATCGTTAGTCAAGAGCTACAGGCCCCGTGTAGCTGACACTGAGAGCTTCTTCGCTCCGCCACTGCAAGGTGAAGGGGCGAAAGGGGCGATCGCTGTTGGTCGACAGCACAGCCAGCAAGCCACTGCACCTACCGAGTCTCTCGTGCTCGTGTGGAGTGTTCGAGTGGCTCGGGCGCGTCTTGGAGCAGTGCAATGGCGAGCGTTGCACGACCGTCTCGCTGCGTGTGATCCACGTCGACAAGGCCGCGTATCAACGCCTGCTTTCGCCTTCGCAGTGCGTGAAGCCCTGTCACTGACGGAAGCGCAGACTGCGTTCCTCTGCTACTTCTACGAGGACCGCAGCATCGCTACGGACTCGCCATTGATCCGGTACACGTCGTTCCTGACCGACTATGAGGATCCCGGACTGGAAGCGAACGACCCGAGCGACTCAGAAGACGGCAGTACTCGCGTGAGTAGTAGAGCAGCTGGCGCTGCGGCCATGATGTCAGGAAGCCCGTCGCTTGGAGACACTGAGCTCGACTTGGGCACGGAGCTGGAGCTCTTACGCCAGTTCTTCCGAGCCAACGTCGGCGAGCTGCAACGCATGCTGGTCGCGGAGGACTCGGAGCGACGCGGGTTTGTGAGCTTGCCGGTGTTCACGCGCATGTGCTCCAAGTTGAGTGCTGAAGCAGGTACCAAGTGGCGTGAGACGCGAGCTACGGCCAAGCTCTTCAATCGGTACATTGCGCGTGGAGGGCAGTTCTACTACCGCGGCTTCCTGCTCGACATGGACGGGAAGGCTGGTCTCCAAGCTCAAGGCCTTTTGATTCAGGAAGACGACGAAGAGGATCGAGGCGATGAGGAGCGAGACAGCTTTACTATCGACTCAACTACGAACGATCAACCGCTTGATGTGCATCAGGCTCGTGCAGCAATACGCCACCTCATGACGACGTCGCGCTCGCAGCAAAGTGCTGTCTACAAACTCATGCTGCACATGGATCCCAGTGGCTCTGGCCTGCTGACCTACCCGGAGCTACGACGCGCGTTCGAGCGGCTAGGAATTCACTTACGAGACGATCAGGTTGTGCGGGAATTGCTGGCGTTTTATGAAGAGGAAGATGCCCGTGGTGAGAGATCGACTGGCCAAGTCAAGTATCTCCAGCTGCTGCATGCGCTTGGCGGACGAGACCCGGATAAAGTCGGCAAGGATTCGTCCATGAGCGATCTGTCGAGCCACTGCTCATACTACAGCGCGGTGGGCATTAGCCCTCGCGCTGTGCGTCGCTCTCAGGCTGGAATTGTAGCTTCCAGACAACTTACAAGCCGCGCAGGGCATGTGCTGGCGGCTCAGGCAGTTAACCACGCCGTTGAGAACCCTCGCGCAGCTCTCAACGCCGGTGTTGGCGCTTCAGGTGGCGCTGCAGCGGTCGAGCAGAAACTCCAGAAAGCTCTTCAGGCTCACGGGAAAACCGCGTGGAAGCAGCTCGCGCGTAAACTCCAAGCGCTCGACAGCGAGCGTCGAGGTAGCGTCACTCCTTCCTCGTTGCGGAAGGTGCTGGGAGAGCTGGGCATCGAACTCGACCAGGAAGAGATCGTCCGTCTGCAGCTCAAGTACGACGCGGAGCAGAATGGACGACTCAACTACCACGCGATGCTGCGTCAGCTCACCAGCACCTTGAGCGACCTCGGCTCTGGCAGCAGAGGTGGCGACTTGCTGCCAAGTCTGTCGTTGATGATGAGCAAAGTGAGCGGTAATGAGGCCGTTCCTGAGGATCTGCGGCTTGGCGTCCAAGCCAAGTGGAAGGAAGTGTACGCGTCGCTCAAAACCCTCGACAAGGCCAATACAGGGCGAGTTAGTGCCGCCCACTTCCGCCAGCTACTCGAATGGTACGCGCTGTCACTGACAGATTCCAGTTTCCTAGCCGTCCTCCGCGCCTTCGACGGAGACGATGGCCAAGTCGACTACAACCGCTTCATGCGCGCCTGCTTTCGAGGATGAGAGGCAATTATCTATCCGAATCGACAATTAATTTCTTAAATAAATATTTTATTAAATCAATTGGGCTGTTTTCGTCTTGGGCTCGAAGCTCCTGCCATGGGATTCACGTTGCCTACGGTGCTTCGACGACGCCCTACAGGCGACACGTTGCCGTTCAAGTAGCGATGCTCCTGCTTCTCACTGCGTCTCTGCTCTCGGAAGTGCGCGGCCACGAGCTGCGCATCCGAATGTTGCTGCAGTTGCTTCGGAGACGACGGTCTGCCTTGCTGAGTCTGCAAGAGCTTCTTGGCTTCTGCCGCCTGCCGCAGAATCGCCTCAGCTTGACGCAGCGTCTCCTTCTCCTGCTTCTTGATCGCTCTGCGCATGACTGTAGCATCTCGACGCTCTTCGTCGACCTCCTCTTCTTGGCGTCCGCTACCACGTTTGCTGAGCCCGGAAGCTTTCGTCTCCAGCCTCACGTCGTATGCGTCGTCCATGGCGAAAGGGCCACGTTGTGCCTGTCCCTCGGGGGCAAATTGCTCGAGTCGAGCCACCTGGGGAACGGAATAGCCGAGAGCTGGCAGCTTGAACCAGTCGCGTTGTAACCCACGGCGCCCCATGTCTCGAGCTAGATGAACCAACGTTTGAAGAGCTGGAGCCACGCATTTCAGCGCGACTTCAGCAGGCTGAGAGCCGCCCATGACCGTGCGTGAAGTCGCTACCAGCGCTGGCGGCGGAGACAACGCCATCCCAGGGCGGTCTTCCAGACACTGAAGCAGCTCCACAATATGAAGAACGCCTTGCTGCACGTACACGAACGCTTTGAGTTGCGAGCTCGCACGCTCTCGCGCTTGGGTCTTTTCCAGTTGCTGAGCGAGTAAGGCTCCTTCTAGGCGATCACGCAGTCGTTGACGGCGCTCCGCTACGTCGGTCGGGCCGGACACTCGAAGACGTGACACCATGGCGCTGTGCGCGTGCTGTTCGCTTGTCAACCGAGCTCCTTCGGTCCTGAGCTCCGCCTCGATCTCTCGAAGTCGCGCTGTGCTCTCACGATGCGAGTGGAAGCGCTCAAGCACCACGCTGAGATCGACCTCTCCGGTATCACGCAGCACGCGCGCGTACTGCCCTTCGTACACCGCGAAGAGCGTCTCGCGTTTGCTCTCGTCCGCATCGGCTGCCAAGATGTTGTAGCTATCGCGACGCTGCACACGAGTCGGTGGCGCGCGCTCCCTCGTGATTGCAGCTGTAGCGTTGGTGAGCGTTCTGGTGCTCGAGCCTTTGGAGAATGCAGCGGTGCGCGTGCCGATGAACCGAAGAAGTTCTTCTCGCCGGCCGTCGGCGTCGCGTCGTCGCTGGTGGATCACTAACCGTGACGCCAGCTCGTCTCGATACGACTCGAGCACAGGGAGAGCATTGCGCTTGAATGCTGTGCGCTTCGCGTGCAACTCGCGCAGCTGCTGCTTGATCTGGCGATGCTTGTCCGACTCCATCTTGACGCGACTTCGACACAACACTCGCTCCCGATGAGCTGCTCGTCGTCTGTCAGCGAGCACATCAGCGTTGGCTTCGAGGTACTGCACTTGGCGCATCAACCGCTCGTGCATGAACCGCAGCCGCTTCTTGTACGCGTCCTGGTGTGCGATCTCGTCTTTCAAGCTCGTCACAAGGTCGGTGGATGGCGCTGGTTTCTGCTTCGACGTCTGCAATGCTCCTTCGTTCACCGTTTGAGGAACGCCAAACGCTTGGAGATGTCGCTGTGCGAGGAAGACTTCTTCTTGTCGCCGAGCGATCGTCGCCTGCAGCTCGTGGAGCTGGCGTTGCGCCTCGAGCGTCACGTGGCGCTGCTCGTCGATCTCTTCCCGTACGACCTGCTGTACGACGGCCTTGTGTCGTGTGGCCACCGCAGCTCCGGGTTGTCGCCACAGCTGCATTGCCGCAGTGCACGGTCGTGGTCGTGGACTGCCAGCACTTGCTGAAGGCGGTCGCGGACATCGACTGGATTGCGGACAGCTGGAATGCTGGCACGAATTGTCGGAAGGTGCGCCGCTGGCCGCTACCAGTTTGCGGTTCGCCGACTGGAACCCCGCAGACTTTGGCCGTCTGCTGCCTCTTGGTTGAGCCGTGACGATCCCTTCGAACGGCATCGAGCCATCCACGGGCCGCGTCATTCCCGTCAAGCTTGACGTCAAGATGCCTTGCCAAGGTGCACCGGTCGCGAAACGACCATCTTTTTATTTTATTAGCCTTTGTCATAAAATACAGGCAGTTCTTTGAGGTGTTCGTGACTACTTGAGGTTTTCGTAGAGGTTCCTCGAGGAGCTTTGAACTATTTGAGGTTTTCGTACAGCAGCGTGATCTGCTGCTGGAAGAAGGTCTTGAGCTGCGGGCGCTTGAGCTTGAACGTGGGAGTGATCAAGCCCTGCTCGAGCGAGAAAGGCTCTGGGTGGAAGTGCAGCTTCGTGACGAGCTCGAAGCCGCGCAGCTGAGCCTCCTGGGCGACTCGAGCCATGTCCGCCAGCGCGGCCTTCTGGAACTCGGGGTTGTGCACTACCTTGGTGCTGGACGCCTCGGCGCCGGACAAGCCGTTCTCCTGCGCCCAGGACTCGGCCACCTCCGGGTCAGGCACCAGCACGCCCACGAGACAGCTTTGCAGCGAGTCCCCGTAGGCGAAGAGCTGCGCGACGTACTTGCTCTTGGCGTAGATGTTCTCGATCTTCTCCACGGCCACGTACTCGCCCTGCGCTAGCTTGAAGATGTTCTTCTTGCGGTCGATGATGCTGAGCGTGCCGTCGGCGTTCCAGCAACCCACATCTCCCGTGTGGAACCAGCCACGGTCGTCAAAAGCCTCGCGCGTCTTGTCGGCTTCCTTGTAGTACCCGGCGAAGATCATGGGGCCTCGCACGAGGATCTCCCCTCTGGGCCGAGGCTTGTCGCGACTCGTGTAGCCCATTTCCGGCACGTCTTCGAGCTGCACTTGGCCGTACATGAGCGGAGCGCCGACGTGCGGCCCCATGGGCATGTCCACGGCGCCCACGGCCACCGCCGCCGCCGTCTCGCTGAGTCCGTAGCCTTCTGCGACGTCGCAGCAGAAGACAACCTTCATGAACTCCTTCACCTCCGCGCTCAGAGGCGCCGAGCCCGAGAAGATGAGGCGCACGCGGCCACCGAGAGCCAGGCGCACCTTGGAGAAGACCAGCGCGTCCCAGAAGGCGTGCGTCTTGTGGCCTGCCGGCAGCCCCGCCAGCTTGGCTGCCAGTGCGCGGTCGAACAGGATCTTCTTGAGGCCTCCAGCAGCAGCCACGCCCTGCGTGATCTTGTCGTACACGCGGTTGAAGAGTCTCGGCGCCGACACGAAGACCGTCGGCTGTAACTCGGCCAGGTCCTCCATGAGCGTCAGCAGATCTCCCTGATAGAAGCCCGCCGAGGCTCCACGAGCTTGAAGCACGCCAAGCACCGCACGCTCGAAGACGTGCGCCAGCGGCAGGTACGAGCAGTGCACGTCCGACGGCAGGATGTGGATCCGACGACCCATTTGCCACACCACGTACGCGTAGTTGCGCTGCAGGAGGATCACGCCCTTGGGGTCTCCCGTCGTACCGGACGTATAGCAGAGCGTCGACACGTCCGAAGGCGACGGCGGGTCCGCCGGCGTGGGGTGGGCCTCGCCCAGCAGCTCGAGCTCCTCGAGACTGCGCAGCTCCACGTTCTTGGCCTTGGCCTGCTGCACCTGCTGCTCCGTCACGGGCTCGAACTGCACGACGATCTTCAGCGTCGGGCAGTCGGCCACGCACGCCATGACCACGTCGAACTGCTTGCGGCCGCAGAACAAGACGCGCAGCGCCGTGTGGTTGACGATGAAGGGCACGGCGTCGGGCCCCAGCGTGTCGTACAGCGGCACGAGAACGTAGCTCATGCGGTCGCAGGCGTGGCCCACCAGACACCACTCGATCTGGTTCTTGGAGAAGACGCCCACCATGTCCTGGCGCTGCATCTGGCCCACCGACTGCAGGCCGCTGGCCACGCGCTCCATTCGAGCCTTGACTTGGCTGTAGCTGAGCCACTGGTACGCGCCAGCCTTGCCGGTCACTGGGTCAATGGAGCGTCGTCCGTAGCACGTCCGCTCGCCATTCTCGATGCTGCAGCCACGCAGGAAGGTGTGGTACAGCGTCATCTCGGCTTCATCAACGGGATCCGGGTCTGGCACCGTGTAGGCGGGGCCGTGGCTGGCGTCTCTGGTGTCGGGCACCTCGACGGTGTAGCGCTTGCCCGTGTAGGACTCGAAGTCCGTCTGACTCATCGACAGCTCGGAGCTGCTGCCTGCGCCCATGTTGTGGCGAGAGGAGCGATGGTAAGAGGCCGAAACAGCTTGAGCGGTAACGGGAGATCTTCAAGACTACGCCAGGAGACGCCATGACGTGTGCACTTGTGTGTGGGCTACATACATATTTACAATCCGACGACATTGTGCTTCAACTTGTTGGGGACGCAGAAACTTTCCGTGACTGTGCCTATGACACAGTCTTCCATCAGTAGAGCTCCATTGAGTACACCTTCCACGTCGTTCACGTTCCTCAGTAATCGACGCATGCTTACACGAGGTCGATGCTAATTTCGAGTCGGGAGACACGATTTCTCTGCTCCGCCATGTCGAGCATCACTCTGCACCCGCAGCTCAACATGCGGCCTAGAAGCTGCTCACGTAACGATCGGCGCTCATCGTTGTTGTTGTCGCCCTCTCGCTTTCTTAGGTATGGAAACACGTAGAGCAGTGTGAACTCGGACACGTCAAGCTCAGCCTTTGCTGTGGCAACCATTACACCAGGAGCAACTTGCTCCATGCACTGTAACTGCATCCGTGGCTCATCAAAGTTTAGTGAGTAGCATCCCAGCTGATCAACCAGTGCTTCCAGACCGTTAAGATGGTCCATGCCCACGTCGCGTGTGAACGATCTCTGCAGTATCACGAAGCTCTGCTTCATCTCGGCGTGCTTCATCATTTCGGTGATGTCCCCCATAAGCCACGGCAAGCGGAAACTCGTTTCAACCAGTTGGAACACTTTGCTAATGAACGTTCATGGCGTTTAACCCTTTTGCTGTCCGAGACGGAGACCTTCGCGCTTCAGCTCGAGATGATGTAGCTCTGCGTGGAGTCGATGCACGATTTACCCGAGGCTAAGCATGTGCGCGCGTTGTTTGCTGCGGTAGCGCGCCTGGTTGGTGCGGCGCTTCTCGCGTCGAGCAGTTTTCCTTTCTCGAATGGCTTCTTTGGGGGCTCGAAGTCGCTTGACACTTGCTCTCGAGGTCATCCACACATCATCTTGCAGCTCGGTACCAAACGCTACTGCATCGTGCTTTTTGTCATCGTCATTCTCAAGTGAGCAAGGTCAAGACCAAGATTTGTCGGGGGGGGGGGCAGTCGGAAGGATGGTTCATTCATTTCCTGGAGGCACGAAAGGAAATGGTGTTTTCCACAATGGAGAAAATAATGATGTGGTGCACACACCATGTGCGAACCACCCACTGCAAGCCGCAGCGAGCTCCCAGTTCAGCTTTCGACCAAGACACGAAAGCCAAGTTAGTTTAAGGGGGGGGTTCTCTATCCCTACGACACTGTACGACACCATGACCGACCAAGGACCTGACCAGACCGTCGACGCCGCCACGACCGAGGCTGGGCCTCCTGTGACGAGCCCTGCTCCCGCTGAGGCACCAACGGCCGGCGGAACCACGACCGTGGAGGTCGTCGACGTTACGACTGACGGCGCCGCGTGGACGGAAACCCCGGCTCGTGCGACGACCGAACCGCCTCCGATCCGTGCGTCGAAGCGGGTGGCGAAGCGCAAGGCGGCCCCTGCGGAAGCAGAGAAGGGCAAAAAGGGCAAGAAGAAGTTCGTTCGCGGGGGCGGTGTCGCCGCGCCTGAAGCTGACGTGCCGACGACCGTGGAGGAGCGCGTGTCGGCCTTTACGGAGACCTGCCCCCAGCCATCGCGGAACAGGCCGGGTCTACGGCCAGGACGACGACATGACCGACCATTGGGTTCGACCTGACGGACTTCATGTCCTCGTTCCAGCCAGGCCTGGCCAGCGAAGCCAGGACGACACCCCAAGCTCGCGGTTCGCCTCCTGTTACCGCACCCGCGCTAAGTGCCCAAGACGAGCTGCACCTTCTCCGACAAGAGGTCGAAGTCTTGAGGGGCCAAGTCGCAAGCGCGCGTCAGCCGCTGGCCGTGCGCACTGAACCCAACGACGAAGGCGAGCTGCCAGCTGACAGCGTACGCCAACTGACAAGCGCTAGCTTTCCGGAGCAAGCGAAAAAGGGCAAGGGCGACTACTATCCTCCGCAAGCGCACGTGCTGGCGGCGACGCGCATGTTCAAGGGGCTCACTCCATCTGAAGGTAAGCCCGTGTCTCCTATGTCATTTGTGCTAGGCTTGCGTGAAGCGGAGTGCGTGGGTTCAAGACCAGCCCGGCGGTGCTGATGGCCCTCTTCTCCGGTCGACTTGGCTCTCGAGGCCTGACCATCCACCACTTCTGCGAGGAGAACGAGCAAGAGGCCGCTGGAGGCAGGCTCGTCGAACGGCAACTTCGCGAGCGACTTCAGCCCGTCAGCGACTCTCCCGAGTGCGGCCACCAGCTGTCGGTCGTACGACGACATCCTCGACGGCATCCACGGCCTCACCAGGATGGGCGATGTTATGTGGCACGACCACATGATGGTGCTGACGGAGCGCCTTCGCGTGTTCGTCTCCAAGAACAAGTCCGCAGATCCAGGAGGCCTTCCAGCGCGCGTGAAGCTGGTTCTGCTGTACGTCAACAAGTGGCTCGGCGCGGCACTTGGGCACGTTCAACTCGATGACCCGACGTGGTGGGGCGGCTTCAGCAAGGCTGTGCAGTCCATCGACTACAAGTCACCTGAGTGGACCATGTCTCTGGTGAACACGCTGTCGCAGGCCGTCCCGGCTCACCCGCCAAGTCGGTACATCAAGCGCGACCAGCAAAGAAACCGTGACAACCAAGGTCGCCGAGAGAAGAGCGTCCCGGACGAGATCAGAGCTCTGATTCCGACGAACCGTCGTGGCGAGGAGCCGTGTCTCCGCTTTCTCGGTGGGGTGATGTGCTCGGGCGGAACTCGCGAGAGATGCGACCACCACAAGCGCATCCATGGGTGGTCGTCCGCCGACATTCCTCGCCGCCTGAAGGAGTGGGCCCAAGAAACGTACGCCCGCCGCAGAGGGTGGGACCAAGATCAGAGACAGGGGCGCCGCAACGGAAGAAACTGAAGCGGCCGAGGTGGCGACGACTCTCCGCCACTTCGGACCGAAGACTGGGATAATCAAGATAACAGAACTTGTATTGGCCCCCGTTTGTCAAGTGAGTCAAGTGTGTATTCCGGCGGTGCGCACGCGCATGTCGTGCCGGGAGGCAAGAGGGGTGGGTGGGGTCTAAATTTCCGCGCTCGTCGCGGGGCGAAACACGGATTTCATGCACTCCACCCTATGAAAACTCGAGCTCGAAGCTCAATTCAAGCTCAGCCTCACGCCCCTGGCGCGGCCAATTTCCGACTGGAGAATCTGCGCTCCGATCATCACCAAGTCCACCCGCGACGTCATTGGCCGCTGAGCGCCAAGTGGTTACACGAGCACCCGCACCTCTGATGGTCATACAGCCTAGGGCGACTCAGACGACTAGCCAGCCAGCTGCACCTGAAATGGCCATACAGCCTAGGTCAGCTGCAGTACCTGAGATGGCCATACAGCCTAGGACATCTCCTGCTCCTGAGATGGCCATACAGCCTAGGACACCTTACGCACCTGCGATGACCGAACAGCCTAGGACATCTGCTACGCCTGAGACGGCTATATCGCCTAGGGCAGTCGGAAGGGACGCATGGCCAGACGATATGCAGCCTCGCGCAGATGTTAGCGCGCACGCAACGCGCACAGTGCATGGTGTCATAACTAGCGCAAGGGCTACTCGGGTAACTGAAAACGCAGTATGCCGCGCTACGAGCTTCGAGGCTCTTCGGCGCCTATCCCTGAACAAGGCTCTAGGGAAGGTCGGGCTGCACCTTCCAACGTCACCGCACCCCGCGTCCCGGCGGTCGTCAGGGGGAACAGAGTCTACTCAACACCCCTCTTCAGCGCACGCTCTCCGAGTTTTTTCGCCGAACGCATATGTCTTTACCGGCGCTAGTGGAACTTGTGCGCGGCCAGACGGAAACAGACTACCGCCCCAACAAGCAAATGGTTCTGGAAGTGCTCGCTCAGGTGTGCAAGGACTACCAGCATCTAGAGAAACTGCAAACTATTGCAGCGGAAGGTGTTCGAGTGGAGTTCAAGAAGGACATGCCACCTCAATCGCATCCACCTGACAACCATGGGTCTGCAACTGAGAGGGTGAACATACTGCGCAAGAATGTCCGCAAGGAGCAAGACTCGTGGAGGTGTCTCGTACTGGACTTGGACCTCCTCTCGATGTGGCCCGAAGTGTTCGTCAGCCCATTCAGGATTGTTGACAAGGCGGGAGGTGACCCGCTAACGTCCGGAAGGACAACCCACGATCTATCATTCCCTGAAGGCGCTTCGATCAACGACCTCACGGACCAGGACGCTATTCCCAAGGCCAACTATCGCCATTGTGATGCTGTCGCTTCCGAGAGTATGCGAACCAAGCGGGAACACCCCGATGCTGAGACTAAGATCATGGCAGGCGATGTAACGTCGGCTTTCCGCAACGTCAGTATTCACAGTCGCAGCGTACACCGATTTGCTGGACGCATTGAGGCCGAGAACGCACTCGTTATTGAGCTTGCATGCCCATTCGGATGGACGGGTTCTCCTGGAGAATATGAAGTCATCGGTGGGGCGATAGCATTTGTTCACGGAAGACACGGCAACCGGCACAACCTCACTGGTTTCTTCAACTACCACTGGGTAGATGACCACGTCAACGTCACTGCTGATGTCGGGTCCAATTGTGACGACATGGAACGCTCTCTGCGCTATGCTATGACCGCTGTATTAGGCAGCGGGGCCGTCAATGAGGAGAAATTCACGGCATGGAACAGCAGTCAAAAGATTCTGGGATTGCAGTTCGACTCCATGGCTGCAACAGTCACGGTGCCTGCTGTCAAGATCGATAAGGCTCGCAACCTGGTAGCATCGGCGTACCACGCACGCAAACTCTCGCGGAAATGATATCGCTCCCTCATGGGAGGCCTACGTCACGTCGCAACATGCATCAGGGCAGCGCGCCCGTTTCTCCAGCGCCTCCGGCTTAGAGAGATAAACCTTCACCGGTTTCGGCACATCCCGGTATGCGACCCCATGAAACAAGACCTGCTATGGTGGTGGCAGATTCTTCACTCCCCGCTCCTGAATGGCGTGGCCCTCGAGTACTTTAACAGTCTCCCGGAGCCCGATGTGGTCGTCGAGGACGCATGCGACCACGGGCTGTGCGCTCTCGATACGAAGGCCAAAATTGCGCTTACTTACCAGTTCTCGCCTCATGAGCTTCGGCTTATTGCTCGCTTCAAGACCGGCGAAGCCAATGGTTTCAACATCAATTTCCGAGAATTGCTCTCCTGCGCATTCGCCACCCACGAATGGGGTTCTCGGTGGTCCGAGTGTGCTGGAGATGGACGTCGGCCGCTTCACGTACACTTCCGTATCGACAATACATCGGCTGTGGCATGGCAAAATCGCCTCGCGTCACGTAACACCCGTGCTCAAGACATTATCCGGCTCCTGGGATACTGGGAGAGCTCTCTCAGCCTCCGTTTCTCGGCGTCTCATATCGCCGGAGTCGACAACACACGCGCAGACGCCGGATCACGCATTGCCGCTCACCCGTCTTATGCTACTCAGTTCGAAGAACTAACTCGTGGTTGGACGCAGGTATCTCCGAGGATAGACGTTCACGGACTTTCGTCACTCTGGCGCAATATCTCCGCGAGCATTCCGTTGCCGACTCCACCTTCACCAAGTACTCAGCAGCGATGAAAAAAAGTGGACGATGTGGACATCCCGTCGGGGAATTGAGCCATGGCTTTCGGGTCATACTGACGAGGACCGTATTCAAGTACTCTCTGAATTTATCGTGGACGGGTTTCAATATGGATTTGGCGCTGGCGGTCCACTACGCGGATCGTCCATCATCAACACGCTACAAGGCGATCGTCACTTCTTCGCAGCGGCAGGAAGAGTACTCCCGCTTGCACACCCACATGTTCGCATGCTACTAAAAGGGATAAGCCGGATGGACACACCTCCGCGACACAAGGCTCCAGTGTCTATTCGACTCCTCGAAACCTGCTTCCATTCTCTCCGGTTCGATGATCCCTTCGCCCAGGCTCTCTGGGTGGTCGTGTGTGTGGCGTTCTTTTTCCTGCTGAGACGATCTGAAATCGTCTCCATCAGTGGAAACTCGTTTAATGGTTCGCGCTTAGAGCCGAAGACCTGGTGGTCCTGGATGCAACGGGGCAGCCGACACTATCAACGACTGAAGCGCAATCTATACACATGATACTTCGCGGCTCCAAGACCAACCAGTGTGGGTACGCAACAGCCCGAATGCTGTATCGATCAGGGCACGCGTTCCTGTGCCCTGTCTTCGGAGCTCTCCTTCTTCTACGGTCAAGGCAAAACCTTTCTCTCGGGATTCCAGCGGCGGTATATCTGGATCGCACTGGCCAGCCGGCGTGTATCTCGACGGCACACCTGTCGAGTGCAATCAAGAAGGCCGCTGTGCAGAATGGCGATGACCCAAGAAACTTCAGCCCGCATTCTTTCCGTGCCGGGGGTGCAACGCACATGTATCGGGCTGGAGTGGATGCTGTGACGATTCAGTTTCATGGCCGATGGGTGTCGGACACTTTCAAGACTTACACCAACCTCTGCGCGGAATCCGTCACTTCCCTCGCTGCCAGCATGGTCACCGGCTCCAAGTGTGACTCAACACTTCACTAGTGGGCGTATGCTGCATGACCTACAATGGGGGCTCCGCTCTCCTCGTCCCTTTTTGGATGAGCGGATGGTCATGCACATATGCCCATTGATGAAATACGATGTTTTACCCCAAAATGTGGAAAGGCTGTAATCATCCGCGCCTCTCCGTGAGGGCAATCATTGTCGCATTGTGCTGATGCCGCTCACTCGTCCTCGACTCGTCCAACGCAGCGCACAGACTTGAAGCTTCTGGCGCTTTACCTGCCCACCGAGCGCCTTCAATGGCCGGGGACTTGGCTTCCGACTCGGAGGTGAGCGCATTGAGCAGTCAAAGGCGTCGTCCGTTCGGCCATGGAGCTCCGCGCGAGGACGAGTCGCAGCGAACGCTCCGTAGTCCGCTGTTGATCTCTTCCAGGGATCGCTCCCCGACGGGCAGCGCCGTATCACAGACACACATCAACTCGTCGGCTCGGTCGCCGCCGGCGACGTTCCTGGGTCTCCAGCACCGCCATTACGCCAACATTCGCGAGCTGCGCGGCAAAATCTCCCGCGTGCCTCGGTTCTGGCTCTGGCCTCGGTTCCTCAACAACTCGTTCTTCGCCAGGCGTCTCATGTTCTCTGGTTTGGTGCTGAGCGTCATGCTCGCGTGGGGGGTCTCGGTCTACAACCTCAAGATCACCCAATGGCTCGAGGCCTTCAAGGAGAGCGACCCGGACGACTACGAGCACTGCAAAATGGTGACCGTCTTCTCCGGTCTCATCTACCACATGCTGCCGTTCGCGGTCTTGTTGTTTCTGCCAGGCTCGGGGCTGCGCACGTTCGAGCCGTTCATGCGAGAGGAGCTCCAGCTCAAGCCTGTAGCAACAGAAACGGAAGAGAACAGCTCCAGCGTGCGCCTCGAGGAAGGCGAGCGCAGTTCGACAAGCGTGCCGAAGATCAGACGTCGCTTCATGTTTCAACTGTGCGAGCTCATCGCCGTGACAGCGCTGGTGTATGACGCAGGCTTGGTTGTCTACTTTCTCCGCGTGCTGTTCACTGGCGCAGTCTACGCGTGCCGCAGCTACGAGATGCACCTGTTCACTCTTGGAGGGGCCGTGTGCTACGTCGGCTTGTTTGTCGTGCTCTACTACTTCGCGCGCTACCGAGAGCACATCAAGATGCAGCTGGGCGCGTTCTCCGAGAGCGATCAGACTGGCGGTGTACGCAAGCACGAAGCGGCCTTGAATCGAGACACCAAGTCGACCGCGCCCGAGAAAATGCTCGCTGTTGTACGCACCCGCCTCTACCACGCTACGCGTCGAGGAGATCTGCAAGAGATGCGAGAGATTCTGAACTTTGCGCAGGTTTCAGGCCTCGACGGGTTCCCGCGTCAAGTGTACGCTTCACCGAAGATCATGATGAAGTTCTTCGCCAAGACGCGCAGAAACCCCGTGCACGTGGCCGCCTACCACGGCAACATCCGAGCGCTGGAGCTCCTGGAAGCGTTTGGCTTCGACTTGACCGCGCTGGACAAGTACAACAGCGTCCACTTCTCGACTGGGAGTCTCTTCTGGTACTTCGCTCGAGTGATTGTCAAGCGTCCGAGCAACAGCATTGAGAGCACGGACGTGTCCATTTTCCAGACGACGCTCATGACACCGCTACATTGCGCTGTATCGACCGGCCAGGTGGAGACTGTGCGCTGGCTGCTGGGGCGGGGAGCCCACCCAGGGACCCTCGCCCAAGCCTCTTTCCGCTCCAACCGCGTGCCTCCGCTCTTTCTCGCTGAACACGCCGAGATCGCCCGAGAGCTTCTTGTCCACGGCGCCGACCCACTGGTGATCCCGGATCCTGGATTCATGAACACCATGACGCCGCTGCAGCTCGCGTACGTTCGAGGCAACTACGCGGTGGCTCAGGAGCTCGAAGAGTGGGGAGGAGACGTGGCGCTCACGCCGTTCCATCTCGCCGCTGCACGCAACAACGTATTGGCTGTGCGGAAGTTCATCGCGAGAAAGACGGACGTCGACTGTCTCGGAGAAATGGGCTACGTGGGTCTCAATCGACGCACGCCGCTGCATTGGGCGGCCGTCAGCGGCTCGACGGAGGCGGTGGAGGCGCTCCTGAAGGCGGGAGCTGATCCCAACTTCCAAGACGCACGGGGGCGGTCGCCTCTGCATTGGGCCGCAAGACTCAACAAGCTGGAGGTGGTGCGATCGCTGCTTCGAGCTGGGGCCGAGCCCAACCTGGCGGACAGAGAGTTCATGACGCCGCTCGTGTGTGCGGCCTCGGCGTTGGACGTGTCCCGCGACCTCTTCACCGAACTGACGACTGGGGGCGGAGACATCGGCTACCAACTGCCCACCACAGGCGACACGGCGCTGCATGTCGCTGTCCGAGAAGAGAACGAGGCGTCGGCGCTCGCCGCACTCGCGAGTGGCGGAGACCTCATGCGCATGAACCGCGAAGGTCTGCGTCCTCTCGACTGCACCGCGTCAACGAGGCTGTTGTTCGAGCTCAAACGCGCCGCCGGCCAGCGAGACGTCATGATCAGCTACACGCACTCGCACCTCGAGTTCGCTCGGAAGCTGCGGCAGTCGCTCGAAGAGGCCAACGTGACGACGTGGCTCGACCTGATGGACCCCAGCGGAATCGGTGGCGGAGCTGTGTGGCGAGAAGAGATCGCTCGAGGGATCACGAACGCGTCTCTGGTGCTCTGCATCCTGTCGGAAGACTACGCGGCGTCCGAGTGGTGTTTGAAGGAGCTGGCACTGGCCAAGCAGGTGGGCACCCCCATCCTGGCCGTCTCCACGGAAGGAGCCATCGTGGACGCGAACTTGCAGGTGTACTTGTACACGCGTCAGCTCATCCCGTTCGAGCCGGCGATCGTGGGGCTTCGGCAGGATGACGGGCGGATCGAGTACGAGTACGACGAGAGCAGGTATCGGTCGCAGATCAACTTGCTGCTGGACGGCGTGCGGGACGAGGTGGAGAAGCGCAGATACTTCACGAAGTTGAAGAACGTGGCGAACAGCCGCGACGGAGACAAGGAGGAAGGGGGGTTAGCTTTGAGTAACCGAGGAACGATGCTGCAGACGCTTGGCGAAGCTCGCTTCTCGCAAGGAACGGAGTCGGAAGAACTCGCCCGTTCGTCCAGCCCAAGTGATCTCCAAGACGGTCAGTTCGTCTTTATCTCTCATGGCGACAAGCACGTGGGCTTCGTCCAGCGTTTAACGTCGCAGCTATCGGAGGCGGGGGTCGCCTGTTACAGCGATCGGAGCATTGCTGGACAGGACTTTTACACACGAATCCAGGTGGCACAAGAAACGATAGTGCGCTGCTCGTGCTTGGTGGTGCTGATATCAAGACAGACCATGAGCAACGAGCTGGTGAGGGACCAGTTGGCGTTCGCTGAGGATAAAGGGCGGCCGATCATCCCTGTGGTGCTCAATGACTTGGACCCGGGGCTGGATAAACGCTACTCGCTAGTGCGCAGTGAACTTTTCCACTTCATGGCGAACGGGATGAGCTTCAAAACGAGTTTTGATCGCTTGGTAGGTGCGTTGCGGGAACGGTGCAATGAAACCCAAGAAGACGGAAGCTACGGATCAATCACAGGAAGCGAAGCAGAGCAAACGCGCAACTTGGACTCCATCGAGGGGCTAGAGGACAACCGCTTAGACTGGTCAAGTACCCGAATACGAATGTAGATACATTACGAAAAATATGAAACACAGACAGGTATGATACTTCGAAATTTTCATTTTTTCGCTGTTTCTCTACGCTAACCCAGTGAGGTCTCCAATCAAACATTCGGGTGTGATGAGCGCGTGTTCAAGCACCACCACCGCATCTTTCATACTACCGAGCACCCGAGCCAGCACCGCTATCCAGTCTATTGTGACTTCCATGCGCACAACTCGACCGCTTTCTTCGTCAAAGAGGAACTTGATCGAGCAGTTGAGCTCGAGACGCTGGTCCAGCAAGCATTGTTGGTCGTAGTCGCTCTTTAAGTGAGGGAACACGTTCTGCAACGAAAGCTCCGAGATCGTCAGACTCACGCTCGCCGTGGCCGCCATGACCCCAGAAGCGACGGCTTCGACCCGCCGAAGCTGGATGTTGGGGTCAGCGAAGTACTGCGAGTACCGTCGAAGCTGCTCAATCGCTGCACTAACGCCGCGGAGGCTGCCGAGGGCGACATCGTGCACAAATGAGCTCTCCAGGACAGCCAAGACCTGGCGAATCTCCTTGTGGTTCTTCATCTCCTGCACACTTGCCATGCACCATGGAGATCGAAACGCGCTTTCGACAAGGCGGAAGACGTCCGCTACAATCGACCACGGACTCTGGTTGCTCCTCTCACGGGAGGACAGATCCTGATACCTGCGCTTCAAGTTCCCAACCTCGTGGCGAAGTTGCTTCGCACTCGCTTCAAGATGAAGATGGCGCTCTCGCTGTTTGTTTCGGTACCGTGCTTGGTTGGCGCGGCACTGTTGACGCCGAACTGGGGTCTTGTAGTAGTCGGATAGCTTGCGCTTGCCGCTTGCGTTGGCTTTGTGCGGCGTTTGGTCGATCGTTCGAGAGATCACGGACGAGGTTGTCGGCATTGTTGGCTGATGTCCATGGGCGGTCGTTGATTCCTCGCTGCAGGAGGATGTGGTCTCCAACCGGCAGCGGTCGAAGGGGACACGAGGAAGCACAAGGCCGACGAGTCTGTCGCCGAGGTGGGCGGAGGCGTTTCCAAACAGACTTGCCATTTCACTCGAAGATTTGATTGTGACGGATGACTTCAAAGGCAGGTGTAGGCTCTAGCAAGCAGACCGCAAGGAACAGCCCGACTACGGCACGTTTACGCGACGTCCGTAATGCTGTCACGCTGACGTTTGCGCTCGTAAACGGATCACTTCATCGAAGCTCAACAGCCCCCCTGTCTGCCATTGGCTGCCACTCGTTCAGTCTGAAGCTAAATGTCCATCGTGGTTCGTGGCTTCGAAGACAAATAGTTCGTACGCAATGGTCATCCTTCGATCGTACCATAAGCATGAAGGTTCACTCAACTATGAAAAGTTCATGCCGTAGTGTACTCCGTCACGGCCACATCAAGCCTCACCGTAGGCCTGGAGAAGGCGCCTCGACACGCACACCTTGGGGTTTGCAGATGCGGGCGTCCGAAATACACCGAGTAGCGCCGCAACTGTGTCATCAGTGCACTCACCTGATATCCCAGAGGCAGTGCTTGGTGAAAATAATATAATATAAAATAAACTGTGTATTGCATTTATTTAATTATTATTATTGGTTTTTCTCGAGTCAAATTTTATTCCAATATGAGCAAATAACTATTGTATTGTTCTTCAGATGTGGTTCAGTAATGATTCTCTGTGCTAGTCGCGCTTGTTCACTCAGCTCGTCAGCAAGGGTAGTGTGGGGCTCTCGCGTTCTAGTGTCGGTCTGGGCATCTCTTCCCTGCAGTCGCTCTTCCTGCGCAAGTTGTGTTATGTCTAAAAAGGCTACACATGCATGACTTTCGTGGTGTTCGGCTGTTCAACTAGCAACCGCGCCTCTTGCCTGAAAGATCTCCAGTCTTCCATGGTGTATCGAGAACGGCCGCATCGTCTGCTGGTTGCTCCTTCAGGGTTCGTCAACCATTGCGTCTGTTGGTCATGGGGGGTATTCTGCTACTGCGTGTTGATCATCTTGTTGATTCTGCTCGTTGATCCTCCGCATCCGTGTTCGCCAGGGTTGGGAAAGCCCAAGGTATTTCATCCCTGTTACACTCTTCCAATCGTCCTCGATTCGGTGCTGGTGCTGGCTGTCCGTCCTGCCTCGCTTCTAGTCGTTCGTCCGTCGTCTCCGCTGTCGTCCTCGCCCTCAGTATCGGCGCTTCGTCCTCGCCTGTTATGGTCCCATCGTCACCATCCACGTCGCTTCTCAGTCCCCCCTGCTCTCTCCTGCGGTGGCGCCGCGGGCGCGAATCACTTTCGTCGGCACGCTGTCGACGTCATCCTCCGTGTTGTGCTGCTCCAGGTGCTCCCGCTGTCGTCCGCCACTGTATTTCCACTACTTCGGGTGCAACCGCTTCGTTGTCCGTGCGTTCACCACCATCTTTGACTTGTCTGTGCAGTTCCAAGCATTAACCGACTGCGTCGTTCGCCGCACAACTGCCTCAGACCGTGGCTTGTACTCCTCGACCATAGCCTGCTGCGTCGTCAGCCCCCGCCTTCTGTCCAGTGTCAGCTTCCAGTGGCAGCTTCCAGTGTCAGCACCCGTGCTGTATCTTGGTGCTGCTGATGCTGTCGAGACTTGGCCGTTCATTCGAGTCGCTGTTATGGCTGCCTGCAGTGCAGTACATGTTCACGCTGATTTCTTGGCCTCCTGCTGATCGTGGTCGACGGCTCGGCTCTCTCTTCGCCAGCTCTTCCCCCAGTTTCTACCTCATCAACTCTGCCGCGAGCTTCACCACGGCACTCGCCACCCAATTCTGCTTCGCATTCTCCTTCTCCTCCATAGGCCGCAACGATCGATCTGCAGCCCTTCGACGTCGGACGGCTTCTCCGTCACTACTCCCGATCTGCCCCCAGATTGGACCTTCTACCTGGACGAGCGCCGCTTTCTCCCACCGCCGCTTCAGCCACCATCATCGGGTGCACTAAGTTTCAGTTACAGCGTCTACCGCTTGCGTTCTGCTTCGTGAAGTCGGCGCAATGGGCATCCCAGGTGCCAGTGACCTTTATCTCCGCAAATACTGCACGCTTTCCCCGATTTTGATATTCTCCTTGGCTGCACCATACTCGGCTGACTGCTATCACTTACCGGGCTCCGCCGGAGGCGATGCTGATGGTACGCGCTCACGCTGCCGTCTTGCTGGGAATTTCACACTTTATCGGTTTGCTTTTCGGCATTATCGGCAATACTGCTTCCACACGTCCGGCTAAGTCGGCTGTCCTTGCGCCGTTCGCGTCCGCACCTGGCTGCATCCGCACTGCGGTTGTAAGTCGTGCTGCTGCCACTGCTCCTATCACTTGACCCACTCTGACTGCTTCAGCTATCGCCTGCAGCGACTCCATCGGCAACGTATCATCGGCACAAGCTGCTAGAACTGTAATGCATCGACCCTGCTCATCGTATTTGGGTGCGGTCACGTGACTCAGTAGATCCGTCACTTGCTCGTTTGTACCTCGGTTGTTCTGGCGTTTGCGTCGGTTTCGCAATCCCTGCGATACTGCTTTACAACATCACGCCACTCCTCGACTTTGAATCCTTCATCATACTCCCCACAGATTTTCACCGCGTAGTCTTCTGCCTCAGCTAGCGTCCCGAAATTCTGACAGCGCACGAGCGTAGATGTGTTGGAGTTGTTGATTCCGTCCAAAAACGTCTTCACGTACCAGTATGCAGGGATACTCGGGTGAGCAATACCTATAACCTGTAGGCACTCAGCATATTCTTGAAGTCGTTCTCCTGGCTGCTGCACTCGTCGTGATATCTTTAACTGGGTCTCGTACATACTACGTCAGCGGCTAAACTTCCTCTTTATCCGAGCTGCTAGCCACCTCATGCTCGATCATGTGTGGGCTCATTCTGACATACTGCGCAAAACCACCGCTGAGCACTTCCCTTCAGATGCTCGGACACTCCACGATAAAGCTCAGCAGAATTCCACGTCACACCACGCAGCACTAGTTGACTTTCCACCTCCCCCGGCACCGAAGCTAACCACAACTCTGCAGACTCGCTTGACTTCCCGCTAAAGTCTTCAATCTCGAGCTTCTTACGTCGTCGTCGTTGCGAATCGCACGTGACGACTGCTACTTGCACTACTTCTGCTTCGCGATCCGCTGCTTGCTGTATCGCGCTTCTCTTCACCGCGTTGGTGCTCGGCGCTCTCTCCGAACGTAGCCTCTCGTCGTTCTCGGTTTGCCGGCGTCGTGCCTGTCCACGTGCTGGTACTCTGTTGAAGCTATTAGCTTCACTCAGGGCTCCTCCATCAACATCTCCTGGGCACAAAATCACCACACACTGCTTCTTTCTTGGCGGTGTCATACCCTTCTTCATGCGGTAGAGCGGTTCAAGGAAAGTTCTGATTTACAGATAATTCCCGAGTAAGCGTTGGACACAAGGCGATTGATGGAACAAGACTGAAGGCTGTCGCAGATGGGACATGAACACCGAAGGCCGTCGCAGATGAGACATGAATACCGAAGGCCGTCGCAGATGAGACAGGGAATGTGGACATAACCGGTGCCGGATCTGAACCCGATCTGATCGGTATGCGACACGCGACCTTCAACGTGGGACAGGGAAGATCGGGAAAACCGGATTCCGACCTGAGTCGGAAACTCGATCTAGAACGGAACCGGATTTCCCGTCTGATGGTGACGTGGAAAGTGGCCCCGAGGAGAGCAATTTCCATAATCCAGTAGAAAAGGACTGTATCGGCCCGGAGTGGAACAGCTCACAGTAGAAAGTTAATAAGTGCGCACGGCAGCAAAAGCGTGAACCGCTAGCGGACTTATCCCTTTATTTTGAGAAAGGGTGTTTTTTTGAAGCGGATATATTTAGCCTTGTGCAAAATACATTTACTCTTTGCTCGAGAAGTTTGCCAGTTTGCCTCCCCTCCCAAAAATAGTATGATAGTCGTGATTTTGACAAGGGCAACTTCAGAAGGAAAATGTCCAAGGCAAGGTCAAGACAACCACCAAACTACGGCAAAGCTCGCTTCGTGCTAGACGTAGCTGATATACAAGCTGCGCGCGAGCTGGGACTACTTCGCGAGGATGTCATAATTAAGACAACAGATTCCTGAAAGCCTGCATACGGTCTAGCTTACGAACTACGACAGAACATTGCAAGCTCGGTGTTTTCATCTCAGAAGACAGTTCACAACAAGTGCAAGGACTTCGCTGTCAGGACTGGGTTTCAAATTTTCGTGCAGCAGACAAGTGTCAAAGCCAATAACTCTGGAAATGCAAAATTTGCATGCAAGAGGCTGAATGGAATGCAGTTCTTCGATCGCACCCAGTCGCCTGAGGACCTTTCGTGTCCGTTCTTCGTGCACGTTCATGGCAAGTCAGGACAGCGGAAGATAACGCAGGCAAATTTTGCCCACAATCACGTGAAGTTTGTTGGCACTACAAAGACTCCGTGCGTTGAAGGCTCAATTCCTCGCGGTATGAAGTTCAAGCGCAACACGACGCAGCAGATCAACAAATTAACGGCTCTTGTGGAAACTGAAATGCTGCCATCTCACAACAACTCGACGTCAACAATGTCAGGTTCCGCTATTCAGACTTTCCTGAAGTCAAAAGATGCGGACGTGAGCGGAAGTGTCATCTCACGAATGAAACAGAAGATTGACGATAAATTACACGGTGATCTCACGGAGAGCTACCAAAAGCTGGAGGCCTACTTCAAGATGATGGAGGAAAAAAACCCTGGATCAGTATGGCGGCTCGAGACTGCAGCAAACGGCTTTACGTTTGGTCGCGCGTGCTTCATCCCAAACGTGGGGGTGCATATGGCTCAAATGTGCCGTGCTGCGAGTACAGCAGACGCAAGGCGCAGAACCTCCAGGCGTGGTTCCCGTGCTCGACCGTCTCGTCCAACGTAACGACGTACATGACGGCGTTCAACCCCACGCCCGTCTACTTCATCTTCAACGACCGGCGAGGGCGGCGACAGTGGCGGCGAAAAAAGCACGGAAGTTGCCGCTGCTGCAAGCCGCGTACTCTGTCTTGGCGTTGCTGAAGCAGCAGACCTCAAGCACATAGGAGTTAGTCCAGGCGCTAAGTTCGACAATGCAAACTTAATAACTACTGTGACAGTAGTTATCATTTTCTACTGTGCTCCGGGCCGATACAGTACTTTTCTACTGGATTATGGAAATTGCTCCCCCGAGGAACATGTGTTGAAGCACGACATTGGTGGCCCACGCGCATATGGCTACACAATGAGAGGCTCACAGAGCCCGGGCAAAGGTGGGTACAGAGAGTGAATAGCTAGGAATCGTAAATCAGTCCCGAATATACTTTGTAGTACGCAAGTCACAAGTCAGCCTCAGTCGCCCAAAGACCGCCCCAATAACGCGGAGGACGGCCCAGGACTGCTTCGGTGCACTCAACCCCTCCCCCAACACTCCGTGCCTGAAACGAGGGAAACGTTAAATACATTCAGTCGAGGCGAGCAAGCTACAGGGCTCGACTAGGACGAGGCAGCGCGCAGGCCCCGATAAGGCCGCGCAACCCCGAACGGCGCCACCCCAAGAACGAGGTGCACCAAACGAGAACCAACGCGATGTGACGTCCAATCCACGTCGCGCTACCCCAACGCTTCAAGACTCGAAGCGCTTGACATCCACTCCGTCTCAGAGATACGCTACGCAAGTCCTGGGGAATTCACCCGCCGCGGTCTGCAACTGATTGCCACGGGTTTGTGGGACACTGAACTCGCACGTTTCTGCGAGAGCACTGCTTCACAATGGTGCCGCGACCCGGGAGTACTACTCCAGAAGATGGGGTAGATGTTGAGCAAGAGCTGGAAGCGGGAGCGCCGCCGATTGAAAGGTCGTCGACGGCAGGAGAGCTCGAAGAGAGACTATCCGCGTCGTATAGCTCCGAGGGAACATATACGACAGGCCATGGTGCCAGCGATGAAGATGAGGCGTACGAAGAACAGTTCGCCGTTCCCGATGTGGTTCACCACGGACTTCGACTTGGGTCGAAGTCCACCAGGTCGGAAAGTCTGCGAAGACGGAATACCGAAAGCCCTCTACGACCAACGGAACCACGAAGCGCAAGGTTTCGAAGGTGGCCAGGAGGAAGAAGAAGATGCGCGCCCCGGACTCGGCTGATGAATCGCCTTCACACAAGCCGCTAAAAAAGAAGCCCCACGGGAGTACGCGCCCGGAGCTCGAGTGTATCCTGAGTCGGATGGAGCTAGCTCGACATCTGGAACGGGACCCCATTCTCCAGGTCCTGCAACCTAAGCTGCTGAGCCGTCACACTAGACCGGTCGCAGTTCCGGACGTCACGACTTTGGTCAAGGTGCGGCAGGCGGTCCACGCGTTGTTCACGCTATTGCACGATGCGGGTTACGTTCTGGGTGCCTTCGAGATGGAGCGAGTATACGACTGAGACGTGGAGACATGGAAGCAGGCCATCATTGGGATGTCAGATCCACTAAGCGTTCTGGTCGGTGTGAAGGGAGATTCCAAGCCAACCGCGGACGTCAAGCCGCCGCGAAAGGCTGAAACGACGAGGGCGAGAACGGAACTGCCGCGAAAGACTACAGCGCCTCCAGAGCAGGCTACTGTACCCCCGTTGTTCGAGCCGAGCGAGGACTCCCACAGCAGTGTCGAATCTTTCAGGCGGATGCCGGTGCCGGCTGGGGCGCGACGCGGTGCTAACCTTCAGTCGCCCTCACCAGCGGCTGCTCCGACGGAACGCCAAGCGCAGACTCTTCCCCAAGCGCTGGATAAATGCTATCGTCCGGCTGCCGGCGGAGGAGCCTCGGCGCGATCTGTGCCGCAAGCTACTCCTCAACCGGTCGTACCCGACGTGATGATGGAATCAATGAGTTCCCATTCATCGGTGTGGTCGGCTCACCACCGGCACGACTCGGATGAAGACCCCGACGAATTGTTCGACTTGGAGCCCAAAGCTGCCGGTCACACCGCTACGGTCGCTACTGCGACTGCGGGCACGGCGGGATAGCCGGAGTGCGGATGTCGGCGTTCTCCGAACTCAAGGAGTTCCATGGTCGGGATTCCAGTGAGGAGAAGGCCGGAGCTTGGCTGAATCGCGTCAAGTCAGCCGCGCGTCGAGACGGTATGACGGGCGATGAGGTCTGCTCGCTGTTCGGAGATCTGATGAGTGGACCTGCCCGACAATGGTACTTGCAGCTGGGACGGAGCGTCAAGAAGTCCCGGACTGACCTGACTGAGCAGTTCCGCTTGCAGTACTGCGACAAGGGTGTGTCCATGGCAAACAAATACTTCCATACAACCCGACGTCCAGACGAGTCTTCGCTCGACTACCTGTACCGCCTGAACGTGACCGCCATACGGGCGAAGATCCACTATGGAGACGGGACCAAGAAAGAGAAACGGGAACACGTGGAACTGTTCGTCAACACCTTGGACTCCAAGAGGAAGAGCTGGCGTCCCGTCTCACACTGATGGAAGTGCCCGACGTGGAGACTCAGGAAAAGAAGCTGAGCGCCCGTCAACGAGCGCTCACGCAACAGAAGAAAGTCTATTTCGGGTCGAGTCGATTCCGCCTGAAGACGGCTACCCCAACGCCTACGGCTCGCGCGGTGCACCCGGTCCAAGCCGCGACGGGAGACCCCGGCTCCGACCGAGACGAACGAAGACGCCGACTTCGACCTGGTGTGCGACCAAGATCGTGACGATGAAGAACGGGTTGAACTCCTCGTGCTAGGACGGACGCCGCAGGCGGAAGCAGGAGACCCGGGGCGAGACCGTCCCAGATGCCGTCACTGCCGATCATTCAGGCACGCAGATGAGGACTGTTGGAGTCTGCTAACGTGCAAGAAGTGCGGAGGTCGACACCCGACGGAGCGCTGCATGCGTGCGTGCAAAGCCTGCGGCGAAGTACACGAAGCGGGAGACTGTCCGTTGGAAGAATACTTCAACCAGATGCGCCAGTGGTACGACCCGAAGAAACATTCGGGGTTACTGCCACCCGCTGCTGAGAAGCTGTTAAACGAGATCGCTCGCTGGCATAGAAACCAGTACGAGACGAGCGATCTGTTTATGTCTTCGCATTTGTGGCGAAAGGGTCACCGGCGGTAGTCCACTCCGACGAGGCGTCCCGACTTGGTAATATACGTGATTCCAACCTGAACCGTGATCCGACGAAACGAATCCCGCAAGTCCTGAGTGTCCGATTCCGGACAGACGAGTACGCGCGTGAGTTGCCGGCTGAAGTCATTAATCTCGACTCCGCCGAGCGTCGCGGGTACTGAAAATACTATGCACCGGATAAGTGGCATCGTCAAGCCAAGATCCATGGAAAGTTGAACAATCGACGCGCGATTTTGCTGCTCGATTCTGGCGCCGAGGTGTCCATCTTGGATACCACCTTTGCTCGTGAGGTAGGCTGTCAGATTGATACGAGTGTAGCGCAAGACTGCGTCGGCGAGACGTATCAGACGATTGGACGTACGCGAGTCAAGGTCACCCTCGCGGGCAACCTTGTCTATTTCCTGGATTTGTGGGTTGGGGACTTGAGCGGCAACAACCAATCTTGGATATGAACTTCATGGTACCAGCTGGCGTCCGCATCGACTCCGCTGACGGGACGGCCTGCCTCCCTGATGAGGTGAGGATTTCGCTGATTGGGAGGAAGCAGCTGTACGGCGCGAAGCACCGACCGGTGTACCTGAAAACGAGAATCGCGATAGGAGTTGGGCGGTCAGCGATTATACGGCTTGGATCGGAACAACGGGAAGCTCCCCAACTCTGGGTGACGCGTGGCCAGACGTGGGTCACCACCGTTATCAAGGAGAACGCGGGGCGCAGATTGTCCATCCAGGTTACCAACATCGGTAACAAACCCATATGTCTGCACTCACACGTGACGATCGGATGGTGGACACCGGTGGAATGCGATTCCCGAGCCTTCGGGTTTGTCCATGCTAGCTCGAGGCGCTACCAGGAATGGCAAATCTCGCGTTCGAAGCTACTTCGGATGAGCGGGAAGAGCTGTCGCCGGAATTGCCAGAGGGACCGCTCGTAGACCGTCCGACCTACGATATCCCAACACGGATCCTGCATCGCGAGGACGGCGAAAGGGGCGTCGAAGTCCACAACCCGGAGGAGACACGAGAGCTTAGGACACTGAACCGCCTGGACGAAGTGGTACGCCCGATACTCCCCTGTCAAGAGCCTCCAGTCTCCGATCCAGAACGGAAAATGGGGAGCTTCGGTCGGAAAACTAAAACCCCGACTGGAGAAACGGACGGGATCGCACGCGTCCAAGCCGTGGTCACGCGAGCAGCAGCGCGAGGAGAAGAACCTCCAGCGCTGGAAACACCGGAGTCCCGAACGGGTACCCCAGATGTGCTGCAGGAGCGAGTTGTCCAGAGGATCAGACTGGATCGGATTTGTATCACCCAGAACGAGGAGGTCTGGATAACCAACATCAAGAAGTACTTGAACGGTGATGTGGACACCCTCTCCAAAAGAGACGCGAAGAACTGTTCGAAGCTTGCCGATCGGTATGAAGTGGCTGAAGGCGACTTGCTGTACTATCGGCCGAGGGAGACCGACACGTCCGAACGTGGCGGGAACTTGAAGCTGGTTGTCCCCGAAACGATCCACGACGACGTTCTTCACCATTATCACGCGAGTTTGGAAGGCGGGCACCAAAGGATAGACCGCACCTACCAGAGGGTACGGCGTTACTTCCACTGGCCGGGAATCTTCGCCAGCGTGTAATGTTTCGTCGGATAATGTGCCGACTGCGAGACGGGCAAAGGACGCCCGACGATACGCGGCGAGTCGCCAGGAAACATTGTGGCCACCTATCCGTTCCAAGTCGTGGCAATGGGCCATATACCGTCCCTGCCGGCGTCGTACAGAGGCCACACCGAACTGCTGATGTGGGTCGACCTGTTCTCCGGATTCGTCGTCGTGAAGGCCAACGCCTGGCGGACAGCCCAAACCGTCGCAGAAGCGTATGAAGAAGCCGTCTTCCGTCCATTCGGCGCAAGCGAAACTATACCCCACGACCGAGAACCACGATTCATGTCCGACTTCTTCAAGGCGTTTTTTTCAACAAGCTTATGGGCCAGAGGCAGCAGGCCACGCTCGCATACCGACCTCAGGCGAATGGCGCTGCGGAATGCACGGTACAAACCATCACGAGAGCGATTAAGATGTATATCACGGATGTCGATCAACGCGATTGGGAAGAATACGCAGAGCGACTCACCTTCGTGCTGAACACGGCACAGGACAGGACGCAGAACGAAACTCCGTTCTATCTGGTGCACGAATGGGATCCGAAAACGACGTTGGAGTCGACGCTCGCGGTCGGCAACATCGCACGCCAGGATGTGGACGCGAAGCGATGGAGACTGCATATCCAGCGATACTACAAGGAAGCACGGGCACAGGCGTTAGAACTGATCCAGGCTGCGGTTGAAGCTCGCGCTGGACGCCAGAACGAGGTCGCCACCGATCATCCGATCGAAGTCGGGACGCAAGTATGGCTGTACCTGGATCGTGTGACGCCGGGATACGCTCGGGAATTGGCCCACTTGTGGCACGGACAGTTCCGGGTTGCGGAGATGGTCGACACCTACGCCGCGCGACTCGAAACGGATGGTACGGCGTACCAGCTGTACCCGCTGGTGCACATATCAAAGCTGAAGGCGGTGCGCGTGTTCCCGACCCGACCCGAGACGCGTCTGACTGTCCCCGTTGATGGCCGATTCGACCTTGACGAAGAACTGCTCCCCGAAGACAGCTGGGAGCCGGGCGATCTGGGTGAGGACGTGTTTCAAGTTGAGAAGATCGTAGACATGCGCGAGGGAAGAGCCACCCGATACGGGCGGACCCTTCGTGAGTTCGATGTCAAGTGGAGGGGTTATCCGGATACGACATGGGTGGACGAGCTGGACCTGTATTGCGGCAGGGTGCTGTACGACTTTCTGCGAGACGTACCGGCCGGAACCGGTTCCAAGTCATGCAGTCGCATGAGCACGGGGAAGTCGCGGGTCTTGGGCCCGACGACTAGCGCGGGAGGCGCGCACGAAGCCGACAGGGAGGCTGTCGGCGGGAGGAAAAATGGTATCACTCTTTTCCGGATGGGCGGGAGAGGGAGGATAATGAGTGGATGTGCGGAGGACCGGCGGTTTTGCCGAAGATGGGACGACGAAGAATTGCCCCATAAAAAATCAGCGTGAACAAACAAGACAGAGACAAGATCCGAAGTAAGGCAAATGTATTGGGGGAGATGAAACGACGGCGGCTCAGATCTCCTCGATGAACTTACCGGCCAGGCGAGCAAGAGAGTGAACCGTGTGAGCGGAATTCACTGAGCAGGTTTCGTCGGCGCCGGGAATCGAACGGAAGAAACGTCGCCACGGCTCACGACGATCGGCGTGTTCCAAAGCTTCGCCAGCGTCGCGTGTTCGCGTCCCGGATACCATCGGCCGTGGTCCGAACGAGGCGGCGGAAAATGGAGGAAGACCGGGTCGAGCAGCAGGTCCACGACGGCCAAGCCACGACCGAACAAGTCGGTGACAAGCTGAAGCACACTGGCCAAGTGGTCCCCGGCCCAGGACCGACGCGAATTCCGGTTCCGACGCCATCGGTCGCAGGACCGGTTGCACCAGACCACTCGAAGCCGTGGCCGGCCTCCCAGTACGCTTGAGCCCAGTGGTCCAAGTGTTTGGTCAGACGCGCGACGAACACCTGGAAAGCGGCGTCGCCAATCGCGAATGTGAGAGGCTCGGGGAGCTCGGCCAAGTAGGGTCACGGGCGAGTGGCGTACAGATCTTCCACCGACGCAAGGGTTACCAAGTTGGTATCCACGGGAGCTGACTGCGCTACGGCCGGGTAGAACCAGGGTTCGGGGGAGATATGTGAGGCGGATAGTACGCGCGTCGTGAGTCGGTAACGTGTCCGAGGCCAATGAATGCGGTCAAGGGGCGCTGTTGACTTCATCCCACTCGGAAGCATCGGAAAACGGCGGGATGACAGGGCTGAAGAACGGGACGATCTCCGCTGTTCGACTTTCGAGGATGTCTTCCGACGAAGTAGACGAAGAGGACGACCCGTTCTCATCCTCCTCGCTGAAGCTGGTTAGTCCCGTGGGCGCGGAACGCTGTGCCTTGGGAGGGGGAGATCCGCAGCCGAAGCGTCGAACGGGGTCTCCACAAGACGTCGACGACGCGAGGTCGACGCCATAGGAAATGAAGAAGCGATCGTGGCGGCCGCGCTTGCTGTAACCGCCGAATTGGTTATGGTTTTGGGACGGCGACTCCGACGTAGGGCCGACGCCCCGACTTGAGACGGGAAAAGATGACCGGTCCGTAGACGACGCGCTGCACCGGACGACGGCGTCGACCGGTCCGACGGGTTGCTGGAACAGGAGCCAGACCCGGTCGACGAACGAGAACCGCGACCAACTGGAGACCGACGAGGCGGCGTGGGTGAAATTGAGGTCGCCCGTTCTACGACGGACACCCTCAGGAACGGTGGACGAAGCCGCGGGAATGGAGGCAGGAAGTACAACCGAGGGATCCGGCGTCGAGTATCCCGCCGGACGTGCGTCGGCGGGAATCGTCACCGCCGCGCTCTGCTGACGCATGTGGCCGTCGATGTCGAATGTACCACCAATTGGGCTCACCGACGCGGCGAGACGAGCGTCTAAAGCTTTCCGAACTCGTAATGCTGACTCCCGATACGTACGCGCACGTTGAAGAAGCCGACGCCATGTCGCGACCTAATCCGCATGTTCACGTGTGGCTCGGTCGCGCACTTGGTCCAGCTCCATCATACGAGTCTGGACACTAAGAGCCCGGTCAGTGAAGGCCTGCACGCGCGTGTGGTCATGATGGCGGGATTCCACGAGGAGACGTCGGTACGGAAACGTCCTGGAGGCGTAGTCCGCCGACGCAGACTTGGTAGGAAGATCTTGGGACGTCGGTGTCTGTGACGAGGGAGTCGGAGTCGCGGCCGCTCATAGGAGAGGAGATCTTGGCCGGCGACGGAGAGTGGAGAGGATATCTTGGCTGGAGATGGAGAAACGGAGAATGAGGGGGTTCTGCCACCTCACGACCACCTGGGGAGTGGACGTGGGTGCCAGCGGGGCGGTTGTGGTAGAGCGGTTCAAGGGAAGTTCTGATGGACAGATAATTCCCGAGTAAGCGTTGGACACAAGGAGATTGATGGAACAAGACTGAAGGCTGTCGCAGATGGGACATGAACACCGAAGGCCGTCGCAGATGGGACATGGATACCGAAGGCCGTCGCAGATGAGACATAGAATGTGGACATAACGGTGCCGGATCTGAACCCGATCTGATCGGTATGCGACACGCGACCTTCAACGTGGGACAGGGAAGATCGGGAAAACCGGATTCCGACCTGAGTCGGAAACTCGATCTAGAACGGAACCGGATTTCCCGTCTGATGGTGACGTGGAAAGTGGCCCCGAGGAACATGTGTTGAAGCACGACATTGGTGGCCCACGCGCATATGGCTACACAATGAGAGGCTCACAGAGCCCGGGCAAAGGTGGGTACAGAGAGTGAATAGCTAGGAATCGTAAATCAGTCCCGAATATACTTTGTAGTACGCAAGTCACAAGTCAGCCTCAGTCGCCCAAAGACCGCCCCAATAACGCGGAGGACGGCCCAGGACTGCTTCGGTGCACTCAACCCCTCCCCCAACACTCCGTGCCTGAAACGAGGGAAACGTTAAATACATTCAGTCGAGGCGAGCAAGCTACAGGGCTCGACTAGGACGAGGCAGCGCGCAGGCCCCGATAAGGCCGCGCAACCCCGAACGGCGCCACCCCAAGAACGAGGTGCACCAAACGAGAACCAACGCGATGTGACGTCCAATCCACGTCGCGCTACCCCAACACTTCAAGACCCGAAGCGCTTGACATCCACTCCGTCTCAGAGATACGCTACGCAAGTCCTGGGGAATTCACCCGCCGCGGTCTGCAGCTGATCGCCACAGGTTTGTGGGAGACTGAACTCGTACGTTTCTGCGAGGGCACTCCTACAATCCATGTCAGCTTGGCAAATGCATCCAGCTTCACTCAATTTCGCCAAAAGCTGCATTGTCGGCCAACCTCGCAATCTTATCAGCTTCCGTCCACCAATTCACACCCTCAGCCTCAAAATGCACTCGGCAAAAACTCTGCAATCAACGTTCACGACTAACAGCAACGATAAGCCAGTCAAATTGGGCAGTGCTCAATCAAATTCAGGCGCACGGAATGGTTACCGCACTTGCGAAGGAATGGTTACCGCGCTCAGTAAGGGAGTGTTACCTCACCCGCACGGAATGGTTACCGCACTCGCAGAGGAATGCTTAGCTCGCTCAAAACACCCTCAGCCTCCGGTAGCCACTTTCTCTCTCAGCAACCACTTCAGACAAGCTCTCACTCTCCTCTTCCTTCACACCTCTCAACCACGCTCCTTCTCTTCTGCCGCCTGGGTTCGTGCCCGCTCAGGCTGAGATTCGTATCAGCACTTCTTCCTCGGGGAGCTGACCGTTTTAGTCAGCCCCTGTATGACCACCAAGTAATGATCCTCTTTGCTAGTCGCGCTTGTTCACTCAGTTCGTCAGCAAGGGTAGTGTGAGGCTCTCGCGTTCTCCTGTCGGTCTGGGCATCTCTTCCCTGCAGTCGCTCTTCCTGCGCAAGTTGTGTTATGTCTAAAAAGGCTACACATGCATGACTTTCGTGGTGTTCGGCTGTTCAACTAGCAACCGCGCCTCTTGCCTGAAAGATCTCCAGTCTTCCAGGGTGTATCGAGAACGGAGGCATCGTCTGCTGGTTGCTCCTTCAGGGTTCGTCAACCATTGCGTCTGTTGGTCATGGGGGGTATTCTGCTACTGCGTGTTGATCATCTTGTTGATTCTGCTCGTTGATCCTCCGCATCCGTGTTCGCCAGGGTTGGGAAAGCCCAAGGTATTTCATCCCTGTTACTGTTCCTTGGTCTCAGAGCCGGTAACATCCAATGCAAGGAGCTGTCACGAAGGCTTATCTCGGAAACAGTTATTCGTGATATCCTCAAGTTATATTTAACCGGAGAATGGCCGAGCAGTACAACGTTCAGCAACATCAACATTTGTAAATGACTGTTCTCCATCTTCAAGCTTGCGATCACGGACTTATTTCAGCAAAATTTAGTTCGTACGGCTAACCGCGAGCTCGAGAGATAGCTTCTCTTCATTGCCGTCGAGTAGATATATCCAGCGGATTCTCGCTAGCAATATACTGGTATTACTGCAAATATTATAATTGGCAAAGCTGGTATTGCCGTTATTACTATTGGCGATCGTTGCCCTCAAATATAATTGATTATTTTATTCGCCAAAATGCCCAGAGCCACGTGGGCAGGGATGAGTAGCATTGGCTGAAAAAGTAGTAGTTATTACTGTTACTCCTACTACTTTTGGCATAGTCGTACTATTTTCGAGTGGAAGTGCCGTAGTTGACCTATTAGTACAGCTCCAATCTCAAGTACCCGTAGCTGTACTATATCCGTACTACTTTCCATGCGTCCAACTTTTGACCGATCAACTATTCGGAGCTCAGTGGGCGAGACCTTGGTATGGATAGTGAAGCAAAAGTGGCAAAGGCACTCACACCAAACACGACTTATCCGAGCTACCCAAATGCAGCTCACTATTCAATCTAATTCGCTTCCATTCGACCTGCCACCTAGGATTGTCTGCCACGCATCCCGAATGATGCCATGTTCTGCTGAAGGTGCACGCTGTGCTGCCTCAACCCTTGCTCGTTTTGTGAGTGTCCGGTTCTCCACATCTGAAGTGTTCAAATTGATGACTCCCCCCCGGTCGCCGATGCCATACACCACGCTGTAAAAAGTGAACTATGAAAGTGGCTCGAGCTGAAGGTGAATCGGGTTGCGGATATACAATCCGGTGGGGAGTACGAGGCGTTGAAGAAGCAGATGTGCTACCGTTAGCCGGGACCATTATGAAGTGTTCAGTTGTATCGACATTTTGCGTTGTTTCGGGGATGTTGGGGAGCGCGCGTCCCCATCCATTGGTATGCTAGCAATCATTTGGCTCAGAAAAATGGCATCCTCCGGATGCCAAGAGCCTATGTTCTCGACGGGATTGATAGACATGGGTCCGCGGCGCGCCCAAGCTAACAATAAACTCGCCGAAAAGCTGTTGCTGCTGCGACAGAACCCGAAACTTGATGAACGAGTAAGTAGTATTACGCCATGGAAAGTAGTAGTGATCTTAGTACAACTACATATGATTTTACTACATGTAGCTGTCACAGTAGGTGCATTTCCAAGCCAACCCTAAGTAGTAATATTACGTATGAGTACTCCCCCAAAATCGCAGTACTACCCATCCTGCATGTTGGGGCATGAAAGACGACTGCAGACATGCCAAGCCCCGCCGTATTTCCGATCGGTTCCTGACGTTGTTGACATTGACTTGCTGTCAACGCGCGGACACATGGGGCGTGAATGTATCCCTTTACTGGCGTATCCCTTTACTGGCGCCCTGTGAGAAGAGTATTGCAACTTGTCGGTGAATCTTCGTCCGCTAGATCCTTTGGTGCAAGCTCCATCTCCAACTACCCCCTCCCACACACCTTGAGAACTGGAGAGCTATTGTTTCCCGTCGGAGTCTCAGCGTGGGCTGCTTGACTGTGCTCGTAAGCGCAAAATTCAGCCCTCAGTCGTGATCAACGAAAAGCTGACCTTCTTACATTCATTTTTGGCGGGTGTTGCAGGCCAGGATTATTTTCAGAGAAAGTACGCAACTATTCCCACTTAAGTTGGAATCCTGGCCTTAAACCTGGTAGAATCCTGGAAAAGTCTATACATATCAAAACACAGCAAGTTGCGTATTATGTACGGAAATTGGAAGCCTTGCTGTGTGAGGGCAACGGGGACGAGGAAGACACCTTCAGACAGCTTCGACGATGCATATTCATTCCTCATGTAGATTCCCCAGCTCTGAAGACTTCAAGCCTAAAAAATACGAGACGAGGCCGTATACATATAAAAAGCCTAAATCCTGGCCTCCAACGTTTCTACAGTATTTATTTTTCACACCCAAAAATACAGCGCAAATTAATGCGTTTAATGAGCACTGGAGCTAATAGTGTTCTCCGGTGAAATAAGTGCGTGTTCCAGAATTTCTGCCACGTCCGCCAGGCTTCCTAGTACTCGAAGCAAAGCCTTGACGAGGTCGATGTTGGTCTCCAAACGCACGACTCGGGATCCGTCGTCGTCGAAGAGAAACCTCATCGAGCAGCACAACAGGAGACGCTTGCCTAGAAGGCGATCATATAACGAATCGCGCTGCTCGCTGCTCAGCTTCGTAACACGCGGGAACACATGCTGCAATGTGAGTTCCGTCACCGTCACACTGAGAGTCACTTTGGCCGCCATGACTCCAGGTGCCACAGACTCGATCAGTTGTAGCTGTAGCACCGGCTCTCCAAAGTAGTCCGAGTAGCATCGAAGCTGCTCCATCATTGCATCAGCCCCCTGTAGATCCCCCATTGCAGCATCGTGCGCGAATGACCTGTACAGGATAGCAAGGACATGTCGAGTCGCCTCGTGGTTCTTCATCTCCTGGAGACTTGCCGTGCGCCACGGAGACCGGAAGCTGGTTTCAAGGAGGCGAAAGAACTCGGCCACGATCGACCACGGGCTCTGCTTGCTCTCCTGGAATGACAAGTCTCGATGCCTGCGCTTCAAGCTGCCGACCTCCTCGTGAAGTTTCTCCAAGCTCTTTTCAAGCTGCAGTTGCGCGTCGCGTTGACGGTTGCGGTAGCGTGCTTGGTTTGCTCGGCACTGCTGGCGACGCGCCGCTTTACTGTCGGAGCTGGACTTGTTGGATGACTTTGAACTTGAACGCACTGCCACAGTAGTCGGCGATTCTGAGTCAGCTAGAGATGGAAGCGCCCCCGTGTCAATGTTCGAGGCTTGACGATCGTCTCGAAGAATGCGAGGAGCGAACAGAGAGATCATGGGTGTATCGTTGGAGAACGCTGATATTGTGTTGGTCGGTTCGACGTGGTGTCGAAGAGCGGGGAGTCGTGGAAGCACGTGGCCGATGACGTCGTCGCCGAAGTGAGCTGTTGGGTTCCTAAAGAGACTTGCCATGGCGAGCGATGAATCGATAATGCGTGGAGAGATGGATCCTGAGGAGGCAGCGGCTTACGTCCATCGCACTTGATCGTAAACTTATCAGCTGGGCAGCTCTCTCGCGTGGTCTCGATCACATCAGGGATTACGATCGTTCCGAGTGAATAATCTCTGGTCGCACTTCGTGGTAGAGCGAGTACTTATCCCAGAGAAAACTGCACACGCTTCCTCTTCCTCTTTTGGTGCACGCGGTTGCTATCGAGACTCAATACACAGGGTGATAGCCTTCGATACTCCTCGACTCCAGGCAAGCCCCTCAGCGCGACCAACTTGACGTGGACACGACACGATGCTCAAACAAACACCGCATTGACGACCACGACGCGACGCTCACACCGCATTGATGACGAGGCACGCACAGCTGTATTTCCTGCAGGATGGATTTAGGTAAGCTAGAAAGACAGATTTGTCATTCCAAGCACAATGCAATGCACTGGTTCAGGGTCTCGAATTGTGGGACGGTGGTGATCACTCGTCCTGACGGATTTATTGGCGCCAGCAGCGCGTTTGCAACGTCCTCGGCGCAGGAAAGAACCAGGTAGGTGTTGATTGCTACTCCACCGTCGACCTCGTCAAACAGGAACACCGTCGAGCAGGTAAGGTCAAGCCGCTGGCCAAGGAGGCGTTCGCGGAGCACATGATGCTCGTCCTGCAAGCCCTGGCGCCCCCTCTCAGTAGATTCGGAAACACATTTCGCAACGTAGCTCCGTCACGGCTGCTCGCAGAGTTGAAGTCGCCATCATGATGTCAGGAACCATCGACTCCATTCGCTAGAGTTTCAACTCGGCTCGCCAAAGTTCAACGCGTAGCGTCGAAGCTGCTCCATCGGCCCGACGACTCCGCATGAATCGTCCATCGACACGTCGGACGAGACGTGTTCTCTCAGGAACGCTATCGTCCGTGAGTTCTCCATGTCTGCAGAGTCCAGCATCCACCAGGGATACCGAACGCGCGAAGCGAAACAGGACGATGGTCCACAGGTTCCGCTTGGGCTTTTCATCGGACCTTATTACACTTCCGTAGCCTCGTTTCAAGGGCTCGACGTCCTCGCGTAATTGCTGTACGCTCGCCTCTATCTGCTGGTGCCGATTGCGTTGACGAACTCGGTAGCGCGCTTGGTTAGCCTTGCACTGTTCGCGTCGACTGAGGCCGCAGGGATTGCGCGTCGTCTTCTTGGTGTAATATGAAGTCGCTTCGTTGGGTTTGGCTGCACAGGCGATAGTAAGGGATCACTTCGACTGGCATGGGGCTTGCTTGGCGAGGCTTCGGTCGGGTCACTGGGTATGCTTGCTGGGTCGCCCACGCTCCCTTTGTCGCGCGCTCTTCCCGCCTCGAAAGGCGTGGAGGAATGGCGTTTCGGAGACGAAAGCCATCAGGGAAGTATACGTTGCGAGGTGCGCTTACGTGTTCGGAAGGTGACATGTTAGGGATACGGACGGTATCCGGATCCCATACCAGCCAAAGAGTGTCTTCTTTGCGAATTTGAACAATCGCGGCAAGTGATGACCACCGTGCTAAGTAATCCCCCAACCGATGGCTCGAGAAGCAACTCCTTCAACGAGCGAGCACAGCACCAAGTTCTTGCTCTGACCTGCTCACACACTGTGGCCGCAAGACGAACTATTATGACAAACACGCCTGATTAAATATCGATATGAGGGAAGTTACTCTCGCCTGCAATATGCTTCCCCCGCCACTTGCTCGCGGGCACTGGTGATGACACACTCCGACGTGATGGGCGCGTGCTCCAGCACGGCCACCACGTCCTTGAGATTCCCAAGAAGCCGAAGCAACGGCGTCGTCAAGTCAATGTTGGTCTCCAACCGCACCACGCGGTCGCTGTCCTCGTCGAAGAGGAAGTTCAACGAGCAATTGCACTCGAGCCGCTGGCCGAGAAGCCGCTGGTACAACAACTTCTTGTCGTCGTACTCCGCGTAGTTTTCAGCGCTGGGCTCGTCGAGATGAGGAAACGCGTGCAGCAGCGCGAACTCCGTCAGGGTCACACTCAGCTTGGCCCGAGCGGACATGACACTTGGAGCCACGGTCTCGATCCGCCGGAGCTGCAACCGCGGGTTGCCAAAGCGCTGCGAGTAGAGTTGCAGCTGCTCCATCAGGCGGTCCGCGCCGACCAGGTCCCCCATGGCCGCATCGTGCGCGAAGCAGCGCTCGAGGACGGCCAGGATCTGCCGCGTTTCCATGTGGCCCTTCATCTCCTGCACGCTCGCCATTCGCCAGGGCGAGCGGAAGCTGCTCTCGAGCAGGTGAAAGACCTCGGCCACGATGCTCCACGGGCTCTGGTTGCTCCGCTTCCGGGACGACAGGTCCCGGAATCGGCCCTTGAGCGTCTCAAGCTCCTCGTGCAGCTGCTGGACGTTGTGTTCAAGCTGCAGCTGTGCGTTGCGCTGCTTGTCTCGGTATCGGGCCTGGTTGGCGCGACACTGCTCGCGTCGGCGGAGCTTACTGGTGTCCACGCGCCTGGTTGTCCCCTTGAGCTCGTCTGGGCTCGGGTTCATCTCGTCCGTGACGCTTCTTGACGTCGGCGGCGTTTTGTCTCCTGGGCGCAATGCCGTCGCTCTAGCTTCGGCTGCGGTTGTGAGGTGCAGCAGTGCGGCCGAAGCCTCTCCAGTCTCTCTACACTCATCGCGGGAGGACCTGGATGCGGTGTCGTATGACCCCACGGCCGCTTGGAAGGGCGTTCTGAGCCCGGCGTCGTCGCGGTGGCGGCCTACGGGTGCCCTGGGGAGCACGAGCCCCACGAGGCTGTCGCTTAGCAGTCTCGGCGCGAGCGGGTGGCGGTCCATGTACAGCTGGAGACTTGCGACTTGTCGGTCTGGCCGGCGAATTTCGTTGTGCGGGTATCACGTGGCGTTGAGGAGTGCGTGGATGTGAGAGAAATCGACCAGGCTCTCTGTACAAACTTGTGCGTACAGTAACGGACAGGTACGGAATTCGAGTCTTCGCTTTACCGACTGTGACTAAACGTGACCAAGGCTCACTCACAGGATCATCACTCACCTGCACTACCATATCTAGGATCGAGGGTACTGGACCATTTCAGTCTCTCTTAGCTCTCTCTCAGCTCGATTACGCGGTTTGCGATGCCGCGTAAGCATCATCTCGATTGAGCAGCTGCTCGTCAAGAGCAAGCGATTCAGTGCTCTTGCCAGCAGAGAAAACTTTCCTTCATTGTGTCATTCGGCTGCAGCGCAGCCAGAAGTGATATCGCAGCCTCGACGCTTTCGTGGCGAATACTCCCCACGCGGTTGACCACGCAGGCTCAAATATGTGCGGGTGGGTGTGAGCGAGGAGTTTGGGCTTGGATTTTCTGCGAGCACTTTTTATCGGGGCTTCTCGTTTTGTTTGAACTCCGCTACGGAAAGATAGACACACCAATACGAGCTTGGCAAACGCGAATGCATAGCATGCTTGAAGGCGTTTCAAGAGAAATACATCTACGACATTTATGAATTTGACAACTCACTATGGGTCTTGAGAGCTGCCGTAGCATGCCTCTGCTACGTCCCGTACGTTGCCCAGCGCTCGAAGGAGCGCCGGAATCAAGTCGATTCGCGGCTCCAGTCGCGCCACGCGGCCATTTTCACTGTCGAACAGGAAGTCGACCGAGACGCTGCAGTTGAGGTGCTGGCCCAGAAGACGTTCACGCAGCGACGGGTGGACATCGTACTTGCTGGTTGGTTCCGAGTCCGAGAGATGCGGAAACGCATGACGCAGCACGAGCTCCGACACTGTCACATGCAGCCTCGCTTGGGCGGTCATCACGTTAGGAGATACCTCCTCCACTCGCTGTAGATGAAGGCGCGCGTCTCCAAACTGAAGCGAATAGTGTCGCCATTGCTTTATGAGGGCGTCGATCCCGCTGACGTCGCCCATCGCCACATCAGACGTGAACGCCGTCCGAAGAAGCTCTACGCTCCTTCGCATCTCACTGTCCTTCTCCATGTCCTCTTCGTTCTCCAGGCTCCACGGGGAGTGAAAGCTCTTCTGAAGGATGCGAAACACCTCTGCCACGATAGTCCACGGGCTCTGGTCGGTCTTCTCTGCAAGCAAGATGTTCTGGAGCTGGCATTTCAAGTGATCAAGCTCTTGCCGTAGCTGCAGCACACTCTTCTCCAGCTGCCACTGCATATTGCGCTGCTTGTTGCGGTAGCGTGCCTGATTGGTGCGGCATTGCTCGCGCCGGACCTCGGACTTCAAGCGCTTGAGACCCTGGTCCTCCCTGTTTTGATCTGCTATCGCTTTCATCGACCGAACCCGAGACCTGGATACGCCGTGATCTTGCATGTACGGCGTCAGATTGTCGGATCGCAACCTCTTCTTGGACCCAACGCTTGTATGGGCCTCCGTGAGCGACAGCAGCGCCGTAGTTGCCTCTCCGTTCTTGTCGTATGCCGAGTGACTCGGGCCACCAAGCTTGGACGAAGGCGAGGCTGCGTGCTCGGCATCACTCGCCGACTTGGCGCTGTGCCAGCCACTCGCGTGGGCGCGAGGAAGAACGAGGCCGACTAAGCCGTCGCTTAGTTTGGCTCTGGCTTCCTCGAAGCGGTGGAGGCGTGGCACAGGAGTCTCGAACCGGCTTGTCATCGTGTGTGGAGATTGAGTTGTGAGCGGGAATGGCAGCACAGCGACGTGAGCACCTGGACGTAAACATTTCAGCTAATAATCTGTTCAAACGATTATCCTAACGCGCTGGTCTTAGCATTTGGGATTCAGGATGGCGCGACGTGCACGCGACGGGCGCGCAACCGGGGTGGGAGTGAAAGTGAGCTTTGAGCACCACCTGCTACCCATTATAGAAGAGAGCGATGGGTAGCAGGTGGTCTCTAGTGATCACAACCAACGGCATGACATTGCAAATTGTCCAAGGCACATACTTTTTACAGTAATGCTCCCCACGTTCCTTCACAGAAATGTTAGGGATAAGGAATCGCTTTGTAAACCTCGTCAACGCTTGAAAACTGATGATTTTCGTTGCTTTTGTATAATATACATATTATGTACCGCAGAAGGACTTTTGCCAAATGATGGCGCTATCTGGATAATCTAGACAAACGATGATGACCTTCGCCAAATGATGGCACTTAATTTTGGATTGCAGTACGTCCGTATTTACACGTGGTAAACTACCGTTCACTCGAACCGGTGCTCTCCCCGTCACACTCAGACCTGCGTTCTCACTCTCACAAGAACCAGCACTCGCACCTTCACCCTACCTGTCGCAAGTGGCTGGCTCTGCTCAGGTTTCATCATGGATGAAATCTCGGTGACTGATGCTCATGGGAATCCAATAACGCTTCGCGTTTAGATGAATTTTAAGGGTCGAAGTCGGTGGGGAAACACCGAGCAGTTCAACTGTTAAGTCGCGCCGCTGTGGGAATCCTGGCGACCGGCCACAACGTGCGCACGTGCACAAACCAAGAGCCAAGTACTATAGAAGAGTAATCTCCCACTGCGTTCCATCAAATAAAGCTGAGTGCCATCATTTGGCGAAGGTCATCATCGTTTGTCTAGATTATCCAGATACTGTAGTGCCATCATTTGGCAAAAGCCCATTTCAACATTCAATATCGCATCAAAATCAATATCTCACCACATTCAATCAGTTCAAAAGATTAGATTTCAGATTCAAGAACAACCAGGATAACAAGTTAATATGCTGGGATAGCAGATAACCTGAAAGGTGCTGCTGTACAGCCCAAATCAGGTTAATCCGCGCCACGGTAACTGAAGTCGGTAACTGATGGCCGGTAACTGAAGCCGGTAGCTGAACTTCAGCCTGAAGCCGGTTTTGAGGATTCTAAAATCAGTATACTGAACATGAGACCGGTGTCAATGATGGGCGTTGACAACAGCAAGTGTGCTATGCATCTTGATCAATAAAGCAAACATCAACAACGTCACTTTGCTGCTAGTGCCGTGCGAAAGCTGGGATAGGAAACTAGTAGCATACACGTCGCGAACTTTAGATTTCTACTTCCAACCAACATCGAGCTAGGCTTTTAGGTCGCAGATGCTGAGGCTGCGAAGCAGGCGCAGTAGATGCGTCTTAGGGCCGTTCCGAACCGGGATCGCGATCCCAAGGGTCGGGTCGTCGGTACGTGATGGCTTTCAGCTGCGACCCACGCCGTCCCGAACCGGATCGCGATCCGTACCCACAAAGCGGTACATTTTATAAATCTTTGCCGCAGTTACAAGAGCGACACGTGTAGCAGGAGGGCCAAGATAAGCTGGAGCACCAAGCCTTGTGGGTGCTCGAGGACAAAATATAGAGCAACCACGGGCAGCAGAAGCAACAACTTCAGCGCGAGCACGAACATCTTTCGCCAGCGCTCCGCTGGTACTCTAGCAGAAGAGCCGAGATCACCAGTAGCTAGTGTTGTAGAACTAGCAAAATTATTTGAGCTGTTAAATAATTTGATATGACATTTTGCAGATAAAGTAGGTTGATTTATCAGGCAGTAGCGCCAACTCCAGGACCCTGGTCAGCTGGAGTGCCCGTCAAGTGCTGCAAGTGTTCACCTCCAAGCTCGACTTGCGCTGGAGCCCCGCCAAGTGCTGCAAGGTCGCCGCCGATCTCAGCTTTCCGCAGTACAGAGCCGCCAAGTGCCCCAGCGGTACTTCAGACCCGGCGACATGCAAGGCTGTGTCACCGCCAGCAGCTCCAAGCGTGACAAGGGTAGCAAGGTTGCGTCACCACCAACAGCTCCAAGAGTAACAAGGGCAGCAGCGTCGCCAACTCCACCGTCAAGATCTTCGAGTGCCCCGCTGCTGCTATCATGAGCTGCACTATTCTCACAACCCAAGCCGAGGCAGCAGCGTGCAGCGGCAGCAGCGCGCTGTCGTTGACAGCTGCGATATCCGCATCGCCAAGGGCTACATTGATAGCACCAGCGACTTCTGCATCGGCGCTGCCACCGTCAACTACAGCAGCACCGCCATCAAGTAGTACGAGACCTGTCAGCATCGCTGCACCAGCCTCCGCTGGGGTAGGAGCTGCCGCGCCAGTACCGAAGTGGTCTGTGCAAGCGGCGTTAGACTCGCGCAAGCACCCTGTCCGTCCCCCCACGTCGAGCGACTACAACGATGGACACTTGAGCAGCTGAAGTTGGAATGCACTGCTCGAAAGTTAAACGTGGCGAAAAATACGAGAAAGCATGAGCGAGTAAGTCTTCATCAAGCGTGGGACATGAACAAGGAGGGTGTTCAAGCGCTGCTTCAGAGACAGCGAAAAAGAACTAAAAGGACAAGTAAAGAAGAACAGAGGCGGACTAGCGGTTGCATGTTCCGCTTGATCAACGTGCTCTTCTCTGCCCACTTTTCGACTCGTTTCTTGCTTCTGGACACCGACTTCGCCGCGACGAACTAGACGACGGAGGCTCTACGTTCTGGATTGACGTCGCCACGGCGTTTGCCTCTGATGATATCGAGTATGACGCCTTGATATCAGAGGACGCAAACTTTGATGGAGTGGACGCTTCAGTTCACATGACGCATTCGGCAGCAAAGTTGAAGAGGATGTGGAAGGAGCTTAGCAGCAACTTTGCTCGAGCTGAAGCTAAGTCAACTGTTTCCGGGGAAGGCAGCAATGACTTCTGGGATTTCTGCGATGGCCGAGCGGACGTGTACTATTTGGACCGCTGGTGCGTCCACCGAAAAGCTGGACGCGAGTTCTGCGCGGCCAACGTCTACGCCGATGACGAAGCTGATTCTACTCAGGAAGGGAGTACACAACATAAGTCCAGAAACAACCGCAAACGTCGCAAGAGCTCGCAGCCTGACGCAACGACGTTACTCATCGACAAAATTGAGGAGGTTTTTGGTGGAGAGGCGAGCGACTTGCAAGAAGACACTTGGAAAGAGCAAAAGTTGTTTATTCAAGAGCAGCGAGCGGCTCAAAAAAAAACTAACGACGTTGTCCGGTATGCTGACTCGCAACGCAGTGCTGCTTAGCGAGTTATTGGAGAAACGGCGTGAGTGTCATGCAAACATGTTGATGCCGCTCAAATCGGCATTGCACTCGCAGCGTGTCAGGAAAATAAAAGAGCATTGGAGACGCAGATTCAAGAAATCGAGCTCAAGATTATGAATGATAGCCACTAGCTGCGACGTACTCTCTTTGGCCGCCGGAGATTGAAGTTCTGGATGTGCTCGACCACCACTTCGCAAAGAATACGTCCCTTAGGGCCGTTCCTAACGGGATCACGAGCGGGGTATGATCCCGGACGCTGTGATTTGATTGGTCGCCAAGAATACATATGGTTCCTTGCTTCTGAGCTGGTGACCCAGAGCACGAGTCACAACCCGTTATTGGATCACGGCTCATAGCTGCAAGAAGCAAGACCATGAAGATCGCTACAATCGTTGTGCTGGCGTCAGCAATTGTGGCCGCTCAAGCACGTAAACCTCGCAGGGCTAAGGTCGTTCCCCGAACGCGTTTGGAGTGGGTCCCTCACCGCGAGCGTCTGCTACTTGAAGGGCAGTTCAAACGATATTATCGCATGAGTGCAGATGCCTTTGATGTGCTAGTACAGTTGGTGAAACCATCTCTTCAACGGGTGGTTGCTAAGTCGGTGTGTCGTACGGGATCAAAGCCCATTGAGGTGGAGAACATGGTGCAAATGACCATTTCATGACTGGCCGGGGGGTCCTATCACACAATTTCGCGCTCTAGCAGGCGTTAGCACTACGGCTTTCTACGCCATTCTGTTGGAGGTGATGAGTGCAATATCGGATCACCCGCGCTTTCGTATTGCCGCTCCTACCCGTGATGTTGCTGCTGTGCAGTCGGCTGCAAGTGAGTTCGCCGCTATAAGCTCAAACAACATCTTGACGGGCTGCATAGGCTCTCTGGATGGCTGGCTTTGTGAAATCAGAGCGCCAAGCTCCAACGAAGTACCAGACGTGTCGTCGTTCTTTTCAGGGCACTACCTCACGTATGGGATCAATGTTCAGGCGATGTGTGATGCTTCGTGCAAGTTCATCGGGTATTGCTTTAATTCTCCCGGTAAAGTGGCTGACAGTGTGGCCTTTAAGAACTGGCAAGTCAGCGAGGATATCACGGAGCTGCCATTTGGGTACTACGTCATAGGCGACAACGCGTACCTCCTCGCACCCTCGATGTTGGTTCCATTTACCAAGCCGGAGATAAAGACACCCGCTCACTCTGCCTACAATTTCTACATTTCACAGTTGCGCATTCGCATCGAGATGTCATTTGGCTTGCTAGTAAACAAGTGGCAAGTATTTCAGCGAGCTCTAGCGGTCGACTACATGCACACCGGGCTCGTGATTAAAACATGCATGAAGTTGCACAACTTCTGCATCGATGATCGCATGCAAGCGTCCACCTGTCGGTCTCGTCGTTCGTCCGCGGTGGAAGAATATAATGCGCTCGAAAACTGCAGCTACAGGCCCACGACGGAGTCGAACACAGACCAACATCACATCAAGGTGAAAAATGGGCACATTTTGCGGCAAGTAGTCATGGAACACATCCAAGATCACAACATGGCACGACCAAACTGAAGATTGCTCCGAAATGTATATGTTTTGCTTTAACTATTAATAATTTCTCCTTCGAGCTTCTCAGCTTTCTCTTGAAGCACTTCAATACGACGTCGCATGCGTTCTTTCTCTTCTCGAAGTGTATCAGTTGGCACTCCTTTCATGTTGCGTCCATGTATGTGTTCTTCGGTCATCTCTAGAGCGCGGCGGTGGCGGACCAGTATCCCATCAATTGCTGCCAGGCGTTCAGTTTTGTCGTCACGCTCCATACGAGCACGCTGCACTCGCACCAATGCTGTTTTCTCGGCGATAAGTTCCGTCTTCGTGCTTGTTTCGGCGTCAACTAACTTGGTTAGAACTCCTACCAGCGACGAAATGGAGTCCTCGCTTGTTGGCCCCTTCTGTCTCTTCCGATTTTTCGGTGGTGTCGCTTGAGCGGAGGTGCCTTCTTTGGTCGAGTCGTCTTCGTTCTCTTCGTAGACGCCGCCAGCACTCACGCCCTGCGTTGCGAACTTCGCACCACAAGTTAAGATACATGACGGCTTTATCGCCTTTGCAGAAGTTCCAAAATTCGGCGTGAGAACCGGAGAGTTGGTTGCGTGCTTCAGCTTGGGCGAATGCCGCATGAACTTCCTTCCACATCGACTTCAGTTTAGCTGCGGAGTGAACAGTTATTTGGTCTGGGCGAATGCCGTCGAAAAGCGAGTTTTCCGATACGAGGCTGTCGTAAATTGCATTGGCCATGTTGAACGCAGCAGCAACCTCCTCCCAAAATCTCGATCCACCTTCATCTAATTCCTTCCGCGTGAGTTGATCACCTGACGAAATGAATCGCTCAAAGAATTCATGCGAGAAGAGAACGTTGATTAGGCGAAATACGCAGTGCCTAGTCCTGCGAGCTTCGGCGAGGTCGTTACCGTTGTTGGATCGCTTTCCTAGTCGTTGCTTTGAGAGCAGTAACGCCACGCCACCTTTTGATGTATCATACGCGCTCAGAATCGACACACGCTCCTCCTTCTTCGTGTTCTTTGCGACGCAGAGTTTTCGTGCTGTGCACTCCAGTTTTAGCTGATCTACTGTCCACAAACAGTAGTCGTCGGAGGTTGGAGGTGGGACGGCTCGCTTGCTTCCGGGCTTCTGGCTAGCACTCCACTTGGTGCTCGTGGCCGACGATGCTGTCGACTCCTGCTGCTCCATTACTCCACGGTGAAGAACAACTTGGAAATGAACCCCTCCGTGCCCTCAGTTTTGAAGAAAGCAAAAGATAACCCATGAGATCATGCGCTCGTTAAGAATAGAAACTGGGATCATACTCCTGCATACCCGAATCACTCCGAGGATCATGAGCCATGATCCCGTTAGGGACGGCCCTTAGCGTCATGACGGAGGGCAGCAGTTGCTTCAGAGTTGTCGGCGGGATCGTAAGCGCTCTCAGGTAATGCGTGATATTCAGCTGACACCGCGCAAATATTTGTGACAGTGTCATCAATGCAAAAGTTATGAAGCTTCAAGCACGTCTTGATCACTTTGCTTACATTGAAGAAGTCCACAACCAGCGCGCGTTCAAAAATTTGCCACTTGTTTGTCAGCAATCCAAACGCCATCTCGATTCTAATGCGCAGTTGACTGAGGAAGAAATTAAAATCGGAGTGCTTCTTGCTTCTCATTTCCAGCTTAGTGAACGGGACAAGAAGCGACTCGGACAACGGATAAGCGTTATCCCCGACGATGTAGAATCCTGAAGGCAGGTTCATGATGTCTTCGCTAAGTTTCCATTTCTTGAACGCAATGGAGTCACCGACTTTCCCTGGAGAGTTCAAACAATAGCCGGTGAAGCGGCAAAACGGGTCGCAGATGGCTTGGGCATTGAGCCCGTACATCTGATAGTGCCCCGAAAAGATTGCAGCAACATCAGGAACCTCTTTCGCGCTTGGAGCACGAATTTGACATAGCCAGCCGTCGATGCAGCCCACACATCCGGTCAAAACACGGTCTGTACTCAGACTGCTAAAGCTGTCTGCAAGCTCGAGTATGCGATCTTCCGAATCGACAGGCGAGCGAATTAACAGCTCAGGACAGTCACAGATTGCGTCCATAACGAGATGCACACAGTCATAAAATCCCGACACCGAAACACCACCCAGACCACGAGTAGTGTGGTAATTGCTGCCGGCAAGCCATGATATGGTCATCTGCAGCATGTTAGCAGGTTGAATAGGGTCCGTGGCAATGCGGCGAGTCGACTGCTGCTCGTCTCGCACCAAAGCTGGACGGAGCATCTGCAAAAGACGCTAAAAAATGACTGGACATCCATTCGGTAACATCTCTTGAATTCTCCTTCCAGCAAAAGCGTCTGCTTTCGCAGATTCCAATCCAACCGATGCCGAAAAATGCTCTCTCTAAACCCAACTCAAGTTTCATTAGCAAGGGCGACTAGCACAGCAACCAGAAGGGTACGGTGGCGGGCTCTAGCCTGGCTTCCGTCCACCATCCACCTTGGCAGGATCGGCATGTTGTTTGATGTATCGTGCGCGATCCGGCGATCCTGCCCGGGTCGCGATCCGAGACTCCGATCGTCTCGGTTACAGATTCGGAATTAACCGGAAATCGTCGGACCAATCACAGGACCAAGTTTGGGATCGCGATCCCAAACGATCCCGGTTCGGAACGGCCCTTAGCAACCTTGAAAACGCCGTCATAAATACAGTTCGGTGAAGTACAGAAATTGAACTTTCATAAAGACAAAAAGAACGCTCGGCTATCCCAGCTTAAGCGTAGCCCTACTCATCTGAATCAATCAATCAACAATCAAAGGACAATGAGAAAGATAGCAGCAGCGACAGAAAAGGACATCACCGACGGCATCCAGAGCAGCAGCATGACGGACAAGACGGCATACAGCAGACGGACCGACACGAAGGACAGTGACGACCAGACAGCGCAGGCAGATGACTGGCTGGCTCACACGGGCCAACCCGTGGGCCGGGCCGCGACGAAGGTTGCAGTTCCATTAAGGGCCGCAAAGGGGGCGGCTGCTCAAGATACAGGGCATCGTGCGGCTCACAGAGACTGCCGAGGGTCGGTGGGTTCACACCCACGGCAGGCCATGCATGTAGTAGCGCAGGGGCAGGAACATCAGTTCTAGATACGCCGAGTGACGGACAAGAGCTGACGAGAATAAAACCGAAGAGCACAAGTCTTTGTCAGCGAGCACACGTCGTGCGCAAAATAGGAGAGGGGTACAGCTAAGCCTCTTGAAGCAGGTAGCAGAGCCCTGCCGATATTCGGGTACGGCGGAGCCCCGTATACAGGTAGTTGAGCCCTGTTGGTGGAAGTGTGGTAGTCGAGACCACCTCAGACCTCTCGGCGGTCGAAGAGGGCATCGAAGTCCCCGGGTAGTCTAGCCCTAAAGAACGGAGTGACCTGATTCACTCTAGATAACAGGCCGAGTGAAGATCGTAGCCACTCACACTTGCACGGCCACGCGGATATCGTAGACTAGTTGCTGTACGTGTTTCGTAGAGAGTAGGTGCATGCTCCAGCTGTTGGTGCATGTTGCCACCGGCTATCAGTCCTCTAGATAGGGACAAGCCTGGCATGGTACGGAGTGATCCGCTGAACTAGTCGCTAACCCTTCTATTGTTGAGCGTTATGACTATGCCTTGCTGAATGTTCGGGATTCTTGAAACAGGGCAAATCGGCTCGGAACTTCCCCAAATGGTGATCTTGTGAGCCTATCAGACGCCCGAGAAAGTTGCCTCTGCGTGAATAATTCTTTGGATGGCCAGCAACTAGTACGTCTTCCCTCCCCCACGGCCAAGCCTAGACTGCGTGCGTCTCGTCTCAGCGTAGGCTAGCATTGTCAGCCATCGCGAATCCGGCCATATCATTGGCCAGCCTAAATCCTAGGAGCATACAAGACCCGGTCTAAGTAGAAAAAAACGAAACTCGTTCTGAAATTTTTGCTCACTGATTGGCTGAAAACAGGGGCGGCTTTGGGAACGAGTTCCGAGGTTATACCGTTCTCTGTTGGGGCTCTCAGAATATCCCCTGGACATATTCTGAAGTCGAACGAGTTTGTTGCCTTTGTCGGTGTACATTCCGTAGAGAATATTTTGCGTTTTGCTTCGTGTGGTACCTGTCAAAGCTTGGAAATTCCACCGGAAATGCTTTCTTCATCGTCGCCGTAAACTGAGCCACAAACAAGGATGTTTAAACAGAAGGAGTTGATGGAATATCTTATAGGCAGATTGAACTGCAGATGGGACGTGCGGCATGGCTGCGCACGCGTTCGACGACTTCAGCTTCGTCGTGGCGGACATGGCGTACGTCACCGACTAGTATGAGCGAAACCACCGTGCTCTTCGCTGCGGCGCAGGAATTCTTGCCGGATCTCTCCACCTCGAGCCGCAGCAGCTCGCCCAAGACCAGCCTCTCTGTACGGACTCAAGTTCCGCCAAGTCGGTGAACTCGCTCGTCAGTTTGACGATCGTGGTGGAATGGTGGCCGCGCTTGCCGCCATGACCTAAGCCACTACCGTTTCAGTTGTATTGCAAGTTTGCAAACTTCGATACAGCAGCGTTGGCATTTGGGGGCCAATTGCCTTCAATCGGGACCGATGAGTATTGATATGCCTCGACTCGCCAAGGATAGTTCCCTCCTCCGAAGGCACGGTGAAGTCAATACGGATGGCAGCACGGAACCCGAACAATTCCATCGTGGGACGGAGGCTGGCTGATCTGGGAAAGTCTTGGGTCCTCTGAGTGCATCGTGCTGGCAGGGGGTTGAGCAGCAATGAGATAGGGATCTGCTTTCGTACGCTGCATTGCAGCTTCCGAACTTATACACCGTCCTCATACTCTCGGAACTTGTTCTGATCTGGCTGTTGTATCGGAACCATCTTCAGAATAGACGAACTCTGACCTGAAAGTCGTTCCGGCCCAATCCAATCTCTTCGGCAATTCTCGGAACGAGTTTACTTAGACCAGGGCCTAAGGAAATCCGCTCATGTCTTCAAGGAATGCGTTTCGGGACGAGTACCTTGGGGAGCTACTCGAATCCCCCCTTAAACCCGATTGGCTCAACTTTCGCAGAATATTAAATTATGCACCGCCCGCATCGCCACTACAACCATCCCCTCGAAAACAAGCGGGCGCAGCCTCGCACAAGATGACTCCAAAGAAGAAGACCCAGCAGAAGAAAACATCGTGCATGACAATAGACTATACCTAGGATCCGCAGAAAAGAGGCAAATGCAAAAGTCAGCTCTGCATAAGAGCTCCAAGCTTAGGCAGTCTTTGCAGGCGCAGTTTCCTCAAAGGAAGTCAAGCAGCCGGCGTGACGCTGTGGTCGAAAGACCACATCGTCGCAAATCAAGTCAAGAAGTACCCTTTGAGACGCATTGAAGCGCGCGAACTCGCTATCTCCAAGCGTGTTCAGCCGATCGCACGACGTTCGTACACGACACCGAGTAGCGCACAGCGTCCAACGCATGGCGCAATGTCACAAGGTCGGGAAGGAGGTCATCGTCCGCAGCATCGTCCTCGTTCCTATCCGCGTGACAAGTCTGCCGTAGCTGCTGGGCGAAGATAACGTCTGTCATGCTGCGTTTGATTTTTTTGCAGTTGGAAGAAGGCACGTTGCCGAGGGTATTAGCGATGAGAGTGGGTGCTCCCACTGTAGCATGAACTCAAAGTGATTCTATGCTGCCAATTATAAACTGAATCCCCCATGAAAGTCTTGGGTTTCTGCTGTGGCGAATTACTTCAAGGAATTTATTTGCTGAACCCCTTACCGTAATAACTCGCATTATTGTTGACATGGGGGCGCCGTCAGTGCGCGCGGAGGTTACCGAGGGGACAACGAGGACTCATGCAGTGATGGCCTGCGTCGGACAGCACGAGCGGCGCGTTCCTGGCAGTGATGTGATTGGCCGGTGATCGTGACTTGATCTTAGTATGGGGATCTTCTGCGGAACTTCTACATAACTGGGATGCAACTCATGACATAGTGGAACCAAGTCAACCATGTGAGGAGGTAATCAGGGTGATGAGATGCAATAAGGAAGCCCAATAGGAAAAGGGGGACAGGTGTAGATTGTAGAGCTAACGATCAATCTCACTTCGGCATTTGCCCTCAAACCAGCAAGAGCATCAACAATTATGACAAATCAATCGCCTTTGGTCTGCACCTTTCCGTAGGAAAGTATTACGCTCAGAGTTCGTAGATAGAGAACGCCAGCACTGAGAGAGCAAGCAAAAAAACGCCGTCGACTGTCGGCGACAGGGAAGTCCCCCCGTGGACTACAAAGCTTGCTACACTCGCGTCTGGCAACAAACTGGGGGGGGGCACCATCACTGATGTGTGCCATGTCACCATGTAGAAGTTCGTGTCATTCGCTCTGAAATCGGTGCCCCCGTGTGTCCTACACCTTATACAAAGCAAATGAGCGATGCGGGAGATTACGAACGCCGAAGAATATGGTGCACCGACCGAGAGTCGATCGCCGATGAAGCTTCACCGCGCAGCCTTCTACCTGTAGCAGCAGATCCACGCAGCGTAGGGCAGCGCCGAGGGGAGGCAAGGTTTTCCGTCGGAGTGGATATGTACTTCAGTGATCCAACAGCAATAGAATGTGAAAAGCTTCCTTTCGCGATGTCTGTCAAAGTGATCCATCGCAGCCACAACGGTGTTGGGGATGATGCAAGGTAATGCGGGTTGTGACAAGAGGAGGACGCGATGCTCTCGTCAGTCACTTTCCCCGCCAGACGATCGTCGTCGTGCTAAACCTCCGCTCACTGGACCAGTCCAGACTAGTATCCTATACGTATAGTCAGCAGTCGATGCTTGAAGCAGCAGCAGTATGCTTTCCACCGTTTTGGGCGATGTTGGAGAAGATGTAGGTCTGTATTCCTCGTTGATGGCTTCAATTCAACTATAGTGCCCGTCCGTCCCGAGGTTGAACTTCTTGATCATGTGAACCACGGTGTCGGTCCAGGTAGAAGAACGTATTTTCGTTCCGAAGCCGACTCGGTCACCAGCCACACGAACACACAGTGCTACACTTTTGGAAAATGTGTTCCGGGCCCTGTCCAAGTGCGCTCTGGGCTCTGGGTCGTGGCTACGTGTTTATGTGTGAGGTCCATTCTCATATTCGCCCGATCAACCAGACATGCCGACAGTAAGTGCGGCCGATGCAGCCTCCGCTGATTCGTGCTGAAAATACTCGCCCGTACGAACTCATTAGCAACTTCGATGCTGCACTATCGCCAACCATATCGCCCGGCACAGGTGAAGAAGAGGTCACCAGCACCTCCGCGCACTCTCTATCAGATCCGGAAGAGCGCCACGTGTTAAAGCAAGCCAAGCAACCGAAGGGAAAGGGAAAAGTGAAGGCCAATCCAAAGCAGCCCCTTGAAGTGGACTAACGATATGGTCGCAAGCGGAACAAGATTGAGTCGGTTGACACCAACGTCAAGAAGGCGTTGGCTTGGCAGTTCTTTGCCACTGTGTTGTCGGAAGAGTTAGGCATAGTGGTGTCGAGGGAGAAGGTAGATAGCTAGTGCTAGCGCTTTGGATGCTACTTCGTCGTGTTTCTTATCTTGGTTTCGTTGATGCTTTGATGTAGCTGACTACCAAGTACAGAAAGATGACGTGCGAGTAAATGAAGAGGAAGAGGGACATGCAAGCAACGGGCAATAACCCTCTAGAGCCAATGGACGAAGCATATTGGTCTATCCTGAACGATGTTTTCGGAGAGCATGAGGTATCAGCGGCGATGTCATGTTTAACTTAAATATAGATGACGTCCCCGACGAAGCTGACGGAACGGAAGAAGAGGAGTAAGGCACTGCAAAGGACACGAAAACCCCTCCTATTGTTCAGCTTGCTACCGCTATGCAAACGGGCATGAAAGCTATCGCGCATCCTTGTCTACGCCGTCAGATCGACGTGACAAAATTGACGCTCTCATCAAAACGTTGCTCGACCAGCGCACCGAAACCATACGCATTCAGGTACAGCAAATAGAGTTGTTTAAACTGCTAGCGCAGAATTTACAGAAGTAGAAACTCTACATGTATTTCATGAATAGCGTTGCGTTATCGTCGCGTTTAGCTTCTCCTATTGTGTGTGCTTCTGCTGTTTCTGTGTTATTCTCGTCCTCCGCCGTGGAAGCGGGTGCGAAATGAAGTATCGGATCACCCCTCGAATGCGGCGCTTGTCGTTAGATTCGTCAGAAAATTGTGTAGGACAGCGCAGGATACAATCACGTTGATGATGTGCTTCTTCGTCTTTTGCTCGATCTTACCAAGTAGAATCCTGAAACGATTTTTTATCCGTCCAAAAGCGCACTCTACTACACTTTTGCCAATCTGAATTCGATGCACTACAAAGCAAAGCGGACTGAAGTAGCTTAAGTAACGCTCAAAATTTTGAACAAAAAATCCAGTAATGGAGTTTCAACCAAACATGATTTAGTGGACAGTAAAAAAACACGGTCAGAAGCATATTCCCCCCCGTCGCCAACATGCCCACTGAGCCCAAACACGGGCTCGCTGCACGCGCACGGGTGCTGGACGCGCACCGGGAGGGGCGAGACTGGGTACTTGTTGCTGACTATAACGGTATACCCTTGACAACAGCTCACAACATCGTTGAGCGTGGAACCGCTGACGTCAAGCAGAGAGGCGGTGCCCGTGGGTCCTGCACGAAGTGCACACCAGAGATGGAGAAGGCGCTTCTCGAGTACTTGGAAGACAACTGCCCGTATACGCTGGCCCAGATGCAGGAGATGCTGATCTACGACTTCGGGGTTCGTATCAGCCTGTCGCTCATTAGCAAAACCTGTGTGACCAGCTTTACACAGTCAAACAGGTTCGTACGTGGATATGCTGTAAGTATGTGTGCTATACTAAGTGGGTGGCTATGTATAGGATCGTGTCGAGCCTGAAACATGCAACAATTAAGTCAACCTTGAGAAGAGAAAGGTTTTCGCCGAAGCATTAGTCGAGCATGAGCGCAAAGAAGCTTTCATCGTTTATTACGATGAGACCAACTACAACATCTACTGCAAGCGCTCTCAAGGTCGCTCCCCCGAGGCCAGCGCGCAGTTGTCAAGCTTCCACCCTCAAAAGGTGCGAACTTGCAGCTGCAATGTGCCGTGTCTACTGAGGTCGGTTTGGTGCACTACGCGAAGCAGCGCGGAAGCATCAAAATGGACGTGAATGCTGCTTTTGTGGACGACGTGTACGAGGCGGTGAAGGCCAGCGATGTGTACCAAGATCATTTCATGGGAAGACCATCGTCATCGTCTTGGACAATGCACACAGCTAGACAGAGGGTCTGGTCCAGGACCGATACGACTTAGAGCTGCTGAGGTTGGGCCCGTACTCCCCCATGCGTAACCCGATTGAGGGTACGTTTGCTATAACCGTGGCTGCCTGCTTGCATGCACTAACACTACGTTGATGTGCAGGTGCAGGTTGTTTTAATGTCTTGAAGGCTCGCATCAAGGCCTATCTTGCACTTAGCCACGAACAAATGCTGAACTTGCCGTACGGCGAGAAAGCGGAACGTCGGATGCAGTTGCTCGCAAAATTAGCCGAAAGCTGTATGCCCTGCATGGACCTGCGCTTGGTCAACAAGATGGGGCGCCACTGCGCGGTCGCGGTGGCGGCAGCTAGCCGGAGTGAGCCGATGAAGTACGGTACATAGATTGAGGTAGTTTGGTCTGGACTAAATTCACGTTGGTCTGCACGTTCTTCATATTTCAAGAAAACGATTCTCCTAAATATGGGACTTTCCGCTTTGCTTTGAGCAGCCTCAGGAAATGGAGCTCAATGATGCCAGACCTTGTATCCTGCATCACCAAACAAATGTTTGCCTGTTGGCACATATGAGGAAATTCTAGGGAGCTAAGTTAGCGACTGAAACAATTCTAAGCAAAGTGCACCAATACAAACATCTTGCGCACACCAGCCATTCCAAAGAGACTGGACGTTGGCTGATCCCGCTCAAATAGAGAGTGATCTGAAGGCCCTACGATGATCTACGATGGCTTGAACATTGACGGCAGGTAACCCCTTTTGACAGTACCAGCCCTCAAAATCAGCAGGCGTCGAATGCGAATAAGGATCCCATCAATCGCGCCGACTACGCCCGGAAAACCCGCTAGTTTGAAGAAGCCCTGCTCGACGGCTGCTGCCTCATCTCCACTTAACATTTGATCTTGGAGCTGCCATCTTCGTCAGTATAGCTAGCATTTGATTAACCCCCCAAACCCGAAGGCCTGTATCAGGCATGTTAGCTAAAATCGTTGATGTTGTATCAGACACTAGAAGCAATTTTACTCTTCCTTTTTGTTTAGATCCATACAAACGTGAAGTCAACTAGGTTTTTTTCATCCTTCCCGCACGAGGGTGTATAAAAGCCCATCCAGCTTGAATTTTGTTTTTCCGGAAAATAAGATCTCACAGCAGCCAGTGTGATACACACAATCTAATAAGGGATCGGAGGTGCCATTGCGCGCCAACCGTTCTGGGCTCATTCGAGATTTCCCCCCGCTGCAGCTCAAACCGTCTTTGCGCGGAGCTATGGCGTTCCAGGCTCGATGGAGAGCTTAAGCGCGTCGGCTGGACTTCGAGACGCCCCGCAGGACTACCACACGACTTCTTCTATATCAAGCCGGGCAAGACGAAGAAAGGAACGCGTGGTGAGGACTACTTCGTGGGCGAGCACGAACTGATGGGCTTCTTGGATCGCATGGATATCGGTACGATGCGATGCATGCGCACTTTCCACCACTGAGACTCACAAGTTGTATGCTGTTAGCCGAACGAGACCGTCAGCAAAAGGAAGCGGACACAGCGGGGCCGGGAGATGCTGCAGCCCCCCTTGAAAGCCCCTCAGAACGGACGGGTACGCGTGTTGTGACTTTCCGATATTATAAACGCTAGCAGTCTGACATTATCGTGTATGGTACAGATCATTCCATGGATCCTGGCCAAAACCAAGGCCGCGCACAGCTGGAGCGCATCACACCGCCAGGTACGATGCTGCCTAGCCTCACTTGGCTTGCTCTGGTTCTAATGCTCTTGAACGTATTGCTGCAGCCTCTCCCGCATCCTCGGTCTCAAACCACAGCCTCATTGCCACTTCACCACATGTGATGAGTGGCGATCCAAGCAGCACAAGCATACATGATGATAGTGTCGACGCGAGCAACAACTCTAACGGTACGCTTACATGATGAAGCGTTGCATTGAGCAGCACGAACTAACCATGTCTTGATTGCTTGGCAGATATCCCACCACGGCGCAATCTCAGCAACCTCTTCGACTCGCCGACTCGGACAGCAACTACGAAGAGTCGGAACGTGGTGCGAATGGTGAAGAGGCTGAGATCGTGAGAAGTGCTACTACCTGCTCACTCAACGAGGAAACCAAAGAGGGTGACAGTCAAGTCAGAGGTTTGTGCGGCATGTATACATACACGATATTAATACATGCTATAACTTTTATCATGTACGTGCTTGTTGTATCAGACACGATGACAAACGACCCAAACATCACCACAGCAGACGACAATTCGGCAGACTACACAGCGCTTGATTCCGATGGTGATGGCGAAGTTGATTCGATATACAGCGACGACGACGACTTGGACTGGGCTGAGCTGGATGTTGGCGACGCTCATAACGCGCCAGATCTGCACTTTGATCCGCATCTGCTCACAGGTGTGGGAGGTGTAGATGCTGTAGCCAGTGGCACTATACGCAAGCAAGTCTTGGATGACATGGCTGTGAATGGCTGGACAGTGCCTCGACTTCAGACACCATGGATATACATGGACGAACCGTATGAAGTACGACTTTGGTAACTTCATGAAACGAGATCGATTCGACCACATCTCGCGCAATCTCCACTTCAGCAGCAATGGTGACGATCGTGCGGTCACCGACCGAGCCTGGAAGCTTCGTCCGGTCATCGATGTCCTGCAGGATACTTTCCAGAGAAGCTTCACACCCCACCACTGATGGCGTTTGACGAGGCAATGTTTCCGTGCTCGTCTCCATTCAACCGAATGAGGATCTTCATGAAGGATAAGCCTCATCGCTGGGGCGCCAAGCTGTTCATGCTATGCTGTTCAAAGTCTGCGTACTGCATCCGGTAAGAATGAGAGCGTGCCTTGGGGCACGCTCTCTTTTTTTGGCTCTAGAGTCCGCTTATCGTGTCCAGTACACGCTAACGTTTTGTTTATATCGTGTCCGATTCAGTTTTGAAGTCTACTGCGGCAAACGTCAAGCAAGATATATGGAAGTACCCCACCTGATACTAAGTCTGGACCCGCAGCTGTGGTCAGGAACCTCCGGCATGTATTTGGGCCCACGGGACCAGCGGACTACAGATTGATTGTCATGGATCGCTTCTACACTTCGGTCGTGCTTTCGATGCAGTTGCTGGCGATGAGGTTTACAGCGTGGGAACTGTCCAGACGGACAGGCAGGGTCTCTGCAAGGCAATGCTTCCCAAGAAACTTCCCAGCGGCAGAAAAGAGTCCAACAAGCGCCCGAGCTGGATTGCCCGCCCTACAACTGCCGTCGGGTTGCTGACGGCAAGAGCAAGGCTTCGCACGTTCGCTTTCTCAAAGAGCTAGATTTGCAGCTATGTCAGCTCCAAGACGACGACTGGGACCAGCTCATACGCGACCAGGTAAAGCAGTCGACACCGACCAAATCCAACCGCACGACCACAGCTCATGCTCCTGTGCAGACGGACGAGTGGAGGAACGGCAACGGGAACGAGACGCGGAAGCGCCGACAAAGGGCGTGCAAGGTCTGATCGGTGTTGAAGCGTGATGATCAAGCGCGCGGTAGGGAGACGACCTTCTATTGTGCGGCCTGCAAGCTGAAATCATCGTCAACGCATGCGCTGGCGTCGCGCGTGTTCCTCTGCAACAAGGTGAAGCATTTGAGCAACGAAGTGGCAACCTCGTGCTTCGAGATATGGCACAAGCACTGGAAGGACGGGACAAGAATCCCACAGACGCAGCGAAAGCAAAAGCTGCGAGCACGGAAGCCGGCGCGCGCTGGTGCCAACGGTGCAAGTGATGAAAAAACTCGGGTACGCAGTCGAGCGAGGAATCGGAGACTGGCAGCCCACCGAGTAGCCGCCAGCGTACATGCACCACTGTTGACAGCGCAGAGGACTAGACATGTGTTTTGTGTTGCGTTTTGACCTGAGCTGAGTATGTAATCCGGGCAAGTCGTGCTTGCAGATCGCCATCTGTCATGAATCTCTAAAAATCAACAAATACATACGATGATGTCTCATCGTTGGTTCCGTCTTTACCACAACTAGGACACGATTGGACTTCAATCATGTATTGTAGAGACACGTTTTGCCATCGATACACGATAACAGACAAGAGGGCATCTAGGGTTTGGGTGCTGTCCCGACTGTGAGCAGGACACGTTACCAAATATCCTTATTTGACTATGATGCACATCATTGAGATAAAAAAATTAACGTGTGTAGGGATTCGGTAAATGGGCGCAGTCAGGTCGGCTCGGGCTTGGGGGGGGTTAATGTAAGCCAGGGCTCTTGTATAAGCGATACCCATGATTGAAGCACCAGTCTCCATGCTGCACCCTTCGCTAGATATAGCATAGTGAGAGTAAGTCGCCTTACGATAGGGTACTTGGAGTTCGGGCGTGGCTTGCAATCCCATGCCGTGTTTACCAACTTGTAAATAGACAGAAACGATGACTTCGAGCAACGCAGACGCTTCTCGAACCAGCGCGTCCTTCGAGATCGCAGTGCCTTCTCAAAGTCTCACACGCGAAGGTTGAGGTGTTGACCCTACCTGACCCATGAGATCGCCCATCCGCTGTGGCTGCTGCAACGGCCCCAGCACAGGCACAGATGACAGCAACAACGACTGTTTGGTGGTTTTTCTCCATACCGTAAAAATTCCAACTCGGTTGGACTGCTTCCAACCACTACCGGTAGCAACGGGATTTAGATTTTTATGCCCCGCATTTAACTTTGCAGTCAGAATCCTTTCACCGCCCCCGGACAACAATCCAGCCCGCCGCTCCCAAGACGCCTGTCCTGTGCTGTGGTGCGTTGCTCCGTGCTGCCTACGTGCTGTCTGCTTGTAGTACTGCTTGTAGTGTGCTAACCGATTGCTCTTGCTGTGTGCCCCCTGTTGTCTGTACTGTGTGTTTGGCAGTAGGGAGACGTGCATGAGGGCTGTGGGAGTGCCGGGCTACGCGCCACTCATTGGGCTGTGTACAGCGTGCTAATGACCACAGGGAGCTGACCAGCTTACAGGTCTGGGTGATGGACCGCTCGTCACGCGTCGGGCCTTGAGGTGGGCTGTTTGCTGCGCGATTGCCTTGCGCGCTGGCCAGCGTACACGCAGGCCAGCCATATTGCGACTGGCCCCGTGCCCACGGAGCTCGAGTGGTTGAACGATAGGCCTCCAGGCCTGGTGGATTGGGTTCAATTCCCAACGTGGGCTTCGACGCTTTGTGTGTGCGTGTTGCTTTATTATGTAGGATGGCTATCACTGCGCGAATGCTCTGCACACAGCAGTATGTATTGCATTGAATTCTGTTCGTCTTTCTAACCTAGCTACTAGGACATGCGGATGAACGGTGGGATGGCTGTCTTCGGCGTTGGATAGACGATATCGCCTTCAAAGTATCGCTCTCGGTACTGGTCAAGAAGGTATTTAGGTGCCCAGTCTTTTGTAGCGCGCATGGCTTTGACGACGGACCCAACAGCGACAGCGTGTGACCCCTGAGCTGCCAAGAATTCCAGCGTGCGCTTTTCCGCTTCGACGCCTAGATCGTGTACTTCGGCCTTGAACCCGGCCGACTCTGGATCCAGCTTGAAGCCCGAAGGTAAGCAAAGCATCATGTACGACACTCCATGTCTGGAGTCGTGAAGGATCTTTTTACTAACGGTCGAATTCGTACGTGCGTGGCACAGCGGTGAACCACTCGAACCACACTGTTGCAAGTGTGATGCACGTTTACGCGCGCGCATTGGCTGTCCTGGTTCGGGCGCGTCGGAATGATGTTGTGTAGTGCTGCGTGTTTGATCAAAAGGACCCGTTGTCGCCTTCAATGCTTTAAGCCTTTCTTCGACGCACGTTTGACGCAGCAGCAGCTCATCAAGCTGTTGCGAGAACTTGTTTAGAAGAGCGAGTACGTCGCTGGGAGCTGTACTTGCTGTCTCTTCGCCTTCTTCTGCAGGCGGATAGAATGCAGCGCGAAGAGAGATCGACCAGGCCAGCAGCTCCGAGCCGCGCATGCCGAGCACGTCAAGAACTTCATGGATGCGGAGGACGAATGGGCTCTTTGAACGGTGACGCTCCATCTCAGGAAAATGCAGGATCAGTGTTGTCATGAAGACTTCGAGCACCTGTGAGTCCATGTTCCAGGACGCCGTCGGGAACCCAGCAACGGCAGAGAAGAGGGCGCCCTGCAACTTGTCCACGCGGGATCGGACTATGCCATCGAGGGACGACAGGTCAGGTAAGCGAGCGCCAGCTTTAGGATTCCAGCCGCTCAACTGAGTGCAACTTGTTGGTCTTCGTGTGTTGTGTTCAGCATATAGGAGAAAGCTTTGCTCACGCGCGACATGTTCCAGCCCCCGCGTTCCACCACCCAATTGGGGCTGATGCGACTGTCAGCGTTCGCGTGCATGGCACCACCGCGCCGAAAAGAGTGTGAGGTGAGCCCTTTTGTAAGTCCACTCTCCTGTGCTGCTGGCAGCGTGCCAACTTTGACTAACAGCCTTTTAATGTAAGCTTGTGCGCCAGGTGCTGTGTTGGAGCGGTGCGCCTGAGGCGGATCACTGATTCGATCATCGTTGATCTCGTGGTCAAGAAGAGCCAGCAAACTGAGCTCGTCATCCTCGTCTTGGGCATCTGGGGTGGACTGCGCCAGAGCGGCAGCAAGCTGGGGGAAGATGCGAGAGCCTGGCGCGGGATGTAGAGCGAGCGCCACCGCAAGTATGTGTAGTGAGCATGTGAACGGATCGTTGGGGTCTTTGAAAAGCGATATGCCCTGCTGCGAAGCTGTCTTCACACGCTTAAAGCGAAGAAATATCATACCGCCTTGTGTACACAAAAGACTTTGTTCGCTTTACACAATCAAAACAAATATTGAAGCATCGTACCCGGATAGACACACAACTGCGCTTTCTCCAATTGCTCGGCCTAGAGCCTCGACCGTAGAGATACCACATTGTCGCAACAAGCGCCACGTCGAGGTAGTCTGACTTGGCTTGCGTGTAGAGAGCCGAGATGATGGTTTTTAAATCCTTCTTAGTGCACGGCGAGCTTGTTTCGTGACACCTTGCTCTGGCCTCTTCTCGCAGTATCTGACGAGAGTATCAGCATCTTTTGCAGCTTTTTAGCGACGCATTGGCTCTGCTGCGGGTAGCGATCCGCCAGCCAGTTCTTGACATTGCCGAAGTAAGAGAGAACAGTATTCTTCGACAAAGCTACGCCTTGCCTTCCTACATTTTAACTAAGACACACCCATACTTATCCAGAATAAAGCATAACATTTTACCTGTACTGTCGTTCGCAATACGATCGTGAGCCTCCTCTAACGTCATCTCCTTCTTCTCGAGGAAGTCCTCGAAGGACTTAACGGCCGTCGTTCTACTTCGCTGGCTGTTAGCTAGAACCAACGAAGCCACCGACGTGACGTCGAGCGTCAGAAGCGAAGTGGTGTAGGCGGTTGGAAACCTATCGATATTTTTTCTATTTGTAATTCACTTGATCTGTGAGGCATACTGAATCACTTCACGATTCCAACCAGATCTTTTTGGAATCGTTGGAATGGCAGTTGCAGTTCTTGCCTTAATCCAATTGGACAATAATATGTTAGCACGGATAGTGATTGGCTGAAACAATGATAACTTAAAAATAAACGGTTCCTATTGGGTGGGAGGCGCCATACAAATGCAAAGGGACAAAATACCAAAAAACACCAGAAAAATGCGCTGCCAGCACCACAAACGTATCATGAGCACCAATCCATGACGCTGCCTATAATTGATACCCGCGACGAAAACGGATTTGAAAGGGATAGGAAAGAAACGCAGCCGTCACCACAAATCAATCCGGCAGACGACCGAACGACAGCAGAGTGAATGCGTGGCGGCGGCAGCGACACCAGGAAGGCTGCGGTGAAGGATGAAGGCCTGGAGGCGGCTGTGACAGTGAAGGGTCAGAGCATGCAGCGGGGCATGGCAGCGACGGTGGAGGACCTGGCGAGGGCATTGACGGCATTACGACCACGAAGGCGGTCAAGTGGGAGAAGACCTGCACAGCTTCGAGCAGCGGCATCGGCAGCCTGTCCAAGGGCCGTTGGACTGGTCTGACCGGTGATGAGAGCAGGCCTAGCTCGTCCAACGACATGCTGGTGAAGGCGATGGAGGCCCTTGTGACGGGCCTGGCGGAGCGACGGATGGCACCGTCAGCGACAACAAATTCACGGCGGTGGCATGTCCTGGCGGAGGGCGCTGGCGTTATGGTGGTGTCTGAGGTGTCATTAAAGGTAACAAGTATTGTGTTCGCAGCATTACTCTGTTCTTGTTGTGTTGGAAGCACCGCTAGCCAAACTACACCAGGTTCAGTGCAAAGGTGTTTAACGGCGGACGCCCAGCGAGCTGACCAGCCGGTGGCTCATTAGATGCGCCTTCAAGCAAGCGTCAAGCCCGGTTAGGACCACGGTACACAAGCTTCGTCCGCGTGCCAACGTCTGCTATTCCGCGCTTCGACATGGCCAGCAGAAGATGAACACAAGTGCAGAACCTGGCGAAGTAGAGACAAGGACACTCGCGCCGTTCGAGGTCGACCGCCCATCCAGCTTCAGGCATACTGACGTACTCCATTCTTGCGCTGCTCCAGCTCATTTACGCGGTGACGAGGAGGACCTCTCTCTTTCGCGAGGTTTCCTCATTGAGCACACGTGGGCAAGGCTTTGAGATCACGTTCGCCAGGAGTGAAGGCGCAGCGTCAATGTCTTCGGTCAGCAGGAACGCGAGGCTCGACCGCGGAGGAGTCCACTCGAACAGATGCTTGGCTCGACGCAGCTCCCGCATGCGACGCCACAGAGAAGAAGACGCAGTCGGTAGCACTACGAACGGCTTGGCAGATATGCTTTCGGAACGACAGCAGAGGCAGAGCTGGGCAACGAGAGTTCCCATTTTGAGACGCGTGTGAAGGGTGTACACCCGCTTGAGCGTCCGGTTGAACTGCTCCACGGGGTTGTTGGTCGTGGCGAAACCCCGTGGAGTATGATACGCTTGCCAGTTGACGAAGCGCCCTGTCAACCATTGCCGTATGAAGTAGTCGCGAAACGTACGCAGACTTGGACGCGCAGCCCACTCGGCTAGAACCCGCTCTTGTATCTGCTGGAACACCGATGCACTCCTGGCGAAATGCATATCCGCCACTCCTTCAGTCACCAACGCGGTCAGTTCGCCGCCTAGAGAGCGAGTACGATCGTAGACTTTTGCCATGACATGGTAGTAGCACATTAAGCCAGTCATACGAACTTCAGCAGCAAATACAGTTTGTGTTGCGCCAATTGACCGTCGTCAGCATCAGCCATCGAGTAGCGGATACTGAATTGCAGTCCAGTCACTCGGTGGTAGACGTTTTTCAGCGCCGCATTCATCTTCACGTAGTTGGTCTCTCTTCGCTGAGAGGTGACGAAGAGTGCGAGGAGGTGGAATGAGCGAGCCAAGTCGGAAACCCCCCTACAACAAATACGGGGTAACCGACTTGGTTAAGCTTGAACATTGCGTCTGCATGCACCACGAACGTGCTTGGGTCCCAACCCGCCGCCGTTTTAGAAGACGCTCCGACGTCACGCCCACGATCAAAGGATCAGAATCGGACCCTTTTCCAACGTGAGGGGGTCCGTCACCCTCGTACTCCCACGTAAACGTGAACGCCTCCGTTTCCAGTCGGTCGGGCTTATAGGCCAAATCAACCACTTGATCGCGAACGTCGTCGTGGTCGTCCGTCCCGCCGAGGTCGTGCGCGTGTAGTGCTGCGTGAAACGTTGCACAGTAGGAAGCGCGGGGAGGTTTGTCTCATCCAGGTTGAAGCGGGTAAGGAACGCATTCCGAATTCGAACGGGTTTCAAACCCTGCCCCGCGAGAGCGGAGCGACATCCTTCATCTCCTCCGTCAAGCGCGGTTTGCGAGGAGTGTCCAGTGGCGACGCATGCGTTTTGAGCTCGGAGATGCTACCCCAGGTCCATCAACTGGCAGGTAAGGGTCTTGCAGCGCCATCTGCAGCGCGTGAGAGGCTCGAGATCCTTGCACGGTTTGGAGCCGCACACCAGAATATGACGATGCATGTTGTGGGGTGCTGGTGACGCACAGACCTTGCAGGGAACTAGCTCGCTCTTGCTGACCTTGAACGCCTTGAAGGTGTCGAGTAGAAGGAAGGCGTTTTCCTTGCTAATGCCGTTAGCCAGCGTGTTCCAGGGAAGGCGAGCGGGCATTGGAGTTCGTGAGGTGGCTGAGAGGTGATGGCTGCAGTGAAAGAGAGTTTATGGCAAAATGCAACTGAGTGTCGTTGCTCTGAGAGCCTTGTGCCTCGCCCCGTAGGACTCCTACTAGGAGGGAGTAGTCTAGAGCAACAGAACTCACACAGCACAAAAACGATATTTTCGGTTTCGTTTGCTTCATTCGGTTAATATTCGGTGACCTAGGGAATCTAAACCGGGTGTATAAAAAGGAGAGATGGGGGATGTGGAACTCGCAAAAGCTGGCCAAATAATGTTTTCGATTCCTCAGACCACGCCACTTCCCCATTATGTCAGCCCCATCAGGTGGTTCGTAGTTCATTGAGCTTTCTGCCGAGGTCCTTCACGCCTCAATTGGACTTGTTTTGACGACGAGAGAGGTTTTGAAGCTCCAAGCACGCCCGACTTTCAGGATTTGAGCGCCATGCCATCCATCCTCCTCGTACCGTGGAATGTCAAATAATGTCCTTTTAAGTTCTGTTGCTCTAGCACGATCCTACTAGGAGTGTGGATTGATCGCTATGTGGTGTGTGCTGCTAGGTTTGTGGTGGAGCAAAACCGTTGGCAGTGCTGGTCGCAACAGTTTGATTGCTGGCAGCCAGGCCGCCTCCGATTCAGTATTATACGGGATTGCCTGCCAAGGCCGGCAATAGTAATAAGGCCAATACGAGAACCAGCAATAATAAATACGGCCGCAAATACTGCAATGTTGTACTACGTATTATCAGCCTTAGTTTGCCGACTCACTACCAGCTGAAGCTACCGTCGTCACATCCCACTGTTCCTGTTTGCGCGAAGAAACATAATGAGCTCAAAATTCGCAGGCAGCATACACGAACGCTGCGGGGTAAGCACAAGCTTACACTGCGAGAAAAATCTCTCGCATACGTTCGACGTCGGGGGGGAGTTGCTTCAAAAGCAAGCTGTAGGTGGCACCGTCGGCAGCCCCGACCTGCTTGGTGCGCTTGCTTGGTCCGGCACGGAGAATCTGGGTTGCGTAGTCTTCTTCGTGGGCCTTTCGCTTGCTGCCACACTGGGGCACCTCGAACCTCTTGACTGTTGCCTTCTCCGCACTTGAAAGAGGCCCGCCATTGATCACCTTGACGACGGCTGACTCGAACACGGGAGAGTGCACAATCTTGGCGCTCGGCTTGAGCTGTTCACGCATGCTGGGATACTCAGACACCACCGAGTCGAACAAAAGGCGGACGTCGGCCAAGTCGATTCCGTCGCACTGCAGCTTCTTCGTCACGCTCTGGAACTTTTCATGTGCTCGAGCAGCACGAGAAGCTTGCGATGCGACGCTCCAGTGGGCACAAGCTCTTCGACTGCGTCCACGGTCTTGATTTGGGGGCGAATGCGAACGTATCGCTGGAGCATTTCAAAGCTCGAACTCCATCTCGTCATATTCCGTTTGACAGGATGTAGACTCGTCAACTTGGCAAGCTCGGCGAAGTTATTCACTTGGCTTAACTTCAACATCAGAGTGTGGACGTCCGCAAGCAAGGGCTCATACTCGACGAGGTACTTGTTGACCGCTTAGTTGAAGCGGTGGCTAGCGCAACCAACCAGGGGAACGCCGAGCTTGGTTGCTACCGACTGGTTGGTGTTGCAGTTATCGCCGACGATGAACGCCACCATCTCGAGCGTCTTGTTGTACACATCCAGCACACCATCAAACAGCTTGATGTGAGCGTCAGCATCTTGCGATCCTTCATTGAGCGGCGACACAGCAAGCAGCTGTAGACAGATAACGCCGTCTGTCTCGAAGACGCCGTACACAGCGACGTAGTGCATAGAACCGTTCGACCACCCGTCAAACATGATTTCAAAACAGATGCCCAGCATCACCTCGAGACTCGTGCCGACCTTCTTGGCTATGAACTGCATGCTGTTGAGAAGCACTCGTGACGACACTGAGTTCCATCGCGACATGGAGCGTGTCAACTCGTTATCGACTTCCGAGAGGGGCATGTTGCGCTCGACGACCCATCGCATCCACTGGAAACGGTGCGACGTCTCCTCGGATACAAATCCAAACTCTTGGAGCCGGCGGTCGTTGTTGGCGAGAGTTGCTGCGTACTGGTCTTTGAAGCCGACGTGCTTGTGGGCCAGGTGGGCGATGAGATTGGAGTAGCCTGTGCTGGTGAGCTGCTTGCGCTCACTACCGCACTGCTTACAGCGGTAGAGGCCTTGCCGAGTGCCTCGTAGAAGTAGGCGCAAACGTCTTTGTTGGATGTCGGCATCGTGTTGAGTGGGAGGGTGCATTTGAAAGTGAGGGCTCGACTTGGTAAGGCTGTTTGGCTCGGAGTGCTGTACTAGCCAGTGATTTTTTTTATCTAGAAGCAAGTATGGTTATATGAATAGCAAGTTTGAGCAGTTGAGTCGAGCTGTTGGCGTCCAGCAGTTGATCGACAACATAAAATTTGTATGGGCTTACTTTTGTAAATTGTACTGCAAAAATTGGTGCAATTTGATATTATATTTATCGTGGGAGTTCCAATACTCCGTTTTTTTATTGTGAAAAACTGATTTTAGTGATATTGAATTTTTTTATTCAGCCCCCTGCTGGCAGCTACGTTATTGGTGCCTACCGAGCACGTTTGGTGGTGTGATGATGTGTGGGTGTTTTTTTTTTTTAAAGTTTGTGGTGTTTTTGGTATTTTGTCATGCAAAGGTTATGGGTGGAGTAAGAATCGCAATGATATGCTACTGTACCATATTGTGGCTGGGGAGGAGAAAACGGCGTTCTGGTTTCAGAACCCGGTGTTCTGAAAAAAAGGTTCTCAGAACGCAGCCTCTAAAAGTGGCACACTGTACCATCAACAGTTGGCCAATCAGAAATACGAGTTATGGAGGTCTAGAATGCATTCCAGCACTTGGACCAGGGCCATATATCGCTGTAGGTGGCATGCACGCCACCAGGACATATTAGTGCTGGGTATGCACTGGTAAAACGGCATGATCAACTTACCCGAAGCCGCTGTTTATGTGCCCATATTTGGCGTTTGTGCGTGAGGGTGGCTTCTAGATACAGCTCGAAATGCCACCTGGTCAGGAAACGTATCATCAGTTTGGTAACCCTTACCTGTAGGAGCTTTTTTGCTCTTACAAATAGGAAATGATGCAAGATACAGGTCTATAGCCAAGTGCTTTAAGATTTTTCTTGTTAGCCGAAGCGGAGTGATTACTGTGGAAGCATTTGCTGAATAAACCATTCTCTTGAACACTAGATCTGAAAATATGTTTGCTACGAATATTGCCGGCGGTGAAAGTAAACGATCAACAACGAGTGCTATGTCGTCAGAAGCGTCAATGAGTACAACCGGCTTTTGACCTCCTGACTCTCTTGTTTGGTTGTTTGGTTAGTCAATGGGCGCCTTCCAAAACCGCCATAAAAAGGTTTGGTGTCTCTTCGTTTGATGCACCCTTTTATCATGCGACGGTCGGTTTTTGATGAGCACCAAACCTGAGCTATAAAAACCGACTTCCAAAACCAGCACGAAACCGTTTAATCTGGACGGGTGTAACTGCCCCCGAGCTGTCCTGTGTTTACAATTTCTAAGTAGTCGTCAAAAGGGGCAACGTAGGACACGACAAAAATCCAAAAATTATCTCTATATCCACGAAAAGGAAGGGTCGCTGGAAGCGCGTTAGCACCTTCACCCTGCAACCGCGGCTGTCTACGTCAACAGGCTATTCTTCAAGCCAGGCAGAGGGGGAAAGATTATTGTTGCTGCAGAGGTACTTCGCGCTTCGTGTGGCAGTCCCTGACGTCGCGAGGGATGAGCGATCCCCGCTTGATCCTCGCTCTGTGTGTAGCGAGCGACATAGATCGCCGCGAGGCGGTCCGTCTGCGTCGGCTGCGCGAGCGCCTCTTTGAGGAGTGTAAACGTGTGGTGAGGGCTCGGATGCTACGAATGCGGCACTACCAGACTGCGCAGGCGTTGCCGTCCCCTAGCTTGTCGCCATGGATGTTCATGTGGTACTTCGGCACCGACGCTAACTTCATAAACCTAACGGGGCTGTGCCGGTGAGTTGTAAGCTCGTGTAGGGTGCTATCTTTCAGCCATTCGAGATGCTTACTATTGTTTGGCTGTGTAGGATGTCCTTCACGCGTTTGCTAGCTCGGTTCGCCGAGTTCTACCAGATCCCGTCGTATCGCCGCAGGGGCGGTCGGCCTCGCAAGCTCCAGTACCATCACCAAATGATGGGGCTCTTGCTGGCCTTCTATGTGGACTCTATGGGTCAGAAGGGCCTGTGCTCGAAGTTCGGGGTCCCTCCCGCGACCTTGTGTAGAGTTTTGAACGATGCCGAGCTCGCGATGAACCGCGCGCTGGTAGGCTTCTCGCCTGCCCGTATCGTTTGGCCCTCTCTGGCGAGGCAGAGAACGCTCGCTCGCTTGACAGCGGCTCGCCACCCACTGCTACCCTTCACGTGGGGGTTTATAGACGGCAAAAAAACTTGAGGGTATTGCATGCGATCTGGGCATCCTGCGTGGAGCGGCTGTGTGTTCTAACCGATCCTGTTCTGTGTCAATATATGGTATTGCTGTGTAGGTGCAAGAGCCCTCGGATCGAGACCTTCAAAACGCCCACTATAATGGGTGGTTGCATGCCGTTTTCGTACTGGTACTCTCTGTTTCAGTGCGGATGGCCTAATCGTTTGGAGTAAGCATAACTATCCTGGTAGTTGGAATGATGCAGACACGAGTCTCGAGTTCAGGGAAAAGCTCCTCGACAGCAACCTCAACCCGGACCCGCGCTACGGCATTATCGCCGACAGTGCGTTTCCCTGCGGGGATGACATGCGGGGGCGCATCATGACTCCTTTGAAGGAGGGTGATCTGGCACGTCTGGTGCCTTTGGTACGCGCGGTCGCGCATCGGAAATCGAAGGCTATTACATTCATCCGGCAGGCTATCGAGTGTGGAATGGGCTCAGTGGGCAAGGTCTTCCACCGACTAGCCCTCCCATTGCCTTACGACGTGCAAAAGCGTCGGGTTCGACTTGACAATCTCTTTCGTCTTTCAAACTACAGAGTACGAACTGTGGAGATCAGTCAGATACGTACGACGTTCGTGTACGGGACCGCAGACAACGATTAGATTATTGCTCAAGTTACCTATCCTGTCGTACGGATCGTAGATCGCTCTGTCATCTTGTGTCGCCTTACTTTTTCTGTTATGTCGTGAGCAGCATCAGCATCTGCTCGTGTCGTTGCATGGCTTCGCTGCGTTCGAGCGCGAACCGCTCTTCAAACTGGCGTCTGTTCTCCTCCTTCTCGCGCTCGAGCTTGGCGTCTCTGTCTGCGTCTGCACGACGCTGCTCCTCTCGCATTTCCCGGGTGATCTGCACTTCCTGCAGCCTCTCCTTCTCTGCGGCCTCCGACTCCTCTCTCCGGACTTGCTCCCTTTCGGCTCTCTCTCTACGCTCTGCCTCCAAGTGTTCATCTCTCTCGCTGCGACGGCGTCGCTCTTCTGCTTCCGCGCGACGCTCGCTATCCTTCTGGAAAAACTTGAGTAGCTTCATCATCTCGCCCGTACTGCTGGAGCGTCTGCTCTCAGCATCGTCCATCTCCTTCTGCATGTCGTCGAGGCGCTGCTGCATACGAATCCGCTTTGTCTTCGCGAACGTCGTGGAGTTGTCATTCTTCGCGGACTCGTTGGCGACCGCTTCCGGTTTTCGTTCAGGAAGGACTGAGTCAACGCCTTGACGTTGTCCCGGACGACGCGGAGGTCCTGACCGCCAAGCCGATTACTTGCTACAGTAAGCGAGCGGTTCTCCGTCTCCTCACGCTCGTCTGCTGCCATGCGACCCGGGTTGCGCTGGAGCTCGGGGCCGTCATGCGAAGCCACAGTAGGTATGTGCTGGACGCTTTGCGTGCGAGGCCTCCCTGCCCCTCGCCCCGAGCTCCCGGTAGTCTCAGAAGCCCTTGAAGTCGGAGTTCGCGGCGAAGTCGTCGTACGGCGTGGAGTCCGAGGCTGGCTATCCCTTTCACCGCGGTTGTCACGCCTCGCAGTTGTTGCCTTTGCCTGGGACGGCTCGATCTGTTCGGAGGTCGCTGCTCCGGTTGCACGATCTTAGTTGTCGGCAACTGGACTCTCTCGGCGTGAAGTAGACCTCGCCACCGGCGCCTCTGCGCCGACATCCTGTCGAGTCGCGTCTTCGGTAGGCTCATCGTCGTCAGACAGACCAAACTCGTGCAAGTCGAACGTCGACGACCCCGCTTGCAGTGATGATGGCACCCGTCGCGCCCAAGGAATTGTCGGTCGAGGAGGAGAGCTGGGCACATTGCGATATGGCGTCCTGTGTCTGGGGGTTGTCTTCCGGGGCAGTATCGCTCTCTGATCCGTGCAGCGTGGCATCGAGCCCAGAATCCTTGGCATCGGGGTCATCAAGATCGCCTCCAGCAGCTCTGGCGCCGCCGCTCCCGGCATCTTCTGCGCTGCCGTTCCCGCTAGCTGTGTCGGGAACTCGTTGACGATCAGGCGGGGGTCCTAGGACGGCGTTGACTTCATTCATGAAGGCTTCGTCGTCCTCACCGTCGTCCTGCCCATCGTGAGATGTCTGCACGCCGCAAGTCTCCTCGATCTTCTGCTGGATTTCATGTGCCCATACCACCGGTCGAAGGCGGGCGGACACCTCTCCCTGCCCAGTCGGCTTCGGCTTCGTATACAGGCTCTTGAACTTTCTCCAAAGCGTTTCGAAGTCGCGCTCGGGCGAGTTCCTGGTGCGGGAGACATTGAAGCGAGCTGCGAGTTGCTCCCACATGTTCCGACCCAGAGGAACAACCGCCTCAGCTAGTTGACACAACAGCAGTTGGTCCTGCAAGCTGTAGTTGCTGTACCCTGCTCGCCGACCTCTCTAGGAACACACACAACACGCCTTGTTAGTGGATATGGAACGGCTATCAGCAGCCACGAGCTAGGAGGCGACGTACCCCTGCCATCGTCCCTCTACGCGGCAATCAAGATGCGATGCGGTCGGCTTGCGCGGACGGGGGGAGATTACGAAGTGAGAAGATTCCGTCGAATATAACCCAAACTGCAAAGATCAAATATATGTATTTTCACTATGCTCATACGACGCAATAAAACCTCATCTTGCAGGGAGAGTTCAAACATGCCCACCTACGCCGATTCCTCGTCGATGTCGTGCAAGTGCTGGAGATCGCGGTGCTGACACCCGAACCACCCGCATCGGCATATGAACCACAGGCAATCTCCGTAAGATACGGTGACTTGCTCCCCCGCGGCGACCTCGCGAATAGTCACTGTCACGACGGTTATGCGAGCGCCGGTCTGGACCTCATGAAATCTGGCGGTTGGGTTACACGCGTGGTTCATCATGCGAAGTTTGCCACCCACGTCCTTGGCATCGATCCCGAGATACTTCCCACCGGTCGAGCGCGTCTTGAGATGCATACGAAATCCGTCGTTCACGGGTCCGTTCCGACATTCAGGACCAAACCGATACAGGTGACCGAGGTATCACCCAGCACGACACCGGCCGGGATGGGGTCCTTCGCTACAAGACCTCGCATACCAGTCAGCGAGCTGCGAGCGATAACCAGCGATGGGTTGTCGAGCAAGGCGTTGCCACACGAACCGGCGAAAGCAGTTCTGGTCGGTGCAGAATCTGCTCTCTTGAGCGTTCACGCAGGTCGGAGCGGAGCAGGGAATATCGCAGCCACAGCCGACTCCCCCTCGACCACCTACAGAGACGGGCTCGAACCTCCAGTGACTAGGATTCCATTGCTCGTCGATGAGCCTCACGTCGTCGGGCCATGGTTCCTGCTCCAGACCTCGCGCTGCTGGGTTCCTTCACGGGCTTCCGGCGCGATGGCAACGCCGGCGTCGCTGTGGGTTGCAGCTCCAGCGCTCTCGTGAGGGGCGGCAACGTCGCCAGAGGTGGTGTCACGTGACGCAGCCCCCGCTCTCTCCTCGATGCCACGCGAGCGACTGGAAGGTCTCAGCCCGGCGATCAACTCCAGGGCGTCGGAGTCGTAGCCTTCGGAATCAAATGCCTCTTCGAACCAGCGGGGGATCTCGGTCGGAGGAGTGCGCGGGGCCCGGGGCCGCACGGGAGGAGAGCGACGCTGGATTGGGCTTGGTGAGCGACCCAAAGCGACAAACCCAGAGATACCACGACGCGGCGGGGTTGGAGAGGACGTTCCCCGACTTGAGGCCTGTGTATGGGGCGTCCACGGAGCCCACGTCGTGGCATCAGAGACGGAAGTAGACAGACCCGAGATGCATACCTCCGACAGACTGTTCGTCTGTGAGCTCGGCTGCGACCATATAGCCAGGATGGATGGGTTCGACGAAGCAGCTTCCGACGCTTGAGATGGGATCAGCACGGAAGACGAGCCCGTCGATTGTGTGCCCGGACTTCCAGGAGCAGCCAACTGGAAGCTACTCATAGCCTCGATCTGCATTGTAGCAGCCTCAATTATCAGCGGGTGCCTGACGACTAGCCCAGATCGTAGTCGATAGCACGGCGCCTGGCCTGCCGCAGAGGTCTTTGTCTTCTCCGCAGCTGGATGGGGTTCACGGGGCGTAGCGTGGCCCGCCGCAGCAGCACGAGACTTGGATGGAGTGTCAGGTGCCGCAGCAGCAGCACAAGACCCGGGCAGAGGGCCAAGAGCTGCAGCAGCACGAGACCCGGGCAGAGGGCCAAGAGCTACAGCAGCTCGCTTCTGGGAACGAGTCTTGGTTGGGGAAGAAGAGGGAGACGCCTCTCTCTTCCTCGACCGGTAGGTCCAAACCATGTCGTCTGCACACTACGGCAAAGCAACTCTGGATTAGGAAAGATCGGGACAAAGACTAGCAGCCCCACCTGTTCTTCGTACCCGCTGTGCAGATATCCGAGCTCGAGCTCTCGCACTTTAACTGGACGCAGTCCGCACCGTAGATCTTCGTACCTCACATATATATATATCGCACGCCCCCACAACAGCAATTAGGACAGATCGACCAGACGAAGTAAAGGCCAAAGCGCGATTACCTGGTCAGCTTAGGCACGGAACAGCCTGTGATCTCGTGGGCTCTGGGGTAGCGCGCGGATCAGTAAATGAGATGCTTTTGGGCGCGAAATTCGCGCGCGCAGCGTTTGAAGATCTTCGTACTTCAATTTGAAAAAGCTTTCCACTTGGCGGTGTGGTTTGAACTCATAGTGAAACGAAGACAGTTTTTGATGTGGTTGCTCGTTTAGGGGTGATAAAAGCCGATCAAACACGATCAAATAATGTTTGGTCCGACGACTTTTTGGTCGGACCAAAGAATTCCAGTTTGATCAGGAAGTTTAATGCACCCTTTAATGCGCCCTAACCCCAGTGACCAAACTTTTTTATGGCGGTTTTGGAAGGCGCTCATTGGACGCCTTCCAAAACAAATGAAGTCCTTCAGCAGATGAATTCGCTCATGAACCGCACGAAATATCTGATTCCACATCTATGTAATGCGTTAGATAGCGCATTCTCCAACTCTGGTAACACCACTATAGCAAAATCTATGCCAGCGTAACCTGAATGCGCTACGCTTTCTCAAAATAAATTTTGACAAATGCAACTAACGAGCCAATCAAACAGCAATAGGCGACAACGCGTTGTGAAAAGATTGTGTAACACAAACTTGTTACAGAGATTCTGCCCCGTTGATTGGTTCATAATAACACAAACTCGTTTCAATGTTGTCAATGAGCAAAACGACGGTGCTTATCCGGTCTGTTAGGAATCAGCAGCGAGCAGGAAGGTGGCGTGTCCATACAGAAGCTCTGAAAGTAAACTATCGAAAGTTACGAGATGAAGCGAATCCACATATGTCAATTTTATCGTTATTCGTTGGTGTGCAGCCTTGGCTGCACAGCTAGCCTGTGAGTGTACGTATGAATGTGTCCGCGGATATATTAGGGGAGAAAATGCAGGGCCAGCTTAGCCAAGGGAGTTATACGGCCGCTCAGAGCCCCATCGCTCAGCCTCGACCTCGTCCTCGCTCTTGGCGTCGCACGTTTCGGCCGACCGGCGGCTCATAGTCGTCGCACTGCGAGACCCACTTGCCCGTGACCAGCTCACACCCTTGTGCCCATTGGTCACTCGTGCCACGGCCACAGGTCGCTGTCCAGCGACGTGCGCCGGCCGTGCTGCGAGTGCGCCGCGCCGCTGGCGGTTTCTGCGGCGGCACTGGAACTGGAGTTGCTGCATGGGCTGCGGTGGCGCCGGGAACACGGTCGGGTCCTGGAAGCTCGCCAACGGATGAGGTACCGGGTGGTATTCATATTTTCTGCTGTTGCTGCACCTGAACTTGCTGTTGTACCTGTTGCTGCTGCTTACTACTGGAAGGACTCCCCCTGAGGCGTCACGCCGCCTCCGAACTGCATGGGGCATGGAGCCGTCTGGAGGCTCCAGTGCCACCTGGACGGGGCCGATGGGCAGCGCGCCGTGTCGATGGAAGACCATGGTGTTGGACGTCATGATGGACGGCGTGATGACGCTGGGCGCCATGTTGGCCATGCAAAAGCCCTGCAGCAAGTCCGGGAGCGCACTCGTTGAACTATGACTGCGTAAGAACTCAATCCGAATTACAACCAATCAAGTTCCCTTACTTCACCGTTACCATTTCATGTTACGGGATCTGGACACAAGTCAATGAACTCGTTCGACTTGGGTTCATCCGCTTAGCAGGAAAGCGTTGTACCAACTCCTGCAGCTCCTCTGTCAAAAACGACATCTTCAACGACAAAAGTTGTGTTAACATCTGGAAATGGCGTACGCAGAAAACTGGTGGTGCGGTGAAGAGCACACATTTGTTGGGATCACGAGCTTCAATAAAATTCGAACAGGTGCATGGCCGCTTGAGAACGAAAAATCTCCTCGGTGCGAATTTGCAATTGGAGCTCCAAAATGTATGTGGCATACACAATCGCATTTCAGTTTTTCCTGCTCTGGTGGACGAGAACAATGGCGGACGTGAAGGTGCGTTGCATTCCTCCTCGTCAGTCACTCAACAGGGGCTCCTCCCGGCCATGGTCCATCACCACTAAGAATCGCTATTGCTTATGCATCACTCCCCTTGAATTGCTCGTTCTTCTGCAGTCTCTGGATCAACTGAGCGCGGACCTCAGCGTATGATACACGACTTTCGATCTCCAAGTCTCTCTACAATGAAAACGCCTCACCTACGTGTCTGCTGCTCTCTTGTATCTCTTACAGAACGTGCTGGGTCGCTTGGACACCGCCGAGAAGCGCGTCGCGGCTGAAACCAAGAAGGTGGACGGCCCCGTGGGCGGCGCCGACCTACGCGAGTACCAGACGCAGCTGCTGCTCAAGCTGCGCGCTATTAGAGGTGCGACCACGAACTGTGTGATTTCACACAGCAGAGGCAACAAGACTGATGAGCTTGTGCTGTGTATTTGCAGACACGATGAAGAAGGAGGGCTCCTCGCTGGAGCAGCTGCGCAAGGAGCGCGACGAGGCCCGCAGCGAGCGTGACGTGCTGAAGAAGCAGGTGGACAAGCTCAACTACCGCGTGCACCACCTCAAGCAGCACGTGCCGGTGCCGTCGCCCGCCGACATGGAGCTCTAGAGCTCCATATCTACGCGAGGGCCTCATATCCCTCTCGAAATCGATCGTCCTTCCATCTGTTCCTCGTATTTTTTTCTTCCATACAAACGCCAAGTCACCCACTTGCACTTCTGCACTCGTCAAAGATGGCCAAGACTGGAGAAGCTGGGTCGGTGACGCTCGACGTAGCGGCCTCGCTCGCTCGCACGGCCGCCACGGGCAAGACACATCCATCCGAGACCCCCACCGCCCTCTGCGATGTCGACATGGTGCTAGAGGCCCGTCTCACGGCACTCTTTAGCGCGGAAGACACTGAAGAAGTCGAACCCGCGCTCGTTTCCGCCTTCCTGGCCGCCCCACGAGCCTCACAGAAGCTACTAACGCTCAAATTGCTGGCCAACCCGAACGTGGAGCAATTTCCTGAGCTGCTGCAGTTCCTTCTGCGCGTCATGATGGCGGCGCACGCGCGGTCGCACGAGGAGGAGACTGTAGAGGCTTCTGGCTGCTCGTATGCGCGGAATGTGGCGCAGAGCTGCGTGCTGCGGGAGGAAGAGGGTGCCGGGGTTGCCTTTGCGCTGCCTGAGAGCTTCCACGCGTGTCTGGCCTTGCGCTACGGCAGCGTCAAGCGCCTTAAGTGCGAGGAGGTCTGGCACGGAGACCACATGGCCTACCGCTGCCGCACGTGCGGCCTGTCGGACTCGAGCTGCATGTGCTTGGCCTGCTTCGACCCGGAAGAGCACGAGGGCCACGACTACCGCGTGTACCGCTGCTCGTCCGGCGGCTGCTGTGACTGCGGCGACCCGCTGGCCTGGAAGCCCGAGGGATTCTGCAAGAAACACAGCGCTGAGAGGAAGAAGGAGACCGATGAGGATGGAAAGGAGAAGAGCAAGATGCACCCGGACGAGGACGCTGTCGTGCACCTGCTAGTGCGAAGCGCCATGGACTTTTGTGTCGACGTGCTGCGAGAGGTGCACGTTTCGTGTCTGAGACCTCGTGGTGGAGGCGACAATGCAGACCTGTTGTATCCCAGACGCACGCTACCCAGGACGGGCTTGCTGCGCTCGGCGCTGCCCTCGATCGTCAAGGTGCACGTGGACAGACTGCAGCAGACGCTGGCGTGGCTCCAGATGCTCTCCATGAGCTGTCTGTACTACCGCAACCTGATTTCCGACATGTTCTTCGAGGAGCTGCCAGCAGGTTTCCAGCTGGATGCAGTGGCAATGCAGAGCATCAAGCCTGTTGCGGATCCTGCGAGTCTGCCAGTTGATGAAAGCCCGGCTGAGGCTGCACCGACGAGCGGCGAATCAGATGAAGACGAGGCAGAGGAAGAGGGCAGCAGTCATGGCCCCCTGCTGATGCTTGACGTGTTCCTGAAAGCGGGTGTGTTGCTGCCCGTTGAGACGTGCGACGTGCTCGGTGTCCTGTACTTGAAGCTGTTGTTTGACCAGTCGTTCAAGCAAAAGTACACGTGCCACTTTGTGGAATGGTACCCGTACTTCATCGAGCTGTACCTGTCCGCGAGCGATGAGAATAACGACGATGGCATGCGGAACCTGTCACGGTTTATCGACCGCTTATTCTGCCAGCTCTTCCACAGTAATGCACAGTTACGGGAGCTGGAGACGGTTTTCGCCTCGATCCGACCGACGTTCAACCCAAACGAAACGCGAGGCTTCCGTCGGCGCCGACGCCGGCGCGCGCACCATGCAAATGGTATTTCTGCACCATCGAATGACTCGACACCTTCATCCTGCGTCGAGTGGCTCATGGTGTTTTTGCTAGAGAAGCTCAACGACCTATTCCGTAGTACCCTTCGGCTAATGACTATCCTGCCGCAGCCGCTGATCGATGGGACGCCAATGGGCGTTCGCAGCGCAAGTGGGAGTAGCACATCGACTGTGGGCATAGGAACTGTGCCCGAGGCTCCTCCTGTCCTGCGGACGGTTCAAGCCGTGGATTGCGGCCGCAATGTATTCAAGAAACGGATCTACGCTCGATTGTGCTCGGATCTGCGGACGCTGCTTGTGCATCCGCAGATTGCGGCGAAGGTTTTATTACGCTCGTTCCGGTGTATCGGCGGTGACGAGTGCGCGCTGCATGAAGCGTCCGTGTACGCACAACTGATGAAGACTTTTGAGCTGCTGCAGCAAATGGATCTGCAAACTCGCCACGTTCATCGACATATCGAGTACGAGTCGCAGAACTGGACATTTGCGTTTGTAGCGGACTACGAGTTGAAGCTTCTCTTAAGTGCGTTCTTGACGGGCGTTCCGGCTTGCTTCTCCCGTGACGTATGGCAAAGCATTACAACTGGCGATAATAGTTGGAATCAAGGAGCCACGGGTGTGATCACAGGCGGCACCCCGCTCAACCCGTTAGAAGGTGGTACGTTCCGACCGCTTGCGCTGGCTCGGGCACTCTTACAACCGGTACGAACTTCGTTGTCACAGTGGGCGAACCGCAACGGACGACCCGAGTTTGTGTCCGAAGTGGCGGAGTTGTCTGGTGCAGCTGATCCTGGCGAGGTGGCGGTGGAAACAGAAACCACTACGATTTCTCAGCTTATGAAGTACTACGAGCAAGGCACAGTTGCTCTGGGGGGTGCCAGCGCAAAAAGTTTTCACTTTCCGCTGCATCACATGTATGCAGCTTTGATTCACGCTCTGTGCGGTGTGGTGCGCCCACAAACGATGGCAGACTGGCGTGAATTGCTCGGCATGGGTTCCACCGATGGCGAGAGACGCAAGGACTTGGCCTTTTGGTACGGCGTATTGGATCACCCGTTGCGCGTGTTGCTTTTCTCACGAGAGATCAAGGCTGGACTATGGGTGCGGAATGGTGGGGTCATGCTGCAGCAGCTGATTCACTATCACTCGAAGCACTGGCGGTACTTTGGTCTCCATTCTGACCTGTTCCTGTGTCAGTTGGGAGCCTGCCTTCTTCCCCATGGGAGCTTCGCGCGTCTCTTCTTTCACCAATTGCCGTTTGGGCTCCGAAATTCGACTGTACTGCGTTTGAGAGCTCCAAGCGATTTGATCACGGACGGAGTTGCCGCTGCAGCGAACGCGGATCGGAGCCGTGAACTTCGCCAGGAGTTGGATGTGGTCGAAGAAGCTTTGCGTCTCTTGCTACAACTTGTGTTGGCTCCTGTCAAGCTGGCATCCGCAAGTTCGCCAGAGACAGCGGCGGTGTGGCTCCTCGAGCGTGAGATCATGCATTGGCTCACGCTTGGTCCATTCACGCGTAGCGAGGTGATCATGCGAACCGACATGAAGCTGGTGGAACAGATCAAGCAGCTTCCGGCGCACGAGTGGGCAGAGTTGGAAGAGGAAGAAATCCTGACCCATGTGCTTGAAAACGTTGGCGTGTACGACGATCCGGCTGGCACCAGCAACGGTTCTCGAAGTGGCAGCCTGCTAGGATACAGCCTCAAAATGAGCGGTTCATGGAAGCTCAAGCCCGAGCTGTGGCGACAAGTATCTCCGCTTTTTGAGTGCTTCACGCCGTCCGAGGCCCAACAATGTGAACAAAATATCCACAAGAACCTCCCAAAACCAGCTGACGACGCAAGTTCTCGAACGACGTCGACAATCTTGCCGATCTTGCCGCGACCACAGCACGAAGGCGTGAGCGGCGTCGATATGCACGCGGTGCTTGCGGAGACGATGCTCAACTCGTCATACGCCGCTAGTGTCTTGCTTGTAATTTGTGAGAACTACCGACGCCGAGCTGTATCCCAAAGTCGCAGTCGACAAGGAGACAGCGACGAACAGGGGAATGCCAGCTCGGCTACGAACGAAAATCTCTTACTAGCTGCACTGCACTGCCTCTATGTGGCCGTCGAGATGGCGCCGAAAGCCATTGAAGAAGAAGACCCACCGATGGCATCGTCTACCTTGAATAGCAGGGACTCTAGAACGACAAAGCGGAGTCTGGATGACATCGCTGAGTGTTTCGACGAAGAGAGCAGCCTGTTCGTCAAACTTCGCACCGAAGTACCGCTTGCTGACCAGGAAGCTCAAGCGCAGGAAAGCAGTGGTGAACACGATGGCAAGACGGCATCCAGCTCTAGTCTGCTGTCGCTGCTTGCGTTCTTCGCTGACCATGAAGGCGTGATGGTGGATGCCCAACCTGTTGTGAAACGAATTCTCCACACTGTGCGCGAGAAATCGCCATGTTGCGATCAGTATCTGGATGCGGTAAAGCGTCGACAACTGGAGGAGAAATCTAACAGCGGGACGGTTGTGGACGATGGCTCGACTCCTGACAGCTCGAGTCAAGACGTCAGTGACGGCAAGTGTGGCGAGCAGCCGAAGCTTACAGCAAAAGAGATGATGCGGAGACGGCAACAGCAAATACTGGACAAGATGCGGTCCCAGCAGATGCAGTTTTTATCTGCGAACGGCGATGCGATGGAGGACGATACGCGAGAACCGAATCGCAGCGAAAGTGCAGGAAACGGCGCAGTGGACACGGATAGTGACAGCTACGACGACTCCATGGACTCGGAAGAGGAGGTGGGAGACGATCACGAAGAGGAAGAAGAGGAAGACGAGTGGGGGTTTCCGACGGGCCAGGTAGACGTGCATCTCTATCTGGACCACGTTTCATCCGCGATCGCACAGATGCGAGACAAGCAGCGAAAAGCGCAGGACCGGAGACGGCGCAGAAGGCGAAGCACGCGGAGTTCGTCGATCACGGCAGAGAACGACGAGAGGGGGCGGTCGTCCTCTATCAGCTACGACTTCGGTTCGATGGGCGAGCAATCCACTCAGACGGAAGAGTGTGGACTCTGTCGTCTGCCATGCGACCGGCGCTCGCGTGACTCGTCCTTCGGCTTCGTGGGGATGATCCTGCCTACGAATATGCCTCAGAAAATCGAGAAGAGCTCCCCGAGTACCCCGAACTCTGACGTGCGCCCCGCAGCTTCATCGCGTCTCCCGTCTCTGCGCGTGCTGAAACCAGGGACGACGGATGAGATGCGCATGCAGCTTGCAGACTGTGTGATCTGGAGCTGTGGCCACGCGATCCACCACACGTGCTTGAAGGCGTATCTGACGTCGCTATGGAAGCAAAAGCATGGTCGTAGTGCGCTGGAGACGACCGGCGGGGAAGACCGGCTTCTCAGCGAACGCGAGATGGAGTTTGTGTGTCCCATTTGCCGCCGCCTCTCGAATTGCCTCGTGCCGCGCGTGTCGTTGGGGGAGCTCCAGGAGCAGGCGTCGGTCAGTGAATTGATGAGTGCGGAGTTCAGTTCGGACGAAGAAGAAGAGGAGAAGAAGGACGACGGCCAGGACCCCTTGGCCTTTCTTCAGTGGCTCGACACTCAGATGAGCTTTCGAGACGACTCTCCTGTTGTCAAGCGCCGTCGCTCCCGAACGCAGTCAAGTTTGCGTCTCAGACGGCGCTTGCTGTCGTCGGCTTCCAAGTCTTCTTTGTCGCCGGGTTCGCGGTCGTCTGCGGGGTCTGCGTCTTCTCGTGGGGACCACGACACCACCGAGCAAGACGTGAGCGTCGAGCGGGAGATTGGCGCCTTCTGCCACCAGATTGTACTGCGTTCAGTGTGTGCCCAGCTCTACCTCCCGACACTCCTGACAAGCAGCCTCCGTGACGAAGGCAGTCTGGACTTGGAGATGCAGCAGCTCAGCTCGGAGTGTGGGGCGCAAACGCCGGCGTGGCAACTGCTGCTGCACTGCCTCGAAGTGCAACTGCGCGTGGTGGCTCGTGAGAAGACGTTGCTGCAGACTGACGCCGTGGATCCGTTGCAGCTTCGCTCGATGCGCCAGCTTGCGGACATCACGGCAGCTGCGGTGGCGTTTTCAACGCCGAGTTCTCTTGCTTGGACGGTGGTCGAGGCGCCTGCCGAGAAACAGTTTGAGAGCGTCATGGCGCGACTCAATGGGCTCGTATTTGGCCAGCAAGTGCTGTTCGAAGAAGACGAAGACGCGTCCAGTTCCACGTGGGGCTTTCCGAACCAGCTGCAGCCAGGCGACGCCGACGACGCGACGGATGCCGCGCTTGTGGGCACGCCGATGCTGTGCCACCCGCGGTTACTGACGTGTTTCGCCATGCGGTTAATGTGGAGACAAAGCATCGCCACCCCCAACGCCGAGATCGCAGCGGAACAGCTACTGACCGAAGCTTTCTTCTCTGCGCGTGTCTTCTTCACAGCGCAAGTGCTACAGGCTCTGGCGTATTTGTTGATGCAGAACGACTTGAAACCAGTCACGGACGAAGCCGAGGAGATCCGCGACTTCGAGGAAGTGGAGTCGCTTCGCGACGCGTCGGCGTGGATTTCCCTGATGCTGGCGCGATCTCGCTTGACGGACAACACGTCGGTGGTTGCAACTGACCCGAAGCAGGGGAAGAGGTGGAGCGCTTCGGCAGTGGAGGAGCAAGTGAGCGCGCTGTGCCTTCCGCTGGCTCAGCAGATGCTCCTGCTCATGGACGTTGTGCTGCCCATGGCGCATCAGCATTACAGCGAAAGCAGTCAAGGCGATGGCGAGTCCAAAGCACCCCCCGAGTCGTGTGCTGTATGCGACGGGTTGTTCCCTTCGACATCGACGTCGAATGCGAAGCCCTTGGCGTCTGCACTACTGAACAAGTGTCTGCGGAGACTTCATCTCCCTCCTCTGCGGCTCTTTTTCCATCGGGAGATGTTCCCGTCAAGTCAGCGCGCGCTGTGCCAGCTCTGGGGTGCGCAGCTCGAGGCCAAGGCTGCGGTTTCTCGGCGACAGGCTCATATTCAAGCGGGTGAAGCCCAAGTCGACGCGTTCCCGCTGCAACGTCAGGTGCTGCTGCTGTCCTCTCAAGCGGCTGCAGTCGCCGCTGCTGGAGCCAACTATCGCTTGCTCATTCCGCTGCCTCGCGTGTACATGGAGCTCTTCATTCGCTACAACGAGAAACCGACGGGCGTCTGCCGCCAGTGCGCACAAGTGCCGCAGCATCCAGGGCTTTGTCTCTTGTGCGGGGAAGTGCTGTGCTGCTTCTCTGCGTGCTGCGAAGCGAAGGAAGGCGGCGGCGTGGGGGAGTGCACTCAGCACGCCCAGCGCTGCGGCCTCGGCCTCGGCGCCTTCCTGCTGCTGCGTGCGTGCACTGTGATCCTCTTTCTAGGCAACGAACGGCGCTGCGTGTGGGGCAGTCTCTATGTGGACAAGAACGGCGAAGAGGACCCGTACCTGCGCCGCGGCAAGACGTTGTATCTTGACTCGAGTCGCCGCTTGGCGCTGGAAACGCTGCTCGTCTCGCACAGCTTCTCCCAGAACACGGCCATCCTGCAGAACACGTCGAGGCGCGATGGCCGGCGGTATTGAGCCCGACCCAAGTTTCGATCAAGAATCTCTCTGAGGAATTACCTTATCCAAGAGGATGTCCACTTGGATTTTTCCCAGAGACCATCGCGAGCAACCCACTCACTTAAGCTGAAAATCGCAAAATGCAAAATGTCGAGAACAATGTATATAGCATGAACCGTCAGAGGCAAAGCTATAGCGTCGTCGCTAACGACCAGCCAGCAGCCACTGCAGGACTAATATGTTGTCAACGCCCGAGTCGCCCACTGTGTGGCGGCAACAGCTGCGGCGATTGAAAATGTGTGTCCGGTTGGTCTTAGCCACTGTAACCCTTTGGATTGGGGGGAGACATGGAGGCATGGATCCTTAAGGACGGCTAACAATACTGGTACCTGAGTGCGGCTAACAATACCTGAGTGCGGCTTTAGGTTTGAGATGATGCAAGGGCAGCTTGTCCAAAAAAAACTTGAGTGCGACCGACATTCTGTCGTGGCCCGAGCTGCCACGCGAGGCGCTCAACTAAGCGCACTATCCTGCAGTGCTTTAAAAAGACTGGTGTTCAAGCGGCCGAAGCCTGGGCTGCGGTGGGTGATAAGACTTGTCAGAAGGAATAATAAATTCCGCATTCTTCATGTACTTGCATAAGGATCAAGATTATCTCATGGGAAAAATCCAAGTGGACATCCACTTGGATAAGGTAATTCCTCATCTCTCCTGCATGCGGCGATCTGATCGCGGTCACTTGAGATTGCTTGAAGACCATCGTAGCGTGCCATACCTCGGTCTCACTTGCTTGCACGACATCGAATCCCACATTCACGCAGCTTCCCACTGTTCGTCCAATCTGGCCGTGACAGCGGCAACGTGGAGAACGCTTGCCGACACGGATGGACGGCTCCTGCACGAAGAACTGCTCGTTAGTGATGAATCTCTGCCTTGAGTCCGAGCAAACAGGACACGCGGGAAGTCGCATGCGCATGCAGAACCTGATAACAGCTCCTGCGTCCGAGATTAATAACGAGTGGCTTCTCCGTGAGGTCTCATGGCACGTCGAAGTCCTCAAGGCGGCTCCGCTGCAGAGCGCACTCTGCATTCCACCAGCAGCAACGCACCCCATTCCCCGCCACCTTCCGGACCACTTCGCAGCGTCATGGTCTCCTTGTCCGTCATCGCAGCGGCTGCAGCTCTCGCTGTCGTCACGCGGATCCAACCGACGAACTCGGCGTTTGCTGCCTGCGCCAAAGCCCCCGCCAGCCCGGCCGACCGCCGCACCAGCACGTCCGAGCTCAAGGTGGCCACGTTCAACGCCGCGTTCCTGTTCCTCGGGACCGAGACGCACGCGCTTTCGTGCCCCGGTGCAGACTGCCCGTGGACGACGCCGACCGACGCCGTGAGCCACGTGATCCAGATCGCGTCCGTGATCAAGAGCTTGGACGCCGATATCGTCCAAGTGAACGAGGTCGAAGACTGCACTGTGCTCGAAGCGGTCATCACCCAGCTCCAAGCACTCGGCGATTCCTCGTACAAGCCGTACTTGGTCAAGGGCACCGACACGTCCACCGGTCAAAACTCGGCGCTGCTTACACGTATCGACCCGATCGTGGATCTGCAGCGCACGGAAACCCGTGCAACGATCCCAGTCAGTGGCTCCACGTGCCCGAGGTCCAGCGGGTACTCGAGCTCGAAAAGCGTGTCCAAGCACTTGTACACGACGTTCAACGTCACGGGCTTCTCCAAGCCGATCACCCTCGTGGGCGCTCACTTGCTCGCCAACCCGGAGAGCAAGCCACGCTGCTTTGAGCGCGAGGCCCAGGCGACGGTACTCGCTGGCCTGGCCAATGCAGCAGTCGATGAAGGTCACCATGCCATCATCACGGGTGACCTGAACGACTGGTCTGCGGTTGTGCTGGACAAGAACAACAACGCGCCGATCAGTGCCGTGCTCGCTATCCTCACGGGGGACAACTTCGTCGAGGTGGCTAGTAAAGTGCCGCAATCTGATCGCTACAGCGAATGGTGGGACGAGGACAACAACTGCGTGTACGAAGGCACGGAAGTGAGCAGTCTGGATCACATTCTGGTTTCCAAGTCGTTGTCGTCGGCGCTCACGAGCGTCTCGTTCAACCATGACTTGTACACGACCTCTTGCAGCGGGTACAACAGCGACCACTACCCCATCTCCATCGTCTTGACCGAGGTCTAAAGAGGTAAAGTGCTGACAGTAAGTCGTTGTTTGGGAGAGGTTAACCCTCAAAAACCAAATGGAAACAAAAACCTTTTGATTTTCCAGGTGTAAGGTTCTACAAGTCCTAGAGAAGCTCAGACGATGGCCAGCGTTTCGTCCTTCCCGTAGCCGAAGTCAGACTTGTACTGCTCGAAGATGCGCGTGATCTCATCGACGTACTGCGCGTGAACCGCACGGACTTCTTCCTCCGTTGGAGTTAGGGTGTGCTTGGTCTCGATGGGTTTTCCATACACGAGTCCGTAGCGTCTCCCAATCTCCGGAGCTTTCGGGATCCACCAGAACTTCCCCCAGAAGACAAGCACGGGAATTCCAAGCGTCTTGCGGAAAAAGTTGATGACGCTTTTGGGCGGGTTCCACATGCTAACAACGCAACGAATTCGTGAGTACCAGCTTCAATGACAACAAATTGTGGACAAAGGGACCTTACTTGTACAGCCACTTCTCCCCGAAAACAAACGTAGGGACAAGATCAGCGCCTTGACGCATCGCGAGCTTGATAAACCCGAAGCGTTTCTTCAGCACCAGCTCCGTCTGTAGAGACGAATGTAAAAAGAAAACTCTTCAGTACACGAATGCGTCACCAAATTCCGAAAGCCAAGACGCACCACTGTCGAGTTCGGGTTCGTCCGGAAGATTTCGGGCACACCGCCAGGGTAAACGATGACGCTGTTTCCCTCCTTGAGAACCTTCTCTCCAGTAGAGCGAGAAGCGTCCACACCACCCATCCACAAGCACATTTCGCGACCAAGCGGAACGTAGTACATCGCGGAGGCTCCTAGAACTGGGCAAGTATGAGAACGAAACATACGTGAGATCTGCCGTGATCAACCGAAACGAAGACCTCCTTGTCTTACGTCGATTCGTGATGCCAGGGAACACGTCGTCGAAGTTCTTGCCGAAAATCGCCACTCTGGACAGCACGATGATCCCATGAGGATGAAAGCCGAAGATGTACTTCTTCTTCGGATCCAGCTCCTGCTCGCGGATGATCTTGATGCTGCACGCAGATGCAACGCACGGACAAGATGAGGCTTAACCTTAAAGGGAGGGAATGTGGTCTTGAACGTACCGAAGGAACTTGTTCATCAACCCCCAAAGGCTCGAGGTGCGGAAGGAATTCCATACGTTGCCCTTTCCAGTTTTCTGGGCGCCGCTGAAAAACGTGGGTAGATACAAAAGTACCATCGCGACCGACACGTAGTCGAGTCCTCTCTAGACGCCCACCATAGTTCATAGCAACGTAAATGCCCGAGTGACGGAGCTGTAAAAAGAGTCGGGGGTTGGTTACCTTGTGCAGGAAGTAGAACAACGCCAGAAACGGCCAACTCCACACGAAGTAGTGCACCGTCACGAAGCTGAACACGTCGGTGAGCAGGTTCTGCACCCATTGGGGTACTTTGCTGTTCTCGGCGAAGAACGGAGGGGCTTCGTACACCACCACATCCTTGTGATGGCTGGTTGGGTCTTCGCGATCCTCGTGCCCTTGGGTCTTTGCTTCTGGTGCCATCGCGACAATTCTGTCAAGTTCGGAAGTGAACACGATCTCCACGTAGCAGTCGTGTGTGAATCATCAAGAGTTCGATTACTGCACCGACGTGATCGACAAACGGGTTAGCTGATTCTGTGGCTGTGAAGGCCTGCCTGAGTTGCCGTCAGGCCCTGATGGCAACTGAAATGGAATTGGATGACGTGGTGAGCCCACAATCCTTTGCTGGAACATCTAACCCTTATCACTTATCAGTGGAGTTCTAGTATAATAGATCCTCATTGAGCCTCGAGGAAATAAATGACTAAATCGTTAATTAGACAAAGCCGCGACTTCGCACAGAACAGCTCTGGATTTTACATTAACCACCAATGGCGTGATCCTGAAGCTGCTGGTTTGTCGTGAATTCTTCGAAAGGTTGGCAATTTGTTAGATTGTTAGACATGTGTAATACTACTTCGTTTCGTGAAGTTTATCCTAAATAGTCAAGCAGAAAAACAAAGGCAACGCCGGGAGAGCAAGTCTAAGAATATACTGTATATATTCTTAAACGTTGCAATCGTGGGATGGACTCTGGATTAAAATCCAGAGAATTAGAATGCGTGCACCGCTGTAGCACGAGTAGCCGGCCGGCCTCTCCTAGGAAATTAAACAACCGCGAGTGGTTCGCCTTGCTCGTAGCCGAAGTCAGCCTTGTACTACTCGAAGATGCATGATCTCGTGATCTCATCGACGTACTGCGTGTGATGACACGGATTCCTCTTCCGTTTCCCTGGGCGTCTTGCGGATAATTCGATCGCTTTTCGGAGGATTCCACGTCGAGTAATCCGATATTACGGGATGCCTCACTACGCATTCACCGTGGGGATCACGTGAATTTCACGTGATCCTCCGGCTCATTGATGCTGCTTGACACGGTTGGCCCTGAGATCGAGGGATTTGATATTCATGCCTATGACCATTCTTCAAGTTACTTTCCAGCGAGACGGCGGCATTGGGAGCAGATCTAATTGATGAAGAGCGAGTACGGAATCTCCACCTACGGCAAAGCGATCGTCGTGGCTGAAGTCGGTTCACCTCCTGCAGTCCGATCGGTCTTCGTGGGAGTCACGTTGCTGCTCGGCGCCTGGGTACTAATCCACGTGAATCGAGCTCTCATCTCGGCGCTACGCCAGCGAAATGATGTTACGGCGGGATCACGCAAGTCGATGATGGCGCTTGCAACTGCCGGATGGGTGTCACGTCAAGCTAACGCCACGGATCGGTTTGTCGGCAGACTGGTAACAGCATTCGCATTGGTATTTGCGCTCTACAACATCCACCAAGCCATTCACATCGCCCACTTCGCCGACAATATCGCTCGACCCGTGGAGTACAAGGAGCCCAAATGGTTGTACGACCAGTACTTGGTCTCGACGATGGAGATCACGTTCGCCTTCAACGTCCCCGTCAGCATTGTTGGCGCTTTGCTCGCATCCTCGCTCCCTCGGGTCCTTCTTCGTCTTGTCGATGCGATTGGCGAGCCGACGAGTGACCAAGCACCGGGAAAACCTACCGACGGAGGTCTAGAGCGACTCGTATCCAGCAGCGAGAGAACGGAAGATATCGCTCAACTTCGACTGCTCTGCAACAAACTGCTGATCTACACCACGAGCGCCGCGCTGACTGTCATGCACTATCGAGTCGAGTCGATGCGTCTGTACTCGGCAGTCACCACGTTCACGATCGCCGGCGAGGGTCTTGCGGGTCTTGTTCTGGCTGGTGCTCTCTGGTACCTGAAAGTTCAACTGACGCGTCTGGAAGAGAACGCCGAGCCTGAAAGTGAGCAGTCGTCGAATGCCAAGACGCCAAGTGGCTGGACACGAGTCAGCCAGAGCACCGATGAAGCGACTTCCCCCGAGTTAGTATCCCCAGCATCCCAATCGATGAGTTTCCCTCCGTCGCCGGAAGATGGCCAAGCCTCAATGAAGGCGACTGCAGCGGCTTCATCCATCCAACGCGAGGCGCGCTCTTCCAGAACTTCTGAGCCCAAGCAGATTCGACATCGCTCTCCGGTTCGATCGTGACTGACTGTTTGCGCTGTAGTGCAAGCCACAGATCGCGATCTTGACGATAGGCAGACTGCATATGAAGCTTAGTTAATAGCTCCCTCGAGCGGCGTGCGTAGCAGTCTTGAGCTTGCTTGAAGAACATCATAGCGTGCCATACATGTACCTTGCTTGGATGACTTGGAATCACGCATTCACCCAATTTTCCCCAGCTCATCCAATCTGGCCGTGACAGCAGCACTTTGGAGAACGTTTGCCGACAGCTCGTTCACGGAGAGCTGCTTTAAGACCTCCTTCAAGTACACATGGCACGATGGAAGTGGCATACTTTGAGATTAAAATGGCTCCTCCGTGAGGCCTCATGGAGACAGCGAGGCGGCTCCGCTGAAGAGCACACTCCGCATGTGGTGAACCGGCAAGCCTTGTTGGCGCTAGGATTTGAATGAAGACGATGGCTGAGCCGGGAAGGCATCGTATTATTCTTCATTGAGCAATAAATGCGATAGAATGCGTGCATCGCTAGCACCAGTAGCCAACCTCTCCTGGGAAATCAAACGACCGCGAGTGTTTCGTCTTGCCCGTAGCCAAAGTCAGACTTGTACTGCTCGAAGAGACGCTCGACCTCCGCGACGTACTGCGTATGAATGGCACGGATTTCTTCCTCCGTCGGCTTCGGATTGAGCTTCGTCGAGATCGGCTTCCCGTACACGAGTCCGACGCGTTTCCCTTTCTCCGGCGCTTTAGGCATCCACCAGAACTTCCCCCAGAAGACAAGCACGGGGATGCCGAGCGTCTTGCGGAAGAATTCGACCACGCTGGTCGGAGGATTCCACATACTGCAAGATACCACAGAACAACCACAGTCCCATAATTGTGAACCTTTGAATACCAAAACCAAGGTTCGCGTCCCAACGCACTTACTTGTAAAGCCACTTCTCGCCGAAGACGAACGTGGGCACCAGGTCCGCACCGTGATTCATGGCCAGCTTGACGAATCCGAGGCGGTTCTTCAGCACAAGTTGCGTCTGTATTCGTGAATAAAAGCACAACAGCACAAGGCTGGGTTAATCTTCAACATCAAACAATATAATATCAAAACACCCACCTCTTTGGAGTTTGGGTTGGTTTTGAAGATCCCAGCTACGCCGCCAGGGTACACAACGATGCTGTTGCCCTCTTCCAGCACCTTTTCACCTGTTGATCGAGAGGCGTCGACCCCGCCCATCCACAAGCACAACTCACGACCGAGCGGGATGTAGAACATCGGCGACGCCCCAAGAACTGAAGCGAGAACAACGTGATATTAGAAACGATTGGAGGTTCTAAGCAAGATCAACGAAGACACAGCATACTTCGATATTTGATTCCAGGAAAAATGTCTTCAAAGCAGCCGCCGAAAATCGCGATTCGCGAGAGAACGATGATGCCGTGCGGGTGGAACCCAAATATGTACTGCTTGTTGGGCTCCAGTTCCTGCTCTCGGATGATTTTCATCCTGTCCACCAACAAATCGTAAGCTTAAACTTCGAACAAGGGTAATAGCGATAGAACCATACCGAAGGAACTTGTTCAGCAGTCCCCAGAGGCTGGACGTCCGGAGTCCGTCCCACACGTTGCCCTTGCCCGTCTTGTGCGCCCCGCTGAAGAACGAGGGAAGGTAGAGCACCACCATCGCGATCGATATGTAGTCCAATGCAAACTGGGAACACAACCCCGACCCGAATGAGAGCGTTAGTTAAGATCGTCGAAGCGTGAGGAAGTTTAATGGGCCCCACCTTGTGGAAGATGTAGAACAGGACAAGAAACGGCACGCCCCACACGAAGTAGTGCAGGATCACGAAGCTAAAGACGTCGGTGAGCAGACTCTGCGCCCATCGCGGCACTCGACTATCGGGGGCGAAGAACCCGGGCGCGTCGTAAACCAGCACGCCCTTGTCCTGCTCGAGCTGCTGCTTGTCCACAACGATGGGGTTCGGCTCCATCCGTGCAAGACCGCTCAAAAGATGAAATGAACTTCTCGGCGAGAAGTTCTCGCTGCGCATGCGTCGGCGAAGGATCCGGGACAAGAGACGACAGCCTACCACTGTACCACCTTCGAAGCGGCACGGCTGAATCCTGTTGCCTGGCGGCCGTGGCGCCCAAACTGGTCCGCCGAACACTGGCGTTGGCTTCCACGCCAAGTGACGAAGCCGTCGTAGGCGAGTACTATCTACTGGGCAATGGACGGTGAAGAACGAAATAATCGTTTCAAATTCGTTTCGAGAATAAAGACATCGCGTTCAAACTTCAAACGACGTGCTCATCTACCAGTCTCATTCTTCGCTGCACCAGGATCCTGGGCACCATTTCGGTACCGTTTGGAAACCCAGGATTTCCAGGATTCCGGATCCCGAAGAAATTTTTTTTTTACCAGAAACTATTTTCAATCGGTCATTTACTAAATGTGGTGGAGGTGGCGAGAAGTGCGGAGGTTGCTGTGCGAGATCCACTACGTCAGCGTGAACGGCGCCACCGTCGAGGTGGTCAAGGTCGAGCAGGCGATGCAGTAGGCTGCGATGAGCAGCGAGCCTGTATGATGGTGCTCACGAATGCTGACATAACTGGAGGCGACTGTGATGAGCTCACCGCGCCCAGATCACATGCCTAACGCGCATGGAGCACCTGGCTGGGATGAAGGAAGCGAACGCGATGATTTGAGCGGCTGCAGTCTAGCCATCGTAAACCTGGGCATTACTGAGATGCAGCGAAGGCAGTCGTGGAGACGGCCGTGAAGGTGGCGGGAGAGCCCATCTCGGCGCACCCGCACACCACGATCGCGCAGGTGGGTTCGTTCGAGGAGCTTGGGCAGCAGGTAAAGCTGGTCAACAGGGTTGTGCATGGTGCAGGACGCGATCAGCAAGCGCGGCAAGACGTTCGACTCCAAGGGCGCGATGATCGAGCTGGGCGTCTGCGGCGAGCACGCCACCGACACGTAGTTGGCTCGAGTAATTCAATTATATTTATTTCATCCTGTTCTCACAACGCTGCAGCTTTCACTTCCAAGAAACGTGAATTTCAAACCAATAACCCCAGTGCCCAGCTATTGATGGCCGGCCCGGCAGACTTCCTTCCTGTCATGGTTGACCCATCTTCATCTTTGAGCTCACCTATTTTCTGACTTCAGGAAGAGTGCGGCGGAAGCGCTCAAATATATTCCCGTGTGTCTAAGATCCTGAGTGAAATCCTAGCCCGAGTCATTATGATCGTATGTGACGTCAACGGGTGCTTCTATAGTACTTGGCTCTTGGTTTGTGCGCATGCGCACGTTGTGGCCGGAGTCGCCCCAGTTCCCACAACAGCGCGACTAGGCAGTTGAACTGCTCGGTGTTTCCACACCGACTTCGACCCTTAAAGTTCATCTTAACCCGAAGTGTTGCTGGATTCCCATGAGCATGTCGCCGAGCTTTCATCTATGGTGAAACCTGGGCAGAGCCAGCCACTTGTGACAGGTAGGGTGAACGTGAGAGTGCTGGTGAGAGTAAGAACGCAGGTCTGAGGTTTGTCGTGATGGGGAGAGCGCTGGTTCGAGTGAACGGTAGTTTGTGATTCCACGTACAAATAACGGACGTACTGCAACCCCTGACCATCCAAAATAGCTGAGTGCCATCATTTGGCGAAGGTCATCATCGTTTGTCTAGATTATCCAGATAGCGCCATCATTTGGCGAAAGTCCGCTGCTGGTCGCACGCTCGAAAGCATCAAGACACCCACCAGTCCGTGCAGCAGACCGGACTGAAATCCGCTGTTCGATTCTCGTGGTTCCCCAAAGGTATCCGGTCTGCAGCTCGTCCACAGCGCATTGTTGCCTCATTGCCTCGATCGGCAGGTCGCGCGTTGGCTCAGGCATGATGAAGCTGGCCTCCGCGAGCACAATTGACGGACTTGCTTCGTCGCTGCAGTCCTCCAGCGTCACGTGCCGCATTATGTGGCTCAATCCAGTTTCTCTCCGCGCTGGCGACGACGCCCAAACCCTGTACTATCCGCTCAATTTGGTTGAAGACTCCGAACAGTGAGGAAAACAGGTTGAGATCGGTTGGCTTTACCACATTTTAGACGCCACGTTTAAGGTTCAATCCGCAGTGAAACTAAACTCCGAGCGATTGCAGCAGTGGCAAACTGCGACAGTTTGTGCTGCAAACACAGTTCAATGCAATCGACTTCGTGAGAACGGACATGCGTATGCGTAAAAGTAAACCAACACTGCACGATCTTATAATTTGTCATCCGTTTGCATTTAGCTTACTTTACTCAACCCCACCCCGAGTAAATATAATAGTTCATTTTTTACGAAAGCAAGAGTTTTAAATTGCGTCACGAATAAAGGCAACCACGGATTTTTTTTATCGTGTTTGCCTTGGATGATAACTCTACTAGTACTCATTGCTTCTGCAAACCTCATTCGTCTGAAGGCAACTTCGGCAGAGGGCAAAACTTTCCTTGCCACTTTTAGGGCGCACGAAATGCAGTGTGTGGCATCGGTTCCTATCCCCATCATACGATCCACACACAGAACGCCCCTTTGTAATGCGAAGTTGCTTTCCTGACGAAGCCACCACAAAATCTGCAAACCCCGTCAACTTCCTCTCCATTCTCGTTTTTGCCTGGCCAAGAAGACTTCTCACTTTCAAGTACAAGTGTAGCGATGTGGCGTCGATTCGGTTTGCTTTGCGCTCTTTTGGGCACTGCCAACGTCGCCGCCGACAACGGAACTTGGCGCATGTCGCCCGTCAAGGTCGTCCAGGCTCGTGTGCAGGGCGACGCCCCCGTTTGGAACGAGGAGGCCCAGATGTGGCTGTCCAAGTGGGGTGACACCAAAGAGGGAGCCTACACGAACAATCTCGACACTGTCAACATGGCGTCGGTGGAAGGTGCACTCATGTTCGTGCAGGCGGAGGGCATCAACGTGAACGAGCAGTCGGTCAAGTGCCACCGCAAGAACGACATGAAATATGTCGTATTTTATGAAATGAGCATCGTGCAGCCGACCTACAGCATCAAGTACTACGAGAACCACTCACCTCCCGAGTACGGTGACTTCGTGGCCATGGACGGTGCCAAGTGTACAAACGCCGGAACGGACCTGCCGAAGAGCTGCAAAGTGTACTACGGCCTCGATGGCGAGATGGATATCGGGCCGAACGTCGGCTGTAACCCGCAGGGGTCTGACCCTCGCGCGCCGTACCCGGGCAACTACTGGTGCTCGTTCCCCAACTCGTGCGCGCAGAAGTACCGTGCTGAAAAGACTGCTGAGTGCAGGGCTCAGTACAACGGGGGTCTGTGCCCCATGGGAGTGCAGCCTGATGGAGAGACGTGCACGTTCAGCTACAAGATCATGGGCTTTATCAACATTGACGACTTGGTTGGTATTACCAAGATGGGCTCCAGTAACTACCAGGAGTTCTGCGAAAAGGGTGGCATCGAATTCAAGGCCAAGAACACGGGCCACGGATTCGAGGTCGAGCAGAGCATCGACTTCTGGAAGAACCCTGGCGACCAGGCCGCCAACTCCAACCGTGCCTCGCAAATGGTTGCCATGTACAACCAGCTAGCGGGCAACGGTACCAGCGCAAACATGACTCCGCTTCCCTCAGTGGAGAGCTTAACCGCAGCCAACCCCAAGTGCTACCAGAACAGCGCGACGTGCGCTCACGCCCAGTTCGGTTGCAGCCGCTCGTTGTACTCCCAGATTTGCTCGGTGTGCTCGGCCCAGGGTGCCGGATGTGAGGCTGCGCCATCGAACTTCTCGTTCCCCGAGCTGTCGCTGCCTCCTCCTTCGAACTAGGCACGCGAAGTCAATGTCACATTGGGGTAACGTGTCATAGCACTGCTGCCACAGCAGTATACCTTAAACTGTAAGCATCAAATAGCTTCTAGCTACAACAACCACACTGCGTTTGATGTTGTTCCATCGAAGTAGAGCTCTGAAAGGCGTGGAGCAACGAGGAGAGTCTGGGTTAATGCAAGACATGACGTTTTACCATCAAAAATACCACTATTCCCGTACCCACGACAGAAAATGAATGAAGTCCGATATATCTGCGTTTAGGCTTGCTAATTAATGGATCGACTGACCGCCTGCATGTTTTGGCCGTCACTTCACCGGCGGTGAATCACCGCTGCGTTCATGCACATCTGCCCACTGACACATTCCAGAGTGGAATTGAAGAAAACTTACCGGCCGTGACTAAAACATATATTTCATTTTCAAGATGTCCCACGCATCTGCACAAGCAGGAACCATCCCAAGCACGCTTGGTGGTCGCATACCAACCATCTGCGTGTTCTGGTGGCCGATAACAGTCGATGCTGATTGTGCCCCGGGCCCCCAACCGTCGCTCACTAGCTGAGACTGGAAAGTCAAACCCACCCGGTGATTGCCTCCAAGCCGCTCTACGGGCCAGTTACCGTTCCAAGCCCTTGGACAAGGGGCATCAGATCGCGTTTCGAGGAAAAGCAAGCTCGCTACGATTTCCAACAGTGAGGGCTCCACGACTTCGCAACGCCCGCGCTGACTCGACTCACTACCCTCGCCGCGCCATACAATTCGCATATCAAAGGCCGCACAGCATGAGGAAAATGATCGGGATCGGCCCGCACGCGAACGGCGCGACGATGGCGTGTGAAGCCACAAAAGCGACAAGCTGTTTCCTTTGCCCCAAATGGTGCACCCCCACGGGCAACCTCCTTACATTCCTACAGTGAAATGCCACCCACAACCAGCAACTCGGACACAAAAAAATCAGATATTTTCACCCACCCAAATTCTAAGCAGATCTCGCCACCAAAAGTCTCATTTCGGTTTTCGCCTAGGCAGTGAGATATCTTCCCCGAGATATCTTCTTCGTCAGACACAGGTTTAGCAACATGTGGCACCGCTTCGGACTGCTGTGCTTCCTCCTGGGAGCCCCGCTGAGCTCGGCTGACCGCGCCGCGCACCTCAGCATGATGGTCACCAAGACTTCGTCGGATTTGGCGACGACCACCACGTCCTCAGGCTCCTCGGACATCGTCGGGACGGTGTCCGCCGCGGACACGTCGTCCTCCTCGGCTGGCACGGTGGGCACCGTCACGACCACCTCGTCCTCCTCTAGCACCAGCGGATGGACCATGTCGCCCGTCACGGTCGTGCAGGCTCGTGTGCAGGGCGACGCCCCCGTCTGGAACGAGGACGCGAAGATGTGGCTGTCCAAGTACGGCGACACGACGGAGCTGGCGTACATGAACAACCTGGACACGGTGAACACGGCGTCCGTGGAAGGTGCGCTTATGTACGTGCAGGCGGAGGGCATCAACGTGAACGAGCAGTCGGTCAAGTGCCACCGCAAGAACGACATGCAATACGTCGTGTTCTACGAACTTACGATTGTGCAGCCGACGTACGCCATCAAGTACTACGAGAGCCACACGCCGCCTGAGTACGGCGAGTTCGTGGCTATGGATACGGCCAAGTGCACGGACGAAGGCAGCGACCTGTCGGATGACTGCAAGGTCTACTACGGCCTGGACGGTGAGATGGACATTGGCACCACGGTGGGAGCCAACCTGCAGACGTCGGACCCGCGTGCTCCGTACCCGGGCAACTACTGGTTCTCGTACCCGAACTCGTGCGCGCAGGAGCTGCGTGCCGACAAGACGGACGAGTGCCGTGCCGAGTACCCTGGCGGCTTGTGTGCCATGGGCGTCGAGCCCGATGGAAACAACTGCACGTTCAGCTACAAGATCCTGGGCTACCTGAACATCGACGACCTGGTGGGCATCACGGAGTTGGGCTATAGCAACTACACGGCGTTCTGTGAGGACGGCGGTGTGGAGTTCAAGGCTACCAACACTGGCAGCGGCTTTGAGGTTGACGAGAGTCTTGCGTTCTGGGATAACCCGGGTGATGAGGACGCCAACTCCAACCGTACGGAGCAAATGGTCACTATGTACAACAAGCTGGCGAGCAACGGCACCAGCGCCAACATGAGTCCGCTTCCGACGGTCGAGAAGCTGACGTCGGCCAACCCCAAGTGCTACGAAAACAGCGAGGCTTGCGCCAGCTCTCAGTACGGCTGCAACCGCACGCTGTACGCCCAGATCTGTGGCGTGTGTGAGTCGGATGCGGACGGCTGCGAGGCTGCTCCCTCCACGTTCTCGTTCCCCGCCCTGACGCTGCCCTCGAACTCCTCGTCGAGCGGAGACTCGGCTGGCACAGGATCATCGGGCAGCCCGGTGACGGCTTCGACGGCGTCGGTGCTCGTGGGCCTCGTTGCTCTTGTTGCCAGCAGCCTGCTGTAACCGTCCTGTATGACATGTGTGTTCAAGGTGGTGCATCCAAAAGACACTCAGCTGTCTAGGCGAAGACCTTTCAGTACGTCCCCGGACCCTTGACGGCGAGAGCGGGTGCCATTGTAGGCGCTGTGGTGTGTCGAATTTCAATTAAACTTGATCGGGGGCACACACTTTCGAAGAGGTTGCGCGGCTCGGTGTTCCTACCATATGTTACCATCAGGGATCGGCAGTACTGGCACTTTTCTCTACTACTGTACTGCCAGTAGTTCACAGTAGGGCGATTTGAACTACTACAGTAACAGTAGCTCGGTTTCTGTCTTCTGTATTACTACAGTAATAGTACTACAGTAATAGCCTTCAAAACGTGATTGCTGTCAACGTGTATCCATCCGGTTGAAAAGTACTATTATATCGTAATCGTCAAGCCAATCAGACAAGCTCATACACGATTCCGCCAATCAGACGTGCTTAATTACGATTCCGCCAATCAGTGCTCATGAACCGAGCCGACAGGGAGCTTCACATCTTCAAAAATGGAACGCTTCCATGCCTGAAGGCAGCGCAAAAACTCGCTCTCGCTTATTTTCCAATCTGCATCAACTACATGCCGTCACCCTACACTCGAACATACCAGAAGCGAACGCGCTTAACGAAGCTTCAAGGCTTCAAGGGCTCCAAATCTGCGACCGTCACCGCGACTTTCCTGGCAGTACATACGCGGAGCTGGCGTCTTGGGCGAAGACCGAGTTTGCCCTAGTGGCGCTGCCGTCAAGGCCGATGATCTGCCGCGTGCTGAAGACGGAGGCGGCTCTACGGCAGCTAACGGCGGACTGTCTTGACCGTCAGCGCCGCCGCCCCAACTTCCAGCTCAGGTTGGACCAGGCCATTGTTGAGTTCGTCGCAGCCTGCGAGAGCTGGCAGGTGGCCCTTTCGGCCAGCATGATTATCGCCCAAGCGAAGAAAACTCTCGCCTTGCTTCATGCCCCGCCCCACGCGTGGCCGAAGCTCGGTTGGTCATGGCTTCGTCGTCTTCAGGCACGCTAAGGGATTCGTTGGCGCCGAGCCTACGGCGAGTCCGGGCAGGTCGACTTGGGTGCTGCTGAAGACGAGGTTAGGGCTGTTAGAAGTTTGATCCGCTCGTATTCATACAAGGACGTCTTCAATGTGGATGAGACAAGCTTCTTCTTCAACTGCGTACCACGTGGGTCGCTGTGTCTCCATGCGGCTCCGGCCCTGAAGCAAGACAAGGCACGACTGACTCTCGTGTCTGTACGAACGCTACGGGTACTGACAAATTGCCCCTACTGTTCATTGGCAAGGCGTTTAAGCCTCGCTGGCTAAAGCAGAAACCAGCTGAAGCGCACTACGCATCGACGCCGAGGGCATGGATGACCACGGATCTGTACCAAGGCTGGCTCCGTGATGTGGACAAGTTTATGCGTGAGCAGGGGAGGCATACCTTCCTGCTGGTGGACAACGCGTCTTCGCAATATGCTGACGACCTCACGCTCACCAACGTACGAGTCGCAAAACTGCCCCCCCCAATACCACCTCAAAGCTCCAGCCCCTCGACCGGGGCACATCATTTACTGTGTCAAGCGCCACGTACTCCGCAAGAAGATGGAGCACGCGCTGGAGCGATATCGATTTGAAGGAGAGGCGAATCCCTACAATGTTGGCATGCTGCAAGCTATTAACTGGTGTGTTGAGGCTTGGAACGAGATTCCTGCAGAGACGATTAGGCACTGCTGGATGCACTCAACACTGATTGCCAAGACCGACATGAACTACATTCTATCTTAAATCAGTTCGTCTTGGAGCAGCACTTAACTTTCTGAATAAATAGTCGGTCATTTTTTATATATATCAGGCGTTCACTCACGAGGCAGATTACTGTATAGTACTGTCGAATTACTGGCTGTCGACTAATGAAATGGCTACATCAACGAACTACAGAAATGGCTCCATCGACCAGCTTGACACTGCTTGACTTTATTTATCGTCGACGATCGTTGCGCTTCTAGCCACCATCTCCATCAACTTGATCTCGCTCCGGTTGTGCTTCATAATATATTGCTTCTCGGCTCTCTCGTTGGGCGAAGGGGGATCATCACGAGGGTTCCGGTCGAAAACACGCTCTTGGGGCGCATTGAAGCACTGCGAGACAGCCAGACACGAGCGAGATCGTCCATGAAAGGAAAAAAAGCCTGCCCGTATCAAGAAACACTACGTGCTTGCAGCGGCCTTAGACGCGCTGCGTGAAGTCGTCTGCCGCCAACTTGTCATTTGCGTGATTGCGGCCCACTTCGGTCAGTCTGTCGCGTTCTTCTCCATCAATTGGACACTCGGCTACGGAAACTGCAACCGACAATAAGCAAAAGCATCGAATTCACTCTGCAATTCGCTCCGGAAGACCGAAGAGGATTTGCAGCAAGACATCGACGGCATCAACGGCGTCAACGCGTGCCGGACTTTGCGCGCTTCAGAGCGGCTCGTCTCGCATCTCCCGTAGCCCCACGACTGTGAGTGCCATGAGGACGGAGCCACCCACGGACCAAGGGGGGCACAGGACACGTCCACCGGATGAGGCGAGCGCGGCCAGGTCTGCCGGGGCCGGGGCTTTCCTGCCCTGCGCAGAACCACCAGCTCCGTCGTGTGGCCCACACGACTTGCTCGCGAACGGCGGAAGCCCGCCCTGCGATGTGACGACACCATCGGACGCGCATCAGGGGTGTGGAATCCGCAAGACCGAGCAGCTCGAGGGGCACCCGACGACGCCTGCTAATGCAGCCGGAGGAAACAGCGAGACCGAAGACTGCTGCTGCCACGGAACCACCAACCAGGAACCCCCCCAGTCGTCAGAGACCTGGAGCGATAAGGTAAGGGGAGCTGGCGCGGTGCAGCATCCTCCTCATACGGCGGCGCAACTTCGTGGGGCAAAAATACTCAAGGGCGTCTGGAACTCACTCCACGTCCAACAACTCACCGCCACACTGACTGCGGACTGGACAACTCCGGCGGATCGTGTATGGACGACTGGCGAGCGCGAGATGCGAACATTGGCACTGGGACCAGCCAATGCGAACCGAGATGATAGCAGCCGCCCCTGGACAGAGGCAGAAAACGCAGCATTGGTCGCCTACATGAGCGGCGCTCTCGACCTGCCACATCCGCCCAATTTTATCAAGGAGATCATGATAGCTGAACATCGTGCCATGATAGAGGACTTTCACGAGCGGTACCTCAACGTTGTGCTGACGGCAAGCCTCCCGCCGACGGTGCGCCTCTCTTTCCATGCACCCCATGCTGAGATATTGAAGGAGTTATTCAAGGCAAACACGGACGGGCGCTTCGGGGAAGCAATGATGAGAGCGCTTCAATCGGATGTCAAACGGCTCGCCTACGACGGTCTGCACACGCTCAATGTGGTTTTCTACTCGCGGACAGTGGCGGCCAGATGGGTATGCAAGATGCTGCGGTTTCAGCGGGCGGTCATCACGCTACAGGATACAATGCGACTGCCTGGAACCTCTGGAGCTGGGACCTTTACGGCTGCTTAGCTCGAACTGCAATACGCCGTGCGAGTTTACGGTGCAGCGGGGCTCAGCCTTCTCACACTCACCCGTTCCTTTCAGCTCTTCGCTGGTGCAACCGTTCTGGATGTGGAGTACGCTCGGGCCAATAAGGCCGACATCTACGACAACCGCTACCGCACAGTCCGCTTTGCGCAATCGACTTGCCCCTGGGAACTACAGGACGTCACCAAGATCGTTTTGGATGGCAAGGCTCTCCTAATTCATCATTTTTAGACACAGCTGCTCAAGCACTGTGGCCGTTGCTGTTGCCCTCGACATGGAGGCAGGAAGTGTTCTGTATCGGATCGCCAGCTCGAAGGAGTGCGAGCTCGAAACTCGCGCTACTTCATCGGCGAGGTAGCCAATGTCCAACCGGCAGAGCGAACTGAATACTCAGCTACGAGCGCGGACCAGCTTGTGGCTCTGCTGACATCAATGACCGGCGATACGGACATGCATGGGGAGATCATGCGGAGGCTTTCTCCAACACCGGCACTAGCGTCATCGGCGGCGCTGGACTCAGCTACGACGCCCGAGCTCCCAACTCCCTCGGCCGATGACATACCGGGATCAAGACCGAGGGCAGGGACCTGGACGCGAATTCGAGTGGTCCAGGCATGGAGCCGGATGCGGCAGGATACACGCTCCACCGCTCGAAAGGGGCAAAAAGGCAAAAAAGCATCAAGCCGCTGCGATGAAAGCGACTTCTTCGCAGGTGGAAGAGCCCAGTGCTGGCCCCAACCTCCTCAGCAATGCAGTTAACTCGGGACCCGCGCCATCACCGTCCAACAATGGGGTGCCCAAGGAGGCTCAGCTGGGCTCCTCCAATCTTCCTCACCCTGCTCGGACGGACAGCACGAAGAGGCCCGGCGGCGCGGAGGGGAAACGAAAGGGCAAGTCCGCCGAAACCCGGTTCACCGAGTTTATCAGGGCGGAGGCCAAAGGTTACTACGGGGCATTCGTTGATCAGTCAGACTCCGAGGAGGAGGATAGTGTCGATTTTAACATGAACGACGTTGGCGAGGCCACCCCAACCCCGCTGATACCTGCCCCCGAGGACAGAGTCATGCGCGGCACTGATGCTCAAGTGGGGATCCTGCAGCGGCCCCGGTTGCGGCGGCCACGCGGGCTCCGCCGATGCACCGGAAACCCACAGAGCCCAAACGGACTGGACAGCCCACGGGCTCGTTAAACATCAAACAACAAAGTATGGGCGCAATGATGGACAAATCAGAGAAGCTTGTCAACTCGGCCTCCGGCACGAAAGCCACGAGGAGACAACAGATCGAGGCCAACAGGACCGGCTTGGGATCGCTTCGACAGCTTGCGGAAGCAAAAACCTGTCTGGTTCAAACCAGCATGGCGAGTTACATGAACGCCAGCGGCGGCTCTGGGGAGGAGGGACCAGCGGGTTCAATGGGAACGCAGCCAGAGGTCCTGGCTGCTCAGCGCTCCCGCGTGGTGGACGAGGTGGTGCCTGCTACTCCTGACTCGCAAGACGACTTCACAATGGGACAGAGTCGCCCGGGATGCGCTGAAGGAGACGCCGACAGCCCGATCCAGGTGGGCCAGTGGCTTCACAGCTTCAACGGGCATGAAGTGACCGTGGAGGCAAACGGCCATTGTGCTTTTCTAGCGCTATATGCCAGCACCAAATACCATGAGCATGGCACCATGGCTAACAGTGCGTCCATAGTGAAACACTCCACACGCATGAAATCCACGATCTACGTGTGTATGATGGCCAACATGCGGCACGACGTGGCATTAGGACTCGTCGATCCTATTGCGGAGTGCGCACGGGTGAACCCGAATCAATCTCTGCACACGTCGGTAGCGGCAGCCACTGCGGGGCTTTTTGCGCACTGTGCACAGGCGAGGGACCGGACCGTAGACAAATGGCAGCCCATCGAATGCTGGGCGGGACCTCAAGAACTCCGAGCCATGGCTCAGTTCCTCCGCGAACCTCTGCTGGTTCTAAATGCCAGGGCCTCCAACGACGCGCATGTTCAGAGACACTTGTACAAGGACTACCGCCTGGACGATGGCACGGACCACGAAAGCGGATATGTGGAGGCATTGACGGATCGGGAGGCCGCCGAGTATTTACGCACATGTTTCGCACTGCACGTACTGCCAACGTTTATGGTGTTACGGCGACGAGAGAGTCATTTTCATGGCGTAGGTCACGGGGAGCTTTGGGTCAAGTGGCAGGCCGAAGGAGATGTCGACTACACTTCCCGCCTACCGGACATGTATATGTGGAAGATCGCGGTTAACCAGCTGACCCCGGAGGAGGCAACCATGGACATGACCCAGTTGAATTTTCTCGAAGACTCCGCTGCAGTGAACTCGCTCCTCATCAAACGCATGAAAAATAGGGACCGCCTGGATGTAGTTCATGCACGACGCGGTTTGCCAACTTTGGACAACAGATTCCTGGTAAAGGATCTAAACGCTCTCTTGGGACAGAAGAGAGCACAATCCATGCGGCATACGGGGCCGACGGGTACGCAGCCGACCTCACTCAGTCCGATGGCGACGAATAGGAGGACAACGCAGCGCCGATCCGTTTCGCACGGGCAGCGACTGGTCCGACGGTAACATTGGCGTACCGACGCATCCTGGCAACGCCTGATCTCCCTCACCTGGACTCAGCTGACATTCCCCTGCTGGAGCTGATGCAAGCAGCCAACCGAAAAGCTTTCATGAGATGGAGCAATCTCTATTGCGATCAGCTGGGGGTCCCAACCACGCGCAACGACAGGCACAGATTGAGGAGCTGCAAGAATGGCTCCTAGCTCACTACGTGGCCACGCGCCATCTTTTTGCCTACCTTCCATATCCGGAACTAGAGTCCAAGCGCTGGTCGAGCGAGAAGCTCGCGGTTTGGGGTGCAGCCGACGTGTTCTGCGAGCAAACGCGTGCTCTCCTACGGATTGCTGGCGATTCCTCGCTCCAACCTGCAGTGCGGGAGTACACGCGTGCATGGTGGCGGACTTGCAGAAAGACGCAGCTAACTCCCTCGCCCAATCGCCCGAGCGCTGGGAACGACTAACGAGATGGTTGCCGGCGTCTTTCGGTCGGGCTCGTCCAGTAGCGATACCCGGGTCAGAGTGGAATCTGCTGCATGTACCGCCGTACATAGTGGAGGACTGGGGACGGACGCCTATGGGTAGAGCGCCTCATGCAGCGCGAGCACTGTGGCACAGTCAGTTTATCCCAGTCCAGATCCTCTGCTCCAGTATCATTGCCACTTCAAACTGGAGCGACGCCGTCGCACTGGTGCCGACCAGAATTGAGCGAACGGCGGCGGAATCTCCCGGTGACCAACCATCGGGGGTTTTCCGCTCGAAACTAAGGGACAGCACGCGGTCTCCGACGGGTGTCATGGCACTAGTCGGGCATCCTCCCCGCGACAACAAAGGAGGGAGATCGGCGCCCATAAGGACGTCGAACAAGGTCGGATCGCTGTAGGTGCTGCACCAGCGGGGCTACGGGCTTTTTACCCCTCGCTCAGTGACTACGAACGACAACGCCAAACAGAACAAAGTTTTCGGAAAGAACGACAGGCCCAGGCGGCTAGGAACCGGGCGGAAGAACGGGGGAATGCCTCCGGGGCCACGCCGTCGGAAACTGCGCTGCACCGCGACGAACAGACTTTCGGGATGACAACTCAAAACGTGAATGGATTTGGAGTTACAGCGGCGGATCGTGAAGCGTGGTTCAGTTCCTTTCGCACTAGCGATGAGCATGGGAGACAGGATCTCGTGCTTCTCCAGGAAACTCATGTCGAGACACAGGAGGTGCGGGGTGCTGAGAACGGGCACGCAATGTGCTGGGGTTTTCGGACAGGCGAGGGCAGCCCGAGGTATTCCTTTTGGTCACCGTCACACGACCACAAGGCAGGTATCGGCATTTTTGTGGACCCGTACGGTGGTTTCACCAACGCGGCACCGTACGCGGAGGCCGAGTGGACGCCGCACTTCATGGCCGTCTCGGGCACCATGGAGGGAGAACAGCTGATTGTGGTTAATGTCTACGTCCGCATCAGCCCGCACTGCGCGAACGATTTTACAGGAGGCTTGTCAGTTTACGTTTTCCAGTGGGGGCTCGAGTGGTCGTGGGAGGCGACTTCAATTGCACCCAAGACGCAGTGGCGGACCGGAGTCATGGCAGAACTTCTACGCCGCACTACTCACATGCGTTGAGTGAGGTCATCGCGCACTGGGGTATACTAGATCCGGTAGCCCTATGGCGACCGGCAACCTGGACTGACCAAACACCACTGCGCCATCGACAGACCACGCACACGTATTTTTAAACGGTCCCAGGATCAGGCTCGGCCTCCTCGCGCTTGGATCGGTGGTATTTGTCCCCGACTGCGCTAGAATGGGCCGCGCATACCGAAACTGTGGAGGCGGGCGTCCGATCGGACCACAAGGGCGTCAAGTTGCATTTTGTCTCACCTCAGGATCCAGTCAGGTTAGGAAACCGGCCCGAGTTTTCCCTGTTCCAAAGTATGCCGAAGCGGCAGTTCGCCTAGTAATTCGCGAGCTGATCAAAGCCCTCGCAGACAGGTTAGAAAAGGAAGACAACACACCTCAGGTTTGGGCCAAGATATGGGACGATTTCAAGATTGAGGTTGTGAAGACAACGCTGCGGGTCAAGAAGGAGCGACGCAAAGCGGCGCGAGGGGGCCTGCAGCAAAACCTGAGGCGGCTGCTTCAACAGCAACAGCGACACCTAGAGGAGGACCTGGGCACCCCAGCCACGGTTAGCACCATCACCGATCTTTTTGCGGTGTTGTCCCTGGAAGATGTCGGTGGCCCTAACAGAGCGGCTCGCGTGCGTAGAGCCATTTCGGACTGCAAGCGCGAGCTCGCGGCGATGAGAAAGCGCAAAGTGTTCCGGAATACGGGGTTTTGGGTGGGTAAAACTACAAAAGCGATGTTCAAACGGATCTCGGCGAAGTTTCAGGACAACACGGTGCGTCGGCTCGATCCGGTCGAAGGCGCACCGGTCCGGGACGTTCATGACAAACACAACACTTTTGGAGATGCATGGAAGCCGATCCTCCAACAACCTGCCACCTCTCCTGATCGAGTGGCGGAGGTGACAGGATGGATGGAGCCTCCAACGAGTTCAACACAGGACAAATGGCGGTCGCGGGGCCCATCACGGAACTGAAAGTTAGTGCGGCCATCCAGGCGTGCAAGGTCGGCAAAGCGATGCGCTGGGCCGCTTCAAATAAGTGCAACGTCTCGTGGATTGTCCGCCCAGGAACGAACCCGTTTTGGTTGGGGTGGATCCGTGCGGCAAAGGTTGGACTCACCCGTGTCGCCAGGATGCGGGTGAAGATCTTGTAGTCGGTGTTAAGGAGCGCGATCGGTCGAAAATTGAGAGCATTATGCTGGTCCCCGCCTTCTTAAGACAAAAATATACGCATCGAGGAAAGACGTAGGGAAAAATGCCGTCATCGCATGGGGCCCGGACCGTCTGGGCAACGATTGGTATCGCGCGTATGCAGACGAGCTCACGCCAGTTCTTGCGCTCCTTCTCGATTGCTGGTACGATGACGGCATTTTCCCTACGTCTTTCCTCGATGCGTATATTTTTGTCTTAAGAAGGCGGGGACCAGCATAATGCTCTCAATTTTCGACCGATCGCGCTCCTTAACACCGACTACAAGATCTTCACCCGCATCCTGGCGACACGGGTGAGTCCAACCTTTGCCGCACGGATCCACCCCAACCAAAACGGGTTCGTTCCTGGGCGGACAATCCACGAGACGTTGCACTTATTTGAAGCGGCCCAGCGCATGGTACTTGCGGATCCAACGCAGGCGGACGCACTCGCCCTGCTCCTAGACTTCAAAAAAACATACGATTCGCTGGATCGGCGGTACATGATCAGTGTACTCAGACGACATGGATACCCCGAGAAATTCGTACAAGCCGTATGGAATTTGCACGACGGCACTCATGCACAGTTTTTAGCGAATGGCAGCAAGTCTCGGCGAATCCACGGCACCAGCGGCATCCGGCAGGGATGCCCGCTCGCCCCTTTGCTCTTCATTCTGGCGTTGGAGCCATTGTACCGGAAGCTCGACACTGACTCGCAGCTAGCTGGTGTGGTGATCCAATCGGAGGCTGGAAGGTTGGAGCTCCGCGTCGCAGGCTATGCCGACGACACAGCGGTCTACCTGCGCTCCACGGCGGAGGCCCAACGACTGAGGGATATCACGCAGACCTTTGGGGAAGCCTCTGGACTCAAACTCAACGAAGGCAAGACTATTGTTATCGCGCTCCACCCTGAGGGTCCACGGCATGATGCACTGCTTCCTGCCCCACTGGTTTTCCAACCCCATGGCGTCTCGGGCCGATATCTCGGTATTCGGATGGGGAGTGGGGTCTCTCCCGAGCAGTCGTGGGAAGTTGCGGATTCTCAACTACGTACCGACTTGCACTGGCCAGCCGCAAACGACTACAGTCGATCAGCGCAGTCTCATTGCAGCGGCCGTCATCACTCCCGAAGCTCACATACATTGGCCAGCATGCCTGGCCTTCTCTGGGCACGATTTCAAGATTCGCCAAGAAAATCCGCAATTATGTATGGCATGCAGTTTTCACTACTGAGGTGGACGGCACCCATGCATGGCTTGATGCCGACCTAGCGGCGCTCGATCGTACCAGTGGAGGTCTTGCGGTGCCGTCTCTCCGGTCAGAACTTATGGCGATGGCAGCCTCAGTGGTTGTATCTTGGGCGGAGAATGGGACCTCGGCTAACCACATTGCCGGGGATGTACTGCAAGCGCAACGACCTGGCAGGGCGCCAGCGGCCCCGGCGGCTATGATCAGGGTCACTCCTAACGCGCTCCAACCGCCACCAGGCGGCCCCCGCCTTCTCTCGACGATGTGGGCTACAGGGCGGCAGCTTATGACCCGTTGCGGTGGACTGTCCTCAATCCACAACGACCTCGGGCTGTGGCCGCATTGAGAACCTTGGCACTCGACTTTGGACTGCTTCAAATTGACTGGGAACATGACGCCTATCGGGTGGACGGGGGGTCACTCCTAGGCGCGGGCTATAGGAAAGCGGTTGCCACCCTCGGCATGACGGATGGCATGCCGTGCCTTGAATGGCTGCTCAAGGCTGGAGTTGCAGATCTCCAGCTCTTCCAGGCAGGGGGTGTACTGCGTCCGGCAAAATGTACCATTCCTCGCCCGTCTGAGCAGGGTCCCATAGGGGATGTAATGACATGGACGCTTGAGACGCCGGGTGTGCTCTGGGTCCATCCCACGAAACCCCGGTGGAGAGGCGACGACTCCAGGCATCCGGGATTTTATTGAGGCTCTCGTCACCAACTTCCCCACGCTCTTAGTGCGGCAACCCTTGGCGCAGGAGGTGCGCATGGTGGCTAATCCCCGCGACCACCCCATCACGGCCATGTGAGCGAACATGGTAATCTGGCGATCTCCATTTCTGCTCTAGAATCACATCGCATCACGAAGGTGTCTAGTCAACCAGATCTGCTCTTGCAGCTTCACCAGACAGCGCGACCGGAGGTGGAAATTCTCCACGTCCACCCCACATTCATCTCTCTCGCAGGGTCAGCCTCTGGGTCGCAGGCCGGAGACGGCATCCCAGGCGACACTACAAGACCTTTGTCAATCATGCAGCCACCCGCAGAGGCCTCGATCAAGTGCACAACAGGGCAAAGAAGTGGGCGGACTCCAGCGCTCAAGCAGCAGCAGGGCTGGACACACTAGCGTGGAAACGTGTCCGACGCATCATGGGGTTGGGCCCACGGGGAGAGCAGATTCTCTACCGACTTAAGGCGCGGGCCTTTTCGTTGTACGATGTACGCAATGAACGCTTAGACTGTCCTCACGCATCCTGTGCCCACACCATGGAAGTGGACCTGCACCACGTCTTTTTGACGTTCCCGGCGGCCTGCCAATTGAGATCGACCTTTACTGTCGCGTGGGCCCGACTGGGAGGATCGGGGAGTGAGTTGGAAATGGCCTGTTTTGGCTTGGAGCTCCCGGACGTGCCCACAGCACTTTGGGATCTGGTAACTCGGCACGAGGCCCTCGGGGCTGAGAGGAATGCTGCAGTGAGCGAGTACGTCACCGCAATATTGGCTGCCTGCTGGCAACTTGGAGCCGCGCTCTACTTCCATGCTGTTTGGAGATGGAGCGTCCAGCACTTTGACGAAACTAACGATGTTACTGGGTCGCGCCACCGACTGCTCCTGGAAAATCGACTTCGCCAGGCTATTCGACTATCCATCTTTACGTGCAACTCCATGGCGGCCATCGAACACTTTCGGCTGTTGCGGCCACTGTGGCAGCGGCTCTCCGCAAGCCCTGGAACGGCTCGCATCAATCCGTGGAGCCGGCCATTACAACGTGCCGCTATCTACTCTTCTTCGACGGTGGCTCACGGGGCAACCCCGGTCCAGGCGGGTCGGGGGCGGTTGTGGTGCGGTTAACACTGGGCGGTGGCCCCTCTCAACTCATGTGGGCGGGCAGCATGTCCTATGCCGCAGTTTCCACAACCAACAACGTGGCGGAAAACTTAGGCCTGCTGGCAGGGCTGAGCGCGTGCAAACGGTTCGGATTCTCTCCAGTCCACGTGGTGGGTGATAGTGCGATGATCATCCGGCAACATGCAAACCGGAGACCACCGAAAGCATCCCATCTTCGGCCCCTCAATTGGCGTTGACGCCGCCTCCTGAGCGGAACAAGGGTACTATCCTGGCAGCATCACTTCCGGGCGCAAAACAAGATGACTGATCTCCTCGCAAACATGGCGATGATGCAGCGGGGCTGCAATAGCGTTTACGTAGAGGAAGACACAGACTCAGAGAGTCTCTTGTGTTCTTTGAAAGCTTACAAACTCTATACGAGCGTTTGGACGAATACCTTATTAAACCTTAATTAAGGATTCCAGAGATAGACAATACCTTATACAAAGGAATGAACTCTATGCTTCAAAATGTGAACTGAATGTATTGTTGTTTATCGCGGCAGAGCCGCCTGTTGTTTGTATGTATAGGACTCACTATCTATCACAGTAGAGCCTAGTCTAATGCATATCCATTGGCTGTGAGTCACCCACTCCTATCTGGGGTGACCCACGTAACATATGTGTGGAACTCAACTTATGTGTGGCACCTAGCTTGTGTGCATCACACTATTCGATGTAACCCCGTTACACTCTCCCCCACCAGACTGAGGACACGTGTCCTCACTCGTCATCGCCTCGGTTGAGGTATTGTTCAACGGAACACGCGTGTCGCTAGTCGCTAGCCATCACAAGACCTCGCTCAAGAACTTTCCAAGTTCAACGAGCTGCGAAATGGCTGCCAGCCAGAAAGCGTCTTGGTCTTTCGACCGGAAAGACTCCTCCGCCTCCGCGTCACCCGCATCCAGCCCCAAGGGCTCGCCAGCACGTAGTGCGTCGCCGGCTTCAAGTCCCGAAGCTCCTACGCGCTCCGCGCACAAGCTCTCTGTGAAGGAGTATCACTCCGAGCACCAGCGACGATACCAGCAGGGCTCGAGGGCCATGCCTACGGACACCAAGTCCTCAGACGCTTCGCGTCGCCCTCGTCTCGCTCGCGATGAGCTCTTCGCGGGCCTCGATGAGATGGAGGTGGACTACGACACCGATAGCTCTATGCATGAGCCTTCCCGCTCGCCCGAGCCGGAGTCTAGTGGGCCGCGTACGCCCAACCCGTTCTCCGAACGTGGCGCGGCTCAAGAGCTCACCGCGCTTCGCGCTTCCTCTGGTCTGGAGACTGGTGACGTCACCAATCCCCTCGACGAGGTACAAGAGCAACAGCTCGAGGAAGGAGAAGTCCAGCGCTCCCAGCGGCCTGCGGCGCGATCCTTGCTTAGCTCTCGTCGAGACTATCACTTCACGCCACGCGATCCTGCCGAAACGGTAAAGGACGCCATGACGCAGCGCTCGCTGCGCACGTGGATCGTTGGGCCCGCGGCCACTGCTGCCGTTGAGTTTCAAACTCGGGCTGCTCTCCGAGAGAGGCTGTTGACTCCACAAGAGACAACTCCGGCTGAGTATGGTACTCGTCTAGCCGATCAAGCGCGTCGTGCTTCGGTGCCGCAGATGCAGACTTACCCCGTCGTGCTGCTTGCAGGAGAGTCCGTCCAGGAGGACGATGCCCAGTTCAGCAACTGGGTAGAGCATGCGAAGCAGCTCACCTCGCTGGAGGCTCTGCGAGCCAGCTTCGCTGAAGCCGATGTGCGACTCGAACGCAGACTCCGTTTTGAATTCGCCAAGGTTAAGACTAAGCGCCGTGCGCCCCCGTCTTCGGCACTGCCCCCAGGGCCTGCCTATCCTGCTCCTTCGAGCTCTAGCAGCTTCCACCGAAGTGGATCGATGGCTGCCACAGCTCCGGATCAACGCTTGAGCTCAGCGTTTAATCCTTCCGCCCCCCGACCTATTGTCGGGAAGCGGGAGGCGACCGATTACTCGGCCCCCGTCTCATGGAGCTCCCTTGATCGTGTCGATCAAAAGCGTCCACGACGTCTGGGCAATCTTGCCGGAGGGTATCTCAAACTCCCATGAGTTATCAGAGTGGGGGTACCCTCGCCACTTCACCAGATACTGGTTGTGGCCCTCGAGTCGACGACGCTTTAGAATACGCTCCACATGAAAGTGGCGATTACCCTGCTCGTCGAGCACGTTCCTCACCGTGCGAGGCCACGGGCGGCGCCCGTGTCCTCGCACGGTGAGGAACGTGTCCGTCTTGAGGAGTTGGAGAGCTTGGAGAGATCGCTGAGCGACGTGCGTCAGACCCTGGAGCGCCACAGGCGGAGGCTTGATCAAGCCGAGAGGGAGTCTGACACCATCGTGAATGAGATCCGCAATCTCCAGGAGCGTCTCCAGTGGTGTGAGGCTGCTGAGTCGGCGACTCAACGCCTGGCGCGCCTTGAGCAAGGTTTCGCGCGGCTGGAAGGTCAGGTCGCCCTGTTGCTGCGACTTCAGCAGGGCGCTGTGGCTCCGCCACGCTGGGCGCCAGCTCCTGGGAACCCACCTGCACCGGGTCCCGGTACGGCTTGAGCAAGCCCACGTAAAACACGGGGGGTGTGCGCATCTTCTTCGGAAGATTGAGCGTATACGCTAGGCCCTTCTTGGCCACGACCGTGAACGGTCCAACGAAGCGCGGGCGCAACTTGGTCTTGAAGACCGCAGACACTGCATGTGTAGGTAGGTTTTTAGCATTAAGCAACACGAGGTCCCCGACCTCATAACTCTCAACATTGCCTCTGCCTTTAGCATCAGCAAGTTCTTTCTGTTTGTCTTGGCTATCAGCCATTGCGTCACGTACGTGTCGAAGGACACTTAGACGCGTTGAGAGAAACTCATCAACCTGTTTACGAACAGTGAGTGGGCTGACATTAGCGAGTCGATCGGCAATCCCTCCCCCACCAAGCCCAGAACCACGCAGTGGTAGCGTCAACGGGACGCGCGGGTGAGTGAGGCCGTTCACGTAGAACGGAGTGTAGCCTGTGGAGGCATGCACAGCGTTATTCAACGCAAACTCGACGAGTGGGAGCATGGCGCTCCAACGCTTGGGCGTGTCAGCGCAAATGCTGCGAAGAATGTCCTCGACAACGCGATTCACGCGCTCCGTCTGACCATCGGTCTGCGGATGGTCCGCCGTGGACATGTCCAGCTTGGTGCCGAGCACCTTAAAGACAGTGTCCCAAAACTTCCCAGTGAAGCGGGAATCTCGATCCGAGACAATCGAAACGGGCAGGCCATGCTGGCGGAAGACCCGATCGATAAACAGTTTTGCTGTCCCTTCACCGTCAACGGTGTCCGGCACTGCCGCTAGATGAGCCATCTTGCTCAGACGGTCAACGAAGACCACAATCCCAGTGTTGCCTTCCGAATCCTTCGGAAGGCCGAACACAAAGTCCAAACTCATGGACTCCCAGCACCCAGCGGGTACAGGCAAACTTGCCAGCGGCGCAGCCGCATGCGGGGAGGGCTTCACCCGTTGACACGTCTAACACGTGCGCACATACTTGCTCGTCCATTTATACAGCTTGGGCCACCAATAGGTCCGGCTCACAGAGCTGTAGGTCTTTTCACGACCGAGGTGGCCACTAAGCGCCGTATCATGCGCCTCAAAGAGGATACGATACTTCATATCCTCGCCATGAGGGACCACGACACGAGGAGTGTCCGCTGTACCCGTGCTGTAATACAGCATCCCATCAGCGCTGGAGTGGCGGTGCAGGCTCGCGCGCAAGCGCGCCGACAATTTCTTGTCCGAGTTTTCAAACTCCTTGCTCCCAAGAGCACGTAACAGGGCGACACACATGTCATCGCGCGCATACGCAGCGCGGACCAGGTCCAGGACTGGAGAGGTCACCGTGGTGACATGAGCAAGCTCATAGTCTGGTCGACGGGATAACGCGTCCGCAAGACCATTCTGCCTTCCAGGCTTGTACTTCACCTCGAAGTTGTACTCCGCGAAGAAGGACAGCCAACGGGCCATCCTTTGCGAGAGATGAGGCGACTGGGTCGCAGTGCGTAGTGACGCATGATCCGTGAAGATCACAAACGGCTTTGAGCCAAGCAGGTGAACCCTGAATTTGACGAGAGCATACTTCATCGCAAGTAGGTCTTTGTCATGAACTGGATAGTTCTTCTCTGCAGCCTTAAGCTGGCGAGACTCAAACGCAATCACGCGTTCACGCCCTCCGGCGTCTGCTTGAAGCAGAGCACTGCCGATGGCAAAGTCAGATGCGTCACAGACGACACTGAAAGGACGATCGGGGTCTGGCAACGCCAAGATCGGCGCGTGCAGGAGACTCTCCTTGACCGCCACGAAAGCATCTTGATGCTCGGTGTTCCAACACCAGTCCGCGTTCTTCTTTAGGAGATTGGACAATGGCCGAGCCATATCAGCGTAGTTCTCGCTGTACTTGTGCAAGTAGTTGGCGAGGCCAAGCCACTTACGTAAGTCCTTCTGGTTCTTTGGAACCGGCCAGTCGACAATGGCCTTGACCTTAGCAGGATCTGCTCGAAGGCCTCGCTTTCCAACAAAGCATCCTAAGAAAGGAATCTCTTCAGCACCGAAGATGCATTTGGATGCGTTAGCGTACAGCTTGTTGGTGCGCATGCACTCGAGCACCGCTCGCAAGTGGTCAATGTGGTTGTCCACATCCGACCTGCCATCGGCAGCGCGACTATGGACGAAGATGTCGTCGAAGTATGTCTGTGCATACGCCCGATGGGGCCTAAAGAGCTGTGTCACCAGACGGTTGAACGTCGCAGGTGCATTCGACAGCCCTTGGGGCATGACCAGCCACTCCCAGAGCATCCCGCTCGGAGTACTAACCGCTGTCAGCGGAACATCGCTCGCTCGCATGAGCAGTTGGTAATAACCATCGACAAGGTCAAGCGCGCTGTACATGGTACAGCCGACCTGTTATTCTGCATAACATCCTTTCTAGGAATCGGCGTTTGCGCCGGAATGGTGGCCGCATTGAGCTTATTGAAAGCATGAACAATGCGCCACTTGCCATTAGGCTTTCTGACACAGAGCATTGGCGTTGAGTGCGGAGACTTGCTCTCACGCACCATGCCCGCAGCGTGCTTGGCATTAAAGAACGCGTCAATGACGTCACACTGCTCTTTTGGTAAGGGCCACTGCCGTGTTACGCAGTATTTGGTTCCGGGAACCAGGTCAATCTCATGACGAACGCCTCGATCAGGAGGCAAGCCAGTCGGCGGGTCATTGGAGACCACGTCCTGGTACTCCTTAACCAAAGGATAGAAGGGATCCGAAGGGTCCTTCAGGATCGAAGATCCGCTTCGCGCACTGAGTGCCTCCTTCATGTCCTCAAGGACAGCTTCGTCCATAAGCGATGAGGAGTTCAGCTCCTCTCCAGGTCGTATCATGACCACCTCGGCTAACTCGCCGGCCCCCAAGGCGTTCCCGAACTCGGGAATGGACATCTCGTCCAGCTCAAGCAGAGCATTTAGCGCCGGGATAGCCTCGAGGCTAGCATTGCCCTCGGCTTCACAGGTCACTCCATTAACGAGTGTATATAGCTGCTCGCTATCGTCGTCAACGACAGACACCTCATGTGTCAGAACAGACGCTTTACGTCTCGCAGGCGCCATCTGGCGTCGCTGCCGCCTCCTTGCGGAAGCTGTACGCCTCGGAGAGGCCAGCAGGCTCACACTAAAAGTGTCCTCAGGTGTTTCCACCTCTTGTTGCTCGGATTGAGCCGGCGAGGAGCTGCAATGCTCGCGGCCCTCACCCAGTGGGTTAGGTGCCACTCCACCCGCATCGTCAGGGTCCTCCCCTTGATGCCTCGGCTCACAGCCGACCACGCCATCAGTGGCATGCAGCGATGCTGCGCTCTCGTGACGAGCACCGCTCAGCGGTTGACGTGCCGCTCCACGCGCATCATCAGGGCCATGCCCAAGATGCCTCGACTGATTGCCGATTATGCCATGACCGGCATGCAGCGATGACTCGATCAGTGGGGTACGTGCCACTCCACGGTCAGCCCACGAGCAGTACTCGGGACTCGCGTCTTCGACGCCAGTGTCCATTAACTCGGACACTCCAATGTCCAGCACATTGACCGACTCGGTCCAGTGCCCGCGCCAACAGCGCTTTTGCTTCCTAGCAGAGGTGGCTTCATGACTCGCCAATGCTCCCCTAGGAGGCAAGCGCGTAGCGCCTAAGGTCTTCGACCGCCAGTCGATCCATGGTTCATGGCGCTCCAGCCATGCCATGCCGAGGATGAGGTCGTACCTCGAATCCAGGTCGATGCCCAAACAGCGTTCAACGCTATCGAAGTCCAGAAACTTCACGCCCAGGTTCACAGGAACCTTGGGCACTGTGACACGGGTCCCCGTCGCAAGACGGACGGTGACGATGTCACTCGAACGCGCTTTCAGCGCCTCAGCATACAGCTGACTTCCTTCTATCGTGGAGCGCCGAGCGTAATTGCCCGACGCTCCTGAGTCGATAAGGATCTTCCACGGCTTGTTAAAGCCCTTCACGGGCGCCTCGACGACCAGCAAGCCCGGCTTGCATACACGTTCCGTGTTGTTAGAGAGCACGGTGCTCTTCGGGGCTAAGCCCTGTCGACCTCCTCCCTGAGGCTCAACAGAACCCAGTTCTTCCCCAGCAGGGCGCCCCGCGCCTACTGGGTTTTGACGTTTCCCCACCACGAGCCCAGCTTCGGCTCAGAGGTCGAGCCTCGGCTCGAAGGAGCCTGGCGCTGCTTGCGCAGCCGACAACCTGGACGCAGGTGTTGGGTGCTCCCACACACATAGCAGCGCACGGGCATCCGTCGATGCCTACTGGGTTTTGACGTTTCCCCACCACGAGCCCAGCTTCGGCTCAGAGGTCGAGCCTCGGCTCGAAGGAGCCTGGCGCTGCTTGCGCAGCCGACAACCTGGACGCAGGTGTTGGGTGCTCCCACACACATAGCATCGACGGATGCCCGTGCGCTGCTCCGCAGCCTGAATCTCAGCTTCTTCATCTTCAGCGTAGCTGAGTTCCATCGGGACAGCGCCATTGGACGCGTCAGAGGCTCCGGAAGAGCTGGCTTGGGAAGCCGTCCAACCAAGTCGGGCCGACTTGAAGTTGAACTCGGCGTTCAACGCCACGTTCACAGCCTCTTCAAATGAGGTAGGGTGAACACGGAAGACCTCCGTCCTGGTCACGCCAGTGCGCAGACCTTCCATGAAGACGGTCACAGTGACCACCTCCGGAAGAGGGTTCGCCGCCATACCGATGATTAGAGTTCGCAACTCTTGGACGAAGTCCACCAACTCCTTCTTATCCTGGCGGGTAGAAAGGAAGCGTGACCTCACGCGATATGCCTGGTTAGGCGGTGAGAACACTCGCGAGAGCTGAAGCTTCAGCTCGTCCCAAGAAGGGAACGCGGTGTCCACTGACGTGCCGCACGTCAGGGCCCATTCTCGCGCTCGGCCCCCGAGCTTCGAGATAGCAAGCGCCACGCGCTGCTGCTCAGTCTTGCGCATGGCGGACGCCATAGCCATTTCGACCTCTCTGACCCAGAGCATAAGGCTTTCACCTTCTTTGCCCTCAATGGTCTTGACACTCACCATGAGTGGTTTGGCTCGTGAAGCACCGTCCGATGACGGCCTGGGCGTCACAGACGCGGCGGCCTCATTCATCTTCTGCTGGACGTGCTCCAGTAGAGCATTCTCATACTGAGAAAACGCCTCCAGACGCGCGTTCACCTCTTCGGGGCCTTGCGAAGCAAGATGAGCCACGCCATCCGGACCGATCAGGGACATCAGCTTTTTAAGCCCTTCCTGTTGGTTCGGCGGTAAGTGGGCGAATTGCTCCATCCTCACAGAGGGACAGTCGTAAGACTCAGGTGTAGGATTGACTACAAGTGCTACCAAGTGCAGCGGGGCTGCAATAGCGTTTACGTAGAGGACGACACAGACTCAGAGAGTCTCTAGTGTTCTTTGAAAGCTTACAAACTCTATACGAGAGTTTAGACGAATACCTTATTAAACCTTAATTAAGGATTCCAGAGATAGACAATACCTTATACAAGGAATGAACTCTATGCTTCAAAATGTGAACTGAATGTATTGTTGTTTATCGCGGCAGAGCCGCCTGTTGTTTGTATGTATAGGACTCACTATCTATCATAGTAGAGCCTAGTCTAATGCATATCCATTGGCTGTGAGCCACCCACTCCTATCTGGGGTGACCCACGTAACATATGTGTGGAACTCAACTTATGTGTGGCACCTAGCTTGTGTGCATCACACTATTCGATGTAACCCTGTTACAGATGGACTCACAGAGGAGTACGCAGATTCCTCTGGATATGGAGGTCATCCGCCTGCCAAAGTGGAGCACCCTCGTTGAGCTGGCTGGTGGGGACATAGGGCACTGGGTGCAGAACAACATGGACATGGACTCCACAGGAGTCGCGGCGGTCACACTTTAGGATGTGGTCACAAGGCTGGCGGTCGGCTATTAGGTTGCCGCCGGCCTCAAGCTGTTGGTTGGTTCAGAGACATCTTACAGGACGGACATAGGAAGTCGTTAGTGCTTAGAACTAAGTGACATCAATGTACCTCACTGAGAAACGAAACGAAACGCATCGAAGTCGCCATGTCAATTTGACTACTAGTGAACGTACCGCACAGACAGTGTTGCCAGGGTCGAGGCGATCTTTGGTTGATCCATGGCTGCCAGCTCCGGGTTAATTCAGTCGGCAAATGTTCAATTCATCAGAAGCGTTGGTGTCGGCTCTGGCGTAGTAAAATATGGTGATCAGGTTGTCGAGTGCGAGCTCCAAAGGAAATTGCGAAGTGGAAAGCTTCAATCCATAACCGGCAACCTGCACCCGATGCAAGCACGCATGCTGCAGCTTGCAGCCTTAACGTGCGATGGAGGGAGAAGACGACGTGAATCACGGATATCTCCCAAGTGTTGAGCAAGTAGGCGCCTAGTCCTTCCAGCTTGTCATCCAGTGCGGTGGTCTAAAGTGCTGACCGTCAGGTGCGCTTCTGGACTCTGGCAGTAGTTCAACAGTACTATCGGAGAGACAAGGCAAACTACTGGTTACTATAGTAACAGTAGTTAGATAATTTTACAAACTACTGGTTACTGTAGTAACAGTAGAAGTTTGTACTGGCGACTCGAGTTACTGCCGATCCCTGCATATGCTACACTTACTGTAACTCATCATGTTGACAAACGCCTTTGGCTTGAATCATCGTCTGTTGGCAGCGTAGGCAACAAGTACATGTATGAGGTGAAAATGAAATGTGCGACCCTTATCACCGCAGTTCGCTGTATCGTAGCGTCACCTCCTCGAAGCTAATGCTGGTGTCCTGTGCATCTGGCACAGTAACGAGTAGCCATCACTTCACTGCACAAGCTCCGGGCTCTTTGCAGTAAGCTCACATAGTACTACTGCAGTATAAACAACAACTGCGGCAGCCGAGAAAATCGAGTGGAAAATATTCGGCATCTAGCTGCAACGACGAACAGCCAAAATCCGATTCACCAACATCGCGGCTTCGGCGATTGCTGCACGAGCCAGCACCACACGCTCTCTTTCAGCGCGAGGCACACTTTGCATCGTACCGTCGAGCGCCCGGCATAGAGAAATCGTGTCGTTGGTTCAAGGAGAGTTTGGACGGTGCAGCGTCCCGCCCGCGTGTTACTTCGTGCGATGGATCGATCGAACGCGTCCGCCATTTTGCCGACGCTGTGCCCGTTGCACTCGTACACGCCTGAATGATCTTCGATATCATTCAGTCTTCTTTACGAAGCTCTTCCGTCACTGCTTCATTGCGCAACGACGCCGCATTGCACGCCGTCGAGCACTCGGCCCGCCTCAACTCCACAACCAACTTGTGTGCGAACGGCAAAGTCGAGGCAACAACGGACACGCACAAAGATCGGCCAACCGCTTAAACCGCGACTAAACGCTGGCTACCAAAATCTGCGTGCCGCGACCATCTTTCCAACACACTAACCTCACTTCCACTATGCATCTCTAAAATCAGCCCTTGAATTACGTAAATCAGATGCCTAGCCATCAAATCTATGCCGCAAATCCAATGTGAGTGCTCGTGTCCCCCCGCGACCTTCTCCATTCCACAATCTGCTGCCTTGACACCAGAGCTCTTCGCGCTCCAGTCGACCGTCTTCAGTTTGTACCCCCCCCTGACTATCAAGATGTGGACACGCTTCGGTCTGCTTTGCTTCCTGCTGGGCGCGCCCCTCATTTCGGCCAACAGCGCCGCGCACCTCAAGGCCGTCGTGACCAAGGAGGAGTCGGACCTCGTCGCGTCTTCGGGCTCTTCGGCCACCGTCGGCACCGTCACCGCCACGTCGACCGCCTCTTCTTCCTCCTCTAGCACCAGCGGATGGACCATGTCGCCCGTCACGGTCGTGCAGGCTCGTGTGCAGGGCGACGCCCCCGTCTGGAACGAGGAGGCGAAGCTGTGGGTGTCCAAGTACGGCGACACGACGGAGCTGGCGTACATAAACAACCTGGACACGGTGAACACGGCGTCCGTGGAAGGTGCGCTTATGTACGTGCAGGCGGAAGGCATCAACGTGAACGAGCAGTCGGTCGAGTGCCACCGCAAGAACGACATGCAGTACGTCGTGTTCTACGAACTCAAGATTGTGCAGCCGACGTACGCCATCAAGTACTACGAGAGCCACACGCCTCAGGAGTACGGCGAGTTCGTGGCTATGGATACGGCCAAGTGCACGGACGAAGGCAGCGACCTGTCGGATGACTGCAAGGTCTACTACGGCCTGGACGGTGAGATGGACATTGGCCCCACGGTGGGAGCCAACCTGCAGACGTCGGACCCGCGTGCTCCGTACCCGGGCAACTACTGGTTCTCGTACCCGAACTCGTGCGCGCAGGAGCTGCGTGCCGACAAGACGGACGAGTGCCGTGCCAAGTACCCTGGCGGCTTGTGTGCCATGGGCGTCGAGCCCGATGGAAACAACTGCACGTTCAGCTACAAGATCCTGGGCTACCTGAACATCGACGACCTGGTGGGAATCACGGAGTTGGGCTACAGCAACTACACGGCGTTCTGTGAGGACGGCGGTGTGGAGTTCAAGGCTACCAACACTGGCAGCGGCTTTGAGGTTGACGAGAGTCTTGCGTTCTGGGATAACCCGGGTGATGAGGACGCCAACTCGGAGCGCGCGACCAAGATGGTGACCATGTACAACGAGCTGGTCAGCAACGGCACCAGTGCCAACATGGAGGCTTTGCCTTCCGTCGACACGCTGACGTCGGCGAACCCCAAGTGCTACGAGAACAGCGCCAAGTGTGCCAGCTCTCAGTACGGCTGCAACCGCTCGCTGTACGCGCAGATTTGTGGCGTGTGCTCGTCGGCGGGCGATGGCTGCGAGGCCGCTCCTTCCACCTTCTCGTTCCCGGAGCTGACGCTGCCTGCCAACTCGTCGTCGTCGTCTTCATCGGACAGCTCGACGGACAGCTCGACCGACGCTGGCACCTCGGGCGGCACTGGCAGTGGCTCGGACGCGAACAACCAGGGCGCGGATGCTCTCTCCGACGGCAGCAGCGCTGCTGTGTCGGCTAAGATGGCCTCCGCTGCTGTGGCGCTTGTGGCCCTCGTCGCCAGCAGCCTGCTCTAAGCATAGCGAAGCTGGATCTTCTTTTCTGTAGGGCATTTATCTTCGCGCTCATTGCCCCAAAGTGTCCATAGTGACGCGTAAGATCGAACGAGTTAGTGATCACAACGAATACACTACTGAAAGAACGTCAGAGTGATCCCATGGCTGCCGACAGGGAAGCCGATAAATATATTTACTGAAATATATTTATGGAAAACCAGTAAATATCTTATTTAAGGGAGCGTGTTAGATGTTACGTATTTTGAAAGCTTGTATGTATCCTTACACAACATTTATCTCGGAAGCCGACAGCCAACGCTTCGTTGTTGGTTCTCAGCGCTCTCGCTGGCTCAACCTTACTAGTGAACCCCACTCTGCCATTTACCGAGCCCAACCAAGCAACCGCATCAAGTCTAACCATGTCCGACAACATCCTCGCCCCTAAGCCCACCAAGAGCAAGTTCACGCCGAAACAAGTAGCGGCGTTCTACTTCAAGCCGCTCCTACCGAGGACGGCGAGCCGACCGGCCTGCAGGCCTGCAAGGCGTGCGGCAAGACACGCAAACACGCGCCCAAGACGGGCTACACGAACCTCGTGTCGCACGTGCGGTCCGACCACCCGAGGTTCCAGGCCGAGATGGAGGAGGCCAGCACTGCCGCCACGGGCACCTTGCTGCCGTGGGTTCGCCGGAAGGCGTCTAACCGCTACGTATGGCTTCTCTGGGTTGTCAAGGGGAACCTCCCTTCTCCTTCGTCGAGATGGAGACGACAAGACGGTAATATGTTTCATTTTTCTGATTATCATGAAGAATTTGTCTAACTTATGTTTTTTTTGAAAATTACACCAAGTTACCGTCTGTCTGCAAGGAGGTACTTGGGCGCGATATGGAGAACGTGACGAAGGCCGTCGAAAAGAACATCGGTGCCATTCTCCCGGGCAAGTTTGGTGTGGTTGTGGACGACTGGACGCACGGCGGCGAGCACTACATGGCGGTGTTCGCCTGCTTTGAGCTCAATGGCGTCCGCCATTGTCCCCTGCTGTCGCTCGCTCCGGTTATCAACGGCCCGGATGATCGTCTCAAGGCTGAGGGCCACATGGCTGCACTGGCTGCGGTTTTGCCCTTTTTTGGTAAGGATCTCGCTAACGTGATTTTTCTAGTTGGTGACAACTGTGCGATGAACAGGAGGCTGGCGCGACTGATGGGAGTGCCGCTGGTCGGTTGCGCGAACCATCGGCTCAACTTAGCGGTACGCGGCTTTCTGGACCCGTATGAGGAGGACTTGGAGCAAGTCCAGTCACTCATGAAGCGCCTGCGAACAATCACTCAAGCTGCAAAATTGAGGTACACAAAATTTGAATTAAGTCTCGGCATATTTTGAAGTTTCTAATTTTGTTTTTTGAAAAGCTCAAGACTTCTATTCGACCGAAGTTGCGGAACGAGACGCGCTGGAGCTCGACCTACACGATGATTGCGCGCTACTTCGAGCTGCGTGAGTTCATCAGTGCGGACGACAAGGAGCTCGCCGAGGAGATGCCGTCCCCGGCAGCAAACCGGCGGCTCAAGGTGCTCCTGGCTCAGCTGGCGGATGTGGAGTCCGTGTCCAAGAAGCTGTAGTCCGAGGGCCTTAACTTGCTGGACGCTCGTGACCTGTTTGATGGTCTTCTGGAGATCCAACCATCATTCGCCAACTACCTCGGTACGTGTGTACAGCTAAATGCTACTCATTGGTGTGGCTAACTCTTTTGTTGTAGCGCCAAGGGCTGACATTGTTCATTCGCCCGATTTTGAGTCGGGTGTGGTGAAGGTGCTGGCTGGCCAAGCGAAACGCCTCTCTCGTCCGGAGCGTGCGGGACTGCAGCCGTTTTTGAGGGCGGAGAACGTGGCAGAGGGACCGACAGGCGAGGCGGAGCCCACCAAAATGGGCTTCGCCGACCGCATTTTGAAGCGGCGCAAGGTCGAGGTCGCACCGAGCGCATACGAGCTGCTGGCCGTCATTCCACCGACGTCGAACATCGTGGAGCGGCTGTTCAGCTTTGCTCGGATGGTGTTGCGCTACGAAAGGAATCGCATGACACTGCTGACCCTGGAAATGATCATGTTTCTAAAGGTAAACGAGAGTTACTGGGACGTTACTACCGTCGACGCGTGCATCTAGAACTGCATTTGCTTTAACTGATAATCTACTTTGTTAGTTGAGCACGTTCGATTTATTTATTCCGTGTACTCTGCTAGCGCCCAACGCTACTTATTGCTGCTTGCCTGCAAAATAGGTATAAATGATATTGTCGGCTTCCCTGGCAACTGTGGTAAGTTGATTAATCAAAGTAAGGTTATTCATCATATAATAGTTTTCCGAAAAGATTATTTGTTGCCGTTCCTCAAATTTGGCTTTTGCAATCGGTGTTCGGAAATGCAATCGCTCGCATGGCGCAAGGGAGCTGCTTGACCGCCGTCGCAATCTCCTGCAGTCTCGCGAGTGGTTTAAGGAGGCTGGACATGTCAACAAACATGGCGAAACCAAGGTTTGTTTGCTTCTGTGCTGAGACTGCTGCTGACGCGTCCCCACAGCCGGTGGAAGAGTCCTCCGGAACACACTGGCTGTAGGTCTCCGTCTTGGGCTCGCACCAGCTTCCGAGCTCGCAGTCCGTGATCCAGCCAGACCCGCCGCACTGCCCCCACAACTCGGCCTCCGCTTTGACGCACAATCCATGGTAGTCGTTGTCGTCGACGCAAACGAGATCGTCCGCGCACTCGTCGCCGCTGCCTTCCGGATCACACTGCAGCCACTCCGCTGCTTGAGAAAGCCCATCAGTGTCCAATTCGCACGTGGCCCACCCTTCGTTCTGGCGCTCGCATGTGGTTCCGTTCACACAGCTCACATTCCAGCCCAGGCCTCCGCACTGACCTGCCGCCTCGACGACTTCCGTGTAGCATAGTCCGAAGTATTCAAGGTCCGGAACGCACACCAGTCCCTTATCGCAGTCAACTTCGGTACCATTTTCAGAGTGACACTGCTCCCAGAGCCCCGGTGTTGCTGCCGAGACGCCTGTTGCTCCAAGCACTAGGGTCGTAGCTCTGAAAAGGTTCATTTCTTGTTGATCCCGCGGTTGTAAGCGTTCTTGTTCTTGTTCTTGTATCCGAGCTAATCAGGAAATGTGCCCACAGTGTTCATCTTCAATCAGTATTTTTGGTGGGGAACGAGGCGAGAACCAACCTGCTCGATCGCGTGAATAGACTCAACGAATCGATTACCAGTTCGGATAAAAGGAGAACTTTGCTCTGCTCAAATGCACGTGGGAAAAGGAACTTGAAGCTTCATGCAGAGCACTGGCCGCGCGTCTTGAAACTCACGACAGTCACTTGGGGACGCACTGGCTGTAAGCGTCATCCCTCTTCTGGCACGTGTTGCCATCCTTGCATGCCCCGGTCCAGTTGGTTCCGCCGCATTGCCCCCACACGTCGGCCACCTTCTTAACGCACTGGCCGTACCAGTCATCGTACACGGCGCACTGGAGCCCGTCGGCGCACCCGACCTGCTTGTCGTTCCACTTGCATTGGCCCCACTCCTGGACGTTGCCGGCGTCGGCGCTCGGCGTGCATTGGCTATAGCCGTCGTCCTTCTTGTCGCACTTGCTGCCGGCCACGCAGTCCGTGGACCAGCCGTAGCCGGCGCATTGGCCCCAGACATCGGCCGTCTTCTTGACACACATGCCGTGCACCTTGTTCTGGGTGTAGACGCACTTGAGGTGGTCTTCGCACACGGCGCTGTAGTTCAGCCAGCCGCATTGGCCCCACTCGCCAACCTTCTTGTCGGCGTCGGGGCTGGGGACGCATTGACTGTACCAGTCGTCCTTCTTCTGGCACACGTTGCCGGCCTTGCAGGGCAGCGTCCAGCCGTTGCCGCCGCATTGGCCCCACGTGTCGGCCTCGTTCTTGATGCACTGGCCGTACCAGTCGTTGGAAATGACGCACTGGAGTCCGGCGGCGCAGTCGATCTGCTTGTCGATCCACTTGCACTGCCCCCACTCGGCCACGGGCATCGATGCCGCGGCTTTCACGGCATTGTCGCTCGGCTTCACGCGGAGGTGGACGTGCGAGTTGCTCTCCGCACTGGCGACGGCAAGTGCCGAGATGACGAGGGCCGAATTGACGGAAAGCTTCATGGTCAGAACGGTGAAAGTGCTGGTTGAATCGGAGAACTTGATGTGATGCCTCGACGGCGAGATCCAAAGTGAGGCTGGCAGGAAGCATGCTCACAGCGCAAGGTGAGCCCATGGGGCTATGGCGGATTTTTTGCCATCATGGAAGCTCTTTTCCTTGGGCTCAACTTGTCCTGTTCTAACAGCAAACGCTCTAACAGAAAAAAATCAGTGATCAATGCAAATGGGAGCCCACCCAATTCTCCCAGGTTGCGTTTTGCCTGACATGGGTACCTGATCTCACAGCGAAAAGCCGAAGCCAAAAGAGTTTGGGGTTGTCAACACTTGTGCTTTTGTTACCAAGTTTATACAAGAAAAGGCTCGCAAGGGGGAGGATATACACTTCGACGGCGGCTGAGCGCCCTCCACGGGTGCGACGGGCTTAGGCGTCCATGGCCTTGGATACCTCCTCGAGCAGACACTGGCTGTAGAAGGTGTCGGAGGCCCTGCAGACGGCGCCCTTGGGGCACGTGGCTTTCCAGAGGCCGCGGATCTCCTGGCCCGCGCACTGGTCGAAGATGCCGGCCTCCTTCTTCATGCAGCTGCCCGACCAGTCGCTGTCCTCCACGCACTGCAGCCCCGGGGCGCAACTCTTGCTGCCGTCCTCGAACTTGCAACGGCCGTAGAGCGCCACCTTCTCCTCACCCGCGCCGTCCGCGCCCTTGTGGTGGCGCTTGGGCATCTTGATCTTCTCGCGGTCCGTCTTCTTCTGGCACTTGCTGTACTGGTCCGAGACGAGCACGCACTTGAGGTTGGATCCGCTGCAGGGCACAGCCCAAGGGCCATCCACGCCCTTGCCGCCGCACTGGTCGTTGAGCACCGGATTCTTCTTCTGGCACCAGCCGAAGTGCTTCTCCTTCATCTGGCAGAACATGCCCGTGTCGCACTTGACGGCCTTGTTCTCCCACTCGCACTGCTGGTACAGGCCCGCCTTCTCGGTCAGGATGTGCACGCGCAGACGCAGCGAGGCGTCGGCAGCGGGCACAACGGCCAGGCCGAACAGGGCAGCGACGAACACGGCGAGCTTCATGGCGATAAGATACTTCCGCTGCTGGAGGGGGGCAATTGGGGAATGGCTGGAAGCACGCCATGGATCTCGAGGGCACTTTGGCTCGGGCACTTTGGCTCGCTCAGCTGCGGTCGGGTTGTTGATCTGATTTATATTTCTAACAACTTTAGAAATGAGTTTTGATCGTTTCTATGAACTTCAAGTTCATGTGCCATTTGTGTGCGCGAGCAAGATGCAAGAAGTTGCCTTTTTCCTGGTAGCGCGAGCTGGCCATGGTGACGCTAGAGTTGAGGTGGCCCAAGGCTGGTTTTTGTGCGGTCTTTCCATTGACGAGATGTTGGGGCCGCGCTGAACTGAAGCGCTTCCGACACCACGGAATTCGTGGGCGGACCGAGGAAAGGGCGTCTGCTGCACGCTGATGTTGGTCATCCTTCGGTCTACATGTACTAAGACCAAGATCTAGTCTCTTTGTGGTGTTGTGCAATGCCCTCGATCTCTCTGACAGCCAACGACCAGCACGTCAGGTGACGCCTGTTCCAAGTCCATGGCGGCCGCAGCAAGAGATCACCTCCGCGCAACAAGCCCCTCGAGCTGTACTTCGAGCTGTTTCACGACCGTGCTCTTCTCGCTGCGCAAGGCGCGACGAATGATCCGCCCGTGTCCAGCGTGCTCTTGTCCTGCCAGGACAGGCAAGTGCGCTGGCGACAGAAACCGCGAGAGACCAGTGTTGTGGTGATAGCATTTAATTCCACATCGCGGCTTTCTTGGCCGTCCTGCTGTCGTGGCGTCACGCGCTGTCAGAGACCCGGTCGATATCACTTTCACATTTGCAGAACTGAAGCAAGCATGGCCCCGACAGTATCACAAACACTCGCGCACTTTAGCGAGCGCGACCAAATCCCCGAGAGCCTGTCCATCCTAACGTATACCGAAGAGGAACAAGAGGGAGAGCAAGACTACCTGGGTGACGACTGGGACGAGCAAGAGTCGGCTCCAGCATCGCGGTCGAGGAAATCCAGTGTCGAGTCCATCTGGAGCGTATGCAGTCCGCCGCTCTCGTTTAGTGTGCTTGGTGTCTGCACGAACCCAACTGCAGTCAAGAAGGAATCGCCGCGTCAGGTTACTAGTCCGCTGCGCAGGGTCAGTTGCCCGCAGCTCATCTCTCTTCGGGAGCTTCCAGACGAGCATTCTCTGTCAGGAAAGCGCTCCGTGTCACCTCAATATCGGCCTAGCGAGTTGGGCATTGGACTCGCCAGCACTGCTGGGAAGCCGCGCGTAGCCGACGCCACCAGCTAGCTGTAATGGGGCGCGAAGCTCGAAGGCATGCGTAGAAGTGCAAGCAGCTCTCAATGTGTACAATATCGGAATACATGTAGTGCAGCAAGTTGAAGTTGTAGAGTGATGGTCGTTTGAACACAAATTGTGTGGTTCGGTATCAGAAAAGTGGTCCTGCACATTTTCATTCCAAGAATGTCGAAGAAGCTGAGCACATGCAGCCTCCCCGCGAAGAGGGCGGCCCCCGCCCCCGCCACACCAAGCGTACCGAGTGGTGAAGCGGACGCAAGAAGCGCGGCTGCAGCTGACGCTGCTCGGGGCGTCGCGACGGGCGCCGCGGCTGGTATCGGCCTGTGGGGATTGGCGATGCCGGTTGCCAACCTCATCGGGTTCACGACGTCGGGCATCGCTGGCGGCTCCGCGGCTGCGTCCATGATGTCAGCCACCGCGGTGGCCAGCGGAGGAGGCGTCGCTGCTGGGAGTACCGTGGCCGTGCTGCAAAGCATTGGAGCCGTGGGGCTGGCGACGCCCGTGGGGCTCTCGCTCGTCGCTGCGGGGGCGGCCATCGGCGGCACAGCGCTCCTGATTAGGTCCAAGCTGGCCAGCGGTAGTAGCGGGGATGAGGCGCAGACGCAAACGGCAGCATCGGTTGAAGGAGACGAGACGGGGCTCTGGACCCTGGTGGAGGTCTCGCCCGACTCGGGGAAGCCCAGCATCTGCACGTTCGAGGACGACTACAAAGCGCGCAACGCCTTCTTAAACTCGTCGGCGACGAGTAAGGCGCTCTTCGACCCCGAGAACAACAGAGTGCTGGAGCTCGGCTGGCAGGAGTGAGCAGGTTGTAGGTTGGACTTGTTGCGGGGTAGCGATCTCAATGCATCAAGCTGAGATAGCGATAAGATCGTTTCCCGAATTCCTTTGCGCTTCGCTCGCAGATCCACAGAACTTATGCCTACCACGACACACTCGTTTGGGTTGGTTCTGTGCGGCCACGGGCGCGGGACACTGGCGGTCTCTCAGCAGAAGTGGCGCTGTGGAATCCGCTGTGAACGCGAGCCACCGATCTCACTCGCGAATTTACTCCACGGCGCAGAAGTCTCTGTCAGGCCATTCTCATGGCACCACAAGAACATGACGAAGAGAAGAGGCCGGCTCCGATAGCAGATGCGGTCAAGCGCGCTGCAGTTGGTGCTGCCGCTGCGGGTGCTGGATACGGTGCTGCTGTCGCTGCGGGGCTCACGGCGACCGCGACGACCGCTGCCACGATGTCTGCTGCTCCTGTTGCTGCTGGCGCCGCGGCAGGCTTGGGCTTGTGGGCATCAGTCGGGACCGTTGTCAACGCGATCGGCTTCACGGCCAGTGGCATTGCAAGTGGCTCTGCTGCGGCAGGGATGATGTCTGCATCCGCCATCGCAAGCGGGGGTGGCGTCGTGAGTGGTAGCGCGGTGGCTGTTTTTCAAACCATTGGTGCGGTTGGATTGGCGACTCCTGTCGGCCTCGGAATCCTCGGCGCCGCTACTGCAGTCGGAGCGGGTGTGAGCTATATGGCAGCAGCGGCACCGGTCGCCGCTGCTGCCACGAGCGGGTTGGCTATGGCCTCAGCGGCGGTTGGAGCCGGCGCTGCTGTTGGTGCAGTATCGGCTCCTGTCGCAAACGCACTCAAAACGGTTGTGAGGAAAGTCAAAGGGAGTGGAAGCTCATGCTGGGTCCTAGTGGAGTTGGTGTCGGACGAACCTGAGAAGTATCACTTTCAGACTTTCGACAATGTGGAAAGCGGACGCGAGGCTTGTATGACGTCAAAGTTCAGCTCGGCACTGTTCGATCCCACCGGCGACCTCGTGCTGACATACGGCTTCCGGGAGTCGATGCGCGCGGCGAGAACAGAGTACTGTACTGGATAACGTGACCGGTGAAGATGCTGGTTGTCCACGTTGCACTCATGGACGTTTGTCATGCAAACAACTTTGCATCAAAACCACGACGAACACAACCTTCTTCAAAATAGCGGCTCAAAAAAACCAAAATTCAAAAATATTTGTTGTACGTTTGTGGTGGGTATCCCCGAAAGCAGTGGAGGCCGCAAAGAATTAAAAAAAAAAAGAAACACCATGCACTTTTCACTTTTCCAAGAACAACAACGATATCATTGTCCAATACGTATATTAATACTTGCCGCCTGAATCATTATCAAGTCGACTTGGGTTGAATGCCGATCGCCAAGGAAGAAGAAGCGGCTGGTGCGGGCAGCGAAGGAAATAACTGCAGGTGATTTGGCTGGCGATGAGCTCGACAAGGCGAGAGGATGGTGCCAGCAGTGTAATACCCGCGCTAGTGGAGGGTCTTCACGTCCACGAGCGTCGGCGTTGTGGTGGTGACCGGTGCCGTCGATGGCATCTAACCCAGTGATACTCGTCTTCGCTCGTTGATGAAGCTGCAAGCCGGTCTGTCCGCTCTTTAGCCTCATAGCGGTCGTCATTCGTCCTCAACACGATGCTCGAATCTGGGAACCTCATCGTGACCAATTGGTGGCTCAAGACGCTGACGGTCATGAATTATCCATCCGGCTGAGCTCGACGTATGCCGTGACCTCGGGTGATAATATCCCTTGACGACCACCACTCACACTTGCACTTGACTTTTGCTGCTCAACTGACCAGTCAATAAAATCCTGCCCCCCCCCCTCGAGCACGCATGCTAACGTCGTTTATCATTTTCTGAACTTCACAAATTATTTAACATCCAAGCTGCTCACTTGCAGTTCAGTCGTACGCATGGCACTCTGTGGTGCTGTTATCGACAGTCAAGCGTCCGAATTCTGCAGCAATTTCCCGAGAGAAGCAACCCTCGGAAAGCGATGCCGACGCGTAAGTGGCTCGTGTAGAGCCATTGCCACCGCCGTGTCGCGAGTCCAGCACGGCAGATGCCGTCAATGCTGCGTGAACTTCATGTGGTCTATAGTCGTATCGCAAGTTAAGGCCATTGCCCTCCACGGCCGTCGACCTCGAGAAAGAGTTCGCGAACTGTGTCACGAGCACGAACGATCCATTTCGGCCAGGGCGATAGCTCACGCTCCCGGCTAGTGGGTAGTCTTCCGTCTGCGAGACTGACGCCGTTTGCAGCTTTGCTGGCTGATCAGACTGACTTCGGTCACCCTTACGGTGTGCAGCCGATAGTGAAGCGACTGTCATCTTTGTCTCCACGTGTGTGCGGCTTTCAAACCACTGGTCCAAGCCATCGGACGAGTACATCTGCGTGTTCGTAAAGTCGAAGTGCTGCTGCAAAGTGTACACTTTCCTGCCGGCCGAAGTGGTCACGCTCGTCTTGATGTACAGATCGCGAGCCACTGACGTCCAAAACGCGCTGTTCAAGTCGGTCATGTTGTCACTTCCGGCGCCGACCTTGGCAGGCAAAGCTACCATTGCTGGCTCCACATATCGATCCAATCGCTCTTGCAGCACTCTCACACGCGTTGGGCGCACTGCAGCCGCGTCCTGGAAGACAAGAAAGTTGCCATCGATCAGCCAGAAGGCCTCTCCGTAGACAACCCGAAACGCTACAGCGTGTTCGCCGCCTCCGAGAAATTTGCCCAAAAATGGAGTGAGGTTCAGGAGGTAAGTGGGGGCGTTGAACGCCCCAATACCAACGATCGGCTTCCACAGATACGGACTGAGTCCTCCCGTGAACACCAACGGGAACGGCCATACCACACCCACTACTTGATCGTCCACAAGCACCTGCACCTCCCTGAACGCTCCGTCGGCCCCGCAACTCGCCGCGTACATGGCATCGCTGAGTTCTTCACGACTGAAATTGCTGCGTCTCGCTAACTTCTCTGCTAAATCCATCGCAAAGTTTCCTGGCGGGTTCGAGTAGTAGAACTCGTCACACTGGTGGTGCGTTAGGAAGAGCTCGAGATACAGTTCCTCGGTATTATCCGGCAACTGCACCAGCCGATACGGCGGGCCTGCACTGGGTTTCTCCGAGAACCACCCGTACGACTTGGTGCTGCTTGAAACAGGCACAATTTGATCCGGTCTTCTCACCTGCTTGCTCACATCTCGCGGACGGAAGAACTCGAGCGACAAGGCCACCTTGAAGCTGCTGGTGTACAACGAGCTTACGATATTATCCAGTGCAACCACCACGGTGCCTCCCGCCTTGAACATGTCGGCATAAAGAGACACGTCCTTGGTCACCTCCCACGCCACGCGGAACTCTCTCGACGGCTCGGCAGTCGACGTCCGCAGCAGCTCCACGCCGTTCACCCAAACGGCCGCGATGCGGTCGTACTGCACCCCAGCATCGCAGCTCGCCGCCCACTTGAGGTACACGACGGAGTAGTCGTCGTCGCATGGTGGGGCGTTGAACGTCTCGACTGCCGGGTGCCAGTAGGAATTGGCAAACTCGTGCGTCACAAGCGGCAGGACGCAGGGCACGCCGCGCACGTAGGAGTAGGCCGGTCCTCCCACCTCCAACGCCCTCTCCACAGTTGGGACGTTGCTCTTGTCGGGCTGCAGTTGGCTCTGTGCAGCCAGCAGCGTCACTGCGGCGTCCCATAGACGTCCGAGTGCCGCGGCCATTGCTACAGCCGTCAAGAAGATCGGATTCGATGGTGATTGGCTAAGGACGAGCGACTACCGCGACGAGCTTCTGAGTCGCAGCCTGGCGAGCGAGGAAGCTGTTTTGGTGGCGAGGGCTCGATCGGTAACCTGGATTCGTCTTGGATAAGATAAAGCGTGCGGAGAGAGGTTCGAGAGCGGATCGTTTGCTTGCAACTTGCTGATGCTGTGGATGACGGTTCAATTCGCCGATGGGATGCATCGACCATTGTTGTCGCTTTCGGCGTTGACTGTGCTGTTCTGCCGCTTCAACTCGAGCGAGATGGTGGTATGAGACCACTTATGGCTTCACAAATTCGTGTTGGTATTTCTGGATGTGGTCGACTTGACGTTACGGCCTGTCGAGTGTTGCTTGTCAGCGCTGCCGACTAGAAAACTGTTAGTTGCATGAACGCCGCGACTATCTGAGCGAAGCGTCAAGCGACTGGGGGAACAGGCTCGAACATTGGGGTGCGTGTCCAGCCATCGACCGGACGCATGTCAATCATCCCCGACGCCGAAAAATTGGTATGCGCATTTGCGTCGATGCCCCACTGCATTTTTTTGGCAAAGAATACCCGGCAGGCCGAAGGCGATTTGTTCTGGTGCTAGCTCTGCCATCAGATTCTATCTGTAGTTCAAATGCAGGGTTACCACGCTTCGCTGCTATCTACTACTGTATTTGTTTTTGTTTTTGCTCTAAGCGAATTGTGCATATTATTATTGTCGAGATTTCGAACGCACTATTCCTGCCCAACAAGATTGCTAAATTCATTGGCATAGTTTGTCGGTAGGGGCAGTTGATCCATCACTCGGGGAATGAGTTCGTTTTGAGTCCAATTCGTGTCCTCTCGTTGTTTATCTCGCGACTCGACGTGTCCGGGGGATCAACCGCGGACACCGACGCTGTGCCGGGTGCTGGCCTGGCAAAATCATAAGGGCCAACATCACATAATTCTCAATTTCTGGACTGAAAAAGGATTTTCACCGTTTTAGAGACCGCAGATTTGCCACCTTCATCTGGGGTCAGATGAAGGTGGCAAATCTCACCAGTTGAGCTTGGATACTTTTTAGATGACAACCGCAATGCGGCGGCAACATAACCCCCCGGCGTGCAGTTTGGCAGGCGATGCGCTCCGTATCTTGCACGTCACTCGGTAATTCGCCATCAAACACTAACTCCCCAATTTGAGACTTCAACGCGACCAATGATCTCCCCTGAGGTGATGCAAGAGCTGCTGTCTGTGCGGCAGGTGCTGCACTACCTACCGGAGTCTGCTTCGTCGGACAAGGGCTGGACGGAGCAGGAGCAGCATCTCTTCTGGGTGGCTCTCACTCAGCACCCTCAAGGCCCCTGGACCACGATCGCCGAGTTCATCGGCACCAAGTCGGCTCGGCAGGCGATGACCCACGGTCAGAAGCTGCGCCAGAAGCTCAAACGCTGGAACGAGCGCCTGCGGAGCAACCCCACCGCAAGCATGTTGATGGATGGAGTAAATGTTTCAACAACCGCCGACGTTAGTGTTACCGCTGGCATCTCGGTTGAAGTCATGTCGACGATGAGCGCCGACGTAACCATGACCAGCAGTGGGAGTTCTGACCTCCAATCTGCTTTCCCAGTCCCAACGCCGGCGCACGCTGGAGGGTTTCAGCCAGGATTTACTGTCGACGCTATGAGCATCGTCGAAATGGATGGTCTCCACCTGGGCGACGTCGAATTAACGGGGGCAGCGTGTGGCGCGACAAGCATGCAAATGGGGTTCCCATCACAGTTCCCGAACGGGTCAATCGGCCCTCCGCACGTCTCAGCGGACGCGACGCGCGTTGTAGAGCTGATGTTGTCCGAATCGTCGGAAGAAGTGACGGTGACGGACTTTGCAGATGACCCGGAGATGCTGCCGCAGGACCTGCTGGACGACCTGCTCGACATCCTCTCGGACGACGACTTGAACGAGCTGAACAATCACCACCAGCACAACCCCAACAATGCTTTGATGGGGCTGTAGGGCCGCGCTGCTCCATCGTGATTGTGGCAAGAGAACCAGCTCACTCGCCTAGCTGTATGAATGCGCGGTGTATCGTTTGCATTTTTGGCACCATCTGAGCCAACGTCCCGAATTCGCGTGCTGTAGACGTCGATTCTAAATTCCAAAAAACTACAATCAATTAAATGAATTGCTTTTGAGTGCGCTTCATAGCTTCCTTTGAGACGCATCTGTTCCAGACGAACGAGCCCCTTGAGACTGCGTCCCGACCCCGTGCAGGTTCTGAAGACGTCGTTCGGTCGTGACTTAGCGGAGCCTCTTAAAAGTATCCTGGTCAAATGAGAGTGAGGGTCACGGAGTTGAAGTTCTTCTCACCGTTTATTTTCGGTTAAGTGCATCTACCCAATGGTCGACATTTTGAAAATCTTTATCCTATACTTGATCGAGGAAGCGTTTCAGCAAAGTCGAAGCCACTTCTGGACGAAAACGCGGATTCTGAGTGTCTAGTGTCAGAAGCGGATAGCCAAAGAGACGGGCGATCAACTCCAATGCTCGAGGTCAGAGCAGGCACAACTGTTGATGTTCACTGTGGCGAAATTTTGCTCCAGTAGTCCATTGAGCGCAGTGGGGGATGGTCGCTGGCACGGACCGCGAGCTATTATAGTGAACTCGGAAGCACTGCGAACAATGGGGCGAGGGGCTTTCATCTCTGCGATTTCGCAGCGTATGCAATCGCCTCGCATTGACGGCGCTGGCATGGAAAATGCAACTACGGCTCGAATGCAAAACTCGCTCGGGATGTTCGGCGCCGGAGATTGATGCTTGCGTTACTCGGTGCGGTGCATGCTGAGCCGGTGGGACGGTGGCCCCTTTTGGGTCGGAAATCGTGAGGCCGAGCATCGCGCAAGACCGATTGATCTGATCCAGTTCAGGACATGCCGGAGAAGCGACCCCGTGGACCCTGTGACGATGTCGCTGTCCGAGCGTAGTGTTCGCGCCGATCTCGAGGTGCTAGCAATCGTAAGCCGCGTCTCCCGTTTGTGCTTGTGTTCGTTTAAATTGTGTGTGTTGCAAGTCCGACCGGTTCTAGTTTTCGAGTCGTTGCGGACAGGCTGGTACTGCCGTGTCTGGACTCAAAATGTTGGATTTTGTGGGCAAAACACAAAACTTTTCTTCCGAGTTTTGACTAGGGCGTAAACCAATTTTTGAGGCGGATTCTCGCTTGAGTGGCTATTTTGCTGGTCAAGTAGATGGCAGATCGACGCTCTGCGCCTCGGACGCTATCGTCCACTCACCAATTTGCTACGTTCCCCGCACAGTAAGGAATGATCTCCAAGAAAGTGCACGACGAACTCATGTCGGTGCGGCGAGTGCTGCACTACCTACCGGTATCGCCTTCGACAGAGTACGGGTGGACTCCACACGAGCGTCAGGTCTTCTGGGTGGCGTTTGACCGCTACCCGAGGGGTCCCTGGACGGTCATTGCCGAATTCATCGGCACTAAGTCGACTCGCCAGGCCATGACCCATGGCCAGAAGCTGCGGCAGAAACTCAAGCGCTGGGTCACGCGTCTCAATCGCAACCCGGCAGCACGATCGCTCATGGATGGGGTCGTTTCCGGAACACCGACTTCGGCTGCAACCATCTCAACGGAGATCAGTGTTGCGGTGTCGACACCGCGATCCTTAGTGGCGCCAACCCGCGGTCCTTCTGCTGCGACGAAGCAGCCAACTACGAACTTACAAGAAAATCCCGGATACACATCGGCGAGCCTTCAAATGCTGTTTGATCCCCATGCAGCCGTTAGCAGCTCGGTCATTCCTACTGCCACATCACGACCTCTAGATCCAGAGGAGACTAAGCGCGAGGATGCTACTCGTAGTTCCGTTCCGTATCCGATCGAGACCGCAGTACCAGGACGAAACCTACTCGACGAGCTTGCAGACGTGCTCTGGAATGACCATGAAGGAGAGAGCATGATCTAGCAAGCTTATCATAAGAGTTGCGTACGGAAATATGTATTCATCCGCAACCTACTAGATGGTAAAGATAATGATCCCTTACCCAGAGGAAATAATGACGAGATTAAGTGAGACTGTCAGGGAGGCATGGACAGCACACTGGAGAAGCAACTGTATCCTAGCAGGGATAATGGAGTATCGAAGCAGGACAGATGATGCAGTCACTCGTAGGTGGCTGGATGATTGGAAAGGAAAGATTCAGAGGCCACCGCCTCACGCGCTGCTGCCAATGGTTGACAGTCGGGACGATTGGGTCAAGATGAGAATCGGGGATACGGTGAAGATGAGACCCTCAAGCTGTGTGACATCGGCAACAAAGGAAGGCTCGCCAACCACCTGTTGTGTGCACTCATCTACGAAAAGGAGATCCGAGTCCTAACGGACAAAGAGGACGAGAGTGACAACGGAGGCCGTACGCGTCTCGTACGGCAAATTCACGCGCTCCGAACAGTGAAGGGGTACAAACAGGCGTTCGCTGAAGCGCCCCACAAGGTCGACTGGCATGCTCTCGCGCGCTTCTTGTCGATGACCCTGGAGCACGGTGCCCAGGAGCGCGATTACGACAATGAAAGGTAGCCAAGAGCTGCCGAGGACTGCATCCGAGCGAGGAAAGGAGGATGCAGTCGGGGATGCCTATGGGAGGCAGATGTGTTGGAAAGATGAGCAGAAGTCGGAAGCTCGGAGAAGGAGGAAAACTAAAGAGAGAGGAAGGAGAAGACTTGAAACGCAAAATGTGAGAGGTTTCGCGCCGGAGAGTAGAAGGAAATGGATAGGAGCGTGGAGGAGAGCGCCAGTAGCAGACATACCAGAAGCGTGGTTGCTACAGGAAACTCACGTAAGTACAGCAGAGGAAGTAGACCAGTTAGCAAACGACTGGGCCCGAGCATGGGGCAAACATTTGCAAAAGGAGGGACCCAAACTATCATACTGGAGTGTGCATGACGAACGCAGAGGTGGAGTAGCGATCTTAGTGCATCCAGGGGTAGCAGGAAGGCACAGCCTTGGCATCCTGAGCTGTGGTCTCATCGGGCATTGCAGTCCAGATCGGCGATTTGGTACTAGTCAACATATACGCACCGAACAACAAAGTTGAGAGAGAACAATTCTACGCGGATCTCAGAGGCTGGTCGTGGAAGGGACAGCAGATAATTCTCGCATTTCAACAGCGTGCAGAGCCCTATACTAGATAGGTTGGGGGGCGGCAGATCGGTGCATCCAGAAAGTATCGAGCTACAGCTGCTAACACAGCAACTGCAACTCGAGGACGCGCGTACATTAGAAGAACTAGCCGATGTAGACGGCGAAGTTGTGGAGCCGACAGAGTTTTTCACATATTGGGGGCCTGAATCGGCAAGCCGTATCGACAGATTTTACGTGCCTGTGAAACGGACAGCGCGAGTTCAGTGGGTGTCTGTGGACGAGCCGGCAGTTCCTTCCGATCATCAATTGGTGCAGCTGCACTATAGGGAGGAGACCAGCAGGCAAAAAGCCAAACGCAGGAAGAGAGGAGTAACCTACCCGATTAAATCAGCTCAGCCGGAACGGATCCACGAAACATTGATGCAGGAACTAGCAGAAAATGGAGTGGGGAGGAACGGCAAGGCAGGTGAATGGGACAGCACAGTGAAGACATGTGTGGAGTGCATCCAACGAGTAGCCAAACAAGAAACTCAGCGGCGACGGACAGTCGTCAAGCGCATCCATGCGCAAAACAGAGCCCACCTAATAACCAGAAAAGACCTGCTACGCGAGAATGTAGCGGATCTACAGGAGGAACACTTGGTTAGGATGGGCCAGAGATTGGAGCGGACGAGAGAGCGGATGAAATGGCTTCAAAAGGATCTCCAATTGGGAATAGGATCAAACTGTATCCAACATTCAGCACATACATGGAGAGCCGTTCGAACGAGAGACGTCGATAGCTAACCGATTCGGGTCCGAGTTGAATCCGTACTAGGAGTCGTCCACAACCAGTACGACACGAGCACACTGGAAGGGGAGTTTGACAAATTCGTCAAGATTCCGGACAGCAGGAGAGTTTCGGAGAAGCAGAATCAGAGCCTCATGGAAGAAATCACAGTGAACGAAGTGATAGCTGCAATTGATGCCCTCAACAGGAACAAAGCGGCAGGAGCGGATGGGCTTAATAACGACTTCTTCAAAGATGCTCAAGCTCAACTAGTGCCAGCAATGGTGGCGATAGGAAACGAGCTGCTGAAAGGAGGAGAGCCGCCACCGTCCTTCTTGGAGGGACTCATAATCCCGCTGAGGAAGAAAGGGGACTCGTCAGACGGAATGGACTTCCTACCTATATCCCTTTTGCAAACGGGATATAAGGTGTACACCAAAGTGATAGCCACACGAACTCAGAAGGTGCTGGGGACGCCAATAGGAGACTCGCAGCAGGGATTCGTCCACAGTCGGCAGATGATGAAGACGGTTATGATGATGCTTGCAATTCTGGCACAAGCAAACGATGAACCTGAACTGGCAGCAGAACTCAGCTGAGTTATTTTGCTACTAGATTTTAGGAAGACTTACGACACAGTATCCAGAGAATTCCTGTTCCTTGCACTCATCAAATTCGGGTTCTCAGTGGAGTTTGTGAATATGTTACGGAATTACATGACGGAACTACAGCGCGATTTCTGGTGAATGGAGAACTGTCGGACCCGCAGGAAGTGATCTCGGGAATTCGGCAAGGATGCCCGCTAGCACCTCTACTGTTCATCCTGGCAGCAGAGGTACTGGCATTGGCAATACGGCAGGACGAGGAAATAGTGGGGATCCAGGTGCCGGGCGGCAAGGGCGAGCGCCACAGCTTCTCAGCATTTGTAGACGACTCAACGGTATTTCTGCAGCAGGCGCAGCAACTACCGCGGGTGGTGAACATTGTGAAGCAGTTTGGGAGATTATCGGGACTTCAAGTACAACCGACCAAAGCCACTTGCTATTTCTCAACAAGTCGGTCAACAAAAAGGAATACTGCGGGATCCCCGTAGTCAGTCACGGGGACACGGTCCGCTATCTCGGATACGCAGTGGGAACGGGGGAGCTCACGAATGTGAATTGGGCCGGAAGAATCCGAGCAGTCCAGCGTAGATTGGCAACAGCGACTCAATTGGCGACCAGTGTCGAGAATAGAGTGCTCATTCTCAACGTGATACTGCTCCCGTCAGTTTTGTTCACAGCGGGTGCAATCGACATGCCCAAGTGAGCTGCGGATCAGATACGGAACATATAGAAGCAATTTCTCTGGCGGAGGTCGACGAGTGTGGAGTCAAGTCGGCATAAGATGAGCCCAACGCTGGTATTTGCACCGAAGGAGGCAGGCGGATTGGGAGTGGCGTCGGTAACACTGGCGTGCAAAACGCAGCGGGCTAAGCACACAATACAGTGGTTGATCCAGAAGAGGGATGTGTACTTCGAAGCGTGGAGAGCCTGGATGTTTTGCGAAGCGACAGAGGAGTGGAAGGACGGAATATCGCCGAGGCAGACGACGGCAGCACGAAGCAGAAGCAGATAAGCAACTCCTGGAGACAGACTGCAGCAGTTAATAGGAGAATGGATCCAGCCAACAGGAGAGAGATCCGAGGAGGACATTCTTCACTACAGAGAAGAATTGGGCGTAATGGCGACCGAGGCGGCGAGCTGGACAGTAGACGGAGAATGGCTGCTCGAGCTCCTGGGGAAGATGCAGTCTCCGCAGCTAGCCATGACGAAAGAAGATGAGACGTTCTGGCCGACATATCAGTGGAATGATAACCCGTGGATAGTCGACAAGGAAGGCAGGATGCTAACAGCAAAGAAATTCGAGAAGATCCAGTGTGCACACTGGCGCAATTGAACATCACGAGAGTAGCGGAAACAATGTACTCCTTCACAATACCGGTGACTGGAGATAAGCCGCATCAGCAAGCGAAGCTCCGACGCTGAGGGATGGCGATCCTGATGAATGCTCCGGAACTGAAAATCGGAGAGAGATTGCGGGTGACAACAGAGGTGCGGATGAGGCACCCGATGCAGCTCGCAAACAAGTACGTTTGGGAGGTGGCGGCGCCAGGCAGAGTGATAGGAACCGCAGAGGCTCAGCAAGATGAAGAGGAGCACACCATCGAAGTTGAGCAGCAACCGAATGGGATTCACTGGAGAGTACGAGAGCCGAGTGAATCGGATCCAGCCACCGCGAAAGACAGGAAGAGGATGCAGCGCTACCAGCATGAAGGCAGCATTGTTTTCTTCGCGCACCTGAGCATTCACGGATTCCCGTGGAGAGTCAAGGACAGTATAGCGAACAAGCATGTTCTGAAGGTCATCAAGAAGCAACCGTACACTAGGTACAAAGGAGAAGGAAGAGAGATGCGAAAGCTTCTAGATGGGCTGCAGGACAGGAATCAGACGAGCGACTGGCAGAGGACAGTCATGATGCAGACTCCGACTGTGGGAACACGGTCATGAACTGACGGAGTACCAAGTGTGGATGGCTTATCGGCTAGCAACGAGGCAACTCAACCTCTACTACGACGGACGAGAGCAGGACAGTGGGTGCCGCAAGCTAGCGGCATGCAATGGCACCAAAGAAACAATGGAGCACATCTTCGGGGAGTGTCCATGTGCGAGAGCGTGCTGGAGGAAGCTGATTCAGCAATGGAATGGCGAGACATGGGAGACAGACAGATTGCAGCACTTTCAGCAGTACTGTGCAAGCAGGAGAGCGCCAAAATTGTTAGTCGGGACGCTAGCACGGATTTAAGACAGCGCACCGGATGAGGAGAAGGAAACTAAACAAGTGTGGGGGAGGATGTGGAGGATCATGGCAAGCGTGTGCGTCACGAGCTTATGGATCCAACGGAATCGAGTGATCTTTCACCAAGAAGACGTGACAGAGGAGAGCAGCGTTCAGGAATTCTGGACGACAGGAATGAGCCAGCTGAGAGCACTTGCCAAGCGGGAGCGCAGGACGCCGGACAAACAAATACAAGGGACACGACTCTTTCTCTGTCAACAAGAGTTAGAACGCAAGCCCAGAGAGCAATCACCACGCGTGATGAGCCCCGTACAACCGCCGGACCAAGATCAGGCACCGGCGTTGCCAACCAGGCTTAGGAAATACCAGACATCTAGTCACCACTAAGGTCAAATAGATACGTCTGCCTCTCTCTCTCTACTAGATGGTAAAGATAATGTTGTGCTTGTATCGACTCAAACGCGTCGTGTTTTAGTGTGGGCTACCTGCGTCTTAAGGCACTGAAGATAACCTCACACATCGCTTCATGCCGCCTTTCGGGGCGATGCAGATGCAGGCACCACGACTCGTACACTTGATTTTGGTTGCCGTTGATTGTTGCGAGCATCCTGCTGTCCTGAAACCAGTTCTCACTCTTCCGAGTAAGTCGACTGGGGTCCAGCATGAGCTCTACCCTGCTGTCTTGCAGCCGCATCATGCGGTGCTAGCTTCACAGCGTGAGCTTGGCGCCCGAAACGAAATGCGAGCATCCTCCCTCGAGTTGAAGGACCACACTCGGACTTGTTGAACCGAACACCGGACCGGGTACATTCGCTCCGCTAGTCTTCAGTGGCAACTGCAGACCTTAGAGAAGCAGCCGTGAGCTAGATTATCCTCTTGACTCGCGTTGGCGACTAGCGCGGCAAGGCGCTTGAGCAGATCGACGATAGTCATTCGTCGCTCTCCAAATATGGAGCGCAAGGAGCAAGACTCAGCCGCATCCAACGATCGAAGCCCACGAAGCGGCACCGACGACCTCAGATGACTCGAGCGAGTCGGTGGGACTTGCGTCCGGTTCTGGGTTCACCGCGACCCGCTTGCTTCAGTGGATCGTCATGGCAGTTGTCGCGTAACGGGCCGAAATGAAAAACAGACCGGCTCCGCCCGCAAATGAATCGCCAGTACTTACAATGTGGACGCGTGACTCACAGCAGTGCTCTGGACCGCAGCCTGCCAGAATGAGCGTCGCCACAGAGCTCAACACCGCCACTGGCAGCCGGGTCCTGGCCGGCAAGCCGTGATAGCGTGGACAGCGACCCTCCAGAGACGACGATGAACTCGAGTGACGACTTAACGAACGGCCACCAGTCGACGCACCTCAGCATGGATACTTTTCCTGCGACTCCTGCTTCCAGGCATTTGGATCAGTCGCCGGTCATTCACCATTTCGCCGAGCGCCACCACAGTATCAGCAGACCCGCCACCGATGATTTCTCCTGAGGTGACGAAGGAGCTGCTGTCTGTCCGCCAGGTGCTCCACTACCTGCCAGCGTCGCCGGCGACGGACAAGGGCTGGACACTGCAGGAGTCGCAGCTCTTCTGGATGGCGCTGCTCCAGTACCCGCAGGGTCCGTGGACGACCATCGCCGAGTTCATCGGCACCAAGTCGACTCGCCAGGCCATGACCCACGGCCAGAAGCTGCGCCAGAAGCTCAAGCGCTGGAACAAGCGGCTGCGTCGCAACCCCGCCGTGGGCTCGCTCATGGACGAGATCAGTGTCAGCTCCGACGGGCACGTCTCACTGGGCTCGTCGCCGCTGACCACCCACCCGACCCTCCTGAAACCCGGGATCCACCCTCTCTGCGAGCGAGATCCCAAGATCGAGATCGAAGATCCTTTCGTCAAGACGAATCAGTGCTCCCCTCAGATGGAGCAGGAAGAGCTGCGCATGATGGCCTCTTCGTACTTGCCGGCGTCCGTCTTACCCGACTTCTCTCGCTACCGGCAGACTAGCCCCTCTGCAGCGCCCCCGCCGCTCTACCCGAGTCTAAATGGACCCCGACCACACCTCCCCGTCGCCGACAAGCTCGCGTTCTGCTCGGACTTCGTCATGGTGGCCCCGCTGTTGCTCGCCAACGAGGACTTCTTCCCCAACGCTTCGTGGGGTGAGATCTGAGCAACAAAGAGCGACCCGGTCGGCCCTCACAGCAGCGATACGAATAACGTTGTGTACAGATATAAACCAAATGCAGGCACTGCCGTCCAGAAAGGAAGACGCGTACGTGCCAAGATCACTAATAAATACAGCAAGGGCCGACACGCGCCGAAGTTATTTCACCCTTCACTTTGCATTGCACGGAGCAGCGCGCGTACGTCAAAGCAAGTGCTTCGCACTCACTATATAGCAACGAATAGAGAGCGAGAGAGAGCTGTCGATACGCGCATGTTGTACGGACGCATTGTTCGCCCTTGGTCGTGGCCGCCACGGTGGCGATCTTTGGACAGGCGACTGGCAAGTTGCAATTTCGGTGTTCGTCACGCGAACGGCCACAGCCGGGCCGATCAACCCACTTCTGACCACAGATCAGCAGGCCGGAAACGGTTGAAGATTGAAGTCGTTGGCGGCGAGGCCCAGCTCTCCACACGGCCGAGCTCTGCCTGACTTACCTCGCCCTGCGTGCGAGCACGAGATGCCAGCGAGTCTTCCACAGAAGCAACGAGCGTCCAGCCGCAGCGGCGACTTTGTCCGGGCCGGAGACGGTTGATTGCTGCTCGCGATGCCAGCGGCGCCGTCTTCGGTCTCTTGTGTCCCTTCCGTTGCCGGAGGTCGAACGTACAGCAACTCGCGCATGGAGCCGTTTCTAGGTTGATCAAGACGCTCGCGGCCTTATTCCGCTCGTCTCGTTACAACTTGCTTGTTTGACTTTTGGTGGCCTCGCGCGCTGCATCCGCTCGGCCGAACTGCGGCAACGCAACACAGTGAGCTTCGCGGAGCATTGGCAGCTTTGCTCATCTGCGCTCGTTTTCTTGCGCGTCCCTGGAAAAACGCCAGCAATAACGACCAGCACGTCCCAAACGGGGCCCAGTCCAAAGCGGGCTTTCCAGAAGTTTATTAAAGTCAATCGCTCAAGGTTTAACTGAGCGTATACGCTCGGTCGCTGCTGTCCAGGATTCCAGGCAGCAGTGAGTGCAGACGCAAATGGATTCTCGCCCTGTTTGCCTGTCAGCCATGTGCAACGGCGACTTGACCGACGAGGAGGCTGAGGGCGTCGGAGACGGATACTTTCTGCGGTACACGGTGCGATCCAAGCGCTCACGACGAGACAGTCGTGCCGACTCAAGTGAACGAAGCTCTTGACAAGGCGACTCGACTCGACTCGACTCGGCGGTCACTCGGCGATTCACTGTGCAGAGACCACCAATCCATTCGCGCCAGCCAGAACGAAAACCCAAGCCATGATCTCCCCCGAGGTCATGCGGAGCTGCTCGCAGTGCGACAAGTGCTGCACTACCTGCCGGCGTCCCAGTGCACCGAGAAGGGCTGGACAGACCAGGAGCAGCAGCTCTTCTGGGTCGCGCTCACCAAGTTCACGCAAGGGCCCTGGACGGCCATCGCCGCGTACATCGGGTCCAAGACGACTCGGCAGGCCATGACACACGCGCAAAAGCTGCTCCAGAAGCTCAAGCGCTGGAACGCCCGCCTACGCAGCAACCCGGCCGCGAGTTCCCTCCTGGACGGGGTCACCGTCGCCGCAGACGGCAGTGTGACGGTCTCCGGTAACAGACTGACCCCACTGAACGCCGCACCCTACGACATCCCTTTGGTCGCCTCAATGTCGCTGGTTCCGCCACATCCGATACTGCATCCGCATAACGAACTCGAAAGCAAGGATCACGAGCAGCACGGAGTCAATTATGCCCCGACACATTACACGGCGGCACCTTCTCCACCTGAGCAGGCTCACAACTACCAGCTCCGTAGCGCTTCAAGTCACTTTCCGGTTCCGTTCATTTTTGACCGGCGTCCTCATACGCAGATGCCAGAAACTACAGCAGAGCATGCAACGCTTTCCGAGGACCATGATGTGCACGCTACGATTTCGCACGAATTCGTGGACAAGCTGGCCAAGTCTCTGTGGCAAGAAGATATTGACGACGATGAGGTCTCCATCGTCGAGCTCCTTGAGCTCTTCTGCAGTTAGAGCGAAGATGGGTTGAAGACTTGGGACCAACTAGCATTCTCATGGAAAAAAGTGGCTGCCACCAATGGATTCGGTTGTAAGCATTGGACCCGGAATGAATCGACTTTGGATTGTATCTTGCGAGTACATCGTCGAGACAGGAAGTTGATCTAGTTCGCGTACTGCGGGCTCCTGGTTGGGGTCAGGTACGGGATTGCTGGTCAACGTGCTACGTGATAAACGAAGATGGCTCCGGCTCAAACATCACAATTGTGCCGGTCCAGCTTCAACTTGAGATCCAAGATTTTACGACGACGAAGATGCAACCAAGGCGGCCTACATGCATTGCGAGTGACATCTCCAGATGTAGAAGAAGCACCGGAATGTAGCTTCCCAAGGCAGCCTTCGAGCGTGCGCGAGGTCCACTGGAGAAACTGTTATAGAGAAACTTCAACATTGCTTAGTGATATGACTGCAGCGCCGAAAACTTCTTGGCACTGCAGCTGTATCAAGCCAGGCCTCCTCCAATTCAGTATTATACGGGATTGCCTGCCAAGGCCGGCAATAGTAATAAGGCCAATACGAGAACCAGCAATAATAAATACGGCCGCAAATACTGCAATGTTGTATTAGCCTTAGTTTGCCGACTCACTACCAGCTGGAGCTAACGTCGTCACATCCCACATGTTCCTGTTTGCGCGAAGAGACATAATGAGCTCAAAATTCGCAGGCAGCATACACGTACGCTGCGGGGTAAGCACAAGCTTACACTGCGAGAAAAAATTATCGCATACATTCGACGTCGGGGGGAGTTGCTTCAAAAGCAAACTGTAGGTCGCACCGTCGGCAGCTTCGACCTGCTTGGTGCGCTTGCTTGGTCCGCATGGAGAATCTGGGTTGCGTAGTCTTCTTCGTGGGCCTTCCGCTTGCTGCCACACTGGGGCACCTCGAACCTCTTGACTGTTGCCTTCTCCGCACTTGAAAGAGGCCCGCCATTGATCACCTTGATGACGGCTGACTCGAACACGGGAGAGTGCACAATCTTGGCGCTCGGCTTGAGCTGTTCACGCATGCTGGGATACTCAGACACCACCGAGTCGAACAAAAGGCGGACGTCGGCCAAGTCGATTCCGTCGCACTGCAGCTTCTTCGTCACGCTCTGGAACTTCTTCATGTGCTCGAGCAGCACGAGAAGCTAGCGATCCGACGCTCCAGTGGGCACAAGCTCTTCGTCTGTGCAGCGGGGCTGCTGTAGCTTTAGCGTCAGAGGAAGACACAGACTCAGAGAGTCTCTAGTAATATTGATAGCTTGCAAACTCTATACGAGAGTTTACACGAGTACCTTAATATAGCTAATTAAGGACTCCAAGAGACAGAAATACCTTAAACAAGGCTAGTGAACTCTTAGGCTTCAAATGTGAACTGAATGTATTGTTGTTTATCGCGGCAGAGCCGCCTGTTGTTTGTATGTATAGGACTCACTATCTATCATAGTAGAGCCTAGTCAAATGCATATCCAGTGGCTGTGAGCCACCCACTCCTATCTGGGGTGACCCACGTAACATATGTGTGGAAACCACTTATGTGTGGCACCTAGCTTGTGTGCATCACACTATTCAATGTAACCCCGTTACAGTCTGCGTCCACGGTATTGATTTGGGGGCGAATGCGAACGTATCGCTGGAGCATTTCAAAGCTCGAACTCCATCTCGTCATATTCCGTTTGACAGGATGTAGACTAGTCAACTTGGCAAGCTCGGCGAAGTTATTCACTTGGCTTAACTTCAACATCAGAATGTGGATGTCCGCAAGCAAGGGCTCATACTCGACGAGGTACTTGTTGACCGCTAAGTTGAAGCGGTAGCTAGCGCAACCAACCAGGGAACGCCGAGCTTGGTTGCTTCCGACTGGTTGGTGTTGCAGTTATCGCCGACGATGAACGCCACCATCTCGAGCGTCTTGTTGTACACATCCAGCACACCATCAAACAGCTTGATGTGAGCTCAGCATCTCGCGATCCTTCATTGAGCGGCGACACAGCAAGCAGTTGTAGACAGAGAACGCCGTCTGTGTCGAAGACGCCGTACACAGCGACGTAGTGCAGAGAACCGTTCGACCACCCGTCAAACATGATTCCAAAACAGATGCCCAGCATCACCTAAAGACTCGTGCCGACCTTCTTGGCTACGAACTGCATGGTGTTGAGAAGTACTCGTGACGACACTGAGTTCCACCGCGACATGGAGCGTGTCAACTCGTTATCGACTTCCGAGAGGGGCATGTTGCACGCGACGACCCATCGCATCCACTGGAAACGGTGCGACGTCTCCTCGGATACGAATCCAAACTCTTGGAGCCGGCGGTCGTTGTTGGCGAGAGTTGTTGCGTACTGGTCTTTGAAGCCGACGTGCTTGTGGGCCAGGTGGGCGATGAGATTGGAGTAGCCTGTGCTGGTGAGCTGCTTGCGCTCACTACCGCACTGCTTACAGCGGTAGAGGCCTTGCCGAGTGCCTCGTAGAAGTAGGCGCAAACGTCTTTGTTGGATGCCGGCATCGTGTTGAGTGGGAGGGTGCTTTTGAAAGTGAGGGCTCGACTTGGTAAGGCTGTTTGGCTCGGAGTGCTGTGCTAGCCAGTGATTGATTTTTATCTAGAAGCAAGTATGGCTATATGAATAGCAAGTTTGAGCAGTTGAGTCGAGCTGTTGGCGTCCAGCAGTTGATCGATAACATAAAACTTGTATGGGCTTACTTTTGTAAATTGTACTGCAAAAATTGGTGCAATTTGATATTTTATTTATCGTGGGAGTTCCAATAATCCGTTTTTTATTGTGAAAAACTGATTTTAGTGATATTGAAGAAAAACAATTCAGACCCCTGCATCAAGCGTACTACAAAAGTTGCGTCGTCGATACGTTTCCAGCGCTGCATTGGATCTTGCCAGCCTTTAGTGAAGTTCGTCGCGAAGCGTGGATTCATCCTGCTTAGCAATGGCACGTAAAAGTCATCATACATCCCCCTGTTATGATGATGATAAAATTGATTAACTAGTTATAGGACTCTCGTTCTGATAGCTATGAAGAGATGATGATAAGAGACTGTGGCTATATCTGTCTTGGATCATGCCATAGTGTCTCTCTGTTTGGAGCAACGACCTGCACGTATGCGACTGTTGACTGGAAAGCGTGGTAAACGTCAAGACAGCGTTTGCAAAATCGGCCAAGTTGTTGTCTCGTACAACGAACGACCCCCTCCACCACAATCTGCACTTGGAAACCAGACGGTAATAACGTTGATCACGCGGATCTCGAGCGCGATGCGGAGCTGCTTTCCGGTGCAATAACCGCACGTCGTCAGAAATGGGGGGTAGACGTGGAGCAGCGTGTCGATACCTGACCTGTCTTGTTTCGCCTACTGCCACACCAATTGTGAAAACCTCTCGGCCGAATACCGAGTCTCACGAGACAGAACAGTTAGGCGCTGCTTCATTGTTGCATAATGCAGAAAGATTCCTTCGCAATGCATGTAGGCCGCCTCGGTTGCATCTTCGTCGTCGTAAAATCTTGGATCTCAAGTTGAAGCTGGACCGGCCCAATTGTGGTGTTTGAGCCGGAGCCATCTTCGTTTATTGTGTTCTTCTCAAACTTTCCGAAGGGGCGCGTTTGAATCTCCCGAGCCGAACCTCGGTGAATCTCCAAACCTGTGATACAGAATGCATGTATGCTATCTAAGAGGCGAGAGATTTGATCTGAGTCCAAAGAGCAACATGGACGCTAGCGAGGAAGTCGCGTAGCCGACGTGAACGCAGCTCTCCCTACACCCCAGTAGCTGTAAGAAGATCGCGCTGTTTAACGCCATCGCCGTCTACGTCGTAACGCTCTCGTACGACACGACTCTCTCAGTCAGCGTCGCGTGACGCCAGCTCTCCCAGGACTGTTCGAAGATCACCTCGTTTGGCCACGCCTCCGGCTGCTCCCTCCTCTGTGGTTACCGGACGTGCCCACAACCTGACTCAGCTGTACCTGATGCAGGGCTAGCGCCGCCACAACCAAGAACGTCTCCTGTGTCACAGACACAAGGTGGTTAACGCACGAGCACGGAAGCGACTGTTGCAGTCACAGACCCTCGCCGCCACAAGCTGATTGTACGACCTATAGTCAAGACTACGTTTGCGCAGCGTGAGCGGTCTGGAGAACAGCTAGACGATGTCGCCCTCGATGGAGCTACCTCTCCACTGCAGCATTCGCTCGTTGGTACGTTCCAGTCGCTTCATATACGTGTATCCAGTTTCTAACAGTTTTCTCGGACTTGTTGTAGACGTGTGCGAGCTCACCTACCGAATACCCCCAAGATGATAGTATCCGTATAAGCAGTGAAATACTGTGTTATGATGCGCATGCTGCCTCGAAACAGCTTCTTCCATTGCTTCTTCGCGTGGGCAGCTCACAACCTCCAAACGAGCGTCGACACCACTTCGTGGACCCGAAAACGTCACTGGCGCCGTGAATATAAGCGCACAGCCACAGCAATATGGCCCACCGTACACTGGAAACGCTCCCACGAACGAGAGCAAGGACTAAATGGTACATTCAACAAGCACCACAACAGTAAGAGAAAATCAAGTTCAAACATCACCACAATATCTCACCTTATATGACAGCTCTTGCGACCTAGTTAATATCACACTTGTTAGTAAGACAACCACCTTGAACGTCAGCGAATACCATCACCTGGTAGACTCTTGAGACTGCTCTGGTCACTGCACCGCCTTCGAGTTGCCCCAGACTCGCGCCTCCGAACAGTGAGTGTTTGCCGTTAGAAGTTGCCGTCCGGTGATTGGGTATAAATCAAATATGTGTCCTATTTTGACCAATAGCCGGTGGTGGTAGATTTGCCGGCGAGTTTGGCGAAGGCGACAAATCTCTACAATATCACGTATCACGTTGGCCAGCACGTTGGCCAGCAACCCCGTACATGACCCCAACCAGGAGCCCGAAGTACGCGAACTAGATTAACTTCCTGTCTCGACGAAGTACTCGCAAGATACAATCCAAAGTCGATTCATTCCGGGTCCAATGCTTACAACCGAATCCATTGGTGGCAGCCACTTTTCCATGAGAATGCTAGTTGATTCCAAGTCTTCAACCCATCTTCGCTCTAACTGCTTGCTCTAGTCTGTAAGGTCTCCATCGTCGAGCTCCTTGAGCTCTTCTTCCGTGACCTCATCGTCGTCAATATCTTCTTGCCACAGAGACTTGGCCAGCTTGTCCACGAATTCGTGCGAAATCGTAGCGTGCACATCATGGTCCTCGGAAAGCGTTGCATGCTCTGCTGTAGTTTCTGGCATCTGCGTATGAGGACGCCGGTCAAAAATGAACGGAACCGGAAAGTGACTTGAAGCGCTACGGAGCTGGTAGTTGTGAGCCTGCTCAGGTGGAGAAGGTGCCGCCGTGTAATGTGTCGGGGCATAATTGACTCCGTGCTGCTCGTGATCCTTGCTTTCGAGTTCGTTATGCGGGTGCAGTATCGGATGTGGCGGAACCAGCGACATTGAGGCGACCAAAGGGATGTCGTAGGGCGCGGCGTTCAGTGGGGTCAGTCTGTTACCGGAGACCGTCACACTGCCGTCTGCGGCGACGGTGACCCGTCCAGGAGGGAACTCGCGGCCGGGTTGCTGCGTAGGCGGGCGTTCCAGCGCTTGAGCTTCTGGAGCAGCTTTTGCGCGTGTGTCATGGCCTGCCGAGTCGTCTTGGACCCGATGTACGCGGCGATGGCCGTCCAGGGCCCTTGCGTGAACTTGGTGAGCGCGACCCAGAAGAGCTGCTGCTCCTGGTCTGTCCAGCCCTTCTCGGTGCACTGGGACGCCGGCAGGTAGTGCAGCACTTGTCGCACTGCGAGCAGCTCCGCATGACCTCGGGGGAGATCATGGCTTGGGTTTTCGTTCTGGCTGGCGCGAATGGATTGGTGGTCTCTGCACAGTGAATCGCCGAGTGACCGCCGAGTCGAGTCGAGTCGAGTCGCCTTGTCAAGAGCTTCGTTCACTTGAGTCGGCACGACTGTCTCGTCGTGAGCGCTTGGATCGCACCGTGTACCGCAGAAAGTATCCGTCTCCGACGCCCTCAGCCTCCTCGTCGGTCAAGTCGCCGTTGCACATGGCTGACAGGCAAACAGGGCGAGAATCCATTTGCGTCTGCACTCACTGCTGCCTGGAATCCTGGACAGCAGCGACCGAGCGTATACGCTCAGTTAAACCTTGAGCGATTGACTTTAATAAACTTCTGGAAAGCCCGCTTTGGACTGGGCCCCGTTTGGGACGTGCTGGTCGTTATTGCTGGCGTTTTTCCAGGGACGCGCAAGAAAACGAGCGCAGATGAGCAAAGCTGCCAATGCTCCGCGAAGCTCACTGTGTTGCGTTGCCGCAGTTCGGCCGAGCGGATGCAGCGCGCGAGGCCACCAAAAGTCAAACAAGCAAGTTGTAACGAGACGAGCGGAATAAGGCCGCGAGCGTCTTGATCAACCTAGAAACGGCTCCATGCGCGAGTTGCTGTACGTTCGACCTCCGGCAACGGAAGGGACACAAGAGACCGAAGACGGCGCCGCTGGCATCGCGAGCAGCAATCAACCGTCTCCGGCCCGGACAAAGTCGCCGCTGCGGCTGGACGCTCGTTGCTTCTGTGGAAGACTCGCTGGCATCTCGTGCTCGCACGCAGGGCGAGGTAAGTCAGGCAGAGCTCGGCCGTGTGGAGAGCTGGGCCTCGCCGCCAACGACTTCAATCTTCAACCGTTTCCGGCCTGCTGATCTGTGGTCAGAAGTGGGTTGATCGGCCCGGCTGTGGCCGTTCGCGTGACGAACACCGAAATTGCAACTTGCCAGTCGCCTGTCCAAAGATCGCCACCGTGGCGGCCACGACCAAGGGCGAACAATGCGTCCGTACAACATGCGCGTATCGACAGCTCTCTCTCGCTCTCTATTCGTTGCTATATAGTGAGTGCGAAGCACTTGCTTTGACGTACGCGCGCTGCTCCGTGCAATGCAAAGTGAAGGGTGAAATAACTTCGGCGCGTGTCGGCCCTTGCTGTATTTATTAGTGATCTTGGCACGTACGCGTCTTCCTTTCTGGACGGCAGTGCCTGCATTTGGTTTATATCTGTACACAACGTTATTCGTATCGCTGCTGTGAGGGCCGACCGGGTCGCTCTTTGTTGCTCAGATCTCACCCCACGAAGCGTTGGGGAAGAAGTCCTCGTTGGCGAGCAACAGCGGGGCCACCATGACGAAGTCCGAGCAGAACGCGAGCTTGTCGGCGACGGGGAGGTGTGGTCGGGGTCCATTTAGACTCGGGTAGAGCGGCGGGGGCGCTGCAGAGGGGCTAGTCTGCCGGTAGCGAGAGAAGTCGGGTAAGACGGACGCCGGCAAGTACGAAGAGGCCATCATGCGCAGCTCTTCCTGCTCCATCTGAGGGGAGCACTGGTTCGTCTTGACGAAAGGATCTTCGATCTCGATCTTGGGATCTCGCTCGCAGAGAGGGTGGATCCCGGGTTTCAGGAGGGTCGGGTGGGTGGTCAGCGGCGACGAGCCCAGTGAGACGTGCCCGTCGGAGCTGACACTGATCTCGTCCATGAGCGAGCCCACGGCGGGGTTGCGACGCAGCCGCTTGTTCCAGCGCTTGAGCTTCTGGCGCAGCTTCTGGCCGTGGGTCATGGCCTGGCGAGTCGACTTGGTGCCGATGAACTCGGCGATGGTCGTCCACGGACCCTGCGGGTACTGGAGCAGCGCCATCCAGAAGAGCTGCGACTCCTGCAGTGTCCAGCCCTTGTCCGTCGCCGGCGACGCTGGCAGGTAGTGGAGCACCTGGCGGACAGACAGCAGCTCCTTCGTCACCTCAGGAGAAATCATCGGTGGCGGGTCTGCTGATACTGTGGTGGCGCTCGGCGAAATGGTGAATGACCGGCGACTGATCCAAATGCCTGGAAGCAGGAGTCGCAGGAAAAGTGTCCATGCTGAGGTGCGTCGACTGGTGGCCGTTCGTTAAGTCGTCACTCGAGTTCATCGTCGTCTCTGGAGGGCATCGCTGTCCACGCTATCACGGCTTGCCGGCCAGGACCCGGCTGCCAGTGGCGGTGTTGAGCTCTGTGGCGACGCTCATTCTGGCAGGCTGCGGTCCAGAGCACTGCTGTGAGTCACGCGTCCACATTGTAAGTACTGGCGATTCATTTGCGGGCGGAGCCGGTCTGTTTTTCATTTCGGCCCGTTACGCGACAACTGCCATGACGATCCACTGAAGCAAGCGGGTCGCGGTGAACCCAGAACCGGACGCAAGTCCCACCGACTCGCTCGAGTCATCTGAGGTCGTCGGTGCCGCTTCGTGGGCTTCGATCGTTGGATGCGGCTGAGTCTTGCTCCTTGCGCTCCATATTTGGAGAGCGACGAATGACTATCGTCGATCTGCTCAAGCGCCTTGCCGCGCTAGTCGCCAACGCGAGTCAAGAGGATAATCTAGCTCACGGCTGCTTCTCTAAGGTCTGCAGTTGCCACTGAAGACTAGCGGAGCGAATGTACCTGGTCCGGTGTTCGGTTCAACAAGTCCGAGTGGTCCTTCAACTCGAGGGAGGATGCTCGCATTTCGTTTCGGGCGCCAAGCTCACGCTGTGAAGCTAGCACCGCATGATGCGGCTGCAAGACAGCAGGGTAGAGCTCATGCTGGACCCCAGTCGACTTACTCGGAAGAGTGTGAACTGGTTTCAGGGCAGCGGGGTGCTCGCAGCAAACGACGGCAACCAAATTCAAGTGTACGAGTGGTGGTGCCTGCATCTGCACTGCCTTTAGGGCAGTGAATGAGGCTGTCCTCGGTGCCTAACTAACACTTAAGACGGAGGCCGTAACCCACACGAAAAGACGACACTACGCGCAGCAGCCCGCGGCCTTTTCGGCATTGTGCGCGTCACGCTTGCTTGCGTCGACCCAAGCAGCTACGTTCACCTTACCAAGTGAATGCATACATATTTCCCTACGCAACTCTTATGGTAGGCTTGCTAGCTCATGCTCTCCATCTTGGCCACCCCAGAGCGCGTCTGCCAGCTCATCGCGTTGTTTCGTCCTGGTACTGCGGTCTCGATTGGATACGGAATGCAGATACACATAGCAGCCTCGTGCTTTGCCTCCTCTGGGTCTAGTGGTCGTGCTGTGACTGCAAGAAATACCGAGCTGTCATTCGGGTCCTCGTTCAACGAGGCAGTCGAGCCAGCGCCGTGCCCCACAAGAAGTAGGCGTCCAGTTGCTTGTCTATTGGAAGGTTCTCATGGCTCTCCAGCAGCTTCTTGACCGTCTTGCCAATCTGACAGCGGACGTGTATCTTGAGCAGGGATGGGTAGTACTGCGATTTTGGGGAGTACTCATACGTAATATTACTACTTATGGTTGGCTTGGAAATACACCTACTGTGACAGCTACATGTAGTAAAATCAGATGTAGCTGAACTAAGATCACTACTACTTTCCATGGCGTAATACTACTTACTCGTACATCAAGTTTCGGGTTCTATCGCAGCAGCAACAGCTTTTCGGCAAATTTGTTGTTAGCTTGGGCGCGCCGCGGACCCATGTCTATCAATCCCGTCGAGAACATAGGCTCTTGGCATCCGGAGGATGCCATTTTTCTGAGCCAAATGATTCTAGCATACCAATGGATGGGGACGCGCGCTCCCCAACATCCCCGAAACAACGCAAAATGTCGATACAACTGAACACTTCATAATGGTCCCGGCTAACGGTAGCACATCTGCTTCTTCAACGCCTCGTACTCCCCACCGGTTGTATATCCGCAACCCGATTCACCTTCAGCTCGAGCCACTTTCACAGAAAGTGGTTCACTTTGTAACGGATCAAGGTGACTACCGAGTAAAGTGGACGGAGCTCGCCGGATGAACGGCATTGAGTTGGGAACAGCAGCCTGCTGTCAGCAGGACGTCGAGCAACATGCTGTCAACGTTGAAGCTGGGCGGATGGATGGTGATGCGACGGTGAGCAGTCGTCCCCCTCAAGTGGCAACTGGTAGGTTGGTTGCACAACCCAGACCTAGTTGGGAGAAGATCGCGTTGCAAGATCGGGAATGAGCGGTCTGAAACGATGTACAGGCGGGAGGAGGCAGCAGGCGAGCGCGACGAGCGAGCAGCGGACAGAGAGCGCTCACTTCCGAACGTGCTTCTGAACGTGCAGTGCGCCGAAGTCATGCAGCACGTGATGGTTTCGATGCGACGACATCTAAGCAGACGGACGAGAAGAGGACGGAGTCGAAACAACTGGTGCTGGAGTGCGAAGAGCTGTGGTGTATGAGCCTGTGGGGCTGGCTGAGTACAGCGCCGATGATGAGAGCGGAGGATGTAAGAGGCATCCGAGTCTGGTGCGGCTGCGTTCGTGAGGGTAGGCGCGTGTAGGCGTACGCCGTGTAGGCGTACGCCCAAGTGGCTTGGCAGGAGACCACCGGTCTTGGAGTCGGCGTAGAGGTACTTAGGTGTTCTGTAGGCGAGGATAGCAACAGTTCGTGGTCGATAGGATCGTCGACGGGCGAGCGAATCGACTTCGGTGTGCTGTAGTTGCCCGAGACGCACAGAGAACGAATAAATAGGGCGAGTGAAGCCCGGCTACTTTGCAGTGGCCAACACGTGTTTGAAGTTCGTGGTGGCCGGCGAGACGGACTACTAGGCGTCCACCCGCAGGCAGTGCTCAGAGCTTACGAACCCGCCGGCAGGCAGGCGACACCAGACCTGTTACAAACGATGCCATACACCACGCTTTACAGCGTGGTGTATGGCATCGGCGACCGGGAAGGAGTCATCAATTTGAACACTTCAGACGTCTAGAACCGGACACTCACAAAACGAGCAAGGGTTGAGTCCGCACAGCGTGCACCTTCAGCAGAACATGGCATTATTCGGGATGCGTGGCAGACAATCCTAGGTGGCAGGTCGAATGGAAGCGAATTAGATCGAATAGTGAGCTGCAATTGGGTAGCTCGGATAAGTCGTGTTTGGTGTGAGTGATTTCGCCATATTTGCTTCACTACCAAGGTCTCGCCCAGAGCTCCGAATAGTTGTCGGTCAAAAGCTGGACGTATGGAAAGTAGTACAAATAGTACAGCTACGGGTACTTGAGATTGGAGCTGTACTAATAGGTCAACTCGGCACTTCCACTCGAAAATAGTACGACTATGCCAACAGTAGTAGGAGTAACTGAAATAATACTACTTATCTTGAGCTCCATCGCCCCTTTTCTGGTTAAAGTTTCCAAGTCTCAAATATTGTTACTTACGTAGCACACCGGTTTAGTGACCATCCTCTCATCTCCCAACATGTCGGCGTCGGAGCTCCTCTTCCAGGGTACTGCGTGGCTGCTGCTGGAGCCCAAAACGACCTTCTACTCGCCACGCTACAGCCAAGAGTCTCTGTCAGTCCATCGACGAGCGCTGCCGTTCTGGAGCTCGCCCCAAATGGTGCTGCAACTGGGCCAAGTGGAGTACCTGGTGCTGGAAACCCGCCCTGCAGACGCCGCCAAGCGCAGTGGAGACGCCAAGGAGAGCAAGAAGCTGCTGCAGTTGACGGTGCGGCCAATGGACGACGTGAAGCGCGCGCAGCTGTACCAGACGGCGGCCAGGGCACAGACGCTCGAGCTGTTCGTAGGCGTGGAGCACACGCGTGAGCGGCTGCTGCGCTGTCTGCGGGGCGAAAGGGAGCCACAACAGGCCATTGACCCCAGCAAGAAGCTGCTGGACGAGGCCTTTGAAGCTCTAGAAGATGCCCAGCAGAGCAAGGACAGAAACGCAGCTCTGGAGCTCTACAAGAAGGCGGAGCGAGGTTTCTGGCAGGCGGAGCAGGTGCTGCCGGACGACAGGTCCAGAGAGCTGCTGAAGGCGAGGAGGACGGACTTGCAGCGGACGATCCGAAGGCTGGAGAAGAGGAAGGATGAGGTTGTGGTGCCCTCGACGGATATCCAGGTGGAGGAGAAGACAATGGATATTAGCGCAAGGCTGGAGGAGCTGCGTCGGTTTGCAGCGGAAAAGGAGAAAGCTGAGGAGGAATCGACGGATCTGACGGCTCGGTTGGCAGCGCTGAAGAATGAGAAGCCGGGACCTACACCGCATGTTGACGATCTGGCTGAGAGGCTCCGGCGACTGAAGGGGGATCGTGGGCCGGCTACTGCGGTTGGTGAGGATGCGTTGCGGGGGAAGAGCGCGGTGGATCGCATTATTGAGCAGGTGACGGATGAGATTAGTTTGGGTATCGAGGACGAGGAGATGGATGTGAGTGAGGAATTGGAGGGGAGCGACAGCAGCAGCCCCAGAAGCTCAAGCAGCGACAGCGGTAAGAGTAGCAATGAGGGGGCTCCCACCAAGAAGAAATGAAGAGCTGATGAAGTGCTGAGCTGAGTGGAGTGAAGGCGAAGACATGGGACGTTGGTGGCCCCTAAAAATACGGTAAAAAGGGGGTGAAAACCCCACACTGCCGCAGTTGCCTTCATTGCGGTATCGTGCTACGATGGAGCGTGCTGTTCGTCTGGATGGAGAGAGATTGAAGACTTTGCTCGAGGCGACGGTGCAAGACTTGGAGCTGCTCGCGACACTTCCTGACAAAGCACCGGCCAACGTTGATGCAGTATTTCAGCCTGCAGTTCGAGATGCGCTGCGTCATCAGGTAAACTAGGCTGCTCCTTTGACCACGCAGTGATGAGACTGAAGCTTGTTGACTTCTCTCTCGCTCAGTTTGTGGTCGAGCCTGCGCTTCTTCACTTCATAGCGCAGCAACACTTGGACGATGACGAGCGTCCTGAAACAGAGGAGGAAGAAAATGGAAACGAAATTGAATTGCAGCAGCATACTGAAGTGCAGTCTCTGCTGTCTGGCCCCGTTGCCTCGCGTCTGTTTCCAAAGAGTTTGCATCAGGTACTGCAGCAACTCAAGGTGCGTTTTCGTGTCTGGTATTGTAATTCGCAATAACTTTTTCTCACTTATCGTATTGTCTTCAATACACAGGAAGACCGCACCGCACGCGACGCGTTGCGGAAGCTAAGCGCAACAAGCGTGTCGCCTGCCATGACACGTCTAACACATTCCTGGATGCAGCTCGTCATCAACACGGATGCGTCGCTATCCACGAGTTTTGAGCAGGACGAACGGTTCGCACAAAGTCTTCGAGATTGTGTGCTCCGCCTGCGCGAGATTGAGGATGACCGAGATCAAGTGGCCTTCGAGCTTGCCCAGGCTCGTGAAGGGCGCGTCACGATGTCCGACAAGTTCACATCTCAAAGAACGCGACTTGAAGCTCAGCTGCGTGACACCAAGCGCGCCGCAGACGACATTTTAGGCCCCACCGCGCGCGAACGAGAAGACTTTCTCCAAGCTGCGATGTCGAACTTTGAGACGCAAAACTCCAACGCACACGAGCAGCTCGAAGCGATGCAGCGGACGACAGCGCGCGTGACGCAGACCAGCCAACAAGCGGAGACGGACGAGCGGAAACACACGCAGCATGATGCGACGGAGTTACGCGAGATCATGGAGCGCTACGACGACGATATGGACAAGTTAGACGCGGAGCTTCAAGCCGAGCGCGCGGAACTCGCTCGACTGGATGCTGCGAACGCCAAGTTTGAACTATACTTCGCGCGTATCGACAAGGACCGCCGGAATCAAATCGAGGAGCAACGAGCGACGGACCTCGCTGAGCGCCTTCGCCGGAACCGGGACGCCAACTTGTTTCAGTTCATCCTCAAGATCCAGGCGCTGGTGCGAGGCTTCCTGGCGAGGCGACGGCTGAGGCTGGACGCGCTACGTAAGAAGCGCAGGTCCCGGAGAAAGGGACGGAAGGGCAAGAAGCGAACAAGCAAAAGCCCAAGGCGAAAGACGGCCGTCAAGAAGCCGAGCGTCAAGGTCCGCGCCAAAAAGGCTTGACGAGGACCTGGCTGGCTGCATATACCATACCCACCACCCTATTTCTTCTTCTTGCCTCCGCCCTTCTTCTTGCGTTTCTTCTTTTCCATTTCGGCTTTGGCCGCAAATTCAGCTGCCTTCCGAGCTGCCACTTGCCGCTGCCGATCCTCCTCCATCTTGAGCACGCGCTGTCGCTCCTCTTCCAGCATCGCGCGGTCTTGCTCACGCACCAGCTTGCGCTTCTCCATCCACTCTTCCTGCACGTCCGTACACCACAAACAAATCAGTTCTGCAAACCACCGAGCGTCAATGCGAACAGTCTCCGCCAGCGTACATCTTCCTGTCGTTTCGCCAGCTTGTCCTGCCGCTCACGCTCCTTGTCAGCTGCTTTCCACTGCGATTCGCGGAACTTCTGCTGTTGAAGCTGATGCTGCTCGAACAGCACGCGGTTCTTCTTGAGCTGCACGTCAAGGGAAACGGCATCTGAAGTGGCGATGCGATTGTTCCCCACGTCCAAACACACGAGCATAGCGTTGCGAGCGAGCCCAAGCGCTAACTGCTTGCCACCTTCTCCACCGAGTCGTGTTCGCCAGAGGTTTAACGTCCGCAGCGTCTTGTTCTTGGCCAGCATACTAGCCAGAGCCGCCACGCCGGAGAAGTCCTTCTCTTCGTCCGTGAGCGGGTTGCTCTCCAGGTTGAGGTATTCCAGACTTTCGTTCGTGCTCAGTGCTTCTGCCAGATCTTTCGCCGCCAGGGGGCCCAGACAATTGCTTTCGAGCTCCAAACGTCGAAGCGACGTGTTGCGCTTGAGAAGAAGCGCCAGCCACTTGCCCGTAGCGTCATCGAGCGCGTTGCGGCTCAGGTTGAGTGACCGTAACGAGTGCGTGAATGCCAGCGTCTTGCAAAGCGCTCTCGCGCCAATACTGTTCACCCGCAAATCTGCGTGCTTCGGCGTCTCGTCAGCCTTGGCAAGGCCAAGCCACACCTCGAGCTGCGGGTTCTTGGCGATCTCCTCGACTTCTTCGCGCACTTCCTTCTCACGCTCCAACCTCCGTCGATGGACTGTCTCGCGAAGATAACTCTTGGCCGCGAACTGAAGTTTCTGTTGCATGCGCGATTCCTTCTCCGACGCGTGTTCCCGGTTGAACTCCTCTTGGAGTCGAGCAGCGTCGTCGTTGTAGAATCCCTTGGGCTGGATGCCACGGTCGATCATCTAACAGGAGGAACCATTAGAGCAAGATACCCTTGGCGACAAATTTAGCATCAGACTCGTACCTCACGACGGATCTCGTTCTGCGCCAGAGCAAAGGCGTCAGGAGGCGTGCTGTCGTCGGGCGCCACGCGCGCCATGATAGCCTCGCGATCCACCGCCGACAGCCGCGAGATGTCGATGTCGGCATCATCCAACGCCGGCTCCTTCCCACCCACGCCGAGCCCCGGCGAAAGGTCCAGCATCCTGGACGCCTTGAGCAGCTTTCTCCTCTGGGGTCTTTCGTCCAGCGCCTCTTCACAAAACGTCGTCAGTCACAGCGCAAGATACTTACGCGAAGACTGCACAAGTACACTCGTTTCTGTATGACAAAACAATGTTGTCCGCTCACCGCGTTGCGAGACTCGCTTTCCAGCCCATGGATCTCCGTCTATCTATCTTCATTTGCTACAGGGCACGAGACGCCTATTCCTCGGCCTGCTCGTCGAGGGTGTTGGTGCGCTTCGACATCATATACTCCGTGGACGGCGGGGTCGTTGGCGGTGGCGGAATCTCCTCCGTCTCATCCACGGCAGCGGCAACAGCCTCGGCATTTGCATCAGCGTCTTCATTGTCAGCAGAGTTGTCCACAGCACCCTCGATAGCATTGGTCGCAGCCTCCTCGACAGGTCCCTGGCCAAACTCATTCGTGCGCTTGGCATCCACCGGGTATTTCCAGCGCTGGTAGAGGTAGATGAAGAAGATGAGGTCGTCGCGGAAGCAGCTCAAACGGTGCATCCACGGCATCTTGATGACAAAGGCAAACAGGTCGTCGATGAACGTGTTGAGCGACTTGTACACCATGGCGCGCCACGGCAGGTGAGCCACCGACTTGAGCTTGTAATTGATGTACAATTGAGGAGTCATCATGATGAACCCGAACGCGTACACGAAGCTTGTGAGGCTCGAGATGACCCACGAGTACCAGCTCTTGTGGACCCCGTACATGAGCGTGTACGCCGCCTGGCCGACAATCAGCGGATACAGAACGTAAGACAGATGAGCCACAGCCACGCGGTCGTGTTCAGCAGTGGGTGAGTCCTCGTAACTCTCCACGCCCGACACGACGAGCTTGTTGTCGGCGTCGCGCGAGACAACAACCGCCTTCTTGATCTTCCACATGTCAATGGCGAGACCAATGCCGGACTGGACGAGGATAAGCCACGACGTGTCGTTGTCCATCAGGTACAGGAAGATCACGAGCTGGAAGAACGTGTTGAGCACGATCGTACGCAGCGACAGACCCGCGAGCGACTTCTGGTTCTTCCAGAAGCTCACGTCGTTCTTGAAAGCCAGGAAGTCGAAGAGCGAGTGCAGAAGCGACACGGCCATGGTCACTGCCAGTAGGTACGGGTTCGTCTCGACGAACATGCTCTTCATGTTGTCCGTATCGCGTCTCGAGGACGCGCCCGTGGCTTCCTGGTTGCGGAAGTTCTGCTCCATCTGCGTGTACAGCGCGTACTTGTACATGGGCAACGGGTAGAACGAGATCTCGAGCGGCAATGCCGTCAGCGTGTCGTTCACGGGGATCAGCTGCTCCTCCAGCAGCCAGAACTCGTTGATGAACAGCACGGGCGAGTAGAGCCCGGCCTCCTTGTCCACGTTCATCTCGGTCGACACGAAGGGTGGCGGCGGCTGACGGGCTGAATACGTCGTGTGATCCAGCACCACGTTCACGTAGAACGAAGGTTTCCACATGGAGATGTAGACGTCCGAGCCGGCGTTGGCGAGCTGCTGGGCTTCCTCTTCTTTCTGCTTCTCCTCTTCCTCGGCTGTGCGCGTCAGGAGGTTGTGCTTCTTGACGATCTTGGGCGGCGGGCGGAAGGTCGTGAGCTCCACCGAGCGGTGGATGGAGCCCATGGCGTCGTACGAGCCGTCCGCCGGGTTGGGCGAGTGGCCGTCCTTGGTCAGGAACACGTGCGCGTACAGCGATCCGTTGGTCAGCAGGTGGTCGTCCACCGACACGTTCAGCTGGCGCACCCAGGCGCCGTCCTCGCGCTCGGTGTTGGTCGTGGCGTCGTATGTGAGCGCGTCCTCGAACCAGCGCAGCGCCTCCTGTTCCTTCTCCACGGCGGCGGCGTCTTCATCGTCCGCGAAGGAGAAGAGCTCGTCCGGAGTGACATACACTCTGAGGTTAATGGGGTCTCCGAGGTGAAAACCGTTCTGCAAAAGTTGCAGTTGCGCGGGTGCGGGTGCCGAGGGAGATGGACCAACGGGGTTACCCGCATTCTGGGCTACCGCATCGGAGGGCGATTGGGGCGCTGTTTTCGGGGAAAACATGTTCACGGCGGAGGTGATGGCGTAGTACGTGAGGAACATGCGCAGCACGGGCCAGATCTTGTCCATGAAGCTCTGCTCTCCTTGCGCGGCGCCTTCGGGCGCGGCGGGCGCGGCGTCGGCCATGGCAATGGAGTGCGGGCTGGTCAACGTTTCCCTTTTGACGGTCAAGTTGGTGGGAAAGGGGGTCGCGTACTGTGATTGGAGGGGAGTTTGGACCAATAGAAAAGGACGATTGTGCTGACGTTTGCCACTTCAACGTGTTGCAGGCACAACTAGCAAGACGAATATGAAGGGCTTCTCTTTGTCTTATGATGCGACGCGACGCAAAGGAGGGGAAAAGGCTAAAGCTACTCACATACTAGGCACTAACACCACTACGGGGGGCGCGGCATGGCGCGCGGATCTCCCAAGCCACAGCCGAACGACAGCAAATCCGAAGCGCCAATTCTAAAGCGAGGGCGGCCGCTTGCTTGCTTGTTTGTACAGGTCCTCTGCGCGCGCCAGTCCGTCCTCCCGTTTGCCAGCCGACGATTTCCGCGAGCCGCCACTACCGCCGCCACGCATCGCTCGCCGCCGCTGCTGCTGCTACTACGTTGCCGGATTAGATCCACACGCCTTCGTCTTCCTCCTCCTCCTCCTCCCCCGAGTCCGAGTCCGAATCCGAGTCCGAGTCGTCCTGCGGGTGTAGGCGGTCCACCATGGACATGCGCTCCTCCGCCTGACTCGTTAGTTTCTTAAATAAACTAATCTGCTCCTCGCTCAGGCCGTCGTTGGCCTCGTCGTCGTCGTCGTCCCCGGACATGGTAATTGACATCCGCGCCCGCTCGATAACGCTGTGGGCCTCGTCCAGCTGCCGCGCTAAGGCAAAGTTCTTCTCCTCGACCTCGCGGAGCACGTCCTCCTCGGTGTCGCTCATATGCACTTGGTCTTCCGCCTCCTCGTCCGAGTTCACGTCGGCGTAGTCGTTCCCTCCAGACGAAGCCTCGGCAGTCGTGGTTGGTGAGCCAGGAGCCTCCACTGCAACAGCTGCCACCGCCGCCGCGGCTACAACGTCGTCATGATGGTCAGCTACAGCAACAGGGGACGGTGTTGGATCTGGCGAAGTCGGCGGCGACACTGACACTGGCACAGGAGGAGGCAAGCACGAGTCGGCGCTAATGGAGCGGCTCAATGCCAGCGGTGTATCAGCCTCCATCGGGTATGCCGACTTGGACTTGAGGGGGCTGCCATGGCCGTTCCTTAACTCGGTACCGTGGGTAGCAAGCAAGTTGCCCATCGACATGAACGGCGTCATCCCCGGATGCGGGCCCTCACCAGCCGCCTCGGCCATCGTACGCGCACGCTGGGCACTCAGCTTCTTGGCCAGGCCCAGGTTACCTTCGGCGCGAGCGCGTTCTTCTTCTTCAAGCAGTGCCTGTGCCAGCTCCTCCAAACCGCGACGCTCGCGCCGAGATCGATCCGCGTTGTTTTTGTGTAGTGGTCGCTCGGGCAGCATCGATCCTGATCGACGAAGCTCCTTGATTTCCATCAGCTTCCGCTCAGCCTCCATGCGCGCCTTCTGCTCTTCGGCCTCTCGGTCTTCAATAGACATGATACTCATCGGTCGCGTGGGTGCATCCAAAGGCGCGGACGGAACCTCCTCTTCTGCCTCCACTGGAGCGGGGGCGGGGGGAGACGGAGGGGCAACCGCGGCGGGCTCCTTGGGTGCTGTTAGTACTGGCGCAGGAGCCTTAACAGCGTGCGCTTCTCCCTCTGCAGAAGCCGGCGTGGATCCAGACATGTTGAGGAACTTGTCCCAGCAGTCCTTGCAGTAATACTCGCCATCGTCATCCATGTCCAGCTTCGACTCGTTCTCCGTCGTCCCGCACTCGGCACAAAACTTCGCTGTCGGCACAACCACTGGGATGCTCATCACGTTCTGGAGGTCGTCCATGATCTTCTGCACGTGTGCGTTCTCCTCAATCACGGGCGGCACGATGTCCACATCCGAGTACGAGTCGCGCTTAAAGCCCGAGATCACGCCGGCCAGTTCGTGAATCACGTTGTTCTGCCGCTTCACCACCTCCTGCGGCTTGTGCTGCACCGCCATCTTCAGCACTCGCTCGCGCGACTGCGCTTCGAGAATCTCTTCATACTTCTTCGCCTGGCTCTTCACCTTCTCCAACGCCTCCTGGAGCACCTTGGCCTCTTCCTCCGCTCGCGACAACGCCTCCTTCGCTGGTGCGGTGCGGTCTGCCTTCGCCTGGTTGGAAATGCAAAGCTTCGCCTGCACACGCAACAGATGCGCCTCCTTCGAGCCTTCCTCGATCGCGGTAATGGGAATGCCGGCGAAAATGGCGTGGTCCAAGTCCGATCCTTGCGACGCGGCCACCAACTCGCGCGCCACGTCCAGCGGAATGCGCTTCTTCCGTTTTTGCCGCTCGCGATCAGAGCGATCACGGTCCGTCCGGCTAGTCTTGACCGGCGGCGGCGGCCCCACAGGCTCTGGAGGACCAGCGGTCTGGTCGTAGAGAGGCACATGCTGGCGGTCCGCAACAATCGTCACTTCACGCACCGTGCTGGGGTTCGACCGCACCGACGTCACGGACGCGACCGACATCATCGACTCGCGGCGGGTCTTGTCCGGGCGGAAGCGCAGCACTGCCGGCTTCGGCGAGTGCTTGAGCATCCGCAACGTATCCTGATATGCTTCTCCTTCCACGAGTGTGCCGTTCACCGACACCAGCTCATCTCCTACCATCGCGTTCTGTAGCCCACTCGCGTTCCCCTTGCCTGTGAGCTTACTGAGAACCGGGACGTCCCGGTATCCGGGCTTCAACTTGAGACCCAGGTCGCCTTCGCGCCATACAATGTCATACGCTCCAATATCGCTCGGAATGCCGCTTACACTGCGACTGCCACCAGGGGACTCCTGCGAAGATCTCTTGCGCGAGATGCGGCGCCCCATGCGCTTGAACTTGAGCACTGCCGGCTTGCGGATCGTCTTTAGCAGCGAAATCGTGCTCCGGAAGCCCAGCGACTTGGTCTCCTGGCCGTTCACAGCCACGAGGATGTCTCCAACCGTGGCGCGTTCCATGCCCGTGCCCGCTCCTTTGCCTGTGATCTTGCGGATGCAAGGAACATGGCAGTCGTCGTCGTCGGGGCGGAGGATCATGCCCAACGGACCCTCCGTCCACACCACCGTGTACTGCTCGCGTCTGCGCGGCGTACCGCTCACGCTGGACGCTGCCTTGCTGGACTCGGACCACGTGGTGCCTGACGAGCCACGGCTGCGGCGCGAGGCACTGCGCGACGGGTCGCGGAAGGCGCTGGGGCCGGCGGTTAGCGCGCGCGGCACGCGGAAGCGCAGCGTGGCCGGGCGCGGGATCTTCTGCAGCGTCTCCACCACGTGGTCGTAGCCCTGGCGGGCTGTGTCCATGCCGTTGATGCTCACGAGCATGTGGCCCACCGCCACCTTGGCCAGCGCCGCGGCCGAATCCTGGCGCGTGATACGGCCTACCACGGGCGGCATGTCCTCCCCTAGGTCGGGGCGTAGCGTCAGCCCCAACGGGCCGTCGCCCCACGTTACCTCGTACTCCATGGGCTCAAGCTCGCGCGCTCGTGTCTCGTGCTACAGGCCTGCAATGCGCGCCGCTCCAACTGCGTTGAGAAGATAGCCTTCTGCACTTGATTATCGCGCTAGAGGCGACGGGTGCGTGCGTGCGCTGGCTGCTCTCGGCTGCTGCTCGCACAGCCTCGATGCTCTCTTCTTCTTGCCGCGCTCGTCTCGGCGGCGCAAATGAGTGCGGGGGACTCGTTCAGCCTTGGGAGAAGCCGAGTAAAACCTCGAATTTGATCGAGGTTTTACGAACTATTGGACACTGATTGGATGATAATCGATATATATCGGACTATCTACCAATTGAAGAACTCTCTCTATGACGCCGGACCTGCTGGCCACGATGGTTCTAGCAGTACTAACCTGATGAGCATCAAGCTTCGCCCGCCGCGCTGGAGCTATCGGATATGGAGATTGCAATGCAACTCTTGGAAGAAGGTTGGCGCTAACGGGAGGAAACGTTGCGTTCGGACAGCGTTAGGCTGCCAACCGAGCGAGAATCAGGTCGCCCTCTGCTGCGGCGGACCAAAGGAGAGGCGGGGATGACGGTGGTGCCACGCTGGCTACTGGCTAGCAGCAAAGCAAGTTGCACCGACGCAGAGACCACGCCACTGGCGACGTATTAACACTGACAAACGCTTGGCCGCCATAGTTGGTCGGCGCGCGTCAACCAGAGAACGCTCAAAGCGGGCTATCCACCCCTGGTCTCCGCTAAAGACCCCCCGGAGCAAGCGCGCTCTTTGTCTCGGTGGCGACGGCGTGTTGACTGCGGGCTCCGGCTCACAATCTCAAGATTTCCGGCGCTGCCTTGATCAGCAACGCTCGGCGCTGGTGCAACCGGTCCGCAACAACCGTATTCGTCTCCGCCGCCGCTGCTGCTGCTGCGGAAGACGCCGCAGAAGACGCTTCCTTGCAGCACGACGGCTTTGAAGTCGCCTGGGGCAGCCACTTCCAGCGCTCAACAGCCTGCGCTTGCCATCCGGCATTTTAGCGTGTGATAAGCCGTTGCTCACGGCAGCAGGTTCGTGTGCAACACACCACGCTGACGTGGTCCACACATCCGCTTTGGCGGACCAGGCTTTTCGATACGTGGCGGCAATCGCGAAAGACTGAGCGCTTGCTTTCGACGCCCATGAAGGTCTGCGGGCTGGTGTTACTGCTGCTGTGCGCGTGCGTGGCCCTGCTGGGTCGCGTGGCCACCGCCGACAAGATGAACGACGTGTCGTTCAAGCCACCCTTCGAGCTCGTGGACGCCGAGGGCCGCCGCATAATCAACACCACGTGGTCGCACGGCGGCAACGCGGACGTCAAGAAGCACTTCATCCGCCTGACCACCGACCGTCAGAGCAAGCGCGGCCACTTGTGGCAGAAGGACCCTGTGGGCCGCAACGAGCTGTCGGCCATCCTAACGTTCCGCGTGTCAGGCCAGGGCAAGCGCTGGTTCGGCGACGGCATCGGTCTGTGGTTCACGGGTCAGAAGGTATTCACGCCCGGTGTCAACCATGGCTTCACTGACAAGTACAAGGGCGTTGGTGTGGTCATCGATACGTTCAACAACCCTGAGCACAAGGGTGGCCACCGCGACGTCAGCATCTTCGTGAACGACGGCACCAAGAGCTACGACCAGTTATATGACGAGAAGCGCGCGGGTTGCAATGCCGCCGTGCGCTACCACGAGCTGAGCGCCAACTTCGACCCCGTGCACAGCATCTCGCGCGTCAAGGTCAAGATCGACAAGACCCGCCTCGTGGTGGAGGTTGACGAGCACGCCTCGGGCCTCTGGGTGGCCTGCCACGAGATGACGCTGCCCTTTAGCGAGGACTGGCTGAGCACGTCGACGATCGGCATCACGGCGTCCACGGGCGCGCTGGCCGACAACCACGACATTATTCGCTTCGATGCCTACACGGACTTTACGGACGCGACGACGGGCGCCGTGGACTCGGAGATGGTGATGAACTCGGTGTCCAAGGACTACAAGAAGTGGATGGACTCGCCGAACTGCGGCACCGACTGCCTGATCGCGGTGCTGCAGAAGGAACTGTCGAACTTCCGCATTGATGCCGAGCACCGCTTCTCCGATCTGAAGGAGAAGACGGAGAACACGGTGGCCAAGCTCAAGAAGCAGGAGGGCGAGAACGAGCGCCGCGTCCGCGAGATTGAGGCCAAGGTGCGCAAGGGCATCGACTCGTCGCTGGAGAGCACCAAGAAGACGCTGGGCGACGAGGTGAACCAGAAGATCACCAAGCAATTGGAAGAGAACCCCGACATCGCCAGTGGCGGATGGAAGACGCCGTTTGCGCTGCTCTTCATCGGTCTGGCGGCGGGCGCCGCGTTCGTGTATCGCAAGTACCAGTCGTTGATGAAGTCGCACTTGCTGTAGGCTTGACCGCTAGACGATCGGCGGGGTGGGCCACTGCACCTTGTGGTCTTGCATTACGGCTCCTAACCAAGTAAAACTGCACATTCACTGTCGTCTTTCCCACCCTGTCATGTTCATCTCGGCTGTAGCCGTGTTCTGGTCCTCGGTGCTCTACACACGTCGCAGTTTCCGAAGATCGCTGTGTGGTCCACCCCACGTCACGCTGTCACTCTGATCCCCCGTCAAACTCGTTCTACTCCACGTGTCGGGCGGCAAGTCTCGCATTTCTGGCTTCCTGCGTCTAAAGACCTTCCGCCCAAGAATGCTCTGTCGAGTGCTGACGCTGCTGTCCGCCGCGGCGTTGAGCTCGCTGGCCGCCGTGTCGGCTGCGCCGCTGCAGGCGCTGACCTTCAAACAGCCGTACGAGGTGGTGGACTCGGACGGCCGGCGCCAGATCTCGGACGACATTTTATACGGCGGCACCACGGAGGTCAAGAAAAACTTTATCCGCCTCACGCCCGACCGCCAGAGCAAGCGCGGTCATATCTGGAGCAAGGGCGCCGTGGGACGCGACGAGCTGTCCACCGTCATCACGTACCGCATCCACGGCCAGGGCAAGAAGTGGTTCGGCGACGGCGTCGGCCTCTGGTTCACGCACGAGCCGGCGTGGAAGAACGGCGACAACCACGGCTTCACGGACAAGTACTACGGCTTCGGCATCGTGCTGGACACGTTCCACAACGTGGAGCACCGCGGCGGCCACAAGGACGTGACCATCCAGGTGAACGACGGCAAGAAGCGCCTGGACGATCTCAACGACGAGAACAAGGTCGGCTGCGACGCCGCCTTCCGCTACCACTCGAACAGCGCCAGCTTCGACCCCGTCTACAGTTCGTCGCGCATCCGCATCAAGGTCAAGGGCAACGCGCTCGAAGTGGACGTGGACCCCAACAACACGGGCACGTGGACCGAGTGCTACAGGGGCAACCTGCCGTTCCAGAACGACTGGCTGCGTCAAGCCACGTTCGGTGTCTCGGCCTCGACAGGCGCGCTGGCTGATAACCACGACATTCTGCGCGTGCAGTCGTTCGACCAGGCGAACGACGCTGGTCTCGGCACGGTGGACGCCGAGACGTGGTCGCACAACTACTCGAAGGACTTCGTGTCGCTCATGGAGAGCGACGTGTGCGACCAGTCGTGCAAGGTGACGATCCTGGAGAAGTACGTGACCAACTTCCAGGTCGAGACCGAGCACTGGTTCGAGATGCTGCGCGAGCAGACCGAGAACACCATCGGCAAGCTCAAGGAGAAGGAGCGCCAGAACCAGCGCAAGATCCAGGCGCTGACGGACCGCATGTCGACAAACATCGAGCAGAAAATCACGCAGAAGATGTCGGACGTCCGCTCCAAGGTGAACGAGAAGATCGCGACCGAGGTGGAGGGCGAGCTCACGGTGTCGCGCTCCAGCTGGCGCCTCCCGTTCTTCATTATCCTCGTGCTGATCGCAGGCGGCGTGGGCGTCGCCTACCAGAAGTACCGCAAGCTTGTCAAGAGCCACCTGTACTAAGCCTCGTCACCGTTCCATAGTCAGTCGTAGCGCGGGGCTTGTTCCTCCAAGTGTGGAGGGCCTCCACGTCGGCACAGGGACCTTCCATAACGAAGTTTGGCAGCAAATAGATAAGGAATCGCTGGGCGTGCAGTACAAATGGAAAAGCAAAACAATCTGTGACGTGTGAGCGGCGGGTTTCCGGTCCTTTTGCTGGTCTCGATAGCATTTTAGTGGGTAGCTACTTCACCGCCTTTTTTCATCCGAGCGTTGCCGGAGTTGAAGCCGCACATGGCGCGAGCGTAGTCCTTGTGCCGTCGATAGGTCGTCTTGCCTTGGTTGTTCTTGCAGCGGTTGATCTTATCAACAGTTATTCGTATAATGGAGCGATTCCCGCAGCGTTTTGAATCCTTGATTTTGACGAGAAAGGACATTTCCAAAATCTGAAAGAGTGGGGTACATTGTACCACATGTACCGGGTACATGTACCCCCTCTTCCAGATCTGTGATTGGTTGCCATGATTTATTCTGCCTTTTTCAAATGTTTTGGCTGATCTGAGAATCAAAATGCAAAATCGCTCCAATGTATACTTCTCTGTCCCACGAAATTATGACCATTTTGGTTTTTTGTGTACCACACAAAATGAATAGAGCAATCCTATTGGCTAAAATTATTTGGGGCGAGGCACCGGAGGTTGAAAGTAAAACGGTTGGTTGCTGCCACTAATTCGCGGCAGGCCACTCAAGCAAAGGAACACAACAAGCGCGATGGCAAGGACAATTGGCGCCTAGGACATCTCGTCAGCTACACGTGTCGCGGTGGTGGTCTTCCTGTCCAAGCTGAGCAAGGAAGGCCGCCTCCGCTATGGAACCATCACCCGTGCGAAGCGGACATTTGGCCTCGGTCGCAAGGCTGTTGAGGCGATCTGGGGCCTGCGGGACGACGTGGCCACCCTCCTGCGGACGCGGCGGTCGTATCCGCCGAGGCCGACCCGGCTCAGCCCAGAGGAGGTAGGCCAGCGTGTCGCTGCCGTTCCGCTCTGCCAGCGCCAGACGCTTCGCGCGTTGGAGGCGGCCACAGGCATCCCGAGGTCGACGCTGCACCGCCACCTGAAGGCCAAGGTGCTGCGGCGATTTATTTCCAGGGTTAAACCACTGCTCACGAACTCTCACAAAAAGCTTCAGCGGCTCACCTGGGCTCTCGCCCATGTACAGCGTCCTGTCGGAAGGTGCCTGATTTTGTATTCAATATATTGTATCCAATTATTGTAATCTAATAATGTTGTAGGCGGTCTTTCGTATCGTTTTGATGCAATGTATGATGTGGTTCATATAGACGAAAAGTGGTTCAACATGTACAAGGCCTCGTCTCGCTACTATTTGGCCGCTGATGAATCGCTGCCTTATCGATCGTGCTCTAGCAAGCGCTACATCGGTAACGTAATGTTTCGTGCAGCTATTGCGAGGCCACGGTACAATTTTTCCAAAAAGACACACTTTGATGGAAAAATCGGTATATGGCCGATTGTTGAGTACACCAAGGCCGTTAGGACTTCTAAAAATCGCGTTGCGGGCACTCCTATCACGAAGAACATCAACATGACAAGAAAGGAGTACGTTCGGCTGCTCAAGGAGAAGGTCTTCCCAGCAATTCGCGAAAAGTGGCCAGGTATGTGTATAGTCATTTCTTTAACTTGGTTTTATTATGCTCAATTGTCATTTGATGTATTCAGGACGGAAAACCTCCAGAATTTAAGTCCAGCAAGACAACGCTGGTCCGCACGTTGACGAAGACCATGCTGAAGTTGGTGCAGCAGGTCAAGAGGGAGGCTGGGACATCAGAATGACTAGCCAACCACCCCGATCTCCTGACTGTAACATACTGGATTTGGGGATTTTCAATTGTCTCCAATCCATACAGTATCGGCAACCCACAAACGAGGTCGACGGTCTGATTGCAGCAGTAAAGACTGCATTTAACAGCATGAAATACGAAACAGTAGCAAAATGCTTCCTCACTTTGCAAAAAGTGCTGGAATGCATTATTTCACACGAGGGGGGCAACGATTTCAAGCTCCCTCGAATTCGAATGTCCATCGGGACCAGAGGCGTTTATCCGACGTCTCTAACAACAACAGTCACGACTGTAGAAAATGGCTACAAAGCCCTGACAGCTCAGATTCTGAATCAATAATAAAAGTGCCCTTATATTTTCTAAATCATTGCCTAAAACCGAGGTAGCAGGTGATTGGATGATATTTGGAGCAAATCGCTCAGCCATCCCATAAAACCTCGTCTTAAGCGACGTCCTATAGAGGCTGTTCGGCTTGTTTCTGACTGTTTAGCTCTACAGGTATTCATCAATACCACAGGGTAAACACGTCGCAAAAGTTTGGCTGAATATCGCTAAAAATCGTGAGAATTACGAAATAGAACCTTATTTCGTCTTGCAATGTTCCGTTTCTTCCGCTGTTATCTGCTCCCACGGGCTTGTTATGACTAGCTAAAAATAGAGCAACGTGCGCACTGTCACAAGCAATCCAACGAGGGTACTGCGGCCTTTCATGTGTTAGTATAACTAATATTAGAGAACATCACATGAAATGGTCATAATTTCGTGGGACAGAGAAGTACCATTTAACTCTGGTTGCCTGAGCTGATGAGGGATCGTGCTAGAGCAACCGAAGTTAAAAGGACATTATTTGACATTCCCCGGTACGAGGAGGATGGATGGCATGGCACTCAAATCCTGAAAGTCGGGCGTGCTTGGATCTTCAAAACCTCTCTCTTCGTCAAAACAAGTCCAATTAAGGCGTGAAGGACCTCGTCAGAAAGCTCATGAACTACGAACCACCTGAGGGAGCTGAAAGAATGGGGAAGCGGCGTGGTCTGAGGAATCGAAAAGATTATTTGGCCTCCTTTTGCGAGTTCGCTGCTAGTGGGCGGGAAACGGACCACGTCGGGGAACACGTGACTGTGTTCACTTTGCAATTAACCCCAAGACGCTCAAGACACGCTCAAGACACGCCTCATCAACATGGCACGCTGGATGACGATCGACCAGAAACGGCAAATTCTCGCCAAATCTGCCGAGTGCCCCTGGCTGACTCATTTGGAACTCGCCGACTGGGCTGCGAGGAAGTTCGCGCTGCCGGTTAAGCCTGCTCGCTCCACGATTACTTCCTTGCTTCGCAAAGCTTCATGTCTTACGAGTGAGACATACGGAGACGATAGGCGGCGAAAGCCGCTCAAGGTCATGTCGATAAGGCTTGAGCAGCGTCTCGCGGAGTGGGTTCAAGCTTTTGAACCCAAGAATCTCATTCTATCGCGCGCAATCATTACCATGAAGGCTCCAAAGATGCAAGGCGAACTCTGCGACGCCTGGGACCTCAATTTCTCGGATGGTTGGCTCACGAGATTCTTGCGCCGCCACGGCTTGAAGTCCCGCAAGCTTCAGGGTGAGGCTGCTTCTGCAAGCCCGGAGGAGGTCTATCGAGGACTTCAACAGCTACAAGAAGTAACGGATCTCTACTCCACCGCCGATATCTACAACATGGACGAAACCGGTCTTTGTTACGCGATGGCGCCAGCGCGCTCAATTTGCAAGATGACCAGGCGGGGAGTGAAGAAGAACAAGACGAGGATAACACTGGCGTTGAGCCGCAAATGCGGATGGCTCGGACGCCTTGCCCGTGCTCTACTTGGGTCGCGCTGTGAAACCACGCTGTTTCAAGAACAAGATGCCACAGACGTTTGGCCTCAACTACCGAAACAACAAGAAGGCCTGGATGACTAGCGAGATCTACGGTGAATGGTTGTGGGCGCTTGACCGCGGCATGCGTGCCGCTGGCCGCCACATTCTGCTTCTCCTTGATAACGCCTCCTCTTCGCTCACAAGGCGAAGGACCTCGCGCTGACCAACGTGAAGGTGCGCAAGCTCCCTCCAAATACTACGGTCTTCCTGCAACCGATGGATGCTGGTATCATCGCGGCGCTCAAGTTGCGTTACCGGCGCAAACAGGTGGAGTGGGTCTACAATAAAATAAAGCGCGGCGAGGATATCGGTAAGAATGCCTACGCAGTCGATCAGTGGCAAGCGATGGAGTGGTGCGAGGAGATTTGGCACGACATGAAAAAGACACCCACGATAGGTAACTGCTTCCGACACACAGGGGTTGTCTTCACGGCGTTGACGAGCGCTCCGGTAGCAGCTACGGAGACGACGTCAGCGTGGAGGAGGTCATCCTGCATGCCTCTCAAATCCACTTGTAGAAAGCCATAGACCTTTCAAATATAATTATACTTTGAGAAAAACCCAGTGGGACCGATGTCAGAAGTGAGGGCGAAATCTGTACACCTACGAGCTCATTGTGAACCAACAAGACCCGTTCACCTCCTCAATGAACTGATGTATAACTCTTGAATACATATACTCTACATATCTATCTGAATACAAGTTGTAACTACCCAGGGGGTTGCGCACGATCAACCTCATTTAACCTCTCAAATGGTGCCATACACCGGTTTGAGCTTGCATTTTTTTATTGTAGCCTTCATCGTTTGCCTTCACCAGGTACCCCATTTCAAATCACTAGGTTCAGAGATGCTATTAGGCATACACAAAAGTTTGCTAAAGTAGAACTCGATTTTTTGGCTCTGGGGCACTTACGAATTTTTGTCTCATCACCTCAGCCAGGCAGTGTTAAATTTAAAACCAATTATTTGAATACATGTAGTCCGTTATTTAAAAAAACATATTTGTTACGTAATATTTTATTTTAAAAAATAAACAGGAATTAAAACTCTGCGTGTTCTGCCAGATATAATAGAATTGTGTTCTTAGGATCATTGCTCTTGACGCAAGGAGCAAGTAAAATGCCAGTGCCAAAACTGTCCAACTCCGCTGGTCACACGTACGACGGCAACCATTACTTAGCAAAAGCCGTTCCGGTTACTGATTCAACGGTTCCATCGAAGGAGACAGGACCACCAGGCAACCAGCTTTCCATAATGGCCAGGTAGAACTTGCTGGTGAACTACTTTCTCCCTATTTTTTCTTGACGAGAAGGCATAGCGAGCACCTCGAGGTAGATAAATCTTAGCGTATAGAGATACCTCTTGGATCGTGAAGTAGCGGTCCACTTTTCGGCTGGGAAGCTTCATCGTGAATGACTTAATATTACCGTTTTCAAGGTTGCTGTATGCCACCTTCATTGCGGCTTGGAATTTTGAGTAACACAAAAGGACGCATACCTGATGGGACTCCTATCGCCATTCACGTGTTGGTCCGAGATTTTTCTCCTCCGAAATATCCGATTGGTCTGAAAAAAACGTGCTCCTTCCTCGATGTCTTGGTGACGTTGAGCGAACCGTGGAACGTTCTAGTTTACAGTCTCTTAAAGGGAACTACGCCTCGCTGGTATAGACTGCGACCTGTCGCCATGTAGGCCATTAGACCTTATGCTGCTCGTGCGTCGGCATCAAGCGGATCTTGATGATTTGTAGTGTCGTCGCTCTCCAAGGAACGACGTTTGCGCTAGAGAGGAAAAACGATTCGTTCGTATTATCTTTTATCGTCCGGAGATTACTGCTTCCGAGCTCTTTGACTACTACGCTGTCCCACCATTTGGCTGCTGAGGGCTCGCATCTCGGCTTGTTACGCTTGGCGACCTGGGAGTTCAGAGTGCGAGCGATGCATCGCTTGATGCGCAACTTGTCACTCATGCTGATGCCGATGATATCAACAGGTGCGTGCAGGTCAATGTTGAACCACGTCCTACACTGGTGGATGTTCGACGGATATGATAATGTTTTGGTTTTTGTCGTTGAATTTGATGTCCATAGCGGAGCACTGCGCGACCTGGACAGCTTGCCGTGCAGAGACTAGCACATCTGCATGACGCATAAGGTAGACCATAGGCGCGGCAAAGACGCGCTTGGTCGGACTTTCATCAACTGGGTTGCGTCTTCTCATCATTCTTGCTTTAAAAGAAGGGCACTAACTGCGCGAATATTGGGATTCAGATTGGACCAGCGAACTCGATTTCGTGCACAAGTTCGTTGCCGGTACGAAATTCGGCTTCTACGTGAGCAGATTAGCATGCAGCTATGCGGGTACTTAAGTACATACTCCTATTATGTATTGCAACTAACACGGAACTGGCATCGATAATAATATATTATTTTGCTTTCACATTGCAATAATTTATTATCTTCATTGTACAATATATTATCGTGGCATGTTCGGGAATACATATACTAGAGCGTCTGCGACTTAGGCTGGGAACAAGCAGTTTTTTTGCTGTTACAATTGCGGCCGGGAGAAATCCTGAGTGAAAAAAATGTACGAAATCCCATTAGAAGCAAACTTTCATGAGTCATTTTCCTATGAGTAGTGTGTACGGATGATGCTTCTGAAGATGTATCAGAAGATAGAACTACCAAATGGTTTCGAACTGCGGCATCCAAGTGGTAAAAGACCACGCCAATTCCTTTCGGAGACCGTGCTCCCCAAGCAATACCAACGAATCGCACCAACTTCAAACTGGCCGGAGGCTGAAGCAACTGCCGAAACAAACTTTCATGTTGAGTTATTTTCTTTCCTATATTCTCTCTTGAACATGTACGTTTCCGTTGATGCTTCTGAAGATGTATCAGAAGATAGAACTGCTTGCAAGTACGAACTTCAGCATGAAATGAAATGATGTGCATTATCGCGTAGCCAATTACACGTATGCCTGCGCTAGGCAACTGCAGCATCCAACTAGTAAGAAAAAAGACCGCACCAATGCCTTTCGGATGGCTGAACTGACTAAACATCATAGCAATGTGAAAACACCGTCGCAGTGCACATACTACATCCTTCGCTCAACAAGCAATGCAAATGAACCGCAACTGGCCGCTGCGCGGGCTTGCTGAAGCAACTGCCGACATGTTACTCGAATGTTGACCCAGGTTACGCTTACCCAGTACCGTGGAATTAATCTTGGGTGGGCTGTCTACAGCCTCTAACGAGGTGTTCCCAGTATAAAAAATTACGATAAACGATAACGAGAACTGCACCCCAGCATTCGTCTGCAGGGCATCGAGTCGGGCCTGGGCTGCTCCGCAGAGCGGTCACAGCCGTGACAGCTTCGGCCCAGCAAACAGATAAGGAATGCAAAATCTGCGACGTGTGAGCACTTGTTCTGGTGTCACGTGTTCTTCAGTTTATCGTCGTACATTCGTAAACCGCCTCGTCACCCAGATTGAAATTAGTGAACTGCCATGGGGAAGAGTGCGCGTGTGGGTGGCTTGCTGCTGCTGCTGTCGGTCCTGGCGCTGGGCTACACTTTCTGGGAGGAGCTGCAGTTGGCGCGGGAGACGCTGCAGCTCACGTACGAGCACCGCTCGCTGAGTGCGGACCGTGACACGCCATTCAAGAGCGTCACCGTCTACCGCAACGGATACTCGACAGGTGGCGTGCAAATGGAGCTTAGTGCGGAGCTGCTGGCCTCCCGCACTGGAGATGGCGAACTCGCGGCTTATCTGTCCCAGTTCGTTGCTGTCGAAGGGCTGCACGAATCCGTCGCTCAGGAGTCCGCATCAGCGGATGGGAGCAAGGAGAAGGAGCTCGACGTGCCTGGCGTCGTGGCGGACCGCGTGTTCAACGGCCAAGGACAACTACTGCAGACTTACGCGGACATTCTACCTGGCAATAGGCTGTATCTCGTTGCGCCGGGGCTGCTGTTCATGTGGCCTTTTGTGGAGCTCGGCCATCGCGTGACGGTGACGTCGCAGGCCAGCCCTACCAAGGAGCCGATGATCATTGAGTCCATTTCGGAGTCTCCACGGACATTCCGCTTGCACAACTTCTTCAGCGGCGAAGAAGCCGACAAGTTGATCCAACGTACGCTGGATATTGACGACCCGAGCAACAAGTTGCAGCAATCGTACGTGGGCCCGAATGACAACAAGCACAAGAGGCAACTGTCCAAGGAGCGCACGAGTGAGAACGCTTTCGATACGGTCTCGGAAACTGCGGTCAACATCCGCAAGCGCGTGTTCGACGTGCTGTCGATCGGCGAGTTCCAGGAGGACATGTGCGACGGTCTCCAATTGCTACGATACCGGCAAAAGCAGGCCTACATCGCCCACAAAGACTACTTCCCGGTGGACGCGACCGCAGACTTTAACTTCGACCCGCACAAGGGAGGCTCCAACCGCTTCGCCACCGTTTTCCTCTATCTCTCGGACGTCGCGCGGGGTGGCCAGACTGTGTTCCCGCTGGCGGACATGCCTGAAGGTCTCCCAGTCGAGTACGGACACCCTTTAAATGCTGCTCGCGACTTCGAGGCTGCTGGGGCTGAGCTGTTTGAGCCTGGCAGCTGGGAGATCGATATGGTGCGCAAGTGTTCGACCAAGCTGGCGTCGTATCCGTCCAAGGGCGGCGCCGTGCTCTTCTACAGCCAGAAACCAAACGGTGAAGTGGACCCCGTGTCGCTGCATGGAGGCTGCCCGGTGCTGGAGGGCACCAAGTGGGGTGCGAACCTCTGGGTCTGGAACAAGCGGCGCCACGGCCTGGACGTCGATGATACCGCGTGCACCGTGACGTTCACGAACCCGACGTCTAGAGAAGTGGGGCTGTACTGGTCCGGCACGCTCATGCACTCACTGGAGCCCGACGGCGGTAGCATCACGTACAATTCCTTCACGGGACATCAGTGGGTAGTAAAGGACGGCGATAACGTGTTGCTGGAGCTCCTGGTCGACGCTAAGGACGGTAAGGAACAGACCGCCACCGTCCCTCCGATTGAGGAGAAGGCCACTGCGCAGCCCAAGTCCAAAGCGAAGAAACGCAGCGTCAAACCGAAGTCCAGCAGTGATGCCAAGGCCAAAGACGAGCTGTAGACGGATTGGACGTGTCCTGATCATCAAAAAGGGTGCGTTTATCTAGTGTTAAGTGTTGTAGTTGCCTCTATGCCACACGGCGTTTCTTGCTCTTGCTGCTGGCGATGAAGACCTTCTCCAACAGCCCGTCGTCGCTCTTGAGCGATTGATTCTGCTTGCTGCTGGTAGGCGCCTTCTGGTGGAACGTGCGACGCACCTGCTGCATCGCGTCGTGTTTTGCTGTATCTTCTCCGTCCTGCTGCTTGTCGGCCTTGCGCGCCTCCATCTTCTCGAACTTCTTGGACTGGTCCACGCGCTCCAGGTACGCCTCGTTCTCCTTCTTGCCCTGCGCGATTTCCATGCGCAGCTTCTGGTCGCGAATGCGGTTCTCGTACGCGATCTTCTCGGTCAAGTGGTCCCATTTGAAGCCCTTGAGGTACTTGAGGTTCCACAGGTCGTCGTGGTAGTAGTCGCGCTTGCGGCCGCCGATCTGCGTCGTGTTGAGCATCTTGGCCACGCGCTTGGCCACCTTCTTGTCCTCGAACTCGATCCAGCCCTCCGTGTACTTCTCCCGGCGGTTGCCCCCCGAACTCACGCGCTTCTTGTGCAGCGACTTGTCTTCCGGCACCAAGTAGATGCGGTTCAGCTCGCCGTACTTGACAAGCAGCGAGCGCAGCTTCTCCGGCTTCATGAAGGGCGGCACGCGCGCGATGTACACCACGCCACGGCGCTCCGCCTTCTCCTTGAACTGCTCCATCTTCTCGTGCGACAGGCCGGCCAGCGGCTTGGCCGCAGCGGCCTTGGGTTTGGTGGCGGCAGCTTCCTCCGACGACATGCTCGTAGCTTGTTTGACTGGCGGGCCACACACCGTTTCGTGATTGTGTGCGGTACACCATAAAGGCAAAAAAACAAAAAGCTGATTCACAACTTGTGAAGCGACTTGTATGAACGAGCAGCTTGTCGTCTACTACTAACTTACTTGTTTATGAGTTAAATTACGGAAGTATGTGCACTTGATGCAGCACGCATAATAACATTCTGGCGGCCAGCCAGCTTTGCAGATTGCTTAGTGCGCATTGTCCTCGCTCAGGAAGTCGAACTGCGAGCAGGACGCCACGATCTCCTCGAGCGAGTTGGTGCTCCACATTTGCGGCCAGGTAGAGTCAGTCACGGGCTCATGGAAGTCCGTGAAGATCTCCATGAGGTCGCTCTCCGTTTTGGCGCCCAGCCAGGCTGCGCCGGCATCTAGGGCCAGCGAGAAGAGCGAGTCGTCCGCGGCCGGCGCGAACGGGTCACTATTCACAGCGTTGGCGCCTTCGTCCGCCGAGCGCGGCGAGTCCGACTGTTGCTTCACCAGCGTCGGGGCCTGCGGAGGCGCGGAGAGCACGGAAAAGTCCGCCACCTCTGGCATCACAACGTCTAGGTCCAGTTCCGAGACCTCGTCCTCGAGTCCTGTCACGTCGGTATTCAGCTGCCGCACTGCTGTCTGTGTCTCGGCTAAAGCTGAAATTTGTTGTAGCTGTTGTGTGGCCTTCTTCTTGATCGTTCTCTTGTTGCGCAGCCCTCGCTGCTGGCGCTCGTGCTTCTGGCGGTACTTCTGCGCATGTGTCATAGTCTGGCGCGAGTCCTTGGTGCCCACGTAGTCGGCGATGGCCTTCCAGGGCCCGGACGGGAACACGTCCAGTGCCACGAGGAAGCGCTCGTGCTCCTCGTGCGTCCAGGCCTTGCCCTTGTTCTTCTCGGCGGCAGTGCGCGCCTTACGCGCCGCCCGCTGCGCGCGCGAGCTCTTGCGCAGCGACTCCAGTAGCTTCTCGTCAGCGGGGGCCACGGACTGCACCAGCTCCTTTTGTACGCGCTTGGTGATCGTCATGCCGATGTTTCTATCGTCTATTGCGGCGCTGGTGTGCGGGGCTGCCAGCAAAATGGAAAGTGCGATCGAAGCGCCCTCGGCAGCCGCTGACATTCATTCTAGTCCATTTGTTGCCGTTCCTGCGGTGACCGGCGCGTGAGTGCCGGTCGTTGAAGACCATTGTCCAATCCGCTGCACGCATCTGTGATATCGGCTATTGCAGACAGAGTTGACTTGTTTTCTATGCAAATACAAGTTGTGGTTAAAACTACTTCGACGATGATAGTATCGCTATATGAAAAAGCTTATGGCCGCTATACCACGTGGTTAGCACTTCACTTGGGTTTTGTATGCCCACAGAGAAGACGGGCTCGGATCCTGGGAAGCGAAGCTATCGCCGAGCGGCCGCTATACAAGCCACGTTGCTACGCCGCCCACGCCTTGCTGGCCACACGTGGAGACCAGCGAGCTGCGCTGCTCGCTGGACTTTTGAGTGGCAACCAGCCACGGACTGCCATCTTATCGTGCCGTTTGGAGGCAGTCCGACATTCAGCGCACGATGCAAGGTGCGGCGGCTTCCGCCGAGAGGAACGCGCGTCCAGCATTCCCGTGGCGGCGGCGATGGCTACAGGGGAACTCGCTTGGGAGTGCAGACTACAAGTAGCGCGGCCAGCGAGGTGCTCCAGCGCAAGCTGAAGTGTATATAACCAACCCTGTTCGTCAGAACACGCAATTCGAGCCAAGATACACGAGTTGCAACAGTCGCAGACAGAAGCGGCGACGGGATACATGCTGCAGCTCGGAGCTAACGCCTGCCTGGTGTCGGACCAAGCAAGATGCCCTTCCTGCTGCACCCGACGGAGCTGCGACGAGTGTTGCCGCCGCTGAAGCTTGTCAACTGACAAATCAGCCGCTGGACCGGTGGAAATCCTTTTCGAGCAGCCGTGCATCCGGCCGTCATCGGGGACGACGACGACTCCCGTCCTCCCCGCTCCAGATGGCCGCGATGACTTCACCAGCCTCGTGTGCAAGAGGGATCGGATCTAGGTCGCAATTCCGCAGCACAGGGCCCAAGCCTCGCGATGGAGAAGCCGTCGTCCGGACGACACCAGGATACTTCGTACAAGCTTGTCACGAGGCGAGCCGCCCGTGCTCTTCGCGGCGAGACACGCCGCGAGCGCTCATTTCTCTTCGTTGAATAGCCTTCACAATGCGGCGCCGGCGCGCTTGGTGCTGGACATGCGACTCGGCTGGAGCGGAGAGAGAGCTCGCAGTGGCTGTTCCACTGGCACCGACCGTTGCAAGCACGCCGCTGTGGGCCGGAGCTGGACACGACGAGACGATGCTGCCGCGGACGTGCAGGCTCCGATGGCGTCGGCAAACGCTGTGTTGGCGAGGATTGACCTGGTGCTGCTCGAATTGCCGCCGCGTTTTCGTCTCACTGATGTGCAAGACGTTCGCTTTGCGCTTCCTAAACCTCTGCCCGGCAAGGATCTGCCGACGCCAACCGCTCAGTCATCTCGGCCACACAGGCGGCCTGGGTAAAGCTCCCTCTCGCCTCAAGCGGATTATGATCTCGGCGAGCGCGATCCCGCGACGGGGGGCTGCTCGACAGGATACAGCGGCGTCTGCGACGTGCTCCGGCAAGGTGCACGAAGTTGAAAGGGGCGAGATAGAGCGAGCATGCACGCTGAGAGAAGCGCTCGTCGACTCCGTCCTTTGGCGCGCCGCGCAATACCATCCTTGGCATCCTGTGTCCTGCGCTGCGGTCGGAGATTGCGATATGAAAGCCGCTGCTGGAAGATCTTGTGCCGGATGCCAGCCGCGCTGCATCAGGCAGCGCTCATATCTTGGCTTCCCACAGCGATATGGCTCCACTCGACACCTGACTTCAACTCGGCCGGACTCCTGCGCACGAGTCGCCAGCAGCGATCGATCAGCGCCTCCGTCGTGTGAGCATGGCCTGCAGCAACGGCAACGGCAACGGCAACGGCAACAACGGATTTGCTTGGCAAGATGACGCTCCCGCGCCGAGGGAGGCAACACATCGCTTCGTGCAGAGACGTTAATCGACGCCGTGGCGACGTGGGTGCGCTGGGGTTCTGGCGGTGGTGCCCTGTTATGCCCGCTACCAGTGCTGTGCGCCGCGGAGCAGAGGCGTCGACGATTGCGCGCCGTCAGCAAGTGAGCGAGCGCTGCGGCGATCGGGCAGCTAGCACGAAATACTTCCTCTGCTTGTTGCTGCTGCTGCTTGGTGGTGCCGCTGTCGCTGCAGCTGCGCTGGTACCCTCGTTGCCGCTGCCAGCACGACTTGGTGCGAATGCGCACTGGTTTGGTGCCACTTCAACGGCCGCTTGGATCGGCGCCCCGTCTCGTGGACGTCCGCTGGCCAGTGAGCCGCTGAAATGATACCGAACCCATCTGAAGCGCAGCGGTCACAGCCGGGCGTCCCCCGCGCGAGTGACTGGCGTCCCCCATAGTGCCTGCGAAGCGACCATTGCGTGCGGCCGGCCTCTTGCGCAGGCGTTCCAGTGCGGGCGGCGTCTGTGGTCAGCGCCGCGAGCGCGCCGCCGGAAGGGCACTACAGAGACATGAGTCGGCGGCGGCCATGGCGGCGTTCCCGGCCCGGTCGGCTTCGCAGCGCTGCTGCTGGGCTACCCACGGTGTGCTGTGTCGAACCCCATCGCGTTGCACGCGTCCCGTTCGAATTTCATGCTGTGTGGGACTGTGGGCCGGGCAGAGTCTGCCACAGACGTCCGAGGGTGGTGCCGAGCTGCGGGCAATTTGGTCGACGGTGACGGCAAGGACGAAGCTGCTGGCGTTGACGGCCGCGAGGATAACGCTGGTAGCCGTTCGTGCGCTGGCATGCAGGGGCAGGTTCGCTGTTGCGGGCGCCGATCGCGACGACGGGATCCGATGTCCTGAAGCTCGGCGCCTCAGCGCGCTTCGACGTGTGGGGCGAGAGAGTTGAGCCGCGCCGCTGAAACCACGGTGGATGTCCCATGGAACGTGGACTCGGCTCGGCGCGCAAAGAGGGGCTAGCGGAGGGCAACTTTGGGCACTGGAAGGGGTAATTCGCGGTATGAGAGGCGCTATCTCGCGGTCTGGGCGGGCATCTTGCATACAATGCATGCGTGCAGCGCCGCCCGCTATCCTGCGCTTGGGCCGTCGCAATTCCCGCTGTACCAGAGCCTAAAAGCGGCATTTACGACGGCAATTCGGACGCGATGTTTAGCCTATGCCCAGCCGCGTCAGCAAATAGGCGCGTGAGCGGCTCGGCCGGGGAGAGGCACGAGGAGAGGGGCCGAGGGAGCTGCCAGACGCCAGACGCGCCGCGCTCGATCCTGTGTCAGTTGAAGATCTTCCTCGGGCGTGGCAAGTGCCGGTAGCGCGGCGAGAAGCAGCAGAAGACAGGCCAGCAGCAGCAGCAACCGAAATGTCGTTCACCAACATGGTCGAGAGCGCGGCGGCGGCGAGCGAGTGGACGCAGCAGCAAATGGAGGAGACCAAGCCGGCGCCCGAGGGCCGCGGGCTCTGGTCGCCCGAGGAGCACCGCCTCTTCGTGGACGGCATCAAGCTGTTCCCGTCCGGGCCGTGGAAGGACATCGCCAACCACGTGGGCACGCGCACGGCGCGCCAGACCATGACCCACGCGCAGAAGTACCGCCAGAAGATCGCGCGGCGGCTGCGCAACGTGCGCATGAGCGGCAAGCACAACCTGCCGTTCCTCATGGACCGGTCCTCGCGCTTCAACGCGCTGCTGAGCAGCGACGAGCAGTTCAACGACTCAATCCTGGCCACGTCGCTGGCCATCGCGGCCGAGCGCGAGCTGGACGCGCTGGGCGAGCTCGGGGACGGCAGCGCGTCGCCCGTGCAGATGCAGATGCAGATGCAAATGCAGATGGGCATGAGCCCCGCGCAGCCCAATGTCATGGAGTCCATGGCCCCCAGCAGCAACATGTACCAGAAGCAACTGCCGCTGGCAATAGACTTCTCCTCCACGGAAGGCAACCCGTACTACCTGGACGGCCCGTCCTACGAGCCCAGCGACATTGAGTTCGACAAGTGCATGGACTTCTTGATCGAGACCTTCCACCGCGAGAACTGAGTGAGTGGTCGTGGCTGCCGGCGCGCCCCGGAATCGAAGCGTATTTATTTGATGAGACCCGGCGGGCGGCGTCTGGTGGCTCCCGAACGAGCACTAGAGACAGCGAGGGAGGAAGAGCGTGCCGTCGTCGTAGAGCCCGCGGACAAGTGCGCGGGCGAGCGAGAAATTGTTAAAACAGTAATATATTATGGTAAAGAGCCGTCCTTTGAACGCAAACAACGCTGTCGTCGTCGAGGAGGAGCTCCATGCCATGCTCGACGTCGGTCTCACCACGCACGCTGACTGGAAAGATCGCGGTCACCGTTATAGGTCGACCTGCACCATTCCTCCAGCGGGAACTTCAAGACACGCGTGTCAACCGCAATTTGATCCGCACCCTTGAGGCGGCGCGACCGCCTTCGGTCTGAAGATGGCAGCAGTGGTGGCCTGACGTCGCGCTGCCATTCATCATGCCAAGCCCTGATTTGGCTGCAGACGGGAGCGGCCTTCACAGCACGTTCCCGTGCGCGGGATTTGCCTGCTCATCAAAAAGACAAGGACCCCCCAAGTTGCTCTGCGAAACACGCTTGCTCGGGAGTGCTGCCCTTCGATCTGTCGTGTCCACTTTGCCGATCTTTGTTGGGTCAAGCAGCGAAAGCAAGGGCCAGCGCCGTCCCATTCTGTCCGCGAATTGTTGAGACCGTCACGGTAGTCGCGCGGCGATGCTCCATCAAGTCAAGCCCTCCATGCTCTTGACGTCAAGTGGCGCACTGGCCAGCTGCTGCGGACACGGCGTGTTCGCACCTTGGGGCTACGGATCTCACCTAACGCGGAAGCTTCATTGGCGGTGGACAGATGGACAAGGCTGCTGCACGAACATCAGCTGCACTTCGGCCTGCGCTTCCGTGTTAGAATTGGATCGCTCGAGATCGACGGATAAGTAAGTGGTGAGTCATCTGCTCATGGGCTTGTGCGGATTTAGCCGAAAGCTCGGTGCGGACATACGAGAAGGTTGAAGTGCCCGTCCCTCAGCATTACCGACACATTGGATTCTCTTCCAAAGGCCCGTCGACCGCCGGCCGACACTAGCGAACGGCGCGTGCGGTTCCATTCCACTCGCTTCTGTGGCCGAAAAAATGGTCGACGAGATGAGCTCCTGCGGCTGACAGGGCACACGATGGCCGCTCGTGGCTCGGAGCCTCGAACGCCTGAATATTTGAGATCTCAGCTGATACGGGGCTCTCTCTCCTCGTCGCCGACTTTGGAGCTCATTCGGCAATTGTCTCCGTCTTGCATACACCCCTCAACTCAGCCATGCCCTGCACTACCGCCACCAAGAGCCGACGCAAAGGCAGCCGGCCGCGGCTCAGCAAGGAGGGCGAGGGCGTCTGGACCGCCGCCGAGCACGCGCGCTTCCTCGAGGCCCTGGAGCTGTACCCGCACGGGCCCTGGAAGCTCGTGGCCGCCTACATCGGCACGCGCAGCACGCGCCAGGCCATGACGCACGCGCAAAAGTTCCGCCAGAAGCTCGAGCGAAGGCGGCGTGGCCTGCGCCGCCCGCAGGCCAAGCGGGCCACAAGCCAGCCGTCACTGCAGCCCGAGACGACGCTTGAGACGGCAGACATGCTGAGCTTCGAGCACCTGCTGGCGGCAGACGCGGACAAGGCCTACTGGAAGGACGGCTCCGTGCTGGAGCCCCTTCCTCTCTCGACCGCCGGCTTGTGCGTGGAAGCGGAGCCCACGTGGGTCGACGACTGCTTCGCCTTCTTCGTCGACAGCTTCTCCTGCTGAAAGGCTGAGCCCTATGTGTACACGGAATCCACTGTGAATATGCACGACTTCAAGCTGCACTACATGTAGCGTCACTACGCTGATACCGTGCTTCTTGTAATTCAAAAACTTGTTCAATGTTTCGTTAACTTGTACTACGTGCAGGTCGATCATACGCGCTCCATGTCTTGCTCCCGTCTGACGTCGTTCTCGTCTGAACTTCTGCTCTGTTGAAAGCAACACAATGCGCGGCATCGGCAGCAGCAGCAGCAGCAACAGCAACAGCGTCGGCGTTTTCTTCGAGCTTGTCTCCGTTCTGCCCTGGAGTCCAGGCTGGACCACCATATGTCAGCAAGGCCTTCCAATGCGCCAGTACAGCAGTTGAAGGCGAACTGGCACCAGCAGCTTGGGTCCACATCAGCACCATCGCCTCCGCTCGCGAGCATGAGCACCATCAGAGACGTGAACCCGAGAGCCATGCCGGCCATCGCGACAGAGAAGAGGAAGCTCAGGACGATGTCCGTATAGATGTAGACCACGCCAAGTGCATACTCGTCCACAGCCACCACCTCGAACATGCACGTGGCGTCCCACGCGAACCACAACAACATGACGAGCTGGAAGAGAAGCGAGTACCCGAATGCCGAGCCCGTCACGAAGCGTGTGCCGAACGCCATGAACAGCGCACAAGAAGCGCAGACCACCGCTGCGAATGCCAGCGCGCCAGCCAGTAGAGGCGACATGAGGTGGCGCTGTGCGATGTAGCCCTCTCCGTCTTCGTCTTTCAGCCGTACGCCGACCAGCAGCACCATGAGCAGCACCCACGCGAAAGTGGCGCCGCAATTGAAGAAGCCGATGTGCGTGTCGAATGACACGCCAAGGGCGACGAACGTGGCGGCTTGAGCGGCACTGAACCAAGCCAGGATCAGCATGTTGACGTAGCTTCTACTGCGGTAGTAGTAGAGCACGCCGAGCAGCACGAACGTCAGCGCCGCGGAGACGCCCAGCAGCACGGGGTTGTGCTCCATGAAGGTCGGCGTCACTCGGTCACGCACGGGCGGGTAGAAAGTGGCGAGACCGACGGCGAGCCACACTACCAGGAGCTGCAGAGCCAGTACCAATAGTAATTTGCGACGGAAAGCGGCTTGAGGACCTAATGGGAGCGAAGTGCTCACGTCCAGCAGCTCCGCGGAGACGTATCCCTTGCTCCAGCATTCCATTCGGCGCACGACGTAGTCGGGTTTGGTTGCGGTTGGAAGCGGGAGGACGGGCGTGGCCACCGCCTTCTGTCGAGCGTGGATCTCCTCAATGCTGTTGGTCAGATCGAGCAGCACGAAGTCCACGCCCGAGTCCCGAGTCGTCTGTAACGCCGCCATGTGCACCAGAACGTCGGTTGGAATGTGGACGTTGGCGATGTGAGCGGCGCACATCAGGCCTGACAGCGCAAAAATCCTGGTAACGGAGCCTTCGTACGCGCTGCTGGAAACTCCTGGAAGCCTCTTCAATTCGCCTTGCATACCGGGGACAGGCACTCCGGGGCTGGACTGTTTCACGTGGCTGAGGCTTGGCGTTAGGCAAAGGTAACGGGCTCGCTAGTTCACAGAAGAATGCGCGCCTGCTCTCTGCAAGTAGCGAGGCCCAAAGCCCCTAGCTGTCATCGGCTTCATCTTCGCTATCCTCGTCACTATCGCCGATAAAAATCCTGCGGCGGAGTCCTTGCTCGTTGAAGCAAGGACTGTAACTCCAGATTGAAGGCTGCAGCGACTGCGTTGTCTCCTAATGCAGTGGGAAGGGGCCCACGTGGTCGTCTACGCGGTGGTGCACGAGGTAGAGCGAACATGGCGTCCGCTGCAGGAGGAGGAGGCACGTCGCTGCTTGTCTGAAGTGGTGGAGGGTCATGATCGACTTGCTTCGTACGACCTGGCTGCGTCTGAGCTTGACGGTGCGCCAGAACATCCTGCAGCTCCCGTACGAAATGAGGCGTTGGGCCCGCAGATGACTCCGTAGCTGGGAGTTCCTGTTGCTTCAGCAGCGCCTGTAGATCGAAACCTTCGTCGCCAGTGCTCGTGCCAGTGAAAACGACGGTGCAGTTGGGGTCTTCCGAGGCTGGAACAGACGGGGAGGCCAACGGGATCGGCGTTGACTCACGGTCCCCGCTTTCCTGAACGTCGTTCTCGTCAACGTTTGGCCTGTTGGTTGCTGCACCAGTCAGAGCGTTCAATTCGTCCTTGTAGTTGCTCCACGCCTCCTGTAATTGCCGAGTCACAGACCGCATCGCTTCTCGAGAACTCGACAAGCGCTCAGCCGCTGATTCCTGTACGAGATCGTGCTGTGCTGCGATCACCAGAGCAGTAAGCGTCTCGCTCGTCGATCGCAGCTCCTGGAGTTGTGCAGCGACGCCTTTCACGCGAGGATCGACTGCAACTGAAGGCTCCGTTCTCTGTTTCTGCGCTGAGAACGTAGTTTCGCAGGAAGAGGCCAGCATCGCTACAGGATCGCGCGTCGTATTCCACGCCTCGAGGTCATCCGAGTGCTCGTTCACTGCTGCAACGAGTTGCTCAACAGCAAGTCTCTGCGAGCGCAATATGCGAAGAAGATTGCTATCCGCTCCAGGTTCAGATCGACATGAACAAGCGCGTGCCAGTTCTCGTACGAGGACTGTGTGTACGGCATTTTCAAGCAGCAATACGCTCCGGTTGCGCTGCTTTGCCAGTGCCGTTAGCAGTAAGGACGGGGCCTGGTCGTCCCCGATGTCCTTGTCCTCAACCGGATCTCGAGCCTTGTTGCTAGTCGACTTCGCTCCTTCCTGCAGCAACTCCGAGGCTCCAAGTTGCAGCTGGTCGTTCACCGCTCGAAGCTTCCTTCGCAGCGGTAGACACCGCAGCTGATTCTTCAGAACGAATGCAGCAGCCCCATTTTCGCCGTCTCCGTCGTCACCTGCCTCGACGTTGCTGGTCTCCAGCCTGCCGACGGGCGGCAGCAAACCGTTTCCAAGTCGAAATCCGCGGCTCGCCAGCTCTGCACGCTTGACCAACGTCAGACTCGCTGTAAAAGCTGCATTCAACTTCTTCAATGCATTTCCAAATACTTGCAACGAGCCCACCAGGTGCCTCGCCCGCTGTGCGCACCAAGCAAGCAGCAACCGCACACCGAGCTCCAGACCCAGCAGAACGAAAGCAACGACTGCGACGCCCCACCCCATCATCTCCAGCCAAAGCATTCCTTCACTCGGCCATCCAGCCGCCCCCAGCACCGCCAAGACACCACCAGCCACCGCAACCGATGCACGAACATCCGTCCTCCTCACGTCCATTTCACTCAGCACTTCACTCAGCACAAGCCAGCTATTCCTCGACGTAGCAGCGAGGACAGCCGTGTCACTCGCCGCCGCTTGCTGCAGCTCTTCTCTACAGACACAAAACCTCGTCACCACTCGCCCCAATGCATCAACCGTTGACACCAGCTCACCGGATCGTCGGGTGGAAACTGCAAAGCTCAGGGATCAGCTGCCGTATTGCCACCAACTTGACTCGGCGTCGCAGTCGCTGGTCCCATTGTCGCCAACTCCAGCTTGTCGCGACTCGCGGTCTCCGTCGCCTGGTCACAGCTCGAGGCTTTGCCAATAGCTGCGCAGCCGACGCATCTCCAGCCTCCGCCTCAGCGTCAAGCTCTGCCAAATACACAACACAAAACGACTAAGTACACAACACCAGAGCGTCGCAACTACAAGCCCTCATCGACCATTTACCAGCCAGATACTGCCCAAGCGCGGAGCTCTTCGCCACCGCGATCTCCATCATCACAAATGTGTGGCTAAAGTAACGCTATCGTCTCGATGTGGACCACACCGATCAATACCAGACCGCATTTTGAGATTTAGTCCGTGTTTAGTCCGCGCGAGCCGTTACGGGGTCATTCACAGATCGCACACGTGGAGCCCACAGTGACTATGGTGAGGGCTTGGCTGCTGCTCGCGGTGGCGGCGCTGGCGCTGACGCCGACGCCTATTAACGCCGTGGACCGCAGCAAGTTCCGCACGTGCGAGAAGACGCAGTTCTGCAACAAGTTCCGCAACGTGCAGCGAGAGGAGCTGCCCACTAGCTTCCGCGTTCTCCGAGACAGTATCATCCAGGACGCTGATGCCCAGTTGGTGCGCTTCCAGCTGCAGGATGGCGGGCCAATGGCGCTCGAAGGCTCGCTGGCCTTCGTTCTGGGCGAACAGCAATCGGCGCTGCCGGCGCTGCGGGTGCGGCTTGGGGAGAAGTTCGCGGACCCGAAGGACCCCAAGTCCCGTTGGACCAGCCCCGACATACTGGAACCCACGGCGGACCAGACGCGGCCACTGCGTCAAGTGACGGCACAGGAGGCCGGACTTAATACTCCAATTAAGGAGGACGAGGTGCTGCTCTTCGCCCCGGAAGGAAAGGAGACGCAATTGGTGGCGGCCATCAAGATCGCCGAGTCTTTCGGCGTGGATCTTTACCTGGACGGAGAGAAGGTGATGTCGACCAATGACGACGGACTATTCCACTACGAAGTGCGGCAGGACCGCGCGGAGGCAGAGGCCCAGGCGGAGAACGCGGACCAGGGGGCGGTGGATGCCCATGAAGGCAAGACCATTGTAGACTACGGAGAGGACGGCCTCGCCATCTATGATGACGGCACGGTGCAGAAGAAGGAGGAGCACTCGGCCACGGCTACGGCCACCGTGGGCGCTGACGGCAAGATGGAAGGCTGGGAGGAATCCTTCGGGGGCCACACGGATCAGAAGAAGTTCGGTCCCAGCTCCATTGGACTGGACGTGGCTTTCCACGGATTGGCCGGAGCGCCTCGTACGTTGTATGGTATCCCGGAACACGCGACGGATTTCGCCCTGAAGGACACGATTGAAGCGGACGAGGACGGCGGGGAGAAGAGGAAGGCGGCCACGGACCCGTACCGGCTGTACAATCTGGACGTGTTCGAGTACGAACTGGACAACCCCATGGCGCTCTACGGCTCGATCCCCGTGCTTGTGGCGCCCAACAAGCACAACACGGTCGGCATGTTCTGGAACAACCCGAGTGAGACGTTCGTGGACATCTGGACGAACGAGGACGCCCACAGCAAGACGAGCCACTGGCTGAGCGAGTCCGGAGTCTTCGATCTGTTCCTGATGGCCGGTCCCACCAGCGCGGACCTGTTCTCGCAGTATACGCTTCTCACGGGCCGCGCGCAGCTGCCGCCGCTCTTCGCGTTGGGCTACCACCAGTGCCGCTGGAACTACAAGAACGAAGCCGACGTGGCGCGCGTGGACGCCGGCTTTGACGAGCACTTGATCCCGTACGACGTGCTGTGGCTGGACATTGAGCACACGGACGGCAAGCGCTACTTCACGTGGGACGAGCACGCTTTCCCGACGCCCAAGGACATGCAGGAGTCGGTGGCCCGTACCGGCCGCAAGATGGTGACGATCGTGGACCCGCACATTAAGGTGAGTCAGTCCAAGGACAAGCAGCCGTACTACATCCACACCGAAGCGGAGGAGCTCGGCCTCTTCGTCAAGGACGAGCAGGGCAACGACTTCAAGGGCTGGTGCTGGCCCGGCGAGTCCTCGTACGTCGACTTCACGTCGCCCATAGCGCGCGCCTGGTGGCGTCACCAGTTCCGCTACGAGAACTACCAGGGCAGCACGCAGCACCTGTACACGTGGAACGATATGAACGAGCCGTCGGTCTTCAACGGACCGGAAGTGTCCATGCGCAAGGGCTGCATGAGCATCGCCGGCGTGGAGCACCGCGAGTGGCACAACCTGTACGGCATCCTCTTCCAGCGATCCACCATGGAAGGCCAGCTCGTCCGCCAGCAGCCGCCGCCGGCGCCCTTGTCGGCCTTCGCCGAGGAGCTGGAAGTCACGTCCACCACGCAGCGTCCGTTCGTTCTTTCGCGCGCGTTTGCCGCTGGTTCGCAGCGCTACGGAGCGATCTGGACAGGCGACAACACGGCCGACTGGGGCCACCTCCGGTACGCGACCAAGATGCTGCTGTCCATGTCGGTAGCCGGCCTGACCTTCGTGGGCGCCGACGTGGGCGGGTTCTTCGGCAACCCGTCCGCGGAGCTGCTCACGCGCTGGAACCAGGTGGCGGCCTACCAGCCCTTCTTCCGCGGCCACGCGCACCACGACTCCGCTCGTCGCGAGCCCTGGGTGTTCGGGGAACCGACGACGTCGCGCGTCCGCGCGGCCATCCGCGAGCGCTATTCGCTGCTGCCGTACGTCTACACGCTGTTCCACTCGTGCCACGCGAGCGGCATGCCCGTCATGCGGCCGCTGTGGGCGCATTTCACGCAGGAACCGCAGAGTTTTAGTGAGGAAGACCAGTTCCTTCTTGGTGATGCATTGCTAGTGAAACCCGTCGCGGAGGAGGGCGTGGAGGCCACGCACGTGTTCCTGCCGTCCGATAACGCGGACGGCAAGACGGTTTGGTACCAGGTCACGGACGGCTACAAGCGGCTCTTCGGTGGCAAGACGCACGAGAACGTGCCGGCGCCGCTGGACGCCATCCCGGTGTTTCAGCGTGGCGGGACCATTCTGCCGCGCAAGCAGCGAGTGCGCCGCAGCTCGGAGCTGATGCGCGACGACCCGTTGACGCTCGTGGCGACGCTGGACGAACACCTGGCGGCTCGCGGTGAGCTCTACGTGGACGACGAGCGCACGCTGGCCGCTGAGCTGCAAGGTGAGGGCACACTGGTGTCGTTCCAGCTGACCAAAGAGGGTCTGCGGTCCACGGCGACGGCGGCGAAACCCGAGGGCAAACGCTACTCGTCGCTCATGTGGGTGGAGCGCATTGAGATCTACGGCTTCCAGGCGGAAGCGAACCTGCCCAAGCAGGTGCTGGTGGGCGGAGAACGCGTCGTGGACTTCCAGTACGACGCTGCAAAGGACCGACTTGTGCTGCGCAAGCCGCAGGTGCTGGTCACAGACGACTGGGAGCTCCGTTTCGTGTACGACCAGGCGCTCGAGTGATTGCAAGCGGATCTTGAGCAATGGACTTTCAAAAATCAGATAAAGGACAGGCACAGAGCAGCAATTGCGGCTGAAGGTCAATGCACAATACAAATTGACCGACTGGAGTCGACCGTATCACATTTATCACATTGGGTTTTGCATGTTCGGATCTGCACGGCGCTCGACGCATTACGACACGGAAAGCGATGGGTTAACACTCAAAAGAACGCATGGAGTGCATGTATGTAATCTCTGCAAGCGCAGAGAGCAGAGACTCCGCCGGCTGTCCTCGCTGTTAGATGCGGCAAGTGAGCCTCACTAGTCAGCACTGCTGACTAGCTGACTCAGCAGCTATTATAGTCAGATGTCAACCCAACTCTTGGTGTCCGGAAAGGCTGTACGAGCGTTACTCGCGTACTTCAACTTCGGTTTGCGCTGTTCGTGTCTGTCGCTCGATCGTATTCGCTGGACTCGAGCGCTGCTGCTGCTGGCAGATTCGACTGCGCTCGCTCTGCTCCTAGTGCTGCACGCTGTCGATGTCATTGCCTTCATGGAGAGCGAATGCAGTGGTGACGGCAATGGCGCGGCATCGAAGTCGAACACGCCAGCTGGCGATCAGGACGCGTCGCCTTCGCCTGTAACATGTAACGGCAACTGCAACTATAAGATCAGAGGAGACTAAAGCTCTCGACCGCAAGAACGTATGGTCGCGCTCGTCTCTCTGGACGCAGCGCGGGAAAGGAAAGGCTCGGTGCTCGGTGCGTGCTCACCACGACTCGGACGGTGCCGCCAGACCTGAGCTCATTCTCCTTTTCTCCTTACTCGAGGCAAGCCTCCAGTCCCCTCCCGTCCACGATGAAGCTCAGCGCCATCCTCTTCTTCGCCGGCCTCGCCACGGCCACCGCCGCCTCGTCCTCGTCGTCTGCCACGAGCTCCGCGGCCGGCACCGTGGCTCCCGATGCCTCTTCAACCAGCACGGCGGCCAGTACGGCCAGCTCTTCGGCCACGGCTACGACGGCCAGCTCGGGCACTCCTACGGCCACGGTATCGGGTGAAGACCCGTTCGCCAGCCTCAAGACGCAGACGTACCCTGAAGACGCGTACCACATGCCTGCGGTCCGCGCCGTGCACGCTCGTGTCCAGAGCGACGCGCCAATCCTCGTGGACGGCGTGTTCGTCTCGAGCTTCGGCGACGGCGAGCTTGAAGCCGGCTACCTCAGCGCCATGGACACGGTCAACACGGCGTCCGTGGAAGGCGCACTCATGTACGTGCAGGCCGAGGGCATCAACGTCAACGTCCGTGCCGAGGAGGAGCGCTGCGAGCGCAAGTCCGGCATGTCCAACATCGTCTTCTACGAGGTGGTGATCGTGCAGACGAACGAGACGTTGGCCCAGTTCCAGGACTCGTGGGGCAAGACGCCCGAGTACGGGCCCATGCTGCCCATGGACAGCGGCAGCTGCACGCCCCTTTCTGGGGACGACGTCTTCCCCGCTGGATGTCTGCAGTTCAATGGAGACCAAGGGCAGCCCAACGTCGGTCCCTTTGTGGGCGGCGGCATCAAGGACGACGATGTCCGCGCCCCGTACCCGGACAACTATTGGTTCTCCTTCCCGGGCACGTGTCCGCTGAAAGGCTGGGGCGACAAGACCGACGAGTGCCGGGAAACCACTCGTAAGGGGCTGTGCAGCTATGGCGAGGGCCCGGACGGCGTGGGCTGCACCTTTGCCTACAACATCCTAGGCTGGGTGGCCATTGACGACGTCGTGGGCATCACCGCCCTCGAGAACGCCGAGACCGGATCCACGTACGCCAACTTCACCGAGTGGTGCATGGCAGACTCGAACAACACGGAGTTCGCGGCCGATGCCGAGACGGGCGAGATGGAGACGGGCCTGCCCTTCTGGGAGGACCCGTTGAACTCGACGGCCAACGCGGCCCGTGCGGAGGCTGTTGTGGCCAAGTACGAGGAGATCCTAGCTTCCGGCTCGTCGCAGATCGAGGACTCAATCATCACGGCTTTCCGCTCGCTCCCCACGCCCGAGGAACTCGCGGCGCTTAACCCGCCCTGCTACGAGACGGTGGAGTCCTGCGGCTCCGGCAATGGATGCAAGCGCGTGGGCTACTCGCAGCTGTGCACGGAGTGCGAGGCTGGCGAGGGCTGCGAGACCAGCGGCAGCGGCTTCGTGTACCCGACGCTGGAGAAGGCCTTCACGGAGCTGTCGGAGAACGAGACCACGACGGAAGTCGCCGGCGACAGCAACAGCACCAGCAGTACCGCGTCGGACTCGGCTGCGGGCTCCAGCAGCAGCAGTGCCGCCGCCCCCATGACTTACACGATTGCGTCCGTAGCAGTCGGACTCATGACCGCCGTGCTTGCCCTGTAAGCCAGTTGATTAGAAAAAGACCGAGAGACGCTTTCGGTCTGTGTCCATTTCGCTTTCGAGCTTTTGCCAGTAAATAAAAAGGTTTACAGTTTGTCAAAAACTTGTTTTTTCTCCTCGTTTTATCATATCGTTCCTAAGTTGAAAGACATGGAAACGTTTGTGGCATTTCTAATTGAGCGTTCTTCTTGACAACTATTTCCAGCGACGTGAGTTAATAGTTTACCACTTCGGGCATGGTATCGCTGCTTCCGGCAGTGCGGGTGGCGCCGACCTTGGGCCCTCCGACGCCTCGAGAACCGAGTGTGTTTGTCAGCACGGCGTGACTGTTGCTGTCATCCTGCGCGATACCAGTGTCAGTGTGGTGGTTTCGTGGATCATGACTTTCGGAATGAGCTATGGGAGCGTCATAACCAGCTTGTCCGTTTCCAAGCAATTACCCATGGACTTCGCCGTGTCAGCTCTCGTGACGTCCAAGCTCCTCAACTGGGTCTTCGTTATTGCTACACACACGACACTCTTTCTTCAGCAGCATTCCAGGGCACGTTCACTGCCGCCTCATCGACGTCTCTCGGCACTTCGCTGTGGCTGGGCAATAGCCCAAAAAACAGCACCGATCTTCATCACGTCCAGCATCGGCGTGCTCGTGTTGGGCGTTGCTGTCTACCACGTCACACCAACAGTTCGGCATTCCAAGATTCACGTCTACGTGGATCTACTGCTCATGTACGTGGACATCATTGCTGTCACCGTAGCGTCTTTCTCAACCTTAAAGGAACATTTGAATGAATCCCAGTTGAACGCAAGAAGAAAGCCGATCTGCGGATCGCGCCGACCTCGCCGAGACGTAGCGAGATACATCAAGGCATTCCTCCTGCTAACTCCTATTCTGCTGGCGGCGCACGTAGCGGGTGTCTACGCGCAGTTCGCAGGGACTCTGCCTCTGCGCTCGAGATTAGACATGATTCTGTTTGCAATCAGCTCCATGGTGTTGAGGGCGCTGATGCAGGAGTTGATACGACTCTACGTTCTACGAAGCCGCTTGTACAGTGCTCGCATTATGGTCGTGGTCATCGGCATCCCCACCATTTCCATCGACACTCAGATGCGCATTGCACTCCTACTTGTGCACAACAGCAGCTCGCAGGTATCTGGTACTTTCGCGATGGCGATGATCGAATTCCTTGTTCGGTGGGCGAAAACGAAGCTCGTATATCGACATATTCGCCACCAATGTGCACGAGGCCTTCGTAAAGCCAGAGCCAGCATTTCCAACGTGCTGCAGACCTAATTCGGCGCTTTAGCTCGCGGACAACTGCCCCTCACGAGAAAACCATCGAGGGACCGTCGGAGCGACAGCAAAGTCGAACTGCTTCTTTGGTCGAGTTCGGGTTCTGGAAGGACCGTCTGCTTCGGCATCACGCGGCCGAAGTGTATGTGGATATGCTGTCCGAGTACGTGGCGATGGGCTGTGCCTACGCGGTTGTGGTCATTTTCTGGGAACACCCATGTATTATATAATATCATGCATATATAATACCTCCTAGCCCGGTGAACCACTTTCGTCCGGATCGGAGTTAGAAAGGCTTTCGGTGGCGCAACTACAGCTCTCGTTGGTCGGGTTGCAGTTGGTACTGGAGGTGGTCGTGGACTACGTCTCAAGCGCACTGGCAGCAGCGACATGGCTTCTTCATTCCCGTCTACCTTAGCTGGGCAGCGGTTGGGAACGTACTCGTTGCCGCCAACATGCTTCTCCGGGACGGGTCAAGCTGACACAGAATCCATTTTACATGCTAGTCCATTTTTTTCACGTGCAAAAGGTCATAATCGCTTTTCCAATCACCAAGGCAAATAATTACGGGAAACTACGGAGGATTGTTGCACTTTTGTTTCCGAAAAATAGTTCGAAGTGATATTTTGGTGTCAAAATTGTTCTAACGTTAGGTGGAGTTTGACGGCACTTCTGCCTGCGACTGGAGCACGCGCTCGTAGTCAGTGCAGAGGTGGTCGAGTAGCATGCGGTTCGAGAGCACGACTCGGCCAAACTCATCGGTTGCAACCTCGACGAACTCCACGACGTCGGGTACCTTCCGATCACTTTTTGTGTCACCACCGTCACCCACACGCTTGGGCGAAGGCCCGGGGGCGAGCACGCGGTTCAAGTAGAGGATACGCCCAGGAGGGAAGAGCGGGTCGTGTCGCAGCTTGTTGTCGTCTTCCCACTGTTCTTGCTCCTTCTTGAGCTCCTGCATCTGACGCTCCGTCTCTTCAGTCGACGCGCTCTCGATCCGTTCGGAAGGATCAGCATCAGCGAATATTGCCTCCTTGCAGTATCTAGATCCCCCTGTTGATGACTGGGCAGACGCCAGCGTTTCCTGACTAGTGTCTTGCTTCAGTCCGACGACGAATGGCAAGCTCCTGGAAAGCGAATCCGCCACGTCGTCCAGTTCCTCCTGCACGATGGTGCTCAACGCCTCCGTTTCCTCCTTCAGTGTATTGACGTAGTCCTTCACATTACTGGTCACAACTGTGGATACCTTTGACCTGCAAGAAGCATACCAGATTGGGTCGTTAGACTAGGGGGAAACCAACACGCCAACAAACGGTTAAAGAGACCTACACTTGTTCGCTAATTCGCGTCTTGAGTGACTCGCGCGTCTTGTCGATAATGTTGTCGATTCGAGCTCGGAAAAGCTGCAACTGGGTGGATTCCGCTTTGTCAGATAAAAAAGTACTGTAAGCAAAATAAACCGTATTTTATCGGGAAAAAGTGTTCGGATAACATACCAGCCTCGTCCTTGCCCTTGAGAAACAATCTGGTCGTTGCAGAGGTCTTTTGGAGGACTTTCCTCAGCTCGACCAGCACGCACTCGAGCTCGTCGGGCTTGTTGACAGCCGCTGAAAGTCGTTCAAGAGCGACAACGCTTTCATCCATGCGTTTCCACCAGAAAGAGTCACCTGCCCAATGTTTACAGTCGGAATCGTTTCGAGGCGGCTGAATCAGTCAAGAGAGCTTACCTTTCTTCACGTCTTCCAGCCTGAGAAGGTTCTTGATGAAGGACACGTGCTCCAGTGTTAGCTTGTCGGTCTTGAAAAGAGAGAAGGCGGCGTCCAGCTTGTCGGCTAGAAGGGCGTCGACGTCGCTGGCAAACTCCTTGATGTTCGTGGACGCGAACTGCCGCATTGGAACCCACCGACCCAATAGTCAACATCAGTAGCAAAACCTCAATACGAAGCAATACTCTTGACGTACCCGCTTCACCTCGTCCAGCTTGGCAGTCGCTTCACTGGTGCGCTGTTTCAGCTGCAGACCGTCAATCTTCCGCAAGGCCGTCTGCAGTTCCTCGAGCTTGGCGCGCTGCTGCTTCTCCACCGCCGACTTCTGCTTCTGGATCTCCTCGGCCACCATTCGACGCAGCGCCGTCCGCCAATCGAAGCGCTGGATCTCGTCCTGCAGCTTGATCAGTGAGTGTTGGTGAAGCCGTGGCACGCAGTCGTAGCCGTTGACCACCGTCGTGACCAAGTCGTAACTCTCTGTGGCGAGCTCACGCGTGACGCACGCCGGTGTGCCAAACGCATAGCAGTGGATGTTAGGAAACTCCTCTTTTAATTGCATGGCGCTGAGCGCCGCGACGGCTGCGCCGAGACTATGACCCGTAGTCACTAGATTATAGTCCGGATACTCTCTCGACAGCTCGTGCAGGTCTTCTTTCAGATGCCTCACGAGCCACGTGGCTGCATGCACCATGCCGCGGTGGCCCTGGCCGTCCCTGAACGGCTCGTTCTGCAGACACAAGTCGGTACAGAAGTCCAGCAGCGACGCCGTGCCGCGTACGATCAGCACGAGCTCCTTGTGCTCGTGATCGACCACAACAACGCATTTAGGCGAGAAGACGCCACCAGGATGGGCGCGCAGCACTCGGCTTCGTTCGACCTGTGCTTCCTGACAAAAATTGGCCACGGAGGACGCGTAGACGGCGTCACACACGCGCACGTAGCGCACCAGCCTCCGGAGAAGCTGCGGCTCCAGCACCAGCGGCTTCTTGTGCGTCTCGTCATGCAGCCCACCCGCCCGTTGGCGAGTGCGATGCTGCGCCAATACGGACAGCCCCACGAGCCAGTCGGCCGCGCTCCAGCTGCGCAGTGCCGGACTCTGACGCAGCAGCCCTAAGCTCTCGGACAGGACCTTGAGAGCCGGTAAAACCTCCACCGACAGCTCGCGCGCTGTCTCACGTAGACGACGGCCTAGTAGCTCATCGAGAGCGAGGCCGCGGTGCGGGGAACTGGACGTGAAGCGATGCAGAGGCCTGCGCACAAGCAGCTCCGTTCGGCGACGCAGCATGATGCGGATTGAAGTGCGATCACACCAGTTTGTGGTTTTCAGCAAATCGGATTGAAGATCGCTTGCGATTGGCTGAAAGTGCTAGAGAGAGAGAAAGAATCGAAGACCTTTTCATTCCGCACTCGAGTAAGCAGTTCCGAGGTTAAAGCTTTGCTCAGTGCGGGTTTCCCCTCGACCGATCCGACGGCAACTGAGTATGGGTGAGCGCTCCACTCGCAAGTTCAAGATCGTCCTGTTGGGCGAAGGCAAGTCCCCCCTGTCTCTCCGTTTCTAACCTCCCCCCTCTTAACTAATCTCCCTCGTTTCTTAACTGCAGGCCGCGTGGGCAAGACGTCCATCCTGCTACGCTACATCAAGGGCGAGTACGACGAGCGGCAGGTGTCGACGCTGCAGGCTTCATACCTGGATAAGAGGCTGCTGGTGGACTCGAGCCGCGTGGCGCTCTCGCTCTGGGACACGGCCGGCCAGGAGCGCTTCCACGCGCTGGGGCCCATTTACTACCGCGACGCGGACGGCGCGCTATTGGTCTACGATATCACAGACGCCGAGTCGTTCCGTAAAGTTCGAACGTGGGTGCGCGAGCTTCGACGCATTGTGGGCGACGATATTTCTATCTGCATCGCCGGCAACAAGAGCGACTTGCAACGCAGTCGCAAAGTGCCCGAGGACGAAGCCAGGCGCTATGCTGAGTCGGTGGGCGCCGCGCACTTCGAGACGTCGGCCAAGCTCAACCGCGGGCTGGAAGACGTGTTCGTGGAGCTCACGAGGCGCATGCTGGGGCGTTCGGCGGGGAAGAAGAAGAAAGGGAGCGCGTTGATTGCTGACGATGAAGAGGACGAACTGGTTAAGCCTCCGCCGAGGAAGGAGAGGGAACGGGAGACTCAGCAGAAGCACAAGACAGAGGAGGCTCCCAGAAGTCGCGGAGGGGGACGAGGACAAGCTATTCAGATCGTGGAGGACGAAGCAGAGCCGCCGTTCAACCCCGGAGCCTCCAGGACGGGGCTGAGAGTCAGGGGCGCCACGAACGTCGACACGGGCAAGGCCAAGAGCGGCTGTTGCTGAAGGACGAGACCGGTTTTGGGAGGACGAGGTAACGATGAAAAAATGAACATGCATGTTGCTTTTTTTTACCTTGTGTTGATCGTTTCTTCAAGACTCATCGTTTTTAAAAAGGAGAGCAGTTTTGAAGAATTTCGTTCGAATTTCTCAGTTTAGCATCCTTCTATTCATATTTTTGTTTTTGGGGGGTTGTTGCCATAATGACTTACGAATTCATGCTATATGTACATGATGAACGGGTTTTAGGTGTTGGCATTCGTTTTAGTGTTTAGGCTTTATGCGCTGAACTAGGTAGAGCGCTCGAAAGGCTTACTTCGACTGGCGGCAAAACGCTATGTATCGCCCAACACTCGCCATCTACGAGGACTGGTAAGAAGCGATCTCGGGTTTGGCCTTCACGCGGTTCGCAGTCGCTTCAAGTTCCGGATACGAAGAGGCAGAGAAGCCTGGAATGTACTTCCCCAGCGGGTTCTCGAACACGTCGAAGAGCTGCACATCGGCGAAAGTGGCCGTGCTGCCCAGGAAGTAGTCGCCTTGATCGTCGGGGTCAGCGAACCAAACTTGGCAGACAGCGTCTCCTTCAGGAAATTGGCGGTCTTCTCGGCTTTCTTAGCCTCGTCTTTCTTGAAGATGTCGATGGTGTCTTAACGATACACGTCTATCCTGTCGGATTTACGACACCGACGCTTGTAGCTTGCGTATTTTGACGTCCAGTTGCATCTGCCTTCTCGGTTAGATTTTTTTCGAGCGCAAACTGCGGGACAGGCGTGTGTGTATGAGTCTACAAGCAATTTTACATCGTAATCCAACAAGCCAGCCCGTCAGATTACGATGGAATCAACAATCGATCAAGGAAATGAGGACGCTGGGGACTCGGCTGCGAACAGGATCACCGGAAGTCCAGGTGCTCCGGAATTCTCATTCCTCACTTCACCAACCATGACCCCGCAACTCAAGCTCACCTACTTCCCAATGCCTGTCCGCGCAGGGCTGTCGCGCCTCCTGTTCACGCTCGGCAAGGTGCCGTTCGAAGACGTCCGCATCGCCTCCTCGACGTGGGGTGCTCTGAAGCCCAAGACTCCGCTGGGCAAGTTGCCGGTGCTGGAGGTGGACGGTGTCACCTACAGCCAGAGCATGGCGATCGATCGCTATGCTGCCAAGCTCAGTGGCTTTTACCCAGAAGACCCGGTGGAGGGTCTACGCGTATATATCCGGGACGCTGTCCGAGCTGTATGAAGACACCATCGACATCTTCGAGAAGGACGAGGCTAAGAAAGCCGAGAAGACCGCCAATTTCCTGAAGGAGACGCTGTCTGCCAAGTTTGGTGCGCGGACCCCGACGATCAAGGGCGACTACTTCCTGGGCAGCAGACTATCGCTTCTGCGGTTGCTTGCATGGTGTGTGGTTAGCAGAAAGGAAAATTCGTAGTCAACCTTCGTACCATACACGCATTGTTCTTTGAAAAAAATGACACTTCGAAGTAGCTCTCACTTCAATTTCCGCAACTTTTGTCCTCGCTGTCCTCATCACACGAACGTTACATTTGACTATGAGCAACATCAGTGTAGGGGGTACCGTACTCTACGTGTACAATATGCGAACCACAAGCGTCGGCCTCATTGTATTATGATGTACGTACCTTGAGGTTGATTCATACAATTCGTTCATGCCAGTTCCGCAACATGGTTTGACATGGTTTTCCTTGACAATAGTCCACGTTGTTCATGCACCCTTGGTTCACGGGACGAACTGCACAACAAATATGCAAGCCACAATCGTCGGAGTCGCAATCCTACATGCTGCTTCGTTTGTTACGTACGATGGCCAGCAGCCTCTCACTTCTGCAAATTGATCATGCACTAAAAGAAACCAGAATTTTTCTGGTAGGGGCTGGATGCCCTGAAAAAAATACTACTGTAGTAAACCGAAAATCATATTCAAACTCGTTCATTATTGATTCCATACACAAATTCGCATACAAAAAGCAACAACTCGGCAACTCTTACACTTCGTTTCCCTCTCAGGGCGAGTCTCCCGCGCGTTGAGACGCTTCCCGTTCGCCCGTAGGTGACAACGGTGGCAAACTCACACGCACTTCACGAGCTTCTCGCGTAAGGAAGTCAAGCATCGCTGCACTGCGACTTATCACCGAGTGCATGATCGCTGCTTGCAGGAACATATTGAGCGCTTCTTGCCGATGCTTTGCCACTGGCGCTCTTGTGCTCGGCAGAAACGTTCGTGGGGGCAGTGGGGGAAGCCCGTCCAGTACGTATCCAGCAGCCTCTAGCTTCGCACATAACTCTCGGAACTCGCTAAACCGACGGAAGACTGTCCATTGGTAGGGTCCTCCGTAGACTTGGATCTGGAAGACGCTGAAGGACAGCAACTTGTCGACCGCTCGGTTCGGGACGTTAGCATGGGCGTCCTTGTTCTGCAGATGGCAAACCTCAACACGCACGGAGCGGAGAGGTTGAGACCGCAGGTCGTCATTCGAGAGCCCCGAGACTGTCGTGTCCTGGACGTTTTCCATCAGCACGTGCAGGTCCGTGCGGTCTCCATCGTTGTTCACAAGACCTGCGGCTGCACTGCCAAAGCGCCCGGTACCAGCGATCCGAGACTCCTCTTGACTCTTTTCCAAATTCAAAAGCAGGTAGCGCGTGGCCGAGACGTCCACTCGAGCCGAGTCCACGGCGACGCGAAAGTTGGTGGCGGCCACTTCGCTGTCGCACTCGATGTTGTACGAGCGAGACGGCGACGTGGTCTGCCCGATCTTGAGCGTCGCTTCTTCAACGACAACCTCCAACGTCGAATCGAGCGCTACCTCCCACAGCTTTTGTCCTGTCTTGCCGCTTAAGCAAATGAGACGCTTGTCTGTGAGCAACAAGAGCCCGCGGTGGGGCTCAATGCCATAATCGACATGGTACACGTAACTAGACATAAAAAACGGGTTAGTAAAGACCGCCCACGAAGGCATCTTGCAGTTGGCACGTACTCATCGGTAGCATCCAGGGACGTGAGCAGTAAAACCGCATAACCCCGGGCTTCTCGCTCCGAGTAAGACACGAGAACACCGTCGGAACTGTGCAGATAACACAAAATAAACGGGTGTTAGTACAGACAGCATTGCCCACCTTGTAAAATGCCATCCACATACCAGATACGTCGAGGTAAACGGAAGCGAGTTACCGTGTCAAATGCACTGCGGTCTGTACCATCCAACGACTCCGCGCTTGTCTTCGCTCCTCGTGAAAGGCTGGTGAGCAAGTCTAAGAAGCCAGCTGTAGGCTTGACGATTAAGCCCGCGACACCCTTACCGATTCCGACCACGAATCCGCCAGCGCCGTCTTGCTCCGCACCACGCACAGGTGCAGCCACGACACCCTTGATGCCATCCCACACACCTCCAACAAGTCCTTTGCTACCTTCTGCGATAGCGTCGCCGAGGTCATTAATCTTCTTGATCTGTCGAGTCGATGCACGTTGCCGCTGTACATTGTACTGCTCGTCCATAGCCAAAAGAGCGATCCCCTTGCCAAGCGTTTCAGTGATCTTACCCGTCGTGTGGAAGATACCTACTGCCGTGTTGCGCAGCAAACTCTTGGAGCCCTTCGTCATGCCAGTGCGCAAGTTGTCGATCCGAAGGCCGTTCTCGTCTTCCAGTAGCATTTGAGCGGGTGTGTAGAAGAAATCCTTCACACCCGTACCCAGCGTGCTCACGAGGCCGATGGGATTTCCCAAGAAGTCCACCGATCCCATGATACTGTACCAACTGCGCAAACCGTGGTGCAGATAGTGCTGCATGGCATAGAATGCCAGTGTATGAGTTGTCTCCAGCAGATTTTCAACGTAGAATTCGGGTACGCGGATGGGTGCCTGGTCCAGATTCGAGACCAATGCGGCCGCTGCACTAATAAGCGTACTCAGTACAGACGACATGTCCGGTGAAAGAAGCGACAGCAGCAGAGATCGATCGGCAGTACTTGTAAATGTCACGTTCACCTTGACGGGGCAAAGAAGGAGCCACCGTAGCAGCACCTTCATGTTGGCTCCCCCTCCGCTTCTCGTACTACCCAAGCGCCCACCTGCTGCAGTGGACAGCAACGTGGGCGTGGACCACTCAATCTCCAAGAGCTTCAACGCCAAATTCGAGCCGAACTTGTCGTCAGGCTGCTCCTTCTGCTTGCTCGTACGTGCGCTCGAAGCTGTGTGCGACCATTCCACCGCAGAGAACACATGCGCCAATGCCACAAGTGTTGCGTCTTCCAACTTGATTTCCAGCTCTTGAAGCTGGCCGAAGATGTAGTCAAACTGAATCACATTCGGTTGGCGGCTAAAGACCGCCATCAGCTGCAGCGTCGGCAACAGCATCAGACTGTCTGCTGCTTTTCCTCCTCCAGCAGGGACTTTTCCTTCCTTGTCCCGAGCCATCGTATAGCCTTCTTCTTGCATTTGCGCATCTACCAGACGCATAGGGCGCAGCAATACGGGATAGTTTGTATCTAGAAGCTGGTTATCGATCTGGAAGTGACCAACCCGTGCGTTGAGCACATGCTTTCCGTCCGAGATTTGGCCGTAGCTTAACTGGATGCCTGCGGAGGCATTTTGATCCGAGAGTGAAATGCAGAGCACCTCTTTCGGTTCCTGTGGCCCTGCTGCAGACGCTGTCGAACTCCACGCCCCATCGTCCACTACTGAGATGCAAATACGTGCGACCTCGAGCTGGAAATGCAGACTTAAATCCCCTTGCTGGTGCGCTGCACGCAATGGATTGATGAAATCCCACTTCAATGCCAGCCGCAACTGCCCAATCATCTCCAACGCCGAGTGCTGGTGCGAGCGCTGCTGCGGCGAATATAACGCACAGATGCGCTCGTTGAAAGTCAACGCGGAGGGTTCAGCCAGTGGGTTTCCATCCATGGCCATCGGATTGCCAGCACTGGATAAAGACGACGGTGGCAACGGCACCCAGCACTCTGCAAGAAGCACGTCGAAACGCGAGTCTTGCTTGCTGTGATCTAAGTGGTCCATCATCGCGTCGTCACCGAAGAAATACAGGAACGGGACGACACTTGACTCCTGCGAGGCTGACAGACCGTGGTCTGATGTCTCGTTCCGCAAGTACACACGCACCAGAACCTGCTCTTCGCCAGATCCAGCAGCAGGTTTCGTGTTGGCTGTTTCGACAAACTCAACGCGCCGATTCCATTCTGCATCGTACTTCCGAACGCCCGTATCTTCATCAGTCGTTTGAGCACACGGAGGCCTCGACGTATCATTGAATATCATGCGCTCCGGCGTCGTAGGCTGGTACAAAAAGGACAGGGTGAATGTCGCCCCAGAAGCTTGAACTTGACTCTGCGAGCCAACACCCTCGCCCCAGTGCATCGCCTTTTCAATCACAGCGAAAGACGCGTCGCGATGAAGGTTCACAATGGACTTGTTGTTGGCTGCGACCACGGTATCACCGATGCGGATCTTGCCTTCGTAAACGAGAGCCCCGCAAGGTCCATCGCAGACGACGCCCTGGACGAGAACGCGGCCGTTCCGGTATACCAAGTCAAGCCCTAACATTTGGCCCCGTGGGAACTCGTACGTGCGAACCTGCTGCAGATGAGCATTGCTACCCGGTGGCCCTGTCATGGACGCCCTCCCAGCCGTCGACGATGATCCAGCTTCATCATTCGTGTCTTGGACTGACGCTGCAGCCGAGGCAGTCGAGGACTTCGCGACTGCTGACAACGCTGAGCGCGTTGACTCTTGATACGTGATCGTGCAATAAACCTTTGGCTCGAGATGCTCTGTTGTTCCGTGTGTGTGCTTAAAATTGCTCCTGATAACTTCTGTCGGTATCTGGAGCTTTGACACACCGATTAGAACTGCTGTCAACCTCTTTTCGTCGCCCATCTCTTCGTACGTGCCATCGCTCGTTGACTCGTCAGTCGTCACTGAGACGGCCGACCCTCGAGCCGAATTGGAACTTCTACTACGAGTCCCAAGGCTCTCGTCGTCGGCACCAGTAGAATGAGCAACATAGCGCGAAAGACTCGAGTCCTTTTTCTCTTCAGATGTCGCAGGGTCAGGCACCGAACGTAGCGCTGCTGGGATATTGGTACCACTCGTCGAGGTGTCCACCGCTTCACGTTCCAACAGAAGCTTGAGCTGTGATTTCGAGCTGACTAGGACATCCAGCTCTTTCTTCAGTTGGTACGCCGAGATCATATCCATCAATTCCTTCACAACTGCATGTGCTTCCGTGCCTTCCCCACTCGAATCAGCAGCGGCAGTCCGAGTCGTCAACGTTCGCCGACAACACATCTGGAAGCGAATCCGTGTTTCATTCTCCACGGTGCAAGTCAAACCTCCATCTTTCCGGGTCACGCGAACAGGTGCCAAAAACTCGACCACCTCTGGCTTAAAATTCGCCTCACTTCTCGCCGAGATGATGGCTGCTGCACAGTATTCCTGCAGTGGAATGCGTGCGGTTGCAATGACGGACGAGCCGAACAAAATCTTGTCCGCTTCCCGTATCTCGACGATAATTTCTGCGCCAGAGCCAAATTCGTGGCTCGATTTTTCTTCACTTTCCTCGTTCAGCATCAAAGCGCTTAAAACCGCTCGGGAATTTGGCGCAGGCAGCCAACGGGGGAACATTGTAGTCGACTGGGGAGCCAGTTTTGTTCGAGCTTCTTCGCTGCCAGTTTTCAGCGAGAACGTCAGAAATGGTTGACAGGATGTCAAGTCACCGCGCCCAGCTTGGAGGAACACATCCTCCAGATATGTTGCATCCACAAGCCGAACACAAAGTGCCAGTGCCTCCACCTCTCTTTCCTCTTCAACTAAAGGAGGAATGCTCTTGCCATCACCGGCTTGTGCTGTCCCTGTCGTCGCAGCCTCATCGGTACCAAGCACCCTTTCCTCCGTTAGGTCTGCGGCAAAACGCACACGCTTTTTCTTGGTAGACACTTCTTCCACATTGTCTTCATCGGATCCGTTTGCCAGCTGGGCTGTATGCGCTGCAAGAACGTGAGAAATGAACACAATCGAAGTGTTGTAGCGCTTCCAGCTACGCAGAAGCGTTGCTCGTCGCCGACGCTTGTGTTCGCCCGAGAAACCGGGGAGCATGTCGGTCACCAACAACGTTTTCGTTGTTTCGTCCAGTAACACTTCAGCCCACAACCGCTTCTTCGCCACACCTTCAGATACATCGATCGTCGGAAGCCGCTGCAGCTTCTTCAGTTGAACCTCGAAAGTCGCCACCACTTGTGTTTGACCCATACTCGCTGTCTTCGAGAGGGCCGTAACTTGACCACCACTATCTCCTCCATCCGCCGAGCACTTCGTATCCAATTTATCAGATCGAGACCCATGAAGCGGATGCTCTTTCCGCAACGCTCCAATGCCCAATCCTGTCACCTTTTGCACTTGTACAAACACGGTCGGGAACGCGGAGAAGCGGAAAGGTACGTAGTCGATCGTATGGAAAGGAAGCACAGGCTCCCCGCCTTCAAAACCAATGGTAATGTTTCCCTTGTCGTCCCTCACAAGCGTTTTCTGCCAGACAACCAGCGCCAAATTACTGCACTCGTTCTTGATCTTGAACGGCACAAATCCTTCGTTCTCTTTGGGCTTCACAGTCAGCGTATGTTCGCGGTCGCTCTCTTCATACTCGTACGAAGACGGTGGGGAAAAGTGAATTGACTGATTCCCTTCCTCCAGGTAAACCAGAAAGGACGGATCGTGGAGCTCGACAGCCACATTCAGTTGAATTCCTTCTCCCAGCATTCTCTCAGCGTCGCTGTACTCGTCTTCTTCATCGTAAAATAGCCCTGCATCATCGTCTTCTTCCTTAACTTGTTCTTGTTGGGAACTGCCCCCTTCAAAGCACTCAGGAAGACATGGCGGCGCGGGCCGAACCTTCGACTTCACGCGCAACACGAAATTACCCACAGACGAGAGCTCGAACGGCGCACTCCACTGCGACGAATTAGCATAAGAGAAGGTGTCGCGAGCTTCATGACGTGTATCAGGCAGTACGAAGCAGATCTGAACTCGTGACGGAAGGCGCGAATCGCTCCAGTGGAAGATCTTCGTTTCTTTCGGACGAAGGACAATCACTGCGTTGGGATCCGCTGAGCGTTCCTGCCGAATACGGATTTCAAACCTGTCGGACGTATTGATGAAGTAGTATCTCGGAACCAGCGTCACGACGCGCGATCTCGAAAATTTCTCTGGGCCTTGCTCAATCATCACACCGAATTCGTACTGCTTGAAACTAGACTTGAGTCCGTCTGATGGAGCTCCAAACTCTGCAATCGTCGAAAGCAGGGACCGAGCATCGCGAGACCGATTCGTGGGCACGAGAATTTGGCCTCGAACGCCCACTGCACTGATATCAAACGGCTCAGATTGCACTTCGCGTTCACCTTTGCCGCCCTTGATACCGATCTTCATCTTGGACACGATTTGTTTGCTCTCACATGAAAACACCGAGAGCGAGACTGCAGATGACTCGTCTGCAACATCGCCCTTAGCACGGCCGGGGTGATTGGAAGGAATAAGGTAGTCGTCTGCTGTATAGAACGCGAGGGATAGCGACGTTCGGTCGATCAACCAGTACTCCGTGAACACTCGACACATCACGGGACATAGCGTATTGAGCGCCCGCGATCGCAGCTTCTCGAGTTGCGTGATTTCTACGCAGATGGTCAACTTGTTCGCGGGTGTGGGAGCTTCCAGCTCGCTATCATCCCGCATGTTCAACTCGATCCGCTCGCAAAACGATTGACAGCCGTAGATGAACGTATCTCGGGACCACCGTGAAAACCTCCTCAATTGAATCTGCGGTAGAGCAAGGCTAAGACCAACTACTGTTGGTGTCTGCGTGATTTCGCCGTTGTCCAAGTCTCGCTCCAAAATATCCAGTTCTGCCACGCAAGCAGAACTACCTGATGGTACCTTCCCATTTGCCCCCGAGAAAGACGCTGCATTCTTTGCCACCCATACAACCTCGGCCTCTGATTTCATGCAAACAGTCCGGTATGACAATTCGTACGGAATAAGGTTCTCGAGAACAATAGGTGGACGTAGCGTGATGGTTGTTTCGTGGCGCTCCGACTTGCGTAATGCCGTCAGAATCACTTGAAACGGTGGCAACGATACACCATAGGAAGAGTCTCCACCGTCAAGACCTTCGCTTGGGTGGACATCCCAGTAGAAGGTCAAAGCTCGTCGTAGCTCCAGCGACCCAACATTCTGCCGGCGGTTTGACCGACCACGCAATTTGGCGTCATTTGATCGCAACAAGGCCGCAAGCGAGAGCTCCTCTGATCGCTGAACTTTTCCATTTGCCAGCAATGGACGGAAAGCAACCGTACCCGACTCAAGATACTGGATAGGGACGTAGTGAGCCGTCTTGCCACCAGGCTCAATGGTTTCCTCCCGGAGGTCGTTGTAGATCACTTGGATCGGAACGCTGAAGAAGTTTGTCAGTTGGACTTTTCCACGAAGTCGCAAGACAAGTGTTCCTTGTTCCGCCACGGTCTCGCAAATAATGCTCTCCCCATGCCACGAGTCTCGCTGTTTGCCGCTGCTCTCTAGGTGAAGGTAACTTCGGTTCGAATATCCGATCGGCACTGGGATCGCCTTCGAAGAGGTTGCCCGTTGAGAATGAGACTGTGGCTTGAGCCACAATAAACGACGCAGTGGAGACGTCACGCACCCTGCAGGGGCCTCGTGTGCAACAATTTCAGTTGCAATACGCTCACCGCTTTCAACCCGGATCCACTTGGTGTCCGAAGAAGAAATGTCATTCAGCATTGTAGACAACCGACGACGACTCCAAGCGTTGTTGTTAAACATCGCCGCTCCAGCTTTCATGATGTCATCATTCGTGTCAGCTCCCGGGACTTCGGTCGGCATTTCAATCGAACCAGTAGGTCTTCGAGACGAGGATGGCGTTCCTCCCGCTGCTGGGGGTGATCCCCCCGAGGATGACGGATGAGTAGCAACGACAAATGGGATGCCGGACTGGTTGTCAACATAAATGAATGGGCCGAGTCGCGACGATAAAGCCTCATCCGCCGCGGTCACTTTTGTCACCAAAGCAAAGAAGTGAACCAGCACATTTATCACGTTGCGAGAGACGTTGATGTTAAAATCGTCTTTCACCACAATCATGAAGGTATTCGCCAGTTTTGCGCCATCTTGTACGTCAGGCTGCTCCAAGAGCTCGCGATAAATGAAGTTCTTCGCTTCCCAAGAATGCGCAGCCGCACTAGTAAATACTTCTGTTCGTGAAGAGCGGAACAGGCAAAGGGGCATCCCGTCGCACCGCAGGGCAGCGCCCGTAGGGGAAACTGACTGTCGCTCCGACATGCAATAATCGCATAGCACACCGCCCTTTCCGTGGAACGCCATGTTGACCTCGAAATCTTCCAGGACAGGTTCCCACACCGCCAACTGAGAGTTATAGGCTTGAATTCCGAAGCGTAAACTGGCAAGCGCCGTGAATTTGTCCTCCAACCTTCCTCGAATATCTGCATGCAGATTCGCCACGCGGAAATGAAGCAGTGGAAGCAGCATGTTGTGGAAATCGTTCACGATAGTGGCGTTCACCCCTGGAAGTGTGAACTCTAATATCTTCAGGTTTTCGAGGAACGAGGTATACGCAAAGATCGACGTGCGCTTTTTCCTTCGCTTCCTGCGAGGAGCTGGATGACTCTCTTCCTCCGTGATTTCATCTGCGTCATCAACAGCAGCGCCATCAGCAGCGACGGTGGAAGTATCTTCCACGGTGACGCCACTCTTTTCCTCGCGTTGGGGAGATCTAGATCTAGATCTTGATCGACTCGAGACGATTGATAAAGCGAACGGTATTGGGGCATCACCAACGCCATTGAACATCAGATATCCACCTCCCCGCGCGCCCGTCGTGTCCACCGTATGTGCACCCTCAGCTTGGGGTCCTGATCGAGCCGAGTTAAAATCCATTTGCTGACCCGTAGCGCTAGCTACATCAAACTTTTTGCCTTTACTGAACGAGCGATAAATCGTGAGCTCCTCGAAAACAATGAGCTCTCGGTCGTAAATGACGCTCTTGTCCGAGTTGAACATGGTGCTTCCGTGCTTCCAAATTGTCGTTTCAAAAGCTCCAGCAGACCCTTCCGGGCCGAGATAGCCAATTGCACCAAGCTGATCGTACTTCCTAATCACATTTGGTTGTGGAGCTGTCTTGGCAGCATCCTTCACAGCGACATTTGGAATGCCCACCGCATCCTCTTTGGACGGTGATTTTTGCTTCGACGCCTTTTCCTCGCTTTCGCCATTATTCTCAACCACTGCCTCGAGGATGATCCGATCGCCGTAATATATTTCGTCGCCCAGTTGTCGTCGACTTCCAGACCCAGGCAAGATCCGGAACGCTACGCTTTGAACCAGTTCCCGTTGCTGTGCAGTGTAGGGCAACACAAGATAGCGCTTGCGCCAAGTCGAGTTATAAAATCCCACCACTGGCCGCGTTTCGAGACGCCCGCGAAAGCTCGCGGAGACGAGATAAATAAGCGACGTGCCATAGAGAGCAGCAGTTCGTTGACGCTCGTTTTTCTTCGGAGAGGTCGATGCAAGACCTGACCGCGGGGAAGAAGGCGAACGCCGTCGACCAGTCCAAGAGGAAGCCTCGCTGTCCGCACCGCCACCCGAAAGCGACGAGATGGAAGAGCCCGACATGGATCGACGTTTCTGGCTACTCTGCGCCGTTGGGGGAGTGGCGATGATCGGTCGACGTAAAATATGCTCTAGCGCTGCGAGCATCGTGCAGAAATCCAGATAGCCGAATCGCAGCTCCATTACACGGTCAAACGTAGTTCGGAATCGGAGGAAGTGAGAGCGAAGGTCCATCTGTAAGACTGTCTCCATGTCAATGGGCTTCAAGCAATCAGCAGACGCGGCAGTTGCTGCTTGCTCTGCTGCCCATACGCTTTCTTCAGACAATCGTGAAGTCGCATGAATATTCTCGAGAGCTATGCAAAACTGCAATTGGTTGTGGCTGTGAGCAGGAGATTCCTTCTCCTTGGGGGCCGGGCATTCCTCTTCATTTGTTTGACGCAGGTAGTTCACAATAACTGATGACTCCCACGATAGCATCAGTGCTCGAGACTTGAGCTTGTGAGGGTCTTCCACAAGCAGTAACGCCGACGGGCCCACATTCAACTCGAGACTAATCCGGCGATAAACCGGGGGAACTGCCGCTCCTTCTTGATCTGTGTCTTCGTTAGCCTCTCCATCTCCTTCAGAATGCTTCGATTCTCCTTGACTACTAACGGAAACTTCATCCTCAGCACTCCAACTCGACGGCATCGTTAGAAATTGAAGCACATCATAGTGAATATTAGACGGGATCACCTTGAACCCCGCGACGTCAATCACCAGGTCCATTCTTCCTTCCGTCCCCACCACGGGTGTCTGCTGCTTTTCCTCCCCTTTATCCGAATGTGTGCCCGTGTGGCTTGCTACCGTTGAAGACATTGCTGAATACGCAGACATTTCAGAATCTGTTCGTCTCAGCGAAAGTTCGGACCCAAACAAACCGACAATAGCCCTCGAAGACACACTTCGAAACTGCGTCCTCGGTGTTCGTAAGCCATGGCCGTGAGAAGTGAAGGCCGCGTCGAAGCCCATCGTCGCGACATCCACGTTGAAGCTTTCACGACCGAACTGGATCTTAATGGCCTTGGGTAATCCCTCTTTGCACCGCTCAAAGACGACAACATCGCGATACGAGGCTGACATCTTTGAGTTCACGCGCGAGTCTCGAATATGGACACCCTCAAGATCGACGTCAGCAGTCAATCTTCCGTTGGCTAAGTTATAATCTGCTCGCCCCGAGAAAACAGATAGAACAAGGACGCAAATCGATCCATCGTTCGTTTTTCCCTTTTCAGCCATGTCAAGATCACCACTGCTTGACGGATGGTACCCGTGTTGCCCCTGCAGAATCTCCATTGTAATCTCTGGAACGTGGGTATCGAGCACAATATGGCGTTCCTCCACAGTCTCTTGAACCTCCGAAACACTACCGGCTGCTCCATTACTTGCCGCGTCGCCGTCATCCACAATCCTTCCGGAAGACGATAGGCCATCAAGGCTACGTGACAAGGAGAACTGACGCGAAGAAACACGAGCGGCCACTTTTGCAGGTGTGTCCGTTCCTTGCGAAAAATTATATCGACTGCGCTCTCGATAGTTCTGGAACGGTACTCGTAATACGAAGGCGTACTGCTCTTGGTTGCAGACCAGACGCACCGGGCTATAGCTCACACCCAACTTCAGATCGGCATGGGAGCGGAAATCCACGGACATGGAGTAGTTGGTTAGCCCCAACAAACTCTGAGTGATGAAGCCGCCTCCTCCTAGTCGTTTGTCGACATCGTTGCGGTCCACAAGAATCACCGACACAATTCGCAATGCTTTCATATCCACTTGCAGCTGCTTGAGCGATGAATTCAAAAGCACCTTTGCCACGATACGATTTTCCATGCCCAGAAAACTGTTGACGACGCCTTCGTTGGAGGCGCGAAAATTGTCGAACCGTAGCAGAAGCGATTCCGAAGACATACGATGAGGGGGCATCTCTATCACTGTATCTTGCAGACGAAGATCGACGAGTGGGAACATCGACACAACATCAGAGCCCAAGAATTCACCGGCAGGAGCAGGCTCCTCCGCGTCTTCATCCAGATGTGTCTGTTCTGGAGCCCCTTGTAAATCTGCAAGCTGGAAATCGCCCTCCCACAGCATATCGGCATGTTCACGAGACAAGATCGACAAAACTGTCTCGAACAGCACGCCCTTCATCAAGTAATTACGCATATCGTCCACGAAGCTGTAGAGAAAACGAATCCGCGGCGATTTTAACCGCACAGAATACCGGCTACTGTAGCCTGGGTGCCATGCCTCTTGGATAGAGTCCGCGCCATAAAACTGGGCAGCGCATGAAAACACCGCAGGGACATCGTCGAGCATGTTGAGAATCTCGCTTAATGTTGGAACGTGACCCACAGCAATTCCACCATCGCGTACACCCGAAGCGCCACGAGGAATCCACTGCCCGTCATCCTTTTCCTCTGTGGTTGTGCTCCCATGGGATACGATTTCACTTAGATGCTGGTCCACCATCGAGACGTCGCAGATTTTCAGTGAGGTTAAGTAAGTGAAGATGCTCAAGTAACGTGGGAACCGCTGCACACAGCAGCAAAATTGTTGCGCGGTCAAGCTGACAAATGCTGATGGCATACCCTCAGGCCGCTGCTTTTCGTCCAGGTGAAGAAACATTGATAGTCCTTCCACGTGAAGGCGTAGCTGCATTGAAGCCGGTAACCCCTCCTCGACATCATCGTTACTGGTTTTCGTAGCTGCTTCAGCTGGATCTTTTTCTCTCTCTGGGCTCGCGGCTGGGAGATTGTCGAGGAATGAAGACGCCATCCAGACACCGAGTTTCCGCGAGAAGGTGTCCTCATTCGCATCAGTGCCCACTGATGACAGAACAGATTGTTCTTCCAGGTCTCCAGCCACTCTCTTTCTGCTCGATGCACTTCCTTCGCTGGCACTTCGCAACGACGGCGGAGGAGGAGGAGGTGGCGGGTCCTGGGTACTTCCTTCCACAGTCTCCTCACCATTGTGCTTGAAGAAAAACACGAAGACCTCAGCCAGCGTATCTTGATACACGTCGATCGTCAACACTCGCAAACTCGCGTCAACCGAAAGCGCGGTAATGAGTGGATCTTGCCAAATCGAGTTTTTATCGGAAGACGGCGACAGTGGCGAGTGCCGAGCACGACTCCACTTGTTCTTGTCCTTTAGCATCACAGCATCGGACGCGATGCTGGTAATTGCCACATGAATCAGCTGCTCCGACGAAGGTGGCGGCTTCGCAGCCGTGTTAACCTCTTTGGACGCCTCTTCCACGTCCGTCACAACACCGTGATTCCCCGATTTCACGAGAAATCGTTTTTTCTCCTCCACTTTTGATGAAGACGGCGCTTTCGTCAGCAGAATATCTTCCACTAGGAATGTTCCGAGCGCAAATTCAAGCATCCTGTCATACGACCTCACCTTTAGCCGCGTGCTAATATCGACAGCACGCACTCGAACGATTTTGCCCGAGCCGTCCTTGATATCACGCACTTGTAGCGTAAGAGTGATCTCTCCCACTCCAAACTGAAGCTGGCAGATCACGCGTTTCCACAGCTTGAGTAAATCCTCATCGTCGATGTCCTTCTCTCTAAACGTCTTCTTCCGTTCGAGCTGAATCTTTCTTGCCAAACCGAGGTATGGGCTGTTCTCAGATGCGGCTGCAGGTCTTCCGCTCGAGCCACTACTGGACAGAGCGACAGCTCCCGGTTTCACGTAGGATGACGTCTTGCGTACGAGTTTCGGCTTGCTTCGCCTCGGGGTACCGGTGGTTAGCGGGCCAATTCGTGTTGTAGGTTGGCTGTCCACATCAACGGTCACACCAGCATCCCTGTCTATGCGTCGCTGGGCATGGACTGAGAAGTTGTCTCCAAATGAATGAAGTAGCTGCATCAGCGAGCGGAAACTTGCAGCTGACAAGTTGAGATTGACGCTGTCGACGCCACCAAAAAGCTTGAGGAGAGGAATGCTTGGGTCATCAGGCGTGACGCTCATGTAGAAACTGAACGTCAGAGACGTTTTCTCGAGAAGATAATTCCATGCCGACTTCTTAATGGGATGGTTGCGCGCTCGGAAAACACTTCTTGTGATGCCACTGTTTCCTCCGTCAACCACTTGCACTTCGATGCCTGAAACGCTGATCTTTAACACGTCATAGAGACTCTCATCCGGCGAAGCAAGAGCAATCATCCGACTTGCTGCGTCTTCATTGGATTGGCCTCCAAAATCACTTATCGTGTCACTTTCATCAAGCATGTCACTCGGGTGTTTCGTCTGTGCCTTCAAATGGCCCAGAAAAACCAGTAGACTGACTTCGTCGCCTTTAGGAACTCCTGTGTCCGCTGGTGGGGACTGGATAATGTTGATCAGAGGTGAGATCACATCCAAGCGCATATCTACTTTTGTTCTGCGTGCCAGTGCATCGCGCAGCTGAGCCGCACTGTAGCGTTGCAGGCTTTGTGCTCTTCTCCAAGCACTGTGCTCGAGACCCGATAGATCCACGTTGACGGGGCGGGAAAACACGGCCACCACATCGAGAAGAAACATCAAGTTCACGTTGCACTTGATCGGCTGTGTAACGAATGACACCCGAAGTAAATGAGCTGCAGACGCATCATCGGCCGATGACAACTCGCCCTTTTCATCCGATTCCGCCTCGACTTTCGGTAGGCGCTCGGATTCGATGCTGAGCTGCATCAGCGGTAGCTCTTTTTCACAGTTACGTAGTCGCACACTGCTCATTTGGTTACGCACGCCAACCGGATGATACTCCAGAACCTCGTCCATCTCCATTCGCTGGAGGAAAAAGTCCGTTCCCGAAGAACTCACCGATCGTCTCCTATGCAATGACCGGTCCTCCACAAAAGGACCTGAACTCTGGCAAAAGAATGCGTCGCGAAGCTGAAGACCGACTTCAAAGCACGACGGCCGCACCAAAAATTGAATCTCCACGTCGTCTAATGCAGCAATCAAGTGAGATGACTCCGTCGGGATCGTCTTGCCAGCCACTTGGTGCAAAGTGAGACCAGCGAGAGCCGCAGGAACGTCCTCAAGACAGAGCCCAAAGCTTGCCTTACAAAGCGTAAGCTGGAATCGGTACAGAATATGCAGGTGCTCTTGTCGCAGCCGCTTTTTTAGGGCAGCAGCATCTTCGATCTCGCCACTTTCCGACGCTCGAGTCTCTTTTTCATCTTCCACTGGATGGAAGTCGATCGCGTCGTAAAGGTCTTTGGTATCTTGATCACTCCACTTCACATCTTCAACACGCATCTCTCCACCTTTCCGGGATGCCGCGCCATGACCAGAAGCCCCGCCTTGCGCAACTCCACCAGCACCCGTGAGCCAAGTGGCGTAGGACCAAAGGCGTGAGCTAGCAGGAACCTCCGAACTTTGGGAGGAAGGCACGCCTTCACTCTTGAGATCGCTTTCGCGCTGGCTTTGCAGCTTGCTCAAAACCTCCTTCTCCTTTTCCTTTTTGACAATGTCCTTACGCACAGCACGACGGAGCTTGATTAATTCCTGCACATCCATGGCAAATTCCAGGTCATCGAGCTCCGTGAGCGCCATTTCCTTTGGTAGCAGATGCAGCTCCGACGGAACGAGCGTACCGGCGTAAGTATTTCCATGCTCCAGCACCAGATACAAGTCCTTGTATCGATTTCGCTGCTGTCGCGTCTTCTCTAATGCTTCCCAGTCGACGTGAGCGAGCCGCTCCCTAACGTCCAGCAACACGGCGTTCACCGCATATTTCCACCAAGCTCTCGGGTTCTCCCTGACGCGGATCCCTTTTGGGCGCAACACGAGGTATCTAGCCTGACGGCGCTTGACCGTCAAAAATGAGATGAAGGACAGCGCACTCAGGTACTGTTGGCGGTGCAGCGACGTGCTTATCTGATCAATGCTGGCCTGGGCATCGATGTACGTGCTTTTCTCCTCCATCACGTGGACGACTGCCTCCCGATACTTAAGGATGCAGTGTTCCACGCGGTCCACCTCTTCCAGCGACCACTGCATGCAGCTCGACAATGCCTCCTTGAATTGCTCCACCGACGGGATCTCGTCCTCTTCCTCCGTAAGATCTCGCGCCACCGACCACGACTCGGAAAACACAAAGCCCAGCGTGTACTTGCGGTCGCCCGCCAGCTTGGGCATCATCTCGAGGAACTCGTCCCACGCGTCGTCTCCGATTGCGTCAATCGTCTCCACCATCCAGGGCGTGCCGAGTCTCGACACGACGCGCTCGCTCAACTCCTGGTGCGTGATCGGCAGCTTGGCGTTGCCGTCGTTCACCGTCAGCTTCATGGACACCGTGAGCGGGTGCACAATGTAGTCGCTCTGCTTAAACAGTGGCGGGAAATTGATCTTCACCGGCTTGAGCACCGTGATCGACGCCGGGGGCGATGGTGCCGGGGACGGCTCCTTCTCCTCTGTCTCCTCCTGCTTCTTGTCCGTAGAGAAGCTGCTCCTCATCAAATTAGCGAAGGCCTCGGCGTCATCCAAGACGCTCGCCGGCACAGGCACGAGCGGCAGCGACCAGTAGACTCCGAACTTCTTGATCGCCATCTTCTTGCGGATAAAAGCCGCGCCGTCCTGCTGCGCGGCGCCCCTGCCCACCATGGTGTAGTTCCAGCCCTCGTCAGCCGACTGGACGATCAGCGCCTCGAGCGTGAGCCCCACCGCGTAAGGATGTCTCGGGTCCGACACGGAGTCCTCCATGCGGAGATGTAGGTGCTGCACGTGCACCTGGACATTGTCCAGCGCCTTGACTAGCAGCTTGAACAGAAAACTCTGCGTCCAGCTGCGGCCCGCGCTCTGTGGCGTCTGCTCGTTGAGCTCTGTCGCCTTCTCCACGGCGTCCAGGGCCGCGCGTTTACGCTGCAGTGTCTGCAGCTTCTTGCGGGCGGCGTGACGCTGTTCGTCCGGGGTCGACGAGGTCGCGCGGTCGTCGGCTTGCACCTGCAGCAGCAGACTCACGTCTTGGATGTCCACGCGGATGGGCTGGCCAGCGAGGTTGGTCCACGGAAGGTCGATGCGCAGCTGCCGCAGCGTGCCCTTGACTAGGCGAACTTGTTTTGGCAGAGGGAAAGCGTCGGGCTGCAGCTCCACGGCCTCCACCTCGATCTTGCCGTTCCACACGCTGATCTGCAGCGTCGCCGGGTCGATGTTCTTGACGTAGCTGCCCAGCACGGCGTCCAGCACCACGTGCACGTAGCGCTGGAGGAACATGGCCGCCGAAGCCGAGGCGGGCGCGTAGAATGCGGGCTCGGATTCCTTTCACTTGAAGAGACTATGAGTATCAAAAGAGGCGAATTTCGCCACGTTCGATTTTTGGATGGTCCGACGTCTTCATTCGTTGTGTAATTTGTAAGTTATGACACAAGGTTTGTTTGCTACATGCTTGCACCGCAGCGGCTGCAAGTATTGGGTTGGCCACTGAAGGCAAGATTCCCATGATCGAATCTGCCTTTAATCCGCATCCTGTGCAGTCGACTAGAAGGTTAGGCAGGCACAAGAACAGCGGTAATGCTCCGTGCTCGCGGTGTTTCGCCCCGCTCTTAATATCAAGTTGATAACAGGACGGCAGCACACAGCGCCAGCAGCAAAAACATCAGTCAGTCTCATGCCACCGACCGAGACGAATGGCCTCGCTACCGAGATGTATAGCAGCACAGCAGCGCCGCAAATACAACGAGTTGTGCACCACTTGTATATGGCAACCAACATATATGATCTCCAGGAAAATGGCGTCACGGCGAGAGGAGGCTGCATCTTCGCTCGTTGAACTGGCCACATCGAGGCTGTCCGGCGAGCTCCACGTTGTGGTTACTCAAAGCAGCGCAAAGCTGAGCGTTATCTATCCATGCAGCCACATACAACTACAACTATTTTGCCACGCTTGTGTGGATGGCAAGGCAAGTGAGATGGCTCGCCTTCATATTCCTCAATCTCCATGCTCGTGGAAGTATGGATCCTTGGACTGCCTGTCGAGCAAACCACCTCTCTGCTCCGAGTACGCGATGAACGAGCGAGAGCAACGCGTGAACTGCATCAAAAAGTAAAGTCGCGAATATATATGTCCTAAACTAGCCTGCGGAAGAGAGCGGGGCAACAGCAACGAGAAGAAAACTCCGTGGCAACCGATTCATATCCAAACTGCTTCGGAACTTTGACGATTTTTTAAATTTCGTAAAAGGTTGTAAAAAACAATTTTGCAAAAAACGCCTCGCCCAATATACGGAATTCCGGCGACCCCATAAAAACTCCAGAAGGCTACAAAAACGCGTTTTTTGGCAAAAAATGCAGCCCTTTTTTTTGAAGCCCTGCTCTTCTACCCCTATTTTCGGTTTTAATTTTGGCTGCTCACAAATTTCGGTTTTAATTTTGGCATCGATAAATTATGGAGGAGGCGCTGCAGCTCGAAGCGCTGCAGCAAGCAGAACATGGGCTCTCGGGCGTGCATCGCTACGTGACGACCAACCTGGCCATACACGGAGAAGATGCAGCGACGCAGCAGCGCCTGAGCTTCTCGCTCGACGAGGAGCAGGCTCTGGAGGAGAAAGTGGGCGAGGGCATCGCTGCCTACCGGCGCGCATTCGCGGCTGGTCAAGACTGGGCGCAGGAGCTGACGGACCCGCGGGAGGCTCAACAGGCAGTGCAAACGCTGGAGAAGCACCAGACGCAGCTGCAGAGCCTCGTCATCAGCTGCAGGAAGGCGCTGGTGGCCTATCGCAAGCGCGCGAAGCTCGAGAGACTCGAACAGCAGCGTCGCAGTCTTTTGCCTTCGAGCCCGCGGGAGGCCAAGGCGTCCGGCAACTCCAGCGGCTCGGGCTCGGCCGTGGACGTCACGGCAGCCCTCAAGCGCACTCGGCAGGTTATGTCACAGGAGATCGAGCGCGTCAGCTCCGTGACCAAGGTGCTGGACGACGGGCGGCTGAGTCTGCGCAGCTCTCACGAGGAGTACGGCAGCGTAAACGCCGAGATCTTCGAGGTTAGGAAGCGGCTCAAGGCACTCGAGTGGCAGGCTAAGCAGGACAAGATGTGGATTGCCGCGGGCATCTCAGTACTCGTCTCCACGGTGCTCTTCATTGTGTACGAGCGCACAGGGCTGGTATTCATTTAAAAGGCGCAGATGGGGTGAGGTGAAGTAGAGTGAGGTGATGTGGAGCTAACGAGAACTAACACGGAGAAGTTGCTCGTACAGTTCGAGGGGACAGGGCTGGTGGGGTGTGGCCAAGTTGTGGTTGTCCTGTGAAGAGAGGTGTCTGGCGGAAGCTGCTGCGGGATTGACTGGAACGGAGCAACATGATCGGTCGCCCTAAGGATAAGTGTTGACGCATAGCTGTCGGCAGTGCGCATCTGGCCTCTTTTCTAATGCCATGAATCTTAGATGAAGATGAATGTTTACCTTTTGCGTCGTAAATCAATGCCGCAACGCGCTCCTGTTTGTCAGATAGTCGCCGCAAGAAAAAATGAGATGAACATTCGTCAAGATATTAAGGCTTAAGGCGACGTGTACTAGCCTTGCTAATTGAGCAGCTCAAACGTTGTTGTTTGACTGCCGCGAGTTCGATTAGAAGTGCCGGTAACCCCAAGCTTCTCGTGTTTTTGTTTTTACGTCGAAATCTCAGCACTGTTCACCGAAAAGAACTTGAGAGGAGCATTTAGCCAGGACGGTGTGCCAGGTCGGCAGCCACGCACCCAAGGTCATCAACGCAAGAAGTAGACGGCTCGAAGTTTCCTTCAATGTTGATGCCGTCGCTGCTATTGAGCAAGTCGACGGACTTCCCATGCAAGTCGATGGACTTCCCCTGCAGTTCACGGACTCGAGTCAATAAATTATTGACTCGAGACCAAATGATGCTTACATACATTTCAGAGTTATCGAGATAATCGCGTCTGAAGATTAGGTCTCATTTTCGTACATAAGAGGAAATTCAATTTTTGAAAATGTTTTTCTCTCGTGCAAAGCACTCTAATTCGGTTGCTTTTCGCACGGACTATCTGGCAATATACATTCGAAAAAAATGAAAAATATTGCCACCACAATCCCCCAAAACGTGTCGTCATTTTGGGGGCTTGAGAATGGCAATAAATTGTTTGAGCCGCCGTCACTTATCGAATATTAATTATTTTTCAGCAGAAATGGGCTCTAAATGAGCGAGAGACACCCCTCTTCGTCGTGAGGTAGTTAAATCCCGATTCGTACTTATGTTCATAAGCATCATTTGGTCTCGCGCGGTCTCTAATGTTGTTGCTTCAACTATTAGGTCACTATATCACCTCGCTTGAATGACCCCGTCAAAGTCTCAGCCAGCCAATCGCCACTCTGACATCGACCAGGTACAGCAGCATTATGGAGGCCAAGGCGACGCGCTTCGTGACGCAATTCTCACGCGCTGTGTTCCAGCAGTGGACGCAGACGCCCGAGCGCGAGCAGTTCTGGACCGATGAGGCTTTCCTGCACGATATGCTGGAGGAGGCGGCGGCCAAATTGCCGCGCGGGCCGCTTAAAACGCACCTGACGCGCGACCTGAAGCCACTGGAGACGCAGCTGGCCTCGCTGCTGCGCGAGCTGCACGCCGACTACGCCAAGAAGCAGCAAAAAGAGGCAGAGCAGACGTCAACCGCCCACGGAGCGCTGCTGAACGAGGAGTTGACGGAGCTGGAGCTCACGCAGGCGGCTGCCGCGCCCTCCGCCGCCAAGCAGCAGCAGCTGCAGGGCGTGCTGGCACTAGATGCTGGCCTAGACGTGGCGCGCCACTCTGCCGACGCTCAGGAGGAGAGCGCGGAGCAACTGGCGCAGCTGTTCGCGCTCATCGCGGCGCGCGGCTACGAGTCGCAGCAGCAGCAGACGCACAAGCGCGGCCTCGTGCTGCGCCGACTGGCGAGATGCGTGCAGAAGCAGGTGGATACGCTGCCCCGTAACTGGGGCTGTGACGCAGAGAGCGACGCTGGCAAGCAGGTGCTGCAGCTGCGCGCACTGCTGGAAAGAGTGGTGGTGCAGGATACTGTGGGGTTGGCGACTGAGGGACAGGAGACGCTGGAGGCGCCGTGGACCAAGTTCTACCGCCCCGAGGAGAGCAAGAAGCTGATGCAGGTGGATTTCGACGCCGAGATCGCGAAGATCTACGGCGTGTTGCTCGCCCTGGCGGTGTACTACCCCGTCGAGAGTGAGGACGGAGAGGAGACGTCGAACGAGTCGTCTTCAGACGACGAGGAAGAGCACGCGGCTAAGCAAAAGACACAGAAGACGAAGATGCTGAGCGCGCTCGCCCAGGCCCAGCTCACGACCCGGCAAACGCTCTTGGCTGCCCAAATGCGACAGCGCGGACTCAACCAGACCGGCCAGTGGCTTGTGTCGGTGCTTTCGTTCCTGCAGACTCTGTCCAAGCCCGAGCGCTACGTTGATGAAGAGGAGGACGTGACTCTGGATGAAGCTGATCAGCGTGCTCTCCTGGATTGCGTCGGCCAAGCCTACACGCGCGCATTCGCCAGCATGTCGCTGTTCGACCAAGGCAATGAGACTGCGGACAACAAGGTCGCTGCGCAAGATTCCGCGCTGTTTCAAGCCGTCGTGTGCCTCCGTAACGCGGCGCACTTCATGCGTGTTGAGCGCAAGTCGAGTCTGTCGGCCATTACGACGGCGATGGCCCACCTGGCCGGCGTGCCGCTGCCCGCGAGCTTCGTGTCTTGGCTGGACAAGGAACAGAGCGCGAGTCCGACGACCGTGTTGGAGAAGGCGGTGCAGCGATTGTGGACGAAGTGCTATGGCCAGACCAAGATAGTCAACATCCTGCTTAGCTCGACGGACGTGACAAAGGAGGAGCTGCCGCTTATTCAGAAGGTGAGGAACGCTGTGTGTTGGTTTAGTTTGCGATGTGGATGATCTAACGCTGCTTCTCCGGCGTCTTGTTGTTGCAGAGCTACTCGGATTACCTACTGAAGGTCGCTGAAGGTATCGCGGACAAGCCTACTGGGCAGGCAGAGAACGCCGATTTGTCTTCCGCAGAGGAAATCGCCGACGCGAGCAGTTTGTTCTACATGGACAACGCTGGTGGCTCCGCTGACACGACGAGCAAGTCGAAGAAGAAGCGTGATCGAAAGAAGAGGCGTGCGGCGACACAGGACAAGGTGTCCCCTTCAAAGCGCAGCCGAGCGGAAAGCAAGTAGAGATCTCACATTGCTACACATATACAGATGATACAGCCATAGAAAAAACGCAAATAATATTTGAGGTTTTTTATTATGTCCAACGGAGCTTTTCATGAAGAACGGTTCTCCTGCGTAGAATTATTTTCTCGTTCTAACTTTCTCGTCCCGGTAACCCACTCACACTGCGACCTCCTTAAACGTTCAGCGACTTCTCGTAGTCTTCAATGGACTTGAACAGCGCCGAGAAGTTGCCTTTGCCGAATCCTCCGCAGCCCGCGGCCTGTTCAAGGCGACCGGCAATGTCCTGCATGCAGCCGACCCGCTCGATGATCTCGAAAAAGACGGTGGCTCGGTCGCCCAGCGGCTTAGTGAAGATCTGCAGCAGGATGCCCTGGTCGTCCTTGTCGACGAGCAGACCCAGCTTCTCGATCTGTTCGTACTGCTCCTTGGTGAGGGAGTCGCCGATTCGCGCCGGCATGTTGTCGTAGTAGAGTTGGTTGGGTCTCGGCATGAACTCGAAGCCGCCGAGGTGGCTCCGCTTCTGCATTTCTGCGAGCGTGTGGAAGATGTCGTCCGTCTTGAGCGCCATGTGCTGCAGCCCCGCGCCCACGTTCTGCTCTAGGTACGTCTGGATCTGACTCTTGCGCTTGGTGCCGAACGTGGGCTCGTTCACGGGCAGCAGCACCATCTCGTTGTTGCTGGCCAGCACCATGCTGTTAAGCCCCGAGTCGAGCGTGCCCACGTCTTCGGCCGTAAACTCGGCGAACTCGTGGAAGCCTGCCAAGCCCGTGATGTACTTGACGGCCTCCAACAGCTTGGGCACGTTGCCCACGCAGTGGTCGAGGCGCTGGATGCCGATGCTCACGTCTGGGCTCTCGACCGTCTCGTAGCCAGGCACGAACGGGCCGTCGAAGTCGCCGCTCACCCAGCGGATGACCACGTCGCCGTACAGCTTGACCTCCGAGACGGTGGAGCTCTTGCCCGACTGCTTGTCGGTCAGCGTCTGGGGCCCGAGAACGCCGACGCCACCGTTCTGCACCGACACCTCGTAGGCCTGCTTGGCGTCGGCCACGAGGATGCCCAGTGCGCGCACGGCCAGGCCGTGCTGCATGACGAACTGGTGCGCAGAGGCAGCGTCGTAGCCACCGATGGGGTGCACGGCGTCGGACGCCTTGGCCGTCTCGAGCGCGTAGGGCGCCGTGAAGACGAGCGTGACGTCTCCGCTGCGGATGGCGTAGCTGGCCGCCTGGTGGTTGCCCGTGGACTGGTCGGACTTGGCCACGAGGCCCATGCCGAGTCCCCAGGCGAAGCGGCGCGACGCGTTGGTGGCGTCCGAGCAGTAGAACTCGATGTGGTGGAACTTGTGCACGTCGAAGCGGTCGGTCATGGGGTTGCGGCGCTGGAAGTGCTGGCAGCCCACGAGAGAGGCCTTCTTGGGGCTGGCGGGCGTGGCGTGGGTAGTCGGGGGCATCTTGGAATGAGGTGGAGGACACTCGCTTGGTGCTTGGCGGGGAAGTTTGGAAATGGAGACCACCGGCACGACTGCACGACTGGTTGAAGTTAAACCAGTTCTTCACTCGGCGTCGAAACAGCGAGCTCGTCTCACGATTCATTTCCGATTTGATGCACGGATACCTCAGAACCGCGCCCTTGTCAAACATGAAGAACGAGCGGGTGAAAACCTTTGTTCATTTGCTTTGCCTAACCAGCATTTCGAGCATCGAGCGCAAACGACATTCCTCAAAAGTACTTCTTGTATGTACACGGGCTATCAAAATCAGAGAACAAATTCTACGCACCAGTGACCATCACGGAAATAGTTCAATTTGCTGGGCCACTTCAACCAATTGAAATCTCAATCCATTTACGCGTCGGGACATGCTATTCGTAGTATATCGATTGAGCAAAGCAGAAATCTACCAAACATGGTTCATTACGGCCCAAGCTACGCAATGAGTAAGACGACTCTTGATTTGCGTGCCAGCGAAGCGTGCTCCGTATGAGGTAGCAGCTCAGTAGAAGCGTCTGACACTCTGCAAGTCCCATTGGACACGATCATCTCATTCGAAGCCTCCCCAGCGGAATACCCCAGTCCTTTTCAAGCCAAGGAGCACTTGAAGGAACCGTGAACTCGTCTGGCACGTTGCGATTCCCATCAAGCTGCTCGAAAGTGGCCAGCAAAGGCTCAACGCGCGTGGCCCACAGAGAAGCCGGGATCTTCAGCTCAAACTCAATCGCCTCCAACAAATCCATCGATCGGACTGTGTAGTCGAAGTAAGACCCGCAATAGCGAATGCTTCCTACAACAGACCCAAGCTTCAGACCCTGTGCTTCGATCGGCCAAGGCGGTTCGCATGGCACCACAAGGGCTTTCGGGACCTGCGAATGCCCATGCTCTTCGTAAAACACTTGCCACGCTGGCAAAATACGCTCATTCCACGCGTACTCGAAGTCCCACACAAAGCCCAAAGCCTCTAGCTGAGGTTTGTCGCGAGAAATCTGTGCAGAATACGTATCTACACCACGAACTCGACTCACAACTGCTCCGAGCTTGAGCCCCCATGCCTGCTTCGGCCAAACCTCAATCGACGGGACAACGAAGCTGAACGGCACCCGGCAGTGGCCGTTCACTTGTCGGAACGTCTTCAACGATGGCAAAATACGCTCTCTCCACTCCGACCCACAAACGTCCCACACAAAGCCCCACGCCTCGAGCTGGGATTTGTCACGGGTAACCTGTGTAGACTACACACCTGCACTGCGAATAGAATCGACAACAGACCCGAGCTTAAAACCCCACAAGGGCCTTGGCCACGTCTCATTCGATGGTACCATGAAGTTGTGTGGTACCCTGCAGTAGCCTTCCACTCGACGAAACACACCCAGCGCTGGCCGGATACGATTGCTCCACTCCCACTCATAATGATGCCACGCGAACCCCAACTCTGCCAGATCTTGATGATCTCGGTCAGCACCAAGTTGACCCGTTCGAATGCCTCGAACAGTTTCCCCCAGACGCATATTCCATGCGGCTTCAGGCCACGGAGGAGATGCTGGCACCGTGAACTTTTGACTGACATTGCAGTGGCCAAACTGCTGTCGAAACTCCTTCAGTGCAGGAATCAGCTTCTCGCGCCAGTCGCGATCGTATACAGTGGAGCCGTGACAGAACTTAAGCCGCTCTAGTTCCTTGGAATCCGCTTCAATCTGCAAGGAAAAATCGCCTCGACCACGAATGTTTCGTACCTTGTTACCCAGATTAAGTCCTCAAAGATGTTCAGGCCACTGGGGGTCTCCATTGGGAATGCGGAACACGAAGGACACATCCGTTTGTCCGTTCAACTCGAAGAATCGACGAAGCGCAGGCAGGACAAAGCGATCCCATTTGTACTGGCTCCAGTCCCAGGCGAACGGCATCTCGTTCAGCTCATTCAGCTGCTCCGGGTCAATCTTATGCCCTCCGGCTCTCCACTGCTTTCGTAGTCACGCAGCGTGCTTGCCGAGCGGATACCCCCACGCCGCTCTCGGCCACGCAGCGTCTCCGTAGGGAACCGTGAACGCGACTGGCACCATCAGGTGCTTCTTCATCTTCAGGAACGTGAACAATGCGGGTTTCACCGCCTCACGCCACGCAGCAGGACTATGCAAAACGAGCTTCGTCCGTGGACCATTGGTGTCGTCCTTGTCACCGTCTTTCTTCTCTGAGGAGAAGAAGCGAGAGGTCTCAACATGCCCAGCGACGGAGGAAGGAGTACCGCCGGTAATAGCCAGACAAGAGGCGCGAGGGGCTCCGCCCCCACACGCAGAAGGCGACGTCGAGCCGAAAGCGACGCCAGCCTCAGCATCGGTGCTTGATGTGCGTCAATAACTGGATACCTGCTGAACGGCATACGTAACCTTCGAATAGCATCATCATCGTGAAAAACAAGTTTTGCGCTGCCGGCAAGTGAAACGTCTTGGCGTGGCGTGTGTACTGGCGTGTGTACTGCATCTCAGGTCAATACGGGGATACATGCGGTCGCTGGCCATGAAGTTGTGTGATGACAAATTCACGGATGTCGCTGGTAACCCCGGCTCCACGGACATGGAGGAGATGAACAACCACATTGGATACTCGATGCCTGTGTCAATGGCAGATATCGCGGATTCGAGGGAGTTCCTCACGTGGGCCCAACGTGTCGGGGTCTCGTGGTGGGTGAATCGAGACTTTGGAGGTCTTAGCGGGTAATGAGCAAGCGCCTCCGAAGTTTCCTTCAACTTGTAGTTGTACTGATTGTAAGTTCTCATTCAAATCCGCTGCATGTACTTTTGCGCAGCTCGACACATAGCGAGTCATCAGAACTTCTCGGCGACGACATTTACCCGGCGGGAGCACAGGGGGAGCTGGCTGCACTTCATCCGGTTTTTCGACATCACCGACTAAAGCAACAACCAAAGTTGGTTGAACCAACATGTCGTGTTTAACAGGACAGCGATCCATAAAACATTGGAGTTAACGCTTTCGTGCAGCGCACGCACCCTGAGCTTTTTTGGCATGGACGCTTCGCCGACGGAACGTACGCATTCTTGCTGTTCTCGCCTGATCAGCATGGCGCAGGAGCGTTGTGGCAGTGCCACGTCAGTTTTACAGATAAACTCATTGCCTGGCTGCGATGATGGCACGGCTGCGACATCAACGCCTGAGAGGATCACGATCACCTTGGCTCGGGTGCATCGGCATCACAGCAATCCGAGCCGGGTGGATTTCCGGTGCAAGATTTCGAGCCGAAACGCACAATGTTGCAGTTGTCTTGACAACTGTCAGGGCTGCTTGGACTTGGGGCGCGCCGTCTTATGGTACCCGTTCTCGAAGTTTCGAGAAAACTCGACGTCGGCACCACCATTTTGAGCTGCGAAGCTCTAGCTTCAACATGGTTCCTCGCCGTCCTATCCACGATAGCACCGCGCCGCATGCTTCTGATAAGCAGCTCTCCCAGGAAAGGCGCGGGGCGAATTGGCGCTCCTCGAGCGTGCACGTCGCGCGGCTCGACAAGTTACAGCTGTTGCATAGACCCCTCACCCCCGTTCAAAGCGATGCGCGTCACACCATTGCCACATCATCGTTACACCATTCGGGATAGGTTGGAGAAGACACAAGCTCAGTATTGAAAGCCCGGAGCGAGTCGGCGTCAAGCAGCAGCTGAGCGGCGTCTTCCCCTCGCTCTTCGTCGTGTGCGTGCAACCCCCCAAGCGCGCAGGCCCTGCCCGAGCGCAAGCGTCTTCTCATCGGCCGCGGCTTGTCGCCTCGTGGCCTCGACTCGCGCTCCTGTTGCCGCCCGGAGGAGGGAGCAGCACGCACCGCGTGTCCGTTCGTCCGCCCGCGCGGTTGAAGGCCGGACTAGCGAAGGAAATCGTCGTACCGTACTTGTCGTGTAAAGTGTCCGTGTAGTAACCATGAGCAGGAGTAGAGGTGGCTCAAGGAGACGCTGGACGTCGCTATTCTTCACGTTATTGCTGTGTCTAGGCTCCACTGGGGCTCAGACACCCAATGACCCAGCCTTTTCGTACGCTACGGCGTCGCAGTCACCCGATGTGGTGGTGGCTGGCGGCCTGGACGGCCGTGTGTACGCCATGAACGCCTGGTCGGGCCAAGTATTGTGGTCCTTCGACTCGGGCGGCCCCATGGTGGACTCGTCGCTGTGTCTGGGCGTCCCCTCGGCCACGCCGCGCGATATGCCGCCCAGCTACCATTCGGCCGATGCTAAGCCACGACAGAGAGCGGAAGCCGACGTGGACGTCGACGGAAGCGTCCACGTGGCCAAGGAGATCGAGGAGCGCTCGGTGATCCAGCAGCAGTCGGCGTCGGCGCAGGCCATGGCGGCCAGTGCCGCCTTTATGTCGCAGCTGGTGCCGTCGTACGATGGCAGACTGTACCACTTTTCCAGGAGCAAGGTGAAGGAGCTGGACATGACCATGGCGGACATTGTCAACGTGAACGGCCCCGTACGCGTGGCCGTGGACCCGACTGTGGCTGGCACTGGGCCCATCGCCGAAACGCCAGCGGACATTTTGCTGTTTGGAGAGAAGAAGCTTGAGATGTTCACGCTGGACGCCATGAGTGGCTTTCGTCGTCCGTTGTCGTCGGCTGCAGCAGCAACAAAGCAGTCGAGCGAGATTTTATTCGGCCGCTCGGAATTTACGACGCGTGCGGTGCACCCCCGCAACGCGTCGTCGGCGAGATGCTTCAAGATCTCCGAGTTCTTCCTGGACTTTGCACAGCAGGCTCATTGCTCCGTTGGAGACGGTAGTCACAAGATGGTGCCTGAAATCCTCGTGGTGCCCAAGGACCCCAACTCCGCATTGGAAGACGAAGGCTCGACGATCGTGGCGTTTGATCCGTGGACAAACGAGCAGCTCTGGGAATTCGAGGTCCCTGACTTTGATGTGCTTGCCGTGTACGGAGTGTCGACAGCTCGTGGAGCTACGTTTTACCAGTGGAAGGTGGACGGCCCGTCGTCAACGGCGACAAGCAGGGTGCGTACTTCAGCTCAGGCGGCGGTCGATGGCTCGAACCAGCGTCAGCAACGGCTCGATGACAGTCAACCAGCTGATAACCATGAGTTGGGGAAGATGAAGCCGCAGGAAAATAAGCAGTTGGTGCGTGTGGTTCCGCGTACTTGGGACGCGATGGAATCGCGCTTTCGATTGCGTTTATTGGGAGACAACTACTTTCTCGAATCGAGCGAGGACGACAGCGTAGCGGACCATGAGAATGCAAAGGCCACGCAGGGTGTGCACACTTTTCACGGGCGTCAAGCAGACGATATCCATGACTTGCATGCCGAGATGAATGCCCGCCGTCGTCGACGGATCTTGTGGGAGCCGATTGTTAACGACGGCAAGAGAGGCGTCTTCATCACGTATACCCATGTTGGAGCCATGCTGTTGGGTGTGGCAACGTGTGGCACCCTGTTGGCTTGGGGCTGCTACGTCAAGGGACTTTCAGCTTCGTTGGCGCAATCGGCGATCAAGAGTATGGACCAGAGTCAATTCTTTACGTCTCACGTGCACCGACTCACTATTCAACGCCCTGGAGAGGAGGACATAACGATTTCGAGTGTCATTAGTCGCACCTTCATGATGAACGCGTTGGGTGTGGATGGCCAAGTGCCGCTGCTGGAAAATGGCGAGCATGTGAACATCCTGTCGACCGAAGTGAACGCCAATGTTGATCCTGCAACCGAAGCGATGCTTATGGAGAAGTTTTCGCGTCTTGCTGCTAACGAAGCTGCAGCGATTCTCGCCAGTGGTGGCCACGTGGGCTCCAAGCACAAGCTGCTCGAATGCGACCCAGACGCGGACTCCAACGCTACCACGGCGACGTCTAGCTCTTCTTCTTCGTCCTTGACGGATATGATTGTGAGAGGTGTTTCATCGTCATCCTCCACTCTGAGGTTTTCGAGCCACGGGCGTGTCCCCGCGGGCACGAGGCTGGCGCTTCCTTGCGCCGAGGAAAAGGGTCTGACAGACGACGACGTGGCAGATGTATACGAGGTGAAGATGTTGTCGGCGAGCGCGGATGATGAATTCCTGGCGCCAGACGTGGATCTGTTCGACAACGACCGCTTTGAGCTGGCAGATTCTGACGACGAAATGTTCCTGGAACGCGAAAACTCTTCCGCTACGATGAACGGTGCGAAATCGATTAGCTCTTCAGGCGAGTCGACCACTGGGAGTTGCTGTAGCAGCAGCGATGGTAGCCCCAGGCACGCCGTGAAGTCTAGCGACAGCTCTGATGTGCAAACCGGTGACCAACAAGACGAGACAACGGATGAAAAGTCCAGTGACGCGAAGTCGAGCGTTCGGGAGTCTTCTCGGGCCTCGTCGTCTGACTCTGGTACGTCCGCGAACGAGGCTGAGGTGCTGTTCCCGTTCGTGTGCCAGAGCCGCTTCGTCAACGAATTTGAAGAATTGTCGGCGATTGGCAAAGGTGGCTTTGGGCAAGTGATGCTCGCTGAGAATCGTCTGGACGGGCGCAAGTACGCCATCAAGCGAGTTGGATTGAACCTGAAGAACCAGACGTCCAAGACTCTGCAGAAATTCTTGCGCGAGGTCAAGATTCTGGCCCTACTGGACCACCCGAATATCGTGCGGTACTACCAGGCGTGGCTGGAGAAGGTTGAAAAGAGCGCGACGGGGACAGCGTCTGTCGCGCCCTCGTCGGTGGCTTCGGATACGAGCTCGTTCGGCGGCCTCGCCAACGCGAAAAACTATTCGACGAGCAACCTGCTGGCACCGATTTCCGAGCTTGAGTTCTCTGGAAATCAACGCCAGCTGGAAACGTTTTACAGCAATGGAAGCATGATCAGCGATAACGAAGACGACGGCTTTGACTGGGATCGAGGGTCCTCGTCAGGCGTGGAAGACGACAACGGATGGAAGGATGAGGACCTGGTTGTCCAGAACAGGCCGCGGTCCAGAAACCCGCCTTCTCAGGTGCCTTCATCTGTGCCTTCATCTCGCTCTCCACGCGAGCTTGGAAGCGAGGAAGATTCCTCATTCAACGCGGCGGAGAAGTGCGATCACTGGCTGTACATTCAGATGCAGTACTGTGCTGGCCGCAACTTGGCGGACTACCTTGTTGTCCCCACTCGCCCCATGGAGCTGTCGAGAATACTTAAGATCTTCGTGCAAATTGCGAGCGCGCTAGCGCACGTGCACTCGTGCGGCCTGATCCATCGCGATCTGAAGCCAGCGAACATCTTCGTGGCTGATGTTGAGCGGGACGAGATTAAGCTGGGAGATTTCGGGTTGTCTCGCTATGCTGCGAACGTGAACAACCTCAATGCCCCGGCAAGTATGGATGATTCGCAGGGGCCTCCGAGCTCCGGGGGATTGAGGGAGACGGCCTTATCCACGTCGGTTTGGTCCAACATGTCGGAGAGCAACGAGGTGACAGCTGGTGTTGGCACGTATCTGTACGCGAGTCCCGAGCAAGTGGCTGGCAAGAAATACAACGCCAAGACTGACATGTATTCACTGGGGATGATCCTGTTCGAGCTGTGCCACGAGCGGTTTGGCACGACAATGGAGCGGTACATCACCCTCCGTGACGCCCGAGACAGCAACTTCCCAGCAAACCTTCGCGCGGCGAAGAGGTGCCCTGAAATCCTGGACATGCTCCACAAGCTGCTGAACCACGACCCAACCACGCGTCCAACTGCAGACGAGGTTGTCCAGTGGGGGCAGATGATGTACGAGACGAGTCTCGCCCAGAAGGCGATGGACGTGGTGCGTTCGCCGCGGCACATGGACATGGCCAGAGCTGGTGCGGCCGCGTACCCCTTCGTGCCGAGCATCGATCACCTGATGGCTGGAAGTCACATCGAAGCAGCAGTCACGACCACGTTTTCGCTGAAAGTGGAGGCAGCGATGGAGCTTTCCAGCAACGAAGACGGCGGTGCCGAGCGCCGCTTGCCCAACCATAATTTATTGAAGCAAGTGTGCGACGTCATCGCCGGCATCAGCAACGGCAAGGTCGAGATCAAGAAGTGCGGCTTGCACATGGCGAGCGAAGGAGTGACCATACTGGACTTCGAGCTCGATCCGCAGGCCGCGCTAGCTGATGCACCGGATATCGACGTGGAAGGCGCCGTCGTGATGGCCATCGAAGCGCTGGCTGGCGTGCAGATCGTGCATCGCGTGAGCAAGATCGACTAAAAGCCTCAGCCGACAGCAATTCGTCACCGAATCCAGAAAACAAAACAATTATGAGTTAGTAATCCCGAGTACAATAAAATCCCCGCCTGGTCAACAGGCATGAAACACATCAAACGCGCATTTACAGAACGACAACGCAGGAGCATTTGTCTTTCTCCCCTTCGCAACATGTTGCATACTGTTCAGTACCGTCGGGAGATGTAGACATGAGACGCGCAGCAGGCTTCCCCGTCGCTTCGAGGCACAGCAATGTCATCGTTGAGCCAAAGCACTTCAAGTTGACCCAGTTATCCGGACAAAAGACGGATACCGTTCGTTGAAGTTGCCTCTCGACAAACACTCTGCATTCCGCACTCGACCACGCTCGACGCCCGCCTTCCCATGGACGTCCGCCTTCCCATGGACGCCCCAGCCCACCTTCATGTCGCTGCGGCCCCGCGCATCGTCGATCTCGAGACGCTGTACGAGGTGCTGGTCCTGTCCAGCGCGGAGCTCGCGTCTGAGCTTCAGGATTGGGCTGTGGACGCCACGCATCAGCTGCTGGAGCGGTGGACCGAGGCTCAAGAGGCCAACACTGTGCCGCGTCTGTGGCGCTGGCTGCAGCTCAAGCTTCGAGCAGAAGGAACACTCGACAAGGTGGAGCTGCTCCCACTTCCTCGCCCTGTTGAGTTCCCACTGAGGCTCGAGCACATGGACTTCATCGCGGGAAGCTTTGGTGACGTCAAGACGGAGCTGCAACTGATCAATGGAGCTCTGAGCGGCCTTGAGGAGAAGCTGGAGCAGAGTCAGAAGAAGCTGGAACAACTTGAGGAACAGATGAAGAGACGTCCGACGTGTTGCTCCGGGTCGACCACTAAAACGTCGACGGACGCGACCTTGAGCTCCAAAAGCAAGCAGTCAAGCGGGAAGCTTACTCGTTTATTAAACGAGCCGACTGCGCTGCAGGTGGAGCGACTGGAGCTTCCAATGTGAGAAAGTGGTGAAGGCTTAAAAACTTGTTGAGGATAGTAGTCAGCTGACCTTGTTTGTTCGTGCCGTGGTGTGTATTAGAACACTGGACAGGGACGTCATGCAAACTTCGATCGCGGAGACATCAGCTGCGCTGCTAGAAGAAATTCTGGAAGGCGCCGCCAGCTCAAGCGAGGCCCTAAACGGCAGGTCAGTGTCGTTCAGCTGCGCCAATACGACGGTATAGTAATGTCATCTCTGGTGTGGTCGTCTACAGATTATCAGATGACCCAGACAAAGCGGCCGATCATTTAGAACCTTCTCATCCGACAGGTTCTGAGATAGCATTATCGGCGCCGCAGCACCCCGTTGGTACACCAATGACCACCAACCTTACTCATGATCAGGACGGCTCCAGTCCAAATGAGCTGCCCAGCTTGACCGTTTTTCAGCTTTATCAAGTCTTGTCCCGAGATCCCGAGGATATCACCTCTTAGAGAGAAGCAACCTGTTGCGACAGATGATAATTCCGGTATCTGTTTGCGAAGGCCACAACGAGTCTAGCACCACACAGGCCACTCGCGTACATTTCCTTGTTGCACCGACGCAGCTTCCCAGTCGAGTACGTCCATCCTGGTGTAGGACAGATACAGCACGAAGACTAAAATGCTTTCAACAACACGCTCACAAAGGCTTGAAGTCGATGCGTTTCTCTGTGCGTATGAATAACGATGATCATCCACGAACTTCTGCATCGTACAGCGGATTCAAACTTGAACGCCACAACTCGACTGGAAGCCGCACGATCAAGCGCCATCTTTGGCTCTTTGGGCGATCGAAGAGTATGGCTCCGCGTGTTCCTGACCAAGACATTGCAACGCCAAGTAATGTTTACATCTATCCGGTGATACTGGAGCATGAAAGACACGTTACTGACGCCTTCGTTTGCTTGCATCTTTATCTGCCCGTAAATGCTGCAGTCGTCGGCAGCATTGACCAAGCCAAGCTCGAGCGGCGCCGCGCACAAAGTCGGACGAGACAGTTGCGGTATCTCCAGAAGAAACGCCAATACGAGCACGACCTCGAGATGTCCGTGGCTACAATGCAGTCCGAGGTGCGGAGCATGCAACTCCATCTGCGGCAGCTCCAGAATGCCGAGCCACATCCACTCTCAGCAACCACTTTGTTGCCGACTTCAGATCCGACGCGCTTCTTGCAGACAGCCCAAGGCCTGGTGCACTGTTTTCGATCGGGCTTTGATCCGCTACATCAACAGCCTTGGCTGCCGTGTGCGTCTCCGGCCCAAGAGCAGATCCGCTTCGTCCACCGGTATCTGCACCCGGACGTGCAGCACGGCGAGCTGCGCGGCCAGAACTCGTTCTTGGAGCAGTGGAGACGATGCACCACCAACTTCAGCGCTTTGCAGCTGCACGGACAGAGCTTCGAGCTGCTCGCCGACTCGTCCACAGGCCACGCAGTCTGTCATGCAGAGCTGACTCTGGCTCTGGGACTCTCCGCTGCGACGTTCGAGCGCGTATTCCCACACCTGATGCATTCCCAGCACTCCGAAATTCTCAGTCGCCTATGGGACCAGCAGATACGCGCTCCAATGACGCTGCAGTTGCAGTTCGACGCCCAGGGGCTCGTGGTGGGCTACAACGCGTCGCTCGACTTCGTGCAGGCGTTGCGGCCGCTTCTCAATAGCTACGAGGATGTGGCCACCGTTCTCCACTGCGCATACATCTCCTCTTGCGGCCACATTGGGCTTCCTACCTGCGGCAGCTCCTGCCCCCGCGACGCGCGATTCGCGCTCGCCTTCCTGCTGAGCCCCAGCGACGCCGCCGAGTGAGCTTTTCGCTAAAACCGTCAAAATCATAATTTCAACCAATGACCAGGTCCATCTCATTTGACAAAATTACAATACAAATATCAAGTGATCTGACACGTATTGATTGCACATCTCCCGCATCTGGCCACGAAGCACCTGCATTCTCCGTTTCGACCGCCAAGCCCGCACTGCACTCGTCCCCCTCGCTGCGATGGCTGGTAAGCAGAGCCCGTCGCGCATGTTCATCATGCTGCCCATGATCTTCCTCATGGGCAAGATCGACTTCGAGAACGACACGATTCTGCTGGCGGCGCGCACGGCCTTCCTCGTGTGCCAGGTCACGGCCATCCTGGTGGGGCTGTACCTGCGCCAGCTCATCCAGCGCAAGCACGACACGCGCAAAATCTTCGTGCCGGGCTCCAAGTCGCCCTTCGACCAGTCGCCCAACTACGCCGAGCTCACCGAGTCCACGTACGAGGCCTACGAGCTGGGCAAGGCCAACGAGTTCCTCAAGCAGACGCTCATCGGCGCTGGCATCTCGTCGCTCATCCACTTCAAAATGGGCGTGAACCATGTGGTCATGATCCAGAGCGTCATGATGCCCATGAACCTCTGGGACAATGCGCTGGTGCAGGCCTACATCCTGGGGCGCCGCAACGGCCGCATCTGGAACGAGCGCCTCGAGGGCGAGTCAGCCGAGGAAGCGGCTGCTGCAGCCGGCGAGACCGCGACGGTTGCCGCGCCGGCTGCTTCAGAAGGGGAGAAGAAGACCAAGACGGAGTTCACGCCCGAGGAGGCCATTGCCGACGCTCTGGCGGCCGGCGCGGACGCCGACTTCGACGCTCTATGGACTGTCGTGAAGGGCAAGGTGAACGCCAAGACGGATGAGGACCAGTGGACGGCGCTCATGGTGGCCTGCGGCTCGCCCGTGGACACGGACGACTTCATCAAGAAGGTGGTCAAGGCCGGAGCTGATGTGCTGGCCGTGGACGGCGACGGCTGGACGGCGCTGCACTGGAGCGCGTTCCACGGCCGACCGGAGGCGGCGGAAGCGCTGCTTTCGAGCCTCTCGGCTGCCAAGTGCGAGCAGCTGCTGGCTGTTAAGGCCTCGGACGGCCGGACGGCAGCCGAGGTGGCCAAGGGCGAGGAGAACGCCGATGTGGTCGAGATCCTGGGCAGCTTCGCCGAGGGCGGCGGCAGTCAGGAGCAATCGACGCTGCGCCAGCGGAAGGCCGGCGCGTCGTCAGTGGAGGACGTGGACTAGACGAACGCGTAGTAGTAGGTTCTCATCCCTGATCTGCACGTCGCCCCATGCGCCGTGTTGATCTCTAGACGGAAGACGGAGCCAGCGTCTTGGTCGCTTGGCCACCTGGTTGAAGCTGACCGGCTGTTGCGCCGCGTTTTAGCTTAAAAGCAAATACATATCGCTTGATCCTGCACGGCACGTGCTGTGGTTTCATGCCGTCCGTTGCCATCGGTTGTCGACACCCGTGACGGCAGTTGGCGCCTCAGAAACCTACTTGACCAGGTGGCACTTCCACGCTAATGGACGAGGCATCGGCCGAGGCAGCGCATGACCTGACGCAGGACACGATCGATCCGCCTCCGGTGTCCGGCGCACCTCGAATGGCGGCGACGGCGTCGTCGGGGCCTCCTTCGCTCGAGTTGATGCTCCGTCTGGACGAGTTATCGCAGGATGGCAATGACGACGAGCACAAGAGTGGCCAAGACGAAGACGAATCTTCACCCGTTCAGGCGCGTCGAGGACAGGTCGACCGAGATGCGAAGCGCATGGAATCTCGACTGCAGCGCAACTTGAAGCAGCAGCAAGCGCAGTACGCTCGTCAACGGAAGCTGTTCGAGAACATGCGCGCAGAGCGATCTTGTTCCGCGTCCGACAGCTGTGATTCGCCCGAGTCGGTCTCGTCCTCTGATGGGCAGCTCCATCTCGTCAGGCAGCATCTAGTCCGCAGTTCTCCAAAGAAAAGGACCAACTGTGCGAAGTTCCGCCACCAGAAGGAGCAGCTCGTCAGGATTGGAGCACTCTCACGCCAGAGATCCCGCTCTTGTTTTCCGGAAGACGACGCCAACGACGACGACAGCCACGCGCAAGCCATGCTGCGTCGCATCAAGGATAAGGCTCGAGCGGAATTCCATCGCCAGCGATTAGAATCTGGAGACGGCTTGATCGCAGATATCGGTGCAAAGGCCCCGACAAAGTTCCTCGAGGAGATGCAGCAGCAAGAAACGTCAAATGACGCGCTTCGTCGTCAGCTGGAGCTGCTGCGTCGACTGCAACTAGAGAACAACCGCTTCCGTCAAGAAACCAGGTCTCTCCGTGACAGAAATGAAGCGTTCAAAGAACGTGACGAACTTCGAGAGCGTGAAGTGATGCGGCTACGTGAGGAGATCAGCCAGTTGGACGTCAAGGTGCAGCGCGATCAAAAGAGCCTCAGTACAGCAGCCCAGACGACGCAGACGCTGAAGGCGACCCAGAAGAGACTTACTGCAGCTCAAGCCGAGATTCGGGAGGTTCAGGCTGCGGTGCAGGAGGCACGAGAGGCACGCGATCAGTTGCACACCGACACTCAGGCGGAGATCGCCGACTTGGTAGCGGAAGTGAAGCGCTGGAAGCGCAACTCGAAGCAACTTCGGCAGCAGGAGAATCGCACGGGCGAAGAGCTCGAATTCTACAAGAAAACGATCGCAGCGCTGGAAGAAGAGGTCGCTGCGCGCCGCTCACAACTCAAAGATGCCAGGCGTGAGATCACAACGCTCTCTGCAGTTGTGGACGAGAAGACAGCGCAGTGTGAGTCTGTAGAGACGTCGGCTGCAGACTGCGTAAAGCGAATGGAAGAAGAGATGCAGGCTTTGCAGGAAAGCCACGTCCAGGAACGTGAAAAGCGCAAGAAGATTGAGACGATCCGCACCAACTTGCAAATGCAAATGGAGCGCATGCAAGCTGAGAACGCGCTGCTGTTGGAGAAGCAGGGCCAACTGGAACGTCAGTTGTCGCTCTTTCAGGAGCACTGGAAGGAGCGGAAGCAAGCGTATCAAGAGCAACTCCGTCGATACGCAACGCAGCTTGAAGATCAATTATCCAAGCACAAAGGTGATGCTACGACGATCGGAAACTTACGACACGAGTACGAAATCCTAGAAACCCGCGTCGCAGAATCCCAAGTGATGACAAACGAGTTGCAAGCAGAGGTGGCTGAAGAAGCCCGCAGTGCTCAGAAGCAAGTGGAAGCTCTGCGGAGATACTTGGAGAAGGCGCTGCACGACTCTAGTAGCGCCGATGACGCTGCATTGGACACACCTGTCGATACTGGACGATCTCGGGAGGTGCCCGAGCTTCAAGTCATTCAAGCTGCGATCTCTGCGTTACGCAATGAAGCGATGAACATCGTGCACGAGTTCCAGCGGGCACGTCACCTCGTGCGACAGCAAGCAAGCAAGCTGACGCTAGCAGTCGAGCGCGCCACGGAGTTGGAGCATTTACGAGAGGAAGACCGCGCGAAAATGAACGAGCTGCGTGAACAGCGAAAGCTGGCGGAGCAGTCCCGCGAGATTATTAGCCAGGAGAAGATGGAGCTTTTAAGGTGGAGTGAGCAGACCTGTGAGAAGAGTGAAGCGTTGGAGGCCGAGCTCAAAAAGTGCGGCCAGCTTGTGCTTCGACTACGAAAGCAGCTGCACCAGGCGCTGGAGATGGAGGAGTCTTGGGATCAACCTGAATCGGTGAGTGGCGAGCCACTTGCGCGGACACTTTCTGCTCTGGAAAAGGAGATTGACTCGCTGGTGTCGGCACGGGATCGATGGCGAATGGATAGTGAAAAGCAGGCTGGTGACGTGAGAGAGTTGCAAGCCGAAGTGCAGTCGCTGGAAAAGGAATTAGCCACGAAAGATGACGAGTTCAAACAAAGTCTGGAGGACATGGGGCGTGTCCACAACAAGAACGCGCAAGAGCAGAAACGTCACTACGAACAGTGCATCGCCGATGTGGAGAGTGAGCGAACAGCTCTCGAGAGCAAGCTACGTGAAGAATCCGCCCGACTTGCTGAGGAGGAAGAGAACAATGCGAAACTGCGTCAAGTGGTGGACGGCTTCGAGCAGGATCTGCCAGTGTTCGCCACGATTCTGCATCTGTTCGTCCTCGTCGTGCAGCCGCTGATTCTCCAAGTCAGTGATTTACTAGCGCAGCGACGCTTCCTCTTGCGCGAAAACGCCGAGTTCGCTCAAGCTCATGAGCAGATCGAGTGTATCGGCCAAGTTCTCAAGGAAATGATCCCTGGCGCAGCGTCTAACGAGGAGAAGGCGAAGGAACGCAAGCGACGGCGTGTTTTCCGGCGAGTTGTGATTGCAGTGTTCGCCATGAATCGGTTCCAGCATTTCTTCTCTAGTGGCGACGTCGCTGGAGACCAGAGCGCGTATGGACTGTGCGCTCCGCTCAAAGCGACGAGGTCGAGAAAGAGAGCCTGTGTGCTGTCATCCCAGCCTACGGTTATCAAAGTGTTACCTCCGCAAGAGACCTTGTCGAGGCTAGCACTTCGTCCGCTGCTAGAGCGTTTGAAGAAGATGGAGATTACGGAAAAGGTCGCCCAAGTGATGGAGGCAAACTCCGCGCCAACCTCATCACTAGGCAACGTGATTCTGAAGGTGGTGATTGCCATCAACCCAGCCTCAAAGGAGCTCCTGGTGGCCAATACCAGTGGCTCTTTCCACTGCCAGGCTTTACTTGAACGTCGACGGCGATCAGGTAAGAAGATAGCAGATCAGCAGGACGATAGGATGGCTGAATACGAAAGCACGCCGACGGCAGAGGAGGCCATTCCGACTGTGGCGTTGATTCGCAAACGGATTCTAGCCCTGGGCAAGCGAGTGGAGGATCTGCACTATCAGCGCAACTCGCTGCAGAAAGAGAACTACGAGTTCCAGTTCCAACTTGATCAACAGGCCACGAGTTTGAAAGACATGGAGAGTTTACTGAAGAAGACAGAGGAGCTGCAGGATGAGGTCACCGCCCTACGTAGTCAAGGCGACCAGGAGCTCCAGAAGACCCAACAGGAACGACAAGTGCAAGAGCAGGAGATGCAGTCCAAGGAAGACGAGCTGGTTCAAGCAACGTCGAAGATTAAGACGCTTGAGGCCGAGGTTGCTGATGCTGAGACGCGAATCGAACGAATCAAGTCGGAAAAGGGATCGCTACAGCGAGAACTTGACCAGCTGAAGAGCGTTTCTGTCGAAGAAGAGGAGAAGGCAGACAAGTCTAAATCTGCGTCACGTCGACAGGAAGAAGAGGTTCGAAGCCTGAAGCAGGCGGTCAAGAAAGCGCACGAACTGTACCAAAACGTGAGCTGGCAACTGGAGCAGGAGGTGCAGGAGAAATCGACCCTACAGACCGTGGTAACCCACTTGCGGCGTCAGCAGAAGAAAGCGGAGAGGGAGCTTCGGGAAGAGAAACTGCGTGAACTGGAGAAGAGTTTCAACGATGACAATGAGAGCGACGACGATGGGGGTTACTCAGACGAAGATGCTGCTGGATATCGCAAGGCAGGGGGAAGTACACCACGCTCATCAAAAGAAGTGAAGAGGAAGTCTTCTGCGCTGTCGAGGACGACAAAGAAGAATTCCTTCGTACCGATCATTGCAATTCACGATCACAGCCAACAGGATGAAGCTCCAACGGGACAATCTCGGCGACGAAAGTGCGAGAACAGTATGGGGAATGCCGTGAACCGAAGCGAATGCTCGAGTCCAGCGAGCTCGGTCTCGCCACTGCATTCTCATGCACGTACGAACAGCTTTCGACGTTCAGAGGTGGAGAACTTCTTAACCGAGTGGCAACAGCTTGACGTGTCAGGAGCTCTTAGTGATGGCCCACCGCGGGACCGAGAGGTTCGTTTTCAGAGTGACTTGAGCAATTCCTCGCATGTGAAGACTTCTCCATCGCCCAAGAATTCGTCATGGGACGCGGCAGTCCAAGAGCAACCGCCAAAGAGCCGACGGAGAGTCGAGATCGACAAGGTCAACGCTGCTGTGCACGACTACATGGACCGCATGGACGACAAGCTGAGTAAAATGTATGGCATCCCGCCCTCGTCTGCGATTCAGCGTCCTGTAAGAAGTTACAGCACAGAATACACGTTGGTTGAAGACGCCAAGCAACAACAAAGCAAGCTTCCAAGACGCGAAAGCGACTGGGAAGCTTCGCCTAGCAGTAGCAGTCTCAAGGCCGACGAAATTCGCAGCCAGCAATACCATTCCGACTTGGAGACATATGGTGATTAACTGTAGCTGATATGATAAAAAAATATAAGATTATTATTAAGCTTTCATTGCCCATGAAGACGATCGGCCGTAGACCAAGACAACATCGAATCCCGACGTGGTCACCACCCATTAGTTGCCTTCCGTGTTGATAGTTATGGGTACACTTTGCAGACGGAGCCACAAATTTGAGCTTCAACTGTTCGACGACAAGTTGAAGCCAAGTTGACTTGGCTACAGTCGAGGATCTGGAAGAAACGAAATCTCCTTTGTTATCAATAATTAGTTGGCAGGCCGTGGCCGAGCGCGACGATGTGCGAGCTTCGACCGCCTGATCCTCCTCTTCTCCAAGCACGAAGAAAAACACACACGCAGAAGCAGCAGGAAGCGTTGCACGTCTAGCTCTCTCCAGGCCGAGGCTGGGTCGTGGTCTCCTCCACCGCGGGCTTCTGGCCGCCATGTGCGCTGCAGTCGCAATTGCACTTGCAGTCGGTCGGCCGGGGATGCGACGCTGCGGCGACATCAGTGGTGACTTCCGCCTCTTTCTTGTCCTCGGTCTCTGTATCCTTTTCCTCCTCCTCCTCCTCTGTCTTCTCCTCGTCCTTCTTCTCTTCTTCTTTCTCTCCTTCCGTGCCGTTTAGATGCAAGATCTCGGCCAGCGACGGCAGATTCTTGTTGCATGAGTCCTGGCCGGTCTCGGCCTCCTCAGTAGTGGCGTCCTCGGCCGTTGCGTCCACTTCCATAGGTTCGGCTTCTGTTCCTTCCGGCTTGTCCTGGATATGGGTAGCCTGCTGGGCCAGGATGTTCAGCAGCTGGTCATTGGTGGCGCCGGCCGCGGCTGCTACGGCAGCCTCCGAGCCTGGCTTGAGCTGCAGGTCCGCCACTCCATAGGGCGAGACAATGGTGTTGGGCTCACCGTTCATGTCGGCCTTGGTGTCCACTGGCGTGGGGTTGGCTCCCGTGGCTGCAGCAGCAGTGGCCGCCGCAGCGGCCGACGCAATGGGGTTAATGGTGCTAGCGTCAGTGCTCTTCTTCTGGTTCCGCAGGCCGCGCTGGCGACGGTGGATCTTCTGGCGGTACTTTTGCGCATGTGTCATGGTCTGACGGGGCGTCTTGGTGCCGATGAAATCGGCCACCTTCTTCCAGGGGCCAGCCGGGAACTTCTCGAGCGCCGCGAGGAAGCGGTCGTGCTCCTCCTTGGTCCACATCTGGATCTTGCTCTTGGCCGACATGACCACGGCGCCCGCCTTGGCCTCTGTGGGACGCAGACGGATCACTTTCTCCTGGGGCCCGCCCGAAGCGTCCGGCGCCTGCTCGAAGAGCTGGTTGTACACGCTGCGCGAGATGGTCATGGCCGAGGGGAGCGGATGCTAAAGTGATCGGTGGTGGATGAAGGGCGACGACGCGGCGGGTTGGTAGGGTTACACACGCACGTGTACCCATTCTGCGCGCACGGCGCGCGCTCATTGGTGAAAAAGCCACGTGGCTTCAAACTGGATCTCTGGTGGGTACATCGCAGCTGACTTGCAATTTGTATGATGGTCCGACGCGGTTTCTGCCAACGACGACACCTCGTTTTGGCACGCCATTTCGATTGGCTGTAAGTGGCCCTGCAAGGATCTCTTACTGGACAAAATTCGGCATTCCCGGAAAGCTTTGAACAGGGTTTCTTGGCGCTTGGTGGTGACGGAGACCGATCGTAGTCGCTGCATCTGATGGTGAAGGACTGCTCGGCGCTGGGTAAGGATTGCGTGGCCTGGCAGCACCTGACGCGGCGGAGACCGAGTTCGTCCCAGCGCCGCTGATCTTGAAGCCGCTTTACAGAACGTGCGGATATCGCTGCGATATTATGAGTGTGGCAGTAGCAACCCGCCGGCGTCCACGTCGGTGTATCCATATGCTGCCGCTGGGTCTGGGCGAGTGGATACTGTAGGGCTTTGGAGGGCTTTTGGAGCACCAGCAACAAGTTGAACTTGGCCACGAACACATGACGAGGATGTTGCTGCTGCGACCACGATGACCACAGCGCGCCGTCGACGGTGGTCCAACCGCAGACTGCCGGCCGGCAAGGCTTGCCGCAAGCAGCGTAGCGTGCCGAAGGGGATTTTCTGGGCGCGCCGCTCAGGTGCCGCAGTGAGACACCTTCTCTGGTCGAGCGCGACTACCGCTGCGCCTCCTGTGATGCACGAGTCTCTACGCTGCTGTCGCCAACGTCAAGCGCGGCAAAGCAGTCCGATAAAGCGCGGCAAAGTAGTCCGATCCTGCTTGTTGATACTGCCGCTGCCGCCGCTCGCTTGCTGTCCGTTGCTGCTTGCTCCCGTGAAATGGGTGCGCTTGACACTCCTCCGAATAGCTACAGTCTGTAGTACGGCCCATCGGCCTCCATTTCCGCAGGCAGGTCTTCGTCCGCTCTGCGCGCGGCCGATTCCCTCGCCGTTGTTCAATTTCAATCGCACACCGGCAACGCTCGCATCGGCGAGAGTGGGCGCAGCTTGGCTTCGCGTGCTGGTCCGCTGCCGCCGCCTGCCCCGCCGCGCAGCCAAGCTGGATTGTCGGCTTGCTTTTCCGTCGCTGTCGCCGCCGGATGGACGGAGACGCTCGCGCCAAGGGCGGAACTCGTCCCATCGAGCTCTTCGGTAGCTCTTCTCTTTCCCCACACACGCCAGCGCTGGACCGCCAGCTGTTTGTACGGCCCAGATACATGTACCAAAATATACAACAGACATGCAGCAATATACAGCAACCAATATGACGAATGACCCACTAACTTGCCTCGCTGCCAGCGAGGCAGTCGCTGGCAGCACTCGAGCCAGCAAGCCATTGCCTACAACTTTCCATCACCGCACACAAAGTTCGAAAAGCTCTTGCTCCGAATCAGACACGGCGCGCGGCCTCACCACAAGTTTCCCAAAGCGTTACTCGCTTTTCGCTGCTATCCAGCGCAACACCACTCACTCTCAAGGTTGCAGGACACCTGTGGTAGCCAATGACTTGGACGGCCGTTAGTGTGAATATTAGGAAGCAAGGACGCAGCAACAGCGAGCTCTTACCGGTAGCACTTGCGATTTCTTAGCACGGACGACTGCCGAAGCATGAGCTTTAAGTGCGAGTATTTCTTTTCCTGCTATCCAGCAGAAAATGTTCGGTGAATTTTGCACCCACACCGGCAATGGCTGTCTTTTCAGTGGTGAACTGCGTTGGCACAGTAGCGGCTTACTGCTAACTCAGAATTTGCCAGGGAAAAGCACAACGTTGCCTTTTGGACAAGTTGCCTTTTTGGACCGGCTCGTCGCGAGTCAACCCATCGCCGCATGGTTATAGCGCTCCCTCATGGCTCCGCTCGACACCAGTGCTCCGTTGCCCCAGGAAGCGCTCGGGGGCAGCCAGCCCCCACTGCCTGCAGCAGCTCGCCAGTGGTGGCTTGCATCGTTGCCGGCGCCAAGTCGCAGAGAGCGCCGTACGCAACGCCGGCTTCGCGACGACCGACGAAATAAAGCGCTGCTTCCAAGCATAGCCGGGGCAGAAATGAATCCACGTTGTACAGAGCTGCTTCTCACAAAGCCCCTATCTGATCTGTACATTATATCATGCGTTATGTTGTCTCAAAGGTCCCGCGCAAAGGTCAAACAGGCTTGAGATGGATGAGCTGAGACATACAGTATCGCAGGGTATGTGGTTTGACGCCTTTGCAGCCAAGTCCAGTCCAGTAAGCGCATCTCGCGCTAGTGATCCATCAAGCGCTCGCGCTAAGTGCGATCGGTTCCTCGCTCTTCGTTTGTCGCGGGCTTGGACTGGCTCGGCTGAGCCCAAAGCCAATTCTCCTTTCCCTCTCGTGTCTGCAGCCATTGCATGCATCGGCGCCAGGCGTGCACGTGCTAAGAGACCCAGGGGAGAGAGACAAGAACGATGACGATCTCGGCCAATGTGCGCAAGGAGCTGTTCGAGATGACCAACAGCGAGGGCAAGCTCATCCGCATCAAGCCCACGGAGGCCAAGGCCGGCACGACCGTCTACTCGTCCAAGCAGAGCCAGCCGCTCAAGATGTGGACCCAGGAGGAGCACGAGAAGTTCCTGGAGGCCATGGAGAAGTACCCGGCCGGCCCCTGGAAGGTCATCGCCTCCTTCATCGGCACCAAAACGACCCGCCAGACCATGACCCACGCCCAGAAGTACCGCCAGAAGATCAGCCGCTGGCGCCGCGGTCTGCGCCACAAGGGCCGCAAGCAGGCGGGCGACGACGGCTCGCAGCATACTGAGCACGAGTATTCGGCCAAGGAGAACCTCTTCAAGGCCATCGAGTACGTCTCGGGCGACGAGATGGTGGCCGGCCGCGCGTTCGGCGCCACTCAAGCCGTGGTCAGCCCCACGCGCTCCCTCACGGGCGTGCCGGGCCACGAGGCCCCCCGTAGCGAGCTGTTCCGGCTGGCCGAGCTGGCCTCGTACGAGGTCATGAAGCAGGAGCCCGTGGCTGTGCCCACGCTGCCTTCCTTGCCGTCGTCTCCCCCCGACGTCGAGATGGCCGACATGTCGAGCCCCGTGCCCATCAAGCAGTGCCCCGAGGAGGTCGCGGCCCGCGCCTCCGTCGAATTCAGTGAGAAGCTCCGCAAGATGGAGTGGGGCAACAACCAGGCCGGCTTCCGCCCCAGCCCCGAGTGGTGCATGCAGAGGACCGAGGTGCGGCTCAGCCCGCTCCGTGCCTCGCCTGATGGCAGCCCCTTCCCGGCCCGTAAGTTCGGCGGCGTGCTCAGCGCCATCACGGAGATGAGCTACCAGAACGCGCAGAACCGCCTACCGCTCCCTCTGCCTTCGACGCCCATGCACGGCCTGCTGTCCCCCATGCGTGTCGCTGGCGCCGAGGAGCGGAAGATGCAGCAGCAGCAGCAACAGTACGGCGCCTTCCGTCTGCCGCCTCTCAACGTCGGGAGCGGCCAAGCTCCCAACGTCTACTCGATCCCCCCGCTGCGATCCAAGATCGACCCGAGCGTATTGAATGGCCGGGCTTACTACACGTCCACGAACTAAGTTTTACAGTTTGTGGACGTATTGGTGTGCTCCGAAGGGAGAACCGGAGAAGAGAGAGTTGCAAGCGAAGGGAGTGAAGGATGGGCGGCGAGGTTAAGAAGCAGGCGGACGGTGGCCGAGTCGGACGTGTCGTGTGGTGTTTGCTGGTGCATTAAGCAAGAGAAGACGACACGAACGACGAGGACACGCGTCTGAGAAACGATGGACAAAAATGCGAGAAAAAGAAACAAGACGAAGACGGAGACTGCAGCGGTCTGGGCCGACAAGGTGGGGGCGACGAGTGATCGCAGCTCGAAGTCGCCCGCTCTGCTCGGGCGACACTTCTACTCCAAGGGGTATGTATATGATGGAGCTGAATCGTGCCGCGGCGTGCGATTGAGAGAGCGGGCGGGTGCAGAGTTTCGTGTCACGTCAAGCGGTGTGAAATGCGAGCAAGGCTAGTTGTGAGAAGCAGCTGGCCGAGCGAGCATTGGGAAGAATCGGCCGCAGGCAAGTGGAACTTGCGGCCGATTGGCGTCGTCGATGGACAAGTGTGCAAACTTTTGATTGTGGTTTTTCTTTAGAATTTTTGGACAAAATAGGAAGGAACTATTTAGCATACTGGCGCGGGGCGACTCGCGCTGGTTTCCGCCTTGGTGGAGCCAAGACAACAACAAACAGTATGGAAAACAAAATAAAAACGCATTGTAAAAAAATCAAGCAGGCAGATCTCCACTCGGCATCTTTTTGTTAAGCTGCCAGGTGAATTTTAGTCGTTCGTCTACAGTCTGGAGCTACGCCGGTTAATGAGAATGGCCAAAAGAAAGATGGCACTCGTGCTTAACGGTATTAGCGAACCTGGCGCCTGGATCGAAGGTATTAGAACAGACGAACCAGAATCGATCAGTACTTTCGCCGAACGGAATTTTAATGGCATGAGGTGCCATATTTGCGTCGTTTTGGTTCAACGAGCACGCAGATCTGTTAGTTTGTCCTTCTGAAGTACATTGTGGGAAAACTTCCCAAAACTGGAAGATTGGGTGGATTAGTACATGTACTGTATGCAACAAGCTGGGGAGTGTATGTTAAGTTAGTACGATCAGCAAAGCTTAGATAGGTGTCGAAAGAATTGTCGAAGTCACAAGCGACTATTATGCATGAATCATGGATCACTTTGAGTGGGAGTGGAGCAAGCGCATTTCATCGGCACTCCACGTTGTTCATCGAGTGAACGACAGCTTTACGGTACCGTCCAACCAAAAACGAAACCTGGCCAAAGCAGGCATGGGGTCTAAAGCTTTTTCTGTCAATGTTATTGGCAATGCGCATGCGTATTCTGCGCAAGTTACCCGTGACAGGGCCCAGCTCGAGGCCTGGGGCGTGTGGGACTTCTTCGTCACAGTAGAGTTTTTTTAGCTTATTTTGCCAACGGTGGCTAGTGTTTTTCGAAGAGCATGGGCATTCTCAGGTCCCGAAATTGTTTGTGATGCCATACGAAGCACCATGGCCAAATAGAAGCACATGGCCTGAAGCGTTCGTCTTTTGGGAACTACTTCGATTACACTGTGATTCACACAGTGCGATCTCTGGATTGGAGGCGATGACCACCAGGGCTTCCTCAGTCCCTCGGAGTCGGCCAAGTCGATGTGGAACCTTACGATAAGATCATGAGCGATCGGAGGTGCAGAACGACACAAGTTCATCCTTTCCTGAAGACTAACAAGCTGTTCTGGGACTCGAAGCTTGTGGCCAAGGCAATCCGGGATTCGGACTTCGTAGAGCACCTGAAGTCACAGTGAACACAATAAGGTATTGTAAACTAATCCGCAATCAGTATTGCAATAACATACCGTCATGCAATCGAGTTTTGTATTTTTCATAGCGTTGCAGTAGAGCATTTGTCTTGCAATACTTTTCCGGCGGAAATACCTTAATTTTTTCTTCCAAGCACTGGGAGTAACTGCCTCAGCCGTGGACAACCACATTGGATACTCGATGCCGCAGATAATGTGGTTGTTCATCTCCTCCGTGTCCGTGGAGCCGGGTTTACCAGCGACATCCGTGAATTTGTCATCACACAACTCCATGGCCAGCGACCGAGTGTATCCGTATTGACCTGAGATGCAGTACACACGCCACGCCAAGACGTTTGGTGCCAGTTTCACCTGTCGGCAGCGCAAAACTTGTTTTCACGATGATGCTATTCGAAAGGTTACGTATGTCGTTCAGCAGGTATCCAATTACTTGACGCACATCAAGCACCGATGCTGAGGTTGGTGGGTGGCGCTTTCGGCTCGACGTCGCATTCTGCGTGTGGGGGCGGGCGCTATCTCAGCCCCTCGCGCCTCTTGTCTGGCTACTATCGGAGGTCCTCCTTCCTCCGTCCCTGGGCATGTGAGACCTCTCGCTTCTTCTCCTCAGAGAAGAAAGACGGTGACAAGGACGACACCAATGGTCCACGGACGAAGCTCGTTTTGCATAGTCCTGCTGCGTGGCGGGAGGCGGTGACACCCGCATTGTTCACGTTCCTGAAGATGAAGAAGCACCTGATGGTGCCAGTCGCGTTCACGGTTCCCTACGGAGACGCTGCGTGGCCGAGAGCGGCGTGGGGGTATCCGCTCGGCAAGCACGCTGCGTGACTACGAAAGCAGTGGAGAGCCGGAGGGCATAAGATTGACCCGGAGCAGCTGAATGAGCTGAACGAGATGCCGTTTGCCTGGGACTGGAGCCAGTACAAATGGGATCGCTTTGTCCTGCCTGCGCTTCGTCGATTCTTCGAGTTGAACGGACAAACGGATGTGCCCTTCGTGTTCCGCATTCCCAATGGAGACCTTCAGGGTGGCCTGAACATCTTTGGGGACTTAATCTGGGTAACAAGGTACGAAACATTCGTGGTCGAGGCGATTTTTCCTTGCAGATTGAAGCGGATTCCAAGGAACTAGAGCGACTTAAGTTCTGTCACGACTCCACTGTATACGATCGCGACTGGCGCGAGAAGCTGATTCCTGCACTGAAGGAGTTTCGACAGCAGTTTGGCCACTGCAATGTCAGTCAAAAGTTCACGGTGCCAGCATCTCCTCCGTGGCCTGAAGCCGCATGGGATATGCGTCTGGGGGGAAACTGTTCGAGGCATTCGAACGGGTCAACTTGGTGCTGACCGAGATCATCAAGATCTGGCAGAGTTGGGGTTCGCGTGGCATCATTATGAGTGGGAGTGGAGCAATCGTATCCGGCCAGCGCTGGGTGTGTTTCGTCGAGTGGAAGGCTACTGCAGGGTACCACACAACTTCATGGTACCATCGAATGAGACGTGGCCAAGGCCCTTGTGGGGTTTTAAGCTCGGGTCTGTTGTCGATTCTATTCGCAGTGCAGGTGTGTAGTCTACACAGGTTACCCGTGACAAATCCCAGCTCGAGGCGTGGGGCTTTGTGTGGGACGTTTGTGGGTCGGAGTGGAGAGAGCGTATTTTGCCATCGTTGAAGACGTTCCGACAAGTGAACGGCCACTGCCGGGTGCCGTTCAGCTTCGTTGTCCCGTCGATTGAGGTTTGGCCGAAGCAGGCATGGGGGCTCAAGCTCGGAGCAGTTGTGAGTCGAATTCGTGGTGTAGATACGTATTCTGCACAGATTTCTCGCGACAAACCTCAGCTAGAGGCTTTGGGCTTTGTGTGGGACTTCGAGTACGCGCGGAATGAGCGTATTTTGCCAGCGTGGCAAGTGTTTTACGAAGAGCATGGGCATTCGCAGGTCCCGAAAGCCTTTGTGGTGCCATGCGAACCGCCTTGGCCGATCGAAGCACAGGGTCTGAAGCTTGGGTCTGTTGTAGGAAGCATTCGCTATTGCGGGTCTTACTTCGACTACACAGTCCGATCGATAGATTTGTTGGAGGCGATTGAGTTTGAGCTGAAGATCCCGGCTTCTCTGTGGGCCACGCGCGTTGAGCCTTTGCTGGCCACTTTTGAACAGCTTCACGGGGATCGCAACGTGCCAGACGAGTTCGCAGTTCCATCAAGTGCTCCTTGGCTTGAGAAGGACTGGGGTATTCCGCTGGGGAGGCTTCGAATGAAATGATCTTGCCAGACTGGAAGTCTCTCCTATTGAGCTGCTGCCATGCACCGCCGTATGCTGCCGTGAACGGCAAACCGCTTCCACAAAAGCAAGGTTGGTTAGCTTTCGTTAGGGACTAGATCGTCTGCGACTTAGGCTGGGAACATGCAGGTTTTTTTATGCTGTTACTTGCCCTGCCAAAGCAATGCCGACATGTTACGCGAATGTTGACCCAGGTTACGCTTACGCAGTACCGTGGAATTAATCTTGGATAGGCTGTCTACAGCCTCTAACGAGGTGTTCCCAGTATTAATATCTACAGCTGTAAACGAAGCATACTTGCTAGATTGGGGGTGTCAAGGGCATGCATCGTCGAAGTTGGGAGGATGGAGACGACTGACATCGCGCTATCTCCTTCACAAGCTTTCGCTAGCAGTTTGAACCAACTGCTCTGTGATCATTGACTGGTGCGGTTCGACGCCGACACTAACTGGCACCTGCCAACTTGTTGCTTGCGAGACCAAGTCGAGAGATCTGTGTCCTTGATCCCCTTAGAAGTGCTCGACGCGGAAGCTCCACACGCCACCGTCGTACCCTAAAAAGATGGCGCCCAGAGCCTTCGTGTGGCTTCCAGGCGCTTCACGAAATCTTGGTGAGACGTTGTCCTCGGACGAGATGCCGTGAAGGTCCACGACGGCTGGCTTGTTGAGTCCGGAGCCGACGTCGGGCTTGGCGTCGTCGTCCGGGTAAACAACGATTGCTCTTTCTGAAAAGCTCACGAGCTCGTCCAGCTGCAGACCGCGGACGTCCGTCGTACCGAGGAAGGAGATTTTGCCGCAGCCGCGACGGCCGATTGAGAACTTTTCAACGCTGGACAGCTCTTCGTCGGAGAGTTTCTGGAGCTCACTCACACTCGGCTCAGTGAAGTACTCGTCGTTGAGTAGTGTGGGGCAGGCAGGCGAAGGAGGGGTACCGTTGCTGTCTTGCTCCTTGCTTTCTTCGTCTCCATCAGGCTCAGGGGCGAACACTTCAGGGGCTTGGGCCTCAGCTTCCTCGTCCTCTGCCTCCGTCTTGTTCGTCGCGGAGCTCACCGACATGGAGCTGGGTTCGACTCGGATCCGCAACGCTCTCTTTGAGATGGCAAGCCGTGAAAATGAACTAGAAAACCGGAACGGATCAGTTTGCGGCAGCTTCGGTTTAGTGTTGGACGCTGCGGTAGGCTGACGGTGACTCGGGAACCGTGGCTGCATTGGCCGCACAGGAAGCGCTCGCAGAGGCTGTCGAGCCAACCCGAGCCGAGATGCGAACCTGGCTGAAGGCTGAGGAGGCATCGCGGATATTGGTGCGCGATGAGTATCAAGAAGCTTAAGCTCAATGGATGACGGCGGATTGGAGACCGCAGTCTTGACCTTCTGCTCCAGCAGTCCAGCACCGAACGACCCCGAGCCGTACGGGTTTTCATCGGGCGATGCCACCAGCGCATCCGACGGAGAGGAAGTCACCGTCGTGGGGGAACGGAGCTGGAAGAACTCGTTGCTTCACTCACGGACTCGGCAGCATGTGCGTGCACACTCAGTGTCTTGACCGAGTTACCGGCGGTTCCTGCAGTTAACTTCCTCTCCGATTCAATGCAGTCCCAGCCTGATTGCGACTGCTGCTGCTGCTGGGTGCCAGTGTTCCAAGGGCTTGCACTCGGTTTAAAGGCTGGACGAAGGCCGCTCTTGAACTTGGTCGCTGCTGACCCTGCGCCAGCTTTCCACGATGACTGGGTAGACCAACCAGTCGACCAAGCAGAACCTGGCACTGCGAACGAGTTCTTCTTAGGCTTGGAAGTGGTGGCGAACGGGTTGACCGTCGAGCTTGGCGCAAGGCGAGTGGCGAACGGATGTCCACCGGAGCCTGAAGTCGGAGTGAGCGGGCTGAACGTCGAGACGGAGGGGGTCTTTGGTTCAAACGGGTTGCTCGTGGAGCTCCCAAATTGCGTCGTCGATTTGGCGAAAGGGTTGGACACCAAAGGCGGTTTGGCCGTGTTGCTACTTGATCCCGAGCCGAACACGGTACCCGTTCCAAAGACAGACTTGAACCCGCCATTACTTGAGCTGCCAAAGCAGTTCGTCGGCTTGGTGTCGAGACCTCCGCCGATAGTCGCCGCCCCACTACTAAAGGCAGTGTACGTCGTGACGGCTGTTGTCGTGGCTCCAATGGTGAACCCTCCGCCGCTCACGGTCGGCTGGCTATAGCCAAACGCAGGGACGCTCGACCCACTGCCGCCAAAGAGAAACGTCGTCTGCTGCGGAGCTGAGCACAGCGGCTTACTCGGGCCAAAGAGCGAGGTCGACGGTGGCCCCGCCCTATGGAACAGCGGGCGACTCGGCGGTGACGGCGGCGTCCACTTGGAAGCGGACGAGGTCTCACCATTGCGCGCGAAGCACTGTTGCGTGCTCTCGACACGGCCGAAGGGCTCCGACGCGTCATCCCGCCACGACGCTCGAGACCTGCCTTTGCCAAAAGCAGGAGCAGTGCCACCAAAGCCGAAGCCCTGGGAGTTGGCAGGAGCCCCGAAGGTGAAAGCACCGCTGGAAGCAGCAGCTTTGCTGCTCGCACCATTGGAGCCTCTGAGGAGCCGAAGCCCTCGGACATGGCCGGAGCGTCGAAGCTGAAGTCGCCCGTGGTTGAACCAAAGGCCATGAGTGTGAATGGCTTCAAAGTTGTGTATTACCAACTAGGATGGTCCTACTCGCTACTTCTGTCTACTCTAGTCTATCACTGCAGGGACACGGCGACGGAGAAGACGACAGGGACGAGGAGGGAACGGGGCTTGAGCGACTTGAGCGGTTGGAAGCGAATTCCAACTCGCAAATAGTCTTCGCTTGGGTTGATTTTCCTTGCCAAACTGGATTTTTCACTTTTCCACGATTGAGCTCTTGACTCAAGTTTTGTAAATGAATTGCGGCCCTCCACCTCAACGCGCTGCTGCTCCGCGATACAGCTCTCTATGGCGTCGTGCCAGCGCGCAGCGTCCTCCTCCGAGCGCGCTGTGAGGTACACCAGTCGGCCGGCGCGAACTTTGAGGCAGAGTCCGTGCGGACGTCCAATCCAATAGAGCACGTCGAACACGCGGTCCTCGTGCAGCACTTTGGCGGATGGGTCGTCGCTATTCTTGCGCACCAATATGCCGTCTTCGAACTCGAAGTAGCGGCGCCGCCAGCTCTTGAGGTGCCGGCCTTTTCGCTCCAAGTAACCGGCTACGCCTGCATAACGTCGATGCTGGTGCTACGGTTGACGAGGAATTTTGTTAATACGGGTGGCTAGCTGTCAGCACCACTTCGCTGCAAAGCGCTGAGCTGCTGCAGTAACGTGCACACACTTGCACATGCGCAAGGTGTCGTTTTGAATCCGTGGCTGTGCCATCGACTGCTTCGGCAACGCACTCTCGCGATCCAGATGGCAGCGAACACCACAGTCTTCAACTCGTGCATGGACTCAGCTCGTGACTTCGCGCGTCTCCAAGAGCAACAGCATAGCATCGCTGCTGCTGATCCGGCATGCTCGATCGACGGGGCAATGTCGTTGGAAAGCCCATCGAGTGGTCGATCCCTATACTCCAAGAACCACGAGCGCTGCGAAGTTGCTCGACGCGCGACAAATCACAAAGCGCGACTGCGATGAAGTCGACAGCCACCAGCTCCAAGTTACATCGTTGCTGGGCCTACTGGCTCACTTGACCTTCGCCTTGTTGCGCGCGTCACACATTTCTCGGTGATCGACGGTCTTTATCGGTGGTCGTCACATGGCTTCGCGCCTCTTCGTGTGTCATGGCATTTGACAAGATGCGGTTGAGCTGCGTTGGTTCGCGTCTAGGCCTGCTCGTTCTTCTGTTGGCAGGTTTCTTCTCGGCTGTGTGTGCCATCGACGCCACTATCCCCGCTTCATAGCGGTGGACGCTGTAAAGAACAGGGTAGTTGTCATTAACCCGACACTTTTCACGCATATTATCCTCATATCCAAAAAATCGTCAAAAAATCATGAAAAACGTGATTCACTTACAACTTACACTTCGTTTTCCTTACTGCCCGGCATAATTGCCTCGAAGCATATTGAGTTGATCGCGTAGCTGTTGGCATTGCGCGAATAGCTCGTCTCTCTCCTTGCGTGTTGCTTCGAGCGCTTGCATGGCTCGATCCAGTTCGCCTTGAGCTTCCTGCGCACGAGACTCGCGCTGCTGCTGTTTTTCAACAGTATCCGCATCTTGCGTGCTGCTTTTGCCGCTTTCACCTTCCTCTTCTTCGTCGAAAGCGTCGTCTTCGTACTCTGCATCACGCTGCTCTGCTAGTAGATCCTGCCAATACTCGACTGTCTGCGTCTGCTGCTCGTGCTGGCGCAGCACCTGCAAATACATCTTCTCGGCTGTGTCGAGCTTCTCCTGGAGAAGTTGCACTTCTTCTTGCTGCCACAGATCTCCACCCAGGCTGGACGAGGCCTCCAGCGCAGTCTCTCCTTCACGAGGCTTTGGCAGCAGTCGCAACCGGCTGCTCTGCGATCGTTGAATGGCGTAGTTGGACGCCGACACGGTCTTCTGGCCGTCCAACCGCGTCAAGAAGCCATCCATCTCCAGCAACCGCGTTTGCCACTGCCCACTGCCGCTACCACCGCCTGCCTTCCCTGTTTCAGCGCCACCACTCAAGCTACCCCTTGGCTTCTCTACTAATCTTGAGGTGAGTCCAGCAGATACAGCTCTCTGCTGCTGCTGCACATGAGCAAACAAGCCTTGATAGCAGCGTACCAGCAGTGCATACAGGTGCGAAATGAACGTTGGCTCTGTCAAATCGCTGGTACCGGCACGAGCCTGAGCCAACGCATGCAGGATGATGACAGCCAGTTGACCCGTAGACAGTTCTTGCAGCGCAGACAGCGATAGAAACAGTGTGCCCTGTTCATCTCGGAGGCCATCCTCCGTCGAGAAACTGGCGTAGTCGGCGTCCCCATTGTCGCCACGCCCGAAGGTTTCGACGACAACTAGCGCCGCTGCCTGGTCTTCTTTGTGTGAGACCGTGTGGAGCAAGAGCTCTGCGAAGTCTCGTCGAGTTCGCATCCGGTCGTCAAGTCGGTTCACAGACACTTGAGGCAGCGCTGCCACGTCCAACTGGTTCGCGTCCAGCACTCCAAACGAAGAGGAAGCTACAAAATCCTGCTTGTCCACGCTCGTCTTCTTCTCATAGCGACATCCTGCTGCCACAGCTTCGGCAACGGCAAGTCGATAGGGAAGCGAACCAGCGCTTTCTTCGTCTACGTTGTTCGCCTTCGGTGGATCGTTTTCTTGTACAGGAGCTTCTTCGTCGCTGCGTTTCAAAGCTGCCACTAAAGCTTCAATCTTGGTCAGTCGCTCTTCCAACACGTCTTCCAGACGCTTGACCAGCGCTGCAGTCAGAGCCGAGCGAGACGCTTCTGCATTCTGCTGTTGCTGGTCACTCGACTCTGTTGGCTCCACTGAAGCCTTGAGCAGCTCCTGCTTCTGACGGAGCCCTGCCTTCTCCTGAACGAGTCGCTGGTTCATGACAGTGACGAGGATCTGTGCCTTGCGTCGGAACTCGTCCTCGATCAGCACCCTCTGCTGCACAATTCGATCTCGTACATGAGTCCTCTGCTGCTGCCCCCGGCCTTCGAGCATCAGCGTGAGTCCCTGGAGTTGCGCCGCATGCTCACGCTCTGCGGCTTCCCGCTGCTCTGTCTTGTCCAAAGGCACAGACTGCAGTCTTGTAGCCAGCAACTGCGTCCTTGCTGCTCGCTCTTCAGCCAGAAGAGCTGCAGTGCGCGCTTCCTCTTGTGCTAGCTGATCCTGCTCCTCCTTCGCAAGACGCTCAAGGTCCAAGCGCTTCTCCTCTTCCAGCTGCCGACGACGCTCGTGTACTTCAAGCTCCAGCCTGGCACGAAGCTCCGCGACGCGATCGTCCGCTTCCAGCTGCGCGGCACTCATTCCTGCTTGCTGGAGCTGCAGAGCTGCTGCTTGTATTTGAGCTGAAGCTGCGGGTGCATAAGCGAGTGCCGCAGTGTGTTGAGCGTCGAAATACGCCAGCAGATACACCACCTCCCGCAGCTGTCGCTCTCTCAGACGCTTCTCCGCTTGTCCTTTGGCCTCTTCGCTCTCGTCTGTTGCTTGTTGTTCAGCGTTTCGTATCTTCTCCTTAAACTCCGAGTCCAGCTGAACCAAAGCGCGCTCACTCTCCGCCTTCATCTCCTCGTCCGCACCAGCTTGACTCGAGAGTTCCTGCAGTGCCTGAGCCTTCCGCGCTGCTTTCTGCTGCGTCACAGCTTGCAGCGCGCGCCGTACGTTGTCAAGGGCTCTTGTTGCCAGCTCAGCTAGTTCTGCTGCGAGCTCTCGCTCGTGTCGAGCAGTTACCACTAACTCCACCGCTCCAAGCAGCGAGAGCTTTGCCGGTACAAGGCCGTAGGTAAAGAGCTGCTGGACGGCAGCCACGTCGTGCTGCTGCTGTCGAGTCGCTCGCATCAGCGCTCCAGCCTTTTCTTCAGCAGGCGACAGCACCGCCGCTTCCATCGACTGTGAAGCTGTTGCGTCTTGTCCAACAACAACCTCCTCCGCCTGCCTCGCTGCTTCCCGCTCTTTCTCAGCCTTGGCGGCTTCCTCCGCTTCTTGCTGCTGTCTGGCGTGCAAGCGTTGACGCTCCAGCTCGCGCTTCTCCTCGAGTTCGCGCAGCTTGCGCGCTTTCTTGGCCGCGACGCGAGCCTCCAGTCGCGCCTTCTGCGCTGCTCCGTCGGCGCTGTGCGTCTCGCGCAGCTCCCGCAAGTTGGTGTCGAACTCGCGCGCCATCTTGGCCGCTGTCTCGGTCGCCTGCTGCTGTCGCTGCAAGGCCAGCACCGCCGCTCGCTTGGCCGTCTGCTCGTCCGCTTCTCGAGCGAGACGCGCTTCCAGCTCCTCCTTCTCGCGTCGCTGCCGAGCTCGCTCCTCCTGCAACTTCTGCGCTAGACGGGCAGCGATTTCCTGTCGCTCCTTCTCTTCCGCCTCCGCCTCCGCTTGGGCTTGGGCCTGCGCCAGAGCCTCCGCCTGCGCTCGTTCAGATGCTAGTCGAGCCTCTTCTTCGGTATCAACACTAACTTGCTGAGCTTTGGCGCTGTCGATCGCAGCGGCTTCTTCTTCGTGTCGCTGTCTGCGAGCACGGCGCTGAGCGATGCGCTGCTGCAGCTTGTCCTCCTGTCGCGCCTGCTCTTGAGCTAGAGACGCCGTCAGCGCGCGCAGCTCTCGCTCGTGCTCTTCCTGCAGTCGGTGCATCTCCTGCTGCGCTACTTGCTGCTGCTTCTCCACACGCTCGCGCTCTTGCTGCTGCTTCCTCTCTTGCAACACGCGGAGAGCTTCCTCCTGTTTGCGTTCAATGGCGTCCCATGCTTGCTGCTCCTTGGCTGCTAACGCTGCAGCTAGAGCTGCTTCCTCTTCTTCCTGCTGCTTGCGCTCCGACTCTTCCACGGCCTTGACGTCCACCTTGGTTGAAGCTTGGGCCTCAGCTAACGCGCGCTTCTCCTTGCGTCGAGCGATCCGCTCTTGTAACGCGTGCTCTTGTCGCTCACGTTCCGCCTGCAAAGCCTCGCGCAGCTTGGCTGCTTCGGCATCGTGAGCGTCACGACAGGCTACCAGCTGAGCCTCGATCTGTGCTTCAAGACGTAAGCGTTCTGCCTCCTCCTCCAAGGTTCGACCATCGACGTCCTTGGCGCCTTGCTTCTCCTTCTCTGCTTGCTGCTTGCGCTTCTTCTCGGCTAAGCGATCAGCCAGTTTGCTCTTGGACTGCGCTGCTTGAGCAGCTTGAAGCTGCTGAATCTCTCCACGATGTCTAGCAAACTCCGCTGCCACACGCGCCGCCTCTTCTTGAGCCTTACGAGACGCTGCAGCCGCCTTGGCGGATGCTGCAGCGGCGTCCTGAAGCTCCGCAGTCGCCTGACGCATCGCAGCCTCTTGCCGCTCACGGTCTTGCGCCAACGCTGCTGCTTGCTCCTGCCTCATCTGCTCTTGTAGTGCGGTCATCGCAGCGTCATCTTCTGCGCTCGCAGCCTCCTCTTGCTGCCTGTCAACTCCCTTGGCACGACGTGCTTCCTTCTTCTTGGCCAGCTTTTCACGCAGCTGAGCCTCTCGCTTCTGCTGGTCGGCTAGTAAAGCTTCCTGCAGCGCACGTCGCTCCCGAGTATGCTCTTCCTCCAGCCTCTTGAGCTCACGCTCGGTAGCAGCTTGCAAGTCGAACGCAGCCTGACGCTGAGCTTGAGCCTCCTGCACCAGGTTTCGAGCTACACCTGCGACTTCCTGCTGCTGGCGGTCCTTCAGCTGCTGTCGGGCAGCGCGTTCTTGCTCTTCCAGCTCGGCTTGGGCTTCTTGCACCACAGCAGGCTCCACCTCCTGGCTCTCTTCGTCCTTACCTTCACCGCCTTCAACACTACGCCGCTGTCTCTTTTCAGCCAGCCGCTGCTTCAACGCCAGCTCCTGTCGCGCTCGCTCAGCTCGAAGTGCCTCCTCCAACTTGGCCGACTCCGCTTCGTGAGCTCGCTTGCACGCCGCCAACTGCTGCTCGATGTCTGCCGCTCCACGCTTATCAGCTTCGCGCAGAGCCTTCGCAAGAAGCTCCTTCTCACGTGCAGCTTCGGCTTCAAGCGCGGCTTCTTTGGCTGCTCGATCTTGCTCGATCGCGACGAGTTCTTGCTGCTCTTCAAGCTGTAAAGAGCGCTCCAGTGCGGCCGTGGCAGTCGCTACCTCACCAGGCTCGCTGCTTGCCTCGGCGATTGCCAAGGCCGCCGCTCGCCGCTTGTGCTCGAGTCGAGCGGCTAGAGCAGCTTTCCGGGCTGCTGTCTCTGCTTCCAGCTGATCACGTCGAGCCCTGACGCCGCGGGCGTGAGCTGCCTGCACGCTAGCGATCTCTCGAGCCACCGAGCCATCGTCCTCGATCTGCTGAGCTTCCTGCTCAACTGACCATGTTCTCTTGCTCACATCCAGAGCATCAAGGCCTTCACGTGGCCCTTGCTGGTCTCGAGCCTGTCGTCGCCTCTGCTTTCGCTCAGCTAGACGTCTGGCCATCTCTTCTCGACTGACGGCGACGGCTGCAGCGGAGCCTTGCAGGCTGGCGGCTAGAGCGGCTTCATACTCGGCTCTTACACGCTCAGCTTCGAGGCGAGCAGCGTCAAGCACCGTTAGCGCCGCCTCCTCTGCTGATCTAGTCGCAGCAGCAGCGCACACGTTTGTTAGTAGCTCGGTCGCCTTTTCACGGCGTGACTCGCTCGCTTCAGCTTCTACCGTCGCCCAGTTGGCCTCGAACAAGGTCTCTAGCGCTGCCATTGCTTGTTGTTCCTCCTGCTTCTCCTCCTCTTCAGACACGACTCGCCCCTCCTCTCGTCGTCGCTCCTGTTTACGCCGCAGTTTGGCTCCGAGCGCGAGCTGTTGCCGACGCTTTTCAGTCTCCAGGTTGCCCCGGAGCTCTCTCAAGTGCCTTTCGTGCTCTGCTTCAAGCCGCTCGAGCTCTTCTCTTGCTCTTCGCTCGGCTAACTCCGCTGCATCGAGACGCTGACCCACCGCAGCTTCAAGAGGGGCCAAGATCGCCTCAACCTCCTGCTGCTCGCGCTCTCGAAATGCAGTCCAGGCCTCATCCTCTCGAGCACAAAGCTTGTCGTGGAGTTCTCGTGCCAGCTCCTTCTCCTCTGCTTCCTCTGTATCTTGAGGCATTGGCTCCATGCCATCTCTTCTAGCAGCTCGCCGCCTTTGCAGACGTTCCTGGAGTAGCTGCTCTTGCTGTCGACGCTCCACTCCAAGGGCTTCACGCAGCATCCGCTGAGCTTCTTCGTGCTGCTTTCGCGTCTCCCCCAGCAACGCATCCACGTCGTCGCTGCTTGAAGCGATGCCCTGCGCTAACATCTCCGCAGCGTCTTCACGCGCGTGCTGCATGGTGAGTGCAAGAGCTCGAGCGGCTGAGGCAGTCGAAGCGTCGATCGCCAGGCTTTCCCGCTCCGCTTCTCGATCCAGAGCAGCTTCAGCACGTTCTCTCTCGCTAGACGATAGCGATGCGTTGCTCTGCAGTGCCTGGCGTTTGCGTTCAAGTCGCTCTGCTAGTTGCGCTTTCCGCAGTCGCGTGTCGTCCCCCAGTCGAGTCTTCAGAGCTCCCCACTCGCGGTCGTGCTCGTCATGAAGCCGCTGCAACTCCCGCTCCACGTCATCCCCCACTGCCGCCTGCATCTCCATCGACAAGGCCGCTGTTGTTGCTGATGGAGCAGCTTCCTCGCGTTGGGGAGCGCTCACTGACTTCCCTTTGCGAGATCTCTTCGCAACAAGTCGCTGTTCGAGTCTGCGTCGACGATCCTGAGCTTTCAACGCGTCAACATCCACAGCATCCTCTCCATCGCTCAAGCAGTCGTAGAACTCCCGCGTGACTCGTTCGGCCTCTGCGCAACGTGCTGCAGCCAGCGCTTTCCGTGCTGCCTCAGCCGCTTCTGCTTCCGCGCGAAGCCGTCGAGTCTCGAGCTGCAACTCCGCTTCCTTGACTTGCGTTTTATCGTTGAGTTCGCGAACCGCTCGCGTCGTTTGCGCGCTCATTGCTGCATCGAGTCGCTGCCGTTCCCGTTCGTGCTCCTTGTCCAGCTCATTCAGCGCTTGGTGGACGGTCTCATCAGTCAGATCTGTGGCGTGTTCTTGCTTCAGCTCGGCTAGCCGTTCGGCCCGCCGTCTGTCCATCCGCTCCAGCAGTTTGTCTTGTTGTCTGCGCTGCTCCACGCCCAGAGCTTCACGAAGCGCTCGAGTGCCTTGCTCGTGGTCGCGATGGATGCCGTCCAGCTCTTCTTCTTTTATTGCCAGGCGCCTAGTAGCCTCGTCACAGCGCACTCTCGCCTTCCGGTCTGCTTCAGCGAATGCCGTGCCCACTTCGTCACGAAGCCGCTCGTGCAGTGCAATTAGTTGCAGAGTCTCCACCTTAGTAAGCTTGGAGAGTTCCGTCGCCTCTTCTCCCCGTAGAGCGTCATCCAACGCCGCGAGTTCGCTCGGATTCACGTCCTGGCCGGAAAGGCCAAGCGCTTGCAGCGTCTCGCTACGCTTGTGCATCAGACGCTGACGCAGCGTCTCCTGCTGTGCTTGTCGCTGGCCTTTCAGCGAGTCAAGGAGTGCGGCCGTCTCCGTCTCGAAGTTGGAGCGGCAAGCTGCAAGGAGTTCCTCGATGTCTGCAGTGCTTTGAGCGCCAGCCGACTGGACGGCCGCAGCGAGTTGGTCGAGATCTGCGTGGACTTCGGTCTCCAGTTCAAACCTCCGCTCAATGGCGCCGGCTTCAAGCTGTTGCAAAAGCACTTGATCATTCTCTTCGTGTCCCTGACTCCCATGGAGCTTTGCGTCTCGCTTGCGACGTAGCCGGTTGTCCAGCTCAGCTTTCCGACGTGCTTCGTCCTCCTGTAGCTCTTGCTGTCGTTGTTGCCACGCGCGAAGGTGGGCGGCACTCAGCGCCTTGATCTGCTGCTCCATCTCAGCTGTCATGGTATCGGCCACTACGTTCTCTCTGTCGGCACCAATACTGCTGCTCTTGGGGACCACCGTCGGCACGACACGCGCGGCCAGTCTCTCCACCACGCTCCGCTTGCGTACTGCCATGTCCGTCGCTTCCTTCCCGGCTGATTCCCTAGGCTTTCGAGCGTTGTACAGTCTCAAGAGAACTGCTAACTCTTCGTCAGTAGTGGCCGAAAACTTTTCTCGAGCACGCACCACCGTCTCCTTCACTGCAACAGCGGCTGCTTCGTCAACGCAGACATCTCGTAGTTGCTGCATCAATCGATCTTCGTGCTCGTGTTGCTTGCTGCACTCCTCAGTGAACGCGAGTTGAGCTTGGGTCTCCAGCTGATCTTCCAGTCGCTGGCGCTCTACCAGCTCCTGCTTCGTGATGACGTCGTCCATCTCAGCGACTTCCTCGGGTGAAGCGCCAGCGGGAAGTTGACTGCGCTGTTGTTCGCGCCTCTGGGCCATGCGCTGTTGCAGTCGCTGCTGTTGCCTTCGCTTCTCCGAGTCTAAAGCGTGAGTGAGAGCCGTCAGAGCATTGGCGCCCTCGTCTTTAAGACGCTCCATCTCGCGCTCCGCAGCTTCACGGGTTTGCGCCGCTTCCTTTTCACGCTGCGAGGCCTCGTCTTCCAGTACACTCAGCACATCTGCCACCGCACTCGCCAACTGATTCAATCCTTCCTTGTCTCCAGGTTTCAGCTTACTCAGCGCCAACTCGTGGTGTTGTCGACAGTCACGAAGCTCCACTTCCACCTCCTTCCCGCTCTGCTGCAGGGCAGAAGCCACCGCCTTCGCGAGTGCCGCGCCAGTCTTCCGTTCACTGTTATCAAGAGCTGCGAGTGCCTTGCTCAGTCCTTCATCGATCTCAGCCAGAGCTGCGCGTTCTTGTGCATCGAGCGACTCCAGCACTGAACTAGCCGACTGGGTCTCTCCAGCCTTCTCTGCTGCCATCTCGAGTCGTCGACGATCCATTCTATCCGCCAGCTTAGCTCGTCGCATCGCAGCCTCAGCCTTAAGCTCTCGCCGCCGTTCAGCGCACGCCAACGCGTACTCAGCATGGACTTTATCAAACGCTTGCTGAGTCTGCTGCTCGATCTGAGCAGGAATTTGGCAAGCGAGGGCGTCAATGAGCTCTCCTGTGAGCTCAAGACGACTTCGTGGGGCTGCCACTGGGGTAGGATGCTCGTCAGCAACTTGTAGCTCGTCGAGGAAGGCTAGTTGAGCCTCTGATACAGCTACAGCGACTGCTGCCTGGGCCTTCCGCTCTTCCACCTCTTGTTGCGAGTTGAAGTGCTTGTCTCTCAGTTCTTGGATCGCTTGACTGGTGAGATCTGCCAGCTGAGTCTCCAGCTCCTCTTCGAAGTCGCTTGCATCGCCGTCGTTGGATAATTCGTCCAGCTTGTCTCGTAGTTTGGCCTCCAGACGGAGTCGTTCGCTTTCGAGTTCGCTTCTCAGCGTCACGAAGTCACGCTCCTGTTCTCTCTCAAGTTGCTTGAGCTTAGCGTCGGCTTCGGCGATGAAACTTTCACCCTTAATCTTGTCTTCCTGAGCGGCGTGTCTTGCTGCGTTAGCGACCTCAGCGATGGCTTTGTCAGCCTCCTTGTGATCAGTATCGTGGCTATCACCACTAAGAGCCCGACACTTGTCCACTTGGTCTCGGAGACGTTGCACAGCACGATCCACCGCGTTTTGCTGCAGCGCATCCATGTCGTCCTGCTTCCTCAGCACTTGTTCCAGCACTTCGTCCCTGTATTCAGCGAGTTCACGCATCAAGTCTCGCGTCTCCTGCTCCGACAATGGGACACAAGTCACTTCATCCGATGCCTCATGTTTCTGTGCCGTCCGCTTGCTCTTTAGTCTGGCGGACAGCTGCTCCTTGCGCAGTTCCTCCTCCATTGCCAGGATCCGAACGCGGTCAGCCCAAGCCTGCGAGTACACGTCGTTGAGCTGCGCGATGATGTCGGCATTGTCATCTCCAGGCGTCTGCGGACGCAACTTGGCTCCCTCCTCTTCTGCTACGAAGTCTACATGTAGTTCTGGTGGAAGACTCTCATCGCCTGTCATGAGTGCGTCAAAGTCTTCCAGCATCTCGTCTGAAGGCTCAGCGAAATCTCCTTCGGCCTCGTCGCTACCACTTCCAAACTCCATCTCCAGACTCGATAGCTCCTTCAGATACTCTCGTTCAATAGCGAGCTCTTCGTCGCGGAATTGAGACTCCAGCGACTGCTCTTCCTCATCGTGTTGAGCACGTAAAACGTCCGCTTCTTCCTGTTCACGACGCTGAACTTGAGATTTCTGGGCCTCACGCAGTACTTCAGTCGCTGCTTGTCTCGTTGCCAGCTCAGCCTGCGAACGCGTGGCCTCCACGTTAACGGACGACTGAATTCTGCGCAGATCCGACGTGAAGTCGTCCAGCAAGCGCTCCTTCTCCACCTCCGAGAGCTGTGGGTACTTCGCATCCAGGGCGGACGCGTACTCCACCGCACTCTGTTGCGTCTCGCTCTCAAGTTTCGTCTTCGCTTCTGCTGCTGCTCGTTGGCTCATTCCACCTGCCGACGTCTTCGCCTGGACAGGAAGAGCCGCTTGCTCGATCGACGGTACCGCGTGAGTCCGCAGCAGCGTCGTCAGTCCAACCAGCAGTTCCTTGATCTGGAAAAGCGTCTCGTCTCGCATTTTCGCTGCAGCCTCTTCCTCCGCGGATTGAGACGGTGGCGATGGGGTGTTGGGCTCTTCATCTTCACTTTGTTTCACGTTGATAGCAGCTATTCGAGCTCTCCGGTCCTGGTCCGCAGCACTCCACTGCTCCTTTGCACTTCCCACCGCTCTGCTCAGTGCGTCTTCAGCCTGTTGGGCTCCACGTCGGAGTTTCGTGGCGCGTGTAGCTTCCTTTTCCAACTTCTCATTGACCTTATTGGCCCCCGCTGCGACTTCCTTGAGCAACTTACCAAGCCGGCTTTGCATCTGCGTCTGGACGGCTCGTTCCTTCACCGGGTTCTGCTCCTCGCGCACGGCATCTAGCTCACGACGGAAGCTGGACTCCAGCTCATCAAGAGTGGTGAGGACTTGCGGAAGCGCTGCTCCGAACTTCTGCAGCGTTGGGAGACCGAAGAGCGCTTCGTCCTCTTTGTTCTGCGTCTTCTCGACCTCCTCGTGCAGTTCTAGCAGCTTTTGAACTGCATTGCTGGAGTTCGCCAAGTCTTGATCCGTTGGGGTCGTAGGGCGAGCAGTGAAGTATCGTTGGGATGCCTCGAGCACGAAATTGCCCACTTCACGCCGACCTTTCTCCGCCTCGACGAGGTGGACCAGCGACGAAGACGTTTGAGTCACCGGATCGAAGCCCAGCAACGTCTTCAAGTCGTCGAGAACCAGGCGAGCGTGCTCCAAACTAGACTCCTCGCTCGAACGCGTGCGCTCCGGAGCATCATCATCGACAGGGGAGGACATTTCCTGCACTAAAGCGCTCGTCAAGTCGGCCAGCTGGGCCCCCCACCCTTCGATCTCGCGGAGACCGGCGCTCACACTGTCCAGCATCCTAGTCTTCTTGTGCTCAAACTGGTCTCGATCCTGTACATCTCGCTCGAGGTTCTCCAGCAGAAACTTCTCTCGCCCTGCTACACTCCGCGAGCGTGGGCGTCCACTTAACGCGCTCACTGGAAGAGCTCCAGGTGGCTCGTTTTCCTCTTGTTGCGTTGAAGCAGCACCGTCCTCGTTGCTTGAACCAGATGATGAAGCCATCAAGTCGGAGGCCACCAGTGCGTTCACAAAGAGCCTCTTGAGCTCAATGGCTTCTGCTTGCAAGTGCTGCATCAGCTGCTTCACGTCTCCCTTCTGGTCCTCGAAGCTCTTGCTCACAGCTTCGTGATGGAACTGCAAGCGGTCCACGAGTTCGCGCAGATCCAAGTCTTCCTCGTCCCAGCGCCCCAAGTCGGCGTGATACTCCATCGCAGCTCCCTTTGCCGACTCGTGTCCTCCGAGCTGAAGCTGCTTCATCCCGGACGTCGTTGGCTCCGTCGCTAGCAGCGTACCAGACAGGCCCTCTTCACCTTCCACAGCATCACTCGTCGTCACTGCCACCGTCCCTTTCGAGTGCATGGCAGCGAGGCTCATCTGCTTGCTCTTGGCTCGGTATCCGCTGACGCTCTTGACGGCGGTGTTCGTCCAGCTCTTGGCGCGGAAGTAATAGAGACCAGCAATGACAGCAACCACCACACCGAACAGCCCTCCTAAGAGGCCGACAATGAGCGCCCAGTCCGGCGCCAAGATGAGATCATCCGTTCGACGCTTCGCACTGACGGTGATCAGGTTCTTCTCGTTCAGAGGCACAATGGGGGCTTCAGTGGGGCAACTAGTGCCAGCCTTCATCACCACCACAATCGTCTGAGCTGCCGAGTTGAGCGAGTTCCCAAACACGTACGTTCCAGGCTCTGTGAAGGAGAACGCAAAGGCCGACACGGTGCTAGCGTTGGCGTTCACCTTCGTAGCAAGAGCACGGAACGCGCCGTAGTCGAAGCTTGGATTCGTGTTGAGCATCGAGTCCTTGAGATAAATGGGATACGAACGCGGCACTGACAAGTCGAAGAGCAAACCGCCTCCCACCGACAAGCACAGCATCGGATTCGAGATGGAAGCAGAGCCCGAGGCAGTACTCAGCCGCCGTCTTCGAGACGCTGCGTCCGAGATCAGTGGCGGCAGGTCGTACGAGCCAGAAAAGCCGGTCGACGCCACTGCTACCGAGTGCAGTTGACAGTCACTTCCTGACGCACACGACACCTTGGAGACGAGCCCAGAAGAACTGGTTTCATCCGCTAACGACGTCACCTCCCCGGTCACAGGATCATAGAGCTGCAGTTCACCCGTCGTGCTGTTCACCTGAACTTGCGGCGCTTCGTCGCGACACTTTTTGTTGCACACCGTGTCCAGGTCTTGCTGCTCGTCGCACTGGCACACACCGAGACTCGCGACGTATGTGCCAGTGCCGTTGTTGCAACTGGCAGAGCAAGCTTTCCCACTCGCAGAGACGCACGTGCCGTCGTCAGAACGCACTTGGCTGCTGCTACAGCGATCGTACACGATCGGCTGGCAGTCGACGTCGCCGTCTTCGTCACTGCGGAGGATCATGTCTTGGTCGTAGAACTCGAAGCCCGGTTCACAGATGCAGTAGCCGTCCGTCATCTGGAAGGCGCGGTGGCTTCCAACGCACGTGCATTTGGTGGCACCGGACGCCGCAAAGGCGCTCGTTGAGCAAGGCAAGCAGCTTGGCTGGCCCACAGCGTTTTGATACGAATCTTCTAGACAGAGCAAGCACGAGGACGCGTTGGAGGCTCTGTAGTTCGGCTGGTACGTTCCGCTCGGACAAGCGATCTCTGCAGAGCTCCCTGCGGGGCAATAGTAACCCGGCGGACATGGATAGCCCCGGTCAACCGCTCGACTTGTCGGATGGCTCGAGTTCGTCGCTCCGAGGCACACGAAGCCTCTTAAACACTCGTCACAACGAGACCGATTGGCGTCGATCCCGAACGTTCCGGGGGGACAGGCCTCGCACGACGAATACAACGACGTGTACGCTCCGTCTAACGGGGTTGTACGGCCGAGATAGCCTAGCGGACACGGGATCTGCGCTGCCGTTCCGCTCGGACAGTAGTGACCAAGCGTACAGGTCGCAGGTGAGTCGACCTCAGGCGAGCAGAAGAAGCCCTCGGGACACGTTACTGGCGTCGTCGTGTTATACGAGCAGTAGCTGCCACCAGGACACAGCAGCGGGGAGCCCGAGCCGGCAGGACAGTACGTGGTTGCGTTGCACACTATCGGTTGTGTTGCTCCAGCTTCACAGTACGAGCCTCCGACGCACAAAGCACATTCATCGGAGCTCTTCGCACCACTTACCGCCCTGAAGCTCCCAGCAGGACAGGCAAGCGGCTCACTCGAGCCTCGAAGACAATAGGAGCCTGGAGGGCAGTCGTAGTCCGTGAGATCGAGGATCCCCGTTCGGTTGCACAGCTTCCCGGCGTCGCACGGAATACAGTCTTCCAGGTTGGCCTTCCCTTTGTCGGCGTTGAACGTGCCAGCAGGACAAGGCACGTCACTGACGCCGTAGGGGCAGTACGATCCTGCTGGACAGGGGACCGTGTTGGTGCCGTCGTTGCAGCTCTTCCCGGCAGGACACGGATGGCAGTCGGTTAGTGAAATGCCCAGCGTTTCAAGACGGGACGAATTCTGTGGACACGGAATGGGGTCTAGCACTCCTTCAGGGCAGTAGTAGCCGCTTGGACAGGGTCCTCCTAGCTCTGTCCTCCACGTGGTGTCAGCGTCCGTCAGTCTAGAATCTCCGTCAGATAGTAGCGTAGCCGGGTTCGGATGATCGTTGCGAAGTCTGCAGTAGTACCCGGCCGTACAAGACGCGGTGATCGCCCCCGCTACGCAGTATTTGCCTGCGCCGCATGGGGCGCACTCAGTTGCGTTCATTAGTCCAACCTCATGGCCGTAAGTGCCGTTCGGACAGAGCACCGGGTCTTCAATCCCCTCCGGGCAGTAGTAACGAAGAGGACACGGCACCGGAGACGTAGCATTCGTATCGCAGTAGCCGCCGGCGGGGCAAGTGACGCAGGCGCTTTGCTTCTCGAAGCTGTTGTACGTCCCCTTCGGACAGCGGATCTGGCTGCTGAAGCCCTTGGGACAATAGTATCCGGGATCGCAGAGTCGTCCTGTAGTGCCGTCCATCGGGTCGGGAAGCCACGCTCCGCCGAGACACACATGCCCGCCGTCACAGAGATCTCCAGTTACGCCGTCGACGGGCTCTGCTATCGTCGCGTTCCCAGCACAATAGTGACCTGGGGCACACGCACCTGACACTTCATTCGTCGGCGATAGGCCGGAGCAGAACTTCCCTGGTGGACACTGCGCACACTCTTTTGAACTCGCTAGTGCTGGCTGATCTCCAAAAGATCCTGCCAAGCACGGATACTTCGTCGGTGACGGGGTTTGCAGTGGACAGTAGTAACCTTGAGGGCATTCCGTGGGCGTCACACTGCCGATCTCACAGTAAAACCTCTCGGGGCACAACTTGCAAGTTTCCAGACCGTTTTCATCCGCGAAAGTTCCAGCAGGACACGGACGCGGATCGGAAGACCCCTGTGGACATTCAGACCCTTTAGGACACCGTTGAATCGCAGTACTCTCTCCTCCGGTGCAAAGGTATCCAGGCGGACACAGTTCGTCGGGAATGACGATCCCGGAGGCGCTGCAGATGAAGCCGGCGGAGCACGGAAGACAGTAGCTGGCGTTCACGTTCTGCGTGCTCTTCGAGTACGTCCCCGGTGGACAAGGAATCGGGTTGCTGGTGCCTTTCGGGCAGTAGTGGCCGCGCGTACAGACGTCTCCGATGACACCGAGCGAGTTGGTTTGCCCTGTGGGTGTCGCCGTGTAAGACCCCTGAACGCAGTAGAAACCTTCGTCACAAGGCAGCGCCGCGTCGGTATTCGTCGAGGAGCAGTACGCTCCAGCGTCGCACACGATCGGTACGGCCGAGCCTTCTGGACAATTCGTGCCTGGCAGACACGGCCCGCCAGTTGCTGTCGTTTCGGCCGGTGTACTTGTAGCAGAGCCACCGGAGCAGTAGAACCCGCTGCGGCAATTTCCTGTCGGCTTCGCCGCGGCGTATCCGTCGATGAACGTTCCTCCGGGTGCTGGTGTACACTGCGACAGCACCTGAAGTCCCGTCCTGTTGCCAAAAGACCCTGGTGGGCACGGGAACTCGGTGGCTCGCTTGGTGCTGTCCGGACAGTAATGGCCCATCGGACACTCGTTGCCCAGGTAATCGACGCTGCCTAAAGGGCAGAAGAACCCGGGAGGGCACGCGAGGCACGTCGGTGAGCCCGTCACGTCGGTGTACGAGCCTTCAGGACAAAGTGTCGGACTGACAGAACCTTGCGGACAATAGGAGCCGATCGGGCAGGCCTGACCCCCAAAGTACACGGTGAGCTCCGTGCTGTCCACCGTCGTAGTCACGACCCTGACGACGCCAGACGAAGGATTCGGTTGTGTGTTGTTGCGCTTGCAGAAGTACCCGGCGTCGCACAGTCCGGTGGGCTCCACAAGTCCCGCATCATTGCAGTAAGCTCCTTCGTCGCAGAACACACAGTCTTCGGTCTTCACGAGTCCCGTGTCGTTCGAGTACGTCCCCACCGGACACGGAATCGGCAAGTAAGTGCCTTTGGGGCAGTAGAATCCAACGGGACACACGTGAGTGGCATTACCAGCGTTCTTGCCGAAAGTATTCTCCGATCGTGGAGGGCAGTAGGACCCTGCAGCACACAGTCCTGTAACCTGCTTCATACCCAACCCGTCACAGAAGGACCCCGGTGTGCATTCCTGACACTCCGTCACATTCGTGAGTCGAATCGCGTTGCTGAACGTTCCGATCGGGCACGGTCTCGGCACCTCAGCGGTGCCAGCAGGACAGTAGTGGCCTGCAGAACAGTCGGCGTACGTGTTTGTCGCCACTCCGTCACAAAAGTAGCCCATCGGGCACTCGTCACAAACGTCTTGGCCCTTGTCTGCTGCGTACGTCCCAGCAGCACACTTCACGGGAGCAGAGCTCGCTTCCGGGCAGTAAAAGCCTGAAGGGCAGATCGCCCCAGTCACAGAATCCGTGGGCGTTGAGGACGACGCGCTCGAAACACAATAGTAGCCGGGGCTGCATGTTCCAGACGGCTCGACCAAGCCTGTGGCGCTGCAATGCTTGCCACCGGGGCACAACGAGCACGATGCGAGACTTGTACCTCCTGTGGCAGCTCGGAACGACCCCGTCGGACACGGTAGGGCGCTTCCCGTACCTTCCGGACAATAGCTCGCAACGGGGCACACGTAGCCGTACGTCTGCGTCACCGGGTTGGAAACGGGTGATCCGCCGACGCAGACAAACCCAGCGAGACACGGTCCACTTGGCTCGGATAACCCGTAGGAATCGCAGTACTGACCGCTAGGACAAGGCTCACACTGGACCAGTTTCACCAGGCCCTCCACATCCGCAAAGCTCCCGGGCGAACACTTCACTGGCAAGCTGGTTCCTTCCGGACAATAGTTTCCGGTGGGGCAGGTCTTCGGTGTGATCGTTCCTGGTAAACCGCAGTAGAACCCAGCAGGACAGACCACGCACTGGTCTTGCGCTGGATAGAGGTTGTATTGTCCTGGTGGACACGGCAGTGGCACGGTGGCGCCTGCGAGGGAGAAGGACCCAGATGGACTTTCCATTTGCGTTGGAACAGCAGCACCGCCGATACAGTAGTAGCCTGGATGGCAGCTTCCTGTGGGCAGAAGAAGTCCTGGTGTCTCACAGTACTCGCCAGGAGGACACGGCACGCACTGCGCCACCGATTCGAGTCCCGTGAAGTTGTTGTACGTCCCTGGCGGACACAGCGTCGGTGACGATGACCCCAGGGGACAATACGCTCTTGGAGGACACTGGTCTCCCGTGTGTCGGTTGCTCACACCGAACAGCGTCGACTCGTAGTTCATCGGCGCCGACGTGTACGCGCCCAAAGTGCAGTAGTAGCCTGGATCGCACAGGCCGCGGGGGACGGTGAGTGCTGTGGCATCGCAGTACATTCCTGGCGGACACGGCAGACAGTCGTCCACGGTTCGTAAGCCTGTGGCGTTGGCGTAGGTGCCGATCGGACAGGGCTCTGGACTGGAGATGCCTGTGCGGCAGTAGTAACCAGTCGGGCAGGTGATCGGGTAGGCCGTGCCGATGGGGCAGTACGCGCCCGAGATGCACACCGCGCAGTCCTCTTCGCTCTGACCCACGGTTCGATTGAGATAGTATCTCGCTGGACACGGCACTTGCGTCTTTGAAGTCGATCGCAGCGGGCAGTAGAAGCCTGGGGAGCACACGCCCGTAGGTTCCAGGGCTCCTGCGAGACTGAAGTATCCCGCCGGCGTGGGGGTGCAGTCGCTCATACTGTCCTGGCCAGTGAGGTTGCTGTACGTTCCGGCAGGACAAATGACTGGCGACGGCGTCGCAGTCGGGCAGTAGTATCCCGGTGGACAGGCATCCGTTTCCAGCGCAGGTTCGCTGTCCGATCCTGCCGGACAGTATGTGCCGTTGTAGCACGTCCCAAAGAGAGCGCCGGGCGATGACCAGCCCAGCGCATTCGCGCGCATGTTTGCTGCGCTTGTGGTCTCGCTGTTGCAGAAGTATCCGGCTTCACACGCCGCGCACGCTTTCGATCCGCTGGTTGAGAACTTGCCCTTACCGCAAGCTTTGGGCGTCACGGAAGCCTCGACGCAAAAGGATCCGGCCGGACACGTGACGCACGCTGGCCATGCGTCTGCCGGCCCCACCGTCTTGGTGTTGTTCACGGAAGTGTAGCTCCCAGCCTTGCACGGCACCGGCGCGACGGATCCAGCGGAGCAGTAGGAACCGGGAGGACAGTCGTCGCATTGACTCGGTTCAAACAGCGACGTGCTGGCCGTGTACGTTCCGCTGGGGCATGGGAACTGCGTGCTCGAGGACGTTCCAAGCGGACAATAATGGCCAGCAGCACAGCTCCCGTCGATAAAGGACTTGCCACCTTGGCAGAACTTTCCCTTGGGGCAAACATCGCACTCCGCTGCCTCTGACAGCGACGTGCTTGAGCTCCAAGTGCCCGGCAGACACGGAAACTGGTTGGCGTTCCCCGTGCCGTTCGGACAGAAGAAGCCGGCGCCGCAATCCTTCATCATGTGCGTCTCGCCCCCGGTGCCTTGAGGACACGCGTGACGCAGCGGACAAATGGTGCAGTCCTCGGATCGGATGAGCTCCACGCTCTCCGTGTACGTCCCGGCCGGACATGGGTGGTCCGTTGCGAGGACAGTTCTGCCAGGACAGTAATGGCCCTTTGCGCAGCGATCGTCGTAGTCGATCTGGCCCACGTGCGGACAGGACCAGCCTGGCGGACATTCCAGACACTCGTGAACGTCTGCGGCCTTCGCTTTCGGATTGTACGTGCCTGCGGGGCATGTCGTCGGTGTACTGCTCGCTTCCGGGCAGTAGTTTCCAAGCGGGCATTCGCTGCATTGCGAGCCGATCGTCAAGCCAGTCTGCGGGCCGCTGAATGTCCCTGCAGGACACGGATACTTGTTCACGCTGGGAGTGCCTTCAAGACAATAGTAGCCTTGCGGACACGTTTGGGGCTCCGAGCTTCCAGTTGGACAGTAGGAACCAGCGGGGCAGACTTGGCAGACGTCCGAGCTCTTCTTTCCTGCGCGTGGGTTGTACGTTCCGGCTGGACAAGGGTTTTGAGACGCGCGCTTGGTGCCTTCAGGGCAGAAGAAACCTGCCGGACACGTCTGTCTCGTCAACGGCGTCGTCCCCATTTCACAGTAAAAGCCCTCGGGACACGGCGCGCACGCGTGGTCAATGCTCTAAGCGCAGAACAGACAGGCAAGAAAGGGTTAGTAGTGCTTTGGGCAAAGGTGAAGACGTGAATGCTGGACGAACCTCTCCGGCGGTCACGTTCCCGAAAGTGCCTGCAGGACACAGGAAAAAGGTTGTCGGCGGGTTACAGTAGCCGCCCATAGGACAAGCATCTTCCGGTGGCGTCGGACTCTTGGATGCGAGGCTGCACTTGTAGCCTGGATAACATGAGCGACAGTTTGCCACCGCACCTTCACTATAGTACCCAACGGGGCACGGTTGCGGTAGTTGATCAGAGCGAGGACACTCGTAGCCCGGGTCGCAAGCGAGACAACTCGTCGACGCACGGAGGCTGTAGTAGCCGACCGAGCAGTTCTTGGGCATCTCGTTCGGTGTATCGCAGTAGTAACCCCGAGGACATTCGACACATGAACCCGAGCCTGTTTGCGCGTAAAACCCCGTCTGGCATGGCTCGACGCTGGAGCTGTTGGCGAAGGAGCACGCAAACCCTGCCGGACATGGCGTGCAAGAACTCGCGGCTCCGATTGAATACGTTCCTTTCGCACAGGGCACCAGCAACTTGGACGTCGGGTCCGGACACGCGTAGCCAGCAGGACAAGCAATGCAGTCCTTGGCGCCGGCCAAGCTGTAGTAGCCACTAGGACACATGATGGGCGGTGAAGTCGAAGGATCGGGACACTTGTAGCCTGCAGGGCAAGTCGTGCACCGTACTGCTCCTCCTGATGAGTACCATCCTGGCGCGCACACTGCGTTTTGACTTCCATCGACGTGTGGGCACATGTGACCAATTGGGCACGAAACACACTGCGCGTGGCCGCCGAGCGAGTAGGTGCCTGCAGTGCAGGCCTCCTTGATCGCTTGGTTCGTCACAGGACACTGCATTCCAGCAGGACAGGCCGTACAGGCCGTGGACCCAGCTTCGGCGTAGGTTCCGTTGAGACACGGGAGCTGCGTTGTCTGACCAGCCTGCGGACAGGCGAACCCAGCGCCACATTGAGTGCACTTTGCTTGGCCTTGGGCGCTGAAGCTTCCCGGCTCGCACACTGTCGGTGCTATTGTAGCATTCGCGCACGCCGCTCCAGCTGGACACGGCAAGCAGGAGGAAGATGCAACGAAGCTGTAGGTTCCACTTGGACAGCGGACTGGTGCGCTAGCTGCTGACGAACAGTCCATTCCAGCAGGACAAACCGTACAAGAAGTGCTCAATTTCTCCGAGTAATGCTGCGCAGGGCATGGGATCGGGTCTGACGTTGGCTGCGGACAGTAGCGACCCGCAGGACACTCCAAACACTCCACTGAGCCGGCAGCGGCGTAACTTCCGTCGGCGCATCGAACAGGAGCTTCAGTCGTGGTAGCACACTTGAAGCCCTTTGGGCACTGCGTACACTGGCCGTCGCCTTCCAGGCTGTAAGTTCCTGACGCACACGGCGTCATCGCACTCTGCAATGGGGAGCAATCGTAGCCTTTGGGGCAAGGAATACAAGCCGAATGGTCGAGATTGTTGGTCTGGCCAAGTGTGCAGGCCTGCGGATCTCCAGAAAGCGCACACGAATACCCGTAAGGACACCGTGTGCATTCCACGGCTCCATTGTGGCTGTACGTTCCTTGAGAACACTTGATCGGAGGCAGCGTCGTCGACGGACAGAAACTTCCTGCGTCACACAGCTGACAAGAAATTGACGCGTTCGTCGAGTAGTATCCTGCTGGACAGGCAACCGGCGCCTTGTCCGCCGAGCATTGTACGCCAGCTCCACATGGCGTACACACGATGGCATTGCCCAGCGAATACGAGTCTGCGGTACAGCTTAAGGCTGCTGAGTACCGATCAGGACAGTAACTACCCGCTGGACAAGCAAGGCATAGATGTTCACCCTACACAAAGCGCAACGACCCTCATTAGGAAACAAAAGACTACAGAATTCCAAGCAGGTTCAAGTGACGCACCTCCAAGCTGTAGCTTCCGAGCTCACAAGGTACCGGAGACTGCGTTGTGTCCGCGCAGCTGTGCCCAGCGGGGCAGGCACGGCAAGTCGCAGCTCCTTCGACGCTGCTGAAGGTGCCTTGGGGACAAGCAGTGGGCTCTGATGTGGATGAACTACTGCAATATGTTCCACGAGGACAAGCTGTACACGAGCTTGAGCCTTCTGCGCTGTAAAGCCCTGCTCCACATAGCTCTGGTTTTTGAGCCGCAGACAAGCACGAGTGTCCGCTTGGACACGGAGAACACGTCGTGCTGTCTGCGAGCGAATAGGTTCCTTGAAGACATGAAATCGGGCCAATTGTCGGGTCGGAGCATTCAAACCCTGCAGGACACTTTTCGCAGGGTGAAGCGCCAGCATTTGACGAGTATGTGCCATTCGAACAAGCCACGGGGTTCACAGAGCCTTTGGGACAATAAAACCCCTCAGGACACGGATCACATGCAGTCTGGAACGTAGCATCAGTGTACGTCCCCGCCGGACATTCGTGGCATTGAGTTTCGCCCGCACTTGAATACGAACCAGCAGGGCAGGGCTGGAAACTCGTATTTCCATCATCACAGGAGGCGCCAGCGGGACATACCAGACAAGTTGACAAGCCCTCGACGTGGGCGTACGTTCCAGTTGCACAAACCTCACAGACTGACGCGTCGGACGCAAATTCCACGCTTGACGAAGTGCCTTTCGGACACGGCACGGGGGAAGAGCAGGAGCCAGCACAGAAATGTCCAAGAGGACAACCGACGCATTGCGAGTTCCCAGTTGTGGCATTTACCAGCGGGAACCATCCTGCTCGACATGGCTCAACGCACGGCTCCATTTCAAAAGGCTCGAAGTACACAAGCACTTCGTTTTGCGGAAAAACGTGATCGTTCTTGCCGTTGTAGTTTGCATCGAGTGACGTGAGTTGGTGCAGGATGCCGCTGGTTGCTGAGGCCGTTGAGGCAGCGATGGATGCTACTACATTGATAACCGTGGGGGCACTCCACGAACTTGCGGTGAATACCACTTGGTTCGGAGAAGTCTCAATAAACGAGTCACGAGGAGATAGATCAACTACCACATCACTGGTAGGTTTCGACAAGAGAGAGATCTCGTAGCTGTCGTTGCGAAGTCCTTCAATGACTGCAAGAAAGCGGTCGGAGATACGAACAGCGGGAAAGTCGTTCTCACTCATGTGCACGCTCACGTCATCCGCCGTCGAGAAAGTTCCTGCACTGTCACCGTTTGTGATGCGATGTGTAATTGCTACGACGCTTTCTTCAGCTGATGACCCACTCACGACGTGATCGTCCTGTACCGCCACCGTGATAGTTACTGGCGTTGACCAATTCGTCGTTGTGAAATCGACAGCTTGCGGCTCGATTGTTAGCTTCGACCTGCTCTCGGAATCCCCAATCGAAAGCGTGAGAGCAGCATCTCCGTACGGCGGAGCGTCCAACACGACCGTGTACTGTGCTTCAGTAGAGTCACCTTCGTTGACCCGAAGACGAGATATACTCAGCACAACGCGCGCTTTCGCGAGCAAGTTTTCCGACGTATCCACGTACGATTGATCAATAATGAGGCTGTCTGCATCCAGCGTCTGCAGCTGGATAGAAGTGCCCATAGGTCCTTCCACCAATGGATGAACGATCCCATCCAGCTCAATCACCACGTCCTGCATCTCGACGCTGTCGGTTCCTGACGCAGCGTCACGCTTGATCCAGATCACGTTATTCTGCTTCAACACTGTAAAGTCACCATCCAGCCCAACAACACTCGACAGCGTCACGCTCGATAGAGACGCGTACATATACGGCAGATACACAGCAACCACTCCATCGTTCGGCACAGCGTGCGCCGGCGTCAATCGAATCACCAACGACGCGCTACGGCCGCAAAGCAGGTCCGAGAAAGCCACGTGAGAGTTCCAGATCGCTCCGGCCGCGATCTCCATCGTCAGCAGCTGCAGGGTACGCGTAAATGAAGCTGAAGTATCCGATATCTCCACCGTTCCGACGTTTATCCTTCCGGCACGACTCGGATTCGTGATGCCCGTGAGTTTGAGTCGTAGTTGAGTGGCGGAGCTCACCACGGATCCGTCTCCGTCGCGTTGCACCGCCAAATAGTTGGAGCTTGCGTCCACCGTGACCGTCCAGTTGCCATCCAGCGTCTCGGCTAGAACATCATCGTCCACTGCCGCGTCTGGCGCGACCGAAAACAGCGCGTTGAGCTGGATCTTGATTCGCGCGTCCACTGGGAGCAGAGGGTCGTCCCCCGTCGTGAGCACGAGCTCGAGCCCCGATGAGGCCAAGATCGTCGCGTTGCTCCATGTGGCCAAGGCAGTGGTGTCGATGGCACACACAGCCGAGAAGAAACCTGCCAACAGAAGAACTAACAGGCCTAGATGTGAACCAACGCAGCTCAACCGCATCTTGTCAAATGCCATGACACACGAAGAGGCGCGAAGCCATGTGACGACCACCGATAAAGACCGTCGACCACCGAGAAATGTGTGACGCGCGCAACAAGGCGAAGGTCAAGTGAGCCTGTAGGCCCAGCAATGAGGTAACTTGGAGCTGGTGGCTGTTGACTTCATCGCAGTCGCGCTTTGTGTTTTGTCGTGCGTCGAGCAACTTCGCAGCGCTCGTGGTTCTTGGAGTATAGGGATTGATCGCTCGATGGGCTTTCCAACGACTTTGCCTCGTCGATCGAGCACGCCGGACCAGCAGCAGCGATGCTATGCTGTTGCTCGTGGAGACGCGCGAAGTCACGAGCTGAGTCCATGCACGAGTTGAAGACTGTGGCGTTCGCTGCCATCTGGATCGCGAGAGTGCGTTGCCGAAGCAGTCGATGGCACAGCCACGGATTCAAAACGACACCTCGCGCATGTGCAAGTGTGTGCGCGTTACTGCAGCGGCTCAGCGCTTTGCAGCGAAGTGGTGCTGACGGCTAGCCACCCGTATTAACGAAATTCCTCGTCAACCGTAGCACCAGCATCGACATTATGCAGGGCGTTGCCGGTTACTTGGAGCGAAAAGGCCGGCACCTCAAGAGCTGGCGGCGCCGCTACTTCGAGTTCGAAGACGGCATATTGGTGCGCAAGAAGAGGGACGACCCGGCCGCCAAGGTGCTGCACGAGGACCGCGTGTTCGACGTGCTCTATTGGAGTGGACGCCCGCACGGACTCTGCCTCAAGCTTCGCGGCGACCGACTGGTGTACCTCACTGCGCGCTCGGAAGAGGACGCTGCGCGCTGGCACGACGTCATAGAGAGCTACCTCGCGGAGCAGCAGCGCGTTGAGGGCCTGCGCCGCGCCATGATCCGAGGCCGCATGCCTTCCATCCGTGAGTGCGGGTGATTGAACGCCATTCGATAATTTATAGCACACACTTGAGCGATTCCCGCTTCAGGCGGTTTGACAGGAAAAAATCCTATGATAATGACTTCAGGTACAAACGAAGTTTGGACCTGTCGTCAAAACATGGAGTGGTAATTTAAATTATCGTTTTATATCTTTCAAAAAATCATTGCGCTCGTCGACCATCCGATTCATTCTGGATTCTCTCCCTCGGCCACTCTAGCGCTTCCCGCTCAACCTAGCCACTCGCCGCAAGAGCCCCTCCCGCCTTGCTGCAGTCGTCTCTTCGTAGGTTTATGACGTGTTATACATACCCCTTCACACGCAGCTCCTCTAACGTATTCCTTTGTCATGAACAAGGTGGGCCGATGCTTTTAAATTCTTCTAGAGATCGGTCATCGGCCGAGGAGGATACACCGCCTGTACGGGTTGAGTGCCCTCCCATTCGTTCAGAATGGCATGAGAGCTGGGATTCCTTCGATACCTTCTTGCAAGAGTACCAGCGAAGTACAAACCAACTCTTCAGGGTGCGCTCCTCCACCCCATCGGAGACGCGGAACAAAACGATTAAGACCAAGGACGTATGGACTTCGGACGAGCTACTTCCGGAAGGGATTGGTCACTACTACAAGAAGTTTGAATGCACGCACGCAAAGGATCGTCGCGTGCGTGGTGGTGGTCGTCGGAGTGGACACCTTGTCCGCAGTACCGGTTGCAACGCCTCTTTCTCAGCCACGATAGTGTACAACAAAACCCACAACGCGTTCCAAGTGAAGATAAGCCGCTGTGTGACCACGCACAACCACGCCATCGGCCCGGATGTATTCCAGAACTACCCCTCGCAGCGGCAAATTCGCGACGAAGGGATCATTGAAGTGGTCAACGAACTCTGTCTCGCCGGATCCAAGCCTCGCCTGATACTTCAGTACCTGCGCAAGAACACCGGTAAGAAACGTTGCGCAGCATTTGTACACGCCCCACTCGTTTGTTTCGTTTGTACTGACTTACACTGTGTTTGTATCGTTCACATTTTCTTCACAGACAAGAAAGTCATACTGCGAGACGTTCACAACCTAGTTCAACGGCTGAAGTTGGAGAGGCGTTCTGCTCGGACGGTGGAGGACCGGCTGGAGATAGTACTGAGGTCCTTCTGTAGCAGCGAAGGCAATGCTTCTACCGTCTTCGTCGACGATTACTGTTCAGACGCATCAGATGCGTCGTTTTTTTTTCAAGTATTTCCTGAGGTGGTGCTGCTTGACGCTACGCACAACACGAACGATTCGCGTTACAAACTGTTCAGCTTCATGGTGAACGATGTGTTCGGGCATGTACGTATACCGCTTCGCGTTTTAAATTCGGAATGGCATGCATCTAACACGCACTTGTACATCGTAGGGCCAGTATGTGCAGCACGCGCTGCTTGAGAATGAAGGTCACGCATGCATGATGGATGCGATTGTAGCGTTCAAGAAGGCCAATCCCTCTTGGGATAAAATCCGGGTGTTCATGGTGGACAAGGACTTCAGTGAAGTCTCGCTCTTGGAGAAGGCTTTTCCGAGCGCGACTGTCCTCCTCTGCTGGTTTCACGAGAAGAAGTACTTGCGTACGGAGATGGCAAAGAGCGTTTACGGAGGGCGATACACCTACGATATGGACAAGGTCGAGGATAGCGTGGACATGATGATGCGCGCTGAAGATGAAGCGGCGTATACAGACGGTTTTCGGTACATGCACTATCTACTCGACGGCTTCGAAGACCAAGGCGACCTCCCAGAACCCGAGCACCCTTTCCTCAAGTACTTCATCAAGAATTGGGACGGTTGCAAACGGCGTTGGAGTGCTTACGCCAGGGGATTGGCCCACTTAGGCAACAACACCAATAACAGGTACGAGTTCTTTGGTGAGTTCGTTTGGAAAACATCTTTTAATATTCGAACTGTGTTAGGCTGGAAGCGTCTTGGGGGAGGTTGAAAGACATCTTGAGGCACGACATGGGTGTTGACGAGTGTGTGGAGACTATCCTTTTCCTCGAGTCAGTGGCTGAAATGGAGTATGCGTCCAAATACAACGTGGTAGGCACGCGAAAGTACCACGAGACCGATAAACAACTAGGGAAGGTTGCCTCCATTGTGAGCACTCATGCCTACGACTTGATAAAGGAAGACTACGACTTGCTTCGCAAGTAGCTTCTGCACTACGCTGTCAAGGTAGTTCATACGTCGATGTTCGAGTTGAAGTCGGACCGAACTGCACAGGTCTACCATATCAATGCTCATGTACGATGGTGTCTACACGCACGGCTTCATTTATGTGACCCTTGTCTTTCGTGCTAACTACCAAGTTTTAAACTGCAACTATAGACATACACGTGCTCCTGTACATTCATGAGGACGAGATTGCTTCCGTGTCATCACGTGATGTTTCTTCGATGACACATGAAGAAGAGAAACATCATTCCGGCCTCATACCTTCACCCGCGGTGGGTGGTTGCTTCTGAAGCGAATCGACCAGTGGAAGAAAAGGCGGACGACGAGCGCGTGAGCTCCGCCTACACCATATCTGAATCGCACATGCGTTCAACACGACACGCCGTGTTGAACGGAACTACGAAGTGGAAAACGGCGATGGATATAGCTCGCCGTGTAGTGGAAGCGATGAGTAAGCAGGGAACGACGACATTTGTGGCAATGTGCGAGGCTCTGAAGGAACTCGATGTCATCGTCACTCGCGGAGACGTCCCTGCCGTCGGAGATGAAGCGACAATCCCTGCCACCGTTCCGAGCTCTGAACTAAATACAAACAGCACAAACTGTGACAACTCGCCAGATATTGTCCGTGCTAGTACAACGGAAGAGGCTCCCTCCGTGGCGCAAGAAGAAGTCGACTGCAGCTCAAGTACAAACGAGAACACCAACGGTACAAACCACCACACAAATGACAAACAAGGATCGTTGGCTACGACCGCGGAACTCGAACCGAGCGCAGCCTCGGGACTTGAAGTGGTGAAGGCCTTCACTAAGAAGTCGAAGATAAAGAAGAAGGCTCTCGCTAGAGGTATCGAGGACGATGATGGCTGGGGTAATTTTGATGATTGGAGTGATTTCGATAGTGAGTAGGATGACGCTACGGATGAAGCTTTTGACGGAGCACGGCTGAGTGAATCGGTACGAAGCAGAGGTCGGCCTGCTATCAAACGCTCTCAGAAGGCAGAGCGAAAAAACAAACACATGAAGACCTCGAAGGAAGAAGCAACGCGTCTTGTGCTCGGCACACTTGTACCGGTGAAAGATATTTGAAGGCTGTGCGAAGTACACTGTCAGAAGCCTATACCGTCTTGAGCGCAATGCCTGTGCTCGGAAGCCTCACCCAAACGGATGCTCCCCAGTGGAAACGCACTGGATTCACCATTTTGTCCAAGTCTCGCCCGACCCTTCTACATGTCACGGAAGTGTACCCACTGGCCTACGTGAAGAAATGTCTTGCAAGCATCAAAGCGTACCGAGCTTCCCTGTCCGAAGACATGCGGAAGTCAAACTCGTTCGGCGTCAAAATTACGGGCGTCGGCACCATCAAAGAAGAGGATTTTCAAACTATGGAGCAGTGGCATTCAGCCTTCGAGCTATTGGAAGGCATGGCGGACACGATCTTGTGGATCCGATCAAGCAAGTACGCCCGGATCAGTTTGGGTCCACCTTTCAACGACACTGTCCGCACCGATATTGAGGCCTTCGCTAACCAACTTGAGGAGGTGCCTCTGAGTTTTAGTATGGATACTATGTTTGGGCCTGTCCCTGCTTCCGAGCTGCAGTGGTTTCGACGCAACGAGTGGTTTCAAGACTCGAGCCTTAAAATCGTGCTTGGGTACTTGAAGGAGGTTCGCTTCAACGTGCGGAAAGTGGAAGTCGGCATTATCACCCCATGCATTCTCATATCAGCCAAGTGGAGCCGCGTCGTGAGCTGATATCATCGACTGAGCCTATCAACTCCGAGAATCAGATTGTCCTCATGCCGATGTGGATCGAATCGCACTGGTGCGGTGTTGTTTTCAACTTCATGGACTGGACCATCCGCATTTTCGACCCAATGCAAAAGAAGAGCAACTACCTGGCCCTGGAGAAACAAGTGGTTGAAGTCGTCCCCACGATAGCGCGAAAAAAAAAGTTCACGATGAAGCGTATCTTGTCGCCGTACCAAGAAGATAACGCCAACTGTGGGCTGTACTGCGCAATTTTCTTCGAATGCCAAGTGCGAGGCGTGCCCATGCCATCTCTGAGACGCACCGTGCTGGGTTACCTTCGCTTCCGGTACATTTTTTTAGCCTGCGCTGGAGACCGAGAGTGGACGTACGTTGAAATACCAGCGAGTTGAGCTACATAACAACTTCAATGCACAAGTCTTTGCTGTTACAATCACGCAACACGCGGGTGCCAACCTCAGTTAGTACAACATCCAGGTTACTCCGCGATCACATCGCGGTTCAGCCCGTTGAACCGCGGTCCGAACTGGCCTCACGAGGGGCGTGGAAGTGTCTAAATTTGCCGTAAGTTTTGAATTCCAAGCGGTAATTTATGTACGTTTGAGGTGTACATTTGTGTGGTTTGTCCACTGTTTGTACGTAACACAGCGGTATTTGTCACAGATTGTACCTCTTAGCATGTCTTTATCACCGTACAAACGACCTCTAACAAGAGTCAAATCCTATTTTGAGGAGCAGTCCTAGATTTTGGAATGTCGCTGGCCACCCGCAGCCATTTTCTCAATCCATATTCCACTTTTTGAACGCCGACTGCAGTGAAAGCACAGTGCTCGTGCTCGCGCTCGCACTGGCCGTTGAAGGCATCGAGCAGTAGAAGAAACGCCAGCGCGGGCAAAACTACTTCGAAGCACCTACCAGGGCAGACCTCCACCCCGACCCACGCATTGGGACGGCTTGGGAGGCACTTTAGAGCGCCAAAAACGACAAGGGTGTCATCAAAACGACTGGTTTCGACGTCCGTACATTCCACGTTATGCTAGCTATCTCTGCTCATCGCTGCCTGAGCATTCACAACGGTGCGCAGCGCAATGCGGAAGTGCACAATGCGAAGTGCCAAGGGAAACATGTATTTTGAAAGGCAAAGGTAAGGAGTGTCACAAATATATAACGTTATACAGTTTTTTCCCGCCCAAATGATCTGGGGCTCCGCCAGATTTTGGATTTGGAACAGGGTCTAGCACGCGGAATGCCCCGGCTCTGTTCCATTTGACTAGGATTGGGGGGTTTGGGATGCTCCAAATGGCTGCGGGAATCGCTCCATTTACAAAACTTGAGTCAAGAGCTCGATCGTGGAAAACGTGGAAAACAGAAAAATCCAGTCTGGCAAGGAAAATCAAGTGGAAAGTCGACCCAAGCGAAGACTATTTGCGAGTTGAGTTCACTTTGGAATTCGCTTCCAACCGCTCAAGTCGTTGAGTTCACTTTGGAATTCGCTTCCAACCGCTCAAGTCGTTGAGTTCACTTTGGAATTCGCTTCCAACCGCTCAAGTCGCTCAAGCCCCGTTCCCTCCTCGTCCCTGTCGTCTTCTCCGTCGCCGCGTCCCTGCAGTGATAGACTAGAGTAGACAGAAGTAGCGAGTAGGACCATCCTAGTTGGTAATACACAACTTTAGAGCCATTCACGCTCATGGCCCCCTTTGGCTCAACCACGGGCGCCTTCAGCTTCGACGCTCCGGCCAGGTCCGAGGGCTTCGGCTTCTCTGAGGCTCCAACCTTTGGTGCGAGCAGCAACGCTGCTGCTTCCAGCGGTGCTTTCACCTTCGGGGCTCCTGCCAACTCCCAGGGCTTCGGCTTTGGTGGCACTGCTCCTGCTTTTGACAAAGGCAGGTCTCGAGCGTCGTGGCGGGATGACGCGTCGGAGCCCTTCGGCCGTGTCGAGAGCACGCAACAGTGCTTCGCGCGCAATGGTGAGACCTCGTCAGCTTCCAAGTGGACGCCGTCGTCACCGCCGAGTCGCCCGCTGTTCCATAGGGCGGGGCCACCGTCGACCTCGCTCTTTGGCCCGAGTAAGCCGCTGTTCTCAGCTCCGCAGCAGACGACGTTTCTCTTTGGCGGCAGCGGGTCGAGCGTTCCTGCGTTTGGCTTCAGCCAGCCGACCGTGAGCGGCGGAGGGTTCACCTTTGGAGCCGCGACCACGGCCGTCACGACGTCAAGCACTGCCTTTGGTAGTGGGGCGGCGACTATCGACGGAGGTCGCGACACCAAGCCGACGAACTGCTTTGGTAGCTCGAATAGTGGCGGGTTCAAGTCTGCCTTTGGAACGGGTACCGTGTTCGGCTCGGGATCAAGTAGCAACACGGCCAAACCGCCTTTGGTGCCGCCGTCTGCGAAGAACCCGTTCACAGCGTCAACTTCCAACCCTTTCGCCAAGTCGACGACGCAATTTGGGAGCTCCACGAGCAACCCGTTTGAACCGAAGACCCCCTCCGTCTCGACGTTCAGCCCGTTCACTCCGACTTCAGGCTCCGGTGGAAATCCGTTCGCCGCTCGCGTTGCACCAAGCTCGACGGTCAATCCGTTCGCACCGAGCACGACGCCCACTCCGTTCGCCACCACTTCCAAGCCTAAGAAGAACTCGTTCGCAGTGCCAGGTTCTGCTTGGTCGACTGGTTGGTCTACCCAGTCATCGTGGAAAGCTGGCGCAGGGTCCGCAACGACCAAGTTCAAGAGCGGCCTTCGTCCAGCCTTTAAACCGAGTGCAAGCCCTTGGAACACTGGCACCCAGCAGCAGTCGCAATCAGGCTGGGACTGCATTGAATCGGAGAGGAAGTTAACTGCAGGAACCGCCGGTAACTCGGTCAAGACACTGAGTGTGCACGCACATGCTGCCGAGTCCGTGAGTGAAGCAACGAGTTCTTCCAGCTCCGTTGCTCCCACGACGGTGACTTCCTCTCCGTCGGATGCGCTGGTGGCATCGCCCGATGAAAACCCGTACGGCTCGGGGTCGTTCGGTGCTGGATTGCTGGAGCAGAAGGTCAAGACTGCGGTCTCCAATCCGCCGTCATCCATTGAGCTCAAGCTTCTTGATACTCATCGCGCACCAATATCCGCGATGCCTCCTCAGCTTTCAGCCAGGTTCGCATCTCGGCTCGGGTTGGCTCGACAGCCTCTGCGAGCGCTTCCTGTGCGGCCAATGCAGCCACGGTTCCCGAGTCACCGTCAGCCTACCGCAGCGTCCAACACTAAACCGAAGCTGCCGCAAACTGATCCGTTCCGGTTTTCTAGTTCATTTTCACGGCTTGCCATCTCGAAGAGAGCGTTGCGGATCCGAGTCGAACCCAGCTCCATATCGGTAAGCACCGCGGCGAACAAGACGCGGTCAGAGGACGAGGACGCCGAAGCGCAAGCCCCTGAAGTGTTCGCCCCTGAGCCTGGTGGAGACGAAGAAAGCAAGGAGCAAGACAGCAACGGTACCCCTCCTTCGCCTGACTGCCCTACACTCCTTAACGACGAGTACTTCATGGAGCCGAGTGTGAGTGAGCTCCAGAAACTCTCCGACGAAGACCTGTCCAGCGTTGAAAACTTCTCAATCGGCCGTCGCGGCTGCGGCAAAATCTCCTTCCTCGGAACGACGGACGTCCGCGGTCTCCAGCTGGACGAGCTCGTGAGCTTTTCGGAAGGAGCGATCGTTGTTTACCCGGACGACGACGCCAAGCCCGACGTCGGCTCCGGACTCAACAAGCCAGCCGTCGTGGACCTTCACGGCATCTCGTCCGAGGACAACGAGTCTCACCAAGATTTCGTGAAGCGCCTGGAAAGCCACACGAAGGCTCTCGGCGCCACCTTTTTAGGGTACGACGGTGGCGTGTGGAGCTTCCGCGTCGAGCACTTCTAAGGGGATCAAGAACACAGCATGCATGGGTAGTAAGTCAGAATAGTTAGTAGTTCACCTACACGTAAGCACGAGCAATGACACAAAACCGTTAAAAAGACAACAAGAGTGATAGGGTATGGCGTGTTCCTTTCATGAGCAGATACAGATACAAATCCACCGGGCCGCGTTACCTCTCGACTTGGTCTCGAACTAAGTGTGTTGCGTGTTATGGCCTGCGTCGATCTCTTCTCGCTTGATACTTACGCTCGCCAGTCGATGAATGTCGAGCAAAGGTGCATCAGTTGGCTGGTCCGGTACGACTCCACGAAACTCGTTTCTCGTCCGGTAACCAGGTGCGAGAGCCCGCCGAGGAACTCTGGCTCCAGCTCCAGTGGCGTCGAGCTCCATGACGCATCCTCTGTCAGCTCACGCTCCTGCGTGTACGAAAGCAGCGAGCGAAGCTGCACCGCCTGGGTGGCCAAGGACACAATCATCGACGACACGCACGTTTGCGCCAACAGAGCTTGCTTCGTGCGCTTCTTGCCGGTCTCCTTAGCCGAAGCATCGCGAGCGCTCGAAAGCTGCTGGGAAAGCAGCATCACGCGTTGGAGGAACTGGTCCTCGTGCCCAACCTCCAGTCCCTTTTGCTGCTCAAGCCGAAGATACTCCAACAACAGGCCGCCTCCGACGGTGTCCACCTTCTCGCAGCTCTTCCACTGAGGAATGTAGACGGACATGGGCTCCAGTTCCAGCAGCAACTGCATCAATACGTCCTTCTCACTAGCGAACAGGCAGCGCATCGCCACGTGCGAGATCAGACACGCGTGCGCTTCCTCGTAGCGGCGGGCCGCCATCCAGTGCGCGATTTCCTCGTGGCGCTCCTGCTTCGCGACAGCTCGCACCGCCAACGCTTCGCTGATCCACTCGGTGGGGAGGTTCAAGCGCTCGCACAACTCTTCCCGCTTCGATTCATCCGCTGCCAACTCGTCAGCGTTGCGGAAGAGCAGCTCACGGCACGTCTCCTCACGCTCGCCAACGTCGGAAATGGTCAGTGCCACGTACACCGCGTCTTCCCACAGGCCTGAGCCCTCCAGTTGCCGAATAAAGTTCTGGTGAATGTGGGACTCCCACTGGCGATCAAGCTTGTAGCCGATGGCACGCAGAACGCTGTGAAGGTGCCACGACAGCTCGTAGTCCAGATGACGCGAGCTTTGGCTCATAAAGCCACTGGGCGACAACACTGTGCAAAGCGACGCAGCGTCTTCAATGTAGAGCTTCATCAGCTCCATGAGCACGTCGTCTTTGTCCGAGCCTTCCACCGCATAACGAGAAAGCGAACCCGAGGCCATCTTCTTACTGACGGCGTCCTCGTAAAGCACCATGGCGGACTTCAACGACGCCGCTGGGCCGCGCTTGTACCACAAGAAAAGCGCGAGGCACGAGATCCACGACATGCTCGCGCCTTTCTGGGCGGACAGCACTTCGACACTCCCCGCCAAGACGCTGTAAATGAGGACCATGGTCTTGTCCAAGAAATCCAGCGACCCGTTCTCACTCCACTGTACGATCTGTGTCTCCATCAACCTGCGGAAGTCCGAGCTTTCGTACGAAGCCGCCTGAGCGATCAGCGTGGCCAACCGGAAGTCGCCGCAGTCCATCGCCATGTCCGACGCTTCTGCGATTCGGTGCTGGCACAGAAGCTGCAGCACACCTTCCAGACTAGGAGAGCTCTCTGTGTTCTCTGCATCTTTCATTGCGGTTTCAAACCATTGGGAAATCGCCTCCCGACGCAAATCGACGGTTTGAAACGTGTCCAGAGTTTCCACCTCGTTCGGATCATCCCGCGATGCGAGAGGATAGAAGACCGAGTCAGGCCGGTCGCCCAACTTAACGCCATGCTCTTGACCCCACAAAGCCTGGATCAGCTTCCAAAGAAGCAGAGAGCGCTTCTCCACAGTGCCACTAGACGCTTTCTTCGCGCGGCTTTCAGCGTGGGCAACGTACTTGTGCAAGCAGCTCATCAGTGGCTCGTGAACAGGAAGCATGTACGCAGCGGGGACCTCCGATCCATCGCGGTCGATGAAATCATCCGGGTTCCGTCCGCGTGAAGCGTACTGGTAATGCAGCTTCAGCCCTTCGTGTAGGTCCGTCTTGCGTGCTTCAGAGAGACGAAGCGGAAACTCGATGCACACGCGGCGGCCTTTGTTCTCTACATTCGCGTACTTCTCCGCACGTGAAGTGAGCTTTCCTAGGTTCACCAGTTCTCCGTTCGGGCCCCAGGAGCAGCGAAACGAACGAGCCATGAACATGCCGCCATCGACGTTGTTACGCACAACTTTGGTCTGTGTCTGACTCGACGCATCAAGCATCATCTGGTACGTCGTGGATTTCGCCGTGGATGGGAGACGATCGCCGCTGCACTCCACGCCAAGCGGCTTCAACGTGTACGGGACGACAGGGAATACTTCGCTGGTAGGGCGTTGGTCTTTCTTCGCTGCCTGCACCTCTTCTTCGGCGCTGAAATCCATAAGCGCGTGCGCCTCCGGTCCAACACTTGCCGAGTCTTCCGACATCCCAGCCCACTTGTCGGTGATAGAAGGGGGCGCCTGCTGCTCCCCGAACGATGCAACAACGCTGTTGTTGTTGACCTCGCCTCCATAAATCCCAGATTGGCGAAAGAGTCCACTGCGGTCAGCCGAGAAAGGCAACTTTCCTCGAGTAACTACAGGGCCGCGAATCATTCCTGGTTTGCGTGGCAATTGTTCAATGTGAAGCTCCTTGCTGTTCGCATCTGGAGAGCCGTCCATGTCGACATCGTCGTCGTCGTCGTCATCGAAGCCGTAGCGACTGAAGTGCTCCACACGGAAGCGCCAGATACCCTTGTCGATGGAGTAGTCAAGGAAAGTCGCGCCGATGTCTTGCGTACGCTGCTTCACACGCTCCTTGTACTTCTCGGGAGACGTCGACTTGCGGGGCGGGAAAATGCCGAGCAGCTCAACAACAGCGGGCTTGTTGAGTCCCTTGCCGAGCTCGTGCTTCTTCTCATCATCCTTGTAGACAATGACCTCCTTCTTTTCGAAGTACACCAGTTCATCCAGGTCAAGGTCTCGCACATCCGTCTTGCCGATCCACTCCACAGCACCCAAGCCACGGCAGCCGACGGTAAACTTCTCCACTTGTGACAGTTCGTAGTCCGACATGGTTTGCAGACACTCGTAGGACGGGATGGTGTAGTAATCCTTGTTCTTCAGCGTCGGGCACGACGACGAGGCGGTGGTGGCGGCACGGTTGGTGGTGTCCACTTGAGTGTCCTTGAACAGATCATCCTCGTCTCGACTAGCCGAGGCCAGATACTCGTCGTAAGTCATGAAGCGCTTGGGGGGTGCTGTCTCATCGGCACTCGAAGCTTCAGGCTTCTTGGACAGCGACGGGTTAAACGCACTGAGTTCATCACGCTTCTTGTTGTCCTCGGCACGGTCTTCAACAATCACAACGTCGATCGAATCCCCCTCCTTCAGCTGCAGTTCTTCAATGGAGCTGGCGTCGTGCACAATCCGGCCCTTCAGTACCAGTTCAATATCAACGATCGAGGGTGCCGCCGTGGCGCTGCTCTCACGCAGCAACTGCTTCACTTCACTCCTGGCCTGCTTCACTGTCTGGCTCGGGTACAGACGCAGCGAGAACGACTTCTTGTTGATCTGGTTGCAGAAAGTGACGCTGTACTTGCCGTCGTCGCCCGTCTTCAACAGTCGACTGCGAGTACTTCCAACATCGGTGCGGTCAGTGTCGGTGACTGGCACGATCGACACATGCGAGCTTGGTCCAGCGCCTCGGGTCGAGGGTTGGTCGCTCTTGTCAATTACGAGCTTCTTCGTCACTGAATTGCGGAACAGCGACGACGTGAATTTGAACTCGTCTTCCTTCACGCTGCTGTCGCCATCTGAACCGGGTCGGGATCCGCTCGATGAGGCCGAGGAAAGTGCCGGAGACGAGAACGTCGAGAACCGGCTCTTCGACCCCTTGAATGAGCCACGAATGAATGAAACCGGGATCGCGTGGCGGTTTTTAGCGGTTTGGCGCCGCGCCACGAGGGGAGGATCCAACGGACCCCTCGGGAGCCCGACGTCGTCGGCAAACGTAGTCAAGCGAGACGATGCGCTGGAACCAGTCTTGATCGATTGAAGGTCCAGCGCCGCCTTCACGTTCTGCTCCACGAGTCCGGCTCCGAACGAGCCTGCTCCGTACGGGTTGACGTCAGGGGCCGCCACCAAGTTCTGCGGCTGAGCAGCGGCTGCCTGGGCTTGCTGCTGCGGCTGTCCAAACAGACTGCCTGTCGTTCCGAATCCTCCGGTCTGCATGGCCGGAGTCGCAGCAGAGCCAAAACCACCAAAGCCGCCAGTAGCGGCACCAAATCCACCGCCGCCCCCAAATCCAAACCCAGTCGTTCCCGTGTTTGGGGCAGTGTTCGCTCCACCGAAGAGAGACGAACCCCCAGCGCCTGCAGTTCCTCCAAACAGTCCTCCCGTTGTCGTGCTGGCAGGCGTCGCTCCGAAAAGGCTGGTGGTCGCGGGCTTGGGGGCTCCAAACAAACTGGTCGTTGCGCCAGGCGTAGACGCAGGAGTGTTTCCAAATCCAAAGCCACCAGTTGCTCCACCGGTAGACCCGAAGAGAGACGTGCCGGCTGCTGGTTGCGCAGGGGTCGTGCCGAAAGCACTGGGTTGGGCAGTAGCACCGAACGCACCACCTGTCGTACTTCCAAACGCGCTCGTTCCACCAGTAGTAGAGCCAAAGCCAAAGCCTCCTGACGCTGCGGGTTTCGGGGCGGTCGCACCGAACGAGAAGCCGCTAGAAGCAGGCGCGGCAGCAGCTCCACCGAAGAGCGAGGGGGTCTGACCTGCCTGGGGCTGTGCAGCTCCAAACCCGAACCCACCCGTGGCCGGTGCCGCTGCAGGTGCCGCCGTCGCCCCGAAGCCTCCGAAGCCAGTTGATGCTGCCGGCTTGCCAAACGCTGACGCACCGAATCCTGACGAAGCCGCCGGGGCGGCAGCACCGAAGCCTCCGAATCCACCAGTCTGGGGCTGCGACGCTGGTGTCGCGCCAAAGCTGCTTCCGAATCCACCCGTCGTAGCGCCAAAGCCGCCTCCAGTAGCAGGAGTTCCAAACGCTGATGTAGCGCCTGGCGCAGCACCAAAGGCGCTGCTTGTGGCCGGCGCGCCGAACCCACCAGTGGCCGGACGGGCCGCGTTGTTTCCAAACAGGCCGCCGCTCGTCGCGGGGGCTGCAGGCTGCGATCCAAAACCACCAAACCCGCCAGTCGTTGGGGCAGGTGTCGTCGAGCCGAACGCAGAGGAGCCGAAGCCTCCGCCGGTGGACGTCGCGCCGAATGCAGCCGGCTGGCTGGCGCCAAAGCCTCCGGTCGCTCCGAACGCTGAGCTGGTGGCCGGCTGCGCTCCGAAGCCGCCGAACGCGCCAGCTCCGCCCGTGGTCGCACCAGGCGCCGGCGCGTTCTGCGTAGCCGCGGCCTGAGCTGCTGCTGGGTTCGTGCGCTTCAAGTAGTCCTCGTACCGCAGCTCCTCAGTCGACTTGTGCGCGTACGCCGGCATGCGCGAGATCGACATGTAGTTGGCCGTGCCGCCCGTTCCGGACGGCTCCATCTCGCGCGTTGGCTGGTAGGGAGGCTGGCCCGTGCCGACCTGCACCTGTCCCGGCGCCACAGCAGCCGCCGGCTGCGCGCCGAAGCCTCCGAAGCCCGCGGTGCCCGTCGTCTGCGCGCCGAATCCTCCCGTCGTGGCCGTGGACGCCGCTCCGAATGGGCTCTTAGCTGCCGACGCGCCGAAGGCGCTGGTCGCGCCGCCGAACATGCCGCCGCTGGCCGGCGTGGGTGTCGGTGTGCCGAAGCCGCCTGCAGTGGTGCCTCCGCCGAAGGTACTGGTTGTGCCGGCGCCACCGCCGAACGCCGACGTGGCGCCGAAGGGGCTGGGGCTGGTCGCCGCTTTGGCGCCGAACGGCGTGCTGGCACCAAAGGCCGACGTGCCGGAAGATCCGAAGCCGCCGGTTGCGGCCCCTCCGCCGAATCCCGACGTGGCCCCGAAGCCTGAGGTTGTGGCCGGATTGGCCGCAGCACCGAAGCCCGTGGAGGGCGCGGCCGCGGCACCGAAGCCGCCGAAGCCCGACGTGCCGGTCTGCTGCACGCCGAAGCCTCCTCCTGCCGCCGGCGCCGCGGCTCCGAAGCCTCCGAAGGCTGGCTTGGGGGCTGCAGCCGCGCCGAATGCCGACATGCCGGCTGAAGAGCCGAAGCCGCCCGTAGCCGCACCGCCGCCGAACGGAGAAGCGGCCGCTGAGCTGCCGAAGCCACCGGCCGCGCCGGTCGAGCCGAAGCCTCCGAACCCGCCGCTCGCGGGCGTGCTGGAGCTGCCGAACCCGCCGAACGACATGTGGTCTGTCTGTCTGTTAGTTGCTTGGTGGGGCAGGCCGCGCTGGGCGCGTATCGAGTGTCGGGGGCGGAGAGAAGAGCTCCGCTTCGCTGTCGACCTGCCGTTTGAGTTATGTTTTGTATGGCAACGAGCCTTCTGTGCTTTTGCGCGGCAAAACTATGGTGTGGTGCACATGAAAATGATCTAGCTTGCAACCTTGCAGTTCCTGAAACAAGACTTCGTGCCTATTTGGCTATTAGTTTTTAGTTTTCAAGTGATGAACATTCCTGCTTGGTACACTATCTTTCTCCATATCCGGCATGGCAAGGCACCCTTACCGAAAGTCGAGCAGCACGAGGTGCATCTTCTTGAGGTCGCGCCGGATCACGACCTTGCCGGGCACATGCTGCGAGAACTTTTCGCCGTCAAAATTGCTCGGCACCTTGAGCACGACGCACTTGGCACTGCCCTGCAACCGCGTGCAGATCTCGTGCAGCGGCAGGCCTCCCAGGAACAGGTCCACCTTGGCCAGATCCTTGTACTCGGGGCCGCCCCATGGCGGGTCCAGGAACACCACGTCCTGCTGCAGCTTCAGCATCACGTCCAGATAGTTGGCGTGGATACACAGCGCGTTCGACTTCTGCAGCACCTGCACGTTGTGGCGCAGCATCTCCACGCGCGTCGTGTCGTTCTCGATGGCGTTGACGTGCGTGAAAAAGTCGCAAAAAGACAGCACGTTGCCACCGACGCACGCAGTGCCGTCCGTCACCACGAGCGGGTACTTCTTGCGCGACTTGGCGGTGGTGGTGGTTGCACTGCCGTCCTCCTGCTGCTCCTCGTTCCCGCTCTCCGACGTGGTGTCGTCCTTGGGAGGGGCAAAAAGGTCCAGCACGGCTTGCGAGATCTTGGTGGCCATCTCGAAGTCGGTCACGCTGAACTCGGCGACCTCGTCCACCTGCAGCTGCCTCCGGAGGTCGTAGTCCAAGTTCCGGAAGAAAAAGTCGCGTTTGTCGCCGCACTTCCTCGGGCGCGGGGACCCGTGCGAGTCTGATCCGGAGCGGGGAGAGTCTAACCTTGAGGAGGACCGACGGCTCGCTCGGTTGCCATTGTGCTGCACGCGTCCGCGAGGGCTCGACTCGGCGCTCTCATTGTGGTACTGCGTTCTGTGACGCGCTGTCGATGACGAATTGTCATTTGATTTCCTCACACTGCGCTCTGGTGAGTTCGTTGCATCTGCGGGGGTTCCACGCTGTGTGCTGCCGTTCTGCTGCCGCCCAGTGTGCACCGCAACAGCATCATCCAGGTGGAGTTTGTCCGCAAGCCGCTGCAAGCTGCTGCGTCGAACAAACATGACTTCTCCCAGCAGCGACGGGTGCGGGACTCCGTCCATCGTGTCCCACTTCTCCTCCACTCGCTGCGACGGCGTCTTCTGCCGTCTCTTCATCTGCTGCCTCCTCCTCCGCCTCGCCACGTCGGCGTCCTCCATTTCATCCTGACTCAGAGATCGCCCGGCCGCTACGGCTGCAGATGGCACCGAAGCGTCGAAGGAACTGCTAAAGCCGAGGGCGGGTGCGCCGGGAGGTAATGGGAATTGCATGCCGGCGGTACTGGCGGCGGCGTGCGGCGTCCGGCGATCGTTGCGCGCGCGCCGGCCATGCGACACCACGGTCTTCCACTCGCCCTCCTCCACCAAAACATGGTCGTTGGGCTTGGGTCCCTTGGCCAGCTCGGCCTCGCGCCGCTTCTTGTCCTCCTGCAGCTGCTGCACCTGCCGCGCGCGCTGCATCTGCCGCTCCCGGTGCTGGCGCTTGGCCTCCAGCTCGACTTGGTGCTTGTGCGCGAAACCACTGGCCGGCCGCCACGAGCGCTCGTTGTCCAGGCTTCCGCTGCGCTGGCGTCGGTCCACCAGAAGCTGCGTCGGGGGTGCCATGGGCCGGGACGACGGAGGCTCCTCGCGCTCCTGCACTTCCATCACCCGGCTGAGATTTGAAACGGAGCTACTGGAACGACTGGGAATTCGTATGGGAAAGTTTCAGCCAATCGAAGGTCTCCGCTGTATTTACAAGCGGACGAGTTGAAGTGAGCTCGACCAGCAGCAATAGTTGCGCCGTCGAGCGACGATAAGCAGGTTCTTACAGTAGTTCTTAGACCAGAATTTGAATATGTAAGTGGCGACGAGGTCGTCGTTGTAGAGGGCAGGTAGAGAATCTAGTCAGCGCATGAAGAGCGGGAACATTCATTTGAGATATACACCCTATCCTGTCCATCTCCTTCGTCCACGCCCTCGTCTATTAAGCTCGACTTTGCAAGCTCAACCTGAGGCGAATTCAATGGCGGTGAAGAAGTGTCGTTTTCAGCAGAATGAAACTGCATTGAGCGCAGGGCGCAACGTATGATCCATTTCGTAGCAGCATATTCACTAGGAAAAAGCGCAACAGATTCCTACGCTTAGCTTGTGTGGTTGGTGGATAAATAGACCGGAAGAAGCAGCAATGCTGCTTCGACCAGTCTACTGCTGCAGCAACAGCGATGAGTGCTTTCAGTTGAGCTCTTTCAATCCACGGCAACCAAAGTGGTATATGGCAAGCTGCTCGAGAACAAGAAGCACACAGCAAAGTTTTTTTCATTAGACGCGAGGGAGGATCCGTGCATATGTGGTGGCAAATTGCCACTGGCAATATGATGGAAGCTACTCGACGGCAGACCAAGTTGTAAGTTAGTCGAACGATTGCACTCCACACCGCCCAACCCGCGCGGTTAAGCGCTTAAAACAAAGATGACAACCGATAGCGTTATTTTTTCATACGTCGCTTCATCCAAGTTCTCGAACAAACTCGTTCGTGGGAGTTGCCGCCATGCAATTAGATGCATCGATATCCTGGCAGCCGACCGAGTTGGTCACAGACGCGGCATGCCGGTGTTGAAGTGGTGCATAGAAGGCGGCAGACAGCAAAACTGCAATGGAGATCGCCATCATATTGGTGCCGCAAATGTACGGCAGCACGCGCTTCGGTAGTCGAAAACATCGCGGTGCTGACACGCTATTATTTCCGACACGCTTGCTGCCACACAGGTCGCCTGCAGCAGGTGCGTGTTGCACATCGATCACAGCTTGGTCGTCTTTTGTATCCATCACCAGCGCTTTGGGGAAGCCGCTAAAGCAAGCCGATCGACAAGGTGCCGTCAAGATGATCCTGCCACGGCGTAACTGGGAACATCCGCTGCCGTCCAAATGACAGCCTTCGCCACATGTGCGGTCATCCGCCTGCTCTTGTTGCTTGCGGCCCGGCTTGCTAAGCGGCAAAGTGCAGCGACTCGAACGGCTTATAAGAAGCGTACGGCGCCCGCGCAAGTCAATGGCCTTGTGAAGCTGCAATAGAACCGAGCTCGAAGACCTTGTGTATCCATGCATACTAGCAGCTATTACGTCCGTCACGACAGCAGTTCATGCAGGTGGTGCATTGCCAGCAGTGCAACGCAATAGCAGTCTGCAGTGATCTATCTCCATACGAATAGCTGGCGGATGGCGGCGATAGGCAGCGGCTCATGAGCGCGCTGTCCTCGGCAACGGAGATGGCTGGCCAGCAGAGATCATCGCAGGCACCGCGGTCCGCTTGGGTGTGGGATCGAGGCTGGTAACCCAACTTGAACTTTCGCGAAAACCTACGCCGCCGCATACCTGTCGAAACCGTTAGTGTCTATGACGCTGATACCTGCCCAAATGCATACCCGGAGGGATGAGACAGCGGGTCCCGTGTTTTTGACCTGGCGATTCCTGGCCGTCACTTGCGATTTTCCTGCGATTCCTGCATGCGCGACAAGCCAGGACAAAGCGACCGTCGTTAATAGCGCCATCAGAGATCAGAGATTTCGGGATACACAGGGCAGGCGGCGCGCGTGGACTCTTTCTTTTTCGAGACCCTTCTTATCCGGCCCTATATACAGCGGCAGCGCGCTCGAAGGCGTAAAGCAGCCACACAGACAGACAGCACAGTAGACAGCAGGGCAAGATGGTGGGCGTGGCGATGAACTTCTACGACGACCAGGGGCGGGTGGACCTGACGCCGACCGAGGGCAACCGCACCTACGCCATCATCGTGTGCATTTTCGCGTCGCTGGGCGGCATCTTCTTCGGCTACGACCAGGGCGTGACGGGCGGCGTGCTGGTCATGGAGTCGTTCCTCAATGACTTTTGCGTGGGCTGGCACGGCCAGACCATGACGGACTGTACGCGCGCCACGGCTGAGCTACCGCAGCGCTGGGTGGACTACACGCTGTGGTACAACATGACATACAACATCGGCTGCATGGTGGGCGCCCTCGGCGGCGGCTGGATCGCCGACAAGTTTGGCCGCCGCCTCACCATCTTCCAGGCCGGCTCGCTTTTCTGTCTGGGCACGTCGTGGCTCACCTTCTGCCCCAGGCAGGCGCACGGCTCGCTGCTTGTGGCGCGGTTCATCCAGGGCATGGGCGTGGGCAACTCGTCCTTCTCGCTGCCGCTCTTCGGCGCCGAGATGGCCCCCAAGGAGCTGCGCGGCTTCCTCTCAGGTTTCATGCAGATGACGGTCGTCACGGGGCTGCTGTCCGCCAACATCGTCAACCAGATCATCGAGAACCACGAGCGTGGCTGGAGAATCACCAACGGCGTGGCCATGGCGGCGCCCATCGTCGTCATGCTAGGCATCTTCTTCGTGCCCGAGAGTCCTCGTTGGACGTACCTGCACAAGGGCAAGGACGCCGCCTCCGCCGTGCTCAAGCAGCTGAGACAGACACGGAAAATCGGACGAGAGCTGCGGGCCATCGGCGCCCAGATCGCGAGGGAAGGACAGCCAGGAGGCTACAAGGAGCTGATGGAGCCCTCTGTACTCAAGCGCGTCATCATCGCCATGCTGCTCCAGGTGCTCCAGCAGGGCACGGGGATCAACCCCGTATTCACCTACGGTGGCCTCATCTTCAAGGATGTCGTGGGCGACGGTATCCTGTCGGTGCTCATTCTGGCCATCGTCAACTTCCTCAGCACCATTCCGGCCATGCGGTGGGTGGACACGTACGGCCGGCGTCAGTTGCTGCTGATCGGCGCCGTGGGCATGGTGGTCGGCCACTTGGTGTCCGCCATCCTGTTCACTATCGGTTGCGACGGCAACACCGAGAGCGCAGGCTGCTCCAAGTCGGCTGGATACGCCATCATCGTGTCCACCTCGTTCTTCGTCTTCAACTTCGCGATCTCGTGGGGGCCCGTGACCTGGATCTACCCGGCCGAGATCTTCCCGCTCAACGTCCGATCCATTGCAGTTTCGCTCTCCACAATGGCCAACTGGCTGATGGGCGTGGTCATGACGTGGGTGGTCAAGCTCTTCCCGTCCCTAAACATCAACGGCGTCTTCTTCTTGTTCTCCGGCACGTGTGTTCTCAGCGGCGTGTTTGTCTACTACATGTGCCCCGAGACGACGGGTATCCTACTGGAAGACATCGAGTCTCTGTTCGACGGCAGCGCGCGCCACAAGAACTCGCCCAAGGAAGTGCAGGACACGCCGTTCCAGTCCATGCAGAGCTACCGCGCATGAGCTACTGTAGTTTGTCATCATTATCTATTGGGGCAGTGCTCACTCACTGCCCTTGTAAGCTTTCATTGTAAATACATTAACCTATTTGTCTGGCGTTCCAGCGACCGCGTTGCCGCGGCGTTTCCGACTGACCTGTAAGTTCGTTCGCAGAGGTTTCAAAAAAGTGTTTGTAATTGGTCTATCGTTGCTTCAGTTCCTAGCTCAAGATGAAGGCGAGCTCCATCGCACGCGGCGCTGTGGCTTGTGACGAGGAAGGGTACTGCTCGCGTTGCGCACTGACAGCTGCAGTCGGCGGAGGAGCAGAGTCGTAGTAGTTGCTGCCTATTCGAGGGCCGGTGACCTCGACCTTGACATCGGCATATTCCGAGTAGATCAGCGGACTGAGCAACGCTTCGACGCACTGAAGACTGGGGATCGCGGCTAGCAGGCCTCCGACTGCGTCCACGTCGACGCTCACAAACGCCAACTCGCCAACGCCGAACGACTCGGCAGTGTGGAATCTGTAGGTGCAGTCGTACGCGACTTCCCTTGCAAGCAGCCGTGCGGCGAGTTGCTTGTTGTGTCGGATAACCGGAAAGAGCGTTTCAAGGTCGGCCGGCTGGTAGTGCGCGTACAGGCGGCCGTGCGCCACGACGATTCTGCTGTCGCTGCAGCCCTGGATCTCGACCGACTCGAGGTTGAACACTAGCGGCGAGGAGCTGTTCTGATGCCGCGCGACAAAGTGCTCGGCCTGCGACGGACAGAGCTGCAACCTCTGCACGCGCTCCGCGGATCTGATCTCGTCCGCCACGAGGCCCGCGGCAGGCGACTCGGAGCCTCGCTCGATGGAAGCCCAGCGCTCATGCAGCCGGACGAGGCCTTCGTACACAATCTGGGTGGCTGCACGTACTTCGTCCGGCCCTACACACGGGTACCGGTGTGGCAGTAGCTGGCGCAGTTCTAGCAGCCGCTGCAGCTCGTGCACTTCGCCGTGCAGACGCTGGACGTCGCGCTCCAGCTGCTCCTCGTACTCGCGGTACTTCTGGCGGTAGAACTTGCCGCGCTCGCTGTTGTTCATGCGCGGCAACTTGGCCTTGGAGATGACGCGCATGCGGCGTCCGTGGCCTCGGCCGTTGCCGCGCATTAGTACCGCACTGTCTTCGGGCCGCGGCGTGCTCGGGCTGGAGCTGGAGACGCTGGCTGGCGGCGAGTATCTCTCGGCTTGCGCGAAGGACGCCATTGATGGTTGGTGGTGGGACGGCAGGCAAGTCGAAAAATGAAGGAAACGGAGGCAACGGACTCGATGCGACGAAGCAGAACACGTCCGTTGCTATTTTTGGTAGGACTTGCGATCTTTCTTGGATGAACTTCGGTTCACAGGTGCGTGTGTCTTTGGCGCTTTCGGCGATGACTCACCGCGACGTGCTTGCCAAGCTTCCTGAGCTGGGGCTTTGAAGTCGACCCGCGCCAAGACGGACAAGACTCACTGATCGGACTGCCGACCTTGAAAGCTGCAACGACTGCAGTTAAAAGGACGGCTTCCAGTGGCAGCGAGTAGAGCCAACGGAAGTGCGGTGCTTCAGTTCGTGGTGACGCGTGTCGTTGCACTCGCGACGTTTCACTCCTGAAAAAAGATGAGCATACGTTTTGGTTTGACCAAAGGAAGCAGCTGCTACTTAAGTAAGCCGCGGTGAGGAAAAGAGCTGCCGTTCTTGGACTGACGACGGGCCTGCTTGCTGGGGCCTTGCTGAGGCCGTACATCGCGGATGGAACGCTGTAGACCACGAGTTGTTGCACCCTCGCAGCTCCACTCCACCGCGCTGCCTGGGGTGTCTTGGAGCAGACCGATCGGCACACTCAGGGATAGCTGCTGCGGCCAGGACAACGGTCTTATTGCGTGGCTTATTAACTGACAGGGCTATTAACTCCTCAGAAACGGGCAAACAATAATCAAGGCAAGACGGACGATGTATGGTATCTGGCAAACTACATGTATAGCTCGGAAGCAGCATTCCGTTGCAACCAGACCTCGCGCCACGGCTGGAATAGCGTGGTTGCGTGAGTGCGCGCTGGAAAACACCGTGCACTTACTGTGAGCGCTAATAGCAGCCACTACGAGCACGGGACAGTGTTGACTTTGGGACGCTGTCTTGTGTGTTTCACTAAATTTACGCCTTATCTTATCGCCATTCCTCGCATTGCTATTTCAACGGAGCACGCGCCAAGGAGAACTGTAAGCGAGTGCTACGAACAAGCCCGGGCGAAAGAAAACAACAACTAGCCACTTTTCAATTTGGTTACAGACCCTGAAAATAAGTCGAGTCCCTGGGGCGGAGCTTCACGCTCGCGTAGCCAGACGACGCTCTTTTCTATCGGCCGGTTTCTTCATCGTCATCGCACGATGTTCTCCGGCGCGGTGGTTATACAGTGGTGCCTGGAACGTCTGCACCCTCGACACACACGCATCGGATCCAATGCAACAGCGCGAACATGTGCGGCAATGATGGACAATGAACACCGCAACAGGAAGTTCATTAACGAGCAGCAGCCACTGGAGAAGCTGGGTTATATAGACAATTGTGCGGCATTTGCCGTCTTTCGTTAGTCGACAGGGTCACAGGCCGCCTCTCGGCGTCGCACGCGCGCACATTCGACGGAGAACTCTCGCGTTGTGCTTCTCTTTGATGCCGCTCTGGCGATCGGCTGTTGCAGCGTGGTAATTTCGTTATCGGCGACCAGGCAGCTGGCACTTCAACGTGCCGGATGAAGAGTGATGGTCAATTGATACTATGCACACGTCTGCATGTACTTTCAAAGCCAACTGTTTATCAGAGGTTATTTGAATTGTAATAGCATCAGTCTCGGTTCAGGGATATATGGATTATAATAGGTTATGTGTTGATATAGCTCTCCAAATGACGCAAAGTACTGTAAAAAGGCAACTATCTCACGCAGTCCGGCACCTTTTGCTACATCGCGACGGCTGCGCGCCACGAGTACGGTAGGTGTATGCAGCAATGAGGTCCGTCCAGCCGGCGAGCCCCCGCCTACACCTGCGTTACCTCACCACAATTACAGCTCGTTGTCGCAAAGTAAGAGGATATTTCGCGACCAGCTCGCGCGCATGACGGAAGAGGTTCCGCCCCCGGAGACGCAGGCACAACCAGAGCTCTACGACGTCACTGCAGGAGAGGTGGCAGGCGGACTGCCGCCGCGGCGACGCAACAAGCGGACGGCTCATGACTTGGTCTCAGTATATCGGCATCAGGGTTCGCGTGGTGTGGTTGCACACATCGGCGCCCGTTTTTTTGCCGTTGACGGGTCACACACGCGGGGAACCTCTACAGCCATAAATCTAATGTATTTAAGCCGCGCGTATTTATCTGGCAAAATCAGGGCGGCATCGACTTCCCTCGTTGCCATACATATTCTTATATGCGGATCTCCGAAAGGAGTCAGCCTATCGTACTTAGCGCGTTAGACACACAGTTTTGCCCCAAAACCCATCGAGTACCGCATAGGACGCTGCCAGCAAGAGAGCGCTCTCGAGGGAGTCATAGAGTCCAGCGCCCAGCCCCAGTCCAGTCCAGCCGAGCAGCGCCCGCCCTCCCCTCTCACCTCACCACACCGAGAGCGACCATGGCGCAGCGCGGGGACAAGGGCCCCAAGGGCGAGAAGAGCGGCTTCTTCCGCAAAATGTACTCGTCCATCGGCAGCTCGTCGCGGCAGCTCAAGGGCCACGAGAAGACGCAGCGCAGCGACAGCACCAGCAGCGGAAGCGGCTACAACCAGGGCAGCCCCAGCGACGGCGCCACCACCAACAGCGGCCACGGCAACGGCAACGGCGGCCTGCAGAACTTCGTCAAGCACCACAGCTTCAACGGCCACCTGCCCTTCTCGCGGGATGACCCTCGGGCAGCGGCGGGGGACCCGCACCAGAGTCTACTGTCCAAGCGGCCCAGCCTCATCGTGCCCTTCTCCAACCAGCAGCAACAGCTAGCCAATGGGAATGGCGCACAAGCCAGTGCGGCCGACGGCGTGCAGAGCTACTTGGACGACTTCCAGGCGCCCATCTCCAAGTCGGGCGTGCTAATTAAGCAGGCCAACCACTTCAAGACGTGGAAGAAGCGCCTCATGGTGCTTAAGGGCCACTCGCTCTTCTACTACGTGTCCGGCACGGTACGGTGTGAGACGGACGCGGCTGCAAAGGACGGATATGTGCAGAGTATTGATTGCTCTTTTCTTGGTATTATTTGTGCGCAGTCAGGCGAGGATTCCTATCCACGCGGTGTCATCCCCTTGCAGGGCGTGAAGATCACGCCCATTGACTCGGCGCGGTTCAAGCGACAGAACTGCTTCGAGATCTGCCACCCGGTACGTCAACGGCTGTCGCGCGCTGGCTGCGTGCTGTATTGAGACGCTTATCGTGTGATGCATGGCGTCTGCAAGCAGGGATACCGTCCGATTTACCTCATGGCCAAAAGCGAAGCAGATCTGAGCGTGTGGATGAGCAGCTTGACGTCCGCCGCGATGCCCACGACGCCGGACCGCAAGATGCTCCTGGTGTCCGAACCGCTCGAGTCGCTGTTCAACACGCCAGCGCTCGAAGACGCCGTGCCGTACAAGCGGACGTTCTACTTCCGCCAGAAGGTGGCGTTCTGCATGCCGCGCAAGGAGGACGCGGGATACAACGCGGTGGAGCTTTTCGATCTGAACGAGAAGCGGCTGACGACGCTGTGCGACCTCAACAATTACTGCGACTCGTTCCCGATGATCCTGGACGACCCGCAGCTGTTCGTCGAGCTGCTGCACGTGGTGGGGTGCTACATCTTCCGGCCTTTCGCGCAGCTGCAGTCGACGTCGCCTGGGAACATTTTCGTGGAAGACCCGAGTCCGGAAGAGATGAGTATGCTGGAGAACCCGATGGACAAATACTCGGAGTACACGACGGAGGAGCAGCTGTGGGGGCTGCTCTCGGCCTGCTACGACCTGCTGCTCAAGGCGATCGAGCACATTGACAAGCTGGAGAAGCACGTGCGCAAGGAGTTTTTCCCACTGCGGTTTATTGCGCAGCTCGTCAACTTGTTCAAGACGCCGTCGTTCAAGGAACGGCAGGTGCTCAAGGGCGTGCTCCATCGACTGTACTATAAACTAACGCAGCGGCGGTCGGCGATTCGCAAGGAGATCGCCAATACGTTCTACGAGTATATTTATGAGACGTCGAACCACTACGGGGTGGCCGAGCTGCTGGAGATCTTGGGCAGCATTGTCAATGGCTTTGCGTGCCCGATCAAGCAGGAGCACGTGCTGCTGCTGGAGAAGGCGCTGATCCCGCTGCACTCGACGCCCGCCTTCATCTCGTACCACCAGCAGCTCGCGTACTGCATGATCCAGTACGTCTCGAAGGACCACACGCTCTTCACGCCCATCGTGCGCGGCCTGCTCAAGTACTGGCCAGTGGGGAACTCGTTCAAGGAGGTGATTTTCATCGTCGAGTTCGAGGAGATGCTGGAGCACGTTCTCGCCGAGTCGGACTTCGACTCGATTGCACAAAAGCTGGCGCGGAGGCTGGGCCAGTGCATGGTTAGCGACCAGTTCCAGGTAGCCGAGCGTGCGATTTCCTGCTGGAGTTCCCCGGCGTGCTTGCGCATCATGAACGAGTACGAGAAGCTGGGGCAGGGCATGTTTGACGTGATCAAGCCGTTCTTGCAGCGGGCGGTAACAGAGCACTGGAATACGCTGATCCAGCAGAAGGCGCAGGAGACGTACACCATGTACTACAACATGGGCTACGACAGCGACGACGTGTCGACCACGCCGTCAGCGCTTGTCTCGGACAGTAAAGTATTGGACGGCAGCGCCAAGACGGAGGAGTCGGACCCGGACGAGGAGGCCAACAACTCGAACGAGGCGAACCTGTCGATGTCCGTGCGGCTGTCGGCGTCAAACGCTGTAGAGTCATTAGATGTGGTGCTGTCGGACGAGGAAGACGACGACGAGATGCCGGACGCGTCCTAGAGAAGTTTGAGGGAGGGAGGGACGATGCCTTGCGATAGAGAACGCCAGGTCAGCTAGGCAACACAGGCAGGGCACGCCACCCCAAGTCTCGACGCGATTCTGATCGACTCGACCCGGCGGCAAACACACAGAAAACGACAGAAACTCAAAACATGGAGGGAGGAGGATGAGTAGGCGGCAAGCACCGGGCAACATCGAAAGCGGCGGATGAAGGCGCGACGAAGACAGAGGGTGGAAGGATGGATGGATGAGTTTCGAAGTTTTGGCTATTATTTGGAAAGTACACGCACTACAACTACACAGACAGGTAACACGGGACTGGCCCAGCGTCAGGAGGAAACGGTGGGGGCAGCGGCATCGAGGAGAGCGACCGGTTCCCTCTTAACCTCGCTTCTCGCGTTGCCGTGCCAGTCATGTCAATAAAAACTACTCATTCGTCAACCAAACTCAGCAGAAGCAAGACTGCAACACACAACGTTGCCCCTATCCTAGAAATACATAAAAGTGTAGTACAGTACATGTAAATCGCACACTGAAATCCAATACGAAACCATTTTTATCGGGTATCGTTCATTTTTACCGGGTATCGTCCATGGCACGCATAAAGTTCATGGCATTGTCTCTGCTGCTGTTGCTGGAGTCGGTGCAGGCTCTTGATGAACCCGTGGTGTCTGTGGTAGACGTGACGTCCCGCAAGCTCTTGACGGACCGCGCGTGGTTCAGCCAGGTGGCGCAGGTTCCTCGTCGCGTGGCCGACGCCACGGCCTGCGTGGCTGTGAGTGACCCGCTGCGTCCCGGTCTAACGGTGGAAGGCTACGAGCTGGTGGAGCGCTCAGGACTGCTGGGCGTGTGCAAGCACCAGCAGACACAGCAGACGCAATGGCCCATGCAGACACGAGACCGAATGGACGTCGTACCGTGGAGCACAGCACCAAAGGACGGAAGCCCGGAGCACTCGCACCAGGCGGTGTGTCCATTGCCTGGAGCAGCTTCACGCATTCCTGCCCCACCGCTTCCCTCACCGGAGTCTTCTGAGAGTGACGACAACAACCCGGAAGGCCCCGTGCTCGAGTACCAGTACGTGACGGAGGAGGCCGAACGCATCTACTTGAACGCGCACTACCGTCTCAAGAAGAAGTTCGACGCCGGATCTCATGGAGAAGTGTGGCGAGCTACGCGGCGCCATGGACGCAGCGGCCGAGAGGAGCACTTTGTGCTCAAGAGGCTGTTCCTCGAGCTCGGGGAGAGCATGGCGCAGATGGGGCTGCGTGAAGCGCATTTCGGCGCGCTGCTGCACGGTGAGCACCACGTCGCGCGGTTTGTCGAGTACTTCTTCCGACCAGCGAAGGTGGTGCCGAGTGAAGAAGCTGACGCGCGTACGACGCCGGAGCTCTGGCTGGTCTTCTATGACGAGGGCAAGTCGTTGCGGCAGTATCTATACGAGAAGATCGAGGTGGTGTACGGGGACAGCGGCGGCGGGGCTGGAGTCGTGCTGCAGCCCTCGCGGTTCTGGGAGAAGCTTCGCACCGATGCCAGAGGCGAAAACGTGCTGAGAGAGATCATGCGTCAACTGCTTCAAGCTGTTGCCGCCCTGCACGCGCGCGGCATCACGCACCGGGACATCAAACCGTCGAACATCTTAGTGTCAATTCCACCGTCTTCCACCGCCTCCACAGCTCCGCCCATGCCGTTGGTAAAACTAGCAGACTTTGGCTCTGCGGTGGATGACTACACACTGCACAACTTGTACGCCGCAGGAGGAGGGAACGACGCTTCCACAGAGACGGGCGGACCTACTCAAGCGGAAGAAACTCGCGAGTACCAGCCTCCTGAGGTGCTGTTCAGTGACAACGGCCAGCCGTACGAGTACTCAGCCCCCGGAGCCTACGATCTCTGGTCCATCGGCGTCGTCTTCCTGGAAATGCTGCTGGGATCCCCGCAAGTGTTTCTGATCTCGCCCCGTGAAAGGGCCAAGCTGGACGTGGTGTTGGATGCTCAGCAACGTCGTCACCGAGACGGCAATGACGCTTCCGAGTCGGTTTGGCGCACCAAGGCTTACCTACTGCATGTGCTGACACAAGAGTTCTGCATCTTCCAGCCCGCACCGCAGCAGCTACGCTCGTTGTGGAACAAATACGCGCTCGTGAGCGAAAGCTGCCACTTCGGGCGCTTCAACCATACGGTGGTGGAGCGCGATCCGCTCAAGCGTGGACTTGAAGACTCGTGGGGGCTAGACTTGATGTGGCGACTGCTTCAATGGTATCCGTCGGAGCGAATTACAGCGGAGGATGCGCTGCAGCACGCGTATTTCCAAGGAGCCTACGTGTGCAAGGAATCCGGTCGCCGATTCGCAACGCGCCAGGAACTGCTGCTTCATGAGCGCTATCTCGAGGCTCAGCGTGCTCGAGAAAGTATCTTCGCTTCGGTCGTTCGTACCAAGTACGAGATCCCGGACCGCTTCACTTGTCCTCGCTGTGGTCGTGTATTCGCCACAGCACAAAGCTGCGAACAACATGTCCACGCACGGCGTCACAATGCCGACTCGAGCTACTGCGCGTTCGAAGCCCCACACATCTCCACGGCCATTCGGACCGAGTCTCAGCCGTTGTATCTCCAGCCCCAGGGACCAGAAGAGCAGTCTGCGGTGGGCATCGCACTGTTTCAAGGCCGAAAGAAGTACATGGAGGACTTCGTCTTGGTCCTCAACGAGCAGCAACTTCAGCAAAAGACCAAGACGGATGAAAGCGGGGAGCTGCAAACGCTGGGCTTTGATCTGTACGCTGTGATTGATGGCCATCTGGGGTCCGCAGCGGCCACTTTCGTCGTGGACAACCTCCCTCGGATGCTGTGCAGACACTTTGCTGGTATCCCCAAGGCCAAGGATGGTGCGTTTGGTGCGTCTGCTGAGCGTGAGCTAGCCGAGAGGTTTGCATTGCGACAGACGTTTCTGGAGCTCCACGAAGGCTTTCTCGACGCGCTCGATGAGATGTCAACCGATAGCGGCTTGGATCCGGGCGTATTCACCAACGGCACTACTGCGGTTGGCGAGTACTTTTCTGGTTGTACGCTCACTGTCGTGCTGCATTTTCGTCGGGATCATCGATTCGTCAGCGCGAATGTAGGCGATTCACGGGCGCTGGCGTGGCTGCTCGCTGTGTCGGAGAAGCAAGACGAAGCGCGTCAAGGCTCAATCCCTGCCACTGTTGTTCCGCTGAGCATGGATCACTGGCCGAACGACCCTGGCGAGCGCTCGCGCATCGAGTCGAGTGGAGGCTTCGTCAACTTTTCCGGTCTGTGGCGAGTGGTTGGGCAGCTCGCAGTCTCCCGTAGTCTTGGAGATCGTCATCTGCGCAAGTACGTGACAGCAGAGCCGTCTGTATTCCACGCGCAGCTCGATGAGCGCTCTTCAGGCGGTGGACTCCTTGTGGTCGCCAGCGACGGACTGTGGGAAACCATGAGCAACGACGACGTGGTGCGGTTCCTCTCGGAGAAGCGCTTGGAGCGTGATGACAATGCATCGCTGAATACTCTAGCAACGGAATTGCTAACCGAGGGATACGTTCGTGGCAGTCTCGACAACATGGCAGTGGTGCTCGTGGCGCTGCCGTAGTATCCCCCGACGTAGACCGTAGACAACTGAGCCGGTATTTATTCATATTCTAAGAGGAACTAGAGGTTAGTCGTGCCGTCACCGAAGCGCTGAGCTTGCTGGCCGTACTGAAAGAGCACCTTAATGACACGGTCGATGGACGGCACGAGCACGTCGGCGTCTTCCGCCAGGTCGTCGAGCGACGACGCGCCGCCGAGCACGCCGATGGACAGCCCGCAACCCGCATTCTTGCCCAGCAGCATGTCCGTGGACGTGTCGCCCACCATGATGGTGTTGTGCGGCTCGACGTTGAGCTGCTGGCAGATGGTCCAGATCTGCTCGCCGGCGGGCTTGGCGGGCAGACCGTCGTCTCCGCAGGCCAGCGCGTCCACCATGTCGGACACGCCCAGATGCTCGAGCGTGTCCACAGTGGGCTGGCGGTCGTCCGTGGTGCACACCGCGATCTTCATGTCCATCTTCTTGATGGTGCGGAAGAGCGCTGGGATGTTGGCGAGCGGGCGGCTCGTGCTCACGGGGTCCGGCATGCTCCAGCACTGCTGGATGACCTCGTCGGCCTTGGACTGGCGCATGCCCTCGGCCACCAGCACGCGCACCGCCAGCTTGTAGAGCTCGCCCATGGGCGTACAACATAACGCGCCCTTGGACTTGATGGAGCGGTTGATCCAATCGTAGCCCATGGCGGCGAATAGCTTCTCGCGCACGGGCAGACCCGTGGTCATCTCCACCTTCCAGGCCTGCGACTCGACCCAGCCGCCCCACATGAGCGTGAAGTCGATGAGCGTACCGTCCTTGTCGAACACCACGAGGCCGGGGCTGCAGCGCGGGCCGCGCGTGGCCTCGGCTTGTGCGATGGTGGCGGCGCTCTCGGCGGCCGTGCTCTTGCGGCGCTGGCTGAGGCTCTGGGTGGAGGCTAGAGGCGTCGAGGACGTGAGGCTGTGCAGACGGCGGGTCTTGCAGGAAGAGTTAATGGCGGGGCGGAGGCGGTGCAAGACGGAGTTCATGGTGTTGAGGAGAACGACGTTGGAGGAGGCTTGTGCAGAGCGGAGGGAGGATGCAGGAATGGCGTGTGGCTCGCGCGTGCTGCTTGCATGCCGTGTAGCAGTTGAGCAGCCGTTTTTGGTGCGCGAACGGATATGGTGTGGACCACCTCATGTAGCCGTTTTGCGTGTTGTGACGTTCTGTTGCAATTGTCCTATTTGGACATAGTTTGACTTGAAAAACAATAAGGAGGGGTGCTTCAAGCGGGACGGAGACGGCCCTCGATGTGCGACATGGTGGCAAGCGACGGGCTAAGATGCTTACAAAAATCAACATTATTTTTGACGATGGCTTTCTGGCCGGGCTGTGCAAGATTCGTTTCGATGATAGGCATCGCATCCCGGCTCGAAGGCTTCGCTTCGAGTCGAAGCAGCAGCGGCCCTTGATCATCGGTGCCGGACTTGCGGAATAGGCGGAGGAAAGAATGCCAACCTATGGCGGAGGAGACGTCTGGAGCGAGAGCGCTGTTGTCTGCTGGGATGCCGCTCGCACTGACAAGTCGAGGGTTCCAGCTAGATAGCGTGCACGCTCGTGGTTAGCTGCGACGGCAGCAAGGGAGCGGAGTTTTGGTTGGCAGCATGACAGAACGGCGTATCCTAAGAGTCTCGAGAATCTCGGAAGCTTATGGCGAGGCAATGCCGTCGTGGGCTCTATCAGGACCAAGCCAGGCATCAATCCTTCTTGCAGAAGACGCAAAGCGGGAGTGCATGACGCCGGACAAACAAATACAAGGGACAGGTCTCCACCTCTGCCAACAGGAGCTAGAGCGCAGCCCAGAGAGCATTCACCACACGTGATGGGCCTCGTACAACCACTGGACCAGGCATTGGTAACCAGGCTTAGGATTCCTAATAGAAAATACCAGACATCGGTAGCCGCCGATAGATACGTCTGCCGTGTTGCATCAGGACCAGATTGTCTGCTGCAGACAACGAGAGCGTGCTGACGCTGACAGGAGGCATGAGGAAGAGCTCGTCTCGCCGCGCTCTCTGACCTTGGCGGCTTCAGTGCCGCTGCCGCCACGTGGCCGCCACCCAAAGCTCTGAGATCGGGCATCTTATTCCCGGTGATAGCGGCTGGCCGCCGGTCATTCTTTGCTCAGCTCTTCTTCTCCACCATCACGTCGTCGACGTCCCGACCGTGCGAAGTGTTGCTGCAGCAATGGCAGAGGGCAGACTGCAACACACGCACGTGATGTTTTAGAGCAGCACGAGTCGTGCCACGACGGCATCTATCCAGCGGCAGCGCTCCGGCGCTCCCAACCTGTTTTTTTCATGCCCAGAGAGCAGCGACGACGACGACACCGGCCGTCATGGCGACGGGGCCTTTTCCATACGTTGCGCTCAGCGTCTCCGCAATTAAAGCAGCGGCACACATATAGCGCTGGCACGAGAGCGCGAGGCTGTCGCACCAGCAGCGGCTGTAATGGCGCAGGAATTGATCACCGACGACGGAGCGCCCAGCTGGGAGCTGAGCTGCTGCCGGCCTGGAATCTTGGCGTGTCAGTGCCCGACACACGGTGTGTGCTGAGAAAGACCGGTACGTGTGAAAGTTAGGTTTCCTCGTGTGTCCTGCCGCGAACTGTCCATCTGTCCTCCGCTGCGCTTGAAGCGGTCGTCGCACGCTCGACGACTCCATCGCCGCGTCCGTCGCCTGCCATCTTTCAAAGCTGCCGTCTGCAGCAGCTGCAGCAGCGCAGGTCTCACCCAAGAGTCTTGCCAATCCACTTCGGCAACTCCAGTCCAGTGCTGGCAGGCAGTCTCCAGTCCAGCAGCTCCGTTTCGGAGCCTTGTAAAGTGATCTGCATGTATAGCCACGCGGAACGGCCCGTCCCTCGACACACATGGCTTAATCGAAAATCTTTCGCCCCGTCTGCCATGTGCCGGGTAAGATCGTGCGCTAAACAAATTGGCTCGCTTTGCCTCGCTGCTGGCTTCGGCTGCTGGCTTCGGCCGGCTGTGAAGCACGCGGCGGCTAGCTGCGATGCCAGCGCACACAATCCAGCGAGGGAGTAACAGCTCAGCGGCCAAGGATGGGCGCGTCACGCGTGACCACGCAAAGTGAACACCTTTGGTATCTGCTGGCTGTAAGGGCTGCGAAGGATCCGTTTCCTTCGCCACCCCCAGCGGGCAAGCACAGCAGGAGCTGGTCTCCACTTATACGATCGCAGGAGCGATCTTCGATGGGGCGGCCAAAAATACGGCCAGCTAGCGGCGGCAGTTCACCCAGATTCGCGTGCTCGCTGGCGTTGCTGCTGCTGCCTCTCATTTTTCGACGTAGGCTTCTGTTCTGGTCGCGACTTCCCTTTTTCGCAGATTTGCCGAGGGCGTTGCTTGCTGCAACTTGCAACCAGTCAGCAGCATCTGCTGGGATAGGGCGCCTTGCTTTTGATGACACAGGCCGCACCCCTTCGTCGCGAGAGTGGGACGTTCTGGCGGATCGCACGTCGGTCGAGAGGATGATGCTTTTGCCCCGTCTGCGGCCTTCGATTCGGAATGGATCCGCTCGTGCGCGCCGGGACGAGAGCCGGGCGCCGACAATAGAACTTCCAGCCGAAACGGCGGACGCCACGTTTCACCAGACTGCTGCGGGCTGTCTGATGAGCCTTCTTCCCGACGCCTGTGCTTTCCTCGCCCCCGTTTTCCTCACCCGCACCCGCTTCGGTGCGACAACCAGGGGCCCAGAGCGCCAGCCAGCGTTGCAGCTTGCAGCTTGCAGCCGTTGCCGATTCTCTGCCGACTTTCCCCGAAAAACGGGCGCCGCGATTTGTCCAACGTCGCTTTGAAGAAGAGAGCAGAAGCTGCGGATCTGGACGCGCGCGACAGAAGAGCCACCACCAACTCAACCGTTCAGGCATGACGACACACACCAGTGCAAGAGCCAACGGCAACGGCTGACTTGGTGGCTCACATTCGGATTCGCACCGTTGGCAGCAGTCCCCACAGCCTGAACAGAACAGACATGCCCGCCACCGCCACCGCCACCACGATGACAGCCTCGCCCTGCAGCAGCAGCCCCGCGCCGTCAGCCTCGCCGCTGTCGGTGCACCGGCCCGCACTCTCGCCGCGCAAGCGCAAGCTCAGCGACGTGTCGGAGGCCGCGTCGCCCACGTCGATGGACGAGGTGACCTCGGCCGCCTGCAGCAACAGCAGCAGCAACAGCAACGCCGCGCCGCTCGAGGAGCGCGTGATCTCGCCCAAGAAGAAGGCCCGCGCCGAGAGCGCCGCCGACTCGTGCAAGTGGGAGAGCCACGTGGTGGCCAGCTTCGCCGCCACCGCGCTGGACCTGGACGCCGATCCCGAGAAGCAGACCGTTGACCTGTGCGAGCCCATCGCGTTCTGGGCGGCGCCCGCGGGCGACCTGGCGGCCGACGAGCTCGAGATCTTGCGCCACTTCCTGGCATGAACGCTACCAACAAGTCTGCATCAAGAACCAAGCAAGCTAAGGCGAGCACCCAGTCGAGGTGGCCAAGTCCGAGTCAACCGGGCAGCTCTGGCCAGCGTGGCAGACACACGAGCCACCACTGCAGTCTGTAGCTGTAGCAGCAGCAGCAGCAGTAGCTGGCCAGTCCGCAATGAAGCGCCACAGCAGCAGTCAAGCCGAGATCGAGCTGGTCGCTGCGACCCACGACGCAAGTAGAGCAGTACAGTAGCTGAAGATAGTTTATAGCGGCGATCGGCCGTGCCAAAGTCTTATTTAACATGGAGCGCGTGCCCACCCACCACCCACCGCCTTCATTTTCCGCCTTCACCGTGCATCCATCCTCTGTCAGCAGCCCCACTGATTCTATACCCATGCGTTGCTACTGCTGCCATGCGTCCGGAAGACGAGAAGGAAGGCCTCAAGCGTCAAGCCACCACCATCGCCCATCGTCGCTCGCATGCTCTCGCAGGCGGCGACAGGCTATGAGCCTTTTACATGCACGTCACAGCTTGCTCGCTGCATCGTGACCACTTCAACCTCCGCTCGGTTCCCAGCTGGACGAAAGGCGGCGCGCTCCTATCCAATGCGTCAGTGCTTGTCGTTGCGGTCGATCACTCAACTCGCATGATCGCTTGATCGCTTGGCCCTTCCAAGGCAGCAAGCAACGGTTATTTTTGACATGCTATCGCCACAAGAAGTTTCTCATCGAGCAGAACGTGTCGGCACCCGTCAACAGGGAGGCAGGCAGCTGGACATCCCAGCGTCGATCCAATGCACGCCGCGACATGCTATGCTGTGCGCTGAGGCAGGTGCGGCGGCAAGCAGGCATCTTGCACACGTGGATGCAAGGCCCTTCTTGGCCAAAGGAGAGCCTGGCCACCCCCCAGAAACACAACCATGCCATCCCACTGGGATTCCCACTCCCGATTGTCCATGCAAAGTTGAAGTAAAATAAACGGCCGCCGTGTCGCAGATCTGATTAACAAGTGGACGGTCCATCTGTCCACGGTGCAATGTAGACGCATGCCTGGCATTATGCCAGGAATCATGGCATGATGCCATGATTCCTGCCAGGATCGGGTCCCACACCGGATCCCTCCGCTCCGCCCGCGGTATGGAGAGGACCGCAGCGAATCTAGGTTAGACCGCCGTGGCTACGTTGCCCAGGTCAGCAAATCCAGGCCAGACCGTGCTGACTGCAAGCGAGGTAAATAAAGCATACGGCGACGCGCAACGGCGATGGTGTACCGCGCGAGCAACGAGGACGTGTAAGAAAATCGCACCGGCCGGAACGGCGACCTACTGTACTGTACACCGAGCACGAGAGTCGGGACGAGCGCGGTCTCTCGTCCGAACAGTGCGTGCTGCGCGATCCAGCGAGTGCAATCGTGGCAGATATCACTGCTCACACAACCTCATATTGACGACCGCCTGGCGCGCTGGCCAGCCATGACTGCAGCCACAGTCTCCATGGTTGTGGGTGGCAGCGAAGATCAAGTGCTGTCGGCGGGTTCAGTCAGCGCAACGTCGCGCGGCAACCCACGTGTCGCAAGGGCGGACTGCAAGCACACCTGATTCCGCGACGATGATATCCTCAGAAAGCGCGCATCCCCCCGCGCTGATTTACTGCACATCCCACTCTTCGCGTCGCATCACATTTCTCCCTTCGCAACGGTCCATAATGCAACCCAGCAAATTTCCGCTCCCTAGCCAGCCGTGCGCTATATAATATATAGTTGAGTCTCAACCCGCCTGCCAAAGCCTCGCGCGGCATCTCGTTCCAGTTCGGCGCTGACGGCGGGATTTTTCGGCAGCTATCCTTTCCACACCGATGGGTGTGGTGCGCGGAGAGATGTGAGGATCCGAATGACTGAGGCTTTCCACACAAGTCAAACGTGCCTCTGTTTTGTGATATATAAACCGCCATTATCACTATTCAAAGGCGCTTAATTAGGGATAAGGTCTATTTGGTGCAGGATGTCGAGTATCGAACTTAGCCTTGCTTACGCATAACACCTTGATGCATCCTTCTAAGCTTCCCTGGAAGACGTATCTGCGCTAGCCAAAAGCTGTGCCCATGCTTCAAGTCGCTCTTAAGTTAACCTGCCGAGAGCGTGGGCCTACCAACCACGTGTTGCAGTCCCGAAAACCTCAGAAGTCAGATTTTTTTGAATCAGGCGCTATGTCACACTTCTGCCTAACTCCGGGCCCGACACTATCACAGCTGAGAGGATTGTCTGTATTGGAACTTTTCCAGCGGATACCAATCGACAATCCCTGCAATAATGCTCGCACATGCTCGTACATGAGCATAACCAAGGAAGCCTTGGTTGCTTTGGCACACGATAGACTGTGTTGTGTTCTTTTTGTTGTATAATCGACTGCCTCCTTGGATTTCACCAATGACGACTCGCGCAGCATCACCGGCAGCTAGAACCAGGAAATACTCAACAGTTGAGATAAATGTTGAGTTTCCCAAAGCAAAGTCGAAGCTTCAGGTGGCTATCTCCAAACCGAGGATAGAATTCTGTTCTGAAAGAGCTGTGTTCTGCCAGCGATCTGCGAAGACAAAACCTGGCCATCCCCAGGAAACCTGCGGCATGAAGTCTAATTTATGTTGGCCACACCAGCCCCTTCCGTGTTTTAGGCGAAAGCTTGGGGGCGATGGCGACGACGCTCGCCTCGCGGCGCTCCGAGGTCTTCTGGACGCGCGTGTTCCTGTTCGGCGCGTCATGCGTGGCGGGGCTCATCATCGCGCGCCGCCGCAAGCTGCGCCGCTTTCACCTACACATTCTGAACGCCAAGTCAGCGGACTGTGGCCGCCTCTTCGGACTCGACATCGGCGGCACGCTGGCCAAGATGGTCTACTTCCAGTCGGAGGACGGCGCGGCGGCGGCGCAACGGCGCCAGATGGAGCGCCAGCTCAACCGGACCGACCCGCTGACGGCCACTGAGCGCCGGCGTGTGGAAGGCAGTCTGCCCCTCATCGACGACTTCATCATGAGTCTGCACGCCACGGACGAGGCCCAGCGAGAGGAGCGGCTGCAGATGTTCGTGCCCGAGCTAGGCGGCACCATCCACTTTATCAAGTACGTTGCAGGAGCTGGAGGTGGATGCACTCACGAGGACTGACGTGTTCATTCTTGCTCGTTGTGCTGCAGCTTCCCGACGGCCAAGATGGACGAGATCACCGACTTCGTGCGTCGCCGCTTCTTCCACCGGTACATCAAGAAGATCGCGTGCACGGGCGGCGGCGCCTTCAAGGTGCGTGCACTGCTTTCTCTCAGGGTCACGTCTGAAGTGTAGTCTCACGTTGGTATTTGCTGCCTGCAGTTTTCTCAGTTGTTCGAGTCTCGCTTGGGCATTGAGCTCCAGAAGGCGGACGAGATGGACGCGCTCATCCAGGGACTCAACTTCGTGCTGCGGCACGCCCCCAACGAGTGCTACACCTTCGTGGACGTGATTCCAGACACGCACGGGCTCGGCAGCGCCACCAAGAAGCTGTTACCGAAGCCCGACAAGCGCGACTTGTATCCGTTCTTGCTCGTGAACATTGGCTCTGGTGTGAGTATCCTCAAGATCACTGGCGAGTCGCAGTACGAGCGCGTGTCCGGCACGAGTCTAGGCGGCGGCACCTTCCTGGGTCTGTGCCGCGCGCTCTCGAAGCTCCGCACGTTTGACGAGGCCATGGACGCTAGTGTCGAGGGCGACTCGAATGAAGTGGATATGACTGTGGGCGACATTTATGGCGGCGTTGGATACGAGCAGTTCCAGCTCAAGACCGACACGGTGGCCAGCAGCTTCGGCAAGGCCGGCGCGCGCCGCCTGCCGCACCTTCCGCGAGACGCCGACCTGGCGCGCTCGCTGCTCTTCATGATCACGCAAAATCTCGGGCAGCTGGCGTTCTTGAACGCGCGCCGCGTGGAGACCGAGCGGATCTACTTCTCGGGCAACTTCCTGCGACGCAACGAGCTGGCATGTCGGCAGCTGGCCTACGCCATCAGCTTTTGGTCCAAGGGCGACATGCAGGCGCAATTCTTTCACCACGAGGGCTTCTTCGGCGCGCTAGGGACGTTCCTGCAACGCTACAACTCGCTGCCCGAGTCGCCGGCCGTGAGCGAGACGGAGGGCGAGCAGGAAAGTAGCAGCGGGGCGGAAGCAGAGCAGAGCAGTGGCAGCGGAGACGGCCGTGCAAAAGACGCGGAATTAAACAGCGCTAGGCAATAGAGCCGATTGCCGACACCTCCAGAGTTGGTGCATTTTGCATGCGGGCACGGAGTGCTTGCGATGGGTGTTTGTCCGCCTCGCGAGCGAGCCAACGACCGAGCAAAAACAACCGTTGCCGCAAAGGCAGATCCGCCCTTGGAAGGGCCAAGCAAGCGATCAAGCGATGATGCCGAGTTGGGTGATCGACCGCAACGACAAGCACTGACGCATTGGATAGGAGCGCGCCGCCTCCGTCCAGCTGGGAACCGAGCGGAGGTTGAAGTGGTCACGATGCAGCGAGCAAGCTGTGACGTGCATGTAAAAGGCTCATAGCCTGTCGCCGCCTGCGAGAACATGCGAGCGACGATGGGCGATGGTGGTGGCTTGACGCTTGAGGCCTTCCTTCTCGTCTTCCGGACGCATGGCAGCAGTAGCAACGCATGGGTATAGAATCAGTGGGGCTGCTGACAGAGGATGGATGCACGGTGAAGGCGGAAAGTGAAGGCGGTGGGTGGTGGGTGGGCACGCGCTCCATGTTAAATAAGACTTTGGCACGGCCGATCGCCGCTATAAACTATCTTCAGCTACTGTACTGCTCTACTTGCGTCGTGGGTCGCAGCGACCAGCTCGATCTCGGCTTGACTGCTGCTGTGGCGCTTCATTGCGGACTGGCCAGCTACTGCTGCTGCTGCTGCTACAGCTACAGACTGCAGTGGTGGCTCGTGTGTCTGCCACGCTGGCCAGAGCTGCCCGGTTGACTCGGACTTGGCCACCTCGACTGGGTGCTCGCCTTAGCTTGCTTGGTTCTTGATGCAGACTTGTTGGTAGCGTTCATGCCAGGAAGTGGCGCAAGATCTCGAGCTCGTCGGCCGCCAGGTCGCCCGCGGGCGCCGCCCAGAACGCGATGGGCTCGCACAGGTCAACGGTCTGCTTCTCGGGATCGGCGTCCAGGTCCAGCGCGGTGGCGGCGAAGCTGGCCACCACGTGGCTCTCCCACTTGCACGAGTCGGCGGCGCTCTCGGCGCGGGCCTTCTTCTTGGGCGAGATCACGCGCTCCTCGAGCGGCGCGGCGTTGCTGTTGCTGCTGCTGTTGCTGCAGGCGGCCGAGGTCACCTCGTCCATCGACGTGGGCGACGCGGCCTCCGACACGTCGCTGAGCTTGCGCTTGCGCGGCGAGAGTGCGGGCCGGTGCACCGACAGCGGCGAGGCTGACGGCGCGGGGCTGCTGCTGCAGGGCGAGGCTGTCATCGTGGTGGCGGTGGCGGTGGCGGGCATGTCTGTTCTGTTCAGGCTGTGGGGACTGCTGCCAACGGTGCGAATCCGAATGTGAGCCACCAAGTCAGCCGTTGCCGTTGGCTCTTGCACTGGTGTGTGTCGTCATGCCTGAACGGTTGAGTTGGTGGTGGCTCTTCTGTCGCGCGCGTCCAGATCCGCAGCTTCTGCTCTCTTCTTCAAAGCGACGTTGGACAAATCGCGGCGCCCGTTTTTCGGGGAAAGTCGGCAGAGAATCGGCAACGGCTGCAAGCTGCAAGCTGCAACGCTGGCTGGCGCTCTGGGCCCCTGGTTGTCGCACCGAAGCGGGTGCGGGTGAGGAAAACGGGGGCGAGGAAAGCACAGGCGTCGGGAAGAAGGCTCATCAGACAGCCCGCAGCAGTCTGGTGAAACGTGGCGTCCGCCGTTTCGGCTGGAAGTTCTATTGTCGGCGCCCGGCTCTCGTCCCGGCGCGCACGAGCGGATCCATTCCGAATCGAAGGCCGCAGACGGGGCAAAAGCATCATCCTCTCGACCGACGTGCGATCCGCCAGAACGTCCCACTCTCGCGACGAAGGGGTGCGGCCTGTGTCATCAAAAGCAAGGCGCCCTATCCCAGCAGATGCTGCTGACTGGTTGCAAGTTGCAGCAAGCAACGCCCTCGGCAAATCTGCGAAAAAGGGAAGTCGCGACCAGAACAGAAGCCTACGTCGAAAAATGAGAGGCAGCAGCAGCAACGCCAGCGAGCACGCGAATCTGGGTGAACTGCCGCCGCTAGCTGGCCGTATTTTTGGCCGCCCCATCGAAGATCGCTCCTGCGATCGTATAAGTGGAGACCAGCTCCTGCTGTGCTTGCCCGCTGGCGGTGGCGAAGGAAACGGATCCTTCGCAGCCCTTGCAGCCAGCAGATACCAAAGGTGTTCACTTTGCGTGGTCACGCGTGACGCGCCCATCCTTGGCCGCTGAGCTGTTACTCCCTCGCTGGATTGTGTGCGCTGGCATCGGAGCTAGCCGCCGCGTGCTTCACAGCCGGCCGAAGCCAGCAGCCGCAACGAAGCGAGGCAAAGCGAGCCAATTTGTTTAGCGCACGATCTTACCCGGCACATGGCAGACGGGGCGAAAGATTTTCGATTAAGAGAACGCCTAACGGCCACTCCCGTGCTGTGTCCGCACATTACGTCTGCTGTGGCACCCTAGAAATGTGTCACCGCAGCGGCGCTGACCAGCACCCTTCGCCGTGGCGTCTTTGGCCCAGCGGACGTTTTCTGGTGTGTGCACCGGGAAGTGTGGGTATGTGACCCTCGACCAATCAGCAGGCGGCTAACGCCGTGTCGCAACGGGCAGTGGCGAGCCGCAGGCTGGCACAAGCGCTTCCGAGCACCAGCAAGACTTCATCACTATCGGTGTGTCGCCGGCTCCTTCGCGACAGGGCATGCACGTTCCTGAAGTCCCTCATGCCCAGACGAATCCCCTGGCAGGAGACAGCCATCGCGGTTAATGCCGACGCTGCGGACGCCGTGCTCGAGTCTTTGAAGTCGTTCGACATCGCGAAGGGCAACACGTCGAAATGTACCGCCTGCTCGGGCTCGGAGCCCCACAAGTCGCGCTACCGACTGCTGGAGTGCAGCTCTGACGCCTGCCACGACGCCAGCGAGTTCAAGTGCGCCTGGCGCGGGCGGATGATCACCTGTCTCGAGTCGAATCTCGTGTCTGTTCACGAGTTCGGCCAGCACACCTCGGACTCTGACTCCGACTCGCCGCAGCGCAAGAAGTTGACGTCGGCGCAGAAGCAGTTCTGCAGGGAGCTTGCAGAGCATCACCAAAGACCGCTGCGTATCCGCCACGCACTCGCCCGCAAGTTTGTCACCCCGTTGGCAGACCTGCCGAACTTGAAAGTAGTCCAGAACTTCGTGAACCACTATTCCCGCACCTATCTGGAGAACCATGATCGTGTCGATGGGCTAAGGGAGTGGATCCAAGCGAGGACCTTCGCAGGAAACGAAGCAATGGCGCAGCCCTTCACGTTTGGCTGGGAGTTAGATCCCGAGGGCAAGCCGGTAGTTGGAAGCGGCTCTGATGAAAAGCCCTTCATCGTAGGCATTACGGCGAAGGCGCTCGTGCTTCGGATGATGCTGCCGTCAGACTCTTTCATCCTCTACGTCGACGCGACGTACAAGATGAACTACCGAGAGTATCCTGTGCTCGTCATCGGTGTTTCGGATCGCTCCAGGCGATTCCACGTGGTTGCGCTGTTCGTCATCAGTCAAGAGACGCAGCCTGTCATTGAGGCAACCTTGCTGGCGCTGCAACGTCTCTACTTCTGGATTGCTCGCCAGCATCTCGTGGTTCAACACGCGATGGCCGACGCAGACCAGGCTCAGTTTAACTCGCTCCGCTCTGTGTTTGGAAGCAACCCTCGATTTGGGTCGTTGATGTGTTTCTTTCACGTCATGGAGAAGGTGCACACGGCGATTAAGAACTTTCCCTCGGTTGTGTCGGCCAGCATTGTGCATGATATGTACGATATGCATTTCGCGCGAAGCGAATGGAGTTTTTCCGGATGCGGGACTACGTTTTGCAGAAGTGGTCAGCTATGCCTCTTCTCGTAGGCTTCGCCCAGTACATGAGCGCGCAGTGGTTGTTCGGGCGGTTCAGTACGTGGCAAGTTTACGCGACTCCCAGTGGTTTTGCATCTACCAACAACCCAGCCGAGACATTCAACGCGCTACTCAAGAGAGACTACACGCTCCGACGCCGCTTGAAGATGGGGACTTTGCTGCGGGAACTGAGCGACTGCTGCGAGAACCAGTCCGCAAATACCCGACAGTTTCGCTTTGACTCCGTTCCACCAACAACGCTCACACGGCGCGTGGGGGAGCTGACGCGAGAGAAGCTGTTGGGTCTATGGAGCGGCGAACCGGTTCGAAATGCGTATTCTGGTGGACCTACTATTGTACCTGTAATGTGCCAGCTTGCGAAGCGCCTCATTGTAGCTCCCAACAAACGATCAGAAGAAGGAATTGCAGTCTCAGCCCAGATGGGGTCAAACTACGCGCGGATGGAAGTACAGGGCCAGCCTTTAGGAGGGTGGCCGGTGGACGTGGACAACAAGTGGTGTCCTTGCAACTACTTCTTCGCGTTTGGTGTCTGCGTGCACGTCCTGTTCGCACTGAGGATCACCGAACATTTGGACAGCAGCGGAAGGGAGATACTGGTCACGCGCAAGAAGCGCAAGCGCGCGCCAGCGACTACGACGAACGCAGGGGGTCGGCCGCGTTCGGTGGGTGCAGCACTGTGTTTGGAGTGATCTAGAAGTACGTTGACTCAGTCTTCCGGGTATCTGGCTAGTGCATCGAGGGCACACGACCTCGTGCTACGTGCAGCAAACGAGGATTTGTGTCATCGGAAAAAACTCTGCGTTGTAGCAGCGAAGGTGTGTTTGTTCATTAAGCTCAGATTCCTCGTTCTGTAGTGCTTCACGTAACGAGAGTAATACTTATACTTCACCCTACGCCGTATCTTTAATGAGCTGGAAGTTCTGATTGCTTCCCCGCCCCCAACCGATTGATACTTCACAATAACTAGAAGAAAATCTTGCAAGCAAACCAGAAGACTTAATTTTTCTTATCGATCGGTTACATAACTTGTTTTCTCTCCTTTGTCCACGTGCCGATGTCCTGTGCTAGAGGACAATATCCTCAATCGCCTCCTCGAATAATGCCCGATCAATAACCAAACCAGCACTCGTCACAAGCGCACTTGAACCATATTTCGTCGCCGTAGTTCACGGTCAGCTCCGCTCCTGCCTTCACGTTAGATATCATGACTGCCAGCACTTTCACCTCGGTGCCGTTCTGCATCTCCATGAACGCGACGTTCGGCCGGCATGAGTGGCTCATGTACCGCGTCGTAAAGCCGTACTCGAGGGCTTCAATGTACACGAACTGCTTGCTGGTTGATTTGACGTTCAGCAACATCGTGTACCCGCTGTTCTGCTTTAGCGCCTGGTCGGGCTGGCCCTCGACGATCGCGTCATACGCACACAATTTTCCACAGTACTCACCAAGCACGTCACCTACGTCCAAAGACGTATGGTGAAGACGCCGAGGCCAACACGGCGGGTGTCGAACAGCTTTAGCGTCGGGAGCGAACGTGGCGCGTTGCTGCAGACTGCTTCAAGTCTGTAGCAGTCGGGCGTGCAAAAGGTCGCCGCCGTAGCATTCCAGCTGATGTCCAGGAAACAGTCGCCCTCACATTGGCAAGGGTCGGGCTCACCAATATCTGGGAACGAGATTCCCTCGGGAACAACACTTTCGGTGATGTACTTCACGTCAGCTGGCCAATCTTCTATGAGAAAACCCGTCGAGATACCGGGTCTGGACGCCGCGACTTGCTCGAAACGCGGCCTGCGTTCGCGAAGGTTTTTCAGGCGGGTTTTAACCATTGGAAACTTCAAGAGCTCCTTGGTCTTCCGGGCCTTCAGGGTGTGAGCATGGTATATCTCACGCCCGCTTCGCGTGATGCCGCACTTCTTCTGGTTTCGCCGCTTGCGCGACCGAGGAACATGGCACGCGCCCACCCGCTCCTTCGGTTGGTGCCGGATTTTGGAGCGCTCGTGCCGCGTTGGAATAGTACTCAGGTACTCTTCTGCGGCGGCCAATTTCGAGAGGAGAGGTGAGGCTACCTTCTCGTGAACAGTGCCAGTCGACATCTCCTCGCTTGCAGAAGCTTCGCCACGAGCGCTACAACGGTTTCCACTGTCCGTTGCGTCAACCTGAGCCGACTCTGCAGCTCTGTCCATCGGGGAAGATTCGTCACTATCTTCAGCCTCTAGATAGATCGGCGACTCGGGGGTTGCTGCAATCTCCGTTTCTTCACGTAGATGAGTTGCGGGCTGATCACGCGCGGCTGCTCCACTATCCGCCGGAGCTGTAGTCGTTGTCGCTGGAGCTCTGGCCTCAGGCGCCTCGTCGCCACTGCGCCCCGTGCCATCCTCTTCGCTCTGCGAACGGGTTTCCTCGCATGCACCACGAAGCTGACGCATCGATGCATCCACACTCGCGTCGATTGCACCCTGCAGTGCTGCGTTGAAGAGACTGGCCCGCGTCGGAGCCTCACAGCTGCCTGCTACCAGGCTGAACGTCCTCAGCTTTCTCCACAGCGCGCTACCGGGCTGGACTTCGTTGCCGAAGCGGTCGATGCGGCGCACAATCATCAATGTCAGGGGTATCAGCTCCCTGTTGTCGATGCCGATCGGGAAGTCCTCGTCAGCCGCGTCGCTGACGCGAAGAATGACCGCGACGCGACGTCCACGCGGATCGCCGCTGACGAATGCCAGCGAGGAGTACTCGATCGTGTCTCCTGCATGGAGGCTCTCTGGGGGGAGCTCCGACGCGCTGAGCCCCGGCATGGTGCTCCTGCTGGTGCTGGGTGGTGCCGGGCGTGCCGGGCGTGCCGCTGTTCCTTGGAGAAGGATCGGTGTGTCCGTCCCAAGTTGCAGCCATTGTGCGCACCACTCCTGCAACATTCACGTCACACTCAGAGCACATTGATCCAGCCTGCTGCCCATCTCCCCGCGCTTCAAGCTCTGCCCTTTTCTGCCAAGCTGCCGCGTCGCGCTAACCAGGCCAGCTTTTTCGCACCGTCTTTGAGTTTGGTGCAAGTTGTGTGTTGATCAGACCGGTACGTGTGAAAGTTAGGTTTCCTCTTCGATTAAGCCATGTGTGTCGAGGGACGGGCCGTTCCGCGTGGCTATACATGCAGATCACTTTACAAGGCTCCGAAACGGAGCTGCTAGACTGGAGACTGCCTGCCAGCACTGGACTGGAGTTGCCGAAGTGGATTGCAAGACTCTTGGGTGAGACCTGCGCTGTTGCAGCTGCTGCAGACGCAAACTTTGAAAGATGGCAGGCGACGGACGCGGCGATGGAGTCGTCGAGCGTGCGACGATCGCTTCAAGCGCAGCGGAGGACAGATGGACAGTTCGCGGCAGCACACACGAGGAAACCTAACTTTCACACGTACCGGTCTTTCTCAGCACACACCGTGTGTCGGGCGCTGACACGCCAAGATTCCAGGCCGGCAGCAGCTCAGCTCCCAGCTGGGCGCTCCGTCGTCGGTGATCAATTCCTGCGCCATTACAGCCGCTGCTGGTGCGACAGCCTCGCGCTCTCGTGCCAGCGCTATATGTGTGCCGCTGCTTTAATTGCGGAGACGCTGAGCGCAACGTATGGAAAAGGCCCCGTCGCCATGACGGCCGGTGTCGTCGTCGTCGCTGCTCTCTGGGCATGAAAAAAACAGGTTGGGAGCGCCGGAGCGCTGCCGCTGGATAGATGCCGTCGTGGCACGACTCGTGCTGCTCTAAAACATCACGTGCGTGTGTTGCAGTCTGCCCTCTGCCATTGCTGCAGCAACACTTCGCACGGTCGGGACGTCGACGACGTGATGGTGGAGAAGAAGAGCTGAGCAAAGAATGACCGGCGGCCAGCCGCTATCACCGGGAATAAGATGCCCGATCTCAGAGCTTTGGGTGGCGGCCACGTGGCGGCAGCGGCACTGTCGCCGGCAGCACCGAACGAAGCCGCCACGGTCAGAGAGAGCGGCGAGACGAGCTCTTCCTCATGCCTCCTGTCAGCGACAGCACGCTCGTGTCTGCGGCAGACACTGCTGCAGCGCCTTGTTGAACGATTCCGGATGCAAGCAGAATTCCTTGAGGTGGCGTCCTGGACTGGAGGACAGTCTGCGATGGGAGGTGGACAGCCTACGGTACGCGCCAACCCTGTTCGAAAGTGGTAATCCGCTGTCCCACTCACTAGCCAGCTCCAGTTTTGCATTGCAAATCGAGGGGTACGGCGTATGGACCAGTATATTTTTACCGACCTCTGTTCGGCAGCAGCCCTCCAGCTGCACATTAAACCAGGATACACGTGATACTGTATTAGACAGCTAATGCTAGCGGTCACGTCGTCGAGGAACTGCTCGCGCCGCCTCTGGGCAGGGCTCTCCTCGGCCGCACCTGGCTCAGCATCCGCGTCGCAAGCTTGTGCGCCGCTCGCGTCTGGGCGGCCAGCTCCTCGGTCGAGTGCACGCGCGCGCGCCACTCGTCCTCTAGCGACTGCAGCTGCTCCACAGAGAGCTTCGGCGGCTCGTCCACCTCGTCGGCGTCGTGCGCCCACTTGTGCAGGCGCTCAGCCGCCACACGCACACTCGTCGTGAGCTGGGCAAACTCGAGCCACGCCCTGTCGAGAGTCTCCATGAGCTGTTGACTGTTGGCGGCCAGTTGCGCCACCGGCAGCCCATGTTGCCGAGTGGACGTGCGCGTCGCGTCCGGATCCTCGCTGGAGTTGTTGCTGGCACCAGGGCGGCGTTCCTTCTCGCGTCTCGCAGCAGCTCGCTCTCGGAGTAGCACGGAGAGACTGTCTTCGTCATGTGTAGCTGGCAGGCACGACGGGCTCTTCGCCAAGCCGACGTGGCCGTTGGACGCTGTTAGCAGCGACCTGTGGCTCGTGCTGCCATTGAGGCCACGCTTCACCAGCGATTCTTCGCCCGAGGACAGGGCATCAACAACGACGCCAGCAGCGCGGAGTTCCTTCCTCACTTTGGACTCGGTGCCCGCCACCAGCGACTTCACTAGCGCACCCTGAGGCCGCTGCGACGACAGCAACCCACGCCGAGCTTCCGTGCGCCGAGTAAGGTCCCACCACCTGCGCGCCACGAGGTACACGACTGCTCCTGTGGGCATGGCCAGCGCCGCGGGTGTGGCGCTGGGCTCCACTTGATGCGCTCGATAAATGGCGATGAACTCGCCGTGGCCCCGCGTATCGCTGAAGGTGCCGCCTCGGAGGCCGACGCTCACCGGGAGATGGCACTTGCTGCGCATCTGAGTCAGCATCGTCGAGAACGGAGTATCTCGCGCTACATCCTGCAATACGTGCGCCGGCTGCAAGGCTGAGCTGCTGCCTGGCTGATACACTCGGAAGTGCAGCGTGAGCGTCTTGCCACGCCGAGACTGCAGCCGATAGCGCGCTAGGCATTCGCTCGCCATCCTGGCGATCTGCGCGCCTACCGCGCCCACGCCCGGCATGGCACCGACCTCGAACGTAGTCATTTTGCCAGTCGCTACCCCACAGAAAAGTTCAAGCAAGGGGCTCTGCAAGTCCTCGAGCAGCAGTTCCGGTGGATGCCGACGGCGCTGCAATGCGTCGACGTCTGCACGCGCGCATACCTCGTTCAGAAGCTCTCGGACGAGCGCGCTTAGCAACGTAGTTGCATTGTACGACAGCGTGAAGGCCGGATGAACGCACTTGAGCACCATGGCGAAGTCCACCTCGGAGAACGGGTCGTCCTCGCGCTTCTGCCACTCGGAGCGAGTGCGTTCGTGGCGACGAATGAGCTCCTCCTCCTCCTCCGCTCGGTGCTGCGCTCGTCGTCCGCTGTCACCTTGTCCTTCGTGCTCAAAGTGCTCTGAAGCACCGGAACCCCCAACAAGGTGTTTGGCCTCGCGGCTTGCAATGAGCTTCCGTTCGTAGAGCGCTCGTGAGGTGACATCGTCCAGGAAGAACTCCAGCGTCACTCGAGCGCTCTCCGCTCGTTGAAGTAACTCGGCCAGCTCCGGGTGACTCCTGAGAGCTACCTGCAGATGGAACACCGTGATCTTGGTATCCGATGGTCCTGTTCGGGCCGTTTGGGTCTCTGAAAGCTGCTTGATGGCGATCGAGAAGAGCGCATTGCAAAAGCCCTCGACAGTCGCGGTGCAGAACACTGCTGCTTCTGGCTAAGACCGCAACATGCAGGTTAGCCTCTGCAGACCACCCTCTCAAACGTTTCTTCCACAACTCACATCGACGAGCAGCTCGAGCCCCTTGGAGAGCGTATCCCGGAGCGGCTGGAAGTCCAGCGCCAGTCGTTTCCGCAGTGCTTGCTTGCACCGCTCCTGGTCGACGGAAGCTCGAGCAGGCATCACTTGGCCTCTATCCTTCGCATCGCTGCAATGTCTGCAAATAGCCCTGGAAAACGACCTGCTATTGGACAGAATTGGTAACTACAGTAAAAGAAGACACAGCAATAATGGCACCAAAAGCAACCCTCGATTTCCCAGGCATACACTGCACCGATCGGCGCCTTCTTCCGCTCTTGAGCTGCTTATGAGCCTCACTTGGTCCTTCTCTAATTCTCGTCGTAGTGGTACGGGTCGATGTCGCCGTGCGGCGCCATGATCTCCGACGGCAGCGCCTCACCCTCGCCCGACACGAAGGTCGGGTACGGGAGCGGCGCCTCGGGCTGCTTCTTGCGCGCGTCCGTGACACGCACGATGCCGCCGTTGTTGCCGGGCACGCTGCCCTTGACGTAGATGAGGTTGCGCTCCACGTCGATCTTGGCGATCCAGAGGTTGTCGCGCGTGACGCGGTTGCCGCCCATGCGGCCGGGCATCTTCTTGCCCTTAAACACCTTGCCGGGGTCCTGGCACTGGCCCGTGGAGCCCATGTGGCGCTCCGTCTTGGAGTTACCGTGCGAGGCCGGTTGACCCGCGAAGTTGTGCAGCTTCATGACGCCCTGGAAGCCCTTGCCCTTGCTGATGCCGCACACGTCGACGAACTGGCCGGCGTTGAAGTGCAGCGCCGAGAGCGTCGTGCCCAGCGGCAGTAGCGCGTCCTCGGACACGCGGAACTCCTGCAGCTGGCGCTTGGCCGGCACGCCCGCCTTGGCCAGGTGGCCCAGCACGGGCTTGCTCACGTTCTTGGGCTTGCGCAGCCCCACGCCGAGCTGCAGCGCATTGAAGCCATGGCGGTCGGCCGTCTTCACCTGCGTCACTTGGCACTCCTCCACCTGCAGCACCGTGCAGTTGTGGCGGTAGCCAAAGTGGTCCCACACGGGCATCATGCCGATTTTGACGGCCAGCAGCCCCGTGCGCTTCTTCTCATGCGACCAGGCCGCGGGCTCCACGGCCGCAGCAGTCGCAGTCGCAGTTGCCGTCGACAGAGACGACGCGCGCGACGACGTGTGCAGCAGCGCCTTGCCCAGCGCGCTCGATCCGCGCCACATGCTCATCCTTCCCTGCAGTCCGCAATAATGAGGGAGCACGTCGCAGCCACAGACGCCACTTTGGTAAATGATGCTGCGATTGGCTGAAATCGACCGAATTCCAGCCAATCCGTGACGACTACGGTGGTATTGTGTGTCGCCACACCAAAATCAGTCTATACTTGGCTTCACTTGGCTTCACTCCCCACTTGACGTCTCCTGTCTGGGACAGCTTCGATGCGGCCGCTCCACTGGCTGCTGGCGCTGGCGGCGCTGCTGCTGGGCGTGCGCTACTCGCGGGCGACGTTGCTGCTGCTGCACGTGTCATTATGGACGGCCACGCGACTGCTGCAGCTGGGCGTGCTGCTCGTGGGCAGCGGCAGCTTCTGGTGGCTATTGCGCTCGTATCAATTGCAGAAGGAGCAGGAGCTGCTGGACCAGGCGCTGCTCAAGTTCAAGTTCTACAGCAGATATCGCAGTCGCGCGGGCAGCGGTACGGCCGGCGCTGGCCCCAGGGGCAGCACAGGCGACTTCGCTTCGGGCATGACGGACGCCGGCTTCCAGCTGCGCGTGCTCAAGCGGCTGCCTATCGTGGCGCATCTACGCACGTCCTGGAGCCTGCCGCCCGAGCTCTGCGACGAGATCGCGGCGCTCGTGCAGCTGATCGTCAAGGACTACATCAGCTTCTGGTTCCAGGCCGTGTCCCCCAACGACGAGTTCCCGACCGACGTCAAGTTCCTGCTGGCCGACTTGCTGGGCGCTGTGGCCTCTCGCGTGCTGGAGATCGACAGTTCGCAGGCGCTCACCATGGCGGCCAAGAGTCTGGAGTTGCTGAGACTACACCTGGGCTGGTTCCGCGAAGCCTACGCGCAGCTGGCGGACGAGTACCCGGCCGTGTTTGAGGGCGACGAGAACGACTCAAACTTGCTGAAAAGGCAGGAATACGTCGCCGCACTTGTACAGAAGTCGCCGTTTGTGCACCCCGGCTGTGTAGGAACGGGGGCTGCGTCCACGCCGGCGAGCAATGGCACCAAGAAGAACGTAGGGGAGAACGCAGAGGCCGCGTATCTCCGGCACGTGGCCACGCAGCTGCTGACCCAGTTGCGGCCTCAGCTGGGGCAGCAGCACGACACCAACGTGTTCGTGTCGATCGCCATGAATTTGCTGCGCGAGATCACCGCCTTCAAGATCCTCAAGCCTCTGTCCGAGTTCGCGCAAGCTCGATACGCCAACGAGGTCGTGCTGTCCTGTCTTCAAGCGTTCGTGGACGAGAAAGACGAGCTGGGCCCAATGTCGCCGACCATGACCGCATTAGGCAGCAACGGCGTGGGGATGGTGCCCTCGTTGACGCTGACCAAGCTTCGATCGACGTCCAGCTTCCTGTACAAGGCAAGTCGGCGTAGTGGTGTGCAGGCCGAAGCAGCCTTCCAGGCTGTCGTCGAGGCAGTAGCGAGCGCCGCGTCTTCAGCCGCAGCAGGCGCTGCCGAGATGGTCTTCGACGGAGACGAATGGGCCGACGCCAGCAACCCGTTCGCGTTCGGTAGCGCTGTGTTCGCGGCCAACTCTGGAGGCTCCACTGGCGACAAGAAGGCGGCCATGTCGTCGATCTTCGCGATGGACGAGCGCCTCAACGTCGGCAAGGCGGCCAAGATGATGAATCCTCGAGGATTGATCCCAGGAGGGCTGCTCTCGCACAAGATGACGGGCGAAAACAGTCGCATCAGCGCTCACATGGACGACCTCAAGACCGCCAAGGCGAACATCGGCTCGAGCTTGAACTCTTCCCTGGGTAAAGTCAAGAGGCGCTTCCGCACGCTTGGAAGTCACCAGATGGACCCGATTTCAGGGGCAGGGGCGGGTGCAGCAGCGCGAATGATTCGCAAGCCAGGACAGCTACTGCAGAAGGCGTTGAAGCGAGGAGAGACGGGTATGAGCTCCCCGTCCGCCTCATTTGATGACGGGGCGGTGACGCCGACAGGCGATAGTCGTGGCCGCAGCAACGCGCATACCATGGGCTCCTTGAATCCGTTGCTAAGCCCCATGAGCGACGAAGAAGAAGAGATCACGCCACGCACACCGAGCGGAACGGTCAAGATGGCGGTGGTTCGGGACCGTGTCGTGGTGCACTTGGAGAAGGCAGTGGCCAGCTACGCAAAGATGTACGACGCGTGTCCCGAGATGCGAAGCTCAGCGCGTTCCCGTGAACTGTACGAGCTCTTGTCAGCGATGGAAGATGCCTTCATGCTGGGCTTTCGCAATCATGATTCAGCGACGCCCTCGTCAGAAGAAGACGCGGACAGCAAAGAGCCTGCCACGCCCCCGATGTCCCCGAACGTTCGACGACGCTCTTCGCTCCCTGTACCGAAAATGGACTTGGCCTCTCTGGGTCGCGACAGCTTGGGCACGAGCCACGGCAGCGACTCGGACGGAGACGTGGACGAGCATCAGTACTACTGGGAATACCTGGCGCGAGACAGACCTGGTGCGGACAAGCTGAACAGCCACTGGCGCTTCGTGGCCTCCCAGTGTCCGGATTGCAGTCCTAGCAGCTCGTTTGTTTCAACGCGTGGGGTTCAATGGCTGCTGACTGCTTTAGAGAAACGAGCAGTGGCGGGGTTCTGCGCTGCGTTGCAGGCTCACGACGACATCACGGAGCTGTTTTACGAGAGCTACGCGCTTTTTCATGATAGAACGCTCATGGAGTCCGTGCGGGGGGCGTTGGCCCAGCTCGACAAGCTCCAGATAAGCCTGGACGTTCCTGTGGTTCTGGGACGACAGAGCGAGTTCGATCAAGAGCTCGACGTGTCACCTTCAAGCCAGCGAAGACCTCGGGGCGTGACATCACCAAGCGCACCGGTTCGCGTGCTGGAACGGGTATGGGAGACTGAGCGCTACGTGCCCATGAACGGGTGGGTCAAGGCTTCGGACAAGCGGTGGCAGGAGCTTCCTTCGTCCGAGTGGATCTGGGAAGACGACTGGATGCTGGAAACGGCAGGAACGGACGCTGGCGAATCGTCCGACAGCGAGGCGCCGAGCTCCTCGTGGGAATACGCCAAGACGTTCGAGGACACGTTTCACGAGAAGGAGAAGAAGTTTGACTCGGTGCGGAGACGACGATGGGTGCGTCGACGCTGCCTGCTGCCTCCTGTGCTTGCGCTAGCGGCTCTCCCGACGTCTTCAACATCTTTCGGTGGTGTCTCCACTCCGCTGTCGTCTTCAACCGTTCCCAGCGGAATCGGCCGCGCACGGAAGTTGAAACAGCGCTTCAACGCTCTGACGCGGGACAAGAAGAAAGACAAGGGAGCTGCCGCCAAGAAGTCGTTCCTGAGAGCAAGAAGGTCCAAGAGTTTCGACAAGGAGATGCCCGAAAGCCCGTCAACGCTGGGGATGGACGATTCCCAGCTCACTTCCGTCAAGACGTCGGCGTTCATGAAGGCTCGAGCGTCCATCCCTTCGCTGCGACGTGGGATGTCCAACAAGAGCGCGAAAGCGGCCGCCACAGACACACACTCCCTCTCGTCCAAGCCCTCCACGGACGTGGACGATCCTGCTGCGCTGTACGACAACGACGAAGAAGACGACGAGAACCTGTGCTTCCATTGCCTCAAAGCCCTCCCAACGTCCAAGTCGGGCGTCGGGGCCTGCCAAAGCTGCCACCAGCGCGTGTGCGCCTCGTGTCTGGACTTCTTCGCGTTCATGGTGTACCCGCCGCCCCTGGAAACCTCCAAGAAAGCGCGAGTGTGTGGCACGTGCTATGACCGTCTCGTGAACAAGTACAAGCTGCGTATAGAAGCCCATGTCGGCAAGTACTTGATCAAGGAGCGGGAGCGGGAGCTGCCCGATCTCTTCAGCTCCGTCACGTCCAACAGCTCGGCCGGAAGTGCAGCCAGTGGCAGCCCCCACCACTCGCTGTCCCCTCCAACGAACGAGGGCAGTCCAGGAAGCGGTGGCGAGCCAGCGAGCACCTTGAGCCCGACAAGCAGTCGCGCCGGGAGCACCAAGTTCGAGCTCACGGTCAAGATCAAGGACGACAGCGCGTACGCCTGGAGTGTCGTCAAGAGCTTCCACGACTTCGAAGTGCTGGAGAAGCAGCTGGCAGAGAAGCGCAAGAAGCAGGAGAAGAAGTGCGGCGTCGGGTGCCAGGCGTGTCACTTGCGAGGCGTCGACTACGCGGAAATGACGGCCATCAAGCCGTCGTTGAAGACGGTGGCAGCGGCAACGCTTCCGTACGACAGGCGGCTGTACGTGCTGGAGCAGTTTCTGCAGCAGTTGCTCGCGTGCGATACGCTGTGCCAGAGCTCCGTCGTGCAGAAGTTCCTCTTGCTGGCGAACGCGTACGGCAGCTCCCCCGCTACGGGCAGCTCCGTATCGGGGTGGGAAGGCGGCGAGAACCCGGCGTCTCCGTCGGCCGTGTCGGCCGCGGGGAGTGGGTCGCTGGGCGGTCTAGGAGGAGCTGTCGGCGCGGGTGGAGGCGGCGCCAGTGGTGTGCTGGTGGAGAACGGCAAGTGGAAGAAAGGCCGCTGGATCGCGCCGGACGCCAACTCGAAGGAGACCAAGATGCGCGTCCTGCAGAAGATCGAGGTGAGTCTCTTCGCTGTGCTGGGCGAAGTGTTCGAGTTCGACGGCATCGGCCTCGTGCGGCGTCAGATCTTCTCCATGACGCGGTCGTTCATCAAGGCCTTCCTGGGCGCGTCGCACTTCCGCATGCTCGAGCGGCAGTTCCTGTCGTTCACCGACCCCAAGAAGCTCTCGGGCTGGATCGGCGACCTGCGGCTGTACCTTTCCCCTGACCCGAGCGACGCCAACGTTGCGCCGCCGCCTGCGCCAGACATGGAGGAGCTCCGCAAGGACTGCCTCGAAGCCATCCTCGCCAGCTTCCCTTCCAAGGCGCTGTCGCTCTTCGGCGACACGGCGTGCGAGAACGCGGCGCTCAAGCTGCACGAGTTCCTGCAGCACGAGGTGTTCGTCAAGAACCTCCTGTTCAGCGTCACGGACGAGCTGCTGCTGCACTTGTTCCCAGATTCGACCACGTTCAAGGGCAAGAAGGCACCGGCAGGAGGGACGTCCACGGCGTCGCCAACCCCTGCGTCTCCCTCGGCGATCCAAGTGGCCACCACCATCGCCAAGGAAGCCGTCGCTGCGTCCATAGACGATGACGCAGCGGGTCTGGCCACTCCGCCCTTGTCGCCGCTCCCAGTCGACAAGAAGCTCAAGGTCGCCATTTAAACCCGAGTACCAAGTAAGTATAAGTCATGGGCGATTTTAAACAAAGAAATAGAAAATCATAGGAGTGACAACAAAGAAATATAAAATCTTAGGAGTGCGAGACGACCGCCGCGGCTGTGGGGCGTTTGCGTCCGATGCCGCCCTCCTCCTGCTCCTTGATGGACTTCTCCAGCGCCGCCAGTTTCTGAGCCACGCGGCTCTTCTTCTTGGTGCGCGCGTGCTGGTTGATCTCCTTGAGACGCTCCTTGCCGTGCGCCTTGACGTCGCTGAGTGCCAACTGCGTGCCGGCCTGCAGCACGCGGCTGGCCATGATGTTCTCCAGGTTCTGGTTGATGAAACCCGTCACGGCCTTGTTGCCGTTGTTCTTCATGCCGCTGCAGCCGCGGCGGATCTCCGTCGTCGGGTCTGTCACGAGGGTCACAGTTAGGCTATTAAGCTTCTTGATCAAACGGATGGAGGAGACCTGGTATTGCTACGTACTGCCTTTCTTGGTGAACTTGGCGGCCGACTTCTTGTGCGAGTAGCTGGTGGCCTTCTTGGAGGGCTTGGAGCCCGCGTTCTTGACGCTCTTCTTGCCCTTCTTGAGGTAGCCGCTGCCCTGCGCCATCGTTGCTGCTGTCTTGTCTTGTCTTGTCTAAGCTTGACTGTGGCAGCCAGTCAACGGAAGCAATAATTGACACACTTCATCTGGGTATGCATGGATTAAGTACGAGCAATGGAAATTGGCAACAATATAATATACTGTGATTGTTGAAGTTTTCGTAGCTGCTGGAGCTCGATCAAGATGCTGGAAGCAATGCTTCGGCCGGTGATATCACCCGTGACATGGGCTTGAATCAAGGCCAGAATAGCGACGGCTACTGCAACGCTACTAGTCGTCGCCTTTTTTCGGTGCCAAGAGCTCTGACGCTCGAGCTTAGCTTTTCAAAAACGTAAGTGAATTACATGGTCGAATAATGGCAAAAGGTTTGGGCGTTCAAAACCAAAAAAGTCGAAAAAGTCGAGTAGCCTCCTCAGAACCGAAAACTTGAGTTGAAACCCCGACATTTACAGCAAGCAATTCCGCATGCAAGACTGCTGGTACTATTCACTATTGTGAACGACGCCAAGTAATACCGCTGTAGCGAGCGAAGGCAGTGATGAACCTGCTTCGCCCCACGAACTGAGAGGTTGCAAGCGGAATGCACAATGTACCAAGTCTTTCTCGTCCACCCGAGCAGCATCGCTGCAAACCTGCCCTTCACTTTAAATGTACGCACATTGCCGCCGCAGCCAAGCTCCCCAGAAGCTCCTTCGCTGTGTCAACAGAGCTCGTGACACCAAGGTACGACACCAACGTGACCAAGAGCAACACAGACCAGGATTGCAACCACCGTGGCACATCCAAGAAGTGAGGCAGACGATCATGCGATGACACCAAGCTCCGCTGTTGACGCCTGCCCTTCAGCAACGACTGGCTACGACAGCGAAGACGTCTTTGTCAGCCCAGGTGTTGCTGCGACGGCGCTTGACTTGATCCGCCGCGCTGACCCAGCGAACAGCGCAAAGGTTTCCTCGGCGCAATCGCTTCGCGCTGGTGCAGCAAAGCCAAGAGAGCTGCATCAAGCAGGGGAAAGTGGCAATTTTTACCCGATTCAGATTCACAGGAAGTGCTGCCGGTCAAAGCGTGTCACGCTGCGTGACTCACGCAGAGAGCTCCGTCGTCGCATTGTGCCGGGCGCTCGCTGCATTGCAGCGCTTGAAGCTCGCTTGTCGATTTGCATCGGGCGGCAACTTGGCCTCGTCCAGCGTGGCGACAGCGCTTCAAACGCTTGCAGATCCGCAGCAACAGCAGCGAGCCGAAAGCAGAGCCATGCACGCTCGCCGTCGCCTCGAGCTCATCGCCTTTGCCCCGAAGGCGAGGCGACAAGGCAAACAGCAAAACTCGGGCAAAAAGTGGGCGTCGGCTGCACTCGCCTGCGTGCGATACCTTTGACTCAACTCAGCTTGATCAAGCATGGCGGTGCCGCCGAGGGCGGACGGCAATGTGTGGCTGCGGCGGCGTCTGCCGCCGGCTATCCAAGCACATGCCGGTAGTCGCGGCCGCCAAGCTGGACGCGAACGAGATGCGTTGACATCCTCGACCGTAGGTGCAAACAGCATGAGGCGTTCAAGAAAGTTATGGCTCATTTCGATGGCGCAGCCATGCGGTAGGATGAAGATCGCCAAGCAGTGCGGCAGCAGGAGCCGGCGAACGCTGGCCATTTGGCGTTCATCCTGCGCCGCCTAAAAAGCAGGGTGTCCACAGCGGAAAAAGTTCTGTCATCCAACGGCAGCCTGCACCGATGGCGGCGTTTTGCCGCCGCTGGGCTGGCAATGTTGTCCTTGAAACGCGGGCAACAACGCACGGCAGTAATGGGGGCCACCTCAACTGGCAAAAAGCACAATTGTTTAGGCTTGATAAAGTTCTCCCGCCGCCGGCAGTTGCGAGGCAAGCCTTGCAAGCTGCTTGCTATCGCCGCCGCCGCCTTCCTATCCCGGCGACGTTGCCGACACGGACGCCGTGTTTATCTCGCGCAGGCCCAGCTGGCGAGCAAGGGCTGTGAGCGCGGGATGGTTGTCCGCAGCAGAGGGCACGTCGTGCGGTTGTCGGACAACTTGTCCGGGAGAGGGCAAACGCGGTCAAGTATGCATACGCGCGATGGTGTTGACTTCGCTGATAGTTCTGGGGATTTTAGGAGACTTTCGTGCCGCAGCATTGACATTTGCGTACTAGATCCAAGGCTTTCGATCTGAGCCTGTGGATGTAGAACGTTTTACTGAGACTTGTGACGCAGGAGCCCACACCCGTGCTGAAAAGCTTGTCCACCGCCCCACTGCGGCGATGGACAAGCTTTTCTCCTTCATTGTCGACCGACAATGGGGCTCGACACCCGTCGTCAGCTGCGCAGGATGCAGAAGGAGCTCAAGTGACTCACGGAGTCACTTGCGACGAAGCAGAAAGTGATCTTCCTCAGGACACGCAGCAAGCCTCACTCAGATAGCCCCGGAGCTGCGGCAATTGTTGCACCTACACTTCTCTCCGCAGCGCCTTCACCTTCGTCGTTGCCGTTCGACCTCCCTCCGTCTCAGATGCCCAGCCGGCGACGGCCAGGGTTGCAGCGGTAGAGTCTCCGCTTGATCAGCACCTGTCGTGCCGAGGTCGTTGCATTGCGCCGGGCTCTTTTGCGCGGCCAAAATCCAGCCGGACCGGGTGAACTGGCTCGCCTTCGCGGTCGATTGATGTGCATGGGCCTGATCGGGTCAATCCCCAATTTGCCTTCTCGAGTGCACTTCGCGTTTGAGTCTGCAGATTACACAGGCGCTTCCCCCCGTCTAACCCAACCAACCCCAAGAAGCATGAAGGTGTTCACGACTTTGGCCTTGACGGCCGCCCTGGCCGCGGTCTCGCGCGCGCAGTCCACCGAGTCCAGCGCCGGCACCGTGACGGCCGCGTCCGACGAGACGTCCTCCGGCTCGTCCACTTCCTCCACGACGGCCACCACGACCACGTCGTCCGGTTCGGCCGCCAACGACTTCATGTCGTCGCTTTCCAAGGCCGCGTCCTCGAGCGCCGCATCGGACTCGTACCACATGACGCCCGTGCACGTGGTGCAGGCCCGTGTGCAGAGCGACATGCCCGTGTGGAACGCCGATCTACGGCGCTTCGTGTCGACGTACTACGACGACGCCAACGACGCCTACGTGGGTCTCATGGACACGGTGAACACGGCCTCGGTTGAGGGCGCGCTCATGTACGTGCAGGCCGAGGGCATCAACTACGACACGCGCTCCACCGAAGAGCGCTGCACGCGCAAGAACGAGATGGCCTACATCGTCTTCTACGAGTACGCCATCGCGCAGACCAACGAGACGCTGGCGCTGTACGAGGACACGGCCGACCAGAACGAGTACGGCAACATGCTGGCCATGGACTCGGGCCGCTGCACGCCCAGCTCCACGACGTCGTCGGGCGGCGAGGTCTTCCCCACCTCGTGCTACTACTTCAACGGCGACGAGGGTGAACCCGAGATCGGCCCCTTCATCGGCGGCACCACCAAGGAGACGGACCCGCGTGCTCCGTACCCGAACAATGTCTGGTACTCGTTCCCCAACACGTGCCCGCTCGAGGAGTGGAGCGCTAAGACGTCCGAGTGCCGCGCCAGTACCCGCCAGGGTCTGTGCGACATTGGCGTCATGCCCGACGGAGAGAAATGCACCTTCGCCTACCGCGTGCTGGGCTTCATCACCATTGACGACCTGGTCGGCATCACCTCCATGGTGAGCAACACGACGGGCGAGACGTTCGCCAACTTCTCGCAGTTCTGCGAGGACGGCGGCGTCGAGTTCGAGGCAACGGCCGACGGCGAGTGGATCGACGGTATCTCGTTCTGGGAGAACCCGCAGGATGAGAACGCCAACTCGGAGCGCGCCACTAAGCTGGTGGAGGCCTACTTCAACCTGACCAACGGCCTGATCGAGACGTCCAGCCTCGACTCGGACACGATCGGCCACATGCTGCCGCTGCCCACGCCCCAGGAGCTCGCGGCCGAGAACCCGCCGTGCTACCTCAACGCCAAGAAGTGCAACGAGGAGTTCGGCTGCATGCGCGAGCTGTACGGCTCCACGTGCACGGTTTGCAACTCGACGTCGGACAGCTGCGAGGCCCCGCCTAGCGACTGGAGCTACCCCACGCTGGAGAAGGCCGTGGGCGAGAACGGCGGCACGGGCGACGCGTCGGCCGACAGCTCGTCCTCCACGGACGGCACCTCATCGGAGGCCGGCGGTGACTCGAGCTCGAGCGGCGCCGCCATGAACGGCGTGTCGGCGGTGGTTCTGTCAGCGGTGCTGGCCATGGCCACGGCCCTTTTCTTCTAGATGACCAAGTTAAGCTGGCGCGTTTAAGCTGCTTCAAGCTACGACAAGTGTAGTAGAAGGCAGGAAGCGAGAGGAATGAAGCTTTTGGTTCTGTTTGTAGTTTAACCCCCGCTGTGTTTAAATCGACAGTGCAGTTGCAACAAGGGTGATAACCATGGCAAACGTTCGTTGAGATAGGTTAACCTTAGTCCTTTGCCACTTTGGCGGGCGTTCGCGTCATGACCCACGCACTGACGCTGTTGCTTCGCTCATGCGGGAACTCGTCCAGGATGGCTTCGAAGCGCGCGCTCGTGAGCACGAACAGACTCGTGACGCACAGCGCCATGCACGTGGCGTTGCGCGGCGTGCCGAACAGCAGCGAGCGCTCGCCGAAGTAGTCGAACGGGCCTTTGTAGATCTTCTCCTCGCGCTCCGTCAGCGCGTTGATGTCGGTCACGGTGCCGGTGGGCGACATGAGCGCCACGATGCTCTTCTGGCGCTGCTTCGGCGACGGCGCCTCGTCCGTCTTGTCGGCCTTGCGCAGGCGCGTCGACGCTCGCACGCTCACGCGCACCCACTCGTTGACGGAGACCATGGGCGAGTTGGCCTCGTGCCGTGCGTCGCTTTCGTCCGCATCAGGATCGCCACCGTCCGCTTGCCCCATCTTCCGCTTGCGCACGGCCGAGATGAGAACGATGCCGCTCTCGACGATGTACAGACTGCGCTCCATGTCGCCGCGCTGGATGATGACGTCGTTGCGCACGAAGAACTCGTGCTGCAGAGCGGCGATGATCGCGCGCGCGAAGGTCGGGTCGCAGCGCGTGAAGAGCGCCACGTTCTTGAGCAGACTGGCGTGCACGTGCTGCGCCAAGTCCTGCCTTACCGACGGTGGCAGACCGCGCAGCAGTTCCCGCTCTCGACGGCCGCGACTCTCACGCCACGAGAGCGCAAAGTACACCTGCATCTGCCGCCACGTCGCGCTCGGGAAGCGGTGGAAGCGCAGGTAGTGGCCGACTTGCGCCACCTTCTCCTCGTACTCTGCCCGACGTCCTAACTCCATGTCGAAGTACTTGTAGAAGCCGCCGGAGAGCATGCTGAAGATGCCGACGGAGATGAAGATCACGGCCATGGTGACCAGCGTCTCCTGCGCGTTCATGGGGATGATGTCGCCGTAGCAAACTGTCGTGATGGCGCCGATACTAAAGTGATACGTGCGCAGGTACGACTGCAGCAGCGGCACCTTGCGAATGTCCGCCAGGTCGCGCACGCCGCTGCCGAACGCCAGCATGTCCGGCGTGGTAAGCCACGACTGCTCGCCGTCGTCGTAGGCCAAGTACGACACGCCGTAGAACAAGCACGAGAGCCAATGCGTCCCTAGCAAGAAGTCGAGCGCCAGGCGAACGAGGTAACACACGCCTGGCGTCAAGCCGCGCACGCGTCGGTCGTATAGCAAGAAGCGCTGCAGCTGGTCGCTCAGAGGATGAAGGTGCACGATGCGCAGGAACCGGTTGAGGCGAAGGAAGGTGAACGTGTGCCAGTTTAACAAGCCGCCCAAGGGCGCGAACACGAGCGGCCACTCGGATGTCGTCGCCGGCGGAGGTGCGTACCCTGCTTGCCGCAGCCCCACGACAAGCACGAGCATGACGAGTTCCAGCGGCACCATCGCGAGCACGTCCACCAAGTACGTCCCGTGTCGCCAGTAGTGGCGCGCGAGACGCTCCGGGTCCGTCACGAGCTCGCCACTGCTCGTCACGTACACGAAGTAGCTGCGGTGCAGCACGAAGTCCACGACGCACGCGACGTCGGCGATCAGATACTCGACCGCCAGCCACGCGACGATGATCGTCTCGTTGGCCGTCTCGTTCATGATGCCGTCCAGGAAGCCGATCTGCAACGGAATCATGATCGCGTAGTACACCGTCACGAGCAGCATTAAGGCCGTCCACACGTCTCGAAAGCCCGCGTTGTGGTCGAACCGAGCAGTGCTGGAGCTCGGCGTGGCCCAAATGGAGTACGGAGACTGCTCCAGCGCAAAGTGGCCGTCCACCGCTCGGATCGAGATGAACGGCATCACCTTCTTGCTCGACAAGCTGCTTCTGCGCAGCCAGCGCGACCACCACGTCTGTGACGCGCGAGTTGCACGTCCTCGGGGGCCTGCGGTCTGAGCTAGCATGGTCGGGTGGGTCTTGGGATCGCCGGTCGCTGTGGCCATGCGCTGCTCGAGGATCTGCACTTGCGCCGGGGTCAACTGGAACTTGGCCTTGAAACTCGTGGGGTCCGACTGGATCGAGTGCCGCCGCTTTGCCCGCACTGCCGTTTTCTCCAGTCGAGCAGCTCGTTTCGTGTTGAAAGACGGCACGACGCTGATTGAAACCCGGCGCTTTAGCACCCTCCCTGTCGGCCCATCAGCTCGAAGACTTCGTAGATCTTGTTGCACATGGCCCCAAGCCACGTAAAAGAGCTGAATCGCGCGAAGACGCTTCTCGTGTCGCTTCCAGCGCACTTCGGTGCTAGCCGAGAGTCGAGCAAGCGGTTCCTTCGGCGCGTCGTCTGGGATCGAGTTGGGCGCGACCCAGTTGATTAGAACGGCTCGGTTGCAGTCCGCGAGCTCGACGCGCTTTACCGAGGTGGCTGTAGGTACGTCAACCGTCGTTTGTTCACGAGAGCTTCGATACGACTCCAACTCATCCACCTTCTCCACACTGTCTGTCATATCCGACGACGACCCTCGCTTGCGGAACGAAGTCGTGGGCGCCCGCATGGCTGCAGGCAGCAACGAGCCAACCCCCGTAGCGAGAGACTTGGACGCGCGTCTGGGTAGCACCACCGTCTCCTTTGACGCGGTCTTCTTCTGAATAACAGGCCGTGGAGGCACAGCTCGCCGGTACTTTGGCCCCAGTGCCGGCACCGGCGAGTCGTTCTTGATATAGAAGTTCTTGGCAATGTTCAAGAAGCCCCACGCCGCTCGCCTGTACGTTCGGGTTACCACCGCAAGCGCCGCCTGCTCCACTTGTGCTCGTAAGTGCGGAGGCCACAAGCGGTCCCAGACGCGACGATGAAGCTGCAGAACTTGACACGTTTGCACTGCTCGGACCCGAAAGAGCCGCCGCGCGCCTGGGAGAAAGAAGGCAAACTCACCGAACAGAGCACCGTCTGACAGCGCGCCGTACACGATGCCAGTTCGGGGCGCGACGCGCTCTGCGCAGCCTTGCTTGAGGATATACAGCCGCGTGCCGACTCGGTTGGACTCGCAAATCATGTCCCCGGGGAGATAAATCTCCAGGACTAACGCGCGAGCCACAGCTTCCAGTTGCGCCAGACTCAGCGCCGCGAACTCGGGTAGCGGCTGCAAGACGCCCGTGTACATTTCCACGGCTACGAGAGCGCGAAGTACCCCTGGCAGGTCTCGCAGCGTGGCGTGCAGCCCCAGTTCCAATTGACACTCGGCTTTGACAACTAGCCCTTTCATTGCGCGCTGGCGTAGACTGTCGGGCAGAGCTCGTTGCTTGGCGTACTGCAGGAAATCCTCCACGCGGTCATTTCGCTGCTTTTGAGTCTTATCGAGTGTCACCATGAGGGCGTTGATACGGCCGATAACTTGTCCGATGAAGATCCAGCCCAAGACACACGTGAAAAGTTCATAGCACGACTCGAGGAAGTTCCGCGCGAGAATGTCACCAAAGCAATCTACAGTAAACTGAATTCCAAAAACAAAAGTTAGCTTTGGCAAAAAAAGGTGAAAACGAAACGAAACTTTAAACACAGAAGTGGCAAACTTACAGCGGATAGACACCAATACATGGTGCGAATGTAGTGCACAACAGGGGCGTTGGGGTTCTGTTGCAGCACCAGATCGACGGATATCCAGCTTGTTGTCGCCAGTCCCGTCTTGAGCTGCGTCCAGCCTAAAAGGTAGTACAAACTGCCAATGTAGTGGGCAGTGGACACGAAGATGAGGAAAAACTTGACCAGGTCGAACACACTCAAGAGCACCGCATTGCCGTGCAGGAAGCGTTCCTGGATCTCCGTGTGGACTTCCTTCAGTAACTCGCCAAGTTGTAAACAGCGCAAAAGACGTGGCAATCGAGCAGCAGTCATGCCAAAGTAGTCACCTTGGTAGTAAAGGGGGATCATTCCAAGGCAGTCTCGCCACAGCCAGCCGCTCTCGCGGTACCGGCGTTTGATCGCTTCAGGGTTCAGGACAGCTTCGCCAAACTCAATGTAGCCCAAGTGGCCGAACTTGAGGTACAAGTCCGCGTACAGCAGCGCGTCCATCGAGTAGTCAATGCCTGTAAGCCACCGCATGGTGCTGTGTCTCGGGTACGGCACGAACGCTAGGCGATACACAATGACGTAGAAATTGTACACGAGAATGAAGCCAACTCCTCGGTGCCACCAGCGAGCAAACGCCTTGGTGGGGTCCACGACGCGAGCCCCGCGCTTTTCCAGGCTCGACTTGCTGCTGTCGACATAGAGCGACGTGCACGTTCCCAGCACCCGAACGAGTTTCTTGTTGCTGTCACCCTGGAAGTTAATCCGATGCGCAGCTACCAAGTGCTCAGTCTTTTCACGCAGATCCGCTTTACGCTTGCGAAGACGCGCCACGTAATGCGGAAAACGAGTCGCCAAGGCCAAGAAATCGCGGCGTCGAATGACTGCGACTCGAGCGCTGGAGACCACCCGGATGCTGACCTCGTAGACCTTGGGAATGTCGGACAAACTCTCTTCTCCGAAGTAGTCGTGTTGTTTCAGGACCGAGATCGGCACGGGGGCTGCATCAGCCACCGTCGGTTCCCTCAGCGCGCCCATGACGAGTTTTAAACTTCCGTAGCGCAACAGCTTCGGGAGGCGTTCGCTGCCTGCCTCGGAGAGTATTGGCCTCATCGTCGGCATCGAAGCTGTCATGGAAGACCGCGACGTGATGGACGAGCGCGACCGAAACGACTGGCCTTCCTCTTCCAGTGGGTGGAAGCGCGAGCGAGCACGGATGTGAGGCCTTAGCGCTGAGGTTGAGCCGTCCTTACGGGTTCCCTGGAGCGTCGAGGCCGTGAAATCTCTGGCCAGTCGAGCACTATCGCGCGTGCGTCTCATCGCTGCTGCAGCCACGTGCTGAATCGATTTCCTTCCGTTGCGACTTGCCGAGAAGAGCTTCGTCGGCGTCGTGGCGTCCTCGATCGGCACGGGAGGCAATAGACACTCGAGTTCGCCGCTTAAGACGACGAAGAAGTCGCTAGCCAAGTGGCCCTCTTTGATCACGGTCACGTTTCGCAAGAAGTGCTCGCAGGTGACAAGCAACGTTAGTTGCTGCATGAAGAGCGCGGCGTCTCCGTTGTCGCTGGAGGACCGCAGGCCGCTGTCTTTCACGAAAAGTGCGCAGCAACGCAAGTCGGGTTTGTACAGCTGCGACGAGATCGCGCGGCGCAGCGAGCGAGGCAAACGCTCGAGTAGTTCCAGGTCCCCCACCGCACTGCCGTTCAGTTTCCACTTGGCTTCGTAGTAGCTGCGCACGGTGCGCTTGGTGGAGTCCGAGACGCTGGCCATACTCGGACTCATTAGCAGAACGTTGATGGCCTCCAGTCGGTCGTGCCGGATCGTCGACAAGACGTTGATCTGAGCCAACACACTCGACAGCGCGCAGCTCGTGATGTAGCAAATGTTGGCCCCCAAGAAGATCCAGAGCGCGTCCACCACGCACTCGCGAGTCGTGAAGGCCATGATGTCGCCGAAGCCGACGGTGGACAGCACCACAATGCTCCAGAGCATCGAGCGCAGGTACGGCGCGTCAATGTCGAACGCGCTGCGGTCGTACATATACCACGTGCAGTTGTCGAACAAACTGGCGTCCTCAAGACACGTAGGCATCGGGATTGACCGGGGTAAGACGCCTTTGGTCGGCAGCCCGCCTTCAAACGACGTCCTGTCCGCGATGGCGAAGAAAACGCAGGCCGCGACGTGAGAAATGGACGAGCAGAAGACCACCACGTCGGCCAGAAGGCGAATCGCAGGCCCGTAGCCGCGTCCTGCTAGAACGCCGTGGAGCTTGCCGCGTAGTTTGCGTACGCGCAGCAGACGCAGCAAGCGCAGGCCGCGAAACACGTGCACGTTTTGCCGACTGAACAACTCTTTCGGTAAGATATCCCAGACCAGCGCAGCAGGAACGAGAGCGAGGATTTCAACCACGAGACTGTCGTGCTGCAAGTACAGGTGGAAGATCTGCGAAGGTCGCGTCGCGAGCGTTGGGTGGGGTGTGTCCAGAGAAGACTCCGCTGCGGCCGCCAGTCGACTCGAGGTCATGAGGAATTCGTCGTTCCCTTCAGCGCCAGGATACGGACGGACGAAGTACCGGGCGCGGAACCAGAGATCCGCGTAGAAAAACATCTCCACAAGAAGCGACGTTAGGAAGCTCGCGACCTGGATACTTCTCGGTGTGGTGCCATCGCCCGCCACGCCGTTCAGGAGTCCAAAGCCGCGTTGGAAAGCGAGGTGGTACGGCACCTCAGCGAGCAGGTAGATCATCAAGACGCTCTCTGCGAGGGCCCACTGCTGCCGGAACTTGGAGTTGGGCATCCGCCACGCAGCCACTTGGTTCACAATCAACTGCGTGGCATGACTGGATAAGGCCTGCCCCGGGTCGGGGTTACTAGCGATCATCGCAGCTGCACTGCGTAATTTGCGCGCGTCCACAGCTTGCTGGAGGAGACTTCCGTGGCCAAAGACTTTGGAATGCCGAGCGCGGGACTTCATGGACGTGACAGAATCCTCGCGCGTGAGCGAAGACGTTAACGCATCGGCTACTGCCGTTTTCGACCCGAACTGATGCAGCAAAAGCGAAGCGTAGACCAACTTGGAGAAATGTTTGGCCAGCGCCGCCTTGAATGATTTGGTCGGGAGATACCAGATCTCGCAGAAAGTGCCAGCCTCCAGTCGGTAGCGAGCCAAGTGGCGCTCAAACAGCGCGTACTCCGCGTAGGCATCGCCAGCCAGAATCCGCCCAACGTGCGCACCTTGAGAATCGACGAGCTTGACTTCTCCGCAGGCGACGATGAACATCTCATCCGTCTCACCAGCTTGGAGCAACGTTTGCCCTGGCGCGTACACGTCACGAACCAACGCGCCCATTACCGTGCGCAAGAATGCCCCTTTCCTCCGTCGAAAGATTGGCAGCGGCGCGATGGCTTTGTAGCGCACGTAGTGCGAGCACTGCGTGCGGTAATGCGGAGGCAACGCGGCCAGGATGAGCTCTTCTTCCACGCCGTTGCGGGTCCGCTGCATGTACTGGAAGTACGTGTCCACGCAGCTGATAAGCTGCTCCGGAGCTCGTCGAGCCTCTAAAAACTGGACCACAACATTAACTCTCGATTAGCAACAAATAACCTTTTACCGCAGCCAGGTTTTAAACTTACGTGCAGTGCTTGATCCAGTCTTGTGCTGATGTTGCTCGTCAGATTGGCGTCTTTGTGGGTAAAGTAGAAAGTGTACGCGGTCAAGATCGCAGTGACCCACAGCCCCGCGATAAACTGGACGACGATCCGATAGCCCGTCTCGGCTAACGTGACGGGAATGAGGTCGCCCTGCCCCAGTGTTACCACGGTCTTGCAGGCCCAGTAGAGCGTCCGCACGTATTGCCTAAACTTGGAGCTATTTTGCAGTCGATCGCGGAGCACCCAGCAGCCTGCGGATGAGGGCGTTGGTGTGCACTTGCTGAAGTCCAAACCGCATTCGTAATGTGCCAACAACATGTAGCCCGACGCCGCCACGTGGCAGAAGTAGATCCCATGCAGGAGAAGAACGAGCGCGTTGGCTACCGTACCCGACGCCAGCTTCTGTGGGATCCCTCCGATCGTCGCTGCTAACTGGGAGCCCCACCGCTTTCGCGCCGAGAGAAGGCGTAGAACGCCCAACGTGTGAAGGATGTTGACGTGTTGTCCACGTAAAACTATCAGCATCAGTAGTTCCCACGGAATGCAGTACACGAGCAGCACTACCCACGATAGCCAGCTATTGGAGGAAGCGCTCCGCTTGCTGCTACTCGTAACGCTGCGGTTGCTGGTGCCGTTCGTTTTGCCCGCGTCACATTCCTCGTCCCCATCTTCCTCTTGGTGAGGACCGAGCTCGGATTGACTCACTCGCCGATTGAATAAGAGCCGCACGCCGACCGACAGCTCCGCGCGTGAGTTCCAGAGCCGCAAGAGACTCCCAACCACGTCCACAAGCGTAAACAGCACCAGTTCTGTGAACCACGCATCGTGCCGAGGTGTATCCTGCCACGGATCGAAGAAGAAGCCCAGGCGCAGCGGCGCACTCAGCAAAATGTACATCGAGTCCGCGAAACTTGCCGCTGCCACCACGTTCTCCAGTGTACACCACTTCTTCCGTGCGGCAACCCACCGTCCGAATCGATCCAAGATGACAACAAGAGAGTGCGGTTGGTGTCTTCGCTTCGAAGCCCCCAAACCCACCCGCGAAGCCTGGCGCTCGTCGCCTTCAGCGGCCTTTGGCAGCACATTTACTGCGCGCGTAAAACCCCGCGATAGACTGGGGAAGATGGAGGTTCGTCGCGGGACTGACAGGTTGGAGAGACCAGTGCGCTCGGCGTCGCGCACGATCTTCTGCTCGACGATTTCATGTGCGGGCGCACGCGGCTGCACGACGCCGCCCACTGCGTGGTCTCGAAGGTCGGACAGTCCAGGCCACTCGAGCTTGACCATGAGAGCGTCGGGTCCTTGAGTTGATAACGCAAGTGTCCAGGGCTCCGCGCCAACAAGAGGCCTTCTCGTACTGCTCGACTATTTTGGCGAAGGCGCTCACATCCGTTTCGCTCCGAGGCGTCAGGGTATTAACCCGCTTGGGCGCTTGACTCCACGATCCCCCAGCAGCATCGCACGAACGCCTGCTGAATAAATAAACTTCTTTGCGCGCTTGCCTTGCAATCAATATTTCTAACTCCATCTCAGCGCAGCGAAGGTTGAGCCCGTGATCTCTAGAATGGACGGGGACACATAGCACTGTTGATAGCGGGGATACCCTTGCGCGGCGACTTCTACTTGGAAAATAGTCGCTTTCTGCACGCTTCCTTGTGCTCTGACCGTCGACGCTGGTACTGCTGGCCGTGGCAGTGTGCGCATCAAAGTGCTGCTTGGTCGGTGAAGTCATTGAGACTTTAAATACAGCGAGCATGTCCAGACCTTCCATGCTGTGATAAGCGCGACTTCGCTCAGAAGAAGACGACAGTCGCGGTGATATCATCCACCACGTCTTCCTCTGCGTCCCACCGATCGCACGCCTCCTCCACGAGAGCTGTACATGCCTCCTGGGGCGACATGCCGGAGTCCACAATGCACCCGGCCACAAAATCGATGCACTCGTCCGTCGTCATGAACTCCCAAATGCCGTCGCTCGCCAGCACCGCAAAGGCGGCCGGCCGCTCCCCGTTCTTGCCGCCGCCGCTGCTGAAAGGCAGCTTCTCCACAGTCGTGACGTCGGGCTCTGCCGTCACGCCCACCGTCTTGGCGACTGAGTCTCCGAACGAGCGCGACATGGCCAGCCCGGGCATGTCGACGTCCTGCAGCCACACGCGGAAGGAGCCCCACTCGAACACGCGGCCGTTGTTGCGCTCGATGCGCGCGCACTCCTCCGGCACGTCGGGCTTGTGGTCTTTGGTCTCGCAGTGTAGCACGTAGAGCTGCTCGTCCTCGGAGAACCTGGCGACGACCGCGCGGCTGTCGCCGATGTTGGCAATAAATACGTCCGACTCGCGCACCAGCATGGCGACGGCGGTGGTGCCGCTCACGCTCACGTCGATGGCGCTGCTGTCCAGCCGCTCCACCATGGCGCGCGCCGCGCGCTGGAACATCTCGGCCACCACGTCGCACGAGACGCTGGATCTCCTGCTGCCGCTGGAGGCGCGTGGGAGCAGCTCCGCGTAGGCGTCGGCTACTGCGCGGTGGAACTGCTCGCGCACGAAGTGGCTGACGAAGGCGCCCTGCGGCCCGTGGCCGTCGAAGACCGAGAACAAGCACGCGCTGCTGTCGTCGGCCAGCGCGTCGCGTACGCAGAAGGCGTCCTGGTTCTCCTTGCGGCGCCGCAGCGGGTCGTTGCCGGCCCGACAGCGCGCACCCCAGCGCAGCCGCCCGCCAAGCGACCGGTAGCCGCCGTCACGCACGCCTGTAAACTCGGGCAGCTCCACGCGGTCGGCGTCCAGCGCCACGCCGGGCACGCCGCCGCCGTACACGAGCGTGTGCGTCTCTGTCTTGTCGTCCACAGCCTGCGGCTGCTCCTCCTTCTTGAGCGGCGGCTCCGCGGCCGGGTCCAGCACCAGCAGCGTCGTATTGGCGCGCGACATGCGGCGGGACCGCAGCGGCGCTGCATCGTCTTGTGCGTCTCCTCCGAGCATCAACAGGTCTGCGCAAGGAGAGACAACGTTAGTATTGGTCGATTCTTGTCGGTCAGAGAAGAGCCGACTGCCGCGCGCGCACCTTCGTCCAGGCAGACCTTGGTCAGGATGCAGCCCATTCGTCCGCCCTTCGCTTCGCGCGATGACGCAGATGCAGGCGGCTGGAGTGTTGAGCCGGCCGAAACGACTCGGGGGCTATTGACGGCGGCTTGTATAATCTGAATCGCAGAGAGCGCTCTCGCTGATATGAGATGCAGCGGCAGCTAGTGCAGCTAGTGTTCGATGACCACCGGTTGTGGTGGCGGATTCGGGATGGAGGAGCGTCCGCTGACGGCGGCGCTGCGTTGCCTAACGTGCAGAAGGCCAGTCGAGCACTGACTTGGCTTCAAGAACCACCGAAGTTCGCCAAGAAATCAAAGTGCGTTGCGGTGACACTGGTGCTGGTGCCACAGTAAGAGCCGATACATGGTGGGGGATTCTTCTGCAACATGAATGGCGAGACCTACGACAAACGAGCACCTCGTGGCAGCTCAATAGCGCAGCACCAAGCCAACCGCTTTGAAAAGTGTCGTTCGCATTGAGGTCGTCAACGACCACAACGACTTGTAGCCCCTTGTCACCATGGCGCTGGAAGCTCCGATTTACCTCGAACAGCAGTGATCCGTTCAATCGGAGTCCAAACTACTTTTATCCAAGGCAAGAAGCTCGTCAAGGGAAGGCAAGAAGCAAGGGGGACAAGTGCAACGACAGATCGTACCGTACCTCGCCAGTTTTGTGCCCTCACATAATCACTTGATTTGCCACTTATCAGCAAGTTCTGTACTGGCCATGGTGCTGTTCCTGGAGCCGGAGGTGATGCGGCTGCTGGAGCTGTACGCGGCGCTGCACGAAGAACCGGAGAACGTGACGCCCAGAGGCGGGTCGCTGCGGCAGCACGCGATCGACAAGCTCACGAGCGCGCTGAACGCGAGCTTCCCGCGCGAGCAGCCGTGGACCGAGACGCAGGTGAGCGTCAAGTTCAAGAACCTGCGCAGTGACTACGCCGAATTCCGCTGGCTCAGCGCGCAGCCAGGCTTTCAGGAGGACGGCGAGGGGCTGACGCTCGACTGGTGGCGCGGCATCCAGCGGATTCGGCCCAAAAGCCACGCCTTCAAGGGCAAGCTGCCCTGGATCTTCGAGACCAAAATGCGGCAGATTCTGGGGGACGACCCGGCGCCCAGGAAGAAGCGAAGAGAGCACGAGACTGAGAATGAGACTGTGTCTGAGACGGTCGTACAGGTGCAAGTGGAGGCAGAGCTGCAGCAAGAAGAGGATGATGCGGAGGAGGAGGTCGCTGTCGACGCGGTGGAAGAGCAGGCGGCCTCGACGCCGAGACTGCAGCAGCACAAGAGGAAACGTGGGGACGAGAGAGAGGCAGCCAGCCCAGCCGCAGACTGGAGTCGCGGCTACGAGGCGGGGGAGCGGCGCGGAAGCGGCGACAACGGTCGGTCGTTGGCACTATCGGTGGAGCAGAGCTCAGTCGCGGCGGCCGGCATGGCGCGCGGCTTCCAGGACCTGGTGGCCATGTTCCAGGACGAGGCGGCGCGGTGCCGCGCGCTGGAGCAGCAGTCGACGCGCGACGGTCGAGAGCACCCGTCACTGATTGACCAACGCCGTGTGCTGCTCGCCATCGCTAACTCGCTCGAGCACAGCACGCGCGCGACGGCCGACATGGCCAAGGGCTACCGCGACTTGGTGAGTGCCTTCGTGCGGACAGAGGGCGAGCGGCGGCAGGAACCCTAGCGTCTCTACCGGACGCATCGACAATGACATCCCACATGCTTCGCCAGGGGCTGCAACTTTATTGCGAGCAGGATGATTGATGACAGCGCTGGAAGAAGGGGGCAGCAATCGGCCAAGCAGAAGTACAGTGAGTCCGCACCGAGAGGAGGGCTGAAGAAGGCGACGAGGTGCATGCAGCGAAGAGAGCAATCTGGGTTGACCTGCTTCTCCCGCGGCTGGGGGCTGAAGCAAATGCAGAGCGGAGCGTGGAGATTAAGAGTTTTTTTCTTTTGACTTACATGTGTGTGTACGTACACTTGCTACAACGTGTGCTGGCTCACAGGAACTCGGAGAAGCACTTGCGCGGTCGTGGAGTAGGGCGCCACGGCGGCCGCCGGCGGGTACATGCACAGGTTGTACGACTCGTCCGGGGGCGGCAGCAGGCAGTCGATCCAGTCGAGCGGCTCGCTCTGCGGCTGCTGCTCGTGGCCGTGGGCGGCCAGGCCGAACGCGTCCGTCGGGACGCCGGCGTTGAAGCCGTAGCAACGTCGGCTCGGCTGCTGCTTGAGCATGAAGTCGGCGGCGTCCGCGGGGCTCGGGTACGACAGCCGATAGCCACCGGGCAGCATCATGCCCTCGAAGCCTGTGAGGTGCGGCGCCGACGGGGGCTGCAGCAGCACGGGCTCCTGCTTCCAGTAGGGCACGGCCTGGGTCCGGAGGCTCCCGCTGCTGCGGTACTTGGACTGCGCGTGCGGACTGAGCGATTTCTTGCGCGTGATCCGCCAGGCCAGCTCGGGCTGGTCGCGCAGGAAGAAGTCGTTGGAGAAGGTGCAGACGACGGCCTTGGACTTGGTCCATTTTCGGAAGTTGAAGTAGTTTAGCTGGCGCTGGAAACTCGTGTACTTGCAGTGCTTGAAGTACTTGGGCAGCACGCGCGCCATCATCTCGTGCATGTCGTGGATCTCAAAGGCGCGGCCGTCGGGCGTCCAGCGCAGCACGGCGGCGCTCTCGCTCTCGAGCATGCGGCGCAGGCTCTTGAGGAACGGCGCCACCTCGCGCGGGGCGCTGTCGCTGCTGGGGTTGGTGTTGCACTGCATGCTTGGGCTGGGTGGACGAAGGACTGGGACTGTCAGTGGAGGGGGAAGACGACTTGGTCTGGACGATGCAAATTCAAACCTGACGGGGTCCTCGGGCCTCGTCGCCGCTGGGCTGGACGGGAGAGCGCGCGACCATCGCTGGCTACAGCCTGACACACACCGCGCCACTCTGGCGTTTTCTCCTCGCTCGGGGTCCATCCTCGACGGTGCTGACTCCGTCACTCAGTCACTGGATGAGGTTGCACACGAATCTCGTACAGGTACAGGTACTGTGCAACGGGCCGCTTCAACTTGACCGCCTACTGACTGCCTGCGAGACGAAAGCCGCGCCTGATTCCGACTCAGTCCGCCCGCAAGATGAGCCATCGATGGCCTGGCCTCGGGCTCTGCCATCTTTGCGGCGACCGTGGGCTTGCTGCAGTCATCGGCGGTGCCCTTCAGCCACATGTGGTCGTTCCGTCGACGAAACGGCGTGCAGGATACGGGAGCCGGAGCACCGTGTTCACCACGGCCACGAGCAGTGAGACGGCCACAGAGCTCGCCTCAATGCCGCTGCTGTGCCTGATCGCCCACCTCAGTTGCTGCCTTTGCGCGGGCAGCCATCACACGGGCAGAAGCGTCGGCCAATCTGGCGGCCGAGGTTGCCGGCGCGATCGACGGTCTCGGCGTCCTAAGTCGGTGCCTGTCCTACTGCTCCGAGCGGCTGGGCTCCGGTTGTTGGTGAGTCAAGTTCGTCGCCTCAAGTTCCCCGAGGAGAGCCGGCGACGTGCCACGAGCGCCGTCCACGAGACGCACAGCCAGTTACAGCAATCCAGCCTCGTCGTCGGCGCGAAAGGAAATCCATCGTGGTCGCTGATCGGTATCCAAGTCGTCGTCAGTTGGCGGACCGTACGTACCTTCACGTTGAAGGCAACTTCAACGCCAATGTCAAATGAGACAGCGTCAAACCAAAAAGTATTAATCAACGAGAAATGAACGACCTCTGTCGTTCACGTCTTAGAGCAAAAAAATGTTCAATATTCGATGAGTGGCGGTGGCTCAACAATGATATCGCCTTCCAAAATGGCGATATTTTCAATTATCTTAAAATATGTATTGTTGATATTACTGTCGCGGCAATATGAAATCAATTATTTTGCAATGTGTATTGTTAGATAGCCCATGAGAAAAGCAATCAAATTAGAGTACTTAACCCCTTGAGCCCGGGCGTGATTTCGGCCCCCAACCAACCTAAACCCTCCCAGGTCTAACGTGTACTGCGGGTAAGGGTTTTCATACTAAATGCTATATGTTTCGATATCCTGTATAATGGACAGATGCACGCTAAACCTAATCCACGATCGATGGGTCTCAATTTATCGTGTAGTACAAGGTAATTTCGCGAGATGTAGACACAATCTCTCCTTTATTGTGTATCTTCAACAAAAACGGGATCTCAAAGTGTGAGAGAGACTTGGCAGCAGAAGCCACAGACGAGGTCATGAAGTGCAAGGATGCTGACAGAAGAAACATATGGGATGACGTGAATTTTCCTAAACAAAAACTCAATATCGACGGACGCAACCACCTGCACAGACTGTCGTCTCCGTGACTTGGCGGGCCCGCTTTGCCTGGTGGCCAACTGACGACCCATCACCTGATTGCTCACCTTCGTCTTCTCCAGCCTCAGTTCTCTCATTTTCACCCGCAGGAGCTCGAGCGCGGATCGCTCGCTTCTTGCCGTCGCGTCGGGGCACTGGCACCAGCGTGCCATTGCGCCATGCTTGGTGCCAAATGTCAAAGCACGACATGGGCTGACCTTTGACAGCATGGCGCATTTTCTCGCACAGGAAGACCCGCGAGGCCATGGGCTTCTTCGTCGTGTTGGGCAGCTTGCACTTGCTGCAGAGGACGGACGAGTGGCCACCTCGAGCGTTACCGTGCCTTTGATGAGCGAACACACCTTGCAGGCTCTTGTGCGGCGCTTACGACCCACACCGTTGTTGCCAGGGCGCCATTCATCGTTCTGCATCGGCTTGTGAGCAGAACGGCGGACAATGGTGATCGGCGTCGCCTTGTGTGGTGTCACTTGGAAGGTTTCGTCACTACGGAGCGAGCTCCAATCTTCCTCGCGGAGCTGACACAACTCAAGGTGCAGCTGCTTCCATGAACTTCACGTGGCGCACCTTGGGCAGGTTACCATGTGCGCGTCGAGCATTGAAGACGATGTAGGCGTTGATGATAGCCAGATCCACTAGGCCGAGGAACAACGACTTGTAGTACTTCTTATACTTGAGGCAAAGCTGCAGCGAGTACCTGATGAATGCAGCATACATGATAAGAAAATCAGTTAAACTGTACAATACACGATACGGGCACTTTACCGCTGAAGCCGCAGCTGATCATGAACATCCACACCGCCCATAAAGGTCTGGTAGTCCTTGACCACGCGAGGACACACAACCTCAGACTGTGTACCGGTCAGTTTGTCCCGGCGAACGATGCGGTCCATCTCCACACTACCGCCAGTAGTCAGCATGTGGACTGCACGAGTATCCCACCACCGCAATAGCCGCATCTTGGGAATCTCCAAGGCGTCTGTGACAATGAACGTGCCGCGTTCAATGTTGGCCGGTCTATTCTTGGGTATCTTCGGTGGTTTCTTCTTCTCTCCTTTCTTCTTCTTTGGAATCAATTTGGTGCTCAGGCCTTGGCGATCAGTACGAACGGTGCCAATCGAGTAGAAACCCATCGTCAAAAGCTGCATGGACAACGGCAGCGACGAGTAGAACCGATCGATACCACAAGCCGCATCTGTCCATTTGGGGGTGCTGTTGGTCCGAATACATGCCGCAGGTTGCGAACCACAGCGGCAGGACCGGAATTGCAGTCGGTTGATGTAGTAGTGCTTCCCCTCTCCTTTTTTCCACAGTAGACTTCAAGCCTGTATAGTACAACATGATCCAGTTGTCAGTTGGTATGGTACATGATAAGACAACTTGGCGATCAAAAAAAAGAAGACGTGCCCGGAGACACGCCTTGTACTCACCGAATGCAGTAAGCCATGGTGGAGCAGCACGACATGAAGAGCTTGGTCCCCCATGTATGAGGCTTGTCCTTGAGATACACACGCATCTTGTTGAACGTAGATCGCGACGGAAGCATGGCCTCATCGAAGGCCATGACGGCAGGTGGCATGAAGCCCGCAGCAAAGCGACCTTGAAGGGCATCGATCACCGGGCGCAATTTCCATGCTCGATCTTTGGCAGCACGCTCGTCATCGTTCCGGCTGAAATGGAGGCTTCGTGAGATGTGCATGAATCGATCTCGACTGGCCAAAGCATCCGCGCGGAAGCGCCCCTTCGTCTGTAGTCTTCCAGTGATGCGCCAGCTTCTCCTTGTTCGGGACAATCGATCTTGCAATCAACAATCCGACGAAGATGCACAACTCTCTCGCCGTCACGTCCTTTGACTTGAGGAGCTCGTTCCGAATCAGCTCACGTGTCTTTGGCTTGAACTCGGGATGCTTCTTCTGGCGAGCAACTTGGCGTGCGTGCTGGCCTTGCACCCGCTCGTCCAAATTGGTCTCGAAGTAGTCGTTGGTCTGCTCAGGTATGTCTTCCCACAGCTCGGGCTGCATAAAATAGAAGAACGCACCCGATGGCGTTGCGGCCGCTTCCAGAGCCCTTGGCGTTGGGCCGGATTCTCCAGCATACAGGTTCGGATAGTCTGTAGCCATTGCATTCGCCGGCCGAGGTTCGTACGGCTCCATCAGGTAGTCGTACGGTGTGTTTGTCTGTAAGTCACTCCAACCGTTGATGCCCATCTCGTCCAGCCAAGCTTTGCGCACACTGCCGTGCTGTCCATGGCCGCAAACGCGCTCGGACTAAAGCGCATTTCCAGGGGAGCTGGTAGCTGTACGTCTGCAGCGTCAAATCCATCCATAGAAGCATCGTCGTCGTCGTCGTCTCCGTCATCATTATCAGCATCTGATACGAAAGCTGCAAATGTGTTCGAGTTTCCGTGTCTGCCATGAGGTTTGGATCGTCTGATGGGAACAAAAATACAGCATGTACACGTTAGGTAAGCTCCGTAACGTCTACATACAAGTACCACTGACCTTCGATAGATTCACCCACGTCGCCGCTATCTTCCATGTTTCCTTGAGCGTCTTCAACGGATACAGCGCTGGCACTTCCATCCGAATCGATATAGTACTCGTCTGGGCTTCCGGAGGCGTCACTATCCGAATGAGCTTCGTCAAACTCTAGCTGAAGGTTGCGCTGGCCAATTGGTGCGTCTGGTTCAAATAGTAGTGAAACGTACACGTTAAATCCAACGCGATAAGTTGTATCATACCGTATAATTCCTTGCAAGCTTTCGCGGGAATCACAACCTTCGCTTTCCTCAGGATACGTGGTGTCGTGGGGAGAAACGCTTTCGATCACCTGGGACGTCTTCGCCTTATCGACATGCGGGGCTTGTGAGGTCTCAGAAGTCTGAATGCTTTCCACCGCACGTAAACCTGTACCACGAGCAGCAATACATGATTAGCGAACAGCAAAGGTGTATCATACACCTTTCAAAGAGACATACCTCCTCCTCCAGACGAGGATACCTTGGGAACAGCCTGCGATGAGTCGTCCTTCGCAATGTTCCGGCGTGGTTGCTTCGGGTCCTTGGCCGCCTTCTTGGCGGCTGGCTTCGACTTCGTCTTAGATGGCGCTTTTGCAGCGGCTGCACACTCCCCCTTCTGAGTCGCTGCCGTCTCTGCTGTCTTCTCAGCTGCAAGTTCAGCTGCATCAAGCATCGTATCAGCACCTGTAGAGGAAAACACAAAGCAACACACTTACCAAGATCGATCTGGTCGAGAAAGCGCATCAGCTCAGTCTCGCCCACGAAGAAGTCCACCCCGCGCACATCTTTCTTCGTCTTGCCGGGCTTTAGGTACGTAAAGTCGTCCGACAGGCCAGTCGGTCGCTTCGACGTCCACCCCGCTTTCTTCAGCTCACGCCATCGCGGTTGGGACGCCATTTTATCGGACCGCGTGGGGTTCTACGTGCTAGCCCGCGATTCTGAAAATGAGGCGAAATCGATGGCGACAGCTGCTCGCCTGCCGAACTTTACATACGATGGGCGGGCACGAACCCGCTACCTATAAAACTTATGCTGATGACTGATTTTCCTATGCTTTATCTATGCTTTGGTTGGGAAGGGTAGGCTTCCCAACCTACCCCTTGTTCACTTGAAATTTGTAGCAGTATACAAAAGCCAAGTCTAATATTCCTTAACTTGTATCGTACACGTTAAGAAAAAGGCGTAAACGTGTAAGATACAGGCGCTCGGGCTCAAGGGGTTAAACGCTTTCTACGAGAAAACCATTTACAAAATTTAACACTCGATGCCTGTATGAAGAAGACCTTCTGGGATGGCAGCGAGAAAAAAACATATTCCGGTAATTGCTCAATTGAGCTGAATTTTTGCAAAGGGTTTCGTCTGCATCTTGCGAGGTTGTATACAAAGTTTGGTGTCTCCACGTTTGCTATGAATTGAGAAACACCCCTCGAAGCAATGGTATCTCGACCATTTGGCCTCATTTTGGCCAGAAGTGGCCGCTGCTCGGAAAGTGATTTTAAGGTGGTAGAGTTAGACCTATACACTGTTAGAATTTATATCCCACCAATTTGACAAATGTAATTATATTTGCTAATACAGGGTATGATGCAGTTCGGCTTTTGCTCGAACCTGTGAATATGTATGAGGGATTACAACTACCGGTAGGCGCCGACCTGATATAATTGTTGGGTGGACCCGGCTCGATGCAGTTTCATGGCTCTCTCCGACGTTCCCGCCGCTGTGGCAATACCCAAGCACGTTCATCAGGTGCAGTCTTGAGAATATGCTGTCCTGAAGGCATTGACAACGTCGTAGTGCTTTTCGTTTGACCATACATGTTTTACCGGAATATAAAAAATTCGATTGCCATAAAAATCGCGTATTTAGGGGTACGCTCTTACAGGCATCGCTTGTTAAATGGCCGCTTATGTACGAAAAATGATACCTCATCTATCTCGATAACTTTAAAAACATAGTATAATGTTTTCAAAATAAATTTGATATTTTTGGTTGATTAGTACCATTTGGTATTGGGTCGTCTCAAATGGCGAAAAGTACGAGCTATACAGTACTTACAGATTGTAAACGGTCGGATTGGAACCGGTTTGAAACAGTTGAGATGACAACCGGATTGCTTACCCGGGCATCCCGGGGGGATTGACGTAGTACGAAGAACGTAGGAGAAATCGATAACAAGAATAACAGATACGCCCCCAAAAAGGCATATCGTCCCTGCAATAGAGAGTTTGCGATTAGGCTGGGAGCACACAGTTTGTTACTGTTTCAGTTGCGGCCGGGAGAAATAAATAAAATAAAATATCGTGTGTAAAATATCAGTTCAAGTGAAAAACCCGAACCGTGAGGCCATTGCGCTCGAGACGGGAATACCAAAGCGGACGATCGGCGATATCCTGTTGCGGCGATATCCTGTTGGGAGAAGAATGGTCAGCCTTCGACGCGAGGCCAAACAGGACTCCCGCGGAAAGCTGCTGCTCGAGCCTCAGTGGTGACCCTATACTCCATCACGCTGGAGACGTCGGAATACGTTCCGGGCATCGAGACCCACGAGGTGGAGATGTCGGCCACGGACGAGTTGCCGTTCTCGAGTGGGACATTGTATGCGGTCGATCTATCTGCCACGGAGGAGACATTACATGCGCTTGAGCTGCGGCCGGTAACGCCTACAATCGCCGACTACGACAACGACGTGGATATACCAGACGTGAACGAGTTGTCAAACCCGAACAAGACGCCGGCCACCGTCGAGACGGTTAACATGAGTGAGACGCTCAGCTTCGCGTTCGAGTGCGAGCCTTGTACTAGACGCCCAACTGCGACTTAGCTTGCCGGACGCGTTCGAGATACCGGTCGAAGATGCGAAGCCGCACGACAGCGGGCCTGACCCTATTAAGATTGAAGATCTTTCAGGAGAGCTATCGCGTCCGGTGGTCGCGATATCCATTCGCCGAACAGCGTTTGCGTTTGCATTTCTTGGTCTGTTTTCGGCTTACCGCCCTCCCCGACCGACGAACTCGTCGTTGTCGTTTCAAGCAGCTTGCGTCAGGTTCACACTGCCTGCGGAAACAAAGATAGTTTCGTCTTCGTATATGAGAATCATCATCTTGTAGTGCATCAATTTACTGCGACGGTGGTGCACGGTCACGCCCACCTGCAGCAGTATCTAGATGCATTCGACGGAGACCGCGCACGAACGAGTCCACCCCACGTCAAATATAGCCGAGACCTCAACGTCCATGAAGTGGATTTCCATGATGCGTCTGAAGAACTCCGGGTCGGGCAACGCGTAGTATGCGAAGCACGCCCACATGATCCTTGGACCTGTGATGGAGACGTTCTTCAGTCGAGTCAGAAGCGCTTGCTTCTAGCTAGCATCTGCTGTCTTGTAGAGCACCTCAGCTCGCCTGCTGAGCTTGTCCTCGACGGCGTCGGCGACGTTGACATAGTTGATGAAGGCGACGGTACTAATATGTGGAAACAAGGAGGTCAACGCAAAACCATGTTCGGTGAATGGCTGCAACTCGGAATCGATCAGGGTAGGGGTGCGTTCGAAACACGGAGGCCGTGACGAATGTCGACAGGATGGTTGTTCCTTACAGGCAAGGGTGGGGGGATTCTGCTGCACACATTGTGATGCCACGAGAGGAAAATCTGCAACTGTGATGGTTGTCTATCGAGAGTTTAAGGCGAGAGAATTCTGTGGTAAATGGAGGAAGTCCGGGCTGCGCAACTCCCGGCTGCTCGAAATATAGCGTTCCTGGTAAGACGGCGATTGCCGATGGCATTGGACGCGTCTCCAAGTGGCGTCCATGAATGCTGCGGTTGAAGCAGCGGAACTTCGTGGACATGAAGGTGTCTGAGGAACGCCGCCTGAAAGACGAGTTATAAGCGCGTCGAAACCTGCAGACCTTCGTGTTTTAGGCAACTCCGCCTAAAAATATAATTGCGAGATTAAACTTCAACGCCGACGCCGGAATGATTTGTCAGGGGTCCGTAAAAATAATAAGGAAAACATAAATGGCATGTAATATTTATTTTGATTGCATATTTTCATAGCATTACCCACCTATTTCACGGTATCCAAAATTATATGAACCTGCGCTGGCTACGATATATTGGTAGACTAGATCGACACACTCGTTTTTCAAGTGCTCAGAACTATACTTCAAGGTTCAGAAAAATCCTAGTAAGGTGATGATATGTCACGGGACTTTACTTGTCCACTCTATCAGTGAAAGAATGGCTGAAAATAACTACAAATAAATGTACTATTAATTATTGCCGATTCTTAATTTATACATATATTAATATTGATTATTAATTAATATATTGTAATATGAACAAAATGGCATGAGTTGTATATTTAAAAATACAATAAAAATATCCATTTTGCCAATGTTAACTGGATTTCCTATCACGGTGCTGGCTGCTGTTGCCTACGCGGCGGTGGACGTCGCGCTGGCCGTTGCCGGCGGTGCTTGAGTCTTCACCACGTACACCTGCCGGGTCTGCTTGGGCCTCACCTTCGCGGCGCCACTGGCAGCCAGGACCTTCTTCTCAACTGCTGGAGACCGAGCAGAAGTCTTGCGCTCGTCTGGCTTGCGTGTCGCCTTGCCGCTCGTCTTTCTCGAGTTCGGCTTCGGCACTTTCGCTGCCTGAGGCCTCTTCTTCGAGAGTGGCGACTCGGCTGGCGCCTCTCCGGCAACCTGCTCGGTGGGGCGAATAGCCACCGGCGCGGGCGATTCAGCCACAATGGCAGCAGAAGTTGTCTTCGGTCCAGACGTCCGTACCGACTGCTTCGTTGCCCGCTTCGACTTCCTCTCCTTGGCAGCTTTTTGGTCCGTATTCTTGCGCTGATAGCGGGGCTTAGCAGAAGTTTTCGTGTTAACCACCTTCGGCATCAGGCCAAAGGTTTCTTGGACCTCTTGACCCTTGCTCTGCTCCTGAGAGGGAACTGCCTCCGTGGACGCCAACCGCTGTCGAAGCTGCTGCTTCTCCGAGAGCACGACTCGCCGCGGCTTGACCGTCTTGAAGCCATCGTCTTCTGGCCTGGCCTCGACGCCTTCTTGCTTGCCCGTCATCACAACGACACCACGGGCAGATCCGGGTTCTACCTTCTGCACTGTCGTCGCCTCCGTTTTTCTTCCTGGTGTTTTAGAGCGGCGTTGGACAGGTTTGCTGCCTTTTTCATCACGTCGCTCGTTTCGGGCTGAATCATGGCGCTTGCCGCGTTCACCAGGTCTGGAGCTGCTGGTCTTGGTACCTTCACGCGCATTAGCAGCAGCATTCTGCGATCCGCGCTTCTGCTGCGACGATTTTTCATCGGCTTTTACCGCAGCTTCTAGTTGCACAGGCTGCTTCGCTGTCGCACGCTTGCCGTCGCGGTTGGCAGTGCTTCTCTTCGTAATCACTGCCTCGTCTGCTGTCCTAGTGGTTGCTACTGTTTCTGATGAGATCGAGCTTGCAACAACCAGACTGGCATCTTCGTTCCGCTCAACAGCAGCAGAGTTTTCCTCTTTGTGCTCCGTCCCAGTCGATACTGCTGCTTCCTTCGCTGGCTTGCGGTTTGCAGGCGTATCACTTCTCTTGGAGGCATCCGCAGTCTCTCGATCTTTGCTGCCTGATTGTCGTTTAGCTGCCTCTTTAGCAGTGACCATGCTTCCCGTCTTTGGATCAAACAGCATCTGCGGACGCTTCAGCAATTGGACTTGCTGCGCCGGACTGGGGCTGCTGTTCGCAGACGAATGAGACGAAGAATCGGTGCTGCTTTCAGCTGCCTCGGTCACAGGGGTAGATGGCTCGTCAAGCTTCGCCCACGGTGTGACTGTGCGACGCTGAGGTCCCTGGACACGCTCAGGTCTATGGTCTGGTGACGACGCACGACGCCAGTTCGTTGCTCTCGCAGGTGACACGTCCGCTTTCACTGGAGGCGTCGCTCGAGCGGGAGACTGGGAAGCTGCGGCGGGTGAGTGCGTCAACGAACGGTTTGCTTGTCGGGCGTGGAAACGAGATCCCTCGGGGTCATTGAGAGGCGCAGGCGAGGGCGAACGGCCCATCGGGCGGCTCCAGTCCATGCGGTGCGGACTGTGGCTCAAGACGCGCTCACTCTCACCCGCCGCCACCATGTCGAAGCGCGCGTCGCTGCGGCTGAAGCGAGTGCGGCTGTCGTTCGGGACGGGTAAGATCGTGCTGCTGCTTCCCGCTTCCTGCACCGGCCGGCGCTCCCGTTCATAGTCGTCGTCGAATCTCGAGAAACGGGCACGAGACGAGCGATCATCATCGTAGCGATCGTGCGACCAGCGATCATCTTGCATTGGACGACGCATCTCTTCCTGTTCGCTGAAATGGGCCCAGCGGCCCGTGGCTCTTCCGTGGTGCGGTTCCGACTCCTGCGGATCCATGGACGGCGATCTTCCAGCAGAGATTTGGCCCTGTCCATGATGTGTCTGCGCCTCCTGCACAGCCTCCTTTAGGTCCGGGAAGTCTCTCTCCTTCTGCATCTGGCGGCGGAAGTTGGTCTGCACGATGTCGTGCTCCACGGCGTCGTCCCCCCAGCGACCAGCGCTCTGGATCTTCGTCTGCGGGCGTGCAGGCGAGGGCGCACCCGTGTGGAGGTGTTCGGCCACGCTCTCAGGCGTCCAGATCTTCTCTGGGGCTGCTGTGGGCGCTGTCACGTCCGCAGGAGACGGTACGTGGTTGTCCTTGGGGTTCTGCGGCTTCTCGACGGCGTTCTCAGCCCAGTTGGATCCCGCGGGCACGAGACTCACGTGTGGCTCGTGCGCCTGGCTTTCGCGCTTCAAGCTAGGCGTGTTGATCGGCGCGGGGGCCGCAACGGCCGCGCGCCCGAGCACGAGCATGTTGCGGCCGTTGGGGCGTTGCAGCGGCCCGGAGGCGGCATGATCCGGCAGAGGCTTGGTCCGCAACGGCGCCTTGAAGACGGCGCTGAGGTTGCGACTGGAGAACTTGGCCCTGGGCTTGGCGCTGGACGACGGGTTCATATGAGGAGGCGGGAGGAGGGGGCAGAAGCGAAGGCGATTGAGCTCTCGCAGGTCTTTTCGGTTATGGAAAGCGAGTTCAACATGGCATCGAGAAAATCGCAGCCCATTGGTCGAAATTCGAACAGGCAGAAAACCGACATTTGGAAACGTACCCGACTATCTCAAGGTCAATATGAGGAGGTCAAAACTTGAATGTATTTGTCGCGCCGATCGAGCACGCACATGAGGGTTTACATGCATAGGGCGGCAACATGAGAGGGAGGGAGGGCGAACTCGGCGTGTTAATCTAGCTAGGCATCCATAAACCGCTCGCTATCCGGCCTTCGAGGAAGCTCGTTCGAGGGACGCTCTCTCGAGGCAGAGCGAGCTGGCAGTCGGCGTCACAGCCGCTCAGCAGATGAGCTGCACCTGGTTGTACGTGGACGCGTTCGTCTTGAGCAGTCGTCGGGACTCCTCGTCTCCGTCGGCGTCGTCCAGCTCGTTCTGCGCCTCGTCCGTCACGTCCATGCTGAAGCGCTTCCGCCACTGCGAGCCGTAGATCCGCTGCAGGTCGGCCAGCGGCAGCAGCCCGTGCGGCACCTGGAAGCACAGCGGCGTCCAGCTGTGCTCGAAGTGGAAGAACACCAGCGCCGAGATGATGAGCCCCAGCACAACGTCCACCGTGTAGTGCTTGCGGCCTGCGATGCACAGCGTCGCCAGGATCATCAGGTACGTCATGCCGCACGCCCAGCGGATCTTGGACGCCGTGCGGCCGGCGAAGTTGCGGTCCAGCGTCCGCAGGTACAGCAGCACAGCCGAGTTCGTGTACGCCATGTGGCCCGAGAAGACGAGGTCGCCGCACGAGTTGTAGTTGCCGTAGATCGGGCCGACGCGCGTGACAATGTCGATCCACGTGGTCGGCGGGAAGTAGTCTGGGCTGCCGGCGCGACAGTGCGGCGCGGGCCCCGGCAGCGATGTCACGGAGACCGTCAGCATGCGCAGGAAGTAGCAGATCGTGGCGAGGCGGAAGAACGAGGACACGATGCGGCAGCGGTTGGGGCGCGTCATAAAGATGGTCTGCAGCAGGAACATGACGGGCACGCCGGCCGTGAGGATGTCGCTCACGGGTCGCCACGCCGAGTACAGCCCCTGCTCAGGGATAAGCATGAAGCCCAGGTCCTTGAGCGGCGTCGTGGTGGGCACGTGCAGGTAGAAGGCGACGTTGACGGAGAAGACCATGACGAGCGACATGGCCACGAAGATCTCGGCGTGGTCCATCATGCCGCGCAGGTGCGCGTCCACGCGCGAGCGCACGAGGCGCCGCACGTAGAAGAAGGTGCCGGCGAAGAGCAACCAGATGCCGCCCCACGTGGCGCGCGTGCGGTGCTGGTCGGGCTCGACGATGAACTTGAAAAACGTGACCCAGACCATGACACCCAGGCCCACGTCGGCCACCATGAAGAGCGCGAACAGCACGAAGTTCGCCACCTCGCGGTAGTCCACCGAGTCGCACCAGTGGCGCGGGCTGCGGCCCCCTCCGACGGTCACGGGGCTGTCGTTGATCTCGGGCCACGCCACGGGGTTCTTCTCGTCCAGCGGGCCCCAGGAGCCCACGGGGCCCGACATTTTCCGCTTGGTGCGGAACGGGTTCGACTGCGCGAACGGCAGGTACGACGCCATCTCTGCGGTTGGTGCTGGGCTCTGCTCTGCGCTGGAGGTGGGCGGCGTCCGGGGCACAGCGAAGTGCGGGTGAGAATAGACTCGGCCGTTAGCGGAATGGTTGCCAGTACAGGTCCAAGTCAGTGGGTACAGGATTGACTCCGTTTTTGTCGTACGGAGATATCATACCCTTAGAAATGCGATATCTGAGTATAGCGAAATAAAGAGGTTACTTCGGTTTTATCTTGTTTTGATATGATCGTTGATCGTATATTACCTTTATCAACACATAATCGATAAAAAAGAAAATGCCTTAAGAGGTATGCGCCCGCCGTGATTACGACACTAGCAAGCCAATCACGGTGCTCGTCTAATATTGGAGTCGCCCACGGTATATTCGGGCCGACTGCCCGCGGCAGGCTTGGCGGCGAGGCTGCTCCAAGTCTCCGGCGGTTAAAGGCAGTAGCTGCTGGCTTCAGAGCTGCTGTCGCTGTCGCTGCTTTCGGCGCGATGGCTGGAATGTGGCTCGTCACAATCGCGCCTGATGCTCGCGGCGACTTCAACCAACGAGACATGATGGCTTCATCGCATGCCCATCGTCGCTCGCGAGTTCGCTGTTTTGCTGCCGCTGTTGTTGGATGATATACCGAGCAAAACGACTCCACTTGAGAGCAACTGCTGAACGACGTGCGCTGCGAGGCGCTTTAGACAGCGAGCGATGGCGCTCCGAGCCGGTGGCTAGTGGTGCCTCCTCGCGAGCTCATGAGTATTCGTCGCTGCGTTGTGTTGAACTTCTCGCCGTCCGTGTGGCAGCTGTATAATATCAGACTAGCGCCTCCAAGTGAACTCGCTGTTGCTGCAGTCTTTGACCTCCGCTTTCGAACCACGAGTCGACAAATAACTTCTGGACAAGCATCTATCCGCGAGGAAAGCGAGCACAACAGTACCAAGCTGGCCGTGCGGCAAATGAGCTCATTCACCTGGTGTGTACACCACACCAATGATCCGGATACAAATCCGGATACCGAGTGTGAGGTCCAAGACAAGCAAGCAGCGTTCAAAGCTGATCCCTCCAGCCAAGTTTCTTCCGTCGTCGTCATGGCTCTGTCAGTACGCGCCAAGAACTTCATCATGGGCGGCAGCCTCGCCACCTTTGCGTCCGCCGTCTTTGGCTACACCTTCTACCAGATGAGCCGGGTACGCTTGCGTCGGCCGCCTCCTCCCCCGTTCCATCGCGGACATGCTGACCACCACTTTGTCCTTCTTCCTTGCCAATTCTGCCTATAATCATTGCAGGATGACTTCAAGGACCTGGACACCGTCAAGGTGCAGGTCCACCAGAGCGGCATCAAGCCCTCGACGATCGGCAAGCACGACGAATAGGAAGACACGACGCCGTTCAAGCTTGTTTGCTCTCTTCTGCTTGTTTTCAGAAGAGAGTATTCCTCGTATTGGCGTGGCCTGCTGCGCTGATGCAGCCGTGCTCCTTCCGTCGACACAGTGGATGAAGGTGTAGCAGTGTTAACTCCACATCATATGAAACTCAATTGTCGGGCATGGGTAAATGCAGAAAGAAGGTGTGTGTATTCGTGCGACGTACAAGCCGTCTTTCTTCATGCAAGCAAGTATTCAGCAGAGACCGGACGCCCAACAGGCCGTTCTTCTAAATGTGCGGGCAACACGTCGTGCCTGTTTTCGCTCGTATCCGCCAGCTAAACAGCATTGTGATAGGCCGCATCGCCCTGTCGATGGCTCCACTGAGGCAGCATCAGCTCTGGGATGGAATCTTTCAATAGTTTACCGGAATGCAGCAGCCCGCTGTGCGAGAACCTGGAGAGAAAACAGCAGAATAGCATGTCAGTAATGATGAGCACTCCACCATAGCAGCGACTGCAGTGGCAGCTTACCTTTGCCATGAGACGCTGCGACTTGGTGGACGTTTTGCTCTTAAGCTTGCGGAGGTTCTCCGCTGTGCGGTCCGCCTGCTCGAGCTCGCGGCGAGCTTCCTCCAGCACGCGCACGTTGGACTTGCCGGAGACCTTCTTGCCTTTCTGACGCAGCTTCCTCCGAGCGCTCTTGGACAGCGTCGAGTTGGATTTAGCCGCCTTGCTCTTGGCCGCCGAGCGCTTGGTCGACTTGCTGAGGTCCTCCTTGGTCGAGGCGCAGTTCTGCAGGAAGAGCTTGGTCACGCGGGCCGCCATTGTCGCTTGCTGTCTGTGTCGCGTTTGGACTGCCAATCGTCTTGATGAAAGCTTTGAACCTATCAAACCGCATTATCAAGCTCAACCAGCGAAATTTTGCTGTATGATAGGTTATCGAGACGAGAGCAACGCAACTACAGCCTTTGTTCCTACTCCTACAAGCCAAAAGGATCAACCAACTGAGCTTCGATGCAGAGTACACTTGATGACCCACTGAGAGGAGTCGACCGAGGAACACCAATTGGATTAGAATTTCGCCTTTATTCTCCATCGTCTTAGAAACAAGTACTCGCTCGCGCGTGGAGCAACATGCCTTCCTTCGCCGACAACAAAAACCATGCCCAACTGTGTCACCGAGCTGTCAAGCTTGTAAACGCTTAGAGGCGGCCACCAGCGCCAGCCATCGACTCAACCAGCTGGTCCTCCTCGCGAGCGACCTTGGCGCCCTTCTCCTCGGCACCGCCCTCGTGGAGCTCCATGAGACGCACCAGGTCGAACTTGGGCTTCTTGAGGATCTTGCACTTGCGGATGTACACGTTCTGGAGCGGGTAGATGCCCTGCGTGGCCTTCTCGATCTCCTTGCCGATGATCTCCGGCACGAACTTGAGGAACAGGTCCTTGATATCGCACTTGGAGGCCTCCTCCGTCATGATCGACGTCATCTTCTTGCGGATAGCGCGGATCTGGGCCGTCTTGGCGTACGTCGTCTTCTTGATCTGGTTCGGGCGCTTCTTGGTGAACGCGATGCAAAACAGACGCACGAGGTAGCCGTCCGTGGTCTTAACGTCCACGAAGGCCTCGATCAGCGTCTGCCACTTGCGGATCAGCGAGCACAGCTTGTCGCGGGTGAAGTCCATGCCGTGGAAGCCCGTGATGATCTGGTTGCCCTGGATCTCCTCGGCGCAGAGGCGGATCTTGCGGAACGCCTGGTCCTCGTCCTTGTTCAGGTCAGCAAGGCAGACCTCGAACACGCGGCCGCGGAGACCATCCGTCGCGATCTTGGTGCCGGCGGTGCGGTTCACCAGGGTCTTGCCGCAGTTGCGCTCCGAGAAGATGGCAGGGGCCTTGACATCGTACCAGTCCTTGCGGGTGAACGGGTCAACGCTGTAATGTGGCAATACGGAACACAATTAATGATCTCGTTCGACTGAACACTGGACCCGGTGGGGAGCTAGAAAGAGGAGAGTGGACGTACACTTTCTTCTTGCCGCCCTTCTTTCCCTTAGTCAGACGTTTGTTCTTTCCTGTGGTCAATAACGACAACGAGCAACAGCGTTAGAGCTCCGATCGCTGGCGGTGTGTTTCAACTGGCTGTTGCGCTGTTGTCGGTGTCCAGTAATCTTGTCGTTTCTGTCCCGCCATTTTCCCACTGTTAAGCCCCGCACGCGTAGGCTGCATCTGTGTCCGTCCCGTCGGTAGATAGCGCTTTTTTAAGGCATCTATTGTGTTTCCTGCTGGCTGCTTTCTCGCTTCGCCTGCTCTGTTCGTGCGTCCTGTTGTTGCGGGGCAGTGGGGGCGGGGCCAGCGACACGACGAGGCACTCGGATACCGCCTAAGAACGCTAGAAGTAGGGCTAGCTAGCTCACTCACCGACAGCCATGGTTGTCTTTAGTTTTCTTAAAGGCGAAATGGAGCAGCCTCGATCGTTGGGCGGCAATCTGAGAGCCTCTCGGGCGAATGGCTGGCCAGCGGCCGCGGGCCATCGAGTCGCGGTTCGCTGAACCGGTCCAGCTAGCCTAGCCCTAACCAAGGCGGTTCGAGTCGCCTTATTTCCGAAAATACCCGCAGTTGTATGAAACGTTTTTAATAATGCCAAATCCCGGATGCGCTCAACAGATTCACCGACAGAACTTGGCAAACACCTTTGCGGTCGACGACGCAAACTGGATGATCTCGTCAGTCTTCTCAGCTAGAACAAATAGGACATGTAGGAGTGCGTTCATCTCCAAGTTTAAGTTGGTACATGGCGGCTTCCCCCGACATAGCGCTGTAAAAATGTTTTTCCGAGTCCAAGGAGTTGCAGCAGCACCGCCAGGTCGACCGCAGCCACGCACCAACGGCACCTCCTACGGAAGCGAGGATGCTTTGTTGCTTGCGGGCATTTGCGAAAACTAGTTTTGCCTCGTAACTACTGTATTTGACGCAGATTCGCAAAATCGTGTCCGCCTACGCTGTCGATCGTTGCTGAAAGATGGAAATACACAATTATTGTGCTCGCGAACTGTGTGGTGGCTCGAAAACCTTTACGTTTAGCACCTCGATACGTCATGGACACTCTGGTTGTTTTTGATTCGCGGGCAGAATGAAGAGATATGTCATTATAAGTGTTGGAGTAGTCCGGAGATGCGCCATACTGCCCGTATCAGCGTGAGCAGCATCCGAATTGTCTTGCGAGGTCCGTTTCATTCGTCGCGAGAAAATCATCAACCGCTGTCGCTTTGCTTCGGTTCTCTTAAAAGCTAAACTTTCTCAACTCTAGCAACCTTAGATAACCTACATGTAGCTCTTGCTCACTGCTCACTTTTGCTTGCGTTTGCAGTGTCGTTGGGCAGTTGGCGAGAACAAACTTGGCAGTACAGTTGCTCCACTCCGTGCACGTTGTGAAAGCCTATCTGGTGCTCGGATACTATAGATATGATGCCTACGTGCTCGAGTATTTCTTCTAATTGCGGCATATTTGTCTCAACATACACATCCTGGCATTCACGTTTCCTCTGCGTCGGTCTCCGGTCCGGCATGCTCGAGACCTGCCCTCGATCCTCGTCGCGTCTGTAGCCTACGCAATCCGCAGTCATGGCGGCGCTCGACCAGGCGCTCTCCACGGCGCACATGCAGCTGCTGCAGGTCCGCGAGGAGCTGGCGCAGCCTCCGGCGCGCAGCTTCCAGGACGCCCTAATGGAGGCTTTGCGACAGCCGTACGAGGCTTCAGCGCTGGTCCTCAGCAACAATAACAGAAGTAACAGCAATCGAGAGACATCGTGGCGACGATCGGATCTGCGCGTCTTCCTCGGCCGCTTCTTCCCGCAGTATGCGCAACAGCCCGCGGCCTTTTCGGCCTTGTGCGCGTCACTCGCCCGGAAGGCCGCCAAGACCGCCACGGACAGGAGGAAAGAACGTGAAGAACAGGAGGAGGAAGGGTACGTCACCGTCTCCTTTGACGCCTTGAAGCGCGTGTTGGTGCGCCAATACGGCAGCACGAGGCTCGTCGCCAAGGACCCGTTCCCACTGGAGCCGCGCGTGGAGCCCAAGCCCGAGCGCCGCTCCAGTATCGCCCCCTACGTGCCAGGACCCACTAGTGTGGGGACAGACAATGGCTCAGACGACGTGTCCGTCCCCGTATTACGGGAATTCCAGGCCGAAGTGCTCAAGAAGTCCAAGAGCTGGCTGGGAAGGTGGCGCGGGCGCCACCTGCTGCTCCGTTGGGGCGTTCTGGAGATGCACAAACGCAGTCTCGCTGCGAGGTCTTTTCGCCACGTCCACTCGTCCGGTTCGAGCTCTGGTGCTGCTGCCTCGGCTAGTAGCAGTCGGGCCGGTGAGAGCTCCAGCCCGGCGTTCTCTCCGGCCTCTCAGACGCCCACAGCGGCGACAGCAGCAGCTAATATCAAGATGTACGACCTACAGGACTTGGTGTCGCTCACCTTGGAGCACGTGAGTGACGGAGAGTCGGCCTCGGCCCGCAAGGCAGCGCTGACGCTTAAGTTCCAGACGTCGCTCACGCCCGCTTCCAACAGCCACTGCAACCCCAGCGCCGCTGCTAGCCAAGACATTAAGACGCTCGTGCTCGGAGGTGGCGAAGCGTCCGACACGCTGGTCTCCATTCGCGACCATATCGCTACGTTCGCCCTTTATCTGGAGCTTTCGCGGCGAGACCGCCTCCCGTCCATGACCAAAGTGCGGCGATACATCGCTGCGGGTGCAATGGTGAACATCCGCGTCCGTATCCCTCGCGTGTCGTCGTCCAAGGAATCAAAGGACGGATCACGGAGACGCACGCAGGTCAAGCAGCCACCGCGCGGGATGGTGACGGCGTTGCAGCTTGCGTTTCTGCAAGACCCTCGTGTGCCCAGCTTCGAGAGTACGATCGCTCTGCTACTGAACGCCGGCGCCGATCCGCGAAGTCTGCTGTATTGGGACTACGCCACACAAGTCGTGTTCTCTCCGCCGTCGTCCAGCGGGCATGAGAAGAAGGAGAAAAGCGAGGAGCATCGCCAGAGACGGCGACTACGCAAACGACTTCTCCTTCTTGACGAGGTCGAAAGCGATGGCGATGAAAGCGCCAGCTTTCCGTGCTGTGAAGTGCAGGCTGACGACGCCGCGCGGTGGAACCTGCTCATGTACTTCTGCTGGCTTGGTGACGTCGAAGGCGTCAAGAAGCTTCTCGTCGTGACGGGGGCTGGTGGCGCCTCTGGAAGTGGCCGGACGTCGAGTCGGCAGCTGGTGACGTGCTTGGACCACGTCAACGCGGCGGGTGACACCGCGCTTCATGTCGCCATCAAGGCAGGCAAGGAATCGGTCGCCTTGCTGCTTGTGGAAGCGGCACTCAACACCAACGCCCAGGCGGTGCATCAATGTGACGCGCGCGGCGAGCCGGTGGTGCATTTGGCTCTTGTTGCGCGTCAATGGCGTGTCGTTGACGCGTTAGTGGCGGGCGGTGCGGTTGATCCGCGCTCCTTCGATGCGTTGGGGAACACCGCGCTGCATCTCGCCATTTACTTGCGTGCACCTGTAGCGCTCATCGCACGGCTCATCCAAGTCTACCGCCATTCTTCGCCGACGGGAGGTCTCGATGGACGAGCTGGTCGTCGCGGAAGCAACGATACGCCTCTGTCCCTGGCACTCAAGAACGGTCAACAGGAAGTCGTGGCGCTGCTGCTCGCGTCCGGAGCCTCGTCTTCTGGCGTGGGTGGCCAATGGAGCCAAGCGTTTGTTGCCAAGAGAGAAGCTCGAAAGGAGGAGAATGGTGCGGAAAAACGAGTCGTCGGTGATGATGACAGCGCGCTGCATGTGGCCATCAAGGCGGGGCTGGAGCTCGCCGCAGCGGCATTAATTGCCCATAAAGCCGACATTTACGCCGTCGATACTCGAGGAGCTTCGTCGCTGGCGCTTGCCGTTCGGTACGGCCTGTACGCGTTGGCTGCAGCTCTTGTAGATCAGCACCAAAAGAAGCAGAACCAAGCCACAAGTAAACACTGGTGGGTGGACGGCGAGACGGGCAGGCCGGTGGTGATGCTGGCCTTGCAAGCCGGCCAACTGGAGCTTGCAGCTCTTCTGCTCGATTGCGTCAGCCAAGACAAGGACAGCCAGCATCTCTTGTTTCCAGCGCGGTTGCTTCCTCTGCTCGTGCAGATGAGCTCGTGGATAGGGATTGGCACTGATGCTAGTGCTAGTGCTGGTGCTAGTGTGCGCTCAAACAAGGCAGCCCATGCACGGCGCAACTCTGGGGGCAGTGTCGAAGCTGGAGAAAGAGGATCTGGGGACCGGAAAAAGACGCGATCGTCGAGCTCCAACTCGATCCAGTCGAGCTGGACTCGTGATCGCGCAAAGTCTCGAAGTGACGGGGACTGGGAGCAGCTGAAAAGGGAGGCGTCGCGCCGTGAAGGGAACGAAGGCGCAACTGGTTATGAAAGCCCAGCAAGCAGCAAAGCTGACAGGGACACGTGTGTCTTTCTCCTTCGAGGGATCCAAGCTCTCGTGGTAAGGTTTCTCCACCTCTGCGGCAGCGTCTCTGTGACTGAAGTTATAGGAGGCGGTACGACGCCCGCCTCTGTGTCGCTCTCGACGCTACCGTTGGTGGTTCATCTCCCGACAACTGCAACCCCCAGTAAGTCGTCCCCACCCACAGTTTACAAGGACGACGAGCTGACTGCGGGCTCGCCGCTGCATGTGGCGGCCTCGGGTGGATCATCTACTGCGAACCTGCTCCGACTACTGTTGGCGTTCTTGTTGAGCGCAGATGCTAATGAGGCAGCGAAGGTGTTCGTACGTCCGACGGGTCCTCGCGCGGAGACGCCACTACACGCTGCACTTGGCGCAGGTGCGGCGGAAAACGCGCTGCTGTTGCTTTACGCGTCAGGTGAGCTCCAAGTCCGCAGCCCTGCCGTTGGCCCGGTGTGTGCTCAGCAGTTGGAGATGACGAACTTGTTGGGCGACTCGGCGCTTCACCTGGCCAGCGCGTGGCCTCATAGCGCTGCGATGCGGCTGGTCGTCGAGCTTCTTCTGCAAGAACACGTCGACGCTGGGAACTGGAACAACGCTGGGCTCGCTCCTCTTCACGTGGCGCTGCGCGAGGAATGCAGTGAATCGTTCATCGAGCTGTTCCTACGATACGGTCAAGACCTGAACCTCTGGACTGAAGGAAACACGTTTGAAGACGAAGAAGGCGATGACGAAGCGAGCGAGTACTTTGCGACCAGTGGAGTCCGGCCAAGTGCGTTGACGATGGTGGCCTCGTGTCCGCAAAACCCCTTGATGCTGGCTCTGGAGTCGGAGAACGCGTCGGCGTTTCGAGCGCTTGTCCGTGGTGGTGCGCGGACCAGAGCGTTGATGCCGCGTGCCCGTATCGGCCTTCTTCAACTCGCTGTGCACTTCAACGTGCGCGACCCGGAACTGCTTGCCTGTCTGCTGGATGATCCGGAGCTCGAGCACTCGGCGCAATCGGAAGTGGCCGATCAATGGGGAGTGAGTCCGCGTGACGCAAGGTCGAGGCTAATGGACGTCTGGAAGAAAGAGCGCAGCGGAGTCGAAGCCCAGGGAGCGAGTGCCGATGCAACCAGTGAACTGCGGCAGCAACAGCGGCCGCCTCCGTTGCATCCGGCCTCAGCTAGCGGTGAGCGAGTACCGTACAGCTCGGACTATCCCTCGTCTCTGGAGCTTCCTACACAGCGAGGAGAAACGCGAGTGCCTCCACCTCTTCGGATAACAATGCCGCGTCCGCCAGCAGAGTCCGTGCCGTTGGAGACGGCCCAGTACCTCCGAGCGCTTCCACGACCGCCGACGTTATCGCCCCCGACGTTGGAATATCTCCGAGAGGAAGAGCGCGCGACGCTGACGCTTGTGGCTCAAGAGGCTCGCAGCGAAGCGCAGGACTGGCTGGCCAAACGTATCGGCCAGAAGAAGCTGCTGTCGGACGCGCACGCGCAGTTGCAAAACGCGAAGAAGCACCGGCGCACGGCCAGCGGAAGCAGCGTGAGCAGCAGCAGCAGGGACGACTTGGACGTGTCGATTCCCGATGCTGGAGGCGGCGCTGTCCTGAGTGACCAGCAGTTGTTGGGGGAGTTGAAGGCTGCGGCGGCCAAGAAGTTCATCGACAAGCACGTGGCGGAGGCAGTCGCTGAGGCGCGCTTGTCCATCGAGCGGGAGAAGCAAACCATTTTCCAGGAAACGGGGCTGTATCCGGGGACGACGTCGGCCTCGAAGAAGAGCAAGAAGAAGGGGGACACGAGGCATCGCTCGCTGCTGGTTCGAGCAGCGAGTTCTACCACGGGCTCCATGTTGTTGCCAGCTTCGTCAGCGTCGGTCACGTCCGTCTCGAGCGAAGAAGGCAGCTCGACCCAACTGAGCGAAGACAGCTACGGCAACGCGAGCTTCTGGTGGTCCGAGCGCGGCACGACTTCGTTCGGCGACGACACGAGTCTCAGTTGGCTCTCGAGCAGCAATCCGCGCGGCACGACGGTACTGAGCGACCCGGCGTCTGCCAGTGTGTCGTCGTGGGCGTCAACTGGCCGAGGAACGATGCTGGACGGCAGCTTTGATCGGCGTCTGTCGTTCGCGTCACGGAGCTTCCTGGATAATGACGACAACGACAGGCACGGCAAAGCTGACAGCTCGACGGACAGCTTCATGGACACAGCGCAGCGGGAGCACGAGAGCGACGTGGCGTATGGCAATCCACTCGACTCCCGCAAGTGATTTCCGAGCGAAATACGACGACGTGAGGCCTATAGACACAGCCACACAGACTGCTACCTCGTGCAAGAGATGGCAAAGCTAAGAGATCGCGGCCGACGGGTATACTCTCTCCACATGTGTACAAACTTCATCTATGGGCAGGCGAGAGCAGGTCAGGAAGCTATCGACCGCTGTACTGATGCGAGTTGTCCGCGTCGCTGCTTAGGACTCCCTTGCCGCCTGCTGCGCCTGGATGATCTGCTGGATAAACTCATCGGAGAGGACGATCTTGTCCTGCGCGCTGTTCTGCAGTTGCTGCAGGTACTGCACAGCGTCGGCCGAGCTCGCGGTTGCTCCATAATTTTCAAAACGCTCATGCTCCTCCAGCTCAGCGCGGACGTGCATGAGCAGGCGGTTGAGGTACCGTCGATGAGCCACGGACGCCCGAGTCAGCACTTGGCTCAGCTTGGAGGGCTCCGGTGCATCGGGGACAGTCAACGCCGAATCAGGTGCCGGCGCCGGCGGCGGCGAACTCGGCAGCACTGGCGCTACATCTTCCGGCGTTGCAGCAGGCACCGCACCCCCGTTCGTCTCCGCTTCTTCTGTGAGCTCCGCTGCGCTAGCGTCGCCCTCTTGAATCTGCTGTTGCTGCTGAAGCTGGTGCTCGTGCAACTTCGACCCCGACATGGTGAGGAAAACCTGGTGGGGGCGCGCGAACACGCCGTGCTTGGGCTTGCAGCGGAAGTAGAAGCGTCCTTTGACGCTGCCGTCGTTCTTCCCGTACGCCTCGTCCAGCTCGATGCCCACCCAGACGCCCTTGGCGCCGACGATTTCGCCCAGAAACCGCACGAACCCGAAGAGCTCCTTGTCCGGAATGCACACGCGGTCGCCGACGTCCAAGTTGAAGCCTGCGAGCGCTTGCACCTGCTGTACGGCCGCCACGTCGCCATCCACGCTGGCGTTGGACGCCGAGCCCGCTCCTTTGACGGACTCGCCGACGTCCGAGGACACGAGCGCCTCGAGCCGCTTCTGGATCTTGTAGTCGACCATGCTCATGACGACCTGCGCGCGCTTGGGGAAGAGCGTGTGGAAGGCCAAGAACAGCTCGTGCGCCTGCGCGCGGCACGACGAGCTGGCGTCGTACAGCGCGTGCTGCAAACCTTTCTCGAGCTGCTGCACGTCGCTCTTGTCCATGACGGGGCTCCACGCGGCCAGCGCGCGGCGCAGACACGAGATGCAGCACTGGCGGATGAGCTTGTTCTTGCTGTCCAGTAGCATGTCAACGAACAGCCGCAGCGTGGCGCCCTTGACCACCGTCTGACTGACCACGGCCTCCAGACACTCGCCGCAGTAGGCGCCGCACACTTTGTTGCCGCTGCCACGCACCTCCACGAGCACGGGCAGCAAGTCCCGTAAGAACGGGGCCATGGCGTCCCGCGTGACGCGCGAGACGGTGGACAGCAGCGCGCACACCTCCTTGACGATCTGCGAGCGTAGGTCCTGCACCATGCCTTTGAGAGGCCGCAGCGTCTTCCACACTTCGGTGCTCAGACTGGCAGCCACGGTGCCGGCCGGTGGGTCCCTCTCCAGCGTCTCGAAGGCGCGCTGCATCTCGCTTAGCGCCGCCATGCGCTCCTGCCAGTTCTCGGGGTTGCGCGCCACGCGGTCCATCTCGCGGGCCAGCGCCGTCACCAGCGCCTCCTGTTACAGAGTTGTGATAAGTGTTAGCGAGGTAAGCTAGTAGTGAGCCTGCAGGGACGCACCTTGCTCATGGCCGGCGATCGCAGGGGAGCCTGATGTCGAAGCTTGGACCAAGGAATGGATACCCGAATGTGGCACAAAACGGGCACATAAATTTGTGCACGACACAAATCAGAATTGGGTCGGGCACAACTCAAACGAGAACTGCGGACGAACATTGAGATGGCTTGCCGCTGGTGATACGTGTACATGTACTGCCGATCAGGTTGCTGTCGGCAAGAAGACATGACACTTAGTAAAAGTGCGTTTTCCGTTTTCCAGAGCTCTTCGGTGCAGTTGATACCGGTACCTAATGAAGCCGCAGTCGATGGAGCATCAAACCGAACTGGAGCTGGGTCTTCGGCTCCAGTTTGATGTGGCAGCTGAGGGCAAAACGTAACCAGCAGAAACACAAGAAACAACCTCATGAGCATCACGTCCTTCGTACTTGCAGAGTTTGCAATACAGACACGCACTCGAGACGCAGCAACTTATACTGGGAACACCTCGTTAGAGGCTGTAGACAGCCCACCCAAGATTACTTCCACGGTACTGCGTAAGCGTAACCTGGGTCAACATTCGTGTAACATGTCGGCATTGCTTCGGCAGACCGCAATTGTAACAGCAAAAAAACCAGCGTGTTCCCAGCCTAAGTCGCAGACGATCTAGTGACACGAGCTTACAGTAATGAGCGAGAGACGCTCTACTTCGACTGCTGCTGCACAGCAGCGCACGGGCCGCTCGGCATCTCAAGCTTTGCTCCCCAGCTCGACACGTTCGTCCGCGCGCGCATAAATTGCAGACGTGCCGGATCTCTTTTCTGCTTGGTCGCAGACAGTGGGGGCGCTGCTTGGGATCGGCTTGAATCAAGTGGCGAGCACTCGAAGAGCGTGCGCGGACGAGGGCGGACCAGACTCTCCAGACACTTTTGCAGCGCACTGGTGGTTGCATGTTGAGCATTGCGGTGGTCGCTGGACACCTTGCCAGTTTGTCAGCTTTGTTGATAACGCAGCACCGTCTCTACAAGCGGGATGCGCATCTGAGTTCATCGGCGACTTTCCCCGATTGACGAGGCTTTCTTTTTTTTTTCCCGCTTGGCGCGCCGTACAAACTTCGCTCGCAGCGAAGTTTGTACGCAGCGGTTAGCGATTAGGCGCAGCGAAGTTGTACGGCGCCGAGCCGGGGGGAGCTGATGGCGTGCGACAGCGCCTGACCGGAGCTGCTGCCGTTGTCGCGAGGTACAGGCACCGCCGCACCTGAGCGGCGCAGACGCGGGCAGCCTTCCTGCTGGAGGCACTCCTGTCCACTGCAGCAGCAGCACTCGCTCCGGCGCATGGCGCTGGGGCCGACACGCTCAGCGCACTGCTGTAATCGCCAGCTGGAGTGACGGTCATGCGCGAAGCGCTAAAGCGACTTGGGTGTTTAAGTCGCCGCGTCTATCCCGCTTCCGCTTCAGCTGACGTGAAGTTTCGTTGACTCAGGTGCTTGCTTTGAAGGGCTTGCTTGTGAAGGGCTCCTTCCTCCCGCAGCTATCGGCGCTCATTTGACAGCGCCAAAACGACACGCGCCAATTCGTTTAACAAAGCACCAAGCGCGGAGCTCGGCTCGCCGCCAAGGTCTCGGCGACAATGGCTGAGAACGGTTGACGCTGACTACGGCTGGCGCCTCGCTCTGCGCTCGGTCGAGCTTGGCAGAGTCCGAAACGGGCGTCCTGCTGGCGCCGCCAGCGTGACCCGCCAGCAGCAGGCGATTCGACACATCAGCTTCGCTCTGGCAGCAATATGTTGGGACGCATGCCGGTTGGGACGCATGCCGGTTGGGACGGCCATTCCGGCCAGCAGGCAATCAATCGCCTTTGTCGCCGCCATGTTCGATCAAGGCAACTCGGCTTCCTTCACGAGGTCAGGAACGATGCAGTCGAAAAGCGCCACTAGATACCGTAGCGGCCGGCAACACTTGCGCTTTGTATGCACGAAGCTTCGAAAACCCACTGCCACTGGAGGCGAGCTGCTCTTAGAGACGATCTGACCAATCATACGCCAGTACAGTACATGTACCTACTTTTTCCGCCCTAGCGCATCCCCCTTTTTCGAGCGTCTCGCTAAATAACCCCCCCACAGCGAGTTCTCCCCAGCGTCACGCACATACAATTCATACCTATAGCTTTGCCGGCAGCAGTAGTGGCGGTGGTGCCCCCAGCTGCCGTGTCAGAAGGCAGCAGCGCGTTCGCTGCGCCCGCGATCTCTGCCCGCTGTCTGCATCATGTACTCGCTCTTGATAGGCCAAAATGCGTAACCATTCGGACCAATCCGCGCGCAAAGAAGAGACTTGGCTTCTGTATTCCCCTCGGCCGGCTCCAGCCGTGGCCGTGGCCAGCACAGTCTCACACTCGCGCCATTAGCGACGAGTGACGCAGCCGCTTCTTGCCCGCCCTCACCCGCGTCCGCGCGGATCCGCCGCCTCTGACAGCCCAGCAGCGCAGACCTTCAGATCCTCAGTCCTCACGCCGCGCGCCTCCCGCCGGATGATGCGAGACGTGAGCGCGCGCTTCAAGTACAGCGAGCGCGAGTTCCGCAAAGGCAGCAGCGCCGCCGCCAGCAGCAGCAGCAGCAGCGACGACGCTGAGAACAAGCCGCCGCCCGCTGCCTCCAACGCCGCGCCCAGCAGCGCGGACGATAAAGCGTCACTGCCCGCCGCCGGCCCGTCGCGCGAGCTCATTCACAGCCACATCCGAAGATACTACCGCGACGTGGACGCCGCCGCCAAGGCCGCTAATACCGACTGGGAGGCTGTGAGCGCGCGCATCCGCCGCGACCTGGCGCCCTACAGCGTGCTTAAGCTCGGTGGATTCTCGTTGGGCGACGCCTGCACGCGCCTGCTGGGAGACGTGCTGGCCCACGGCGACTCCAAGCTGCGCACGCTCGACCTGGGCTTCAATCGCCTCACGGACAAGGGCGCCACCCAGCTGGCCCAGGCGCTGGAGACCAACAAGTCGCTCGAGAGCTTGTACCTCTCGGGCAACGAGATCGGACCCGCAGGCGCCCGCGCACTCGCGCACGCGCTGACCAAGAACACGCAGCTGCGTAGCCTGCACCTCAGCGGCAACAACATCGGAGAGGAAGGCGCGCGCTTTCTGGCGGACGGCATTTCAGGTAACGCAGCGCTCAGGGCACTGTATCTAGGAACGAATGGCATCGGCGCGGCCGGCATGCAGAGCCTGGCCACGGCGTTGACGCAAAACACGTCGCTCGAGGACCTCACGCTGGGACAGAACAGGGGCGGAAGTGCAGGAGTGCGCCATTTGGCGTCGGCGTTTGCAACGGGCCACGTAGCGCTGTCGACGTTGGAGTTAGGGAAGAACGGCGTGGACCAAGAAGGCGCCATCGCCCTGGCGCGCTCGCTGTGCGGCGCGAATCGACTTCAGAACTTGTACATGGACCACAACCCGCTGGGAGACGTGGGCGCAAGCGCCTTTGGAGCATTGCTGGCCCAGAACTCGGAGCTGCGTGTGCTGGACCTGAGCTACACGCAGATGTCGTTGTTGGGGCTACGCGAGCTCAGCGTCGTGGGGCTGGCCCGCAGCCGCGCGCTGCTGTGTCTGCTTGTGGATGGCCACGATTGGGCGAGCACTCAATACATGAAAAAGAATCAGCACCCGAGTCTCAACGGAGCGTCGCTCGCCACCAAGGGTGCCAACAACTACGCCGCGTCCTGCATCGTGGGCGCTATTAACGCCAACTCTCACTCGGTGCTGTTCAAGCTGACCGGCGTGGACCTGAGCCTCGTTGTGGCAGTGCCTGCACCCTCCAGTGACGGCCGAAGAGAATCAGATACGCTGAGTCGTAATGAACTGGTGCTCAAGGGGCTTCACGATGCACGAGCTGCCGCACAGATCGCTGCTACGGCGTCAGGCATTCCGCCCAGTCACAAGCGAAAGACCACAGAGGAAACAGGAAACACAGCAGCAGATAGGACGTCAGCAGGTGGGACGGATTCAGGTGCGGATAGCGACGCTGGCGAGAACGCGTCGCCCGTGGTGCAGCACCCCAAGTTCCAGAAGCTTGAGGGCAGCTTCAAGGCCGGTTCGTCGTCAGGTAGTATTAGTAGCGCCAACGGAGGTAGCGGTAGTGGCTCGCGACCAGGAAGCGCCAACGCGCTGCTCGGGCTGCTGCCCCCTCCTCACAACGGGCCAGGCAGCGGTGCACCAGCAAACGGCAGCGGAAGCAGCTCTCCATCCAAGACGAGTAGCAACCGGCCGCCGCGTGTGATTCGGATCCCGTCGCGTGGGTCAATGGGCCGCTTCCCGCGCTCAGGAGGGTCCTGCGAAAAGCGCCTTTCGCTCAAAAGCCCGCGTTATGAGAGCACGATGGAGGTCCACGTCCGCAAGGTCATTTCCGACATCGCCAAGCTGCCGTTCAATGCGGACGAGTTCGAGACGCTGCAGACGTATTACTTGGGCGGCCGGTGCTCGACCGGGTCGAGTGGATGCAGCGACTGGGGGGTCGACGACGTGACGGGCGAGCCGACTCCGTGTCCTGCCTGCCGCTCCAGTCGTTTGGCGCAGTATCGTCGTACGATGGTAAGTTTGTTGTGTTCGTGTTGCGTTGTTCGTGGCTTTGATCTAATGGTGCATTGTCGATTGTCATTACGGTCGATGCAGGCGCTCAAGACGCGGCTCGAAGCTGCAAAGAAGGCGTCCGATGACGTGCTGCTGGTGCTGCTGCGTCAGCTTCACTACCTCGTTGGCGCGTTTCAGAACGTGGAAAACGCCGTTCAGACCATCGACGACATCCTCGTGTCGGCACATCAGGGGGCGGACGAACCGCAGCAACACTTTTTCGGCGCGCCGGCGCCCACGCAGAAGGCGGCCGGCCAGCAGCCCACCCAGTAGAACAGCAGCGAGCGAGGCAGGCCGTCTGGAGCCCCTGCCAACACCGACGCCCGTTTCTCGAGCCCTACAGCACAGCTCGATTCCGTGGCGGAGACGAGCACGATAGGAAGCCAGACAGCGATGCCCGAAGGCATAGGACAGTATTTATCAGTCGACCACCACCCCAGCGCCATTATAAAGTTAATTCGGCTCAGTCGCTTCGGCCACTTTAGCCACTTTAGCACCTGGCGCTGGCCACGTACGAGCTTCATGGCATCGTCGTCGTTGACACGAAAAGTCTCGTTGTGTCAATTGTGTCATCGATTTTTCTTTTCATCCAATCAAAACATTTTCGTTGCCTATTTCAGCCAATGTATGCACGTTACGACCATCCCAGCCCCCATGTTGCGTGGTCGGGAAAGGCTCCATGCTTCACTCCATTTTCGCAAAAGGCGAGCCAAGAGTAGACCCGGAGTATCAGCAGACATGAGCGGCGTGAGCGTGCTGGACAAGACGCCGCGCGTGGCCGAGGAGACGGCCAAGTACCCGCGTGCCGAGCAACTGGGCGCGCGCGAGCTGCGCTACGGCACGGCGGGCTTCCGCGAGGACGCGGCGCTGCTGGTGTCCACGTGTCACCGCATGGGCATGCTGGCGGTGCTGCGCTCCAAGAGCGCAGGCAAGATCGTGGGCGTGATGATCACGGCGTCGCACAACGCGGCCAGCGACAACGGCCTGAAGCTCATCGACCCCAAGGGCGACATGCTGAGTCAGCAGTGGGAGGCCTACGCGGCCCAGCTGGCCAACGCGGCGCAGGACAAGGTGGTGGAGGTGCTGGACGCCATCGTGGCGGCCGAGAAGATCGACCTGGACCAGACGGGTAACGTCTTCATCGCCAAGGACACGCGGCCGTCCAGCGAGCACCTGGCTGAGCTGGCACGCGAGGGTGCGCTCGTCATCGGCGGCAACGTGCTGGACTTCGGCCTGCAGACCACGCCGCAGCTGCACCACCTCGTGCGCATGGTACGGTGGACTTTGAGCCTGCTGTACGTAGGGAGGATAAACGTATTGAGCTGTTGTTTGCTTTGCCGTTGTGCAGTGGAACTACGAGCAGTACAACAAGGGCGACTGGGCGTCCGAGGTCGGCTACTACAACATGCTGAGCGACGCCTTCAAGCAGCTCACGGCCACGCACGACTCCAAGGTGGGTGCTGTCTTTCAGTGCAGGGATATTGGATGGCTATTGACTTACATGAGAGATGTTGCTGTCTGTCGCAGCGCCTGGAGACGCGCCCACCGCTCTACGTGGACTGCGCGCACGGCGTCGGCGCGCTGCAGATGGTCAAGCTGGCCAAGGACCTGGGCGACTCGCTCCGTCTCGAGATCGTCAACGCGCCCAGCGATGGCGAGCTCAACTCGCAGTGCGGCGCCGAGCACGTCGAGAAGTCGCGCCAGCCGCCGGCGAACATGTCCCGCGACAACGACCGCGGCAAGCGCTACTGCAGCATGGACGGCGACGGCGACCGCGTGGTGTTCCACTACTTCGACGACGAGGGCACGTGGCACTTGCTGGACGGCAACAAGATCGCTTGCCTGTTCGCCGAGTTCCTGGCCGACAAGCTGCACGCGCTGGAGCTGGACCAGGAGGGCGTGACGTTCGGCTGCGTCATGACTGCGTACGCCAACGGCGCGGCGACTCAGTACCTGCAGGCGCAGGGCATCCGCGTGGAGCAGGCGAAGACCGGCGTCAAGTTCTGCCACGAGAAGGCGACGCAGTTCGACATGGCCGTGTACTTCGAGGCCAACGGCCACGGCACGGTCGTGTTCAAGGACGCGCTTATGGACAAGCTCAACAAGTGGGAGAACACGCTGCACGACGAGCGCAAGAAGCTGGCGCTGTCGCAGCTGCTTGCGGCGTCGCAGCTCGTGAATCAGGCCACGGGCGACGCCATGTGCGACCTGCTGTTCGTGGAGGCGCTGCTCGTGCAGAAGAACTGGGGCATCGCCGACTGGGACGCCATCTACAACGACCTGCCGAGCCGCCAGACGAAGGTCAAGGTCGCGGACCGCTCCGTGATCAAGTCGGACGAGGAGGACGACACCAAGGTGCTGGCCCCGGAGAACCTGCGCTCGGCGCTGGATGAGGCGCTGCAGGAGTACGCCAACAAGCGCGGCCGCGCGTTCGTGCGCCCGTCGGGAACCGAAGACGCCGTGCGCGTGTACGCCGAGGCGGACACGCAGCAGGACGCGGACGCGCTCGCGCTGCAGTTCGCCAAGCTGGTGCACCAGCACTGCGGCGGCGTGGGCGTGGAGCCCACCAGCTTCGTGGCATAGGCAGAGAGAGGGTCGGCGAGATGGCGTTGAGTAAGTGAAGGCCGCAGTAAACAGGCAATCGTAAGACAGAAGGAAAGAGACTTTGCAACTTGAGAGTTTCTTGCCACAATCAGAAAATGTCCACAACAAGAAGCCACGAAAAACTGGAGTGTCTAACCTGGAGTGTCTAACTACAGAGCTGGATTTGCCAGGTGGTGGACAGAGTGTGTGTTGTACCGCACTTCTTGTCACTTTGCAAAATCGGACAGCAAGAAGAAGGCAAACCACAAGCCACCCATGACCGTGTGCTCTATCTGCCATGCGCAGACATCAAGCGGCCGCTTCTGCTCCGAGTGCGGCGCCCCCTTCATGACCAGCGAGGTGCAAAAGCCTCCTCCACAGCAGCGCCCGCCACCGCGCTTCCAAGAGCAAATGTCCTTCGAGGAACGCGACCAAAAAGCGCTGTTGTATCAACAGCCCGGCAGCACCAATCCCAACGCTCCACCGGCCATCCCCGTTGTCTACGTGGACGGCGATGGAGCTGCAGATCGGACTAACAGCCGCAACATGTCTTCGGCCTCCTCCGCCGGCTCACAGGAAGGCGGTCGCGGCTTCTCGTCGTCGCAGAGCGGGATCCTCAGTGGCCGGTACTCCGACCACCCCACATGCGACGTCTGTGGGCTGGCCTTCGACGTGACCAAGCGTCGACATCAGTGGTGAGTTCTGCCCGCTTCGAAGCTGCTGTTACCAATACTAACACCGTTCTTGTGTTTTTGTCTCAATCGACACAGTCGCGCGTGCGGCCGCTTCGTGTGCGGCAACTGCTCGCCGCTGATGCTCTTGATCCCTGAAGGCCAGCAGATCGACGGCGCCAAGGGTTACGACCCGTCCATTCCGCAGCGAGCGTGCCTTCACTGCGCGCCAGAGTTGCGTCCATTGCAAGAGCAACTGGTGACGCGCTTCGCCAAGGCCAACGTCGAGTCGGCGCCGCACGAGGCCAAGTCTCGACTACACGTGCCGTTCTCGCCCTCACTTGAGAAGGAGTGCACCAACGCCGCCGACATTGTCGGCAACTTCTTCCGGAACGACTCGGGCGCGTCCGGGGACAGGTCCATCCCGATCTCCATGCTCGAAAACGCGCACGGCTTGGCCATCATGACGATCGTCAAGGCTGGTTTCCTTCTCGTCGGTAAGGTAGGCACGGGTATTGTTATCTCGCGTCTGCCCGACGGATCCTGGTCTGCGCCGTCGGCTATCGGGACGGTGGGCCTCGGTGGCGGCTTCGAGATCGGCGGAGAGATCGTCGAGGTCATGATCATCCTGGGCTCCCCTGCTGCCGTGCAGGTCTTCAACTCCCCGCAGGTCAACTTGGGCGCAGGCCTGGACATCGCCGTGGGTCCGTACGGACGGTCGGCTGCGGCCGCCGCGGCGATCAGCAGCTCCGGGCTCAATGGAAACTACAGCTACTCGATCAGCAAGGGCCTGTACGCTGGCATCTCGCTGCAGGGCTCTGTGATCGCAACACGGAACGATCTCAATCGCAAGTTCTACGGACAGGACCTGGAGGCGAGTGCGCTGCTTAGCGGTGCCGTCGGCCAGCCCACGGCTGCGAGGCCTCTCTACGAGGCGCTGGACCGATCCATGCGCGGCATCCAGGAGCATAAGGAGGTGATCGCCGAGCGGTCCCGCATGATGGGGCCCTGCCGCGCCTGCAGTTGCCAGGTCTTCGTGGCGCACGCACACCAGGTCTGGAACAAGAAGTGCAAAACATGCAGCCACATCCACTAGCCCCTTGGCAAATGCCAAGTAGGAATAGCAATTATAGCACGACAGCAATATATTGTCAAAGTCTCCACATGACAGATATCTAATTAACTGGTCGTACAGTGGCAAAACGCTCCAAAGTTGACAATTTTGCATGGCCGAGACCGACTATCGCTCCGACACCGCCGGCGACGCGCCCACTGCCGGCGGAATTGTCGGCCAATTGTCGGTGCTTGATCGGTTCCTGACGCTATGGATCCTTCTGTCCGCGGGCGCGGGCATCGCGCTGGGCCAGCTCTCGGCCGTGCACTCGTTCATCGAGTCGACCACCGTGGGGAGCATGAACCTGCTGGTGGGGGCGGGGCTGCTGGCCATGATGTACCCGCCGCTCGCCAATGTCCGCTGGGAACTGGCCATGGCCGTGTTCCGAGACTGGAGGCTGCTGCTGCTCACGACCGTGCAGAACTGGATGGTCGGGCCCTTCCTCATGTTCCTGCTGGCGGCAGGCTTCTTCCACCACGACTCGGGCTTCATGACGGGGTTCAGCCTCGTTGGCTGCTCACGATGCATCGGCATGGTCATGATCTGGATCGCGCTGGCTGGAGGGGACCTCGAGTACGGCGCGGCGCTCATCGCCGTCAACTCCGTCTGGACCATGGCGCTCTACTCGTTCTACGCCAGCTTCTTCCTCTCCACAATGCCCAGCGTAATGGGCATCGACGACGAGGATCAAGACCAAGAAGGACTCCACATCTCGGTCGGCGAAGTGGCCAGCAACGTGGGCATCTACATGGGCATCCCGTTCGTGCTCGGCATTTCTAGCTGGCTGGTCTTACGCCGCTGGAAGGGCAACGCTTGGTACTTCGACGAGTTCACTCCTCGTCTGGATGTACTGGCGGTGGTCGCGCTGCTCTTCACGATCGTCGTGCTGTTCGCTTCACAGAGCCAACGCATCACGACGACGTTCGACTCGGTGCTCTTCGCTATGGTGCCCTTCCTCATCTACTTTGTCGTCATGTTCTCGGGCTCCTTCTTCATGAGCCAAAGCTGCGGCGCCACCCACGCGCAGAGTGTGACGCTGGCATTCACAGCTACCAGCAACAACTACGAGTTGTCACTGGGTGTGGCCGTCGCCACCTTTGGGCTGGACTCGGACCCAGCCATGATGAGCGTCGTCGCCGCGCTCATCGAGATCCCGACCATGCTGGCGCTCGTGTATTTCTCGCTCTGGCTGCAAAAGCGGTCAAGACAAGCAGAGGGAGAACGGCACAGCAAATTGGCAAACCACTTTTCACAGTCTAAAGAGGTGGCTATTGAGTCCCCAGTTATTGTCTAAGAAGAAATAACCTTCATTTATTCACCATTTGCCGTGCTTAAACGACCAGAGCTAAGCCAGCCACCTGTACTTCATGAGGAACGTGAGGTGCAGCGCCATGTACGAGATGGCCACAAGCAGCAACGACCACATGATGACGTCGTCTCTCGCCGTCCGCGAGCGCAGCGTCGGCATCACCTCCGAGATGTTCATCGCTCCAAGAGACAACCAGAAGCTCCACGTGCCGTTGATCAGCCCTTCCAGCACGAATTGCCGTCGTGAACTCGGGTACACGAACACGAAGCCGTGCATGCGGCCAAAGTAGTACCAGGCCCGACGGTGGATGATCGAGTGGAACAGCCCGCTCAGCGCCACGTAGATGACCCCCAGACACAGCACGAACCAGAAGAGCCGCGTGCGCACCACTCCCAGCACGAAATCGCGGTTCTCGTTAATCACCAGCGCAATGAACGCCAGCAACGCCACGATCGGAATCAGTTCCAGTCCAGCGAAGACGTCGTCATCCTGACTCGTCGGCACTGTCGGCGAGAGTCTCCCCCGTGCGTTTCGAGTGAGGTATCCGCTCCGCTCCTGGCAAAGCCGCACAAACGCAGCGATCTCGTTGCTCAGAGTGTCTTTGGCCACTTCATTCTGCTGCAAACCCTCAGCTTCTTCGTCAATGCCCGCGTCCTCCACGTTGCTGGCAAAGAGCGATCCAGTGGCGCTCAGGTCGAGGAAGTTGGTGTCCACGTGCGGGTAGCGCTGGAAGCGGCCGGAGGCGCGGCCAGGAACCCACAGAAGCGACGGTGTCGACGACACCAAGTGCTGCAATACTCAAAACAGCATCAGCATGTGAGTCTCAGCAGATCGCCACGTCCCACTCATTGGGCTTACATAGTGAAGCATCTTGGGCCACGTCTGCACGTCCACGCGGACGACGCGGAGCTGCGCAGCCGGCAAAGTCTCCGCTGCGAGCTGCACGGCCGTCTCCACCAGCTCCGCGTGACGTACGCAGGCCTCCTGGGCAGCAATCGATACTTGTGCTGTCTTCGCGTCTTCGTCCTCGTCTTTCTCGCTGAAACAGGTCGAGATCGGCGTGAAGAAGAGCAATAGGGGCGTCACGCGGCTTCGGGAGAGCAGGAAGCGCTCGTACTCGGCCCAGACGAGCGACGGATCGGCAGATTCCTGCAGCGCGAACAGCGGTGACGCGTCGAGGGATTGGAGGGGGGCATCGGGGTCAGGAGAAGCGGCGGCGGAGACTGCGGCAAGGCCGCAGAACGCGGTCGCGAGCCTTGCCATTCCTATTGACGAAGGCGGTCCCGGATGGCCTTGATTATGGTACATTTGATAGGATCGTATGGTACATTTTGAAATGAGTTAGGATCGGTCATCTAGTGCTTCGCAGCGAGCCGCTCGAAGCCGCCCAGCACGGCGTCCACGTCGTCGTGCTCCGCGCAGAGCTCCTCGATCTCCGCCGGTGTGAACCTCTGCGACGAGAGCTCGAAGGCCTCAGCCAGCCGCTGGGCCTGGCTGTCGTCCAGCTTGGCGACGCAGAAGTACTCGATCATCTGCTGGACGTGCGTGCAGCCCATGTAGCTCAGCAGCAGCTTCTTGTTCACTCGGCCGGGCCGCACGAGCGCCGGGTCCAGCTTCTCGGGGTGGTTGGTGGTCATGACGACGATGCGGCCGGGACAGTCGATCACGCCGTCCAGCACGTTCAGCAGCCCCGACAGGTTGAGCTTGTCGTTGCGCGCGTTGTACTTCTTCTCGTCCTCGAGACACGCCTTGATCATCGACGACACGAGCTTGTCGTCGTCGGACGGCGCGGGCTTCTCGGCGTCAGTGGCCGCTTCAACGGGGATCTCTTCGGTCATGACGGCCGAGTTACTCGCGTCGCCCGCGCGCGCCTTGACGATGGAGGACGCGCAGTCGATGTCCTCCATGACGAACACGACGTCCTCAAAGTCGAGACTAATGGGCGAGTCGAGCCCCTGTACCGCGAACTTCATGTCGAAGAGCGCGTCCAGCAGCTGCTGGTTGGTCTTGATCTTGCCCAGCGAGATGGTCACGATGTGCCGCTTGGTGTGCTGCGCGACGGCCTTGATGAGGCTGGTCTTGCCCGTGCCGGGCGGGCCGTGCAGCAGCAGGCCGAGCTTGTAGGGAAAGCCCTTGATGGCGAACTTGCCAGCCTTGTTGGTGAAGTTGTCGAGCAGCTGCACCACCGTCTCCTTCTCCTCGAAGAAGAGGTTGTCGAACGTCTTTTCCTCGCCCAACGCGTACCGCTTGTAGTTGACCACGGGCGCGGCGCTGTCGCCCCCTTCGCCGCTGCTGGCGGGGGTGCCCGCGTCGCTCTGGATGTAGAAGTAGCGGGCCTTGTCCTCCACGTGCTTGCGGCGCTCGATGGCCTGGTACTTCTTGAAGGCCCGGTCGATGACGGCGTCGATGCGCTTGGAGGCGTCGGGCAGACTCGACTCGAAGCGGAAGTTGACGGTGGACTCCTGGACCGTCACCTTCTTGCCGCCGGCGTCGCCGGAGCTCGCGGGCGCGACGGTCTCGTGCTTGAAACGCACGCCCGGCTCGATCTCGATCCACTCGTTGAGCGGGGGCAGCGCCTCGACGTTGAGGCGGTTCACCTCGCCGTAGCAATCGTCGTCACTGTCGCTGTCGTCGTCGCTGTTGGCGGACGAGTCGGAGCCGGCGGTGGAGCAGTCGGACGCGCCGTCGATTGACGCGCTCTTGGCGCTCTTCCGGGTCTTCTCGAGCAGCTCGTACTTCGCGTTCTTGGCCTTGAGGTCGAGCACGTCGGCCAGGTAGAGCGAGATGGCCTTCTGCAGCAGGTGGTTGGTCTGCTCGTGGTCCCAGACCTTGCCCCAGCGGTTGAAGCGCTGCTTGACCTCGATGACCCGCGTGACGCAGCGCTCGGCCTTCTGCGGGAAGAGCAGGTGGCCCAGCATGGCGAGCAGCGACTGCGGCGACTGCTGCACGTAGGCCACGACCTTCTGGATGAGCAGCGGCACGAGCATGCAGAGCAGCGTGTCCAGCAGCACGTTGTGCGTGCGGAGGGTGTTGATGAGCCCGAACTCGACGGCCGTGGAGCTCATGGCGAAGGTTGTTGTATCAGCAGAGGCGGAGTGAGGGGCAACAGTGCGTGGCAAGGCACCAATTTGGAAATGATCTCTGGAAAGCTCTTGAATCGGGCGTCAGAGGTTTCTCGAAACAACGAGGGAAAGTATCGGTGTCATTGTCATGCCAGTCAGTTTGTTGCTGTTGTGACGTGGTGAACCCATTTGGTCGAAGAGGTGCGCCCGTCGCCAGCCAATCCGCTGCGTTTTTGAAGTTGCCGTGAGTGATGGTGGGTTGAGTCCTGTCAGACCGCATATCATGCATTGCCGCCGGGCATCGGAAACAAGGGTCCTGATTGCATGAAACCATATTCCGATACAAATTGGAGGCCAGACAGCAAACATAACAATAAGCAGGTTAACAGACAGCACGATTTGACCATCATTCACGACTTTTCGCTGATCGAAGCGCGCCATATGATACAGGGGCCGCCAAAAAGGCAACTTCTTGACGAAGACAACGAGGGCCACCAAAAGGACCACCAGGGCCGGGTACAACTCAGCACGGAATTGCCATTGCAGCCCGCACTGTTCAATTTGCCAGCTATTTGCCACACCACCGTGTCAAAGAATACCCAGCCACTTCACGCCAACACAACCGCCATGGACTACACGACCGAAGCAAATTCACCATTGCATCCGACGGACGAACTCTTGCGCGGCTTCAGCACCGGCTACGTGGTGGTGGACGCCTTCGTGTGCCTCCTAGTGTCACTGCTGCTGCAGCAGTTCATCGCGTCGCTGCAGGGCTCGGGCGAGTCGCTACTTGGTCGCCTGTATACACTGCTGTTCGGCCAGGCCGAGCCGGAGGGCGTGTACCGCATCATCGGCATCACGCAGCGCTTCAGCTCCGATGGCTGCAAGATCTGGGACTACGAGCAGAAGAACCACCTGCTGCAGAAGGCCATCTCGCTCTACCTGGCCGACGTGCTGGATCTGACAAACAAGGACGCCAAGTACGACTTGCTGCACCGGCCGCAGAAGAAGAAGCAGGCGGCGTCAGATGGTACCGACGACAACGACGACGGCGACACGAGCGTGTCCTCGTTCGACTCGGAGGAGGAGTACTGCGGCGCCGTGGACGGCCTGTGCTGGGAGGCGCTTCCCCAGGAGAACGAGTGGATCGAGGTGGAGGAGGGCGTCAAGTTCAAGCACGAGACCGTGGAGCCCGAGGACAAGGACGAGAAGAAGTTCAAGATGCTCACGGAGACCAACGTCAACTTCAAGTTCTTCTCGACGCTCCCCGACGGCTCCGAGCGCATCGACGAGCTCATCAAACACGCGTTCAAGAAGTACCAGGACATGGAGCGCCAGCGCCACACAAAGGACACGCTGCGCTACTACTACATCCAGACTGGCGGCCCCAGCCTTCTGGAGAAGGAGGCGCGCGTGACGTACAAGCGGTACGCGTTGGGCGAGGAGAAGACGTTCGACAACCTCTTCTTCGACGAGAAGGAGACGGTGGTGCAGCTGCTCGACAACTTCACCAGCAAGGCTGGCAAGTTCGCCATCAAGGGCTTTCCCTACAAGCTCGGCCTGCTGCTGCACGGCCCGCCCGGCACGGGCAAGACCAGCCTCATCAAGGCCGTCGCGCAGCACACCAAGCGACACATCGTGACCATCTCGCTGGGCAAGATCAAGACCAACCAGCAGCTGCTGGACGCGCTCTTCGACATGAAGTTCGCCGTGCAGGGGCTCGATTCGCCCGTGGAGATGGACTTCGAAGACGTCGTGTTCGTCATGGAGGACATCGACTGCGCATCGTCCATCGTGAACGCCCGCGACGACGGCGATGCGAAGGCGAGCAAGGCCGACCGCATGTTCGACAGCCAGAAGAAGGCGATGGGGGAGGACCCTGCGGATGGCATGGCCGGCCTCATGGGCCCCATGCTTAAGCCGAAGGGCATCGAGGACAAGCTCAACCTATCGGGGTTGCTGAACGTGCTGGACGGCGTGATCGACTGCCCGGGACGCATTGTGATCATGACCACGAATCACCCGGAGAAGTTGGACCCGGCACTGGTGCGGCCCGGGCGAGTGAACAAGAAGCTGCTTCTGGGGCGTATGGGCCCCAAGCAGGTGCGGGAGATGGTCGAGTACTACTGCGACTCGCGTCTCTCGGCGCAGCAGGAAGCGCGTCTGGGAGCCATTTTCGGTGAAGGCAGGACGCAGTTCACACCTGCGGAGGTCGAGGAGTTCTGCGCCGAGTTCGACGACGTGGACTCGATTCTGAGCGGGCTCGAGCGAGCTCACGCGGCGTAAAAGTACAGCCACGCCGCGATATTTTCAAACTCGAATACAATAGATATTTTACTGTCGATTGAAGTTGTTGCTGTCACGAGAGGATGAAAAGGAATTATCATCTTTTTCTTGGAACTGTTAACTTGATATCCAAGGACGAGAAGGAACTGCCCAAGTTGATCTGAGCGATACTGGGAACACCTCATGAGAGACTGTGGACAGTCCATCCAAGATGAATTCCACGGTACTGCGTAAGCGTAACCTGGATCAACATTACATGAGAATAAATAAAAGTTTGCTTCGAATGTCATTTCGTACATATACACACGGCTTTCTTTCTGTCGCAATTGTACATATACATGTATGAACAAAACAAAACTGTGTTCCCAGCCTAAGTTGCAGACGCTCTAGTTAACGGGAAGCTATAATAGTTTTTGATCGATGTTAAAGGCACTGAGTGGAGTGCACATAACCGGTCCACCACGTTACCCGAGGGGTGTACTTGTAGGCACTCGTCTGCCTTTAGGCACTTTGAAGCTACCGTACATCTTACCAAACAGATCCCGAAGCAGCACGTCACACATGATGTAGTACTTGGATTTAGGTGCTTGGAGCGGGTCAAACACCGTGATCGACCTGCTCTCACGGCGAAAGTCAAAACTGACTCCGCACCAGTGGTTGTTGTCCACATGGAGAGCCAGCAGCACGTAGCTGTTTGCGGTGTTGAAGGGGTCACCCGTAGTGACGTGACGCAATTTGTCTTCCCGCGCCTTAGACTGATGAAACATCGGGTCAATTATCCCGATCTGTCGATAGTCGCGCTGAAGAAAAGCCATTCCGTGTCCCATGCAAGCATCATCTGCCCAGCGGTTTCCGCACAGGGAAAGCAGCGAGACATAGGGCGTACTCCCCAATAGAATGGATCGTCCACCACGCAGCTTCATTCGCTTGATTGTATGTTCTCGCTCAGCAGTGTCGTCGCTGATGCCATCCGATAACTCGGCTGGTACTGAAATGCGCTTGGTGGTCGTGTTAACCGCCCAATTTGCTGCTTCTTCCGCTTTCTCCAGGTTTTCCATTGCGCAGTGCCATCGCCCCATGGTATTGATGTCCTTGAGCATGTAAATACCGAACCGAGGAACCCGAACGCCGACACTATCTTCGCCACAATCAGTCTCGATGCCATTTCGGAACTGCGTGATAGAGTTTTGAGCTTTCGTCACATACCAGCGCGGAAATACGTAGCGAATGTCGGTTTCACACTCTTCCGCTGTAAATATTCAAGCAATCGGCTTCTTTGACTGTGGTAGCGATCGTTCAGAGAGTGTCTGCATTGCTGTCTGGATGTCGCTGTAGCTGTAGTCTTTATCAAATCGCTTCGCGAGACGTTGCAAGTTCGGGACTTGTGAAAGTGTTCCTTGCACTAACTTGGCGGCCTTTTCCTTTCCACGAGCCATTCGACTCTTCTTCGCGGGAACGTTTTGCTGCTTTCTCACTTTGGGACGGCCTCGGCTCTTGGAGCTTTTCGTGACAGTGAACAATGACGGGCGAGAAGAATCCGATCCTTCGCTCGCTGAACTTGCGGGGTGTCGCTTGGTCAAGATACTGGATTGAGGCACTTCGGCGACCCACTTCTCAGCATCTGCAGGGGTTTCAGCATCTCCTTCAGTACGTTTTGTTACTCCATCTGTACCAGCAGCGCCTTCAGTCACTTCATTCGTACTGGCGGTGCCTCTAGTCAGTTCACTCGTACCATCAGTACCTGTAGGTACATCTACAGTTACTTCAGTGCCTGTAGGCACCCCAGTGGCACCTGTTGCTATTTGAGCCTCCCTTTGTATCATTGCAGTTGCAGCCATATAATCACCTAGAGAATCGATCAGCGTCGGCAGGGTTTTGGGCACTTCATCGCACGATCCATCTTCATCTTGCTCATCGAGATCTTCTTCTCCCAATACCACGCCCTTCGGTGCCGCTGTTGCTTGACCAGCCGTGCTGACGGTCACATGATCAGTACGTGTCGCGTGAAAGGTATCCATCAGCGATTCGTCATGACTCACACATGGTGAAATACCATCCTTAACGATCTCTTCGAACTTGCCCAAAAGCCGCCAACATTGCATTGAAGACAGTAGTTCCATTCCTGCTCATGATGTCGGCGATTTGATTGCCTCGTCGACAAGCTGTTGTGAACTTGGTGGCGCCGTTGAGGACCTCGTGCCTGCTCGATGCCATCATTGACTCACGGACTTGAAAAGATTTACGGGTCACTTGATCTTCGGGGGCATCTTCCTCTTTGGCGGGTTGATTCAACTTGCACGATAGCCTCCACCGAGGCGCAATGTACCGAATTGGAATAGCGCTCTTTCCATTATTGAGCAGTCTCCAGTACATCACGTGCCGACATGGAAGTAGCGTGGTGCGCATAAACACACAGGAGCAGCGGTATTTCTGGAGCAGCGTAGATGTCAAAGGTTACAGTAATATTAGTCAGAGTCGTTCATTTAGCAGCGAAACCTCCGCCACGTACCGACGTGATAACTACGCTGTTCCCCTCCCGACACGACGAAATAGTTGTCGTGGCTTCACGGATATCGTAGTGTGTTGCGCGATCCTTTGCCATCCAGTACTGGCTTTCAATCTGACGATAGGCATGCGTGCTGACCTCTCGAGATAGTCGATTGAGCTCTTCGTCGGCACCTTGATATTGCATGTATCCCACAGCAGTGATCTTCTTGCTGTACTCCATCTCCGCCAATGCCTGCAGAAAAATGAGCGTATCGACGCATTCATCAAGAGGCATCTCGGGTTTCAAGATCTCTTGATATGGCCCCACGAAGTCTCGAGCCTAGCCACACAAGAGAAGGAGACATTAGAATTTCATGTAACATCAGCATTGATATCTTGCACGCTTACCTATTGTTGGTGTGATTACCGAGATGTGGCACGTCGGAACGAGCGTACAGAGCCCACCGCTCTTTTTGCTGGTCCCAATTCTTCATGAAGTACCGAAGAAATGGGTGCTTCGGCTTGTCATCATGTCAACCGTGTCTTCAACTTGATCATTGTCAAAGCTGCTAGGTCCACCGTATTCACTCTTGGCCATTTCCGTGCGGATGTATTTCTTCAGATGGAAGTGGCAGAGGATTACTTTGGCTTGAGGAAAATGCGATTCCAGCAAACTCAACTCGCTCATATCTTTGTCGATCACGATCACACGAGCTTTATCCCACGAAGGATTCGAAAACTTGAACGCCTCGATAGCATCCGTTAGACACCCCGCACTCTCGTTTTCCATCAAACTGTGCTGCACGTATTGTCCCTGTCAAGCAACAAGTACCATTAGTACAAACAATTGACACATAAGTACATATATGCACACATCAAGTACACAGGGCACCTAAATGTGCCTACAGGCACATGCACTTACATGGCCGTACACATCCTGTATCATGAATGAGAACAGCTTGTATCTGGAGTCATTTGTGTTGTGAGTCGTGTCCACCAACAAAACCTCGGGAAAAGCCTTGAACCGCCGCCGCATCTGGCGCGTCTGCAATGTGATTGTTTGCGCCAACGACCGATCATCAATATACACAGTAGAACGGTTCCCACGGCGCTGGCAGAATCCCCGCAGAAGCGTTTCCAGACGCTGCTCGACGGTTTCGCATCCACGGCGCTCTTCCCTCATTCTTGCGACCATGTTGTGGACATCCCGAAAGGTCACATTCTTGCCTGCATAACATTGCAATGAAGCACATCAGAAACTGAGAAGATAATCATTAGCAGTAAGCTTCTGAAGTACTTTACCTGTCTTGGCGCGAAGGAACTGCACGATTCGCTTGGGCTTGAAGCCAGCGGACTGCAGCACATCCACAAAGGCAAGAAGAACAGGGTCTTCATCCCTTCGCGTCCCCGGATGGTTTTCTTACGCTGCTGCATGTTGTGGTCCGTCGAGTAGCCCGTGATACCAACCATGAACTCTTGCGTCTCGGTATTCCACGTCACGGCGGCCTTTATGTCGGCCTTGCATTCCGTCGACTTGTTGAATACGCTCTTGCGCTGACCGGTGCTTCGACTCTTGCGACGCCATCCGTGGGTGCAAATGAGTTTCGCCCTATACGTCTTGAACGCTTCGGGGACTAGCTCGGGCGACGAATCAGCCCCAGCTTGCGCCTTGATTTCTGCATTGCGGCGGGCTACTGACGTGGAGCTGCGCAGTCGGAAGAGCTGGTGTGTGTCCGCTTGGTACACCTTCAGGTACTCATAGAAAGCCTCCCAGCTTTCGTGCCATTCCTTGCTTATCGGGGGGCTCTTCCACGTCCTGGCTGACGGCACATGCGTCTCTGGATTGCTTCCACTCATGTCCCTGCAGCGGGCAGCACGTTAACAGGCAGCGAGCAGCACGTCAACATGTTAGAGAGGCATATACACCAAGCAAGCACCAGCAATCGCACGTACGCCGATTTTAGCGTTGTCAGTCCTCGCCGTCGCTTTGCGTCCAAGAGCGAAGAAACTCCAAATGAGTGCCAGTAAATCTTTGGAGGACGGGAGAAAGGGGGAGGAGGGGGTGTCACGTAGGACGGGAGAGAGGGAACGGAGGGGGTGTCACGTTCTCGATTTTGAAATTTCGAAAACACCCGTAAGCTATCGAAGTATTTTACGCCAGAAGAACCGTATCACTCCATTTAAATACGATCTCACTCAGTGCCTGCAGTCAGTCTCGTAGTTTTTTTTCAATTTGTTCCAGGGGAATAAAAATGTGAGGTTGTTTGGCAAAAGAGACGGATGTCGTCTTTGGAAGTCATGAAAGGCACGAATCCTAAGCAGTTGATTATTGTAGATTCTACCCAAAATTTCCACCGGCGATTCGTTCAAAGAGGCCGCCGAATCGCCGCGCTTGAGTCTACTATAGGACCATCACTAAGTACGAATGATCGCCTTGGGCGAAGAGCCCAACATGGCAAATTTGGCGCAAGATTCACAATATCAAGTGAAGATATATTAAATGCCTCCTATCCGTCGTGGAATATCGAAAAGGTTAATGGCAGCGATGCCGATAGGAAAAGAAAGGAAAAGGGAGCAAATTTCCAACTCAAGGCTTGATGATATCCATTCGATGAATGTACCTTTGGCAAGGTAATAACATTACAAAACAAATTACATTTGTACCCTCACCACTCAATTCGGATCAGCGAACCGCGGAAAAATCTGTTGCGGTTGCCTTTGAACCAGGAAGTATACAAAAGCCGCGACTTCGCACGGAACAGCTCTGGATTTTACGTTAATCGCCAAAGGCGTGATCCTAAAGCTGCTGGCGTTGTGAATCTTCCTTGGTTGAAAGGTTGGCAATTTGTTGGATATATTACTTCTTCGATTTGTTTCGTGTAGTTGTTCCTAAATAGTTAAGCAGAAAAGCAAAGGCAACACAGGGGCTTAGATAAGTATGTTGAGAATATACAATACTGTAGCAAAGCACAAGAGTAGAAGAGCACAAGAACAACTGGTTAAGTCCAGAGTTAAAGCAAAAAACAACAAATATACTCTAAAGACTTGCGGTGCATCTGCTGCGCCGGCCTCGCAGCGCAGCATCTGCACGGTATGTTCGACGGCCAATTCATAATCTCCATATCCTGCAGCTCGTTAACGATGGCACATGTAGCTTTCCGTTTGACCGCCTCGTGCAGATCCAAATTGCACCACCCAGAGCTGCATGTTGTTTGAAGGCAGATAAAATCTAAAACGTTGCGCGAGTACAGATATAATCAGTAATATTGCGGGAATGAATTATTTTTCACAGACAATATAGGATATTCGCGTCTACTCTTTTCTACAAGTTTTTAATGCTATTGTTTTCTGGATGGATCAACATTCAGGTACAGAAATTATCTTTGTACGGCTATGTGATATGAAGAGCTCTTCTGGCAGTCTCAGAAGACGATGCTACTGAATTCAGCAGGGTATACATTATGAACGTGTTCTAACCTCGTTGCAATCATGGGATGCACTCTGGATTAAAATCCAGAGAATTAACCATGCGTTTACTTTCTATGGCTCGAAGAATAATACTGGCAGCAGCTTCAAAACGAGAAGCACATCAGGTATCTTCGACCGCATACAAAATTGCTACCCAACCACATGAGAGACTACCCAATACAAATGATACTAATCAACCACTTAGAGTTATCGAGATAATCGCCTCTGAAGGTGATCATTTTCATACATAAGCGAAAATGAATTTTTTGTAAATGATTTTCACTCGTACAAAGCGTTTAAGCACTCTCCGTCGGTTGCTTTTCACACGGGCTATCGAACAAATACACGTCTCAAAATAATTGAGCACATATTGCCGCCACAGTCCCCAAAAATATGTCGCCATTTTGGTTGCTTGAATATGGAGAAATATTTTTGAGCCACCGTCACTCAATGAATATTGAACATTTTACTGGGATAGCAGATGGCCTGAAGGGCGACGCTGCACAGCCCAAATCAGGTTAATTCGCGCCACGGTAACTGAAGCCGGTAACTGAAGCCGGTAACTGAAGCCGGTGACTGAAGCCGGTAACTGAACCCGATAACTGGAGCCGGTAACTGAAGCTGGTAGCTGAAGCCTGTTTTGAAACTTTTAAAGCACTACCGGTATATGCGGTATACTGAACAGGAGACCAGTGTCGAATGATGGCCGCTGGCTACAGTTGGCTACAGCAAGTGTGCTATGTATTGTGAATTGGCCAATTGCCCATTTACAATTCCCAAGATATTTTTGTCAATCGCGCAAGGAGGTCCATAGTCGTACTTAAAAACGGGAGAATAGTCGCGATTCAACGGATGGCCCAAGAAAGTTTTGAGTAGAACCCACAATATCAACAATATAAATAACGCAAACATCAAAAACGTCACTTTGCTGCGAGTGCCATGCGAAGGCTGGGATAGGAACTAATAGCATACACGTCGCAACTTTAGATTTATACTTACAACCAACATCGAGCTAGGCTTTTTGGGCGCAGATGCTGCGGCTGCGAAGCAGGCGCAGTAGATGCGTCTTAGACCTCGAAAACGATGTCATGAATACAGGTCGGCAAAGTACAAAAATTGAAACTTTCATAAAGATAAAAAAACCACACGGTTATATCCCAGCCTAAGCATAGCCCTATTAGCAGAAATGGGCTCTAAATGAGCGCAAAACGCCCCTCTTCATGGTGATGTGCTTAAATCCCGATTCTTACTTAGGTTCATTAGTTTTTTGGTTTGACGCCGTCTCATTGAGTGTAAATAAGATCTATTGTATTCGAGTTTGAAAATATTGCGGCGTGGCTGTACTCTTACGCCGCGTGAGCTCGCTCGAGCCCGCTCAGAATCGAGTCCACGTCGTCGAACTCGGCGCAGAACTCCTCGACCTCCGCAGGTGTGAACTGCGTCCTGCCTTCACCGAAAATGGCTCCCAGACGCTCTTCCTGCTGCGCCGAGAGATGCGAGTCGCAGTAGTACTCGACCATCTCCCGCACCTGCTTGGGGCCCATACGCCCCAGAAGCAGCTTCTTGTTCACTCGCCCGGGCCGCACCAGTGCCGGGTCCAACTTCTCCGGGTGATTCGTGGTCATGATCACAATGCGTCCCGGGCAGTCGATCACGCCGTCCAGCACGTTCAGCAACCCCGATAGGTTGAGCTTGTCCTCGATGCCCTTCGGCTTAAGCATGGGGCCCATGAGGCCGGCCATGCCATCCGCAGGGTCCTCCCCCATCGCCTTCTTCTGGCTGTCGAACATGCGGTCGGCCTTGCTCGCCTTCGCATCGCCGTCGTCGCGGGCGTTCACGATGGACGACGCGCAGTCGATGTCCTCCATGACGAACACGACGTCTTCGAAGTCCATCTCCACGGGCGAATCGAGCCCCTGCACGGCGAACTTCATGTCGAAGAGCGCGTCCAGCAGCTGCTGGTTGGTCTTGATCTTGCCCAGCGAGATGGTCACGATGTGTCGCTTGGTGTGCTGCGCGACGGCCTTGATGAGGCTGGTCTTGCCCGTGCCGGGCGGGCCGTGCAGCAGCAGGCCGAGCTTGTAGGGAAAGCCCTTGATGGCGAACTTGCCAGCCTTGCTGGTGAAGTTGTCGAGCAGCTGCACCACCGTCTCCTTCTCGTCGAAGAAGAGGTTGTCGAACGTCTTCTCCTCGCCCAACGCGTACCGCTTGTACGTCACGCGCGCCTCCTTCTCCAGAAGGCTGGGGCCGCCAGTCTGGATGTAGTAGTAGCGCAGCGTGTCCTTTGTGTGGCGCTGGCGCTCCATGTCCTGGTACTTCGTGAACGCGCGTTTGATGAGCTCGTCGATGCGCTCGGAGCCGTCGGGGAGCGTCGAGAAGAACCTGAAGTTGACGTTGGTCTCCGTGAGCATCTTGGTCTTCCTCTCGTCCTTGCCCTCGGGCTCCATGGTCTCGTGCTTGAAAAGGACGCCCTCCTCCACCTCGATCCACTCGTTCTCCTGGGGAAGCGCCTCCCAGCACAGGTCGTCCACGGCGCAGTACTCCTCGTCCGAGTCGAACGAGGACACGCTCGTGTCGCCGTCGTCATCGTTGACGTCCGCGCCGTCTGAAGCGCCCTTGCTCTTCTTCTGCGGCCGGTGCAGCAAGTCGTATTTGGCGTCCTTGTTGGTCAGATCCAGCACGTCGGCTAGGTAGAGCGAGATGGCCTTCTGCAGCAGGTGGTTCTTCTGCTCGTAGTCCCAGATCTTGTAGCCATCGGAGCCGAAGCGCTGCGTGATGCCGATGATGCGGTCTACGCCCTCCGGCTCGGCCCCGAACACCAGCGCGAACAAGCGGCCCAGCAGCGACTCGCCCGAGCCCTGCAGAGACGCGATGAACTGCTGCAGCAGCAGTGACACTAGGAGGCACACGAAGGCGTCCACCACCACGTAGCCGGTGCTGAAGCCGCGCAAGAGTTCGTCCGTCGGATGCAATGGTGAATTTGCTTCGGTCGTGTAGTCCATGGCGGTTGTGTTGGCGTGAAGTGGCTGGGTATTCTTGACACGGTGGTGTGGCAAATAGCTGGCAAATTGAACAGTGCGGGCTGCAATGGCAATTCCGTGCTGAGTTGTACCCGGCCCTGGTGGTCCTTTTGGTGGCCCTCGTTGTCTTCGTCAAGAAGTTGCCTTTTTGGCGGCCCCTGTATCATATGGCGCGCTTCGATCAGCGAAAGTCGTGAATGATGGTCAAATCGTGCTGTCTGTTAACCTGCTTATTGTTATGTTTGCTGTCTGGCCTCCAATTTGTATCGGAATATGGTTTCATGCAATCAGGACCCTTGTTTCCGATGCCCGGCGGCAATGCATGATATGCGGTCTGACAGGACTCAACCCACCATCACTCACGGCAACTTCAAAAACGCAGCGGATTGGCTGGCGACGGGCGCACCTCTTCGACCAAATGGGTTCACCACGTCACAACAGCAACAAACTGACTGGCATGACAATGACACCGATACTTTCCCTCGTTGTTTCGAGAAACCTCTGACGCCCGATTCAAGAGCTTTCCAGAGATCATTTCCAAATTGGTGCCTTGCCACGCACTGTTGCCCCTCACTCCGCCTCTGCTGATACAACAACCTTCGCCATGAGCTCCACGGCCGTCGAGTTCGGGCTCATCAACACCCTCCGCACGCACAACGTGCTGCTGGACACGCTGCTCTGCATGCTCGTGCCGCTGCTCATCCAGAAGGTCGTGGCCTACGTGCAGCAGTCGCCGCAGTCGCTGCTCGCCATGCTGGGCCACCTGCTCTTCCCGCAGAAGGCCGAGCGCTGCGTCACGCGGGTCATCGAGGTCAAGCAGCGCTTCAACCGCTGGGGCAAGGTCTGGGACCACGAGCAGACCAACCACCTGCTGCAGAAGGCCATCTCGCTCTACCTGGCCGACGTGCTCGACCTCAAGGCCAAGAACGCGAAGTACGAGCTGCTCGAGAAGACCCGGAAGAGCGCCAAGAGCGCGTCAATCGACGGCGCGTCCGACTGCTCCACCGCCGGCTCCGACTCGTCCGCCAACAGCGACGACGACAGCGACAGTGACGACGATTGCTACGGCGAGGTGAACCGCCTCAACGTCGAGGCGCTGCCCCCGCTCAACGAGTGGATCGAGATCGAGCCGGGCGTGCGTTTCAAGCACGAGACCGTCGCGCCCGCGAGCTCCGGCGACGCCGGCGGCAAGAAGGTGACGGTCCAGGAGTCCACCGTCAACTTCCGCTTCGAGTCGAGTCTGCCCGACGCCTCCAAGCGCATCGACGCCGTCATCGACCGGGCCTTCAAGAAGTACCAGGCCATCGAGCGCCGCAAGCACGTGGAGGACAAGGCCCGCTACTTCTACATCCAGAGCGACGCGGGCACCCCCGCCAGCAGCGGCGAAGGGGGCGACAGCGCCGCGCCCGTGGTCAACTACAAGCGGTACGCGTTGGGCGAGGAAAAGACGTTCGACAACCTCTTCTTCGAGGAGAAGGAGACGGTGGTGCAGCTGCTCGACAACTTCACCAACAAGGCTGGCAAGTTCGCCATCAAGGGCTTTCCCTACAAGCTCGGCCTGCTGCTGCACGGCCCGCCCGGCACGGGCAAGACCAGCCTCATCAAGGCCGTCGCGCAGCACACCAAGCGGCACATCGTGACCATCTCGCTGGGCAAGATCAAGACCAACCAGCAGCTGCTGGACGCGCTCTTCGACATGAAGTTCGCGGTACAGGGGCTCGACTCGCCCATTAGTCTCGACTTTGAGGACGTCGTGTTCGTCATGGAGGACATCGACTGCGCGTCCTCCATCGTCAAGGCGCGCGCGGGCGACGCGAGTAACTCGGCCGTCATGACCGAAGATATCCCCGTTGAAGCGGCCACTGACGCCGAGAAGCCCGCGCCGTCCGACGACGACAAGCTCGTGTCGTCGATGATCAAGGCGTGTCTCGAGGACGAGAAGAAGTACAACGCGCGCAACGACAAGCTCAACCTGTCGGGGCTGCTGAACGTGCTGGACGGCGTGATCGACTGTCCCGGCCGCATCGTCGTCATGACCACCAACCACCCCGAGAAGCTGGACCCGGCGCTCGTGCGGCCCGGCCGAGTTAACAAGAAGCTGCTGCTGAGCTACATGGGCTGCACGCACGTCCAGCAGATGATCGAGTACTTCTGCGTCGCCAAGCTGGACGACAGCCAGGCCCAGCGGCTGGCTGAGGCCTTCGAGCTCTCGTCGCAGAGGTTCACACCGGCGGAGATCGAGGAGCTCTGCGCGGAGCACGACGACGTGGACGCCGTGCTGGGCGGCTTCGAGCGGCTCGCTGCGAAGCAATAGACGCCGATCCGAGCCCCCCCCCACCTGTACCATGCCCCCCCATCTAGACTGCATCTCACAACGCAAAAGCCTCAGCAATGCACCGAATTCATTCATTTCCCCACAAGCTTCCGTCCTTACGCGCTCAGTTTCCAGGCGCCTGCGAGTTCTGCAGCATCAAGGTCGGCCCCACCACCTTGTTCTCCCAGTGGATGGCGAGCATGAGGATCTCCAGCATCCACACGTGCGTCCCCACGGCCTCCGTGCTGTACACGGTGCCGCCGTAGCTGAACTGCACGGCGTTCTCGTTGCCCGGCTCGTTTTCGAAGAGGGTCCTGTCCAGACAAACCACACAGTTATGAGCCATCGTACGCAAGCCACAAGGCGCTCGGTGGACGCACCACGTGAAGATGTCCAGCCACTTGTCCTCCACAGCGTCGCCCTCCACCGCAGTATCGCCACGATGGCTCAACTTCCGCAGCCGAGACCGATCTACAGACCGGAAGAGGATGATATAGCCGCTCTTCATGCGGAAGCGCGTGACCAGGAAGAGCGTCTGCACCGTCCTCCTCGTGTGGGCGTTTCGGATCACCCGGTGCATGACGACGTTGTGGTCGTCCACGACCTGCAGCACCTTGAGCGTCAAGATCATCGAAGACGAGTAGAGCCCCGCTAGCCCACGCGGCGACGACACGACGCGCCAGCCACGGACCGACATGTCCAGCGGCGTGCAGCCCAGGAACCGCTTCTTCAGCGTGAACTTGACGTGATCTGCTGCTTCTCGTCGCTGCTCGCGCCAGCCGAACAACTCGTTGCCCGTGGTCACGTAGCTCTTGCTCTCTTGGAAGGCGCAGATCTCCTGGTACGCTGCGATGGCGATTTCGTGGCACTCGGCGACTGTCATGGGATCGAAGGCCACACCGTCCAGCTCGCTGGTCGTCTGCAACATGCCAACAAGACACAAGACACCAAGCGCTCTCTTTAACGTCACATCCTCCTCATACTCGTGGGTCCCACACTGGCCGCCAGACACGTACCGTGCTCGGAGGCGGCGCGAGGGCCAGCGGCGAGTCCTCTGCGTCGAGCAAGTGCTGCGCCTTGATCTGGAAATTGCTGTGCTGGGCCAGGAGGGCGCCCAGCGCCTGGTTCTCGTGGTGCAGCTGCTGCTTCTTGATGGACAGCTCCATGTACTGCTCCACGAGGGCGTCCGATACCTCGCGCTCCGTGTCGCTGCCCAGCGTCTCGGCCACCTCGCGCCACTGCTGCTGCTGCTGCTTGAGCTGGATCGTGCGCGAGTACTCGTGCTCCAGCTGCCGCACCTCGTGGCGCAGCGCCTTCATCACGTTCTGGCACGCAGCAGAACACACAGTTCGTTAGCGGAGACCAAAGAGCAGCCAAGGACTCCGCTCCGTTCCGCATCGCACCTGCTTGCGATGGTAGCTGTTCTTGACGTGCTCCCGCTGCCGCGCGCGTTTGGCTTCCTCCGCCTGCAGCATCAGCGAGTACTTGAGCTCGGCCATCGACGTCCGAATGCACACTGTTCCAGTTCAATTGCGGATACCAAGCCAGAGTATGGGGTAGCCAGAGCTAGAGATGAGCTGAGCCAAGTTGAAGTGGGACCAACATGGGTCCAATGGTCGCAGTAATTGAGCTGACGAATAGCTGGTCTATTGATTCAACAGCTAATCTACACTACTGGTCGCTTAGCTTTAGCTTGGCCGACGCGCGGCTAACGATCTCGAGCACCTCCGGGTCCTTCTCCAGCGCCTTCTCCCAGACGCTATTCGCCTTCATCCTCTCGGCGCAGGCCACGACGGCGGACGGCTCGCCCACCGCTTCAAGCACGCTCAGCGACACGATGTAGGCGGTGCTGCTCAGCACCAGCCCGCGGGAGTCGGCCTCAGCCAGCAGCGCGACCACGTCGGCGTTCAAGCCGCTTGTCCGAGCTCGCACGATAGCGCGCTCGAGCGTCCACGCATCCCAAAGTATGATGTTGCGGTACCGCATCAGGAAGGCCAAGTACGAGAGCTGCATGCCGTCCACGATGAAAGCAGCAGTGCCGCGAGTTCTCTCCTCGTCCTCCTCCTCTTCCTCCCCGTCTTCCTGCTGGTGCTGTTGGAGTTGCTGGATCTGCTTGGAGATCACCTCGAACACGCGTTTGACCACCCGCCGACTCATGGGTGGGTGTCCTTGACTCTGCCAGCGATCCAGACACACCAGCATCGTGGAGAAGTCGTCGTTGGCCTGGCAGATATTCACGATCAGCGAGTTCAGATACACGCGCTGCTTCGGGTACTGCCTGTCGAAACAGCGCTCCACCTCGAGGCGGTCAAAGACGCTGGCGTCGCTTGATTCGTCGCCTCCACGCTGCCCTCCGGCTAGCAATGGGTACAGCAACTGCGAGTAGATCTCCGGACGCAACGTGATGTCTTCGGTCCAGAGAGCCGCGCGCATGAGATCAATTCCGACCTCCAAGTCGCCAGCATACAAACTTTGAAGGATGCCTTGCGAGAACGAGTGCACGGAACGTGGAATGACGTTCGGAAACCTCTCGAAAAACTCCATGATCGTCGGACATTCGGCCAGTTTCCTCTCGGCCTCGTGTTTGTAGCCCCTCCTGCTTCCTCTCGACTTCTGCTCCTTGCCTGGATGCCGCAGTTGAGCTCGGTACTGCGCGATGCTTTTGAACAGCTCACGGACTGTTCGGTTGCTCGTTTTGTTGTTATTCAGCTGCATCTCGTGCAAGAGCTCCATCATGTGCTTGAAATTGCCGTCGAACACGGCGTGGAGGAGAAGGTAGTTCGTGATGCTGCCTTCGGTGTCCTGTGTCGTGTACAGGAGCTCTTGCTCCTTGGCGTGCATGTACAGATCGGCGATCTTCAGGCGACTAGCGTCGTCTGGAGCGCTCTCCACCGCGTGTGCGAAGGATCCGGCATCAATCGGCACGCGGTTCGTTGCTCCGTGCTCAAGTAGCAGCGTGGCCACGTCATGAAGGCCTGTAGCAGCGGCAGCACTCACCGCAATCGATAGTCGCTTTGGATCCAGTGCGGCAGCGTATGGGAATCGCTCCAGGTATCCAATGATCAACCCGCTAACGACTTCAGTCGAGCATCTCGAGTCTGTATCAGTCTCTAGCTCCTCGGTAACGTCGTCTTCGTCTGTGGGGCCATCAACGAAGATCTTCGGTCGATGCAGAATAAGCCTGAACAGCGAGTGTATGGACGAGTAGCTGGTATGCAAGTGCTGCTTCTCCATAGCGTTGAGAAGCATATCCACGCGCTGCCGCACGCCGTGCTCCTGGTCGTACATGACTCTGGTCGTGCACTCCAATCGCAACAGAAAGTTGAATGGATCGGCCTCGTGGATTCCCTGGATGTTGAGCTTCCCGACGACTTCGTTCTGGTAGAACGGCACCATCTCCTGCTCCCGTTGCGTGTCCAACATGGCCCAGAGCACGTAGCGGTGCATCTGCATCCTCGCGCTCGAGAGTTTGGGCCACGTGGTGCGGGCGATTGGCTTTGCCATCACAAGGCCCTGCGTCTCGTCCTCCAAGAACTCCTCGTAGCCGCTCCACACACGCTCGTAGCGGCCCTCACGCAGCGCCTTGAACAGGAGCGACAGGTACTGCGCCTCCTTGAGCTTCAGGCCGCGCGACCGCAGCTCGTTGAACGCCTTGAGCGCCTCGTGGTACGTCGACGCTGAGCTCTTCAGGCATTTAAAGAGTTTCTCATCGGTCTCAGGTTTGGCATCTTTAGCTCTAGCGCTCGCGGACGGCTCCAGGTCTGCAGCAGCGGCGGGGGTATCAGAGAGGGCAGTCGAGGGCCTCGATGCGTCGGCTTCAGCTTGTGGGGCTACGTGCAGGAAACGCGCCGACGTCGGGAACTTTGGCGCTGGTTGGGTACAGAGGGTGTCAACAGTCACGAAGAGGGGCGCAATGAGACGTGGCGCGCTGTGGGGCGCTCGCAGCAGCCGAACGCGTGAGCCGACCTGGCCCAGCGTGCGCATCATGGACTGTGTGGTGAAGAATGCAGCTGTCATTTGGGTCCTCCCTATCGTACTTAATCGGATGTCAGAGTGATGGTCAGCAAGTTGAAGTTCCTCCCAGTCGACCCGCACTCCGCCTTTTGACGCGCTTCGAGCAGCAGGAAGCCGCACCCGCATCGACCGCCATGTCGACCAGCAGCAGCGACAAGGAGAACGCACAGCGCCTCCGGTTGGCGTCGAAGTCGTCTTGGTGTCCTCCTCCTCCCGGTGTCGCGCCGCAGGCGACGTTCCCGCCGCTGCCCCCGCCAGACGCCCACGAGTCGACGAGACAGGCGCCTCCAGTTCCCAGGAAGTTCGGAGTGCGGATCACCAACACGCTGGATGCGCACAAGACGCACCGGGTGCGTGCGCTTAAGACGGAGAACACATTGCTGCCATTGACAGTCGAGGCCGCAGAGCAGAGATGCCAACCCCCGCTGCAGTACTTTCCTCAGCATGGTGTTGCACAGGACACCATCAAGAGACACAAGTCAAATGCAAGAGTTGAGGACCAAGGAGACCCTGCTACCAAGTCAGAAGGCCATGCTGTCGGTGTACGCGATCTTGAGATGACGTCGACACCCCCAGCACCTTTAATGGAGAGCCCTCCGCTGATGGAAACCAGCCTGGATTCGTCGCCTTTGCAGCCTGGCCGCACTATCTGGAGCGTTACCCCGGAAGAGTTGTCTGCGTTGGCGGAGGAACTGAAGAGGGAGACAACGATGCCTGTAAGGAAGCTGTCGTATGCCGAGGCAAGCAAGCGCAACCTGCCAGGATTCGCCGAGAGTCAAGCGGCGCAGACGATGGAAATGGTGGAAGTTGAGCAGCCGATGCGGACGTTCAAGAGATACTACGGGCTGCCGAACCTCCTGCCCTCCGGACCACCCGCGCAGTAATGCGGGTTCCTTGTTGAGATGTACTGCCAAAGTGCAAACCGCTGATCTGTATGTTTTGTTTGTGTGCTTAGTGACGCTTGGGGGCTGGAGGAGAAGGAAGAGCTCGACGGAATTCGAACGCCTGAAGTGTCGGAGGGCACGCCCTCGGACATGCTTGACTACAGCCAGATCTTCGGACTTTCGGCGGACACACCAATGTTTTACCCTCAACAGTCCACGGATAACAACGAGTTCCTTCAGATGGTCTGGCTCCGTTCGAACTGCAGCAACAGGGAAGTTGTGCTAACACTCGCGAGCCCTTGTTCATTCGTTTTTATTTGTAGTTGAAGGCATCGCTCTCGTCCAAGAAAGTCGCCCCGCACATGGATTGGTGGCCGGTAACAAAACCTATTGTGCTTGTTGTGTGTTCTTTTGCTGTTGGAATAAATGTTTAAGCGAGTGGGTCTTGCTTTGCTTTGCAGGGGGACTGGAAATGCACCAATTGCGGTAAGTTGGGCTGCCGTCGAACTCTGGCTTCGCTTGGGATTCTGGCTGTGACTCGATACACTATTGCTAATTTCTTAGGCAACCACGTACTGTTTCCCGAGCTTCTGAGCTTTGTTGTGGTGGCGCACTGATAAAATCACTCGTCGAGTTGCAGAACTTCTCGTACAGGGACACATGCAAGCGATGCCGCGTTGGGCGACTTGAGGATGCTGGCTTCGTCTACCCTCCACCAACGTCCGATTCCTCCACCTGAATGTCAGACGACGAATATCGGTGTCTTCGCGTTGTAGAAACTGTTGTCGAGCTCTTGATCTGACTTTGTGCTTCGCCTACGAAGTGTGTCCAGCTCCAGTCTCACGATCTGAGCAGGAACCTTCGAAGTCCCAGGCAAACAACATCAACTTGACCAGCAAGAGCGGCACGTCATGAATACCAAGAACTTTATATTTCGATCGCATGATTTGATCTTGCTTCGCCGCCAGCGCCAGCGCTGCTACCATTACGTCTCTTCGTCGTCATTACCAAGCGGCGGCAGGTGCTGCTTGACCAACTGCTCCAGTTGCGGAGCATTTGCACCGTCCACATCTGCGACGTGCTTGCGGTCCTGCAGCAGCAAGGGAACCAGCAGGATCGTGTCAAATGTTACGCGCAAGAAACTCTGCAGCAAGCGGCTTCGTCCCTCCCTACCTTGAAAAGCAGGAACCGGGGCTTACAGCTCCCATTGTCCTCAATGCCGTCAACGTGCAGGCCAACGTTTAGCTGTTCCAGAATATGATCAATATCTGCAGCAAAGCTCAGAGCAAGGAGCTACTTACCGACGCGAACATGAGTCGGCGCTCCGCGTGATCGGTGTCCGTATTCAAGCGCTTGTAGGTCGGCTCGACGATCTTGCACGGGCCGCACCAGTCCTTGTGCACATCGACAACTGCAGCGGATTCTCAGACCTCGGCCGCATGCGTCCTCCTAGCGGGTGCCAACGTACCGACTAGTTTCTTCTCGCTGCTCTCGAGCACTTGCGCCCAGTGCTCCGCGTCCCGAACCTTCGTCACCAGCTCCATCGCTCAGCTCGATTGCAAGCAGCACCTCTTCAGCCAAACCTTTTTTTGAGCGACGCTTTGAGGCTAAAAGCAAAGCAAAACTTAGGACGAATGTTGAAAGTAAAGGGTGTCGGTTGTGCTTAGTTAAATATCTACATGCAGTGCATGTTTGTGATGGCTCATAATCTACACTCGCTGAGCGAGGTGGATCGACCTAATAAGTAGTGAGGCGGTGGGACGCGTCCTGCAGCTACGCAGCGATGCATAAAGCACCTCCTTCGATCGGAGGCGCCACTGCGCAGCTCGGACGTCCACGGATGAATGCACGGGTGAGCCATCGGTTGGGCTCGCGTCGGCGTGAACGCACACAGATAAGGCTGGAAATGGCGAAGAGGGCGGTGGTCGACCTCAGTAACAGACCGATGGATGGTCGGTGGTTTACATGGAGTCGCTGCCCTGCACGAGGCAGCCGTAGAAGCTCTTGAGCAGCTTGGTGATCTTGCAGCCCTGCTTCTCGCAGCGGGCCATGACCACGGGCGGGCACTTGCACAGCGCCTCCTCGAGCTCGAGCAGGAAGGCGTTGAGGAACAGCACGCGCTCGCGCACGACGCTCTTGGAGTTCTTGCCGAGGAAGCGGCCCTGCATGACGGGGAACTCGGTGTCGGCGAACACGCGCTCGAGGCACGAGGCCAGCAGGCAGCTCTTGTCGCCGCCGCAGCACACGGCGTGCTCCTGGAAGTGTCGGCGCGCGAGCTGTTGCAGCTGCAGGAAGGCTGAGAAGCGGCGGTACACGAGGTCCTCGCCGCCGAAGCGGTCGGTCTGCACGCGGATGGCGTAGTCCGTGTGGCCCGCCACCTTGCGGGTGGCCACGACGGTGCAGCGCACGTCACTCAGGGCGACGGCGGCGTTGGTGGGGGAGTTGGGCGGCAGCATGGCTAAAGTCGTCGTGGTGTGAAGGCGTTTAAGAAAAGCAGTGCGCAATTGACAGCAAGTTCCGAAATGGAATCAAGCTGCGACTCGCGCGCGTCGAGCGATCGCGGCATTTAACCCGCTGTTGCACTGGCGGCTGGGGCTCCGCTTTGGCTGGCCACGCGACAAGGATGGCGACTTTGCGGAGATCCGGTCGCTCGACGTGCAATGACCCGTCGCTACGACGCACGTCAGTACTGGCACGACGCTAACGACCGAAACGGAGATAGCAGCTCTTCAGCTGGGACTGCCCCGATGGCGGCAGTCTGTGGGCCGCGGCGGGCGTTGCCTTGAAAGACGGCGCGCTGCCATCGCCATCGTGCCTCCTTCTGGATCCTAGCGAGCGAAGTTGCGCAGCAACTTGCAGTGCCAGCCCAGCCCAATGGACGGAGCCCATGGCAAAAAGGCAAGGGCAACAGCACCAGTCGTGCGGGGTGGGACCAAATTCAGAAACCCTGCTTCAGGATTCTACTTTTTCGGGTTCTATTAATACGTTTGCCGACGTTTCGGGCGCCACGCTTTGATCGCACGCTGGCGTCACGCGCGACCTCGCTGGCCTTGCCGAGACCGACCGCCTTCCGCGCGCACTCGGGCCCTGTTCCGACGCTAAGTAAAGGCACTCGGCTGCGGCTTCCGCGTAAGCCTGGGCTCACCAAGCGACTACCGGTACATGTATCTGTGGCAGACACCAAGGCGGGCTTCCCACGCTCACTCTGGACTTGAGTCGCAGACCTTTCTAAATTAGGTATAGTCATCCCGTTAAACGCGCCCTCGAGGCGCACGAAGGCTTTGCTCACGCCGGCTTTCGAACAGGAGGCGGCGGTGGACGACAACACCACGGAAGACTGCCGTGGCTGAGCAGGGGTGTCACCGCCGCAACGGCACAGCTCGTGTCCTGCAAACACAATGTTGGACACGTAGGGGGCTGTTTTCTCGGCAAGAGGAAACCAGCGTTGCAAACGAGCACGGCGTCGTCTTTCGCCGCACAATTCTGCCATTGCGACACCCCAAGTGCAGCAGCAACAGCAACGAGCGCAAGGCAGATGTCTGCACCCGTGAACGTTTCACATTTTGGCGAAAACAGCAATGAAAGGCATATGAATGGCAAAGTTGGCTTGCAAAATGCCGGTGAAGGGATCCGCTGGCGTCAGACGCCGCACTGCTGTCCGAGACCTCCACGACGCGTACCCCAAGCGCAGACGGCAAGGCTTGAGCCGACAAATCAAGTGAACGGCAAGCTCCATGCAACCCTGCCTGCAATGCTGCTTGGGCGCGATTCCACTCTGTGACTGGAGACCGTCAAACGCTGTCACATCCGGCTGGATGAATGGCCCCAACCAGCCAGCGAACTTCGACATCGCCTGCTGCAGCTTCTACATGCATCCATTGCACGCCGTCGAACTTCGAATGGCTTCGACTCGAAGCCATTCCTGCAGCATAGGGAGCACTCGTGGTCAATGGCGTGGCGGCCAGCAGCACTCCCATCTTGGATCGCGATCCCACCGCACCTCGACGAGGTCGAGCAAGCGTTGCTACCAGCATATCCTCCACCTCAATGCGCTGTGACAGCCACCAACTGGTCCGCCCTTGTCACTGACAGTCTGTCAGTCACAGTGTCAGCGAAGCCCGAGCAGGAAAGTGCATGTACATGTATTACTTGCTTACTTGTTGCAGTTGCAGTACCGGTACTCTTCACAAAAGTCTTCAGATAATACCTACGCCTTCGTGGCCCAGCCCGACGTCTACGTCGGCGTCGGGTGTATCGAGGTCAGCTTGCTGCTCTGGACTACCGGCACCATTGCCTTGGTGGGCGGCCCCGTCTCGAAGGTCTTGCCCTTCCCTTTGCCGGCGCTCTGGCTGCCCTGGGAGTTGAGGCTGGACAGCCTGGCTCGGATCGTGGACGACAGGCATAGCGCTGTGGTGCACCGCATCCAGAGACCCTGCGCGTGGTGCAAGTCCAGGCCCGAGACGTAGCTCAGCACCTGGAACGGCGCGGCGTGGGTCGCAAACATCACGTAGAAGAGCACCTCCCGCCTCTGCGAGCGCCACACTTTGGCGGTTCCGTGTGCCATGGACAGGAAGTAGAAGCGGAAGCCCACCACGAAGAACAGCGAGACGTACTCGGTCACGATGTCCACGAGCTCAACGGTGTTCTTGTCGAGCACGGGCGTGACGATGTCGACGATGTTGACCGTGAGCACGGCGAAGCTCAGCAGCACGAGGATTTCGGCGGCGCGCGCGAGTCTCGCGACAGTCGCGATCTTGAACTTCTTGTTGACATCGCGCGTGAGCGTGGTGATCTGCAGGAGGAAGCTCAGTACGGAGCAGACTTCCGAGATGCCATTCAGGTTGCGCACGAGCTCGTCGTTCGGGTGCGCACCGGGAACTAGGCACGCAAAGCCGATGAATGCCACGCCAAGCAGCAGGCGGATACTCGGCTCGTGGCGGCGCTTGTGGAATACGAACAGCAAAAACTGGAAGAGTCCAAAGTTGAGCAGGAGGGTACTAGGCAGGAAGAAAACCTTGTTCATGAGGTTGATGTCGGCTTGGGTGACGATCATGGGCGAGGCAGATCGACAAAACGCAAGTGAAAGCGATTGGAAGCACTTGACGCCAATAAATTTAGTTCTTCGTCCCAGGATGCGAGGTCTTCGTGGTTGGAATTGCGGACACAACGGCATCGAGGACTTGCCCGTTGGTGCTAATATAATACTTCGAAGTACTTCTCTCAAGTATAATTTAGTAGTTGATCTCAAGTTGATTTTTTTTAAGTATTCTTAAAACAAGCAAGGGTAAAAATATACCTATGATAGTGGAAATTACTTTTTAGAAAACTTATCGTGTTTGAGAACTAAGGTTTCGGCTTCACTCTCTTGACGTTGACAACCCATTTCGACATAGGAGCCGGATAAACAGAGGCCAGCTTGGTATCTGTGTCCATGGTAACGAGGGTCTTGCTCGATGGCCCCGTTCCGATAGGTTTACGTTTCCCCTTGCTCAGTTGAGTTTTGCTTGATGTGTTCGTTTCCAAAGTAGAATTGTCCTTCCCTTTGCTGTGCGCCGTGCTTGCCTTGGATATGATGCTGAAAAGTCTTGCCCGGATCGTGGATGAAAGACAGAGAGCGATCGTACAACGCATCCAAAGGCCTTGTGCAATGTGCCAGTTCAAGCCCGTAGCATGATCCAGGATCTGAAACGGGACTGCGTGAGTGGCAAACAATACGTAGAAGAACACCTCCATCTTCTGCGACTTCCAAACTTTGGCACCGCCACGCGCCATTGCTAGGAAGTAGGAGCGAAATCCCACGACGAAAACGAGCGAAATGTACTCGACGATAGCATCCAGCAATTCCGCAATGCGTGCGAGCTTCGCCATAGTCGGAATCTTGAATTTCTTTAACGTCGCGCGTGATGACTGTGATCTGCAACAGGAAGCTCAGGACGGAGCAAACCTCCGAGATGTCGCTCAAGTTGCGCACGAGCTCGTGGTCTGGGTGCGCACCTGGCACGAGACAAGCAAAACTGACGAATGCGACGCCAAGCATCAGGCGGATACTCGGCTCGTGGTGTCGCTTGTGGAACACGAACAACAGAAACTGGAAGAGCCCGAAATTCAGCAATAGCGTGCATGGTAAACAGAATATCTTGCCCACGAAATTGATGTCGTCCTGGGTAATCATCCTGGCAGTCTAAAGCTTGTCTGGGGGCACACGACACGCTGCCAACTCCTTCGTCTTCGTCTGGAGGTGGGGCGATCCCGAAATACGCTTTACTTTTTTAACTTAAAAATATTTGGCCAAATAATGTTAAGTTTAGAAACGCTTAGACTTGCCCTACAGCCCGCTCTACTGCAGTCTGCAAACAGCAAGAGTGTTTCGTTGCTGGGACTGTAAGTTTCTCGTTAAATTTCTTCTTGCTGGTTCACCTGGACATGCTACTGGTCACTGCAGTACTAACCAGGTTGTTGGTTGATCGATCAATCTCGATCGTCGGGTATGGGTGGGTCGGGCTTGAATAGTCGAAGAGATAGTCGAAGAGAGAGTACAGACATTTGCGTAGCGCAACCAGGGCCCTTGCACGAGATGCCGACCCAGAGCTGTCTCGTGGTTCCGTACGGTGAAAGGAATTCCGTGGGTTAACTTCGGATTTCTGCATGCGCCGAACCTTGGCAGGCCACGGTCCATGGCGAGAAAATAAAACTGAAAGCCCACCACGCAAATTAGTCTTGCCATTGACGAAAGCTTGAATTTCTTGTTGGCGCTGTGTGTGAGTATAGTGCTCAGGAGGAGAAAGCTCAACACGGAGCAGACATCAGAGATATCGACGGTCGCTGACCAGTTCGTATTTGAATGTGCGCCGGGTATCAGACAAACAAAGCTGGCGAAAGCAACTGCAAGTAGCAAATGGACATTCCGTTCCTTGAATCGCTTGTTGAAGAAGAACAAATACTGGAAGAGCTCAAGCAGAAACTTTTGCTCACGAAATCAACGTCTTTTTGTTTGACTATCGTGAGCTCCAAGAAGCAAAGGTCTGAGAACAAAGCAGGTTTGTTGGAAGTGAGAAGGGACGAAGGTTGACGCAGCTTCTTCGATAGATTTATTAGCTGGATAGGCTAAGACCTCGCAGCAAAACTTTGCCTATAGTTTAAGCGAAGTTCAATGACCTAGCTGTTACCGAGATCACGAACTTGTCGCCGGCCCAACTGCCGACGCGCTGAATTCCAGAGCGATGACGGGCTTGGATGGATCAACGACAGTCGACTTGAGCCCATACTAATCAGGTGCTTCTTCGATGACCCAGACTTTAAGATCTTGTCTTCGCCTTGCCGTGGAATGTAGTCTGGCTCGCTTTGGAGCTCCCACTGAACAGTCTGGCATGGATGGTCGATGAAAGGCTGAGTGCAATGGTGTAGCATCCAGAGCTGTGCAAATCCAGGTCAACAACGTGACTGAGGACGGCGAAAGGCACAGCATGCGTTGCAGGAAGCACGTAGAAGAAAACCTCCAGTTTCTACCTTGGCGGGGCCGCGTGCGATGGCCAGAAAGTAAAACCGGAAGCACAACGCAAAAACCAACGAGACGTACTCGGTGATGATGTCCAGTACCTCTACAGTTTCCAGGTCGAGTGTGGGTACAGCGATATCAACGAAATTGAGGAGGAGCACCATAGAGCTCATCAGCACGAGAAGTTGCGCCACGCGCGACAGCCTCACCATAGTCGTGATCTTGAACTTCTTGTTGACATCGCAGCCAGCACGGAGCAGAAGTACGAGATGTCGTTCAAGTCGCGCACGAGCTCAACGTTCGGGTGCGCACTAGGAATGAGGCACGCGAAGCTGAGGAATGCGACTCCGAGCAGCATCCGGACGCTCGGCTCCTTGTGGTGTTTCTGGAATATCATGAACAGGAACTGGAATAGTCCGAAGTTGATCAGCAGCGCGCATGGTAGGCAGAAGACCTGCGATTGATGTCTTCCTGGGCGACAACCATTGCAACGAATTGGAATGAAAAGTGACGAACTTCGTGATAAATTTAGGTGCTAAGCCAGAAAAATTTACCCAGCCTGCGAGGTTGTCACGAATAAGGTCGGTGTTCGGGTAGAAGTGCCAGCTCAACTCGGGTCGTCGAGCGGCTTCACCGGCGCCACTGCGCACTTTTGAGGCCCGGAGTTGCGCCGACCTCCCGATCTTCCAGACTTCCGGAAAATAACCTCGACCTTGTCGTCGAAAATGCGCCGCAAACCCACCTTTGCCGATCCTTTCTTGCTGTTCCACCTCTCCCTGCCGCTGGAATTGGAGCTGGGGGTGCCGACGCTTGTGCTCGTGGAAGCCGCCCCTGAAAGTCTCTTGATCTTGGTGCGCGCAGTGATGAGGAGGCAAGCTGTAAGAGTCGCTCGATGCCAGATGGCCTGAGCAAACTCCCAGTCGAGGCCACTCGCACTGGATAGGAGGCTGAACGGCATTTCGTGCGTAGTGAAGAGCACGTAGCAACACACCTCGATCTTTCGCGATTTCACGATGCTCATCCACCCGCGCGAGATACCGACGTAGTAGAAGCGGAAGATGCAAATGAAGGCCAGGTTCAGGTTCTCGGCGACATTGGAGATCTGCTGTGCCGTCTCGAGTGGAATTGCATTTGGGCTCGCTACAACAATGCATGAGATCAAGATAGCCACGAGGTCGGCCAGGATCAGCACCTCGGCCACGTACGTGAGGTACATGACGGAGCGCATCTTGAACTTCTTGTTGAGGTCGTAGCCGATGATGGTTATCTGCAGCAAGAACGTCAGGACGCAGCACGCCTCGGAGACGTCGTTGACCCCCTGGACGAAGTCCTGGTCGGGTCTTGCGAAAGGAATCATGGCGACGGTGCCCAGAGTCCCGACGAGCAGTAGCAACTTCACTCGGCGCTCGCTACGCCGCTTCCAGTAGAACAAGGTAAGGTACAGGAGCAGCGTGTAGTTGAGCAGCAGCACCACCGGCAGGAAGGCCTGAAGTGCGAGGCTCTCGATCTGGTCCTGCGTCACGGACGTCCACATGGCGCCAACAGCCACGATGTTGCGGTCACCACCCAGCACGCAGTCGCTGAAGCAGCTCGACTAAAAATACGGCGGAGACGCCATTGAAATATAGGCAAGTCAATTGTGTCAATTGTGCGTGCTGTTGTTGCTTTCCTGGGCAATACATGTATTAATAGTGGTGCAGCTCGTGTGGCAAAAAGTGAAACAAGCTGCAATCGTTTCGCAAAAAAAGGTGCACAATTTCCAATTGCCACTTTCTTCGCATGAGCTCCACGAGCGATCCGCCCGAGATGGAGGACTGCCTCGGGTACGATGCAGTGCCGTCTCTCCTCTCCCTTGCCTGTTGCTAAACTGAGTATCAATAGCTGCCGCCTCACCGGGTCCGCCACGCTGCTGGGCGTTGGCGTCTACTTCCTCAACGAGGTGCGTGCGTCACATCCGTTGACATGCTGCATATCCAGCACTAACGTCGGTCTTCTGTTGCGCAGCGCTCCAAGCTGCCTCGTCACGACCTCGGACAGCGTCGCTGGCTGCTCGCCTGCGCAGGGACATTCGCCGCCGCAGGCGTCTGGCGAGCGACGACGTACCTATTCGAGACCTCGCGAGACGCGGCGACCGTCGCCGAGGCTGCCACCACGACCGAAGGTACTCCAGCAGCCTGGTATGACTGCGAGGGCTGCAGTCGGAAGGCTCGGGCCTGGTTTGGCCTACAAGACGAGAAGAAACCCACGCACCCGCATGATTAAATAGCGTCCATGTTGTTGTAGCTCTTTCTCTCCTTCAAAGGTGAGCCCCAGGGCCACAATCGTTGCCATGGGACTTGGTATCGTACAGCTCGTGCAAAAGATAAAGCCTAACATGCAGAAGTGGAGGGGATCATACCACCTGCCTCACTCTCCTCACCCCGTCCCTGCTAGCGACGCCTTGACAAAATGAGCACATCCGTCGACACTCCCAATGCCTCGTGGCTGGACCTCGACAACTGTGGGAAGGACGAACGCCGCGAGGCGAAGCGAAGTCCCCTGCTAGTAGGGAGACTCGCCTCGCCGCGCTCTAGTTGAACTAGCCTGGCTCGGGACGGGGCTTCAGGACAGCGGCAAGAGACTGCAGTGCAGGTTTGCGGGGCGGTGCAGACTGTCGTGGATCATCGACACGGACACGAACACCTGCAAAGGAAACGACAAGAGTTAGGCTTGCAACGCTTCGAAGACGCCATAGCGACCGACGCCGCGTACCTTTCGGTCGCCTGTGCTGGAGAAATGCCACATCATCTTGCTCTGCGCCGACGCCATCTCGCAGGACAGGATCTTGCCCACGAGCGTGTACATCTTGGGGGCGTCCATGGCGGTGCACATTGTGTAGAGGCTGTGGAGTCGGAGCTCGTCCAGGTTCTTGCAGCAGAGCTCCAGGAACAGCCCGTTGGCCTCGACGATCGTGCCGTCCAGCTTGGCTAGAATACTGGGCATACTGCTGTTGGCGAACACGTCGCGATACGAGGCGGAAGAGCCCTCGATCTCGCTCACGCTGCCGTTGGACGCGCCGCTCCCGGCTCCGCCGTACATACTGTCCATCTCCAGCGGATAGGAGGTCTGAGGCTGCATCCCTGGCATGGACAGGGCCGGCACGGGCGACGGCATGCTGTCGAGCGTGAACACTTGGCCCTTGCTGTCCACGTGGCTGGGCGACGGCGCCGTGATGGACAGCCGGCCGCCCGAGTCACTGCACGGCGACGGGAGGTGACGCGGCGGGTGCTGCTGCAGGTGGTGCGACATCTGCGGGTGGGGCGTCACGCCGCCGATCTGGTTGCGCTCCAGGTTGGAGATGTACTCGAGCGTGGCTTGGAGCACGCTGTACTTGTCCTTCTTGGAGGACGAGTAGCCCGCGCCCTCGAGCTTGTTGCGCAGGATGTCGAACTGGTTGCTGATGCGCAGGATGCGGCGCTGCTCGCGCAGGTTGTGCCGCTGCTTCTTGCTCAGGTCGCCGCCGCTGGACGAATAGCCGCCGGGCGTCATGGGCGTCATGGGGTACGGACTCTCGCAGGACGTCGAGTCGCCTCTGCACGCAGCAAACAGGCCACAGTTCGTTAGGACATAACAGAGGAATGTACTGGAGTATACTGTTAGCCAGGCACGCACCCGCTGGCGGAGAGGCTGGAGCCGAGCGGGTTCTGGTCGATCAGGTTCAGCTTGATGTGCATGGGGTACTGGGGCTGCTCCACCTTGGGGGAGATGGTGCTGTAGGCGATCTCCAGCGCTGAGGAGTCCTGGAGCGGAGGGCGGCCGCCTGACAGAGGCGCGGAGACGGAGGAGGCGGCGGCGGAGGTCATGGCGGCCACGTCGCTGTCCGAGGGGGACACGACGGACTCGAACTGCTGCTGCGAGGCCATTGGACTGACAGAGACGGCGAGACGGCGGTTAGGAGGCTGGACAGGTACAGGTACGAGCAGGTCTTGCTGCTCTGGGCGGACCGACGCACGTAGAGGGGCAGCTGCGGGGCGGAAGGTGGCGAGGAAGCGGCCGCTCGGATAGGTACGCGTCCACGGGAAAACAAGCTGTGTTCCAACAGCCACAGCTCGCCCGGAAGAGAAGCGACGGGACTTCATGGCGTTACTTTTGAAGTAACGCATACGCCCCATTTCCTCTGCCGACAGAGACCCAATCTGGAAACTGGGCTGCATCTGTCGGCTGGATCAAGTGCGGACTTGTGGCATGCGCGGCGCTCAAGGGTACGGCAAGCCGCCTGGATGTACTTGACGGCAATGACGGTGGAAGCGGCGCCGCGCTCCTGGTTTTGGTTTTGCATTTTGTCAGCGTTTTGCAGTGCAAAGGTTGCACTAATCGGAACCAAGCCCGATGATTTCGCATCGCCCCGTGGTGCATGATTCACGGATGCTCTTTCATTCACCGATTTTTTCCAGTCATCCACCCAACAGCAAGAGCATACCCACTGCGCGCTCGAAAGTTTTCCCTTTCCAGCTTTAAGTCTGCCGACATTTTTGCAAAATGGGTCTGAGCCAAAATGGGAAAAGATATGCCGCCCTTTATATGCCCCTGTTTTGCCTCAACTCATGCTGGTCGGAAGACAGACGCTGCTGCCGGACTCGGTCTGATCACATCAGCGCTATCGCTGCGCGCGGCGTGTGGCCGTGGTGGCCCCGCATTGTTCTCACAGTAGCGGCAGCATGGCGGGTGTCGACGCTCCACTACATTTGGGGCAAGCCAAGTCCGGACTTGGTTTTTGGAGTTGTCGCTTCGAGCGAGGCTATGTCCGCCGGATATCAGACCCTTGTTACTTCAGGCGAGCTGCAGAGGATCGGCGCGCGCTCGCTCAAAAACGCTACGCGGGTCGGAGCGAGCGCTGGCCTCATGGCGGCGCCACGGAGAAGCGCATCGCCCAACGGGTGGCCGGCGGGCGACGTCACTGGCAGTGGCTCCGAAGCGAAGGTGCTGCACTGCAGCAGGCAGCACTTGTCATGCTCCTGCCTGTCGGCGATATCCGCTAGCGACGGGGCGGACTTCAGCTGAAACTGGTGGGTGGGTCCGTCCTCGCCGGGCCAGCAGACGACTGCAACACGCCGAGTGCAAGCGCAAGGCTCAGCTCTGCTTGGACATCCTCCTTGCCCCGCTCATGCCCGCGCTGATCGTACTCGTCGAGAAGAGGAGCAAAGCCTTGCTGCAGCTCACTACAAGTGTCGCTGCACTGCTTGCAATCAACATCTTATTTCAGCGAGCGAGCGAGGAGGAGAAGAGAGAGAGGGACCTCGCCGCCGTCGCGGCAACTTGTATTGCTGTCAGATGTCAAACTTCGCGATCCATTCATACCGCCACGCCCACGTCGGGCCGACGCAACCTTAGGAAGCTGAGCAAAAGCTTGCTCTCGATTGCTGTCTTTGAAGTGAAGCCATGTGTGTCTTGCCGCGCCTTTTCTGGTCGACACCCCCCAAAATTCAAGTTTTGCGCACTGCCGTGAAGTAGCAGCAGTCATCTCAAGCGCGAGACAAGTTGGCTCCTGCTGTGAGCAGCGGTGTGGATGGCTCCAAGCAAGTACAGTAGCCACGAGTGCGTAGCCATTGCGCACCTATAGTTTTGTTTGGGTTTGCATTTCGTCGATTTGCATCTAATTCGACGACACTGTCTATTTAACTAAATAAATATTAGTTATTTATTATAATAAGAGTGCTTTCTTTCAAGTCCGAGTCGCTGTTTTGTTTTGTGCCGAAAAGTAATGTGCGCAATTTCGTCCTGACACCTCCAGTGCGAGCTTTTGTCGTGTCAAGTAAATTTGCGCAAGTACAATTGCGGCAATCGACGCTTTTTATCTCATTTTAAAAACAAATGCGGGGGCGGCTTGCGTGTAGGAGGCAGTTGAGTGCAGACTTGCTTCCATACAGGAGACAGATTGATGTTGAAATATATTTGCTCACTGTCGACATGAGTTTGCGTTGTGTTTTCGTTTTATTATCATTCATGGCAACTTCCTTCGATTCGAGTGCCTCATCGCCCAAAGCTACACCGGAGCCCCCCTCACATGCTCACAAACGCTCGGCTCACGAGTATACATCATGCATACAAAACAAATTCAAAATCTGAGGTTCCATATGAAACATTTCTAATTTGGCCATCTCCTCCGCGTTATTGAGATCGCGCCGATGTCTGCATCTCCAAAAAATAGTGCCGCTCACTATTACTTTTAACTTAAACGTTCTGCCGAGCTGCTCACGTGTACACTTAGCCCGGAGCACAGATGTCGCCTTAAATGCACTATTGAAACATAGTACGTAATAGTGCATTTCTCCTTGCTGTGCTCGCCTCAATCAATTTCACCAAATACAACATATAGAGTATCAGTAAGTGTTATTGTGCTTTGCATACTTTTTGTCACTTTCGATTGTAATTCGTACGAGATATCGAGCTCTACTTAGCTAGAACTCGTACTCAAGTACGAGTTACTATAACTAGTGCTCACTTTTTACTTGTCAATACTGCACTCAAGTCATCCCAATCGCTGGTTGCAGATCAAAATGATTTAGCATGCGTTTGCCCTTTCATACAGAAGGGCTATTTCGTGCTGCAAACACGACTCGGGACGTTCATGCTCAAATCCTCCACAATTTACCATTAAGTACGACACTAATTAGTGCAGTAAGTAGGGCGGCAAACTAACTGCAAAGCACAATACAACATTAATTTTTTACCAAACATTTGCTATAATTTAAAATTTAAACTTTTTTCATGAACTCTGAAGCAGCACTTTCTGACTCGTTTCGAGATGGTTAGATGACTGCTGCTACTTCACGGCAGTGCGCAAAACTTTTGGGCACAATCGGGATGGGGTGTCGACCAGAGAAGGCGCGGCAAGACACACATGGCTTCACTTCAAAGACAGCAATCGAGAGCAAGCTTTTGCTCAGCTTCCTAAGGCTGCGTCGGCCGCGTGGCGGTATGAATGGATCGCGAAGTTCGACATCTGACAGCAATACAAGTTGCCGCGACGGCGGCGAGGTCTCACTCTCTCCTCCTCCTCGCTCGCTCGCTCGCTGAAATAAGATGTTGATTGCAAGCAGTGCAGCGACACTTGTAGTGAGCTGCAGCAAGGCTTTGCTCCTCTTCTCGACGAGTACGATCAGCGCGGGCATGAGCGGGGCAAGGAGGATGTCCAAGCAGAGCTGAGCCTTGCGCTTGCACTGACAAACCTTACTGTACATGAAGTCGGATCGGAATGGACTGAATCTCAAGATGAAGCTGGACTCCAGCCTGGAGCGGCTTCAATACCGTCCTGCAAACTATAAAATGTGGTCACGTCTTGGGTGCAACGCCCTGTAGAGAAGCGTGTTAGACGAGAAAGACCCTCGATGCAACTCAAAAATGACGTACTGAAATACCATATCCGCCCAATTTAGTGCAATGCGCCCTGGACGCGAAGCGACGCGAAACCTTCGAGACGATTGAAGCGGCGGAGCAGCACCTGCACCCGACCTGATCGCGAGCTCCTGCATTCGATTGCCATCGCCATGCAGTCCGGCGGCTATGAGTTCTCGGCTGCGCCGCGCTCCGTCGCCACCAAGCGCAGCAAGGCCTCCACCGCCTCGTGAGTTCTCCATCCTGGCTTGTACCATTCATTCCCTGGGCAACAACCTCACGCTTTTACCTGTGCGATCCTAGTGCCAACGCCAATGGCAACGCAGAGCGCAAGCAGAACATCATGTTTGACAAGCGTGTGCACCGCGGCAGCGCCTACGTGATGCGTGAAGTGCGTCGCGTCCTGTTTGCCCCTGTTTGTTGCAGTCGCTCGGTACTCATTGACAAAAATGTCGGCTTCGTGTTGCTGTAGGAGACACCGGAGAGTCCGGGCAGAGCAGGCGGGGACTCGCGTAAATTGAGCAAACGGGGAGCCCGCTATCAGGAGCAGCAGCAACAACAACAACAGCAACAGCGGCCGGTCACGCCTCCGCCCGTAGGCGGGCGGTTCCACATGGACGTGCAGACAGACAATTATCTCGAGGAGCTCACGGACAGGAACCCGGAGGTGGACGCGGACACGCAGACCGACGCGCTGCTGGATCTGCATCCGCCCATAACGTTCATGCCGACGCCCTCCGGTGTGGACGTGGCCACGCAAATTGAGGGCGGCGATCTGTTCGACTTCGACTTGGAAGTGGAGCCCATCTTGGAGGTTCTAGTGGGCAAGACGCTGGAGCTCGGGCTGCTGGAACTTCTCGAGGAGATTGAGCTGCGCGAGATTCGCCAGCGACAGGAGCTGTTCGAGCAGGCCCGTAATGCAGAGCTGGCCGAGGTGCAGCGCCTGGAAGCCGAGGCAAAGCGCCGCTTTGCAGAGAAACAGCGTCGTCTCGACGAAGAAACCGTACGCCTTGCAGCGCAGGCCGAGCTGGAAGAGAAAGTCGCGGCCCGCGCATCGGCCAAACAGTATTTGGCCAGTCTGCACGCCCAAGTGTTCGATACGCTCGTGGAGAGCGGCCACTTCTACGACCCACTGGCCAAGGATGTACAGCAGAACTTCCTGCCAACGCTGCTTGAAAGTGCCGCTGCTCAAGCGCACCAACTCGGCGCGGGCCGGAAACTGTTAGACGCGATACTCGTGGATGCGCTTCGCTCTCGAGTCGCGAGCGGCTAATACACTCAGGATATGTAAGTCTTCATGGAACAGGAAGTGAAAATACCTGCTAGAATTGATCAGCAATTGCCGCACACTATCGGCTCTGCGAACAGCTCGATGTCAGCCGGTCGCTCGGCATGTGCCAGTGTCTGTAGTCGAATCTTCTGCTCGCTGGTTAGCGTCGTCGAGAAGTAATACGAGATCATTTTATCCACAAGATGGAGCTTGTTGCTAGGCCGAACAAGCGCGGGGTCCAATCGCTCCGGGTGGTTGGTGGTCATGATCACAATCCGCCCAGGGCAGTCGATGACCCCGTCGAGGGCATTGAGAACGCCGGCGAGATTGAGTTTGTCCGTCGAGTTGGGGGAGGACACGAAACCTCCTTTCATCCTCGGCCCAAAGCCCTCAAACTCCATTTGCGATTGCAGTAATTGCAGTTAAACCGCCGTGCCATCTTTTCGCTACGGTGGTAAAATGCCCCTAGTGTCGTGCCGTAGTCACATTCTTCGTCAGCTTTGGATCGACGTCGCAGAGCCAGACGTCTTGTCCTCGTTTTTCTCCGGCTTGGGCGTTGATCAACGACGCTTTCACCAAGTACCAACTGTTGGAACTCCTCAAGCTGGCAAACGATAAAAAGAGGTACATGTACGTGCAGACTCTGCAGCCAGCTGAACCCACGTCCGGAGAAGGGGAGACCAAAGACTGTGGTGGTGTACAAGCGATACGCTCTGGGTGGTGAGAAGTCGTTCAGGAGCCTCTTTCTCAATGAGAAACCACAATTGCTTCAGCTCCTCGACGATCTGGCAAGTTTGCCATCAAAGGGTTCCCCTAGGATACAAGCTGGGGTTGTTGTTGCACGGCCATCCTGGTACTGGGAAGACCAGTCTTCAAAGCGGTGGCGCAGTACACAAAGGGCCAGATTGTGACTATCTCGTTGGGCAAAGTCAAGACCAGCCAGGAGCTCATGAACGCCCTCTACGATCTTCGGTTCGCCGTGGAAGGTGTGGATTTACCCGCGAACATGACGTTCGAAGACGTCGTGTACGTCATGGAGGATATCGATTGCGCTGCGTCGGTGGTGATGGCCCGTGAAAACAATCCAGAAGCCGCGCAGCGGCAACGCAATAGGTTGTCTGGGTCTTCCTCGGACAAGCTGAACCTGTCAGGTCTGCTGAATGTGCTTGACGGGGTCACGGACTGCCCCGGTCGCATCTTCATAAAAAACTGGACCCGGCACTCGTGCGGCCTGGACGCGTGAACAAGAAGCTGCTGCTCGGGTACGTACGTGAACGTCAAGCAAATTCAAAACATGATCGAGTACTTCCTCGCGGCCTTGTGCACGCCGGCGCAATGTGAGACAGTGCGAAGCGCTTGTGAAGGATGGAAGCACACCGGTGGTGGTGGAAGACCTGTGCTCCAAGCACGACGGCGTAGACGAGATGTTGGAATCAGGGTTTGGTAGTAGTAAAAAAAACTAGTAGTGATAGTAGTAGTAGTAGTAGTAGTAGTGATCTCGTGTTCAAGCAACTAGTAGTGCTAGTCGACTAGTAGCGAGAAAAATGGCACTAGTAGTAGCGAACTTCAAGTTGTGTGATATCTTAGAAGGACGTGCAAATGAGTGGTTCTGCAAGCCCTCCCTCTTCGGGATCTCGCTCATTTCTCAAAGCTTCCCGCCAGAAACACGACCATGAAGTGTGCAAAACTTGACTGCAGCTTGGGAGATATCACAGAGACCGCACCTTGCTGTATATGAGCCGTCTGGTGCACCACTTGTGCAGCAACGAGCTCTGTACCAAAGCTGATCTCTCCAAGAGGTGGGTCAACAATATGCAGTCCTTCCAACCGCTTCAATTCGTGCTGATAGCTTTGACGTCCAGGTTTTGCAGTCGGAGCTGTGTCAGCGAGGTTTTTGGCTCCGAAAATGACTTCCAGGAGTTCACACCGAGCAGCAACTCCGGGATATCACTGTCGAGTGACACAGTGATCGATCGTGCACAAGGCGAGGCGGAACAGGAGCCAGAAACCACCAACAGCATTCCGGAGCACGCCGTTGGTTTATCGAAGTCGGGGAGAGAAAGTATCCCTCGGTCTGCAAAGTTGCGTGCGTTTGCGAGGCTTCAAAGAACGCGTGTTCTCGACAGGATCGTTTCTGATGATCTCAATGCGGACACGAACCGACAATGAGCAAGCGCAGCGGCAACTGATACTGCGCGACAACCGCCTCGAGCTGACGCGCATGGAGGAAAGCAAGCATCAGTTGTGGTAGGCACCTATCTGTTCTCACTAGCCGCCAACTAGTAGCCAACTAGTAGTACTACTAGTAGTGATACTACTAGCATCTTCGTTAGACTACTACTACTAGTAGTAGTTTATACTTTCACATATTGACTAGTCGTAGTAGTAGCACTACTACCGTCTTACCCCGCATATAAGGCATATGCCTTCTAAAGAGACTGGTTTTCGCTTAAGTTGCAAACAAACCCCGTTTTAGAGAACACCCCTAATAGAAGGCATACCATGTGGCCTGTCGATCACCACCAGGATCTGACACCCTGTCATATTTTAATTTAAAAAGCTTCCCAACAATCTATGAAGTTAACATTGGCAATATCTTAGCTAGCAATTGGTAATTGACCTTACGTTAAGCCGCCAGCGACCTAGTTGTTGAAGCGGAGCTGCCCTAGACTACCGACTCAGATTCAAGGATCCATCGGCAACTATTTCTTCAGACTTTAGCAATTTGTTCGATGTATAGCACATAGGCCTTATAAACGAATAGAGCCCCTACACACTGTTCGATTCGTTTAGAGCACGTATGCCTTATATGCGGGGTAGCCTAATCTTCACTACTACCAAACCCTGGCTCTTCGAACTGGACGGTCGCAGCAGCATTTAAGGTTGCTGCGACCGACTCAATATCGTGTGGTCCACAGAGGGGGATGATATCTTCGTCAGAGCGTCCAGCTCCATACAAAGTGAGCGATCGGCCACGGAAGCAAGCCACCACCGAAGCCAGCCACCGAGCGCACGATGCAGCAGGCCGTACTAGACCCGGAGTCGCAGGTGGAGAAGGGCGAGAATGCGCGCATGTCGTCGTTCGTGGGAGCCATCGCCATCGCCGACATGGTCAAGACGACGCTGGGCCCCAAGGGCATGGACAAGATCCTGCAGTCCATGGGCGGCCCCGACAAGAGCATCTCGGTGACCAATGACGGCGCCACCATCCTGCGCAGCGTGTACGTGGACAACGCGGCCGCTAAGGTGCTCGTGGACATCGCCAAGACGCAGGACGAGGAGGTGGGCGACGGCACCACGAGCGTGGCCGTGCTCTGCGGCGAGCTGCTGCGCGAGGCCGAGAAGCTCATCGACCAGCGCATCCACCCGCAGACGATCATCGACGGCTGGCGCATCGCGCTCACCACGGCCAACGAGGCGCTCGAGGGCTCGGCCAAGGACAACTCGCACGACGAGGCCAAGTTCCGCGAGGACCTGCTGAACATCGCGCGCACGACGCTCAGCTCGAAGCTGCTGACGCACGAGAAAGACCACTTCGCCACACTGGCCGTGGACGCCGTGCTGCGGCTGCGCGGCTCGAGCAACCTGGACTACATCCAGATCATCAAGAAGGCCGGCGGCTCGCTGCGCGACTCATACCTGGACGAGGGCTTCATCCTGGACAAGAAGATCGGCGTGGGCCAGCCCAAGCGCGTCGAGAACGCCAAGATCCTGGTGGCCAACACGGGCATGGACACGGACAAGATCAAGATCTACGGCGCGCGCGTCAAGGTGGACTCGATGGACAAGGTGTCGGCCATTGAGGAGGCCGAGAAGAACAAGATGAAGGCCAAGGTGGACAAGATCGCCGCCCTGGGCATCAACTGCTTTGTGAACCGCCAGCTCATCTACAACTACCCGGAGCAGATCTTCTCGGACAAGGGCATCATGGCCATCGAGCACGCCGACTTCGACGGCATCGAGCACCTGGCGGCCGTCACGGGCGGCGAGATCGCGTCCACGTTCGACAAGCCGGACGCCATCCAGCTGGGCGAGTGCAAGCTCATCGAGGAGATCATGATCGGCGAGGACCGCATGCTGCGGTTTTCGGGCGTCAAGACGGGCACGGCCTGCTCGGTGGTGCTGCGCGGCGCCAGCACGCACCTGCTGGACGAGGCCGAGCGCTCGCTGCACGACGCGCTGGCCGTGCTCACGCAGACGGTCAAGCACTCGCAGACGGTCATGGGCGGCGGCTGCACGGAGGTGCTCATGGCGCAGGCCATCGACAACAAGGCGCCGTCCGTGCCCGGCAAGAAGGCGCTGGCCATGGAGGCGTTCTCGCGCGCGCTGCGCCAGCTGCCGAGCATCATCGCCGACAACGGCGGCTTCGACAGCTCGGAGCTCGTGACGCAGCTGCGCGCGGCCCACCACCGCGGCGAGGCGACGGCCGGCCTGGACATGCGCACGGGCTGCGTGGGCGACATGGAGGCGCTGGGCATCCGCGAGGCGCTCAAGAGCAAGAAGCAGGTGCTGTTCTCGGCCGCCGAGGCCGCCGAGATGATCCTCCGAGTAGACGACATTATTAAGTGCGCGCCGCGCCAGCGCCAGGGGCAGTAAGCGGCCGCAGTTCTTCCTTGTTGAGACGCTTGAGGTAGCCACGGTGAAGGACGGCCATGCCAATGAACAAGACGGTTAGTATTACTATGGACGCGCCCTGTGGATGAGAGCTCTGAAAAATGTACCCTCTGCGCTTCACTCACTGGACCGAAAGGGGCTTTCACTTACCCACTCGCTCTGCCTTCTACGAACGACCCTCGACGCGGACAATGGGCGCTGCTCGTCGAGAGCTGCGTGCAGCTTGGCGCTTGCGCCTCGTTCTGTTGTGTCTGGTGGTCGCGGTCGCGACACCGCAGGATTCAGGTCGGCTGCGACGAGTTTGTCCTCGTCCTCCTCGCCAAGAGTCTCATTTGCTTGTCTTCGATCTTTCCTCGTCGATATGTACAGGTTCAGGGGGAGTCACCACGGACGTACCAGCTACGACAGAACCTCCAGCTACGACAGAGACCCCGACAACCGAGACGCCTGCAACGGAGACTCCTACTACCGAGAATCCGACAACTGAGACCCCGACAACTGAGACCCCGACAACTGAGACCCCGACAACTGAGACGCCAACAACAGAGACGCCAACAACAGAGACGCCAACAACCGAGACGCCAACAACAGATACACCAACGACTGAGCCTCCTACAACAGATACACCAACAACTAAGACTCCTACAACCGACACTCCTGCAACGGAGACGCCGACAACAAAGACACCAACGTCGCGAACCCCAACCACGAGAGCTCCGACGCCGACTACGAGGGCCCCGACACCGACTACAACAGCGCCACCTCCAACGAGCGCCACACCAACGTCTACAGATACAGCAGCTCCCAGCACGACAACTTCGCCGCCAGCGCCGCCAGCGACCTCGTCGCCCCCGGCCACAACGGCGGCACCCGTGGTGGAGAACTACAACTCATCGACACTGCCGCCCGGCGTGGACCCGAGCATGCTGGACGGCGCCGAGCTCGTCGCTGTCGAGGTGACGGAGACGACGCTGGGCGACGGCACCACGTCGTACAGCTACGTGATCATCACCCGGAGCGGCGGCACGGAGAAGACGATCGTCGTGAGTCCGAACACGACCTCCGACAGTGGCGACGGCAACGCGGCAACGCAGTCCGACAGCTCTCTGTCCGACGCCAGCAACGCTGCCAAGTCGTCCAGCTCACTGGGGGCCGGCGCCATCATCGGCATCATCGTGGCGGCGGTCGTCTTCATGCTCGTGGTGTTCGCGTTCTTCGTCGCGCAACGTCGACGCAGCAAGCACCGCCCAAGCGACGCTTCTTCCGAGGACTTGTTGGCGTCGCCCGTGGTGGGGAAGCAGGAGCGGCTGATGATGGAGCAGCGCCAGTCCCCGGCCGACACGGAGTACCAGGAGATCACGCGCACGACGGGGAACTCGCGCTCTTCGGGGGCCTCGATGCCCGACGGCAGGCAGCGCCGCAGCACCATGTGGGAAGACCCGGTGATCCTGGCGTCGCGGATCCCCATCGACCGCATCGAGCTGGGGGCCGTGATCAGCCGCGGCGGCTTCGGCGAGGTGTACCGCGGCCGCTACCGAGACCAGGACGTGGCCGTCAAGACGCTGCTGCCGGAGAAGCGCAAGGACATGGCGCACATCCAGGCGTTCCTGTCCGAGGTGCGGCTGGCCGCGACGATGGAGCATCTGAACGTGGTTCATTTCATTGGGGTTGCTTGGGAATCGCTCAGCGACCTGTACTGCGTGACGGAGTTCATGGCGGGCGGAGACCTGCGGTCGCTGCTGAAGGACTACCTCGCCAACGACGTTCCGCAGGGCATGGACGCCAGCAAGATGCAGATCGCGTACGAGGTGGCGCACGCGCTGACGTACTTGCACTCGCTGGAGCCCGTGGTGGTGCACCGCGACCTCAAGTCCCGCAACATCCTGCTGACGGAGGCTCTGCACGCCAAGGTGACGGACTTTGGCGCCTCGCGCGTGCGCTCGGACGCGACCATGACGGCCGGCGTGGGGAGCTCGCTGTGGATGGCGCCCGAGGTGATGATGGGGCAGCGCTACGACGAGCGGGCGGACGTGTTCTCGCTGGGCGTGGTGATCTCGGAGCTGGACACGCACGAGCTGCCGTACTCGCACGCGAAGGAGAGTGGCAGTGTCGGTGGTGGACGGCCCAGCAACAGCAGCGGTGGTGGCCGCTCGCTGCCGGACACGGCCGTGCTGCAGATGGTGTCCATGGGCAAGCTGCGCGTGCAGCTCTCGCCGTTCATGGACCCGGACATGGCTCTCTTCGTGGGCGCCTGCGTGAGCGTGGACCCTCGCGATCGCCCCACGGCGGCCGAGGTGCTGTACTACCTGCAGGTGGCCATGCGCAACCGGCAGTTTTGACGACGGTAGTGCGTAACTTCGCAAGGTCTACCGAGTCATTCATTCATCCAGTCGAACAGGAAGTTGAAGTTGCATTGTTGAGACCGTCACTGAACGTTTGGTACATGAATTGGACAAAGCCAACTGGTCCTCGCTGGTCCTCCTCTCTGAGGTTGAGCATGGCCTTGGACGAGTCGACCGCAACGCAGTGCAGTCCCAAATCTGAATGGGGAAAGCTAGATATCCGTCCACGCCCCTCCTGTATCGATGGCAATCCGATGCCTCCAGCGGATTTCGCCGACATGCACGTCTCTGGAGTCCATCTGGTGCTGTTCACGGCGCGTGATTCGCACAGCCCTTCTGCGACGCTACGCTCGCTTGCAGCGTTCCCTGCTGGCCGCGGACCTGTCCGTCTGGTATTCCAGCTTCTCCTTACACCCAGTGCAGTCCATCGCCTCCGTCCTCATGCTGGCCGCCGCGGTGGTGTCCTCGTGCCTGCTGCCGCTGCTGGCGATGGCGCAAGACGGCGAGGTATCGTACTCCGTGAGTGTCAGCACCGGCGCGCTCGTCGCCATCGTCGGCGGCTGCGTCGTAGTGGTGCTGCTGCTCATCTGCTGCTGCTGCTGCCTGCGGAAGCGCCGGAAGGCCAAGCGCCAGCGAGAACTGCAGCAGGCCGTGGCCGCCGCCATGGTCAACACGCCCAAGACCGGCGACTCGCACGCCATCGACGTGCCGTACAAGCAGCAGCACAACACGGGCTCCACCTACACGGGCTCGACAGCCCACCCGCACCGCATCACTTCCGCGCACGGAGGTGGCCAGTACTATTCAAATGGGGGCCACTCGCACGGCAGTGAGGGCAGACACTCGACCAGCCTCTGGGACGACCCGGTGATCGTCGCCGCCCGCATCCCCATCGACCGCGTGGAGCTTGGCGAACTTATCAGTCGGGGCGGCTTCGGCGAGGTGTACCGCGGCCGCTACCGAGACCAGGACGTGGCCGTCAAGACGCTGCTGCCGGAGAAGCGCAAGGACATGGCGCACATCCAGGCGTTCCTGTCCGAGGTGCGGCTGGCCGCGACGATGGAGCATCTGAACGTCGTGAACTTCATTGGGGTTGCTTGGGAATCGCTCAGCGACCTGTACTGCGTGACGGAGTTCATGGAGGGCGGAGATCTGCGGACCTTGCTGGCCAGGTATGCCGAGAACGGCCACCCGAGGGGCTTTGACCCCGCCAAGATCAAGATGGCGCTGCAGGTGTCGCACGCGCTGACCTACTTGCATTCACTCGACCCGATCGTGCTGCACCGCGACCTCAAGTCGCGAAACATCCTGCTTACCGGCACGCTGGACGCCAAGATCACCGACTTCGGCGAGTCGCGAGAGCGATCGGACAAGACGATGACAGCGGGCGTCGGCACGAGCTTCTGGATGGCGCCCGAGGTTGTCATGGGTGAGCGGTACGGCGAGAAGGCCGACGTGTACTCGTTCGGCGTCGTGCTGTCGGAAATGGACACGCACGAGCTGCCGTACTCGAACGCCAAGGAGAACAGCGAAACCGGCCGACCACTGCCCGACACGGCCGTGCTGCAGCTCGTGCTCATGGGCAGACTGCAGGTTCAGTTCTCCGGCTTTGCCCCCGCGGAGATGACCGAGCTGGCTCATCAGTGCTTGCAGATTGAGCCCGAGAACCGCCCCACGGCAGCGGAGGTGCTCTACCGGTTGCACACCTTATCGAAGGAATACCCGAGCAGCTACTCGCTTTGAGAACGCAGGGCTTACTTCAGTAATTGGGGCAAAGCCCCGCTATAATGAAACTCACAACAAGGTTTTTACGTCTGATTTACCACTTCATTTACCCTTTTACAGACCCCATTTATAAGTTCTTGAAATGGGTTAGGGTGGATAAACTAGCATAGCTCGTCTCTAGGGACTTTTTGGCGAAATTACCTGCACTTTAAGAATATGGACAGGCCGATGTCCCACACTTCAATTAGAAATGCGCGGCAATCACCCATCACGACTGACCATATGTTCATTAAACCGAGGGCATTGTTTTATAGAACCCTGAGGGGTCGCTTCAGTATCAGGCACCAGCGGATTGCGTAAAATACTACATTTAAGTAGGAGAATTATGGCGACGATTTAGCCGCTCGCGCCAGAATTTTCCCTCAATAAAGACAGGCGCCAGTCCGATTACCGTGGGCAAGCGGCAAATCAGGGCAAATTCACTGTATAAACTGATGCGTAAAAAGTCGTAAAAAGTCGGTGCACCTGTCAGCGCTGGGAGAACAGTTCGGCGTGCGGCGCGCGGTGAGAAGAGCAGCGCCCGATGCGGGCTCGAGCTCGGTCTGGCGGCTTTTGCGGCGGTGCGTGCTTTGGCCGTGCGCTGGTCGCGATGGCGGCCACTTGTGCGGCGCGGCCGGTGAGCTCACTTCGCGTTTTCCTTGCTTCGGCGCAAGTTGAACGCCCCGGCCTCTCGGCACCCACCCAACGACGGCGACAGCAATGGATCTACTCGCTTCGTCTCCCATCACAGCTCGCGTAGCCGAACTGTTGAATTCAATATCGCGCGTTGATGAGTTACTTCTTTTTTAACGGGGAGCCGCGACGATCTTCAACTGGCAGCTTGCGTGAATGCGAGCTAGAGTTCGAACTGCAAATAGTATCCAATGGTGACCGAGATCATGAAGTGATCTCGAATAGTATCCAATGGTGTCCGAGATCACGAAGTGATCTCGGTCACCATTGGATGCTATTTGATGAAAAGCCCGCGTAAGGCAAAACGGCGCGCGAAGGCGACGAGACGAGCGGTGAAGGTGGCGGCGGCTGCAAGTAGCGCAGGTGGTAAGTCAGAGACGGGTAAGGCTTCGCAAAGCACTCTCGACACACTTGAATCAGCGTGCGAGGATGCTCGAACAACTCGGTTAAAGGAAACCATGAAGCGGAACGCCGCCGTACAGCAGCTTCCGCGAGTAACAAAACGGAGGAAGACAAGCTCTGGCCAAGGCGAGGCCCACAGCAAAAATCTTGAGGCGGACGCGAAAGGTAGTAATTTGTCGGCCTCGGTCACACAGACTTTCACATCTATTAACCTGGATCGTTCTGACTTCGGCTGTGGACTTCTTTGCTGATATTGACGCGCCGCTTTTAAGAGTGTGCGGTAGTTGCGGAGAACTTGCAAATGCTGCCTTGGCAGTTCGCAGACTGTACGACCCCAGTGCAGATTTTTTTCGCCTCTTCGAAATGAGGCAGGAATCGTGGAAGTCATCGACGCAGGTCTCGCGGTTGAAAGTGCGGGTGGAAAGACATTTATATGGCTCTGTCATAGGTGCTACGTAGCGCTACGCGCGCGGCAGACGCCAAAGTTTTCTTGCTGTAGCGGCTTTCGTATTGGATGCGTGCCCGAAGTGCTTGCCCGTCTAAAACGTATGGAGACGCGATTAATCGGGCTGGGCGTGTCGTTCACCACGTGGGTGAACCTTTACCGGGATGGTCAAGAATTTACGAGGGGAAATGCGATCAACTACTGGAATGAGCCGGACACGATCGTGCAAGAGCTACTGCGGCCGCTGCGATCTTGCGGTGTTGTCTTTTTGGCGACCAGTACTGATAAAACCACGAAGTATTTTCGCATTCGTCCAGACTTGGTTCGGCAAGCACTGAACTGGCTGATTGCCAACAACCTCTGTATGAGCACATCACCATTTCGGAAGCCAGCCTTCTCTCTCTCGAGCTAATCGACGCCGACCACGATGTGCCGAGTATTCAAGTCACCGCAGAGGAAGCCCGAGAGCTCCAGGGGCAAGTGAGACCGGTGAATGAAACCGAATACAATGGTGGTGGGGGCCTGGCAGGTGGCATTGCTGCTAGTGCGACCCCGGCGACAGCAAGCCCTCCTCCGACTCAAAACACTCAACTAGGAGAGAGCTCACCGGCGCGATCCAGCAGTGGGGAGACCGCGTGTGATGAAAACGCTTCACCCGCAAACTGGGTCCGCTCCACTTGCGCTACAAGCAATGAAAACATGCATTCCGTAACAACATCCAACTTAAATCGAGCAGATATGGCATGTCATGATGTAGATAGTTCTGAGTGTTCGCATGCGTGTGCTTCTTCGAGCGCCGAAGCCACCAAGACGATATGTGTAGATCTTGACTTCATGGAGCACTTAAATGAGTCGTTTGAGCTAGATGGGAACCAGAAAGGTAAACAAAGTGAGCTCGAGAAAGTAATGAGCGCTGTTGGAATGGATACAACTAATACTGCGTATCCCGTTTGAGAGCTGAAACGCTGCGAGAACCCCATTGACGAATACAATACGAAGTAGCTGATGCAAAACTGCTTCCCAACGCTATTTCCCGACGGTCGTGGTGGGTACAATCCTATGAACGCAAGCGAGACAAGAGATCATGAGTACACGCTAACCGAATACTGCGCATTTAATGAAGTGGCATGACCGGTGTTTTGTTATTCACGGAAACTTTAAATTTTTCTGCATGAACCTTATACAGCGGCGCCAAATTGACGGTCTTGTGCGACGCGTTTCGGTGACAGATAGCCGAGAGGAAACAATTCGGGCAGCTCGGTCTGAGGCGGAAGATAATGGAACGCTCGGAGATGACGCAGTCAGTTCAGAGAAACTTGAAATACGGACTGCGATGCAGATTTTAGATTCGTTGAAGCCCTTTTCCGAGTCGTGCGAGGAAGCGGTCTGTACTGGTCGAACGCGAGGGATGATCTCATGGCTATGGTGGGGAATCGAGTGCTCCCTACGAGATGGCCGACCCCGTTCCTTACTCTAAGCGCCGCGGACACAATTTGGCCAGACTTTGCGAGGGCATGCAACCCGGCACTAACACTAGACGAATGCCAAAAGCTCCCTTTCGTTGAGAGAAGACGATACCTTGTTGGAAACCCCGACATCAGCGCTAGACACTTCAATAGACGATTTCAGGCCTTTTTTGATCGAATCCTGTGCGGTAAGGCTAAGCCTCTCGGTGAGATTACCGATCACTTTTGGCGCGTGGAATTTCAACAGCGCGGGTCGCCCCATATCCATTGCTTGCTGTGGATCAAAGATGCACCTGATGTGCTCAAACTGTCAGAATCGGAAGACGGGCGTGAGGAGCTAGCTGCTTTTGTAGATAAATGGAAATTTGTTCTTTCGAAAAAGCTAAGTGAACTAGAAGTGTGTTCGTGCGAAACGTGCTCTGTCCATCGAGAAGGAAAGATCGATGTCTTAGCGATGCGCCCGCCACCGGTCGATAGCGAAGATTGGCAGTGTGACTTATCGCGAGTAGTGCAAAGGGTGCAACAGCATGTCTGAAACGCTGACTCGTCGTGCCGCAAGAAAAGTTCCGAATGCCGATTTGGCTATCCTAAAGAACTACAACCTTGCACAAACATCGAAACGAGCACTTCGCCGGATGGCACCCCGATTCTGAAGGTGCATCTCGAACGGCACGTGTCCTCCATCAACAATTACTCGCCTCGTCTTCTATCGAACTGGCGTGCCAACATGGATCTCCAGCTTATTGGAAACTCATTCGGAGCCGCTGAGTACGCTGGAGCATACGTCAGCAAAGCTGAGCCAGACACACTGCGTTTCAGACGGGTTATATCAAAAGCCGTCAAACGTTGTAACCCCGACCTTCCGTATCAATCTATATTGAAGCGAGTAGCCAACGCAACGCTGTCGGTCCGAGAAGTTGGCGCCCCAGAAGCTATCTACACATTGCTGCGAAGTTTACCTATGCACAGCAAGTCTCGAACGGTGCAAAAGATTAAGGTGCTGCGTCACGATAAGCGATTTTACCGCGTTGATCCTCGCGGCTTGCAGCAGCTCGCAGAGTTGGCTACAGCAAGTACCGAAAGCATTCGATTAGAGCGTATTGAGAGAGGTTACATGAGCCGACCTGCTACTCCGTTCTTTGATTCGATGTCCTTGGCAACGTTTGCTGAGAACTACGTGTTAGCAGATTCTGTTAGTGAAAAGGCAGATTCGGGGGAATTCTGGAAGCGCTTGGACGGTGAAGGACACATTAAACGTAGAACTACAGCTGTGGTAGTTCAGAAGTCGCCATGGATGAAGCCTGATCCATCGGATGCAGATTTCTGCTTTTCGGAAGTGTTCCTCTACATTCCGTGGCGATCTCTGGACGCCCTACCCGATGCAGATGAGGACTGCATCGAAAGGTTCCTTAGCGAGTAAGAAACGCTTCTTGACAGCGAGTTAAAAGAAGAGTCGAACGCGAAGATTGCCCGTCAGCAGAAGTTAAAACTACTGAGGAAAGCTCCTGAAGCTTGCGTCCTGCCTACATTGCCGCCTTCGCAATACGTATTCGTTAATAGCGCTAACAATGGCGACGCTGAGAATGAGCCTTCCGCTAACCAACGCGGCACCACGCAGCAAAATGGCGAAACAGAGTGGCATTCTAAGCATTCCTATTCGCACGAGGTAGTTACTAAAGCAGCCGATTTCCTTAACCTGTGCCTTAAACCGTGGTTGAAAGAAAAGAGGGATTCCCGGAAGTTTGGCGGGGTGTTTTCAGACAATGCAATCGCCAGCTCTTAGTACTCGGTATCCTATCGACGGTAATGATGACCTCGGCGGCGCGCAAGAGGCAATGGCTGATTCACAGTGGATTCCGTTCTCGCTTGCGATGAAGCAATCGCGAAATCGGCTTAATTGCTCTCTAGAACAGGCGCGATGCAAACCTCTTCGGATGATAGTGAATGGAGAGGGCGGGTCAGGAAAAAGTTGGTTGATAAAACACATAGTGAAAGATGTGCACAATGTGTTCGGGGAGCATGCATCCACTCGCCGGACCTCGGAACGTGTATTACTATTAGCGCATCAAGGCACCGCTGCGTTCAACATTAAGGGGATGACTATATGCTCAGCTCGGTATTTCGATTCGTTCTCTCGCTCGGCATTCTCGGTCCCGTATAAGTCTAGCTTCAACTAAAACAGGTCCTGCAAAACTAAGAAGTATGCAGCAACAGTTTAAGGACGTGCATCTCGTGATAATAGACGAGTTCAGCGTTATCTCTTGTGGTATGCTTTACTGGATCGATAATCGCATGCGCGAAATTTGTCCCGAGCATTCCGACGAGCCATTTGGAGGGCGAGACGTTTACTTTACCGGGGACGCCGCTCAATTAGACCCTGTTGTTCCGAGTGCACTGGCCACGCCGCTGACTAAAATTTGCAACCCTGTGCAGCGTCGAGGCCGAGAGTTATGGGAGAGCATCGAACATGCCCACCGCTGAAGATATTGCGCATTTCAACTCGCGCTGCGTCCAGCCCGATCAGCAACCGTCGTATATGGCAACCGCAAAGCACATTGCGCACAGAAATGTACATGTAGATGCAGCTAACGACGAGAGGATCAATGCAGCGACTGTGCACATTACGTCGCAGCACTTTGTGCAGCAAAAGCGTTTGGCGACAAAGCGAGACATACCTGCCGGGACTGTTGACGCTCTCTTAAAAGACGCAAAAACAAAACGAACTCAGACCGTGATAGAGTGGTCTCGAGTAGGTTGAAATTGTGCGTAGGTGCCCCCGTGACGCTGACTTACAACATGGCTCAAAGTGCTGGCCTCTGCAATGGTACAAATGGGACTGTCTACGATTTCATGTTCTTACCTGACCGCGAACTGCCTGTTGTGCTTGTTCAGATCACAGATACCTATCTGAGGCCGTCACTACTCGATAGTGTTCCTAAAATTGTTCCTATCGCCCCGAAAGAAATATCTTGGGGGAAGAATTCTAGCGATCTACGCGTCGTTCGAAGGAGAACACCACTGCGGTTGGCGTACGCAATGACAGTGCACAAGGTGCAAGGACTCACATGTAAAAAAATACGTCGTTTTCCACTCGAACTCAATTCCGAAGGTAGCGTTTGCGTACGTAGCGCTATCTCGCATAACACATAGGAATTCAATTGTCATCACTCATCGTCTTTCCATTGATAAGCTTACAACTACACCTGCCAAGACCGCAGCGTTTGCGCGCGAGAGCGAGCGCGTGGAGGAAGCTGTCGCTAGAACAATTGCGGCTACTGTATCGACCGTGCGAGCCATGCAAGCCGTCGCGCTGGTGCACAATGAGGCACTGTCCCCTCGGTAAGTGGAACGGCGCTACCTCCTGGAACATGTTTGATTGGCCGCTAATGAAGATGCCCTATCAAAAGGGGTTCCGGGCGTCCGCCGCGAGCGCCTTCGGCCGGAGAAGTTACCCTCCGACGTCGACTCTCCGCGCGCGCAGTCGTTGCGAGCCGCTTGCGCACACGGCTTGGGCAACCAAAGCTCGCGTAAACGAATTTTGAAGAGGGCACTCCTAACACCCAATGTATGAGCTTCCGCCGAGAAGGTCATACAACCACATTGTACACGCGCACCTACGTCTGCGCACACACAACACGCTGACGACCATGTCCTCGGCGAAGCAGGTAGCAACGGGCTCAATCCAAAAAGTATCTCCATCGGAGCTAGCATAACACGTAATGCTTCAAGCAACCAAGGTTCATTAGGCTTTCTGAGCTGCGTTGGAATTCTTTACAACTCAAATTCATGCTGTGGTGCCCGAGCTGTTTTGACTGCTCTGGCCTAGGCTTCTACGCTTGGCTTCGGTGCTGCGCACTGGGTTGCACTGCGAGTACCTTGGTAATGGCTTGAAACACGGCAGAAAATACCGCGCTTCCAGCCTCCGAGGACGCTGGCGGAAGTCCACCGTACAGCACAGGATACTGGAAGCGCCTGGACAACCACAACGATAGCATGAGCGGCGCGGCTTGCTGAGCGTGTAGGGTCTGCATGGGTCCGGCGCTCTCCGTCAGCGGTGCATGCAGCGGGTCCCGTCGAGTTGTCTGTGGCTGCTACAGCTCGGGAAGCGTCTCCGTTTTCGCTCGCCGCAGATGTCCTGCTGTTGGAGCCTTCAGCGCAGTGTGAGTACGTATCAAACCAGCATTCGCGAGCCGGAGCGACTTCCGCGAGCTGCGACTTCGCTGCTTTCGCAACCTGGGACGCCATGCGGGACGCGCGCGGAAGATCTGCCTTGGCTGTCCTGCGAGTCTTCGGCCGTCTCTCGCTCGAGCTTCATGCTTCGCGAACTGGGACAGGGCTCTGCAGCAACGCTCCTGCACCACCATGCAAGTTCCGACTAGCGGTTTCCCCTGCGATGCCCTTGCGATGGTTTTCGTGAGGTGACGCCGCTGCCCGAGGCTCGGTGTACAAGCGATTGCACCGGCGTTTCGCTTCTCCGCCTCCACGACGCGTCGGTGTCGATCTCGCTGAGAGCGGTTCTGGCGATCGCGGTGGATCTCGCAGAGCCAATGACGCTCCCCGTTGCGCTTGATAGCGCGCTCGTTTTTTAAGCCCAAGCGCGGCGATCCCTCAGCGAGCTCTGGGTAGTGCGCCTGTACAGGTAGATAGACAGTAGGCAGCGCACAATACCATGAGAAAGCGTTCACTACCAACGCAGCATGTCACGACGTACGCTTGCTGCTTCCTCACCGCGCGGCGGCGGCGTACTTGCCGTTCAGGAGCCAATAGACGCTAACTTCCGGCAATGGAGATGATGAGCAAAGCTGCAGTTGAAGCTAAAGACCTGCGAAATGTGATTAGGTTCAATTCAAGCGTTTGGGGGGGCGTCGCGGAAAGTGTACAATTTTGTCCAATACAATCTTTCCGAGTTGTCCCCCCAGCAACCTCGGCGCCTTGGCCGCCTGAAGGATGCTCCTTTACTAGTTGTTATAACATGCTCCTTAGTGAAATTCATCATCGACGAAAAGAAGTAGTGGCAAAAGTAACGAAGCGACCAAACTTGCGGATTTCAAATTAAACATTGAGACTTAAGGTGAAAGTCACAGAGCCTACAGGAAGAGAGCGGTCACGGCCACGAGGGCCGAGCTCAGCAGCATCGACGGGCTGACGGCGACACCAGCGCTGGAGCCGCTGGAGGTGTCGTCGGCGGCGGCGCTCGAGGCGCTGGCGGCCGAGTCCGCGGTGGTTGAGGAAGACGGCGCGTCGGTGGACGGGGTCTGGGTCTCGATGTTGAAGCTGCCCGAATCCGAGTCGCCCACAGTCACGTCGTCATCCGAGCTGGCTGAGGACGTCGTGTTGGTCTCGGGGGCCAGAGTGACGATCTCGGTGCTGTCGAGCGAGGCCGAGGACTCGCTGGTCAGGATGTTCTCGGAGCCCGAGGCCGAGGACTCGCTAGTCAGGATGTTCTCGGAGCCGGCCGAAGCGGAAGCCTCGGTCGAGGCAGTCGAGGCGGCAGTGGACGTCGAAGCGCTGGCGCTGCCGGTGGAGGCGGCCGAGGACGAGCTCGACGAGGTGAGGCTCGAGCAGTACTCGGTCACGGGCGTGATGAGGTCGGCGTACAGCGCGAACGTGCCGAGCGTGCACTCCTCGGGCGCGAGCGACTCGAGCTGCGAGAGCACCGACTGGCAGGCCGTGCTGGTGCACATGATGGCCATCTCGGCGTCCGAGGGGGTGGCCAGCGAGGTCACCTTGTAGCCCGAATCCGTAGCGCACGTGGACGTGTCCGACGAGGCCAGCAGCGCCGTGAGCGAGGTCACGTCGCACGAGGCGGCGTTGGCGACGGCCACGAGTGCCGAAGCAGAGGCGATGGCGAAGACCTTCATGGTGGTGTTGTAGCTACTTGTATCTGGGGACTGGCGGCAGATTGGAGAATGACCATGCGGAGCGCGAGCGAGTCTGGTGGACAGAGCGCTCGCTGAAGGCCGGACCGTTACTCTACATTTCGACGCGCATAGCGCAGGCGAGGGGCACTACGGAAGGAGCGGTAATGCCCAGAAGGTGACCGCGGGATCGGCACGAGTGCAGCTGGTTGATTTCTTTTTTCTTGTTTGTCCGTCGTAGCAGCCCCATTCTCACAACGAGGTCTTGCCCGAGGCTCAGACTCCGTGTCACACGCCCAGCTGCGAGCTCTCACGAAGGTGGCGGAGACTGCCGCAGCCACAACAGCATTGCACGTTGAATGCAGGTTGAGTCGGAGTGATGAAGGTTGCCTCAGCAACCTGCGACCGAACGACGCGACCTGATCCGACTCTCGATTACTTGTTGATCTGAGTATGCCCACCTTTTCACCGAACGGATGCAGCGGCGATTGCATTTTGCTGCCATCGGTGAGCAGTGCTGCGAGCGAGCAATGCGTTGGGTGAGCACTGCTCACCGCTGACCATGGAGGCCGATCGTGAGGTGATTCTGGGACAGCCCAAGCAATATTTGCAGCTGAATAGCAATCTCCCGGAGACATACAGTAGTCCCTCGGAGAATCAGATGAGAATCAGATTCTCCGAGGGACTACTGTGACTATTGTGTGCCGGACACAGTGACGAAACCATTTCAACTTCAACATGCATTTCGAATTTCTGCCCTCCACGTCGTCAGCTCCTGCGGTTGCGCATGGCCACCTGCAGGTAGTACAGCACCTCGGCCGCCGTGGGGCGATCGCGAGGGTCCACGCTCACGCAGGCGCCCACGAAGCGAGCCATGTCCGGGTCCATGAACGGCGAGAACTGCACGCGCAGCTTGCCCATCGACACCATCTGAAGCACGGCCGTGTCCGGCAGCGAGCGTCCACCACCGCTGTTGTTGCTGGGCCGTCCACCACCGACACTGCCACTCTCCTTCGCGTGCGAGTACGGCAGCTCGTGCGTGTCCAGCTCCGAGATCACCACGCCCAGCGAGAACACGTCCGCCCGCTCGTCGTAGCGCTGCCCCATCATCACCTCGGGCGCCATCCACAGCGAGCTCCCCACGCCGGCCGTCATGGTCGCGTCCGAGCGCACGCGCGAGGCGCCAAAGTCCGTCACCTTGGCGTGCAGAGCCTCCGTCAGCAGGATGTTGCGGGACTTGAGGTCGCGGTGCACCACCACGGGCTCCAGCGAGTGCAAGTACGTCAGCGCGTGCGCCACCTCGTACGCGATCTGCATCTTGCTGGCGTCCATGCCCTGCGGAACGTCGTTGGCGAGGTAGTCCTTCAGCAGCGACCGCAGGTCTCCGCCCGCCATGAACTCCGTCACGCAGTACAGGTCGCTGAGCGATTCCCAAGCAACCCCAATGAAATGAACCACGTTCAGATGCTCCATCGTCGCGGCCAGCCGCACCTCGGACAGGAACGCCTGGATGTGCGCCATGTCCTTGCGCTTCTCCGGCAGCAGCGTCTTGACGGCCACGTCCTGGTCTCGGTAGCGGCCGCGGTACACCTCGCCGAAGCCGCCGCGGCTGATCACGGCCCCCAGCTCGATGCGGTCGATGGGGATCCGCGACGCCAGGATCACCGGGTCTTCCCACATGGTGCTGCGGCGCTGCCTGCCGTCGGGCATCGAGGCCCCCGAAGAGCGCGAGTTCCCCGTCGTGCGCGTGATCTCCTGGTACTCCGTGTCGGCCGGGGACTGGCGCTGCTCCATCATCAGCCGCTCCTGCTTCCCCACCACGGGCGACGCCAACAAGTCCTCGGAAGAAGCGTCGCTTGGGCGGTGCTTGCTGCGTCGACGTTGCGCGACGAAGAACGCGAACACCACGAGCATGAAGACGACCGCCGCCACGATGATGCCGATGATGGCGCCGGCCCCCAGTGAGCTGGACGACTTGGCAGCGTTGCTGGCGTCGGACAGAGAGCTGTCGGACTGCGTTGCCGCGTTGCCGTCGCCACTGTCGGAGGTCGTGTTCGGACTCACGACGATCGTCTTCTCCGTGCCGCCGCTCCGGGTGATGATCACGTAGCTGTACGACGTGGTGCCGTCGCCCAGCGTCGTCTCCGTCACCTCGACAGCGACGAGCTCGGCGCCGTCCAGCATGCTCGGGTCCACGCCGGGCGGCAGTGTCGATGAGTTGTAGTTCTCCACCACGGGTGCCGCCGTTGTGGCCGCGGGCGACGAGGTCGCTGTCGTCGCTGGCGGCGTCGTCGTCGCGCTGGGAGCTGCTGTCTCTGTAGACGTTGATGTGGCGCTCGTTGGGGGTGGCGCTGTTGTAGTCGGTGTCGGGGCCCTTGTGGTCGGTGTCGGGGCCCTTGTAGTCGGTGTCGGGGCCCTTGTAGTCGGCGTCGGAGCCCTCGTAGTTGGGCTTGGCGCTGCTGTAGTCGGGGTTGGCAACGTTGTCGCGGGTTCAGTGGTGCTTGGCGCCGTCGTGGCTGGCGTTGTAGTTGCTGGAGCTGTGGTCGTCGGAGCGGTCGTCGCTGGAGTGGTCGTTGCCGGCGCCGTGGTGCTTGGTGCGGTGGTACCGGTACTCCCCGAGCCTGCGTCAACGGAAGAAGTGGCGCCTGAAACCAGGCAGAACACGTTAGTCACGACCTTGGAACCATCAACACACAGCGCTCCGCTCACTCTGGGCGGCGGTGGCGCTGAAGAGCAGGCAGAGGAGGACCACGCGCAGGCCCCACGCCGTGCGCCGTCCTCGTCGAAGCGCCATGTCGGTGGTGAATGCTCGCCGGAGGAGGAGGCGAGTGGGTAACTGGAGGCCTCGCTTGCTTCTCTATAGTTAGTTGGTGGATTCAGCAGGCTTGAGCTGCTGGACGGAAAGAGGGTACACTTTTCGTTGGGCCGAAGGGTTCTCCGCAGCGGTGCTTCGAGTCCTTGTTGACCAATTGACCAGCCTCGTCCTGCTCGAGCGCGTGCATGGGACGCAGTGTCCACCGTTTCCGCCGCCAAACCGCCGCGTCTTGATTCACTGTGGTCGACTTGAGCGGTCGTTGCCTTCCCAGAGCGGCCTCTAACAGCAGAAAATGTCAACCAAGCACACACGGGTCAGTCTCCGACAAGCAATGGAGGAACAGCGACAAGACCAGCGTTGACTGCAATACATCCGCTAGGCGGACGTCATATATTCTTTATAACGGCGCGGGACCGATCTTAGCCAGCGCTACGCTTAGAAGAAGGTGGCGGCGACAGCGGCCAGGACGGCACCAGCCGAGACGGCGGCCATGCTGGCACCGCTGCTGCCCGACGTGGAGGCCGAGGCGGCAGCCGACGAGGACGTGGTGGTCTCCGAGGTGCTCGAGCCGCTCGAGGTCGTCGAGGTGGTGGTGGTGGTCGAGGGGGCCGAGCCCGTGGAGCTGGTCGCGGCGGCCGAGCCCGTGGAACTGGTGGTCACGGTGGCGGTCGTGCTGGAGCCGGCAGTGGAGCCCACAGCGGGGGTGGTGGCCGACGAGCCGGTGGTGGTGGCCGACGAGCCGGCCGTGGAGCTGCTCGAGCAGTACGTGGTCAGCGGGGTGAGGAGGTCGGCGTACAGCGCGAACGTGCCGAGCGTGCACTCCTCGGGGGCGAGCGTCTGGAGCTGCGAGAGCACCGACTGGCAGGCCGTGCTGGTGCACATGACGGCCATCTCGGCGTCTGTGGGGGTGGCCAGCGAGGTCACCGTGTAGCCCGAATCCGTAGCGCACGTGGTCGTGTCCGGCGAGGTCAGGAGCGTCTGGAGCGAGGTCACGTCGCACGAGGCGGCGTTGGCGACGGCGACGAGCGCGGCGGCGGAGGCGATGGCGGCGAAGTTCATGGTGGACGTGGAGAGGGTACTGACGAGGTCGGGAGTGGTGGCTAGCTGCTTGATCGGCAGATAGAAAATTCGGAAGTGAGCTTCGTCTTGGCCATCAGCGGCGAGTCCTCGCAGAGCCTGGGCCTTCCGTCTGCTGATCATTGTACCAGCAGCTGTTGGTGCGACATCCGGTTCGCCATACAATCGCCAAGATCAACTTCTGACTATCGGCCGATTACAATATCGATCCTTGTCAGAGCTTGTCATCCTTTCGGCAAGCTCCTGGTTGGCAGGAAGACAATGCAGCGGCGCGGTGGACGGATGCATTGGCGGCCTTGCACTTGCAGCCTTGCTCGAGCCGACGGGGCTTCCGACGCTCAAATCGCCGCTGCTGCTGAAGCCTGCACCTCGACAGGTAGCCACGCGTGACTGCCACGGTGTGTATCCTCCTCGCCCTTCCATGCCCCTGTAAAGAGCTGATCGGCAGCGTGCGTGGCGCGGCTCTGCAGACGACAGAACGCGTCGGGCAGCGGCGTATATGTTGGCGGCAAGGATAAGTCGGTACCAGCGCGTGTCCGTGGCGGCATTTTTCGCGGCGCATCGGCTGTCATTCAGCTCTTCGCCGAGCCTTGGCAGTCCGAGCAGCGCTCGCCTTCGCTTCGGGCAGCAGGGCTTTGCTTTGCCGCCGCTGAGCCAGCCTGAACCAGGATCGTCAGCTCGGCGAGACCTGCCGAGTGAAAACTGCAACGTTTGTAACGTTGCCGTGGCCACTTTCGTGACCTCCCATCGACGTTTACCAGCGAGCCGGTCGCCGCCGTTTGCCACTCCAACTGCAACCAGTTTCGCGCTGCTCAATCGCTCGCACCGAATTCCGCTCGCTGGCCGCACAGCGCTGTCATGGCGGGCCACCTCCGCGCTCTGCGTATTCACTTTAACTAGTTTGTAGTATTCTAAGTTATCGTTTTCAGATACAGCGTCGAAGCGCGCACACGCCGACCTCGGTCGGTCGATCAGTGGCGCGCTCCGCGTGTCGTACATGTTCTAACATGTGTGCAAAATAGTAAACTGCGGCAGGCACCCGCTTGCGTCCGCGAGCAACCTGTGCGCGGCGACAGCATTTGCTTCACTTGGGAGCGTCCTGCTTCTGCCAGTGAGACTTGAGCAGCGCGAGGCGCAGCTGTAGACGAACGGGGTCCGATGCGGCGTAGTCCATCGGGGTGCGCCCTTCGCGATCCACGCGGTCGGGGTCAGCGCCGGCCGCCACCAGCAGCTTCAGGATGCCCCCAAAGTCGTTGGCCGCCGCACTGTGCAAGCTCGTGGTCCCGTCCGTGGACTGCGTCGCGTTGGCGTCGGCCCCGCGCGCCAGCAGCAGCTCCACGACGTCGACTCGGCCCTTCGACACGGCGCCACGCAGAGGTGTGGTCTTGTTGGTGCCCGACGTCGCCTCCAGCTCTGCCCCGTGGTCCAGCAGCAGCTCCACGACGTCCTTGTGGTCGCAATACGCTGCGATGAAGAGCGCGCGCAGGTCGTTCTGTGCCTGCGCCTCGAGTCGCGCACCGTGCGCCAGCAACTCGCGCGTCACCCCCATGTGCCCTCGCTCGGCCGCAATGTGCAGCGCCGTCATCGTACCCGGCTGCTTCTCGGCGTCAACGTTCGCGTCAAAGGATAATAGGCAGCGCACCACGTCCCCATGGCCCGATTCGGCCGCCAAATGGAGCGGCGACGAGTGCCGCTGAGCGCAGACAGCGTCCACGTCCGCGCCGTTCAGCAGCAAGCTGTTGACCACCGTGAGGTGGCCGTGCTTGGCTGCGTAGTGCAGCGCGGTGTAGCCTGTAGACGCTGTGGCAGCATCCAGCTTCGCACCACCCCACAGTAGATGCAGTACGACGGCCAGGTGGCCCTGCCGAGCTGCAAGCACCAGCGGCGTAGCTTGCTTCTTGCCTCCGATGGCCTCGACGTCGGCTCCACGAGCGAGCGCATGCTCCACCATCTGCAGGTAGCCGTGCTCCGCTGCACAGCACAAGACGCGCGACGCGGCGTCGGGCAAGCTGGACGCGCACTCGTCGTCAGCCAGCAGGAAGCGCACGATCTCCAGGTGGCCCCGTCGAGCTGCCAGCATGATGGGGTGTCTGGATGGCTCGAGTGCAGCGAGACCGGTGGCGCTCGCTGCGCCGCGGGTCAGCAAGTACTGCACCATGTCCAAGTGGCCGTTCTTGGCTGCCAGACACAGCGCGACCTGGTTCGACTGACAGGAAGCGGCCTCCTTCTCCAGCTCATCAGGTGTCCGCGGTTCAGTCTCGGGTGCTTCTTGAACGGGGGCTCTTCCCTTCGTCTCCACAGCAACCGATTTATTGCGCCTCCGCCGCCGACGCCGATGAGAGTCACCCCCCGCAGCTTCGCTCTCGCCAGCTGCAGCAAGGTAATCCGTCGTCACTGCATCGATGTGAGCTCCGTGGGCGATCAGCAGCTCGGCAATCTGTACGTGGCCATTTTCCGCCGCGCGGTGCAGTGGCGTCGTGCCGCGTTCGGTAGCGGCGTCCACGTTGGCCCCACGCTCGAGCAGCAGTGCGGCCACCTCGACATGCCCCTGGTAGGCGGCCTCGTGCAGCGGAGTGGTGCCACCCACGGTGCGCTCGTCCACGGGCAAACCCTGGTCAAGCAGATACGAGGCCACGTCCACAAATCCCGACGCCGACGCCAAGTGCAGCCCGGTAGCTCCACCCGGCAGCGCCGCCGACAGACTGGCGCCGCGAGCCAGGAGCACCTTGACGGTCTCCAATTGCCCGTGCATAGCCGCAACGTGTAATGGCGTGGCGCCGTCGGTGTCGCCCGAGGGGCTCGCTTCCTCCGTGAGCAGCGCCTTCCCTGCGAGCTGCTCGGGCGACGAACACGTCGACGAGCTGCTGCTGCTGTCGAGACCGCTGCCTTCGGAGCCCGTGGAAGCGCTCGAGTCGCTGGACTTAATGGACTTGACCGGGGAGCTCTCGAGGGACTTGGAGTCAAACTCCTCCTGCCCGCTCTTTTTCGAGGACAACGAACAGTGCGGCTTCCTGGGCGGGTCCTCGGGGTTTCCCATCTGCCGCTGCAAGAACTCGGCGACGTCCACGTGCTCGTTCATCTCGGCGATGAAGGCGGCGTCATTGCCGTCCACATCGCGCGCCAGCACGTCGGCTCCTTGCGAGACGAGCGTTTGCGCGAGGGACAGCGATCCGGACCAAGCTGCGAACATGAGCGCCGTGAAGCCTTCGGGCGTCGCGACTTCCAAGTGCGCGCCGGCCCGCAGCAGCTCAACGACGGCATCGTCGTGTCCGCCGACGCATGCGAGGTGCAGCGCCGTGAAGCCATCTTCGTCGGCAGCGTCCAGCCAGGCGTCCGACGAGGACGAGGACGACGAGCGTTTGGGGATGTCAATGCTGGAGGACGGGGAGGACGCGCTGGTGCGGGCCGTCTGCACCAGCTTGGCGATCTGCTTGACGTCCCCGGCCTGCGCGGCTCGCTGCAGCAGCTGCGCGAAGCTGGCGCCGTTGGTGGAGGCGGAGGACGGCGACGAGAAGGGCGACATGGATTCCTCGTCCTCCGTCACGGGGCTGCCTCCGCTCTGCGTGCTGGAGCTCGTGTCGTGCATGCGGCGAAGACTGAAGTGCGGCACGGAGAGGCGCTGGTTTGAGAGGTGCTCTGGTTAGAAGTAGCGGCGGCGTCGCTGCGGGGCAGCCTGGCCTGGAATCGCTGGAAGCGCGGCTGGCGACTCGGAGCTCTGGGCTGGGTGGAGCGCCGGTGAATGCCTCTCCTCGCTCGGCGGATCCGAGTGCGTCACGCCGACAGGCGAGCGACGGACGATGGCGCGCGTTCAGTTCGGCGCAGAAAGGGGCCGGAGCTCGCGAGATGCAGGCCCGGAGCGTGGGGTTGCTAGCGACAACGCGACTAAGCTCCGGGGCTCGGCGACTCGGAGCTGTGTCGGGATTTTTCGAACGTGCGTGCTGATTGGCTGCGTGGAGTTGAAGCTATCCGGTTAAATGGAAAATAGAGCGAGCGCCGGATAACTCCGAACAACGCGACGGCGTTGCTCCATGCTCGACGGGGCTCCAGCTCCGGGAGCATGACTCCGGGGCTCGACGCTGGGGCCAGCGACGCGGCCCTTCTTCAGTCAAAGGTTGTAGCCCCGGAGCGGGAGTGAGGCTGCGAAGCGATATAGTCGTCTCGTCGTCGCGTTTAACAAAGAACGGCGAGCAGGACTGCCGCCTTGATGGACGAAGGCGTGCAGCTTCGTGTCCTCCGTCCGGTGCGCCTTCGTCTCGGCCGAATGTGACTGCGTCGGGGAACCTTCCTGCGCGAGCTCTGTGCACGTTGGGTATCGCAGTCGCTCGCGCTTGACGCTTGCTTGGTACCCATGCCGTCGTCGCCGCTGTCATTGGCGATTGCACGAAACGAACAGCGCTCGTTTGTGGCGAGTGTCTCCCACGGTGGCGTACCATCGATCGACAGCGAAGTTTGCGCTACTCGCTGGGCGTCAGCAGCTTCGGGTCGTGGAGCTTGCAATGTCCGGTACAGTGAGTTCCAGAGCATCGAGCGTCTCTGTGTTGTCAACGTACATGGATGCCGATCGTCGTGGAGGCTCAGCAGCCAGCTCATTTGCCGCATCATTTGGCATTGAAGATGCACCATTCGCGATCACGATCCATTTGTTGTACCCTTGGCATTCAGCTCTCGACAATCGAATTTCCTAGAAGAGCTCATGGCCACACGTTCTTTTTCGTAGAAAATCGAACGCTAGCTCTGGGAAGCTGCTCCGGTGCTCGGGGCAGTGAGCTGTTTGGAAGAAGTCTCGGAGCGACAGTGCGGAATGCACCAACCATATACTTTCTGGTTGCAACACACAAAGATACCCCCATAGGTCGCCAGCCGTGCTACGAGCGATTCCAGGCCGCGCTGCCTCAAGCCTCACTGCCCCTCGAATCCGAGCACCGTGCGCAGCAGCAGCACCGAGGCCGCCACTTGGTGCTTTTTCAACCCGTCCATTGGGGCATCGCTCCGAGATCCCATTGCGACGCACCGCTCAGGACGTCCGCTTGAGCGTACCAGCAAAACGAGGGGGCCGACGAGCGGCCGAAAGTCTATTGCGCTGTGATTTCTGTCCTCTCTCCACGTTCCTTTCCTTCTGCCCCTGCGGCAAGGGAGTCGAGGGAGGGATCCTTTTTCTAGCTAGTTTCATCACAAGTGTCGTATCCGACGCGCGCAACTCAGCGCGCAACGCTCAAAGTACATGCAGCAGTTGTCTCTGACGCACAGGCTTCACTGTGATGACGGAGCGGGGGGCGGACTCGCCGTCTCGGCAGCAGCTTCGCCAACCTTCAGCCCCTCGAGCGTCCTGATGAGCAACGCCTTCTCCTCGATAAACTGCGGGTCCTCTGGAGATCACAAGCGCAGACCACGTCAGAAACCGGAGCCAACACAAAGCACAATGCACAACGCTTTGAAGTGTGCGCAGTCCTCGTACCTTTGCTGTTCTGGAAGTTCTTTAGGTACGCAATGAGCTTCTCGCGGTTGTTGACGAGAATCTGGGAGATCGCTTCCGGCTTCTTCGGGTTGGCGACGAACACTTTGAACACGTGGAAGGCCTCGAACTGGATGTTGGCGCTCGTATCGCGCAGCAGGTTCATCATCATCTTGAGGTTTTCCTTCTCTCTGCACACCGAGAGCAAAGCGACATGAGCACCACCTTAGCAGCCTCCTGCGGGTATCTATCTACCTGACTGGCACCTCCCAGCACCGACGTACCCGATATACTTCATCATGATGTCGAAATTGGACCGGTCCAGCAGGATCTCGCCCAGCAGCTTCAGTGACTGCCGCCGAGTGACGTAGTTCTCGGACATGAGCAAGCAGTTGTACTTGGCGAAGACGACGTCGAAGTTGGACGTGAAGAACGTCGCTGCCAGCGTCTTGTGGCGCGTGAACAGATCCTTAAACGTAGCGAACGCGTCCGAGCCGACCTCGAAGTTGGGCAGATGCACGTACACGTCGAAGAACTTCCACAGGTCGGGCGAGTACAGGATCTTCCCTGCCAGGATTTCATGGCGAATCGACTGCCACGCAAGCAGCAATGAGGGAAAAGCAGTACACAGTCAGCACCCCAGCCCCGCAAGCATCGATGCCATATCGCCCCTACCTCCCGCAGCATCGTGCCGCAGTTGAGCGCCACCTCGGGGTTCTCGTAGCCCGCCACGAGCGCCGACAGGGTCTCTGGCTTGCGCTCCACGTAGCTCACGAAGCCCGCAAGGTCGCGGCGCATAAGGTTGTTGTACACCTGCGCGAACTGCTTGCGCGCCTCGAACGGCAGCTTGTCCAGCCCCGTGATGAGCTTGGGCACGAGGCCGCTGGCGATCAGCAGCTCCGCCAGCTGCGCGCACTTCTCCGGCTTGGCCTCCTGCTCGCCGTCCCCGTACAGCAGGATCTTCATCTCGCTCAGACGCTTGGTGGTCTCCTCCACGGGCTGCGGCAGAGCGAGGGGACCATCAAGTCAGACAAAAAAAAAACACAAAGTGACAGGCAGGCCGCCTCACCGTCCCGTCCTTCGACGGCTTGGCGGGCGCCGACGGGTCCGCGAGCGCATCCTTCAACAGCTTCACGAGCTGGTCGGGGTTTTTCCGGCGCGAGAAGAGCGACATGGCAGCGGCGATGGAGGAAGCGGAGCTCCAACTGAGGACGAAGGGAAAACTGACCTTTTTCGGTCTCTTGTAAAAATGGTATTTATTATTAGGTCTCTTGTAAAAAAAGGCATTTATTAAATTAGCGAGCCCGCTTCTAAAATGGCAACGGTACTGAGGTCCTCCTCCAGTACCGCTTGCCACTTTAGAAGGCCGAGGGTATAACTAGACTCTCAAAAACAAGTACAGGTACTGTAACAAAAAAACCGGCAGAGACATTGACAGCGCATCGCATTTAATGCCCATTCCTAAGGTTCGTCAACGTCGTCGTGGCTTGATCGTTCCTGCATCACTTCCTCATTGGGAAATTTCTTGAGAAGGCCGACAACGGCCTCTCAAATGGTTTAAAATCACCCCGTCGTCGAACTCCTCCCAGTGAATGTAACTAACCACCAGGATGAAGTTGATATTTTTGAGCTTCCTTTGACTGTCAATTGCAGAAGCAGGAACTATCGTAAATCCAGAGACGGCTTGGAACGGGCATGACAACACGATAATACATGCCTCCCTTCTGGAGGTCGGTGCCCATGTTAGTGTCTAGTGGAGGAGGACGAAGAGGGTAGTGTGCTCGAGGCGGAAAGAGCAGGTGGGAGCGGGAGACGTCCAGCTGGAGGCCGACGAGCTTGGTCTGCGCGAGCGCGTCGTATGGGAGGTTGGAACCGGCGGTTCGAGACCGCCGGAGGGAGCAGTGTGGCAGAGCAAGAGAGCGTCGGTGACGACGCGGCCGAAGAGGAGAGCAAACGGGAGGCCAACGGCACAGCGCAGGAAACTCCGCGGCGGCCGGCCGTGCAGCTCGTCATGGATGTTATGTACGAGCTGGCGGCAGCGGCTGGCCGTCTTGTGCCTGGCTCAGAAGAGGTGCCCGCCGCCGCGCAGCATCTCCACACGAGCGAGGCCATTATCCGGAGCCAGTGGCAGCTCCGGTGTGTCCCCGTAGCAGGGCAGCATGAGTCGAGGATCGCCCAAATGGTGGCGACATTCGTCGCCCGCACCGGCGACTATTCCGTGAAAGCGCGCAGCGCCAAGGGTGTGGCTGCAATTATTGGGCTCTCCCCTCAAAACTACAGCTCTTACTATCGCACTCGCTTCGAGCGAGAGCTCAGGATTATCGCCTCCGAGGAGGATGAAACCATTTGGGGAAGGGGCTTAATCATGGAGCCTCTGCAAACAGCGCTCCTTGACGTCCGGAGCTCACTGATAATGTCTTCTTTCGACTTTAGCTTGAAAACCTGGTGGACACGATTCTGTGGCTCATGCGTGAGCACCATGTCGACGTAACGTTATTGGTTAATCGTCCGTCATCGGGAACGCTCTATTGAGAGGAGCAGATTGTCTATTTACATTGTTATGTGCAATATATCTGGAAAGTCCTGAGCCAGGTGATAAGCGCCGGTGGCTTCCGCTCTGGTGGCTTGACTTGGCTGGTCTCCACTCGACGTGGATCCCCTCTTGGTTCTCGTTGGATCAATTCAATGCAGACTTGAAGTCTTGCACCTTGAATTTTCCTTTCGGGCCCTCTCCGGTCTCGTTTCGCGACTGCCCTTAGCTGCCGTAGCATTTGTTCCCAGAAGCTGTCGACGCTTCCGTTTGCGTTAATCGCTGCTTCTCGATACACGGCGTTATTCCGCTCCATCCACAGATGGGTCAGACATATTGTGCTCCCGATACGCCAGATCCTGTTCCACTCTGCGATGAACTCGTCTCCGTCTTCCGGAAACAGCTCCGCGATCTCCTCTGTTCTTGTCTTCGACACTGGCGGTGGCTGTCTGCTTGTACAGTTCCGCTGGTATTCTTGCGTTCTCTCGTCCGGCCATTTTTCGTCGGTCCAATGTGAGATAAACTTGCTCCAGCACTTCCGCGCGCATGGGCACCCCCAGAAGAGGTGTTGATGCGTCTCCTTGTGTCCGTTGCATTGTTCGAGTTTCTGGCACCTTCTGTCTTCCGGTCTTCCCGTATAGAACAGGTTGAGCTGATGAAATGCGACCCGGTATCCCGTCCACACCTGGAACTCGGTTAGTCCGTTGCTGTGATTCCATACTTGTGTTGGAGTTTGCTCGAGCGCTGCACGTTGCCACTGGTCATTCTCCGCACGTGTCTCCAATCGTACTAGTAGGCCCTCCAGTTGTTCTGCCATGTCTCCCTTGTACCGTCGGTAGGGCTGTTTCTTCAGCGCTGCCCGCACATGTTTGTTTGTCACCGTCTTCTTGCAGGCCCACGGGAAGCGATGGATCGCTGGGTTTGCTTCGAACACCAGCGGCACTGCACTCTTTACGCCTTGCTCTTCGTCGGATGGTTGGTTCATCCTGTACCAGTCAATTCCATTTTCGGATTGCCGGAGCCGGATGTGATGCTCAGCTTGGTCCGGTTCTTGCTCCCCTTTGGAGCCTAGTATATCCCCACCCGTTTGGAGTTCCCACTTGTATCCTTCGAACCGCTCTCCAGGTTGCCTGATGTGCAGTGGTGGGTGCGCATTGAGCTCTCCTCCGATTGATATCTCTGGGGACGCTAGCAGTTTGGCCGTGGCCCATTTTCGTAGTTTCTTTTCCTGGTGTCGCTCTCCGTTCCGATTCGCCGCGGAAAGGGAACGCTCTATTGTGCGCCGGTACTGAATCGGCTGATCAGAAATGGAGCTCACGTCTACTTTCCTTTCGACCATAGCCCGGTCCACAGCAAAATGCGAGTTGTCGTTGTTGTGTTGTGTGGTTTAGTACTAATTGTGTTGCTGTCAGATGGATCGCCGACTACCGCCTCACTACCGATGGGAGCTTCAACCGCTCCGCTGCCGCTCTCGGAGAACCCGGTGTGCTACGACGGCGCCTGGCACGCAACTATGAGAGCGCCTCTTTCCGCACTGTGGAGCTCGCCGAGGCAAAGCGTCTTGCGGTCTCCATCTTGGCCCGGTGCAATCTACTACAGCAAGACCCCTTCGTCGTGACAGGGTCTTTTGTCACAAACATGAATCACCACAATCCCGAGGACATCGCGATGGCTGACAATTCCGTCGAGACAGAGTCTGAGGACACGGCTGACACGGCTGACCTACACGGTGCCAATGCCCTGGCACCTGGTGCCGAGATAACGACGCCACGCATGCTAACTGAGAACCTCTCTGCCCACGAGATCCAACAACCGTCCTTAGTGAATGAACCGCGACGCGGGCCTCAAGACACCGTGTCGAGCACTAACACCCCCCGGGCTCAAGAAGTGGTTATTGACGCCCCTCATCGCCCGGGGGTGTACGTGTCGTACGCCCTCCGCGTCCAACGATTGCTGATGACTATGCCCCCGAGACTCCCCCAGAAAACGAGGACGAGGACAAACAGGAAGATATTTGCAACACAGTGACGCGTGGCGGAACAGATGATGTCAATGGAGCCTCACTCTAGTTCTGGCCATACTCCTTGTAGAGCTCAGGAAGATCGGCGAACGCTGGTGGATGTGGTTCTACTCGAACTTTCCGAGCACGATTGATCCAATCAATCAAGCGAGATCGCTCAGCGAATCGACCGAAAACTGGGAAGCACTTGGCCTCACTATTGACCCAATTAAGTACGAAGCGGGTCGTTTTCGGACCATATGTTTTGTTTTTGGTCGATTGCCTTTTGACTTGGGTTTTGTATGTGGCTCAGAACACGCTTGCAAACTGGATCCGCAAATTTGGAATGAATTGGCAATACCTAAAACCAGTAGGGGTGGAGGAGAAGAACGTACGCCTTTGTATTGATGTATTTTACACTGGCAAAAAATAAAAGTAAAACAAATGCAAAATTGTGTTCATTGATAAATATATATATATTTGGAAGCCAATAATAATAACAATTAATTATTTTGAAGCAACATTGCGACAACTACGCCAGCACTGAATCAGTTAGACGACTATGGGGGTCCATGAAGTGCTGGAGAGGGATAATCCAATGGTTCCGCGGGTCGGTGTAGTTTGCGCGCCAGATGGGAAGCCACCTCGCCCAGTTTGTGCGCCAGATGGGAAGCCACCTCGCCCACCTGTGGTCCGGTATCATATGCCCTCCATTGTGGGCCCGGGTGAGCAACTGCTGCGCTTCTTGGTCGTTGTGCGGACACTCGAACGCAATATCTTCCAGCCAGTCGGGTCCACGGGGAAGATTGGCGTACAATTCGAAGTCTTCAGTGCGGAGATTCGTGTTGTCGACGATAATGATGTCCGGGCCTTGGTCCCTCGGTTGGCGCAGTCCATTCAGGCTTTGGTTGAGCCAGGCGTCATGTGCACGTCCAAGATCGTTCACGTTGAACTGAAATACTCCATCGTACATGAAGAAGTGGTTCGCCGAGCAAATGATACTCTCCGCGCCCATTGCTCCAGCGTATTCGACAATCGTCTCCGCCAGCGTCGTCTTGCCGCAACCCGAAAGTCCTCTCATCACAACGAGCATCCAAGGGACATCGCTCAGATCTCGTCCCCACTGATCACCGACAGCACGTAGGAATGGGTCCACGACTACGCGAGTGATGTCGTTATAGTGCTCCATGTCCGGCCCGGTCGCACAAACGAATTGTGAATCGGAAACAGGCCACCGGCGTTTTGCTAGTCATTTCGCTAGTCAACGGCTGTAATTGGTGCAAAATATGAATTTTACGCAAGCGCACTTTCCTGTTTCTACAAAAGGTGGTTGCTCCCCAAGACTAGCGGCGCGTGGGGGGCTGCTCGCGCGCTCAAGCGCGCGGTGATGCAGGACTTGCCGACTGAAGACTTGCTAAAGGAGCCTCTGGTGCAAGCTGCTGCTGTTGTTGCAGTTGGTGGGAGCGCCGCCATTCGCTGTGTGTTACCAGGTGCGTCGCTGACCAACGTGTTGCTGTTGCTGCTCAGCGTGCGGTGGGGAGCACCTGACACGATGTGACCGGGGATTTTTCCCGAGGTCTGCGACAGCGGCTCGTTCCTAAGTTTGTGTGATCGGCTGGACGCAAGGGCCAGTTTGACGTTGGGGTGTGACACGTGGAGATAATGGAACGATTATGGAGAATGGCGGAGCTCGTGTCTGCTGTGGATGGGCTTGGTAGCCCTGGACGTACACGTCCTGGACATACTGAGCTTACTGCTACCAATACCCGACGACAAGGTAAAGCCCAAGAGCAGCGTACAAGAGCCTCTATATTAGAGTGCCACCTGTCCTGACACAGCCATAGTCGCGGATGAGCCCGACCAAGAACTCCCAAGATCAACCAACAACCTACACCCGTCCAGATCCCGGAACTTCCAGACTTCCTGAAAGTGACGACCCGGAATGGTGAATGTCTGGACGTACCCATATGTCTGGAGTACCCATCTGTCTGGACGTACTCATCTGTCTGGACGCACCCGTCTGTCTGGACGTATGATTCCAGCATACAAAGTCCAAGTGATTAACGACCGGCCAAGTCGTCCGACCAAGAACAAATCAGGTGATGCGCATGCTGAGACACCTTGAAGTACCCAACAAGCGTGCACTCTGCCTGACCCCGTGCCTGACCAGTGTCAGACACTTACCATGATTACGTTACGCAGTCATGGCCTCAACCACCATACAAAGATCAAGACTAGCGACAGAACTGCATGTAGCTAGTGGAAGGAAGCCGACAAACAGATAACAACAAACAGAGTTCATTTTACCTTCAACCCCGCAAGCGTCGGAGAAACCTGCCGGAGGACTATTCCCGGAGGACCGGTTCGAGTACGAAGGCTCTGATAACAGCGTCACGGGGTCGGAACAAACCCTCATCTTGTCCGGCCAATCGTCAGGAGAAGAGAATGAAGGTCACCACGTTGAAGATGCAGAAGAAGGTCCGACTCCCGACCACCAAGATGTCGACAGACCTGTCGTCGTTCAACGAATTCGGACAGTGCACTTCCAGGGATACTCGTATTCTCCGTATCACTGGAATCTCGACAGCACAGACTACCGGTGCAGTGCGGACTCGCTGTACAACGAAAATGTATGTGTCCTCTGCGGGTGTAGTAGTCGACGGTGAACACAAACCAAACTGTGTTCCGGGGTACCGACGACGACCAACCGGACCTCCGCCCACTGTTGTCGATGAAAGGAATACGACGGGGGTCAGCGGGTAAGATACGCCCTCTATAGCAACTCTAAGTATATTCTTAGCCGTAGCTTACTGGTAAGTTATGGTCCAATATCTTCCCTGTTCAAACCACATCTATACGATCTCTAAGTGTGTCTTCCCAACTCGGACAATACCGGAGCGGATGGTAGAATGATAAGCGTAGTTTATTAGTGCAACGAATATAACTCTCCTTACGTCTGCTGCAAACTAAATATCCTTGCGATCTAATCCTCCTTAGACTCCTCCCCCTTGGTCTCTTCGACGTCGTCGGTATCGGCGTTGTCGTCCGCGATTGAGACGTCGCCCATCTGTTGCTCAACTTCACGCGCGAGGATCTCATCGTACGCGTCTTGGAACCACTCGAAGCGACGCAGGATAGACAGCATCGCCGCCTCGCCGCTCGTTATGTAGGCCCAGCCGGCAGCGGGCGCCTGGTTGCGACTATGAGCCCAGCACCATGCCGGCGGGAAGCAAGCCTTCACGGCGCGCGGCGAGACCGGGTGGCGACCGGGGCAGCTCACGGTCGGTAATTGGTTGGTGTTAGTGTAGAGCTCGACTTGGGGCAGCATCTTCGCAAATTCGGAAATGATTCTGGATTTCAGAGATCGGTAGAAAATTCAGACCAGGAATCGGAATTAGCCGAGGATTTCAGAACTGATTCGTACTTAGTTGAGGATTTCAGAGATCCAACAGGCGCGAAATCTTATGCGTTGTGAGAGGTACTCTCAATCAGTTATAGAAGGATAAAAAATGAAGAGGGCGGATTTTGGCGATAGGGCGAATATTTACGAAGAGGGCAACGTTTGCCCCCATTCCCCTTTGCATCTAAGAACAACTACATCATCGCTCCTCCCTATATCAGGTGAGGAACTCTAAAGAGGGCAATGGGGCAGATTTGAATCCCCAAAGATCCTATATTACTGGAAATCATACCCATACCCCCTACCTCTTCTCTATAAATATATATTACTTAATAAAAAGTTGCCCTCTTCGCCCCATTCGTGATTTTGTCAACCATGATAGAGACGACAATGACTCTCGGGGGTGTTTCGATGAAATGGGAAGAGGGCAACTTCTGAAATACTCTTGCCCCCTTCGCCCTTTAGGATTTAAGCATAACCAGAGATGATATCCTTGTTGCTACGAAGAGCGCTCATGCTCGCGCAATATCAGAGCAAAAATAAACTTGCCCCTTAGGATTTAAGCACAACCAGAGGGGCTGGCGGTGAAAACGCCCTATTTAAACACATAGATCTTATAGGTATATACCCATAGCATCCACTGCAACGCAACAACCATGAACATTCAGTGCTCGTGTGGCAGAGAATATATTGCGGATAACGCGTCTGTGATCGATCATTTCCGATCGGAGCTTCACCTGAAATGGAACGAATGGGACTTGATGCGTCCTAAGCACCCTAATCAATTGACAAAGAGGCAGCTGGCAAAACAACAGTACCGTAAATTGCGGAGTGTCTGTGATTGCGGTAGCGGATATTTAGAGAAAAATAAAGGGCAGCACATGAGAACGAAGAAACACCAAGACTGGTTCAAGAGCCAGGAAGCCTCAACAGTCATTTTTTTGCCTCAGACAGCGGCATGTGGTATAAAAAAGGTAATCAATGCTTACAGCGCATCGATCTTCTCGATGAGCCCATGCTTGATTTTTGAGCGGTACTTGCCGAAGCCGAGAATAGTAGCTGGGTTGGTTGCCTCCATGGTATGTGGGTATATACATACAATCTACGCTTAAGATGAAATGAAAAAATCCTATTTAAACAGAAGCGGCATATATGTATATACCCCCAGATACTAGACTAGCCATGTGCAATTTCATCAAAACCGACGGCAACCAGTGCAAACTGAGCCCCAAGAACGATCTCTGCCACCGCCACATCAACCTTACCCCGGCCTCTGTCGCTGAGCCTGTCGCTGAGCCTATTGCTGAGACTATCATTGAGCAAAAAAATGAGGACGTCGAATTAATTGATGACGTTGAGGAAAATGTGGCGAAGAGTATAGTCTCACCCATGTCTCCTAACACTTCCCACGTCATCATCGATCAACCCGAGTCCGCTATAGTAGATGCTGAAAAGTCTCAGCCAGTAGAAATTAATTCAGAACCACCTCTCGAATATGATATCTTATACGAAGCTGATCAAGATGCAGTGGTCTCACATACTATCGCCACTACGTTTGATATATATCAGATGATTTACAAGATCATCGCTGAGAGCGATACTCGATTCCAGATGATCAATCATGGCAATAGAATCAAGGATCTCGAATCAGCTGGAAAGCTGAATGCGAGCCAGGTCTTTTACAAAATATATTTCGACGATAAGCCTACAGACTCCGAGGCTGAGATCATTCGACGTAGAGCGATTAAAGAGCCGCGGCCGCTTCCAAAGTCTAGGTTATTCATGTGGTGTACGATAGCTATGAGGCTTATGATGATATCAATGCTAAAGTCGATAGTATTGTTGGTACCATGGATAACCCTGAGATCGTTCTCAAGTCGAAGTCATATGATGAGTACTTGTACGATCTCTGTAAGCTTATCAGCCCTCACTGGTTCAAGGATCGCGATAATATGTGGCACTTCACTCGCATGGTCTATCAGATGCTGGGAGACTCATCGCTCTATCGCCGTACATACGCCGTGATCCTTGCTGACAAGTTTGGTGAGCACTTCAATGAGTTGGTGAGCATGTCCCAGTACGATACAGATGGTCCCATCACTAAGTATCCAGTCAAGGTCAGCCTCTCATCCTTGAAGTCGATCGCCGGAGGTTCCGAAGCTGAAGGATACAAGGCTTGACGACTGAAGTATGATCCGGAGCCGATCAAGGTGAAGAAAGTGACGAATATCGCTGATGATAGCGAGACGGATTCGGAAAGCAATGATGAGGTCGAATCTCGTCTCGGTCAGCGATGGGTTGCTGAGGCCAAGAAGATTTGCGAGAAGACAACTATCAGCTATGATAAGCTGATCGCTGTCATGCTCAAGGATCGAAGTCAATGGCGATTACCGTATGATGGACTGGCACGACGAGTTCATTCAGCCGATCAATCGCATCGTTCACGATGCGGAGGTTCCTCTTGCCGACTTCATCGCTCTTGCTGACAACTGGGTGTATAAGAGCACCGAGGAAGCTGCTAAGTTCGCTGCCCAGATCATCGATCCTACTATCGTACTATTTGCCAATGGTGATGTATTCGTGCGACAGACGCTTGATGAATGCGAGGATGATGGCGCTAAGAGGACCCCGAGCGCACTCATGAAACTGATCAATTTTTGGTTCTTTGGTAAAGATATGAATGGCGAGCAGGTGATCAGATCACACACTCTTGATAAGCTCATGCTCACATACAGCCCGATGTTCCACCGCTACAATCGATACATCTCTCGTTGGGACGTCGATGCCAGCGACAAAGGTACATTTGGCATGTGTGCGCCTTACCGCGGTCGGATGCTATCTGATGACAAGTACGATTCTAAGTACCTCGAGCGCTTCTTTGAGTTTGTGCTCGAAGTCATCTGCGATAGCAATCAGGAGAAGTACAAGTTCTTCCTTGACTACTGCGAGCACAGTATCCGGTTTAAAAATGCGAAGACAGGCGTGGCCATGATCTTCTACACGATTGATAAGGGCTGCGGCAAGGGTACGATCATGAAGATCTTCGACTGGGTTTTCGGTGGCTGGAATACCGCCTGTGAGTCAGGCACCGTCAGCCGAACGGTTGGCGAGCGGAACAGCCACATCCTCGGTAAGAACTGGTCATGATCGATGAGCTTGAGAAGGCTAACGATAAGTCGTCAGCGGCTCTCGTTGAGAAATGGAAGAACCAAATCACGGAGGACAAGATCGCTACGACACCTCTGTATTTAAGTACGATCAAGATTGACAACTTCACCAACCATATGATCACAACCAACAATCTCGGGGTTTTGCATATTCCTTCAATGAAGGATGTAAGCGATGATGATGATATCAAGGCAATCATTCGGAGATTTTGTGTATTCAAACTCAACATCAAGTACAAGCAGGATATCGACTACTTCAAGGACTTTCAGGCATACTGGAAGACTCAATCATTCGCCGATCACTTCTACACGTATTTCATGAAACGATGCGAGCGTGAGTCGCCTGCACCTCTGCGAACAGTTATCAGCGATGAGCTTCGCGGTATCGTTGGGTCTCAGAAGCCGGCCCACATTGAGTTTTGGGATGATATGCATGATAACACCGATGAGTTCAACTCTCTATGTAGTCGGGGCGATATTACATATGCCCCGAGGGTTGCTAGCACAAGATCACTGTTCCTATCGCATATGTGCTCTACGAAGAATTCTGTAAAATAGCTGGGCATAGAAACCCTCTCAAGCGCAGCTCGTTTGTGTGTATGTCAAAAGAATTGAGCTTTATCACCGATTGCAAGAAAACGAAAGGGGTCCAAACGTTCTACTTTGATTACACGCCGCCGGTCGATGATGAGTAAGCACTCATCAATATCTATTTTTTTAAATTGAAGCATCGCCCATGTAATATATACCCCTGTCCGTATTACCATGCTTACCCAAGACGATTTCGTGAAGATGCTCTCGACCGGCAAGAAGCTTGCCGCATCGACTATCAAGAACAGAGTGAGCTACCTCTTCAAGCAATATCACCATATCGGTGGGAATGCCAACGATCTGAGCTATCTCAACAGCTACTCGAAAGTGATTCGTCATATCAACGAATCATCTAAGAGCGACGAGGGACGCAAGACCTACATCTTTCACACCCTCAGCCTGATCAACACCAAGGCGGGCAAGATCGTCAGCGATGATGCCCGACAGAAGTTCCAGTCAGCTGCTCAGCGCGCGCGGGAGAAATCCAAGAAGCAATCGCTAGAGAATGTAGCGACGGACAAGCAACAGCTGAACTATGTCAGCATAGATGGCTTGACTCGCCAGCCGGAAACCAAGATACACGAGCTGTTTACTGAGTACGAGATGCCATATTCAGCTGTTAAGATCAATGATGCTGACTTCGCGAAATGGAACATCGAGAGTGATCGCAAGAACGTCATAACCTTCGCGAGAGAGCTACAGAGATGCGTTATGCTTGCATGCTATTGCTACCAACCAGCGTTGCGTTCGGATTGGAGCACTCTCAAGATCACCTCAGCGGCCGTCAATAGACTTGATCCAAAACTGAACTGGATTCAGATCCTACGAGGCGGGCGGATCAGGCTGCATCTCAATGATTTCAAGAATCGAAAGACGTTCGGGAAGCACATTGTCGAGGTAGACAGTCCTCATCTCAAGCGCTATCTGAAGTACTGGATCAACCTACTCGAGCGCCTTCTCGGTGGCAAGCCTGAGTATTTGTTCATCTATCAGATGAATCCTGTCAAGGAGGTCAAGATGATCTCAAACACGAGAGAGGCGTTCAGCAAGGCTATCGCTCGCAACAGTGAGAAGCTCTTCAATAAGCCTCAGTCGGTCAATAGTTTCAGACACGCTTGGGAGAGGAAGATCCAGGAGGATCCAGCGTATCAAAGCATGACTCAGGCTGTACGTCAAGCTCTTCATCACAAGCTGTTGCATGGTGTATTCACCGGCCAGTTTTACAACTGGCAACGCCGAGGATACTCGGACGAAATAAAAAATATATCTTTCTTACAACGTGATCGACTTAAGGTCATCCGGGCATCTCACTTGTCTCGGTGGAGCCATCCGGTGGAGCTCGAACATCTCAACATCTGGCGTTTTCTTTTTTTCACAATTCTCTCGGCCTCAGCGGCATCCCGGGCGTTGTCGTACGGTTTCATGCGACGCAGGATATCCTCATCGACGTATTCGATATTCATAGCAAAAATATTTCATTCATATATATGCTAAAACCTTGCCTATACACTCGGTGTCGGCGGTCGGCAGCACCAAGCTGCGACCACGCTTCGTGGGACCTTTCTCGGTCATAGGCGTCCATGGCAATGCCTATTCGCTGGATCTGCCATCGGCAATGGCCATGCACCCAACGTTTTACGTCGGCATGCTCAAGCCGTACCATCCGTCGGAGGTGGCTGACTCTGAGAGTTCGACGAGCGAGACATCTGCTGCAGGGCCTGAGCCATCGCGCGCGCGAAGTCGGGGTGATTTAGGACTGAGGCAGCCGGAGCGGCAGGCGCAGCAGGCGCCGCGGGCGCAGTTGCAACAGCCGGAGCAGGCCGAGCCTCTAAGTCGCTTACGCGCGTGTAGAGGTGGCGAATCAACGCCAGATGATCCTGTTGATCGTTCACACGAGCACGCTCAAGATCCGCGAGGCGGTCGTAGAGATGACGCATGTCACGAGCCTGCCGGCCGAGTTTCTCGCAGCTCCTGCACCCGACGTTCTAGTCCCTCTTCCTCGTGTCGAGAACGGCGGTAAGCGGCCACAGTCGCCTCGACGGTTTCCAGGCGGCCACGCAAGGAGGTCAAGTCCAGTCGCTGGGTCTCGAGGAGACGCTGACACCCCTCCACCGCGTCCAGAAGAGGCTCCCGAGCCGAGGCAGAGGCTTGAGTCGCCAACGCACGACGCGGAGCGTTCCGGTACGATGAGTCGTCCGCTACGACTTCCGCCTCCGTTGATCGGAAACGACGATGATCGCTACTTCCACATGGAGAAGCTCCTGAAGCGCCGTCGGCGTAAGGGCTACTACCAGTATCTGGTGAAGTGGCGCGGTTATCCCGAGGATCAGAGTACCTGGGAAGACGGTCGTCTCCTCGAGGAGGACTGCGCCGATACCGTGGACGCTTATGAGCGCTCCCGCGGAGCCGGTCGGCGCTAACCGGCCCGAGAACGCTCACAGGTTCTACGGCTGAGACTGTCGCCCCTTTGTCACCTTGGACACCACCTCTTCGAGGATATCATGCGACCATCTTCATGGAAGGTCTCCGCACCGGCGTGGCAAGGACGGAGGTCTTCCGTGTTCACCCTACCTCGTTCGAGGAGGCAGTGAACGTGGCGTTAAACGCCGAGTTCAACTTCAAGTCAGCCCGACTTGGTTGGGCGGCTTCTCAAGCCAGCGCTTCCGGACCCTCGGACGCATCGAACGGCGCAGTCCCGATGGACATCAGCTATGCTGAAGACGAAGAAGCTGAGCTTCAAGCTGCTGAGCAGCGTATCGGCATCCGTATATGCTATGTCTGCGGAAGCACGCAACACCTGCGTCCAGGCTGTCCGCTGCGCAAGCAGCGCCAGGCTAAGGCTCTGTTTCCGGGCAGAAGCCTGGATCGTGGGGGGGAAACGGAAAAACCCAGTAGGGCGCCCCGCGCCTACTGCTGGGGAAGAACTAAGTTCTGTTGAGCCTCAGGGAGGAGGTCGGCAGGGCTTAGCCCCACAGAGCACCGTGCTCTCTAACAACATGGAACGTGCATGCAAGCCGGGCTTGCTGGTCGTTGAGGCGACCGTGAGGGCTTTGAGAAGCCATGGAGAATCCTTATCGACTCCGGGGCGTCGGGCAATTACGCTCGGCGCTCCACGATGGAAGGAAGTCAGCAATACGCTGAAGCACTGAAGGCGCATAGGAGTGACATTGTCACGGTCCGTCTCGCGACCGGAACTCGTGTCACGGTGGCCAAGGTTCCCGTGAACCTGGGCGTGAAGTTCTTGGACTTCGATAGCGTTGAACGCTGTCTCGTCATCGACCTGGATTCGAGGTATGACCTCATCCTAGGCATGGCATGGCTGGAGCGCCATGACCCGTGGATCGATTGGCGATCGAAAACATTAGGCGCTACGCGCTTGTCTCCTGGTGGAGCTTTGGCGAGTCGAACCCACCTCTGCTAGGAAGCAAAAGCGCTATTGGCGCGGGCACTGGACCGAATCGGTCAATGTGCTAGACATCGGAGTGTCTGAGTTAATGAACACTGGCGCCGGAGGCGCGAGTCCCGAGCTAAGCTCGAGGGCTAACCGTGGAGTAGCACGTACCCCACTGAGCGAGTCATTGCTGCATGTCGGTCATGGCATAATCGGCAATCAGTCGAGGCATCTTAGGCACGGCCCTGATGATGCGCGTGGAGCGGCACGTCAACCGCTGAGCGGGGAGCGCCATGATGGCGACGAGCCGCTGCGTGCCAATGACGGCGCGGTCGGCTGGGAGCCGAGGCACCAAGGGGAGGACCCTGACGGTGCGGGTGGAGTGGCACCTCAACCACTGGGCAGGAGTGGCGAGCAAGACCACTCCCCGCCGGCTCATCGGAATTTCGAAAACAATTTTTTTTTTAAATATTATCATTAGCTTCGAATATTTTATAAAAATCTATGGATTTTTTTTACGAAACCATTATCAAAATATTACTATATACGATCTTTTAACAAAATTAAATTTACAAAATATATTTGATCCCCAAAATCACTAAGCTCCTCAGGAGCAACGAGCGGTGATGACACCTGAGGACACTTTAGTGTCAACCTGCTGGCCTCTCCGAGGCGTACGGCTTCCGCGCGACGGCGACAGCGCCGCCTGATGGCGAACGCGAGACGCAAAGCGTCATCACTGACACACGAGGTGTCGGCTGTAGATGCTGACGGCGAACAGCTATATACACTCGTGAACGGAGTGACCGGGAAGCCGAGGGCAACGTCAGCCTCGAGGCTCTCCCGACGGTGGCTGCTCTGCTAGAGCTGGACGAGATGTCCCTTTCCGACTTCAGTGAAGCCCTCCAGACCGGCGCGCTCGCCGAGATGGTCATGATACGACCCGAAGAGGAGTTGAACTCTTCGTCGCTTATGGATGAAGCCGTGCTTGAAAATACCAAGCAGGCACTGAGTGCGCGGCGTGGATCGTCGATCCTGAAAGACCCTTCGGATCCCTTCTATCCTTTGGTAAAGGAATACCAGGATGTGGTCTCCAATGACCCGCCGACGTGCTTACCTCCTGATCGAGGCGTTCGTCATGAGATTGACCTGGTTCCCGGAACCAAATACTGCGTAACACGGCAGTGGCCCTTACCGAAAGAGCAGTGTGACGTCATTGACGCGTTCGTTAGTGCCAAGCACGCTGCGGGCATATGGTGCGTGAGAGTAAGTCTCCACACTCGACGCCAACGTTTTGTGTCAGAAAGCCTAACGGCAAGTGGCGCATCGTTCACGCTTTCAATAAGCTCAACGCGGCCACCATTCCGGCACAGACGCCGATTCCTAGGAAGGATGTTCTGCAGAACAATATGGTTGGCTGCACGATGTACAGTGCGCTCGACTTGGTCGATGGTTATTACCAGTTGCTCATGCGAGCGAGCGATGTTTTGCTGACAGCGGTTAGTACTCCGAGCGGGATGCTCTGGGAGTGGCTGGTCATGCCCCAAGGGCTGTCGAACGCACCTGCGACGTTCAACCATCTGGTGACGCAGCTTTTTAGGCCCCATCGGGCGTATGCACAGACATACTTCGACGACATCTTCGTCCATAGTCGTGCTGCCGATGGCAAATCGGATGTAGACAACCACATTGACCACTTGCGAGCGGTGCTCAAGTGCATGTGCACCAACAAGCTGTACGCTAACGCATCAAAATGCATCTTCGGTGCTGAAGAGATTCCTTTCTTAGGATGCTTTGTTGGAAAGCGAGGCCTTCGAGCAGATCCTGCTAAGGTCAAGGCCATTGTCGACTGGCCGGTTCCAAAGAACCAGAAGGACTTACGTAAGTGGCTTGGCCTCGCCAACTACTTGCATAAGTACAGCGAGAATTACGCTGACATGGCTAGGCCGTTGTCCAACCTCCTTAAGAAGGATGAGGACTGGTGTTGGAACACCGCACATCAAGATGCTTTCGAAGCAGTCAAGGAGAGTCTCCTTCACACCCCGATCCTGGCGTTGCCAGACCCTGAACGTCCTTTCAGTATCGTTTGTGACGCATCGGACTTTGCCATCGGCAGTGCTCTGCTTCAAGCAGACGCCGAAGGGCGTGAACGCGTGATAGCGTTTGAGTCTCGCCAGCTTAAGGCTGCAGAGAAGAACTACCCAGTTCATGACAAAGAGCTACTTGCGATGAAGTATGCTCTCGTCAAATTCAGGGTTCACCTGCTTGGCTCTAAGCCGTTTGTGATCTTCACTGATCATATTGGCTTCGGCGAGCTCTCGTTCCATGAACTCTTGGGCGGCTTGGCGTTGGGCGTCTGGCGCTGCCGAACTCAGCAGCGTCGCGACGACGGCCTCGCCGGTCACCGCGGCGAGGCGATGGAGCGCCTTCCACTCGATCGTCGTGAGATGAGGGAAGCTCGTGTGCTCCAGGGTCCCGCCGGAACCGTCAGTACCCAGTACTTGACTCATCGTGCTCTTGGTCTCGATCTTGGTCGTTGGAAGGACTACAAAGTGCTACCAGGTGTTACGGGCCAGGTGTGTCCGTCACTAGCGTACACTATAAGATGCGAGAAAGCGCGGAGAGACTCAGCAGACTGAGCCTAAGTAGGGACTTTGTGGCAAATTTAACTCGGTTCTGTTTTAATGGCCTTCGGGGCCACTCAAATGCAAACTGTCACCTGATTGGTTGAAGTGGCTCCCCACTTTCAACCAATGACAGGCTGACACGAAGCACACGCTATCCGTGTGCTTTTTGTACCTACTTTTGTCTCTCTGTCTACCTACTTATGTATATCTTGTCTACCTACTTATGTAACTGGAACACCCCGTTACAACCCATGTAGGATTTTTGTAACCACGCCAATGCACCTTGAACTCGCGCAGCGTACGTCCGTACCGCGTCCGGCAGCCCGCTCTCACGTCGCTGATCCTCTCGACCTCGTACTCGCCTTCTTCTAGCGCGCGATCCCAGCTGTCTTCAGGAAGCAGCGCCTCATTAAAGTCGAGTCGATCCGCGTCATCCACTGCCAGGGGTACCGTCGGCTGATCACGAAACGTCTTCACAGGTTTGAGCTTGGACACGTGGACCAACGGGAAAAGGAGGTTATCCGTGCTGGCAGTCTCTAGATGAGACGCGAAAGCGCTCACCATCTCTACCACGCGGAACGGCCCGGGCCACATGTGTGCCAACTTCTGCGCGTAACCCTCATTGACCCGGTCCAGGTACAGCCACACACGGGATCCTTCCACTATCGAGTGGGATCCATATTTTCGTTGTACTGCTCAACTCGACCAGCGATCGCCTTCTTCAACTTCTCGTTCACGTTGGCTCTCGCTTGTCGATATTACCGCTGGATCCGGTATCTCCACCGGCGGGGATCCCGATCCCGGCGCCTGGTGCTGCCTAAGGGCAACGTCGCTTCCAGCGTCATTCGTGGATCCCACCCATGGGCCAGATAGAACGGCGTATCACCTCGGATCCGATCGTGCGCAGTGTTGACAGGGAACGTTAGTTGCTCGGCATACTCGTCCCAGTCGCGCTGGTTCTCGTCCTCGACGTACATCTTGATCGCTCTCGTGATACGCTGGACCACGCGCTCTGTAGTCCCATTGGCCTGCGGTCGATAAGCAACAGTCGTGGCTCGCTGTCGCTGGCATAGGATCCTGATGAAAGTCTTGAAGAAGTCCGACATAAAGTCGGGCTCTCGGTCGTGACGGACCACCTCGCTAGCACCGAACAACCGGAACACGCACTCCTCGTATGACTCCGCGATCGTCTATGCCTTTCGAGACGCGCTCGCCTTAGCGATGACGTATCCTATGAACAGATCCACCCAGATCAGAAGTTCTGTGTGACCCTTGTATGACTTGGGCAGCGAGTGGACATGATCCATGGCTAGGATCTGAAACGGGTAGGTGATCTGTATGTTGCCCGGCGGATGGCAGGTCGCCCCTTGCCCGTCTCACAATCCACATATTCGCCCACGAACCTCTACACGCTCCGAAACAGTCCGCGCCAGTAGAAGTGATCCCGGATCCGCTGAAAAGTGCGACTGCTCTTTTTGTGACTTCCTTCGAGACTTACGTGGTAATGATGGAGCAGGTATTCGTGCAAGACCCGGGGGACGACGAGGCGTAGAAGTCCATCTCTCTCCTCTTCCGCCTCCAGCGAAGGCGTACAATAGTACAGTAGATACAGTTCGACCAACTTCAAAGTCAGCAGCGATATTGCTGCATGCACGAGCTTCGTGCTTCTCGAGATCCTTCACGTCTCCTCGAAGATACTTTTTAAGGTTCACGATCCACTACTCCTCGTTTTGTCCTTGCCGGATCCGATCGATCCTAAGGACTGCTGCCGAAAAGCCTGTGCAGCTGTACTAGCACCGATGCGTAGGTACTCGTCCGTGGCGTCTGCGGCGACACCATAGCAAACGATTCGCAGCGCAGCTAAAACCTCCTTTTGAGAGGCGATAGACCAGGTTTTCTAGCAGCACCGGGGCCCTGGCGAAATTAATCGCCACCTCGAGAGCTGCATTCAGCAAGCGATTAAACACACGTTGGGTCATCCGGAACCGGAATCGAAACAGGCGGTCGTTGTACACAAGATCACTCGCGAAGTAGTCATTATACAGTTAATTGTGCCTAGCGACATGATTCCGATCTGCGTTTGGACTTCGACTAGACGCTGACCCGCCGCACATCCGGGGCACCCGTCCTGAGGTGGTCAATTCATCGATGAGTTGATGGCAGCCATCGCCACTATTTCTGCGGTCTCATCATCCTCACCTTCCGCATGGATTTCACGAAGCCGCTGAGTACTAGTTCTCCGACCTTCTCCAGCGTACATGGCAGACGCGCAGGAGCTTGGGTGGAGGTCGACGCGCTGCTCGTCTGGCTCGTCTGACTGTGTGTCTTCTCCCGCTCTCCCGTACACTTTTGAGAGTCTATTTACAGTGAACCGGTGGGAATTTTTTTGACGTGGCGAATTTATTGCATTCTCGTAGGTATATTTCACGGCACAAGCAGATTTACCGCTGTTGGATGCGTGCACCGCTGGACATGCTCTTACCACAAAGTTAAATCTGTAGACAGGCTAGTCGATAAAAAAATACAGGGTACCTGCTCGAATGTGATTTGTTTTGGAGTAATAAAACTACATCACCCAAATTAGCCCGCGATTTTTTATATGGGTGCTTGGCGGTGTATAGTTGGGGTTGAAGTTCCTCACTGCAAACAAACATATACCTCACTTCACAACGAACTAAAGGTTCCCAGGTCGGTCCAGAGCTTCGCATCCGTAGCATTTCTCACCATATCCACAATACTGCTGCTGCTGCTCTCCTCGCATCATGTTGGTCTCATTCTTGATCGGATCTACAGATGAAGCTACGCATCGGAAGAGTTGAGGGCATAATCGAGCAAAAGCCTACCAAGAAAAAGCCTCTGAAGCGCACTCGTCCACACATTACTGACATTTCAAAACGTCACAAGGTCTACAATAACAAGTTGATATGTGATCCAGTGTTGGTTGTTGCCAGTTATTAATTTAAGTACGTGACAGTATTTAATAAATCGTATTGAGCAAAGTTACCATACACATGGGTTGTTCCTCATGCATGCTAGCTCGGACATCATCAATAACAGATAAATTTTCATGTAAAAGAGATCGTTTATTCTTGTTTTGTCTGGATCTATTACCCGCGCGATTGCGGAAATAGCTGTCGTCAGCCCACTAAACTACTGTGGTCCTGGTCGCAATTCGAGAGGTGTCTTTTACATTTCCAGTTGGAATCCATTAGACTTGCCAGTTCTATAAGCTTGTCGTCTAAAATTGTGTGATGGTCGTTGATAGGTAGCCCCCAACGATTCAAATCACTCTGTAATGGCAGTACCAATATGTTTCCTTGATAAGCTCTAGCCAGGATTGCCACAGACAAAAACTCTCACTGATGCTACTGAGAATTCGTCGCTGCGTATACTCAGTACGCAAAACATCGGGTCGTTCGGGCAACAAGCACGGCAAACTTGACACCTCAATACCCATTACCAATATTTTCGAAAAAGAGAAAGAGTAGGAGCGAGAAACACCCTCGTTTTGTACTTCTCCAAGAGGAAGAATTTTTTATGGGTCAACCACTGCGCAGGTCAATTTTGGCGCAACACTTTTTTAAGGTCAATCGCGGCGCAAGTTGCGCACTGGTTGACCCATAAACGACAGTGCATATAACTGATACCCTCAATAATCTATATCTAAATAGATGCATCCATATACAAAATAATAGAGGTAGAAACACGAATATAGCGACATGGAATATCCTCAACTTTAACAGATCAGATTTGAGCGAATACCGTAAGGTATCAAATTTAACAGTTTACTCAAAAATGGTTCTGGATGTCTGGGCCAAGTGTAAGTATTATATGCAACAGGAATATTGGCACATAGTGTGATAGTACCTCCGCGTTTATCGTGGGCATGCAGGTAAGCTGGCGAAATGCTAGGAGACTGTGAGTGGTTAGGGGAAAGCGCTAGCATGAGGCCGCGATGGCTGAGCCGCGTAGTAATGCGTTTTAATGGTGATCTATCAGCCATATTTATTATCTATAATTGCTATATCCTCTTTATTAGCGTCATTTTTAGCGTGGTATGACTCAAAGGAAAATGCGTTGGCTATATTTTAGTGCAAAGTACAGATTCCCATTCTGTAAGTGACTGGGAGTCGAATAAAAGGCCAGTATCCGGCGACATTGAACGAATAGAATCGCTACTGTTGTCTGATTCGCCCGACCCATCGATTTCCAGGTTTGATTCCGAGTCGACTTCCAGGTTCGAGTCCGAGTCAAAACCTGGGGCTCGTTGAGAGGGTGCATGGTTTGGGGCGCTGGCTCTGCGGTTGGAAATGTCAGTTATCAAGCGGACATTTTCGCGACTCTCGTGCTCGATGACACTGATGAAGCGAGTGACGTCGGGATGACCGCCGTTGAAGTGTGTGTTGAGAGTGCGGTTGTAGCGTTCGAGCGGATTGTTCGTGCGGTTCACGATATCCTCACGCACCCCGTTGACGTTCCACCAAGCTGGCTCAAACTTGTGCAGCCAAGTGTTCTTGAAGTACTTCCAGAACTTCTTCCAGTTCTCCCTTGAATATGCAATTCCCCTGGAACTACAGTCTCGCTTGATCGTGGATCGCACCTCGTGAATACTGCGCAGGTTGATGTCCAGACGCCGCATTGTGGTGAGTCTGCCGATGAAGCCTTCTCGCATGGCTAAGTTGACTTCAGGATCCGAAATCTTCAGCTTCAGCATCTTACGACGCAGGGCCTCCTTGAAGTGGAAGAGGCAACCCACAATCTGCGAGTCAGGGAATTGAGCCTGGACTGATTTGACCGTCGCGAACTCAAAATCGCAGACAATGTGGGCCGGGTCCAATCTTCTCTTGCTTGCGATGAAGAGATTGTTGAAGATATGATCGTACACTTGAGCAGTCTTTCCAGTTGTCAGAATGTACCAAACCGGCAGGTACAAGTCTGAAATTGTGTCGTAGAGCATCACAATTACCAATTGGTAGAACTGGATCGGGACGCACCGGTAGGTTGCATCCACGAAGACGGAGCTCCGGCGTTGTTAATTCGATCCAGCAATTGTGGGTGCGCCCAACCGATGATCCGGTGCTGGACTTCATCGTCGTAGTAGGTGACGTGAAATTGAAAGAACTTCAGCCCGCAACTGTCCTTGACATCTCAAAGTAGTTCGCGCTCGAGCCGGCCAAAAATCTCGCGACCAAACAGGTTGGTCCTCGTTCGATATAGTCGACCCAAAACTTGCTTCTTGGTCGTGCCTTGGAATACGACGGTACTGTTATTGACCAGGAGCGTTTAAATAACTTCTCCACAGTCTCTGAGTCGATGAACGACGGTAAGTTTCGAAATGAGTAGTTTCTGCTCAAAACCCCATCCATACAAACTCTTACTCCATCTTCCCAACTCGGACGAGAATGGGAATATGGACGGCCCTACTTTAGATGATGCAAACTGCATCAAATTGAGCGACGGTCAAGTAATATATAACCATGACTGACACTCGTACCGGATCCATCTACAAGATCGTTTGTTCTAAGAGCAACGACGTCTATATTGGATCCACTCTCAACGCCCTGAGAACGCGGATGTCTCAACACAAGCGGTCGTTCGAGTCAGGTAATGGCTTAGCAATCTATACGTCGTTCAAGCAGCATGGCTGGGAGTCATTGCATATGATTTTGATTGAGACCTACGAGGTAGTTGATCGTAAGCATATGATGATGTACGAAACGCTATGGTTCAACAAGCTCAAAGGAGTCAATAAGATGACTCCTTTTCAAATAATAACAAAGAAGATGGCTACGAAGGCAGATATACGCGAGAGAGAGATCGAGCTCGAAAGAGTGCGAAAAGCTAAAGCAGAAGCAGCGGCGAAGTCCCGTGCTGAGTACTTGGATGCTGTAGAAGAAGAGGCCAAACTGAAAGCAGCTACTCCTTTCATTCGATCTAAGCAACAGGAGTGGTATGCGGAGAGGCAGCGCATCACTCGCGAATATAGATCGCCGTATAAGCTACCCGCGGGATCGGCAAAGGTGATTGAGTTGGAGCGCGACCCGGAGATCATCAAAAGCCTCGTGTCGTATCGAATGCCGCCCCTTCAGGAAATCATCGATCGCGACATTAAGATCCTCGAGTCGCGGAAGTCGCGAAAGTAAGCAAACGCTTTTTTTTGCGAGAGGCACTCTAACCACAATATAAAAAAAGAGCGGATATCGATGACGCCGGATGTCGCCGGTGTCGCGGCCATGTCGCGGGTCATGACACGCGGATAACGATAGTCTCAGGCATTCTACTCCACCCTCATGCTATCAAAAAACGGGATGACACGATGACGGCACTTTCGGGTCTGGAAACTCTTTTATTTCTATTTATTAGTGTGGGTACCCTAGGGCTCTCTCTCTCTTTTTTATATATATTTATAAAAGAGAGAGTGGTGTCATTGACTGATTGGCTAACCCTGAATAGGAGTAGAAGCCTTCTAGGGACCGAAACCACGATGACATCACCCGTGTCATAGCCGTGTCATTGCCATGTCATACGCGTCATCGAACACGAAACGGAGGCTCAGCACATAACGAGACATACGCTAAGGACCGATATCGTGATGACATCACTCGCGGCAGAGGAATTCACGTTCTATTTAAACACATGCATCTTATAGGTATATACCCATAGCAACAACCATGAACTGCCAAGGAATCACCAAAGCTCAAAAGCCATGCGGGCGACGCGCCGACGGATACTGCTGGCAACACAAGGATCAGAAACCCGAGGGGAGGCCGGCTAAACTTATCCGCGATGATCGGATTGTATCCGACCGGATTCGGGAATGTGTGCTGGAAATGGATCTCAAGAACCCGAAAAACATCAAGTGGATCAAACGTCTGCGTCGTAGTCGATCATACAAGTATGCAATTGATGACAAACTGGTAGGCTTCCTAATAGTATCTACTGGCGCTGATACATACGATTTCATTGAGTACGTAATGTCATTCCATCCTGGGAAAGGCATTGCTAAGATGATCATCGATGCTTATCGGCAAATGTTTCACAAAGAATTGATCCCGTATGAGTTTGCTGATGGATCGATCGGATACTGGTACAAGTATTATTGCAACCAAGGATACGATACTGTGAAATCAATCTTTCAGTATCTTAGCCGCTATGGATTAGTCGAACCGGGTGCAGTTGAATGGGAGCCACTCATGATGAGATACTTCATGGCGGATCCTATGATGAGCTCAATGCTTCAGAGCGCTCGTAGCAACCCTGCTTTAAAGGAAATGTTCATTAATGCCGCTGCTCAATAGATACCAATCATTTTTTTTGCCTCAGATCGCGGCAAGTGGCACAAAAAAAAGATAATCAATGCTTACAACTGATCGATCTTCTCGATGAGCCATGCCTGATTATCCCTGACGAACTTGCACTTGCGTAGCCATTCCACGTACTTGTCGTCGATCTGTTTGATCAACTTGATTGACTTGCCCTTGTGGCGTCCCCAGTTCATGACGTACGTGCCGTCATCAACAGCCTTGAACTTGATCTCGAGGAAATTGGTAATCTCTGGCTTGAGACTCATCGACTTTTGGTAGCTTAGCCAGCGGCAATAGTTGGGATCGATCTCGAAGACGTGTTCGACACACAGCGAGCGATACTTGCCGAAGCCGAGAATTGTAGCGGGGTTGGTTGTCTCCATGGTATGTAGGTATATACATACAATCTACGCTTAAGATGGACTAAAAAATCCTATTTAAACAGTAGAGGCATATATGTATATACCCATATCCCAACACTAACCATGTGCAACTTCATCAAAGCCAACGGCGAACAGTGCAAGCTGAGCCCTAAGAGGGATCTCTGCCATCGCCACATCAACTCCGCTCCGGCCCCTGTCGCTGAGCCTGTCGCTGAGCCTGTCGCTGAGCCTGTCGCTGAGCAAAAAAATGAGGACGCCGAATTAATTGATGACGTTGCGGAAAATGAGTCGGAGAATATAGTCTCACCCATGTCCCCTAACACTTCCCACGTCATCGTCGATCAACCCGAGTCCGCTATAGTAGAGGCGGAAAAGTTTCAGCCAGTAGAAAATAATCCGACGGGTAGTATCCGCAGTATATGCAGATATGATCACCGAGAAGCCGATCAGTCTGCTCAAGCGGCGTCTTGCTATTGGCGTGATCTAGCTCGTTTCAACCTTAGTAAATGCAATGGAGCGCCTGGATTCATCGTAGATACTGATGATTACTTTGAGTTTTATACTGCCGGTAAGACGGTTTTGCTGATGAAATATTATCAGGAATCAGAAGCTGAAGTAGAAACGGTGGAAGCTGTTGGCGATGAAGTTCCGGTCGATGAATTGTTTTCGATTATTTTCGACTCGCAGGCTGATGAATCCGCATACAATAAGATGTTTAATACGTACTGCAATCTGAGTATTAACGAATTGATTCTCAAAGCTAAAGACTACGATGAGTACCTCTACGATCTCTGTAAGCTTATTAACCCTAACTGGTTCAAGGATCGCGATAACATGTGGAACTTCACTCGTATGGTCTTTCAAATGCCAGGAGACTCGTCGCTATATCGCCGTACATACGCTGTCATCCTTGCTGACAAATTCGGCAAGCACTTCAACGAGCTGGTGAGCATGACCCAGTACGATACCGAGGGCCCCATCACCAAGTATCCAGTCAAGGTCAGCATCTCATCCTTGAAGTCTATTGCCGGCGGTTCCGATGCTGAGGGATACAAGGCTTGGCGATTGAAGTATGACCCAGAGCCGATCAAGGTTAAGAAGGAGAAGAAGGATAAAAACGTAGCCAGCGTCTCAGATGACGATGAGAAGCGAAACGACAAGCTTCTGGGGCTTATCGCGAAGGAGGTATCCATGACAACGGAGCAACTCAAGAAGGCAATCTATGATGACTCTGTCGAATTCTCTTTTGAGTGGTGTGAGCTCTACGTGAAGCCCATGAACCGACCTATCATCGAAGATTTCCGCAAATGGGGTAAGCTCGTGAAGTACATTCATTGCTATGAATTCCCGAACGACGTAGTGGCGGCCAAGATGCTCGCTCTCATCGTTGATCTGTACTTCGTGTGTATGGTCAATGGTGAGCGCTACCGCCGAGTGGATCTCACGAAGGATGACTCAAACGCCGAGATGGTCAAGGAGAACGTGGATCCGTTCAAGACGATGCTTTTCCACGTAGCTACTCGCGAGAAGCCTATCAACGCATCTGCACTCATGGTTCAGCAACAACCGTACTTCCACGCCTACGAATCGTTCATCGTTAGCTTCGAGAAGCTAATGAGCAGCGATGACTCGAGTGTATTCAACTCATGCATCCCATTCAAGGCTCAGATCGTCGATGATGTGGATTACTCTCTCTGTGCTGACATTCTCACATTTCTGTATGAGATCATCTGCGATAACGATTCGCGGCTGTACGTCCAACTCATGACTGCTCTGGCTAAGATGGTTCAGTTCCCGGATTCGAAAACAGAGATGCTAATTATCCTCTACTCGGCTCTTGAGGGATGTGGTAAGACTTGCTTCACCGACCTTCTGCTTGCTATATTTGGCATCCACTCGGTTGATGTATCGGCCGGGTCAATTGAGTCGTTGGTTAATGAGCGTCGCTCACACCTGATCGGTAAGAAACTCTGTATCGTCAATGAGGTCCGTGAGATGAAGTCATCGTTTGGTCAGCACCACGAGGCATTCAAGTCATTCCTGACCGACAAGTACCTCTCGGCTCGACCGCTCTATGCCAACAAAATCACTTTCAGGAACGTTCTCGAGGCGGTCATCACGACAAACAATCTGGCTACAATTCCGTCAGGCAAAGGCGCTCGTCGTTTTCAGTTGTTTAAGCTGAACGACTCTCGCTGTCAAGATAAGTCCTACTTCGGCAATCTGTATAAGAACTCGATTAGCAAGCCTGAAGTGGTCGATGCGTTCTATACATACCTCATGCAAGAGGTCAAGGTTGAACGAGGCCCCATGGATCATATTATCCAAACTGAGGCACAGGCTGAGTTCCGCCAAGCTACCGAGGATAACGTCTCGAGCTTCTGGAGATATATCTACAACGATGTTCAGGGCGTATCACTCTACGCCAAGATGGAGGCTTACAACGCTTACAACGATTGGTGCCAAAAGCATGGTGAGGTTCCGCTTCGTATGCAGCTGTTCGGAACTCAAACGATGGGCATCAAGTACATCAAAGACGATAGGAGTAGCAGTCGTCGGGTGTGGCGCATCCTACGAGATACCGCTGATGCTCCGATATTTGCTTCTGTACCATCGAAGCCGACATCTCCACTACATACATTAACAGTCAAGAGATCTAAATCAGGGGCGATGCAACTACTTTGATTCGATCACTCATTTTATATTTTTTGTCATCAAGATCTCTCTTAATTAATTTCCATTTAGACGTTTGACTCATGTAATATATACCCCCCCCCCCGTCCATCTTACCATGCTTACCCAAGACGATTTCGTGAAGATGCTCTCGAGTGGCAAGAAGCTCGCTGCTTCCACTATCAAGAACCGCGTGAGCTACCTCTTCAAGCAATATCGCCACATCGGTGGTAATGCTAACGATCTGAGCTATCTCAACAGCTACAGCAAAGTCATTCGTCATATCAATGAATCATCCAAGAGCGACGAGGGACGCAAGACATACATCTTTCACGTCATCAGCCTGATCGGCACCAAGGCGGGCAAGATCGTGAGTGATGATGCGAGACAGAAGTATCAATCGGCGGCTCAGCGCGCGCGAGAGAAATCCAAGAAGCAATCGCTAGAGAATGTAGCGACGGACAAGCAACAGCTGAACTACGTCAGCATTGATGGATTGACGCGCCAATTGGAGACCAAGATTCACGAGCTATTCGCTGAGTATGAGATGCCATATTCGGCGGCTAAGATCAGTGATGCTGATTTCGCGGTTTGGAACATCGAGAGTGATCGCAAGAACGTCATAACCTTCGCGAGAGAGCTACAGAGATGCGTTATGCTTGCATGCTATTGCTACCAACCAGCGCTGCGTTCTGATTGGAGCACTCTGAAGATCACCTCAGCTGCGATCAATCGACTGGATGCTAAGCAAAATTGGATCCAGATCCTACGAGGCGGGCGGATCAGATTGATTATGAACGATTTCAAGAATGTGAAGACGTTCGGGAAGCACATTGTCGAGGTTGATAGTCCTCATCTCAAGAGGTATCTGAAGTACTGGATCAACCTACTCGAGCGACTTCTCGGCGGCAAGCCCGAGTATTTGTTCATATATCAACTGAGTCCAATCAAGGAGGTCAAGCTGATCTCAAACACGAGAGAGGCGTTCAGCAAGGCTATCGCTCGCAACAGTGAGAAGCTCTTCAACAAGCCACAGACGGTTAATACTCTCAGGCACGCATGGGAGAAAAAGATCCAAGAGGATCCAGCGTATCAGAAAATGACTCAGGGCGAACGCCAAGCTCTTCATCACAAGCTGTTGCACGGTGTATTTACCGGTCAGCTTTACGCGTGGCAACGCCGTGGATACTCGGATGGGCAATAATAAAAAAAGATCTTTTTTTTTCATAGCGTAATCGATGAGAGTTCATCATATGACATCTTCACTGCTCTCGGAGGCTCAAACCGCTCGAGCTTGAACATCTCAACATCTGGCGTTTTCTTTTTTTTCACAATCCTCTCGGCCTCAGCTGCGTCTTGGGCTGTGTCGATCGGCTTGATACGACGCAACGGGTCATAGTCGACATATTGGATGTCCATCGCAAAAATATTTGATGTTATATAGATAAATACATATTTTGAGATGAGCAACTGCCAAGCAACCACCCAGAACAACACTATATGCTCCCGCAATGCCCTTAAATCAGGATACTGTGCTCAGCACGATAAAGATCAGAAAATCGCCATGTACCGGAAGGAGTTAGCTAAGATGCACCAACGAGTTAGACGCTACATCGAGATCAGCAGCGATTTGAAATCAAAGATTGACGACATCCAAAGGCTCGACTTCTATAAATCAGAGATGACGAAGCTATGCCCTGATAGACCGTTTCGGGCGATACTCGACAATATTCATTTCAAGGACCCTATCGAGAAACTGTTTGATATGTCAATGGTCGAGGCGATGGATGAGTATAACCGATTACTCGATAAGAGAAACGGATTAGTGCATCCATTCACTCAAGATGGGTGGAATTGCAAAAAACACGTTCTATTTCGAAAAAGTGCTTTTGGGGAAATATTTCCCAGAGGACAATCAAGATTCTGAAAAATATTTTTGAAAACATGTCTGATTTGCTGAATTTCAAATAATGCGTTCTATTTGGCAAAAGTTGCCCGATATCGGCATTATTTTTCAAAAAATGCATTCTATATGAAAAACACGATTTCGCGGAAATATTCTCAGAGGTTGATCTCAGATCTGAAAAATATTTTTGAAAACATGCTCCAAACCCCGTTTTTCAAATAATGCGTTCTATTTTGCATTTGTAAAAGTTCTTGCGAAAGATCTGAGATCTCAACAAATATTAATATTTTTCAGATGAGATCATCTCTGATATCGTATAATCAACACGATGTTTCCATCATTCACATCCCTGAGTCAGCGCGAGCGCAAACGTCAAGAGCTACTTCGCGAGGCGGAGAAGGAGCTTGCTATCGAGCGGCAACTAGATCAGCGATATGCTGAGACCATGTGGGCCGCTGACAATGAGTCAGGATTGATTGATCTAGCCAAGCTAACGACAGCTCAAACTATGACGACCGCCTCGACTCCTATCCCCGCGAATCTATCTCGAGATTTCAATGTCCCGATTCCTACATCGAATCAGCCGACGTCTGGTTTCATTAATATAAACGAAATCCCGGTCGCTACCGCAAGTGCAACGCAATCAGTTCCAGATGCGGCTCCTGGCGTTTTTTCCGAAGCAGATAGATTGAGAGTAGATGCTGCTCTGAATACTACACCCGATGTCGAAGAACCTTTGAGTCCTGTTAGTACAGCTACCGATCAAGTCATGGCTAAGAAACGTATGAAGCAGTTGTATGAGAGATTTCCAATTATTCAAACAGAGAAACTTTATCCAGAGTATTTAGGCAACACGAGACGATTTAAAACAACGTTTCATTTCGGCAAGGATATGGACTTGCATAACACCCATGGCGGGAAATTAGTACCACGAAAACTCAGAAATGAGCTTTTGCAGGAAATCGATTGGGTCACTACACTTAATAAACTTGAGGATATCTTGAGAGCCAGGGATATGCTTCCTAAGAATGTCGATACTGATGCCGCTATGAGTGGGATGATTCGGGTTCCTGGCAATGCGCCACCTCCTGTTGATGATACTAAGACACTCAGACTGGCATTTGATGCCCTGAACTCAAATCGCATTCGATCGGAGAATCAGCCAACAGCCAACATGAGCTTCTCTGAGCTTGGTGCCCCCAATTTGCGAGAGGAAGATACTCTTGAGCTTGAGCTTCAATCAAAAGATGCAATCCTCTCCATTCTCACCAATAACAATTCAGCTTTGAAGAAGATCCCCATCACCCCGATGTCGAAGGCAGATGGATCCGCTATGAATGAATCATACAAACTCAACCGTAATACGCTAGATCTCCACAAAGATGGCGATAGGCTATCCACGAAGCAAGCCAATGAGCTTGTCTCTTGGGAGAGAACTCTGTTCAGATTGCTAACCGAGGCTAACGATGCTAAGATCCCTCTCGAAATCCCAGCTGGCGTGCCTATCCAATATTCAGTACCGAAGCGCAGTCTTGGCGACAGTGCGGTGTCTCAGCCCGGTGCCCAGAGGCCGCGAACACGTGGCGATGTGGATTCGGGAGAGAGAATCTATGAAAGCAAGATCAAATTCATTTTCATCAATAATAGTTTGATGCGCGACTATGAGATCATTAGTCCAGCCAGCCCAGACGGCCCAAATGGTTTCGTACAAGATTACATGTTTGCGGGCGATGGATCTCTAGTAAAGAGAGGATCGATGAAGCCACTTACTGCTGCCGACCGCGAGAGTGAGGCATATGGTCAGATCCAGTGGGAGGCAACCTATAAGCGACTCATTGAATCACTCAATGATTTTGTTCGTCAATTCGCTGATCGATCACCTCCAGGCATTAACGATACTACGGGGCAGAAGCAGTTTTATGCCGACATGAAACGGATGCGAGATGAAGCCAATCGCACGCTGAAAACTCTTGGTGATCTAAAGACAGTCGAAGGTCGCGGCCTTCGTGGCGCGGGCTACATCAACAAAGAGCTCAAGGATAAGGATGGCAATCTGATCAAATATCATTCCAACAAAGGCTACAACCTCACTCAGCTCGAGGGTACCGGGAACGCATCGGCACTTGCGTACAAGCGAGTCGGGACCAAATTTGTGCATCTACCAAAACTCAACGAGCATTTGCTCAAGGTTGTGTATCCCAACCGCTCGGCCGTGGGGGCTCAGAAGAAAATCAGTGCTGATCTGGCTCAGCTAATCAAGACGCTCGTCTTCGATGGGACGATCGACAATCAGCTGTACGAGAGTCTCCCGCTGGCTGATAAGCGAATTTTTCACGAGCTACTCCGCATAACGCATACCCAGCACGCTCTACGTGATCCGGTCAAAGATCCTCGTGATGTTTTGAAGCAAGAGTACATTAAACTCAAAGGCGAACTGATGCTCGGCAATGATAATCCTTCGATGATCCGCGAGCTCAAGCAAGTACTCGTCGATATGTACTCGGCAAAGTTAATTTCTGACGATGAGTTCAAACAAGTTTTGGTCGCACTAGTATAAAACCATGGTCATGTTCATCAACCCCAAACTCGTAGATATTAAGCACGCGTACCAGCGCGAGGCTAAAGGCAACCTAAAAGAGCTGAAAGCTCTCATGGAGAAGCTCGTAGTGAAGGAGACTCCCGCGGATGACAGCGTCTTTAAACCAACCAAGACAGGCGGTAATGCCTGGACATACGAAGAAAAAAAGAAAGCAAGAACGTTTAAATTATAGATGATCGTAGATCGTCTACCTCTTTTTTTAGATCTTGAATTGCCTTGCATAGAACGGACGTTAGCGATGCCAAATCGATTCCCATGGGATTGCATGGCTCGCCGACATCATTCATCGCATCATCGGGGGATTCCGTACCTGAGACGCACTCAGGAATAACCTCAGCCATTTCTTGGGCGATGAACCCTACATGTAATGAATAATCGTTTCTCATCGCGAACTTGCGGGGTTGCATCTGCAACACCTCAGCTAACCCATAAGGTATGTCAATGATGTCTCGTTTGATTCTACGATCAGAAGCATTCGTGTAAGCTCCTCCTCGAACGGGCATGTATGCTTGCCACACATATGAAGCATTACATGTACCTATTCTCATCGCTCCAACGGTAGCATCGTTTCCAATCGCCGGATAATTTGACTGTGGCCAATTCCAGCGATAGATTGCCGCGTCATTCACATTGACCTTAGAATGGAATCCTTGATCGGCCCATATCTGACCGCCTGCGTGGATCGTAGCTTCTGGTCCCGATGCTCGATCTACGGAAAGACGTCGCGAACTGTTGAAGACCATTCCATTAGTAGCTCCTTGTTTAATAATGAACGTATCGATCTCCATGGTTAATATAGGTTCTCCGGCTGCATGGTCGTATATAACAAAATCTTTGTATGTACCGCCCGCGCTGTATGAAAGCAACGAAATGCTATCTGATGATATCTGTCGTTGCCCGAAATATCTACTCGAATCAGTCCACCAAATCGGGTTTGCAACGGTAATTCCTCCTATAACAGCGCTGAGAGGGACGAAAATCTCATTAGATGGATTTGTGTCGATAGCAACTCCGCCGACATATAGAGACGAGCAATTCAAACTACCGGCGATCTCTAATTTATAAGCGTTATTTACAAATGAGCCTCCGAGATTCACATTCCCGAACTGATCCATGTATAGGACGCCCGAATTCGCATATCGCCAAAAAGCATAATTCGGGAATGACGCATGGCTATTCCCGTAAACCCCCTGTTCCCACTGAAAATAGCTAGCGAGGTTGAGAGATGCTGCGGATGTCATTGTATCGTTTTGGATAACGAGGCTCTTTGATAGACCACTCCCAACCACAGTGAGAGACCTCAGACAAGTGATGCCATACGACGCATCAGTAATCAGCGCTTTGGATGCTTCGACAGTACCAGCAGTCGCGATTGTGATCAAACCGATCTTAGACAGATCGTAAGCGGTTGATCCCTGAACAAACGATGACGCTCTAACAGCTCCGTTAATATCGAGTTTGTATGATGAATTGACACTTGCTTGTCCAATGGCGAGATTGCCGCTTGCATCCATCAGTAAACGATCTTCTAGAGCATATTTCCAGAAATAGCAATTGGGCGTTGTTGAGCTTGTAGAGCCTCTGACCCCCTGTTCCATTTGATAGAAGCTCACGATATTTAGACTCGCGGCGGATGAAAACGTATCATTTTGAATAACAAGAGACTTGCTGAGACCACTCCCAATCAGAGTCAATGATCGTAAGCCACTAATGCCATAAGACGCATTCGTAATGAGGGCTTTGCTAGCTTCGGCTACTCCATTGGTCGTAATCGCTAATAAATCGAGTCTAGATAGGTCTATAACAGTTGATCCTTGCACGAATGATGACGCTCGTACAGCCCCGTTAATATCGAGTTTGTATGATGAATTGATAGTTGCTTGACCGATTGCCATATTACCTGATGCATCCATCAACAATCTATCCTCGAGAGCATATTTCCAAAAGTAGCAATTGGGGGTTGTTGAGCTTGTAGAGCCTCTGACACCTTGTTCCATTTGATAGTAGCTCACAATATTTAGAGACGCCGCGGATGAAAGCGAATCGTTTTGGATAACGAGGCTCTTTGAGAGACCACTCCCAACCAACGTGAGAGATCGTAAGCCAGTAATGCCATACGACGCATTCGTGATCAGCGCTTTGCTTGCTTCAACAGTGCCGTTGGTCGTTAGCGTTAGCAGACCGAGATTGGATAGATCATACGTAGTTGATCCTTGAACAAACGATGACGCGCGTATAGCCCCGTTAATATCGAGTTTGTATGATGAATTGACACTTGCTTGACCGATTGCCATATTGCCGCTTACATCCATAAGCAAACGATCTTCTAGAACATATTTCCAGAAATAGCAATTGGGGGTTGTCGAGCTTGTAGAGCCTCTAACACCTTGCTCCATTTGATAATACGAAACGAGGTTCAGAGATGCGGCTGAAGTCATCGTATCATTTTGGATAACGAGGCTCTTTGAGAGACCACTCCCAACCAACGTGAGAGATCGTAAGCCAGTAATGCCATACGACGCATTCGTGATCAGCGCTTTGGATGCTTCGGCTACTCCATTGGTTGTAATTGATAATAGACCTAGTTTAGAGAGATCATAACTGGTTGATCCTTGCACGAACGATGTGGCTCTAACAGCCCCATTCACATCGAGTTTGTACGATGAATTGATAGATGCTTGACCGATTGCCATATTACCTGATGCATCCATCAACAATCTATCCTCGAGAGCATATTTCCAAAAGTAGCAATTGGGGGTTGTTGAGCTTGTAGAGCCTCGGCAACCCTGTTCCATTTGATAGTAGGATACGAAGTTGAGAGATGCTGCGGATGTCATTGTATCATTTTGGATAACGAGGCTCTTTGAGAGACCACTCCCAACCACGCTCAATGATTTCAGCCCAGTCAATCCAGAGCTACTATCCGAGATAAGAGCTTTACTCGCTGAGACGGTACCAGGTGTTGCCGATAGGACGCTCAGATCATAAGCAACTCCATTTTGCCTGTACGATACCGAATCGATGCTGTTGAGGGTAGCGATCTCTTTGTTTGAATTTAGAATAACAGCTTTGTTCGAGGTTGCCGTGCCCGGGATCGAGGTAAGCAACGAGAGGCTACTCAGATCGACGCTCGTTCCGTTCAGTTGAATCGATGAACAGCTGATAGTATTGATCCCAGAGATGCTGCGATTTGCATCCACTACCAATGCCGACATCGGGGCCGCCTCTCCCATCACGATGCCGGAAAGGTAGCTCATTCGAAAGTCATTCCTGCTCAGATACAGAGTATCCGCCATTTCGAGGCTTAGCACGTCTGTAGCTAGCGCATAGTAGGTCGGATTGAATATTGTTGATTCCTGAGACGGCGGACGAGCTGTAAATCCCATTTTTTAACAGAAGTATGTATTATAGAATATACTTTTGGACAAGGATGAGCAAAATCGATAACTGGGGAGGGCTTTTGCCCAAGGAGTACAAATCGGACGATATAGGCGACGTAAAGGCTCTTGGCATCAAGAAGTTGTTCCGAGGAATCATCCTCGCTCCCAGCAACGCCGGGAAGACCAATCTCGTGTTCCATATCGTTAAGAATAGTCCTAACGTTTATAGCCATCTACACGTCATCGCACGCAACCCAGATCAAGAGCTTTACAACTATATGAAAGACAAGCTTAACGGCTATATCACGATTCATGATACTGAAGCTCCACCAAGCGTTGATGACATTCAGAAAGATAGTAGAGGCGGGATCCAGCTTATAATAATCGATGACTACTCCTCGGACAAGAAGCTCCAACACGATAAGTTCTCGCACTTTTTCATCCGTGGAAGGCACAAACGTTTATCTACTATATTTCTGACGCATTCATGGTTCGCCACGGATAAGCTCATCCGTTTGAACTCAGAATACCTGTGGATCCTCAAAGCTAATTCACGCAGAGATTTGAAGATGGTCATCAGCGATTTCAGTATTCCGGGTTTGACGCTCGAGAAGCTACTCAGAGCTTACACCGAGGCTACTCGTGAAAAGGGACAGAGTTTAATGATCGATAACGTACGAAGCGTGCTCCGGTTTAATTTCTCGGAAAAAGCAATTACTTTTGGTGATTAAATATACAATCATGAGCTCGATCATTACGTTATCTACGCGACACATCGTTTCCAACGGATTCAACAATACGCTACGTTATGAGTTCCCGGGCTCTTCTGTTGAGTTTGCTAATACTGAGCTTGCTATCCACTCAATCAATATGTACAACAGCCAATTCAACATCGACGCCGATGCGTATGGCAATAATACATTTAAGATATTGATGCCCACCGGAAACGTCTATAGCACGGTTCAAATCACGCTATCATCTGGGTATTATTCGTACTCAGCAATCAACGCGGCTGTTCAAGCTGCGATGATCAGCGCCGGTGCGTATCTTATTAATGCTGACGGGGACAACGTTTTCTATTTCAATATCAGCGAGAACCCAACGTTCTACAGCTGTCAAGTAGATCTATCGCCGGTCCCAACGGCTTTACCCGATGGATGGACTCGTCCGCCTTCTGGACTATACTCAACGGGCGGGTCTGGATTACCTCTGGGGTTCTCATACGTTCCCAAGATCAATATCGACAATGCTGAGTTTGGTAAGATCATTGGTTTCTCGGTTGGTACGCTACCGACGCAGAGTCTCTACACGCTTCAGTCGATCCTCTCGCCGATCCCGCCTCAGATTAATCCCGTATCCAGTTATCAGATGCGATGCTCGCTGGTTCAAAATCCCTACTCAGTCCCCGATGACGTACTGACCACTTTCAATACGGCTGGTACGACTATTGGTCAGCTTGTTAGCTATCAGCCTAATGAATTTTGCTGGGTTGATGTCCCTAATGGCAGCTACGCCAGTATCACGCTAACGATTGTTGATCAGGAGGAGAGATTTGCCAAACTCAATGATACCAATATGCTGATTTCTGTCATTCTGAGACAAAAAAAGTAGATTGATTAACTTTTTTTAATTCAATCTAAAGCTTCCAGCTTGCTTAGAGCTTCCGCCACTCTTTCTCATCGCACGGAGACGAGCCATCTTGGCCTTCATCTCGGCCGAACCCTTGGCTGGACTTCCGCGACGCGAGGGCTTAGCCTCGGCAACGCCTACGCCCGTGAAACGCTTCAGAGCTTGGCGAGCTACACCTACGAGAGCCGGATCGCGACCAGTGGATGCTACATACGCCGATCCCATAGATGCGAGACCATCCGCGGCAGCGGATAGAGCAGGCTTGATGACTGGTCGCCAAGCGCTCTTGAGACCCTTCCAAATTTTGGACCAAATCGAACCAGCTTGCATGCTACCACCATTCGCTTCCATTGCATACTGAATCTCATTGGGTGTAATAATGATACGAGAGCCCTTTCCGGCCTTTTTAGCCTTCATGACCTTAGCATAACTCTCGGGGTGTAAATGGAGCACGGCATCAGATCCCGCCAGATCAGCCTTAGTTAGCTGTAGGCTACCACCTTGGGCAGCCTTGAGCAGTCGCTTCGCGGGAATAGAGCTCGAAACCGTTAGTTCCTTGTACATAGTTGATATATATTAGCCTGAGAGTTAAAAAATCAGAAATTAATTCAATACATCTGTATCCAAATCCTCAAATCTATCGAAGATATGCATCTGTCCGTGTTGCTTTGCGTATAACCACAACAGACAAAACACGCCGCAGTACTCATCACTAGAACCTTGGATCTGTTTATCAAAGTATGGTAGATTGCCTAGGACTTCCGGCGGCCCGACACCCATCGAATCGAAGTAGTTGCTATTGCTGACAGCTGTCCAATGGCCGACTCCAGGGCCCGTCCTAAGCAGAACCATATACGAGCCCTTCGCCGGAAGCGCGGTCTTGAGTTCTGGAAGCTCGTATATTCCATCGATACGGACTCCAATGCGCTTGGCAAGCTCGATTAGATCGTGATCAGAGGTTATCCCCTTGATGAGTTCCATTAATTATTTTTGAGCTGGACTATATCCAGTTCGATATACTTTCAACCATGAGCGATACCACTCAACTAGCAGATGCATTTCTACTCCAGTCAACCCTAAAGTCTGACTCACCTGTCGATGTCAGCAAGGGCAAGAGCGTTTCGGTCGTCTTCGACGGCAATCAGGGTAATTACAACTCTGGACTGATTCAGATCGATGCTACTTCGCAGCTAACTGGATCGCAGGGATTTGCCTCGCTTCGTGAAGCATACATCACGCTTCCTTACGTAATCACTGCCAAATCAACCGGTAGTGCTGATATCAACGCAACGACAATTTCTCGTTTTGCGTGTGCCCTGAAGTGCAACGTTGCCAACGTTGTCGATTCGCTAACGGTTGAACTGAATGGCAAAAAAGTTGTCACCGAGACGGAGTACAAGGGCTTCTGGAACAACCTACGTGCGATGACTGAACTATCCCAGGACGAGGTCGCCAAGCATGGAGCTGATATGCATTTGTACCCGGATACGTGGAATGGAATTAACTTCACCAAATCGGCTTCGGCGACCGGCGATGGCTATTCTAATAATCAGATCAGCAGTGTAGCCATGCTAGACTCCACTTTGTCGCAAGCGCAGGAGCCTTGGGCATACAACTCGGGCTTCTTCAAGCGTCTCGCGAATGTACCTGCTCCGATCGACTCGACTGAAGCCAGTGGCGCGTACTCTTGGGCTTCGTTTGGAACGACCGCTACGAAGCAAGTGCTACAACAGAACGGACGTGGCTGTTTCAAAGAGTCGAACGCCACTACATTCGGCCTCGATAAGATCGCTGGTCGCTGGTTCTATATGTTGAAAATCAAGCTCGTTGATCTGCACCCAATTTTCAAGGAAATCGATTTGACGGCGAACCCTCAACTCAAGATCCGATTGCGTATTAATGCCGGCACCGTTGCCATCTCGGGAACCGCCACGACTATGAAGCTTGACTCTACGACTATGACATCTGGTCAGACCGTACCGATTATGGTAGCTCCAGCTACCGCTGCACTGCTGGGGGCCTCCACTAGCGGAAACACTGTCGTTCCAGCTATGCCAATGAACGATGTACTGACTCCCACTAACGCTCAGCTATCATTCTCGTTTGGCCCGGTAGGTAATGCTTTCACTCCAACGGCATCGGTTGGTGAGTACCTCCCGTATCAGATGTCCCGTTTGTACATTCCGTTCTACCATCTCAAGAACCCGACTCAGATCATCTCTAGGCCCGTCAAAACCATTCGCTACCTCGACTGCTTCGCGCAAATGTTCCGCAAGGGCGCTGGCGTCTCTCCCGCGATTCCTACGGGGCAACTGAATGCTGCGTTTGATCTCAACATCTCCGGATACAAGAAGAACGTGAAATACGTAGCTCTCATCCCATTCGCCGAGACTAGTGATGGACACTTTGTGAGTGCTGTTGGTACTCCCCAATATCAGAGTCCTTTCGATAGCGCGCCTTGGACGTGTATGCCCGGCGCTTCGATCCGAAACTTCCAAGTCGCCATCGGTAATTCTAATGTCTTTGACAAGAGCCAGGAGTATGATTGGGAGGGTTTCTGTCATGAGTTCAGCAAGATTGGTGCCATTAATGGTGATCTGTCGAGCGAGATCAGCAATGGTCTAATCGATTCTCAGCAGTGGTCGATGGCTCAGCGCATCCTCGTCGCCGATTGCTCGCGTCTCACCAAAAAAGACGTACCGCAGGCTATTCAGGTCAGCGGCATCAACGGCTCGGCCACCGGCATGGATCTTCTAGTACTCGTTGTATATGAGCGCGAACTTGAGCTCGACCGTCTGACAGGAGAAGTGCATAGAACTGATTGAGCGCTCTCATGCAAAGGAGATTAATAACCAATCGGACAAAAAAATATTGAGTCTGATATAGACCATGACTACGATCATCAACTTCGGCAAACACGCCGGCGAAAGCATTTACAGCGTCATCAAGAGCGACTACGCCTATTGCCGATGGCTAGCGGGCCAACGCGTATATGATGGAGACTCAGAGATCGGTCAGTTCCTCGAGCGGCAGTTCGGACTGGAACGATGCGGTTGTGGTGCTGGTCTTCTCATCCAACACAGATGCCCCCGATGGCGTAGCTCTCGTGATACACGGCCGAGTGGTCAATCTACATATTCAAATCACCTGAGCTTGTGAGCCCATCATCTACACGAGGGTAGAGTACCAATAGCGTGGCTCGATCCCAGCAACTGTACATAATTTTTTTGATAAAAAAAAGTGCTGAGATTAGACTGAACCATATCCATGGATCACTTGGATGTTGTAAAATATCATGTCTCGTTTCAGGACCTTATTGATAGTAAGAAGATATGGAGCGTCTGGTTCGTGTTCAGGCAACGAACGGCGCTTCATTAAGCAGAACTTGTGATGACTCTTCAACGTGGTCTGATCAAAATCATCGCTATGAACATAGAATACTTCCCCAGAGAGTGGATATCCACCCTGTAGCCCAATGTCATATGTTCGAATAGCTCGATTCACTCGAGCTGGCTTGGGTTTCTGATCCTTGTGTTGCCAGCAGTATCCGTCGGCGCGTCGCCCGCATGGCTTTTGAGCTTTGGTGATTCCTCGGCAGTTCATGGTTGTTGCTATGGGTATATACCTATAAGATGCATGTGTTTAAATAGGACGTGAATTCCTCTGCCGCGAGTGATGTCATCACGATATCGGTCCTTAGCGTATGTCTCGTTATGTGCTGAGTCTCCGTTTCGTGTTCGATGACGCGTATGACATGGCAATGACACGGCTATGACACGGGTGATGTCATCGTGGTTTCGGTCCCTAGAAGGCTTCTACTCCTATTCAGGGTTAGCCAATCAGTCAATGACACCACTCTCTCTTTTATAAATATATATAAAAAAGAGAGAGAGAGCCCTAGGGTACCCACACTAATAAATAGAAATAAAAGAGTTTCCAGACCCGAAAGTGCCGTCATCGTGTCATCCCGTTTTTTGATAGCATGAGGGTGGAGTAGAATGCCTGAGACTATCGTTATCCGCGTGTCATGACCCGCGACATGGCCGCGACACCGGCGACATCCGGCGTCATCGATATCCGCTCTTTTTTATATTGTGGTTAGAGTGCCTCTCGCAAAAAAAAGCGTTTGCTTACTTTCGCGACTTCCGCGACTCGAGGATCTTAATGTCGCGATCGATGATTTCCTGAAGGGGCGGCATTCGATACGACACGAGGCTTTTGATGATCTCCGGGTCGCGCTCCAACTCAATCACCTTTGCCGATCCCGCGGGTAGCTTATACGGCGATCTATATTCGCGAGTGATGCGCTGCCTCTCCGCATACCACTCCTGTTGCTTAGATCGAATGAAAGGAGTAGCTGCTTTCAGTTTGGCCTCTTCTTCTACAGCATCCAAGTACTCAGCACGGGACTTCGCCGCTGCTTCTGCTTTAGCTTTTCGCACTCTTTCGAGCTCGATCTCTCTCTCGCGTATATCTGCCTTCGTAGCCATCTTCTTTGTTATTATTTGAAAAGGAGTCATCTTATTGACTCCTTTGAGCTTGTTGAACCATAGCGTTTCGTACATCATCATATGCTTACGATCAACTACCTCGTAGGTCTCAATCAAAATCATATGCAATGACTCCCAGCCATGCTGCTTGAACGACGTATAGATTGCTAAGCCATTACCTGACTCGAACGACCGCTTGTGTTGAGACATCCGCGTTCTCAGGGCGTTGAGAGTGGATCCAATATAGACGTCGTTGCTCTTAGAACAAACGATCTTGTAGATGGATCCGGTACGAGTGTCAGTCATGGTTATATATTACTTGACCGTCGCTCAATTTGATGCAGTTTGCATCATCTAAAGTAGGGCCGTCCATATTCCCATTCTCGTCCGAGTTGGGAAGATGGAGTAAGAGTTTGTATGGATGGGGTTTTGAGCAGAAACTACTCATTTCGAAACTTACCGTCGTTCATCGACTCAGAGACTGTGGAGAAGTTATTTAAACGCTCCTGGTCAATAACAGTACCGTCGTATTCCACGTGGACTATTTCGCTGTCGCTGCCATAAAACCGGTCTCGAATGACGCGCACACTTCGGTCGGAGTGAGCGTCGCGTCGTCAATGCAGACTTGATCCGTTGCCTGCAGCATCTCTTCCACGTGGAATACGACGGGGGTCAGCGGGTAAGATACGCCTCTATAGCAACTCTAAGTATATTCGTAGCCGTAGCTTACTGGTAAGTTATGGTCCAATATCTTCCCTGTTCAAACCACATTTATACGATCTCTAAGTGTGTCTTTCCAACTCGGACAATACCGGAGCGGATGGTAGAATGATAAGCGTAGTTTATTAGTGCAACGAATATAACTCTCCTTACGTCTGTTGCAAACTAAATGTCCTTGCGATCTAATCCTCCTTAGACTCCTCCCTCTTGGTCTCTTCGGCGTCGTCGGTATCGGCGTTGTCGTCCGCGATTGAGACGTCGCCCATCTGTTGCTCAACTTCACGCGCGAGGATCTCATCGTACGCGTCTTGGAACCACTCGAAGCGACGCAGGATAGACAGCCTCGCCGCCTCGCCGCTCGTTATGTAGGCCCAGCCGGCAGCGGGCGCCTGGTTGCGACTATGAGCCCAGCACCATGCCGGCGGGAAGCAAGCCTTCACGGCGCGCGGCGAGACCGGGTGGCGACCGGGGCAGCTCACGGTCGGTAATTGGTTGGTGTTAGTGTAGAGCTCGACTTGGGGCAGCATCTTCGCAAATTCGGAAATGATTCTGGATTTCAGAGATCGGTGGAAAATTCAGACCAGGAATCGGAATTAGCCGAGGATTTCAGAACTGATTCGTACTTAGTTGAGGATTTCAGAGATCCAACAGGCGCGAAATCTTATGCGTTGCGAGAGGTACTCTCAATCAGTTATAGAAGGATAAAAAATGAAGAGGGCGGATTTTGGCGATAGAGGGCGAATATTTACGAAGAGGGCAACGTTTGCCCCCATTCCCCTTTGCATCTAAGAACAACTACATCATCGCTCCTCCCTATATCAGGTGAGGAACTCTAAAGAGGGCAATGGGGCAGATTTGAATCCCCAAAGATCCTATATTACTGGAAATCATACCCGTACCCCCCTACCTCTTCTATATAAATATATATTACTTAATAAAAAGTTGCCCTCTTCGCCCCATTCGTGATTTTGTCAACCATGATAGAGACGACAATGACTCTCGGGGGTGTTTCGATGAAATGGGAAGAGGGCAACCTCTGAAATACTCTTGCCCCCTTCGCCCTTTAGGATTTAAGCATAACCAGAGATGATATCCTTGTTGCTACGAAGAGCGCTCATACTCGCGCAATATCAGAGCAAAAATAAACTTGCCCCTTAGGATTTAAGCACAACCAGAGGGGCTGGCGGTGAAAACGCCCTATTTTTAAACACATAGATCTTATAGGTATATACCCATAGCAACCACTGCAACGCAACAACCAACCAACCAACCATGAACTGCAACGCATTTGATGCACTATCAAACTACAGCTACGGCTTCTACAACATCGTCAACATCGTTGATGACGTGATTCCGCACCTGAACAGGTTCATGACTAATGTGATGGGTATGGAGATTCATGATAGGGAGTATTGGATTGAATTCCTCACGTATGTTAGAAACGATCATGTCATCGCCTTGCTTGCTGACATCGCTAACGACGCAATCTTTTCTGAGGAGATCGATCGCGACACATACTATGCAGATTTACCAGAAGAAATCGAAAGCTTCGAGCTCGATATCACACACGAACGCCGTGCTCAAGATTTTCGCCGACAATACCACCCAACTGCCTGGGAGCGTATCTTTGATGCTTGGCGAGTTAAATATGTCAAGATTTACATTCTCGGGTTTGGTTTCGCTGATCCGGAGGATGAAGATTTTGAGTTTGAAGATGAGGATGAGGAGGAAGAAGCAGGTGTGGGCTTCGGAAATATGACGCAAGTCTTCGATAAATTTGATGAAAAGCCTCACTTCTCACATGACAATCTGAATTTGATCAGCGAAGAGGTGAGGAGACGAGCCCACTAGCAACTCTTCCGCAACCACATCGCTGAAGATCTCATCGCAGAAGCCATGCACCCGCGTCGCATGATGGCGCGCATCAGTCAGTTCGACGACATCGAAAGCTTCTTTGAGTGCTGCTAAGCACCAAAGAGTCTTTTTTATCAAAAAATATACAGTTGCTGGATCGAGCCACGCTGTTGGTACTCTACCCTCGTGTATCAGATGGTCTCACAAGTCAGGTGAATGAATGAATTAGTATGGTGGCCGATCGGCCGTGTATCACGAGAGCTACGCCATCGGGGGCATCTGTGTTGGATGAGAAGACCAGCACCACATCCGCATCGCTCCAAGCCGAACTGACGCTCGAGGAATCGACCGATCTCTGTGTCTCCATTGTATACGCGTTGGCCTGCTAGCCATCGGCAATAGTTGTAGCGCTCTTGATGACGCTGTAGATACTTCCGCCTGCGTGCTTGCCAAAATCAATGACCGTAGTCATGGTTTATGTGTATGCAAATATTGTTGTCCGATTGGTTATTAATCGCCTTTGTATGAGAGCGCTCAATCGGTTCTATGAACCTCCCCTGTGAGACGGTCAAGCTCAAGCTCGCGCTCGTACACTACAAGTACCAACAAATCCATGCCGGTGGCCGAACCATTGATGCCGCTCACCTGGATCGCCTGAGGGACATCCTTCTTGGTGAGACGCGAGCAATCAGCGACGAGGATGCGCTGTGCCATCGACCACTGCTGAGAATCGATTAGACCATTGCTGATCTCGCTCGATAGATCGTCGTTAATGGCACCAATCTTGGAGAACTCATGACAGAAACCCTCCCAATCGTACTCCTGGCTTTTATCGAATACATTGCTGTTGCCGATTGTCACCTGGAAGTTGCGGATCGAAGCTCCAGGCATGCACGTCCAAGGGGCGCTGTCGAACGGCGACTGGTATTGGGGAGTACCAACCGCACTCACAAAGTGTCCGTCGCTCGTCTCAGCGAGTGGGATGAGAGCAACGTATTTGACGTTCTTCTTGTATCCGGAGATGTTGAGATCGAACGGAGCATTTTTCAGCTGACCGGTAGGAACCGTGGGAGAAACACCGGCGCTCTTGCGGAACATCTGCGCGAAGCAGTCAAGGGAGCGAACAGTCTTCACCGGTTTGCTGATGATAGCGGTCGGGTTGCGGAGATTGTAGAACGGGATGTACAGACGAGACATCTGATACGGGAGGTACTCGCCAACCGAGGACGTCGGAGTGAACGCATTACCTACCGGACCAAACGAGAATGATAGCTGAGAGCTAGCGGGATTCAGTACATCGTTCATTGGCATAGCTGGAATGACAGTGTTCCCGCTAACAGAGGCACCTGTCAGTGCAGCGGTTGCCGGGGCAATCATGATAGGTACGGTCTGACCAGAAGTCATAGTCGTAGAGTCAAGCTTCATAGTCCTGGCGGTTCCCGAGATAGCAACGGTGCCGGTATTAATACGCAATCGGAGCTTCAGTTGAGGGTTGGAAGTCAGATCAAATTCTTTGAACAAGGGATGCAAATCCACGAGCTTGATTTTGAGCATGTGATACCACCGTCCAGCGATCTTGTCGATACCGAATGTAGTGGCGTTAGACTTTGAAACAGCCACGTCCGTTCTGTTGTAGTACTTGCTTCGTAGCGGTCGTTCCAAACGAAGCCCAAGAGTACGCACCACTGGCTTCAGTCGAGTCGATCGGAGCGGGTACATTCGAGAGACGCTTGAAGAAGCCCGAGTTGTATGCCCAAGGCTCCTGCGCTTGCGACAAAGTGGAGTCTAGCATGGCTACACTGCTGATCTGATTATTAGAGTAGCCATCGCCGGTCGACGAAGCCGATTTGGTGACGTTAATTCCATTCCACGTATCCGGGTACAAACGCATATCAGCGCCATGCTTGGCGACCTCGTCCTGAGATAGTTCAGTCATCGCTCTCAAATTGTTCCAAAAGCATTTATATTCCGTCGCCGTAATCACCTTCTTACCATTCAGTTCAACCGTTAGCGAGTCTACAACGTTGGCAACGTTGCACTTCAGGGCACACGCAAATCGAGAAATTGTCGTTGAGTTGATATCAGCACTACCGGTTGATTTCGCCGTAATTACGTAAGGAAGCGTGATGTATGCTTCACGAAGCGAGGCAAAGCCCTGAGAGCCCGTTAGGTGCGACGTAGCATCGATCTGAATTAGCCCAGAGTTGTATTACCCTGATTTCCGTCGAAAACTACCGAGACGCTCTTGCCCTTGCTGACATCGACAACAGGATCGGTCTTCAGGGCCGACTGAAGTAGGTACGCATCCGTGAGTTGAGTAGTATCGCTCATGGTTGAAATTATATCAAGGCTGATATAGTCTAGCGCAAAAATAATTAATGGAGCTCGTCAAGGGCATTACCAGCGACCACGATTTGATAGCTTTGGCCGAGCGCATCGGAGTTAAGATTGATGCAATATACGAGCTTCCAGAGCTCAAGGCCCCGCTTCCGGCGAAGGGCTCGTATCTGGTTTTGCTTAGGCAAGGGCCTGGAGTCGGCCATTGGACAGCTGTCCGCGATGGCGAATACCATGATTCAATGGGTGTCGGGCCTCCGGAAATCTTAGGCAACTTGCCGTACTTTGATAGACAGATCCAAGGTTCTAGTGATGAATTTTGCGGGATCTACAGTCTCCTCTGATTATACGCCAAGCAACACGGACAGATGCACCTGTTTGATAGGTTTGAAGACTTGGATACAGATGTATTGAATTAATTTTCTGAATTTTTAGATCCCATAATATATGGGATCAACCATGCTCTACAAGGAATTATCTGTGTCCGATGCTATTCCAGAGGCTCGCCTCCGCAAGGCTGCCAAGTCCGGCTCGCGTCAGCTAACTAAGGCTGATATCGCTGGCTCTGGTGCGACTCTACACGTTCACCCTGAGAGTTATGCTAAAATCATGCGATCAAAGAAATCGAACAAGGGTGTTCGTGTCACTATCACGCCGCAAGAGATTGAATGGCCTATGGTAGGTCTAAACGGCGGCGGTATGCATGGCGCGTCGATTTGGTCGCGCATTTGGAAAGGACTCAAATCAGCCTGGAAGCCTGTAATCAAACCTGCTCTATCAGCTGCCGCGGATGGTCTCGCATCTATGGGATCGGCGTATGTAGCCAGCACTGGCCGCGACCCTGCTCTCGTAGGTGTAGCTCGACAAGCTTTGACGTCGCGGAAGTCCGGCCAAGGGTAGTCCGGAAATGAAGGCTAAGATGGCTCGTCTCCGTGCGATGCGAAAGAGTGGTGGAAGCTTTAGATTGAGTTAAAAAAACATATTAATCTACTTTTTTTGCCTCAGGATGACCGATATAAGCATATTGGTATCGTTGAGCTTGACAAATCTCTCCTCCTGATCCACGATTGTTAGCGTGATCGATCCGTACGATCCGTTAGGGACATCAACCCAGCAAAACTCATTCAGCTGATACGAAACGAGCTGACTGATGGTCGTACCAGCCATGTTGAACGTTAGTAGTATATACCAACCAGGTATAATACCGTTTTTTGAATTTTCAAAATTCTCAACACACAACCCCACCCACCAGCCCCGTCTCTCATCATTACACACAATGAATACCCCTTTCGCTGTGTCATAACCAGAGCACCAATCCTATCGTTAATATTCAAATCACCTATTTTCGTGAATTTCAGAGCATCAAAACCCATCTCAAATCGCCTCAAGCCCTCACATCCAGAGAAGCAATATTTGAGTGGAAAAGTTTTCTATTTAAACACTTGAATACTAAGTTATATAATCACAAGCAGCCAACAAGCAACAACCAACCAACAACCATGACACTTTCGTACAAGAAGCAATTGTTGAAGGAGTACCTCGGCGACTTCAATGAATACACTTCCACAGGGTGGATGTTCAACAAAGGGTTTTCGATCTCAGCTAAAAGTGGTGGATGGAAGTCGCATTGGGAACAACCCTCTACCCAATTGAAAGCTTCGAAAACAAGTTTCCAGCGGTTTTGGAAGAATGTGATTGTACAACTGAGATCGTTTGGAACTGTTTGATAAAGCATATCCCAACCGGGAGACTTGAGTTTGTTGGATTTACATGCATGAAATACTTTCATTTTAATAAGAAGAAGTGTATCGAATGCAACAAAGTGCATGGGAAGCAGACTCCTCGATGTGGAAATTGTAGAGTCAAATGCAAGCTGCATAAGACTCATCATTACGATAATTCTATTCATGAGAAACGAGTTGCCATCCTTGGATACGATCACCATGATACTCTATCAAGTGATGACGTACTTCTCGACGAGGGGAGAGACTATCTGTTAGAACTTGAAATGGAAGATGAGAATGAACGTTTCTGGAAACAGACATTAGACCAAGGGAAGATTCTGATCGATAACAGTTGCAAGCCGTTCCCTGAAAAACGATTAGATGAAGGTAAGTGGAAAGGATACACCTTTCAGTCTTTGATTGGGATTGATGATGCCTATCTTCAATGGCATATTGGTTATTTCTATCCACCTCGAAGGTTTGCTGATATCGATAGCTTTCTATTGAAGACTCATGTTTGCTTTGGAAAGCACCAGGGCAAAAGCTTTGAATGGCTCAAAGCGAACGATTCGAGCTATTATCGGTGGTTCAAACGTACGATCGATAAGGCTTACGTTCAACACCTGTAAGCTTGAATCGGTTTTTTTATCAGTAGCGTGGGAAAAGTTTTCATCTTAACAAATATATGGTGAATATATAGGTACTACCAAGAATCTACAATGGCATACTCACCCGAAAAATACCAGGCCAACAAGGTTGCTATCGCAGCAGCGAAGAAGAGGTACTACGAGAAGAATCGCGAAAAAATTCTTGCTCGTCAGAAAGCCTACGATGAGAAGCATCGAGAAGAGATCAGCGAACGACAGAAAAAATATTACGCTAAGCGTGGTGGAAGGATTGCTCTCGACTAATCCTCAAATTGTTTTTTTTTGCCTGATGGAGAAGTTTTCTATATTGAAGCAAGGTTTAAATAATATACCAAGAAGATAAACGAATATTTTAATCTCCAGCCTCATATACTCAGCATGTTGTCCCACGAACTCGATGCTCTCAAGCGCCTTAACATCCCAGTCAAGCGATGGGGTTCCTCGTTCCGTGTGAAGGTGAAGAACCAGAACGGACGCAGTGTTTATATCTCAAGTTTCGACAATGGAAAGAATCGTAGCTTTCTCGAGAAGTCGTACAAGATTTCTAAGGAACGACTGACTCGCCATCTCTCTCCAACCTACAAGCCAGCCGGGGCATATTCTGTCTATAAGGGTCGCGCGATGGAGTCTCACCTCTACGAGCATTATGATCAGGCTCAGATCTATTCCAAGATTCGGAAGACACTCGGTAAGCAGACCAAGGCTTTCAAGGTCAATGTTCAGCTCGGATATAAGCTAATCGATCGGATCAGCGGACTTGAGCGGAACTACTGGCCTGGATCGAACACGACTGTGTTCAAGTCTCCTATCGCTATTAACGCAAAGGATGATATTGAAAGCAAGGTCATGACTGAAATGCAAAGCAAGGACTTCACAGAGCGAATCAGCTTTCCTTCATCGAGCTATCAGCTCAAGGAGATTACGATGACGAAGATTCTTATCACCTATAGGAATCACATTCTTGGCGATTCGAATATCAAGATTCCTGACGTTATTAAGAACAATCACTCTATCATCAATTTCCAGAAGACCGAAAACAAGTGCATGTTCTTTTGCATCGCCTACCATCTCGAGAAGGAAGCCCGAGTTGATCGAATGATCTCTTCAGTCAAGAAGCTGGTCAAAGCATACTGTGAGTTCAAGAGTATCAAATATTCAGCCAAGTATTTCAAGGAGATGGAGCCTATTGATATCTTACAATTTGACGATCTCGAAGAGTGTTTCCAGCTTCAGATTCATGTGTTTAAGATGGATCAACAGTCGCTCGAGATTTCAAAGATTCGTGAATCGAAGAAGTCATACCCGAACCGTATACAATATCCTCGACTACAGATCTCATGCAATGTACATCACGAAGCTGGACAATGTTTTGTCTAAGTTTCAATGCAACGTGTGTGGAGCTGTTCTCGACACGTGGCAGAAGCTTGCGAATCACAAGAAGACCAAATGTGAATTCGAAGTCATTGAGTCGTTTCCCAAATCTCCGACGATCTATCGTCCGCCTCAGAACCAGCTCCGTCAGATCCTTAACAAGTTTCGTATTGAGAAGGATCACTACATGGACCACTTCATTGTATATGACTTCGAGGCTATTCTCAAACCAACTTCGACCAACCATGGTGAGAGTACTACTTTCACCAATCAACACATTCCTGTGTCTGTGTCGGTTTGCAATAGTCTCACAGAGGAGGTCAAGTGTTTCGTTTCAGACTCACCTCTTCAGCTTTTGAATGAAATGTTTGCGTATATCGAGGTCATATCTACGGAGATTCGCAAGTACAATTTCTCGAAGTATGAGACATTGGCGATCGATCTTGAAACGAGAACCATTGACTGGAATGGATATTCCAGGAAAGCCTATCGCTGAGCGTTTCTACTTGGGTGATATTGAACAGTTGATATCAGATGGGGAATATGAGTCTCTGTTTGCGTTCTTTGATATGATCAGAGGTGGTACGGATAAGAAAAATCCATCTTACAAGTTCAGTCGCATCATCAGTCAAACACCTGTCATCGGATTCAACTCAGGTAGTTATGATATCAATCTAATCAAGAATGATCTATTCACAGCTATCGGAAGCACGAATATCACATCAGTGATCAAGAACCCGAGTTATATGTGTATTGGGACATACACGTTCAAGATGTTGGATATTTGCAACTACTTGCCGCCCGGAACAAGCTACGAAAAGTATCTATCGACATACTTAGGCGGTTGCAAGTGTTCTGACAAGATTCGTTGCGTATGCGGTCTCTCAAATGGTGTTTTCCCATACGAGTACATCAAAACATTCGATGTTCTAAGCGAGACGAGTATCCCACCTAAGCATGCATTCGATAGTGATCTGCGTGGTACTCATATCTCTGATGATGATTACGAGCGTGTAGAGTTCGTTTGGAAGCATTATGGGATGAAGTCCATCAAGGATCTATTGATTTGGTACAACAATCTCGACGTCAAGCCATTTGTAATGGCAATCAAGGCTCAGCGGGAGCTGTTCAAGCGTTTTGAGCTGGATATGTTCTCAGACGGAGTATCATTGCCTGGTCTATCGGAGAAGGTTATGTATCAGACTTGCTTTAAGCATCTCTCAATTCCTGAGAAGCCAGCTGGTGTTGTCTTTGAGTTCCCGAACGATCGGTTCAACGGCTACGAGAGCCAAGATATCAAGGCTAAGCGAGAGTTTGGTTTAACGATCGCTCACCTCAACAAGCTACTTCGCAAACAGGACTATCTATGTACGCATTGCTTCTGTAAGCTCGGTGTGGAGAACGTCTCCGCCGATCGTATCGACAACGAAATCGGCCACATCGATGGCAACATCGTGATGTCATGCATCAAATGCAACTGTGCTCGTAAGAGTATGAGCCCTAAAGCATTTCGATACCAGAAGCTCCTCGAAGCCAACAGCGAAAAGCTTGTTCATTCAATAGATCTTGAGGAGAAGGAGATCTACGCTAAGATGAAGGCCAACATCGCTGGAGGACCATCCATCATCTTCAACCGCTTTGTTAAGCGCAACGAGACGAAGATTAGAGGAAACAAGCTCTGCAAGAAGATCATCGGATACGATGCTAACGCTCTCTATTTATGGGCCCTCGGTAATGAGATGCCATGCGGACGACTAACAACGGTCGAGGCTTATGATGGAATCATTGAAGACATCAAGGCTGACAAGATCTTTGGCTTCCTCGAGTGTTCAGAACGCCAGACCACCTCAAAGACTACTTCTCAGAGATGACTCCCATATTCAAGAACATCGAGATCGATTGCAACGACGAGAACATCATCGGATCTCACATGTACGACTACAACCAGTCTCGCGAGTCAGGCCGCGCAAAGCCAGCTCGCAAGCTTATTGGAAGCTACTTCGGCGAGAAGATTCTAATCTATGCTCCGTTGCTGAAGTGGTATCTGGCTCACGGTATGGAGATCACCCAGACGTATTCATTCATCAAGGCGAACTCTCACAAGGCGTTTGCTCCGTTCATGGAACAGATCTCAGACGCGCGTCGCGATGGTGATGCTGATAAGAGTAAGTCTATGATTGCTGATATGTCGAAGCTCCTTGGAAACAGCGCATTCGGTCGTTCAGGTATGGATAAGAGCAAGCACAAAGATGTTAAGTATATGTCAGACTCTATTAAGGTTCGCGCCATCGTCGAGAAGCAAAACTTTCACGATGTCGAGGAGCTGGCCGGGTCATTCGAGGTCAGTTTGAAGAAGCGACGCATCAAGCTCAACAACCCGATCCATCTCTCAATCGCCATCTATCAGCTCGCTAAGCTACGTATGCTACAGTTCTACTACGACTGCATTGACAAGTATTTTGATCGATCTGACTTCCAGTATCAGGAAATGGTTACTGACTCGGCATACATCGCATTCAGTTGTGAGAACCCTTTCAGCGAGGCAATCAAGCCAGAGCTCCAGGAACACTTCAAGCAACACAAGTACGATTGGTTCCCACGAGACTACAACGAGAAGGTGGCTAAGTTCGATCATCGTACGCCTGGTCTGTTCAAGGATGAGTGGTCGGGCGATGCTATGGTCTCGCTATCATCGAAGAACTATATCTGCTACATGCCTGATGAGTCTTATAAGGTCAAAGTCTCGGCCAAGGGTGTTCAACAAGGTCGCGGTCGCAACACCGATGTGCTGAACCCTGACGGATTCGAGTCAGTTGTCAATGATCAGCTTACTCTCTCGGGGACAAACAAGGGGTTTCGCATCTCTAAGGAGACCAAGGGTATTATCACATATACTCAACAGAAGACCGCGCTGTCATATTTTTACGATAAGAGGAAAGTTCTCTCTGATGGTATATCTACACAACCTCTTGATATCTAATCTTCATGGAGGAGCTACTCTCCAAGCTCTACAACGATCCTAAAACTGGTTTCGTAGGGGTTCAGAGTCTGTATGAGAAAGCTAAAAGCCTTGACAGTTCCATCCGTCTCAAGGATGTTAAGGCATGGTACGCAAGCAATACAGATGCTCAGCAGTACCAAGACCAGAGGAAACGATTCGATCAGTTCCACATCGCAAGCAACAACCCAGATTCATGGCAGATGGATTTGGCTTTCTGGGAGGGGAAGAGCTTGCTCACAGCAGTCAATATCAATAGTCGATTGGGCTACGTAGAGTTAATCGCCAACAAAAAGGCCGACACCGTTCTGAAAGCACTAAAACGCCTCGTGAAGCAACACAATCCTACAATTATCACGAGCGACAACGGATCTGAATTCATGAATCAGCAAGTCCAAAGCTACTTCAAGAAGTCATCAATTACCCATTTTAACAATGAACCCGGGGAACACGCAACGATGGGTAAGATCGAACGATTCAATCGAACGATCAAGCAACGATTGTTGCGGACATCTCAAAGAATCACTAAGCGGTTAGTAGCTGATCTGGTTGAGAACTATAATTCAACGAAACATAGTTCCATTGGCATGACCCCAAACGAAGCTCGAGGAACCGTCATTCAATCAGAGTTCGATCACAATCAAAATCTTCTACGAGAAGTCGATAGTGATTTTAGTACTGGTGAGACGGTTGTCTATCGACTCAAGGCAAAGCAATTCGGCAAGGAATCAGCCAAGTGGAGTACGCTTGTCTATGAGGTCGCTGGAATGGATGGCTATCGTATCCAGATTCGATCGAAGAATGGCCATATCCTTTATGCAATCTTGCACGAAACCATCTGGACCAACTGGACTGACTAACTGGTTGTAATCACGTATCAAGATATTATTGCGGAAAATGTGTTCGATCTTCGACTCGTACGATATATATCTCGAATCCACATCGCCACGAGTGCGCGGCCTCTGAACATCGGACTGAGATACAGCGCTATCACCAAGGCTGCGCTTCGGTACCGAGTATTGGATAGGCACGCCAGCTGGGATTTCTAGAGGGATCTTATCATCGTTAGCTTTGGTTAGCAATCTGAACAAAGGTCTCTCCCAAGAGACAAGCTCATTCGCTTGCTTCGTGGATAGCTTTTCGCCATCTCGGTAGAGCTCCAATGTATTACGATTGAGTTTGTATGATTCATTCATAGCGGATCCATCTGCCTTCGACATCGGGGTGATAGGGATCTTCCTCAAAGCTGAATTGTTATTAGTGAGAATGGAGAGAATTGCATTTTTTTGATTGAAGCTCAAGAGTATCTTTCGCAGCTTGCCTCGCAGCATTCACTCGCTCGGTCGCCTCTGCATATCTCGCAACTATCGCAGCTCTCTCAGCCTTTGATTGAATGCGATTTGAGTTCAGGGCATCAAATGCCCGCCTGAGTGTCTCAGTCTCATCGACAGGAGGTGGCACATTACCAGGAACCCGAATCATCCCACTCATAGCGGCATCAGTATCGACATTCTTAGGGAGCATGCCCCTGGCCTTCAAGCGATCCTCGATCTTCTCAACCGTACGTACCCAATCGATTTCTGATAGTAGTTTTGGCAGATCTCGCTTAGGTACAACATATTTACCATTGGTATTATATAGATCCATATCCTTACCGAAATGAAACGTTGTTTTTAATCGTCTCGAGGTGCCTAAATACTCTGGATAAATATGCTCTGTTTGGAGCTCTGGAAATTGCGCATATAGCCGCTTCATACGTTGCTTAGCGATCGTTTCATCAGTTGTTGTAGAGACTGGACTCAATGGAGTTGCTACGGCTGGCGCTCCATTCAATGCGGAATTAACTATCAATCTATCGGATTCGGAAAAAACGCCAGGAACCGCATCTGCAACTGATTGTGTTGTACTTGCGGTAGCGACCGGGATTTCGTTTAAATTAATGAACCCAGACGTCGGCTGATTCGATGTAGGAATCGGGACATTGATATCTCGAGATAGATTCGCGGGGATTGGAGTCGAGGCGGTCGTCATGATTTGAGCCGTCGTTGGCTTGGATAGATCAATCAATCCAGACTCATTATCAGCGGCCCACATGGTCTCAACATATCGCTGATCCAGTTGCCGCTCGATAGCAAGATCCTTCTCCGCATGGCGAAGTAGCTCTTGACGCTTGTGCTCGCGCTGGCTCGGTGATGTAAATGATGGAAACATCGTGTTGATTATAGGATATCAGAGATGATCTCATCGGAAAAAATATTAATATTTATTGAGGTCTCAGATCTTTCGCAAGAACTTTTACAAATGCCAAATAGAACGCATTATTTAAAAACGCAGTTTGGAGCATGTTTCAAAAATATTTTTTCAGATCTGAGATCTACCTCTGGGAAATATTTCCGCGAAATCGTGTTTTTCATATAGAATGCATTTTTGAAAAATAACGCCCATATCGGGCAACTTTTGCAAAATAGAACGCATTTATTTGAAAAACGCGGTTTGGAGCATGTTTTCAAAAATATTTTTCAGAATCGGGATTGGCCTCTGGGAAATATTTCCCCGAAAGTACTTTTGCGAAATGGAACGCGTTTTTTGCCATCCCAATCGTCCTGAGTGAAGGGATGGACCAATTTGTCGCGCTTATCGAGTAATCGGTTGTACTCATCCATGGTCTCAGTCATGCTCATATCAAACAGTTTCTCGATCGGGTCCTTGAAGTGGATATTGTCTAGGATAGCCCTGAATGGTCGATCAGGGCATAGCTTGACCATCTCTGATTTAATAAAGTCAAGCCTCTGGATATCGTCAATCTTTGCTTTCAGATCATTGGAGATCTCTATATATCTTCTCACTCGCTGATGCTTTGCGATACATGACGATTTTCTGATCCTTGTCATGCTGACCACAGAACCCTGATTTAAGGGCGTTGCGGGAGCATATGGTGTTGCTTTGAGTGATTGCTTGGCAGTTGCTCATCTCGAAATATGTCTTAATTATTTTGAACACATGTGTGTTAGCACGCCCGTGGCGATCGCTGTTTTCTTTTTGTCGGTCCTGCGCGGCAGCCATAGCGTCACGGACGCGAGTGCGGATCACTTCTCCCGTCTCAATGAAGGATAGGAGGTTCCGTTTGACGGACGTACGCACGCCTGTGAGGCCTCTTGAGTCGTTTACGACAACTCCTCCCTCACCCAACTCAGAAGCCGGGGGCAACGACAGCGGCGTTCGCGGATGCCGCAGGCCGTTGATGTAGAACGGCGTAAAGCCTGTCGACGCATACACTGCATTGTTAAGCGCGAACACCACTTGCGCAAGCTGCGTACTCCACTTTGTGGGCTCTGCAATGCAGACACTGCGCAAGACGTCCTCTAATACACGGTTAACGCGCTCTGTTTGACCGTCGGTTTGCGGATGGTCCGCCGTGGACATGTCCAGCTGCGAACCGAGAAGCCGGAAGAGGTGTTGCCAGAAGTGTGAGACGAACCGAAGGTCTCTGTCACTGACGAACGCCTCTGGGAGGCCGTGATGCCGAAAGACATTGTCGACGAAGAGTTGCGCCGCCTGCGGCGCTGTCACACTCTTCTTCACGGGCACCAGCCTCACCATCTTGCTCAGGCGACACACAAAGACCAGGATGCCAGTATGGCCCTGCCCATCGGGCGGCAACTCGAAGATGAAATCCATGCTCACGGAGCGCCAGCAATCGGCCGGGATCGGCAAGCTCATCAGCGAGGCTGCCGCGGCCGGAGAGGGTTTGACCCGTTGGCACGTCTCGCAAGTCTTAACGTAAGACCGCACCCACTTGTACATGTGGGCCCACCAGAAGTCCCGCGCCACTGACGTATACGTCTTCTCGCGACCCAGATGCCCGCTGAGCGCCGTGTCATGTGCCTCAAAGAGGATTCGATGACGAAGGTCCTCGTCGTTGGGAACAACCAACCGCGGATCATCCCCGGGGATACTTGATAGTAGAGCAAGCCCTCAAGGAGGGAGTAGCGGTGAAGCTGGGCTCGCTGACGAGCCGAGAGTACCGAGCTGTCCGATTTTTCGTGCGCAGCACTTCGACCAGATCTCGAAGATCTTCATCGCCCGCATAGGCCTCGCGGATGAGCTCATGGAGCGGCGACTCAAGGAATACCGCGTGTGCCAGCTCATAGTCCGGTCTCCGGGAGAGCGCGTCCGCAAGGACATTCTGTGTGCCCGGCTTGTAGGCTACGGTGAAGTTGTATTCTGCGAAGAATGACAACCAACGCGCCATGCGCTGGGAGAGATGAGGTGACGAGGTCGCCGTCCTCAACGAGGCATGATCTGTGTAGATCACGAAGGGTTTACTGCCGAGCAGATGAACCCGGAACTTCACCAGCGCGTACTTCATCGCGAGGAGCTCCTTGTCGTGGACGGGTAGTTCTTTTCCGCGGCTTTCAACTCCCGGGACTGGAAAGACACCACCATTTCCCTGCCTTCAGTATCAACCTGAAGCGCCGATGGCAAAGTCTGAGGCGTCGCACACGACACTAAAAGGACGATCCTCGCCAGGCAGTGCAAGGATAGGGGCGCTCTGTAAGCTCTGCTTGATCGCCTCAAAGGCTCGCTGAGCCTCCGCAGGCCAGGACCAGTCTGTATCCTTCTTCAAAAGGGTCGTTAGTGGCCTGGCCAACTCAGCGTAGTTCTCGCTGTACTTGTGCAAGTAGCTGGCGAGGCCGAGCCACTTGCGCAGATCCCGTTGGGAGGTAGGCACCGGCCACTGCGAGATCGCTTCGATCTTTTCGGGATCACCGCGAACGCCATCCTTTCCAAGGAAGCAGCCCAGGAACGAGATTTCCTCCGCACCAAAGATGCATTTGATGATGTTTGCATACAAACGGTTCTCCCGCATGCACATCAAGACCTCACGGAGGTGTGCAAGATGCATCTCGACGTCTGGCTTCCCATCTTCAGTGTGGCTGTGAACGAAAATGTCGTCAAAGTACGTATGTACGAAGTGCCGCAGCGACCGGAAGAGCTGTGTCACCAAGCGATTAAACGTTGCTGGTGCGTTGGATAGCCCTTGGGGCATCACCAACCATTCCCACAGCATCCCGCTGGGAGTGCTCACAACCGTGAGAGGGATGTCAGACTCCCGCATCAGGAGCTGATAGTAGCCATCGACCATGTCGAGCGCGCTAAACACCGTGCAGCCCGCCATGTTGTTCTGCATCACATCCTTTCGAGGAATGGGCGTCGATGCGGGGATGGTGGCCGCGTTCAGCTTGTTGAAAGCATGTACCATGCGCCATTTCCCATTGGGTTTGCGTACGCAAAACGTCGGTGACGAATGAGGCGACTTCGACTCGCGCACCATGCCCGCGGCGTGCTTTGCTGCGAAGAAAGCGTCGATGACGTCGACTTGTTCTTTCGGAAGCGGCCACTGGCGCGTGGTGCAGTACTTCGTACCCGGCTCGAGGTCGATCTCGTGGCGCACACCCCGATCCCGGGGTAACACAGAGGGAGGGTCCTCCGATACCACGTCCGAAAATTCCTTCAACAGAGGATAATAGGGATCCGAGGGGTCCTTCAGAATGGCTGCGCCATATCGTTGTTGTCTCTTCGAGACCTGCCCTTCTTCTAACACGTCAGGGTCCATGACCGAGGAGCTGTTCAGCTCGAGAGGCTCTTGTTCGATAAGGACTAGGTCCTCCAGTTTCCCCGCCTTAAGCGATTCGAGGAACTCGACATAGGAAAGCTCTTCGAGCTCAAGGAGCTCCGACAACGTCGGTACTGGGGTCAGATCTTTCGCGTTGCGATCGCCCGTGATCGCGTCAGCAACCACCGTTGCGCTGCGAACTCCGTCAGCGACTTTTCCTTCTTCGGCGACAGCTGAACCAGCCCGAACGCCTTGCGTGGTGGGAGCCTCTGCTCGACCACCCTGAGTCGCGCTGCGAACTCCGTCAGCGACTTCTGCTTCTTCGGCGACAGCTGAGCCAGCCCGAACGTCTTGCGTAGTGGGAGCCTCTGCTCGACCACCCTGAATCGCGCTGCGAACTCCGTCAGCGGCTTCTTCTTCTTGGGCGACAGCTGAACCAGCCCGAACGCCTTGCGTAGTGGGAGTTTCTGCTCGACCACCCTTGTTGGAAACACACACTTGTTCGGCCGAGCCGGCAAAGTGTCGTTCCCCGCGTGGCACCCGGTGCTCGTGCACGAACCCGTCGCGGGATGAGGAGGGGACATGACCCGCCAAAGCTCGATCCGCTAAGGGTTGGTGACTTGCACCTATGGTGCGACTCCGCCAGTCGATCCACGGCTCGTGCTTCACAAGCCAGGGCATGCCGAGGATCAGATCGTATCGATCATCCATGTCAAGGACAATGAACGGTTCGACCGAATTGAAGTCGTCAAATTTGACCGTCAAGGGGAGAAGGACCTTCCGCGTCGATACGATCGACCCAGTCGCTAGGCGATCAGATACGTTGCTATTACTATTAGAGTCTTCTAAAGCTTGAGCATACAGTATGCTGTTCCTAGCCACACTGGCCTTCGTTGCGAAGTTATACGACGCACCCGAATCAATCAGGATGGTCATTGGTTCTTCGTATCCCTTGACGCTGGCGGTGACAACCACGAGGTTAGACCGCGCGGCGGCCACCGAGAGACACAACAGTGTCGTCCCTGGGACTTGCTCTCCTGGGCGAGGAGGTGGCGAAGCCACCGCCGTCCGAGAAGAGCGAAGCCTCCCAGCAGGGCGTCCCGCGCCTACTGGGAGTTGCCGTTTTCCGACGCCGCGGACTCAATCATATTGAGTGACGACGACGCCGAAGTGGCTTTGCCACGAGCCGTTCTCCATGGGTTGGTCGGGCAGTTCCGACGGAAATGGCCCAATTCGTTGCACCCAAAGCAGCGACCACTCGCACGAAGCTTCTTCGCGCCGGCTCGGACTGACTCAGCCGCCGAGATCTCCATGGAAGTGGGGCCTTCTGACGTGTCGGTCGGACCCGCGTGTCCCTGCGCGGATCGCACACAGTGATCCTCGAGTAGCGCGAGATGCACTGCATCGATGAAGGTCTTCGTCTGGCGGCGGAAGAGCTCGGTCCGCACTGGACCACTACGGACGCCGTCCATGAATACCGTGACCTTCACGTCCTCTGAGAGAGGTGCCCGGCCATGGCTGCTTCCAGGTTCTGCAGCTCCATGACATAGTCTTGAAGGGAGCGCTTCCCTTGCTTGCAACGCAAGAAGAGGGAGTGATGGCGGTACGCCACATTGGCGAGCAAGAAGTTCTTGCGCAGCTCTTGTTCCATGAACGACCACGAGGTGAAGAAGCCTGGAGACGACGTCTCACGAGCCATGGCCCAAGCCCGAGCTCGACCTCCGAGGTTGGACAAGGCGAAGGCGACCTGGGATCTCGGATCATAGATCTGTCCCGCGCTCAGCGCGATCTCGATCTCACGGATCCAGAAGACCAGGCTGTCCGACTCCTTCCCATCAAACTTGGGAACCGTCATCTTGACTGCCTTGGTCGATCCTTGTCGCGATGCGAAGGTACCCGACTCGCGCGCTGCTGACTGTGCCGCACTCTGTGCTTCAGCACGCATCGCAGAGCGAGCGGCATCCTGCGCGGCAGCGCTCACGTGGGCGATCAACGACGACTCGTACTTGTCGAAGCGTTCCACGCGTGCCCTTTGCTGCTCCACAGGAAGCGAGGATTCCCCTCGCTTCCTGTGATTCCCCTCGCTTCCTGTGGAGCAGCAAAGGGCACGCGTGGAACGCTTCGACAAGTACGAGTCGTCGTTGATCGCCCACGTGCGAACACTGTCTCGCCCAGGAGGCTCACCATCTTCTCCAGCGTTGCCCAGTGGGCGTCCGAGAGATGAGGGAAGTCCTGCCGAGACGGCAACATGCTCCCTGAGTCATCCATGCTCAGAGAGACCTTGATGGTAGACAACCGCGCCGGTCGCGGGATTGACTACAAGTGCTACCAGGTGTGACGGGAGTCACACGCACTTTTGCTTTGAGGAAGCGTAACGCGCTAACCACAGCAGACGCCCGGCGTCTCTGCTGTCTTAGTTCGAGGCCCTGCCTTCTTGGTCGTTTGCTGGTACCGGGTACCAAACGACTTGCGAGCTTCTAGGTTAGATTTAAACTGAACGTCTATTATTTTTGCTCACAAAGTCCTACTTACTATAAACTGTCTAATTAATGCACCTTCGAAGTAACCTGTTTTCCAAATAGTTGGCTCTCAAGCCATGTCGATCTCGCTAAGTACAAACCGTACTTATGGACTCTCTTAGGTACGCACCGCACTTAAGGGCCAGTGTACGAAACACCATATGTGAGTGTGGCACATCACTATGTGACAACGCCATGTGTGTACGACACACTAACGGGTTGGGTGCCATTAATAAGGGCCACGCCTCGTTACACGCGGGACTTCTGGTGGTCCCACATGTACAAGTGGGTGCGGTCTTACGTTAAGACTTGCGAGACGTGCCAACGGGTCAAACCCTCTCCGGCCGCGGCAGCCTCGCTGATGAGCTTGCCGATCCCGGCCGATTGCTGGCGCTCCGTGAGCATGGATTTCATCTTCGAGTTGCCGCCCGATGGGCAGGGCCATACTGGCATCCTGGTCTTTGTGTGTCGCCTGAGCAAGATGGTGAGGCTGGTGCCCGTGAAGAAGAGTGTGACAGCGCCGCAGGCGGCGCAACTCTTCGTCGACAATGTCTTTCGGCATCACGGCCTCCCAGAGGCGTTCGTCAGTGACAGAGACCTTCGGTTCGTCTCACACTTCTGGCAACACCTCTTCCGGCTTCTCGGTTCGCAGCTGGACATGTCCACGGCGGACCATCCGCAGACCGACGGTCAAACAGAGCGCGTTAACCGTGTATTAGAGGACGTCTTGCGCAGTGTCTGCATTGCAGAGCCCACAAAGTGGAGTACGCAGCTTGCGCAAGTGGTGTTCGCGCTTAACAATGCAGTGTATGCGTCGACAGGCTTTACGCCGTTCTACATCAACGGCCTGCGGCATCCGCGAACGCCGCTGTCGTTGCCCCCGGCTTCTGAGTTGGGTGAGGGAGGAGTTGTCGTAAACGACTCAAGAGGCCTCACAGGCGTGCGTACGTCCGTCAAACGGAACCTCCTATCCTTCATTGAGACGGGAGAAGTGATCCGCACTCGCGTCCGTGACGCTATGGCTGCCGCGCAGGACCGACAAAAAGAAAACGGCGATCGCCACAGGCGTGCTAACACACATGTGTTCAAAATAGGTGATACATAACGCTAAAACCTTGCCTATACACTCGGTGTCGGCGGTCGGCAGCACTAAGCTGCGACCACGCTTCGTGGGACCTTTCTCGGTCATAGGCGTCCATGGCAATGCCTATACGCTGGATCTGCCATCGGCAATGGCCATGCACCCAACGTTTTACGTCGGCATGCTCAAGCCGTACCATCCGTCGGAGGTGGCTGACTCTGAGAGTTCGACGAGCGAGACATCTGCTGCAGTGCCTGGGCCATCGCGTGCGCCAAATCGTCCTGATTCAGGACTGGGGCAGCAGGCGCCGCGGGCGCAGCTGCAACAGCCGGAGCAGGCCGAGCCTCTAAGTCGCCTACGCGCGTGTAGAGGTGACGCATGTCACGAGCCTGCCGGTCGAGTTCATCCCGCAGCTCCTGCACCTGACGCTCTAGCCCCTCTTCCTCTTGCCGAGAACGGCGATAAGAGGCCACAGTCGCCTCGACGGTTTGCTGGCGGCCACGCAAGGAGGTCAAGTCTAGTCGCTGAGTCTCGAGGAGACGCTGAGACCCCTCCACCGCGTCCAGAAGAGGCTCCCAAGCCGAGGCAGAGGCGTGAGACGCCAGCGCACGACGCGGAGCGTTCCGGTATGACGAGTCGTCCGTTACGACCTCCGCCTCCGTTGATCGGAAACGACGGTGATCGCTACTTCCACGTGGAGAAGCTCCTGAAGCGCCGTGGGCGTAAGGGCTACTACCAGTATCTGGTGAAGTGGCGCGGTTATCCCGAGGATCAGAGTACCTGGGAAGACGGTCGTCTCCTCGAGGAGGACTGCGCCGATACCGTGGACGCTTATGAGCGCTCCCGCGGAGCCGGTCGGCGCTAACCGGCCCGAGAACGCTCACAGGTTCTACGGGCTGAGACTGTCGCCCCTTTGTCACCTTGGACACCACCTCTTCGAGGATATCATGCGGCAGGGCCGCATATCGTGGATCCCACCGATGTCGATCCCAGACATCATCAGCTTTCATCTTTGCCATGCGAAATCGCAAACGCCGAAGGGCGAGCCAATCCAGCCGATGCGGCGAGTTCAACAACTCCGGTATCGGATAGCCAAGATGGCGGAGCCAAGTTTCGAACTCAACCTCATTGGTTTCGCGAGCCAAGGCGGTGTTGGCCGTAGGACGATGGGACACTCGTCGTTGTTGACCACAGGCACACCCCGCTGTCGGCTTTGCCGAAGGCTCGCAGCATACTCCTCGGGAGTCCAGACTCGCTGCGATAGGAGCTGCTCTCGGTTACGCGGAGCCGGAGGCTCAAGCTCACGCTTCTGCTTGGCAACCCGCTCAGCGGCAGTGCGCTGGGCGGCTGCGCGCTCTTGTAGGTGTTCGCGGGCAGCAACGACGCAGGGTCCACCCCCTCCTCTTCGCCCACATTGGAGATGACCGGAGGTTCTCGGGGCGGAACATCAGACGCGGCTGAAGCAGCCGCAGGCTTTTCTGGCGGCTTCGTCGACGAAGCTGGAGCAGCAGGCGGGACGCTGTCCTCGGCAGCCTTCTTGGCACGGGCCACGGCAGCAAGGCTGCGTGGAGTGGCCGGGCTTCCAGGATGCAGGGCACGCTGTTGCTCAGTGAGCTGTGGGGACGACGGAGCCTTCTCCTCATCCGATTCATCGTAGTCGACGGGTATCGAACAATTTCCCGACGAGGCAGAGGCCTCTGAGGCCGAATCCTCCGGCACGTCGTGCATCTCCACGTCGCTCTGGTGCGGTGAGTTGCCGCTTGGCGGCTGGGCCGCGGCGGCCTTGGCGGCGTCGGCGGCGGCGCAGGAGACGTTGTCTCGGACGGGTTGGACATGTGACTCTCGCGGTCACTCTCCTCCCCCGTGATGAGCTCAATATGGAACCCTTCGCTGCCACTCTCGGAGTCGCTGAGATCGTGAGTCGGACCTGGCCAGGTCATTGCGTGCCGCTTGCGGCGTCGCGCCGCGGCGATAGCTGCCCTACGGGCCGGGGTTTTCGGGCGCTTAAGTCCCTTGCGCTTCGACTTCCTCGATGTGGCCAAGCTAGCGTGCAAGTGGGCCGGGCTGGCGGGACGCGAGGCGAGGCGTGTGCTGTCGGGGGAGCCGTTGTGGGCATGGAAGTAATGCTCAAGGAGCTACGGGCGTGCGTCGCGTGCGGGCTCAGTGAGCAGCAGGCGTGGCAGGACTTCGCGATGCCCTGTGGGCTGGGGCTTGTGCGGTCGGCGGCTCGTTGAAGAATGAGGCTCGGCCTCGGGGTGTGCACGTGGCGTTTGATGGCTGGATTCCCCCTTTCCGATCCTTCTCCGTGGGACGGTGCTTCCCGTTTGGGTGTGGGAGGGTGTAACGGGGCGTGGCCCTTATTAATGGCACCCAACCCGTTAGTGTGTCGTACACACATGGCGTTGTCACATAGTGATGTGCCACACTCACATATGGTGTTTCGTACACTGGCCCTTAAGTGCGGTGCGTACCTAAGACAGACCATAAGTACGGTTTGTACTTAGCGAGATCGACATGGCTTGAGAGCCAACCTTTTGGAAACAGGTTACTTCGAGGGTGCATTAATTAGACAGTTTATAGTAAGTAGGACTTTGTGAGCAAAAGTAATAGACGTTCAGTTTAAATCTAACCTAGAAGTTCGCAAGTCGTTTGGTACTCGGTACCAGCAAACGACCAAGAAGGCAGGGCCTCGAACTAAGACAGCAGAGACGCCGGGCGTCTGTTGTGGTTAGCGCGTTACGCTTCCTCAAAGCAAAGGTGCATGCGACTCCCGTCACATCTGCAGTTTACACGCTGAATCAAAGACAGCACTACGCTCTGCAAATTATTGGATCCTCATTGTTTTTGCGGTGGAAGCAAATCGAGATTTCTGAACTTGACGGCCCCCGTTTGGAGACAACGCTTCGAGATGGCCAGCTGCTTATGTTTCTAGGTGGCGAAGGTGGCACCGGAAAGAGCAGGATCATCGAAGCAGTGCAGTCGTTGTGTGATAGCTGGAGGAGGCCTAACATCTTCGTAAAGACTGCATTGATGGGAAAGGCAGCGACGCTCATCAGTGGCCGGACGCTAGCGAGCTTTCTTTTGCAAACTCAGAAGCGAAGAGCAGCTGATGAAATTATGAACGTGGAGATAATCATTATCGATGAAGTTTCGATGATGAAGAAATATCAGCTTGCTCAACTAGATGAACGTCTGCGTGTTGCCAAGCGTGTACCCGGTGTTGTATTTGGCGGTATCCACGTCATTCTTGTGGGCGATTTCTTACAGTTGCCCCCTGTGGGTGGTTTACCCTTGTACAAAGATCCAGTGACGCGCTCGAAACAAGCGAAATTATCCGCTGATGAGCTTGAGGGGTATCATCTATGGCGCTTGTTCACCGATACAATCATTTTAGAAGAATCCGTGCGATTTGCAAACGATCCTGAATGGGGTCGCGGCTGCCAGCAAGCCCGGCTTGGAATATGGACATCACAATTTGTCGATATCATCAATTCGCGCGTGCTAACACGTGAAAGCGCGCAGGATTCGTTCAACGATGAAGGGAAAATGGCTACGTTTGTCACTCTTTACAACATGACTAGAATGTGCATCAACAATCTGTTCATTCAACTACGGCACGCCTGCTACCTGATGGCGAATTTCCTGTGCGTGTCGTGGCCAACTTCAGAGGAAAATTGAAAACCCTGAATCGCTTCGAAACAGCGTCTATCATGGCGCTACCTGACACCAAGTTCGGGAGGAAGGCACCTTATCTTGACTTGGTCGTCAGGATGCCAATACCGATATCACAGAACGTTCGCGCAGCAAAAATGGTGGCGAATGGGACTATGGGAACTCTTGAAGCCATTATTTACCATCCTGGTACAACTTTCCGTTCTGTGCATGACAGCACTGCCAACATGACGGTGAAAATTCCAAGTTTACCCCTTATGCTCTGTTGGTGCGGGTCGATCGCGGTTCAACCGCCATTGCATCACAAGGAGTTGGCGGTGCAAACCTATTTCCTCTCTTCTTTGACGCTCAAGCGTATAGCCCCTGTGAAATCACGCTCCCAGGAGTGTTCAATGGAGTACCAAGGATGCTGTCAGTTAAGATTCAGCAGTTTTCACTTGTTTGTGCTGCGGCATCGACCGTATATAAAGTCTAGGGTGAAACATTGGAAAATATGGTTGTGACCGAGTGGCGTTCTAATAGCCGCATCTCAAACAAAAGAGAGCAGCCATATTTGCTAGTGGCGCGAGTTACAACGAGAAGTGCATTCACGACGCTCCAACCTCTAACGAATGATTTAATTGCGTGGGCACACCCGCCACATGCTGCGTTAGAAGAAGAGAATCGGTTGCGCCAACTCTGCCAAACCACGATTGCAAAACTATAAGAGTTCCAGAAGTACGTTAAATTGAGTGGAAATGTATGCTGTGCTCTGACTGAGACGCTATAAAAACTGAGCCATTCCACGTCGACACCGGCAGTACTTCTTCCTCCATCCTTAAGTAAGAATCAGCTGTATACGTCGGGTTTGTTCGGCCCTGCGGTGTAGACGCGTGATGGAGATATCATCCAGCAGAAATTGAACGTATTCTGCATCTGCCGTATCTGCCTCACGCCAAGCCACCTCCCAACGCGCGTTCATCTCATCCAAGTCACTCCGAGCTCTCTGTAGCGTTTCTTCATCTTCGTCACGGCGTAGGCGCTCGAAATTCCGTAAAGCTTCCAGAAAATCTTCGAAGACAGCACATTCATGAGCAATTGCACTGGACCGGACTTGCTCTGCGTCCATCGTAGGTTAAACGAGAAGTGAGCGAGAAAATCTATGCCGACACGACACGTTTATCGTTTCGTCAAGAGAAAGAAAGTTATTAATGTTTTCACAGGAGTTTGTTTTTCGCTCATTGACCAGCTCGTCGTTTTCAATCACCAGTCAACGTCGAGACTGACACTGATTCTCTTGATTTGGGTGTGTGTTGCACGTGAGTTAAAACAAAATATTGTTGATCGGAGGCGTGATAAGTAACTAGGAAGTCTCTTTTTGAAACGGTGCTTATTTCTTCGACTGTCAGATAACCTTAGTGCCAACACTTCGGATCTAAGCGATTCCTGGCGCTTACTGGCTACCATCTTGAGCACTGCTGCGACTCAAATTCGTGAACCGCTAGTGAGCGGTTTACGGCAGTGAGAAGAAGCTTAAACAACATTATGTTTTTTATACAGCGAACCACATTAACCACGACAGTACCAGATGAAGATGCTATCCATAACTACACTACATTAATTGGTCGGTTCGTGTTTGTGGTCGGTCCTTGCGTTTTGAGCGCGCGAAATGCTTTTCGAGGAGCACACGGCTCGGCGTGGCGCGCAGCGTGCTGGAAGCGGATGCCATGGTAGCGGTTCAGGTGACGTCGCAGAGAAAGCGGCGTTCCCTTGAAGGTGCAGTTCCACGCAATGCAGAATGGGTCTTCAATTCCGCGAGTATCGTCGATCGCGGGAACCACGGTGGGGTGGTGATCATCGGGGCGGTCGGAGGTCGGTGAGTCGAGGTACGCGTGGAGACAAATGTTGGTTGAATCGTATCCGACAGGCGCGAGAATGAAGTCACCACGAAAGAGAATAATGTCCCCCTTGTTCAGCTCGAGCAGCCTCCTCTTGGACCGAAGCGCATACCTCTCATTCCACCCGTACGCGTAAAAGCTCATGTCATCGTGGGTAGCGACCACAATCGTGCCCGATAGGGCACTCGTGTCCATGATGTCGGCGCCAGGTGGAACCGTGAGGAACTCCCGACGAGCAGGTTGATCTTCTGATCCAGCCACGGTCTTGACAAAGTGCCAGTCATGCGCACTCGCGGTCGGGAAAAACGTTCGGTAAAACCGCATCAGCAAGCGCGACATACCACGGGCTTCTTGGTCTGGCGCAGCAGCTTTGACGCGAACGTCTTGCCAGATAGGTGGTAAATTCCATCTAAAGCTAAATATTGGTGCGAGACCGATAGCGAACAAGTACCGTGAGGGAAAGATGAAAAGAATCATGTCGTTGACTTCATCATCAAACCAGTCATCGGTTTCGGCGATCGATCGTCCGCCAGGAGTTGATCGTGTCTTCGTGGACAGCACCGTAGAAGATGACGTAGCCGTTTGTCGCGAACCTGTATCGGACTTGCATGACGTGGGCGCGGTTCTCGTGGTAGCAGGTTGGTTGTTGGTCGGGTGCGTAGGAGGCAGTAAAAATGAGAATAAGCACTTGAGCATGCATAACCAATGGCCATAGACATAAGCTAATACACCAGGCCTACAACGCTGCCAACGAGCATGGTGGGGAGCGATAACCATGGTGAACCCATCGGTACGCGTGCCTGGACCATCGATAAAATTATGGTCCATGATCTTGGCGAGGAGGCGTCCATGAACCTATTGCCACCGATCTTTAAGCGTTGTGAGCTCCTTATGTGATGAGCGACACGCACGTGCCTGGACCATCGATAAAATTATGATCCATGGCAATTTGCCACCGATCTTGAAGTGTTGTGAGCTCCTTATGTGATGAGCGACGCGCACGTGCCTGGTTCATCGACAAAATTATGGTCCATGGTCTTGCCGAGGAGGCGTCGATGAACCTATTGATGATGACTGGCACCGATCGTTAAGCGTTGTGTGTGCTCCTTATGTGATACTGTCGAGCAATTGATGGGCGACGCGCACGCTAATATTTGACTTTCCCAGACGTTTATGGACCTCCAAGTGGCCCTGCAACTTTCGTGGCCTTGAAGACGAAAGCTCTAAGTGATCGAACGAGATGCAGGCTCACTGGCCAAGCACTTTGACATCACAAAAGCTTACCGTTCACATGGCCCACCCAGCGTCGCGCGATGAAGCTATCGCAGCTGAAGATGCCGCCTTCAATCGCTTTATACATGCTCAGCATGCGTTTGATCGAGAGCACGAGGCTGGTATCACAAACACTGATATTCTATAAAATGCGTTGACTTTGGTACAGACGACGGGTCGTGCGTGGAGGGAGGCAGCTCGTATCGCCGATCGTACAGACGAAATGGTGGCTGCAGAAGAAGTTGCACAAGGGAATGCTGGCGCCCAAGCGGAATTTGCGGACCAGCGTGATATACGCCGTAACTTGCAGACGCAACGCATTGTTGACCGTGTGGAGCAATTGCGACTTCAAACCGGAGGCGTGACGCTAATCGCCAATGGTATTCCCGAAGTTGAAACCTCGGCTACGGATGATTTGACTGAAACCTCTTCTGTCGTGTCTGGAGCCACCAGACACGACAGAAGAGGTTTCAGTCACCAGAACCGAATCCAATGGCCCGGTGAGCGATAGCAGGTTGAGCACGGATCAGAGCGAGTCCTTGATGGAGGTGCAGCAATGGTTTCCAAGCTCGGAGGGTTCTGTGGATTCGTATATCGCGTCGCTCCTGGATGGGGAAGCTGAGATGGAAGGCGAAAACATGTCGGACGCGTAAGAAGGTGCCCAACTAAGTTGAGGCAGAGAAGATTTGAAGTCAGCTAACGAAGGATAACAACGATCTAATTCATGTTGTTGTTTTCGCTTTGGGGGTTGCTCGATGATTTATGTTACCATCCATTTCCTTGCTCGCGGCCCAAATCGAAGCATCAACAACCATGGACCATCGTTAGAATTATGATCCATAGGTACAGAAGCACTCCGTTCCAAGCAGATGGGTTCGAACCCATTGCGACGACCTGCGACTTAAAGACTTGAGCAGGCGATTTGGATCGAGTCATTCGGTTCGTAAGACAGTGTGGCAGCTCTTTGTGTGATGTAATTTCGATGCCTGCCAACTCTTTAAGCCCATGTGTGTTCAATATAACATGCTCCACCACTGCTACCAGCCCCCGTTATGACTAAATCGCGTACATGCACGTCTCACAATCCGTTTTTACTTAGCTCGCATTGCTCCATGAGCAGCACACAAGCTGGTTCCGCCAAGGCGAAGGCCCATGTTGAAGTCAACGCGTAAGATGCGCTTTTGAGAAATGGCTCGTATCTTAAAAGAAAGACCAATACGTACCGCACCACCACCTCTCCGAGCTGAACCGCTTATTTGTTTTGTCAATCAGAGCAACCTATGTGTATTTCTATCATCTCGTGAAGCTCCTTGCGTCATTTTGCATTTTCAACCATGGCAGGCAAACCTCGCCACGAGGCGGTAGCCGCGAAACTGACCAAGCAATCAATGAAGAGCGCCACGAAGGTTGTCACCCGCGAACAGCACACTGGAGGCCCTACAACGAGCAACGAGACTACTTCACCGGAGCAGTCATCACTGACGCCGTACGAACGGATGCGCCAACTGTTGGCACAGCGAGATCCCGCTGGTGGACCAGTTGTCGTGGACTCCGCTGAAGGTACGCGTTGTTGGAGCTCCGGGGGGGGTACGATGGTTTGCATTTGCATTGGTGCGTTGTCCCTAGGGTTGAAGCTTCATGTACAAGGCGATCAGTGCGACAGTAAGGTGCACATACGTATGAAGCTGCTTTGGATTTCCGGCCATCAATACAAGGACTGGAAACTCTCTCGATTGCATCTCGTTAATGCGAATGCGCCGGAACGTCTCGACGAGATGCTGAAAGTATGCGTATGCATTCCAAGTTACTTGCTGCGCGCTTCTAACCAACTATGATCTAGGTGTTTCAAGACCCGTACGAAAGCAATCGCCAAGAAATCGACTTGCTTCTGGTGACAGCTACTGTGTGGAACGGGGAGAGTGACTCGGTGCTTTTGCCGTCTCCGGGATGCGTTGTTGAAATAAGCGACTACACCAATCTTCAACTCTACGGCGATACAGAATGCCAGCTCACAACCCGGCTGAGTCAAATCAACTGGGAAGGGAGAGCGGTGTAAGCAAGAGTCGAGTCAAGACGCCCACTCTGCGTGTAAGCTGTGCATATAGCAAGGGTGCATATATCATCGGATTTAACCGAGAATGGGTTCATTTTGCGTCCGTTTAGCGCTGTGTATCATTAACAAATCCGAGACGTAACACGGAGGTGGCAGAAGCAGGTGAGAACGCGTTCTTGAGAGCCTGAAGAGACTGCTAATGAGCTTGCGCAGATGACCAAGCGGCAGGGATCGTCCAACTACACTACCAGCGAGATGGCGTGCTTGCTGGAGCTCGTGAAGAGCCATCTGCCGGCCTCCAAGAAAGACTGGGAACACGTGGCGGTCGCGTACAACACAACGAAGAGCCTGGATGGAAGTCGCGTGACGCAGTGAGCCTTACGAGGAAGTACCGCAGTATGTGCATGGCGTCCAGTCAATTTGATACGGAGCGTGCGGGCAGCATAAGACGGGTGCAAGCTAAGCTGACGAAGCACAAAACACCACCGACAAGAACAGTAAACCCGACATCCACAGCTGTTATACCAGGATCGAAAAGTGACACTGCTGCTGCAATGACGTCTTTCGATGTTGTGCCGCCATCTTTAGTTTCAAGTCGTCGAGCAGTCCAAGGAAGCGCTGTTGACAAGGTGCGGCTGCATGAGAGGGTGGAGGAGCGTGCGGAGCTGCATTACGATTGCGAAGGAAGCGGTACAATGACTATTTCACAGCGGCTCCAAACACTTTTGAAACAGCTCACCACTGATCGAGGGGAGGCCAGTCGAAATCATCAAGAGATCATTCAGAGAATCACGTCGCTGAAAGTCACGCTTGATTGTCTTGTCGCGCAAACAAACTCAATCTATCAGCACCTACAATGATCAAACCAAGCCAAGCTTTCAACACACCTTCGATACGTTGTTAGATTGGATAACTTGTGGCTTGCTAATGAGACTAACGGGCGGCGCTGCAACGTACGACCGATCATGAAGCATCTATAGAGGCGAAAACGTCCACCAGCAACATCATCCACCGCTGCTGCAGTACAGCTCGCCCCGAGCGCAACTTCAAGTAGCTACATGGTACAGTAGTGGCCCATAAATTATAGATGATCCACGCACTCAACGTATCTCATCTGCATGTCGCGGGAGCTGTCATTTTTGTTTTGCATTGGCTTCCGCAGACAATGTCAGGACATGGAAAAGGCAACCAAGGCGTCGGCAAAGGGGGTGCTAAGCGCCACCGCAAGATCCTCCGAGATGCTATTCAAGGTCTTACCAAACCATCAATAAAGCGTCTTGCTCGCCGCGCCGGTGTGGTTCGAATCTCCGGACTTGTCTATCACGAAACACGAGCGGTACTCAGAGTGTTCCTGAGCAACGTAATTCGAGATGCAGTGATCTACGCAGAGCACGCCAACCGGAAGACAATCAAGTATATGGACGTCGTGTACGCCCTCAAGCGCCAAGGTCAGACTCTCTATGGCTTCAAGACGTAGGATAGGATCAACATCATCAGAAGTGCAATGTACGCTTGCCCAACTTCTGCAGCACTAAGCGCTTGCTGCTCCACCAAACCCAGCACACTCTCCATCTCTTGGCATTCACCAGACACGACTTGGCTTATCTGGTCTGCTTTGCCGCTGCTTGCCATGGAATGCGCAGCTGGATCACTGGTGGTCTTCGTGCTTGCCCTTGTCTTGTCGGCGCCCGTCTTGCTCGCTGTCTTGCCCGTCGAAAATGCATCCACTCGCTTCGCACGCTTAGTGGAGTCTTCTTCACCTTGGTATACGGTCTTCTCTGCACTTGCACCGCCTGCTTCGCGTTTCTTGCGCTTGTGGGAACTCGGCAGAACTTGCTCACCTTCACGTTTGCGCTTGGTTTTTCTTTGCACTTAGGGCCATTGTGTAGTCTTTGTTGGCCTCGCCGTAGCTGTCTGGTTTTGGTGCTTTCTGTGTGTGCTGCTCGAGGGATAAGGGCATTTTGCGTTTTCGATCTTCCTCCGAATCGATTTTGAGAGGAAGAATATTTGTCCAATGAGAAAATGTGTCAAATTATTAGTTACATTGTGTGTTGCTCGTGAGATAATAGGCTCAACTATTATACGTTGTGTGTGGCTCGTGAGATAACAGGCCCGCTATTGTACGCTGTGTGTGACTTGTGAGATAACACGCTCAACATTTTGCGTTATGTGTGGCTCGTCAGATGGCATGTATGAGTCTTGAATGACACGATGCGATCTGGAGTTTCCCGTTCGCGGCTGCGCCGTCCAATCTACCCCCGTAAATCAAGTGAGAGAGGCGGTGGTTTGGGATGCGATCATGTGAGACACCCCGAGGACTGGCTCCTTTGGGTCGCCAGCCCGGATTAAGCCTTCTAGACCCGTACAGCCTCAAGAGCGAGAGCATACCTCCCGAACGAACAAGACTGAGCGCAAGTTTGGAGTGGCCGTGTAATAGTGGACTTAGAGAGAGGCGAGTGATGGAGAACCGCAACGACAGGAGCCCATAGCCCAAAGTGATGAAGACGAGTGGAGAACCGAGCTCGCAGAGCTCGCATAGTTCAAGTCGAAGACGACGGTCCCGGAGCGACGAGGACACCCCGGAGTAACGTGACATCCCGGATGATCAAGTGACCGCCCGGATGGACTGACACCCCGGATGAAGTTGAAGCTGTGTGGCTATCAGCCAATCAGCGAGTGACACGTCGTCTGATCAGTCGGCCAGGTGGCCAGTTTCAAGGCGTGTCCGAAGACACGCACGCCAGTCCCACTTCCGGGATGGACTATGCAGCAGATCTCGATACAAATTCCAAGTGAGCTGAAGGATCTCAAAGATATTGCCGTCAACACGTGATGCGTGCTTCGCTTCGGAGCCCGACGGGATGTTCGACGTGCAACCCACCCATACGAAGACTAAGTCATCCAGAATGCAAGTGCGCGGACACGACGAAGGAGACCGCCAAGAATCTAGGAGACCTAGTCAGACAGAAGAAGACAGTGATAAGAAGAAAACAGAGTTTGTTTTGCGTTGTAAGTGAGAAGTGGTGCCTTGTCGCCCCCTTGATTTGAGCGTACTGCATTGAGGAAGACCGCTGCGACCGATAGCGACTACTACGAGGCTGCGACCCGGGAGCGCTGGCGTAGCGGACGACTAAGACCCACGGAGAACGAGGAACCCGTGCGAAGACTCTCATCTAAGTTGAAGTCCCATTTAAGTGGTGACCAGGACTCGTACCCCCTGGACTGATCCGCCTATTTCACTTGTCAGTTGACTGTGGTGGGTTTGCGACTGCTTTCATTTCATATTCACCTGCGATTCGGGAGGTTATAGCAATCCCGCCTGGATTTTGATAGTAGATTGCTGTGGTTCGAAGGAACTTGTATATTTCTCCCATCCGGGAGTGGTGCGCGGAGGCATCCCGAGTTTACCTGTATTCGGGACTGTAACTCATTCGGACAGGCTGTATATTGTGAGTGTATAACAAACTCTGTTTCTGTTTCTGTATTGATATTGGTTATTTTGGAGAAGGTCTTTGTTCGTGACCCCACTCCCAGCCAAGACACTCCCGACTGTTAGAGTCTGGTAGTCTCTCTACATATCTACGTATCCTGATCGAAGAACATCCCGAAGGTCAAAGCCCGGTCCGTCGAAGATAAACGACACCGTTAGGGATTACTTCAAGGTTACACGCCAAGTCTCGGGGCGGACACAAGTTGTTCGCATCCGGGATTCTGGCCCCGGCATCAGGATTCTCCTTCCCAAAGGACCGGGTATTCCCCGAATAGTCCGGGTCGTCCGAGTTCTCGAAGCTCGTTTCGTCTGCCGGCACGACTGCACACCCTGGACGAGAAAGGCGTTCATCCGCCTCGCCACATGAATGACCGGAACGAATCACCTACGGCTGTAGAAGCAAGTAAGCAGCCATACGCAGCGTCGTGATCGACTCTCGTCATTCACACGTTTTGCAGCAGGAACTGCACGTCAAGCAATGAGAGCCCAGCCACAGCCACAGCACGCCGACCAACAGCACCAGCGCTTTCAGGAATATGGCAGCACATCAGAGGCAGCAGCATCATGTGAGTAGCAGCTGCACTCTCGCAAGGAACACCATCCCGGGCAGCACTGCGCTCGACAACAGGTGTGCCTCGTGAACCAACACATGCAGCAACAGGAGCGCCACATTGGGCACCGACAGGAACTGCATCATGAACGTCGCTACATCTGGCAACAGGTCAGATCTAACAACATGAACCCTACATCGGTCACCAGCTCGCACAGCAAAAGGAATCCCACCTTGAGCATCAACTTGCCGGGCAATAGCAACAGCACATCGACACCAGGTCGGGCAGCGGTGTGAGGCGAAGCCGATGAACATTTTTCGCCCAGGTGTATAGCGCAGCCCAACTAGACTTCCTAGAAGTACAGTTGTATTCCTGAACGTACAAGTACGTCCAGGATGGCGGTGTTACCTTGTGTAATCCCTCTGGGTGTCGTTTGTCTTCGATGTTGGACTTGCACCGTATGAGTTGTCGTACACGTGTAGATTGAGAGCGTGGGGCAGACGTAACCTTCTTAGACGTAGCTCCTACGACTCAGGATAACCAATATACAGAACAGAGTTAAATGTAGATATGCAGCCGTCACTTATTCTTTGAGACCTTAGACGGTGGGTCTTTTCTCCAGTCCACTAAGTCACTTCCAGGACACTGGTCAGTCCTGGATGGCTGTTCGCACACGAACCACCCTCAAAGATGAGGGAGATTATACAATCTCGTACAATCCTAACACTTGTAGTTTAATCGGAACTTCCTGAACGCAGACTACTTTCACGTCCAGAAATACAATCGGGAATCAATTCGAAACTTCCTGAACGCAGACTACCTTTTACGTCCAGAAATACAATCGTTAATATGAAATGCGGGAGTCAACCGGTTAAGAATGTTCGCCACAATGGGGATATGGAATAGACGGATCACTCCAGACGAGCTACGTCCAGTCCTCGTCTAACTTGGCTTGACTTACGTTGAGAGTTCACACACACATGGTTGTCGCAAAGCCATGGTGTCCTTTGTCGTCGCTGTCTTAGCCGGTCCTCCGGGAATAGTCCTCCGGCAGGTTTCTCCGACGCTTGCGGGGTTGAAGGTAAAATGAACTCTGTTTGTTGTTATCTGTTTGTCGGCTTCCTTCCACTAGCTACATGCAGTTCTGTCGCTAATCTTGATCTTTGTATGGTGGTTGAGGCCATGACTGCGTAACGTAATCATGGCAAGTGTCTGACACTGGTCAGGCACGGGGTCAGGCAGAGTGCACGCTTGTTGGGTACTTCAAGGTGTCTCAGCATGCGCATCACCTGATTTGTTCTTGGTCGGACGACTTGGCCGGTCGTTAATCACTTGGACTTTGTATGCTGGAATCATACGTCCAGACAGACGGGTGCGTCCAGACAGATGAGTACGTCCAGACATATGGGTACTCCAGACATATGGGTACGTCCAGACATTCACCATTCCGGGTCGTCACTTTCAGGAAGTCTGGAAGTTCCGGGATCTGGACGGGTGGAGGTTGTTGGTTGATCTTGGGAGTTCTTGGTCGGGCTCATCCGCGACTATGGCTGTGTCAGGACAGGTGGCACTCTAATATAGAGGCTCTTGTACGCTGCTCTTGGGCTTTACCTTGTCGTCGGGTATTGGTAGCAGTAAGCTCAGTATGTCCAGGTCGTATACGTCCAGGGCTACCAAGCCCATCCACAGCAGACACGAGCTCCGCCATTCTCCATAATCGTTCCATTATCTCCACGTGTCACACCCCAACGTCAAACTGGCCCTTGCGTCCAGCCGACCACACTTAGGAACGAGCCGCTGTCGCAGACCTCGGGAAAATCCCCGGTCACATCGTGTCAACCGCCCCTCTAGTCCCGATCCATCATTGAAGCCTCTTGCCGAGTTGATTGATCATGACTAAACCCACGATCCAAGAAAGATTCCTGGACGGAGGGCCAGTCTGAACGTACCGTCCGTTGGGCAACTCCCGAAATTAGCGGCCCTTCGCTGCCTTGTCCCAGCTGGGTCAGGGAGGAGGAAGAATAAGAAGAGGCGGCACCACCCGAGGACGATCCCATGGAAGAAACTTCCGAACAAGAACTTCTGCTCCAGTCGTCGCCTTCACTGAACATCTCGTAGATGCAGTCCGCTCAACCGTCTCACGTATCGTCCACGATTACTGGTCTGTTTCCTGTTCGTGTCAGGTCCGTGCTGATGCCCTCAACGTATTCCCCTCACACACTGTCACTTATCATTATCGAAAATTCCATCTCCATAAGCAGCACTTGCTTCGCGCTCACATCTTCAGCACTTCAGTTTCAGGAGCTCCGTTCGCACCTAGGTCTGGGCGTCACATCACTATCTCCAATTCGCACTCGGTTTCCTCGTTTCACAAAATCGACGGTCTGGTACGTTCAGGAATTCGCATCTGGGACACTAGGCTCTTGAATGTCAATCACCGGCCTGCATGGCACGGAAACGAGCATGAACTTTACGCGTCGCTGCAGCTGCCATCACTTTGGCCGTGAACTGGAAGAGACGATGAATCAGGTCCTGGACGATGCACGTCCAGAGTCACCACATCGGGCGGACCCTGACTGGGCACTGCCTCGATGGGCACGTCCAGAGGTGCATCCGACTTCATCGATATTTCGTGGACCTTGGACACTTGTTCCAGGTATTTCAACTCGTCTGCATCCTCAACGCGCCAGGGCAAGGATCTTGGAAGTCAGGTAGTCAGCAGCCTGGTTGTACTCACGCTTGACATGCACCAGTCTGATCGACTTGAACTTGACTTTGAGAGCCACGTACCTGTGGTATTGCAGTTTCCGGGAATTTCCCGAAGTGAAGATCCTGACTACACGACACGCGGGATCCCACATGGGGCGGACCCTAAGGGCCGTCCCGTAAGGAGTGAGGATCGGATCCGGAGGGATCCGTACTGAAGTGGGAGGATCCGAGGGATCCGTACTTAGTTGGGAGGATCCTCGGGATTGTATGGGATCCATAGTGAGATCAAGATATAGGGAGAATGGGAGGCTCAGGAGAGCCCAAGGTAAAGGACTGGGATAGGATAGGCTAAAGCATAAATCAGAACCGAATTTGCACAAGAAGACTCACTTGGCTATAGTATAGGGGATTTCTATTGGCCCATACATAGATCAAGTGAAACTTTGCGATCTTCCTGCACACGTGGCAGCCCCCTGGATAGCTTGGCCAGGCAGCGCGAGCCCTTCGGTCTCTCAACCCCCTCAAGAACCCGCTATTGGAAGCGGCAAGCCCCGGAAAGGAACAAGGAACAACCCCGCAAGGGAACAAGAACAAGGAACACAAGGACAACTCCGGATCCCGTATTCTATTACGGATCCACAAGGCCTGCTCAAGAGCTCAAGGCCGACCCTACTCGGATCCCGTGCGCAGGAATACCCGGGCGGATCCACCCCCCTCTCAAGTCCCCACAAGGACGTCCAATGCAGCGGGGCTGCTGTAGCTTTAGCGTCAGAGGAAGACACAGACTCAGAGAGTCTCTAGCAATATTGATAGCTAGCAAACTCTATACGAGAGTTTGCACGAGTACCTTAATATAGCTAATTAAGGACTCCAAGAGACAGAAATACCTTAAACAAGGCTAGTGAACTCTTAGGCTTCAAATGTGAACTGAATGTATTGTTGTTTATCGCGGCAGAGCCGCCTGTTGTTTGTATGTATAGGACTCACTATCTATCATAGTAGAGCCTAGTCAAATGCATATCCAGTGGCTGTGAGCCACCCACTCCTATCTGGGGTGACCCACGTAACATATGTGTGGAAGCCACTTATGTGTGGCACCTAGCTTGTGTGCATCACACTATTCAATGTAACCCCGTTACACCCTCCCCCACCAGACTGTGGACACCACGTGTACGCACTCGTCATCGTTTCGATTGAGAAGTCTCGACGGCAACGGCCAAGTCGCTTGCCCTCGCGAGAGCCCGCTCCAGAACTTTCCAAGTTCAACGAGCATATGGCTCGGAGTCCGCAGGCGGCTCAGTCACTCGACAACAAGAGCGCGCTCGCGTCCCCGGCACCTAGTGCCTCAACGTCCGACCGTAAGGTCTCACCGCGCCCCGCGTCAACGCTCTCGGTGAGAGAGTATCACGCCTTGCAGCAGAGCCGTCTTGCGCTTAGCTCCGAGAGCCCCAGCAGCGCGAACATGGCCCGCCGGGCGGCAGATGACCTCTTTGAGGGCCTCGAGGAGGGGGAGGAGGACGAGGAGCTGGACTACAGCTCCGACACGCCGATGCCTCAGCGAGAGGACTCCCCGCCTCCTGCGCGTCCACGCTCGCCGGAGCAGCAACGCCGGGTTCCCAACCCTTTCGTGGATCGCGAGACCACAGCACTTCGTGCTTCGTCTGGTCTGGAGACAAACGAGATCTCCAACGACCTCGACGAGGCTCAAGAGCGTCAGCTCGAGGGGCAAACTGCCGTTCGTTCGCAACGACCTGAGGCGCGACCGCTAGTGAACTCTCGACGAGAGTATGGCTTCGTGCCGCTCAACCCGGTGGAGCGCTTGAAGCAGTTTGGCTCGGGGCCATTACAGAATTGGCGAATCGGGCCAGCGGCCAGTACCAGCGACCAGGTCGCTACTCGTACTGCTCTCCGAGAGAGGCTTCTGACGCCGCAGCAGACCACTCCGGAGGAGTATGGGACTCGCCTGTCCGATCAAGCCCGTGGGGCTTCAGTCCCCGCGATGCGGACTATTCCGGTGGTGCTCGGTCCGGGTGAGCTCCTCCACGAGGACGACGCTCAATTCACGAGCTGGGTTCATCGAACCCGCCGTCTCTCTTCGCTGGAGGCTCTCCAGTCTAGCTTCGACGAAGCTGATGTGCGCTTAGAGCGCCGGCTTCGCTTCGATTTCGCGAAGATGAAGACGAAGCGTCAGGCGGCCGCCTCCAGGTCGCTACAGTCCCTCGGACTCGGCTCATCTGCTCTTAAGAGCGCTGCAGGAACTCACCAAGGTGAGTCGACGGCTGCAGCAGCCCGGGATCAACGCTTGAGCTCAGCGTATGATCCCTCAGCTCCCCTGCCTAGCGGCGGGAAGCGTGAGGCGACCGACTTCGCGGTCGCGGGCTCGCAGAGCGCCTTCGATCAAAAGCGTCCACGACGTCAGGGCAGTCTTGCCGGAGGGGTACCTCAAACTCCCACGAGTTTTCTGAGTGCGGGTACCCACGCCACTTTACCAAATATTGGTTATGAGCGTCGCGTCGACGACGCTTTAGAATACGCTCCACATGAAAGTGGCGGTTCCCCTGCTCGTCGAGCAGCGCCGGCGGCGCCCGTGTCCTCGCACGGTGAGGAGCCTGTCCGGCCTGAGGAGCTGGAGAGCTTGGAGAGATCGCTGAGCGACGTGCGCCAGATCCTGGAGCGCCATGGGCGGAGGCTTGATCAAGCCGAGAGGGAGTCTGACACCACCGTGAATGAGATCCGCGATCTCCGGGAACGTCTCCAGTGGTGTGAGGCTGCTGAGTCGGCGACTCAACGCCTGGCGCGCCTTGAGCAAGGTTTCGCGCGCCTGGAAGGTCAGGTCGACCTGTTGCTGCGACTTCAGCAGGGCGCTGTGGCTCCGCCACGCTGGGCGCCAGCTCCTGGGAACCCACCTGCGCCGGGTCCCGGTACGGCTTGAGCAAGCCAACGTAGAACACGGGGTGCGTACGCATCTTCTTCGGAAGATTGAGCGTGTACGCCAGGCCCTTCTTGGCCACGACCGTGAACGGTCCCACGAAGCGCGGGCGCAACTTGGTCTTGAAGACCGCAGACACTGCATGTGTAGGTAGGTTTTTAGCGTTAAGCAACACTAGGTCCCCGACCTCATAACTCTCAACATTGCTTCTGCCTTTAGCATCCGCATGTTCTTTCTGTTTGTCTTGGCTATCAGCCATTGCGTCACGTACGTGTCGAAGGACACTTAGACGCGTTGACAGGAACTCGTCAACCTGTTTACGAACAGTGAGTGGGCTGACATCAGCAAGCCGATCGGCTATCTCTCCCCCACCAAGCCCAGGACCACGGAGTGGCAGCGTCAGCGGGACGCGCGGGTGGGTGAGGCCGTTCACGTAGAACGGAGTGTAGCCCGTGGAGGCATGCACAGCGTTGTTCAACGCAAACTCGACGAGTGGAAGCATAGCGCTCCAACGCTTCGGCGTTTCAGCGCAAATGCTACGAAGAATGTCTTCGACAACGCGATTCACGCGCTCAGTCTGACCGTCGGTCTGCGGATGGTCCGCTGTGGACATGTCCAACTTGGTGCCAAGCACCTTAAAGACAGCGTCCCAAAACTTCCCAGTGAAGCGGGGGTCTCGATCAGAGACAATCGATGCGGGCAGCCCGTGTTGTCGGAAGACCCGATCGAGAAACAGCTTCGCTGTCCCTTCACCGTCCACGGTGTCCGGCACAGCCGCTAGATGAGCCATCTTGCTCAGACGGTCAACGAAGACCACGATGCCCGTGTTACCTTCCGAGTCCTTTGGAAGGCCAAACACGAAGTCCAAACTCATGGACTCCCAACACCCAGAGGGTACAGGCAAACTTGCCAGCGGCGCGGCCGCATGCGGTGAGGGCTTCACCCGCTGACACGTCTCACACGTGAGCACGTACGTGCTCGTCCACTTGTACAGCTTGGGCCACCAATAGGTCCGGCTCACAGAGCTGTAGGTCTTCTCGCGACCGAGGTGGCCGCCAAGCGGTGTATCATGCGCCTCGTAGAGGATACGATACTTCAAATCCTCGTCATGAGGGACCACGACTCGAGGAGTGTCCTCCGCACTCGTGCTGTAGTACAGCAGACCGTCAGCGACGGAGTAACGGTGCAGGCTCGCGCGCAAGCGCGCCGACAATGTCTTGTCCGAGTTTTCAAACTCCTTGCTCCCAAGAGCACGCAGCAGGGCGACACACATGTCGTCTCGCGCATACGCAGCGCGTATCAAGTCCGTCACCGACGAGGTCACCATCGTGACATGAGCAAGCTCATAGTCCGGTCGCCGTGACAACGCGTCTGCAAGACCATTCTGCCTGCCAGGCTTGTACTTCACCTCGAAGTTGTACTCCGCGAAGAAGGACAGCCAACGGGCCATCCTTTGCGAGAGGTGAGGCGACTGGGTCGCAGTGCGTAGTGACGCATGATCAGTGAAGATCACAAACGGCTTAGAGCCCAGCAGGTGAACCCTGAACTTGACGAGAGCATATTTCATCGCAAGTAGCTCTTTGTCATGAACTGGATAGTTCTTCTCTGCAGCCTTAAGCTGGCGAGACTCAAACGCTATCACGCGTTCACGCCCTTCGGCGTCTGCTTGGAGCAGAGCACTGCCGATGGCGAAGTCCGATGCGTCACAGACGACACTGAATGGACGTTCAGGGTCTGGCAACGCCAGGATAGGGGCATGAAGGAGACTCTCCTTGACTGCTTCGAAAGCATCTTGATGCTCGGTGTTCCAACACCAGTCCTCATCCTTCTTAAGGAGATTGGACAACGGCCGAGCCATCTCAGCGTAGTTCGCGCTGTACTTGTGCAAGTAGTTGGCGAGGCCAAGCCACTTGCGTAAGTCCTTCTGGTTCTTGGGAACCGGCCAGTCAACGATGGCCTTAACCTTAGCAGGATCTGCTCGAAGGCCGCGCTTCCCAACGAAGCATCCTAAGAAAGGAATTTCTTCAGCGCCGAAGATGCATTTTGATGCGTTAGCATACAGCTTGTTGGTGCGCATGCACTCGAGCACTGCTCGCAAGTGGTCAATGTGGTTCTCCACGTCAGACCGACCGTGCTCCGCACGACTGTGGACGAAGATGTCGTCGAAGTACGTTTGAGCAACCGCCCGCAGGGGCCTGAAGAGCTGCGTCACCAGACGATTGAACGTCGCAGGCGCGTTCGACAGCCCTTGGGGCATGACCAGCCACTCCCAGAGCATACCGCTCGGAGTGCTAACCGCTGTCAGCGGAATGTCACTCGCTCGCATGAGCAACTGGTAATAACCATCGACCAAGTCGAGCGCACTGTACATCGTGCAGCCGACCATATTGTTCTGCAGAACATCCTTCCTAGGAATCGGCGTCTGTGCCGGAATGGTGGCAGCGTTGAGCTTATTGAAAGCATGAACGATGCGCCACTTGCCATTAGGCTTTCTGACACAGAACGTAGGCGTCGAGTGCGGAGACTTGCTCTCACGCACCATGCCCGCCGCGTGCTTGGCACTGAAGAACGCGTCAATGACGTCGCACTGCTCCTTCGGTAAGGGCCACTGCCTCGTTACGCAGTATTTGGTTCCGGGAACCAAGTCAATCTCATGACGGACACCTCGATCCGGAGGTAAGCCAGTGGGCGGGTCATTCGAGACCACATCCTGGAATTCCTTAACCAAAGGATAGAACGGATCCGATGGGTCCTTCAGGATCGAAGATCCACTTCGCGCACTGAGTGCCTCCTTCGTGTCCTCAAGGACAGCTTCATCCATAAGCGACGAGGAGTTCAATTCCTCCTCCGGTCGTATCATGACCACTTCGGCGAGCGCGCCAGCCTTTAAGGCATCCCCAAAGTCGGGAATGGACATCTCGTCCAGCTCTAGCAGAGCAGCCACCGTCGGAATAGCCTCGAGGCTGACGTTGCCCTCGGCTTCACCAGTCACTCCATCAACGAGTGTGTATAGCTGCTCGCTATCATCGTCCACGACGGACACGTCCTGTACCAGGACCGACGCCTTGCGTCTCGCAGTCGCCATCTGGCGTCGCTGCCGCCTCCTCGCGGAAGCTGTACGCCTCGGAGAGGCCAGCGTGTTCAGACTGAAAGTCTCGTCAGGTGTCGCCACCTCTTGCTGCTCTGATTGAGCCGGCGTGGAGCCGCAACGCTCACAGCCCTCGCCCAGTGGATTAGGTGCCACTCCACCCGCATCGTCAGGGTCCTCCCCGTGATGCCTCGGCTCACAGCCGACCACGCCATCAGTGGCATGCAGCGATGCTGTGCTCTCGTGACGAGCATCGCTCAGCGGGTTACGTGCCGCTCCACGCGCATCACTAGGGCCATGCCCAAGATGCCTCGACGAACTGTCGACCATGCCATTACCGGCAGGCAGCGATGCTGCGCTCAAGCCACGAGCATCACTCAGCGGGTTACGTGCCGCTCCACGCGCATCACTAGGGCCACGCCCAAGATGCCTCGACTCAGTGTCGACCCCGCCATTACCGGCAGGCAGTGATGACTCACAGTAACTCGGAGTCTCACTCAGTGGGTTACGTGCCACTCCACGTCCAGCCCACGAGCAGTGCTCGGGACTCGCGTCTTCGACGCCAGTGTCCATTAACTCGGACACTCCAATGTCCAGCACATTGACCGACTCGGTCCAGTGCCCGCGCCAATAGCGCTTTTGCTTCCTAGCAGAGGTGGGTTCATGACTCGCCAATGCTCCCCTAGGAGGCAAGCGCGTAGCGCCTAAGGTCTTTGACCGCCAGTCGATCCATGGTTCATGGCACTCCAGCCATGCCATGCCGAGGATGAGGTCGTACCTCGAATCCAGGTCGATGACCAAACAGCGTTCAACGCTATCGAAGTCCAGAAACTTCACGCCCAGGTTCACAGGAACCTTGGGCACCGTGACACGGGTCCCCGTCGCAAGACGGACGGTGACGATGTCACTCGAACGCGCCTTCAGCGCCTCAGCGTACTGCTGACTTCCTTCCATCGTGGAGCGCCGAGCATAGTTGCCCGACGCTCCGGAGTCGATAAGGATCTTCCATGGCTTCTCAAAGCCCTTCACGGTCGCTTCCACGACCAGCAAGCCCGGCTTGCATACACGTCCCGTGTTGTTAGAGAGCACGGTGCTCTTTGGGGCTAAGCCCTGCCAACCTCCTCCCTGAGGCTCAACAGAACTCAGTTCTTCTTCCCCAGCAGGGCGCCCCGCGCCTACTGGGACTTGGCGTTTCCCCGCCCCGAGCCAGGCTTCTGCTCAGAAGCGGAGATTCGGCTCGACGGAGCCTGGCGCTGCTTGCGCAGCGGGCAACCCGGACGCAGGTGTTGCGTGCTGCCGCACACATAGCATCGACGGATGCCTATACGCTGCTCAGCAGCCTGAAGCTCGGCTTCCTCATCTTCAGCGTAGCTGAGGTCCATAGGCACTGCGCCATTGGACACATCAGAAGCTCCGGAAGAGCTGGCTTGGGAAGCCGTCCAACTAAGTCGCGACGACTTGAAGTTGAACTCGGCGTTCAACGCCACGTTCACGGCTTCCTCAAAAGAGGTTGGGTGAACACGGAAGACTTCCGTCCTGGCCACGCCAGTGCGAAGGCCTTCCATGAAGACGGTCACCGCGACCACTTCAGGAAGAGGATCCGCCGCCATGCCGGCGAGAAGAGTTCTCAACTCCTGGACGAAGTCCAACAATTCCTTCTTACCCTGACGGGTAGACAGGAAGCGTGACCTCACGCGATACGCCTGGTTAGGCGGCGAGAACACTCGCGAAAGCTGGGCCTTCAGCTGATCCCAAGAAGGGAACGCAGTGTCCACAGACGTGCCACACGTCAGGGCCCACTCTCGCGCTCGGCCACCGAGCTTGGAGATCGCAAGCGCCACGCGCTGCTGCTCGGTCTTGAGCATGGCGGACGCCATGGCCATTTCGACCTCTCTGATCCAGAGCAAAAGGCTTTCGCCTTCCTTGCCCTCGAAGGTCTTGACGCTCACCATGAGCGGTTTAGCTCGTGGAGCATCGTTCGATGCAGGCCTAGGCGTCACAGACGCCGCGGCCGCAGTCATCTACTGCTGGACGTGCTCCAACAGAGCATTCTCATACTGAGAAAACGCCTCCAGACGCGCGTTCACCGCGTCGGGGCCTTGCGAAGCAAGATGGGCCACACCTTCCGGGCCGATCAAGGACATCAGCTTATTAAGCCCGTCCTGTTGGTTCGGGGGTAAGTGGGCAAATTGCTCCATCCTCACAGAGGGACAGTCGTAAGACTCAGGTGTCGGATTGACTACAAGTGCTACCAAGTGCAGCGGGGCTGCTGTAGCTTTAGCGTCAGAGGAAGACACAGACTCAGAGAGTCTTTGGTAATATTGATAGCTTGCAAGCTCTATACGAGAGTTTGCACGAGTACCTTAATATAGCTAATTAAGGACTCCAAGAGACAGAAATACCTTAAACAAGGCTAGTGAACTCTTAGGCTTCAAATGTGAACTGAATGTATTGTTGTTTATCGCGGCAGAGCCGCCTGTTGTTTGTATGTATAGGACTCACTATCTATCATAGTAGAGCCTAGTCAAATGCATATCCAGTGGCTGTGAGCCACCCACTCCTATCTGGGGTGACCCACGTAACATATGTGTGGAAGCCACTTATGTGTGGCACCTAGCTTGTGTGCATCACACTATTCAATGTAACCCCGTTACATCCAAGGCTCACCAGTGCGCATCTCGTGTCAACGAGAGAGCTGTACCAGCCCGCCGACGGGTACACAAGGTGGACCACTCAGCAACTACACGGCCATCGGAGTACCCCCTCCGTTAGTCGGTGTCTGGGCGCAGTGCGTGCGAGTTTGGATCCCTAGAAATTCTAGTGGATCTGCTTCACCAAAATGGTGCGCGTGCCCGGATTCGAACCAGGGACTTCACCGTGAGTCCCAAGATGATGCGCAAGTGAGTCATGGATCGGGAGATGAAACGCCGACGAGACGGGATCGCCGACGAGACGGGATCGCCGACGGCGTCGCCGAACGCAAGATCCACGGATCGGCCGAGCCCTGGGAGGAGCCCCGCCGACGGAACAGAGGATGGTTAGGCAATGGATCAGGGAGAAAAAACTCGCTTTCCTCCCCATGTCCCTTCGGGGACCCCCGCAGATCGTGACGCGAGTCAGGATTTGCCGGACGAAGGTTTGCTCGCGAAAGCGAATGATCCTTCATCCACCACCACCCATACGGCGTCAGGTCCTACGTCTACGAAGACGAAGGTCGCAAGAAAGAAACTCAAAGCACCAGACCCGGATGGCGAAGATCGTGCTGTATTGAAGTCTACCTGGTCACGATCCAAGCTAGAAATGGCGTACCAGCGTACGGAGCTGAGGGATTTCATACGCGGGAACCCAGTGATGCGGATCATGCAGCTGGAGCTGATCGGATCCCTCACTGGACCGGTGCAGGCCTCGTCGTCGACAATGAACAAGCTCGACGCGGCGATGGATCTGCTGCGTCTGCTAGAAGAAGCCAGCTTCACGGCTGGAGCCTTCGACGCTGACGACTTCTTCCGTTTGGAGCTCGACGCGATCCGGATCTCCGCTGCGGCGCTATTCAACTTGTTGAAGCCCCTCGTGGGCGAGCGCCCAGCAGCCAAGACGCCAGAGTCCAAGGCCGCCCACATCCAGTCGCCGGAGTACCACACGGGATCGTCCCAGTATGCCTCCGCCATATCGGAGGCCGGATCCAACAGTTCGTCGGGATCTCGACGGATGTCGCTTGGTCCGTCCGGTGCTGCGATGCTGCAGGAGCGCTCTGCGCACGACTTGGAGGAGAAGATCCCCGCCCCACGCTTGGCAAAGGCGAAGTCGGGACGGAACGCTGCGGCAACCCCGCCTCAGGCTCCGACGAGCGGTCTGGAGACATGCTTCCAAGCTGCTATGTCTCGCTTCCTGAGCGAGCGTCCAGAGATCAGAGCGCCACGACCGTCTGCCTCTTCTCCTAACCTTGGAGAGCAAGACGTCGACATGGAATCGGCGGGATCGCAAGATCACCCCGAACACTGGGAGTACGACCCGGATGATCTCGACATGGGATCCGCGAGACGTACGGCAACGACGGCGGCGGCGATCGCGGTACCGGATCCTCGGCTGTCCAACGCGTCAAGATCTCAGCTATCTCGGATCTGAAGGAATTCACGGGTAAGGATCACGATGAAGAACGTGCCAGAGGATGGATCAGCAAGGTCAAGTCGGCATTCACGAGAGATCAAGCTACGGATGAAGAGAAGTGCCTTACCTTCGCGGATCTGCTGACAGGTCCCGCGAGGAACTGGTACCGACAGCTGAGCCGATCCACCCCAGGACGAAGTGGAGCGATCTGCTCCGAAACTTCCAGACGCAGTACTGCAGACTAGGCGTCTCGGTGGCGTGGCAGTACTCTACGCGCGCAAGCGCTCGGAAGAGACGCCACTGGAGTACCTCCATCGCCTCAACGTCGCTAGCATGCGCGCTCGCCTGAAGATGAGGGACGGCGACGCGAAAGCACGCCTCGAGCACGTGGAACACTTCATTGAGACGCTCGGGAATCCCGAACTAGCGGATCAGCTGACGTTGCTACGCTTGTCTGGCGCCGACCGCCTAGAGGACGTGCTCCGCGCGCGTGAACGTGTGAAGACCCGGCAGAAGAAGTCCACTGGATCCAGCAAGTACCGCCCGAAGCCGACCCCGTCGGTCCTTGATGGCTTGGAATGTCTGGTACCGTTGGCACTCCCCATCGTGGAACTTTCCCACAATAGTTGCAGGGCTGAAACTTGCAAGCGAAAGCAGGGTGGCCTAGACGGCTGCATCGATCGCACAGGATATCAGTAGTGTGAACCAACTAGGTATAATACCGTTTTTTTGAATTTTCAAAATTCTCAACACACAACCCCACCCACCAGCCCCGTCTCTATCATTACACACAATGTATGCCTCTTTCGCTGAGTCATAACCAGAGTACCATTCCTATCGTTAATATTCAAATCACCTATTTTCGTGAATTTCAGAGCATCAAAACCCACTTCAAATCGTCTAAAAACCTCACATCCAGAGAAGCAATATTTTCAACTTTGCAACCTATTTAGAGAGATAAATGTAAAGTTATAAAGACCAAGAGCATAGCAACAACCAACCTACGATGTGCAACTACATTATGAAAAATGGAAGGCAGTGTTCGTCATCTAAGAATAAAGATCGTTGTCATATTCATCCATATGAAGAGTTCCCTATCCAGACACAAGCATCACTTGATGAAGAAAAAATCAAAGACATATTATCTCAACCAATGATCGCGTTTGTAAAATGTCCATGTGGTTCAACTATAAGGCGCCACAGTATTACTCATCATTGTGAAACGCAGAAGCATACTCGCTGGTTATTGTCATCACCAATAGATAGACTAAGATTCCTACGAGCAAAGACAATTGAAGAGTATAACACTGAACTACTGATTTCAAACAAGATTAACACAAAAATATTATCATGAGTATCCGACTCATTTTTTTTCAAAAAAATATCACCATGAGCTTACTTCAGAAGTTCATCTACCTCAGCCTTGAGCTTAGGGATCTTCTCCTTAACAAAATGATTTTTACTCAGCCATTCGAGGTCATCCGAGTCGATGGTTTGGATCTGTTTGATAGTTTTATGCTTGTACTTGCCCCACGTCATAAGGAACGATCCATCATCATTACGAAGTTTCTCCTTCAGGAACTTGCCGATATCACTGCTGTCTTCAACGAGACTCTTTTGATTCGATAACCAGCGGCAGTATCCTGGGTCAGAAGCGTATACTTCTTCAATAGTTTTCGATTTATGTTTGCCGAATGTTAATGTAGCCATGATGCTTTCTATATAGGTAGCAAGATCCTTTATACTAAATTAATTAATATGAGCTTCCTTTGTATGAGAGTCAACTAATTAATATCTCCTGCGACCTGCTGCAATCCGCTACTCGGTCGGTGTTCCAGGGGTCGACGAGAGATCGCTCAGATCGAGAGGCTCGTCCAGATGAATCGACTCCGCTCGAGCTGCGATCGACCCGATCGAGGAGGCAGGCGAGAACGGGGCAGGGTCAGCCGCCGCGGTCTCGAGCGCATCTCTGAGCGCGTCCTCAGTCCAGCTGTTTTCGCGCAGAATGTTGAGCAATCGTCCCTCGTCGCGACTGATGAATCCCCATCCAGACTCAGGATCAGCTCGATCTCGGTGGAATGGGCATAGAGCGGGCGACCATTGGGCTCGAACTTGGCGATTGCAACGGTCGCAGTTAACGGTCGGGCAGCCAGTCGTGGTCGAAAGCAGAGTGAGATGAGGAAGCTGGTCCATGGTGGAAGATGAGAAGTGAACGATCTCGGTGGAGGGTCAGATCGATCTCGGTGTAGAAATAGATCAGATCTCGGTGGAGAGTCAGACCGATCTCGGTGGAGGGTCAGATCGATCTCGGTGTAGAAATAGATCAGATCTCGGTGAGAAAATATATCAGATCTCGGTGAGGAAATAGATCAGATCTCGGTGGGGAATATAGATGAGATCGATCTCGGTGAGGAAATAGATCAGACCGATAGATCAGACCGATAGTATCAGTTGCGAGCGGATCAACGCAAATAAGGCTGATAAATGCGAATGTGGATTATCATACACTCGCATTTAGTCAGTTCTATGCACTTCTCCGGTGAGACGGTCAAGCTCAAGCTCGCGCTCGTATACAACGAGTACTAGAAGATCCATTCCTGTAGCACTCCCGTTAATGCCGCTGACCTGAATAGCCTGCGGGACGTCCTTCTTGGTGAGACGCGAGCAATCGGCGACGAGGATGCGCTGAGCCATCGACCATTGCTGGGAATCGATTAGACCATTGCTGATCTCGCTCGATAGATCACCGTTAATGGCACCAATTTTGCTAAATTCATGACAGAAACCCTCCCAATCGTACTCCTGCGATTTGTCGAACACATTCTGATTTCCGATGGCGACTTGGAAATTGCGAATACTGGCGCCCGGCGTGCACGTCCAAGGGGCGCTATCAAACGGACTCTGATATTGGGGAGTACCAACAGCACTCACAAAGTGTCCATCACTAGTCTCGGCGAATGGGATGAGAGCTACGTATTTCACGTTCTTCTTGTATCCGGAGATGTTGAGATCAAACGCCGCATTCAACTGACCAGTAGGAATCGCGGGAGAGACACCAGCGCCCTTGCGGAACATCTGAGCGAAACAGTCGAGGTAGCGAATGGTCTTCACCGGCTTGCTGATGATAGCGGTCGGGTTCTTGAGATGGTAGAACGGGATGTACAGACGAGACATCTGATACGGGAGGTACTCGCCAACCGATGCCGTAGGAGTGAATGCGTTGCCAACAGGACCAAACGAAAATGATAGCTGAGAATTCTCGGGAGTCAGTACATCGTTCATTGGCATAGCTGGGGTGATAGTGTTCGCGCTAACGCGGTTATCAGTCGACGCGCCGGAAACTGCGGATCCAACTACGGCACCTGTTAGTGCAGCGGTAGCTGGAGCTACCATAATCGGTACGGTCTGACCAGATGTCATAGTCGTAGAGTCAAGCTTCATAGTCGTGGCAGTTCCCGAGATAGCAACGGTGCCGGCATTAATACGCAATCGGAGCTTGAGTTGGGGGTTCGCCGTCAAATCGAGTTCCTTGAAAATGGGGTGCAGATCCACGAGCTTGATTTTCAACATTAAGAACCACCGCCCAGCGATCTTATCGATACCGAATGTAGTGGCGTTCGACTCTTTGAAGCATCCGCGACCATTCTGTTGTAGCACTTGCTTCGTAGCGGTCGTTCCCAGCGAAGCCCAAGAGTACGCGCCACTGGCTTCAGTCGAGTCGATCGGAGCAGGTACATTCGTGAGCCGCTTGAAGAAGCCAGGGTTATTCGCCCAAGGCTCCTGCGCTTGCGACAAAGTGGAGTCGAACATGGATCCACTGTTGATCTGATTATTAGAGTAGCCATCGCCGGTCGACGAAGCCGATTTGGTGAAGTTAATTCCGTGCCATGTATCCGGGTACAGATGCATGTCCGCTCCATGCTTGGCGACCTCGTCCTGGGATAGTTCAGTCATCGCACGTAGGTTGTTCCAGAAGCCCTTGTACTCTGTCTCGGTGACAACTTTTTTGCCGTTGAGCTCCACCGTTAGCGAGTCTACAACGTTGGCAACGTTGCACTTCAGGGCACACGCAAATCGAGAAATCGTCGTTGAGTTGATATCAGCAGTACGGGTTGATTTGGCAGTGATTACGTAAGGAAGCGTGATGTATGCTTCACGAAGCGAGGCAAAGCCCTGCGAGCCAGTTAGCTGCGAAGTAGCATCGATCTGAATCAGTCCAGAGTTGTAGTTGCCCTGATTGCCGTCGAAGACTACCGAGACGCTCTTGCCCTTGCTGACATCGACAGGCGAGTCAGTCTTTAGGGCCGACTGAAGTAAGAATGCATCCGTGAGTTGAGTAGTGTCAGACATGGTTGAAAGTATATCCATGTTGATATAGTCCAGCTCAAAAATAATTAATGGAACTCGTCAAGGGGATAACCTCTGATCACGATTTAATCGAGCTTGCCAAGCGCATTGGAGTCCGTATTGATGGAATATACGAGCTTCCAGAACTCAAGACCGCGCTTCCGGCGAAGGGCTCGTATATGGTTTTGCTTAGGACGGGCCCTGGAGTCGACCATTGGACATGTCAGTGCGATGGCGAATACCATGATTCAATGGGTGTTGGTCCGCCGGAAATCTTAGGCAATCTACCATACTTTGATAGACAGATCCAAGGTTCTAGTGATGAGTACTGCGGCGTGTTTTGTCTGCTATGGTTATACGCCAAGCAACACGGACAGATGCACTTGTTTGATAGGTTTGAAGACTTGGATACAGATGTATTGAATTAATTTTCTGAATTTTAGATCCCATAATATATCAAGCAAACTACGTTCGCGAATCGGTGATTTCATCACCTCAACCATGCTTTACAAGGAATTATCTGTCTCCGATGCAATCCCCGAGGCTAGCCTCCGCAAAGCCGCCAAGACTGGTTCGCTTCAGCTAATAAGGCTGATCTCGCTGGCTCTGGTGCGACTCTACACGTTCATCCCGAAAGCTATGCTAAGATCATGCGATCGAAGAAGGCGGACAAGGGCGTTCGTATCACTATCACGCCTCAAGAGATCGAATGGCCAGTGGTAGGGCTAAACGGCGGCGGTATGCACGGAGGAAGCATCTGGCGGAAGATATGGAACGGTCTAAAGGCTGCCTGGAAGCCGGTGATTAAACCTGCTCTCTCAGCGGCCGCGGATGGTCTCGCCACTATGGGCTCGGCGTATGCAGTCAGCAATGGTCGCGACCCTGCTCTCGTTGGTGTAGCTCGTCAAGCTTTGAAGAGTTTCACGGGCGTAGGCGTTAAGCAAGCCTTAGACGTAGGCGAAGGCTCGCGCCTTCACCAGAGTGTTGCCGAGGCCAAGCCCTCGCGTCGCGGATCTGCTGCTAAGGGAAGCCCAGAGATGAAAGCGAAGATGGCTCGTCTCCGTGCGATGAGAAAGACTGGCGGAAGCTCTAAGCAAGCTGGCAGTTTTCGATTGAATTAAAAAAAAACATATTAATCTACTTTTTTGGCGCGGTTTTTTGTTAAACCCCGCCCGGAGGTCTACGACCTCTTTTGTCTCAAATAATCGATATCAGCATGTTGGTATCCATGAGCCGGACAAATCGCTCCTCTTGATCAACAATCGTTAGAGTGATCGATCCGTAGCTGCCATTGGGGACATCAACCCAGCAAAACTCATTCGGCTGATACGAAACGAGCTGACGGATGGCCGTTCCCGCCGTGTTGAACGTCGTCAATACATCATCGGGGATTGAGTATGGGTTCTGAACCAGTGAGCATCGCAACTGATAACTCGATACTGGGTTGATCTGAGGTGGGATCGGCGAGAGGTGTTGGCAAGATGACGCCTCGACTAGCTGCGGAATACCGGTAGACACCGGTATGACCTTCATTCAGTGGGACCGCAATCATTCCTGTGATTACGGGATGGTGATTACGGGACGCTGATGATGGGACGCTGTTTACGCTACGGAGGATTACGGGACACGTGGGTACAAGATTGTGAGTACAAGATGGGATCCACGTGGCAGTCGCTGATTGGCTAAGGTAAGTCAGTGTCCAGTAGAGAATCCAGTAGAGTGTATCCAGCAGGAGTATCCAGTAGACTTAGATGTAGCACAGTGTTGCGAACTAAGGACCTCAATTAACTTACTTTGCATTCTGACATCAAGTGCTCAAGTGACCTTCCTATTGGTTATGAGCCCAAGCCCCGTCTTCCCTGACCAAGACCCCGACTACGCCTTCGCCATGGACGCCACCCCGACCGCGACCGCCCGCATCAACAAGTTCGACGGAACCAACTTCCACACGTGGAAGTTCAAGATGCAGATGGTGCTCGAGGAGCGCGAACTGTGGGAAGTGACAAGTGGGGAAGTGAAGCTGGAGCACTGCCAGACCGCGGCGGATCAAGCGCTGTTTCGGAAGAAGTCGCGCAAGGCGCTGGCGATCGTCTGTCTCGCGATGGAGGATTCGCAACTGCCGCTGGTGCGTTCGGCCAAGGATGCTCACGATGCATGGTCAAGGCTGGAAGGACACTTCGAGAAGAAGAGTTTGGCCAACAAGCTCTTCCTTCGTCGACGTTTCTTCACGACCATGATGGACGAAGGTGATGGTGTGCTGGAGCACATCAACAAGATCAAGACGCTGGCGGAACAGCTCGATGCAGTGGGCGCTCCGGTCAGCGAGGACGACTTGGTGATCACGCTTCTGGGAAGTCTAAGCGAGTCGTACCAGTTCCTCATCACGGCATTGGAGTCGAGAGCTGACTCGTTGACGTGGGAACTCGTGACGTCTCGGCTGCTGCATGAGGACATGAAGCGCAAGGAACAAGGCGGCGGCGTCGACGGAGCCGCGCACGGTCAAGGTCAAGCGTTCATGACAAGCGGCAACGGCAAGTACAAGGGACGGCAAGCGCAGAAGACAAGCAGCGCCTGTCACTACTGTGGGGAGCACGGACATTGGATCGCCAAGTGTCCGGTGCGGATCCGCGATAACGCGGAGCGGCAGAGGCCGCAGCGAGCGAATGTCGCGCAGAGTGAAGACGACTCTGGCGACTTCCTCTTTTCGGTTGGAAGCAACAAGGATGCCTCCAAGTCAAGTGGCATGTGGCTGGTCGACTCGGGTGCGACGCAGCACATGACGTACTCGAAGGAGTACATGAAGAACTTCAAGAAGATCACTCCGGTGGACGTGCATCTTGCGGACGACGGTGTGGTCCAAGCTCTGGGAACCGGCGACATTGTGATGTCGATGAGGACGCCGCGCGGGATGAAGAAGGGTGTGCTCACGAACGTGTGGTACATCCCCAAGCTATCGCGGAACCTGTTCTCCGTTGGACGGTTTACCAAGGATGTTGGACCCGTGACCTTCGAGAGCGACGGGTGTTTCGCGGAAACGAAGGGTCTCAAGTGGAAGCTCGGCGCTCGTGAGGGCAAAGGGCTGTTCAAGCTGTGCATGACGCCGATGATGCCGGACGAGGCCAATGCGGCAAGTTCGAAGGATCGCAAAGGGGACACCACGTCGTACCTCTGGCACCTTCGACTTGGCCACATCGGCCATGGCGGTCTAGACGCCATCGTCAAGAAGGGATACGGCACTGGCATCGACATGACATCGGTGAAGCAGTGGGAGCTGTGCGACGGGTGTGCACTCGGCAAGCTAACGCGAGTGAGCTACATGAAGTCGTCACCGAACCGTGCGAAGCAAGTGCTGGAGGTGATTCACAGCGATGTGTGTGGCCCCATGCAAACGTCCACTTTCAGTGGAAAGCGCTACTTCGTCACGTTCACCGACGACAAGTCGCACTTTTGCGTCGTGTACCTGCTGCGGAACAAGTCCGAGGTGGCCGACAAGTTTGCGGAGTTCGTCGCAATGGCTGAAACGCAGACCGGCAAGCGCGTGAAAACCCTCCGGAGCGACAACGGTGGCGAGTACACTTCTGGTGCAATGGCCAAGTTCTGCAAGGATCGCGGCATCGAGCAGAAGTTCACGCCACCGTACACGCCCCAGCTGAACGGAGTGGCAGAACGGATGAATCGGACGCTGGTGGAGTGTGCTCGCTGTATGCTGGAGCACGCCGGGTTGTCCAAGTCGTATTGGGGCGAAGCGGTGATGACTGCTACGTTCCTTCGCAATCGGTGTCCTACACGCGCGATCAGCCTCGACAAGTCGCCGCACCAAGTGTGGACGGGAAAGAGACCGCTGCTAGCCAACCTCAAGGTGTTCGGGTGCCACGCATACGTGCATGTGCCGAAGGAGAAGCGATCCAAGTTCGACTCGAAGTCAGTACGTTGCCGTTTTGTCGGGTATTCGGAGCACGAGAAAGCGTATCGGTTTGAAGAACTGGAGAGCGGTCGCGTGTTGATGAGCCGCGACGCGCAGTTCATGGAAGACGTCTTCGACGGTGGGAGACGCGAATACGCACCGAAGGAGGTGCTGGTGGATCTTCATGATGAAGATGCCACGGATGAAGGGGTTTCGTCTGGATCGGATCGGAACGAAGACGAAGATGAGGCTGCGCGGGATGAAGACTTCGAGCCCGGCAGCAAGCGACACTCACGGACGCAGTCGCTGGAAGAAGCCGTGGAAGTTCCGAGTGCCAAGCGGCAGAGTCGACACCAGACTTTGGACGAGATGTCTGCTGCGGCTCAAGAAAGTCAAGACTTCGAAGCTGCGTACGTCGTGGATTCAGTGGGAGAAATGCCGACCACGTTCAAGTCGGCGATGGAATCCAGCGACGCAATCAAGTGGAAGGAGGCGTGCGGCTCAGAGATGGAGTCGCTTCACAAGAACGAGACGTGGATCCTCGTACCGCTGCCGAAGGGACGCAAGGCAATAGGCAACAGATGGGTGTTTCGAGTGAAGGAGAACCAAGCCGGAGAGATCGAGCGGTTCAAGTCGCGACTGGTGGCCAATGGATTTCTGCAGAAGTACGGCATTGATTACGACGAGACCTTCGCGCCGGTGGCCAAGTTCACGTCGATCAGGATTCTGCTCAGTCTGGCAGCCAAGTACAACCTCATGTTGCATCAGATGGATGTCAAGACAGCCTTCCTCAATGGCTTGTTGGACGAAGACATCTACATGGCGCAGCCGGACGGATACATCGATGAAGTCCACCCGGACTATGTGTGCAAGCTCAAGCGATCGCTGTACGGACTGAAGCAGTCGCCGCGAATGTGGAACAAGACCATCGACGACTTCATGCTCAAGTTGGGGTTCAAGAAATGCGAGTCCGACCACTGCATCTACTTCAAGCGTGACGGCCAAGACATGATCTTTGTGGCGCTCTACGTTGACGACTTGGTCCTCGCAAGCAGCAGTGACAAGATGCTCAACGAGACGAAGCAGGCGCTCAGTGACCGATTCGAGATGACCGACATGGGTCAGCTCAAGTACTTCCTCGGGATGGAGATCGAGCAAGATGTGGCGACTTGGGAAGGTACGGTGCGGCAAACCAAGTTTGCGAAGGACATCCTGGAGAAGTTCAACATGGAGAAGAGCAACCCTGTCAAGACGCCGCAGGATCCGGGTCTCAAGCTGACCAAGGCCATGTGTGAAGGAGGCTGCAAGCATGACGAGACGATGGCGAACGTGCCGTACCGGAACGCTGTGGGATGCCTCATGTATCTCATGGTCGGCACACGTCCGGACCTCGCAGTGGCAGTGGGAGTTCTCAGCCAGTTTGCAGCAGACCCATGTCCGACACACTGGCAGGCGCTCAAAAGGGTCTTCAGATACATTCAAGGCACGAAGACGCACGGCATCGAGTTCCAAGGAAGCTGCGAGGACGGACTTCAAGGCTATTCGGATGCGGACTGGGCAGGCGACATCGAGTCTCGACGGAGCACAAGTGGCTACGCGTTCATGATGAACGGCGGATGCATCAGCTGGAGAAGCAAGAAGCAGCGGACGGTGGCACTATCGTCTACGGAAGCGGAGTACATGGCGCTGTCAGAGGCAACGCAAGAGGCGGTGTGGCTCAAGGCGTTCCTGTGCGAACTCGGCGAGATGACAAGCGATGAAGCAATCAAGATTTACGAGGACAGCCAAGGCTCCATCGCGTTGGCCAAGAATCCCGAGTTTCACAAGCGCACCAAGCACATCGACATTCGCTACCACTTCGTGCGTGAGAAGGTGGAAGACGGTCAAGTGGTGCTGCAGTATGTGTCGACAACGGACATGCTGGCAGACATCATGACGAAGCCAATTCCTGCAACGCAGTTCGGTGTGCTTCGGAACAAGCTCGGAATCCAAGCATCGATGGCTGTCGAGTCGAGTGGGAGTGTTGGCAAGATGACGCCTCGACTAGCTGCGGAATACCGGTAGATACCGGTATGACCATCACTCAGTGGGACCGCAATCATTCCTGTGATTACGGGATGGTGATTACGGGACGCTGATGATGGGACGCTGTTTACGCTACGGAGGATTACGGGACACGTGGGTACAAGATTGTGAGTACAAGATGGGATCCACGTGGCAATCGCTGATTGGCTAAGGTAAGTCAGTGTCCAGTAGAGAATCCAGTAGAATGTATCCAGCAGGAGTATCCAGTAGACTTAGATGTAGCACAGTGTTGCGAACTAAGGACCTCAATTAACTCACTTTGCATTCTGACATCAAGTGCTCAAGTGACCTTTCTATTAGAGGATCGACTGCAACGTATATAAATCCTGTGTTGGCAGAGTCGCCATCTCGAATCCAATGATACGGCCAAACTCAGCGTTATCGATGAAAATCTTTGGGACGTACGAAAACCCTAGAGGCAATCCAAATCCGCCTGCCGAGTATAGTCCCGAAGGCGGACGAGTCCATCCATCGGGTAAAGCCGTAGGGACCGGCGATAGATCGACCTGACTCGAGTAGAATGTCGGATTATCCGAGATATTGAAATAGAAGACGTTATCCCCGTTAGCATTGATTAGATACGCACCGGCGCTGACCATCGCCGCTTGCACAGCCGCGTTGATGGCCGCATATGAGTAGTAGCCAGATGATAACGTTATCTGAACAGTATTATAGTCGTTTCCCGTGGGCATCAATATCTTAAATGTATTGTTGCTATACGCAACTGAGTCGATGTTGAATTGAGAGTTGAAAATGTTGATTGAATGTATGGCAAGCTCAGTGTTAGCAAACTCAACAGAAGAGCCCGGGAACTCATATCGTAGTACGTTGCCATAACCGTTATTGATAATGTGCTTTGTCTTTAGAGTAATGATCGAACTCATGCTTGTATATTTAATCTCCGAAAGTAATTGCTTTCTCCGAGAAATTAAATCGGAGTATGCTTCGTACGTTATCGATCATCAAACTCTGACCCTTTTTCGCGTGTAGCTTCGGTGTAAGCTCTGAGTAGCTTCTCGAGCGTAAGCCCCGGGATACTGAAATCGGAAATGACCATCTTCAAATCTCGTCGTGAATTAGCCTTGAGGATCCACAAGTATTCTGAGTTAAGGCGTATGAGCTTATCCGTCGAAAACCAGGAATGAGTCAGAAATATAGTAGATAGGCGTTTGTGGCGTCCGCGAATGAAGAAATGCGAGAACTTGTCGTGTTGGAGCTTCTTGTCCGAGGAGTAGTCATCGATTATTATAAGCTGGATCCCGCCTCTACTATCTTTCTGAATGTTATCTACACTTGGAGGAGATTCGGTATCATGGATCGTAATATAGCCGTTGAGCTTGTCTCTCATATAATTATAAAGCTCTTGATCTGGGTTGCGTGCGATGACGTGTAGGTGGCTGGCTGTAAACGTTAGGGCTGTTCTTAACGATATGGAACACGAGATTCGTCTTCCCGGCGTTCGAGGGCGCGAGGATGATTCCGCGAAACAGTTTCTTGATGCCAAGAGCCTTGATATCGCCTATATCGCTTGATTTGTACTCCTTGGGCAAAAGCCCTCCCCAGTTGTCGATTTTGCTCATCGTTGGTCAAAGTATACTTAATAATACATACTTCTGCTAAAAAATGGGATTTACAGCTCGTCCGCCCAGTCAGGAATCAACAATCTTTAATCCGAATTACTATGCCCTAGCTACGGACGTGCTAAGCCTCGAAATGGCAGACACTCTGTATCTGAACAAAACTGACTATCGAATGAGCTACCTATCCAGCATCACGATGGGAGAGGCAGCCCCGATGTCGGCATTGGTAGTGGATGCGAATCGTAGCATCTCTGGGATCAATACCATCAGCTGTTCATCGATTCAACTGAACGGAACGAGCGTCGATCTGAGTAGTCTCTCGTTGCTTAACGTCATCCCGGGTACGGCAACTTCGAACAAAGCTGTTATTCTAAATTCAAACAAGGAGATTGCTACCCTCAACAGCATCGATTCGGTGTCGTACAGGCAAGGCGGGGTTGCTTATGATCTGAGCGTCCTATTGGCAACACCTGGTACCGTCTCAGCGAGTAAAGCTCTCATCGCGGATAGTAGCTTTGGATTGACTGGAATACGATCATTGACCGTAGTTGGATCAGGTCTCTCAAAAAGCCTCGTTATTCAAAATGATATAATGACATCAGCGGCGTCTCTCAATTTCGTTTCCTACTATCAGATGGAGCAAGGCGTTAGAGGCTCTACAAGCTCAACAACCCCCAATTGCTACTTTTGGAAATTTGCTCTAGCAGATCGTTTGCTTATGGATTCAAGCGGCAATTTAGCTATTGTCAGCCAGTAGTCAACTCATCGTACAAACTCGATGTAAATGGTTCTGTGCGAGCTACATCGTTCGTGCAAGGATCCACATCGTACGATCAATAGGAAGGTCATTTGAGCACTTGATGTCAGAATGCAAAGTGAGTTAATTGAGGTCCTTAGTTCGCAACACTGTGCTACATCTAAGTCTACTGGATACTCCTGCTGGATACATTCTACTGGATTCTCTACTGGACACTGACTTACCTTAGCCAATCAGCGATTGCCACGTGGATCCCATCTTGTACTCACAATCTTGTACCCACGTGTCCCGTAATCCTCCGTAGCGTAAACAGCGTCCCATCATCAGCGTCCCGTAATCACCATCCCGTAATCACAGGAATGATTGCGGTCCCACTGAGTGATGGTCATACCGGTATCTACCGGTATTCCGCAGCTAGTCGAGGCGTCATCTTGCCAACACTCCCACTCGACTCGACAGCCATCGATGCTTGGATTCCGAGCTTGTTCCGAAGCACACCGAACTGCGTTGCAGGAATTGGCTTCGTCATGATGTCTGCCAGCATGTCCGTTGTCGACACATACTGCAGCACCACTTGGCCGTCTTCCACCTTCTCACGCACGAAGTGGTAGCGAATGTCGATGTGCTTGGTGCGCTTGTGAAACTCGGGATTCTTGGCCAACGCGATGGAGCCTTGGCTGTCCTCGTAAATCTTGATTGCTTCATCGCTTGTCATCTCGCCGAGTTCGCACAGGAACGCCTTGAGCCACACCGCCTCTTGCGTTGCCTCTGACAGCGCCATGTACTCCGCTTCCGTAGACGATAGTGCCACCGTCCGCTGCTTCTTGCTTCTCCAGCTGATGCATCCGCCGTTCATCATGAACGCGTAGCCACTTGTGCTCCGTCGAGACTCGATGTCGCCTGCCCAGTCCGCATCCGAATAGCCTTGAAGTCCGTCCTCGCAGCTTCCTTGGAACTCGATGCCGTGCGTCTTCGTGCCTTGAATGTATCTGAAGACCCTTTTGAGCGCCTGCCAGTGTGTCGGACATGGGTCTGCTGCAAACTGGCTGAGAACTCCCACTGCCACTGCGAGGTCCGGACGTGTGCCGACCATGAGATACATGAGGCATCCCACAGCGTTCCGGTACGGCACGTTCGCCATCGTCTCGTCATGCTTGCAGCCTCCTTCACACATGGCCTTGGTCAGCTTGAGACCCGGATCCTGCGGCGTCTTGACAGGGTTGCTCTTCTCCATGTTGAACTTCTCCAGGATGTCCTTCGCAAACTTGGTTTGCCGCACCGTACCTTCCCAAGTCGCCACATCTTGCTCGATCTCCATCCCGAGGAAGTACTTGAGCTGACCCATGTCGGTCATCTCGAATCGGTCACTGAGCGCCTGCTTCGTCTCGTTGAGCATCTTGTCACTGCTGCTTGCGAGGACCAAGTCGTCAACGTAGAGCGCCACAAAGATCATGTCTTGGCCGTCACGCTTGAAGTAGATGCAGTGGTCGGACTCGCATTTCTTGAACCCCAACTTGAGCATGAAGTCGTCGATGGTCTTGTTCCACATTCGCGGCGACTGCTTCAGTCCGTACAGCGATCGCTTGAGCTTGCACACATAGTCCGGGTGGACTTCATCGATGTATCCGTCCGGCTGCGCCATGTAGATGTCTTCGTCCAACAAGCCATTGAGGAAGGCTGTGTTGACATCCATCTGATGCAACATGAGGTTGTACTTGGCTGCCAGACTGAGCAGAATCCTGATCGACGTGAACTTGGCCACCGGCGCGAAGGTCTCGTCGTAATCAATGCCGTACTTCTGCAGAAATCCATTGGCCACCAGTCGCGACTTGAACCGCTCGATCTCTCCGGCTTGGTTCTCCTTCACTCGAAACACCCATCTGTTGCCTATTGCCTTGCGTCCCTTCGGCAGCGGTACGAGGATCCACGTCTCGTTCTTGTGAAGCGACTCCATCTCTGAGCCGCACGCCTCCTTCCACTTGATTGTGTCGCTGGATTCCATCGCCGACTTGAACGTGGTCGGCATTTCTCCCACTGAATCCACGACGTACGCAGCTTCGAAGTCTTGACTTTCTTGAGCCGCAGCAGACATCTCGTCCAAAGTCTGGTGTCGACTCTGCCGCTTGGCACTCGGAACTTCCACGGCTTCTTCCAGCGACTGCGTCCGTGAGTGTCGCTTGCTGCCGGGCTCGAAGTCTTCATCCCGCGCAGCCTCATCTTCGTCTTCGTTCCGATCCGATCCAGACGAAACCCCTTCATCCGTGGCATCTTCATCATGAAGATCCACCAGCACCTCCTTCGGTGCGTATTCGCGTCTCCCACCGTCGAAGACGTCTTCCATGAACTGCGCGTCGCGGCTCATCAACACGCGACCGCTCTCCAGTTCTTCAAACCGATACGCTTTCTCGTGCTCCGAATACCCGACAAAACGGCAACGTACTGACTTCGAGTCGAACTTGGATCGCTTCTCCTTCGGCACATGCACGTATGCGTGGCATCCGAACACCTTGAGGTTGGCTAGCAGCGGTCTCTTTCCCGTCCACACTTGGTGCGGCGACTTGTCGAGGCTGATCGCGCGTGTAGGACACCGATTGCGAAGGAACGTAGCAGTCATCACCGCTTCGCCCCAATACGACTTGGACAACCCGGCGTGCTCCAGCATACAGCGAGCACACTCCACCAGCGTCCGATTCATCCGTTCTGCCACTCCGTTCAGCTGGGGCGTGTACGATGGCGTGAACTTCTGCTCGATGCCGCGATCCTTGCAGAACTTGACCATTGCACCAGAAGTGTACTCGCCACCGTTGTCGCTCCGGAGGATTTTCACGCGCTTGCCGGTCTGCGTTTCAGCCATTGCGACGAACTCCGCAAACTTGTCGGCCACCTCGGACTTGTTCCGCAGCAGGTACACGACGCAAAAGTGCGACTTGTCGTCGGTGAACGTGACGAAGTAGCGCTTTCCATTGAAAGTGGATGTTTGCATGGGGCCACACACATCGCTGTGAATCACCTCCAGCACTTGCTTCGCACGGTTCGGTGACGACTTCATGTAGCTCACTCGCGTTAGCTTGCCGAGTGCACACCCGTCGCACAGCTCCCACTGCTTCACCGATGTCATGTCGATGCCAGTGCCGTATCCCTTCTTGACGATGGCGTCTAGACCGCCATGGCCGATGTGGCCAAGTCGAAGGTGCCAGAGGTACGACGTGGTGTCCCCTTTGCGATCCTTCGAACTTGCCGCATTGGCCTCGTCCGGCATCATCGGCGTCCTGCACAGCTTGAACAGCCCTTTGCCCTCACGAGCGCCGAGCTTCCACTTGAGACCCTTCGTTTCCGCGAAACGCCCGTCGCTCTCGAAGGTCACGGGTCCAACATCCTTGGTAAACCGTCCAACGGAGAACAGGTTCCGCGATAGCTTGGGGATGTACCACACGTTCGTGAGCACACCCTTCTTCATCCCGCGCGGCGTCCTCATCGACATCACAATGTCGCCGGTTCCCAGAGCTTGGACCACACCGTCGTCCGCAAGATGCACGTCCACCGGAGTGATTTTCTTGAAGTTCTTCATGTACTCCTTCAAGTACGTCATGTGCTGCGTCGCACCCGAGTCGACCAGCCACATGCCACTTGACTTGGAGGCATCCTTGTTGCTTCCAACCGAAAAGAGGAAGTCGCCAGAGTCGTCTTCACTCTGCGCGACATTCGCTCGCTGCGGCCTCTGCCGCTCCGCGTTATCGCGGATCCGCACCGGACACTTGGCGATCCAATGTCCGTGCTCCCCACAGTAGTGACAGGCGCTGCTTGTCTTCTGCGCTTGCCGTCCCTTGTACTTGCCGTTGCCGCTTGTCATGAACGCTTGACCTTGACCGTGCGCGGCTCCGTCGACGCCGCCGCCTTGTTCCTTGCGCTTCATGTCCTCATGCAGCAGCCGAGACGTCACGAGTTCCCACGTCAACGAGTCAGCTCTCGACTCCAATGCCGTGATGAGGAACTGGTACGACTCGCTTAGACTTCCCAGAAGCGTGATCACCAAGTCGTCCTCGCTGACCGGAGCGCCCACTGCATCGAGCTGTTCCGCCAGCGTCTTGATCTTGTTGATGTGCTCCAGCACACCATCACCTTCGTCCATCATGGTCGTGAAGAAACGTCGACGAAGGAAGAGCTTGTTGGCCAAACTCTTCTTCTCGAAGTGTCCTTCCAGCCTTGACCATGCATCGTGAGCATCCTTGGCCGAACGCACCAGCGGCAGTTGCGAATCCTCCATCGCGAGACAGACGATCGCCAGCGCCTTGCGCGACTTCTTCCGAAACAGCGCTTGATCCGCCGCGGTCTGGCAGTGCTCCAGCTTCACTTCCCCACTTGTCACTTCCCACAGTTCGCGCTCCTCGAGCACCATCTGCATCTTGAACTTCCACGTGTGGAAGTTGGTTCCGTCGAACTTGTTGATGCGGGCGGTCGCGGTCGGGGTGGCGTCCATGGCGAAGGCGTAGTCGGGGTCTTGGTCAGGGAAGACGGGGCTTGGGCTCATAACCAATAGGAAGGTCACTTGAGCACTTGATGTCAGAATGCAAAGTAAGTTAATTGAGGTCCTTAGTTCGCAACACTGTGCTACATCTAAGTCTACTGGATACTCCTGCTGGATACACTCTACTGGATTCTCTACTGGACACTGACTTACCTTAGCCAATCAGCGACTGCCACGTGGATCCCATCTTGTACTCACAATCTTGTACCCACGTGTCCCGTAATCCTCCGTAGCGTAAACAGCGTCCCATCATCAGCGTCCCGTAATCACCATCCCGTAATCACAGGAATGATTGCGGTCCCACTGAATGAAGGTCATACCGGTGTCTACCGGTATTCCGCAGCTAGTCGAGGCGTCATCTTGCCAACACGATCTGTCTAAGCTCGGGCTGCTCACGGTCGCTACCAATGGAGTAGCCGAGGCATCCAAGGCGCTTATCACTGACTCATTGTATAGCATAACTGGTTACGATCATTATCAATAGTTGGATCGGGGCTCAGCAAGTCTCTCGTTGTTCAAAATGATACGATGACATCAGCAGCATCTCTAAATATCGTGAGCTACTATCAGATGGAACAGGGTGTCAGAGGCTCTACGAGTACAACGACCCCCAATTGCTACTTTTGGAAATACGCTCTCGAGGATAGACTATTAATGGATTCATCAGGAAATCTAGCAATTGGGCAAGCAACTATCAATACTAGCTACAAACTCGATGTGAATGGTGTTGTGCGAGCTTCATCGTTCGTTCAAGGCTCTACTGTTGCCGATTTGAGTAAGATCGGTTTGATTACAATTACGACCAATGGAGTAGCAGAAGCTAGCAAGGCTTTGATTACAGATTCATTATATGGGATTGCAGGATTAAGATTATTAACGATCAAAGACTCAAATCTTTCAAAGTCATTAATTATTGAAAATATTGCACCATCCTCAGCCGCGTCTATGAATTTCGTAAGCCATATGCAGGCCGAGGTCGGAGTTCGTGGTTCAGCGAATGAATCAGGAGCTAATCAATTCTTTATTAAGTTTGCTCTATCAGATCAGTTAACTATCAGTTCTAGTGGTAATGTCAATATTCCAGGTTCATTAACAGTGGCAGGACAGGCTATCACACCAGCTAGTAATGTGTTTATGAATACAGAGACGTTTTATGATGAGGGTTTGACTGTCTCGGCATACAACATTCACTTAAAAAGAGCTACCGATTCTAATCTTAATTTTAGCGGCGCAGCTTTCCAGATTGATTCAGGTGATTCTACGGTTTCAACACCAGGCGCAGCCATAATTGCTGTTAAGACATCATCAACTGCTTATGAAGGTCCTGATCTCGTATTTCTAACTAAAAATACTGCAACGCAGACAGCATCACTAACTAGACGTATGACTATCGCAAAACAGGTGCTATTAGCTTTGGACCAACAACAGGCAATGCAAATCTCAATTTACTAAACAATTCAAACAACGCAACATTTCGTATTGGCTCATATGCAACTACCGCTAACGCTTACTCAATGACTTGGACATATATTGCTATTGGCGATCCAACTAACTATTTGAGTTTCAATTCTTATGGAACAGCCAACACGTTGGTACTAAACTGTCAAGATCGTGTATGCATCGGATACAACTTTCCAGCAAGTCGACTTCATGTTGTTGGCGATTCGGCAAACATGTTTGGTTCATGGCAACGAACTCAAGAATGGTGGAACGATCGATCAACTCCCATTAAGGTTGGCCTGAATATTTATAATCAAGATGGTGGTTCAAATATTCAATTAAATGGCGCATGCTTCGGTACATATTCAAATGATCCAATATCATTTATGACAAACGGAGCGATTGGCATGACTTTGAATACATCAAAACGATTATCAGTTAATCGTTCAACAGGACCAGAAGCCACAATTCATGCTGGTGGACAGATTTGGGCGGATGAGCAATTTCATAGTAAAGTCAATGTCTCTGATAAAGCGGTATATCGATGGAATTGGCCTAATGCTAACTATCCAGCAATCGGATCTGATGCAACTTCGGGAGCAATACGCATAGGAGTGTGCGATGCTAATTACGTATGGCAGACGTACACACCGGTGCGAGGAGGAGCATACACGAATGCATCCGATCGTCGTATCAAAAAAGACATCATAAATATTCCTTATGGGTTAGCCGAGATTCTCAAGATGCAACCGCGCAAGTTTGCTATGAGAAATGATGGATCGCTTCATGTGGGATTCATCGCCCAGGAAATAGTCGAGGTTATTCCTGAGTGCGTCTCGGGGGTTGAATCCCCGGATGATGAGATGAATGATGCTGGTGAGCCCCGCAATTGCATGGGTATCGATTTAGCATCGCTGACATCAGTTCTATGCAAAGCTATTCAAGAGCTAAAAAAGAGGTACGACGATCTACGATCATCTATAGCTTGAACGTTCTAGTCCTCTTTTTTTCTTCGTAAGTCCAGGCATTACCGCCCGCCTTGGTTGGTTTGAAGACGCTGTCATCCGCAGGAGTTTCTTTCACTACGAGCTTCTCCATGAGAGCTTTTAGTTTCGTTAGGTTGCCCTGGCTTCACGCTGGTACGCGTGCTTAGTATCGACGAGTTTGGTGTTGATGAACATGACCATGGTTGAGGAGCTTATTATACTAATGCAATCAGAACTTGTTTGAATTCATCATCAGAAATTAGCTTGGCGGAATACATATCAACGAGTACTTGCTTCAGTTCGCGAATCATTGCCGGATTGTCATTGCCGAGCATCAATTCGCCCCTGAGCTTGATGTACTCTTGTCTCAATACGTCTCTGGGATCCTTGACTGGATCACGTAGAGCGTGCTGAGTGTGAGTAATACGCAGTAGTTCATGAAATACTCTTTTATCGATCGTACCATCGAAGACGAGCGTCTTGATTAGTTTAGCCAGATCAGCACTGATTTGCTTTTGAGCTCCAACGGCTGATCGGTTTGGATACACAACCTTGAGCAGATGCTCGTTGAGCTTAGGGAGATGAACAAATTTCGTTCCAACTCGCTTGTACGCCATCGCCGAAGCGTTTCCGGTACCTTCCAGTTGCGCGAGGTTGTATCCTTTGTTTGAATGGTACTTGATCAGATTGCCATCCTTGTCTTTGAGTTCCTTGTTGATGTAGCCCGCGCCACGAAGGCCTCGTCCTTCGACTGTCTTTTTTTGTTCACCTAATCCAATCAGCGTATAATTTATTTCACGCAACATCTGTTTCATCTCAGCATTAATGCTGTTGGCTGGTCTATTGGAGATATTTCGATACGATTCCTTTAGTAAGCCGATGAAGTAGTTATAGGTTGCTTTCCACTGGATCTGACCATATGCCTCACTCGCGCGATCGGCAGCAGTAAGCGGCTCCATTGATCCTCTCTTTACCAGAGATCCATCGCTCGCAAACATGTAATCCTGTACGAAGCCGTCTGGGCCAACTGGACTGACTAACTCGTTGTAATCGCGTATCACGGTATTGTTTCGGAAGATGTGTGATGGAAGGTATGGATCTTGGACACGAAGCTTGGACAAAGCGGAGAGAGGGACGTCGCAGACGGCGGGACCGGAGCGAAGACACTTGAGGGGTAGAATGAAGATTCGAAAGTGATTGATTGATCGGAGCTTACACTGTCTTCACTACCTAGTCTGCATCCAATCATTTGGTGCATCCAATCACCAACACTCTGTACTCGTCCAATCATCCTACTCGTCTAATCATCGGTGGCGTAAACAACGTACCATAATCATCGCGGGATCGTATTGGACCGGTTCGGGTTAACCGGTTAATGGATACAACTGGTACACAGTACCCAAAACCGGCAACCCTCAATACTCCCCCTCAATGCGAACACGCGTGGATGCCGAGAGCAGCCGTCAGGTCCGTGTGGCGAGGTCCGGGGAGCGCCTTCGTCATGATGTCTGCCAGCATCACAGAAGTCTCGCAATACTCGAGCTTCACTTCACCACGCTTGACTTCGTCGCGGATGTGGTGGTACTTGATGTCGATGTGCTTGGCGCGGCCGTGGTTCACTGGATTCTTCGTCATCTTGATGCACGACTGGTTGTCTTCGCGAATCTTGAGCTCGGGACCAGTCTCGTTGGCAGATACCAGAATCTCGCACAGCAGGCGATGAATCCACTTGCCTTCTTGAATCGCCAGGCTGAGCGCGATGTACTCTGCTTCGCTTGTAGACAGCGAAACACTTGACTGCTTCTTGCTACCCCAACTCACTGGCGCACCCATCAGCATGAACGTGTAGCCGGAAGTCGACTTGCGATCCGCGAGGTCGCCAGCCCAGTCCGCATCGGAGTAACCGCGAAAGTCAACGTCGTCACCCGGCTTGAAGCAGATACCATGCGTCTTGGTGCCTTGCAGGTATCGAAAGATACGCTTGACGCAACCCAGTGTTCCTCTTGAGGGTTTTCCATGAAGCGCGACACATAGCCAACAGCGTACGCAATGTCCGGGCGCGTGGCAGTCATGAGGTGCATCAGGGCACCAACGGCTTCGCGAAACGGAGCATTCACCTTGGTCGCTGCGTCGCTTGGAACCAGTCGAGTGCTCATGTCGACGGGACTCACCACGGCCTTGCACTCGTCCATGCCGAAGCGCTTGAGAATGTCATCCACATAGCGCCGCTGGCACATCGTCACACTGCCGTCCGGGCCGTCCACCAACTCGATCCCAAGAACAAACGCGCACTTGCCGCTGTCGGTCATCTCGAAGCGAGTCTTGAGGTCCTTCTTCGTGCGTGCGATCAGCTCGGGTGAACTTCCGGTAATCAGCACGTCGTCCACGTATACCAGCACGAGCACGCAGTAACCATCGACAACTTTGATGTAGAGGCATGGGTCGAAGGCCGACACTTGAAAGCCAATGCAGCACACGAACTCGTCGAACGTCTCGTTCCAAACGCGAGAAGCTTGCTTGAGACCGTAGATCGCCTTCACCAGTTCCAGGCAGTCGAAGTCACCATCCAGCTCGACGCCTTCAGGAACCACGCAGAACACCAGCTCCTTCATTATCCCGTATAGGAACGCAGTCACCACGTCGAGTTGGTCGAGAGGCCAGCCGAAGTACTTGGCGATCGCGATGATCATGCGCAGCGTCACGTACTTGACCACGGGCGAGAACGTCTCCGTGTAGTCGATGCCGTACTTCTGCTTGAAACCTTTGGCCACGAGGCGCGCCTTGTACTTCTCGATCGATCCGTCCGCTCTGCGCTTGATCTTGAACACCCACTTGGTGCCGATGGCGCGCTGTCCGTTGGGTAACTTGGCAGCACGAAACACACCACGAAGTCGCATCGACTTGAGTTCCGCGCGAATCGCCTTGCGCCAATGCACTTGATCAGGGCCGTTGACAGCTTCTTGAAACGTCGTCGGGTCCGATAAGTCTGCTGCTTCGACGGCGTTGGCACTGGCACGCCAAAACACCGGTGGAGTCGAATCATCGTCTTCATCTTGGTCTCCAGACTTTTTTCTTCATCTCCGTAGGCTCGGTGCGAAGAGGAGTCGCTCGGCGCACTTGCTTCTTCCAGTCCAGGTCGATGACGCACAGCGCGCGGTCGACTGGCAGCTTCATCTTCGTCTCTTGGGCGATTCTTGCGCTTCCCTGCCTGCTTGTACTCCGTCTGGCGCGAACCGTCGTCGTCGATGTCGAGCGAATCGAAGTCCAGATCGTCGACATCTTCATCGGAAATCGCCGGAGAAAGTCCAAAGGTCGACTCATCGAAATTGACATCGCGACTGATAACCACCTGCCCCGCCTCGAAGTCATAAAGTCGATACGCCTTGGACACTTCTTCGTAACCGAGGAACAGTCCGGCGCGAGCCTTGGGATCCCACTTCAGCCGCTTCTCCATCGGAGTCAGGATGTACGTCCGACAGCCGAACACACGTATGTGCTTCACACTCGGCTTTGACTTGTACACGATCTCGAAGGGAGTCTTGTGCTCGATCTTGGGTGACGGCAGGCGGTTCTTCACGTAGATGGCCGTCATGGCCGCCTCAGCCCAGAAACACTTGTCCAGCTTGGCGTGATGCAGCATGCTGCGGCCGATCGTGACGATAGTTTGGATGGCTCGCTCTGCCGTGCCGTTCGCCTGGTGCGCGTACGGAACCGTGGTTTGCTGCTCGATGCCTTCGTCTTCGTAGAAGTCCTTGAGCGAGTTGGTCGCAAACTCACGAGCTCCGTCGTGCCGCACAAACTTGACCTTCTTGCCGAACTGCTTCTGCACCTTCATGATGTACGTCTTGATGCAATCTTCGCTCTCCGACTTGGCACGCAGGCAGAAACCCTTCATGCATCCGCTGGCTTCGTCCACGATCAGCAGCAGGTACTTGCTGCCACCAAGTGAGTTTTCCTCCATGGGTCCGCAGATGTCGAAGTGGAGCAGCTCGAACGTGTCGTAACGACGCTTGTCACGGTTGCTTGGAAACGGTTTTTGAACCATCTTCCCTTGCTGGCATCCGCGACACAGACTTGGTCCACTCGATTTGGAAGGTGCCTTCGCGTCCTTGATCATGTGGTTGTCGACCATCTTGCGAAGCACTTCGACTGGAGCGTGACCCATGCGCGCGTGCAGGTCGACAATCTTGCCACTCGTCGCCGCATTCGCCGATCGCTGAGGCGTCATCAACCAGTAGAGTCCATCCACGAGGTTTGCCGTCGCCACCACATGCTTGGAGCCCTTGTGCGCAATCTGCATCTTGGTGCCGTCGAATACCACTTGAAACTTGCCACTTTTGTTGATCTGCGGTACCGAAAGCAGATTCTTGCTCATGCTTGGCACGTACAGCGCGTTCTTGATCTCGATCTCGCGCTCGTCGCCGTTGGGCAGGACCACTTGTTCCACGATGGCCCCCACACCCATGATGGCCGCCTTGTTGCCGTCGGCCACCGAAAGTTCTTCGCCTTCGTTCCGCTCAATCAAATGGGCGAACTTGGCCTTGTCGTTGCAGATGTGGTGCGTTGCGCCGCTGTCGATCGCCCACATCCCGAGCGTATCCTTGCTCGTCGAAATATCACACTCCAGTGAAGCCGCGAACGCAACTCGATCAAAGCCGTAGTCGTAGTTGTTGTCGTCGTTTCGCCACTGGGCAGTGTTGGCCCCGCGTCCACGGCCGTTGCCGCCGCGTCTTGGGCCCCGATTCTCGTCCTTCTGCTTGGTCCAGCACTTGTCAATTATGTGCCCACTTTTCCGCAGTACGTACACTCGCGAGACTCTCGGTCGGTGTTGAACGCCTTGGCCGCGTTCTCCGTCTTCACCGTCGCTGTCTTCTCGCCTTGCCGCTTGATGTGCTCATTCGTGAGCACCTTCACAACGTCTTGCGACCGCAGTTCAGCGCTGCTCATCTCCAGGTTGAGCACGACGTTCTCGTAGCTCTTGGGGAGGCTGCGCAACAAGCAGATCACCACGTCTTCATCCTCCATCTTGGCGCCGATGCTGCTGAGCTTGGCGCTGATGTTGAGGACCTCGTTGCAATGATGCAAGACGTTGCCGCCTTCCGACATATCCATGCTGAAGAGTTGGCGCTTCAGGTAGATTCGTCCAGCCTTCTGCGAACCACCGTACAGCGTCTTCAGGCGCGACCAGGCAACCCACGCTTCCTCGCAGTCGTCGACCACATGGTGGTAGTCCGCGTCCATGTGGAGCAACATCAGTCCGAACGCGATGTTGCTCGACTTGACATAGTCGTCCTTGGCCCGCGAGTCCGTGAAGCTTGGCGTCGTCTCGCGGTTGACCACATGCCACGTCGACTTGGTCAGGAACACGCCACGCATGTAGCGGTTCCACGTCGCGTAGTTGTCCCCGTTGAACTTGTCAATGGTGACCTTGGTCGAGGCGTCTTGGGCAGAGGACATGGTGCTTGGGCTCATAACCTGATGGAAGGTATGGATCTTGGACACGAAGCTTGGACGAAGCGGAGAGAGGGACGTCGCAGACGGCGGGACCGGAGCGAAGACACTTGAGGGGTAGAATGAAGATTCGAAAGTGATTGATTGATCGGAGCTTACACTGTCTTCACTACCTAGTCTGCATCCAATCATTTGGTGCATCCAATCACCAACACTCTGTACTCGTCCAATCATCCTACTCGTCTAATCATCGATGGCGTAAACAACGTACCATAATCATCGCGGGATCGTATTGGACCGGTTCGGGTTAACCGGTTAATGGGTACAACTGGTACACAGTACCCAAAACCGGCAACCCTCAATAATGTGTTCGACCTTCGACTCGTACGATATCTCTTCCGAATCCACATCGCTACGAGCTCGCGGCCTCTGGACATCAGACTGAGATACAGCGCTATCCCCAAGACTGCGCTTCGGTACTGAGTATTGGATATTAAATCCATCAGGGATATCCAGGGGGATCTTAGCAGCATTGGCATCGGATAGGAATCTAATGAGAGTCTTCTCCCAAGAAACAAGCACGTTAGCTTGGGCATTAGTCAAGTCCTCCCCATCTCGAGGTAGCTCCAATGTTCGTCGATCGAGTTTGTACGATTCAGTCATTGCAGATCCATCTGACTTACTAATCGGAACCAATCTTACGCACTTAAGGGCAGCACGATTCGTAGATAGAATCGACAGAATTGCTGGTTTAAATCGACGATCGGCCTTATCAGCATCGTACATGCGATTGCCTTCGACATTCCGTTTGAGAGCATTGAATACCGCCGCTATCCTTTCCTTATCCTCGCCAATCGATAGTAGTCTTTTCTTCATGTATTCGCTAGTGGCGTCCCAATCGATCTTTGTTTCAAGCGATTTCTGTAGGTCATCTCTGATTGGCGTTCGATCGTTGGTTTTATGTAGCCAACCATCTTCGCGACCGAAGAAATATGTTCTTGATTTATTAGATACTCCCTGTTTGAAAACGGGATTGACCAACGCTGACATAAGCGTTGGGAACTCTTGTAATAGGGCTCGAACCCCATAATATGCATCCGGAAGCCTACCCTCGTCAGGCTGGTCAGGCTGGTCGGGTTTCATCTCAACGTCTGGCGCTTCGGTAGCGACCGGGATTTCGTTTAAATTAATTAAATCAGAAGTTGGCTGATTCGATGTAGGAATCGGGACAGTGATATCTCGCGATAGATTCGCTGGGATTGGAGTCGAGGCTGTAGTCATGGTTTGAGCCGTCGTTGGCTTGGATAGATCAATCAACCCGGACTCACTATCAGCAGCCCACATGGTCTCGGCATATCGCTGATCCAGTTGCCGCTCGATGGCAAGCTCCTTCTCCGCTTGGCGAAGTAGCTCCTGACGCTTTCGCTCGCGCTGACTCAAGGATGTGAATGATGGAAACATATTGATGATTATAGGATATCAGAGATGATCTATCCGAAATTAATAATATTATTGAGATCTCAGATCATTCGCATGAAGTTTTTTACAAAAGTCCCACCTTTCTCGAGTAAATGGGTGCACCAATTTGTTGTGTTTATCGAGTAATCTGTTATATTCATCCATGGCCTCAGTCATGCTCGTATCAAATAATTTCTCTATCGGGTCCTTGAAATGGCTATTATCGAGGATCGCCCTAAATGGCCTATCCGGGCAAAGCTTCATGAGTTCCGATTTGTAAAAGTCAATCTTCTGTATGTCGTCAATCTTTGATTTCAAATCATTGCTGATCTCTATATATCTCCTGACGCGTTGGTGCATCTTCGCGAGCTCTTTTCTGTACATGGCGATTTCTTGGTCTTTATCGTGTTGATGGCAGAACCCTGATTTTAGTGCACTGCGGGAGCATGGGGAGTCGTTCTGAGTGATTGCTTGTCATTTACTCATCGCGATAAGTTAACTGCCGATTCGCCAACGGATCTCAGGGCTGGGTTTTCAACCCGAGCCAATATATCTCTGTCTATATATAGCAGCGAATATTGTTTGCCATGAATGTCCAATATGTCGATTATGATCCATTGCTACGCATCAAACCGTACGACAACACCCTCGACATAGTTGAGGCTGAGAGGATCGTTAAAAAAAAGAAAACGCCAGATATTGAGAGGTTCGAGCTCGAGCGATTAAAACCACCGAGATCAATGAAGATGTCCTATGATGAGATAATATCGATCACGCTATGAGTCTGAGCTCCTCCAGTAGTGCTTCTCCAGCGTGCTCATCTCATTTTTTGTTGATTAGGCGTAGATTGTCCTGACTCTCCCATGATGAATCATCGTAGCCTTTCCATTTGATAAAATATTTGTACTTGTTGTTGCGCATTTTTTTATGCTTTAGAATCGACTCGGCCTCAAATATTTGGCCTGGTGATGCATCTGTATTCGTGATGGCAAGCTTGACTCGTTTGAGATCATTTGGAGATTTGTAAAGGATATGGCCATTCTTCGATCGAATCTGGATACGATAGCCATCCATTCCAGCGACCTCATAGACAAGCGTACTCCACTTGGCTGATTCCTTGCCGAATTGCTTTGCCTTGAGTCGATAGACAACCGTCTCACCAGTACTAAAATCACTATCGACTTCTCGTAGAAGATTTTGATTGTGATCGAACTCTGATTGAATGACGGTTCCTCGAGCTTCGTTTGGGGTCATGCCAATGGAACTATGTTTCGTTGAATTATAGTTCTCAACCAGATCAGCTATTTAACCGCTTAGTGATTCTTTGAGATGTCCGCAACAATCGTTGCTTGATCGTTCGATTGAATCGTTCGATCTTACCCATCGTTGCGTGTTCCCCGGGTTCATTGTTAAAATGGGTAATTGATGACTTCTTGAAGTAGCTTTGGACTTGCTGATTCATGAATTCAGATCCGTTGTCGCTCGTGATAAAAAAAAATTTGTAGGATTGTGTTGCTTCACGAGGCGTTTTAGTGCTTTCAGAACGGTCTCGGCCTGTTTGTTGGGGATTAACTCTACGTAGCCCAATCGGCTATTGATATTGACTGCAGTAAGCAAGCTCTTTCCCTCCCAAACACGTCGAGGTCGAGTAGGCGCAGCCTGCTCGGGCTCATTCGCCCTATCAGGCTGATAGAAAGCCAAATCCATCTGCCATGAATCAGGATTGTTGCTTGCGATGTGGAACTGATCGAATCGTTTCCTCTGGTCTTGGTACTGTTGAGCATCAGTATTGCTTGCGTACCATGCTTTGACATCCTTGAGACGGATGGAACTGTCAAGGCTTTTAGCTTTCTCATACAGACTCTGAGCACCTACGAAACCAGTTTTAGGATCGTTGTAGAGCTTGGAGAGTAGCTCCTCCATGAAGATTAGATATCAAGAGGTTGTGTAGATATACCATCAGAGAAAACTTTCCTCTTATCGTAAAAATATGACAGCGCGGTCTTCTGTTGAGTATATGTGATAATACCCTTGGTCTCCTTAGAGATGCGAAACCCCTTGTTTGTCCCCGAGAGAGTAAGCTGATCATTGACAACTGACTCGAATCCGTCAGGGTTAAGCACATCGGTGTTGCGACCGCGACCTTGTTGAACACCCTTGGCCGAGACTTTGACCTTATAAGACTCATCAGGCATGTAGCAGATATAGTTCTTCGATGATAGCGAGACCATAGCATCGCCCGACCACTCATCCTTGAACAGACCAGGCGTACGACGATCGAACTTAGCCACCTTCTCGTTGTAGTCTCGTGGGAACCAATCGTACTTGTGTTGCTTGAAGTGTTCCTGGAGCTCTGGCTTGATTGCCTCGCTGAAAGGGTTCTCACAACTGAATGCGATGTATGCCGAGTCAGTATCCATTTCCTGATACTGGAAGTCAGATCGATCAAAATACTTGTCAATGCAGTCGTAGTAGAACTGTAGCATACGTAGCTTAGCGAGCTGATAGATGGCGATTGAGAGATGGATCGGGTTGTTGAGCTTGATGCGTCGCTTCTTCAAACTGACCTCGAATGACCCGGCCAGCTCCTCGACATCGTGAAAGTTTTGCTTCTCGACGATGGCGCGAACCTTAATAGAGTCTGACATATACTTAACATCTTTGTGCTTGCTCTTATCCATACCTGAACGACCGAATGCGCTGTTTCCAAGGAGCTTCGACATATCAGCAATCATAGACTTACTCTTATCAGCATCACCATCGCGACGCGCGTCTGAGACCTGTTCCATGAACGGAGCAAACGCCTTGTGAGAGTTCGCCTTGATGAATGAATACGTCTGGGTGATCTCCATACCGTGAGCCAGATACCACTTCAGCAACGGAGCATAGATTAGAATCTTCTCGCCGAAGTAGCTTCCAATAAGCTTGCGAGCTGGCTTTGCGCGGCCTGACTCGCGAGACTGGTTGTAGTCGTACATGTGAGATCCGATGATGTTCTCGTCGTTGCAATCGATCTCGATGTTCTTGAATATGGGAGTCATCTCTGAGAAGTAGTCTTTGAGGTGGTCTGGCGTTCTGATATCACACTCGAGGAAGCCAAAGATCTTGTCAGCCTTGATGTCTTCAATGATTCCATCATAAGCCTCGACCGTTGTTAGTCGTCCGCATGGCATCTCATTACCGAGGGCCCATAAATAGAGAGCGTTAGCATCGTATCCGATGATCTTCTTGCAGAGCTTGTTTCCTCTAATCTTCGTCTCGTTGCGCTTAACAAAGCGGTTGAAGATGATGGATGGTCCTCCAGCGATGTTGGCCTTCATCTTAGCGTAGATCTCCTTCTCCTCAAGATCTATTGAATGAACAAGCTTTTCGCTGTTGGCTTCGAGGAGCTTCTGGTATCGAAATGCTTTAGGGCTCATACTCTTACGAGCACAGTTGCATTTGATGCATGACATCACGATGTTGCCATCGATGTGGCCGATTTCGTTGTCGATACGATCGGCGGAGACGTTCTCCACACCGAGCTTACAGAAGCAATGCGTACATAGATAGTCCTGTTTGCGAAGTAGCTTGTTGAGGTGAGCGATCGTTAAACCAAACTCTCGCTTAGCCTTGATATCTTGGCTCTCGTAGCCGTTGAACCGATCGTTCGGGAACTCAAAGACAACACCAGCTGGCTTCTCAGAAATTGAGAGATGCTTAAAGCAAGTCTGATACATAACCTTCTCCGATAGACCAGGCAATGATACTCCGTCTGAGAACATATCCAGCTCAAAACGCTTGAACAGCTCCCGCTGAGCCTTGATTGCCATTACAAATGGCTTGACGTCGAGATTGTTGTACCAAATCAATAGATCCTTGATGGACTTCATCCCATAATGCTTCCAAACGAACTCTACACGCCCGTAATCATCATCAGAGATATGAGTACCACGCAGATCACTATCGAATGCATGCTTAGGTGGGATACTCGTCTCGCTTAGAACATCGAATGTTTTGATGTACTCGTATGGGAAAACACCTTTTGAGAGACCGCATACGCAACGAATCTTGTCAGAACACTTGCAACCGCCTAAGTATGTCGATAGATACTTTTCGTAGCTTGTTCCGGGCGGCAAGTAGTTGCAAATATCCAACATCTTGAACGTGTATGTCCCAATACACATATAACTCGGGTTCTTGATCACTGATGTGATATTCGTGCTTCCGATAGCTGTGAATAGATCATTCTTGATTAGATTGATATCATAACTACCTGAGTTGAATCCGATGACAGGTGTTTGACTGATGATGCGACTGAACTTGTAAAATGGATTTTTCTTATCCGTACCACCTCTGATCATATCAAAGAACGCAAACAGAGACTCATATTCCCCATCTGATATCAACTGTTCAATATCACCCAAGTAGAAACGCTCAGCGATAGGCTTTCCTGGAATATCCATTCCAGTCAATGGTTCTCGTTTCAAGATCGATTTCGCCAATGTCTCATACTTCGAGAAATTGTACTTGCGAATCTCCGTAGATATGACCTCGATATACGCAAACATTTCATTCAAAAGCTGAAGAGGTGAGTCTGAAACGAAACACTTGACCTCCTCTGTGAGACTATTGCAAACCGACACAGACACAGGAATGTGTTGATTGGTGAAAGTAGTACTCTCACCATGGTTGATCGAAGTTGGCTTGAGAATAGCCTCGAAGTCATATACAATGAAGTGGTCCATGTAGTGATCCTTCTCAATACGAAACTTGTTAAGGATCTGACGGAGCTGGTTCTGAGGCGGACGATAGATCGTCGGAGATTTGGGAAACGACTCAATGACTTCGAATTCACATTTGGTCTTCTTGTGATTCGCAAGCTTCTGCCACGTGTCGAGAACAGCTCCACACACGTTGCATTGAAACTTAGACAAAACATTGTCCAGCTTCGTGATGTACATTGCATGAGATCTGTAGTCGAGGATATTGATACGGTTCGGGTATGACTTCTTCGATTCACGAATCTTTGAAATCTCGAGCGACTGTTGATCCATCTCAAACACATGAATCTGAAGCTGGAAACACTCTTCGAGATCGTCAAATTGTAAGATATCAATAGGCTCCATCTCCTTGAAATACTTGGCTGAATATTTGATACTCTTGAACTCACAGTATGCTTTGACCAGCTTCTTGACTGAAGAGATCATTCGATCAACTCGGGCTTCCTTCTCGAGATGGTAGGCGATGCAAAAGAACATGCACTTGTTTTCGGTCTTCTGGAAATTGATGATAGAGCGATTGTTCTTAATAACGTCAGGAATCTTGATATTCGAATCGCCAATAATGTGATTCCTATAGGTGATAAGAATCTTCGTCAATCGTAATCTCCTTGAGCTGATAGCTCGATGAAGGAAAGCTGATTCGCTCTGTGAAGTCCTTGCTTTGCATTTCAGTCATGACCTTGCTTTCAATATCATCCTTTGCGTTAATAGCGATAGGAGACTTGAACACAGTCGTGTTCGATCCAGGCCAGTAGTTCCGCTCAAGTCCGCTGATCCGATCGATTAGCTTATATCCGAGCTGAACATTGACCTTGAAAGCCTTGGTCTGCTTACCGAGTGTCTTCCGAATCTTGGAATAGATCTGAGCCTGATCATAATGCTCGTAGAGGTGAGACTCCATCGCGCGACCCTTATAGACAGAATATGCCCCGGCTGGCTTGTAGGTTGGAGAGAGATGGCGAGTCAGTCGTTCCTTAGAAATCTTGTACGACTTCTCGAGAAAGCTACGATTCTTTCCATTGTCGAAACTTGAGATATAAACACTGCGTCCGTTCTGGTTCTTCACCTTCACACGAAACGAAGAGCCCCATCGCTTGACTGGGATGTTGAGGCGCTTGAGAGCATCGAGTTCGTGGGACAACATGCTGAGTATATGAGGCTGAAGATTAAAATATTCGTTTATCTTCTTTGTATATATTATTTGAGTTTGCTTCAATATAGAAACTTTTCCATCAGGCAAAAAAAAAACAATTTGAGGATTAGTCGAGAGCAATCCTTCCACCACGCTTAGCGTAATATTTTTTCTGTCGTTCGCTGATCTCTTCTCGATGCTTCTCATCGTAGGCTTTCTGACGAGCAAGAATTTTTTCGCGATTCTTCTCGTAGTATCTCTTCTTCGCTGCTGCGATAGCAACCTTGTTGGCCTGATATTTTTCAGGTGAGTATGCCATTGTAGATTCTTGGTAGTATCTGTATACTATTACAGACTTTGTATCAAGATCGAAAGTTTTATTAATTACTCAAAAAAAATATTGAGAATCACTTCCGTATCTCAAAATATTCACAACTAGAACATTTGTATAAGAAACTTGTTTTATAGCAACAACTCTTGTCCAACCGACACCACGATCTATCACACGGTGTATAGTATTCTATCTCATCATGACCTTTGATTAGTTCCCCACCGCATTTAGAATGTCCAAACTTTCTGCGTACGATCGGATATTCTTTTCGCTTTCGAAACCATGAGAGCCTCATGAGGCGAAGGCAATATTGCTGATCTTTGAGCATCTCTTCGATGGAGGGGTACTTGGAGTTGAACGACAGCTTGACCATGATTATATAACTTAGTATTCGAGTGTTAGATATGAAACTTTTCCTTCATACAGGATTTTGATTAAAAAAAAGGATCGAATTAATCCCAGCAATCGAAATGACACCAACCATCAGTCATTCTCACACACCAATCGATGTGCTTTTTATTGTCAATATGCTTCGCAAGATTCCATTTCTGAAAACACCCACCACATGGACACACGGCCTCTTCTTTCTTCTTCGCTTCTCTTATACCTTGCACAAGCTCCTTGATTTTGACTGGGTCCGTAGTCTCTATTTGATGAGCTAAACACAGTCGACGTTTTGGAGCTCGCTTACAGATTTCGCCGTTTTCGAGAATGAATTTACACATTGTTGCATATCTTAGTATTCAAGTGTTTAAATAGAAAACTTTTCCACTCAAATATTGCTTCTCTGGATGTGAGGTTTTTAGACGATTTGAGGTGGGTTTTGATGCTCTGAAATTCACGAAAATAAGTGATTTGAATATTAACGATAGGATAGGTGCTCTGGTTATGACACAGCGAAAGGGGCATACATTGTGTGTAATGATAGAGACGGGGCTGGTGGGTGGGGTTGTGTGTTGATGCGTAATAAAGCTCAATAATATATACGAAGCTGATGATTAAAAAACGGTACTATTAACTTGGTGGATACCGTTTTTTAAAGGGTTGATATTAGCGACTTGTTTTACAGGTGCTCTAACTCTTCAGGATACCTCATTTGATGTGAGGGTTTTAGACGATTTGAGGTGGGTTTTGATGCTCTGAAATTCACGAAAATAGGTGATTTGAATATTAACGATAGGAATGGTACTCTGGTTATGACTCAGCGAAAGGGGCATACATTGTGTGTAATGATAGAGACGGGGCTGGTGGGTGGGGTTGTGTGTTGAGAATTTTGAAAAATTCAAAAAACGGTATTATACCTAGTTGGTTCACATTACTGATATCCTTCCAGCAATTGTCTGGCTTGTGTCCAAAGTTGCGACAGTCCTGACAGAACTCGTTGCGAACAGGATACTTTCGGCGAGGTGATTGCCATCCTGGATGATCGGCACTCTTGGCTGGACGCCATCCTGGCTGCTTCATCACGTGGAACACGGCATTTCGGATGTCTTCACCAGTCCCTGCGTTCTTGAACGCTGTCATTCTGGACGATACGTCCAGACTCACATCCTGAACGGGAGCTTCCATGTCTTCCACCTCATCGTTGAAGCGTACGTGTCTATCCTGATCGAAGTCAGACTCGGCGTCACTCTGGTCGACGAACGCACGTCCTAGACTCTCGGCTTGAAACGTCCTGGTTGCACATTGTCCGCCCGGAAGTCGCGAGTCTTGAATGGTGGTGTATCATACCCTTCATCCAGGGCCAAGTCTTCTTCTTGCTGGAGGACATACTCGAGGTCGTCCATATCGTCGAATCTCAGGGGTTGATGAAGTTCAACTTGAGCTGCTTGTCTTTCCGACTCTTCATTAACCTCTTGACGTGCTGGGCACGTCTTGTCTCCGACGACCTGTACTTGATACCAGCCTTGACCTCTGCCTCGTTCAGCCTGTACAAGAACTCCAACGGATTTCGCTCGGCTTTCGTATCATCCTGAAATACCGTTCAGACTTAGACGTCCTGGTCTTCAGGTACTTGCGGTGGAACTCCGTCGAGACGGCCTTCCAGTTGGACGGCACGTGCTTCGGGAGCATGCCGCGCCAGTTCCGGACGGCGGAGGGCATCTTCCGGAAAGCTTGACCATGTCCGTCCAGCCTCCTTGCTTGGTCATGTTGACGAAACGCTCCCGTCATGACTTGCGATCTCCTACTGACGCCTTCTCGTCGAACTTCTCCAGCGAGTTGGGGTTTACAAAGGGTCGCACGGTGATGCGATTCGAGCCAATCTTGGCCGTGGACGTCGTTTTCGTTGAGGATTCCGCTTCCTCCGAGTCGTTTGAGCGGTTGGAGCCTGCGCCTTCATCATCGAAGTCCGAGCTTTTGTCAGAGTTGTCCGGTGAGGAGTCCCTGTTCGGGCGCTTCTTCTTGGACCGATTCCTCTTGCGTTCAGACTTCATGGTGTCAGGCTTTGACGCACCATTCTCCTTCGGCTCATGCTTCATTGGGGCGCGAGGCGTCTCCGTCCGGGACCCCGAGACTCTGGCGGCCTTGGCCGCCGTATTGGCCGCGCTCGCATTAAGCTCGCGCTTGACGCCTTTCGGTTTGCACTTCGAGCAGAAGCTGGAGCCCCAAAGTTAGGGAGGGTCGCACGCAGTTGAGCAATCGCGACTCCGGAGAGATTCATCTGTCCCATCTGCATTGACTGTCCCACGTTTACGCCACTAGCCACTGGATTCTTGGTTGCCCGTTAAGGGTCATCGACCAGAATCTGGACCGGAGTTGCCGAATCAGGGGCGACTGTTGGGAGACCAGGTTGCGTTTCACCAGATGACGCATGGAGGTTGCGTATCTGTGCAGCCTGGAATCCCAGCAAGTTGGACGCGGCCTTTCGCTCCTGCACGCATGCAGCCGCAGAAGCCTTCAGTCGGTCCAAGACGGTTTGCTGCTGTACTTCAGGCCTGCCTGGAAAGCCCAGGAGAAACGTTCAGACTCATGCCTCGCGTCGTCTTCCGCCTTTTGCTGAATGTGCTGGATAGCCAGGGCTTAAAGGCCTTCACGCTCCACGAGAGCCGCTTCAGCACACGCCGCTTGGATCAGGGCAGCTACGTCCGGCGTATCCTGGACTGGCACTTTCTGAACGACAACACGTTGAGTACTAGCTTCCTGAAACATGCGTTCAGCTCCCAGGGTTCGCTGCTCAGCCTCGCGGATCGGTCGTGCAGCCTCCAGCTTACGCATATACTCAGCTTCCTGCTCGGCGACGCCGAGGCCTTGTTCTCCAGCCTAGCCAGAGTCTCGTGCACCTTGTGCAGCGAGCTCGTGGTCAGCTCATCAGTGCCAGACTTCGCTGACGTACTCGAGCATCCAGACCTGAACGACATAATCGAACGGCCAGAGTGGCTTGAGCGACGTGCTGTCTTGGAAAGCCGTTTAGACGGACGTTGGTGACCACGAGCGTGTCGGCGAGGACGGTGTCTTCTGCGTATGTAGAAGCCCATCTCTCCATCTTCAACGTTACCACCACCAACTTGAGCGGTCATCACCATCGGGCCAGCGTACGGCATACAAGACGCCGCGATGCATACAAGCGCCGTTGAGGATGACCCCGACGAGTTGTTCCTGGACGTGTACGACCCGGACGTAGTGGTGACGTAAGATGCCCCATCCGTCGTGCCGAGTTGACTTTGAACAGAGATTTCTGGACGTACGGGCATCCTGAGCGGACGCATTCCTCGACGTACTCCGACGAATGGAGCGCTGAGGGAAACGAGGCAAGTAGTCTTCTTCACGCGGCGGGTGATACTGCCGGCGCTTGGAATTCGGTTCACCGACTGACGATCCTTCGTTGCTCCTGGCAGGGCGGAAGCTGGTCTGGCGAAGGCGTAGAACGTAGTTCCGGCTAAGCAAACCAAACTCGAAATCCGTCATCAATAAATCTCTATCAGCGTCTTCATCGTGGTATTCCAAGATGGGTGGTCGTTCAGACTCGTCTTGACCTGTCGGCCCTGGACGTATCTTGAACTTAGCTCCCACCATCATCCGACGCCATTCGATCAGTTCGACGGCCAGGGGAGTCGCATCATGTCTCCGACCACCTGCTGAACAAACTCAGGTGCCACCTTAGACAACATCGTCCTGAACCACACCGGGGCCAGGTTGTCGAACTAGACTCCAGCCTCATAGAGCATCGTCTGCAGAATCGCGACACACTCCCTGGGCGAGAACAGTCCAACCGAGATCTGGATGACAGTGAGATTCTGGGCGGTGGTCAAGTCTCGTCGACTCAGGTCCAACTCAGCGATACAGGCTTGAACGGCGGTATCGTTCAGGGTTGCCTGGGCGCTTAGGTACTTGGAAACTTCCAGCATTGCTGAAAGACAAGACAACGGGTCTGGACGAGAATCAGGCCAAGCGTACTCGACGTTCGGCGGGCTCACACGTTCAGACCGGACTTGCCCCCAGCGCGACACTTGCTGAGCCACGTATGCCTTAGCCGCGTGATCTTTCCTCTGCGCGTTCGAGGCCGCGACTTCAGCGGGCCTTTCTGGACGCACATCCTGGGTTGGCATCAGCGAGGCCGGCTTGGACTTGGCTGCTTCAACGGTCTTCCCCGTCACTGTCGTCCTGGACTCCGGACGCGAAGACACTTTCGGGTCCTCAAAGCACCTCGACCTCCTGGATGTCGTCAGCGACGCCTCTTCCGCGACTGCGGGCGCGTCTTCCAGCACCTCCACATCTTGATCTAGTGGGGGAGAGTCCGAAACTCGATCCTCCTCTGGGGTACTTCCACGCTGGCGCCTCCCTCCTACGCCTGGGCGGGTTCATCCTGAACGGACTCACCCTCAACGGCCTCCGGCCGGGCTGGCCGACTTTCAGAGAGTCGCCGTCCTTGGACACTTGGTGCGCGTCTAGGGCAGCAGGCTCTGGAGCCGGCTGGTCTTCGGCCGAAGACCTCTTCTTCTCCTCCTTGGCGACCTTGCGCTTTGCAGCACTTGCCTTCCGAGCCTCCCGGACCACCTATTCCAGGTCCTTCTGCTCCTCCGGCGGCAACCCTTGCGAGCGACGCGACTGGCGAACAGTCAATCCGCGTCCTCCTCCGCGACCTCCTTCGCGCATGTCTTCCTTCCAGCGACCATGGTACATTTGTTAGAAGTTAGCACACCTCACTCTCTTAACCTACTAGAATATAAACAACTCGGTGAAATCCAAAGGCACCAAATCCGGGCACGCGCACCAACTGAGGCGAGGCCGATGAACCTTTTTCGCCCAGGTATATTGCGCAGCCCAACTAGACTTCCTAGAAGTACAGTTGTATTCCTGAACGTACAAGTACGTCCAGGATGGCGGTGTTACCTTGTGTAATCCCTCTGGGTGTCGTTTGCCTTTGATGTTGGACTTGCACCGTATGAGTTGTCGTACGCGTAGTTGGAGTATATGATGCTGATCGCGAAACGGAGGGAGTGCTTGAGGGTGAGGTGAGGGAGTTTGAGGAAATTCAAAGTGAGCGTTGGTGCCGACGACACAGATCGACCAATGCCAAGTTTTTCAGCTATATTTGCCCACATAGCGAGCTGCCAGTCAATCTAAATTTATAACAGTTTGTGATTGGATAATGTCGTATTTCAAGTTTAGAATACGCGATGTAGGCTCATGCAGTTTTGAAACCTAATGCGAACTGCTCGGAACATTGATATTTTTACAGAACTGGATATAACCTCTCCGTGAAGATAAATTTGATCCGTGTCTGACCCCAAAAAAAGGTAGAACCATTTTGCGCCTTGGTTGACCCCAAAAAAGTGTTGCGCCAAAATTGACCGGCGCAGTGGTTGACCCATAAGAAAGGTTATCCTCCAAGACTAAGATCTGCCAGGTAGCTTGTGCTCGCCTCCATTTCAATATTCAACTTGCAGTTGCCTTGAGAGATCTTATACACTTTGCTCTGATGATGGCGCTGTTTCAAAGTACGTAGTAGTTCTATATCAGACGCCGAAGTTGTTTGGTTGTTTAGCTCGCTCGCGTCTTAACGTTAATAAGTTGACGCTGTGGAGATTGTACAAGTTCTTAAACTTCGCAAGTATATCAACTAGTCGCCTTGATCGGTCTTGGCAAATGAGGTCACGTTGCGCGCGCTGCCTGTCGTGTCTCTTTAATGCGAGACGGGATAATAGAAACCCCATGGATTGCTGAGTTCGGCGTAACGACCATCGCAATTGTCATAAAACGCTACTGAAAGCTGATGAAGTTGACTGTGACACCAAGCACATACACGTTTGAGCCATTTGTCCACAAGTCGTCCAAAGCAACCAAATGAACGGACTCTCATATTATAAATAGTTGAAATAAAATTGTTCAATGCCTTCGCAAAATACCGTTATTCCTCGATAAGCTGGCTCCGTCAAATTTTGTTGATGAGCTGGCCCCCCACTCGTTTTTTTTAAGACTAACTGATGAAAGAAAGGAAGGGTCTTCATCGATGAGTTGGCCCCCCTTCCATATATTCCGCCATTAAAATCGTTTTCTGGGAATATTCTACCAATAAAAATTAGAGGTGACTGGTCAAGTTTTCATCGACGAGCTGGCCCGTTTTGGCGAAGTACCACAGGGGTCTAGCTTTTCGTCGAATTCAGTAGGCACGTGGATATCCCGCTGTCAGGACAATAAATGTCTAAATAAAAAGTAAGTCAATGCCGGAAGTTTGAGGTTCTTGCGTGTAGATCGACTTCATTGACGAACACCGTATTTGCTGCGAGACACGGAACTCGAAGCCAGTAAAGCCCCTCGACGAGGTCGACCGAGACGACAATTCTCCCCGAACTTTTCAATACGATGCGCATTTCAGCACCATCAAACAGTACCTTGAACAGACCTCTTCTGTTGATTGCGATCCTGATCAGTTTATGTTGGCAAGGCAACTGATGGAAGATATGTGCAGCGGGGCTGCTGTAGCTTTAGCGTCAGAGGAAGACACAGACTCAGAGAGTCTCTAGTAATATTGATAGCTTGCAAACTCTATACGAGAGTTTGCACGAGTACCTTAACATAGCTAATTAAGGACTTCAAGAGACAGAAATACCTTAAACAAGGCTAGTGAACTCTTAGGCTTCAAATGTGAACTGAATGTATTGTTGTTTATCGCGGCAGAGCCGCCTGTTGTTTGTATGTATAGGACTCACTATCTATCATAGTAGAGCCTAGTCAAATGCATATCCAGTGGTTGTGAGCCACCCACTCCTATCTGGGGTGACCCACGTAACATATGTGTGGAAGCCACTTATGTGTGGCACCTAGCTTGTGTGCATCACACTATTCAATGTAACCCCGTTACACCTTCCCCCACCAGACTGTGGACACCACGTGTCCGCACTCGTCATCGTCTCGATTGAGAAATCTCGACGGCAACGGCCAAGTCGCTTGCCCTCACGAGAGCCCGCTCCAGAACTTTCCAAGTTCAACGAGCACATGGCTCGGAGTCCGCAGGCGTCTTGGTCACTCGACAACAAGAGCGCGCCCGCGTCCCCGGCACCTAGTGCCCCAACGTCCGACCGTAAGGTCTCACCGCGCCCCGCGTCAACGCTCTCGGTGAGAGAGTATCACGCCCTGCAGCAGCGCCGTCTTGCGCTTAGCTCCGAGAGCCCCAGCAGCGCGAACATGGCCCGCCGTGCGGCAGATGACCTCTTTGAGGGCCTCGAGGAGGGGGAGGAGGACGAGGAGCTGGACTACAGCTCCGACACGCCGATGCCTCAGCGAGAGGACTCCCCGCCACCTGCGCGTCCACGCTCGCCGGAGCAGCAACGCCGGGTTCCCAACCCTTTCGTGGACCGCGAGACCACAGCACTTCGTGCTTCGTCTGGTTTGGAGACGGGCGAGATCTCTAACGACCTCGACGAGGCTCAAGAGTGTCAGCTCGAGGGGCAAACTGCCGTTCGTTCGCAACGACCCGAGGCGCGACCGCTAGTGAGCTCTCGACGAGAGTATGGCTTCGTGCCGCTCAACCCGGTGGAGCGCTTGAAGCAGTTTGGCTCGGGGCCATTGCAGAATTGGCGAATCGGGCCGGCGGCCAGTACCAGCGACCAGGTCGCTACTCGTACTGCTCTCCGAGAGAGGCTTCTGACGCCGCAGCAGACCACTCCACAGGAGTATGGGACTCGCCTGTCCGATCAAGCCCGTGGGGCTTCAGTCCCCGCGATGCGGACTATTCCGGTGGTGCTCGGTCCGGGAGAGCTCCTCCGCGAGGACGACGCTCAATTCACGAGCTGGGTTCATCGAACCCGCCGTCTCTCTTCGCTGGAGGCTCTCCGATCTAGCTTCGGCGAAGCTGATGTGCGCTTAGAGCGCCGGCGTCGCTTCGATTTTGCGAAGTTGAAGACGAAACGTCAGGCGGCCGCCTCCAAGTCGCTACAGTCCCTCGGACTCGGCTCATCTGCTCTTAAGAGCGCTGCAGAAACTCACCAAGGTGAGTCGACGGCTGCAGCAGCCCGGGATCGACGCTTGAGCTCAGCGTATGATCCCTCAGCTCCCCTGCCTAGCGGCGGGAAGCGTGAGGCGACCGACTTCGCGGTCGCGGGCTCGCAGAGCGCCTTCGATCGCGGCGATCAAAAGCGTCCACGACGTCAGGGCAGTCTTGCCGGAGGGGTACCTCAAACTCCCACGAGTTCTCTGAGTGCGGGTACCCACGCCACTTCACCAAATATTGGTTATGAGCGCCGCGTCGACGACGCTTTAGGATACGCTCCACATGAAAGTGGCGGTTCCCCTGCTCGTCGAGCAATGCCGGAGGTGGCCGAGCCGCTGCCTGTGGAGGAGGGGCCGGTCCGGCTCCAGGAGTTCGAGCAAGTCCGGGACTCGGTGAGCACCTTGCGCTATGACGTTGCTCGTCATCAGCGGATGCTCGAACGAGCTGGAGGCGACTACGACCATCAAGCGAATGAGATTCGCGAGCTCCAAGAGCGTGTGGCTTGGATCGATGGTCCTCAGTCTGCGACTCAGCGGCTGGATCGCCTTGAACAAGGCTTTGCTCGCCTTGAGCAAGGGTTGGCCCGACTGGACGGTCAGCTTGATCTGCTAGTTCGGCTGCAACAGCCCGGATTGGTGCAGCCACCGCAGGCGCCAGCGCCTGGGAACCCACCTGCGCCGGGTCCCGGTCCGGCGTGAGCAAGCCAACGTAGAACACGGGGTACGTACGCATCTTCTTCGGAAGATTGAGCGTGTACGCCAGGCCCTTCTTGGCCACGACCGTGAACGGTCCCACGAAGCGCGGGCGCAACTTGGTCTGAAGACCGCAGACACTGCATGTGTAGGTAGGTTTTTAGCGTTAAGCAACACGAGGTCCCCGACCTCATAACTCTCAACATTGCCTCTGCCTTTGGCATCCGCATGTTCTTTCTGTTTGTCTTGGCTATCAGCCATTGCGTCACGTACGTGTCGAAGGACACTTAGACGCGTTGACAGGAACTCGTCAACCTGTTTACGAACAGTGAGTGGGGTGACATTAGCAAGCCGATCGGCTATCTCTCCCCCACCAAGCCCAGGACCACGGAGTGGCAGCGTCAGCGGGACGCGCGGGTGGGTGAGGCCGTTCACGTAGAACGGAGTGTAGCCCGTGGAGGCATGCACAGCGTTGTTCAACACAAACTCGACGAGTGGAAGCATAGCGCTCCAATGCTTCGGCGTTTCAGCGCAAATGCTACGAAGAATGTCTTCGACAACGCGATTCACGCGCTCAGTCTGACAGTCGGTCTGCGGATGGTCCGCTGTGGACATGTCCAACTTGGTGCCAAGTACCTTAAAGACAGCGTCCCAAAACTTCCCAGTGAAGCGGGGGTCTCGATCAGAGACAATCGATGCGGGCAGCCCGTGTTGGCGGAAGACCCGATCGAGAAACAGCTTCGCTGTCCCTTCACCGTCCACGGTGTCCGGCACAGCCGCTAGATGAGCCATCTTGCTCAGACGGTCAACAAAGACCACGATGCCCGTGTTACCTTCCGAGTCCTTTGGAAGGCCAAACACGAAGTCTAAACTCATGGACTCCCAACACCCAGAGGGTACAGGCAAGCTTGCCACCGGCGCGGCCGCATGCGGTGAGGGCTTCACCCGCTGACACGTCTCACACGTGCGCACGTACGGGCTCGTCCACTTGTACAGCTTGGGCCACCAATAGGTCCGGCTCACAGAGCTGTAGGTCTTCTCGCGACCGAGGTGGCCGCCAAGCGGTGTATCATGCGCCTCGTAGAGGATACGATACTTCAAATCCTCGTCATGAGGGACCACGACTCGAGGAGTGTCCTCCGCACTCGTGCTGTAGTACAGCAGACCGTCAGCGACGGAGTAACGGTGCAGGCTCGCGCGCAAGCGCGCCGACAATGTCTTGTCCGAGTTTTCAAACTCCTTGCTCCCAAGAGCACGCAGCAGGGCGACACACATGTCGTCTCGCGCATACGCAGCGCGTATCAAGTCCGTCACCGACGAGGTCACCATAGTGACATGAGCAAGCTCATAGTCGGTCGCCGTGACAACGCGTCTGCAAGACCACTCTGCCTGCCAGGCTTGTACTTCACCTCGAAGTTGTACTCCGCGAAGAAGGACAGCCAACGGGCCATCCTTTGCGAGAGGTGAGGCGACTGGGTCGCAGTGCGTAGTGACGCATGATCAGTGAAGATCACAAACGGCTTAGAGCCCAGCAGGTGAACCCTGAACTTGACGAGAGCATACTTCATCGCAAGTAGCTCTTTGTCATGAACTGGATAGTTCTTCTCTGCAGCCTTAAGCTGGCGAGACTCAAACGCTATCACGCGTTCACGCCCTTCGGCGTCTGCTTGGAGCAGAGCACTGCCGATGGCGAAGTCCGATGCGTCACAGACGACACTGAATGGACGTTCAGGGTCTGGCAATGCCAGGATCGGTGCATGAAGGAGACTTTCCTTGACGGCCTCGAAGGCACCTTGATGCTCGGTGTTCCAACACCAGTCCTCATCCTTCTTAAGGAGATTGGACAATGGCCGAGCCATCTCAGCGTAGTTCGCGCTGTACTTGTGCAAGTAGTTGGCGAGGCCAAGCCACTTGCGTAAGTCCTTCTGGTTCTTGGGAACCGGCCAGTCAACGATGGCCTTAACCTTAGCAGGATCTGCTCGAAGGCCGCGCTTCCCAACGAAGCATCCTAAGAAAGGAATTTCTTCAGCGCCGAAGATGCATTTTGATGCGTTAGCATACAGCTTGTTGGTGCGCATGCACTCGAGCACTGCTCGCAAGTGGTCAATGTGGTTCTCCACGTCAGACCGACCGTGCTCCGCACAACTGTGGACGAATATGTCGTCGAAGTACGTTTGAGCAAACGCCCGCAGGGGCCTGAAGAGCTGCGTCACCAGACGATTGAACGTCGCAGGCGCGTTCGACAGCCCTTGGGGCATGACTAGCCACTCCCAGAGCATACCGCTCGGAGTGCTAACCGCTGTCAGCGGAATGTCACTCGCTCGCATGAGCAACTGGTAATAACCATCGACCAAGTCGAGCGCACTGTACATCGTGCAGCCAACCATATTGTTCTGCAGAACATCCTTCCTAGGAATCGGCGTCTGTGCCGGAATGGTGGCAGCGTTGAGCTTATTGAAAGCATGAACGATGCGCCACTTGCCATTAGCTTTCTGACACAGAACGTAGGCGTCGAGTGCGGAGACTTGCTCTCACGCACCATGCCCGCCGCGTGCTTGGCACTGAAGAACGCGTTAATGCGTCGCACTGCTCCTTCGGTAAGGACCACTGCCTCGTTACGCAGTATTTGGTTCCAGGAACCAAGTCAATCTCATGACGGACACCTCGATCCGGAGGTAAGCCAGTGGGCGGGTCATTCGAGACCACATCCTGGAACTCCTTAACCAAAGGATAAAACGGATCCGATGGGTCCTTCAGGATAGAAGATCCACTTCTCGCACTGAGTGCCTCCTTCGTGTCCTCAAGGACAGCTTCATCCATAAGCGACGAGGAGTTCAATTCCTCCTCCGGTCGTATCATGACCACTTCGGCGAGCGCGCCAGCCTTTAAGGCATCCCCAAAGTCGGGAATGGACATCTCGTCCAGCTCTAGCAGAGCAGCCACCGTCGGAATAGCCTCGAGGCTGACGTTGCCCTCGGCTTCACCAGTCACTCCATCAACGAGTGTGTATAGCTGCTCGCTATCATCGTCCACGACGGACACGTCCTGTACCAGGACCGACGCCTTGCGTCTCGCAGTCGCCATCTGGCGTCGCTGCCGCCTCCTCGCGGAAGCTGTACGCCTCGGAGAGGCCAGCGTGTTCAGACTGAAAGTCTCGTCAGGTGTCGCCACCTCTTGCTGCTCTGATTGAGCCGGCGTGGAGCCGCAACGCTCACAGCCCTCGCCCAGTGGGTTAGGTGCCACTCCACCCGCATCGTCAGGGTCCTCCCCTTGATGCCTCGGCTCACAGCCGACCACGCCATCAGTGGCATGCAGCGATGCTGCACTCTCGTGGCGAGCACCGCTCAGCGGGTTACGTGCCGCTCCACGCGCATCACTAGGGCCATGCCCAAGATGCCTCGACGAACTGTCGACCATGCCATTACCGGCATGCAGCGATGCTGCGCTGAAGCCACGAGCATCGCTCAGCGGGTTACGTGCCGCTCCACGCGCATCACTATGGCCATGCCCAAGATGCCTCGACTCAGTGTCGACCCCGCCATTACCGGCAGGCAGTGATGACTCGCAGTCACTCGGAGTCTCACTCAGTGGGTTACGTGCCACTCCACGTCCAGCCCACGAGCAGTGCTCGGGACTCGCGTCTTCGACGCCAGTGTCCATTAACTCGGACACTCCAATGTCCAGCACATTGACCGACTCGGTCCAGTGCCCGCGCCAATAGCGCTTTTGCTTCCTAGCAGAGGTGGGTTCATGACTCGCCAATGCTCCCCTAGGAGGCAAGCGCGTAGCGCCTAAGGTCTTCGACCGCCAGTCGATCCATGCTTCATGGCGCTCCAGCCATGCCATGCCGAGGATGAGGTCGTACCTCGAATCCAGGTCGATGACCAAACAGCGTTCAACGCTATCGAAGTCCAGAAACTTCACGCCCAGGTTCACAGGAACCTTGGGCACCGTGACACGGGTCCCCGTCGCAAGACGGACGGTGACGATGTCACTCGAACGCGCCTTCAGCGCCTCAGCGTACTGCTGACTTCCTTCCATCGTGGAGCGCCGAGCATAGTTGCCCGACGCTCCGGAGTCGATAAGGATCTTCCATGGCTTCTCAAAGCCCTTCACGGTCGCTTCCACGACCAGCAAGCCCGGCTTGCATACACATTCCGTGTTGTTAGAGAGCACGGTGCTCTTTGGGGCTAAGCCCTGCCGACCTCCTCCCTGAGGCTCAACAGAACTCAGTTCTTCTTCCCCAGCAGGGCGCCCCGCGCCTACTGGGACTTGGCGTTTCCCCGCCACGAGCCAGGCTTCTGCTCAGAAGCGGAGGTTCGGCTCGACGGAGCCTGGCGCTGCTTGCGCAGCGGGCAACCCGGACGCAGGTGTTGCGTGCTGCCGCACACATAGCATCGACGGATGCCGATACGCTGCTCAGCAGCCTGAAGCTCGGCTTCCTCATCTTCAGCGTAGCTGAGGTCCATAGGCACTGCGCCATTGGACGCATCAGAAGCTCCGGAAGAGCTGGCTTGGGAAGCCGTCCAACCAAGTCGCGCCGACTTGAAGTTGAACTCGGCGTTCAACGCCACGTTCACGGCTTCCTCAAAAGAGGTCGGGTGAACACGGAAGACTTCCGTCCTGGCCACGCCAGTGCGAAGGCCTCCCATGAAGACGGTCACCGCGACCACTTCAGGAAGAGGATCCGCCGCCATGCCGGCGAGAAGAGTTCTCAACTCCTGGACGAAGACCAACAATTCCTTCTTACCCTGACGGGTAGACAGGAAGCGTGACCTCACGCGATACGCCTGGTTAGGCGGCGAGAACACTCGCGAAAGCTGGGCCTTCAGCTGATCCCAAGAAGGGAACGCAGTGTCCACAGACGTGCCACACGTCAGGGCCCACTCTCGCGCTCGGCCACCGAGCTTGGAGATCGCAAGCGCCACGCGCTGCTGTTCGGTCTTGAGCATGGCGGACGCCATGGCCATTTCGACCTCTCTGATCCAGAGCAAAAGGCTTTCGCCTTCCTTGCCCTCGAAGGTCTTGACGCTCACCATGAGCGGTTTAGCTCGTGGAGCATCGTCCGATGCAGGCCTAGGCGTCACAGACGCCGCGGCCGCAGTCATCTTCTGCTGGACGTGCTCCAACAGAGCATTCTCATACTGAGAAAACGCCTCCAGACGCGCGTTCACCGCGTCGGGGCCTTGCGAAGCAAGATGGGCCACACCTTCCGGGCCGATCAAGGACATCAGCTTATTAAAGCCCGTCCTGTTGGTTCGGGGGTAAGTGGGCAAATTGCTCCATCCTCACAGAGGGACAGTCGTAAGACTCAGGTGTCGGATTGACTACAAGTGCTACCAAGTGCAGCGGGGCTGCTGTAGCTTTAGCGTCAGAGGAAGACACAGACTCAGAGAGTCTCTAGTAATATTGATAGCTTGCAAACTCTATACGAGAGTTTGCACGAGTACCTTAACATAGCTAATTAAGGACTTCAAGAGACAGAAATACCTTAAACAAGGCTAGTGAACTCTTAGGCTTCAAATGTGAACTGAATGTATTGTTGTTTATCGCGGCAGAGCCGCCTGTTGTTTGTATGTATAGGACTCACTATCTATCATAGTAGAGCCTAGTCAAATGCATATCCAGTGGTTGTGAGCCACCCACTCCTATCTGGGGTGACCCACGTAACATATGTGTGGAAGCCACTTATGTGTGGCACCTAGCTTGTGTGCATCACACTATTCAATGTAACCCCGTTACAATATGGATCTTGGACGATCTTGGACACGAAGCTTGGACGAAGCGGAGAGAGGGACGTCGCAGACGGCGGGACCGGAGCGAAGACACTTGAGGGGTAGAATGAAGATTCGAAAGTGATTGATTGATCGGAGCTTACACTGTCTTCACTACCTAGTCTGCATCCAATCATTTGGTGCATCCAATCACCAACACTCTGTACTCGTCCAATCATCCTACTCGTCTAATCATCGGTGGCGTAAACAACGTACCATAATCATCGCGGGATCGTATTGGACCGGTTCGGGTTAACCGGTTAATGGGTACAACTGGTACACAGTACCCAAAACCGGCAACCCTCAATACGCCCCCTCAATGCGAACACGCGTGGATGCCGAGAGCAGCCGTCAGGTCCGTGTGGCGAGGTCCCGGGAGCGCCTTCGTCATGATGTCTGCCAGCATCACAGAAGTCTCGCAATACTCGAGCTTCACTTCACCACGCTTGACTTCGTCGCGGATGTGGTGGTACTTGATGTCGATGTGCTTGGCGCGGCCGTGGTTCACTGGATTCTTCGTCATCTTGATGCACGACTGGTTGTCTTCGCGAATCTTGAGCTCGGATACCAGAATCTCGCACAGCAGGCGATGAATCCACTTGCCTTCTTGAATCGCCAGGCTGAGCGCGATGTACTCTGCTTCGCTTGTAGACAGCGAAACACTTGACTGCTTCTTGCTACCCCAACTCACTGGCGCACCCATCAGCATGAACGTGTAGCCGGAAGTCGACTTGCGATCCGCGAGGTCGCCAGCCCAGTCCGCATCGGAGTAACCGCGAAAGTCAACGTCGTCACCCGGCTTGAAGCAGATACCATGCGTCTTGGTGCCTTGCAGGTATCGAAAGATACGCTTGACGCAACCCAGTGTTCCTCTTGAGGGTTTTCCATGAAGCACGACACATAGCCAACAGCGTACGCAGTGTCCGGGCGCGTGGCAGTCATGAGGTGCATCAGGGCACCAACGGCTTCGCGAAACGGAGCATTCACCTTGGTCGCTGCGTCGCTTGGAACCAGTCGAGTGCTCATGTCGACGGGACTCACCACGGCCTTGCACTCGTCCATGCCGAAGCGCTTGAGAATGTCATCCACATAGCGCCGCTGGCACATCATCACACTGCCGTCCGGGCCGTCCACCAACTCGATCCCAAGAACAAACGCGCACTTGCCGCTGTCGGTCATCTCGAAGCGAGTCTTGAGGTCCTTCTTCGTGCGTGCGATCAGCTCGGGTGAACTTCCGGTAATCAGCACGTCGTCCACGTTACCAGCACGAGCACGCAGTAACCATCGACAACCTTGATGTAGAGGCATGGGTCGAAGACCGACACTTGAAAGCCAATGGAGCACACGAACTCGTCGAACGTCTCGTTCCAAACGCGAGAAGCTTGCTTGAGACCGTAGATCGCCTTCACCAGTTCCAGGCAGTCGAAGTCACCATCCAGCTCGACGCCTTCAGGAACCACGCAGAACACCAGCTCCTTCATTATCCCGTATAGGAACGCAGTCACCACGTCGAGTTCGTCGAGAGGCCAGCCGAAGTACTTGGCGATCGCGATGATCATGCGCAGCGTCACGTACTTGACCACGGGCGAGAACGTCTCCGTGTAGTCAATGCCGTACTTCTGCTTGAAACCTTTGGCCACGAGGCGCGCCTTGTACTTCTCGATCGATCCGTCCGCTCTGCGCTTGATCTTGAACACCCACTTGGTGCCGATGGCGCGCTGTCCGTTGGGTAACTTGGCAGCACGAAACACACCACGAAGTCGCATCGAGTTGAGTTCCGCGCGAATCGCCTTGCGCCAATGCACTTGATCAGGGCCGTTGACAGCTTCTTGAAACGTCGTCGGCTCCGATAAGTCTGCTGCTTCGACGGCGTTGGCACTGGCGCGCCAAAACACCGGTGGAGTCGAATCATCGTCTTCATCTTGGTCTCCAGACTTTTTTCTTCATCTCCGTAGGCTCGGTGCGAAGAGGAGTCGCTCGGCGCACTTGCTTCTTCCAGTCCAGGTCGATGACGCACAGCGCGCGGTCGACTGGCAGCTTCATCTTCGTCTCTTGGGCGATTCTTGCGCTTCCCTGCCTGCTTGTACTCCGTCTGGCGCGAACCGTCGTCGTCGATGTCGAGCGAATCGAAGTCCAGATCGTCGACATCTTCATCGGAAATCGCCGGAGAAAGTCCAAAGGTCGACTCATCGAAATTGACATCGCGACTGATAACCACCTGCCCCGCCTCGAAGTCATAAAGTCGATACGCCTTGGACACTTCTTCGTAACCGAGGAACAGTCCGGCGCGAGCCTTGGGATCCCACTTCAGCCGCTTCTCCTTCGGAGTCAGGATGTACGTCCGACAGCCGAACACACGTATGTGCTTCACACTCGGCTTTGACTTGTACACGATCTCGAAGGGAGTCTTGTGCTCGATCTTGGGTGACGGCAGGCGGTTCTTCACGTAGATGGCCGTCATGGCCGCCTCAGCCCAGAAACACTTGTCCAGCTTGGCGTGATGCAGCATGCTGCGGCCGATCGTGACGATAGTCCGGATGGCTCGCTCTGCCGTGCCGTTCGTCTGGTGCGCGTACGGAACCGTGGTTTGCTGCTCGATGCCTTCGTCTTCGTAGAAGTCCTTGAGCGAGTTGGTCGCAAACTCACGAGCTCCGTCGTGCCGCACAAACTTGACCTTCTTGCCGAACTGCTTCTGCACCTTCATGATGTACGTCTTGATGCAATCTTCGCTCTCCGACTTGGCACGCAGGCAGAAACCCTTCATGCATCCGCTGACTTCGTCCACGATCAGCAGCAGGTACTTGCTGCCACCAAGTGAGTTTTCCTCCATGGGTCCGCAGATGTCGAAGTGGAGCAGCTCGAACGTGTCGTAACGACGCTTGTCACGGTTGCTTGGAAACGGTTTTTGAACCATCTTCCCTTGCTGGCATCCGCGACACAGACTTGGTCCGCTCGACTTGGAAGGTGCCTTCGCGTCCTTGATCATGTGGTTGTCGACCATCTTGCGAAGCACTTCGACTGGAGCGTGACCCATGCGCGCGTGCAGGTCGACAATCTTGCCACTCGTCGCCGCATTCGCCGATCGCTGAGGCGTCATCAGCCAGTAGAGTCCATCCACGAGGTTTGCCGTCGCCACCACTTGCTTGGAGCCCTTGTGCGCAATCTGCATCTTGGTGCCGTCGAATATCACTTGAAACTTGCCACTTTTGTTGATCTGCGGTACCGAAAGCAGATTCTTGCTCATGCTTGGCACGTACAGCGCGTTCTTGATCTCGATCTCGCGCTCGTCGCCGTTGGGCAGGACCACTTGTTCCACGATGGCCCCCACACCCATGATGGCCGCCTTGTTGCCGTCGGCCACCGAAAGTTCGCCTTCGTTCCGCTCAATCAAATGGGCGAACTTGGCCTTGTCGTTGCAGATGTGGTGCGTTGCGCCGCTGTCGATCGCCCACATCCCGAGCATATCCTTGCTCGTCGAAATATCACACTCCAGTGAAGCCGCGAACGCAACTCGATCAAAGCCGTAGTCGTAGTTGTTGTCGTCGTTTCGCCACTGGGCAGTGTTGGCCCCGCGTCCACGGCCGTTGCCGCCGCGTCTTGGGCCCCGATTCTCGTCCTTCTGCTTGGTCCAGCACTTGTCAATTATGTGCCCCACTTTTCCGCAATACGTACACTCGCGAGACTCTCGGTCGGTGTTGAACGCCTTGGCCGCGTTCTCCGTTTTCACCGTCGCCGTCTTCTCGCCTTGCCGCTTGATGTGCTCATTCGTGAGCACCTTCACAACGTCTTGCGACCGCAGTTCAGCGCTGCTCATCTCCAGGTTGAGCACGACCGGGTCGTTCTCGTAGCTCTTGGGGAGGCTGCGCAACAAGCAGATCGCCACGTCTTCATCCTCCATCTTGGCGCCGATGCTGCTGAGCTTGGCGCTGATGTTGAGGACCTCGTTGCAATGATGCAAGACGTTGCCGCCTTCCGACATATCCATGCTGAAGAGTTGGCGCTTCAGGTAGATTCGTCCAGCCTTCTGCGAACCACCGTACAGCGTCTTCAGGCGCGACCAGGCAACCCACGCTTCCTCGCAGTCGTCGACCACATGGTGGTAGTCCGCGTCCATGTGGAGCAACATCAGTCCGAACGCGATGTTGCTCGACTTGACATAGTCGTCCTTGGCCCGCGAGTCCGTGAAGCTTGGCGTCGTCTCGCGGTTGACCACATGCCACGTCGACTTGGTCAGGAACACGCCACGCATGTAGCGGTTCCACGTCGCGTAGTTGTCCCCGTTGAACTTGTCAATGGTGACCTTGGTCGAGGCGTCTTGGGCAGAGGGCATGGTGCTTGGGCTCATAACCTGATGGAAGGTATGGATCTTGGACACGAAGCTTGGACGAAGCGGAGAGGGGGACGTCACAGACGGCGGGACCGGAGCGGAGACACTTGAGGGGTAGAATGAAGATTCGAAATGATTGATTGATCGGAGCTTACACTGTCTTCACTACCTAGTCTGCATCCAAGCATTTGGTGCATCCAATCACCAACACTCTGTACTCGTCCAATCATCCTACTCGTCTAATCATCGGTGGCGTAAACAACGTACCATAATCATCGCGGGATCGTATTGGACCGGTTCGGGTTAACCGGTTAATGGGTACAACTGGTACACAGTACCCAAAACCGGCAACCCTCAATAGCAACCCACTACGCAACAGTTCCAACTCCCAAATTTTTGGAAAAGTCCCTGTTGGCAACCGTCAACTCGGCAGACCCTGAATGCACAGTCTAATTGCTCAGTGTAGCCTAGTGTTTTACACTCCTGCGCAGTTCAGTGTGTTTACCGTTGTACAGGACCGCCATCTGTGGATAGAAAAACGCTTGACTCGCACCGCATAATGCTCAAGTGGCACCGAAACTGCGGGGCAGCACCCGAAACGTGGCGAAATGACACACTTTGCGGTAGCAACACAAAACGATTGCCGGGTTTTGCCATCTGCGCATTCTCTGAACCAACGCACAAACGGGCTTTACAGCTGCTCCAAGCAGCCAACCAGCGCTCGTGGAGACGGCGTGTAACAGCCTGCCGACCGACCGGCAGCCATACGCCGACCTTCCTGCTGATAACGCGAGGCAAACATGCCCAAACGTTTGCTTGGCGAGAGCTAGCACTCGACCTCGATGCGGAGGACGCGGACACTCTGCTGAGCGAGATGTGGTCGTATGAGATCACGAAGAGCAACGCCATGATCTGCACGGCCTGCTCGGACCCGCAGCCCCATCTGATGCGCTATCGGTTGCTGGCATGCATCTCTAAAGCTTGCGCTTCTGCTGGCGTGTGTGGCGAGGCAAGACGCTGACTTGTCTGAAAAGCGACGAGGTGTCTATCTGCGAGTTCGGCGACACCCACCTAAAAAAAAGAAGCTAACGGGCACGCAAAAGGAGTTCTGCCGTGATCTGACCAACCACTACCTCCGCCCCATGAGAATTCGACACGCAATGGCTCGGAAATTTGAGACCGCACTGGAGAAGCTCCCAGCATTGACTACGGTCCAAAACTTAATGAACCACTACTCGGTATCATGAAGGGCCGTGGGACGAGGCCCTTCACGGATGAGGTGCCCAGTGGAGTGGAAGACAGTGACGGGGTTGACGATGGGCCACTGGACGAGGCGAACTTGCCATTTTCGAGCTTCATTGAGCGTCGAACCGTCGGGAGGGAGGACACAATTCTCGCCGGGACGACCGCTCCGTTGCTGGAAGTCGTCGCTAAGCGACTAGTGAACCGTGTCGTGGAATATCTGGCGCTGACGGCGAACTACGAGACGTTTTGGTTGTCTCGCTCCGTCCTTTGGCCGGAGTACCGCGGGTTAGTGATGGCGTTTGAAGCGGCAGAACGGAGGAAACAGGATCTGCCTGCGTTAAAGGCAGAGTGCTCGTCTTATTGAGGCCAACGCCGAGGTGGACGAGGACGAAGTTCTGATGATCTAGTTGCGGTGGAAATATTCTTGTGTCGGGAAAAGTCATGGAGAGTCGTCGTGTAACGGGACGATCTCCCGTTACAAAAGTAGGTAAAAGTCACAGTCCAAATAGGCTGTGACTTGGCACTCTGTCATTGGACAGAAGTCGCCCTTTAGTATGCATATTGGCCAGTTAGCGTGCAACACCTGAACCGGTGGCTAGCAGCTAAGCTCGGCTTATGTACGGTTTTGCGACCGTACTTTAATATCACCGAGAGTCAATTTTGCTTATAATCCACGTGTCTTGGCCTAACGCCGAAGACATAGCTTCCTCAAAACAACGGCGAAAGCTTACGTATCGGTAGCCTTTGGCCCCGTTACACCTGGTAGCACTTTGTAGTCCTTCCAACGACCACGAACGATGAGCGCGTCAACGATCGAAGGAACGTCGGGTGCGCGACTGGAACACGAGCAGTTCCCCCACCTGACCCAATTCGAGTGGGAGGGGCTACACCACCTCTCACAAGTCTCCGGCGAAGCAGTGATCACCGCACTGCTGTCCACGGGGACGGAACAACAGCATCGCCTTGCAGCTCAAGAGTTCATGGCGCGCGAGCTTGCAGACGCACGTTGGCAAGCGCTGCAGCGGGGCTGCAATTGCTTTAGCGTAGAGGAAGACACAGACTCAGAGAGTCTCTAGTACTATTGATAACCTTACGCTCTATACAAGAGCTATACCGAGTACCGTAAGATAACTACTTACGGACTCCAAGAGACAGAAGTACCTTAAACAAGGCTAATGAACTCTTAGGCTTCAAATGTGAACTGCATGTATTGTTGTTAGTCGCGGCAGAGCCGCCTGTTGTCTGAATGTATAGGACTCACTATCTATCATAGTAGAGCCTAGTCTAATGCATATGGGTGGCTCTCAAGTCACCTACTGATCTAATATGAACTAAAGGGTGTGTGTGTGCAACACATAACTCGTGTGACACACACTTATTTGATGTAACCCCGTTACACCTTCCCCCACCAGACTGTGGACACCACGTGTCCGCACTCGTCATCGTCTCGATTGAGAAATCTCGACGGCAACGGCCAAGTCGCTTGCCCTCGCGAGAGCCCGCTCCAGAACTTTCCAAGTTCAACGAGCGCATGGCTCGGAGTCCGCAGGCGTCTTGGTCATTCGACAACAAGAGCGCGCCCGCGTCCCCGGCACCTAGTGCCACAACGTCCGACCGTAAGGTCTCGCCGCGCCCCGCGTCAACGCTCTCGGTGAGAGAGTATCACGCCCTGCAGCAGCGCCGTCGTGCTCCTAGCTCCGAGAGCCCCAGCAGCGCGAACATGGCCCGCCGTGCGGCAGATGACCTCTTTGAGGGCCTCGAGGAGGGGGAGGAGGACGAGGAGCTGGACTACAGCTCCGACACGCCGATGCCTCAGCGAGAGGACTCCCCGCCACCTGCGCGTCCACGCTCGCCGGAGCAGCAACGCCGGGTTCCCAACCCTTTCGTGGACCGCGAGACCACAGCACTTCGTGCTTCGTCTGGTTTGGAGACGGGCGAGATCTCTAACGACTTCGACGAGGCTCAAGAGCGTCAGCTCGAGGGGCAAATGCTCGTTCGTTCGCAACGACCCGAGGCGCGACCGCTAGTGAGCTCTCGACGAGAGTATGGCTTCGTGCCGCTCAACCCGGTGGAGCGCTTGAAGCAGTTTGGCTCGGGGCCATTGCAGAGTTGGCGAATCGGGCCGGCGGCCAGTACCAGCGACCAGGTCGCTACTCGTACTGCTCTCCGAGAGAGGCTTCTGACGCCGCAGCAGACCACTCCACAGGAGTATGGGACTCGCCTGTCCGATCAAGCCCGTGGGGCTTCGGTCCCCGCGATGCGAACTATTCCGGTGGTGCTCGGTCCGGGAGAGCTCCTCCACGAGGACGACGCCCAATTCACGAGCTGGGTTCATCGAACCCGCCGTCTCTCTTCGCTGGAGGCTCTCCAATCTAGCTTCGACGAAGCTGATGTGCGCTTAGAGCGCCGGCTTCGCTTCGATTTTGCGAAGCTGAAGACGAAACGTCAGGCGGCCGCCTCCAAGTCGCTACAGTCCCTCGGACTCGGCTCATCTGCTCTTAAGAGCGCTGCAGGAACTCACCAAGGTGAGTCGACGGCTGCAGCAGCCCGGGATCGACGCTTGAGCTCAGCGTATGATCCCTCAGCTCCCCTGCCTAGCGGCGGGAAGCGTGAGGCGACCGACTTCGCGGTCGCGGGCTCGCAGAGCGCCTTCGATCGCGGCGATCAAAAGCGTCCACGACGTCAGGGCAGTCTTGCCGGAGGGGTACCTCAAACTCCCACGAGTTTTTCTGAGTGCGGGTACCCACGCCACTTTACCAAATATTGGTTATGAGCGCCGCGTCGACGACGCTTTAGAATACGCTCCACATGAAAGTGGCGGTTCCCCTGCTCGTCGAGCAGCGCCGGCGGCGCCCGTGTCCTCGCACGGTGAGGAACCTGTCCGTCCTGAGGAGTTGGAGAGCTTGGAGAGATCGCTGAGCGACGTGCGTCAGACCCTGGAGCGCCACGGGCGGAGGCTTGATCAAGCCGAGAGGGAGTCTGACACCACCGTGAATGAGATCCGCGATCTCCGGGAACGTCTCCAGTGGTGTGAGGCTGCTGAGTCGGCGACTCAACGCCTGGCGCGCCTTGAGCAAGGTTTCGCGCGGCTGGAAGGTCAGGTCGACCTGTTGCTGCGACTTCAGCAGGGCGCTGTGGCTCCGCCACGCTGGGCGCCAGCTCCTGAGAACCCACATGGGCCGGGTCCCGGTACGGCTTGAGCAAGCCCACGTAACACACGGGGTGTGTGCGCATCTTCTTCGGAAGGTTGAGCGTATACGCTAGGCCCTTCTTGGCCACGACCGTGAACGGTCCCACGAAGCGCGGGCGCAACTTGGTCTTGAAGACCGCAGACACTGCATGTGTAGGTAGGTTTTTAGCGTTAAGCAACACGAGGTCCCCGACCTCATAACTTTCAACATTGCCTCTGCCTTTGGCATCCGCTTGTTCCTTTTGCTTGTCTTGGCTTTCAGCCATAGTGTCACGCACGTGTCGAAGGACACTTAGACGCGTTGACAGGAACGCGTAACGCGTCAACCTGTTTACGAACAGTGAGTGGGCTGATATCAGCAAGCCGATCGCTAACTCTCCCCCACCAAGCCCAGGACCACGGAGTGGCAGCGTCAGCGGGACGCGCGGGTGAGTGAGGCCGTTCACGTAGAACGGAGTGTAGCCCGTGGAGGCATGCACAGCGTTGTTCAACGCAAACTCGACGAGTGGAAGCATAGCGCTCCAATGCTTCGGCGTTTCAGCGCAAATGCTACGAAGAATGTCTTCGACAACGCGATTCACGCGCTCAGTCTGACCGTCGGTCTGCGGATGGTCCGCCGTGGACATGTCCAACTTGGTGCCGAGCACCTTAAATATACCGTCCCAAAATTTCCCAGTGAAGCGGGGATCTCGATCCGAGACAATCGAAACGGGCAGGCCATGCTGGCGGAAGACCCGATAAACAGACTTGCTGTCCCTTCACCGTCAACGGTGTCCGGCACTGCCGCTAGATGAGCCATCTTGCTCAGACGGTCAACGAAGACCACAATCCCAGTGTTGCCTTCCGAATCCTTCGGAAGGCCGAACACAAAGTCCAAACTCATGGACTTCCAGCGGGTACAGGCAAACTTGCCAGCGGCGCAGCCGCATGCGGGGAGGGCTTCACCCGCTGACACGTCTCACACGTGCGCACATACGTGCTCGTCCATTTATACAGCTTGGGCCACCAATAGGTCCGGCTCACAGAGCTGTAGGTCTTCTCGCGACCGAGGTGGCCGCCAAGCGGTGTATCATGCGCCTCGTAGAGGATACGATACTTCAAATCCTCGTCATGAGGGACCACGACTCGAGGAGTGTCCTCCGCACTCGTGCTGTAATACAGCATCCCATCAGCGATGGAGTAGCGGTGCAGGCTCGCGCGCAAGCGCGCCGACAATTTCTTGTTCGAGTTTTCAAACTCCTTGCTCCCAAGAGCACGCAGCAGGGCGACACACATGTCGTCTCGCGCATACGCAGCGCGTATCAAGTCCGTCATCGACGAGGTCACCATCGTGACATGAGCAAGCTCATAGTCCGGTCGCCGTGACAACGCGTCTGCAAGACCATTCTGCCTGCCAGGCTTGTACTTCACCTCGAAGTTGTACTCCGCGAAGAAGGACAGCCAACGGGCCATCCTTTGCGAGAGGTGAGGCGACTGGGTCGCAGTGCGTAGTGACGCATGATCAGTGAAGATCACAAACGGCTTAGAGCCCAGCAGGTGAACCCTGAACTTGACGAGAGCATACTTCATCGCAAGTAGCTCTTTGTCATGAACTGGATAGTTCTTCTCTGCAGCCTTAAGCTGGCGAGACTCAAACGCTATCACGCGTTCACGCCCTTCGGCGTCTGCTTGAAGCAGAGCGCTGCCTATGGCAAAGTCCGATGCGTCACAGACGACACTGAATGGACGTTCAGGGTCTGGCAATGCCAGGATCGGTGCATGAAGGAGACTTTCCTTGACGGCCTCGAAGGCACCTTGATGCTCGGTGTTCCAACACCAGTCCTCATCCTTCTTAAGGAGATTGGACAATGGCCGAGCCATCTCAGCGTAGTTCGCGCTGTACTTGTGCAAGTAGTTGGCGAGGCCAAGCCACTTGCGTAAGTCCTTCTGGTTCTTGGGAACCGGCCAGTCAACGATGGCCTTAACCTTAGCAGGATCTGCTCGAAGGCCGCGCTTCCCAACGAAGCATCCTAAGAAAGGAATTTCTTCAGCGCCGAAGATGCATTTTGATGCGTTAGCGTACAGCTTGTTGGTGCGCATGCACTCGAGCACTGCTCGCAAGTGGTCAATGTGGTTCTCCACGTCAGACCGACCGTGCTCCGCACGACTGTGGACGAAGATGTCGTCGAAGTACGTTTGAGCAAACGCCCGCAGGGGCCTGAAGAGCTGCGTCACCAGACGATTGAACGTCGCAGGCGCGTTCGACAGCCCTTGGGGCATGACCAGCCACTCCCAGAGCATACCGCTCGGAGTGCTAACCGCTGTCAGCGGAATGTCACTCGCTCGCATGAGCAACTGGTAATAACCATCGACCAAGTCGAGCGCACTGTACATCGTGCAGCCAACCATATTGTTCTGCAGAACATCCTTCCTAGGAATCGGCGTCTGTGCCGGAATGGTGGCAGCGTTGAGCTTATTGAAAGCATGAACGATGCGCCACTTGCCATTAGGCTTTCTGACACAGAACGTAGGCGTCGAGTGCGGAGACTTGCTCTCACGCACCATGCCCGGCGCGTGCTTGGCACTGAAGAACGCGTCAATGACGTCGCACTGCTCCTTCGGTAAGGGCCACTGCCTCGTTACGCAGTAGTTGGTTCCAGGAACCAAGTCAATCTCATGACGGACACCTCGATCCGGAGGTAAGCCAGTGGGCGGGTCATTCGAGACCACATCCTGGAACTCCTTAACCAAAGGATAGAACGGATCCGAAGGGTCCTTCAGGATCGAAGATCCACTTCTCGCACTGAGTGCCTCCTTCGTGTCCTCAAGGACAGCTTCATCCATAAGCGACGAGGAGTTCAATTCCTCCTCCGGTCGTATCATGACCACTTCGGCGAGCGCGCCAGCCTTTAAGGCATCCCCAAAGTCGGGAATGGACATCTCGTCCAGCTCTAGCAGAGCAGCCACCGTCGGAATAGCCTCGAGGCTGACGTTGCCCGGCTTCACCAGTCACTCCATCAACGAGTGTGTATAGCTGCTCGCTATCATCGTCCACGACGGACATGTCCTGTACCAGGACCGACGCCTTGCGTCTCGCAGTCGCCATCTGGCGTCGCTGCCGCCTCCTCGCGGAAGCTGTACGCCTCGGAGAGGCCAGCGTGTTCAGACTGAAAGTCTCGTCAGGTGTCGCCACCTCTTGCTGCTCTGATTGAGCCGGCGTGGAGCCGCAACGCTCACAGCCCTCGCCCAGTGGGTTAGGTGCCACTCCACCCGCATCGTCAGGATCCTCCCCTTGATGCCTCGGCTCACAGCCGACCACGCCATCAGTGGCATGCAGCGATGCTGCGCTCTCGTGGCGAGCACCGCTCAGCGGGTTACGTGCCGCTCCACGCGCATCACTAGGGCCATGCCCAAGATGCCTCGACGAACTGTCGACCATGCCATTACCGGCAGACAGTGATGACTCGCAGTCACTCGGAGTCTCACTCAGTGGGTTACGTGCCACTCCACGTCCAGCCCACGAGCAGTGCTCGGGACTCGCGTCTTCGACGCCAGTGTCCATTAACTCGGACACTCCAATGTCCAGCACATTGACCGACTCGGTCCAGTGCCCGCGCCAATAGCGCTTTTGCTTCCTAGCACAGGTGGGTTCATGACTCACCAAAGCTCCACTAGGAGACAAGCGCGTAGCGCCTAAGGTCTTCGACCTCCAATCGATCCATGGCTCATGGCGCTCCAGCCATGCCATGCCTAGGATGAGGTCATACCTCGAATCCAGGTCGATGACGAGACAACGTTCAACGCTATCGAAGTCCAAGAACTTCACGCCCAGGTTCACGGGAACCTTGGCCACCGTGACACGAGTTCCGGTCGCGAGACGGACCGTGACAATGTCACTCCTATGCGCCTTCAGTGCTTCAGCGTATTGCTGACTTCCTTCCATCGTGGAGCGCCGAGCATAGTTGCCCGACGCTCCGGAGTCGATAAGGATCTTCCATGGCTTCTCAAAGCCCTTCACGGTCGCTTCCACGACCAGCAAGCCCGGCTTGCATACACGTTCCGTGTTGTTAGAGAGCACGGTGCTCTTTGGGGCTAAGCCCTGCCGACCTCCTCCCTGAGGCTCAACAGAACTCAGTTCTTCTTCCCCAGCAGGGCGCCCCGCGCCTACTGGGACTTGGCGTTTCCCCGCCCAGCTTCGGCTCAGAGGTCGAGTCTCGGCTCGAGGGAGCCTGGCGCTGCTTGCGCAGCGGACAACCTGGACGCAGGTGTTGGGTGCTCCCACACACATAGCATCGACGGATGCCCGTGCGCTGCTCCGCAGCCTGAAGCTCAGCTTCTTCGTCTTCAGCATAGCTGAGGTCCATCGGGACGGCGCCGTTCGATGCGTCCGAGGATCCGGAAGCGCTGGCTTGAGAAGCCGTCCAACCAAGTCGGGCTGACTTGAAGTTGAACTCGGCGTTCAACGCCACGTTCACAGCCTTTTTAAAAGAGGTAGGCTGAACACGGAAGACCGCCGTCCTGGCCACGCCAGTGCGCAGACCTTCCATGAAGACGGTCACAATGACCTCCTCGGGAAGAGAGTCCGCTGGCATATCGGCGATTAGAGTTCGCAACTCTTGGACGAAGTCCACCAACTCCTTCTTACCCTGGCGGGTAGAAAGGAAGCGCGACCTCACGCGATATGCCTGGTTAGGCGGCGAGAACACTCGCGAGAGCTGAAGCTTCAGCTCGTCCCAGGAAGGGAACGCGGTGTCCACTGACGTGCCGCACGTCAGGGCCCATTCTCGCGCTCGGCCACCGAGCTTCGAGATAGCAAGCGCCACGCGCTGCTGCTCAGTCTTGAGCATGGCGGACGCCATAGCCATTTCGACCTCTCTGACCAGGAGCATAAGGCTTTTACCTTCTTTGCCCTCAAAGGTCTTGACACTCACCATGCGTGGTTTGGCTCGTGAAGCACCGTCCGATGACGGCCTGGGCGTCACAGACGCGGCGGCCTCATTCATCTTCTGCTGGACGTGCTCCAGTAGAGCATTCTCATACTGAGAAAACGCCTCCAGACGCGCGTTCACCGCGTCGGGGCCTTTCGAAGCAAGATGAGCCACGCCATCCGGACCGATCAGGGACATCAGCTTTTTAAGCCCTTCCTGTTGGTTCGGGGGTAAGTGGGCGAATTGCTCCATCCTCACAGAGGGACAGTCGTAAGACTCAGGTATAGGATTGACTACAAGTGCTACCAAGTACAGCGGGGCTGCAATAGTGTTTACGTAGAGGAAGACACAGACTCAGAAAGTCTCTAGAGTTCTTTGAAAGCTTACAAACTCTATACGAGAGTTTGGACGAATACCTTATTAAATCTTAATTAAGGATTCCAGAGATAGACAATACCTTATACAAAGGTATGAGAGTTCATACCTTATACAAAGGTATGAACTCTATGCTTCAAAATGTGAACTGAATGTATTGTTGTTTATCGCGGCAGAGCCGCCTGTTGTTTGTATGTATAGGACTCACTATCTATCATAGTAGAGCCTAGTCTAATGCATATCCATTGGCTGTGAGCCACCCACTCCTATCTGGGGTGACCCACGTAACATATGTGTGGAACTCAACTTATGTGTGGCACCTAGCTTGTGTACATCACACTATTCGATGTAACCCCGTTACACAGAAGCTCCATAGGGTTCGTCACGGGCGACGTCATTCCCCGTGCCGCGAGACCCAGTGACTGGCTCGGCTTCTCCAATGGCGAACTTCGAGCCCAACGAGCTGCCAGCAGCGGACGAACCCGCTGCGTTCCCGGACTTCGTACTGCAGCGGCAGTCGGTTGTCCGCTGCGTTCCCGGACTTCGTACTGCAGCGGCAGTCGGTTGTCCGCTACGTACGCGACGCCATCGCCATGGCTGTCGACAAACACAAGGAGAACGCGGACAAGCGCGGTCGAAAGAACATGGAAACGTTCAATGTTGGCGAGCGTGTACTACTCTCGGTCACGGGTATTACAGCTCACGCCGTGACGAACTTGGAAGCAAACAAGTTGCTCCCGCGCTACATTGGCCCGTTCAAAATCGTTGTCGTTCTCGGCGACGCTTACACGCTCGACATACCTACGGCTATGCGACTCCACCCTACGTTCTACGTCGGCCGGCTCAAGCGGTACCACCCGGTGGCGATCCCGAGTGAGGAGTCGCAGCGCCCGACTGCAACGGAGCGGGAACCTTTCTCTTCCTGATCGTCCGGCTCATAGCGCGACGCCGTTCGCGCTTTCTTCGGCGCTGGCTGTTCCGGCTCCCAGCCCACGGCCTTGCGCATCGCGATGAACTGACGCTTGTGCGCGTCGTGCGACTGCTCGATCTTCATCAGTCGCTGCTCCTGCGCGAGCGACTCCGGGATGAAGTCGCTCGGCCTCCTGCTCAGCATCCAGCGCGCGATCCTTCGCCTCGTCGACCTCGTTCGTCAAGAGACTTAGGCGCCCAAGATTATCCGGCGCTGGCGGCGCCTCGTTCGCAACAGCAGCACGCGGAGGCGTCTGCTCCGGTCCAATCCTCGGCTCCTGACGCGGCTGAGCACGCGGCGGCGTCTGCGGGTCGGTCCTCGGCGCCAACGCGGGCGTCCTCCGGCCAGCATCATCTTCCCGAGCGCCATGGCGAGGCTCCCATGACGAGGCTCCCATGACGAATAGTCGTCAGCGTGACGACGGCGAGACTCCCACGACGAGCGGCTTTCAACGTGACGGCCCTCCGCCGCTGACGGATAGCGCTGGAACGCAGCGCTGGATCGTGGAGCATCTCGTGGAGCACCGCGATCCCATCGAGATATTCCATTTGTCACATGCTTCCAGCAGCCGCTTCACCCGATCGCATAGCTGATCCCATGATCCGGCCGTGACCAGGATGTCGTCAATGTAGGGATCGATGCCCCAGTATAGAGGATCCACCCATCTCTTCAGGCTCCCCACCGTCGAAGAGATCCGTTAACAGGCCTCGATCCGACGAGTGCGGGATCCGGAGGAACCCGTACAACGCGTTGTCGATCAGCCGCTGGTAGATCTGCCGAGCATTCTTCAGTCCAAATGGCATACGATTCCACTCGAACAGGCCAAAGGGCGTAATGAACGCCGAGATAGCGCGGGCGCGATCCGTCATGGACACCACCCAGAAGCCGCTCTCCATGTCTAGTGAGCACCTTCTCCAGATCCTCGAGCAGATTGTTGATCAGCGGCATCGGTAGATCATGAGCTTGGTGAGACCATTGACCAGACGGTAACCTATACACAGTCTTATGTCCACACCATTCCTCTTGATGATCACTACGATAGGCGATGCCCACGGGGATGTCGAGTGCTTGATGATCCTTGCCGACGGCAAGCCCTTGAGCAGATCCGACACTTTTCACGGAATCGCGGTGCGATCTTTCGCACACGCTGAGCGATTGGAGTGGCATTTCCAACATCGATGTCGCAGATCGCACCCACGGCTGCTGGGGGCAACGCATTTCCTTTGCCGATCAGCAGGTGCCGGTGCTCCCAGATGATGTCCCGTAGCTGGCGGATCTCTTCTTCGGCGTTGTCGGCGGGATCCCCACTTGGAGATCCTCGATCCGCACCTCGATCGTGCCAGGCGCCACCTCCGGCAGCACTGCCAATTCACCTTCGACTTCTTCGGCATGTAGCGTGCCACCGTCACGATAGCAGGCGTCCGGATCCTGATCAGGATCCTTCTGGTGTGGGCCACGTCCGATCGGCCGTTTGGGATCCGATCCTTGGATCGGCGCTTGTACTGGATCCTCCACGGTTTCAATCGGGCTGTCTTGGACCTTGATGGCGTCGTCCGGTTCCGCCCCTGCCAGCTTGCATGCTCCTGACGAGTCCGCGCGAACGGGGTCGTCGGCTGGAGCTTCAGATCCGGTTGCGGGATCCGAACCTGGGACTAGAAACACCGGATCCAACGAGGATCCGATCGGGCGATCTTGGGATCCGGCGGCAGCGTCTTGCTCCACGTCTGCCAGCCTGCGCTCCTCCGTCACGCTCCCCTCAGCGGGATCGCCAATCACGGTTTCGGATCCAATGGTCGGATCCTTCACCGGAAACGGCGGGGCTTCGGCCGATGCCTCCGTCGCGTGGTCCACCTTGGGCCGGGCCTTGGACTCGTGCACACCAACGGGTGGCGATCTCTCTGCCCCTGAACCTCCATCAGCCTCGCGGCTTAGACCCTGCGCTTCGTCTTCTCCACGCGCAGCTTTTCCGCCCGGCCTGAGCGCGCAGCTCTCCTTGGGGCCTTCACGGGGCCATGTGCCCTCCTCGCAGCCGTCTTGGCGCGCATTGCGCGCATCGGGCACTTCCGGCAAAGTGAGATTGGTGTCCCGTCCCTGCCCAGAATCAAGCGACTGGTCGCTGGGGCCCGTCTCAGTTCCCACTGAAACGGCAGAGACACGCGTCGCAATGGCGACGTCTGTCGGTGGGTCGATCTCAGGATCCACGTCGCGGAATTGGACGTGCCGCACCTCCTTACGACCGCCTCTTCCGGGCGCATCAAACGCACCATCTTGCGTCGTTGAGGCACCATCCTCGCCCCCGCCATTAGCCGTGGAGTCTCTCCGCCTGTCAAGTCTGCATGCGTGTCCCTGAGACATGGTATCAGAGACGGGACATATTTACGCCCCAAGCAGACTTCCGGTATCTCGTCGTCCTGTCGTTGACCATCGTTCAGGATGCGGGACGAGGCCGATCGCAACTCTTGCAGAAGATCGCCCTTGATCGACACAGCCTCGGGGCTCTCCGGTCGTGTCAGGATCCGGCACGGCGTCGCGTACTCTACTCGGTCGACCGCTGGGACTGGATCCGGCGCTGGCGGCGCTGCCGCCGCGGCTAGTGCAGCGTCCGTCGTGGCTTCCCACGCCAGGGTCTGCCACTCGGCATAGCGCCGGGATCCGACGGAAACCAACCCGGGCTGGCGGGGTACATGATTCCCCGTCAGCCACAAGCCGATCTGTACGTCCCGGTGCAGTATCAGCCTCGTGTCGCTCAGGATGGTGACGTGCAGGTAACGTAGCTTGCCTGGGCCTTCGACCAAGGTCGGTACCCAACGTTCACCACGTGCTAACCAGAGCTTCTCATTATCCGATGCACGCAGTCGCAGCGGGAGCTCCAGGGACTCCGCGATCCCCACGGTAAGGTATTCGCCGACGTACACGGGGCGAGCCTTGTCACTGAAGATCTGACGACGTCCATGCAGCATGACGTATTTCGTCCGGCAGACATACTGATCCGTCGCCAAGATCCAACCAGATCCCAGCCGGGACCATGAAGTCCATGCCGAGGATCACTTGGTATCTGGCGGCAGATCGTCTCCGACCCAGACGTCGTACAGGTACACCAAGGATCCTGCCAAGGTAAGCTTGATCCGTGTGCGGCCTGTTGCGACGTACAGCTTCTCACCAATTCCGAGGCACTCTTGACTTTCACTTGTGTCGATGTAGCATCCTACCTTACGAGCAAAGGTGGCGTCGATGATCGACACCTCGGATCCTGAGTCAAGGAGCGCCACAGCTTTCACATTGTTGATCTTGCTGTTGGCTTTCGCTGCTTGAAGTGCTTGCCGGGGACATGGTACTTCCAGTACCCGCGTGACTCGCCTGGCCGCAGATCCAAAGTCATCGCGACTTCGGATCTTTGGTAGTCGTCAACGGGTCGAAGACTCGCGACCGCGGCCGTACGTTTCCCATGAAGTTCACATGTATTACCGAATAGATCTGCTTGCAGCTTGCTAACTTGATCCTTCGGTTTCTTCTCCACAAATGCATAGATGAAAAAGCTAGAACGCTCGTCTCGTACCGGGTTCGACACCGGCGAGCGTCCTAGTTTAACATCTTCTCCGCAGCTTCAGGTAGGAGTCCCGGATGCTTGCTGGGGTCGAACCACTAGCGGATGAGGTTGAAGAACTCCTCCATCTGGCATTGCCGTGATCATGGAGTTTGCCACAGCCACGGCACACGAAGAAGCAGCGATCTGACGGATGTCCTCTCTTGCCACACTTCTGACAGATCAGGCGTTTTCAGCACCCAAGATCCGAGTGCCGGTTGGATCCGCAGTGCGAGCAGCGTTGTTGGCCATCCCTGCCGAAGCGCTGACGGCGGTCCTGCTGTTGCGCGTCACCTGGCGCATCGTTTGGACGTCCAGGATCCGGCACCCTCGGTGGATCCGCTGCTAGGGGCGCCTGAGGCTGATCGCTCACAGCCGCCACGTACGCGCGGACGAGCTCTCCTTCGGATCCCGACCCGTCAGTGTCGGATCCGTATTCGGATCCAGCCTCAGTGGTCTGGATCGCTCGCACGGCACGAGCCGGAGCCGTCGGTGGCGACGGGGTCGGCTTCGGGCGGTACTTGTTGGATCCAGTCGATTTCTTCTGCCGGCTCTTCGCACGTTCACGCGCGCGGAGCACGTCCTCTAGGCGGTCGGCGTCAGACAAGCGTAGCAACGTCAGCTGATCCGCTAGTTCGGGATCCCCGAGCGTCTCAATGAAGTGTTCCACGTGCTCGAGGCGTGCTTTGGCGTCGCCGTCCCTCATCTTCAGGCGAGCGCGCATGCCAGCGACGTTGAGGCGATGGAGGTACTCCAGTGGCGTCTCTTCCGAGCGCTTGCGCGCGTGGTAATACTGCCACGCCACCGAGACGCCCAGTCCGCAGTACTGCGTCTGGAAGTTTCGGAGCAGATCGCTCCACTTCGTCCTGGTGGATCGGCTCAGCTGTCGGTACCAGTTCCTCGCGGGACCCGTCAGCAGATCCGCGAAGGTAAGGCACTTCTCTTCATCCGTAGCTAGATCTCTCGTGAAGCCGACTTGACCTTGCTGATCCATCCTCTGGCACATTCTTCATCGTGATCCTTGCCTGTGAATTCCTTCAGATCCGAGATAGCTGCGATCTTGACGCGTTGGACAGCCGAGGATCCTGTCGGTGCGATCGCCGCCGCCGTCGTTGCCGTACGTCACGCGGATCCCATGTCGAGATCGTCCGGGTCATACTCCCAGTGATCGGGGTGATCTTGCGATCCCGCCGATTCCATGTCGACGTCTTGCTCTCCAAGGTTAGGAGGAGAGGCAGACGGTCGTGACCCTCTGATCTCTGGACGCTCGCTCAGGAAACGAGACATAGCGGCTTGGAAGTACGTCTCCAGACCGCTCGTCGGATCCTGAGGTGGAGTTGCCGCAGCGTTCCGCCCCGACTTCGACTTCGCCAAGCGTGGGGCGGGGATCTTCTTTTCCAAGTCGTGCACAGAGCGCTCCTGCAGCAGCGCAGCACCGGACGGGCCAAGCGACATCTGTCGAGATCCCGACGAACCGCTGGATCCGGCCTCCGATGTGGCGGAGGCATACTGGGACGATCCCGTGTGGTACTCTGGCGGCTTTGGACTCTGGTGTATTTGCTGCTGGACGCTCGCCCACGAGGGGCTTCAACAAGTTGAAGAGCGTCGCAGCGGAGATCCGGATCGCGTCGAGCTCCAAACGGAAGAAGTCGTCAGCGTCGAAGGCTCCAGCCGTGAAGCCGGCTTCTTCTAGCAGACGCAGCAGATCCATCGCCGCGTCGAGCTTGTTCGTTGTCGACGACGGGGCCTGCACCGGTCCAGTGAGGGATCCGATCAGCTCCAGCTGCATGATCCGCATCACTGGGTTCCCGCGTAGGAAATCCCTCAGCTCCGTACGCTGGTACGCCATTTCTAGCTTGGATCGTGACTAGGTAGACTTCAATACAGCACGATCTTCGCCATCCAAGTCTGGTGCCTTGAGTTTCTTCCTTGCGTCCTTTGTCTTCGTAGACGTTGCACCTGAGGCCGCATGGGTGGTGGTGGATGAAGGATCATTCGCTTTCGCGAACGAACCTTCGTCCGGCAGATCCTGACTCGCGTCACGATCTGCGGGGGCCCCGAAGGGACCTGGGGAGGAAAGCGAGGTTTCTCTTCCTGATCCGTTGCCAGACCATCCTCTGTTCCGTCGGCGGAGCTCCTCCCAGGGCTCGGCCGATCCGTGGATCTTGCGTTCAGCGACGCCGTCGGCGATCCCGTCTCCGTCAGCGTTTCATCTCCCAATCCATGACTCACTTGCGCATCATCTTGGGACTCACGGTGAAATCCCGCGAGATCTGGAGTTGTACTTGTTCTCCTTGTCCTTGTTCCCTTGCCGGGTTGTTCCTTGTTCCTTTCTGGGGCTTGCCGCTTCCAATAGCGGGATCTTGAGGGGGTTGACAGACCGAAGGGCTCGCGCTGCCTGGCCAAGCTATTCAGGGGGCTGCCACGTGTGCAGGAAGATCGCGAAGTTTCACTTGATCTATGTATGGGCCCATAGAAATCCCCTATACTATAGCCAAGTGAGTCTTTTAGTGCAAATTCGGTTCTGATTTATGCTTTAGTCTATCCTATCCCAGTCCTTTACCTTGGGCTCTCCTGAGCCTCACATTCTTCCTATATCTTGATCTCACTATGGATCCCATACAATCCCAACGATCCTCCCAGTTAAGTACGGATCCCTCAGGATCCTCCCACTAAGTACGGATTCCTCAGGATCCTCCCACTAGGTACGGATTCCTCCGGATCCGACCCTCACTCCTCACGGGACGGTCGGTCATCCTGGGTCGTCCCACACCGGATCCCGCGTGTCGCGTAGTCAGAGTCCTTCACTTTGGGAAATTCCCAGCAACTGAAACACTACAGGAGGAAGAGCAGCTATTAGCCGCCCTCTGACGTAAAACGCTCGCAGGTAGCACGGCTGCTGGGTTGGGAGGAGGGCCGGGAGCTACGGGCGAAGGACGGAGCAAGGCAAGAAGTCCTCCGGTGTCATGTGCGAGTTGTGGGCCGATGAAGAGGAGGAGTACAAGGACCCCGACGAGGAGGGGGCCGACCTCAAGGCCGAGGAGACCACGCCACGTGGAACCCAAAGCGGAGCCCGACGTGACTGGACAAGGCAGTCTGACCCAGCCCGAGCTTCCTGTAGAGGCTTAAAACGCGTACATGGAGCCGTTTAACGTCGCGGAGAGCGGCTACAGCGGGTACCAGCAGCCGTACGAGTCGTACGCGCCTCCGCAGTACTACGAGTACGGCCAGCGTCACCCAACCGTATGGGTACGAGGCGCCGTATGGCTACAGTTCCTACGGGGGCGGGTAAGAGGGGACGACGCCAGCGAGAAGGCCAAGCGGGTTTATCGCGCAGTACACCGGCCTGGAGAAGCGCAGCGCGGACCACCCGTCGTACGGATGGAGCCCGGCTCCAGGAGGAAACAGCGTGGGAGTCGTAGCGTCGACGGAAGGTACGGCTTTGGTGGTGCCGCCTACGGAGCTGTGCCCCAAGCCTGGCGACCGCAGTCCGCCGAGCCCAGCACGAGCCCCTTTGGTGCGGGGATGGGGACGGTGCAGCAGAGCCGGCGAGCCCTGCGATAACGCAGTTGGCCCAAGCTCCGTCGAGAACGTCGTTGCCTCCGTCGGGGACGACGGTTCCAGCCGCGCCGTAGGCTGCTCCGGCTCCGAGTCCGCCTCCACCATCGATACAAGCTCAGCAACCGGGTAGAAGGCAATGGATGGAGGGCACGGTCGCTACCGATCTGGCACAGCAGACGGCCGTCGCGCTGAAGGGAGATCCCCGTGCGCAACAGCCTCTTGTTGGGAGGTATGGAGGACCCCAATACGGAGTACCTGGTGGACTTCAGTACGGTGTACCTGGTTGACCTCATTACGGCGCTCCTGGTGAACTTCAGTCTGGTGCACCCTGTACAGACAACCGTACGGATCCCCGCCTGGTGGTCTCCTGTATGGCGCTGCGCGACCTGTTGGCCGATTCGAGTTGACCAATATGGTCTCCAATGCCGTCAAGGTTCACGTGAAACTAGACATTCCTGGAGTGAATGAGACGCCTTTAGAGCAGCGCTAACTACGTTAATCTATACTGCTTCACTTTGAGTCCCATCAACAGCTTCCACGCGTCAGAAGCACATCCATAGTCAATCTAAGTCGATAAGAGCTATCGTCCCCATACCGGACAGATCTGGAGCGGGCAAGATACTTATATTAGCTTAACTAATCAACGTCTCGTAGCCCATGCTGGAATCCGCTAACGCGGCTAGTTAATCCTCCTTGGTCTCCTCCTCTTCAGCCTCTTCAGCGGCATCGTCGATGGCGACGGCACCCATGCTTGCCCCCAGGTCGCGGGCGATCATCTCCTCTAGCGCCTCGTCGCTCCAGAGGTTTCGGCGGGCGATGGACAGCAGGCGCGCTTCATCCCGCGTGGTGTAAGCCCAGCCTGCATGAGGATCCTGGTTGTTGCCGTGGTGGTGGCACCAGGCTGGGCCCAACGTAGCCTTCACATGGCGGGGGCTCGGCGGGTGGTTGCCGTCGCAGTTCACCGTGGGCAGGCGCGTCAGGTTCGTGTACAGGTTGACAGGAGGATGCGGCATCGTGAAGGAGGATCGGGAAGTGGGCTCGGGATTGTGAAATTCATAGGATTTTATGAAATTCATAAAAACATTCGTACTTAGAATGTTAATTTCATAATTCCAACCCGACTAAGTGCGAACGAGATCTTATCACTTGCGAGAGGCACTCTACCAGCGATATAAAAAAGAGTGGCTGTGCCCACGTGCGATTTCAACGAGAGGTACTGTAGTCGCGCCTCATGCGGTGTGCCTGGAGTGGCCACATATCCGGCCACACCTGGCAGAGCATTAGAGACGCGCACAAGGTATAGATTTCGAGTTGTTTTATGTATACATGTATATATGCTACTGCTATATATATTGCTATTAGTAGTATATGCTTATATATTCTCTTATAAATAAAAGAAGTGGGCACGTGGGCACAGAGTATAACAATCATACAAGAGTCTCTCTCGTTGCATTCTCGTGCAAATGCATCCGGGCACACTATCCGGCCATCACCCGGGCACAACTTCCGCATCCGGGCACAAGCCATGACACGCTAACAGAGACGCCCAGAGGGACGGACAGAGGATGCAGCATCCGGGAGGGGAATTATAAATGATAAAAAATACTATCTCACCCCAAATTGACACGAGGCGCCTCGAAATCGAGAAACCACACACCGTCGTCATCAAAGAACACCGGCGAAGTTTCATCTGGAAGTTTGTATGTGGAGATTGGAGAGAAGAAATGGCCGCACCCGTGCGACATGGGTGTCGACAGGGACAGGACGTGATCTGTGGAAAGTTCGGTCGTCTGAGTGCAGATGGGCCCAACCGGCTGGAAGTGTAAACTCTGACGGTGCACACTCAGAGTTCTGAGAACGCACTCCGTCCAGCCACCGGACTTCCCTTACAGCGAGCAGTCTAAATTCTGACGTCAAAGTGGTCAGAGGAACGTATCCCTGACCACCTCGCCTTGCTGTATTACGGACGACAACCACGAACCAAGAATTAAGTTCGCGTACGCCCCTGCACCCCAAGCATCGTGCGCCGGACGCCTACACTACCAACATCCCCATGTACAAGTTGCTCAAGTCGAGCACAAATCCCAGAAGTCTGAGTTCAGTATCCAGACGTCAGGATATCACAAATCCAGACGTCTGGATATCTTACTTTCGGACTATACTGAAACCAAGTCAACGATTCCCAGACGACTCAACCAGCGTAATCAGATGATGCGCAAGTTGAACTACCGCCAAGAATCCAACAAGAGTGTCGAGTCAACACTTCGACAGCCTGCTGCCGAAGATCGCATCAATACTCAAACCAAGATTCACATATCCAGATCAAGACGTTCATACTTAGGTCAGGACGTCCATACTCCGACCAAGTGTACCCACCAAGACCAGACCTGTAGAAGAGAGAGAAGGAAGAGAGAGAGAAGATAGTTAAACCAACAACAGAGTTCTTTTTGCCTTGTAGAGCGCAAGCGACTTCGGCGAGACTTGCCGACGAAAGATTCCGGAAGACCGGACCGAGACTGCTACTACGCTACGCAAGGACACTTCGACTAGGACAGGTCGTCTGTGAAGGCTCCACCAAAAACCTCAAGTCCATTTAGGTGGTGACCAGAGGCGTCTTCGATACCCTGGAGTGACCCACCTATTCCATATCCCAGTTGGGCCATCAGTGTTCTGCTGTTGGTTTGCCCATTGCATATTAACTAACCCTCGGGGAGACTGAGAAGCAGCTACCCCTAAGTTCCGATTGCTGACTGCTGTGTGAAGCGACTGTGTTTGCTGTGTTCCCTCTGAAGTAGAGGGTGGTGTGCGATTGTACAGGGATCCTGACGGACTAGGCGTCTGGATCGTGAACCCGCGTTGACCTAGAGTGGTGACCCCCCTTTCCAGGGTTCAAAAGAATAAGGAAGGGCTGTATATATTTGCGTATAACTCTGTATATTGTTGGTTGTGTGTCTGGGGATTGGAGTCTGAATTTGCGATATTCAGACACCCGATTCTCAGAGATCCTATTTTCTGACCTCTAACTTCTAAATCTCTGAAGTTCTGGTCTTTTGCCTTTGGGTATTTAGGGTGCCGATTGTACTAGGCGTGTACTCGACCCCGCTTCAAGGCTGCATCCCAGTGAAGTGCTGTTCCGTCGAAGACAAACGAGTCGATAGGGATTCCACAAGGTACTCACGCCACAACGCGAGGGAGTCTTCTGGGGGTTGCTTACGCTTCGCGGCCAAAGCGAATTCCCTGACGCTCTCCTGTTGACTCTCAAGTCAGGAACTCAGAGTTTGCGCTCTGAGTTCGCAGACCTGGGCTGCGCTATACACCCCTGAGCGATCGAGGTTTCATCGGCCTCGCGTCAGCTGGTGCGCGTGCCCGGATTCGACTGTCGAGGATGTCACCGGGACCAAGTGTTGAAGAAGAGTCGCGTGCCTGTCAAGAGCAAGTACTGCTCAAGATGCCTGCACGAGGTGCGAAGGCTGGTGGTCGTGGAGACGGTGGTCGGGGAGGACCGACACGTCCATCACGTCGGCATCAAGGTTTGCCGCCTGAAGAGCATAAGGACCTGGACACTGTGAACCGGGAAGCTCGGATGGCGAGGAAGACAGCTCGTGAGAGTGAGGCCGTCCAAGAGAGTGACGACGCTGCTGAAGACGCAGTCGAAGACCAACCTGCTGCTGAACCTGAATCCCAGGATAACCTCGCGGTTCCCGGGGAGGAAGGCAAGGCGGCGCCCAAGTCTGATACTGTGGACTCTGATGTCCAAGACTCCGCCGCACACACTAGCGGCGATGAGGTGCCTGTGGGAGGTACCGATGTGGTTGAGCCCCCGGAGACGATCGACTTAGTTTCTGAGTCATCGTCTTCGGACAAGTCCGGCGTGGAGATCAAGCCCGAATCTGCGCCGGTCAAGGAAGAATCCAAGGCCCAGAGTTCCGGCGTGTCTACGTCCAAACCCAGAGTTCAGGGACCAAGCGGTGACCCCACACCTGTGGTGACGCCTCCGAGCGTTGCTCAGGAGGCGACGAGTCAAGTTTAACAGAGTTCTGGAGCTGCTGTAGCGCAGACTCAAGTTAAGCTGCCGAGGCTGCAGTGGTGTACGTGCGACGTGAACTCGGGCGCTGGCAGGATGCGATACCTGAACGCATCACTCCGCTCAAGGTGGAGTTTGCCTGGCCAACACCAAGGCCAGATGCCGACGCGTACTTCGAGTCGGCGTCCTCCACGGGAAGCTACCTGGAGTGGGTACGTCGCTACCCAGCCAGGGCGAGGCCTGGATCTCTGAGTTTCGCCTTAACGGTGGGGCTTTGGGATGGCCCAAGATCTCATTGCCATCGAGATTCCGGTGAGCATGCTGACTCCGCGCGAATGTGTCGCGATGTGGCAGACGCTGCTGTACGAGGCTTGCTTTGAATTCTCAAACCTCATCCCAAGGTGGTCTGAGACTCACACCGCCAAGGTGGCAGACGAGCTCATACGCTCCGTGACGGATGAACTTCAGAGTTTCCTGACGCTGGAACTGATGGGATGGCAGTTGGTGACGGATGGCGTGCAAGGTGACCTGGTTCCTGTGAAGACGGATCCTGAATCCAGAACACAACAAGGACCAAGCCAAGAACGAGGAACTGCAGACGAAGACATGTATTCGGAAGATGACCTGGATCTACTGGGGCGACAGTTCCTGGATAAGCTACGGCTGACGGGACTGAAGCCAGCGCGAAGCCCTCGCGGGCCAAGCCAAAGTGGACGCCAACGCAAGCGTACGCGCCCTCAACCGCCGTCGACTCCGTCTCTGTCTTCGCTGCCGCTGTATGTGTCAGGGATCGGCTACTCAGACTTCTGAGATGAAGAGTGCCGATTCCCAGACGCATGAAGGCATGGACATCGTGCCTGCGACGCTCCCCGCTGTTGTCGGCACTTCCCGAAGCTCAGCTGAGAGTGCGACGTCTGGAACTCGGACGTCCCGAGACAGCTCGTCATCTTCGTCGATGATGTCGCTCGGTGGCGGTGCGTCCTCGCACATGCCGTACGCTGGCCCCGTAGGCTTGGCCCTGATTGCTCAGAGTGCTGGAGCGGCCATGGCCACCGGAGGGATTATGGGGTTCCACGTGACCCAGACGATGCTGCCGCCGAAGATGGAGCCCCCGCAGGAAGACATCGAGATGACGGAGTCTGAGCGACGTGAGGCAACCAGAAACGTGAAGTCGGAGGACTCTACTAGGGTCCCTCGGTCCAGATCCAGAAGCTCGCGTCTGGGTTCGTCGCCTGGATATTCAGACGACGACAGCAGAAACTCAGACGTACGGAGCCAACACCGGAGCCACAAGAGTGAAGGGCGTTCGCACAGATCGTCGAAGTCCCGCCACTCTGTCACCTCAAGCCGTGCTTCATCCCGACGCTCGTCGATTTCATCGGGACCCGCCCAAATCGAGCTGAACGTCATGCGACATCAGCAAGAGTGGCAGGTCCGAATGAAACAGGCACAGCAGGAGGTTTTGGCTCGTGAGCGTCTTGATGCCATGGAACGAGAGCGCAGACGTGAACAACGTGATCCGGAAGCGCGATGCCATGTCCAAGAACTCACGGGCCAGCTAGACCAATCGGAGACAGCAAGACTGGAGGCCGAACGGCGCGCGCAGGATCTGGAAACTCGCCGAATCACTGGAGTCCAAGAATTCTGAGTCTCGGAGCCAGGAGTCTGAGATCACCTTGATGCGTGAGCGGCAGCGGGTCGAACGTCTGGTTCAGAGCGTGCGGAGCGGGAACGCCTAGAAGCCGAGTACGCCGCACGTTGGCAACAGCGTGAGGCAGAAGCTGCAGCCGAGTTGGCCCGTCAGGCTGCCGAAGTCCAACGGGTTGTGAATGAGCAAATGACGGCATTGCAGAAGCGCGCCGAAGCGGCCGAAGCCGATCGTGATCGCCAGAAGGAAGCTTCCACGAACGTTCAACGTTTCACTGCCGCTCAGTTGCGCAACCTTCGCACGACATTGGCTCAGCTTCAAGCTCGACGAGGGGTCACCGACCCTGATTTCAGCAACTGAAACTCAGACGTCGAATTCCCAGACTCCTGAATCTGCAACTCCTGAATCAGAAATCAGGAATGTCGCAAGTGGGTTCACGGTTGAAGATAAGCCGAACCTCTCCGAAGTCGCCAGGGCCTAACGCCGCGTGACTTTGCCGCAGGCCACTTCTTCCGCTCATTCGGCCGACACCAAGCGAGTGAAGGAAGAGCATGGTGTCGCGAGTGCTACCGCTACGCAGACGACCACGACTACGACTAAGGCGCCTGCAGCCAGAGCGCCCGCAGCGTCCAAGCCGGAGCAGCCCAAGAACTCGGACTAGAGGCGCTCGGACGACAGGAAGAAGCCCCCTCGCAAGGACAAAGACAAGGATCAGCGTCGCGATGGAACTTCTCCGCCGGACCCCGACCCAGAAGATGACCCAAGCGATGGGGGATCGGACTCGGACGAGATCTCGGACGATGATTGGGACGACAACGAGGACATGAGCGCCAACCAGACGACTATGTCCACGACGGAGTCTGGAACCCCGCTCCTGACGTTCAGGCCGTTCATCAGCTCGAACCCGCTGGCGGAGTTTGATCCAGACGCTGAACTCTCAGAACGTGTCCGATGGTGGGAGAAATTCACGAGCATGGCATCTCAGGGTGCATGGACGACGAAGATGCGAATCCAGGAGCTCAAGCTGAAGATGCCCTCGCCCGCGCGAGACTGGCTCAGCCAACTGCCCAAACACACACAACGTGACTGGAAGGAGCTGTCGGCTACGTTCCGGAAGAAGTACTGCAAGGGACGAACGTACTCTGAGAGATACTTCACGATGGAGATGAAGGCGTATGAGAGTCCCCTGGACTTCTTCTATCGTCTGAATACTACAGCCGGCAAGGCTGACATCAACTTCAGGAAGTCATCCAAGCGTCTAAAGAAGCACGTCCGAAGATTCATTACGAAACTCAGTGACACTCGTCTGAAGACGTCCCTTCAGGGACAACGCTTCTCGACTATTGCTGATCTGGAGTTTGCTTTGGAACAGAATGAAGAAGTTTGGAGTCGCAGTAACTCAGACTCTGTGACGCCGAAGCGTGATTTCAGGGCTGACAACATCCCGCAAGGAAGGTTCCGCCCTCCGCTGAAGCGCACTGGTCGCGCGTACGTCGCGAGAGATGAGGATGCCGTTGAAGACTCTGAGGAAGCGCTGGATGAGACTCAGGACACCATCGATGATGTCAGAGTTCCGGTTAGGAACTCAGAAGCTGTTCGTGAAACTGAGACGCTTCAGCCCGCTGCGTCTGTGCCTACGATTTCGCAAGGAGCCGACTGCACGCAACTGCTCACCGACGAGGTTTACCGTGACGTGGACAACATGGGCTGGCGTCCGCCGGCACCCAGAGATCCCAGACAACCGCCACCCAGAGATCCCGACCGAATCCTGGATTCCAGCAGCCACGCCGGGACAACCCGAATTGGGACAAGTTCTTTGAGAAGTGTCTCCGCTGAGGCCACGTCGAGGAAGACTGCTGGAAGGACATCAAGTGCGGCCGTTGTTTGGAGCTAGGCCACCCGACGCACATGTGTCGGGCTCAGCCATGCGAGAACTGTGGCAAGCTACACCTCGGAAAGCTGTGTGAAGACTGGAAGATCCTGGAAAACATGAAGAAACTCGCCCGCCAAGGTACACTCAAGGACATGCCAAACGACCTCCTAGACCAACTTCTGGGTGGTGGTGAAACAAACTCTGGGAATACGACGGGGGTCAGCGGGTAAGATACGCCCTCTATAGCAAGATACGCCCTCTATAGCAACTCTAAGTATATTCTTAGCCGTATCTTACAGGTAAGTTATGGTCCAATATCTTCCCTGTTCAAACCACATCTATACGATCTCTAGGTGTGTCTTCCCAACTCGGACAATACCGGAGCGGACGGTAGAATCATAAGGGTAGTATATTAGTGCAACAAACCTTACTCTCCTCGCGTCTGCTGCGATACATTACCATCGAGCCCTAAGCCTCGTCCTTGGTCTCCTCGTCCTCCGACGTCGCGAGGGTGTCGATCGCATCATCGACATGGACGGCGTCCATACCCACATCCAGGTCGCGCGCCACCAACTCGTCCAGGCAGTCGCGCGTCCAGTCGTGAGCGCGGGCGATAGACAGCAGGCGGGCTTCCTCGCGGGTCATGTAGGCCCACCCCGCCTCAGGATCGCGGTTGTTGCCGTGGTGGTGGCAAAACGCGGGCGGGAACGCAGCCTTGACGCGCTTGGACTCGACGGGTGGCGACCTGGGCATTGAACCGTGGGCAAGTGCAGCAGGTTGGTGTAGAGCTCGACGGGGGGGGTGGCGCGGCATCTTCGTGGCAGATCCAGAAATGACCTCCAGATTATGAAATTCATAGGATATTATGAATTTCATAAAAATATTCGTACTTACACTGTGAAATTCATAAACTATTCGTACTTAGACTGTGAATTCATAATTTGAACCCGACTAAGTCCTTCGAGATCTTATCTATTGCGAGAGGACCTAAGAGCGATATAAAAAAGAGGGGCTATGGCCACATCCAATTTCAGCGAGAGGCACTGTAGTCGCGTCTCATGCGGAGTGCCCGGAAGTGGCCACATACGTGGGCACGCGGGCTTTGCGTTAGAGTCGCGCACAAGGTACGTATATAGTGTTATATCAAACGTGCCCGGAGTGGGCGGTGGCCGGATAGATTTCGAGTTCTTTTATATATACGTGTATATATACTACTGCTTATATATTTACTAGTAGTAGTATATGCTTATATATTCTCTTATAAATAAAAGAAGAAGAGGACACGTGGGCACAGACTATAACAATCATACAAGAGACTCTCTCGTTGCATTCTCGTGCAAATGTATCCGGCCACTTTATCCGGCCACCATCCGGCCAGATACATTCGAAGTGGGCCCAATCCGGCACACACACAGAGGGACTGAGGGAGGCGGGCAGAGGATGCCGCAAACGGGAGGGGACACAAAAACAAACCTTTAGAGACATACATACTAAGGTATATGCAAACAAGCGCAACCACACCGCAACCAACCACACCATGAACTGCCAAGGCATCACCAAAAGCGGAGCTCGATGCGCTCGTCGCGTTAGCGGGTACTGCTGGCAGCATAAGGCTCAGGTGCCAGTGGAGAGGTCGGTTCAGAAGGAGCCCCTGCCAGTTAAGCTGAAGCCCTACCTCAAGCGTGATGATAGGATTGTTCGGAAGATGGTTCGCAACTTTGAGAGCTCTGTGAATATGACAGACACAACGGCCGTGGTTTCAGTAATCGCCTTCGTAAGTCAGCATCTTACAGATGTATGCTTGGCGATGAGAGGCTCGGACCCATAGTTATGTCGCCAGGGTCAAAATCGTACGATTTCATCGAGACGATCATCTCACATCAACGTGGTCGCAACATAGGACGTCTTATGATGGGGCTCTACCTGCGAAGGTCTGGACGGGAGGCAATCCCGTTCTCAATTACACCAGAAGCCTCCGGATATTGGTACAAGTACTATTGCGGATGCGAGATGAAATCACTCTGAACACTTGAATATCATATTAACAAGCATCACGGACTGCAACTAAAGGATGTCAGCTGGGATCACCTCATAGTCGAATATCTCAAAGTCTGCTGGGATACAAACATTCCTATTTGAACACATATACCACCTATATACCAAGCATGCCGACCAAATATGATCCTGACTACTACCGCGCCAACAAGGAGCGCCATCAAGCGACCATGAAGAAATACTATGCTGAGAAGAAAGAGGAGCGGGTCGCCAAGCAGCTGGCATACTACTATGCCCACCGGGATGAGATCAACGCCAAGCGCAGAGAGAAACGCGCCGCTGGGCGCATCGCCATCGCCATCGACTAATCGTCGATAATCTTTTTTTGCGAATGGATACAAAAACGTTTGATATTGATGTTTGGATCTATAGAGTATATAAATCCCCCGCCCATCAAGCAACCAACCACCCGCATCTACTACCCATGTGCCGCTTCACCAAGAAGGACGGCAACCAGTGCAAGCTGAGTCCCAAGAAGGATCTCTGTCATCGCCACATCAACTCTGAGCCTGTTGCTCAGCCCGAACCTGTCGCTGAGGAGACTCCCATCGAGCAAAAAAATTTGGATCCTGAATTAATTCAAGCTGAGACGGAAATTGTGTCTGAGAATATAGCACTACCCATGTCCCCGAACACAACTACCGCTGCCACCTCCATTATACTGGAGCAGACAAAGTCTGCCCCGTTTATTTTTAAAAAAAATATTCGACGACCGCGAATGTATCATTAACCACAAGGGAGCTGAGGGTCACTACTGGGTGAAAAGTGCGCACTCGGCAAGGCGGATGTTTACCCCATCCTCAAGAATCCGAATGGGAAATACTGGTGGGACACCAAGGGCTACCGTGTTATCAACGTGGTTCATCGCCAAGGCAAATACCTGACCCGCCGCTATGTTTATTTCGAGAACATGGTCGATATGTTGCCTTCATTAAGTACTTCCACGGCAAGGCCAGCTCGATGGGCGTAGGAAGCTTTGAGTGCCATGAGGTGTTCATCGGTAAAGATCCATCTATCAAGATGTTCTTCGATATCGAAGCTGTCATCTCAGTCGAGGCCTACGAGTCAATGCTCAAGTGGATGAACGGGGACGATGCGGATATGGCTAAGATGGTCAGCGAGGATGTCGTCAATGCTATGAAGCTCGCTCTCGAAGAGGTTGATGATAAATTTGAGGAGTATGAGTCTCGCATTGACTACGCGATTGTCAGTCGGTCTCGCAAGGTCGATGATGGTATGAAGCTGAGCTACCATGTAATCACTAACGTAGCGCTAAACGTATCCGAGTGCAAGGCTCTGGTCAAGGTTATCAAGGATAACTATCTGAGTTGTCTCAATGTTGAGCGACCGGATGGCTACAAGGACATGCTCTGCGCTAAGAGCACACTAGATACCAATCCCTACCGCAAGAACGGCTCCCTCTCTCTTCCGGGAAGTAGCAAGGATGCCACACTCTCATTGTGGTTCAGTCATTCAAGGAGGACCCCGTGTATACCATGAGTTTACACCTTATCGACACCTATAAATGCCACGACGATCATGCCTTCACAGACGATCTCCCGATCAAGACGAATGTCTCTGAACGCGAGGCATTCAAGGAGTCGAGCTCTGAGTTCATCAAGAAGGCTCTCGTCAAGCTCGACAGCGAGCGCGTGCCGGCCTACGACCCAGCCACTATGGATTTGTATGCTAACACGCCGCGTGGCAACTACCTGCGCGTCGCTCGTACCGCGCCAAGCCACTGCCCCGAATGCGACCGCGTGCACGACAGAGCGGACACCCTATTATTGATTTTCAACGAGAAGCAAGGGTTCGCCCTCTGGAAGTGCGCTCACAACGAGGAGATGAAAGCTAAAAAGTGGTTTGGGAACTCGGGTCAGAAAGAGTACGAACTTGCTGCTCACGACGATGATGAGATCGAGGCATTCGCCCGGAGCGCCAAGCCTGTACCCGCCAAGAAAGTGTCGAAGGCTGACAAAGGTGAACAAATGGACCAGGCCGCTGTGTTAAGACAGCTGCCAACGTGGAACATCACGCTCAAGAAAGAGCTGATCCCGCCTGTCCATGACATCCACAACCCATGCTCCTACTCTGACTATCTGGAGCTCTCGCAGAAGCCCATCTCAGGCCAGGAAGCGATGAAGTACATCTACAACAACTTCGCCCTCGTCCTCAACGGAGGCAATGCTTTCTACATCACCAAGAACTTCAGTCATCGCTCTGATGGTACGCGTATTATCTCTTACCAGTGCATCAAGTACAAATCAATTTCTGATATCCCCGAGTGGCTGTCGGTCAAGCTGATTAACCCCGAGTCGGGGCGCGTTGAGGTTCATGGCCTCGCTATCTACAAACTCCTTGCGGTCTGGCAAAGCCACATCGCCTATTCCGAGATGCGTTCTCACCGTTTGGAGCCAAAATGGGGTACGATTGGACTAACAAGAAGATCGTCAACACCTTCACAGGCTTCATCAACCAATACGATCCTGAGTTCGTGATTGATGAGAGCAAGTTTGCTCGATTCTTCGAGCATATCCGCGAGGCATGGTGCGATGACGACGTCAAGCTCTTCGAGTTCACGGTCAAGCTCCTTGCGTACATGATCCAGTTTCCTCACCTCAAGACTGCGGTTGCAATGATTGTGATGGGTCCCGAGGGTATTGGCAAGAACTTCGTTATGGAGTTGTGGCGTGATTACGTTATCGGCAAGTGCTACTTCCTCGAGACATCTTCGATCGAGTCCATCACAAACAAATTCAACGCGGGTTTAGAGGGCAGCCTCATGGTTGTCCTTAACGAAGCCGCTAAGGTCAATAAGTCGGTTGATGCAAACAAGGCTCAGGAGGTAGTCAAGGACCTCATCACCGAGAAGCACCGTCGGTACGAGCGGAAGGGGCAGGAGGCCTATATGGGAGACTGCTTCAACAATGTGATAATGTTTTCTAACAATGACTACGTTGTACGAGCGAGCACTGAGATGCGTCGCTTTGTATTCTATAAGGCCTCACGACGCTTCATCGGCAAGGAGTTGGAGCACTTCGCCCCAATCGAGAAAGACTTCGTGGAGAACGATGCCGGCACATCTATACCACTATCTGATGAACATCGACCTCACGGGATTTCATCCCCAGCGTAGCCCCCCTACGACAGCCGTTAAGGAGGAATTGAAGCAGGCGGCTATTGAAAAGCCGATCCAATGGATAATCTCGTGCGTCAACAACGAGACCCGCGACACATTTATTGTCAACCATGAGGATACCGCACATGAGCAGTTCTACGCGAGCACCAATTTGCTCGCTCTTTATAATACCTGGATGGAGTCGTGCGGAGAGCCGAGCGACACCACTCTGAAGAGCTTTGTCAAGACTATGATGAAATACTTTGAACCGGCTGCCAACCGCAGACAGATCGGTTCAATCCGTAGCCGCGGGTTTGACCTGTCTATCAATAGCGTCAAAGCCATGATCGCCAAAACGGCTCGCCGTGATGATCTGTTCGATGATGAGTAAGCACTCATCAATATATATATTTTTTTAAATTGAAGCATCGCCAATGTAATATATACCTGTCCGTATTATCATGCTCACACAAGACGATTTCGTGAAGATGCTCTCGACTGGCAAGAAGCTCGCTGCTTCCACTATCAAGAACAGAGTTAGCTACTTGTTCAAGCAATATCGCCACATCGGGGGTAATGCTAACGATTTGTCATATCTCAACAGCTACTCGAAAGTGATTCGTCATATCAATGAATCATCTAAAAGCGACGAGGGACGCAAGACCTACATCTTTCACGTCATCAGCCTGATCGGCACCAAGGCGGGAAAGATCGTCAGCGATGATGCCCGCCAGAAGTTCCAATCGGCGGCTCAGCGCGCGCGGGAGAAATCCAAGAAGCAATCGCTAGAGAATGTTGCGACTGACAAACAACAGCTTAACTACGTCGGCATCGATGGATTGACTCGCCAGTTGGAGACCAAGATTCACGAGCTGTTTGCTCAGTATGAGATGCCATATTCAGCTGCTAAGATCAGTGATGCTGGTTTCGCGAAATGGAACATCGAGAGTGTCGCAAGAACGTCATAACCTTCGCGAGAGAGCTACAGAGATGCGTTATGCTCGCCTGTTATTGCTACCAACCAGCGTTGCGTTCGGATTGGAGCACTCTGAAGATCACATCTGCTGCGATCAATCGACTTGATCCCAAACTCAATTGGATCCAGATCCTACGAGGCGGGCGAATCAGATTGGTTATGAATGATTTCAAGAATGTTAAGACCTTCGGGAAGCATATCATTGAGGTCGAGAATGTTCATCTCAAGAGGTATTTGAAGTACTGAATCAACCTACTCGAGTCGGTGACAAGCCTGAATATTTGTTCATCTATCAGATGAGTCCAATCAAGGAGGTCAAGCTGATCTCAAACACGAGAGAGGCGTCCAGCAAGGCTATCGCCCGCAACAGTGAGAAGCTCTTCAACAAGCCACAGACTGTTAATAGCTTCAGACACGCATGGGAGAAGAAGATCCAGGAGGATCCAGCGTATCAGAAAATGACTCAGGGCGAACGTCAAGCTCTTCATCACAAGCTGTTGCACGGTGTCTTCACTGGTCAGCTCTACAACTGGCAACGCCGTGGATACTCGGATGGGCAATAATAAAAAATATTTTTTTTACAATGTGATCGACTTAAGGTCATCCGGACATTTTACAGGCCTAGGTGGTTCTGATCGCTCGAGCTTGAACATCTCAACATCTGGCGTTTTCTTTTTTCACAATCATCTCGGCCTCAGCGGCATCCCGGGCGTTGTCGTACGGTTTCATGCGAATCAGGATGTCTTCATCGACGTATTCGATATCCATAGCAAAAAATATTTTCAGTTATATATAGAGAGACATATTTCGCAAATGAGCAACTGCCAAGCAATCACCCAGAGCAACACTATATGCTCTCGCAATGCCCTCAAATCAGGATACTGTGCTCAACACGATAAAGAACAGAAATCGCCATGTATCGCAAAGAGTTAGCGAAGATGCACCAGCGAGTGAGAAGATACATCGAGATCTCTAATGATTTGAAATCAAAGATTGACGACATCCAGAGGCTTGACTTTATTAAATCAGAGCTGATCAAGCTATGCCGTGATCGACCATTCAGGGCTATCTTAGACAATATCCACTTCAAGGACCCGATCGAGAAACTGTTTGATATGAGCATGAATGAGGCCATGGATGAGTACAACCGATTACTCGATAAACGCAACAAATTGGTGCATCCATTCACTCAAGATGGGTGGAATTGCAAGAAACACGTTCTATTTCGCAAAAGTACTTTTGGGGAAATATTTCCAGCGAAGCGCAGCTTCGTCTGAAAAATATTTTTGAAAACATGCTCCAAACCGCGTTTTTCAAATAATGCGTTCTATTTCACATTTGTAGAATTCTTGCGAAATAACTGAGACCTCAGCAAATATTAATATTTTTCCGATGAGATCATATCTGATATCTTATAATCAACGATGTTTCCATCATTCACATCCCTGAGTCAGCGTGAGCGCAAGCGTCAAGAGCTACTTCGCCAAGCGGAGAATGAGCTTGCTATTGAGCGACAACTGGATCAGCGATATGCTGAGACCATGTGGGCCGCTGATAATGAGTCTGGATTGATTGATATATCCAAGCCAACGACGGCTCAAACCATGACGACCTCCTCGACTCCAATCCCCGCGAATCTATCTCGAGATATCAATGTCCCGATTACTACATCGAATCAGCCGACGTCTGGGTTCATTAATTTAAACGAAATCCCGGTAGCTACCGAAGCGCCAGGTGTTTTTTCAAAGCCAGACGTTGAGATGAAACCCGACCAGCCTGACGAGGGTGGGCTTCCGGATGCGTATTATGGGGTTCGAGCCCTATTAAGAGAGTTCCCATCTTATGTCTGCCCTGGTCAATCCTATTTTCAAAAAGGGAGTATATCATAGACCCAGAACATATTTCTTCGGGCGTGAAGATGGTCGGCTACATAAAACCAACGATCGGAAGCCTATCAGAGATGACCTACAGAAATCGCTTGAAACAAAGATCGATTGGGACGCCACTCGTAAATATATGAGTAGCCGGCTACAGGCCGTTGGAAAGCTTCAGGACTTGATTGCTGAGATCCCAACCGCTTCCGATCGTGATAAGGATGTTAGCGATGAAGAGGAGAAGGCATCTCTCAGAAACGCATTCGATACATTGATTGCTAACAAAGGATTCGTAGATACTGAGCCCGCCGAAGCGCTCATCGGTGCTCAAAATGAGAAATGGTATAAGTCAGCGTTGATGCAGATCCTATCAACGAACAGAGCTACAGCCAATAAGATGAAGATCTCGCCGTACGATAAGGAAGGTTCTATTCTTGGAGAAGGATATCAGTTAGATAAGCTCTCACTAGCTTTGAGACACAACAGAGCTGAATTAAGCAGATCCAACGCTAACAATGTCATATCATGGGAGCAAACGCTTAGAGCGTTCCTTCGCCAATCCGCGAGTAAAAAATATCAGCTTGATATCCCGGCTAAATTGAATATCAGATACTACGGAGCTGGTAAAAAGCACAGACTCGATGATAGCACCATCTCGGATACTCCAGCGACTTCAAAGCCAAAGATGACGGAAGCTCATTATAAGCAGCTGGTTGAAGCCATTTTCCAGAAAAATTCGTACCTCGTTAGCAAGGAAATGCCAGCGATCTCTCCTAATGGAAAGGAGAAGATTGAGAATGACTACGTATTTAGCAGCGAAGGTGAACTTCTGATGCGGACAACGAAGAAACCCTTATCAAAGACTCAAATGAAAGCAGCTAATAAGGCCATCGCATGGGAGCCAACGTATAGATTCATAGTGGATATGCTGATCGATCACAAGCGATGGTTGGATGACCAACCGGAACTAACGCCAGATGGAATTAAGGCGCGCAAAGGTATCGCCGCAACACTTTCCGCACTCAAGGTCAAAATTTGTCCCTGTAGATCCCGATACGGGAGCCGATGACATCTACGAAGATAAACCAGCCGCTTTCGGTCGCGGCCTTCGTGACGCGGGGTATATTAACAAGGAACTCAAGGACAAGGATGGCAATCTGATCAAATATCATTCCAACAAGGGCTACAACCTCGCGCAACTGGAAGGTACCGGAACCGTTTCAGCGCTTTCGTACAAACGGGTCGGAACGAAATTTGTGCATCTCCCAAAACTCAACGAGCATCTCCTCAAAGTTGTATATCCCAACCGCTCAGCCGTTGGAGCGCAAAAGTGAATCAGTGCTGATCTGACTCAGCTAATCAAGACGCTCGTATTCGATGGAACGATCGATCAGCAATTGTACGAGAGTCTCCCTCTTATTGATAAGCGAATTTTTCACGAGCTACTCCGTATCACGCACACGCAGCACGCTCTACGTGATCCGGTCAAGGATCCTCGTGATGTTCTCAAGCATGAGTACATCAAACTCAAGGACGAACTCATGCTCGGCAATGATAGCCCCGCCATGATTCGCGAACTAAAGCAAGTACTTGTAGATATGTACTCGGCCAAGTTAATTTCTGACGATGAATTCAAACAAGTTTTGGTTGAATTAGTATAATCATGGTCATGTTCATCAATCCCAAACTCGTTGATACCAAGTACGCGTACCAACGCGAGGCTAAAGGCAACCTAAAGGAGCTGAAAGCTCTCATGGAGAAGCTCGTAGTGAAGGAGACTCCCGCGGACGACAGCGTCTTTAAACCAGCCAAGGCAGGCGGTAATGCCTGGACCTACGAAGAAAAAAAAGAAAGCAAGAACTTTCAAGCTATAGACTTGATTTTAGATCATCAAGCTCTTTTTTAGCTCTTAAATTGCCTTGCATAGAACGGACGTTAGCGATGCCAAATCGATACCCATGCAATTAATTGGTTCGCCGGCATCATTCATCTCATCATCCGGTGATTCAACCCCTGAGACACACTCAGGTACGATCTCAGCCATTTCTTGGGCGATGAACCCTACATGTAATGATTCATCGTTTCGCATCGCAAACTTGCGCGGTTGCATCCTGAGAATCTCGGCTAACCCATAAGGTATATCGATGATGTCTTTTTATGCGTCTATCCGAGGCATTCGTGTATGCTCCTCCTCGAACTGCCATGTATGACTGCCAAACATAAGTACTACTACATGTTCCTATGCGCATCGCTCCACTCGTTGCATCGTTTCCGATGGCTGGATAGTTTGCGAGTCCCCAATTCCATCTATATATGCATTGCTAGCATTGCCCTTACAATGAAACGCATCGTCAGCCCATATGGCTCCGCCCGCATGGATTGTTGCTTCCGGCGAATCACGATCAACTGCGAGGCGATTTGATGTATTGAGGACCATGCAATTTGTTCCATTGATAAATCATCTCAGAGCGTCATTGGTATAAGTTCCGAACGATACGCCGTTCGTAGATGAGCTGCCATCCTCGTTTCGTATGATCAATTCACATTTGATAGGCGTTCCTCGATAGTTCTACCACTCCTGAGCTCTCTGCCATGAACCGTAGAGGTTTGATGAGCTAGAAATTACATGCAATTTGCTCTCAGGTGCAGATCCACCAATACAGACTCTATCGTTAGCTGTCATGCAAAGGAGGTTGCTCGTGCCATAAACGCTAAACGCTAATCGATTAGCATCGTCAGCGGAGCCCACTCGTGTCCACGATAGGCTGAAGCAATTTTTGGCCGTCAGAAATGATCCTATCCTTATCGTAGCATTGCTTGAACCTTTGAGGATATTGAGATCTCCATCGCCAGTATTGACCCCTAGGCTGAAATTGCCATCTTTCCCAATCGTTGCTCGCTTGATTAGACTACTGGTTTGAGTGAGACCGCTTTTAGTCCAAAATTCGATATCTGATCCATCAAATTGAGTGGAGGAACTCTTGGTCGCTACGATAGAGGCTGAAGGTGTCGTTGAAGATGGGTCGAATGTATCGTTCAGAAAACACAACTCTGAGTAGATGTAATTATTATTAGAAAAATATCGAACGATGAGGTTGTAGCTAGAGCACGTCTTGTCGTAGTTGCTAATTGTTCCATCACTGATCGCATACATGTTGCTTCGGGGCGTAATTGGCTGACCGGCTATTGTTAGCGAACCTGGGATGTTTATAGCCCCTGAAGAGCTAATAGTTAGCACATCGTTCAAAGCAAGTTTGATGAAAAATTGATTACTCCCGGCGCTGTTGGCTGATCCGCGAAGACTGAGTTCGCATTGCATGTAGCTCACGAAGTTGAGAGATGCTGCGGATGTAGTAATATCGTTTTGAATGATGAGCGACTTGCTAAGACCCGAATCCTTGATCGTGAGAGCCCGTAGTCCAGAAATGCTATACGATGAGTCAGTGATCAATGCTTTGTTTGCCTCGGCTGTACCATTTGTAGTGATCGTTATCAGATCGATCTTAGATAATCGGCAACAGTTGATCCTTGAACGACCGATGAAGCTCGTACAGCACCATTTACATCGAGTTTGTATGATGAATTGATAGATACTTGACCGATCGCGAGATTACCCAACGAATCCATAAGCAATCTGTCTTCGAGAGCATAGCGCCAGTAGTAGCAATTTGGCGTGCTCGAGCTCAGAGAGCCACGGCAGCCCTGTTCCATTTGATAGTAGGATACGAAGTTGAGACTAGCCGCAGATGTCATTGTATCATTTTGGATAACGAGAGACTTACTGAGACCACTCCCAACCAAGGTGAGAGATCGTAAGCCAGTCAATCCAGAGCTACTATCCGCGATAAGAGCTTTATTCGCTGATACCGTACCGGCTGTTGCTGATAAAACACTCAGATCATAAGCAACACCGCCTTGCTTGTATAATACTGAATCGATGCTGTTGAGGGTAGCGATCTCCTTGTTCGAGTTGAGAATGATGGCTTTGTTCGAGGTTGCCGTGCCTGGGATCGAGGTAAGCAACGAGAGACTACTCAGATCGACGCTCGTTCCGTTCAGTTGAATCGATGAACAACTGATAGTATTGATCCCAGAGATGCTGCGATTTGCATCCACTACCAATGCCGACATCGGAGCCGCCTCTCCCATCACGATGCCGGAAAGGTAGCTCATTCGAAAGTCATTCCTGCTCAGATACAGAGTGTCTGCCATTTCGAGGCTTAGCACGTCTGTAGCCAAGGCATAGTAGTTCGGATTGAAGATTGTTGATTCTTGAGAGGGCGGACGAGCTGTAAAACCCATTTTTTTAGCAGAAGTATATTTGATTGAATATACTTTTGGACAGCGATGAGCAAAATCGACAACTGGGGAGGGCTTTTGCCCAAGGAGTACACATCAAACGATATAGGGGATATCAAGGCTCTTGGGATCAAGAAGCTGTTCCGAGGAATCATCCTCGCGCCCAGCAACGCCGGGAAGACCAACCTGTGCTACCATATCGTTAAGAACAGTCCTAACGTTTTTAGCCATCTACATATCATCGCACGCAACCCAGATCAAGAGCTTTATTCGTATATGAAAGACAAGCTAAATGGGTTCATAACTGTATTGACCCATCAGCCCCACCGAGTGTAGATGATATCCAGAAAGACTCCAAAGGCGGGATACAGCTCGTCATTATCGATGACTACTCAAGCGACGCGAAACTACAAAAGGATGTGTTCAGTCATTACTTCATTCGCGGACGACACAAAAGGCTATCTACTATATTTCTAACTCATTTGTGGTTTGCCACTAATAAGCTCATACGCCTCAACTCAGAATACTTGTGGATCCTCAAGGCTAACAGCCGCAGAGATCTGAAAATGGTCATCTCTGATTTCTCTATCCCGGGTTTGACGCTTGAGAAGCTAATCAGAGCGTACAACGAGGCCACTAAGGATAAAGGTCAAGCCTTCACCATAGATAACGTTAGAAGCGTTATAAGATTCAATTTTAATCAACAACCAATCACATTCAATGATTAAAAAAAGATGACAGGTTTACGCTTGTTGCTCCGTCCATCGCTAGTGTTTTTGGGATCGCTGATGGGGAGCTCGATCATTGCGCGAATACGATGAGCCACACTCACACTGTATCTTCTCCTTTCGATATGCACTCAAAGTCTCCTTATTGGCTTCACGGTATTTTTTATGGTAATCTTGTAAATGATCTTTATTTTGTTGCTCCCATTCTTGTCGTTTAGCATGAAGCGTTTCTTTGTTATCTGCTTTGTACTTGCGGCTGTATTCTTTCTTCTCAACTTCAGTAAGATGTGCTCGTACTTGATTGACACAGTCCGTTTTGGAGATGATAAGTTGCTCAAACTCTCTCAATTGGGAATGATCTTCAACTTCGTGCTCCGACACCATTGTCATTGTGAAGTTTTCAACCCCAACATCACGGAAGTGCTGATCGAACATTTTCTGCCTTCACCACTAACCCAACGCTTGTATGATATTGTATGCGTTTGCCAGCGCTTAGAGAGCGATAGAGTCGTACTCCCTATATATACGATGCTCTCGTCGGCATTTGCGATCTTGTAGATATATCCCTTCATCTGTATGTCTTGCCCGCGTTTTGCCTGCGTTTATACTATTTATATATTCTATCGGAATTATATCAATTTAGTAAATATACAATCATGAGCTCGATCATTACGTTATCAACGCGACACATCGTTTCCAACGGATTCAACAATACGCTACGATATGAGTTCCCGGGCTCTTCTGTTGAGTTTGCTAATACTGAGCTTGCTGTCTACTCAATCAATATGTACAACAGCCAATTCAACATCGACGCCGATGCGTATGGCAATAATTCATTTAAGGTATTGATGCCCACTGGAAACGACTATAGCACGGTCCAAATCACGCTATCATCTGGCTACTACTCGTATGCGGCCATCAACGCGGCTGTGCAAGCTGCGATTATCAGTGCCGGTACGTATTTAATCAATGCCGATGGCGATAATGTTTTCTATTTCAAAATTTCTGAGAACCCAACGTTCTACAGCTGCCAGGTCGATCTATCACCGGTCCCTACGGCTCTACCCGATGGATGGACTTGTCCGCCTTCTGGGTTGTACTCGACGGGCGGATCTGGATTGCCTCTGGGTTCAGTTATGTTCCAAAGATTCTCATCGATAACTCTGAGTTTGGTAAGATCATCGGGTTCGAGATGGCGACTCTACCATCTCAGGATCTATACACGCTTCAGTCGATCCTTTCGCCGATTCCTGCTCAGATCAACCCAGTATCGAGTTATCAGCTAAGATGCTCGCTCGTGCAAAATACATATAGCATCCCTGATGATGTATTGACTACTTTCAACGTTGCTGGTACTACCATCGGTGAGCTCGTGTCATATCAGCCTAATGAGTTTTGCTGGGTTGACGTCCCCAATGGCAACTACGCCAGTATCACGCTAACAACCGTGGATCAAGAAGAACGATTTGTCCGGCTCAAGGACACCAACATGCTGATCTCGGTCATTTTGAGACAAAAAAGTAGATTAATATGTTTTTTTAAAGACGGAAGGAGCCGCCAGACTTTCGCATCGCACGGAGACGAGCCATTTTTGCCTTCATCTCCGGACTCCCCTTGGCAGGGCTTCCGCGACGCGAGGGCTTAGCCTCGGCAACGCCTACGCCCGTGAATCGCTTCAGAGCTTGTCGAGCTACACCTACGAGAGCAGGGTCGCGGCCAGTGGATGCTACATACGCCGATCCCATGCTGGCGAGACCATCCGCGGCAGCTGATAGAGCGGGTTTAATCACAGGCTTCCAGGCTCATCGATCATTTTTTGTTGATTGTGCAAAGTCACATGGCACAATAAAATAATTTTATTGTAATCGATATTGAGCTGGTATCCAGCAATATCAGTTTCTGTATCCTCGATTAATAAATCGGGATTCTCCGATAAACCGATAGCAAACGGCAAGCCATTTTTATGAAATCTTGAGCAACATACCCATATTGCTCTTGATCAGGACATGATTTGTATGCAAACGATTTTGGACGAATATTCATGAATTTATTGGTATCATCCAACTGAATATCTTTTATATTAAATTTAACCCGTTGATCCGAGGTAGTATAATATCCTCCTGAGGCTACTAACATAGAATTGGATGATTTAATCGATATTGCAATCGCTGACACTGGTCCAATTGAATAAGTACTCGAGAGTCTTCCAAAAAATCCATAACCTTGCCCTCCCGCGTCAATGGTTTGACTAACAGAACCTGAAACCTCAAGCATAGCTCCAGGGGTAGTTGTTCCTATTCCAACTCTACCCGTATCTTTGACTGTCATTCTTGTAGAATTACCGGTACCTAACCTAAAATCATTAGATGTATAGGTGCCGATAAACATGGCCGAGGTTGTAGTTCCTGAGCTTGCGTTTGAAATTTCAATTATTCCTCTAACAGGAGTAATATTTGCTCCATAAAAATCAGCAGCAATTGAATATCCGGCATCAATCCAATCAGTAAGATTTCCTCGAGTAGTTAACCAAGCTGTTTGATCCGCCAACGCTTGGTTTATAACTCCACCAGAATACAAACGAAATGAATCAGCATTTAACGTACCTCCAAGCCCCATATCCCCGCCAACAACCAATGACCCATGAGCTTGATCAGTAGATGACGTGTTTGCCCCAATATAAACTTGTTTGGCTACGCCTAATCCACCGGCGATAATGGCTGCGCCAGTGTTATATGCAGTAGATTCGGTAGTGCCAACAACGACCAGATAATTTAACCCCCCAACAGTGGTTATTGCTGATTGATAGGCCGTTGTTAATGATCCAGAAATAGTCGTAGCTGTAATCGATGATAAATTTCCAAGCGAAGTGATACTTGGTTGCGCTCCAGTTTGAATTGTTCCATAAATATTGGTTGCTGATAATGTTGATAGATTACCTAACGAAATAATATTAGGTTGAGCAGCAGTTTGAATTGTCCCATAAATATTAGTTGCTGTCAATGAACTAATCATAGCAATCATCCCATTTGAATCTAAGACTAATGCTTTAGAATTTGAAGCAGTTCCTGCTACAACTCCATCTAATACATTTAATTCAGCTGATGATAGTGTTCCAATCGAAGTAATATTTGGCTGCGCTGCTGTAGCTAACGTTCCGTTAATCGCACCCGAAACAGTCAGAGACGATAGAGTTCCGATCGAAGTGATATTTGGCTGCGCTGCTGTGGCTAAAGTCCCGCTAATAGATCCTGATACAGTCAGAGACGTTAAAGTACCTACAGCGGTGATACCTGTTTGCGATCCGGAAACGGCTCCCGAAAGAGTCGTAGCTGAGATCGATGATAGACCTGTGATCGAACGCGAAGCACCCGTGAAAACAAGGTTCCCAGCGATGGTGAGCCCTGAGAGCGTTCCAACTGATGTAATATTACCCTTGAGCTGCCGTCTGTAGCGTACCAGTGATCTGAGTAGCGGTAAGCGATGTGATCGTTCCGATAGATCCCGATCCATCCAGCACGAGAGCTTTATTGATAGCGGCTGTTCCAGGCGTGATCCCGACTACGTACGAGGGAACAGATGATACAGTGGAACCATTCACGGTTAGACTGCTACATGATAATGCCCCAATTCCGCTAATATCATTATTGGTACCAGGAACGAGGGCTATACCTTGTGTCGCTGTCCCCGGAGTAATACCTGTAATATAAGTCAAGCGGTAATCATTCTTATCGAGATAAAGCGTTTGAGCGTAATCATAGGTTAGATATCCACTGGCATCCAATGTTAGATAGAATGCTGGGTTATAGATAGGTGATGTAAAAATTGGTTGGGGATAAGAGAAACCAGAACTCATAGTTGTTTTTGTCTCGAGCTATATAGATCGAGTGATTAAAGACACGATCATGAGCGGTATTCCAGACTTCGCTTCCTTGCCAAAAACGTTCAAGTCTGCTGGCATGGGCGACATCCCTACGCTTGACATCAAATAGTTGTTTAGAATGGTTGTCCTTGGTCCCTCCTTCAGTGGGAAGAACAATCTCTGTATTTCATCCTCAAGCATTCTCCACACGTATTCGCGCATCTAACGATCATCGCCCGCAATCCACACCAAGAGCTCTATGAGTACCTACGAGATAAGCTGGAGGATTTTATCACTTTTGCTGACCCCGATACGCCACCTAAAGTTGATCAAGTACGTCATACGCCACTGAGTTCCAACAAACCTGAGCTTGTTATCATAGATGATTACAGCAACGATAAGCTACTCCAGAAGAACATCTTCTCACATTACCTTACCCGCGGAAGGCATTTTAAAAAATTGAGTACCATATTCCTTAGCCACAGCTACTTTGCAACGGACAAGATGATTCGCTTGAATTCAGAGTATGTAGCGATCCTAAGAGCGAATTCGAAGCGTGATTTACAGATGGTGGTCAAGGACTTCAATATCAAGGGAGTTGATGATCGATCGATTGTCTATTACTACAACAAAGCCACTGAACAAAAGGGACAGATGTTGTTCATTGACTCTGTGAAGGGGCTAATCAGGTACAACTTTGATAGGCCTATTGCGATGGAAGAGTAATTCCAATTAATCAATCGGAAAAAATGCTTATCATCATATACAACAAAGATGTCGAGTTTCATCAAAATCGACAGTACCAACCTCGTACAAGATGGATACAATTCCACTTGGAAATATCAATTCCCTGGATCGGCTGCTGACATCCATGAAGCTGTTTGTGCTGTTCAATCGATCAGCATGTACAACTCGGAATATAACATCGATTCGATCAATTCAGAAATACAAGCTTTAAAATCGAAGTTCCAACGGCGGCTACTACATCTACGGTAAGTATCAATCTACCGGATGGTATCTACCAATACTCGAATATCAACGCAAGCATCCAAGCTGCTTTGATCAACGCTGGTGCATATTTGATCGATAGCGATGGAAATAACGTTTTCTACATCCAATTGATTCAAAACAGCGTCTATTACGCTGCTCAGATCGATTTCTTACCAACTCCATCATCGCTACCAGTCGGATACACTAGACCAGCTACTGGGCTTTATTCAAGTGGTGGTACTGGCTTGCCTACTACTACTCGCGTTCCACGACTAATTATTGATAATGGTGAATTTGGTAAGGTTCTTGGTCTGACTTTAGGAACGTATCCTGCTGCTTCAGCTACAGTTGCCAGCGCTCAGCTATCAAATATTATTCCTCAAGCTCATCCGACCTCTTCATACATCGTTCGTTGTGATCTGATAAAAAATGAGTACGTCGCCTCGGGTGATATTCTAAGTGCGTTTGATAGGGGTGATGCACCAATTGGAAAGTTGATTAACTATAAACCAAGTCAGTATGCGTGGATGAACTGCCACAATGGCTCTCGCTCTACGATCACAATAAGATTTACAATCAGGATGATAAGAAAGTAATCTTTCGCGATACATCTGTGTCGATCATGCTTCTGATTCGTCCAAAAAAATAAATCAATATTTTTTTAGAAAGTGAAAGAACCACCAGACTTACGCATTGCACGAATCTTAGCCATGTGATCCTTAGCTTCTTGCGAACCCTTTGCAAATTTCTTACCCATTTTTTTGGCTTGGCGACGCCGACACCATATCGTCTCCTTACTTCTCCGCGAATAGACTTGATTAGGTTTTCGTGATCAGGTTTGGTCGCCTTGGATAGTAGGTACTTTTCACCCGCATCTACAGCATCAGTTAGAACTCCCTTTCGTTTTGCGTACGAAAGAGCTCGCTTTGCCCCCTTCTTTACGTCAGTCATAGTTAAACGACCACCCTCTTTATCAGAATCACTGTCATAAACACCAATACCCGTCATGGAACGAATGGCTGCTCTTGCTGGAATAGCCGCTGATGGCTGTCCAGCATATGTAGCGAGAGCGGGAACAGCGAGATCAGCTGCGCGAGACAATAGTCCCGAATTTTTAGCGAACTTAAAAGCTGATTTAATGCCTCCCCATATCTTGGACCAAATACTCGCTCCATACATGCCACCTCCTTGCATATACTTGAATGGAAGCCAATTTCCTTCTTTGTGATAGTTAGACGCGTGCCTTTTCCCGCTTTGTGTGCTTTGACCGCTTTAGCATACGATTCAGGGTGTAGATGTAGTGTAGCACCGCTCCCACTTAGATCATCTTTAGTCAGCGATAATGTACCGGTCTTGAACGCTCGCTTGAGCTTCGCCTCGGGGATTGTTGAAGAAACTGATAACTCCTTGAAAGTTATGGTTAATTCTATATAATAGTCAAGTTTAAATCTTTTCTTTTTGAAAATACTTGTGGTTTATTGTGCTGTTTGGAATATAGCCAGAGCATACACCATATTCCACAGTAATCTCCATGCGTCCCTTGGTATTGCTTGGGGTTGTATCTTCCGATCCCATACTTAGTTGGGCCTGCCTCACCCATACTATCGAAATACTCACCGTTATGAACTGCCGTCCAATGACCTACATCAAGGTTAGGTGTCCGTAGTAGAATGAGATATGAACCTTTCTTCGAAATCGGTTTGGTTATCTCACTCGATTCATAGATATCATCGAGATGTACTCCGACTATCTTCGATAGTTCAATTAATTCGTGATCTGAGGTGATGGGCTTGATAAGGTAGCTCATAATATTTAATTTCGTTCAAACTATATTAGAAACCATATACAATCAACGATGAGTGAAACTCAACTATCCGACCAATATTTGTACCAGAGTTCGCTCAAGAGCGATCCTGAGATCAAGGTATCTTCCGGCAAGCGTGTCCCGTTTGTTATCGATCTGAATCAGGGTTCGTACCAAAACGGTGTCATTACCATTGATGCTACTGCTCAGCTTAACGGTTCTGAAGGATTTGCTTGTCTTCGCGATGCTTACATCATGCTCCCATACAAGGTATCGATGGGGAAGAATGGTGGTACTGCTCAGACCACTGCTGCCAATCGCTTCTGCGCTACTCTAAAGTGCGGCAACTGGAATGTCATCGATAGCATGTCGCTCGAGCTTAATGGAAAGACCATCATTTCGATGGCTGATTACAAGCTGTTTTGGAACAATGTACGTGCTCAGACAAGCTATAGTCCTCAGTACGTTGAAAAGCATGGAGCGGAGTCATTCCTATTCCCTGATGCCGCTCAGTCCGCTCTGTACAGCTCTGCCACGAGTTCGACTACTGGAGATGGATACACCAACACTACGGCATTCTCATCTTCGTTTGCTACCACTGGCCCCTCGGGTGGTGCATCCATCCCTAACGATGGTCTAGTAAAGCGTCTGTTGTCGAACCCTCCTAATGCGGGCTCTGACTTCTCTACGGCGTGGCCTTCGGTAGGTGGAGCTGCTGCTTCTACCACAATTGCTAACCAAACTGCTCGTGGTGCTTTCGTATCTGGTGCTGCTACTGCTAACGCTATCATGGGAACGTGGAACTATATGCTAAAGGTTAAGCTAACAGACTTGCATCCCATCTTTAAGGAACTAGACCTCATGGCGAACCCTCAGATCCGTCTGCGCTTCCGCGTCAATCAGGGTACTTCGTCTGTTGCTGTAGATGCTTCGAAGGGTATGTCGCTAACCAGTACTACTCTCGCGAGTGGTAATGTATGTCCTGTAATGGTTGCGGCTTCTTCCACCGGTAATCCTATGGCTGGTGTTCTTGCTGCTTCTGCTCCATTCAGTATTTCATGGGGTGCTGTTGTCAATGCTCTTGAGCCTACGATTGATGGTACTTACATGCCATTCACTACTTCTCGTCTCTACGTTCCGTTCGTTCATCTTGAGAACCCTCAGACAATTATCTCCAAGCCTGTTAAGAAGGTTCGATACAATGATTGCTATGCTCAGTGGTTCTATCAGCGTGCTGTGTACGGGTAAGCAAGCTACGCAGCTCAATGCTGCATTTGATCTTCAGCTATCGGCTTCTGTTAAGAATGTCAAATACGTTATTCTACTTCCTTTCGCTGAGCAAACAGGTAGTTTCGCTTCCGCCGCTGTTCAGCAATTTCAGAGCCCTTTTGATTCGGCCCCATGGACTCTGCACCCTGGTTCGTCTATTCGCAACTCTAACGTACGTATCGGGTCGCATCAGACGTTTGACATTAGCCATGACTATGACTTCCATCATTTCCACAATGAACTGGTTAGAATCGGCTCGATCAATGGTGATCTGACTCCTGAGCTGGTAAATGGTCTTCTTGACTATCAGACGTGGCCGCTAACTAACCGCGCTCTCATTGCTGATGTCAGGTGGCCTGACTGAGCGTGATATTCCTCAGGCCATTCAGGTACAAGGTGTGAATGCTGGATGCCAAGGAACACATATGCTTGTATTGGTTGTGAGTGAGCAAGAGCTGACTTTTGATCGCCTAACGGGTGAGGTTCTTGATTTCACTACGGCTTAAGTCTAATGAAGTATATTTTTTTTAATATAATGACTTATCCCTACAAGAACCCTCCAAAGCTGATGCTATTGACGATTATCAGAAATTAGTTGATTTTGATGCTTCTGCTATTGGTCATTCCCATGTCGGTATATTAGCGTGCGATTACGTATTCGAAAAAATTCGAACCAAGGTTAGCTATAAGGGTCGTAAGTCCAAGTTCGATGCATGGAAGGATCCAAATATTCGAAGGAAAATGATCGAATACGCTATGAGATGGAATAGAAAAACGGAGTCTGAGCTAACTAAAGCAAACATTCGAGCGGCACTTGACTTTAACTTCGATTCAGTCGCTAATTTCCGCCCTGCTGTCGCCAAGTACGTCTATACCCACTTCAAAGCGAAGTCTGTATTAGATCCATCCGCTGGTTGGGGAAATCGAATGCTGGCCGCGATGTCAATGAATATTGACTATATCGGTGTTGATTCAAATACTAAGCTTAGATCTGGATACAAAAAAATGTTCTCTAGTTTTAAATCAAAGTCGAATGTTGATATCATAACTGCTAAGAGTCAGGATGTTGATTATAGCAAATACTCATACGACCTGATATTCACATCCCCCCCGTATTTCGATATCGAACGATACGATGGAATGGGTTATGTGGATAAGGAAACATTCCTTGACGACTACTTTATACCATCGTTCCGTAATGCATATCAATCGCTTAAGATTGGCGGTCATTTAGCTATCAACTGCCCTCAAGAGATGATCAAGCATCTATCTTTTCTTGGGAGATTTAAAAAAATAAAGATGCCGATTGCTAATCGCAACGGCGGTGGTCATGACGCTCATGAGTTAATATATTGGTTGAGGAAGAATTAGTTCAATTCCTGAAGTAGCTTAGGACACTTCTCAATAACAAATTGGTTTTTACGAAGCCAATCGATATAGTTCGCATCCATTCGACTAATCTGCTTGAGGGTCTTGCCCTTATACTTCCCCCAAGTCATCATATATGAGTTATCATCACTTAGAAACTTAGAGTGGAGGAAGATCTTGATTTCCTCAGTAATATTGAGACTTGGTTGGTTGAATACCCAACGACAATAGCCAGGATCAGAAGAATATACTTCTTCGATCGGCGTACCCTTGTATTTTCCAAAAGTTAGTTCGTTCGACATGTTATCAGTGGGGTGTATCTATATAGATAGCCTACTTAATTTTTTCAGAAAAAAAAGTATTAATTCAATTCCGCCATAGATTTGGATCATTTGCTTTGTATAAATCTGATATCCATGTTGTATGTCTTCTTTTGAGGACGTGCTTATGATAATTCCAATTTTTACCGTTGTATCCACACGGGCTTGAAATATCATGATCGATCGGAGTACTATAAATTTCTTTAAGCTTTCTGATAGCTTCTTTCACATCCGTTTCCACTATTGTATGCCTATAGCACCTATAGCATCTAAGTTTTGACGGAGCATTGGAACATTACACATCGTATATTAGTGGTGAGGACTTTTTATTAAAAAAAAATGGTTTTTTTATTACACATCGTATATTAGTGGTGAGGACTTTTTATAATAAAAAAAAACATTTTTTTTATAAAAAGTCCTCACCACTAATATACGATGTGCAATTTCTGTAATTTATAGATTTAGTATCCCACGTTTTTAAAGAAATCTTCGATATCATCGAAATGATTCATTTGTTTCATTAACCGTGTTGGATGCATGGCTTTAGCAATGAGTTCTTCAGTGGTTTGCGTCCTGAATATGGTCTTATACGCTAACATATCTAAACGATGTTTGGCCTCCGTTTTTATCTGCTCGTGAAAGTGTAATCTAAAAGATTCAACACCGCCATACATAATTAGCGGATATGAAATTTCAACAGTTTCAAAATAAGCTTCAACCAAAGTACTTAAGTATTCACCCTCCGTATCAATAACGCTTGGGTATGTAGCACCCCATCCATCCGTATCGGCAATATGCTCCATATCAGATATATATTCACCCTCCTCAGGATACATCACTCTCGATTCAATACGACTTTGTTCTTTCATTCTTTTAATTTCCATTATTTCAGCATGCTTGTTATCAATCGCTTCCATAGTGGTTAGTCCATTACAGAAACAGTGATACAGAACGGTACAAAACTTACAGTTTGAACCGTTTCCGAAGTGTCTTTGGTCTGCTCCTCTAAAGCTTCCGCAGTTATTATTTCGATAGCGTTGATAGTTTCCGAATTACACATGGTTATTATTATCGGTTGATCGTATATATCTTGTTATTATACTTACTATATTTATCTGTTAGGATCAAATCACTTTCTATAGAATATTTAGAGATTTGCTTGAGGGGCTTTTATACTATTTGTGCTGCTTGGAGATGATTAGGAGACATCCTTCGCACCAGAGGGGTCGAGAGGTCTTGCCTACTTTATTTCTCCTTGGGTTATTTCGATAGAGATGGGGCTTTTGGGTGAATGAAAGGGGGGAGAATTTTTTTACCTATGTTGTACCTGATCTCAACTACTCACGACAGCATCGTACGCGGATGCCGCAGGCCGTTGACGTAGAACGACGTAAAGCCTGTCGACGCATGCACTGCATTGTTAAGCGCGAACTCCACTTGCGCAAGCTGCGTACTCCACTTCGTAGGCTCTGCAACGCAGACACTGCGCAAGACGTCCTCCAATACACGGTTAACGCGCTCTGTTTGACCGTCGGTCTGAGGATGGTCCGCCGCGGACATGTCCAGCTTCGTCCCGAGAAGTCGGAAGAGGTGTTGCCAGAAGTGAGAGACAAACCGAAGGTCTCTGTCGCTGACGAACGCCTCCGGGAGGCCGTGATGCCGGAAGATATTGTCGACGAAGAGTTGAGCCGCCTGCGGCGCTGTCACACTCTTCTTCACGGGCACCAGCCTCGCCATCTTGCTCAAGCGGCACACAAAGACCAGGATGCCAGTATGGCCGTGCCCAACTCGAAGATGAAGTCCATGCTCACAGAGCGCCAGCAATCTGCCGGGACCGGCAAGCTCATCAGCGGGGCCGCCGCGGCCGGAGAGGGTTTGACCCGTTGGCACGTCTCACAAGTCTTAACGTAAGACCGCACCCACTTGTACATGTGGGACCACCAGAAGTCCCGCGCCACTGACGTATACGTCTTCTCGCGGCCCAGGTGCCCGCTGAGCGCCGTGTCATGTGCCTCAAAGAGGATTCGATGACGAAGGTCTTCGTCGTTGGGAACAACCAACCGCGGATCATCCCCCCGGGAATACTTGGTAGTAGAGCAAGCCCTCCACGAGGGAGTAGCGGTGAAGTTGGGCTCGCTGACGAACCGAGAGTACCGAGCTGTCCGATTTCGTGCGCAGCACTTCGATCAGATCTCGGAGATCGTCATCGCCTGCATAGACCTCGCGGATGAGCTCATGGAGCAGCGACTCAAGGAACACCGCGTGTGCCAGCTCATAGTCCGGTCTCCGGGGGAGAGCGTCCGCAAGGACATTCTGTTTCCCCGGCTTGTAGGCTACGATGAAGTTGTATTCTGCGAAGAATGACAACCAACGCGCCATGCGCTGGGAAAGATGAGGTGACGAGGTCGCTGTCCTCAACGAGGCATGATCTGTGTAGATCATGAAGGGTTTACTGCCGAGCAGATGAGCTCGGAACTTCACCAGCGCGTACTTCATCGCGATGAGCTCCTTGTCGTGGACGGGGTAGTTCTTTTCCGCGGCTTTCAACTGCCGGGACTGGAAAGACACCACCCTTTCCCTGCCTTCGGCATCAACCTGAAACAGGGCGCAGCCGATGGCAAAGTCGGAGGCGTCGCACACGACACTAAAAGGACGATCCTCGTCAGGCAGCGCCAGGATAGGGGCGCTCTGTAAGCTCTGCTTGATCGCCTCAAAGGCTCGCTGAGCCTCCGCAGGCCAGGACCAGTCTGTATCCTTCTTCAACAGGGTTATTAGTGGCCTGGCCAACTCAGCGTAGTTCTCGCTGTACTTGTGCAAGTAGTTGGCGAGGCCGAGCCACTTGCGCAGATCCCGTTGGGAGGTAGGCACCGGCCACTGCGAGATCGCTTCGATCTTTTCGGGATCACCGCGAACGCCATCCTTTCCAAGGAAGCAGCCGAGGAACGGGATTTCCTCCGCACCAAAGATGCATTTGATGATGTTTGCATACAAACGGTTCTCCCGCATGCACATCAAGACCTCACGGAGGTGCGCAAGATGCATCTGGACGTCTGTCTTCCCATCTTCAGCGTGGCTGTGAACGAAATGTCGTTAAAGTACGTCTGTACGAGTGCCGCAGCGGCCGGAAGAGCTGTGTCACCAAGCGATTAAACGTTGCTGGTGCGTTGGATAGCCCTTGGGGCATCACCAACCATTCCCACAGCATCCCGCTGGGAGTGCTCACAGCCGTGAGAGGGATGTCAGATTCCCGCATCAGGAGCTGATAGTAGCCATCGACCATGTCGAGCGCGCTAAACACCGTGCAGCCCGCCATGTTGTTCTGCATCACATCCTTTCGAGGAATGGGCGTCGATGCGGGGATGGTGGCCGCGTTCAGCTTGTTGAAAGCATGTACCATGCGCCATTTCCCATTGGGTTTGCGTGCGCAAAACGTCGGTGACGAATGAGGCGACTTCGACTCGCGCACCATGCCCGCGGCGTGATTCGCTGCGAAGAAAGCGTCGATGACGTCGACTTGTTCCTTCGGAAGCGGCCACTGGCGCGTGGTGCAGTACTTCGTACCCGGCTCGAGATCGATCTCGTGGCGCACACCGCGATCCGGGCGTAACACAGAAGGAGGGTCCTCGGATACCACGTCCGAAAATTCCTTCTACAGAGGATAATAGGGATCCGAGGGGTCCTTCAGAATGGCTGCGCCATATCGTTGTTGTCTCTTCGAGACCCGCCCCTCTTCTAACACGTCGGGGTCCATGACCGAGGAGCTGTTCAGCTCGAGAGGCTTTTGTTCGCGGCGGAGAAGGACTAGGTCCTCCAGTTTCCCCGCCTTAAGCGATTCGAGGAACTCGACATAGGAAAGCTCTTCGAGCTCAAGGAGCTCCGACAACGTCGGTACTGGGGTCAGATCTTTCGCGTTGCGATCGCCCGTGATCGCGTCAACAACCACCGTTGCGCTGCGAACTCCGTCAGCGACTTTTCCTTCTTCGGTGACGGCTGAACAAGCCCGAACGCCTTGCGTAGTGGGAGCCTCTGCTCGACCACCCTTGTTGTTGGAAACACACACTTGTTCGGCCGAGCCGGCAAAGTGTCGTTCCCCGCGTGGCACCCACTGCTCGTGCACGAATCCGTCGCGGGATGAGGAGGGGACATGACCCGCCAAAGCTCGATCCGCTAAGGTTGGTGACTTGCACCTATGGTGCGACTCCGCCAGTCGATCCACGGCTCGTGCTTCACAAGCCAGGGCATGCCGAGGATCAGATCGTATCGATCATCCATGTCAAGGACAATGAACGGTTCGACCGAATTGAAGTCGTCAAATTTGACCGTCAATGGGAGAAGGACCTTCCGCGTCGATACGATCGACCCAGTCGCTAGGCGATCAGATACGTTGCTATTACTATTAGAGTCTTCTAAAGCTTGAGCATACAGTATGCTGTTCCTAGCCACACTGGCCTTCGTTGCGAAGTTATACGACGCACCCGAATCAATCAGGATGGTCATTGGTTCTTCGTATCCCTTGACGCTGGCGGTGACAACCACGAGGTTAGACCGCGCGGCGGCCACCGAGAGACACAACAGTGTCGTCCCTGGGACTTGCTCTCCTGGGCGAGGAGGTGGCGAAGCCACCGCCGTCCGAGAAGAGCGAAGCCTCCCAGCAGGGCGTCCCGCGCCTACTGGGAGTTGCCGTTTTCCGACGCCGCGGACTCAATCATATTGAGTGACGACGACGCCGAAGTGGCTTTGCCACGAGCCGTTCTCCATGGGTTGGTCGGGCAGTTCCGACGGAAATGGCCCAATTCGTTGCACCCAAAGCAGCGACCACTCGCACGAAGCTTCTTCGCGCCGGCTCGGACTGACTCAGCCGCCGAGATCTCCATGGAAGTGGGGCCTTCTGACGTGTCGGTCGGACCCGCATGTCCCTGCGCGGATCGCACACAGTGATCCTCGAGTAGCGCGAGATGCACTGCATCGATGAAGGTCTTCGTCTGGCGGCGGAAGAGCTCGGTCCGCACTGGACCACTACGGACGCCGTCCATGAATACCGTGACCTTCACGTCCTCTGAGAGAGGTGCCCGGCCATGGCTGCTTCCAGGTTCTGCAGCTCCATGACATAGTCTTGAAGGGAGCGCTTCCCTTGCTTGCAACGCAAGAAGAGGGAGTGATGGCGGTACGCCACATTGGCGAGCAAGAAGTTCTTGCGCAGCTCTTGTTCCATGAACGACCACGAGGTGAAGAAGCCTGGAGACGACGTCTCACGAGCCATGGCCCAAGCCCGAGCTCGACCTCCGAGGTTGGACAAGGCGAAGGCGACCTGGGATCTCGGATCATAGATCTGTCCCGCGCTCAGCGCGATCTCGATCTCACGGATCCAGAAGACCAGGCTGTCCGACTCCTTCCCATCAAACTTGGGAACCGTCATCTTGACTGCCTTGGTCGATCCTTGTCGCGATGCGAAGGTACCCGACTCGCCCGCTGCAGACTGTGCCGCACTCTGTGCTTCAGCACGCATCGCAGAGCGAGCGGCATCCTGTGCGGCAGCGCTCACGTGGGCGATCAACGACGACTCATACTTGTCGAAGCGTTCCACGCGTGCCCTTTGCTGCTCCACAGGAAGCGAGGGGAATCCAGCGAAAGCTGTCTCGCCCAGGAGGCTCACCATCTTCTCCAGCGTTGCCCAGTGAGCGTCCGAGAGATGAGGGAAGTCCTGCCGAGACGGCAACATGCTCCCTGAGTCATCCATACTCAGAGATATCTTGATGGTAGACAACCGCGCCGGTCGCGGGATTGACTACAAGTGCTACCAGGTGTGACGGGAGCCACACGCACCTTTGCTTTGATGAAGCGTAACGCGCTAACCACAACAGACGCCCGGCGTCTCTGCTGTCTTAGTTCGAGGCCTTGCCTTCTTAGTCGTTTGCTGGTACCGGGTACCAAGCGACTTGCGAACTCCTCGTTAGATTTAAACTGAACGTCTATTACTTTTGCTCACCAAGTCCTACTTACTATAAACTGTCTAATTAATGCACCTTCGAAGTAACCTGTTTCCAAATGGTTGGCTCTCAAGCCATGTCGACCTTGCTAAGTACAAACCGTACTTATGGGCTCTTTTAGGTACGGACCGCACTTACGGGCCAGTGTACGAAACACCACATGATAGTGTGGCACATCACTATGTGACAACTCCATGTGTGTACGACACACTAACGGGTTGGGTGCCATTAATAAGGGCCACGCTCCGTTACATCAGGACAGATTTCTTCTCCACCACGAAAGCAGCACGCTCCGGTCTCGCGTGTAGCTTAGCCACTCGGAGTTCCTCCGTTCCCAACTGGGGTCGTAAGAGCATCTTGGTTGGCCAGGGGGTAGTATGTCTTCTCCGTCAGAGGTGGTTCCAAAGCTTTTTCAATTGCCTCGCGTCTTCGTTGTCTCTCACGAAATTCCGACGACGAGTACACTCATAGATCAACTGTTGCCACTCCTTGTACCTTTGCTTCCCTGGTCGAACAAACCTTCCTTGAGGAAAGCATTGGTACTCTACGATCCGAGCCAGAGGTGTCCGAGAGTCAATCCACAACATCTTATCCGAGATGGTCACCACCTTAATTTTGCTGATGCCCAGGACCGGGCGGCGTAGATGACTTGGGTAACCCATCGATCACCTCGTCCGGCCCAAACCACTTCTCGTTGAGGATTCGTCTAACCATACTTGATTCGGACCACCGCATGTTCTCCCGGCTTCAAGTACAACGTTTCCTTTGCACACACGGGTACGTCCACAATTGGTGCTGTCGTTCTCGCCTGTCACATATAAGAATTGCCTCCTCGTCCGGGAGCTTCACCAAGCCTTCTCGTACACGTAAGCGTACTCCTGCAGCGTACATGAAATCCATTCCAAGCAGGACATCGAGATCTTCTCCAATGTTGGCTAACCACACATCCAGGATGTAAACCACTCTCCAACCGAGGGTGATCTTCACTCTGGCACTGGCGGTGATATACGACGGAGCTCCGCCTAAACCGGTCACCTTGATCGGTTCTGGTAACAGCCGAGTCGTCAGCTTGAGCCTTCGCGCAAGGTTCAAACTGATCATACTCCCAGTAGCTCCAGTATCGAGCAAGATCCTCAGTCGTAAATTGTTCACCGCTCCAGACACCATCGCATCATCTCGCCCATCCTCTTTGTGATGATCGCCCCACCAGCCATACCGCTGTCCTGGTTCCAACTGGAGTTCCACCGGACCATCTTGGTCGGGCAACTCCCATCGGGGGTAGTCAGGATCTCGATATTCAGGGTCGCCAGGCTGATCTTGAGTCTGGGCTGACATGCATTGATTTTTATGTGTTTTCTTCCTCAACTCTTGTCCGACATATGCTAAGACACATAATCCTTGGGGTTTCTTCGGCCCGACGCGAACTGGATCCCCATCCAGCGGGCTTACTAGTTTGACGACTCCCTTGAATTAGCCTTCCCCTCCAGCAACCTTACTAGGAGCGGGTCCGGCAGGTCGGGTAGCTTGTCAGCTTGAGCAAGGGCCTTGAGCTTCTTCATTGTCTCGAAGTCTTCACACTTGGGGCCATGGTACTTATCGCAGAACTTGCACGGGGCCACTCGACAGGCGTAGTCTGGATGGCCAGTCTGTCCGCATTGTTCACAGACGACGTCTTTCCAGAACTTCTCCTCCTTATGGCCGAACTTCTTGCAGTTCTCGCAGAACGTGTTCTTGTCCGGGTTATCTCGACGAGGGGACTGCCACCCTGGACGAGGAGCCTGCCAACCAGGCTTACTATCTCTCGTAGGGGGCGGGCGCCAACCAGACTGTCCATGGCATGATAGATCGCATTATGCAAGTCTTGTTCGGAGATCGCATTCTTCGCGGGAGCATCCACAACAACTCCGTCCGAAGTGACACGAGCAGAAGTTGCTGCTTCCGAGGGTGGCTGAACCTCTTCGACCCTGTCGTCGAAACGGACATGGGTATCAGGATCCGACTCCACTTCTCCGTCGCTCAGGCCGACATACGCACCTCCAGGGCGTCTCTTGAAACGCTCGGGCGGCACGTTGTCTGCACGAAAGTCTCGTCCCTTCGACGGGATGGCTCGTAACCTTCGTTCAGGTTGAGGTCTTCATCCTGCTGGAGCACAAACTCCAGATCTTCGAGGTTGCGGAAACGCTGGTTGCCCAAGATAGCCTTCAGTTGTGCACTCTTGAAGTTCTTGATGAAACGTTTAATGTGCTGAGCGCATTCCTTCTTGGACTTTTTGTAACGGACACCCGCCTTGACTGCACCTTCATTGAGGCGGTAGAAGAATTCCATCGCATTCTCGTTGGGCTTCTGTCTCATCGTATAGTAACGATCAGAGTCCGACGTACGCGATTTGAGATACTTCTTGATAAACTCCGTTGAGAGTCGCGTCCAGTCCTGCTGCACGTGCTTGGACAGTTGTCCGCGCCAGTTCCGTACCGGCAATGACATCTTCATCTTGAGCTCGCGCAGTCACACTTGGTCAGTCCAACCGCCTTGACTGGCGAGGTTCATGAACTGTTCACACCAGTCTCTACGATCGCTTCTTGTCGCCTTCTCATCGAACTTGGTGAGTAGCTGCGAGTTCACGTACGGATGTACGGTCAGGATGGTGCTACCAGCGGCAACCGAGGGTCTCCCTGCCGCAGCGGCATCGATATCCTCATTGAGACTATCATATGAGTCACCTGAGTCACCACCACCTCCGTCGGAGCCTGGATCCGGATCTGGATCTGCTGGGGGGTCGTCGTTATCATGCGGCCTCTTACTTAAGCGCTTGCGCTCCGGCTTCTTCGGCTCCTTCGTTGGCTCTTTGGCTGGCTCGCGCTTTGGCTCCTTCTTCACCTCCTGCTGTCTCGAGGTCCGCTGGGACGTCTCCGTCCGAGTCGCGGATGCCTGGGTAGTCTTGGGCGTAGTAGTAGCGGCGCCTGCATTGATCGGCGCTTCGTTCTGCGTGAAGTTCCTTGCCAGACGTGAGAAATCGACCTCCGGCAACGTTGCTCGAAGTTGCGCAATCGCGACTTCGGAGAGGTTCTTCAGTCCCGGCTTTGCCACATCCTGAGTTGGGCTTCCCATGTCACCATGCTTGATTGTGCCACCCATCTGGGTTGTCCGATCAGGGTGGTTGACTTCAGTCTTGACTTGTGTTGCTGATTCAGGGGTGATTGTCGCACGGTCAGGTTGAACTTGGGCGGCGGGTGTTGCTTGAAGGGTGCGAATACGTTCAGCTTGGTACCGCTGCATGTTGATGGCGGCTTCCTTCTCCTGCACACGCACCACTTCCAACGCTTCCAACTTCTGCTGCACCACGGCCAAGTTACGGTGAGTCTCTTCGGCCCACGCAGCACGTTCGGCTTCATGACGGGCGTCTGCTTCGGCCTGCTGCTGCCGAATGAACTCCTCCGCAGCGGCCTCGACACGCGCGCGTTCTGTTTGGGCAGCTTGGATGACGGCAGCTTGGATGATGGCTTCGACATCGACCACTTCCTTGGTCGGAGTTTCCTCAACGACCATCTCCTCTTCAGGGACTGGATCGACCTTAACGGGATCCGGATCACTTTGAATGGGAATATCGGTCAGACGTCGTTCAGCTTCTTCGGCGCGCCATTCAGCTTCACGCGCATGCTGCACTGCTTCAGCCAACATGCGTTGCACTTCGCCATCTTGGTTAAGAGTAGCACGGGTGTTCGGCAGCTTCTCGTCCAGTCGGGTCAGCACCTCGTTCATTCGCTGAACTTGGTTGAAAGTGCTGACCGCAACTTCAGCGAGGCCAGAGCTCACTGGTGAGCTCGACCGTCCAGACTTGCCGGAACGTCGTGAGTGCCTCGACCGAGTGGAATACCCCGACGAGGGCAGATCATGCGTCGACCGCCTGGGCGAACGCATACGACTTCGGGCATGACGACGTCTACGACGGGCATCGCTATCCGAACCGCTGAGCGATGAGTCCCGACCAGACCGCGTACACTGCTTCCGTGCATGGCGTATTCTGGGCAGACGCCTGCCTATCTGCTCGAGCTTCACCGCGACATCTTCATTGAGGGTGGTCGCCGGATCGGGAACCACCTCTCTTGTCACGTATATGCCCATGCCACCTGACGCATCTCCACCAGCCGCCTGCGCAGACATTGCCAGCGCTCCTATCCCGGCTGTAACCCTCTCCAACGAGGATGCCGAGCTGTTCCGAGACGCGTACGACCCAGACGCCGTGCCCATGGACTCACCCGAAGTGCCAACCGAATGCGGGACAGGGTCCGCAATTGACACTTGGGCTGGTCCACTCAGGCCAGACATCGCGGATGACTCCTGGCGCGAGGACATCGATCCAAGCAGATTTCCCAACGCCGCGATATCATCAATGGACATCACAGGCGAAACCGGCCAAGGTGGCTGGTTTTGTCGACGCTTGGATGAGGCTTCGCGACGCACCGGCACTTCGTCACGCTCATTCTGGTCGACCTCGTTCGTCGAGGGCTCCACCTCCAAGATGGCCAGAGCTTGGCCATCTTGGCCGGTCGACGCTTCCGGCACCGTCGAGAGCGGCTTCTCCTCGAGAACAGCCAGCTCACGACGATCGTCTTGACCAGGCAGAGGGGAGTCCGAAACTCGACTCTCCGCCTGGGGCACTTCCTCGTCGACGCCTCCCTCTGACGTCTTGACGGGCTAGTCCAGATCGGACTCACCCTCAGGCTCCACCTCCTCTTGAGTGTGGCCATTCAAGCTCGCTTGGTGCGCGTCTTCTTGAATGGGCGGCTCCGGGACGGATCGTCCCTCAGCCGCAGCCTCCTTCTCCAGCAATGCCGCCTTGCGTTGTTCCGCCTTCGCTTTCCTGGCCGCCTTCTGGATCGCATCCAGATCGGCAACCTCTTCTGGCGGCAGCCCCTGCTGTATCCGCGACTGGCGCAACGCCAAACCGCCTCCGCCTCCACTTCCTCCTTCGTTGCGTGTTCCTCTTCCAGCTGCCATTGTGCCAGACAGAGGTTAGTACACTCTCACCGTAACCAAACTAGTTACAAACCAAACTTCTCCGATGAACTTCTTGGGTTCGAATCCGGGCACGCGCACCAGCTGTGACGAAGCGGGTGAACGCCTGAATCGTCCAGGGATTATAGCGTGCCAGTTGCAAACAGAAAGTCGACTTCTCCGTTGAGGAAGGCAAACCACTCGGAACTTCTTCGCTTGATTACTCCAACGAAGAGGGCGTGTGTCCCTTGTGTTCAATCCCTATTGGGTCGTTTACCTTCGAACCATGGAGCTGCACCGGAATGGGGAAACTTGGTTGGGAACTTGGTAATGTAGGTCGTGAGTGAGGTGCGTACGAACCACTCTGGTTGAAGCACGCACAACTCTGAAACCAATAAACAAACAGAAATACAATCAACCCCGATGTGATATAAAGATAGACAGCCGTCACTTATGTTTTGAGACCCTTGGACGGTGGGTCTATACTCCAGTCAACTAAGCACACCCAAGATACTGGTCAATAGGATGCCTTTCTCGCGCACCACTCCCGTTGAGGGAGATACAAGCAGGTATACAGTCCTACCACAAATAGCCTTTCAATCAAACTTCCTGGATGAGCTATCTCACAACCAAGAAGGTATTCGGTAATATGAAATGCAGCGATGTCCTAGCACAATGGTTCGGACGCTCGCCACAACTAGGATATGAAATGGGTTAATGAGTCACTTCGGTTACCTCCACGGCCCGATCGTCACTCACAACTGGACTTGAATGTTTCAGAGATACTCCACCTCGGGCGTCCATAGATCCGAGGATTCCTTTGTCCTTCTTGATGGGGTGGCGCAGGGGAGCTCCAGGTATGCACGTCTGTAAAGCACACTTGCCTGCTTGCGGTCTTCGGGGGAAAATGAGTTCTTTATTGAGCCTTATTTACTCCGTGTTTTCTTAGAGGAGAACTGCATTTCCCACGCGCGTAGATACGACACCAGGTCCACACCAAGGTGGCCCAACGTCACATCCAGACTTGCTTCCTTGATTAGCTCCCGAGCGTGACCCCAGGAGTCTACGTTCGTTCCAGGCGTGACCCCGGTCGTCGCTCAACTTGGCTCGTCACATCGCGCTCAGGCTTGATCTCCTTGACTTCCTCCTGCGGGGTGCGCTTCCGCAGGCAGCTCCAAATCGACTTGACACTGAGAGGGGAAAATGAGTTCTGTTGAAATCTTACCTGCCAGCGGCTATCCCGACTGCCAGTCTACATGCAATCTGTTTGACTTGGTTTCACTATAGTTGGAATGGCGTCATCATCTTCGTCGAGCCATGTGGTGGGTAAAGTCAGTGGTACACTGACTGGATACCTTGCGTTTCAGCTGATTTGTCTTGCGTTTCACCTGATTTGTGCGATCTTAACGTATCTTTCGGTCGGTCGACTTGGACGGACGTTAATCACTTGAACTTCGTATGGGGTGCCGTCTCGTTCAGGATGGCATGTACCCACCAAGCAGGGTGGTGGCCCATCTCCATCGAGAGTGGTCAACCAGGGTGGTCTTGGCAACTTTGACTTGGGGAACCTTGGGCAACTTGAGGAACATGATCACTACGTCAGGACAGGTGGCAGTCTTGGCTGCACTTGACGCTACTTGAGCTTCACCTGTCTTCTCGGTCGTTGGGGCCATTCAGACTTCTATGCCTGAGATGACTTACATCCAGGATGCCCAACCCGATCCATAGCTATTGCGGGCTCCAATTGTCCCAGCCAAGTCTACCGTCGCTTGCACGGCCTGTTTGTACCACGGTCTGGTCTTATCCTCTTCAATGACGCACGCCTGAGGACCAGTTGTTGGGTGGCGGGATAAAATCCGAAACCACTTCGTGTCACCACCGTCGGGAGAGCCTCGACGCTGACGTTGCCCTCGGCTTCCCCGGTCACTCCGTTCACGAGTGTATATATCTCTTCGCCGTCAGCATCTACAGCAGACACCTCGTGTGTCAGCGATGACGCTATGCGTCTCGCGTTCGCCATCAGGCGTCGCTGTCGCCTCCGCGTGGAAGCCGTACGCCTCGGAGAGGCCAGCAGGTTGACACTGAAAGTGTCCTCAGGTGTCATCACCTCTTGTTGCTCCTGAGGAGCCGGCGGGGAGCAGTCTCGCTCGCCACTCCTGCCCAGTGGTTGAGGTGCCACTCCACCCGCACCGTCAGGGTCCTCCCCTTGGTGCCTCGGCTCCCAGCCGACCGCGCCGTCATTGGCACGCAGCGGCTCGTCGCCATCATGGCGCTCCCCGCTCAGTGGTTGACGTGCCGCTCCACGCGCATCATCAGGGCCATGCCCAAGATGCCTCGACTGATTGCCGATTATGCCATGACCGGCAAGCATCGATGACTCGCTCAGTGTGGTACGTGCCACTCCACGGTTAGCCCTCGAGCCTAGCTCGGGGCTCGCGCCTCCGGCGCCAGTGTCCATTTACTCAGACACTCCGATGTCTAGCACATTGACCGACTCGGTCCAGTGCCCGCACCAATAGCGCTTTTGCTTCCTAGCAGAGGTGGGTTCATGACTCGCCAAAGCTCCACAAGGAGACAAGCGCGTAGCGCCTAATGTTTTCGATCGCCAATCGATCCATGGCTCATGGCGCTCCAGCCATGCCATGCCAAGGATGAGGTCATACCTCGAATCCAGGTCGATGACGAGACAGCGTTCAACGCTATCGAAGTCCAATAACTTCACGCCCAGGTTCACGGGAACCTTGGGCACCGTGACACGAGTTCCGGTCGCGAGACCGACCGTGGCAATGTCACTCGTATGCGCCTTCAGCGCTTCAGCGTATTGCTGACTTCCTTCCATCGTGGAGCGCCGAGCATAATTGCCCGACGCCCCGGAGTCGATAAGGATCTTCCATGGCTTGTTAAAGCCCTTCACGGTCGCCTCGACGACCAGCAAGCCCGGCTTGCATGCACGTTCCGTGTTGTTAGAGAGCACGGTGCTCTGTGGGGCTAAGCCCTGTCAACCTCCTCCCTGAGGCTCAACAGAACTTAGTTCTTCCCCAGTAGGGCGCCCCTCGCCTACTGTTTTTTTTCGTTCCCTGCCACGAGCCAGGCTTCTGCCCGGAGGCAGAGCCTTGGCTCGAGGGGGCCTGGCGCTGCTTGCGCAGCGGACAGCCTGGACGCATGTGTTGCGTGCTTCCGCAGATATAGCATCTACGGATGCCGATACGTTGCTCAGCAGCTGGAAGCTCAGCTTCTTCGTCTTCAGCATAGCTGAGGTCCATCGGGACGGCGCCGTTCGATGCGTCCGAGGATCCGGAAGCGCTGGCTTGAGAAGCCGTCCAACCAAGTCGGGCTGACTTGAAGTTGAACTAGGCGATAAACGCCACGTTCACTGCCTCCTCGAACGAGGTAGGGTAAATACGGAAGACCTCCGTCCTTGCCACGCCGGTGCGGAGACCTTCCATGAAGACGGTCACAGTGACCACCTCGGGAAGAGGGTCCGCCGCCATACCGGCGATGAGAGTTCTCAGCTCTTGGACGAAGTCCACCAACTCCTTCTTGCCCTGGCGGGTAGATAGGAAGCGTGACCTCACGCGATAGGCCTGGTTAGGCGGTGAGAGCACACGCGAGAGCTGAAGCTTCAGCTCATCCCATGAAGGGAACGCGGTGTCCACAGACTTACCACACGTCAGTGCCCATTCTCGCGCTCGACCACCGAGCTTGGAGATAGCAAGCGCCACGCGCTGTTGCTCGGTCTTGAGCATGGCGGACGTCATGGCCATCTCGACCTCTCTGATCCAGAGCATCAGGCTTTCGCCTTCTTTGCCCTCAAAGGTCTTGACGCTCATGTGGCGGAGCGCCTTCGCAGAAATCCTTGCGCGAAGTTGTTCGTTCACAAACCCGTCGCGGCCTAGTGTGCGACGGGGTTTCCCGGTTCTTGAGTAGCGTATCTCAGGACAGTGTATACAGGCCCTGGCGTGCGTCGAGTCTTCGACGCGATCTGGCGCAGCGCGGATGGTCCTCGCTCTGCGTCTTCTGTCTTCAGCGCTCTGCACGGTCACGGGTGACGCCTTCCTTCCCCTTCCTCCTCTCCTCTCCTTGACCTTGGGCAGCGACGTTATCGGGGCGCGCCTTCAGTCGTACAGCGCGGTGTTCGCAGGCCCGCGCTCCTCTTCACTCTCCTCTCTCCTTGACCTTGGACACTGACGCGTCTTCGGTCTTCCCGCGTGGTGTTGTCAGGCCCACGCTCCTTTGCCCTCTCTCTCTCCTTTGACCGTAGAACTGCGACGTTATCGGGGCGCGTCTGCGGTCGGGTGCGTGGCGTTATCGGGCCGCGCGCTTCTTCACGTCCGGCGTGGGGCGAGCCTTGGTGGTATCGTTTTTCGTGGTCCTCCTTGGGGCACGGGTATGTGGGGGTGAGCACCCGATCCAACCAGCAGCCGTGGGGCCGTGCGTCCAGACAGCGTATGTACGCGGCGCTTGGCGGACCTTGAAGGGAGACTCTTGACTTGTGCAGAACAAAGAGAATTCGGGACTGAGCCTTATCTATCCTCTCCTACAATCCTATCCGCACGATCTTCCCTATACCACGCCTACCCTAGGATGTCGCAACCCGCCGCATCTTCAACCTGATTCCTTCTAGATTTCTCAGATCGGGGCCCCAGATCGGGGCCACTGGATCGGGGCCTCCAGATCGGGCACATAGAACGGGCACATATAGTGATCGGTCACTCTTCGTCGGCCGAATCAGAATCAGACGCGCGATCCCGTCCCATCACTCTGTCGAACATTCCCGATTCCGGTGACCGCGTCAATTGCCATCAACCGGCGCCGCTCCGCTCTCATCCGAGGCCACTCCACCACACTCACCATGAGCGGTTTAGCTCGTTGAGCAGCGTCCGATGTCGATCTGGGCGTTATGGTCGCCGCAGTCGCAGTCATCTTCTGCTGGATGTGCTCCAATAGAGCGTTCTCATACTGAGAAAATGCCTCCAGACGCGCATTCACTGCGTCGGGGCCTTGCGAAGCAAGATGGGCCACACCTTCCGGGCCAATCAAGGACATCAGCTTTTTAAGCCCTTCCTGATGGTTCAGGGGTAAGTGGGCGAACTGCTCCATTCTCTCACAGAGGGACAGTCGTAAGACTCAGGTGTAGGATTAACTACAAGTGCTACCAAGTGCAGCGGGGCTGCAATTCCTTATAGCGTAGAGGAAGACACAGACTCAGAGAGTCGTTAGTGTATTTGATAGCTAGCAAGCTCTATACGAGAGCTTGTTACGAGTACCTTAAATATCTTATTTAAGGACTCCAGAGATATGCAATACCTTAAACAAAGGCAATGAACTCTAGGCTTCAAAATGTGAACTGCGGCAGAGCTGTAGCCTGAATGTATAGGACTCACTATCTATCATAGTAGAGCCTAGTCAAATGCATATTGGGTGGCTGTGAGGCCACCTATTGATATCTGGTTAATTGCCGGGTTGATGTACACACACAACTGGCGTACTCACACAAGTTATGTGTGACACACACGCTGTTATGTAACCCCGTTACATAAAAAAGCCTTTATTACATGTAGGGTTCGAAAACCCCAACAATGGCGCCGCCCGATTTCGATGATTTTCCATTGGCTGAAAATGGTTCTGAACCGTCCGTCTGATTTCTTTTTCCATTGGCTGAAAATGGTACCCAGCTCGCTACGCCGTGATAGGACAGTTTGTTACTTCACACACTTCACACACTGCGATTGGTTGTTCTAGAACGAGGAGGAATGATGACATCAGCGGTGGGGCGACGTCTTTTTCGCATACTTTAACGGGGTCAACCGGCGCCACACGGTTCTCCATGGGAACTGCACCTCTTCCCGTTACTTCATCCTCCCTCTAGCAACAAGGCAGACATTTATTAGCTTCTTTGCCAGCGACTGGTGTCGAGGGCCGCCCATATTGATACCAAGTGCCCCCTCAGCGCTAGCAGAATCTACGCGAGGCCAGAGCCCACCAGCCAGACCCTCGATCGTACAGCCCCACGCCTCTCTACAGCCATGTTGCTCTCGTCCATGGACCACCTCGGCTACTACTCGATGCCCAAGGAGAACAACTTTCTTGAGCTCGACGCCTCGGGCGTCGCCGGCCCCGACGGCTACGCGCTGCCGGCCGAGGACATGGGCGTCATGTCTTACATGAACGAGGAGAACAGCCCCAAGAACGGAACCAAGTCGTCGCTCTACAAGACGGAGCTCTGCAAGCGCTTCTCGGAGTTTGGCAACTGTCGCTATGGAGGTGCGTCTTCCTCTCTGTCCTGCCTTCTCTACTGCATCAGCAACTAATCAACTCGCTTCCTCCTCCTTCCCCCCATGTAGCCAAGTGTCAATTCGCCCACGGCATCGCTGAGCTTCGCCACGTCGTGCGCCATCCCAAGTACAAAACCACCAAGTGCAAGTCGTACTGGGGCTCGGGCCACTGCCCGTACGGCAGCCGCTGCCGCTTCATCCACGAGGAGGCCGAGGGCTACGTGCAGCCGCAGTACAGTCCTCCGAGCCACCTGGGCGGCGGCATGTTCATGCCCGAGAAGGACCGTCTTGGCGGCCTGGGCGGCGGCGTCATGGCCCCGCCCCCGCCGTCTGTGGACCTGAGCTACGGCGGCGGCCTCTACAACGAGCGGCCACGCCACCTGCAGCAGCTGCGCCCGCACCACCCGCAGATGATGTCTTCCTACCCCAAGGACGACTACTCGCTCCTGTCTTCGCTGGACAAGAGCTCTTCGTGGGGCGCGCCGCCGTCCATGTCGGCGCCCTCCACCCTCCACCCTAATTATGCTGGTGAGCACTACGGCGGTGCCTCCCTGAAGCAGCAGGGCTCCCTCGGCAGCATTGGCCTGCCGCCCGCCCAGCAACACGCCGCTGCGCCGAACCACAACGCCGCTGCTACCAGCGCGTCGTCGCCGAGCTACCCAGACCTCCAGGATGCCATCGACGCATTGATGAAGTTCTCGCTGACCACGGACGACGAGCCCACCCCGGACGCTGCGACGCCTCCGGAGACCCCCCCGACCCAGCAGCCTGGCCGTGGGCGCCGCCTCTCTGGCGTCGCGTCGCCTGCTCTCGCCTCTTCCTCGTCGACGGCTGCTGCCCCCAAGAAGTCGGATTTCTCCCTGCAGTCCGACGAGCTGTGGAAGGACTTCCCGGCGACGTCAGCGACGTCGTTCCCGGGCGACGACCTGCAGGCCCAGCCGTGGTCTACGGGACTGTCGCTGAGCCTCGACAGCAAGCCGTTCGACGGTGCTGCAGCCGCTGCTAGCGACGCCCAGGACGGCTCTGACAGCAGCAGCAACGACGAGGAGAGCCCCCGCCTGAGCGTGTTCGAGCGCTTCCACTAAGGCGTCGGCAGCGAAAAGGAGAGGTGGCGCTCTGTATCTATCTATGAGCCCGTGCGTGCGCGGCCTGCTCCCGTCCATCCTGTTCGGTGTGGCCTCCGTGCTGCTGCTCGCTGCCCGCTCGTGTGTTTTACCAGCCCCTATTTACTTTTCATATAAATATATTAAGTGCTGCTTGCCATAGCAGTTGAACCAAAGACGACGATCTTCTTCTCCTTCTTCTCGTGCCCATGGCCACAGCAGCAGTTAGACTGCCATTCTGCTCGTCTGACGGGGGCGGAAGTTCCCGCCGCACACTCAGTTCTTCTTGGAGGGAGGCCCCTTGCGCTTGGGCGCCTTGGGCTTGAGCTTCTTCTCGCCCACGCCGTGGAGGCCCTTGACGCGTTCGCGCTGCTCCGCGAGGATCTCGGCCTGCGTGCGCTGCACCTTCTTGCCTGAGGCCACGGCGATGTCGGGCTTCTTCTTGGCCTTCTTCTCGGGCAGCACCACCATCCGCCGTCGCGCGGCGTAGTCGCGGCAGAACCTGGCAAGCACAGGAGGCAAGTACAGGAGGGAGAGTAAGCATGGTCCCTTGATGAGACGCGGCGGCAAACCCGGCCCAGTTACCTAATGATGGCCCACAAGCTGCGGAGATGGACGCAAAGTGAGACTCGTGACAGCAGCAACGGCCATGGACCATGGACACTTACCAGGGACACGTGAAGACCATCGTGAAGACGGTCACCAGCATGATGAAGTCTGCACACGCACACGGACGCATCGTTCAGCACAGTACCAGCAACGACTCATCGCCATCTCCTCACTCGTGTCTTCGCCCTGTAGCTGCAGGATCATGCCGCAGATGCCCAGCGTGTAGCCCACGCCCAGCACGCGCACAGCGATCTCCACCTTTTCCATCATCCTGCGGTCTGCGGCTCATTGAGCCATTCACACGGAAGATTTCTACAGCGACGCTTCACGCAGACGACGAGAAATAGCTGAGCTGACACCAAAGCGACAGCAACAGCAACACCGAGGGTCAAAAGCTCATTCGGTTTCTGCATTCTTCTCGTTTTACGATCGTGTCTTCTTCTGTACGCCGCAGCAAAAAACAATTCCTAAAAGACTTTCTACAGCTCCTCGTGCTCGGCGCCCTCCTTCTTCTCCTCCGTGGCGTCCTCCGTCTCTTCTCCCTCTTCCTCCTGCTCCTCCTCGTCTTCCTCCTCCGCGCCGTGCTCCGAGCCCTTGAGCTCGAACTTCTGGGCGTTGGCCTTCAGGAACTCCGTCAAGCCCTCCACGTCGCGCGAGCCCTCGTACACGATCGGGTTCTGTTTGTCCTTGGCAGGGAAGAAGAGGATCGTCGGGAAGCCGCGCACGTCCACGCCGGCGTGGTCGACCTCGTTGGCCTCGGCGTCCATCTTGGCAATCAGGATGCTGTCCACGTCCGCGAACGTCTCGGCCAGCTCCTCGTACTTGGGGGCCAGGGCCTTGCAGTGGCCGCACCACGGCGCGTAGAACTCGAGCAGCACGTCCTTCTCGTTGTCGATCACGCGCTCCTGGAACTGCGTGCCCACGATGATCTTGACGGCCTCGTCGCTGTCGTCCTCGGGCTCGGCCGACTTGAGCTGCGGCGTGAGCTTGCCCTCCAAGTAGCTCTCCTCGAAGGCGACCAGGTCTTCCGCGAGGCCGTCCTCGATCTTGGCGACCAGGTCGTCCGCCTTGTAGTCGAAGCCGAACTTCTTCATGGAGCCGCCCATGTTCACCAGCATGACGGCGGGCATGTCCTCGTCCGTGAGGCCAAAGTACTCGACGATGCGCTTCTCCGTGCTGGGCATGATGACGTGCAGCAGCTTGCCCTTGTTGGCCTGCGCGGGCGTCTTGAGCGCCGCTTCGATGCCCGCCACGTAGTCCTTGCTCGAGTCCACGAAGGCCAGCACGTGCTCGGTCATCTCGCCGCCGAAGATCATGGGCGCCTTCTCCTGCGAGAACATGATGACGAGCGGCAGGCTGTTCTTCTTGACGAACTCACGCATCGCCTCCTTCTCGAACTCGCCGTCGTACACGACCTTGCCCTCGTCGAACTTCTTGTACAGCACCACCTTGTTCACGGCGGCGGCGTCCTCCGCCACGTCCGCGCTGGTGGAGGCCACGTACACGGCCAGGTCGTCGGCGTCCGCGAGCTTCTCCAGCGTGGCGCGGGCCTCGCCCTCCTCGGCATCGATCACGGCGAACACGACCACGTCGTTGGCCTCCTTGAGCTCCTCGAGCTCCTCGGCCGTCTCGACGATCTTGACAGCGGGGCCAGACTTCTTGACGACCCACTTCTCGATCTCAGGGGCCGTGCGGCCGCCGTCGTAGTCCTTGACAGCCTCCACATCGCCCTTGAAGAACTTGAGCGTAGGGAAGCCGCGGATACCGAACTGCTCGGCCAGCTTTTTCTCGGCCTCGGCGTCCACCTTGGCCAGACGGATGGGCGGGTCCATCTCCTTGAGGTTCTTGGCCGCCATCGAGTACTCGGGCGCCAGCTTCTTGCAGTGGCCGCACCAGGGCGCGTAGAACTCGACCAGCAGCGTGTCGTGGCCCGAGACGGCCTCGGCGAAGTTGCTCTCCGTCAGCACCAGCACGTCGTCCTCCTCCTCGAACTCGGCCGCCCGCACCACGAGCGCCACGGCGAACAGAAGCGCCAGCGAGCGCGCCGCCTGCTTCATGAACATCATCTCTAACGAGCCTGCGACAGCGAAGAAACTCGTAGCGGGCTGGGAAGGACTCGCGAAAATCCAAAGTGCCCGACGAAAAGCGCGAATGCGGAAGATACCGACGTACTAGGATTTACTAGGCTTAAGCCGATTCTCCGCAACAACTTCAACTCGATAATAAGCTTGGTATGTAGGGAATGTCATTTTACACTGAATAATTTTGTGTAGCGAAGATTGCGAGTTATTATTCTAGGTGATCCTTTGACACGTGGCAACATTTGACTTGATTTCACTTGATTTCATTATGCTTCAGAGAAGAACTGTTCAGCCGTGCTCTTAAGTTGCTTCAACTTTCGATGGTCGAAGCGCTTGAACAGCGTTGGCCTTTGCAAGGTAGCTTTGTGTTGGTCGGCATCATGTGCGTCACGAGCACACCCACATTTGACTGGCTTTGTAATGTGGCCTAAGCACGTTCTTCTTGTAAGTGCACGTATCCTAAAAGGAAACATTCTGTATCAGAGCTTGGTGACGATCTGCATTCTGCAACTGCAGTTTGTCAGCTCCACTGCGACAATGAACGCTAAACGAAGGGCCCTGTAGCACACTAGTGGAAGTAAAAGAGGCCACGGAGTTGAAGCCAACGGGGTCGTGTGCTGAAATTGTTCGAACGCCACTGCTCACCATGCATCTCCTTTCCGATTTGACCCCACGCCTGCAGAGCCTCTCTAAATCACGGCCGCGAGGTAATCGCCCAGGCCGATGGCAGCAGCGAGCACCAGACCCTTGTACCGTGTGCTTCGCTTCTCCTGCTTGCGCTCGTAGAAAGTGAACCTGCACGGGCGATATCCATACATGAGTTACCACGTTGGCAGCAAACCACCGGCACCACCACCACCTCATCCCGCACCTTTCGTCGTAGAAGCCCTTGGCGTAGACAGCCAGCAGATTGTGCAGCTCGGGGAACTCCGCTTTCTGCAGGACGTGGCGTGCACATTAGTCCATCGGTCGACCAGCACGCACTGACCACCCTTTGACATTTTACCTGCGAGTCTTCGAGCAGTTCCCAGTCGTAGGTCTTGCGTTCCTCGTCCAGCTTGTTTGCGAAGTGGAACACGCAGCGCACCTTCTCCGGGATCTTCGACTTGAAATCTTCCTCCGATAGGCTCTTGACGAAGAGCTTCTCGTGCTTCTTGGGCATATTCTCGACCTGCACGTCGAAGATCGTTAGCGAATCTGTAGACGGTCAAAGTGAGACATAGCACGCAGAACGTACATGGGTCGCGAAGATCTCCTCCATGACCGCCTTTTGAGTGGCGATCATGGAGTCTAGGATAAGCTTCGACTCGGTCTCGTTCACAATGTCGTCGCCATCGGCGTCATACAAATGGAATTGACCTAGCAGTACGCGCACGGTTAATTCGAAGAATGCAGCGACGCCAAAGCGCTACGGAACGCACTTTTTAGATATTCACGCCCGTTGCCGAGCGCTGCAACCTGCAGCAATTTGTCCACCTCGTCGACATGAACTTTTCCTGTAATGATAAAAACAGCAAGCAAGTGACATTCATCCGTCAGAAGTCCGCCTTACACAGCATCCAGCGCAACCAAGTAGTGCAAGGGGACTCACCGTCCTTGTCCTTGTCCAGCAGCTCGAAGCTGGCCGCTGCCTGCGTGCACATGTGTCTTGCCAACTTCACCTTGACGGCCTCCACGAAGGCCAGCGCTTCAGGACTGCCCAGCTGCTCCTCCGGTATGGGGCCGACCTTGTCGCAGCCCTGGAAAGCCTCCTGCTCCTGCTGCTGCAGATACACGCCCGCCTCCTTCACAAAGGCGTCGAAAGCGTCTTTGTCCAGCTGCGACTGCGCGTCCAGCGATTTGCTGCTGCGGTAGTTCTCGATCCACCGGTGGTAGGCGCCATCCTCGTTCAGGCGGCGCGGCTGAGGCTGCTCCGGGATCTTGGCCACCAGGTTCTGCACGGCCAGGATGCTCTTGAGCTCCGGGAGCTCCTCTAGACGCAGCACAAGAGGTGAGCCATGAGCAGGACAGAGGAGAACAAGGCGAGGCCGGACGCACCGATGGGCTGGTGCTGGAACAGACGCTGCAGCGACAGACGCGAGGTCCGCGCAGGCGCCGCCATTGTCGCCGTCGACAGCCGACGCATTCTTGCTTTTGATGTGTGCGTCCACACAATGGCTGTTTCTCGCTTAAGTACGCTCATGTGGAAACGCGCGGTGGTGCAGCCTCGTTGGGCTGCGAGCTGCCGTGCGCTGAGCTCCTCGGCTGCTAATGGCGGCTTCAGTGTCGAGGGGGAACTCACCAAGGTACGTGGCTTTGATCTACTGCAAAATGGGGCAGGTCCGAGTCTGACTGCCGGTTGTCTGTGTATCTGTGCTTGCTTTTTGCCAGCTTGCGGCTGGGGAGCTGCCCGCTGTGGGCGTCGAGGCGCAGGTGACGCACGCCTTCTCGCTGCAGGACACGCGCGCCTTCGCTTTGATATCGGGCGACAACAACCCGCTGCACGTGGACGCCGCCTTCGCCAAGGCGCACGCGGCCGAGAGCAAGCCCGTGGTGCAGGGCCTGCTGTCCGCCAGCCTCTTCGCCACCATCTTCGGCCGCACAGTGCCGGGCGCCGTCTACGTGAAGCAGGATCTGCGCTGGCGAGCGCCGCTGCTCGTGGACGAGCAGGTCACGGCCCGCATCCGCGTCGTCAAGGTGCGCAGGCGCTTCGTCGAGTGCGAGACCGTGTGCGCAAAAGCGGCGGATGGCGTCGTCGTCGTCGATGGCCGCGCTACGCTACTGATGCCGGGCGCGGCCAATCAGGGAGCGGCATCGAGCTAGTAACAGGGCGGATTCGAGCTAGGAACAGGGCAATGCGTCGCGGATACAGCGTGTTCGTCCAATCTTGAGCTGCAGCTGAATATGGAGATAACACAGCAATAGACAGAAACACTGGGGGTCGTGTTTGCGTTGCTCTCATGTGCAAGCTACCAATGCGGCACCTCGGCATCCTCATGCGCCTTCATCTCGGCTTCCATTCTGATGTCTTTAAACTCTTCTTGTCTCCTCCTTCCGACTCTGTCCGTCGTCTGACAGTGAATTCGCTCAGCTGTTACCGACCGATCTAGGCCTCGAGCTTCTTCTTGTTGGGCGACTCCCGCCAGACGGTCTTGACGATCTCCGTGATGCCCGGGCCCTCGAGGTTGACGCGCAGCAGGCCCAGGAACATGAGCGACGTGGCACCCAGCCAGCCCAGACGCACCAGCGTGCTGAAGTTCTTGGGCACGTAGTCCGAGATGACGTTGTTCATGCCAATGTGCGCGTGCACAGGCAGAATCACGCCCAGCGCGAGGTCCACGGGCAGCGACAGCGGCGACGGGCTACACACGATGGCCAGAGGCACAGCGGCCATGAGGCCCATGCTGGTCAGGTGCTGCAGCTTGACCGAGAGCACATGGTTGTCGGCTGCACACATACACGAAGCAGAAGTCAGCGTTGCCGGTAGATTGAGATAGAGAGGTGGCTTGAGAGGAAAGGGCTCGCACCTTCCACGAGGCCCGCCAGACCCGTGAGCTCCTTGTTCTCCGTGTACTTGGTGGGGGCGCCTGCAGACCAACCACAGACGTCACAACGACATGTTAGAGCGCAGGCCACATGAACACGCGCCGCCGCTAGCGTCTCGAATGGAGGAGATCCAAGGCAGCAGCGGCGGCGGAGGCAGCACAGGATGCAGACGCACTCTTGCGGAAGTGGCGAACGCCGGACGAGGAACGCGGCGTCATGCGCTTGGCCACGGCGTTTCCGGATCGCAACAGACTGCGGTGCATCATGGTGTGCGGCTGGGCTTGCTTCTGGACCTCTCGGCTCTTGGCGGCGCTTTCTGTTGTGTGAAGCACCGAAGCGCAAGGCTTCCGTCGGTCCAGGCGCTCTCGTGTGGTACACATCGTTTCCACCCTCAGAATTGATAATAGTTCTTGCATACTTAAGTACGTCAGTAATCATTATGAATATGTACTATATTAGTTTAGCAAAGGGTCAAGCTAGTACTAACAAGAACTTCTTAGCTCGCGCTGGACTCAGATATTAATATCTGAATACTGGAAGAACGTCGACGCGACCACCACTCGATTCCTTGCGTAGGTGGTTGCTTTTTGTTATCTTAGTGTTTATGGCATTGGTGAATCTGGCGATATCCGCTATTTGCATATGGATTCTTGAAGAAGCTGATGGCGCAGCATACCGTGGACTGGGTCTCTATTGCTGTTCTTCGTTCGGTGGACAAGTCGAAGACTTCACCCCATGACTACTAGTCCGGCGTGATGATACGGTGTATTTCGAAGCTGTCTACATCCGCGCTGGCTTCTTGGTCGACGACATCCGCTTCCCCTCAATTGACGCTCTTGACCGCAAATTACTGTCGAAAGCTCCCCCAAACGCGTTTCAGGAGCGCATTTTATCCACTTGCGGAGTCGAGATTTAGCAACTTGCGCACACGCAAGGATAGCCATCTCGAAGAGATGCATGCTTCTGAAGCATAACCGGGAGGTGATTCGGACGCCGACTGGTCTAGATGGTCAGCATCTAATGTACTACTATTAATAATATGATAGCCTGGGGCATTGAGGTTGAAGTTATGAAGTCAATATTATAATAGGAGACGCCTATAGTAAAGTACTATATTATGTTTTGGAGGAAAACACTTATCGTTCGAATTATGTACACGTTTAACACCAACTTCAACCAATATAAATGCAAGTCGAGGAGGGACGCGAGGCGCTGCTGGTGTCGGCGACCTTCCTGCGCGCAGCGTTTGGCGGCGCTCCAGCCGTGTATTCTCTGCGACTGGGCCAGACATGCTCATCCGTGGTGGTGGTGCACCTGCTGCTGCCGAGCGACGCCTCGGGCTGCGTACGGCTGTCGTCCGACCGCCTGTGCTTCACGCCCGCCAACTGCCAGCAGCCCCAGCTCGTGCGTGTCGAGGCGCTGGAGAACCACCAGCAATGGAGCGTCATCACCCATCGCCTCTTCAGCCTCGACCGCAACTTCGACCGCGCCGAGACGCCCACCGTCGTGGTGCAGACGGAGGCCACGCTGCTCGAGTGTCCGCTCTTGACCTTCGGAGGCCTCGCCACCAAGCGCCAGACGGCAGCCAGAGGCTCCTCGCAGTCCGCGAGGCTTGACATTCTGGCAGCGCTGCCCGAAGATGTCGGCGACGCGGCGGAAACGCATACGCAGGACGTTTCCTGGTGTCTGAGTCATCTGGCCAGCGGCTGCCACTTCTCGGTAGCGGCGGTAGTGCAGCCCCGAGGCACCACACTGCTGTCCTGGGGGCTCAACGCCAACGGGGAACTCGGCAACGGCACCATGACCTCGTCGCCCTCGCCCCAGCAGGTCGTGACCTTCCCCATGCAGATGCAGAGGGAGCCACTTACCATCGCCCACATTTCGTGCGGCAAGCACCACGTCGCCGTGATCACAGGCCAGGCGAGGATGTTCACGTGGGGTTACAACAAGTACGGACAGCTCGGACTGGGCGACTTTGCACCACGCACGCAGCCAGAGGAAGTGCACTTCGCACTGGCGACGCTGAGCTCCCATCGAAGAGCACTGCGCGTGATGCACACGGTGCAGCGAGGCGGGAACAACGTGACGCATGTGGCCTGTGGAGCAGCGCACACGCTCTTCGTCACGCACCAGCAGCAGATTCTCGGCATGGGCTACAACCAAGCGGGTCAGCTAGGACTGGGCCATCGTCTGCAGCAGCACAAAGGCTGGCGCAGCTGCACACCGATCGCACTCGACTCCCTACGTGACCAGAGCATTCTTGACCTCGCAGCAGGCCAAAACCACAGCGCCTGCGCTCTTAGCAACGGCGACGTATACACCTGGGGCTGCGGTGACGATGGCCGGCTGGGAGATGCCAGCGGAGAGGGCGTAGTATCGCCAACGCTCATAACGATGCTGCACGAGGCCTCAGTTCGGGCTCGTTCGGTCCGCTGTGGGGCAAGACACATGGCCGTGATCTCCGACTCCGACTTGCTGTACGTCTGGGGTGCCAACGACTTCGGACAGCTTGGATGCAAGGACAAGAAGCCGCGTTCTCGGCCGTACTTGCTGGCGACGCCATCGCTCTTTGAAGAGGGCGTGGAGGATGTCGCGCTGGGCGAGTTCCATACGACGTGCGTGACATGTGCAGGAAGGGCCTACACTTGGGGCTTGAATCTCCGAGACAATAGTGCGCTCGTGGGCTCGCATTCTGCTCCAGAGCTCATCGCTTTACCCGACAAGGAGCGAGTGAGGAAGATCTCGTGTGGATGGACTCATACGAATATCGCCACGTACATCACTGCGGATGAAGCGAGTGTCTCGGGACTAGGAACCAACTTCGACAGGAAAATCGAGCGTGAACGACTGCTTCAACGCAAGGCCGAGGTGGCGCGTTGGAGAGCCTTTGTATCGTACACCTTGTCTTCTGCGTCCCACAAAGCGCAGCGAGATGACAACCGTCTCGATCCGGAGAAAAACGTCTCATCAGAGAAGACAGATACGGATGCTATACGGCTGCCAGCAGAACGCACACATCAAGCGAAAGTGGCGCTATTATCCAAGCCAGCAGAACCGCGGCAGGAGATTGCCATCCCCATGAAAACTTTGGTGGCCGCGTATGCGGATCAAGCAATGAAAGAAGCGGAAGAGAAGGTATCTCGCTTGCTCAATTCCAGAAGCAGAAACTCGCCCACGAGCAGGTAAGTTGTGGTACAAAACTATTGGAAGCACTCCAGAGCTCTTGTCTGATGTCTCTGGCTATGCTTTTTGGCGCCATTCCTTCAGAGCTCGAAGGACGGACGGGTCGAGGTATCATTCCCAACAACTCAAAGGAATCTTTTATCGAAATCAACTGCGACCACCTGAACTGCCAGCGCCAGCGGAGTTTGCACCCCCATCACGCCGGACGCTTTGGACTTCGCCAACGATCCATGGCGGTGCCGTGGTGTCCTTATTGACCTCTTTCGGTCCCAAGTCGCCTTCTCGGAAGTCAAAATCAACTGGTTTCGGACAGGTGTCAGCGCTCGGTGAGCCAGCGCCCCATGCTATCAACGCAGATGCCACTATCAACGCACATATCCACGCCGTCACGTACCATCAGCGGGCTCCTTCCACCCAGAAACGGACAGCAACTCCGTCACCAAGAAGTCACGTCGCATTTGTAGAAGCGTTGATGCACCAGCCCTCATACTCGATTACCCAAGGTGCAATCGCGTCGGCTCGATCCCGTCCTCAGGGAAAGTGAGTACGAAACGAAGGTGCAGTTTTGGCAGCAATCGATGCTCAAGCAGTCCGAGTGATGATGGTAAATGGAGGCTTCAGGTTACAGAGGCTTCGTACACAGTGGCAAGATCATGACCATCGCTAGCGTCGCCATGGAACTCAGACTTCCATCTCATTGGGCGAACTACTTCAACTTGCCGTCCAATCAGAAGCAAGGCGTTGAAACGCCGCGACTTTTCCTCCGGGCCGTTATGCCCACACACGTGCTTCACGCATTGCTCATATCCGCGCTGGCCGATCGGAGATCGTGTGTGGATAGCCGACGTCCATGGCGGACGCGTACCGAGCGAGGGCGCCAGCGTCAAGCTCGACGAAGTCTGGCGTGAAAGGGAAGACCTCACGCTTAACTGTATCCAAGAACCAGCAGCCGTCGGGGTCAGCACAAACGTCTGTGCTGCCGAGAATCGATCGCCGCGGAGACCCGCCACAGAAAGCTCCAGCATCGTCGATTCTATCCCCACCCAGCTCGGCCAGGAATGGAGGTTTGTCGATTCTCCTTCCCGCGCGTCGACCGTCCAAAGATGCAGAGATCAGCAAAGACAACTCGCCCACTTTCCTCGCGGGGGACGAGTTAAAAGGACCTTCGGCCAAAACGGCTTGGTGCACACCACGAGGACCGGCTGTCGAAATCCCCACGGGGTCTCACGTCGCGTCGTTTTTCGGGACGGCAGAAGGAGGAAGCGGCTATGACGGCAGCTCCGTCCTCATGCCCACCCATTTGCGCCTTCAGTCCGTGGAGGACAACATCAGCGCCAACGAAGAGCGATTTCGCGTCAATATGGAGGAGCTCATGGCCAACAACGACAAATTCTTAGAGATCTCCATGTCTGCAAACCAGCATTTGGACCACATGAACAACCAGTTGCCCAACGTTTCAGAGGCTTTTGATCAGACCGCGTACGTCGCTTTGCTGATGCGTTGGGCTTTCTTCGCTACTCACTGACGTGTTGTGTACTTTCCGTACAGTTCTGCTTTGCAGAGCCTTTCATCAGACATTGCTACGCTCCACAAACAACATGAGACTGCTACGAAAGAAATGTACATCCGCCTTACCTCACTGTTGAGACCTCTCGAGCCCTCGATCGAAAAGTACTTACATCTGTTTTGCTCACGCTAGGGAGAACCAGTTCGAAGCTGCTATGGGTAGCACCACGGACGAAATGGTCGCTCTTTCTGAGGCTCACGATGCTGAGAAACACGAGCTTGTTGAAGCTCATGAACGCGCGCGTCAGGATGCGGTGAGCGCTTTCCGTGCGCAGATTTCAGATGTGGAGGAAAGGTACAGTCAGATGGAGGAGATGTACATGGATGAACTACAGCAGCTTCGAGCGTCTTCAGAAGCCCAAAAGCAAACACTTCAAGAGACGAATCGTGCCGAACGAGAGGCACAAGAACGAGCAGCCAAGGCTGGAATTGAGGCGCTGCAGACGAAAGCCAGGGAAGAATTCGAAACGCTGCGTTCAAGCACCCAATCCGCCTACGACGAGCTGCAAGAGCGATCTCAAGCCGAAATCTCCGATCTCCAACGATCGTCGTCAGAGGAACTCGTAGCAGTGAAGAAGTCGTTGACCGCAGAGATCGCGACGCTCAAACAGAAGGCAGCAGCGAATCTCGAGTCCCTGGGCGACAGATCAGAGCGACAACTCCACGATCTTCGCACGCAAAGCGATGAAGCTCTCCGAAAGCTCAAGAGCTTTTACCTGAAAGAGCGTGAACTTCTACTAGAGAAAACGTCAGAGGAAATCGCTCGTCTGCGAATGCTCGCGATCGATCAGTCCACTCGTATGGGAACCCGTCGGGAGCAGGAGACCAAAGCCCTGCAACATGAGCTCGAAGTTACCAAGGCAGAGTCCGCAGCACAGATGCAAGCCCTCCATGGACGATACACGTCAGAGCTCGAAGTGCTTCGAGCGACTTCGGAACGTGACAAGGCTTTGATACTACAAACCCATGCTACCGAGCTGGAAAGGTCCCAAACTGCTGCGGCTCAAGAGCTTTCCCGGACGATATCAGTCTATGAAGAGCGCCTGCACTCGATGACTGAAGCCCACGCCGCGGAAGTGACTCGAAACAATGAGGATGCAGTCCAGGCTCGAGAAGATTTGGTTGCCAAGTACGAGGCGAGCTTGGCCGCTCTCCAGAGTGAGCGTTTGCGTGAGAAAGACGCCTTGATCCTTCACTACGAGACCGAGCTGGAAGCGGTCAAGCGCGCGAGCAGAGAGGAGCACGACAAGACCTCAAAAGCGCATGAAACCCACGTGGCTCAACTGCGAGAAGCTCATTCTTCCAAGGTCTTGGCGCTAGAGATGACGATGCGCGAGCAAACCAAGCATTCAGAAGACGTTATTCGTGAGAAAGACGCCGAGCTCGAGAGCAGACGAGAGCGCATCGACGTTCTGGAGGCCCAAGAGATGGCGTTGAAGGCGTATCACCAGCAGGACGCCGAGCGGTCGATGGCGCTCGTCGAGCAGAAAAGCATGGCGCTTTCCGAGTTGGAGAGCGAAATCTGGCGGCTCGACCAGCTGAACGTGCAGAAGGACGCAGCGCTTGAGAGCGGGACCCGCGCGCTTAAAGTTGCGGAAGAAGAGCTTCAGGTCAAGGCCAACACCATCCTGGAGCTCACGTTTGTCATCAAGAGCCGGGACGACGAGATCGAGAAGCTGCGCCACGCCTTGCTGGACACTGTCCAAACAGTGAATACCAAGACGGAGATCCTGGAAGTCACGACGGAGACGCTCTCGTCCAAGGCGAAGGAGCTGGAAGCGACCAAGAATGCGCTTCGACTCGAGTCGGGCCGGTTGTCGATGGTGGAGGAATCCATGAGCCAGAAGGTTGGGTTGCTCGAGAATACCGAGCTCAAGATGGAGAGTCTGCGCCTCAACATGGACAACATGCGCTTGGAGATGAAGCGGATGCAGATGGACATGAAGCTGCAGTTGGAGCATACGGAAGGCGAGATTGAGCTCAAGAACGGGGAGATCCGCCGCCTCCACGGCGCTCAGAGCGAGCTCAAGCAGAAGAACGACTTCTCCATGCAGACGGTTGAAAGGCTGGAGGAAGCGCTGGCGTCTGCGCAGCGACAAGGCGAGGAGGCCCAGCGTCGCAATGCGTTGCTACGTCTCGAGACGACGCAAGCGGCTGAGGAGCTGCGGAAAGTGTGCGATGAATCGCTGGGTAAAGAGCAAGAGCTTGTGATCCTGACCAAGGACAGGCAGACGCTCGCAGCCGAGAAGCAGCGTCTTCAGATTCAGTTCAACAACCTCACGCATGTAACCCAAACGCTGTACGAGAAGGTGGAGCTGCACACGATGCAGGCCGAGGAGACCCAGAGTCGGTGCCAGAAGCTGCTGGAAGAATCGGCCGCGGAGAAAGACGAGCGTCTGCGATTGGAGCGGCATCTCCACAGTCTCGAGTTGGCCGCAGCGAAAGACACGATACGCCACCTGGAAGGCGTCGAAGGGCGATTGACGGCGACGTCTCTGGAGTTGGAGAGTGTAGCGGCGGAGAAGAAGAAGTTTAAGGCGGAAATCCAGGCGCTCCATGCGACTTTGAGGCAATTCGAGGACACAGATCGACTGCTACAGGACGCCAGGAAACTCATCGAGCAGAAGAAAAACCTCATTGAGGACAAAGAGTTGCAACTTGAGGGACTTGCAGACCAGCTTCGTCGATCGGAAGATGAGGCACTTCATCGTTTGGAGGCGTCGCAGATGGAGACGGAGAACGCGGTCAGCGTCGCCCATCGACTTGAAGGCAACTGTGACGAGCTGGCTGAAGTGAACAGGAACTTGGCGTCGAGTCTCTCGAGCCTTGAGGGCGAGAAGGAGCAACTCCTGCTCTCTCTAGGCCAAGAGAAGAAGGAGCTTGTGATCCGAGCCGAGAATCTTCAGGAAAAAGTGGCAGGGCTACACAAAGAGGGAACTCGCGCGGCCAGCGAGCTGAGCGACTTGCAACACGCGCTGATTGAGAAGAAGAAGGAGCTCGCGTACTTGCAGGAGAATCTGGGCGAGCAGACGGCAGAGACGCGGCGGGTCAAAAGTGCGCTCGATGTGCTGACCAAGACGCACGCGGAGCTCGAGACGCAGTTCGCTGCTTTGAGAGATCAGCACGAGAGAGAGAAGCACGAGCACTTTGAGACGAGTCAGACACTGCAGCAGAGTCTCGACAGGAAAGCCAAAGAGTGCGGGAGACTGCAGCAATCGCTCGCTGTCCAGCGCCAGGAACTGGATCTGCTCATGGCCCAGCACGACAGCCAGGTGATGCAGCTGGCCGATGGCCACCGCAGTGAAGCTGTGCAGCTCATTGAGAGCCACCGCGAGCAGATCGCTCAACTGCGTGACGATCAGCTGCGCCACGACTCCAAGATGGCCGATGAGCAGCTGGCTTACGTCTCCAAGCTTAAGGAAGACCGTCAAAGCGACGTGGCTCGGTTGACTCAGCAGCTGACAGTCTTGTCAGAAGCTCATCAGAGCCAACTTGCTCGTCTGGCGGGAGATCACAGCAGCGAGGTGAATAGACTCAGAGAAACCCACTGCAGCGAGATCGACCGACTGACGGACAATCTCCACCACCAGGTGTCCGAGCTCACGGTCGAGCGTCTCAGTCTCTTCACTGAGCAGGCAGAGGATCACCGCCTCGAAGTTTCCCATCTGACAGAGCACCATCGACGCACAATCGACCGGTTGCTAGCGGATCAGCAGAGCGACGTCGACCGCCTCAGTGAAGCTCACAACCGCGAAGTCTCTAGTCTGACGGAGGAGCGTCAACGCGACAAGGAGCACTTGGCCCGAGAGCACGGGAGTGAGATGCGTCGCCTCACTGAAGAGCGTCGCTGTGAGATCGACCGCCTGGACGAAGAACACCGCAATGAGGTCGCGCGGTTAGTAGAAACGTATCGCAGTCAACTCGCTTCGCTCCACGCCAGCCACCGAGAGGAAGTCGACCGATTGACCGACGATCACACCTTCCAGGTCTCCGAGCTGACGGTCGAGCGCTTGAGTTACATGACGGAGCAGACGGAGGAAGTTGCTCGACTGGGTCAAGACCGCAACAGCGAAGTTGGTCTGTTAAGCCAAGCTCATCGCGCCCACGTGACTGAGCTGAGCGAGGAACACTGTCAACAGATGTCGAGGCTGTCAGCGGAACATGAGAAGCGGCTCGAGCAAGAGCGCAAGTCCCTAGCGGCCCAGCTGAAGGAGGAGTATCACAACCAAGTCGTTCGACTGACGGTTGACCACGTTGTCCAGATCACCGAGCTCTCGGAAGCCCATCGCATCCAAGGGATCCAGTTGGAGGAAGACCGAGAGGCTCAAGTCACGCGGTTGAAAGAGGACCATCGAAGCGAAGTGGAGCAGCTCATCGGGGCCCACCGGAACTACGTCAACCAGATGAAGACGGAGCATTGCGATGGCTTTGGTCTTCTGCAGGAAGAGTACGAAGGGAAACTCAAGGAGATCGACGCCAACTTCGCGGACAAGAGCAGCCAAGAGCGCACCGCTAGCCGCCACATTGAGCTCGAATTCCAGCAGCTGCATGATCAGCAACGAGTGAAGACGCGAGCGATGCAGCAGCAGCAAATGCTGCTGAAACAAGCTGCAGATGAACAGATTCGTGTGGTTTGTGGGCACTCACTGGAGCTCATGGCAATGGACGTAGCGCACCGGCACGAGGTGGAGTCAGTGGAGAAGTCTGCAGCGCAAAAGAAGGAGAACTACGGCCAGCAAGTGGCTGCGCTTGAGGCTCGGAACTCTCAGACGATTGCTACTTTGAAGGAGAAAGAAGGAGAATACACTCAGACACTGGAGGATCTGAGGACTGAGGACGCTCAAGCACTCGAGGGCCTGCATTCCAAGTACATTCAAGCGATCGCAGAGATGAAACAGCAGCACGAACAAGAGACGAACGCTGCTGATCAACGATATGGAGTGACCGTCGCTGAGCACGCAAAGCTGGTGGACGAACTGAACGGAACGTTCTCTCACGACACGGAGCTCCTGCGGCTGCGTCTCGCCGATGAACACCTGACTAAAGTCAACGAACTCCTGGAGAGATCGCGAGCCGAAGAAGAGCGACACGCGGCGGCGTTAGCTGCTGTTCGTGACGAGTTGAGTGACAAGGCCAATTGTCTTCAAAGCGTTGAAGAGACTGTGATCGCCTTGAAGTCTGAGAGCGACAGCCTACAGACTCAGCTACGAGACATAAGACAGCAAGTGGCGGAGCGTGAGGCCGACGTGGCCGCAAAGAACGCAACGATAGACAACGTTCGCAAAGAACTGAATCTCCTGCTGGAATCGAGCAAGACAACACGATCCAGCGAGCAGTTCGTCGCGTTGCTTCGACAGCAGCTGGAGACGCATGTGATGGAAGTTTACCACGTCGAGTTGAACGATCTCCCAGACTTCGCGCTTGAAGAAGAAGGCGATTTACTCGGGTGTCTGAAGGGGTTCTTCGCAGTGCGGTGCCATAGAGGTGTGGCTCCACAGGGACCGGATGGACATCCAGAGTCCAGGAAAGCCGTCGCTAGCGTTGATGACGTCCGTGCGCGATTGCAAGAGTTCGATCGTGTGGTGGCAGCCCTGGAGCAAGTGCAGAGACCTGGTACGAGTCTCTCTCCATCTCAGAGTATCGCGTCCCTATTCAGTGAACTTGGGCGCCTAAAGCTACACGTCAGCAAGATGTTTGTGGCATCGAACGAGGAGGAGGACGTTCCCACGGATGTCTGGGTGAGTCTCCTGCAAAATCTCTCTGGCCTGTTCGAGCTTCTCGCCATCCCTCGAGAACTGGAGAAGGCATTTGTCCGCAGTCGACAGGTCCTTGATATGCTCAAAGAGCACGAGAAACTCATGCTGGACGCCACGTCGAGCTGTCTGAAGGACGAGATCCGGTCCATGGAAGACGTGAGCAGGCTCTTCATTTCCATTGAGCAAGTTCTCAGTCGCGCTCGAGAAATGACAGGAAGCGACAGGTTTGCAAGCCTTGGAGATCTGGCCGTTTTGTTTGACGAGTGGGAAGCGCTCCACAAGGAACTCGACGAGTCCAGCAACGCCAGCGATCGTCGACGAGAGACTCGATTCGTCTTGACTGGTGGCAACTACCTTCGCAGCGCGGAGCTCCTCAGTTTGAAGGAAGAAGCGGCGTCTTTCGTTCGGCGCTGCAAGGACGCGCTTTGCCTGCCAGTCGATGACAATGGTCCAGTCTCGCCTGATGATATCGTGGACGCCATTGAGCAGCTGATGAAGATCCTGCTGCGCTTTGAGTTGCTGCAGCCGACGCTCGGAAGTCCTCGTCGTCAGTCGGCAGAGGAACCAACGCCCACACTGGAGAACAAGGTGAGTGCGGTGCTGGAGTTCGTGGAGGAGCTGCAGTTGATGGCCGACTTCGCACAGAACATACTGAACGAGGAAGCCAAGAACGAAGGCGAGTTGGCGAGCAACGCAAGCAGCAGAAACAGTCTGGAAGCGCTTCGGGCTCTGACGCGCACGCCGTCGCCTGCCTCAACGCTGGGCGAGCTGCAAATCGACGTCGATTTGGCTGCGGACGATGCGCTGCGAGACTTGGATGATACGATGTGCGAGTTTTCCTACGACGAGGGCGACAAGCAACGGCACGAGTTCTTCTCGTCTTCTTCTGAGGTTAAACCGCCTTCTCGGTCGCCTTCGCCCTGCTTAGCAGACTCCCTGATGGACATTTCACTCGTGATGAGCGATCACCATCGTCTCCTGTCGCAAACCACTCGCTGGGTCGCCAAGTCGAGGCAGGAAGGAGCTCACGGCCAGCCGTTTAGCGTCGGGACGGAGATCAGCCGTCTCGTACGCGAACACTGTGCGCTTTTGTCGCTTTCACGCCGGTTGTTCAAGATGAAAGACCCTCGACAAGAGCTGGTGTCGCTCCTGGAAGGTGTCGCTCTTCTGGAGAGGACGACGGGGCGGCTCGCACTCTTCCAAGCTCGTGACTTGGATGAAATGAGCTGCCAGTCTTTCCCTCGTTCGTACGGTGGAGGTCCGAGCCCTTCCGAGTCGGCCACATCGCTCGGCAAAAGCAATGCGGACTCGATCGAGGCGCTGTCACGCCCCGTGCTCGCTTCGATTGGAGAGATGGCACGACACCTTCAAGACTACGACTACTTCCTGCAGCAGATCCAAGCGGATCAAGGCCGCGTTGGCCGTGAGGACAACTCCCCCGCTGCCGTCAACATCGAAGCGCTGGTGCAGGAGATCAACGAGCGGCTGGTGCTGGTAGAGCAGAGCAAGGAACTCCTCGGACTCGAGAACCCCATGGACGAATTGCCGCAATTCCTTGTTGGAGCACAGGAAGTTCTTCGCCAGGCGAAGAAGCTGCGCGAGGCTTCGGTGTGCTTTGAGCCGCGGGATGCAGAGGAGCCCGCGCGATCTGGGACTGGCGTCGAGGCAATGCTGAACGAGATGGATGCTGTTGTTGAAGACTTGCGAGGCTGTAGCGATGTGTTGGGATGGATGAAGCAAGCGCTTCCGCTACCAGAAACCGTGAAGTCTGTCATCGATCTACAGGATCGAGTGAGTGGAGTAGTAGCACAAGTGGAGACGTTGACAAGTGAGAACGCGAGCTTGGAGCAGGACAAGGCCAACCTCACGATTGATTTGGAGCGGATGCAGCAAGCGAGAGACCATTTGATCCACGAAGCGTCGAACGAGGCTGCGCTGCTGCAAGAGCTTCGTGCTTTGTATGCCATTCCTCCAGTCGAAGAAGCTTCTACGCGAATTGAGCTCTTGCAGACGCTGATCCAACAGCAGCGAGTTGCTTGCGACGAGGCTCAGCAACGAAAAGCAGACGAAAAGACGGAAACGTCCTTCCTGCTTCAGCACGATCTTCTAGCCAAGCCGACAGACGGAGATGTCAGTGACAAGGAACTGTCGGTATCTGTGAGCAAACGCATCGACCTCTACAGCCGCTTGCTGGAGAGTACCGAACGTCTGCGCTCAGAGAAAAGTGCACTTGAGTCCACACTGAAGGCCGAGAAGAGCACGACTGAGGCCCTACTGACCGCTGAGATCCAGCAAACGAAGGAGAGACTGGAACAAGTCGAAAGCGAACTAGCACAGACCCAGCAGGCGATGGAGAAAGCGCTGGCGGAAGAGCGAGCGTTCTTGCAGTCGAAAGAGCTCTTCTCTTCCACACTGAGCCTCGATCTCACGGCAGGAAAAGCATCCTCACGCATCGACGTGTACCAGCAGCTTCATGACAAACTCGCGCTCTTGCTGGATGAGAAGCGCATCGTCGACCGCTGTGCTGCTCAGGAGATTACATTCCTGCACACGCACGACCTCCTCACTGAAGCCAACGACGCTGGCGTCCCAGCAGCGGCGGCTCTGTCTTCGCTTCGGTTGGAGGTCTTCCAGCGTCTTGTTGAGGCGCGTCGTCGCTTCCGTCAGCTGGAAGAAAGCCTCGTTCAGGAAAGCCGCTTTCTCCACGCCAACAGCTTGGCGTTTGACCTGGACGAGCCGCACCGATCTCGACTTACAGTCTACCAGACGCTACTCGCTGGCCAACACGCTCTGATCGAAGACAAGATGGAGCGCCAAGTGGCAGCGGAGAGCGAGAAGACGTTCCTGGCTTCTCACGGCGTCCCCGCCTTTGCAAACCCGATGGAGATCTACGAGCAGTTCGTGCAGACGCGCGAGCAGCTCGCGGATCTCGCAACGCAACTGGACGAAGAGCTGCAGTTTCTAGAGGACAAGCAGCTCTGCTCCAGTGACGAACTGGCCGGCGGCGCTGCACGCTTGGCAACTCCATTCTCGTCCTCGCTCCGGCTTGTGGTCTACCGCAAACTCCTGCAGACGGAGGCTCACAGTGGCCAAGCTCTCCAACACGTCAAAGAAGACTTGGAGCAGCAGTTGGCACGGCGCATTGCGGAGGAGGAAAGCGTGGTCGCCTCGTTAACTGCGAAGGTGGAGCGGCTGGAAGCTTCGCTCATGACGTGGCAAGAATCTGCGTACGCCTCGCAACGCCAATGGGACAGGATGCTGCTGGAGGAAGAAGAGAAGCGTCGAAGCTTGCGCTGGCAGCACGAAGAAGCCCAGAAGCAGTTGGCAGCAGAGCACGCCATCAAGCTCGAAGACGCCACCAACGCTCGAGACAGTGCCGTAGCGCTAGCGTCAGCGACGCACGAGGAAGCGCTGGAGCAGGCGACCAAGGCGCACGAGCGGCAAATGGCGGCCGAGCTGCACAAGCAGGCGCAGCAGCTGAAGCTCGCGGCGTTCGTGCAGTCCGAGAACGGAGCGCATCAGAAACCCCGTGACGCTTGTGTGTCCCCGTCCATTTCAGCGGCGCAGACGAGAGCGCAGCTGCTGGAGAAGCTGGCCAAGCGAGACACGACGGCGATCAGCCTCATCTACAAGGCCATCCGCCTGTCCACCGACATCCTCAGCGCGGCGCCTTCCGCTCCTCGAGCGACAAGCAGCAGCGAAGTGTCCACCGACGTGACGCAGACGGTTCTCGCTTGTGTCAAGGAGCTCAAGACGCTCAAAGAGTTCTTGGTGCAGTCTCTCGAGCAGCTGGCGAGAGACGACGAGCACGTGCCGCCTCCGTTCGCCAAGGCTCCTTACGCCAAGTGGATGGCCGACGCGGTGACGCGAGCCACGGCCGACAAGGAGAGCGCGATCGATCTGGCGCTCTGTTCCCATCGCGAGTTCATGAGCTTCGCGGCACTTGAGCTGCTCACTCGACAGGAGGAAGCGGAGACGGCCCTCGCCCGAGTGCTTGACAAGCTCAAGACTGCGGCTACCAACGGCGCGTTCACCGCCGAGCAGGAGACGCTGCTGGCCTTGGAGCTGGAAGTCACGCGCGAACGACAAGCTCGAGAAACCGTGGCGTGCAAGTTCCGACTCAACGAGGAATTCTATCGGCGGTTGCTGGACGAACGCAAAGAGATGGAGAGTGCGCAGACGGCCAGCGTGGAGCAGCTCCGTGAAGAGAGTAGGGCGTTGCAGAGCAAACTTGACAGGCTCGAGCAGCACACCCAGCAGCAGGTCGCGCTTCCGCAGTTCCGCCCTCCATCCAGCACCACGTCCACTTCTTCCCCGCGCGCTTCTGTGGTGTCACCAAGAGTCCTGAAAAGCGCCAACGCCCCCATGCCCATGAGACCAGAGCGACCGCGTGAAGGCGCAAGTGCCCACAAAGAGCGCTTTGTGAGCGACCTGGAGAGAGAAACCGGTCAGCGCCGCTCGAGCACCACAAGTCGCCGCTTCAGCGACTGGAAAGCCCGTGAAGAGGTGATCGCGGAGAGCCCTGGCTCCCAGCTGGAACAGGATTTCCGCGCGATGCAAGCAGCGATGACGTCTCAGCACGCGCCAGCGATGGAGCCCGTCGCCCCCACGGCGATGGCGGCGCCTGCGACGGCGCCAGGGTCGTCGCTGCAGAACCAGGAGCTCTGGTACCAGGGGGTGCGGTCGATCCACTACGTGTCCTTCTTCGTCTCCGTCTTCCACGTGCCAAGACAGCAGCTCTTCCGAGTGGAAGTGTTCAACAGCGACACGGAGCAGCAGCAGCAGACTGTGTACGTCACCTGGGCCGAGGTGGAGGCCTTCCTCCGTGAAAGCAGGAAGGCCGTACGTCTGGGGATTGCTCTGCCGGCGGATCCGGAGATGGCGGTGACTGTCCCGCAAACCGTCCGCGCTGAGATCATGGACGTCCTCTTCGAGCGCGTCCGGGTCTACGGAGAAGGCACGGACCACCTCCTTCTGGGCTTTGAGTAAGAGAGAAAAGCACACAACAGCTTAGCAGATAAATCATTAACCCATCCTCAGATCGCCAACGACGCAGCAGGCGGAGACTCGTGTCGCTCTCGTGAGTGTCGACGCTTACGCCACCACTGCGTAAACGACACGTTGTGCCAGGGAAACATGGACGGATCGGCGGCCGTGTTGCCTCCTCCGCCCGAGTTCTTTCGTTTCCTGCCCCGCTGTTCGCTCTCGTCGCCGCTCTCGTGCTCTGCGTCGTCCTCTTCTTCACTCAGTCGAGCCTCGCCGTCTGTCGTCTCGTCAAAGCCATCCAGGGGGTCGGAGAGGACCATCCCGAGATTCTCGGCCTGCTCCTCCATCGCCAGCAGCGCCGAGTAAGACGTAAAGACGTCGTCGTCCAGGTACTTGCGTGGGTTGCTCTCGATGAGCTTCAGTAGCCGGACGAAGTGCGGATGCAGTTCCGCGATGGGGACGTGGAGATTGAACGAAAGCTGCGCGTACACCGTGAACTCGGCTGTGAGCACGTCGCGAGACGGGAGCGCGTGCACGCGGTCGATGTCTTCCAGGAGCTCGCGGACGATCCGTTTGCGCTCGTCCGACGTGCAGGGCTCGTTGAACTTGACCGCCAGCAGGAAGCACACGGCCATGTAGAGCTTGCGGTTGACTTTGGTGACGTAGTGCTGCAGCACGAGCTTCTCGAAGAGCACGCACGCGAGCGCCACGGTGGCCACCTCGAGGTCCAGCCGCTGGCTGCACAAGAGCGTTTCTCGCTTCAGGTGGCGCAGCTTGCTGAGCGAGAGCGACGGGTCCTGCAGCCACCACGCGTGCTTCTCCTGGAACTTCTGGTTGAGCTCGTCCTTGAGCTCGTGCGGCTTGACGAACAGCAGGATGCTGGACACGATGGGGCCGAGGCTCTTGTCGCCGCGCACCACGTGGCGGTGGCGCCCCTGGCGGAACTCGGGGTCGTCCAGGAAGTTGGCCGAGTACGGCACGCGCTCCGGGTGCGCGTCCTCGCGGTCTCGATCTGGGTCGCAGGCCGACCACGTGGCGTGCAGGAGGCGGAAGTAGGACGTGCCCCGCCAGTCGTAGTGGGTCGGCGACGGCCGCTCGGGTGCCAAGCCGCTCATGGACGCGAACCTCCGTCTACGGGCCGTCGTCTCGTTGCCGTTGTACTGCAACAGCCACGAGAAGGTCAGTTAAGAGTGTCAATGAGGAAGAATCTACGACACTTCTGTACGTTAATGATAGTGGACGTGGCCAGCGGGTAGCCGCAGCCTCTGGAGAAGAAGAGTCGGGCGTCTAGTAGTCCTTGTTGAGCTGTGACGCCCTCCCAGCGACGCACGACGGCCGATGCGGCTGGGAATTTGGTGGTGAAGCGGTAGCGGAAGAGCGGGGGAACGTGTACGACGGTGGCTGCCATGCCGGGAAGTCTGCGGCCAGCGAGAGGTTCAGGTTCTGATGCTGATGGGGTTGCAGCGCTTGCGGCTGATGCGGCCGCGTTAACTGCAGACTCGGCTGTGGACTGCTGATCTACGTCTGGAGGAGGCTCAGAGGCGCTCTCGGAGCGCATGGGGATGCTCTGCAGGAAGTCCAGCGCCGCGATGTCGCGCGTCACTTTGCGCGAGTGGCGGCTACGCTCGCTTGGCGACGGCACCACCAGCGGCGGCCGCAAGTCCGCGGTGAGCATTTTGGTGTGGGATCTGGTAAATGATCACAAAATTTGTGAGACTGCGTCAAACAAAAAGTTACTAACCTAAGTACGAATCGGGATTTAATAAGCACCTCACAACGAATATGGGCGTCTCCTGCTCATTTTGAACCCACTACTGTTGAAAAATGTTCAATATTCGATGAACGATGCGGTTCCAAAAAAATATCGCCATTTTCAAGCCCCCAAAATGACGACATGTTTGGGAGATTGTGATGTCAATATGCCCTCAGTTTTTTTAATTGTACATTGTCAGATAGTCCGTGCAAACTGCAATCGAATTAGAGTGCTTAACCGCTTTGTACGAGAGAAAAACGTTTTCAAATTTTAAATGTCCGCTTATATGCACGAAAAATGATACCTCATCTTCTGAGGCGATTATCTCGATAACTCTAAAAGGTGCATAAGTAACATTTTGTTTGACGCAAATGTCATTGGCCAAAAGAATAAAACCTCCACAGTTAACCTATCTTGCAAGCGAAGCGATGTTGAGGCTGGTGGCGCTTTCGGCTCGGCGTCGCTTTCTGCGCGCGGGGGCGGCCGCTGTCTCGACCCCTCACGCCTCGTTCTTGACTGTCGCCGACCGTCGTCCTTCCTCCTTCCCTCGTCACGTGGAGACTCCTCGATTTTTTTCTTCTCCTCCCAACCGGCGGACGACGACAATGACGACGCCGACGGTTCGTGGACGACTCTCGCTTTGTACAGCCCTGTTGCGTGGCAGGAGGCGGTGAAGCCGGCACTGCTCGCGTTCCTGAAGATTGAGAAGCACCTGATGGTGCCGATTGCGTTCACGGTACCGCATGGAGACGCTGCGTGGCCGAGAGCGGCGTGGGGGTATCCGCTGGGAAAGCACGCTGCGTGGCTACGGAAGCAGTGGAGAGTGGGAGGAGAGAAGATTGATCCGACGCAGCTGAAGGAGTTGAATGAAATGCAGTTTGCCTGGGAGTGGACTCAGTACAAATGGGACCACATTGTCCTGCCAGCGCTTCGTTGATTCTTCGAGTTGAATGACCACACGGACGTGCCATACAGTTTCGTCGTTCCCAATGGAGACCCCCAGTGGCCTGAACGTATGTGGGGGATTCTACTGTACACAACATTCGCAGTCGAGACGACTTTTCCCAGCAAATTGAAGCGGATTCCAAGGAGTTAGAGCGTCTCAAGTTTTGCCACGATTCGACTGTATACGATCGCGACTGGCGCGAGAAGCTGATGCCTGCTCTCAAGGCATTTTGGCAGCAGTTTGGCCACTGCTGCATCCCACAAAGCTTCATTGTACCGTCGAATGAAACATGGCCAAGGCAATGGTGGGGGCTTAAGCTCGGGCATGTTGCCAGGCGCATTCGTCGTGCAGATGAGTATTCTTCCCGGGACAAGTCTCGACTAGTAGAGTTGGGTTTTGTATGGAACACATACGAGGCGGAGTGGAAGGAGCGCATCCTGCCAGCGTGGGAAGTCTTCTACCAAGTGCATGGACATTCGAGAGTCCCGGTATCGTTTGTAGTGCCGTCGCAAGCACCTTGGCCGGTTCAAGCGCATGGCATGAAACTTGGAAACTCGGTAAGATTCATGCGAAACCGTGGGAGCTACTTTGACTACACGGTTCGATCCATGGATTCGCTAGATGCTATCGAGTTTGAGCTTAAGATCCCGGCTTCGAAGTGGACAGAGCGCGTTGAGCCCTGCTGGCCACGTTCGAGCAGCTTCACGGACATCGCAACGTGCCGAGTGACTTCGTAGTCCCCTCGGAATCTCCTTGGGAGAAGAGAGACTGTGGGATTCAATTGGGAAAGCTCAAGCGGAAAACGCCATCGCAGGAGGGTTAGCAAGCACCGCACTATTTGACACGCTTTTGAACAAAACTCGCAATTCCAGCCGACTGGAAAGGCAAGCTCACAGCAAAACGTTTGGCTTTTTCGGGTATGCCTCTTGCATTCTACAAATCTGTTCTTCCAGTCGGTGCCTTCCACGCCGAAAACGCGAAGTTTTGCCAAGTAATACAAACGTTGCGTTACGATAGCGATGGCGATGCTATTGACCCAACAAGGATAATTCACGCACTCGCTGTGAAATTCGAATGCGGAGCCACAAAAATTCGTAGTGCGGATGCGTTTTCTGCGCGGGTTTCATGTAACAGGCTTGAGCTCGAGGCTTTAGGCTTTGTATATCTTCGCGTCGGAGTGAAGCGAGCGCTTTTTTTCGGCATTTTGTGCTTTTAGTGAGGGCAAAAAAAAGAAAAAACTTCGTTCCGCCGTCGAGTGACATTTGGCCTGAATTTCCTGGATCTTGCAGTTGTGAGTCGAATTCGTATTGCAGGATACTTGCTCTAGTTGACGTTGTCCGTGACAGAGCCAGTTATAGTTGAACGGATTTGTGTGGAACTCCTATGAAGCGGACTCGAGTGAATGGGCAATTGTTTTACGAAGAGCAACGGATACCGAGATTTTTGTGTTGCCAGTCGAAGTACCTTGGCTGATCGACTGAAGTTTAGGAATACCATAGCGTTTGGCATCCGCTTCATTAAATAAACGTCATCCCCTCGGAGGAAACAGCCTACAATTTCTGAAGTGAAAATATGTACCGAGCTCGACTGAGACTTAGTCGATCTATAATACGAGCCCGAAAGCCCACATTGCTACTCTATTTAACCTTCTTCAACGGTAGTAGGTGCATTCTCACGCGCAATTATCGCCATCCTGGGGGAGTTCAAGGCATCCAAATCGAAGTAAGAAACGGCATTGCTATCGCTGCGCCTTCGATGCCACGTAATGTCGTGGACTGCGACGTCAAGGACAAGGTAAATTAAAGCTCACACTCGCAGCCCGAAGGCTCACTCATGACACAGGTGCCGCTCGCTGTGCAGGCGGTGCGCGATGTCGTGGTCATTCGACGAAGGCTACATCATTGTCACTCACATACAGTACAGGGCGGTACGGTGTCACGTGTGGTGACCGAGTGACATCAGCATGCCCGGCATCCAGAACGGCATCTTCACGGGGCCCTACGAGGCCGACTCGTCCGCCGCTGCTGGTTACACACGTTCCTCGCTGCACTGGTTCCCGAGGAGGTATTCAACTACGCCAAGTTTGACCCTGAAGACTTACGGCAAGATGCAGCTCGACTTCACGGTCTTTATCATCGAGAGCACGGAGGCTCAGTTTGTGTACTCGCAGTTCAGCCTGGCTCATTGGCCGCAGTTTGGCAGTTGGTCGAGTTCCAACATCTTGTTTCCGGTGATTGATCAACAATGTGCAACGACCAGTGCATCTACTTCGCTGCGCTGGAGGAGATTCAAACCAAGTTCGAGGACCTGACGATTGTCAACATGACGCTATGAAGAGAACGCATCTGCCGCTGCTAGCTACAGGTTCCCCGCCAAGGTTGTTCCGGTGGAGCTTTTCAATTGCACTGCATATCCGCACGAGGACTTGTCGGCAAGATGCAGCAAGAATTCACGGCGTTCAATCTCGAGAACACCGGGACGCAGTACGAGCGTTCGCAGTTCATTCTCGCCCACTGTCTGCAATTGCTCTTCCAACATCTTCTACAATGCGAATCCGTCTCTGCAGTAAGTGTTGCAAGGCGACCTTCCTCAAGCTCGATTCTCACGTCTTCGCGTCGCTGGAGGATGGCATCGTTTCGCCGTATCGGTGGATAGTTGAGCTTGCTCTTTGGTCGGTACTGACGTCAATACGCTCGCCGAGGTGAATTCCCGGATGCGGATACCGGTATGTCCGAGACGCTGCGATCTGGTTCGGACTCAACACGTGCGGAGGGCTGTTCTTACGCTAGTTGAGCGGTATTCCTAGGTGGAAAATATCAATAGCTGCTTTTGGGAGGCACTCGACGGCTCAGTACATTTGCCCGGTAGATTGCAGTCGAGGAGCAGATCGTCAGCTGAGCTGGCCAAACACCCCAGGCACGTCATGGTCGATAAAAAACCTAATATCCATTGCGAATCCCCCGAATTGCCAGCAACAACTGGTGGCACCATGACTATTTCGCGTTAGTCTTATGCTGCATCACGAGGCGCGCAAGCCTCGAACAGAGCGATGTTCCTGCTTGACCCGCCACATGCTGAGCTTTTGCGAATAGTGCTTCACCTTCTGGTTCCGCGGTTGCGACCACATGGCTCCTTGATCACTCGTTAAGCCCTCGCGATGATCTCGGAGATACCAAGCTTGATTAAGCTTGAAGACGACAGTTCTGGTCCCTCGTTTCTGGCCGGCGGACAGCAGATTGTTTGACTTTTCTTTTGCGTGCCGTCAAGTGCCGACTGCCACGTCTCCGAGGTTTCGCGTCCTTGGTCATTCGCCATTTTCCTTCACGGCGTTAACCCTCGAGCCAAGTCTCCGACTTCAATCGACATGACGCGCGAACGCTTCACCATCAACCCGTTTCCGGCGCTCTCGCTCTCCGACGAAGAGAAGGCCCAACTGCTTCAACTCGGACGCACACTCATCCAAGCCAACTTCGAGCGCGACGTGCCCTTTTTCAAGAGCGGTCGTAAGGTCGACTTCAAGCGCTGGAAGCTAGCCAGGGAGCGCGAAAACATGAGCGTTTACACAGAGAGACCAGAGTACAAAGGCGCCGACGCGCTGTCCGGCCCGAACTCGTCCAAACTCCCCGCCATCCTGTCCATCGGCCGTGTGCCAGGCAACCTGGACGACATGATGTACGGTGTCGTCAACCCCACGCTCGAGGAGATGCGGATCAAGGCGTCCTACGTCCACGACTTCAGCGGAGCAGCAGTGCTGTCAACCATCGTCGAGCCCACGGCTGACGACCCGTTCACCTCGGTCGTCGTCAAGTGGATGGAGATGGATATCCCGTTGCGCATGACCAACATCGTGCAGAATCGCGACTACGTCTACCTCGAGTGCACGGGCTTCGTGTATTTGCCCAACGGCGAGCGCGCCGGCTACCACTTCCTCCACTCGGTCGACTTCCCCCAGATCAACCACTTGTCCGACCGCGTGCGCGGAGACCTGTCGATCTGCGGCTTCTTCCGCCAACTCGCGCCCAATGTCATCGACGTCTGCAAGACAGGGCTCATGGACCCGGCAGGCGACATGATCCGAATGCTGGCGGTGCCGGTCATGACGGAAGCGTTCATGTCGCCTCTGCGGTACGTGTACTGCGGCCAGATGCGGAAGTTGACGTGGAAGATGGAGAAGAGCCACGCGGAGGCCAGGCTGCAGGGAGCGCCCAACCCCGGCACGGCGTGTGCTACGTGCCTCAAGACCGCGTCTGGGTGGAGCTTCGGCAAGGACAAGAATATTTGCAAGTGCTGCTTCCGCGTCGTGTGCAGCGGCTGCCGCATCAAGAAGAAGATCAGCCTCGTGACGGCGGACCTGGAGCTGGCTCAGCGCAAGATCACGTTCTGTGCTGGCTGCCTCGCCACCGTCTCATCATCTAGCGCCGTGGACATCGCCTGCACTCAGATCCTGGAGAACAACAGCAAGAACAGATACACGGTGGGGGCCCCGACCAGCAGCACCGCAAGCTACACTACGTCGTCAAGTTCCGACGGCTTCTCGTTCCATTCCTTCCACTAAGACCGTCTGCAAGTAGTTACTAAGCGAACTATCTATCCCTCACGTTGCGTTCAATGTATCCGTTGTTTCCCACCATGTTTGTCCTTGCCACTGCAACTTGCAAGTTACCCGACTGACAAATTAATCGCAAGTTGAAGTGGGTGCCCAGAGTGATGGTATTTGCAAGGAGTGTGCGTCGAAAATGTTGCAACGGTTGAAGACAGCTTGCTGCAAGCTGTCGTTCCCTCACTCGAGCCCCCTCCACGTGGTCAAGCCTGCGCTGTCCCATAATTGATCGGATGTCCCTTTCTTCAGTCGAAGGCTTTGCATGGTGTGAGAGCTATCCCGGAACTGGCGAAACGAGAGCTCTTGACGACTGCCACACGGAGCTCGGAGCTCGCTGCCTTGGCACCAAGAATCTTAGATTCCCTACGGTGTATCTTGTCATATGCCTCAGCTTCCTCCGTGAGTCTCTCGTGGGTGCGTGGTAAACGGCGGTGATCGCGGACTATGTCTGCTTGCACTTGTCTTGCCACGCAAGAGACCACGCCAGGCCGTTGCCTGCGGCCAATAGCGGACAGCGGAACGGAGCAGAGACCGTAGGAATGCGCCGTCGGCGAAGGCTGCTCGCGCATAAGTCGGTGAAGCGAACATCACTCCGCGACCGGATGCGTGCGCTCGATCGCTGTGCGGCACCGCGCCCGACTCTGAGTTGAGTGTGCTTCTGGGCCATGATCTCGCCGACAGCGTGGATTGCTCTTCATTCGCGAACTTGCCGCCAGTACCCCACGACATTCCAGTACGAGACGTCCCGACACCGCCATGTTCGCGCCACCCATGCCCGTGTTCGCCCCGGCGCCGATGAAGGAGTTTGAGGAGGTGACGATCTGCACATGCGGAGCCAAGGACTTTAAGCTGCGACGCCAGCACAACCACGCCCGAGACAGCGCCAGCGAGGCCAAGCAGGCCGCCAACTGCCCCATGACCTGCCCCGCCGCCAACCTGCGCAGAGGTTTCTGGCGGAGACTGCTGCGCAAAGGCCCCAAGTGCGTGTGCCCTAAGCGGCGGGTGCGCATCGCGGACAAACCTGGACTCGTCGCCATCCCCGCCGCCTACGCAGACTGTGACACCGTGACGGTGGCTGGCAAACGCGTTCCTTTTACGCTGGACATGCAGCAGCGCCGACGAGCGTCCTGGACGCCGATGGACGCGATCCACGAGGACGAATAGCTCACAGATCGCCATTCAATACTAGAATACATTATTTCGCCCATGAGCAACCGATTGGAAACTTCGTGCCACTGCTTGGTAGTTTGGCATTGATGTCATCGTAGTGCAAGTAGGGCAGGTGTCGTCGGGCAGAGGATAGTGAGGTCTCCCGCTTAGGTTCGAACCAAACGGTGCGACGCCAGCCAGACAAGAAATTGCCACCATTGACGATGGACGAATTGCTGGCGAGTGAACTTTCCGCGGAGACGCTGGCGGCGCTGCAGGCGCATCTGCTGGAGCGCCACCAGGAGGAGGAGGAGGACGCCCCCGTGTCGGAGGATTTCCGACTCTCGCAGTTGTGAGTCGCACGAAGCTCACTGACGCATTGACACATTCGACTGACGGACCTGTTGCGTGCATTGGCAGCTGGTACGACGAGGAGACCGGACGCGCGCTGGCGCAGGAAGCCATCGACCACAGCAGCAGTGAGCTCCGTATCGCCTTTGTGAGCACGCCCGCCGCGTATCGGGACTTCCTCAAGATCCAGAGCGAAGAGCAGGACGACGGCAAGCGCGCTGTCATGGGCGACAACGTCTACATCTTCGAGTTCGACCGCCGTTTCGGTGAGAAGTACGGCGACCACTTCTGCTTCTACGACTATAACGCGCCCACGAACCTACCGGACAAGTTCCACCACTTCTTCGACTACGTGCTGATGGAGCCGCCGCACCTGGTGCGTTGCTCGTCCGACAGTCTCGTTTTTTAACGACAGAGAGAGAGTCGCTCACTGCTATGTCGTGTATTGTTTGCCACTTTCTGCAGAGCCCCGACTGCCTGGAAAAGTTCTCCGACACGATGCGCTGGCTGGCCAGGAACGTGGAAGCGGTCCCTGGCAAGAAGGACCGCGTTGTGAACCCGTCCACGTTCATCAACTGTACGAACTGCACTGTAACTTGCTTCGCCAGGTTTGTCATTCATGTTCACTAACATGCACCGACTGCTCTTGTTGTGTTGCTCGGACACTTGCAGCTCAGCTCCTGCGCAAGGAGATGAAGGTGGACTTGGGTTTCACCCCCACGGGCTTCTACCCCACGTTCGCGTCCAAGCTGTCCAACCACCTGCTCACATACACCAACTACGAATCGGAGCGATTCGGTCCCTGCAAGGAGCCCGACGACAAGTAGATCAAGCTCATGTCGCTGTAGAAGCTGGTAGAGACCTAGTACCCGTTTGTTGAACAACGAATTCTACCCGAACAAATTGAAAGCACCGCGAGAAATTTGGACCCCAGCAAGCTGGGGTCTTGGTCGCCGTCGTGGAAAAGAGGAACATGAAGGTGGTGTGGGGTGTTGAAAGTTTGCAATTTGCAAAATGAAGAGAAGCCGAACTTTGTCCAGCGTAACTTCTAATGTACTTCGAAGTAGTAGGAGTCGAGAGATTCGTGTCTGGTGGTATCAATAACAATGATGCAGTCGGCGGCTACTTTACTCCAGAGTAGATTTGTTTTGTCTTGATTGCTTCAATTGTGAGGACGACCGTATCCATTCTAGTTGTTGGGACATTGTTACCGGTCGGTGCAGTTGGCGTTTAGTGACAGATCGAGAGTGCAATTGGTCCTTGATCTTGCCCGGTTTGCAGTCAAGCCGAGAGCGTCAATGAGATGCCGTCCACTGTTCGAACTGTACGAGCGTCGTCCAAATCTTTGTACGAGTGTCATTAACTGTGGGCAAATATGGATTCGCTTCCTTTAGCAAACAACAACAACATCCGACGTTGCTGCTCCAGGAGTGTTGATAGTCAGTCGTCTTGCTGAAAAAAAAAACAGCAGATCATAAAAAATGTTTTTTTCAGCCAGTCTGATTCTGATCCAGAAGAGCAACAGCAACAAAATGGAGCGCGAGCGTCGCCACCAGCGCGCCGCGCCGTACACGATCCGTAGCCGCGTAGTGCGTCGGTCGGACCGCTCTTCGGATGAACAAGAACAACAATCAGCAGACGAAGCGTCCCTACTGCAACCATTGCGCTCGGCGGCGTCTGTCGAAGAAACCCTGTCCGACCCATGTTGCCCGGAGGAAACGATCGCTTCTGCGAGTGAAAGTGTCCACCTTCGAGCTGTTCCGGAGGGAGGCAGCGCCACCGTGGTTCCGAATGACGAGCCGAGCCCCGCACAAGTTTCGACTGGAGAAGGCAGCGAGGGACAGACTTCTGCGGATGGGACGCATTCACTGGGGCGGCCAAATGCAGATTCTTCTTCGCTGGCTTGTGCTGACGAGGCGGGTCAAGTGGTGGCTTCACCGCAGCGGCTCTATCAGCTTCGGGTGCAGCCAATTGTCAAGGAAACACTTGCGCAACGCGACTCGTCCGGCAGTTCGCTTGAGGCCGCTGTTTTCGACGGTGCCTCGTTTCCTGAGATCATGGAGAAGCTGTGGAACCGATACGCGGCCAGTGTGCAACGACAGGCAGTCAAGACCGACGGCGTTTGGTCCACAGAGGAGCCTAATGCCAGGGAATGGGCGAAAGTGATGCAATTCAAGGTGAAGAAGCACCTCGTGGACTGTACCAAGACCGAGCAGATGTGGAACCAGTGGCTAGCGAAAATGCGCGGTCAGACGGTGACGCTGTTGATCTATGAGTATGGCATTGGCATGAGGCGAGCTCAGGATCTCGAAACGTTTAAATCAACCTACATTCGACAGGAGCACGTGGACCGAGCTGGAGCAACAGCGGGAGTCTCGCTGAGAGACATCGTGGCTGGGCTTCAGGAAAAATGGGGAGCAACTTTCCAAGGAGCGGAAGTCGTTTGGCGAATGTGGGGCAACCACATCACCAGAAACCCCAACCGAGCGAGATGGAGCGAGGCTGTTGAGCAGCCTCCTCCTCGTTCTGTAGTCAATTTGCTGCGACCTTCAGATTCAATGTTGGAGCAGCGTTTGACTAGCGTTAAGCAGTCGGCCAACGTTGCGCTGGACTGTGTGCGATCTTCGTTGGACAATTACCAGGAGCTTCGACGTGATTGGGAAGCCTTTGGACGCCGGCTAGAAGAGCACGAGCGTCACTTAGTTACCCGCCAAACGCTTATCGAAGGCTTCATTCGGGACATTACGCCCTGCTCACCAAACTCCGTACCCGATCCGTTGCAGCAGCTGGAGAATACTGCGGGCATTGAGCACACCGACTGAGCCACAAGCTCAATGTTCTGTGGTGAGCTCGTGAACAGGTTGGAGGCATCTATTCCGTCAAAACCAAGACCAAAAGCAACCTTTTCAAGTGCAAGATTGAGTGAGCTCCTACACTCCGTGGGGCTGGCAGTGCGTTCTGAAGTATCGTCTAGCGTTCAGGGGATAACACCGTAAATTCCAAGTTTAGCGGGCTGGTTCAACTATCCATGCACTTACTGAAGACGAAGTTTGGCTTCACTTCAATTTTGCGTTTGCAAACCTTCCCGTGCCACATCACTATTTTCCATGATGTTAATAATCAAGATGCCCTACATCAGTAACTACTTGTCTGCTCAGGTACGATGATATACACAAAGCTTGGCGATGCATTTGCGACAGATAGGGCTTGAAACTCACGTATCATCCTCATGGCCAGAGTTCCCATGGTAACGAGTGGCGGGTAACAAGTAAACTTGCAGACAGGATAGGATGTCCCTACCACTTGTTATTATTTGTGTTCCATGCTATTCACCATTTGTAGGACCCTTCCGGCAGCTGTGATAACTTCAACAAACATATTTAGCCTTGACCACCATTTTAACTACTTCAGTACATGTGTTGGCATTGTTTATCCCGACTGCCTCGAAAGTTGTCCGACACAATGCGGTGGCAAGAAGGACTGCATTGTGATCCCATACACGAACTACGAGCTGCTCCACCAAAGCTGGCCTTTCGTTTTCGCAACCGGTAGCATGCGCGGACGAGAGATCAAGTGCATGCAGTAGAGCCCTACCGTCTGTCTCTAACAACTAATACCCGAACGATTGGCTGAAAACTCATTTTGCCATTCGCCACGCACCATGGACGCCCTCCTCTCCAGCGAGCTCTCGGCCGACACGTTGGCGGCGCTGCAGGCGCATATGCAGACGCAGCAGGCACAGCAGGACGCGGCCGTTTCCGAGGACTTCCGCCTCTCGCAGTTGTGCGTGGCCGCTCTACTGTTCATCCTCGCCCTACCCTGTCTTGTGCTGACTGTCACTATTGCAGCTGGTACGACGACCGCACGGGCCGCGCCTTGGCGCAGGAGGCCATCGACCACAGCAAGGACAAGCGCATCGCCTTCGTGAGCACACCAGCTGCCTACCGGGACTTCCTCAAGATTCAGGAGGAGAGCGACTCGCCCGTGAACGGAGACAACGTGTTCCTGTTCGAGTTCGACCGCCGCTTCGACGAGAAATACAGCGGCCACTTTGTCTTCTACGACTACAATGAGCCCACAAACCTGCCGGACAAGTTCCACCACTTCTTCGACTACGTGCTGGTGGACCCGCCCTACCTGGTGCGTTGAGAGGCTGGCGGTGTGACCTGGAAGGGAAGAACTCACTCGGATGATGTTTGTGTTCGCTTTGTAGAACACTAACTGCATGGGCAAGTTCGCGGAGACCATGCGCTGGTTGTCCAAGGACGTGGAGGTCGTCCCGGGCAAGAAGGACAAGATCCTGAGCCCGTGCACCTTCATCACTGGTACGGACGCAGCTGTCGTGTTGAGCTTGAGCCTGATGTGAGTGCGTTCTAACGGGTGCGTATTGCTTTGCCATGTCAACAGCACGCATGCTGCGCAAAGATATTTATGCCGACCTGGGCTTCACGCCATCGGGCTTCACGCCGACGTTCGAGTCCAAGCTGTCGAACCAGTTCCTGACGTACACGAACTACCGCTCGGAGCGCTTCGGCGAGAGCAGCGAGGACTTTGGCGACTCGGACGACGAGGAGTAGGCTCTATACATGTTGTCCAGAAACGCTCATCTACAACCAACGCGGAGGAATACAGGATGCGCCTCCAGGCGAGGAGGAATTTTGCTCAGATAGAAAGTGGAGGTAGAAGTTGGTTCATCAGTTTGACAACCGCATTTGAACTGGAACTGCTGCTGCTCCTTGCGGGCCGGTTGACGTGGTCTCCATTGGCCTGTGGCGACGCGTTCTGGTTGCGTGGTATCGGGACCAGCACTCTCACGATTAGATGAGCGCATCTAATCAGTATGCGCGTGAAAGTTCCCGGCGTGAAGTGCTTTGACCTTCACTCTGTCACTTCAACGTGCGCGGTCCACAAGAAAGCGTTGGTCTTGCGTATTGCGGCAGATATCTCAAGCTATACACCTACTTCGACGACGAAGCCAAGCAGGCAGCTCGTATCCCAGCGAATGCCATTCCTCAATCTGCTCTCCAAGCCTCAGCAGCACAAGCGAGCCAGCCAAACCCATGGAGTCCATCAGCAACAACCAGCAGTCGGCCGGGCAAGCGGCAGCCACTTCCATCCAGATTGTCAAGTCCAAGGACGAGGCGTCGTCCAAGAAGCAGACCCAGTGCGAGCCGCAGTCGCTGCCCATACCGCCTAAGAAGCGCTACATCTCCAAGCAGTCCATGGCCTTCATGAACTGCTAAGCTCGGGCGCCCACATTAACGTAGCAGCCAGAGCCTGCTAGCTTAACTCTCCTTTAATCTACTATCTACCAGAAGCATGCGCTGTCGTTGCCCAAATGCCGAAGCTGGGTTGAAGTTGCCTGTACCCATTCCGTCCGGCATCCGACCTTAATCCGGCCGACGTCCGACATTTCATATCATTATCGGACATCGGCCTCAGAGAAAGCGTTCTCCCAATAGCCAAAGTAAGACAACAGAAGAAGAAGAACAATGGCATCGCAGGTGGCGCTCAAGATCGCTTTCAACGGGGACATCCACCGCTCGCGCGTGGAGCTACGCGGCTTCAGCCTGGCGTCGCTGACGCAGCTCATGGCGCAAACCTTCGGCTTAGCCACGGGCGACTTCCTGGTGCAGTACCGTGACCCCGAGGGCGACTGCGTCAACGTGACGACGGAGGCCGAGCTGCAGGAGGCCGTGCGCGTCTTCCTCTCGGCACCGGAGCCCGTGCCGTCGCTCAAGTTCTCAGCGGTTACCAGACGCCAGGCCGAGTTTCAGGAACAGGTGGCCGAGCCGCTCGTGCAGTCGGTGGAGCAGCTCATGCAGGCGCTGGGCGCGGCGCTCGAGCGGCTCAAGACTGACGCCAACTTCGCCAGCGCCCGCGCGCAGCCCGCGCCGCTCAGCCAGGCGGCCAAGGACGGGGCCGAGTCGCCCGCGACGGCCGCCGGCGGTTTCTCCAGCTTCGCACAGGGCCTGGTGGGCCAGATCAACCGCCTGATCCCGGAGAAGAAGGCCGGGGAGACGGAGGCCAAGCCAGTGGCGCATGCCCCAGTTGCTGTTGCTGTGGCTGCCCAGCCTGCCGCTGTAGCTACCCCTCCTGCTGCTGTGGCTGCTCCGCCTGCCGCTGTTTCTGCTCCGCCTGCTCGTGTGGTCACCTTCAAGGACGAACCTGAGGAGCAGGAGCAGATGCCGTCCATGGCGTCATCCGTGGCCTTCTCCGAGGCGGAAGTCAAGTGGGCTGAGCAGCTCTCGATGGTCAACAGCATCTTCCCCAACGCCAGCCCGGCGCGCGTCATCGACATCCTGGAGAAGAGCGACGGCGACCTCAACATCGTGCTCAACGTGCTCACGGAGGAGAACTAAAAGGTTTTGGAACACCAGAAGATGATGGGAGTGGGAGTGGAGCAGCCTCTGTCTGCTGCTAGCTGTGCAACTTTAGGGTGAAAGGTATCGCCTACTCGAATGGAAGGACGGCGACGCTGAGAAAGCAACAAGTAGCAGCATAACGAGTGCGTCTATCCGTCCATGTCCAACTGCCACAGGCGACAGCGACCCTCGTCGTAGCAAACAAATGCATTTCAATGAATTTCATTTTTATTTCAAAGTGCCAAAGTCTTGAGTAGCATTTCCGCGCGTTGAGATGTCGTCACCTTCCTCTTTTTATTCGAGCAAGAAGATTTCTAGAAATTCTTTGAAATTGATATGCAAAATGCCCTCCATACAATCTCCAAGTCAGTCAATTTTCATTTTCGCGCAATTTTTCCAACGCGAAGAAGCTTCACAGGCGATCCACCCGACCCTCCAGCTACGACAGCCATGGGGAAGACGCCCGAGCGCCGAGTGTTCACGTCCAGCGGGCCGCTGCGCTATCGTCGCAAGGTGCCAGCGCCCGCCGACAATCAGCAGCCAGAGCCGCCAACAGACCCCAAGACGCAGCAAGACAAGCTCAAGGCGCGGGACCCCAAGCAGCCCAAGAACCGGAGCAGCAGATCTCCGTCCGCCCGCCGCTTCCGCCCCAAGCCCAAGCAATCCAAGCAGAATCAGAACCAGCCTGCGCTGCTCAAGCAGCTTCTATGGAAGGCCAAGGCTGTGCAACCCACGCCCGCGGCGCTGCAGCAGCTTCAGCTTCAGCAGCAGCAGAGCAATAGTGACGAGGACGAGGATGAGGAGGCGGCCTTTGCTGCCGAGCAGAGGCAGGCGCGCAAGCTGCTAGCGAGTGAGGCGGAGGCACTGGCTGCCAACAAGAGCAAGGCGGCGGCTGTGCCGTCAGTGGAGCCTTTCGTGGCCGAGTCGTCGAGCCAGGAGACGCAGAGCGGATCGGAGGACGAAGCTGCGTTCCTGCCCTATGGAGGCCTGGTACCGGTGCAACCGCCAGTGGAGACGGCCAAGTGGCCGGTGTATGAGCATGAGTCGGACGTAGAGGAAACGGCAGGCCCCGTGATGCCCGCGGAGGCTGCGGAGACGGCCAAGGACCAAGAAAAGCAGGACGCATCAGAGAAGGCGGCGGCTACACATCGGAAGCAACGGCAGAAGTACAAACTCAAGCAGAAGCAGAAGCGCGCAGCCGCCAAGGAGCAGAAGCGACTCCAACACCAACAGAAACAGGTGCAAGAGGCAGCAGATGAGCGGCCTCGCCCCACAGATGAAGAGGCGGTATCCACGCCCGACGACGAGAACGCAGCGGTCGACATTTTCCACCCGCCCACGAATCTAGCGAGCGAGATGGACGCTGGGGTCTGTCGCGCTGTACTCACACAGCTGGAGGACGTGGTGCCCTTTATCGTGGTAGGTGACGTAGCGTGCCCCGTGGTGGCAGAATCCGACGACCAGCCTCTGGAAGCGGCTCCTGAGTCCGACATGGATCAGACAGCAACTTCCGAGGGGGCCATAGTGGATTTCCGTCAGCACGTAATCGCCATGCTCGATCGATCCAAGGAGACGCAGATGCAGTATCGAGACAGCTTCGTCGTGGAGGACTCGGGGTTCGACGCAGCGTCAAGCTACGATTTCTTCAAGCGTCGTAAGTTGCAGCTTTGTGGTAAAATCGGCCAGTTTCTCTCTCCTTGCCGTGGATGCTAACTCTGCTGTTGAATTCCTGTAGGTTTTTGCGAGGTCCAGACGAGCACCGGCATAGTGTACTACTAGCGGGTTCCTTCGTCAAGCTGAAGGAAAACGAAAACTACATCCCAAACAAAATGCCATTTGCCAGAATTGCCACTTGCCAGAAATGTGATTTTCATTTTGTCATTGTCAGAATGGATTTGGAAATTGTGGCAACGTTGATCGATTTACTGGACTCGAAGCCGAAGCTTGCGAGCTCATAATTATTCATATACTACTACTGTAGTATGTTTCAAAAAGCTACTTGCTGATGCACTGCCGCCTAGTGCTCCCTGTGGTGTTGTTTGTCGACTAGATGGATCCAGTCATGGCTCGTGGTGTGCTGGAGGCGTCGTACGGACCAGCAGGCTCCGACTCGAGCGAGCGATCGTACGGGTACGCCCCTGTGCGATCCATCGGCGGCGGAGCCTCGCGCGGTGTCAGCAGCTCGAGGGGGCTGGCTCTCTTGGGACGCAGGTAGAAGACTCCAAACATGAGAGCCACCGCCGCCACGCTCCCCACGATGATGAAGATCATCGTGTTCGTACCCAGGACGTTCGTCCCCCCGCTGTCACCTCCGTTGGCCGGAGACAAGCTGCCGCTCGCAGACAGAGGGTTCGCACTGCTGCTATCGGTGATAGGCGACAGCTGCAACACGCCGTTCGACGAGGACGACTCGGTCGGCACCGGGGTAAGGCGTTCCAGTGCCAACGAAGCTGAAGATGACGATAGCAGCGACGACGACGATGATGACGACGCTGCCGAAGCTGCTGACGATAAATTGGTATCCGTAGAACTTGACGTAACGCTGGTGCTGCCCGGGTTGTCGAGACTGGCGCTCCCCCTTGAGTTGCTGTTGGCGTACCCTGAACCATTCAGCCCAGTAGATCCTGAGTCCGAGCTTGAAAGGAAAGCTACTGTATCTGAAGATGACGACGACGGGAACGACGACGACGAGCTGTTGCGGCTGTCGACGATAGTGGTGCCATCACTAGAACTGGAGCTCGACCCAGCGCTTGAGACCATTGACTCTGTATTTACAGACCCCGTAGACGTCGATCCGGCTGTCGAAGAACTCCCTGGCGTTGACGACACACTCGCTGAACCACTGACGCCGGACGAAGATCCTGAGCTTGAGGAAACGCCTCCTCCAGAGCTCAATGAAGATCCTGCGGCCGACGCAGAGCCGGACGATAAACCTGACGAGCCATCGACCTCAGACCCCGACGCAGAGTCACCCACGGATGATGAAGACCCACCGTCGCTTGAGCTGATTGAGGCTGAGGATGCAGAGCTCGATCCTGATGGAGGCCTTGCCGTTACAGGGGGAGGGCTCGTCGGAGTCGCCGTCGGCGTTGCGGTCGGTGTCGGAGACGCACTGCCCGACTCGGAGCTCGAACCTGATGGAGGCACTGCTGTTACAGGGGGTGGGCTTGTCGGAGATGGCGAAGGCGTCGACGTTGGTGCTGGAGAAGCACTGCCCGAGCCAGATTCAGACAGCGGCGTCGCTGTCACAGGAGGCGGGCTCGTCGGAGTTGACGTCGGCTCCGTGGACCCTCCAGAGGACCCGGCAGAGCTTGTCCCCTCCGAAGTCGATCCTGCGGAAGTCGATCCTGATGAATCCACGACCGGAGAAGTTGTAACGATCGGCGCTGTCGTTGTTGCCGCAGGTGCATCCGAACTCGATCCGTCTGGCGAATCGGTCGGGGGTTGCGTTGTTGCTGCGGGCGTCGCACTCGTAGAGCTTGGAGTCGACGTTGCTGGGACCGATGTGGTCGACGTTGGCGTTTCAGTCGTTGACGGTGTCGCTGTAGCTGCTACAGGGGCGTCGGTAGCAGTCGGAGTGGATGTCGTCGGAGTCGCTGTTGAAGCAACTGGGGTTTCAGTCGCTGCATCCGTAGCAGTCGGAGTGGCTGTCGTAACCACTGGGACGGTCGCTGCATCTGTGGCGGTCGGAGTCGATGTTGTAACCACTGGAGTCGTTGTATCGGTAGCAGTCGGCGTTGCTGTTGTCGCCATTGGCGTTTTAATACCTGCATCTGTAGCAGTCGGAGTTGATGTCGTAGCCAACGGAGCTTCGGTTGCTGCATCTGTAGCAGCCGTCGTCGCTGTTGTCGCCACTGGAGTCTCTGTAGCTGAATCTATAGCTGTCGGGGTCGATGTGGTAGCAACTGGAGTCGTTGCATCCGTAGCAGCCGGCGTCGGTGCCGTTGTCGTTGATGTCGTAACCACTGGAGCTTCGGTCGCTGTATCTGTAGTAGTCGGAGTTGTTGTCGTAGCAACTGGAGCCTCTGTAGCTGCATTTGAAGCTGTCGGAATCGATGTCGGAGTCGCTGTTGTAGCCACAGGAGATTCCGTCACTGCACCTGGAACAGCCGGCGTCGATACCGTCGGAGTCACAGTTGTAACTACTGGAGCCTCTGTGGTAGCCACTGGGCCTTCGGTCGCTGCATCCGTAGCCACTGGCGTCGAGGCCGTCGGCGTCGCTGTTGTAACCACTGGGGCTTCGGTCACTGCATCTGTAGCAGTCGGAGTCGCTGTTGTTACTACTGGGGCCTCTGTAGCTGCATCTGTAGCTGCGGGGGTTGATGTTGTCGCTACTGGAGTTTCGGTCGCAACATCCGTAGCAGCCGGCGACGACGTCGTTGGCGTCGCTGGTGGAGCAACCGGGGTTTCAGTCGTAGCTACAGGGGTTTCCGTGGCCGGAGCTGGGGCTGCAGTTATAGCCACAGGGGCCTCTGTAGCTCCGTTTGTCGCCACTGGCACAGACGTTGACGGGGTCGCAGTCGTCGCAGCCGGTGTCTCCGTTGACGGAGTCACCGTAACTGCTGGAGCGGTGGTGGCTGGCACCGTCGCTGGAGTCTCCGTGGCTGCATCCGTCGCAGTTGGCGTTACCGGCGTTGGGGTCGCCCTCGTGGACACTGGGGCATCTGTGACTGGGGTTGCCGTACTCGTAGATGTCGGGGTTGTAGTCAGAGGGGTCTCTGTCGTCACTACTGGGGCTTCAGTTGAGGCCACGGGTGCTGCTGTTACAGGAACTTCCGTTGTCGCTACTGGGGTCTCGGTTGTGGTCACGGGTACTGCTGTTGTTGCCATTGGGGTCCCCGTTGTGGCTACAGGGGTTTCTGTCGTAACTACGGGGGCTTCTGACGTTGCCACAGGAGCTGCGGTTGTCGCCACTGGGGCTGCTGGCGCTGTAGTCGCTGGGGTCTCAGTCGGGGCTACTGGAGCCGATGTTGTAGCCACTGGGATCTCAGTCGTAGCTACTGGTGACTCGGTTGTCGTCACAGGAGCTGCTGTTGTTGATACGGGAGCTTCCGTAGATACTGGCGTCTCTGTCGTAGCTGCTGGCGCTTCTGTTGTAGAGACTGGAGCCTGCGTTGTCGCCACTGGAGTTGACGTGGTTGATACGGGCGCCGCTGTCGTTGAGACCGGAGTTTCCGTTGTAGCAACTGGGACTTGTGTCGTTGCCATTGGGGTCTCTGTCGTGGCCACTGGAGACGCAGCTGTAGCTACCGGAACCTCTGTCGTTGTCACGGGCGCTTCTGTAGTTACCACGGGGGACTCAATGACTGGGGTCTCAGTCGTGTCTACAGGGGCTGCAGTCGTAGCGACTGGCGCTGTAGCCACTGGGATCTCAGTCGTAGCCACTGGAGTTGACGTGGTTAATACGGGCGTCGCTGTCGTTAATACCGGAGTCTCTGTTGTCGTCGCTGCTGGGGCCTCTGTCGTGGCTACCGGCGTTTCCTGGGTCGAGACTTCCTGCGTCTGCGTCTGCTGCGTCGCAACCTCTGGAAACACCAACACTGTGACGACGACGTCGCTCTCCTGCGCCTGCTCCAACGCTCTGCTCCTCGTCCTCCTCCTGCGCACGCGCGTGAATTCCCGCGCTCTCGGCCAGTCTGCAGACGGCAGACACTCTGTCTTCTCCCCGTCGACCAGTACGCAGCCCAGCGCTCCGTCCACGACGGCGCAGCAGCTGTTCTGGGTTAATTCTGCTCCTCCGAAGACATCTCGCTGTCCTGCCCGCGGACAGGCGAGCGGCTCGTCGCCTCCAGAGCCTTCACACGGCCGCAGCGGCACGCAGAAGGCGCCGGAGACGCCAGCGACGCGCACGGGCCGCTCCCCGCGTCCGCAGACGGAGGAGACGACCGAGAGGCCGAGCACGAGGCCCGGGGAGGCCGCGAGCGCCGCGTACAAGGCGGCGGCCGTCCTCATTAGCCTGCAGTTGGTCGGTCAATAAGCGATGTCGCGCCCCGGAGCTGCACCCTTTTGGCCCTGTAACTGACTGCGTTCAGCAGGAGCTGCTTGGAGGTGTAGCGCGTGCGTGCCTGGTGTAGGAGCTCAGCTGCTGTCCCGCCCTGCGGCTGGCGGGGGTGGGGAAGTTGTAGCGCCGACTATGAAGCGCTGGCGGTGGCTCTGGCCACACACGGCGACTACTACTCACGGTCTGTGGCTGTGTGACGCTCCTCCTGCTGGCCGCACGTCGTGGCGAGTTGGCGAGTGATTGATTTGATTCCCCGCGAGCGCGGTGAACCCATTGAAATCGATGGATGGGTTAGCTGCGAAAAAGGGTCAATTTTTCGCCACTTTGGCCGCTACATGCCTGACCTTTGATCTCTACTTGACCGGCATCGCTGACATCGCGGTCAGTGCTGCCTCGCACACCGCGGAGGTGTGGCTAGCGCAGCCCGTCGGCGTTCGAAACGCTCGCGACTGGATTGCCTGCCGTCTTTGCGAGCAGCGACAGCCTGGTGGGCAATTTTGTGGCTGCCGCAAAAAATACAATACATGTGCTGCCATCATCCTGTGCATGGTCATCGTCTTGTGCATGGACTCGAGGATCAAGGCCCGATGCTCGAGGCTCGCAGTGCAAGTGCTCGAGAGCTCGCAATTGCAGGCACGCGGCACGGCAGCGCTGGTGCGGCAGCCTCTGCTTTTCAAGAAATGCCAACGCCTTTGCTGTCGCTGATCGACGCTTCAGCGCAGCGAATGCTTGTGGGGACTATGAAAACGCGCGCGGCTTCGACGAACGTTATGCTAGCGCGCCATGATTGACGTCGAGCTCCCAGACTCCATGCTCCAAGCCCCGGAGTTGTCGGCGCCACCGACAATAGTCCGCCCCGTGCGAGTGAGCCACTCACTGAGCCACGCCGGACGGTTTCCTCGCGAATACTGTACAGTACTGTCCTCTTTTAGCTGGTCGCAACATGGCTCACTCCATTGTTGTCACAGTCTTTCGTTTTCGTTAGCCTACATTGTACAAAACTAATTGGGTGATTCGGCCTTCGAGTTCACGTGACAGCACGCACTGTCAGGGCTCACGAAGCCCCACAAGTCATTCATCCACGTCGTACTAAGACGGATGTCTTGTCGCCGTCATTGGCCAGCGCGTTCATGTTGTTGGGGATGAGTAGGTACCGCAGATGTCCTTGCAGAAAATGGTCTCGATGATCTCGTCGTCCAAGTGTCCGGGTTCCGTTCTCGACGATGAAGTACACCGGCACACCCGTCACCAGGTACACGTCCAGTGCGTTGAAGTTCTCGATCATGGACGAGTCGGACGGCATGTCTTCCTTCTGCGGCAGACCTTGGTCCAGCGATTCGATCGAGTAGATCGACCATAGAGTTCCAAACCAGGAAGGCCAGGAGCACAACCAGCTTCACGATCTTGTAGTCAGAATGGAAGCGTACAGGTGCTTGAAATTTGTCACGGTTAGCTTCTTAGCATTCAGGTACACTGTACCAGTTTCCTCTGAGAGCTGATGATCTAGTATTGAAGGCCCCGGATAAACTGTTATTATAAGATACACTATGCTATAGTGTGTACCTATGTAGTTTCTCCAAAGCCAACCATTGTAACACTGCTACAGCAGTGCTGCTGGCACTGCTCCAGCTCTAATCCAACTCACTTCGTCTTTTGACGACTCCCAACAACTCACCTTCCTCTTTCTCCGTCTCAATCTCATCTATACCTTTCCATAGGTTATGAGCTTAAGCCAAGCCTCAAGCGACGACTTCCCGTGCCTCGTTGGCGCTGAGAACTTCGACGTGTGGAAGACCCGCGTGTGCGCAGCCCTCGATGGAAAGCATCTTCTCGGCTTTGTGACCAAAGCTGATTACGACGGTGTATCCGAGGACGAAGATGACGAGAGCGGAAGCGAGATGTCCGACGTCGACGACCCGCCGAAGCGTAAGCCTGAGGAGCAAGCTGATGCCGACTCTGACGCCGTGGACTATGAAGATAGTGATGAAGACCTCAAGCCTCCATCTGAGTCTGACGAAAACTCGGGAGATGACTCCGACACTCCAATTACGCGCACGGATTTACCCACCATCCGCCCCTTCAACCGCCGCCAAGCTGCCAAGGAGCACAAGCGTAGTGCCAGAGAGAATCACAAGCCTATCAGCCACGTAAGCTGCGCCGGCTGGAAGCAAATACCAAAGCGTTCCCCATGCAGACGATGGACAACACTCACGTCCGCCTGGTGAAGAATCTTACGACCTCGTACGAGATATTTAACTTCATCTGCCAGAAGTACGAAGGTGCAGTCTTTCACGGCGACCCCTGCTTCATCCAGCACTACTTAATGGAAATCAAGTACGAGGAAGGCTCCGACCTCACCGAGTTCTTCCTCAAACTGGGTAATGCGATGAAAGCCTCGGATGAAGCCACCGAAAATCGGTGATGACGGAAGGACAAAAGTCTACCTACCTGTTCCATTCCATGCCCAAATCTTGGAAAAATGACCTCCGCATTTGGAAGGGTCGGCGGAAGTACATCCTGTACGAAGACCTGAAGCAGAGCATTGAAGGCAAAGTCCGCGACCTCCTGGCGCAAGAGCGCTACACGCTATCCAAGGGATCGCCGGAGACTACGGAGACTAGGAATGAGCGTGCTCTCGTCGCTTCGACTCCTCCATCTCGGCCCACTGGACCTGATCCTGGTAACTTCTGCTCGTACTGTGATAGCCCTCGGCACAATATCAGACAGTGCCGTGGTCTGCAAAAGGACCTTCGTGACGGTCGGGTCAAGGCTGGCACGATTCTCCCAGCAAACTTCGCGTTCAAAGGCGGACACACGAAGAGAGACCATCCGTACCGCAACAGCAACAACAGAGACAACAGCAACAAGACCTGGAACCGCGGTCGTAACGATCGCGATAACTCCAATCCTCGGGACAAGCGCAACAGGGGCAGCGATAGCACCAAACGCGGTGGCCAAGACACGCACCGTAATCCAGACCGAGCCCGAAACCGTCCTCGAATCCGACTCGGACGAGAATAATGCCGACAAAGGTAGCAACCACAAGGTGTTTCGACAGGAACGCCGTGATGTCGGTCTGATTGCCGTCGCCACCACGGTCAACCCACCCGTCAGCACGACGGCTCAAGCCAATGTCAAGCTAGATCCCACGTGGACCATCGACTCTGGGTGTACAAATCCCAATTGAAGGGATTGGACATGTTGAACTGGACGTCATTGACCCCAAAGGCAAGTCTAAGACGCTGACCCATCATGGCGTGTTGTACGCATCGCAATTGCACTTCAGTCTCCTGTCTGTCCCGCTGCAGTGAAGCACGACTTCCGCTTCAACTTTGACCGCAAAAACTGCGCTATGCAGACCGACCAGCGCTTCAGCATCAAAGCTGTAACGGGACGATCTCCCGTTACAAAAGTAGGTAGAAGTCACAGTCCAAATAGGCTGTGACTTGGCACTCTGTCATTGGACATAAGTCGCCCTTTAGTATGCATATTGGCCAGTTAGCGTGCAGCACCTCAACCGGTGGCTAGCAGCTAAGCTCGGCTTAAGTACGGTTTTGCGACCGTACTTTAATATCACCCATAGTCAATTTTGCTTATAATTCCACGTGTCTTGGCCTAACGTCCAAGGCATTGCTTCCTCAACACAACAGCGAAAGCTTACGTATCGGTTGCCTTTGGCCCCGTTACACCTGGTAGCACTTTGTAGTCCTTTCAACGATCACGAACGATGAGCGCGTCAACGATCGAAGGGATGTCGGGTGCGCGACTGGAACACGAGCAGTTCCCCCACCTGACGCAATTCGAGTGGGAGGGGCTTCACCGCCTCTCACAAGTCTCCGGCGAAGCAGTGATCACCGCACTGCTGTCCACGGGGACGGAACAACAACACCGCCTTGCAGCTCAAGAGTTCATGGCGCGCGAGCTTGCGGATGCACGTCGGCAAGCGCTGACTCCCGCGCAGCCCAAGATGAACAAGTCCGACATCGTCAAGCTCGATGTCTCGAGCTACAACGGCGAAGGCGCCAAGCGGATGGCGCTGAACCGCTGGTTCTGCGAGATCGACATGGCTGTCGCGGCGCGACAGCTCACGACCGAGTTCGCCCGGACGAACTTCCTGATGTCCAAGCTGACAGGCAAGGCCAAAGAATGGGCACTCGGCCGCCGTGTCGCTGATCCGTCATGCTTCATGACGATGGACGAGGTCAAGGACGACCTGCGGCTCGCGCTCGAGCCGCCTCAAGATGAGGTCCAATAGCGGACGGCCTTCCTGAACTTTAAGCAGGGCAAGCTGTCGATGAGAGACTACATCCAGCATGCCCGCCATTTGGTGTCGTGCATCGTCGAAAATCCGATCGCATGACGACCCAAGTTCATGTCTTTGTGACCGGAATGAACGCTGGCTACCAGCGTTTCTATCTGACGCGGAAGCCCGCCACGACGCTGGAAGAGGCATTTGCTACGGCGCTCCGTGAAGACTACAGCGTCACGGCCTCTCGCGCGTTCCCGTTAATGCGAGCACCGGACGTCAACGAAGCCGTGCCGATGGAGATCGACGCGATCGAGTCAAACCCGACGCGTCGCTACGACCCGTCCCAGAGCCGCGGCCGAGGCCGAGGCACTTCCAGTGGACAAAGAGCGATGCTCTGCTTTCGTTGCCGCAAGCCTGGTCATCGCGCGGCGGTCTGCCGCGCGCCGGCTCCCGTGCTCGCCGAAGTCGATGCCATCGCCGGCCCTGTCTCCTCCGGACAGTAAAATACGGAGACGACCAGTAGGCGCGGGGCGCCCTACTGGGCAGACGGAGGATCTGAGTTCCTTGGTGGCGGAACCTCCTCCCAGCCCCGCTGTGCTAAATGCACAGCTATACGCCACCACATCCAGCAGCGACAAGAGGCTGATCATCCTCCGTCTCCACGTGTCGGGCGCGCAGCGTCCCATCCGCGCCTTGCTGGATTCCGGCGCGACGAACAAATTCGTTCGCGCCGAGAGTCTTTCGGTGCTCCCGAGAGATCTGCAAGTCCGTGAAGGTCCCGGCTCAATGGTCGTCAAGTACGCTGACGGCAAGCCGCGGCAGCTGACGCGACGCAGCGTCAAGTTCGCGTACTCCTTCGACGACTTCTACGGGGATGACGACTTGAGCGGATCCTTCGACTGCGTCTTCGGGATGCCGTGGCTGTCACAGCATCAGCCGAACGTCGACTGGCTAAACCGCACGGTCCGCCCTCGCGACATCGACGTCGATGGGGTGCTTGCATTCCTCCAGTCGTCAACCAACAACAACCCTTGGCCGCACGTGGCCGTCATGGATCCTGACTCCATGACACTCGCGGTGCACGAAGAGCGATGGCCCTTCGTGCGCGGCGTGTAACAACGCCACGTGTGCCGATTCCAGCCTGCAGCGGCAGCTGGATCCGAGAATAGCGGAAGAGCAGCGGCTCCCGCACGAGAACAACGCAATCGAGCAGGGGCTTTCGCACGAGAACGAGGCGGTCGAGCAGCGGCTCCCGCATGACGACGACGCGGTCGAGCAGGGGCTCCCGCATCCTGACGTCGTGGTAGAGCAGTGGCCCCCACGACAGGTGAAGATCACGCGGCGCAAGCAGAAGAACTGGCGCGGTCGTCTCGGTCCCCGCTCCAACCATGCTTCAGACAGTGAAGATGAGGAGCTCGACGTTGAGGTGCTCAACGTCATCGAACACTCGAGCACCGAGTACCACCGGCGCCAGCTCCGCGTTGCCAACCCTCCCACGGCTGCTGCGGCGCTCACCAAGCTCCCAAGCATGTCCTGGAAGCGGTTCCCGAAGGATCTCAAACGCGGTGAGATCGAGCAGGTCTGCGTTCTCACAGCCGAGGGTGTCCTCGACGCTGCACCACCTGAGGCCACGGTCAACGCCGTCGCTTCTTCAGTCGCAGACACGCCGGGCAAGCACGAACGGCCTGAAGGTGCTGAACCAAAGTCCGCACGCGCTGAGCGCTTTGCATCCCAGTCCTGGGAGGCGCTGCAGGCCTCGGACAATCCCGTGTACTCGCTGGCTCGCGAGTACGAGGACGTGTTTCCGGACAAGATCCCGGCCACGCTTCCCGATGATCGAGGCGTGAAGCACGAGATCGACCTCGTGCCGGGCGCGAAGTACTGCGTGACGCGGCAGTGGCCGCTTCCTCGGGATCAGGTCCAGGCTATTGGTGACTTCTTCGAAGGCCGACGTCAAGCTGGACACGTGCGGGAGAGCATCTCCCCGCGCTCGAGTCCGACCTTCTGCGTGAAGAAGGCCACAGGGGGGTGGCGGATCGTCCACGCCTTCAACAAGCTGAACGACGCGACGATTCCAGCCCAGACCCCGATCCCGCGCAAGGACATCATCCTCGACTCGATGGCAGGCAGCGAGGTCTACAGCGCCATTGACCTGACCGATGGCTTCTACCCGATCCTCATGCGTGAGAGCGACGTGCCTCTCACAGCGGTGAGCACGCCAAGCGGCATGCTATGGGAATGGTTAATCATGCCGCAAGGGCTGAAGAACGCCCCAACCACCTTCAACCGAATGGTGTCGCAGGTACTCCGGCCGCTTCGAGACTTCGCTCCAAGCTACTTCGACGACATCTTCGTGCACAGCAAGGCAGAGCCAGGTCGCTCTGCCATCGACGTTCATCTGGGCCAACTCCGACTCGTCTTCGAGACAATGCGTACAAACAAGTTGTACGCGAACCTGCGCAAGTGTGTGTTCGTCGCACCCGAGATTCCGGTGCTCGGCTGCTACGTCAGCAAGGCTGGTGTCCGTGCTGACCCTGAAAAGATCTCGTCGATCTGTTCCTAGCCGATACCCAGAAACGTCAAGGAAGTCCGACAATGGCTCGGGCTTGCCAACTATCTGCACAAGTACACGAAGAACTTCGCGGCGATAGTGCGACCCCTCTCTCAGCTACTCAGGAAGGACGCTGAATGGTCCTGGACTTCGGTGGAACAGACGGCATTCGACGCCGTCAAGAAGAGCATGGCTTCAGCGCCAGTGTTGGCGCTCCCGAACCACGACAAGGCCTTCCACGTCGTGTGCGATGCGAGCGACTTCGCCATCGGCTGCGAGCTCATGCAGTTCGACGACTAAGGTCGCGAACGCGTCGTGAGCTTCCAGTCACGACAGCTGAAGCCTGCGGAGCAGAATTACCCGGTCCATGACAAGGAGTTGCTAGCCATGCGCTATGCCTTGATCAAGTTCCGCGTCTACCTCCTTAGCGAACAGACGTTCGCTCTGTATACTGATCATGCCTCGCTGCGGACGGCCACGAAGAGCCCGCATCTGTCACCGCGCATGGCGCGGTGGCTATCGTTCTTCGCCGAGTACAACTTCGTCGTGCATTACAAGCCTGGCAAGTCGAACATCGCCGACGCGCTCTCGCGCCGGCCTGACTACGACCCGCGTTCGGGGTCGTTTCCGGTGGTCGACGATGATGATGACGAAGATTGCGCAGTCTGTGTTGCGTCTGGCGTCAACACGGTTTCGGTGCGCGCTGTCGGTACATTACGACAGCAGATCGCTGCCGCATATGAAGCGGACGCGTTTTACTCCGGCGTCATCAACTATCTCCGCGACCCGTCCGATAAGGCGCTGCGTCGTCTGACAGCTCCGATGCGCGCGTCTATCGCACGCTACAGCCTCGGCGACGAGGTGCTGTCGTACAGCGTCGACCGCGAGGACGCTCCAAGAGTCGTCGTGCCATGCGACGACGACGTACGCGCGCAGCTCCTCCACGAGTATCATGACAGCCCAAGCGGCGGACACCTCGGCCGAGAGAAGACCTACGTCGCGCTGTCGCGCGACTTCTACTGACCCCACATGTACAAGTGGGTCCGCAAGTGGGTCCGTTCCTGCGAGGCGTGCCAGCGCGTGAAACCGGCACCCTCGTCGCAGACTCCCCTGCGACCCCTCCTGTGGCTGCGGACGCGTGATCATCCGTCAGCATGGACTTCATCTTCGGGCTGCCAGCCGACGCCCGCAATCGCACGGGCGTCCTCGTGTTCGTCGACCGCTTCAGCAAGATGGTGCATCTTGCTCCGGTCACTACAACTGTGACGATGGAAGAGTCCGCCGCGATCTTCGTCGACGTCGTCTTTCGACATCATGGATTGCCATCCGACATCGTGTCGGATCGCGACCCGCGCTTCACTTCGGCCTTCTGGACTCGTCTATTCCAGCTACTCGGCACGCGGCTGCGTATGTCCACAGCCGCCCATCCAGAGACCGACGGCCAGACAGATCGCGAATCGCGTGGTCGAAGACGCGCTCCGCAGCTACGCCACGTCGTACCCATCATGGAGCGAGTTTCTGCCCATGGTCGAGTTCGCACTGAACAATTCAGTGCACGCGTCCACGGGGTTGACGCCGTTCTTCGTCAACAACGCGCGTCATCCGCGCGTTCCGGCCTCCCTGGCTGTGACAGCACCCACAGCAGCGCGTGATTCTCAGTCTGGTGGAGGAGGGACCCCGCCTATGGCGGCGTCGAAGGAGGTCTTCAGTTCAAGTGGCTTCGGTTCAAGTGACGACCCAAGCATCAACGCGCTGACTCATCCTTCAAGTCCGACTGATATATCAGGTCCGACTAATATATCAGGGTCAGAAGCTCCATCAGGTTCGTCACGGGCGACGTCATTCCCCGTGCCGCGAGACCCAGTGACTGGCTCGGCTTCTCCAGTGGCGAACTTCGAGCCCAACAAGCTGCCAGCAGCGGACGAACCCGCTGCGTTCCCGGACTTCGTACTGCAGCGGCAGTCGGTTGTCCGCTACGTGCGCGACGCCATCGCCATGGCTGTCGACAAGCAGAAGGAGAACGCGGACAAGCGCGGTCGAAAGAACATGGAAACGTTCAAGGTTGGTGGGCGTGTACTACTCTCGGTCACGGGCATTACAGCACACGCCGTGACGAACTTGGGAGCAAACAAGTTGCTCCCGCGCTACATTGGCCCGTTCAAAATCGTCGCCGCTCTCGGCGACGCTTACACGCTCGACATACCTACGGCTATGCGACTCCACCCTACGTTCTACGTCGGCCGGCTCAAGCGGTACCACCCGGTGGCGATCCCGAGTGAGGAGTCGCAGCGCCCGACTGCAACGGAGCGGGAGCCTTCTCTTCCTGATCGTCCGGCTCATAGCGCGACGCCGTTCGCGCTTTCTTCGGCGCCGGCTGCTCCGGCTCCCAGCCCACGGCCTTGCGCATCGCGACGAACTGACGCTTGTACGCGTCGTGCGACTGCTCAATCTTCAGCAGTCGCTGTTCCTGTCGCGCGACTGCTCAATCTTCAGCAGTCGCTGTTCCTGTCGCGCGACTTCATCTCGAAGGCGTTCAGCCTCCTGCTCGGCATCCAGAGCGCGATCCTTCGCGTTGTCAACCTCGGTCGTCAGAATAGTCAGGCGCCCGAGATTGTCCGGCGCCACCGGCGTCGCGGCGCCTCGTTCGCCACAGCAGCACGCGGAGGCGTCTGCGGATCGGCCACCGGCGTCGGCGCTGGCAACTCCCGGTCAGCACCAGCTCCCCGAGCTTCATGGCGCGGCTCCCATGACGAATAGTCGTCAGCGTGACGACGGGGCGGCTCCCACGACGAGCGGTTTTCAACGCGTCGGCCCTCCCCCGCTGACGGATAGCGCTGGAACGCAGCGCTGGATCGTGGATCATCTCGTGGAGCACCGCGATCCCACTCCGAGTAGGCGCGGCGCTCATCACCGCGCCAGTACCACTCCGAACTCCCGCGAGTATCGCGTCCGCTGGCTTGGCTTCACTCCCAGTGATGATACATGGGAGCCTCGGACCAACCTGCAGCTTGACGTTACGGATACCGTGGCTGCATACGAGGCTGCGCTTGCTCAGGCTCCGGGGCACGCAGCGTCATCCACTCCCGCGGCGCTTCGATCGGATCCGCCGCACGCGCAGGCGCGGGTTCATCACCTGCGCGCGTAGCCTGGTCGAGCGCACGCTCGTACCAGCCGATGAGACGACGGATCTCGTCTCCAAGAGGAGCAACTGCGACATCGTCTCTCCAATCTTCAGCCGACGATCGACGCGTGCCCGGCCAACAGTGCGGGCACTTCTCCATCATGTATTGCTTTTGGAGCACGGTCTCCGAAAGGAATTGGCGTGGTATTTTACCACTTGGATGCCGCAGTTCGAACCATTTGGTAGTTCTATCTTCTGATACGTCTTCAGAAGCATCATCCGTACACACTACTCATAGGAAAATGACTCATGAAAGTTTGCTTCTAATGGGATTTCGTACATTTCACTCAGGATTTCTCCCGGCCGCAATTATAACAGCAAAAAACTGCTTGTTCCCAGCCTAAGTCGCAGACGCTCTAGTTATTATAGTTTAGAATAAAAAAGAAGAGTGAAAAAAAGAAGCCCTGCCATCTCTGCTTTCAGCTGGTCGCAATACGGCTCACTTCACGTTGAAGTTGTCACGATCTTTAGCTCGCCCACATGTACTACGTAGTACACACTTACTGACAGTTCCTAGTTCTCCCGGCCTGGGCGGGGCAGCCCCATGATCTCATGCAACTCCTCCACCAGCAGCCCGTAGGTGGCCTGGTGCCTGGCCGCCACGGGGTCGCTCGCCGGCAGCGGTTGCGACCGCCGAGACGCGCGGCGCGAGGTCATGTTGTCGATCTGCGACGTCGCCGCCGCCAGCGACCGGTGCAGCCCCTCCACCTGCTGCCGCAGCGCCTGCAGCTCCGCGTGGCTCTCGCTGCGCTCGCCGGCGCCGAGGCCCTCGCGCTCTAGCTCCTGTGACTCGCGCTGCTCGGACTCGTCGTCGTCGCCCAGCATCGTCGAGTTGGACAGCGTCGACACGAACGACATGTTCTTCTCGCCGGCATCCTGGCACACGCGGCTGCTGGTGCGCGTCCGCCACTGACGGCTTAGCGTCTCGGGGCAGAGCAGCGTGAAGTGTTCACTGCTGTTGATGAAGTCGACGTCCATCGGTCCGTCGCTGCTTCTCGATCGTCGTACTCTGGGATCTTGTGGTGCGGACTCGTAGCTATGAGGAGTCGATCGAGGCGTGACGGCCACCGCGAGGTCATCGTCGTTGGGAGCGCCACTGCTGCGGCTAACGCTGACACTATTGGGATCGCTGAAGTGGCGATACGACGTCGTTAAAGTGGACAGGTCGGCCTTCATCCCCCGAATGCGCTGGAGCAGATCGTCGGCCGGTTCAGCATCGTGGAAGGTGCTGCCGTCTGTGGACGCGGAGGAGCCGAGCGAAGGTTGCATGCTACCTCTCCGCTGTCTGCTGCCTCTACGATGGGAGTGGTGGCGGTCTGCTTCGTCCTGGTTGGAGAGAGGAATGGCGACTAGATTGTCGAACGAGTCAAACTCGCTCAGCGAATAGCTACTGGAGCTGCCCGAGGAACACACGTCCAGGTGATCATCCTCGTAGTCGTACAACCGGACGGCTCCATCCGCGTAACCCGCCCGTGTGAGCCGCGCGGACATCTGTGAGTCGCTTGAGATGGAAAACGTGCTACTGCCCGATGACAACGACTTTGGCCGCGTTTCGATCTCGTGCTCAGCATTGTTGTTGCTGGGCTGGTGGTTGGTGCCCCTGCTGCTGCTAAGCGTGGGGCTTTCTTCGGCCGAGTTCGTTGAGGACGACCACGAGGGCGAAGATCCTGCGTCCCGCAGGTGATATACGAATATGTCGTGGCCTTGAGACCCGGTGCGCGCCTGCACAACGCACGCTGTGCAAATACGGACGTTCGTAGTCGTGGTGTCCATATCGACCTCGCGTGCTGGAGCGCAGGACGCACACACGACCTCCCCACAGTGCCGGCAGTGGTGCTTTCGTCGTCGTAGCGCGAATGGCTTCACGCACACGGCGCAGGCCTTGCGCGCGTCGTCCGCCACCCAGTCGGTCCGAGGCATGTGATCCAGTCTGCTGAGCCGCCGGCGCTCCAGCAGCAGGTCAAGTCTCCCAACTGAAGCTACTCGTCGACTCATCCGCCGAGCTAAAGCCTGAGCACTTGCCTTCCCAGAGCCGGATGAAGTCCCCGTGCCGTCGCTCACAGCACCGAGCGTAGTGCCATCTGCCACGCGCATCTGCAAAATGGACGTGACCTGCACCACATCGGAGCGATCCGTGGGTAGGATGAGAACCCCCGTGCGGTGGAAGTGGCCTCGTGCGAGTCCGACCCCAGCCAGCGAGGGCACCTCGCTTTCGCGAGCGATGGATTCCTGAATGCTGAAGCCGAACAGAGCTGGCTCGTTATCGTTGGCGTCGCTCGGATCGCTGCGTTGGATGCCCGAATGCTCAAGGAAGCAGTAGTCCGTGCCGGCCGGCGATCCTGCTGCATTGAGTGCCTTGCCGTCGTCGAAGGACGCCCACTTGACCGTCGTGAACGCCTGAGCGTTCGTCTTAGCGTTGCTCGAGTTGGTACCAGCGATCGTGTGCAGACAAACGCCGTCGACGAAGCGCGGTCCGTGCAGGAAGTGCATCGCACGCCGATAGTCTTCAGTGACGGGGGACGCCAAAGCCTCCAGGGCCTCGCTGATGGTTCCGGCGGCGAACGCCGTTGCACTCATCATCAAGCACGCCGACGCAGACGGCTGGTCGTCGGCTTTGCTCGCTGTCGCCGTCGCTGACGGTGAGCTGGGGACGATGCCGCTACCTTCAATGCAGTGCGCTTGCGCATACGTCACGCCGTCTTTCTCCATCGTCTTCTTCCAGTCGAGCGTCTTCATGGAGCTGCAGAGCGCCCGTGCGCCGCGCTCGCCCGTGGCCACGTAGCGCCGTCGCTCCTCGGCCGTGAGCCGCACCTGCGGAAAGAAGTCCGTCTTGAGCGGGAACTCCATGCTCGTCGCTCGATTCGAGAACGGGGACGTCAGGCGCTCTCGCTGCTGTGCCGACCAAGTCTCCGACAGCAACTTGCACAATGAGCTGCGCTGTCGCCACCATCGCGGGCGACTCTTCTTCTCAGCTCGAGCACGCCGGTGGTTTCGTTCCTTTCGATATTTTTACCGGAGCTCGCTGAACCTTCAACGTGCTCGATCGAGCGCCACGACGGACGCTTCAACGCTGCTTGTTCGATGATCTCTTTCGCGTGTAGCAGGTGGGTGGGTGTATGGCGTGGATAGTCCCGCAGTCCGCCGGCACGGGCTCCGCAGGCTCAGTAGCTCCGCGTCTGCTACTGCTACAGGCGCCGATCACGATGTCGACGACACTGTCGTCGCCCTGCAGCGAGACGGCCCGCGATCTCACGGCTCAGCGTTGCACCGGCGGCAGGGAAAGCGGCCAATGCGGAGCGGCAGAATCTGCTTCTTGCGCAGCATCATTGGACTTCTGCAGATGGCGTTCAGCGAGGTGATCCCGAGATATCCAGAGGAAGGTTGCTTCACAGAGGATAAGATGACTCGGAACGTTCCGCCCGCTGCAACCAAGCCTCCAGAATTCGGTCTCCAATGAAGATGGAGACCGAACTTTGGACCATAGAGCTCGCTCTCGGGATCGCCACCGAAAACAGAAGCAGCGTTGGTCAATAGCGAGCTGCCGGCTCTGGGCACGCCAAGCGCGGAGAAAGCCGGAAGTCAAGTTGCTTTACCGTAGTTAATTCTTGGCGTCACGGGGATCGTTCTTCCGCTTGTTTGCCTCCGATATTGCAGTGCGAGCAGGATGCTGTAGCCACACAAAGTTCTCGGTTGACAATGACAACACCCATCTGTGAGCTGGATCCACCAAGGAAACCTCGAGGCGATTGAAATTCAAGTTGAATGCAGACTCTCCTGTGGATGTAGTCGCCAGCTTAGGCGAGTCCGTGCCATTTGAGGCTGCGCTAAAGCATTGCTCGTGGACCGCTGCTTTCACGTGCGCCCAGCCTGAACGTCGACTTGTCGACTACAATGAGGAAAGTCGACACGATGGAGTCGAGCACAAGTTAACCCCAAGGTTGCAGACGAAGGTTGGAGCAGAATTTCTTGTACCGAAGCTACCCCACGTGGGGATCAACTTCGAATACCAACCCCCATGGGTCGAGAAAGTGCATAGCATCTGTAGAAGAAGTAGTAAGAAAAGTTGTTTTGTAGTTGTCAATTTGACTCGGCCGTCTACATGTAGAAAATCATCCATTCCACTACTAAAATCGTTCTCGAGATTCTAGAAAGCTAAAGATCGACAACAGGGAGTGAAAACGACAACAAAGTGGAAGCTAAGCGAAGCTAATGTGTAGGAAGTTCACACGCCAGGTTGAACAAACAAAGCCAGAAACCGCAGCAACAACTAACTGCATGGCGAACTAGATCGTCTGCGACTTAGGCTGGGAACACGCAGTTTTTTTTGCATTGCAATTGCGGTCTGCCGAGGCAATGCCGACATGTTACGCGAATGTTGACCCAGGTTACGCTTACGCAGTACCGTGGAACTAGGTCGTCTGCGACTTACACTGGGAATACGATTTTTTGAAACTTGGTATCCATACGCGCTGTATCGCGTTCTCCATTGCTAGCCACTGCAACTGGCGAGCCCTTCATTACATTGCTTCCTTCATTGCTACTGTATCCATTACGACTGGCGATACTGCATCTTCACCACGAGAGTGATCAGCGACTAATTTCGTTGGACACGATATTGGCGCATGTATAGCGCCTTGCGCTGGCGCTTCCGTTGCTGTTTATCGAGAGGGCATTCTGTTTCATGGACTTGGTCCTTCCGTGCCGTAGCTCATCAGAAAACGATTCAATGTTCCTCTTCACCATCACCGCAAAAATATGGCGAGTGATGAAGCTAGTGAGCGCTGAGTGCCAAATGTGCGAACGGAGAAGCTGTTGACAATCTGTTTCTATCACACCAGATCAGAACGGCGGCGTCAATTTCTATCATGCTGGTCTGCTATTGCAATTGGTTGTTAGGTGGCACGAATGTGCGGTATGTTGGCTGAAAGTCGACTGAGGTTACGCTTACGCAGTACCGTGGAATTAATCCGTTGAGGGCCGTCCGTCCTTCTATCGAGGTATTCCCAGTATTAATCTTGGGTGGGCTGTCTACAGCCTCTAACGAGGTGTTCCCAGTATAAATCGAAATGTGCACAGTGAACTCGCAAGTCTCGATTTTTCTGGAGCGACGTGAGAAAGGATTCAGCTGACGGTCGTTGTCGTGGATCTGCCTGAAAGCACTGCTCTTGCATAGCCTAGCCTCGAGTTGGAGAGGACAACTCGGCACAGCTGCTGTTTGAATGAGAAACCCCACACTCCAAATGTCCACCTCGGCCGAGTGAACTGACTCTATCTCTGGAACATTTTTCAATACTGCTCCCGCTGGGGCCGATGCACCATCGTCGATGTAAGGCTGCGTCTGACGATGAGCTCGTCAGACTCGCCGTCCAAGTAAGGACGGCCACATCCATTTGCATTTTCAGTGGCAAGAAGCCGCGAAGCCACATAGTCATGGGCTTCGCGTGGCGCTGCAGGTAGCGCGCCACCTTTGTCTGAAACACGGACATGAAGTATGGTGCACGTTGACACCCAAGTTGACCTTCAAGTTGAAGTGGTCTTGACCAATCAGAATCACTTATTTTATGTAGCCATCAACGAGCCCCAGGGCTGCCAAACCATAACCAAGTCAATCTCACTTTGCAATTTACTCTCAAGCACATAACCACTTCCTCTTCGTGGCATCGCGGCCTCTTCGGTACCCTCGCGGCCACCCATCGCACCAGCGACCTAACAGTCAAGGTCGATGAGAAAACGATCTTCGTACTTCAATTCGTTATCCCATCGCAGTTCGCGATGCATCAGCCCGATCTTGTGGAGTGCGTCTTCGGCAGCGCTGTCACTTGCTGGTCGAGGTTAACGCTTCGGCTCGACTAATGCACGCATTGAGTGAATGGTCCTGCAAATCTCCACACCATTGACAAAACTAATGCTACGATATTCAGGATGACAAGCCGTCGAACCAACCTAACGATCGGTCGGAAGAGCGTCGCCAGGTTCAACAACGCCAACAAAAGCGAAAGCCGTCCATCCAGAACACTCAAGTCGTATCGCTCGATCTCAGCTGGTTTGCACCACGTCGTTTGTTTTCGGTGCTGTGTATTTCCATGTTAATGTGTGTGTGTTCGAGGAGTGGGGCAGCCGTTGTGCCACTGATCTTCTCTTATCCTCAAAACACGCTTGCATGAAGTAGCACCGACTGGGACGGTATGTACCAGTTAAAGCAGATCCGAACAAGTTTTATCTCGAGTAAAAACGACGATAATCTGCCTGCACGTCGGTACACACTGTACATACACACTGTATAAGCACGATTCAGGCATTCTACGAGTTCTTTGCACTCTAGCTAATACTTAAGTAATGCTGTCGACCTCACGCTTGAAGGCGGAACGAATAGCACGTCGCGTCGCCTGCATTACGCCACGCCCTTCCTCGAAATGTTTTCTGTTTCCTCCAACGAACTGAGCTCCATCACCGTCATCGGCCCCATCTTCGTCTTACTTAACTGAAGCCGTTAGGATACTCTGCATGCGAATGGTCAGCAATCGTATCCCGTTGCCAGTACTACCGTAGTTGCTGGAGCACTAGCTTAAGCAACATCGATGACAATCTCTGGGCCTTCTGGGGCTTCCAGACACCGATATTGAGAGGGCATGCTTTAGCATTGATCTTCCGGCGGTACCTGCTCCGCTGTCGGAAGCCGCGGCTCAATACAATCACAGCAACGCATCAGCAGACAATTCTCTGGATGCTTGTATTACGGCGCTGGCGGAAGGCTGCTGGAGTCTAGGGGCAGCACTTTACTTTCATGCTGTTTGGCGGTGGCGTGTACTGTACTTTGACGCGAACAACGATGTGACGCCGGATCGACACAAGATGCTGCTGCAATCCCGTCTTCGACAGGGGTATTTGACTATGCAATACTACATGAGCCCCACGGGGCGCAGGACCACACTCGTTACGGCGGCGGGGATCGTCAACCATGCGCTGCGGCAACCATGGCAAGGCGCGCACCGAACCGTCATGACCAATTCTCCACCCTGCCACTATCTCCTATTCTTTGACGGCGGATCGAGAGGTAATCCAGGCCCAGGGGGCTCGGGGGCTGTTGTGGTGAGGCTGCTCATGACGGGAGGGACCTACCAGCTCGTATGGGCAGGCAGCATGTCGTACGCGGCAAAGACCACCACGAATAATGTCGCCGAGAACATGGGGCTGGTTACTGGCCTCACTGCTTGTCGACAACACGGATACTCCCCACTTCATGAGGTGGGCGATAGCGCTATGATCATTCACTAACATCATTCCCGACGGCCACCCCACGCAGCGCACCTGGCGCCGCTTTATTTCAGATGCCGACGACAAATAGCCGTATTGACGGTGCTATCGTGGCAGCAGCACCTGAGGGAACACAATAAGATGGCCGACTTCCTAGTGAATCAGGCAATGAACTCTAAGAAAAGCACGCAGCTTCAGATCACCCCGGAACTACTTGAAACGGAGCGGTGGATCACACTGGACAGCTTGCCGGTGGGGACATCGAACACTGGATGATGAACAATATGGATGTGGCATCTACGGACGCCACAGTTGCAGTTCCTTAGGGGACGGCAACAGCCCCAGAGATTGATCATTAGGTTAGCGCTGAGGAAAAGCTGTAGGTGGACTAAGAGGCCACCTACGGGACGGACATAGGAAGTCGTTAGCTATTAGAGTTAAGTGACATCAATGTACCTCACTGCAAAACGAAACGATAATATCTGGGCTTCCTGCGAATCCCTGTCGAGGCAGTCTGTCCTGCAGCTGGCTATCCTCTGATGTCGCCGTGAATTCAATTGACATTGGCCTTCTTGGACTTGCGCGAGACTTCATGTAACCCAGACGCTACGTTGCTCGACGTCAGCCAGCTTTACTCGAATCATACCTATTCCGGAAAAAATATTCCTGACCTCCCCGTTTTTCGAGTTACTCTGACATCGCCGGAAATTAACTCTAATTAAGCAGATCCGATACAAGTTTTGTTGTCCCACTGATACTGAACACCATGATCATGACAAACGAAGAGCTTCTCGAACTGTTTTCGAGCACGAGCCTCGCTCATCCAGCGACATGATTTCCTGAAACAAGTCCTTCGCTATGGGGACCTTCACTCGAAGCTCGCGGATGAGATGACTTCTCAACGCTTGAGCATCTTGCGGCAGGACGGGAACTTCCTCGTCTTTAGGATCTCCATCCAACAATCTGGCGCTTCGCACACCTTCTGTCTCTTACTGCCATCTTCTTTCACCTCCCGAGATCTGTCCGCTGACGAATCACCGACTGCGTCGACAACTCCACCAACACGTAGATTTGCCCGGATGCGGGGCGGGCAAGTCTTTCTTCTTCATCAGCGTCGCAAGCGTTCGAGTTGGTTTCAACGGCGCCTTACCGATTAAGGATTGAAGGCTGGGGTGGATGTACCCCCTCTTCAGCTCCTGCACGGCCTCGCCGCTTTCTGGTAACGACACTGCGTTCCCCTTGGCGTTCGCCGTTGTGGCGAACCACAGTTTCAGCCTTACAGTGTGTGCGATATCTTGTCCATAATCACCTCCTTCAACGTCCCCACCAACTCTGTGTTTGGCGACCTAAAGGGGACCCCCTTCGGCCAGAGCAGCATGCACACGATGTCTGGCAGATCTCCGTCGAATCTGCCTCGTACATGAACCCCCTCCAGGAAGCTCGAGGCCATTTCCTTGACTAGATCAAGGCGGTTCTTAGCACCCCCGCCTCAATTTCACGCCGCCTTTTGCTCCCGCCAACTCAACCCGTAACCATGCTTTTGCAGCGGCAGCAAGATCAGCTCCTGCATTTGGAGACGTGCTCTTTAAAAGCCCCGGCAAGATAACCGGGCGAATGCCTCTATACGTCATCGGCGATCTTGCATTTCATGCATCAAGTCGCACAACCACTCAACATTTGGGGTTGTATGATAGTCGACTTCAACGTGCAACACAAAATTTGAATTTCCGCCAGTTCCACATCCGCGCCAGTCACTAAGAAAGGCATCATGCCGACGCCTCGTGCGCACAGAGCTTCCTTCCCCATGAGCCCGACGACGTCCTACCCCGCCGAAGACGAGGAGGAGGCCGCCAAAGCCGAGCGAAATGACGTGGAGCGCCGGCGCTCGTGGCTGCTCAAGCTGCCGCAGCTGTACGCAGCCAAGCACCGCCAGCGCTACGTGTTCCTCCACCTGGACAACACGCTCGGCTCGCTGCTCATGAGTCGCGTGCTATTCCGCTCGGTGCGGGGCGCCCGATGCCCGCACGACCTGCGACTCAGCTTTGAGACGCTATCTGACCGTCTGTGCGGTGCCAGCTCCTCGGCCGCCGTGGTAGCGCACCAGATGGCTGTGTACAGCAAGACCAAGCCGTTCGTATCCCGGGCGCTCGAGCGCCTCGGCTGGACGCTCAAGAGCATCGACAACGATGACAAGGGGCTGCATACAGAGCTCCTGACGCAGCTGCAGAGAGGTGCGACCACTGCCAACGGCAAGACGCTCGTGCTGGCCTTGGGTGGCGGCGGCCTCGGCTCGGCCAACACGTCGGCCTACCAGGAGATCCTGTCCAAGTTCCTGGTCGAGGGCTGGCACGTGGAGATCCACGCGTGGCTGCGCGCGCTCAGCGACGGCTACTTGAGGCTGCAGAGAGAGAACCCGGGCCGCGTCGTGGTCAAGCCGCTAGACGACGTGGTCCGGGACATCGTGTTCGTCAACAAGAAGGCCAAGAAAGCGCCCTGTGCGGCGTGTAAACACGCTTGCTCTGTGCCGACTCAAGAAGAGGAAGCGCCTCTGACGGTCGCGACGAGCCCCACCGCATCCGACACTGCGTCCATCGAGTCCATCAGCAACACCAGCCACTCGGGCGGGTCGCCTCGACTGGTCCGCGTGCACTCGGTCCCACCAGCGTCTTCTCCCAAGGCATCGTGGATCAAGGCGGCAATGCGAAGTCAGCAGGCTCAACGTCCAGCTGGCCTCGTGTCGGACAGATCGGCTGCTGCGACGTCTCCTTCGCCCAGGAGCCACCTCGAAGACTTTGCTGGCGCTGCTCCCTTCTTCCCATTGCGGTCGCGTACCGTGTCTGCGCCACCAGGGCTGTCAGCACCGGCCACTGCGGTGTTCGTGCCGCCACTGCCGCCACCCTCGCTTCCTGCTGCTGCACCCATGGCGCTGGCCTCACCGTTGCTGCCGATGGCGTCGTCGCCGGTCTACCGCTGGATGCTGTGGGAGCTGCAGATGCAGCAGATGCAGGAGCTCGTCTCCGCGCAGCAGGCCGACCTCGCGCTGCGTCAGTGCGCGCTCCAGCAGACCACGGAGCTCATGCGACTGCTCCGCGACCAGCAGCAGAAACCGTGGCAGCAGCCCAACGGTTCTTGGCCCCCCAGCGGCTTCTGAGCCTGGAAACCATCAAAGATGAAGCATGATGAAGTAGCGTTCCCAGTGAGTCGTTTCCTAGCAAGCAATGCCTTCAGTGCAAGTTGAAGTGGTCGTTTTTACTGAAAGATTGCACCAATTGGTGTGCCGCACACGAGATACGACGCGATCTACAGAAAAATACGTGGAAGGGGGCGCCCTATCGGTTTTTCGGCTCAAACGGAAATTGACCGGCCGCGCCCCAAGTGACCTTCACTCTTGAGCCATGGCGCCCGCCGCGGAGGACGTGCTGGGCGAGCTGTACGCCTGGGACTCGATCGTGGAGGACGACTTCGCGCTGCCCAAGGGCGACCCCAAGCGCGACGAGGACAAGACGGAGGACGCCTACGAGCAGATGATCCACACGGCCAGCAGCGACGCCAGCGACATCGTGCTGAGTCTGGCCGCGCAGCTGCTGCACAAACACTTCTTCCGCTTCCCGCACGTGCAGCTCAACGTGGTGGACGTGCTGCTCAAGCTCTGCGGACCCGCGCGCTCGCAGGCCGTGCGCATCCACACGCTGCGCGCGCTGCTGCAGATCGTCAAGACGCCGCCCGCCGCCGCCGCCGCCTCCACGCCCACATCGGCCGCCGCCATCGCGCGCAAGAACACGCGCAGCTGGCTGCAGCGCATCGACCAGGCCGTGCAAGACATGCTCGACTCGGAGAAGTCGTCGGTCATCCTGCGCCAGGTCACGCCGCTGCGCAAAGCGCTCGAGGAGCGCCTGCAAGCCGACCCTTTGGCCGCTTCTGACGTACAGAAGAGCAAGCCCAAGCCCGCCGACAGCGAGTCCAGCAGCCCCGAGCGCAGCCGCAAGAAGACGCGCGACGAGAAGGACGCGGAGGACGAGGGTGCCGCTGAGCGCGAACCCAAGAAGGCCAAGCACGACGAGTACCAGAACAACAACCCCAAGCCCGAGGGAACCATCATCAAGCTCACGCGCGACGAGAACGACGACTCGTGGAAGAAGCAGGCGCTCAACGGCCGCCTGGTCGAGGCCGAGGGCAGGCGCCAGAAGGTCAACGCCTTCTCGCCGCGCAACTGCCCGCCCTGCCCGTACCTGTTCCTGGGCAGCGTGCCGCGCCACACGCCCAACGGCGAGATTGTGGACTTTTTGAGTCCCGTGTGGCCTGAAATTGACAGCATGGCGGTCCAGATTAAGCAGCCGGACTACAACGCCACGGCCTACGCATTCGTGAGCATGCCGACGGTGGAGCTCGCGCGCGAAGCCATCCACTACGTGGCCGCCAACAAGTTCCGCGGCCGCGTGTTCCTGAACGCCAACTTCGCGCGTGGCCCTCCTGTGGATGCGGTGTTGTTCGTGGAGAGGACCGGTGAAGATGTGAGCATGGAGGACAAGGGCGCAGTGCGCGAGTTTGACTTTACCAAGTGTGACCCGGAGGTTTGGGACGTCATGTGCCAGCAACTGGAGCGATTTGGCCCCCTGTCGTTCGCTGAGAAGGGCTGCGTGCGCTTCCGCAATGTGGAGCACGCCAAGGCCGTGATCCGCAAACAACTTTTCACCGTCAAGGGCTATGAGATCTTTCCCGTCTATGATACGAAGGAGCAGTTCACGATTGACTCGACGCGCCGTGGATCCAACGTGCACAGCAAGCAAGGGTTCACTCTGAAGTCGGGACGATTCGGTAAGATTCTGCGCAGATTGGCGGAAGTTCTCGTGCTCTTGTGCGCGGCGTGGTAAATCTCTGACTTTAATTCGTGACTTGTGGCGTAGTGGGAGGAAACGCTGAATACCGCGGCAGCAAGAGCCGCCACTACAAGGAAGATGACCTCATGGATGGACGGCGTGAACATGGCCGAGTGGCGTCACTGAAGTACGGGGAGCGTAGTGGCAGTACACGCAGTCGCAGCCCCCCTCGGAGTGACCGTGAAAGCGCTCGTGTACGATCGCGTTCGCGTTCGCCCCAAGCTCACAACGGTGCTGGCCGTTACGATGCACTGATGAACGGGCCTCCGAGCGACCGCCGGCTGCCTCACTCGCGCTCCAGGTCGCCTGTGATTTTGGCGAAGCAAATTCCGCGTGAGACTGGATACGGCACCCCGTCCGGCAAGGAAAACCGGCGCGAATACCGCGGCAAGTATAGCCGCCGATCGCCGTCTCCTCTGGAAGTCCGACATGACAGTCCTGTCCGTGTCGAGGAGCTGCGTGGACGACCTCGCGAGCGTGAAGGTCCTTGGATGGACACGCGTGAACGTCGCGAACCGCGCGAGGAGGGCAGAAGCCGCGCCAGTTATCTTCGCGGCTCGCCATCGCCGTCCTCGTCGTCGAGGCGCAGTCGTAAGGATGACGTTGGAAAGCTACGCTCAAGCGATTACCGACGTGGCGGTGGTCCGATTGAGGATAGCCGGCCGTCATACCGACGTGAGGAGGTCCTGCTCGAGGAGCGTGGTCGAATGCCCCCACCGCCTCCGTCCGGTGGCGTTCTGGAGCTACCGCGTAGCCACAGCCGCAGCCCCCCGCGGTTTGGAAAGTACGCTGGTGGATCATCCAAAAGCCGACCGAGGTCGCGCTCGCGCTCGCCTCACCATGAGGTGAGGATGGAAAGCTCGAACCCCAGATCGAGTGGATACCGGGGACGCGATGACCGTCCGCTGGGCAACCCGCCATCAGAAGAGCGCCCGTCGTTCCTGACAGAGCGTCCGCGCTATGCGGACGACCGCTCTATTGCCGAAGTTGCTCGTGACGAACAGCAGGAACGCCAGCGCTTTTTCCAGCAGCAACAGCAAGGCCGCCGTGATTTCAATGACGGGGATTTGAGCCGCTACGGTGGCGGTCGCAGCGGTGGACGTGGAGGACGCGGCCGTGGAGATCGCTTCAGTGCGCAGCAGCCCTTCAGGGGAGGCCGGGGTGGCGGAATGTACCGCCAGGAGATGGAGCCGCAGCGTCGATCGCCTTCCCCGCTGCCTCCCCCCACCCACCATCGCTCGCCTTCGCCGCCGCCTCAGCCGCGTCGACGCTCGCCGTCTCCTGTCCCTCCTCCCCAGCAGCGAGAATCGTATGGCCGTGAACGTCGCGGAGAGTTTGCACCTGCTCCTCGCGGTCGCGAACCTGCGTACTCGCCGCCGCCGTCACCGCTTCGGCAAGGAAACTACGGCCCGGGACCTGCGGGTCCGTCGGATCCTCACGAGTTTGAACCGGAAGTTGCTGACCGCGCAGGCCGCGAATCTAGTCGCCACGAGCGACGCCACCACTCGCGTCGTGAGCGCAGTCGGGAGGACAAAGGCCACCGCAGCCACCGTGAGCATCGGGAAAAACGCTCGTCGCGCCCGGAACGATCGCTGACCCCATCGCCCGTGCGCCGAGACCATGCGTCTGCGTCGACTGGTCGCAAGTCGAATGGAGCATCTCCCCGTCGCTCGTTCAACCGCCGCAACGAAGGGGACAACCAGGAGGAGGAAGCTGCTGGGAAGGAGAAACAGCCTCGCTCGAAGAAGGAGGAGGAGCCGGAGCCCCAGCAAAAGGAGATGAAGAATGGAGGCGCGCGTTTGGCGCGTGACGAGCTGTTCGCGGGCATGGATGATTTGACCGTGGACTATGAAGAAGACGACGAGTAAGCCAGCGCAGCTTGCCAGTGTATTTGCTGGCGGCCAACTGAGGCAGACACGACAGAAAGATGTGGCGTCGTTGGTTGATCGGATGTATGCGTCGATTTGAATTGGCCTGACCCGATCGAGCTGGTGAGGGCGTGTGACTGCGGCACGAACCACGCGAGCTTGAAGTTTGTTGAGCGCTGCTGCCGACATTCACGACGGAAGGCGCTGGAAGAAACCTGCATTGCTTTGTAATACGTGCGTATCTGCTTGACGCTGCTTTGGGTTGATTTTACCGTGGCATCTCTCCCCCCCCCCCACCCTTGAACCATCGATGAACCTCCGCAAGTTACAAAGTACAGAAGCAGATGACGGCAGTGTAGCCTCTCGAGTGAATTTGAAGTGTGTTGACCCCGAGCTCTGCTAGCAGCTTAGCGCACGTAACTCGGCTTGCGCTTGAAAAAGAGAGTTTGCATCGTTGGAAACCTCGTGACCTTTCCGCGACGGTTTGGCGCCCTTCCGCCATTCCATTTTGGTCAAGTGCGACCAAAGTGCTTTTGCGCGTGGCATCGAGACTACAGGCAGCCACCTCGTATCCCGCGCATTCTCTTCCTGGCTGACGTTAGTGGCCATCGTGGCGCCTTGCTGGCCGGGACTATTTATTTGTATTTACGACCCACTATTTATTGCCACCGATGGCAAGGCACCGGCAAGTCAAGATCTCCTGCCATGTTGGTTCGTTTTTCAAGAAGTTGTGGAGTTGTCTTCTTTGGCCATGAAACTCGCGCATCGGCGTGGACTCCCGACAGCCGCGGCTGCTGATGGTATAGTTCATCGCTCACCCTGTCACTGGCGTCTTCGGTGTCTCGTTTGGAGAATGCCTCCTTCGTCTGTGAGTGTCTCGACGCTAATTTATGGGTACAACGTAGTTCTACGTAGTAGAACAGAATGCGTTCTCCAGTACAAACAATACTGGAGCTACATGCACACCCGCTGGCCAAGTCGGAGATACCATGTACACTTGTATCCGATCCACAAGCAAGCGGGTGCTCGTCATGAATGATGAAACGTTGTGGCAGCATAAGAATCGATGGAGTGATCCCCAGGCAGTGAGCAAGAGAACTCCAGACTTTGAAGCGAAGGAGACACAACACTGTAAACCGAGATGAAAAATGATAAACAGGACCGGAACCCTGGTATTTGTCCAAGGCTCTGAGACCACTAGCTAGTCCTACCATATCAATCCTGACTTTGACTGACTGTACACGTTGCTCTCCTTGACTGACGGTGGCCAGACCTGCTAGTGCGCTGGTAAGTTAGTCGTAGAACTCGGCGGCATGACGCGGAGCCTCGCTCTGCTTGAGTTCTTGCTGTGTCTGCTGCTCACCCGATACGTCCATCATGTGCTGGTCGTCCTCCTCGCGATCGCGGGCAGCCGATTCCTTCTCCTCCTGGATACGCGCCGACGGTGGGGCGACCGTGAACGGGACGCTGGGAACGGGCTCAACTTGGCGCAGATTCTCGTGGATAGACCGCTTGATCTCGTCCAGGTACGCGGGCGTGTTGAGGTTCTCCATGTTGCTCACAGGCAAGTGAAGACGGTACTCCGGGCCGTAGTACTCGAAGTAGTCGTTGTAGGGCATCGCATCCGGAATGTCCACGCCAACCAACAGCGAGGCCTCGTAGCACCAGGCACGCGCCGCATTGCGTAGTGTGTAGCCGCCGCCGCCCACCACGAGCATGGGGAGGTTGAAGCTCTTGACGTAAGCCACGCAGTCGGCGTGGCCCTTGGCCGACAGGTTGAAGCTGCCCAGGCGATCCCCAGACAGCGAGTCGGTGCCGCACTGCATCAGCACAGCGCCCGGAGAAAAGTGCTCCATGATCTTGGAGACAACACTGCGGAAAATGCCCGTGAAGCTCTCGTCGTCCATGCCGTCCCGGCAAGGGAAGTTGACCGCGTAGTGCTTGCCGTCTCCGTGGCCGATATCCTTGATGTCGCCCGTGCCAGGGAAGAACTCGCCGTACTTGTGGAACGAGCACGTCATGACGCGGTTGGTGGTGTAGAAGGCCTCCTCCACGCCGTCACCGTGGTGGATGTCGATGTCAACGTACAGGACGCGCTGGTGGGTCTTGAGCAGCTCCAGGATGCCGAGCACGCAGTCGTTCACGTAGCAGAAGCCAGACGCCTCCGAGCGCTTACCGTGGTGCAGGCCACCCGAGTAGTTGATGACGATGTCGGCGGATCCGGCGTTCAGCTTGGCAGCGCCGCCAATCGACGCCGACGCGTAGAGCTGGCAGAACTCGAAGAGGCCGTCAAAGACCGGGCAATCCTCACCCACGTTGAACCGCTGCAGCTGACGCAGGTACTCGTGCATGTTGTCGGGCGTCACGAGGCGCAGGAAGTGGATGTAGTCGTCCGAGTGGAAGCGCGTGAGCTCCGTCCAGTCCACAAGACGGGGGCGCTATTGGCACATCAACAAAAGGACACATTAGCATTCCCCTTCTCCTCAGTATTGCAGCGCAATGCTCGACAAACGCACGTAGACTTCCATGTGCTTGGTCAGGCCGTAGTTGGTGATGAGGTTGTGCGCCATTCGCACGCGATGCGGCTGCAAAGAGACAGCAACGACAAGATCCAAGTCACAGAAGTCAGCTTCTCCCGCAACTACCTCTTAGCCGCCTGTGCAATAGACAACAGCGTGAGTATCGTCACCTTCATGGGGTGGTTCTGGCCGAAGTGGTAATTGCCGATCTCCGCTGCAGCACCACAAGCAAAGAGGCACAACAAGGACAGTGAGACAGCAGGACTCGTAGGAGAGAGAGACAAGGGCGACGTCGCCTCACAGTCGTAGAAGTAGGCGACGCGGCGCTTGGAGGCGACGGTGCCGCCGCTCGTGAGCGCCACGGAGCTGCCGTTGGCGCTGCTCAGGCTCGTGCTCATGCTGCTCAGCTGCTTGGGCTCGGTTGATTCTCAGACTGATCTGATGGGGAGGTTAGTGTGCAGCACACGAATGTAGTGTGATGCACATTAATCGGAAACAGACGGTGACGCTTCCGCAGCCAACCAAAACGTCAGCAGTCAGGGGCCTCACCGAAGCCATTCTCAGAAAAGGAGCGGCGACCACCCACTTCCCTTCAGCAGCAGCAAGCATGTCGGACAAGCAGGTGGCCGAGCAGGACACGGTCGTGGAGGTGGACCAGAACGACGGACGCGGCTTCCAGCCTGTGGACGCCGTGGCGGAGCAGGTGGCCCAGATGGCCGTGGGCGAGGCCGAGGAGGAGGAGGAGGACGACCTGGCCAACCTGCCAAAGAAGGTGCTGCTGCGTCTGGACGCGCTTCGTAAGCTGCAGGAGGCGCAGGCCGAGGTGGAGGAGGAGTTCGAGAAGGAGCGCAAAGCGCTGGAGCTCAAGTACGAGAAGCTGTACCAGCCTTTCTACACTCAGCGCGCCGAGATCGTGTCTGGAGCGAAGGAGGTGGAGGCCGCCGCGGCCGAGCCCCAGGAAGCCGAGACCGAGGAGGACGTCAAGGGCGTGCCTGGATTCTGGCTGCGCGCCTTCATGAACCACTCGGTACTGGCCGACCTCGTGCAGGAGCGCGACCTGCCCGCCTTCGAGTTCCTCACGGATGTGCACTCAGTCAGTCACGAGACGGACAACGGCTTCAAGCTCTCGTTCGAGTTCGCGGAGAACCCTTTCTTCACCAATAAGACGCTCACCAAGGAGTACGACATCGGTGACGCCTCGGAGATGGGCGAGGCCGTGCTGCGCAACGTCACGGGAACCGTGATCCAGTGGAAGGAGGGCCAGAACCTGTGCGAGGTGACCAAGAAGGTCAAGCAGCGCGCCAAGGGCGGCAAGGGCGAGACGCGTGTCGTCAGCCGCACTGAGCCGTGCGAGAGCTTCTTCCAGTTCTTCACGCCCGTGGAGATGCCCTCGGAGGAGGACGACGAAGACGTGAGTAGCTTACCGTTTGATGTGTATGTGTACCACATCATCGTTCTCTAACTTTTTTTTTTCTTTTATTGCAGAGCGAGATGATCATGCGCCAGCTGAGCGGCGACTTCGAGATCGGATTCACGATCCACGAGACCATCATCCCGCAGGCGCTGCTGTGGTTCACGGGCGAGGCCGTCGAAGAGGATGACTCGGACTACGAACCGGAGGAGGATGAGGACTATGAGGAATCGGATGAGGAGTCGCTCTCGGGCGACGAGGCCCCCAAGCCGCGCAAGGGCAAGAAGAAGTTCCCCGCTCTGGAGAGCGGCGCCAACTCGACGGAGAAGCCGCCTGAGTGCAAGAACCAGTAAGTTACTACTGCATCGCCGACGTGTCCATCATGTATCGTTTTGCGAGTTTGACGCTCCGACGGCCAGGCCGACGATAGAGTCCACGCGGGACGAGAACAACAGTTTATATTAAAAATCCTTTGAGAAAACGCATCGTCCGTGCCAATCGACAATGCTGTAACGGGTGTAGCCATGCTGAGAGTATTGACTTGAGTATTGACTTGTTGGCGACAAACGTCACCATGAGATACGCTTGGAGCTCCTGGAAGTTCAGCTTGATCTTGAACTTGATCTTGAACTTGATTTTGTGTGCACCACACCAAATGCACATGCAGTTTTTACCTGCTTCCAGTATGCCCAGTCCACACAGGTGCAATCGCCTCATACCAGAACGTGCCGCACCGGACCCAAGCCGCCAAGCCCCGCACCTTACCATGTCCGAGTCCTTCTCGAGCCGCGGGCCGCGCGACCTGGGCATCTTCGACTTCTTCCGCAGCCGTACCATGTCGATGGGCCACCGCGAGTCTCGCAGCGCGTCGCGCTCGTCCTCGTCCAGCCAGCCCAAGGCCACACGGCACTCGCTCGCTCCGTCGGCGTCGATGCCGCCTCCTGCGCCCGCCTCTGCTCGGCCCTCCGCAGCCGCCGCTCCTGCTGCGACAGTCCCCGAGTCGCTGGACTCGGTGGCCACCACGGCGTCGGCCGAGTCGCTCAACAACAACGACCACCTGAGCGACGACGATGACGACAGCGACAGCGACTCAGACGGCGGCATGGGCTCCGCCTCCAGCAACGTGGGCAGCGCCATCACGAAGTACGAAGTGGTGCGCGAGCTCGGGCGCGGCGCCACGGCCGTCGTGCAGCTGGGCCGCCTGCGCGGAGGCGACGAGCTGGTGGCGCTCAAGGTGTTCAAGACGTCGCTGCTCAAGAAGATGCGCGAGGTGAAGCGCGTGGGCCGCCGCATGGTGGTGTCCACGGCGCTGGACAAGGTGCAGGTGGAGATCGCCATCATGAAGAAGCTGCACCACCCGAACCTGCTCAACCTGCTCGAGGTGTTCGACGACGACTCGGACACGCTCGTGCTCATGCTCGAGTACGCGCCGTCGGGCCAGGTCATGCAGTGGTTCCCCGAGGACAAGCAGTACAAGAAGACGAAAGACAGCAAGGCAGCAGACGCCAGATGCTTCAGCGAGGAGGAGCTGCGCACCTGTGTGCGCCAGCTCCTGTTGGGGCTCGAGTATCTGCACGAGAACAACATTTGTCATCGCGATTTAAAGCCCGAGAACATCCTCGTGGGCCAGGACGGCACGTACAAGATCGCCGACTTTGGCGTCGCGCACTTCTTCGAGGAAGACGACAAGGGAGCCAAGGCCAAGGAGACCGACGCTGCTGCCTCGAAACCCCACAAGAAGGGTTACGTCTCGACGACAGCTGGCACGTACGCGTTCATGGGGCCGGAGACGCTCAAGGGCGGCGAGTACAGCGCCTATGCGGCCGACATCTGGGCGCTGGGCATCACCGTCCACGCGCTGGCGTTCGGCACCATCCCGTTCTACGACCCGGACGTTGTCACGCTGTTCGAGATGATCGAGAAGAGCCCCGTCGAGCTCGAGGACCAGACAGAGAACAACGGCAATGGCGCTTCCGACGGTCTGGTTGAACTGCTCTACGGTCTGCTGGAGAAAGACCCCGAGAGGCGGTGGTCGCTGCAGCAGTGCAAGGAGCACCCGTGGGTCCTGGAGGGACTGTCGGAGCAGCAGCAGCAGCAGTACGTGGAGACGAGCTACGAGGCCGTGACGGTCGGGCCGGAGGACTTGGCGTGCGCCGTGACGCGCGTAAGTTCGCTCAGCGTGCTGCTGCGAGTGAAGCTGGGCGCCAACAAGTGGAAGCGCAAGGCCATGCAGTCGCTGGAGGAACGACGGAGATCTCTGCAGAGCAGCAGCTTCGGCGAGTCGCCGTCCTCGCGCTTCTCGGGCGTCAGTATACCCGAGCTGGCCGAGGCCGAGGCTGAGACCAAGCAGCCCGCAGCCTCCACCAACAACCAGCTCGAGATTTAACGAGCCACGAACGCGCACCAGAGCGTTATACGTACATCACCATGCACTTTTATCCGGCCTAAAACTAGCAATTCACGGTAATACTTACACAACTCGTACATAATTCATCCATACATTTGGCAAGTCACCACCCACTTGCATCTGAGTTCTGATCGATCGCAAAGGCGGAAGAGCGAGCACAAGGCCGGCCATGCCCACGCAGCGCTATAGCCTCCCGCCGTCGTCCTACCAGGCCACCGCCGACTACGGCCGCGATCGCCTTCTGGACGCCTCCAACCGCTTCCGATCCAGCCTGGACGCCACGTCGCTGCGGCCCGGCGACGCGTACGGCGTCTCGTACACGCAGACGACGCGCCTCCAACTGCAGCATCAACACCGCCAGCACCACCGAACCAGCAGCAGCAGCGGTGGCAGTAGCCTCCCAGCCGTAGCAGCCGCCACCGAGTTCGACGACGTGGACCAGTATGCGCTGCAGCTGCTGGCCTACCGCTCCATCTACCTGCTGCAGGGCGCCTTCATGGGCATGTTGGGGCCGGCGTTGGTCTTCTTCTCGGTGTTGGCAGCGCAGCAGTCGGGTCTGGCTGCTCCGGTCTACGGGTTTGGACCCATTTTCGCGGCCCATGGCGGCGCCGCGCTCGTCATGAGCTTCATGAGCGACTTTGTGCTCACGTACGTGACGGAGAAGGACCTTATGAAGCAGCTCATCGTCGTGCTGCTGCTCTGCAGTGGCGCCTGGTACGCCTGCCTCACGCCCGTGGCTGCAGCGACGGGCAACGTGGGCGTGGGGCTCTACTTCATCGCCAAGGGCTTCTGGACGGCGCTGCTCAACATCACGTAGGTGCTGCGAGCCTTGGCCTGACTTGATCGCCCTCACTTACGGATTCTTTTCTCTTTCTGACGCTGTAGATTGAATCGCTGTTCGCTGTGGATCGCCGGGGAGAAGGACCAGCGCAGACGCAGCCTCATCACGTCCATGAACATCCACTACGGCCTGGGCTGCGTGCTGGGCGCCGTGGTGGCGCTGGTGCTGACCAAGCTGGACATGGACATGGGCTACGCCTTCTTCGGCCTGGCCATTACGACCGTCTTCCCGGCCGTGCTGGTGGCCATGCTGCCTACCCCGCACAGCTACTACGGACGTGACGAGCACCAGACGCTGCTGTCGTTCGAAGACCCCACGCGCCGTGTCCCCACCGTGCCCAGTCCCATCGTGGGCGGCGTCTTCCTGCACGCCCAGCACATCGGCGGCGGCAAAAACTGCAACCCGGACACGTACGACTCGAAGAACAACTTCATTATCCTGCTGGTGACCATTTTCGCCACGGTGCTCTTCGGCATCCAACTCGGGCTCGCCGCCTTCTTGTACGACTACATCGGGACTGTACTCACAGAAGGCGCGAAGCTCGCAGCGGCTGCAGCAACGACAAGACCGTCGTCATCGAGCTCCGAGGGCCCCAAGACCGACAAGGAGAGCGACCAAGCGGTGTGGCAGTGTGCGCTCATGGTGCTCTTCTGGGGATCCCTGACGGTCTCGTACGTGCTTCTGCCGAGGTTCCTGTTCCACGACAAGAACCTCTACTCGATCGTGGTGTGCGCGGTGGTGTGCGGCGCGAGTTCCTTCGGGCTGCTGTTTGGCGCCCAGGCTGGAATGATGACGTTCACAGCGTGCCTCTTCCTGTTCTCGTCGGCGCTGGCGCCTCTGTTCACGCTGAGCATCCACTGCTTAACGCGCGTGATCAACGAGCAGCTCATCCGGCGCGTGTCGTCGCTCATCGTGTTCGGGTGCGGCATGGGCGAGGTCTTCATCCCCGTGCTCATGGGCTTCTTTATGAGCGGCCAGAGCGGCCAGGCCAACGGCGCGGTGGCGGTGAGCTACATCACCTTCATCCTGGCACTGACGCTCGTGGGCGTGAGCGGGATGCTGCTCTGGATGGTCAAGGAGCGGCTCAAAGAGCTGCCAGAGCCTGAAGACGAGCTGGGGGGCAACAGCGCCATGGGCCGCATGCGCGCAGGCCGCAACGCTCGCAAGACCAGCCACTATTGAGGACAAGAACGAGCTTATAGACACAAAACGGCGAGCTGATTCATACCAAGTACTGGACGTCTAGTCGAACGCGCTGGTGCTTCTGTTGCGCACGCTCCGAAGTCTTGAGCTTGAGCTTGAGCTTGGCTGAGCTGAATGCCCCAATCGCTTTTCTGCCAGGGCTCGTCGGACGGCACCACAAAGTCTCTAGGAACGTCCCGGTGTCCATTCAGTAGTTCGAACGTTGCGAGCATGGGCTCGACACGCTGCTGCCACTTCACCGTATGGATCAACACTTGGAAGTCCACGGACGCCAGGCGATCGCAATCTGGTCGAAGTAGTACGCGTACATGCGGATATTGCTCATGACAACCCCGAGCTTGAGGCCGTGCGCCATGACGGGCCACAGCTCCATGGGCCGCACCTCGAAGTCTTTCGGGATGCGGCAATCTCCGGCCAAGCGTCTGTAGACCTCCACCGAGGGAAAGTGCGCGTGTTCCACTCGGTGGACGCGTGATTCCAGACGAACTCGAGCCTGTTCAGCTCCAGTTTGTCTCGGGCCACTTGGTCTGCGAAGTAGTTCTTGCAGCGGATGTTGTTGACAGTGACGCCCAGCGCCAGCCCGCTGCGGCTTTAGGCCACGGCGCGCAGTCGGGCACCGTGAACGGTCGGAACACGTCACAGTGTCCGAACTCCTGGCGAAAGACTGGAGTGCCGGCATTGGCTTTGATCTGCGCCTTGAAGTCTCCTCGGTGGCGGAGATTGAACACGCGCGAGCCGACGTAGAAGCCCCAAAGCCGCTCGGGCCAGTCGGCATCCCCACCGGAAACGCGGAAGCTCTGCGAGATGTCCGTGTCCCCGTGCAGCTCGAAGTAGCGGCGCAGCGTCGGCTTAATGAAGCGGTCCCACTTGTACTGACTGCGGTCGAAGGCGAAGTCGATGGCCTCAGGCCCTTCACGGCGAAGCAGGGCAGCGACCGCCCGTTAGTCCAGCGCATGCAACGCCACTGAGATTGCTTGCCCACTGGATTCCCCACGTCTTGTGCGGCCAGTCCGCATCGTCTCTTGGAACTACAAAGGAAGTCGGCACGATGGTGTAGCTCCTGGAAGCGATGCAGCGCCGCGTTCACCACCACACACGCGCACTGTCCCGATCGACGCTGCTAGCATCGTATGGTGGACCACCCAGGGTTGATATTAGCAGGTACTACTGATCTTCATCCTACTCGTCGTTGGCGATGTCGGGGTTGTTGATGTCTCCGTACATCGCATCAATCATGCGCGTGAGGCCTCTCGAAGGGGCCCCAGGTCTGATTTCCTCGTCCACATCGTCTTCCTCCGGTACGTGCGGTGGGTTGTCGATCAGCATGTCCTTCGGTATCTTCATGAAATCCCTTCCGAGCGAGGGTTTGACCGCGTGTTTTCCCTCTCCCACTTCAAGGAGAAACTCCGAGAAGCTCGGCTGCAGTTTGTTCATTCGCTGCTGACCTCACGCGCATGTTCTCTGTCAGATGCATTCGGGAGAAGTGAGACCACAGCGGTGAAGACTTGAGGCACGCGTCGATCGTATCCGCCGGTGTTCCGCGCACTACGACAGGTAGAATTTGGCGGAAGTCGCCCGAAAGGACAAACACTTTGCCTCCAAATAGCTCTTGCTCGTTGTCCATCAGGTCGCGCAAGGACCGGTCGACGGCCTCAAAGGCATGTCGGTGGGTCATCGGAGCCTCATAGCTCTTGCTCGTTGTCCATCAGGTCGCGCAAGGACCGGTCGACGGCCTCAAAGGCATGTCGGTGGGTCATCGGAGCCTGACCAAGCTTGCCATCTTAATCAATGCCTTCAGGTGGAACTGCTTGTAGATGGAGCACGTTGATTTCTCGTTCAGCTTCAACGGGATCCGGAAGGTAGAGTGGGCAGTGCGCCCACCCATGAGCAATAGAGAGGCGATTCCGCTCGATGCAACTGCAAGCGCGATCTTTCCGGACAGTCGTACCTTGGCCAGGATATGCTTCAGAGGCGTCGATTTGCCAGTGCCTCCCGGTCCATCAAAGAAAAATGTCTTGTTGCCACGTCTCCACGGCGTCGATAATTGTCATAGATAGCTCGCTGTCCGTCATTCAGTAGATCCTCTTGGTTCACGGTCGCTTGGAGAAGGGTGTGGTCATATCCCTGCATTTCGCGGCGAATAAGATTATTCTGGAGCAGCGATTCGAGCACCAACGCGAGGAACTCGCTCAGCTGAGGAAGGTCAAAGTCGGCGACTGCGGTCCCGTTACCCTCCAATAGATCGTTCAGACTCTTGAGTGTGTGGAATTTGACCATGTTATCCTTCGCCTGCCCTTCCAGGTCCCTTGTGGGCAAAGTCTTCTGATAGGTCGTCGTAAAATCGATCCCACATTCTGCGGACCGACGCCAGCTGACAGTAAACAATCATGGTCGCGAAGAGCTGTCGGAGCTCGTACGGCATGCGGAAGTGGGCTGCTTCAGACATGCAGCTTTCCTACTCATTGTCGTCCTCAAGGTAGCCCGCGGCGAGGGCAGCGTGTTGATATGACTCATGGTAGACACCATCGACGGTGCGCAAGTCCCGGAAGGACGTAGGCTTTTTGCGGTGACACAGCAGAACGCGCATGTTGAACCGCTGCTCATCTCTCGGCGAAACATGGACCAACCTCCCCAGAGCGGCCTGGTATTTTTTCCGGCGCACCCAACGCTTGCTCTTCGCGTTCCACCAAAATTCCTTGGGGATGTCCTTGTACAACATGGTCTTCGCCACTTGGTTCTCCGGTGCCTCGCTCGCACACAATCGAAGAAGCGCGTAAGCATCGTGTGAGCACTCGTAGTAATCACGCCCGCTGGATCGTCGCTGGAACGGAAAGTCACAATCTGCTGGTCCTCCAAGTGAATTGTAAGCTGCGTGATGGCATGCGTCTTGCCTTGAATGGAGTACTCGAGGAGGCGCATGCAAGCCTCGATCGGTGACACATATCTTGAGTTCAAGTACCTCAAAATCTCGTTGGGGTGTCTCTCCCCCCGGGTCGCGGCAGTTTCCACAGCTTCTACGGTAATGACCACGCGATCCGAGCCCTTGTACACGTACTTGAACAGGTATTCAACACTGAGAGCGCCGTGCAGATCTCACAGTTGACGTGACAATCGTACTTCTGCGAAAGGTACAGGTTGTAAGGAACTACCCACTGGTTGATCGTCTCATTACTGTACTCCTTGTCGTTGAAGTGTAGCACCCCGGCAGCTCTCCGCCTTCGTCTGTACTCGGGGAAACCGTTCAAGTTTCCCTTGGTTACCTCGGCCAAAGGTTTTGGGTATCCCTTTGAGCACTTGCCTTCATACAAACACAGGAAAGGATTCGCAGCCCCGCACGGTCCGTGCATCATACACGTTAGAACAGTCTCGTAAAGTTGCGAGTTTGCATCCTGGTCTGGTAGCTCCGCCGACACCATCTTGTCAATGAGTTCTCGAGCTCGTGGCTTGTCCTCCTCCGCCAATATCGTTAGGATATGAGCGTGTGGAAGACCGCGCTTTTGAAATTCCACCACGTACAGCCTCGCTTCAACTTGACCAAGGATGCCTTGATCCAAGTCTGCCAAGAAGACGGTCAGCTTGAGTTGCCACACGCGCGCGACAATGTCGGGTCGATCCTGGGCATCCTGACCATCTGGAAGCTTCTCCAAAATCTCCACCCATTTGGGATTGCAAGTCATGGTACTGAAGAGGTCTGGCTTGCCGTACTCGCGAACGATAGTCATCGAGTCCTGGTACCCCTGGTACTGGGCGCGCGGTCCGCCTGTATACGATGAAGGAAGTACCACGCGCTTCCCGATCTGGTTAAGGATGTCAGAGCTGGCTCTGTCGGGTGTTGTAACGTCCCAGTCTGCTGGTCGAACTCGGAAAGTAGCACCACACCGTCACCAGTCGGCGCGGCATTTTCATTCATGAGCATCTCGAACCCCGCGGTACTGGTCTGCGCGAATCTCTGCCTGGTGAGTGGCCACCCATCGTAGCTGTTCTTGTTCACACTTGGCGCGTTGATCCACACATAATTGCTGAAATAGGCGCCCACCTTGATGCATCGCAGATTCGTCACCGTCTTTCTGGTACAAATCGATACGCGGTGTGTTCGCGCAGGGACATGCACGTTTTGTTTCTCCGGACGATTCCGTTCGCGTACTCATCCGTATACGTCCATCCCATTTCGCCATACGGGAAGTGTGACGGGGTCACACGCACCTTTGCTTGAGGAAGCGTGACGCGCTAACCACAACAGACGCCTGGCGTCTCTGCTGTCTTAGTTCGAGGCCTTGCCTTCTGAGTCGTTGGCTGATACCGAGTACCCAACGACTTGCGAACTTCTAGGTTAGATTGAAACTGAACGTCTATTACTGTTGCTCACCAAGTCCTACTTACTACAAACTGTCTAATTAATGCACCTTCGAAGTAACCTGTTTCCAAATGGTTGGCTCTCAAGCCATGTCGACCTTGCTAAGTACAAACCGTACTTATGCGCTCTCTTAGGTACGGACCGCACTTAAGTGCCAGTGTACGAAACACCACATGAGAGTGTGGCACATCACTATGTGACAACTCCATGTGTGTACGACACACTAACGGGTTGGGTGCCATTAATAAGGGCCACTGCAGCGGGGCTGCTGTAGCTTTAGCGTCAGAGGAAGACACAGACTCAGAGAGTCTCTAGTAATATTGATAGCTTGCAAACTCTATACGAGAGTTTGCACGAGTACCTTAATATAGCTAATTAAGGACTCCAAGAGACAGAAATACCTTAAACAAGGCTAGTGAACTCTTAGGCTTCAAATGTGAACTGAATGTATTGTTGTTTATCGCGGCAGAGCCGCCTGTTGTTTGTATGTATAGGACTCACTATCTATCATAGTAGAGCCTAGTCAAATGCATATCCAGTGGCTGTGAGCCACCCACTCCTATCTGGGGTGACCCACGTAACATATGTGTGGAAGCCACTTATGTGTGGCACCTAGCTTGTGTGCATCACACTATTCAATGTAACCCCGTTACACCCTCCCCCACCAGACTGTGGACACCACGTGTACGCACTCGTCATCGTCTCGATTGAGAAGTCTCGACGGCAACGGCCGAGTCGCTTGCCCTCGCGAGAGCCCGCTCCAGAACTTTCCAAGTTCAACGAGCATATGGCTCGGAGTCCGCAGGCGGCTCAGTCACTCGACAACAAGAGCGCGCTCGCGTCCCCGGCACCTAGTGCCTCAACGTCCGACCGTAAGGTCTCACCGCGCCCCGCGTCAACGCTCTCGGTGAGAGAGTATCACGCGCTGCAGCAGAGCCGTCTTGCGCTTAGCTCCGAGAGCCCCAGCAGCGCGAACATGGCCCGCCGTGCGGCAGATGACCTCTTTGAGGGCCTCGAGGAGGGGGAGGAGGACGAGGAGCTGGACTACAGCTCCGACACGCCGATGCCTCAGCGAGAGGACTCCCCGCCTCCTGCGCGTCCACGCTCGCCGGAGCAGCAACGCCGGGTTCCCAACCCTTTCGTGGATCGCGAGACCACAGCACTTCGTGCTTCGTCTGGTCTGGAGACAAACGAGATCTCCAACGACCTCGACGAGGCTCAAGAGCGTCAGCTCGAGGGGCAAACTGCCGTTCGTTCGCAACGACCTGAGGCGCGACCGCTAGTGAACTCTCGACGAGAGTATGGCTTCGTGCCGCTCAACCCGGTGGAGCGCTTGAAGCAGTTTGGCTCGGGGCCATTGCAGAATTGGCGAATCGGGCCGGCGGCCAGTACCAGCGACCAGGTCGCTACTCGTACTGCTCTCCGAGAGAGGCTTCTGACGCCGCAGCAGACCACTCCACAGGAGTATGGGACTCGCCTGTCCGATCAAGCCCGTGGGGCTTCAGTCCCCGCGATGCGGACTATTCCGGTGGTGCTCGGTCCGGGAGAGCTCCTCCACGAGGACGACGCTCAATTCACGAGCTGGGTTCATCGAACCCGCCGTCTCTCTTCGCTGGAGGCTCTCCAGTCTAGCTTCGACGAAGCTGATGTGCGCTTAGAGCGCCGGCTTCGCTTCGATTTCGCGAAGATGAAGACGAAGCGTCAGGCGGCCGCCTCCAGGTCGCTACAGTCCCTCGGACTCGGCTCCTCTGCTCTTAAGAGCGCTGCAGGAACTCACCAAGGTGAGTCGACGGCTGCAGCAGCCCGGGATCAACGCTTGAGCTCAGCGTATGATTCCTCAGCTCCCCTGCCTAGCGGCGGGAAGCGTGAGGCGACCGACTTCGCGGTCGCGGGCTCGCAGAGCGCCTTCGATCGCGGCGATCAAAAGCGTCCACGACGTCAGGGCAGTCTTGCCGGAGGGGTACCTCAAACTCCCACGAGTTTTCGGAGTGCGGGTACCCACGCCACTTTACCAAATATTGGTTATGAGCGCCGCGTCGACGACGCTTTAGAATACGCTCCACATGAAAGTGGCGGTTCCCCTGCTCGTCGAGCAGCGCCGGCGGCGCCCGTGTCCTCGCACGGTGAGGAGCCTGTCCGGCCTGAGGAGCTGGAGAGCTTGGAGAGATCGCTGAGCGACGTGCGTCAGATCCTGGAGCGCCATGGGCGGAGGCTTGATCAAGCCGAGAGGGAGTCTGACACCACCGTGAATGAGATCCGCGATCTCCGGGAACGTCTCCAGTGGTGTGAGGCTGCTGAGTCGGCGACTCAACGCCTGGCGCGCCTTGAACAAGGTTTCGCGCGGCTGGAAGGTCAGGTCGACCTGTTGCTGCGACTTCAGCAGGGCGCTGTGGCTCCGCCACGTTGGGCGCCAGCTCCTGAGAACCCACATGGGCCGGGTCCCGGTACGGCTTGAGCAAGCCAACGTAGAACACGGGGTGCGTACGCATCTTCTTCGGAAGATTGAGCGTGTACGCCAGGCCCTTCTTGGCCACGACCGTGAACGGTCCCACGAAGCGCGGGCGCAACTTGGTCTTGAAGACCGCAGACACTGCATGTGTAGGTAGGTTTTTAGCGTTAAGCAACACTAGGTCCCCGACCTCATAACTCTCAACATTGCCTCTGCCTTTAGCATCCGCATGTTCTTTCTGTTTGTCTTGGCTATCAGCCATTGCGTCACGTACGTGTCGAAGGACACTTAGACGCGTTGACAGGAACTCGTCAACCTGTTTTCGAACAGTGAGTGGGCTGACATCAGCAAGCCGATCGGCTATCTCTCCCCCACCAAGCCCAGGACCACGGAGTGGCAGCGTCAGCGGGACGCGCGGGTGGGTGAGGCCGTTCACGTAGAACGGAGTGTAGCCCGTGGAGGCATGCACAGCGTTGTTCAACGCAAACTCGACGAGTGGAAGCATAGCGCTCCAACGCTTCGGCGTTTCAGCGCAAATGCTACGAAGAATGTCTTCGACAACGCGATTCACGCGCTCAGTCTGACCGTCGGTCTGCGGATGGTCCGCTGTGGACATGTCCAACTTGGTGCCAAGCACCTTAAAGACAGCGTCCCAAAACTTCCCAGTGAAGCGGGGGTCTCGATCAGAGACAATCGATGCGGGCAGCCCGTGTTGGCGGAAGACCCGATCGAGAAACAGCTTCGCTGTCCCTTCACCGTCCACGGTGTCCGGCACAGCCGCTAGATGAGCCATCTTGCTCAGACGGTCAACGAAGACCACGATGCCCGTGTTACCTTCCGCGTCCTTTGGAAGGCCAAACACGAAGTCCAAACTCATGGACTCCCAACACCCAGAGGGTACAGGCAAGCTTGCCAGCGGCGCGGCCGCATGCGGTGAGGGCTTCACCCGTTGACACGTCTCACACGTGCGCACGTACGTGCTCGTCCACTTGTACAGCTTGGGCCACCAATAGGTCCGGCTCACAGAGCTGTAGGTCTTCTCGCGACCGAGGTGGCCGCCAAGCGGTGTATCATGCGCCTCGTAGAGGATACGATACTTCAAATCCTCGTCATGAGGGACCACGACTCGAGGTGTGTCCTCCGCACTCGTGCTGTAGTACAGCAGACCGTCAGCGACGGAGTAACGGTGCAGGCTCGCGCGCAAGCGCGCCGACAATGTCTTGTCCGAGTTTTCAAACTCCTTGCTCCCAAGAGCACGCAGCAGGGCGACACACATGTCGTCTCGCGCATAAGCAGCGCGTATCAAGTCCGTCACCGACGAGGTCACCATCGTGACATGAGCAAGCTCATAGTCCGGTCGCCGTGACAACGCGTCTGCAAGACCATTCTGCCTGCCAGGCTTGTACTTCACCTCGAAGTTGTACTCCGCGACGAAGGACAGCCAACGGGCCATCCTTTGCGAGAGGTGAGGCGACTGGGTCGCAGTGCGTAGTGACGCATGATCAGTGAAGATCACAAACGGCTTAGAGCCCAGCAGGTGAACCCTGAACTTGACGAGAGCATACTTCATCGCAAGTAGCTCTTTGTCATGAACTGGATAGTTCTTCTCTGCAGCCTTAAGCTGGCGAGACTCAAACGCTATCACGCGTTCACGCCCTTCGGCGTCTGCTTGAAGCAGAGCACTGCCGATGGCAAAGTCCGATGCGTCACAGACGACACTGAAAGGACGTTCAGGGTCTGGCAACGCCAGGATCGGGGCATGAAGGAGACTCTCCTTGACTGCTTCGAAAGCATCTTGATGCTCGGTGTTCCAACACCAGTCCTCATCCTTCTTAAGGAGATTGGACAATGGCCGAGCCATCTCAGCGTAGTTCGCGCTGTACTTGTGCAAGTAGTTGGCGAGGCCAAGCCACTTGCGTAAGTCCTTCTGGTTCTTGGGAACCGGCCAGTCAACGATGGCCTTAACCTTAGCAGGATCTGCTCGAAGGCCGCGCTTCCCAACGAAGCATCCTAAGAAAGGAATTTCTTCAGCGCCGAAGATGCATTTTGATGCGTTAGCATACAGCTTGTTGGTGCGCATGCACTCGAGCACTGCTCGCAGGTGGTCAATGTGGTTCTCCACGTCAGACCGACCGTGCTCCGCACGACTGTGGACGAAGATGTCGTCGAAGTACGTTTGAGCAAACGCCCGCAGGGGCCTGAAGAGCTGCGTCACCAGACGATTGAACGTCGCAGGCGCGTTCGACAGCCCTTGGGGCATGACTAGCCACTCCCAGAGCATACCGCTCGGAGTGCTAACCGCTGTCAGCGGAATGTCACTCGCTCGCATGAGCAACCGGTAGTAACCATCGACCAAGTCGAGCGCACTGTACATCGTGCAGCCAACCATATTGTTCTGCAGAACATCCTTCCTAGGAATCGGCGTTTGCGCCGGAATGGTGGCCGCATTGAGCATTATTGAAATCATGAACGATGCGCCACTTGCCATTAGGCTTTCTGACACAGAACGTTGGCGTTGAGTGCGGAGACTTGCTCTCACGCACCATGCCCGCAGCGTGCTTGGCACTAAAGAACGCGTCAATGCCGTCACACTGCTCTTTCGGTAAGGGCCACTGCCTCGTTACGCAGTATTTGGTTCCAGGAACCAAGTCAATCTCATGACGGACACCTCGATCCGGAGGTAAGCCAGTGGGCGGGTCATTCGAGACCACATCCTGGAACTCCTTAACCAAAGGATAGAACGGATCCGATGGGTCCTTCAGGATCGAAGATCCACATCGCGCACTGAGTGCCTCCTTCGTGTCCTCAAGGACAGCTTCATCCATAAGCGACGAGGAGTTCAATTCCTCCTCCGGTCGTATCATGACCACTTCGGCGAGCGCGCCAGCCTTTAAGGCATCCCCAAAGTCGGGAATGGACATCTCGTCCAGCTCTAGCAGAGCAGCCACCGTCGGGATAGCCTCGAGGCTGACGTTGCCCTCGGCTTCACCAGTCACTCCATCAACGAGTGTGTATAGCTGCTCGCTATCATCGTCCACGACGGACACGTCCTGTACCAGGACCGACGCCTTGCGTCTCGCAGTCGCCATCTGGCGTCGCTGCCGCCTCCTCGCGGAAGCTGTACGCCTCGGAGAGGCCAGCGTGTTCAGACTGAAAGTCTCGTCAGGTGTCGCCACCTCTTGCTGCTCTGATTGAGCCGGCGTGGAGCCGCAACGCTCACAGCCCTCGCCCAGTGGATTAGGTGCCACTCCACCCGCATCGTCAGGGTCCTCCCCTTGATGCCTCGGCTCACAGCCGACCACGCCATCAGTGGCATGCAGCGATGCTGTGCTGTCGTGACGAGCATCGCTCAGCGGGTTACGTGCCGCTCCACGCGCATCACTAGGGCCACGCCCAAGATGCCTCGACTCAGTGTCGACCCCGCCATTACCGGCAGGCAGTGATGACTCACAGTAACTCGGAGTCTCACTCAGTGGGTTACGTGCCACTCCACGTCCAGCCCACGAGCAGTGCTCGGGACTCGCGTCTTCGACGCCAGTGTCCATTAACTCGGACACTCCAATGTCCAGCACATTGACCGACTCGGTCCAGTGCCCGCGCCAATAGCGCTTTTGCTTCCTAGCAGAGGTGGGTTCATGACTCGCCAATGCTCCACTAGGAGGCAAGCGCGTAGCGCCTAAGGTCTTCGACCGCCAGTCGATCCATGGTTCATGGCACTCCAGCCATGCCATGCCGAGGATGAGGTCGTACCTCGAATCCAGGTCGATGACCAAACAGCGTTCAACGCTATCGAAGTCCAGAAACTTCACGCCCAGGTTCACAGGAACCTTGGGCACCGTGACACGGGTCCCCGTCGCAAGACGGACGGTGACGATGTCCCTCGAACGCGCCTTCAGCGCCTCAGCGTACTGCTGACTTCCTTCCATCGTGGAGCGCCGAGCATAGTTGCCCGACGCTCCGGAGTCGATAAGGATCTTCCATGGCTTCTCAAAGCCCTTCACGGTCGCTTCCACGACCAGCAAGCCCGGCTTGCATACACGTCCCGTGTTGTTAGAGAGCACGGTGCTCTTTGGGGCTAAGCCCTGCCGACCTCCTCCCTGAGGCTCAACAGAACTCAGTTCTTCTTCCCCAGCAGGGCGCCCCGCGCCTACTGGGACTTGGCGTTTCCCCGCCCCGAGCCAGGCTTCTGCTCAGAAGCGGAGATTCGGCTCGACGGAGCCTGGCGCTGCTTGCGCAGCGGGCAACCCGGACGCAGGTGTTGCGTGCTGCCGCACACATAGCATCGACGGATGCCGATACGCTGCTCAGCAGCCTGAAGCTCGGCTTCCTCATCTTCAGCGTAGCTGAGGTCCATAGGCATTGCGCCATTGGACACATCAGAAGCTCCGGAAGAGCTGGCTTGGGAAGCCGTCCAACCAAGTCGCGACGACTTGAAGTTGAACTCGGCGTTCAACGCCACGTTCACGGCTTCCTCAAAAGAGGTCGGGTGAACACGGAAGACTTCCGTCCTGGCCACGCCAGTGCGAAGGCCTTCCATGAAGACGGTCACCGCGACCACTTCAGGAAGAGGATCCGCCGCCATGCCGGCGAGAAGAGTTCTCAACTCCTGGACGAAGTCCAACAATTCCTTCTTACCCTGACGGGTAGACAGGAAGCGTGACCTCACGCGATACGCCTGGTTAGGCGGCGAGAACACTCGCGAAAGCTGGGCCTTCAGCTGATCCCAAGAAGGGAACGCAGTGTCCACAGACGTGCCACACGTCAGGGCCCACTCTCGCGCTCGGCCACCGAGCTTGGAGATCGCAAGCGCCACGCGCTGCTGCTCGGTCTTGAGCATGGCGGACGCCATGGCCATTTCGACCTCTCTGATCCAGAGCAAAAGGCTTTCGCCTTCCTTGCCCTCAAAGGTCTTGACGCTCACCATGAGCGGTTTAGCTCGTGGAGCCTCGTCCGATGCAGGCCTAGGCGTCACAGACGCCGCGGCCGCAGTCATCTTCTGCTGGACGTGCTCCAACAGAGCATTCTCATACTGAGAAAACGCCTCCAGACGCGCGTTCACCGCGTCGGGGCCTTGCGAAGCAAGATGGGCCACACCTTCCGGGCCGATCAAGGACATCAGCTTATTAAGCCCGTCCTGTTGGTTCGGGGGTAAGTGGGCAAATTGCTCCATCCTCACAGAGGGACAGTCGTAAGACTCAGGTGTCGGATTGACTACAAGTGCTACCAAGTGGCTGTGAGCCACCCACTCCTATCTGGGGTGACCCACGTAACATATGTGTGGAAGCCACTTATGTGTGGCACCTAGCTTGTGTGCATCACACTATTCAATGTAACCCCGTTACAGCCACGCCCCGTTACAGGAAGAGTAGTGGGTATTGGAGAGGGTCGTACGCTGCGTGTGTCTCGTAAAGTCGCATTAACGTGTGGTCCCTCGCATAAAGGATGATGTCGCGCGGTTGGTCCAGGTTGCCGTCGTCCACCATAGTGACAGCGACTTCAGAGGCAGTAGGCAAGTTGTGCGTGCCTGGCTGAGCCCGATCCGCATGCAACCGGAATCTCACATCGACAATCTCCTCACCTCGCGCGCGTTTCTCTCGCATGATCTCACCACAGGTGATGAATTGTCGAACAAAAGGATTGTGCGTCTCCATGATCGCCTCGATATCACCCAACGCGACCAGATCCAGCCCACTGAAAATGTCATTTCTGCGAAGCGCTGCGCTGCTCCATGTCAGGATCGACGATGTAAATCTGCGCAAACCTTGGGTGCGTCGATAGCTGCATCCTGGGATCTATGTGTGGAAGCAACGAACCGAGGTAGTGGCCCATGGCACCCTAGATCCGATACGTGTACACGCCACGTTGACCGGCCACGCTTTCGTCCTGGTTGACGGGACCGTATGTACCCCGGGCGTTACAGGACGTCCCGATGGACGTGAAAGCGAAGGCTTGGTTGTAGGCCCGTATTTTTTGCCGAAACTCTTCGTCCTCGAGCAAATTCCGAAGCAACAGAGGGGCTGCGGCCAGAGGCGGAAGCTGCACGGTCCCTTCAATGCAGCACCCCTTCTTCGACTCAGCTGGCCACTTCCACGCGTTGCAGTGCTCGCATACCGTAGTTGGTGGGAGCCGATGGCGGCCGTTGACGATGTGCGGGCCAGTGACCATCGAGGCGCTAAAGTTTTCTTGGTTGCAGAGAGCAAGCCCTTTTTGGAAACACCGACGACGCGTCCGAGCTCGTTTCCGATCGGCAGCTTGTTCCTCTTCTGTACGATTAGCCCTCAAAAGTTCCCGTCTCAACCTGTCACGCTCCTGGGCAGCAGCAATATCCTCCGAGGTCCGTCTGGCGTGTGTCTCCTGCTGTCGAAGTCGGTTCGACTCTCTTTCGACAATCTGGTCGGGTTCGGCTAACCTGGCCCTTCGAGCGCGTTGGCGCTCTGCGTCTCGTAAGCGACCTGATACCGTTCAGGAGTAAGTAGGAGAGCCCGACTCCTCCTTGCTCTCTGCGTTTTTCGCGCGATTGCGTTCTTGTTGAGAAGCCGAAATGGCCGCACGCCGACGCCGATGTCGTTCCGCGTCCCGCCTCTGACGCTCCAGCGCAACGACGGCAGGGTCTGTTGTAACCGCCGCGACAGATGAAATGGAGGCGGGGGGTCCACAGCAGCAATAACCCGTGAAAGTAACAGGGCAGTTGCGGCACCGTCAGTCAACACGTTAGTTGTTGCGGTTTCCTGACCGATGGACATCGCCTCTAGCGCCTTCGTAATATTGCGTCGTCTGTTGCTTCGGCGTGCTTGCCTTCGCCTCTTCGCAGTAGGTTCCTCAAGAGCAGCAGGTGTAGCGTTAATGCATTCATTCTCGCGCCTCGCCTCCTCCAGCTCCTCACGGGTCCGTTTCCGTCTAGCCATAGCGCGCTGGCGTACGCAAAGAGAGCACACACCGAGTTAGTCCATAAACCTAAGTACGTTATAGCAGTTGTTAACGCTTCAAGCATATCAAGCTCACGAAAGACACAAAGACATGTGAGTCTGGAGGCAAGGAGCGAGCTCGGATATCATGGTACGAATCGCAAAAGAGCAGCCTTCAAGCAGCGCGCGTCACCACCCACAGCAACAGCTGAATCCGAAAGCAACTGAAGCTCCAGCGTCGTTCCAAATGAACGCAGATCAGAATCCTGCACGGCAGTAAAACACCTCATTAGCCGGACGGAGCCTCGTTCATATTCTTTTGTTTTGGTACCTCACCTCCACTGCTACCACCTCCGTGCACTCATGATATGTCGCAACGTCTCAATACCTTTGGAGACGAAGCATCAGTTTTTGTGCCGAAGCGCGAGCGGTTACTATTTTTTCTCGGTCGCTTTACCTTTGGCGACTGTGGATAACCGTCGGCTTGACGCCACACTTGACCTTGCGGTCCAGGCGTAACCCGTTTGGGTTTAGAAGGGGTAATGGGTCGGAATTTTGGGCTTTTTATTTTTGAACAGGGTCGTCACTGGCATCATAGGCAGTGAAGGGCGGTACAGGATACAATCTGTGCACATATTGGGACAACAACCGAAGCTATCGACGCTAAGGAATCGGGCCGTACACCGTAGGCAAGGCGTAGCGCGCCGCCATCGAGCACTCCTCGCAATCTCGCAACAGCGAAATCCGAAATCATTTTTGTTTGGAAATGGGAACACGCTCTCGCATGAGCTCTGCCACGGCACAGAGCCACTTAGAATGTCTCCATCCCAAGGGCCGGTTCCATTTGACGACAACTGGCCCGAGGCTGAGGTGGGCGGCCCGGCAAGCCGGCTTTTATCGCCACATGGATCCACCCCAGGACCCCGGATTGGTATGAGACTTCCCATTAAGCCGGCGGGCTAAAATGGGCGCCTCAGTGCCGCTGCTCGTGACAGCTTAGGAATTGTGGCAGAGCTTTTGTCTTCGTGCGATATCCTTTTTGCGCATTTTATTAAAATGGCACGGTCGAGTGGGCCAGAGAACCCATCACGGCCAGCTCAACCGGTTCGCGGTCGGGTTTGTGGTCAATAGACAGGGCCAATTGTGCTCTCGCTCAGAGTGGGCGGTGGGCCGAAACCCCTTAGCAAAGCGACACTCCCAGCAGGCATACACGCGCCAGGCTGAAACATCCCCCTAGGCAGCCCCGGGAACCTCGGACTATCTGTGGTGGCTTGCGCCGCTAACTACCATGCACACACGCAGCGTACCTCGTCGGCGTGGCGGCGGCGCGCGCGGGCGAATTCAAAATGGGGGCGGGAATCACATTTTCGGTAAAGTACGAAAGTGTAGTCCACACCAACACATTATCAATTAATGGCTGCTGTCGCTGCGCTTGGCAGATGATCGTGAGGTTCGTACCACCTCGATATCATCCAGTGGGAGCGAGGGCCGCCGTCAGGCCGAATAAGTGTTGATCGATGCTATTTTTGCAATTTGAGGCATAGTTAGTCGAGTCAGCACGATGGTGGTATGCGACTGAACAGGGTGCCTGCGGCGCAAGATCGCGCGGCCGAGCATGCCGCACGATAGACCGAGGCCGCTGGACAGGATTGGGACGCACGGACACACAGACACGTTAGCCTATTCTTTTTTAGACTAGATCTCTCGCCGCCCGCTACGCGGGCGGTTGGACAGTGTTTGTTCCCAACTCGTTCCACTTGCTGTTCCAGCTCGCTGCACTACTCATCAGTTCCCGCCTTCGCTGCGCTCGGCAGGGGCCAAGCCACGGCTGTTAGTCAGTCTCGTAAACATGCAATCTAACATTTGAAGTCAAGGTGCTGCATTGCTACACTACTGTGATCGTGTCAATCATGTGTATACCCCAGCACTGGATATCCAATTAGCGTCACGACGTTTTCGTGAGCGCATCATTGTAAATCACGTCCAGGTCGGGTTGCATCACACCCATCACGTTTACTGCAGAGCACTCAGCTTAGTTGTTGTGTCGCTGTCGTTACCTATACCACGCCACGGCTTGATCTCTACATCTCTAACCAAATGTCGCGTCCGTGTCCGTATGTGCGATCGCCACTATGGCATCCAGTTCACTGGCGTGATGTATGGCGGAGCGTCATCCACACAATGGTACCGTAGCACAGGCTGTCCAGTCCAATGTCATCCAGGACTACGTTCATTACCGTCACTATGGTACTGTGGTATAACTACGCCCAACACTATGGCACGTCCCCGTCCGACACTATGGCCCAGTCATGTTCAGTAGGCAATCCTATGGTACGGCTGCGTTGGGTTCTACGGTGCATCGTTGTTCAGTACTATGGTGCAGTTATGATCATTACTTTGTCGTCTATCAGTTCACGGCGTCGTCCAGTACTACGATTGCGTCTGGTACTATGGATCAGTGTGACTCTCCCGACCTACAGTATGGGGTATGCCTCTATGGTATGTCCAGTACTATGTTGCTCAGTACCGTGGCCAATCCTATGGCGAACGCATCCTCAGTGCTATGACTACGGCCACTAATATGGAATCGGCCAGTGCAATAACGTCGAGTACCTTGGCGAGGCGTTTCTCCGCCCTATACGGCTCCGTTCTATTCTATGAATACGTCCTGCAACGTGTCTTCTTCTTTCCCCTGCACGCCGGGGTTGGTCGACACGGTGCCGATTTGCGCCAGAGTCCGTTTGGCCGTCAGTGGACAACTCAATCCACCGCGCCGGCGTGTGCCTCACTGACACACTACCAATTTTATTTAGCGTCCTGCCAATTCAATGAACTACGACTAGCTAGCCACTGTCTCGCACAAATTGCTACACCCAGCCGCTCGCTAACCGCTCATCCGTCCAGTTCGCAGTCGTTCAGCAACCACTTGCACTCTGCAGTGCCAAAACCAAAGTGAGCTCTCTCACGCTGAGAGCTCCGTCCAGCCCTCGTCCGTCCATCCGTCCGTCCAGAATCCAGCGGATCCGCGGTCTTCACTTGCGTGTCGGCGGCTCGGCGGCGGTACTTCGCCAATTCCCTCTCCGTCGTGCCTCCCGCTCGCAGACCGGGGTCCTCCGGACCAGCCTCCGTCCATCGTTCGTCCATCCGTCCATCCTTGCGCGCGTCGCCGGGCGCCCACGTGGCGGTCCTGGCTCGCGTCTTCAACATCCGTCCGTCTCGTCCACCATTGCGCGCGTCATCGGGCGCCCACGCAGCAGCCCTGTTACACGACTTCCTCAACTGTGGGGTCTTCCACGACCCTACCGTCCTGCCAGAGTCGCTCGAACTCGCTTGTTGACTTCCACCAGCGTCCACCGTCCATCGTTCCTTTCCGGTCTCGTCCACCCGGTCGGAGCTCGTGATCCAGCGTGTACTGTCCCGCCAAATTTCGTTTGCGTCGTCGTCTGATCTCCACCAGTCGGTCACTCGTTGCGAGGGTTGGCCGCGAGCCGCCGTCGCTGTACGTACAGCCGCTCCTGCCGTCTTGCCATTGCTGCCTGCACCTTCGTCTTCATTCTTCTCGTCCAGTTCTGCTCTCAAGTCAGCTGCCACTTGCCGCAACAGGGGCTCAGGTTGGTGGTAGCTCAGCAGGAAGGAGGCGTGGGCTATCAATACCTCCGGCGCCCCCGTCTTATCCTCCCGCTCCAACACAAAGTTCTCGTAGCCAGCGGACTCCACTATCCGCATGGGGCCCTGCCACTGGTGCACAAACTCAGTCGCTCTCGGGCCACGCGGCGGGTTGTAGACCCAGACGCGGTCACCGACCTCGAAAGTCCGCTTCTGCCGCACTCGCCCAGTTGTAGTAGCGTGCCTGCCGTGCTTGCTTCTTTACTCTCGCTTCCTCCGCGCACTCGTGACTCCGCTCCATCGCCTTCAGCAGTCGCTCGTGGTACTGCATCAACTCGCCCGCTTCCGTCACCGCCGTCCGCCGTAGGAGCTCGTTGGGTGGGCGCGGCCGCCTGCCCATCATCAGCTCGTTGGGTGTCAGCGCCACCGTCGAGTGCCGCGCCGAGTTGTACGCGTACACCGCGAACTTCACCCAGAGGTTCCAGTTGTTCTGCTCGTTGCTTGCGATGAAGGTCGACACACAGTCCTTCCACGAGCGATGGAATCTTTCAACCAACCCGATCATCTGGGGCCTGTAGGGCACCGGTTCGTCTGCTCCGCTTGCAGCAACACCACTAGCTGCTCAATCACCCTGCCGACCATCTCCGGGGCACCGTCCGTCAGTAGTTCTCGAAACGCACCGAACTTCAACACCACGTCCTCCATCAGGAAGGACGCCACACTCTCAGCCGTGTGCTGAGTCACGCTCTTCGCCACCGCGTATCTCGTGACGTACTCCAGTGCCGCGATCACGTAGCGTTCGCCGCCACCAGCCACCGGGAAGGGTCCAGCCACGTCCAACGCCCATCTGTCGCACACATCGCCGCCTCGTATGCTTCCGAGTGGCGGGATCACCTCGCGCGGTCGAGCCTTGCAGCTGCCACACTCTTGACACCCTCGCACCCATCGGTTGACCTCGCGCTGCAGTCACGGCCACCAGTAGAGCTGCGCCACGCGCCCATAGGTGTGCGGGCCTCATAAGTGGCCTGCCCACACTGAACCATGCATCTCCTTGAAGAACGCCGCCCACAGCACCGGTGGCAACATCACTCGCCTGCCGTGCTGGGTCTCGATCGTCGCCAGTCCGTACACACGCTCAATCTTCATGCCTCGGTACTCGCCGTCCTGCCGGAGGCGCTGCACCAGCTTGCTGTGTTGCTACGCGTCCATCAACTCCTCGTCCGTCACCTGCAACGTTGGTTCGGCCGGTGTCAACTCATCGCCTTCGTCCAGCGTCTCGACCGGGGCTGCTCTCGTTGCACCAGTCTGCACAGGGCTCTCATCACCTCAGCCGCCACCTCACTCGTCCCCTCGGTCTTCCTCTTCTTCGGCTGCCTCGGTGTCGCGCGCTCTGCACCCGTTTCGCCCACCGGAGTCGCCCGTCGCTGCTGGTTGCCGTTCTTCCGCGTCATCGGGGCATCGGCATGCCCTGCACTCGTTCGTCCAGCCGTCCGCGTCGTCGTGGTGTCCGCAGGGGCCACAGTCGCTGCACTCCGTGGCGGCGCTGCGCTGCTCGTCGTTGTCGCTCCTGTTGAGGCCCGAGGCACCGTCACCGTTTTCCGCGCTGGCGTGGCTGTCGTGGAGCCCGTCGAAGGCCGCCGGCCCATCGCAGCCGTCGTCGTCGATGCCCCCGTTGCTGCCGCTGTACTCCGCCCAGTCGCCGTGCTGCCCGAGCTCGGCACAGGCTCGACACTGCCCAATGCCACGCTCGTCGCCGTCTTGCTCATCGCCGCTGGCATGGGTGCCGTGCTGCCTTCCTCACGCGCGCCCGTCGTCGTTGCCGCTGCCGTCGTCGCTTTCGTCGCTCCATTCGCATTATCTGCAACTGCTAGAGACGTCGCCACGTGCCCACCCTCAGCCAAGTGCCGAGGTGGGGCGTGCTTACCGCCTCCATCTGCTGCTCGTCCTCGTCCGAGTTGCGGCGGGCTGCCTGCTGCGCCCAGCACCGTTGTAGCCGCCTCTTCCATCCGTCGTCTGGCTGCACGCGTCAGTGGCCGATCACTAGGCCAAGGGGCGCTGCTCTTCGCCGAGCCGTCGCCTTCTATCGGTGCTCCCAGCCGTTCAGTCATTACCGTCCGTTCCAGTCTCTCCGTCTCATCCGTCTTCTCCAATGCCACCAACGCAGCCGCCATGGCCTCGTCCATGCCGTTGCCTCTGCTCGCAGGTGCCGACACCGGTTCGTCGTCCTTCGTCTTCGCTTCTGCTGCCGAATCTGACCGCGTCATCCTCACTGCAAGCCGTCCTGACCGTCGTCTCTCGCCCGCAACTGCTCGAACCGCAGCCGGTGCCCTCGACAAGGCATCGGCCACTACACTAGTCGCGCCGGGCCGGTATTCAATCGTAAACTCGTACTCCTGGAGGGTCAGCGACCATCTGTGAAGTCTGCCCCCGAGGTTGGGCCTCGTCATCAACCATTTGAGCGCCGCGTGGTCCGTAATGATGCCAAAGGCTCTACCGTACAGGTAAGGCCGAAACAGCTTGACACTCCACACCACTGCGAGGCACTCCAACTCTGTGATCGAATAGTTTGACTCGGCGCTGCTGTTGACCTTGCTGGCATAGGCAATTGGCTGCCAGCCGTGGCCCTGGTCTTGCATCAGGCAAGCACCCAGCCCTGTCTTACTCGCGTCTGTCACCAACCGAAAAGGGAGAGCGAAGTCCGGATAGACAAGCAAGGGCTTGGTCGTCAGCGCTGCTTTGATGCGCTCGAACGCAAACTCCTGTGCCTCCGTCCATTCCCAATCCTGCTCCTTCTTCAGCAACCGGGTCATCGGGGCCATTATCGAACCGAAGGCCTCAATGAACTTCCTGTAGTAGCCGGCCAAGTGCACGAACCTCTTCACTTCAACCGCGTCACGGGGCCGAGGGAATTCGGACACCGCCGTCACCAACCGCTGCACTGGTCGCACGCCCTCTCCACTCAGTTCGTGGCCCAGATACTCCATCGACCTCGTAGCAAACAAGCACTTCTTCAGCTTCAACGTCAAGCCCGCCACCCGGAGCCGCTCCAGAACTGCCGCCACCTCAACCACATGTCGTTCAACTCCTCCACGGGTGAACACCACAATGTCGTCCAAGTAGACAAGGCACGTGAGCCAGGTTAGACCACGCAAAACACCGTTCATCATCCTCTGGAAGGTAGAGGGCGCATTCATTAGCCCAAATGGCATGCGTTTGAACCGATAGAGTCCTCGCTTCGTAGTGAACGCAGTCTTCGCGATCACCAGGAGCCATTCCAATCTGCCAGTAGCCAGAGCGCAAATCCAGCGTGGTGAATATTCGCGCGCCGCCTAACGCCTCCAACGTCTCGTCGATGCGGGGCAGGGGGTACACGTCCTTCTTCGTGATCTTGTTAAGAGCACGATAGTCGACGCAGAACCGCACTTCACCATCTCTCTTCTTGACTAACACTACGGGGAATCCCCACGCTCCATTGCTGCCTCAATCACGCCTGCACTCAGAATCTTGTACACGTTGCTGTCGACCACTGCGTCCTCCATTTGTGCCTGTCGACGCCGCTTCAGCGTGATGGGCGCCGCGTTGCCGGTGTCGATATGGTGCTCCACATTCAAGGCCGTCACTGGTGGGCAGTCGCTCTTGTCCTTCGACACGTCGCGGTACGCTCTCAGTAGGCGCACCACCATTGCTCGCGTGTCCGGTTCCTCTTCGCCCACTCGCACCTCGTTCTCGTTGTCGAGCGGCGTCTGCGTGTCGCCCAACTCGTGCAGCCAAGCGTCCAGGTTGTTGCGGTCCAGCTCTCCATTCGCCGCCAGCACTTGCATGTCTTCCCTGAGAGGAATCCAGACCCCGAGCTCCTTCTTGCTAGGGAGCTTGGCCTTGCTGCCCTGCACGTTGATCATGGGGACCATCGCCTTGCCGTTCCGACTAGTCGTCACCGTCGCCGCCAGCATCACGGACCCGCACGACATCGTGGGCACGAAGACGCCCTGTTTTCCATCCGGGGCTGCAACCGCCACTACAAAAGGTGTCACTGCACTGCGCGTCAGCTTCACTCGGCTCACCAGCCGCACCGCCGCCACCTTCGCGCCACCATCACCAGTGTCCGTCCGGAAAGGGATGACGACCTGCTGCTCCTTCTCTTCGTAGCGCACCTCGTTCTTCTCAAAGTCCATCGTCGCCTTGTGGTGCTGCAGGAAGTCCACGCCGACCAGGAACTCGGCCGTACAGCCGTCGATAATGCACGCCTCCACAGTCACCGCCTGGCCGAAGGCGTTGCGCATGTTGAACGTCCACACGACGAGCACATCCAGCATGATGCCGCCAATGCCTTCAACAACGTCTACCGGGGCCGGTCGCCGCGCTCGTTCACCCCGCAGCATCCAGTCCGTGCCAGCCACCGAATACCTTGCTCCACTGTCCAGCTTCACAGGCAGTCGCTCTCCTTCAACGTCCATGGTTGCTGTCGGCAACCCGTCCTCAGCCAGCACACTGAACGCCCTGCCACCGCTCGTCGTTGCGCCTTTAGTCGCCGTTCGCTGCTGTACAAGCCTCACCTGAGCCACCTGCCCGTCGTCCAGCAGCCGCACGCCCTCTTGCTGCTTTTGCCGAAGCGCGAGCACCTCGCGCGCTTCGCTTCGCTGCTGTTCTCGTCGTGCTCGTCGCTCGTCGTCCAGCGCCGTCACCACCGAGTCCACATCCTTCGTGTCCGTCGCCGCTGCGTGCTTCCGGCGTTCCGCATTTACCGCTCGCAGCCGCTTGGCCGCGCGCTTCTTCTGCTTCGCCACCCTGCGCACTCTGGCGATACTGTGCGCGTCTGCCGTCTCGCCGTCGTCCTTGCTGACCGACTCCGCGCCGCTCGAGGCCGACACCTCGCCGTTGACCTTGCTGACCGCCACCTCGCTGTCAGCCGCTGGGATGCCGCCTTCCTCAGATCCAGGGACGCCGCCAATTGCTCCGGGGTCGCCGCCTTCCTCAGTCTCCGGCCCTTTGCTGCTTGTCGGAAGGCTGCCGCCTTCCTCAGTCGCATGCCGTCGCCCATCGTCCTGCACATCATCCGCTGCCGCCGGTCTCACGTAGCGCAGTGCCGCCATGGCAGGGCGCACCGTCGCCACGTAGCGTTGAGCTCGTTCCTCGTCTCGTCCCGCCAGTTCTTCGTCCAAATGGACACTTGCTGCTGCCTCAGCAGCCATCATGTCCCCGTCGCATGCCGCCGCGCTTCCGCCCAACTGCACCACTCGTTCGTCTTGTCGTCACCTTCTCGCCCAGCCATCTCGCCGAAGTACTGCTCACACAACGCGTCCGCGTCGCGCAGCTCTCTCGCCAACTCCGGATGCTGGCTGAACGTTGGGTCTTCCCTCGCCACTCGTCGTCCTCGCCGGGTTCTTGTCCAGCACCGCCTGGCACCCGTCCTCTCGGAGGAGCTCCCTGCCGTGATCGCCGTCTGCCCGTCACCACTGCCGTCCACGTGCCACTTGGCGCCGCCGGTCGGGGAATGCGCTGCTCTCCCGGACGTAGAGATCCCACTCCTACGCCCGGTCTGCATTTTCCGCCGTCGATCCTTGCGTGGCTGCACGCGATGCCAAGTACGCCTCGTTCCGCGCTCTCGCTTCCGGATCAGGACACTCTCGGGCAAAGTGCCCCGTCCCGCCGCACGCGAAGCACTTCGTGTCGGCGTCGGCCACTTGTTCACCTTCCGCTCGGAGCCGGCCACCTGCGGCTCTGTCTCGGCCACACGTTCCGCGTCCACGCCTTCCGGACCGCTGCCTTCTGCTTCTTCCGCCGCGGCAGCTTCTGCGCCGGTTCTTCCGCTGAGTCTTCGCTGGACTCGTCGTCCTCTGCCTGCACCATGCGGACCTTCGCCCTCTTGTCGCCGCTGGCCACGCCACGCTTACCGCTTGCTCGCCCTTCCTGCCGCACTCTCGACTGCTGGTGCTTCTTCGTCGGCTGCCAGTAGCGACCGTTCCAGTATCGCCCGTCCGGCACGTCCCACGTCCCGGTGTACTTGTTGTAGACGCCCTGGGGGTTGGTGAAGAACGCCACCTCCTGGCTCTCCGTGCCCATCTGCGCCGTTAGCGACTCGCTCGTTGGCCCAGAACCAACGCCCACTCCAGGGACGATAGCCACACTTCCAGTCGTTCCATTCATAGGTACAGCGAAGGCGTTCGGTGCAGTCGCCCACGCCTGCCCAATGTTCATCATGCCCTGCGCCACGTTGTCGATGGGGTCGTCGATGGCCGTCGCTTTGTCCACAGCCTGCTCCAACGTCGTGGGCGCCGGGTCCTGCTTCACCAACATGAGGGTCGTCTTGTCCAGGTTGCTGTAGAATTGAGTCAGCAACGTGCGCTCACCCACGTGGTTCTGACCCGTCAGGTCTCGCAACCCTGCCGCAAAGTCCGCGAACGTCTCACCGGGGTACATCATGCGCTGGTAGACTCGCCACTCTGCCATCGCCTGATCTGGCCGTTCTCCATACCGTCGCATGAGCGCCTACTTCAATCTCGTCCACGTCTTCTCTTCCGTTGGCAGCTCTTGGTCCATCTGGACCCACCAGCCAGCCGCATTGTCTAGCAACTTGTTGCCCACGATGAGATACAACTCAGCGTCCGTCCAACGCACGGCTCTCCTCTGCCGGAGAGCCGTGCGCCCTCTACTGCCAGATCCACTTTTGCAATCCAGGTCGACACCGACACCGTCGGGGAAGGCTCGTACGACGTCAACTCCAGATCCATCGCGTTCTTCCGGTGCTGCCGGCGCCGTTCTGATCGTGACGAGCGTCGTCGTCGGTGTCGCCGTCCATGTCGTCGTCGTCGCCGTCCAGCTCGCGAGTCGTCGTCACTGTCGGAGCTGTCAGAACTGCTGGAGCTGCTGTCACCGCTGCCTCCAGGGGATGAAGGCTGCCGCGCCGGTACTCTCGTCGTCGTTGTCCTTCTCGTCGCGCTGGGTGCCACCGTCCTCGCAGAGGGCCGGGCTCGCTCGTGCGCCACTTGCGGTGCCGCCGTGGCCACTGTCCCAGTCGTCGCCGAGGTCGTTCCAGTCGCCGCGGGCGTCATCATGCCCGTGCGGGTCGCCGCCGTCTCCGTCTGCACCGTATCGTCCGTCGTGGCCGTTCGGGGAGCCGTTTCAGTCGTGCTCGCCGTCCCCGTCGCGGCCGTCCGCGCTGTCGCCGTCGTGCCAGGCTGTCCCGCTGCCGCTGCTCCGGGTGGCGCCGTCGCTGTCGGTCTGGCCAGCTCCATGCCGTCCACGCGAGCTTCCAGGCGCGCCACCGTCGACATCATCAAGTGGATGGCGTTGACCAGCGTGGTCATCTCCGAGTTCGTCGTTGCGGCTGGCGCGTTGCCGTCCGGCATGAGGCTCGTCGCCGGGTGTCGCCGCCGTCGTCGTGTCCGTCGTCGCCGCTGTCGCCGTGTTCGTCGTCGTAGCGGGCGCGGGTTGGCTAAGCCCGACGCTCGTCGGGTTCATCGTCACCGCGTCCGGGTGCTCGTCGCCGCCGACTGCGTCGTCGTCGTTGTGGCGGTAGCTGCCGTCGTGGCCGTGTACGCGGTGGAGGTCGCCGTCTGCGCGGTCCTCGGCGGTGTTGCCGGGGGCATCCCTGCTGGTCCTTGGGAGCGCGTGATCACTCCGGGAGGCGTCGCTGGAGCCCTTATCATTGCGTTCGTTCCGTCCGTAACCGAAATCACAAAACTGTTCGTAGATCTTCGTCAAATTACGCCCCTGTATGACCACCATGCAACGTGTCTTCTTCTTTCCCCTGCACGCCGGGGTTGGTCGACACGGTGCCGATTTGCGCCAAAGTCCGTCTGGCCGTCAGTGGACAACTCAATCCACCGCGCCGGCGTGTGCCTCACTGACACACTACCAATTTTATTTAGCGTCCTGCCAATTCAATGAACTACGACTAGCTAGTCACTGTCTCGCACAAATTGCTACACCCAGCCACTCGCTAACCGCTCGTCCGTCCAGTTCGCAGTCGTTCAGCAACCACTTGCACTCTGCAGTGCCAAAACCAAAGTGAGCTCTCTCACGCTGTGAGCTCCGTCCAGCCCTCGTCCGTCCATCCGTCCGTCCGTCCAGAATCCAGCGGGTCCGCGGTCTTCACTTGCGTGTCGGCGGCTCGGCGGCGGTACTTCGCCAATTCCCTCTCCGTCGTGCCTCCCGCTCGCAAACCGGGGTCCTCCGGACCAGCCTCCGTCCATCGTTCGTCCATCCGTCCATCCTTGCGCGCGTCGCCGGGCGCCCACGTGGCGGTCCTGGCTCGCGTCTTCAACATCCGTCCGTCTCGTCCACCATTGCGCGCGTCATCGGGCGCCCACGCGGCAGCCCTGTTACAGTCCTATGCTATGGATATGTCCGATCCTACGACTACGTCCAATTCTATGACACCGTCCTATCCTATGGCTATGTCCAACCCCACGCCTACGTCCGATCCTATGGATATGTCCTATTCTAGGGCAACGTCCTATCCTATAGCTACCTGCTATCGTATGGCAAAGTCCAATCCTGCGTCTAGTTCGATCCTATGTCATCCAATTCTACGCTATGTCTTATCCTGTGTCGTGCAACCCTATGTCGTCGTATCCTATGTCGTCCTATCCGGTGTAGTCCTGTCCTTTGTCGTTCGAACCTATGCCCGTTGAGATTTCGTCCAATCACGGTCCAGCTCGTCTTAAGTGCGAGTGTGTGGTCCACACATGGCAAGCCATGCCGAGATGGAGGGCTGTCGCTCCGCTCGGCAGCGTGTCGCCCCGGCGGCCAGGTATGTCAACAGGGGGAATAATCGAAACCTTATTTGGTACTATGGTTACTTAAGATAGAGAGCTATGTGTTCCTGTTCTGTGCACGCGTGTCGAGTCCTGTGGGGCGAGGTACACTCGCCGCCGTCCGCCCACTTGGTCACGTCGCCGCCGATTGATTTGGAATAGGGGCAAAATGTGAGCGGCGGCGCTAGTTGTTTTTGTGCCAATGGCTGCAGTCGCTGCGCTTGGCAGATGATCATAAGGTCCATTCGAACTCACTATCAGCCAATGGCCGCCTTCGCTTTCGGCAGCTTTTGGGCCAATGGCTGGGCAATATAAGTGTTGATCGAAGCTATTTTTGCAATTTCGGGCATAATTTTTCGAGTCAGCATGATGGTGGTATGAGGCTGGACAGGGCGCCTGCGACGCAAGATCGTTTGGCCAAGCATGCGTGAGGCCAGGTCCATGCGCGAGGACAGGTTTGTGACGCACGAACGGACAAACAGACAGACAGGTTAGCGTGTTAGTGACTTTTAGTATACTGTACAAGTATTCGTATCATACCTCTATGCAGATACCTGTATTTAATACGAACGCTTAGCCCAGACTACCTTTTCAACTTCAAAGCTGCAAATTCCAAGTTCAATACTGCAAAATGTAAATTCAAAACAGCAAATCCTGCTCAGAGGCTGACGTGAGATTTTTATTTTGCATCTCGCCAACCGGCGTGTCCTTCAGCTTATGACACTCGCATGAAACTTAAGCGTGTGCAATGTGCACAGACGAAAGCCATGCCGGTTGGCGAGATGCAAAATAAAAAATCTCACGTCAGCCTCTGAGCAGTTTTGAATTTACATTTTGCAGTATTGAACTTGGAATTTGCAGCTTTGAAGTTGAAAAGGTGTACATGAAATGCAGTTTACGATTCTTCTTTTAAGTTGCTTTTGCACTCAGGCTCGTTTGCTTAATACATTTGTCCTTCCGGACGGATGTCCATCATCCGTTTATCTTACAATTACCTCATTACGGCTAGAAAATCTCTCGAATGGTGGCTGTATTGGCTTGCTCGGGTATATTTTCGGTAATATAATAAGAACAGGGAGCGCTCGTCCTCCGCAATCTTTAAATCATGCAAGGAAGCTCTGCATACGACTACATGTATGGATACCTTTTGGATGGTTATGTATCAAACCCTTTGATCGAGTCGTACATTATTATATATGTGGTATAAAAAATGTATTATATACTGTATCGCCTCGAATTCATCTTGAGCTGTTGGCGTATCAGTGATCCAGATTCATAAACCTTCAGTTGTATCACTTGATCCTCATACAAGCATTGGATCGTGCCGTAACACTGGATTAACGTGTATCATTGGTGAATATGAACCCCTGAGACCATTGGTGGTGCGAATTTCTTAAAATAACTACTTTATCAGAAATTACTACTGGTTACTACTGGTTACTGAAGTGGTTACTTAAAACGGAATGTATCGCGAGCCGTTTTCTGCACTCAACTTCAATTTGCAATCTTTTCATGTGTTCTACTACGCGAGTCTGCTGGATCTGGATCTGCTGGATTGCCCCCCGGAGGCCATGCTCGATCTGTATTTAACCAGCTCCAGGGTGTGCGTTTCTCGCGTTTCGGATGACAGAGGTGGGGACAGGCGCGGCGTGAGATACCTCGCTAAGAAGGGCTGGCCTTCGAGCGTTCGGTACTTGCAATTGAATTGACCCTGGTTGGGGCTCAGATGCCACTCGATGGTACTGGCTTCGGGCCGGAAAAAAGAAATCCCTCACAGAGGAGGAGATCTCTATTCACTCGCCTTAACGCCGTCATAAGACTCACAGTGCCGATGATAAGCCCTTCGATCGATTGGTGCAACGCAACTCGTTTTTAGCTGCAGCTTGAATATGGTACAAAAAGGCAATTGCGCTCCATGACCGAAATAGTTTTTTTTACAGGAAGGTGCAACCCAACGGCACGGCACGACTGCTCATCAGCGCTGCAATCTTCTTGCAGGGGCTTCTCCCCGCGGTCGTCACATTCCGCTTTACTCTGCCTGCCGACCAAGTCCGTCCCAACCCTCGTTCATCCGTTCGCCGTCCTCGTTTAACATGCCACTGATCAACGACCGATACTGCGTCATCCGCGAGCTCAGCTCTACACTCTACGGCTGGGTCTTCGCCTGCGAGGACATGCAAGGCGGAAGCGAGCCGGCACCCCCGTCCGCCGTCATCAAGCAGGTCTCGCTCGAGCGCATGGCCACCTTCATGCGAGACCACCCTGCCGACGGCCACACGCCTGACAACCCCATCGTCGAGAAAGAGATCGGCGACATCGTGCGAGCTGCCGGAGGCCACCCCAACCTCGTCACCTACACCAACTCCTTCGTGGAGCACCAGACGCTCTACCTCGTCATGGAGCACTGCGCCGACGGCGACATGTACGACTACCTGAGTCGGCGCCGACAGCGCACCATGTCCTGCATGAACGCGCTGAGTGTGCTTTCGCAGGTGGCGGCGGGCCTGGCTTTCCTGCACCAGCACGGCATCGCGCATCGGGACATCTCACTCGAGAACATCATGCTTCACCGCGGCCGCTGCAAGCTGGGCGACTTCGGGTTGGCTACGCGTGCACGCTGTGGCGGCGGTCGTCCCGTGGGGAAGAAGAACTACATGGCTCCGGAGATCGTGGCGGGCGGCTCGTACGACCCGAAGGCTGCGGACGTGTGGTCGCTGGGCATCGTGCTCTTCATCATGCTCACGGGCTCGCCTCTGGTAGCTCTGGCGTCGTCCTCCGTGAAATCCTTTCGCGCGTTCAAGCAAGCAGGAGTTGCAACTGTACTGCAGTCGTGGGGCGTTGCTCCATCCCTGCCTTCCAGTGCTGTGCACTTGTTGGTAGGAATGCTGGAGATCAATCCGCTCAAGCGTTTCACAGTCGAGCAGGTGCTGGAGCACGACGCCATGAAGGAATGGTTTGACTCGGCGGTGCAGGAATAGCTTGATACAGGACCGAAATACCAGGATACCCGTTGTCGATGAAAAAACATAAAATCTGATGGTGCTCAAAGACTTTGATTCAAAGTGACGCCGCTGAGCGCTTTGTGTGGTTCTTCACTGCGTAGAGTATCATACGAGAGCACTTCAGAGGCTTCGCCGGCATCGATGAAGGCAACCCTGGTGTGGAGCCATTTATTTGGGAGAGCTTATTCTCGAGGAAAAGACCTGAGAGCGCTGGTGACAGGTTGCATTACGTCACTTGCCTTCGCTGGAGGAAAGGCCACACGCGAGCACGCATGGTGAAATAGAATGAGACGTGCACAACACAAGTTGGGCGGCATCGCTTCGGTCTTGTTCTCGATCGCCAGTCGCCGAAACGGCCTCATTCGCCTCTCCGGCCCTCGCAGGAATTCATGCGCCATGCTCGGTCGCCAGCAGCAATCCGTGGGCTACCAACGCCGCGCTCGAGACGTCCACTTAGGCCTAAGTGCTCGATCGTTGGCTGCTGTCGTAGCCCAGAAAAGCTTTACGAGCGCGTCTAGTTCGTAGAGATGTAGTCTGTGTAAAGACCAGATGCTTAGCGCGCGTGAATCGATCCCTGGCGTCAGCCACGTCGCCGGGCCCAGGCCAGTTCGCGCTCCATTGACCAGGACCGATGCTTGATGCTTGCATGGCTGGCCAGCAGCGCAGCACGATCCCAGACAGAGTTTCCTTCCACAATCCGCGATGCCGCAAGAGCGCAACCTAAAAAAAACTTCCGGCTCAGCCCTTTCAAAGAGCACAAAGTTCTTGCGTTAAACGCGCCGTTCGCCATTTCACCTTTCACCGCCGTCCTTACAGCTCGCTAAGATGCCAGTCATCCACGACCGATACCGAGTCATCCGCGAACTCAGCACTACGCTCTACGGCTGGGTCTTCGCCTGCGAGGACATGCAGGGCCGAAGCGAGCCGGCACCGCCGTCCGCCACCAACCAGTCCGCCGTCATCAAGCAGGTCTCGCTCGAGCGCATGGTCACCTTCATGCGGGACCACCCTGCCGACGGCCACACGCCTGACAACCCCATCGTCGAGAAAGAGATCGGCGACATCGTGCGAGCTGCCGGAGGCCACCCCAACCTCGTCACCTACACCAACTCCTTCGTGGAGCACCAGACGCTCTACCTCGTCATGGAGCACTGCGCCGACGGCGACATGTACGACTACCTGAGTCGGCGCCGACAGCGCACCATGTCCTGCATGAACGCGCTGAGTGTGCTTTCGCAGGTGGCGGCGGGCCTGGCTTTCCTGCACCAGCACGGCATCGCGCATCGGGACATCTCACTCGAGAACATCATGCTTCACCGCGGCCGCTGCAAGCTGGGCGACTTCGGGTTGGCTACGCGTGCACGCTGTGGCGGCGGTCGTCCCGTGGGGAAGAAGAACTACATGGCTCCGGAGATCGTGGCGGGCGGCTCGTACGACCCGAAGGCTGCGGACGTGTGGTCGCTGGGCATCGTGCTCTTCATCATGCTCACGGGCTCCCCGCCCGTGTCGTTCGCGTCCATATCCGTCAAGTCGTTCCGAACGCTCAAGCAGGCCGGCATCGAGACGGTGCTGGGGGCCTGGGGCGCCACAGACGCCATGCCAATTAGCGCCGTGCGGTTGCTGTCGGGCATGCTGGAAATCGACCCGAACAAGCGCCTGACCGTCGAGCAAGTGCTGGATCATGACGCGTTTATCGACTGTCTCGGATAGGCAGTCGTTCTTCAGCTCAGCACACGCCGTTGTCTGTAAACCCCTCGCGACGGAATGAGGGGTGAATAACGTTGGATATGAACCCGGAGGTGGATGTGAACTTTGTCTTGTAAAATACACGAAGCCGTTCGGCAAGCCCGTTTGAGCGCTTTACTTGTGCGCCCTGCATGTGTGGGCGAACGCTGACGCTGAAGCCGAAGCTGAGCTGCCCATTTCCATGAGCAAGCAGCCAGACTTGGCTTTCGGAAGTTTGTGTTGTGCTTGTCCGTGGTGCGCCGGAGTTCTGAAAGAGCGCGGTGGTTTCCTTTGCGATCTCGCTCCACCGGCTCGCTTCCAGCAGAGACAGCCTTTGGACAGACCTTGACTCGCCGGCATGACTCGCTTGTCTTTATCGCGGCTTGTCTTGCCTCGTCCTGGTCGGAGCCACAGCGAAAGTGGTTTTGCCGATCACAACCGTGACTTGTACACAGCAGCAACCGAGAGCGCCATGTGCCGCGTGTCCACTTTCATCGCGCCGCCGGGCATCTTCTTCGGCCAGTCGACGGCGACGCTGGCCGATTTCCAGACCATTCCAACCTCCGTTGCGCTGCCGCTGTGCTCGAGCTACTCGACGCTCCTGGAAGCCAAGAAACCCGCCTTGGTCCCGGCGCGATCGAAGCGCCAAGCGAGACCAAGCGGTCTGCTGTTCATCTCGCACGCGGACGGCGTCACGTTTAAGGACGAATACTTTGTTCGGGAGGTGAAGAGCAGACTGGACCAGCTCAAGCGCGCGGCAGCAAGCCCCGACGCGTCAAGCAATAATGCCATCCTGGCGAGGAAGGCGCTCAAGTACCGGAAACTGGCGAACCGAGGCAGCTCCCTCAGCGTATGCTGAAGGCAGCGTCGGGGCTGCCCAACACCATCCTTTACAAAATATTACTCAAGTGCTTATATGCATATTTCGGAGGCGACGAATGCCTGCTGTGTACGACGACGTCATGCAGCTGTCCTATCGTCGCTTCCGAATGCAAGCGTTATGCGCGCTGCTCCTCGTGCCCGCTGCGAAGCACAGCGACTGCTATATCGATGTGATCTTGTTAGTGCATCGACGTTGAATGCTGGTGCAACGCTTACGACAAAATGTAGTCGAGCTTCATCGCATGGGAAGCCACGCGCGGCTTCTCGGCATTCTCCTCCACAACGGACTCGGACTCCGCGTCGGACAAGATCTCAGCCGGCTCCATGCGCTCCACTTCCGGCTCGGGCTCCTCGCCCAGCACGTGTCCTCTGATCAGCGCGCGGCCGAGTATCCTCTCGCAGTCTCGGAGGTCGCGCAGCACCTCCATCAGCGCACTCACAAAGTCCGGCGACATTTCGTAGGCCTCGAGCCTCCCGCTCGCGTTGAAGTGCATCTGGGCCCTGTAGTGCACATGCAGCTGTCTGCCGATGAGCTTCTGGATGAGGTCTTCTTCTGCAGCGGCGTGCGGGTACACGCTCTCGACCGTCCGGCGCGAGTAGCGCAAGTGGATCGTGCCGAACACGACGACACTAGCGCTGTCGTCGGCGGTGATCAGCTCGGCCGACTCGCACGAAAGCCGCACGGACGAGTGGAACGTGGAGTAGCGCTGCCAAATGCGCAGGATCAACTCGGCAGCGGGTTTGCCGCCGATCAGTGTGTGGGGCTCGATCAGCGCGTTGAGAAAGTCCTTCTGCTTGTCCGAGGACAGCACGTTGGCCGGAGCTCCCGGGACGCGCAGCCCCACGCGGAACTGCTTGAAGTACTCCATCACGAAGTTCATGGGCGATGACCCGGCGGCCGAGCACGGCGTCGAGAGCGCCCTCTGCGTGTACATGTCGCGCCTCGCTTGGAGCCGCAGCACCTGCTGACGCAGCGACTCGTTGTCCGCGAGCACCGCGATGTGCCTCTCCTGCTGGCGCTGGCGGAACTTGATGCCGCGCTCGCTGCTGGTCAAGGGGTTGCTCTTGCCCTTGGCTTTGCCTCGACGCCGCGGCGTATTGCCCTGCGGAGGGAGCGGCAGCGCCAGCGCCGTCGAGGTGGACAGAACGTCGAGCCCCTGCAGCTCCGAGGAGGCTTCTCGAGGTCGGATCGGCACGAAACCCGAGTGCGAATCGGACGGCATGACGAGTCTTGAGTCTTGAGGCTTGTGCGGCGGACACGTAGTCAGTGCGGGTGCTGCCAGGTGAGCCGAACTGACGAACGCAAGAAGCTGGCGTGCCATTGGCCGTTTGTCGTGTGAGACGGATCGCAGCTTGGGAGGAGAGCACCAACAAGCTGTACGCTCAGTCTAAGGCGAGAAGCAAGTGACTACCGGAGGCAAGTTGCTAGTGGCAGTGGACAAGAATATGGGGCTGCATCGGCGGGACAGCGGTGTGTCGGAGTTGAAGTTTTCTCCAGAGCAACACCACAGACAAAGCATTTGAATCCAACAAAGATCTCTCGTTCATGGCAACTCGGCGGAAGTTTGTCGATTGTGCTTTCCTTCATTAACATTATCAGGCAACGACAATTGCGCCGCGTTAGTTCTCATCTGTGGTGGATTCGAGACGGATGCGGGCCGATGGCCGCTTTCCTCTTCGACACCCTCGGCTATGCGAATCCTTGTTGGATTTCATTTTTCAAACGAATTTTCGAACGTAGTTCTTGTTCTATCGACCTTTCATATTAATAATAATATCACCATACTATTTCGATTCTAACAAAAAGTGCACCAATTTTCGATAGCTGGGCTTCATGGATTTATTTCTGGGCCAATCACTATCCGCGTATAATCAAATAATCTGATCTTCCGCTGCAAATATGTTGATAGCATTAGTTTGTTTTGTTCTCTGGACTTTCATTCGGAATTCATAATGTATACCCTGCTGAATTCGGTGGCATCATTTTCTGAAAACTACCACACGATCACTCAATATCACATACCCTTAGAGATGCAACATCGGCACCTAAATGTTGACCCATCCATAAAAATTGGAAGTAAAAAAACTGTAGGTGATGATAGCGACTGAAATCCTATGTTGCCTGTAAAAAACTATTCGTTCGTTCGCGCAACATTTTTGATTTCATCTGCTTTCGGCCATCATGAAACGCTTGGATTGCCCTCCATTTTTCCATCGCTAACGAATTCCGGGATGCGGGCGGAGCTTCCATCTTCGCGCAAGGTTCTTGATTACTTTGTTAGGGTTCGAGTAGCTGGTGCACTCGGCACGAATCCGAGAGTACGTAGATGAAGAGCAGGAAACAAGCAGCCCGAAATAGTCAAGGTGTTCCGGTTGCGTAGCTAGGGCGTAGATGACCTTGAATGTGTGAAAGGTATGCTGCCTGAGCTGCTTCGGCTAAGATGATCGCTTCAATTGGCTAAACTATGATACACCTGTGCTACGGAAGCTTCGACACGCTAAAATGAACAGTTAAAGTAAAATCCAGATCTGTTACGTGCGAAGCTGCGGCTTTATCGTAACTCAGTCAGTACAAAGCAATATTAGCTGAGGGTAAAGTTCTACGGTGCGCTGCTCCATCAAACAACTGCGAAGTTCCTCAAACAAGGCAGACTGAGTCACTTTCAAAACGAGGTTTAATGAGCTGTGAGGGTTGAAACAGAAGATGCTTTGGGCTTCTGATTGGGAGAGGTGATTATGTATGTGGACAACATTAAGCCTCAAGCGATAGACCAGAAGTAAGTTCGCTCGAGAAATATTGTGAATTCCATCCATATATAGGAACCGCCCTATTTTTTTAGAGATCTTGGCCAATTGCATCAATCGCCCACTTACAATTCCCAAGTTATATTTGTCAATCGCGCAGTAGGCCCATAGTCGTACTTAACAGGAGGATAGTCGGCGGGGCGATTGTTGAGCGATCGATTCAACCGATGGTTCGAGAAATTTTTGAGTAGAACCCACTCTTGTTTGATTTCATTTTTCGAACCACAGTATCGTTCGAAAAATGAAATCAAACAAGGATTTTCGAACGTAATCTCGATTAAAAACGGCGACAATATCTGATTAAATCGAAAAACGGATCACCAGCACAACGTGGGTGTACCATTTTAGGGGCACATCGAGGGCTCAACTTCAGGTGGTCCTCCTGTATCCACTTGGCGACGTGCCATCCTACCGAAACACCAAATGCTTATTGCCCTCCTCTCTATTGCCGTCTCCACTTACCAGTCTACGCCTGCTGGGCCTTGGCATCACGCAGAGCCACTGCAATGGGCGCGCTCATCGCTATGGAACTGACTGCAGTCACCAACTAGATTGCATAAAACGAAAATAATTGCCCTAACCAACAAAGTCGCCGGCCCTCGGCGGGCATTTTACGAGAAGGGGATCATCTACGAAGTTCTTGCGATTTGGAACCCGAACTGACCGAAAGTGGAGCAATTCACATCACATACACATAATGCTAAGTGGCGTACACAAATATTTTCAAACGCCAAAAGAGTAAGTCTGTGGTGGCGAAAGCTTCGCCACGATCGCCCCTGCTGCTGCACGACACCACTGCCCTGCTGCTGCTGGGAGAAGACTGCATTGCAGAGAGCTTGTGCTAGCACATAAGCCATGAACAGCGTGCGTCCAAGAACGGTATGACTGTCAAGGGCACAAAGCGAGGTGGAATAGTGCTGCTGTATATGTGTGATCGATGGTAAGTGGACCGCGGTGTCAGCGGGTATGCGTTCAGCTTTGTCGCTAGCCGCTACAGCTCTGGTTCTGTAAATGGCATCGATCTAGTTCTCGGTTTCTCACCGGGGAGTTCTTAATAGAAGTAATCCGGTCCACCACGTACTGAGGTCTTGCTGTGCGGCGTTCAGCAAAGAAGTTCCCATGCATCATCGAGTTCATGCAAAGCTGCGTGTCAACTCAGCTACAAGGGCAACTCCGCCTGTATTGGCCGAGCTGGGGCCGCATATGCTGTATGCACACATGTCCTCTTCGTTCTTGATCGTCTGTGTCACCGATACTTCAAGCCCTGTGTATGCCACTTAGCATTATGTGTATGTGATGTGGATTGCTCCACTTTCGGTCAGTTCGGGTTCCAAATCGCAAGAACTTCGTAGATGATCCCCTTCTCGTAAAAAGCCCGCCGAAGGCCGGCGAGATCTAGCGCAGCGCTGCAAGACTAGGGTAAACCTAACGGGCCAGAGAGGTTTAGCATCGACGTGCGAAGCGAAGTCTTCGCGCGGCGTGCTAAACCTCCACGTTTTCCGGAAAACATTTTCCCGCAGGGGTTTTAGGGGTAGGGCAGGGTGATATTGATGATTGTGTTGCTCGATGTTGCTAACAAGTTGCTTTAAAGTTGCTATAGTTGGTGACTCTAGCAAGGTCCCATCGCTATTGCCCCAAGCGAAGCTCTATCCTCGCTCGCTCGCAAACGCATCTTGCCACAGCTGTTGATGACGACGCCACGGCTGCCAATCAGATGACAGTGACGTCGCCGCGACTTCACTTCACTTCTGCATTCCTCTCGAAGTAGCTCACCGTCCTGCCATGATCCGCCGCCGCAGATCCAGCGCTGCTGCCAGTACGCCGTCCGCCAAGCGCTCCGTGTCGTACTCGGTGGCGTTCCCGCTTCCCGTGCCCGGGACGCCGCCGGCTGCCAAGCGACGCCCGCTGCAGACGCAGCACCTCGGGCTGGCCGCTGTGGACGCCGGCTACTGCTGCCATGAGCCGACACAGCTTCACCTGAACGTGGAGTGGCGGCTGGACCGGCACGTCGTGGGGCGCGCGCTGGAGAACGCCACGGGCCAGCTGCTGTTCGAGGTGCGCGAGAAGCCTCTGTCGCTGCACCGCCAGCGCTCGCTGCTGGACGCGACCGAGGTGCCAGTGGCCACGATCCGCATGAGCGCCTTCCGCCGGCGCAAGGCCACGTACTCGGCCTTCCCGCGCGTCGAGTGCTCGAAGAATCCGGCCTTCAAGTTCACCATGGCGCACAGCCGGCTGGAGATGACCTTCACGGACATCATGACGGGCGAGGCCTGTCGCCTCGGGTCGAACGGCGAGCAGGGCGACATCGAGATCTGGCTGCAGCGAGGGCCCGCGGACGACACGGCCAAGCAGCCCATCGCGCACATGTACCTGGCGCCTGCAGGCACGCCGCTTGGCTACTCGCTGGACATCGCCGAAGGCGTGGACGCCGTCATGGTCATTCTGGTGTGCATCGCCGTCCACGACAGCGAACCGGACCGCTCCTGGCGCGCGCCCAGCCCCATGTTTTAATCTATTAGATGGCAGTGGCGGTGCTGCATTGAGTCAACCTCTGCTGCTGCCGTCGCGGCAACTCGTACACTACAGATATCTAAGCGTTCAACGTGCAAAGTGCTGACTCACAGATACTTGTAGTGGGTACAAAACCCATTTGAATTGTGTACCCAAAAGTGTAGCCACTTGCTAGACGCCCCTCTGCCGTCCAGCACCGCACGCCTTCGGCTCGGATCACTCGCGCTCTCGCCGCCTCGCCTTCTCGCCACCGAACCCTTCATCCCGCCACCGCAGTATCCAGTATGGACATGCACGACGTCGCCTCCAAGATGCAGACGCTGGCGGCGCTGCGCCACTTCGTGGCCGCGTTCGACGCCGGCCAAGTGGCGTCCAAGCCGCAGCAGCTGCGCGTGACGGCGGACGCCGTGGTGGACGTGGCCTCGCGCGAGACGCTCTTCGTTGTGCAGCAGAAGCACTACTCGCTGCACCGCCAGCGCACGCTGCTGGACGCGCGCAATGAGCTGCCGGTGGCCACGCTGCGCCTGGGCATGTTCAACCGCACGCCCACCTACTCGGCGTACCCGCGCACGGAGCACGAGGAGACGCCCTGCGCCTTCAAGTTCACAGCCGACGACACCAAGGCGCGCGCCGAGTTCACGGACCTAGTGGGCGGCCAGCACTGCACCATCGGCTGCGACCCACCGAGCGACGGCAGCGACGAGCTCGACTTCTGGCTCGTGCGCGGCACGGGCGCCGCCGCCGACGTGCAGCAGACCATCGCTCGGATCACCTACAGGCACAAGAGCCCTAAGACCAACGAGCAGCAGAGCGTCGTGCTGGACGTGGCCCCCGGCGTGGACCGCATGATGATGATCCTCATCTGCATCGGCCTGCTGGACGAGGGCTTCGAGGACGAGCACACGGACCCACAGAAGTGACTTACCACCTCGAAGACAGTGTGTCTGCCTATCTCACGTCGCGCTGCGTTGGTCGCTGAATAGGAACTACGTACGTACAGACCGCGCGGGGCCAGTCATCGCTGCAGGAATGGCTCGATAATAAAACTTCAGTAAAATTATCACCGCACAACATTGTCCGGATGTGGAGCGCCCTATCCTGAAGATAATTTGTGCTCTTCAAGCGGCGCCACCACGACCATCGGATCGCCCTGCATAGGAATTGGAGCAAATTTTAGCGATTCGCCAGGACATGTGGACACCGACTCTGCAGCCAAGAGGGGCATCGGGTCGAATGAAAATGCACTATCCAAGCAGCCAACCAAGCTCTCCTTGATATATCAGCTCGGCGCACACACTGCAGAGCACTTCGAGCGAGCGAGCGAGCTCGGCCTGCTACATGTACGTGTATCAATTACTCGTCCTGCGTAATGCCGTTGCAAAGACGATGTCACACGCACTACTGGCAAAGCACTAGCGCGACGTACATTTTGTCATGCTTGGACATTCGGTTCTGGGTATGAAAGCACTGCGACAGCACATGAGCCATGGGACCATGGCAAAAACCAAAGCAACGCGAAGCCAACTGAAAATCCAGACTACCGGGGCTGTAAGCTGAATGAACAAGGTGGCTAAGCGTGCGACTCAGCGTGAATTGTTCGTCCGAAGCAGCCGTCCGCGCGACTACCGGTAGCGAGTCCCGGCGTCGATCGAGCCCTGCGGTCTTTGGCTCCGCTTGAATTTTGTCAAACATTCGGACATCGAGATAATGAACCGTCGACAAAACTTATGCACGCCTGAGCCAGCGCGCGGACGGCGAATTTTTCGTCTTCTTGGGCTTGTTCACTGGCCGTGCTAGAGTACGTGTCGCGCGGTTCGACGCCTGCGAAAACGAAGTCGATGGTTTCAGGCGAACAACCAGCGCGGCAGCCGCCAACAACGCCGCCAATGTTCCGGGCTCGACAATCCGATCCGTCTCCGTTGCCCGCCGACCTCGTCCTGGTCTCCCCAACTATCGGGTCAAGCCACCATGGTGGCTGGTGTGTCCGGATAATAGCAAAGCCCCGGCTGAATTCCGTGTGAAATCCGGCTGACATACCGATCGGTCCTCTTTGGCCCGAGACAGTCGACGGATGGCCATTCTTCAATCTACCTCGAGTGTCTGAAGCTCACTTGCCGCATTGAAAAAGAAGTTGACAATGGGCTGCGCGTCGTCCTCCGCCATCCCCAAGCTGCCTGAAGCGCAGCAGCTCGCACCCGTTGAAGCGGACCTGTGCGCGCCCGCCATCACCACACTTCGCCTGCGCGACCGCTTCTGGGACGCGCCGAGCGACGAGGACTTCGTAGTCTGCGACGCCGAATGGAACCAAAACGTGTTCCGTATCCAAGGCACCGCGTCCGCCATGAAGACGCTCCGTGACCCGCACCGAAGACCACTCGTGCACATGAAGCGCGAACTCATGGCGCCGGTGCCGACGTACAACGTCTTCGACGCCAAGGCCTCAGCAGCCAAGCTCTTCTCCATCAAGGCTCTACCCAAGCTCCACGTCGAGTTCCAGAGCCCCGCCACGGGCGAGAAGTGCCGCATCGGACTCACCGGAAGCTGGGCCAAGCGCCAAGCTTCGATTTGGATGGAGCAGGGCCGCAAGGGCTCGCGCACGACCATCGGCAGAGTCTTCCGCTCGTCCGTCAGCCGCAGCTCGGTCGCCACCGCTCGCAGCTCCTCCTTGTCCAGCAGCCAGTCAGACGACGAGTACTTCCTCGCAATTATGGGTGGCGTGGACATGGCACTCATGGTGCTGATCTGCATCGCGCTCGAGCAGGCGCACACCGAAAAGTGGTAAGCTGTGCGCACCATCAACCACCGCGAGAACATAGGTTATTACCATATAGTCGCGCACTCTGTAGCGAGACGCAGACAAGTATTTATCCAGAAACAGACCGACGTACTACGAGATAACCAAGCGTAAATCCTTGTTCTTGGCGTACTTTTATTGAGTAGCAGCATCGTGAACAATTGTCCGGATAACCTCGTTGTGCGGATAGCGCTTTTCCAGACCGAGGGCCGCATATTTGTTGGCTACTTGGTCGAATCGCTCAAGACGGAGGTAGCTCATCAGGTAGCGCTCATAAAAGTCGTCGCGGAGTTTAGCGCGGTTGTTCTGCGATAGCTTTTCAAGCAGCTTCTCGCCGACACGAGCGTTGGCTTCGAACTTCCCCCGAAGCTCGTTCGCTCCCATCATCTTGAGAATCGTGTTGATCGGCACGCGGGACACGCCAAGCTCCAGCAGGTAGTCCACCAAGAACTCGCACTCGTCGTCCCATTGGTGTTTTACACACGTTTCCAACAGGAGATGCACCAGAAAGCCCTGGCCGTTTAACACCGACGAATGCTCTCCCCAGAACTTGAGCGAGTTCTCCACAGCAGCGTGGGGCGACATCTTCTTCTGCTTCATATCGTAGTCCAATAGAGTTTCTACAGCAAGCCGCAAGACCACGGCGCCGCCTCTCGAGCGGGTAGATTCCATCAGGTCCAATACTTTAATGAGAGTAGGCACGGCTTGGCGGTGCTTGAGCATTTCCCACAGCATCATGTTGAGCAAATCCACTTCGGCGTCCTTGTTCAATGCTGGGATATTCGACTCCAGCACCGCGTCGCCTAACGACAGTCCGGTGCTGCTGGAGTTGTTGAGGAAGATGGCGTCTTCATACGCTTTTACCTCATCAAGTAGCGTCTCCGAGGTCGAATACTCGTCGTCGTAGCTAGCCCAGCAGAAGCGCATCATCTCGAGCGCAGTGGAATCAGGGACGCGGCAGGCTGCACGCAGCGCTTGGCGGAAATTGGCCTGGTACTTGGGAATGCACTGGCGCAGGAAGCTTTTGAAGACTTCGAGCGCGAGGTCCGAGCGGTTCATATTCAAGCTCACCTTGATCAGTCCGCTCCAGAGGTCGGGCTTGAGGATGTAGCCGCCCTTGTGGTACAGTGCCTTCGCCAAGTGAATAGCAGTCAGCAGCTCCCGTTCAGCGCGTTTACGATCGCGTAAGTTGGCTCGAATGGCGAGTTCGTAGCAGCCCAGCGGGATGACGGCGGCCGGGGAGCATTCCGTGATCGTGTCGATCGCTCGCCGCGCGAGCTCGCCGTTCTTCTCATTGTAGCATGCGTGGAGAATCATGTACAGGTTGGGTACTGTGCTGCAAACTCTCTCGAGCTGGTGCACATCGTCCTCAAAAAGCCGGACAGTCTTCTTGGGCTGCTTGAGCGCCGCCAGCGAACGGAGGTAGCACGAGTACACGGAGCGCGGCAACTGCGTGACGAGCGCGATCGGCGCCAGCTTCCCCTCTGACTTGGCCTGAGCTGGATCGTCCTGCTGCTCGTCATCATCCGCCACCTTGGCAGCTTCCCGGAGCTGGTGCTCCTGCAGCCACGCGCTCCGGTCGCGGCCGTAGGCCTCGAAGAAGGCCACGGCCAGCTCGTGCTCGCCCATCTTAAAGAAGGCCTTGATCAGGTTGCCCACCACCAGCGCCTCGTTGGTCACCACCACGTCGGCGGCGTCCATGGAGCCCACGAACATGGCGCGCGTGGAGATGTCGGCCGAGAGCCGCGCAAACACGTCGGCCGGCACAACCTGCATGACCCACGGCCACCTGTCACCCATGTCTTTGGGCGTGGCCAGCCGTGCACGTAAGGGGCCGTCAGTGTCCAGCACGAAGGGCTGGCATTGGGCGATGATCTGCCAGGCGGCTAGCAGCGGCTCGGGCGCCGCTACGCGCTTAATCTGCTGCGAAAAGCGGCCGAGCGCGTAGGCCGCGGATTTCCGCTTGTTGATGTCCACAGAGCCCTGGAACGAAGGCAGATCAGCGACGGCGGGAGGCTGGGGCCGCAACACGCGCTTGGCAGCTTGGCGGTTGGTTGGCGTAGGCTGCTTCCTGGGCTTGGGAGGCTGCGCGGGGTTTGGAACCGACTCGGAGCTATCGGAATCGGGACCTAGGCCTAGCCACGCCACGAAGTCGGAGGCGCGGCTCCAGATCAGCCGCGAAGACTGGCGCGCCGCCGCGGGAAGCGCGCGAGGAGTTCGGGACCGCAGCATGCTTTGCTTCCTGGCCGGAAATGGCTGGGGGTCAAAACAGATGCATGTGAAGTCATATCGATTTAAAGAGGGTGTTTAAAAGCGGGCATTTCCGGATGATCGTCGCCCTGCATGTTCGTGCCCCAATGCAAATGCCTGCTGTCTGCAATGTTCATGTTCATGCGGTGGCAACGCGTGCGTCTAATGGTTTGCTTCAATCGAAGATCCGACCAGATGATGATTTCGTACCGGAAGTCGACTGCTTTGGATCAGCGATGCAGAAAGTTTGGCAATGCTCTCGAGCTCTTCTTGTTTGCACCGAGTTACCAAACAATCGACGACTCGAGAAACAAGCGGCACGCGAGAACGCTCCGCCGCGTTAGTGCCGCAGGTGCGGTATCGACGTCGACGACATGGAGTGGACACGTCTCCTCCTCTTGCTGCTGCAGTGCACGTTGGTGGCGGCAGCGACTGTGCACGGAGCCCACGCGCTTCGACTCGAAGAACGTCGGCTGTGGTGGAGCGACTTCCTGTATCCGCGTGGAGACCAGAACTCGATCTTCCGTTTGCCGTGGCTGAGTGACAGCAACGACGATGCTCTCACCGCTAGTCGAGAGCAGGACATCATCGACAACGTACTGAAGCCTGCAGCGTCCGGATAAGGCGTGACCATGAACACAACCAGCAGCAACGACACCAGCAAACGCGTCAGAAAAGTCGAAATATATTCTTTCATGATAAAAAAGCTTGGTGTTGCTCTTCGCGGCAGGAAGGAAGGCAGGGCTTCCTGCTCAGCCACTACAGCGCTGTACACGGTAGCCGACCGAGGGTGACGACGTTCTCTTGTTCCTCAGGCAACGGGGGCCGGCTGGACATATGGACGCCGCTTAGAGCATGGCGTAGACGGCGGCAGCCACGAGAGCGAAGGCCGTGGGCGCCACGGTGGACGCACCGCTGCTGGCACTGGCGCTGGCCTCGGCCGACGCGCTGGAAATGGCGCCGACGGAGCCGCTGCTCGTGGTGCTGCTGGTGGGGGCGCTGGTGCTGGTGCTGGCCGAGGCCGACTCGGCGGTGGAGGCCACCGTGGAAGCGCGCGTCGGCTGCGGCTCGATGTCGAACTCGCTGTTGTCCGACGTGTCGCCGGCCCCGACTGAGGGGCTGGAGCTGCCCGAGGAGGACGAGGCCATGGCGGCGGCCGACATGAACTTGAGCGCCTCGTTGTTGTTGGACTCGGCGGACCGGAGCACCTTGAGCTCGGCCAGCGTCGCCTCGAGCTTGGTGATCTCGTCGTCGATGGCGGTGGCCGACGCGGCCGCGACGAAGGCGGCCAGGAGGAAGACGCAGTTGAGCACACGCATGGCGATGGGGGAGCTAAGACTTCGAGACGGAGAAATCGGTTGTGACCACCGCGTGAGGGAGCCGGTCGTCCGAAGCAAGAGAGCAGCAACGATTGCGCGGGTTGTCTCGTCGTGCGGGTCTACCCGTCTTTGGTCTTCCTGCTGTTCTAGAAGGGCAACAGCAACTTGTGACACACAACAGGCCCGGCCGCAAGTCGAAGAGAGCTCTCTCTACGGAAGACGTTGATCAGGACGTGCACCGAGCGCGCTGCTGCGCGGGCGCAGAGGATCAGGCAACGCCGAAGCGGCCCCGATCGTTTGAGAGCCTCCGTGCCCTGTTCTCTTCAAGACAGCAATGCGTCTTGAAGGCCGATGGCGTTGATCGAAATGAAGAGCCACTTCGCAGGAGATGATGGAACGGACAGCGGGCGTGAGCGGTGCGCTGTGCTAGCGTCGAGCAAAGGCTGTAATTGCACCGAGTGCTGCAGCAAGAACCCGACGACATCAGCAGTTGGGAGCGCGTCGCTTTCGAGGCACGCCGGTCTCGGGCCTGCACGCCTCCAGCATCGCCAGAAAAATCTCCACTCCAGCGGGGCTGCAAGTTTTGCCGCGACCCTTGCACTGCGATGAGAGTTGGCATAGCCAATCTCGGCCGGTTTGTTGATCGATCATGGGACAATATCCGATAGCCTGGAGCCGAAAACTACGGCGTATTGTGAGAGAGATTCAGACTAGTCTATTACGCCGTTATAATGGTTGCAGGATGTCTGGTAGGTCTTTGAGCCTGGTTAGCAACGCCGGTTTCCTCTGTTGAGTCCGGTGGTTGTACGGGGCGTGCCACGTTGGGTGGCTTCTCTCGGGGTTGCCGATCGAGGTGCTGCTGCAGGAGGAGCAGCCTCGTTCCTTGTATTTTCGTGTCCATTTGTCTGCGTTCTCGTTTCGCGATTGCCTTGATCTGCCGCATACTTGTTTCCCAGAAGGCGCTGACACTGCCATTTATGGTCACCTTTTCGCCCTTAAAAACGGTTTGGCTGCGTTGGATCCATCGTGTTGTGACGAAATGCTGCACAATACTCGCCAGAGCCTTTTCCATGCGGCTTCGTCGTAGTCGGCCGCGTCCGGGTTGTATGTCCGTAGTTCTTCTCGTATCTGTTTGATATTGGGGGAGCTTGTCTGCTGGCGCAGTTCACCTGGAAGTGCTGCAATCCGTTGACCCCCCACGTTTCCGCCGTCCAGCGGCTAATCATCTTCTGCCAGCACGCTTGGGCACATGGGCACTCCCAAAACATGTGCTCCATGGTTTCCTTAGTGTGCTGGCAGTCAGGTAGCTTCCTGCAGCTGTTGTCGTGTTCCCGCCCTTCGTGATACAGATTTAGTTGCCGTAGCGCCACGCGGTATGACGTCCATACTTGATACGTGGTGAGCTCGCGCCGGTGCGCCCAAAGTTGCGTAGGTAGTTGTCCCATCGCCGCCGCTTGCCACTCGCTGGTTTTGGCCACACCTGCAGCCGTTCGATTGCTCCCTGCAGGCCCGTGCTGGATGCCCGATAGTGCCGGTAGGGTTGTTTCTTGATCGCCTTCCATACGTGCTGGTTGGCGATCGTGTCCGGCACTTCCCAAGGAAAGCGATGGATTGCTGAATGCGCGAAGAAGGCGATGCCTCCTTTCTCCTGACGCTTGCGCAGAGTGTGACAGTCCGTTTTGGTCTCTGCTATCTCCTTGTTGTCGAGGGCCATGCTCCAGTGAACGCCGTCGCTCTGCTGGTCTAGTACTATCCCCTCGTCATCACTCATTCCGTCTCCTTTAGGGCTGCCTTTGATCCGGCCAGCCGCTATACGCCTCCACGTGTATGTCTTCTCGAGTTTTGGCGGGTGCCGGAGACGGTGCTCTTTCCCGATCGTCATAGTCCCGCCTATCTCTAGTCTCGGAGAACTGAGTAGGATGGCGATGCCCCAGCGTCGCAGTTTGGCCTGCGAATGTTGCTTTCGTCCTGTGGTTGGGATAACCATCACAAACGTCTTTTCACCCGTCCGTTGCAGATGAAGATCCGCTAGCGAGCAGGGCCTGATGCGCCCGTACGTTTTTGCGAGGAGGATCTCATCTTGTTGATCACGGATCCACGGGTTGTTAGCCCATTGATATGTCGGCCAGAAGGCTGCTTGCACTGACGTTGGCTCGAGAGCACGTTGCGATAGCGGCCGCGGTAGTTCGAGGACCCACTCTTCCTCTCGCGACCAACTGATCGCTTCTTGGAGCAGGCTGTCGAACTCCTGTTCCTGGTGCAGAGCTGTAGCGCTGTCCATTAGCCCATCCGGTCCTATCCACTGACCGATGAGCTGCTGAAGCGTGTTCCCCGGTGTTCGGCTTCTGCGGGGTAACTTGCGAATGCTCACCGGTCTTGGCGAGATCCCGGTTCCCCAGTCCTGCGCTGCCCCTCTGAACGCCCATGCTCGCCATGCCGCCGAATATCTGTCCTCTCGTTGCGTGAGCCACTACAGTGCTTGCTTCATTCGCTGGACCTTGCACGCTATCTCTATCGATGCTACGCCCATGCCACCCGCCTGCTTGGGTAGGTATACTAGCGCCGGGTTGAGCTTATGCCGCGACGCGTCCGTTGTCGTGGCATGCCTCCACAGAAACTGTTTCTGCAGGTTGTGTAGCTGCTTTGTCGCCCAATCCGGCGGTTCGAAGGCCGCTGCGGTGAACAGAATTGCCGGGAGCGTGATGACGTTCAGTATCAGGACGCGGAGCTCCACGCTCGTCGCCAGTCGAGCTGCTGTTACCAGACGCCTCTGCACGTTCCTAATCCTGATCGCCCAATTAGTATCCGTAAGTTCTCCCGTGCCCACTGCATACCCTAGGTACCGTACTGTATCGCCGTGCTTTAGCACGGGATCCCGAGGAACTATGTCATTGTCACCGCCGTATTCAGGAAAATCAGCTTGCTTTTGGTAGGCTGCACTCGCAACCCCGAGAGTCTGCCGAAGCGCTCGACGATCTCCATGACCCTGGGCAGCATGCTGGCCTGAGCCAAGAAGACGGTGGAGTCGTCCACGAACGCGGAGAACGTGTGCTCGGTAGCCTGTGTGCCCGGAACGGGGATCCCCTTGATCTGCCGGTCCTGTTGAATGGCTAGCACTAAGATCTCCGGCGCTAGTAAAAATAGCAGAGGAGCCAAAGGGCAACCTTGGCGTATGCCTGACACGATATCCAATGGGTCCGATAATAGGCCGTTAACCAGGAACCGGGCTGTCGTCCCTTGATGAAGTTTCTTGATCATGGCGACGAACTCCTTTGAGAACCCGAACCTTTCCAAAACTAGAAAGAGAAAGTCCCTCGCCACTGTATCGTAGACTTTCCTGAAATCCAGGAGTAGGATCACTTTGCTCAGCATTGCCTCCAAGTCCTGTTCCTGCTTTGATGTCGTCAGCATTGCCAGCATCATGAGGACTGTTTTCATCATTCGCCTGCCGTGTATGAAGCCCTGCTGAAAATCTCCAATAGTTCGGCCCATGACCTTCTGGGCCCGAGTCGCGATAATTTTGGTGTACACCTTGTAACCGGTCTGTAACAAGGAGATCGGTCTAAAGTCCATGGCGTTGTCCGAATCTCCCTTCTTTCGTAGTGGTATGATGAGCCCCTCTAGGAACGATTTCGGCGGTTCACCTCCTTTGAGGAGCTCGTTCCCGATGGCCACCATCGCTGGCACGAGCAACGCCTGCGCGTCTTTAAACAGGTCATTGTTGAGACCGTCAGGGTCGGCTGCCTTGTGCCGGCTTAAGGCGTCGAAGGCCTGGATGACCTCATTGGTCGTGATCGGTCGCATTAGCTGCTGGTTTCCTGCCGCTGTGACTCGCCGACTCTCCGGAATGTGAACTAAAGCATCGAGTTCCGCCGCCATCTTCGTGGTGGGCGCTGTGTTGTGCTCCTTCCCCAAAGTGGACTTCCATTCCGACCCGAAGCGATCGGCTATGGTCATCTCCCGAGTGAACGCCTTCCCGTTGATGCACTTAGTAGTGGTGACTGTCTGATCGCGCTCCCAATTGGAAACTCGTTTGAAATTCCACCGTAGTTGCTCGATTGAGCGCTCTAGCTGCTGCGCTGTCCGCACCAGATGCTCTTCCCGCGCTTCCTCCTCCGTGACCGCGATGAGCCGCGCTCGTGTCATGGGCTGTCCTCTGTTTTGAGCTTGTATCTTACGCACTATTGTGTTGCGCCTCTGGGTCTCTTGCCGCTTCAATCTTTTGATGCAGCTTACGCAGGACTTTGCTTGCGCGTCCCAGGTTGCCGCTGTGGTGTCCTTCCCCACACCAGCCTCCGTCGATTCGTTGAGCATCTCTTGCTGAATTCGTTCTGGCTGAGCTGACCGAATCGGGTAGGCAACTGTTAATCCCTGACGGCCTCTCCGTCCAATCGCCTCTGCTACCCCCCCAGTCCAGACGCACCCGCTGGTGGTCGGTCAGCAACGCTGGTTCCTCGACCGAGACCCATTGTACGTCTCCTATCCATGATTCCGGGACGTAAAAGCGGTCGATCCGGCTTGCCGCTTCAGGTCCCCAGTAAGTGTAAAATTCTGTCGGGTCCGGGTCTTCATCCACGTCGTCGACTGGGTCCACCATTATTCTGGCGTCGCCCAGGTGTCTGCTCCTCACCAAGTCTTGGGGAGCCGCCGATTCCGGTCAGCCTGACCGGTTGCCGCCTAGACGGTCGAGTGGCGGGCTCTGGACGCTATTGAAATCGCCTGCTATCACTACGTCTTCGGCGGTCCAGTCCCAGGCACCGACGCTGGCAAAGAACTCCTCTCGATCTCCGTGCCCAACAGGTGCGTAGATATTGACTACCAGCGCTTCGTCTAATCTGACGGCAAGCACCCTTTTCGTCCAGTGCTCCTGAAACGCTGGCTTCCCAGTTTTGGCCGTGGTTGGTGATAATAATACCGCTACTCCCCCGGCGGCGCTGTCAGTCGTACTCCAATACGACATCCGTGGGCACTCTGTGGCGTTTTGTTGACCCCACATTCGTCGCCAGTCCTCCTCTAGTTTGTCAGCTTCCTCCGCTGACCCCACGCACGTCTCCTGCACTAACCACGCTTGTGGTCTCTCCTTCGCGGGTGTCCGCCTCCACGCCGTCATCCACTCCCTTATACTTTCCTCGCGGAAACCTCGCACGTTTTGACTCTCCAATCGTCACTGCCCGTCGCTTGGTCGTCGTCCGCCGCTCGTCAGGTCCGGGTACTCCCTCTGCATCCCCTTCAGATATCGTAGTCGTCCGTAGACGTCTAGTGCATCCCCACCGATGATGCCGTTCGGTGGTGATGCCTTGGGCTGCTCCCTGCAGCCCTTAATAGTGATGGGTTTGCGTTTCCCCCCCACGCTCAATGGTCGTAGAGAAGAATCGCGCTACTGCAAACCAATCCAGGGGGTGTTTGGCCGTAGCATAGGCTGCCTTATACCCTGCGTGGGTTCGCAGTGCCTCTAAGTGCCTCGACAGACGCGCAAGTGCACTGTTGTCATCGTCGTCCTCCAGCCCTGTCAGGACTCGAATCTCCTGCTCGTAGATCACTGCGCACAGGAGGTGTTGTGCGAGTTGTAGTTTGTTGCCGATGTCGCACAGCTTGATCACCTCGTCGTTGCCGTACCCTTTTGCCCTCATCCTGATCCAGTCATCTCGGTTGTCTATCAATGGTGGCAGCCTCGATTCCCGCAATGGGAATTTGCTGCGCCAATCACCCAGCCAACTGAGCACGACCGGGTCGGTCGTTCTGGCCCGATATGCACCTAGCTTTGCGTATAGGCAGCCGCGCCTCCACCCGGCTGTCCATTCCTCCAGGACTTTCTCGCTTAATGACGTTAATAGCTCCTCGGGATAAGGGAAGCGTTGCACCATGTACAGCATCTTGGACGGCTCCTTTTGGACTGCCTGTGTCCACTCCTCCAACGAGCTTCTGTCATGAGGGAGGGGCACCTGCGCTGAAGCCGGCCAGTGTTTCCCTAGCTTCCGCCATAACTCCGGCCATTCATTCCGGGTCGTTAGGGTGTTCGTCTGAGCACTTCCTTCGTCGATGTCCTGCATGGATACCGCTAAGGCAGCTTGCCGCTTCGCTTCCTCCTGAGTCCGCATGATTTGCCGAATCTCCTCTCCTTCGATCGGTGTGGTTGAATGGTTCCTCTTTTGCGTTGTGGTTGCCTTAGGTACTCTTTCCGCTTGACTCGATAGGTCCAAAGAGCTTTGTGAGCTGAGAGCGCTGGTGGGATAGTGACGAGTCACTGTCGTGCTCCCACCCGATCTCGTTGTCCCTCTCCATGTTCTGGTCCTCCTCGTATTCCTCATGGATCATTCTCTGCCATTGAAGCAGCACCCCTCGAGGGATCTGATACCTTTGCAGCATTGCCCGCACCGCTGGATCCTTGGCGATCTTGGGGTCTAGTTTCATTAAGTCCTCGCGTTGTTGTTGGGTTAGCTGGCTTTCCGTGTGCACCATGAAAGTCAGCAGCTCTCGATACCGCTCCGGCTCCGCTTTGTCCAGTATGACCTGTATTTCCTTTTGTACCTCGTGCGCGATGGTGAGCCCGCGTAGCCTACTACGCAGCTCAGTCACGTCCCCATTCGAGTCGGCGGGGTTCCACGGCTCCTGAGACGCTCCTTGCTTGCTGTCCGTCCCCTCCGTTCGTTTGTACTCGGGTGTTGAATGAACAAAGGCCGAGTAGTGTTCTCCCCAGTAACGTACGACTAGTGGTGGGGTGCTGGTGGCTGCCTTGTCGGTCCTGATGGCTGCCACGCATTCCTCGACCTGTAGCGAGCGCTGCTGCCCCGTTTCGATGACCTTCCGTCCTCTGGTCGTCGTGCTGGGCTGGTACACGCTGCAGTACCATTGCTTTTTTTGTCCGTATCGAACTCTAGGACATAGATCTTCCTTTGCAGGAAGGTGGCCGCCTGCGCCAAAAATTCACTACAGCCCCACTTGTGGCGCGGCACATACACTAAGCGCTCCGACGACGTCATGCTGTACTCGTCCAGATACCATTTGAATTGCTTGAGGGACTCCTTCGGTTCCATCCCTCCCATCCGCGTTGGACGTTGATTAGCGTCGTTGTCCGGACGAAGTGGTTGAATTGCTCCGTCACGCTCAGGCGGCCTGACCATCGGATACCTCGTTTGATGTTGCAGTGACCTTCTCGAGGGCACGATCATCTCCGGCAAGGTCTTGATCTGCTAGCGCTTGAGCCAACGCCATGGCCATACAATTGCCGGAAGAAGGAGTTGCAACTGGTCGGATTCCCAGCTCCTGCTGAATAGCTCCGAATTCTGGCTGACGTCCTGAGAGCTCTGGCCCCAGCGGCATTGTGACTCCACGCGCCCGGACAGCCGGCTTCAACGTCTCCACTAAGGCTGTCCGTTCGCGCTGCTTCAAAGCCACCAACTGAGGTGCGGAGATGGCCTTGCTCGGCTTGTCCGCTACCAGAAACAGCTTGGCTTTGGCTTCCGCTGTGATAGGTGGGGGTCGTTTCTCGTCCTGCTCTGAGCCCGATGATATATCCTTCACGTCCGGCTGCTTTGTCTTGGCCGCCGTCCCTTGTTCCTCGCTGTCCTTCGTCTCCTCGTCCTCCACAAAGATTGCAAACCTCGAGGATGTTGGTAGCTGCTCCAGCGTGGCCGGATGCGCATAGCGCTTCGTGCCGTTGGGCCTGTTCTGCATGACCCATTGCTGCTTGGGTTTTGGCTCGATCACCTGCTGATTGGAGCTCATCTTCCGTCGCGGTTCAGACGTTTCCGCTGCTCTCGTTCCGGTGGTTAAAGACTCTTGAGGGCCTTTGGTCCGTTGCGGCTGGAGCGGTTGCACAGCTTCCTGTTCCTGTCTGTCCTTGGTCCGCTGAAGTTGCAGGAGCTTGTCCGCCGTGTCCTTGACCTCCTTCAGGCTCGTGAAGGGTCTCCCTAGATCCTCCAAGTCGATCATGTTTTCCTCGGCTGCTACCCTGCTGCCCTTTCCTCTCAGTTGCTCCTCCATATAGCGACAGCGCGCCATGGGGTGACCCATGTTGCCGCACTGTATGCATTGTAGGCGTTGTCCGAAGCCCGGATGCGTGAGGATCAGCGTTGGCCCGTACCAGATGATTCGCACAATACCCCTCAGGAATTCTGGGCACCCCGGCATTTTTACCGTTAGCTTCCAGACCGTTGAGGTTCTGGAGTCCGGTGTACATGCGTCCATATCCTCGAAGTCAATGGCGGCTTGGATGTTGTGCTCGAAGTACGCCGTGAGCCATCCAATGTCTGTAAACCGAGTTACGTTCTGCACCTCGATCTCGTATTCCTGTTGGTTTTGAGTTCTAACGCCGTTCCGGTCGAATTGGCGCGCCCATACCGGTCTAGCGTCGTCGTGGTGCGCATTGACCACCCGGTAGATTCGACGCTTGAATGGCACCATGGTCCGGTCGTGTTTCTTCGCCGTCTCACGGTCAAAGAAGAAGAAGTGAATGCTGCGTCCCACGTAGTTGTACCTAATCGTGTTAGTGACGTTATGCATCGTTCGTAGCTCATCCTGGTTGACTCGTGATTCCTCTGCCGCAAGGGATATGTCATCCTTTATGGCACTGGTGCTTTGCCGTGTTAGACGAATCCCTGACCCCGTGCCTAATTTCAGCACCAGTTCCCCTTCGACCTGAGCCTGGATTGTCCTGTATAGACCCAGGCGTTCCCGAGAATCTAACACATTGCGCAGGAATGGTGGCGTCTTACGACTCACTATCGTTCCTTCCGCTAGCCCACTTATGATGCACCATTCATCATTGGTGCCTTCCGTAGGCCGCTGCGGTTTCCTCCGCTTGGTTGCTGCTGACAGAGCACGGTGAGCGTTGCCTTTTCGTCCGTGGAGTATATCGCTGGGTTGAACATGTAATCCAGATAGCCAGTCGCCTCTACCTGCGGTCGGAGCTGCTTTGTCTCGGCAGCCTGCCCTCCTTTGGCTTTTGCTGTCCATTGATTCGATGGTTTCATCCGCGCCCATTTCTCTCGACTGATCATGTTCTGTACAATGTGCTTGAAGGACCAGCGCGTGTTGTACAGATCCTGTGTTAGCTTCTCTTCCAGCTTGACCCATTGCACGTAGGAGTTCTTGTTGAGGATGCACGCCTCCTCAAAAAGATGGAACAGCAGTCCTTGCTCGTCCGCCTTCAACTTGGGGTAACGTTGCTTGTTGGCTGGGACGAGTTCGTCGTCTTTCGCTACTGAGTCGTGCGCTACCGTGTAGAGCAGGACAATCGTTTTCGTCCAGGCTGCGTGTGGTGGCGCGTTGGGTGTCTCCCGCATTGCTGCGATCACCGCCTCAAATATCTCCTGAGGTGGCGCCTCCGATTCCGGTTCCCTTGTCCTCGCGGCCGGTGCGATGGTGTCCGTCCGCCGTGACTCAGGTTCCGGTGGCTGCTGACCTGCCTCAACTCCTGCGCCCCTGCCCGAGTTGTCAGACTCCTCCTGCAGCGGGGCTGCCGTAGCTTTAGCGTCAGAGGAAGACACAGACTCAGAGAGTCTCTAGTAGTATTGATAGCTTGCAAACTCTATACGAGAGTTCGCACGAGTACCTTAATATAGCTAATTTTTTTAAGGACTCCAAGAGACAGAAGTACCTTAAACAAGGCTAGTGAACTCTTAGGCTTCAAATGTGAACTGAATGTATTGTTCTTTATCGCGGAAGAGCCGCCTGTTGTTTGTATGTATAGGACTCACTATCTATCATAGTAGAGCCTAGTCAAATGCATATCCAGTGGCTGTGAGCCACCCACTCCTATCTGGGGTGACCCACGTAACATATGTGTGGAACTCACTTATGTGTGGCACCTAGCTTGTGTGCATCACACTATTCGATGTAACCCCGTTACACCCTCCCCCACCAGACTGTGGACACCACGTGTCCGCACTCGTCATCGTCTCGATTGAGAAATCTCTACGGCAACGGCCAAGTCGCTTGCCCTCGCGAGAGCCCGCTCCAGAACTTTCCAAGTTCAACGAGCACATGGCTCGGAGTCCGCAGGCGTCTTGGTCACTCGACAACAAGAGCGCGCTCGCGTCCCCGGCACCTAGTGCCACAACGTCCGACCGTAAGGTCTCACCGCGCCCCGCGTCAACGCTCTCGGTGAGAGAGTATCACGCCCTGCAGCAGCGCCGTCGTGTTCTTAGCTCCGAGAGCCCCAGCAGCGCGAACATGGTCCGCCGTGCGGCAGATGACCTCTTTGAGGGCCTCGAGGAGGGGGAGGAGGACGAGGAGCTGGACTACAACTCCGACACGCCGATGCCTCAGCGAGAGGACTCCCCGCCACCTGCGCGTCCACGCTCGCCGGAGCAGCAACGCCGGGGTCCCAACCCTTTCGCGAGACCACAGCACTTCGTGCTTCGTCTGGTTTGGAGACGGACGAGATCTCTAACGACCTCGACGAGGCTCAAGAGCGTCAGCTCGAGGGGCAAATGCTCGTTCGTTCGCAACGACCCGAGGCGCGACCGCTAGTGAGCTCTCGACGAGAGTATGGCTTCGTGCCGCTCAACCCGGTGGAGCGCTTGAAGCAGTTTGGCTCGGGGCCATTGCAGAATTGGCGAATCGGGCCGGCGGCCAGTACCAGCGACCAGGTCGCTACTCGTACTGCTCTCCGAGAGAGGCTTCTGACGCCGCAGCAGACCACTCCGCAGGAGTATGGGACTCGCCTGTCCGATCAAGCCCGTGGGGCTTCGGTCCCCGCGATGCGGACTATTCCGGTGGTGCTCGGTCCGGGAGAGCTCCTCCACGAGGACGACGCCCAATTCACGAACTGGGTTCATCGAACCCGCCGTCTCTCTTCGCTGGAGGCTCTCCAATCTAGCTTCGACGAAGCTGATGTGCGCTTAGAGCACCGGCTTCGCTTCGATTTCGCGAAGCTGAAGACGAAACGTCAGGCGGCCGCCTCCAGGTCGCTACAGTCCCTCGGACTCGGCTCATCTGCTCTTAAGAGCGCTGCAGGAACTCACCAAGGTGAGTCGACGGCTGCAGCAGCCCGGGATCAACGCTTGAGCTCAGCGTATGATCCCTCAGCTCCCCTGCCTAGCGGCGGGAAGCGTGAGGCGACCGACTTCGCGGTCGCGGGCTCGCAGAGCGCCTTCGATCGCGGCAATCAAAAGCGTCCACGACGTCAGGGCAGTCTTGCCGGAGGGGTACCTCAAACTCCCACGAGTTTTCTGAGTGCGGGTACCCACGCCACTTTACCAAATATTGGTTATGAGCGCCGCGTCGACGACGCTTTAGAATACGCTCCACATGAAAGTGGCGGTTCCCCTGCTCGTCGAGCAGCGCCGGCGGCGCCCGTGTCCTCGCACGGTGAGGAGCCTGTCCGGCCTGAGGAGCTGGAGAGCTTGGAGAGATCGCTGAGCGACGTGCGTCAGATCCTGGAGCGCCACGGGCGGAGGCTTGATCAAGCCGAGAGGGAGTCTGACACCACCGTGAATGAGATCCGCGATCTCCGGGAACGTCTCCAGTGGTGTGAGGCTGCTGAGTCGGCGACTCAACGCCTGGCGCGCCTTGAGCAAGGTTTCGCGCGGCTGGAAGGTCAGGTCGACCTGTTGCTGCGACTTCAGCAGGGCGCTGTGGCTCCGCCACGCTGGGCGCCAGCTCCTGAGAACCCACATGGGCCGGGTCCCGGTACGGTTTGAGCAAGCCCACGTAAAACACGGGGTGTGTGCGCATCTTCTTCGGAAGGTTGAGCGTATACGCTAGGCCCTTCTTGGCCACGACCGTGAACGGTCCCACGAAGCGCGGGCGCAACTTGGTCTTGAAGACCGCAGACACTGCATGTGTAGGTAGGTTTTTAGCGTTAAGCAACACTAGGTCCCCGACCTCATAACTCTCAACATTGCCTCTGCCTTTAGCATCCGCATGTTCTTTCTGTTTGTCTTGGCTATCAGCCATTGCGTCACGTACGTGTCGAAGGACACTTAGACGCGTTGACAGGAACTCGTCAACCTGTTTACGAACAGTGAGTGGGCTGACATCAGCAAGCCGATCGGCTATCTCTCCCCCACCAAGCCCAGGACCACGGAGTGGCAGCGTCAGCGGGACGCGCGGGTGAGTGAGGCCGTTCACATAGAACGGAGTGTAGCCCGTGGAGGCATGCACAGCGTTGTTCAACGCAAACTCGGCGAGTGGAAGCATAGCGCTCCAACGCTTCGGCGTTTCAGCGCAAATGCTACGAAGAATGTCTTCGACAACGCAATTCACGTGCTCAGTCTGACCGTCGGTCTGCGGATGGTCCGCTGTGGACATGTCCAACTTGGTGCCAAGCACCTTAAAGACAGCGTCCCAAAACTTCCCAGTGAAGCGGGGGTCTCGATCAGAGACAATCGATGCGGGCAGACCGTGTTGGCGGAAGACCCGATCGAGAAACAGCTTCGCTGTCCCTTCACCGTCCACGGTGTCCGGCACAGCCGCTAGATGAGCCATCTTGCTCAGACTGTCAACGAAGACCACGATGCCCGTGTTACCTTCCGAGTCCTTTGGAAGGCCAAACACAAAGTCCAAACTCATGGACTCCCAACACCCAGAGGGTACAGGCAAGCTTGCCAGCGGCGCGGCCGCATGCGGTGAGGGCTTCACCCTCTGACACGTCTCACACGTGCGCACGTACGTGCTCGTCCACTTGTACAGCTTGGGCCACCAATAGGTCCGGCTCACAGAGCTGTAGGTCTTCTCGCGACCGAGGTGGCCGCCAAGCGGTGTATCATGCCTCGTAGAGGATACGATACTTCAAATCCTCGTCATGAGGGACCACGACTCGAGGAGTGTCCTCCGCACTCGTGCTGTAGTACAGCAGACCGTTAGCGACGGAGTAACGGTGCAGGCTCGCACGCAAGCGCGCCGACAATTTCTTGTCCGAGTTTTCAAACTCCTTGCTCCCAAGAGCACGTAACAGGGCGACACACATGTCATCGCGCGCATACGCAGCGCGGACCAGTCCAGGACTGGAGAGGTCACCATGGTGACATGAGCAAGCTCATAGTCTGGTCGACGGGATAACGCGTCCGCAAGACCATTCTGCCTTCCAGGCTTGTACTTCACCTCGAAGTTGTACTCCGCGACGAAGGACAGCCAACGGGCCATCCTTGCGAGAGATGAGGCGACTGGGTCGCAGTGCGTAGTGACGCATGATCCGTGAAGATCACAAACGGCTTTCAGCCAAGCAGGTGAACCCTGAATTTGACGAGAGCATACTTCATCGCAAGTAGCTCTTTGTCATGAACTGGATAGTTCTTTCTGCAGCCTTAAGCTGGCGAGACTCAAACGCAATCACGCGTTCTCGCCCTCCGGCGTCTGCTTGAAGCAGAGCACTGCCGATGGCAAAGTCAGATGCGTCACAGACGACACTGAAAGGACGATCGGGGTCTGGCAACGCCAAGATCGGCGCGTGCAGGAGACTCTCCTTGACCGCCACGAAAGCATCTTGATGCTCGGTGTTCCAACACCAGTCCGCGTCCTTCTTAAGGAGATTGGACAATGGCCGAGCCATATCATCATAGTTCTCGCTGTACTTGTGCAAGTAGTTGGCGAGGTCAAGCCACTTACGTAAGTCCTTCTGGTTCTTTGGAACTGGCCAGTCGACAATGGCCTTGACCTTAGCAGGATCTGCTCGATGGCCTCGCTTTCCAACAAAGTATCCTAAGAAAGGAATCTCTTCAGCACCGAAGATGCATTTGGATGCGTTAGCGTACAGCTTGTTGGTGCGCATGCACTCGAGCACTGCTCGCAAGTGGTCAATGTGGTTCTCCACGTCAGACCGACCGTGCTCCGCACGACTATGGACGAAGATGTCGTCGAAGATGTCTGTGCATACGCCCGCAGGGGCCTGAAGAGCTGCGTCACCAGACGATTGAACGTCGCAGGCGCGTTCGACAGCCCTTGGGGCATGACTAGCCACTCCCAGAGCATACCGCTCGGAGTGCTAACCGCTGTCAGCGGAATGTCACTCGCTCGCATGAGCAGTTGGTAATAACCATCGACAAAGGTCAAGCGCGCTGTACATGGTACAGCCGACCATGTTATTCTGCATAACATCCTTTCTAGGAATCGGCGTTTGCGCCGGAATGGTGGCCGCATTGAGCATTATTGAAATCATGAACGATGCGCCACTTGCCATTAGGCTTTCTGACACAGAACGTTGGCGTTGAGTGCGGAGACTTGCTCTCACGCACCATGCCCGCAGCGTGCTTGGCACTAAAGAACGCGTCAATGCCGTCACACTGCTCTTTCGGTAAGGGCCACTGCCGTGTTACGCAGTATTTGGTTCTGGGAACCAGGTCAAGCTCATGACGAACGCCTCAATCAGGAGGCAAGCCAGTCGGCGCGTCATTGGAGACCACATCCTGGAATTCCTTAACCAAAGGATAGAACGGATCCGATGGGTCCTTCAGGATCGAAGATCCGCTTCGTGCACTGAGTGCCTCCTTCGTGTCCTCAAGGACAGCTTCGTCCATAAGCGACGAGGAGTTCAATTCCTCCTCCGGTCGTATCATGACCACTTCGGCGAGCGCGCCAGCCTTTAAGGCATCCCCAAAGTCGGGAATGGACATCTCGTCCAGCTCTAGCAGAGCAGCCACCGTCGGGATAGCCTCGAGGCTGACGTTGCCCTCGGCTTCACCAGTCACTCCATCAACGAGTGTGTATAGCTGCTCGCTATCATCGTCCACGACGGACACGTCCTGTACCAGGACCGACGCCTTGCGTCTCGCAGTCGCCATCTGGCGTCGCTGCCGCCTCCTCGCGGAAGCTGTACGCCTCGGAGAGGCCAGCGTTCAGACTGAAAGTCTCGTCAGGTGTCGCCACCTCTTGCTGCTCTGATTGAGCCGGCGTGGAGCCGCAACGCTCACAGCCCTCGCCCAGTGGGTTAGGTGCCACTCCACCCGCATCGTCAGGGTCCTCCCCTTGATGCCTCGGCTCACAGCCGACAACGCCATCAGTGGCATGCAGCGATGCTGCGCTCTCGTGACGAGCACCGCTCAGCGGGTTACGTGCCGCTCCACGCGCATCACTAGGGCCATGCCCCAGATGCCTCGACGAACTGTCGACCATGTCATTACCGGCAGGCAGTGATGACTCGTAGTCACTCGGAGTCTCACTCAGTGGGTTACGTGCCACTCCACGTCCAGCCCACGAGCAGTGCTCGGGACTCGCGTCGTCGACGCCAGTGTCCGTTAGCTCGGACACTCCAATATCCAGCACATTGACCGACTCGGTCCAGTGCCCGCGCCAATAGCGCTTTTGCTTCCTAGCAGAGGTGGGTTCATGACTCGCCAATGCTCCCCTAGGAGGCAAGCGCGTAGCGCCTAAGGTCTTCGACCGCCAGTCGATCCATGGTTCATGGCACTCCAGCCATGCCATGCCGAGGATGAGGTCGTACCTCGAATCCAGGTCGATGACCAAACAGCGTTCAACGCTATCGAAGTCCAGAAACTTCACGCCCAGGTTTACAGGAACCTTGGGCACCGTGACACGGGTCCCCGTCGCAAGACGGACGGTGACGATGTCACTCGAACGCGCCTTCAGCGCCTCAGCGTACTGCTGACTTCCTTCCATCGTGGAGCGCCGAGCATAGTTGCCCGACGCTCCGGAGTCGATAAGGATCTTCCATGGCTTCTCAAAGCCCTTCACGGTCGCTTCCACGACCAGCAAGCCCGGCTTGCATACACGTCCCGTGTTGTTAGAGAGCACGGTGCTCTTTGGGGCTAAGCCCTGCCGACCTCCTCCCTGAGGCTCAACAGAACTCAGTTCTTCTTCCCCAGCAGGGCGCCCCGCGCCTACTGGGACTTGGCGTTTCCCCGCCCCGAGCCAGGCTTCTGCTCAGAAGCGGAGATTCGGCTCGAAGGAGCCTGGCGCTGCTTGCGCAGCGGGCAACCCGGACGCAGGTGTTGCGTGCTGCCGCACACATAGCATCGACGGATGCCGATACGCTGCTCAGCAGCCTGAAGCTCGGCTTCCTCATCTTCAGCGTAGCTGAGGTCCATAGGCACTGCGCCATTGGAACTTGAACACACAGCTCAGCGCTTCGTGTAACGGGGTTACATCGAATAGTGTGATGCACACAAGCTAGGTGCCACACATAAGTTGCGTTCCACACATATGTTACGTGGGTCACCCCAGATAGGAGTGGGTGGCTCACAGCCACTGGATATGCATTTGACTAGGCTCTACTATGATAGATAGTGAGTCCTATACATACAAACAACAGGCGGCTCTGCCGCGATAAACAACAATACATTCAGTTCACATTTGAAGCCTAAGAGTTCACTAGCCTTGTTTAAGGTATTTCTGTCTCTTGGAGTCCTTAATTAGCTATATTAAGGTACTCGTGCAAACTCTCGTATAGAGTTTGCAAGCTATCAATATTACTAGAGACTCTCTGAGTCTGTGTCTTCCGCTGACGCTAAAGCTACAGCAGCCCCGCTGCACTTGGTAGCACTTGTAGTCAATCCGACACCTGAGTCTTACGACTGTCCCTCTGTGAGGATGGAGCAATTTGCCCACTTACCCCCGAACCAACAGGACGGGCTTAATAAGCTGATGTCCTTGATCGGTCCGGAAGGTGTGGCCCATCTTGCTTCGCAAGGCCCCGACGCGGTGAACGCGCGTCTGGAGGCGTTTTCTCAGTATGAGAATGCTCTGTTGGAGCACGTCCAGCAGAAGATGACTGCGGCCGCGGCGTCTGTGACGCCTAGGCCTGCATCGGACGATGCTCCACGAGCTAAACCGCTCATGGTGAGCGTCAAGACCTTCGAGGGCAAGGAAGGCGAAAGCCTTTTGCTCTGGATCAGAGAGGTCGAAATGGCCATGGCGTCCGCCATGCTCAAGACCGAGCAGCAGCGCGTGGCGCTTGCGATCTCCAAGCTCGGTGGCCGAGCGCGAGAGTGGGCCCTGACGTGTGGCACGTCTGTGGACACTGCGTTCCCTTCTTGGGATCAGCTGAAGGCCCAGCTTTCGCGAGTGTTCTCGCCGCCTAACCAGGCGTATCGCGTGAGGTCACGCTTCCTGTCTACCCGTCAGGGTAAGAAGGAATTGTTGGACTTCGTCCAGGAGTTGAGAACTCTTCTCGCCGGCATGGCGGCGGATCCTCTTCCTGAAGTGGTCGCGGTGACCGTCTTCATGGAAGGCCTTCGCACTGGCGTGGCCAGGACGGAAGTCTTCCGTGTTCACCCGACCTCTTTTGAGGAAGCCGTGAACGTGGCGTTGAACGCCGAGTTCAACTTCAAGTCGTCGCGACTTGGTTGGACGGCTTCCCAAGCCAGCTCTTCCGGAGCTTCTGATGTGTCCAATGGCGCAGTGCCTATGGACCTCAGCTACGCTGAAGATGAGGAAGCCGAGCTTCAGGCTGCTGAGCAGCGTATCGGCATCCGTCGATGCTATGTGTGCGGCAGCACGCAACACCTGCGTCCGGGTTGCCCGCTGCGCAAGCAGCGCCAGGCTCCTTCGAGCCGAATCTCCGCTTCTGAGCAGAAGCCTGGCTCGGGGCGGGGAAACGCCAAGTCCCAGTAGGCGCGGGGCGCCCTGCTGGGGAAGAAGAACTGAGTTCTGTTGAGCCTCAGGGAGGAGGTCGGCAGGGCTTAGCCCCAAAGAGCACCGTGCTCTCTAACAACACGGGACGTGTATGCAAGCCGGGCTTGCTGGTCGTGGAAGCGACCGTGAAGGGCTTTGAGAAGCCATGGAAGATCCTTATCGACTCCGGAGCGTCGGGCAACTATGCTCGGCGCTCCACGATGGAAGGAAGTCAGCAGTACGCTGAGGCGCTGAAGGCGCGTTCGAGTGACATCGTCACCGTCCGTCTTGCGACGGGGACCCGTGTCACGGTGCCCAAGGTTCCTGTGAACCTGGGCGTGAAGTTTCTGGACTTCGATAGCGTTGAACGCTGTTTGGTCATCGACCTGGATTCGAGGTACGACCTCATCCTCGGCATGGCATGGCTGGAGTGCCATGAACCATGGATCGACTGGCGGTCGAAGACCTTAGGCGCTACGCGCTTGCCTCCTAGGGGAGCATTGGCGAGTCATGAACCCACCTCTGCTAGGAAGCAAAAGCGCTATTGGCGCGGGCACTGGACCGAGTCGGTCAATGTGCTGGACATTGGAGTGTCCGAGTTAATGGACACTGGCGTCGAAGACGCGAGTCCCGAGCACTGCTCGTGGGCTGGACGTGGAGTGGCACGTAACCCACTGAGTGAGACTCCGAGTTACTGTGAGTCATCACTGCCTGCCGGTAATGGCGGGGTCGACACTGAGTCGAGGCATCTTGGGCGTGGCCCTAGTGATGCGCGTGGAGCGGCACGTAACCCGCTGAGCGATGCTCGTCACGACAGCACAGCATCGCTGCATGCCACTGATGGCGTGGTCGGCTGTGAGCCGAGGCATCAAGGGGAGGACCCTGACGATGCGGGTGGAGTGGCACCTAATCCACTGGGCGAGGGCTGTGAGCGTTGCGGCTCCACGCCGGCTCAATCAGAGCAGCAAGAGGTGGCGACACCTGACGAGACTTTCAGTCTGAACGCTGGCCTCTCCGAGGCGTACAGCTTCCGCGAGGAGGCGGCAGCGACGCCAGATGGCGACTGCGAGACGCAAGGCGTCGGTCCTGGTACAGGACGTGTCCGTCGTGGACGATGATAGCGAGCAGCTATACACACTCGTTGATGGAGTGACTGGTGAAGCCGAGGGCAACGTCAGCCTCGAGGCTATCCCGACGGTGGCTGCTCTGCTAGAGCTGGACGAGATGTCCATTCCCGACTTTGGGGATGCCTTAAAGGCTGGCGCGCTCGCCGAAGTGGTCATGATACGACCGGAGGAGGAATTGAACTCCTCGTCGCTTATGGATGAAGCTGTCCTTGAGGACACGAAGGAGGCACTCAGTGCGCGATGTGGATCTTCGATCCTGAAGGACCCATCGGATCCGTTCTATCCTTTGGTTAAGGAGTTCCAGGATGTGGTCTCGAATGACCCGCCCACTGGCTTACCTCCGGATCGAGGTGTCCGTCATGAGATTGACTTGGTTCCTGGAACCAAATACTGCGTAACGAGGCAGTGGCCCTTACCGAAAGAGCAGTGTGACGGCATTGACGCGTTCTTTAGTGCCAAGCACGCTGCGGGCATGGTGCGTGAGAGCAAGTCTCCGCACTCAACGCCAACGTTCGGTGTCAGAAAGCCTAATGGCAAGTGGCGCATCGTTCATGATTTCAATAATGCTCAATGCGGCCACCATTCCGGCGCAAACGCCGATTCCTAGGAAGGATGTTCTGCAGAACAATATGGTTGGCTGCACGATGTACAGTGCGCTCGACTTGGTCGATGGTTACTACCGGTTGCTCATGCGAGCGAGTGACATTCCGCTGACAGCGGTTAGCACTCCGAGCGGTATGCTCTGGGAGTGGCTAGTCATGCCCCAAGGGCTGTCGAACGCGCCTGCGACGTTCAATCGTCTGGTGACGCAGCTCTTCAGGCCCCTGCGGGCGTTTGCTCAAACGTACTTCGACGACATCTTCGTCCACAGTCGTGCGGAGCACGGTCGGTCTGACGTGGAGAACCACATTGACCACCTGCGAGCAGTGCTCGAGTGCATGCGCACCAACAAGCTGTATGCTAACGCATCAAAATGCATCTTCGGCGCTGAAGAAATTCCTTTCTTAGGATGCTTCGTTGGGAAGCGCGGCCTTCGAGCAGATCCTGCTAAGGTTAAGGCCATCGTTGACTGGCCGGTTCCCAAGAACCAGAAGGACTTACGCAAGTGGCTTGGCCTCGCCAACTACTTGCACAAGTACAGCGCGAACTACGCTGAGATGGCTCGGCCATTGTCCAATCTCCTTAAGAAGGATGAGGACTGGTGTTGGAACACCGAGCATCAAGATGCTTTCGAAGCAGTCAAGGAGAGTCTCCTTCATGCCCCGATCCTGGCGTTGCCAGACCCTGAACGTCCTTTCAGTGTCGTCTGTGACGCATCGGACTTTGCCATCGGCAGTGCTCTGCTTCAAGCAGACGCCGAAGGGCGTGAACGCGTGATAGCGTTTGAGTCTCGCCAGCTTAAGGCTGCAGAGAAGAACTATCCAGTTCATGACAAAGAGCTACTTGCGATGAAGTATGCTCTCGTCAAGTTCAGGGTTCACCTGCTGGGCTCTAAGCCGTTTGTGATCTTCACTGATCATGCGTCACTACGCACTGCGACCCAGTCGCCTCACCTCTCGCAAAGGATGGCCCGTTGGCTGTCCTTCTTCGCGGAGTACAACTTCGAGGTGAAGTACAAGCCTGGCAGGCAGAATGGTCTTGCAGACGCGTTGTCACGGCGACCGGACTATGAGCTTGCTCATGTCACGATGGTGACCTCGTCGGTGACGGACTTGATACGCGCTGCTTATGCGCGAGACGACATGTGTGTCGCCCTGCTGCGTGCTCTTGGGAGCAAGGAGTTTGAAAACTCGGACAAGACATTGTCGGCGCGCTTGCGCGCGAGCCTGCACCGTTACTCCGTCGCTGACGGTCTGCTGTACTACAGCACGAGTGCGGAGGACACACCTCGAGTCGTGGTCCCTCATGACGAGGATTTGAAGTATCGTATCCTCTACGAGGCGCATGATACACCGCTTGGCGGCCACCTCGGTCGCGAGAAGACCTACAGCTCTGTGAGCCGGACCTATTGGTGGCCCAAGCTGTACAAGTGGACGAGCACGTACGTGCGCACGTGTGAGACGTGTCAACGGGTGAAGCCCTCACCGCATGCGGCCGCGCCGCTGGCAAGCTTGCCTGTACCCTCTGGGTGTTGGGAGTCCATGAGTTTGGACTTCGTGTTTGGCCTTCCAAAGGACGCGGAAGGTAACACGGGCATCGTGGTCTTCGTTGACCGTCTGAGCAAGATGGCTCATCTAGCGGCTGTGCCGGACACCGTGGACGGTGAAGGGACAGCGAAGCTGTTTCTCGATCGGGTCTTCCGCCAACACGGTCTGCCCGCATCGATTGTCTCTGATCGAGACCCCCGCTTCACTGGGAAGTTTTGGGACGCTGTCTTTAAGGTGCTTGGCACCAAGTTGGACATGTCCACAGCGGACCATCCGCAGACCGACGGTCAGACTGAGCGCGTGAATCGCGTTGTCGAAGACATTCTTCGTAGCATTTGCGCTGAAACGCCGAAGCGTTGGAGCGCTATGCTTCCACTCGTCGAGTTTGCGTTGAACAGCGCTGTGCATGCCTCCACGGGCTACACTCCGTTCTACGTGAACGGCCTCACCCACCCGCGCGTCCCGCTGACGCTGCCACTCCGTGGTCCTGGGCTTGGTGGGGGAGAGATAGCCGATCGGCTTGCTGATGTCAGCCCACTCACTGTTCGTAAACAGGTTGACGAGTTCCTGTCAACGCGTCTAAGTGTCCTTCGACACGTACGTGACGCAATGGCTAATAGCCAAGACAAACAGAAAGAACATGCGGATGCTAAAGGCAGAGGCAATGTTGAGAGTTATGAGGTCGGGGACCTAGTGTTGCTTAACGCTAAAAACCTACCTACACATGCAGTGTCTGCGGTCTTCAAGACCAAGTTGCGCCCGCGCTTCGTGGGACCGTTCACGGTCGTGGCCAAGAAGGGCCTGGCGTACACGCTCAATCTTCCGAAGAAGATGCGTACGCACCCCGTGTTCTACGTTGGCTTGCTCAAGCCGTACCGGGACCCGGCCCATGTGGGTTCTCAGGAGCTGGCGCCCAACGTGGCGGAGCCACAGCGCCCTGCTGAAGTCGCAGCAACAGGTCGACCTGACCTTCCAGCCGCGCGAAACCTTGTTCAAGGCGCGCCAGGCGTTGAGTCGCCGACTCAGCAGCCTCACACCACTGGAGACGTTCCCGGAGATCGCGGATCTCATTCACGGTGGTGTCAGGCTCCCTCTCGGTTTGATCAAGCCTCCGCCCATGGCGCTCCAGGATCTGACGCACGTCGCTCAGCGATCTCTCCAAGCTCTCCAGCTCCTCAGGCCGGACAGGCTCCTCACCGTGCGAGGACACGGGCGCCGCCGGCGCTGCTCGACGAGCAGGGGAACCGCCACTTTCATGTGGAGCGTATTCTAAAGCGTCGTCGACGCGGCGCTCATAACCAATATTTGGTAAAGTGGCGTGGGTACCCGCACTCAGAAAACTCGTGGGAGTTTGAGGTACCCCTCCGGCAAGACTGCCCTGACGTCGTGGACGCTTTTGATCGCCGCGATCGAAGGCGCTCTGCGAGCCCGCGACCGCGAAGTCGGTCGCCTCACGCTTCCCGCCGCTAGGCAGGGGAGCTGAGGGATCATACGCTGAGCTCAAGCGTTGATCCCGGGCTGCTGCAGCCGTCGACTCACCTTGCTGAGTTCCTGCAGCGCTCTTAAGAGCAGAGGAGCCGAGTCCGAGGGACTGTAGCGACCTGGAGGCGGCCGCCTGACGCTTCGTCTTCATCTTCGCGAAATCGAAGCGAAGCCGGCGCTCTAAGCGCACATCAGCTTCGTCGAAGCTAGACTGGAGAGCCTCCAGCGAAGAGAGACGGCGGGTTCGATGAACCCAGCTCGTGAATTGAGCGTCGTCCTCGTGGAGGAGCTCTCCCGGACCGAGCACCACCGGAATAGTCCGCATCGCGGGGACTGAAGCCCCACGGGCTTGATCGGACAGGCGAGTCCCATACTCCTGTGGAGTGGTCTGCTGCGGCGTCAGAAGCCTCTCTCGGAGAGCAGTACGAGTAGCGACCTGGTCGCTGGTACTGGCCGCCGGCCCGATTCGCCAATTCTGCAATGGCCCCGAGCCAAACTGCTTCAAGCGCTCCACCGGGTTGAGCGGCACGAAGCCATACTCTCGTCGAGAGTTCACTAGCGGTCGCGCCTCAGGTCGTTGCGAACGAACGGCAGTTTGCCCCTCGAGCTGACGCTCTTGAGCCTCGTCGAGGTCGTTGGAGATCTCGTTTGTCTCCAGACCAGACGAAGCACGAAGTGCTGTGGTCTCGCGATCCACGAAAGGGTTGGGAACCCGGCGTTGCTGCTCCGGCGAGCGTGGACGCGCAGGAGGCGGGGAGTCCTCTCGCTGAGGCATCGGCGTGTCGGAGCTGTAGTCCAGCTCCTCGTCCTCCTCCCCCTCCTCGAGGCCCTCAAAGAGGTCATCTGCCGCCCGGCGGGCCATGTTCGCGCTGCTGGGGCTCTCGGAGCTAAGCGCAAGACGGCTCTGCTGCAGCGCGTGATACTCTCTCACCGAGAGCGTTGACGCGGGGCGCGGTGAGACCTTACGGTCGGACGTTGAGGCACTAGGTGCCGGGGACGCGAGCGCGCTCTTGTTGTCGAGTGACTGAGCCGCCTGCGGACTCCGAGCCATATGCTCGTTGAACTTGGAAAGTTCTGGAGCGGGCTCTCGCGAGGGCAAGCGACTCGGCCGTTGCCGTCGAGACTTCTCAATCGAGACGATGACGAGTGCGGACACGTGGTGTCCACAGTCTGGTGGGGGAGGGTGTAACGGGGTTACATTGAATAGTGTGATGCACACAAGCTAGGTGCCACACATAAGTGGCTTCCACACATATGTTACGTGGGTCACCCCAGATAGGAGTGGGTGGCTCACAGCCACTGGATATGCATTTGACTAGGCTCTACTATGATAGATAGTGAGTCCTATACATACAAACAACAGGCGGCTCTGCCGCGATAAACAACAATACATTCAGTTCACATTTGAAGCCTAAGAGTTCACTAGCCTTGTTTAAGGTATTTCTGTCTCTTGGAGTCCGTAAGTAGCTATCTTACGGTACTCGGTATAGCTCTTGTATAGAGCGTAAGGTAATCAATATTACTAGAGACTCTCTGAGTCTGTGTCTTCCTCTGACGCTAAAGCTACAGCAGCCCCGCTGCACTTCGGAAGACAAAACTACACTTACGAGCAGCTGGCCCAGCAAGAGATGACAGGGACGATGACGGCGCCCAGAAGGAAAGTGGTAATGACCAACGACACCTGCTGACCTCACTTGCCTATTGTGTGCCACAGCGAACATATCATAAGCCTCATGCGGTTATACAGGAATCACGCGAGTGTGTCTTACCTGGGATAGCAGCAGGAAGTCGCATGAGGTCGTCGCGAGATAGCTGCATCAGCACGAGAAGCTTCTGGTAGCGCCTGCTGGGTTGGTGTCTGGTCAGTTTGTGAGCGGGAGCGGGGGGCGGTCCGCGGTCCGTTTTAGCTGCGACAGTTGTGAGAGAGAGCTGCACAAATCCTTCGCTTATTCTAGAAATTGCGACGACTTGAACAAAAGCAGGGTCCGATATATGCCGTCAAATCGGAGGGCAAAACGGCTGCAAACCACAATAATTATAGACGGAATTCACAATAACTTTGAGCAGCAATGAAATGCTTCGTTAGAGTCACCAACTATAGCAACTTTCGAGCAACTTGCCACATCGAGCAACTTGCCAGCAACATAGGGCAACATAATTATCAATATCACTTTGCCCTACCCTAAAACCCCTTCGGGAAAATGGGAAAATCTGGTTTAGCACGCCGCGCGAAGACTTCGCTTCGCACGTCGATGCTAAACCTCTATGGCCAAGCCGTTAGGCTTACCCTAGTCTTGCAGCGCTACGCGTTGCGCCTGATCTCGCGTGCCGAAGGCCGGCGACTTTGTTCGACCATAATTATTAGGGCAATTATGATCGTTTTATGCAATCCGGGGTACCTGCAGTCAGTTCCAAGTAACAAACACTGGCATCCAGGCGAGATCGATCTTGTGATGGATCTCCTGCGCCAGCCTCGCGCTTAACTGCCACAGACGATCGAAAAGCTTGCTGCTCTGACGATCAGGGCTCGGTGACGTTGAGGGTAGTAGTAGCACTACTAAGACTGCCGACTCGAGAATTCTAATAGTACTACTACCACGCTACTATCGTAGCTTCTACCAGGTGCGCTTGATTTTCCTCAAAGCGTTTCAGCTCTTGATGATTGATGATAGTTCCGCAGAATGGCGTTCGTCTATTAGGGTTCAGTTAATCATTTTTTGAAGTGATGACCCCAAGGAACGAGCCTCGTTCCTTGGCCAATTTTAACCTTCTCAAACTAGATTGACCAAGCTTGCAACATACACGGATAACCGCTTCAGCGTGCTGCTCCTGACCGAAGTAGTCAACCAGCTCCTGCGAGCTCATCTTGACAAGATTTTAAATGCCCCGAGCTACAGAATACCGGTGGACTTAGCGGAAAGATAGGGCGTGGCCAAGTACCAGAAGATGTAGTAATAGTAATAGAAGAAAAAGATACATGTACCGCAATATGGGCGAATTTGCAGACACTAATGGCCGAAGGAGAAAGTTGCAACGCAAGATATGTTGCTAATACTTCTACATATGGTCTTATTTCGTATGCCTTTGGCAAGGAGAATCCAGAAGTGAGGGAGAGCAAAGGCAATCTTGACATGGAGAGGCAGCGCCTTGGGCACGAGTTGACTTCCTCACAGTAGTCCTGTTACTACTAGTGGCTACTACTGCTATTTGCACTACTAGCGCTTCCTGAAACCATGCGTACTGCTGCCTCGATAGTAGACGTAACTTTCCAGTAACGCATATTTTAGTACTATCACTACTATAGTAGATATTTTGGGGATACTGTACTACCGAGCCCTGTAATTTCGATGCATTTCAAGCTTGTGTGGCAGTGCTGCCCCCAAGATGCTACGCCGACCGCCGCCCGCGCTGCACCTGGTGGCTCCGCAGCAGCGAGCGTTCTGGAGCCAAGCGGTAGAGATCCTCTCGCGCCTGAAGAGCGCCGCCACCAGCATCACCAGCACTGACGCCGACCAGGACGCGGCCAAATCCGCCGCCCGCGAAGATCCGCCGCGCGCTTCCAAGCGGACGGGCGCGTGGCGTCCTCTCGTCGCCGCAGACGCCAAGTTCCCCGATTTTCTGCCGACCGCGAGGTATGGCGAGGTTGTGGCCGCCAAGAAGGCCTTCAACGAGTTCACACGCGTCCTGGAGCGCAGCCGCAACTCAGAGCAGCTCCTGCAGTCATGGGACGTCGTCCGCCTGTGTCGGCCGTTCGTCGTCGACGAGAAGCAGGGCCTCCGACTCGCGGACGATGGGAATAACGCAGCTACTGATGGCTCGGCCAAAGCCGCTCGCGTGCTGCAGATGCTCCCGGCGGACGTGTTCGCACATCGCACCGCTGGAACCAACCGTCGCACGTTGTTCGTCGGCTCCCTCGAGGGGAACGTCACGGCCGCGAACGAGGCCGTGGTGGTGGCTCTACTAGTGCAGTACTTTTACGCCCTTAAAGACTACAGGAAAACGATCGAGACCTTCGAGGGCTACATCAATGACCGTCGACGATGGCTGAAGGAGCGGGCGGTCGCGGGAACTGAAGCGGATGCAGCCTCCACCGTGTTCACTGCCGGTGATGGAGCGTTCTTAACTTCTGGCGATGTAGAGCAGCAAAATGAATTCTTGGCGTTTGCACGGGCCACGCGCTTGTGGCGGCCGGCGCGCTCTGCGTACTTGAAGTCGCTCATATCAAGGGGTCGACCATACCACAGGATCGTGCAGTTTGCTCGAGAAGATCGTCGCAATCTGGAGACAGCGTGCGAATCCATGGGCAACATGGCGTCGCTGCTGATCGGTTGTCGCGAGGAAAAGGACAGCGCGTTGGCGCGCCTCGCCATTGAGACGATAGTCAAGAAGAACCCGGTGTTTGTACTCCCGCTGGCGTTTTACGAGCTCGCCCTTAAGGCTGCTATCCAGAAGAAGACCCGGGATGGCGCTGACCTTGATAACGCGCTCTGGATCGCGCGCGCGATGCGAGATGACGCAGGGTACGTTCTCCACCCCGATCTCTGGTTCGCGCTCTTCAACACGAGTTTGCATCTCAAGCACGAGGACTGCGCCATCGAATTCTTCGACATGTACTCGAGCAACTTGCCGTCACCGTCCCAGGACCACTTCCGAAGGGCGATACGTAAAGCGTGTCGGCTCAACCACCCCGACGTGGCTCTGACCATCGTGCGCCACTGGCTGGCTGCTGTGGATGGCGACGCTAGCCGTGTGGACGCCGAGTCGAAGTCCAAGGTGCTCGATTTCGTCCTGTCGGAGATGCTGTCCAGCGGCCACCCGGTGGCAGCCGTCTCGGAGATGCTTACCATCATGGAATCCTCCCGGATCGAGGCAGGCGGGCGAGAGCTGTACCGACTCGTGGCCAGGATGCTTGACGACGACAGTGGGCGTCTTTCGCCTCACGACGCCGTCAGCAAGTCGCTCGAGTTCTGGAGAAAGCATCGCGCTGCAGTGCAGAACTCGGTGTACCTGGTGTACGCGCTGCTCCGGCATTGCCTAAAGCGCGGTTGGCTCGACGAGTGCGAGTTGGTGGTGAAGGAGATCGTCGAGCTTCGCTTGTCGGGGGTGCCGTGCAATAGCCTCGTCAGGGTGCTGGATGCGAACGAGACGCGCGGAGAGTTTGAGCGCAACGTGAGAATGTGTGAGCTGCTGCTGAAGTCGCTCCCGCGTCCGGCGTTCAGGTCGCTGAACCAGCAGTTCTTCGAGAGCTACTTGAAAGCGCTGCTGTATACGGGTCGCTTCGACGAAGTGTGCGAGCAGCACGCCCGTCTGAAGCTGGGCATGCGCTTTGCGATGAGCGCGCCCATTGCAGTGGCTCTGCGTGATGCCGAGGCCCAGCAGGCGTAGACTGGTAAGTGAGACGGCAATAGAGAGAGAGGGCAATAAGCATTTGGTGTTTCAGTTTATTGGAGTTCGGCTGGATAGATTTGCGGACGGGTCACCTAGTGGACACTGGAGGACGAAGCAAGTGGAGGGATATCCGCTGGGAAAGCACGCTGAGTGACTACGGAAACAGTGGAAAACGGGAGGACACAAAATTGATTCGGAGCAACTCCTGGGAGTGGACTCATTACAAATGGGACCACATTGTTCTGCCAGCGCTTCGTCGATTCTTCGAGTTGAATGACCACACGGACGTGCCAAGTATTTCGTCATTCCCAATGGAGACCCAGTGGCCTGAGCATATGTGGGGGCTTCTACTGGGTAGCAAGGTACACAGCATACGCACTCGAGGCGCCTTTTCCAAACAAATTGAAGCGGATTTCAAGGAGTTGGAGCGTCTCAAGTTCCGCCACGAGGCGCGAGAAGCTGATGTCTGCACTCAGGGCGTGTTTTAGCAGCAGTTTGGACACTGCAGAGTTCCACTCAGCTTCACCGTTCCGTCGAATAAAACATGGCCAAGGCGATCGTGGGGTCTTACGCTTGGGTTTGTTGTCAAAGTGCATAGACATTGTCGGGTTCCGGCATCGTTTGTGGTGCCATCAGAGGCACCTTGGCCGGTGGAAACGTGCTGCTAAAAAGCGAGGTTTGCCTTACTCATTGCCTTAGCGTTGATACACCTACAACTTTCTCTGACTCGGAAACGCATTGTTTCTCCAAAAGCCAGCGTTTCTACTGGGGGAAGCGACTCCGCGGCACCGGCCAAGGAGCTCATGAAGGCACTCATAGCTGAATGCGTGGGTTGCGGGGCCACGACTGGCGAGTGCAGCTGATACACCTTTCGGAGCGATTGTCTCGACACCGCCGACGACAAGCGCCGCGCACCTGAAGGAGACGCTCGATTCCTACCGGTAGTTGCAGATGGGTGAATGGACGATTGAGGCACGACGCTGGACAGACGTCGGTTCTTCGAGGCCTGTCGAGCTGTTTGCGGGCGGCGTCTACGAGCTCGTGCCGACGCGTGGTCACGCGCATTGGCCCAGATACTCAAGAGCACGAGCACGCGCATATAGAAACCCTGAAGAGGTTTCCACGACATCGGCGTACTTGCCTTCACCATACTTCGCGCGATGATGAACGGGTACTCGTGCGTCACCAGCAGCGCATACAGGGACGTTGAGAGCGGGTGTTTCTTGACGGCCGCGAGGAGACTCCCTCGAGACAGCGCAATGTAGAAGTAACGAAACGTGATGATGAACGCCAGCGCCGCGTTCTGCTGGACGAGGCTCACGGCTTCCACTGCGACGTGCCAGCCTGAAATCGCATGCGCTTGCGTTGACGTCATGCACAAGTCGGTGACGTTAAGTACTGCCACGCTGGCGCCCGTCACAGCGAACACCTCGGCTGCACGCATGAACTGGCGCAAGGACGCCAGCTTGCATTGCTTCACGGCGTCGCCGGTGATGATGGCGACCTGGAGGACGAGCGTGAGCACCACCGTGGTGTCGGACACGTCGCTGAGTGCCTTGAGCGTGTGCTGGCCCACGTAAGCGAAGGGCACAAGCGCCACGAAGGAGACCCAGGAGCTGGCCACGAGGAACTGCACGCGCGGCTGCGAGAGGCGGTTGGACGCCGAGTAGAGACTCCAGAAGTGGGCGGCGAAGACGAAGTCCAGCACGAGGCTCACGGGCAGGAGGAGCGCACGACCTGCGGCGAGCTCCAGCTCGTCCATGGCGCAAGTTCCAGCAATAGGCCGCGCAAAGGAATTGACCGCCAGCTCTCATGCACACGAACAACAAAGTTTGCTTCAACTTTGAGAATGGCTACATTCCCCACCAATCACGAGCGCGCAAAATGAGGGGTCGTCAATAGAGTGCCAATAACCCGATAATGCTCAAGCCCCGCGCGTCCTTGGCGCTGCTGGCACGCGCGCTGCGGCGCTCGGCGGCGGCCCCCGCTGCATGCGTCTGCTCGCCTGCACCCTGGAGTGCTCTTTACCTGCCGACGCCGCGCCGTTACTCGTCTTTTACGCCCCAGGGCGGCCGGCCGACGTCCAAGACCAAACCGTCCTTCGCCATCGCCGCCGCCTTCGAGGGCCACGAGGGCCTGGAGGATCCAGACGAGGAAGCGAACGAGCACCTGTTCGGTCACAATGACGAGCACGAGAGCGAGGACGACGCGCGTGCGCGCGCGCTCAAGGAGCAGTTCCAGCGCGGTATGGAGAAAAAGCAACTCTGGATGCAGTCGCTGGTGGCGCAGGATCTCTACGGCGCCGTCGTCAAGAGCGTGGCCGACTGCTACGCACCTCTGTACGAAGCCATGGAGCTGCAGGACAAATGTCCGCTGCTGGCCGTGGCCAGGGACGCGGCTAAGGACGAGCGCGAGCTCGAGACGCAGTACCAGCCGCTGCGCTTCGACGACATGCTGACCAAAGCTACGGAGCAGGAGGCACTGGCGCTGCTGGTCATCGCGCAACAGCCAAAGCTGGCAATCACCGTCGTGGAGCACCGTGACAGGCTCGCGCAGGAACTCTTGAAGCGCGCGAAGGCAGGCGCGGGCGTCGTGCTGCCCGGCGCGACTGAGGAGGACGAGAACATCGTGACGCTGGGCACCCATCTCCGCATGTTCTACTCGTGGGCGATGAGTGCTTACGCTCAGCGCGGGCCAAACTTCTACCCCCAGTTGTTCGACATCTACAAGCGTGTGCAAGACGCAGATGTGTACGTGACGGCCAACATGAACGTGCAGTACGTGTCCACGTTGAACAAGCAGGAGCGCTTTGACGACGCAGTCGCCTTCTACGAGTCGGTCACGCGCGAGAATCTGCCGGCCTCAGTCTTCTTCTACCGCCAAATGCTGTACGCAGTGTGCGTGACGCGCAACAAGGAGGTGCTGGACTCGGTCTTGGAAGACATGCGTGTCAAGGGCTTCAAGCTGCGTGCTGCTGACTACCTGCATGCCATTCGCGTATACGACGACGAGTATTTCTTCACTGAGAACCTGTCGAAAGATAGGCGCTGGCGTAACCAGAAGAAACAAGACGGACAGGCCACGCCGGAGCTGGTGACGCCCAGAGATTCGTTCGATATGTGCCTCCAGCGGATTCGAGAGCAGGAGGACCACCCAGAGCGGTTCGAGAAGCTCCTGGATGCTTCGCAGAGCGTGCTGGCGCTGTTCGATACCATGGTGGACGTCGATGGCTTGGCCCCGAGACACGAGCAGCTCTATCCGCGAGTGATCACGGCTGCCGTGTACGCGCAGGAGTGCGAGCGCGTCCCTGAGCTGCTGGCTCTGCATGCTGAGCATTCGGACAAGCCTCTGCATTACGCCGGCGTCCTTATGGGCGTGAATGCGCTCTTGCTGCTAGATAAGCCTACGGAGGCGTGGGGCCTCGTTCGCGAGACGAATCCAGACCTCGAGTCTAATCGCTTCGGGCTCGTGAAGAACATCTTTCACTACTTGTGCTTCAAGAAGCGCGGGGCAGACATCGTGACGTTGCTGCACGACGTGGACAAGCTGGGGCTGCGCGATGTGTTCACGCTGAAGCTGATCAAGAGTATGGTGCCTGCTCTATGCGGCAGCGTGGACAGCGTGAGCGACGAGGAGTTGATGGCGACCATGACTCACTTCGATGACGTCTTCCGCGTGCGCACCAGCGAGTTCCATCTCGGTGTCTTTCTCTCGGAATGCTGTCGCAATGGACGGCTGGAGGCCGTGAAGACTGCTCTCAAGCAGTGGTCGGCTTTGTCCGGCTACAAGCGTCCGCTGAAGGGTTCTGTTGCTATGCGTCTTCTGGAAGCGTTTGAGCGCGAGTCCGACTGGGCGTTCATGGCCGAAGTGTTCGATCTGATCGACTTCGCGCGGGTTAACAGCGAAGAGGACGGCGACACGATCGTGAGCGCTGTTTCGCGTGCCTACAACGCCCTCGGCCAACCGGAACGTGTGGAGCGCGCTGAGCGCGTCAAGAAGATCGCTGGAATGCGGCAGAAGCAACTGCGTCAACACAAGTCGACCAAGCAGCAGGACAACAGTACGCAGAAACGTCCTGAAAGAACGGCTGCTGCCCCACGCGCCTCCATCTTGATGGTTAACGGCATCCCTGTCACGTCCTCGTCCTCGTAGATCACAATAGTGAACAATATGACAAAGCAAAACAAACATCGCTGGCTTTTCATATCGCTGTCTGATGACGGCGAGTACAGCGGGTGTCGATAGCTGATAAAGATACTGCTTGGGCATCAGCAAGTTGTCTACTCCTACTCATCATGTCGCGAGCCTCGTAATCGAAGCTTGCCCAGCGGAATGCCCCAGTCCTTCTTATGCCACGGAGAACTCGACGGAACCACGAACTCGAGTGGAACGTCTCGATGCCCGTGAAGCAGCTCAAAAGTGGCCAGCATGGGCTCGACGCGCTTTGTCCACTTGGAAGCCGGGATCGTGAACTCACACTCGATCGCCTTCAACGAATCCATCGATCGAACAGTGTAGTCAAAGTAGCCCCCCCCGTTCTCGGATGAGCCTTACCGAATTTCCAAGTTTCATGTCATGAGCTTCAACCGTCTCCGATGGCACCACAAACAATGCCGGGACCTGACAATGTCCGTGCACTTTGTAGAAACTTCCCACGCAGGCAGGATGCGCTCCCTCCACTCCGCTTCGTAAGAGTTCCATGCAAAACCCAACACCACAAGTCGAGACTTGTCCCGGGCAACTTGGGCGACGTAATAGCCCCCGTTACGAATCCCGTCAACTCTTTTCCCGAGTCTGAGACCCCTCGACTGCTCTGGCCAATTCTCATCCAACGGTACCACAATGCTTTCGGTACACGACGATGGCCGTTCAGTTGGCGGAAAGTCTTCAATGCTGGAAAATACGCTCACTCCACTCCCACTCAGAGGCGTCCCACACAAAGCCCAAGGCCTCTAGCTGGGGTGTGTCACGCGTAACCTGTGCAGAATACTTGTCTGCACAACGGATATCTCTGACAACAGCCCCGAGCTTAAGACCCCACCTTTGCCCTGGCCATGTTTCGTTCGACGGTACAACAAAGTTTGAGGAATGCAACAGTGGCCAAACTGCTGCCGGAAGACCTTGAATGCAGGCATCAGCTTCTCGCCCCAGTCGCGATCGTATACAGTCGAGTCGTGGCAGAACTTAAGACGCTCTAACTCCTTGGAATCCGCTTCAATTTGCTTGGAAAGTTCCATAACTGCGTATGCCGTGTACCTTGCTACCCAGTAGAAGTCCCCACATATGTTCAGGCCACTGCGGATCTCCCTTTGGAATGGCGAAAGTACTTGGCACGTCCGTGTGGTCATTCAACTCGAAGAATCGACGAAGCGCTGGCAGAACAATGTGGTCCCATTTGTACTGGCTCCAGTCCCAGGTGAACTGCATCTCGTTCAGCTCCATCAGCTGCTCCGAATCAATCTTGTGTCCTCCCGCTCTCCACTGCTTCCGCAGCCACTCAGGGTGTTTTCCCAGCGGATACCCCCACGCCGCTCTCGGCCATGCAGCGTCTCCATAGGGAACCGTGAACGCAATCGGCATCATCAGGTGCTTCTCAATCTTCAGAAACGCGAGCAATGCCGGCTTCACCGCCTCCTGCCACGCAACGAGACTGTACAAAGCGAGAGTCGTCCACGAACCATCGGCGTCGTCATTGTCGTCGTCCTCCGTCTGGGAGGAGAAGAATCGAGGAGTCTCCACGTGACGAGGGAAGGAGGGATGACGACTGGGGATGGTGGCCGAGCAAGAGGCGCGAGGGGCCGAGACAGCGGCCGCCCCCCGAGCGCAGCCGAGCCGAAAGCGCCGCCAGCCTCAACATCGGAGCTCCGATTTTGGGCAATGAATAATACCTGTTGAGCAGCATAGTTTTGTTAAAAATGCTATTGGAAAGGTTTAGATAGGCAGGTTCGAGCCACACACTTCATCGAGGCTCATATGCTGGCGGAGGTGGCGCGTCGGCGCTCGTCGTGGCTGCGCTCGCTGGCGACGGCTCGGCGGCTGTCACGGCCGCTGCAGGTGCAGGTACAGGCGACTGCGCGTCCTCAAGAGGAAGAGGAAGAGGGAGGGGCGACTACCACGAGGCCGGGGGACGGCGGGGAGCGCGCTCGCTCCGATCCCACGAGCCTGAGCTTCTTCTTGCAACAACACGCGCATGCCGGGGCGCTGACCGACAACTCAACAGCTTCAGCTCTAACTAAATCCGCGGAGTGGCCGACGGAGCAGCCGCGTCGGCAGGCGGAAAGCGTGGAGAGCGAAGAGCTGCCTGCGGATGCGAGTGCGGGGGAGTTCCCGTCGCTCATCGACAGTGGATCCCCGGACCCGAAGGACGTCGAGAGGGCCCGAGAGAGTCTGCGCAAGCTGGCGAGGGATTTGGCGGACCCGAGCAAGGCGGCACCCAGGGAGACGGGCTTCCAGCGCGCACGACGACAGCTCAAGGCGGCGACGGGTAAGCTGGACCGCATGCTGTACGCCATGCGGCAGCGACGGGACTTCGCCCAGGTGGAGGCGGTGGCTTTCGTGTGGGAGGATGAGTTCCCGCACTTCGCGGGCCAGCGCAAGCACTGGTGCGTCATCTGCGAGCACTACGCGTTGGCGCTCAACTACCAGCAGCGCTTCCAGGACGTCGTTGACAAGTTCTCTGGCTGCTTCCGAGCGCACGACAACTCCAAGCAAGCTGCAGAGGGCGTCAGTCTGCTGTCGCCGAGACTCGCGCAGTCCATTTTCGTTGCGTTGGGCCATCTGCGCGACGCCTCTGGGGCCTTGCAGCTGCTGGATACGATGCAGTGCCATGGCGTCCACGTGACCAAAATCTCGTACTTCCACGTGCTGAACGCCATGCTGCACGACGAAACGTTCTGTGACTTTGACAGCGTCCTGCAGGTCTGCGAGGAGATGGTCACCAAGCTGCCGGGTGAGCTCGTGCCTCTGTCGCTGCTGCCCATGGTCATGATGACTGCAGCTGCGTGTGGCGAATCCGAGCGGGCGATGAAGCTTTACAGCCATCCGCCCGACATGCCCATGTCGATCTTCACCGAGTTTCGCTTCGAGATCTGCCTGCAGCAGCTGAATCAGTTGGGGGAAGACGCGATGCTGATGGACATGTACCGCAACCTGATGGCATCGACGACGGCAAGCCGCGACCTCAAAGAGCGCGTGTCCAAGTACCTCTTTCGGAAGCGAGTGGCGCTGACGCTTACGACAAATGAAACGCGCAACGAGCGTCTTGGAGTGGCGTGTGAGATCCTGGAGATGATGAACGAGCACAACATTCGGGCCAGTCACCACGCCATCTACCCGTTGATACGCGCGCTGTGTCTCGATCCGCTTTCCATTGGTGAGAGCACTGAGGAACCGAACGACAGGCCGTTTCCAGGGCGCGTGGAAAGCGCAAAAGACTTGGACGCTTTTTTCTCGCAGTATTCGAACTCGCTGGAGTGGAACGAGTTCGCCTTGTGTGAAGCTATCGTGGCTGGCGTTCGCTCGCACAATGCGGACTTGGTGGACGATCTGTTCGTGTACGCACTGGACAGAGGCATGCCGATTAAGTACGCCGCGCTTGAGCAGGTCGTGGTCTACTACTACCGGTTAGGTCTCATCAACGACCTGGAGCGCGTATCCGATATGGTGCACGCGCTGCGTCTGAACAAACACATTCCTCTGGGCATCGCGGTGACAGAGGTCGGAATGGCGGCCAACCTACGGCTTCGTCATTACGAGGAAGTGATCATGCTTTTCGAGGATTTCTCCTCGCTGGACGGGAAGCGGCGACGTGTGCTGGGGCGCCGATTCATGCTCAACACGGCACTCGATGCGTACACCCACTTGGGGCGCGCTGATGAAGCGATGGCGATTAAAACCCTGCTGAACCAATTCGACGGCACTCTGCTTGATCAAGTGGAAGAGGGTGTGGAGGAAGAGGACGATGAGCTGGAGGAAGAGGGCGTAAACGGAGCGAGCGACGATAGCAATAGTCACGAATATGGCGAGAAGGAGCGAGCGTCTCTGCATCGCTTCAACCGCTAGAGAGTTGTAGTCATAGTTGCAAGCCCATGGATGGAAAACAATAAACGAACCATCGGGCAAATGTGATCGCGTGGATTTACAAGTTGATTTGTCGTCTTGAAGCTGGGGGCAAGTTGCAAGATAGCGTGCAGCTATTTGAGGGCTAAGTTGATGCGCAAATATAGCGAGAACGCTGCATCTCACTCTCGAAATGGCGAGTTGATAGCCGTCATATCCAGTGCAAGGATGTCTTCCGAGGATGAGCTGCTGCCAGCGCCGACGGAGGCGCTCGCCGCCTTTGATCCGTTTGTGCGGTGGCTGCTTTCGGCCTCACAGGACGAGCTGACGTCTCTGCCTGAAGAAGAGTTTTCAGGCTTCGAGCCTGCGAGTGAAGAGAGCGACGATGAAGACAAAAAGAGTTCCGAGACGAAGGAGCGGCGACCACAGTTTGAGAATAGCTGCAAGGCCCGACTCGCATTAGCTGAAGCTGAAGGTGAGCTGGAAGCGGCGTGGGATCAATTATCTTGCGCCCGCCGAGAGTGGGGCACGCTGGATGAAAAGCTTGGGGCCCTGCAGGAAGAGCGCGACGAGAATCGCGAGCACATTGCGCTACTGGAACGGCGGATTATCAAGCTGCTGCAGGACCGAGACCTGGCAATCGCGGAGACGTATACCACCGAGAAGCAGATCCAAGACGCTGAGTTTTTCAAATCACGACAGCAGCAGAGACGACAACAGTTAGAAGAAGAGCAGAAGAAGGCGCGAGTAGCCACTGCGTTGCGCAAGCTGCTTCTGCGTCGAAGCAGCGACGAGGGCGGCAACAGCAGTGGCAGCGAGTCCCCTACGAAATCCACAGCACCAAAATGCACGGAGAAGGACGTGCAGCGCTTACACAAGGAACTGGCCGACTCAAAAGTATCGGCTGCAGTTGCCAAAGCGGAGAGAGACGATCGACGCCACGCGCTGCGTCGAGCCGAGCGGCGGTGCGTCGAGTTGAAGCTAGCGCTGGCACAGGCCCGCGCAGAGGAAGACGACCTGCAAACCTCTCTCCAGCAGCTGACTCGCGCGCGACGCAGCTCCGTAGACCACTTACAGCAGATATCGCTCTTCTCGACGGCGGCGTTACCGCTGCAACCTCCTCCGGCGCCAACAGCAGGGCTGAGGGCGAGCACAGGGTAGCACCAGAAGCTCGCGGCGCTTCGATATTAGTTTATACAGGTCAATAATGAGATTTGGAAATGACACGCAAACGAAATTAAATTAATTGCCCAGTCAATGGCGCACAAAGCAGTGATGGAGGAGCCCAAGCCCGTGTACTTCGACGATGACTCGGACGACGAGCAGAACCCCGGCGCCTTCATGTGGATCGAGGGCGACTCTCTGGCGCCTCCCTGCCAAAGCGACCGAGACGTCGTGTCCAAGATCGTGGAGATCGCGCGCGTGACGCCGGACGACGTGCGTCCAACAAAGAGACCGTCAACTTCCGATTTCTGGTGACTCACTCTCCTTGTTGCTTTGCTGCAGGTTCTGTTCGACTTGGGCTGCGGCGACGGACGCATCTGCCTCGAGGCCGCCAAGCGCTTCGGCGCTCGCGCTCGAGGCGTGGAGATCGAGGAGTTCCTGATCAAGCGCTTCCGCGAGCTGATCGTCGCCAATGACGTACAGGAGCTCGTGAGCGTCTCGCACGGTGACCTGCTGGAGGAGGACCTGTCGGAGGCCACGGTCATCGTCACGTATTTGCTCCCCGATGCGCTGAACCAATTGGCACCCAAGCTCACCAAGCTGCTGAGCCAGCCCGACAAGGACGTACGCATCATCTGCAACACGTGGGGCATCCGCGGCCTCACTCCCGACGAGCGCGTCGACGTTGGCCCCTATGGCAACGTGACGCTGTTCGTGTACAGAAGCGGTAGCGCGCACTCTCCCTCATTGAAAGAGCAGGAGACGGGGGAGACAGAGGCACCTAAGCAGACATAGAGATTCACTCATGCAATGTTCATACCGAGAGAGATCACAAGTTGAACAGCAGAGACAACCGACCAGCTCTCGTAGAATAGACTCACTTAGACTGCACGTCATGGGGCAACCGGGAGCTCGCTTGCTTGTGTTGGACGCTTATCCTATCTGCAGTCTGCGTCGCTTTGTCTGTCTGCCGTCGGGTCGTCTATCCCTCGGTCTTCAGTATGCTCGGGCACTGAGTCTGCTCTGCTCTGTGGCTGCGGGGCTTACGCGCTCTTGGATTTGTTGATGCGGTGCACCACGAACATGCTCGTATCCAGGTAGGCCAGCGTCACGTTCTTAACGCATTCCTTCTCCTTGGACGAGAGCTCCGAGTCGGGCTTGCTGCCGCTGCACTTGTCCCAGGCCAGCGCCGTGATCTTGGAGACGGCCTGCTGGATCAGCACGCGCTGCTGCTCCTCCATGATGATCTGCTGCATCTCGGCTGCGCCCGCAGACGCGCCCCCGCCAAGCGAGGCCGACGACGAGTGCGACGGCGCCGAGTCGAACGAGGACGGCACTGATGGCGAGCTGTAGTCGTACGCGGGCTCCTCGTACGAGTACGAGCCCGAGGCGGAGGATGAGGACGAGGTCTCCGGCTCCTTACCCTTGCCGAACCCGAAGAAGGACATCCTGCAGCTAGTGGTCGCTGGTGAAGGCTACTGGTGATGGTGATGGTGATGGCGAGGCTGTGAGTGAGTGGTGTGGTTCACACCACTCGTTCAAAAACTATAACTTGGCTCAATCGCCCTAAATACGGAACCAATCTGCAATACTAAGTATGCACTATTGGGGGGATCAAAATTAGGAAAATGGTGCAAAAAATATCACCACTTGAGCGCTCGCAAATGACCAGCTATCTGTCAAACATACATGTATCACCCCGGTCAAGGTTGATTCATCCGCTTTCGTAAGACGATACTTGCGTTTTGTGAGCCAGCGTAAGACGCATGTCTTATTTTACATATAAACGTTTTGATCACCAGCAAAACATCTTCTTTTAGTATGCTCGGACGCAAAATGGGTTGTGAAAAGCATTTGTAGCACGGCCGTCTTACGCCCGGAGCTCGTCTCCTATTGGAGAAATTGCTAACACAACTTGAAGGCGAACATGGCGACCGTCGGCCATAGCTCCCTGTCTCCTTCGTCTCGTCCTGTGGCGGAACTCAACAGGCGTTTACGCGAGCACCTTGGTCTCTCAGTGGTGCAGACGTTCGGGAGTGCAGCGGGGCTGCAATTGCTTATAGCGTAGAGGAAGACACAGACTCGGAGAGTCTTTAGTGTATTTGATAGCTAGCAAGCTCTATACGAGAGCTTGTTACGAGTACCTTAAATATCCTATTTAAGGACTCCCAGAGATATGCAATACCTTAACCAAAGGCAATGAACTCTAGGCTTCAAAATTGAACTGAATGTATTGTTGTTTATCGCGGCAGAGCCGCCTGTAGCTTGAATGTATAGGACTCACTATCTATCGTAGTAGAGCCTAGTCAAATGCGTATTGGGTGGCTGTGAGGCCACCTACTGATATCTGGTTAATTGCCGGGTTGGTGTACACACAAAAGTTATGTGTGACACACACGCTGTTATGTAACCCCGTTACACCCTCCCCCACAGACTGAGGACACCACGTGGCCTCACTCGACTTTTCTTCTCGTCTGCGTGTCACTTGACATCAACAGACCCCGCTCAAGAACTGTCATAGTTCAAGAGCCCACCGTGACTTGGCCCCCTTGGATGCCTTCAAGCCAAGAGGCTTCGTGGTCATTCGACCGCACTCCCCAAGTAATCGATTCCCCAGCACGTAGTGCTTCGCCTGTTTCCAGTCCGGAAGCGCCGGCGAGCCCAGCGTCTACGCTCTCTGTGACGGAATATCACTCCGAGCACCGGCGCCGGCACGGCCAAGACTCCACGAGTCAGCCTTCGGATCCCCCGCACAAGACGCAGGCCGTCCGATCCGCTACGCTCGCGACGAGCTATTCGAGAAGTTCGAGACGGAGTTGGACTACGGGTCCGATACCTCCATGCCGTCGCACGAGGAGTCACCGCCGCGCTCGCTTGAGCCAGAGGAGTCCAAGCCACGTGCGCCAAACCCATTTCCTCAGCCAGGGGCGACACCAGCGCTTACCGCGCTGCGCGCATCCACTAGCCTGGAGGGCGGCGTGGTCACCAACGACCTCGATGAGGTACAGGCTCGCCAGCTCGAAGAGGGAGAGGTGCCGCGCTCCCAGCGCCCCGAGGCGCGTCCCATCGTCAGCTCTCGCCGAGAGTATGGCTTCGAGCCGCGCAATCCTGTTGAGGTCGTGAAGCAGGCCCTTGCCGCGTCAACTCTGGCCTCCTGGTTGGCTGGGCCGGCGGCCTCCACTCCGGACGAGCTCGCCACTCGTGTTGCTCTCCGAGAGAGGTTTCTCACTCCTCAGGAGACGACTCCAGGTGAGTATGGTACTCGTCTTTTGGACCAGGCACGAGGTGCCTCAGTCCCCGCGATGCGGACGATCCCTATCGTGCTGGCCGAAGGGGAGTCTGTCCAGGAGGACGACTGTAAGTTCACCGGGTGGGTTGATATTCTCGACGACTCCCGTCGTTAGAGACCCTGCGGGCCAGCTTCTCCGAAGCCGATGCGCGTCTCGAGCGTAAGCTCCGTTTCGACTATGCGAAAGTCAAGGTGAAGCGCAGCGCCCCGGCGTCTGCTTCCCGACCCCTTGGGTCCGCCCGTCATGTTCCTATGAGCTCTGCCAGCCTCCACCGAAGTGGGTCAGTGGTGCAGCAGCCCCGGATCAACGCTTGAGCTCAGCGTTTGATCCCTCAGCTCCCCGACCTATTGTCGGGAAGCGGGAGGCGACCGACTGGACGGTCGCGGGCTCAGGGTATACCCTGGGCCGTGACGATCAAAAGCGTCCACGGCGTCTGGGCAGTCCTGCCGGAGGGGTACCTCAAACTCCCATGAGTTCTCTGAAGGAGGATACCTGCGCCATTTCACCAGGTACTGGTTTTGGCGATTACGGCGGCGCCGCTTTAGAATACTTTCCACCAGAAAGTGGCGATTCCCATGCTCGTCGAGCAACGCCGGCGGCGGCCGCACCGGGCCGGGAAGAGGAGCCCGTCGGGATTGAGGAGTTTGTGCGGCTGCAGGAGACTGCAACTCGTCTTCGGGAAGACGTTGAGCGTAATCAACGGCGGCTTGAACAAGCCTCGACGGACTATCACGACAACGTGGATGAAATCCACCGTCTTCGGGATCGGATGTCTTGGGTGAGAACCCTGAGTCGGTTGTGCAACGTTTGCAGCGCCTTGAGCAAAGCTTCGCTCGGCTGGAGGGCTAGGCTGAGATTCCCGAGTCCGTTCTGCAACGCTTGGCGCGCCTTGAGCAAGGCTTGGCCCGGTTGGAGGGGCAGCTCGAGATGTTACTGAGGTTCCAGCAGGGTGGAGTGGCTCCGCAGCGCTGGGCGCCAGCGCCTGGGAATCCACCTGCGCAGGGTCCGATATGGCTTGAGCAAGCCAACGTAAAACACGGGGTGTGTACGCATCTTCTTCGGAAGATTGAGCGTGTACGCCAGGCCCTTCTTGGCCACGACCGTGAACGGCCCGACAAAGCGCGGCCGCAACTTGGTCTTGAAGACCGCAGACACTGCATGTGTAGGTAGGTTTTTAGCGTTCAGCAAAACTAGGTCCCCGACCTCGTAACTCTCAACATTGCATCTGCCTTTAGCATCAGCGTCTTCCATTTGTTTGTCTTGACTGTCAGCCATAGCGTCACGCACGTGTCGAAGGACACTTAGACGCGTTGACAGGAACTCGTCAACCTGTTTGCGAACAGTGAGTGGGCTGATATCAGCAAGCCGATCGGCTAACTCTCCCCCACCAAGCCCAGAACCACGGGGTAGGAGCGTCAGCGGGACGCGTGGGTGAGTGAGTCCGTTCACGTAAAACGGAGTGTAGCCTGTGGAGGCATGCACAGCGTTATTTAACGCGAACTCAACCAAAGGGAGCATAGCGCTCCAGCGCTTCGCTCCCTTTGATTGAGTTCGGCGTCTCCGCGCAAATGCTCCGGAGAATGTCCTCGACAACACGCTTGACACGTTCTGTCTGACCGTCGGTCTGCGGAGGGTCCTCCCACCTTGAAGACAGCGTCCCAAAACTTCCCAGTGAAGCGGGGGTCTCGATCCGAGACAATCGATACGGGCAGCCCGTGTTGGCGGAAGACCCGATCGATGAACAGCTTTGCTGTACCTTCACCGTCAACGGTGTCCAGCACTGCCGCTAGATGAGCCATCTTGCTCAGACTGTCAACGAAGACCACAATCCCAGTGTTACCTTCCGAGTCTTTCGGAAGGCCAAACACAAAGTCCAAACTCGTGGACTCCCAGCACCCAGCGGGTACAGGCAAACTTGCCAGCGGCGCAGCATGCGGGGAGGGCTTCACCCGTTGACACGTCTTGCACGTGCGCACATATGTGCTCGTCCATTTGTACAGCTTGGACCACCAATAGGTCCGACTCACAGAGCTGTAGGTCTTCTTACGACCGAGATGGCCGCTCAGCGCCGTTTCATGCGCCTCGTAGAGGATACGATACTTCAAATCCTCGTCATGAGGGACCACGACTCGAGGAGCGTCCTCCGCACTCGTGCTGTAGTACAGCAGACCGTTAGCGACGGAGTAACGGTGCAGGCTCGCACGCAAGCGCGCCGACAATTTCTTGTCCGAGTTTTCAAACTCCTTGCTCCCAAGAGCACGTAACAGGGCGACACACATGTCATCGCGCGCATACGCAGCGCGGACCAGTCCAGGACTGGAGAGGTCACCATGGTGACATGAGCAAGCTCATAGTCTGGTCGACGGGATAACGCGTCCGCAAGACCATTCTGCCTTCCAGGCTTGTACTTCACCTCGAAGTTGTACTCCGCGAAGAAGGACAGCCAACGGGCCATCCTTGCGAGAGATGAGGCGACTGGGTCGCAGTGCGTAGTGACGCATGATCCGTGAAGATCACAAACGGCTTAGAGCCCAGCAGGTGAACCCTGAACTTGACGAGAGCATACTTCATCGCAAGTAGCTCTTTGTCATGAACTGGATAGTTCTTCTCTGCAGCCTTAAGCTGGCGAGACTCAAACGCTATCACGCGTTCACGCCCTTCGGCGTCTGCTTGGAGCAGAGCACTGCCGATGGCGAAGTCCGATGCGTCACAGACGACACTGAATGGACGTTCAGGGTCTGGCAACGCCAGGATCGGGGCATGAAGGAGACTCTCCTTGACTGCTTCGAAAGCATCTTGATGCTCGGTGTTCCAACACCAGTCCTCATCCTTCTTGAGGAGGTTGGACAACGGCCGAACCATGTCAACGTAGTTCTCGCTGTATTTGTGCAAGTAGTTGGCGAGGCCAAGCCACTTGGGCAAGTCCTTCTGGTTCTTGGGAACCGGCCAGTCGACGATGGCATTGGCCTTTGCAGGGTCGGCGCGAAGGCCGCGCTTCCCAACAAAGCATCCTAAGAAAGGAATCTCTTCAGCGCTGAAGATGCATTTCGATGCGTTGGTGTAGGGCTTGTGAATGCGCATGCATTCAAGCACCGCCCGTAAATGGTCTATGTGGTTTTCCACATCCGACCGACCGTGCTCAGCACGACTATGGACGAAGATGTCGTCAAAGTACGTCTGTGCAAACGCCCGGAGGGGCCGGAAGAGCTGTGTCACCAGACGATTGGACGTCGCAGGTGCGTTCGACAGCCCTTGGGGCATCACCAGCCATTCCCAAAGCATACTGCTTGGGGTGCTGACCGCTGTCAGCGAAATGTCACTCGCTCGCATGAGCAGCTGGTAGTAACCATCGACCAAGTCGAGTGCGCTATACATCGTACAGCCAACCATGTTGTTCTGAAGAACGTCCTTCCTAGGAATCGGCGTTTGCGCCGGGATGGTGGCGGCGTTGAGCTTATTGAAAGCGTGAAGATGCGCCACTTGCCGTTAGGCTTTCTGACACAGAACGTTGGCGTCGAGTGTGGAGACTTACTCTCACGCACCATGCCTGCAGCGTGCTTGGCACTGAAGAACGCGTCAATGACGTCACACTGCTCCTTCGGTAGTGGCCACTGCCTCGTCACGCAGTATTTGGTCCCAGGAACCAAGTCGATTTCGTGACGAACGCCTCGGTCGGGAGGTAAACCCGTAGGTGGGTCGTTTGAGACCACATCCTGGTATTCCTTTACCAAAGGATAGAAGGGATCCGAAGGGTCTTTCAGGATCGATGATCCACTTCGCGCACTCAGTGCCTGCTTCGTATCTTCAAGCACGGCTTCATCCATAAGCGACGAGGAGTTCAACTCCTCTTCGGGTCGTATCATGACCATCTCGGCGAGCTCGCCGGTCTGGAGGGCTTCACTGAAGTCTGAAAGGGACATCTCGTCCAGCTCTAGCAGAGCAGCCACCGTCGGTAGAGCCTTGAGGCTGACGTTGCCCTCGGCTTCCCCGGTCACTCAGTTGACGAGTGTATACAGCTGTTCGCCATCAGCGTCCACAGCAGAGACCTCGTGTGTCAGCGATGACGCTTTGCGTCTCGTGTTCGCCATCAGGCGTCGCTGTCGCCTCCTCGCGGAAGCCGTACGCCTCGGAGAGGCCAGCAGGTTGACACTAAAAGTGTCCTCAGGTGTCATCACCTCTTGTTGCTCCTGAGGAGCCGGCGGGGAGCGGTCTTGCTCGCCACTCCTGCCCAGTGGTTGAGGTGCCACTCCACCCGCACCGTCAGGGTCCTCCACTTGGTGCCTCGGCTCACAGCCGACCGTGCCGTCAGTGGCACGCAGCGGCTCGTCGCCATCATGGCGCTCCCCGCTCAGCGGTTGACGTGCCGCTCCATGCGCATCATCAGGGCCATGCCCAAGATGCCTCGACTGATCGCCGATTATGCCATGACCGGCATGCAGCGATGACTCGCTCAGTAGGGTACCGTGCCACTCCACGGTCAGCCCTCGAGCCTAGCTCGGGACTCGCGCCTCCGGCGCCAGTGTCCATTAACTCAGACACTCCGATGTCTAGCACATTGACCGATTCGGTCCAGTTCCCGCGCCAATAGCGCTTTTGCTTCCTAGCAGAGGTGGGTTCATGACTCGCCAAAGCTCCACCAGGAGACAAGCGCGTAGCGCCTAATGTTTTCGATCGCCAATCGATCCATGGCTCATGGCGCTCCACCCATGCCATGCCTAGGATGAGGTCATACCTCGAATCCAGGTCGATGACGAGACAGCGTTCAACGCTATTGAAGTCTAAGAACTTCACGCCCAGGTTCACAGGAACCTTGGGCACCGTCACACGGGTTCCCGTTGCAAGACGGACAGTGATGACATCACTCGTACGCGCTTTCAGCGCCTCAGCATACAGCTGACTTCCTTCCATCGTGGAGCGCCGAGCGTAATTGCCCGACGCCCCGGAGTCGATAAGGATCTTCCACGGCTTGTTAAAGCCCTTCACGGTCGCCTCGACGACCAGCAAGCCCGGTTTACATACACGTTCCGTGTTGTTAGAGAGCACGGCGCTCTTCGGGGCTAAGCCCTGTCGACCTCCTCCCTGAGGCTCAACAGAACTTAGTTCTTCCCCAGCAGGGCGCCCCGTGCCTACTGGGGCGTGGCGTTTCCCCGCCACGAGCCCGACTTCGGCTCGGAGGAGCCTGGCGCTGCTTGCGCAGCGAACAGTCTGGACGCAGGTGTTGCGTGCTTCCGCAGACATAGCATCTACGGATGCCGATACGCTGCTCAGCAGCTTGAAGCTCAGCTTCTTCGTCTTCAGCATAGCTGAGGTCCATCGAGACTGCGTTCGATGCTTCCGAGGATCCGAAAGCGCTGGTTTGAGAAGCCGCCCAACCAAGTCGGGCTGACTTGAAGTTGAACTCAGCGTTTAACGCCACGTTCACTGCCTCCCGAACGAGGTAGGGTGAACACGGAAGACCTCCGTCCGTGCCACGCCGGTGCGGAGACCTTCCATGAAGACGGTCACAGTGACCACCTCGGGAAGAGGGTCCGCCGCCATACCGGCGATGAGAGTTCACAGCTCTTGGACGAAGTCCACCAACTCCTTCTTGCCCTGGCGGGTAGATAGGAAGCGTGACCTCACGCGGTAGGCCTGATTAGGCGGTGAGAACACACGTGAGAGCTGGAGCTTAGCTCATCCCATGAAGGGAACGCGGTGTCCACTGACTTACCACACGTCGGTGCCCATTCTCGCGCTCGACCACCGAGCTTGGAGATAGCAAGCGCCACGCGCTGTTGCTCGGTCTTGAGCATGGCGGACGTCATGGCCATCTCGACCTCTCTGATCCAGAGCATCAGGCTTTCGCCTTCTTTGCCCTCAAAGGTCTTGACGCTCACCATGAGCGGTTTAGCTCGTTGAGCAGCGTCCGATGTCGATCTGGGCGTTACGGCCGCCGCAGTCGCAGTCATCTTCTGCTGGACGTGCTCCAATAGAGCGTTCTCATACTGAGAAAATGCCTCCAGACGCGCATTCACTGCGTCGGGGCCTTGCGAAGCAAGATGGGCCACACCTTCCGGGCCAATCAAGGACATCAGCTTTTTAAGCCCTTCTTGTTGGTTCGGGGGTAAGTGGGCAAACTGCTCCATCCTCTCACAGAGGGACAGTCGTACGACTCAGGTGTAGGATCGACTACAATTGCAGCGGGGCTGCAATTGCTTATAGCGTAGAGGAAGACACAGACTCGGAGAGTCTTTAGTGTATTTGATAGCTAGCAAGCTCTATACGAGAGCTTGTTACGAGTACCTTAAATATCCTATTTAAGGACTCCCAGAGATATGCAATACCTTAACCAAAGGCAATGAACTCTAGGCTTCAAAATTGAACTGAATGTATTGTTGTTTATCGCGGCAGAGCCGCTGTAGCTTGAATGTATAGGACTCACTATCTATCATAGTAGAGCCTAGTCAAATGCATATTGGGTGGCTGTAAGGCCACCTACTGATATCTGGTTAATTGCCGGGTTGGTGTACACACACAAGTTATGTGTGACACACACGCTGTTATGTAACCCCGTTACAGGGAGGCTTCACAGCTACATCAACAAAAAAGGCGTACAAGCGCTATATTAACGGGATTTCTAAGTGGATCAAGGCCAGCTTGCCGCCCCCCCCCCCGACAGCTATTCTGGTGACGCATCTCAGTGATGCAGTTGAGGCCGCCACGAACCGCGATCTCCACCTCCGCAGAACCATCATGAAGCTGCGAGCTTTTCAACATCGCGGCTCTCCCCACTATTACCCCCACAATTGAAAATACCAGATTTAAGAAACTTGAGCCAGCCAGGAATAAAAGTGGAGCGTGCAGCACGGTCGGCATCGTCGTTTCCCCCCCACAAATGGGGTATATTTCGAACGGTCGTGTGTGGGAAACAAACAGGGCTCCCCCATATTTTCGCGCCATAAGCGCCCGCCGCCAGAAGCGCGCCCTCAGTCAAAGATTCGCCTTCTCTCGCGCAAGCTGCACACCAAGCATCGGACTCCCTCAACATGCCCACCCGCCCTATCCGTCGCCCTACCGTCACCATTTTGACTACTGCAACTGACGCTACCCCACCCAACACACAGTGCATTACACTGCCCAGTCCGGCCGCGGTTGCGCTGCTGCAGACTACACGACTCCGTCATCGACACCAGGGCGGACCGTTCGCAGGTGCATGTCGGTGGGACTGCTGCCGACCGCACAGCTCTGCTCGACGTGTCATCAAGACATGAGGCTGGACGTCCAGCGCAGGCGTTGGCGCTGTGGACGCACCAAGTGCCGCACTGAGCGCACGATGCTCAAGGGAACGTTCTTCAACAACTGCAAACTCCCGCTTCGGAAAGCTGTGTGTCTACTGTGCCATTGGTGCGCGCGCACCCCCGTGACGGACGCCGCAGACATGATCGTTGTGAGCCAGCGAGTCGCGTGTGGCTGGTACCACCGATGCAGAGACATCTGCAGCGCGGAAGTGCTCCCTTTCCTATGCAAATAGGAGGGGAGGGTCATGTCGTGGAGATTGACGAGACTTCACTGAAAAAGAAGTCAAAATACAACCGTGGCAAACGGTTTCCTGATGTGTGGCTCTTTGGTGGCGTCGACAGGACCACCAACAAGTGGTTTGGGATCCTCACCTAAACTAACAGAACCAAGCCTGTGCTGTCGACGTTGATCAAGAAGCATATCAAACCGGGGTACGTGCTGCTGGAACGTGCCGTATGTCGATACCTCTAACTGTCTGTTGTTCAGTACGACGATCATGTCGGACTTGTTTAGGTCGTGCATGTCCGTCAACTAGAAACACACGCTCGCTAACAACAAGCTCCTCCGCGGCACGCGCTACAAGCACGAATGGGTAAACCACTCCGAGACTACGTTGATCCCGCGACCGGCGCCCACACCAACAGAATTGAAGGAACATTGGAAATTCGTATCAAGCAGTACATCAAGCACATGCGCGGCATGAAGGTTGACCTCATCCCCGCGTATCTCGACGAATACCTGTGGTGCTCATGGTTCCTGCCGGACAAGCCCACGCCGACGGCTGCGATCCGAGCTCTCATCGAGGGGATTAAGAAGCACTCGTCGTAAGACAGCTTGTGCATGTTGCACATTCATATACAACAACTTTCATTCTGTAAATCTCATAACTTGGTTCCTGAAGAGATATCAAATATTTCTTAAATCTGGTATTTTCAAATGTGGGGGTAATAGTGGGGAGAGTCAACATCGCGTTAAAAAATGTGTTCATGAAGTCGCCTACAGACGAAAAGAAGTATCGTAGAGCGATAGGCAGTACCACGCTTCGATGTATCCGTAAAGCGCTTCACGAGGCAACTCCGACGCTAGCACCATACCATTCCGTCGTCGAAAGCGGAGCGCCAAACAGGGTCCTCGAGCTCTGGAGTCGCGTTGGTGCAGCAAATCTACTCGCGCTTGATCTTCTGGCGCAGCTGCACCTGTAGCTGGTTGTTCTTCTGGATGGCTTCGTAGATGGCGAACAGCACGAACACCACGACCATCGTGAGCACGTGCGAGACGTTGAACTTGAACGTCGACGCGTTGCCTACTCACAACACTCAGTCAGCTCTTAGCACCACTGCCAGAATCTTACAGATAAGGAGACGTACCGATCACTTGATCCAGAGCGTAGCGCAGCTTGCCGGTCTGCAAAGAGGGAGCAACGGGGGAACAGTTAATCGTATACTAAACCTGCCTATAGCCTAGGATAGAGGCTGAACCGTACAGGGCTTGAGCGACTACACGGCCGGGACGTCATGTAGCTCTCGAGGTCTGCGCATCAACGGAGTCGTTAGCGGTTTTGAGGTGAAAAGCATATGTTGGAAACGACACGCACATATGGTGAGGAACCGAAGACGTTCTGGAAGTTGAAGAGCGCGAGTCGGGTGACACCAGCAGCAGCACAGACGGCAGGAACAGCAGCTGCAGCGCACTCAGCGGTTCTTTGTTGGTCTCCGTTTGAAAGTGGCCAGCAACTAATCAACTCGACGACTAATCTCTATTTTCAGCCAATCCAATCGCCTTATTTTGACGTAACCCACCCGTCTTACGAATGCTTGACACAAATGAATGGTTTGGTGATTTTTATTAACGTCAAAATCGATGCATGTGTAGATGGCTGCAGCTTAGTGCGTGGGCTCAGGCAGCAAGCTGCAGCCGGGTGAAAGATCATCACCACGTAGAGGACTATCGTAAGAAGGGGACGGCACGCTCAGTGCCTTGATCTGGCTCAGGGCGCCATACTACAGCATGTCGGGCCGGCGTTGTTCATTCTGGCGGCGCGTGTGATCTCAGTTCAGTCCAGCGCCTTAAGTCGACCAGCGTGCACGCAAGAGCAAGCGTTACCGCCTTGCCGTGCTCATAGTGGCGGTAGTTAGACTAGAAGTTCATCAGCACCGACCGGATCTGCTGACAAGGCATGCAGCACCGTCGGACGGGTCTTCAACTTGATGGGTAGAATGAGGGGAAGATGGAAAAACCAATCAGCTGTCAGAATCCACTATAGCGTGGTTGGACACCACTAATGTGGAGGCGTTCAGCACTATAAAAACAGTGGGTGCCACTTACTATAGAATAGGGCATGCCTACCATAGGGTTGTATGAAGCACTCAAGTGTTGGCAGCCAGCACCATAACTATTCATGCTTCCACTGAGCAACTACACAAGCACCACCATAAAATATACATATCGTGCGCGCCAGTCCATTCGCCACCTTCCTCTGGCATTCCACCGCAAGTCTAAGCAGTAAATTATCGCGCTGGGCCTTCTCGCATCGACGTCGCTGCTGCTCTGCAAGCCCCTGCCACAAACTCACAAGCTGCGAGCATGCGCTACTCTTGGTCAACGTAGTAGAGCTCCCCGCTTTGTCCCCGCCACGCCGGCGGTTCTGCAGGAGCTGCAGGTAGACCTGCAGCTTGCCATCTGTTCATGCAAGAATGCCATCTCCCCGAGCGCTCGTTGCGCGCCTTGTTAGCGTCGCCGTACACGCCCGCTCGGCGCAGGAGCTTCCGCTTCTCATTGATCTCCGCCCGCTTCCGCTTATTCTCATCATCGGTCTCCCGTTTCGTCGCTGCAGCTCTGCGCCTAGGACGCTTGGATATCTTGTCAAGTGCAATCATTTCTCTCATCCCCTTGCTATTCTAGGCTCGGAGCACTCACACACGGGGCCAAGAGGCCTCCATCTACACCCGCAGAGGCTGCAAACTCCTCCACGAAGGCCAGTGCGTCCTCAAACGCATCGTTATCTTCTTGCAGGAAGGCCATATGATTATTAGTGAGTGGGACGGGGCACAGTCGATATGAGCTGCTGATTATTCAACGACTTTATGAGTCATATCAATCGTAAGTTAAATAAATCATAAGTTAGCGTCGATCATCTTGTCCTCGATGCGCTCACGGTGTGCTCGAATGTTCTGAGCTGTGTTGATCGCCAGGAAGTTTGAGATCGCATGTAGATCCGCCAGTTTGAGCTTGGTGTTTTGGTCAAGTGAGATCAGACTGCACTGCTGTAGAAGAGTCGAGTTGCCGTTATGCTTAGTGACTGCGTAGCCGCGCAGGTGATAAGTTAAGCCGCGCAGCATCTTGTTCTTGATCTGCGCCGGAGTGACTAGCGCGGCCCAGATAACAACGTCGCGGTCTTCCTCGACGTAGCGCCTTACGACCTGCTTCACCTTGATGTCCGCGCGCGAGGAGTTGGAGAACAGCTCCTTGGTGAAGTCCTCGATGATCGTGTACGGCTCGTCGAGATTCTTGGCGCCTTCTCATACAAGCTGCCATTGCCCAGATGCTTCTCCACGCCTCGGAAGTGCTCCCAAGTCGCATCAGAGGTGGCAGGTGCTGAGAAGGGCAGCAACTTGTAGCTGAAGCACTCGAGGATCGACCGTCCAGGCCTTCGCGCAGATGCACGTCACTGCGAGTGACAGCCAATCTGGCGAGGCCGTTGGCTACAAAGAGCGCGTCCACGCCCTTGTAGGCTGTCTTCAAATGTCGGAGCAGCACGCGGAAGTCCTCCTGCACGTCCCCATCGAGCACAGCCACGACGTGGTGTGCCAATCTTGGCTGGCTCGAGCACTCTTTTATCAGAAGGCTCGCTCGTTTCCTCATGCGGTGTTTCAGGCCCTCGACCACCTGTTGTTGGCGCTCCACGGCGCGCTTCAGGTGGAGGTTCTCGCGCTCTGCTTCCTCTCGCCGATGTCACTGGCGAGTCGACAGCTCCTGCCACACAGCAGGAAGCTGCGGTGTCGGCGCGGAGACCAATCTTTTCTGCTCTGCGTCATGCCGCGGCTAGGCGCCGCTACTCTTGCACGGGGGGCATGGGTGCGGACAGACTCAATCAGGCACCAAACTGCAGCGTCTCGAGAACGGTGAACGCGCCGAGGAACGCCATGTCTTCGGACACGAAGTTCAGGATGGAGTGGAACGTCGGAGTTCGCGAGGCTGGCCGTTCACCTCCACGAGGCCATCCAGATGCACGACTCCCGAGCCTACGGACGGCACTCGGTTGGCCAGCACGTCCTGCAGCGTCGTCTTATCAGCGTCGGACGGTCCGAGGATGACCGTGAGCTCACCGGGCCGCTATCCACCACCTCATGTTGTCCCGGGGATCTAACCAGGTCCGGGTCGCCCGCCAGTCCTAGAATGATGCGCGACCTCGTGATTCCGCGTCGTAACAACCGTTGAGCTAAGGCGCGCGCCGCCAATTGAGAGTGAAGACAAATCAGTGCGAAGAGAGCGGAAGAGATAATATTGAATGGATTATGAAAATCGTATGGGATTGTAATGGATCCGTATCTTCTGTGTCTCAGCACCGCCGAGTCCTGAAAATTCGCTTCGATCGAGCTCCGGAACCACGCTTCGATGGAGCTCAGCAACGACGACGTTTGCTGTCGGCGTACTCACGCGCTCTTAAAGTGGGTTGTCGGCGTCGACCTGATCGTCGAATGTCTGGAAGTCGAGCCGTGGAATGAGTTGTAACGTCTGGATTCTCCGCGTTATCAAGGTCTTGCAACTCGAGAAATGGCCTGTCTTGGTCAGCATCTTGGGATGGACTAGCAATCTGATGCGTTTCCCTCGTGATCTGCTCAGCGGGTGTGAATCATCGCCCTCACGATTCAACTCAGTCTCTTCGTCACCGTGATCGCTGTTCTCCTGCTCCTACTCACTGGTTTCCATGGCCTGCGTACACTCGCTGGCGTCTGAAAGTTTATCAGGGGAAAGCTCTGGCAATCTCGCTTCTGAGACTGTGTACGAGAGAGAGAGGCAGGTGTATCTATTTAGTTTCTTTTAACTTCTAGAATCCTGATATTGCCTGAGCCTGGTTAGCAACGCCGGTTCCCCTCGCGGGTGCGGTGGTTGTACGGGGCTTGTCGTGCGTGAAGACTGCTCTCGGGGTGGTTCTTCTAATGCTGCACAGCATAGCAGTAGCCAGGTCCCTTGTAAAATTATTTCTGGGCGTCTGCGTTCCCTCTTTCCCAGTGCTTGTACTTGTCGGATGCCTGTTGCCCAATATTATTGGATGCTCTGCTCCAGCGTGATCTCTTCTTGCTGGAAGATGACTCGGTTTCTCTGAACCCAGAGCGTTGTGATGCATACGCTGCTCATAATATGCCAGAGCCTCTTCCACTGCTGCATCAGTTGCTCCTCACTATCTGAGTAGTCCTCCTTGAGTCACCGTTGAGTCATGAGTGACAGGTGGGGTGCTTGTCGGTTGGCACAATTGCACATCACTCCATCTAGCTGCTCCTCGCTCCATCGTTCCTCCATCCAGTGACTGACTAGTTTCTGCCAGCACGCTGTTGCCACCGGACAGCTCCAGAAGATGTGCTCCATAGTCTCTTTGACGCCACTGCAACACTGCCGCTTTCTGCAGCTGTTGCCCCGCCTTCTATCCTCGTGGAAGAGATTGAGTTGTCGCGTGGCGACCCGATACCCAACCCATGCCTGATAGTCTGTCAGTGCCTGCCCGTGTCGCCAGAGCTGTGACGGCGTCTGCTGCATGGCCGCTGATTGCCATCCGTTGTTGATCACTGCGTTCTTCAACTTCGCTAGCTGTCCATTGATACTGGGGCCTTCTCCACGGTACTGTCTGAATGGTTGCGTTTTAGTGCCTTGTGAACGTGCTTGTTGGCGATCGCGTCCGGAACACTCCAAGGAAGACGGTGTAGATGTGGATGCGCGTAGAAGACTATACTCCCCTCCTCTTCATAACGACGTAGATGCTGGATATCTCGCATCGTTCTGCTGTCCGCGTACTGCTGGGCTGGTACTTGCCACTGAATGCCGTCTGCTCGCTGTTCCAGCTCAATCTCCTGACAGGTTCCGACCCGCGTCCCCGAGCTGCTTCCTCGAGCATGACCCGGAGTGGTGGCCTCCCACTGATATGATGCCCCGAGCTTGGTTGGATGCCTCATGCATAGGCGTTTGTGGATCTCTAGTTGTTCTCCAATCTCCATCACTGGCGAACTGAGGAGAATTGCCAGTCCCCAGCGTCTCATTTGTCCTGCCGGTGCATCTTACCCTCCACGGTGGGAACAATCATCGTGTACGTGGTGACAGCTGTACGGCGAATCTGCAATTCCTCCAATCGACAAGGTTTGATCCTGTCAAACTTGCTCTTCTTCAGCATGCTGCCGGTCGAGTCTCGAATCCACGGGTTGCTTTCCCAGTTGTAGGTGGGCCAGAACGCCGCGTTTTCCCCCGCTGCTGTCTGCTGCCTCCGGATCGGCTCCCCTGGCAGCTCGATCGTCCACTCATCCGCCGATGCCCAACTGATTGTATCTGCTTCTAGACTGTGAAGCTGGTTCGCTCTGCTTGTTGACAGCTCCTCTGTTAGTCCATGTTTCGGCGCGATCCACATTCCCAAGAGACGCTGCAGTTTCTCCCCGCGTGCTTTCGAGCTGCCCTAGCCTGGCCCGCGGGCCATGCTCATCGGCGTGATCCCTTGATGCTGGCCGTTATCCATTCCCCTCCACATCCATGCCTTGCACGCGCGGTTGTATGTGTCGCTGCGTTGCAGGAGCCACAACATGATCTGTTTGACGCGTTGGGTCTTGCTCACTACTGCTATTGAGATGAGACCCACTCCTCCTGCCTTTTTGGGGGCAAACAGGAGACCCGGATTCACTTTGTGCCTGTCTGTATCCGTTGATGTTGCGTGATACCAGAGGAACTGCTTTTGAATGTTCCTGAGTTGACTCCCAGCCCATGCTGGTATGTCCAAGACAGCTCCAGTGAACATCACCGAAGGGAGCATTATGACGTTGAGAATCTGCACTCGATTTTCCGTGCTCGTCGCGAGCTGCGCTGCCGTTGCTAATCGTCGCTGGACGGCACGAATCCTCAGCTCCCAGTTGATGTCAATGAGCGCTCCTGTCCCGACCGCATGACCTAGATAGCGAACGGTATCACCATGACGAAGAACCGGAATGTCGTGGTACTTAGTTGCCGTATCCGCCGTGTTCAGGAAGATAACGTGGCTCTTAGTGGGTTGCACGTGCAGCCCCGATAGCTGGCCAAATCGCTCTACCAGCTCCATGATTCTGGGTAGCTGGTTTGCTTCGTTCAGAAATACTGTTGAATCGTCGATGAACGCCGAAAATGCATGAAGCTGGCCTGCTCCCCCGGGTACGTTGATGCCTCGTATCTGCTTGTCCTGCCGTATTGCCAATGCCAGGACTCCAGCTGTCAATATAAAGAGCAATGGTGCTAGGGGGGCCGCCTTGCCGTATGCCCGACACTACCTCTTTGCCAGTCCGATAGCTCCCCATTGACCATGAATCGCGCGCTCGTGCCCTGATGCAGTCGACGGGTCAGGTCCACAAACTGCGCCGCAAATCCAAACCTCTGCAACGCTAAGAACAGGTATTCTCGAGCTACTGTGTCGTAGGCCTTTCCAAAGTCTAATAGAAGAATGATCCGGCTCGGATCTGCCTCCAGGTCGGTCGGTCCTCCGCCGAGGCCAGCATGGCCAGCATCATCATCACGGTTTTCATTATCTGGCGTCCATGTACAAAACCTTGTTGTGAATCTCCAATAGGTGTCCCCATTACCCGCTGAGCTCGCGTGGCCAGCACCTTGGTGAATACTTTGTAGGCCATTTGCAGAAGCGAGTTTGGCCAGAAATTCCTCGCATCAGCTGAGTCGCCCTTCTTGCGCAGTGGGAGGATGAGCCCTTCCGGAAGGACTGAGGGGGCTCTCCTCCTTGCAACAGTTCATTCCCAATGACCACCATCGCATCGACCAGAAGCGCTTGATGATCTTCGAAGAAATCATTGTTAAGGCCGTCCCCGCCAGCTGCTTTGTGCCTGCTGAGCGCCGCAATGGCGTAGATCACTTCCTCCGACGAGATCGGCTGTATCAAAGCACTATTTTGTTCGTCCGAAAGACAACAGTCCGACGGGATTCGAACAAACTTGTCAAATTCCCGCTCCAGCCTCTCCCCGGAGAACGCAGTGTGTACGGCTCCGAAGATCGGTTTCCATTCCGATGCAAAGCAGTTCGAGATGGTCATCTCTCTCGTGAATGGAGCTCCGTTGATCTGCTGGATCTCTGCTATCGGTTGATCTTTTTCCCAGCTTGAAATTCGTTTGAAGTTCCATCTGAGCTGCTCAGTGGAGCGTTCCAACCGCTGACCCATGCGTATCAAGTGTTCCTCTCGGAGATCCGATGCTGTCACTTCCATCAGTTCCTTGCGAGTGATGAGGTGCGCTCTGTTTTGTACGTTCAGGCGGCGAATCGCCGCATTTCGGCGCTGCGTTTCTCGTTTAGTTATCTTGGCAATGCACTCCAGACATAGTCTCGCCGTTGCATCCCACGTTGCTGCCGTCGCCCTGTGCCCTACTTTCGCCTCCACTAGTTCAGACTGGAGCTCTTTCCTCAGACGTTCAGGATGCGCCGTTCGGATCAGGTATTGAACTTGCCGTTTTCCATGCTTGGGGTGATTCCTCGATCTTGGCTCGCTGTAGTGCATCCTCACCCTCTGGTGATCTGACGATGCAGCTGGTTCCAGGACTTCAATCCATTGCACCATACCCGTCCAGTGTATCGGCAGATATTTCGATCAATTCTGCTTGCCACGTCTGGCCCCCACTAGGTGTAGTAATTCAGCGGGTCTGGAGTCTCCTCCTCCTCGTCCACCGCCATCGTTAACGTTATGTCATCCTCGAGGTGGAGATCCTCAGTCAGTCCTTGCAGCGCTGCACTTTCGGGCCTCCCACTTCGCTTCCCGCCCACGCGATCTAGAGTCGGACTCTGAACACTATTGAAGTCTCCGGCCAGCACAACATCCGCCATTGGCTAGGTCCTGCTCCTTAATTCGGTGAAGATTTGCTCCCGGGGCACTGTCGTTTGGCGCGTAGATGTTGAGCAGCAGGTAGTTGGGAAACTGCATGCTGATAAATCTGTTGGTCTATGTACCCAGTTGCCATGGTGTGACCTTCCCGATGCCGCACGGTTTCAATAGTATCGCTACTCCTCCAGTGTTGGAGTCGTCCACGCTTCAGTACGAGAGCGGGTTAGAGAGAGAGAGAGAGACTGTGTACGTATCGCTCAAATACTCGCGATACGTGGCGGGTCCTTGCACTACATCACCTGCCTGCAGATATTGAATCTGATGGTCTGTGACAGGGGCACGTGCGTCTAGCATTCTGTGCGTGGAGCGGGCTCTTGAGCCGCTGGCGGGGCTCACAAATCGCCGCATCGGAATGGGCATGCCAGGACATGGCATCTGCGCAACCTTCGTCGCTTTGATGACGTGCATGCATATGCCTGCCTTCGCCACCTGGACACCTACACGAGCGGCCAACAGCACCAACCACCCAACCGCCGCTTGGCATGCCCTCCCAGATCACACGTCGATAGTTGGCCGAGCCGTAAGACCTCTGGGCATCCGCCGAGATTGGGATGGACAGGGAAGGATCCTCCTCATCTTCATCGACAAGAGTGGGACTAGTGGTCTTTGGCCAGACGCGTACCATCACCGCACTCGGAAGCCAGTGAACCACGCCTGCCTCTTACTCATGCAGCTTTTCTGCCCTGTTGAAAGCTGCTTTTAATCGCTTGGATACACTCGGCACATTGTCGAAACCGCGCGTTGCCGATACGTATCCGAGCCGCGACTATTCCAATCGAGAAAGCAGCTCGGTTGGATTTGTGCGCTTGTCGTGGTTTACAAGCTTGAGCGCAAAATGGTAGGTTTCCAGTGGGTTGTTGGTAGACGAGTAGCCTGTAGGTGTGTGAAAAGCTTGCAAATGCGTGAAGCTTGGCCCCAAAGCCACATATTGATCAAGTGGTTCACCACACGCTTCACCATGGGGCACAACTCGCCAGCGCCACGCCATGAGCGAATTACAAATTTGCGCTTCCGTAAGTAATCGGTGCAGCGAAGTGCAAATCATACACATCTCGGACAATTTTCTGCTTCGTTACCACATCCAGCTTTTCATCTTTTGTGTGATTCTGCACATTTGGCATGACATGAAACCAGCACATCAAAACCAGGCTTCGAGGCAGCTCGCGCTGACAGGCATTGTACTGTGCTTTGTCTGCATCCATCATGACAAAGACAGGCTGGAAAGGGACGCCAAAACTCTCGCAGAACCACACGCTTCAGAAAAGCGAGACACCACTCAATGTCGAGGGCCTTTCTTAACGACGTACAGAAGTAGACGACAGGCATGAAGCTTCCACTGCGATCAGAAATCCCCACAACAGAAACAGGGAACTTCTGCTTGACGATGCTGTGCGTACTGTAGAGATGCATGAGCGTTGAAAGTGATGGGTCTCTCTGCACACTGACGTAGCTCTCCAAAAGTGCCATGCACTTCAGACCAATACGAAATGGGTTGGCTTTGGATCCTTTTCCCAGAGACGGCTCCACGACTCCATACACAACTTCGGTATCGCAAAACACAAGCAGGCTTTGGCTGGTTCGTTCGGCAACTCCACCACCGTACATACTTTGCCAGCAAATCGCCAATACCCGCTCCATGCCGTCCGGTGGGTTTTGCTTCGCCACGTTTTCACGAAGTTCTGCACCTTCTGCAGCGTTGGTGCTTGACCGGATATCCTCTCAGCGTTGATCTCTCGGCACAGAAACGAGTACGCAAGCTGAGCCACAATTGAGGGCGCGTCTTCTAACTAGGTATCAATGTAGTTCTTCATCGCACCCGTAAGTTCAGGACTGCTGAGTGGCGGTGGAGGGGCATATAGTGCCATAGCGTGCTCCCCTTGTTCGTAAATAACAACGAAGTCCACTTCTGTACATTTAAGTATCTTGTAGCGAGCGTGACATCTGTCTTCGGCATCCTTGCAGCGTTGAGAAGCACACGTAGTGAGAATGCAGCGCATTTTGTGCGGATTGGCGGCCAGAGAATCCTCGCAGCGGTCAACATGATCCATCGTACAGTTCAGGGAATCATTTTTGACTCGAACAAAGCGTGTTAAGCTTTGCTCGAACTCGCTGTAGGGCGTTGCATCGCTGGACTTCCATATCGACCGCTACGGGAAGCACACACGACGTCGCTCAGGCTCCTTAACGCACAAGGAAGCAACCAATGTAAAGGAAATATAGCCTAGAATATATTATTAACGTGGTGCAAAGCGGCTAAATCGAGCGCTGGCTTGGCAGTGACAGCGCCCCAAGTTATAGTGGTGAAACCGAGTTCGTTAGTTTTGGTCATCCAATTTGAAGTTGGTGACCCTTCCCTAAACGTTGGTGGCCGTCTGCCGCTTTTATAGTGCTGGATGCCATTTTTAGTGATGACCTCTAATTCAGTATTAAAGGGAGGCCCTCTGGTAGAATACCATACAAAATCTAGATAAAAAGAGTGATTGTCGACATCATTGGCGAAATCGTCTACTATTTCAGACATGGTTGGTCATTTTCGAAATGGTACACCTCTAGAGCCGAACCATTTCGCGAAATGTTATGACCACTGTTGATAAAAAATATGTTGGTCATTTCGACCGGAACAGCTGACCCCCCCCCCTTAATGTCACGAACATATCCAAACGGTTTGGTGATTTTTATTAACGTCAAAAATCGATGCTTGTGGCCAGAAATCACCGCGCAAATGCTAACTATGCCCCCCCTATGATATAGTCCCCACGCCGGACATGCTGATGGTCCAGACACAATTGTTGTTTTGGAGAAGTATGTCAATCGGAAAACGAGGCCTTGTGCCCAGCCGTTCATACCGCCCGCAAAACGCGTCTTTCCAGCACCAGATTTACTGGTGAGAAAGATAGTACCTCCCGCCCATTTGAACCCTCACCCCAGCCTGAGCGAGACATTTTACAAAAATTAGAGGGGATCGCTAAGGGGCTGGTCGCGCTGGCTGGTGCTGGTTCTCGTTACTTGATGGGCAGATAATGGCTCATTCTGGTTGGCTCTTCATAAAGAGGTTAGGGTAATTTGTGTGTAATACCAGAAACTTGGGAACTAGAGAACTTCCCGGGTTCCCGAGTTTTTGCGAGGCTTGCAGCCAGTGGCTCCAGTTTGCTTCTTGGCCGGTGCCATCGACACACCGATTGGCAGCACTTGCTGCGCAGACTGTTGCCGCTAGCGTCGCGCTAGCATGTGCGTTGATGCTGCATAGAAACCCTCCAGTAAATGTATTTACTTTTGAGTCGGCAATTTTATTCGAGTCTATGTTGTATGAAAAAAAGCTACAATGCTTGGTTTTGTCGACATTTACGTTGTACACAGGAGACATTCCACAGGTTCTGCCGTGTGATTCGACCTAATGTCCAGGCAGAACCTTATAAGAAGTACAGTTATGAAAGAGCAGTAGCTTGTACGTTATTTCATCTAGGATCTAGTGGAGGGTTCCGAAAAACAGCACAAGCATTTGGTGTGTCGAAAGCATGGTGTATTGTTAACGTTAACACCGTTGTCCGGTCACTAGCAGCAATGCGAGCAAAATGCATCAAGCTTCCCGACGAATGGGACTCCGTCATCGCCGGCTATCGTCCAGCTCGACGATTCCCGTTTTGCTGCGGTGCCATGGATGGCACTTTGATTGCTATCAACCGTCCTCGTGATTTCGAGGGCTGGTACAATCGAAAAGGTAATGTTTTGTATGTGAAAAATAGTTATCCAATCACGAAAAACTATTTGTTTCACAATAAATATTTATGTTTTCCTTCGGTGAACGTGCAAGCTGTGTGTGACCACCAGAAACGCTTTATATCCTTCGACATTCGTCCTGGATCTTGGAGTGATTCCAAGACATTTCAACATTCAAGTTTTGGCCGAAACATTGACCGTCTCCTTTCTCGCGGACATCATGTTCTTGCCGATTCTGGTTATGGTGTGTCTCCGGCGGTTATTACACCGTACAGCGAAAAAGACGAAGGCGGTACGCGGACTGCTGTACAAACCCACTTCAACTTCAACTTTTCATCAACTCGTATGGCAATCGAAGGAGCCTTTGGGTTATTAAAGGAACGTTTTCGAATTTTGAAGAAGCCGCTAGAAGAACGCACGCCTGCAGACTCCGTCAAGATAATAGTAGCGTGCATGGTACAGCACAACCTTCTGATTGACCTACAAGACAATGCCCCAATTGTTGCGGCACCACGCGATTTTCTGCCTGAAGCTGAAGATGCACCACCGGAAACCCTAATGAGCTTGACTCAACACAAAAAGGTTCGATCAAGACTAGGCAAACAAAATCGAGATGATATTGCTGCGCTATATGTAGGATAAGCTTAATGTGATATCTCCACCGTTCTTGGTAGTGTGCCATCCTAGTTGCTTCCTCCAGGCTTTAGAACTCCAATGAGGGCGGCCAGCTGCTGATTCTGCAGTTTCATCTGCTTCAGCTATTCATCTTGACGCTGCATCATCGCAGCGAAGCGGGTGTCGATTAGGTCGACAACGACCGTTCGCCATGTGCACTTGGGAGTGGTGGTGACGGCAACATCACCGCCGCCATGGCCTGAAAGCCTTCCGCGATGGACTGCATGCCGATTTCAAAGCTGTCGCCCATGGTCTTCCTTTTCATTTGTTGTGGTCCTTGCTGTGAGCTGCTTTGCTCAGCGTCACTAGTGGCATCCATCCGACAAAGCTGCTGCGTCCTCTTCATTGTCCGCCAGCGTCCGGGCGTTCATACCAGAGGAACTGTTCAATAACATAGATGTCGGTGAGTACCTTTTGTTCCCTACCAATCTCGTTTTGTTTTCATCCTTACCTAGTCCAGAACTCTTGCATCAAATCCAGCCCTGGGGCTCAAGCACTTCCACCTCTGGGTTTCCGGTTGCGTGGACGTCTGCGTTGAACTCCGCCCACCTTCGCTTCAACCATTTCAGCTATCACATGTGAAAAGCAATACACAGTTGTATGATCAACGACATCATAATGAAGAGCTAAACAGAAATGTACCTTATTCTTGCACTGCTCAGATAAAATCGCAGTCTTTTGGTTTTGGCTAAGCTCTGTTGCGAGCAGCAGCCATGCTTCTTTAAGAGCCGAGTTGTTATTGGCCCTGCTGAAGTGCTCAGCATGTGTCTCGTACCGAAGAGACATCAAGTCGCGCACCATGCTGTCACTCCAATCCAGAACAGCAGTGGACTTCTTGACTGGCACCCGCGTAGCCCTTTTCCCAGCCTTCTTCTTCTTAGCCTCCGCGGGACTTGCACGTGGAGCTGTACAGTCATTACCAGGTCCCTGTACACCACACGTACTTCCAGCGAGATCACTGAGTGCCAAGTTCATGGCGACCTCACCCCCAACACTAGTGGCAGAGCTCGATCACTGCTCCGGCACGCCGTAGCCATGAACTGTCAGCGCTCCATGACCCGCAACCGCCATCGGCATGCCTCCAGGCTGGGGTGCGCTAGTCCAAATGCCGTTGTAGAAGGCTGACAGCGCTGCATCGTTCATTGCGGTCAAGGTCGAGCGTCGGGGTGCTGAGCGATGGAGCGATTGGGCCGGGCATGGTGTGAGCGTCGACGAGGCTATTGACGATGCGGAGGGGTGGGCTGCTTGTTCGGATCTGCCTGCGGGTTGAGCGTGCACCAGTCAGAACGCCAGTCAGAACCTGACGGGCTCTGGGTTTTGACTGGTTAGTCATCCCTAACCCCACCAAAATGAGCACATGCCAGCGCGACCAGCCCTATGAGGGGCCTCACCGAGAGGGCCCTCTGCAAAGTCTGTGCATTTGGGAAAACAGCTGCTGGTTTGTAATTGCTCAAAATGAGCAAAAATTGGAGGGAGTCCGTTCAGCACCACTTGTCCTGACAGCGTCCGCGGCGGTGATCTCGACGGCCACTACACGCTAAGTAGCAACCCTTCACGTCGTGAAGGGGACCACTGCGTTCGCAGGCTGACACGCATCGCTAGTAAAAAGGACGCCGTAGTCGTCGCAATGCGTGCCCACAAGGCCTTCTACGTGTGGGTATCTACGCTGATGCCGCCTGCAGCATCTTCTGTCACCGCCACCGATAAGTATACGGCGGTAGTATGAAGTATACGGCGGTAGTATGTACTGTGCAGAGTGCAGTGCGGGCCCATTTGGAGATGTCAGTATCATCATGGGAGGCAATGGCGGGTACACGCTGTAAAAATATCAAAAGTTTCTGTTATTCTTGAATACTTTTCGTTTTGCTCTTCACAACTTGAAACGACTCTTTCAGGCGTCACTTCGAGAAACTTGAGCTACGTCCTGCGAGTTGCAGGCTGCAACTTCGTCCGAGATGGATCCTGCTTCCGTGTACGCAGCTGCGTTCGCCCTGCAGTCCGACTGTGCTGTTCATGCGGATAACTCGTACGCTTCGTCTAGCGTTCCGTCATTCCATGTGTCAACGACGGAAACAACTCACGCGTTAAGGGCGTTAGAGTGCGTACGGACGAAAGGAAAATCAAACTCGTACGAGAGTGCAGCGCTGTCTCTGGTGGTTAAATTGAAATCAGTACATGCACCGTCAGTGTTTGCCAACAACTTCAGCATTCGGGTCTTCACCTCTGTATCCCTCCGAGTCGCCGTCGTTATCGTCAGCAACCAGGTTGATGTCCTCATCGCCGTCGCTTACATCCTCAGCCTCGTTGATTATTTTTCAAACCCTGGTTCAACTGTAAGTGAAGACACGACGCCGAGCTACGTTGGGGACGAATCTCTGCTCGAATTGATTAGACATCAGCTAGAAAACGTTGCTGACACGCTTATCGCTGAAAATATCGCCTTCCGAAATGACGATTCTGTAGACACGAACAATTGTGCAATTGGTGCGTCTGATGTTTTCATTATTCCGCCACCACCGAAGCCGTGTTATGAATCTCATGATGCAGCCGAGTCTGCGATACATGAATTGACTCTAGCTCATCACTTCAACGTTTCCCGTCGCCGTGCCCGGAAACGCCCGGGTTCAGAAACAATTTGGGCGCGTAAGTTTTAGTGTTATCGTGCTGGGAAACCAAAGTTCACTCAGCATCTCGTTGAGACTGAGCAAACAAGATCGATGCGGTGATCTAAGCGTTCCGATTGTCCTATGCGACTCAAAATGTGTGTTGTTTCAAAGGATAATGTTGATGGCCCATGGAGAATTGAACACACGAGCTTAAAAAGTGAAGTTCACAACCACCCTCCATCACACGATGTCAGTGTACATGCTGCTCACCGACGACGAGCAGCGAGTAACACGGTCGCTCATTCCGCGGGTATGGCCTCTTTCATAGATGATCAAACGGCAGCCAGTGTATCTGTGGCTAAGATCCGAGCGGCAATTATGCATAGTGATCCAATTCGCTGGTACTTCCTAAGGATATTGGAAACTTCAAGATGAAAACAAGGAACCAGACCGTCGCCACACAGACACCGATCGAAGCTCTGTTTCTCTGCTGCGTCACCACAACTTTTACTTTCGGTTTGACATGTTTCCCGGTACACCCAGCTACGGTAGTTGTTTTGGTCGCACCCAGCAACAATTCGTCTGTACAAGCTGCACTGTGATGTTTTAATTGGAGATGGGACGTTCAAAACAAACAAATACGATCTCCCGCTTGTCAACGTGATTTCGATGACTGGAATGAATACTGTCGTTCCTGTAGCACAGTGTGTTCTTTCTGACCAAACCGAAGATGACTTTCTCTGGGGGGGTTAAGCTCTGCGTGCTATGATGGAAAACAATCAGATCGATATGCCTTGTGCGATTCTTTCAGATCGCGAACTAGCAATTTTGAATTCACTTTGGCGAGCTTTTCCTACCGTTCCCTCCATCATTTGCAGGTGGCACCTAATCAGAATGTGCTGGCCAAAGCGAGAGAGGGGCTCGGTCAAATTCGAGTGGATAATCCTCTTCCTGGGCAAGACAAACATGAAAATAGCTGGCAAACCGAAGTGTTTATGCAGTGTTTTTACGAGACTGTGGCAATCCTCTACTGAAGCCGAGTTTGAGTCTCGCCGCCAAGGTTTAAGCAACTTGTCTCCGATGCTGGCTTCGTACTTAGATCTGCATAGGTGGAAGTTCAAGCACAAAATTGTTAGATGCTGGACCAACAAGTACTGCCATTTTGAGTATCGCGATATGCAAGCGATGACGGCAGAACTGTAACGGTGATCTACTGACGGGTTTCAAGCGCTTGTTGCCATGGTGGGTGGCCAACGTAAGCTCTGGAGTATTCGTTCTGCCCGAGACGCAACTATTCTACCGTACTTGCTGCAAAAAGACCGCTACAACCAGGTAGCACGGATCATCACTGTTTAGGCCCCGCGCCAAATTGATGAATTGTGGAAGACCGGAATTAAAATGTTGACAGGAGATCTAGCGATTCGACCGTGTACAGGAACATTCGAATTTGTTGATTACAATTATCGAATCAAATGGCACTTTGAAGCTGCTCCCAACAGCATTTCATTCTCACAGGTGGATCTACAGAGACTGCCAACATGTGGACTCCGCGAATTCAAGAGACAGTCAACTTACGAAGAAAACGCAAACACGCCCTATCATATAAAGCTAATCATGGCATCAGGAACGGCTAGGGAGCCGATCTTAGGAGAGCGAGTGGATCTGAATCATCCCGCGCGCCATCGAGGGGCAGCCGGAGAGGTTTATTGGATAGAATGATGTCGTTACCACCATTATCCAACGTTTTGCCACCGCTGCACACATCAAGCAACGAATTTCCCGTTCTGCAAAGCCAACTTGAATACTCAAGAACGTCGCGCCACAGCGACGTGCCACCTCTCCGCGATCAGATAATAGCATCACACAGACAACCTGGGCTTGAATCGACTGAGCCGCTAGTAGATCAAGGCCAAGATTCATACGCACACCCGTACGTTCCTCCTCGCTGTTGGGGTTATGCTAGCAGGCATCCGTTTTAAAAAAAATATGGACAACGGCAAGGTCAGTACTTCCATGCGTTCACACTTCAATGTAGTTTAGTTGCATGAGTGTCAAATCTCTGCACGAGAGGAGTGTAGCATATACGCAGTTTCAAAAGCGAGATAATTATCTGCAGTCGAATTACTATAAATCTCTTCAGTTCAGAGCTGAAACAAATCTGCACTTGCAGATGTGCAACAAAGCTGCAACTGCAGAGGAGCAACAAAGCTGCAATTGCTGAGGTGGAACATATCTGCAGTTATTATTCTATCGACTTTTCAAATATAGATGTTTTTGTAGTTCAGAATTAGTTATAATAAAGTTTAAACAATGGCAAACGAACACGTTCAAATATGTATGTATTGAAGTCAAGCGTTAATGTCCCGAGCCAGCAACAGCCCCCCACCATCCAAAATAATACCGGTGTCTTGCTATCTTGCGCACGCATTCGCTTGGTGTCTTGTTGGCGTTTTCAGAAATCGTACACTGCATACTTTCAGCAGCATTGCTATCCTCGTCAGTGCTGTGATATGATCGATCTGTTGTCTCTGTTGCATCGACTCTGTGATCGCCATCACGCTCACTACATACAGCAGACTGTCGCCTTCACACGCTTGGTCAATCACGGGAGAACAATCTATCAACGAAATATTCTGTAGAAAGCGCGTTTGGGTTGCTTGAGCAGTTTTTCGGTCTTGATAAGCTGCTTTGTACCGCGAGTTAGACTTCTCGGCTGTGGTCACAAACTCACGCATAGCAGCATTAGCCACGATCACTGCGCCGTTTGAAGATTAACTGCATCCTTCGCCTACCGATCGGTATGCAGCCCCTCATGCAGTTGCAGTGCTCACCAATGTGCTAACATCGTGAGCAATATCCAAAGCAGTACCTCGGTCGTCGCCGTGCACGCTCCGCCAATATGTGCGCCCAAGCAGTCGATCACTGCAGCTGTCCGTAAAGCGACACTGTGCGTGTCATTCTCTCGCACTGACAATGCCATGGCGGTCACCTCGGCTGTAAGTGCAGCTTAAAGAGCTGCGTCTGTAAGTTCTCTATGGATCTTTGCACATTGATTGAACGCTCGATCAATCGGAGCCCGAGCGACCGATAGAGGTTTTGGCGGAGCTGCATGTTGAACGACTGTCGGCGTGTCTGTACCCCCTGTGCGCTGGGGATAGCAGACCGAGTCCCGCCGATCGTCGAGTAGGCCAGTTGAATACTCGGTAAGCGGAAAGCTGTCGTCTTGAATCGCGAGAAGGTGCACCGCGCGCTCCTCGTTTGTGAGAAGCCCCCACTTCGTCCGTAGGGCTTACCCTGTCTACTCTTCAGCCACACATCGGTAACAGCAGCTTCGTGCTCCCCATGTAACTCGGCTTTCGCAAGGCGACTCCTTGAGAAGATGCTGCAGGCGGCATCAGCGTAGATACCCACACGTAGAAGGCCATGTGGGCACGCATTGCGACGACTACGGCGTCCTTCTATTAGCGATGCGTGTCAGCCTGCGATCACAGTGGTCTTCACGACGTGAAGGGTTGCTGCTTAGCGTATAGTGGCCGTCGAGATCACCGCCGCGGACGCTGTCAGGACAAGTGGTGCTGAACAGACTCCCTCCAAGTTTTGCTCATTTTGAGCCATTAAAACCAGCAGCTGTTTACCCAAATGCACAGACTTTGCAGAGGGCCCTCTCGATGAGGCCTCTCCTTAGCGCTTCCAAAATTAGAGCCCCCAAGATATCGCCATCCTCCGAGCAACATGCTGCAGCTCTACAACCCTTGTAAGGCTCTCAACTACTGTATGTCTGTGGCGAAACTGACACCGGGCTGCTCGAAGCCATTGAGTACCGCTCTGCGAGAGGTATGTGCATTGGCACATCTCAGTTTCGCGACCTTGTCCTCCAAGCAGTGCTGACAACGTCGCTGAAGCCTGTTCTGGACAACTTTCGTGGCCTTTAGTGGGTCCAACAGTGGCCTAAGAAGCGTTGTGACATCATTTCCTACCGGAAAGGGTAGATACTGGACGCAAAGTGCAGCGGGGCTGCCGTAGATACAGCGTCAGAGGAAGACACAGACTCAGAGAGTTTCTAGTGTTATTGATAACATTACGCTCTATCACCAGAGATACTACGAGTACCGTAATATTACTACTTACGGACTCCAAAAGACAGAAGTATCTCAAATGTGAACTGAATGTATTGTTGTTAGTCGCGGCAGAGCCGCCTGTTGTCTAAATGCATAATACTCACTATACCATAATAGATCCTCGTCTAGTGCATACCGATTGCTGTTATCTGGTGTGCCACACGTAACCGAGGTGTGGTACCCTGACACCTACTATTTCGGCATTTTGACCCGCGCAAACGAGAAGCTGGGGTTTGCAGGCGAGCCTTCACGCATTTGGAGTGTGACGAGACTGGCATGACTACACAACGTAGTGGGACGAAAGGTTGATATGCCCGACGGGGCGTGGCGCGATCGTACGGCGCTCAACGGACCGAGAGAGCGTCACCATGATGGGCTGACTCAACATGCCGCTGGTGGCCGGATTCCGAAAACGTTCATTTACGGTAGAGCTCAGCGAAGTTGTAGTGGTTACAAGATGCGCCAGATTGCGCTGTATCATAGTCACTGAGTCGATCAACATCAACTCAGGTCTGTTCATGAAGTGGCTGGTGTGGTTCATCCCTCCTGCACGACCGCAGCTGCTGCTACTGGATGGTCACTTCGTTTACATGTCATTCGCAACAGAGAAGCAATTCACGGGCAACGTGCATCTGATCGTGCTGTCTGCAAACACTTATCACTTTCTCCATCCTTTAGCTGTTGCAGTTTTTTTCAACCATATAAAGTGCAGCGGGGCTGCAGTTGTAACGGGACGATCTCCCGTTACAAAAGTAGGTAGAAGTCAGTCCAAATAGACTGTGACTTGGCGCTCTGTCATTGGACAGAAGTCGCCCTTTAGTATGCATATTATCCAGTTAGCGTGCAGCACCCCACCGGTGGCTGGCAGCTAAGCTCGGCTTAAGTACGGTTTTGCGACCATACTTTAATATTACCCGGAGTCAATGATGCTTATAATTCCACGTGTCTTGGCCTAACGCCCAAGACATTGCTTCCTCACAACAACAGCGAAAGCATACGTATCGGTAGCGTTTGGCCCCGTTACACCTGGTAGTACTTCGTAGTCTTTCCAACGACCACGAACGATGAGCGCGTCAACGATCGAAGGAACGTCGGGTGCGCGACTAGAACACGAGCAGTTCCCCCAACTGACCCAATTCGAGTGGGAGGGGCTTCACCGCCTCTCACAAATTTCCGGCGAAGCAGTGATCACCGCACTGCTGTCCACGGGAAAGTAACACCAACACCGCCATGCAGCTCAAGGGTTTATGGCGTGCGATCTTGCGGACGCACGTCGGCAGGCGCTGACCCCCGCGCAGCCCAAGACGAGCAAAGCCGACATCGTCAAGCTCGATGTCTCGAGCTACAACGGCAAAGGCGCCAAGCGGATGGTGCTGAACCGCTGGTTCTGCGAGATCGACATGGCTGTCGCGGCGCGACAGCTTACGACCGAGTTCGCCGGACCAACTTGCTGATGTCCAAGTTGACAGGCAAGGCCAAAGAATGGGTGCTCGGTCGCCGTGCCGCTGATCCGTCATGCTTCATAACGATGAACGAGGTCAAGGACGACCTGCGGCTCGCGTTCGAGCCGCCTCAAGATGAGGTCCAACATCGGACGGCCTTCCTGAACTTGAAGCAAGCTGTCGATGAGAGACTGCATCCAGCATGCTCGCCATTTGGTGTCGTGCATCGTCGAGAACCCGATCAACATGACGACCCAAGTTAATGTCTTTGTGACCGGAATGAACGCTGGCTACCAGCGTTTCTATCTGACGCGGAAGCCCGCCGCGACGCTGGAAGAGGCCTTTGCTACGGCGCTCCGTGAAGACTACAGCGTCACGGCCTCCCGCGCGTTGCCGTTAATGAGAGCACCGGACGTCAACGAAGTAGTGCCGATGGAGATCGACGCGATCGAGTCAAACCCGACGCGTCGCTACGACCCGTCCCAGAGCCGCGGCCGAGGACGAGGCGCTTCCAGTGGACAACGAGCGATGCTCTGCTTCCGTTGCCGCAAGCCTGGTCATCGCGCGGCGGTCTTCCGCGCGCCGGCTCCCGTGCTCGCCGCCGTCGATGCCATCGACGGCTCTGTCTCCTCCGGACAGTAAAAAAACGGAGACGACCAGTAGACGCGGGGCGCTCTACTGGGCAGACGGAGGATCTGAGTTCCTTGGTGGCGGAACCTCCTCCCAGCCCCGCTGTGCTACACGCACAGCTATATGCCACCACATCCAGCAGCAACAAGAGGCTGATCATCCTCAGTCTCCACGTCTCGGGCGCGCAGAGTCCCATCCGCGCCCTGCTGGATTCCGGCGCGACGAACAACTTCGTTCGCACCGAGAGTATTTCGGCGCTCCCGAGAGATCTGCAAGTTCGTGAAGGTCCCGGCTCAATGGTCGTCAAGTATGCTGACGGCAAGCCGCGGCAGCTGCCGCGACGCAGCGTCAAGTTCGCGTACTCCTTCGACGACTTCTACGGGGACGACGACTTCCTCGTGATTGACCTGAACGGATCGTTCAACTGCGTCTTCGGGATGCCGTGGCTGTCATGGCATCAGCCTAACGTCGACTGGCTGAACCGCACAGTTCGTCCCCGCGACATCGACATCGACGGGGTACTTGCGTTTCACCGGTCGTCGACCAGCAACAACCCTTGGCCGCACGTGGCCGTCATGGATCCCGACTCCATAACACTCGCGGAGTATGAAGAGAGCGATGGCCCTTCGTGTGCGGCGTGTAGCAACGCCACGTGTACCGATTCCAACCTGCAGAGGCAGCTGGATCCGAGAATAGCGGAACAGCAGCGGCTCCCGCACGAGAACAACGCGATCGAGCAGGGGCTCTCGCACGAGAACGAGGCGGTTGAGCAGGGGCTCCCGCATCCTGACGTCGTGGTAGAGCAGTGGCCCCCGCGACAGGTAAAGACCAAGCGGCGCAAGCAGAAGAACTGGCGCGGTCGTCTCGGTCCCCGCTCCAACCATGCTTCAGACAGTGAAGACGAGGAGCTCGACGTTGAGGTGCTCAACGTCATCGAGCACTCGGGCACCGAGTACCACCGGCGCCATCTCCGCGTTGCCAACCCACCCACGGCTGCTGCGGCGCTCACCAAGCTCCCAAGTATGTCCTGGAAGCGGTTCCTGAAGGACCTCAAACGCGGTGAGATCGAGCAGGTCTGCGTTCTCACCGCCGAGGGTGTCCTCGACGATGCGCCACCTAAGGCCACGGTCAACGCCGTCGCTTCTTCTGTCGCCGATAGGCCGGGCAAGCACGAACGGCCTGAAGGTGCTAAACCAAAATCAGCACGCGCATAGCGCTTTGCATCCCAGTCCTGGGAGGCGCTGCAGGCCTCGGGCAATCCCGTCTACTCGCTAGCTCACGAGTACGAGGACGAGTTTCCGGACAAGATCCCGGCAACGCTTCCCGCTGATCATGGCGTGAAGCACGAGATCGACCTCGTGCCGGGCGCGAAGTACTGCGTGACGCGGCAGTGGCCGCTTCCTCGGGATCTGGTCCAGGCTATTGATGACTTCTCCGAAGGCCGACGCCAAGCTGGACATGTGCGGGAGAGCATCTCCCCGCACTCGAGTCCGACCTTCTGAATGCAGAAGGCCACAGGGGGTGGCGGATCGTCCACGCCTTCAACAAGCTGAACGACGCGACGATTCCAGCCCAGACCCCGATCCCGCGCAAGGACATCATCCTCTACTCAATAGCAGGCAGCGAGGTCTACAGCGCCATCGACCTGACCGATGGCTTCTACCAGATCCTCATGCGTGAAAGCGGCGTGCCTCTCACAGCGGTGAGCACACCAAGCGGCATGCTGTGGGAATGGCTAGTCATGCCGCACGGGCTAAAGAACGCCCCTGCCACCTTCAACCGAATGATGTCGCAGGTACTCCGGCCGCTTCGAGACTGCGCTCCAAGTTACTTCGACGACATCTTCGTGCACAGCAAGGCAGAGCCAGGTCGCTGTGCCATCGACGTTCATCTGGGCCAACTTCGACGCGTCTTCGAGACAATGCGTACAAACAAGTTGTACGTGAACCTGCGCAAGTGTGTGTTCGTCGCACCCGAGATTCCGGTGCTCGGCTGCTACGTCAGCAAGGCTGGTGTCCGTGCTGACCCTGAAAAGATCTCGTCGATCTGTTCCTGGCCGATACCCAGAAACGTCAAGGAAGTCCGACAATGGCTCGGGCTTGCCAACTATTTGCACAAGTACACGAAGAACTTTGCGGTGATAGTGCGACCCCTCTCTCAGCTGCTCAAGAAGGACGCTGAATGGTCCTGGACTTCGGTGGAACAGACGGCGTTCGACGCCGTCAAGAAGAGCGTGGCTTCAGCGCCAGTGTTGGCGTTCCCGAACCACGACAAGGCCTTCCACGTCGTGTGCAATGCGAGCGACTTCGCCATCGGCTGCGCGCTCATGCAGTTCGACGTCGAAGGTCGCGAACGCGTCGTGAGCTTCCAGTCACGACAGTTGAAGCCTGTGGAGCGGAATTCCCCGGTCCATGACAAGGAGTTGCTAGCCATGCGCTATGCCTTGATCAAGTTCCGAGCCTACGTCCTGAGCGAACAGGCGTTCGCTCTGTATACTGACCACGCCTCGCTGCGGACGGCCACAAAGAGCCCGCATCTGTCACAGCGCATGGCGCGGTGGCTATCGTTTTTAGCCGAGTACAACTTCGTTGTACATTACAAGCCTGGCAAGTCGAACATCCTCGCCGACGCGCTTTCGTGCCGGACTGATTACGATCCGCGTTCGGACTCGTTTCCGGTGGTCGACGCTGACGACGACGAAAATTGCGCGGTGTGTGTCGCGTCGGGCGTCAACACGGTTTCAATGCACGGTGTCGGCACGTTTGCGGCAGCAGATCGCGGCCGCGTACGACGCGGACTCGTTTTACTCCGGTGTCATCAACTATCTCCGCGACCCGTCCGATAAGGCGCTGCGTCGTCTGACAGCTCCAATGCGCACGTCTATCGCACGCTACAGCCTCGACGGCGAGGTGCTGTCTTACAGCGTCGATCGCGAGGACGCTCCAAGATCGTCGTGCCATGCGACGACGACGTACGCGCGCAGCTCCTCCACGAGTATCATGACAGCCCAAGCGGCGGACGCCTCGGCCGCGAGAAGACCTACGTCGCGCTGTCGCGCGACTTCTACTGGCCCCACATGTGCAAGTGGGTCCGCAAGTGGGTCCGTTCCTGCGAGGCGTGCCAGCGCGTGAAGCCGGCATCCTCGTCGCAGGCTCCCCTGCGACCCCTTCCTGTGGCTGCTGACGCGTGGTCATCCGTCAGCATGGACTTCATCTTCGGGCTGCCAGCCGACGCCCGCAATCGCACGGGCGTCCTCGTGTTCGTCGACCGCTTCAGCAAGATTGTGCATCTTGCTCCGGTCACCGCAACTGTGACGGCGGAAGAGTCCGCAGCGATCTTCGTTGACGTCGTCTTTCGACATCATGGTTTACTGTCCGACATCGTGTCGGATCGCGACCCGCGCTTGACTTCTGCCTTCTGGACTCGTCTATTCCAGCTACTCGGCACGCGGCTGCGTGTGTCCATAGCCGCCCATCCTGAGACCGATGGGCAGACAGAACGCGCGAATCGCGTGGTCGAAGACGTGCTTCGCAGCTACGCCACCTCGTACCCATCATGGAGCGAGTTTCTGCCCATGGTTGAGTTCGCACTGAACAATTCCGTGCACGCGTCCACAGGGTTGACGCCGTTCTTCGTCAACAACGCGCGACATCCGCGCGTTCCGGCTTCTCTAGCTGTGGCGGCACCCACAGCAGCACGTGATTCTCAGTCTGGTGGGGGAGGGACCCCGCCTATGGCGGCGTCGAAGGAGGTCTTCGATTCAAGTGGCTCCAGTTCAAGTGACGACCCAAGCATCAACGCGCTGACTCATCCTTCAGGTTCGACTGATATCTCAGGGTCAGAAGCTTCATCGGGTTCGTCACGGGCGATGTCATTCCCCGTGTCGTGAACCCAGTGACTGGCTCGGCTTCCCCAGTGGCGAACTTCGAGCCCAACGAGCTGCCAGCAGCGGACGAACCCGCTGCGTTCCTGGATTTCGTACTGCAGCGGCAGTCGGTCGTCCGCTTCGTGTGCGACGCCATCGCCATGGCTGTCGACAAGCAGAAGGAGAACGCGGACAAGCGCGGACGAAAGAACACGGAGACGTTCAAGGTTGGCGAGCGTGTACTACTCTCGGTCACGGGTATTACAGCTCACGCCGTGACGAACTTGGGAACAAACAAGCTCTTCCCTCGCTACATTGGTCCGTTCAAAATCGTCACCGCTCTCGGCGACGCTTACACGCTCGACATACCTACGGCTATGCGACTCCACCCTACGTTCTATGTCGGCCGGCTAAAGCGGTACCACCCGGCGGCGGTCCCGAGCGAGGAGTCGCAGCGTCTGACTGCGACGGAGCGGGAGCCTTCTCTTCCTGGTCGTCCGGCTCATCCTGCGCCGTCCTCGGCTCATAGCGCGACGCCGTTCGCGCTTTCTTCGGCGCCGGCTGCTCGGGCTCCCAGCCCACGGCCTTGCGCATCGCGACGAACTGGCGCTTGTACGCGTCGTGCGACTGCTCGATCCTCAGCAGTTGCTGTTCCTGTCGAGCGAGTTCATCTCGGAGGCGTTCGGCCTCCTGCTCGGCATCCAGAGCGCGATCCTTCGCGCTGACAACATTGTTCGTCAGAAGAACAAGGTGCCCGATATTGTCCGGCGCCGCTGGCGCTGGCGGCTTCTCGTTCGCCACAGCAGCACGCGGAGGCGTCTGCGTCGGACTGATACTCGGCTCCTGACGCCCTTCAGCACGCGGCGGCGTCTGCGGATCGGCAACCGGCGTCAGCGCTGGCATCTCCCGGTCAGCACCAGCTCCCCGAGCGTCATGGCGCGGCTCCCACGACGAGCTGCTTTCAACGCGATGGCCCTCCGCCGCTGACGGATAGCGCTGGGACGCAGCGCTGGATCGTGGATCATCTCGTTGAGCACCGCGACCCCACTCCGAGTAGGGGCGGCGCTCATCACCGCGCCAGTACCATTCCGAACTCCCGCGAGTATCGCGTCCGCTGGCTTGGTTTCGCTCCCAGTGATGATACATGGGAGCCTTGGACCAACCTGCAGCTCGACGTTCCGGATATCGTGGCTGTGTACGAGGCTGCGCTTGCTCAGGCTCTGGCTCACGCAGCGTCATCCACACCAGCGGCGCTTCGATCGGATCCGCCACACGCGCAGGCGCGGGTTCATCACCTGCGCGCCTAGCTTGGTCGAGCGCACGCTTGAACCAGCCGATGAGACAACGGATCTCGTCTCCAAGAGGAGCAACTGCGACATCGTCTCTCCAATCTTCAGCCGACGGACGACGCGTGCCCGGCCAACAGTGCGGGAACTTCTCCATCATGTTCACGAAGCAGTACCGGTCTTCGTCCCAGCACGTATTGTGAAGGTCCTGGCGCAGTGTGCCCAGACCATATCGACTGCGCGCTGACTCGCGCTGTCTCAAGACTGCGGCGAAGTCCGGCTCGACGTTCCCAGCGGCGGATGAAGGCGTTCCACGACAGCCGCAGCGCGTATTCGCGGGCTCCTTCGACAGGCTTACCGCGCGAGGCGCGGAAGCGGCGAAACTGCTCGCGCATCTCCTGCTCTGGCGCGGGGTTCACCGCACCGCTGATGTCGTAGAGCTCCCCAGCGCGCCAACTCGGTCTGGATGCCCTCGCGGGCGCTTGCCGTGTTCCTCTCCGTCGCCATCTCTGTTGCTTGCGCGTCGCGAGGCCGATTGTGTTGTGAGGCCTCGCTCGCGTCGAAGGCTCTCGTCGCTGTGAGAACGTGCGCAAGCGCACGTTCGAGAAATCGTTGCTGCCGACGTTCAGCCATCACTGCGCCCGTGTCCCCGCCGTCTCGTCCTGGGTATCCGTAGCCGTAGCCTCCTCTTGTCTTTCTCTTCCTTTGCGTGTTCTCTTTAGCAGACGGGTGTCTGCTACCTCAAGTGGGGGGTGATGTAACGGGACGATCTCCCGTTACAAAAGTAGGTAGAAGTCACAGTCCAAATAGGCTGTGCCTTGGCACTCTGTCATTGGATAGAAGTTGCCCTTTAGTATGCATATTATCCAGTTAGCGTGCAGCACCCCAACCGGTGGCTAGCAGCTAAGCTCGACTTAAGTACGGTTTTGCGACCGTACTTTAATATTACCCAGAGTCAATGTTGCTTATAATTCCACGTGTCTTGGCCTAACGACCAAGACATTGCTTCCTCAACCGCGAAAGTTTACGTATCGGTAGCCTTTGCCCCGTTACAATAGCGGTATCGATAAGTCCGTAACTTGATCCGAAAGCGTATTCGACAAAGTGACCAAGAGAAACGTGTTTCGACTAGAGAGCTAAAATGCCACATGATGGAAGACAACCTACCGGATATGACCGACATATACGAGACGAAAAAGTCGTTCTCCTGATGATACGTGAGGTCAATGACATTTTATCTGGCGGAGATGATTATTTGTTTGGCTTACAAGAGCTGCTGTCTTGGGGAATCCGATCCATCGTGACAGTATACGAGCGCTACAATATAATTTCTCTCAGTAATGCGCTTTGAAGCTTGGGTCGACCACTGGCGTAGAGGCGGCAAGTGCTAAAGGACAATATTATCGATTTAGGGTGTTCCCAGACGACTGCCGGGTGACGAGGCATCGGAGGCGAAGGGCTTTACCTTTGGTTGCGGTCTGAGCTTCTCCTATTCACGGTCGATGCGCAAGCATATTCGGAAGGAACATTTTATTTACGTAATTGACTATCCCCGTACCATATCCAATGGACGCCTTCCATGCATAACATCGGCGCCTGTTATATCTCCTGCAGATAAGCCAGGCAAGACAAATAATATATGGCGACGTATCGGCCGAGGCCGCCACCACAAATACCATAAATGGACGTGATGTGTCCGACGACAAGTGAAAACAACCGCAGCCAAACGTTGAGCCCGACAGTTGTGTACGGACACTCCGCGCGCAAAACACCATCTGGATTCCAATCTCGACATCACTTTCAAAATTCAGCCCTTCCTGGAGACATCGACGAGAACTATGACGCGAAAGTGATGCTGTGTCTGATGGAGGTGTTCCTGAGGTACGAGGATTACCTGCCCAAGGCGCGCGAGGGCCGCTGCTGCTTAATGCGTAGAGAATCTCAATGCTGGAACAGGTACTACCTGGCCACAGAGTGCTCAGATCCCCCGAACGAGTCGGTATGGATGTCTCTCTACACGTGCGCAAGCGACCGAAACTTCATCAACGCCATCGGCCTAACCAGGTATGCTCATGATGTATCACGGGGTCATACGGCAGGGGGGATGACTATAGATCTTTGCATGCCCCATGCCCACTCCGCAGCCTGGCGCACCAACGTGTGGTGACGTTGTGCAGTGTCCTTGCCGAGCTGCGGAATAGGGGTTATTACCCGGTCGATTGCAGCATCCTTTAGCGGTGTTAATGCCGCCCGTCATCTCCGCCGAGCATGGAAACGCCGAATAGGAGACAACGTTTATCTGTACATCGGGGCACACAGCAATGTCGAACAGCTTCATGCGGAACCCCAGCGAGGTGTCCGAGTCATTGTCATTCCATGACTTGGGGCAATTGCGTTTGCATCAAATGATACGGCCGTCCGACGCAAAGCTGATGGTGCCCGTCATGAAGACGGGATGCAATCAGCCGTTGTACATGGCGTTCTGGAGGTTGACCTTGGACGGCTGCATCACCTGTATGTATATTCAGGCATTAGGTACAACAGTAAGTTCTATACAGCTTCATTTCAGTTGATTCTTGACATATATGAAACCGAAGGTGTGCTTTAGAAGCGGCTCCCTCAGTCTTAATTTGCTACACGGGGGAGGGAAAATATATTCGAACAGGTGCAAACCCCAGCACCACCCGCGACAGGTTTTCCACAGCCTTTCGTAACGTCCTCGCGAGAGTTCGCCGGTGACACACCAAACAACAGACATAGCGTGCTGCTCTCCACCGAACCGACGCAGAAATAAAGAACTAGACCCAGCACTTAGTGGAGGTAGCGCAGCGTGGGCGGACGACCGCATGCTGAAGGCGAACGAATAGTATAAAATCTCGTGAATATCCGGATAACCGAGGGAACGGATCTGTAACAGACACAGCGTAAGGTTACGCTAGGCAACCACAAACGACTGCATCTTCCTGTGGAGGTCAACTACCGAGTAAGCCCCGTCGGACTCGTATAGTCTCACAGATCCGAACCACCTCCAGCGGCAAACTGGAGCTGTAAATGTAATTGTCCGAGTAGCGTTAATGGTGGACGCCGGGACCGCGCCGGCATTTTCCGATAACAAGCCCAGTTTCTTGAATTAGTATATCTGCGTTATGGTTGTTGTAATTGCTGCTGGGAGGCCGGCTGATGGCGTTAATACCGCCCTTCTGTCTCAAGGTATGATACAAACTCTTCTTCTATTACTTTATTTCATCCGTCTTTGTACATGGTCTGCAGCTGTTTTAGGAGTTAGTAGATGTATGTTGGCAAATGAAAAGCTACATGTATATGATCCTCTTCTGCCTTGATCCGTAGTTTGTTAGAGCTCCGATGCATAACTGGTACCTTGATGGTGATCATGCACGTGGACGCCTACTCATATTTGAAGATTGCACCGATCAACATGATCATCCCCTGCGTACGGACGCGGGCGTCTTCCTTATCACGGTGCACGCGTTCGTCAGCCACGAGTTCGGCCTGGCGGCGGCATTCCTCCGCCGCAACCTTGTCGGCCTCAACCCTTGCCCTTTCCGCAGCAACTGCATCTCAGCGACGTAGATCCTCCTGGGCACGTCGCGCCACTACCTTGCGCTCGTTTCCATCTCAGAAAAACAACATCATCTCGAACGTGCTGCTGTCCGGTTGTTGCTGACGGTCTCAAGTTATGTCAGTTAGTTCTTCAGGTGGTCGTCTCCAACGCGCGGAGGTGCCTCACCTCGACGAAGCTCGCCTTAGCCTGTTTCTTGCCTTCTCGCTCCTTCGCTCGCTTCTACCCGACACTGTCGCGGAATGTGTACACCAAAGTGGTTATAAGCGCTTTGCAGGGATACGGGACGAGGACGCGCAGTCAGCAACTTGGTTGTCTTCGTAGATGCCGCATTCTCGGCGATGTTGGCGCGTGGAGTGGCGGCCTTCCGATACTTTTTGAGTCCAACGAGTGAAGCTGGCGTGTCGTTGGGGCAGTAAGAAGAGGAGCAGGCTTTAAGATTGAGATAAATGTTTCCAGACCCTCGTCATCAAGCCGCAAGTCGAAGGCGACCGAGGTCCCATCAGGAGGCGACGTACTGAGGGATAGGCCATCGTTCGCACACGCGGCTCTAGTTCTATCTCATGAGCGAGTGGCTTGACCACTGCACTAGCTACTGCCTACGGGCACGCTGGTTTCTACGCGACGTCGCCGTTGCAATCTTCTTCGTTGTAGTAGCGCTCGAAACTGAAACCGGGCTCTACGAAGCGCCCTTCTTCTTCTCGAGTACTATCTCGTGTCGGCTGCGCCTTCCATATCGGCGACGTTCGCCTTGTTGTCGATGGATCTTTTCGCCTATTTTGCATTTTCTATGTGCGGAGTTCCTGTCGGCTTAAGCATGCTGCAGGGGGCCTTGCAGTTGCGTCGGAGCCTTTCGTTCCACCCAGCTGCAACTGCGGTATGGCAACGCGTTCTCACTCGTCGTTGCCGACGGGCAGGTGCTCTTCGACGATCGCGAGAAGGCGATTGATCTTTGCGATCTTGTTGTTGGGGCTCCCGATAAGTTTGACATGTGCAAAACAGCAACACTATGGTTGGTATCACGTCGCGACAACTTTAGGTTTGTCAGCGTACATTTGGCTTCTTTGAAGGTGTCTTGCAAGGTGACTTAATGGTGGTGATCCGCTTGGAGCAAGTTTTCAACTCGGAGGATCCGAAAGCGAGAGACGTCAGGCGCTTGGTCGTCCTCCACCACCCCACACGAAGCTTGCCTCACCCCGAATGTCCTGCTTGAAGTCGACGACCCCCAACTTCAACGCGCGAAAATGCGCGCGCAAATGCGTAGCTGGACCAGTGCCCGCTGGGACACGTCCAAGAATTTTACGGAGGTGAGATGCGCTGGCTGAGTTGGCGCCAAAACAAATAAGCGGCTAGTGTGGACTATAGCTGCAACTTTTCGATCCCACCGTGAACTACACGAGAGTTAGCGTCAATAAAGCTGGATTAAGCATGAAATCAAGGTACCGTACCTACACCTAACAAACCACCAACATCTACAACCAACCCCTACTATCCCTGCTTATGCGGCTTGTCAACTTGCCAACACTTCCTACGGATCGGGGTGGAATTGAATGTTGCGATGACAGCACATGTCGGCGACGCAACTGCGAACAAGCCAGAAATCATCTCGTACGCGACCATGATCTCTTCGCGGATCGAACGTAGTCCGTCGTGGCAACTGCAACCGTGGTGTGGCACCCGAAGCAACCTCCCTTAGCCCAATCGCGAGTCCCTGACTTAACCCCTTACTTCCCAGCCGAAAAGTGGGGGATAGTTTTTTATCCTTACGTTGGAGGTACAACATAAGAATATATAGGAATTTGTATGTGTAATTCTTAAGTACGATTTCTGGCGGGAGGGATAGGGGAGGGGATACGTCCGTACGGATGGGTAGAGTACATGTACATCCAACATTTTCTCACTTATGTTACTCCGAATGTGCATATATTTCTGCTTATGAGGGCTAAGGCAACATATCGGCTGTACTGTTTATTTGGGATCCTCGTCTCTGGAACATTGCACACCTCCATCAACGTCAGCTATCGGGATGTGCTATATATTTGGCCAATCCAAAGAAAGCAGAAGCACGTTTCCATTGATTGCAAATATGCTGAAGAGAAGCAGAAACGTGCTCCCTAGGACTCATCATTTGCTTTTCCTTCCTCGTCGATGGCGGCATGCTCACTTTCGGCGTCTTCCTCCTCACTAGGTTCCGAGCCGCTCGCAGCTATGTGGGGTGTGTTCCGGCGCACTTGGCTGTTGCAGCGCCGCTTCTTGTTCGGCCGCGAAGGTGGGGCCCGGTCACGGACCCTGTCGTCCTGTAGAAGGAGCCGTGGATTGGCGTTGCCGTTGCTCCAGTTCTAATGCCAGATCTGGGAGCACGTCTTCTCTCTCCCTTCGCGAACGACATTGCACAGGTATTTGCTAAGCCATCACACAGCGCGTTAGCCAAACCAGCAGCATTCCAGAGCGCCTGTCAGCAACGCATACCAGAATCTTTTGCTTGTTCACCGTCTTGAATTTATTTGCTGTGACGACGCCTGGGGCGCAGTCAGCTCTGTCGGTCTGGATCGTGCCCGTGATGTACATGCGGCGATGCAGCAGCTCCAACGCCAGCTTCACAGAAGCATAAAACCGGTCAGCCACCACTAGCGGCCACGGAGCTGTAGGCGACAGTGGCACAAAGCGTTCATGTTGAGAAGTACGGCCGCCTTTCCGGTGTTGTTGTCTTGCGGTACTGGAGTTCGAAGGTGAGTCTTGGCTCCGCAGTAAATCTCGATCCTAAGTCACATCAGAACAAACAACAAGCGTATGTTAGACGTTAGTTGTTAATCGCGGGCACACAGTGGTTGTGTTGACGATATGCAACATAAGCACTGGCCAAAAAAAATAACACGGCAAGCAAATGCTTGCCGTGTCAACACTTGCACGCACCTCATGCATTACGCCGTCTCCGCGATGATTTGCGAATCGGCACGAGCATCCTCGCAATCAGCAGCCCCATCACTTGCAGCGCCTCCCACGCCCCGATAGCTGGAACCTTGGATAAGCGTCGACGGATCTCTCCCAGATCCTCGCCACATCACCACACAGAGTCCGGGATCTCTTCAGGAAACCTGTCCGTCTCTTCATCGCTCAGCTCTCCAATGTCCCAGTAGGCAATCGAACTGTCGTCTTCGTCGGCGTCCTCTCCCTCCTCTGGCTCTTCACCAAGTTCTGTGTCTTCATCCGAATTCAGATCTGTACATTGGTTAGCACCACAATCCATGATATTCGGGTCCGCATCTATGACATAAGCGCGCATGGGGTATGTAGCGTCTTCTTCCTCGCTTTCACTCTCGTGACTGGTCGGCGCCTGTGAACATTCGTGCATCAAGTAGAGTTATGTTAGTGATATGTTGAACAAAACGTCCACCCCACCACCGTATGTTGATACCTCCAGCATAGCTTACCTCCTCGCGTTTCACGTCCGCGTCCCCCTCGTGCAGTACTGCGCCGTCGTTTCTGCTATGATCTTTGACCGGCTGCTTCTCCTTCGCTCGACCAGATGGACGAATACCGATAGAACAAACCGGAGAGCGTGTTGGCGTCGTTGTTCCAGCAATCGCCACTGAGTTGACGATATCTTTAACGACTTGCGCAGCGACTACCGTTTCCGGCGAGTCTGGAGCGTGGAGCGCTTTCTTTTCGGTGGTCATCGGTAACTGCTGCGTGCTTTGGCTGTCCGCTGCTGTCTCTTTTGCTTCAGCCGTTTCGTGAACGGCGTGCCATCCTTCGCTTCGGCTGGTATCGAACGCTGCACAGAGTGACATACATTTAGACTCCGCGAGCTCCATCGCAGGAGTTATGGGTTTGGCCGCTTCTTTCTGCTTGCCTTCTTCTTGACAGAACCATCTCGGTCTTCTCCTCTGCCCGTCGCAGCGGACGCTGATGTCGATCGCTAAGCGCTGCACGGCGGCAGAGTCTCAGCTCTTCGTCAGTAAGTTTGTGGCGCGGCGTCTTGCCAATCGGCCCAACCATCTTTCGGCTTGTGTGCTGCGCGGTCTTTTCGAGAATGAGGGCTTTTGATGGCTGTCGGCCACCGATCCCACGATGGCTCTCTTTTACATTCCCTCCCACGACCCCTAACCCTGTGCATCCGTCCGTTTTACGCCGAAGCAAACGTCTTCATTTCATTATACCCGAGGTTGGACAGTATTTCCATACAAATTCCAAGTATAAGTTCACCTTATGTTGGACCTCCAACATAACATAGATGTGGCGATATATGTGCATTAGGGTATACACCTCTTGTAACGGGGTTACATCGAATATTGTGATGCACACAAGCTAGGTGCCACACATAAGTGGCTTCCACACATATGTAACGTGGGTCACCCCAGATAGGAGTGGGTGGCTCACAGCCACTGGATGTGCATTTGACTAGGCTCTACTATGATAGATAGTGAGTCCTATACATACAAACAACAGGCGGCTCTGCCGCGATAAACAACAATACATTCAGTTCACATTTGAAGCCTAAGAGTTCACTAGCCTTGTTTAAGGTACTTCTGTCTCTTGGAGTCCGTAAGTAGTTATCTTACGGTACTCGGTATAGCTCTTGTATCGAGCGTAAGGTTATCAATATTACCACAGACTCTCTGAGTCTGTGTCTTCCTCAAAATGACGCTAAAGCTACGGCAGCCCCGCTGCACTTGGTAGCACTTGTAGTCAATCCGACACCTGAGTCTTACGACTGTCCCTCTGTGAGGATGGAGCAATTTGCCCACTTACCCCCGAACCAACAGGACGGGCTTAATAAGCTGATGTCCTTGATCGGCCCGGAAGGTGTGGCCCATCTTGCTTCGCAAGGCCCCGACGCGGTGAATGCGCGTCTGGAGGCGTTTTCTCAGTATGAGAATGCTCTGTTGGAGCACGTCCAGCAGAAGATGACTGCGGCCGCGGCGTCTGTGACGCCTAGGCCTGCATCGGACGAGGCTCCACGAGCTAAACCGCTCATGGTGAGCGTCAAGACCTTCGAGGGCAAGGAAGGTGAAAGCCTTTTGCTCTGGATCAGAGAGGTCGAAATGGCCATGGCGTCCGCCATGCTCAAGACCGAGCAGCAGCGCGTGGCGCTTGCGATCTCCAAGCTCGGTGGCCGAGCGCGAGAGTGGGCCCTGACGTGTGGCACGTCTGTGGACACTGCGTTCCCTTCTTGGGATCAGCTGAAGGCCCAGCTTTCGCGAGTGTTCTCGCCGCCTAACCAGGCGTATCGCGTGAGGTCACGCTTCCTGTCTACCCGTCAGGGTAAGAAGAAATTGTTGGACTTCGTCCAGGAGTTGAGAACTCTTCTCGCCGGCATGGCGGCGGATCCTCTTCCTGAAGTGGTCGCGGTGACCGTCTTCATGGAAGGCCTTCGCACTGGCGTGGCCAGGACGGAAGTCTTCCGTGTTCACCCGACCTCTTTTGAGGAAGCCGTGAACGTGGCGTTGAACGCCGAGTTCAACTTCAAGTCGGCGCGACTTGGTTGGACGGCTTCCCAAGCCAGCTCTTCCGGATCTTCTGATGTGTCCAATGGCGCAGTGCCTATGGACCTCAGCTACGCTGAAGATGAGGAAGCCGAGCTTCAGGCTGCTGAGCAGCGTATCGGCATCCGTCGATGCTATGTGTGCGGCAGCACGCAACACCTGCGTCCGGGTTGCCCGCTGCGCAAGCAGCGCCAGGCTCCGTCGAGCCGAACCTCCGCTTCTGAGCAGAAGCCTGGCTCGGGGCGGGGAAACGCCAAGTCCCAGTAGGCGCGGGGCGCCCTGCTGGGGAAGAAGAACTGAGTTCTGTTGAGCCTCAGGGAGGAGGTCGGCAGGGCTTAGCCCCAAAGAGCACCGTGCTCTCTAACAACACGGAACGTGTATGCAAGCCGGGCTTGCTGGTCGTGGAAGCGACCGTGAAGGGCTTTGAGAAGCCATGGAAGATCCTTATCGACTCCGGAGCGTCGGGCAACTATGCTCGGCGCTCCACGATGGAAGGAAGTCAGCAGTACGCTGAGGCGCTGAAGGCGCGTTCGAGTGACATCGTCACCGTCCGTCTTGCGACGGGGACCCGTGTCACGGTGCCCAAGGTTCCTGTGAACCTGGGCGTGAAGTTTCTGGACTTCGATAGCGTTGAACGCTGTTTGGTCATCCACCTGGATTCGAGGTACGACCTCATCCTCGGCATGGCATGGCTGGAGTGCCATGAACCATGGATCGACTGGCGGTCGAAGACCTTAGGCGCTACGCGCTTGCCTCCAAGGGGAGCATTGGCGAGTCATGAACCCACCTCTGCTAGGAAGCAAAAGCGCTATTGGCGCGGGCACTGGACCGAGTCGGTCAATGTGCTGGACATTGGAGTGTCCGAGTTAATGGACACTGGCGTCGAAGACGCGAATCCCGAGCACTGCTCGTGGGCTGGACGTGTGGAGTGGCACGTAACCCACTGAGTGAGACTCCGAGTTACTGCGAGTCATCACTGCCTGCCGGTAATGGCGGGTTCGACACTGAGTCGAGGCATCTTGGGCGTGGCCCTAGTGATGCGCGTGGAGCGGCACGTAACCCGCTGACCGATGCTCGTGGCTTGAGCGCAGCATCGCTGCATGCCGGTAATGGCGTGGTCGACAGTTCGTCGAGGCATCTTGGGCGTGGCCCTAGTGATGCGCGTGGAGCGGCACGTAACCCGCTGAGCGGTGCTCGTCACGAGAGCGCAGCATCGCTGCATGCCACTGATGGCGTGGTCAGCTGTGAGCCGAGGCATCAAGGGGAGGACCCTAACGATGCGGGTGGAGTGGCACATAATCCACTGGGCGAGGGCTGTAAGCGTTGCGGCTCCACGCCGGCTCAATCAGAGCAGCAAGAGGTGGCGACACCTGACGAGACTTTCAGTCTGAACACGCTGGCCTCTCCGAGGCGTACAGCTTCCGCGAGGAGGCGACAGCGACACCAGATGGCGACTGCGAGACGCAAGGCGTCGGTCCTGGTACAGGACGTGTCCGTCGTGGACGATGATAGCGAGCAGCTATACACACTCGTTGATGGAGTGACTGGTGAAGCCGAGGGCAACGTCAGCCTCGAGGCTATTCCGACGGTGGCTGCTCTGCTAGAGCTGGACGAGATGTCCATTCCCGACTTTGGGGATGCCTTAAAGGCTGGCGCGCTCGCCGAAGTGGTCATGATACGACCGGAGGAGGAATTGAACTCCTCGTCGCTTATGGATGAAGCTGTCCTTGAAGACACGAAGGAGGCACTCAGTGCGCGAAGTGGATCTTCGATCCTGAAGGACCCATCGGATCCGTTCTATCCTTTGGTTAAGGAGTTCCAGGATGTGGTCTCGAATGACCCGCCCACTGGCTTACCTCCGGATCGAGGTGTCCGTCATGAGATTGACTTGGTTCCTGGAACCAAATATTGCGTAACGAGGCAGTGGCCCTTACCGAAGGAGCAGTGCGACGTCATTGACGCGTTCTTCAGTGCCAAGCACGCGGCGGGCATGGTGCGTGAGAGCAAGTCTCCGCACTCGACGCCTACGTTCTGTGTCAGAAAGCCTAATGGCAAGTGGCGCATCGTTCATGCTTTCAATAAGCTCAACGCTGCCACCATTCCGGCACAGACGCCGATTCCTAGGAAGGATGTTCTGCAGAACAATATGGTTGGCTGCACGATGTACAGTGCGCTCGACTTGGTCGATGGTTACTACCAGTTGCTCATGCGAGCGAGTGACATTCCGCTGACAGCGGTTAGCACTCCGAGCGGTATGCTCTGGGAGTGGCTAGTCATGCCCCAAGGGCTGTCGAAGCGCCTGCGACGTTCAATCGTCTGGTGACGCAGCTCTTCAGGCCCCTGCGGGCGTTTGCTCAAACGTACTTCGACGACATCTTCGTCCACAGTCGTGCGGAGCACGGTCGGTCTGACGTGGAGAACCACATTGACCACTTGCGAGCAGTGCTCGAGTGCATGCGCACCAACAAGCTGTACGCTAACGCATCAAAATGCATCTTCGGCGCTGAAGAAATTCCTTTCTTAGGATGCTTCGTTGGGAAGCGCGGCCTTCGAGCAGATCCTGCTAAGGTTAAGGCCATCGTTGACTGGCCGGTTCTCAAGAACCAAAAGGACTTACGTAAGTGGCTTGGCCTCGCCAACTACTTGCACAAGTACAGCGCGAACTACGCTGAGATGGCTCGGCCATTGTCCAATCTCCTTAAGAAGGATGAGGACTGGTGTTGGAACACCGAGCATCAAGATGCTTTCGAAGCAGTCAAGGAGAGTCTCCTTCATGCCCCGATCCTGGCGTTGCCAGACCCTGAACGTCCATTCAGTGTCGTCTGTGACGCATCGGACTTCGCCATCGGCAGTGCTCTGCTCCAAGCAGACGCCGAAGGGCGTGAACGCGTGATAGCGTTTGAGTCTCGCCAGCTTAAGGCTGCAGAGAAGAACTATCCAGTTCATGACAAAGAGCTACTTGCGATGAAGTATGCTCTCGTCAAGTTCAGGGTTCACCTGCTGGGCTCTAAGCCGTTTGTGATCTTCACTGATCATGCGTCACTACGCACTGCGACCCAGTCGCCTCACCTCTCGCAAAGGATGGCCCGTTGGCTGTCCTTCTTCGCGGAGTACAACTTCGAGGTGAAGTTCAAGCCTGGCAGGCAGAATGGTCTTGCAGACGCGTTGTCACGGTGACCGGACTATGAGCTTGTTCATGTCACGATGGTGACCTCGTCGGTGACGGACTTGATACGCGCTGCGTATGCGCGAGACGACATGTGTGTCGCCCTGCTGCGTGCTCTTGGGAGTTTGAAAACTCGGACAAGACATTGTCGGCGCGCTTGCGCGCGAGCCTGCACCGTTACTCCGTCGCTGACGGTCTGCTGTACTACAGCACGAGTGCGGAGGACGCTCCTCGAGTCGTGGTCCCTCATGACGAGGATTTGAAGTATCGTATCCTCTACGAGGCGCATGATACACCGCTTGGCGGCCACCTCGGTCGCGAGAAGACCTACAGCTCTGTGAGCCGGACCTATTGGTGGCCCAAGCTGTACAAGTGGACGAGCATGTACGTGCGCACGTGTGAGACGTGTCAGAGGGTGAAGCCCTCACCGCATGCGGCCGCGCCGCTGGCAAGCTTGCCTGTACCCTCTGGGTGTTGGGAGTCCATGAGTTTGGACTTTGTGTTTGGCCTTCCAAAGGACTCGGAAGGTAACACGGGCATCGTGGTCTTCGCTGACCGTCTGAGCAAGATGGCTCATCTAGCGGCTGTGCCGGACACCGTGGACGGTGAAGGGACAGCGAAGCTGTTTCTCGATCGGGTCTTCCGCCAACACGGGCTGCCCGCATCGATTGTCTCTGATCGAGACCCCCGCTTCACTGGGAAGTTTTGGGACGCTGTCTTTAAGGTGCTTGGCACCAAGTTGGACATGTCCACAGCGGACCATCCGCAGACCGACGGTCAGACTGAGCGTGTGAATCGCGTTGTCGAAGACATTCTTCGTAGCATTTGCGCTGAAACGCCGAAGCGTTGGAGCGCTATGCTTCCACTCGCCGAGTTTGCGTTGAACAACGCTGTGCATGCCTCCACGGGCTACACTCCGTTCTACGTGAACGGCCTCACTCACCCGCGCGTCCCGCTGACGCTGCCACTCCGTGGTCCTGGGCTTGGTGAGGGAGAGATAGCCGATCGGCTTGCTGATGTCAGCCCACTCACTGTTCGTAAACAGGTTGACGAGTTCCTGTCAACGCGTCTAAGTGTCCTTCGACACGTACGTGACGCAATGGCTGATAGCCAAGACAAACAGAAAGAACATGCGGATGCTAAAGGCAGAGGCAATGTTGAGAGTTATGAGGTCGGGGACCTAGTGTTGCTTAACGCTAAAAACCTACCTACACATGCAGTGTCTGCGGTCTTCAAGACCAAGTTGCGCCCGCGCTTCGTGGGACCGTTCACGGTCGTGGCCAAGAAGGGCCTAGCGTATACGCTCAACCTTCCGAAGAAGATGCGCACACACCACGTGTTTTACGTGGGCTTGCTCAAACCGTACCGGGACCCGGCCCATGTGGGTTCTCAGGAGCTGGCGCCCAGCGTGGCGGAGCCACAGCGCCCTGCTGAAGTCGCAGCAACAGGTCGACCTGACCTTCCAGCCGCGCGAAACCTTGCTCAAGGCGCGCCAGGCGTTGAGTCGCCGACTCAGCAGCCTCACACCACTGGAGACGTTCCCGGAGATCGCGGATCTCATTCACGGTGGTGTCAGACTCCCTCTCGGCTTGATCAAGCCTCCGCCCGTGGCGCTCCAGGATCTGACGCACGTCGCTCAGCGATCTCTCCAAGCTCTCCAACTCCTCAGGCCGGACAGGCTCCTCACCGTGCGAGGACACGGGCGCCGCCGGCGCTGCTCGACGAGCAGGGGAACCGCCGCTTTCATGTGGAGCGTATTCTAAAGCGTCGTCGACGCGACGCTCATAACCAATATTTGGTAAAGTGGCGTGGGTACCCGCACTCAGAAAACTCGTGGGAGTTTGAGGTACCCCTCCGGCAAGACTGCCCTGACGTCGTGGACGCTTTTGATCGCCGCGATCGAAGGCGCTCTGCGAGCCCGCGACCGCGAAGTCGGTCGCCTCACGCTTCCCGCCGCTAGGCAGGGGAGCTGAGGGATCATACGCTGAGCTCAAGCGTTGATCCCGGGCTGCTGCAGCCGTCGACTCACCTTGGTGAGTTCCTGCAGCGCTCTTAAGAGCAGATGAGCCGAGTCCGAGGGACTGTAGCGACCTGGAGACGGCCGCCTGACGCTTGGTCTTCAGCTTCGCGAAATCGAAGCGAAGCCGGCGCTCTAAGCGCACATCAGCTTCGTCGAAGCTAGACTTGAGAGCCTCCAGCGAAGAGAGACGGCGGGTTCGATGAACCCAGCTCGTGAATTGAGCGTCGTCCTCGTGGAGGAGCTCTCCCGGACCGAGCACCACCGGAATAGTCCGCATCGCGGGGACTGAAGCCCCACGGGCTTGATCGGACAGGCGAGTCCCATACTCCTGTGGAGTGGTCTGCTGCGGCGTCAGAAGCCTCTCTCGGAGAGCAGTACGAGTAGCGACCTGGTCGCTGGTACTGGCCGCCGGCCCGATTCGCCAATTCTGCAATGGCCCCGAGCCAAACTGCTTCAAGCGCTCCACCGGGTTGAGCGGCACGAAGCCATACTCTCGTCGAGAGCTCACTAGCGGTCGCGCCTCAGGTCGTTGCGAACGAACGGCAGTTTGCCCCTCGAGCTGACGCTCTTGAGCCTCGTCGAGGTCGTTAGAGATCTCGCCCGTCTCCAAACCAGACGAAGCACGAAGTGCTGTGGTCTCGCGATCCACGAAAGGGTTGGGAACCCGGCGTTGCTGCTCCGGCGAGCGTGGACGCGCAGGTGGCGGGGAGTCCTCTCGCTGAGGCATCGGCGTGTCGGAGTTGTAGTCAAGCTCCTCGTCCTCCTCCCCCTCCTCGAGGCCCTCAAAGAGGTCATCTGCCGCACGGCGGGCCATGTTCGCGCTGCTGGGGCTCTCGGAGCTAAGAGCAAGACGGCGCTGCTGCAGGGCGTGATACTCTCTCACCGAGAGCGTTGACGCGGGGCGCGGTGAGACCTTACGGTCGGACGTTATGGCACTAGGTGTCGGGGACGCAGGCGCGCTCTTGTTGTCGAGTGACCAAGACGCCTGCGGACTCCAAGCCATGTGCTCGTTGAACTTGGAAAGTTCTGGAGCGGGCTCTCGCGAGGGCAAGCGACTTGGCCGTTGCCGTCGAGATTTCTCAATCGAGACGATGACGAGTGCGGACACGTGGTGTCCACAGTCTGGTGGGGGAGGGTGTAACGGGGTTACATCGAATAGTGTGATGCACACAAGCTAGGTGCCACACATAAGTGGCTTCCACACATATGTAACGTGGGTCACCCCAGATAGGAGTGGGTGGCTCACAGCCACTGGATGTGCATTTGACTAGGCTCTACTATGATAGATAGTGAGTCCTATACATACAAACAACAGGCGGCTCTGCCGCGATAAACAACAATACATTCAGTTCACATTTGAAGCCTAAGAGTTCACTAGCCTTGTTTAAGGTACTTCTGTCTCTTGGAGTCCGCAAGTAGATATCTTACGGTACTCGGTATAGCTCTTGTATCGAGCGTAAGGTTATCAATATTACCACAGACTCTCTGAGTCTGTGTCTTCCTCTGACGCTAAAGCTACGGCAGCCCCGCTGCACCTCTTATGTTACACGGTCCAACATCTAGGAACTAAGGGGTTAAGTATAGTACACAAGCCTAAGTAAGTTGCCTATAAAAGGGTCCTTTAAGAAAACCACGGTACTCGTTTTGCATATCTCTTACTTCAATGATTTGCTGGAGCATACTGTTAAAAAGGTGCACAATTATATTGTTACTAATCCATTTTTGGTAAACACTATATATTTAATAAAGTTGTCCCCATTATAGGGTTATTGGTTCAAGTTCAATAGTAGGTATTTACGTAAATGCAATGAAATACCAGATCCATGTAGGATTACACCTCTAAACCTAAATTTAATGCGTGCAACATAAAGGTTGAGCTTGTGTAAAAGGGCACAAAAAATGCGCCCTTTAAGGCGCGCCGTATTTTGCAAAATCTGCAAAAGGCGAATTTTGTGCCATTTTACCTCGAAAGGGTTAACTCTGCGACTGGGTCGCACGAATGGTTGACGAAGCGCATCATGACCCCCCCAGTCTCGGCATTGATCGCCACGCATCTTGGGTACGAGGGCAACTCCGGGTCAACTCCGAGTCTTTGACACGATGCGATCTGAAGTTTCCCGTTCGCGGCTGCGCCGTCCAATCTACCCCCCGTAAATCAAGTGAGAGAGGCGGTGGCTTGGGATGCGATCATGTGAGACACCCCGAGGACTGGCTCCTATGGGTCGCCATCCCGGATTAAGCCTTCTGGACCCGTATAGCCTCAAGAGCGAGAGCATACCTCCCGAACGAACAAGACTGAGCGCAAGTTTAGAGTGGCCGTGTAATAAGTGGACTTGGAGAGAGAGGCGAGTGATGGAGAACCGCAACGGAAGGAGCCCCTGGCCCCAAAATGATGAAGACGAGTGGAGAACCGAGCTCGCAGAGTCGCACAGTTCAAGTTGAAGACAAAGGTCCCGGAACGACGGGGACACCCCGGAATAACGTGACATCCCGGATTATCAAGTGACCGCCCGGATGGACTGACTTCCCGGATGAAGTTGAAGCTGGGTGGACTTCAGCCAATCAGCGAGTGACAAGTCGCCTGATCAGCTGGCCAGGTGGCCAGTTTCAAGGCATGTCCGAAGACACGCAACGACAGTCCCACTTCCGGGATGGACTGGGCAGCAGATCCCGATATAAACTCCAAGTGAGTCGAAGGGACCCCAAAGATATTGCCGTCAACATGTGATGTGTGTTCTGCTCCAGAGCCCGACGTGACGTTCGACGTGCAACCCACCCATACAAAGACTAAGTCATCCAGAATGCAAGTGCGCGGACACGACGAAGGAGACCGCCAAGAATCCAGGAGACCAAGTCAGACAGAAGAAGATAGTGATATGAAGAAAACAGAGTTTGTTTTGCGTTGTAAGTGAGAAGTGGTGCCTTGTCGCCCCCTTGCTTTGAGCGTATTGCGTTGAGGAAGACCGCTGCGACCGATAGCGATTACTACGAGGCTGCGACCCGGGAGCGCTGGCGTATCGGACGACTAAGACCCACGGAGAACGAGGATCCCGTGCGAAGACTCTCATCTAAGTTGAAGTCCCATTTAGGTGGTGACCAGGACTCGTACCCCCTGGACTGATCCGCCTATTTCACTTGTCAGTTGACTGTGGTTGCTTTGCGACTGCTTTCATTTCATATTCACCTGCGATTCGGGAGGTTATAGCAATCCCCCCTGGATTTTGATAGTAGATTGCTGTGTGGTTCGAAGGAACTTGTATATTTCTCCCATCCGGGAGTGGTGCGCGGAGGCATCCCGAATTTACCTGTATTCGGGACTGTAACTCATTCGGACAGGCTGTATATTGTGAGTGTATAACAAACTCTGTTGCTGTTTCTGTATTGATATTGGTTATTTTGGAGAAGGTCTTTGTTCGTGACCCCACTCCCAGCCAAGACACTCCGGACTGTTAGAGTCTGGTAGTCTCTCTACATATCTACGTATCCTGATCGAAGAGCATCCCAAAGGTCAAAGCCCGGTCCGTCGAAGATAAACGACACCGTTAGGGATTACTTCAAGGTCACACGCCAAGTCTCGGGGCGGACACCAGTTGTTCGCATCCGGGATTCTGACCCCGGCATCCGGACTCTCTTTCCCAAAGGAACGGGTATTCCCCGAATAGTCCGGGTCGTCCGAGTTCTCGAAGCTCGTTTCGTCTGCCGGCACGACTGTACACCCTGGACGAGAAAGGCGTTCACCCGCCTCGCCACATCTTCATGACCGGGCGACATCCACGGTTGCGAGAACGATCGGGACTGGAGGTGCGCACGTGGTCCATCTCGCCAACGTATTGGCCGAGGACCTGCCCGGCACCGATGTTCTCAGCCGCCACCACCCTCAGCGAAGGCGTGCACATATTGGGGGTAAATCCACTTATCATCGTAAGGACAGATATTCGTGTTGCAGAACACGGTCATCATCGCGTTGCGGCACTTATCCGTCTAACATGGCGGCGAACACGTGCACCAGCTGAAATGGGTCACTCTCGGGAGCACGGCGGGTTTATTGCTCCCGCAGATGTGCCATACCGCAGGTCCACCTCGCGAGAGCGAAGATGTCGCCCGGAGTCAAAGCACGCGACGCACGACACATTTCAGTCTGCAGTGCGACTGCGCGCGTTGCTCCTTGTGGGCTGACGTCGGGCCGCACTTCTCGCTACGGGGTCGAGCGTAAGGCGTTGCCTCCTCCCGATGATACTTTCGGCGCTCTTGGCGACACTCAGCGATGACGAACGATAACCGGACGCATCTCAAGACGAACGGGACAGCACTTGGTTGGGCTTCGCGGACGTAGCACACCTTCCGGTGAGCTTGGCGGTGGGCTCGTGACGGTCTTCGGCAGGAGGTAGCAATGGGTGCGTCGTGGTTCTCGTCGACGAGGCGTCGTCCTGGATCTGTCACGCCACGACTGCCACGGGAAAAGTCGGTGTGCTTGGTCGTCTGACTTCGCGGCACATTGGGCGGGGTGTTCTCGTCATCGTCGCTGCTGGATGAATCGAGGATGCAACGAAGTTTCTAGTGCACTGCCGAGTGCTTCACGTGGACCATAGTTTATATAGTCAGTAGCAGCAAAGTTAAACAAGATCCATTATTACAACCAATGATTGTACAAACGCCACAGACTTTCTTCGCGATTTCGAGGCGGGTTCAAGAGTTAGCGACCTGGCAAGGCGTCGGGAGATGTATGTCGGCGTTTAAGACAGCAGAGCGAACAGGCTTCGATCAGAGTGATGGTCAGCATAAAGTATACAATTCCGAGACGAACGTATATGATCGCTTTACTGCATAAACTTAGGGGGGCTCTCATGATACCAAATTCTCGTCGAGGAAGCGATTTGCCAGCATAACCATCGGCATATATGCAGCAGATATGACGTCAACCTACGCTATTTATGGAAGGCGTCCAGTCTGTACAAAAAAAACATGCCCCTGTGAAACGATATTAAAGTGGTTAACCGCAATTGCAATTAACAATTGCGGTCTGCCGAAGCAATGCCGACATTTACGCGAATGTTGACCCAGGGTTACACTTACGCAGTACGGTGGAATTAATCTTTGATGGGCTGTCTACAGCCTCTAACAGTATAACAATATATGAAGGGTAAAAGGTTTTCGCAAGGTGATCGAACGACAGTTTGCAGCGAAGGTGAACCACATCAAGATTCTGGCACGAGTTCCTCCCACTACCAAGAGCGAGGGCTTTTCCCTGCTCTGTTAGCCAGCCTGGGGCGTTTCACCCTTCCTTAGTGACCTCGGTACACTGTCTTACGACAATGCCCCAATGTCGACTCCTGGTTTGAAATGGACGCGCCATCCACATCCTGGGGATAGTGACACAACAACGCATACCATCACCCTCACACCTTACTACCCGGACAGAAGCGTATCCGTTACAAGTTGGCGCCACCCAACCCGGCGGATTCCAGACAACAATCACGCATACTTAACCTTGACTTGGACCAGACTTCCAGAACCAGCGACCAAAAAAAACGCGATTACTGTGTATCCATTGGGTACACCCGCCCACACGATCGCTACGATGGATGCGTACAGGAGAGTAATAAATAGCGGCTACAACCACTGCGATGCACCTCGATATTGGATCAGAACAGATTTATACCAGAGGGGACCACCCACGACGGACGACAGATGGACAGATACCACTCAGTTCGATGGCTAAGCATGAGAAGACACATTGTGTATTCTCATTGTCTTCATGTTTAGCACGCTGCCTTGCAGATGTATTGCAGCAGACAGGCGGTTACTTTCGCGCGATAAATAAAGATATTCTGTCAGCCATGAAAAAAGAAGGGGTGTGGGCAGAGAGGGTGAGTAAGTGTGCGAATAAATGAGTGAGTACGTGAGTGGGTGTGGGTGGGTGATGGAGTAAGTGAAAGTAAGGGGGGTAATTGGTTGAGTGAGTGAGTAAGTGAGTGAGTATGCGAGGGTCTGAGGGGGGTCTTTTTCGTCGTCTTCGTTCTCCTCCTCCGCAGCAGCATCATCACGCTCTCTAACATCATTGGCGTCGCCATTGCCTTCAGGAAGCTCGTGAACTTCAGCCTCGGAATCAATATCCAAGTAGGCAGATACGCTCATTCCTTCAAGCATGCAGTACTTTCTCTGTCCCACGAAATTAAGCGGAGTAGTGGTTCGAGTTCAATCCTTATAATAAATAAATTATCACAATACTGCACACCTGATAGCAACAACAAAAAGCGAGAGCACGCTCAGGGTGCAAGTGTTGCTGTTTGGACGGCAAGGACTTGCGGATCACTATGCTGCTATAGTCTCTCGAAGCTGGCAAAGCGTGAGAGGCACGTGAGAGTCGCGAATCATGACAGCTCTGTCTGTTGTCGAGGCTACCGAAGCAACTGCTCGTCAAGCTCCATCTAAAGAGCGGAGACGCTTCGCCTACATTGCTTCCGGTCGTTGGTGGGGGGCTTCGCTGCCTGTCACGACATTGGCGATGCCTATACTGGCGTCAACTCAACAGGGGAGGCTTAATGTTGCCAGAACCAAAACGCAGCGAGGACCGAAGCAAAGCCTATCCAGGCTTGTCGGAAATAATAGTCTGTCGGATACAACACAGGTTTTACGGTATCTGCTACGTATATGTCTTGCAGAGTTCCGGCGGTCTGACAGTTTTTCCACGCGCGAACTGGATTCCTCGCAATAACACACGCCACGATAGCCTAGGGCGACGGCGTGTCCGGCTTCAAGTCACTGATACGAAAGTGTGCAGCGGGCACTGGTTGAGTAGGTAGCGCGGGCGTGTCGACGGGCGCAGACTGATCAGAAGCCGCGTCGCCATTGGCTTCTTCTGCAGTAAGTGCGGCGGCAACGGCAGCGGTGGAAACTCCATCGTCGGGATTAGTAGCAGGCGCCGCGCCAGGGGCGAGGTCGGAATCCAGCTCGTCAAGTACAGCGCCAGCGTCCGCGGCAGATAACTTAGATTCGAGAGGGGGGTCGCGATCGATGATCCCTTCGCACTTTGATGCCGACCAAGCAGTGCAGCCCGCAGTACTCCCGTCGGGAAGACCGCCGGGACCCGAGATTCCAATTGTGGATGTCCGAGGTTCTGAAGTCGAAGTAGCCGAGAGGCTGGAGTCGAGGGAGCCGCCGGATGGCAAACCAGGATGCACGTCGCAGCCGCTCGACTTAACACCGTTCACGGAGGGGGTCGCGATAAGCGCGAGTATTAGCCATCTCGAAGCGCCACGATTGTGAAAAAAACAAAGTAGGCACAAAAGCAACCCTTCACGGTGCGGCAGATTGAGAGATAGTAATTGGAAAGTTGGAGACCAACGACAATTAACTGGAGTTTACCTCAGATTGATGGCTTGAACGTCAATACTGCTGATTGACCCAGACCGAATTTTCCAGGAACCGATCGCGGTAGGTAAGAAGGACGCCGGGGCCATCGAAACTGGCGTTAGATCGAGGATGCTAGCGTGTATGAAGCAGGAGGAGGCGTACCCCTTGCACAAAACCGAAAAGAAATGAAAGGTCGACAAGAGGAATAGGAAAGTGATGTATTGCTGAAGCATCCCCAAATGCGACTTGTACGCATAACGAAACGCCCACACATGCAGTCGGCAGGAGCAAACGGCCTTGCGCTTTGAGCCGGATTAAGTTCCGGCAACTAGTTGGGGTGGCTGAGCGAAAATGCGGCCGTCAAAATGGCATTCGTCCACCCTTTGGAAGGCGCGTATTCGATGACCGTTTCCATATCCGCGGAATCACCGAAGAGAGCTGCAATCGACCGCGCCGTATAAAGGTCACCGCGTCTCACGCAAACCCGAAAAGCCGCCTCAGACACTTGCTCGTGCCGGTATCTATAAAAGGCAAGAGTGTGTCTGTGCCCATTCATAGCCGCTTCATCGACGCCACGGGATGTACCGCCTTCGGCGCGGTGAAGATGAAGCCATTTCACGATAGCGATTTGCCACGCGAGGCCGCATTATCCATTGCAGCTGTTGTACATCCAACCGCGGTTTCATGAGTGTGTAACCACCGTACGATGTCGAGCCGGCCGATTGCCGCGGCGTTATCCATCGCCGCCGTCGTGAACCCAACCATGGAGTTTGAAGTATCCAGCCAACGGAGAACACGGAAGTGCCCGTTACCAGCCGCATGGTCGAAAGCGTCGGTTGTGCACCCCTCAGAAAGGTGCTCAAGTAGGAAGCGAACAACATCGAGGTGTCCGTGACACGCTGGCAGCCATCAGGCGATCCTCGTGAAGCCATTTGACCATTTCAAGATGGTTTTGCGGTGCTGCCCAGTCCATTGCGTTGACGCTTCCACCCCCGAGTTGATTTGCTGCTAACCATTTGGCTACTTCCAAGTGTCCATTGGCGCATACGTGGTCAAAAGTATTCGGCGGGAATTGTCCGAGTCCCTTCCCAAAACGCCACCGGACGATGTGTAGATGACCCCGAAACGCAGCCGCAAACAAGACTTGGTCCGTGCAACCCTCAGAGTGGTTTTCGTAAAGCCAACGCACAACATCGAAATGCCCGTGCGCTGCAGATTCGTCTATAGCTTCGGTTGTGCACCCTTCCGAGCGATTCTGATGTAGCCACTGGACCATCGCTAGATGTCCATGCGTCGCCGCAGAATCCATAGCTGTCACGGTCGCAACAGGATGCTGTGTGTGTGCCCACAGTACGAACGGCATGTCACCGCTGCGCGCTGCGATATCAATTGAAATCACTGGCGATATACCACCGAAGTATCGCGCAGCATTCTGCTGGCCGTTCTCGTGATTGTACGGGACAGAAAACCAGTCAAATCTTCTTGCATCGGATTCATCCGCACAAATTGAGGCCATATCATCTCGATTATGTCATCGAGTCCCCTCGCAACCGCGATTAGTAACATATCGTGCATGCCTTCCAAACTGGTCACCGGAAAGCGCGCTAGAAGAAAATGAGCGACACTCAACACGATGTTTGATGCAATCGCTCGCTTTTCAGTAGCGGCGGTAAACCCAGCAAAATGCGACGCAGCGCTCGGAACCGCAATTTCAAAAGCTCGCGGTAGCCTCCCGCCATGATTCTCCTTCCACGTATCACACCAATCCGCGTTTTCTCGGAGATAGTCGTGCAGGACACCGCACTCAAATACCGCTTGGCGTGTGGCAGCAATTCCGCGCAACTTGCCACTCTAGTCAATAGGCTGGGGCTCATCGCCGACGCATAAACCGTCATGTGGGCGTGCAAGCGGCCATCTGCCTGAGGTTCAATAACCGCGTTGAAAGCAGCGCAGCGCCCATACACGCCACGCTCGGCAGCGAGATAATTTCTACTTGCGCGCGTCGAGTCCGAATCGCGACACCGTATTATATCATGCGTTAAGGACTTGACTCTCCTCTCGAATACTTGAGCCGACAGCGCAGGATATTGCGAGCGGAAACCTTCAACCGAGCTCTTGCACTTTCCCGAAGAGAGAGCGGGAAGTCCTCAAACTTGCACTCTTTTCTGAAAAAAACACAATCCAAATCGTTCCACGCGGTTTGTTTCCGCAAGGCTGCAATCCGGTGGAGCAACAGGTCGTCGTGCTCCGGTGGTGCAATAGTCGCCCAATGCAAGGCAATGCCGTAGCGATAACGCATCGCTCCGAGTTTCGGCCGGGTTGCCGCCCTCTCAAAAGGCGAGAACGGGACACTACCACCAACCAGAGAGAGCAGTCTTAGTAGCCCTGCGTTAAGCCATTTTGCCTCCGTCGACTCCGGGTGCTCTTTAGCGAAAGCAAGAGCATCCTTAAACTTCTGCGTACTGATCAGATCTCCAAACTTCTTCATTGTTTTACCATGCGTGACACCGACACGAGCAGCTTTCTGCACAGCTGCGTGACGCTACATCTGATTAAACAGCATCGAAGTGAAAGCCACAGACTTATCGAAACGACCGTCCCAGTAATGCATAAAGCAGAGGCCCGGAAGGAAGAGGACGCGACCCAGCGAGAAACAAGTCGGGAAATACGCTAGCTAAAAGCTTAGCATTGTTGACCCATTCCACGAACGGCGATCGACCACACTTAATGGGAAATACCGGCGGATCACTTCTCAGCTCACGCTGTAGTCCCCCCACCGCGAAAGCCATAGCGTTTACCACCTCGTGAACAACCTCAGGGTCGCTTTGCTCAATGTGCGGGAGAACAGCCGACGCTCGAATAACCACCTCGCAGTCCGTATTACAGGAAGACGCCTCAAGGTCGCTACTGTCGGCCCCGGCTTCTTCGTCAATCACAGCCACCACGGAAGATTCAGAAATATGAGTCCCAGCTTCGATATCCGACGCCATCGCGCGTAGCAATTATCTACGCTTGGGCGTATCCACGATCTCAATCTCCTCCTCGCGAAAAACGTTGTTGATTCCACTCAATACAGTCAGCCACGTATACACGTCATCCGGCGGAATTGCGTAAAGAGTGGAAAGCCTTTTTCGCTGGACGCGCCACAGCTCGGGGAATCCAATGAACGTGACGCGGGGTGCGCCTCCAGAATCTACCCTGGGCAGTTCCCGGGCAAGCTCAAATGGTCCGTTTGTAGGAAAGCAAATCGCGTGGCCCCTTGAATGCTTCCCCGACAGCGAGATCTCGAGACCAAAGCATCGAGCCGGTGAGATACACCACAGCGCGGCGTCGGTCAGGGAGGGGAGCAAACCAATACGGCCATAGTCGTGACCTGCAGCGACGCTGAATTCGTTCTTACGCGGATCAGTGCGGCATTTCTTGCAGAGCGGGATCTTTTCGGGGTCGCGCACCAACTCGGGAATCAAGTAGTAGATGCTATCGCCAAAAAAAAAATAAAGTTGCCGGTAACGACGTAACGCCGGCTCGGGTATCTCTTTAACCAACAGCGCGCGCTCACTATCAGACAGGAGGTACGGCATCAAGTTGAGACAGCGAAGAAAAATAAATATCATCGGAATTGATCTGAAGGAAAATCCGCCCGCATACCGCACAAGCCCAAATAAAAGTCGCATCGGCTGCGCTCGCTGCCACTAATCGCTGGCATTCGGCATGTCCGCCGCGCCAGGACAATCATCGAGCATCGTCGAAACTCGCGACCGCGTCGCTTCTCCATATTCCTCGCAAAACGCCTCGTCCCCAAAGACAAAGGACGCAGGATCAACACCACAGCAATAATAGTACGCTAACGCGAGACGCGGGTCCTGCAGGGTAATGCTGGCTTTTTGCTAGCCATTCTAACTTGTCGCTAGCCAGCGAATGCGCATCAAGAATTCGAGCACTCAATTCTCGCGAGGTTTCGTCATTCTGAAGCCGGCGACGGTCACTCCGCTCCCGCCGTGCCTGGCGCTAGCGGTCTAGTATTTGTTGCTCTACAGCACCGCTCTCGCGATCAGCTCCCCTCAACGGTGTCAGCGGGCCCTGCTGTACTCCCACCGGAACCTCTGCGCTGCCCTCACTCGCTTCGATGACTTGCAACCCCCGCTGACGAGCGCGCCGCTCTCTTTGCTGGGCGTTCTTCCTTACGCGTCTCGCCTCGGCAACTGCTTCACTTGATCGCTGTTCGGGCCGCCGCGAACGCCGCTCTCTCTGATGCACGTTCCTCCCCACGACCACTTCATCGTCGACATCACGGAGCTGCTTCGGTTGTTGGACAACGCTCCGACCGTCGCCTCGCCCGTCGCAACTCAGCCACGCCCTCCATTCTCGTACTGACCCATCGCTCCCTTTAGCTGCTGGCGAGTCAATCGCGGCATTTCCCTGAAATCCTCGAGAGCCGCCCCCCCCATCGCGGCAGACTGACAGCCCGCGTCAACAGCAACCGCCGCTGGTTGCGGACTGATTCCGAGTACTGGAAGACGAAAACTGAGTACACGATCAGATTGTACAGGTTTTACAAAAATGGCAGAACCGCGAGTGCACTTGGGCAGCAGTTCAAGTACCGGTGTTTTACGTCCAACGCCGCGAAGTGAAGCACACGACGAGCACTACGTTAGCTTGCGAGGAAGCAACGTAAGATAACTCGTTTAGAGGTGTTCGGGTGCAACGTTCGCATGCATTTCCAAACGATCAACTAAAGCTATATGAAATTGGTAAAATGTAAAGCCTGCGTAGCTACCTACGCGGATACTAGTAGGTCGTCGCTACCGCTCGAACTGGTCGTAGCCGCGACGTCGATTTCAACAGTGAACGCCGAGTGAATCCCGGTCTTCTTGCGCTTTGTGGGCTCCCCGGAATGAGTTCCTTTCACTTCGAGCATATACGACAGAGTGCTTGCCTGCGCTGTGGTAAGCTGCGTGGAGCTCACAGCGCGGATCCGAAAGAAGCGCCCGCACTTTTGGTGTCCGGTACACCTGCGTTGCCGCGCTTGCCGTCGTTATGGCTGTGCACGTAGCTGTAGGAGTCGTACAACTCCAAGGAGATCTTTGCACTACACTTGGTCTCGTGGTGCGACACAACAGAGAAAGCGGGATGACGGGCGATGGGGGAGTCGTGCCCCATGCCTAGCTCCAATGATTGATCTGCGTGTCAGCACAGCACACGAGTATGAAGGCACACACACCAGATGAACGCACCGTAGGGACACGTGATGAATTCAGAGCAAGCGTACTGGTCGATGTAACGCCTCCTTAGGGCGGACAGCTCAGACGCACTGCTGGCCGCGCTGCTCCACCGACAAAGCCGTTCTGGCGGGAAGTTTTGGCGCGAAGTCGTAGAGCGAGGCGACAGCCACCAGCAGCGTGCATGACCATCGGCATCTCGCGATCCTTTGCTGCAACGTTTCCCCAGCTGTTCGTGCACTCGGCGTTCTGCCATTCCGAGTCGAAATGTCCTCGATACTCGTCCCATTTCAGTAATACTACGGTATTACTCGGGTTTCCGCCTTTGGTACCATCTCTTTCCCACCGCCGCTATCGCCAGCTGAAGCCCCGGTTTACCGGCTTCAGCTACCGGCACTGGCTCCAGTTACCTTCAGTTACCACGACGCATTAACCCGATTTGGGTTGTCCCTAGCCTTCCAGGCTATCCCAGTAAAAAATACTAAATTAATTGAGCATTTACACTCATTCACACAGTCAAAAATAAATTCCTTACCAAATATTGGGTGCTCGACGTTTCAGCGCAAACGACAGCCTCTGTTCTTGTGGTCGGGCGTGAGCGCTGGCTTGACGCGGGAGATCGCACGTCGAAACGCCTTGATCTTCAGATAGTCGTGCAGCGTCGACCGTGGGATCTGGGTAGCCTCGGCGAGAGCTCGGATGGTCTGCCGTTTGCAAAGAGGGATGGCAGCGATGATTTGCCCCAGCTCGTCGACCGTGAAATGTCGCTCGCGCTGTGAGTACGGCCGACGAGTGCCGTCATAGCGTCTGCATTCTGTCGCAGCATCCAGATGATCTCGACGGAGCTTCGGCTGACCTTGAACATCTGCATGGCGAGCTTCTTGCTGCCGCGAGGGAGCCGGCCTTTATCGCTGAGGCCAGCGAGGAAGAGGCCAATGGCTACGCGAATCTGCGGAGTAATGTCACGCCCGCCTGGCGTTCGTGGCATCTTATTTGTGGGCTGCGCAAAACTGAATGAGTCCTGTTAGCCCGCGCGCCACGAATTGCTGCCTCCTGCCAGCCATTTAGAGCAGAATATTTTCAGCCAATGAAAAACATGTAACATTTTGAGTGGACTACAAAAAAACCAAATTCGTATAAATTCGCCGGACAGAGAAGTATCACAGACGGTTTAGCCTAGTCCCCAAAGTGACTCTTATTCCGATTTGTGAGTTTCCACTGACCATGAAGTTATATATAACAGCAATCTCGGCAAGAAGGTGTCGATGGAGAGGTTGGTTTGCCCCCCCTCCGTCAAAGAATGGGTGTAGGCAGGCCTCTTGAGAGTAGGCATTCATGCCTACCTGCCTACTCCAACAGGAAATCGGCGTTCGAGAACGACCGAACGAGGCTCGTTGGATAGTGTGCCTCATTACAAAGCCGCGACTTCGCACGTAACAGCTCTGTATTTTACTAAAGACGTGATCCTAAAGCTGCTGGTGTTGTGAATCTTCGTTGGTTGAAAGGTTGGCAATTTGTTGGATATATTACTTCTTCGATTTGTTTCGTGAAGCTAGCCTAAATAGTCAAGCAGCAAAGCAAAGGCAGCACGGAGGCTTAGATAAGTCTGTTAAGAATAACAAATACTGTAGCAAAGCACAGGGGTAGAAGAGCACAAGAACAACTGGTTAAGTCCAGAGTTAAAGCAAAAAAGCAACAAATATACTGTAAAGACTTGCGGTGGATCTGCACGGTATGTTCGACGCCAATTCATAATGGTAATCTCCATATTCTGCAGCACGTTAACGACGGCACACGTACATTCTATTGACCGCCTCCTGCAGTCCCAAATTGCACCCAGAGCTGCATGTTGTTTGAAGGCAGATAAAATCTAAAATGTTGCGCGAGTACAGATATAATCAGTAATGTTGCGGGAATTATTTTTTCTCACGGACAATATAGGATATTCGCGTATACTCTTTTCTACAGGTTTTAATGCTATTGTTTTCTGGATGGGTCAACATTTAGGTACAGAAATTATTTTGTACGGCAATGTTGTATGGAGAGTTCTTCTGGTAGTTTTCAGAAGGCAATGCTATCGAACTCATCAGGGTATACATTATGAACGTATTCTGACCCTCGTTGCAATCGTGGGATGGGCTCTGGATTAAAAAATCCAGAGAATTGAGGCAAAACGTAAAGTAGGCATGCAGCGTTCTATACTAATTTCAAGTAACTCCTACTTCTGCATCTTTTGTGCGAGTGCGAGCAGTTCGAAGTGCTGCATTGCTTGAAGCTGACCCTCCATTGCGTAGTTGCTGAGGCAAGCGTGGTGGCTACTCTTCGCCTGCTTAACCCCCCCCCCGCACTCACGCGTTGTATTTGACTACATGTGAGGAAAAGGTGCGTGATGTCCCTTTTCCAAACATGTTGTATATACTACATGTTAAGGACGTGGGAATGCACAGGGTTAGGCTGAAAAATCGCAGAAAAAGTTCTTGAACTTGCACAAAAGGGCGTAGAGAATGATTGCTGTTTTGCGACAAGACACGTGGATTGATGGCCGCGAAGACACCACCTCCCTCATTTCAGAAATAACTAAGAAGAAGAGAGGTCGAAGCGCAAACGAGAACTTTGTGGCTCACCTGATGGGCCATCCCTAGTAAACTAACAGCGCGATGCAGCAGAGCACCGCGGGTTCATAGATGAATCAAGACAGAAGACCTCGGATGAGAGCAGACGAGAGTGGGGCTCGTAGATAACGCGGCGGCCGCGGGGAGCGGGGAGCGGGGAATCAGCGCTGCCAGTACGGAAGACATCGTGAATACGTTCATCGTCTACCGCGAGGCCCAGAAGCAGAGAGATGAACAGACAGCGGGCCATGCATAGTTCCTGGTGGTGTTACAGGCGCAGCTTCTGTTGATCACCACCGAGGATTTCATGGAGGAGGTATATGCTACATGCTCTATAGTCGACATGATGTATATATTGCTAACGTGCGTGGTCTTACATAGAGCTGCTCGCAGCATTCTACGACTACGACGGAGGCTGTTTCGGCTGAGTATCACCTTACTGCTGGCTTTGGTGACAGCATCTGAATGTCGCAGCCTACACGGGGAGGCTGTAGGTTCTCGCTGTTCTTCTCTCTGGCATGTCAGATCTAGTTGCATGACATGATGTTGCCTACACTGCGTGTTGTAAGCAGATGCTCACACAGATACCCCACACCATCAAAGTTCATTCAACGAGGCAGTATACATGCAGAATAACTCTACCCCTCTGCATTTGCCGCTTGCCCCCCCTTCCATCACTACATGCTTCCGTTCGTCTAGCACTGTTCACACATTAGGCCTCAACGGAAGATGATGATGGTAATGCAAGTACTGCAGCATTCACATGGAAAGACAAGTGACAACGGACGACGTGAATAGTGACGGCGGTTCAACAGTTTGCTTGATTACTTGTGTTCATAGTGCGCTTCATTTGGTAGCAATCAATGATTACCTTGCATAGTTTGCCAGAAACGACTCACCTCTGTCCGCTTCTAATAAAAAGGACAATCTCAACACGTATAATATCCTACCTGTTTGAAACCCGTCTTCCGGCGTGGGTATATCCGACAACATGCTGGTGCATAGCGCTACGACAGTATTTGCAAGCGATATGTCGGGATCAGGTCTGCTTCCCGCAAAATATAAAAGGGCGTCGTACTTATGGTAGGCAATACTAAAACCACGTAATCCCTTTTTCTTAACATGTTGTATATACAACATGTTTGGTCGTGGACAGGGGGCATTTTTAGCCGTGAGTGCGGGGGGAATTTAAGGGAACTGAAGTCCCCTTCGACAGTGTGGATGCCTGGGGATCGTGCTGCCAGGCCAGCAATGAAGGACAACAGGCGGCTCGATGCGACCTTGCCGTCCGGTTGCATCCATGCTTCTCCAAAAGGGAGGTTTTCGACGCCGTCCACCCGACGACGAAATGCGCTGTCCAGTTCGTATCGAGCAAGTAGTTTATCGCGCTCGGTCCATATATCGCTGCATACTGTCGGTCCAAATCGTGACTGCAGTCGCCTTCCGTGCTGCTTGACTAGTTCGTGAAAGTGGTTTGGATCGCACTCAATGACATCCTTTGGTGTCTCCGGTGTTCGTATTTGCACGACTTCTGGCTTGATCTCTACTTGTATACGGTGCACGCGTCATATGAGCAGGCTGCTTGCTTTTATGATGCCTTGTATCAGCTCTTGCTTCTCATTATCCGAAAGCCGTTCGTACAGAAGAGACGAGTTCAACGACGCCCACATTAAGCGCTGCACGATCTTCTTCTCGCCGACAGTGTTTGTTATGGTTGTGTTAGTGGATGCGTCACTCTCGTACTTGAGCTGTAGTACGTGAGCAAGGGTCTCCAGAGGACGATATTGTTCCTTCATGGGGACTGTCTTGTACTGCATAGACTTGAAGCATTCCCGCAGTGGCTCAGTCAGTTCGATAACGACGAACAAACACAACCACCACGCACTAGTGGAGATCTCCCTTCTCTCTTTGTAGTTGCATGATCATCTCGCAATTAGCAAAGAGAAAATGGCACGTGTCTTGGATTGACTCCCATCGCGTCGACGAATAGCTAGGGCACTCGCCAACTATCGTTCGAACAGTATCAAAGCGCTTCATGAACGAGATCTCGGTCAACGAGGTCATCTAACACTTCGAGGAATCCATCGACCGCCAGGTTTAACTGATGGCTGCCACAACAGCTCACTGTAACCCCGGTTCCACCCAGCACAGCGCATGCATCTCGGATCCTGGTCGCGAAGCCTTGTCGGCACCCGATCATCGTGGCTGCCCCATCGCTTGTGATGCCAATTTTAACTTGCACAACACCTCTTCTCCGGCAACATCTTCTAGGACATCACGAACAAGGTATGCATAGTTCGAGGCCGTGTGCGCCTTATTAACCATTGGAATAGCGATGAGGTGAACGTTCTGGATGATGCATTCAACCTCGAACGAGAGACGAACGTCTAAATAATCTGTTGGTGTGTGGCTCCATCCACGAGAATAGCGAATCCCCATACACCAGTGAGAATTGTGCGCAGGCCAGTCAAGCTGATGGCCACAACTTGACGGATGCTGAGACTTGGCGGCCGGGCACTTTAGCTGCTCGTTGTGTGGCCTTACGCCGCCGTTGCGGTTCCTCTCTGCTTCCCCATCTCGTTCAGCACAATTGTTCTGCTGGTCTCAACGTGTTTTGGGCTATGACAGAAGCAGAACAAGCGCCAGCGGGATGAAACGATGGGTTATGCAATTATATATATTTGAACGCACTTTGCATCGAAGGTACGGGTTATTTGGGGGAGGATCTTCGGAGCATCGAAATCGGGAGCATCGGAGCACAAAAGGTGCGATCATGTGTGGGCTGTAATGCGTACAATTCAAAAAGGCGACGTAGTATACAGAGGCAATTTTTACGAAATAGATTTTCAGAGAAGCCGTCGGCTGTTCTTCACACTCAAAGACACCACAGAACTCAAGACGCCAAGACGCCAAGTTTCCCTTCCCTACGATACATGCCCCCGGTGGGTCCACTGGCCCTCATATCGCAGGCCAGTCCGTACGTAATAACGAGCTTAATGTTGACAGCCATCTTCATCGCGGTGGTGCTCTGCACCACCGCGATCTTGCCCGAGCTGGCCGCACTGCCGAGCATCTTTCTCCCGATGGCAGCCAACCTCCCCGTAAAGTGGAGCATCATGCCGGAGTTGGCGGGTATGCTGTCGGCATAGCGGAGCATCACGCTGGAGTTGGGGGCATTCTGATCGTGCAGTGGAGGTTCGTGCTGAGGTTGGCGGCCCGTGCTGAGGTTGGCAGCCCGAACCTCCACTGCACGCCCACCAACCCCGCCAACTCCAGCACGAACCTCCACTGCACGCCCGCCGTGCTGATCGTGAGGTGGAGTATTTTGCTGGATTTGGCGGGGTTGTCGGGCGTGCAGATCGTGCAGTGGAGGTTCGTGCTGAGGTTGGCGGAGTTAGCGGCTTTCTTGATCGTGCAGTGGGCCATCAATTTCCAAGTTGGAAGCAAGTCTACACACGTCAATGGCCATGATGAGACCGACGTGCAGCACGGAGCTCAGCGGGGCGAAAATGAGTTTATTCTGCTGCCACCACCCGAGAAAGTATACGCAAACTACACGGCTGCGGAATCTGCCATTCATGAATGGACTCTCCAGTATCGGTTCAATGTAACGAAAAAGCAGCGCGAACTCAACACCATGAAGGAGGTAATATATCAGCTATTTGCCTGCGATCACTGGGGTAAAGTCTAAGAATACACGGCGGCTTGGGGCTGAGGATCGCGAGAGGCATGATCGACGTTTCTCTCGTTTTGGGTGTCGAATGAGGATTGCGATCATACCAGTCGACAAGCAAAATCCCTCGGACAATGGAGAATCAAGTACATACGGGATGAAAGTCATACTCACAACCATCCCCCGTCGCGTGACATCCGCGTGCACGTACCGCACCGTCAGCGCGATGCAAAGCGTTTGAAAATGTCTGAAGTACAAACGATAAACGACTTGATTTTCGCCCACAATGCCGCAGGCATTCAAACCTCGAAGACGTTCGTCACCAGTTCAAACCAAAAAAAAATGCGCTTGTCACCCTTCAAAATATTTCCAATTAGAAAAGGAAGAGTTCGACAGAAGCAGCTAACATCGGCTGGCTCAATCGATACACTCTTAAAGGAGCTCGACAAGCGTGGATTTCAGTATCGCCATGATATTGACGACACAACCAAGCGGTTAAAGCGTATATTATGGGCACATCCAGACACTCATGACCAGTGTTTCCTAAAAATATATGGCCATAAAAATAATTGCCATATTTTTACATACAATAATGTATTTTTGCCTCTCGGATTGCCGTACCAATAATTTATTTTGGCGCTTGGATAATCTATTTTAGTCCAATATCTACCAATCGCTAGTCACGTGAATTTTATCCAATGAACACTCTTGTCCACGAAGCCTCGATCCTGCCACCAGAACCAACCGTTTGGACTCCGCAACTTCGGAGAATAACGGAGAGCATACACAGCATCATTTTTCATTTTTCATCGAAAGACATGGACTATTTCCTGTCTCCAACAGCCCCAACAGCGTCTCCCTATTCCAAGAAGCAGATTTGCACTGTGTTTTTGAAGCCCATTCTTGACGACAACGAAGACATGACAGGCTACTACCGTTGCCACTGCGGCGCGCAGCGCAAACAAGATGCCAAGCGGGGCTACACAAACCTGATCAGCCACATCTACAGCCAGCATCCCGACTACGAACGTACCCTTGACAGCTTCCGAGGTGGCAGCAACGGTACTCTTCTGTCGTTCGTCGACAAGAAGAGTGCAAACATATTTGGGTGGATTGAATGGCTTGTCTGCGCTAACCTCCCACTCTCGTTTTGCGAGAACGCGCTGACTCGGCGCTACACATCACTGGAGCCGGTCTGTGACGACACGGTGGTGCTGTACATGACCGCGGTACATAAGGAGGCGCTGCGCGTGATCAGCGACTATCTCCCCGCCAATTTCGGTATTGTTTTTGACGGGTGGTCGTTCAAAAGCGAGCATTACCTGGCCGTGTTTGCCGCGTTTGGTCACGACGGCAAGCAAGAGACTGTGCTGCTGGCTATGGCGCCTCTCCTGGATGTGGACGAGAGCTCAAGTGACTCGCGTCATGGTGCCGACGCTCACATCGCGTTTTTGAAGGCCATACTAAAGCCAGTGAAACGACACGAGTGTGTACGTTTCCTGGTTGGAGATAACTGCTCCGTCAACATCAGCATTGCAAAGAAGCTCAAGATCCCGCTGGTGGGCTGCGCCAGCCATCGCCTGAATCTCGCGATGACCATGTACCTGGAAACGTATGGTGATGTATGGACAAGATCAACGATCTCATGAAGTTTCTCCGTGGTCTCACTCAATCGGCGAAGTTACGGTAAGCATTATCGTGGCTTATGCTTATTGTTAGTTTATTCTAGATTTGAGTTTTTTGTGGTCCACATAGGCAGAAAACATCGCTGAGACCGGTTAGCTGCCAGGCAACACGTTGGTCGTCAACGTTCGCTATGGTGGAGAGGTTTTTCAAGCTCAAGCCCTTGCTCGACACTGCTGACGACGACCTTGCCGTTTACCTGCCATCACCGCTGGAAGAGAGGCAACTCGTGCAGCTTGGAAGACCTCAAGGACTTCGAATCAGTAAGCAAGAAACTGCAACAGGAGAGTGGCTTGACTATGGCCGATGCCGCACCCTATTCGATAGTTTGATGGGGAAGGAGCCGTCGCTCGGCAGCTATCTGGCGCCCCAAGCCCCAATTGTCAAGTTTGCAGCCTTTGAAAAGGCCTGTGTTCAAGTGCAGAATGGGCAGTGGCTCAGTCGTGATGGTCGCGCCGCACTCGCCCCCTTTTTGGTGAAGTCTACCGGCAGTCCTGCAGCGCCTGACTCGCACAACGCGTCCAAGAAGCTCAGTTTCGCTGAGAGATCCCTCAAAAGCCGAAGGATGGACTCCCAACATCAGCCCAGGTAAGCATTTGCTTTGCTTTTGCACATTGGCGGGTTGTCAGAGCTTAATGATTTCTGTGTGATCAGGTACGAGCTGGTGCATCATATTCCTCCAACGTCAAACCTGGCTGAAAGGTTTTTCAGCCAGGCTGGAATTGTTTTGTCTCCGCTAAGACAAGCAATGGGACCTGAGCACCTGGAGACCATCCTCTTCCTGAAACTGAATCGCCGCTTCTGGAACCTGAACATGGTGCGTACGGTTGGAAAGCAGATCTGAATCAATCGCCATGCATTATTTATTTCAGGACTGTGAGGTATGCCATAATGTATTTCCTTCTGCGGGTGCACGAGTTCCCATTATCTATTTCGTGCTGTGCTTCCCATAAAATTGCCATAGTATTTTGGGAAACACTGCTCTTGACCAGTGCTCCCAAAAAATATATGGTAATTTCCATATATGCATTATTTCGAGATGCATAATTTATTTCCAGAGCTTGAGAAGCTATCTGCATTATTTATTCTCACGGAATCTGAAACTTATTTTTACCCAATGACAGCTGCACTATTTTAACATTTTGGCCAATAATACAACATAGAACTAGAGACCATTATAGACTAAAGAATGCCATAATGTATTTCCATCATCGTGGTGCTTGATAACATTATATTTATGTCGCTATGTTGTCTCCCTACAATTAAATATTATTTTAAGAAGTAGTGCTCTTGTGATTTCCTGGACATCCTCGTACTCGATTGTACTTATAAAACCAACAAGTACAACTACCCGTTGCTCAACATCGTCACACTCACGGGAATGAACACCATTCTGCCCGTCGCACAGTGCTGGTTGCCAGGAGAGGCCCAACCCGACTATACTTGGGCACTCTCGACCCTGAAGCAATTGCTGATGGATCAAGGCATTGATTTGCCCCTAGATTGCTTGTCACAGATCGCGACCTCGCGTGTATGAACGCCACCGATGTTGTTTCTCCAACGGCTTGGAAATTAATTTGTAGATGGCACGTCAACAGAAGCGTAGAGGCACGAGTTAGAAGCAAATTGGGAGAAGTGAAGCTGTCCAAGCCTGATGTATTCAACCGAACGAAAGTTAACTCCTGGAGAACCAATGCCTTTCTCGAAGCGTACTATTATGCTCTGCGTGCAGATTCCGAAGAAGAATTTGAAAGGTGTCGATCTGTTTTGCATCATATGGACAGTTCCTTGGCAAAATATCTTGACAGCACATGGTGGAAATACAAGGAGAAGTTAATGAAGTGCTGGACCGGGAGAAGTTAATGAAGTGCTGGACCGACAGGTACATGCACTTCGGCTGCCTTGATACTTCAATTGTAGAAGGCACGCACGCAAACATTAAGCGGTGGTTAGACTCGTCGAAGTGGAGCATACTGACAGTGTTCAACAAATTACTACCGTGGTGGGAAGCTGCTGCTAAAGCAGTTCGTCTTGACGCCCAGCGAGATGAAAGCACGATATCGTATAGACTTAGTTCCTGCGTTTGCCGATGTTGTCAAAAAGATTACAGTGCACGCGCTGAACGACACACAACGGATACGGAAACAAGCGATTGATGTACATGATTGTTACCGGGACCCAACCAAGAAATCGCAGCTGAAAGCGTGTTCAGGTCTATTTCGAAGATGTCACGGTCGCCTCTGTGTTCACGAGATGATTAGGATTTATCAGTCGAACTATTCAGATATTCTACAGCCGCAACATTTTGACCACCACTGGTGGATCCGACGCAGCGATGCGATCGGGACAGTGGAAGATATTTTAGAACCTGCAACTCGATTAAATCATCGCCGTCCTGCCGTACGGCAAAACTCTCACCAAGCTGGGTTTGGTGCGTACAGCACCAGACGTGAGCCCTCGCAGGTGGCCACCAGCGGAACCTCGCGTTAATCGCCACAGGTACTGCCGGCTCTGTGGGGATTCACGCGTCAATGGACTCATCTGCCACGAGCCTTGACTCCATGACTATCACCAGCGATATACCGGTGCTCATGGCCAGCAGCAGCTCGGGTTCGATGCGCTCCTTGATGCGCACACGTCGCCGATTGGCACGACTTCTGACTGGCTGTGCTTCAGGTTCATGACGTTCTTGCGGGACTCCCACTTCGGCGAACACTCCTACGCAGCGACCTTCACCAACTGGAACTCCGCGCCGTTGTCGTACACGGGGCCCCCGTCGGGTGCTTGGCCGCATGTCTGGCCAACCATGGCGGGCTCGCCTCAGGACCTGTCGGCGGTGCTGGAGCCCACTGTGCCGATAGTCGGTCGGGTGGAGTGATTTTCTCAAACAAAAATCAAAGTAGTATGCGTCGCCTTTTTGAATTGTACGCATTACAGCACGCACTTGCTCGCACCTTTTGTGCTCCGATGCTCCGAAGATCCTCCCGTTATTTGGAGATGCATAGCGGTTAAAGTGAAAGAGACTATCTGTGCGGCGCCCTTCAAGCAGTGTATGAACAAGTAGACATTTTGAAACTCTCAGAATAGGATTTCTGGATTTTCTCTCCACACACTGCCGATTCTCAAGACCTGGGTATAGGACGCGCACTCTGAAAAACCGCGCAGCCTGTGCTAGGCGGGATTAAAAAACGGCCTATTTAACATAGTTAACATATGGTTTATAGGCACTTTCGTTGTTGCTAAAAGCCTCATTTATTCGATGAATGTGGACTGACTGCACGTCTTGGGGATGCCAGTGCTAAACACGACGGCTGAACGCGGTTGGCGGTGGCAACTTGAGCCCAACATGAGCATTGTCAGTATAACGTTATTTAACTTAGTTACAGCAAGCCCTCACCTCTGTAATTTTGAGTTGTATTGGCAAACCCGGCATTAGATTGTCACCACATTTGGCGGCCTCGGAAGTAATACAGACAACGCTTGACAAAATACTCTGAAACAACGCTCCACTCTGATTCCTGCAGGTTTTCCCGTTTCTGTTGTCTAAAGCACGGACCAATTTAGATAGATCCGATCTACGACCGAGTGCAGTACCACTCCGTTTCAAAAAGAAAGCACGAATGACAAAAAAACGATGCGCTTCACTCTAAATTATTTCCCAAAACAAGGTGATACCCGTGACATAACACGCGTCTAAATGTGACAATTCGTTTGGTGCAGTCAAATTCCTCTTGCGCTCAGTATTGACGATGCCATGGCCGTCTGAGCATGCCACCAAGCCCATCATTGGTCACGACAAGTGATATCACTTGCTCTGGCGCTGCCGCATGTTGAATGGCGACCGCAAAAGTGTACCGACAGCTCTTACTTGATCGTTTGCGAGCAATATGAGCATCGTGAAGCCCCTTACTAAAAGGCCGATACAAATTACCCCCCTTACTTTCACTTACTCCATCACCCACCCACACCCACTCACGTACTCACTCATTTATTCGCACACTTACTCACCCTCTCTGCCCACACCCCTTCTTTTTTCATGGCTGACAGAATATCTTTATTTATCGCGCGAAAGTAACCGCCTGTCTGCTGCAATACATCTGCAAGGCAGCGTGCTAAACATGAAGACAATGAGAATACACAATGTGTCTTCTCATGCTTAGCCATCGAACTGAGTGGTATCTGTCCATCTGTCGTCCGTCGTGGGTGGTCCCCTCTGGTATAAATCTGTTCTGATCCAATATCGAGGTGCATCGCAGTGGTTGTAGCCGCTATTTATTACTCTCCTGTACGCATCCATCGTAGCGATCGTGTGGGCGGGTGTACCCAATGGATACACAGTAATCGCGTTTTTTTTGGTCGCTGGTTCTGGAAGTCTGGTCCAAGTCAAGGTTAAGTATGCGTGATTGTTGTCTGGAATCCGCCGGGTTGGGTGGCGCCAACTTGTAACGGATACGCTTCTGTCCGGGTAGTAAGGTGTGAGGGTGATGGTATGCGTTGTTGTGTCACTATCCCCAGGATGTGGATGGCGCGTCCATTTCAAACCAGGAGTCGACATTGGGGCATTGTCGTAAGACAGTGTACCGAGGTCACTAAGGAAGGGTGAAACGCCCCAGGCTGGCTAACAGAGCAGGGAAAAGCCCTCGCTCTTGGTAGTGGGAGGAACTCGTGCCAGAATCTTGATGTGGTTCACCTTCGCTGCAAACTGTCGTTCGATCACCTTGCGAAAACCTTTTACCCTTCATATATTGTTATACTGTTAGAGGCTGTAGACAGCCCATCAAAGATTAATTCCACCGTACTGCGTAAGTGTAACCCTGGGTCAACATTCGCGTAAATGTCGGCATTGCTTCGGCAGACCGCAATTGTTAATTGCAATTGCGGTTAACCACAAATGTGTGCTACAGCAAAATACCTGTGTTTTCCCAGCCTGATTCGCAGATGATCTAGTACGTTACCCTCCCTTCGTACAAAAAAATCCTTGCGTGAAGGAGCGCAGATGGTTATTCTCACAAACGATTCTGTCCACGTTGTATTGTAGGTTAAGGAAGTGTTTTCCCAACGTGGATGTAGTTGTCCTACCCCTACGTTGTGAGAGCTGCTCATACCCAATCGATTTTGCCCTACACAGCATTTAGCCAATATGATGTGACCTAGAGCAATTCCCATACTTTTCCAATTATTTTGGGACGAGCTCACAATTACAGGATTATACCCAATACAAATTTCAAGGATAAATGTCATCTTATCGGTAAATCGCGATATTCCCCAATCACATTGGTCGAGTAGCGATTGGTAGAGAAGCTATCTACTCTGGAAAGGCTCCGGCACCAGAGCACGTTGCAAAAATGCAGCGAGCGACAAGGGGCTTAACCCCTTACTTCCCATATGTTGTACCGTAGAACATAAGAGGTGTATCGCTTGCTTCACTTATTCGCAGCTTCTATGTTATGTTGGAGGTAGAACATAATGAACTTTTATACTTGGGATTTATATGTGAGTACTGTCAAATTCACTCCATTGTGAAATCAAGAAAACATTTTTGGTGGAAAAAAGCCAAATGCACACGCTTAGGTTTCGGCAAAGATGCAGTTTGCGATGAGCGTGATAAAGACTGTACTCGTCACCCACCACGGACGAGTGGCCCCCAGCAAAACCCCCATTCTTCAAAACGGCGAGAAGAGAGCAAGATGGTCGATTGCACCGGGAAGCAACAACAGCGCAAGTTGACGGAGCAGGAGCAGCGACTGTGCAGAGAGGCGCTTGTGAGTGACAGGCATGTGCGTCGCATTCGACGGGCGGGGAGCAAGCCTAAGAACAAGGTAGCAGAAGGAAAGCGGCAGGAGAAAGGAACGAGGATGGAGGCGCTAAACGTACCACAGCGTGGTTTAGGGGCAGCTGGATTCAGCGAAGGGCAGCGAGAGGGGAGTTGAGGCGGAGGTAAAAGAGAGGAAGGCGCCTGCGGCCGAGGCGAAGGAGACAGAGATGTCGGAGGAGGGAAGCGTGCATGTTGAGCAGGGGCAAAGGGTAATAAAGAGTTTTCGCAAGCATGTCCATTCCCATTCCCAGATATTCTCAGATGTGTGGCAACAGGAGATTAAAACTCCCTTTCGTGTTTCCCAGTAGATTATCCTATTAAACAGCATATTATGCTTTATAGAAGGCTCAAGCTGAGTGCCTTGCTTCCACTCACTCCTGGGTTGTCCTGCTGTGCCCTACTCGACGACGCTGGATGCAGTGATGCTATGGTTCTTGCAGTTGCAGCGCTCTATCGCCCGCTCGTCGAGCGCCTCGTCGTACCTGACATCCGCTTCTGTCTCACTGCTACGACGGATGCGGACGCCGAGTTCGACTTTCGCTTCGACGTGGCAAGCATTTTTCTAGTGACCTCGCTGTTCGAGCTTCCAGAGTGGGTGATAACGAAGCCCCGTGACTGTGTGCACAAGACGGAAGCTCTCTGTATTCTACTGCACCGCCTCAGCTACCCCAAGCGACTAGTGGACATGCGCAAGACTTTCGGACGATCAGAGGGTGCGCTCAGCCGAATTTCCCTCACATGGGTACGGTTACATTGTGCATGCTTTGGGAAGCTGTCACATTGTCATAACGCTCTTCTAGTTGATGTGCTGTTTGATAGATATGAAGAAACAATTTCTTTCACAAGCATGTGCTCCAAAGCCGTATTGCTGTCTACGCGGATGCTACCAATCGAAAAGGCTCGCCCATGACCAACGTCTTTGGCTTCATTGATGGAACAAAGAACGCAATTTGCCGGCCGCCCCCACGCCCCGGAAGCGTCGAGAATATGCAGCGCTAAGTTTATTCGGGACACAAGCGTGTCCACTGTCTGAACTACCAGCGTGTAACGACACCAGACGGGCTGGCGCTTCATTTTTGGGGTCATATTGAAGGGCGGCGCCATGATGTCACCTGCTGAGCGAGAGCAAGCTGTGGACTATTTCGAGCAGCATCAAGATATATTTGGAGGGTTCGCTGTCTACGGTGATCCTGCCTATGGTATATCTCGGTACATTATATCAGGTTTTCGTGGTGCAAGTACGTCGCCTAGTGAAAAGGCATTCAACAGTGTAATGAGCTCTGTTCGTGAGAGTGTGGAGTGGTCATTCGGTAGACTGAAGACACTTTGGGCGTTCATCGACTTCAAGAAGTCCAACAAGATCAGACTAAGTCCAGTGGGGAAGTACGTCATGATTTCAATGCTCATGACTAATTGTCACTGCTGTTACTGCAAGGGGAACCAATTAGTTCGTTCTTCGCATTAGCACCGCCCTCATTGCAAGTTTATTTAGCGTTGGCTTAGATAATTCTGCAATAACCGCTACTGCTATCTCCCTAATTGTTTCGCATCGCGTCCATCATGCGCTGCGTAAAGACGTCCAACAACTTCACAAGCGTTCGTTCTCCTCAGCGCGGAGAGGTGCTTGCTCTGCTCGATCTTCAGCTCGCTCACGAGCGCGATCAAGGCGTTCTTCTGCTCATTCTTCTTTACGTGCTGCTATGTCGCGCTCCTTCATCTCCATCATGGCCGTAGTTAGGTGGGCGAGGCGAGCATGCTTATTTGGAGGGGAACCATCTTCATCTGCGGCCGAGGTCTGCTCCAGACGCTCCATGGCTACTCTGCGAGCCACGAGCAACGCCTCCTCGTCTCGTTCGCGCTTCTTCTGCTCCTTTTCTTCTTGCATTCCTGCACCAGCGTTGCATCATCTAGGAGCTCTACAAGCTCATCTAGCAGCTGGTCTCTCTCGGTGACCTCCTCGGGACACTCTAGAGAGTAGCGCCGCCTTCTCATCGTCTCGCGGTGAGTTTGAACGAGCTGGGTCATGCGCGACTGCGCGTTCTTGCCAATGAGCTTGCTACGTGTAAATGCTGCGGAGGCTACGAGCCATGCGGCAAGACTATCCCAGTGCTGCACGACCTCGCCCCGTGGCTTGGCAAAGGGGCGGTCAAGCAGCACTTGGCGACATCATCGTCTTCGCTGTAGTTCTTACGGCGCGGTGGGGCTATCGAGTGGGGTGGCTCCGTGACAGGCTCCGAAGCAGAAGACATTGCTGGCGTGGGGTCGGGTGGTAGACAGCAACTGTGGGAATGGGGAATGCTCCCACAAATTTCCGACTTCTGGGTGGACGAGCAGGTTCCCACAGAAGTGTCCTTTTTGTGTTTGGTTTGTTGTGGGAATGGCTAAGGGAGTCGCAGCGAAAACTCTCTAATGGCGCGGACAGCTTACCTGTGGCAAACGTGGCGGCGGAGAAGGAGGCGGACGCGGTGTAGGACAGCACACCTGTGGACGATTTGGCTGGACGTGGATATACTTCTGAGGACTTTTGCTCATGGCGATCGTGCGACACCTGTGATAAATGTCGATTAAGCGACGTTGCCATCCCGTTCCCGGAAGAAATGAACTCGCCAATTCAACAAGGACATGCTCCACAAGAGGGGGACGAGGGGTGTTCGTGGTGACATACGCTGAAATGGCGTGTTGTTTGAGGTACGAAACGGTGGCTGTGGTAGGCTTCGGCCTTGCCACATTTTTTGTCCAAGTGCTTATGTTGTATTAGGGTGTTGACCAAGCCAACATAATTGTTCCGGTGGCTAACTTTATGTGTGTTATGTTCGCTTGTGGTTTCAAACAGAGAGCAACAACAGCTCGCGAGAGGACAGCAGCTGCTCCTGCACGTGAAGATCCAGTACTATAGCGTACGGTGAGTTGGGCGGGCATTACCTCAGACACGGCGGGCAACGAGCAAGACGTCAAGAAGCACCAGAGCTCCTGCAAAATGTGCGTACTGTTCAAGGCGAAGGCGGGGAAGTACACGAAGTACTACTACCCAGAGTGCTTAACAGAGAATCGCGGGGAAGCCGCCGTTGCACTGATGAGTTGATGATGTCCAAACTAAAGGTGCTTGCTGTCTGTAGGAAATACTTCTTGCAACGTAGCGCGAGGCCGGGATAAAACCTGCTTTGCTATCTGGCACAGTGACGGGAACAATGGAACGATATCCCGCGCAGCCTGCCGCAAGAGCATAAGCTGCGTGATCGTCCTCCTGCAACACACCCGGGCAAGAAGCGTCGCCAGCGTTCAGCTTCTGATAGTGATGATGAGAATGACGACGAAGACCCCGACGGAGCTGTGGCGGGCGATGAAGCGTAGGCTTGTGATGAGTGTACTGGATTCTCATTTTTTGTGCTGCAAGAATTGAAACGCTACTGCTTTCGCTCTTTTTCCTGTCTATCGACCTCTGGTATGGTCAGAAAAGAAGCTGCCCAGATAAAAAGTACAGGTGTGTATGTTGCCTTAGGCATCATATCCCCACTGACTGTCAAGGTTTCCGCCAACATTAGGCCTGTAACGCTGGATATGCCACGTTTTTATCTAATACAAACCTGTACTATTCACGAATCATAGCCGGTCGAAAATCCAGCCCATACGAATTCCTATATGTTCTTATGTTGTACCTCCAACATAAGGATCAAAAACTACCCCTCACTTTTCTTCTGGGAAGTAGTTAACGTCCCAGAAGGGCCAGCGGGCCAGGAATCGGCAGCCTCGAAGTACTTAGGGGACTTCTTGCTCTGGGTAACATGAACGAGAGCTCCTTAGAGTGCATTGCAAGGTCACCGTCGGAACCCGGAGCCCTACCTAGTCAGAATTGTTACTCCCTGCTAACTGCCTTCGCTATATACATGCAAACTAGAAAGAGTGCTCATGGCGGCCTCTTGGCCAAAGCTACTGCGGTGGGGTATATATCGCAGGTTGTTAACCTATTGCGAGCGCGATATCCTAGCTACAGGACAGACAGCAAGCGAATCGCCAATATATCTGCTTGCCGGCGTGCAGACGGGGGAGACTCCTGGCTGTACGCTGAGCGATCTGCGCACTCTAGTACAGGAAACTCTATAATATAGCCAAGTGGGTCTTCCCAAGGCAAATTCGGTTCTGATTTATGATAAGCCTATCATCCCAGGGCCTTTCCTGCGTCTCACATTCTGCCTACATCTTGATCTCACTATGGATCATGTACTACCTATAGGATCCTCCCAACTAAGCACGGATTCTTTGGATCCGATCCTCACTCTTTACGGGACGGTGGTTAGGATCCGTCACATATCGGATCCGCGTGTCATCTAGTCAGGATCCGTCACCCTGGGGAATTCCCGGAACTGCAATACCACACCAAATTAGCGTTAGAATAGCCGAGTCATGCAAAATGCTAAACCCAGGGCTTCGATCTTTTCGGGGTCAGCGCGGACGCCATCCTTTCCAAGGAAGTAGCCCAGGAACGGGGTTTCCTCAGCACCAAAGATGCATTTGTTGATGTTTGCATACAAAAGGTTCTCCCGCATGCACATCAAGACCTCACGGAGGTGCGCAAGATGCATCTCGACGTCTGTCTTCCCATCTTCAGCGTGGCTGTGAACGAAATGTCGTCAAAGTACGTCGGTACGCAGCGGCCGGAAGAGCTGTGTCACCAAGCGATTAAACGTTGCTGGTGCGTTGGATAGCCCTTGGGGCATCACCAACCATTTCCACAGCATCCCGCTGGGAGTGCTCACAGCCGTGAGAGGGATGTCAGATTCCCGCATCAGAAGCTGATAGTAGCCATCGACCATGTCGAGCGCGCTAAACACCGTGCAGCCCGCCATGTTGTTCTGCATCACATCCTTTCGAGGAATGGGCGTCGATGCGGGGATGGTGGCCGCGTTCAGCTTGTTGAAGCATGTACCATGCGCCATTTCCCATTGGGTTTGCGTACGCAAAACGTCGGTGACGAATGAAGCGACTTCGACTCGCACCATGCCCGCTGCGTGCTTCGCTGCGAAGAAAGCGTCGATGACGTCGACTTGTTCCTTCGGAAGTGGCCACTGGCGCGTGGTGCAGTACTTCGTGGGTAACACAGAAGGAGGGTCCTCCGATACCACGTCCGAAAATTCCTTCAACAGAGGATAGTAGGGATCCGAGGGATCCTTCAGAATGGCTGCGCCATATCGTTGTTGTCTCTTCGAGACCCGCTCTTCTTCTAACACGTCAGGGTCCATGACCGAGGAGCTGTTCAGTTCGAGAGGCTCTTGTTCGCGGCGGATAAGGACTAGGTCCTCCAGTTTCCCCGCCTTAAGCGATTCGAGGAACTCGACATAGGAAAGCTCTTCGAGCTCAAGGAGCTCCGACAACGTCGGTACTGGGGTCAGATCTTTCGCGTTGCGATCGCCCGTGATCGGGTCAACAACCACCGTTGCGCTGCGAACTCCGTCAGCGACTTTTCGTTCTTCGGCGACGGCTGAACCAGCCCGAACGCCTTGCGTGGTGGGAGCCCCTGCTCGACCACCCTGAGTCGCGCTGCGATCTCCGTCAGCGACTTCTGCTTCTTCGGCGACAGCTGAGCCAGCCCGAACGCCTTGCGTAGTGGGAGTCTCTGCTCGACCACCCTTGTTGGAAACACACACTTGTTCGGCCGAGCCGGCAAAGTGTCGTTCCCCGCGTGGCACCCGGTGCTCGTGCACGAACCCGTCGCGGGATGAGGAGGGGACATGACCCGCCAAAGCTCGATCCGCTAAGGGTTGGTGGTTGCACCTATCGTGCGACTCCGCCAGTCGATCCACGGCTCGTGCTTCACAAGCCAGGGCATGCCGAGGATCAGATCGTATCAATCATCCATGTCAAGGACAATGAACGGTTCGACCGAATTAAAGTCGTCAAATTTGACCGTCAAAGGGAGAAGGACCTTCCGCGTTGATATGATCGACCCAGTCGCTAGGCGAACAGATACGTTGCTATTACTCTTAGAGTCTTCTAAAGCTTGAGCATACAGTATGCTGTTCCTAGCCACACTGGCCTTCGTTGCGAAGTTATACGACGCACCCGAATCAATCAGGATGGTCATTGGTTCTTCGTATCCCTTGACGCTGGCGGTGACAACCACGAGGTTAGACCGCGCGGCGGTGGCTTCGCCACCGCCGTCCGGGAAGAGCGAGCCTCCCAGCAGGGCGTCCCGCGCCTACTGGGAGTCGCCGTTTTCCGACGCCGCGGACTCAATCATATTGAGTGACGACGACGCCGAAGTGGCTTTGCCACGAGCCGTTCTCCATGGGTTGGTCGGGCAGTTCCGACGGAAATGGCCCAACTCGTTGCACCCAAAGCAGCGACCACTCGCACGAAGCTTTTTCGCGCCGGCCCGAACAGACTCAGCCGCCGAGATCTCCATGGGAGTGGGGCCTTCTGACGTGTCGGTCGGACCCGCGTGACCCTGCGCGGATTGCACACAGTGATCCTCGAGTAGCGCGAGATGCACATCGTTGAAGGTCTTCGGCTGACGGCGGAAGAGCTCGGTCCGCACTGGACCAGTACGAACGCCGTCCATAAATACCGTGACCTTCACGTCTTCTGAGAGAGGAGCTCCGGCCATGGCTGCTTCCAGGTTCTGCAGCTCCATGACATAGTCTTGAAGGGAGCGCTTCCCTTGCTTGCAACGCAAGAAGAGGGAGCGATGGCGGTACGCCACATTGGCGAGCAAGAAGTTCTTGCGCAGCTCTTGTTCCATGAACGACCACGAGGTGAAGAAGCCTGGAGACGACGTCTCACGAGCCATGGCCCAAGCCCGAGCCCGACCTCCGAGGTTGGACAGGGCGAAGGCGACCTGGGATCTCGGATCATAGATCTGTCCCGCGCTCAGCGCGATCTCGATATTACGGATCCAGAAGACCAGGCTGTCCGACTCCTTCCCATCAAACTTGGGAACCGTCATCTTGACTGCCTTTGTCGATCCTTGTCGCGATGCGAAGGTACCCGACTCGCGCGCTGCTGACTGTGCCGCACTCTGTGCTTCAGCACGCATCGCAGAGCGAGCGGCATCCTGCGCGGCAGCGCTCACGTGGGCGATCAACGACGACTCGTACTTGTCGATCCACGCGTGCCCTTTGTTTCTCCACAGGAAACGAGGGGAATCCAGCGAACGCTGTCTCGCCCAGGAGGCTCCATCTTCTCCAGCGTTGCCCAGTGGGCGTCCGAGAGATGAGGGAAGTCCTGCTGAGACGACAACATGCTCCCTGAGTCATCCATGCTCAGAGAGACCTTGATGGTAGACAACCGCGCCGGTCGCGGGATTGACTACAAGTGCTACCAGGTGTGATGGGAGTCACACGCACCTTAGCTTTGAGGAAGCGTAACGCGCTAACCACAACAGACGCCCGGCGTCTCTGCTGTTTTAGTTCGAGGCCCTGCCTTCTTAGTCGTTTGCTGGTACCGGGTACCAAACGACTTGCGAACTTCCAGGTTAGATTAAAACTGAACGTTTATTACTTTTGCTCACCAAGTCCTACTTACTATAAACTGCCTAGTTAATGCACCTTCGAAGTAACCTGTTTCCAAATGGTTGGCTCTCAAGCCCTGTCGACCTTGCTAAGTACAAACCGTACTTATGGGCTCTTTTAGGTACGCACCGCACTTAAGGGCCAGTGTACGAAACACCACATGTGAGTGTGGCACATCACTATGTGACAACTTCATGTGTGTACGACACACTAACGGGTTGGGTGCCATTAATAAGGGCCACGCCCCGTTACAATCGGGGCCTCTGGATCGGGGTCTCCAGATCGGGCGCATAGAACGGGCACCCATAGTGACCGGTCACTCTCCGTCGGCCAAATCAGAATCAGACGCGCAATCCCGTCCCATCACTCTGTCGAACATTCCCGATTCCGGTGACCGCGTCAATTGCCATCAACCGGCGCCGCTTCCGCTCTCATCCGTGGCCACTCCACCACACCAAGCACAGCCGTGGAGCGATCGAGCGGCAGTTCCTCTGCTCCCAGGCTGCGTAAAAACTCACCGGTGGTCTCGCAGTGGCCGGTGCCTACCTCCCAACGCCTTCCATGCCCAGCCGCAACCTGTCTGAACTTGGTTCTGCAGCCAGGGACTCCACCACCTTGATGTCTCCCCCAGACGCCTGCGCAGGTTCAAATGCCTGAACCCGCACCTCCGGAACACTCTCCGCCTCAGCCTCTGGGCTCACTTCGGTCTCCTCACCTTCCGCCTTCGTTGAAACTTGTTCTCCGTCAGCAGCGGGTTCAACCGCAGGTCCTTTAGCTTGAGCGGCGCGAGCCTCCCGTTCAGCGTTCACCCTCGCACGCCGGTCCCGTTTCACTTGATCCAGGTCCGTGTGTTCCTCAGCTGGAAGCGCTTGCACTCTGCGCGACTGACGTGACACCTCACCGCGTCCTTCGTCCTCGCGCGCTCCACTCTGCTTACCTCGTCCCTTGGCCATGATAATGGTTAGAGGTTAACGAAGCCCAACAGCTAACAATTTCCTACAACTAACAACTCGGTGTAATCCGAGGACCCCAAATGCGGGCACGCGCACCAGCTGTGACGAGACCGGTGAAAGTCTGAACCGTCCAGTGTATAGCGGCAGCCCAGGACTTGTAGCAACAAAGCCTGAGTTTGGTAACCCTGAACGCAGGTCCCTTCCTTAGACCCGCACGCAGGGGGCGTGGTACCTCGTGAATCCCATTCGGCGTCGTTTATCTTCGGGGAGCCTGGATCGACCACCAAAAGTTGTTAGGTTATGCAGTTACTCTTGTCGCGGCTGAGCGCAACGTCCACTTCTCTAGACACACTTCTCTTGGCCTGGACGCAGAACTCAGAACAAACACTCTCCTCCACCAATAACCAATACGAGATACAAATATATAGACGCTCCTTCTTATCTCAGGCCCTGGAACGTGTGGGGCCTCAATCCAGTCGACTAGGACTTAACCCGGGGCACTGGTTAACCCTGGTGTTCTTCCTCAAACGCGCACCACCCTCAGCGAGGGACACAAGTACCGTCCAATACACACTAACTCTGAACGCAGAACGCCCAAAGCCTGAACGCGGTTACAAATACAGCTCATGGACAACCGCTAACATTCACCCAAGCCTAGGCAGATTACATGAAATGGGTACCCCACCCTACCGATAATCGCAGTGGATCAACTTGGAAATGGAATACGCAGTTCACTTCAGTCGCTTGACGCGATGATCCCCTGACGCAACTGGACTTGAGTTGTTGGGGAGTTCCGCGTCGACTGTGTCCTGGCGACCGACGGACCCGATTCCTAGCTGGCAGGCCCTCTTCTTCGACTTGCGCAGTAGGGGGTGAAAAACTCTCTGTTTGTTTATCTGCATGCGACCGCTACTCGGTCGTCTGTAGTTTAAAAGAAAAGCTTCTTCTTAGTTCTTCGGTGTTCTTCGGTCTCTCGGTGGATATCTTGATCTCAGTATGCCTCGGTTTGTCCTTCGGTTCAGCGGTTCACTTTGACTTGGGCCTGAATATGGCACGGTTCGTCCAACGGCGATCCTTGGACTTCACTGGGTTTGACTTGATCTGAGTATACTTTGGACTTGAAGAAACATGACACGTCGCACTTGAATGTGTGCAACTGCAACTGCGTCCAGGAGCCTGAACGCATCTGCGGTCAGAGGTCGAACATATTTGCGGCCAGGGCCTTGACGCATCAGCAACCAGGGTCTGGACGCATCTGCGGCCAGGGTCTGAACGAATCTGCGGTCAGGGTCTGGACGCATTCATGCTCAGGGTCTGAAGCATGTCTCCAACCAAGGTCTGGACGCATACGCGGCCAGCGATCAGCGGCCAAGGTTCCGCGGCCAGGGTCACTTACGACCAGGGCTTGGGCAGAATTGAACGCTGATCTCCAAGATCTCAGCTTCTTGGTCTGTAACCAGCTTATACCACTTGCTTCAACACAAAGCGCTTGGACTTCACAGTGTCCGGGTGCACGATATAGTGCGGTCAGGGTCTCGGCGAGGCGGGACGCCATATGTGATACTTTCACACACAGCATTCTCAACTCCCATTGGGTTAACCCGCTTGAGGGCGAGGGGTGGCTTGAACGGAACGTCTGCGTTCAGAGATCGTCATCCTGAGCGTGGACTTCCAAGCCTGAGGGCCCATCCTGAGACCCTCACCACATCGCTCCGCGAAACACCAGTGAAGCCCATTGCACCCAATGACGCAAGGGTTATAGCACAGTCATTAACCAATCAATCCACATCAAAATTCAACGTGACAGGACAGCGGTCATACCAGGAAAAAACCGTTTTGCCTCATCACAACTACCTGCTTACTAGTATTTACTTCACTTCTGCTGCCAGAAATACAAAGACAAATATGTACCTGCCGCTGAACCGTTGACAAGGACCTCATGCCATGCAGGACCAGGGCCTCTGACGATGCCACCCACAGCATTCGTCTCCGTGGGCAAAAGCTAAACATCAAGCATTTGCACGATACCCTTACTCTATCGGAACGAATGCGGCCCGTTTACGAACCGACTCCAAGATCTTGAATTCGAAGCCCTCTCCATTCAAGACTGTCCAGACGCGGTCAGAAGGAATTTCCACCTCAGAAACCAATACTGAAACGACCCCTTCCTTCCGGGAGTCTTGCAAACGGCTGCCGCCACTTCTCCAGCCCCTAAGACCAATACTGAAACCCTCAGTGAACCAGACAAGAAAAATGTAAAGCCGGATAACTATAGAGTGCACATGCATCAGCTCCGATTCATACCCTTATTCACATCTACGCTTCCTAACAAATTTAATTTTAAAACTATCGATGTTCGAGGTACCGAGTGGTCAAACTTCAGCTCGAGCTAGGTACGTTACGCCTTGGACCAGCTTCAGATATGCTTTGTTTGAAGGTGATAGTATGTGCCGTTGGTGTCATGCACAAACACTATCGCTCGATTACCGCGACTCGCGCCAACCTCTTTGTAGAATCAAGGTGCAGTAAGAGGGACCGAGCACTCTCCGACGCTGCCCTGATCCCGCACCATCTGGGGTGACAGCGGCGCATCGACGGCGACGTTGGCGCAGGAAGATCGCGATGTACCCCAAAGGTTGCGGCAAGGAGAGAGGACGCGGACGGCAGCAGCACCAAGAAGACCAAGGAGAACGGCGACACGACGTAGAAGAGTAGTTTGTTTGCGGCTGTGAGCTAGCGCGAGCAGTCCCGCGGCCCCGACCAGGGAACACCGCCGTAGGAATAGCCGACAGAACGCGATCAGCGCTGCAAGACACAAGTGCAGCTAAGACAAATACAAATAAGGGCAGAGCCCACAGAGCAACGTCAGAGGCAGCCGAAGTGCCCCAGAGTGTGAGGAATTCGGTAGTTGAGCCGTAGAAGCCGCGGTGGAGCAGCCCGTACGGAGTGAGAGCAAGCCACGAGAACAGGGTAACTAGCCCCAGGCGCCTCACCTCCAAGGCTTCGCATAGATCTCGGGAACTAGGCAACTGCAACAGCGGTAAGCTTCACTCCGGCACAACGCCAGGAACGCAGCCACCAGCCCGTACATTTGTGGCGGTCTAGTTAGCTATTGAAGTAGCCAAGGGTGGTGGTTGTAGCCATCGGACACCGACCTGTGATCTAGGCCAGGACTGAGGCAGCGTGCGGTGCAGCAGCAGCCCTGACGAACAAGCTCTACGACCTAGAAGCGAGAAAACACACACTGTGCTTACTGTGCTATTGAGTAGCCACTTTGTCTCGATTCTTCTCCTTCCTTCAGCCCGGTCATCATGTTATGCTCATCTCGCCTGGCGACGTTCTTCTCTAGGTAGCATCGTTACCACAGTATACAGTAATGCACCCCTCCACAATAGTCAAGCAGTTCACTCCATCGTGCGCCAGATGTCTGTCTTTAGCTGGAAGACAGGTTATCGGTATCAATGTCCACCGACTGCTGCACACGCACTAGCCTAAGATTGAATATGCACAACAGTCAGTGGACATTCTCGACGTGGCCGTGCAAGTGGGAACGTCCGGTCTAGCGATCTTCTCCTCGCTATTTTACGGTGGGTCAGGTCACTCTATACTGCGGGCTACGATACCCAGGGGCCAGACTACCTCTCTCGACTGTCGAGTGGCCTGAGGCTGGGCTAAACTACCGCACTCCCACCTGACCGGGCTACGATACCGACACACGGGGCTCTAGCTCGACCCGTACGGACAGGGCTCTGATACGTGCACTGACGGGGCTCGGCTGTACCCGTCTCTTCTTCTCCGCACACGCAAGACCTTAGTACGGGCCTTCCTGACACTACTCTGCGTGGGCACGTCGGTGCTGTGCTCGGTGGCAACAACTCTTTTCTGCGGGCTCGGCGGCTCTGTATTCGTGGTTAGCGCTCTTGTTTTCGTCGCGGTGAAAATAGAACTGAGCTCTCCGCTCCGCGGTGGGTGTGCACCAACCGACATTCTGCGGTCCCTGTGACCCGCACGTTGCGAGATCTTGGTCAACTGCCTTCACCGCGGCTCTTACGCCTCGCGATCTTCCCGCGGTCAGACAGTTGATCGGACCCACGGGTTGGCCCGTTGTGGTCCGTCGTGCTGCTCTCGTCCTTCGCTAAGTTCGTCGGTCCGCTGTTGTTCACCTTGTCCGTGCCGCTGCTTCCATCTTCTCCTGCTGTCGCTCTCTCTGGGTCCATCGTGCTGCTGCTCGAGGTGGCGGCGGCGCTGCAACCCGTAATTCTTACCGACTTACTACTCTCTCCCCCTTGCTCGAACTGAAGCCGGTTAGACGAACCGAAGCCGGTTCGTCTTGCTGCTCAGTCTCGGGTTCTTGTCTGTCGTCGTCCTCGCTGTCGTCGTCACCTTCAGCTGTACGGAGGCGTCCGCCTAGCCACAACTGCTCGTAGACCTTCTGGTTCACCCACATCGTCTCTGGCGTCTGGGCGGCACCTCCTCCATTAAGTCGCTATACCTCAAACTCCAGGACGTTTCGGCCAGTACGTGTACGGTAGCGTCGGCGCCGTACTTCCACCACTTTATCTCCTGGTTGCAGTCGCTCATGGCGCGGGCGACGCGTTTATCAAGCTGTCGACACCACGGCGTCCCTGACCCGCGAACACATAGACTCGGACGTCGTCACCTTCGCCAGGTATGGGCTGCTGCTCGGATGCGCGCGTTCGTGCTGGTTCCGTCTCCTCTCTGCTGACTGGGTTGTCTGCTGCGTCCAGTTGCCTGTCTCCACTGTGCTCCATGTCCGCGTCCAGCTCCATGTCAATTGCTCCTACTCGGGCAAAGGCTCACGCCGACTATCACTGCGCTGGTCGTCTCCGGTACCACCGGGTGCATACGACGCGTCTCGGATCCTTGCTCGCGTGCGGCTCGCGACGATGTTCGGTTCCGTACTGCTGCTGGCGACCCCGGCCGGCCGAGATCTCTTCTTTGACCCCGCTCTCGGCGTCACGGGCGCCCCTCAGCTCCTCTCGATCGGCTCTCTGGTACGGTTGCTTTCCTCTTATTGCCAGCACTGGGTCGAACAGTACTTCCAGCGTCTCGCCCACCCTCGGCAAATGGTAGACGTTTTCACCGTGCCTGCATTCAAGGCTCGGTAGTCAACGCAGAACCGAACTGCACGCCGTTCTTCTTGACAAGGACGACCGAGAATCCCCACGGCCGGGGGACCTCTCTTCACGACGCCATCCTTCAACATGCCGTCCACATTGTCATCGTGATGTATCGGGTTCTCCTTCACTGCTTGCTGGTGCCGACGCAACATGATCGGCGCGGCGTTTCCCGTATTAATGTAATGTTCCACCGGTGTTTTGGCGAGCGGTGGACACCCCTCCTTCTTCTCCATGATGTCTACGTGCTAGCGCAGCAGTGCGATCACCAAGTCTCGATCAGCGGGCTCCATCTCACCATTATTCAGGCTTTCCTCGTTAAACAACGGCTTCGCGTCATCCTTCTTGAGTTCGTGAACCCACTCAGTTACTATCTCTCGCTCCAGCTCGCCGTTCATGTCCAGCAGGATCATGGTCTCGCCCGTGGGCACCCACGTGCCTAACACCTCCCGCGCAGACAACTTCTCCCGCCGGCCCTCGACGTTCAGGACCGCCACACGAATCATCCCATCCCGCACCACGTCCAGTGCAGGTGCCAGTAACAGATGCCGTTTTGAAGTAGGCTTCGGCAGGAACAACCCAGTAGTCCCCTCCGCCGCATTCATCGTCATGCGCAGGACACCTTTGGCAGCTTTACTGTCCTGGCCAGCCGCACGGTGGCTGCCCATCCTCCGGGCTCCTGTAGCAACGGCGTCACGCAATGACACTCGATGGATACGACCACCTTTTCATCCGCCTCGTTGATAAACTTGAGCTCTCGCCTGCCGAAGTCCATCTCCATTTGTCTTTCCGCCATCCAGTCCTCTCCGATCAGCATCTCATCCCGTTGGCCTTCCACCACGAGCGCGTTGACTGTCACCCATTACTGGTAGATCGTCGTCCCCGTGAACTGCCAGACACCTAGCACGCAAGCTTGTCCTCCGCCGAATCCTTCCGCGATATCGACGGGCGCTGAGCGTGTAAGGCACCGACCATACTGCCTCAGCGTCGTCACCTGCAGTGCTGAACTGCACACATGCGTCCAAGCGGACCTCCAAGGTGCGGTACTTCGACACTTCCAGCAGTGCCGTCGGTAAGCTCGGCGTCGCCCCACTTCCGGCGACACGCAGCTGCGCCGTCCGCTGTATCTTGCCGTCACTTTCTTCGACTAGCTCGACATCGGCATAGCCGTCGCGCTTGACATAGTTGTATCCCGACTGCTTCTTCTGTTTGGTCTTCTACGTCCGGGCTGCCTGCCGCGTGGCCGCAGTCTTCTCCGGCGCCAACCTCTTCTGTTGGAGACAATGCACTCATCGCGCTGCTCGACGTACAGCCCGCATGTCCGCCAGCGATCCTGTCTCTTCCAGGTATTGTGGAGCGCCTCGGTCGTACGCCTGCAGCCGTCGCTGCCACTCCGCGTCGGTGATCGACTCGGGCTGCTGCTCTGTCTCCTCGGCCATCACCGACTTGACAATCGCCGTCTCCTTAACTTCTTCTGCGGTCGGTGTCTCTCGGCCGTCCGCACAGCGGCGACCATCCGCTACACCACCCGTCGCTTCTGGCCCAACGGGGCATCACCTATCACCTACTGGACGTCCTTGGTCACGTGCTGCATCATCACGCGCAACACCTTGGCGCTCTCCAGCTGCTGATCGCGGAACTCCGTCGTCAGGATTCCTCTCGCCACCGCCACATCGTCTTCTGTTCGACGCTGTCGCCTGCGTCGGGCCGTGGTCCGTCCATCATTGACAAGCCACGACATCTTTGCACGCCTTGCGGCGGCACCCGCAACACCTTCTCCTTGAATTTGATGTCCGTCCCCTCCGGGGCGTTCCTCTCTTCTTCGTACGGCTGCACAGCTTCCTGCTCACCGCTCTCCGCCTTCGACTCCGGCACCGTCACCCGATTGCTCTTGTGCGCCGCCCTGCCAGGCGGCACTTCGCACCCAGCGTCGTGGCGTTCACTCTCCATGTCTGCCGCCCCGTTGGAGACTCCCGTAGCACTCGACCGGCCCAGAATCGGCTCCGCTGGCCCGCGTCCTCTTTCCTCGTCATCACGCCGCCACTTGTCCAGCACCTTCTATTACTTCACCTGGTCCACGTCGTCACTCTTCCACTGGTCTCATCACGGACAGGCTCCTTACTGCCGCTCTTCCCCTTGAGTTGACCACCATCTTCTCGATCTGGTCGCTCGCCCGCGGCCATTCGATCCGGCTCGTTCTCCCCCTTGCTCGTCTTGTCCGGGTTGGGCGTGCACGAGCCCGCGCACCTTTCCCTGGGGAGTATTCCTCCGTCATGGGCAGTTGAGCCTCCGCCTCTAGTGCCCCGAGCCATTTATCGACAGTTCTGGGCAGGGGCACTTGGGTTGGCTGGCGCTTGCTGTACCTGCTGCTGAGCTGGCTGCTGTTGCACCGGGCTGGCACTGCCGGCAGTCCGTCGAGACGCGTTTGGCACTCACGCTACCAGTAGCATGACAGCCTGCAGTGACTGCACGTCGACTCGACCTTGCGCTGCACGATGGCCAGGCTGTCTTGCGGTCGTCGTTGCTCACTTCTGCGTAGTTGCCTCGGCCGCCACCACGTCCGCCACATCCTCGGTTGTTGCAGTAACCGCCTCGTCCTCGGCCGCTGTATCCATACCCACCGCCGTACTGCTGATTATTCGGCGGCGCCTGATTCTCCGATGGCTGGGGCTCCGCCGCACTTACCCCCGCCTTCACCTCAAGCGTCTTGGTCACTTTGGACTTATGAATTCTGCGCGTGTAGTCGGCGTCCAGGCGGCTGCCGCTTGCCCTACCCACGCGACAACTGCTATGGCCTGCAGCGCCGCCAATGGCATGCCACCGTCTTTGGCAGATGTGCTGCCAGCCAATCCACTGATTGCTCATCCCTCGTCATCGAACTTGGGCGACGTGTCGCTACCGCCGAAATCCTAAACCCAGCTGCTCCCAGTTGATCGCTGGACTGGCCTCGGCCTTCACTTCACTTGTCTTTTGCGCGCAGTGCGCAGCTTCTCCTCATCTTCGCTGTCGTGCTGACAGTGTCGCTGCGCTCCCTACCAGCTCGTGACCTTTCTGCCGGCTCCGAACTTGCCGTATGCGCCCACCGCGATCTCTAAGGCCTCGCTTAACGTCGTCATACCTATAGTGCTCAAGTGTGCGGCGGCGGCCTGGTTATTCAACCCGTCGTAGAAGGCCTCCAGGTACGACTCCATCGACACGCGTTTGCCGAACCCGGTGTTCGTCAAGGTATTGACGAAGCTGTCCAGCCATTCTCCAGGTTGCTGTGATCAGTGCATGAGCTACTTATGTATCTTCCACGCGCTCTCCTAACGGCCATACTTCTTGCGGAGCTGCATCGTCAGGTTAGTTCTCGCTGGTCATGCCTTCGCTCATCACGACTAACCACTTGTTCGCGTTTCCCTTCAGGTGCGCCGTCACACCGTAGTAGAGCTGTGCCGACGTCCAGGTGTCACCGCCTAGCACGACTTGGCGCTGCACTGCTTGCCGCACGGTCGACAGCCAGGCTTATAGACTCGCTCGGCATGCCCCCTTGAAATCCTCAATGTCCAACTCCTCCTCCTTGATGTTGCGCGCCTGGACCACCACCGGTGTCGTTGCTCCCGGCGTGACCACCGCGGCCGGCGTGGCTGCTGCTGACTGGTTGACCACGAACCGTCTCATCATGGATCGCTGCTGAGCTGGGGCAAGATGTCTCACCAAGTCATGGACTCGAACGGGTTCTCCTGCATCGGCTCGGCGTGCTCCTGCCGCTCCTCATGCTCGGCTAAGATGATGGGTATCGTCGGTGGTTGCTGGCTGGCTTGGCGTTGTGCCCACAACGGTTGTCATCGCCGTCTCGTTCGTCCCCGCCACCGACGTATCCACCTCGGTCCTCATCCCCTCGCTCGTCGCGCTGGCCATCGAACCCCTGGTTCCAGCAGGCGTCATCCGTGATCATCGTCATCATCATCGGGATCATCGTCATCATCAGGATCGTCGTCCGAGTCACAGGCACCAGCGGCCGTGACCGCGACCGAGCTATTGACCTCCACCTCGTCCGTGCCGCCTGCGTCGTTGTCCACGCGAAGCCGCGTTCTCGTGCGATGCTGTCGTTTCGGCTGCTGTGCTGCTGCGCTGCTGGGCCTCGTTCCACCCGAAGGGTTCGTCAGCATGCCGGCCCTCGTCATCACCATCCTGCTCTGCTGCTCTGGAAGCTCGTCGGCTTCGATCTACTCTGGTCGCTGCTCTTGAAGCTCGACGACTCTTTCTGCTCTTCGGCTCATGCCTCGGGACCAAGTCTCGTGAAGTTACTCCCTTGCTTCTCCCTTTCACTGTCTGGCTCGGCGGCACTTACGAGTTCTCTAACCACCTCGAACGTGTGGAGCTCGGATGCATTAACCCCATGTATGCCCATATCTCCGACGAAGCCGAGCAGAAGCGCCTGATTGCGGAGACGAAGCCTTTCGAGGACGGCAACAACATCGTCCTGCTGCCAATGTTGATCGAATCTCACTGGTGCGCATCAGTATTTGACTTCCGCGAGTGGTCCATCAGAGTGTTTGACCCGATGCAGAAGAACACGTACTACGATCGTATGGACGCGCAGGTCGAGGCGCTGTTCCCAACCAAGGTTCGCAAGATGGAATTCACGCGAGTCGTCTGCCCATACCAGGAAGACGTCTGCAACTGTGGACTCTACTGCCTCATCTTCTTTGAAAGCCTAGTGCGAGGGATCCCCATGCCAAATCTCCGACCCAGAGTTCTGGGTATCTTAGGTTTCGATACCTGTACAAGGTATGCCTGGGCTACACCGAGTGGGTCGACGATAGTAAACCTCACAAATTCATGCAGCGTTATCACCACCAATGCATGCGCTTTGTTTAACATGTCGAGTTGAAGTGATGGGCGTGCCGGGATATCTTAGGTTTCAGTATATGTACAAGGCACGTCTGGTCCACACGGAGTAGGCCCAAGCTAGCGAAGCTCACCAATGCGTGCACCATTGACACGTGAACTGAGCTCACTACTACATGCAATTTTGACAAGTCGATTTTTCATTCGTGTTACCTCATCGAACACTTGCGTTACCTCGTCGTTACGACAACATTCAGAGGACATTCGAAAATGGCTGGCAGAGAGAGGCTCCAGAAATCTCTAGAAACTTTTAGACATCATACAGCATATTTAAAGATTGCTATCGGTAAGATATTATTTTACCGAGGTGTTTTGTACGAATACATACCAGATTTCGCATGGATTGTAGAATTTTGTACGCTACCAACTGAGCAGTAGGCGAGTTGTGCCTCTTAGCACGGCTATGCAACATTGGTTTGTACCAGTAGAGCGCGCCATTCAATAAGTACGAAACCGAGAGACCAAGCTCGGGCTCCCTGTTAATTGAGGCTCTGTTACGAACTGTTAGCTAGCAAGATGCATCGCCGTATATGCAGACGAGGTCAGCGCGGGAGAGGAATTCTGCGCCTCAAGCCAAGCGCCAGCAGCGCGACGACGCATGACGACAGCAGTACCGTCTGCCTCAGCGGCATCGGCATCGGCACCGACCCATTCACCATGCTATGGTGCGCTCCATCGACGGACCCAGTCGCGAGTGACCCCACAAGATCGCCAGGGGAATTGCCATCTCGAACTTCTGGGTTGCGTTGCGGTTAGCACCAGTACCAAGCTTCTGGCTTCCAGATCTCATGGAACCGATTCAAGAACGACGCCAACACGTACTGCAGTATGCCCACCACAGGCTTCTGCTCCGACACGTTCGCAGACAGCGTCAACGCCGACACTTTTGACACGCCACCACGTTTCCATTAGCAGCTTCGGCATCGTCTCGTGGTCGCCGTAGATCACCAAGCTGTTCGTGGACGATACCCATGTCAGCCCGTGAACGTGCACGTCCACCGACCACAGACCGACACGTCGAACTCGTTCAGCTTGGACATGTACTAAGTACACCGCCACCGCATCGTCCACTGAGCACTCCACCTCAATTAGCCGCAGCTGGTACACGTAGCATCAATTGATAAAACGCACCTGATATGGTAGCAGTCAATAGGGTGAGTCTCCTCTAGTTGCAATTGTCTCTACTATATTGCCTTCGTTGGCTTTCAGCTTCCAACACTTCTTCGTGAGGTATGCAGAGTTGATCCTCAATAGGCATGCACCGAGTCGTGTGAGACTGTCTAGGCATTAGCTAAAATTCGAAAACGCTTTTCAATTAACGCTGTTCTTATCTCGTCTAATGCTTCCTCGACCCACGGTGGATTCCACCGGTTTGAACAGCCAAGGAGCCCGGGAGCCCGGCTCGCTTCCGGCGCTTGACCTCACATCAAATTTCTGGAAGGAAATCCTGAAATGTGACACCCCTCGCGTGTCATTTGAAGATAATAAGAGTAATAGGTCGGTAACACTTATGGGGTTGTAGCGCCGCCGCCACCTCGAGCAGCAGCACGATGGACCCAGAGAGAGCGACAGCAGAAGAAAATGAAATCAGCGACACGGACAAGGTGAACAACAGCGGACCGACGAACTTAGCGAAGGACGAGAGCAGCACGACGGACCACAACGGGCTAACCCGTGGGTCCGATCCGCTGTCTGACCGCGGGAAGATCGCGAGGCGTAAGAGCCGCGGTGAAGGCAGTTGACCAAGATCTCGCAACGTGCGGGTCACAGGGACCGCAGAATGTCGGTTGGTGCACACCCACCGCGGCGGAGAGCTCAGTTCTATTTTCACCGCGACGAAAACAAGAGCGCTAACCACGAATACAGAGCCGCCGAGCCCGCAGAAAAGAGTTGTTGCCACCGAGCACAGTACCGACGTGCCCACGCAGAGTAGTGTCAGGAAGGCCCGTACTAAGGTCTTGCGTGTGCGGAGAAGAAGAGACGGGTACAGCCGAGCCCCGTCAGTGCACGTATCAGAGCCCTGTCCGTACGGGTCGAGCTAGAGCCCCGTGTGTCGGTATCGTAGCCCGGTCAGGTGGGAGTGCGGTAGTTTAGCCCAGCCTCAGGCCACTCGACAGTCGAGAGAGGTAGTCTAGCCCCTGGGTATCGTAGCCCCGCAGTACGGAGTGACCTGGCCCACCGTAAAATAGCGAGGAGCAGATCGCTAGACCGAACGTTCGCAATTGCGCGGCCATGCGGAGAGTGTACACTGGACTGTTGGGTATATTCGATCTTAGGCTAGTGCGTGTGCAGCAGTTCGTGGACATTGCCACCGGGAACCTGTCTTCCAGCTAAAGACAGACCTGGCATGGTACGGAGTGAACCGCTTGACTAGCTACTGATATTGTGGAGAGGTACATTACTTGGTGGTCATAAAAGGGTCAGTCAACACGGTTGTCCTCCCGAAAAAGAAGAGAAGGTCCACCAGGTATCTCATAACGAGCTTGAACGAGGCATCTTTGAACCATACGGGGATGCATCTACCTGGGTGAGACTTCCCAGCACCGGCATTGCAGAAACGGCAGTGAAAGCCTCGTCAATGGTCGCTCGAAATGCCTTGAGGTCTTGTACGCAGTGATCCGTAAATAATAATAACGCTAAAAATATATTGCATATTTAATATTTCATTATTTATTTTTATCGAAAACATTTTGTTAGCGTATCTCAACCATTTTAAATATGCTATGCAATACTCAACTTCCAATCAGGTGCATCTATTACTTGACTTGGCCTGAGTATAGTAGTCAAACAGACGTCAATACACGTTTTGACCAATCAGGTGCCTCTATTTGTAAGCGATTTGGCCAATCAGAGCAGAGGCTGTCTTCAGACCAGTCAATCCTCAGGCATTCTACTTCACTTGGCCTGAGTATAGTAGTCAAACAGACGTCAATACACATTTTGACCAATCAGGTGCCTCTATTTGTAAGCAAGTTGGCCAATAAGATCCGAGGAAGTATTGAGGCTGGCACAGGGCCCTTGCATTGTTGTTTCGAGCCATCTCGTGCCAGAATCCAATTTCCCGCGTTCTACAAGCTCCTCTACCCAAACACCTGTCCAATGGCGCCCAGCTGCAAGCCTCTCACCAACAAGCTCGTGTGCACCCTCATGTTCACGAAGAAGTCCAGGGAGGAGTTCGTGTGCTCGACCTGCGCGCAAATCTGCAAGAGTGCGCACGGGTATACCAACCTGATAACGCACCTCCGCACCAAGCACACGACCTACCTGGAAGATGCCGCTCAAGCCGCTAAGGATCGCAACGCGCTTCGTCTTCGCGTGATTGACGAGGAGACGCGCAACATATTCCGCTGGTGCGAATGGGTCGTGCTGGACCGTCTACCGCTGAGCTTTGTCGAGCGCAAGATGACAAGAAAAAATACGTCTCTCTCGCCGATTAGCGAGAAGACGCTGAAGCTGTATCTCATGCGCGTGCTCAAATCTACCGAGGGTAGGGTTGCTGAAGAGCTCCCGCCCTCGTTTGGTATCGTGCTCGATGGCAGTACCTTCAGCGGTCGTCACTACATCGCCATTTTCGCCGTGTTCAACGATCCTGATATGTGCAGTGGGACCCCGGCTCAGGACGGCTCCGACTACTACGACGACACGGACTGCTACACTCGTCGCTTTCTGCTGTTGGCGTTTTGTCCCCTCGACGTGGAAGAAGACCTGGGGGCCCAGAGTCTCTTTGACCTGATCGCGGACTCGCTTTCGCGCTACAACAAGCCCTGGGAGGCTGTGGACTTCATGGTTGCCGACAATTGTAGCGTCAACCTGTACATTGGGAGTCGCGAAGGTGCTATTCCCATGATTGGGTGCGCCTCGCACAGGTTCAACCTGGCTGTGTCCGACTACCTGACGGACTACGAGTCTCTCCTTGTGAAGATCCATGCTCTGATGACCAAGCTGCGAACCATCAAGGGCCGAGCCATTCTTCGTCGTGTAAGCGACCTATCCCCTCTCCTTCGGAACGACACCCGGTGGTCGAGTACCCATGCAATGGTACTGCGCTACGTCAAGCTTGAACCGGCCCTCGACTCTCTGGATCACGGCACTCTGGTAGAGTTTGGAATTCAGCCGCTCTTGCTGAGAAGAGCGGAGTCCGAAAAAGCCCACGCACTGGTTCGAGTGCTCACCGATTTCGAGGGGGTCACCAAGACTCTGCAGCGCTCAAGCCTGACGCTCTCTGGCGGACGCCGTCTTTTCGATCACGTCAGTCAGCGCTACCCGTCGCTGAAGCCTCGCCTGTCAGCGACCGCCGCCATTGTCAACAACACGGCTCTCGAAAGCGGGATCGTCAAGCTGCAGCGAAAGGAGGTGCTCAGTCCCGCTGAGCGCACTGCCTGCGCCGGGTTCCGCCGAGCGGATCAGGTGGCGCCTCAGCCAGCCTCGTCTTTGGACCTTTCGATCGTTCAGCAAGCTTTCAAGAAGCGCAAGGTTTCCAAGCGCTCAATGTACGTCGACGTGGCTTTTATTCCGCCCACGTCGAACGAGTGCGAGAGGTTCTTTTCATCGGTGAAGCTTGTCTACTCAGACTTGCGAAAGCGAATGGACCCCTCGACGCTCGAGATGCTGATGTTTCTAATGTTCAACAGGGACATGTGGGACATCTACACGGTTGAAGCTCTTCGAGCGTAGGGAGTACGCTCACGGATAACGCAAAATAATGGCATTATTCATTTTCAAGTCTGTGCATTCTTCATTAATAGCTATACGGAATACTACCCTTCACTGCTTGTACGGGAACCAATGTCCCCAGCACCAAACGCGTCGCCGTTTCGTTGGACATTTTCATCCCTTTCTTCTTCAATTCCGCCTTATGGGAGCGCTTGATGCGGGTCTTCCTTTGGTCGCGACACTGGGACTCAACCTGTACGGAGTCGAGATGCCATCAGAATATCTCAGCTCGTCGATAAACCTCGTCGCATCGTCATCGTCCTCGCTCGACTCAACCACGCGCTTCGACCTCTTCGACTTTTTTGCTGCCCGAGTAAGTTTACGCCCACGCTCAGGTTTATCAGTTATTGTATGGTTTGACCGGGTGTCACGATCGTTCGTCTGAGGTCGCTCTCGTATATTGCAGGTCTCAGATCGCGAGTGGCTGTACTGTACCAGTTTGTGTCGAGTTTGTACCAGTGTGTCCGAGGCGTGGATCAGGCTGTTACGATGTTTGTGTGGGTTGTACGAGACAACTGATATATTCCGTGTCGGAAGTCTGACCCAACCTCGTTTCTTCATCGTTTGTATGAGTTGAAGCCCCCCCAAGTCAAAACGTCCCTGCGTCGACCCTGAACGTGAGACTCGTTTCTCGAAGTGGTGTCATCAGAGTGTGTACGACACGAATCAGTGGGCAGCGTATGTCGGACTCTCCACAGTCTCCATCCTTACTGTCATCTCCTGAAGCTTGGGTTGGACAGCCGTGGCTTCTTTCAGACGGCACCTGTGCAGATGACACGAAGGGAACTACCCCCTTTGTGACCAATTCATCAAAGAACTCCATCGCCTGCGCCATTTCGAGGAATGCGGGTGTTCCTTGCTTGCTCATGCTCTCGCAAATGCATTCAGCAATTTTCATCGCAGTCTTCCACTTCGTTGTACCGTTCAGTACGGCGCGGTCTTCTGCCAGCATGTGGGATGACGAGACGCGATAGAAAGAGCTGAGTCGGTCCAAGTTCGGTGCTTCTTCTACGGGCTGGTTCAACGGGAAATTCAATACCCATCGGGGGTTGAGATGATTCACCGGGATCGTGTTCTTCTTCCGAAGATGCCGACGAAGAAAATATACGTGGTGACACGGCAACAGACGTGTGCGCATGAACGAGCACGAACGCAGGTAGCTCTACGCATGAAGACAAATATACAAACCAAACGTATCGAAGAGTCCGTTAGCAAATAAATGGATACTCATCGTACAAATCTGTTCGTACCTCATTTCGAACGCGATATGTCTTCTGTGTGCGGGTCGAAACCATTTCGTACGCAGTTGTATGGATTTCTCGGACTGTGTATCTTACATCCCCATCGGAGACAAGCTTGTATTCATCCTTTATGATCTCGAATGTATGGGGACCGACCATTGAAGCCACTTTCTCCAGAGCTTCGTCAACGTCATGATATCTTCTCGATCCCACCACCGTGAATTGCGATACATATTCCATCTCCGCGGCGGTGTCCAAACACTCGGCCATCGCCATCTCGGGTCGCAAAATCTGTTTGAGGCCACCCACGATGCCTCCAATCTGGTACATAGCAGACACGATCACACGCAGAGTAACGATGAGTGTCAAACGCTCTCAAACAACTTTTCCAACGTGTACTTGTTGTTTGTGTTGTTCCCCAAGTGAGCTAGGCCCGATCTGGCGTACGCAGCCCACATGTCTTTGCAGGAATCCCAATTCTTGAGAAAGTACCTTAGTAGAGGATGCACCGGTTCGGGTAGGTCCCCTTGCTAATCGAATCCCTCGAGTATGTAGTACATGTACCGCAGTCCCTTGTCGAACTACGTCTCATCCGCAGCTCTCAACATGATATCGACGCTGTCTTCAACGCTTTCCATGTCGTATGAGTACCTACCACCATACTCACTTTTTGCCATCTCCGTTTGAAGATACTTCTTCAGATAAAACCAGCAGATTAGAACCCAAGCGTGAGGAAAAATGTTCCGCAACAGCGACAATTCGCCGAAATCCTTGTCCACCATGAACACGCGGATAGAGTCCCCTCCTGGGTTTCGTCTTTGAACGCTGAGATGGCATCTTGCATGCAAGCATGACTCGTTTTCAATCAGTGCATGCTGCACGTACGTTACAAGCTAAACAAGCTAAACAAGCGAAACAGCTTGTAACGTGAAGAGTTTGAGTTGTGTGTGGAATTCAGAAGTACAACCTCAGGAAAGGCCTGAAAGAAGCGCCGCATCTGGTTCGACTGGAGGGTGATAGTCTGTACTGTCTTCTTCTCGTCGACAAACACAGTTGAACTGTTCCCTTCGGAGCTACAGAATCTGCGTAGTTCGACCTCCAAACGGTCCTCTACGGTGGAGACAGACAGTTGATCTTCTTCAGCCGCTCCACGAAGTTCTCAGGGATGAGATCGGTATCGTTCCAGCGCCCGCGAGAGCGAATCTTCTGGTTCCGTGTTGCGACCGGCGTGGACGTGCGCACTCGGTACAACTGAAATGTCTGGCGCTGGTACTAGGTGATGTAGCTGTCGAAGACGGCTCACGAATCATACCACACGCGATCAACGGGAGGGTACACGTGATACCATCGTTGCTCTTCCTCGGTCGACGAATCCTCGCTCATGACCGACGCCTGTCATCCAGATTGTGTGTTAGCGTCTTCCTATGTCTCTTCACGAGTAACATGCTGAAGGGAATACGTACAGGTTAAGGGGGCCGGGGTGTGCTTATGCGATCGGGCTGGACGTGAATGGGAGGGAGTGAGAATCGAGAATGAAACCGTGGCAGACGCGCGCCAGATTTTTCCAAAATGTTGAAATACGAATTTATGTATGCTGCGAAAATTACGAGACGTTAAATAAAACCACCGTCATTCCGGCGAGGTGACCATCACTCATGGTTTGTAATGGAGCCCATCTAAAAAAGAGTAGGCTAACGTGTCTGTGTGTCCGTGCGTCCCAATCCTATCCAGCGGCCTCGGCCTATCGTGCGGCATGCTCGGCCGCGCGATCTTGCGCCGCAGGCGCCCTGTTCAGTCGCATACCACCATCGTGCTGACTCGACTAACTATGCCTCAAATTGCAAAAATAGCCCGATCAACACTTATTCGGTGCGACGGCGGCCCTCGCTCCCATTGGCTGATTACGAGGTGGTGAGAACCTCACGATCATCTGCCAAGTGCAGCGACGGCAGCCATTGGCCCAAAAACGATTAGCGCCGCCGCTCACATTTTGCCCCTTTTCCAAATTGGCCCGCGGCGGAGCGACGACGAGCTCGGACGGCGGCGCGCGTACATGCGTACATCGCCCCACAGGACTCGACACGCGTGCACAGGACAGGTACACATAGCTCTCCACTAGACCTAACTATAATACCAACGACGGTTTCGGGAGTTCCCCGTGTTGGCATACCTGGCCGCCGGGGCGACACGCTGCCGAGCGGAGCGACGGCCCACCATCTCGGCATGCACTGCCATGTGTGGCCACACACTCGCACTTAAGAGGAGCTGGGCCGTGATTGGACGAAACCACAGCCGCATAGGATCGAACGACATAGGATAGGACTACATAGGATCGAACCACATAGGATCGGACGATATAGGATTGATTGTAGCCATAGGATAGGACATAGGACATATCCATAGGATCGGACGTAGACGTATGCCCGAACGAAGACATAGGACAGGACCACATATGATAAAACGTAGCTATAGGATAGGACAGAGACGCATGATTGGACTTTGCCATAGCATATGACGTAGCCATATGATAGAATGCTGCCATAGGATCGGACGTAGGCGTGGGGTAGGACATAGCCATACGATATGACGGTGTCATAGAATTGGACGTAGTCGATCGTAGGATCGGACAGAGACGTAGGATTAGACTTTACCGTAACATTGGACGTACACATAGGATATGACGGAGCCATAGGACCGAGAAAAGCCTTGCCAAGGTATTCGACGTTATAGTACTGGCCAAATCCATAGTAGTGCATGTAGCCATCGCACTGTGGATAGTACGCCATAGGATTGACCACAGTATTGAATGACATAGTACTGGACAACCCCCCATAGTATCATGCACTATATCGTAGGACTGGAAAAGCCATACCGGGCCATAGCACCGGGTGCAGTCGTAGTACTGGACGAAGCCGTGAACGGGGCGACATAGTACTGGGCATAACTGCACCATACTACTGAACAACGGTGCGTCGTAGTACTGAACGTAGCCGTACCATATGATTGCCCGCAGTACTGAACATGAATGGGCCGTAGTGCCGGACGGGGACGTGCCATAGTGTTGGACGTAGCTATAGCACAGTACCCGACGTGGACATAGTGACGGTAACGATGGTAGTAGTGGATGACATAGGTATGGACAGCGATACACCAGCCTTCGGCATAGTTCCATTGTGTGTACGATACCACGCCACAGTACCATAGCTCGGAACGCAGTCGCGCCATACACCACGCCAGTGTACGGGATGACATAGTGGCGAGATCAAGCTATAGCGTGATACAAGTGACGACAGTGACACAACAACTAAGCTGAGTGATCTACAGTAAACGTGACCGGTGTGATGCGACCCGACCCGGACGTGATGTACGATGACGCGCTGACGGAAACGTCCTGACGCTAATTGTATACGCAGTGCTGGGGGTTAGACGGGAATTGACACGATTACAGTAGTGTAGCACTGCAGCACTTTGACTTTAAATGTTAGCTCGCATAATGCACAAGACGGACTAACACCCGTGGCTTGGCACCTGCCGAGCGCAGCGAGGCGGGAACTGATCAGTAGTGAAGCGAGCTGGAACAGCGAGCGGAACGAGTTGGGACCAAACATTGTCCAACCGCCCGCGTAGCGGGCGGCGAGAGATCTAGTCTAAAAATCAACTCCAGTTTCGTGTCTGTCCGTCTGTCACGTTTTCGCGTGATTTTCAGACGTACTATCATTGGCTAAAATGCTGCCGAGTGCAGCGAGGCGGCCACCGCTCATTGGCTCTTAATGGCCCTGTGCGTTTCGGGGCCCTCAGGCCCGACCACCCCGGTTTAGTGACCAAAACACTGCGAGTTCCGACTTTTTTTTAGTTATAATGGGCCTTTAGTTATAATGGGCATCCAATCGGAAGCCCTATTTCTCCAGCGCATAAGGTAGCATGTTTGTTTTGTTATAATGGGTTGAAGTAGCGAAGCCTCCAAAAGATTCCAAAGGGGAGAATAATAGGCCTTTGGTTACTTCGGAAGACATTGCTGATGCGTAATCGCGGCCTACAAGAAGCGGAAGGCTATAAATTCGTACGACGGTGTCGACACTCGAAATTTGAGCGCTTCCTCGGCCACCGCGCACCGGAACGAGTCGCAGTCAGAGCTACATGAACCCGTGAAGTGCTGGCGAGGCCTGCAAAATTGCTAAGAACGGTGACGTTGAGCGGCGGGTGTTGCCACCCCTTCCAGCTGATGCTAAGCATTAATAGTTCGGTAACTTTTTTGGCGCTTTACTTGCTGCTGTTACTTGGAAGCTAACTACATCTTGCATTTGTTGGCATAAAATACCTTATATTTGGCGAAATTCCCATTCTTAGGAATCTCCGAGTCAAGCCATGCTCAAATTGTTGAACTGGCCCGTCTGCCGTGTGAGGTTTTTCCCCAAAAAGGTGAGAGAGAGGCAGACTAGTCTATTTGGTCGTTTAGTGACGGCTAGATGTCTGGTTGATCCTGAGCCTGGTTAGCAACGCCGGTTCCTTGCGGTCCGGTGGTTGTACGGGGTTTGTCCCTTTCGGTGACGTCTCTCGGGGTTCGTTCTCCAGTGCGTTGATGCATAGCTGTAGTCTGATCCCGTTTATTTGGTGTTCGGGCTGCCGACGCTCCCGCTTAGCGAGTGCTTTCAGTTGCCTGATGCCTGTCGTCCAGAATTCCTTCTGGCTTGCTTCTTCGTTCGTCTCGTCCTGGTGGAAGACCACCCTGTTGCGTTGTATCCACAGACAGGTCGTGCACACACTGCACAATATTCTCCACATTCGTCTCCATTCTGCGTTGCACTCCTCCTGTTCATCCGGGAACTCCTTCTTGATCCACGCTTGGATCGGTGGCGACACCGCCGGTGCCGTTCTGCTTGAGCAGTATCCTATGAATCCGTGCACTCGGTCACCCTCCCATGTTTCTCCCGTCCATGCCGTGATAAGTTTCTGCCAGCTCGCCTTCGCACACGGACACTCCCAGAAAATGTGCTCTAAAGTCTCCTTGTGCCCTTGGCACTGTTTGAGCTTCCGGCAGCTATTGTCGAGAAGTCTGTCCTCGTGGAACAGGTTCAGTTGGCGGACCACCACTCTGTAGCTTACCCCGACTTGGTAGTCTGTTAGCTCGTGCTTGTGCGCCCAGAGTTGCTGTGGCGTTTGCGTCAGCGACGCCGCCTGCCACTCGCTTTCTTGTGCTGCTGCTTGCAGCTGTTTTACGACCTTGCCTAGCGCTGCCCCTTGGCCCTTATATCGTCTGAACGCCTGCTTCTTAATCGCTGCGCCTACATGCTTGTTGGCTGTCGTGTCTGGGACGTCCCAGTGAAAGCTGTGCAGGGTCGGGTGAGCGGAGAACACTACGCTCCCTTCCCTTCCTTTCTGCTGCATTTTCCGACAGTCTGCTGTCATCGTCTCCGCGGATACGCTCCCTCGTTGCACTTGCCAGTGAAGGCCGTTCGGTTGTTGCTCAAGGTGGATCTGCACTGAGGGATTGCCGGTGTATCCGACTGATGTCCCGATGGTCTTTCCAGGTTCCAGCACTGCCCACTTGTAGTCGGCCTCCAGTTGTGGGTGGTGCCTCATGCGCACCTCCGTTCCTACTTGCAGCTCTTCTCCGATCTCAATTGGTGGGGCGCTGCTGAGGATTGCCAATGCCCATCTGCGTAGCTTGGTCTGGCGGTGGGCTCTCGCCCCTGTCAGGGGTATTTCCATTGTGTATGTTCGGACCCCGGTTCGCTGCACATGGAGCTCGGCTATTGTGCAGGGCTGGATCCTGTCGTACTTCTTAGCCGTTAGCATTGATCCAGTCTGGTCGACGATGCCCGGGTTATCTGTCCACATGTAGGAGGGCCAGAAATCTTGCTCCTCCTGCGTCTTTGGCATCAGTGGCTGCGGACGCCGATGTTGCAGCTCCACAACCCATTCCTCTTCTGTGGTCCAGCTGATGGCTTCGCCTGCCAGGTTCTCCATCTCCGCCGTGTACTTTGTCGTCCTCTCCGCGTCGATCGCTTCCACCGGCACCACCCAGGGCCCTATGAGATCCTGCAGCGAGTCACCTGGTCCATGGCCGTTCCGCCGCCGCCGCCCTCGGGTATCTTGTCGCGGCGAGACTCCTTCTGTCCAGGGTTGACTGGCTCCGCGGAAGACCCACTCCCTCCACGCGTTATAGTAGCGATCTTTCTTCTGTACTAACCACTGGATGGTGTGCTTCGCTCGCTGTGCCGTGCACGCGAGCTGCACCGAGGCCAGCCCCACTCCGCCGGCTTGCTGTGGCGTGAAGAGTAATGCTGGGATCAACTTGTGCCTGCTGCACTCCGTGCTGGTCGATTGTCGCCAGAGGAATTGCTTTTGCAGGTTTCGGATCTGCTTGTCTGCCCAGAGAGGCATTTCGAACGCCGCTGCTGTGAACAATACGGCTGGGAGCATGATCACGTTAAGTAACGTGGCCCTGTTGTCCACGCTGGTTGACAACTGGGTTGCCGTCGCTAGCCTCCTTTGGATTTTCCGTATCCTCTCGGCCCAGTTCACATTCGTCATCTCCCCGGTGCCTACTGCGTAGCCCAAGTAGCGGGTGGTCTCTCCGTGCGGTAATACTGGTATTCCCATGTAAGCCGTCATGGTGACTGCGGTATTCAGGAAGATAATCTTACTCTTCGTCGGCTGAACCTGCAGACCCGAGAGCCTACCGAACTGCTCTACGATCTCCATTATTCTCGGGAGCTGCTGCGCCTGCAGAAGAAATACTGTCGAATCGTCCACAAACGCTGAGAACTTGTGTCGTTCAACTGCACTGCCCGGTACGGCGAGTCCAGTGGTTGCTCTGTCCTGCTTGATAGCCAGGGCCAGCACTTCGGCTGCTAGGATGAAGAGCAGCGGGGCGAGGGGGCATCCTTGCCTTATCCCAGAGACCACCTCCAGGGGTTCTGAGAGCTCGCCGTTTACTAGAAACTGGGCAGTCGTTCCATCATGTAGTCGTCTAATCATCTGCACGAATTCCGGCGACAACCCGAATCGGAGCAGCGCTACGAATAGGAATTCTCTCGCGACGGTATCGTACGCCTTCCGAAAGTCTAACAGCAGGATCAGTCGGCTCAGTCCTGCTGCTAGTTCAGGTTCCTCATTCGCCGTAGCCAACATGGCAAGCATCATCATCACGGTTTTGAGCATTTGTCGCCCTTTCACAAACCCCTGTTGAGTATCCCCGATGGGTGTTCCCAAAATCCGCTGTGCCCGGTTCGCGATGACTGTCGCGATAAATTTGTACCCTGTTTGCAGAAGAGCGATCGGACGGAAGTCCATTGCGTCTACTGAGTCCCCCTTCGTTCTCAGTTGGATGATCAGTCCTTCGAGGAACGATGGTGGGGGTTCTCCTTCTTGGAGGATTTCATTTCCAATCACTACCATCACTGGCACTAGCAGAGCCTGCGTGTCCTTATAGAAATCATTATTCAGCCCATCCGGACCTGCTGATTTGTGGCGATTCAGTTCTGCAAAAGCCTGTATCACTTCCCCGCATGTAATCTCCTGCATCAACTCCACATTTTCTGCTGACGATATCCTTCGTTCCTGCGGAACCGTGACGAACTTATCCAACTCCGTGGCCATGTCATCTTTGCTGGTGACGCTGTGAATCTGCGCCACAATTGGCTTCCATTCCGACTTAAATTTGTCTGCTATCGACATGCCCCGTGCGAAGGGTTCCTCGTTGATCCGGTGAATCTCCGTAATAGTCTGGTTTCTCCCAGTTGGAGACTCTTTTGAAGTTCCAGCGGAGCTGCTCAGTGGTTCGCTCTAACCTCTGGCCCATCCGAACCAGTTGTTCCTGTCGCTCTTCCTCCATTGTTGTGTCCAGTAACTCACGGCGTGTGAAGAGGTGCGCTCGGTTTCGGACATTGCACCTATGTTTGAACCGGTCTCTCCGCTTCTTCTCCTGGCTGCCAACGTCTCTGACGCAGTCCGCGCAGATCCCCGCTGCTGCACCCCACGTTCGGAAGTTTACCCCCTTGCCCACGCCCGCTGCTGCGAGTTCGTCCAGCAGGCGCTCCACTACCTGGTCCGGTTGAGAAGTTCTGAGCGGGTACACAAGTCCTCTCTTGCGGAGTCGTTTTTTGTTCGACCTGCCGGGTCTAGCAGGTGCATTTGGACACATTGGTGATCCGATGGCGCTGCCGGCTCCCGCACTTCTACCCATTGGACTTGAGATGTCCAGTCATCCGGTACGTAGAACCTGTCTAGCCGACTCGCCACTTCAGGCCCCCAAAAGGTGAAGAACTCCGTCGGTTCGTCCGGCTCCGCCTCTTCGTCAGCATGCCCGGTCATCGTGTGGGCATCCTCTAACGCCATGAACTGTGCTAGTCGTTGCAGCTTAGCGCTTTCGGGTCGGCCTGATCGCTGCCCTCCCCATCTGTCCAAGATCGGGCTCAAGACACAGTTGAAGTCACCGGCCATTAGTCGGGGTTGGTCGTTCCAGGGCCATTCCTCCAAGCTTTCGTAAAATGTTTCGCGCTCGAGATGGTTATTCGGCGCGTACACGTTGATCATGTTTACATTACGGAGCGTGACTGCGATCACTCTCTTCGTCCAGCGCTGCTGCTGCCACGACCGGGTTGTTTCCGCGGCATCCGGGTTAAGGAGAATGGCCACACCTCCTGATCTGCTGTCATCGTAACTCCAATATGACGAAGCTGGTCCCTTTCTGCTGTGTTTCTTTCCCCACATATTGCGCCACTGCGCTGCTAATTCGTCTGCTTCTTCCTTCGATCCGACGTGGGTCTCCTGTAGGAACCACGGCTGCGGTCGCTCGGAGACTGGCGTACGCCGCCACGCTCCCATCCATCTTCTTCTACTCTCCTCTGCGAAACCCCTTACATTTTGGGTCACCAACCTCCATCCGTTGGTCTTCCGCCTCCGTCGCGGTTCCGCTGTCTCCTCTTGGTTGGCTAACTGTACGTGTTTTAGGCATCCGTAGACGTCTCCCACTGATCCGAGCCCTGGTCCAGCAGGGGGCTGCCCTTGGCTGCCCTTAATACTGCTGATCCCGTTGCCTCGCTCCGCGCTCAAGCGCGTGTGCAAAGTAACGTGCAACTGCATACCAATCCGCTGACTGACGGGAACCTGAATACGCCGCCGTGTAAATCTCCACTGTCTTCAACGCGTGCAAGTGCCTAGCGAGACAGGGGAGAGGCCCTGTCGTGTGATCCCCCTCCGTTCCGGTGAGTACCCGTATCGCGTTCTCGTACAGGAGGGCGCATATGAGGTGCTGGGCCATTCGCACCTTGTTTCCGACATCACACCACCTCAGGATTTCATCTTTGCCGTACCCGCGACTGCGGAGTTGGGCCCAGTCGTCACTGCTGTCAGCTTGCTGCATTTGCAGCTGGGCCGATCCGGCCGACAACTTCGCTTGCCAACTGTCAATCCAGTTCTTTGTGGAGATGTTGTCCGTCCTTTGGCTATAGTCTCCCAGGCGCTCCACAAGGCACTCTTTCCTCCAAACCTCGTCCATGCTTCGAGTACTTCCTCGCTGATTGTTACCAACACTTCTTCCGGATACGGAAATCTCTGAAGGAGTTGAATCAGCTTGACAGGCTTTTTCTGTGCGGCCTGCTTCCAGACTGCCGTTGTACTGCTTCCAGTGGGTACTGTGCCGCCGCCCGCGAAGGCCACAAGGATCCAAACTTGCGCCACATTTCGGGCCACGCGTCCCTGGATGTTACAGTATCTTCTTTCCAACTTCCGGCGGCTCGTCTTGCATAGCCTCTGGTTCAGTCGCGTCGGATTGGCGGCGCATCTTCGACTGCATGTACTCTCGGATGCGTTCGCTTCGGTCGGTGTGACCGATGCGGGCGCTTGGCCGTCAGTACCATTTCCTTCTGCGCCCGGGTAGTAATCTCGGACGGGCCCCCAGAAGATTGAGAACTAAGCGTACTTGCCGGCTGCCAGTCAGAGTCCTGACTGGAGCTTAGTGTGGTGAGCTGAGAGCCTGACAACTCAGCTTCTTCCGCTGCTTGCCTGGCTACCTCCAATTGCCATTGTTTGAGCGCTTCGCCTGACAATTGGTACTTCTGCATCATTTTCGTTACTGCTTCCGAGTGCTCTACTTTGAGGTCAGCGTTGAGCAGCGTCTGCCTCTCCTCCGTTGTCAACAAGGAGGCCGTGTTGATCAGGAACGCTAGCAATTCAGCGTATCGGTCAGGTTCAGCAGTTTCGAGAATCTGGTAAATTTCACACTGGGGATCATGGGGAATTGTCATTCCTGTCAAGCGGCCTCGTAGATCTTCAACGTCACCGTTCCAGGACTCTGCGTTCCACTTTTCAGTGGTCGTTGTCAGATCCTGCGCCACTCCTGCCGAGGTGGGGTCCGGAATTTTCCCGCTGGCGCTTTGTGGCTTCTCAGCCACGTCTTTACTCGCTGACCCCCCGGTCATTGGCGCTGTCCAGTCCCCGCGCTTGTGCACGGCTTTCGTAAGCCGAGTAGTGCTCGCCATGGTACCGAAGAACGAGCGGCGGCTCCACCTCCTTGAGTTTGTCATTCCGGATCGCCGCCAGTATGCGTTGGAGCATCATCGGAACGTGCTGTCCAATGTCGTAAGTTTGCCGAGCTCTGGAAGCGGTGTTGGGTCTGTACATGGAACAGTGCCATTTTTTCTTGTGATCCGTGTCATACGCTAGAACGTAGATCTTGCGCTGAAGGAAATTTGCTGCCACAGCCATGAGGTCGCTGCAGCCCCAGTTGTACCTCGGCACATAGTCCTCCCTGCGCGACGGTGAGGTGGCGTAGTCGTCCAGGTATCATTTGAATTGTTTCATCGACTCATGGGGCTCCATACCTTCCCATCCTCTTCCTAAGTTCACCAGCGTGGTTGTGCGTATGAAGTGGGGGAACTGGTCGGCCAGGTGAAGCTGAGCTGTCCATCGGATCCCGCGTTTGACGCACCTCGTTAGTTCTTCCAGCTTTCCCGTTTCGGCGGCTAAGTCTGTGTCTGCGAGCGCTTGCGCAAGGGCCATCGCCATGCAGTTGCCCGAGGGTGGCGTGTTGACTTCGTTTATCGCCAGGGAGCGTTCAATCCCTGGGAAGTCCACGACGGGCGGGTCCATTTTAACCTGCATCTGCTGTAGTGGTCCTCTGAACCGTTGTTCCTTCTCCACCTCTGCTCTGGCCGCCACTCGTTCACGTTGCTTGAGCGCTATTAGTTGCGGGGGCTTGTGTAGCTTGTGTGGTTTCGCCGTCACCAGATGCAGGGTCGATTTGTCGATCGTGTCTCTAGTGCCGGGTCTTTCCCATCTTGGTCGTCGCCTGAGGAGACGTCTATCACTTCTTGCGTTGGAGGATTGTCGTCCGTCTTTTCTTCACGTTCGTCCTCCTCGTCATCATCTACCAGTTCAGCGAACCGCGATCCGCCGAGTTTTAGCCTCTGGTGTAAGGCTGCTGGATGCGCAAACAGTGTTCTCCCATTGCCTAGCGGCAATGTGACGTACTTCTTCTTGGGTTCAGGCTGCACTGGCAGATCCTCTCGCGGTTGTTTCTCGCCTGGTGCAGTATGCGGGGGGACCGGGGGGTCAGGTTCTCCTTCCGCTGCCTGCTGAACTTCCTCGGTGGTGCTGGCGGGCTCGACCGCTGCTGTCGCTTTCCTGTCCGCTGCTGCTTGCAACACTAGACGCTTCGCCGCCGATCGTTTGGCCTCTTCCAGACTTGCAAAGGGTTTGGCAAGATCTGCCAGTTTCGCCACTTCCTGCTCCACAGCTATTCGACTGCCCGCGCCCTGCAACTGCTGGTCGGTGTATCGACACAGGGCCATGGTGTGTCCTAGATTTCCACATCTTAGGCATTGGAGCCGCTGACCCATGTGGGGGTGTTTTAGCACTAGCGTTCTTCCGAACCACACCAGGCGAACTATTCCCCTCAGATACACTGGACACTCTGTCGAACGCGCTGTTAGTTTCCAGACGGTCGATGTCCGAGATTCTGGAGTGAAGGTGTCCAAGTCTTCCATATCCACCTCCACGTCAATATGCTTTTGTAAATACGCGGCTAGCCGTCCGACGTCCGTAAAGCGGGTAACGTTGTGGATTTCCAGTTCATACTCCCGACTTGGCAAATCTCATTCCGTCCCGTGCTGTTTGACGCGCCCAGACCGAGCCTCGGTCAGGCTGGTGAGCGTTGGCTGCTCCGTAGATGATCCCGTCGAACGGGACTCGCACAGTTCGTATTTTTTTGCTGTTTGCCTGTCGAAAATGAAGATATGAATGCTGCGTCCGATGTGGTTGTAGCTGATCGTCTTTGCCTGACTGAGCATGTGCCGGAGCTCTGGCGTGTTTGCCTTTAGCTTTTGAGCGGCCAGCATGATGTCGTCCTTCAGGGTTTGCGTGAGTTGACGGGCTATCTTCACGTGCCCTCTGCTTCTCAGTTGAAGAATGAGCTCTCCTTCCACCTGGCTTTGAATCGTACTGCTGAATCGCATTTGCTCCTTGGAGCCTAACACACTCCTGACAAAGGCTGGCATCTTCCGGCAGACGATCTTTCCTTCCGATATTCCGTCGATGATCTCCCAGTCACCCTCAGTGGCCTGGCGGAGCCGTGTTCTACTGGAGGGTCCCTGCTGTTGTGTGCACAACTTTCTCATTGCTGCGATGACCTTCTCCGTGTAGAAACTGGGGTTGAACATGAAGTCCTCATACTGTTGTTGACCCGTGTTGCTACTGGTCGCTGCGTCTGTGTGGCCGGTCCCTGCCTTCGCTTTGCTGGCCCACTGGTTGAGCGGCGGTGTGGTTGCCCATTCCGCCTTGCCCATCATGCTTTGCATAATCGTCTTGAATGTTCAGGAGGTATTGTACAAGTCCCTGGTTGCCGCCTGCGCATACCTTTCCCATTTGTCGAATGAGTGCCCGGGCACCATACAGATCGCCTTGAACACTTTGAATAGCCATGCCTTCTCGTCCCCTTTCAACTTCGGGTAGCGCGTCTTGTTGTTTGGTACGAGCTCTGTGTTGATCTTGACTTTGGCGTGCGCGATGCTGTACAGCTCCGCGATCGTGGCTAGCCACGCCTTCCGGGGGGGGGGGGGTCAGCAGGTGCCCTCGTGATCTCTGCCACAACTGCTTCGTACATGTCCAGCGGTTGGATCTCCTTCTCCGTTTGGACCTTTACCTCTTCCACGCGGCGTGGTTGTTTCAATGCCTCTGGCTGGTTTCCGGCGGGTGTCTGGGGCCGATCCCCCGTGTGAGCCTGCTCCCGCGATTCCTCCATCGTCTCATCCTCCTGCGCGGTCCGACCTGCTTGCTTGGTCCAGTCATCATCGTCGTCTTTCACCCCGCCGCTGGTATCCCAGTCCTGCGACTGAGGTGTTTCCTCCACTGCTGAGTCTTGCGATCCGTGATTCCTCGTCTTCGGCGACCCTTGGGTCGTTCTTTTTTCTTGGGTTGTTCTCCGCCCCCTTGCTCACCGACTGCCCGAGCTCGGTGCCCCCGGCGCCCTCCGCGCGGCGCGCGTCTCCTGGAGGCAGTGCCGCCGTCGTCGTCGTTCCCGTCGTGGCCTCGCCTCCTCCGTTCGGAGGTGGATGCGGCGGCGGCTTCATGCCCGTGCTGGACGCTCGCTGTCTTGACTGAGTCAGGACCTGCACAAGTTTATACTCTGCCTGGATAATCGCTTACCCACTGCGATGCAGATTGGAGAGTGTTTATCCCCAAAAAGGTGCATGCCCATTATAACTAAAAAAAGTCGGTAGTGAAGCGAGCCCTGCGAGCGGAACCGGGGCGTAGCAACCCTGCGGACACCAAACATTACTCTACCGCCGCGTAGCGGCGGCGCTCGGCTAGTTCGCAGTTCGAAGAACTGTCGTTAGGCAAGCTTTTTGGATGTCCTCGAGAAACATTCGTGCAACAACACACATGTTCAGTTACAGTCGTACCACATCCATATGGCACAATCATATGAAACGCAAAGTAAGCAAAACCACACACGGAGGCGATCCTGCGGACGCAACACGATGGACAGTGTGCTGCTGGCAGGCTGCCACGCACCTGGAGGTCGCGAGCTGGTGCGCTGGCGGAAGCGTTGAAAAAGGTACTTACAATCGCTTACCGTATTGGGCTCGGTGGTTGGCCACGAAGCTCTGCTTCCAGGCTCTTCGTTCAATTTAGGCGCCATCCATTGTTATGATATTCTAATCTATGTTATGAGTGTTGTGCGCAGCCTGGCGCTCTCTGCTGTACTACGTAGACTGCTTCAAATCGAATTGTGGGTGCTGTATCGTTGCAGCCATGGGCAAAACCAGCGTCCGAGGAATGATGTGGTGTGGTTGACGCCGAGCAAAAACGTTCTGCTGGTGAAAAGAGACGTCATCCGAGGACCTGGGCACCACACGCGGGCGAGGACCAGATAGATGAGACCGCAAGCGAGTACACGCTCATTGAGCATATCCTGGCGCAGGTGTTCGTGGCTGGCATGGAGCGCGTCGTCATCATCATCTCGTACTTTGGCCAAGAGATCATGGAGCACGTGAAGGAAAGCTTTCTGTACTCCAAGTTGCAGATTGAATTTTCGAATCTTGGAGAGGCGACGCCGTACGGCCATGCACGGACGCTGCTGTTGGCCAGGGAGATGTTCACCAAGCCCGTTGCCTTCAACACCTTCATAACTCACTTTTGTTGCCTCTTTCGAACTGCGACTCCCCCCGGGTCCACCAGCCCGGGTCCCCAATTTTCCCCAATAATCGTATTCCAAGTGTAAGTCTCAGACAATAGTTTCAAAACAAACCGTACATTTTGTCGGCACTGATTGGTCGAAAAACCAACATGTCGGGCTCTGATTTGTCAGTTGCCTCAGACGGACATGAGCTGGCTGCGTTCCAAGCTGCGGCAAGTGGCGGCGCGCGCGTCGGACGCGATGGCGCAGGCGGTGGATCTGGTGGCGCCGCCGCTGTACGAGTCGCGCGTGGACGAGTTCCACCACCGCTGGACGACGGTGGCACGCTTCCTCGAGTCGGTGCTGTCTCGCGACCTTGAGCCAGCGGAGCAGCGCCGACTGCTGCTGGAGAGCCACACGCGCGACTCGCTGCTCAAGCTGGTGCTGCTCATCTTCGAGGAGGAGAACAACTCGGACCGCTGGGAGATGGTCATGGCGCGTCCCAAGGCCGCCGCGGAGGACGTGCAGGAGACGCGCGCCCGCTCCCGTTCCCGTGCACAGTCGCAGACGCCGCCGTCGCCCGAGCAGCCGCAGGACGGGCAGCACGCGTCGCACGAGTGCCTCGAGTACCTGCTGGAGAAGCAGCTCATCCCGCATCTGTGCGAGGTGGGGAGAAGAGACCAGCCGTGCGGCATCATGTCGCTGGCCATGCAGTTCGTGGGCGCGCTGCTGAGCCGCGTGAGCTACCCCATCCTGCCCACGCGCGAGGTGCACGTGTCGGTGGTGGCGCTCATCCAGGCCGCCGCGCGCAAGGAGGTGGAGGACCCCACGGTGCGCAAGTACCTCATCAGCCTGCTCAACATTCTCTGGAAGAAACTGCGCGGAGACCCCGTGCAGACCGAGTTCTTCTTCCTGCACGCCGACCGCCTCATGATCCGCACGACCGACATGGCCGCCAAGACGGACGCGGTCGGCCGCCAGCGCTCGGCCAGCGACGACCCCTTCCTGCAGCTCCACAACCATCACACGCAGAGCGAAGTGCCCGAGCTCATCCTCTTTACGGGGCTGCTGCCGCACATGTACGCAGTCGGCAAAATCGGAGAAAAGTGTCGCGAGGCGCTGGTGATCGCCGCCGCGGTGCACGACAAGGCGCTGTGTCGCTTCGTGCTGCAGCTCACGCCGTTCTGCCACTACGCGGTCAACGGCGTGATTTCCGCGTTTGACGCGCTGCCCAAGACGCTGGCGTCGAGCGCGAAGACGCCTGCAGCAGCGAGCGCGACAGATCCGGACGCGAACATGGAGTTGGAACTGAGCTTCCTTGCTGTACGGTTGCGCTTTTGCTGCACGCTGGCCATGGTCGCGCGGTACGAGCTCGAGGAAGTGGACGAAGTGAGTGGGGAACTGCAGCACCGCTCGATAGCAGACGAGCTGCTCGACCAGTTCCGAACGCGCTTCTTGGAGGGCCCGCTTCTCGAAGGGCTTTTACACACATCGGAGGCAGCGGCGTGCGCTGCTACGCTGTACGCTCGCATTATCCTGGAGGAGCTGACGGCCTGCGGCCGCGATACGCGCGCGAACCCGCTGCTTTTCATTTATTTACAGTTTCTCCTCGAGCGCACAGCGGTGCCCGCAACGACCTCATCCCTCACACCAGTCTCAACTATTGCCGAAGGAGACGCCCAAGTGTCTGCATCCCGAGCGGACGAGTCTTCCGCCTCACAGCAGCTTCCGTCTGAGTTGCTGCGCCACATGGACTCCCTGTCGAGCTCCTTGAGCATCGCTACCATTGACTTGTTCACGAGTGTGCTGGAGCTGCAGGACGAGTACGCGGACAGTGTACTGCTTGGCGCAGTGAGTAACCCGGAAAGCAGCGCCGAGGATGCAAGCGAGTCCAGTCCGCAGAAGCGACGCCCCACAGCCTCTTCGCTGCTGAGCCCGAGCGCGCATACCAACGGCGCCATCTGGTTGGCATCGCGGTTTCCCGATTCATCGGTGGCTTCTAACGTTCACCTATGGAAGATCCGCGCTTTTGCAGGACCAGAGAACGTGGCCGAGGAGATTCCGGCAGCCGACGACCAAGAAGACCAGGTGCTGTCGCTATTGTCGTACATCGCCGACGCCGAATACGCTGCGTGCCAACGTGGTCCTGAGGATCTGGAGGACTCGGATGACGAGGACGCCGACTTCCAAGAAGATGCAGCGGTATCTCCGACAGCAGCACCGGCATCGGGGGAGAGTGCTAGCTCGCCTCCTGTCCCTACAACAGGTGCGGCGTCACCTTCACGGGGCACTTCCACTCGGACTGCTGCTACGCGGAACTCGATGAAGCCGTTGCGTGACGTGTATTTAAGCATCAGCTTGCCTTCGTTCTCGCCAGCTCAGCCCGCCGGCCTTCGACAGCGGACGCAGTCGCAGTTCCTGCAAAGGTTAACTGTCGGCAGCGACGAGGGGGATATGCCGTTCTTCTTACGCATCGTTCTGAGTCGTGTGGAGCGATTGCTGGAAAACTCGTTCCAGGAAAACTTGGCGCTGTCGGGGCTGATCTACGCGCTCGCGCAGAAGTCACGGTGCGCGGAAGTGGTGTTTGACCTGGACGAGGCTCTTCCGGCTGGCCAAAACCTGCGCAGTATCCTTGAAGACGTATACGCCGACGCCTTACGCCGCTTGAATCGTCTGCCGAACGGCGCGACACAGCTGCAAGAGCTGCGCAAAAAGCTTGTGGACGAGGACAACGATGCAGCGCTGAACGACCACGAGGCGGAGTCCCGTTTGCTGTGCGGCTACGTGGTGCTGGACGAAGTTCTGAAGGAACTCTGCTCGCTCCTTTTCGCACGAGAGCGCGTCAAGACTCTCCCCCTCAAGCCCGAGGGTTATTATTTGGAGCCCAAGCGTGCCGGATCCCTATCGCCGTCCTCGATGATGCAGCGCGAGCGAGCTCTTTCGAGCGAGACTCTCTTCTCCGACGACGGCTCTCAAGTTGACGCGGCTTCACCACGTAAGCAGGGAAGCATTGGCAAGGAGTTCGAGGCGCTGTTGGCTGAAGCCCAGTCCAGTATGGATGACCTGCTTGTTGGTCCTGGTGGGGACGCAGCAGTGCCTGCCTTAGAAGCGGAACTGGAGACGCAGATTGTATAGAAACCGGACGCCAGCAGCGGCCACCTCCACCAACCCATATAGCCTGAACTATGACCACTGATCCTGGATGAAAAAATAAAACGAGTTCGAGGGTGGACGCAGGTGGCGAAGTAGACATTCGTGCTGTGAAAGTCTGGAAATGGAGCGTCTTTCGAGGTGACGGAGCTGCGTTGAAGCGTCGCGTAGGCCAGCAACGGCGCCCATGCGCTCGACGAAGCGGGCGTGGCCCTCATCGGAGCTGCCGCCGCTCTCGGTCGACGATGTGCCTGGACGAAATCGCCAACGGCTGACGAAGCTATCGAAGAATGCAGACGTAGGCGCTGATAGCCTGCCGAAGGTCTACCCTCGACTAAAGACACTCACGCAGCTTGCCGACAAGTACGTTCGTGACTTGCACACTGGGAACTTTGTCGCTCGCAGCGAGATGAGGTGGCAGAGCTTCGACGGACTGGACTCGCCGAATTCAGCAAGAGATCGATCCATCAGTACAGTGAAGCAGTCAGCGGCGCTAGTCATCCAGTGCGCATGGAGAAGGTATGCTGCCGCTAAAGTGCGGGGGCTCTTGGCAGCGAGAATGTGGCGGCGTCAACTTGATATCGCGGCAAGAATTACACGGCATTCTGCAAGGTTGACACAGGCTCTGCAAGTTATGACGGGCGTTGAGAGGCCTCGCCTTCAAGCTCTTGCCTCCGTCGTACCGATATGCGGCTTTTACTTCCACGCGCCGGCTCAATTGCTTTCGTGGTGGCTGGGATTCACGTGTGCCCAGTTGCTCGTCAAGCGAACCCTGCGGCATCCACCGGCTTCAGTACGAGCAGTGGATCTGCCTGTCAAGTCGACGCGTGGAAAGTTAGTTGCTCTGTGGCGCTGTGTTGTGCCGCGTGCAGTGCTGACACTCCAGTGCCGTGTACGGGTGTTTCTTGCGAGACGAGAAATAGGGAAACGGAGACTTCAGCGACTTCAACTGGAAGCTGCCCGTCGGCTGCAGACGTTCATTCGCGTTTACAACGCTAAACACATTGCACGAAGACTCCGTCGATGGTGTGCAGCAATCCGAATCCAGTGTCAATGGCGATGCCACCGATCACGACGATGCTTGAAGCAGCGACGAATGACGTGGGCTGCCACTTGCTTTTGCTCCCCGTTGATTCTACAAGCGGCGAGACTAGCAACCGCGACGCTGCGCCTAAGGTCCGCACGGATAATCCAGAAGAATTATCGTGGGTGTCGTGCTCGCGCACAGTTCCGTGAACTACTTGGCTGTCACGAACAGCGGAGATGGAGACGAAATCCCAGCAAAGGCTTCCACTTCTTTGAGCTGAAACGCTACGACCAAGCTGCGCTGTACCTGGAAACCTGCTTCCGACAAGGAATCTTTACTGACGAGGAGATGCCGGTATCTCAACCTGCTCCAACCGACCAGGACTCGGAAACAAACGTGCCCCATCGAAAGCCTCTGAGCGGCCCAAGAATGTCCTTCAGCTTTAGTACCGCACCGACCCAACTCGGAACTGATTGGATTCTGCAGCGAGATAATACCAGGGACCTCGCTGACAGTACTAGTGAATTTGCACGACTTGCTGGACGCCTTCACTTCTGGCAGGCGTACGCGATCGGCCACTTCACGGTTTTTGAAGCTACTGGGAATATGATGAACCTCAAGCAGGCGCGAGTTGGCTGGGAGAGCTACTTACAAGTGGACGCGGTGGCAAGAACTTGGCCACCCTTTCAATCCATCGCGGTTGCGTTGCAAGAACTCCGGATCCGATCGCAGTATGAACTTGCCAAGTGCTTGTTTTGGAGTGGCAAACACAGTGAAAAGGAGAAAGCTTTGGGCCTGTCGGTCACCCTTCTGCAAGAGATTCCACGCTCGGACGACGACGCCACGCCCTCAGACGTAGCAAATCTGAAGGCCCAGCTACTTCTACTGAGTGCCATGCTTTACTTCGAGCAGAATCTCTTCGCCAAGAGCTGTACTCAACTCGAGAAAGTGCTGGATACACCATCTCAAAACGTCTTCTCGGACCTGGAAATTCGCTTCACGCTGGCTTTGGTTTTATTGAAGCGCTACGAGATGAGCTTTACCAGCAGAAATGAAGACTTCAAGACGGATGATCCCGAAACAGATACACTCTTAAGAACAGCAGCGCTGCTATTGAAGCAATGCTACCAGGTGATTGAGCTGTGGCCATCGGTTGGCTTCTATCATGGTTGGCTCAAGAAAAGTGATGCAAAACGGTTGTTGGCAACTGAGCAAGTTGGCTCCTTTCTTCTGCACCATTCTCTCGACCCAGCAGCTGCACACGGCAAGTCACCAACGTACGGTAAAGCGAAACTTGCGGAGAAATTATTGCTACAAGTCAAGCTCTCGGAGCGGCCACTTCGCATTGCATCCATGCGCATCGAGTTTACAGCTGCTGGGCGTTACAAGACGAGTAGAATGCCCGAGCACCTCGGTCATTTCAGCTTGCATGAGTTGGTAAGGGATCTTCCCCCTGAAGCAGGCGTTCAACTGCAACTAGGTATCCGGAAAGAACTTTATACTGCGGCTCTGCGGAAGAAGCTGGAGCAAACGCAACCTGATCTGCTTCACAAGGTTTCCCTGCGGTCAAGGCTACTGGATTGGAGTGAATGGGAGCGGAAAATCAACGACACCGCTGCCATGCGCGTTTCAGAGACAGCGAGACGGTGGAAACGCCGGAACGAGACGTGGAGTGCTGCGTGCTTCGAAGTTGCGAAAGTGTTAGAGTGCAGCGAGGCGTGGATATTTGCCGAGCTTGCTGCGAGTGAGGTGCTGGTTCACTCGAAAGACCGTTCTCTGCGAGCGAATGGGAGTTTTCTTGCTGCTCGAGTCGCGTTGAACATGCAGAAGCGGAACGAAGGTGCTTTGCTGATGCAGCAGGCTCGCCTAGAAGTGGTGCGAGAGCGGCGAACACCCAGCACACACTTCTTTATTGACAACCTAACAGCGGTTCAACGTGCACTTTCACTCAATGTTTCCCTGTCGCGACAAGAGCCCTTCTCTTCACGCCTTGAGCGTGTTCAGAAACTCGAGCGGTTGTGCCTCAAGGCATGGCGATGCGACAGTCTGGCACCGAGGTTTCGTGGGAATCCTTTTCATGAAGCGCTGCTGCTTCAACGTATTGCGGATGAAATGTACGCCGATTGCGGGGACACTTTCTTCATCCGGAGCCTCTTCAAGGCGCATATCCGAGCCTACGTTATGAGTACATCGTGGCATGAAAACCTTCATCTAAAGTGCGCGTACGCGTCCGTTGCGCAGTTATTCGAGCGTTTCCACAAACATCAGGACTCATGGACTGCACAGCTAGCGAATTTGGCGAGCCACATTTGGGGAATGGCTCAATCGAAGAGAGCAGGGAGCAAGATTCGTGCATTCAGCATTAAGCTGCTGTTGCTCTCGTGGCACCACATGCCAGTTTTGCTCTGCTTCGAGATGGCTGAAGTGCTTTATCGCTACAAAATCCGAAGTGTGTCGACACTCCTCGACGTGTACGAAAGCTTGCAAGGTCGCTTACGTGGATCGCAGCCTCGAACACCTGTGTACGCAGCGTACGAAGAGCTGATCCTACTCCGCTTATCTTTTCTACACGCTGCTAAAATATCCCAGACAGAACACTCATGGCGCCATGTGAACGCTGCTGTCTCGGCTCTAGATGAAATCCTCGAGCAACGAAGAGAACGTGCACGGTTATTCACATCTGAGGCGGTGAAGAAGCGAGCGAAGAGAATAAAGTGGCCCTGCTGCATCCGGCTTCCGTTCGACTTCAGCGACGCAGAAATACTGTTCGTGCGAGGGTTTTTCATGCAGCTTCAAGAGGATATGATGAGACTTCCTGTCGAGCGCAGAGGTAGCTGGCGAGATTTCCATGCACTACACCACGAACTGATGGAGCTGGTGATGAAATCGGCACCTCCTGGCGAAGTTTCACGCTGCGGTGGCCGCATGCTTAACAGCGTACGCTACCGTGCCGATAATTTACGTGGACTCCGGGTCTTCGTTGGGGCCACCAACGACGTTACTATCTCGAATATGCTGCTCAGTCAGCCGTTTGTTGCGATCCGACACGAAGGAAAAACGACGTCGACTCGAACACCACCGACCTGGACGAACCTGTCTCCTAGCTGGGAAGAAGACGTCGAGGTTCCGGTTTCTTCGCCCAATACAATCGTCACCATCAGTGTGATGAATCGCACGAGACGGAATTCTCGATGGCAAGACGCAGACACGATTGGCTACGTTTCAGTCTCGATGCACGAAGTCCTTGCCGCACACGACGGTATTACCGAAGGCAAGTACTATGAGCTTACCCTGCCAAAGCCCGGAAGCCAAAGACCAAGCAGTGAAAGTGGAGAGCGCCGCAGCAAAGTGGCTCAGATTTTCTTAAGTTTCCAGGTAATCGTGAAGCCGCAGCCAATGCTGCCACCGTCAGCCAAGCGGACGGCTACATGGGCAACTCGGAGCGGAAACTGGGATGTGGAGGACGTTCGAGTGCATTTGCATGGAGATTTACGAGAATTTGTGTCAAACCGCTGGATATGGAGCCGATTCGCGAACATTTTCAATCAGGATAACGATCTCTTCATCGCGAAATGGTTTTTCGCAAAGTCGGTGCGTTTGACGCCCGAGCTACAGCGACGAACAAGTAACGTTGTCACCCGTCTCAATACTACAGATTCCTTGGCTATTGCCAACGATCTGATGGGGCTCAGCCGCTGTTATCGAGCGATCCCCAGTGATCTGCGGTGGGGTGATCAAGCCGCTCCGCTTCTCGGTCAAGCAGAAACAGTTCTAACGCGTCGAATGTCCCAGCAGAAGCGCGAATATTGTTCGCTATCAGACCGTGCCTCCCTTGAAAACCAGCTAGCTGATGTTCGCGACATGCTTGCCGATGCACGAGGCACGATACGAAGAATTGGCCCTTTAGAGGAAGCGTTGGCAAGGAAAGTCCCAGCAACGTCAGAGTGGATCAAAATGACAAGTCGAAAGCCCACTGGAGGCGTCTTGACGCGGTACTTGAATCAAGATACGGGCGAGATCTTCCAGTCAAAGTGGCGACTCGAGCCGCTCGAGTACGAAGATAAAGAAGTCGTGATGACGGAGGAGCAAGAGCGACTTCCTCATCGCATCGTTGTCATGACCAGTGAAATGAAAGCCCGAGTGACTTCTTATCGGCAAGAAATGCTCCAACTACAGGCTGAGGACCCTTTCCAGTGGGTGGCGGCGTTCAACGACCGGAAAAAGGAGGTCCAGTTTTTCAGTCCACACTACCCAGAAGCGTTCTCTTGTCGAAGCGATAGCAAGTACCCTGCTCGACCACCTTCCTACGTGATGCTCGCCGATGAGTTCTTGCTCTACCACGTCCTTCTCGTTCAAGATGCCTATCGTCGATACAGTAGCCGACGACGGCGGCATCGCCTGCTGCGCGGGGTCTTCATGTCGGCATGTTTGACTTCGCGTGAGTTGGTGGCAGCCCGACGTCGCGTTTTTCTTCGAAGTTTGAACTGTATTCGTGTTGTAGTCGAGAAGGCCCAACATTTACGCGCCGGCGACTTGCTGACAAGCGACCCATTCGTGGTACTGGCCCTGACAGACCCTACGGGCGACGTGGTGGTCACAGGAGAGACTAGCGTACGCTATAACTCGCTAAACCCGAAGTGGAACGAAGAATTCCACTTTCGCTACAGCTTCGAAGAGCATCAAGGACAGCGAGACTCAGCTTCAACCATGGAGGAAGGCACAGGGCGACTGAGAGAAACTGTACTGACTCTTAAGGTATTTGACCATGACATCGTCTCAACACACAGAAGTGGTAGCAGGAAACACGGCTTTGCTGGCGAGACCAAGGGGGACACTGAGGATCATTTCAAAGATCCTGACGATTTCTTGGGGATGGTTACTGTCCCGATCCAGTCATTCACGCACGGCAAGCGTATGACGGCAGACTTACCCCTGCTCAACGAGAAAGGAGGGAGCAACTCGCCACGAACGCGAGGCTCGTTGACAGTCTCTGTGCAGTGGACTCACTGTGAGGATGAAGAGGTGACCAATGCAGCCAAACTGTGGGCGATCGGCAGCGGTGGAGGCCGAGCTCTCATCGAAAAGAAGGCGAAAGACAAACCTGCTCTACCGGAAGAAGCGGCGAGGGAGATTCAGCTACTCCGCCAACACATGGAGCAACTTCTTCAGCTGCTGCTAAGCATGGCGACGGATGTTCTCGAGCCAATGCACCGTCTCCTCAACCGCGTGCAGATCGCGCAGACCAAGGGCAAGACGGCAGAAGAAGCCAAAATGCTTGAGAAACGCTTGGACGCACTACTGCACACGCAGTTGTTGCCAAAACTGAAGAGCATGCGAGATTTGGCAGTTAAGCAGCTCGATAGCCAGCTGCCGGTGGTTCTGAAGAAGCTGTTCGGGCCTATTGAAGAGTACCTCAGCAGCTTCGACCAGCGTTCACGGCGTGAGCTGCGATCCGAGATCGAGAAGTGTCTGGATGAGCTGAATGCGACGATGTACTCGCTCAAGACTGCGCCTGTCGAAGGCGTCACCTCCGTGGAGGCCTTGGCCATGGCGCTGGATCAGCAGATCCAAGTCAAAGTCTGGAACAGCCAACTCGGTCAGATCCTCACAACGTTTTTCGCTGGGGACAACGCGCTCTGGCAGTTTACGGTCGAGGACAAAGTTGACGAGACGTACTGGAAACTCACAAACGGCGGTGCTCGCCGTGGTGGTGGCCCTCCAAGCGGCGAAGGCAAAGCTGTTCCAAGACCAGCCACCGCTGCTGCCGTTGCTAAACGCAAGGAGCGCATTCAAAGAGCCAAGCAGGAAAAGGCGTGGTATGAACTGTAGTCTACAGTCCAACGCGCGGGCAAAACGTCTACTGCTCTCGTTCTCCGCTGCTTCGTAAGACTGCAGCACTCTCGCACGATTGCTTTTCGTATATGTGTAGTTTCTCGGCCGACGTTGCTAAAGAATGACGCGTGGAGCGAGCCTGCGTTGCTACTGGGGGCCGCACATCTGCTTCATGTGCTTCCTGAGGATGCTGCTCAAGTCGTCAAGCTCCCTGTAGGACGGGAAATAGTTGACGTCAATCACGTAGAGATCCTGCGTGCCGTCGTCGGCCACAATGACATCGAAGCCAAACAGCGTGAGCTTGAGCTCCTCTCGCAAGCGTTCTCCGATGGCGCGCACAGCCGCGAAAATCTCTTCCTGTGTCCGCCCACCGATGGCCTCGTCCTTCGGCGCACTCTCGTCATCCCGCGGGTGGAAATCCTTGCTCGTAGGGTACTTCTCCTGCGTGTTGAAGTGCACGTGCTGCGCAGTCCCAGCCACGAGATTCGGCAGCGAGCGTCGCTCAGCCACATTGATAATGTCCCCCAGCACGTAGCCCTTGAAGAGGCGGCCCGAATGGTTAATGAACTCCTGCAACAGCGATAGCCGCAACAATAATGATCAGAAACACAGCTATCCAGCAAAAGCACCGCGCTTTCCGTCGCTGGCCAACCTGGTACAGCGTGGGGTACTCGACATAGTGCAGATCCTCGCGCTTGGTGATGACACTCATCATGTGCGAGCGGTCTGTGGCTGCAACAACAAAGCACAGCAATAGCTACGTCAATAAGAGCCGCCTCCTGTCCTTCCCCTTTGATCCACGCACCGCAGGCCTCCACCGACTTGCAGATTTGTGGCAATCTCGTGAGGCCGGCGTCCAACTCCACCAGCAGCTGCTGGAACTGCGCGGGGCTCTCCACCACGTGGAAGGCTGGCACCTTGAAGGGCTGCAATTGCAGCGTCTTCTCCTGTTCCTCCTGCAGCGCGCGCAGCATGCGGCAGGCCGCGTGGCGGTCGGTGAGCAACCGCACGCTGTCCATCGGGTCCACCACGCGCACCGTCGGGTGCTGAGCCAGGTAACTCTGCACCAGCTTCATGCGTGCAGCTGCTGTCTCGTCCCCTAGCTCGGAGAACACCATGTCGTGTGCCAGCTTGTGCAGCAGCGCGTCCAGCGGCCCGTAGCGCGAGGCCAGGCTTGCCGCCGCCTTCTGTAGCTCCTCGTCCGTCGCACAGCCTTCCGCCGCAGCCTCCAGGTCGATCAGCACGAAGCGCACGCCGTCCGCCTCCTCATCCAGCACCTCCTGCAGCCGCGCGATCTTCTTGGCCGGGAAGATGACGCCCACGACGAGCGGCGCAGCGTCCGACATCACTGCTTGAAATGGAAATAATTCATGTTTTGTGGATAAATTAAGTGTGGACCACGTGTGAAGATGTAATACACACCAAGATTGCGTTCTCACACGTCGCAGATCAACTTCAACTTCAGTTTTTCAATAGTCGAGCGCTTTGATATTTAGTGCAGTATGCAGGTCCGGTGCAGCTAGGAGGCGAGGAACTTCTTGGTGTACTCGTCAGCGTCGATGAGCTGGAAGCGGTGCGAGCTGAAGACGAGCTCAGTGCCCACCACGAAGTGCTCGAGCACGTAGCGCACGCCTTCGGGGCTCTTGTACGCGCCGCGCTCGAGGAACTTGCCGTTCACGACGCCCGAGTTGCGCAGCTCGGGCTCGTAGATGGACAAGGTGTCGTCCGTGAGGAAGTACGTGACGATGAAGCGGCGCTGCTGCTGCTCTTTGCGGCTCGAGATGAGGCGCGCGCGGAAGCGGAGCATCATGCGGTCGAACTCGGCCATCTTGTTGAAGTCCTTGCGCGGCGGCTTGGGGCAGAGCGAGTGGCACGAGCCCAGCGAGTCCTCCTCGGTACCATAACCGTTGTACGGGGCCGGCTCCGGCTTGGGGAAAACGGGCTTGTCCACTTTCGTAGGCGTCGCGGGCCCCAGCACACGGCCCCAGGCCATCTGGTAGTAGTCGCGCGTGTACTTGTCGGCGTCCACCAAGCGCATGTCGCGCCCGAACACGTTGAGCACGGCGCCAACGTGCAGATCCGACTCGCTGTAATAGCTGTTGGCGCTGGTGGGCTCCTCGACGCCGCGGTCTTGCTCGTCCGTCAAGTTCTCGTGCCAGTCCTTGAGAATGCGGCCGCGACGGAGCAGCATCGGGAACGGATCGCGCCCGTTGTTGGGGCGAGACACTTCCTTGAACTCCATCGTGTCGTCTTCGAGGAAGAAGTCGAGTGTGTACGACATGAGGTCGCCGTAGAGCTGGTCACGCACGTCGTACTCGCAGTAGAAGCACAGCACCTTGCGGTTGTTAGCCAGGAACTTGCGCTTCTTCTCCGACTGCAGACGGGAGCGGATGGGGTTGCCCAACGATGCCTCCATGTACGTCTTGAGCGGGTAGCGCTGCTTGCCGTAGAAGTGCTCGTGGTCACCGCCGCACATGCGCGTGATCTGGTCCCGAGTGAGGGTGTATTCGTCCTTGGGCAGAGGCAGCGGCGAGCCCACATCCTGGCCTTGTTGGGTGTAGAACTCCTTGGTGAACTCGTCGCAGTCGTACAACTTGAAGCTTCGTCCGAAGACGTGCAAGTCGAAGCCCAGTCGAAGATCAGCACACGAATACAGCTCGCCGTCGGGGCGTCGAAGCTTGCATCTCTTGAGAAACGTGCCCTGCGGGATCCCGCTGTTGGGCACTCGCGGCTCGATGATCTCGAACGTTTCGTCGTGCAGGTACAGCAGGATCGTGTTCTTCCGCAGACGCACGATTTCGAGATTGCTCTCATCCACGCTCTCCACGTAGAAGCTCTGGAACCGCAGCACCTTCTGCACGTTTTGAGGCGCGAACTTGCTCTCTTCCGGGTGCTCGCCAGCCATCTTGCCGATGTCGCTGGCCGTCGTCTCGAATCGTTCGGGGTCCCGCAGGTCCATCCGCGTCGTAAACTGGTTCATCTGGTTCAGAGTGCTGTCCAGACGCAGGGTCTTCTCGATAATCTTGAAGCGCTGAGGCTTGAGGTGCGAGCGAAGCCGCGGCTCATAATTGGTGGCCCCGAGCAGCGTGTTCTTGGGCGTCGTGGTGGAAGCCATGCTTGCAACTCGCTTTTGTCGGCTGGAGAACCTGGAGCTTTGAGCCCGTGCCACCAGCGGCGACGTTGTGCACGCTATTCCTAGTCGAGTGCACGCAGCGACGAAGATAACCTTGTCAGCGACGCCAAAATAGTCGGAACTTACCTTCGAGACTGTAACAAATCAAGATCTACAGTAGATGCAGCAACCTCAAGGCATTGTACGACACCTGAGTAGCCATACATTTAGCTTAGTTGCCGAGATAGATCCGGCACAGATCCCGAAAGTAGCAGCGAAGGATACGCTGCTCGGCGTCTTTCACAACGGGTGAGGGATTCGAGCTGTTCAACTCGGGGGACTGGATCAGGTTCGTGAGCAGCGTCACATGTCTACAAATGTAGCAGGGCGCCAAAACCAGTTAGAGATCGACGACGCATGAGAAACATTCCCCTGAAGCGGGTCGCACGCACCTATCGTTAAGGTACTTCGGATTCGAATGCAGATCCACGAGCAGCTCCAGGAACGGCAGCTATAAAAGAAATACACAAAAGCGATACGATCAGCTCAAAGCCATGTAGGATCAGATCAATCCCCCACGTCAGGAAACGCATTTACCTCCCAAAAGTACTGAAAGAACGCTTCGTCGTGGGACTCGGGAGCCAGGCGCAAAATGCGGAGCCCATACTTGAACTCGTCCGGCATAAAGCACTGATACAGCACTGCTGCTGCGACGTGTGCGCCAACCTTGATAAGGCATTGACTCTGTAATCGACCCAGAAGAGGAAACGACATAAGCACCGTAAAACAGTAGCCGTTGACGTGATTGCAGTCGCGCTACGTACCAAGCGGACGAGCGAGCTTTGGTCGATAATGTCCACGACGGATACCATATCCGAGAAGAAATTGGTCGCTAGCGACGCTGCCACCAGATAGCCCTTGAGAGCGGCTCGCGGATCTGTCAGCCACATTTCAGGATCGTTAGAAAATACACAAAATGTTGGGGAACTCCACGTCTGATCGGAGTTTGACTTACCAGAGGCAGAAGCCAATCGTTGCTTTGAAACGGGGTTCAACAGCAAGTCCGACTGAGCACAGTGCCACCTGGGCTCACGCCCACAGCGACAGACCAAGCTCTCAAGAGCCCTCGCATGTAATCCCACCAGATCGGCCTGAAAGCTTTTCACGAACGGCACCGTGGCAAACTGCGCATCCGAGTTTTCAGTACTCGCACCCTCACCTGACTCGGGTGCCGTCGACGGGGAATCAGGAGCAAACGCTTCCAAGAACGCGAGGTCACCGTACGGAGTAAGGTCGAACGACACGCGGTAGTCACAGGCGTTGCGCATGTACGCGCGATGAAGTAGCCCAGCAGAAACGCACACTAGCGTCTCCATAATCCACAACGGCAGACCCGCCAGCACCCTTTTCGCCTCTTCCTCAAGCATGTCGTCGTTGCCAGCGTTCTCTGGCGTCATTGAACGGATTACATTCACCAATTCACGCCATTTCAGCAAAATATCCGCCACAAGCCTGTTGTTTGCTGTGATCGAAAACTCCTTCTTCTCCGCGCCTGCCTTTGAAGAGGAATCACCAGCAGTTGCTTTCTTCGCGCTCATTGAAAGCGGAGACGCCGCCAATGACGATAGAAACTGCGTGAGCGATCCACACGCCAGCACGAAATCGAGTTCACGACGCAGTTGTGACGAGGCTGAAGCCACGGCCGCGCATCGTGTAAGCATGTCCCAACAGTTGTTAACTGCGCAAAACGTGATTAAGTTCTTGGAAAGGACACCACCTTCGCTACTGCCATCGGCAATCTTTTCTCCATCCATGTTTTGATCCTGCGCGTTGCTGGCGCTCGCCACTTCCTTCACGAGCGCCGCAACAAACTCGTCTTTCATTTTTCCACTCGCAAATGAAAATATGCTGGCCACGTCTGCCGTCAAGCGAAAGTGCTGCCTCTGTTTCGCCACAGCAGCACGTAAACGTCCTTCAATGCGCACCAAGCTGTCCAAATCTTCAGCAAACGCGAATGCCACGCGTCCTTCAGTGCTGTGAAGATGACCACAGCGTCGAAGTAGCCCCGACACGCCGGACAAGTCTGCAATGCAGGGAAAATGACGAACAACCTGCACCACAAAGCGCTTGATTCGTGACTTCGCATTGCTATCGGGAGCATTTGTCATCGCAAATCCACTAAGCGCCAACACGAAGCGCGCGAGCACCGCAAAACGGGTTTTGGCCTCGTTCTCACCGCTCGTTTCGCGCATTACGGAGTGGAAAATCTCGTCTTGAAGAAGGCGAATGCACACGCACAGGCAGGTCTCAAGAGCCGTGGCTTCGTCTTGATCCCCGTCAAGAAGAAGGATCCTCACGGCGTTTTCCAACACGATCCGTTTGTAGAAGAAGCGAATGGTTGGAGCCGCAACATGCGGATCGTCCTCCATAGAGTTGTTGCTACTGGAGCGCAACAAGCGAAGAGCCTGTTGCTCCAGCGCCGCTCGGTAGCCTGGCGGTAACCGCGTCAGTTCTGAGGCCACGATATCATTTTCAAGCAACTGGATCACCTTGTCCCAATCTCTGGCTTCCCACGCCATCTCAACCTGCAGCTTTGGCGTCTTGAGCACCGCGGGGCTCTCGTTCACGGACTGAACTTCAAGCACAGCTTCACAGGCGGCGAGGTATCCTTCTAGGTTCGCGCGGTCGCCAGTAGGGAGCTTGGCGTTGCCTCCTTCCTCCATACTCTCGTCACCGTTCTCTCCATCCTCCGCCAGTTCCAATGCCTTACTGAAGCAACTGTAAGCCTTCTCAAACCCGTTGAAGCTGAAATAGTACATGCCAAGGTCGTAGTACGTCTCCAGCTGCGCCTGCGCCGAGAGCTTCTGCTTCTCGTCGTTCATGAGGATCGTCTGGATGTTCTGTGCGATCGGCAGGTGGCTGGCCATGAGATCGCCCAGCGCCATTTGGTACGTGGACGAGACCTCCTCCCCCTCGCCGCGCGTGCTGCACGTGAGGTATCCGTTCTGTGACTGGTTCACGAGCGCGCGCAGCGTCCAGCGGTTGTGCAGCACGTGTGCTTCGTAGGGTTTGATGGCCACGTCCTTGATGAACTCGTTGCGGCTACTGGGCGGCTGCTCGGCGAAGTCCACGATGCCGTCCAGCAGCAGCCGCTGGAAGTGCATCGGCAGCGCCTCCTCGATGGTTGAGAGCGGCAGCTGCATCTGCAGCGCCACCTGCGCCGCCACCAGCAGCAGCGCGCTGTAGCGCTTGTTGCGCACGTTGCCCTCGTCCGCCACGAGCTGCGCCTGGTCCAAGAACTCGCGCACCAACTCGATGGCCGACGTGGCACTGTGCGCGTCGACCTTCTTCTGCTGACGGAGCTTCGTCAACTGGTCAAACGCGGATATATTCGGAGTAAGGGTCACTTTTGCAGTGGGGCATGAATTGAAGGGGAGAGATTCTACGTACGTGCTTCTGGAGCGCCTCCGGGTGCAGCAGGAACTCGAACCAAGCGTAGGACGGCGCGGCCGGGGGGATGTCCACAACGGGCTGCTGGAACAACGAGCGGTACACGCCGTCGTCCTCCTCCTGTGGCGCGGGCGTGCCTGGCCGCGGAGACCCCGGCATGAGCGGCATTGTCTTCGAGGCAACAATCTCAATGCGATTTGTGTGCACGCACACCAAAATCCAAATCGTACTTAGAACGGAAGTTGTCGGATTGGCCCTTTCGTCATCCAATCGGATGTTTGGACCTGCTGGCAAAGTTCAAGTTGTGTACGAGTGGTGTGCCGCTGGTTTAACCACAGGCGATCGTGCGGCCAGAGACCGAGGAGCCAAGACAGAAGACCATGAGATTCCAGGCCCTCGGCAGGAGCGTGCGCAGCGGCAGCCGCCTCGTGGCGCGCCGCGCCGCTGCCAGTTCAGCCAGATCCATGCGCGCGCAGGTGGCGCTCGCCGCCCAGCGGCAAACGCGCAGCTTCTCCGTCGCGGTGCAGCAGCAAAGGTGGCCGCAAGAAGCAGCTACTATCCTTCTATGAGCTACAACGCAAGACTGACTGTACTTTGTGTGTGTATGTGCAGTCTGCTGCGCTCGCAGGGGCCTTCAATGATGGCCATTCGCGCGTTTTCGTCGGGTACGGAGCTTAAAGGACTGGAGACGGTGGAGGAATGACTAGACTGACTGCGTGTTGTCTTATGCTGCTGCAGCCGCTGTCGAGTCGGTGGCCGTGCCCTCCATGGGCGACTCCATCTCGGAGGGAACGGTAGTCGAGTGGCTGAAAGGTGCGTCGATCTGTCTGCTGGATTCTGGAGTTTGAGGAGAATCTAACGGTTGTGTGTGGTTCTATTTGGTGCAGCCCCCGGTGATTTTGTGGACACGGACGAGGTGGTCGTCGTCCTGGAGACCGACAAGGTCAGTGTGGACGTTCGCGCGCCGTTCTCGGGCGTCCTGGAGGCGCAGCTGGCGCAGATCGACGAGAACGTGCTGGTCGGCGCGCCTCTCTTCAGCGTGGTCAAGCAGGCTGCTGATAGCAAGCCAGCGGCTGCTCCTGCCGGTGCTGCTCCATCCAAGGAGACTGCGGCATCCGCGACGCCTGCAGGCGAGGACTTTGAGACTGTCAACGTGCCGTCCATGGGCGACTCCATCTCGGAGGGCACGATCGTGACCATCCTCAAGAGTAAGCGCGCAATTATCTCTTGGAAGCTATGAGGTGATCCATTAACATTCTCTTCTGTTTAGATGTTGGCGACTACGTGCGCGCGGACGAGGCGATCCTGATTGTCGAGACCGACAAAGTGAGCGTCGACGTCAACGCCCCCGTGTCGGGCAAGCTGACGAGCGTCTTGGCGAAGCTCGAGGACGTTGTCGAAGTGGGCTCGCCCCTCTTTGTGATCGACAAGGCGGCCTTGGCTCCTGCCCAGGCTGCGGCTCCGGCTTCTACTCCCACGGCCGCCCCTGCTCCGACCACTGAAAAGGCCCCGGTTTCGGCGCCGAAGCCTTCCACGCCGACACCCGCTGCACCTGCTGCGCATTCGACTGCTCCGGCTACGGGCCGATACAACCGCAACGAGACGCGCGTGCAGATGAGCGCTCTGAAGACGCGTACGTCGCAGCGTCTCAAGGACACGCAGAACAGTGCGGCCATACTGTCCACCTTCCAGGAGTGCGACCTCGGCAACCTCATTGCTCTGCGGGAAGAGCTCGGCGAGAGCTTTGAAAAGACCCACGGCGTGAAGCTTGGCATCATGTCGTCGTTCCTCAAGGCCAGTGCGCAAACGCTCATGCGCATTCCCGCGGCGAACTCTTGTACGAGCTGAGCTCTTCTGGCGACCTGTTGATTGCGCAGTTTCTAACTTGTGCTTATTGCAGTCATCGACATGGACGCCAAGGAGATTGTCTACAACGAGTTTGTGGACATTAACGTTGCCGTAGCCTCGGAGCGCGGGTGAGTGACTGTGGACGACAGGTCTGCATTGAAACTGGTAGACTAACGCTTTGTTTTCCCTTAAACTTCAAGCGTGGTGATGCCTGTCATTCGTAACGTTGAGAAGCTGAGTGTGGTGGCCATCGAGAAGACGTTGACTTCTTTGGGCGAGCAGGCTCGCGATGGCACGTTGGCGCTGGAGGACCTGGCTGGTGGGACTTTCACGGTGTCAAACAGCGGCGTCAACGGCGCGCTGTTGAGCACTTCGATGCTGACGGCACCGCAGTCGGCTGTCCTCGGTGTGCACGGCGTCAAGATGCGCCCGGCGGTGGTTTCGGGCAAGGTCGTGTCGCGCCCGATGATGTTCCTCTCGCTGACGTACGACCACCGCATCATTGACGGACGAGAAGGTGTGACGTTGCTCAAGACCATTGCCGAGACCATCAGCGACCCGCGCCGCCTGCTTCTGGACATGTAAAGGTGAAATACGTCTGGCCAACATGCCGCAGTAAGTCAGAGAGAGAAGAGCGCAGAGGAGGGAGATGAGAAGGAATTGACTCATCCGAGTCCTAGAGTGAAGAACAAAAAACGAAACTTGGTTATTGTTACAAGGAATGGACGCGCATGGCAATCCATTGTGAATATTGTAGTAAATCACAAGTATTTGACACAGGGCCGGTTCCACTATCTTGTCTCCATGGCGGACAGCTCGGCAGCAGCAGCCTGCTCCGCCATGCGGAGTACCTCGTCGGGGTCCTCGAGTTCTTCCATGAAAGCGATCTCTTCCTGCTCCTCACTGTCTTCGTCATCAGCTTTGACGTTCATGTTGGATTTCAGCCCTCTTTCTCCGTCGGCATCAGGAGTGTTTGACTCCTTCACCTCCTCGATCTGCCCACTGCCCCTTTCAGCAAAGTCAGGAGAAACGACTTCCATATCGATGGTGGATGTGACGCCCATTTCCACGCCGTCAACTGTAAACCGTTCCTCTTCCCAGACGCTCTCTTCTGCTGTCTCAATAGGAGAAGCAAACTTGTCTTCTGATTTGGCACCACTCTGCTCACCAGCAGTGTCAGTCTTCAGAGCAGTAGCAACGATATCATCTTTAGCGTCCTCCTTCAGCTGAAGAAACCCGCTAAAAGACGCATCCGCTAGCTCGTGCTCCACTTCTTCGTCACTCGGGACATCAGCAACGTCTTCTTTCAGCTTTAACTCAGGAGCCATTGCGTCGTCGACGGCAGGAATGGCCGACTCGTCCACATCGTCAATGCTAAAGACCACGCTGACAATCTCCTCCAAGCTCGCATCGTCATCCTCTAATACGGGCTCCTGCTCTTCAACAGGGGCGGAGTCACTGTTACCACCCTCATCGTCGCCCGCACCTAACGAAGCAACCACATTCTCCTCGGCCAAAAGACCCACAGCCGTATCGTCGCTCGAGCCGGAAGACAGCTCCGTCTCGGCCTCTGCCGCGATCGAGATTTCTTCCTCTTCCACATTAAAGAGGTTATCGTGAGACGTGCTCACCCCCTCTTCATTAGACGGAGAAGACGCATTTGGCTCAGACTCCATCAGGATGGCAGCATCGTCCTCACGTCCGTCGAGCTCAGATTCTTCACTCAGCGAGTCATCAGCCTCCTCTGACGCCAACACTGGCACGTCAACGTCAATAGGAGCCCATGACTCGCTGCCATCAGCAGTCGCTGCGGGCCTCACTTCATCGACCGATGTCTCCACATCCAAAGCTTGGAAGTCGGACGAATCGGCTTCAGCCTTATCCGTCTCGACTTGAGAACGTCCACTCGGGGCACCCACATCCCATTCTTCAATAGAAGCACTAGCGTTCAAATCCTCACTAGCCTTCTCCACCGATTCGGACTCTTCCTCAAGCACAACAGCAGAGGCATCTTCGAACTCTGCAACCTCTGCTTCCTCTTCGCTAGAAACAGACAGAACTTCTGCGTCATCAGTCCGCACAAGTCCAGGATCATCATCTCCATGGGACGAAGCTGCATCGGTGGTATCCGCACTCGAAGTGTCATCCATTGCATCTACATCATTCTCCGCCTCAGGGTACGACAAGTCCAGACCCTCTTGGCGTATTTCCATCTCAACAATATCCCCCGATGCAACAGCGACGTCTTCACCGGAAGTTTCCTCAGTATCAGCAGCCGCAGCTTCGGTCGCGTCTTCGTCAGCAACAGGTGAAGTATCTTCAGCTACGACACCCGCCACTTCAGTCTCGGTAGAAACGGAGATCTCATCATCGTCACCAGCAGCGGACTCAACCTCGTCTGCCATGATGATGATATAGTCGGTCGCTGATACCTCCTCCACTTCCGATTCAGGAACAGCTATAGGCTCCTTTTTAGCACTGACCGACTCGATCTTCCCAACCGACTGGCCATCCTCAGTGGCCTCGGTCTCCTCAATCAGCTGGGACTCCTCGGACTCCAACTCACCAAGCGATTCGCCCGTCGATACGTTCTCGTCCACGTTTGCTTCCGATGGCAACGGGTGAGACTCTTGATCGACAGGCCCCGTCTCATCCTCAGCCAGAAGCGGATCCTTCTCATCAACCATCACATCAGCCTCTAGATCCTCGTCGGATGTGTTTGCTCCCCCCTCAGCTATGTCTTCCTCGGACTCCGCAACGCCAGGCACCTCGACTGAATCGAACTCCACTTCAGCATCGTTAGTCAACTGATCGTTAACCCCTTCGTCATTGGCCAATATCTCCTTCTCCACCGCCTCGTGCTCCAACGAATCCATGTGCACATCGATGTCATCCGGTGATGGCAGATCCGTCGTATCATTTTCCACGACGTCTTCCTTCACACGTTCCTTCTTCTCCGATACCTCGTCGTACCCGGCGATTTCGAGAACGGAAGACCACACGAACGAGCCCAAATCCAACGATAGGTCCACCACAGGCTTCGCGTAGCTCTCATAGAACTCCTGTGACGGAATTTGCTCCTTCACAGTCGCAATCCATGGCTCACCAAACGAGTCGGGGGAAAACGGAACCAGCCTCGCCAGATTGACGAGATCCTCACCCGACAGATTCGACAACAACGCACTCTCACGGGCCTTCCACTCGGAGCAGAAGCATGCCTCCGGGTGAGACTGGCTCACGTAGTCGCCGACGCGCTCATACGTGAACACATCCAGCTCCTTCTTCAGAGGAACACACTCTTCAGACTCCAGCTCCTGCTCTTCAACGTCAAGGGCGCGACACTCCCACACGTCCAACACCACAAAGCTGACGAAAACGGCGCCGAGCGAGAAATACAGCAGCACAGACAGCCAAAACATCAGCGAAATCGTACGGACGAAGCAGCCGCGCTTCTTGCCAGAACCCTGGTTGTCAGTGCGCGCACGGTGAGCACGCTCCAGCACCTCCAGGTTTTCTTCAAGCCGCTTCACGCTCAGCGCTCCATACTTCCCCTTCAGCAATCCCACCAGCTCGCGCTCCTTGCCTGCATACTGTTTCGCGACAATCGCCACGTTCTTCAACTTATCAGGCTGGTGCTTCTTGTACAGTTCCTTCAGCAGACCTTCGAGCGTCACAGTTGGAAGCTCAGCAACACTAGTCTTCTGGCCTTGGGCAGACGTATTGTGACGCTGACGAAGACCCATCGGTGCGGGGTTGCTGGCCTCCATCCCATTTCGCTGAGGCGGAGGAGGCTGGTTGAATTGACCAGACGACGGCTGATTCTGTTGAGTTAACGGAGGCAGCCCGTTCATAACTGGCGGACCATTCATACCGCCATTATTCGATTCATCAGTTCCTTGAGGGACTGCGAACGGTGGAGAAGGGCCACCGAAAGGAGGAATGGTGCCTCCAGAGCGACGCTGGCGAGGCGACACGCGAGCAGCACGACCCGGAGACACCTTTCCTCTTGGGCTTAGAGGGAAGATGGATCTCGGACGGGTAACGGATCCTTCTGTCACGTCTTGACCCTGCGAGTTCGCACAGTCGTTTTCCTGTGGAAGAACAAGTCGTGGAGGGACTTGAGGAGGACCAGCGCGCATGTCAGTACTGAGATCGACATTGCCCGCAGGCGCCGGTGGATGGAAGAACTGTGCATGCCGCGGATGTCCATGGCGCGCCGGCTTTGGATGATCCGACGCGGCTGTCGAGCTCGTGTTAGCCTGATCCTTAGTAGAATCGCTGCTACCAGTTGAGGTAGAAGCAGCACCGCTACCGGTTTCGAGCCGGCCCTTGAGCGACGACACCTTCGCCGCACCATATCGCTTCGTTAGCTCAGCGAAGAGCCACTTCTCGCGACCCGCATACCTCTTCCCGTACACTTTTGCCATCTTCAGCCGCTTCTTGTCGACTTCCGTGAAGAAGTCAACCAGCAACGTCTCCAGAGCCACTGGCTCTGTTAGCGCCGCCTTTGCCTCTTTCCGAGAAGGAGACGCAGGCAAAGGTTTGGAAACATCAGGGGCTGCGGGAAGCTCCAAGGGAGAAGCTTCGGGCGGTGAGTGATGGAGAACGCTGGTATCACCACAAGAAACTTCCGGCTCGGCAATAGCAACCAATTTGTCGCGTGTGTCTTGAACAGGATCGTGAGTGTGCGCAGCGGGGGCTTGATACGATTCTTCTACCGGAGCTGGAGGCAGCAAGGCTTCAGGAAAACTTTCAGCATCTAAAGTGGGGGAATAAGCCTCGTGGCTCGCCAACGTGGCAGCTGACGGAAGTGGAGATTGAGTTTCTTGCTGGCTTTGAACGTCTGGCCACTCCATTCTTTTTGCACTGCCAGTAGGAGTAGGACTCCTGTCCTCGTACGGACTTTCCTCGATAGGAGGCATCGCACCAATATGAAGCATCGCATCAAGATGCGACGGGAACTCCTCCACAAGTGACGTTTCTTCGAGTGACCGCGTAACATAAGAAGCGTCTTCCGTCTCCGTTGGATAAAAGTCCTGTGGTTGCGAAGGGGGCATTGAACCAACAGTGGACGTTGGGGCAGCGTACTGCAGCTCGAGTAACGGGCTTTCTTGCTGCTCTTCCTGTCGCTTCTCGTGACCATTTCCGTAGCCCTCGTCTTGGGCTTGTGCATGTCGTGGGGACATCAGCACCGACTTCAGTTCATAATCTTCTGTCGCTGTCGTCGCTGACTCCTGATCAGCCAACGTGGACGAGGTCACCATGGGGTCTAGTCCCGTTCCTCCGATGGTGAAGACGGGAGGCAGGTTTTTCATGGGCGTTGCACCTCCTGAAGCCCAAGGATCCCAAAGCGGGCGGTTGGGTGACCGCGGAGACATGCTCTCAAAATCGGAAGACTGTTGTTTGACAGTCTGGAGCTGGAGTGGCTGTAGAGAGGGTCGTGAAGGCTGCCTTGGTGGCGTTGAAGGCAGCAGCGCCCCCATCGTGAGCGGGAGGGGCTCTTGTGCTTGAAACGCGGGGGTCTTTCCTTCCTGGAAGGGTTTCTGCCGGCTGTTAGCCGTTGTCACTGCCCGCGTCCGTGTCTCTGTACTTGAAGCAGCCCCTCTCGGCATCGGAGACAGCTCGTCATTAATGGATATGCTGCTGCGGACTGGACTTCGCCTTCCTTTTCCGGTCTCCGCCTGCTCCAGTTTGGCTGACAGTTCTCGTATACGTTGCTCCTTCTCTTCCAGCCTCTGCTGCGCCAGTTGTCGATCTCGCTCCACCTCCTGTATCGTACGCTGCAGCTCGTTAAGTTTGGTTATGGACTGGTATAACTCATCCTCTGTGTGACGCTTGGTGGTCACCAACTCCTTGCGCAGACTGGCCTCCGAGATCTGCAGCTCGTGCAGATACGTCAGGAGGCTGTTGACACTATCACGAGTAGGCAGCAGCTTGGACACGACGAGCTCGCCGCTGCGTAGCTGGCGTCTCCTTCCAGGAGACACTTTAGTACCGTCATTAAACGTGGACGGACAGGACCGCGGCCCGTTCTTCTTCTCGTCGTACACGGGCAAACTCGCTGTATGGCTAAACACGTCCTCTGAGCTGTTGGATCGGGATCCAGAGCCCGCGCGGCTCCCTGAGAGCTCCATCCTCACCCTCTGGGCGGCGCTCAGCCCTCCGTCAGCCTCTAACAAGCCATGTGATGCTCCTTGAGGTGTTCGTGGGGGCTGTACAGATAGAGAAGTAGCACGGGCGGCTGCGGGGCCCAGAGCCGAAGGTTTAGAGACCTCTTGGTGTCTGGAAGGCGACGCCTGCTGCTTGGGCGAGGCGACAGCGGCGTCGCTGTTTGTGTTGCTATTTGTGGGGATCGAGCGCTTGCGGTGGCGGCCGTAGAGTGGGGACTGGCGCATTAACAGGCAGTAGAACGGTTAGGAGTCCGAGGGGGAAGACGTCAGCGGAGTTTGGACTAAGCGTACGTCGTGACGGCCAACCTGATCGGGTCTCCAGCTGCGTCTGGCGGTGATAGGGACGTTAAGGGCGTCGGCGGACGGGGCTTGGGTCGAGTCTGCGTTGTTGTCGCGCGCGGGCGAGTCACGTCTCTCGGAACTCTTCGGCCGCATCGCGTGCATTAGGCATTAGACGCTTTTGGCTTGGCCAGATGGTGTGGCGCACACAACTATGGATATGCTCTTGTTGAACTGGAACGAAAACAAGGGCGACGTCTGTATTACCTGGTGAAGCTTCGAGTTAGAGTATTTCCCCAGTTGAGGCACATCTGAAAAAGCCACACAACACAAGAAGGCTTCACTGCGAGTTCTGTTAAAAGCGCGTCAAAAGCGCCGTGCTAAGCCTCCTGCGACGGTGTCTTCCGCTTGAGCTTTCCCAATTGGATACCCCAGTCTCTCTCCTTCCAGGGAGATTCTGATGGGATCACGAAGTCCCTCGGCACGTTGCGATGTCCGACAAGCAGCTCGAACGTGGCCAGTAAAGGTTCAACGCGCTCTGTCCACTTCGAAGCCGGGATCGTGAGGTCACACTCGATCGCCTCCAACGAATCCATCGATCGTACAGTGTAGTCAAAGTAGCCCCCCTTTTCTCGGATGTTCGTTACGGAACTTCCAAGTTTCATGTCATGCGCTTCCACGGGCCAAGGTGCTTCTGATGGCACCACAAACACTTGCGGGACCCGACAGTGTCCGTGCACTTTGTAGAAGACTTCCCACGCAGGCAGAATGCGCTTCATCCACTCCGCTTCGTAAAACTTCCATACAAAACCCAACTCCACAAGTCGTGACTTGTCCCGGGCAACTTGGGCGGCGTAATAACCCGAGTTACGAATCCCGTCAACTCTATCCCCGAGTCTGAGACCCCTCGACTGCTCTGGCCAATTCTCATCCAACGGTACCACAAATGCTTTCGGTACACGACAATGGCCGTTCAGTTGGCGGAAAGTCTTCAATGCTGGAAAAATACGCTCACTCCACTCCCACTCAGAGGCGTCCCACACAAAGCCCAAGGCCTCTAGCTGGGTTTTGTCACGGGAAACCTGCGCAGAATACGCATCTTTACTGCGAATATTACGGACAACAGACCCGAGCTTGAGATCCCACGCCTGCTTTGGCCAAATATCATTTGACGGGACGACAAAATCGTACTGCACACGGCAATGACGATATTCTTGACAGAAAATCTTCAACGCTGGGAAAATACGCTCACTCCACTCCGACTCCGAAACGTCCCACACAAAGCCCAAGGCCAGTAGCCGAGACTTGTCCCGGGCAACTTGGGCGGCGTAATAGCCCGAGTTACGAATCCCGTCAACTGTATTCCCGAGTTTGAGACCCCTCGACTGCTCTGGCCAATTCTCATCCAGCGGTACCTCAAATGCTTTCGGTACACAGCAATGGCCGTTCAGTTGGCGGAAAACCTCGAGCGCTGGCAAAATGCGATCGCTCCACTTTGACTCAGAAGCATCCCATACAAATCCAATCGACTCGAGCTCAAGCCTGTCACGGGAAACCTGCACAGAATACGCATCTGCATTGCGAATAGTTCTGACAACAACCCCGAGCTTGAACCCCCACGCCTGCGTCGGCCATGCTTCGTTCGACGGAACAACGAACTTTGGTGGAATGCGACAGTGGCCAAACTGCTGCCAAAACGCCTTGAGACCAGGAATCACCTTCTCGCGCCAGTCGCGATCGTATATAGTCGAGTCGTGGCAGAACCTGAGACGTTCTAACTCCTTGGAATTCACTTCAGTTTGCTGAGAAAAGTCGTCTCGACTCCGAATGTTGTGTACCGTATAACCCCGGAAACGTCCCCACAGGCGTTCGGGCCACTGCGGGTCTCCCTTTGGAATGACGAAAGTACTTGGCACGTCCGTGTGGTCATTCAACTCAAAGAACCGACCAAGCGCTGGCAGGACGAATTGGTCCCATTTGTACTGAGTCCGGTCCCAGGCGAACTGCATCTCATTCAGCTCCTTCAGCTGCGTCGGATCAATCTTGTGTCCTCCCGCTCTCCACTGCTTCCGTAGCAACGCAGCGTGCTTTCCCAGTGGATACCCCCACGCTGCTCTTGGCCACGCAGCGTCTCCATAGGGAACCGTGAACACGACTGGCACCATCAGGTGCTGCTCAATCTTCAGAAACGCGAGCAATGCCGGCTTCACCGCCTCTTGCCACGCAACAGGACTGTACAAAGCAAGAGTCGTCCACGAACCATGGGCGTCGTCATTGTCGTCGTCTTTCTTCTGTAAGGAGAAGAACCGAGGGGGTTCAACGTGACGAGGAAAGGGGGAGGGGAGGATATCGACGACAGCCAAGTAAGAGGCGCGAGGAGCCGAGACAGCGGCCGCCCCCGCGCGCAGAAGGCGGCGCCGAGCCAGCATCGAGTCCCAATTACGATATACAACTACTACGTAGTACGTAGTAGTAAAATACGTAGTACTTCGAAGTACTACGTAGTAGTAATAGTAGTATTTTCGGAGCATTTCTGGAACATTACAATCGAAGTACAAAATTCATGAAACGGGAGATGGTCGTCCTCCAGTGTCCACTTGACAATTGCAGGATCACCTCGCATGCATACTAAAATTCTAACTTGTTCTCTTTAGCACCAGGGCTGCTGGCGCGCATTTTGAACGGCTAAGCACCTCACAGTTCGTCTGCCACGTGATCGCTTTCCGTCGCCACTACAGGCGCGGCTGTCTTGGCTGCCTCGAACGGTTCCACGAGCCGGGCGAGAACCTCGTTGACAGCAGACACAAGACCGCCGCTTTCCTGCTCGGTTGCGTCCTCCACTTGTGGCAGCTCCATGGTCTCCTCGTCAACAGCAACAGGCTCACTGGCAAGAAATACTTCCTCCGAGTCCTCCGCCGCATCGTTTGGCTCGTCGTTGGTCTCCTGGGCGTCAGTTGCCACTTCTTCAATGCTGTCGGAAACTGGAATTTCTTCTTCAAAAGCGACCACATCCGCTTCATCACCAGTGAAAGGGACCGCTTCATCGACAGGAACCGCAGGCTCAGTCTCGCCAGCTACCGAGGCCTCCGTGCCTTCTTCAGCAACAGAAGCCTCAATACTCGCACTGTCATCGGTGTGCTCGTCCAACTCCTCAGTAGGCTCAGGGGAAGAGCTTTCCTCTCCATCGACCGCGGTTTCTGTGGCTTCGATCGTCACAGCTTTCTCGGCTAACTCGCTGACCAGGTCTTCATCAAACGCAGGCTGCTCCACCTCCACTTCGTCAGCTTCTGCTGCATCGTCGTTGCCTGCGTCCGCATCCTCGTTCACCCCTTCGCCGACGCTCTCTTCTGCCGTCTCAATAGGAGAAGCAAACTCGTCTTCCGATGTGTCGCTGCCTTCCTCACCAGCTGTCTCCTCAACCTCGGCAGGAGCAGCCACGACATCTTCTTCGGCAACCTCCTCGAGCTCAAGAGACTCGCTCAAAGCCTCTTCCGCTAACTCCTGCTCCATTTCTTCATCACTCGAGACACCAGCAACGCCTCCCTCCAGCTCTAACTCAGGAGCTATTGCGTCGTCGGTGCTGGAGACCAAGTTGGCAACCTCCTCTTCCAAGCTCGCATCGTTATCTTCTGGTATGGGCTTCTCCTTTTCGACAGGGGCGGAGCGATCGTCACCACCCGCATCGTCGCCCGTAGAAGACTGCTCGCTTGATGAGTCGACAATATCCTCCTCGATCAGAAGATCCTCGGCGACATTGTCGCTCGAGCTGGAAGGTTGCTCAGTCTCGGCCTCTACCTCACTCGATCCTTCTTCATCTTCCAGGGCCTCGTCAGACGTGCTCACCTCCTCTTCGTTAGACGGCGTCTCCATCTCTAGCTCAATGCCCGCCGGGGTGACAACATCGTCCCCACGTCCGTCAAGCTCAGATTCTTCACTCAGCGACCCGACGTCCTCATCCGACGCCAACACTGGCTCGTCAACGTCGATGGGGACTGATGACTCGCTGTCAACACCAATCGCTGCTTCCTCGACCGAAGTTTCCACATTCAAATCTACGGAGCTGGACGACTCGGCTTCAGCATTCTCCGTCTCGACTTCAGAACTTTCGTGCAGGGCACCCACGTCCAATTCTTCAATAGAAGCGCCACCATCACTACTATCGCTAGCGGCGTTGGAATCCTCGTCAGCAACATTCTCCGCCGATTCAGCAGACTTTCCCTCCTCGGATTCTGCCACCTCCGCTTCTACTTCGCTAGAAACAGACGTCACTTCTGCGGCATCGGGCAAAGCTGCAGCAGTGGAATCCGCGCTCACGATTTCGTCCACAGCAGCCTCCTTGTCCGAGTACGACAAGTCCAGACCCTCCTGGCGCACTTCCACCTCCACAACATCCTCCGACGCAGCAGTGACGTCTTCACGAAATGTTTCCTCGGTTTCAGCACCCGCAACTTCGGTCGCGTCTTCGTCAGCAACAGGTGAAGCATCTTCAGCTACGACATCCGCAACTTCGGTCTCGGTTAAAAAGGAGGCCTCGTCATCGTCGCCACTAACGGATTCATTCTCTTCACTTGTGATGATGATAGAATCGTCAGCGGACACCTCCTCCACTTCTGTTTCAGGAACAGCAAGGGGTTCCTCTTCGGTAGTGCCAACTGACTCAGTCTCCTCAATCGACTGGGCATCCTCAACTAACTCAGTCTCCTCAATCGGCTGGGCATCCTCAACTGATTCGGTCTCCTCAATCGGTTGGGCATCCTCAATTGACTCTGTCTCCACAACCGACTGGGCATCCTCCGTCACTTCAGTCGGTTGGGCATCCTCAATTGGCTCGGTCTCTTCAGACAGCTGAGCATCCTCGGACTCCAGTTCACCAAGTGATTCACCCACGTTGTCCATATTTGCTTCCGATGCCAACATGTGAAAATCTTCATGGACAGCCGCCGCTTCCTCCTCAACTGGAACAGCATTCTCCTTCTCAGCACGAACAGCATTTGCCTCCTCCACTTGAGCAGCAGCATCCTCAACGACCTTCACATCAACCTCTGCTACAACATCAACCTCTTCAAGCTGGAGCTCCTCTTCAGATGTGCTTGCTTCCTCCTCCACTGGGACTTGCTCGGACTCCACAAAATCAGCCATCTCAACTAAATCGACTTCTGGTTCAACACCATCAGCCAAGTGATCACCAACTGATTCGTCATTGGCCAATATCTCCTTCTCCACCGCCTCGTGCTCCAACGAATCCATGTGCACATCGATGTCATCCGATGATGGCAGATCCGTCGTATCATTTTCCACGACGTCTTCCTTCACACGTTCCTTCTTCTCCGATACCTCGTCGTACCCGGCGATTTCGAGAACGGAAGACCACACGAACGAGCCCAAATCCAACGATAGGTCCACCACAGGCTTCGCGTAGCTCTCATAGAACTCCTGTGACGGCATTTGCTCCTTCACAGTCGCAATCCATGGCTCACCAAACGAGTCGGGGGAAAACGGAACCAGCCTCGCCAGATTGACGAGATCCTCACCCGACAGATTCGACAACAACGCACTCTCACGGGCCTTCCACTCGGAGCAGAAGCATGCCTCCGGGTGAGACTGGCTCACGTAGTCGCCGACGCGCTCATACGTGAACACATCCAGCTCCTTCTTCAGAGGAACACACTCTTCAGACTCCAGCTCCTGCTCTTCAACGTCAAGGGCGCGACACTCCCACACGTCCAACACCACAAAGCTGACGAAAACGGCGCCGACCGAGAAATACAGCAGCACAGACAGCCAAAACATCAGCGAAATCGTACGGACGAAGCAGCCCCGCTTCTTGCCAGAACCCTGGTTGTCAGTGCGCGCACGGTGAGCACGCTCCAGCACCTCCAGGTTTTCTTCAAGCCGCTTCACGCTCAGCGCTCCATACTTCCCCTTCAGCAATCCCACCAGCTCGCGCTCCTTGCCTGCATACTGTTTCGCGACAATCGCCACGTTCTTCAACTTATCAGGCTGGTGCTTCTTGTACAGTTCCTTCAGCAGACCTTCGAGCGTCACAGTTGGAAGCTCAGCAACACTAGTCTTCTGGCCTTGGGCAGACGTATTGTGACGCTGACGAAGACCCATCGGTGCGGCATTACTGGCCTCCGTCCCGTTCTGCTGAGGCGGAGGAGGCTGGTTGAATTGACCAGACGACGGCTGATTCTGTTGAGTTAACGGAGGCAGCCCGTTCATAACTGGCGGACCATTCATACCGCCAGATACTGCATTATTCGATTCATCAGTTCCTTGTGGGACTGAGAACGGTGGAGAAGGGCCACCGAAAGGAGGAATGGTGCCTCCAGAGCGACGCTGGCGAGGCGACACGCGAGCAGCACGACCCGGAGACACCTTTCCGCTTGGGCTTGGAGGGGCAACGGATCCTTCCGCCGCTTGTTGACCCTGTGCGTCCGCAGTCTCGTTTTCCTGTGGAAGGACAGGGACTTCGGGCGGCCTCGTGGCCATGTCGGCACTGAGATCGACGTTACTCGCAGGTGCCGTTGGATGGAAGAACTGTGCGTGGCGTGGATGACCTTGACGCGCCGGCTTCGACTGATCCGACGCGGCTGTCGAGTTCGTGTTAGACTGGACCTTTGCAGCGCTGTCGTTGCTCGTCGTTGCTGTAGCAGCAGCACCGCTACCGGTTTCGAGCCGGGCCTTGAGCGACGACACCTTCGCCGCACCATATCGCTTCGTTAGCTCAGCGAACAGCCACTTCTCGCGACCCGCATACCTCTTCCCGTACACCTTCGCCATCTTCAGCCGCTTCTTGTCAACTTCCGTGAAGAAATCCACCAGCAACGTCTCCAGAGACACTGGCTCTGCTGACGCAGCCTTTTTCTCTTTCCGAGCAGGAGAAGCAGACCGAGGTTTCGAAACAGCAGATGTCGGGGGAGGTGGTGGACCCGCAGGTGGAGCAGTGGAGATGCTAGCTGCAACTTTTTCGGTGTACGGCACTTCTTGAGACTGGGTGCTTTCGTTGAATTCCGTTGCAGTTTGGGCCGCGTCGTACTGGGATTGCTCATCTTCAACCGGAGCTGTTGGCGGCGGCAATACGGTTGGGTGCTCAGCGATGGAAGAGTTCGCACCTGCACTGCTATCCATGCCAGGTCCAACTGGTGGCGCCAAGGAGGCTGCGGCTGGTGGCGTTTCTTGTTGAGCTTGCATTCCGCTCCATTCCGTAGCATTATAATCGGCCGCACTTTCTTCAGCAGAAGCATCACTCAGTTGTTGCTGCTCAAAAGGCTTTTCTTCAGCCTGGGGCATCGTTTCGACAGGAAGCATCGGAACGGCTTGCGAAGGAGACTCCATCAGCGGGACCTCTTCTTGGCTTTGAAGACCGTACGCTTCGTTCTGCTTCTCCGACGGTACAAAATCTTGTTGCTGAGGGTAAGGTGGCGACGGCATAGCCCCCACATTAAACATTGGGGCAGGATACTGCGGTGTAAACTCCTCTGGCGCAGGAGTAGCCACCGAAGACTCTGGGTGTTCCAATTCTTGAGCAGGGGGGGCTTCCTGTGCACGTCGTGGGGACATCAGCACCGACTTGAGCTCGTACTCTCCACCAGTAGTCGTGAACGAGTTAGGCTGGGACGTCTGAGCAGCAGACACAGACGAAGCGACGACCGGGTCCAATCCCGTTGAGCCAATGGTGAACACAGGAGGGAGATTCTTCATGGGCGTTGCGCCGCCTGACGCCCACGGGTCCCACAGCGGCCGGTTCGGTGATCGAGGCGAAGCAAGGCCAAACTGAGCGGCTCGATTGCTATCTTTCGGTTGACCGGGGTGAACAGGGGGAACCGGGGCCTGTTCTTGCTGCACGAGAGGCAAGGCAGGTTGCGCAGCTGGAGCCGGAGCTGGAGGAGCGACATCGTGTGCTGCGGGTTTAAATTCCTCGATCTCTGCTTGTGGATTAATCTCCTCTGCGATGGGTGGGAGCTCATCCACAGCTGGAGCCGCAGTGGTCTTCGTTTTAGCAGCTTCGGCCCGCTTCAGTTTGGCTGCGAGGTCCCGGATAAGCTGCTCCTGTTCCTTTAGCTTTCGCTTGGCCACTTCACGGTCATGCTCCACTTCCTGCATGCTGCGCTCCAGCTCGCTCACTTTGGACAGCGACTGCGTCAGCTCCTCCTCGGTGTGCTGCTTGGTCTTCACCAGTTGCTTGCGCAGCGTGGCCTCCGACAGCTGCAGCTCCCGCACGTAGCCCATGAGGCTGTTCACGCTGGTGCGCGTGGGCAGCAGCTTGGACGCCACTAGCTCGTTGCTCCGCATTGCGCGGATCTTGTCGAGGGAGAACTGGGCCTGCTTCAAGTTGTTGAACGCTGAGGGGCACGACTGGGGCCCGTTCTTCTCCTCGTCGAAGACCGGCGGGTTCACGGCGAACACGTTCTCCGAGCTGTTGGTCCGGGAACCTGCTCGGCTGCCCGCGTGGGTCGACAGCTCCATGCGCACGCGTTGTGCGGCACTCAAACCGCCCTCATTTTCTACCATTGGCTTGCCCAGCGGCGTCTTGGGCGGCTGAACAGCCAATCCGCCGTCACTCAGAGGCGCCTGCTTCGTCTCCTGCTCAGCAGCTGGAGCTCCGAACAGTGAGGAAGCTGGTGCGAGCTCCTGCTGCGAAGACGGCGCCTCCGAGGCCCAGCTGAGCCGTGACGGCTGCTCTTGTGCGCCGACCGACTCGATCTCGCTGCCGCTCCAGCTCACATTGCTGTCTATGGACGAGGACGACGGGCGCTTGCGGTGCTTTCCATACAGCGGGGACTAAGAGTAAACAAAAAGGTAAGCATGCTGAGTTTTCTTCCTCTACGCTTCGTAGGCTACGTACGTCGTGGCGTCCGCCTACTCGTCCAGGTCTCCAGCCGCGTCTCGTGGCGCTCGTGTTGACGGGCGCACGCGCCGCCGGGAAGCCGAAAGACTGCGGTGGGGGCGGCGCGCTCTGCTCGGTGGGGGCTGTCCCAGGGGCGCCCGGCCGCGCGAAGGGCGGCGGCGCCTTCCTCTCCATACTCGGCACTTTTGGATTCTTCCTTTTTGAGGCCTTGCCACGTGCTGCCAGAGATTGGTAGTAACCTCGAAACTACCGCTACTAGTACTATAATAACGAGGGTTTCCCACTATTGTACTGGACATTATATAATACCCAAATTATGAGTCTAGTAGTGTTATATCATTATTTGTAGTACTACTATTCAGTACGAGCTTTGCGCACCGAGCACCGATTCTTCTTCAAAGCACTCTATGCGGGCAATGATGCAGTTGGTTCGGCGTTGAGTTCACCGCGCGGGGGGCGGCAATAGCAGCTTCGACACTGAGGCGGAGTTATTGTACAAAGAAGAGGTGTCGCAGCCGGCCGATGAGAGCACTGCTCCAGGCATTTTTAAACGCTAAGGCCGACGCTGCATTAGAGGAGTAGCTTGGGATTCGAGTGGAGTGGGCTTAAGTGGTAAAGAGGCAATACTACTACAAGGACGAGCTTGACGAGGAGTTCGCCAAGCTGAGCATGCGCGATCGGATACGAAAGGTTCGCGTGTGGAACGTAGAGAAACTGTGCGGAGCGTCAATATTTGCCGTTGGTTAGATCAGAATCGATTGCTAAACTAGCACGCGTCTGGCTGCGACGGGGGGGTGCCGACTGATTCCGAGTACCGAAGACGAAAAACGAGTCCACGATCTGATTTTAACACCGAACCTTCCGTTGGCCTCCGCTGACTTTCCTACAGCGAGGAGACTGACAGCCACCAGGGGAGTGCATGTCCATCGGTCTTTGCTCCCAGCTGTTCGTGTACTCGGCATTCTGCCATACCGAGTCAACTGTCCTCGATACTCGTCCTTTTTCAGTAATACTGCGTTTGCTTCGGTATTACTCGGGTTTCCGTCTTCTGTACTCGGAATCAATCTCTTTTCCTGCGACGGGGCACCTCGACGGCTTTCCAAGAACGGGTGTTTTTGGCGGGGGTCGGTCGGAAATGAGCCCGATGCGCACACGGATGGAAATGAACGGGTCCAGCACTGCGTCACAACCACCTTGAGATCATGCGAATGGAGGAAAGTAGCGAGAGCTGCGCCAGGCGCCTGTCAGGTTTCGATAGTACTAATATAGTAGGACTAGTAGTATTCAAAGTTATCATCGTTGTCCCACACCGTTACTACTAGTACTACTATTATAGTAGTCATAGTAGTATTCTTACTGAAGGACTTGCCAACATTACCGCTTATTCATATAACACATTTTGGTGTCCACTACACCACTCTTCTTTTCGCGCGAGTGCAACTCCCGCCAAAAAACCTTCGAACATGGGCCGAGCCAAGCGCAAGTCCATCACGCAGGTGTCCATCGAGTCCTTCGTGGGCGCGGGTGCCACGGCTGTGGCCGAGGACGTGCAGTTCAAGGTGCCTTTCCTGCCGCTGACGGCGCCTACGGAGCCCACGCCCGCGGCCTTCCGCATCCCGCTGTACGAGCACCAGCAGCGCTCGCTGCACCGCATGCTGCAGATCGAGGCGCGCGACGAGAGCGTGGCACGCTTCAACTTCGGCGTGCTGGATTATTACTCCACGGGCGGCTGCCTGGCCGACGCCATCGGCATGGGCAAGACGGCCACCATGCTGGCGCTCATCGCCGGCGAGCCGCGCGACTACGCGGCCGGAGCCAATCTGCTCGTCGCGCCGTCGCACCTGCTGGCCCAGTGGAAGCTCGAGGTGGGCAAGTTCGTCAAGGCTGGAGAGATCGACGTGGTGCTGGGGCTACGTCAGTACATGGAGCTGGTAGAGAACCCGGCGGCCAGAGCTGACATCTCCAACCGCATGCTGGTGCTCGTCGGCGTGGAAGAAGCCGTTAAGTCAAGGCACCACCTCTACAAGTACGGCCAGGTGTTCCCCATGGAGATGACCAACTTGAGGGGCAAGATCAAGCCGCTGCCGGTGGAGCCCATTCAGATGCAGGAGTACGAGGAGGCGGCCAAGTTCGTGCACAAGGCCTACTGCGGCCCGCTCTGGATCACGCCGCTGCATCTGCCGCACAAGCCGTGGAGGCGCGTGGTCTTCGAAGAAGTTCAGGACCTGGTGCTGCCCGGCAAGGCTGCGAGGGACTGCTTCATCCAGCTCACGCACCGCTGCATGAACGTGTGGTTGATCACCGCCACGCCGTTCCCCGGGAAGGCCGAGTCAATGTACGCCAACAATCAGCTGCTGGGGTTCAAGAGGCTGCGGTTACTGCCGAACGACCCGGCGTTCGATGAGATCAAGAGGAAGCTGTATCTCCGCAATTGTGCCCAAGTCAAGCAACAAGCCATCACGGACAAGATCAAGGTGGACGAGACGTACATCCCTGTAAAGCTGCACCCCAAGGAGCTGATCATGTACCGGTTTGAGCGCGTGCTGGCAGCGAAGCAGTCCGAGTTCGACCTGTTCGCCCTCGGGGATGTGGACGTGCTGACAGCAGGGGGGGAGGAGGGTTTGGCCGATACGGTCGCTCCAGAGGAGCCCGTCTTTAGCAGTTCGGGGTTGAACTCAGCCTGGTCCAAGCAGTACAAGAGTGCCCGACAGTGTTGCGTGCACGTGGGCATCTCCGATCGGATCCTGGAGCGCGAACGTGGTGGCAAGCAAGCCGGTGGCGCGTCGGACAGCACAGCACCGCCGCTTGTCAAAGTGAAGAATCCCAGCGAAGTGTACCGCGACGAGACCTATCATTTGAATAGGCAGCTGGCTGTGGCGACAAAGCGCAAGAAGGAAGTGGAGGTGATGGAGGCTGCCACGCGCAACACTGTCGAGATTTGTCGTGCGATTCGCTTGAACACGTACGCCAGTGTCAAGGACTGCTTCGGCGACATGGAAGGGTCCGGCCTCGGGAAGTTTTTTGACGAGACCGGGGAGACCCCAGCAGGCTTCCGCATGCTGTACAAACACTACCCGTTCGGCGACGACATGCCCGAGCCGACCGAACTGCTCTTTTATCACGAGAACGAGATCGAAGACTACATCCTCAAGTACTTCAACACGATGGATAAAGTCGAGAAGCTCGCCAAGACCATGGAAACCACGCTGAACGAGCGGTGTCCGCGTGCCCGTGCCGTCGTCGACGAGCAGCTGAATCAGGTGACCGAGTGCGTGGCTCTCCTCAGCTCGAAAACCGTTCACGAAGATGCGGCCATCGCAGCAATGCCGGCTTACGGCAGCAAAATCTCGGCGCTGGTGCAGTATTTGAGCCGCTTGCTGACGATCAAGGTTGTGGTTTTCACCATGTGGGATCGAGCGCTGCGAGTTGTGGACAAGGCGCTTCGTCTCGCCAACATCACGAGCGCCGTGTTCCTTCAGCACCAGTCGAGCGAGACCAAGTCTGCCCACGTTGCCTCCTTCCACAGCGGCGACATCCAGGTCCTCATCCTCAACTCGCTCACGAGCGCCTCCGGGATCAACTTGCAGGTGGCCTCGCACGTCTTGTTTCTTGACCCTGTAGGCTTCAGTCCCATGCAGGCCAGCACACTGGAGCAGCAGGCTATCGGTCGCGTGCTGCGTATGGGGCAGACAAACGAGGTGGTGACGGTTGTTCGCTTCGTCGCCGAGGACACGATGGAGGCGACGCTGTACGACGACATCCACCAAGCCACGACGAAGGCCGTCGCCGACGACGACACGTTCTTCGACGGCGAGCGCGAGGACGCGTACGTGTGCAGCGACTTCGCCGCGCCAGTGCGACGAGTTGTGCGCATGTTTGCTTCGCCCGACGATGGCGCCCCAGCCGAAGACGAGGAGATCCAGATCGAGGGCGCCATGTCCATCGAGGAGGCCATCACGCACCGCGTCGAGCAGGCTCAAGCTGAAGGCGAGGTGTTCGACCTCACGGGGGACGCGTCGGTGGATCTCGAGCAGCAGCTGGCTGCCGCTCGTGAGCACGACGCCGCGCAGCCACAGCGAAAGAAGCGCCGCACGCGCGTGAGCTCGAGCAACGAGGCTCCTTCTATCGCTGTCGCCTATGGGAAAGCTCTCGTCAAGAACGAGAAGCAGCGTGCCGGACGGTGAGGAAGTGACGCCTGCATGTTAACGTTATGATGCATAGCTCTAGGAGACTCGGTCGATCTTCTGCATTGTCTTGTCCGTCGTGACGTTTCTTGTCTAGCTACGTCATCGAATCTGCCACGTCTTGCCATCTGGTGCTTGGTGAAAAGATCCACGAGATCGATAGACATGAGTGAGAACAATGGGATACGCCAGGAAACGAGAAGAAGAAGAAGGAGGAGGGTAAAAAGCATCCGTTTAATTATCGAGGTGGAGCAGGCGCGTCCGCGTCCAGTCAGTCGGCCAGGTCCGGCCGCTGCGCTGTACTTGTGCCACGGGCGCCGTCGCTCGTCACGCCGCAATCAACTACGCAGCTCAGGGGAGGATCCCCCTACAAAGAGGAAGGGTCCGTTCCGTTGCTTGCACCGCTTACAGCTCACCGCAGTCGGCGACGACGACGGGCTGCTTGGTCTGGCCCGACTGCGAGCCCACCCTCTCGATGTTCTTGACGACGTCCATGCCGTCCACGACGCGGCCGAAGACGACGTGCTTGCCGTCCAGCCACGAGGTCTCGACCGTGCAGACGAAGAACTGCGAGCCGTTCGTGTTGGGGCCGGCGTTGGCCATGGACAAGATGCCCTCGCCCTTGTGCTTCAGCAGGAAGTTCTCGTCCGGGAACTTCTCGCCGTAGATGGACTCGCCGCCCGTACCGTTGCCGCGCGTGAAGTCGCCGCCCTGGCACATGAAGTTGGGGATCACGCGGTGGAAGGCGCTGCCCTTGTAGTGCAGCGGCTTGCCCGAGCGGCCCAGGCCCTTCTCGCCCGTGCAAAGCGCGCGGAAGTTCTCGGCCGTCTTAGGCACCTTGTCGGCGAACAGCTCGAACGTGATGCGGCCGGCGGGCTGGCCACCGACGGTCATGTCAAAGAACACCTGCGGGTTCGGCATCTTGCTAGGGTAGATAGATCTCTTGGGGGGCTTGCGGGAGAATACGCGAGTGGCTTCGGTATCTTCGGCTTCGGGGGAGTAAAATGAGCTCGCTACGGTTACGGTCCGATGAAATGGGCTCACTTCACGGTTAAATTAACCGCGCTTTTAGTTGTTTTTGGGAGGAGAACCCATTCTATAAATATAGATGAGACTATTTCTCAAAAGGGAAAAAGATCCACGCTTCTGCTCAGGGATTGATAGTAACTTCGATGTGTAGTATTATATAACTACCAAAACTACTACTACCAAACCCCTATATTAACTAGTTGTTTGACTCGAACAAAAGCATCTGCTACTATAGTCGCTAGTCATTTTCTGATCCACTAGTAATATTCAAACTACTATCTGATTACTAGAAGGAACTGGCTGGCGAATTTCTCTTTTGATTAACGCACCTGGTTCAATGGCTCTGAAGAACTATGCTGACCGAGGTTCTTGCTCACCGCGGAAGGCTATATGAGACTGCGCCAAACAAAATCATGCTAAGGTAAACGGCCAGTTTAAGTCGCAGAACAACGACTGATGTTTAAGAGCCAATAACTTTTGATGGAGATCGAGCTTAAGAGTTTCACGCACCGTTTTGAAATCTCCGCCGCTTCCCCTATTTTCAGTTGTGTTTACGTTGGTAAACACACATGGTTTAGCTCGGCGCACTTGATCAAAGAAAACCCTTCGTATAGGCCACGAAATCAGTTTAAGTCGGCAATTTGACTTGAATAAACTATTAATTGAGACCCGAGCTGCTCGGAGCTCCCGCACGATATCCAAATATAGCCAATCAAAAAGCTATATTTTCAAATTACCTGATTTCATTGGCTCGCCTTAAACTGGTGCAGCCGACTTAAACTGGCCGTTTACCTTATTGAACATTTTTGCGTTTTCGAGATAAACGGCTGGGAAGGGGGCACCTCACTTTTCGCACTTAAATGAATTTTGTCTGGAGAGAGGTTTTCTCAAAATTTATAAATTTGAATTGGGTGTATTGGCACCGAAGCATGAAGGGGCTTGCAGCATTTGCCACCACTGGGGGAGACCAGGCCGCCGACGCCGCTACTGGACGAGACGCTAGCAGCTCCAGTGTCTACAGCAGTGACAATAGTGCAGACAGCAGCTGGGAGCCTAACCCGGAAGATGCAAGCCCTGCTGAAGACGAGGACGGGCACGAAGATGATCAATGCTGGGATGAAGGCATGTATACAAGCCTCATTTTGACTGACGGCGACTTAGAGCAAAGGTTACTCGTCTGATTCAAGACAATGCTTGCAAGAAGAGGTGCCTAGAGGGGAAGGCAGCTGAACTGGAACGTTTCCTGTGCTCGCTGTCCCAGATGACTGGTGGCGAGCGGAAGCAGATTATTATGACAACGCTAGCTGTGCTCAAGGAGACGGATATTGTGCAGCGCCATCGTGGCTACGGTCTACGTACTGGAGCAGAATCACTACTACCTTCCTCTCGTCGGGCATGTCTGTCGTGCGGCTTGGTGCGCGGCGTACGGGGTATCAACTCCAACGGTAACACGTTTCAGGAACCGCATCAACGATGGAATCTTCTCCGTGAAGGCACACGGCAATCAGCTGAGCCAGAACGCTTCACGTCAAAAGGCATCTGCAAAGAGAAAGAAGCTCGAAAGAGAAGCAGCACCGAAGCGTGATCCACCAAGTAAAGCTGCAGCGATCAGTGCCGAGAATACTGCCGAGGTAATGCAAAACCAAGCAACATACGGCAGAAGGAGATTGCAGTGGTCACGAGGAAGCAACTATGGCGAAGGAGACGTCACACGTGAAGAAAAAATCACGAAAGGAAACTTCGTGACAGCTGTGATTTCCGGGGCCCGGGCGGTGCTTTGTTCTCGGCAAATCAAAATGATTATTGTATCCGTCGCTACCAAATTCCGAAATACGCACCTTGATTTTTGGTTTTCAGAAATTGGTGCTGATAAAACTGCGGCTAAATCTGGCAATAAACCGAACTAGGGCCTCTGAATAGGCGCAATCGCTCCGCATGATCTGATTACCCATAGACGAACAATAAAAAATCGTGTTTGGCCAGATCGCGAGGCAACACTTTTCAAGACACCCTCACTCAGGGATGACTGAGTGGGTTTTTGTGCTGGGGGCTCAACTTGTAGCTGAGACTCTCCTCTTTGCGATGGTGTGCCCAGTTCATAACTTCCTAAATGGTTAACTAGCATTCTTTCGTTTCGCACAGTCTCACATGCTGCAGTGAGCGGTATTTGGATGTGCCTTTCGTCTCCTGCTCGTCTTCGACATCATGAAGTGCGCCAGCCCCGACTGGTCATGTGAAGAGCTCACGGCGAATGGCAGGTCCCGATTCCCGTCTATTGAGGCGTTAGTCCGTGTCTGATTGGGAAGAGCGCCTTCCAACGCGCTTCAGGAACGCGTGTTTTCGACTGGCAGACTGGTAATGAGCGACCAGCGTACGCGGACGGATAACCATCGCGCTGAGATGCAGGTGCTATTAAGCACAATCGAAAGGAAATCCGCCGCATGAAGACTGATTAAGGCAAAACTGTCTGCTCGGCGTCAGGTTCGACTGCGAACATTATGCTAGTGTAGTTTCACAAAGCTGTTCGGGCATTGCATCGAGGGACAGCATCCGAACCCGCTAGTATTTCTACATACAAATTACCGTCTTTACTATCGATAATTGTATTCGTCAATGCCCGCATCTAGCCAACTTCAGCATGGTGGTGATGATGCCGATAAACAGGGCGTGGTGCAGCTCGTCGGGATCGCTTTCTCCGAGCCGCGTGCCTCGCCGCTCAACACGGCGAGCAGCCACTCGGCCCTAACGCGATCCGTGGCGTAGACCACACATTACAATAATCGATTAGATGATCGATAGTAATAACAAACTATTATAGTAGTTTGTTATTACTGTCGATAATTCAAAGCTAATACTAGAGTAGCAGTTTGAACGACGGTACTAGCGAACTACTATAGTAATACTGATGAAAATCGTTCTACTATCAATCCCTGCAGCTCTCCACTTCAACGTGATCCCCCAATCGCAGCCACACATTCTTGGCCGATGCAGACTCCACCGACGCGAGGAATTGACCGAAGAAGATGCTGCTGCGCTGTCGCCGGAAGCTGGCCAGCGCCTGCAGTGGCTGCCTGTGAGAGAGTCCCGTGCGTGGGTCCACGTTCACCACGCGGCAGCGGCTGCACGGGCCCGTGACGGCGAAGGCTCCGCGGCCGATGCGCACTCGATGCCACTTGTCCTCCTCGAAGGACTCGCAGCCGTCCACTATTAGGTTGGCGCGGAACGCGTCCTCGCTCACGTCTGTCAAGGTGCCGTCGACCGAGCGCAGCACTGCGTTAAAGTGCGCGACGCTCTGGCGCGAGAGCAGCAGGTACTGCGCCTGGTTGGCGAACCCGATCGGCGGGCGGCTATCGGACGTTTCGGGCTGTTGGTTTCCCGCTGCATCTCTCTTGGTTGAGGTGGGTCGAGAGGCGCGGAGGTGGTTGCTGGACACCCGCACGAGCGCGCACTGCCGACCGAGGCACGAGCTGAGCCATCGCGAGACGTCCGCGTCCACGTCGCGGCCCTTGCACACGTCGGTGCAGACGCGCATACTGCGAGGGCTGTCTTCGTCTTGCTGCTTTGCGGACGAGACATCGGCACGCAGAGGGATCGTGAACGACGCCGGAAGTGGTCCAGATTCGGAAGACGACTGCGTTGCTGCTGAAAACGGATCCTCCACGTGTTCCGGTGGTTGGTAAGAAATCGCCAGCGTTTCCCGCCCGAGATCGATCACCGGGTGCAAGAAGCACAGCTCTGGCACGGTTTTCAGCGTCAGTGCGCTGCCTGTCGACACGTCCACGATCGCGAACTCGCGGTCGAACAGAAGCCCCCTCGACCCGATCGGCCACGCATTGACGGCCATCCCCGCGCACGATTTGATCGGGAACAGCGTGATTTTGCAGAGATGAGGGCCTTTAGACGGAGAGCAGCAGGCAGCAGCCGTCGACACCGAGCTCGCTGTCGATTCTGCTGGTGCCGTTCTGCTTACGAAGTATTTGGCCGCGAATTCCACGAAAGCCTCAACGTCTTCAAACGTCGACATGTACCCCAGCGACAACCGTATTGCGCCTGTAGGCAGCCCATTCACCACGTCGATGCTGTCCCCGCAGACGTGGCCAGCCTCGATGTTCGACATCAAGTCGGACTCCTTCAAGCCAAGGTAGTGCTGGCACGCGCCTGGATTGCAGAAGCAGCCTGTCCGCAAGTGGATGTCGTGGATCTCCGCGAGCTTCTGGACTTCGCTGTATCCGACATAGCTGCTATCTGAGCGAAGAAAGTTGCACGCGACGATCGGTCCCTGCCGTTCCTGCTCGGCATTACCATAGATCTCGCAGATAGGACGGCCGTTCCAGTGCTTCATAGCAGTGAGCTTGTCGACGAGCAGCGCTCTCAGTGTCGCAGTGTGGGCTGAAATGCTCGCCAAGCCTAACTTTCCCACCTGCTCGATCCCGTGACGCACAGCAAGGATCGATAGGAACGACTGCGTGCCGTCGGCAAAACGAGAACTGGCGTCGCCGCTGTCATCTGGGCCGCGCGGAACGGCGTAGTTCCTGCTGGCCAAGACGCTTTGCACAGTGCCGCCGCCATGGTACGTCTTCTTCAACAACGACAGCGCCGATTTTCTAACGAGCAAGGCTCCGAGCCCCGTTGGATACCCGAAGATCTTGTAAAACGAAAGCACAACGAAGTCCGGATGGTGCGTGGAGAGGTCAAGTCGGTGGCTTGCCACGTACTTGGCAGCATCCACGAGCACGAGCCATCTCGAAGAAGCCGAGCTCTTCCATCGTCCAGCACGAATGTGATCCACGAGACCGAGCGAATGCCTCACGCCGCTGAAGTTGTCTTCAAGAGGGTATGCGAACAGACTCATGGACGTGGTCTCCGACGGCTCCGTTGGCTTGAGGCAAGCATCCCCACCACTCTCCAGCTGCTCCAGCTCGTCCAGCCCGACGCAGTCGATCGCTGATCCCTGCGCCGCCGCATACCCGCGGATCCCGAGCACGCTGGTGTGTGAGTCCATGGAATGAGCGAATCTGCTTCCCTCGCTCCACGGGAAGCTCTCCCCAACGAGCTTGAGCGCCGCCGTCGTGCCCGACGTGAAGATCAGTGCGTACTCCTCCTCGCTCGCCGAGAAGAACGACAGCACCTGGCGGCGCACACTCGCGATCTTGGCGGTGGTCGACTCGACGTGTGCAGTGCCCACGGCGCTGTGCGGATTGGTGAACAGTCCGCCGTGCAGCTCTCGGAACGCCGCGTCCAACTGAGCCGTCGAGTACATCGTCGCGCCCGCGTGGTCCAAGTACACGCTGCCCTGCAGCTGCGGGAACTCGGTGGCGCGCATCTCGTCGACCAGCAGTCCGCCGTACCCGTACGCGCCGCCACTCTCCGCCACGAACGCCGCCTTGGCCGCGCTCATATTCCCAGCCGTGTCTCCGGTGCAGTGCGCACTTGGGTGGCAGAAAGAGGAATGACGCGACGATTCGTGAATGTTAAAAAACCCATCTCCCCACAGACGTCCATATCAACTTCAACGTGGACACCTGATTGACCGACGCGGACAACGTGTCCACCAACAACTGGGCAGTGAATTTGCATTCAACGGGCTTTAACAGCTGCACTATGCTATGCTGGTCATGGCCGGCCAAGCCGGTAGACCGCCGGGATCGACGGCCGCGAGAGCTGGATGGTCTTGAGCTTCTCGCTGAGGTCGTCCTCCTCGACGCTGTCGCGCTCGGGCCCCGAGCTCGTGGCCGACGAGTACGCGGAGGTCTGCTTCTCGCCGGCCGGGCCAGGCACCGAGGAGGCCAGCATCGTCACCACGGGCTTGGTCGGGAGTGACGGAGTGAAGCCTGTGGACGGTTGACCGTCTGCGACCAGGGCGAACGGCGGAGGCGGGTGTTTGTTGCTGATGTCACTGGGAGGCAGCAGCTTGAGCGCGTCCTGCTCCAGCTCCTTCGCCACCATGCCCTTGAAGAGCTGCTCAGCTCGACTGTCTACGACGCTCCGGTCGACCTCCTCCGGAATGGTGAAGTCGGTCGCGTCGGCATTCTTGGCGTAGAAGTTGTGCATGACCTGCCGCACCATTTCCAGCTCGCCGTTGAGCATCGTGTCCCGCTCGCTCTCGTACTTGGCGAAGACGCGATAGAGGTCGAACGTCACGGTCTGCAGTGCCACCCGCGCCTTGTGCAGCTTCTGCTCGTTGCGCTCTAGTCGCTGCGGAGAAGAGCCGGCGTCCTTGCGACCCCGCATCTTGCTTAGCTTCTGTTCGTACCTGTCGAACTCGAGCTTGACGTCCTTGCGGTGCGAGATCTGCGACTGCACCGACTTCATGGCGTTAATGTGGATCTCCAAGAAGCGCAGCGCTCCCGACAGCACGGCATCCTGTAGACCAACAACCAGTACACAGTGAGTAACAAGCCCCATCTCTCCCTGCAGTCGCCATGCAGCGCACCGCGTTGAAGAAGTGGTTCTTGGCCTCCTTGGTCTCGTTGATGGCGCACATGGCGTGGCGGAACTTCTCGGCGTCGGCTCCTTTGCCCACCGCGTCCACACTCACAACGCACCACACATCTGCGCCAAGACTCGCACACGCGGAGCAGTAGACGGGCAGCGCCGTGGTGCGGTAGTGCTGGAGGCTCTTGCGGATGTCCAGCAGCTTCTGCAGCAGCCCCAGGAACCGCTGCTCGTGCTGCTCGTACACGTCGTCGGGGGATGCCAATTGCTGCTCCGTCATACACAGAGATAACACCTCAACGTCACGTACGGCTCTCTATTGAACCGAAGCCTGAAGAGACCTACAACCGCTCACCTTGTGGACTCGACACATGATCTGGTACTGCAGCTTGCGCTTGTGCTGCTGCCAGCGCAGCCGCCGACCCCGCAGCAAGTTGGCCACGCCGTGCGGCTTGTCCGGCCTCATCTTCTCGCTCTCCGTCTGCTGCGTCTCGAATGAAGCGATGGATCGGCGCATATTAATACGCAGATGCTCGTCCTCAGCCTCATAAGACCCGAGCCATTTACGGCTGGCTTCAACTTGCCGCTGGCCTATATTTTGGAAATACGCGCGAAAATTTGAATTCATAGTACTGTATCCTGCATCTTCTACGTTAGTTTCTCTTGTTCATTTGATTTCAGTATGCAACGAGGCAAACCACCTTAGGATATCAAGTACCCCGTTCTGTTGTCTGGTCGCGAAGCATCAATCGGCTCGACGAGCCAACTGCAGCCATGGCGGACGTGAACGACCCGGGCCGGAAGCGCAAGCGCCAGCGCCGCAAGCACCGCAGGGGCAAGCAGCAGTCGCCGCAGACGCAGCAGGGCCACTATGCCGACCCGCTCTCGCCCATCGCCTCCACGCCCATGAAGAAGCAGCACACCAAGGCAGCAGGTGCTTAATTAAACAGCAGCAACTTCAGGGCCATGCACTAAGCGTAACCGTTCGTACTTAACCGCAGAGAACACCAAGTCCATCAAGGCCAAACCCGCGCCGTCCGATGCGCGTGACACGAACGAGCCCAAGTCCAAGGAGGAGGAGAAGTTCTTCTCGCCCAGGAAGCTGCTCAAGGAGTACGACGAGGAGAAATCCAAGAAGAAGGCGCGCACCAAGCTTAACTACGACTCAACGTCGTCCTCGTCGCATGACCAACATGAGGAGAAGCACGAGGAGGAGGAAACCTCGGCCAGTGCCAGTGAGGATGCCAATGACGAGCTCTTCTCGCCTGCGCTCAAGCCGCCGAGAGCGTCGCGGTCCACGAGCGCCTCCCCTCCGAACGGTCGAGTGAGACTCGAGACCAAGTTCGCGACGACTGCGCAGTCGGACGAGGCGATGGACGAGGGGGACATCGCAGTGGACGAGACGGTTGAGACAGTGGATGCAGAGGAACAGGAGGAGGAAGACGCCACCCCTCTTGAGCAAGAGTTCAACCCGTATGTTGCGACGGATCAGTTGTGGTTGAAGCCAGAGTTTGGATACTAACGCCATGGCGCTGCTACAGGTTCTACTTCATGAAGACGCTGCCGAAATACGAGGATATCGTCGCTGACAAGCGACCCATTTCGCTACCGGAGCGATCACGCAACACGCCCAAGATCTGTTTGGTACGCATGAGTGGCCGTTTGTACTCTGGTGCGATTTGGCTAACACAGTGTACTTTACGAACTTACGGACCAAACAGGTGCTAGACTTGGACGAGACCCTGGTGCACTGCAGCGTCGAAGAAGTGAAGAACCCGCACATGCAGTTCCCGGTATGCTTGGTGTGCCCACGGCTCATAGACGTCGACCCTGACGATTTCTTTCTTGTCTTTGGTACAGGTTACGTTTAACGGCGTAGAGTACACAGTCAACGTGAAGAAGCGTCCGCACATGGAGTACTTCCTCAAGCGCGTGTCCAAGCTCTTCGAGATCGTGGTGTTCACCGCCTCTCACAAGGTATACGCCGAGAAGCTGATGAACATGCTGGACCCGCACCGCAACCTCATCAAGTAAGTACTCCGTTGTACACTCGTTTTGGATGCTAATGGCGAAAGACTCATCTGTGCGCTCGTCTCGTTGCTGCAGACACCGACTGTACCGAGAAGACTGCCTTGACGTCTTCGGCAACTACCTGAAGGACCTGAATGTCCTCGGACGGGACCTGTCGAAGGTCGTGCTGGTGGACAACTCGCCCCACGCCTTCGGGTACCAGGTGAACAATGGCATCCCCATCGAAACGTGGTACGAGGACGAGGCGGACGCCGAGCTGCTGAACCTGCTGCCTTTCCTAGAGAGTCTCCTGGACGTCGACGACGTGCGGCCGGTCGTGGAGCAGCAGTTCCAGATCCAGAAGCTCATCGACGCCACGCCCGACGAGATCGTATGAGGATTCTCCAATAGTGCGTGCCATAGAAGAGATGGCGCAGTTCAGGCAAAACACGTTGTTGCAGTTCTACCTTTTTGTTGCCTTTTTGCCTGCCACTTCAACTCCTCCGTGATTGGTCGAAATACCGTATGACACAATTACTATTTTTTCGCATCAATTCCTCGACGGCATGGCGTCCTACAGCTTCGGCGAGTCTCCGTCCTCGGTGCGTGGGCCCCAGCCTCTTACCTCCAACACCTCCAGCCCCTCTAACGAAGCCCCAATGCCTTCGTATTACATTGTACCAGACACCGTACCAAGCTCCTCCGCCGCTGCAGCTCAACAGAGTACGCACTGCGCTAGTCCAGAATGTCACAAAATTCTCTATTGACTGATAATGCTCTACAGGAGATCAAACTCTGGGCCGACACCAAGGACCGCCGCAAGTACGAGGATCTTGCTGACCTGTTCGCCATCTTCAAGACCACGGAGCACCTGGAAGCCGCCTACGTCCGCGACGCCATCACGCCCGAAGAGGTTGGCACTTACTGAGTTCAAGTGAACGACTTGGCGTGGGCACTCACTGTTGCCATTGTTGTGGGTTCGTAGTACACGGAGGCCTGTACGAAGCTCATTTCGCAGTACAAGACGGCGGAGACGGCGCTGCGACTCGGAGGCTTCATCGTCAGCGTCGAGGCCTTCATCTCGGAGTACCGGTTGGACTGTCCCCGCGCGCTGGAGCGGCTCGTGCGCATCGGCGTGCCGGCCACGGTGGTGCACAACACGACCAACCGCAAGACGGACTCGGTCAATGTCGCCCAGACCGTGCAGAACTTCATCACGCTCATGGACGTGCTCAAGCTCAACATCCGCGCCGTGGACGAGATCCAGCCGCTGCTGAGCGAGATGATGAGTTCGTTGACGATGGTCAGCGGCCTCCCACCCGACTCCGCCGGCCGCGACAAGATCGAGGCCTGGCTGCGCACTATGAACGCCATGCGCGCGTCAGAGGAATTGGACGAGGAACAAGCGCGGCAGTTGAGCTTCGATCTCGAGCGAGCGTACTCGTCCTTCATGGCGTTCCTGAACAAGTAGAGCACCCTGGTGTTATTATCTACAACATCAGTATACATCAGTATACATTAGGCTTGCTTTGGGGAATGGTCAGAGACCGTGGAATTTTTTTTATTGTGACGTTACTTGGTTCTCCATTTTTCTTGTTTTCTTGATTTTCTATAAAAACAAAACAAAATATGACGCTCACACGCATCAAAATCGAAGATGCCGGCAGCTCTCGAGCTGCAGAGCATACTTGGTGCGTGCCTCGCGTCGATCCAGCAATCAAATATTAGCAGCAAAAGATGGGCTCTTCTTCGGGCTCCCACTCGGGGCAGTTCGGGGTCGAAACCTTCTCTCCATTCACCAGCGAGGTGCAGCGAGCCATAGCAGCGTCGAGTTCCAACCGCATCACGTCCAGTTCATCCAGCATCGTGCGGAGCTCAGCGTTGCCAGCAAACTTACTACGCAGCGAGTTGAAGGAGATGAGCTTGCTCTCCGGCTTGGAGATCGGCTCCAGCGCAATGTCCAGGAGGAAGTTGGGCTCCATGGCGTTGGTGGGAGGCTCCACCAACGGCGTCTGGGGTACTATCGACGGCGACAAGGGTGGGAACTCCTCCATCGAGAGCGCGAGGCTTTCAAGCTCGCGTTCCATCTCCAGCTCCTGCTCCTGCTCGATTTCGCGCTCCATCTCCTGGTCCTCCAAGTCCATCGCCGAGTCGCCTTCTGGGCTCAGGTACAGCAGCACCTTCCGCGTGACAACCAGCTCTCGCTCTTCGGCCGGTGCGGCACGAGCCACTTCCACCAAAGGCTTCTGCGTCGGGAACACAGGCAGCGACGCCGCAACAGGCACGGCAGCAGCAGTAGGAGCGACCTCAATAGGCTTGGGTACCGGTAACTCGACCACAGGCTCTGCCTTGGGCAACACTGCCGGGAGGACAATCTTTGGCTCGGCCTTGGGGAGAACGGCGGACAGCTGAATTTCCTTCTTCAAGGTAACCTGCGGCATCGGAGGCTCGGGCTTTGTCCGCTGTTGCTGCGGCTTCGTGGGCTGCGCCTCCTGCTTCGCCAACGTCTTGGACTGCACCGGCGCCGCTTTCACCTGCGATTTCTTCTTCTTCTTATCCTGCGTCGTCTTCCCCGGCGTCGGTTGCTGCACTTTCGGCTTCAATGGAAGCAGCGGCCGACTACGCAGCACCTGCTTGGGCTCCGAATGGGCTCTGGGCTTCTCCATCAACAGCTCGTCCGTCGCTTCCACGGCGATCGAGTTAATCGCCGGCAAGGGCTTCATGGCCACGCGGTTCAGCGTCGTCTTCCTGTTTTGCTCGCTCTTGACAGCCGCCTGTTGCTGCAGCGCCATAGTCGCCACCACGTTCTGCGGCGTGGGGCTGGTCGGCACCACGGCGATCTGCAGCTCCTTGGGGTGCGCGTGCTGGTACTCCTGGCTCTGTGCGATGGACAGCGTCAGCGAGTAGTCGAGCACGCTACGTCGCAGCGCCAGCACTTGGCTGATGGCCTGCTTGACCCCCAGTCCCTGGGCGCTGCCCTTGGCGTCGCTGTGTCGCAACAGCGCAAGCCCCAGCGCCGCCAGCACAACGGAGCAGAGGAGCAGCGCGCCGCCGAACACGAAGCCGCCTAGCGCCAGCGCTGCTACGAGCTGCAGCACGCCCACGGCCGTCACGAGGCCGCCCACGCGGAAGGTCGGCGCCTCGCCGTACACATCGTCCGTGAGCGCGTACGGGTCGCGGATCTGCTGCCTCAGACGTCGCTGCGTCTTGGTACTCGCGCGCTGTCGCATGGCAATGGAGACGGAGGCAGGAAAAGAGCCCCGAGAAGGAAAATATAGTAAGTTGCCTTCTGTCTTGGTCGAGTCTCTTCTTGTCTGCTTGGTTCAGTCTGCCCTGGTGGTTGCTGTGTGCTTTTTGAGTTGTTTGATACTAGCAGCGAGCGTGGTGTGGACGTCGCTGACTAGTGGGAAGGCGCTGCAGTTGGTCGAGAGCTTCCTGGTTAGTGTCTGCTTCGAGTCCTCCGGCCCAATTCCCCCACTGACGATAGCAGCGTGCGCCAAGAGCTATCGTCCGTCGTGGCGAGTCCGTTTCTTTCACTGATGGACCGTCGCTGGCGCATCAAATGTAATCTGACAGGTATTTATTTGCTGCTAAAAACGGACTGCTACACTAAAACCGAGCTTGTCTGGCAACTTCAGCAGTCTGCTCTCGCATTTTTTTCTCATGCCAAACGAGCCGCGATGCCAAACGAGCCGATGCAATGCTTCCGTCGGTTCGTGTGGCGGCTTCTGTACATTTGAGGTTGCCGTGAGCTGCTGGCGGTGTTGATGGCAACAGCGCTAAATCGTGCTTCAAGCAGCAGTAAAGAGGGGTGTATCAGGGATGGAAGGTCCATTTGGAGCGCAACCGGCTTTTCTTCTCGTCCAGCGGCGCTTCTTTTTCGAAACGGGCAGCGACAACAAAGCCCGACGATGCTGTGCCAGCCTGAAAGCATGGCGCCGGGGTGGACCGGAGAGAAGACGGCGGACCGGAGCACGTTGCTGTGTTGGCAGAGGCATTGCCGACGCTCGCTGAGAAACCTGCTTCGGTAACGGCAACCAAAATTGTGTGTCTACAGTACACCAAGCAGCGTGGCGAAATCAAGACTTGACAAGGAGTCAGAGCTCGATTAGTAACAGGCTCGACCGAACAACGCGGTCGCCAGGCTTGTAGTTGATGCCGACGGCACCAAAGCGACAAGCGGTTGTCCGTCGTGAAGGACCAACCGCAGCGGTGACGGCGGCAACGTCCTGCTTCGGCGAGCTTTTTTCTCGATGCGGGGGGCCATCCGCGGCATCCGCCATGGAGCGGGGCGGCTGTTGTTGCTCGGCAGCGAGGACACTAACAAACATCAAGTGGATGAGGTAGGGATTGTAGACTTGTGTGTATATTGGCCATACAGAGGGCACACCACAACACAATTGGTGCGAAAGATCCCAAAGTGTGTTTCAGCAGACCAAAGTACTTGAGCCCTCCAAAACATAACATTTTTCTGGCGAGGGAAGTCGAGCGCTTCGCAGTCATGAGCATACAGCATCCCATTCTTCTCTCGCAGTGACACGACGCTGCCCTTCACGAGAGCAGCACCTGAGCCGAAACGTCCTGCAGTTGCCATTGCGAATCGCAGTTCCGATTGATGTACGGCGAAGCGTTGCGGTTGCCGCTTTTGTCATCAACTCCTTCCTGCACTTTGCTCCAAGTCGAAGTGCTTGAAAGCCACGGTCGAAATTGCAAAAACAGCCTATTCCTGCACCAACAACACCAATGGGGGACGAGGTGGTGGTGCGCGTGCACGCGGCGGCGCGTTTGGCGCTGGTGAAGGGCCCCGACGGCCGCACGCGCTGGACACCATACTCGCCAACCGATGGTGCACCGCGACACTCCACCGTTCCGCGCACGTCGCCCATCGAGCTGCAACACAAGTCGACACCTACGACGACTGGCGCTGGTCGACTGGACTTGGACGCGTCCTGCTTCCCTGGCCAGCCCCACTTCCGCCTTGCGTCTGCAAGCTCATCCGCTCCACCACCGCAAAATTTGCTCATCTTTTTGCATGGCCGCGGCGACTCCAATGAGCCGTTCGCACGACTTGGACAGCAAATGGCTCTGCCCCAAACAGGTCGGTGCACTACAAACACCCCGCCACCAGCCATGTCAATGATAAAGCTAAAACGTGTCTTCTTGTATTAATGCAGCTGTGGTGTCGCTGCGTGCGCCTCGAGAGTTGCCGTTCGGTCTCGGATTCACGTGGCTGGACGACTTGGACGCCACGGGCGACGTGATCTCGCCTGAGGTCCCGCACGCACAGAGGAGTGAGAGGTGGGTAGTAAAGTGTTCGATACTGGGAAGGCTTGGATGGTTATCTGATCCTGTATCTGTGTCTGTATCTTCAGCCTTCAGGCCGCGCGGGACTACGTGTATAACTTCCTGCGCGTGCTGCACGACACGTACGAGTGGAGTTACTCTCGGCTCTTCGTGTTCGGGTTCTCCCAAGGAGCTTGTGTGGCCTTCCACTTGGCCGTGACGCTGCCGCGTGACGTACGATTGGGAGGCGTCGTGTTAGTCGCCGGTGGTGCAATTGCGGGCCCCCACTTGTCCGCTTCCGACTCGGAAGACGGAGCTGTGGCAGCGACGCCGATGCTTCAAGTCACTGGCGCAGCAGATCAAGTCTACCCGGCGGCGCTGGCTAAACTTTCTCGGCGTGAATTCAAGAGGAGGTTTACACAGAAAGCAGCGGCGGACCTGTTCACGACCATGAGTAGACCACGAAAAGGCCACGCCATGATCGACTCTCGCGACGACATGCAGCCCGTCATGCGCTTCTTCTCCGAGCACCTGTATCTACGCAACATCGAGCTTGAGAATCGCAGCGACGTCATCGAGCTGCAGATGTGAAGGGGGTACCTGTAGTTTCATTGATGATAGAAATACTTAGTCTGCCAGACTGCCGAAGTAGCGGATCACGCCGTGCGAGACCTGGATGAGACTGTCGTCCTCGAGCGACCGCATGGCCATCTGGAACTCGGCGCCTTTGACTTCGCCCTTGCGCTTTTCTTCGAGGTGTCGGCGGGTTTCACCGACGGTCATCGTCTGGCCGGGGGCCTCGCCCAAGATCACCTTGAGGCCGGTGATGAGATCGGCCAGCGATTCGCGCTCCAGCACACTGTGGCCCGTGTTGATCATGTCCATATCGATCGTGCCCGTCCGCGGGTCCATGGCTGCACGCTGCGTTGCCACGTTCATGAGGCGCAGAGCTTCGTCCACATCGCTTCGCATCACAGTCTCACACAGCTTGAGCCTCGCGAGTGCTTCCGAGATACGAATCAGCGACTCGAGCTGCCGCGGCGTCGCCGTGATGTTCTTCTTGGCCGACGCAGCGCTTGCGCCGCCCATTCGTCGGAGATCCAGGTACGCGCGGATGAGCGTGTCCCGCGCCTCGGCGGATAGTCGAGGATGCACATTGCGCTTGGCGTACGCAATGTACTCGGTCAGGAGCTTCATGCTGATAAGCTGAGGTGCGTTATCGGCGCTTCGAGCTTGCGCGCGCGCGCGCGCACGGGTCTCTTCGTCGTAGTACAGCGCGACGATGTGCTTTGCGAGTTTCCGGTCCGATTCAGGCTGGGGCTTGTCCAGGATGAGGTAGATGAGGTCGAAACGCGAGAGAAGCGTGGGCAAAATGTTGACGTTCTCCACCACCGACTTGTTGGGGTTGTAGCGCGACTCGATGGGGTTGGCCGACGCCAGGATCGACGCGCGCGCGTTCAGCGAGCAGATGATTCCAGCCTTGGCGATACTTACAGTCTGCTGCTCCATGACTTCGTGAAGCACCGAGCGAGCCGAATCGCTCATCTTGTCGAACTCATCGATGCAGCAGATTCCTTCGTCGGACAGAACGAGCGCGCCAGACTCGAGGACGAGGTCGTTGGTCTCCATATCGCGGATCAGCGAGGCCGTCAGACCGACAGCCGAGCTGCCTTTGCCTGACGTGTAAATACTTCTTGGCGACAGCTTGTGTGCGTACGACAGCAACTGAGACTTGGACGTGCCGGGGTCACCGCATAGCAGCACGTTCATATCGGAGCGCATGCTCTTGCGCTTGGGGGCGACGCCGCCGTGCTCGTTCTCATACTCGTCCTCATTCACGCTCCCGCTGCTTCCGTCTTTGCGCGTGCCACCGAACAGCATACACAAGATGCCTTTCTTGACGTCGTCCAATTCCCAGATAGACGGCGCCAGCGAATGCGCCAAATTCTCGTACGCCCGCGGGTGCGACGCAATCCGGCGAAAAGCGGCTAACTTACGCGCCTGCTGGGCGTCTGCCGCCGCGGCAGCGTCTTCGTGGTCCTCGGACGGGTCCGGCATGTCGACGTCGATATCCGCCGGTCCGATCACACTCGCTTCGATTTCTTCCTCCCGCCGTGCAGCGGCGCCGAGGTCCTCACCGTTTTCGCCTTCTTCACGCCGACTGAGTTCGTCCACGCGGCGGAAGTGCACGACGTCCACGTACGTCTTGAAGACCGACTTGACCACTCGTTGCCGCGAGTTCGAGCGCATGGGCACCGCGCGATAGATACCAGTCACCTCCACCTTGTCACCAGGACGCACGCCGTCCACAAGGTCGTCGAACGCAAACAGGAGCACAGTGTAGGGCGTCTCGCCCTCAGGGATAGCGTCCGGCGTCTCCTGCATCTTGATCATCTGCTTGTCCGTGAAAGCACAGCGGTTGTGGATCATCTCCATGCTCATGCGAGACTGGCAATTCGTGCAGCTCGTGGGCTCCTCGATCCGACCGCGGTCCAGAGCCACCTGGGTCGTGGCGTGGCACATGGCGCAACGGAAGAACGCCTCCTTCAGATCCGGCAGCACGCCGCTGCAGCGCGTGACCATGCCCTTAAGACACACGAGCTGATCGATGTCCGACGGGTTCAAATGCCGCATCGGCGACAGCTCGCGCAGGTTGAAGGGCCGCACCTGCAGCGCCGCATTGGCCATGTTGTCCATGGCCCCAGCGCCGGCGCCAGGCCCAGCCAGCAGCGCCTGATACTCCTCCGTCACCACCATGTCGAGGATACGAATGAGCACCTGCGGGAACAGGATCAATTGGTTGTAGAGCTTCCTCGCGCCGCGGAACTGGCGCAGATGCTGCGTGTCCAGGTCCAGCACGAGCGACTGCGTGAGCGCGAGTCTGCGCAGCGCCCTGACGTAGTACGGCTCTTCCTGGGCGTCGTTGTTCTCGGGTCTGAACTGGTGCAGGAAGCCTCGAAAGAGCTCCATGCTCTCGGACACGCTGATGTTGGTGCCCCAGACCACGGCGCCGGAGAAGGCCTGCTGCTCCTCCTGCTGCTGTCTCTGGAACTGCGAGTACGCCGACGCGGAGGCTGACGCCGACGCTGATGCCGACGCGCTGGAGCGCGGTGAGCTGGGCGGAGACGCCGGCGGCTGCGGCAGCATTGCGGGCGTGGGCATCGGCATGCCGGACCGGCTGCTGCGGATGCTGGCGACGGAACTGCTGGATGGCGACGACGGCGCGCCAGAGCTCTGGCCGTCCAGGTCCATGGCGTGCGGCCCTTGTTGAGGCTGGAAGCTATCCAGCCGCCACTCTCGACGGCCTAAGTCTCCGCGCGGAAGCTGGCGCTGGGCCATGCGGCGCAGCTCCGCTTCGACGTCGTCACCGTCATCGCCGGTCGCCGCGCCGTCGCCCGAGCCGCCGTAGCGACCCAGGTAGCGCGGCGCTGGCGTGGCATCCACCGACGCGCTCATCTCGGCGTATCCGTAGCGACCCGGCAGATCGGTGGCCGATACAGCGGACGCGGACACGGCGGAGGCCGACATGGGCGACAGCGGGGACAGCTGCTGGTCGGCATCGAGCGGGGTCTGCGCGGGCGCAGAGATCGATAGAGGCTGGTCAGATGTGGGCGCCTCGCGCGTTAGATAGCGTGGCGCGGGCTGCGCGGGGCTCGTGGGCGACGGCGGAGTCGCCGGCGGCGTGCCGTTCCCTTCCATATTTGCGCTTGGTGATCCTTTGGCAATGGATACTGAAGGCAAGTTTAAATTGGGAACGAAAATTTGAGTTTTCCCGCCAAAAAATGGGACGAAAAATAGTCCGCTACAAAATTCGCGATTAAAATTCGCGATTTGGTACAGAAAGTTGAAGTTGAAGGCTCACGAACGACGCCTATTTTCACGGACGGCTTGCTTGGTCTAGCATTTGCACAAGCTGGACACTCCCCATAACGACCTCCACCGAGGCTCACACGAACAACAAGGGCGACAGGCGCCAGCTACACCGCCTCCATGGCTGGTGTGGGCTCTTCCGCAGCGGCGATGGAGCTGTTCTTTCGAGCGCTGCTGCGTGGTGCGCTGGCTGAGCCTCGGTTGGACCCTGTGGACGAAGGGGGCGCGGAGCCGTTCGCCAGTAGCTCGCGCCGCTTCTCTTCCACGCGCTTGGCGCGGATCTTGGACACGATGTCGTCCACGTCGCCCGTCTTCAACGTCGCGAAGCTGCTCTTCTTCTTCTTGAGCTTGAGCTGCTCGAGCCGCTTCTTGGTCTCCTCCTCACGACGAACCCTTCGCTCTTCGGCAATGCGTTTGCGCTCATTGTCGCGGTCGGCTGACTGAAGCACTTTGGCGAACGAGTAGAAGATCGAGAAGAAGGCATCAGGTCCGCAGTCCGGACTCGACGGGTCCTCGCCGTAGAACGACGCGGTCTCCTCAAACCGCTTCGACATGCTGTCCAAGTCCTCTGCAATCTTCTCCGACGACTTCTTTGCACGGTCTGCGAACGGCTTGACGACCTCCTGGAAGCGGTCCGAGATCTTCTCGGGTTCATCCTCCAAGCCAGGCACAGGGTCGGGCTGCGGGTACTCCTTCTCGGGCAGCTTCGCATGCACCTCGAGCTCGTTGCAAATGAGGTTCGCGGCCTTGCGCACTGCAGTCTCCCCGGCCTTGAGCACCTGGGTAGTAACACGACTTGCGCTCTCGATGGATGGCAAGCTCTTGTCAAACTCAATAATCGCTGGGTTCTTGGCGCGCAGCACCTTGGCCACGTAGTTCAGCAGGTTGATCGAGTTGTCGGCTGCCTTCACCTGGTTGAGCTTTAGCAAAATGTTGAGCTTGAAACCCTTGGCTCCACCGCGCGCAGTGCCGTCGTTCAGTGCATTACCGAGCGACAGCACAACGCGGAAGATCTCCTTGAGAGGCTCGCACGCTTGAAGTTCGCGGCATGCGTTCGACACCGACTCCATGAGCTTGCGCTGTTCCTCCACGTACGCGTCAAATTGCCACGTGGCGTGGATCGCCTGTAACCGAGTAGTTAGCCGCGGAACGCAGAGCATTTCACGGAAGTACTGCTCCGCATCGCCCAGTAGCTTCGGGTCACCGGTGTAAGCCTTCACGGCATCCACCTCTTCATCCTCAGGGGCGAACTGGAGTAGAGACGACACGCGCTCGACCGAGAGCAGCTCCTTGTCGACCAGTAGCACGGCATTCCGAAGCTTGTAGTACGGTAATCGGAAACGCGCCAGCATGATACCGATGTTGTTCGCACGCTTTGCGTCAATCAGAGCAACGCGCGTAGGTGCTCGCCGCTTCGTGGGCTTCTTCGTCTCCGATTCCTTCGCTTTAGGAGGTTTGTTCACGAAGATATCGGCCAGCTTGTCCACGTATTTGCCCAGCACGTCGTCCTTCTTCGGTGCCTCAGGCTTTGAACTCGGTGCATTCGCTCTTGCTGCAAACAGAGCCGCAACGCTCGGAGGACCCGCTGATGCTGCGGGCTCGGCTGCTTTCTTCTTCTCTTCCTCTTCCTGAGCAAAACTTTCCCAAATGGTGCCAGTGGTCTCCTCGCTCTTGACTGCCTCCCAATACAGGTTCCTAAGCTTTGGCTTCGGGGGCCCCGTGACAACTGGTTTGGGCGGAGCTTTTGGCGCTGAAGCAGACAGGTCTTCAGGGATCATTGCCTCGGGCGTATCTAATACCTTCGGGTCCAGTGACTCGGCATTCATCTTCAACTCTAGTTGCGGGCGTGGCATTCCCATCTTCAATAACTTAAAATACTTGACGTAGCTTGGGTGTTCCGACGCCTTCACAGTCTTCCCGCCACATCCCTTAATTTCCTTCCCGTCTTCATCCACCAGTTTGTCGGGCGTTTCGAGAAGGTCGCCATCTAGACCTTCCGCCGCAGCTTTCAGCTTAATGTGAGGGAGTGGCATTCCCATTTTCATCAGCTTGAAAAACTTGGCAAATTTCTCGTGTTCCTTCACTGGGATGCCCTTCACCGCCGGACCTCCAGCTCCACCCACCACCTCCTTTCCGTTCTCATCAACAAGTTTGTCAGGAGTTTCCAGAAGGTTGGCGTCAAGACCCTCCGACGACGCTTTCAGCTTGACGTGATCCATGGGCATTCCCATTTTGAGAAGCTTGAAGAACTTCGCGAACTTCTCGTGGTCCTTCACGGGTGTTCCCTTCGGCTGCTCCGCAGAAGCCGCCTGGACCTTCTTCCCATCCTCATCCACTAACACGTCAGGGGTAGAAAGCAACTCGCCATCTAAGCCTTCAGCAGATGCCTTCAACTTGATATGATCAAGTGGCATTCCCATCTTGAGCAGCTTGAAGAATTTGGCAAACTTCTCGTGCTCCTTCACAGGCACTCCTTTCACAGCAGCACCGGACTCTGCAACAAACTTGCTTCCATCTTCATTCAGAAGAGCATCCGGTGTTGACAACAACTCCCCGTCCAACCCCTCAGCGGATGCCTTCAGCTTGATGTGTTCCAGCGGCATACCCATCTTCATCAACTTGAAGAACTTGGCAAACTTTTCGTGTTTCTTTACGGGAATCCCCTTGAGTGCTTGCTGCGATGCTCCAGGTACGAACACCTTGCCCTCTTCGTTCAGAAGCTGATCGGGTGTACTTAGCAACGATCCATCGAGCCCTTCCGACGATGCCTTCAACTGAACATGCTCAAGAGGCATGCCCATCTTCAACAGTTTGAAGAACTTGGCAAACTTTTCGTGCTCCTTTACCGGAATTCCTGAAAAGCCCGCGTCAGCAGCATCCTCTTTCCACTCATTGCCATCGTCATCGAGAAGCAGATCTGGTGTCTCCAGAATTGCGCCATCTAATCCCTCTGCCGACATTTTGAGCTGAATATGGGACAGTGGCATGCCCATTTTCTTCAGCTTGAAGAACTTCACATACTTTTCATGCTCCTCGGCCCGCGTGCCCTTCTTCTCCTCGATTTCGGGCTTCAATAGCTGAATCACCTTGTCTGGGGTCTCCAGAATTGACGGATTAAAACTCTGAATCTCGCTGCTCATCTTGAGTTGCACATGCTGCATTGGCATGCCCATCTTGAGAAGTTTAAAATATTTCACCAGTTCCGGGTGCTCGTGAGCAGCCACACTTGACGGCGTCTCCTCCTCGTCAGTCTCCTCTGCAGTCACGTCGGAAAGCGCAAGATCGTCGTGGTCTCGATCCTTGTTATCAATCAGGATAATAGGGCCCATCCGAAATTGAAACGTGGGGTCCTCGTCAGCACACTTCTGAAGGAACTGAGCGTAGCGATCCCGCATCTTCAGCAGCGTCTTCCGGTCATCGTATCCGAGCTCAAAGTTACGCACTTCCTCTACTGGGGCGAGCAAAGTAATCTGCTTCATGACCTTCTCAGACAAGGCCCACATCTCCTTTCCAATCACACGATCACCCGGAATAAAGAGTAATTGCTGCAGAATCGACAGGAAACATGCTTGGAGCTCCGAGTCATTCGTCACGCTGTCATACAGGGAGCGGAACACGCCCTCGACCGAGGCCAGATCCGTTTGCTCATAAATCGTGTCTTTCCGGTCGTCCTCCATGAACTGTTCGAACACGTCGATCTGCTTCTCCATGTTGTCCAGCTGATTTCGAAGCTGCGTCACCGAACTACTGATGATGCTATTGCCTCCATTTCCAAATCGATAGGCACCGCCCTTGGTTTCAAGTGGAAGCGACGAACGAACAATCGCTCCATCCGGAGAAAGTGTTGCTGGCTCCCGATCTATGGGAGATGGCGGTGCACTCTTGCTCGCTGAAAGCCGTCCACCGCTCTGATCATCTGCAGCCTTACTGATCGACGACCGCCGACCACCGAGAGACTTGAGGGATTCAAGTCTTGAAAGCGGAGTTCCTGGTCCCTTCCCCCGTCCAGTGACGGGGGATTCGATGGATCTGCTGCTCAAAACTGGCGACGGAGTGTTTCTTGCGACGTGCTTGTTTGGCACAGGCGAAGGAATGTTTCTTGCGGTGTGCTTGCTTGGCACAGGCGAAGGGGTAGCTGGAGCAGTCGACACCGGAGACGGAGTTCCGTTGGTTCTTCCTTCAACCGGCGTAGAAGCACCAGCCGTTGTGGCAAGCGGATACTTCGTGCGTTGAACAGCGAGAGATTTGGCACGGATCTCTTCAAAGTAGCCAGCCATCTTGAGAGCCATGAAATCGGAACGGATCGCTAGTCGATCTTCCAACCGGATGGCCTTATTCACAATGATATTCACAAAACTCAGCACGTCTTCCTTGAACACGAGCGAGTATCGCGTCGACTTGAGGGCATCCCGCAAGCAGCTAAAGCGAACATTTTCGCCCTTGGTCTCTTTGTAATGGTCGAACGCTTCGATGACTGCAGTGTGCCCTGCCGCGCTATTGTAGCAAACAATACCTAGCAACTGCAAGGTATACTTCTTCACATCCCCATTTTCCGTATGGAAGCATAAGGCCACTCGCTTGACAAGTCCTGGCGTGTTCGTAATGGCCTCCACACCTGCTGTAAAATGCGTTAGTGACCGCAAGATTCGCAGGATCACCTCGCACACACGCGTAGCCTTCTCGTACTTGGAGTTTTCAATCGGAAATGGAGACGGGTCCGGGAGCTTCATCGTAAGGTAATCCAAGCCAAAGTGCGACAGAAACGACTCGAGCCAGTCTGTCGACGCGATAGAAATCTTGGCCCGAAGCGCCTCGAGGTCTTTCAAGCCCTTGTTGTCCCATTTCAGCTCGACCAAGTTTTCAGCGAACTTTTCCGCTTCCGTAGCGTTCGATTTCGTGTTGTCTTCGTTCTCGTTCTGCTGCGCGTACCACACGACGTGCCACTTGGTCTCGAGCGACTCGATTCGAATAAGCTCGTCCATGACGTCCTCAGGCACGCCGCGCTTGGCCATCAATTCACGGTACATTTCGTCGACCGTCTCCCATTTCGGCGGTTTGGGGGGCTTTTCCTTCTCCTTTGGTGCAGCTCCGCCGGTGGGTATCCTCGTGGCGAAAAAGTCACGGAAATACTGCAGCTTGTCGTTAAAGTTGCCCTCCTGTACGGGGTTCGACATGGAGATGGAGGAGCGGAAGAAGCTGTTGCGACGCGGCTTAGACGACGACGCATTGTGGTTGGTTTCGTGCTTCTCCGGCTCGCGCCGGAACTCCATCGAGAGCGGCCATGCTGTGGGGTCCTTCTGTAGCTGCATGGCGTGCGTGACGATCTGCTCGAAGGGCATATCGTCGATGTGCGCCTTGTGGATGACCTCCAGGATGTCGCCGACCTTGACGCGGCCCGTGGACTCGACGTAGCCGGCTTTACCGCCTTGAAGCGGGCGGAAACCTTTGACGACTGCGCCGCGCTGTGGTTTGTCGCGCTCGATGTGTCTCGCACGCAGGTCCAGTCCCAGAGGGCCGGGTGAGGGCACCTCGAGCCGGAAGACCAGCGCGCGGTCGCTGGCGTTGGGGTCACTGCCTAAGAACGGGCTGCTGCTGGTGATGGACATGGAGGAGGACGCGGCCGGCACCGCGCCCGTGAGCGAGTTCGAGTTGGCCAGGCCGGGAGACTCACGCGCATTGCCGCCGCCTATGGATCCGCGGCGCTTGCGCCACATGGCGGCGTGGATCTATCGGGCGAGAAGGAGAGTGAGCCAGGTGGTGCCGGACTTCTCGGTGTTGCCAGAGGGAGTCAGTAGAGAGGGAGCCCCGCCGAACTGCGCGTAACTATTAGAAGTCGTGGTGCTTCTGACCGCAAGGAAGGGGGAGTGCTTCGGGCGAGCGGGTCTCGTCCTGTCCAGGCGCCGAGTCCTACGCGCACTTGGCTGCCTTCTCGGAGTGAAGCTGCACGAGGGTGGAAGTGGGTGTGTCGTCTGCGCTTTTAGTGTACGTGTGGTGTAGCACTCGTGTGCTCCACACCCATGCGACAACAGTGAACCCAGGTTTTTTTGCCCAACGACACACCAACCGCCGCAAGTGCTCACAACCCAAGAAGTTGCGTCGAGCGTCAGTTCTTCTTCCGCCGGTCTCCATCATGTGCTTCCTGTGCTCGGGCGAACCCGTTGAGGACGATGTTCGCAAGGGCAACCCCGGCACGTTCCACGTGGGCATGATGCAGGCCCCTGGCGCCGACCCCTTGTGTACGTATCGACGACGGCGGCGAAGAAAGAGAATGCTGAGCTAACCAGCTCGCTCTTGCTACTTTGGATGCAGGCTGCCTGGGCTCGTGTCTGTGTCCGTGCTGCGCGCAGATTGTCATCCGCCGCAAGGCGCTCAACTACGACATGAGCAACTACACGTGCTGCCAGGGCTACATGGACGGCATCGTGCCGTGCGCGCGCTCGGGTCGCTGCGGCGAGTCCAGCTGCCCCAACGGCTGCCTGTGTCTCGAGGTTGGACACTGCTCTGCTATGGATGTGGTGGTCGTGACCATGGGCTGATGCTGTGGGCTCTCTTGTTTGATACTTCCAGGCCTTCTTCTGCAACGGTTGCGCCGTGTCGGCCACGCGCATGATGGTCATGGACCGCTACCGTCTGCAGCCGGACAAGTGGGACAACCGCATCATCGTACGTGCTGTCGGCGCTGACGGTAGTGCTATCTGAAGATATTGTCTGACGATGCCCTGCTTTCCTTGTTGTGTTTGTCGCTAGCGATGCAACAACTGCATCCAGCTGCTCAGCTGCGTGTGCAGCCTGCTGTCCATCTGCATCTCGGAGCTGGGCGACCTGGCGGACATCATGAACTGTATCGCGCAGTGCACGTACGCCACCACGCAGGGCTGCATGACGGCCCAGGTGAACGTGGAGCTCCGCGAGCGCGAGAAGGCCTTCGAGGTGCAGGACGAGAGCATGGAGCGCGTCTAAGCACGCGACGTCGCCCAGTCGTCGGCGGGCCATCGTTGCGTCGATAACGAGGGTCTGCAGGGCGAAGATTCACTTTCCACTTCATGTAAAGCTTGAATGCAATTTCCTTTCCAGTGATGTATCAGCTGCTGTACCCACTGAAGGTTGCACCATTATTAAGACGGGAGGCAAAGTCATCGTCTAGCCTGGGCCAGGCACAGCCTAGTCCAGCCGATATCGCACAGCCGAGATTGAGAAGGATTAGCTTGGTGGGTCAAAAAGTGTCTTGACGTGTATGAGCTAGGCCCAAGTTACTAAGAACAAAACATCGAGCCCATCAAAGTTTTTACCTTGATGATCAAAGTTGCTCAAGTTGTAGAAACCTATCATTCAGCATAACCTCTGTTCTGTCACGTAGTAGATCTGTAGGCGCAAATACGGTACTGGCGCGCGGCTCCATCGGACCATGGCGGCGGAGCAGCAGCAAGAGCATGAGGCGACGGTGCAGGGCCGCGTGACGGGGATCATCTACCCTCCGCCAGACATCCGCGCCGTGGTGGACAAGACAGCGCAGTTCGTGGCCAACAACGGCCGCGCCTTCGAGAGCCGCATCGTGGGCGAGCGCATGTCGGCCAAGTTCTCGTTCCTGCGCGAGGCGGACCCGTACCACGCCTACTACGAGCACAAGGTGAGCGAGTTCATTGCCAAGAAGGCCGAGTCGGTGCCAGCCCCGGGGCAGGAGAAGGAAGAGCAGCAGCAGCAACAGCAGAAGACACAGGAGGTCGTCAAGGCCGCCGAGACGACAGGCGACGTGATCGTGGAGAAGAAGGCGGTGCAGGACGTGACGGCCCAAGTGGCCAAGAAGATCAAGCAGAAGGAGCTGCAGCCGCCGCCCGAGGAGAAGTTCATCATCAAACACCCGACGCTCAGCGCGCTGGACCAGGAGATCATGTACCTCACGGCGCAGTACACGGCGCTGAGCGGCAGCTCCTTTCTATCAGGCCTCGCCACGCGCGAGCAACGCAACCCGCAGTTCGACTTCTTGAAGCCCACGCACCCGCTGTTCGCCTACTTCACGGCTTTAGTGGAGAGCTACACGCTCGTGTTGGCCAAGCCGGACGAGCAGATGAAGCGGTGAGTTGGCAGGACCTGGTGCAGCAAGGTTGATGGTGTTTTTAATGGTGTTTTGCAATGGTAGGATAGAGGAGGGGGTGGAGCGCATGCAGGTGCTGGATCGATGCGTCCACCGGATGGAGTGGCAGCGCACGGAGCAGGAGCAGAAGGACAAGGAGGCGGCGGAGAGCGACGCCGAGCGCCGCGCACTTGCGCAGGTTGACTGGCACGACTTTGTGATCGTAGAGACCATCACATTCGACGATGACGACGACTTGGGGGCGTCTGCTGCTGCAGCCGAAGGAGAAGCCAAGGGATCGGACGATGAAGATATGGATATGGAGGAGGACGAGGACGACGAACCGAAGCCAGAGATTAAGGTGGTTCAGGATTACGTGCCGCAGGCGACGGCGGCGACGGCGCAGCAGCCGCTGCTGAGTGTGGACGGCAAGAATGTCTCCTCTGCTGAGGCCAATGAGCACATGCGGATTCTGTTGATGAACCCGAAGTGGCGCGAAGAAACTCAGCGGCACTTGGAGAAGCAGAAGGAGAGCTCGTACGCAGCAGGCTCGGCAATCGCCGAGTCACTGCGGCGGTTTGCAACGAAGCGCGCAGATATCTTTGCCAGTTCTGCCGAAGAAGAGGCGCGGTTGCTGCAGGCGACTACAGCGCCGACTTCCGCTGATCAAAAGCAGCAGCAGCAACAACAACAGGGTGAGGATGACATGGAAGAGGATTCAGAGGAAGAAGAACAGACGGGATCTCCAATCGAGGCTCCTCAAGGTCACCCAGCGATGTCTTCTGAGGCTGAGCAGCTATCGACAAGCGATCCCAGCTCGCAACCACCAGGCTTTTCTGCTTCAATGGTCTCAGCCCCCATGATGAGTGCTCCAGGCATGGGGATGATTCCCCCAGGAATGATTCCTCCTGGTATGGTGCCGCCTATGGGAGCTCCTGGTTTGATGCCGCCCATGGGAGCCCCAGGTATGGCTCCGCCTGCTATGATGCCGCCCATGGGAGCTCCAGGTATGATTCCTCCTGGCATGAGAGTTCCTGGTATGGGCCCTCCTGGCATGGCTCCACCGGGACCCCCGGCCATGCGCATGCAAGCACCAGGAGTAAGCAATGGCCCACCCGGCTTCGGCCCTCCTGGTGTGGCAGGGCCCCCAGGCGAGGACCTCGAACCAGCAGCCAAGAGGCAGCGTACCGGCGGATCATCGTTGCTCCCAGAGAGAGAGTTTGCTTCCCGGCATCCGGTGCGTGTGGTGATGTCGTTGTGCTAGGAAGTTCCTAATTCTATGTGCGTCGTGTGCTTTGATACAGGGAATGGTGCGGCTGGTGGTGAAGGTGCCGAACGACCCGGACAACGCTCAGTGGAAGTTGGAGGGGCAGACGTTGGATGTGGAGCTAGACGTGAAGGACAACATGAGGACACTCAAGCAAAAACTGATGGTACGTACGGTGGCTGACAGTGGCGATTCCGTCTCACGCACACGCTAACTTTGCTTATGCTTAATGCAGACCGAGTTGCAGAACATGCCGGTGAACAAGCAGCAGCTCAAATTCTCAATGGGTTTTGTCAAGGACGCGCTCACTTGTGCGCATTACAACTTCGTCAGTGGCACGGAACTCGACCTGAGCGTTCGCCAGCGCGGTGGCAGACGGTAGAGAACTTGGCCAAGCCAAGACCGAAAAGCACAAGCATCGTGGATCACTGTTACTCAAGTGAGGACAAGGTAGAGAACCAACAACGATTGCCATCGTCTGTAGATGCGGGCCAGTTCTTCATTTTATACTCCCAATCCAAAAATCATGATCACCGCAACTCGCCTACACAGCAAACCGATGGTGACAACGACCCGAAGATGATAAAAAAGCGATCTTGCAGCGCTGGACAGGTACAGGCCATCGTCTAATACCCGTCCAGCTTCTCTTCCCTGAGGTCGATTTCTTCTGCGCATTTGACCATGTACTGAAGCTCGACGGCGAATTGCTTCGTGGCTTCGAGGTCCTGATCCTGGTCGTACACTTCGCCCAGCTTGTTGATGACGGCGTCGATGTGCTGCGAGATCTCCTTGCGGATCTCGTGCAGCGCGTCCACATCAGGGGCCTCCGCGATGCGCTCCCTTCAATTTGTACACGATCACAGGCATGTTAGTCCAATAACGTCAACGTGAATCAACAACCAACGATGGTTCCTTACCTGATCTCCATCGTCTGCATTAACAGTTCAGGATCTACAGCGGTGCTCGCAGTCTCACCGAGAGCGTCGATGCCGTGCAATGCCAGCTGCAGTCACAAAAGCCAGCTCGTTAGTACATTACCACATACACGAACACGCAACTGAAAGACGCACCAGATACTTGACGCGCGTGTTGGGCGTCTTCAGCATCTTGTATGCATCGTTGATGACGGCAGCGTTCACCGCAGACAGCTCCTGCTCGAACTGCACAGCACAAGAGGTACATGGAAATCCACATTGATAGACCGTCAGTCCCGACACCTATTGTACATAATAACTACGGTATCAACGCCGCACCTCCGACTTGGAGCCGTAGAGATCCGGATGCAAGCGCTTCTGCAGGTTCCAGTACGTCTTCTCGATGCTGCGCTGCTCCAGATTGAAGTGCTTGGGGCTAGACATACAGCAACCAGTCAGCCAAAGCACCAGCCACACGCAATGTCACATCTCTTTCATGTCTTTAACGCACATCTTGAACATCTCGAAGTAGTCGCAGTGGCAGCCCTTGTCGATCGGCTGGATGGCGTTACACGTCTTGCAGAAGAACGAGCAGCAGTCCGTCGCGTGGTGGCACTTCCAACAGTCCGCTGCGGCAGGCACAATTGCAAGCGTCAGTCCAAGGGCTTCGTCCGAAGTCCATTATTACACATCCAAATCACGTACGTCCTTTAGCGTGGCGGTGGCACGCGGGTGGCACATCCTCCTCCACCTTCTCCGCAGCAGCAGCGAAGCTGCGCGCCCGCAGCGGCGTCCTCATTGCGCGCTGGAGACCTCGACGCAGCAGCTTTCCCGATAACATTGCAGCAATAATGATGGGTGACCGGGCAGTCTCCGATTTCGAAGTAACTCAAAACGACTTTGTTTTGCAGTCGTGTGGACCACATCATGAAAAGAGCCTTTACAAAAACGAGGTCAAAACATTCATTCTCCGTCAGTTTAGCTTCTCAATATCCATCTACAAGTTGCCTTTTTGCTCCGTGCCACGCACAAACTCAGCAATAGTTTAGCTCCATATTTGCTGGCGGCGGGAAAGATAGCACCACCTTCTTGCCCGTAAGCGTGTCGCGCAGCAGCAAGTTGGCGGCGCGGTGGACGTCCAGCTTGCCGCCCTTAACGCGGAAGCCGCGCAGCTGCGCGTACGCCTCGCACAGCGTGTAGGGGCACCAGTCGTCGTCGTCCTCTTCCACGGGCTTGAGCTTGTACACCTCGTGCAGGTGCGGCACGCAGTTCTCGGCGATAAAGCGCACGGCGCTGAAAGGCTCGCGCGTCTGCGCGATGGGGAAGCTGCCGAATAGGATCTGCAGCAACACCGGCACGTTGAAGCGCGGGAACACCACGCCGGGGCAGTCGCACACGAGCACGCGGGCGAAGGCGTCGTCATCGCGCTCCAACATCTCCACGCGCTCGAAGAAGTGCGTCTGAAGGTGCTTGGTGTGGCCTGGCGTGGCCGACACGCTGACGAGCTTGCGGTCGAAGAGGCTGTTGAGCAGCGAGCTCTTGCCGACGTTCGGCTCCCCGACGAACCCGATCGTGAGCGTGTCCTTCTCTCGCTCTTCTGCCATGGGGTCGCCAGAAGACTCGTGCTGCGTGATGCCAGCGCTCACTTGGCCGATAGTCCGCATCAAAGTCGCGTTGCTCTCGTCGACGTTGTCGCGGCTGTAGGCCAGGACGGGGATATCTTGGCCATAGCGCGCTTGCAGGTAGCTCGACCATTTTTCAACGCGCTCCTTCGCCACCAGATCCGTCTTAGTGAGTACTAACACAGCGCGCTTCCACGGGAATTCCGTGCGGATGTGGGCCATGAGTTGGTCACTGACGTGCAGCAGCGGACAGCGAGCGTCTGCGAGATGGACGAGGACGGACGAGCGCTCGATCACCCGCCAGAGCTGACGCCAGACCTCCAGGTTCCTCTCGTATAGGTTGAGCCGAGCGCCGTCCTCGCGGTGCATCTCCGCCTGCTCGAGGTGTTCCACCCACTCCTTGAAAGCGCGGTCGTCCACCTCGTTCAGCTCTTCGGGCGTCATCTCCCGGGACCACTTGGGCTTGGTCAAGATGCGCGGCTGGTTGGTTGGGTCCTGAATACCATAAGCGTAAATCGACTGCGAATTGCCGCGGTCCTCCGCGTACACGAGTTCTCGCGTCGCATCCTTCTTCCTGGCCTCGACAGCGGCCCTGGACTCCTTCTGGAAGATCGTGCGGAGATCGCCCCGTCCGGAAGACACCTGTTGCCACACAGCCGACCCAGACATCAGAACACACCACTCATCTTGGCGAGCAGCAGCTGCAAAATGCAGCACGTACCGGCTGTGGTGCAGGTGGTGCTGTCACCTCCGTCGCGCGATCTTCGTCGTCACTTGAGTCCCGGGCGTCTCGTGCGCGGTTCTTAGCGCGTTTGTCTCGAAGCTATACACCAATTGGACAAGGCACAGTTAAGTCTCGGACAGCCTATCAACCAACAAGCAATCAGATGCACCTGCTGCTTTTTGGCCTTCCCACTGAAGGGCTTCTTCCTCGGCGGCATCCTCTCCAACACACAGCAACTTGAGACTTGAATAAACCACTATTTTGACCGACTTTGGTGTGACGTACACAATTGACAAAAGGTCTCATTAGTATGGATGGCTACAGCTTCTTGCGCGGCGTGGCGGTGGCGTTGGCGTTGATGGTGGGCGCGAAGGTGCACTCGCGCATCTCGCGCTCTTGCCGCATGTGTTGCAACCGCGCGTTGCGCTTGCGCACGTAGTCCGGGTCGTACAGCCGGCTGGACACGTTCACGACGTCCGTCTTGGCCGACTGCATGGACGCCTGCGAGCCCGAGCCGATCGAGTCTCGCGACGAGATCGAGTCCCGGCGGGTGAGACGCGGCGTGAACGAGCAGTTGAGGCTGTCGCGCCGGTCGCGGATGTTCTTGAGCTTCTCGTCGCGGTTCTTGTAGAAGTCGGGCTGGTACAGCCTTGAGAACACGGCGCCGCCGTCCGTGCGGATGCTGGTGCGCGACTTCTGCGAGCCGCACACGGAGCCCGTGAAGTTCTGCATCCTGGGCGTTGGCAGTAGTGAGATGTTCTCTCTGGTCAGAGCCGCCACGCGCGTGGGGCGCGGCACCGTGCGAGAGGCGGCGGGTGTCAAGGTCTCGCGCCGCTTGGTGGGCGGCGTCTTGAGCCCGGGCGCCGAGTTGTCGAACTCACCGCGCTGCATGACGCCCACGTTCTTGTAGGGCGACATGTTCCCCACATTGGTGGCGATCTTGCGGCCCGAGTAAATGCCCGACTTGGAGAAGCTGTCGGAGCCGCCGCTGGCCGTGCGCAGCTTCATGCGGTACCGCGGCGGCGTGTGCTCAACCGAGAACGAGTCGCCGTCGTCAGCGAAAATGCTGGGGTCGTCGTTGCCAACGTCGCGCACGGCCTGCTGCAGCCGCGCCACCTCCTGCATGAGCTCGTAAACCGAAGGCAGCTCGTCCGTGTCGTCACCATCGTTCATGTCCAACTTGCGGCGAACAGGCGGCGGCGGCGGCGACGACGCACCTGTCCCCGCTGTGTCCATCGCTTCTTCCTCCGCTGGCATGCGATCTGTAGACGTCTGCTGCAAAGGTGAGGTGACGCGCTGATCCGCTGCCTGCTTCTGCTCTGGTGAACGGATACTTCTCGTTGATGTGCCGTACATCGTTTTTGCAACTTATTCGTACTTAACGTTCGTGTGTGTCCCGCCTCTCTTGCTCTCCCCGCATTGACAAAAAGTACGAGACATCAGACGCGCGTCAAGTGGCTCTCTTGGCTCCTTGCAGATGGCGACGCGCTCAGACTCTGCGGCATCGGCCGAGGACACGCCCACGAGCGCCAGCAACAGCAACGCGCCGGCGCTGGACGACCCCGAGGAGTGCAAGGACGCCGAGAAGCTGCCTCCTCCAGAGACTGCCGCCGACGCGTTCCACTGCGTGCTGTGCGGACAAGAGGCCAGCTCCTCGACGCGCTTCGTGCGCTGCAAGAGCTGCGGCTGCCACTTCCACGCGCACTGCGCCAATCTGCCGCTGCCGCCGGAGGAGGGCAACCTCTTCTGCCGCCATGCGTGCTACGCCGCCTTTAGCAAGCAGCAGAGCAAGGGCCCGATGTTCCGCACGGGAGACTACCCACGTCTCGCCACTCAGATCCAGAGCGTGCTGCAGGAGAAGTCCGACCGACTACAAGTGCGTCGACAGCTCCCGCTGCAGGAAGTGAGCTCCGGAGCGGGCAGAGGACGCGGTCGTGGACGTGGAAGAGGGAGGGGGAGAGGGCGGGGAAGAGGGAGGGGAAGAGGCAGGGGAAGAAGCGCAGGAACGAAGCGAGCGCTGGCGGATGACACGGACGAAGAAGCCACCCACAGCCACGCTCGCCTGTCGTCTATTGACGGAGAAGGCACCCCCGTCTCCAACGAAGTCGACCCGTACACACCGAGGAGCACTTCGTACCCGTCTGAACAGCGTCTGGATGCCATGACAGCGCATAGTAGTAATAGTAACAGCAACACCCCGCGCCACGAAGACAGCGACAGGAACCTACCACCGTCGTCACGGACGGCGTCTCCAGCTTCCCGACGGCCCTTGCGAGGCTTTGATTCAGACCAGAACAATCACTTTCGCAGTGTACCGAGCATGCCGTCGTCGGCTGCGATGCAGATGGCTCGGCAAAGCCGAGGTGAGTACGCGGCGGCCCCTGACCAGCTACCGGTAGGCGCTGACGGGCCCCGATCGCGTCACGGATTTTCGTCGCCTCAGTTGTTTCCGATCGGCGCATCTGCGCGTCAAGGCCAGGATGATCCGCGGTCGCTTCAATCGCCTTCCGCGTATAATTCGCTACCCTCGTTCTTCGATGGCCGCGCGTCTGGCCGCCTGCCGCCTGTGCAGGGTCCCAACCAAAGAGTTTCGCCCGTCATGCACGCTTCTCAGCATCAGCTACAAGAAGAAGGACCACCGCTTCGACGTGACTTTGAGCAGCCCTTCCGTGGGGCTTCAACCGGACCATCGCCCCCTCCAGCTCCATTTGGCGATCCACGTGGTGACTTAGCGTCAGGCACGAGAAATGGCCCACTTCCAAGCTTCAAAGATGCCGCAAACAGCTACAGACCTCAGGCTCCATTCCAGTCGCATCAACTCCCCATTCGTCGTCACACTCCTAACATCCCGTGGCGGAACCCATCAGCCTTCCCATCGGAAATCTACGAGCGGTTTAGCTGCCACTCAGACGATGCTAATCGCGCCTTCCGGATCGACCTCACGCCCGTGTTCGCTGAAAAGGCTACCAAACTTTACCAGACAGAGATCGACTTTTTCTTCCGGTGCTTTGAGTCGCCGGACGTGAGTCTCGTTGTTAAAGGGATGAGTAGCGAACTCAACCAGTACATTTGGGCGTGGCCGTTCATTCTGGAGTGCTGTGGGAACGACACGCATTTCGCCTTCGACCATTTCCAGTTCAAGCGGAATACGGAGACGGACATGCCGGAGCTGGCCTACGTTGGGAAACTGCAGCTATCCATGGCGTCCTTCAACTCGTATCTGGAGAAGTATTTATCAAACGTGCCTGGCAAGGACGTTGTCGTGCTGGAAGACCACGTCACGAAAAAGACAATAACTATTGTGGCGTCCGAAAACATTATCGCGCTCAACGACTTGGTGCTCGCCAAGCACTGCGCGCAGGTACGCTTCATCCTCTTGATTTTGCTGGGCTAGATGGCATTCCTGACATTTGTTGTGATGTTTTTCGCCTTTGAATTTCTAGCTTTACAACGACCTCATCAAGGGATTTCAGTGGGATGTGTTTGCGGGCGGCATCCACTGCTTGCTGCAATATCTCCCGCAGAGTAGCTGGCATGAAAAATTCTCCAGTCCGAGGCTGCATTTCAACTTTCCTGGAGCACGAGGCTCATTGATGGACCCTGGCAACGGCACTACTGACACGGCATATCAGGTAACTGACGCCACTCCAGTGCATAGCTGAATGCAGCGTGCACTCATCGGTGTGTGTGTGTGCTTATGAATGGCAGGTGCTGGTGGGGTCGCTGGAGCTGGTCATTTTTGAGCGCTTCGAGCCCCAGTACAAGGCTGATTTCGATCACATCTTGCAACGCGCGGGCTATGATGCTGACAGGAAAACGATGCTGTTAGATGCCCATCTTCGTGCTCTTCGGTAAGTGCTACCATTCTTGCGAAATGCTGCTAGCTGAAGGTGGCCGTCACTTACCGTCTGTGCCTTTCTGTTCCATAGCTCCGCGGGTTTTGCTTTTTCGACGGTGCTTCTGCAGGACGGAGAGTTTGTCCATGTCAACAAGGTGCGTAAGAATTAAAACGCACCATCGCGTTGATCGTGGTGCTGATATCGCTTTGCCTTTAAACGTCCAGGGCCGTCAACATTTCTGGCGTGTTGTTGAAAAAGACAGCGTTAGCGGTTCAATCAACGCGCCGTGCGTGTTCCTCTCCTGGGAATGGGTGTACCAAGGCGTTTCACAGCGCGGGATCTCGACCGAGTGCTGGGTACGGTTACCGTATAACTCGCAATGTTGCGTTAACTTGGTGGCTTACAGTTAACCTCTTGCCTTCGTCTCTGTTGCCCGCGTAGTTCGCCATGAAAAATGCGAGCATGTGTCCGGAAGGCTGGGTATTCGACCCTCGCCGTGCAATTGTCGAAGCTGCCAAGGTGGGTTCCTAACGCTCGTTAAGTTGCCATTGGTGTGCTTCGAACTAATACGTTGCTGTGATTATGAAGTGCGGCGTAGCAATCGTGCGTACTGGGCAGTTCTTACGGTCAGCGCTTGCAGCGGGGCGTCCGCGAACGTCTCAATTGCTGTCATTTACGTCAACGCCGACGCCAGTTGACCGAGGCGTAGTGGCTCAGCGCCAAGCGCAGATGGTGCTCTTCTTGGAGTCGATTCTTCCGTGCCTGGATGCCATCGTCGAAGAGGCATTCGAGCTGGGCCAGTCAAGCACGGACGATAGTGATGAGTTCCGCAAGGTCTTCGACGACGAAAGCATGTGGCGCACGGTGGATGCCGACCTGCGCGATCCGCCGGCCGACAACGCTGAAAACTACTCGTGTGGTATCTGCGGGCGGGAGATCACCAATCTGTACAAGCAGTGCTTGGGCTGCTCGGTATACTCGCGTCGGTGCCGGCCCAACATGGCCTATCCGGTCTTCCGTATCTGCCTTCGCTGCCACTCGCAGCCGGAGCAGCACCACTTCAAGCCGCGTTCGATCGTGTCGTACTACGACAAGGTGCTGAGTTCCGAGGGCCACACAGGCCTGCTGTCTGCCACGCGCCGCTACCAGTCGGAGCGCAGCTACTTCAAATGCCGATGCGTGCCGTCGACCCGCTGCGCGCACTGCGGCGGGTGCGAGTCGTGCAGTTGTCTGTGCCACACGCTGTTCCAGACACGCTTCCGCTTCACAGCTCCCGGTGCGTACCGTACTTCGTTGCCTGTGCTATCTGTCTGCATCTCGGGGGGCGCTTGGTACTGCTTGGTGCTTGGGCGATGGTCGGACTGGCCATGACCACGTGCACACTGCCACCCGTTGGACCTGCTGACAGTCAGCCTGACTGACGGACTGACTAACTGACTAACCGCCTGCATCGTGCTGTCTGCAGCGAACCTGGAGCGACTGCGCGCGGACGTGGACGCCGTCGTCAAGTACCATCAGCAGCAACTGCTGCAGCAGCAGCAACGTTAGCTAGGCGTCTTTTTGTTCACTACCGATAGTTTTGGGCCGTGCAGCGTGACGGTCTCGGCCCGCCTCAGCCAGCACAGCGCAAGTCGGCGGGTGCTGCTTGGTGTCGCCGCTGAACGCCCTGCCGCGCCTAAAAATGAAGACTGAGACCCGCCTTCACCCATCATTACCTCACGAATTAACAGCCGTGTTTACCACTCACCTCCGCTGGTCGAGCTTGAGGGAGTCCGCATGCCGGAATGTGGCTACAGCGGTGAGCAATCGACCCCGCTGCATCCTGGTTCTGGGTGAGGCCGCGTCTTTGGTGCGCTCCGGCCTCGGCGGCTGACCATTCTCAGCGGACAGCAGCATGGGGGCTCAGCTCCAGCATGACAGCTCCGGACTGCAGCAGAGGGGTCCTATTTTGTAGGGTTAGGCGGCCTTTTTGGACCGCTTTTCTCGGCCGCTTTTCTGGCCTGATTTCAAAACAAGCAGCTTTTTAGGATCGTGTCGGGCGGTCGCACGGCATACAGCGCGCCAGTCAAGCGCCGAAAAAGCGTTAAAACGCGTTTTCGGCGGTGAGGCTTCGTGGCTTCGCGAAAAAGCGTTTTCGCAGTCCTTGAAGTTTGCAGGTTCAACTGGACTGGAACGCGCTGGCTTGTCCGACTGCAAGGCGAGCCTCGCCCAGCCCAGTCAAAAGCTGCCTCAGCGCATGCGTGGAGATCGGTCCCACAATCTTCCTGCATCGTGCGTCGCCCAGGCAGTGGTTTGTGGGCCACAAACCACAAATTGTGGCAGCCCCTGCGAAGGCCGACTGCAATCTGCAGCAAGGCGCTCCGTTATCGTGGCAAGCGGCGTTCGAAATCACGGGCGCTCCCAGGGCTGATTCAAGCGGAATCCAGCCTGGAAGTCCTTGTTCAGCACAGCTATTTTCAATGTCGCCTTCGGGCCGGTGAACTTCGCCGTGAAGCCAGGCTGCGCTAGCTCCGAGGCTTTGCTTTATCCAGCAATGCCGTCGCCGTCATAGGGCTGCGTCCAGGTGGAGCTCCGACATGGGATGTGAGTTCGGCCCAAATGCGTTTTCTTTGACAAAAACCGCTTTTTTCGCTCCGTTTCTGTTTCGAGCGGTCGCCACTCGCTCGAAGCAGGCGAGGCGGAACGCTGGCGATCGAGCTCAGTCGAAAAGTTCCCGCGTCGAATGGAAAGCAGTCGGAGCGCAGTCACCAGCCCCGAGTCCTTCCCCCACCGCATTTGTCGCCTTCCCGCCCGCCTGGAAGCCGCAGCTTGCCGGCGATCTCCGTGTCGAGTACCGTTCGTCTGGGATTAAACTCCCCCTTCTGTTCGTCCAAGTTCCCCACCACACACACGTTCAAGCCACATGAAGCGTAACTTCGGATCGCTCAACCTCGCGGCGCTGGACCTGCAAAGCCCCTTCGACACCAGTGCAGAGAGCTGCAGCCTCGTTGACCGGTTCTCGGCCCTGGACCCCAGCGCAGAGGACTGCAGCATGCACGGCTCCGAGTTCAGCGACGAGAACGTGGGCTTCCCGCTTGAGAGCATGGAGCTGCCGCCGACCGACGTGCATTCGGCCCCGCAGTCCTTGTTCGACGAGGCCCCGCTGGACGTGGACATGGACGACGGCGCCATGCCCGAGCTCTCGCTGCCCGCGCGGTGCCCAGCGGCCAACCGACCACGCAGCGAGAACGGCGACGTGCGGGTATGCCGGCTGATGCACCCGTCGTCGAGCGAGGTGCCGCAGCACCTGCATGACCAGCACCACGTGGAGCTCAACGCGCTGCGGTGTCTGAGCCTCAAAGTGATGCTGTCCAACCTGTCCACGCCTGGTAACCTTGCCAACAGTGCCAACGCCTCCGCCGCGTCCAAGCCCAGCAGCTACGCATATCCCGGCGTGAACGACCGCAGCAAGACTGCGCTGCTGCCGATCCGTCATCCGTCACTACAGAGCGTCTAGATACACTACACCACGAGCCTTCCCGGGCGGAGGCGTTGCCTTAACTTACCTTATCGTTAATAGTACGCATTACCGTATTGTATTGGAACGCAGCGGCCCCCATTTGCTGCGCGGCAACGGTGGGGCTGGCAGCAGCGGAGAAGCACCCATGATGCCGAGGGCCAGAGGAAGCTTGTCGGAAGCTTTCCGTTTAGATTCCAGTTGGTTTCCAGAGAGATGGACGTTGCGATTCACCGCGCGTCACATGCGTGCATAGTCAGGCGATTGACAATGCATTTGTCTAGATCCGGGTCGCAAGGGAACTTTGCAAAATCTACGGATGCAGGCTTATGCCGCTGCGCGCCTTGCAAGGTAAAGAAAGTGTCATTAACTTATTTTTTTATACCAAAGCATATATCCAGAGATACCTGTAGCAAAACATATATATATTATATGAGCTGGAGTAAGACAAGCAGTGGTCGCTCGTCGAGGTGAATCCAGCGGAAGATGATTGTTTCGCGGAGTCTATTTCGGCTGTTTCCATTGTGAAACTACCACAGTTGTCAATGAGCATATCACCTCGCTCATTTACCTTGTTTGCCCTCATTTGTTGCCCTAGCAATCCTATGGTGGACGGCACACCACTTCAGAACGAGACTGGGTCAAAACGAAGTGGCTGCGGTTGCTCTAACATTGACTAAATCTGTAAATCAAAAAACAAATATGTTGTCGCACTTAGTCAGATAAGTATGATATTAACAGAGTGATGGTCTGGAAGTTGCCTTTGTGGCAACTTCAAGTGTTCATCAGGCTTGCTCGCGTGCGATGGAAATGCTTGGCCTACGTTGACGGCTTGCTTGCTTGCCACTGGTGCTGGTGCAACCACAGCACACGGTCGACGGTCCGCCGATGGCCTTCAACCCTCAACGACCGGCTTGCCCCTGTGGGCAATGCTGTCAACAATTCATCTACCGCAAATTCGCTTCTCGCACCAAGCAGCCCTGCTGCGCATGGCTTAGCTATGGTATACTTGAGCCCATGATCGATCGCCATAGCAGTCATTTCCCGACACAAGAATGTCTCGGCGGAGTTGTACCATGCAACTCCGCCATGCGATCGAATGGCTTTTGGCTGCATGGCTTGCTAACGACCAATTTGAACCAACGTCAGCTTCAACTCGTTAGATGAAGCAAAGCCTCGAGGCGAGCGATGTCTCGCGCAGCCTGGCTTCACGGCAAAGTTCTCCGGCCCGAAGGCGACATTGAAAATAGCTGTGCTGAACAAGGACTTCCAGGCTGGATTCCGCTTGAATCAGCCCTGGGAGCGCCCGTGATTTCGAACGCCGCTTGCCACGATAACGGAGCGCCTTGCTGCAGATTGCAGTCGGCCTTCGCAGGGGCTGCCACAATTTGTGGTTTGTGGCCCACAAACCACTGCCTGGGCGACGCACGATGCAGGAAGATTGTGGGACCGATCTCCACGCATGCGCTGAGGCAGCTTTTGACTGGGCTGGGCGAGGCTCGCCTTGCAGTCGGACAAGCCAGCGCGTTCCAGTCCAGTTGAACCTGCAAACTTCAAGGACTGCGAAAACGCTTTTTCGCGAAGCCACGAAGCCTCACCGCCGAAAACGCGTTTTAACGCTTTTTCGGCGCTTGACTGGCGCGCTGTATGCCGTGCGACCGCCGACACGATCCTAAAAAGCTGCTTGTTTCGAAATCAGGCCAGAAAAGCGGCCGAGAAAAGCGGTCCAAAAAGGCCGCCTAACCCTACAAAATAGGACCCCTCTGCTGCAGTCCGGAGCTGTCATGCTGGAGCTGAGCCCCCATGCTGCTGTCCGCTGAGAATGGTCAGCCGCCGAGGCCGGAGCGCACCAAAGACGCGGCCTCACCCAGAACCAGGATGCAGCGGGGTCGATTGCTCACCGCTGTAGCCACATTCCGGCATGCGGACTCCCTCAAGCTCGACCAGCGGAGGTGAGTGGTAAACACGGCTGTTAATTCGTGAGGTAATGATGGGTGAAGGCGGGTCTCAGTCTTCATTTTTAGGCGCGGCAGGGCGTTCAGCGGCGACACCAAGCAGCACCCGCCGACTTGCGCTGTGCTGGCTGAGGCGGGCCGAGACCGTCACGCTGCACGGCCCAAAACTATCGGTAGTGAACAAAAAGACGCCTAGCTAACGTTGCTGCTGCTGCAGCAGTTGCTGCTGATGGTACTTGACGACGGCGTCCACGTCCGCGCGCAGTCGCTCCAGGTTCGCTGCAGACAGCACGATGCAGGCGGTTAGTCAGTTAGTCAGTCCGTCAGTCAGGCTGACTGTCAGCAGGTCCAACGGGTGGCAGTGTGCACGTGGTCATGGCCAGTCCGACCATCGCCCAAGCACCAAGCAGCACAAATCGCCCCCAGAGGGCGCAGCACACGCAGCTATTTGGACTAATAAGCAAATGTTTGGGGAAAGCTAGCGACTGCTCCATGCTGCTACGAGGCTATTAGATGGCGGTCGACTTCCTACTCCTTCATTTGCTGCAGGTTCGCGCCCAGGTCTTCCAGCAGCACCTTCGTGTCGTCGATCAGCTGCGTCTCGGCGCGGAGCACGTCGTAGCACATTTTCTTCTTCTCGTTCGACAGCACCGAGACGCCGCCAGAAGCGCTGAAGGAGTTACTCCAGTACCGGCTTGAGGAAGCGGACGACGAAGACGCCGACAGCGCTGCACTCTCCAGAACTCGCACCGATCGCTGGCCCTGCACGGTCAACTCCGCGATGCGAGGCTTCATACGACGCACCTCCACAGCCATGAGCTCTAACTCGCTCTTGAACTCGCGCTCGGCACGCGACAGATGCGGCTGGTTCTCCTTCACGGCCTGCAGCACTGCTGCCGCGCGCTTACTCAAGTTCTGCTGCACCGCCAGCGCGCGCTCCATCTTCTCCTGCAGCTGCGTCATCGACGCTCGGGCCTCGTCCGCGTTCTTCTGGACAGCCACCACCTTTCCGGCCTGCGCCTGGATCATCGTGGCGTGCAGTTGCAGGCGGTCGCGCAGGAGCTGGTCCATCTCGTCGACATACTCGACGTCCTCGTACAAGATCTTGACGCGCTCCAGCACGAACGCAAGCACGGCGTCGTCCACCTCGTGCATCAGCGTATTGCCCGTGACCCTCGTTCCCCGCGCGCTGAGAGCCTCTAGCTTCTCCTCCACGATGTCAGCGAATGGCCGGATTCCGGAGTTGCTGCTGGCTGTCGTCGCAGAGGCCCGCGACTTAGAAGACGCCATGGACGCCAGCGTACCGGGCAGCGTCTTCTGTGCCTTCTTGTCATCTGTAGCAGAGCTGCTGTTCGCAAGCACGCCCTTGAGCAGCTCACTGGACGCGGCGCTGACGTTCACAACCTCAAAGCTGCCGGACGCGAGGCGCAGCAGCAGCAAGTGCCCGAAGTTCACGTTCTTCACCACGCGCGCGCCAACGACATTCGACACGGCGGCATCTGCCGACGGTGAAGCGGGCGTCGAAGTTGCAGTGCCCGGTGACACGCTGAAGACGTGGCGGACGGAGCTCTTCGGCAGCGTCTTGAACTGCTTGCCCGACGCGAGCGCGAAGACCCAGCTCACGTTGATCACATGCACGCCCGTCGAATGCAGACAGTAGACGAGCCGCGGGTCAGCGAGATCCCGCTCCAGCACCGCCTTGCCTCCAGAGTCGTCGATACCGAGATTGAGACACTCGAGCAGCAGTGCGGGCAACTTGCGCGCAGTGGTGGCCGTCGCCGCCTGGCGATTGCTTTTCCACTGCGGGCGGATCGCAGCGTCGAGCAGGAGAAGCTCCACGTGGCCCGACGTGAAGGTGCGCATTAGAAAGGGGGACGCGCTACCAGCGCGCTTGTCCGCGGGGCTGCGCGAGGCATGCGGTACCACGAGCAGCGAAGTCGCCGACGAGCCTCCCGAGACTTGGTTCTTGCCTTCGATAACTGACTGGGGCGTCGCGTCCACGGGTCCTTGCAGCGCAATGGGCCACGTGTCTGGTGAAATGCCGCTCACGTGAGGGCTCAGATAGCAGAACACGTCGGCATTGGCGTTGTCGGTAGCACTAGGGGCTTGCGCTTGAGCGCGTCCTTCGAAACGAGGGCTACTACGGCGTGTCTGTGTCGACGCCGGCGCCCAGCCTTCCTGGAGCCAGTACTTCTGGGACTTGAGCTCGAGAAAGCGGGCCTGCAGGCCGCTCCCGCTGCCGGCGGCCTCCATCTTCTGCTTGCAGACGGCGAGCTGCGCCTCCACTTCGCCGCGCAAAATCTGGAGGAACGTCTTGCTCGCGCAGCAGTCGTACGGCACCAAGGGGCACAGCGCGTACACGGCGCCGTTGGACCGCAGCACGTAGCACGTGAACGCGTCCCAAGCCTGCGCCGCCTGCAGCTGGGCGGCCTGTTGCTGTTGCAGCTGGACGGACGCGCCAAAGCAGAAGCTCGTCGAGAAAGCGCCCGTCGCACGCGCCTTGGTGGGGAAGTCCAGTCGGTGGCGCTGCTCCGGCTTGGACACGTCCTGCTGTGTGTTGAACACCTCGATCTCCTCGGCGTCCGAGAGCACCACAAGGTGCATGTCACTGAGCGGGTGCCACGCCGCGTGCCGCACGTTGGCAAAATAGCCCACGGACCGCACGGCCGCGACGTTCTGCTCGCGCGACACGAAGGCCACTTGCTTGCCGGGCGAGACGCGGCGCTTGACCTGCTCCAGCACGTCCTGGTCCTTGAGTTCGGCCTCCGTGAGCATCACGTCCTGCTCGTTGCCATCCTCAAAGTGTACGAGAAACCTGACCGAGCTGTTTTCGCCCACGTGGCGCTGCAGACTTGGCGGCTTGCGCTTGGCCTCCACGGGCAGACGCAGTACCTTGAGCCAGCTCTTGGCTAGTAGCAACACCTGAGAGCCGCTGGCGTTGAGCTTCACCTGCTCCACCTGCGCGGCTTCGTGCGGCGAGAGCGGTGGGTCTAGCGTCACGTGCTTGAGCAGCTGCGGCTTCTTGGTCTGTTGGTTTTGGTGCAGCACGTTGACCAGAAAGAGGCGGCCGCTATCGCCCCAGAGCGCCGCGCCCCCGTCGCGCACATCGAACGTCTGCAAGTGCGCGTCCGTGCGGAGGTCCGCGTACGTGGGGGGCGCCACGGAACCGCACAGTTGCAGGTTAGCGCGTAGCGCCCAGTCCTCCCCGGCCGCGGCGGCGCTCATCGTCATTAGGGAGATCGGTGGCTTTGGGCTTTTTTGCCTTTCTGTACAAAGTGTACAGGACCAACTGCAAGTGACTGTAGAGTGCTAGCGTCACCGAAAACCTGGGACATACTGTGTAAATTTTGCACAAAACTGCTTCAACGACCATCACTCTTTGCCAGGACAGGACAGACAGCTTGCTCGGTTGGTTGGAAGCGCGCCAGTTGCAAGGATACCAACAAGTCGAGCGGTAGTAGCGGTAGTTGCTGATACCTGTTAAAGCAGCATACGGCCAGCAGGATGCAGGTCTGTTGTAGTTGAACTCGCCAAGCAAGGCGCTCGGTGCCGACCGTAGCGCAGGGACCAACCCGACCTGTTGCTGCAGTATTTAACAGTGGCATTATCACAAGCTCCTGGCGAGGGCCCCTCGGAGGGTCTATTGATGCCTGGGTATTCCAGCTCAATCTACTTGGGGTCAAGCACACAAGCCAAGCGCTTATAAAGACATTCAAAGCACCCGGGTGATAAGGGGTGCTTGGCTTGCTACTGTCAATCCAATTGCCAAACATACAGCAAATTTCTCGACGATCCTCTTCTCGCCAAAGCAAGTTACCAGTCTCGCCAAAGCAAGTTACCCCCCCCACACACACATGCCTCAGCCATCGAGGCTCGCCACCATCGCCACCAGCTCGCAGCGAACATAACCGGTATCCTCCAATCAGATTTGGATTCGACCTCCCCCCGATGGAGGCGACGGTGTTCGCGTGCGTGTCGGTGGGCGTCGCGAGTCTGCTGCTCGTCCTCGATGGCGCTGGTAACGGCTGCGATACGCACTCCATCTTCCTCCCCTATGATCTTACGTCTGTCATCTGATGCCCAGCCTGTCTCCTGAACGTGGAGAACGCGTGCCTCGCGACGCGATCCAGCAGCATCGTCATGCTCATCATCGGCGTGTCGACGCTTGTGCCCGTCGTTGGCTGCCTCGGTGCAGCTCGACTCGATAGCTGCGACGCAGTGCAACAATATCAAGAACACCATACCCCCTTGCTGTAAGTCCCGACGAGATCTTGGGCTGCACCATGCAGGAACCGTGGTCATCATTATCTTGCTGTTGCATTTAGCCGAGAAGAGCAGGATGGAGTCAAGCCCCAGTCGCGGAAGCAGCCTCGACGAGTGCTCATGTACCTTTATGCCGGGCACTTGCTGTCTGCATGGGTACGTGCTCTGGTCTGGCGGTGGAATTGTCAGGGTCTTGACGGAAGCGATTGATTTCTACGCAGGGTGACCGGATGTGGGAATTCGCCGTGCCGATCCTCTTCATGGAGATCTTCGTGGACACGCTGCTGCCGAGCGCCTTCTTCTCGCTGGTCATGTACGCCACGTGCCTCGTGGCGATTCCGTCGGTGGGGAGGCAACTCGATGCCGCCAACCGCTGGAAGGCGATGCGGCTCGCTATTGTGCTGGAAAATGCCACCATCATCGCCAGCACAGGGTTGCTGGGGGCGATGTTGCTGCTGACAGACGCTGACGGACTGCACAAGCCGGAGTGGACGTGGACACTGACGCTGCTCTTCGTAGGCACACTCGTCTGTGGCGGTGTGGGCCAGGTACTCAGCGAGGCGCAGACACTGGGCATCGAACGCGACTGGGTCGTGATCATCGCGCAGAGCAGTGGCGTCGAGCGCTCGACTGCGCTGGCGGGGCTTAACACTATCCTGCGACGCATCGACCTCGCGTGCAAGCTGCTGGGGCCGCTCGCGTTCGGTGTCATCATGGATTTTGCTGGTCGCGATCCCACCACGCGCGCGATGATCGGTGCGTCGACGGTGGCAATCTGGAATGGGCTCTCAACTCCGCTCGAGTATTTTATGACGCGCGACATCTACAAGCTTGTTCCAGAGCTAGCCGCCAAGGAGGAGCTGGTCTCTCCTGATGACACCGAGCAGCATCAATCGGCCAAGTCCACGCTGTCTCAGTACTCTGAGATGTGGAGGAACTACGCGAAGCATCCGGTATTCCTGCTGAGCTTTAGCTACTGCGCGTTGTACATGACTATCCTGGACAACGGCTCGCTCAACACCGCGTACCTCAAGTGGCGAGGCGTGCCCGACTCGCTGCTAGGCTCGAGTCGTGGTGCCGGCGCCGTGTTCGGACTCCTTGGCACGGTGCTGTTCCCGTACTTGCGACGCACCATTTCGCGACTAGAGCGTGTTGCAGTGCTGAGTATTTGGCTCTTCTGGTTGTGCCTTGCGCCCGTGGTGGTGGCGTTCTTGCTGGCGGGCGAATCGCGTGTATCGGACTACGTCATGCTGTGCTGCATGGTCGGCGCTCGCACGTGGCTTTGGAGTGCCGATCTTGCCGAAACTCAGATCATGCAGGAGTGGATCGAGCCGAGCCGCCGCGGAGCGATCAACGCCATGCAGACAGCGACGTACCAGCTTTTCTACATGCTTATTCAAGTCATGGGCGTCGTTTTCCACGACCCGCGGCAGTTCGAGGCGCTCGTGTTCTTCTCCGTTGCCACGGTGTTCGCTGCCGCGGTGGGGTTCACCATGTGGGACGTCTGGTTTGGCCGCCACCGAAGTTTGTTCGTGAGATCCACGACTGGAAGCGCGGAGACGATGACTTCTCCGTGATAGACAGCTTGTAATAAGCCCCCAAAGCCAGAGCGGTCCCTTTCTAAGCTTGCACGAAAATTCAGCATGAAAATCGATCTCGTCCGCTGTAGTTTCTGAAAACGATATCCAGGACACTTTTGTGTGCATGCACGTTCATCCTGATCAAAGCAGCTTTCATGTCCGAGAGTTTGTTTGCTGCCCAGCATCGTCATGCTCGCTTTGGTTACTCGTCAGCATGTGCTCAAATGCAATCATCACAAAAGACACTTGTGCTGTGCAGTTTTTTTATATGTGTAAGTTTTGTTTCAAAACATTTACCTTGGAGAAAGACATTTGGATTAAATCAAAGTGGTAGTTTGCAAATAAGTTTACTAGTTTCCATCGGCAGCTCCGCTCATAGCAATGCGGCGCGGCTTAGTCGCGTCATGGCTTCGTCGACGTCGTCGGCGCTGTCCACATCCGCAGGAGCTTGGGGCTTCATTTCGTCCTCCTCTCCGTCAAAACAGCGGCACTCTACAGGAAGCAGCGGGTGATTCCGCAGGAAGTGCCGACACACAGCTTGCAGCTGGACAGCGTTGGCCCGGTCGGCTGCTTCAGCGATGGCTTCGACGCTGGCGACGCGTACGGCATATTGTAGCGTCCGTTCACAGCGCTGCTTGAGGTGATCCAGCATGAACTGATCAGCAGCCACGAGCAGCTCCAGCAGCGACTCCAGCTCCATTTCCAACCCAAGATCAAGTGCCTGGGCTCGTTCCGTCTCGCGACGCTGAGCCTCCTCGATCTCGTTGAGTCCGTCGGCCGACTGGGGGCATGCGGCGATACTGCTGCAGACAAAGTCCAGCTCGTGGTCGTTTGGAGAGCTTGAACACAGCGCAAACGCGTCGTCGTGTGTTTCGATTTGGCCTGTGTAGAGGTACTCGAGCAGCAGCAAGAAGACCTCGTAGCGCACATCTGGGATAGTAATTTCGGCTTCATGCGCTTCGCGGAAGCCCGACGAAAACATCCCTCGGAAGCGCTCACTCAGCGACGACAGAATGAGCTTGTGCGCATACACAATGCGCCCTTCAACAAGCTGTTTAAAAGCACAGACGAAGACACGTTAGTCCATCCTGGTTCAGTCCGGTGAGGAAAAAAGTATCAAAACAACTCACAAAAGAAATGTCGGCAAACTCCTCGCAGTCGACGTATTGAGCGAGTGCTTGACGCAGCATTTTGGCCGGAGATGGTAGAGACACGGACGCGCGTGGCGGCGGGTCGGTGTCTAGTGTGAAGCAGTCATTCAGATACTCAGCGCCGCAGGAGCCTCCAAAGACGACGAGGATGCGGTCCACGACAGTGCATGTGTGTCCAGCTCGTCGTCCGGGGCCCCTCCCTACCACTAGCAGGGGCTCGTCTCGCTTCGGCGTGTCCACGTCCGAGAACTCGCACATCTCGTTCGGGTTGGCTGAGTCGCAGACGTCATCGTTGGCAAGCCCCTGTGCCATCAGCATGGCTTCTCTGTCACTGTGTGCGTCCTCGAACTCGTCGTCACTGTCCAGTTCTTCCTCAAACTCGCCGGCCTCGTCGTTTCCCGACCAGCTTCCGTCTTGTTCATCCTCATCTTCATAGATATCCCATCGCTGGGGCTGCGAGCGACTGCGACTGCGACTGGAGCGATAACTCTGTCTCCACTTGTGTCTCTGCTCGTCTGGGTCTTCGGCCGCCACGACGGCCACCGTCTCCACCCACCGGCGTCTGCTCGGGTCGTACACGTGCAAGTCCTCGTAGCACTTTGCCGACGGCCCGGATCCTCCAAAGACGAACAGTCGATCCCTGTGACGGGCCATGGTCATCCCCGCGCGTGGCAGTGGCGGGGCCACGTAGTGCCTGGTGTCAACGCTGAACTCGTCGTCCACGGCCGACCACGTCATGCTGCGTGTGTCCAGCACGTGCACGTCATTGAGTCTCTGGCGGCCATCCCAGCCTCCAAACACCAATAGCTCGTCACCAACCAGGGCCGAGCTGTGGTTTGCACGCGGGGCCGGCGCGCGCCCGCGCGCACACATTTTGGTCCACGTCATGGTGTCGATCTGCAGGGCGTGTAGATCATTGAGGTACTCACGGCCGTCGCCGCCACGGAACACGAGGATGCTGCGCATCCTGGCCACGTAGTCGGCCGTGTGCATGTTGCACGGCCCGAGCTCGGCCGTCAGTTCCGGCTGCTCCCATGTGAGCGAGTCCAGATGCAAAATGTGCAGGTCGGCGGCCGCCAGCGGGCCAGAACCCAGCCATCCGCCCAGGATGAAGAGCTTGCGCTCGGCCAGCGTGGCCGTGTGGCCGTTGCGTCCGGCCGGAGGTCGGCCGTGCGTCTCGCGCGTCAGCTCGCGCCACGAGCGGCGACTGACGTCCAGCAGGTGCAGCGCGTTGTGGTTGCGTCGGCCGTCGTAGCCGCCGAACACCAGCAGCTCGTGGGTGGAGACGGCCGTGGCCGTGTGGTTCTTGACGGCCGGCGCTGTCCCGGGGCCCGCCGACCGCAGCGGCTCCCAGCGAAGTACCATCGATGGCTGCGTCGTAGAGGTGCAGCTGGAGCTTTGCAGCAGAAGCGATCAGTAACTTGATAATCGTAATCTGAAAATGTACGGTACTTTGAAGATAATTGAAGATTGGATGTTCAGCAAACACACAGCAGTATTCCGAAGGCAAACTTCTGCCGAACACATTCCACTGCGTTGAAAACCGCGATTGCAACAACTAGCATCGAGTAAATGTATCAGGAAATTTGTCGCCCTAACTACATAGCTGGCCTTCCGTTAACATGCCGAGGCTCGCAAAAGTTACATCCATACAACGAAAAATGTATGATGTGTTGAATTGTTCACACGCATTGCAGCGTCACTTGAAGGTGGCACACCGCCCCAGTACAGCCTCAATCGCAGGATCAGTGTTCAAAACCATTAAGAAGTGTGCCAGAACCAAGCACAAACAACAGAATCATTATAGCAGGAAACTAACACCAATATTGGAGAAGCTTAGCCAACATCAAACGCCTTAATACTGTAGTACCGACGTACATTCTTCACAACGCTGCAGCTCTGATTCGCGGCAAGCATCGCTGCTAAAGTTCCATACTGTGATTTTTTTGGCCGCTGAACTTGATTATTTCCGTTTCAACTGAGCTGACAAACTCAAAGAATATTGCTCGCGCGGCGTTTGCTGTTTGGCTCAGCTAGACGTAGGTCCTCCGAAGGATAATTCACTAATGTGCAAGTTCAATTAGTGGAATACGAATTGAAGCGTATACGACTGCTCGAACTTAAGCTATCGAGATTAGTGTTCAGATTGTTCAGCTCAGTGCTTGGAAAAAAATAAACTTGCAACGATTTCCATTGCCACTCACTACTGCAGTCTATACTGCTCAAGTGCAATGGTGTCTTGCAATAAGCGAGCACCGTGCAGTTTTCATTGCAATATGCAGTCGAGCTCCAATAACGAACGGCAAGTATTGCCAGATGGATTCATACTTCAAAGTGGAACCTTACGATAAGATCATGAGCGACCGGAAGTACAAGGCCATCATTTCTGAAGACTGACCATCTGTTCTGGGACTCAAGGCTCTGGGCCGACTCGATCGGGGATTCACGCACTTCGACGAGAAACTGAAATCGCAGGGAGCACAGTAGGGTATTGTAAGCTTCTCCGCAATCAGTATTGCAATAACCTACAGTCATGCAATCGAGTACCTGTATTTTTCATAGCGTTGCAGTAGTGTATGTGTCTTGCAATAGTTTTCCGGCGGAAAGACCAATTTATTTCCTCCAACAGCTGACCTTCAGCTGTGCGAGTGCTTTCGTCTGACGCAGCAATGCAATACTCATGCCAAGAGTACAGTACGGATTGTGATCAACAACTTCTGGCGTTGATCCTTCGTACAGGTAACTAAAGGCTCGTAACCAAAGGCTGCATCGTTGGGCACCACGTTACCAAGTTCTTCGATAACCAAAGGGTACATTTTCATTTATGATTGCCATCCGTTGCGACTGAGGTGAAGAACATCGGAGCGATGCTGGCGTGTCAGGCTACTTCTTCTGAGGTGCCATAAGACGTAGCGTGACTTTTGAATCTGAAGTCGACTCCAAGAATTTGCACGCCCACCTAGTTGTACTGCCGCGTGTTGTAATTAGCGATAATGATCGCGCTCGGACGAACACGAGATGAGTGCACCGAGCAAGGTTACTGCTAAGGTGCTCAGTTCCATTTATTATCGGTTTGTTCGAGCCCAGCTGGACAGTGATAGCGCTGGGCGTCAAGAAACTCTGCATTGACCTCACTGTCCGAGATCCATTGAGACTGACTCGCCTCGCAACGTCAATTGGTGCGATCCCTGCAGCAGTCATTTGTTAGCGTGGATCATCACTTGCGAGGCACCAACCGCGAGTTGCGAGCGACGATCATGCCCAAGCGAACTCCCCACATCTCCTCCGGCCACGGGTCTTCGCGCGGAATAACGAAACCATCTCCTACCGGCACTTCCTCTCCGAAAACAGTCGCGTACACCTCCAGCAAAGGAGCGACGCATTTCTTCCACACCCGAGTCGACAACTCCAGACTGTAGCCTAGCAGCTCCAGGCGATCGGCGTCGCGGCCGACGTAGGCGAAGTACGACCCCATGCCTCGAATGCTTGCGACCATCGTCCCTAGATTCATACTCCACGCACCGCGCGGCCACGGAACTCTCGACGGAACCGCAAACATGAACGGAACGCGGCAGTGACCGAATTCCGAGGCGTACGCTTCCAGCGCTGGCAGGATGCGGTCATTCCAGACGGCGGCCTGGTGAACCCACGGGAAATGCAGCAGCTCCAGCTCAACTCTGCCTCGAGCAACTTGGTCCACGTACGCTCTGCTTTCTCGGATATCCCGCACAACGCGTCCGAGAGGAAGTCCCCACGTCTCTTGTGGCCACAGACATGTCGCCGGCACCTCGAAGTCCTCGTCAATAGCGCAGTGGCCCATCACACGACGGAAGGTCTCTAGAGCCGGCATCACCTGCACCCGCCACTTTTGCTCGTCGCTTTGACTCCCCTGAGAGCTCAAGCGCCTTGCTGCCAGCGAGCAACGTCGGAGCAGGCCTCGAGACGGAAGGACACGACTACGCAGCAGCATTTAGACACTGTGATTGGTTGACAGACGCTTGTTTTCTCCCGATCACCGTCATGCTTTCGCCTGGGCAAGACCCTCATATGGGCGTATAGTGCATCGAAAACTGCCAGGCCTTGCTTGTTGCCGTCTCTTGGCCGGTTCGGCTCGATGCTGAACGAGTAACACGGATCGGATGGACTGCACGGAGGTAGATGGAAGGACGTACAAAGCGCTTGCCAAAGATATTCGGAAGGGGAGGAACTATGCCGAGTATGTAGCTCGGGACAAGGACGTGCTTATATCGCTCGACTTCGCATCCAACCGGAGTGCGGCAGTGTGGAAGCAAGAGATCATTCCAGCACTTAACGTGTTTGCCGATGTTTACCAGGACTTCAAGCTCCCGTTGATGTTTGTTGTGCCTTCAGAGGACCCGTGACCAAGGCGTTCGTGGGGGGGGGGGAACTCAAGGACTTGCGGAGAGCATCTAAGGGAACGTATTTCGAATTTACGGGCGGATTTGAAAAGCTGGAAGATGAACCTGAAGCTGTTGGCTCAGGCGTGGAAGCTTCGTTTGACCCAGCGTTAGAGATATACGCAATGCTACACGACGACGAAGATGTCCCGCAAGATTTCGTCATTCCGTCAAAGGCGCCGTGGCCGGAAGCGATGTGGTGGGGGGGAGGTAGGCTGGGCCACATCGTGGCTCACAACTCACAGCACGTACGACGCGGTTAGTTCGGTCGGCACACGTGTCAGCTTGGAGTCTTGTCGTAGTGCACAGCTTCGCTGTCGGCTTGATAAGTACGCTTCGCTTGGTGAAGAGCTGTGGAATGGCGTTCAAGGTGACTCTAGCCAAGTTGGTGTTCACGCAACAGCGGCTGCGGTGTGAACGATCAACAAGATACAGTGCGATCACTTTCATTTTCTGGTATGTGCTGCCTTTGACTCGTTGTCGTTTCCCTTGCCTTATCGATCTCCGAGAAAAGAGGTGAGATGAACCGGTTCAAAGCAGGAATCTGTTGGTGCGGAAGATGTGAACTGCGGAAGATGTGAACTAAAGAACAAGCAACTTCGTCTTCCTGAGCTCAACAACTTGCCAGTTCTTTAGACGAGTTGTTTCGTTGCCTTACCTTTGAGTCAGTTCCACTAAGTACGAACCTTTTCATTTAGCTCGAAGCGACGCCTTCCAGCGATCTACCAGTTCACTTCTCGATTCTCGCGCACGGCCCCCAATCAGGCAGCACCTGCCTCGTCGAAGATGGTTGTTCTTCACGTCAAGCGCGGTGACCGCAGCGAGTTCCTATTCCAGACGTCGGTGACCACGAGCAACGACGAGCTGATCCGCTCGCTGTGCCGACTGCAGAACCTGCGGCTGCGACTGGCTGCGCTAGCCGAGGCGCTGGACGGACTGGGTCGCTACGGCATGGCCAAGCCACCACAGGAGCAGGGCCTGGATGCGTACCAGCCCGACGCCGCGTCCAAGCAGCGCGGCGAGTTCTACGAGGCCGACCCGCTCGGCCACCGCACGGGCGAGGGCGTGAGTCCGCAACTCAAGGACGTGCTGGCCCGCGTAGCCGCCGACGCCAAGACGGCGGTGGACAGCAAGGCGCAGCTGACCCGCCGTGTCTGCGTCCAGGAAGACGAACTGATCGAGAAGCTGCAGAACATCCGCGGCGCCGTGGCCATGGCCTTCCCCATGGGGCTGTCGGCGCACGACCCGGTGAAGCTCATGCTGGACGCCGAGACCGCCGAGGAGGCGCTGGCCGACTCGTCCGCTGTGCTGGAGGTCCTGCCTGAAGACACGGCCGAGCTCTGGTGGGCCGGCAAGCAGTTCTTCCGCGACCAGCACGTGCGCGACCTCGCAGGCAAGAACGAGAAGTCGACGCTCATCGTCAAGCTGCAGAAGAAAGGATGCGGCGCGCCTGGTCGCGAGCCGGGAGTGAGCGAGGACGAACGCAAAGCCATGATGGCCTTCTACTTCAAGAAGCAGCAGGAGTTGCAGCAGGCCGCGGAAGACGACGCCGAGGACTACATGGCGTCGTCCTGGGCGGACCCCAAGGCGCTCAAGAACTCGCTGCGCGGCACAGGCAGCATTCGACCTTTTTAACCTGACCACGCAGTGCCCGTGCTAAACACAATAAAAACTTTGCATCGATCCTATCCGCCAACTACGGATGACGTTTTACGCCGCTTTTCCTCTGTAACGAAGCACATGCTCAGGCGAAGTGCTGCCGTGGGAAAGCTGAAGCTCTTCAGAAATTGAGTTGGCGAGTACACGCGTTGCGGTCAACGCGAGTGGGAGATGGCCAGCCCAGTTTCTCTGGCGCAGAAATCACAAGCACAGCTTACAACTGAACTGTTCGAATCGAGCAGCCAAGATCAAGCAACAGTGAAGTTCCCATCGCATGTGCCCTTTGCACTTGGCTGGTATCTCCAAGGATCCGTACGCCTCTCAAAGAAGCTGGTCGTCTTGATCAATCGATCAATTAGCAATGGATTTCCCGTGACATTTTTAAATCTCATCCTGAGGTTTCTGGAAAATGACCAAATTCGTTCTAGCTGGGCGAAAATATTGGCAGTAAGAAATTCAACTTATTCGGCAATATTTTGCATTTCATTTGTGGAAGAGCAGCATGCTCTGCTGCGAGTGTCGCGCCGCCCCTTGGCGATTCGCCAAGTCAACTCGAGTGGTGACGCTCAGTCCCAAGTCCCAATACTGCTACAGCGTGGAGTGTGCTTCAGCTCGACGGAGACGGATAGGGGAGACGTTAGTGATGCTCGAGATCACCACAATGAGACGAAGGGAAGGCCTGGCGGGTTTACTGTCGCGTGGGAGAAAAAGATCGTTTCCGCATTGCGAGAATTCAACGATATTTACGGGAATGTAAGAGTGCCTTTGCTCTTTCGTCATCCCCTTGGGTGACATCGCTGGCTGCGTGCGTCTTGGGGGTATTACCTTGGAAGGGGTGCGCTACGTGTGCGTCAGCTAGCGGGGGAGCAGGCCTTGTCGACGAATGTGGTGGCTCAGCTGGACGAGCTAGGCTTTGTCTACTATGATCCCATTCAATCTGACTGAGATGAGATCATGATGCCGGCCTTGCGTCACTTTTACAAGCTGCGCGACCACACGGATGTTCCTGCTCGTTTTGTTGTACCGACCGGTGACAATACGTGGCCAGAAAATTTGTGAGGATTGAGACTCGGAGGCAGGGTTGCTCAAGTCCGATCAAGCATATTCGCTACAAGTTGCAGAGCATGAAGTTTTGCGCAACATCCATTTACAATTGGACATAGAACGTGATCCCTTCCTTGGAAGTGTTTGGACAACTGAATCATCATTGCACGTCGAATGGTCATTCAAGGTGCCACCAGAGCACCCGTGGCCTGAATCGGCGTGGGAACTGCCACTTGGGCGCGTCGTCAACGATATACGGATGGGGAGACACGCGGAGAATTTTGCTCGAGACAAAGACCTCCTGGATCGGTTGGGCTTTGTGTGGGATCGAAATGAGGGGGCTAACGAACGCATTATCCCTGCACTCGAAGTGTTCGTCGCTGAATATGGACATTGTAAAGTGTTCAAAAGGTTTTCGGTGCCTGCGAAGGACCCTTGGCCAAAGAGTGCTTGGAATTTGAAACTAGGGGGTTTACTCACCAGCTTGCGCTTCAAAGGTTCGTATTTTGGCATCACTGGCCGTGACGCTGATCGGCTGATAAAGCTGGGATATAGCTTTCAGCTAGGCCCCGGAGCTTGGAATAAGTACGTCGAGCCCACTGCTGGATACTTACGTCGCAGTTAACGGGAACATTGACGTCTCGGACGACTTCGCCATTCCGTCCGAGGCTCCTTTGGCCGTAGGAAATGTGGGGAGTTCATCTGGGCGTGCTTGTCGCTCGTAACCCTACTGTAACGAGGTACTGGGAACGCGATTAAGAGGCGGCAGAGACAAACATTCGAGTGCTACGAAGCTCGAAGCTTGGTTCGCATTATTATGCAGACATGTGCTTAGAACGAGCGAGATATGAAAAGAGATATCGCAATGAGAAGCTCATTGAATTGCACCGACATCGCGCGGTACGCGGTTGCAGGATTTTGTATAGGCTTGACTTATTGCATTCTTGATCTGGAAGAAAATCTCTGGTTCGAAGCCCATTGCTGAGCGATTCTTCCATGACAAGTGAAGCTCGAGCGCAATACTCACCGCCTTAGCCGTAACTTCATTACCGTGAACGTTTAGTTTCTGGCGGCGAGAAGTTGAACGCTCACTTGGAGCTGCAAAGCTGATACTCAAGTACTATTTTGTCCTGAGCAAGGATGAGATGTCGGAAGGGTGCTCTGTGCAGGGAGATTCGCTCTTGATTCAGGCATGTTGGCATGCCTACTGAGGCCGTACGGTAGATCCAATGCAAGCATTTTGCTTGCTCACCGTTCATCGCCATCTGGACCAACCTCCGTATTGGAGGCATCCTCGGGATGTGACTCGGCTCCTCGAAGTTCTTCTTGCTTGTGTGCTTCTGCATCAGTGGTCATCAGCATTTCGTCCATTGCAGGAGATGCTCTCGAGAGCTGACGCTGTGACTTACTGAGAGCAGCCTCACACAGCCGAAGCAACGCGTCCTGCTTGTTGCGTGCAAGCACCTGTGTCGCGGTATTTCCTCCTCGATCTGCCAGCTCTGCGTCGGCCCCCGCTTCCAGCAGTAACCGCGCCACCTCATGCTGTCGTTTTCGAACTGCGAGTAAGAGAGCGCTTTCCCGTCGAGCTCCAGCGCGGGCATTAACAAAAGCTGTGGCCATCACTTCATCCTCTAGGCTCTGCTGATTTGCCTGAGCTGATAGCAAGGCCTCGCACGCCTTGAGCAGCCCGTTGGCCGCTGCGAAGTGCAGAGGTGTGAACCCTTGACGGTTGGCAGCTTGCCATTGCTCCGTCTCATTGTCGTCGGAGCGCCGAGTCTTGTATTCTAGGGACGTCATTGCTTCGAGAAGTAGAAGAGCACAGTCCTCGCGGCCGTACTCACACGCTGATAGCAATGCCGAAGAATCTGTCGCTCCATCTAGCAAAGAACAGTCTGCTCTCCGTTGCAAGAGCAAGGCGACGACCTCGGTTTGTCCATATCGAGTTGCGAGCAGTAAAGCTGTCGAGCGTCCTGACGAGTTTGTACTGGTTAAAGCCCCAGAACCAACAGTTGTGAGCACTTGCTGGTTCACTGTAGCGCCATGGTCCAGCAAGAGACGGACAATCTCGACGTGGCCATTCATGCTCGCGGCCAGTAGGGGGCTCAATCGCACGTTCACGTCTGCAGCCGAGTTGTAGACAACTCCAACTTGGCTATCGACAGTTGGTGCCTCGGACGTTGAGCTCAAAGTCTCCAGAAGTCGTGTGGTGACCGGTACCAGGCCCTCCAAACTTGCCAACAGCAACGCCGTCACTGACTTCTCGTTGCTAGCATGAGGGTTAGCCCCATGATCCAACAACCAGAGCGCAGCCTCGCCGTGTGCGTACTGCGTCGCCGAGATCAACGGTGTGCTCTCCCACATCCCGCGGATATTAACCAGCTCTTCGTTGGCACCTTCTTCACTTTCATCTTCGTGTGAGTCTGGACTGCGCGGCCTTGGCTCTTGATATCGCTGCAACAAGTCGGCCATTTCAGCCACGGCTCCGCGTTTCACGGCCTTGAGGAACTGCACTCGCAAATCTGCTCGACTCAATGTGTCGCTTGTCGCCGAGGTCTTGGAGGTGGTTGTACTTCGGGACGCGCTTTGCGAAGGTAGGATTGATCCTTGTGGCTCTGGCACAAGCGTGTTGAATTTGTGGCGCTTGTTCTTCTTCGTGTTTTGCGAGCCGCCACCAGCCGCCACGACGGACAGCGGTTGCTGCGGAGCCACCGAGTTCCTGGAGAAAAAGCCGCCCATAGGCGAATTGTGTACGCGTCTGTCGTCTGCTCGATTGTCAAGTCCAAGAGCTATCGAGTTCAACCAGCGTGTAACGCTGGAAGGAGCCTTCTTCGTGGCCTTACTATTTGTAGTGCGTGGTAGGGCGTTGCTACACTATTATTGAGAAGGTCATCCGCGGAAGTCCTTGGCCGTCTGCGCTTCCTCCACCACCACAATGAATCGAGTTGGAAAGTGACAAACAGCATGTTCGTCGGGAGTGAATTGCGCGCTTACAGACGCTTGAAGTGGCTGCGCGAGGGGTCTAGCCTAGTCTACTCTATCCTATTCTAACCTGACCGTAGCCAACAGGGCTCCTTCGTCTAGCCGAGCTTGAAAGAGGAGTTTCCGCCGGGGGCTGCGAACATCCGCCGGGTGCGTCGGCCTTGGTTGTCTCCGTCCTGGCCCATTCCACCCGCAAAATAGTCCGAGCTGCTACTGCTTTTCCCACGTCGCGCCACTGCCAGTGTCGTGTGTTGTTGATACAGAGTCTCTCTTGACACGGCACCGGGTGCGACCGCGAGACGGTCGCGACGCTCTTGCGCAGCCGTCGACTTGGCGTAGTACGACATTTCAGCGGCTTCGGGTGTCTTGATGTTGTTGTTGTTGCTGCTGCCGTCGTGCTCAGGCCCACCTCGATGCGGATTGAAGCGACGCGACTTTCGCTCGTCGAGGTACGAGGGCTGGTTGCGGTCATCGCCGCCGCCAAAAATCAAAGAACCAACGGTGGAGCTGCCGCCTGGCGGCTTGCTGAGCCGTGTTGATGAGCGATCGGAGATGAAGTTGTTGTTGTTGCCCGATGAGGACGGATCAGCGAAGCGTTCCGACATGACGAGGATTGTGAGGTTTGAGCTGCGTCGTGCGTTTTGGAGAGTGAATTGCTGGAACCGAAAGAAACCCCACGCTCTATTTCAAGTCGAACTTGCTCGGGTTCCACCGCTGCTTTCCTTCACTTGGCGCTTCTTGTTCTCCATCGTCTCGCTTTCCGAAACCATCGCTTTTTGGTTTCTGACAGTGGAAGATCATCAACGGGAGTAATCTCTGCGGCGGTGCTCGCGATCGACACTGTCACTTGGCCTCGCTCGCCTTCTTTGATGTCGTTCCAAGCATCGTTTGTCATCGCGGTGTCGAGCGCTTCTGCTTCTGCTGCTGCGATGACGCTCGGAAGCTTCCCTTTCAGAGCTTCGATCACTTTTATGACTATGGCGGGCATTGGTCATTGCAGGGGGAGTATCGCGTGAGCTGCGTCGTCCTCTTGACCTTGATCTGGACTTCGACCGACGCCGTCTGCTTAGTAATTGGTCTGGCCGCCTCGGTCGACTTCGATTGCGAACCTCAAGCGCATCAGTGAAGCTACGCCAGTCGACAGGCTCCAACTTATTTCGATGCGTGTTGCTCGATCCATCGCTCTTCTTGTCTTCGTCCTGAAAGCCACCACCAAGTACTAGCTCGCGGTCCATTTCAACACTGAGACCGATCATATGCTTTTGAATCATCTCACGGAATGCCGCTGGCCCAGTCTTCGTGCCAACCTTCCCCTTGTACGAAGTCCGTCGACGCTTGTAGTCGCCCTCAGTATTAGTGTCACTGGCCTGAGTCTGAGAACCTTCTGGGACAGCTCTTGGGGTCGCACGCTCACGACGAACTGCAGTTTTTGTCTGGATCTTGTTATCCACGTCACCTCTTTCCATCTTCTGTTGGGTTTTAAGTAAAAGGTTAGCTCAACAGCAAGCACAAATGTGCATGTATGCAACGTACAAATACACTATGCAGTCCAATCTCGACAACCAGAAATTTCCAAAGCGCGAGCACAACGTTCTTTAACCCACACGGAAGCCACGCTGTCGTCAGTAAGGGGCCATCACACGCGCGCAATAATGGCAACTTACCGTCACACTGCTGCCAAGGAACTCGTGAAGCTCCAAGACTAACACATCAGGCTGACAGAAATCTGGGTGGTCCAGCAGTCCCGCCACGTACTCGACCAGTTCCTCGTCCAGCAGTTCGCCACTGGGAAGTATGCCGGGTCGACTCAGTTCAGCGTTCAGCCAGCGACGCAGAGACGCTGGCGTGACGAGCTCTCTCTCGTCGTCTTTCATCGATGCAAAAGTGCGAGGAATACGCCGCCACAACTGCACCAGCTCATAGAATGCCCCCGCAGATGCTGCAGTTTTCTTAATGGCAGCCACCACCCCTTCGTCAGCTGTAGGCTTCCCCTCTACGCCAGGCTCCAACAGACTCTGCAGCCCCTGAACGTTACCAGCTTCCTCCTGGTCCTCAGAACGTTCTGCATCACAAATTGCATCTTCTTCTCCATCGCGTCTGCCATAGTAGAACTAGCAACAACAAAGTAAATTGTTAAAAAAATCATGTTTTTTACTGCCACGTTGCAAACAAACGTACAGCTGCATCGTTGATAGGTCGAGGTCGCCGTTGTCCATGACACTTCCTCTGCCACGAATGCACCAACATCTATCAGCTCCAAGATCTATCAATTTTCAGCTGACTTCACCCCACCAAATGCCTTTCCAGTGACGATTCCGGCACGAAATGCTCGTCTGCCTCAATCCTACAGGGCACGAAGCCAACCGCCGGGTCGACCTCCACGCAAGTCTCGTCCAGCAACACGCGCAGTTCCTCGGACACCCGCGTGGCGTACGCTGCGAACGTAGCCGCCATGTTGGGAGCCAGTGACTTTGATTGTGCCATTTGCTTTCAGTATCCAAAGCGTCGCGGATTGGGCAATAATCCCACCTCCCTATTCGGATAGGCTGATAATAATCGCATAATCGCCCATCATTGGCTGAAAAAGAGCGGCTGAAACCAAAGGCGGCAAACATAATCGACCAGTGCAAGATGGAGCCTCCCGCTGCCCCGACAACGTCCGAGGAGCCGGCCCTGCATGTCCCGGCCTCGCTGCAGAACAACTTTATCATGACAGAGTCGTCTCTTGTACCGTTGTCCATGCCGGACATCCCGTTGGAACCGCCGCTGATGATCAAGATGCCGGAACAGGACGAGACCGTGGAATTGGAACTTAAGGAGTCCGAGAAGGCCGAAGCTGCAGCCGTGGACGCCAAGGAGAAGCGGAAGAACCTCACGGACCAGCAGCGTGTGGCTATTGTGCACTACCTGCTGGCCAACAGCGCGGGGGGACGCCTCAAGCACGGCGATATGAAGGCCGCGGCAACGCACTTCGGCGTGCATCGTGCCACGATCCGGCGGCTGTGGAAGCTGCACACGTCCTCTGAACCCACGGACGGGCTGGCGGGCAATGTTGCCAGCCGCATTAAGGGCCACTCGGGCCGGAAACCCAAAGTGCCCGACGAGGAGCTCAAGATCCGCATCGCATCGATCCCCGTGGAACGCCGCATGACAGGGAGGGGGTTGTCAACAGCGCTGGGAGTGAGCAACAGCGTCGTGGTAAGACTGATTAAGAGCGGCAAACTACGACGCCACCCGAAGAAGCTGCACTACATTATGTGAAGACAACTAAGAGAGGGCAGTACATTTAACCCGGTTAATTTGACGCGTTGGACACTTTGTTATAGCTGTCGCTAGAGCAACTCTGTCGATGTTCGACCTATCGAATAGTTTCTGTCTTGCGGTGCTTGTAGGCAGAGGTCGGAAACAATAATATCCGTACAATAGTTATGGTATTTTCCAATGCAAATTATTTATTATTTGCATTCACTGGAGCAGTACAATTTAAAATATACTCAATTATTGCAATAAATATCTTTTTAAAAGGCAGCTTGAGCAACAGGTTAGCCTGAGCCTTTCGGGGCACCAGCTAACCGTGCATGACTAGCTGCAATTACCTGCCTTGACACCTACAGACAACGACGGAAAAATCCGACACCACTGAATGCCATCCGCCATAGTATAAGAGCGCACACCTCGCCCGACAAAATAATCCGACACTAAATTTGATTGGATAAAATCTCAATGAAAATACAAAAAACATCCGCAAAAAACATACGATTGATAGAAAAGGGTGTGTATTTCAGACAGTGACTTCCGGACACTGCGGAATTGCTTTCTTGAAGGAACGAATTATCGTCTCCTTTTTTAAAGCACCCCAGGCCTTAATCGTAGAATTAATAGCACGGAGACGCTTTTCCTTTGCGCTCCCACCAGTTCTTCTACAAGGACTATTTCTTATCTTTGCCTTTAATGGCCCCATGACCCCCACATCAAGTGGTTGGCAAACAGCAGTGCTGTTTGGTGGGAGTGGGACCACCGTGGCATTAGCCTCTTCGGCAACGAGCCGCTGTCCTTCTTCCGAAACGTGACAATCAAAGTTGTCAACAAGAAGGACAGCGGGTTCGTCTATTTCAAAATTTAAAAGTTTTTCTACGTAGAACTTCCACACAGTGGAGTCCATCCAAGCATTTTCTTGGACGGCGTAGAAGTGGCCGTCAGGGTACTCGTCAAACTCCCCCTGCTCGATGCGTCCACCGGGAACGCCACGTATGATGAAGAGAATCGGCAGCTTCTTTCCTTCAAAAATACAAACAATATTGTTAATAACACAATAAATTCAGGAAATTTCAGGAAAACTTACCATCATCACGTATTGTGAGCACCGCTGTCATGCGACCTGCGTGCTTGTTGGCTCCTAGAATCCGCGCAGAGTCCTTTCTTCCCTTGCCGGCCCAGGATTTGATCGGAGGCATATCAAACATGATGGCTGTCTCGTCGACATTGAGTATGCCACCACCCTCGAAAGCAGCATATTTGCTCCAAAAGGTGATGGCAAACTCGGCTCGGGTGTCGTCGAGGTCTTCAGTGGATTTTTTGGTCGCTTGTGGCTTCTGTGACGAGAAACCGTAGCTGTAGATCACAATATCGCGCAAAAGAACACAAAAATTACAATAAAAATCACATTATTAACATAAAAGCCAGACTTTTACCGATTTGCTAGCCGCTGAACCATGCGTTCTAACGCGCTGTCCCCCTCGCCAGTTTTCGCAGCCATATACGAAGTCATCCACTCTGGATATAGTTTCCACATGAACTCAATCATGCCTGCTGTCGACAAAACCTAGGAAAATACACCAAAAGTTAGAAAAAAAATCTCAAATAATGACCAAAAACTTAAGAAACTGTACCGCTTCCTCGCGTCGCACGTCCTTCATGTACGTCAACAGGTCAGAGACGCCAGGAAAAATCTCCTTGCGCCCCTGACCTTTCAACGTCTTCGACGTTGCGTGGCCCTTGAACGCTTGGATTGCAGCCGCCTGCCTTTTCCAGTCGTAGAGCGTGGGTCGTGCAATCCCGAGTTGCCGCGAAGTGGCCGCAACTCCGACACGCTCTACGACTGCTAGCGCCTCGCGCTTCTGTCGGACTGTGAAGCTCCGCTCGACGCGCTTCATTGTGCAGAATGACAGGTTGAATTAGTTGTCGATCCTCTCGGTTTTAGCTGCTGACCATTCAAAACATTTTTGTGGCTATTGGTTAAAAATTAACTTATACTGCAAGATGATTGGATAAATATAATTTTGTTTTTGTGTGGAGCTTGAATGCTGATGTGGTGAACTGTCGGATTTTTCTGTCTGTCGGATTTTTCCGTCGTTGTCTGTAGATCGACTCCAGACTGTAAATTCAGGAGGATTACTAAATTACTAAGGCGGTCGTGTGGCTTTGTCAATTAGTCAGCTAAGTTCAAAGAGATTTGATACTTCCTGATATATTACGTCAGTCGTCAAAGATAGAGCAAAACATGAATGCAGACACTACACAAGAATTGACCGATGCCGTCGAACTTACACTAAACCTACTGCGCTCAACTCATTCTTCATATTGCAAAAATAATAAAAATAGTGGAAATTATTTATTATTGGCATTGTGATATTGCAATGATTATTACGGCCTCAGGGTAACTCGAATGCAATACTATATTTTATTTTATTTTCCAACCTCTGCTTGTAGGTCTCCACGACATGAGCACAACTGGAGCTCAGATTATTTCCCATAGAGGTTGAACATTTTTCGGTATCAGAAACTAGATCCTGGGAGGCTTGGTCCAAGCCGCTTGAATTGCTCAGTACACGTATCCATGGATAATACAAGTTCGAAGACGCAGAACATTTCTTTTGATTGAGTGACTCACTCACCAATTTCCGGGCTTTCACTCCTAACGGCGACCCTGACACTCGCGGCGATTAGAGCAGCCAGGTTTGTCTCCAGCGACCCGTTAGTGCCAAAGCCCCCCGTCATCGACATTGACGGCCACCGATCTTACGAACGCGTTGCACCTTGCACGGCGAATCCCAATTGCTATCTGAAGCCGCCACCTCAGTTGAAGCCGCTAGCACTCCCACCGCCGAATATGCCGGCGTCCATACGAAAGCCACCGCTACTACTACCGTCTTACCTCGCACAAAGCGCCTAAAGGTAATAACAAATCGATTTGCACAAAATCATTCGTTCGAAAAGGTAAGGTGTCTATACAACTTTTGAGTGAATCGTAAAGCAAGGGCCGTATTTTCTCCGTCATCGAGAAAACGATTCGCCCCCACCTCTAAATTTTTATCTTGCAGGAAGATATCAACACGTTTTGTAGTTGAAAACGTAAGGCAGATTTCTTACGCGGCAGCAGCCGCTCTCATTCGTCAAAACTTAGCGAACCCCCATGGAAGCAGCAAGCGACTCGCACCCGCGCTTGCGTAGAGATGTTGATAGTCATGCAGAGCGACGGCCCATGTCAGACACCGATGCGCTGGAGCTGGACGGCGCGGGCGTTCATGCACGGTGCATCGCCCCGGGCACAGCAAGCCGATACAAAAGCTATCTCAAGGGCATCCGCACGTGGGTTAAGACGAACAAGAACATTGTCAATCCTCAGCGCTTCTTCACCGCGTCTGGAGAGCTGGAACCCCTTGTATTCACGCCAAAGGAGTTTGAGGCGCTTCTGCTGGCCAAGAGGAAGGACCTAAAAGCCGTCACCTTGGGCGGCTATCGCAGCGCCATGAAGGATTTGTCTCGGCGGAACGACGTCCCGGTCCCGGCCGAGTACGGCGAGTCGATGAAGACTCTATTCTCCGGATCAAGCGCTTGCAGGCTGACACGGAGCAGACTGCTGATGTCCGCAGCTCGGGGAAGCGCGCACTGACGTATTCGATGTACGAGAAGCTATGCAGCACAATGCTGGGGAGAAACGACGGAGGCTTTGCTCACCACTTCCTGACGACGCAATGGAACCTGATGTGCCATTCCAAGTCTGCGTACATCACATTTGGTGAGCGCAGAGGACAGCATTGGCTGCGTGCTTCACCAACCCAACACTAACCAAGAAGGCAGCAACCCCAAGGACCCCCGGCATATGTATGCCACTCCTAGGGTTCCGGCTACCTGTTGGGTAACAGCGTTAGTCTACTTGGCGCACAACCCGAGTCAAAAACCGGGGCTCTCTTCCCGGCGTCTAACCAGAAGCTGCGGTTCGGCAGGGCATTAGCCGAGGCTCTTCAAACCGATGACAACGCCAAATCTTATGGTACACACTCTATTCGAAAGGGAGTGGCATCGTATGCATGCAGCTGCTCCACGGGAGGGCCATCGATTGTCAGCGTGTGTCTCCGCTGCGGTTGGTCACTTGGCGGTGTCCAAGACCGCTACTTTCGATACGAGAGCGCCGGCGACCAGTTCCTCGGTCGAGTCATTGCTGGGCTGCCACTCAACAATGCTCGCATTGCAGCACTCCCGCCTCATTTTGCTTCGCCGGCGGCCGCAACCGTAAACGTGGACGTGGCTCGGGTATTTCCGGGGATGGTGGACGCTGATGACCTTCGTCCGCTACTTCACATTTGTCTTGCCTCACTGGTTTACCACGGGGACTACTTGCAGGATAAGCTGCCACCCTCGCATTCACTGCTATCGACGTACTTGTTTCGAGACCCGACAGCAATGGCTCGACTTCGACGTCAGGTCATCACGTCCGACGCACCATGGATGCGACCGACGGGTATTCCGCCCTACGTTGAGATTTACAGGCAACTGGATGAGACGAGGTCGGCAGTGAAAGACCTGACTGACGTTCTGTTGCGAGGCTTCAGCACAATGCTGGACGAAAAAGCAGTCTCATCTGGAAATATCAGGCGTGCTGTCTTAAAGCAGACGATCAAGGAGCTGCTAGCGGAAGCCGGATTGGTGGCCCCGTTACCGCACTTCCACCACCGGCGGTTAGCTCCGAGAACAACAGTACTCGCGTCCGCTTCTGGAACAACAAGTTCCACTTTCTACCCGCAGGCTTTGAGTTCCCAAGCACCGACCCGCTTACAGCTTGGAAGCTGTGGTGGTTGGGGAACGTGGCGCTTGGGTACCCACCATTCCGCAGAGTAACTAGTCGGGATCTCTCGACGCGCCAGAAAGCAAACACACTCTGAATGGTTGATGAAGCGTATCACGGCTGAAATTGAGGCGGCAACAGGATCGCCCGTCTCGACTGTTCAAACCGAAGCAGAAGCCGATAAGCTGTTCACAATCGGGATGAGTAGACTCGAGTTCCTCCCGACATTTCGAGTGCGCCGATACTCGCAGCTTAAAGTCACCACAGTAGTTCGGCTGATGCGCGAAGCAAACAAGGCAAATGACCCGAGCGCACAGTCCATGCCTTCCGGGCTTGTAAACGAAGAAACATGGTGAGCGCAGCGACCGATCCTGTAGTAAGCGCCGGTTGTGTTCCAGTACATTGGAGGCACCACGCCCAGCAACAGGAGCGCGAACTCGAGCACCACCACGCCCTACAACAGGAGCGCCAACCCGAGCGCCATCACGTCCAGCAACAGGAGCGCGAACTCGGGCGCCACTACGTCCAGCAACAGGAGTGCCAACCCCAGCGCCACGTCCAGCAACAGGAGCGCCAAGATGCCCAGTAGCAGGACGCCAACTCAGGGACCGAGAAGACCAGCAACTATAGCACCATCACGTCCAGCAACAGAAGCAGTCATGTCACGTCCAACAGCAGGAGCGCCACCACCGGCACCAAGACGACGATCGAAATGACCGACTCGTTGACAAACACGCGCTCGAGTATGCGTGCATGACCAAGGGACCACATTAACGCCGGAAGCAAGCGCTTTTGACTCTTCACGAAAGAATATAATTTCCACCAATCACACACCGTTAATCTGCGTAAGGACGCCTGCCTTACGATCTCTCCTCACAATTCAATATATAACCCCGATCACAACGCCTATCGGAATAGAAGGACACCAAGGGAAGGGGTTCTTCAAAACGAGCTCTGAACCAATGCTTCTAGGGTGACTTTAACAAATGGCTAGACCAGCTACCCTCCAACCCATTCTTCTCTACCGGCAGCCATCGACGTTGCACGTTCATTAAAAAAACACTCGTTACCAACGACACCTTCACCAGACGAATCTCCAGCGCACGATGCCCAGCTCACGTCGCAGCTTCACCATAACGAAGAAGTTCTCCATTCTTGACGAATGAGCCTGGTGTTCAAGGAAAATTATTTCATGCTCTCGGTCGTCAACAAGGTGTATTGTCCAGCACTATTCGAGGCTGGTGGGCGAAATGAGTTGAGCTGGAGAAGGCTTCGCGCGATCGACGGATTACCACACGAACGACCCGACGACTCAACGCTGATGGGCGACGACCAGCTCACGGTGACATGGAGGAGCAGCTGTACGAGTGGCAAAGGCCTGCGTGTAAAAGACTCGTACATCCGGCTACATGCGGTCAACATCTACCGCGAACTCCACGACGGCGATGCAGACGGCTTCGAGGCCTCATCGGGTTGGTTAACGAGATTGAAGAGCGTCGGAACTTGGTGTCACGCAGACAGACAACAACCTGGACTCTACCAGCAGATGCGCCAGACATTTGCCAGCGTTTCATCCAGCAAGCCCAGCACCTCATCACCAAGCATGGAATCAAGCCCAAAAACATCATCAATATGGACCAGGTTCCTCGCTATTTCGAGACAGAGCCCAACTCAACGATAACTACCCGCGGCTCTCGGGAGGTTCTGCGGCGAAAGGGTGGTAGCGTTTCACGGCGACGTTTACTATCACGGCGGAGGGCGAGATCCTGACGCCACACCTGCTCTTCTCCAAGCTCAAGAACAAACCCAAGTGTCGGTCGGGTGTTCTCGTGGATGTTAACAAGACTGGCATGTGGAATGACGACCTCCTCCTGGCACATGCACAGACAGTGGTTTGTGGAAGGAAGGAGAAGCAGCTCTACCGGGAGCCCGTCCTCTCTGATCGATTCCTAAAACTGGCGGACTCGAAACGACTGGAACGCTACAACGTATTCGTTCTCTTGGTCCCACCCAACCTCACCAACCTGCTCCAGCCATTGGACGTCGCTGTTAACCGGAGCTACCAGGAATTCTATCGAGTACATCGGCATGGCCCTCCAAGACAACAGCCTCCAGACCAAGGCGAGCAACCCCAAGGTTTCCCGTTACGACACTGTGGCCCAGTGGACCCTTGATTGGGTGAGCTCCAAATCAGCAGCCGATGTCAAGAAGGCGTTCTCTCTTTGTGGCTTGGTAGCCAAAGAAGACTTTGAGGTGGATAAACTACCCGCCCCGCTGAAACATATTCTGAGCCCCGACTTCGATGTGAGGAAGTGGCACGCTTCGTACAAACACCTTGTCACGGAAGAAGCCGAGCGAGAGCTGGTGCGAGTGTCTGCTCCAGACTGGTACATCCAAGAAAATCTGTGGTTCTGACATGCTGCCTCACGAGTAAGTACACATCTGTCCTAACCAATTGCATGGCTACGCTGGGCGACCTGGTTGGACTGCTGGATGAAGAGTACCTCGCATCTATCAGGGACGGAAATGCAGATCCAGGTGAGCTCGAGATCTATGCCGCGTCGAAGATGCACGGATGGAACATCAATCTCAAAACACTCGACGACCAGTCTCGCCTGACGTCGAGCTTCACGTACGCAGCACAAAATGCAACGAAGGACGTGTTCCTCGTACGAGGTGGTGGGAATTTTGCTGTTCAGGTCGATAGGTACTTCGTGTAGGCAGGATAAAGTAAGTCTTTGATCGATACAGAAAAGAACACAATGTTAGTTTCAGATTTTCCCCAATTGAAATTGACAAGCTTTGACATACCTTTTGTGTGCAGAGCATTAACGAGATTTGTTTGCGACAACCCTCTTCCCATATTGGGCCCTCAACTGACATCACCGGGATCGAACCATGGGCCAGTCGTACGTCAATCCCATGCTCTAACCGGTCGAGCCGTCAGCACATTACATGTGAAGGGAACATACTAATAATATTACATATATATATAGGACGAGTCTCCTGCACAGGTATTTCGAATCAGATGAAAGGGATTAGGTTTACTCAGATGCACGTTTCTTACAGTTCACGGCCTGTTTCCTTTCAGGTATTCTGGACGAAATAAAATACCGTCCAAATATTACACAGGTATCGGTGGCAATGATACCTGGAATAGTCATGTGAACGCTACATGAACTATAGCCGAAGTGATGACGAAAACGTTTTGTGTGCATGCAGACTTGCAAGCTGAACCAACCATTCCAACCAGGTATGTATATGAATGGATGCAGGTACAGTACCTCCCATGTAAATGCCATGTATTAATCGTTGCGCTCTGAGCCGCATTTACCATGTCATGAACTGCACTTACCAGCGACGCTTACCTTCAAGCATTCGTGCAGCATCGTCCAATGTAGCTTGGTGATACCAGCAGCGGACACGTCTGTTGGGGCATCGCTGGACTCGGCCTTCCACAGGTGGAGGCATGCAAGCACAACACAGCTGTCGCTGTCCCTCTGTCGAGGCCCTTCCACGTTCACCACGCTGTAGTTGTCCGGCATTGCAGAGACGATCTCCGACGCGATGCCCTTCAGACGCTTCAAGTGCTTGCTCATGCCCATGCTGTCGTACAGATGAACCGTTTTGGAGCTTCCGTCATACACCATGCTGACCCAGTGAACTCCACTCAAGTTGATCGGCATCAAGACAAAACGTCCGGCCGAAATACCTGCACGAATCTGCAGTAGTTGTTTTTCCGCAACCAGCGGTTCCTTCTTTTCGTAGCCTCCTTCGGTGGATGCTTCTTTGGCGGCGAAATCATCACCGTCGTGTTGTTCTTGTAGGTCTTGAGAAACGCCATGAAAGCGCGGATCGCGTTATCGTTCAAACATGTTAACTCTCTCAAACAGTAGAGATCAGACCTTGTCAAGTCGAAACCGAATCCAGGTATGACTAGGTATGGCCAGATTTGCAGGAAGTCAGTCATCGCCATGCCTGCTGCAGCATACTCGTCCGCGACGTTCTGCACCTCCGTGTTGAGCCATGCGCAAAGCGACACACCATAATGGCACGTACTCTGCAGGTTCCACAGCCACTTCATGGCTTCCAACTGCTCTCTGCTGAAGGTTCCAATCTGTTCGATCGCGACAACGTATCCATCTGGACCACCGATGTTATCGCCATCACTATCAAGCGCGATCTCCTTCTCATTTTCTCCATGTAACTTTTCGCGCAGTTGTTCAAACGCTTGATCAATCGCTGTCTGAGGGAGCCGGTACTGGACGGTACCTGCTACGTACTCCGAGTCGAGGCGCCACGCTAGAGGTTTTCCCGCGGCCTTTCCAAGCACTTGAAAGGCCGCAATAAACGAACCGACTTCACTCAAGCCGAGCTGTATCTCCTATAAGGCTGCAACTACTTCGTAGACATCCCGATCACTTTACCAAACAGACTCTCGACACGATTGTTCGTGTGGTTGTTGAAGTGCGGCAAATCAACTCGAAATGCCACTACCCACATGTCCTTGCACTCATCCCACTCCTTCTCAAAATATTGCCATACTTCTTGACGACCTCCTCGCAGCGACAGACTCTTGAACTCCGCCCGATGCGCTTCGTAATCCAATTCTGTCCGAGAGTATGTCATGTTCACGATCGAGTGCTTCAGTTGCGTCAGCACGCCGGACTCGTACGCCCCGTACTTGCTCGATTTTCGAATAGTTTCTTGCAGCCACTTGATCACGTGAAAATGGCAGAACAGGATGCGAGCCTCGGGAAGCTTCTGGTGTATAAATTCCACCTCTTGCATGTCCTTATCCACAATCACGATTCGGACCAAGCGCCAGTGCTCGTTCGCACGCTTGAAGTGGTCCAAACACTTGGCCATGTGCCAGTCAGCGTTCATTTCCAGCAAAGAGTACTGCACAGGTTGGCCATTGCCAAACTGGCCCATCGCAACCATGGATAGAAGCTGGTAGTTGTATATAAGCAAGCAAAACTGGCCAATACCTGGAAATCAATGGGTAATACCTGGTTGACATGACCTGCATGAACTTACTTGTTTGTCTTGTGAGTGCAGTCCATCTCGAGAACCTCGGGAAAACTGTCCGCCATAGAGCGCATATGTCCCGTGGTGATCGAAATGACGCATGTGTTTCCGCGAGCGCGCTGGTAAACTGACGCGACATTCTTTGCAGACTCCATGTTGAAGTTGACGATTGTTTCGGCAACAGCATCGTCGTCTGATAGCTGGGCACCTGTACACAACCAAACCCAACATTTCATCAGTAGAGAAGCACCAAATGCACACTGACTGAACGACGTACCGGAGTTTCGCAGGCGAGAAACCAAATTGTGTACGTCCTTCATCGTGACATGGTGGTCGGAGCTCTCGCGGATGTACTCGTACATACTCGAAGCCCCTGCTTGGACTTGCATCAGCAGCTGGACACTCGGCAACAACGCTGGCTGGGACAAAACCAGTTGAATCCCTGGGTAGTGCTGGAAGATGTCTGGCGATACCTGGTGATTGTGGATGTATCGTTCGCGATTCACTGCAATCTCCCACGAATCATCTTCCTTCTGTACTACTTGAGCTAGCATCTGGAATGGACACTCCGTCCGACGAAGGTTGTGCATTGTGCGCCTGCCCGGTGATCTTTCGCGTGCAGGCCATCCGTGCGCAGATGTACTTGCGCTGGTACGGCTCCATACGCGTTGGTACGAGCGGAATATCTCCATCAGGAACCCCCTGGTACTGGATCTGGCTTCTCAGCGTTGCATTGCGCCTTGCGACGTTTATCACCTCCTTCACGACGAGCACTTGGCGCGTCTCAGCCATGTACTGCTTCATCCCCTGTTCAAACTCCGCCCAGGTATTGTGCTGCTGTCGAAACGGCTGAACAGATACCAACCGGTCTTCGTCAACCTCTTCGACGGGCCGCTCTTCTCGCTGTCGTTGTTTGGACAGACCCCCACGACAAACATCCAGAGCTTCTTCCTTTTTCTCATCTTCCTCCGAACCTTCTCCCTCCGCGCCTTCTTCACCAGCAGCTTCTTCGTCCACGTCTTCGTCCACATCTTGTTCGTCCTCCGCGTCTCCTTCTTCAGCGTCATCCGCCGTGTCAGGGCTACTGGCGTCTCCACGCATGGCATGCGGGCCGAACTGCGTCGAGCTTGCTTGTTCACGCTCCTCCCTCGCGCGCTGAAGCGCGGCGGCTCTCTGGGACCGAGTGCAGGGTGTTTGGTGGTCAGAAGGCGGGTCTTCTCCTCTTCTGCGGCATCTTCCTCGCTCCACCCCTCTTCAGCGTTAACTGCGGCCGCAGCTGCCGCCAAGCGAGCGTCTTCCTCTTGGCGCACCTCCTCTGCCATCTGCCGCTTGATATGCGCCGTCTTGTGGGTGCGTGCCATAGCTGTGTCGTCCGCTGCCGGCGTCACCACGCGCTGCAACCGTACGAGGCCGAGACAGGCCCTAAATTATATCTGGGTAGCTACCCGTTCTTCTATGTTGAAGGATTTGTTCGTAGTACAATGCCTAGGCGCTCAAAACGATATATTATAGCGTTTAATGGGTGCAGTATTTTATTAGTGTGCTTAAGCGCTTAGTGTAAGACGGTAGTGCTACCGAGACCGTCCATCGTCGTGGCTGCGCCATCAGCCTGCGAACCGATACCCGGTTGTTCTGCTGCAGAGGTAGGCACTCCAGCATTGGCAAAGCTAGTCGTGGCCCCGATCTGGGGATGCTGCCGTTCGTCCGCGCAGATTGTCGGAGCGGGGTCGCACCGCCGGCACCAGCGCCAGCGGCAACGTTGGTGGAGGAACCAACGACAACAGTCGAAGCTGGCAGCTTGTATCACCAAGATAATGTGATCAATGATAGTGAATTTTACTAGTCGTCCTGGACGGGAGCAAGAGCGTGCACGGCGTCCAGGTGTGCCAGCGCTTTGCGATTTAAGCGTTTACAAGCAGAAGGACCACCTCGTCAAGACAGTCAAGTAATTGACAATCACGTTCAGCAGTTTGTTCTGGCCCCCGTTAGCGTTCCGTCCACGGTGACATGGTATTGTGCGTTCTACATGAAATTTCCATGGGCGGTTCTTCGTTTCAAACACCGCCAAATCGAGCAGCGTATACAATATGTATAGAATCGCCTTAAGTTCGATCAAGAACAGCTGTTTTTCGGATTGTGCGACTTCACTAATGACTTGGATTTGTATTAGAGCCATTCTGTGTACCGCCCGTACTCGGCAAATTTGGATGAATTCACAATAGCATAATATGCTATCCCGTCAAACACCGTGATTCTACTGCGCTTTTTAGATTTGTCGAGATATCGGTCTTTTTAAAGGCCGATATATCTCGATAACTAAAAGTTTAAAAAGTTGGCGATGCGAAAACCGAACTTAGCAACCGTTTTTCAGGGACAGTTTTCGTAAATGATGTGGTTTACACAAGTGTATAAACTTCCAAAAAGTGAAGTGGAAGAGCTGGCGCACATGAATTGCTGGGAGGCGAAGCGTTGCGGAACTTCTGAGGGCAGAACACCAAGACTGGGCATTCCTACGAGCCTGGGGGCGATTCCTATGACAACAACGTGATAGCATCGTCTTGTGAGGACGATCAATCCCAACGGCGCTAGAATCAATCTAGATTTTTTCGGCTCAAAACATTTTGATTCTAGCAGGCTCCATACAAATTGAGGTTGTCAATCAAAATGATCCTTCTGGTATTTTCGACGACTACACTGTCAAAAAATCAAAATGCGGATGTTGACCCAAAACTAGAAAGAGAAGCTGTAACGGAGTTACATTGAATAGTGTGATGCACACAAGCTAGGTGCCACACATAAGTGGCTTCCACACATATGTTACGTGGGTCACCCCAGATAGGAGTGGGTGGCTCACAGCCACTGGATATGCATTTGACTAGGCTCTACTATGATAGATAGTGAGTCCTATACATACAAACAACAGGCGGCTCTGCCGCGATAAACAACAATACATTCAGTTCACATTTGAAGCCTAAGAGTTCACTAGCCTTGTTTAAGGTACTTCTGTCTCTTGGAGTCCTTAATTAGCTATATTAAGGTACTCGTGCAAACTCTCGTATAGAGTTTGCAAGCTATCAATATTACTTGAGACTCTCTGAGTCTGTGTCTTCCTCTGACGCTAAAGCTACAGCAGCCCCGCTGCAGAAGCAGCCCGAATTAGCGCGCGGGAGACGGCGCAATGAATCCTGGGACACAGACGATTCGGTTGACCCAAAAATATTGCTTTTCTATTGTGCTTAACTTTGGGGAGATATTTTTTGAGAGCCTGTCACCCCGTCAATATGCAATGCTATATGCGCTAGAGCACCTCAAACGAAAGAGCAGACGCTCCTCTGTACGATGGTATGCTCAAATCGCAAAACGTACTCAGGTTCGGTAGAATCCGAGTGTTTGACGGGGTCTCACATATATCTGTGTAAATATATATATATTTGTGTGGTGCCTCCCACCCAATAGGAACTGTTATTTTTTGTTTCAGCCAATACTAGCCGTGTTAAACATATTATTGGCCAATTGGATTAAGGCAAGAACAGCAACCGCCATTCCAACGAATCCAGAAATAGCTGGTAGGAATCGTGAAGTGATATTCAGTATGCCTCACAGCGATCAAATGAGCCACAAATAGAATAAATATCGATAGGTTTCCAGCCGCCGACACCGCTTCGCTTTCTGTCACTCGAAGTCATGTCCGTGGCTTCGCTGGTTCCAGCTAACAGCGAAGTAGAACGAGGGCCATCAATTCCTTTGAGGAATTCCTCGAGAAGAAGGAGATGACGCTAGAAGAGGCTCACGTTCGTATTGCGAACAACAGTACAGGCAAAAGCTTATGCTTTATTCTAGATAAATATGGGTGGTTCTTAGATCAAAAAAGAAGGAAGGCAATGCGTAGCTTTGTCGGAGAATACTGTTATCTCTTATTTCAATGTCACGAACTGGCTGGTGCATCGCTACCCGCAGCAGAACCAATGCGTCGCTAAAACGCTGCAAAAGATGCTGAGTGCTCTCGACAAATACTGCGAGAAGAGGCCAGAGCAAGGTGTCACGAACAAGCTCCACCGTGCACTAAGAATGATTTAAAAACCATCATCTCAGCTCTCTACACGCACGCGTCTGCCAAGTCAGACTACCTCGACGCGGCGCTTGTTGCGACAATGTTGTTATCTCTACGGTTGAGGCGCTGACGCCGATCAATTGGAGAAAGCGCCGTTGTGTGTCTATCTGGGTACGATGCTTCAATATTTGTTTTGATCGTGTAAAGCTGACGAAATCGTTTGTGTACAGAAAGCGGTATGATATTTCTTCGCTTTAAGCGTGTGAAAACGGCTTCGCAGCAAGGCATATCGCTTTTCAAAGACCCCAACGATCCGTTCACATGTCCACTACACATACTTGCGGTGGCGCTCGCTCTGCATCCCGCGCCAGGCTCTCGCATCTTCCCCCCGGTTTACTCCTGCTCCGGCGCAGTCCACCCCAGATGCCCAAGAAGAGGATGATGAGCTTGGTTTGCTGGCTCCTTTTGACCGCGAGCTCGACGATGACCGTATCAGTACTCCGGCTCAGACGCACCGCTCCAACACAGCACCTGGCGCACAAGCTTACATTAACAGGCTGTTAGTCAAAGTCGGTACGTTGCTAGCAGCACGGGAGAGTGAACCTACAAAAGGGCTCACCTCACACTATTTTCGACGCTGTGGTACCATGCACGCGACGCTGACAGTTGCATCAGCCCCAACTGGGTGGTGGAACGGGGGGCTGGAACATGTCGCGCATGAGCTAGGCTTTCTCCTATATGCTGAACACAACAGACAAAAACCAACAAGTTGCACGTCAGTTGAGCGGCTCGAATCCTAAAGCTGGCGATCGCTTACCTGACCTGTCGTCCCTCAATGGCGTAGTCCGATCCCGCGTGGACAAGTTGCAGGGCGTCCTCTTCTCTGCCGTTGTCTGGTTCCCAACGACGTCCTGGAACATGGAATCATGGCAACACTGACCCTGCATTTTCCTGAGATGGAGCGTCACCGTCCAAAGAGCCCATACGTCCTCCGCATCCATGAAGTCCTTGACGTGCCTGGCATGCGCTGCTCGGAGCTGCTGGCCTGGTCGATCTCTCTTCGCGCTGTATTCTATCCGCCTGCAGAATAAGGCGAAGAGATAGCAAGTACAGCTCCCAGCGACGTACCGCACTTCTTAACAAGTTCTCGCAACAGCTTGATGAGATGCTGCTGCGTCAAACGCGCGTCGACGAAAGGCTTGCAGCATTGGAGGCAAAGACGGGATCTATTTAGCAAACACGCAGCACTACACAACATCATTCCGACGCGCCCGGAAGAGGACAGCCAAAGCGCGCGCGTAAACGTGCATCGAAGGCACTTGCAAATGTGTGGTTCGAGTGGTTCACCGCTGTGCCACGCATGTACGAATCATCGGGAGCTGGTCGACGCTCTCGATAACTTGTACGATTTCGGCGGCAGCTTTTTACAACGATGCGACGGTGAAGATTTTGTATGCACTTCGTCGTTTCATTAACTCGTCCGCGCGAACTGGAGCACCTGACCATGACACGACGCGACATTTGCTACTCCGGGCCAACACCAAGTTGCGTAAATTCCGCGGCCTCATATTGTCCGAGGGCGTGAGCGCAGCTGTTCGGATCACGGGCGACTTCTCTCTTCAGGACTCGCTATTGACGGAGCTTCTCATCGACCAGCAGCAGCAGAAGACGCGGCCCTGGCCGCCAGGTTCGAGCCCAAGCACGACGCAAAGCCGGCTTCTCGGGTTTCAGGGTCACTAAGTCGGCTAGAGTCCCGTTCCGGCAAGAACCAGGGTACGCCCGAAGCGATCTTTCGTGACCTACAAAAAGAAAGGTTCCCTCCAGCTTTGCATGAAGTTCCTGTCGAAAGATGGTTGCGATGGCAACGACGAGCCAGGAAAATGTATATCGCCAAGCGTGCGCATTTCCGGCCCGACAGTCTCTCAGAGGTGGTGAAAGAACATATCACCAAGAAGTTCAGCGGGTTCGCTCCCGAATTTGGTGACCTGTGAAGCACGGGGGTCTCGGCTCCACAGTCACTCGATTCTCACTCTCCACATCTAGCCACTGCTCAATTAGCTGAAGAGGTAGGAACTGCCACAGCGAGTTCGTCCTCAGCATCGCCAGCTGACGGCGGCGTTCGAGAAATACATGGAGACGTTGAAGACATTAGGTGCCCATTGTCGAGCCGCGACCGAGGCAATCTTACGCGCTGCTGCAGCTCAACACGGGATCACAATACCGGTGGCATCCACAGCTGTTGACAAGGTTGAAATGGCTAAGGTTGACTTCCTGACGCAGTTAGCTGCATCTTCTGGATCGAGTCTTCCCGATTTCGTGAGACTGGTGCGAGGTGAGACTTCGAAGGACCCGCGCCCCAACAAAGACTTATACGAGTTGCCCAGACCGCACAATCCCTTCCTCCACGACACGTGGGAACGTGGGAACGCAGTCGTGGCTCACAGTGTCATTCCAGAGTGGCTTCCTGGGAGGCCCAGCCGCCAACGGGGTCGTCCGCGCAACCACTTCTCTCTTGATCAGCATCTGCCTCAAGTGTGGAGACATATTCGCAAGGGCCAAGATGACGGCCGTTATATTGTCGTTCGAGCTAACATCTTGGATCAGTGGCAAGAGGTCTTCGTATCTCCAGTTGGCATTGTGGACAAGCCTGGCCCGGACGGACCTGACATACGTGTCATTGAGGACTATTCCTACCCGGAAGGCAGCTCTATCAACGATTTCACGGACCGCGCTAACCTCCCGACACTCCGATACAACCCTCCGTCCAATATTGTCAAGCCAATCTACAATATACGCTAACAGCACCCCGGGGTATGAATACTGCTCAAGTTAGAGGACGTGACGAGAGCCTTCCGACGTGTGCCCGTCCACGCCGACCATGTGCACATGTTTGCGCTCGTCATCGATGGTCTTCTCGTCATTGACTTCGCGTGCGGGTTCGGCTGGTGCGGCTCACCTGCCTGGTATTTTGTGCCGGGGTCTCTCATCAACGGTCTCTATGAGCAAGGCTTCCCAGCGGCATCGGTCGATCCACCGCTCACGGGATCGTTCTGGTGTGATGGCCACACTTGTATCGAAGTCGACGACGGCCTCCGTTGCTTCATAGCAGATCTTGCACTGCGCAGAACTTCGGCTGCAATTCTAGGGCCACCTGCTATTAACGAGCGCAAGTATACCGAATGGAGTGAGGTCGGCCGGTCGTTAGGCCTAAACTGGAACACCCGCAGCGGAGAAGTTACTATTCTGCTCGAGAAATCGAGAAAGCTCAAACGCACCGGCGGCAAATACTTGCGGCGCGGTCGACCGCCAAGACAGCCTTGCTGCAGCTTTTGGGTAGTCAACGTCACGTTCTTACGTGCTGTCCTGGTCTATGTGGTCTCTGTGCTGGAGCTGCTGTCTGTTGTTTTGGAGTCACTCGACGTCGCCGACGCCGACTCCTCGTTGTCGGCGCTCTCGCTCTCCCCGACACTTGCGTCGGTGCTGGCGCTGGCACTCGAGGCGAGGTGGACGCTCGCCTCGAGTTGCCTAGAGTCGACCACCTGCACCTGCGCAGCCGCCACGAAGCCCGTCGCGCAGCAGGCGACAGCGAGGGTCACGAACGCCACGAGGCCGATCGCGCGTCGCCGGATGCGGCTTCTCCGTCTCCGCTCCATCCTGTACAATAAGTTAGTGTCGAAGCGGGCTCCCGTTGCTTTATCTGCTGCTTCGTGCGCGTGTCTGTAGCTGTCTGTAGCTGCTTTTCGTCCGGCTCCTCTTGAGCGCCGTTACGCTGGCCGCATCACTGCGCGAATGCCCCGCACACAGCAGTACGGATTGCATTGAATTCTGTTCGTTTTCGGACTTAAATGCTACTAGGACATGCGAATGAACGGTTGGAGGGCTGTCTTCGGCGTCGGATCGACGATACCGCTCTCAATTTATCGCTCTCGGTACTGGTCAAGAACTTCTTTTAGGTGCCCAGCATTTTGCAGAGCGCGGATGGCGTTGACGACGGACCCAACAGCGTCAGCGTGTGACCCCTGAGCTGCCAAGAATTCCATCGTGCGCTTTTCCGCTTCGACGCCTAGAGCGTGTGCTTCGGCCTTGAATCCGTCCGACTCTGGATCCAGCTTGAAGCCCGAAGGTAAACAAAGCATCATGTACGACACTGCATGTCTGGACTCGTGAAAGATCGCTTTACTAACGGTAACTGTAGGTTTGGGCGCCGCATGGGAGGGGCGAACATACTAGCTCCTTTCTTACTCTTTCGCTTGAGCGCACAGTCGAGAGCGTGTTTTCGGGGGGCCAGCACGATACGGAGATTAGCCGGGTGAATCACGGGAACCACACTGTCCGGCTCGGACGGTACCGTCAACGCTAGGGAGATCTTAGCACGCAACCCATGGTCTTCCCTCGACACGGCGTGCTGTCCATCGGCCCCGTCAGGCGCGTTCTTAACAGCGGTTGCACGGGTGTATTGTTGTACATCATACAACAGATTGCGTTATAGTGAGCTGTTAAAGAACGCACACCGGTTGTACTGTACATCAGACCTCTGTGAGCGGAGTGAACGAGTGAACAACGGGAAGCGGAGGGAACTCGGAAGGTATTACAAATTTCTCCCTTCTAGCGGCAAGATGTATCCTTCCCAAGTAAATCTCGCAATCCAAGCAACCAGCCCTACCATCCGGACGAAGTCCCCCCTTGTCAAGCTTCGGCATCAATCAATTCTCCCTGTGTGGGGGAAGGGAGGACGTCCACGACAGGTGCTACCTCATCACCGACGCCGTTTCTTTCTATCAGCGGGACAGCGATCACAGTGCCTCACCGAGCGTCATTTTGACCCAACTGCCAGGTCGCAGTCTAATCGAGTCGACGTTTTCCCCGGCCAGCAATCCTCTATCCTGCTCTCTCGCTCTGGCTCAAGATACGCCCACTCCAGCCTCTCTCCCTGAATGCATGATCGCACTAAAGATGCTGCTCGCTACCCCACGAGCACCGAGCATGCTGCGAGTACGGAAGGAAACGACTTGGCGTGGTCGGAAGAGGGACCTGGTGCGGCTGGAAATGATGTTGCCTTGGCCGAAGTGAGCACCAATGATGATCTTCGCTTCGAGGACTTCGTGTGTGGGGAGACATCAGCCAAGCGATTTGGGAAACGGTGTCCGTTCTAGTCGTCCTCACGATCGGAGGCAAACCAACAACGAGGACCAAATTCTTTGCGCTGCGTGCATTTTGCATTCGGGCTGGTATAAAAGCGTATAAGAACAAGACGAAGACAGAGTTGCTGGAGTGATCGCCCAGAAAGTGAACAACAACAAGGTCTATGACCCCATCTTCAACGCGAAGATGGCCGAGCGCGGTGCACCTGTGGTGAAGCAAATTCAGTGTCCATTTCGCCTCGCCAACGTGATTTTCTCCGGCCGTTTTGCTGCCCGCTTCGGGGCCCTCTTTGCCAAGCGAACCCGAGCTGATCTCAATGCGTCTGTTTCCGCCGAGGACAAATTTTGGGAGGACGTTCTGGTTGTGTTCCTCGATACTACACCTTGTGAAGAGCTGGACAATCTCGTTGCCACGCATCCTGCACTGGATCCTGCCAGCATTGATCCCTCCGACATCGTTCAACACACTGTGAGGCAACTACGTCAAACATGGGGGTCTACTCACGGAGCTTATAGGAAAACACACATACGCTACACTACAGCTGGTACAAATGGCGCCGATTTCTACGAGTTTTGCGAAGGACGTATGGACGCTCTGTATGTCCACCTGCATCTCGATCGGAAACCCGCGCTGGTCGGTGCAGTAAACCGCGAGCTGCTGGATGACGTGTTCTTCGAGGGCACGGGTACTTCCCAGCACAAAACGAGTCCCGCCGTGAACAGTAAGAGAAAGAGTGACGTAGCGGACGCTATTCGCGACTTCGGAAACCAGTACTTGCCGTTCGCAAGATGGAAGCGGAAGAGCACAAATTGCGACTAGTGGAGAACAAGGAAAAGGGAAAGCTGCAATATCTTCGAGCGCGATCGCAGAGAGAGGTGAACCGTGCTGCGCTGCAAGATTACATTGTCATCGGTGACCGCCTGCAAGAGCTTTACACTCGGCAATCCCGGGAGACGAATGCAAATGCTCAGCATGATATCGCTGAGGAGATCAAGATTCTGAGCGCTAAAAAAGGAAGATAGGGGGAGACGATGTAGATCTTGGTGAGAGACTTGCTTTCGTTTGCGTTTAATAGCCAATATACTCCATTGTTTTCGTTTCAAGTGCTTTTCCAGAGCACCGATTACTCGCTCGAGAGGAACGACGCGATGCTCAGTCCGTCGAACACCGACGACGAAATGCCTTGTATGTGTCGTAGACCCACTTGCCGTCCGTGCAACGGCAGGAATTAGCATATGGAGACGCACGTGGAGCCTCGAGGTCGAAACCACCAAGCCGCTGTAGATGACGCAGCTGAACGCCAATACGACCGAGCTGTCGTCGATGCTGCAACTGCTGCACATGAGTCCCAGCGTGTCCCACGTCAAGTAGAAGATGCTTTCACACATGAGAACGTCCGAGCTGGACAAGCTCGAGCCCACGGAAGGCTTCGTTGCGCCTAAGCGATGCCGTCGTGGTGGACGTCATGCCCGTCGTTCCCGTAATGGACGCATTTTCGGTAGTAGTACTGGCCGCCGTGAAGACACCGGCGCTGCCAGTGGAGTCGTGGCTGCCCATGGCGGTCGTCGGCGTGCCGCTGCCACTGGAGCCGGTGGTCGTAGACGTGGACGAGTTGGAGCTGTTGCCCACATCGGCGTTGCGCACGCCGTTCTGGCTGCCGTCTTCCGAGAAGCTGTTGCCAGAGTCGGAAGTCGACTAGGTGGCGGTGCCACCACTGCTACTGCTACTGCCGCTGGCGTATCTGGTGGAAGCCACGATCCTGGTGATGGGGGTCGTGAGCGTCGACATCATCTTCGACTGCGCGTACATGGGGCACGTGCTGGTGGTCGACGCCGAGTGCGCCAGCGCCGCCGCGCCCAGCGCAGCTGCGCGCTCATGCTGCTGAATTGGAGATCATGTAGGCCTAGCGGCCGAACTGGCCCGATGATAGAGCCCGCCGAGCCCACCGCTTCATAGTGGAGGCTGTCTCCGAGCCGATTACTCCCGAATCTTGGACGACTTGTACGTCAAACTTCGTTCAAGAGTCCGTCGTAGTCGTCACCTCACTGCTCATGGACAGTAGTTCTGCGTACAATATTCCGGTGCGGTCTGCTCAGCGATGCACTTTGAATGAAGTCGACAATCCTTTCGCGCAAATCCGACACCCCTGGAACGCCAATCGCATCAGCTTCTGTCGGATCACTTGGCAGGTAGTTTAAATGATTCGCCACTTGAGTGCCGCTTGATCCAGCGATATTTGTATTCTCCCGAGCCTCTGCCACCACGAATGCTTCACCCAGATCAAAACAGTAGTTGTGCATCCGAGCCATTGCCATCAGTAGCCGACCTGCGTTCTTTAGCTTCAAAAGAAGCGGGGCTTTTAGGCATCTCCTCTTGTTAGTAAACCTTCCAAAGTCCTGCTCAATCTTTATCCGCAACTGGCTAAGATAGAAGTCGAAGGTGTCATGCGCTTGGTTGAGCCCGCTAGCACCTCCTAACGGTGTCAACATGTGCTCTGATGGGGTATAAGCTCCATCTCCGATCACGTATCGATTATCAGGAAGGTTATCAGCGTAAGCCGCTAGCTGCGTCCGTGCCAAAGCCCACAAATCACTCGAACCTCCTGGAGCAGCCACAGCAAAAAAGATAAATCGGCAGGAATGATCACAGGCAGCTTGGATATTCAGTCCCATGTGGTAGTAGTGTCCGGAGAAATACGAGCGAACATTGCCTGCCTCCTTTCTTGTCGGCGTCGCTATCTTCAGCAGCATATCATCGACACAGCCGACGCAGCCATCCAAAACACCTTCCGTGCTCTCTCTTAAACGCAGCAGCAGCTTTATCCAACTCAGCAGTTGTAGCCGGTAGCTTGATGTCTAGCTCTGAGCTGCTAAATATTGCGGATACGCCTCTATGCAGACACCGATAAAACGAAGCCACGCTCACGTGAGCTACATCGCGAACATCCAAGTAAGAACCTCCCGCCATGTACCGCAGCGTGCAATGTAACACCACTTCTTCCGAAATAGGAGCCACCCGGTTCTTCTCGTCGACATCATCCCATCGACCGCAAGCCGCGGCCCAAGCAGAGCAAGCAAGCGATTAAAATGCTGATCATCCATCCGGTATGAACGGTTGAACATCCTTTCTCGCCTCAAGCGCCGAACATGTTCGCTCCATACAAGCCGCTGGCGTGCGTAGAACGTCTCGCGCACGGCGAGCGCTGTGAACGCCGCTGCAAAACAAACAACAGCCCCCTCCTGGTAGTCTTCATCGTCAGGTTCACTATCACCGCCGCCAAATAGCTCCTCCTCAATCTCGCTGTCGCTGTCAAAGAGCGAAAACACGTCGTCGGAGCGATCCATAGCCACCAGAGCAAAGAATGCCACAACAAAATCACAAAAGGGGGGAATGTCAGGTGAACGACTGATTTTCGTTCTCATGCCATTGTTGTACTGGTGTACGGTACACCACACTTTTCTCTCGCACAGGTTGTACGTACACCCGTACACCCCCGGTTAAGAACGCGCCGCAGGCGCGTTCTTAACCGGATATCTTGTCTTGTTGAGATAGGTTTTTGGATACGCCACGTGGATCCTCTACAAGAACAGCAAGCTGCTTTAGAGGGAGGTCGTATAAAAAACACTGCGGCCGTATAACTACCCCCGGCTAAGCTGGCCCTGCATTTTCCTCATCTAATATATCCACGGACACCTTCATACGTGCTGTACACTCACAGGCTAGGTGTGCAGACTAAGGCTGCACACCAACGAAAAACGATAAAATTGGTGACGTGTGCCATACAGAAGCTCTGAAACTAACTATCGAAAGCCACGAGATGAAGCTAATCCACATATTGTGCTTTGCAGTTAGTTTGCCGCCCTACTTAGTGTACTAATTAGTGTCGTATTTAGTGGTAAGTCGTGGAGGATTTGAGCACGAACGTCTCAAGCCGTGTTCGCAGCACGAAATAGCCCGGAAATGTCACTGTATGAAAGTGCCAAACGCATGCTAAATCATTTTCGATCTGCAACTCGCGATTGGAATGACTTGAGTGCAGTATTGACAAGAAAAAACGAACACTAGTTATAGTAACTCGTACTTGAGTACGAGTTATAGCCAAGTAGAGCTCGATATCTCGTACGAATTACAATCGAAAGTGACAAAAAGTATGCAAAGCACAATATGCCTTCCTGTTCGCTGCATGATTCCTAATACACGGATAAAACACACGTCGTTTTGCTCATTGACGACATTGAAGCGAGTTTCTGTTATTATGAACCAATCACCGGGGCAGAATATCTGTAACAAGTTTGTGTTACACAATCTTTTCACAGCGCGTTGTCGCCTGTTGCTGCTTGATTGGCTCGCTAGTTGCATTTGTCAAAATTTATTTTGAGAAAGCGTAGCACATTCAGGTTACGCTGGCATAGATTTTGCTATTCGCAGTTCGAATGAATCGAGAACTGTCGTTGGTGGTGTCCAAGGGGTGGCGGTTGTGACCAGCAACCTTCGCGCGACCTGCCCTTCGCGCGACCTTGACCGCCGATGCGGGGCGGGCATTGGCTACATCGCATTTAGCACCATCCGGCATCTTCTCGTGGCCGGATATAGTGGTTCGGTGGCCGCCGCAGGCGCGGACGCGCTGCATCTCGTCGCCCAGCGCGCTGCGAAAAAGGTATGGCGATTGTACATGATTGCAGGACTTGTATTCAACGAGCTAACGGTGTTTTGTTTTGCAGCGCTGCAAGGCGCGCCGGATATGCGCTCATACGTCGACTTCCATGGCGGATACGGCTCCTCCAGACATGGTCTGCGATGCGTGGAAGCTCTCCAAGGTAGCGTTGTTGAGTCGGTTCAGTCGGTTTTCTTCATGGAGGGCGCTTGCAGGTGGCCTTGACCACGCTGCAAGCTCCTCCGTAAATGGATTTTGTGCGAAGAATGCGTTCCTTGATGTCACGCGTGACACCAGCAGATACGTCTGCTGTGGTTTGTTCACCACCCTTTGCTTCGAGCGCCAGTCCATGACCACCATTGAGTTGAGCGTTTCTCCTTGCACCTTATATACAGTCGATCCCACCGCGCACACGAACGGCAGCTGCTGCGGCTTGACCGTAATTGCGCGCGGCTGGCCGTTCGGCGCATTTGGTAATGTGATCGTTGCCTTCTTGTACGCCTCGGTGGCGAAAAAGACCGGAAACAGCTCTGGATCGAGGCCTGGGCGGATGGCTGTCGCTCGCGGGCGCGGCACGCGGAGCATTGCGTAGTCGGGCGCGCAGCTCGGCAGCTGCACGATCGTGCTGGACGCGCCATCGCGGACCAGCCGGAAATGGATCCCATTTGGAAAGTGCACGTACTCGAGCGTGACGATCCCCTTGCCCGTCGCCACGTTTTGCGTCACCTGGACGAACATACCGTCGATGAGGTCAAGGTAGGGCGCAACTCGTCCGAGCTTGGAGTCGGGAAGGCTGAGCACGTAGCGGGTGTCGCTGTGGCTCAGCCCATTGAGGGCACCCTTGAAGTTTGCGACAACGCGAACCGGATACGTGTCGGTAGGCAGCATTGCGGCGGTCTCGGAGACGAAGGCATTGTTGATCGCCAGGCGGGTAGCATTCTCGGGTGTCACAAAGACCGCGCCGGCGTCAACTTGCAGCGGCGCCGCCTGCGTCGCGTCCGCCGCTGCCGACGACGGCGAAGGCGTGAAGAGGTCCGCGCCATGGCGGCGCGTGAGCACGCGGCTGTTGATGAGTGCGATGAAGTCGGGCGTCCACTGCCCGAGCCGCGCGCGCCGGCAGCCCTCCCCCCACTCCGGGTCGCGCCGGAAGCGCACTGACTCCTCGAGTATCACAACGGTCGAGAACCTCCGCCACAACTCGAAGCCTTCAATGTCTGTGCTCGCCCTGATCTTGTCGGCCGGGTCGATGTAGATCGGGTCGGCGTTGACTGGCGGCATCTGGAGAAAATCGCCGACCAGAACGACATGCACGCCGCCGAACGGGACGTTGAGCACCTGGGTGTAGCGGCGCAGTAGCTTGTCGAGCCGCAGAAACTCTGCCTTGCTCAACATCGACACCTCGTGGATCACCAGTAGGTCGAGCGGAAGGAACCACTTTTCCTTGATGGCGTGTTTGATGCGCATCAAGAAGCTCGCTAACGTGCGGCCGCTGATTAGCGTAGCCGCCTTTCCCGTCAGCGCTGTCTTGACGACTGAGTCGTCGCGGCGCCAGCTCAAGCAAAACACGTCGACCGCATCGATCACGCGACTCTTGCCGGTGCCGCCCGTGCCGCCAAGAAACATGAGCAGCTGGTTGTCGCGGAAGTGCGACTCGAAATTGGCGGTGCGGTAGCTGCCGTCGTCACCATCGTGCAGGCCGTCGAGCTCTTGGCGCAAAAGCGCTGCAATAACGAGGTCGCGATGAGTGTGAATGCGACGTGCTGCCACTCATTCAGTGTGAACGCTCTCGAAATGTCTTGCATAGACGCATAGGGCCGGATCGGCGGCGCCGACTGCTGCACATTGAGCGATTGTGGGGACCAGTCCGCGAAGCCCTCGAGCGCGTCAATGATGAGCTCGATGACCTCGGTCGGCCGCTCGTTGCGGTACTGCTGTGAGCGCTGCGGCTCGGCCTCGTCGTTGGTCGTGTCGTTCACGAAACGCCGTAGCTCGTCGAGTGGGAACTCGAGCGTCGCACCGCGGCTGCGCAGGTCCGCGTTCGTGCTCGCTGTGCTGTGGGCGGCCACGCCAAGCAAGCCTCCCTGGTGACCGACGATACGGAGTTTGGAAACACGGGCAAGGTGCACGCAAACGTAGACACATCACCTGCGCTTTCGCCGTCGAGCTCGAGCTCGACTTCGTCGAACACGGGGCAAAACGCGTCGACTTCTGCGGCGGCTGCATCTGCCTGATCGCTTGAGGGTGCACGGTCTAGTATTGCGTCGATGTCCTCGCGCGTGCCCGTGAACTCGCCGCTATCGCTATCGGCGTCGTTGTCAGCCGTGGGCTCGGCGTTGGCTATGCATTCTTGGGCTTGCATGGCGGCTCGGTGATAGTCGCCCATGTTGGCCATGATCTCGCGACAAAAGCCCGACCGCGTTGGTCGCACTGTACAAACGCCTCGATCCATTTCTCATCGCTCGTCGGATCGGCGACTAGGTCCGACACGCCTCGAAACGGCTTGAACAGTACGAGAGCACACTGGATCCGCTTAACGACGAGTTCGTGCGGAAAGTCATCGTTCACGAAGGGCATGCGCATGCCGACCACGACTGGCACGACCTCGTCAATGTGGGTGCCAACGCAGTGCGTGTCGAAAAGCGGGTGCTCCGACTGGAAAAGGGCAAGCTGGCAGGTTGTACGCGTTCGTTTCCGCCGGAAATGTCGAGCGACGTACTCGTACAGGTTCAGGTGGTCGAGTCCCGCCGGTCGATATGAATAGTCGTCAAGGAACGACGCTGCTCGGAAAGTGACATCCGAGTCGCAGCCCCGGAGCTCAACGAGGTCGCACGAGTGCGGCACTTGGTCGACAAGCTCGTGCAGCACGGTTCGGAGCGAGAGCGTGGCACATGGCGGGCTCATGAAGGCGCATGAGCCTCGCTGCACGTAGAGCGCGGCGAGCGGCCCGGCGATCTCGCGTCGGTTCGTAATTGCATACAGCAGGGATGCCACGCCGGCGGCCGATCGTAGCGCGGTCGATGTTCGTGGCCGCCTCCTCGTCTCGCGCTTCGCGCAGCTGACGACGCTGGAAGGCAGCGAGCGCGACGGCCGTGATTGAGTCGATGTGCTCCTGCATCTTGGTCACGTACTTGGTTGCGTAGAAGATCCGTAGCAGCGCGTTCGGTCCGCCGATCATGACTTGAATGTCATGGTTCGACTTGAACGCCTGCATGATCTCGGTATTGAAGCCGTTGACGAATTCGAAGGGCGCTCGTCGCGGAAGCGTCACACCGTCGCTCGAGCTCAATGTGTGCGCGACGCGAGCTCGCGGAAAGTTGTAGCGGCATTGCCCGGGTGCCGCAGCGCTGCTTTTCTTGAAGCAGCTCCCAGCATGCGACCACCAATGCAGGTTCAACATGAATACAAGCATCGACACGGCGAACGCGACGGAGCAAGGCGGCCATCGCGCGTCGTCGGGCGACGGCGGCAGCGTCTTGAGTGCTCGCGCGACGTGATCCTGCCGGAACGCGTCGTCTTCGCGATGCTCGAAGCGAAATCTCGCGCGATTGAGCCCGCGCAGATACTCGCCATACTCGTCACAGTCTCCGCCTTCATGCTCGCGTGTGGACAGGCACAAGTCGCGGCGGTAGATTGCCACCTTTGCAGCACGGACGCCTCCTCTGCGTCGTGCCTCTAGCTGCACCGCATCCGCGAGCTCGACTGAGGTATAATGCCGCAGCGGAGGCGGCCACGAGACCGGCCGGCTGTCCAGCAAGACGCGACGAATCACGTGCTGGGAGCTTAGGTTGTTGCCGCATTCCGAGCAGCGGACCAGCTCGGGCTCGCCTCGCGGCGGTCCGTGGTGTTTCTTTGGGTCTTCATAGGCTTCTGACGGGATCCGCAGCTCCTGTAGGTCCGCGTACGAGTGGCTGCATAAGCCACAGGACGAGTCGGCGACGCTCAATGGCACCGACGTCGTCACGATACTGTCGGTAAACGCCTCGATGTCGCGAAAGTATCGATCTCCATGGACTTGCACGGCTCGATCAAATGCATCGCTGTTTGGTGGTGCGTCGACAAGCCACACAAGGAAGTGAGCGTGAAGGGTTCCGCCGCCCTGTGTTTCCACCATTCCAAAATAGGCTTTGACCTTGCCGAAAATACCATCGAACGCATCGTCTTTCATGTGCTTCGGTGGAACTCCAACAACGTGCTCGATGAACGCGTCAATATTGCGCATGAAGAGCCGCGCAGAGGCGACGTCGTTGCGCATGCTAGCGCTATGCATCGCAGACTTGCCTGGTGGCTCTGCCAGCGTCGCGTCGAATAGCGTGTCTACGGACAGAATCCCACAGTACTGTGCCATCACGAGTGAGTCCGCAATGTCCGGCGTGAGCGTGACAAACACGGCGGGTTGGCCGAACCGCGCCTGATAAGCGAGCGCTCTGCGGCGACACTGGGCGCGCTCCGCGTCGCTCCCCCACATGGTGCTACCGCTGAGTTCGACGGTGTTGAGCATGTCGGTCGCGCTGCCTCCGGTATCACCGCCGCCCCCGCGCGCAGACGATGTGCGGCGTTGCCGCCGAAGCTCTTTGGTTTTCAACGCGTTGAGCAGCGCTTGTTCTGTCACGTCGCTGTAAGTCGCGAAGCGGCCAGGATCCCGCTGGCACTTGACCTTCACGCTCGTAAACAGCTTCTGCAACGTCAGGTGGTCGAACGAGACGACCGTGAACAGGTCGTCTTCGGCAAACTTGCGCGTGCTCAGCTCGGCGTAGTGCCTCAGGCTGGCCTCTCCCGAACGGGAAGAGGTGGGGAAACATGCGTGCAAACAACGCTTTGTCGTTTTGCGCGAACTGAGTCGAGTGGTGAACTAAGAGGTGTGGTTCGAGTGCTGCGTCAGTGACGGCGCGCAAGTGCTGCGTTGAAGCTTCGCGGTCGTCCGAGATAAAGCCAACCCGCCGTTCGACAACCTCGGCCTCGGCCGCATCCGAGTCGTTGTCGGACACGCCGCCTACGCGGTCATGCTCAGCATCCATCTCGCATACCTCGGCATCGGCGTCCGCGTCTTCAAAAATGACGTTGTTAGCAATGCCGTCGACGGGAACGCGTGAGCTGTCGGCGATGGCAACACACGCATACAGTGGGTTGTGCTGCTTGTAGAATTGCAGTAGAACGTCGACAACTTGGCGTCGAATGCGGTGCATCTGGCGCACACGTACTTGCTGCTCCGTTGTGAACGGTCCAGCGAGCACGACTCGGTACGTTGAGATGCAGTCGGGCTGTATCGGCAGCAACGTCGCCGCTGGGGCAGGAGTACAATCAAACGCAAGACAGTGCGACCGAGTGGAGCGATGCACCGCCTCGCATGACGCGCGTTACAGCGACCACCGATACGGGCTGGGTAATCAGGCGCTCGGGCAGTGAAGCGTCCGCGAGGTGAGTAGGTAACATGCCGATGGCAAACCCGTTCTTGATGGAAAACTTCGGGATCGGTCTTTAGCCAGGCTGTTGTCGTCTGCGCACACGTCGATCCGTCCATCAGGATGAACACCGCGCTCAGATAGCAGCACTCCCGCGAGCGCTGGGCTTCTGGTCGAGCAGTCGTACTGAGCGACGAGCTCTGCTGGAAGCGCTTCGCCATCGGTTGACAGAACCCGTCGCATCTGGCCGACGCGGTTGCAGTCCGACACCTTGATCACGCGGCACGACGTCGCTAGCTTCAAGCTATCGCAGACCGCACAAACGATCTCATCGAGGCCAGCCGCGCCAAGCGCCAGCTGCAGTCGCTCCAGGCAGCCCCGTTTCACAGCGGCCGACACCGGCTGCAGTCTCGGGATTTCGCCTTCGCCCCAACCACGGTGGTACGCAGCTTGGGGTGGAAGCGCTGGCGCCGTTACCGTCGGTTCTTGCACGTCAGGCACAGGCGGCTCTGAAGCACGAGCAAGTCGACGTCGCTCGCGCTGGTGTCGTAATCGCTCCTCTCTTACAGCGGGATTTTCGCAGTCGCGCCCGCGTTGGTTCCGTTCGCGCTGCAGCCGGAGACGTTCTTCCCTAGCTTCAGGTGACTGGCGCGCGCGCGACTGCTGCACCGACAGGCGATGACGCTCGCGGCGCTCTTCAGCCGTAAACGCCATGTTCTACCGTGCGGGAAGAGGCAACACGAGCGAGACGACAGCAATGCGAAAGACCAAACCATTACGCATCGCATTCAACACGATACGCGAGCCTTTCGTCCCAGGGTGCGACGAGTCCAGCGCGACCAAATACGTGCATTAAACATGGCGGCCAAGATACGTATCAACTACCTCATGAAGCTGTCCATTGGCAGATGAAGCTATCCATTGTCAGCTGTCGCATGCGGCGTTTGTACGGTGGCAGTGCTAGCGTTGCTGGACGCGATGCCGGAGTCGGCAGATCCGAGTGCGTCGCTATGGCTTGATCGGCACGCTGGCGCTTTGGCGCCCCGATGAACCCCCTACAATTACGAGAACCACAAAGGCACTCGATTGCTCTACGAAAATGCAGCGGTGCCGTCAGAACACCATGCAACTCTGCACATACGCAACAGGTGACCATCACGCACCGTGACAGAAAAGCAGTGGAACTGGTAGTCGAACGTGAGTTCGTCGCCGGCGCCGATCCGGCGAGCAGCGAACAGGCCACAACGCTCTCGTCCGCGGACGCACCACTTCTCAACGCGGCAATTTGGGTTGCAACTGTGATTGACGAATCGCATCCGACTGCCGATTCGAGTCGCGTCGATGACTTCGCTAGCGCTAACTTGGAGCATGTACGAGTGCTTTTCGTGCTGGTAGATCTACGTAGCAACAACAGTCAGTCGTGAATTCGCCGCCATGACGAGAAGCAAAGATGCGCACCAGCGCGCGCTCGTGTGCTTCGCGGCAAGTGATGACTTCGCCAACGTACTCGCCGATATACCGGCCAGCGTCGACGGGTTCCAGGAGGATGACGCCAACGCCTCGTCGGCCACAGTCGACAACCGCAGCGGCGATGGTCAACCCGACCTGCAGCTGCCGGTTTGAGCATCGCTCACCGCACGGGCAGCTTTCGACCGCGCACTCGTAGCGCGACTACTCCATACGCGTTGGTTTCGATTAGAATCAAGGTTGCAATGAGCACGCATTGTAAGGGATGTACACAACGTACCGCGCGATTAATACACCCATCGCCGCACCCGCACTCACTCTCGTCATTCAGAGCACAGTTGCATTCTTCGACATCGCCCTGTCAAACATTGATGAGCACAGCCACGCAGAATTTCCAACAGTCTGCCACCGCACCTTCGGTGGCACCAACCACTCACCGCCCACACAAACGTTGGCCTCGACAATGCGGACCGACGCGAAGGCGCGCTCGACAGAGGCGGCCGGCTCACGACGAGCTGAGCTTGAGCCGCTGCCGACCACGTGCACACTCGACCGCGCGGCTGCCCTCGAGTCGGTGCTCTCGTTCTCAATCACCTGCATCGTCGAGGACACGAGCGCTCTCGAGCCGTCGTAAATTCTGCGTCGCGCCTCGCGTGGGCTTCCACTCTAACTCAAGCAGATCCTGTTTGCGCTTGCGCTCCACGCGAAGACTTACGCGTCGAATTGCACGACGGAGCCGGGGACACGTGCCCGCGACAGGTGTCGCCTTCAAATGGCGTTTACTGGCACTTCACATGCATGGTCCTGCCGTCGTGAGACGGACCAAGTATATGGACCTCACTATCGCCCATTTCAAAAAGCGCCTTTGTCGAACGGACCAAATATATGGACCTCACTATCGCCCATTTAAAAAAGCGCTTTCGCACAACGACCGCTTCCTACATCTTTTGCCGCTCATTCACGCAACGGCCGCTTTGGTGTTCGCGAGAGCTCGGTCGTCATTTCTGATCATTTTCCAAAGAGCAGCGCGGAGCAGTCAAACCATCATCACAACATGCCGCCCAAGAAGCCAGCCAAGCACGATGCGCCCGCCAGAAACGGTGCCGCGACGCCCAAGGCGAACACGCCCACGACAGTCTCGCTCATGGATGAGCCGCTGTCGCCACCAGCTTCGTCGGCAGTGACGACACGAGCGGCGTCGACGCACGATCGCACCCGCACCAACCGACCCGTCGTCGGCTACCAGTCGCCGCTGAAGAAGCTCCGGACAGCTATGCGCTTACGTCGATTCATCGACACCATTGACGGTACGATGCACGCGCGCTGCGCACTCGACTCCGCATACTCTGACTAATGTTATATCCATGCCACTCGAGACCTACGCAACTTCATCGAGAACACCGACCTCGGCTCCGAGAACGGCATCGACTCCATCCGCATTCAGGCGCACCTCCTATGGGTCACATCAGACACCGTCCGCGGGCGTCGCTTCTTGCGCCTGTACTTATGTGAGCACCAAGCGCTGGAGCCGCTCCCATAACAACAAAAGGTACGATGCACCGCTTGCACGCTGCGAATAACTGTACGCTCACATACTTAGCCATCTGTTGCAGGAGTACCAAGCGTTCCAAGCCGAGGATCCGTTCCAAGCGAACAAGTTTCTAATCACCGTCTCCCTTCTCGAGGTCGACGAGAACGACCCACGGCTGCCGGCGCCAGGCGCGATCGTGTCGTTCACGCCGTTCAAGCTGCATCTCTATCGGGACTGTTGCCAGGCCGACGCCAAACTCCAGGCCATCAAGACGGTCGACGCGCCGTAACGCGTGACGCAGCAGCGCTCCGACCAACGGTGAAGTGTGGAGACCACCTTGCCAGCTCCATTCAAATGCACTCAACGAGTGCAATACATGTCTTCCAATGCAAACCGTTCCTACATTACCATCCCATCGCCGCAATGGCCGAGCCCACCTGCAAACGCCCACCATGAAGAGGACCGACTCAACCTACTCCGCAACGCATCCACTCACGCATCACACGTCCTCATCGCCAACGCGTACCCCCTCCCCCCTCGATCCCATTCGCATTCGAACTGCGAACCCGGAGCCTTTGGTCCGGTACGCTAATAGTGGGGTTACCAGAGTTGGAGAATGTGATCATCTCCTCTGAAAAGTGGGCCAACGATTATGGCGAGTACTTGCACTTCCTTTGTTGAAAACACACTTGGTCGGGGCGACAGCGCTCGGCTGTTGACTCTGTGGCGGAGCGATGGGTCAAGGAACATCGTGCAGTACCGCTTCATATTGACCTGAAAGTGAGCACTTCTGGAGAAACAGCCTGCAGCGCGTGTGGCGTGACACTGGTCACCAGCCTGGCGAGCTGACTCCTGCACTCCCATCTCGCAAGTGCTCCTGTAAGTCTCCATAAACGAGAGAGTCACTCCGATTTAGCAGCCGACCCTACTTTGCATCCAAAAAGCAAGTGATCCATCCTCCCCTAATTAGCAGTGTTCTTTTCAGCACCGAGTCGTCTGTTTCGTCTGAAACAGCCGCAGCTGTAGAGGCGGCGCAAAATGGTCGCCACAAAGGCCAGTCCACCGCTATCCGCGCGCGGCAAACACCTCATCCGTGTAGCGCACGCCGAGCATTCCCCCTTCTACAGTCAGTCAGGCGGCCAGCGTAACGGCGCTCAAGAGGGGCCGGACGAAAAGCAGCTACAGACAGCTACAGACACGCGCACGAAGCAGCAGATAAAGCAGCGGGAGCCCGCTTCGGCACTAACTTATTGTACAGGATGGAGCGGAGACGGAGAAGCCGCATCCGGCGACGCGCGATCGGCCTCGTGGCGTTCGTGACCCTCGCTGTCGCCTGCTGCGCGACGGGCTTCGTGGCGGCTGCGCAGGTGCAGGTGGTCGACTCTAGGCAACTCGAGGCGAGCGTCCGCCTCGCCTCGAGTGCCAGCGCCAGCACCGACGCAAGTGTCGGGGAGAGCGAGAGCGCCGACAACGAGGAGTCGGCGTCGGTGACGTCGAGTGGCTCCAAAACAACAGACAGCAGCTCCAGCACAGAGGCCACAGAGACCGCGACGCCGGCGACAACAGCGCCGACATCGGAAACCGCGAGTAGTAGCGCCAGCGCAGGAACAACAACGACTTCGTCAGAGTCATCATCAGATTCAAACTCAGCGACGCAGACTCCCGAGACAACGACGCAGGCGCCGGGGACCGGCACGCCCTCAACCAACTCGTCGGCTGACGCGTTGAGCACTGGTTCGAGCTCCAGCTTCTCGACTAGCTCGACGACGCAGACGCCCGAATCGACAACGGAAACGCCTTGGACGGGTTCATCGGCCGCCGGATCGAGAACGGGTTCCAGCTCGAGCTCCAGCTTTACGCCTAGTTCGACGACGCAGACGCCTAGCATGACGACGCAGACGCCCGAGTCGGTGACGCAGACGCCTTCGACGGGGTCATCGGGTTCATCGGCCGCCGGATCGAGCAGCTCGAACTCCAATTTTACGCCTAGCTCGACGACGCAGACACCCGTATCGACAACGGAAACGCCTTGGACGGGTTCATCGGCCGCCGGATCGAGAACGGGTTCCAGCTCGAGCTCCAGCTATACGCCTAGTTCGACGACGCAGACGCCTAGCATGACGACGCAGACGCCCGAGTCGGTGACGCAGACGCCTTCGACGGGGTCATCGGGTTCATCGGCCGCCGGATCGAGCAGCTCGAGCTCTAGTTTTACGCCTAGCTCGACGACGCAGACACCCGTATCGACAACGGAAACGCCTTGGACGGGTTCATCGGCCGCCGGATCGAGAACGGGTTCCAGCTCGAGCTCCAGCTTTACGCCTAGTTCGACGACGCAGACGCCTAGCATGACGACGCAGACGCCCGAGTCGGTGACGCAGACGCCTTCGACGGGGTCATCGGGTTCATCGGCCGCCGGATCGAGCAGCTCGAGCTCTAGTTTTACGCCTAGCTCGACGACGCAGACACCCGTATCGACAACGGAAACGCCTTGGACGGGTTCATCGGCCGCCGGATCGAGAACGGGTTCCAGCTCGAGCTCCAGCTTTACGCCTAGTTCGACGACGCAGACGCCTAGCATGACGACGCAGACGCCCGAGTCGGTGACGCAGACGCCTTCGACGGGGTCATCGGGTTCATCGGCCGCCGGATCGAGCAGCTCGAGCTCTAGTTTTACGCCTAGCTCGACGACGCAGACACCCGTATCGACAACGGAAACGCCTTGGACGGGTTCATCGGCCGCCGGATCGAGAACGGGTTCCAGCTCGAGCTCCAGCTTTACGCCTAGTTCGACGACGCAGACGCCTAGCATGACGACGCAGACGCCCGAGTCGGTGACGCAGACGCCTTCGACGGGGTCATCGGGTTCATCGGCCGCCGGATCGAGCAGCTCGAGCTCTAGTTTTACGCCTAGCTCGACGACGCAGACACCCGTATCGACAACGGAAACGCCTTGGACGGGTTCATCGGCCGCCGGATCGAGAACGGGTTCCAGCTCGAGCTCCAGCTTTACGCCTAGTTCGACGACGCAGACGCCTAGCATGACGACGCAGACGCCCGAGTCGGTGACGCAGACGCCTTCGACGGGGTCATCGGGTTCATCGGCCGCCGGATCGAGCAGCTCGAGCTCTAGTTTTACGCCTAGCTCGACGACGCAGACACCCGTATCGACAACGGAAACGCCTTGGACGGGTTCATCGGCCGCCGGATCGAGAACGGGTTCCAGCTCGAGCTCCAGCTTTACGCCTAGTTCGACGACGCAGACGCCTAGCATGACGACGCAGACGCCCGAGTCGGTGACGCAGACGCCTTCGACGGGGTCATCGGGTTCATCGGCCGCCGGATCGAGCAGCTCGAGCTCCAGTTTTACGCCTAGCTCGCCGACGCAGACGCCCGAGACGGTGACGCAGACGCCGGGGACTAATCCATCATGGATTGGGTCTTCCAGTTATGCTACATCCTCGTCTGGATCTAGTTCGGTTGCTACTACGCGTACTCTATCTCCGTTAGAGTCATCTTCTGACTCTACAGCCAGTTCAGATACAGGTAGCGACACTTCTCCACAGTCATCTACGTTGTCGAGTTCTGGATCGAGCACGGAGTCTAGCACTGGGTCGAGCTCGACGTGGACAGTCGCGCCGACGGAGGCTCCTTCGACTGGGTCTGCTTCTGCATGGAGCACGGACGCTCCGGTGTCGACGAACACGCCGACGCAGGGTCCTACGACGTCGAGTTCTGGATCGAGCACGGAGTCTAGCACTGGGTCGAGCTCGACGTGGACAGTCGCGCCGACGGAGGCTCCTTCGACTGGGTCTGCTTCTGCGTGGGGCACGGACGCTCCGGTGTCGACGAACACGCCGACGCAGGGTCCTACTACGTCGAGTTCTGGATCGAGCGCGGAGTCTAGCACTGGGTCGAGCTCGACGTGGACAGTCGCGCCGACGGAGGCTCCTTCGACTGGGTCTGCTTCTGCATGGGGCACGGACGCTCCGGTGTCGACGAACACGCCGACGCAGGGTCCTACGACGTCGAGTTCTGGATCGAGCGCGGAGTCTAGCACTGGGTCGAGCTCGACGTGGACAGTCGCGCCGACGGAGGCTCCTTCGACTGGGTCTGCTTCTGCGTGGGGCACGGACGCTCCGGTGTCGACGAACACGCCGACACAGGGTCCTACTACGTCGAGTTCTGGATCGAGCACGGAGTCTAGCACTGGGTCGAGCTCGACGTGGACAGTCGCGCCGACGGAGGCTCCTTCGACTGGGTCTGCTTCTGCATGGGGCACGGACGCTCCGGTGTCGACGAACACGCCGACGCAGGGTCCTACTACGTCGAGTTCTGGATCGAGCACGGAGTCTAGCACTGGGTCGAGCTCGACGTGGACAGTCGCGCCGACGGAGGCTCCTTCGACTGGGTCTGCTTCTGCGTGGAGCACGGACGCTCCGGTGTCGACGAACACGCCGACGCAGGGTCCTACGACGTCGAGTTCTGGATCGAGCGCGGAGTCTAGCACTGGGTCGAGCTCGACGTGGACAGTCGCGCCGACGGAGGCTCCTTCGACTGGGTCTGCTTCTGCATGGGGCACGGACGCTCCGGTGTCGACGAACACGCCGACGCAGGGTCCTACTACGTCGAGTTCTGGATCGAGCGCGGAGTCTAGCACTGGGTCGAGCTCGACGTGGACAGTCGCGCCGACGGAGGCTCCTTCGTCTGGGTCTGCTTCTGCGTGGGGCACGGACGCTCCGGTGTCGACGAACACGCCGACGCAGGGTCCTACGACGTCGAGTTCTGGATCGAGCGCGGAGTCTAGCACTGGGTCGAGCTCGACGTGGACAGTCGCGCCGACGGAGGCTCCTTCGACTGGGTCTGCTTCTGCATGGGGCACGGACGCTCCGGTGTCGACGAACACGCCGACGCAGGGTCCTACTACGTCGAGTTCTGGATCGAGCGCGGAGTCTAGCACTGGGTCGAGCTCGGCGTGGACAGTCGCGCCGACGGAGGCTCCTTCGACTGGGTCTGCTTCTGCATGGGGCACGGACGCTCCGGTGTCGACGAACACGCCGACGCAGGGTCCTACTACGTCGAGTTCTGGATCGAGCGCGGAGTCTAGCACTGGGTCGAGCTCGTCGTGGACAGTCGCGCCGACGGAGGCTCCTTCGACTGGGTCTGCTTCTGCATGGGGCACGGACGCTCCGGTGTCGACGAACACGCCGACGCAGGGTCCTACTACGTCGAGTTCTGGATCGAGCACGGAGTCTAGCACTGGGTCGAGCTCGACGTGGACAGTCGCGCCGACGGAGGCTCCTTCGACTGGGTCTGCTTCTGCATGGGGCACGGACGCTCCGGTGTCGACGAACACGCCGACGCAGGGTCCTACTACGTCGAGTTCTGGATCGAGCGCGGAGTCTAGCACTGGGTCGAGCTCGACGTGGACAGTCGCGCCGACGGAGGCTCCTTCGACTGGGTCTGCTTCTGCGTGGGGCACGGACGCTCCGGTGTCGACGAACACGCCGACACAGGGTCCTACGACGTCGAGTTCTGGATCGAGCACGGAGTCTAGCACTGGGTCGAGCTCGACGTGGACAGTCGCGCCGACGGAGGCTCCTTCGACTGGGTCTGCTTCTGCGTGGGGCACGGACGCTCCGGTGTCGACGAACACGCCGACGCAGGGTCCTACTACGTCGAGTTCTGGATCGAGCGCGGAGTCTAGCACTGGGTCGAGCTCGACGTGGACAGTCGCGCCGACGGAGGCTCCTTCGACTGGGTCTGCTTCTGCGTGGGGCACGGACGCTCCGGTGTCGACGAACACGCCGACACAGGGTCCTACGACGTCGAGTTCTGGATCGAGCACGGAGTCTAGCACTGGGTCGAGCTCGACGTGGACAGTCGCGCCGACGGAGGCTCCTTCGACTGGGTCTGCTTCTGCATGGGGCACGGACGCTCCGGTGTCGACGAACACGCCGACGCAGGGTCCTACTACGTCGAGTTCTGGGCCGAGCTCGACGTGGACAGTCGCGCCGACGGAGGCTCCTTCGACTGGGTCTGCTTCTGCATGGGGCACGGACGCTCCGGTGTCGACGAACACGCCGACGCAGGGTCCTACTACGTCGAGTTCTGGATCGAGCGCGGAGTCTAGCACTGGGTCGAGCTCGACGTGGACAGTCGCGCCGACGGAGGCTCCTTCGACTGGGTCTGCTTCTGCATGGGGCACGGACGCTCCGGTGTCGACGAACACGCCGACGCAGGGTCCTACGACGTCGAGTTCTGGATCGAGCGCGGAGTCTAGCACTGGGTCGAGCTCGACGTGGACAGTCGCGCCGACGGAGGCTCCTTCGTCTGGGTCTGCTTCTGCGTGGGGCACGGACGCTCCGGTGTCGACGAACACGCCGACGCAGGGTCCTACTACGTCGAGTTCTGGATCGAGCGCGGAGTCTAGCACTGGGTCGAGCTCGACGTGGACAGTCGCGCCGACGGAGGCTCCTTCGACTGGGTCTGCTTCTGCATGGGGCACGGACGCTCCGGTGTCGACGAACACGCCGACGCAGGGTCCTACTACGTCGAGTTCTGGATCGAGCACGGAGTCTAGCACTGGGTCGAGCTCGACGTGGACAGTCGCGCCGACGGAGGCTCCTTCGACTGGGTCTGCTTCTGCGTGGAGCACGGACGCTCCGGTGTCGACGAACACGCCGACGCAGGGTCCTACTACGTCGAGTTCTGGATCGAGCGCGGAGTCTAGCACTGGGTCGAGCTCGACGTGGACAGTCGCGCCGACGGAGGCTCCTTCGACTGGGTCTGCTTCTGCATGGGGCACGGACGCTCCGGTGTCGACGAACACGCCGACGCAGGGTCCTACGACGTCGAGTTCTGGGCCGAGCTCGACGTGGACAGTCGCGCCGACGGAGGCTCCTTCGACTGGGTCTGCTTCTGCATGGGGCACGGACGCTCCGGTGTCGACGAACACGCCGACGCAGGGTCCTACTACGTCGAGTTCTGGATCGAGCGCGGAGTCTAGCACTGGGTCGAGCTCGACGTGGACAGTCGCGCCGACGGAGGCTCCTTCGACTGGGTCTGCTTCTGCATGGGGCACGGACGCTCCGGTGTCGACGAACACGCCGACGCAGGGTCCTACTACGTCGAGTTCTGGATCGAGCGCGGAGTCTAGCACTGGGTCGAGCTCGACGTGGACAGTCGCGCCGACGGAGGCTCCTTCGACTGGGTCTGCTTCTGCATGGGGCACGGACGCTCCGGTGTCGACGAACACGCCGACGCAGGGTCCTACTACGTCGAGTTCTGGGCCGAGCTCGACGTGGACAGTCGCGCCGACGGAGGCTCCTTCGACTGGGTCTGCTTCTGCATGGGGCACGGACGCTCCGGTGTCGACGAACACGCCGACGCAGGGTCCTACTACGTCGAGTTCTGGATCGAGCGCGGAGTCTAGCACTGGGTCGAGCTCGACGTGGACAGTCGCGCCGACGGAGGCTCCTTCGACTGGGTCTGCTTCTGCATGGGGCACGGACGCTCCGGTGTCGACGAACACGCCGACGCAGGGTCCTACTACGTCGAGTTCTGGATCGAGCACGGAGTCTAGCACTGGGTCGAGCTCGACGTGGACAGTCGCGCCGACGGAGGCTCCTTCGACTGGGTCTGCTTCTGCGTGGAGCACGGACGCTCCGGTGTCGACGAACACGCCGACGCAGGGTCCTACTACGTCGAGTTCTGGATCGAGCGCGGAGTCTAGCACTGGGTCGAGCTCGACGTGGACAGTCGCGCCGACGGAGGCTCCTTCGACTGGGTCTGCTTCTGCATGGGGCACGGACGCTCCGGTGTCGACGAACACGCCGACGCAGGGTCCTACTACGTCGAGTTCTGGATCGAGCGCGGAGTCTAGCACTGGGTCGAGCTCGACGTGGACAGTCGCGCCGACGGAGGCTCCTTCGACTGGGTCTGCTTCTGCATGGGGCACGGACGCTCCGGTGTCGACGAACACGCCGACGCAGGGTCCTACGACGTCGAGTTCTGGGCCGAGCTCGACGTGGACAGTCGCGCCGACGGAGGCTCCTTCGACTGGGTCTGCTTCTGCATGGGGCACGGACGCTCCGGTGTCGACGAACACGCCGACGCAGGGTCCTACTACGTCGAGTTCTGGATCGAGCGCGGAGTCTAGCACTGGGTCGAGCTCGACGTGGACAGTCGCGCCGACGGAGGCTCCTTCGACTGGGTCTGCTTCTGCATGGGGCACGGACGCTCCGGTGTCGACGAACACGCCGACGCAGGGTCCTACTACGTCGAGTTCTGGATCGAGCGCGGAGTCTAGCACTGGGTCGAGCTCGACGTGGACAGTCGCGCCGACGGAGGCTCCTTCGACTGGGTCTGCTTCTGCATGGGGCACGGACGCTCCGGTGTCGACGAACACGCCGACGCAGGGTCCTACTACGTCGAGTTCTGGATCGAGCGCGGAGTCTAGCACTGGGTCGAGCTCGACGTGGACAGTCGCGCCGACGGAGGCTCCTTCGACTGGGTCTGCTTCTGCATGGGGCACGGACGCTCCGGTGTCGACGAACACGCCGACGCAGGGTCCTACTACGTCGAGTTCTGGGCCGAGCTCGACGTGGACAGTCGCGCCGACGGAGGCTCCTTCGACTGGGTCTGCTTCTGCATGGGGCACGGACGCTCCGGTGTCGACGAACACGCCGACGCAGGGTCCTACTACGTCGAGTTCTGGATCGAGCGCGGAGTCTAGCACTGGGTCGAGCTCGACGTGGACAGTCGCGCCGACGGAGGCTCCTTCGACTGGGTCTGCTTCTGCGTGGGGCACGGACGCTCCGGTGTCGACGAACACGCCGACGCAGGGTCCTACGACTTGGTCTCCTTCCCCGGTTACTCCGACTGAAACACCGATTGCACCGGACTTGGGTTCCAATGCTGAAATGCTGACTGAAGCTCCATCAGCTGCGCCGGTATCCGATTCGTCTTCGGGTTCAGACACAGATGCTTCTGTTTGGACTGATGCCCCAACCAATTCTCCGATGTCGACTGAACCCCCAACGGAGAGTTTAGATACTTCAGTCTCCGGTTCGAACGCGAATAGTCCCGTACGGACAGATGTCCCAACGGAAGCTCCTACAGAAGCGCCTACGACATGGATGCCTACGACGGATGCCCCCAAGGACGCTCCACTGCCATCAGACGTGCCAACCGAGACTCCTACGGATGGCCCTACAGATGCTCCAATGCTGACAGAAGTACCGACCGAGATGCCAACAACATGGACGCCTACTACGGAATTCCCCTCAACAGACACTCCAGTGACAGAGGCTCCTTCATCATCCGGCTTTGCTGACGAAACGCGAAGCCCGATGCCAACGGAAACGCCTGATACGCTAGTGCCTGAGCCAACTACTGCCACACCGGTGGCAACTACGTCTGCCCCAACGCCCGAGCCAACGCCGTGGAGCCCGCCTCCAGTGCCGAATAACCCGACGACAACGAGCCCAGCACCATCTGAATCGTCAGGATCCGACAGCTCCTCGTCTTCAATGGGGTCTTCGGAGTCTCCGAGCTCGTCGCAGTCGTCCGAATCTTCCGAATCAAGTGCAAACTCAGCCGAGGATACAACGTTTAGCCCCCCGCCAGTGACAAGCACCCCACAGACTGAGGCTCCGACGACTACGCCTACGACTACAGCTCCTCCCTCTGGGTCGAGCGCGTCATCTACGTTGTCACCTTCAGGATCTGCCACGACTGATTCAGTCTCGGAAAGCTCGTCCGGTTCAGCGGACACGACGTGGAGTCCTCCTCCGGTGACAAGCGCACCGCAGACAACGACGACTGCAGCCCCAACTACGTCTTCTTCGAGTTCAGCAGCCGCATCAGGATCATCGGACTCGTCCGAGCCTAGCGCGTCGTCAGGATCTTCGGGATCGACAACGTCTTCTGACGACAGCACACCGAGCCCGGCACCCGTGACTAGAACACCAGACTCAACCACAGCTTCCGATGCTGGCGACAGTGTTGAGCAGAGGACGCAATCATCGTCGGACTCGGGTTCGTCCGGATCGACAACCCCAAGCCCGGCGCCAGTCACAAGGAACCCGTCGTCAGGGCCGATGACGATGCCCCCATCTCCGGCCTCGTCCGATTCGATGGGGACGGTGATCCCTGCCGATACGTCTGACATCAACAACTCAGCGGCGGAGGCGGTGACCAAGCAGGCCGATTCAGGCAGCAACGACGAAGGCGACACGGACACAATTAACGGCAACGACATGATTCTGCTGGGCGATACGGGCTCAACGATTATGTACACGGATGGAAGCAAGGTCACGACGTTCGAAAAGTACAATCGGGGTGATACCGACCTGAAAGCTCTCGAAGACGGCAGCGGCTCTACCAACAACTTGGTTGTTGGCGGTGGCAACCGGTCGAATCTACCGCCTGGTGCCTCCATCTCGCTATCTGCTGCGTCGCAGGAGGTGCAGAACGCTCTACTCTATGGAAGCTACGCGCTTGGCATTGTGTCGGCGGTGCTGCTGATCTTCTTCCACGTATTGGCTCTTCAGCGGCCGCCGTGGCTTGGCGGACCTTCCGCCAGCGACAACCAGGAGGGAGGAAATGGCCGTCCTAGTATGGGCTGGCTCACGCCGAACGTATGGGAGCTTGCGGTGGTCGTGGGCTACATGCAACACGTGAACTCCATCTCGTTGCTGGAACTGACGAAGGCGCCGCAGATCGTGTTGGACTTTACGGACTCGTTCTCGTTCGCGAACATGCACCTGTCGTCGGTGACGACGACTGCCGTCTCGGACGCCTCGCGCAGACTGCAGCTGATCATTTTGACGGGCATCGTGGCGTTCTCGGACCGCATTGGAATCGACGAAGATGAAGCGCTTATGACCGCGTTCTGGTTCTTCCTGGTGGCCGTAGCAATCGTGGTTGCTCTCTTCGTTGTCGCTGCCGGGTTCGCGTACTACCGGCATCGAATGTCGGCGGAGACGTGGTCGGCTTTCTGGCCGACGGGTCTGCGCAGCAGCTTTGCCATGTGCATCGTGGGGTTGGGAGTGGCGTTGTGGATGCTGTGCGTGTTCCCGCTCGTGGCGATGTCTTCGTACGAGCTGGTGATGGAGTTACGATACCGAGTTGGCGTCGGTCTGGCTGTGGCGCTGTTTACGTTGTGGGCCGTGGTGGTTGGTGGCCTGTGCTACGCGTTCGTGAGCGTGCGGGCCATTCCGATCAACGACGCTTTCCGCTTCAAGCACTTTGCGGTCTGGGGGGCGCTGTACGGCGACTCCAAGATGGCCTTCCGCTACTTCTTCGTGGTGACGGTGGGGTGCCAGATGCTGCTTGGTGTCATCACCGGCGCGGTTTCGGGTGTACCGACGCAGTTGGTCGCGTTGATGGTGACGCACTTACTGTTCATCGTTGCGGCGCTCATCATTCGCCCGTTCGCGGCTCGCTGGGTGCTTGGCGTCGTGGTGGGTCTGCGAGTCGTGGCGATCGCGAACTTGCTGAGCGGCTTCGCATTCGTCACGGCCAGCGAGCTCAGCACGCACTGGCGCGGCATCGTGGCGCAGGGCTTCGTGGCCTTCAATGCGATCGTGTTTTTCCTGTTCTTCGCGCGCTACGTCGCCATGTTTGTATTGGCGCTGAAACGTTGGTCGGGCTATACTCGTCGTGAGAGCTTCATCCGCTCTCACCAGAACTTTGAGATGGAGCAGCAGATGGCTGGCACGCGCACCGACGACCAGACTCCCATCTTTCTGACGTACGACGTGCGCGAGCACCAGCGATACAACGACGGAGGCAGGTTCATCGCTTCGGGCGCTGGCTTCGCGCCGTCGCAAGGTCCAGCAGCGTCGGGATACTCGTCCGGGTATTCGTCCCAGTACTCGTCCGACCGGTATGCGTCCACCCCTCAGTATTCGTCAGGGCACTCGCGCCAACAGCAGCGGTTTGCGCCTACACCTTCCGGGTCGTCCGGTTACTCGTCCGGATCACGTGCTCAAGGGCAATCGCGTGGAGCTCCACGTTTCTATCAGTGAGAGCAAGTGGTGTGCAGTTTTGATATGTGTATGTAAGTGTTGTCAATACCTTAGAGAAAGACCCTTTGACCTGTTTAATCAAAGTGGTACAGTTTGCAAATAGTTTTGCTGGTATTGACGGCAACGCGTTCGTGGAGTCCATGACTGGGGGCGAAGAAGGAGATAAAGTCGACGCTCGAGTCTATTCTTCAGCTGTGTGCTGTTGCTGAAGGAATGAGCCGCCGCGAAGTAGTAGATGTCAAGGGAAGACCGATGGCAAGATCGAAAAAGTATTGATCTCATTTACATCGTCGTTCCTGGATACTAAAGAACATGTACTTCAAGTATTGAATTTGCCAGATAAAGCTTCAACCGCCATCCATGCGCGTGTTCAAAGCCGTATCCCAACTTTTCTGGCCGATCAGCTTCTCGGCCGAGTGCTATTGTGCGAAATGTTCTTGAAAACATCGATTTCACGCATGAAAGACTTGAAAAACTTGATTTATTTGCTTTACGATGGAAACAGCGTGAATGACACATACGAAATGAGCTGGCTGCCAAGCTACAGCGGACGAGGAATCTGCGCTCTCTGAAGGTCGCTTTCGTCCTGGAGTTTATCGTCGCAGTCACCGACCGTGTGCGCCACAATACGGCACACTACTGTGTCACAGGTGACATTGACGACGGTGTGCAGCCGGTCGACGAACCAGTCCGTTGCGATGATGAAGGCAAAGGCAGCAGGCAGCGCTTCGCTCGGGAAGACCGTCTTCCAGACTGTCATGATCAGCACCAGACCGGTGGACGGCACGGGTCCGACGCCGATGGAGCCGATCGCCGACGCCAGCCAGATTGCCAAGTAGTCGGCCGCATCGATCGACACGCCGCTCACCTGAGCCATGAAGACCACTGCGATCGGAGTGCCCACCGCCGCGCCGTCCATTCCGATGCTAACTCCCAGCGACAGCACGAAACGGTACAGGCGAGGGGAGACCATGCCGGTGGCCTTGATGCATTCCATGACGATCGGCAGTGTAGCGGCGGAGGACGCACTTGCCAGCGCGAAAAGCTGAGCTCGGATCATCTTGGCCATCCAGTCGAACGGGTTGGCGTTGCCGATGAACGTGCGTAGCAGAATTGGGTAGAATATCAGCATGTGGACGCCCAAGCCGCAGAAAACACACAGGCAATACAGAGCGACACTACGCAGGAGCACGCGGAGGTCCTCGGAGTCGGCGATGGCTGCCGCTAACAGCGAGCAGATGGCGATGGGCGTGAACTTGATGATCCAGCCGATGAGCTCCATGAAGACGTCGTACAGGTCGTGAATGACTTCCGTGGCCGTCTGCAGTCGCCCCCGCGCGTTGCCACGTGCGAGGATGGCTCCGAACGCCACGGCAAACATGACGATAGACAGCAGCGTGCCCTCGGCGAAAGCAGACGTGATGTTGCTGGGCACGAGCGCGTCCAACTGCAGTTGAATGGCATCCGTGAGCGTTAAAAGCTGCAGCGCACCGTCGGCACGCTCGTACGTGCTGTTGATGTCTCTCAGTAAGAAGAGAGCTGCTGCGGTTCGGTAGCTCTGGTACCGCTCGTCGGTGCTGCTGTTCAGGTTGGCCACGTAGCCGAGCGCCGCGTCCTCCTGGCATGTGAGGCTGGTGACGTTGCCTTCGACCGACAGCGTCATGTAGGATCCCGCTTTCTCTCCGCACTGGAGAGCCACGGGTGCTGCTGCCTCGGCCAAGCCTTTCTCGCCGTTGTGGAAAGTCGGTCGGAAGAGGATCGCCATGGCGACGCCGATGGCAGCAGCGACGCTCGTGGTGAGCAGGTAGCAGGCCAGCGTGCGGCCGCCGATGCGCTTGGTGTTCTCGTGCAATGACATGTCCGTCATGCTCACGACGAGACCCGAGAAGACGAGCAGAGGCACGAGACACTCGAGCGCGCGGATGAAGAGGCGACCAGGCGTGCCGATCCACGTCACCGCCTCGGCCGGGAGGTCCACCGAGTTGAAGACGAGGCCGAGAACGGCGCCAAGGACGACGCCAAGCACGACTCCGCGCAGACCGTAGAGCCACTTCTCCCACTTGCTGGGCGGAGACGACGGCTCCTCTTCTGGCTCGAGACCCGACTCGACGCTGTTGAAGGCGTCGCGGCTCGCCACGCTGGACGGTGGCGTCGCCATGCTCTCGTACGAGAGCGACTGGTGCACGGGAGGTCGAGCGGCGACGAAGCTCATGAGAATGGCAGTCCGAGTGATGAAGCGTTTGTGTGTGCGACTGGAGACGAGAAACGAGAAGTGAGGCGGTGCTGGACCGACGCAAGAAGTGTAGCTATCAAAGAGCTCAACGTACAACACTGTATGTACACTAAACTGCTTCTTGGCTTCGGCCTGAATCCACCCGAAGCTCACATCACCTGCAGTATAGTAACATTGCATTGACCTTATCAATGGCAAGGCCCAAAACGCATGCACCTACGCAGTTTCTCACCAAGGCAATTAGTGCAACATCGCTACGTTAACAGCTTCAACTTTGGACCACTAAAATGGGCCGACGGTGAATGCTTCAAGTTGAAAGTTTAGCGAACAACGTTCCCCTCCTCGCCAAACCTCGAGCCTGCAATTATGTAGCTATGTAGATCGAGTCGGCCGCAACATGTGCATGTACATGTACCAGATCCACGCTGGTATCTCTTCACTTGCATCAACGCACTCTTTTCGGACCACTTGAAGGGTAGTGTCCCGTAAAGCCTGCATAATCCTCCCGGGATCAGACGGCAAAGTGACGACAATTGCACGGGCATCTTCTTCCTCGCTCTTGCTCTCGCTCTTGTTCCGCCCCCAGCCGCCTAGAGCCCCCTCGGTCACCCCTACCAGACAGCTCTTCATCTTGCGCTTCCCCTCATACTCGTGACTCTCCCCCATCATGAGCGAGTCCAACGCCAATAAGAAGAAGGCCAAGGCCGAGTCTGAGCCCCCCGCGCCCGAGCCCGACGCGCCCCGCAGCAGCATCAGTAGCAGTGTCTCGGACGAGTCTAGCGTGCTATCGTCCCCCTCACGTCGCGGCCACGCGCGCCCGCGCTTCGACTCGAAGGCCTCGTGGGCGGACTCAACGCGCTTCGACATGGGGCGCGCCGACTCGCGCGCGTCCGACGTGTCGGCCAGGGACCTGCGGCTCACGGGCCTGGGGCGCAACAGTCACAGCCGCGCACGCTCGGACTCGCGGGCCTCTCGGGTCTCCCGGACCAGCAGCCGCGCGTCCTCCAGCAGCGGCGTGCGCGGCCGCCAGTCGTCCTTCGTGTCCAACTTCGGCGTGACTAAGGGCAAGAAGCGCAAGGACAGCGGCGCGCTGTCCACCATCACGGAGAACTGGAACCTGGCCGACGACCAGTTCGGCAGCCCCTTCTCCGAGTTCGACGCCCAAGATCAGCCGATTCGAGAGGAGCTGCAGCGCGGCCTGGCCATCATTAATGACCACACGGTGAGGAGGAGGAGCAGCGTGGACGTTGATGGAGAGTCTGGTGCGTGAGTTACTGACCTGATTGTTGCTATAGACAAAGCTCAAGGAGATCGAGGACGCCATTACGGGGGCCATGTCGGAGGTGTGGGGCTACTGGGCGGACCCGATCCAGTTGTATCTGCACCCGGCGGAGCGCGTGGATGTGCAGGACCTGATCAAGACGGACAACGAGCTGTTCAACAAGGTGCTGACGGTCTTTTCCGTGCTGTGCGACGAGATCTCGGAGCTCAAGGTGACGGTGGAAGACAACTTCTACCCGGCGCTCATCATGTTCGGCCAGGCGCGTCACGGAGAGGAGGACGCGGTGAAAGCTGGCGAGGACGAGGTCCACGTTGGCCGCATGCTGGCGTTCTTCCAGGACATCTCCAACTTCGTGGATCGGTGCAACGCCATCACCATCAACATGATCCACCAGCTCGCGAGTCTGTACCAGAGCTTCCAGAAGCTGTGGAAGTCGACGTTCAAGCTCGTGCATCTCCACCCCGTGTTTGACGCCCTGGCCAGCTTGCTCGAGGTCATGATCACCATCGACGCCATCGTCCTCGACAACCCGAACATCATCACGTCGTGGGACAAGTACAAGCGCATGATGCAGTACGTGCGGTCAGACCCGCCTCGGTACAACGTCACGGTGGACAAGGTGAAGCAGTTCGAGCGACTGCTGGTGAGTCTGGACCAGACGATCATGAGCGCGCAGGTGTTCCAGAGCTGCATCGAGCAGGACTTCGAGGTCTTTTCGGGCGGAGACGTCGCGGAAGACGACGAAGAGCCCGACGGAAGCGACAGCGAGCGAGGCGACAGGCGCGCCAGCAGTAGCGGAGGCGAGTCCAGGATCGAGATCCGCACCAACCGCGTCTTTCTTGACGAGTTTGTCCACTGCATCAGCGCTCGGCTGAGCATTGCAGAGGGCGCCATTGCGTCCGCTACGGAGACGTTCGAGAGAAACGAGCTGGTTGGCACAGCGGGCCTGTACGTGCTGCTTCGCCGACTGCAGCCGTCCAACGTGCCGGCTGACCCGGTGCTTTACAAACGACTGTGGGAACTGCAGCTGAAGGCTCCTTGTGTGACCATTTGCGGCAAGATCATGTGGTACATGCCGGACTTTCTGCTCAAGTTCTCGCCCATGACGTCGAAGAAGCTGCATCCCAGCGACATGCTGCAGTTCCGTCGAGAGTACTTACACTCGCTGGACGATGCCTTTCCAGCGGACGTAACAACCGCCAAGCTCGAGTTGAGTGCATGGCTGGTGCGCATGGAATCGTTCTTCCAGCCCACGACGCGAGGCATGGGCGACGCGTCCCGGACGCTGAGCATTCGTGGCAACCTGATCCTCAAGGGGTTGATACTGGCCAAGCGAGTGCAGACGATGATGCACACGCTGGTGAACTTGCATCTTTCCTTGCAGATCCCCATGCCGAAGCGGGTCGTGCGGCCGCTGTACACGTGCATCGAGATTCTGAAGGCTGTCGAGTTCATGTTCGCGCGGAAGAATCCCGTGCTGGCCGAGTCGTCGTCGCACCTGCTTCGTCAAGTGGCGCACTCGTTGTTCTCGTTCTTCCGTCCGCTCAAGGCCCATCTAGAAGCCAGCAAGAAGTTTGACGACACGAAGCTAGACGTCCTGGCCGCAGTGACCGTGCTGGAAGACATCCTCAACTCTGGCGAGTCGTTCTCGTACACGCGCATCACCGTACTCGACCTCGCCGCTCAGATTGCCATGATCTCGCCGGACAACGGCAGCGCGAAAAGCGACAAGGGCAGCGACATGGACGCCACCGTTCCCATGGGTCTGAAAGATGCTGGCGAGCCTGTCAGGTTGATCTGGAAGCTGCGTCTACTGAGTGACTTCCAGCGTAAGATTCGGAGCGCGTGCGACTGCTCCTTCTTCTACTGGAGCCGCGAGCTGTTGCACCCGTTCTTGGCGGATCTGTACAGCCAGCCCGAGCAGGCGAATCGCATTCAGTACGTCGTTGGCGGCTTCCTTGACGCAATCAAGTTGCTGCGTGGTGCGCAGCACGAGACGGACAATGAACTGTACGTGAAGGCGTACGCCGAGTTCATCGAGTCGGTCATGGAGGAAGAGATCGTGGAAAACCTGTGCAAGGACGTGGAAAACGATCTCCGGTTGCACGTGCACTCGGTGCATCTGGACCACCTGGACGCTCCCAACCCGAAGAACGCCGACTTTAAGGTGCTCCACTACTACCTGGATCTTCGCCCGATTCGGCTGCACGGCAAGACGCTCGACCTGCGCCAGCAAGTGACGCACTACCTCGAGAGCACGTTCTACAACCTGACCACCGTCGCGCTGCACGACTGGAAAACCTACGGCGAAATGCGCAACTTGGCCAACGACAAGTACGGCTTGAGTCTCGCAGATAACCATCTCCCGATGGGCTCGCTGGACCAGGGACTGGACATCCTCCAGATCATGCGCAACATCCAGATCTTCGTGGCCAGATACAACTACAATCTGAACCAGCAGTTCTTTCTCGAGCGCCGTAGCGACAAGGGCTCGCGGCACCTGAACTCGATCAACATCCACTCGATCGCCAGCTCCATTCGTACACACGGCATGGGCATCATGAACACGACAGTCAACTTCACGTACCAGTTCCTGACCAAGAAGTTCGACATCTTCTCGCAGTTCCTCTTTGACGAGTACATTAAGAGTTATCTGCAGCGCGAGAAGCGCTGGTACAAGAAACACCGGGACGACAAGGAAGTGGACAACAAGTATCCGTTCGATCGCGCGTTCCAGTTCAACAAGGATATCCGCAAGCTGGGCGTATCGGACTCGGGCAAGACGTTCCTGGACCAATTCCGCATGCTAATTACCGAGATTGGCAACGCGTTGGGCTACGTGCGCATGGTGCGTTCGGCCGGCATGAACTACTGCAGCAACGCCATTAAGTTCGTACCGGATCTGAACCACACGCACTTCAAGTTCGAGGCGTACGCTGGCGACGGCGTCGCGGAGGAGAAGAACGAAGAGACCGGCGAGGTGGTCCAGGACGAGATCACGGGCGCCAAGCTCTCGCGCGAGACAGTCGTGGCGGCGCGGAATCTGGACTCGGTCATCTCGACGCTGGCCAAGAACTTCTCGGAGAACAACGACTACTTCAAGGTGCTGGTCAAGGTTTTCCAGGACGTGACGGCCAGTGACGAGCAGAAGCACTTGGTCAACTTCTCCTCTATCCTCCCCGCACTCACCATCAACTACGTCGAGACTACGGTGCAGGCCAAGGACCTCATGTACAAGAACACGCGCCGTCGCGAGTCGTACTTCTCGGACGACGGCTTTGCGATTGGCGTTGCGTACATCCTCGCGATCTTGGACCAAGGAGAGGTACGTTGTGCTAAGGCTGCCGCTTGCTTCGATGCGCTAGCCTATTGACTGCTGACTGTTGATTGTGTGTTCTTTGGTAGCAATTTGACGCGCTGCACTGGTTCGAAGAGGTGACACGCAAGTACAAGGTCGAGGAGGAGGCCTACAGCGAGAAGCAAGCCGAGCGTGAGGCCCGCAAGCAAGCGCAGGCAGCCAAGAGGCAGAAGGAGACGACTGCCGAGCTGATTGATGACGAGGAGGAGGTGCATACGCTGCAGCTCACGGCCAAGCGCATCGAGCTGAACCGCCGAGAGTTCGATCTGCTCGACTGGTCGCTCAACGGCGCACGCATTTTCTTCAAGGACTAGAGGGAGGAACCCATCGAATGCACGCGCTGCCGACCGAAGACAGAGCAATATGGACATTCCCACGCGCCCGACTTCCCCCACTGGGGGTAGTAGTCGACCACTCTTTTGTTCGATTTGTTCGAGATCTTCGATCAGAAATCAAAGTGCGGCACCATAAAATGCAAGAGACCTGCTTGCTTGTACATATCGAGCAGAGGAATTGGCAAACCTTGTCAAGTTGGCAAAACTCCATGAAAGACTGATTCCTGCCTCTTCATCGTGATCAAGCAACGAGCCACATATATTGGATACTTACGAAGTACTTCAGAAGTACCTTGAAAAGTTTTTCGATCGACAACTCGACATGAAGCTATACCCACGGCCGTAGCCAAGGCCAAAGTGGGTTCGGTCTGCACTTCATAGTCTACAAGTAGGAAAGACACGGGTCACACCGCCAGTGAAGACGTCACGCTATTAGTGACCGCTTTTGCACTGTTGGCAGCAGCATTTTGCCGATCTAGTCGAAGCTGGATCGTGAACTCAAGCGTAAGAGGTTGCGTAAAATGTTGGCGTTAACCTTGGAATACTACGACCGTGAGGCCTGCTCTTTCTGGGAAGACGATCGCGTGGGGATCGACGTGATGTCACGGCCGAACGCCCGAGACTCGTCCCTCACACTATTCGAGGTCGGTATGCAGACGGACACTGCAATACACAAAGGCCGATAGGCAAGACTTGACTCTCCCACAACAAGGTCCTTTGCTGCTCTCTTCGCCTCAACGAAAACCTCCTGTCGCTACTGCAAGACACCGTTGAGTCCATGGTCCTGTTGGAGAAGTCTAAACACAGCAAGTTAGAGTAATGTACATGCACTTGTGCAGCAAGACATTCGAATATACCCCCAAAGTAGCTGCAGTTGCTCTTCTGTTACCGCATTCTGGACGAGGAGCTTCAGCTCTTCGATGCTATCGACAGGTTAGTTTGTGATTAGTATGCCCCCATACACACCTCCCGATTAAGCTTACCTTTTTGAGAATAGATCTTTTATTGAGATCTTGTGAAGAAGCGACTGAGCTGCGAAGTTATTGACGACGGTGGTCGACACAAGAAATCGCTCGAATTGCGATTCCTCTTCCAGCAAGAAGGGTCGCTCATACCAGAGACGAGGAAGTATCCGGTGGCAGTTCAACGCGACCCCCGCACATTCATCAATTATCGCACGCACAAAGCGACCCGTTTCCTCACACGAGAAGCTGAACAAGGAATTGTCATGTCGTTAACATCCAACTCAAATGTCAACGTCATGCACACACGTCACCTGGTCAGTACTTGAATTTCAATCCGAAATTGCACCAGCGCTGCAAAAACTGCGTTCATCGCATTTTCCAACTCATTTGAGAGACCTTCGTCCAGGACTGAAACAGGTAATGTCAGTAACGAGCATATTGGAACTGCTGAGCCGCGAGTAAATGGTACCGATGATGAGCCAGCACTTTTGAAGCTGCACTTGCAAGCGAGCTAAGCTGAAAATGAACGAACGCAAATTCGGTTCAACTGATCCCACAAGCAACGGCACAAGCAACGGTTAAGACCAATTGAAAATCGGCAACACATCCTTCGGAGATGGTAAGAAGCTCACCTTGAAGAGTGGCCCCCTCCACGACACAAATACAGTTTCTCTCGTCCACCAGCATATCTATTGGAGCTGGGAGCTGTCGCTCAATGAAAAAGACCTGCTGCTCCGTGCACAGTTCATCGAGAAGTTCATCCTACAGAAAACAGAGCATTAGTCCAGTATGATGACGATGGCCACCGATATGCTCCTACCTGCTCCAGAAACTTGACCGAGCACAATACTCGAACAGGAGTAGTTTCTTTCTCTGTCTGGATAAGCCGTCGTCTCTTTTGGGGTTGTTGGAATGCCGGGTCTTCCTCTTGCTCGCTGATAATTGCTTCGTTGACAGTAGGAACCGCACCGCCACCGATCGCTTCCAGGAGTATTTGGAAATCTTTCCAGTTGGAAGCGCCTATAATGAGTTTGTACTTGGCACTGGGGACGATTCTTGCAAGGACTGCAGGCATCATCTCGGCATTTTGAGCCGCGGCTTTCTGGCTGATTGATACAATACTACCTCAGCAACACTCGAGTGTTAGCTTTCATCTGCTATCCATAATATAAAATTCGGCCTTACCGCAATGTGTGCAACCAGGCAGCTTGACGAAGGCTCGAACAAGCCTCGACAATCTCGATGCTCGAAAAAGCCGAAGGGTTCAGACTCATTTTCTTGACGTCTCGGAATTGCTGGTAAATAATCGCTTCCAGAGTCTCCAAGCTGATGCGGTTGAATGCACTCTGGAACGAAGGTCCATCCACCTGGAGCAGCTTCTTCCGCATCAAGTCCCATAGTGCCGGTCGAGCGATCTGCTGCAACAAGTGTTCGTGCTTCAAAGACCCACTGGAGTGCGTGGCCTCTCTCGAATCGAAGCTCGGTTTTATCTCGTCCGTGGGCTCACTCCAATCACACCGCAGAAACTTGTCGCTCAAGAAATAGTCGGTGCTCAGAGGGCTGGCCTCGTTATTTCTCGCTGGAGTCCACTGAGGCGATGATGTCGATTTATCTCCAAGATGCTCTCCTTTTTCCGATGTCACTTTGACAAGCTGTGCAGGGAGCGGCGCCGAATTACAAGAGGCAGATGCCCTGGATTTCTGCTGTGTTTCCCCGATCTTCAGCTCCTCTGCAACCAAATTTGCGAGTCCTTTAACCGCAGCTCCGAGGTTCCACACGCTTGGGATATGCATCGATGCATTCGTGAGCGACACATCGGAGCGTTGAAGTGTTCGGGAGTAGCTGTTCGCGAGCGATACTAACTTGGATGGTGCATTGTTGACCTTTGCATCGTCTTCTCGCACTAGAGCAAACGGAAGCCGAATCTGCTGCAGTTCTTCACCATTTAATGCCAGAGGGCGATGAGAATCGTTCAATGCACGCCCCCAATCGCCCTCAAATACGTCCGGTACAGCGATGTCCTTTAGACGAAGCACTTGAGCATTCGCTCTGACCATCTTCTTTAGAAATCTGCTCGACTCATCGTAAAGAAAATCTTCAGATCGCCTAAATGTCTCGCACCAGTCGCACTGCATACGTCGCGGCCCAGACAATTTGGGCTGCAGTTCCTGAGATTCCAGCTGTCCTCCAGGTTCACTAGCATAGTTTTCCTCGAAAAAGTCAATCTCAGGTTTCCAAAAGGACCACAATTCCGGGACATCCAACGTCGTCGAAGTCGTCAATTCACCAACCCGTGCGAGCCATTCTTCAGCATCTCGCTTGACAGCAGAATATCCAGGACCCACAGAATCAACCGATACATCAGGTAGCTCCAACGCAGGCAAGCGGAAGAGCTTCTCATCAGCATCATCGCCGTTCTCACCTATTATCGATCCAGAACAGCTATCATGTTCTTCTTTTCGCCCGCTAACAAGGCGCAACCTCCGTCAGTTCTCTTCGTCTCTAACCGATGGGCTCGGTAGTTGTCCTCTTACCTCAAGCATGGCTTTGTCGACTCATCCAGCCCAGCTTCCTCGACACTAGACTTCTCTCCCATACAAGTAGAAGCTTCCTCCACCACCAGCCCTTCCCCTCCAAGCTCCACGTCTCCTTCCAAGCCTAGCAGAGCTTTTACTTGACCAGCCTTGCTTCTTCTGATAGCTTCGCTCTTTCGTGAAGCTCCAGCGTCTTGTTCTGCTTGTAAGTCGTCCACAGGAGCCTCGAGGACGCTCGAGACGGCCTTAACGTTGTCTGGTCGAGGTTTGCGTCTCCGTACAACCAGTTCCTCGCACAATTCCGCCACGCAGCCCACAATCTTGCTCGTTTCTTCGCGGAGCTTGAAGCTGACATCCGTGTAGGGACCTAGCAGCGTACAGGTGAGGCAGGAGACACGCTAGAGGCTGGGGGAAGCCACGTACCTGCCGGCGCGGGCTCGAGCTCTGCCATCTTTTGGAGTGATGGTCGGATGGTTGAAGTGCATAATTATACAAATTTTGAGTAGACTATAAAGTGGATCCTTTTTGTTTTTAGGTGCATCAAATCCAGATCATCATGGCGGACGGCATCCTGCTCCTCGGCTCGGACCTGGGCTTCGGCATCAACGCGTTCGTGGGTGGCCTCGTGGGGCTCCACATGCTGGCGCTGGTATGCTTCTGTTAGTTCACTGTGCCGGTGCTGCGTTCGCTGCTAACCGGGCGTGTGTGTGCAGTTCTACTGGCTGGTCAAGTTTCTGCAAGAGAGCTCCAAGACGGCCAAACGCACCTCCATCAAGAAGCACCAATAAGCGGACGGGACTCCAGCGACAGAGCATGAAGAACGGGGTCTTTGTATTAGTGCGAGCCTCTTCCAGTAGACAGCTACTCCAGCTACATCAATGCTGGTGAGGCTCCTAACAAAACTAAATTTTCTATCGGCGACCACGCATCTTCATCTCCTGCATCGCCTGGAAGCGGCCGGTGTAGTATCCAGACTGGTACCAAGCCATGAGCACATTCGCCAAACCGTCGTCTGATGTTGCCGCGCTGGGCATCGACCCTGGGAATGGAGCTGTTGCGCCTGGCATCCCAGGGAACGGCGTCGGCATCGATGGCATGGGCGGTGGCTGCGGGTAATACGACGATTGTCCCGGAAACGCAGGAATGGCAGGCCCTTGGGCAAACGACTGCGGGGCCACTGCAGGATACGCAGCCTGAAACTGAGCTTGGAGCTGGGCGTACGCTTGTGCGTACGCAGCCTGGTACAAATCCCTGGACGACTGCTGCTGCTGCTGTGCTTGTTGCTGAAAGACGAACGGACTTGACGCAGAAGCCGCGTATCCACCGTACGCTGCAGCATTCGGTTGTCCGTGCATTGGTACTCCCGCTGCGGAATACCCGTCGTACTCTTTTTCCTCTTCATCGTCGTCTTGCTCCTCAGAGACACTTCTCACGGCTTTCTTGTCGTTCGACCGCGCCGTCGCCTTCTGCTTCCTGGCAAAGCACAAAAGCGGACGAGTGAGTCGTCGATATCAGAGCCGCGAGCCGCGAGCCGCGACTGCACCCCTTCCCACCTGCCAGTTGGCTTGGCAGATGCCGAGCTCCGCGTGCGCTGATCCGTCAGCGCCTCTTCAAATGCCTGCAGGTGACGAAAAGCAGCAGATGCATGAGACAACGGAGCCCGACAACCAGCCAGCCGGCCAAACGCCATGTCGGACGCGTACCCGCACGATGGCCATGTCGTCCCACTGCTCCTCGGCGCCCTGCTCACTGCTGCTCTGCACATACACATTCAGATTGATCGAGCTAAACATCAGCAACGCCATTGTCTACAGCCAACGCGGCGGGAGAAAGCTCGCTACCATCGACATCTTGCTCGGTGTCGTATATGCTCGCGAGTAGAAACTGATCACTGGAGCCGTATCGGCTTGGCGAGGGGTGAGACCAATGTGGGCCACATGATCCAGCCGGATTTTATTTTTTAGTCCAGATTGAATTGGGGATTAGTGCAGGTTGCGGCGTGATAGCGTCAATAGCTGCACACCTTCGTGCGGCCCTAGTGCTGATATCGCTGGTACCGCTGCCACGCGGAGCCATTACGGCATCTAGGTCCAGTCAGTTCGGCGCTGCTGCGCCACGCCCGACGCGTCTCGCCCTTCCCGTTTTTGGATGGGCGACAAAGGTTTCGCCGTGGTTGAATTCAGCAACAGCTTTGCAACGACTTGTTTCTGCTGCTCCTTTGGTCTCAGAGGGAGTGCATTCCCGTCATTATGATCAGCTCGCTCGCTTCGACTTCAAAGCGAGCTCAGCTGAGCACGGCAAGCAAGGTCGCCACCGCAAAGGTGCACCCGCACCCGCGCGGGACCAATTTAACAAGGTATGGCAAAAGATACACAAAAGTGACGGACCAATTTGGACTCGATCAAAGTATGGCTTCAGCAAGCCACAAATTTTCATCCCACTCTGGACAGTAACCCTGGCCCTATACACCGTTGGGTACATTCTTTGGCACGCGAGAGTCAGTGGGGTCATTTTTTATTCCGACGCCACACAGGCAACGCACGGACTTGGATGCGACCCGCCGGCTGGAGGAGCTTCCTGGCGGCGGCAATGGCGCTGCTGCTGGGCGTGGCGGGTGCGCAAGACATGGTGAGCTCGCTGGACGTGGAGTGCGCCGAACAGAATGCCACGCTGCTGATGACGGCCAACAACGCGACGTACTACTGCGGGACCGACTCGAGCAAAAGCCAGAGCCATTGGGTGCAAATGGCCAAGAACTTCCAAATCAACGTGCAGGCCGACACAATGAAGCTAAACCTGTCGGACGGGGAAGTATTGGGGACGCTGTGCGTAGAGCTGTCTGCTGCTTGGGCGACGACAAGGCGCAAGACTGACGGCTTGTGTGTTTCAGGAACGTTACGGGCTCGGGCGGGTCGCCTACACTCACGTATCAAAATCCGCTGCATATTGCGGCGCTCATTAACCTGGTCAACCTGTAAGTATGCGGGCTTCCACAATTGTGGAGGCGTTCGAGCGACGGTCGCTGATTTGATCCCTCATGCTGTTACAGGACCTTCGAGGCCGTGACGTTCGAGTCGGAGAGCTTGCAGTTGGATTTGCCTACTAAAAATATCAAGAACATGTAGGTCTCCGCTCATGTAGCGGGAAATGTGGTTTTGGCGAATTCTCACATTCTTGACCCCCGTGATGCTGGTCCACAGATCTTTTGTCAACTCAACGCTGGCGGGGCTCTCGCTGGCGTATGATGTCGCTTCATTGGAATCCATGTAAGTTGGTCGTATTTCGTGGTGAGTTGTTGCTGTGTAACTGACAATTCGCTCCTATGTTTGTGGCCTTGCAGTGATTTATCCGACACGAAGTTTGACAAAATCCCGAGCATCCTTTACGAGCGGACGTATCAAAATTCGGCTATGAACATGTAAGTGCTCGCGCTAATTTGCGCCTTTTGTTCTTTTCACTAATATGTGACCGTCGTGATCGGAACGCAGCACGGTGGACTTGTCTCTAGTTCAAGAGACTACAACCTTGTCGCCGGGGAACTACTCCACTCTATTGGCCAACGTTGGCGCTAAAGTAGACAGCTCCTGCGAACCGACTGCAAGCACAAACGGGGCTACGACTGTGACCTGTGGCTCTGGAAGCTCATTGTCAGAAGGCACTGCGGCTTCAAGCGATTTCACTAGTCCTACCGGAGGCATTCCTATCGTTAGCAGCGGTCGCTCCAGGTCAGGGTCAGCAGTGGATGAAGACGCCGGTGACAGCGGCGGTGTGTCGACGGGAGCTCTCGTCGCGATCATCGTTGTGGTCGTTGTGATCGCAGCAGTCCTGGCATTGCTCATTTTGCGGATGTACTTCAAGCGCAAGGCCGCAAATGCGAACGCCCAGAATGAGGCCACGACTACGCTTATGGGCAAAGGCGACACGGCTGCGGATAAGGGCTCGTTCATTTCGAACGACGAGTTCCTGCGCAACTTCAGGCTGCCTCAGAGTGACGTTTCGCTCGTAAAGTCTGTGGGCACTGGCCGGTTGTGGGTCGGCGAGTACAACGGCGGAAAGGTGGTTGTCAAGCGCGTCGAGTCCGAAGTGACCGACTCGTTCGTGACGAAAGCGCTCATGGCCCAGGCCCGCACGTTCGCGACTATCTCACACCCAAATATTACGAACTTGGTGGGCGTCACGTGGCTGGCGGGCACGGACTTCGCGGTGGTGACGGAGTTTATGGACAAGGGCAACCTGAAGACCGTGCTCTCGAATACGGACGTGGAACTGGACGTTAGCACGAAGCTGCAGATGTGTCTGGACGTTGCGCTGGCACTGACCTATCTGCACGAAACGGAGCAAAACCTGTGCACCAAGCAGTTGTCCAGCCGGAAGGTGCTCGTTAACAAGGCCATGAACTGCAAGCTTAGCCTGTTCGAGTGCGTTCCTAGCTCGGCCAAACTAGGAGGCTTAAGCACGGCAGCAACCTACTCGTACGGCATGGGCGAGATTGCATGGCTACCACCTGAGGTCATCACGCGGTCATCCCCTATGGACGCGCGGAAGAACAACATTTTCGCATTTGGCGTCCTGGTCAGCGAGGTTTTCACGCGGATGTCACCGTACCAGTCGCTGGTCGAGGAACAGGGCAACACGCTGTCAGACGTGGAGCTCGTGAAGCGCGTCCGGCACCAGGAGCTGCTCGTCCCGCACGAGAACCGGAGGGAATTCCTCGAGGCCCCGCCAAGCGTGCGGCAGTTGGTCGACCAGTGTCTCTCGTACGCACCTATGAGCCGCCCCACGGCGAAGGACCTGTTGGAAATCTTGCACAACGCAAAAGAAGAACTAGCGACAAACAGCATCTGAAGAGGGGCAGAGCCTCGTACCTTCGGGCACGGCGGACGGGGGGATGTGGCGCCAGTCGCCGTTCGTGCGGGCTCCCCCGAACAGGAGTCGCCATTCTTCGTATTAGGCGCCGACGACCCGCTGCGCCGGCCAGAACTTGAGGTCCTGCAGTGAATGTATTTTGTATTTCCGAGGAGTAAAACTCCTCAATAATAAGCAACCGCTCGGACATGAAATTGTGTTTTGAATTGGTATTGTCAATATTGGAATGCGATCAATTAATTGATTTAGACGTCACCAGAGGCTGCAGTCCTGGAGATGGCAGACGGTTGCCGTATGCGCCATTGATCCCACCACGCTTCCGTTATCCGGGCTTCGCATTCCGCTTTCGTTGCCAGCAAAATGCGCCGAAGTTGTTCTGAATCGGCTTGGTCGGCAGCAGTGAGACCTTTGCAATCCCTGAGCTGCGGGTCCGCCTGACCGCGCAGCAGCAGCCACACCACCGCGGGTTTGTTCATGAATGCGGCTTTGTGAAGCGCAGTAGATCCGTCGCGCTCACTGACAGCGTTCGGGTTCGAGCCCCCAGTCAGAAGCAACTGAACAACCGCGGCATGACCCTTCTCAGCCGCCAGGTGTAGAGCGGTCGAGCCGTCAGCGGAGCGAACTTCCACGTTCACCCGCTTCTTCACCAAATGACGCACCACGTCTGCGAATCCATGAAAGGAGGCCACAAGGAGAGCGGTAAATCCACTTCGCGTAATGCAAGCTTCTGGATCGGCTCCTTTCATCAGGAGCTGCTGCACAACGTCGGCGTGGCCGCCCAAAGCAGCGAGTAAAAGCGGCGTGAAGCCGCTTGGAGTCACGGCGTCCGCCTGCGCTCCCTCCACCAGCAGACACTGCACCACTTCCAGATTGCCAGCCTGCGCAGCCCAGCAGAGTGGCGTGAAACTGTTGCCCTCGGAGCGAGCTTCGATGTCCACTTCATGCGAAAGTATCCTGTGCACGCCTTCAACGTCGTTGCACTGCACGGCAGTCAGCAAGTCCGTATCCTTTGACGACGGAGGTTGAACGCGCAAGTAGCTGAGGTACGACGGCGGTGGCCCTGTACAGCTCCAGTCGCTGCCAATACAGCTGGTCAAGTCCTCGATAGAGCGGTCCTGCTGGTAGATCGATTGATTGGACTCTTCTCCAGTCCCTTGCGTTGTCGCACCTGGCCGGACTTCTGCCACCATGTCGCCGAGTTCGACCTCAATCGTCAGTTTAGTGTCGTCTCTCGGCGTTGTGAGGCTCCAAGCGTCTCCTCTTCTACTAGATACACTGCTCTTGCTCGAGAAACTTCCCGTGTTAGCTGGCTCTTCGATCGGTTCTTCGGTTATAAGGTCCGGGTCGTCCTCCTCGGCAGCAACAGGTTTGCTCAGCAACTCGATCACTTGATCATCAACTGCGTAATCCAGAGCAAGTTTGCCCTGCGCGTCGGCCGCGTTCACGTCGGCCCCAAAGCGTAGCAGCCGCTCGACCATCTCGTAGTCATCTTGCTCAGCGGCGCAATGCAACGGCGTGAGATTGCCCACCGCCGAGGCAGCATTGACATCCGCTCCTTTCTCCAGCAAGAAGCGAGCAACATCCGCACAGCCCTTCTGCACTGCAGCGAGCAGCGGCGTCACGCCGTCAGCTCGGCCTCTCGTGTCAAGATCTGCTCCGTGCTTGACGTGGTGGATCACAAGGGGTAAATTGCCAGCTTCGGCCGCGAAAAGCAGCTTCATCTTGGCGTCGTGTCTCTCCAGCGCCAGAACGACGTGGGGGTCGTCAGCGTAGTCCTGCGCGAGGTTCCCTCGAGCGTCCACGCTCCTCGGGTCCACTGCTTCCTTCAGCAGCAGGCAGACCATGGCCGCCCCTCCTCGCGCTCCTGCCGCTTTCACAGCCAAATGGAGCGCGGAGCTGCCGTCCTTCAACGCCGCATTGCGGTCCGCTCCTGCCCTTAGCAGCACGCGTGCGATGTCCGCTCGTGTAGCGCCTCCTCTCGCCGCCACCAGCAGCGCCGTTTCATCTTCTGGGCCACGAGTTTCCAGGCTATCTCCTCTCTCAATAAGGTACTTGACGGCTTCCAGCTCTCCTGCAGCGGCGGCATTCAGCAGCGCCGTCTCGCGGTCGAAAGCGTCCAGCAGCTTCGCGATCTCTGGACACTGGGCACTCACATACTCCCTCGCTCTCTTGCCCGCTCCGTCCAGCCGCTGCGTGGACGCCCAGTGGTGCAGCAGCTCGGCCACGATCTCTCGGAAGCCGCCTTGCACGGCCACATGCAGCGCCGATCGGCCGGACGCAATGGCCACGTCGGCGCATGCTCCTCGGTGCATCAGATACACCACCACGTCGACGTAGCCAGCTTTGCAGGCCAGATAGAGCGCTGTGGTTCCGTCAGGAGCTCGGAACGCCACGTCGGCGTGATGTCGAGCCAGGAACTGAACGACCTCCAGCTCACCAGCACTGGCGGCCGCCAGGAGGGCTGTTGTGTCGTGGTACACGGCGTCCACGGGCACACCAGCCTTCACGAGGGCGCGGACGAGCCCGATCTCGCCCATCTTGGCGGCCGACGCCAACGTTTTAGCCGCCGGCGTCGAGTGCACCGACATGCCCGACGCCAGGAGGCGGTGGACGGTGGTGTCGCTGGCTCGGTCGATGGCGGGGCTTGGCGGCTTGGGGCTGCGGCGACTGCTGGCGTTGCTGGGCCGTCGACTGCGGGACGTGGGGCCGCTACCCGACGACGCGTCCGACGACTTTCGGGGCAGTGGAGCGGCGTCGAAGGCGTCAAAGCTGAGACTGCTGCTGCTGTTGGTGTGGACGCTCGAGAAGCTGGCGGTGGCGGCCGATCGCGCCAGGAAGGAGCTGCTCACGGGGCGAGAGCCGCTGGGCGGCGGCATGTTGGGCGAGGAAGACGCTGATGCTCTTGAGGTGTCGACTTGCGGAATGACGAGCTCAACGCAAAAGGTTTTCTCACACGGGGATGAGCCCCTGGTGAAGGCTTCACTTTCTCTCTCGACGAGACGACGCGGAGGTGGTGCACCGTCGGCACTTGAGCCGCTGGCCAGTGCAGAGGTTTAGTGTGCCTTGAGAGAAGCTCACTGCACTGTGGCTATGACGGCCACAGTGCAGTGGCATGGACCCAGCAAGGTGCAGAGCTCGAGCCGAGGCCGAGTCGAGTCCTGTTGGCCGTGTTCAACATGGAGCAGAGCCGCGTCTGGACGGATATGGCTACACGGGCTCAGAGAGGGGGGTTGATGTAACACAATCTGGTGCTTGATGACCACTTTGAGCAGGGAGGCTTCCGTCTGCGGGGACTGTGGCGATAACTGCCACAAGCCTTATAATAATCGAGCTGCAATTCAAAATGCATGGCATGACACGCGAGTGTGGGTCTGCTTGCTTTGCTTCTCCTGCGCTCTCCGCTCCACACTCGACGTGTAGCCACTTTCTTCCTCCATAAAAACTGGCACTTCATGGCTTGAAATTCAGGTGCGGCCTCAGGGCGAGCCAAGCACTGGCTCCACCTTCACGTCCGTCTCCTGCGTCTTGCTGTCTTCGTACGCTTGACTGAGCACCACCGACGATTCCTCCACGCTCGTCGACGTGAACGACACCTCGTCCATCAGCGACTCGCTCTTCACATGGGCCACCTTGTCCCCCAGCGCCTCGCTCTTCACGTCCGCCGCCTTGTCGTCCGGCGCCTCGCTCTTCACGTCCGAATACTCGTCCGTCTTGAAAAGCTGCTTGGCCTTCTCCCTCGCCGCGCTGGCTTCCGCTTCCAGTGCCGCAGTATCCGCCGCTGCCGCCATCAGCACGGCAGTGTCTGCATCAGCCTCCGCCTCAATCTGCGGCAGCGCGTACACGGCGTACAGGATCACGAGCGCCAGCACTTCAAACAGAACGATGTTCAGGACCACCAGGATAGCGGTCGGCACGGCCCAATGGTACATCAAGAAGCGCACGCCCGTGAGCTGCGCGATCACCGTGAGCTTGGCCGAGTAGACCTGCAGTCTGGGCGTGTTGAGCCCCACGTCCACGCGGGTGAGCGGGTGCTCGGCGGTCTCCAGGTATCCGTTGATGGTCGTCACGCGCAGCGTCTGTGCCGGCTCGGTGAAGCCCAGTGCGTAGGGCATGAGCCAGAAGCCGAGCCGGAGCCAGCGCACAGGCGCCGGCATATCGTGCAGCGTCACAGGGCGGGCGCTCCTGGCCAGCGGCTGCTTGTGGCCCTCGTGCAGCGTCGTGGACACCATGAAGACGCCCACATCGGCGTTGATGCGGCTCTCGGGCACCGTGAGCTCCACGATCACGTCGTACTTGACGCCAGGGACCAGCACGGGCTGCGTCTGCTGCTGCGGGGGCTGCGTAATCAGCGACTGCCACTGACGCTCGGGCTCGAGCAGGTTCAGTGACGCCGTGGGATTCGCACCACCTTCAGGCAAATGTGATCCGTGGCGATCCCCGTAGTTAAGGAAAATGTCCTGTTCGTGGAAGCGCGAGGGGATGACGAGGTAGTAGAGCATAGCGTAGAGCAGCGAGGCCGTGACTACGAGGCACGAGATGCCGGCGAAGACTTGCGCGGCCCGGAAAGCCCAGAGAAGAAGCAGCTTCGAGTAATCCCGGGCCAGATGCGTGAGCTCATCACGCAGTCGCTGGCGCTCCGCCTCGTCCTTGAGCAGCTCCGTGGCGCTAGAAGGCAGCAGCGTCAGCAGCAGCGTCCACGGCACCCACGACGCCATCACTCTCGTCTCTTCTTCGCGATACTTTTTTTGCCGGATCAGATATGCTCAGAAAGTTGTCTTTAAAGCCGGTACTCTTCAACTTTCCCTTTCACACTCAAGACTTTGACCATGACGATGCTTCGCGGCTTAATGCGCGGCTATCGCCGCCTGGTGGCCACGATAGTGGGGCCACAGAGCTGTCCGATCTGTCTGGAGCTGGTGCCTGTGCTGGCGCTGCGGGACGTGGAGAGCGAGAGCGACGAGGCGCACGCCAAGCTGCACTGCCGCCATCGCTTCTGCGCCGGTAGGAGAAGAGCAGAGTCAACTGCCTACTAGAGAAGCTGTGGTTGACAGTAAATGCTCTTTGGTTTACAGACTGTATTGGCAGATATATTGAGATGAAGATCAAAGCGAGAGAAGTGGACGAAGGTGAGGAGGCGATGCTATTAAACGAGCGTCTTTGGATGGACTTACGTGGATGATGTTTCGTGCTGTAGATCAACTCGTGTGTCCCGTAGTGGGCTGCAAAAAGCCTATACAGGAAGACGACATGGAGCGCATCGTCGGGAAGGACACAACTGCTCGATATCGGGCTGTGCTCAAGCGCAAACGGGTCCGTACAATTGACGTTGAAGAACTCGTATTCCTTGCTGTGCTGAATGTTTGGTTCACAACGTAGGACGAGAAGAATCCGAGTGCGAGGTGGTGTCCGAGACCAGGCTGTGACGAGCTTATCATCTGCGAGAGCGCGGCCACCTTCACGTGTCCGAAGTGCGGCAGCAAGGGCTGCTTCCGCTGCCGTGGATACGCGCATCGGTTCTGGTTCTGCCGCGGCGAGGAGGACAAGTCGTACTTGGCGTGGGAGGCGTCGGTGGGCAGGCAGAAGGCGGTGCGCGCGTGTCCGAGCTGCCAGATGCGCATCTGGAAGAACGAGGGCTGCAACCACATGACGTGCACGCACTGCCGCTTCCAGTACTGCTGGGTCTGCGAGAGCAGGTGGGACGCCAGTCACTACGCGTGCCACGACTTGCCGTTCCTGGGCGCCTGGGGCCGATGGCTGCAACGCACGCTGGGCTACGCTGTGATTGTGCTCGTCGTGGCCGTCATCTCGGCCTTCGGGTTCTACACGTTCGTGGGCTGCTACTTCGTCTTCTGCGCGCTCCTACAGACCACGCGCTTCGCTCGCGGAATCCCCCGACACGTCAACGGCCTGGAACATGCCGACTGACTGACGGCTGAACGCATGACGGAGGGACAGAAACCTATTTACCAGTTACCCCAAGAACAGGGAGAATGCATTCAAGCCGACAACCCCAATGTACAACGAACCGCATTCGACGCTGGCATTGCCTCCGCGTGCGCCTAGTTGTGGTACTTGCGGAAGATATGGCCGGGGAGGACCCACTGGTCCCAGTCTTTCTCATACTTGAGATAGTGCACGTAGCACGCGTTCGTGCGGATGACCTTGAGCACAATGGCATTGTATAGGTCGCCCTTGCTGCCCCAGCGCGCCATGACGGTCTCGTGCACCTCGGGTGTCTTCTTGAGCGCCACCTTCTTGCCCTTCTTGCGCTGGTAGAGCGCCGACACGGGCAGGAACTCGTCGTAGATGGACTCCCAGTCCGTGTAGTGGATCTGCACCAGCACCTTGTCCAGCACCACCTTGAGCACCTCGGCGCGGTTGCGCTTCTCGAACACTTGCACGCCGATGACGTCGCCCACCGCGAGGTCCAGCGAGTCCCAGTGGGTGTTGGCGGCCGAGACGTCCGCCTTGGTCTTGGCTAGCTTCTTCTTGTTGGCCGCGGCTTCGATGATCTGCTTGGCTTCAGCTGCCTCCTTGCCATTCAGCCCGGCCATCGCCTTGTCGAGCGTCGAGCCGTGGGTCGAGTTCTTCTTCTTGTTCAGCTTGGCGCTGGCGTCGATGCGCACCAGCACTTGATCAATGTCGTCCAGCAGCTTCTTCCAGTCCCACGAGTCCTCCGTGGGCAGCACCTGCTCCAGGGACAAGATGCGGCATGCATGGCGCAGGCCGCGGAACGTGTCGAGCTTGCGCAGAGTCGCAACGTCCTTGGGCAGAACCTGGCTGTTGGCGTTGTAGCTATCTTCCAGGGCGGCCATGACGTCGTGCGCGGCGTTCCAGAGGATCTCGGCGTGGTTGATTGACGGCGAATCCTGCGCCAGAAACGACTTCAGGAAGCCTGTGAGGTTCACCGTGTCCACGTGGAAGCGGTGGTACGACAGGCAGGGCGTCACGTTCTCGCACGCGTGAAGCGTGCCCTCCGGCATGTACAGGATCTGCCCGGGCTTGACGTCTACCCTCCACGCCGGCAGGAACGCCAGCTGCGGCATCTTGTCCAGATCCACGTCGTGGAAGTTGACGGATTCGTGCACCGAGTCCAGCTTGGCTGCCTCGCGGTGCAGCATGGTCACGCGCTTCGTTCCGATGATTGGGGCGATGGTGATGCCCAGACCGCCAGGGTCCAGGTGCATGCGGCTCCTGGTGCTTTTCTGGCCCATGAAGAAGTACTGCAGCGGGTTGTCGTCGCGGACGGCGTCCAGCCAATACAGCAGCAAGTTGTCGCCAAGCACAGGCAGCTCGTCAGTCTTGTAGCACAGCAACGGACCGGCCTTGGGGTCGAGAGGGAACTGCCACTGGTGCAAGTAGTAGTCCGGCTTGCCGTGCTCCCAGTAGTTCTTGACGTAGTAGCTCAGCGGCAGGTGCGTCTTGATGGGGTTCCGCTCCTCGTAGTTGCGCTCCAGCACAGGAACTTTGACGTCGTGGATACCGTCGAGGAACGCTACAGTGTTGAGCGCGCCGTCCTCCTTGACCCATCCGTCCGCGAACTTCATCCAGCCAGCATGGCCCTCTAGCAGGAACGGCTCGCCCGCAAAGCGCTTGGCCTGGACCTTCTCCTTGGCGAGCTGGTTGTTGACGTTGATCACCTCCACCTGTTTGAAGTACAAGTGCTCCCATTGCGTCGGGACCGTGTACGTCGGGTTCGTGGCGTGGCTCTTGGCCTCCTCCGAGTCGTACTTTGACTCCTCGGACAGCGCTGTCCTGAGCGGTGGGAAGGCCGTCCCCTCGCCAGCCTCGTCGCTAGTGCTCTCAGCCCTGAGGCGCTTGCTCTTCCCCGTCTCGGTGGTCGTCGTCTTCTCCAACGAGCGCTTGCGTGCGCTGCCCGCCTGGTCAGCAAAGATCGGCGCCATCTTCTCAGCCGTCGAGGCTTGTCCATCGTCAGCAGCGGCGTCAGCCGCAATGGCCTCCACCTCCGCCACGACGGCCTCGGCCGCAGGCTCCGGGATCACGCCGCCAAAGAACGGCGGGCGCAGCGGCAGCGGCTGCCCCGTCAGCACTGCGATAGCAACGGAAAGATCATTAGTTTCTGTACAGGCAAACCCCTCGCTCTCTCCTGCCAACGCACCTCCTACGATGCTGCCCTTGAAGTACTCGAGTGCCTTCTCATTGGCCGTGAGCAGGTCCAGCATCTCCTGGATGGCTGCCGCAGCCCCAATCGCCCTGCAACCAAGACTCCAGCATCAGATCCGCACTCCAGAAGCCTCTCCCCAAACAGAATTCAACTCACTTGTCCTCCACCAGTTGCGTGCGCAGCTCGTACGTCTTCTGGCTCAGCTGCGGGTAGCCCGCGAGGCCCTCGCTCACCTGCAGGATGACGCGGTCCAGCTGGCCGGTCTCCAGAGGCGCGGACGTGGCCAGCACGCCCTCGTCCAGCTCCACGTGCTGTTCGAACGCCTTGGCTGCCGTCTCCATCGTAGGTCTCTCTTCCCGCCTCTTTTAGCAAGAAAGCGACACGATGGACCTATCATAACGCATCTACCACACCAACTGAGGGACAGTTGGTGTGGTAGATGCGTTATGGTGTGCTCCACACACAAAGCGCATCAAGCATCAAGCAGGGCAATGGTGGCTCCGGGCGCGAAGAAGCCGAAGGCGCGGCAAGACGCGGCGGCACTGCGCGCGCGCCACGAGGCGCTGGCGCAGGTGGAGGAGAAGTTCCGCGACTTTGACGTGGTGTGGGCCAAGGTGCACGGCTTTCCGTGGTGGCCGGGCGTGCTCTTCCACTCGTGGGACGTGGTGCGGCGCGCCGGCGTGCGGACAGACCCCAAGATCGTGGCGTCGCTGCCGGTGCCGCCGCCCGAGAAGGTGGCGATACTGGATGCATCCACGGGGCGAGAGACGGGCGTCTTCCGCGTGCGTCGCCACTGCCTCGTCATGTTCCTGGACAAGTTCAACTTTTCGCTCGTGGAGATCGCGCCGGCCAACGTGACAAGCTTCACGGCGCATTACCAGGTCTACGAGCACGCGGTGATGGGCACCAAGAACAAGAAGAAGACGGAGTTCCGGCGCGCGTTGCTCAAGGCGGAGCAGCTGCTGCACATTGGCAAGAAGTTCGAGGACGACGACCTGGTGATGCTGGAGGAGCCCAGTCCGGCCGAGAAGAAGCAGCGCATGGACGAGGTCATGGGCGTGGAGGAGGACGACGAGGAAGAAGGGAGCGCATCGCTGGACGACGCGTGGGACGACCCGGAGATGGCCGACGATGGCGACTTCAGCCTCGAGGTGGAGGAGGCGGCGGACGAGAAGAAACCGGAGGGAAAGAGCAAGCCGTCGAGACGGAAAAGGAAGGCGGAAGTCAAGGAGGTGGAGGACGACGAGGAGGACGACGTGCTTATTCTGACACCGGCCAAGCCGCGACGGAAAGCACCGGCCAAGCCGCGACGGAAAGCACCGGCCAAGGACTCGAAGCACAGAGCGCGCAAACCGTCACGCAAGGAAACCCAGAGTGCCGCTCATGTTGCCGTTGTTTCGCCGTCTCCGTCTCCGATCGACCTGACCGGGACGCCAGAGAGCGAAGGGAAGAAGGTGCACAAGGACACATCCGGTGGCAAAGGCTCTGGCAAGCCGCCGAGGGCCAGGAAGAAAAAGGTGGATGGCGACGCTGCTGGGAGACGATCCAAGAGCAAGAAATACGGTCACGCAGCGATTCTGGTGCTGGGAGATGACGACGACGACGAATATCAGCCATCGGCAGAGGAAGACGGCTTCAGTGAACCGGTTTCAGACGGAGTTGAAGACGCTACGAGGGAGGAGAAGCCAAAGAACCTGGTGCTGACGCCCCTGGCCTCCATTTGGACGACGCCAGCGTCAGGCGACGAGAGCTCTGGTGCTGGAGCTCACGTCCAGCTCGCGTACAAGCAGGCTTTCGTTTGGGACAACGCCGTGTTCACGGATGACCTCAGCATGGCCGAGAAGGAACAGGCGGAGGCTGAGCGGAAACAGGCGGAAGACGCCTTAGCCCATGCTGGACCTGGGCGCGATCGCTCCATGGGCAAACGTCAGTCACGCTCCGTCCAGCAGTCGCACATCCGCCAGAATCTCATGTCGGGGAACCTGGACCCGCACACGATGGTGCAGTGTGCGGCCTACCGCCCCAAAGATTTCGTGGAGGACCCAAACAGTCGAAGCCGTGGTGGACCCACATTGGACCCCCCGTTCCAGGTCGTGGTCCATCCGGACGCCGTGTTCGTCGCAGATCTTCACGCGCACCTCGCCACGTGCGAGATCATTGGGTTCCTCGGTGGCAAATGGGATGAAGCGTCCAATACGTTGTTTATCCAGGCAGCGTTCCCGTGCCGCTCGCTGGTTATTGACGGGGATGATGGTTCTACCGACGTGGAGATGGATCCGGGCAGCGAGATTGAACTGCGCGGCATCATTGAAAACGCGCAGCTGGAAGTTGTCGGCTGGTACCATTCGCATCCAGCGTTCGCGCCGGACCCGTCGGTGCGAGATATTGAGAACCAGACAAGTTACCAGCAGCTCTTTCAGCGATCGAGTAAAGGCGGAAGAGGAGAGAAGAAGCCGTCGGAGCCGTTTGTGGGGCTGATTGTGGGCACGTACGACACGCGACGAAGCACGCCCGTCAGTCTGTTCCGCTACTTCCACACGCGAGGCGAGAAGGTCAGTGGCGGCGCGTGTCGCGAGATCTACATGCCCTACGAGTTTTTTCCAGGTCGGCGCCACTTCCGAAGCGTGTTGCAGGACGAGGAACGCCAGAGGACGCGGTTGTTCGCCATGTACCAGTCCGTTTTGCGTCACTTTAAGCTCGAGCTATCGTCTGTGAAGCAGCAGCTGCCCGCGGATACCACGGCCACCACGCCACGGAAAGCAACAGCTAGGGCGTCACCTGCAAGAGTGAGAGCGCATGGCCCCGTCAGGAAACGCAAGCAGAGCTTGGGGAGTGCGGGGGATAAACCTACGAAGAAGACGAAGGCCACGAGCAGGCGTTCCACTCGCTCTTCGACAAACCACGTTGACTTAACTGGCGACGACGACACCCAAAACTCGCAACTTTCAGAGAACGGTGCAGTTCCAGCTGTGGAAACTGCGGCGGTGAAGACTGGAGACGCAGCTGTGGCTACTGCAGTGGATACAACCAGTTCGAATGGGCACACAAGTCAAACCAAGGCTGCACCGTCTTGGAATGCTGTTGGGATCAGTCCGCAAGTGGATAGCGTTGAAAAGGAAGTGGCTCGAGTCGTTGCAGACGTTGTGGTGTCTGCCGAGGTTGCCATCGTCGGCAGTGAAGGGAAGCAGAAGAGGCTCGCTCCCAAGCGGCTACAGAAGAAGAGTGCAAGCAGTTCAAGTGGCGATGAAAGCAAGCAGCAACTATCAACGGACGGCACCATGCGGAAGCGCGAAGACGGCAAATCTCTGGCGATTCAGGTCGACGTGGGCGTTGCAGGAGCACAGTCGAGCTCAGCTTCATCTACTGGCAACGGCTCGTCCGGGCGGAAACGGAACCGGAAGCCCAAGACAACGACGAAGAACAGCAATCGGTCGGCGTCACCAGTCAGTGATGGGCCATCCCCTGGCATGTCTCCGAGTCCGTCTAGTGCTCCGCAGAATTTCTACACTGCGTTTCAACCTTCAGGGCCTCGCATTTCAAACGGAGGAACACCAGAAGAAGCTCCGCAGCCAGTCGCTCGTGCTGACGATCCCGAACCGGACAATATGCTGGTTGAGGACGACATGAAGTACATCTCGATAAACCTGACCGACGACTGGACTGCTGAAGACAAGGCTGGCAAGGGCGACAAGCGTGTGCAGAAGGCAACAAGTGGTGGCCTCATTAACCAGGAAGTCCGGAAGTACGTGAACGCGTTGGTGGAGCAGGTGCTGGACGCAGTGGCGAATGGAGACAGGAAAAAGACTGCACAAGGTGGGAAGGAAGCAGGGTCCTCTTCGTCCGCGGTGAACGAACCTTCTCCTATTGCCAACGCCATGGAGAACGGACCTTTGAACCCAGAGCTCTCAGGTCCTGCTAGTCGTAGCACAGCTGGGAAGGAGCCACGACTCTTTGGAAGCAATGGGGAGTGCGAAGACATCCAGACGTCTTTACAGAAGATGGGCAAGTACTTGGACAGGTTGAAGGCAACGCAGGTTTCCAAGTCTAGTGAAGATGACGCCACACCCGAGAACGAAGCACCACCAGAAGCTGAGTCCACGCTGGCGGAGGAGCCGGAGTCGAAGCAAGAAGGTTCCAGTACAGAACAGGACCACCTGACTGCACTGCGAACCAATTACGGAGCTGGAGTAAGCGGGTGTGCGGAACAGGTGATCACCTTGGTCGACTACTATCGCGACTTCGAGAGACGTACCGACCTGAGCGAGATTTGGAAGTCGCGGATTACCAAGCTGGAGAAGATCGAGAGCTCGTTGTCGGAGTACGTCCAGTTCCTCAACATGCCTGCTGCCCTTCGGCATGACTTCATCAAGGTACGTCCATAACGTTGCACATTTCAATGGTTGTGTGGCAGTTAAACTGACGTCTCGGTTGTATGCAGGACCTCATTTCGTATTTGCGCGAGTCATGGGCGAGCAAGGGCCGGCGGAGGTGAAGGAGAGAGCGGCAACGTCTGCCAACAGCGCAGTGATTTATTTGTGCGAACTTTTGAGAAACATGCGTACGCATTAACCTTTATTTGCAGCTTGCCGTTCCCTTAGCTGTTCCTGCACTAACTAATAACCGATCTCGGCATCTCAACTCCGGCGAGTTACGTTCCAGTTCTTTCGATCGCGGGCTCATCGTTATATCGGCTGACGCGCCGCAGGATCGAGCGTGGGCGTTGAGACGAGTGCGGCACAGGACGCACAGGCACGGAAGACTGGTCCGAGTACTGCTGACGACCGTACGAAGGCAGCGAGTACGACCCTGGGGGCTCGGTCAATATACCCGGCGGATCCTGAATCCTGAATTCCTGTCTGCTCCACCGTTTGCCGAAGTGGAGTCGTTGCCGTCTTCCGAATACTCCGTCCGGGCCTCCTGCATCTTCGTGCTGGTCCGACCATTGAGCTTGCTGGCCTTGCGGGGCGGAGGCTTGAGAAAACGCAGGCACGTTCGTGATAGGACTCGTGCGACTGTCCCGATAGAGTCTCGTGTCGACATTGGTGTTGTCAGCGATACACAAGCGCGAGCGCGCCAGGTTCTCCTTCTGCCTCATCCAGTCTGGCTTCAGTCCGCCGGTCGCACGACGCGGCGCCGGGGGCTGCTGAGAGGCAGACGTAGCCACTGGGGGCGGCGTCTGCCTCTGCTGCGATAGTCTACTAATCAACGTGTTGTCTACTGAAGCCCTTGGCGTTGACGATGCCTGACGCTGAGGTGGTTGTGATGGCGGTCGGCTCGAGCGCCCGGGGGGTCCTCCACGTCCGCCACGCCGAGCCTGTTGCTGGGGTCGACTGGCTGGCTGGCGGGTATGTGCCGGGGTCTTTTGTGCAGCCTTCGAAGCTGAAGGAATGTTCTTGATCCAGGAACTCTTGATCCACTTGGCCAGACTCGTGATGCATTTCGGCAGGGGACTTTGTCGTCCTGGTGGGCCGCGAACTTTACTCAGATAATTAATCGTCTTGCCAATGTTCGAGTCGATCACTTGGTCTCGCTTCGGGGTTGGGAGCATGGCCACGATCTTTAACACATGAAGCACTTGATCGTCGCGCTCCATCCGCTCCCGGATTTGATCCATGGACTCACCATTCGCTTTTGTCTCCTCGTCCTCGTCTTCAAGAACGTCCGTCGCGAACGAGTTCAGCAAGTGATTGAGAACAATCAAGCCGTCAGCGTCCATGAAACGGAGCACAGCATCGCGGTCCCGAACGTCCGTGTTGCGGAGGATATCATACTGTATGGCTATCTTGACAACGGTAGCCTCACGTCGATCCAGCAGGTTCAACAGCGAAGCCCGCAGAAGTTCAAACGCCATCGCACGCTTCGGCAGTGGCTCGACAGCCTCATGTGGCTTCTTATCGATAACATAGAACGCCACTGCTTTCTTCTCTGTCTGCGCCGAGTCTGCTGGAGTCACTTCCGCCAAGGACTCATCACCGAAATCTCGAATGTCCACTATATCAGCGTCTTGATCGGCCACTTCTCCTTCATCCACATGCATTAATTCCTCCTCGGGGTGACTCGTAGTCTCCAACGCGTTTTCTCGGGTCGCGTTCCCAAGAGTACTGCTCATAATCTCGAGAATATTCGGCGCCGGCTCTGTCTCCTGAGCTGTACGAGCTTCTAGCTCTGCTGGATCGACTAGCACAACGTCATCGTCGTCATCCTTTTTCTCCTCGTTAACCATATTCTCCACGACTGCAACAGACCCCGACGGAATCTCCTGCACCCGCGCGTCACTTGCAGCCTCAACTCGCCTTCGCTTTCGTCGAACAGGAGGAAGCTCGTCTTCATCCAGAATCTCTATACTGCTCCTTGTCCGTGCAGACCCGTTGCGAGCCTTTTTCTTCGGACTAGGCGACGACAAGAACGGCGACTTGATCAGTGCGATCATGCCGTCAATAACCGCGCTTTCCGAGACTTCTTCCTTCGATCCGTCCTCGTACTCGACACAATACCGATCGCCAAATGGCAAAAAGCACGTCACTTGGCCACGGCCTTCTTCCCCATTGCCCTTTTGTTGTACTGAGCGACGTAGTTTCACGCCAAGATACCGACTCGTGGTCGTGTCCTTCACTGGCGGGGGGAAGTCGGCCTGGTCGTCGTCATGGAGCTCAATATTGGGCGCCGACAGGAACTTCATCACCTCTCCTCTGGCCAGTAGCCTTGGCTCGCCTCCGCCAGGCACGAACAGCGTATAGCAGTCCAGTGCCTCGTCAAAACGTGTGAGCCAGCCATGCTCTTCGCCGCCCTTTTTCCGGGGCTGTCTGCGCACCACGTGCGAGCCCACGAAGCCGAACGGGTCCTTGGTCTCAATGTGGGCCATCTCCCCCCTTCGGAAGAGGCACGGGTCGGTCGACTGCAATGCACGGAGCTCAGCAAGATTTCGAGCCCCGTGCACTCACCGCACGACGTTGTTTTATTACCAGAATCAAGAGAATAATGCCAGACGCCCCAGAGACTGGGACACCAAGACCTTCTCCCTCTCCTCTCCTTGCTATGTAGTGAGTACTTTACTGCACTAATAAACCTCTACGTCTTCTCCTGTCAAGTAGAAGCGCGAGGTCCGCCACTTTCTTGTCAACTTGCCGAATGAAGTTCCCGCGCAAGAGAAAACTTTATGGCCCCATATTTCGTCCAATCATCGACTTGTATTTGGCGAAAATGCTATTGGACGAAGCGATTATGTGGCCATGCACATGAAGGGACGCGAAGTCGACTTGACTTCCAGCAGCTATGGGGCTCCGCTGTCTTGTACTTGTGCTCGTCTCGGTGCATTGCTGGCAGATATGCGCGTTAGCACAGGACGAAGATGTAATGGAGCAGCCGACAGAGCTGAGCCACGTGCTGGAAGCTGAAATTCACGCCACCAAGCAGCAGTTGGGGCTGTACCAGCGCAAGGCTGAGCTGCTGTCCGACGCCATCAAGAGGCTGGAAATTCAACGCCAGCTCAACGTATCGACTGTGGAAAAGCATGGATCAAGCGCTGCTGCCTCACACCAGCGTCGTGCGAGATCGCACGAGTCTCCGCAGCTTTTCAGCGACTGGTTCGAGCCCCAAGGAGCGTTCACGCCGCCGGCGAACTCTTCTCGGATGTTCACGCAGATGATCTCGTTCCGGTCCAACGTCTCGCCCACAAACAGGAAGCAGCAAATGACAGCAAGACGAAGAGCGGCTCTCGCAGACGAGCCACCGCTGCAGTTCCTGCTGGTGCTGGATCTGCACTCAACTCTCCTTCAGCTGCTCCACCCGACCACGTTCGAGCTCCTGTGGCAGTTCTCGCTGGACCTGCGCTCGTCCTCACACAACAGCCCTTTCCAAGTGGCAGACATGTACTTTGTATCGGATCGCAGTGCGCATTTGGCGATCCTCTCGACGTCCGGGGATCTGGCGCTCTTCAAGCTGCGGCTTTGGCACTACCGCCAGATTCTCGCGGGGGATCCTCGACGCGTAAAGCCCCTGAAGAAATTCGAGGAGAATCAAGTTCAGTGTGCAGCAGGACAAGACAGCATCGATGCGCTGGAGGCGTCTCCGTTTCCTTGGCTGCAGCAGTCGAGTGCTACGCTGACGTCGCCGGCTACTGGGAAGTATCTTCACGTCGACGTCGAGCGCGTCTTCAAGACAAGGATCAACCAGACCAGACAGTACGATCGCGGCAAAGTGACGGTGGTGGCGCTGTACTATCGGGTGTTTGTGGTCACGAGTGACAGCACAGGCGGAGTCGTCTCGCTCTACCATGGCGAAAACGGCAGCTTTGTCGACGACGTACAGACGCCGATCGGTCCTCACGATGGCGGAGTCGTGCAACTAGAACCGATGCAGAGCAGCAGAGGCCTGATAGCGCTGGCCACTCGGAGCCGAGTCTTTCTCGTAGACGCCACCGTATCTCAACTGCTCCCTGTAGCGTGTGAGGCACCTGGACGTCACAAGTTCACGAGCACTGTAGCAGATCCACTGCGTCCTTCGATCATGTACGCTGGGACTTCAAGCGGCCGTGCTCTTGTGTTCAAGCTGCACAACCTCGGGTCCTGGCGCCAGCGCGGCGACCTGAGCGAACAAAAAGCCCCAGGCCCAATTCTGTGCACCTTTGTGGATCAACTGCTGCCGCGCCGTCCACCAGCACCTTCGCTAGACCACGAGACGCCGAGCATTGTGCAGACCATGCCTGGGTTTCTCGTCCTTGGCGCTGGTTCCCGTTTGGTGCTGTTCAAATTGTCTGGAAGCAGCGACGATGTTCATCCAACGTACCTGTCGGAGCGCTCGCTGGCTACGTCATTCGCTCAGGAGCTGGATGGGATCAGCCAGCACCCGACGATCCTGGCTGTGAGCACTGCCAAGGACCTGGTAGCGCACACAGTCGGCCTCGCTGTGCTTGTTGCAGCAAACCAAAGCCACCGAATAGACATGTACGAGTCGCGGATCCCTCCGCCGGGCACCACGCTCGACCTGAGCTGGATCCGCGTGCCTGCCATGATGATCTGCGCGCTGGTCGCCATGTTCTGGCAGCAAAGGGGTCGACTGGCCAACTCTGGCGGACCGAGCGCCTTCAACGAGGCCGAACTCGCCGGCCTGATCAACGGGCGAGGCGGTCGACTGTCGGGCATGAACTCCATGAGGCGAGGAATGCTCAACTCGAACAGAAGAGCGAACGACTGGTACTAATAGGATGGTAGAATGCAGTCCTAAAGCGTCCTAACTAATACAGCTCGATAGGCACATTCGTACATAGACGTCGGAGATCAAGATGATGAGCCTACTGGCCAAAACGCCTGCGGTGCTGTCGCTGAACGGGCAGCCGCAGGTGACGCTGCGCATGGACAAGGACGGCGCCGCAGAGCAGACGCAGCACGCGGAGCCCGCGACGGCCGTGGGCGAGCCGACGCTGGAGCTCATGAAGCTGCTGGGGTCGCTGGTGCGGCTGCGCATCTCGGACGGCCGCGTGGTGGTCGGCCGCTTCCACTGCTTCGACAAGCACCAGAACGTCATCCTCAAGGACGCGCGCGAGTTCGCGCCCACGCGCGCCGGGCTGGGCAAGGCCAGCAAGGACAAGGCGGGGGTCGAGGCCCGCGACCAGGAGGAAGAGAGGCGCTTCGCCGGCATGCTGCTGCCGCCTGGAAGCCGCTCGCTCGGCATGACGCTCGTGCCGGGCAAGCACATCGTGTACATGAAGGTGCAGTGTTGAGGCTGAGGGGGGAGAACCAGTGTAGACGATAACAAGAGCAGGTAATGATGGGGTCTTTACAGTCGATTGTCCTCTAGGAGCTGGGCTTCCTTCTCGTCGATGAACGTGTCCACGTTGGTGATCATCTCTTCCACTAATCGACACACCGCGGCGACGTCCGTGTCGGCAGCGGTAGCCTGAGGGGACTGCTGTTGAGGGCGTAGGATGAACTCCGCGAAGTGGTGCGCGAGCCTCGCGGCGTCCATCTCGTTCTTGGACGAGTACACGTTGACGTCGTTCAGGTGGAAGAGCAGACACGCCAGCATCGTACTACAAGACCAAGAGGTTAGTCCTGATCTACACAGCACGTTATGGTGGAATGAAGCGAGACGTACAGGTTCTTCTTGGGCAGAGCTTCCAGCAGCGAGCGGAGATTCCGTCGCAGATCGAACGGCGCCGTCTGCGCCTTACGCGCCAGCGCGATGAAGTCGTCGTACATTGCGAACGGGATGAGAGGCTGTTCGAGCTGCTTGAGCCACAGGCGCACGACGGCGCCGGCCGTAATTGCATCCAGCAGTCCCTCCAGCTCGTCTTTGGCTGGTTTGCGCGTCACAGACTCGCCCGCGAACTTATTCAGGAACTTCAGAGCAGCCTACGAAGCAGAGAATTGCTAAGCTTCACTGCCATCAGCGCACAACGTGAGGCAAACGCAGACTTCACCTTGAGTTTCCCCGCGTCCGGTTCGACTTCGTAGAACTTCTCCGTCTCGATGCCTGGCGTCGAGTCGAAGATGAAGTTGATGGCGAAGACGACAGCCTTCGGTACGCTCTCTCCTGGGCCTAACAACACTGCAGACTCGGTGTCCAAGACACTCGACTGCTGCCGAGCCGCAGCCCGTGGCTTCTTGGCTCGGCCACTTGCATTGGTGGCTGACGAAGCGCCCGTACTCTCCACTGGGGAGTTCACGTCCACGCGTGGGCTGTTGGCACTGCGTCTTAGCAGCGAGTCGAGCATATTGACCCACGCTACCGTCACCTGCGGGGAGTCGGCCACGAGACTGTAGACTCGAGAAGATCGTGGCGTGCCGCTCTTCTCCTGCTTACCTGGGGGAGACGCTGTCGCCGCCGCCTTCTCGTTGTTCGAGTTGCTGGCCTGGTTGGCGTTCTCTTCGTCCGAGGACACGTAGTCGTCGGCGTAGTGCGTGCCCCAGCTATTGCGGCACGTGATGTCGAAGCGACAGCCCTTGTACTTGGGGTGGCTGAGCTTGCCGATGCGCTGGATGAGGCGCAAGGAGATCGACCCGATCTCACCAAGCGGAATGGGTCCCCAGGCAGACTGGACAACGTCTGCGTAGTAGCGAACTTCGTTCGACCGCGCGTAGAGCACGAAGTAGCGCGCGTTCCACTTCTTGAGCCCCTTGATTCCTCGGCGTTGCTTCTGACGCAGCCATCCTTCGAGCAGCACGCCGCTGCCTGGCCGGCCAGGAAAGGCGCCGGGCACTTTACGCAGTCCAGGGCTCAGAACCTCGTCGTTGTTGCTCACCGTCAGTCTAGGAGAGCCGCCGTAGTCGGAGCCGCTGGCGGAGTGCTTGAGTCGGTCTGTGCGGCGGTTGATGATAACGGTGGGGGTATTTCCAGCCCCTGCTGTCTGCACCGCCGTGGGCCGCCCAGCGCTCGCACTACTGGCCGCTGGAGGCTCCGCGGCCGAGTGCTCTGAGGCTGATGGCGTGCCTCGTGCGGGTTTTCCTGTTGCTGGACTACTGGCCGCTGGGGACGCTGGCGTTCCCGCGCCAAGCCCTTTTCCCTTTGTGCCGAACGGCGACATCGTCCGCGTTTTCGTCATCAACTTGAGCATATTCGTCTTCTTCTTGGCTGCATCACGAATGGCTTGGGGCTCTGGCGACGGAGCCTCCTTCCCCCCACTCTCGTCCGAGTCGTCGCGTCCGGGGCTTGCGTTATCTTTGCGGTCTGTCAGCCGCTTCAGCCCCGGCCGAGCTTGCTTCTTCGCAGTGGCCACAGGTTCCTCGCTCGTTTTCCTCCCGGGTGGATCCATCATCGAGCCAGCAATGTACGCGTCCAAGTCCGAGTCTTGTGCCTCTTCATCGCTCTTCTGCTCCTTCTTCTTGGGTTTCTCTTTCTTCACAGGCTTCTTCTTTCTCGTCGGCTCTTCCTCCTCGTCCGAGTCGCTGTACCACTTCCTCCCCGTGCTTCGCTTTGTTGAAGAAGCATTGCGGCTGCTCTGACTGCGGTTCAGCGACCCGAACGTCTTCTTCTTGGGCTTCTTCTTGTCAGGCTTCTCCTCCTTCGTTTTGCTCTCCACCGCCGGCTTCTTTTTCTCCACTTCGCTATGCTCACTTGCCCTGCTTCCTACTCTAGAAGCCGAAGAGCGGGGAACCACAGCGCCTCCCCCTTCTGACGAGCTTGAAGATCGTAGCGAGCTGTTCGCGCGGCTCGGCGTCGCCTTCTTCGCCGCATTTTGCCGCACGTCGCCGCCCAGTGGAGACCCGTCGTCTGAGCTGTCGCTCATCATCTCCCCCACGCGCTCATCGCCGCCTCCTTCGGCGGTGGTGGCGCTGCGGAAACGCGAGCCGAATGTGGCCATGGTATGCGGCTTTTTCGATAGATCTTGAAGTGTATGTAAGAACAAACATGATAGTGCCGAAACGAGTTTGACGGGGTACCACGCTCGACCATCGAAATGCTGTACATACACTTTGTGGTGACGTTAGCTACTGTTGAAGTGAGCTTATACTTCGAAGTAATTGCTTAGGTTAGGGTATCTAGAGCTCAAACTCCTCCTCGTGGACGTCGAAGTTGCCGCCGCCCAGAGCGAAGATGGCCTCGTTCGTCGCCATTTTGAGTGCCGGAGGGCCGGACACCACGACGCCGACCGCGGGCAGCAGACTCGCCGAGTTGTCGGTCATCTTGTGGACCTCGAGCGTCTGCTGCAGTAGTGACGGCATGTCGGGACGCGTGCCCACTACGACTTCAAAGTGGCTGATCAGGTCTCCGACCGTGTGAATGTCGCCACCGAAAACCGCGAGGTTGGATTGCGGAGTCTCCGATGGCACGGGCGTTGGCTCGGAGGTGCTGTGGCTCCGACGGAACATGGTGTACTCGTACCACACGAAGGCGTACACCACCACGATCGTCAAGCAGAACATCGCGAGCTCGAACGCGCGCTCAAGCGGCCACAGTTCGTAGTGGTTGGCTCCCTGGATAGGACCGTTTCCCCATCGAACAGCGAAGACGACCGCGATAGCCACGACGTAGAGCGACAAGTACATGACGAAGCGCATCAGGTTGCTCGAGCGCAAAGGCTCGTAGAAAGGACGAGCAGTTTGGCTTGTGGACTTGGTCGTAGCGTCCAGCACCCCCTTCGCAGGAGAAGTGTCCAGCTTCTGCGCGAGGTCGATCTCCGAGTAGGAGCCCGTCGCAAACAGGTGGGCGTTGAAGAACTGCTGGTGAGGGTCCAGCTCGCGAAGCTTCGCGAGCACAGGCGCGACAGTCTGGAGCACGCCAAACTCGCGGAACGTGAAGATAAACGTGAAGCGCTGGGTCCACGACGCGCCGTTGCTGGAGACCTTGGCGGCCAGGTCGTCCAAGATGGCCAGCACGGGGGTCACACCAATGCCACCACCGACCAGGCACACGGTCGGGTAGTCTTCGTACAGCTCCAGCGACGCGCCGTAGAAGCCGTCCATGTACATGAGCGGCGTCATGTTGTCGCGGTTGCAGTCCTTGGCGTACTGCACCAAGTTCTTGGACCAGTCGCCGAGGGGCTTGACCAGGAGCGTCACGTCCGTGGGGCTCGTCTTCGGGGACGACGCGATGGTGAGCGCGTGCCACTCGAGCTTTGAGATCTGCGGTACGTTGAGGTACAGGAAGTTGCCGACCTTGTAGTCATACGACGACGACGCCGGAGACGTCCCGGGGGCAGCACGCTTGACCACAACCTTGACGAGCTCGTCGTCGCCCTCGCCGATGACCGAGAACTCCTTGACTGAGACGGGCGTCATGGCGTTCCAGCTCGACGCAGCCCGGCTCACGAACCACACGCATCCTGACGGCAAGATCCACCAGATGATCTGGGCCCAGTGCAGGATCGCGAAGAGCACGGCGATGACGAACAGCACCCAGTGCGTGATGTAGAACCACTCGTAGGCCTTGCGGCGGATAATGGGGAACGACGTCGGGATCATGAGCACGAGTGCGAGGACCGAGATGAAGCCGAAGACGTTGAACCAGGCGTAGTAGCCGCCTCCCGAGTTGTCCAGCGTGAAGTCGCAGTTGGTGCACGGCAGCTGGTTGACCTGCCACGTGCCCAGGCGGACCCAGTAGACCCAGTAGCCGACCATGTGCACGACACCCGTGATGACCGTCATGAAGCCGATCCAGCGGTGGAACTTGACGCCGTTGGCGTACGAAACGTTGAAGAACTCCATCCAGCCCGAGTTCCTCGTCACGGGAAGCAGGAGGAAGGCCATGTTGTAGATGCACAGGTATGCCGAGCTGATGCCGATGATATTCCAGTACTTGGAGGTGGTGAGCGTGCCAGCCTCCGTAGCGGAGTCAACGCGACGGTCCCACTCGTACCACCAGCACAGCGCGTTGCCGCCGAGCACGTAGACGACGCCGACGATCCACTCGCCCACTGAGAAGCGGGAGACGCCCAGGACCGGGAACTTGGGCTTGCGACGCATGAGCATCGCGAAGCGCCAGACCAGCGCGGACGTCAGGCGTCGAGCCGTGTTGATGTGGCGCAGATACTCGATGAGCAACACGCTGATGACGAAGGGCACGATGCAGAAGATGAAGAGGAAGGTAGGGCGGATCATCTCGGTGTGGCCGGACTCGGTGATGTTGCGGCCGATACCCGTGTCGAGGATGTAGCCCATGTGGCCGTGGCTGCTCATAGCCGGCATGTCCGGGTAGCCGTTCCACCACTCCATCATGGTGTTCTGCAGGTTGAGCTCGTACATTGGCGCCCACGTCGCGATGTTGCCGAAGATGAAGACGGCGATAGCCAGCAAGATGAAGAAGCGCACGACGTGGATGGCGGCGGATGGTTTGGCCGTCGAAGCCAACGGCTGGCTCCTCGGGCTACCGGCGTCGACTTCCGGGGTCTTGAGGACGCCGTAGTCCGCCATGGTCGAGGACTTAGACGTTGACGAGACGAGGCGAGTTGTGGAATGAGCGAGTGATACAGCATGTCGGAAACGTGGGGTGCCGCCGCCCGCTGCTGGTGGTCCAAGGACAACCACAAAGCGACGGGTGGTCTGCTGTCAACAATTGCAGGGAAAGGTGGCCAGGTTCGCTTGATTGCTTAATGAGGGGAAGCGAGATAGCCGACGACTTGTAGTCCATTCAACATTTACAACACCGATTATTGAATGAGCACGTAGGCAACAAACACGGCAATGGCACCGCCTAGTGGAGCGTCCATGCAAAGTGCTCGACCAGCGCTGTTCATTGAACAGTGTTCAAGCGCTGCGGGGCTGGTTCCTCTTTTTGTTGCGCGCGTCGATCTGACTGAATGGTATCCTGAGCTAATGCTCGACTGGCAAAGACCGATCTATCACAGTCGGGAGGTTTACTCGCGGTGATCACGGACTGCCAAAGCAAGCAACAGCGGTCCGCCTACTTCGAAACACGCCGTTGGTACTACAGTAGTGGCAAGCACCAATGCTACGTCTGGGAAACTGCATTGTTGATTTCAGGCGAAGATACTCTTGGTTGTCAAACCTGCCAGCCTTTGAATTCATTTCGAAGGCCAAGCTACCGAGCTGCACGCACCATTACGGTGGCTGTGTCCAGTGCAATAATCGACATGGTGCATTGCATGAGCTGGCCGAAGATACCGCAGTCGCAACCTTCCAGCTGTCTCCAGTTAAAACAGAGGCTCGGACACCACGCTAAAGTTTGTCTTTAGATGAGAGAACTGATAGAAGGCTTCTATCTATTAGAAGCATAGCGAGTCGCTCTGAGCATACGTATTGGAAGAAGCGGGATCTACATGTATTAGTGTGGCGGCGAGCGGGGAAGCACATGCATGTATGTATCACTATCGTTGCACACCGTAAGATCGGCAATCCACGTATCCAACCTCTCTGGAGTGATAGATTTGCATTTTACAATCAATCAACAATTGCTGCGGCGAAACCGAGTGTATCAACTGGTTGGCTACCGCCACCGCCGAATTGCCTTCAACCTGATGAGCTGACCTCAGCTACGTTTATTTATGATTTCGGACGTGCTTGCCTACGCCACTCATTCTCCGTTTCTCACTTGTTTAACACGGCTGCGTCTTGAGATGAGCGTGCAGTGCAGTGCACTGCTGCACTGAGTGCAGTGCCTCGGTCACGTTTAGTCACGCAGCAGCGGCTCCAACACGGGAAAGCGCCTCAGCAGCTGCTCAGGAGACTCTGTCAGGACGTACTGTTTGGCGACTTCGACGCTGAGAAGACCGATCTGGCGCTTCGTCACGGCGGGCACACCACACGAGCGGAAGAACGAGTCGAGGCTCTCGATACCCCGGGCCAGAAGCACCGCGGAGTTCTCCGAGCTGGCTTCGACTGCGTGGCCGAGACCCATGATCCAGCACTGACCGTCATGATACCGAATGCTAGCTGCCGAAAGATTCCCATGAACAAGTCGAGCGCGCTGGTACAGTTGACGTACAGCGCGTAGAAGATCTGTGTAGACGCTGCGCAGCTGTGTACCATTCAGACCTGCTTCTTCCAACGAAGGAGCGAGGTGGCCGTCCGATCCAACGAATTCGGTGGCCAACACGTGCTCGCGAAGGAAGACCGTCCGTGGAACACGCGCGCCACGACCTGGTGACGCGAGCTTCGCCTCTGTCTCGGCGACTGTCTTCGGTGCCAGCGCTGCAGCCGCGCGGCTCAGATACTTGTACTCACGCTCACTCTGGATCTTCAGTTGTCGTCGCATGGCTTTCTTCACGAAGTCCAGGCCGAACCGCCGGCCCCGCTGGTCACACTCAGTCGCCTTAGCAAAGTCTCCCCTGTTGACCTTGAACACCTTGAGCGCTAGCTCTCGATCGAGCCCCTTCGCTTTATCCAGTCCGATGCTGTGGAACACAGTGGACTCTCTGCCTGTATGCACGGGCGTCTTAACGGCTGTCACCAGGTCCTTGTGCATCATCTTGCGCACAACATCCTGCGTACGCTCATCGAGGAAGTTGCCGTGTGCCCCGCTGCCATTCTTGCCGAGGTCAATGCAGGCTTTGGCGAGAAATGTGCTGCGGTGGCCTTGGTGCTTCGCCTGCTGGCGTATCGATTCGCGCAGCCAGTTAAACGCCTTGCCTTCTCCAAGATCGTCATCGTAGCCCTCATCGTTAAGGTCGTAGTAGTCCGCCTCGTTCTCGTCAACGCGGTCGTCTTGCTGCTGTGCGGGTGCTGGCTCCTTCTCCTCGAGATCCTCGTCGCTTTCTTCAAACTCGAACGTGTCGCTGTCCTCGTGCGTTGCAAGTTGGACCCACTCTTCGTCCTGCAGTCTCACGGCCAACTCCTCGTCCATGATTTCCTGGAGTGTCGGGCTGGCTGGCTGCTCGATTGTAGCGGGCTCGGTCACTTGCCATGGGCAGGTTGTCGCCATGGTGTCTACTTGCTCGAGAAAAATGGGTGTTGTCTGCGGTAAAAACTGCGCCGCTGAAGCAAATTGGAAAGTGAGCTTCGAGGGGGAAAGCAGCGGAGGCAGACACAGACCAAGTTGAAGTGGGTCCATTGAGAGTGATGGTCCTGAACTTGCCTTTTTCTCCCAATCGGAACGTTCCGCGCCACTTCGCTCCGGCTCCGACTCAGAAAGATCAGAAATGATGGTGTCATCCACACCAGAATCAGATATCATTTAATGATGTGTCATCCACACCAGAATCAGACAGGACATGTGTATAATCGCTTGTTTCTTTTAACAAAGTTCTCAACAAAATATATACATCGAGCTGCGCGACAGTTTCTGGGGGTATCGAAGTCTTGGACAAAAGCATTACTTCGTGGAGCTGGAAGAAATGTTCATGTTCGTTCAAGCAAGAATAGCTCGAAAGTAGGAAACGTGATTGCCTGTTTAACAGTGGAATCAGCCTTTTCGAATACTACTTCAGAATGCGTAGCCTGCTGCATTTGCGCTCATCATCGCGACGGACTGAGCCGTCACCTTGGCGAACCATATCGTTGAGACTCCAAACGAAGTCAATCTTGCATTCGCCAAAAGCAAGGCGTTTTGTATATAATAATTAACATAATTGATAAAAGTTCAACTTATTTGCAGCTTAACAATGAGCACTTGTCGCTTTGTGAAGAGAGATCGCTCAAGCAAGACGAATCTATTCTTCTCTGAAACGACGAGTGCGAAAGTGCAGCTCTTCAGTTCTTCAACAATCAACTGCTCTTCAGGTACTGCGAGTTTCGAGCGACAAATACGCCCAAGTGAACTCCCCACATTTTCTCCGCCCACGGAGCCTCGGGTGGAATGATGAAGTCGTCTGGAACTTCCCTGCTCCCGAAAATGGCCGAGTATATATCCAACAGCGGCTCGACGCACTTGTTCCACGCTGAAAGTTTCAGCTCAAAGGAGAATCCCAATTTCTCCAGACGGTCTACATCGCGTCCAACGATTGCAAAGTAGAAGCCGGAATATCGCGAGCAATAGATCCTCCTCCCTAGGTGGAGCTCCCACGTTCTTACGGGCCAGGGATTGCAAGCAGGAACGACGAACTTAAGAGGAACCTTGGAAGTACCGAACTCTGTGACGTATGTATGTAGCGCCGGCATTATGAGTTTATTCAGATGACCACGTCATGATTCCACGCAAAGCCCAGCGACTCCAGACGGTCTTTGTCTCGAACAGCCCACCGATAGCGTCCGTAGCGAATATCGGTGACGACCTGGCCAAGTGGCATCCCCCATGCAGGTTCAGGCCAAGGATGCTCTGACGGCACCTTGAACGGACGCTCAATGATGCAATGACCGTGCTCTTCCCGGAAGATTTCCAGCGCTGGCAAAATGACCTCCTCCCATCGATATATAGTAACGCCGTAAATGAAGCCCAGCTCCTCCAGCTGAGAGGCCATACTTGGGGACAAGGACTGGTTCTTAGCTTGAGAGCGTAGATATTTCACACATTTCCCTAGACGATATCTCCAAGCCGCACGCGGCCAGCGGACGTCACCGACGGAACGACAAAACTCGGGGCACATTAACATCCCCGTAGAGCTCCTTGTATACTCGTAATGTGGGGATAATCTTCTCCCCAGTGAATTTTCCCCTCAGTCGTCGTTTTTGGACCAATAAATATACCCTCCAACATTCCCCATTAATCGTCATCGCTTTTGAAATTTGCCATCTTTCAAAAGCGATGACGATAAATTGAGGGGTAATGTTGGAGGGTCGCCATATATCAGCACCCTCCAACATTCCCCCTCAATTAATCGTCATCGCTTTTGAAGGTGGCAAATTTCAAAAGCGATGACGATTAATGGGGAATGTTGGAGGGTATATATATTGGCACCCTCCAACATTCCCAAAATCTCAAAGTGAAGCGAAAAATATTGCGGTACATTTCTAGTGCAATATTTGTGAATCAAATTGCACCGAAATGCAATAGACGGTGATAACGTTCTAACGTTAAAACGTCGAAATAAGCAGCTGTAAGGTTTGACTCCCCCTATTAAAATGGCCAAATAGACGGCCGAGGGTCTCGACTTTATCCGCTTCCTGTTACTGCACGCTGAGTATTGCAGTAAGTATTTTGTGGCGATCGTTCCGCAAACGTCGTCTAATTCATCAGATTACCTTTTTACATTGCAAGATTTATGGCATTTAGCAAGTAGAGAATTCATAACGAGCATTTGGGTGCCAGCACGGGTGCGAGAATCCGACAGCGCCTCTCATTTTGGCTTTTTCCTCGTACACCTCAACCGACCGTGGCTCTTCGCTCAGCCCTGTTCAATCGACAGCGAAGACGTGCGGTTCTACTTTGATGTCCGTCTCGCCGGTGTGGCGTGGTCTCCTATCAATGCCGAAGCAAGCCTGCCCAGAGGAGTGAGGAGCAAAGTATTGCAGTAGTATTGGAAACTCGTCAGGTATTACAGTATGTATTGGAGGTAAGCATGGTAGTTGCAATACATACTGGAAGTTTTTAAGTTTCTTGCAATGCCCAGCAATGTATTTTTGGCCATCACTGTCCTGTAGTGTTGGAATCATCGATGGGCACATCACCGACGAGATATTGTCTATAGATCTAACTGTCGTTGTGCCGGTGCCGTCCACAAGTTTGGCCTTGCCCATGGACCATGATGGAGGTTATCGCCATCATCCTGACAGACTGCACAACAATGTGCTAGAGATCCTGCTCCATCGCCAAGGTCCGATCGATCCCGAGATGTCGTCGTCTCGTGAGGTCATTTCGAGGTGCAGGTTTCGCAGAGCTCCACCGACCTGGCCTTTCGGTTGCCATCGCGATTTAATGCCGCTGCAAGCCTCGCTGTCGCCCCTACTGACCCCCTACGCTGCATCCAAATTATACTCGATGGGGTTCAGCTGTCCAGCAGAAAACTGCAGCCTTCGGTCGCAGGATTGCTCGGCGTTTGCGCGGCGTTTTAGCGATGTTTTCCAGTAAAGGATCTCCTTTTGGTACAATACAAACTGCTGTTTGGACATCCACTCCAATGAGAGCGCGAGTTCCGTTTGCGTGGCGCTTCAAGCTCAGCTCGCTCTCATCATAGTCGCTTCCACTCGCTCGCGCACAAGCCCCTGCCATGCCGACCATCATCGTGAGCGAGGGCAGCCCTTTGCTGTCGGGGCGTCGCAGCCTGACGCGCGGCTCGGCGTCCACGCCGCGCTCGCCCTTCGAGACGGGCTTCCCCACGCTCTTCACGTCGCCCATCCCGTCGCCGCGGCCGCACCGCCTGCCCTTCGCCTTCGACAACAAGCCGCAGACCAAGCACCGCGAGCTGCACGTGTTCCTGACGCTCACCATGTCCACGGTGGGCGCCGGCATGCTGTCTGTGCCCTACACCTTCCTGCTTGTGCCCACGTGGGCCGCGCTGCTGGGCGTCCTGCTCGTGGGCGTGGGCATGGCGCTCACGGCCAACGCGCTGCTGCTCGCGCACGTGCAGCTGGCCCAGCAGGAGGAGCAGCAGGCGCACATTGGCTCCGGCCGCAAGTTCGCCTCCTTCCAGACCATCGCCGTCGCGGCGGGCGGCCACGGACTGGGCTACGCCGTGTCCGTCATCACGGCCGTCGGCATCTTCGGCGGCTGCGTCGGCTGCGTGCGTATCGTGCGCGACGTGGCGCCGTTCCTCGTCGTCATGTTCCACCGACTCGTAGCTGGCACCAACGCGCAGCCGCTGCTGTCTGCCACGGCGCACCAGATCGGCGACTACGTCATGTGGGCGGTCTTCGGCCTCGTGGTCTTCCCTCTATGCCTGATGAAGAACCTGACCAAGCTGCACATTTCGAGCTACCTGGGCTTCCTCTTCTCGCTGTACCTGGTTGCGGCTGTGATCTATCGCTCCTTCTTCGCGCTGGACACGAGAGATAGCGACAGTGACAGCGTCAGCGTCAACAGCACTGCGCTGGTGGCGGACACGGTGTCGGCGGCCGTGAACGCTGCGGCTCAAGCAGCGGAGGAAGCGGCGGCTGCAGCGGCGGCTGCCAAGATGCCGACGGTCATCACGGGCTCGACCTTGTCGCGGTTCGCGCACGCCATCTCGATCTACAACTACGCGTTCATGATGCACCTGAACCTGGTGCCGCTGTTCATCCAGCTGCGCGGCAGCTGCTCCGAGCCCCTGAAGGAGTCGAGGTGGAAGATGTCGCGCTGTATCTACGCTCTCAGCACGTTCTGCGTCGTCTTCTACGCGGTTTTTGGCATCTTCGCCAAGAAGCTGTACACGAACACCGTGCGTGGCAACGTGCTGCTGAACCTCGAGAACGACCCGCTCATGGACGTGCCGCTGGTGGCCGTGTTCAGTACCGTCGTGCTGTCCTTCCCGCTGCTGTTCCACCCTCTGCGCGGCGTGCTGGAGGAGCTCGTGTTCACTACAAGCCTCGACGACGTGGCGTTTGCCACCCGCTTGGGGAGCTCCACGGTTCTGCTGCTCTTGCAGGTGCTGCTCGCCATCGTCGTGCCTGGCATTGAGGTCGTGTTTGGCCTCACGGGAGCCAGCACGTGCTTCATGATCTGCTTCGCCTTCCCGGTGATCTTCTTCTCGAGGCTGTATCCGTGGGACGAAGTACGAGGCGGGAAGCTCTGGATCACGGCGTTGTGGACCATTGTGGCGTTCTTCATGGTCGCTGGCATCACCGCTACATGGTTCCTGCTCTCAGAAGGTTAGGTATTTGTTTATTCATTTGAAAATGGCATTCCAGCTAGAATATGCCGTAAACAAGAGCATGAGGAAATACATATGCTCAATTTTACAGTTTTTTTACAGTTATTTAGACTTTTACTCGGATGGTTGAAATTCTAACGCGCTGACCCAGAGCTGCTTCCCCGTAAGCGAAAGTCGGCGTCTTCGTTCGGGGTCCGTCAGGCCCCGATCTCTAGTGCCGGCAAGCGCCAAAGGGTTCCCGTTGTCGATCAATGACACACTTCCCCGCTTCACAGAAAGCTTCCGGCTTGTGAGCGGCGGCTTTGACACGGAAAACGAGGACGCGGATCGAACCGCTCCGGAGAATGAAAGCTCCGAGCTCATTGAGGGCGGATCTTCAAAGGCGGAGAAGTCGGCCCAGTCCTGTTCGTCAGCCATTGGCACTTTAGAAGACTTGATCACTTCTGCAACACTGAGCCGTTTCTTTCGCGAGGACATTCTCCTCACTCTGGCAGACGGTTGTTTCCTTGGTGCCGGGTTCAGAAGCTGGTAGACGCAGCTTCGAACTCCGTCGAGCGTGGGTCGCTCCGCCACTTCCGGGGTGAGGATCCATCTGATGAGCGCAGTGAACGTCGCGCTGAAAACCTGGCCGCGGCACATATTACCGTGCGGGAAGCTCGCATAGCCATTGACAATGGCGAGGTGCTGTACGCCGTCGCGCGGGTGTTCGAACGGCGAGTAGGGGCCGAACGCCATGGCGTACAGCACACAGCCCAGCGACCACACGTCCGCGCGCCCATCCACCAGCTCCGTCACCTCCCCACCGCTCCACAGCTCAGGAGCGCGATACGGCGCACTGCTGTACGTAGCTGCATCCTCCCAAAGCTTGCGGGCATCCATCTGCCCTCTCACCTTCACACACAGCGGAGCCACGGACCCGAAGTCCATGAGCAGCGGCTCATTCTGTTCGCCATCACTCAGCAATACATTGCCTGGCTTTAAGTCTCGATGGGCGAAGCCCAGCGTGTGCAGCGCCGCCACGGCGTCCAGCAACCGCCGAAACAGGCCCAGACACTCGCTCTCCGTGAATGCAGCCGCCCCACGCTTCGCCGTCTGCTCCAGCCGCTCCTGCAGCGAGCCGTTTTTGACCAGCGGAAAGAGCAGCAACGCCTCCTTCTGACCGTCCGCGCTACGTCTGAGCTCCGCCGCCTCGAGCGGCAGCACATTGCGCACCAGTTGAAGTTGTCGCATCACTTGGATCTCCAGCTGCAGACGCTGAAGCTGCTCGCCGTCGGCCACGCCGCGCGTCCACTTAAGTGCGAAGCGTCGGGCATCGCGGCGCACCTCGTACACACGCGCAAAGCCTCCCTCGGCCAGCGGCCGCACCAGCTCGTACAGCGCCCCATTCACTCGAACAGCGTTCCCCATTTTGGCAAAAATAGTAAAATAGTCCCGATATTGCGATCTTATTTATGATTTGTGACAGGAAATAAAGATTGGATTATTTTAGCTCACTTTTTTTGCAGTTTGAATTCGACCACCGAAAGGATGCAGACGTATGAGCCGCTGAACGCCGTGGCGAAGGACAAGCTGGCGCAGGTGCTGGCCCGCGTGCTGGAGAAGATGGCGGCCAATGAGGAGCAGACGTTCACAGCCGAGGAGACGCAGCAGCTGCAGGCGATGCTGAAGCTGACCGGGGAGCAGATCGACGCCGCGGTTAAAGCCGCTCGCGACGTCTTCCGGGATGCCGCCGCCTTCGGCCAAGTGGACCGCAACCTGCTGCTTCAACGCGGAGTGAGGGAGGACATGGCAGCTCTGGTGGACAAGACGTGGAGGAAAAAGGGTCGCGCGGTGAAGGAGAAGATCGCGGCGTTCCAGCCGCTTGACACGCCCATGCTGGAGCTGCGGAAGACGGACTGGCGGCTGCACCTGGAGATGGGAAGCAGCACGCGCAGCGGCCAATCGCAGACGACGGCCATCTTCCAGCTCAACGTAGCGGACACTAGCACACCGGAGAAGGTGCGACGGGAGGGAGGAAGGACTTTTGGAGACGATCTAATGCTAGTGGTGCTTTTCTTGTTGCTGCAGACTGAGAGGCTGGATCTTGAGATGTCACACGCAGAGCTGCGCTCGCTGTTCCTCCAGCTCAACGCTATCCAAGCAGAGCTGGACACTTCGCCAGCGCCGTCTGCAGCGTAGGTTACCGGCACCAGAAGAGGAGATTCCACCCCCGAGTTAATGGCGAACATGTTGTTTGCTTGCCTTTGTTTGCTGTAACAGTTCTCACAGTCCGTCTCTGCATGCTCCTTCTAGTCGAGAAAGCGCCCAGATGACGATAAAAGACGCCGCTGCCGATGACTTCCCGCTGTTCACCGCCGTGCGAGTGGTCTACCACGAGTGCTTTGACGACGGCCAGGGCGAATTCCCCCACGTGGCGCGACGGATCGATGCGTTTCTCGGAGACTTTGCGTCTGGCTGGACGCTGGCGAGTGCTTACAAGAGTTCAGGCAGCCTTCGGCTCCAGAAAATGCTGGCGGCTCGAACCTCAACGGATGAAGATCAAGAACCTCTGTATCAATTGTGGGAACTATGTTAGCGCTCTGGTAGCAGGTCGCGGAGACCTGGAGGCGATGAAGTGGCTATCGAAGACTTCCTCACCAGAAGCCTCGCTGTCGTCCGCAGTGGCCGCTGCTGCTGGAAGTGGCCATCTTCACGTGCTGAAGTGGCTATTCGAGACGCATCATGACAGGGTTCTTTGGGGAGGACTCGAGTGGTGCGAAGCTCTGCGAGGTGGTCACAAACAGGTGGTGGATTGGTTGAGGCAGCATGTCGTGGTGCGGTCGGAGGCGGCCCCACGCGTCGTAGTTGAGGCCGCGAGAGCTGGCGAGCTTGATATCCTACGGGGTTGCTGGTTGAATACAAACTGCCAGTGGCTCGAGCGTTGAAGGCATCGCAAGAGGGACGTCAGTGGCGAGTTACTCAATGGATCCTCACGAAGTATGATGTTGCGGGGCTCGCAGTGGATGCAGAGGCGGCTGCCAAGGACGGCCAGTTGGCCTTCTTGCAGTGGGCGTACGACCACGCTTACGTTGAGTTGCACTGTTGAATGGGGTGGCGCTAAACGGACATCTGGACGTGTTGAAATGGCTACATGATGGTCCACCAAAGATCGAGCTAAGTGCTTCTGTCTTTGCTCAGGCTGCACGAGGAGGACACCTAGAAGTCCTCAAGTAGCTGCATTCACAGCACTATCCAGCTACAGCCGCAGCCATGGACCACGCTGCCGAACGGGGGTTCTTGGACGTAGTGGAGTGGCTTGATACTAACCGAGAGGAAGGCTGCACTTCCCGAGCCGTGGACGGCGCGGCTCGCAACGGCCATCTCGAGATCGTCAAGTGACTTCATGGGATCAGTAAACAATTCTACTGTCCATTTGTGATGGACAGCACTGCAGGTAATGGACACTTGGACGTTGTAAAATGGTTACGCGATAACCGCAGTGAAGGAGGCACAGAAGACGCAATCAACTTCGCAGCGCGGTGCGGGCATCTGGAGGTCGTCAGGTGGCTCCACGCGAGCCGTAGTGAAGGTTGCTCGACGTTGGCCATGGACTGGGCAGCAGCCAGAGGGCCACCTCGACATCGTCAAGTGGCTGCATGGGCATCGACAAGAAGGCTGCACACCCGCAGCTATGAACTCGGGCGCGGCAAACGGCCACCTCGCAATTGTGCGGTGGCTTCACCGAAACAGACAGGAAGGGTGCGTCAGCACTGCAATGGAGAAAGCAGTCGCTGCGGGTCATTTTGACGTGGCCTTGTTTCTTCGACGAGAGCAGATTGCTGCAGGTAGAGCGACTGAAAGTCTGCACCTTGAGCTGGAGCGATGGATGAATGCAAAAGCTCAGGCAGAGCTTCAAGGTGGGACAATAGAGCAGCAAATCTAACAGCACATAGCACTCATCAAGGGATTGGGAGTTGACTTCAACAACATCTCAGGCTCTACCTGCCCCACCGTCGCGGGCACGTCGGGCGAGTTGCTTTGGTCGAGCCATTCCAGCGCCTTGACGTCTCCTCGGTCGATTGCCAGCGCTGCAACATTGTTACCATCCACATTAAGTAGCGCACTTGTCGTGCCTCCTTGAGCTCTCGCGCAGCCATGTACGTGTACTGCATGCACCGAAGAGGCCAGGCTTGCGGAATTCCGCTCACAAAGTTGTCAATGTCTCTTCAGATGTGGGGTAGCTCGATCCCGCTCGACTGAAGACGTTTGCAAACCACGAAGCGCACCACCGTTAGCAGTTCGTTGTCGTTGTCGTCGCAACATCGTGAGGTCGGCTTAGGAGCGGATATTCGCGTGAACCGACACGACACCTCTTCAACAAGATGCGGCTGCGTAGGCGACCCACTGCGTTCCCACACGTCGCCATTCTCCGTTTGATCGGCGAGAGCGCAGGAGATCCGAAGGATGAGTGCTGCGCCGGTTCAAGAAGAGCTCGCGTTGCTCACGGTTGTGCGCTTGGTGGTTCGTGAGCGTCTCCGTTCACGCGGCGTCGAGCTCGTGCACGTCTTGCGTGCCATCGACGACCTGCTCAACGACCTCCCACGAGAATGGACGCTGGACGAAGCTTACAAGAAGACGGGCAGTCTACGCTGTATGCAATACGTGGCTGCTCGAGAGGTCAAGGTGTTGTCACCGTCGTACCATTCCTGGGTAGTCGACAACGTGGCTGAGATGACGTTGAAGCGGGGCGACGTCGAGGCGCTACGGTGGCTAGCTGAACGGTATGCTCCAGAGGCTTCAATGACCAAGGCAGCGGTTGTAGTTGCGGCGGACGGACGACTGGACGTGCTGCGGTGGCTGTACCAGACTCACCACGCTAGGGTTTGTTGGGGCGGAGCAGAGTGGTGTGAAGCAGTGCGTGGTGGGCATAAGGACGTGGTGGAATGGCTGCGTCGTCATGTTAAACCCCACACTGAGGCAGCGCATCGTTTGATGCTGGACGCCGCGAGAGCAGGCGATCTGCAGCTCGTTCAATGGCTCCACGAGGAGTACGACCGCCCAGTCTCCGGTGCGTTGGTGGAGGCTCAACTAGGTTGCCACTGGGCTGTCGTGAAATGGATCCTGAAGTGTGGCGAGGTTGAGGAGCCGGGAATCAACGTGGATTGCATCGCTGCGGACGGCGCCTTGAGCTTCCTGCAGTGGGTGTTCACGAACAGCTTCGGCCGACCAACTTCCGATACGCTCGACGTCGCTGCTTTCCACGGCCACCTGCGGGTTGTCGAGTGGCTTCACGACGGTCCTGCCAAGCTCGAGTTGCGTTCTTCAGCGTTGAATGAGGCGGCGCGAGGTGGACACTTGGAGGTGGTTCAATGGTTGCATGGGCGTCAATGCCCCGGGAGCTCCGCAGCCATGGATTGCGCCGCCGAGAACGGCTTCCTCCCAGTCGTGCAGTGGCTCTACGCCAACAGGACGGAGGGCTGCACTTCTCGCGCGCTGGATCGTGCGGCTCGCAATGGCCACTTGGATGTTGTGCAGTGGCTCGACGGCACCAAAGAGAGCTTCTACTGCCCCGCTGCGATCAACCGCGCTGCTGAGTTCGGCCACCTGGAGGTCGTGAAATGGCTGCACGCTAACCGAATCGAGGGCTGCACAAGCGAAGCTTTCGACTGCGCGTGCCATCGAGGCCATCTAGACGTGGCCAAGTGGCTCACCGCCAATCGAAGCGAAGGCTGCGGCCAGTGGACTATGGACTTGGCGGCGTCCGGCCATCTAGAAGTGGTCAAGTGGCTGCATGAAGAGCTCCACACGTCGTGTACGACGTGGGCCATGGACAGCGCGGCGCGTCAGGGACACTTGGACGTGGTCAAGTGGCTGCACGAGCACCGAACCGAAGGGTGCACGGCCGAAGCGATGTCAGCCGCTGCGGCCAATGGTCATCTCGAGGTCGTGCGGTATCTCCACCAGCATCGCTCCGAAGGTTGTACGCTCACTACTTTGAATCGCGCCGTCGCGGGAGGCCACCTACACGTCGCGGTGTTTCTCCACCAAGAGCGAGGACTGAAGTGCTCGTTCCACAGCGACGTGATGCTACGCGGACTCCGCTTGGGAATGATGAGGTGGCTGCTTTCGTCGTGCCGGGACGAGCTCGAGCACGGCGTCAAGTTTCAAGTTGCACGGCGAGACTGGCACTTGAACGACTGGATGCGTAGGCAAAGCATGCAGATCGTTCAACAGGACGACAGCAATGCAGTCTGGAAGTGGAGTCCTCGAGGCCGGACTACAGATAATAATGCATGAGCCACTTCGTTGCTTGGGTGCTGGAGAGCAACGAGAACGACAGGCCCGAGCCATCGTCACAACATTCCACATCCTTCGTGCTAAGCGCTGGGCTTGTTGGTGCCGCCTGTCTTCTGTTACATGTACCGATGTCTGTCCCCCTACGGATACCGTGAAATTATCCGAGTCGGATAATGTTCACCTTCCTAGCGCAGAGCCTGCGGTTCAGCTCCCCACAAACGCTTTCGCCTTGCTGGACGCATTGCTGAACTCGATCTCCGATGGAGTTAGCTGAGCACGCCATGCTCTGGACGAGTGCGAGCGTCGTGTACCGCGAATGTCTGCTGAAGCGCAGTGGAGAGCAGCTTCCGCACGTCGCGCGTTGCATCGACAGTTTCCTGGATGATCGAGCGTGGACGTGGACGCTGTCTGCGGTGTACGAGCGCACGTCGAGTCTCCACTGCATGCAGTTGCTGGCTGCTCGACGCCCCGCAGTCGAGCTGCTGTATCGCGAGTGGGAGTTCGACGACGTCGTGGTTCAAGTCGCAAGACGCGGAGATTTACCGTCGCTAGCGTGGCTTGCCGAGAGCTACCTGCCTGACGGATCGTTGTCTGCGGCGGCTCATGCTGCTGCTAAGAGTGGCGAGCTGCACGTTCTCACGTGGCTGAGCAATGAACACAAGACTCGAGTGCATTGGGGAGGGTTGGAATGGTGCGGGGCGATCCGCAAGGTCCAGACGATCGTTATCGAGTGGCTTCAGACACATGGAGCTCCACACCAAGACGCCATCTCGAGACTGGTGTTTGACGCGGCGGTCGCAGGGCAGTTGGAGTTGGTGAAGTGGCTCCTAACGCAGCACAGGCTTACGATCATCCGTCTCAGTGCGGTGGGTGTTGCGTTGCGAGGAGCGTGCAGGGGCCATCGCTGGAGGATCGTGAAGTGGTTGGTGAATCAGTACAATGCCGTACCGCTGGAGAGCTGCGTGGATGCTGTAGCTAAGGATGGCGACCTGGAAATCCTGCAGTGGTTGCAGTCCAGTGGGTTGGTACATTCCTTCGCTCGTGCCTGGGCCAGTTCAGCCGCTGGTGGACACTTGAACGTGCTGAGATGGTTGTGCGAAGAGGTCGGAGTGCAAGAACTCACTGCGGACTGCATGAACGATGCAGCTAGTGCAGGTCACCTCGAGGTTGTCAAGTGGCTCGACTCGCGCAAATGCCCGACGACTACAGTTGCCATGGATGGGGCTGCTACTGCAGGTTTCCTCGACGTAGTGCAGTGGCTGCACGAGCATCGAACAGAAGGGTGTTCGCAGTCGGCAATGAACGGAGCCGCCGAGAATGGGCACCTGGAAGTGGTCAAATGGCTGCACTCGACGCGTGACGAAGGCTGCGGCGTGAAGGCGATGGAGAAAGCGGCCGGGAATGGCCATCTCCACGTCGTTCAGTGGCTGTACGTCTACCGCAGCGAAGGCTGCACGGAGAGAGCGATGGATTGGGCAGCCAAGGGAGGACACTTGAGTGTCGTAATGTGGCTTCATGAAAATACGACAGCGGGCTGCACAGCGGCCGCAATGAACTGGGCTGCATACGGTGGGCACTTAGAGACGATCAAGTGGCTGCACCAGCATCGCAGTGAAGGTTGCACGGCGAAAGCGGTGTGTTTAGCGGCGGCAGGCGGCCAGTTGGATGTGCTCAAGTGGCTGCGTGCTAACAAAATTGAGTCTTTGGACTCCAGTGCAGTTGATGCGGCCGCTGCAGGAGGTCACGTGCACGTGCTCAAGTGGTTACATGCACACGGAGCAGAGCCTTGTTCACCAAATGCAATGAGAGACGCTGTGCTAGGAGGCCACGTGCCAGTGATGCTGTATCTGTACGCGACCTACGGCCACGACGTTTGCCAGGAAGGAATCTGCCTTTTGAGGGAAGAATGGGAGGACACGGAGCTTCGGTTCCTCGGGATGGCGCGGTGGCTCTTGGAGAAATTCCGAGACGACATGGAAGGCGTCACCTTTTGCGTCAACCGCGCAGACTGGGCCACGAACCAGTGGCTGGAAGAGCACATGCAAAAAGTCGAGGAAGAAGACGAGTTTGTTTTCTGGGAATGCTCATGAGAAAAATATTCAATGAAAAAAATAATAGGTTGACAACTGACTTTTTGATTTTCCTGAGTTTGATGGAGTTATCGTTGAAAACTCCCTAAAGTTGCAGTTTTCCTCATCATGTGAGCAGCAGCCAGACGCACGTTGCACCTTGGATCGTCACGATGGCTACGATCGTCCAGAGCACTGAAATCCATAGGAATCCGTGGCGTGCTCGACGCCAAGGGTAGACCGTCGTGAAGGCAAGAACGGGGAACACGTAGCAGATCACGAGGCAGCTCGTCGCCCCCATCAACGAAAACACGACCTCGATGCCGGACACGTTAAGTGCGATGAGCTGCTGACTGCACAGCAGCACGAGCACAACCCCCAGCCTCACGAGACTGGGATATTCGTGCTCGCCTTCCTCCTGCTTGCTGTCGTCTGCGTTGTGACCGTGCTCCATGTCGCTTGACTTGAACGTTCGATGTAGCAGCTCCTCGACGAGAGAGCGGAGCGGGAGGAACAGCAGCGGAAACGTGAGGAGCACGGTCAAATACGTCGCCACGAGCGGGATCTTCATCGCTGGGTCGCTCTGCAGATTCAGCAGGATGTTGCCGTCGATCTGGTCGCCATAGAGATCGAAGGCTGCGCAGCCGATTGCCCCGTAAAGCACCGCACAGACGGCCGTTGCTGTAAAAATGCACTTCATCATCTGCGAGCGAGTCGCCAGCAACGGCGGCGCCGTCACGAACGTCGTGAAGTTCGTCATCGCTCCGCCTCTTCTTGTGCCGCTGCCTCCGTTGAGTTGGAGCAGCTGCACGAACAGCGGCAGGAGGTTGAGCGTCATCATGAATGCGAAGTTGTAGATCGAGATCGTCTGGGCCAGTCGAGTGAAACTGCTGCCGTGGAGTTGGGTAGGCTCAGCCGCTGTCAATACCTCAACCAACTCATCAGCTTCTCCGCTGCCAGTGAGATTGAGGTCATCGCTTTGATCAGACCCCAAAGCTTCGACTTGCGTTGGGTTGTACCCCTCGATGGCGCGGTATACGACAGCGCCCACGAGGTAGAGCGAGAGCACGAAGCTCACGTAGTTGGTCGGCTGAAGAGCCGACAATCTACGAAGCATACACAGCGGCAGTTGAACCGCTGCCAGTAGCGCCCACATAACGACCTGTTTGACTTGTTGCTGTCCGCTGGTCGACAGCTCGTCGAATCCAGCGTACAGCAGCTTGACCACGAAAGGCGTGAGGTCTCTGAGGATCTGGATGTTGCCCACGCAGCCGCCGAAGACGCCACTCGCCATGATCAACGATACAGTGTAGCCTAGCGCTGGTCCTCCTGCGCGGCTTGCCAGTGCCTGGAACCCGACGAACCTGATGCCTGCGCCCAAGGCGTGAGCCTCGAACTCGGCCCTTGCTGCTGCGTGAACATGTGCGTGGAGCAAGGCGTTGGCTGTGCAGGACATGGCGGAGCTCACGAAGGCGATCCCGGCCAGCGCCTGCCACGTCGGCACGAGCACTAACGTGTACGGCACGGACAACATGCCGGCGCCGATGATGGACATCATGAAGCCCATGTACACGTGCACGGCGCCAAAGCGACGATTTTTTGGCTGGAGTTTGACATTGCGGCGGCTTGAAGTGGCTTCGGGCAGATGCGGAGGCAGCGATCGCGTGGTGGACGCTCGTGACAGCATTGGAGAGGCCAGCATGCTTGGCGAAGGGCTCGATGGAGAATGGACTGGTGCTGCAGTGGACAGCAAGGCCTCGAACGCTCCATTGTGGCTGTAGATCGAATCGAGCCATACGCAGGAAGATCATCTTCGACATGGCGGCATCCGCGGGGGTTTCGATCTGTTTTCCAAGTGTCCTCCAAAATGTCCACACACGAAAACAGAAAAGGAACTGTCCAGATCAGACGGCGCGTGCCAGGAATGATCGCTGTGACGAAGTGTGAGTGATGGTCGGTACTAAATAGTGTTGTCTGAATTCGACGAAAGTCTCCGCTTGGCCATTCCTGAACTTGCCTTGTAGCACAGAAGCGTTAAGAGCTCATCTTTCCTCGGTCATGGCGAGCACTTGTCCGTGGGGCGCGCCGTCCACTGAGCCGGCCAAGACGCAGCCGAGCATGCAGGATCTGATGGACGAGGCGCTGGCGCTGAGTCTGTACGAGGAGGAGGTCACGGCGCTGCAGCGCGAAATCAACCCGGAGTACCAGAGCTCGGTCTTCGCTAACATCCAGCGCAGCAAGGAGCGCCGCGAGGAGAACCGCAGCAAGGAGCTGCTGAACGCTGACAGCTTCGACGCGGCGCCGCTGGCCTCGGGCGAAAGCTCCTTGGCCCCATCTGTACTGAATCGCACGCCGGCAGCGGCTGCGGGGGCCGCGGCATTGGCTCGTGCTCGTGTAACGGGCTCGCTGTCCATGGAGGACGCGGCCCACGGCGCCGGCAGCGGCAAGGGCTTCACGTCGTTGAGGGAGAGTCAGAGACGCCAGCAGAAGAGCGAGAAGAAGGGCTTTGGCTCTGGCCGAGTGGAGGCCGAGGCGCACGCCACGACCGACGGCGTCATGGATGACCGCACCACGCTCATCCTGCAGAAGATGATCAACCGGGGCGAGCTGGACGAGGTGCACGGCTGCGTGCAGAGCGGGAAGGAGGCGCACGTGTACTTCGCAGTGGGCACGGACGAGGCCACCAATCGCCCCGTCCAGCTGGCCGTCAAGATCTTCCGCACCACGTTGAACGAGTTTGGCAACCGCCACGAATACGTGACGGGCGATCGCCGCTTCGATCTCAACTTCCAGAAGAAAGATCAGCGCAGACAGATCAAGGCCTGGACCGACAAGGAGTACCGCAACCTGTGCCGTGCGGCCAAAAGCAGCATCCGTGCGCCGGCCCCGGTCGTCTGTAAGGAGCACGTGTTGGTGATGCAGTTCGTGGGAGCCGATGGCTGGCCAGAGCCAACGCTTAAGGACGTACAGGCGGAACTGTCGCCCAAGCAGCAGGCTCGCGCGTACGCTGACGTCCTGCAGGCCACTCGAGGTCTCTACCAACGCGCACACTTGGTCCACGGCGACTTGAGCGAGTACAACATTCTGTTTGCCCACCGCGAGAAGCGCATCTGGCTCATCGACTTTGGCCAGGCTGTTGACCGGTCTCACCCCGATACGGAGAAGTTGCTGCGACGAGATCTGCACACTATCAACCGGTTCTTCCAGCGCGGAGACCTGCTCGAAGCCACGGCTGATGAAGTAGGCTTGCTCTCGGATGAGAAGGCGTATGAATACGTAGTCAGCGAGACGCCGAAGGACGTAGTGGCCGAGTACCCGGTGCTGGCCGCGCTTCTGGAAGAGATGACAGATGTGCCTGAAGTCGAAGAGGAGGAGGAAGGAGAAGCAGAAGCCGACGATGAGCAGCAGGAGACTCAAGAGGAGGACGCAACGATGGACGCGGACATTGCTCAGGTGGCTCTGATAATCCCCGAGTCCCAGAATGTTGGGATTGCAGATTCAGAGGCACCGAAGGAGCTTTCGAAGGGCGAGTACGACGCACTATGATGTTGTTGTTATAGGCGTCAAGGTTTTCTGGACCTCGGGAATTAACACAAAACATAACTTTGATGTCTTAATAACTACTACTACGTAGTAGTACGTAGCAAGACTTTCATGGCTCAACGTCTTCTGTTCCTCGCTTCACCATCGGAAAACAGGCCTTTGCCGCGGTAGAGCCAAAACGAAATGTTACATTAACAATTTGACTCGCAAATATTGTTCTACAAACTTACCGCGATATTTCGCGCTTCACTTTGAGATTTGGCGCTAACATGCTCTTGTCGCGGACGCTGCGAGCGTCACGCTCGTGGCGAGCCAGCAAGCCGGTTCAAGTGGCGCTGCGCAGCTTCCAAGGGCCCAAGATTTGCGTTTTTTGGAGTGCGCGATCGTTTGGCTCGTCGGATGCAGCTAGAGGGGACGCTGAGGGTGAGGGCTTGTTGTCCTGCAGCGCAAAGGGGACCAAGCCCACGACGACTGAGCGGGAAATTGGGGGGGGAAATCAACAGGAAAGCTGTCGCGTTGGAGAAGAAGATTATCCTCACATTACCAGTGCACAAGGAGATCTACGGGGATGTTAATGTGCCCCGAGTTTTGTCGTTCCGTCGGGTGACGTCCGCTGGCCGCGTGCGGCTTGGAGATATCGTCTAGGGAAGTGTGTGAAATATCTACGCTCTCAAGCTAAGAACCAGTCCTTGTCCCCAAGTATGGCCTCTCAGCTGGAGGAGCTGGGCTTCATTTACGGCGTTACTATATATCGATGGGAGGAGGTCATTTTGCCAGCGCTGGAAATCTTCCGGGAAGAGCACGGTCATTGCATCATTGAGCGTCCGTTCAAGGTGCCGTCAGAGCATCCTTGGCCTGAACCTGCATGGGGGATGCCACTTGGCCAGGTCGTCACCGATATTCGCTACGGACGCTATCGGTGGGCTGTTCGAGACAAAGACCGTCTGGAGTCGCTGGGCTTTGCGTGGAATCATGACGTGGCCATCTGAATAAACTCATAATGCCGGCGCTACATACATACGTCGCAGAGTTCGGTACTTCCAAGGTTCCTCTTAAGTTCGTCGTTCCTGCTTGCAATCCCTGCCCCGTAAGAACGTGGGAGCTCCACCTAGGGAGGAGGATCTATTGCTCGCGATATTCCGGCTTCTACCTTGCAATCGTTGGACGCGATGTAGACCGTCTGGAGAAATTGGGATTCTCCGTTGAGCTGAAACTTCCAGCGTGGAACAAGTGCGTCGAGCCGCTGTTGGATATATACTCGGCCATTTTCGGGAGCAGGGAAGTTCCAGACGACTTCATCATTCCACCCGAGGCTCCGTGGGCGGAGAAAATGTGGGGAGTTCACTTGGGCGTATTTGTCGCTCGAAACTCGCAGTACCTGAAGAGCAGTTGATTGTTGAAGATGGTAGCTACGTCCACGCGCTTGGCATTAAAGAAGCATTGATTCGTCGTCTTACGGGAGTGATCTCAAGCGACAAGTGCTCACTAATAAGTAGGAAAGAAAATTCAAAACCTTTTGGTGTATGGTGATGCCGATCCCTGACTGAATTGCTGTTCTTGATCTGCCCACAAGCCCCGTCGCCGACCCGGTCGCTGAGCGCGGACCCGCCTCCCAACAAGATCCAGAACTATCCGATAGTATGTACAAGTACAAGCCCAGATACTCTCCATCCAACAATGCGCCTGGCCAAGTCTGCGCAAGACCGTCAACCCGAGATTCGATACGAAGACCAGATCAAGTTGAGTCTCGGGATCCTGGCAAGATGGCACGTCGGGACTGTCCGAAACCATGCATCTTATACCCTCTGTAAATATAGTATGAGGCTCGGAATGTGTGAGCAGCGCACCACAAATCTAACGTGGACCGAAGCCCGTCATGGTAGAAGAAAGAAGATCACCGCAAGATAAGCTTACATAAGTCCTACTAGAAGTATTCACACAAGCTGTAGTTGGCAGTCGACGACCACCGGCATGAGACTTGGACTTACCGCGGCGCTGCTGATACCCAAGCTGTCGTCTCTGACCACCTAGCTTCGGATCAATTGGGATCTCTGTCTGCTCTTCCAAGTTGATGCGCTTCGCCTTGTACGGCATTCTATCGATACAGCTCCTCACTGGTCGACCATTTGGGGCAATGACTCGCACTGCAGCTGAAGTACATGCACCTGAGGAGAAGGACACGAGAGGGTGCGTACGATTTGATCTTAAAGAACGACACTGAACGAGCACCAACGGTACATCACGATCACGATCCGGACACGTATACTTAGTCCGGTCTGCTTGGCAATCCGTTGTCCTTTGCTATCCCCGAGCTGCAATCAGAGATCGAGCATGGATGCACTCAACCCTTGACCAGCTCCAAGCAGCTCCGACGTGGCAGCTCGGCGTGTTGGCGCGAGTGCTCCGTCAGCGGCGCGCCCGAGCACGAGTGGCTACCTTTCGGCCAATAGCGACGGTGGTACCTGCACATCCGTATCTTCAGTCCCGCCTCAGTACTGTGAAACTGAATACTATCAGCCATCCTGCGATGGAGGGGCATACAAAGCTTCAGTGACCCAACCTGCAATAATCTATCAAGCGTACCGTAAATGTCACGTGGCCCGAATGTATGCAGACGAGCCGTCGACTAGCAAATCCCAGTCCAAGTGCCCGTACCCCCCGCACACGCTGCAGTTCCCTGGACGGCCAAACGTTTGGCCACGGCGACGTCACCGAGGACTGGCGGAGGCATTCTCGAAATCTCCAGCCATGAGCCAGCGCCTCTCGACCTCGCACGCGTCCGTGTCGGCCCCTCCGACGCCCGTTGTGGGCACCGCCACCGCCGCTGCTATCGACGACAACGACCCCACGTCGGCCGCCAAGCGCGGCTCCGCGTGGCAGTGGATCGTGGGCTGCATCTTCCTCGTGTGCGTGGCCGTCATCTGGAACTTCTCGAGCGTGCTCATCCAGTACATCTTCAACGACCTGTCGTTCGAGGCGCCGTTCTTCCTCACGTCCTTCGGCATGGCGCTCTTCTCCGTGAACCTCCCCATCTACTACGTCACCAAGGTGTGGCTGCCGCACTTGGGCCGCAGCCTCTCGGGCCAGGGCATGTCCGAGCTGCCGCAGGTCAAGACCGAGACGGCCCCCGGCGTGACGCCGACGCCGCACGACAAGACCACGATCAAGCGCACCATGATCGCCGCCGCCACCGTCGCGCCGCTGTGGTTCATCGCCAACTTCACGTACAACGAGAGCCTCAACCTCACGAGCGTCACGAGCAGCACCATCCTGAGCGCGACCTCGTCCGTCTTCACGCTGATCCTGGCGGTCTGGATCCTCAACGAGCGCTTCACGTGGATGAAGGCGCTGGGCGTGGCGCTCTGCATGGCCGGCAACTGCACGACGCTCGCCAAGGACTCCACCAGCGGCAACTCGGAGAACGTCTGGGGCGACGTCTGTGCGCTGGTCGGCGCCATCATGTACGGCGTCTACACTACGGCCATCCGCAGGTCTCTGCCGGATGACGCTGGTATCAGCGTGTCGCTCTTCTTCGGCTTCGTGGGGCTCTTCAGTCTCGTGGTGCTCGCCATCTTGTGCATCGTCTTCAACTACACGGGCGTCGAGTCTCTCCAGGGCATCACGTGGGAGATCGTCGGCCTGCTCTTCGTGCAGGGTCTGCTGAACAACGTGCTGGCCGACTACCTGTGGGCCGTCGCCATCATGTACACGTCCACCACCACGGCCACCATCGGCTTGTCGCTGACGGTGCCCATGGCCATCTTCTCCGACTGGATCGTCAACGACATCAAACCGGGCTACATCACCGCCATCTCGTCCGTGCTGGTGCTCGGTGGCTTCGTCGTCCTCGCCATCACCACCCGCAAGGAGCAGCTGAGTGCCGGGGCTCACACGGAGCGCGAATCGTTTGCTTCTTCTTCAGCTCACGCGCTCTCGCCCAAGTCCCCCGCCGCCCAGTACGAACGAATGTCCAAGGAGTAACCAGCATATCTAAACTCTACTAAATGTGAAGACATAAGTTTTCCATCGATATAATTGCGACAGCTCATTGGCTGGCCACTTCAACATCGAAGCGACTTCTGGTAAACTGTGGCGTTTTTCTTTATTTTTTTTAAATATCGCGATCTCAGAGGCATCGGACTCGTTCACCATGGACGTCATGATGAACATGACGACGGAAGACGTGCGGAGGCTCCGAGGGCAGTTCACGGGGAGTCTCGGGCTCAAGGCGTTCGTGCACCTCATGAAGAGGAGTCTGCGCGACCGCATTCACTCCGAGCTGGACTTTGTCGTGGGCGTGATCGAGCTGTTTCACACCATCGACGTGAACGGCGACGCCGCGTTGGACTGGGACGAGTTCGCCGCCTACATGATGGATGCTGGTCAGGCCAAGGCCGACTTCTACTCGGAAGCCCGAGGGCGCTCGAACCAGCACTACGTCCCGCTGTGTTTGCCACCGCCAGACGTCAAGACGCCGCTCAGGAACATCGCCACACGCGTGCAGCAAATGCGACTCCTAACTGACCAGAACGCTGTGGCGTATTTCGAAGTCAATTCGGACGTCGTGTACATCTACGGCTTACAGTTTGATCGCAACGATGGGCCACGACACCTGTCCACTATGCGTCTACACACCGCGTTCCAGGAACATACCATCCTCGACGTGGTCTACGTGCCTACACGAAAGTCTCTGGTAACGTCCTCGGTGCTGGCGCGTGGCTACCTGAGCATTTGGAACGTGACGGACCTGTACAGCCCCGTTATGACGCACCGACTCGAGTCGCTTGCAGCTCACGAGCATTTGTGCTGGGTGCCATTCCTCAAGAGTATGGCCACGTCCGCCGTGGTCTTCCCCAGTCTTCATTCCGGAAGAGCGTCCGATTCCAAACGAGACAGCTATCGCCCCAACGCTGGTACGGACCAACCGCACACGAAGATCAGTCAGCTGGAGCTCTGGGACTTGTCTGGCAAGCTTCGAGCCCCCGCGCCAGGCACGATCGCCACAAAAGAGGTCACCGTAGTGCAGGAGCGACTCAAGGGTGTGACAGCGATCGTTGCGTTCAAGTCCATCAACCGAACGTACCTTGCTGTCGGTCGTGAGGAAGGCATCCTGACTGTCGTGGATGCCGAGAACGGAGAAGAGGTGGGCTCCTTTGACGCCCACGGAAGCGGCGTCAAGGTGCTGGTGTACTCGAACGAAGCGGAAAGCCTCGCGAGCGTCGGCTTCCACTCGTACGCGGACGAAACGTCGACGCACATTTCCATTTGGAAGAAGACGAGCTCGGCTGGAATGCTGCTGCACGACACCAGTCTGAGGCAGCACGAAGCGCCCGTAGAGCTGCTAGCGTTCGTCGACTCGAGCCACCAGCTTCTCAGCGTCGATCGGACAGAGACCTTCAACGTCTACTCCAGCGTGATCCGAACGCCGACGTCCGAGCCCTGGGAATGTCTGCAGACGTTCCGGTACTCGCCGCCGCCGGCTTCAACGTGGCAGCTACCGCAGTCGATCTGGAGCCTGTTTGTGGTGCCGGAAACCACAGCCAGCGACCCTGTTCTCGTTACAGCGGGGGCACAAGTCAAGTTCTACGACCACTGCCAAGTAAAACCCCGCGAAGAAGTCTTCTTCGCCTACTACTGCAGCGCTCTGAACGTGGTTCTTGGAGCCACGAGCACCAAGTTACTGCTCTGGAAAGGAGACACGGGAGACCTCTGGAAGACGTACGAGTACGCGGCGATAGTCCTGTCGACGAAGAGTCCGACAGCAGCGAACTCGCAGCTTGGCAACAAGCAGGCGGACGACACGGCGTCCCGAGAGGCTCAAGACCGAGCCATCACCGCAGTGTGCGTGGACGATCGGGAGCGCAAAGTCATCGTGGGCGACGATACGGGGAGCATCAAGGTGCTGAACGCCGTCAATGGGAACGTAATGAAGGAGCTCGACCCGCACACGCATTGTGTGGTGGGCATCTCGTACGTGCTCTACGGCAAGCGCGTCATCTCCATCTCGTCGGACTCGGTTCTGCATATCTGCGATGAGGACAACCCCCAGGGCTTCTACGTGCCCTTCGGAGGTGGCCCCGTCCAGTCGGTGCTGCTGCAGTCGCTTCGGCTGTTGCCGGAGGTGGATGTGGCGTCTGTGGCTCAGGAGAAGGACGAAGACGGTCCGACTCGGACGAATCAAAGCAGTGCTGCCACGTACGTGATCACGAAGAGCACCGGCAACGAGGCGCTGAACCTCGTTGCCGTGCTTGTGGCCAGTCCTCGAGGCGACAGCTTCATCCAGGTGTGGAACTTTGACATGAGTCATTCGCAAGGAACGTGCGTCCTTCCTTCGGGCTGCGGAGAGATCACGTGCATGAACTTCTTTGGCTCGACAACGGACATTGTTGGAGGCACTTCAACGGGCCGAGTGTTTCTCTGGTCTCCGCTGCCTGGCACCACTTCGTACCGCTGTCTCATGGAGTTGGCAGTAGCTGAAGCGGACGAGAGCAAGCCTGGAGCTGCCATCACTGACATCAGTACGCTCTGCGCTCCCGAGACGAGAAACCCCAACGAACAAGGCAACGAGGACCCATCGCCTGTCGAAGCGAAGACGACGCCGTCCAAGAGGCTTCAGATCTTCTCGAGCAGGCCAGCCATCAAGGACCGGCTTCGGCTTGAGCACGAACGCGGCGTGCACGTCTTCGCCAGTGATGAGGCTGGCTTGGTCACGCAGTGGCACGTCCGCCGCTCGTGTCAGCACATCTTGGCTTTCACCAGTCTCCAGACGGCTCGCCCCATGTCAAGACCCTCGTCGGGTACTGGGCGATCAAGGCGAACGCGTGTCGGCGCTGCGGCAGCCGACGTCGAGGCGTTCCAGCACGAAGAAATGGCCATCGGCTTCGACTCGATCGCGGCGCTATATCACCACGCCACCACGAAAAGCTCGGCGAGTTCTGACGACCAAGTTGCCACTGCGTCGGTGCTGGACGTGCGGAAGGCGACGCGTCAGTGGAGAGCGCATTGTGGAGCGGTGCTCTCGCTGGAAGTGGCGACCGAGCCGCTTGCAGTGGTAACGTCGTCCGTGAGCGGCCAGATCAAGCTGTGGAGCGTTGACGGAGAGCCCTACGGCGTTCTGGACCACTTTGCCACTCGACGAGCGCCGCTCACCCACGAATGGACCTTCCCAGTTGACATGGCAACCCGCTGGCAGCAGTGCGAAGCCGAGGCGAAAGAGCTACTGCACAACCCGCCAGGATCCGCTTGGAGACAAGCCTTGAAGCCGCGCGTGTCCGTCCTGCAGGAACGCTTGTCGCTGACAACTCGCGACTTGGCCTTTTCCCACGAACACCCCAGAGCACGGAAGGGGAACGTGAGGCCATCCGAAGCTGGTCGCGCCGTGCGGAACTTCATCCTGGCGCAAACGACCTCCGGAGTCGAGAACAAGCGACTCACACCGTCCGCTTTCAGGTCCATCCAACAGGACACGTCGTCTCTGCGTACGTCTCTCCTCCGCTCCCCATGATTCTCGTTCGTTCACTGAGCTCGTTCCTCTTCTCGCCGACAGATTCCGTCTTGAAAGAGCTTGAGCAGTTCCAGCTGAGCACGGAAGGAAACACCGAGAGCAGCAGCAGTCGAGGAGATCGATGGGCCAAGAAGTACGCCATGGTAACTCTAGCCGACGTCAAGTCGAGCTTCTTCGGTCCTCGCAGTGGCAGTAACACGGTGCACTGCGACCTACCAACAAACCAGCAACGTTCCAGTCAGAAGACATACACTCGAAGCAGCAAACCTGACGCTCTGGCCAAGCAGAAGAAAGAGCTGGTCATCACGTCTGCTCCTTCTCCGGCCGTGAATCGCATGGAGCTCGTCGAGTATCTCTGGCAGGGCACCAAGACGGACTCCAACCAGGAGAAGGAAGCGGCCAGCAAGTACGTTGTAGCTGATCACAAGGAGAGACCGCGGACGCGGGAAGCCTCGGACGGCGTGCTGCACTACCACGTCAAGCTGGCCCACACGTGGCAGCCGTACCAGAAGCGATGATCTGGTTGAAAGACAGCACACCAGAGAGCAGGCAGGCGGGTGAGTACGTGGGTAACTTACATTCATTCGACTTGCCGTCGTAGCGGGAGCTTCTATCGCCTTGCTACGGCCTTGGCTGGTGGGGCTTCCTTGATTCACTGTCTTGCTGACCAAAAAGGCTGCGGACGCTTGATCCTTGCTCGTTCGCGTCTGCTTTCATCGAAGGAAAGAGCTTCATACTGATCGCGCTGGTACGAGGGCGGCTGGAACGTACGCGCCCGATGCCAGCGCATGGGGCAGCGAGGGCACTCAACGCCCACTTGCTGCCTCCTCTTGAAAATGAACCACGCAGAACTGGACTGAGGGGGAAAGGAGGTCTCGGGGGGGGAACACGAAGCGGACGCCTTCAGCGCATGTGGTTCATCACTGCTCGCAGGCCGTACATGAGTCCGGCCTGCTTGCGCGCCTCGGCCACCAGCAGGATGACGTGGCACTTCTCGGACGGGCTGAGGATGCGGTCGAAGTGCGCGAAGTCCTCCTGCTGCACCTTCCAGGGCGTGCACGCCACCTTCTTGAGGAAGATCTTGGTGGGCCGATTCAGGTACGTGGTCACCTGTCGGTAGTCGTAGTCGTCGTGGCAGATGCCGAAGATGCGGTGCACGTAGTACCAGACTGCGTCACGGTACGGGCTCGTGTCCACGCACTCGTCCTTCTGCTGGCCCAAGTAGTCGTACGTGAGCTTGCTCGTCAGGTTGAACAGGTCCTCCAGGATCTGGCCAGCCTCGCCCGGGAAGTACCGCTTCACGAGCGAGAAGCAGTGCTCGTCCCAGCTAAAGTCCTCCGTGTGCAGCACCTCGTACTCCTCCGAGCGCACGTCGAAGTCCGCGTACCGGATGATGCTGCCGCCGCAGAACCGCCACAGCGTGTCTTTCCGCCGGCTGCTCGTGGCGTTAATGCCGTAGTCTGCTTCGTCCACGACGACCTCAAAGCCGTCGTCGGCGGCGTACTCCTCGTCCTCGTCTTCCGCCTCTTCCTCGATCTCTCCCTGCTGTTCCTCGACGACTTCCTCCTCCTCATCCGCCGTGTCGCTGTCCAGTCCGCTGTTCTTCTTGAGTTGCTTGAGCAACATGTCGTCGTCGCGGTCGATCGTGGACAGGTCCACGCTGCTGCAGCTGCTGGCGTCGGCTCCTTCCTGGTTGTCCGCGCCCTCGTTCACGGCGGACTCGGCGTCCAGCGCGTAGCCAAACTGGCCAAAGACGGCGAGATCCACTTCCTCCGCGCAGCCCACGCCGAGTGCGATGCTGGCCATGGAGTGCGCCTGGCACAGCACGATGATGGCGTGCACGAGCTCCGAGACGGACCACGAGTCGTCCTGGTCGGAGCGCAGCAGCTCGGCCACGTGCTCGGCCGTGAGCAGCCACGGGCGGTGAGCCAGCAGCGAGCTGAGCTCGTGCAGACGGAAGAGCTTGGGCGGCACGTAGTCCAGCCCCTTGATCCACTCGGCATCGCCGCCGTTCACCACGAAGTTGTACTGCTGCAGGTCGGCCAGGTAGTGGCAGCGCAGCTCGCTGGCGCCCATGACGGCGATGTAGCTGCGCCACTGCAGCGGCAGCGTGCCGTCGCGCGTCATGGTGGCGGCCAGAGAGCGGTCGAAGAGCTCCAGGTAGCTGCGGTGCCACGCCAGGATCTGATGCAGGTGCGTCACGCGGCCTGTACGCAGGAACGCGTCTTGGAACAGCGCCAGCAGCTCGGCGTCGTCGTCAGCGTCCACGCGCGGCACGGCCTCGCCGGTCTCGGTGTCTTCAGGCTCGTCGCTGTTAGGGAAGAAGTACGAAACGCGCGTCTGACGCGCGCGCAGCTTGCGCGCTTCGGGCAGCTTGTCCTCCACGACGTCCACGATCTCCGTCAGGGCCTCGCGGATGGCGCCGAAGGGCGCGTCCAGTGCGAAGCGCACCGCCGTCGGGTAGAAGTCGGTGACGAGCGTGGCGTCCTCCTGGGCCAGCAGCTCGTGGAGCTCCTCGGAGATGCGCGCGAGCATCTGCTGCTGCACGTCGGCGTCCGAGACCAGCAGCCGCCGGAAGAACACGTCGCGTTTGACGTCCACGCGGCGCGCGGCCTCAGCGAACGACAGCGATTCCTCCATATACCTGCGGAGCAGTTAATTCACTTGAAGTTTGTATGAACGAACGCGCCGGACGATTACTCTCGAAATGCCTTTGGCGCTTGAGGCTCAACTTGTGGAATGGACACACCGCCCATCGGATCGCCGGAGGGCACGTGTACCGTCGCCGCTCTGGAGCGCACGACAGTACACAGCGAATAACCTGCAATATCAGATGTGAGACAAGCCACAGATTAACGTCAACCGCCCTGTCAAAACATTTAATGTGAACAGTCGATGATGAATAATATGATTCCGCGGCAAAACGGTTGCTGTGGCACTCCGCCTTTTTAACCAATGGAAATTGACTATATCAGAGCGCTCGGCCAATCGCCTCTCGCTTTGCAGGCAGAGAGCGGCAAATGAGCCGACCCGTCTGTCTTGCCAAAGTTCGGAGCAGGAACGCCTCTGGCGCCACTGCGAGGTGGCGAAGGCGCCGCCGGCGATGGACAGACTCCCTCGTCGTTGCGGCATTTCCTTGCATTTGCGCGACCACGGCCGCATGCCCGTCGGTTGTTTCTTTCGCTGCCAGCCACGTAACTTTTCTATTGGGCGGGAAAAGATCGGTGGCCCGCCGCTGCCTGATTCGCCGCGCTAGGTACGAGCGTGACGCGCTGCGCGAAGGCGCCCATGCCCCACATGGACCTCGCTGTCTCCAGTGTTCAATTGCAGCAGCTCGCAATGCCGCCGAGCATTGCTCGGCGAGCAACAACAAGAGCCTTGGGCCAACCGAGTAAGTTGGCGACCGACAAAGAAGTGGACGCCGTGTTCGACCAAAGTTCAAGCTCGCACAACGGCGCGCAAGCGACGGGGCTGACTATGCGACATGCGGACTAGACTAGAAGGTCTAGAATCTCTGTGGTAACATACTGAGGGCAAGTGAAGCCTCCAGAAGCGACCTCGAGGCTGCTTGGGCGCCAAACACCGCACGACGAAAGCTTGCAGTAAGCAGTGCTTGCCGAAGCGTGTTGGTGAGTGATCTGCAAGTCTGCAGCGAGCCCCAAAGATGTTGCTGCATGGAACGGGACCAGGCTGACAGCCGCCGTCCAATCCGGTCGATGGGGTGGCAGCGCTTGCAGTCCGCAAGCCAAGCAAAAACAAGCAGCCGTTTAGCGCGGCGAAAATGGTTAGCCCTTTACTAAGGCTTTAGCGCAACGCGCGGCCACCGCTTGCAGCCGCATCCACCCGCACACACGCACGCCTTATCCTTCGTCAGTGCACGAGCACGACGAACTCCGTCGCACAAGCGCATGGACGACCGCACGATGGCGCTCTGACAAGAAGCCGGCGTCAAGCTGACGGATAGATTCTGGAGTTCCTTCCAGGTGACGACAATATTAAAGCTCTCGCCACTTCGGCCGCCAGCTTCAACGTCAAGCACGAGCAGACAGTGTCTGCACGCGGAAGTCCAATTGCCACACGAAAAAACGAAAAAGGCAACTTGCCCCGTCACTAAAGCGGGGATTGGGCGCATCCCCCTTCATATGGCTACACTTCAGATCGCGTCGCTTCGTGCGCAAAGTCTCGGCTGCAACAGCGACAGCACCTCTAGGCTCGAGGCTCTAGCAGTTCGCAGCAGCTACTCAATCGCCCGCCATGGTACTGAACCCCATTGCTCTTGTATCTCGCATGCTAGTCATAAGTCTCACCATTTCTCTTGTGCTGCCGCCTGCAGGGTCCCAAGAAGAAAGCCAAGGCCCCCAAGAAGACCAAGGAGGAGCTTGAAGAGGAGCGCCGCCTGCAGGAAGAAGAAGAGGCTCGACTCCGCGCTGAGGAGGAGCAGCGGGTCGAAGAAGCTCGTCTGAAGCGGGAGGCCGAGGCGGCGCGGCGGCGAGAAGAAAATGCCAAGAACCGCGCCGCCGAGCTGGAGCGGCTCGCGCTCGAGCACGAGGAGGCCAAGCAGGACCTCGAGGCCAAGACAGTGCGGCTCGCTGAGCTGTTGCGCGCACAGAAGGAGGCCAACGACTGGGACAATTACCTGGCCTGTCAGCCGCGGCCCGACGCGCAGGTCGAGGGCGACATGAACTCCTTCTTGAACTCGTGGCAGCTGGACACGGCGACGCTCGCGCTGGACCTGCCCGCCGTGACGGAGGCGTGCGAGAGCGCTACGGAGGTGATAGAGGACCTTGCCTTCGTGTCTGCTAACGCGTGCGCTACCAACGACGACCCGCTACGGGCGCAGTGCGCTCGCTTCATCGCTCGCCTGCAGATGCTCGTTGTCGATAAAGTGGACCTCACCACTGCGCACGTGCTGCAGTTCGCGGACGAGTACGCGGACTTGTCCCCCACGACTCCGGCACCTTCAAACAACAACGTCAATGCCTCTCGTGGTGAGGTGAAGCTAGCAAGCGCGTCGCCGAACACGGGCTGGGTGCAGCTCGGGCTCTGGGTGAACTTGCTCGCCAAAGGCTCGTCGCGTAACAAGCGCGTCGAGTTCTCGGAGCTCGGCGTCAATGTGGATCTGCCAAAGGCTGTCATCACGCAGTCGCTGGCGCTTCGTGTCACGCGCTGGCCGTTCGACGCGCTGTCCTCTCAATCTGAAGGCGGTGGTAGCGATGTGGCACTCGGTGGGGTCTTCTCGCTTGAGTTGCTGGCCGTGCCGTCGCCTCCGAAGCGCGCGCGAGGCTGGGTCATGCGAGAGGTGCCCGACGCAAGCGAACAGCTCAAGCGACTGCATTATCCGCTGGACGGCATGATGGTTTCTGCGGCGCTGCCGATCAAGGCAAGCCTCACGCTGCCCAGAGATGTATTGTTTGCGCCGACCACTGCCGCCTGCGCCGATGCGCCTCGGATCGGTTGGTGGGATGCCGCGCGAATGCGCTGGGAGGAAGAGGGCGTGACGGACGTCGTCTTCCAGGAAGACACCAACTCTGTGAGCTTCAGTACGTTGCGGCTCACGCACTTGGCGCTGCTCGTCCAACGCGATCGCAACTTCCACAAGCGGTCCTGGCGCCTGTGCACGGACACCAGTCCTCGAAATGGTGCTCTCGTCGACGATCTCCACGGGAGCCCTGCGGACAACGAGCTCGGGGACATGCGCGCTCGGCTGACGCTGAGTACGGCCATCTTCCCGCGCGTGCAGTTCGAGATCACGCCAAACGGCGCCAGACTGATTGAGCCAGCACTTCCGCAGCTCGTAGCCTTGCGGAAGGAAGCCATGCCACCAGGTGAGCTGCTAACCAGGCTCGCCCGTGCAGGCATCGACCTCTGTCCACCGCTGGAGTCGGAGCATCAGGACAATGAAGAAGGAAACCACGACGGTGACGACAAGCAACCGTCGACTCGATTCAGCTTCGCGCCGAAGCTCAAGCTGCTCGAGGACCGCGTGATCGACGAGATCGCCAGTGTCGTCGCAGGGTTTGAAGTCACGGACGGCAACGGGAACGCTGAATGGGGCCGTACCAACGGAGCCGCAGCTACACGTTGGCCTGGTGCTATTGGAAACAGCAAGCAGATCGTCTTCGCGGTCAAGGAGATGTCGTGGCCGTACATGACAGACGACCACGACGGCAGGCAACAGCAAGCAGGGGAAGATGAAGGCGCGAACAGCGCCACAAGTGCAGCGAGCGTTTTGATCCTGGCGGAGGTGGACGACGAAGCGAGCGGAGGGCGCGTCAAGTTCAGGCTGGACAGCAAGGGCGAAAGCGACGCCGACAACGTGTCGACAGCCATGACGTCGCGCGAAGTCGACAGCGAAGCAGAAAGCGACAAGGAAGAAGAGGACATCTACGACACGCACGTGCATCTTCGTCGCGCGCTGGATGAAATCTCGTCTCCTGACGCGCGCGACCGAATGGACAATTCGCACGTTCTGTTCGAGCTTACGCTGCAGAAGATGCTGCGTCTGCTTCGGCTGCTTAGCTACTCGCAGCCGCCTCCGTTGCGCGGTCATGGATGCGCCAAGCAAGGCAAAGCAGAAGAAGACGAGAGCGGGGCGTCTTCACCAGCTGCAAACACCTCCGAGTCCTCCGCTGAGCCTGACACCAAGACGCAGGAAGAGCCCCACGACGCGGTTGCTCCCGACAACGCGCCTCAAGAAGGAGGTGAAGTTACTGCAGTGCCAGCGGAGTCCAGCTAAGCACAACTTCCTCTTCATATTGGTATATTGTGGTTACGTACATGAGCATGAGTTAGGCGAAGAGCGACGGGATGCCGAGATGCGCCACGAACTCCGTGTAGCCGCCGATGTACTTGCCGTCCATGAAGATCTGCGGCACAGTTTTAACGGACTGGCCGATGATCTGCTGTAGCGACTGGATGGACACGTCGGTGGGCACGCTCACCTCGTTGAACTCCCATTCGCGCTCGCGGAGGACGGCTTTGGACGCTAGACAGTACTTGCACGTGGGCTTGGTGAACACCGTGATGCCCTTGGCGCGCTTGGTGAGCGCCAGCAGCTCCTGGTCGCGCTCCGAGAGCGCCAGCGGGTCATTGAACTGGATGTCCTCGAGCTTCATGTCGTGCATGTCCAGGTGCAGGCCGCACTCCTGTACCTTGCCGTTGAAGCGGCCAGCGCGGTCGTTGCCCTTGTCCGCGTCCGTGACGGGGCGACTGGAGTGGGCGTCGCCCACGCTCTCGTAGCCCTGCGCCTTGAGCGGGTGGTACTCCAGCTGGTTGGCTGCCATGTACTGGTCCACGTCGGTCTTGCTCCATTGCAAGATGGGGCAGATCTTGAGGCGGCCCTCGTACACGTTGACGAGCTTCATGTGCTGGCGGTGCTGCGTCTGGCCGGCGCGCACGCCCACGAGCAGCGCGGCCGCGTCCAGCTCCTTGAGCGCGCGCTGCATGGGCTCCACTTTGCGCATGAAGCCGTACTGGCGGTGCGCCTCGGGCGTGTCCAGCTCGTACAGCTTGCCGTAGAGCGCCTCCATACGCGCCGGCGTAATGGGCGACTGGTACACGCGCAAGTCCAGGTCCAGCGTCTTGGTCAAGTGTGCAGCGAACTGGTACGTCTCCTTGGGGAGGTAGCCTGTGTCCACCAACAAAACGGGGATGTCTTTGCTCACGCTGCGCGCCAGGTGCAGCATGACGGCCGACTGGATGCCGAAGCTCGAGCTCAGCACGGCGCGCGCGCCGAACGTCTCGAAAGCCCATTGCACGATCTCGGGCGCCGTTTTGCCTGCAAACTGCGCGTTCAACGCGTCGGCGTACTCCTCCAGCGACGCGTAGCGGCTCACGTCGAATACGGGCGCGGTCATGGCTGTATCTCTTCCAGTGTGCCTCTGGTGATGCAGATAGCGGAATGAACCATTGTTGTACTGGCAAAATGATGCCGCAATCGAAAGGGCGCAAGAGGGTAGGGCTACACGACCTGGCCGGATCGCGCTGCGGGATTGGTGAAAATGGACCAATAATGAGCTGGAATAGTGACAGGTCACTTTTCTTCTCGTTCCGTTGATTGGCCATAATTTCGTCGAATACTGGCCAAGATGTAGCCATATCTGCGTCGGATGCCCGCCATGGACGCCAAGGTGTTCAACCTCTACCAGGAGGGCGTCACGCCCGACCACGTGCTGCAGCTGTGCTACCTACGTCGACGTGCGCCGCGGAGTCTGCATCTCGAGCGCATTGAGGACGAGTTCGTGCTGCCGCGCCCCGATATCAAGCTGGCCAGCCTGCTGCCACCTCCAGCCGATCTTTCACTGGAGCAGCTCGTGGGAACTGCCTCTTCACCAACAGATCAGGCCAGCACTAGCTCAGCACCAACTCCTTCAGTAGTCAGTACTACATTGCCTGCCATCCGAGAGAGCGCGAAGATGCACTTCTTGCAGCCGCGGCAAGCGACCCTCGAAGACGTGCGTCAATGGTCTGCCCTGGAAGAGAGCGACTGGCTCCAGCTCCACCACAGTCTGCAGCATCCTAATACGCAAGACGACGACACGACTGGCGTCGCCACAGCGCAAGTGCCATCCGTCGCTGACGTCTGCTGGATGCTGGAGCACTGCAGCAGCGCCGCCTTCGTCAGCTTCGTGTGGGACCACCTGCTCATCGCACTGCTGCAGCGATGCTTGAGCTCCGACACGGCACCGCTCCAGCGGCTTTTCACACTGCTCGTCAGCCGCCCGCCGCTCGCCTCGCTGATCCCCAAGGACTTCCGCGCCAAGTTGCGGGCGCGGAATCTGCGGCAGGTGGACGACGCCTTCGGCGCCCAGGCGGAGCTCGCGCTCGTCGCTCTCTATAGAAGGCAACGCGACGGAGTATAGTAATCCCAAGTGCAAGTTTCCCTGACCATCACTCCTGCTCGTCAAAGTTGAAGTTGCCGCTCCCGCCTTCTCATTCCACAATTTGCCTCGCCAGACGCAGATCTCAGAAAACCCCGAGCATGGAGCGTCTCGGTGTCAGCCTAAGGAATAGCAGCAAGACCAAGGCTTCTGTGGTTCAAAGCAAAGCTCCGGCGAAAGGGAAGTTCAAGCTGCGTACGACGAAGGACCCACTGCCGCTGCTGACGAGTACGGAAACGATGGACAAACGCCCTCGAGTCGTGGCGCCTAATGTGCTCTTGCTCTTGCTCTTGCTCTTGCTATTCCGCTACATGTAGAGAAAGATTCGAGCAGGGAAACGAAGCCAAAGGCCTCGTTCCTCACGTTGGCAGCCCCTGCGAAGAAACAAAGTAAGGATTTTGCGTATTGAATGAGCCTTTCGTTGGACCTGTGCTGATGCTTGAGCCGCTTGCAGGCAAAGCAAAGCCCAGCCTTTTCTCCTCGAACAGCTTCCTGCGACCCACGGTGACGGATGCCCCGTCGAAACAGACCACGAGCTTCAGCTTCATGAAGTTTCAAACTGGGAAAGCTGCTGCTGAGTCATCGGGGAAAGGAGCGCCGCCAGCGTTTGCGAGCACGAAGCCACTGCTAGGAAAGTTTCCTGTTCAAGGCCCGGCGAAGAAAACGCTCTTGACGGCGAGTGAAGCCACGACAAGGACGGGGAAGGATTCGCTGCTCAAGCCTCAAGGGAAAGGGATTCCGCCTTTCAGTTTCCGCGCGGATACAAAGTCGTCCACCGCGAAGAAGCGCAAAGCAGCAGAGTCCTTCACCCTTGAGGAAAAGAGGAACGCGTTCCCCAGCAAGACGACACGCACAACAAGCTTCACGTTGAACTCGACTTGCAACAAGGAGGAGGGGGCGAGGAAACAGCTTATGGCATCTGGTGATCGCGGCAGACCACTCCTCGCTCCCAAAATTGCTAGTTTTGGTGTGAAGACTAACAACGGAGCCGGGCCGACGAAGAGAAGCTTGCTGTTGGCCTCTACGGATTCAGGTCCCTCACTGAAAAGGAGCAAGACGATGACCCAAATCGGTACGTGCCGTGTGATGCAGTTAAGTTAGTCGCCCCATGTTATGACGAAAATCCGTTGTGCTTGGCAGCAGGAGGACAGCGGCGCGAGGACACTATCAGCGGAGCGATCGAGTCGGGGTATGAATTAACCTCGCACGTTGGGCCTGTATTCCAGCATTAATTGTTTGCTTGCTTCCGAGCAGGGCCCCTCGAGATCTTCTCGCTGGCAATGGCGATGGAGTCTTGCCATTTGTGCCGAAACACCCCAGGTCAGCTCGGCCACCCCCGCATTTTGTTGCGGACGCAGCTAAAAGCGTGCAACTGAGTGCTGAGCTTCCTCCGTCTCCTGATTGCGGAGAGCAATGGTACGATCTTACCTTACCATGCAAATTTGTTTTCGTGGTGGTTACGACGTGCTGTTGTGTGCTGGCAGTTCAAGCGGAATCGAGGATGAGCTTGCACTGAAAGAGTTGTGCAGTCTGGTAAATGCTGCACTTCACAATGCCTACCCGACCTGCGCTTCCCTCTCACATCTTCGTTGCTCGTTTAGGATGACGACCAGGAGGACGAATTCCTTGCCAGGGCAGCTGCTATCCAAGATTTCACCGATCGCGTCGGGTTCGAGCAAAATCAAACTCGAAGCCGTCTTCTTGATGCCCATGGTACGCGTCTGTTAAATCTGCTCAACTTTGTTACGTGCTAACACTTTTGCTATCCTGTAGCTGATGTCAGTGAATGTCTGCTTGATGCACTCACCGACCTGATGGTTGAAGAAGGAGGCATCGGAATCGACAAGCTCGCCTTTGACGTGAACATGGATCTCGATGTCGGCGATGCTTTCTTACAAGACGACGAGGCCCAAGCTTTCCAGTAAAGCAAGACTCCGGCCCAAGCGTTCAACTTTGAAGCATTCCTTTTATTTCACAAGCTCCGTCTTCGTACTAACTTCTTCAAACTCCAGAAGTGCACCACTACCAGCAACAAACAAAACAAAGGTACACAATCAGTCACCAGCCAACCACCGCAACGCAGCACCATTTCGTTTCCACACCTTCTTGAACTCTTCGAAGCTGAGCTTGTTGTCTCCGTTCAGATCCGCCTCCTTGAAGCACTGCTCGGCCGTTGTGCTTGCAAGCTCCTCTGGAGTCACTCCCATTTTGGTCTTCGTGCTGTCCGTCGTCTCGTACATGACTTTGAAGATCGACGTCATGTAGTTGATCATCTCCTCTTGTGTGATGTATCCGTCTCCGTTGATGTCGTACAGCTGGAATGCTGCGCGCACTTTATCATCCATGCTCGAGCCGGACAGCACCGAGAGGCCGCTGGCCAGCTCGCCGAAATCGACCGTGTTGCTGTTGTCCGTATCAAACACACGGAAGAGTCGGCGGATCATGGCGTCTGCCTTTTGACGCTCTTCTGGCGAAGCGTGTCCTCCTGCCAGCCGAATAATCTGATCGAAGCACTTCTTGAAGGCCGCAAACGTCAGCTCTCCGGAGGGTGCAGCTTCAGCGAAGATCTCGAGGACGTCGTTGACCTCGTACGTGTCTAGCTTCAGCAGTTGGCGGACTTGCTCCATGTTGGAGCTGTTCACGTTCAGAGCTGAGGCCGAGTTTGGAGACACCAGCGCGTCGCCGTTGGCCCCCATCAAACCGTAAATTTTGTCGGGTGGGAAGCTCACGGGGGGCGTGCTGTCGGTGCTTGTAATGGGACCTTTTCCAGTACCCCACACCGTTTTCCTCGGAGACGCTGGAGCTGGCGAGCCACTGTGCTGGCTGCCGGCTTTACTGTTTTCGCGTGAAAGAGAACCAGCGCTGCGACTCCCACTAGCGTTGCCATTTGCTCTCTCTGCACCTTTTTCTTCAGCCAGAACGCTACCGACATCCGCCACAGGCGCCTCAAAACCCGACGACTTGGAGTACCACGACACGAACTCGTCGAAACTCAGTTTCCCGTCCTCGTTCAGATCGGCTTCCAAGAAGCACTGCTCCGCCGTAATCGCTGCTAGCTCTTCTGGTTGCACGCCCAGCTTCTCATCTGTGCCTGGGCTGGTCTCATACAGCACCTTGAAGACGCTAGCCAGGTAGCGCACCATCTCATCCAGAGAGATGAATCCGTCCTGGTTGAGATCGTAGAGGGAAAAAGCAGCTCGCACCTTCTCCTCCCGAGAACCGCCACAGAGCACCGACAAGCCACTGCTCAACTCGCAGAAATCGACGGTGCCGTTGTGATCCGCGTCAAAGATCACGAATAACCTGTTCAGGATAAGGCGCAAGCGTTCGAGGTTGGCTTCGTCGTTCTTGTACTGTTCGTCCACAAGCTGCTCAAAGCACTCTTCAAACGCCTCACGAGACAGCGTTCCGTCTTCAGCGCAACGGTTCGCAAAGATTTCAAACACTTCGTCCGCCGTGTACTTTTCCAGGTTCGTCATCTGCTTCACCACGTCCAGGTTCACCCACTCCGGAACCCGTTTCGGCTGGCCTTTTTGCTGCTGCTGCTGCTCGCCCAAAACTGCGGGCATCGGCAGATCGCCCACCGTTTTCGGCTGCATATACCACTCGCTAAACTCCTCGAAGGAAAGCTTGCCATCCTTGTCGTGGTCGGCTTCAGCAAACGCCTGCTCTGCCGTGATCTCGCCCAAGTCCTCGGGTGTCACGCCCATGCGGGCCTCGCTGTCGGGATTCACCTCGAAGAGTACCTTAAAAACTGACGTCAGGTAGAGACGCATCTCGCCGAGCGAGATGAACCCGTCATGATTCACGTCGTACAAATTGAACGCTGCGCGTACCTTGTCTGTCTGGCTTCCGCCGCACAGCACAGACAGCCCGCTAGCAAGCTCGTTGAAGTCCACCAGCCCATTCTTGTCCTTGTCGAACAAATCGAAGATGCGGTCAACGAGCAGCTGCAGCCTGTCTTCCGCTTCTTGTGTCGCTGACTCGATCTTGAAGTGCGCGAACGCCTGTCGAAACGTTTCCTTGTCCATCGTACCATCTGCAGACGTGAACTTGGCAAACGTGTTTAACACCTGCTGAGCCGAGAACGAGCCCAAGTTGGTCAAGCGCCGCACCTCGCGCAGGGACAGCCACTCCGGGATGTTGTTCTGGATCAGCCGCTCCATATTGGCGGCGCTGGACCGAGTATACCACTTGCGGAACTCCGAAAAGCTCAAGCGTCCATCGTGATCGACGTCGGCTTCAGCAAACGCCTGCTGGGCAGTACGCAAGCCCAATTCCTCCGGGGATTCTCGATCCATTCGCTGCAGAACACTTGGAGACGCCTCCTTCAGTACTCTGAACACGGACGTCAGGTAACGCGCCATCTCGTCCATCGAGATGTAGCCGTCGGCATTGTAGTCGTATAACGCAAACGCCGCTCGAATCTTTTCCTCTGAGGAGCCACCGCAAAAGACCGACAGTCCGCTCGAGATCTCGCTGAAGTCGACCATGCCATTCTTGTCCACATCGAAGAGTTCAAAGAGACGATTGAGAATTGGGCTGATCCGCTGATACTCCTCGGATTTAATGCCTTGGTTCGTCGAGATGATCTTCCGGAAACAGTCGTCGAACGCCTCTCGTGACACGTAGCCCTGTTCATCTGCGCAATCGGCGAGAGCTTCAAAGACTTCCATTGGCGAAAAGGCCTGGAGGTTTGTAAGTCGCCGGGCTTCCGCCAAGCTAAACAACTGCTCGCCGTTTTTCGCCACTTCGCCGATGCCCCCGGGCTGCTGGTACCAGTGCTGGAACTCCTTGAGCGTCAGCTGTCCATCGTGGTCCTGGTCAGCCTCCGCAAACGCCTGCTGGGCTGTGACTTCTCCCAGTTCTTCCGGGGTCACGCCAAGAGATTGGGTGTCTGGGGACACTTGGAACAGTACACGGAACACAGACGTGAGGTAGCGTGTCATCTCGTCCAACGAGATGAATCCGTCCCCATTGAAGTCAAACAGCGAGAAGGCCGCCTCCACCTTCTGGTCTTTCGTGCCGCCACACAATACAGACAGCCCGCTAGCGAGCTCTCCAAAATCCACAGCTCCGCTGTTGTCCCTATCAAACAGATCAAAGAGCCCATCGATGATTTCTTGAAGCTTCAGCTTGATTTCCGGATCCGAGGCTGTGAATCCTTTTGCTTTCTGCCCATCAATCACCTTCCGAAAGCTTTCGTTGAACGCATCTCGAGACAGCAGCCCGTCCTCGTCCGCTTCACCAGCGAAGATCTCGAATACTTCCTCCGGCTCGTATTGAGCCAGATTCGTGAGCTGCTTAATCTCGTTCAGTGGCATCCAATGAAGTGACGAGTCCACGATGGCGTTCTTGGCCACGGCGCTGCTGATTCCTGCCTGCGCAGGCGAGTTGTACCACGTTAAGAACTCGTCGTAACTCAGTTTGCCGTCGTGGTTGGAATCCGCCTCCAAGAATGCCTGTTCCGCAGTTACCACGCCAAGTTCTTCGGCCGACACGCCGGTTTCCTGCCTCATTTCAGGCTGCACTTCGTACAACACCCTGAAGATGGACGTCAGATAGCGCTTCATCTCGTCCAGAGAAATGAACCCGTCCGCATTGAAGTCGTACAAGCGGAACGCAGCTTTCACTTTGGCGTCGCGTGCACCCTTGCAGAGAACCGACAAGCCACTCGCCAGCTCACTGAAGTCAATCTGCCCGTTACCATCGCGGTCGAACACATCGTAGAGACGATCGGCCACCATCTTCGCGCGCAGTTTCTCAATCTGGGTGCGCGGGTGGGCCATCTCGATGATTTCGAAAAAGCACTTGTCAAACGATTCCCTATTGAGCATCCCGTCCTCATCTGCGTGCTCCGCAAAGCGCTCGAAAACCTCCACCACGTCCAGGTTCCCCAAGTTCGTCAGCTGCCGCACTTCATTCAGATCCAGGGGAGCCACGATATCATTGAAAGACGCTTGCTCTGGCTGCGAGTACCATTTCTGGAACTCGTCAAAAGTAAGTTTTCCGTCATGATTCACGTCGGCAATCTCGAAAATCTCGCTTGCTGTGGCTGCAGCCAGCGTCTCTGCTGAGATGCCTAACTGCTGCTGGCGCGTGGGGTCGAGAGCGTAGAGCAACTTGAACACGGAACCGAGATAGTGTCTCATTTCGTCCTCCGAAATCACACCGTCGCCATTCGTGTCGTACACTTTAAACGCAGCCAGGACCTTTTCATCCCGAGTGGACGCCCCGCAGAGAACCGACAGCCCACTCATAAGCTCGTCAAAGTCGACGATTCCCTTCTGCTCGGTATCGAACGCCGTGAAAAGCCGATCAATCACTTCATGGACACGAGTACTCTCGTCTGCAGACAGCGCCGATGCAGCTCTAGTGCAGATCTGCTTGTAAAAGCATTCGTCAAATATACGACGGGAAACACGCTTGCCCCCGCCAGTTGCCGAAGCAAAGATCCCGGACACGTCATCCAGCGCCATTCCTTCCAGACCAGAGAGCTTCTTCGCCACTTCAATCGAAATAACCCCCGATGCAGTCGTCTCGCTAGAACCCGACGAAGACGAGGCCCCAGGAGCACTCGGAGCGGAGGGTCTACTTCCGTTCGAAGCCTGAACTTGCTGACCATGGACGTGTGGGTTTTGCTGCTCAAACCACACTCGGAACTCATCAAAGCTCAGTTGCCCGTCACGATTGTGATCAAACACTCGAAAGCATTCTTTTGTCGTCGTCTTCGCAAGTTGTTCGGGTGTCATCCCCGTCTTCCTCGGTAGCTCCGGGGACGCCTTAAACATGATCTTGAAGACAGACGTCAGGTACGATGTCATCTCCTCTGGGGAGACGAACCCATCATGGTTGAGGTCATACAGGGTGAACATCGACTTGGCTTTGTCAGATCGACTTCCGCCGCAGAGAATCGACAGGCCAGCGCCAAGCTCCTGTACGTCGACGACTCCGTTCTTATCGGCGTCGAACAGCTCAAAAAGCTCCTTTAGAAGCTGCTGCGTCTTCATCTGCGCGTCGCGACTAGTCTTCCCGTCTTTCGCAAGCAATTTGTTAAAGCATCGAAAGAATACCGGTTGCGATACAGTCCCCTCTCGGTCCGCCGACGCTTGGAAAAACTCGAAAATGTCGTTCACGTCGTAAGCGCCAAGGTTTGTTAACTCCTTCATTTCGTTGAGCACACTTCGAGAAGACAGCGACGATACTCTCGGTGACGAAGCTGCTCCATTCGCGCGTGCAGGAGCTTGTTGCTGCGCTTGCACTGGAATTTGAGGGGTGCCTTGGGTGCTGTACCACTTCGTAAACTCCTCGAAGCTTAGGCGCTCATCCTGATTCGCATCAGCAAGTTTAAATGCATCAGCAGTGGTGATACGAGCCAGTTCTTCAGGGGGAATTCCGTGCAGCTGCTGCGTCGTGGTAGGACAAGTCATGAACATGATCCGGTATACTGACGCCAGATACGTTTCCATTTCATCGCGCGAGATGAATCCATCTTGGTTGATGTCGAACAACGTGAACGCGGCTTTAATCTTCTCCTGCTGAGAGCCACTGCACAAGACCGAAATGCCGCTGGATAGCTCGCAAAAGTCAACAAACCCGTCGTGGTCCACGTCAAACCCATCAAACACGGTTTCCATAATTCCCTGCAGTTGATCTCTTTCCTCGGTGCTCAGCTCGTGATTCGTGCTGGCAGCCTGTTCCTCAACGAGTTCGTCAACGATCGAAAAGAAGGCTTCCCGCGACAAGACGCCGTCTTCGTTCACTTTCGCAGCGATCATTTCAAAAACATCGCTGGGCGCCCGGTCCCGCAGACCTGTGCGCGATGCAACAAAGTCCGATGTGTTGACACTCTGACTAGCAGGGACGCCGGGCTGCGTCCAGGGTCCTGCGGATGGACCCATTGTAGACTGCTGATAGTGGCGCCCGTAAATCCAGTACCAGGAGCGGAACTCTTCAAGCGACAGCTTTCCGTCACTGTTCACATCCGATTCCTCGAAGGCTTGCATCGTCGTGTAGTGCGCAAGCGCTTTCGCGTCAATTCCAATCGATTGCTTTGTCGCCGGCGACGTTTCAAACATAACGTTGAACACGGAAGTCAGATACGTTTCCATCTCGTCCTGGGTAATGTAGCCGTCGCCATCGGTGTCAAAAAGCGAGAAAGCTGCAACCACTTTGTCCTCATTCGACCCACCACACAGCACGGACAGTCCGCTGCTCAGCTCCACAAAGTCCACGGAGTCGCTCTCATCCTCGTCGAACGCATCAAACAGCCGATCCAAAAACTTGGCAACCTCACGGGTCGGCTCCCGGTTCAATCTCTCCAGTATGGCATAGAAGCACCGCTTGAACTCGGCACGCGTGAGCACTTCTTTCTCGCCCCCGTTGCTGGTTGACGAAGCACTGAAGATGGAGAATAGATCCGATGCACTCAGTGCAGACAGTCCTGTAACTTCGCGTAAAGTGGCCAAATCGAGGCCTTCTGGTGCCTGCGCGCCATTCCCCCACTTCTTGCTCTCTCCATTTCTACGCGTTCCAGCCACGAGTTGCGTAGGCCCCGGCTTTGAGTACCATTCCCGGAAAGCCTCGTACGAAAGTTTCCCCTGTTTGTTCAGCGTGGACTCGGCAAAGCACTGACTCGCCGTCACAATGCCCAGCTCGGCTGGGTTAACCCTGGTTCCATACAAAATTCAGTAAGCACGAGTACCACAGAGCGCAAGACAAGCAACACGCACTTGTTCTGCTGGAAAAGCTCGGGCGAGGACTCTCCGATCACGAGGAAGACGGCGGTCAGGTACTTGGTCATCTCTTCCTTCGAGATGAAGCCGTCGCCGTCCATGTCGTAGAGCTCGAACGTGAGCTGGATCTTCTCGTCGCGCTCTCCGCACGCGAAGACCGAGACGCCGCCCAGGAAGTCCGCCACGTCCACGATGTCGCGGCGCTGGCTCTGGCGCTCGAAGATGTTGAAGAGCCTCGTAAACATCTTGCGCGCTTGCGGGTCGTAGCGACCCGACTGCGACAGGATCTTCTCCAGGCAGCGGTGGAACGTGATGCGGTCCAGCGCGCCCGTGGGGCAGGCCTGCGCGAACACGTTGACCAACTGCGGCAGTTCGAAGTCCGTCAGGTCGATCTCCAGCTCCCGGTCCTGTCCAGCGTCCTTAAAGTCCTCCTTCTCCTCTTCCGCACCGCCCACGTCCTCTTCCGCCTCGGAATTCGTCGTCGCGGCCGCGTACTCGCGTCTGTCGGGTGTCCCGCGCTTGCGGCTGTGGTGCGCGCGATGGCGGGGCTTGTGGCTCTTCCTGGGGGCCGCGGGAGCCTCTCCGTCCATGACCAGGTGATACGCAGCGCCCTGGAACAGCTCGGGCGAGCGGCACAGCAGCGACAGCGGGTAGAACACGTGGCTGGAGGCGTGCTGCAGCGCCACGGGTCGCCCGCTGGGCGCCGGGAAGCCCGCGCTCACGCAGCGCAGCAACTCCGGCAGCGGCAAGTCCGCGCACAGCAGCAGCTCAAGCGCCTCGTCGCCAGCTAGCAGCAGTGTGACTACGCTCACACGCGCCGCCGCCTCGAGCGTCATTCTGAGTGATTGTCACTTGCCTTGGCTTGGCTCGGGTCGATTCCGCACTTCTTTTCCTTACTTCACTTTCGCTTCGCCGTTTGGACGAGGAAGGGGAGATCCTGCTCGACTAAGTGCGTTGCACTATTTGAACATTTCACGGTACTTTTGAACTTGGCGCGGGATGGAGCTATTTTAGCGCACTACTGTACTGTTCCCGATATTTTGTCAGGCTACCAGCAGCATTGCTGCAGGCTCGAGCCACGTACCGCGAGCTCCGGTTGGCAAAACACGTGAGCAAGTGCAGCAGCACTGCTGACACCACTGCATGCATGCGAGGTGTCCAGATGGGCAGTTCCGAGTCTCCGAACTTCCATCGACAGCTACCGGTGTTCGACGGCAGTGCCAGCCAAAAGTCTACAGCGCGCTGCTACATGTACCGACGTTACGACCAGCCGATCGCTTTGTCCCAGGCGCAATGCCGGTCCTTCACCAGTCGACGAGCGTACCACCATCTGCCTGCACCAGTCGTCCCAATCCACTCGTCGCTGGCCGCGCGCACCAGCCCGCCGCATTCCCGAACTTCTTGCGTCCTGCAGACAAGCACGTCCGTTCCGTATTTCCATCCCAGACTCTCCAACCATGGGCCTTGCTTACCAGACCATCGGTATGATCGGCTCCTTCGTGATCGCCAGCTCCTTGGTGCCGCAGATGCAAAAGGTATACAAGACGAAGAGCGCCAAGGACATTAGTCTCCGCTTTCAGCTGCTCTACTGCTTCGGTATCGGACTCATTCTGGTCTACGGCTTCGGCGAGAACTTGTGGCCCATATACATCCCCGCATCGGTGGAGGAGTTGGCGGGGCTCGTCATGCTGGCGATGAAGCTCTACTACGACCGCAAAGGAGCCAAGCCCGGCATCTTGGGCGCCAAGGAGGAGAGTCGAGCGCTTGAATTGGGATCGTCACCCCTCACGCGACGGAGCGAGACCAAGTTCACGGGCGTGGTGCAAACGCCCTAAAGCGCTGCCACACGCATCCATGAGCGCCGAAGCAAACGATTATTTATTGGTATTCGAGGAAATAGACGCGTTCGTTTAGACTTGTGCGCTGGTTGTTTCCTTTTAGTGCTTGTGTGTCGGTGTACACTGTACACCGACACTCGAGCACCGTACACTGTACAGCACCGAAGCCAACTGCAAAGAAGTGCGGTATCAATGTTGCACAAAATTGTACCGACACGGTACTGAAGGTTTTTTGGACGCGGAAGAGCCGAGCAAGAGTCTTCCGAAGACCACCACGCTGCAGCAAATCAGCGCATTCAGCCACTGGCCATGGGCAACGCAAGCACTATGGGGCTAGCTTTCAACATCCTCGGGCTGGTGGGCTCATTCATGATCGCCGCGTCGCTCGTGCCTCAGATCGTCAAGGTTTACAAGACCAAGAGCGCCAAAGACCTCAGTCGGTCGTTCCAACTGCTCTACGTGGCCGGCCTGACACTCGTTGCGGTGTACGGGCTCGGCGAGTCGCTGTGCCCATCTGGATTCCCGTCGTCATCGAGCTCACCGGCGGCCTCACGCTGCTGGTGATGAAGTTCATTTACGACGCGCGCGAGAAGACCAACCTCGACCTGGTTTGAAAGTGGACGCTCGGCGTCGTCACCCGTTCCGACGAAGTACAAACTCGCACTGACGCCTAAGTGAGCGCTGGTAGATTAAGTGAAGGTTAAGGCTCACGTGCATGAAGGACCGTCATCGTGTGCTGCAATGGTTTGTGTTGCTTGGCAATGCATTGCATGCTCTGCCTGCAGAAACGATTTCAGATGTGCATCATGACTTGCAGGTTTTTGGCAGTGCCACGACAGACTTCACTTTCGATTTTGCTGCGACCCAAGCGCTGGCATCTGGACACCGCAATGACTGAAGCTTTCAAGATTCTCGGCTTCCTGGGTTCTCTTCTCCTGGCGGCGTCGCTGGTGCCGCAGATGCGGAAGCTGTACAAGACCAAGAGCGCGAAGGACATCAGCCTCTCGTACCAGATCTCGTACGTGGTGGGGCTCGCCATGATCGTCGCGCACGGCTTCGGCCGGTGACTCTGGCCGGTATACGTCCCTGCCACCATTGAGCTCGGCGCTGCGCTCGTGGTGTTTGGCATGAAACTCAACTACGACTGGCAGGACCGCAAGCTGCACGCTAGCAAGGCCGCGGGTGCCAGCCCCGAGGTCGAGGTGGATGTCGCTTCGGCGGTCTCGCGCAGCGACGAGAACGCTCCAAGGACAGAGTGGGAAAGTACACCGGTAGTAGCTCATAATACTGATCACTTCAGCTCACACGCATGTTCGACAAACTCTGTTGCCCCGAAGGAAGAGCGCCAGCGAGCTGTCGTCGACGCTGATCGGCTTCGACCACTCATACAATATCCGAGTGCAACTTACACTGTGCAAGCTTGGGGGTTAAACGCCGATCCGACCTGGTTCTGCTCATTGAGCGCACACATCCGAATCGGAGACGGCGCGCGCAGAGGCATCTTCACCGGCGCCATGACCAACCTCGACACGTTCTTCGACACGCTAGGGCTCGTTGGCTCCTTCCTCGTCTCGGCAGCGCTAGTCCCGCAGATCATCAAGGTCTACCGCTCCAATAATGCGAAAGACATCAGCAAGGCGTTTCAGTCCGTGTTCGTCGTCGGCATCACCTTCATCACCATCTACGGCATGGGCGAGGGCCTGTGGCCCATCTGGATCCCGTCCATGCTCGAGCTACTGGGCGACGTCATCCTGCTCGTCATGAAGCACTACTTCGACTGGTGGGACGCCAAGCGCGACGCGAACGCGCTGCAGGAGGCGCTCGCGGCACTTGCCGCCGAGGAGGCTGTGCCCAGCAGCCCTTCCTGCAGCACATACAAGGTTAACCTCACGCCACGCTAGCTTTAAAGTAGTGCTAGCTCAATAATAAAGCCTTATCGCTGTCATGTGCTTGCTGTGGTTTGCTGGCAGTCTGCAACTTGTAAAATGGGTGTCTCCCATTCGTCCGAAAATGAACGCTAATTTTCAGCCAATCCGCGGTATGGTAGTGGTAAGAGCCATTGGCAGCCAAGAGCGCACGCATCAACCACACGCAGCAGGTATCCGCTGCTCGCCCTCCATCCGCGCTCGCACAGCCCCCCGTCGTCCCTACCGCGGAGATGCCGCCCAAGAAGAAAGCAGGTGGCCCGTCCAAGAAGTCCGTGGAGAAGCTAAAGGAGAAGACTCTGGAGGACAAGACTTTCGGCCTCAAGAACAAGAAGAAGAGCAAGAATGTGCAGAAGTACATCCAGGAGGTGACCAAGCAGGTCAAGGGCGCCAACACGCGCGCCGACCGCATGAAAGATCTAGAGGCCAAAAGGAAAAAGGACGCTAAGGCCGAGCAGGACAACCTCAAGAGCCTCTTTGCGGCCGCCATCAAGCAGCCGAAGGTAAATCCCTCTCGAACGACGCTGCTTCAGCCGTTCACCAGACTCACGTTTTTGGCTGGGTGGTGTTTTTTGTGCAACATGCAGGTTCCTCCCGGAACGGACCCCAAGTCGGTACTCTGTGCCTTCTTCAAGGCTGGCGTGTGCTCGAAGGTAAGTTTTCCTACGTGGTTGTTCAGTTCTAACTGTGCGGAGAGTCTGACGGCGCGTATTATTCTGCGGTGTAGGGAAACCGCTGCAAGTTCTCGCACGACTTGATGGTCGGCAAGAAGGCTGCGAAGATCGACTTGTACACGGACAACCGTGCTGAGAAAGAAGCAGGTGCGGTGGAAGCGTAGCTTATCGTATTTCTACAGAAACTGACGTTGGTGTGTTACATTTGCTGTCAACCAGACCAAATTGACACATGGGACCTGGAGAAGCTGGAAGAGGTGGTCAACGAGAAGCACCACGAGAAGAACGTGAAGCAGACGGAAATCGTGTGCAAGTACTTCTTGGATGCTATCGAAAAGTCGCTTTACGGCTGGTTCTGGGTGTGTCCAAACGGCGGCCCGTCTTGCAAGTGAGTCTCCGGGTGTCTCGGGAGAGTAATTCCCTAGCTGGTTTATGCTGACATGTTTGTGCTTTATCATAGATACCGCCACGCTCTTCCTCCTGGCTACGTGTTCAAGTCCAAGAAGGACCGTGAGCTTGAAAAGAGCAACAAGGTGGTGGAGATTTCCATTGAGGAGATCATTGAGCAGCAGCGCGCCAAGCTTGGACCCAACGGCGGTACCCCAGTCACGGAAGAGACTCTCGCCAAGTGGAAGGCTGTAAAGCTGGCGCACAAGAAGGCTGAGGAGGTGAAGCGTCTGAAGGAGCAAGCCAAGAAGACCGGCGGCCGTGGCCTCAGTACGTATTTGCTGCCTTGTAGGCGCGTGCCTGAGTTATCGAGGAAATTTGCTAACGTGCTGCTGTGGTGCTTTTCACTGCTGCAGTGAGTGGTCGCGCGCTGTTCACATATGATCCGACGCTGTTCCGCGATGACGCGGACGCTGATGACGAGGCATACTCCGTCCACAGTGAGGAGGAGGACGAGGAGGACGAGGATGATGAAGAGGAGAAACATTCTCCGGCCGTTGACGCAGCAGCTGCCGTCATGGACAAGAGCCTGTATCTGCAAGACATGGACGATCTCGACTCATTGAAAAAGTGAGCTCCGGCTTTCACCACCTTGAGGCGACAGCACGAAGAAGACTCGTGCGGCATTCCTGTACGACAGCTCGCTTGCACGAATTGTGGGCTCGCTAGCTCGGATTTTCTGGCGCCGTGTCGAGGACACCCTGCAAGGCACTGGGATGCGTGACTTGCAACTCTTTGTCCTATAGCGGGCTTAGGAGAGGCCTAGAGAGTCACGCTAGGAAGCAAGTAGAGTGGCGGGAAAATATACGTCTGGTTCCGACGGTGCCTCCGGTTCTGCCCATGCCTCGTGGCTCACAGCTACCTATTGATTCATCCTCTCGTCTTCATTGTCGTCGTCCTCGCGCTGCCCATGTGCGTCTTGACTCGCTTCGCCAAAGGTGAGGATCGTCGAGCTCGCGTTCTTCAGACGCCCCACGATGTGCTGCGCTCGCTGCCGAATCAACCCCAGAGTGGGTTAGCCTACAGAACAAGCATCGACAGGCACAAAGTAACAGCGTACCGCTTCCTGCATGTGATGCAACTCGTCCACTCCGGCTTGGAGCGAGGCTGCGTCGTTCTCCAGCTGACTGCACTCGACGTTAAACAGGCTTTCCACTGTTGAAGCAAGGCAGGGAAGGACGCACCGGTGCGCCGTCAGCAGGTGCTTGAGCGTCTTCGTCAGCTGCAAGAGAGCGACATTCACTCAGTTTTCTTCACACTCAAGCAAAGTCCTAAGACACTTGCTCACCTGCTTGGCCATCTCCTTCAAGTCAACCTCGGGCGCTTCCGCTTCGCCCTCCGTGGACGTCTGCTGCTCGTGCTCCTCCTCCTGCGTGTCCTGCATCGGCTGCGACGGTTCCACCTCGACGTCCTCCTCCTGGCTCTCCATCTTGCGCGCCCTCCCTCTCGTCACGGGCATGTCTTCTCTCCTCGTTTTTCCTTTCCCTTGGCGCTACAAACTTCAAGTGAAAGGCAAGTTTCCGCTCGAGTGCGGAATCGGAATGATGGTCACTTCAACCAGCCATCAATGTCGCACGAAGGTCGCTTGAAGAATAAATACCAAATCCGAGTCATCACAAAGGAGCACCACCGCCATGACGCCCCTCACGACGGGCTTGCTGTTGGCACTTATCGTCGTGCTGAGCTTCGCCATCCGTCTCTTCCCGGTCGTCATCTGGGGAAGTGTACGTCTTCTATCTCCCTTCTCCCCTCTATCCCCACACTCAGCGCTCTAACTGCTCCCTCCGCCCGTCAGGTCATCCACGAGTTCGACCCGCAGTTTAACTTCCGCGTGACCAAGCTCCTGGCCCAGCACGGCGTCTACGAACTGCTGGACTGGTTCGACGACCGCGCATGGTACCCGCTGGGCCGCATCGTGGGCACGACCGTGTATCCTGGGCTCATGACGGGCGCCGCGGCGCTGCAGTGGCTACTGACACTGATGTTGCGGCTGCCCATCTCAATCCGCGACGCCTGCGTCTTCCTGGCCCCAACGTTCGCGGCATTCGCCTGCGTGGCGCAGTTCCTGCTGACGCGGGAGGTTGCGGGCAACACGGCGACGGCGCTGCTGTCGGCGATGCTGCTGAGCGTCTCGCCCGCCTACATCTCGCGCTCGACGGCGGGCTCCTTCGACAATGAGGGCATCGCCATCTTCCTGCTCATCTTCACCTTCTACCTCTGGGTGAAGGCGGTGAACACGGGGGCCATGTTCTGGGCGGCTTTGAGCGCAGTTTCCTACTTCGCCATGGCGCTGTCCTGGGGAGGCTACGTGTTTATCATCAACATCATCCCGATCCACGTGCTGGCGTTGCTGCTCTCGGGGCGGTACTCGGCCAAGGTTTACGTGTCGTACTCGACGTTTTACCCGCTGGCGACGCTGGGCGCGATGCAGGTGCCGTTCATCGGCTTCAACGCGATTCTCAAGGGTGAAAGCGCAGGTTCCCACGGAGTGTTTGTGCTTCTCCAAGGTCAGTGAGACGTACTTCATTTATTGTACGACACGTGGCTGATAGATTGGGTTGATGGTGTATTCAGCGTTTGCGTTCATGCAGTGGGTGTCCACCCAGCTGCCAAGAGATCAGTTCATGCGACTTCTTCGAGCGTGCTTGAGTGCTGGTGCAGCTATCGTCGGCAGCGGTTTGCTGCTTGCTTTCTTGCTGGGAAAGCTCCAGTGGAGCGGTCGAAGTTTAACGCTGCTGGACCCGACATACGCGTCCAAGTACATCCCGATCATTGCGTCAGTTGGGGAGCACCAACCGACTGTGTGGTCGGCGTACTACTTCTCTCTTGGACCGGCGATGCTTTTCATTCCTCTGGGGGTCTACTATTCCTTCCAGAAGCTGGACGCTGCTTCCCTATTTATGATCGTCTACAGCACGTTCGCGTTCTACTTCTCGGGTATCATGGTGCGACTGCTGCTCACGTTAGCGCCAGTCGCGTGCTATCTGTCGGCAGTAGGGGCTTCTGGTTTCATGCATAAGATCGTGGCTATCACGCGAAGCAAACCAACCGCTGAAACCCCCGAAGCCGATAAGGAGGGAGAGAACAACAGAGTGGCGGCGCAAGATGAAGAGCAACAAGATCCAACCAAGTCGCACGTTGGTGAAATGTTTTCGGCTATTGGGGCGAAGTTGAGGTTCCAAGCCGATACGGAAAGTGAAAAGCAAAGAGCTCCAAGGCCGCTTCAGCTGCTCGTTTTCGCTTGTGGGGTACGTGTGCTTGCTCTGACTATGAAACATTGGACGCTGTCACTAACTACTTGTCGTTTCTTTGGTTCAGCTACTCCTCGTTATTCACGCTCGACATTCAACCAAGATCGCCAAGAAGGTGTACTCCTCCACGTCGCTTGTGTTTGAGAAGATGAACATGACGACGAAAGTGAAGGAATTGCATGACGACTACCGCGAAGCATTTGCGTGGCTGCGACAGAACACCGCTGAGGATGCCAAAATCCTGAGCTGGTGGGACTACGGATACCAGATCACGACGCTGGCAAACCGCACGGTGCTTGTTGACAACAACACGTGGAATAACACGCATATTGCGACCGTCGGGCGTGTACTCGCCTCACGCGAAGAAGATGCTTTGCCGATTTTACGCAGTCTGGACGTGGACTACGTGTTCCTGCTGTTTGGCGGAAACGTCGGCATGCCTGGTGATGATCTCGACAAGTTGCCGTGGATCGTCAAGATCTCGGAGGGCGTGTTTCCTGACGATGTGATCGAGTCCGAGTTCCAAGTGAACGGGCGATACGTTTTCAATGAGAACGCCACGCTCGCGGTGACGGAGAGCGTCCTGTACAAGCTCAGCTACTTCGAGTTCAACAAAGTGCAGAGCGCGCCAGCTGAGGAGGACGAGGAGCCGGTCTTTGGTTGGGATATGAACCGCCGGTGTAGAATCCCAGAGCGCGACATTGACCTCCGCCATTTCGAGCACGTGTTCACGTCCGACGCGTGGATGGTGCGGATTTACCGGGTCAAGTCGCGGTAGACTGTCGAGTTTGATACAATGCAGAAAATGACTTGCGTGTGACTCAGCTCATGGATAAAAGAAGGAAACGCGCCGCTCGAACGGCAAACACCGACGGAATGAACACTATGAGCTAAGGGTTAAAAATTAAACAAAGGAACAAGCCAGTCCAGAGGCGCCGAGAAGAACGAGAACGACCGGTGCCCCGCTCCGTCTCGATCATCCCCGGGACCACCTCACTCACTCACTCCTGACCCAACCAAACCAAATCTACCATCTCTGTCGTTCCTCGCCCCCAAGCTGCACAACGCAAGACATCCACCCGGTCTTCCCTTCTCGTCCCCGTCATTCACTGCGTCAGACCTCGCCGGCTGTCTGTCGTCTTCCCGAGAAAAAGCTCAAAACACTTCGATCCGTGCTGCTGAGTCGCCACCCAACTCGCTCACACTACGTAGTACTCGACTGGGTTGGAAGGCGGTAGCAGCTTCCATTGCTGCTCACGGAGACGCCATTGCGTAGTGTCGTTGGGCTCGGTGGACTGGAGTTATGACATCGCCTGCAGCTGCACCCTCGCATCGTTGAGCATTTGAACGATCGAGTCGCTGTTGGGGCGAAGCGCCGGATCGAACTGAAGGCAAGCGCGGGCAATACGCAGCATGACGTCGGGGCAGTCGGGCGCGAAGCTTGGCCGTAACTCGCCCTTGGCCACCTTGATGACGATGGCCATGTCGGGCGCACCACCGGCACCCGTCTTGCTGCTCTTCTCCTCGAACGGGATCTCGCGCGTGTCCAGCTCGCTCAGCACCACGCCGAACGAGTACACGTCGGCCTGCTCGCTGTAGTTGTCGCCCAGCATGACCTCGGGCGCCGTCCAGCGCACCGTGCCGACGCCGGCCGTGAGCGTCTCCTCGTACGTGCGGTTCCGGCTGAGGCCAAAGTCGCTGAGCTTGGCCACCATGCTCGAGTTGAGCAGCACGTTGCGCGACTTGAGGTCGCGGTGGATGATCTTGGGCGTGCGCGAGTGCATGTAGGCCAGCGCCTCGGCGATGTCGATGGCGATCGAGATCTTCTCCTTCTTCCAGCTCAGCTCGATCTTGAGGGTCTCGAGCAGCGTGCGCACGTCGCCTCCGTCCATGTACTCGGACACGCCGCCCAGGTCCTTCTTGTTGGTCCACGTGCAGCCGATGAAGCGCACGATCTTGGGGTGCGACAGCTTGGACATGGTCTCGATCTCACGGGAGAACGACACGGCCTCGTCCTCGCCGTCGATCATGCGCTTGACGGCCACGGGCTGGCCGTGATAGTGGCCCAGCCACACGACGCCGAACGCGCCGCTCGAGACCTTGCGCGTGAGCAGCACCTCGCTCTCGTCCAGCCGGAACTTGACCAGCTCCGGGAAGCAGGCGTCCGAGTCGCCGCGGTTGCCGCCGTTGGGGCCCATGGAGGAGCCGAAGTTGTTGCGGCCGTTGCGCGGGTTGGAGGGCGCGGGGGCGGGCGGGCGACGGCCGCCGTTCTGGTTCTGGTGGCCCGAGAAGCCGCCGTTGTTCACGTTGACCGTCAGGTCCGAGTAGTTGGGCTCGTTGTAGCGGCCCGTCTGGGGCCCCGACGGGTAGTTCTTGGGCTTGCTGTTCATGCACCCCATGGTGGTTTCGAGCTGTAGCACAGAGAGGTTAGGAAGAGGGCCTGGCGGTGCGAGGTGTCGCTCGAGGAAATGGGAACTGCGACTGGGTCGGTAACCTGCCGAACTGGCTCCGCTAGTGTAGGCGGGCAAAGGGTACATTTTCTGCCCAAAAGCCTCTAGGAATGGATAAATTACGTGCGATGTCTGGACATCGTGTTACTGATACATTCGTTATAGCAGGTCTAACGGACTTGGGAGACACAAACGTATGTGACTAGCCTATGGTACAAAAATGCTACCGTGCGGTGCGTACTTGGTTTCGCAACATCGACTTTGAGAGAAGGTCGCGCGATTCTCGCACCTCTATGCTTGACATCCTCCGCGGATTTTGTAGCGTGTGCCGCGGGTAAGCGATGCAGGTAAGCAAGCCCCATGTGGCGTTGGTCTCCGCCAGCCACTCGTGAGCAATGCACTTGGTGGCCCCTCTCTGCCGCTCGCTCGGTGTGTAACGATTGCACTGCACCAACGCCGTTTTTGCTGCCTCGGGGCATTGTTGAGCTCATTGCGCAAAGCTCAACGCTCGCATGGAAGCGAATGCCATGAAGCAGCCATCCTTGCTACATGCACATTACAACACATGTAAGGGGCACAATGGCCGCGCAAGTAGAGGCGCTGTTGGCCCAACAGTGTTGGGCCTTCCGTCGTCATGTCAGCGGGTTTCCCGAGGGACCTTCAACTTGGGCTTTGATTTGTGCTCCGCTACCGTCTCGTGCAAACTGGCCCCAAAAAAGCCTGGGGTCTTGTCTTGACTGCTGTAGCCCGGTGGTCTCGTCACTGACAGCGCTCAGGATTTGATGGTGCAGCGGATTCTTTGCTGCAGTGCTATGCCTCGAAAGTTGAGAACCACCACCGATCCGGCTGTGCTTTGCTGTCCGGATTTGGGTTGCGCTTGACCAGGCACAGCAACGCCTTCCGGTCAACCGGATCGATTTCCTCCAACTCGACGAACGCTGCGCGTTTGAAACGGCGACGAGAGACCAACTGAAGGGTTAAGTCATAACGGCGGCCTTGCCGATCGCATGCTCAAAAGTACATGTTCGCTGAGGTGATCGCCTGGTACCTTAGTTCGTGACACCCCGTGAGCAGAAGCTCCAAAGCTTCTCTTCATCCACTCCGAGGGCAGCAACACCGTCGTGGAGATCGTGAACGTTGCCTGCTGGCTCCGAGGTCTGGATGTTGCTAACCAGGGCGACAATACCGGAGCTTCCGCCCAGGCAATTCGCAATTGCGAATTTGCAGCAGGATCGAAAGTGTCAGGCATGGCGCTGATGGCGCGGAACCGCATATCTTCAACTAAAACTAAGGAAAACTATCGTCTAACGCGGCGGAGCTCGATCGCTCGATGCCTGGAAACCGGCGAGCTCACTTCGTGAACCGACGCGTCTTGCGCAGGTCCACTTGACTGGCAAGTAGGTTTTGGTCCGCAACGGCCCCGGCACCACCGCCACAGAGAGCGCAGCACCGCGAGCACACTTCAACTCTCGCGGACAGGGATCCCTTCAACATGGGCGGACTCGGTACCATCACTCGAAGCAGCAGCCAGCGCAAGGGCAAAATGCAGGCTCTGCAGATGATGTACTTCCTGGAAGGCGGGCTGCTCATGGCGAATAACTTGCTACAGACCGATGCGTGGGTCGACGACGAGATGCGGACGCACTGCAGCATGTGCGTACAGCAGTTCTTGCCCTTTCGACGACGACATCACTGCCGGACGTGCGGCGAGGTGGTGTGCGGAGGCTGCTCCAGCCAGCGGGCTGTTCGACTCACAGACATGAACGTGGAGTGCGCGACTCGAGTGTGCACGTACTGCGTTATCCGCGCCACAGACGCTTCCATTAAGGCGAACGACGACGCTATACGGGAGACGCAGCTAGATCACGGCCGACTGTCCACCGTTTCAGTGCTGAGTCTCGCTTCACCGGCCGTCAGACGCAACAAGCAGCTAACGTTGCTGAGCGCGGAATCGGAGCTCACCAGGGGCAGCATCGTGCAGCTGTGGCCCCAACCGGTGCCCCCGAACGAGACTGCGCGGCTCCAGGTGGCTCGACACTCCACCATTCGCTCGGCGGAAAGCGACCCGACCATGAACCTGCTCGTGAACATCGTGGCGCGGACACTGGAGTGTCCTGCTGCATTCATCGGCATCATGGACGACGCCTCGCTGTGGATCAAAGCCAGCGTAGGCTTGGACGATCGCATCACTCACATCCCGCGTGAAGGCTGCATGTGCGCCCACACGGTCGTACAGGACAGGACGATGATCATCGACGACACCACAGCAGATAAGCACTTCCATGCAGAAGAGCAGGCCGTGGGGAACAACTCGATGCGCTACTATGCTGGGGCGCCAGTTCGCGTCCGAGGTCACGGCATCGGTGTGGTTTGTGCTCTCGACGCAGAGCCTCACGTGAGCACCACGGACGCCATGAAGTCCACGCTGGAAGCGGTGGCCAACATCGTCTCCGAGGTGTTAGAACAGCGCATCGCGTCGGCTGGAACGACGACTTCTCCGGCAGGCAGCGCCGGTCTCTCTTGCTACGTACGGCCGCAAACAACCCACACCGACGTGGATCTACATGCGTCTCTGCACGGATTGAACGTGTTTCCTCGGTCACAACAACCTACGGCGATCGGCCATAACACAGCGCAGACGTCGTTGTACTTGCCACCGCAATATGCCAGCAAGATCACCGCTGCTGTGGACTACTTCCATCAATTGCAAAGAAGCGTCTGGGCAGAGCAAAGCTCTGAGTCCGACAGTGGCGGCATTCGAACGTTTGAGCTCTTCAAACAGGACGAGCCGTTCACGAGGAGTGTCGTGAAAGTTACCGGGACCTGCCGGAGCGTCGTAGCCCAGCTCTTGGACTACGAGGACGCGCTTCTGTACCAGCAGTTCTTCTCTCACGTGTCAAGGCGATGCGAGCTAAACGGCCACACTTGGACGGACAGTGTCAGTCTTCATCCAAGCTTTGGCGCTGGCGAGTATGACAACTTGAGCGTACTCACACATCAAAGAGAGTACCCGGACGGCAGCAATGTGGTAGTAGCTGTCGCTCGCAACGCACCCGAGCAGGACAACAGGAGCGGCCTGCTCATCGGCTGGTTTGTAGCTCCGTGCGACGGTTTAAACACCGTCAACGTATCGTGCATCACCGCGCAGACGTTCGAGAACCAAGCGCACGAGCGGAATCTCAGCCTCGACTTGCTCCGACGCCTCAACCAGAAGATCGCCATGGCCCGCTTCTTCCATCTACCCAGCGACGACGCTCCAACGTCCGTCAAGCCGTCGACGCTGCAGATGCATCTCTGCCCCGCCCTTCGCGACAACCAGAGAAGTGAAAACAGCGAGGATGACGACCTGAACGGTTCGGACACCAATGACCGGGACAGCACAATGGTTAACACCAGTGGAAGCGCCCGGACTACCAGCATTGGCAGAGCAACAGAGAGCAGCGTTGAAGCGGCCCCAGAGAGCAACCGTTCGGCGCTGGTGGCAATCCACCAGACCGAGCAGGTTTCCGAACTAAACCAGAACGAGCAGATGCTGCTGGATCTGCTGGACAAGACCATCAGCACGCAGGAGATCCTAGCGCAACGGCAGCACGAGATGGCAGGCGTCATCAACCTGCACGGCAGCCAGCTGCAGCGCATCTCGTCGGCGCTCGAGCGCGTCGAGTCTCTGCTGTTCGACAAGGACGGAAAGCCCCTGAAGCGGCTGGCGAGGAAGCCCAAGCAAGCGCCCAGCACGTAGCGTGTGTATTCTCCCAAGTCAATCAAGTATATTCGACGACTCGCTCCATGTGACGAGGCAGACCACTTCAACTTGTCAAAAAAGCACTTAAGCGTTACTTCCAAGTCCTGGCTTACTTCAGTGTTACTTTGCAACACTCCATCCAACATGTTGGTGCGGCGTCGCGGATGGCTCTGCGCGCGGCTTCACGGCGGCCTCCTCCGACCTGTTCAAGCGCTTCTACGCAACACATCATCTTCCTCTGTGTCTGTTCTATCTGCAGCAACAAATGGAGCCTCCGAGGACCCTTCTAGGCCTCAGCATCCTGGATCCTTCGAGGCCCTAGCTTGCACTTTCTCCGCCATTGAGGTGAGTTTTTAACCGCCTTCCGGCGTATTTCAGCTTTCTAAGACGTGATTCGTCTACTGCAGGAGGTGAAAAACTCGCGTGCGACTAGTGTACAGCTTCTGGCCGACGGATATCGTCAATTACTGACCCTCCCGACATCTCGGGAGCTGGCGAGCGCCCTGTATCTCACGGCGTCGCAATTGGCACCGCCCTATGAAGGCGTTGAGCTTCGTTTCAGTGTCAAGAGCTTTGCGAGGTTCTTGAAGCAGTTGGAGGTGCAGCAAGACGGGGATTTGGACCCCTCGCAGACGCTGGAGAAGCTGCTGGCAACGTATCCGGACTACGGCCAGGCGACGCAGGCGCTGCTGGACAGTGGACGCATTGTTGTCCCCGATACGGAGGAGAGAAACGAGTCTTTAAGTATTCAAGCGGTTCACGAGCAGTTGATGGCGATTGCGAAGGATGAAGGCGTTGGCGGCGTGGCCAGGAAGCAGCAACTTGCGCTGAAACTGCTGCAGCAATGCAGGTAGGTCGCTGGAAGAGCGGGCAGCGGGCTGGCGTTAAGTACCGGCAAGTGTTGACGTTATTATTTGCTGCTGTTGTGTTTGCAGATGCTCAGAGGAACGCGTCTTCCTTGTTCGAATGCTAGCGGTATGTACGCTTAGCTCGCTTTGGGTTAGACGAACTCTAACCTGACGTGTGTGCTCTTGCGTCCGATAGCATCAAAACCTACGCATTGGAATGGGTGAAAAGTCGATCCTCTCAGCGCTTGCAATGGCCAGTACACCGTTAACGGATGGAGAAGAGGCTACGACTGAAACTCAAGAGAAGGACTGGGTGGATCGCGTCAGGCTGGCCTACGCACAACACCCCAATTACCGCGTACTGACCGAGCTCGTGCACTCCAGCCAGCACGAACCGGACATTACCCGAAGAGTCCAGTGGATGCACGACAAAGCTCGTCCTGAAGTGGGCGTTCCAGTCTTGACCATGTCTGCCTACCCAGTGTCCAGTGTTGCGGCGGTGCTCGATCGAGTGGACAAGACGGCAAGTCGCACAGCTACGTGCGAGTTCAAATACGATGGCGCTCGCGTTCAGGTGCACTTGTCCTTGCCGGAGTCTAACGAGCATTCATTCTCCGTGCGTCGGATATTCAGTCGCAATATGGAGGACGTGACGGAAAGGTATTCGTCGCTTCTCGACGTCATGCAGAGGCGCATAGCAGCTCGAAAGTCACAGGGCTCGTCGTCGGTATCGTCCCTGATAGTGGAGGGCGAAGTGGTGGCTCTGGATCGCGAGACGGGCACGTTTCGCCCTTTTCAAGTGCTGCAGACGAAAAGCACGACGGAGTTTTGTCTCTTCCTCTTCGATCTCCTCGCTGTCGACGGCACCAACCTCCTTCAGGTAAGGAAGACTGGATGTTGAGTTCGTTGTACCATTTGCTGAGGCTTCTGTTGCTGCTGGAAAATGATGAAATGATACAGAAAACCTTGCGGGAGCGGCGCCGCTTGTTGCACGATCTCCTTGAAGAAGAGGCCGGATATGTGGAGTTTGTCAAGCACATGGACATCAGCGTGACTGATGCACCAGGCGACGCAGCCGTCGTGCGGGAGTTCTTGGACAAATCAGTGGCCAGTGGCTGCGAAGGCCTGATGATCAAGCTCCTAGACGACCAAGAGGCCGAGTACAAAGCTGGGCGGCGCTCGTATTCGTGGATGAAGCTCAAGCACGACTACATCACGGACGAGTCGACCGAGTCGTCGGCAGAGAAGCTCTCCAGTGGCAACGGCACTTTCCTGGCCGACACGTTGGATCTGGTTCCGATCGGCGCTTTTCACGGCAAAGGCCGACGCGCAGGAGTGTTCGGGTCCTTCTTGATGGCTTCGTACAACTCCACCACGGGCAAATTTGAGACGATCGGGAAGGTTGGCACAGGCTTCTCGGACGCTCAGCTGTCGGAGGTGGCGACGCGTCTTGAGAAACACGTTCTGCCCGAGACGGATGAGGTGCCGGCGCAGTTCCAGTCCCACGCGATTCGAAGCCGCCGTCCTGACGTGTGGCTCTCGCCCGAAGAAGTCTGGGAGATCAAAGCGACGCAACTGACAGAGTCCCCGTCGTACACGTGCGGCGCTGGGACGACCATGGACGTTGATGGCGGTGCTACAGCTCGAAAGGGACTGGCGCTTCGCTTCCCGCGCTTCGTTCGGTACCGACCTGACAAAAAACCTTTGCAAGCGACGGAAAGCGCGCAAGTTGTCGAGCTCTTTGAGCAGCAACAGCAACAGATTCCCAACTAGGCCAAGACACGAGAAGAAAAGCAATGGTACTCGTTCTGTCAGGTCTTTGCTTGCTATTGTCAGGTTTCAACAATGTCAACTGGACATTTCTTCCAGCTAAGGCAGCTCTACATAACTCTAGGCGGCTTCTAAGCACTCCCGTTGGCCTCGGTCTGGATGGGCGTGTACTCCGTCTGGCGTCTGTAGCGCGCGAGGAGGGTCGCAGCGATGACCAGCACGGCAAAGAGACCAGCGATGCCCAGGCACCACATCAGGATCAAGTTGCCAATGGGCGTCACCAGAGCTTTCTGACGCACGACGCTTGTGGGTCTGGGACCCGCCAGGAGGTGCGCCGCGCCACCGAAATCGCACGTGGCGCCCTCCTCTCTGTGCGTGTGCCAGTACTCGTTGAACGCCCAGTCGCACCGCTCTTCCAGCGTCTTGAAGCGCGTGCTGAGCCCCGTGCAGTCCACCTTCTTGTCCGCGTTGCCACAGGCGAAGTCCAGGCCGATCACCAGATCGTCGTGCAGCACGCCGCGCTTGGCCGCACACTTGAACGAGCCCTTGTCCTCCGCGCGGCAGGCCGAGAACACGGCGTCTTCTCTGCGGTAGCTAGACACGTTCTTGGGGAACGCGCCCCTGCGCACGAGGTCGAGGAAGTTCCAGCGCGAGCCGAACTCCGTCTTGAAGTTCCAGAAGTACCAGCCGTGGCCCACGGCGAACGCGTTGAGCTTCTTCAGCGCCAAGTTGCGTGCGAAGTCGCGCTCGTCCTGCTCCGTCTGCTGGCCGAACGTTGTGTTGCTCGTGATGGGGCACTTGCCGAAGGACGGCCCGGACTGGCCCGTGCCGTACGGGCCCTGGATCGGCTTGGTGACATCGAGCGGCGTGCCAGGGAAGCCCCGACCCAGGTAGGTGCTGTACACTGGGCACGGCGTCATGCGACACTGCACCTTTGGGAAGCCAGGCAGGTTGTCGTTGAAGCCGTTGAGCCACATGGCGCAGTTGTCCGTGCCGAGCGACCACTCGCCCACGATCACGGGCATGCGTTCATTCTCCATGTCTGCGATGGTGAACTTCTGCTGGCAGGCGTTGGCGAAGAAGTCGGCCTTGGTGCCGGGCGTGTTCCAGGCCTGGTAGATGTGCGTGTCCAGCGCGATATCAGGACAGCCTTTCATGAACTGGGACCAGTACTGCACACCGAAGCGGAACGAGTCGTGCAGCACGAACTTCCAGTGCGGAGCGCGCGCCTTGACGCGCTTGTACGACCGCCAATAGTATTCTTTCAGCAGATCGATCGGCGTGAGTTCCCAGGGCTCGTTCACCGGCTCCAGACCGACGATGGCCGGGTGCTCGGCGTACCGATCCACGAGCGTCTTGACCGTGTGCAGCGAGTGGTTGAGGTTGTCGTAGTTGAGCGAGTTGTACGAGTTGTTGCTGAGGTTGAAGTCCCCGGCCCAGCCGGCCGAACGCAGCGGCCAGTGCTCGAACGTCGTGGTGCCGATGGGCTGCGTGCTGCCGATGGACGTCCACTTGACGCCGGCCGACCTGCCGCTGTTGTCGAAGCCGTTCTGCGAGCCAATGAGCCCGTGGATGTCCAGCAAGAGCTCGATATTGTACTGCGCGGCCAGGTCGGCCACGCGGTCCAGCTCCGTGACGGCGCCGTCCGTGCAGCCAACGTAGGGCTCGTACGGGTTGAACATCCAGTCTCCGACCGGTACACGGAGCGAGTTGACTCCCGCCTCGGCCAGTTCCTTGATGTCTGCTTCCGTGACCCACGTGGCATAGTGGATTCGGAGCTGGCGGTTGGCTTCCTCCTTGCCTAGCGCCGTGCAGAAGGTGTACGTGTCCATGGCCGTCTTCTCGGGAGCTTTGTCCCCGTAGCGAGCTTGCGTGTTCAGGAACTGGTAGAAGAGCGAGGGCGTGATCCACGGCTCCAGCACCAGCCAGCCGCCCAGGTTGGCACCGCGCACTTGGCGGTTGAAGGGCGTGGCGTGACGGTCACTGGAGCACGTCATGTTGTCGTCGTTGGGTCGGAAGCTCTCGAAGAAGTCCGTGTGGTTGGCAGTGGCTTGGACGAAGGCCTCGGCCTCGTTCTCCCAGAGCCACTTGGCGTCCAGGGCGGAGGCATTTGCGGGAGCGACTGCCAGGACGGCGGCCAGCAGCACAGACAGGAGCTTCATGGCGAGGATGAATCCCTTGGATGTGGGCCTTGGACGTCAGATCACGAACTGACGAATTGACGCATGATTTGCGGTACTGACAGGATCTGTGTGCTAGGACGGAGTTTTCGACAATGATTTGCGGTATTGACAGGATCTGTGTGCTGGGTCGACAAGAGCTTCAATGCGCTTGAGTTCGGGGATCGGGAGCTGCAACAACCAGAGATCTTGACGGGTGTCGTCGATCAAGCTTACGTGCTTTATGGTCATCACTGCCGTTTCCCGTAGGCAACACGTAGCAATTCTAATTCCCGCACTCTCCCGACTCGATGGGTGCTCGCTTGAACCCACGGAAGTTCCAGGTTATGTTGGCGTGGACTGGGTTGCGCTGGACTTGCCGTCCATGGAGGGTTCCGTGGAGACGATGCGGTGCAGCAGAGGGAGCTCTGCCGCAAGAAGAAACCCTGCATCGACTGCGACAGCCTCGCCGAGCACCACAGAACTTTGTCGTGATGAAATGGGTCCTGATTCGTGGCTCCATTGTCGGGATCTGTTTCTCATATTCGTCCTGCTGCTAGAGCAGGGGGGTTCTTCCATTCTAGTTTGTACCAGCCTCTTGCGTACACCAATGCCTTCCAGCGCTCAACTCGTCCAATGGCCTCTTCGGGCTGGCGCTCCGTACTCCTTTACAGCTGGCCTTGCTGGCCCGAGTTTGGTGTTGGAAAGCGGGGAGTAGTTTGCCAGTGCGCAGATCAGACGTTCAATAGTGAGAAAAATATAACACCCGTTTACTCGAGAAAGGGCAGTCCAAATCAAAAAATAGAAGAGTATCACCAGATCCTGTTCACGTGAGGAAGTTGAATGAAAGGGCTCAAACACAGTATCGAACTATGATCTCATTTTGTCTGTATGTATTGTGCCTTTCACTCGTTTTGGCAAAAATCAGGGGAGTACGCTGCTACCACAGAAAGTAGCGTCCATATTTGGTATTTCTTCGGTGATTTTAGGTATATTTTCTGTATGTACTACTCCGTCTCAAAATTGAAGTCCCATCCCACTCTTTTATTAGTCTTAGAATTGATGTCGCCAAACTGTATTTGACTTAACTATGCTGGGAGGCCTGTGCGTTGTAGTGACGCGACACAATTGCAGCTGTTTCGGGCGAGCATGGAAGGCTCACGGGCAGTCGTCCCTCCCGCTCGAGCTTGGCTTTGGCCATGTGACGAGGCCTGAACGCGTTGCCTCCTGCGTCCAGGATGCATGCGTCCATCGTGCCTTGTATGCTGAGGAAGGTGGCGTTGATTGTCGACGGGGGCAGCTCCCAGTACGCCGCAGAAACTGCGTCGATCAGCTCCTCAAAACTGCGTGGTGCACGCAGACGTTGACGGGCCTGTATGGCCGTGAAAAGACCCAGATCCAAGCAGTTCAGGTCGGGCGAGTTGGGCGGCTGGCAGCACAGCTCCATTTCCAGCCCCAGCTGCCATGCCGCGGCAGCGAACGGAGCGTCGTTGACGCTAATATGCGCTGGGGCATTGTCTTGGTGCACCCGCACATGCACGCCTTCTCGAGCCGAAGGCCAACGCTCACGCACTGCAGGTAGGAGATGCTCGATCAGCATTGAGCGATAGGTAGTCTGGTTCACACGGCCTTCCTTGGTGACCATCGTCCCTGCAGGACGCCTGGAACTACTGCGAACAGCAGCTTCTCGCACGACGAACGGCCAGATGCCCAACTTGCCGTCAAAAAATGTGCCCGACACCTCGTCCCATCTTCGCCTTCCCACAGCAGCAAGCATCATCCCCTTCGTGATGTAGCGCTTAGAACGAACTTGGCGGTGGGGCGCTGCTTCACCAGGCAATATGTAGTATCGACGCTTGACGGCAGTCATGTAGAAGAGCTTCTCATCAACATGAATGGTGTCATTCATATCCTTAAAGAACAAAGACTCCGGCTGCACATGCAGCATGCACCAGGCTAACCTAGCCGCCTTGTTGGCCTCCGTGAGCAGCGACTTCACGTTGCTGACGTGGGCCACGAGCTGCCCGCTCTTGACTCGCCGCTGCAAGGTTGCGCGCGGCACACCACAGGACAACTCCGCCGCGCGCAACGTGCTGCGCTGCTCCAGCGGGGTGATGCGCAGCCGCTCCAGCTTGGCTGACAAGTCGGCCATCGGCCGTCCGCGATCGTGGCGGCGCGATTGGGCGTGCAGCCTGCCCGACTTGGCCTCCTCCTCCTTGGCGCGCTTCCAGAGTCTTGAGATCGTGCGGGGGTTGACCTGGAACTTGGCAGCCACCTCTTTCACGGAGCCCCGCCGGGGCACACCATCCACCGACCGTTGTAGCAGGGCGATGATGGCCTGGTCGCGCTCGCTGTCGGTGAGCTCTCGTCGTGGTGGCGGGCTTGGCGATGGCATCGTTGTAGGAATTTTAGAGAATGAGCTCGCTCTGCGAGCGTGATTTAAAGGAGGAGGGGCGACATCTGCGTGCTGGCGCCCTGTCCCAGCTCTCGAACCGCCTTCGCGGCCATTCATTTTGCCATGCTGTTGCCAAATCGAATGGCTTGAGCCAAACGAGGGCACGGTTCGAACCGTGAGACTGCGCTGCGTCGCTTGTGACAAACAGCGCAGCAATTGATGCAATATTGACAAAACGCGCGTACAGAGTCCTTCGATGGGACTTCAATTTTGAGACGGAGTAGTATCTCTATTACATAAACTGGGCAGCACCTCGAGGAGAACGCGTGAATGCAAGTCCAGCATTTGCAAGGCGGCGTCCTCGTCGCCATGCGGCTGGCGCGGCAAAGCCCTCATATGCTTGCAGACGAGGAGGACCTCCATCTTCGAATACGAGGCTCACCACGCCCAAACGAGCTCGCCCCAGCGTGCGCGGCTCACTTCTCCACAGAAGGAGTATTGCAGAGAGCTGACGGGCGAACGCGTACGTCCCATGCGGATCCACCGTACCCTCTCGCGAAAGTTCCAGACCCCGCTGGAGGAACTACCGAACCTCACGTGCGTGCAGTACTACGTCAACAACTACGCGCGCACAAGCCTGGACAACCACGATCTCTTCGACGAGCTGTCCGCGTGGACTGTGGACCGAGGCTTCACGGGCTCTGAGCCTGACACCCAGCCCTTTGCTTTTACCTGGGCGTTGGATCCACTCGGCAAGCCGGTAATTGGCGACGGTTCGGACGAGTCCCCCTTCATCGTCGGCTTGACGACGAAGACGCTAATCAAGCGTCTTATGATGCCCCCTGAGAGCTTCGTACTGCACATTGACGCTACCTACAAGCTAAACACCCTAGACTATCCAGTGCTGGTGATCGGGGTGTCTGACCGTGCGAGGCATTTCCACCTGGTGGCCTTGTTCGTCGTGAGCCAGCAGGTGGAGCTGGTACTGAATGCTGTGCTTTTATCGCCGACTGTTCGGGTGGGTGACGGGGAGGAGTTGGTGGTTCGCTACGCCATGGGCGACGCCGACCAAGCCCAGTACAACGCACTTGTCAACGCGTTCGGCAGCAACCCGCACTTCCAGTTCCTAATGTGCTTCTTCCACGTTATGGAAAACGTGGAGAAGCACATGAAGTCACTTTCCGCGTTTGATAAGGCCTCTGTGGTGCGCAACATCTACGATCTACATTTCGCACCTGACGTGGAGATATTTTCGGCGCTGTGGGACCAGATCATCCAACGCTGGTGGAGCAAACCAGAGCTGATGCGGTTTGCTCAGTACATGTGTGGGCAGTGGTTGTACGGGCGCTTCTGCAACTGGCAAGCGTTCTGGACGGAGTGCGGCTACGCCAGCACGAACAACCCCGTGGAGACGTTTAATCAGGTGATCAAACGAGACTATACTCTACGGCGACGGCTCAAAATGGGTACGCTCCTAAACGAGCTGAGCTCGTGCTGTCGGCACCGGAGCTCCAGCCAGCCGTCAGGGTTTCATCAGCTTGCCAGAAGCTTCTGCCTCGCTGGTGCGTCGAGCATCAGAGCTCGTTCGAGAAAAGCTGCTGCAGCAGTGGGGAGAGATGCAGACTATGGAGACGGTGCAAAGACCACAGGTTGTAGTGCACGTGCTAGCTGCCGCCCCCAAACGCATCACCAGTACACCCACGAGACGAAGCGAAGAGGGTATCGCAGTGTTCGCGCAGATGGGCGCTAACTACGCCCGAATGAAAGTCGAGAGACAGCCGCTGACAGGCTGGCCAGTGAATTTGACGATGCGGTGGTGTCCTTGCAAATACTGGTTCAAGTTTGGTGTGTGTGTTCACTTGCTGCTGGCGTTTCGACTCACACAGCGTGTGAACGGCGAGGACGTCGCGTTCTCGTGAGCCGTCGCAAGAAGCGCGGCCCTAGCGACACGGTGGCGTCGAGCAGCACGCCGGCTGGACGCCCTCAACTTGTAGGTCCAGCATTGACCTACTGATGGTCTAGCATTCTGGGGACTGGTGATAATCCCTGCTGGTGGCTTGCACACGAACGTGAAGGCTGAGGGGAAACCTGTACGAGTGCGGAAGTCTACCATCCTATTGTTCTTTCTTTCTTTTGGCTCCAGCTTCTTCAATACACATGTTCATTTACATCTGCCTTGAGCATTGCTCTAAATGTTCATTCGGGAAACTTTATCAAGCGCGAGATTCCTGTGAGCATCTCTAGTAGTGCGTGAGTAGGTCAAGATATATAATTGCGGATGATATAGAAGTCAAACAGTACCAACGAACTAAATGCATTCGCGTGTTAACTTCTCCAGCTTCGCTCCTGCAGGATATTCCTGCCTTTCGTGCTTCCATGCGTCTTCGCTAACACACACCCGACACCTTCCAAGCGCGTGAACACGTCCCCCTCACTCGCAGTCGTCGCAGTGGCACTTGAATCCCTTGTCGTTACCGTAGTTCACAGTGATCTCCATACTCGGTGTCACTGGACGGTTCATCACAACCAGCACTTTGTTGTTGGTGCCGTTGCTCATCTCGACGAAGTCGGCATTGGGGCGGCAGGCATGGTTGATGAAGCGTGTGATCGAACCACAGCTTGCCGCCTCCACGTAGATGAACTTTTTCTTGGTGGACCGTTTGTTGAAGAGGAGGGTGTAGCCGCTGTTGTACTTCCACGCCTTGGGCGGCACGCCGTCCACCTTGCCCTCGAACGCCAAGAGCTGCCCTACGTACTCACCAACGATGTCTCCGGTCCACATCAGCGCCGTCGTGAAGACTCCGAGACCGTTGGTTCGTGCTCGAAATAGCCGTAGAGTAGAGCGATCACACGGGGCGTTGCTGCAGCGACCTTTGAGTCTGCAGCTCTTCGGGGTGCAATAGATTGCAGTAGCCGAGTTTAGACAGACATCCTTGAAGCAGTCGCCGACGCAGTCACACTTGCCCAGATTGCCGGCGCTCGGGAACCGGATTCCTTTCGGAACCCGGTTCCTTTGGATGTAAGTAACGTCGTCCGGCCAAGGCACGACTTCAGAGTAGATGCGTGAGTCATCACGCGGTGCCGGCGGCTGGTAAACTGACCGGGCACGATGCAGCTCCTCGAGGCGCTTGGCCACGCCAGGTTTCTTTAGATACTCCTTCACGAAGATGGCCTCTGCCGTCTTCGCGTGATACACACCCGTTGAGTTGCGAACAGCAGCCCTCTTCATCTGGTACCGCTTCAAACGCGACTTTGGGACGTGGTGGGCAACCCTACGCGGGTTCTTCTGGTGCCGAATGCGCACATGCTCGGCGTAGGTTGGGATGTCCTTCAACAGACGGTATACCGTCGCTGCTTCTTCAGGGTTTGGCTCCTCCTCGCTGCCTTCACTTTGGTTGAACTGGTCTCCTTCACGGTCGTGGGGCTGTAGTGATTCGGGCACAACCCCGTCTGCAAGTCTCGCGCTTGCTACGTGGTCAACTCCGATCACTGCTACCCGTGCCTCCAACCACAAAGTCATCACCACAAATATTGGCAATGCTAGCGCCAGGTGAGTGACTGGCCGTGTCGAGCCCCACGGCAACCTCTTCACCTGGCGACGAATACTCCGATCTCGCGCTCGCGACACGCTCAGTTTGATCAGTCTGGAGCGTTGGGCAGGTCTGCTTCCGTCGCGGTCACGACGGAGAAGCTGGGGTCGTTTAAGTCAGTAGTCTCGACTTGCGTGGTGGGTGCTGGCACTAGACTCGACGCTGGGGCCTCGGACCCCGTTCTTGCGCACGCAATGTCAAGCCCTTCATGTGTAGCTGCAAATGACGCGTCGACCACGTCTCGAAGAGCCTGATTGAGCATGCTGGACCGTGTTTCACCCTCGACATCGCCGTCAACTAGCGTTAACGTCCGTAGCTTTCGCCATTTGGCGACTGCGGCTCCAATCGTGTTCCCTGCGCGGTCCGTAAGCCTCTTCACGAACTGTGTCTGCGTGATCAGCTCCTCGGTGTCCAAAGAGAGGGGGTAATCGGCGCCTCCTTTAAACGTCAGCACCTTCTCGATGCGCTTGCCACGTGGATCGCCGAGCCCCATCCCCATCGTGTAGTACATGATCGTGTCGCCGGCATACAGGGTCTCCGGGGGAAGCTCAGACGCTGACAGACCGCCTCGCGGCTTCTTCGCTGCTCGTCCGTCCTCGAGGCTGCGGCCCATCGTCCAACGCTTCTCGTCACCCCGATCCGTTTGAATTTTGAAATGGGACGGAAGGTACTCGTATAAGTACGAAAATGAATGTAACCACACCAAAGTCACGTCGTCAGCAATCACTTGAAGGCCCGAAATCGATGTGCGCTCATCGCGGTGCAGGCGGTGGACGGCGAGGATGGGCGCGCAAAGCCCCGCCGGCGCCGATCCGGTTTATGAACCAACAGATTCCCTGTTGTGTTGCGGAGGCGGGTACTGCTGAAACTCACGTTTTCTCCACCTCGAGGAGGGGTGGTATCAAGCCTACCACGATCAAATGACGAGCACGACTCGTGAGGTTTTTCCACGAGCAAAAAAAAACTTGCGAGCAGTGTTCGCGGAGTTTTGCGACTCGACCTCACGATCACGTTTTGGGGGGGGGAGCACGAAAATGTCAGGTGCATTTGCTCGTTCTCCGGCGTTTCCATTGGGTAATAAAGTCTACTCAGCTACGATCTTCCGCAGGCGCCCGCCTTCGGCGACAGCTGCACGGGGCGCTGGCCTCTCTTCCTGGACTTGGCGCGGGGGGCTCGCGGCGGCGGCTCCACTGGAGCTAGCCACGGACTTGGACGGAAATCGGGGGGGACGGCTACAGTGGGTGCTTTGACTCGATGCTGCGCAAGCTTGGACTGATCGCGACTGCAGAAGATCGTTGGGCGCTAATATTGGCCAATAAAAATGACTGCAGACGACCATGGGCTCTGGGCAACCCGTCAGAACGAGCAAATTTTCGCGAGCACCAAAGATTGCTCGTGCCTCTCGTACTTAGTCTGAGCGAGGAAGAAAAAAAATATACTCGCCGATTTTCCGCGAGGCTTGAAAGCTACTTTTTGGTGCTCGTCTGGCTCTTGCTCGTGGTAGGCTTGGGTGGTATGAAACCCGCAAAATTCAACAGTTTAACTAACACTAACCTCAGTTTTAAAAACGAAAATCGGAATTGAAGTCCGATTTTGGCGTTGGCAAATTTTAATTTGCCGACGCCAAAATCTAAAAATGAAAAGGACAATACGACCTTAGGGCATTCACAAACCAAAACACAGGGTAAATGCGCAGCACGACGCAACAACACATGTTTGCAGTTTCCATTTGCGTTTCACGCCCGTATTTCCTAATACCCCGTCAAGGCGAGAAAAGACTGCTCATCTCGACGAATACGCCGGATCGACCGTTGATACAAGCAGGCAGCTATTGATACTGCGTTTCTTCGTCAGAACTCAACTCTGTGAGGCATCCCCACAAGCGGTTGCTCATGGCAAGACGTGGAGCACGTCGCTCTCTGTACGCTCTGCGCATTGCCGTTTCACGCTCCAACATGGCTTGCCCGATCGAACGAAGGCGAGCCTCATAGCGGCGGTAGTCGTCGCCTTCTTATGCGCGGAGTGGGCGAAGCCGTACGTGAGCGTTGGTAAGCACGAGGCACGAGCGGAAGAACAAGTCGTAGGAGTTCTCGTCCCAGCGCCACTTGTCGGCGCACACGGCCCACAGCGTCGTGAGACGGCCGAAGTAGTTCTCGACGATAACCCTGTCGTGCGAGATCCGGTCGTTCTGGCGCGCGTCCTCCAGCGTCTTAGACTGCAGTCGACCTTGGCGTTTAGGGTGGATCGCACGGAAGTCAGCGGCGAGGCCTTGGTAACCTTTGTCGGTTCGTACAGCCCAGTCGTCCGAGTAGGTATCGGACATGGGGCCGTCGTCAGGCAACTGCATCTCGTCCTGGCGCTTCTTGAGAGAGGTCACATGGAAAGCGTCGTTGTCGCGGAACATCGTGAGGTCCGACACGCTGCCTTTAGCGTGGAGCGTGGAGTTAAGCGTCAGGCCGGGCGGCAGAACAGAAACTTCAACCTTGTATCCGTACAAGTGATACTTGCCGCTGAAGTAAGAAATGGCTTCACTGTGATTTCCAGCGGGCCGGTTGGTCTGCTGGAACGTCACGTCCGTCGCGTATCTGGCGCACGGGAAGTTCTTGAACGTCTTGCTTCTCTGCAAGAGCTTCGACATCGTTGTCTTTCCCGCCGTACCGTCGACGAAGACGTCGTACAAGTGCGGCCCCACCACAGCGATCAATCGGCCGACCATTTTCTGAAATGTAGCAGGAAGCATGCGAAAAATGTGTGGCGGAGCATCTTCGCAGAAATCCTTGCGCGAAGTTGTTCGTTCACAAACCCGTCGTGGCCTAGTGTGCGACGTTTTTTTCCCGGTTCTTGAGTAGCGTATCTCAGGACAGCAGAGTGTACCAGTCGAGGCTTTGTCCAGTACTATGCTAAGCAGTCGAAGCTGGATGGATTTAAAACTACTAAGTACTTACTTCTCTGTCCGGCGAATTTATACGAGTATCGCCTCTAGCTCGATTCTTTTGTCAGTTTTTGTAGTTGTCGGTCACAGAGCAGCATAAATAAAAGAGCAGATCAAGGCGAATTCCCACATATGTTTTGCTGCCCGCTAACTCCATTCAGTGCGTAAATAACTCCGCAAGAATCGTCTGATTTTCAATGCGTCAAAGCCTTTTTTTCGTAACTCTGCTTTGAGATAGCGATATTATATCAAAAAATTACTACGGCATCGTCAGCGATTTGTGCATCTACCGAGCACTTGCTATGTCTATACAACGAACCTGCACGCTGCGGAATTACCGTTTGAAAAAACGAGGTTTTACTCGATGTTACGCTGACCGATATGAGTTCAACCTACCCCTTCATTTTTTATCCAATCACGAGACGGTAAAAATTAAGGCTACATTTTAGGCTGCGTTTTACTTCTGATCTAAAATTTGTTGTGTTAAAGCGCTTACTCCAGCACGATACGTGTTCTCAGGGAGACGGAGTGTTGTTACCGCAGCTCCATTGCGGTAAGCAACTTTGCCAGCACGTGGAAGCTTGAATTCGTTCCCACCCTCGTGTTCGATAATGCATTCCATGACGTTTTGCAAAGTCAGGAAGCATTTATCCAATGTAGTATGCTTTATCTCTCTGTATGATGTCTGCACTGCTGCTATCAACTTATCCACATCATTGGTCGGGTTCTTGTACTGCAGTGACTGTATGGCATTGAAAAATCCCAAATCAAGCACGTTACAGTCGGGGGAGCGAGGTGGTTGGCATTCCATTCGAATATTCCAACCCCCTTCTCTCCCAGCTGCAACTACCTTGCCGTGGTCTTCGTCGACATGCGGGCCGGCATTGTCTTGCTGCACACGAATGGGAATACTCTTTCGTCCTGCATGCAATAACACGTCACTGTCAGTTATCATAGATTAAAATTAATAACCCCACTTCGAGTTGAAGTTCAATTTACCTGGCACTGGCTGCGAATGGCTGGAAATACCTTTTCTTGAGCATGTCAACGTACACTTGTCGAGTCATGTTGATATTCTTGGTAATCGGTGTACCGGCCGGCCGGTTGACCGAGCTTCGTTGCGCCAAGCTTTGCTCGACGATTGGCCAAATACCAATTTGCCATCGAAGTACCGTTTGCGACGAAAGTCGTACCGCGGGCGTGCGACAGCAGCTAAAACATTACTTTACCTATGTACCTCTTATTAGTACTGTACATGGACGGTATGGCAAGCTTTCGTCGGCCGCTAAATAATACCGATTTGACGCCTTGTACATGTTGAACCACTTTTCGTCGACATGAACAACGTCATACATGTAACATGTGTTAAACCGATATTGGTGCATGCCTGTAAAGGAAAAAAGTGAATTAATTGAGCAATACATTCATTAATACAGTCAAAAATAATATTTCTTACCAAATATTGGGTGCTCGACGTGGTTCAGCGCAAAAGACAGCCTCCTGTTCTTGTGGTCGGGCGTGAGAGCTGGCTTGACGCGGGAGATCGCACGTCGAAACGCCTTGATCTTCAAATAGTCGTGCAGCGTCGACCGTGGGATCTGGGTAGCCTCGGCGAGAGCTCGGATGGTCTGCCGTTTGCAAAGAGGGACGGCAGCGATGATTTGCCCCAGCTCGTCAACCGTGAAACGTCGCTCGCGCTGTGAGTACGGCCGACGAGCTGCCGTCATTGCGTCTGCATTTTGTCGCAGCCTCCAGATGCTGTCGACGGAGCTTCGGCTGACCTTGAACGTCTGCATGGCGAGCTTCTTGCTGCCGCGAGGGAGCCGGCCTTTCTCGCTGAGGCCAGCGAGGAACAGGCCAATGGCTACGCGTATCTGTGGCGTAATGTCACGCCCGCCTGGCGTTCGTGGCATCTTGTTTGTGGGCTGCGCAAAACTGAATGCAGTCCTGTTAGCCCACGCGCCACGAATTGCTGCCTCCTGCCAGCCATTTAGAGCAGAATATTTTCAGCCAATGAAAAGCATGTAACATTTTGAGTGGACTACAAAAAAACCAAATTCGTATAAATTCGCCGGACAGAGAAGTATTACTTCAGAAATCGAGCAAAACACATTCTTCATAGTACACAGCACAGTAATTTCCAGTAGTCTGGCAGTACTTTTCGCTAAGTACGGTTTATACCGTACTTAGCGGGTCATCAAGATTTGGGTGGGGACGTTTTCATAAAGCTATGACATTGCTATAGCGTTTCTTTCATGATGCACATGTGAGCTATAGTTTGCGACGACAGCAATCATGCGAGATCTATCCGATTGTGACGGTCTGTGATCCAGCACCTTCGAAGCTGCAGTTGAATAGCTAGCGCCCAACGATTCTAAGGCGGACAGAGCTGCCGAAAGGAAACAAAGTTCAGGACACGGCTACTGCGGTACAGCAAAGCCATTGGCAGCGCAGTATCGCAGGTTTGAAGGGTGCTGCGAAGGGAGCCATCACCCCCTGTAATTTCCAGTACTTTGGCGGTACTATTTGCCTCAAAATTATTCTACACAGTACTAAGTAGAGCTAGGACAGCCTCCAGCTCGAAGTACTAAGTACTACAGTACTACATAGTACTGTGTAGTACTGGATAAACTACTGTTTACTGGATTACTGGTACACTCTGGAGGACAGTGTATACGGCCCCTGGCGTGCGTCGAGTCTTCGGCGCGATTTGGCGCAGCACGGATGGTCCTCGCTCTGCGTCTTCTGTCTTCAACGCTCCGCACGGTCACGGGCGACGCCTTCCTCCTCTCCTCTCCTCTCCTCTCTCCTCGACCTTGGACACGGGTGCGTCTTCGGTCTTCCCGCGTGGTGTTGTCAGGCCCACGCTCCTTTGCCCTCTCTCTCATTTGACCGTAGAACTGCGACGTTATCGGGGCGCGTCTGCGGCCAGGTGCGCGGTGTTGTCGGGCCGAGCGCTTCTTCACGTCCGGCGTGGGGCGAGCCTTGGTGGTATAGTTTTACGTGGTCCTCCTTGGAGCACGGGTGTGGGGCGAGCCTTGGTGGTATAGTTTTACGTGGTCCTCCTTGGAGCACGGGTGTGGGGGTAAGCACCCGATCCAACCAGCATCCGTGTGGCCGTGCGTCCAGACAGCGTATGTGCGTGGCGCTTGGCGGACCTTGAAGGGAGACTCTTGACTTGTGCAGAACAAAGAATTCGGGACTGAGTCTTATCTATCCTCTCCTACAATCCTATCCCAACGATCTTCCCTATACCACGCCTACCCGTAGGATGTCGCAACCCACCGCATCTTCAACCTGATTCCTTCTAGATTTCCGAGATCGGGCCTCCTAGACTTCAATTCTCCGAGCCAAATTGAAGTTGACATTGGCATCGCCAGCTCATCTGCCAGATTGACTACCCCGTGTCTCGTCGAGCCAACGGTGTTCAACCTCGTGGGGGCGTCACTGAACGTCGCATTTGTTTATGCCCACTGGATGCTCTGTGACGAGGCGGGTGAACGCCTGAATCGTCCAGGGTGTATAGCGTGCGAGTTCCAAACCGAAAGTTGACTTCCCCGTTGAGGAAGGCAGATGCGGCGAGGCACCTTGCAGATTCCGGGAAACACGACCTTGGGCTTGAACTGTACTGGGGTCGTCACTCGGCTCGGACTAAGTCCGGGTCAAGAGGGCGTGTGGTGCACCTCTTTCCTTGTGATTCCTTTCCTTAGGTTCTTCCTAGGGCTAAGCTGTGGGCCCAGACGTAAGTCGGCCACACCCAACTGCCCCCGATCCCAGAAAATGCGTCTCTGATCGAGATGTAGCCAAGTCGGAGCTGCCTGCTCTTGCTCGGCAGGTCCCGGACTTGCGCGCGTTGAACTTCTCTCTCTTGCCCGAAATGTCCCCGGGTTTTCTTGATATACACGCTACTCTCCACACCAACAGTTGTCCTCTTTTTCTCAGGTCTCGGACAGTCGACCTTGGTAGCCTCTCCTTCTTCTCGGGTGGTTCCGGCTAAGAACCCCGTACCGACCTCTTCTTTCTCTTCTACGGTTCCGGCCGAGAACCGCGTCCATGGATCTTCAATCGCTCCTCAGATCCAAGAGAGGCCAGGAGTTGTTGGCTCGGGTCTTGAGCCTGTCGTAATCCAGAGCACTCACACCACACTCTGGGACGTCCGGATCTTCACTCGCTCCTCAGATCCAAGAGGGGCCAGGAGTTAATGACTCGGGTCTCGAGTCTTGTCTTGATTCAGAGCACTCGCACTACACTCTGGGACATCATGCGAGCTGTTGACCTGGGATAGGCCTGCCGTGTATCCAACGCACTCGCCATACGCTGGGACTTCCGCGCACCACGCCTTTTCAGGCGAGCGATACGAGTCCGGGACAATTATCCGGGACCTCGCGAAACCAACAACTCCCGGGAACCGTATAACCCAGGGAGGTGTTCTGCTGAAACCTCAGGGACGATCGCCTTCGTCCCGATGATATGAAGCACCACTGCGTCGCCAGGCAAAGCCGAAGACCAGAGGTGGGGATATGAAATAACGAAATCCACCACGTCGAAACACGGAAGACTTGGTTAAGTGGAGCTGAATTTATTCGGAGAACTTGTCTACACTGTCGGGAAGCTTGGTCCTTACGCGGCTTGCACTCAAATGCGATCGGGCCACGCTCGTTTGCGTCCTTCGGGGCAAATTGAACTCTGATTGAAATCTTACACGTGCAATACGTAAAGACCTTCTAGCAAGGGCGTGCGCTCTACTGGCTATGGCTACACCTTGAACTTGGGCGAAGATCGGTCGCGAAGTGGTTGGCTTGGGCGATCTTCGAGCGTGCGCTTGATAAAAAGTCGGATGATGATTGGCTAAACAGGGGAAGCAACCCGCTGTGACCAGGCGCGAGTTCCAGTCACCGGCGAATCCAGGCTCTTCATTGGCTGATCCTTGGGGAGGCACTTGAACTTCTGTGGGGCACATCGCCTGAGTTGCACCCACCAAACCGCCTCTTCAAGGCGACTCGACCCGGAGTTGATCCGGGGAAATGTCCGGGACCTGGGATCTGGGATCCGGACTGTGATCGGAGTCTGGGACTTGATCCGAACTCCACTTCATACACGGGCTCCACGCCCATTGGCGAGCAACTTTCAGCATCTCGGTAGACTCCGCGTCCGGACAAACTTACTGGGGTCCGGGACCTGAGCCGATCTCCTGGGGCTTTGACCGCGACACCTTCGCGAACGACGGTAATGTCGACCCAGTCGTAGTGAAGCTCCAGAGCAGCGGTCGGGCGTCGGGCTCAGCCTCGATACCGTCGGCAAGAGACTAGCTCCGGTCTGGGAGGCGGCTGCGGACAGCTGACTGATGGGGTTCCCAGAAAATTTCTGAGCACCTCATCACACAGACCACTCGGAACTTCTTCGCTGGAATACTCCAACGAAGAGGGCGTGTGTTCCTTGTGTTCAATCCCTATTGGGTCGTTTACCTTCGAACCAGGGAGCTTCACCGGAATGGGGAAGCTTGGTTGGGAACTTGGTAATATAGGTCGTGAGTGAGGTGCGTACGAACCACTCTGGTTGAAGCACGCACAACTCTGAAACCAATATAAAAACAGAAATACAATCAACCCCGATGTGATATAAAGATATACAGCCGTCACTTATCTTTTGAGACCCTTGGACGGTGGGTCTATACTCCAGTCAACTAAGCACACCCAAGATACTGGCCAATCTAGGATGCCTTTCTCGCGCACCACTTCCGTTGAGGGAGATACAAGCAGGTATACAGTTCTACCACAAATAGCCTTTTAATCAAACTTCCTGGATGAGCTATCTCACAACCAAGAAGGTATTCGTTAATATGAAATGCAGCGATGTCCTATCACAATGGTTCGGACGCTCGCCACAACTAGGATATGAAATGGGTTAATGAGTCACTTCGGTTACCTCCACGGCCCGATCGTCACTCCCAACTGGACTTGAATGTTTCAGACATACTCCACCTCGGGCGTCCGTAGATCCGAGGAGTTCCTTTGTCCTTCTTGAGCGTCTGGCGCAGGGGGGGGGGCTCCACGTATGCACGTCTGTAAAGCGCACTTGCCTGATTGCGGTCTTCGGGGGAAAATGAGTTCTGTTGAAATCTTACCTGCCAGCGGCTATCCCGACTGGCAGTCTACATGCAATCTGTTTGACTTGGTTTCACTATAGTTGGAATGGTTCATCATCTTCGTCGAGCCATGTGGTGGGTAAAGTCAGTGGTACACTGACTGGATACCTTGCGTTTCAGCTGATTTGTCTTGCGTTTCACCTGATTTTTGCGATCTCGACGTATCTTTCGGTCGGTCGCCTTGGACGGACGTTAATCGCTTGAACTTTGTATGGGGTGCCGTCCCGTTCAGGATGGCATGTACCCACCAAGCAGGGTGGTGTGAGGCGAGGCCGATGAACCTTTTTCGCCCAGGGGTATAGCGCAGCCCAACTAGACTTCCTAGAAGTACAGTTGTATTCCTGCACGTACAAGTACGTCCAGGATGGCGGTGTTACCTTGTGTAATCCCTCTGGGTGTCGTTTGTCTTCGATGTTGGACTTGCACCGTATGAGTTGTTGTACACGTGTAGATCGAGAGCGTGGGGCAGACGTAACCTTCTTAGACGTAGCTTCCACGGCTCAGGATAACCAATATACAGAACAGAGTTAAATGTAGATATGTAGCCGTCACTTATTCTTTGAGACCCTTAGACGGTGGGTCTTTTCGCCAGTCCACTAAGCCACTTCCAGGACACTGGTCAGTCCTGGATGGCTGTTCGCACACGCACCACCCTCAAAGATGAGGGAGATTATACATTCACGTACAATCCTAACACTTGTAGTCTAAACGGAACTTCCTGAACGTAGACTACTTTCACGTCCAGAAATACAATCGGTAATATGAAATGCGGGAGTCAACCGTTTAAGGATGTTCGCCACAATGGGGATATGGAATAGACGGATCACTCCAGACGAGCTACGTCCCGTCCTCGTCTAACTTGGCTTGACTTACGTTGAGAGTTCATACACACATGATTGTCGCAAAGCCATGGTGTCCTTTGTCGTCGCTGTCTTGGCCGGTCCTCCGGGAATAGGCCTCCGGCAGGTTTCTCCGACGCTTGCGGGGTTGAAGGTAAAATGAACTCTGTTTGTTGTTATCTGTTTGTCGGCTTCCTTCCGCTAGCTACATGCAGTTCTGTCGCTAATCTTGATCTTTGTATGGTGGTTGGGGCCATGACTGCGTAACGTAATCATGGCAAGTGTCTGACACTCGTCAGGCAGGGTGCACGCTTGTTGGGTACTTCAAGGTGTCTCAGCATGCGCATCACCTGATTTGTTCTTGGTCGGACGACTTGGTCGGTCGTTAATCACTTGGCCTTTGTATACCGGAATCGTACGTCCAGACAGACAAGTACGTCCAGACAGATGGCTACGTCCAGACATAGAATACGTCCAGACATTTCTCCAGTCAGGACTTGTGTCATTCAGGAGTCTGGAAGTCCAGCAGGTTGGTCGGACAGGATTATTGGTCGATCTTGGTGGTTCTCGGTCAGGCTCATCCGTGGCTATGGCTGTGTCAGGACAGGTGGCACTCTAAATTAGAGGCTCTTGCACGCCCTTCGGGCTTTGCCTGTCGTCGGGTCTTGGTAGCAGTAAGCTCAGTACGTCTAGGACGGATACGTCCAGGGCTACCAAGCCCATCCACAACAGACACGAGCTCTGCCGCTCTCCACAGTCGATCCATTATATCCACATGTCACACTCCAAAGTCAAACTGGCTCCGGCGTCCAGCCAATCACAGTCAGGAACGAATAGCTGCCGCAGGCCTCGGGAAAAAATCCTGGCCACATCGTGTCACCGCCCCTCTAGTCCCGATCCATCACTGAGGTCACTTGCCGAGTTGATTGATCATGACTAGACCCCACGATCCAAGAAGGATCCTGGACGGAGGGCCAGTCTGAACGTACAGTCCGTTGGGCAACTCCCAAAGTTGGCGGCCCTTCGCTGCACCTTGTCCCAGCCGTCGCCTTCACCGAACATCTCGTCGGTGCAGCCCGCGCAACCGTCAGAAATATCGTCCACGGTTGGTATGCCCCTGTTTGTGGGTTCGTTTCAGGTCTATGCTGATGCCCTCAACGTATGCCTCCTCACACACTGTCACTTGGATCATCATCGAAAACTCCATCTCCGCAAGAAGCAGCCCCTTCGCGCTCACATCTTCAGCACTTCAGTTCCAGGAGCTCCGTTCGCACATAGGTCTGGACGTCACCTCACTATCTCCATTTCACACTCGGTTTCCTCGTTTGACAAAATCAACGATCTCGTACGTGGTACGTTCACGAATTCACATCCTGGGACGCTAGGCTCTTGGATGACAATCGCGGGCCTGCATGGCGCGGAAACGAGCACGAGCTTTACGCGTCGTCACAGCTGCCATAACTCTGGCCGTGACCGGAAGAGGCGCTGACTCAGGTCCTGGACGATGCACGTCCAGAGTCACCAGACAGGGCACTGCCTCGACGGATACGTCCAAAGATGCATCCGACTTTATCAATATATCATGGACCTTGGACACTTGTTCCAAGTGTTTCAACTCGTCTGCATCCCCAACGCACCAGGGCAAGGGTCCAACTAGACGTCGATGCAGGTTTGGCTGGTTGTAGTTGATGAGTCCTTGCATTGCTGGATCACGATCCTTGAGTCTCCGACGACGACGATATCCCGGACGTTCTCAGGGCGTGCCAACCGGGTCGTTTCCAGACGGCACACCCACAACTCTTTTCGACGGGTTGACGTCTTGACCTCACCATAAAAACTCAGGACGTAACCGGAATAGCTCTCGTCCAGCTTCTCCAGGCTGATCACTGGTGACGCCTTGACTCGCCCCTTTACAGGGATGAGAGCTTCGGCAACTTCGTCCAAATGCTTACGTGGCGTGGTGCCAGCGCCTAGAATTGCGGTCAATCCATCTTCATCTTTCTGGACTTCGCGTACTTCCAGGTCCCAGTGGGACAGGTAAGCCCCATCGCACACACCTTTCGTCAGCAGACTTGATCTTCATCAACCAGCTCAACACCTAGCATCGGGTGTACACCACGATGTGGCAGTTCTCAACGATCGTCCGGAGTACGTCCAGGACTCCCACGATAGCGACCGCCTCCTTCTCGGTGATATGATACCGCACCTCAAGTTTGTTCCGAACACGCCCCATGAACCTCATCGGCTGAATTACTCCGTCACACCCTGCCCGAGCAGTGCTCATGACGCCCACTTGTTAGCGTGCGTGATAATCACGAAGGGCTTGATACGGTCAGGATGACGTAACAGCGGGGCGGACACGATCTTTCCTTTCAGGATCTCGAACGCTCGTTGGCCCTTCATAGGTCACGTCCAGCACATACTTGTTAATCGGTGAGCTCGTACAGGACGACAGCCACAACCGGGAAATCCTCGATGAACTTATGATAGTAGTTCAGAATTCCAAGGTAGGACTGGACACCTTTCAAAGTCTTGGGGAACGGCAGGTCCTGAACACCTTTAGCAATCTTGGGCGTAGCTCGAAGTCCTTCGGCACTGATCTCATGAGGAAGATACGGGATCGTCAGCTTGCCGAACTCGCTCTTGGGCAGGCTCACTGTTATGTTCCAATAGCGCGGCCTGAACGGCAGTGCGTTCGGGTCGGCACAAAGTTCATCCCAAGTGGGCGCCCCATGCGCGAGGTCATCGATGTACGCACTTCGTCCAAGAACCGGTCCCATCTGAGAAGGAGGTGGTATGTTCCGCTGGATAACCGTCATCTGGTCCGGCAAGATCGGAACTTTACTTCCAGACTCCTCACGTTCAGACTCTGAGCGCCCTTTGGGATCCAGACCCAGGAATTCCAGTACGTCCGGGTCCACCAGCCTTTCTTATTCAGGCGGAAGTCGTACGAATCCCCAAATACAGTTGTTGGTGACAGCCTGGTAGATGAATGGTGACTTCTCCAAACCGAACAGCATCCTGATCCACTCTCAACGTGCGATCTTCATCAGGGGTTGAATGTCCGGGGACGCCGACGTCAGCCTCGGTGGTGATTTCACATTCAGGGCTGAGATCCTTCAGTTCAGGAAGCATCGCGAGTTCATCACGCAACTGCGACATTAGCCTGTTACCTTCGTGGATGTAGACGGCCGGCTCGAGATCCTGGTCTTCCAGGCTCACCCGCATACTGTACAGCGAGCATACTCCTGTTTCAGCTCGTACAAAGGCGTGCCAGCATCGATTGCCTTGGTAGTCTTCGTTCTCGGTATCCTCGTCGGTGGCATCCTGAACGTCGGTCTCCTTTGAACGATCGGGTCCGTTCACCTTCTCGACTTCGTCCATCCAGGAGCTCACTCCATGTGATCACTTCCAGCATCTCTTCGGTCAGCGGCTCCTGGACGATGTCCGTCTGGGTGCCAGCTTCGACCATCCGTGATGTTACGATATATCCTGGACGTGGACGTATCAGTAGCTTCGTTGCCCAATCGTACTCCGGACGCTGGTTAACTGCGTTTCTAGACTTTCCTCGTCGTCCAGAAGTGACTTCTGGACAGGCTGAGGGTCTTTTAGCATGCCGTTCCCAACGAGGTCCTTGATGGCTTGGAATGTCTGGTACCCTTGGCACTCCCCATCGTGGAACTTCCCACAACAGTTGCAGGGCTGAACCTTGCAAGCGATAGCAGGGTGGCCTAGACGACTACATCGATCGCACAGGATATCCTTCCAGCAATTGTCTGGCTTGTGTCCAAAGTTGCGACAGTCCTGACAGAACCCGTTGCGAACATGATACTTTCGGCGAGGTGACTGCCATCCTGGACGATCGTCACTCTTGACTGGACGCCATCCTGACTGCTTCATCACATGAAGCACGACATTTCGGATGTCTCCATCAGTCCCTACGGTCTTGGACGCTGTCATTCTGGACGTTACGTCCAGACTCACATCCTGAACGGGACGTGGGGACGCAACAACTTCCTTGACGGGAGCTTCCATGTCTTCCACCTCATCGTCGAAGCGTACCTGCCTATCCTGATCGAAGTGTCAGACTCGGCGTCACTCTGGTCGACGAACGCACGTCCTGGGCGTCTCGGCTTGAAACGTCCTGGTTGCACATTGTCTGCCCGGAAGTCGCGAGTCTTGGACGGTGGTGTATCATACTCTCCATCCAGGGCCAAGCCTTCTCCTTGCTGGAGGACATACTCGAGGTCGTCCACATCGTCAAATCTCAGGGGTTGACGAAGTTCACTTGTCTTTCAGAGTCTTCATGAACATCTTGACGTGCTGGGCACGTCTTGACTCCGACGACCTGTACTTGATACCAGCCTTGACAGCTGCCGCGTTCAGCCTGTACAAGAACACCAAATGGATTTTGCTCGGCTTTCGTCTCATCCTGAAATACCGTTCAGACTTAGACGTCCTGGTCTTCAGGTACTTGCGGTGGAACTCCATCGAGAGGGCCTTCCAGTTGGACTGCATGTGCTTCGGCAGCATGCCGCGCTTGTTTCGGACGGTGGAGGACATCTTCCTGAAAGCTTGACCATGCCCGTCTAGCCTCCTTGCTCGGTCTTGTTAGCAAACGCTCCCGCCAGGACTTGCGATCTCCTACTGACGCCCTCTCCTCGAACTTCTCCAGCGAGTTGGGGTTTACAAAGGGTCGCACGGTGATGAGATTCGAGCCAACCTTGGCCGTGGACGTCGTCTTCGTTGAGGATTCCCCTTCGTCCGAGTCGTTTGAGCGGTTGGAGCCTGCGCCTTCATCATCGGAGTCCGAGCTTGGGTCAGAGTTGTCCAGCGAGGAGTCCCTGTTCGGGCGCATCTTCTTGGACCGATTCCTCTTGCGTTCAGACTTCGTGGCGTCAGGCTTTGGCGAAACATTCTCCTTCGGCTCACGAGAGGTCTCCGTCCGGGACCCCGAGACTCTGACGGCCTTGGTCGCCGTCTTGGCCGCGCTCGCATTAAGCTCGCGCTTGACGTCTTTCGGTTTTGCACTTCCAGCAGAAGCTGGAGCCCCAAAGTTAGGGACGGTCGCACGCAGTTGAGCAATCGCGACTTCGGAGAGATTCATTTGTCACATCTATGTCCATAAATCAGGCGGCTGTCCCACGTTTACACCACTCGCCACTGGATTCTTGGTTGTCCGTTGAGAGTCATCGACCAGAATCTTGCCAGGGGTTGCCGAATCAGGGGCGACTGTTGGGAGACCGCTTGCGTTTCACCGGATGACGCACGGAGGTTGCGTAGCTGTGCAGCCTGGATTTTTAGCCAATTGGACGCGGCCTTTCGCTCCTGCTCGCATGCAACTGCAGAAGCCTTCAGTCGATCCAAGACGGTTTGCTGCTGTACTTCCAGGCCTGCCTGGAGAGCCCAGGAGGCACGTTCAGACTCATGCCCACCGTCGTCTTCTTCTGCTGAATGTTCTGAATAGCCAGGCTTCAAAGCGTTCACGCTCCACGTGGGTCGCTTCAGCACACGCCGCTTGGATCAAGGCAGCTACGTCCTAGGTATCCTGGATTGGCACTTCCTGAACGACAACGCCCTGAGCACTTGCTTCCTGAAACATGCGATCAGCGTTCAGGGTTCGCTGCTCAGCCTCGCGAATCAGTCGTGCAGCCTCATCCAGATTACGCATATACTCAGTTTCCTGCTCGGCGACGCCGAGACCTTGTTCTCCAGCCTAGCTAGAGTCTCGTGCACCTTGTGCAGCGTGCTCGTGGTCAGCTTAGCGGTGCCAGACATCGCGGACGTACTCGAGCGTCCAGGGCTGAACGACATACTCGAGCGGCCAGAGCGGCTTGAGCGACGCGACACAGATCGGTCTTGGATGACCGTTAGATGGACGTCGGTGATCACGAGCGTGTCGGCGAGGACGGTGTCTTCTGCGTGATGTAGAAGTCCATCTCTCCATCTTCAACGTTACCACCACCAGCTTGAGCGGACATCACCATCGGGCCAGCGTACGGCATGCAAGACGCCGCGATGTATCCAAGCGTCGTTGAGGATGACCCCGACGAGTTGTTCCTGGACGTGTACGACCCGGACGTAGTGGTGACGTAAGACGCCCCATCCGTCGTGCCGACTTGACTTGGAACAGTATCGACGTCCAGATTTCTGGACATACGGTCATCCTGAGCGGACGCATTCCTCGACGTACTCCGCTGAAGGGAGCGCTGAGGGAAACGAGGCAAGCAGTCTTCATCATACGGCGGGTGATACTGCCGGCGCTTTGAACTCGGTTCACCGACTGACGATCCTTCGTTGCTCCTGGCAGGGCGGAAGCTGGTCTGGCGTAGGCGTAGAACGTAGTTCTGGCTCAGCAAACCAAACTCGAGACCCGTCATCAAAAAGTCACCATTAGCGTCTTCATCGTGATATTCCAAGAAGGGTGGTCGTTCAGACTCGTCTTGAGCTTTCAGCCCTGGACGTATCTTGAACTTAGCTCCCACCAGCATCCGGCGCCGTTCGATCAGTTCGACGGCCAGGAGTCGCATAACGTCTCCGACCACCTGCTGAACAAACTCAGGTGCCACCTTGGACAACATCGTCCTGAACCACACCGGGGCAGTTTGTCGAACTGGAATCCAGCCTCAAAGAGCATCATCTGCAGAATCGCGACACACTCACTGGGCGAGAACAGTCCAACCGAGATCTGGATGACAGTGAGATCCTGGGCGATGGTCAAGTCTCGTCGACTCAGGCCCAACTCAGCGATCCAGGCTTGAACAGTATCGTTCAGGGTTGCCTGGGCGCTCAGGTACTTAGACACTTCCAGCATCGCTGAAAGACAAGCCAACGGGTCTGGACGAGAATCAGGCCAAACGTACTCGACGTTCGGCGGGCTCACACGTTCAGACTGGACTTGCCTCCAGCGCGATACTTGCTGAGCCACGTATGCCATAGCCGCTTGATCGTTCCACTGCGCGTTCGAGGCCGCGACTTCAGCGGGACTTTCTGGACGTACATCCTGGGTCGGCATCGGCGAGTCCGGCTTGGACTTGGCTGCTTCATCGGCTTTCGTCGTCACTGCCGTCCTGGACGACGGACGCGAAAACACTTTCGGGTCCTCAAGCACTTCGTCCTCCTGGACGGTCGTCAGCGACGCCTCTACCGCGACCGCGGGCGCGTCTTCCAGCACCTCCACATCTTGATCCAGTGGGGGCAGTCCGAAACTCGACCTCCTCTGGGGTACTTCCACGTTGGCGCCTCCCTCCGACGCCTGGGCGGGTTCATCCTGAACAGACTCGTCCTTAATGGCATCCAGCCGGATAGGCCGACTTTCAGAGTCGCCGACCTTCGACAATTGGTGCGCGTCTAGGGCAGCAGGCTCTAGAGCCGGCTGGTCTTCGGCCGAAGACCTCTTCTTCTCCTCCTTGGCAGCCTTGCGCATTGCAGTACTTGTTTTCCGAACTTCCCGGACCACCTCTTACAGGTCCTTCTGCTCCTCCGGCGGCAACGCTTGCGAGCGACGCGACTGGCGAACCGCCACTCCGCGTCCTCCTCCGCGACCTCCTTCGCGCATGTCTTCCTTCCTTCCAGAGACCATGTTACACTTGTTAGAAGTTAGCACACTTAACTCGTTTAACCTACTAGAATATAAACAACTCGGTGAAATCTAAAGGCACCAAATCCGGGCACGCGCACCAGCTGAGGCGAGGCAGATGAACCTTTTTCGCCCAGGAGTATAGCGCAGCCCAACTAGACTTTCTAGAAGTACAGTTGTATTCCAGAACGTACAAGTACGTCCAGGATGGCGGTGTTACCTTGTGTAATCCCTCTGGGTGTCGTTTGTCTTCGATGTTGGACTTGCACCGTATGAGTTGTCGTACACGTGTAGATCGAGAGCGTGGGGCAGACGTAACCTTCTTAGACGTAGCTTCCACGGCTCAGGATAACCAATATACAGAACAGAGTTAAATGTAGATATGTAGCCGTCACTTATTCTTTGAGACCCTTGGACGGTGGGTCTTTTCGCCAGTCCACTAAGCCACTTCCAGGACACTGGTCAGTCCTGGATGGCTGTTCGCACACGCACCACCCTCAAAGATGAGGGAGATTATACATTCACGTACAATCCTAACACTTGTAGTCTAAACGGAACTTCCTGAACGTAGACTACTTTCACGTCCAGAAATACAATCGGTAATATGAAATGCGGGAGTCAACCGTTTAAGGATGTTCGCCACAATGGGGATATGGAATAGACGGATCACTCCAGACGAGCTACGTCCCGTCCTCGTCTAACTTGGCTTGACTTACGTTGAGAGTTCATACACACATGATTGTCGCAAAGCCATGGTGTCCTTTGTCGTCGCTGTCTTGGCCGGTCCTCCGGGAATAGGCCTCCGGCAGGTTTCTCCGACGCTTGCGGGGTTGAAGGTAAAATGAACTCTGTTTGTTGTTATCTGTTTGTCGGCTTCCTTCCGCTAGCTACATGCAGTTCTGTCGCTAATCTTGATCTTTGTATGGTGGTTGGGGCCATGACTGCGTAACGTAATCATGGCAAGTGTCTGACACTCGTCAGGCAGGGTGCACGCTTGTTGGGTACTTCAAGGTGTCTCAGCATGCGCATCACCTGATTTGTTCTTGGTCGGACGACTTGGTCGGTCGTTAATCACTTGGCCTTTGTATACCGGAATCGTACGTCCAGACAGACAAGTACGTCCAGACAGATGGCTACGTCCAGACATAGAATACGTCCAGACATTTCTCCAGTCAGGACTTGTGTCATTCAGGAGTCTGGAAGTCCAGCAGGTTGGTCGGACAGGATTATTGGTCGATCTTGGTAGTTCTCGGTCAGGCTCATCCGTGGCTATGGCTGTGTCAGGACAGGTGGCACTCTAAAATAGAGGCTCTTGCACGCCCTTCGGGCTTTGCCTGTCGTCGGGTCTTGGTAGCAGTAAGCTCAGTACGTCTAGGACGGATACGTCCAGGGCTACCAAGCCCATCCACAACAGACACGAGCTCTGCCGCTCTCCACAGTCGATCCATTATATCCACATGTCACACTCCAAAGTCAAACTGGCTCCGGCGTCCAGCCAATCACAGTCAGGAACGAATAGCTGCCGCAGGCCTCGGGAAACAATCCTGGCCACATCGTGTCAGGTAGTCCATCTCCGTCGAGAGTGGTCAACCAGGGCGGTCCTGGCAACTTTGACTTGGGGAACCTTGGTCAACTTGAGCAACATGATCACTACGTCAGGACAGGTGGCAGTCTTGACTGCACTTGACGCTACTTGAGCTTCACCTGTTTTCTCGGTCGTTGGGGCCATTCAGACTTCTAGGCCTGGGATTACTTACATCCAGGATGCCCAACCCGATCCATAGCTAATTGCGGGCTCCAATTGTCCCAGCCAAGTCTATCGTCGCTTGCACGGCCTGTTTGTACCACGGACTGGCCTTATCCCCTTCAATGACGCACGCCTGAGGAGCAGTTGTTGGGTGGCGGGATAAAATCCGCAACCACTTCGTGTCAACCGCCCTTCTAGCCTTGATCTATCACGAGGACACATTTGCCGAACTGATCGATCATGGGTAGATCGACACGCGACCCAAACAATTCTGCTCGGAGGGCCCCCAGTCTGGGCACCCTGTCGGGCAACTCCCGGCACTGGCGTCCCTTCTGTGCGCACTTTCCCAGCCAGGTCACAAACTCTCACTCACACACTCAGACCCACGGAGAAAACTTCGCCTCCCACAACGATATTTCCGCGGCGCCCCACACAAGATGGCGACACCAGCGGCAGCAGCAGATGCGCCCACGGCCTCCACGCAACTTCCGCCTTCGTCCGCCACCACAGGGCAGGGTGCAGCGGGCGAGAGCGCCGTCGGCAGCGGTAACAACGACGAGGGTAGCCACGACAACGGCAGTGGCAGCCCGAACAAGGAGAGCGGCGACGGTGGCGCCCCAGAGGGTGATCCGGCACCAACGGCGACGATGCGTCGCCAGACAAGGCAGACAACGACGAGGGGGGGGTGACGGCGACACTGAACGTGCCAGTGCTCTCACCAAGACGTCTTCTGGCAATCCCTCGGTAGGGATTTCTCGGGGCAACGCGGCGTCGGTACACGCCCAGGATGTGCCATCGCAGCCAGCTTCGCCGGACAAGATCGCGTCCCTCCTCACCCTCGAGGAGGTGTCTGAGCATGTTCGCCACGGGAACCTACCCCAATGCCGCGATGGTCCTGTCGGTGGCAGTATGGTTCGCCCCACGACGCGCACGATCCCTCCTCGACATATCGTGGATAGCGCGAGTTTCATCGTCGGTATCCCTGTGGACGCACACACTCTGCGTGAGGGCGCCTTTGTCCAAGATGGATACGCCGGGACGGAGAGCCTCAGATGTTCAATGGGCTCTCTTCACGCGACCTCGAGGTTCTCGTCGACTTGGTTGGTAATCGCGCGGAAATCCACGAGCTGATCTTGCGTCCATATTTGACCCACGAGCGGTCCGACATCTCTTCGCTGGAAAGGATGGTCGGATCCCTGGCTGTTCGCCGCGAGATGGCATCACTCGGAGCTCACCTTCCACTATACGGGCTTGCACAGCGAGTGTTCTACACACTCTCACTTCTCCATTGGGTATTGGAACGTAATCGTCAACGAGCCTTGCTCATCCAGGATGGTTCGGACACGGCCAGGGTACTGAAACTCCAAACGCAGTACGACCAGCTCAAGTACGAGTACAAGCTGCTGGATGACTACTACCAGAAGGAGGTGCAGTCCGCGCGTAACCGGACGGCAGAGGTCAAAGGGGTCTTGTCTCACGACTTCCAGCAACTGGCTAACGAGAATCTCCACGAGCTCTTCCCAGTTGGAGGTGGCCAACACGCGGGTTCGCGAATTGGAGAGGCGTCTCAAGGAGGGCACCTTCAACGGATCAGATCTCATGGCATACCTCAATGAGGGAGACAACGAAATCCGCGGCAACTGGCCACGTTTGGCGCGCGTCTTGCGGTGTTACCAGAACGGAATCAAGCCTCCTTCAAAATGGAAGACGTGGGTTACAGTGGACGTCGCGGACAAACGATCTTGGTGGGTGCCTCCGCCCCCGGACACTCCTCCAACCGACAGCGACGACGACGAGAATCTCGGTGATAACATCGCCGATGAGGAATCCAAGTCTGAGGAGCGGCCTCCTTCCTCGGAGAACAAGGTCGTTGACATGAATGGTGGTGATAGCTCGAACGAGTCGTCTCCATCGCCGGCCCAGGGGTCAAGCCGCAAGTCTCGTCGGGGTTCGACATCCACGGTGGCGAGTACTCCAGAGAAGGTGGCATACCAGCAGCTACCCTCGATCCTTGTGCCCTGCACCAAGTTTCCTCGGCCAATTGACGAAGAGCTACCGCACTCTGTCGAGTACTGCCGTCAACGCCTCCCCAAGTTCGTTGCTTGGGAACATCTCCGTCGAGACATGCAGTTGGCGATGTTGGCAGGCTTAAGATACGCCAAAGCGGTTGACCGCATGGGCATGGACAAACTGGCTCACCACCTCTTCTTTCGTCACGCCCTGCTGGGGATGTTGGCTACGATGATGTATCGTCGACGTCTCGACTCCACTCCTTGGTCGAAGTACGTCCAAGAGCGCTAGTACGTGATGGCTATCAGCGTTGTCCAGGAGCGGGAAAACGGGCAAGAACCCCATCCAGAGTGGCCCGTACTGACCAACATCGTCGAAGAACTCGGCTTCATCCAGAGTGGTGAAGATGAGGTTGATGAGGATCATTCCAGTGACGACAGCTATGATGACAAGGCTGAACGTCAGGCCAAGAAGCAAGCGCGTCAAGGTCGAGCACTCTCTCTGAAGTCGACTCCTCAGCGCAAGTCTTCTTCCAAGTCATCGAAGGACAAACTGACTGAGGCCTTACCTAGTCAACGTGACGACAGTGATGACGAGATGCTCCAACCTCCACGTCGCAAGCAGAAGTCGCGCTTGCGTATTCGTCGTCGGACACCGACGATGAAACGACGGCCAAAAGTGAAGTCAACACGCTATCTCCATCCAAGAAACGACCATCTCGTTCGGATGCATCAGGCTCGTTCAAGAAAATTCGGGCCAACATGTCTCGTGCAGAACTGGGCCGGTTGAAGTCTCCATTGGCTAAGAAGGCGTATGAACGTCTCACTCCCGTCGAGCTGACCGCGATCGAAACCCCCTGCACATGGCATCCTCTCGTGGCGTCGTCGTGGCATCTTGACCGGATACTCGCCCAAGAAGAAGAACCACAAGACCCAGACTCCGGGCTTCACATACTACTCACCCATCAAGGGAGACACGCGCTACTTGGCTAGTCGTTGGCAAGCGGTAGAGCAGCAGTACCAGAAGCTTCTGAAGGAAACACCTTGGGTGAAGATGTTCAACCAGAGAGTCAAGGTGCTGTACTTCCATGATCGGTCCAAGCTGACACCTACGTAAAAAGCCCTCCTCGACGAGTACCTCCACTTCGTTCGTGATAACGCTCAAGCCTTCTACGAGGTACTCCACTGGGTCACGATGAAAACCAAGCCTGCCAAGAAAGAGGTGTGTGATGACCTCACGATCTTCAACGTGGCAGCTGGTCTCAGCACGAGCCGTGCCAGTCGCCGGGAGAAGGTCGATCGGACCGTGCTCACGTACTTGGAGAGCTTTTTCGCTCGCGGTCTCCCGCGCAGCATGATCTACGAGCCGAAATTCTGGGTGTACCCAGCTATGCTTTGGCACCTGTACCTGACAGATCCGACCACTCTCAATGAAGAGGGTAAGCCACTCTCGTTGAAGGAGCAGATTCAGCTCGCTGAGAAAAAGGAGCCCATCCGCACGCAGTTCACGCGCTACTGCACTGACTACGATCGCATTGCCAGCGCACGCGCTGACATTCGCAGTCGCCTGATCGAGAATCGCCGGCACAACTGGGTGTCTAACGTCGTCAAGGATCTGTCATTTACGAGGCTGCAAGAGGCTTCGGCTGTCCAAGGCATCCACTTCATTTCGTAGCGTAACACCTTCTAACCGCTCAATGCCATCTTGCTTGTCACTCTGTCTGTCTTCCTTCAGGTTTGTATCGCGTTATCACCTCCGATCAGGATAGCGACTTTCTTTTCATAGTCAGTTCGTCACCCCACGAGAGTTGTCTCCATGTCGATACCTACAATTAGAGTCACCTTCACTGGTACATCTTGGATATATCATCTTCGTTGGTCAGTTCACACTCGGTTTCCACATGTTCATACATTCGGCGGTCTGGTACGGTCAAAGTTTCTAGCCAGACTGGCTAGATACTTGGATGGTCATCCCCAGCCTGCATAGACTGGAAACGAGCACGTGCCTTCGCGCTTTGATTGAACTCGTACAGGAGTGCTCCACAACTTAGTTGAGAAAGCGGTACCCATTCAGGATCGTCATACCCCCTCCATTTGATGAGGTATTCCCGAGCCCGCTTGGTTGCGCGAGTGCGTTTCGACCAGCGTAAGTCCATGATCTCTTCCACATCGTACTCGTTGTTCTGGTTGTCAGCTTCCCAACTGTCCTCGGGTAACAAGGCTGCGTCGAAATCGTCTTCCTCATCGAGGTCTAACTCCGTGATCGGTCTCTTGGGGAACAAAGCTCGCGGCTGAGCCGACTGATGTGGACCCAGGGGTTGACTCGATATCCTGTGTCATCTACCTTGAGTCTTACTCGGAACGCATCGGTCACTTCGGCAATCCTGAATGGGCCATGCCAGAGGTGGGCCGGTTTGCGACTCAGACCCGTTTGAACCTTCGGAATATACAGCCAGACTGCATCTCCCACCTTCGAAACCCGACCTCACTCGTTCAGAAAGTTCATTCCACTTGCGAGTCTGTTCGTCAGAGCGATCTTTCTTGGCTTGTTCTTGCAGGTCTTTTGCGCACGCTTGAGCGTAACTGTATCCTCGTTGAAGCTTGCGGCGCCACTCGTAGGCCGTTCGTTCAGGAAGGCCGGAGGGCTTCGGGGCCAGCATCGCCGACAGTGTGTTCTCGCATCCCAACCGTGTACCAAGTAGAATGGTGTTTCCAGTCGGGTAGCGTCAAACGACGTGTTGAGAGCAAACATCAACCTCTCTGCATGATCATCCCAATCGGACTGGTCTGCTTCAGCGATGTAAGCCCGGATAGAGCGCACGACAGTCTGGACGGAGCGTTCTTGCTGGCCGTTTGCTTGAGGGCGGTACGCCAACGTGGCTCGTTGTCGGCTTCCAAGCAGGTCACGGAAACGGGTGAACACTTCGCTCATAAAGCGAGGATCCTGGTAGTGGCGCAACATCGAAGATGCACCAAACCGTTGGAACACACTTCTTCATACGCTCCGCCACATCCTAGGCAGTGGTCGAGCTCATGGTCTGACACATCACGTAACCGGAAACGAATCTTGCCAGAGAAGCAGAAAAGTGTTTCCTCGTTGAGACTTGGGCATGTGCGTGACAAAATCCATCGAAACCACCTCAAATGGTCTTCTTGGTAGGATGCTGCCAGGCGACGGCCCTGGAGTTGGTGGGCACCCCTTGCCGCTTGCACAGTCAACACATTTCTTTACGTAAGTCTCCATAGCGGCGTACATGCCATACCAGTAGAACTCGCTTCGGAGTTTCTCAAATGTACGAGTTACTCCTTGGTGACCACCCTGGTAGTCTTCATGCGCGTATTGTAGCATGTCTGCCTGGAGTGCCTGAGGTACGACCAGGCGAAGCTCATCGGAGAAGTCATGTGGCCGATTCTTGGTCGAGTGACTCAGCCGACAAAGTACGCCCCTCACATCCAAAGTGAACAGTTCCGCTTCCTTGGACAGTCGTCGTATTTGAGCATGAGAGAATTCCCCGAGCTCATGACGCAACACCTTCTTGATCGACATGAGGTGGGGGTCGGCGTCTTGGTGAGCTTTGATTCGTCTCCACCTTTCTGCCTGGAACTCCAACGGCCCCATTGGCCAGCCTCTTCCGCCTCCTTAGTCGCCCCATGAACTTGACTACAGGTGATTGCGGCCATCACTCTCGCGGCGATAGACAGTGGCTTGGATTCTGGTCCTGGTTGAGGTGAGCTCACCTCATTGGAGGTAACCACATCTCGGTTGGGCTCAACAAAGCCACCCTCGTCGAGAATGGTTACGGGCTTCATCAGCTTCTCGTGGATCTTCGACACAAGTTCCAGATGGGCTAGTTCTTCTTGATCGGTAACCGACCAGGATTCACCCAGTATCAGCGTCTTGGACGTGAGGTAGTCAGCAGCCTGATTGTAGTCTCTCTTCACGTGCACCAACTTGATCGAATGGAATTTCACCTTCAGAGCCTCGTACTCAGCAAGTCTTCGTTGAAGGTTAGGTTGGTTACAGTTGATCAGACCTTGTACCTGTTGGATGACGATGCGAGAATCTCCGACGATCACCACATCTAGGATGTCGCGATCAATCAGGAGTTCAAGTCCCTTGAGGAGACCATGATACTCTGCATCGTTCCCAGTGACGTCTTTCAGGATGAAACCGTGGCCACTCTGGACGTGCCAACCAGGCAATTTCCACAGAACACAACCACAACTCCCTTGCCTGGTGGACGTCTTGGCTGCGCCATCGAAACTCAGTACGTAACCTTCGTAGTCGGCCTCGAGCATCTCCACACTGATCACTGGAGGAGCGGCCACGTGTCCCTTGGCCGGGATGAGCGACTCAGCTACCTCATCGAGGTGTTCCCGTGGCGTGATGCCCGCGCCCAAAATAGCGGGTAAACCGTCTTCGTCTCGCTGCACTTTGCAAATCTCCAGATCCCAATGAGAGAGCAGGAGTCCCCAGCGAACACACCTACCGTCACTCGACTTGGACCGCAACAACCAACTGAGAACTGAATACCGCGTGTACACCTTGATTGTGCCACCTTCGATGAGAGTGCGAAACACAAGCACCCGAAGAACAGCGATAGCTTCCTTCTCGGCGACGTGATAGCGCACCTCAGAGTAGTTCAATACACGCCTCGTGAACCTCACTGGTTGGATCACTCCATCGTACACTTGTCCGAGGACCGCACATGCGGCCCACTAATTTGCGTGGGGAATAATCACAAAAGGCTTGGTCCGATCAGGGTGGCGTAACAACGGCGTCGACACGATCTTGCGCTTGAGAATCTCGAAAGCCTCCTTGGCTCGGGGCAAGTCTCTGCCCGCACGTACTTCCTCGTCTGTGAGCTCATACAAGACGGCAGCCACAACCGGGAAGTCCTCAATAAACTTATGATAGTAGTTGAGACTTCCAAGGAAGGATTGGACTCCCTTCAACGTGGTTGGGAATGCAGATCTCGTACTCCTTTGGCAATCTTGGGCGTCGCCCTGATGCCTTCGGCGCTGATCTCATGCGAGAGGTACGGGATCGACAACTTGCCAAACTCACTTTTGGGCAGACTGACGGAGATGTTCCAATACCGGAGCCGAAACAACATATCGTTCAGGTCGTCAAACAATTGGTCCCAAGTGGGCGCCCCATGCGCGATGTCATCAATGTAAGAACTTCGTCCGAGGACGGGTCCCATCTAAGATGGCGCCGGGATGTTCCTTTGGAACACAGTCATCGCGTCCGTCAGAATCGGCAACTCTGGTCGGGGGTTGCTGGACAGGAAGTCATCTCGATTGGAAGAGTCCAAACCGAGAAACTCCAAAACGTTTGGGTCGACTTGTTCCTCCTCTTCTTGGCTGAGTCGAACAAACCCCCACAAATAGTTGTTGATCACCGCTTGATAGATGTGAGGTGCATTCTTCAATCCAAAAGGCATGCGAACCCATTGGAAGTGGCCGAACGGACAGATAAATGCCGAGACGAGTTTGGCTCGTTCGGCCATCTTGGCCGCCCAGAATCCACTAGCCATATCCAGACTCATGAACCACATGGCACTCTCGAATCCCACAAGCAGGTCGTCGATTAACGGCAGCGGGTAACTGGACAGCTTGATGAAGCCGTTGACAACACGATAGTCGATACACATTCGGATGTCTACGCCATTCTTGTTGAGGACGATCACAATGGGAGAGGCCCAAGGAGACTCTGACATCGTGACGAGACCAGTCTCGAGCAGCTTCTTTAGCAGTTCATACGCTTTCACCATGATGTGAGGCGCTATCGACCTTGGCCTTTGAGCAACAGGTTTAGCGTCACCCACATCCAGATCACACACGACACCTCGAGCGGGAGCCGGGGCAACATTGCCATCCCCCAAGAAGATATTTCGGTGGTATTTCAGGATGCCACGTAATTTGCCTTCCTCGTCGGGGGTGCTCCGATCAGGAACTGCCACATCAGCCAAGGTAATGTCATAATGAGGGCTGAGATCAGCCAGCTCCGGTAACATTGCCAACTCATCCCGTAATTGGGCCATGAGTTCACTGCCTTCGTGAATGTAGACAGCAGGCTCCAAATCCAGCTCCTCCATACTGACCCGCAACAGCGAGCGTATTCTTGCTCTAGCTTGTACACAGGCGTACCTGGCATTGCTTGATTCGGTATGTCTGCGAAATCCTCGTCATCAAAAGTGCCTTCCTGGTTGAGAGAGTTGTTGTCAGCTTGCTCGGCTGTGGGGACTCCTTCCACGACAATTGGCATTTCCATCACCGCTGATACAACCATGACTTTCTCGGCCGGCTCTTCCTGAATGGGGTCTGTCTGGACGGCGATGTCAATCATCTCTGTCGCCTGGACACCCACATCCACAGTGGTCAGGACAGATTTCTTCTCCACCACGAAAGCAGCACGCTCCGGTCTCGCGTGTAGCTTAGCCACTCGGAGTTTCTCCGTTCCCAACTGGGGTCGTAAGAGCATCTTGGTTGGTCAGGGGTAGTCTGTCTTTTCCCTCAGAGGTGGTTCCAAAGCTTCTTCAATTGCCTCGCGTCTTCGTTGCCTCTCACGAAACTCCGACGACGGAGTACGCTCATCGACCAACTGTTGCCACTCCTTGTACCTTTGCTTCCCTGGTCGGACAAACCTTCCTTGAGGAAAGCATTGGTACTCTACGATCCGAGCCAGAGGTGTCCGAAAGTCAATCCACAACATCTTATCCGAGATGTTCACCACCATAATTGCTAATACCCAGAACCGGGCGGCGTAGATAACTTGGGTAACCCATCAATCACCTCGTCCGGCCCAAACCACTTCTCGTTGATGATTCGTCTCACCATACTTGATTCGGACCACCGCATGTTCTCCTGGCTTCAAGTGCAACGTCTCCTTTGCACACACGGGTACGTCCACAATTTGGTGTTGTCGTTCTCGTCGGCCACACATAAGGATTGCCTCCTCGTCCGGGAGCTTCACCAAGCCTTCCCGTACACATAAGCGTACTCCTGCAGCGTACATGAAACCCATTCCAAGCAGGACATCGCGATCTTCTCCAATGTTGGCCAGCCACACATCCAGGATGTAAACCACTCTCCGACCGAGGGTGATCTTCACTCTGGCACTGGCGGTGAGATACGACGGAGCTCCACCTAAACCGGTCACCTTGATCGGTTCTGGTAACAGCCGGGTCGTCAGCTTGAGCCTTCGCGCAAGGTCCAAACTGATCATACTCCCAGTAGCTCCAGTATCGAGCAAGATCCTCTGTCGTAAATTGTTCACCGCTCCAGACACCACCGCAACATCTCGTTCATCCACTTTGTGATGATCGGCCCACCAGCCATACCGCTGTCCTGGTTCCAACTGAAGTTCCACCGGACCATCTTGGTCGGGCAACTCCCATCGGGGGTAGTCAGGATCTTGATATTCACGGTCGCCAGGCTGATCTTGAGTCTGGGCTGACATGCATTGGTTTTTATGTGTTTTCTTCCTCAACTCTTGTCCGACATATGCTAAGACACATAATCCTTGGGGTTTCTTCGGCCCGACGCAAACTGAATCCCCATCCAGCAGGCTTACTAGTTTGACGACTCCCTTGGATTAGCCTTCCCCTCCAGCAACCTTGCTAGGAGCGGGGCCGGCAGGTCGGGTAGCTTGTCAGCTTGAGCGAGGGTCTTGAGCTTCTTCATTGTCTCGGAGTCATCACACTTGGGGCCATGGTACTTATTGCAGAACTTGCACGGGGCCACTCGACAGGCGTAGTCGGGATGGCCAGTCTGTCCGCATTGTTCACAGACGACGTCTTTCCAGCACTTCTCCTCCTTATGGCCGAACTTCTTGCAGTTCTCGCAGAACATGTTCTTGTCCGGGTTCTCTCGACGAGGGGACTGTCACCCTGGACGAGGAGACTGCCAACCAGGCTGACTATCTCTCGTAGGGGGCGGGCACCAACCAGACTGCTCCATGGCACGATAGACCGCATTCTGCAAGTCTTGTTCGGAGATCGCATTCTTCGCGGGAGCATCCACAACAACTCGGTCCGAAGTGACACGAGCAGAAGTTGCTGCTTCCGTCGAGGGTGGCTGAACTTCTTCGACCCTGTCGTCGAAACGGCATGGGTCTCAAGATCCGACTCCACTTCTCCGTCGCCCAGGCCGACATACGCACGTCCAGGGCGTCTCTTGAAACGCTCGGGCGGCACGTTGTCTGAACGAAAGTCTCGTCCCTTCGACGGGGACTCGTAACCTTTGTTCAGGTTGAGGTCATCATCCTGCTGGAGCACAAACTTCAGATCTTCGAGGTTGCGGAAACGCTGGTTGCCCAAGATAGCCTTCAGTTGTGCACTCTTGAGGTTCTTGATGAAACGTTTGATGTGCTGAGCGCATTCCTTCTTGGACTTTTTGTACCGGACACCCGCCTTGACTGCAGCCTCGTTGAGGCGGTAGAAGAATTCCATCGCATTCTCGTTGGGCTTCTGTCTCATCGTATTGTAACGATCAGAGTCCGACGTACGCGACTTGAGATACTTCTTGACAAACTCCGTTGAGAGTCGCGTCCAGTCCTGCTGCACGTGCTTGGACAGTTGTCCGCGCCAGTTCCGTACCGGCAATGACAACTTTATCTTGCGCTCGCGCAGTTGCACTTGGTCGGTCCAACCACCTTGACTGGCGAGGTTCATGAACTGTTCCCACCAGTCTCTACGATCGCTTCTTGTCGCCTTCTCATCGAACTTGGCGAGTAACTGCGAGTTCACGTACGGATGTACGGTCAGGATGGTGCTACCAGCGGCAACCGAGGGTCTCCCTGTCGCAGCGGCATCGAGATCCTCATCACGACTGTCATATGAGACATCTGAGTCACCACCACCTCCGTCGGAGCCTGGATCCGGATCTGGATCTGCTAGGGGGTCGTCGTTATCGCGCGGCCTCTTACTTGTGCGCTTGCGCTCCGGCTTCTTCGGCTCCTTGGCTGGCTCGCGCTTTGGCTCCTTCTTCGCCTCCTGCTGTCTCGAGGTCCGCTGGGACGTCTCCGTCCGAGTCGCGGACGCCTGGGTAGTCTTGGGCGTAGTAGTAGCGGCGCCTGCATTGATCGGCGCTCTGTTCTGCGTGAAATTCCATGCCAGACGTGAGAAATCGACCTCCGGCAACGTTGCTCGAAGTTGCGCAATCGCGACTTCGGAGAGATTCCTCGGTCCCGGCTTTGCCACATCCTGAGTAGCGCTTCCCATGTCACCATGCTTGATTGGACGGTGGGTCTATACTCCAGTCAACTAAGCACACCCAAGATACTGGCCAATCTAGGATGCCTTTCTCGCGCACCACTTCCGTTGAGGGAGATACAAGCAGGTATACAGTCCTACCACAAATAGCCTTTTAATCAAACGTCCTGGATGAGCTATCTCACAACCAAGAAGGTATTCGTTAATATGAAATGCAGCGATGTCCTAGCACAATGGTTCGGACGCTCGCCACAACTAGGATATGAAATGGGTTAATGAGTCACTTCGGTTACCTCCACGGCCCGATCGTCACTCCCAACTGGACTTGAATGTTTCAGAGATACTCCACCTCGGGCGTCCGTAGATCAGTTTCTTTGTCCTTCTTGAGCGTCTGGCGCAGGGGGGCTCCAGGTATGCACGTCTGTAAAGCGCACTTGCCTGCTTGCAGTCTTGGGGGGAAATGAGTTCTGTTGAAATCTTACCTGCCAGCGGCTATCCCGTCTGGCAGTCTACATGCAATCTGTTTGACTTGTTTTTTCTGCCCTGTCTTCGTCAATTCTACGCGACGCCTTTCTATCATGAATCCTTGATTTGGCGTCGTACACAAACAACAACAACAACAACATGAAACTGGCTGTTATTGAATTGTCTGACATCACCTGTACCGCCAATGTCTTTTCGTCATCGCCGTGGTAATATTCGTCGGAGCCGTCAGACTCGCTGTCGAAATCGCTTGGATGATTATCATCTACGCTGCGATCGTCGCTTTGCTGGGAGCCATCGTACTTAAACGCATTGCTGTCTGGCAACTGGGCTTGGTCATCATGGCGAACGCCCTCATCATCATCGCTAATGTCAGCGAAGTCAAGCGGAATGGAAACCGGCAGGAAGGACAGAGCAAGTCTCCGCGTCTGATTCGACCCAGAAAGAGCCGATTGTACCATATCAGGCAAGTGTAATCCATCTTGTAGTCGCACTGGTTTCCTTCCATAACGATCCCGGTAATTGGCTGGTTGTAAATCAGGCATGACGGGGCGGCAGGCACATTTCCGACAAGCAGTACTTCATCATCAGCAATGTCAACTTGCGCGGGAGCACGACAATTACCGCATCTTGGATCGTGTTCGAGGCTGGCAGCAACACAGCTTCGGTGATAAGGCTGGCGGCAGCTTTCGCGCTCGCAGACCTAGATGTCATCAGCTTAATTTTGTCCATCTGGAGCTGACACGAAGTGGTTTCGGATTTTATCCCGCCACCCAACAACTGCTCCTCAGGCGTGCGTCATTGAAGGGGATAAGGCCAGTCCGTGGTACAAACAGGCCGTGCAAGCGACGATAGACTTGGCTGGGACGATTGGAGCCCGCAATTAGCTATGGATCGGGTTGGGCATCCTGGATGTAAGTCATCCCAGGCCTAGAAGTCTGAATGGCCCCAACGACCTAGAAGACAGGTGAAGCTCAAGTAGCGTCAAGTGCAGCCAAAACTGCCACCTGTCCTGACGTAGTGATCATGTTGCTCAAGTTGACCAAGGTTCCCCAAGTCAAAGTTGCCAGGACCGCCCTGGTTGACCACTCTCGACGGAGATGGACCACCACCCTGCTTGGTGGGTACATGCCATCCTGAACGGGACGGCACCCCATACAAAGTTCAAGTGATTAACGTCCGTCCAAGCCGACCGACCGAAAGATACGTCAAGATCGCACAAATCAGGTGAAACGCAAGACAAATCAGCTGAAACGCAAGGTATTCAGTCAGTGTACCACTGACTTTACCCACCACATGGCTCGACGAAGATGATGACGCCATTCCAACTATAGTGAAAAAGGTAAAAGTACATTTGAGGAAGCCAAACAGATAGGCGGCCCGTAACAATTGAGGAAGACACGGCAGAAAAGGTGAAAGTACAATTGAGGAAGACAAACATTTATGCGGCGCGTACAATTGAGGAGGACAGGGCAGAAAAAGTGAAAGTACAATTGATGAAGACAATATAGACGACGACGCAGCTTACGGATTTCTACGCTTTCGTATGACGGTTAGGATCTTGTTTACGGTAGATCACCTTTGACGCAGCTAATGAACGCTTTCTCGAACAAGTCCTCATCGCTGTTGTACTCGTCGCGTATGAACTCTGCGATGATCTTCATCCGTGAGAGACGCGATCGCTGCACTTTGCGCTCGTGCAGAAGCGTGTCAACGCCTGCGCGATATTGGTGGCACGCTGGATTCGGCTTACAATACTGCTTGACGTAGTCTCTCCAGGAGCGTGCATCCGGAAGCTCGGGCATCGTCGGCTGAATGATCAACTATCGCGTTTTTAGCTGACTCCTGTGTTGATCGCTGGCTGCTCCACATGTCTTTGACAGTGTCCCGCAGTCCTAGCAGCATCGTCTTGAGCTCTTCGACAATGGACGAAGAATTGTCTGTTGAAGTGTGGTCGTCCGTCGGGCTTCCAGCAACAGGCAGACTTTCCATGTTACCGACTTCTGACTCTAAGCCACCATTGTCAAGGTCCTTGATGCTTTCCAGCGTCGCGTCACAGCACGATACAGCGTCAGGTGCCAGTGAGTATCCGAGTTGGTTCTCCTCACGATCGAGAACATCGTCTAACAGGTATCGCGTGATTGTCTCGGCGTTTTCGCTAGGTGCCCATCCTGCCCACCACTTCACCAACTTCAGCGACCATCGACGCTTCTCCGGGGTAAACATGAACCGGTACTGCGCGCCTCCACGTCGAAAGCAGTGTGACGTAAACCAGATCTCGTCGCCGAGCAGGTTCTTGCTAAATCCGGCAGCCTCCGCGATGATATTGAGCACTTGAGTGCAGTTGCTGTCTGACATCGGCGATCCCCATTTCACGCCTACGTTAGCAAACGATAGGTCTTCACATCTGGTGTTCGTCGACCGCTTCTGTTTCTTTGATCCACCACCCCGAGGAATTTTCGTCAGTCCCGGGAACGCATAGTCGCTATCATGCCACGTGTGATGAAGCTTTGTGCGTGCATAGGTGAACCACGTCTCCACGTAGGTTAGCGCCTCCGCCGCCCTATCTTCTTTAGTCAGATGATGGAGCGAGCACGTTCGGCTGGCGAGTTGGTCATGGTCGGTCTTTCAGTCACGGATGACGAAGCAGCCAAATTGGATCTCGTAGGCGTTTTGCGCGACTTCCGTCGAAACCCTAGCTGGATATCACACAACTTCTTCATAAGAAGAACTTCGTTGATGCGGCACATTCCGTAGAAGCACAGCGAACTGACACCAGAGAACCATATGCGCAAGGTCTTGAACATCAATCTGACTCCAGGAACGCGACCATTTTCATCAGCACCACCAACGCCATAGGCGACGCCCGCTTGTGCGTTCTTTCCCGCTCTTAGATTTGCTGAGGACGGAGAGAATTTGCATGATGTGATGGCAGCGGAGCGTGCAGGGTTACCACGGGGGACGAGGGTTCCATCCGAAGCTGTCTCGACAATCCAACGATCGTGTGGATGACCGCCGTCGAGCATCTCCGGTTTCGTGTAATGCCAACTCGAGCGGCGCGGAGCTTCTCTGCAGGCCATTGAATCGTGTTCGACGTGGCAAGATGGTTGATGTAGGCTGCTACAACGCCATGTAGCTCCAGGAAGCGGTTCTTGAGCGGGTCCGGGTACCCCTCCTTCGTGCAGAACGCCGCAAAGCGCTTAAGACTACCGCTGTAGTCTGCTCGTGCTCGAGATTCCAGTCGTTGGTCGGCGTACTTGGCCGCGGCAACAGTAGCGCTATAGAGCCGATGTTTGCAGATCCATGAGCCGTCGTCGTACACTTGTTTGCGCACTTCGGGGGGGTAAAGCGGAAATGACACAAGCTTTTTTTTGGGGGGGGGCTCCTCCGTGGTGGGAGCTCTACTCAACTTGTCTTCCTCAATTGTACTCTTGACATTTTTTATGCTGTCTTCCTCAATTGTACTCTTGACATTTTTTATGCTGTCTTCCTCAATTGTACTCTGAAGCCATGTTCAATATTATCATGGAGTGCTGTACTACATGAAGTGCCAATACTTTTAATCGACTGAGAACAAGAGGGGTGAATACAATCAAGGATAAGGGTACTGCTTGTGTGCCAACTCATTCATGGTGCTATTTGCCTGATGGCTTCAACGTTTTATTTTCGACCAATCAAATCAAGTCGCACGTCATTTTTTTTAGTGGGATGTGCTTATTTTCCGCTAATGAACGCGCGTTTCTCAAACGCGGTCGCTTTGCCAAAATTGTGATGCAAACACGGTCGTTTTCCATAAACATCCTGGAGAAGTTTCACTTCACGACTTTTTCCGCTTTTTGGAATGGACCTTGAGTCACCAACAATTGCAACTTTAGAGCAACTTGCCAGCAACATAGAGTCTCAATTTCGTCAATATCACCTTGCCCTACCACTAAAACTCCTTCGGGGAAATGTGTAAATGTGGGTGTTTAGCATCGACGTGCGAAGCGAAGTCTTCGCGCGGCGTGCTAAACCTCTCTGGCCAAGCCCGGTAGGCTTCACCGTAGTCTTGCAGCGCCACGCGCTGCGCCGGCCGTGACTTTGGTGGTTAGGGCAATTATGTTCGTTTTACGCAATCTCGTTTTGACTCAAGACACTTCCTTTTGGAATTGGCAGTCGTTATTTGGCCCGACTGGGTCACATAGACAAGCGTTTTCTCCCCGAATATGACCGATTGATGCCCGAACATGCCCGATTGAGCATGATGTGTGACACCCGAGGACGGGTGTCATCTTTGCTCCGCTGCGCGTCGCAAACGTAGTTCGCTGCGCTCCTGCGGGTAAAAAGATTCTAAGATCTGGTCGTTACAGTGCTCGGCTCGCTGTTGAGCTCGGTGCTGGGCCCGCCTCCGTAAATACTGCCGCAGCCCTGCTTCGCGGGCACCCCCCCCAACGGGTTTGCTGCGGCTACGCGACCTCGCACACGCTCGCCTCCGTTGGCCGTTTTATGTGCGTTCACCCCCTCATTCCTCCATTCGGGCCAAATACCCACTCTCTTTGGAATTAGAAGCCTTGCTCACAGCTTCTTGAAAGCCATATATCCAGAGGATGCCGCTGCTGCGACAGCGTCAAATAGGTCCCTCAAACGCTAGACTAACCTCAGGTTTGAGGGCACCGTATTATATTTCCCATTTGTCTTTCCTGGTTCGAGCGATTTACCGTATGTGCCTCGCGACTGGCCCAACGCGAGCTGAAGCTGAAGCAGCGACCGTTACCTCAGGTCGAGGCCGAGCCAATCACCGCCGCCCACTTGCGTGTTCAAGTCCAGCGCAATACGCGCCCCACGTTTTCGGGCAAGACTCGGTGCCTTCGTGTCTCTTGCATCTTCAAGCACCTGTGCATCGCTCTTGCCCGGCAGGCCATCAGTCCCGAGTTCTCTTCGCCCGCGAGAAGGTCCATCATCATCGCCTGCCAGTTCTCTCGCCGTCACCGCCGAAAACACCCGAAAGCATGCGTTTTCAAGCGATCCGCCCGCTGCGCAGCGCGCTACTGTCCTCGGCCGCCTTCTCCAGTGCCGCTAGGCCCTTTGGTGCACGAGCTTTCGCATCAGCGCTGGCCGACAAGCACCTGGAGGGCGAGCGCGTCACCAAGGTGACGGAGCTGGCGGGCGAACAGGCCGTGCGCGTCACCTTCGAGGACGGCGCTAGCGCCAAGTTCCACAAGCTCTGGCTGCGCGACCACTGCCGCTGCGAGCGCTGCATGCACCCGGAGACGCAGCAGCGGCAGCTGGACACAGCATCCATCCCTTTGGACGCACCTTTCCACCGCCTCGAGGTCGCCAACGCCGGCAGCGCTATCGCCATCGACTGGGACGCACCTGTGCGTGGCACCGACTGCACGGCCAGTGAGTTCGACGCGCAGTGGCTGCGTGACCATGCGTACGCGCTGGAGGGCGGCAATGCCGAGGACGAGGCCACGGCGCCCTATCCGAAGTCGTACCGCCAACCGCGCGTGACGACCAAGACGCTCTGGGCCGGCGCCGACTTCAAGCTGCCGACGCACGACTACACCAAGTGCGTGGACGACATCGAGCCGTTCATGCGTGACCTGTACGCCTACGGCCTCGTGCGCGTGTCGGGCACGCCCAACACCATGGAAGCCACCGAGAAGTTCTCAAAGAAGATCGGCTTTGTGCTGCGGACCATTTACGGCACTTTGTGGACGACCAACCCGACTAACGAGGACGAGGGATACAACGACACTGCGTCCACGAACCTCGAGCTACTGCATCACACGGACGGCACGTACATCCGTGACCCGCCAGGACTGCAGATCTTCAACTGCGCGGCCCAGGCCGGCGAAGGTGGCGAGAGTCGCTACGTCGACTCGTTCCACGTCGCCGAGACGCTGAGGAGCGAAGACTCCGAGGCCTACCGCATTCTGAGCACGACGCCACTGCCCTACTTCACTGTGGACAACGACGCCCACCTGGCCACCATGGAGCCGCTCATCCGCGTCGACTATGCTGGCAACATCGTGCAGTTCCGTCACAACGACTACGACCGCGCACCACTCACGCACCTGAGCTTCGAGGAGGTGGGCGCGTTCTACAAGGCGCACCGCAAGCTGCTTGAGGTCATGCGTCGCCCCGAGATGGAGTTCTGCACGAAGCTCCAGGTCGGCGAGATGATCGTCGTAGACAACCAGCGCGTGATGCACGGCCGCCACGCCTTCCAGGGCGGAGACCGCGCCCTCATCGGCTGCTACATCGGTCAGACGGAGTACGAGAGCCGCCTGCGGGTGCTAGGTATCATTTGAGCGACGAAGCAACGATCGTACTCATGAATACAAAACCACAAGTGTCTAAGAACAAGAAATTTTGAACTTTTTTTCACTTTATACATTTCAAAGAACTCTCAAATTGAGCTCAAGTTTACATATTGATGACATTACTACCTAAACTATACGCGAGGCGAGCACACCTCTCTTTTTCACACGCTCTTCCCCCGGTCGCTGTCGCTCTCTTCCGTGTCCAGCGTATGCCCTGTATCGTCGAAGTTGCTGTTGTTAAGGATCGGCGGCGCGATAACCGAGTCGTTTCCGCGGCCATGAGCACGGGCCAACTGACGGCGGCGCTCCCCAGCTAACTCGATCTCCAGCAGCTGCACGATGTCTTCGAAGCTCGGACGGCGCAGCGGGTTCTTGTGCCAGCAGCGCTTCATAATCTTGGCAAATAACCGAGGACAGTCTCGCGGAATGGGCGGTCGTACACCGCTCAGCACTGCTTCAGCCACTGCCAAGACGCTGCCCGGGATGTCTGAATACGGCACGGCACACGTGTACAGCTGCCAGCAAATGACGCCGAAGCTGTAAACATCAATTTTCACAGAATACTCGGACGTGGCTTCGTCCTTCAGCACCTCGGGGGCCGCCCAGCACGCACTTCCAATGTTCGTCGTCATTTGCACTGTGACGTCGGCCGCCGGGAAGAAATTAGGCCGGGGGGCGATGACGTCGCGAGTGCGCAGCAACCGAGACTCGCCAAAGTCGGCAACCTTGAGCATCTCCTGCTCCGAGTCGAAAATGCAGTTCAGCGGCTTGAGATCTCGGTGTACAATGGGCACTGGCAGGCCGTGCAAAAAGCGCATACCCACAGCGATCATGTGGGCATAACGCAGTCCACGCTCGTACGAAAACGGCGTATTCCGGTTGGCGTCGATCAGGTCTTGAAGCGTGCCGCCGCCAAGATACTCGTACACAATGTAGAGGTTGATGCCGCTCGTGTAGCAGCCGTACGTCATCATCACACACGGATGAACCAGCTTTGACGACAGGTACGCTTCCTCCTTGATGTGTTCCATGCACTCCATCTGGCCGTGCTTGAACGTCTTCACCGCCACCTCAATCGACCTTGACACCGGCCCGTCCACATACCCTCCTTGCCGCCATCTTGCCTTCAGCACAATGGCAAAAGTCCCTTCGCCAACAATATTGACCGGGTCGTCGAACTCGATACTGTTGGGGTCGATGGCCTTGAGCGATAGCCCAAAGTCGAAGGCCTTCCGACATGTGTGGAAGTTGGTGAAGGTGATCGCAGCTGTGCATACGCCCAGGATGTCGAAGATGGACTGCATCATGAACGACGCGATCGTTGGCACGTTCGACGAATCGGCCACCTTGAACGCTGTGAGGATGATGAGACTCCCCCAGCACACGAAGAACACGATCAGATACGACCGCGCTACCTTGTTGAGTCTGCCGGAAGCTGCGGTCGGATACGATTCACCAATTGTACGTTTGAACCGCACGTAGAAAATGAAGTTGAAGCCGAACGCCAGCAGCGGGTAATACACGTACAGGATGAGACGACACGTCGGGTAGAGGCACGGGGAGAACGTCTCTTCGTCCAGGATCTCCTCTTCAGTCTCCGACGACGAGTCTGAGGACGAATCGTCCGCATCTTCGTATCCGTACGAGTCTCCAGACCGATATCCAACCAGCGCCAGCGTCACGGCGGCCACCACCGATAACAACAACACATTCATCGTATACCGACGAAACCTTCGCTTGGCGCTCTGCGAATCCAGCAGCACGTCGGCGTACGACACGACGGATCGATACATGTTGAACGCGATGGCGCACGTGAACGAGATCTGCGCGAAATTGAAGAAACACTCGAACATACAGAAGAAGAGGTAGGCCATGTCCGTCAAGGCCGACGTCTCCAGCATCACCCGTAAGAGCGACGTGATCCAGTACCCACACTGCACACAGCTCAGCTCCAGCACAAACGGGTGCGAGTAGGTGCGGAAACTCCGGAACGTCACGTGCATGATGACGACGACCAGCGACATCCAGAGCGACAGCACCATCAAGATGCAGTGGATGTACGTATACGTGTCTGTATACACGCTGGTTCCGTCGTCTGATGAGTCATCGTCCGAATCTTCTTCTGACAACGAGCTGGAACCCGTGGCGCTGACATCTTCTTCCGACGAGTCGTCCACCGAGTCATCGTCCGAATCTGCTTCTGACGGTGAGCTGGAACCCGTGGTGCTCAAGACAGCCTCCGACCCGATACTGCCGGAAAGATTGGTCAAGACGCCACTGCTACCACTACTCGCTGTTGTGTTGGTACTGCTATCAAGCGAGCTGGTCTGGATCTCCACGCCCACGCGGGCGATCAACACTGCGGCCACCACGAAAGCGGTCAGCGTCACGCCGATGCACGCGATGAAGATGCACATTTTCTTGCGCGCCCTGGCTCGGTGCTGGTTCTTCTCCAATAACCTCGCGCGCATGGCTTCAATCTTCATACGGCGCTGCAGTCTCCTCCTGTTCCTGTCTTCGTCGTCGCTAACGGAGCTTGGCGCGAACGGGCCGTCGTCCAGTCCGTCCTCGTATAAAACTGGACTGGAGCCGCTACTGAGTCCCGGCACGCCAGCCGTGAGGTGCGGGTGCGTGTGGTTGTCCATGTCGACGCGGTGCTCGTCCTGGTTGGGCGTGAAGTGCGCCATGTAAGCGGGGGAGTCGGAGTCCCTCTCCTCTCTCCTGTCACCTGAACATGCGTCTGCAGTGACCACGAGCTGCTGCTTCACCATGTCCTTCTCCCTGTCCAGTTGTCTCCGTCTCGAAATCCGTTCACTACTCTTTTTACTGCCGTTGCTACTGCTGTTACTGTCGTCCACCGAAAGCTGCGGGTTGCTGGTGGAATACCTCGTGTTGGAGCTCATGGACGACGCGTACGACTCGAGGATGCTGCGCACGTACAGCTCCTGGTCCAGACTGGGGCGCTGCGGCTCCCGGCTGTCTGTTCTCCTTCGCTTGGGACGCATGGCCGCTACGCGCTTCCACCACTGGGCACCGCGACTGGAGCTGCTGTTGCTGGTGCTGCTGCTGCTCGTCATCTCGCTGGCGGTGCTGGCGCTGCTATTGGCCGACAGGTCGAAGGCGGCGGGCAGCTCCGGCACCACGGAAGACTCGGACGAGCCCGTGGGGAAGTCACTGGAGCGCGGCGGCGACGGCGACGGCGACTGCGGCTTCTTGCGCCGCGGCGGCTTGGAGGACGCGGCTGAGGCCATGGGGCATGTAGTGCGGGTTATGGTACACGGCGAGTGGGGCAGCGACCCCCGAGAGCGGCCTGGGACGCCGGCGCGGAGAGCTGGTTCTGCCTTCCCCGTTCTTGTCTTTTGGCAGCGACGAAGTATACGGAAATAAGCGAGTTTATATAGTACGAAGCACCATCTGCCTCAAGCGAATCGGGCTTTTGAGAACAGAGACCGGATGGCCCAGTGCAAAACTATAGTACAGGCAAGTGAAAGCGCACATCTTAGGCACCCCAAGCGAAAAGGAGCCGCGGCGACGACTCGGGAAGGCGATGAGTTCCGACGCACCACCTGGAGCGCCTCGACCAGAGCTCGACCAGCCCATGCACTGCGATGATCCACAACCAAAAAGGGAACGCGTCTTTCAAAAGTGCACGTTGAAGAGGCTTTGATCAGTCCGGTGGTGGAGCAGCTGCGTCCAGAAGTCCAGCGTGTGGCCGCCGTCGGATCCCAACGCTCAAAAAGTGCGTCCTCTGCTCGTCAAGATGCTTCCTTCATGATGCCTTCCGCATTATGTGCCTCCTTCCATATGGAGATCGAATTCAAACGACCAACAACGTCAAGATGATCTCTTAGTCCGCTGAACGCGTGAAATCTGTGTGCATTGCTACGGCTTGCTTCCAGAAATGACTTGTCAACAAGGCTAGGATGCGAAAAAGACAGGAATTAGAACCCGAAAAAAAGCTGCATTGCGTGTAGATTCCTGGGAAAGGCATTTCGAGCGTTCGGGTCAATCAACGCAAACACTGAGCGTTGCGCGCCACAATCAAGCCTAAATGAACTCCCCACATCGCTTCAGGCCACGGATCTTCCGACAAGATGACGAAGTTGTCTGGAATGTCTTGGTTTCCAGTCACGGTCGCATACAGATCGACCAGCGGAGCCAATCGCTTTTCAAACGCAACCGCAGAGTTTCATGTCGAAATCCAATGCATCCAGCCATTCGGCGTCGCGACCCCATTCGGTGAAGAACGATCCGTGATGACGCACATGCCGGACCTTACTGCCCAGCTTCAGCCCCCACGCCTTTGTTGGCCACGGCGCTTGTGGTGGTACGACAAACAGCTGTACAATCCTGCAATGACCACGCTTCTCGCTGTAAACTTTCAACGCGGGCACGATCTGCTCCTTCCACACGAAGGCACTAACATCCCATACGAAGCCCAGTGAGTCGAGGGTTTCCCTATCGCGTGTAGACTGCACTACATAGGAGTGACCTGCGCGAACACTCGCAACAGTGTGCCAAGGTTCATCCCCCACGCCTCCGACGGAATGACAAAAAGCTGGTGTACGAGGCAATCGCCAAACTATCCGCGATACGAAGCTAACGCCGGCAGCACGCGTTCGTTCCAGTTTCGTTCAGCAATGCTCGTGAAGCAATAGTTCATCCTCTCGAGCTCCTCTCTATCCGCAGCGACTTGTTCTGCACTGGTACCTTTGTATTCTTGGACCATGTTGACCATCGAATGTGGCAGGCATAAGGATTGAGTGGAGGCCGTCGAACAAGGCGATTCAAGTTTCGATCTCCCCTCTTTCCGTAAATTATGCGCTGACTTGTGGCCGTATACTCCTGGTCACTGAGAAGTTGTCAGCCGCCCTGGGTTTGCCACGTCGGCCAAACTGCCCGCGAGCGCGAGGACCGACCAAGCATGAACCAGCACTACGTCAATGGTCGAAGTCAAGACTTTTAACGTCAATTCTAGTTGCTTATCATGGTGGGCGGAGCGAGGAAGGTCGATCGACACGATCTGGGGAGGAATGTCAGTAGCCCTGCAAGCTCTCACAGCGCCGTGGTGATCGAGGATACGGTTGGCGATGTGGGCAGGGAGGGATGCCTCGGTCGAATACCTGACGAATGATATTCCCCAAATGAAGAGGAAACAAACGCCAAGCGCCAATTATAAGCTCGGTGCAACTACATTTACCAAAAGAACGAGTTTCCCTTAGTGCGCTGTGCTGTTGCTGCACCGCGGGTCGCTGTCAGCGCCAAAGTCCTTGCACACCTCCCGCCCAAGCGCGTTGATACCTTCCACCAGCCAGAGGCGGCTGTTGGCGAATACAAACACCTTGCCCGGCACGAAAGCGAAGTTGTTCGACGTCTCGCCCAGGTAGATCTTGCCCAGCAGAATTCCTTCCGGATTCCAGATGTGCACACCGTCTCCGCAGCCAGCCCATACGTTGCCGTCCGTGTCCGTGTGCACTCCGTCGGGAATTCCGCTGTCTGCGTAAGCGAACAAGCGCCTGTTATCGAGTCGCTTGTTGTCGACGATATCGTAGGCGTAGATCGAGGCTGGGCGAGAGACGTCCAGGTCAGCCTCCTGAGCACCCGTGTCCGAGACGTAGAGCGTCTTGTAGTCGGGAGAGAACTCGAGCCCGTTGATCTTCACGAAGCCGTCCGCGACGACCTGGACGACACCCGTGGAGGGCTCAAAACGGTACACGTGTCGGGGAAGCTGAGGCTCGGCGCGGAAGTTCTGGATGTAACCATACTCGGGGTCCGTGAACCAAAGGTCTCCGGTCTCGGGGTGCTGCCTCACGTCGTTCAATCCGCTGAAGTTGCGGCCGTTGTAGCCGATGATCAACGGTTCGGACTCGTTCGTGTTGACGTTCACGGCGAGGAGCTTCGCGTAGGCCTCGAGGTCACCCTGGTCGCACCAGACCTGCATCGGTGGTGTGGTAGATTGGTCGGCGCCGGGCGGGTAGTACGACGACCCACCGTTGGCCATGGCAAGGTCCGGAAACTGCGTGCTGTGGATGGAGAAGTCGTCGAGCGAGAGCACGGTGACGTTGATGTTGTCGTCGCGAGAGACGTAGTTGGACGAGATGTACAAGGAGTTGTCGTGCTTGTTGTAGACGCCACCCTCGTGGAAAGCCTGCCAGTCGAGGTCGGCGAGCTTGAGGGTCGTGGCGTTGGCACCGATGACGTCCTCGAACGATGAGTCGTACGACAACAGCGAGAGCGAGGGGTTGCTGACGTTGGCGGCGTAGATGGAGGCGAGGTAGTCGGCCCCGCCTGTGGCCAAAGCGTGGAGATCGACGTTGACGATGGACATGCCTGGATCGGGTCGAACGGAGACTTGAGAGGGAGGAGGAAAAATCACGAGTAAGCAGTTCTCCGCTTGGAAAAAGAGCTGGTGTGGCCTGGGACACCAAGCACTGATCGCGCGGCGCGAGGCGCGATTCGCGCCTCAACGACAACCCGGCAAGAGAATCCTCGGTGATTAACGCGGGCGAGATTAACCCGTCCGTGCTATGAGGAGCAGCTGACGATCCGGAGGTCGCTTCCTTCAAACACGCCCCCAAGGTAAGCACAAAACTGTATCCTTAACTCGTTCACGACTACGATCCGCGCCTCGAACCTCCCGGGTATCATCAAGTTCAGCAATCACCCGTAGCGTCGTCTCAAAAAGTATTAACAAAAGCAGCTTATTCTTCATCTTTTTCTTCAAATGGTCGTCCAAACCGGGCTTTCGATAATTGAACCTTCCCATCCCAGTTGATCTCGAAGGTTTGCCATCGCCTTGGAGTTCGCATCACTTCCTCTGTCTCCCCTGCGTGCATCATCTCGAACGTCAACGAATTCACGGAGTTCCTCCAACGCTCAAAGGGACCAATTCCGGGTACAGAACAGGTGAACTGTGCCTAGTCCTCCTCAGATCCATCTTTCCCTGCCGCACAGCAGTCAGGTTGCCACATAATATCTCAATGCAACTTTGTTGGCAAGTGCTGACGAATAATTTCACACTTGCACAGTCTCGAAGAAGAACCGCATAAGCGTGAAGCAGAAAACATTTGACGCCTGCCGGTCATCGGGGTAGCAACAGCGAATATGTCGCGCCATTTGAGATGTTGTTCAGCACTTTCATCTTTAAAGATGTTCGTGAAAGTGCTTGGACCAATGGTTCCTGGCGATAAACAGTTCGATGTGGCAGCGGATGCCGTCACGCCACGGATACCTCGTATAGTTAAGCGCTTCCAATGCCGATCATTATCGAGCTGTCGGTATCAGGTTTGCAGTCGACCTATTGCGTATATTTTTATACGGCCAATGGCTTTGGTAACGTAAGCGCGTAACCTCTCCATCGGGTAGTCACGACTCTTCATCCTTCGCAGCTTTGCTAGAGTTCTCTTTCGGCTGCTTGCTGCGATGTCTTCGGCGCCTGCCACTTGGTTCTGCTCCTCGCCGTCTGCTAGACATGGGAGCTCTACTGGAAGTGACGTCGCTGTCGCCTGGTGGTGGACATCTCACAACCGTCGGAGGCACCTGTTGCTGCTGTAATTGTTACTTCGCTCGCCGCCTTTTTTCTCTTCCCGACTTTGGAGGATTTCACGTGTTTTCCACCACCCGCAAAGGTCGACAACGCTTGGATGAGGCCAGCCATACTGCTTGCTACTATCTCTGGGTCATCGTAGCAACGTGTCCAGCTCTCATCGTCGTCGTCGCTATCGTCTCTTTCGTCTCTTTGAACAACCTGGTCGTCGCTAGGCGCAGCCACCGAGAATGTCCCTGCACCTGCCAACACCTCGGCGGTAGGCTTGATTCCCTTACTATTCAGGTGGATCAAAGGCAAATGCTCCTTCACTGAAAGTGCACTCGGATTTTCTTGTCTGGGGGCCAGAGGCACTCGAACAGCTTTCGTGAATGAAGACGCGGTGCTGATCGAAAGATCTGCTTGGTATTTCCTGGGCGAGCGCGAGCGACGCAAAGCTGGAGGGAAATTCGACACCCACTGGTCAGACACATCCCGCGAAGGCAGCAGACTCGGTCGTCTTCGTCGTCGTCTTCTCCAATGCCGAGGAATTTCCGAAAGCGGGGCGGTTTTGCCAATCAACCGAGTTTCGTTGCCTCCGCAGTCTGGTTTGATACTCAGCAAAGGTAGAGGCAGTGGCGGGTGAATCATCTTGACGGCTTCAATGGGCCCAGAAGGAGCAGTTGATAGCTCCGTCACGCGAGGTAGTTTTTCCAGTTGCTGGTGATTCTCCGGTGCTGACGAAGGCGCCCCGTCATCCGTTCGTCGCCTACGCATTGCCTCGCCTTCTTCCTGCTCATCGTCGGAGTCAGCGTTGAAAGATGCGGACACCACTGAGCCCAAACTCGACTTCCGGGGCACGTTCGCCGCCATCGCCGCTGCGACGATCCTCATTCGGCGCTCCCGCCCGAGAGCAGCGATGGCAGTCTTTTCTTCTCCCAAAGGGGACGTTCTTGATGAAGGTTTGGGACTCAGCATGTCGCGATCCTCCTCGCGCTGTTCCTTAGAAGCTTCAACCGCTTGAGCTTTCCTTATTGGGGATTCGACTGTTTTCCCGACTTGTTTTACCAGCGATAGTTGCGCTAGAGTCTCCTTCTCCAGACCGGAGGCAGATTTTGAGTTGGCGAGAGCGTTCTGAGGCTTCCTCTTGGTGGCGACTTTGACTGGTGGCTTTCGATGACCTCGACCCAACAGTTTGTCATCGAAATCCGCAGCTCCCCAGCCGCAAATGGCATCTGCATCGTCGAGAACTTCCTCCTCGGAGTCGCTCGCCATCCTAGCGGCAAGCCACGCCAGCCCTATGATGACAGGGCAATGATTGCTGCCGTCGCCATCGATTCAGAATGCACACTTTCGTCTACAAATAGAGGAAGACAAACGACCAAACATCAAGGCTTTTGGGCCGACCAGAACCAAATAAAGCATACACTAAAATATTTAAGTGAGTTTTGACACAAAGTCAAAACCTCAATAGATATGGAGCTTCCGTGCGTGGCTCCTTGCTGTCCACTTTGAAGGTCAGCTCGAGTCAATGCCACCCACGATCTCCAGTTCTGGTTTAGTGTCTTCTGAATCGCTTGAGGGCTCGAGCACGGGACTCAGGGCGTCCATTTCGTCGGCATCGACGATCTCGAAAGCAGCCGCCTTGTCTCGCGAGTTGAACGGGCGCAGCAGTCCGTCGCGAGTCTGCGTGCCGATGAACCAGCGTCGGTGGCGTAGGCTCTGCAGCTCTCCACTCCAGCCGAGTTCGAACTGAAACCAGCGTTTGAATTGCAGTGTTCGACGTCGCGTGAGCTTCAACCTGCTTGAGCTCGTGTACAGCACGTCCCCGGGTTTTTCGTAGTCCTCGAATTCCACACGCACGCAGTTGTAAGCCGAGATGCAGACCGCGAGCCTCAGCGCCGTGGGTCTCTGTCGGAAGGCCCAGTCCTTCTCGCTCAGATCGTCCTTCACCATGAACAACTCGTCGCCGAACCGTTTGGCGAACTTGTCGGTCGATTCTTTCAGCCGCAGGTAGACACGCTTCCCGGCGAGGTCCTCGAGTCTGCGGTTCTTGTCCTTGGCGACTTCTCGAATGCCCTGCAGCTCCAGTTCCAGCCGCTCCAGCGCCTGTGCCGACTTGGCCGACGACGTCAGGAAAGGCACCTTGGTCTCCGCGCGCGACAGCAGCTGCTTGGACCAGCCCACGCCCGTGGTGCACCACAGCGCCACGTGTTCGCAGTTGAGCGAGAAGATGCTGAAGTGGCCCTGGCCGAGGCCCAGCAAGAAGCGGCAGCGCGCCAGCACCACGGGCGGCGCGTCCGCGTGTCCGCGATGCACTTCTCCCAGCAGCGAGCTGGCCTCGGCCACCAGCGACGAGTTGTACTGTACGCGCCGCATGTCGGCGAGCGGCCGGGCGTTCAGGAACTCGCGCAAACTCGTGAGCTGGAACTTGGAGTCCGCGTGCGACGCGCGGAAGCCCGTCTTGCGGGACCACACGTGGGCCACGGTGATGGTCTCGGCGGCGGCGGCGGCTTCGAACACGATGCCGTGGTGCGTGTAGCGGAACGGCCAGCGACTCGTGTCCCAGATGCAGATGTGGTCGCCCGGCCGCAGACTCGCCACGTCCTGCACCTCGCACGTGTTCATGGTCGGCAGTAGATGGAGCAACTTGGCGGATGGCCGTTTACAGAGCGGCGTGAATATCGGACCCTGTCCGTTGTTGTTTGTTGATCGTTCTGCCTCTGCCTCGCTACGAGAGACACGACGAGCGAGCAGCTGATTGGTGTGGTGTTTTGTACCGCAAAGTTGAAGCGAGGAGTTTCTCGTCCGGAATGGCAGACCACGAGTGCTGCGGCGGCGCATCAAAAAGACTCGTTGAACAAGATCGACCCTGGAGCAATGGCTGTAGCGATTGAAGTGCCAATTCTTCGTCGCCTGCTACGTACGAGGTGACGCATTCATAGCGTTGAAAGTCTGCTTTTTTTCGACCGTACACGGAACTTTTTGAGAGGCTGCTGATTGAGCGTCCGAAAGCGATTCCGTGTTGCGTTGTCAGGACACGCGAAACTTCGGGCCATGCAAGCACCCTAGCCATATTCTCTTACGAGCCTTGGACGGCGAGCCTTTTGCTTCCCCAGTCACGAAGGTGCAGGCCTCACGCACATTAAATGTGCGTGAGCTTGATGAGATTTCCACGTTTGGGCAAGCGCTCGCAACCTAGTTCAAGGGAACTCACAAACACAAACATTTGACGTCAGCTCAAGTAGTGCTTTCCGAAGACCCTTCGATCAACGCCAACAGATTCGCCAAGATAATAAAGACTCGCTATCATGTTGCTTCGGGTAGAGCGACTTGGTACAGCTGCTCGTGAACTGAAATGCAGATGTCAGCGAAGTAATGAGCACAAACGTTCGTTATCGCCAATGCTCATCTAGCAAATGCAGTACAGTACAGTACATGTATCCAGGAACCCCAGCCCGTCACAGCGACGGAATTGTTGTGTGTCCGAGAGCGACATGGACGTGCATTCATCCCGAGTGTTCGTTGTCTACGGTCCTCTGAAAGGCTGGCTCAGGATAGTCGGCTTTTAGCACTGCGGCGAACACTGATGTATTGTCTTGTCAGGTAAGCTCAGTGGACTTGTCCCAATTTCCGACTTTAAAAAACTCGGTTGTGTTGGACTAACATGAGCACATAATATGTGCCCGCCAGATTTTGTAATTTGTGTCTTCAACTTGAGATTTTTGGTCCAGCTCCTTTCGTTTTGGCCATTTCTGAAGTTGCTGATCAGATGGTATCTGGCAAGTTCCTTGCGCGCGTCGAGCAGCTCCCGCTCGTTTGGAGCAACGAGCCTGGCTCCTTCGCACACTTGGGCTTCACCTCTCGCTACCCGGCACTGGTGCGAGACTGCGTGGAGCTTAACGGAGATGGGTTCTCCAGCGAGCAGAGGAGGCGTCTGCTGCAGTTGGCGGAGGAGCTGGAGGAGGACACCGAGATCCCGCTGCCGTCGACGCTCCACGTGGCTTTGGGCCCCACGAGTAAAGAATGGGAGAAACTGCTGAGCGGCAAAGGCTATCGGTGGCACAACGCCCCCTGGTTCCTCGCTGGCATGTACATGTTCCACCTCGTTTTGCTGATAGCTGGCTACTACACAACGGGGGTCGACCCGTTCCACGAATCGTAAGTGGAGGGTGAGCTTGAGGCTTTTAGCGCGAGAACTGATGGCGCTGGTTGCTGTTTGTGGTGTGGTTATGATCAGGAAGGAGGCGGAGTTGGAGCAGGAGACCCCGTGGAGACTGCTGCAGACAGCAGTTGAGATCTCCGCCCAGGAGGGGACGAGCTCGCACACTCGGCGTGACCAGTTGAAGCGGTTCATGAAGCTCTGTCTGTGGGGCAACAAGGCCGATGGTTGCTACAAGGAGGTCAAGGACACTATGAGCGGGGACGACGCGTCGCTGGTGTTTGATCACGAGCTGGTGCTTGTAGATCATAGTGACAAAGTGGTGTCATACCTGGAGAAGAAAGCGGTGGAAAGCTGCGGCGTGGGGGTGCAGTTCATCAACGACAATAGCGGCACTGAGCTGTTGCTGGATTTGGCACTCGCAGACCACTTGCTGGCCCATGGCTGGTGCGACACCGTGACGATGAACGTCAAGATGGAGCCCATGTATGTGTCGGATGCGATTGGTGCTGATGTTCACGAGCATATCGCCGAGATGCAGCTCGAGACGCGCACACCTGAGGTGCAGGCGTTGGGCAAGCGTCTGGCTAAGTACGTACGTAATGGGCAGCTAGTCGTTCGCCCCGATATCTTCTGGAATCGCTATACTTTCTACTGGGAAATGCCGGCAGAGTTGCAGACGCGTCTCGCGCATGAGGCCACGTTGGTGATCATCAAGGGAGACCTGAACTACCGTCGTCTGCTGGGAGATCGCATGTGGCCTGCGTGGACCCCCATTGAAGAGGTCGTGCCGTACTTCCCAACTGCGTTCGTCTCTTTCCGTACGATGAAATCCCCTCTGGTGGCAGGCATTCCTGCTAACATCGTGTCGAAGCTGGAAAAAGAGGACCCCAAGTGGAGATTCAACGGCAAGCGCGCTATTGTTCAAAGTGTGCTCACTCCTCCATCACTGTAGGTCTTGGATCGGGAGTCTAAACCAGTTGAAGGCTCACTTTCACGATACAGCTCTCTACGTCGAATCTACCAGTCACCGTTCTTTCACGTCGTGGTTGTATGCTTTCGTCCGTTAGGTTTTTGACTATTTCTTGAAACGATCGCACCAAAACTTACTCGCAAGTCTCGTCAGTTGTGTGTCCTGTCGGTGAGGATGGCAGCAGCAGAGGCTCTGTTGGCGTACGAGCCCTTGCAGCAGCTCCAGCACGAGAACTTCCTCTTGCGCGAGAAGAACCGGCAATTTCAAAGCGAGGTTCGAGAGCTTCTGGCGTGGAAGGACAAAGCGGTGGCGCACATGGCGGCGATGGCCCCAGCCCGTCGCCGTGCAGCACGAGAAGTGGAACGCGCAAAGCAGCTACAACAGCAACTGCGCACCGTCGAGAGCTCGCTGAAGTCCCGAGGCGCGCTCGAACTTGCCGCGACGGAGCTGGAGGCAGAGCGCGAAACTCTCCAGCAACGAGTCGAGGGGCTCGAGCGGGAGAACGCGGCGTTGACACTTCAAAGTGAACGCAGAAAGCGTCGCGCCGACGAAGCCGAGGCGCAGCTCGCCGCACTGGGGGAATCCTTTCGTCTTCATCTTGAGCGGCTCGTAGCGATGCGTGAGAGTCTTGACGAGATCTCGAGTGGCGACACCAAGAACCAAAGCACGAAAGAGGACGAGAACCAGCCAGCAGCCGTCACGACAAGCAATGGAGAAGGTGGATCGGGCATGGAGGCTCAGGATCCCGCGACACCAGAGAACGAGGACGTGGACTCGACGTCGTCGGCGTCGTCACCTTCCGTTCCTGTCAATTCGGCCGCTTTGGTGACAGGGCTGGATGCCGTGGCGACCAAGTGCCTGTCGTGGCTTCAGGAGCACTTGGCACAGTCGTTCGCCCGCCAGCAAAGGAAGGCAGCACGATACGAAGCTCAACACGAAGAGATGAAGCGCGTGAAGGAGCAAGTGCAGGCTGCGGGTCGCATACCCCAAGAACTGGCCGATGAGCATGCCAAGCAGACTCGAGAACTCACAGAGCTGCGCGAGGCACACGAGTTACTGCAGCAACGCGTAGCAGACGCTGAGCAAATGGTCATCGTGCAGAAGCAACGCAGAGAAGACATGGCGACCCGCCTGCGTCTGGTTGCAGGAGAAGTGCGCCAATACTTGAGACTCGTGCGCGGCGAAATCAAGCGCAAGTTCGGCTACTTGCCAGAGGCCATCGCGCACGCTGAGAGCTGGGCGAGGATCGCCGAGGCGCTCGAGCTGCTGTTGTGCCAAGGTACAGACCGGTGCGTCGCTCGAGGTCGGCGGAGCAGCAAGTGAGCGGCGCGAGCCCAAAGATCGGAAGAGGACCAGCGATACTTGACCATGTTGAAGTTGAAGATCCCATAGCTAATTCATGAGACCACAATGACTGACGTTTAGGCCGCCGGTCGCTGTCGCTTCCGCTCGGACCTGCGCAACGGCTGGTCTTGGTCTTTCTTCTCTTTCTTGTCAGCAGGAGGTGGCGTCGCGGCCTTCCGCTTCGCAACAGGAGAGGCTGCCTTGGTCGTCTTCTCCTTCTTCTTGCTGCTCGAAGCGGAGCCCGTTGCAGCTCCGTCGTGTGCCTCCGCATACAGACACAACTGCACGCGCTGCGCCGTCCACACTTCGGTGGCTCCGGCTTTCCCGTCGTCTTTCGCGGCTCGCTGGTCGTTCAGCCACTGCGCCTTGGTGCGTAACTGCTCTGCGAAACGGAGAAAGTGCGGCAACGTGTACTTGCGCAGGCCGATGATATCTGCGAGCACCAAGCAGCACTTAGTCCGCTGACCACAAGACAGGCTGAAGATTCGTCGCCGCCCAAAGGAAACGCACCGGCGACGGCCTCCAGCGCTTCGTCCGCCATGAACGGCACGCTCTGGTCGTAGGCCGCCAGCACCGCCGACGCCGTGGCCGGCCCCACCTGAACACCAGAAAACCACCATCGTTAATCAGCCTGGCAGGCCGCAGCATGTCGAGCAGTAACGCACCCCTTTCAGCACGCAGAATGCCTCTGTAGCGGCCTTCAGATGCCCGTTCTTGAGCTCCTTGAGAGCATCGCGGGAGGCCGCCTTCACTTCGTCCTCGTCCAGCGCATTAATGAACTTCATCAGCTGCGGCCGCCTGAGAGCGGTGGGCCAAAGCAAAGAGTCAAGAGGCGACTCTGGTGTTTATGGGGCAGTAGGCAGCACCAGTCGACGCACCACTTGCCCTTCTTGAGCTTCCACTCCATGAGCCGCTGCAGCTCCTGCTTCTCCATGTGCGGCTCGGGCTCGCGCGCCCGCAGCAGCGTCGGCAGGGACGTGATATACCAGGCATCCAGCTCTGTCAGATCGCTCTTCTGCCGCGTCAGAAAGCAAGGCGAGTCAGTGGGTTGCCGCGGCTGAGGTTCTAGAATAGAGAGAACGACTCCATCACCTGCAGTGACTGTAGCACGGCGTCATAGCGGGCGTGGCTCGCCTCCCAGACAGCCACGTCCGAGGAGCTCCAGAGCGGCGCCATGTTGCTCGACGCGCCGATGTGCGGTACACCAAAGATCGTAGCGTCGTCGTCACGCGTCACGCACTTGTAAACTTAAATGTATAAAGTGGTACTTCCTATGCACTCTAGAAGTTGATAATATAAAATGGCACTTTCTATGTGAGGAAAGAGGTTCCATTTGAATACAACCGGAGTTTGAACGCATCAGAATTGAATATAGTTTCTCGCAAGTGTTTTGGCCTACTCTATGTTTAACCTCGCACGCGAGTCGGCCCACAAAATTCAGCCGAGCAACAACCAAGCAGCGAGCCGAGTACGTGGTCACTTCTATCTGTCTACCGCTCCTGATCATCCAGGTAAATATCGGCCCGTGTTCAATTGCCTGTCCTCAGACCGGACCTTTTAAAAGTTAAGGAGAGATTATAAGTGCTCCTCGCGAAAGGGTTAAGGATTCAGCTAAATCCGTGCGCTCGCTATTCGTGTGCAGTCCTCAATCGGCGCACTCAGACAGACAGACAGACCCGGACACGATGGACGAGAAGGAGGCCGCCAAGGCCAAGCTGCTCATCGCCACGCTGCAGAAGTACGGCTACGACCTGGAGGACCCGACGCGAAGCAGCTCCAGCTCCTCCACCAACTCGAGCTCCGACTCCACCGAGTGGAGCCCCGACGACGACGCGGAGCCCTCCACGGCGCGCCGCTTCAGCGTCACGTCGTCCGCCGGCATCCTGGCGCTGCGCGACCGCAAGAACCAGCAAAGCGCGCTGCACATCGCGGCTAAGAAGGGCCACTTCGACGTGCTGCGCGCGCTGGCCAAGCTGCCGCGCCTGGCCGAGCACCTCAACGCCGGCGACCGCCACTGCAACACGGCGCTGCATTTTGCCGCCAGCAGCTCGCGCTCTAACGCCGCCGACCTGGTGGAGCTGCTCCTCAACCTGGGCGCCAACCCGTCGGCCATGAACGTGCGCGGCCAGACGCCGCTGGCCATCCACATCCTCACGGCCAAGCCCGAGACGCCGGCCACCATCACCAACCTCTTCATCCACAAGTTCCGCGAGCTCAAAAAGCCGTCGTCGTCGTCGTCCACGCCGACGTCGCCCACGGGGTTCCGCGCCCCCACGCCGTGCGCGGCGCTTAATGACCTGCTGAACGGCACCACGTACCTGCATATGGCCGTGGACCGTCAGCTGGGCGAGATCGCCGGCGCGCTGGTGAAGGGCGGCGCCTCCATCAACGTACCTGACCACAACGGCGTCATGGTGAGCGACACGATCCCCAAGAAGCTGCTGGTCAAGCTCATCACGTTCATGGCCGAGGGCTCGCAGGTGGCGCCGCCCGACATTGTGCGCGGCAGTTGCAAGATCTGCCGCAATCCCAAGAGCCTGCTGGATCCGCTCAGGGACTGCATCCTGTGCGGCCGCGCCATCTGCAAGAACTGCTCGGAGAAGGCGTCGGAGATCCGCCGAGCCACGTCGGACGGCAGCAACGCGACGCTCAAGGACAAGGACGAGGGCAGGTTCTGCGCCGTGTGCTGCACCGTCAAGATCCTCAAAAGCAAGAAGCACAACCAGCGCGAGAACTTCAACAAGAAGCTCATGGGCTGCGGCATGAAATAGACTCGGGCGCGACAAGCGGCGCGCATGACCAAGTGGCGGTACTTACTTTAAGGGGAGGAAGCGAGACGTCTTTTGATATTGTGTTGCTCGCTGTTCCTGCTGCTGCTTCTTTCTCGGTTGATTGACATTGCATTTGTCGGCGTCTAAAGGGTACAGCACTACGGGGACCACATTGCGTCTAGCCCACGAGCGCGTTGTACGAGAGGTAGGTGAGCGAGGCCGCCGCGAAGACCGCGCCAGCGTAGGCAAAGATGAGCGCCAGTCGCGGCGAGTAGAAGGCGTCACGCTCAACGAGATAGCCGCGCGAGACCTCGTACAGGAAGAGGCCAGGCACCGTGAGCGCGAGCAAATTGCCAGCCACGGAGCCCACGAAGGCCATGACGGTGCCCAGGTTGCGCGACGACACGGAGAAGAGGTGCGCGACCAGCAGAAAGACGACTGTGATGGCCGTGCGGAACGGCAGGCTCTCGCGGTCGTGGCCCAGGCAGCAGATCTCCACGAGCTGCCGCAGCGGCTGGAAGGTCATCGGCGTCTTGAGAAGCATGCTCGTCCCGAGCGCAATACGCGCGCCGTTGATGAGCTTGTCATCGGCTGCAAAGCCAGTGAGGATGTCACTCGGCGGCTGGCCGTGGAAGCACGCGTAGCCCAGGTAGGCGAAAAGCACGTAGATAAAGAGCCCCCAGCCCACGAGCGCCTTGTGCACGTGGGTCATCTGCGACTTGTCGTGGATCTCCTGGTACGCGCGCGGGACGTTGAGTTGACACACGAAGCTCAACGTGACGATGGGCAGCGCGTAGGCGAGCGCGGCGAGCTCCGAGTTAAACTCGTCTGCGGGATTCCGGGGGATCTTGGCCGCAAAGTCGGGGTCGTTCTGCGCCGTACGGATGCACAGCGCCACGAGGATGTAGAGCAGACACAACAGCACCAGCATGTTGGCGAAGCGCAGCTCGTGGATCGTCTCCGGCAGGCAGAGCGGGATGCCTGCGAGCATGAAGACGAGGCTAATGGTGTTGCGGCTCATGATGCCCACCAGGAAGGGCTCGAACAGGTCCATGGCGATCACCATGTAGCTCACAATCGCGCCGAACAGCAGCGCCAGCGTTAGCAGCCGCACGGCCCACACGCCGGCGGCGCCGAACAACCGCGAGCTCAGCGCCTCGAACGAGAACTCGCAGGCCGCGTCGCAGCACACGCTCAGCATCTCGCAGGCGTGGAAGGCCAGCCACGCGCTCATTGCGAACAGCAACATTGCCGGCACTTGGCCCACGGCCTGCACCACCCCGGGGAGGGTCAGGACGCAGGCGCCCGTCATGGTGGTGGCCAGCCCCAAGAAGGACGAGAAGGCCGAGCCCTCCTCCGTGTGGCCCGGCGTGCGCGAGGGTGCAGAGATGGGGAGAGCGGAGGCGGACCCACTTGGGAGCTTCCGCGACGGACTCAGTGCCGCGCTCGTCGTGCGCAGCAGCGGAGACGACTCGCTGGCCATAGCGACGGAAGGTGGTGGCGCGCTATGCCAATTAGAACGCAGGACGTCACCACTTTTGAAATTCGCCGTTTTTCAAAACGGGTGACGAAGTGGGCAACGATTGGCCGGTCTTTTGACTACCGAAATGGCCATGGAAGCCACTTCGGTAGTCAAAAGGCGCGAAATGGTCCGGATTGGGGGCTATAATATAGTCCCATATATTATTAAGCCAGCGTTTTTTAGTGACTATTTTTAAATCAAATTATTTTAATAAATTTAAAAAATAATTTAAAAACGGAAACGTGGAGGCCAGGATTAAGGCTTTTTATGTGTACGACCTCATTAAAACTTCTCGTATTTCTTAGGCTTGAAGTCTTTGGTGCTGGGGAATCTACATGATGAATGGATATGCATCGTCGTAGTTGTCTGAAGGTGTCTTCCTCGTCCCCGTTGCCCCACACAGCAAAAGTTAGACTTCCAATTTTCGTACATAAGACGCAACTTGCAGTGTTTGTATATCTCCAGGATTTTTACAGGATTATACCAGATTAAGGCCAGGATTCGCACTTAAACGGGAAAAGTTGCGTACTTTTCTGAAAACTAGATCGTCTGCGACTTAGGCTGGGAACACGCAGTTTTTTGCTGTTACAACTGGTCTGCCGAAGCAATGACGACATGTTACTTGAATGTTGACCCAGGTTACGCTTACGCAGTACCGTGGAATTAATATTGGGTGGGCTGTCTACAGCCTCTAACGAGGTGTTCCCAGTATAATCCTGGCCTGCATCACCCGCCTTTAAAAAGAGCACTCCAACGAGCTGATAGCGTCATTCAAATATTCGGACCCCAAAGCCGTTTGACAAAAAATTGCTGTCGAAATTTCAAGACCCTCCGTCTTCAAAATGCATGGCTTTTACAACGCCGTGCTTAAGCTCTGGATCTTAAAGATGAGCTTCACATTCTAAACAAGGTCTTCAAGTAGACAAAAAAGCAAGAAAGCACCCAAACTCCCCACGTGATCATCATCTCCGCAGCCACGGTGTGGGCATGTAAGACTGCAACTCGCTTGCTCTAGACATGCCCACTACTACCGGATACTGTAGAAGTACCGAAGAACTTCAACACAACAACGGTGAAGCGATTCGAAATTTATTCACAAATACAAGATGAAAAACATGTCGACGTCAGGTAGATGGCTATCCGCAGCACCAGCCGATCGCCAACAGATCCGCCACGAAGTTGTACTCGCGCTCCGCGTGGAAATCCTACGTCTCCTCGACGTTCTGGATCACCGTCATGTCCATCGTTACGTTACCCGACGTCACTGAAAACACTTCCTGGACCCCGCCGAACTGCACGCCCGCAATCGCCGCCTGGGAGTAGATCGACGGCGTCAGGTACTGGAACCACTTGTAGCCCGCCTTCATCGACGAGCGTGGCAGCAGGACAAGTTGAATAACCACAGCCAGCACAGCATCGGATGACACATGGACATGGGATGGAGGGCATTGTATTGGTCGTCAGCTGAAACTAAATGACTGTAATCCGAACTTCACTAAGAAAACGAGAACAAGTTGAACATGCTCCTATCGCCACATTCTCCACCTTCTTGTTCGGCGTCAGCGCACTGATCCGCGCACGTGCACGATGTGTCCAGGTTGTAGATGAACACGAAAATGAACAATCTTCCGCATTGCCGTTCACCGCCACACCTTGAACGACAGGGCTGTAAAAGTTCAATATGCGCTTACAGTATAGTGCAGCACGCTCTGTGCATCACCACAAGGATGAAGTTCATGCTGTTGCAGAAAAATCGGTGTGCTAGATGAGCTTCTTTTATGTCTGCAGCCGTGCCGAAGATGGCTGCGGGAAAACGTTAGGGGGCAATGAATTGGGGAGCATTGGAGCAGAGAAGGACGTGCATATGGCGTTAGTTTCCATACGTCAATTTCAACGCAAACAACCAATGCAGCGAAGTGGCAAGCACATCTATTTAGAAAGTAATATCTAGTCATCTAGTTCGCCCAAGCCAACATATCCCCATGAGCGCGGGTGGAAAAGTGTTGTTGGAACTCCTCGTCGTCTTGGTGGAGTAGTTCTTGATAAGAGAGAGGTTGTGGGACACCACGTGTATCTGTCATCGCCGTATCACTCGCCGAGAGCTCGAAACTGGAAGGCTCACGGCGCGTGCTGTTGGCAGCATACCCAGGTTTGTGAAAGCGGAGCTGCTCGTAAACTCGCCGTCGTTTCTGCAGCTGTACAGGCTCCAACAGTCGAGTGTTTACGAGTGGGGCAGCCTCAGGAAGCCACCAGTGCTTATCGAAGTGCCCGGGCATTAGCATTAGCGCTCCAGCAGACTCTGTGATCGTCATCAGATCATGCAAGCAACGTGTGCCATGAATGCGTCTGTATACGCCATTGCAAACACTGCGCTGTAATCCACGAACCACGATCGTGTGCGCTTCTCTCCATTTCTTGCTCGTCTCCTTTAATGCGTGCACGCTAATGATCTTGACAACAGCGGAGTATGTGTCAGTTCGGAACTGAGTTGGAATAATCTCCGCCTGGTAGCCTGCCTGGTACTTCGTGGTGCTTGCAGCTTTCGTCCACCACGGCAGAAGACTTTAAATATAGGTATCAGATCCCCTCTTGAATTATCCAGCCAGGTTTTTCATCTTCGCGTGAGTTCCCCTCCACCGGCGAAGTAGTGTGGCAGCCAAAGTGGGTGATGCTTCGTCCATGCACTCACAAACTTAGCCTTATACGGCCACCACGTCCGCGATAGATACTTGTGCATTGCTGCGCTCTGTGCTGCGAGCTCAGAGCATAGGGTTTCGAACTCACGCTTGCTGTTGGAGTTCACGGCATCATCGAACTTCGCCATAAACATATCTACTTTCATCTCTCGTTTTTTCTACATCACCTGTTGCGTTGGCCTCTGGATCAACAGCGATTTTTTTTCCGCTTGAGCAAGAATGTTGCGGCGGATATGCCAACGACAAGAGATTCGCAGTCGTAGGAAATATTGCATCTGATGCATTTGTGCGGGCCAGATCGCGGTCAGTACCGTTCACTGTTGGCATTGGCACCGACTCGTCGTTCATGAAGGTCCTCGACGTAGATAAAGTCCAGGTGTAGTCAGGTTCAGATTCGCCAGACATCCAAATATGAGCAAACGGCAGGATGGTATTCATACCGGTGAGGACGATGACGTTCAGCAGAGGCATGCGAAACTTGTTGGTGTCACATGTGCAGTCCATCACCATGACATCCATGAACTCCCTAGCCAACATTATCGTATCTGGGTGTGCCCATAGGAGATATCGCAATCGTTTCGTCGATGGGTCTGTATCGTGTATCGTGTAGTAGAAGTTGTGTTTATCCAGCAAACTGAAAAGGTGGTCTGGTTCGCCAACAGTTCGGTTCGTGCCATCTTCTTCGTGTTGGATATATCTTGAGGGATCGCTAGTGTCACTGGATCAGAGAGTTGCAGTGTGGAATAGATTTTGGATGTTGTTACGCCCGCCATGGCTTGAATATCAACTAAATCTGGCACGGCACTCAACCGATTCGCATCTCGTCGACGATGTGGCATGTGCACGCGGACGTCAAACGAAGGAGGGTGGTTGTGTTCTTCGCTGTCGTCCTTCGTGTATATAATTCGCCACACGCCAGAAGGGTTCAGGGATCGACTGCCACGATCTTGATTCGCATCTTACAACCATTGCGCTTCGAAGTTACCATTGGCCGCTGTCGGTCTCCAGCCTTCAGGTTCCTTGTGGTTTTAGGCTTCCCGGCATGCACGCACGCAAAATAAGCGGTAGCGGACCTCTCCATCTGCGTTGCGAGTACACTGACTGCGAGTTACATTGAAGTTCTTCTCTTCGTCCACGCATGGATTGCATCCTCAGCCGCTTGAGCCGGGTCCTACTCTAACTCAGGAGGGGGTTGCATGTAGTATGTAGAAAGAGGTGGGGCTGGTGTCGGTGAAGTACGTGCGATTGGTATTGATGCATGGTCGTCGTAGCTGGTGGTGACACTGGTGAGCTCGTCACCGGAGGGCGACATGCACGAACCATCGGAAATGGCCCCACCGACGCGGAGGAGAGTAGAAGACTGACAAGTCAACCCCAAGACGGTCGAGATGACAGCTGACGCGAGGACGGGATGAACCAAGAGAAGACGACCGTAATTGCGAAGGAGACCAAGGTGAAAGAGGAAATAACTCGAGAAGCGGCAGGAGACGTCGAGGCACGGTTCTACAATTAGATTTTCTGCAGTCGTGCTAACGATACTTTGCGCTTGCTCTGTGCATGCACTAACGCCATATGCACGTCCTCTGCTCCAATGCTCCCCAGTTCATTGCTCCCAACGTTTCCCGCTGCGCACAATGCGAAGAGGACCACGTGCACGAAGTAGAACTACGTTTTGCACCAGTATGTGTGCTTGAGCTTCTTGTTCAATTCAATGAGCTCGTTTCAAGATGTAGTTCAGTGTGAACGAATTCGGCTGCCGTTTGTTTAACCTGATGTGTATAGTCCGATTACATTAAACGCATTCAACCCATACGTATTCAAGTAATATCCACGCAGTGAATATTGCAGCTGGCGAACACAAACAACATTTACTGTGTTTTTATTGCTGTTGATCGGGTAATCGTTATAACAGTCATAGAACTTGTATCAGCATGAGAATAACGAATTTACGTTTAAAGGCATAGCATAAAATATAAGGATTAAATTACCCGCTTTTGAGTGGGATTCTTCCATTTACATCTGATATAGCAGGTGTATTCAAGTATAAGATAACTTTGGGTAGGAAGAAGTAAGTAACCAATAGAGTTCTTATGTTAGCTTTCGAGTATAAGAATGTAGAGTAAGTTTGGGCTGAGTTACATGTCTGTAGAAACTCGAGACAATATAATGAGCTTGCACAACGGAGCGCCCCCCCCGGCTCAACATACGGCACACAATGATCGACGCTCACATCTCAAAGAGTCCAAAGCAGGCAGACCCATAAGGCTCGTCGGGTTGTGGCTATCTGTGTACGTGTCCGTTCTAACAGAAATCTGTCGCGTTAACCCAATCCTATCCCTCAGGTACTGTAGCATTCGCGCAATGCAAGATGAGCGTTACTTTGTGGTGATTTACAGCCACTGTACTGTACACTAACGCACCCATGCGTTATTGCACCTCGGACAGGCGTGTAACGAGCCTACGACCCGTTATTACATATCATTGAAGTATGCCTCAAGAGGAAACTGTAAAGGGACAGCACTCGTGGATGTGGAGCTCACGCTCCTCATTCTCAATTCTACCAACTCCGTGACAAGTCTCCTACTTACGCCGTGCTCCTCAGTCGACTTCCGAGCTTCCGTAACAATGGAGCCTCACTCCCCTCGTCACGACAGCGGGAACTACCCATCGGCCCGGTGGCGTTTTCCTGATTCTCTGGCTGTGAACGATGAAGAATGCGTCGCTAGTCTGCCGTCAAAACCCAAACACACCCGTCGATGGAGTAGATCAAGAGAGATGCTACTGGCCTCGGACCTCTGGGGTGCCCCGTGGCTCGGGTGGCTATTAGTCTACGCTTTCGTGCTGTTCTGCTTCTCCTTCACCCGCTGCTTGGCCCTACGAGAGTTGGTCGTAATGTACAGCAGCTCCAAGGACTACACACGGAGCGTCAAGCTAGCGGTATTGGGCCTTGGGTTTATGGAAGACTTCGTCTGCACGACCTACTTTGCCTGTACCTTGTGGCTGTTTGACTCGTTCAAACACGCGGTCAGCAAACGGTTCAACGCCCGTGAAAGCGGCAACTGGACATGCGTGAGGCCTCGAGCTGCGGCGAATATTGCGACGTTCATCGTGTCATGGCTTCTGTTCGTGGCCATGATGGCGCCGTTCGCCGCGGACTTGCTGCTCGTGGTCAACCGCGATATGCGCTTTACGTTCGATCTCATCATACTCGCAATCAACGAGAAGGAGTTTGCCAGTGCTGCCCCCATTTCCAGTGACGAGATCGAGCGCTGCTATGTGGGTGCGACCGTGTTGGGCATAGTTGCTCTGCTCTTCGCATCCGTGCGTACGAAAGCTAGCTGGACAAGTCTATCAAGCTGGGACCCAACGCACCTAGTGCTGAACCCTGTGGGCTGTCGTCTGCATGGCGTTCAAGTCGCAACCGAGAAAACTGCAAAGGGGGTCAAGTATGTCGAGCTGGCTCTCGAGGAAGGCGTTGAGAGTGAAGACACAATCGAAGATGAGACGTTCAGCAAACTCAAGTTCGTGGGCGAGGAGAAGCTAGTGTACCACTATGCGTCGCGGTTCGCGATCGCTCTTGGGAGTCTCGTGGTATTCCCCGCAGTTGTGGTGGCAGTTCGTTGCCAGTGTTCTCCTCTGGTTGCGTACGCTGGAATGAACGCGACACTCAACGAGCTCTTCGCCCACGCCTTCCAGCCTGCCCCGACGGATGTTGTTTTCACGGACGAGAAGGGTGGTCAGCCTTGGGTCAAGGCGTTTATCCACCCAACTGAGAAGTATGAGCTTTTCGGAGATGAGTCGTTGTATCGGCGTACGACAGGTTTCCAAGGAGAGCTCGCTTTCGACGTCAGCATACAGAACGACAACCCGCCCAATGTGCTGGTGATCGGAGTCGAGTCCTTCCGCTTCCAGGACTCGCGCTACCTTGTTGGAGACCAGGACCCGTCTAACTTGTTCAAAGGGACCAACATGACCATCACGCCGAACTTCGACAAGTGGGCCAAGCGAGGCGTTGCGCTGCGTAACTTGTGGTCGAGCTCTCCCACGAGCCGCTCTCTGGAGAGTTTGCTCTTTGCTCAAGTCCCCTACGACAGCACGGTGAAGACAGGGATCACGGGCGGCCGGAAGGATACCAAGCTGTCAGGATTGCCGCAGTTTTTCAAGGCTAAGAAGTACGAGACGTACTTCACCACCGGTTGCCCGACACGGTTCGAGAACTGGAACGTCTTTCTCCCCTCTCACGGCTATGACGTTGTCCTGGAATCCGAAGAGATGAAGCGATTGGCACAAAGCAAGCTGGGTATCAAGCCTGACGACTGGCGTGGGGACGCAAATCGCGGATTCAAGTGGGGAGTCCACGATGACATCAACCTGCACCTGTTGGGAGACATGTTGCTTGAGAAAACGAGGCTGCAGAGCAAGCGAATGGCTGATGGCAAACGGAAGAAGCCGCTTTTCGTCACGCACTACACCATCTCGAGCCATGCGCCATACAAGGCGCGTCCGACATGGTACAAGAAGGCCGACAAGCCAGACTTCTCCGCGCTGTATCAAGGTGAAAAGCACGCTAAGGACGTCAAGAACTATCTCGAGATGCGTCACTTTACCGACATGGAGTTCGGCAAGTTCATGGACCGCATGGAGAAGGAGGGCGTTTTGAACGACACGATCGTCGTCATCGTGGGCGATCACGGCCAGGCCCCGGAAGCGGACGTGACGAATACGCACGAAGAATCAGTGACACGGGTGGCTGGTGCTATTATCGCGGAGGGCCGACTGGGTGGAGGTGCCGGCCTCGTGATCGAGGACGCAGTAGAACACTACGACATTCTCAATACGCTGGCCGACATCACGGGGGTGCCTAAACGAGGGTTCGTCCAGAACGGCGTCGGACGGTCACTCAAGCGGAAGGTCCGGTTCGGAGAGCGCGTGGTGTTCGCCAACGACCCGAGCCGCAAGATGGCCATTGTGCGTGGGCATCAACGACTCCGATACGACCAAGTGACGGCATCTCTGATGCTGCACGACACGGAGACCGACCACAACATGACCAGTGATATCTTCCCAGAGCTGTCGGACAAAGAGCAGGAGGAATGGAAAAGCTGGCGAGATAATGGACGGAGAATCACCGCGTATTATAAGAAGCGGTGGGACGAGAACTGCCTGCTAGCTGTCAATTGCACTGCTGAAAGGTAGATACTACATGTAGTACTTCGAAGTAGTGGACAACACGTTAGAACCTAGTTAGTATTTTTCAACGTACAGGTACTAGTTGTACACAACGTATGTGGTGTGGGTGTGTTTTCTTGGTTGCGAATTGCCTGTTGGTGTCACCAAAGTGTGGAGGGCACAAACTGGTTTGTCTAGAGCTCTTCGGCACTAAAACTTTCGCGTACACCCCAGCTGTTCAGCCCTGGCTCAGCATCAACAAACCTTGATGATCGCTCCCAAACGTTGAACCACCTTCCCACACCTTCACTTTCAGCAACAGTCGAAAGCGCGAGCACACCATAACTCAATTCACTTGTGGGGTTGAACCGTGCCCCGGGTTATCTGCCTGGCTGCCTTTGTGGTAACCTTTTGTAATGCGAGCTCCCAAAGGATAAATAGCGGGAAATAAATCTATGGCCAGAGAGTGCGAGGTACCCAAAACTGAAAATGATAAAGAAAATGGGAAATACTGATTACGGGCAAGTTGGTCCAGCAAGTTGAAGCATTTCGGGTTTCCTACCTACTGACGCAGCGGCATGCTCTGACTATCTGGTTTTCCAAAAGCTGTGAGCTGTGACACTTGACTCCTATTCCTTTTAGCCCAGGAAAAAGTCGTGAGAAGACTTCGTTGTACTGTGGTAGTTGTTGCTTTAGGACAGTTCGTCTTGAAGCCCATGCACCACAGCCTGGCAAATGCCAGTTCTCACCCCCTTGCTTCTCGTCCACTTACTCTAAGTTCGCTAAGTCTACTACAGCACCCTACCACCGATGCACACCATGACAATTCTGCCAATTCTGATACCTCTTATTAGTTCAGAAAGTGTTCGAGTACAACCTCTCTTCACGAGTGTTGAATGTTGATCCTTAGCCTACACTTAACATACGCTTCGATGTCACCCGAGGTTTACATCCCCTCGTGCGCCTTAACGGTTGGAGTCAGCCATCGATAAAAGCATTAACGATCCGGCTTACTTGACGTTGTGAGAGCCTCACTGTGCTCATCTCTCCAAACTCAATGACTGCATCCTTTCGTACCTTACTAGATCTAGGTTTCTACGTGTAGCAACCTCAAGAATGGTTGTGACAGCGTAGTACGTAGACAGTTGACTCTCAACGAACTAAGTTTTGGTCTGGGGTTCCGTCTGTATATATATATATCGGTGCTCCCATTATTTGGTTTTGGGTACCTCGAGCTCGCGCTCCATATATATTCCCATAAATAAGCACGAGCAAATCGCTTCGTCTGGTTGTACACCAGGAGGGTTTTAGGAGAGGATAATCCCCGATGGGAAGCCCGTTCAAACAGAAAAACAAGTTTGTGGAGTCACAATGAGCCTATCCTAAGATACAAGGCCCTCAGCTCATGCACAAGGCTTTCCATCGCTTGTGCGATCCGCTCTGCGCAGTGGGCACTTATTTCTGAGTTCGCAGTCGGTGCCTTCCCGAATATCGGGTCTCGTCGGTGACTGATGGAGTCACACAGCCTACTTGCCGGTACGACAGACCATCACTCGGCTCGGTATCGCTTTCCACACGACGACGAGGCCGAAGCGATCACCACTGCTGACGCATCAGAGACCAAGGCTTCTCGACGGAAAGGACGACTGACGGACGTCGTCACTTTACCCTGCTTTGGGTGGTTATTTGTCTACGCGTTCGTGCTCTTCTGCTTCTCAGTCTGTCGATGTCTGGCGCTCCCAGCTTTGGTCGAGATGTACGGCAGCCGGCAGGACTACACGGTGGGCTTCACGTTCGCAGCACTGGGGCTCGGATTCATGGAGGACTTCGTCTGCACGACCTACTTCGCGTTCAGTCTGTGGCTGTTTGATGTGGTGAAGCGGAAAGTGGTCGGACGATTCGAGCAGAAGGACGGAGGTACGGTGTGGGTTGTCGCCAAGACAGCAACGTTTGCCGTCTCGTGGCTTGCATTCATCGTCGTGATGGCGCCTTTCGCTGCCGACTTGCTGCTCATTGTCAACCGCAACATGCGCTTCACGCTTGACCTCCTGGCTGCAGTGATCAAGGAACGGCATCACCTCAACGCCGCCCCCATCTCGCCCACGGAGATCCAGCGAGGCTACGTTGCTGCTGCGATTCTGATGAGTGTGGCTACGCTCTTTGCACTCGCTCGTGCGAGGACGAACTGGGCCGACCTATCAGGCTGGAATCCTACACAACTACTGGTGGATCCTGTGAGCCTTCGAACTCGGAGAGCTAAAGGAGGGGTCAAGTACGTAGAGCTCACGCTCGAAGAGGGCAGCGATGGCTCGACATCGGACAGCTCAACGAAGGATGAAGACACTGACAAAACCTCCACGGGAGGCGATGCTCGCAACTTCCAGAAGCTGGTCTTCCACCACACGTTACGGTTCGTGGTCGCTCTCGTGGGTCTTGTGGTTGTCCCTGCTGTCGTTGTGGCGGTTCGTTGCGAGTGTTCTCCTCTGGTCGCGTACTCAGGGCTCAACGCCTCGCTCAACGAGCTGTTTGCTCACGCGTTGCAGCCTGCACTGACAGAGGCCAGTTTCACGAACGTCAAAGGGGGTCAGCCTTGGGTCGAGGCGTTTATCCACCCAACCGAGAAGCACGAGCTGTTCGGCAACGATACGTTTTACCGACGCACCACTGGCTTCCAAGGAGAGCTCGCTTTCGACGTCAGCGTACAAAGCGACAACCCGCCTAACGTGTTAGTGGTCGGAGTCGAGTCGTTCCGGTTCCAGGACTCGCGCTACCTCGTTGGAGACGAGGATCCGTCCAACTTGTTCAAGGGGACCAACATAACCATCACGCCGAACTTCGACAAGTGGGCCAGGCGTGGAGTCGCTTTACGAAACATTTGGTCGAGTAACCCCACGAGCCGCTCCCTCGAGAGTCTCTTGTTCGCTCAGGTTCCATACGACAGTGACGTGACGACAGGGATCACCGGAGGCCGGAAGGAGACGAAGCTTTCTGGACTGCCGCAGCTCTTCGACGCCAAAGGCTACGAGACGTTCTTCACCACTGGTTCTTCCATCACGCTCGACGACTGGAACGTGTTCCTGCCTAGCCACGGCTTCACGAACGTGTGGGAGGCGAAAGCGATGATCTATGCGGGAGACAAGCACCTCGGGATCAAGCGTTCTCAATGGTTTGGCCCCGAGCGTCGAGCTTTCAACTGGGGCGTCCATGACGATCTGAGCTTCCAACTCCTGGGCGACTTGCTTCTGCACAAGGCAAGGAAGCAAAGCCAGCGTGTAGCGAAGGGTGCGCCGAAGAAACCACTATTTATCACGCACTACACCATCTCCAGCCACTCGCCATTCAAAGCACGACCCACGTGGTACAAGAAGGCCGAGAAACCAGACTTCCCCGCGCTTTATGAAGGGAGAAAACACGCTGAAGACATCAAGAACTACTTGGAAATGCGCCACTTCACCGACATGGAGCTGGGTAAATTCATGGATCGGATGGAGAAGGAGGGCGTTCTGAACGACACGATCGTCGTCATCGTGGGCGACCACGGCCAAGCTCCCGAAGCGGATATTATGAACACGGACGAGGAATCCGTCACGCGTGTGGCAGGGGCCATTATCGCTGAGGGCCGACTGGGCGACGCTGCTGGTCTCGCGATCGAAGACGCAGCGGAACACTACGACATCCTCAACACTCTGGCGGACATCACTGGGCTTCCCGAAGGAGGTTTTGTGCAAGACGGCGTCGGCCGGTCTCTCAAGCGCAAGGCAATCTACGGGAGGCGACCAGTTTTCAGCAACGATCCGAACCGCAAGATGGCCATTGTGCGTGGCCACCAGCGGCTACGGTATGATCGAGTCACTGACTCGGTGCTTCTGCACGACACTGAGAGTGATCACAGCATGGAGAGAGATCTGTTCCCAGAGCTCTCACCCGAAGAGCAAGCGGAATGGCAAGCGTTGCGCGATGACGGAAGGAAAATCGCCGCGTATTACAAGAAGCGCTGGGACGAGAACTGCTTGCTGGCTGTCAATTGTACTCCTGATCATCATCCGTGAAAGCGATACGACACTCTTTCTTTTTGAACGGGTTGCACCGACTTCTTGGATTGTATTGGCTTGTTGGTCTCGGCAGCTGTCATCACTTTCCAGAGCATAAGCGTTGAACCCCAACGATGAAGAAGCGAGCATCCCCCATCGTAATTACATATCAGAAATGGCTTGCTGGTGGATCGTGCAATAGTTGCTCGCCACGCGAATACCATCGCTGGAGCGGCTGCAACGACGATGCTGTTGCGGTAATTAAAGGGTTAAAGCAGTGTAGAACGTGCTCCTTATGAGCTGACACAAGGTGTGAGCAGTTTGCAAGTGGTTAATTTCCTGGTCGAGACACTAAAATTCATCCCAAAGAATGGAGAAAAATAGTTTACGAGATAGCAACGTTTCTTGAGCAAGGACAGCTATTCACCCGTCCAACCAAAGCTAAAGGTAGCACCAGATATGTTTCATGTGGAGAGGTTGCACCAATGTGAACAACTACAACGTCCGTGATGCTGCTTAGGTGGGTCTCAAATCCTATCTCAGAGGCCATCTACATGTAGAGCCTGCATATTTCGTGACGCCTTCCCGACAGGGTTTGTATCTCCTCAAGATTGAAGCATTCACCCGTCGACCTGAAGATCAATGATCGTTGTTTGTTGATAGTGGCGCTGAACGCGTAAACTGTGGTGCATTACTAGGAAGTACTTCAGTACTAGCTTTGATTCAAGAAAAGAACCTTGAGCGGCTATTAGGTATCTATTCACCCGAAAAAACTCAACCCGAAAAAAACTTTACATGTAGCGATAAGATCAAGACAACCTAAACAGGATATCGAACCATAGAAAGGGGTGCATTGCTTGTATATTGCGTTGTAGTTCCCTGATGATAGCACACGTTTCCTTTATGAAGCATGTAGGCCAATCAACGCAAATGATGAGCATTGCGAGCCACGATCAAGCCGAGATGAACTCCCCACATCTCCTCTGGCCACGGAGCTTCCGACGGAATGACGAAGTCGTCCGGAATGTCTTGGGTTCCGGTCGCGGACGCGTGCAGCTCCATCAGCGAAGCCACTCGCTTTTCAAACGCATCAGCAGATAGTTTCATGTTGAAATCCAAGCCATCCAACCACTCGGCGTCGCGACCGAAGTACTCGAAATACGTCCCCTTCCGCCGCATATCACCAAGCTTCACACCAAACTTCAGTCCCCACGCCTTCTTCGGCCACGGCACTTGTGATGGCACCACAAACGTTTCTGCCATTCTACAGTGGCCACGCTTCTCGCTGTATACCTTCAACACTGGCACGATCTGCTCCTTCCACACGAAGGCACGAACATTCCATACGAAGCCCAGCGAGTCGAGGATATCCCGATCACGTGTAGACAGCATTCCATACGACTTACCGGAGCGAATATCTGATACAATCTGACCAAGTTTCATCCCCCACGCCTTCTCCGGCCACGGAAGCTCCGACGGCACGACAAAAAACCTGCGTACGATGCAATCGCCAAACTCGCGACGGTGCGTCGCTAGCGCCGGCAGCACGCGCTCTTTCCAGTCACGTTCATAAATGGCCATGAAGCAAAAATCCATCTTCTCAAGCTCTTTCTTCGATGCAGCGACTTGTTCTGCGTACGTGTCGCTGTTGCGGATATGGAGGACACTACTTCCCAGTTTCAACCCCCAACTCGCTTTGGGCCACGTCTCGTCCCCTCTTGGGACCACAAATTTTCTCGGGACGTCCAGGTCGCCGTTCAACTCGTAGTAACGGTGCAGAGCAGGCATAATGACTTCACTCCATTGGTACTGATAAAAATCCTGCACGAAGTCGAGCTTCTCCAGCTCTTTGAGGAAATTGCCTGGGAACGCGCCCGCCCGAAGTTGCGTCCTCAGATAGTTCATCCCCCACCCAAGTCGGTAGCCCCGCGCAACCTTGGGCCAGCGATCGTCATCTCTTGGCACGACGAAAACGAATGGTACCAGCGTGTCCCCCTCGAGCTCCTTGTACTTCTGCAGGGCCTGCACGATCTTGTCTTGATACGCTGTCAACCTTTTGTCGGTGCCTTGCCTACCACGATCGTCGTCCCCTGCCGCTGCACTGAAGCATCGAAGAGAGAGTGCGGCGCGACGTCTCTCGGCCACCAGCAGCGGAGACTTGGTGCACCGGGCTAATGAGGGCCACAGCATCGTAGCCGCGTATAATTTGAGACCAAATTCTCAAAAACGTTCTTTGACGGACCATTATTTATAGCTAATCGCTGCCATTAGTGATAATTGTGTATGGCGCTCTGGACCAAACAAAGGATTCAGACAAAAGTACACAAAGTGGTCCACATTATGCTACAAATACACAAATATCAATATCGCAGTTATTGGCTATAAATAGCTATAGCGATCTGCCATCTGATTAGCTGAAACATTTCGACGTTCTATTCGGGAACTACAATAATTTCTGCGACTTCAATAAATGGACTATTCGGGACTTACCTGGTATGAATTTGGTTAGCAGCATGATACTATTTGCCGGTGAAGTATGAGCTTGATTCATACTCATGCTTCGGAATAGGTACGCTTCCCGCAATTTCCTTCTGTAACCAGATACTACTACTATTAGTAGTTTTGATTTACTAGTGGATCAGAAAATGAACTACTACCGGTAGCTACTATAGTAACAGATGTTTATGCTCTAGCCAAATAATATATACTATAGTAGTTTAGTAGTAGGCTTGCTTGTAAGTAGTAACGTCTTAGTACTACCGATCGTAGTTACTATCAATCTCTGGTTGCAGCTCGCATTTTACTACTAAAAAAAAAAGTTTTTTCCTTCACAAGCTGATAATCCGGGATTTCGGCCGAGTTTAGTATGGGTACATGCTTCTTGACTTTTCGCCGACGGAGAACAAGTAATCGCTGGCTCTGCCAACTTCTCGACTGCAGGTCTCCGCAAGTGCAACGAAGAAGTGTTGGTCCACATCCGTGGAATGCCAAGCAACCTCGACCCGCCATCGCTGTGGTGGTCATGGCCTTCATAGCCTTCAACGACATTTACCGTGGTCATATCCAAAGACATGTTGCTGTTGCTCGCATCAGAGTCCGTCAAGACCCCGGCCACTGACCCAAGTTCGGTGGCCCCTGCGGAAAATGCGACGACTGTCAATTCTTTTCAGGAAGGAGGAGCACCATTAAGCCTACGCGCTCATAGACGCCACCCCTACGACGGAGCGACGGGAACAGGGACCCGATTGTAATTTCCGTGAAGATGCAAGTGCTCCATTGGCTTTCTACAAGACCGTCTACAGCTCGTGCTCGGCGGTGTAGTTGCAGATGACGTCGTTCTCGTACGTGTCCGAGCAGAACGGGGAGGCCGACTCGCTGTTCGTGGGCGTGGACAAGGGCTTGTCCGTCGTGTCACGTAGCAGCCGAGAAAGATGCACACGACGACGGTCATGATAATGGGCGGCTCTTCTCACTTATCAACAGTCCCAGGCCTTGATATGGTAAAAGACTATGCTTGTACGACGCACCTACGAAGGCGGAGAAGTCCGATGGAGAACACCACTGAAATGATGACGATGACGGTGCGCAGCGTGGCGCATTTGACAGTGCTCATGCCGCCGCGGTACTTGGACATTTGGCGTTGGTCCCTGACACGCCAGACAGTAGGAAGTATAGCAGGATAAATAGGTTGGCTTACGACCAGCTACAGCTATCGGTGCGACAGCTTGAGGCTGCAACGAACATCCCTGCCCGACCGAGCACGAGGAACACGCACGGGGTCAGCAGATACGAGCTCATCTGCTGCAAGAGGGAACTCTCAGTCATGAGAGACTGCACGAAGGGTCACTTTCAAAAACGACGAGCCCTTTGAATATAAAGGGAGCAAGGCATCATGGGAGATACGACGATGAGTGAAGGGATCGAGGAACTGACAGCGACTTTGCAGAGCGAGCGCAAGTGGCGGAATGTGCAGGCAGTTTTGCCAGAGGCTTTGGGGCTTGTGGCGCGTGCGCTGGCGGAGCAGACACAGCTGATCTTGAAGCTACAGCAGCGAGTCGAGCACTTGGAGCGGCTCCAGTCGGCGGTGGTTAATTCAGATCACATGACAGAAATGGAAGAACGTATCCGTCTAGATACAAAGCGCAGAATGTCGAGGTTACGCAAGGAGGTTAGTGATCACTACAGTAGCAATCGTTTGGCGTCTGGGTCGGGAATAAAAGCTGAAAGTTCGCTGCTCTCGACGTAGTTTGCTGCGAGTTTAGAGCAAGAGCAAACGGCAATGCGGCAAGTTAAGGAGGAGCTGGAGACTAGAGCTCAAGAACTACAAGAGACCATCAATCTGGTGCGTTGCTGAGTCCCGGCAGATAATGAGAGAAGCACGAGGTATTAACTTGCCTTATGTAGAGATGTGCACGGGTAGAACAGAGCTTGGAGCAACAGTGCAGCAAGATAGAGGAGAGGATTGACACTATGACGAAAAGTCTGCAGCACCAGCTGAAGGATCAAGAACTGCAATGGAAGTCGACGCGCGTTGAAGACGAGGACAAGCTAGCTAAGCTCCGACTAGACTTGGTTCAGAGAGTGGAAGGCCTGGAAACCAAGCAAGCTGAGGCTGAAGCGAGGAACAACGCCGTTGTCGTCCCTGTCGTGAAGGAGGCGTCGGTGTCATCGCCTGAGCTACAGGAAGGTGAAGAGGTGCGTGACGCCATCAAGAACACTTTGCAGGTTACGGAGCTGGCTGTTGACTGAAGTAAGGCGTGTTTTGTTATGATGTTATCCGTGAGAACCTGGAGCGAGTCACCGAAGATGTTCGACAAGTGGACATCACGGTGGGGAAGCAGCTTTCCAGCTTACGACATGAACTGGTGATGCTCATCAGGGCGAAACTCGGTAAGAGTGAAGTCACAAAGCTGCTCAGTCGGAAGATGGATGCGAGTACGTCTTCTCTGTGTTGAGCTGGGAAGGTGTAGATAGTGCGCTTTACTAGCCTCGTTTTGTTGCGTTCAATTGCAGTGGATGCGTGGAAACAGCTTGCGGAGAAGGCCGACAGCGCTAGAGTGGAGGAGGTCGCCTGTACTCTCATGGACAGCATCCAGCGAGCTCATGAGAGCACGATGGAGGACGTTGATCAGCTGCGGCGCCTCAACGAATCGAAGGTTGACGGCTTGGAGCTCGTGCAGGTCAAACACAACATGGTAAGGCTTCCTTTATTGAAGTGCTCTCTTGCATTTGACTGACCTGCAACCATTCAGCACAACTTGCTGTCCGTTGCCGAGTCTATTCAGCATGAGATGAGTGCACTGCAACGCGTTGTGAGCGAGAAAATGACCGTCGCAGATGCCACGGAGCTGCTCGACTCCCAGTCAACTCTCCACGGTCTTCAGGAAGCCAAGAAGCAAGTGGAGAGTGCGGCAGCTGGGGAGTTTGCCACGAAATTTCAATTCGACGGCGTAAGTCGACAGATGCAAGCCATAACGCGACAGCTACGCAGCGAGATCTACCAGGCCCGTTACGTACGTACAGCCACGCTGTCCTTGTCACACGCCCCATGACGTAAGTTGATGAGCGTTTTGCTGGTCAGATCTGGAAGGATGGCGGCCCCAGCTCGAAGCAAACGATCCAGTGGAGCTCTCAGGTGGTGAATACGAACGCAGACATCTTCCTCTGGCAATTCGGATCCGACGAGGTCAAGCTGCTGCTGCCGGGGCTTTACCATCTTCAAGCTGCCTTCTTCACCAACTACTCGCCGGTCATTCAAGTGCTTGTAAACGGTGAGCCAGCAGCCGCGCTGACGGGCACGAAAGACACGGCCTGTTCGACAGCGATTCAACGCCTACACCACAGCGCCGGGAACGTTGCAGGTCTGGCGGTCGAAGTGTTCCTGGCTCTGCCAGCGAGAGCGCACGTGGCCATCTCGTACGATATCGACGAGAAGGCCCAAGGGTTCTTGAATCTACGAAAGCTGTGAAGATCTAGGATTGACAAGGCCTTGTTCATTCAACATACCCCGCTGACGTTTGCTTTCAAACTACGGGAGGGGATTGCACTAGCGACGGAGAGGCTTCTCTCGTAGAAGACGGCGCCTTGGAAGTGCGATCTCTCTTAGACGGAGGTAACACCTCAGGTCGCAGATACGACGGAGGGAGTGACGCTCTCCGCTTCTGAGCACGGTGGCTGCTGGTGCGTGGCTTCTCAGTCGCTGCTACTAATGATTTCCTAGTCGATGTGGTGGCAACCGGCGTCTCTTGCTCGAAATCCGCCTCCAGGCGCTTCAGTAAGCGGTCGGGGATCTCGAATTTGGCAGATTGGGCGAGTACGTGTCGTGTGTCCATCAGCCGAGGCTACGAACCGCAGACAGTTAGATGAGATCACTATCCGAATCAACACATTAGCGAGAGCACTCACAGCGTAATCCTGGATGTCGTAGAACAAGCGAGGGATCTCGTCAAAGCTGCTGGAGAGAATGGGTCTCTGAAGTTCCTCTAGGATCACGAGCGCCGTCTGGAAGAGCTGCTTCCAGCCGTTGAAGATAAACCCTTCAAAGACTGGTACCAGCACCTCGTACGAGAGCGCCTCCATGTTGGTGAAAAGCGTCATGAACCACCTACATGAGGAAACCGTCAGCGTGTCTTCGAAGAGACTCGAGATCGAAGGCGAGAGCGTACCCCGTGGCGACGATACTGATGGGGAAGTCGATGGCCTGGAAATGCTCAGACAACGCACGGAGATACATTCGTACAAGGCGGTCCAGCTAGTACAACATAAGGAGTATTAGAGTAGCTTTGAACACACCACCGCGAGTACAGTCGTCTTACCTGAAAGCAGCGCAGACTGAGGTGCGGTAGTCCTGGTCCGTACAGCCTCTCGAGCTCAAAGCGTGGCGAGGACAGTAGACTGACAAGCAGCCAGGATGCGCGCGCCTCGTTCCAGTCACTCACGGCGAGCATCAAAGCTGCGACGTGGTCCATGCCTTGGCAGTACCCCACCTCAGTGTCCACGCTCGCGCAAGCGCGCAGCACATTCAGAAGAGCGGCTCGTCGCTTCTCCACGGGGATAGCGACCCCATCCGACGTGCACACAGTGCGGGACGTCGGGGCCACACTCTTGCGATGCTGGCGTCGGGCCGAAACCCCGAAGGTGCGAGCGACGTCGAGGCGGATTGGTTCGTCCCATTCGGACGCGGGCCCAGCCTCGCATTGACTGTAGATGAGCTCGTACGCCTTCTCGAGTTCCATGGACGTTGGTGTCGTTGTGTTTGAGGTGTCTGCAGTCGGTGCCGGCTGTTCCCACGACGGCCGCGTAGTGGCCACCGGCGCTTCGTTCGCATCCGAGTCTTCGGTATCCGACCCGGACGATGCGTCTAGCCTAGCACGCACAGCCTCAGCCAAGTCAGCGACAAAGGCTCGCGTCCGGTTCTCCTTGAGCAACTCCGCCTGCCAGAGCATCGCGATGCTTGGGTCAGAAGAAGCCTCGATGTCAATGGAGCTGCTACTTCGAGAGCGCAGTTGGTCCCAGAGCTCGTCGGACACGGTTTGCAGCGCCTCCCGATCGGTTGGCGTCAGGAAGCTGTCGGTGTGGCGTATCAGCACGCTCCATCCGTTGTCCTCTGCGCAGTCAGCCGAGGCCGACACGCTGCTGGGCGGGCTATGGACACTTACAACCTCTTGTAGCGCCGCAATTGTCGCGTCCATTTTGTCGAGTACTCGATGTGCACGACACTGCGCCATCTTGAAGCTCATTATCAGTTGTCGATGTGCCAACGCGAGCTGGTTAGCGGCTTCAACTGAGGTCAGAGTCGGTGCGAATCGATGGGCTGCTGGAGGTGCGGGGAGTTCCATGGACCCAGAGCCTATGGGCGAACCTCCATGCTGCTTTTGAATGGCTTCGTCCAAAGCGTGAACGTCGCAGCCGGCATCAATTGCGAGTGCACGCAGCTTCTGTTCCTCCTGCTGCTTGATCGCTAGTGTCTGTTTGGCTGTGGCGAGCACAGCACGGATCCGCTGCTCCAACTCCTGGTTTTCACGACTGATTTCCCTTGCTTGACGAAGCTGCTGGGCCCGATATTCAGCCTGGAAGCACGGTGTGCACACCCGCTGTGGGCGCAAGGGCGCTCCAGGACACAGTGCGATCTCCAGCACCTGCTCGCAGCAGCCAGAGCAAAATATCGAGAAGCACAGCCGGCAATGATGGCGACGCGCTCGCACCGAAAAGGCGACAAAGCACAACGGGCAGTTGGTCGCCGTGGCATCGTCCTCCCAAAAGCGGTCCGTGCTCGCCACCGGGTGATCGGGCGCGGCTTCATCCCATCCAGGCAACATCTTGTCCACCGTGGCGACATACTCAGCCATTGAAGCCTCGCGGTCGTCCGTCTCGGCTTCCGTCCCGCTGCACGCATCCCACTGACGCCTGTCAAAGCAACGTCAGCCGCTCGAACTCGAAACCATAGACAGTTATTAGCCGCTCCATCTTACATGACGGCGCCCTGTCCAAAGAGTCCACCGCAGACTGTAAAGAGCCCGAAGATTCCAGACGCGTGCGGCGTGTGGTCTGCCACACGGGACTCGTCCTTCATGCCCCGACTGTTCTCCACGGGGCCCTACAATGCAAGGAAACAAAACAACGTCAGCTTCCAGCCACTACACAACAGGAAGTAGTTCTATGCATCCATACCTGCTCGACGAAGCACTGGATGCCCAGCAGCCGCGCCTCGTGCTCCTTCAGCGTGCGGACCACGAACGGGTCCACGGCACGCACCGACCCGTTGTGAAACTTGTTGAGTACCGCCCCCACCAACGCAGCAGCGCGGCCGTACCGCGCAGCCACCGCCGATCCCCCACGCTTGCCCCTGCTCCCTGTCATACCGGACAAGCTTCCTGATTCCCAAACACCGGAGTCGTTAACCCGAAGCGACGCCGAAAAATGTGACAGGGTGACCTTTCAAGATCCAATTGGTGTGACGCACATGAATGAGGTGCGATACACACTAGTTTCATGTCGTGCACACCAACCCGATCATGCCTTCAACGGTCGCGTCATTCCGCCCCATGAGCTTCCGAGCCCGAAGCCGCAGCCCGCCCCAGTCGCTGGCCGATGCCGACGCCGACGCCAGCGAGAGCTCGCCGTTGCTGCCGTCGGGCAGTCTTTCGCTGAACTACAACTCGGACTCGGCCGTGTACGACCGCAAGGAGGATGAGAACGGCCGCTTCGACAGCAGCGACAGCGACGAACACGAGGACTACAGCGACCTGGATCGGCAGTTCTCGCCCACCAGCTACCGCCAGCATCCGGACGCGTTGCGCCAGATTCCTCGCGCCACCTGGGGCGGCCTAGGCGGCTCGCGAGGCAAGTTCAAGCGCGGCGCGCCCAAGCCGCTGCCCTCCGTGCCCGGCACGGTGAGCCACACGACGCGGCGCTCGCGCATGCGCACCATCAAGAAGCAGCTGAGAGAGCCGCCCAGCGCACCCAAGCTGCGCGTGTCGGCCTACTGCACGTGCGACCAGCTGCAGCTCTTCAAGCTGCTCAAGTGGCTCGAGCGCGTGGAAACGGGCCAGCTGCCGGGCGGTGAGCTGCACCCGGACGGCTGGAGACACAAGATGTACATGGGTGCCATTCACTCGAGCTGCGCGCCTGCGCCGGATCTCGAGTTAGTAGTTTGTTGGGTCCTGTGCTGGTAGAAAGGAGACTGACTGTAGTGTGGGCTTTTAGGGAGGGAGCGCCCGTGCAGTTCCAGCAGAAGGACGCCTTCTACTTCGCGTAGGTGGAGCTTGGGCGTGCTGCAAACGATGATGAAGACTGACTTCGTGTTGTTTGTTGCAGCACGGGCTGTGCAGTCTTCTGGGGGCTGACGAGAGCGGAGGAGCAGGCCCATTTGGTGGCTCTAGGAGCGTTCTCGGTGGGCCCAGTCAAGCAGGTGGAGGTGGAGGACATGGACTACACGTACGGTGACGCGAGCCTCATCTGCAACGACGCGATTACGCTGAGCAGCAACCGCGCGTCCGAGAAGCTGGCGGTTTCCTTCGCCATGGCGCAGTCGTCCAAGCTGGACGTCTTCGAGGAGCGTGTCGAGGAGACCATCCGCGAGACGAAGCACGTGCCGCAGAACTTGGCGACCACGGGGTCGATTCAGTACTCGCAGAGCGACATCTCGAAGCTCATCGGTCGGCTATTTATCGAGGTAAACGTCAAACCACAGGTAGGATCCGACTGCAACGCGCCTGACGCTGTGCGCTTGTGTCTCGATTGCAGCGAAGTGATGTGAACCTCAACTCGGACATGCTGGATGAGCCCGACTTCTTCTGGGAAGACGACGAGTATGAGCCGTTGTACAAGAAGGTGATGAAGTACCTGAGTGTGGACAATCGCGTGCAGATCCTCAACACGCGCCTGGACATCCTGCGCGAGCTGTACGTGGCGCTCTGAACTGCCTGCCATTGTGATGTTTGTTTTGACGCGCTACGTGCATCTGTGGCTTTTGTGTCTTGTGGCAACGCAGACTCGACGTCCTAAGCCAGCAGCTCGCGCACCAGCACGACACGAAACTGGAGATGATCGTCATTTGGCTCATCGTTGCCGAGGTCGCCGTGCAAGTCGTTTGGAACATCCTCATTAAGGATATCCTCGGGTTTTTCCCTCGCTCAGATACGGAATAGATGCCAGACCGTCAGGTCGAAGCAGGTGGGTTGAGCATTGAGAGTCAGAGACGGAATACAAGCGGTTCTTGCATTGCTCTGGTTGAGAAGAGGTTAGTTACAGCGGAGAAACTTCAATAGATAGTGGTTGGCTGAGCTCATTTGGGTGGAGGCCCAGCGATACGGACTGCAGCCTTGGTGTGCTTGCGCCGCACTTGCTGCATCTGCGCAATCACGCGGCGGGCCCCTCGACTGCGGATGCGTCCGTTGATCGAGAGCAGCGAGTCCTTGTCGTCCTTCTCCGATGTCATACTGGAGGCACTCGAGGCCTGGCGGTGCAAGTCTTTCCGAGCGAGGTGGCCACGCGCCAGACGCTGTATCTGCTTCGCGGCGCTGGCGCGGTGGCGTAGAGCTTCTTGCTTGAGATCGATCGCTTTCTGGCGCTTTGCCTCTCGCAGTTTCGTCAGCTGCTGCTGGGCGCGTCTGCGCAGGATAAAGTTGCGGCAGACGCGCTGGATCTTGATCGCGAACACCTGCTGCTTTTGTCGTCGCCGAGCTTCCAGCACCTGCTTGGCTGCTCGCACTCGACCGCGTGCCCTACTAGCCTGCTGGATGCACATCGCGGCTTCCGTGTCTCGCTGGAGCTTCTCCTGTGCGAGCGAGCGCCGCATCAAGTAGCCGCGCATCCTGGCCTGCAGCTGCACGACGGCGGCGCGCAGGATATGCATCTCTCGACGGCGCTTGTCCCTCTCGACGCGACGCAGCTCCTTCTTCTCCTCCAGCACGTGCTGCAGCTCGGCGTACTTGACGCGCATCTGCGAGCTGCGCAGCGCCATCTTCTGCTGCCAGTGTTCAGCACGACGCTTGCTGTTGTCGAGCGAGAGCAGGCTGCTGTCCGCGTAGCTGCCGGCGATGAACTCCTTGGTGAAGGCCACAGGACGCGCGTGCTTGGGGCAGCTGAGCGCCACGTCCTGGAAGTCCAGGTAGCGTCCGTAGTCGTAGCCCGCCGTCGTGCGGTACAGCGGGTGGCCCGGAGCGCGCGCCAACAAGTCCAGCTTGCTCAGCGAGCGGATCTCGCGCACCGCCGGCAGGCCCGAGCCGCACAGACGCGGCAGCGTCACGCGCTCAGCGTTGTTGTTGCCCCGCAGGCCGTAGCTGTTGAGCGCCAGCATCTGTCTGCAGCAGCGACTACAGCAGCGGGAGGAAGAGCTAACTGAGAGCAAGAGCGTTATCACCGCCGCTGCCCAGGACGCCGAGGCCGCCGTTGCAGGCCGCGCATCTTACCGGCGACCATCACTCTTGCATGGCTTCAACAGCGACGATGCTGATTGGCTGGATAGCTGGATACAAATAGCTTCAACTCGGGTCCAAGGAAGCCAACGATTCGCCGCTGCTCAAGCGCCACGAGCTGCCCGCCTCAATCGACTGCGGACACCTCGCCCTCAGGAAGATCGCACTCGGTGGCCAAAAGCGAACCTCCTGGCCGAAGGCGAGTAGGCGAGTGAAGGTTCGTCGTCCCGTCGTTGTGTGTACCACATCAGCTGACCATATACAAACCAGCCGTCAGTGAAGCACTGGCTGCAAAGCGTCGCCAGCTGTGATTGGCTGAAATGGAGCGAGGTAAATTCACTGGCGGCCGACGAAAGATCCCGCCCCCTCTCTCGCTGCTCCTCACTCTCAGATTTTCTTTGAAGAAGGTAAGCGTTCACCCGTCCGATAGCCGGAAAGATCCCCGCAAAGCGAGACTGATCGTTGTTTTCTCCCCCTTTCCAACAGTTAACCATGGGCAAGGAAAAGGTTCACATTTCGCTGGTCGTGATCGGCCACGTTGACGCCGGCAAGTCGACCACCACGGGTCACCTGATCTACAAGTGCGGTGGTATCGACAAGCGTACCATCGAGAAGTTCGAGAAGGAGGCTGCCGAGCTCGGCAAGACCTCGTTCAAGTACGCCTGGGTGCTGGACAACCTGAAGGCCGAGCGTGAGCGCGGTATCACGATCGACATTGCCCTGTGGAAGTTCGAGTCCCCGAAGTACTTCTTCACGGTCATTGACGCCCCTGGTCACCGTGACTTCATCAAGAACATGATCACGGGCACCTCGCAGGCTGACTGCGCCATTCTGGTGGTCGCCTCGGGTGTGGGCGAGTTCGAGGCTGGTATCTCCAAGGAGGGCCAGACGCGTGAGCATGCTCTGCTTGCTTTCACCCTGGGTGTGAAGCAGATGATCGTCGCCATTAACAAGATGGACGACTCGTCTGTCATGTACGGCCAGGCCCGTTACGAGGAGATCAAGGCTGAGGTCACGACCTACCTGAAGAAGGTCGGCTACAAGCCCGCCAAGATCCCGTTCGTGCCTATCTCGGGCTGGGAGGGCGACAACATGATTGAGCGCTCCACCAACATGCCGTGGTACAAGGGACCCTTCCTCCTTGAGGCCCTTGACCTGCTGAACGCCCCGAAGCGTCCGTCGGACAAGCCTCTGCGTCTGCCCCTCCAGGACGTGTACAAGATCGGCGGTATCGGCACGGTACCGGTCGGGCGTGTCGAGACGGGTGTGATCAAGCCCGGCATGATTGCCACCTTCGGCCCCGTGGGTCTGTCCACGGAAGTCAAGTCTGTTGAGATGCACCACGAGTCTCTGGCGGAGGCTCTCCCCGGTGACAACGTTGGCTTCAACGTCAAGAACGTGTCGGTCAAGGAGCTGCGTCGTGGCTTCGTCGCTTCGGACTCCAAGAACGACCCGGCCAAGGCCACGCAGGACTTCACCGCCCAGGTGATCGTGCTGAACCACCCCGGCCAGATCGGCAACGGCTACTCGCCGGTGCTCGACTGCCACACGGCCCACGTTGCCTGCAAGTTCAAAGAGATCATCGAGAAGATGGACCGTCGTTCGGGCAAGGTGCTCGAGGTGGCTCCCAAGTTCGTCAAGTCGGGCGATGCCTGCATGGTCATCCTTGAGCCGTCGAAGCCCATGACCGTCGAGTCGTTCCAGCAGTACCCGCCTCTGGGTCGTTTCGCCGTGCGTGACATGCGCCAGACGGTTGCCGTCGGTGTCATCAAGTCGGTGAACAAGAAGGACATGGCCGCCAAGGGCGCTGCCGCCAAGAAGAAATAAGTTAGTCATGCGGTACGCAGCTCTTGACACTTCTTGATGGACGGAGAGTGTCGTCGTCCTGTAGCAGGCCGCGTGCTAGTCACGCAGGTTTAACGGAATGAAGACGCATTTTTCACCAAACCATTGTTTCATTTTGTTCCATTCCACACAATTTAGAACGAGAACCTAACTTGGCAAAGATTGCCACAGCCAGCAGATTGCCCGTCGATCGGAAAAAAGCAATCAGTGTCTAAAAAGTGAGCATTTCGATGTCTAAAAAAGTGTTTTGTCACAATCGCTTTTCCTTCGTGGCTCAGGGCATCTTCCAGTTATCCCCTTGCAGCATGAGCGCCTCACCCGAGTTCCTCGCGCGCGTCCAGCAGTACGAAGAGATCATCACCAACATCCCGGGCTCCTTCGCCAATGAGTCGTACACGACGCGTCTGCCTGGGCTCGTGCGCGACTGCGTTGCCAACAACCGCGACCGGTTCTCAGAGCTGCAATGCAAGCGGCTGCTGCAGCTAGCCGACGACATGGTCAACGACGCCGTGATCCCGCTGCCGTCGCAGTACCCGGAGGAGTCGGCCAAGTCTCCCACGAGCGCGCACTGGGAGACGCTGCTGAAGGGCAAGAAGTACACGTGGCAGAACTCCCCCTGGTTCATGTGTGAGCAGTACATGTTTCACCTGGTGCTGCTGCTGGCCGAGTACTACTCGACGGGCGTCGATCCGTTCCACCCGTCGAAGGTGGCGGAGCTGAAGGAGGCGACTCCGTGGGCTCTGCTGCAGACGGCTGTGGGTCTGTCTGCTCAGGAGGAGGCGAGCTCGCAGAGCCATCACGACCAGCTGAAGCGGTTCATGAAGCTGTGTCTGTGGGGCAACAAGGCCGACGGATGCTACAAGGAGGTCAAGGACACCGTGAGCGGAGACGGCGCTTCGTTGGTGTTCGATGACGAGCTGCTGCTTGTGGATCACAGCGACAAGGTCATTAACTACCTGGAGCAGAAGGCGCGTGAAACTGGAGATGCCAAGAGCCTGGGCGTCCAGTACATTAATGATAACAGCGGCACGGAACTGTTGCTAGATCTGGCGTTGGCGGACCACCTGCTGGCTCATGGCTGGTGCGGAAAGGTAACTCTGAACGTGAAGGTGGAGCCAATGTACGTGTCGGACGCGACGCCTGCTGATGTGCATGAGCACATTGCCGAGATGCAGCGATCGACCCGTACCGCGGAGGTTCAGGCTCTGGGCAAGCGACTGGCTGACTACGTCAAGAAGGAGCAGCTTGTCGTGCGCCCGGACATGTTCTGGAACCGCTACACGTACTACTGGGAAATGCCGACGGAGCTGCAGACGCGCTTGGCCCGTGAGGCGGCTCTGGTGATCATCAAGGGCGACTTGAACTACCGTCGTCTACTAGGTGACCGTCTGTGGCCGCCGTCGACCCCGGTGGAGGAAGCTGTGCCGTACTTCCCGACGGCTTTCGTTTCGTTCCGCACGCTGAAATCGAACCCCGTTGTTAACATTCCTGCTGATATTGTGGCGAAGCTGGACAAGGAGGACCCGAAGTGGACGTACAACGGCAAGCGCGGCACCATCCAGAGCGTGCTACCGGTTTCCAAGTAGACAGCGGATGTTAGAAATGCTCGGTGAGTTTGTTAGTTAGGCTAGACACCTCAAAAAAGTCTAATTAGATAACCCCAGTTTCATTCTGCGTCATTGGTTCGAGCTTCTCCTGTTAACCATTTTTTTGCCAGGACCGAAAAACTACAGACCATTCCACACAAGTTTTCATGGACAATATAAATTGTTACGCGTTTTTAATCCTAGTCAGACAACGGATCCGCAGTCAGCACGCTTTGGATGGTGCCGCGCTTGCCGTTGAACCTCCACCTGGGATCCTCCTTGTCCAGCTTCGCCACAATGTCGGCAGGAATGCCAACCACAGGGTCCGACTTTAACGTGCGGAATGAAACGAAAGCCGTCGGGAAGTACGGCACAGCTTCCTCCGCGGGCGTCGACGGCGGCCACAGACGGTCACCGAGAAGACGGCGGTAGTTCAGGTCGCCCTTGATGATCACCAGAGTCGCCTCACGAGCCAAGCGCGTCTGCAGCTCCGTCGGCATTTCCCAGTAGTACGTGTACCGGTTCCAGAAGAGGTCCGGGCGCACGACAAGCTGCTCCTTTTTCACGTAGTCAGCAAGCCTCTTGCCCAACGCTTGCACCTCAGCAGTACGCGTGGATCGCTGCATCTCCGCAATGTGCTCGTGGACGTCAACGGGTGTCGCGTCCGAAACGTAAATGGGCTCCACCTTCACGTTCAGAGTCACCTTTCCGCACCAGCCATGAGCCAGCAGGTGGTCCGCCAACGCCAGATCTAGCAACAGTTCCGTGCCGCTGTTATCATTAATGTACTGGACGCCCAGGCTCTTGGCATCTCCAGTTTCACGCGCCTTCTGCTCCAGGTAGTTAATGACCTTGTCGCTGTGATCCACAAGCAGCAGCTCGTCATCGAACACCAACGAAGCGCCATCTCCGCTCACGGTGTCCTTGACCTCCTTGTAGCATCCGTCGGCCTTGTTGCCCCACAGACACAGCTTCATGAACCGCTTCAGCTGGTCGTGATGGCTCTGCGAGCTCGCCTCCTCCTGAGCAGACAGACCCACAGCCGTCTGCAGCAGAGCCCACGGAGTCGCCTCCTTCAGCTCCGCCACCTTCGACGGGTGGAACGGATCGACGCCCGTCGAGTAGTACTCGGCCAGCAGCAGCACCAGGTGAAACATGTACTGCTCACACATGAACCAGGGGGAGTTCTGCCACGTGTACTTCTTGCCCTTCAGCAGCGTCTCCCAGTGCGCGCTCGTGGGAGACTTGGCCGACTCCTCCGGGTACTGCGACGGCAGCGGGATCACGGCGTCGTTGACCATGTCGTCGGCTAGCTGCAGCAGCCGCTTGCATTGCAGCTCTGAGAACCGGTCGCGGTTGTTGGCAACGCAGTCGCGCACCAGACCGGGAAGTCGAGACTTGTACGACTCATTGGCGAAGGTGCCAGGGACGTTGGTGAAGATCTCCTCTCCTTGGAAAACTCGAGCGAGGAATTCGGGTGAGACGCCCATGGCGCTTGAGTCTCGTGTCTTGAGACGAACGCTGCGAGTCGAAAGTAGTTGTGATGCGAGCAGCCAGCCTGGGACTGCTAACAAACCTGGATAATCTCGGGTTTGAGCATGAGATGCCGAACGCAAAGGCACGCGAGCGGGCGTGGAGAGCGAACATGAAGTCGTAAACCGCAACGGAATCAAGCTTTTGCACCGAAAGTGCATAAACCTCGGCGTTACATTGCTGCCGAGGCCACGAGCGACTTGTCCTTCGCCATCGCTCGGCTTCCGAAATGAGCCCAAGGTCCTCTGCCTTCGTGCCGGTCTCTACGTCAACGACGAGCAGGGCATTGCAGGCCATGCTACGATCATGAAGTCTGCCATCGAAGATGAGTTGATTCGGGGTCTGTGTAGGCTTCGCACCTCTTTCGACCGTGGAAGACGCACTTCGTTGACAGCATGGGCGTCTCGGACGAGTTCATTGCGTGCGTGTAGCAGCAAGACGAGCTGTGGCAGCGTACCGGACACGTTTGTGTACACAACATGCACGGCGCGGATGCCGCAGGTCCTGCGCGACTGCGTGGCCAAGAAGGGCGACCGATTCTCGGCTGAACGAGCGCTGCAGCTGGCCGACGACGTGGGCAACGACGCAGAAATCCCGCTGCCCTCGACAGTCTCTGATCAAGCGGCCAAGTCCCACGAGCATCACTGGGAATGTCTGCTACTGGGCTACACGTGTCAGGACTCGCCTTGGTTCCTCGTGGAGCAGTACACCTTCCACTTGCTGCTGCTACTAACGGACTATTACACGACGGGCTTTGACCCTTTTACTATCCCAAGGCGGGCGGAGCTGAAGCAGGACTCGCCCTGGTCGCTGCTTCACACGGCCGTGGAGATCTCAGCGCGAGTGGAGGCGTCCTCGCGGAGCCACCACGAGCAGCTCAAGCGGTTCATGATGCTTTGCCTCTGGGGCAACAAGGCCGACGCCAGAACGAGAGGGTCAAGGCTACGATGAACATTGACAGCGCCTCACTGGTCTTTGAAGGTGATCTAGTGCTTGTGGATGAAAGCGACAAGGTGATCTCGTTCGTGGAGCAGAAGACGAGCGGAAGCTGCCGACGCCAAAAGTCAAGTACATCTGTGACAAGTCGACACGGAGTTGCTGCTGGACCTGGCGATGTCGGACCATTTGCTAGCGCACAACTGGTGCGGCAAGGTGACGTTTAACGTCACGGCCGAGCCGCGGTACGTGTCAGACGCCATGCCTGCGGACGAGCAAATGCAGCGCTCGGATCGCACCCCAGAGGTGCAGCGCGCCTGGCGGAGTACATCAGCAAGGGACAGCTCGTCGTCCGCCCCGACACTTACTGGAACCAGTACACCTACTACTGGCAAATACCAGCGGAGATGCAGACTCGGCTCGCACAAGAAGCGACGTTAGTGATCGTCAAGGGCGACCTGAACTACCGCCGCCTGCTGAGCGATCACCGTCGACGCCCGTGGAGGAAGTCGTGCCGTACTTCCCGACGGCCTTTGTGGCCTTCCACATCCTCAGGTCCATCCCAGTCATCGGCATCCCCGCCAGCATCGTGGCAAGGCTCGAGAAGGACGACCCGGACAGGAGACTCAACGGCCATCCAGAGCGAGCTGTAAAGTGATTCACTTCAACTTGGTGCAATTTTAGCCAATCACCGCGGTAGTTGCATTTTATGACTGGCTCCCTTTCTATGGTGGACTATTATGGATATTAGCAAATAGGAAGGTATCTATGTAGTCCACATAATGACACAAACTGACACAAATAGCCACTTTCACTTTGCAACTTGCACTCTCGAGTCCAACGATGGGGACACTGGAGGTGTCGGAGGAGCCCTTGCCGCCCGAGTGGGAGGTGGCCATGTCGCGCTCCAAGAACATGCCGTACTACTACAACGTGCAGACCAAGAAGGTCTACTGGGTGGACGACGAGCTGCCGCGCGGCTGGTCGCACCAGTTCGACCGCGACGGCCGCCGCTTCTACTTCCACGTCAAGGACAAGAACTCCACCATCTCGTACGACCGGCCCGTGCTGCATGCGGCCTCGAGTCCGTCTCCTCCGTCTCCTCCTCTTGAATCCGCCGCCTCGCCTGAGCCTGTGCCGGTTCCGGCGCCTTCCTACGACAACACGGACTCCCCTCGAGCCTCGGACTCGCCCAGTGGCCACGCGCGGCCCGACTCGGGCGAGCCGCCAAGGCTCGTGAGGAAGAAGTCCAACTCGCTCATGGACCTGCTGAGCCCCGGGCCGCCCGCTCTCGGTACGGAGCAGGCACAAGGTAATCACTGGACATTGTTTTATTCACGTGGTGGTGGACTTTTGCCTGACGTTGTTGTGGTTTGAGGTGCAGAGGAGTCGCCCAGGGCGCCCGTGCAGTCGGAGCCATCGAGAGTCATGCACATGTCCAACTTGATGACGTCTCCCGAGAAGCTCGAGAGGAAGGACGAGCGGAAACGCTCGTACGACGCCATGGCCAAGGATGACGACAAGGAGCGCGAGAAAGACCCGGGCGCCGCCGCAGCCTTCTACAACCAACTGCAGCGTCGCGCGCAGAGCGATCGAGCGGACAGTCTGCTGTTCCACATGCGCGCGCTCAACAACTGGGTCAAGTCCGTTCTGATCAACGAGTACTCGCGACGCGAAGGGGACCGCGTGCTGGACTTGGCCTGTGGGAAAGGCGGAGATCTCATGAAGTGGACGAAGCGCAATTTGGCGTTGTACGTGGGCGTGGACATCGCGCAGAAGTCGCTTGAGGACGCTGTGGAGCGATACACGTCCTCCTCACGCGGCGGCAGGGGAGGAGGCGACCGGGACAGGAAGAAGACCGAGGTGCAGTTCATTCAAGGAGATCTGGGCGTCGTGGACTTGCTGCGCGACGAGATGCACTGCTGGAGCGAGAGCCAAGGCTGGCACGACGCACTGTCGCTGCCTAGCTCAGCAGTGGGCAGCTTCAACGTCGTGTCCGTGCAGTTTTCGTTCCACTACATGTTCGGCGATGCCGAGCGCGCCAATCGGTTCTTCTCCACAGTGCACGAGCTGCTAGCGGACGGTGGCGTGTTGATCGCCACGACGGTCGATCCGAACAAGCTCCTGATGAAGTTCTACCAGGGTCTTCGGCCACCGGAGAAAGAAAAGGAAGAACAGGAGGCGGACAAGCCTGACGTGAGCATCGCAGACGAGAAGAAGCGCGAGGTGTGCTGCATTCGGTTCGACGCCACGACGCGTGCTCAGTTGTCGGGCCCTGATGCCGCCGCGGAAGGCTCTTTTGGACTGCGTTACAACTTCACGCTGCGTGATCGTGTGGAGGAAGACGAGGGTGGCGGTGGCGGCCAGGCGGTGGACCTGCCGGAGTATCTTGTGCCAGACGATTTGCTGGCCAAGTTGCTGCGAGAACACGGCTTTGAGCTGCTTCTGAAGCAGAACTTCCACCGCTTCATTCAGCAGCGCAAAGAGCAGGACCGCAACCACACGTTGCTGGAGAAGATGCACGTGACGAACATCCGCGGGTCCATTTCCGAGGCCGAGTGGGAGATCGCCGGTCTGTACCAGGTCCTCGCTTTCAAGAAGTCCTACTGAGCGTCAATCTGCTCCACAGGCTTTTGTTTTTCCCAGAGTGCTAGTGCCGATCTCCAAGATGTGCTTACGCTTATAGTGATCGAACTGCGCGATGGAATTATTTGTCATGGCACAAACTTGAACAGGCCGTATCCGCAAGCTCGAATTTCCCCAAAACCTTTTCCAGCAGGGCACGTGATATTTTTTTTAGGTGAAGTTGAACATCAGACAGGATTTTCAACAGATAATTGCACTGAAACAGCTCACTGTATAGCGCCTACAGACCAGACCGCCTACGCCAACTGAATGTCGGCTGTATGCTGAATGTCGGCTGTAGTTAGGCGCATCGAGTCAGATATACCTTGTTGTCACACTCACTCCATTGTTCAGAAGCAGCCGCTGCATTAAATCTCTCTTCGGACTCCTCCTTGGCCACTTTTGGACAGAAAGAACAGCACGAATAACCTTCGTCTCGAAGTAAGCAGTTAGCAACACATGTAAGTAGTTAGAAACAAAATCCGACCTAAAACGCTGAGATTTAGTAGCAGACCAAATCACACAATTGGGCATTTCGTGGCGTGATGCTGTGGTCGGCGCGCGAGGACTCCACTGCTAGTGGCAGCGGGACGTCGCGCCGCACCCTATCTTCGATGCTCCACTGCGGCGGCATCAACAGGCGATGACGGCAGCCAGGACGCCGCCCATTGGAAAGCACGCCCTTACCAAGACAAGATTCTGCAGGCTCTGCAGAGCTCAAGGGGGACACGCTGGTGCCCCGGGCTTTCATCGTCCCAGCGGAGGACAATCGATGGGCTGAAGTTGCATGGGGCTACAGGCCCGGCGCGAGTGTAAACCGTCTAAGGACACAACTCCAGGCTGGTGAACTTCACCGAGAAGACCGCATGGTCCCAACAGAATTCCTCAACGAGCTGGAAAAGCTCGGCTTTGTGCGGGGTGTTTCTCAGTACCAGTGGAACAAGCTCATTATGCCTGTTTTGCGCCGGTACTACGAAGTGAACGACCATTTGGACGTTCCCCAAAGGTTTGTAGTCCCGAGAGGGGACGAGACATGGCCCAAAGCGACTTGGGGCTGGAGCCTGGGATCCATTCTCCATAATCTCCGCAGCCACGGCAGATACGCTGAGCAGCTCGCTGCGGATAGGGAGGAGCTCGAGAGGATGAAATTTTGCTTCACGACCATTTATGAACGTGACTGGAACGAGCGCGTGTTGCCGGCGTTAGCAACGCACCATCGAGAGTTTGGTGATTGCCTCGTCCACACATCTTTTGTCGTGCCGTCGGAGGTTCCATGGACGGAGAAGTCGTGGGGAATGAACCTTGGCACCACTGTAAACAATGTTCGCAAAGGCATCTCTTATGTAAAGCAATTTACACGCGATCGGGACTTCCTCGACTCGCTGGGCTTCGTATGGGATGTTCGTGCCTTCCTGTGGAAGGAGCAAATCGTGCCAGCGTTAGAAGTGTACAGCGAGAAGCATGGCCATTGTCGATTGACAGGAAGGTTCGTCGTGCCATCACATCTGCCGTGGCCAAAGAAGACGTGGGGTCTCAAGCTTGGAGAGAAAGTCAGGAATATGCGGCAGTACGGAACGTTTTTCGAGTACTGTGGTCGCAACGCTGAGTGGCTGGACGCTTTGGGTTTCAACATAAAACTTTGGGCCAGTCCACTTGAGAAGCGGGTGGCTCCCGTTGATCGATCTGTACGCAAGTGTGACCGGAGACCAAGAAATTCCAGACGACTTCGTCATACGTCGAGCACTCCGTGGCCAAAGGAGATGTGGGGAGTTCACCTGGGCTTGATCGTGGCTCGCAACGCTCAGCATTTGCGTTGATTTGTTGGCATGCTTCAGACTGGGAAAACATGTCTTCACCATGACACCACAGCGTGTTTTACTTGCCGCCTCCATCTCTGGTTCTACTGTGTTTTGCTTTCTTTATCGTACATTATCATAGAATTTGTTTGCGGATGTGCCTTCCTAACGGATAGTTCCTGAAGTAGGTCACGGATACTATCCGCTCCCCCAAGCTTCTTTTACGGAATCAAATAATTAGAAATGCACATGGATACCTGAGTGGGAGAACGCAGGTCTCTCTCTACCAAGTTCTCGCTTTCAAGAACTAGTACTACTGAGCATGCTGCTTTTCCAGATTGCCAGTGGAAAAATAGGGAAATCTGCACTTCTAATGGTCGATGGTAAACTTGCGCGATGGAGTTCTTTGTCGAATCACAGAGTTGAATTCTCGTGCTGCATTAGCAGGTGAAGTTACAGGAGTTTGTTAGTCGAAACCGAGCTGCATTTTCACGTTCTCTTTAGAATTCTTGCACTTCGTTGGACAGCTTTCTTTAAAGAACGTCGAGACCGCCAACGCCGACTGCAGCACGTACCACTGCGAATGCTGCGACGACGAAATCGGCTGTGACTATATCGGCTTGCACCATCAGACAAGTCGAAGATCACGTGGATGTGCATTTTTTATGTCTGATCATCCAAATCGGACTAGAATCGGTGGCACTGCAGTGGCAGCGCTCGATCCAGATCGCCCCCCCTCCATCATGTCGGCCGAGTTCCTCGCGCTCCTGCATCAGCAAGTGCCGTACGTCACAAGCGTACCAAGCACATTCGTTGACGCCACGTTCAAGTCTCGCATGCCGGAGCTCGTGCGCGACTGCGTGGCCATGAACCGCGCCACCTTCTCGACCGAGCAGACCAAGCGGCTTCTGAGACTGGCGGACGACATGATCATCAACGCTGGCAGAACCCTGAGCAGGCTGCCAAGTCCAGCACCAGTGCGGAGTGGCAAAGCTTGCTGGCCGGCAAGGGCTATACGTGGCAGCACGCGCCGTGGTTCTTGAGCGAGCACTACATGTTCCACCTTAACCTGCTGCTCACGGATTTCTACCCCAGGGGCATCGACCCGTTCCGCCCGTCGTACGTTTCTCGACCGTAGCAGGTTGATGACAGCTAACGCCTTGACTACGTCTGTGCATGTAGGAACCTGGCGGAAGACACGACGTAGAGGTTGTTGCAGACGGCCAAGAAGGAGCAGCTCGTGGTTCAGACGCACATCGCGTGGAACCGCTACCTTTCTTCCACGAGCTGCCGGCGGAGCTTCAGACTCGCCTGGCATAAGAGATGACGCTGGTGGTCATCAAGGGCGACCTCAACTACCGCCGCCTGCTGTGCGACCGCCAGTGGCCGGCGTCGACGACCATCGAGGACGTGGTGTCGTACATCCCGACGGCGTTTGTGGCCTTCCGCACCATGAAGTCGAATCTGCTGGCCGGCATCCCGGCGAAGCTCGTGGCCGAGTGGGAGGAGGAGGATTTCCAGTGGCCTTTCAACGGCAGCGGCGGCAAGCGCGCGCTGCTTGTGTCGAGAGCGCAGGGAGCAATAGTGTCAGAAATGCAGGACAGATGGTGGTAAACGAGAATGCTTGGGCACTTGCTTGCCGGAGCGCTCATTACAAGCAGGAAAAGGGGGTCCTCCGCCGGATTGATTGTCGATTCCTGTGATCGAGCCAGGTTTTGTCGTCGGCGTCTGTACTTGGTGGTAAGGCGGCGTGACGAGCGTGTCCTTGTCGACCATCAACAAGTCGACGACGAGACCGACCGGCTCATGTGCTTTGCGAATCGCTCATGTGCTTTGCGAATCGCAAAGCACATGAGCCGGTCGGTCTCGTCGTCGACTTGTTGATGGTCGACAAGGACACGCTCGTCACGCCGCCTTACCGCCCTATATGAACAGGGCTCGTCGACAACGGCACGCTCGAATCAGCAGATCTTGCTCGCCTCGACGGGACTACATCTCACCCATGCAAAATGGAGCAGGAGACGCGCGTCGGCGTCTGCGCTGGACAGACGTGCAGTATCGGCCGGTGCAAGGCGGGTTTCGCTTTGTGAGCGAGGCTGCAAGGTGAGACCACAGCGACTGCAAGTGGGGCCAGCACCGCCGCTGCAGGCAGGATTTGAGTCGGGTATTTCCCAAAAGGTGGACCCTGTCCGGATAGCACTTTCCCAAAAGGTGGACCCTGCGTAAACTAAGGTTGCAGAACGCTGCAGAAATGAAGACCTCGCCATCGCTCAGCGCTTCGTTGAAGAGATCCATATTGATGGCGCCCCCCTCGTAGATGTGCATGGCGAGCTTGCGGAACTGACGCTTCTTGAGAAGGCCCAAGATCGACAAGCGTGTGCCTCCTAGACTAAGGCAGGCAGCATGTAGGTGCGGCCGCCCTTACCCATGTAGCTGCCTCTTAGTCTATGACACCGCTCTAGAAGCGGTGTTGTCGGCCCAATGAGACAGGCAGACTGACTGCAAGCGAATGAGCGCCTAGAAGCTGGAAGTGTTCTGCCTTATGCAACCTTAGTTTAGGGTCCACCTTTTGGGAAATACCCATTTGAGTCGGCGCAATTGAGGTCGCTCCTCGTTTGGTGTTGACGCCGCGGATGGCGCCCACCATCAATGGCTATGGCAGGCGATGGAGATCCCATCACCTGTCACCGAATGAAACTTCAACTATTCTGGTCACTAAATGGAGTCGGGATTTAATCTTGCTTTTTGTATTCTCTCAAATGCGGTCACTAAAAATCGGCGCGCCCACCTTTCGTTCACAATTTGGTTTTGCGCGGGAACATCCGAAAGCTCAACTTCCAGCCGCCGCCATGGGTCCGCTTCCTCCTCCCGCTCCGACCGACGAGGCGCCCAAGAAGAAGCGCCGCACGCTGCGCGACGCCGAGGCCGAGCTGGACGCGTGTCGTAGCTCGCTGCTGGAGGCCAAGCGCAAGCTTGTGCTCACGGTAGCGCATCGATCACTATTAATCTGTAGAACAATAATTATTTTTATTGACATAAAAGTGGGTTCGCAGGCCCGCGAGAACGCCAAGATGAAGGTTCTGCTCATGAAATACATCGAGAAGGACGACTCGCTGCTGTGTTCCAGCCAGCTGAGCGTGGGCGAGGTGCGGCCGCCAGGAGAAACCATTGATAAACTAGTATTTTTATTGAACGCAGTGTATCAATGCTGTGCAATGTAGCCGAGCAGCCAGCCCACAACTAGTTCTGTCGTGCAGAGCTCGTCGCCCGGTCCGAGCTCGCCTCCTGCGGCCGAGACGGACACGTCGCTGCTGTCGCAGTCTCCACGGGAGTACACGACGGCCGAGGAGGAGAGCGAGGACAGTCTGTGGAACAGCGACTTCCAGCCCTGCGGCGACGGCTTCACGGAGCCCGTCAGCCAGCTGAGTCAGATCAGCCAGGCCAGCCACTGGAGCGAGCTCAGCTCCACGTCCAATCTGGACGCGATCATCAACTTCCTCGAGACGCAGGACACGTCCGATGTCAACCGGTTCGGGCTTGTCGGGAGACGAATCGTGGTGGTAGAAGTAGCTAACGTTGCATTGTGTGTGTTACCGCAGAATGGGGACGCTGCAAGAGGAATACACCAAGTTGAAGGAGCAGAAAACTGTGGTGCGCGTCGGCGTCGGTGTGCTGCTCATGTCGAAAAAGCACCCGGACTGCGTGCTCCTTGGCCAGCGCAAGGGATCGCACGGTGAAGGCAAGTTCGCTTTACCTGGAGGACACCTGGAAATGTACGAGAGTTGGGAGGAGTGTGCCGTCCGAGAGGTCAAGGAGGAAACAGGTAAGAGAGAGACCTTGTATCCAGAACCTAGTGGTTGGCTTGCGGGCGAACGTCTCACGCTCTTGATGTGTGTGCAGATCTGGACCTGAAAGGAGCCAAGTTCGCGACGGTGACCAACGACCCCATGCAGGACGAAGGCAAGCACTACATCACGATCCTCATGCAGGCCGTCGTGGACGACGAGCAGACCGTGCAGAACATGGAGCCCAACAAGTGCGAGGGCTGGAGCTGGGTGCCCTGGGCCGAGCTGCGCTCTCGCGAGGACATGTTCACTCCGTTGTTCCACGTGACCCACAGCGACTTCACGCCCACGTTCCTCACGCCTTAGTAGGATCAAACGAACGAACGCTCCAGTTCTTGGGTCATAATTTACATGGCGTTTCTTACTCTGATGGTACTGCAGTTTTCTGTGGGCTCGACCCGATGTGGGCCGCTTGCTAACTAAACGCGCTCCTGTCTTGGCCACACGAGGGTGACATGGAACAACATCCACACGATCGCCGCGACGATGGCGGCGCGGACGAGCATGAGCAGCATATTGGCGTGGTGGCCGTCCTTGAACGGGTCCACCACGAGCCACTTGACGCCTGTGCTCAGCGTTGAGCCGGTTGTGGGCGTCTGCTCCAGAGTCTTGCTCACCTCGGGAGCGTCGAACTGTTCGGGGCTCTGCTCCACTTCTTCCGAGGAGCGGACTGCCATGTCAGCGCCGCACGGCCGCACGAACCGAACCTGCAGCGTTACGTACTCGGGCTCGCCGGCCACGCGCGCGGCGTCGAATCGCTCCAGCTGGATCGTGGTGCTGAACTCATGCTCGTCTCTGAGCAGATCGGACACGACAAGGGCCGCGCCCGCCACCTTGATCGAGCGGAAGAACGTGTGGTCCCAGAGCGAGATCTCCACCACGTCGGCGGGCTTGTGCACGGGGATCTTCATGGGGATGTGGTGCCACTTGGGGTTCGGGTCGCGCCGCATGACGGGGCTCTTCCACACGGCTCCGACCTCCGGACACTGCAGCACTATGAACGGGTTCACTGTCTTTCGCTTGCGGATGGGCGTGAGTCCTGTGCACGAGATCTCTGCGAGCCTGATCATCGGATTGCCGCCAGACGGGACAGCGGCTCCCGTTGCCAGCGGCTGCACGGCCGCCTCGTTGGCTGCGCTCTGGCTGCTGCTGCTGCTACTGGAGAGCCTGAGACTCGCGGCCGTGACGGCCGTCATGGCGGCGCTGCTGCTGTCCGCCGAGTTGAGGGACTTGAAGCGGCGACACCGGACTCTGGAGGGCGGCGAGCTGTTGTTGTTGTTCTCCGAGTCGCTCGAGTCCGACTCGGCGCTGAAGTCGCTCGAGTCCTCGTCGTCCGACACGCGGGTGCCGAACGAGAGGCGCAGCGGCGACGACTTGCCGAAGTCCTGCGGGGTCTTGCCGCTCTTGGCGTCGGGCAGCGCGATGTGCGCGATGCGGACGATGACGGCGCTGTTGGGCTTCCAGTCCAGCACCTCCATGAAGAGCGGGTCCTTGAACACGATGCCGTGCTCGTAGATGAAGGTGGACTGGCAGGCGCCCGAGCGCGTGGGGCACCCCTTGACGTGCAGGTTGGCGCTGAGCTTGGTCATGCGCGCGCCCACGAGGTAGGCCAGCACGGCCGACTGGCCCTCGTGGCGCGCGCCGTCCACAGACACGAGTGCCACGTCCTTGGCCAGGAACTGCAGGATCATGGCGGCGTCGTTCTTGCGGAAGGCGTGTGCGAAGCGCAGGTGGTTCAAGAGCAGCTGCTCCACCTGCGGGGAGGCGTCTTCGTAGTTGTTGTTGTTGTTGTCGCTGAAGTCGCTGTCCACGTCGTAGATGGGCGACGGAGGCCGCGCCGGCGAGTCAAAGGCGCCGGCAGAAGCCTTGAGCTGCGTCATGGCGCGGTGGGGCGGGTTTCCGAGTGCGGGCGCGAGGCCCATAGAGGAGGAAAGAGGAGCGGAAGAGCGCTGCGTTGTGGTGACGTGCGGTGCCGTTGGAGAGTGGCGGTTGCAGAGCGGCGACAATAACCGACTGCGGGGCGTGTGGCTGGGCTGTTGTGTCCTGTGGACGCTTCCTAGCTGTCTGAGTGGGTGCAGAGGCCTTGGGGCTTCCTTTCCGGCCTGACACCTCAGCTGTCGAGCCTAAAATCGAGAATGAAGGAGAGGAGAAGCAAAGCTTGGCGTCTGCCGTTTGCGTGGCGGCAACGAGGGCTAGGGTTACAGGGGGTAATCACACGAGATCCAGCAAATAAAAAAAAACGGTCGTTGCAGGCGGGGAGCTGGTCCTCGGCGGGGCAGTTGCCGGTCAGACCCTGCTTGCAATAACAGGACAGGCGGCAGCAGCAAGCAGCAGGTCTTCAGCGAGGACGAGCGCAGCGAGCTGAAGGAAGACAACCAAGCTGCGAAGCTCGCCGCCGCCAGTGCGACAAACGGCAGACAACCAGTGGGACTCGGAATGTTGGCTATTAAAACGGCGGTGCCACGAATATTTGAACGTTTGTATGGACTAGAAATAATATGACTTCTAGTATGCAAAGCTGTTGACACCAAACAAAACAAAGACGGGGCGGCCACAGGAATGTTACCCACGAATAGGTGCCGTCAACAGCGCAGCGGCAGTCCCGGTTCGAGATGCCGCCACCACTGCCAAGGAGGAGGTGGCAGCACAGCAGGCAGTCGCTGCAGGCTGTAGCAGTGCTCATGGCAATACCGTACAAGTTGCCCCGCAATTCGGCGCCGATTAAACGTAAAATGATGTAGGATCCGGCGTCTGCGTGATACATGTATTTGAGGGCAATCTTGCGAGGATTGCGCCCGATTTGGGCGCGTTTGATTGGTATTTGTCTCAGTCCGACCACTGATCTGCCCCGCGGATTGCTCCGGTGCCCCCCATTGCCGTTATTCAGTCGCTCGGGCGCCATCCATGCGCTGTGCAGCTCGAGGCCTGAAGGGATACCGGGCAAGACGATGAACACTGTCGGAGACGGCCTCGAACCAAAGTCACTGCTGGTTCAGCCGCGACACTATTCGCTGAGATCAGGCTCGGCCGTGGTACCACGTCAGAAGACAACCTTGCCCATCGGCGGGAAAAGCTCCGCTCGGTTGCAACTTGCGTTGTTGCTTGCTCCACAATGGCGACCGCCAACCTCGGCGTCAGCGCCGTCAACACCAAGCGATTGCGCCGGCTCGATTGCGCCCTGCCTGCAGCGTTGGTGTTGGTCTCACTTGCAGCCGCTGGTCTCACCTTGCAGCCTCTGAAGTCGCGCTCGCAGATATAATACAGCAGCGAAACCGGCCTCGCTGCCTCTGACTTTGCACCGGCCGATACTGCACGTCTGTCCAGCGCAGACGCCGACGCGCGCCTCCTGCTCCAAGTCGGACGGGGCGATGTAGTCCCATCGAGGCGAGCGAGATCTGTAGTTTCGAGCGTACCGTTGTCGACGAGCTCTAGGGAGAGTACCTGTGACTTTCACCCAACAGTACAGCCTTCCCACACCAAAAACGGGTGAGCACCCATACCGTAAAAATGCCAACCAAACCAATGCTGTTCCAACTCATACCGGTAATTCGCGGTAGTAACAATTGGTACACTGTACCAAACCGGAGAGGGGAAAGCCGCGTGGCCCACTCATTCTTCATCTCGTCGCGCCCAAGCCAAGCCAGCCTGCAGCGGCCAAGTCAAGCCGAGCTCCAGCCGACCGCTGCGCTACATCGTGCCATCCGAACTCGGGTTGTCCAGCCGCGACGTGTCACTGAGTCCATGCTCGCGCTCGCTATCTCGCTCGTGTATCGCTGTGGCTGACGCACGAGGCGACACCAAGCCACAGCCCGAGCCGCGCCAAGCTCGCTTACTGTTCGCGTGTGTGGGTTGCTGTCCAGCTTGCGCGTGTAGTCTGCATAAATGCAGTACTGATCAATGTGTTGACGTCCTCAAGGAGGCTTGCTCTGGTGGCTGGTTCGATTTCAGCCGTCAACGTTAAGTGCATGTCATATTTGAGACCGCGCAAAACATTTTCGGTCTTAACGCCTAAGTGCGCGATTCGCATTTTAAAGTGCATGTGTTGAAGGCAATTACATTCGCATCCGCTACTGAGGGACGACGTCGGGGGAGAAAAGAATTCCAAGAAGCCCAAGGGAGTCGTGAACATGTAGGCAGTGAAAGCAACGTGTTGGTAGGTCCTGTAAGCCTTTGAATCCAATACGTTTGCTCACGCGTAAGTGACCTTACCATAGTCGCGTGTGAGCTGATGTGTCCCGCGCCGAAGTCTATGACGTAGTTGGGTATATTAGCTTCATTTTAAGCTATCGTACGGCTTGATATGACACTTGGATCGCGCAGGACGAAGGCTTGCGCGAAGCAGGTGAAGTCAAATTTGAAAAAGGTTTTTTTGCTTCTTCGTGTTTGAAGATGTAGTTTGAGGCGTAGAAGTCGTTAATGCACTCCGTTTCCCTTAAAACGCGCTCTAACACCCTCAAAACGAGGATTATACGTTGGAAAAAATCGAATAAAAAACATTTACGTGTACCACCTGATAATTAGCGAGCTCAGATGAAATCGGCGTTAAGACTGCTATTGATTTGCTGCTAGATTTTACTGACGCGCTATTGCTGCTCGCGTGACGTGGTTTGCCTCTTGTGACGTTCTGTCGTCGTCGTTGCAGCACGCTTCTTACCCTGCGAAGCTTTCTGCCGCCGAGATCGTTTCGTAGCTGCAACTTCTTCTTCATCCAGGTCATCGGGAACAATGTAAAGCGGGTCAGTGCGCAGATCGGGTGGAACATACTGCAACACCTTTTTGTGGATGTCGTGGACCTTCTCTTTGTTTGGTGGAGGGGGATCCAGCTTCTTGAAGCTTGTCCACAGCTCGGCAGTTTCCTCAACACTGAGAGTCTTTGCAACACCCCGCTTCAGCAGGTCCTGAATGACTGCATCACCACTTGGACGCTTACGGCATCGCACCCGGCCAGGCTCCTCCGCGCGCATCTCAAATAGCTGGTAGCTCTGGATTTTGTCCAGCTTCCGGTAGAGCCCGTCAAGCGTGCCTTTGAACTCTCGAAAGGTGTGATCAGAGGCTTCCAAGTTGATGCAGCGATTATCAGGCGATGACTCCCTCACAGCCCGCTCAACATCATCGAGAATCCAGAGGTCTCGCTTGGCGTAGTAGCGCTTGATGTAGCCGAAGTGTCGGTCGCAGTGATTTTTTGTGTGCCCTTTGACCAAAAAGCTCAGTTCGGCGCTCTGCAACGAGCCCGTGTGCACCAGGAACAGCAAGAACTGAAGCACATGGCTGTTCTTGACCTGCCCACCGCAGTTATCGGCGTAGACGTGCCAACGTTTTGCTCCTTTTCCTTTGCTGTAGATATTGCGCATCCTTGCATAAGTGTCGAGCATCGAGATCACCTCCGTGCTGCCCTTCTTAGCTTTACGCTCGGAATAGATTAAATTCCACTGCAACTTGTCCGGGTGCGTGTGAATTTCAAACACGGACACCGAAATGAGGCTCAAAAGTACCACATCGATGGTGTCTGGGCGGAGTGGGGCAGCGCAATGTTCTGCGCGAAGTCGATAGTGGTCACCAGTTCATCTGTCGTAGCTGCATTGCAATCAGCTACGTACTGACGTCTCATCGCTTTTGCATCGTTCACATGAGCTGCAATGGTTTCAGTGTCCTCCACGGACGGCTCAGGCCCCATCGCGTTTCGATAGATGACACAGGCGTCGCATACATTGTCTCGAGTCGAGCGGATGCGGATGTTGGGGCAGGTGCGCTCTAGAATTGTCCTGAAGGACGTTAGCGAAGGCTCCTTGAAGCGTACACGTGCGTCTTGTGCCCACTCAACGTACCAACCAAGCACCATGGCCCAGGTGAAGTACGCAGGCAGCAACTGATACTCCTTGGTAGTGTGCTGACGACTCGTCGTTCCATTCTCCGACTTCTGGTACCGGAAATCGCACAGGAACAACGCCTGCATGCGTCTCGGTCAGCCTCGTGAAGAATGCTTTCATAGCTTCTTCATCCACAAACTGTGCATGCTTGTTACCAGCACTGCCGTGTGCAGGCAGCGAAACTCTCCTCTCTTCACTTGGTTACGATACCTGAAACAATTCAATCTCAGTCTTATTGCCTTTGGTAAAACAAAAACAATCTTAACGCCGTACCGTGTGATGGTGTCGTTGCTAACGTTGAACACGGTCTGGAAAGCCGTACGACAGACGGAGCCACCGAGAGGCAGGACGTACGAATATCGTGTTCTAGCGCCTGTTAGATCGGTGTCGTTGGCCTTCCTCTGAGAGCCCTGAGCACGTTGCTAGCGCTGTGATCAAGCTGGTGCGCTGGCAGTCCTTGGTCATCTTCATGTAACCGGTGAGGAAAGTTGTTGTCGCCTCTGCTCGGTTCTCGATACAGCGCTTATCACAGCACTGGACACCCAGCACCGTGTCAATATGCTCAGCTACTGCGTCGTCGAGCTCAACATGCGCGTCAGGATCCTCTACGCTCTCCCCCGAGCTCGCAGTCGACCCGCTGTGCTCTTCTTCGGCGTCTACGGGGGCGCTCCCGTCGTGCTCCATCTTGGCCGCTGTGGTTTTAGTTTGTGAAAGAGGGAAAAAGTCAACCCTCGACTGTTCTAAACGCGATTTCTCGAAAGTTCGTTTAAGTGCGAATTTCCCTTCACGTGAAAACAAGTGGCGATATTTTCACTGTAATAATATTAAAAATTACGATTTTGTTTTGCGCGGTCTCATATTTCCACTGTAATAATATTAAAAATTACGATTTTGTTTTGCGCGGTCTCATTTGTGTATTGTATCGACTAATTTTCTCTGAGCTTATGTTTATTGTTTAAGATCGTGCAAACTCGGGGAGCGCAGAAGCTGAACTCGACTCGACAATCTCGCCCTTATTGCGCCTTTGAAGAAGATCAGCGATCAGCAGCTTCAACTCACCAACTTTTTCAAGATCACCCTGAAGCTTGATGACGGGACCCGTGGCAGCGGCACTGGACCCTCGGGAAGCTGTAAATGCGAGGGTGTTCTTCTCCGCTTTGATGCCAAGCGATCGCACCTCCGACTTGTACGCTGGTGACGTCGGGTCCAGCTTGAAGCCATCAGGTAAAAACAGCATCATGTATGCCACTGCGTACCTGTACTCATAGCGTTTTGTCTTGCTTATGGCTGCGGATTCGTAGGGGCGAGGTTGGTCGGCAAACCATTCATACCAAGAATCTGAGAGTGGCTTCGGGGGCTGTTTTCGAACGCGCTTAGCTGCGCGAGGTGAGGTCAAGTCGTCCGGAGTTGGCATTGTAATACACGTCGGAGCTTTTCCCTCGAGTCGGTCCAGTCTCTTTCCAGTTTAGCCTGCCTGGCTAGAACTTCATTCAGCTGGAGTGTCTGCGCTTTAACGATACCGATCAGCTCGTCAAGCTTATCGGTCGGTGTGGTGGTTGTTGCTTTTGCAGGAGGGTCAAACGCGCTTCGGATTGTCACCGCCATTGCCATCAGCTCCGACTCAGGAATTGCTAGAGATCCAATCGTTTCATTCACGCGAAGGACAAAAGGACTTTCAGGACGGTACTGACGCATGCTAGCGTAGTACATGATGAGCGTCGCGGTCAGCACTTCAAGGACCTGCTCGTTGACGTTCCAAGTGCTGTTCGAGAAGCCAACTGCTGCTCCAAACAACGTCGTTTGGGGCTTAGTTGCACGGACGCGAACGACGCCATCGATGCAGCTGAGATCAGGTAACGTGGCGCCGGCCTTCGGGTTCCACCCACTGAGCTGTCGTGCAACCTGCGGATCCTCTTGTGTTGTATTGAGCATGTAGCCGAAAGCCTTGTTGACGCTCGACGTGCTACATCCACCATGGTCGACGACCGAGAGCGAGCTGAGCCTGTGTCGGCGTTGGCGTGCATGGCCCCGCCGCGACGAAATGAGTGTGACGACAGCCCACCGGTGCTAGTTACCGGAAGCTTGGCCACTGAGGTGAGCAGCCTATTCACGTAAGCCTGTGCTCCGGGAGGAGCTCGAACGGGGCGCTGTTGCTGCGGGCTGGGATCAACCTGCTCCCCGTTGTCTACGCCCTTCAGCATCCTCACCAAATCGCCTTCGTCGCTGCTTGGAAGCGCAGCTGCCTGCTGCTGCGGAATTGCGGGGAAGTGCGCCGACCGGGCGTCGGATGCATAGCGAGCGCTACAGCTAGCACATGCAGTGGGCAAGTAAACATGTCTTTAGGGTCAACGAAGAGCGAGACACCTTGCTGCGAAGCCGTTTTGATGAGCTTGAAGCGCAGGAATATCATTCCACCTAGATGCACGTTGAAGTTGTTAGCAGAGAAGCAGAAAAATACAACCAAACAAATTTACATACCTGGATAGACACTGAGCTGGCTTCTCTCTAATTGCTCCACATCAGAGCTGCGGCCGTAGAGGTACCACATCATGGCGACCAAGGCAGCGTCGAGGTAATCGGAGGAAGTTGAAGCATGCTCAAAGAGACTTGACAGAATGAATTTGAGGTCAGCCTTGGTGCAAGGGGGCGCTTGCTTCCCTGGTAACTCGTTGGGCCGTTGTGTGCAGTAGGATGAGAGCGTGGAACCAATCTTACGGAGCTTCTTGCCCGCCACCACACCTTGAGCAGGATACATGTCGACCAGCCAATTCTTAACCTGGCCGAAGTAGGACATGACAGAGTTGCGGGCCAGCATTTCGCGATTCTTGCCCCCGCTCGAGATCAAATGAACTGCATACTTATCTAGAATCAAATGCAGTTTTTTCCAGTTGTGTCCTTGTCAATCGTGACTACACCTCGTCGAGGGTGACGCCGTGTACCCCCCCAGAAAATCCATGAACGACGTGATGGCTGTATTGCGCGCATGTACGCTGTTAGCCGGCAACAAAGACGACACCGACATACCGACTATGCCAAATGCTGAATGCAGCGCTCCAGCGCGCTGAGCAGTTGGAAGCCGATTGATATTCTTTAAATATAGATTTATGTTGGTTTCGTATTGAATATCAAATATTGTTTTCGATTCCAACCATATAGTTGGAAGGGTCGGAAACACGTCGGGATTGGCTGGAGCTGTGTGATTGGATAAAATTAGTGGCGGAATCGAAACAATATTATACAATAGCCACCGCGAACACAACACGCTGTGGTAGCTTCACGAATAGATTGGCGTGCCTGTGCACGCTGCACTTTTCTGCAGGCGCGCCAGAACAGCCACAGAACTGGCCACAGGTACCGATTATAACCCAATCAGAGCCCAACTAGAGCTGTCGAATATAGCTCAATCAGAGCCACGTCCTGATTCAAAAATTCGAAATATATTGCTCTGCTCGACGGCGCTCGACGAGATCCCAAGCGGATCGACTGGAAGGACGTGGCGCTAGGCACCTCCGCCCTCGACGCGAGGGGGTGCTGGGCGCCTTGAAGACGTACGAGGTGACCAAGTCAACCAACTGGCGTGTGTGGTGTGCCCGGAGGACGCCACAAGATGTGCTACCGCCTACTGAACTATGCGTCGGAGGCGTGTGCTACGTCAATTTCCTTGCATGGGCAGAAATGCATATGGCGAGGGAAGACTTTATCGTGCATGGAGAACGATGTGGTGTCGATATTCCAGGTGGGGGAGCATGTCACAGCAGCCAGCTCCCCGACAAGGAAGCGTTTGACGCCCAGCCAGACGACCTACGTTCAGGAGCTGACCCTACACCACCTACGGCCAATGCAAATCAGACACGCTATGTCGCGGAAGTTTGAGACGGTGCTCCAGGACCTTCCGAGTCTGAGCACCGTCCAAAACTTCGTGCAATACTACTCGATGACCCACCTGAAGTGTAACGACCGCGTGGACGACCTACGCAAGCGGATCCACGAGCGTGCGTTCACTGGAGGAGAGGACTTGGATCAGCCTTTCACGTATGCGTGGGACCAAGACACCGATGGTAAGCCATTTCCAGGCAACGGATCCGAAAAGCGGCCTTTCGTCGTTGGCTGGACTACCAAGACGCTAATGCTGCGGAATTGCGGCAAAGCTCAGCGGGCAGAGTTCGACGTGGCAACAGATGCGAGAAAGTCCTTTCGGAGTCCAAACGCGACGTGGTTGTGCTACCGAAGACAAAGGACTGGACACATAAGTAAATGAAAGCGGCTTGGGCGTATCCGCGTATGGACAAGAATGGGGAAGGTATATGACGCAAACGATGCTGTTCGCGGACCCTAAGCAATAACGACAAGGTAGTTGATAGCGGCCTTATGATACCAAGTTCATCGAGGCGGGCAAATATACATGTAGAATGTCGGTGGAGGGATGGGAATCAGCAAATTGGCCGGACGACTCTGTCGCGAGCCGCGCTCCGATCGGGACGGTTCAGGTAGTGCTGGAGCACAAAGCAAGCTAGCAGTAACTTTTGTAGGAAATACACGCCACTAAGTAAAAACAAAGCTTTATGTATTCCTTGATCTGAGGCAAATTCACGACTCACCTTCCTGCTGCTTCCTCCTTTGCTTCGCTCGCCTCACACCTCGCACGCACTACCGTTCCCTTGCGCGTGATGCCCCTCCTTGGCTTCATTGCACCAGTCCACTCATCGCCATTCTCCGCCGTACATGACATCCGTCCTTGTCTTGTCTCGCCTCTACATGATACCTCCTTGACCCCACTGCACCCGTCACCGTCGCCGCCGCCCGTCCGTGTCTTCCGTCCGTGTCTTCCTTCAGTGCTCTCCGCCCGTGTCTTCCGTCCTTGGGCTCCGTAGAGAACCGCTTGGCCCGACTTCTCTGATTCTCTGCAAAATGGCGAGTGAGGATGATGCTGCCGCTGCGGGGTTTCTCTCCGGGACGTGGCGCTAGTATTGTCAACCAGTCACAAAGACACTCGACCGAGCCAATCCGTTAGCCAACAACAGCCTGAACTCGCACACCGACGACTAGTTCCACTTCTAGTTGCTGCTGCTCAAGAGCGAGCGCACAAGAGAGCGGTTCCAGCCGATCTCACTCGGGACATCCTCCCTGACAAAAAGCTTGTCGTCCCCGACAAGCACGTGGCTGCTGGAGCAGCAGCAACGCACGCGCTGTTGGAACGATGTCCCGGGTGAGATCGGCTGGAACCGCTCTCTTGTGCGCTCGCTCTTGAGCAGCAGCAACTTGAAGTGGAACTAGTCGTCGGTGTGCGAGTTCAGGCTGTTGTTGGCTAACGAGCGTCAAGGACCACCAGGTGGCCTTCTCGCTCACGCAGCTCGAGGAGGCGTTCCTCAACGCCCATTGCCACAGGCGGTGTCGGCTGCGGCGAGGCAGCCGATATCCCATCCTGGTAATAGACTCGCGTAGGTAGGTGCTCAAATCGATACTCAAAGACTACTACGTGTGATACTTCTCAGTCTTCAAAACTGCGCCTGCGGCATACGCTTCCTTATGAAAAACATATTCATATTTATAGTTTTTATACTGTTGGATTTTCGGTCCAACGAAATGGTGTGTATTGACGCTTATCTTGCAATTTGTATTGCTGTCTATCCAAACTACACGAAAAAGTTGGACCGTCCGTCCGGCACACCCATACAAAAGCGGGCATTTGGTCCAACAGATTCAGGAGAATCAGCCACACAAGGACTTCAGCCTTTTCACACTAGATTTAATCCGCAACCTAACGATAAACACTTCCCATGCAAAATGGGCACGAACCGCGGCAAAGCTCAGCGGGCAGAGTTCGATGTGGCAACAGATGCGAGAAAGTCCTTCCGGAGTCCAAACGCGACGTGGTTGTGCTACCGAAGACAAAGGACTGGACACAGAAGTAAATGAAAGCGGCTTGGGCGTATCCGCGTATGGATAAGAATGGGGAAGGTATATGACGCCAAACACTGCTGTTCGCGGACCCTAAGCAATAACGACAAGGTAGTGGTAGCGGCCTTATGATACCAAGTCCGCCTCAGGCGGGGAAATATACATGTAGAATGTCGGTGGAGGGATGGGAATCAGCAGATTGGCCGGTCGACCTCGTCCGGGTCAGCGAGCTATATAGCAGAGTACTCCCTCGAGCGAATGACTGCCAGTACTCGTAGCCTCAATTTTTTTATGCAAACGTGCATTGCTCGACATCGTAGCGCCCATGAAAACATGTAGCAAGGAGCAAGGTGCAGCGTTGGGTGCGCTGCTGCGGAGAAGGAATCATGCGATGACGAAGGTTCTCATTCAAAAGCTGTGACGTACTCTGTCAAACGATTTTCTCAGCCAATCGGCGTGTGAATGCGATCCAAACAGCTGGCAAACTGCAACATCGGCTGATAATACTGAAACGGCTGCGCTTGAAAACTTGAAAACTTCCTCAGCTCATTCCTGAATTTACTGCCTCCCGCTCAAGAAAGAAGCCCATCAGACCAAGCTCCCAATGCCACGAATTGTCGCGTACAAGGCGAACGTGGTGCACTCCATCGCACTGGGCCAGCTGCAAGTGCTGCAGCCCGGCCTCGTGGGCGTGGACGACCACGGGAAGATCGTGTTCGTGCTGGACTTGAGCCTCTCGGAGCAGCCCGACGCCCCGCACTTCGACGAGCTCGTGGATCTGGGCGAGCAGCTGCTGCTACCAGGCTTCATCGACGGGCACGCACACGCCCCGCAGTACTCGTTCATCGGCGTGGGGATGCACCTGCCGCTGCTCAAGTGGCTCGAGACGTACACGTTCCCTTACGAGTCGAAATTCCAGAACGTCGACTACGCACGCGCCGTGTACGAGAAGGCGGTGCGTCGCCACCTCCATAACGGCACCACCACGTGCTCGTACTTCGCCACTGTGCATCTCGAGGCCTGCAAGGTGCTCACAGACATCCTGGAGAAAGTAGGCCAACGCGGCTACGTGGGGAAAGTCAACATGGACCGCAACGGCTCGTCCGGCCTGCAGGAAGACACACAGCAGTCCATCGACGACACGAGGGCCTTCGTGCAGTACGTGCAGAGCAAGCACAGCGAGCTGCTGACGCCCGTGATCACGCCGAGATTCGTGCCGAGCTGCACGTCCAAGCTCATGAACGCGCTGGCCGAAATCTCGAGAGAACACTCGCCCAAGCTGCCGGTGCAGTCGCATCTGGGCGAGAACCGAGACGAGATCAGCTGGGTGAAGAGTCTCCACCCAGAGAGCAAGACGTACACGGGCGTCTACGACGACCACGGACTGCTGCACGACCGGTCGTACATGGCGCACTGCATCTGGTGCAGCAAGGGCGAGCGCGAGCTGCTCCGCGAGAAGCAGACGGCGGTGATCCACTGCCCGAACTCTAACTTCTCGCTCTCCAGCGGCGTCTTGAACGTGCGGCGACTGCTGCAAGAAGGCATCAAGGTCGGGCTGGGCACGGACGTGTCGGGCGGCTACTCTCCGTCCATGCTGGACGCCATCCGTCAAGCGGTCATCGCGTCCAAGCTCGTTTCGATCGGCAACGGCAGCTCCAGCGGCGAAGACAGCGACGAACCGCAAGAGGAGTCGCTCTCATACGCTGAAGCCTTCCACCTCGCGACGGTCGGGAGTGCGGAAGCGCTTGGACTTAGCCACAAAGTGGGGAACTTCATGGTCGGCAAGGACTTTGATGCACTAGTGATCGACCCGTACACTGCCAACAGCCCCATCGACGAGACGTGCGATCCTGTTGAGGCCACGGACGTCTTGCACACGTTCCAGAAGTTCCTCTTCCTCGGCGACGACCGCAATATCGTCTCCATTTTTGTGGGCGGTCGTCAAGTCAAAAGTGCGTCATCTGAGCTCAGTATCAAGAAATCTCTTGAGGTCACGAGCTCCCCGTTAACTATCGGTAGCGTACATCCCAGTATCGAGCCTCTGTCGCTGGCAAAGGACTAGAACCATGTCACCTGTAGTTAAAAATACACAAATCTTTGATTACTTTCTCTTCTACTATTACTACTAATACTACTATTAGCAGTAGTAGTAGTAGTAGTATGTGGTAGTAGTAGTTGCCGCCTCTTGACGCCGAGAAGACGCCCAGTTACTGAGAAGGAGCATGGGGAAACAGGGCGAGTACGAGGTGGCTCCGCGCGTGGAGCGCATTGAACAGCAGATCCCGTCGGAGTGGAAGGAGTTCGCTGGGAAGCCTATGCAGATGACGTACTACGCTACCAAGGTCAACACTTTCCGAGAGAACCCGGAGCTGCTACACCCAGGCGACGCATTCACCGCCTGGGCTACCAAGGAGCTACGTCGTGAGCTAGGGGAGTACGTGATTTTGCGGGCCTGAACTCTGGCAACTGGTTCTCATAAAACTAACGCAAAACACAGTGAAGGGAGATGTTTGAGTGACGTAGAGCTGAAGCGCATTGTGAGCCAGGAGTGGCGCACCGACCTCACCAGGAACATCGTGGAGACGCGAATAAATCGACACGGCAGCAAAGACGGACCTGTTGTGCGGAGGTCACCAAGTGGCGTTCTCTACATCGCTCCGCAGCCTCCTCGTAGTGGTTCCAGCATGAAGGGCACGGCGGCGCCGGCGCAGTTTGTGCTGGACGCGATTGCAACCCAAGCAACTCGCAAGAGAGCAGCCATCCCCAAATAATCGCGGGCTTTAGACCCATCAAGTTGCTGCCACAGCACCCGTAGCATATCCAACTAAGTAAAAGTAAACTACAACGCTGCGGCAACAAAAATACCATCACTCTGCCGCGTTATGATTGGATGAAAGCCACTTCAACTTGAAATGTTGCATGAAAGTTGCAGCAGCGCAAACGGCGCGAACGGTAAATATGCGGCGGACAGGCGGGCTAAAGCGCCGCTGATCCTTTCACTCGCACACTGTTGCATTTAGATCTCGGTGGATTGCTGGCAGAGTTACAACAAGCCATCGACTTCCCTTTCGGGGCTAAATGGTGGCGACAAGCTTCCACGATGTCTCCGGTGCAGCGTCCGTCGTGATGGTGCGCGGATCGGGACGCGAGACGGAGCAGCTCGGCGAGGTTCGGCTCTACCCGACTCGGATGCGCTTCGTGACGGGTGTGGCTCGAGCCTACGACGACGACTTCCCAACTGAGCTCAGCCATTTGGTACGCTACCCAGATCAACCAATGGATAAAGAGAAAAGGTGTCTGACCTTCGTCCACCGAGCAGGTGAAGGAGACGGACTTCGAAATCGCTATCAACCAGGTCAACAACACCATGCAGGACTACTGGCCATGCCTCTTCTGCATGTGCTGCGGCTACGGCTGCTGTCCTTGCACATTCGGCTTTTCCCTTATGTGCCCCAACTTCTGCATCCGAGATGTAAGTTTTGCTGCTTTCTAGCTCACAGTCGATGAAAGGGACCGTCTCACTTGGCTGTGCTCGATTTCATAGGCGGAGCAATACGTGCGTGCACTCCTTACGAGGATCAACAAACGCCTCTGCTTCGAGCGAGCTGGCATCGAATGGCAGCTCGTACGATCATGTGGCAGGTCCTGGGTAGGCATCACTGTGGATTTACTCACGTTGCTCGCAAGAACTAAGTGTAAACCCTTTCCTAGATCCAGATCACGTATCCACTTGCGCCGAAGAAGCCGCCATTGGTACGCTCTCTTGGTCAATCAATGCCTCCCAGTTACTATCATAGAAATTTTCTAACATGAATTTCACTACGCAGGTCACGTACCAGAACGGAATAATCCCGTCTTCCACTCCCCTCGCACCGCCCAACGGCAACAGTCACCAGCCATCCTCAGCCACCTCGGCCTTGTCCGCCGCAACTCCGCTGGTTCCTTAGTTAACGTCACGCACCACTTCGTGACGTGGTTTACTTCTGTGGTGTATTCCGTTGTTAGTCTATCGGTTGCATTTCAATCCAATGCGTTTGAGCAACTGCGCTCAAAATCTCCATCCGCCGTCCACGAGGCCACACAACCACATCACTCTGATCGACCAAGCCAGTCGCCAGTATCCCCAACGTCGACTCAGCCTTGTACCACGAACTCGGAGAACTTGGCACATCATAGTCGAGCCAACTAAATTATTGGATAGTGAGGAAGCTGCGCAGAGTGCTGCGGAACTGGCCGAGCCTCTGCGTGAACTTGTCGCGGTTGGCAGCCTCCAGGTTGGGGCGCACGTCTGCGAACAGCGCGGCAAACGCTTCCTCGATCTGCGCGCGATTCTCGGGCGGCTGCGACGAGCTCAGCTGTTGCTGGTAATTCGTCAGCGCCTCCTCGCTGCAGAGCGTGAGGCTCAGGATCGGTCGCGACAGCGCCCACTGCGAGTTCACCTCGCCGTACACGAGGATGTCCAGCAGCGCCGCCAGCAGTGTCGACCACATGGTGGGCGAGCCCTGCAAGTGTGCTCGTAGCGCGTGCTTGACGGGCGTATCCCGCTTCTTCTTCATCTCCTGGAAGTACAGCGACGCCAGGTGGTCCACCGCCGTCGCGCACTGCGCCGCGATGGCCAAGTCGTACGAGTTCATGCCTTCGTGCAGCGACTGCACGAGCTGGCGGAAAATGCCGTCCTCGAGCCCCACGACCGACGCCAGCTGGTTGCGGAACAGGATCTCCAGGAAGAAAAAGTAGGCGTTCTTGACCTTCGGGTAGTGCATCAGGTCCTCGTGGGGGATCGACAGGACGAGCTGCAGCGCGATCTCGAGCGCGTTCTCCAGCGACTTGTCGTTGTACAGCTGGAACACGCCGAAGTTGACGTAGTTGCCGCCCAGCGCGCGGTACAGAATGCCCAGACACAGCGCCACGCCCTTGTACTTGTCGCCGTACGGGTTCTTCCCCGCCGGCACTGCCTGTATCCGCCGGCCGTACGCCACCACGACGCTGCTGAGCTCCCGGAAGAGCAGGATGCCGCTGGCCGAGCTCTGGTCGAACGTCACGCGCTGGGCCTTGTTGTACGCCAGCTCTTGCAAGAACTTGAGCAGCGCCGTGGTCACCGCCGGGTGGTCGTACAGCTCATCGGCCGCGCGCACAAACACGGGGAAGTAGGCCGGGTACAGCAGGTCGAAGATGCAGCTGTACGTGCGGCGGTTGTGCGTCTGCTGCACGATGCCCCGCAAGTCGCGACACACGCCGATGACGGCCTCGCGCACCTCGGGCACGCGGTAGTTGGGCGTCTGCAGCAGCTGGTTCAGCACGTTCTCGATGGGCTCCATGAACCGCTCAAACCGCTCCGAAGACTCGTCGAACGCCGTCGTGAAGATCAGCCGCGCGATCGTCGAATGGAACGTCGTGCGGTGCCGCGTGTTGGCCGGGATGGCCAGGAACGGGAACTCGTCCGCCGTGTGGTTACCGATCAGGTACTGCACCGTCTCGAGGCCCAGCAGCAGCTTGCCCGAGGAATAGCCGGACGCCACCTCAAAGAAGAGCGCCAGCGTCTTGCTGATCACCACCTCTGTCTCGCCCCAGAACTTGAGGTTGTTGCCCACTTTCGTCACCATCATGTTGACCACGACCGTGTGGTCGCCCAGGCCGAGCCGCTCGAACATGCGCAGGTACGCCTTGTGCTTGGACGACATGGCGCTCTCGCTAGGCGCCATGATCGGCGACGAGGCCGACCCGGCCGACGCCGGCTGCATGGCCGACGACGGCGTGGGGGCCGACGGCATGCCGTGCTGCTCGCCGATGTAGCTCTTGCGGAAGCTGCTGAAGTAGTAGAGCAACGACAGCTCAAAGTGCACGCTAGGCTTCGTCTGGCCGCCCGACGAGATGATCCGGTGCTCCGTGAGCTGCATGGCCCGGAAGACGCGCTGCGAGAGGTCCGCGTCGACGAGCTCGTCCCCCTCGGTCGACGTGGACGAGTACGTCTGGCCGCCGATGATGGCGCCGATGGCGTACACGAGCCAGGCCGCCTGGTTCTCCATGCTTTCCAACTGCTGCTGCTGCTGCGGAGGGATCGAGGCGCCTCCGCTCTGGTCCAAAATGCTGCAAGCCTCGGCGTATTGGGTCAGAACGGGGTCCAGCACGGATACGATGTATTCCCCCGTCTGGCGGTAATTGAAGTGGCAAAGCGTCGGCAATTTCTCTAGCTGCTCGTACAGGCCGCCTTCGTCATCCAGTGGGTTCTCCAGTGTCTCGTCAAGCGCGCACTGCTCGGCCGAGTCCAGACGCGACTGCAAATACGCCTGAATCACCTGCGGCACGCGCGCATCCAAGAAATTGATGGCCCCCGAGTTGGGCGAGCTCGGCACCGAGTCGGCTCGCACGTACGGCAGCGCCGCCACCAGCCGCGCCCACAACGCCAACAAGTAGTGCGTCGAGTTGGCCGACCACTGCCACTGGCGGAACGACTTGATGGTGAAGTCGGGCGTGAGGTCCATCCAGTCCTGGAACGACTCGGTCTTCATGAGCTCCGAGAGCTGGTAGTTCGACTTCAAGCGGCCGATCAGGCGGCAAAACTCGTGGTAGTTCTGCTGGTCCGCGAGCCCTTCCTGAGCGCGCAGGATGGCGCAGATGCCTTTCAGCAGCTGAGCCAGATACACGCTGCGCTCCTTGTCGGGCGAGAACAGATTGCGCCGCACGGACGCGAACAGCATGAGCGCCTCGAGGCACTTGGACGTGTTGGGCGGGTTGGTCGTCTTGTAGAAGTCAAAGAGCAGCTGTAGCGTGTCTGGGTCCTGAATCACGGGCCGCCACGACGTGGGCACCTGCAAGGAACCGGTTTCTTCCGAGGATTCGTCCGGGTTGGTGCCGATAAAGTCAAAGGACAGGCACTTGATGAGCAGCGCGAGCGCCTGGTCGCCCATCCGGGCCTCCTGCTGCGGCGTGGCGCCGCCGATGTTGTGCAGCTGCAGCTGCTTGATGGACGTGAGCGCGACCTGGAAGATGCGGAAGAGCGAGTCTTCGCGAAAGGACACGGCGATCTTGCGGTGGAACGTGATGTTGCGGCCCGCCACGGGCAGGTTCATCTCGGTCACAAGCTCGCTGAGGATCTGGAGGCCAATGACGCAGTGGTCCACGGTGGCCTGCAGGAACTTGGTCACTTCGGCCACGATCTCGCGGTGCTGCTCGTCGTCGAACCAGCCGTACTTGGTGAGGCGACAGACCATCTGGATGAGCGACGTGGTCACGAACTTCTCGAGTGTCGGGCCCTTCTGCGCCAAGTAGCCCAGCACATAGTTTCCTGATGATAATAATAATAAAAAAATAAGGTGAGATGGTTATGATACTTTTTGGTCCAATTTCAATGCAGTTTTGTTGCTGTACGCACGGATATCGACGCGCTGCGGCGTCGTGAAGTTGTTCCAGTGCGACGTGATGAGTTTGGTGAGGCTGGTGCTGGCCACCAGCAGCGCGTAGGGCGACGACGAGTGGTCCAGCACGTACTGGCACTGCGGAATGTACTCGGCCGAGCTTTGCAGGATCAGCACGGCCTGCTGGGCGTGAGCGCGCTCCGACTCGTTGCCGCTCTCGTACAGCAGGCGACACAGCGTCTCCAGCTCACGCAGCTGGTTGGCGTCCATGGCGAACGGAGGAACGGCCTGAACTCGACTTGTCGTCCGCCGGTCGCTTCGCCTTTTGGCTCGGAACTCGAGGGGGGATTGTTGCGGTTGGGCAAGTAGAACCTGCCATCAAGCATACGTTAGTTGATTCCTACTCAAACGCATAATTAACGTGTAACACATAACATACGACTGAATCGTACTTATCCGGGAACCCGCGCTGGTCGCTTGGTTCATCTTCGCTCACTTGTGAAAAAGCACCCGAGGGAGCAAAGCGACAGCCATGGCCGCCGCTGGAATGCGCTTTTGCCGCGAGTGGTGAGTCTGCACGGGCCCTCGAGACCCCTCCTTCTGTCACTAATGCCCCCCTTCCCCTCATTTGCCCCCGTACTCGCAGCAACAACATGTTGTACCCGAGTCAGGACCGCGACATCCGCCGCCTCGTGTTCCGCTGCCGCAATTGCGGGCAGTCCGAAGACGTGGAGGAGAACTGTATTTATGTCAACGAACTGGTGAAGGACACGCGCGTGCAGCTGGACGTGCTGCCGGGTGACGTGATCGACGACCCCACGCTGCAGCGCGACTACGACGTGGCGTGCCCCAACTGCGGCCACAACGGCGCCGTCTTCATCCGTTCGCAGGACGGCGTTAAGCAGTCGACACTGGCGCTCATCTGGGTCTGTCTCAACCGAGACTGCCAAGTGGATGAGGAGGGCAACCGCCTGCCCTCGTATCGCTGGATGGGCAGCTGAGCAGCGAGTTCCGCAGGCGACGAGCCCCACCTCGAGACGGACTGCCGACGCCACCACAAAGTTGACCAAACTAATACTAGTACGCGTCACCGTGTTAGCTGTTATCTACGTGTCTACAATGCGCTGGGCCTTCAAGTTACGGTTCCTCCGTCTCGCGAGACTGCTGCGTCCACAGCTGCAGATAACCTGGTGAAGAACAAGCCACAATGAAGAAACAAGCAGGTTAGTACCAGCGTCACCCGCACACATTAAAGACAGCGACGACGTACGCCCGCCTTGCTCGATGAGCTGCGTGTGGCTGCCCGTCTCGACGATGCGCCCCTTTTCCAGCACGATGATGTTGTCCGCGTGGCGCACAGTCGAGAGGCGATGCGCGATGATGATCGTGGTGCGTCCTGCACAGGCCGCGTTCAGCGCCTGGTGGATGCTCTGCTCCGTCACCGTGTCAAGCGACGACGTGGCCTCGTCCAGCAGCACCACGGACGGGTTCTTGAGCACCAACCGCGCGATGGCGATGCGCTGCTTCTCTCCGCCGCTGAGCTTCAGGCCGCGCTCGCCGATCTGCGAGTCGAACTGGTTCGGCAGCGACATGATGAAGTCGTAGATGTTGGCCACCTTGACAGCCGCGACCAGCTCTTCGTCCGTGCAATGGCGGTGGCCATAGGTGAGCTACGATGGCAACAAAACGCTGGTTAGAACGGAGACACACGCCTCCCTCCCGAAGACAAGAGCTCACTACGTACGTTGTAGCGGATGCTGTCGTTGAACATGACGGTGTCCTGCGGCACGATGCCAATGCTTCGGCGGAGAGACTTCTGCCGCACGGACGCGATGTCCTGGCCGTTGATACTGATCCTGCCGGACACCACGTCGTAGAAGCGGAACAGCAGCCGGCTAATGGTCGTCTTGCCAGAGCCCGTAGAGCCGACGATAGCCACCGTTTGTCCTGTGGGGACGGTGAAGCTCACGTCCTTGAGGCCGTTGGCTACCGGCTGGCTCGGATACCTGAAGCACACGTTGTGGAACGAGACGGTGCTAGCCGTTGCGGAGGCCTCCAGGGCTGGCGCATCAGGCTTGTCCTGTACTTCAGGCTGGATGCGCAGTAGCTCCACCAGGTTCTCCATGTCCACGAACGACTGCACGATCGTGTTGTAGATGTTGCCCAGCGAGTCGAGAGGCTTGAAGATGTTGGTGATGTACACGGTGACAGCCACGAAGTCACCGACCGTCATGACGCCGTAGAAAATGTTGCGAGCCGAGATGAGGAGACACGCGCCGAGGCAGGTCTGCTGGATGAGCTGCTGCGCTACCACGATGGCGTTCATCAGGCCTCGGGTCGACAGCTGCGACTTCTGATAGAAGAAGATGCTCGACATGTACCGCGCCAGCTCGTAGTCCTCGGTGCAGAAGTACTTGACTGTCTCGAAGTTCACCAGCGAGTCGACAGCCTTCTCGCTCGCCTGGTTGTCGTGCTCGTTCGTCTGCTTCTTGAAACGCAGGCGGATCCGCGTGCCCATTCCGGTGATGACGACGTAGAGAGCGACCCCGATAATCGTCACGACCGACAGGATCTTCTCCTTGAACGAGAAGGTGAACACGATGGACACCACCACGAGCTCCACGAACGTGGGCACCAAGCGGAAGAAAATGACGTTTACGATGTTGTCCGTGCTCGTCGAGCCGCGGTCCAGGCAGCGCAGCACCCTGCCCGTCTTCTTGGTCAGGTGGTAGTTCATCGACAGGCTGTGCAAGTGGCCAAAGAGCTTCCAGAACGAAAGGATCGTGAGTTAGTGTATAGCTGTCACTTCAGCGTCGACGGAGCTTGCACGAGTACCTTCGCCGCAACATCTTGGTACGCGTGCTGCTTCACTACCATGTACATGTACGTCTGCAGCTGCTTCGCCGCGGCGAAACCAAACAGCGTGACGCAGTACATGACGATTGCAAACACCGGGACGCGCGTGAATTGGCTCTCGGAGATGGTGTTCGTCGCCTCCTTCAGGAACAGCGGCGCCAGGATGCGCGAGCCTCGCGACAGGAACATGAAGGAGAACGAGATGATCACTCGGAGCCGCTGGACGGTAACAAATAATACATTAATCAGTCCTGAACTCCACAGCAAGTAAACAACGATTACAGTTGCCTTACCAGTCCCCACGTCTTGGGCCAGAAGTCTGCAGAGCACACACAACAGTTAGTAAAGCTCAAAGTATCCATTGCAGTCGCAAACACTTACATGGAATGAGCAGCACGCGCAGCTCCCAGACCGTGGCGCCCTGGCTGGGCTGCGGATCCTCCAGCGAGGCCACTGACTGGTCCTTCAGCAGCGGAGACTTCTCGTTCGGGGCAGACGACATCTTGGCAAGTGGCAAGCCAAGCAACGGACGCGAAAAGCTACCGTCATTCTGCTTGGCCACGTGTCGCGGAGCCAATCAAAAGCGGTAAAAGGTGATCTTGCCCGGCTCACTCGTTGCCGCGTGTGTTGTCTTTTGTGATCTGTGGCCAGGACTGCTCTGCGACTTTGCTTCGCCTGAATGGTGCACTCCCGAAGCGTCACCGCTGTGTCCGCGTAGTGTTCATTTGAAAAGTACTAGAAGTACTCACGTATTTCGTCGTTTGAGTTCTCTGTTGCAGAACTCGGTTGGCACCGGTGCTCGCTAGCAATCGACGCAACTGGTATGCAGCCACAAGGGTCAACAGAGCAGTGCCAATCGACACACTTCTGCCGTCGGCGTCGAACGATTTTTGTACTTTCGCACCATAAAGATGGCAACACCACGTGAATTTCCAGCCTATGCTGGCAGCTCCAGTTATAAAGTTATTCATGCTGCTGGAGCTTCAGACCCCCATACTCAAACAGTAGATGCAGAAACTGTACTTGCTAATCCCCAAAACCATTTCGACACGCGAAGCTGCGATTTAATACAACAGTTTGAATATCAGTGTTTTAGCGAATTGCGAAGGTCTAGAGGGGTTTAATAGAATGGCTTCATTTGGAAGATCAATTCTCGGACACTTTTGACCACAACAGTAAGCTAAGAATCCGTCGCCTACCAGGGTAGAACCCCGCACACAATTACTATATTCACGGCTTGCCTTTAAAGTTGAGCCACGACAGGATCTCTAAGAACATCTCCACCGGTTCTCACCAATGGTTTTAACCTAAAAATAGCGCCGTTAAGACTCGGCCAAGACTTATGGCCAGGGATCGGCAGTACTGGCACTTTTTCTCTACTACTGCCAGTAGTTCACCAGTAGGGCGATTTGAACTACTACAGTAACAGTAACTCGGTATCTGTCTTCTGTATTACTACAGTATTAGTACTATAGTACTGTCGAATTACTGGCTGTCGACTACTGAATCAACGAACTGCAGAAATGGCTCCATCGACCAGCTTGGCATTGCTTGAGTTTCTTTTCGTCGACGACCGCAGCGCTTCTAGCCACCATCTCCACCAACTTGATCTCGCTTGGTTATGCTTCATAATATGTTGCTTCTCGGCTCGTTCGTTGGCGGTTCGCGTGCGAAGCGGGCTCATCACGAGGTTTCCGGTCACGAAAACGCGTGATCCGTCGGGGTACCTCTGTACCCAACGGCTCCCACGGTCTCAGGTCCATCCCATCCGCAGAGAGCAAAAATACAAAGACACAACGACGCAGATAAGAAAGATCAATTCAGTTTCAGATTGGCTCGGTAGAGAGCAAGTGGCCTGGCAAAAGGCCGCGCGAAACGACAAAGTTAACTTTAGCCAAGTTCCGTATTTCGGAACTCCGCGCGATCTCACGCGCGTGACAGCATGGAGGACGCAGACAACTACGGTGCCCAAGGCGCCGAGGCCCATGAAGACCAGGACGTGGACCAGCTGGCGGAGCGTGCCGCTGCGATGCAGCTACACGAGAACAAGACGTACAAGAATGAAGTTGTGCCGTTCTGCTCGTGGGTGACCAAGCTCATGCGCGAGTCATGACCTGGGAGCACGCTGCGCAGGCAGCAGCAGGTGCACGGATCACGGATCAGAGCCAGCAGCAACAACGGAGTTCCAACCGTGGGAATCATGGCGGGCGTGGAGCAAGTGGTGGCCGTGGCCAAGGTGCTGGCCGTGAAAGCGGTGGAGACCGACGCGGTACCAGCGGTGAACGTGAAGTCAATGGTGGTCGTACGGGCCGCGAGGCCGCGACGTCACTTCCGCCTAGGGGATCCGCTGACACGCTTACGGCCGGGAGAAGCGAAGATGACACCTCCGGGAGACCTTTGCGCGGTGCCTGCTTGAAGTGTCGGTCGATGGACCATCAAGTGAGAGACTGTCCCAACTGCCAGTCTGGCGAAGCCACACAACTGCTGAAGGCGCTTCGTGAGCGCCGTGAAGCTGCCCGCGATGTTGCTGCTCGACGGTTTGCAGTCGTGGAACCTGAAGGGAGCCCTGCGCAGCAAGAAGACGTGAGTGAGGACAGGGGCACAGTGGCTGCTCAGGTTGACGGGCAAGCTATTACGGCCCTCTTGCTGGACTCTGGCGCTGATACGTCCCTCGTAGCCCGCGGCGTTCTTGATCAGCTGCGTATCTCGGGCAAGGACGTGATCGTAAGGACGGTCCATGGGGTCCGTCTAAACCCTGTTGGCGGTCACGAAGTTCAGGTGCAGCGCCAAGTTACTTTTAAAGAAGTGGTGCTCACGACGTCGGCAGGTCCGCTAATGCTGAGGAATCTAGCATGTTACGTTGAAGAAGACAATGGATCCCTGGAGTTGACAGTCGGTCGACCGGTCATGAAAATTCTGGGATACTCGACGGATAAGCTCTTGGTCGAGGCGAAGGACGCCCGCTCAGAGTGGGAGGTCGGCGAAGAGTGTCAAGGGGAGGAAGCACCACCAACGGCGCTACAGCGTGTCTGCCGTCTACAAGTGATGGACAGAGACCCAAATTGACTACTGAAGCGGGTGACGACGTTGATCGTTACGAAACGAGAACGTCGCTGCCGACGATGCACCCCACGATGCCGGACGAAGCCGTGCTGTACTTGGAGAAGAAGTTGAGTTGGCCACGAAGATGGGCCTGACGCTCGACGGCCGCGCGAAACTCCGCGCCATCCTGCACTTTCGAGCTGATTGCTTTCGGCTGGAGTTTGGGAACGACCCCCTGGTCAAGGTAGCACCAATGCAAGTGCGGCTAAAGCCTGGCGAGCAGCCCGTGAGAGCTCAGCCCCGCCGCTACTCTCCCAATGATCGTGCATTCTTGGATCGGCATACGGCGGCACTGCTTGCGCATGGGCTCGTCTTCGAGAATCACCGGAGCCGATGGGCGTCAGCTCCGAGGATCGTGCGGAAGCGGGAGCAGGACACCGACCCGACAGCTGACCCACGAATGACCATTGATACTCGAGGTGTAAACGAACGCACTGACCCCATGCCGTGGCCGATGCCGGTGTTGGAAGTGGTGATCGGCGAGTTGGAGGGAGCGAAGGTGTTTTTCGTTCTGGACTGGTTTCGAGGGTACTGGCAGCTGCCACTACACCCCGATTCCCAGGAGCTCTACTCCTTCGTCACTCATCGCGGCATCTACACTCCGACCCGGGTCCCGATGGGAGCCACCGATGCGGTGGCGTATTGCCAAGGGGTCGTTGAAGAAATCTTCGGGGATCTACTCGGAACTTGTATGCTGGCGTGGCTAGACGATATCTTGGGCTACGCCGAGAATGAGGAAGCCTTGCTCGAGGTGTTGGACACGGTCCTCGAGCGCTGCGCAGCTTATGGCTTGAAGCTGCACGCCAAGAAGTGCCAGTTATTCGCCATTGAGGTAAAGTGGTGTGGGCGGATTATTTCGGCGGCCGGTGTCAAGCATTGTCCTGAACGCGTACAAGGTCTCGTGGAGATGCAACTGCCTCAGACCGCCGGGGACCTGCAACAGTACCTATGTGCTGCCAACTGGATGCGCCAAAGCATACCCGAACACACACGCATCACGTCGTGCTTGTACGACGCGCTCGGACGTGCATCTAAGCCGTTGGCTCGCATAAGAAAACTCAGCTGGCAAAGGTACGACTCGAGGACATTGGCTGGGGCGACAAAGAGATCGCCGGTTTCGAGGACGTGCGCACAGCATTGCTAGAGATGGTGCCTTTGGCACACCCAAGCCCGACCGCGGACGTGTGCCTGTACACCGACGCCAGCCAAGACTTCTGGGGCGCCGTCGTGACCCAGCTCGAGCCCCAGGAAGTGTCGCTACCACTGGAGGAGCATAACCATCGCCCGTTGGCGTTCCTGAGCGGGCGGTTCGTGGGTGCAGCGGCGCGGTGGCCGACCATTGAGAAGGAAGCCTACGCGATTGTCGAAGCAACACGAAGGCTTGACTACCTCTTGTTGAGGCCCACGGGTTTCCGACTGTATACCGAGGATCGGAATTTCGTGTATATTTTCGATCCATACGCGACGGACGGAACCATGGCGAGATATCAGGCGGACAAGCTGCAACGCTGGGGCTGTCGCTGCTCTCTTTCCGTTACGTGATCGAACACGTACCTGGTGAGGCAAATGCGTGGGGAGATCTGCTCAGTCGTTGGGGGCTGGGCAAGACCCCAGCGGACCGGGCGGGCGTGCGAGTCGCTCGTCTCGCGGTGGTCGAGCGTGTGTCGCCGCTTGAGGAGCCTGACTTCGTCTGGCCTACCGAGCCCGAGATCAAAGAGCTGCAGCAACATGCAAAAGATGCGGGTGCTGACCTGCAAAGAGCTCAGTGGAGCGATGAACGGCAGCTCATGGTGACACCTGCCGGTCAAGTATGGATTCCGTCTGATAGTGCTGAAATGCAGCAGCGCCTGTGCGTGATTGCACACGCGGGCGCCAGTGGACACCGCGGCGCGAAGGCGACGGCCCATGCGTTATCGGAGATGTTCTTTTGGACGACGCTGACCAAAGACGTCGCTGTTTTCGTGAATGGGTGCTTGCATTGCATGACGACGGCCGGTGGCCGCATCCCTCGTCCGTTCGGAGAGACGTTGAAGGCGACGAAACCAAATGAACTGCTCCACTTCGACTACCTCACCATGATCGAGGGTGAGAATGGCATGAAGTACGTGCTCGTCCTAAAGGACGGAATGAGCGGCTTCGTGGAGCTGATTTCGTTTGCCGACGCCACCGCGGACAACGCGTACCAGGGCTTAATTGATTGGTTCAAGCGGTTTGGTGTCGTCTCGCAGTGGGTCTCAGACCAAGGTGCTCGTTTTCGCAATCAAATCATCGAACGCTTGCAGCGTGCGTTGGGTGCGCAGCATCACTTCACGACGGCTTACACGCCGTGGGCCAACGGTACCGTGGAAGTGGTCAACCGCGAGATACTGAAATGTGTAGTCGCCCTCCTGAGTGAGCGCAAGCTGCATGTCCGCCACTGGCCTGCGGTGCTGCCCGTGGTGCAGGCGGCCCTGAACGGAATGCCAGCTGACCGACTGGACGGCGTCACACCTCTGACGGCGTTCACGGCGTTGCCCGGCGGTGCGCAGCTCCGAAACATCCTGCATCCTCACGACCCGACGGATGCGACGGAGGAGTGGATTACGGCCGCGGTCCAGACGCACTTGACTAAGGTCCGTGAGGCCCTCGATGAGATGCACGCAGAACTGGTCGATGCCAGCGAGAAGTGTCGCGTTGCTGCACGCGCGCGGCACGCGCGGCGTCATGGAGTGCGACTTCACAAATTCAGCGAAGGAGACTTCGTGCTGGCGGCCACCGCTACAGGTCGTAGTGGGCAAAGTGGTTTGGCCTTGACGACATCGAGGCCTCGTGGGAACCTGCAGAGGTGATCCAGCAGGACGTTCCGGTCCTGTTCCAGGCCTTTCTAGAAGCGCAGCCTACGGAGCCGCTACGCGCGCGCCTTGCTCAAGCGCTTTCTACTCCGCAGCAACGAGCTGCTCAACCTGCTGCATCCCGCCTTCCGCGCCGTCGGGCGGCCGGGCGTCAGCAGATCCGATCGTGAGTAACAGCTTCAACTTAAGGGGGAAGTGATCCGTCGGGGTACCTCTGTACCCAACGGCTCACACGGTCTCAGAGACCGCGGAGGAATTACCTTATCAGTGGATGTCCACTCGGATTTTTCCTGGAGACGATCGCGAGCAACCCAATCACTTCCGAAGTTGAATTTCCGAAAACATCAAATTTCACTTTACCGTTGGAGCTGCCAAAGTGATCATTTCGCCTTTTGGCTTTGAAGATGAAGCTCCTCAGTGGCCTGTCGCCTGGTGAAGGAGCTGGAAAAATGGTGCCAGCGTTGCCGAAGAAGGTCGGCCGCCCACGGAAGTCTCGAAACCGCACCTGCTTCAAGTGCGGCCTCAAGCTTAAGACGCCTCAAGGCCTGAAGAAACATCTTGCCCGGAAGCTCAAGTGCGACTCGCGTTCTGTAGCGGCGCGATTGGCCGCGCGCAAGGAGGCGAGACGTTTGTCAAGCAAAAGCTATTATGCCAGAAAGAAGACTGGCGTTCCCCTTGAGGCTTGGAAGCGCATGTTCCCAACTGCGCACGAGATCGCTCGCTATCGTGCAGCGCTATAGGCACGTAACCGGTGTCGGTGATGCACTGCTTCTCGTAGGTGCAGGTTAGCAGGTGTTTTAGCTGCGTCGAAGTGCACGAAGCGATGGACGTGGTAGGCGCCGGCGTGGCCGTCGTCGGAGCAGGCGTGACCGTCGTGGGGTCTGGATTGGTAGTCAGAAGACATCAACATTGAGGCGACATATAGCCGCAAGACTAATAAAACTTGACATGGTTAAAATTTGTCGGGTAATTGCTTTTCATGTTTTCATAATAGTTTTTATTTCTCGATGTCGATATCGTTGTTTTGATCGTTGTTGTTTTATGGTTTTGATCGTTTCTGGCTCATCTATCATCCATTCGGGCGTGGTTATCATCGGAACCAGCACATATATCATCAAAAACAGCACGTTTATCATCAGAAATGGCGTAATTATCATCGGTTTTGGATGCGAAAAAGGAAGCTTTATGAAATATGCAGAATCCTGGAACTTTTCTGGATCCCCGGCAGCACTAGTTACTACCCTTTGTCTTTCGGCGCTTGTGTTTTGGTTAGGCCCTGGCTTCAAGCCACGCTTGCCTTTTCGGGAACTTGTTCTTGATGGCTTGGTAACTGAAGGCTAGCGTCAATGCGAAGCTGACCATCCACTGGAAGAGGCACAAAACGCTGAATGTATGTGGCTCTGAAGTGCTTGATAGAGAGCCGCTCGCAGTTGTATAACGTATTGAGCTGGCGACCATCACGAATAGCGGCACAGACAGCGTGAATGCAGGGAAAACTCGACGTCCTGCCATCCACCACACGTGCAATGACGAATCGGAAGGTCGACGTGTCGCCAAGGGTGTATGTACCCATCCTTCTTTGTCGGTCCAAGGAATCACACCATGTATGACCCCTCCAAGCATGGAGTAACCTCGCGGTAGTCAGAGGCAGCAGCATGGTTTGACGGAGTCGCGGAGGAAAGGTACCAAATCTTCTTCACCGACCTTTTGCTCCCAATCCGCCGCTCGTTGGCGCATAGTAGAAACCCGCTGATTTAGCTTCAGGAAGTACAAGCCGAAGGCGTCAAGTGGTTTGGCGCTTCTGCACTCGTTGCCAATCCAGTTGTTCGCTTACTCGGACAAGTTCGACGTCGCCTCACTGTATGTAGGCACCTTTGTAGTGCGCCAGAAAAGCGTATTTCACCCAGTGGATCCGCTCAATTCCATCGAGATAATCCACAGCTTTTGCATTTGTACTTGCGAGCTCCTTCCGGAACAGGTTGAAATCATTCTCGCAGTCACTGTCCGAGCGAAGAGATGAGAGCCCTCTCACTGTTGCTAAGCGGTATACGAGCACTGCAAATGTTTCGCTACATGTGTTCGAGGCAGAACCGATGGCCAGCTCGTGGAAAACCTCTTGCACGGCGCTCAGCAGTCTTTTGTCGCGGTCGGATACAATCGTGAAAGCTTCCAGCTCACCCATTGCACCTTGCACTATGGACAAAACCCACTTCAGTTGTCATAGTTTTCCACAGGCACAAGTGCAAACGCCCATGGCGTTACCTGCTTTTGGTAATCCTTCGACGTCGCCACAAGGTACACGCCGTATCCGTTCATCTCGCCTTTAAGGTGAGTTCCATCAAACCCCAGCATTCGCCGTGACATCTGCGCAATGCGAATGCCAATACTTGGCACGAAGCAAGCGCGGTGAAATGTGCCGTCGCTGAATTTTTCGAAGCTCGAAGCTGACCCGGGGTTTTCTTTTGCCATTTCTTAAAAATACGTTTCCAGCTTTTGAAAACTTAGAAGCCGGTCACCCTTCAATTGATCGTCGATTGCAGTCTTGATGCGTGAAATGGATAAAGGCCCTAGTGTCATACCTTCGCTCTTCAAAAACGTAGCGTAGCGATCCCTTTACCAGACATTGTAGCAGTAGAACCGTTGTGCGCTGGCAGCATCTTCGTCTCCACCAGCACCTTCGCTTTCTTGATTTGCTGGGTAGTGTTTCGTAGAGCATTCGTTGGACGGACGAGAGATGCTTCAGCGAAGGGCTTAGCACTAAAGCCAACGCATCGCAAATGGTTGTGACTGAAGTTGGCCTTGGAGGGTTGCCATTTCCAGTCGCTCCAGACACATTTATGAAAAATGGGCACTGTGCGTGCTCCAGGGAAATCTCGGGGTCAAAAACACTGCTGTCCATGAGCCGTTTACAAACGTACTTGGCGTTTGCAGAGCTGCTGTTGCTGACGATGAGCTGGAACCCACACGACTGGGCGAATAGCTTGCATCGTTGCTGGATGGCTTGCTGCGACTCGTAACACTCGGAACCGATGTTGCGTTTTCTTTATTGCGCTACTCCATAGTCTTCTGCACTTGAATCGGTCGTATTTATTGGCGTATCGTCACGTAGAAGGCCAAAGGGTTTAGCAGCGGCCAGATCTGAAGCCTCCAAGCTGAATGGGGAGCTTCCATACGACGCGGGGGCTTCGGTTTTTGCTTGCTCATCGAGTTAAACTCGTAGCGTAGCTAGGCTTTCGGAAGAAGTCTTCGGCACAGCAGATGGGTCTTGGTGGCGGGCCGCAAGTATGCTGTACGGAATGACTGGTGTGCGAGCCCACAATTTCAAGTTAGAAAAACATGGAAATCTCTGTCGTCAAAGCATTTTACTTGCTTAAGCATTGCGAATATCCCATGGGAAAATCCGAGTGGACATCCACTTGGATAAGGTAATTCCTCGAGACCGCGGGTCCCTCCCATCCGCAGAGAGCAAAAAGACAAAGACACAACGACGCAGAAAAGAAAGATCAATTCAGTTTCAGATTGGCTCGGTAGAGAGCAAGTGGCCTGGCAGAAGGCTGCGCGAAACAGCAACGCGCTCTTGGGCGCGTTTGAATCGCTGCGAGACAGCCAGACACGAGCGAGCGCGTCGATGGGAATGAAATGCGGCCTGCCCATCTCAAGGAACCACCGGCAAATGTCGACATGTTTGCAGAGGCCTTGAAGCCGCCACGACGCACCATCAGTAGCCGCGTGAATTCGTCTGCGGTTAACTGTCGCTTGCGGCTTGGTGCACAGCGACGCTCACCCGTGGCACGGCGCAGTCGTATGAATCTGTCAGGACTTCGTCTGCTTCGTCGTGAAGGTGTTGCGGAGTTTGGTTGCTTTCAGGTGGCGCGGCTACGGGTGCACTGGCGGATTGCCATCCGCTTTGGTCAGGCTTGCCGCGTTCTTCTCCTACCATTGGTCGATGCACACCCAGCTACAAAAACTGTAACAGACAATTAGCAATAGCATCGAAGGTGCTGCATCAAGTTGACCAGCAAACGTACCCCGCAGCAGGGTAGAAAAGATCGTTGGAGCGCTTGTTGAGTGCAGAAGAAGTAAGGATCCATGCGGGTGGATGCCGGCAAATGCTCAGTTCATCGGAAGCGTTGGTGTCGACTCGGGCGTCGTAAGGTGAAGATCAGGCTGTCGGGTGCGAGCTGCAAAGGAAATTGCAAAGTGAAAGCTTCAATCCACAAGCGGCAACCAGCAGCCGATGCAAGCACGCATGCTGCAGCTTGCAGCCTAACGTGCGAGGGAGGGAGAAGACGACGTGAAACACGGAAAGCTCCCAAGTGTTGAGCAAGTAGGCGCCAAAAGCTTCCAGCTTGTCATCCAGAGCATTGATCTAAAGTGCCGACCGTCAGATGCGCTTCTGGACTCTGGCAGTAGTTCAACAATACTATCGGAGCGACAGGGCAAACTACTGGTTACTACAGTAACAGTAGTTTGAGAATTGCGCGAGCTACTGGTTACTGTAGAAATAGTAGCAGTACTATAGTACTGGTTTGTACTGGCGACTCGAGTTACTGCCGATCCCTGCTTATGGCTTCCGCCACCACCAGCAGGTCCTATGGCAGGTCTTAACTTCACCAGGACCTATAGGTTGGCATTTGAGTCTTACAAAATATAACCAAGATTTCAACGTCAATAATACAAAATCCAAGAGTCGCACGACGCAAATGACTGCACCAATGACGAGTAAAACGTTGACATTCTTGCTTTAGATCTTACCGCTGGAAGAAAGTAGGTCTGCCCAAGTCTTAACTATAAGTTCGGGTACTTCACGGCTTCGTTAAGACTTCGAAGAAGTCCAACCGGTGGAGATGCTCTAAAGAAACAGCAACACCTACGGGATAACGAAGAAGTGCACGTGCGGATTGGCTGAAATTGGCTTCCAATTTCAGCCAATCTGTGCGCTCTCAGGTACGTCAGCAAAAACAAGTCATTTAGCGAGTCGCCACTTTGTGCGCATTTCTTCGTTATCCCGTGTCGTCCATGATCGAGGGTCAGCACCCAGTGGTGCAGGCGCTGCTGGGCACGCTGGTGACGTGGGGCTTCACGGCCCTGGGCTCGGCCATGGTCTTCGTGCTGGACGTGGAGGACAAGCGCACGAGCCAGAAGATCCTGGACGGCATGTTGGGCTTCGCAGGGGGCGTCATGCTGGCCGCCTCGTACTGGTCTTTGCTAGCCCCCGCCATCGAGATCGCGGCCGAGTCGGAGCTGTACGGGCCCGACGGTCGCTGGGCATTTGTTCCAGCCGCTGTAGGCTTCACAATGGGCGCGCTCACGCTCTTCGGGACGGAACGAGTGCTGCCCATGCTGGAAAAAGTACTGGGCGTCACGCCGCAGTCTCTACAGGACGCCAAGAAGAAGAAGGACGACGACTACAAGCCCGGCCAGAAAGAGGAGGCATACGACAAGCCCTCGGCCGCTAGCACCAGCAGTTTCCGTCGCGTGCTGCTGCTGGTCATCGCCATCACGCTGCACAACCTGCCGGAGGGCATGGCGGTGGGCGTGGGCTTCGGCAGCGTGGGGCAGAGCTCCAGCGCCAGCTTCGCCAACGCCGTGAACCTGGCTGTTGGTATCGGCCTGCAGAACTTCCCCGAGGGGCTGGCCGTGTCCATGCCGTTGAGGAGGGAGGGCACGTCGGCGTTCAGGGCTTTCATGTGGGGCCAGGCCAGTGGACTGGTGGAACCTATCGGAGGCGTGAGTTGCATTGGCGGTTGGCAGAATGTAGGTGGTGGATACTGACGTTTGTGTGCGGGTTTAGTTGATCGGAGCGGGTGCAGTGCTGTACGTGCAGCCGATTCTCCCCTACGCGCTGTCATTTGCGGCCGGTGCGATGATCTTCGTGGTGGTGGACGACCTGATCCCAGAGACGACGCAGAGCGGCAACCAGAAGCTGGCGACGTTCGGTACGATCGTGGGCTTTGTGGTCATGATGGCCATGGACGTCGCGCTCGGGTAGAGGAAGACGGTAACTTACTTAGACTCGTTCGAAACACGAGGTGGGAAGGAACCTGACTCCTCGTGGGAAATGCATTGTGTGCTTTAACCTTCTATGGCTTCACTTGGGCTTGTGGTCGTCGTCTTCCGGCATCAAGAAGAAGGAGAACTCGTCGTCCTGCCAGTCGTTGGCGGCGCTGATCTTGACAGCGGAAGACTTGGCCTTGGTGGTCTTTGCATCAGCGTCGCCTTCGGTCGCTGCCGCGACCCAGATCGCGTTGATGAGGCCGACGACTGCAAGTGCAGTGACGCCTACGAGCATCCACTGCGGGGCCTGCGAGTAGTCGAAGCCAGGCTGGAACTTGTCGCCTCCAGGGTCGAGGCTGAGCTCCACTTGGGCTTGCAGCGGCGCGTCACACGTGGCCTCAGCGATGCCGACGCGGTGGTTGTCCACGTCGTAGATGATGTCGTGTCCTTCCAGTACACTGGCCCCTAGAATGGTCGCCTTTGGACCAGGAGTGAAGAACACGGTGCCCGTGTAGACGTCGTCGCCAACCTGCGCGAAGTAGCGGCTCGACGGGAGGCAGATGTGCACGTCGTTCTTGAGCCAGAAGCAGATCTCGGGCAGCGCCTCGAGCTGCGCCAGCGTCATGGAGTAGAACGTGTCGCTCTGGGGCACGAACGAGAAGCTCCCGACCGCGTGGCTCCAGGCGAGGCGGAACGCGTTTTGGGTGCTCTCGGGCATGTACAGGAAGGTCGTTCCGCTGTCGAGCACGCAGCCCCGATCGGCGTTGTACTCGCTGCTGTCCACTTTGAGGGTGTTGTTGGCGCTGCCCACAGAGACCGACAGGAGCGTCACCGTCCAGTACTGGTAGCCCGTGTTGCGCAGGGGCGTGTAGTGCACAGGCTCCGTGTGTCGAGCGAGATCCACGCCGCCGATAGTGAGCAGTCCCCCGCCTTGAGCCAGACACTGCGAGAAGATGCGGGTGCGCGTCACCTTCTGCCGGTAGAACTGCTCGTAGATGGAGTCCGGGTGGCGCGAGAAGCCCATGATGCCGTCCGACGGCTGGTCCAGGAACACGCCCGACTGCTCGTAGATGCAGCCGAACTCGACGCGCGCCTCGAACGACGACGACAGCTGCATCACGTCCGACGCCTTGTACGCCGACCAGTGGTCGCCTTCCACGTATGTCTGGCCGTACTTGCACTTGCCGTTCTCGCAGGCCGCGCACGGCGGTTCGCCTTGGCTCGACTGCAAAGTCATGGATCGCTCGCACGACAGGTACGCCGTGTCGTTCGTGAAGACAAAGGGCTCGTGTGTGCGCTTGTTGCCGCAGTTGGCGCAGCCCACGCACACGAACGCCGTCTTACCGCTGCCCGTGTCGATGATGAGTTCGCGCTGCTGGCCGCCGACCTGAACCTGAATCGTATGCGACCCCGAGGCGGAGCGAAGCCCCGTTTCCACGGTCTTGCCGTTGACTGCAGCGTCCGCATCGCCGTCGGTTCTCAACGTCTGCACCGCCTGCAGCTCCTCGTCCGTGGATCGGCGGTAACGATACCGGCCTTGCAATGCGCTCAACGCTTGACTGCGCGCGACGCTGTTGGTCATCTCGAGCTGGATCGTGTCGGGCACTGCAGCCGCCGCACACGCTGCCAACCATGCGAGAAGCGCATAGCGAGTCGCACCAAGTGCCATCGCTGAGCCGTCTGAACTATGACGCAAAGGATCCGACGACCGACTACTCGGAGATGTCCTTTGGTAAAGCGTGTTCAAGCTGCACGTAACGATCACTACTTGTTCATGTCGAAGGAGAGGTTTGCCAGCCTCTCGCTGAGTGTCCAGAGCTTGGCGGCTGCAGTCACGGACTGGCTGAGCTTGGCCGGCGTCTCTCGCGTAGGGGGACCGAACATGGCGTTGAAGTGCTTGGGGCCGAACAAGTCGCCGCCTTGGACGTGACTTCCCGTCGCAGCGTACAACGTAGGCAATGCCCCCATCTCAATAGACTGTCGCGGCATCAGCGTCCACAGCTTGAACGCCGTCGTCCACAGCCAGTTGCTGTTGGACGTGGACGGCGCCGTCAGCAAGTTGGTCGACGTCGTGCCCGGGTGGCACGCGACGGCAGTGACCCCTTGGATGCCTGCGGCCTTGATGCGCCGATCCAGCTCGAACGTGAAGAGCAGGTTGCACAGCTTGGTGTTGGCGTAGGTGAGCCATTGGCTGTACGTGTGCTCGCTCGGCGCCATGATCTCGTCCGCATCGAAGCTCCAGAAGGCCTTGCGGTGCACCATGCTGCTCACGTTGACAATGCGGGACGGCGCGCTCTCCTTCACCACGTCGAACAACCGCGCGGTCAGAGCGAAGTGGCCCAAGTGGTTGGTCGCGAACTGCCGCTCGCAGCCGTCGGCCGTCGTAGCGTAGGCGCCGCCCATGATGCCGGCGTTGTTGATGAGCAGATCCAGTCGGCGGTGGGTCTTTTTGAACTCCTCCGCGAAGTGTTTGACGCTGGCCAAGTCGCTCACACCTACCTGCATGCACTCGACGCTGCCGGCATTGGCGTCGGACGCTATCGTCTCCCTTATCTTGGCCTCCGCTGCTCGCCCTCGCTCAGCGTTACGACAAGCCAGCACAACGTGAGCTCCACTGCGAGCAAGCTGCAGAGCTGTTTCGTAGCCGATACCGGAGTTCCCACCCGTGACGACGGCCAGCTTGCACTTCCGTGACGGGATGCACGATGCGTCCCAATTGCCGGGCACTTGCGCCCTGCTGCTGCTTCTGCCCATGGCTCGAGCGGATCTGGACCATACAATTCTACGACCATTCTGATTGGAGAGATTGCGACTTTGATGTTGTAGTAGAACATTAAACTTGGGGTAGAACAGTTCTACCCCGAGCCCAAATATCAACACTTGAATGAAATGCTTATCGAATTTGAATCTATTAGCGTGGTGAAACCAGTGAGATGTTCGTCTAAATGGGCTGGTACTGTTGGCGCTGCTGTTTGTCCTGGCGACGGCGGCGATGAGCGAAGGCTGTGGCCGCCAGCATGAGGAAGGCGCAGCCAACGAAGAGCGACACGGTTGCGCCCGATGCTGCTTCAGTCGAAGTACTCGCCTGCGAGACGGTCGCACCAGTCTGCTGAGCCAGGGCTGCATCGCGGTTCTCGTCTTCATCCACAGCGCCCGTGTCGTTAGGCTTGAGGACACCTCCGGCAGCCTCACGCTCGAACGGGTCAGTCGGGTACGTGATGGCGATGCACTTGTCGTCTCCGAAGAGAAAGCAGTCGAAGAGGTGAAGACCGTGAAGCGGACGCACCGCAGGCACCATGTGGCCCGCGCCCTTGACGGTCTTGAACGTGAGTCCTCCCTCGAAGCGCTGGTGGTATCCGGCGATCTGATCGTCCGGGCCAAGCCACGCACGCCACGGCGACGCAGGCTTGAGTGCAAGACCGGCGTCCTCCGTGATCCAACGCTGCGTGCCGATGAAGTTGACGACCGAGTCGGCGTCACCGCTGTAGATGAGAACCTCCAGGTCGTTGCCGAGCAGCTTGCGGTACTTGTCCAACGTGGAAAAGGTGCGCACGTAGTTGTGCGAGATGAAGGACTGGCAGTCCACCCACTTCATGGGCAATTCGCCTTCAATGTGAAGCGCCTGCTGCACGTCCAGCCTATTCAGCAGAGCGTCGGTGAAGTCGCCAGCGCACGGACCAACGACGCCGCGGTGCGTCTGGATCTTCGGGCCGACTTTGTCCAGCAGGTGCGAGTGCAGCGCACCACGCTGGCTATTCTTCATGTGGCACACGTCGCCGTAGATGTAGTAGTGGTTGAACTCGCCCGTGTCGGCCGCTTCGTGGGCCTTCAGCACAGCCTCCTCGCAACGCTGAGTGCAGTTGGCGTCCGTGAACATGCACTGCGCCACGTCGTGGTCGCAGTCGTCCAGCAGTGTGAAGTAGTCGCCACGCGAGATGAGCGCGTGCGAGTAGTAGTAGTCCATGTAGGCGTTGCCGTCGATCTCCATGTCCGTGAGTGGGTTGCCAATGGCGAAACCCTTGAGATTGACGCCCTCTAGTGGGTCGTCCACGAGGCGTTCCACCAAGAACGGCACGTACATGCCGGCGTAGCTCTCCCCAGTCACGTAGAAGTCGCGGTCCTGGAGCGCCGGGTACTTGTCGAAGAACTCGCGGAGGAAGAGACGGAGACGGTCCGCCACGACGTCGTCGTTGTAGTAACCCGTACCAGGCTGCAGTGGCTGACTAAAGCCGACCCCGGAGGGCGAGTCCACCCACACCACATTGGCACGGGCGTTCCAGCCGTACGGGTTGAGCCCCACGGTGCCGTCGCGCTTGGCGACGAACGGACCGTTCTCGGTGAAAAAGCCCTCAGAGGACGCACAGCCCGGGCCGCCGTTCAGCCAGAGCACGATGGGGTCTTTCTCAGGCGAGCGACGAGACTGCGAGTACCAGTAGAACATCTTCTCCTCGTTGGGCGTGGGCAGGTGCAGCTGGCCGGCAAAGTGCGCGAACGGGACGTTGTCCTGCGTGAGACCGGGCAGGTCTCCGACTCGGTGCGCGTCGTACGCCGCGGCGGTGGGAGGAGCGACGAGCATCGCACCTAGCGCTGCGATCGCGACCAAGAGCTTCATGGCGTCTTGGACCCAGCAACAGGGAGCTCCAGTACGTCGGTGGTAAGATGAAGAATGGTTAGAAGCAACGGGCAATGTGCATGCAACGTTTACGCGAAAGAAGGGGTGAATGTAACGGTTTGAGGTTTCTCAAAGTATGTGAACTTGAAGGGGCGTATGCCATCCGTCCCGCGAGCGCCACGTACAGCCACAGGTTGGCGGTAATTGGCTCTGGGCTCCCCAATCGGTCAAGTGCTTCATGGTACACTCATACTGCGTAGCTACATTCATACCCGCGCTCGTAGAAATGCACTTGCTACTTTCGCTTACCACCATTTCATCATTCGGGCCAAATAGTGCTTCAAACTCTGCTTTATCGCCGTGCGTACACCTTCTACTTAGACCGTTTGGTAGCCGTTAGAGTTCAGTCGCTGGTAGCGCGCGCGCTTCCGGCCGTTCCGGATGCCAACGGCCACAACGGCGACGACCACGCCGCCCATGACCGACAGCACCAGCCACGTCGTCGACGGACCGGACGCCGCGTCGAAGGTCTTGACGGCATCGTCGGCGTCGTCGGAGCTGCTGGCGTTCACGGCCTGCTGCGCTACCGTCAGCCCAGCCTCGATCTCATTGTCGTCCAACGGGTACACGAACTTGTTGCACGCGTCCTGGCCGAACACGAAGCAGTCGAAGAGGCTGAGGCCGTGCAGCGGGCGCACGGCAGGGACCATGTGGCCCGCGCCCTTGACCGTCTTGAACGTCAGACCCTCGTACTTCTGCACGTAGCCGGCCAACTGCTTGTCCGGGCCAAACCACGCGCGCCACTTCTCGGTGACGCGCAGCTTGAGTCCCTGACCGCCGATCCAGCGCTCCGTGCCGATGAAATTCACGACCGAGTCGGCGTCGCCACTGTAGATCAGCGCCTTGAGGTCGTGGCCAAGGATGTTGTTGTACTTAGGCAGCGACGAGGGGCTGGACGTGTAGAGGTCTCCCACAGGGTCGCTGCAGCCTTTCCACACGACGTTCTTACCGCCCTTGGGGACTGCGTGGATCGCATCTTGCACGTCCGGCAGGTTCAGGTACACATGGGTGAGCGAATCAGCGCAGGCTCCGATGTCGCCTCGGTGCGTAGGGGAGATCTGCGCCGACGGCTTGGCACGCTTCCGCAGGGCCTTGGCCTGGGTGTTGTCCATGAGGCAGACGTCGCCGTAGATGTAGTACGGGTCCAGTGCGTCTGCGTTCGCGCCCACCTCAGCTTCCTCGAGTATTTCCTCGCACCCGACGGGGCATGGCGTCTGGTCGAAGAGGCAGCCGATGTGCGCACCGCAAAGCACTTTGATCTTCTCGTAGGCCTCGAGCGAAACCATCGCGTGTGAGTAGTAGTAGTCGATGTAGGCGTTGCCGTCAATGATGTTGTCTGTGAACGGGTTGCCGATGGCGAAGCCCTTGAGATTCACGCCGTCGAGCGGCACGTCCACCAGGCGATCCACGAGGTACGGGATGTACATCCCGGCGTAGCTCTCGCCCGTGATGTAGAAGTCGCGGTTCTTGAGCTCGCTGAACTTGTCGAAGAAGAGGCCGAGGAACTCGCGCGTCTTGGCCGCCACGACATCGTCGTTGTAGTAGTTGGGGCCCTCGACGTCGCCGCTGAAGCCCACGCCGGCTGGGGACTCGAGCCACACCATGTTCACTTTGCGGTTCCACGAGTAGCGGTTCACCTTGATGGATAGGTTGTCGCGTACAACAAACGGTCCGTTCTCGGTGAAGAGTCCACCGAGCGAGGAGCAGCCGGGGCCGCCGTTAAGCCACAGCACAATGGGGTCGTTCTCCGGGTCGTTCTGACTCTCCGTGTACCAGTAGAAGAGCTTCTCCTTCTCCTTGAGCTCCAGGTGCCCGGCGTAGTGCTTGAACGGCAGCTTACGGGTCAGTCCTGGCAGGTCCCGGACCAGCGCGTCCTCGTTGCGGGCGCCCGAGGCCACCGCCAACGCCGCTGCGAAGCTCACGAGCAGCTGCAGCGCCACTTTCATCTTCTCTTTGCGTCTTTCGCTTCAGGGCGGGAAAATTGGAAGTGAAGCAGTGTTTGATCGAGGTGAGTGACAAGATGCGAGGCGCGCAGCCGTTCCTGCTGGATTCCAGCCTGGAATGGAGGCGAGGAAGGGTATCAGATCCGCGAGGATGTCCAGAGCAGACGTCAACGCTCAGCCGTTACAAATATTCACAAGTGTACCCATTCTGCACCTCTTTTTCAGCCAATGAAAAACATAAGAGCGTCTTTTCAGCCAATTGCGAAGAAGATTGGCAATCACACGGGACGATCGCCATTGGCTCACCCACTTCAACTTCATCAATACAGTTTTTAAGTCAGATTGATATTGTCGAGGAACAAGTCTCCACGAAGCTGCAGCTAATCTCCTTTGGATTCGCTTGGGGCTGGCACAGCGCTGGCTGTTGCAACGGCAACGTTGTTGTTGCCTGGCACCAGCGACGCGCCTTTGCCAAGGCGGTCGCACACGATCGTGATGTGCTTCTTAAGCCGCTTGGTGTCTTCCTGCATCTGCAGCTCGCTCGTGGCGACGACCGGGGCAGCGGACGCGCCGTCCTTGTTTTGCGGCTGCTTGGCCAGCACCGTACGCAGCAGCTCCGTCATGGAGCAGTCTGTCCGCTCCTCCCAGCCTTGCTCCACGGCGCCGCTGTCGGCCACCTCGTTCACCATGGGCGAAAGATACGCCGCCAGCAGCCGTGCGTCTTCGTCGCCCAGATGGAACCGGAACTGGATGAGCATCAGGATGAGAGAGACACAGCAGGATAACCGGTTGGCGGCGCGCTTCAGCTTGGCTTCCACGGCTTCCATGGCGTGCGACAACGAGATGAGTTGGTCGTACGTGCCGTGAAGCAGCACGTCCAGGAAGTTGACTGCTGCTGGACTCCGGTCCTTGTAGCGCACCAAGAGGCGCTTCTGAAGCACGCGGAACTGGTGCGCGCGGTCGTTCAGCTGCGCGGCGAGGTCGATCTTTTCCTTCCGTAGAGCGAAGTGTGCGTCGATGGCGCCAAAGAAGTCCGCAAGCGGCAGTGGCTCCTGGTAGAACACCTCCAATACCGATGAAGCCGCTGCGTCGCCACCCTTGGCCTCTTCGTTCTGATCCCGGCCGTCAAAGCGTTCTCGAAGTCGTGCCACGAGCTCTTGTGAGACCATCCACAGCGCCTCGAGTTCGTTGGACTGGATGCGATATCGTCCGGCGTTCTTAGAGACCAGGATCGTGGCTTCGACGCCGTTGTAGTACTGAAAGCTCAGCACATTGGTGCCAGAGCCTCCGGCCACCACCTGCTTGGCCCACTCAGGCGTACAACTAGGCTGATGGAGCATGTCTTCGAACAAGCTAGCAAGCTCGAGCGGCTCTTGGTTGGTCTCCAGCGTGAATTTAAAAGTGCTGGACTTGACGGGAGGCACCAGACGGCACGCCATGCACATCGGAAGCTTCACGACGCATTGAGAGACGCGAGGCTGGCCCGTCTCGAGTGTATACGACGCTGAAATCGTCACGGCCAGCGACGTGGGCATGACGTCGCTGCTCGGACGCAATACTACCGGGATAATGAGCGGCGTCGATGCCTTGCCGTCAATACTCCCGATCACGAAGGAGGAATCGCTGGCCACCACATTCTCCGGAGTTGACACCGACAGCGTCACATTCGAGACACGGGTGGCGCCAGTATACGCCACGTATACACGCATGGTCAACTGCGAGTTCTTCCCACTCGCATCATGCACGGGGCTGCCTCCTCCTCGATTAAACTCGTCGCCTCGATCCGGTAGAGCGTCTAGTATTGCGGGCACTTGCGCTCGGATCAAGACGCGATCCTTGGGCTCCGTTCGCCTCTCACCCTGAGCGCGTCGAATGACGTTTAAGAGCTGTCGATGCTCCTCGTCCATCTCCTCGTAGTTGATCTCCTTGGTGTCTGGAGCCACAACAGACGAAGACGGCGGGTCTGTGCCCATGTAGTTCACACTGAGAGCTCCATCCGAGTCGAGGCTCACGATCATGCCGTCGATGCCGCCGAACTCGGCGATCTGAAGCGCCACGGGAACTGTCGACGCACAGGCGGACCAGATGAGCGTCTTGTCCTTGAAGACGCTCCAGAGTTTCGTGTGGCTCGCGATGAGAAGGTTCTCCATGCCAGTCGTACCCGGCGTTCCTCGCTCGGTAGGCGAAGCATAGCGCCGGAAAGTGACAAATGACGACGGGTGGAAGCCCAGCCGCTTCTGCATGTATACCTCTCCCTGGTGGTTGATGCCGAACAGCGTGAACTCGCCTAGTACCAGGATATCAAAGCTCGTAGCGGACTCCTGGTACGACCCTCGTGCCACCCGAATGTCGATGATAACCTCTCCAATGTTTACCTTCCAGTCGCAGTGAATCGATGCCGACGCAGCTTCCCGCTCTCGGTCCTCCTTTCCGTCTTCGTCCAGAGCACTTTTCTTCTTTTTCAACGACGCAGACGCCAGCACTTGATAACGATAGCATTCGAGCTGCAAGTCCGACGTAGCAGCTATCACTGCGTCCATTCCTGGCGCGTAGCAAATTGCACCGGGGAGGAAATTGTTGTTCAGTGGCTGAAGAAACGCAAACCGGTCCTGCTCGAAGAACTGCAGTCGGCCGTCCAGCGACTGCACGCAGAGATGGTCACGCTCCGAGCGTGCAGGAGCTGCTGCTCCAGCGCCCGAACCGGTCGACCCAAACGGTCCGTAGATGAAGTTGTAGGCGGTGAAGTGCTCGCCATCGATGCCGAGCAAGTGCTCGTACCGCAGCGTGATCTTGAAGTAGCTCGCCGCCATGCCAGTTCCACCCATCCCTTCCACCACGTAGACGCCGATCCTTCTCGGCTGTAGAATCGCCAGCGCCAAGACGCGCTGGTTGCTGGACATCATCAACCCACACAATCGTCAGGAACGCTTCACTTACTTCACTCCAGAAAACTGGAAAAACACGTACGGAATGAAGTAGCCTAGCGCCAACTGCAGAATGGGACGTCGCAGGTTCTCCTCCAGCAGTAAATGCTCGATACGGAAGTCGCTTTGCATGGGGCAATATACTCTCAAGACGCCGTTCAAGCTGCCCGTCACGATCTTCGCTGCAGTCGTCGAAAATGTGTCAAATGGCTCGACCCTTTCCTCTCAATCCAAGGCAGTAAATGGTACTCACCATGCCCAGACGCGTCATTGTCCACGTTGCCCAACACGAGCGCCCCGGGCGTGTACTCCTCGTCGTTCTCGCCCTTGGCGGCCCACCACTCGCGCACCTGGAAGAGCGACATCTTGTGGTCTGGTCTGCCTCGGTATCCGAGCAAAAGGACGCGTCGTTTCAAGCTCCACCTCTCCTCATTCGCTGAAAACAGGATCTATTTGCGCCAATCGACAATCGGATCATGACCACGAGCATCGCAGTCGGCGTGCATCAGCAGGTGGCGGCCTTTGAGGCGCCGCTGAGAGAGTTCCAGGCCCTGCGCGTGCTCAAGCGGGCGATATCTGCATCTACAGTCGCTGGTGCCTCTAATGGTGCAAGTCCCGCTCTCTGCGGTAGCGTGGCCATCGCGGACGCCGAGGTTTTCCAGTGTGCGTCATTCCTCCTGACTGTCAAAGGCTCTGCTTCGTATCCAGACGAGACGCGGCGCCTAGTGGCCACGATTGCTGAGATCACAACGAAGAAGAGCGTCCGACCGTCCAAGTTGAAGACGTTTACCCAATGGGAAGACTCTCTAACACGCTACTGCGTGGCGGAGAGTCCCAGCAGAGACTCCACTCGAGTGTTTGTGGTCGTCACATACCGCCCACGGCTGCTGTTGCCACTGTACATGGCGTCGGCCAGACGCGCCGTGGCGTTTGTGAATGCCGTGGTGGCGTTGGTGACGGCTAATGCGTACATTTCGACGCTGGGAGGCGGCCACTTCCTGTGCCGCCACTTGAGCCAGTCCACGCTGCTGGCCAAGCTGCAGATCGGCATCTCCATGGGGCTAAAAGACCCCATTCTCGAGAGCAAATGCAGAGTCAACCTCATGTACAACGCGCTGCAGCAGGGCAAGTTCAAGCGAGCGAGGAGGATCCTGCGACGCGAGGAGAAGGTGGCGGAGCAGCTGGATAGCACCGAGCTGCGCAAGGTCTGCCACGCCGCGAAAGTGTACCTGGACAAGATGGACCGACTGCACAGGGAGCAAGCGCTGTTCCACAAGAAGAATGGCCGTCCAGCCACGTTGCATGACAACTTCTACCGCCAGAGGATCGTCCGCGCGACAAACTGAGAGAAGTCTCGAGATGTCGGTCATGTTGCCGAGCTCAAAGCGCCACCGAAGTTCTGTTGCGCGTGCTTCACGTGTCAGACGGATACATATGCGTAGCTTCACAGGGTCAAAGCTTTAAGACCTTCGAGGAAAAACACAGTTCATTAAACGTAAACAAGTTGGAAACTTTACTTCACTAACGATTTTCTTTTGTCACTTCGCTCGCAAGAAGATCGCGGATCCGCGTAAGCGCGAACACCCGACATTTTATCGCAGATAGCCGATGTCCGGACAATTGGCAACGCCTCCCACCCCTACAAACGGTATCTCGCGATGTGCTCTGCTTCCGCCTGTCGTGCTGTCTCTCACTAATCTCGTGTTCCTTTCATTCGGCAATTAATCTCCTCAAGAGCAAGCTTCAACGTCGACGGACCACCGCAATGGTTTACTCCGTCATGTTCAAGACTGTGGCCTTGGTTTCGGCTCTGCTGGGCGCGGCAAGCGCGGAGCTCGAGACCGTTAAGCTCACGCACCCGTACGGCTCGAGCGCCGAGGTGTTCCTCTTCGGCGCCCACGTCAAGTCCTTCCGCGCCGCGATGGACCCGAAGCTTGACATTATCTTCATGTCCAACAACTCGTTCATGGACGGCGTGAAGCCCATTCGTGGCGGCATCCCGGTCGTGTTCCCGAACTTCGGCGGCGCCCCGGGCTTCCCGAACCACGGCTTCGCTCGCATCACGAACTGGACGCTGGCCAGCCACGAGGAGGCCGCGGACAAGAGCAGCCCCAGTGTGGCCAAGTTCACCATGGCGGCGAGCAACTCAACGCGCCAGATGTGGCCCGTGGAGTTCGAACTCGAGTACGAGGTCAAGCTGTACGCCAACCAGCTGGAGACGGCGCTGCATGTGCACAACACGCACACGGAGCAGATCGAGTTCCACTCGCTGCTGCATAACTATCTGTGGGTGGACGACTCTCGTGCCGGAGGCGTCAAGGTGTCGGGCCTCAAGGGCGTTGATTACTTCGACCAGGTGGCCAAGGTCAACAAGACGGAGACTCGCGAGTTCATCAGCTTCACCAACTCCTCGCAGCAGACTGGCAACACGTATCTTAGCGCACCCGACCAGATCGTCGCGACCGTCAAGGGCGTCGATTTTGTGGACCGCTCCATTACCGTCCAAAAGGCCGGCTTCATCACCGGCAGCGCGGAGCAGACCGAAACCAAGACCCAGACCGACGCGGTGGTCTGGAACCCCGGTGCCGACAAGGCCAAGAAGATGGAGGACTTTGCCCCCGAGGAATACATCAACATGGTCGCCATCGAGCCTGGTCGTGTCAGTGTCAAGCAAACACTTCCTGCCGGCCAGACCTACACGCTGCAGCAGAACATCTCGGTTACCGCGTACTAAGGTGGAAAGGTCAAATCCAGGCCAAGTTACACATGAAAGTAGCCATGTTCTTACAAATGTCAAGTGTAAACCCACATTCAATCTGGAACACCTTTTGGTCCGTCCCATAGTTTTCATTGGTACGAATCGTGCGGCCACCAAACCACAGTCTCCGATACAGCTTCATGATGCTGCATGTCCGTCGCGTCGTGACCGGCACGCCTTCGGGTTGCCGCGGCTTCCAGCGCTCCGTGGGCATCGTGGGGATGCCGAACGTCGGCAAGTCCACGCTCTTCAACGCGCTGACCAAGACGGAGGTGGCCCAGGCCGCCAACTACCCTTTCTGCACCATCGACCCCAATGTGGCTCGTGTCGCGGTGCCCGACGACAGAGTTCGCCACTTGGCGGAGGTGGAAAAGTCCAAGCGCGTGATCGAGACTCAGGTGATAATTGATATGCAAAAGTTGCAAATGCAAATGCAACTCTGACACTTTGTCAATGAATTGGCAGCTCGAATTCGTCGACATCGCCGGACTTGTGCGCGGAGCCTCGCACGGCGAAGGACTCGGTGCGTGCTGGCAAATTAGTGCCGGTGCAATGAGGTGGAGGCTGATGGAGTGGATGAATTGCAGGCAATAAGTTCCTGGACAACATCCGTCAAGTGGCTGTGATCGCCCACGTCGTGCGCTGCTTCGAGGACACCAATATCCTGCACGTGGACGAGTCCGTGGACCCCATCCGCGACCTGGAGACCATCCGCACGGAGCTCATCCTGGCCGACCTGCAGACTGTGGAGAAGCGGCTGGCGAACCTCTCCAAGAAGAAGAAGTGGGTAAATTGGTTTGGTCTGTGGAGACAGGGAGTTGAAACTAATGGTGCTTCTTGCCTTTTTGCGTGATAGATCGACGGACCCGACGATTCCGTCGCTTTTGGAAGTACTGCAACGCCTGCAGACCCACCTGGAGGACGGCAACCTCGCTGAGGGAATGACGTTCGAGAAGCCCGACGAGCAACTGAATTTTGAGCGTCTGCAGCTCCTGACGGCCAAGAAGGCGCTGTACCTGTGCAATGTGTCGGAGGATGATGCAGCCGCGGGTAATGAGATGACGAAGGCGGTGCAAGAGCGTGTTGAAGCCGAAGGCAGCGCGTGTCTGATAGTGTCGGGCTCGCTGGAGGAAGCGGCGGCGTCTTTCGAGGACGATGAGAGTCAGCTGGAGTACCTGAACGAGAGCGGCCTAACGGAGACTGGGTTGACGAAGGTCATTCGTGCCAGTCAGGAACTTCTGCAGCTCCAGACGTACTACACGGTCGGCGAGAAGGAGGCGCGTGCTTGGAACGTGTTGGCTGGTTCGACGGCGGCTGTGGCAGCTGGTGTGATCCACTCTGACTTTGAGAAGTTGCTCATCCGCGCGGAGACCGTCGGGTACAAAGACTTCGTCAAGTCTGGCAGTATGCGCGCGGCCAAGGAGAAGGGGCTGTTGCGCTCGGAAGGCAAGGACTATATTTGCCAAGATGGCGACATTTTCAATTTCCTTGTGGGAAAATAGACAAAAACACAAAGTTTGGTTTTCATCTCCTTACACACTGTAGGCAACATATTTCCAATGCAAAATGCAAAACGTTCTTGTGCCAATATTCTTGTTGCAAACTATAGCGATGTGCCCTCCTGTCCACACTACAGTTCCACGACGACTACGCCTCGACGTCGAACTTGACCCTGGCCAGTCGTTCGCTCTCATCCCACAGGTTCTGCTGCGCAGTCTCGTCGTGCGCACTGGCCTTGGCCTCGACGCGCTTGGGCGTGCCCCTGATCTCAAAGTAGTTTCCAGGCCCATAGTAGTCTTTACCCTCGACGTCAGGTCCGGTAGCCGCATACAGCGTGGGCAGAGCGCCGGTCGGCGCATCTTGGAGCAGTGGTAGGACGGCACCAATGCGCCAGAAGAGGCGACTGAACCAACCTCCTTCCGAAGCAGGCGCAGCCATTAAATTGGTAGACGTTATGCCCGGGTGGCAAACCGCAGCAGTCACGCCCACCACGTTCTGCGCACGAATGCGTCGGTCCAACTCGAACGTGAAGAGGAGGTTGCAGAGCTTGGACTCCGAGTAGACTTCTGACGGGCTGTAGCCTTTGCCATCCGTGCGCATGATGCCGTTGCCAGAAGTGAACCTCTCCAGTCTGGCACCCGAATGAAGCAAGCTGCTCAAGTTCACGACACGAGACGGCGTGCTCTGCTTCAAGAGCGGGAACAACTGCGCCGTCAAGGCGAAGTGGCCCAAGTGGTTGGTGGCGAATTGACGCTCGTAGCCGTCCACAGTCTTGGCGTACGGCAACGCCATGATACCGGCGTTGTTGATTAGTAGATCCAGACGCTCGTGCGTCGCCTTGAACTCGTCCGCGAACTTGTGCACGCTGCCCAAGTCGCTCACGTCCAGCATCCTGAACTCCACATTGCCAGCGTCAGGCGTTGAGGCCAGAGCTTCGCGGAGTTTGGTCTCTGCTTCCTTGCCTCGACCTTCATTGCGACAGGCCAGCACGACGTTGGCTCCCTTCCGAGCCAACTCCAATGCCGTTTCGTAGCCGATGCCCGAGTTGGCGCCCGTGATGATCACCGTCTTGCCCTTTTGCGAGGCGATCTGTGCTGCCGTCCAGTTAGCAGGCACCTGCGGGCGGGTGGCGGAGCTGACACTGCTGCGGTTGCCCATGGTTAAACTCTTCGCGTCTTCTTGGAAGGTGATCGAGGAATGAGCGGCAACGGACGTGGCGGCAACGGACGTCTTGGCAGTTCGTGGAGGAATGAACGTCAAGTAATCGGGATCCCGATTATTATGAGCGTAAGCCAAATCGGATCGGATTACATAATCCTGTTCATTACATAATCCTGTTCACGAGAAAATAGCATATGAGCATCTCCACCGGTTGGTCTCAACGATGGTTTAGTAGCGCCGTTAACCTCTATCCCCCAATAAGCCGACTATTAATAGTAGGCTTTTGATCCTGCTAGTAGGCTCGCCAAAAAATAGTTTGCCGGGCACACAGGCAGCGAGTACGTTCCGTTTTTAGACGAGAGGCAAGCGAAGATAGCCTCCTAACGCGTCATTAATTTTCAGATCATCTGTGCGTTGTGTGAACCATTTCGAAGCCCCCTGTATGCTGATGCTTGCTTTGAAGGCAAGCGGATTCAGCGGCTTTGCGGTGTGTGCAAGAAGAAATCTTCATACTATTGTATAAGTGCTCGCATCCGGAACGGAACGAGTTCAACGGTATCTGCGGACCTTATTTACATAGGAACTGGTACTTGGTCAAGCTTGGATGATCTTTGATACAACTTCAAATCTATCTCTTCAATATCTCCAAGTTTTTATGAGAACCACATGCTTCGCAATACAAACTTCTATATTAAATTGGCGATCTCGCCTGCAGCTCGTTGTGTCGGGGTACCCACTTTATGTACTAAAATATAAGCGCGCACACAAAATCCCATACAAATAATCTCAGCTCGTTTGCCACTTTACTAGAAGTAACTAGTTGTATACAAAAGTACATACAAACACGCATTGCCAGAATCTGGCAGACGGCGTCAAACCAAAAAATACTAATGAACCTAAGTACGAATCGGGATTTACGCACCTCTCTACAAAGAGGGGCGTCTTGTGCTCATTTAGAGCCCATTCCTGCAGAAAAATATTCAATATTCGATGAGTGACGTCGGCTTAAAAACATTATCGCCATTCTCAAGCCCCAAAATGACGACACGTTTCTGGAGATTGTGGTGGCAATATGCGTTCATTTTTTTGAAATGTATATTTGCCATATAGTCCGTTCGAAAAGCAATCGAATTAGAGTACTTAACCGCTTTGTACGAGAGAAAAACATTTTTAAATTTAAAGATCCGCTTTTGTACGAAAAATGATACCTCATCTTTAAAGGCGATTATCTCGACAACTCTAAATGGCGCATTAGTATCATTTGGTTATTTTGTCGTTTCAGATACACCTTCGAATATATGTCATCTCATTAGAGGTCATACAAAACTCATACTATAACCTTCCCCCATCGAATACGATTGTCGCCCCCTGTCAGATACGTATTCTCACAGGTACAGGTATTGCCAATTTCGTCCAAATTTGCGGATCCTGGTCAGTTATCTAGCGTGTTCTGAACCACCACATACAAAACCCATGTCAAAAGGCAATCGACCAAAATCAAAACATATGGTCCGAAAACGACGCTGCGTTCGTACGTAATAGGGTCAATAGTGAGGCCAAGTACTTCCCAGTTTTCGGTCGATTCGCTGGGCGATCTCGCTTGATTGATTGAATTGAGCTTGCACCTGACGATTACCCTGTGTGCCGTGACGGTGATGAGGGTCCAGAATTTCTACTCAACAAACCCGTGCAGCACGCGCTCTCGGAGTTAGCGCAGCGGACAGGCGCCTCATTGCCTGCTTTCGTGGAGCTGGTACGTGGGCAAACGCCGCGTGACTATCGACCCAACAAGAACCTGGTCCCGGAAGTTCTGGAAAAACTCTGCAAGGACAACAAGCACCTGGACGCTCTCCAAAACATTGTCCAAGAGGGTGTCGAAGTGCGGTTAAAGCAACATTCACCTCTACAGCGACAACGTCCACCCAACCACGGGTCTGCGAGGGACCGCCTCAATTTGCTTCGCAAGAACATCAGGGAAGAGCAAGATGCCGGTCGATGCCTAGTGCTGGACAAGGATCTCCTCGAGCAGTGGCCAGAAATCATCATCAGTCCATTTGGGGTTGTTGATAGAGGACACGAAGATGCAGTTTCTTCCGGAAGCACGATCCATGACCTTTCGTTTCCAGAAGGTTCCTCGATCAATGACTACACCGATCAAGACAGCGTCACCATGGGCATCTGTTGGCAGAACCGAAGATCATTTTTCCTGAGCGCGAGGATGGGAATTTCAAGAACATCAACAAGATGGGAGGAGGCATCGAAACCAACCAGGACCAGCGAGCACTCTCCATGTAACGGGGTTACATTGAATAGTGTGATGCACACAAGCTAGGTGCCACACATAAGTGGCTTCCACATATATGTTACGTGGGTCACCCCAGATAGGAGTGGGTGGCTCACAGCCACTGGATATGCATTTGACTAGGCTCTACTATGATAGATAGTGAGTACTATACATACAAACAACAGGCGGCTCTGCCGCGATAAACAACAATACATTCAGTTCACATTTGAAGCCTAAGAGTTCACTAGCCTTGTTTAAGGTACTTCTGTCTCTTGGAGTCCGTAAGTAGTTATCTTACGGTACTCGGTATAGCTCTTGTGTAGAGCGTAAGGTTATCAATATCACTAGAGACTCTCTGAGTCTGTGTCTTCCTCTGACGCTAAAGCTACGGCAGCCCCGCTGCACTTGGTAGCACTTGTAGTCAATCCGACACCTGAGTCTTACGACTGTCCCTCTGTGAGGATGGAGCAATTTGCCCACTTACCCCCGAACTAACAGGACGGGCTTAATAAGCTGATGTCCTTGAACGGCCCGGAAGGTGTGGCCCATCTTGCTTCGCAAGGCCCCGACGCGGTGAACGCGCGTCTGGAGGCGTTTTCTCAGTATGAGAATGCTCTGTTGGAGCACGTCCAGCAGAAGATGACTGCGACTGCGGCGGCCGTCACGCCCAGATCGACATCGGACGCGGCTCAACGAGCTAAACCGCTCATGGTGAGCGTAAGACCTTTGAGGGCAAGGAAAGCGAAAGCCTCATGATGTGGTCAGAGAGGTCGAAATGGCCATGGCGTCCGCCATGCTCAAGACCGAGCAGCAGCGCGTGGCGCTTGCGATCTCCAAGCTCGGTGGCCGAGCGCGAGAATGGGCCCTGACGTGTGGCACGTCTGTGGACACTGCGTTCCTTCTTGGGATCAGCTGAAGGCCCAGCTTTCGCGAGTGTTCTCGCCGCCTAACCAGGCGTATCGCGTGAGGTCACGCTTCCTATCTACCCGTCAGGGTAAGAAGGAATTGTTGGACTTCGTCCAGGAGTTGAGAACTCTTCTCGCCGGCATGGCGGCGGATCCTCTTCCTGAAGTGGTCGCGGTGACCGTCTTCATGGAAGGCCTTCGCACTGGCGTGGCCAGGACGGAAGTCTTCCGTGTTCACCCGACCTCTTTTGAAGAAGCCGTGAACGAGGCGTTGAACGCCGAGTTCAACTTCAAGTCGGCGCGACTTGGTTGGACGGCTTCCCAAGCCAGCTCTTCCGGAGCTTCTGATGTGTCCAATGGCGCAGTGCCTATGGACCTCAGCTACGCTGAAGATAAGGAAGCCGAGCTTCAGGCTGCTGAGCAGCGTATCGGCATCCGTCGATGCTATGTGTGCGGCAGCACGCAACACCTGCGTCCGGGTTGCCCGCTGCGCAAGCAGCGCCAGGCTCCGTCGAGCCGAATCTCCGCTTCTGAGCAGAAGCCTGGCTCGGGGCGGGGAAACGCCAAGTCCCAGTAGGCGCGGGGCGCCCTGCTGGGGAAGAAGAACTGAGTTCTGTTGAGCCTCAGGGAGGAGGTCGGCAGGGCTTAGCCTCAAAGAGCACCGTGCTCTCTAACAACACGGAACGTGCATGCAAGCCGTGCTTGCTGGTCGTTGAGGCGATCGTGAAGGGCTTCGCGAAGCCATGGCAAATCCTTATCGACTCCGGGGCGTCGGGCAATTACGCTCGGCGCTCCACGATGGATGGAAGTCAGCAGTATGCTGACGCGCTGAAAGCGCGTACGAGTGATGTTATCACTGTCCGTCTTGCAACGGGAACCCGTGTGACGGTGCCCAAGGTTACGGTGAACCTGGGCGTGAAGTTTCTGGACTTCGATAGCGTTGAACGCTGTTTGGTCATTGACCTGGATTCGAGGTACGACCTCATCCTCGGCATGGTATGGCTGGAGTGCCATGAACCATGGATCGACTGGCGGTCGAAGACCTTAGGCGCTACGCGCTTGCCTCCTAGGGGAGCATTGGCGAGTCATGAACCCACCTCTGCTAGGAAGCAAAAGCGCTATTGGCGCGGGCACTGGACCGAGTCGGTCAATGTGCTGGACATTGGAGTGTCCGAGTTAATGGACACTGGCGTCGAAGACGCGAGTCCCGAGCACTGCTCGTGGGCTGGACGTGGAGCGGCACGTAACCCGCTGAGCGATGCTCGTGGCTTGAGCGCAGCATCGCTGCATGCCGGTAATGGCATGGTCGACAGTTCGTCGAGGCATCTTGGGCATGGCCCTAGTGATGCGCGTGGAGCGGCACGTAACCCGCTGAGCGGTGCTCGTCACGAGAGCACAGCATCGCTGCATGCCACTGATGGCGTGGTCGGCTGTGAACCGAGGCATCAAGGGGAGGACCCTGACGATGCGGGTGGAGTGGCACCTAATCCACTGGGCGAGGGCTGTGAGCGTTGCGGCTCCACGCCGGCTCAATCAGAGCAACAAGAGGTGGCGACACCTGACGAGACTTTCAGTCTGAACACGCTGGCCTCTCCGAGGCGTACAGCTTCCGCGAGGAGGCGGCAGCGACGCCAGATGGCGACTGCGAGACGCAAGGCGTCGGTCCTGGTACAGGACGTGTCCATCGTGGACGATGGTAGCGAGCAGCTATACACACTCGTTAAAGGAGTGACTGGTGAAGCCGAGGGCAACGTCAGCCTCGAGGCTATTCCGACGGTGGCTGCTCTGCTAGAGCTGGACGAGATGTCCATTCCCGACTTTGGGGATGCCTTAAAGGCTGGCGCGCTCGCCGAAGTGGTCATGATACGACCGGAGGAGGAATTGAACTCCTCGTCGCTTATGGATGAAGCTGTCCTTGAGGACACGAAGGAGGCACTCAGTGCGCGAAGTGGATCTTCGATCCTGAAGGACCCATCGGATCCGTTCTATCCTTTGGTTAAGGAGTTCCAGGATGTGGTCTCGAATGACCCGCCCACTGGCTTACCTCCGGATCGAGGTGTCCGTCATGAAATTGACTTGGTTCCTGGAACCAAATACTGCGTAACGAGGCAGTGGCCTTACCGAAGGAGCAATGCGACGTCATTGACGCGTTCTTCAGTGCCAAGCACGCGGCGGGCATGGTGCGTGAGAGCAAGTCTCCGCACTCGACGCCTACGTTCTGTGTCAGAAAGCCTAACGGCAAGTGGCGCATCGTTCATGCTTTCAATAAGCTCAACGCTGCCACCATTCCGGCACAGACGCCGATTCCTAGGAAGGATGTTCTGCAGAACAATATGGTTGGCTGCACGATGTACAGTGCGCTCGACTTGGTCGATGGTTATTACCAGTTGCTCATGCGAGCGAGTGACATTCCGCTGACAGCGGTTAGCACTCCGAGCGGTATGCTCTGGGAGTGGCTAGTCATGCCCCAAGGGCTGTCGAACGCGCCTGCGACGTTCAATCGTCTGGTGACGCAGCTCTTCAGGCCCCTGCGGGCGTTTGCTCAAACGTACTTCGACGACATCTTCGTCCACAGTCGTGCGGAGCACGGTCGGTCTGACGTGGAGAACCACATTGACCACTTGCGAGCAGTGCTCGAGTGCATGCGCACCAACAAGCTGTACGCTAACGCATCAAAATGCATCTTCGGCGCTGAAGAAATTCCTTTCTTAGGATGCTTCGTTGGGAAGCGCGGCCTTCGAGCAGATCCTGCTAAGGTTAAGGCCATCGTTGACTGGCCGGTTCCCAAGAACCAAAAGGACTTACGCAAGTGGCTTGGCCTCGCCAACTACTTGCACAAGTACAGCGCGAACTACGCTGAGATGGCTCGGCCATTGTCCAATCTCCTTAAGAAGGATGAGGACTGGTGTTGGAACACCGAGCATCAAGATGCTTTCGAAGCAGTCAAGGTGAGTCTCCTTCATGCCCCGATCCTGGCGTTGCCAGACCCTGAACGTCCATTCAGTGTCGTCTGTGACGCATCGGACTTCGCCATCGGCAGTGCTCTGCTCCAAGCAGACGCCGAAGGGCGTGAACGCGTGATAGCGTTTGAGTCTCGCCAGCTTAAGGCTGCAGAGAAGAACTATCCAGTTCATGACAAAGAGCTACTTGCGATGAAGTATGCTCTCGTCAAGTTCAGGGTTCACCTGCTGGGCTCTAAGCCGTTTGTAATCTTCACTGATCATGCGTCACTACGCACTGCGACCCAGTCGCCTCACCTCTCGCAAAGGATGGCCCGTTGGCTATCCTTCTTCGCGGAGTACAACTTCGAGGTGAAGTACAAGCCTGGCAGGCAGAATGGTCTTGCAGACGCGTTGTCACGGCGACCGGACTATGAGCTTGCTCATGTCACGATGGTGACCTCGTCGGTGACGGACTTGATACGCGCTGCGTATGCGCGAGACGACATGTGTGTCGCCCTGCTGCGTGCTCTTGGGAGCAAGGAGTTTGAAAACTCGGACAAGACATTGTCGGCGCGCTTGCGCGCGAGCCTGCACCGTTACTCCGTCGCTGACGGTCTGCTGTACTACAGCACGAGTGCGGAGGACACTCCTCGAGTCGTGGTTCCTCATGACGAGGATTTGAAGTATCGTATCCTCTACGAGGCGCATGATACACCGCTTGGCGGCCACCTCGGTCGCGAGAAGACCTACAGCTCTGTGAGCCGGACCTATTGGTGGCCCAAGCTGTACAAGTGGACGAGCACGTACGTGCGCACGTGTGAGACGTGTCAGAGGGTGAAGCCCTCACCGCATGCGGCCGCGCCGCTGGCAAGCTTGCCTGTACCCTCTGGGTGTTGGGAGTCCATGAGTTTGGACTTCGTGTTTGGCCTTCCAAAGGACTCGGAAGGTAACACGGGCATCGTGGTCTTCGTTGACCGTCTGAGCAAGATGGCTCATCTAGCGGCTGTGCCGGACACCGTGGACGGTGAAGGGACAGCGAAGCTGTTTCTCGATCGGGTTTTCCGCCAACACGGGCTGCCCGCATCGATTGTCTCTGATCGAGACCCCCGCTTCACTGGGAAGTTTTGTGACGCTGTCTTTAAGGTGCTTGGCACCAAGTTGGACATGTCCACAGCGGACCATCCGCAGACCGACGGTCAGACTGAGCGCGTGAATCGCGTTGTCGAAGACACTCGTAGCATTTGCGCTGAAACGCCGAAGCGTTGGAGCGCTATGCTTCCACTCGTCGAGTTTGCGTTGAACAACGCTGTGCATGCCTCCACGGGCTACACTCCGTTCTACGTGAACGGCCTCACTCACCCGCGCGTCCCGCTGACGCTGCCACTCCGTGGTCCTGGGCTTGGTGGGGGAGAGATAGCCGATCGGCTTGCTGATGTCAGCCCACTCACTGTTCGTAAACAGGTTGACGAGTTCCTGTCAACGCGTCTAAGTGTCCTTCGACACGTACGTGACGCAATGGCTGATAGCCAAGACAAACAGAAAGAACATGCGGATGCTAAAGGCAGAGGCAATGCTGAGAGTTATGAGGTCGGGGACCTAGTGTTGCTTAACGCTAAAAACCTACCTACACATGCAGTGTCTGCGGTCTTCAAGACCAAGTTGCGCCCGCGCTTCGTGGGACCGTTCACGGTCGTGGCCAAGAAGGGCCTGGCGTACACGCTCAATCTTCCGAAGAAGATGCGTACGCACCCCGTGCTCTACGTTGGCTTGCTCAAGCCGTACCGGGACCCGGCCCATGTGGGTTCTCAGGAGCTGGCGCCCAACGTGGCGGAGCCACAGCGCCCTGCTGAAGTCGCAGCAACAGGTCGACCTGACCTTCCAGCCGCGCGAAACCTTGCTCAAGGCGCGCCAGGCGTTGAGTCGCCGACTCAGCAGCCTCACACCACTGGAGACGTTCCCGGAGATCGCGGATCTCATTCACGGTGGTGTCAGACTCCCTCTCGGCTTGATCAAGCCTCCGCCCATGGCGCTCCAGGATCTGACGCACGTCGCTCAGCGATCTCTCCAAGCTCTCCAGCTCCTCAGGCCGGACAGGCTCCTCACCGTGCGAGGACACGGGCGCCGCCGGCGCTGCTCGACGAGCAGGGGAACCGCCACTTTCATGTGGAGCGTATTCTAAAGCGTCGTCGACGCGACGCTCATAACCAATATTTGGTAAAGTGGCGTGGGTACCCGCACTCAGAAAACTCGTGGGAGTTTGAGGTACCCCTCCGGCAAGACTGCCCTGACGTCGTGGACGCTTTTGATCGCCGCGATCGAAGGCGCTCTGCGAGCCCGCGACCGCGAAGTCGGTCGCCTCACGCTTCCCGCCGCTAGGCAGGGGAGCTGAGGGATCATACGCTGAGCTCAAGCGTTGATCCCGGGCTGCTGCAGCCGTCGACTCACCTTGGTGAGTTCCTGCAGCGCTCTTAAGAGCAGATGAGCCGAGTCCGAGGGACTGTAGCGACCTGGAGGCGGCCGCCTGACGCTTCGTCTTCAGCTTCGCGAAATCGAAGCGAAGCCGGCGCTCTAAGCGCACATCAGCTTCGTCGAAGCTAGACTGGAGAGCCTCCAGCGAAGAGAGACGGCGGGTTCGATGAACCCAGCTCGTGAATTGAGCGTCGTCCTCGTGGAGGAGCTCTCCCGGACCGAGCACCACCGGAATAGTCCGCATCGCGGGGACTGAAGCCCCACGGGCTTGATCGGACAGGCGAGTCCCATACTCCTGTGGAGTGGTCTGCTGCGGCGTCAGAAGCCTCTCTCGGAGAGCAGTACGAGTAGCGACCTGGTCGCTGGTACTGGCCGCCGGCCCGATTCGCCAATTCTGCAATGGCCCCGAGCCAAACTGCTTCAAGCGCTCCACCGGGTTGAGCGACACGAACCCATACTCTCGTCGAGAGCTCACTAGCGGCCGCGCCTCGGGTCGTTGTGAACGAGCGGCCATTTGCCCCTCGAGCTGACGCTCGTGAGCCTCGTCGAGGTCGTTAGAGATCTCGTCCGTCTTCAAACCAGACGAAGCACGAAGTGCTGTGGTTTCGCGATCCACGAAAGGGTTGGGAAACCGGCGTTGCTGCTCCGGCGAGCGTGGACGCGCAGGTGGCGGGGAGTCCTCTCGCTGAGGCATCGGCGTGTCGGAGCTGTAGTCCAGCTCCTCGTCCTCCTCCCCCTCCTCGAGGCCCTCAAAGAGGTCATCTGCCGCACGGCGGGCCATGTTCGCGCTGCTGGGGCTCTCGGAGCTAAGCGCAAGACGGCTCTGCTGCAGGGCGTGATACTCTCTCACCGAGAGCGTTGACGCGGGGCTCGGCGAGACCTTACGGTCGGACGTTGTGGCACTAGGTGCCGGGGACGCGGGCGCGCTCTTGTTGTCGAGTGACCAAGACGCCTGCGGAATCCGAGCCATGTGCTCGTTGAACTTGGAAAGTTCTGGAGCGGGCTCTCGCGAGGGCAAGCGACTTGGCCGTTGCCGTCGAGACTTCTCAATCGAGACGATGACGAGTGCGTACACGTGGTGTCCACAGTCTGGTGGGGGAGGGTGTAACGGGGTTACATTGAATAGTGTGATGCACACAAGCTAGGTGCCACACGTAAGTGGCTTCCACACATATGTTACGTGGGTCACCCCAGATAGGAGTGGGTGGCTCACAGCCACTGGATATGCATTTGACTAGGCTCTACTATGATAGATAGTGAGTACTATACATACAAACAACAGGCGGCTCTGCCGCGATAAACAACAATACATTCAGTTCACATTTGAAGCCTAAGAGTTCACTAGCCTTGTTTAAGGTAATTCTGTCTCTTGGAGTCCGTAAGTAGTTATCTTACGGTACTCGGTATAGCTCTTGTATAGAGCGTAAGGTTATCAATATCACTAGAGACTCTCTGAGTCTGTGTCTTCCTCTGACGCTAAAGCTACGGCAGCCCCGCTGCACTCCACCATCGATTTTAGAGCGGGCCCCAAGGCTCCGACACGTAGTTACAGCGTAGAACTTTCATTTCCGATTTACATCGCCGAAGACAAGCTTCCAGCCAAGAATACTACCTGTCGTTGCTCCAACCAACATGGTCGTGACACCACTCCAAGTGTTGCTAATGCCAGAAGACATCCCAGGTGGAGCCCAAAGGGTAGTGACCAACCCCGTGTATGGCAAGGTAACGACCGTTGTGGGAACGATGGCGACGGTTCGGCTGCTTTCTCCCCCGCGCTCAACTGTTCAAGTTCCAGTCGCTACTGCTCGCATTCGCCAAGTTGGGCCGAACGAGTACGAGGAAGGAGCCCCAGGCGAATGGGTTCGAAAGCTGTGCTCGGTGTCTGTGATGGCGCGTACGTGGTGGGGCAAGTTGTCGCGTACAACGGAGACCATGTCTCGCTACGCACGCTGCTAGGCGAGTTTCGCTCACGAGTCGTGGATTTAGTGGAGGTGGCACCAGTACTTTGCTTCCTCACTGGAAAACGACAGCTTCGAACGGACGAACGCAGTGTGCAGGAGCTGGCTGAAGAGCACGACGGGATCCTGAATCGCCTCGTCGGTAATGACCAGCGCGGTTCCCGTTCCATTCCGAGGCTACTCTCGGGATGGCTGTCAGTTCGTCAGCAACCAGACCCACGGACACCCTTCGCTGGATTAACGTCTCGAGCGGTGCAGAAACGCTTGTCAGTCTACGCCGCGCTGTTGACTACGTGCACTATGTAGATGGCAATCACCGTATAACGGCGAGTGTCCGCGACAATATCGGAGGGCAGTTCGACGCTGACCCACGTTACACCAACGTCGAGTCAGAACCGCCGGTAGAGGAAGAGAACACTCACCAAGACGATCTCGAGGCACTCCTCTCCTCTCTCGGCGGAGCTGCAGCAACGCCAACACCGCCGAGCCATCAGACAACAGCTTCGTGTGCTAGCCTGGCGGCGGACAATATTCAGGTCAACCACACCAAGATCCTCGTTGCGATTGCCGATCACCCCCAGCTGATTCGCTTCTACCTGGGACTCAGCCAGCAAGGTGCTTCGAAACGACCAGCCCCTTCTGCAGACGTGCGTGACTCCCCGCAGCGCCGTCAACTTGAGTCACCCTCGGATCTCATTGATGCTCCCGAGGTTTCCGAAAGGTGGTCCAAGCATGCCTTCGCTCCGACTCGCACGCAGACGCTCATCAACGGCTTAATCGCTGCTCCAGACTACACAGGTAAGGAGCCCTCCGCTGTCGTTGATCTAATGATTTCATCCCGGTCCACGAAGCTCAAGCCACATCCAGCCATTATCACGCGGACGTACGACTTCCAGTTTGGTGCCCGTGGACTCTCGATCATGCATTTCTCGCGTTTCGACTTTGCAGCCGGAGAGCCTGGTATGCAGATGGTTCAGTCAACCTGAGCAATTTTTCTTCGTCGGTGACCATGCCCAAGGCTCGTAAGCCACAGTCGCTTGATGACGTCTCAAATGCGCTCACCGTTCTCCACGTCTTTGCGGAAGTGTTTTTCGACCACCACACATGCCGGCTGATCAGTGGTGCGCGAGAGTTTATCGAGGAACTTCGCAGTTTCTGCAAATGGAGTTCGCAAGATGTTGGAACGCTCACATTCTGGTTTGATCGGCTATTTGAAGACTATCGTACCGCATCCGAAGTGGACGCCCGTCACGGTACCGCTTCACGCACGGAGATTCGCCGACGTCTCTCCCTTTAAGACCCCGACTTGCAAAGTGTGCTTTACATTATCCAGTCTGAGCGGTTGGCCCTGCTCTCAACGACCCATGTTCGGGTAAGTGCAGCTCCAACGCCTGGCCGAGGAGAAGGTTCTCGTGGAGTGGAAACTTCTCGCCGGGCACGCAAAACACCACAGGAAGTGCTAGACGCTCTACCAAAACAGGGTCGGCTGTCTGTGTGCATGAAGCACCTTTCCTCTCGAGGATGCGCGTCGAAGAGCGAGAGCCGCTGTGCCTTCCCAAACCACGCACACTTCATCCCGCATGATCTCGCTCCTGTTGTACGGAGCTACATCACTGAAACGCTAGGTGGCCTACGTGAAGAGTTACGTCAATGGTGTCCGGCGCCAGCCCAAGAGTTTCGTGTGCTTTGTCCAGTGTCGTCCCAGTCTCCCAACCTCGTCAGTTGCTCATCGTTGTCAAGTACCAGCCCGTCCGACCCGCCGCCCTCTCGTAACCGGATGGGATCACCTCCAGCACGACAAGTGCCCATAATCCCGTCACGGTGCCAGAGGCTGTGTGGTTCACCTTTTCAAGTCACTCCGAGTGCTGTCAACAAGCTCCAGAGGCTACTCCGCGGACGACTGCACGAGCACGAGCTCAACCGCTGCAGTCGCCTCGCCTCCGTGTTCAGCAGTGCTGGAATCCAACCACCACCCTGCGTTGTTGCTCCGTTTACCACCGACACGGCTGCCCCAGCGATCGATCAAGTCCTATGTGATGCCTTGTCGAAGCTCATCAAACAGTAGTCACTGTCACTATCGTCGACCATATCGCTCTGGCGTAACGAGACCATCCGCGATCCACGCCTGAACAAAGCTCTTGATCCGGTGTGGCTTGATATTCTGCTTCACGGATATCGTCATCGGCAACTTGTGGTTGATGTTGCCACTCACGGTGTCAAATCCCATCAGTTCAACTCTCCCCGTGACCAGATGCAGAGGCCGCGGAAATCATACAAGTGGGCGGACGTACGACCAAGCGCGGCGGCGCAGTCTGGCCGAGGGCCAAGCATCCGGAACGTATCTAGTGATTGCCGTTCCAGTGGCTCTACGTTGGGAAGAACTCCGGTTTAGTCCTGTCGGCTGTGTCCCGAAGAAAGGCGCAGATCCATCCAAGGAGGCTCGACTTATTCATGATCTGTCACATCCCGGAGTTGCTTCGACAAACGCTGCGTCCACACCTGCTGATTTACCCGACCTGGAATACGAGTCGGTTCGGCGAATCGCTTAGCGAATTGAAGTTCTCTTGCACCAAGATCCCGGTTACCCAGTGAAAATGCTTAAAGGCGACGTGAAAAGCGCTTTTCGCCTGATACCGGTGGACTCGGCACTAGCAGCTCACCTTGCGGAGTCGTGCCGCGATCTGGCCGTAATCGACATGGCACTGCCGTTTGGCTGGACAGGATCACCTGCCCATTATGGAGCGTTTGGTGGTGCCATATCCTTCTTGGTGGCACGAGAGAGTCCACGATCGCTGGACCCAAGTGATGACGACCACGACCCATTCTTCTCGTTTGTATGGGTAGATGATCACATTTCTCCTCGAGGCCGAACGCGGGAACCGACTTCCACTGGCAGAGACAGCGCTCCGACTGAGCATGGTCGCCACGCTGGGCCCAGACTCCATCAACGAGAAACAGTTTCAACGTGGTCGAGCCACCTCGAGGCACTAGGCTTGGAATGGGATACCCAGCGCCGGGTTGTCTCGATGCCGTCCGAGAAGCTTACCAAAGCGCTGGGCAGGATAGCCGATATTCTGGCGCAGTCCCGTGTGTCACGAAAGCAAATCGAGAAACTCTTGGGATCGCTGCGGTACATGAGCCTTTGCTGCAGAGCAACGCGAGCATTCATCGAGCGCCTACACCAGGTATGGCGTCGATCCTCGAGGTTCCAGCAAATTCGGCTCCTGTTAGACGTCCGCGTCGACCTTCAATGGATTAAATCTCTCCTTCAGCATGGAGCTGCAACCAGTGTTCCAACAAGCGTCGTGGCCGACACGCTGCAACCCAATGTCCATTTATTCATGGATGCAAGCAACGACGGGCTCTCGGTCATCTATCCTGCGGCTCGTGAATATATTCGACTGCAGTTCGACGAGGAAGAACGGCAAGGTATGAAGGCGACAACTCCTGGCAGCCCCGCCTGTTCAGCATCAACGTCCGAGAAGCGCTAAGCGCAGTACTTGCAGTCTTTGTATGGGGGCCCCAGTGGGAAGGCGTCCAACGCTCGGAGAACCAGCCAGTGCACGTCCGATGCTGGATCGACAACACCTCCGCTGTCGCTTGGATCGGAGATCAGAACACGAGCAACAGAGTCGCCCAGGAGCTCACCAGAGCGCTGTCATGTGCTGCCTTGGTGTACAACCTCCACGTGACGACCCAGCATCTTCAAGGACCGTCGAACACGTTAGCTGACCTCGGATCAAGAGCGTGGACCGGATCGCCGTTAAAGAGATGGACTAACTGTATGCATGTATGGTGCCAACAGGAAATTCCAACCGCGTTTCGCAAGATCTACAAGCCCAGATCGCATTTCTGCAGTGGCGATCTCTCGCTGACACATACCGCCGCAGGTATCTCTCTCCCTAGAGGCAGTGGTGCCTGTTCTGCGCCCGGCATGGTTCTCCAAGTGGATGTCACGCGACGACTCCGACCAACAATCAGTACAGCTCACTATGTTCGCTGTTGAATGCTGGCAAGGCAACAGTGAGTCCACGCATCGCCGAGTTGATACCGTACGGGCTAAACTCAGCCATGTCCGATGGTGCCATCAACTCCACTAGGATTTCGACCAAACCTGCAGTCGAACCACACACTCGTCATCCAAGGCATGCGCTGTCTCAGCCCGCCGCGCCGACAACGTGCAGCCGTCTTGGTCGAGATGCTCAGCCACATCATCTCAGCAGCCAACATGTCCGTCGCCCAACACCGCGTCCTTTGTGGGGCTGCGGTGCTGGGCTTCTTCTTTTGTCTGAGAGGGGCGGAGTATCTATGCTCTCGCGGCAAGCGCCACGCGTACTGCTTACAAGTTAGTGACGTCAGCGTCCTCGACAGCAGTGGCGCCGTGTCAAGCAGTTTCAGAGCGGCAAATGCAGTGGAGATCACGCTAAGAGGGAGCAAGACCGACCAAGCAGGGCAGTCGACCAGACGCACAATGTTGAAGAGCGGACTGGCACCAGTTTGCCCCGTATTTGCAGCATTACTGCTGCAGCGAAATGCGGTTCTACGCCAGCTCTCAACCGGCACACCCCTGTGCTCCATCGACCATCGAAGAATGCTGCCAACAGAAACAATGACGAAGGTCCTCCGAAAAGCAGCAGCGAAAGTTGGCCAAGATCCGGCCTTAATCTCGACTCATTCTCTCCGAACGGGTGGGGCAACGACACTCTATACGGCTGGCGTCGACGCTGACACGATCGGGATGCATGGGCGGTGGGCGTCCGATGCCTATCGCGCGTACATTCGAGAAGCACCAGCACCACAACTTCAACTAGCCAAGCGCATGGGAGAAGCAACCCGCCAGTCGAATCGACTCGAGCTTCATCATGGGGCAACACGAGCGCAAGCGCCCGAGAGCCCGAGCCGATAAACGCAATTCCAGCCGGCCGCTTTGCATCCCCACGCTACTTGACACAGTGCTCTAGGAAAAGCCTGACTACATTCACTGTGATGCCGTGGCTACGGAGATACTGCGGCTGAAACGCGCACACAGAGAATCCAAGATCTGCGTGATGGCTGGAGATGTTGCTTCCGCGTTCCGGAACATTGGCATACACACACAGCAACAGCGTCTACTTGTTTGCTGGTCGCAGCGAGGAGGACGATGTCATCGTGATCGAGCTGGCGGCACCTTCGGATGGACAGGGTCTCCTGGTTTTGACGAGATTACTGGCGCGGCCATCGCACACGTGCACGGCTCTCAGGCAAATGACGTGTCCCTGACCGGTTTCTTCAACTGGGTTGACGACCACATCAACGTGGCCGCTGACATCGGCACGAACTGCGACGATATGGATCGTTCTCTACGCTTTGCCATCGTGGCCGTACTGGGCGCGGATGCCATCAATACCAAGAAGTTCACCAACGGGAACACACGCCAACGTGACCTTGGGTTGGAGTTCAACACAGTCGACGAGCAGGTATCAATGCCAGCGGACAAGATCGGGAAGGCCCGGTGTATTGTAGCTGCCGCGTACTCCGCTTCTACGCTATCGAGGAAAGAGTACCGATCTCTGATGGGCAGTCTACGACACGTGGCAACATGCATCCGGGCTGCACGGCCTTTTCTCCAGCGCTTGCGGCAGCGGGAGTCTCTGTTGCACCGGTTTCAGAGCGTCAGCATCACGTACGACATGCGCCAAGACCTGCTGTGGTGGTGGCTTGTGCTGCACACGCCCCACCTCAATGGCGTTTCGCTGGATTACTTCAACGCGCTACCGCCGCCCGACGTCGTCGTTGAGATGGATGCGTCTGACTACGGTCTGTGCGCACTCGACAGAACCTAGCAAACGTTAACTTACCAATTCTCCAGATCCTAGCGCTCACTGATCGCCGACTTCAAGGAAGGTGTACCCAACGGGTTTGACATCAACTTCCGCGAGCTACTCTCATGCGCGTTCGCTGTCCACGCCTGGGGTTCTCGCTGGAAATCTCATGGCGCTCGTAATGGCCGCCCTCTTCACGTCCATTTTCGCATCGACAACACTTCCGCTGTGGCAGGGCAAAACAAGCTTGCGTCACGAAATCCTCGCGCCCAAGTGATCTTACGGTTGCTTAGCTGGTGGGAAACGCCATATGGACTTCGGTTCTCGGCCTCACACGTCGCTGGTGTTGACAATGAACGGGCGGACGCGGCTCTCGCATCGCAGCTAACATGTCGTTCTCGGCCAAATTTGGATCACTAACCTCCGGTTGGCTGCAAGTGTCGCCGACATTCGACACCCATGGTCTGGTCGACACCTGGCTGCGTATCTCCGAGCTCACTCCGTTGCCGACTCCACATTTGACCAGTACAGCCGAGCGCTAAAGAAGTGGACGTCGTGGAGTTCACGCCGAGGTATCTCACCGTCTCTCCTCGGAATTTCCACCCTTGACCAAGTGCAGCACATCTCGGACTTCATGCACGGTTTCCAATTTGGATACGGATCGGGTGGGCCCATTCGCAGTGATTCAATCATGGGTGTTCTTCAAGGTGTCTGTCACTTCTTGGCGGCTTCGGGCCATGACTTTCCCATTGGGCACCCGCACATCCGCATGATCCTCAAAGGAATCAGCCGCCTGGACTCTCCGCAACAACGGAAGTCACCCGTGTCGATCGAGATCCTAGAAGCCTGTTTCAACAGCCTGTCGATGACCGATCCCTTCGAGCAAGCATTGTGGGGGGGGGGTCGTGTGCTTGGCGTTCTTTTTCCTGATGCGACGGTCGGAGATCGTGGCAATTTCCGGCGGCTCTTTCAAGTGGTTTGCCGTCCGGGCGCAAGATATAGCAGTGGTGGATGTGGAAGGGCGGCCTACGCAGTGTCCATCTACTGCACACTCGGTATCTATACGCCTGGTCGGGTCGAAGACGAACCAAGGCGGCGCTCCTACTTCAAGAATGTTGTCACGATCTGGGCACCCATTCTTGTGCCCAGTGTTCGGCGCACTGGTTCTTCTTCAAGCTCGCCAGAATTTATCCGTCAACATCCCGGCCGCTGTGTACACGAACCGTCGCGGAATACCAGCCTGCATCGCGACTGCGGATGGCTGAGGCTATCAAGCGAGCGCCATTCACGACAGGCTCGGACCCATGTCGTTTCAGCTCGCATTCATTACGGGCTGGCGACGCAACTCACATGTACCGGTCGGGCACGGACGCTCTCACGATCCAGTTTCACGGCCGCTGGGTTTCCAACGCGTTCAAGACCTACACCAGACTGTGCAAGGAGTCGGTGGCCACACTTTCCGAGCGCATGGTCGCAGGCTCTCGGGGTGACTCGACGTTGCACTTGTGGGGGCTTACTGCATGACCTTCTTGGGGGCAACGCTCTCCTCGTCCCTTATCGGATTGAATTGATGGTCATTGCATAAGCTCCCATTAATGTAATTTCGTTTGACCCCTACCGCGCATGTGTGGAAAGGTGTAATTAATTGCTACAGGTCCGTGAGCAGCAACATTGCCATTGTGCAAGTTGGAACGTGAAAGATGCAAGCATGTTCAAAGAGCTGACCGTTTGCCGGTGCTCAAGTCGAGATCGAGACACTAATGCATACAGAGAGGAGGATCTCCCTAGATAGCACAGCGTTTTCTCGAGCAAGGTCCGTAATCACTGTCCAAACCAAAAGTAAAGAGTATCCCCAGATCCTGTTCATGTGTAGAAGCTGCAGCAAACACGAACGAGTACAACGTCCGCGATGCTGCTCCTGCGGGTTTCGACCCTCGTGCCTTCCTCACCCCCGGAAGTGAGTCGAGGCCGTGAAAAGTCCGCATAACTGCCCTTGACAGAGTAGAATTCTCTGGGACGAAAGCAGCAATTGTCAGCAAAGCGTTTTGAGGGGATGAATGGGTGGGGTCGATCTCAACGTGCCATCTTGTCGTTAAGCGTCGCCTTTCAGCTTCTGTTGCAAAGGGTCGAGCAAGGCCCGAGCCTTGGCTCAGTCTACTACGCGCCTCAGTCGCCATGCATGGCCAAGCGTTGCTTCCTCTGCTAGTCCAACTGCTGGCGCCCTCCTCATAACAAGCGCTTCTCATCAAGATCGGATCAATTTTTATTTCAACTGAGGACCAAATGATGAGCCGTTCGTCGTCGATAGTGGATAGATAACACAAAATATGTTCATTGCTCAGAAGTAATCAGACGGGTAGGGAACCCACATTCGTGAAAATATACGCAAGCGATGAAGACAACCAAAACAGAATCAGAGTCATAAGTGGAATCGCGTTGTAATTTCCTGGTGCACAAGCTTTCCCTTCTAAGCATGCAATACAATCAACGTAGGTGATAGATCAAGCCGTTTTCGGAAAAAAAGTTGTCTGTTGTGAGCATTGCCAATTTGCCATTTCTCCGGATTTTAATCCAGAATCCATCCCGCGATTGCAACGAGGTCAGAATACGTGCATAATGCATACCCTGCTGAATTCGGTGCCATCATTTTATGGAAACCTTTAAAATTATCAATACTATATATCCTTTCAAAGATAATCTCTGTACCTGAATGTTGACCCATCCAGAAAACAATAGCATTAACATCCTGTTGTAAATAGTAGCCGCAAATATCCTATATTGTCTGTGAGAAATAATTTATTCCCGAAACATTATTGATTATCTGTACTCGTGCAACATTTCAGATTTTATCTGCCTTCAAACAACATGCACCTCTAGGTGGTACGTGGTCAACGGAATGCTACATGTGCCAACGCCCACATAACCAGAATACGGAGACTACCATTGTAAAACTGGCCGTTGAACATACCGTGCAGATGCTGCGGCTGCGAAGCAGGTGCAGCAGATGCACCGCAAGTCATACAGTATATTTGCTGTTTTTTGCTTTAACTCTGGACTTAACTAGTTGTTCTTGCGCTCTTCTACCCCTGTGTTATGCCACAGTATGTTCTTAAAGACTTACTCTCCCCGCGCAGCCTTTGTTTTTTGCTTTACTATTTAGGCTAAACTTCAGGAAACGAAGTAATATTATACATGTCTAACAAATTGCCAACCTTTCAACAATGGAAGAACTCACAACAAACCAACAGCTTCAGATCACGCCTTTGGTGGTTAACGTAAAATCCAGAGCTGTTCCGTGCGAAGTCGCGGCTTTGTTTTTGTGGGAAACTCATTGAAGGCCGAAGTTGACACCACTTTTTCCGATTTGTTATGCTTCATGAACCAATTTCTCCAATGCCGACGAGCACTTCACGAATCCTTTGATCTGATCCTCCTTGCATGTCGTTACTTCTCCACGTCGAGCTTGAGGTGCGCCTTCTCCTTGCTGAGAGCTCACAGCTTTCATTTCCACTTGCCCACGCGAAGGTTCCTCACCCTTTGACGTTCGGGCTCGTGGCAGCGTGCAGTGTAGGCAGCGCCCCCTTCTCCGGACTCCGGGGCAGCGCCATAGCAACTATACGGAAGCCAACCACCAGAGCCAACTATCACGGTTGGTATCGACCTCTTTCTTCATGATCTCGGTGTCTCAGTAGCCAGACTGCGAGGCTGAGCGATAAGTTGGTGATCCCGGCGGCTTTGAGACGGCGAACGAGCTCCAGCATGAAGAGAAGGTTGTACAGCTTGGACACGCAGTACATTCAAATCTGCCCGTACTCCTTCTCGTTGTTAGCCATGATGTTGTCTTCGTCGAGGACGAGGCTCGCGTATCGATGCGGAAAGCTGCTAACAGTGACCACACACGACGAGGAGCTCTCCTCCAGCAGGTCGAAAAGCTGCGCTGTGAGCGCGAAGTGGCCCAGAATCTGGCAGCTGCAGCTCAAGGTCGTCGACCGTCTTGGTGTAGGCCTCCCACGATGCCAGCGTTGTTGATCAGCAGGTCCAGCCGAGGGTACGACTTGTTGAATGTCTCGCAGAAGCTGTGGACGCTGCTCAATTCGCTAGTACGAACTTTAGCGTCTGGGCTGGTGGCGATCATCGCTTGGATGTCGGCCTCAGCCTTGAGCCCACGCTCGCGGTTGCGGCAGGCCAGAATTATTGGGCTCCCTTACGAGCCAGCTCCAAGGCCCGACTGCCGTGACGATCACGACCTTGCCCTTCTGCGACGGGATTTCCAGTTGCTCGGCACTTGGGGCGGTGAAGACGTGCTCTTGCTGGCACTGCCGCCCATGGCTCTCGTTTCTCTCTTCTTGAAAGCAGATTGGAGACTGCCAAGGATCAACAGACCAACGGGGCACTAAGAAAAGGCTTAAGAAGATGACATTGATTCATTAGCCTCAGTAGATGTTCGTTCAAGGTCACGATACTCCATCAACGGCGTCTCTTACTTGGTGATGTCGAAGGACAGGTGCGTGAGTCGTTCACTCAGCGTCCACGGCTTCTCAGCGCCCGACTTGGACTTGCTCGCCTCGGACAGGTCTTCACGCACGGGGTATCCGAACGTCTTGAGGTGTTTGGGTCCGAAGAAGTCTCCTCCTTCCACTTCGCTCCCCGTCGCAACGTACAGAGTGGGCAAGGCGCCCATGGGGCAGCTCTGGCGCGGAGACCAGTCCGTGACCTTGTAGACCAGCCACCACAGCCAGCCGTCCGCATTGGCCGCCGACGCCGTGGCCAGACTCGTGGCCGTGATGCCCGGATGGCACGCCACCGACGTGACGCCCTCAACGCCCGCAGCCTGGAGGCGACGAGCCAACTCCTTGGTGAAGAGGATGTTGCTCAGCTTTGTGACGCCGTAGTTGTCCATCTCGCGGTACTTGTCGCCGCTCGTGACCATGATGTCGTCCTCGTTCCACGTCGGCGCCGAGCGGTGCATCATGCTGCTCACGTTCACGACGCGGGATGGCGCGCTCTGCTTTAACAGCGGGAAGAGCTGCGCCGTGAGCGCGAAGTGGCCCAAGTGGTTGGTGGCGAATTGGCGCTCGTAGCCGTCGGCCGAGAGACCGTAGGCGCCGCCCATGATGCCGGCGTTGTTGATGAGCAGATCCAGTCGGTCGTGGCTCTTGTTGAAGTCGGCTGAGAACTTGGTGACGCTGTTGAGGTCGCCCAGGTCAAGCCTGACGAACTCCACTTTGCCGGCCTCGGGGGTGGCGGCCAGAGCTTCACGGAGTTTGGTCTCGGATTCTTTGCAGCGTTCCTCATTGCGGCAGGCGAGTACCACGTGCGCTCCCTTGCGAGCGAGCTCCAGAGCCGTCTCGTAGCCGATACCCGAGTTGGCGCCCGTGACGACGGCCACTTTGCCCTTCTGCGATGGCATCTGCGAGGTGTCCCATTTGTCGGGCACGGGAAGGCGAGAGCTCAAGACGGACATGTTCGGAGAAGGTCTGTATGTCCTGCAGCGCGAATCGTCGAATGACCTTTGTTGCTGTTTCAGTTGCGGCAGGAGAAATCCTGTGTAAAACGTACGAAATCCCATTCGAAGCACACTTTCATAATGAGTTATTCTCTTTCTTATATTCTCTCTTGAACGTTACGTTTCCGTTGATGCTTCTGAAGATGTATCAGAAGATAGAACTGCTTGCACGTACGAACTGCAGCATCCAACTGGTAAAAGACCGCACCAATTCCTTTCGGAGATGCACGATGACTGAATAGACTAAACATTATAGCAATGTGAAAACCCGTCGCGGTGCACATGCTACATCCTTCGCTCAAGAAGCAATGCAAATGAACCCCACCAACATCAAACTGGCCGCTGCGCCTGCCCTGCTGAAGCAACTGCCGACATGTTACGCGAATGTTGACCCAGATTACGCTTAGCAGTACCGTGGAATTAATCTTGGGTGGGCTGTCTACAGCCTCTAACGAGGTGCTCCCAGTATAAGACAACTTGGCACTTGGCACTGCCAGTGAGCGGCAGACAACAGATGTCATTTGTGTCATTCGTAAATGTCATTTGTGTCATTTGTTCTGTCTGCCGCTCACTGGCAGTGCCAAGTGCCAAGTTGTCAGTCGCGATGGTCCAATGAAGAACGCGAAGTGAATATCTCGTAACTGGAGATATATGGTCGCTGTGACGACACCAAAGCTCTTTATGGAGATGAATTTCCGTAAAAATCTGCGAATGGAAGAAATAAGTTATAGGCAACTAAGCAAAACTGCCAAAAATCAATTATTGGCGGGGAAATATTGTACTGGCGTTCCAATACAAAATTATTTCGGAAGGCCTGCCACCAAAGGTTACAAACGCCTTAGAAAACGTTTGTAATTGTTTTAGAGGATGGACTTATTGTCCTTTTCATTTAATTTGCCGACACGAAAATCGGACTTCAAGTCCAATTTTCGTTTCTTAAAACCGAGGTTAGTGCTAGTTAAAAACTGAAAGAGGAAGGGTAAAAGAGACTAAGTATAGATTTTACTCTACCTCGCATTCGATCCTAAGGTCCGATTTCATACCAAAGCATAGTTTCAACTCCTCTATTGGGGGCTTTGCATGAAAAGTGCTAGCCATTTTACCCCGAAAAGCATGGTTGAATCGTTGGAAGACATGCCCATATTTTATGCTGAACCCCTAGCCTTCGACCAAAAGCGATACTTTGGAGCCCTGATTCGCCAAAACGAGTGAAAGGCACAATACCTTTCATACCTCAAAACCTTTGTCCAGCCTATACCCTGAATATACTGAAACCCAAAGTTGGAAAAAATGTCCGTATTGATAACGATAACGACGCCAAATGTTAGAAACAAAGTCGCGCGCTACACGAAGAAGCTCTGAGAATTGGATTTATTTAGATGTAGGAAGTTTATCTTGTTTACACTTTCGTGCATTGGCAGCAGTCACCGTCTTGCTCAAGACGTCGAAGGCGGTGCGTTTCAGTTAGTGCAGCTCGCTAAGAACGGAGTTTCAGCGGATCGCTGCAGCAGAGAAAGGACTAAGTAAGGCAGGACTGACACTTCAGCAAATGTATTTGTCGTGCGGTAGCCTTGTAGCCTTGAGCCTGTTATCTCACTGCATTGGTATCTTGTGATCCTACCAACTCTATCTTCACTATAAGTCCCTCCGACTCGTTACAGACAGCGACGTCATTAAACGGAGGATGGAAGAGCACACTGGGGTGTCACGACTGGCTTCTGGCCCAAACAGTGCAGCGTCGATCCAAGCAAGCACAACGAATTGACAAGCATCCTGGACATTGCTTGCACTTGTCAACGAACTTGAGGGCGTTTACTAAGTTTATGTTTTTCCGGAGTTAACGAGACCGCTCTCGTTTATTATTTTTTAAATATTAAAATAAAAGAAAACACCACTCCTCGGGCGGAGCCAGAGCCACCTTCATGCAACATGCAAGCTTGATATATTTCGCACTTCCGGTGATGGGTTGACGACACAGGCAACATGCATGTAATTTATCAGTTTCTTCAGGTATTATTTCATGCAGTGCTAACGGTACTTGTCACTCTTGGCTTAAGTATTGTACCTTTCGCAATTGGTATATTGCCGATATATAGCTTACCGGATTTTCAATTGTTGGAAAATCACACCTCCACTGGCATCGTGTCTTAGCTCTGAAAATAAATTTCAGAGAACTAGATCGTCTGCGACTTAGACTGGGAACACGCAGTTTTTTGTTGTTGTTGTTGTTACTGCTGAAGCAACGGCAGAAATGTTACTCGAATGTTGACCCAGGTTACTCTTACGCAGGATCTTTGAATTAATCCTCTAACGAGGTGTTCCCACTATAAATAATGTCATTTCAAATAGAGTTTTTTTTAACTAATTTCCAATCTAGAGAATGCGGCTGACTTAAAGTGTGTAAGCCATTTCGACAACTAGAGATACGTTTTTAAAACCCAGCTATTGCAACACTCCCTTCATATTTATAATTTATTGTTGACCACACACCGCTGCCATACATTATCAAAACTAAATTCTGAAATGAGTTTTTGCAATGCCCTGGGGCTGAGGTAGCCTTCATCGACGCTTTCAGGGAGTACAACACATAGCATACTTTGAGTCAACCAATAATTATAATAAACACACCGCAAAGCCGCTGAATCCGCTTGCCTTCAAAGCAAGCATCAGCATACAGGGGGCTTCGAAATGGTTCACACAACGCACAGATGATCTGAAAACTAATGACGCGTTAGGAGGCTATCTTCGCTTGCCTCTCGTCTAAAAACGGAACGTACTCGCTGCCTGTGTGCCCGGCAAACTATTTTTTGGCGAGCCTACTAGCAGGATCAAAAGCCTACTATTAATAGTCGGCTTATTGGGGGATAGAGGTTAACGGCGCTACTAAACCATCGTTGAGACCAACCGGTGGAGATGCTCTTATGCTATTTTCTCGTGAACAGGATTATGTAATGAACAGGATTATGTAATCCGATCCGATTTGGCTTACGCTCATAATAATCGGGATCCCGATTACTTGACGTTCATTCCTCCAGGAACTGCCAAGACGTCCGTTGCCGCCACGTCCGTTGCCGCTCATTCCTCGATCACCTTCCAAGAAGACGCGAAGAGTTTAACCATGGGCAACCGCAGCAGTGTCAGCTCCGCCACCCGCCCGCAGGTGCCTGCTAACTGGACGGCAGCACAGATCGCCTCGCAAAAGGGCAAGACGGTGATCATCACGGGCGCCAACTCGGGCATCGGCTACGAAACGGCATTGGAGTTGGCTCGGAAGGGAGCCAACGTCGTGCTGGCCTGTCGCAATGAAGGTCGAGGCAAGGAAGCAGAGACCAAACTCCGCGAAGCTCTGGCCTCAACGCCTGACGCTGGCAATGTGGAGTTCAGGATGCTGGACGTGAGCGACTTGGGCAGCGTGCACAAGTTCGCGGACGAGTTCAAGGCGACGCACGAGCGTCTGGATCTACTAATCAACAACGCCGGTATCATGGCGTTGCCGTACGCCAAGACTGTGGACGGCTACGAGCGTCAATTCGCCACCAACCACTTGGGCCACTTCGCCTTGACGGCGCAGTTGTTCCCGCTCTTGAAGCAGAGCACGCCGTCTCGTGTCGTGAACTTGAGCAGCTTGCTTCATTCGGGTGCCAGACTGGAGAGGTTCACTTCTGGCAACGGCATCATGCGCACGGATGGCAAAGGCTACAGCCCGTCAGAAGTCTACTCGGAGTCCAAGCTCTGCAACCTCCTCTTCACGTTCGAGTTGGACCGACGCATTCGTGCGCAGAACGTGGTGGGCGTGACTGCTGCGGTTTGCCACCCGGGCATAACGTCTACCAATTTAATGGCTGCGCCTGCTTCGGAAGGAGGTTGGTTCAGTCGCCTCTTCTGGCGCATTGGTGCCGTCCTACCACTGCTCCAAGATGCGCCGACCGGCGCTCTGCCCACGCTGTATGCGGCTACCGGACCTGACGTCGAGGGTAAAGACTACTATGGGCCTGGAAACTACTTTGAGATCAGGGGCACGCCCAAGCGCGTCGAGGCCAAGGCCAGTGCGCACGACGAGACTGCGCAGCGGAACCTGTGGGAGGAGAGCGAACGACTGGCCAGGGTCAAGTTCGACGTCGAGGCGTAGTCGTCGTTTATTTGAAGTGTGGACAGGAGGGCACTTCGCTATAGTTTGCAACAAGAAGATTGGCACAAGAACGTTTTGCATTTTGCATTGGAAACATGTAACCTGCATGTATTGTCTAAAACAGATGAAAAGCATCGAGCTTTGTCTTTTTGTCTATTTCCCGCAATGAAGTTGAAAATGTCGCCATCTTGGCAAATGTAGTCCTTGCCTTCCGAGCGCAGCAGGTTCTTCTCCTTGGCAGCGCGCATACTGCCTGACTTGACAAAGTCATCGCACCCGACGGCCTCAGCACGGATGAGCAACTTCTCAAAGTCGGAGTGGTTAGCAGTGGGCTCCACAAGAAGAGCGAGGCCAGCTTCAACCGAGGACGAGATCATGGTCAACAGCGAGGACAAGTTCGGCCAGGTGCAGACGTACGGGAGACCAAACTCGGCAACATTTTGTTCGCGGTGGAGCTGGATCGACGACTCAAAGCCACGGGTATCGGCGGTGGCTTGTCACCCCGGGTACGTGGCCACCAACTTGGGGTCCAACATGGCAGCGAACAACAACAACTGGATCTACTGGCCACTCATCAAGATCGTGACGCTGCTGCCTGGCGGTAAGAGCCGCGAGATGGGAGCGACGCCGATGCTGTATGCTGCTACGGGAAAGGAGGTGGTTGGAGGGGACTACATCGGACCGAAGGACAGGACCACTGACTTTCCGGCGCGCCACGAGCCGGCGGAACTTTGCACATCGCAGTCGGCAGCGAAGAAGTTATGGGCGTTTAGCGAGAAGCTGGCGAACGTGACGTTTGATGTTGTGGAGGTGAAATATAAATATTGACCTCATGATTGCCGTTGACAAAGTACAGTAGTAGAATCCCCTTGCACGAAAGCAGCAAATGTCACCAAAGGGTTCATAGGGAGTGGACGGGTGGGGCCGATCTCAACGTGCCATCTTGTCGTAAAGCGTCGTCTTCTAGCTTCTCTTGCAAACCGTCGAGCATGGCCCAAGCATTGTTCGGTCTTCTACGCTGGATGATCAAGCGTTGTTCCCCTGCGTAACAAGTGCGTCTCATCAAGATCGGATCAATTCAACTGAGGACCAAATGATGAGCCGTTTAGATCGATAGCACAAAATATTTATGCATTACGCAGAAGTACTAGGTTTCACTAGGACAGATAGCACCAACCTATCCGGATTCATACATGTACATGTACTATCCACATGGAACCCACATTGTTGAAAATATAGCAATGAAGACAATCAAAACAGGGTATTAGAGCCATAGGTGGAATCGCATTTGGTCGCGTCGTAGTTTCCTAGAAAAGTGAAGGAAAACGATCCCTTCCACCGCATATCGCCAAGTTTCTGCCCTAGCTTGAGCCCCACGTCTTCTTCGGCCACGGCGCGTGTGGATTGGCACGGCGAAACTTTTTGTCATTCTACAATGACCATGCTTCTCGCTGTATACTTTCAAAGCTGGCACGATCTGCTCCTTCCACACGAAGGTGCGAACATCCCAAACGAAGCCCGCGCGCCGGGCTACCGCGGACCTCAGCATTGTCGAAGACCAATTGTGACTAATTGAGGTAAACGTTTTTTATTTAGGAATAGTCTATATTTTGAGGAGAAATACAAAATCGAACAAAGCTAGGCTAATTTCTCGCTGGCACTGTGACTCATTCTGGCAGTGGTATTGCGAGTTCTACTCGAACTTTCCGAGCACGATTGATCCAATCAATCAAGCGAGATCGCCCAGCGAATGGACCGAAAAACTGGGAAGCACTTGGCCTCACTATTGACCCTATCAAGTACGAACGCGGACTTCGAAGCGTCGTTTTCGGACCATATGTTTTGCTTTGGTCGATTGCCTTTTGGGTTTTGTATTGTCAATTGCGGCCAAATTTACCGACTTCGGGTGGTTCAACAGCTGTCGCTATATCGCTCCGATACAAATCCAAGTCATTAGTGGAATCGCCCCAAGCACTGCCAAAGCGGAAAATAACTGGTGTAGTTTGTCGTGCTAGTGTAGGTCGTACTTAATGAGACATTATACAGATTGTACACGCTTGGCGATTTGGTGGCGGTTTCCTCGGTCGATTGAACCAACCGCGCTCGGAAACTTCGGCTAGAACTCACAATATGTGGTGGCTCAGAACACGCTAGCAAACTGACCAGGATCCGCAAATTTGGACGGAATTGGCAATATTACGACTTTTTCTCGTGTGGAAGCAACGAATTGATCTTTAGGATACTTATCGAGTGTCAGCTTCTTACTGAACGCCCACAACTTCCTCGCAGAGCTCGGACGGAATCTCACGAACCGGGTATCCCCAGAGTCCCAAGTGTTTGGGGCCGAAGAAGTCAACCCCGTCCATATCAGTTCCGACGGCAGCATATAGAGTGGGGAGAGCCCCCATGGCGGAGCTCTGGCTTGGCGCATACGCCTCCAACGAGTAGAGCAGCCACCACAGCCAATTGCTGCTGGCGCAAGCCGTTTTGGGACGTAAGCCCATTGACTTACAGCCCCGGTTGGCAAACAAAAGCAGTCACGCTTTCCACTCCGCTTGCTCCCATGCTGTCACAACGAAGGGTGGAGCTCAATGCGAAAGAGCTCTACCTAAGTTGCGAGTTGGTAGCACTTGCGAGGAAGCAGGCGTTATACCACTAAGATGACGAGTTGATGTTGTACTTGTATGTCTTGCACTTCCTAAAGCTGGACTTGTTGCCCTTGTTGTTCTTGCTCTAACAACATGTTTGTCAAGGAACTGCATGTGTCACGGGCTCACATTGAGCGAGCACCAGCAACAACAAGCAAGCAGCACCAAGGTGCCAGGGGTTTCACCAACGGGTTGAACCCGAGGCAATGGCAAGTTTCCACAGATTAGTGCTAGCCAATGTCAAGCGTGCATGTTAGTTTGATGAAGACTTAGTATAGGATTCAGTAAGGCGTGAGAGATGGAAGAGTTGAAGTGCTGGCAAGCACGATGGCTCGGTTTCTCTCTCATTCCAGAATCCACAGCCTAGGACTCAAGTGAGCTTTCGGTTGTGTGCTGCTTTGGCCAAGCAGCTTCTGTGTGGCTCTCCACGACCTCGCAACAAGTGAGCGAGAGGTCTCGCAAGTACAGCACACAGCTTGGTGAGTCCGTAGCGCTGCATCGGGACTGGTTGCTTGTGCTCGCCCGCATGATCTCGGCTTCATCGAGTGCGAATCGACCATGAAGCTTTGTTGGACGAACTTGATGAAGCCGTCGACACTCGCGTGAATACCATCAATTGTCGACGAGATCTACGAGCTTTTTTCTCCAGTTTGCGCGCAAGTTTCGGGGCATGCAAGACTCCTCGCTTTCGTGGTAAGGATTTTTCCAACAACTTCAGCTTTTGTATACGAGGTGAGATGAACAGCAGGCTTTCCGCGTCCATTTCCGAGTTCAACGCCTACTTTCCCCGGGCGAAAATCATCACTGATTCAGCTCACCTTTTTAAGTAGCAGCAGAAGGCCCGTTATGGTGGCTGCAGTAACTCCCATCATAAGCAGAAGCTCGAGAACCAGCTCGAGTCTCAATGGATCATCCATTACCACGTGACGGCTGACCACTCTACCCGGCCATATGCGGAGAGATTTTCGTCGTTGGAAATTACGAACAGGGTCAGATTCTGGAATGAACGTTCCAATCGATGCCAGCGCCAAATGGATGTTCACCTGCGTGTTGACGTGGCTCTTTTGGTTAGCCTTGATGAGATCCATTGCACTTCTCGACTGTAGGGAGGGGGGCCTACGTATGTCTGGATGAGCGAAGCATGAAAATGCCATTTTTTTTCGTTGAATGTTTTAAAGCCCTCTGTCTCTTACGCCAGGGATATCTCGAGTCTGCCGGACGACGGCTTACTTGTCCACGTCAAACTTGAGATGCGTCATCTGCTCGCTGAAGGCCCAGAGTTTCGCAGCAGCCGTCTCCGACCTGCTCACACTCGCAGGCTCCTCACGGACCGGATGCCCATAGAGCTCGAGATGCTTGGGTCCGAAGTAGTCGCCTCCCTTGACACCTTCAGCCGTGGCAGCGTACAACGCCGAGAGTGCGCCTTTCGGAGCACTTTGGATGGGAAACATCCCCGAGCTGCGGAACATCAGCCACCAGAACCAACCACGGCTCATCGCAGCAGACTTGTTGAAAATCTTGGTGGCACAGTAGCCCGGATGAGCTGCTGCGGCGGTCACATTCTCGATGCCAGCAGCTTTCAGGCGACGATCGAGCTCCAACGTAAAGATCAAAAGACACAGCTTCGACACGGAGTAGGAGCCGAGCTGTCCGTGTTCTTTCTCGCTCTTGGCCATGAGGTTGTCTTCGTTGAAGACCAAGGTCCCGTACCAGTGCAGGAAGCTGCTCACCGACACGACTCGCGACGGTGGGCTGTTCTTCAGTAGGTCAAAAAGCTGCGCTGTTAGCGCAAAGTGACTGAAATAATTGGTAGCAACCACGGACTCATAGCCGTCGACAGTCAGCTCAGAAGACCAAGCGAGTGTTCGGGCCATGATCGACGCTTTGACGCTTTCCAAGTGAGGTTGGAAGACGATACCCTACGAGACGATAAACACCTAAGACTCTTTTGCTGCCAATTCTGCTTTTGAGCTTCGGGATTCTGCTCCGTCGACGGCAAGTGCGCGGACTCTATACGATCTCGACTCGTTTTGGAACGAGTCACCAGGTTTAAAAACCGCGAAGCAGCATCACGGACGTTGTCAGCGTTCATATCTGATGCAACTTCTTCACGTGAAAAGGGTCTGGTGATAATGTACTCGTGTGGACTGAGCCGGGCATAGATGGACCTGCATTGATTTTTCTTATATCGTACCCTGAAGTGGACAAGCTTTCCCTTCTAAAGCGTACACCTCGATCAACGCAAATGATGAGCGTTGCGAGCCACGATCAAGCCCAGATGAACTCCCCACAGCTTCTCAGGCCACGGATCTTCCGACGGGATGACGAAGTCCTCTGGAATGTCTTGGGTTCCGGCTACAGTCGCGTACAGGTCTACCAACTGAGTCACTCGCTGTTCAAATGCACCAGTAGAGAGTCTCATGTTGAAATCCAACGTATCCAGCCACTCGGCATCGCGCCCGAAGTGAGCGAAAAAGGTTCCCTTGCGCCGCATATCGCCAAGCTTCATGCCAAGCTTCAGTCCCCACGTCTTCGTCGGCCACGGCGCGTGTGATGGCACGACGAAACTTTTTGTAATTCTACAATGACCATGCTTCTCGACGTATACTTTCAATGCTGGCACGATCTGCTCCTTCCACACGAATGTACTGACATCCCAAACGAAGCCAAGCGAGTCGAGGATATCCCGATCGCGTGTAGACTGCATTCCATACGACTTACCGAAGCGAATACCTGATGCAATCGTACCAAGTTTCATCCCCCACGCCTTCTCCGGCCACGGAAGCTCCGACGGCACAACAAAAGACCTGCGTACGATGCAATCGCCAAACTCTTGGCGGTGCATCGCTATCGCCGGCAGAACGCGCTCTTTCCAGTCACGCTCAGCGACGGCCATGAAGCAAAAGTCCATCTTCTGAAGCTCCTTCTTCGATGCAGCGACTTGTTCTGCGTACGTGTCCTTGTTGCGGACATCCTGGACACAATTTCCCAGGTTCCAGCCCCAACTCGCTTTGGGCCACGTCTCGTCCCCTCTCGGGACCACAAACTTAAATGGGACGTCCACGTGGCTGTTCGCCGCGTAGTACCGGCGCAGAGCAGGCATAATGACCTCGCTCCATTGGTATCGATGGACGTCTCGCACAAACCCGAGCTTCTCTAGCTCGTTGAGGAGTTCGGCTGGCACCTTCCTGCCTTCGCCCCTCTGAAGTTGCGTCCTCAAATAGTACACCCCCTGCCCGAGTCGGTAGCCCCACGCAAGCTTGGGCCAGCGATCGTCATGTCTTGGCACGACGAAAACGTATGGAACCAGCGTGTCCCCCTCGAGCGTCTTGTACGTCTGCAAGGCCTGCAGGATCTTGTCTTGATACGCTGTCAACCTTTTGTCGGCGCCTTGCCTGCCACGACTGTCGTCCCCTGTCGCTGCACTGAAGCATCGAAGAGCGAGTGCGGCTCGACGTCCAGACGACGCTAGCAGCGGAGACTTGATGCACCGGGCTAATGAGGGCCACAGCATCGTCGACACGATTGTGACCAATTGTGAAATTGGGAATTGCACAATTTACAATTTCACAATTCATTGTGCTACCAATCTGACGGTACCAAATTTGCGTCATTATAGTCCCTCCATCTTTGTCAGAGGTACCTCGAGATGGAATTGGACGCAGGACTACGTTAAGCTCATGAAGCTAACCTTGGTGGTGGCTTGCGAAGCAGCGAAGACGACTCGACTCGATGGAGGCTGTGGTGAGATGAAAAATGCACGTGAGTCTTCACGGGTCGTCAATGTAAGTACAAGAGGCCAATGTCAGTAGTGGGCACCACAACAAGGCAAGGCCGGCTTCAACCGAGGACGAGACCATGGTCAACAGCGAGGACAAGTTCGGCCAGGTGCAGACGTACGGGAGACCAAACTCGGCAACATTTTGTTCGCGGTGGAGCTGGATCGACGACTCAAAGCCACGGGTATCGGCGGTGGCTTGTCACCCCGGGTACGTGGCCATCAACTTGGGGTCCAACATGGCAGCGAACAACTACAACGGGATATACTGGCTACACATCAAGATTATGACGCTGCTGCCTGGAGTTACGCCTCGGGGGCATACCTCCAGGCAGCAGCGTCATAATCTGATGGGAGCGACGCCGACGTTGTATCTTCTACGGGATGGAGGTGGTTGGAGGGGACTACATCGGACCGAACGACACCAACAATGGCTTTCCGGCGCGCCACGAGCCGGCGGAACTTTGCATTTCGGAGTCGGCAGCTAAGAAGTTGTGGGTGTTTAGCGAGAAGCTGCGAACGTGACGTTTGTTGAGGAGAAATAAGGAAGAGAACTGTGTGGAACCTCTTGGCATTTTTGCATGTGGTGGAGGGGAATATGGATATTGAGCTTGAACGAGGGATTTTTGACGACAAAGCTATCATGTTGGGACGGCAGTCGTTGACGAGTGGGAGGAAAACAAAAGCATTACGACAGAAAACTCACTCGACACAGTGGCGAGCGTGTATGTTGCGGTGTATTCCATAGCGCAGCGAGGGAATTGTGTTTTCCACTTCAAGCGGTACGTTAGTACGTACCGGTTCCATATACTCCAACCCGGTTCCGGCCGCTGGCTGAGGCCACCCGATGAACGCGTGGCGTTCTCCCTCACTTTGAAGAATCGAGAACGCCACGCAGCAAGAAAAGAAGGGGGTTTAACCTCCCCAAGAGACCATGATCACCCGCGGAGTTTCTGACCCGGCCAGCGCGCCCAACTCGCCCTCATCCAGGGCAGCCGCTGCCCCCTCGGATAGCGAGGCCTCTGCTGCACCGACCGCGGCGGCCGTCTTCGTCGACGTCACCGGAGGAGACGAGTTGTGGACGACCACTTCCGCGAGGCACACGCCGGAGCCGACGCCTCTGGCCCCAAGCAAGCGTCCGCCAGCCAAGACGGCCATCGCTGTGGCTGTCCCTGAGAAGGGCAAGGGCAAGAAGCGGCTCACGCGGCGCCCTGCCGCCGGCTCTGCGGCCTCGAAGAAAGGGTCGACCGGTGGCGGCCATGACTCGGACTCAAGCCTCGAAGACAAGCCGGCGCCGCCGCCGGTGAAGAAGCCCAGGAAGACTCCGACGGCGGCCAAGGCACCTGCGGCAAAGGGCACGTCAGCGAAGGTCCCAGATCTGGCGAAGACCGTCACAAGCGGCACGAACCAGCCACCAGCGAGGGCGTCAAGGTCGGACGGCGGGTTCGACCTCGACTCGTTTATGGCGTCGTTTAAGCCAGGGCTCGGCAGTGGTGCCATTGCGCCCCCGGTCGTCACGACGGCAGCAACAAGCCAGACGCGGAAGGAACAGCGTGTTCCGAGCGGCGGCGAGATGGCTGCCCAAATGCGCGAGCTTCTGCTGGAGGTCCAGCAGCTCCGCACGATGGTCGCGTCACAGACAACCATTCAAGTGCCAGCATCTGTCACTCTCCCTGATGCGCCTGCAAGGCTGACGCGGATTGAGCCGAACGCTACGGGCGAGTTACCTGACGTCGGCAAGTTTCCCGGAAGGCGCGAAGAAAGACCAAGGGCGAAAACAATCCTCCACAGGCGCACCTGCTGGCAGCCAGCCGGATGTTCCGGTCCTTCGGAACTGAAGCAGGTACGGCCCTAGCCCGATGTCGTTTGTGCTTGTTATGCGAGAGCTGCCATCGGTCAAGTTCCAAGTCAACCCAGCCGTGCTCATGGCTATCTTCAGCGGGCTCAGGGGTCTCGCGGCCTGACGATCATGAACTTCAAGGAGGCATCGGAGATGACGGCACTGGAGGACGGCTCTACGAACGCCAACTTCTCCAGCGACTTCAGTCCATCGGCGTCTCTGCCGCCAGCAACGACTCGATGTAGCTCGTACGAGGACATACTCGATGCTTCGTCGCGCGAGCGGAAATTTTGTCACGGAGCCGGCTCTTCCGCTCTTCATCCGACCTCTCCAGACGCTGAGACACCGTTTTTATCAGTACAGCGGTGACACCCTGCTGGAAATGCCGCGGTGCCCACTGGCTTATTGACCTTACGGTCCGGTACGGCCATACAGCCACCACCGGCTATACAGCCTCCATTGACTATACAGTCTGGGTCGATCATACAGTCATCCGGCGGCCATACAGCCACCACCGGCTATACAGCCGGCACAAATATTACCTCCACCAGACAGGGAACCCTCGCCACATCAGCCGGGTCAGGTTGCTCTCGTGAATCCTGAGGAAGCGACTGGTGATGCGCCTTCAGGGCCGGCCGGTGTGTTACCCCCGGTGAGCTTCGTGCCAAACCGCCAGCCTACCGGTAGCAAGACGATGGAGCACGGCAGCCCTGCTCCTAGTGCGAGCCCACGCCATGTTGTCAGCATGTCGACGGCAGCAAAGTGGCATGCGAACGCGCGCGCGCGAAGCGATCTAGTGCGTCAGATCGGCCGTGCAACGTTGGCACAAGCCATATCAAAGAGGGGAATCAATCGTGCTCGGAAAGTTCGAGAAGAACTCGCAATAATATTTGTTCTAGTAAGCTCAAAACGTGTCGTACATAATCCAAATATTAGAGGTCATTATAAAACAGATGCAACTCTCTACTCTTGTTTCTATATAGTTTCTAGCATTTCTTTACCGTTTCTATATCGTTTCCTTTTCTAACGTAGTATGTACAGTACCGTAATATCGCTCTGAATTCGCCATGTTCAAAATGGGCGGTTCCTGAAAACTCAATTTGTGTGTACCAAACATCGTGTAAAAATAGGACCGGGAATTTGATCGTATCAGAATTTTGAGTCCTGAAAACGCATTTCGCTCCGTTCGAGGCAAAATCCAACACTCCCGCAGATCACAATGGCCTCCGCAGTTGTCGTGCTTCTTGCAGCTATTCAGCGTCGCCAAGTTTCTCGTCGCAAGCAGTCGCTTCGATCAAGGCCGAACAGACGCCAACGCCGCCAGCGAGACCGCCGAGTAGTTCGTGCGGCACTTCAATGGCCCAGCATGTTTGGCTTCACGACGCTCTTCGGTTCTGGTGACGACCAGTCCCTCATCACGTTGACTGGCCTGGATCACCGGAGTTTTCGCTATCTTTTGGGCTTCTTCGAGCAGCTCTACATCGCCTATACACCCTACGGACCATCCGGTTGCGCCGTTCGTCGGGTCCGTGATCCAAACCGCGGGCGCACACGCCTGCTTAATGCAACCCAGTGTCTGGCTCTGGTGCTAGCGTGGACTCGTACTCGAGGTGGCGATTTCTCGCTGTGCATCATCTTCGGAGTCACAGCAAGTGTGTGCTCTCTATTCATTCGTTTCGGGCGAAGAATCTCGTTCGCGTGCTTTCCAAGAATGCACACGCTGCCGTTAAAATGCCGGACTTTGCTGCTGTACAAGCCTACCAGCGTGCAATTCATCGTCGGCACTCCCGACGATGATGTATTCGCTGTTGCAGATGGTCTTAAACTGTACCTGCAACAGAGCGGAAATTGCATCATTCAGAACATTTTCTACAATGGTTGGAAGCACGACCACTACATTGGTAACGTACTTGTGTTTGTTCCTGACGGAACCATTGTGGCGTGCGCGTTGAATGCGCCTGGGTCTCTGCACGACTCTCAAATATCTGAGTGGGGAGGGATCTATCAGAAGCTACAAGCTGCCTTCGAGTTATTCGGTGCACGGTGTGTGGTGGACTCTGCGTTTCCTGCTGGAGATTACCCATTTCTTATCAAGTCCAGTCAAGACTATTTGGGTGCTGCATCAACTGCTTCGGATGTGGAAGTACTACGCCAATCAACATCAGCGTGACAAGCAGCGGAATGGGGAATGTGAGCTTTCCAAAACTCTTTCCCCAGACTTAAAGACCGTATGGAATACGAGGAACGTGGTGAACGACAGCTCATCCTAGATTCATGCGTACTACTTTTTTAACTTAAGAGCAAGACTGGTAGGTATTAATCAGTTGCGATCTGTTTCCATGCCGCGCTTGGAGCAGAATGTACTAGCCCTGTGGCAGACTACACCTTTGCCGGTCCAAAGTGGTGCTAGTCCAGAGCAATGTGGTAAAGTAAAACAAAAATCACCATAAATTTCATGTTACTTAACCAATTTGTGTACGATACTTCAAACGGAGACCAAACCGGCTTTTGCGGAGGCCAAACCGGTGGCCACGAAGTACGCTGTGCATTGCATTCAATGCCCTCACGGCTCTCACTTCTTGACCTTCTCGCTCCTGTGAAACCAGCCTCCTGCACACCATGCCTACGCCGCCTCACCCGCCAGTAGCTCGAGCACGCGTCCTCGAAAGCTACCGAGCGGGAGGGGAGTGAATGCTCGTTGCGGCGCACAACGGCATCGCATCGACTTCGGCCCGTCGGATCGTGACAAGTGGCCGCGAGGAACCTCTGCCCCGTGGCGGCTTTCGGAGTGCGTGCGTGAAGTGCACGCCGGAGATTGTTGCTGCCCTCGAGGGGTACTTAGACGACAACTGCACCTACACGCTACAGGCGATGAAGGACATGGTGGCGTACGACTTTGGCGTGGACATCAGCACTTCAACCATTTCGGACAAGCTCATCGGTATGCTATACACGGTAAAACAGGTACATGAACATGAATCTCTGCTACATATATATGTATATACATGAGTACTGACCGCTCATATTATTTGATGTTGGTTCGAGTGGAACCAATGACGTGTAACAACGACCAGAATAAGACAAAACGCATGGAGTTCGCTAAGCAACTACGTTCTCACATGACGGCTGGAGACTTTATCGTATACTACGATGAAACCAACTTCAATGTTTACTGCAAGCGCACCCAAGGCCGAGCGAAGATCGGCAAGCGAGCGACAGTTGTGTTGCCACCGTCCAAAGGCGCCAACCCCCAAGTACAGTGTGCTGTCTCGACTGAGGTTGGATTGGTCCACTACCAACTCGAACGCGGCAGCATACGGATGGATGTCAATGCTGCGTTCATCGACGCTATTTACGAGAAGGTGAAGGCCTCTCCTACATACCAAGAACACTTCCGCGGCAATAAGGTGGTCGTCGTGCTCGACAACGCCCCAGCCCATAGCCAAACGGACGATCGTGTTGTCGAGCACGACGACCTCGAACTGCTCCGCCTGGGGCCCTATTCGCCTATGTGCAACCCCATTGAGGGTTGCTTCAGCGTACTCAAGGCACGTATTAAGGCCGATCTCGCTTTGTCACGTGAGGAGCTGGTGGCGAGTCGTCCTCGGTCAGATTGCGGAAGGGCGTATGCAGATTCTCTAGCGTGCTGCCAAGGGCAACATCAGGTGCATGGACCTCCGTCTCGTGAACAAGATGGCCTTGCACTGCCAGCATGCTGTAGCGGCTGCTGAGCGCATGGAGGACATGCAGTACGGGACTTGAGTTTCTCCTTCCCGGTATTTCATCGCATTGCTCTGTGATAAAAATAAAATTCCAAGTTTTGTTTTTTCTAATTAGTCACATTTCTAAAAAAATCGCATTGCTCTGGACTAGCACCACTTTGGACCGGCGAAGGTGTAGTTAGCTACTCTCTTTATTGGTTTGAGTAACCTTGGTTAATCCTACCGAAGCAGTTCCCAGTAACTCAAATAGACGATTGCTTCTTTCTCGAGCATCCGCGCGGTCTTGCTCACGCTGGCGCCGATCTTCCTCACGCTGGCGACGATCTTCCTCACGCCAACGCTGTTGCTGCTCACGGTCATACTCCCTCTGGCGTTGCTCTTGCAGCATCATTAGTCGGGCCAGAGAAAGAAGATCATCGTCATCATTTCCGTGAGGCTCGTCGTCTTGCGTTCGACGGGGGAGCACCAGTGGACGTGCTACCGCAGCAACAGTGGAAGCGTCTGCCCGCGCCGCGACAGCTACAGCAGTTGCGCTCGAGTCTTCCCCAGAGTCCTCGTCCTCAAAAATAGCAGCAGCATCTTCTGCAATATCATCTCCTCTGGCTAGGTCAGCTCGCTGCGTAATGGCGTTCGCAATTTGGATAGCTCGAGCTACATCGTCCGGCATGTGCGGGTTTCCGGTCCCCATATTAGTTTTATACAGCTTCGCAAACTTGCGACGAAGGCTTTCCACTGTTCTGTCCACGCCGGGGTTTCTCTCGTTATGACGGCGTGCAACCGTCGCCCATTCATCACGTCCAATTGGTTGCATCGTTTCAAGCAGATCGAGAAGGTTATCAACCTCAATTCTTGTAAAAACACCGCTCCCTCTCGCCGCGCGAGGAAGGGTGCTTCTACGTCGCGTCCGTCCATTGGCTCTGTCTGCGTGGCCTTCCCTTCCCTTGCGTGCGCTGGCGATGGTGGACGTGGCGCTCCTGGTGTTGGAGCTGTTGCTACACGAGTCCCTGCTATAGCTGTCGCCGTTTGAGGCGGAGGTGCTGCAGGCGTGACAGGTGCAGAAATGGTGGGACCGGGCGCTGAGGCACCAACCTAATCATTGCTGGGGGTTACATCAGCAGAACTTGCTAGCTGAGTCGATGGCTCCGCTTGAGACGGACTCAACTGAGTGAGAGGCATGTTTAAGCTGTACATCGCTGATAAGCGATTGTCTTGTGTCGGAGAGGGCGGCTGCAAGCTTGACCGCGGCGGATTCGGCGAGGGGGACGGCGTGAGCTGCATTAGAGGCACAACTTGAGACACAGGAACTGCAGCAGAGTCTGTGCGGGCTTGGAGTCTATCTTGGCGAACTGCGCGGCCCTGTCGTTCACGTGCAGCAGCTTCTGGATGCTATCTATCGAGCACTTACGAGCTCTTGTCTTCTTAAGCCCCACCAAGCTTGAGCACCGATTTGAACTGACTCGAGATAGAACGTTTCTTTGAAGAATAGAACGACGTACCAATCTGTCAGGGCTGGCAACCACCCCGTACAGATTTCCCTCCTTGACCCAAATTGCTACGAAAACGCAGCTGCTATCGAACCCTTTATGAGCGCTTTAGACCGACCAATGGGATTTGTGTTTTCAGGAACCGCCCATTGGGCAATATCAACTTTTACAGGGGTAACCGTAGGTACACTGTAAATACAGGTCTATTCCGTTTACAATAATATAGTATGTTATACTTGACTACAGACTTCGCAGTTTTATACCCGATTGCAGGTCATGTAAACAGAGAGGTTCGCTACCCTCTACTCTCTACCATAATAATAAGTCGGGTACCCCGACCTATCTGTTCTCGATCCTACTAGTAGGCTTTGGACCTGGAGGATAGATGTTAAGAGCATCTCCACCGGTTGGACTATTCCAAAGTTTTAACGAAGGCGTTGATGCCCCGAAGGCACCGAATTTGTACCGGCCAGAGCTACTTTCTTCCAGCAGTGAGCTCTAATGCAAGTCTTATGAATACACCCCGCAAGTCAACTTTTTACTCCTCATTTTATGCAGTCATTTGAGTCCGCGACTCTTCGGTTTTGTATGGTTGACTTTAAACCTTGGTCTTATTTTAAGACTCAAACGCCAACCAATAGGTCCTGGTGAAGTTAAAACCTGTATTAAGACCTGCCGGTGGATGTAACGGGGTTACATAACAGCGTGTGTGTCACACATAACTTGTGTGTGTACGCCAGTTGTGCGTGTACACCAACCCGGCAATTACCCAGATATCAGTAGGTGGCCTCACAGCCACCAATTATGCATTTGACTAGGCTCTACATAGATAGTGATTCCTATACATTCAGGCTACAGGCGGCTCTGCCGCGATAAACAACAATACATTCAGTTCACATTTTGAAGCCTAGAGATCATTGCCTTTGTTTAAGGTATCGCATATCTCTGGAGTCCATAAATAGGATATTTAAGGTACTCGTAACAAGCTCTCGTATAGAGCTTGCTAGCTATCAAATCCACTAAAGACTCTCCGAGTCTGTGTCCTCCTCTACGCTATAATCTATTGCAGCCCCGCTGCACTTGGCAGCACTTGTAATCAATCCTACACCTAAGTCTTACGACTGGCTCTCTGTGCGAGAATGGTGAAGTTTGCCCACTTACCCCCGAACCAACAGGAAGGGCTTAAAAAGATGATATCCTTGATTGTCCCGGAAGGTGTGGCTCGTCTTGCTTCGCACGGCCCGACGCAGTGAACGCGCGTCTGGAGGCGTTTTCTCAGTATGAGAACGCTCTACTGGAGCACGTCCAGCAGAAGATGACTGCGATTGCAGCGGCCGTGACGCCCAGACCGACATCGGACGTTGCTCAACGAGCTAAACCACTCATGGTGAGCATCAAGACCTTTGAGGGCAAAGAAGGTGAAAACCTGGTGCTCTGGATCAGAGAGGTCGAGATGGCCACGGCGTACGCCATGATCAAGACAGAGCAACAGCGCCTGGCGTTTGCTATCTCCAAGCTCGGTGGTCGAGCACGAGAATGGGCCCTGACGTGCGGCAAGTCTGTGGACACCGCGTTCCCTTCATGGGATGAGCTGAAGCTTCAGCTCTCGCGTGTGTTCTCACCGCCTAACCAGGCATATCGCGTAAGGTCACGCTTCCCTATCTACCCGCTAGGGCAAGAAGGAGTTGGTGGACTTCGTCCAGGAGCTGAGAACTCTCATCGCCGGAATGGCGGCGGACCCTCCCCCGAGATGGTCACAGTGACCGTCTTCATGGAAGGTCTACGCACCGGCGTGGCCAGGACGGGGGTCTTCCGTGTTCACACTACCTCGTTCGAGGAGGCAGTGAACGTGGCGTTGAACGCTGGGTTCAGCTTCAAGTCAGCCCGACTTGGTTGAGCGGCTTCTCATGCCAGCGCTTCCGGATCCTCGGACGCGTCGAACGGCGCAGTCCCGATGGACTTCAGCTATGCTGAAGACGAAGAAGCTGAGCGTCAGGCTGCTGAGCAGCGTATCAGCATCTGTAGATGCTATGTCTGCGGAAGCACACAACACCTGCGTTCAGGCTGTCCGTTGTGCAAGCAGCGCCAAGCTCCCTCGAGCCAAGGCTCTGCCTCCGGGCAGAAGCCTGGCTCGTGGCGGGGAAACGGAAAAACCCAGTAGGCGTGGGGCGCCTACTGGGGAAGAACTAAGTTCTGTTGAGTCTCAGGGAGGAGGTCGACAGGGCTTAGCCCTACAGAGCACCGTGCTCTCTAACAACACGGAACGTGCATGCAAGCCGTGCTTGCTGGTCGTTGAGGCGATCGTGAAGGGCTTCGCGAAGCCATGGCAAATCCTTATCGACTCCGGGGCGTCGGGCAATTACGCTCGGCGCTCCACGATGGAAGGAAGTCAGCAGTATGCTGACGCGCTGAAAGCGCGTACGAGTGATGTTATCACTGTCCGTCTTGCAACGGGAACCCGTGTGACGGTGCCCAAGGTTACGGTGAACCTGGGCGTGAAGTTTCTGGACTTCGATAGCGTTGAACGCTGTTTGGTCATTGACCTGGATTCGAGGTACGACCTCATCCTCGGCATGGTATGGCTGGAGTGCCATGAACCATGGATCGACTGGCGGTCGAAGACCTTAGGCGCTACGCGCTTGTCTCTTAGTGGAGCTTTGGCGAGTCATAAACCCATATCTGCTAGGAAGCAAAAGCGCTATTGGCGCGGGCGCTGGACCGAATCGGTCAATGTGCTAGACATTGGAGTGTCTGAGTTAATGGATACTGGCGTCGAAGACGCGAGTCCCGAGCACTGCTCGCGGGCGGACCGTGGAGTGGCACGTACCCCACTGATCGAGTCATCGCTGCATGCCGGTCATGGCATAATCGGCAATCAGTCGAGGCATCTTGGGCATGGCCCTGATGATGCGCGTGGAGCGGCACGTCAACCGCTGAGCGGGGAGCGCCATGATGGCGACGAGCCGCTGCGTGCCACTGACGGCGCGGTCGGCTATGAGCCGAGTCACCAAGGGGAGGACCCTGACGGTGCGGGTGGAGTGGCACCTCAACCACTGGGCAGGAGTGGGGAGCAAGACCGCTCCTCGCCGGCTCCTCAGGAGCAACAAGAGGTGATGACACCTGAGGACACTTTTAGTGTCAACCTGCTGGTCTATCCGCGTCCACACGGAGGCGACAGCGACGCCTGATGGCGAATGCGAGACGCAAAGCGTCATCGCTGACACACGATGTGTCTGCTGTAGACGTTGATGGCGAACAGCTATATACACTCGTGAACGGAGTGACCGGGGAAACCGAGGGCAACGTCAGCCTCGAGGCTCTCCCGACGGTGGCTGCTTTGCTAGAGCTGGACGAAATGTCCCTTTCAGACTTCAGTGAATCCCTCAGGCCGGCGAGCTCGCCGAGATGGTCATGATACGACCCGAAGAGGCGTCGCTTATGGATGAAGCCGTGCTTGAAGATACCAAGTAGGCACTGAGTGCGCGGAGTGGATCGTCGATCCTGAAAGACCCATCGGATCCCTTCTATCCTTTGGTAAAGGAATACCAGGATGTGGTCTCAAACGACCCACCTACGGGCTTACCTCCTGACCGAGGCGTTCGTCACGAGATTGACTTGGTTCCTGGACCCAAATACTGCGTGACGAGGCAGTGGTCTTTACCGAAGGAGCAGTGTGACGTCATTAACGCGTTCTTCAGTGCCAAGCACGCTGCAGGCATGGTGCGTGAGAGTAAGTCTCCGCACTCGACGCCAACGTTCTGTGTCAGAAAGCCTAACGGCGAGTGGCGCATCGTTCACGCTTTCAATAAGCTCAACGCCACCTCAATCCCGGCGCAGACGCCGATTCCTCGGAAGGACGTTCTTCAGAACAACATGGTTGGCTGTACGATGTATAGCGCACTCGACTTGGTCGATGGCTACTACCAGCTGCTCATGCGAGCGAGTGACATTCCGCTAGCAGCGGTCAGCACCCCAAGCGGTATGGTTTGGGAATGGCTGGTGATGCCCCAAGGGCTGTCAAACGTACATGCGATGTTCAATCGTCTGGTGATTCAGCTCTTCCGGCCCCTCCGAGCGTTTGCACAAACGTACTTTGACGATATCTTCTCCCATAGTCGTGCTGAGCACGGTCGGTCGGACGTGGACAACCACATAGACCATATATGGGCGGTGCTTGAGTGCTTCCGCACTCACAAGCTATATCCAACGCATCGAAATCCATCTTCGGCGCTGAAGAGATTCCTTTCTTAGGATGCTTCGTTGGGAAGCGCGGCTTTCGCGCCGACCCTGCAAAGGTCAAGGCCATCGTCGACTGGCCGGTTCCCAAGAACCAGAAGGACTTGCCCAGCACCTCGTGCCTGGTCAATAAGACGAGTACCATACTCAACTGGGGTCGTTTCTTGAGGAGTGAGAAACCTCTCCCGAAGAGCGACACGAGTTGCGAGGTCGTCCGGAGAGGAATCCGCCGGCCCAGACAACCAGGAGGACAGAGATGACGCTGCAAGGGCCTGCGTCACGACATCAGCAGGATTGCGCGCCTCGGGGCGCTGGGAGCGCGGCACCTCTCCCTCTTCGAGCTGACAGGCCTGCACCTCATCGAGGTCGTTGCTGACCACGCCACCCGCCAGGCTAGTGGATGTGCGCAGCGCGGTCAGCCGTGGTGTCGCCCCGGGCTGGGGAAATGGGTTGGGTGCACGTGGCATGGACTCCTCTGGCTCAGGCGAGCGCGGCGGTGACTCCTCGTGAGTCGGCATGGGGTATCGGACTCGTAGTCCAGCTCCGCCTCGAGGTTCCCGAAGAGCTCGTCGCTAGCATAACGGATCTGACACCCTGCGTCTTGTGCGGGCGGGTCCGAAAGCTGACTCGTCGAGTCTTTGCCGTGCCGGCGCCGGTGCTCGGAGTGATATTCCGTCACGGAGAGCGTAGACGCTGGACGCACCGGCGCATCAGGACTGGAAGCAGGCGAAGCACTGTGTGCGGAATCCATCACTTGGGAAGTGCTGTCGAAAGACCACGAAGCCTCTTGGCTTGAAGGCATCGATGGGGGCCAAGTCACGGTGAGCTCTTCAACTATGACAGTTCTTGAGCGAAGTCTGGTGATGTCAACTGACACGCAGACGAGAAGAAAAGTCGAGTGAGGACACGTGGTGTCCTCAGTCTGGTGGGGAGGGTGTAACGGGGTTACATAACAGCGTGTGTGTCACACATAACTTGTGTGTACGCCAGTTGTGCGTGTACACCAACCCGGCAATTACCCAAATATCAGTAGGTGGCCTACGGACACCCAAAATGCATTTGACTAGGCTCTACATAGATAGTGATTCTTATACATTCAGGCTACAGGCGGCTCTGCCGCGATAAACAACAATACATTCAGTTCACATTTTGAAGCCTAGAGATCATTGCCTTTGTTTAAGGTATTGCATATCTCTGGAGTCCATAAATAGGATATTTGAGGTACTCGTAACAAGCTCTCGTATAGAGCTTGCTAACTATCAAATACACTAAAGACTCTCCGAGTCTGTGTCCTCCTCTACGCTATAAGCTATTGCAGCCCCGCTGCAGTGGAAGCCATAAGTCTTGGTCGAGTCTTATTAAGGACCTTGCTAGAGTCACCAACGATTGCCACTTTAGAGCAACTTGCCAGCAACATTAATCATCAATACCACCCTGCCCTACCCCTAAAACCTCTTCGGGTAAATGGATAAATGTAGAGGTTTAGCACGCCGCGCGAAGAATTCACTTCGCATGTCGATGCTAAACCTATCTAGTCAAGCCCGGTAGGCTTCACGCTAGTCTTACAGAGCTACACGATGCGCTCGATTTCGCCTGCCGAAGGCCGGCGACTTTGGTGGTTAGGACAATTTTGTTCGTTTATGCAATCTCGTTGGTGACTCAAGACACTTCCATAGCATAATCACCCGGAAGCGTGCGTTTTCACACCGAAAGTTTGATCGCACAGAATACTGCAAATCTGGCACCTTCTCCGCGCCGCTGTTCACACATAGATCTACGTAATCACACTACGGCTACTGATGGCCACCCAAAACCTCGGTTGCCCACACAATCATAAAATTTGATCCAATCACGTAGGTTTAAGGAATCTGCATTTAACCAATCAGTATGAGTTCAATGAGTACCGTTTTCAAGCGAGAGCAAGAGGACAAGAACTAAGCGGAGCACTATCACGACCAAGCCGGATACGCCAGAGCTCTGGACCAACATCACCTATGCCCAGAACACTGAGGTGTGCAGTGGCGGTAGATAATGTGCCGCCAGATGACGCAGCATTCTTTCTTGAGACGTTCAAGCAGTATCGAGTCAGCAAGTGCAATGTCGTCCCGTACACCGTGTATCTCCTGACCCACACACAATGATTTATAGTCTTTTGGACTGCTCCATCGCCGTCGTGCAAGTTCGCATGCTCTCATAGGAAGTGTCAGTGTCGCGGCCGTTACCTGGAGTGCTCCAATATGCGGGAATCAACTATCCACGAGTCTGGAAGTCATGTGAGCGTCAGCAGCGATGAAAGCACCAACAATGTGACAAGAGGTGTATGTACAAGAGATGGATGTTCAGGGCCTTAGACACTCGCACATTCGAAACGCGATGCCGCGCAAGTTCAACGTGGACATGGAGACACTGCCAAATCTTTCTTAAAGTGCAAAACTTCATGAATTATTTTGCAAGACCAAACTACTGAACCACGACAAGCACTAGGATACCGCCAACTTCGTCCACCAAAACGAGTTCTCGGGCCATCGAAATGACACCATGGAAATGACACAGCCTCATTTACGTTTGGATGGACACGGGACGAGCAGGGGGGAAGGTTTGTTGGCAACGGGCCTGACGAAAAGCCATTCATTGTCGGAGTGTCGACGAAGCGCCTACTGATCAGGATGGATCGCCCCGCCTACCCCTTCATTTTTCATTTAGATGCTACTTTCAAGCCCAGTCAATACGATTCCCCAGTGATTGTTTGTAGAATTCAGATCGGTGTAGAAGCTTTCATCTGGCCACCATGTTTGTGAGCTCGCAGCCGACGGAGTATCAGTACCTGGACTGCTTGAAAGCGCTACGAGACGTGTATGCTCGGGTTACGGGAAAAGCGCTTCAGCTCAAGGAACATGGTTATGAGAGATGCAGACGACGCACAATGCAATTCCTTCGAACGGGTGTTTCGCGCGGACAACAACTTAATGTATCTGATGTGCTACTATCATTTAGTTGCCAAAGTGGTCGATCGTTCGAAAGGTATGTCATCAATGACCAAGGATCGTGTGTTTCAGGGGGTCTACAACATTTACATCAGTGGCAACATGGAACAATGCATCGTGTTCGTCCAAGCGAGTGTGGCTGAATGGCGTGCCGACGCGGAGACAGCTGAGTTTGCGGAGTATTTTGTCGCGCAGAGGCTTCAAGGAAAGTTTGTGCGGCGGCAGGCGTTTCATACAGCTGGCGCGTTTGCAACAACGAACAACCCAGTGGAGCAATTAACAAGAAGCTGAAACGTGACTACACCAAGCGACAACAGCTGAAGATGGGAGTCCTTCGACAGCAGCTACTATCGTGTTGCCATAATGAGCCAAGTTCGCTGCGTGGATTTCGTGTCGTGGTTGAACCATCAAGCGCTGTAATCCGCCGGACCACAGACTTGTGAAGTTGAAGCTGCTTCAAGAGGTATGTTCCCACCCTGATTCGAACGAGCATTTTGCTGCCAACATCAAGTTTCTAGCTTCTGGCCAGCCTCGACGTGTTTCCGTGACGGTGCACGACAAAACAGAAGAATGTATCGCTGTGTCAGCCCAGATGGGATTAAATTACGCAAGAATGGAGGTGCGGAATCAACTACACGAGGGTTGGTGTAACGGGAAGGAGATGTAGTTCCAAGCCACCCCTAAGTAGTAATATTACACATTACTCATACGTAATGTATGAGTACTCCCCAATATCGCAGTACTACCCATCCCTGGTCACAATACCCAAAGATGTATGCATGCTGGATAGATATGCAATCAACATCTTTGGAAAGAACTCAAGTCCGAGTAGAGTACTGTTACTAAATCCAAGCTGGGTTCTTTTTAACACGCTTTATACAAGTAAAACGCGTCGAAGTTTCGCTTGTCGTCGATGCCAGAGGGAGATATTTTGTTCTGAATTCGTCGGCATAGTCCCTACATCTACGTTTGCTTGGGTGGTTTTCTTCGGCAACTCGATTCGTGCTGGGCACGCTTAGAACCAACACGCGTCTAGATATCAGCTTGGAGCATTGGGTTGGGCGTTATCGAGTAAATTTCGAAAGAAAATGGCTGGGTTGATTACGTTGCGTAAATCCGCAGCAAAAGTCGCTGCAGCTCGAGACGGTTGTGAGGCTTGCAACCGCAGCTACCACGGTGATCAACTTCACATACATGCTGCACACGATGATAGAAGCGTTAATGAGATAATAAGTTGATGTGTTTGGAAGTTCGTGAGTTGATGAGTTAATTGATAAGTGCTGATGCAGCTCCCTAGGCGCCATGGATGCACAACATACGGCCCCGCAGGGTTGGGTTACTGCCACGGCGGTCCAGTTCCACTACGTGCTGTACCGATGATAGACTAGTTAATAACTTGATGAGTTTGAAGTTGATGTGTTTATGAGTTCGTGAGTTGATGAGTTGATAGGTAAGTGCTGCGGCAGCTCACTAGGCGCCGCGGCAGCACAATATATCCGCGCTAGACATATAACGAGGAGGATCTCAGATATACGGATTTTTGTATGCAAGTGATACACCTCTTGCCACAATCAGAGAAATCCGCTTTAACTATGGAGTACCGGTGACCGCCTCCTAAGTACGATCATATAAACACGACACTATGATATCCTGCTTTCGAGAAGTCGAGACAGACGCCTTCGCGCGCTTTTGAGTCGGCTTGGACAAACCCACAGGTTTCTCTTCGTGCATACTGCGCTCGTTCCCCCCTTGCTTTGATCCTTGGATCACAAGCTTCGTTTTAGTAGTGTGATGCTGGCGTTTTCGTGCAGGTTCATCGTTTCTCGCTCGGTCTTCTCGAAGGGTAGTAATTTTTATCTGTTGCCCACCTACTGACCCACCTGTTGCCGGCAAATCTGCTGACAACCTGTTGCCGGCCCCGGATTATCTGTTGCAAAGAGCAGGGGAACGAACAACATATTTCCCTCACTGAAACGTGTCAACAGTTCATAAGTATAACGCAGTGAAAAATCACTCAACACAATATCCGACGCGCATCGGATATTGTGTTGAGTGATTTTTACGAGTACGCCTTACGCAAACCATACAGTGCTGCCACAGCACATTAAGTCTGCGTCAACAACACCGTGCTACACCACAGCACAGTACAAGTTGACGGCGCGGGAAGCGCGCAAAAGGGTGCGGTTAGGGTGGATGGTCGCTCTGGCAGAGCGACCGCCGAGCCGCTGGCTCGGCGGCTTTCAGCTCAGTTCTGGAGTGACCCACAGCATTCCTGGAAAGCACACCAAGCGAGCATGCCGAGCCGGTGAGCTGGCGAAAGATCGCTGTCGATGTCGCCACCGCCGAAGCCGAGGCGGTGATGGCTAGGCTCGAGTTGTTCGACATCGTCAAGAGCCAAGCGATGGGGTGCGATGGGGTGTACGATCTGCCTGGGCGCCGACCAGAAGATGCGCTATCGGCTGCTGGCGTGCATCTCTGAATCCTGCGAGGCCAGCCCAGAGAAGTGCGGGTGGCGGGGAAAGATGCTCACGTGCTTGAGCACTGAGCACGTGTCCATCTTCGAGTTCGGTGAGCATAACTCGTCCGCAGCATCACTAGGGTGCAAGAAGTTGAACGTCACGTAGAAGGCGTTCTGCCGGGATCTGCCCTAGAACCACATTCGCCCTATGCGTATCCGTCCCGCTCTTTCGCATATTTTTTCTCACCCCCCCCTTGAGGATCTAAAGCCGCTTAAGACAGTCCAAAACTTTGTGAATCGGACGCAGATGAACAACCATGATCGAGTCCAGGATCTGACGGCGTGGATCCTTGAGCACGCGTACGACGGCGCGGATCCCATGACTCAGCCCTTTACATTTGTGACGATGCTGGTTCCAGATTTGGACCCAGCTTTGTCACTCGACGGAATGCGACTCCCTATGTGACCAAGCAGCTTGCAGCGACAGGGGAAACCGGCTCCATGTGGCGATGCGGTGAGCCAAAACCACGGAACCTTGAAATTCAAACCTGTGGGACTGGGGTTATAGGCCATATCTCAGAATGCTCTAACCCGCGAGGGTCCGAGCGCGGCGTGTGAGTCCTCCATCACTTTGCTATCCCTTGAACTGTGGGGTCCTTATATCTGGGGCTACGCTCTGGGATCAAGCACACGACGTCCACACCAACTGTGATCCCAGTTCCTGGTGTCTCCAAGCTTGCCTTCCTGTGCGGAGTTATGCCCTGGCTCAGTAGGTCCCAGTCTTCATGTGTCGATCCGAACTCGAATTGCCCCGAGTTTTCCCTTTTACAGCAGTCACACTCCACACACACTCTTGTCCTCTTCTTTCTCGGACCCAGGACACGGGTCGTAGCAGCCTCTGCTGGCTTAGAGTCGCTCCAGTCACTTTTCTTCCTCAGACTGGGAACCGCGTAACGGATCTTCACTCACTCCTCTGATCCAGGAGGAGCCCGGAGTAGTTGGCTCGGGTTTGAGCCTGCCTTGTTTGCAGAGTTCTCTCGCTGCAATATGGGACTCCCGCGCACCACGCCTTTTTGCAGGCGAGCGTTACGATTCCGGGACAATTGTCAAGCGCACTATTCAGAAAACGCGCTATTTGGCAGCGCTGGATGGCTGAGCCAACTCTAGTACCAATTGCCCAGTACTTTTACGGTCAAAGCGCGATCTGCAGCAGAACTGTTTGCCGTGCGACGTATATCCGTTCGCCATCACTCCCCTCGATCCCGAGTACCGTCCATACGGTCATGATTGTAGAAGTCCAGCGCAACGTCCACTACTCTGAACGCACAATTATGGCCTGAAGGCAGCAACAAGATCGGACAGTCTCCCCACAAATAACCAATACAGCGCAGAGAGTTATAGACAATAGGAAGACGCTCGTATTCTTGCTGGTAAAGCTAATGGAGTTGCCAGAACATTGTGTCATCTGGCGCATGGATTTGAACTTCACGGAGCGTACGGCGGGCGAACACTCTTATTGAGTTGGGTGTCTAAACCAAGACTTACTGTCAACAGGATTGTTTATAGATTGCTACACATGCTAGTGACCAATTTCACTTTTTTGAAGTGCTGGTGAAATCCAGCTGTGATCTGCACGTGCATCAACTTCACCAACTGGTCGTTGAACTTGTAGACAGGCACGTCGTTGTTGGCGTTCAGGTTCACCAAGGCGCATGTCACCGGGATCTAGTGTCAGCAATGAGCCAATACTACGACCGGCGAACCCCACCGAACGCGTCGTGCTCGCTGCTCTGGTGTTATCCTCCTCGTTGACCAGGTCCTGGATGTCGCCTGTACAGTATGTTCACGAGTTAGGCGATGAATTGGCAGTAAATACTATACCGTAGTCGCTGGTTCTCGCCCCATCCACGCTGCTTCACCCTTTTGCGCGCTCTTCTCAGCGGCTCTTTCAAACTGGTCAAGTGCTTGCTTTACAAATAAATAAATAAATAAATAAAACAGGAAACTCTGACACCTATCTAACGTCATGCCAATGTGATGTATCTGACAATTGTCTAACGGATTCCGTCTAAGAACCATTCTCAAGCGGTGGTTTCGTATCTGGTCGATGAACCAAATAGAAGTGTTTTGTGTTCGCGTTTCACTGCCAATTTCGCTTTTGGTGTAGCTGTGCTAATACTCGATACTCCCGCATAAATGCCTTACAAGATGCCACGACGTTAACCGCTTTCTTAGTGCTGTCGGAAAGCTTGAAACGAAGCATTCGACATTTTCATAACCCATGCATTTTAATAAATAGAATTCCCAAGTTCATATTACGATATTGCTGTTGCCACGTTTCAGTAGGGGAAATCTGTTGTTCGTTCACCTACTCTTTGCAACAGATAGTCCGGGGCTGACAACAGGTTGTCAGCAGATTTGCCGGCAACAGGTGGGCCAGTAGGTGTGCAACAGATAAAGAGATTTCCCCCTTCTCGAATGGGGCAGACTTCTTGTTGGCCTCTTCAGAGCTTGAGCGTCAGCTTTAGCTTTTGCAGCGGCTAGCAGCATATCGTAGTTCGGCAATACGCCCTCGGTCTCCACCTTCCGAAATGTACACGAGCTGAGGTCCATGACGTGCATCAATTGACACGAGACCTTTATGGCGCCTGCGGAGAGCACATTGTAGGCCTCGACAGCCTTTAGTACCGGCATCCCATCGTTGACAGCGGCGAGGGAAGCAGTCCTGGTGCTCACCGATACCTTGCTTTGCCTGGTCGGCATCTTCTGCTTCTTCTCCATCGAAGTACACCACTGGCGCAGGGCGTGCGTCTCCCGAGTGGGTTGTGACCGGCGACTGGAGCACTGGTGGCGCTCGGACGGTGACGCGGGCGGCTCGTCATAAGGGGGTTCTTCCCGGAGTCGTTGTGTTGGTCAATGAGGTCGGAGAAGCGCGCAATGGTTTGTTTAAAATAGGCATTTCCCGCCTTTCAGGATACGGTACGCAAGGCTGCGTGAGATGAGTGGATTCAAAAGTATGCGGGTGATTGCCCAGGTCCTGGAATTTCGCTTGTTCTACGTGGGTCCATTTGTTTCCCGATGAGTGCCCAGTCGCTGGAGAAAACCGAGGACAGGAGAACGCAGGCCTTGTCTGCGTTAGTAGAGCTGTCAGTAGCTGGAGTCGGCAGAGCTGAAGAGGGAGGAAACAATGAAGCGCTGGGGTCACTATCGCTGTCTCTTTAAGGAAGATCAAGTCACAAACTCATCAACTTATTATCTTATTAACTATGATTCTATCGTGTGCAGCATGTAATCGAGCTGTACTGCCGTGGTAACCACCCAACCCTGCGGGGCCATATCCATGCTAGACATATAGCGAGGAACGACATGTTGCGAGGAATGGGCTCCACATACAAATTCAAGTCAAGAAGGAAAAAGAGGCGTTGGGTATTTGGCAATTTGCGATATGAGCATAGCCAATTCTCTAGTTGAACCCGAATCAGATGAGGCCTCCCGTTTAGGTAAATAGATCATTAGCAAAAAATCACGGAATCAGACAATTGTTAACCTAACCTTTTGTCTCCAGGGGTAGGATAACGAGTCTCGTGCGCGTATGGGTAGGCTCAACTTAAAAAATGTTTGGCTTAACTAGCAATGCAGGCTCAAAGTGAAGCCAACGTCCTTCAAGTAGATATAGCACTGGTGCTGGCATTTTTTTCCGCGCTCGTTTTGGCCAAGGACTCATGTCAAAACTGAAGGTGGAAGATCGTGTATGTAGAAAAAGTAAACGTCATGTTGGCAAGGTTGGGGTAGTCCTTAGAGAGACCCGTCAGTAAACGTATGAGGTGCAATGGGACCAGGGCGACTTCGCTATTGTTGGTGGGCACTCTACCTGCGCTCAGGTAGCTACGACAGACAATACGCCACTCTCAACTAGCGATTCACTCGGTTGTTATCACATCCACTTTTCAACTACGGATTGATCGCGATGATTTGCTTCAAGTTGGCCATTCTGTGCTGCTTCATATGCTTCCTAATACAAATGTCCATATTAAACTATCGCTGGCTGCGCGTACGGGTAGGATTGTACCCATGCTACCCTTACGCGATTGACCAGGAGACAAAAGGTTAAACGCGATTAAATGTAACAGACCTGAAATGAGTTTTCGAATGAGATCCAGACTTCAGATTTCCGTTTGTATGAGGCAACCGGCATTCTTCATTTTGCCGGAAAGACCATCAACGCCTTGACGTGTGGCGTTCGTGCTGTTACATAGTATTTTTTTCGCTTGTATCTGCATGATCCGTCCATGAATAACGAACTTGTAGCAGCAAAGTATACAGCGCAGTAGGTGCGCTCCCCGCTGAACACTGGTGGTTAAGTATTGCTGTATAGCATTTTTGATTATCGCTGTTTGCGTCCCGCTTGCTAGTTTACCAGGCACTAATTTATTATAATTATTGGTTGACTCAAAGTATGCTATTTGTTGTACTCCCTGAAAGCGTCGATGAAGGTACCTCAGCCCCAGGGCATTGCAAAAACTAATTTAAGAATTTAGTTTTGATAATGTATGGCAGCGGTGTGTGGTCAACAATAAATTATAAATATGAAGGGAGTGTTGCAATAGCTGGGTTTTAAAAACGTATCTCTAGTTGTCGAAATGGCTTACACACTTTAAGTCAGCCGCATTCTCTAGATTGGAAATTAGTTAAAAAAACTCTATTTGAAATGACATTATTTATAGTGGGAACACCTCGTTAGAGGATTAATTCAAAGATCCTGCGTAAGAGTAACCTGGGTCAACATTCGAGTAACATTTCTGCCGTTGCTTCAGCAGTAACAACAACAACAACAAAAAACTGCGTGTTCCCAGTCTAAGTCGCAGACGATCTAGTTCTCTGAAATTTATTTTCAGAGCTAAGACACGATGCCAGTGGAGGTGTGATTTTCCAACAATTGAAAATCCGGTAAGCTATATATCGGCAATATACCAATTGCGAAAGGTACAATACTTAAGCCAAGAGTGACTAGTACCGTTAGCACTGCATGAAATAATACCTGAAGAAACTGATAAATTACATGCATGTTGCCTGTGTCGTCAACCCATCACCGGAAGTGCGAAATATATCAAGCTTGCATGTTGCATGAAGGTGGCTCTGGCTCCGCCCGAGGAGTGGTGTTTTCTTTTATTTTAATATTTAAAAAATAATAAACGAGAGCGGTCTCGTTAACTCCAGAAAAACATAAACTTAGTAAACGCCCTCAAGTTCGTTGACAAGTGCAAGCAATGTCCAGGATGCTTGTCAATTCGTTGTGCTTGCTTGGATCGACGCTGCACTGTTTGGGCCAGAAGCCAGTCGTGACACCCCAGTGTGCTCTTCCATCCTCCGTTTAATGACGTCGCTGTCTGTAACGAGTCGGAGGGACTTATAGTGAAGATAGAGTTGGTAGGATCACAAGATACCAATGCAGTGAGATAACAGGCTCAAGGCTACAAGGCTACCGCACGACAAATACATTTGCTGAAGTGTCAGTCCTGCCTTACTTAGTCCTTTCTCTGCTGCAGCGATCCGCTGAAACTCCGTTCTTAGCGAGCTGCACTAACTGAAACACACCGCCTTCGACGTCTTGAGCAAGACGGTGACTGCTGCCAATGCATGAAAGTGTAAACAAGATAAACTTCCTACATCTAAATAAATCCAATTCTCAGAGCTTCTTCGTGTAGCGCGCGACTTTGTTTCTAACATTTGGCGTCGTTATCGTTATCAATACGGACATTTTTTCCAACTTTGGGTTTCAGTATATTCAGGGTATAGGCTGGACAAAGGTTTTGAGGTATGAAAGGTATTGTGCCTTTCACTCGTTTTGGCGAATCAGGGCTCCAAAGTATCGCTTTTGGTCGAAGGCTAGGGGTTCAGCATAAAATATGGGCATGTCTTCCAACGATTCAACCATGCTTTTCGGGGTAAAATGGCTAGCACTTTTCATGCAAAGCCCCCAATAGAGGAGTTGAAACTATGCTTTGGTATGAAATCGGACCTTAGGATCGAATGCGAGGTAGAGTAAAATCTATACTTCGTCTCTTTTACCCTTCCTCTTTCAGTTTTTAACTAGCACTAACCTCGGTTTTAAGAAACGAAAATTGGACTTGAAGTCCGATTTTCGTGTCGGCAAATTAAATGAAAAGGACAATAAGTCCATCCTCTAAAACAATTACAAACGTTTTCTAAGGCGTTTGTAACCTTTGGTGGCAGGCCTTCCGAAATAATTTTGTATTGGAACGCCAGTACAATATTTCCCCGCCAATAATTGATTTTTGGCAGTTTTGCTTAGTTGCCTATAACTTATTTCTTCCATTCGCAGATTTTTACGGAAATTCATCTCCATAAAGAGCTTTGGTGTCGTCACAGCGACCATATATCTCCAGTTACGAGATATTCACTTCGCGTTCTTCATTGGACCATCGCGACTGACAACTTGGCACTTGGCACTGCCAGTGAGCGGCAGACAGAACAAATGACACAAATGACATTTACGAATGACACAAATGACATCTGTTTGTCTGCCGCTCACTGGCAGTGCCAAGTGCCAAGTTGTCTTATACTGGGAGCACCTCGTTAGAGGCTGTAGACAGCCCACCCAAGATTAATTCCACGGTACTGCTAAGCGTAATCTGGGTCAACATTCGCGTAACATGTCGGCAGTTGCTTCAGCAGGGCAGGCGCAGCGGCCAGTTTGATGTTGGTGGGGTTCATTTGCATTGCTTCTTGAGCGAAGGATGTAGCATGTGCACCGCGACGGGTTTTCACATTGCTATAATGTTTAGTCTATTCAGTCATCGTGCATCTCCGAAGGAATTGGTGCGGTCTTTTACCAGTTGGATGCTGCAGTTCGTACGTGCAAGCAGTTCTATCTTCTGATACATCTTCAGAAGCATCAACGGAAACGTAACGTTCAAGAGAGAATATAAGAAAGAGAATAACTCATTATGAAAGTGTGCTTCGAATGGGATTTCGTACGTTTTACACAGGATTTCTCCTGCCGCAACTGAAACAGCAACAAAGGTCATTCGACGATTCGCGCTGCAGGACATACAGACCTTCTCCGAACATGTCCGTCTTGAGCTCTCGCCTTCCCGTGCCCGACAAATGGGACACCTCGCAGATGCCATCGCAGAAGGGCAAAGTGGCCGTCGTCACGGGCGCCAACTCGGGTATCGGCTACGAGACGGCTCTGGAGCTCGCTCGCAAGGGAGCGCACGTGGTACTCGCCTGCCGCAATGAGGAACGCGGCAAAGAATCCGAGACCAAACTCCGTGAAGCTCTGGCCGCCACCCCCGAGGCCGGCAAAGTGGAGTTCGTCAGGCTTGACCTGGGCGACCTCAGCAGCGTCACCAAGTTCTCAGCCGACTTCAACAAGAGCCACGACCGACTGGATCTGCTCATCAACAACGCCGGCATCATGGGCGGCGCCTACGGTCTCTCGGCCGACGGCTACGAGCGCCAATTCGCCACCAACCACTTGGGCCACTTCGCGCTCACGGCGCAGCTCTTCCCGCTGTTAAAGCAGAGCGCGCCATCCCGCATCGTGAACGTGAGCAGCATGATGCACCGCTCGGCGCCGACGTGGAACGAGGACGACATCATGGTCACGAGCGGCGACAAGTACCGCGAGATGGACAACTACGGCGTCACAAAGCTGAGCAACATCCTCTTCACCAAGGAGTTGGCTCGTCGCCTCCAGGCTGCGGGCGTTGAGGGCGTCACGTCGATGGCGTGCCATCCGGGCATCACGGCCGTGAGTCTGGCCACGGCGTCGGCGGCCAATGCGGACGGCTGGCTGTGGTGGCTGGTCTACAAGGTCACGGACTGGTCTCCGCGCCAGAGCTGCCCCATGGGCGCCTTGCCCACTCTGTACGTTGCGACGGGGAGCGAAGTGGAAGGAGGAGACTTCTTCGGACCCAAACACCTCAAGACGTTCGGATACCCCGTGCGTGAAGACCTGTCCGAGGCGAGCAAGTCCAAGTCGGGCGCTGAGAAGCCGTGGACGCTGAGTGAACGACTCACGCACCTGTCCTTCGACATCACCAAGTAAGAGACGCCGTTGATGGAGTATCGTGACCTTGAACGAACATCTACTGAGGCTAATGAATCAATGTCATCTTCTTAAGCCTTTTCTTAGTGCCCCGTTGGTCTGTTGATCCTTGGCAGTCTCCAATCTGCTTTCAAGAAGAGAGAAACGAGAGCCATGGGCGGCAGTGCCAGCAAGAGCACGTCTTCACCGCCCCAAGTGCCGAGCAACTGGAAATCCCGTCGCAGAAGGGCAAGGTCGTGATCGTCACGGCAGTCGGGCCTTGGAGCTGGCTCGTAAGGGAGCCCAATAATTCTGGCCTGCCGCAACCGCGAGCGTGGGCTCAAGGCTGAGGCCGACATCCAAGCGATGATCGCCACCAGCCCAGACGCTAAAGTTCGTACTAGCGAATTGAGCAGCGTCCACAGCTTCTGCGAGACATTCAACAAGTCGTACCCTCGGCTGGACCTGCTGATCAACAACGCTGGCATCGTGGGAGGCCTACACCAAGACGGTCGACGACCTTGAGCTGCAGCTGCCAGATTCTGGGCCACTTCGCGCTCACAGCGCAGCTTTTCGACCTGCTGGAGGAGAGCTCCTCGTCGTGTGTGGTCACTGTTAGCAGCTTTCCGCATCGATACGCGAGCCTCGTCCTCGATGAAGACAACATCATGGCTAACAACGAGAAGGAGTACGGGCAGATTTGAATGTACTGCGTGTCCAAGCTGTACAACCTTCTCTTCATGCTGGAGCTCGTTCGCCGTCTCAAAGCCGCCGGGATCACCAACTTATCGCTCAGCCTCGCAGTCTGGCTACTGAGACACCGAGATCATGAAGAAAGAGGTCGATACCAACCGTGATAGTTGGCTCTGGTGGTTGGCTTCCGTATAGTTGCTATGGCGCTGCCCCGGAGTCCGGAGAAGGGGGCGCTGCCTACACTGCACGCTGCCACGAGCCCGAACGTCAAAGGGTGAGGAACCTTCGCGTGGGCAAGTGGAAATGAAAGCTGTGAGCTCTCAGCAAGGAGAAGGCGCACCTCAAGCTCGACGTGGAGAAGTAACGACATGCAAGGAGGATCAGATCAAAGGATTCGTGAAGTGCTCGTCGGCATTGGAGAAATTGGTTCATGAAGCATAACAAATCGGAAAAAGTGGTGTCAACTTTCGGCCTTCAATGAGTTTCCCACAAAAACAAAGCCGCGACTTCGCACGGAACAGCTCTGGATTTTACGTTAACCACCAAAAGCGTGATCTGAAGAAGCTGCTGGTTTGTTGTGAGTTCTTCCATTGTTGAAAGGTTGTGTAGTGCTTCCCGGGTCGTAGTCACCAAAAGTCAACACGCGGCGATGCGGGGACCAACCCGCACGGAAATAGGGCCTAGTAGATTGATGTGTTGGTGTCTACGCAGATTGAAGAGTGAGAGATGTGGAGAGGCTGCGGGTACTGATGGTAACCAGCCCGAGCTCTCCTGGACACGATCTCAGAGAGACGGTCTGTCGTAAGCAGAAGCCACCTGCTTGACAGCCCTCAGAATGCACATGTAACTGCCGAGGGCAAACATGCATGCCCCTAGATCCTTATGCAGCTCGGTAAGACACTAGCTGCCTCTTACCGGCATAACAGGCTGCATCCATTGTCCTTGACCTGGTGGCCGTCGGACACATCCGGGTGCTTCCATAACATGTAGGTTCGTCATCGCTTGGCGGCTGAGCCTGCCGCTCACCGCCAGATCTGGATGTCTTCAACAAGCTGGGCCGCGGTGGTCCAAGCTGAATGCCTGGAAACCACTACACAGCCCCCGAAGCTTGGTTCACCGCGCTTCTCAATCGATCACCGCACAGCATAGCTAGCTGCGTTGGTCATGGTCCTTGCGACGGCGAGAAGTGCGGCTCGAGGTGCCGCCAGAAGTCGTCGTGGCTCCTGCGGCTGCGGTCTGCGACCGCGTCTGGTAGCCTCCAGGCCGGCGGGGTCCGTGTCCCGTGTCGGTCCCAGTTTCAGCTCGTACCAGACGTCGCTGTACTCCTGCTCGCGGAGCTCCAACCTCGTCGGGGCTGGCGTCGTGCTGCTGCTCTCCAGATTCCTGGGCAGCTCGCTTGCGCTTCTTGCCGGAGCGCTGCCTTCTCGCTGGCCGCTTGCCTTGAGACGCCTGGCTCCCACTGGCACGCGAAGTGGTCGAGGCAGCCTGCCGCTGCTCGCCGCATGAAGCTGTAGGTGCCGCCTGCCGCGGTTCACCACTGGTGGCCGGAGATGTCGCCTGCCGCGACTCCCCACTTGGCCGCAACTTCTTCCAGGCCTTCTTGAGCGCCTGGTCATCCGTCTGCTGCACGTAGTTGCCCACCAGTACTCGGATCTCCTTGACGAGATCGGCCATCGGCTCATACGAATCCTCGATGGATTGTAGTCCTTTCCAGCCAACCTGTATCTCGAAATCCTTGATGTCGTCGTTCCACATGTGGCCCTTGAGCTGGTCGATGGCCAACACGATGCCCTGGGCAGACACGTGCTCCAATAGCTCATCAGTCACCTCTAGGCTGTCGTCCGCGTAGAACTTGAGTCTCGAAGCGTGCACATCCAGCTCCTCGCCGGTCACTAGGTGTTGCACGCGAAACGAGTGGGCGTCCGCCCGTACGACACGGTATGGTCCGACCCATGTAACCTGCAGCTTGTTGCCGTGCTTCTCGTCGACACGCGATCGTAGGACGTAGTCGCCGACGGCAAAGTTGACCAGGTTCTCGCCACGCTCGCGCTTCTTGTTTAGGAGGCGTTGCTTCAGTCGCTGGTCCTCCACGGCGCAGTGCATGGTCTGGATGCTGGCGCGCAGCTCGTCCAGGTAGCCGTCGATCTCCGATGACTCGGGGATGTCCAACAGCTTGTTTCGGTCCGCCAAGTAGAACTCGCGCAGCGGCGACGGGTTCTGCAGGCCAGTGAACAGCTCAAGTGGAGAATGGTTCCCCAGCGATGGAACGGTTGTGTGATTCAAGCTTGCTTGTACCAAAGGCACCAGGTAGACCCAGTCCTTCTGGCTGATCTTGTAGGTCAGGATCATCGCCCTCATGACCTGCAAGATGTCCCTGTTCACGCGCTCAACGGAGCCGTTGATCCAGGGGCAGTAGGCGGGCGTGAACTCCTGCTGCGTGCGTAACCGGCGGCTGAGCTCGGCCACCACTTCGTTCTTGAAGTGTGTGCCCTGGTCCGACACCCAATTGGGCGGGATGCCAAACCGCGAGTGCCAGGCGAGCAGCGCCTCGGTCGTCACCATGCTGTCCGCGGAGTCGGCCACCACTAGCTCACAGAAGTGAGTGGCGTGGTCCTTGAGGACTAAAATGTACTTGCTGGATCCGTAGCTTGGACCCATCGACAGGTAGTCAAAGTGAAGGACCTCATTGCGGGTGCTGCAGTCGATCACTTCACCCCACGGTCTTGGGATAATTTTCCCCCTCGACAATGCAGGCACATCAAGCAAGTGTTGACGAAATCCCTCACGATGGTGTTGAGGCCGTCGATCACGAACATGCGGCGCAAGTGGATGATCATGGTCGTCTGGCCACGATGTCCTTGGGCGCCGCAGTGTGCCACAATGCACATGCGCTGTATCAGGTTCGTGGCCTTCACTGGCACCCAGATGCGGCTGTCCAGCGTGATCAGGCCGTCGTCAGCGGTCACCGCTCCAGTTGGCGGTGAGTGTCCCGCTTGGGCCGAGATGAGCTCGGTCATGGTGGGCCAGACGAAGTGCTCGTCGTCCAGAGGTCGTAGTTGTGGTCGGCATGCCGGCCCTCGACGCACAACCTTGATCCGTTTCAATGTAGCCACAGGCTCGTGGTTGCCAGCCCATCGGGAGATCATGTCGGCCCACACGTTGTCTGTGCCGGGCACATGCTCCACGATGTACCGGAAATTCATGAGCTTCATAGCCCAGCGTAGGAGCTTGCCCTTGATATGTTTCTTGACGCTCTCGTGGGGCGCGAAGACGTGGATGAGGTTGCGGTGGTCGCAGAACATCCGGAACGGCTGCGGTCTGAGTAGTAGGTAGTCCATCTTCTCGCACGCCAACACGATCGGCAGAGCTTCCTTCTCAATCACCGTCCAGTTCAACTGGCTGCCGGTGAACGTGCCGCTCATGCATTGGATCAAGCGGTGCTGCTGCTCGGTGGCTGGGCGCTTCGATTCGTACTCTTTCACTTGAGTGACTATTGCGGCCCAGCCGACGTCGGAGGCGTCCGTGAACAGGCACGTGGTGGCGCTGTCGTCCGGAAAATTCATCACCGCCGACGTAGCCAGCAGTTCCTTGACTTGATCAAAGGCTTGGCGTTCTTCCAGAGTTAGGTCGATCTCGATGCCTGCAGCGACACGGCGTGTGCGCTTTGTGCTCACCAAGGCTTCATCGAGTCGCTTCTGTAGCGGCGCTACTTGCCTGGCAAAGTTCACCAGGCTCTCACGCATCCAGTTAATGGCGCAGATGAACTGTTGTAATTCGCCCGCAGTAGTCGGATACGGGAGCGATCTCAGCGTGTCGATCCGTGTCGGGTCGTGGCGCACGCCCTGCGAGTTGATCAACCGCCCGCACCACTTCACCTCGGTCTGATAGAGGCTCGACTTCTTAGCACTCAGCTTGAGGCCAAACTGGTTCAGCAGGGAGAACAGCTCCTCCAGCTTCTCCAGGTACACCTTGATGTCGTCGGCGTACAGAAGGAGGTCGTCGATCCAGATCAGCAGGTGCTTGTACAACAGGCTGGCGAAACACTCTTCCATCGTCTTCTGGAAGTGGATCGCCGCGTCTGCACACCCTTGAGGTACCCGGCGAGGTGTGAAGATCTTCTCGTCGGTCATGTAGGACATGAACTCCTGGCAGAGCTCTGCCAAGGGCAGTTGCCAGAAACCCTTAAGAAAATCGAAAAGTCCGAAGTGTTTCATGTCACGTGCATTCTCCAATACTAGAGAAAGGATCGGCATTACTGCCGCCATGATGTCCGTTTGTTCGTTCCGTGCCCTGTAGTCCGTGGTCTGCCTCAAATCCATGATGTCCGCGGACTTCTTCACTGGCAGGACGGGGCTCGCCCACCGACTCTTGGGGTTCTCGTAGACGAGTCCTAGTTCCACAAGACGATCATTGAATTCACGTAAGAATTTCCGGATGTGCGGAGGATATTTGCGGGGCTTACACTTTGTTGGACGAGCCCCATCCTTCAGACGCACTTCCAGCGGAGGCACACTTGCCGGAGGGTCATCACGCAGCTCCAACCGCCACACGTCATACGCATGCACGATGGTGCGCAACTGCTCCACGTGCTCCACCGGGAATCCATGCTCCAACGCACGGTCAACCAGACGCTCCACTGCAGCGAAAATGTCATCATCTCCACTTGGCGCGGATCCATCCACACGCACGGGCATCTCGTCGGCCTCCAAGTCGATCGGGTCGCCGCTGGTCTCGTCGTCGCAGCGCGAGGCAAGCTGCTCGAGCTGGCGATCGACGTCGATCCCTAGCGAGGTCAGCAAGTCGTTGCCCACGATGAACTCGCCGTCGTCGATGTTCACCACGAGGACGTCCACCATGTTCATGGGTTCCACTGGCCCTGCGGCCGTGTGGATCAGGACGTGCAACTTGGCCTTCAACTTGGCCGTCACCGTCGTTGACCCGAATGTCTGATTCTGGATTGGAACTTGGAGTTCCTCGGTCGCCACGTTGGGATCCAGGGCCTTCAGCTGTTCCCAGTGTGAGCGGCCAATGACAGTGTAGTCCGAGCCGCTGTCGGGGCAATATGGCAGCTCCAACAAGCCATTGAGCAGAACCACGCGCTCGCCCGACGGGAGCAACTCGCCCAAACGCTTCAGCTTCGCCTTCTTGTTCCCGCGGCTTTCGCGCATCTTCTTCCAGAGCTCCTCTTTCTCCTCACGAGTTGCCTTGGTGCAGTCGCGCAGCCAGTGCATCTCCTTGCACTTCGGGCACGGCGTAGGCGGGGGTCTTGACGATCCCGGCGCCGAAACCTTGCGCTTCGAAGTCGCTGGGGTTCGCTCGGTACTGGTGGCAGCGTGGCTGCTCGGCGTAGCAGGCGGTCTTGGCTCCCAGCGTTTCTTCCCTTTGTCTGATTGGCTGGATCTTGGCTTCTCCTTGCTCGATCCAGGTGCATCTCGCTTCTCGCGTTTCAGGCGCGCGTGCTGACGCTCCAGCTCAGTCGCCTTCTCCAAGATCAGGCGGAACAACGCTCTGGGGTCACTGACGGCGGTGATGTGTGTGAAGCGGAGGCACGCTTCACTTCTTGCTTCAGCGAGGCGGGAACCAGGTTTGCGATCAACCTCTTGCACTTCTCTCTCGTGCCGTTGGCTCCGCTGAAACACTCCGTGAGGCCGTTCTCGTCCAAGATCTCATTGAACTTCTTGTAGTAGTCGATCAGGCGGGCGTTCACGTCGCTCTCCCGCAGGTTCATGATCAACCCCTTCTTGAACAGCTCCTTGACGTCAGGGAGTGTGTCGTTCTTGATGGTGCTCACGATGTGCTCGATCTCGGCGATCAGGATGCCCTCAGTGACATCGGCCGACTCCATGTTGAGCTTCATCTCGCAGAACACGTCCAGCAGCTGGGGCTGGAACGAATCCCGAACAGACTGCACCACCGCGTTGTAGTCTTCGCCAGACATGCGGCAGCGGGCCTGCATCTTGGACTCCTAGTCGCGCCTCTCTCTCTTCCACCGTACGAGGGCCTCGTGGGAGACCGACTCGATCATGGGCGGCAGCATCGGCGTGAACAAAGGGACGGTTCCCATGGGGCCATCCGTTCCACCAGCGCGAGCCATTGTCGTTCGTGGCTGGGGCGTAGAGGTCCACCGACGAACTCCAGTCAGGATGTCGGCTAGTCTTCAGAGTTGCTGGCCACGGGCACAGGAAAGTTGAGCTGTGTCCGGCCGGCAATAATTCACTAAAGAATTCTTTGTAGTGCTTCCCGGGTCGTAGTCACCAAAAGTCAACACGCGGCGATGCGGGGACCAACCCGCAGGGAAATAGGGCCTAGTAGATTGATGTGTTGGTGTCTACGCAGATTGAAAGAGTGAGAGATGTGGAGAGGCTGCGGGTACTGATGGTAACCAGCCCGAGCTCTCCTGGACACGATCTCAGAGAGACGGTCTGTCGTAAGCAGAAGCCACCTGCTTGACAGCCCTCAGAATGCACATGTAACTGCCGAGGGCAAACATGCATGCCCCTAGATCCTTATGCAGCTCGGTAAGACACTAGCTGCCTCTTACCGGCATAACAGGCTGCATCCATTGTCCTTGACCTGGTGGCCGTCGGACACATCCGGGTGCTTCCATAACATGTAGGTTCGTCATCGCTTGGCGGCTGAGCCTGCCGCTCACCGCCAGATCTGGATGTCTTCAACAAGCTGGGCCGCGGTGGTCCAAGCTGAATGCCTGGAAACCACTACAGGTTGGCAATTTGTTAGACATGTATAATATTACTTCGTTTCCTGAAGTTTAGCCTAAATAGTAAAGCAAAAAACAAAGGCTGCGCGGGGAGAGTAAGTCTTTAAGAACATACTGTGGCATAACACAGGGGTAGAAGAGCGCAAGAACAACTAGTTAAGTCCAGAGTTAAAGCAAAAAACAGCAAATATACTGTATGACTTGCGGTGCATCTGCTGCACCTGCTTCGCAGCCGCAGCATCTGCACGGTATGTTCAACGGCCAGTTTTACAATGGTAATCTCCGTATTCTGGTTATGTGGGCGTTGGCACATGTAGCATTCCGTTGACCACGTACCACCTAGAGGTGCATGTTGTTTGAAGGCAGATAAAATCTGAAATGTTGCACGAGTACAGATAATCAATAATGTTTCGGGAATAAAAAATTATTTCTCACAGACAATATAGGATATTTGCGGCTACTATTTACAACAGGATGTTAATGCTATTGTTTTCTGGATGGGTCAACATTCAGGTACAGAGATTATCTTTGAAAGGATATATAGTATTGATAATTTCTTCAGAGGTTTCCATAAAATGATGGCACCGAATTCAGCAGGGTATGCATTATGCACGTATTCTGACCTCGTTGCAATCGCGGGATGGATTCTGGATTAAAATCCAGAGAAATGGCAAATTGGCAATGCTCACAACAGACAACTTTTTTCCGAAAACGGCTTGATCTATCACCTACGTTGATTGTATTGCATGCTTAGAAGGGAAAGCTTGTGCACCAGGAAATTACAACGCGATTCCACTTATGACTCTGATTCTGTTTTGGTTGTCTTCATCGCTTGCGTATATTTTCACGAATGTGGGTTCCCTACCCGTCTGATTACTTCTGAGCAATGAACATATTTTGTGTTATCTATCCACTATCGACGACGAACGGCTCATCATTTGGTCCTCAGTTGAAATAAAAATTGATCCGATCTTGATGAGAAGCGCTTGTTATGAGGAGGGCGCCAGCAGTTGGACTAGCAGAGGAAGCAACGCTTGGCCATGCATGGCGACTGAGGCGCGTAGTAGACTGAGCCAAAGCTCGGGCCTTGCTCGACCCTTTGCAACAGAAGCTGAAAGGCGACGCTTAACGACAAGATGGCACGTTGAGATCGACCCCACTCATTCATCCCCTCAAAACGCTTTGCTGACAATTGCTGCTTTCGTCCCAGGGAATTCTACTCTGTCAAGGGCAATTATGCGGACTTTTCACGGCCTCGACTCACTTCCGGGGGTGAGGAAGGCACGAGGGTCGAAACCCGCAGGAGCAGCATCGCGGACGTTGTACTCGTTCGTGTTTGCTGCAGCTTCTACACATGAACAGGATCTGGGGATACTCTTTACTTTTGGTTTGGACAGTGATTACGGACCTTGCTCGAGAAAACGCTGTGCTATCTAGGGAGATCCTCCTCTCTGTATGCATTAGTGTCTCGATCTCGACTTGAGCACCGGCAAACGGTCAGCTCTTTGAACATGCTTGCATCTTTCACGTTCCAACTTGCACAATGGCAATGTTGCTGCTCACGGACCTGTAGCAATTAATTACACCTTTCCACACATGCGCGGTAGGGGTCAAACGAAATTACATTAATGGGAGCTTATGCAATGACCATCAATTCAATCCGATAAGGGACGAGGAGAGCGGTGCCCCCAAGAAGGTCATGCAGTAAGCCCCCACAAGTGCAACGTCGAGTCACCCCGAGAGCCTGCGACCATGCGCTCGGAAAGTGTGGCCACCGACTCCTTGCACAGTCTGGTGTAGGTCTTGAACGCGTTGGAAACCCAGCGGCCGTGAAACTGGATCGTGAGAGCGTCCGTGCCCGACCGGTACATGTGAGTTGCGTCGCCAGCCCGTAATGAATGCGAGCTGAAACGACATGGGTCCGAGCCTGTCGTGAATGGCGCTCGCTTGATAGCCTCAGCCATCCGCAGTCGCGATGCAGGCTGGTATTCCGCGACGGTTCGTGTACACAGCGGCCGGGATGTTGACGGATAAATTCTGGCGAGCTTGAAGAAGAACCAGTGCGCCGAACACTGGGCACAAGAATGGGTGCCCAGATCGTGACAACATTCTTGAAGTAGGAGCGCCGCCTTGGTTCGTCTTCGACCCGACCAGGCGTATAGATACCGAGTGTGCAGTAGATGGACACTGCGTAGGCCGCCCTTCCACATCCACCACTGCTATATCTTGCGCCCGGACGGCAAACCACTTGAAAGAGCCGCCGGAAATTGCCACGATCTCCGACCGTCGCATCAGGAAAAAGAACGCCAAGCACACGACCCCCCCACACAATGCTTGCTCGAAGGGATCGGTCATCGACAGGCTGTTGAAACAGGCTTCTAGGATCTCGAGCGACACGGGTGACTTCCGTTGTTGCGGAGAGTCCAGGCGGCTGATTCCTTTGAGGATCATGCGGATGTGCGGGTGCCCAATGGGAAAGTCATGGCCCGAAGCCGCCAAGAAGTGACGGACACCTTGAAGAACACCCATGATTGAATCACTGCGAATGGGCCCACCCGATCCGTATCCAAATTGGAAACCGTGCAGAATGAAGTCCGAGATGTGCTGCACTTGGTCAAGGGTGGAAATTCCGAGGAGAGACGGTGAGATACCTCGGCGTGAACTCCACGACGTCCACTTGTTTAGCGCTCGGCTGTACTGGTCAAATGTGGAGTCGGCAACGGAGTGAGCTCGGAGATACGCAGCCAGGTGTCGACCAGACCATGGGTGTCGAATGTCGGCGAGACTTGCAGCCAACCGGAGGTTAGTGATCCAAATTTGGCCGAGAACGACGGGTTAGCTGCGATGCGAGAGCCGGCGTCCGCCCGTTCATTGTCAACACCAGCGACGTGTGAGGCCGAGAACCGAAGTCCATATGGCGTTTCCCACCAGCTAAGCAACCGTAAGATCACTTGGGCGCGAGGATTTCGTGACGCAAGCTTGTTTTGCCATGCCACAGCGGAAGTGTTGTCGATGCGAAAATGGACGTGAAGAGGGCGGCCACTACGAGCGCCATGAGATTTCCAGCGAGAACCCCAGGCGTGGACGAACGCGCATGAGAGTAGCTCGCGGAAGTTGATGTCAAACCCGTTGGGTACACCTTCCTTGAAGTCGGCGATCAGTGAGCGCTCGGAACTGGAGAATTGGTAAGTTAACGTTTGCTGCGAGGTTATGTCGAGTGCGCACAGACCGTAGTCAGACGCATCCATCTCAACGACGACGTCGGGCAGCGGTAGCGCGTTGAAGTAATCCAGCGAAACGCCATTGAGGTGGGGCGTGTGCAGCACAAGCCACCACCACAGCAGGTATTGGCGCATGTCGTACGTGATGCTGACGCTCTGAAACCGGTGCAACCGAGACTCCCGCTGCCGCAAGCGCTGGAGAAAAGGCCGTGCAGCCCGTATGCATGTTGCCACGTGTCGTAGACTGCCCATCAGAGATCGGTACTCTTTCCTCGATAACGTAGAAGCGGAGTACGCGGCAGCTACAATACACCGGGCCTTCCCGATCTTGTCCGCTGGCATTGATACCTGCTCGTCGACTGTGTTGAACTCCAACCCAAGGTCACGTTGGCGTGTGTTCCAGTTGGTGAACTTCTTTGGTATTGATGGCATCCGCGCCCAGTACCGCCACGATGGCAAAGCGCAGAGAGCGATCCATATCGTCGCAGTTCGTGCCAATGTCAGCGGCCACGTTGATGTGGTCGTCAACCCAGTGATAGTTGAAGAAACCGGTCAGGGACACGTCATTTGCCTGAGAGACGTGTACGTGTGCGATGGCCCCGCCAGTAATCTCGTAAAAACCAGGAGACCCTGTCCATCCGAAAGGTGCCGCCAGCTCGATCACGATGACATCGTCCTCCACGCTGCGACCAGCAAACAAGTAGACGCTGTTGCTGTGTGTGTATGCCAATGTTCCGGAACGCGGAAGCAACATCACCAGCCATCACGCAGATCTTCGATTCTCTGTGTGCGCGTTTCAGCCGCAGTATCTCCGTAGCCACGGCATCACAGTGAATGTAGTCAGGCTTGGTGATGCTGTCTTGATCGGTGTAGTCGTTGATCGAAGAACCTTATGGAAACGAAAGGTCATGGATCGTGCATCCGGAAGAAACTGCATCTTCGTGTCCTCTATCAACAACCCCAAATGGACTGATGATGATTTCTGGCCACTGCTCGAGGAGATCCTTGTCCAGCATCAAGCATCGATCGGCTTCTTGCTCATTCCTGATGTTCTTGCGAAGCACATTGAGGCGGTCCCTCGCAGACCCGTGGTTGGGTGGACGTTGTCGCTGTAGAGGTGGAGGTTGCTTTAACCGCACTTCGATACCCTCTTGGACAAATTTTTGGAGAGCGTCCAGGTGCTTGTAATCCTTGCAGAGATTTTCCAGAACTTCCGGTTCTTGTTGGGTCGATAGTCACGCGGCGTTTGCCCACGTACCAGCTCCACGAAAGCAGGCAATGAGGCACCTGTCCGCCGCGCTAACTCCGAGAGCGCGTGCTGCAGGGGTTTGTTGAGGAGAAATTCTGGACCCGCATCACCGTCACGGCACACATGGTAATCGTCAGGTGGAAGCTCAATTCCCCTCTTTGATATGGCCTGTGCCAACGTTGTACTGCCGATCTGACGCAGTAGATCGCTTCGCGCGCGCGCGTTCGCATGCCACTTTGCTGCCGTCGACATGCTGACGACATGGCGTGGCTCGCACTAGGAGCAGGGCTGCCGTGCTCCATCGTCTTGCTACCGGTAGGCTGGCGGTTTGGCACGAAGGTCACCGGGGGTAACACACCGGCCGGCCCTGAAGGCACGTCACCAGTCGCTTCCGCAGTAGGCTTCACGAGAGCAACCTGACCCGGCTGATGTGGCGAGGGTTCCCCGTCTGGTGGAGGTGATATTTGTGCCGGCTGTATGACCGGCACTCGCTGTATGGCCGCCGGGTGACTGTATGGTCGACCCAGACTGTATAGTCAATGGAGGCTGTATAGCCGGTGGTGGCTGTATGGCCGCGGGTGACTGTATGGTCGACCCAGACTGTATAGTCAATGGAGGCTGTATAGCCGGTGGTGGCTGTATGGCCGCGGGTGACTGTATGGTCGACCCAGACTGTATAGTCAATGGAGGCTGTATAGCCGGTGGTGGCTGTATGGCCGCCGGATGACTGTATGATCGACCCAGACTGTATAGTCAATGGAGGCTGTATAGCCGGTGGTGGCTGTATGGCCGCCGGATGACTGTATGATCGACCCAGACTGTATAGTCAATGGAGGCTGTATAGCCGGTGGTGGCTGTATGGCCGCCGGATGACTGTATGATCGACCCAGACTGTATAGTCAATGGAGGCTGTATAGCCGGTGGTGGCTGTATGGCCGCCGGATGACTGTATGATCGACCCAGACTGTATAGTCAATGGAGGCTGTATAGCCGGTGGTGGCTGTATGGCCGTACCGGACCGTAAGGTCAATAAGCCAGTGGGCACCGCGGCATTTCCAGCAGGGTGTCACCGCTGTACTGATAAAAACGGTGTCTCAGCGTCTGGAGAGGTCGGATGAAGAGCGGAAGAGCCGGCTCCGTGACAAAATTTCCGCTCGCGCGACGAAGCGTCGAGTATGTCCTCGTACGAGCTACATCGAGTCGTTGCTGGCGGCAGAGACGCCGATGGACTGAAGTCGCTGGAGAAGTTGGCGTTCGTAGAGCCGTCCTCCAGTGCCGTCATCTCCGATGCCTCCTTGAAGTTCATGATCGTCAGGCCGCGAGACCCCTGAGCCCGCTGAAGATAGCCATGAGCACGGCTGGGTTGACTTGGAACTTGACCGATGGCAGCTCTCGCATAACAAGCACAAACGACATCGGGCTAGGGCCGTACCTGCTTCAGTTCCGAAGGACCGGAACATCCGGCTGGCTGCCAGCAGGTGCGCCTGTGGAGGATTGTTTTCGCCCTTGGTCTTTCTTCGCGCCTTCCGGGAAACTTGCCGACGTCAGGTAACTCGCCCGTAGCGTTCGGCTCAATCCGCGTCAGCCTTGCAGGCGCATCAGGGAGAGTGACAGATGCTGGCACTTGAATGGTTGTCTGTGACGCGATCATCGTGCGGAGCTGCTGGACCTCCAGCAGAAGCTCGCGCATTTGGGCAGCCATCTCGCCGCCGCTCGGAACACGCTGTTTCTCCCGCGTCTGGCTTGTTGCCGCCGTCGTGACGACCGGGGGCGCAATGGCACCACTGCCGAGCCCTGGCTTAAACGACGCCATAAACGAGTCGAGGTCGAACCCGCCGTCCGACCTTGACGCCCTCGCTGGTGGCTGGTTCGTGCCGCTTGTGACGGTCTTCGCCAGATCTGGGACCTTCGCTGACGTGCCCTTTGCCGCAGGTGCCTTGGCCGCCGTCGGAGTCTTCCTGGGCTTCTTCACCGGCGGCGGTGTCTTCGAGGCTTGAGTCCGAGTCATGGCCGCCACCGGTCGACCCTTTCTTCGAGGCCGCAGAGCCGGCGGCAGGGCGCCGCGTGAGCCGCTTCTTGCCCTTGCCCTTCTCAGGGACAGCCACAGCGATGGCCGTCTTGGCTGGCGGACGCTTGCTTGGGGCCAGAGGCGGCGGCTCCGGCGTGTGCCTCGCGGAAGTGGTCGTCCACAACTCGTCTCCTCCGGTGACGTCGACGAAGACGGCCGCCGCGGTCGGTGCAGCAGAGGCCTCGCTATCCGAGGGGGCAGCGGCTGCCCTGGATGAGGGCGAGTTGGGCGCGCTGGCCGGGTCAGAAACTCCGCGGGTGATCATGGTCTCTTGGGGAGGTTAAACCCCCTTCTTTTCTTGCTGCGTGGCGTTCTCGATTCTTCAAAGTGAGGGAGAACGCCACGCGTTCATCGGGTGGCCTGCAGCCAGCGGCCGAAACCGGGTTGGAGTACCGGTATGTAGGATACTTATTTGCTGACGTCGAACGACAGGTGTGCCAGCTTCTCAGTGAACGCCCACAACTTCCACGCTGAGCTCGGACGGAATCTCACGATCGGGTATCCCCAAAGTCCCAAGTGTTCGGGGCCGAAGAAGTCACCACCGCCCACATCAGTTCCGACGGCAGCATACAGAGTGGGAAGAGGCCCCATGGCGGAGCTCTGACTTGGCGCATACGCCGCCAATGAGTAGAACAGCCACCACAGCCAACTGCTGCTGGCGCAAGCCGTTTTGGGACGTAAGCCCACTGACCGACAGCAAGCAACAGCAGTCGCGCTTTCCACTCCGCTCGCTCCCATGCAGTCCTTGATAAACATGAGGTTGTACAGCTTGGTGAGTCTGTTGCTGCATCGGGGACTGGTTGCTCTTGCTCGCCGGCATGATCTAGGCTTCGTCGAGTGCGAATCGATCATGAAGCTTTGTTGGACGAACTTGATGAAGCCGTCGACACTCGCGTGAATACCATCAATTGTCGACGAGATCTACGAGTTTTTTCTCCAGTTTGCGCGCAAGTTTCGGGGCATGCAAGACTCCTCGCTTTCGTGGTAAGGATTTTTCCAATAACTTCAGCTTTTGTATACGAGGTGAGATGAACAGCAGGCTTTCCGCGCCCATTTCAGAGTTAAACGCCTACTTTCCCCGGGCGAAAATCATCACTGATTCAGCTCACCTTTTTAAGTAGCAGCAGAAGGCCCGCTATGGTGGCTGCAGTAATTCCCATCGTAAGCAGAAGTTCGAGAACCAGCTCGCGTTTCGATGGATCAGCCATAACCACGTGACGGCTGACCACTCTACCCGGCCATATCGTGACGGTTCCGACTTCCCAACGCTTTCCGACATCTGGAAAAAAGTGCAACAAAAAACCGGTAGCGAGCCAAACTGAATATCGATATATTGGGTTTAGGTGTTGCTTTCTGATTGGCTGTGTGTATTCGCTTCAGCTTTCAAAACGGCGCTTCCAGGCGCGAGGAAATCGTCTCTAGAGGCCTCTAGGCCAAGTAAATCGGCGTTTTCATATACATGCATTTTGAGCCCTGCAGCACTGCGTACCAGGCACGGCAAATTCATTAATGAGGCCGCTCCCGTGCAAGGGGGCCACAATTGGGAGCATACTTGCGACAGCTAGCTCTTTAGAAAGTAATTTATTGGTTGACTTTTGTCGAATGAGAGGTAAGCAACCCAACCATTGGCAGTTTCATAAGCCAATAGAAACACGCCACCTGGCTCAACCAAAGACACGCGCTGATTCGTGGCTGCCAGGCACTGCTGAAGACTGAGCCGTCGCCGACACAGGCTTCGAGATCTCAGTCTTCCTTTTTTCAAACCTACTGCGCAAGCCTCTTGGTCAAGACCCGTTCAAGGCCGTACAGTTCGTACGCGAAACGGCCTCCACCCCCCCTCCAGCACTGTAGCTCAATGGATAGAGCGCACGGCTTCGGCCCTGGGATGTTCGTTCGAATCGAACCAGTGTTTTTGATCATGACAGAGCGTTTAGAGGTCAGCATTCGGCGTGGACTGGTGGTGTGCGTTCAGGGTGCTGGCTGCGCATTTGCTGTTTTGTGCGGTCGTGCTACGTGCTTGCTGTGTTGTTGTGTCTACTGGTGTTGTGTGTTGCTGCGTGTGTGGTGTGTAGTGCGTCCTGCTGCGTGCTGCTGATGGAATGCGTGTCTGGGAGCTGCTGTGTGATACTGCTGGTAAACTAATCATGTATATGAACTTGTATATGTGCATACTAACTCCTTAGACGTGGCCTGCTAGTGCGAGAATGTCTTGGCTGTCTGCAGGCGATGGATCCTTGATGCGACCGATGGCGAGCAGGTGCTTGTACACGACGATGCGTTCGTCCAAGGCGCCAGACTTGTGTAGTGGGCGCAGCGCACGCAGTACGCTGCCGGCTCCTTTTGCGTTGTTCCGTTGCGTTTTCAAGAACTGGAGGACAGCTTCCTCAGCACGCGTGCCGACAGCAAGGACGTCGTCCTTGTAGCCATTTGACCTGTCGTCGAGGAGGAAGCCGTCGGGAATGAAAAGCTTCATGAAGGCGACGACGTAACGGGACTCCGACTTCTTCTGCCTGTCGGAACAGTCCCAGACACGAGGCACGCGAGTGTACCACTCGAACCAAGCTGCGGAGAGGTACGTTACCTGCTTTTTCCTGCGTTTAGGCTTGGGTTCTTGAACTGACGTTGCTTCCACTTGTTCATCTTCGGTGCGTGCTGCCTTGCTTGTAGATGTAATCCGAGCGGCCTCGAGGATAGTCAAGCGAGCCGCCAAGTTCTTGTTGCTGGCAATAAGCTCTCGAATGACAGCGAGAAGTGGGTCTTGTTCTTGACAATGGCAACGACATTGGTGCTTGTTCGTGTCTTGTTCTTGGGTTTGAGCAGGTGCCGCGGCGGTTTCGTGCAGCGCGACAGACCAGGCAAGAAAGTCTGCGTGCGGTATGTCAGCGGCGATCAAGCATTCATCCATACGCGCGACAATCGGGGCAGTAGGCGCGATCTCCTTCAGCTGCGGGTAGTACCGCACGAGGTACGCCGTGAGAACGGTGAGGACTTTGGTGCTAACGTTGAGCAGTTGCTCCTTAAGTCCTGTGCAGGTGCTGAACACCAAGCTACGCAAGCGTGCCAGCCGCTCTTGAGCACCATGATCCAGCACAGCGACGTCAAGAACGACGGGAGCGGCATCGGCTTCCCAGCCACTCAGCACACGCGCGACCTTCCTGTCTTCCCGAGGCGTGTTGTACACGTAGGCGAAGCCTTTGTTGAGCTTGCTCATGTCCCACGCACCACGGTCAAAGATCCACTGCGGGGCAAGGCGATCGTCGCCGTTGGCATGCTGCGCACCGCCTCGGCGAAAGGAGTGTGATGTCAAGTCCGTCGTGGCTCCTACTGGCTTCGCCACGCGCTTGAGCAGCCGGTTGACATACGCTTGTACGCCGTCTCCACCACGTGTCTTCTCACCGGAGCGAGGCGTTGATGTGGCCGTTGTACTACTCACTTGTTCTAGTGCTCTTGTAGGCTCCAAGCTCGGTGGTGCGACGACTGGAGGCTGCGAGATGGATGCTGGCGCAGCAGGTGAAGAAGCCGTCAGCGCGATGCTCAGTGACCCAGGGTCTGCAGCTAGCAGGTCGTGCAGCGGCAAGCCGGACTGAAGTGGCTCTGTCGTTGTAGTGACCAGCTCCGGCAGCTGACTCAGCAAGCCCGCGCATGGTGCAGTCTGCATCGCCAGCGCCACGGCGAGCGAGTGCAGTGGACAGGTGGCGAAGTCCCCCTTGTCAGGTACGAGCGTGAGTCCCTGCTCTTCTGCCGTTTTCACTCGAAGAAGACGCAGGTAGAGGACACCGTCCGCTGACACTGACACGTGCTGTTTGCGCAGGAAGCCTAGGTCGGATGAGCGCCCAAAGCAGTGCCACATGAGGCACGCCAGTGCAGCGTCCTGGTAGTCACTGGCAGCGCGAGCTGTGCTGTAGACATAGCGAATTAGAGAACTTAAGTCCTCTTTAGTACATGGCGGTGCCTTATTAACGAGCCCTCCCTCCTCCCTTTTCAAGCAGTGCTTGTCCAGTGTTTTCCCTTGTTTCAACAAGTTCATTTCCGTTGGCAAACGGAGATGGGGGAACTCGTCAAAAAGCCACAGCTTCACGTTTCTATAGTAAGACATCGCAGTATTGCGAGCTAGCTTACCTTTCTTACCTTCATTAGTCGCGAGATAGTAACCAAAGCGGTCCATGGTGGCAGCCAGACGTTTGCCAGACGGGTCTGTACGAAGGCTAGCACGGAATAGCTCCATGCCAACACCCTCATCCTCTAGCATTCGAACGAACGCGCTGATGGCCGTCGTGCGAGCCTTCTGCGTATTCGCTGGTACGAACGCGGAGAGACTCATGCTGGCTGTCCCTTCTGCTTTTTGTCAAATGAGGACGAGTGGCGGACAGCCAGCGTCCACAACCTAATTACCAGTATAAGGGGTTGGTCAGGTGTCGGAACCGCGAAGATATTTAAAAAATATGCTTTTGACTTGAGTTTTGTATTGACATATCCATATTTTCGCTTGCCTTCCGACAAATATGTGTCGGAATGTGTCGGAAAGTAAAGTCTTGTCTGAGTTCACACGATTGGCTAAAATTGGCAAATGGCGAGCTCTGATTGGATAATAAAGATGTATAAATGCCCAGCCCACAATCTGTCATCTCTATCTGTCGGAAAGACGTGTATATTCATCCATATGCGGAGAGATTTTCGTCGTTGGAAATTACGAACAGGGTCAGATTCTGGAATGAACGTTCCAAGCGATGCCAGCGCCAAGCTCTGTGGTAGGATTAATGTGGCTTCTGCTGCGGATGGATGTTCACCTGCGTGTTGACGTGGCTCTTTTGGTTAGCCTTGATGAGATCCATTGCACTTCTCGACTGTAGGGGGGGGGCCTACGTATGTCTGGATGAGCGAAGCATGAAAATGCCATTTTTTTTCGTTGAATGTTTTAAAGCCCTCTGTCTCTTACGCCAGGGATATCTCGAGTCTGCCGGACGACGGCTTACTTGTCCACGTCAAACTTGAGATGCGTCATCTGCTCGCTGAAGGCCCAGAGTTTCGCAGCAGCCGTCTCCGACCTGCTCACACTCGCAGGCTCCTCACGGACCGGATGCCCATAGAGCTCGAGATACTTGGGTCCGAAGTAGTCGCCTCCCTTGACACCTTCAGCCGTGGCAGCGTACAACGCCGAGAGTGCGCCTTTCGGAGCACTTTGGATGGGAAACATCCCCGAGCTGCGGAACATCAGCCACCAAAACCAACCACGGCTCATCGCAGCAGACTTGTTGAAAATCTTGGTGGCACAGTAGCCCGGATGAGCTGCTGCGGCGGTCACATTCTCGATGCCAGCAGCTTTCAGGCGACGATCGAGCTCCAACGTAAAGATCAAAAGACACAGCTTCGACACGGAGTAGGAGCCGAGCTGTCCGTGTTCTTTCTCGCTCTTGGCCATGAGGTTGTCTTCGTTGAAGACCAAGGTCCCGTACCAGTGCAGGAAGCTGCTCACCGACACGACTCGCGACGGCGCGCTGTTCTTCAGTAGGTCAAAGAGCTGCGCTGTCAACGCAAAGTGACCGAGATAATTGGTAGCAAACACGGACTCATAGCCGTCGACAGTCTTGGTGTACGTGCCACCGCCGATCCCGGCGTTGTTGATGAGTACATCCAGGCGATCGCGCTTCTTCTTGAACTCGTCGCAGAAGTTGCGGACGCTGGTCAAGTTCCCCATGTCGACCAGCATCAACTCGACGCTGCCGGCACCGGGCGTAGTCGCCAGAACTTCTTGAATGCTGGTCTGCGCACTAAGACCGCGCTCCTCGTTACGACACGCTACGACCACGTGGGCCCCTTTGCGCGCGAGCTCGAGGGCCATTTCATAGCCGATGCCCGAGTTGGCGCCCGTGACGATCGCGATCTTGCCATTTTGTGGTGGAATCTGCTCCGCGCTCCAGTTACTGGGGATTTGCGGGTGCTCGTCTGTGCCTTTGCTCGCGTTGACGCCCATTCTTGTGCGTTGCCTAGGGAGAAGAGAAATAGAAAGTGGCTGCTGGACTCCCCACTGGGACGTGAGCGTTGAGAAAAAAATCTTAACGGGAGATGTGAAGTGATCGGGCTCTACAGCCGTTGTTGAAGCGATCGCTGGATTGAAATCACTTCAGAAGGGTGGAGGACGAGCTTTCCAAGAGCGAACCGGCTTGGCACAACCTCGACGCCACTCGTAGTGCTTCTTCTGCAGCCGACCCGCCATTTCGCCATCAAGTGGAGACTGTTGCAGTGTCTCGTTCGCCATACTCATGCGCTCCTCGTACATGAACGTCGGTGGCAAATGCAAGTTCGCAGAGAACACCAGAGCCTCGTAGATCGATCCAGCCTCCGAGCGGATATAGTGTCCTTCGGCTCACCGTTCACAATGATGTATCCCATCACGCGGCCACCCGTCTTGCGGCCGCCGATCAGTGTTAGAAATGCGTACCACAGAGTAGATAGGAAAGTGAGATTTAGTGCCCGCTAGCGGCCTTAGCGCTCTATATCCTTACCATCGTCATCTTGGACCTTCAGCTGCGCGGCGCCAGATTCACGATCTTTCAACAATCAGTTCTTTAGCGTCGTCTTGCGAGCACCTGTCGCCCCCATCGTCCCCAGCATCGGCATTCAACTGACTACCACAGCCACAGGGATTGAAACGAACTCAGGAATTGCGTTATCTTATAAGAAGGCTTCACTGCGATCGCAAGTGTCTGAAACAGCGGGCGGGCTCTCGTAGTCTTTGGTCGCGGTGAGTAAGGTACCATCGGTGGGACTCGGTCGGGTGGGAGTGCTGCTTGTAAAAGCGGTGGAACTTGTCTTGACACGACCCGCAAGTTCCCTCGACGATCTCCCGTTCATTGTCGACTGCTGCTGGCCTGCGCTGTTCTTCTTCTTCTTCGACGAAGCAGTAGAGCTTGATCAGCTCCTAAATGTCACAAGTCAAACGTGATGTGTGCAAACTCCTTCTTCGCCAGCACTTCTTCTTCCTTCTCCACAGTTGCGTCATTTAGGTTGCACGAATTTATGTTCAATTTCGTCCAAAAGCACACTGTCGAAAATGACCTCGCTGTACGCTTCCGTTTCGCCGCGCTTTACGCGGGATTTGCTCTCTCCAGGGCTGCGGGTGGGTATTACGGACGCCGGTGGCGTGTGGCAGTTCCTAGCGGGCCCATTGACACAGCGACTGCCGCTGCGCGCCATCGAATGGCGCAACCTCGTGGGTGTGACCAAGCGCATCGAGCAGTTGCCCGTGCACTTTGTCGAAATCGCTGTCGAAAACGTCAAGAAGGAGCTGCCGCTGGCCTGCGTGTATCTGGTCAAGTGCGAGGACTTGGACAGCTACAAGAGCGCCGTCAAGGTCCCTTTGGCCGCCTGGGTGGACGCCATGACGGCCGCCAAGGTCGAGTGGCTCGTGCTGTACGTGCCGCTGGGCACGCGGCCCAAGGCGTCGGGCAACGCGCCCAACGCCGTGTATAAGAAGGTATTCGACAGACTACGCGCCGACTTCGCGCACCGTCGAGGTGGTGCTTTGCTTAGTGGGTCCATCGGGCCGGCCAGCTCGACCTTTTCGACACTCCAGGAGCGAGTGTCGAAAATTGACACGCTGGAGGGGACGAGTGTCCTGGGACAACAGCAGCAGCACGAATCCCAGTGGACAGAACTGCTGCTGAGATTGAGACACTGCGTCATGGACGCGTTCCAGACCCACTGCTTCCAGTACGAAGAGAAGCTGCGCACTTTAGACGCCAAACGGGGGTCGGCGGGCTGGGACTTCGGAGCCTTCTTCCTGGCCAAGGAGAGGCTGGCGCTCATGTACCAGCAGATGTATCTGCAGGACGACGCCATTCGACATGTAAATGCTGGCTGGTTGGATGGCTTTTGGTGGCAGAAGTTGATGAAAATGTTGATTTTGTCGATGTAGTTGGATGAATTGGACGCGATCTTCGTCAACTTGAACGAGACGGAGAAGCAGGCCTTTCGAGACGGCAGCAAGGCGTCGTTCACGCCGCAGGATTCAATCTTCGCGCAATCGCCAGTGAGTAGCAAGCTACCCACTCGTTTCTTTTACTTTTTTACGAACCAGTTGCTGCTGCGTAGTTGGCGTTGGATCTTCATGAGATGCAGCAGCGCATCGCTTCCAACCGCGCGTCGGCGCGGCTCGTTTCGCTCTATTGTTTCTGTCGGCAGATCCGAACGCTTTACGTCATGGGCAGCTTCCCGCAGCTGCTGAAGCGCGCCAGCTCGTTCATCGAAGCGTTTCTTGCGGAGTTGAAGGACATGGCGGCGGAGGGCGCTCTGGATTGGCATCAGCCGTTTCTCTGGGCTGTTGGCGCGTGCTTGGAAGTGGCCTATGCGTGTGAATTATCGTGGAGTGGGCGGGACGACGAATGGACTGCGTCGAGCGTGTCGGTGCAAGTCGCCCAGGCCATCCCCGTCGAAGAAATGTCCCGCGCGCTTGGCGACGTGCTGTATCTCGCGCGTCGTTTGCTAAAGAACTTCGCCACGTCGGCCAAATCCAGGAACGAGCGTCGTGTGTCGTTCTCCAACGTTTCACCCGAGGCTGTAGCGCAGGAGACCACGTCGCGCGCGTGGTACCAGCAGCTGGAGCAAGCTTTTGTGGCCCCTGCATGGCGGCGAGCTGAGACCTGCGAGGCTTACGAGCGCTGCCTTTCAGAGGTCTCGCACCTCGCGTCGATGCACTTCTCACAGTCGGGAAGACACCGCTTCGCTGTGTTTCTCGGAGGCGAGTGCGCGCGATACCATCTCGCTCGCGGGGAATTCGAGAGCGCCTCGCGGCTGCTGCGCTCTCTCGCGCGTCAAAGCGAGGAGGACGGGTGGTGGGCGATCTTCGGGGCCTGTGTGCGCAGCATTTGCCGCGCAGAGCTGGCGTTGGGGCGATCGACGCAAGCGGTGGCTGCTTGCTTCAGCATGTTGCAGCTTGCCCAGGAAGAACAGGTCGGTGTGAGCAAAGAAGAGATGGGCCAGCTCATGGTTGCGTTAGTGGCGAGTCTGGAGCACAAGGGCGCGAGAGATCCGACACGAAACACGGGAGGTGATGGAGAACTCGACGACGAGCCAAAAGTGAACATGGGCGAGCTGTTCAGGCCAACGGTGGCCGTGGAGACGACACAAACGAGTGGCAGTGCGCTAGATCACGGGGATATCTGCGTGACGCTGGGCATCGCCAATGACTTCCCGGCTGGAGTGCAGTTGGAGAAGGTCCGCGTGCGTTTTACCAGGACGACAAAGTCTCAAGACTCGTCGTACCCAGAGGTATCTGCCTCTGCTTCGCCCTCTCAGCGTGAAAGCTTTTCGCGAAAAGATTCGTCACCTCTGGACGATCTGGCGTTGGATGACGGGCAAAAGTCTGGTGCTGTACTTGAAGATGACTATGAGCCCATAGCGGACGCCGAATTGCCACGGAATGACCAGAACAACCGCAGCAAAACGGTTGTCACGGAGTCAGCGGCACCAAGTCATGATGTCACGCCGAGCTCCGTAAATGGCGGCGAGAACGAGCAGGAAACGGAATTGTTACTGGAGGAGAGTAACGTCCATCTGGACGAGAAAACGGGCGTGAACCTCGTCTTCCTTCACTCGGGCGTCCCAGTTGGACACTACACGTGCACTGGTATTGAATGTGTCCTTGCTGGAAGTACCTTTCGCTTGCTTCCTCCAAGCGCGCTCGCTCTCGCTGGTTTCGAGATCGCTGTGAGAGACAGCACGGTCCAAGTCGCAATCGATGGGGCACCACTGCTGATGCCGCGACCGCTGTCTCAAGTGGAAACGATTGGCGTTTCAATCCAGGCGAACGATGACGCCGTGTCGAACGGAACTCTCGAGCTACGTATCTTGAAGCGTGGAAGCAGAGCCAGCGGGAAGGGCCATGACGAGCCGTTTGATGAAGGCGAAATAGAGGACGGCGACGAAAGCGACGCAGAAGAAGATGGTGCTGTTCTTTTCCTTGGAGCTAAAATGCGTGGAGACTCGACGTTGGCCCATCAGCATGAAAGTCACCAAGAGCCCAGCAGCGTCTTGACTGTGGCGCTGCCGTCTTTGCCTCGTGAAGGTTCGCAGTCGTATCTCGTATCTCTTGTGGTGCTTCCAATGGACCATAACGACGACAACTCGGAACCTGAGACTGAAGCCTCCGCCAGTGTCGTTATCCGCGCAAGCGTCCGCTACCAGCGCGACGGAATGGCTTCAATCGCGCCGTCAACTACCACGGAGATACGCTGCTCGGAGGCGACATTCCATGTGCTGAAGCCATTGACGGAGGTGGTGCGGCTGAAACGCGTTGGTACGCGGGTTTTCGCGTCGTTCGCGCTCACGTGCAACGCCTTCGTCTCCGTCACGCTCCGGGACTATCGACTGCTCTGCCCAGCATCAAAGGCCGATACTTCGGCCACGTTGCTACGCGTTGAACAGGATCCAAACACCAAGCTGCGAGGCTCAGTCCTGCGCCCTCACGATCGCGTGCATCTCGCCTTCACTCTCGCGTGCTTACCCGAGTTCGAGAAGGAGTCCGGTGACGCCTGGTGTTCCCTTGAGCTTCATCTCAGCGATGACAGCGACGAGGTTTGGCAGAAAACGATGACGGTTCGGGTGCCTTTGGCTGAGATCCAAGGCAAACGCTACCGCATTGACGTGCTGCCCCGAGGCCAGGACCTGGCGCACCAGTTCACTGGCGAATCCGTTGAAGCTACTGCGCTGGAGCCCGTCACGTTCCAGATCCACGTGCAAGAAGACGTCGCCCAGTCGAACAAACCCGCGCTGGAATCGGACGCGAGCTCATTGTCGCTGTGTCTGGACGAAAGCAGCGAGCGCGACTGGATCCTCGTGGGGAAGCAGCTCGAGCGCTTTACGCTTGATCCGTGTTCAGGAGACCACGGAGACCGGCGACGCGAGTTCGCCACGCAGAAGCGCTTGCTGGCCACCCGCACCGGTCACTTGCGCTTCCCAGCGTTCAGGCTGCAAGTCGACGGCCACACGATCCCGTCCGCGCGCGTGCACTGCCAGCAGAGCAGTCGACGAGTAAGCGTAAGTTAAAGTACCAGCTACAACGTGCATGTTCTCTAGTTGATAAGTAGTTTAAGCCACGGCGTCGTCTGCCAGAATCCCCAGTTCGCGCAGCTCGCGTTGCTTGTCTTCGCTGTTGACGTACGAATCGCCATTGCGAATGTGCCACAAGGCGCCACCGAGGTTGACGCCCCAGGCCGCACGCGGATACGGCGCCTCGGGCGGCACCGAGAACCTCGTGTTCATCGACGCGCACGTGCCGCCGTGCTGGACGGCGTAGGCGCGGAAGGCCGGCAGGAGAACCTCGCTCCAGCGGTGGTCGTTGGAGCGCCACACGAAGCCCACCTTGTCCAGCTCGGCGCGCAGCTTGGGCGAGAGCTCCATCAGGCCTGCACGAACGCGCGTGATCCACTGGCCAAGCCTGAAGCCGCGCGTGAGGACTGGCCAGTTGGGGTCGCGTTCAGGCACAACAAAGTCCGTCGTCACCAGCGCGTCGTGGCCGTGCAGCCTCCGGTACGTGGTCAGCGCAGGGATCACCACGCTGCGCACGGTCTTCTCCACACGGTGGCGCGCGTTCCACACGAAACCGAGCGCGTCCAGCTCTTTGCGGGCAGCCTGCACGTGCGCATCGTATGCTCCACGACGGATGTTCTTGACAGTATCTCCAAGCTTGAGTCCCCACGAGTCTTCCGGCCACGGTGCCCCCGAAGGCACGACGAAATCTTGCCACACGTCGCAGTGGCCGTACTGTTGGGCGAAGACCTGGAGCGCGGGGAAGATGCTCTCCCCCCAGACTTTATCCAGCAATCTGAACGAGAATCCCAGCTCATCCAGCTCCTGTTTACTATCCCGCGCCTGCGTCGCGTACTTGCCCGAACGTACCATGTACACGTGTCTCCCCAGCATATAACCTTCCAGAGCCTTCGGCCACCTCGGATCCTTCTCGTGTGACGGGATCGTGAAGGCCAGCGGCACGTCGGCATTGCCGTGGAGCTCCTTGTACCTCCTCAAACCCGGCAGGAAGAACTTGTACCACTTGGTGTCTCGCACTCTCCACACGAATCCCAGAGCATTGAGCGCATCCACTTGTTCTTTAGGCAGTGGGGGGAGCGCCGCACTGTGCGGCGGATTGTCCTGTTTCTTCTTGTCCTTCAGTTGTTGCTCTCTCTGTCTCTGCTGCTGCACCTGCTTACGAAGCTTCGCCACCGCCAGCCCCAGTTTGTAGCCCCTTGTAGCTCTGGGCCACATTTCAGCTTCTTCTCCGTCCTCTGGCACCACGAACTTCTGCGGCACGAACAGGTCTCCGTATTGCTGCTTATAGGTCTCCAAGGCTGGGATACAGACCTCTCGAAACTGATATTCCCGCCACGAGCCCAGCGGGAAGCCCATGTTCCGGAGCTCCAGAATCTGCTCGTCGTCCTTCCGCGAGGAGGCCGACCCCTTGTTTAGCGACTGCATGAAGCGGTGCACCTTGACGCCCAAGGGTAGCGCGTGAAGCTCATCGGGCCAGTCGGACGTATGCGGGACGACGAAGCTGAAAGGGACGGCGAAGTGGCTCTCCAACGCGTGGAACGTGCGCAGCGCTTGGACCAGTTGAGTCAGCGACGAGGGGCTGCGGCGGCCGCGAGGGCCGTCGTGGGAGGACACGCGGTAGAAGCGGGCCTGGGAGAGCAGCGCGCGGCGAGGAAGCTGCAGCAGGCGGCGCATCGTGCGGAGACCAGTGCTTTTGGCGTTTTGAAAAATGGTGTGGAGATGGTGTGCGGTTGACGGAGTGATGGTCACTTCAACTTCGAGTCCCGAGTGAACTGCAACTAAGTGTTTGTTCTCTGCTGGATAGGAGGACAACTTGTGTGCTCTGAAGTGACACCAGCGCCAACGCAACGCCGAGTCAGGGCGACGCGAAGACTATGCTGCCTCCCGCCTCTTTGCCACGGCCTAAGGCCGCCATCTTTTACGATCCTGGAACCAACGTGTGGGTTGTTCCGTGTCATCTCATAGGCAAGGAATCCCATGGCCGGCAGCGATCGTTGCGTCGACTGCGTGTTTTCTGTAGTCATCCAGCGTTGGCGATCAACTGAATCGTTCTTGCCGGCATGAATTCCAGCAGTACAACGTAAAAGCTTGTACAGTAAGCGTAGTGCCCCTTTTGCATCTACCGCGACGCGGGAATATGACATGGTGACCACTTAGCGGGGACGTCGACCACTGTAAAGCTTCATTTCTCCTTTTGTCTCCTGCTCAGCTAAGCGCAACCAAAGCTGCAAAGCTGCAATGCTCCGTCGAGTGTTAGCGCTGCAGCTGCTCACTTTACTTGCTGCACCATGCGAGACTCTCCTCCATCGCCACGTCATCCATGACCAGCCAGATCCTGAAGCCACACTATCGACGAGCTACGACGTATTGACGGGGATCTCAACTGGCCTGCACCAGGTTGACAGTGCAGATACCAACGTGTTTGCATCCGTGCTCGTAGCCCCAAAGTCTGCAGTCGATGCCAGCACCCACGTCGCGTACGACTGCACGTCCGCGTCGTCGGTCTGGAATCTTCTGCAAGACCCGAACGTGTTGACGCTGGAGGAATTCAACAGCACGGATGGCGAACTCACCGCTGGAGTTGTCATTTCGGTCACGAACTGCAGTGAACTACTGCCTTCGTCGGTGCATCGTGTGGTGGTGGGCAACTCGTTCTTTGGAACTGAAGTCGATGAAATCCCTCACTACTTTTACGTTGTGAACAGTGCTGTGATGAACGAGTCTGAGAGCCAAGCTGCTAGTTCGAAGTCAGCAACTGAGAAATGCTTTCTGAGGCTCGAGATGGAGCGGGCAACGTTCGCTCAGGTGTATCCGGACTGCCGGATCAAAGTCCATTCGACCGACATGTCAAACCTCATTCGAACCGAGTCAATGGAAGCGGCTGCTGCAATGGAAGCTCATCGCAAGCTTGAAGCAAGTTCCTTCGGGTTCGTGAAGGACTCAACTTGCAGCTACGACTGCGGAGTAGACAGAGGCGAGAACGAGATCGACGTGGACAAGTGCTGGGCTAAAGACGACGACGCGTGGACGGAAGTGCAGTGCACTCTCCAATTCTACGCGCAGAATAGCAAATGCAGCAGTGAGTGTGGCTACGAAGGGGACAGCGAGACGCTTCTTCCGAGCCAATGCTACGATTGTTCGTCCAGCGATGGCTCGTGTGCGTCCGGATACAATTCAACCGACGATGGATGTTGTCGAGTGTTGACGTGCGAGGCCGTCAAAGGGACGGCGCTGACGAGTCCAGGAACGCTGTCGTGGAACTTGGAGGACGACGGACTCGCCGTGACCAACGCGAGCTACCCGCTCTTTGAAACGGGGAACTGCTCCGACACGTCTGACCCATCGACGGACTGCTGTCGCATCACGTGTGAGAACTGCTTCCTGAACGTCTCGATCGCGTCGCTGTTTGCCGACGTGGAGATCGTCGACACGTCGTTCGAAGAGGCCATTGAGATGGGGTTAACCGGTAACGCGAACCTGGAGGTGGCCTTGTACGCCCCTAACGGATGCGTTTTGGACGAGACGACGCAGCTGAAGACCAAGAACTTCACCATTCCTCTGGGTGATACCGGACTCAGTATTAAACTTGCTATGGGGTTAGATCTGCACAGGAAGTTCTCGCTTCAGCCCCACGGGTCCATCGCAACCATCGGAGCCACCGCTACCTTGGAGAGTCTAACGGCTGGTTCCCTTCGGTCCGATCTGTTCCACGACATCCAAATCACGAGCAGTATCTCGAACAAGCTGGCTCAGAGCAGCGTCGACTTGGAGATGGAGTTAGAGCTCATTTCGTCCTTCAGAGCCAGTCTCTCGTTGTTAAAAGGCCTCGCACAAGTCGGTGTCAGGGCGGAATTCCTCGTGTTTGTGGAGCTCAACAGCACTTTCCAGTTTCCGGAGCCGTTTCATGGTCTCTCGTCCGAGTATCTTGACGATTCGTCACTCTGGCATGGCGGTGACTGCCGACTGCCGCACTATATGGAGTACAGCTGCAACGCTGGCTACGGCGAAGTGAACATTTCGATCCCGTTGTCAGTCTCGATCCCTGTCATCGGGAATGCAACCAGCAATCTCAAGGTCGTGTCGTCTTCAGACCGTTCCAGCAACAGCCTGTTCAGCGGGTGTGTCGCCTCCGCTTATGACGCTGAGATTCTGCTAGCCACCGCTGTCGACGCAGTGTCGTCTCTATCAGATGAGAAGAAGCAGGCGCTGCAGACCATTCTCGTGTGGGTTCTTGGCATGACTGACATTGATCCGGACTTCGTGAACATCACGTCGATCTCAGCTCTCACGGGTGAGATCTCCATCTCTTTGTCAGTCCCGCCCTCTCTGGGCGAGCTTTACCCGAACGCCTCGGACTTTGAAGATGAAGTTTACCGCCGGGCGAGGAACGAGACGTTCATTAATGCAGTCACCAACTACGTCGGGATGGAAATTGCGGCGCAGTGTGGCGATGGCTCGTGGGGTTCTGCGTGCGACCAGACTTGCAGCCAAGAACACTGCAGCAGTGGCAACAGCACGTGCAACGCGGTGGACGGATCCGTTCTCTCGTGCGGATCTTGCGAGGACGGATACTGGGGGCTCATCTGTAACAGCACTTGCCAAATTCCAGACGGCTGTACGAGTGCACGCTGCGACCAAGCAAATGGGAAGGACGTCGAGTGTATACTGTGCGATGACGAGGACAGTTCACTATGCGCGGACTCAACATCAGGATCCTACTCTGTGGCCTGGGCTGCAAACTTCGGTGCGACGCTCTTGTGTAGTGTATTATTTTTCTAAAGCTGAATGAAAGTAGAGCCGAAAGCAGTTAAAAAAAACTACCAGGTAAACTTTCATCAACCTCAGGTCCTCCAGGGGTCAAACCGAGGCCGATGAGCTCATGCACGAGCATATTTCCGGGCGCGAGCCGGCACTGTCTGAAACTGAGCGAAGATCACGCTGGTCGGTCCCATTTTGCCAGGAGTTTTTCTTTTTTTGCTTTTGCGAAACGCACGAGACCACGCGACCTCTGTAAAGACTTCCTGCTGTTACTTGGAAAAGAATGCGGCTATCGAGCTATCGATAGCCATTTTGGGATTGCGATAGCTGTAAGCCAGCGGTACCGCACTGGCAGGAGCGCAACGACAATACATTCTCGGTCATCAAGGTGTTTGCTGCTAAAACACCTCACAAGAAAAGCTCGGCTCATTTTCTTTGAAGCCACTGACGCTCCAGTTCGAGTTTCCGAACCCAACTACGCAGACCTGACCGCTATGCGGCTCACCTACGTGATGCTTCTACTGCTGGCCGTTTGGGATACCAGCACTGGCCAAGACAGCAGCAGTCACGAAGGAAGCCTGAATGGGAGCGGAAGTCGCGCCATCGTCGACGTCCAGGCTGGTGACGGAGTAACTACTGTGTTTTTGCCAGCGGAAGCCCTGCAAACTCAACTTCTCAACAGCACTGACATCGAACCCGATTCGCTTGTCGCGGTGGGCTCTACCTACGACGTTCTGCGCGGCAACTCGCCCGGACTGGCGTCCGTCGCTGCTCCAGATGCCACTGTATACGCGTCCATTCTCATCGTGCCAAGCTTCGGCAACAAGTCTTCAGAAAGCACCGAGGCAATCGCAAGCCAGACCGACTCAAGTTCGCCCGATGACCTCTCTCGTCGAACGCAGCTCATGTACAACTAGGGAAGCTTTGGAATCCTCTCCAAGACATCCCAATGTGGTGGGCTTAGACGAGTTTCAGCTACTCGGGGACTACAGAAGCAGTAATGGCGTCTGGACAAGTGCGAGCACTACCACAACGGAGGAAAATCGGGAGATCGCGGCGATGGTCACGGTTGTGGTGTCGAATTGCTCCATGGCTGAGAACTCGTCAAGCGGTCGACCGGTGGTGGGGAACGCGTTCTTCGGTTCGTCGTACAACGCTTCCCCGGTGTTCTTTTACGCAATGAGCAGCGCAGTTTTGGCAGGCGAGTCGTTGCTCGGAGAGTGCGTGTTGCGGCTGGAGATGGCACACGCAAACCTGTCCGAGGTGTTTCCGAACTGCAAGATCAAGTTCCAGTCGACCGACTTAAGCAACCTGATGAGCAGTGGGGAGCGAGCGCCGAGCATCAACACATAGCGCCGATAAAGAAGAGGTTCACCGTCGTCTTGGCGCCAGTTCGTTCACCTTTATCAAGGATCCATCGTGCGTGTACGAATGTGGAGATGGCGGAGTGGACGCAGACCTGTGTCTGGTTCAAGACGGCACGAAGCAGTGCACGATGGAGCTTTACGCCAAGAATGAACAATGCTTCACCGAGTGCGGAAAGGCGAACGGTTTCTACTTTGAAGAGAACCTCCCGGCGCTCGCTATCAACCGATGATACGGCTGCTACTTCCCAGACCAGGGAAATTCCTGCGGAGGCGGCTATCTCATCGGTTCGGGCGAGTGTTGCCAAGCGTTCACATGCGCAACCATTTCCGATAAAAGCCAGCTTCAACAACCGGCAGACATCACGTGGAACTTAAACGAAGACCTGCGCACTGTCACCGACCCGGCCTTTCCATTATACGAGAGTGGGGACTGCTCGGATCTGACCGATCCCTTGAGCACCTGCTGCCGCATCACGTGCAACGACTGCTTCCTGAACCTCACCCTCGCGTCGCTTGTCGTAAGCTTTGATACCTACTTTCTCGACACTCGTTCGGTCTCCCAAGCCGAGATGGAGTTCGGCGGGAACTCGAAACTGAAGGTGACTGCGTTCGCTCCCAACGGCTGCATTATGGATGAAACAGAGAACGCCTTTGACAACAGTTTCCTGGTTTACCTTGCTTCGTGGCAGTTTGTCCTCCAAATCCAAATCGCGCTGGAAATCCGCAAGAAGCTCACTCTGGAACCGCACGGAGCAGCCATCCAAGTGGAGGCGATCTCCGATATCCAAGGCCTCGCGGCTGGAGCAGTAGACAACAACCCCTTTTTTCGACTTGCAGATGACCAGTACCACCTCCAAGGACCTGGCTCATACTGGAGTTGCCATTGACCTTAAGGTCGACTTGATTCCAACTGTAAGGGCCTCGATCAGTTTTCGAGGCGGGTATATGGTCGCCGGGATCAAAAATAGTTTCGCACAGTTCGTGGGGGTGGACGCAGGCATGAGATTTCCAAACTAGTACGAGCCACTGTCATCGCGGTACCTCGACCCTGCGTCCACTCAGCACAGCGGGGACTGCAGGGGGCCGCACTTCATGCAGTACAGCGTCTTTACCGGATATGGAGATGCCTATGTTGCGATCCCAAAGTCCTCAAGTTATAATAGCTTTGCGTTCGAGGATCCGGCGGTGTTGCTTGACGATTCGGATCGCACGCGCACCAATCTCTTTAGTGGCTGCGTCAGCTCGGTATACGATGCTCACTTCGCTCTCTCGACACCGTCGAATGCAGTCACTTTGCTCTCGGACGTCAAGCGAACGACAATCAAGAAAGGTCTCATGTGGGCTCTCGGTGTCCCCGAGATCGACCCGATGTTCCTCTCGATTATCGCCGTCTCCGCATCTTCAGGAGAAATCTCAATCGCGATCACTGTACCCCCTTCTGTAGCTGAGAGCGACCCAGAGGCGGCCACACTCGAAGCCAAGTTCTACCAGCGTGCGAGAACGGAGAGCTTTGCTGACACCGTCAGCTCACTCGTGGGATTGAATTTGGCTTCACAGTGCGACAGTGGATGGTGGGGGCCGACTTGTACTAAGCCATGCACTTGTGCGCACTGCGGCTCAAGTACGTGCAATGCCGTCGACGGAACAACCATTTCATGCGCCCGCTGCGACGATGGCTATTGGGGCTCAGCATGCGAGAATCGGTGCGATCTACCTGCGCATTGTGAGAGCGCTCAATGCGACCAGAGCAGCGGAGAAACAAGCCAGTGTCTCTGTTGTGAGGACGGCTGGTGGGGCGTCAAGTGCGAGAATCGATGCAGCTCCCAAGATTGCAAGGACGGGTCTGTAAAAAAACAAAAGTGTTGTGATGCTGCCGACGGAGCTGCTACCTCGTGTGGCCTCTGCGAGGACGGGTACTGGGTGGCAGCACCTGCGATGTTCCACCTCACTGTCCGAGCGCAACATGTGCGCAGGATAGTGGGGCTGAAATCGCGTGCTTGTCGTGTGATGGCGGTTGGTGGGGCGCTAGCTGCGAAAAGCAGTGTGAGTCTGCGCACTGCACCCGTGACAATGTCGCCTGCAACACCGGCGATGGGTGGTTATTTCGTGTGAATCCTGCGTAGACAGCTTCTGGGGTTCGACTTGCAGCAACGCTTGCGACGTACCAGATTACTGTGAAGGAGCGCGATGCGAGCAGGTTAGCGGTTCAGACGCGAAATGCTTGATGTGCGAAGATGGCTACTGGGGGCCGCTCTGTTCTACGCCATGTGAACTTCCCGAAAACTGCGAGCGAGCGCGTTGTGCCCAGGACAGCGGTCTGGTCCGGGGTTGTCTGTCCTGCAACGACGAATGGGAAGGCGACCTGCGCGACGTCAGTACCTCTGCGACTCCATCTGCAACAACGAGCCTGCCGGTGCCTTCTACTTCTACCCCTGTTGATGCTTCGAATACGACTGCCCCCAGTCCAAGCGCGACGGTCACCACACTGCCTTCCGCGACAACACCAAGTCCAAGCGCGACTTCGGTCACCGCACTGCCTTCCACGACAACACCCACCAATCGTCGACTCCTGTTCTAACCGCAATGACGAATGATACTGGGTCCGACACAAGTGCTGCGCCGCCGAAAATGATCTGTGTTAGGCTGTTCACTACTTGTTTAGTGTTGGGGCTTCTAACTGCAGATGCACCTTAAACAAGGTTATCGAATAACTACTTCATACGCCCTAAACAGTGTGTTGATCCGCCATCATTGACACCAGTTGCCGTTCTACGCCACTCTACCGATCGACATTACTCGATCATTTAGCGTAGAAAGCGTGAAGAGAGTACAACAAAGTAGTTACATAGCGGAAAGGTGATCACAGCGCAATGTTATTTTTCTCGTGAGTTTTCAACGCTTGACTCTCACGAAGGAAACTCGGCATGAGTTGCCAGTACACTAGAATAGGCCTGACGGTTCGTCTAAAGCTCAGGTGAACTTGTCGTTGGAAAAAAAGTTTTTTGAGAACCTAGCTCATAGAGTCCGGAGCGCTGAACGAGCTGTGTTGGTAGACCCATTTTAGTGCGATCGAACTAGCACAGCAGTTACTCGACAAGATGGACAACTAAGCCATACGCGGCTCACGCTCGGAGATCCACGGTCTCATTGTCGGCTCTATTAGTTCAAAGATGTTTTCTTGACCTGTAGATGAAATTGCAAGGAGAACGGGATCGACATCGAGTTGGAAGTGGCCGCGATCCCCTCAATTCGAACTTCGATTTCACTACTTAACGGGGGCTGTAAAACATGTCGAGATCAGCTTCTCTCTGTAGACTGCACTTCATGGAGTACAAAGGCTACGGTGAGCCCCCCGGATTGCTGCACCTCCCTCGGTTGCTGACAACTATAAAACGTCGTATGATCTCGAGAAGATGCTTACAGAGCAAGCGCGGAGTGCGGGCTTCTCCTCAACAGTAAACTCCGCTTAGCTTGTCTCGACAGAGAATGATGGGGCCGAGGACGATGCTCTTCATGCTGTTGTTGCTACGCCTTGGCCACCTGCAACGTCGTGGAAGGAGACCTTCATCCCGTCTTCCTTTTTCTTCCTCTCCTTCGGACGTTGGTAGTTTCGAGATCGAATCGTGTATTTTCGTCGATGCAAAAGCAAAAGTGTGCAACGACTCGGCTGGGGGTTCGTGTCTGTAAGGGTCTTCCCCCTCGATCAGGCAGGCCACGTGCGATACATTTCGTCGCGCATCGATGGTGGGTCAAGACAAAGCAGGGGGTACTGAGCATCACGGCAATTCACCGGCACCTCCGGGTCGCCTCAGCACTTTGGCGCTTTCGTTACTCGATTCCCTGCTCCATCGAGGGGCGCCGCTTTCTCCACGAAGCAAACACACGAAGGTGCTGCCGCAGTTTGCAAAGCGCGCACGGAATTATCGCAGTGCCCATAACGTGAATGGACGCAGCAGACGAGAAGTACGCAGTCGACGTGAGGTGGCTAAGAGCAGGAGGGAAGGAACCAGCAGTCGAGAGGGCAACTCATCCACCACTAACCCGATCGTGTCCATACGGCGTTCGAGCTCAGCGAAGCAACTGAAAGCTGGCTGGAGTAGCAGGTTGCTGCGTCAGGGCTCCAAGTCAAAGGTTATCGCATCTGATGCCGACAAGAAAGAAGCGCCCGAAGTGGTCACCAACTACGTGTACGATGTGCCCGAGAAGAAGCCCAAGATCAAAGCGGACTATGACGATACAGACGATAAAGAAGTGGACGATTTCGAGGAGGAGGAGGAGGAAGAGCTGGACTTCGACTTTCGGCCTTTCGTGTCCGAGGATGAAGACGAGATGGCGTATTTCGCTCACCGCATGGGCGGCTCCGAGTTCAAACTGCTCCGCCGACACGTGATGCATCCCCACGGACGAATCCGCTCGATATGGGATACGTTCTCGCTCATTTTGACCACATGTAAGTGCATCTTCGTCCACTTTTGCGTAAATTTGTACAGACGCTCACGCTCTGAATTCGGTGTGGTTTTGCGCAGGGGTCCTCGTTATCGTGCCGTTCGAGCTCTGCTTCAACATGAACGATCCGTTTCGTCGTAGTATCTTGCACTTAGACCTGTTCGTCGACTGCATGTTTGTCGTGGACATCGTCCTCAAGTAAGTCGTCTTTCCTCTTGATCTCGGCCATAAAACCCCCTCAAAGCACTAACTTCCTACTGTCATTAGCTTCAACACAGCGGTAGAAGCCGACGGCAAGCTGCACTTCTCCTCTCTCTCCACCTTCCGGCATTACACGCGCGGCTGGTTTGTGCCTGAAGTGCTCTGGACGCTGCCATTCTACGCCATCTTTGAGGCCCACGACCCCGGAGTTTATGTACCCGGAGGCTCGGCCGCTTCCCCGCTCTTCCGCTTCGCCCAGCAAACTGCGTGGTTGTATCCGGCAGCTCGCGTTGTACGTTTGATGCGCGTCGTGGGGCTTCCACGTCTCCAGCGTCGACTCGAGCACTCGCTGCTCATTTCGTCAAAAGTCAGCAGCCTCGGGAGCTTCCTGTTCGTGGTGCTGACGCTCTCGCACGTCTTCAGTTGCGTCTTCGCCTACTTGGCCTTCAACGACGAGGACCAGCTCGAATTCGCGCTCAGTGCGCGCGTGCTGCCGGATCCCGAGCTCAAAACTCGGTACATTGCGGCCTTCTACTGGTCCATGATGACCATGACCACCGTCGGCTACGGCGACAGTACGCAGCTTCAGCATCCGCTTCCTTACGCGTTGCCAGCGTCTCTAACGCTCCTCTTGTCGTGTATTGTTTACAGTCACGGTGAAGACCAACGCCGGCAGACTCTTTTCCATCGCGGCGATGGTCGTAGGCGCCGGTGTGTTTGCCTATGGCATCACGAACGTCGTGTCTCTCTTCCAGCAGCTCTACGAAAGCGACACAGCGTACCGGCGGGACATGGACCAGATCAACGACTTCATGCAGGCGCGCATGCTGCCTCGAGCCCTGCGCGACAAGGTCCGAGCCAATACCTTTCACTGGCGCAAAGCTGCACGCGGCGAGAACAAAGCGCGCGACCGCGCCATCGTGGAGCGCATGGCCAGCTTGATCCAGACCAAGGTGGCCGACCGCTTCTGCGAGGACATGATGCCCCACAAGATGCCGTTCCTCGCTGGCTGCAGCGCCGAGTTCATCCACGAGTTGTATCTGCGCATGCGCGTCCAGTGTTACCTGCCGGGCGAAGACATCATCAGCCAGGGAGACTACGGATCCGACATGTTCTTCCTCTTTGTCGGCCACGCGCAAGTCCTGCTCGGCTTGACCAAAGTCGCTCTCTTCGGGCCGAGCTCGTGCTTCGGCGAGTTCAGCATCGCCAACCCGCGTAAGCCGCGGCTCGCTACCATCCAAGCGCTGGACTTCTGCGAGACGCACTGCATCGACCGCGAGCAGATCTTGCGCGTTCTTCTGCGTCATCCCATCACAATGCGCTCGGCTCGACAACTCGCAACGTTGCGGTCTCGAAAAGCGCTCACTCTGGTGTACGAGAGCGGCGGCAAGTCACGCACGTTGCTGCAGGGTCTGGCCATGATGTGGCGCGCTGAAGGTGTCGAGGGCGTCCTCCCAGCAGGCGTGGACCCCGACACTCTGCCCTTCTTGCAAGAGTTCACTGCTGTCGAGCCACTTCCGGCAGGAGCTCCAGGCCTCACCCGACGAAGTTCCGTGACTGGCAACGTCTTGTTGCCGCCGCAGTTCCAGTTCCACAACCTGCACCCGCAGCAAAACGTGGAGCCGGCCCAGGTGTTGCAGCTGCAGCAGTACAGTACCTTTTTGGCCGCGCAGACCCCACCGTCACCAGCTTCGTCGATTCCATTTACTGGCCTGCGTTCACCACTGGTGCTAGACCCGACTGTCACGGTGATGGCGACTCGGGGGCTGCTGTCTTCACCCTCCCATCAGCGTGGGCACCACAGCGTCTCCAAGCTGTCGAAGATCACTGTCCACGGCGCAACGACCCCCGATCTGCGCTCGAAAGAGAAGGAAGTCGCCACTGCACGTCGAAGCGTAAACGTCTTGGACGGCGCTCGGCCGAAGCTCACGAGGAGGGGGTCAACCACCAGCATAACGAACGGCAGGCCGCTTGTCGTGGTCCCCCCGACACCTGCAGCGCCACCTCCCGACGACCGACTGGACCAGCTTCTCACGGAGATTCGCAACGTGGCTAGGCGGCAGAATATATTGGAGCAGCAACTTCTAGCGATGATGGAGAGCGCGTACACCAAACCAGACGTCGCTCGAGGGCACCGAGTGGATACAGGGCTCATCGCGTACGAGAGTGGCCGCTTCGACGAGCAGCTCTGGATCGACGGCCATGCACATCCCCTCACTCGCGAGAAATCAACCCGCCATGTTGATCGGCTAATACACATGGACGGCGGAGGACTCTGAGACCAACAACTCTCGACACGGGGCAGGCAAGGAGGAAGATAAATACAAGAGTCCATTGACAGCGCTGGATGTGGAAGCGCCCCCATTTCTATCTTCTTGGGTCTCTCAACGCGAGCACGTACCGTACGGGCGTTTACACTGTGGTCTAGTCGAAGAGACCAGGTGTGGATGGAGACTGGGCCACCTCGCCGCCTGCAAGGCGCACGAGCCACTTGCGAGCGTCGTCCTCTAACGCTTGGCGACCTCCAGTACTGCGAGGAGAGAGCAGCGAGATCTTCTTGCCCTTGTAACTGAGTGCCACGACGAAGGCTAGCCAAATAAAAGCAAATAACACGTCAGACCCCAAGGAAAGCTGCGATCGCCAAAGAATACGTCAACTTACGTGCTCCGTCCCGACCAAACTGCGTCTTCCACAGCGCTTGCTTGCTAGCTGGCTGCGTGCTCAGGTCCAGCCAGCAGAACGTCAGCGGGTCGCGCTGGAACTCGGTAGCCAGCTTCTCCACGACACTAAACTGATCTGCTCACAGCAACCAAACAGCCGTCAACTCCACTCTATCACCGCTTTTCCTGACCCTCCACCAACCTCTCACACTACACCCGTGGCTCGTCTCACTCGGCAGAAACACGAGCGTCCTTCTCCCCCTCGCTGTCAAGTACACCGACTTGAACTTAAAGCTCGACGGCGCGAACACCTTTGCCAACTGCGTCAGCGGACTTTCTCGCTTCTGTTCCTGTTGCTGCGGCTGCGGCTGTGGCTGCTCCGTGGCCGCCTCCTTGTTCCCGAGCGAGAGCATCCCCATGAGCACTGCGAACAGCACCATAAGCCAGAAGGGCGTCGACAACTGCGACAAGTCCCAATACTGGTAGCTCTGGTGCTGATAATGTTGATACTGCTGCCCCCCAAAGCCCTGGCCGTAGCCGTAGCGTTGCTGCTGTTGTTGCCGGTAGTAGTTCTGCTGTCTTTGACGACGCTCATGCTCCGCCGCAGCCGGCGCGTTCGTCAGCTGCTCGTACGCGGAGCCGATGCGCATGAAGTGCTGTTCCGCCTGCGGGTTGCCAGGGTTCTTGTCCGGGTGCCACTTGAGCGCCAGCGCGCGGTAGGCGCGCTTTACCTCCACCTCCGACGCGGACCGCTGCACGCCCAGCACCTTGTACGGGTCCTCACCCAGCCCGCGCGCGAGCAGCAGCGACGTCAGCAGCAGCAGAAGCACCACCTTCCGCATCATCTCTTGTGTGCGACTACCGGTACCGGTAAGCGTAACGGCTGGCCGTTTGGTGTGGTGCACACCAACTGTTGTGGCGCACCCAACGTTTGCGAGTTTGAATTCCGCCGCCATGGACGAGAGCTTGTCGAGCGTGGAGCAGTTTCTGCGGGATAACGGGCTGAGCATCTCGGAGCCAGGCGTGCTGGGATCGTTGAGCGGCGACGAGCTGCTGGACGACGAGCTGCTGCTCAGCGACGCGGAGGAGCGCGCGCCCTTGCGCAGCAGCAGCAACAGCGTCAACAGCAGCGACTCGAACAGCCCGCGTTTCGTGCTGCTGGAGGACGCAGACCTGCTGCTGGACCAGGAACAGGATCAGGGCCAGCGGCTCAGCGGGGACCGCACGAGTGAGAAGCAGGACGAGGCCAGCCGGTCCTGGAACGATGCGCAGGACGCCCAGACGCAGCAGGAGCAGGACTCGCTGGACCGCTCCATGCTCTTCGGGACTGCAGGGTCCGTGGAAGGCCTGGGGCAGTCCGCAGCGTCTTCTTTTATGCTGGAGATGCAGCACGAGACGGAGGGGGATGTGATGCCGGAGCAAGTGTCGCCTTTTGCCTCAGTATACCAAATGACGCCGCAGCAGAAGGAGAAGGACGAGTCGGGGCACCACGCCGCTATGGTGTCGGCGGCGTCGTCTGCATCGCTACCTCCGTCGCTGCCAGGCTCATCGGCATCGTCAAGGATGCTGGACGACGAGCTGAACGACGCTCTGGGCGTGCCGAGGTCGTCGAAGGGCGAGAGACAGAGCACGTCGTCGAGGAGATCGAGTGGTGGTCGTAGCAGTTCAGGGAGTAGTGGAGATCGTCGGTCGCAGCTGTCGACGCAGCGCGCGCTGTTTACGGAGGAAGAGCGGTCGATGGAAGGGAGCGGGAGTGGTGATAGGGCGACGTCAGCAGCGCGGGGTTCTGGCGATGACAGGAGCAGGTGGAGTCAGCCCCGAAGTGGCGGTAAAGAACGGTTCTCCACGGAGGAGAAGAAGGAGGAGAATGCAGACGAGAGCGTCGGGAGTGTTGCTGTTAGCGAGCGGAGTCAGGAGCGTGGAGTGGATGCTGACATTGGCGAGGGCGCGTGGAACGGACTCAACGATTTACTGCGGAAGAATGGCCTCCCAGCAGTTCGGTTTCGTCGTGTCGGATCGGGAGAAGTGCTGCCCGATCAGGACTCGCTCTTTAGCGTGATTCACGACTTCGGAGTGCAGCTGGAGCACAAGAACCAGGTAGGATCCTTTGTTGTGCTTGCAGCAGTTCGTAACGCAGAGTTCAATGCTGAGCGCTGTGTTGTTGCGCAGACGATTCAAGACCTGGTGTTGGCGGCCAAACGCAACTCGCGCGTTCAAAGCAGAGCAGAAAGCGAGCTTCAAACCAGCGAGAAAAAGGTCGAGGACACGCGAAACGCCCTCGAAAAGGCCAAAGCTGAAATTCAACGACTGAAGGTACGGGGTTTGACACCGCGATAGCCGGGAACTTCTGGTTTAGGATTTGCGTTGGGGCAGTGCCGTAACTTCCTTGGGGTTTCTGCTACTCGGCAGGCCTTGCAGAAGAAGGAAAGCGAGAGCGCTGAGCTCTTGTCCAAAACGCTCCGGAATTCCTGTCTTCAACTCAAACAGCAGCTCAAGGTCAGCGAGCACCGTGTGAAGGCCAAGGAGGTCGTCGTGGAGAGAATGCAGGCCAAGCTGCAGCAGCAGGTGGACAAGGAAAGCATGAGCAAGACGCGCGACCGCCGCGCCTTCCGCAACCTCCAAGATCGGGACCCCAGGCGCTCTAATCCATGGGATATCCAGGCGCTCGAGGCGATAGGCGTGTACGAAGCCCAGCGCGAGCAGATGCAGGAGGAGATTGAGCACTTGAAGTCGCAGGTGGCTGCTCTCAACAGCGAGCTTCGCGATAAGGAGAACTTGATCGCACGACAGGGCAGCGCAGCCTTGAGATCCGAGCCGCCCGTTTGGGACGAGGGCTCGGAAGAGGGCGGCGCGGGGCGTCGGTTCCGTCAGTCCTCGTCTGTTGCGTCAGACGAAATGATGCTGGAGCAGCTCGAAGCAGCTCGACGCGAGCAAGAAGTGGCGGCAGCGAAGCTACGACATCGCGAGGCTGTGATGGTCAAGAAGGTCGCGATGATTGAGCAGGAGCTGCTTGCTGCGCGTGAGACCATTGGCGAGTTGAAAGAGGAGAACGCGAACCTGAGCTTGGAGGCCGAGTCGCGTCCTAGTATCCGTGACTATCGCTTGAGCCAGCGCCGCATTCATCAGCTGGAGAGGCAGGTGACTGAGAATAAGCTCGCGTTGGAGGAGGCCAGCGATCTCAATGAGCTGCGCAAGTACATGGGGACAAAAGAGCTGATGGAGCGCGATCGCTTGAACCACCGGCTGCATCTTAACCGGCTGAACACGCTCCCGCGAGAGACGACGCTGGAGGTCGTAAAGCACGTCTGTCGCGCGCTTCACCTGACGGACATCACGCTGATCGCGCCGAGTCTGGACAAGCTTTGCAGTGTGGTGGCCGCTGTCCCGCGCATGGAGAAGTTCATCCGCGATGTGTGTGGGTTTGTCTTCTTACATTTGAATGAAGATAGCGACACGAAGGACGCAGACAGCGCCAGATTCGAGTTGGAGCACGTGCTTCCTACGTTGCAGCAGTGGATGATGGAGCGGAGGAAGCTGCACGCGCTCGAGGGATTCAAAGCGTCGATCGTCACGGAACTGTGCAAGCGAACGGCTGAGCCTGGCATTCTCAACGATGGAGCGGACGATAAGAGTCCACGCAGCTGCCCGACGACTCTTTCACGTGCTGTTCACATCGTGTCGGAGCTTGTCGAGCTGGAGAAGAGCGTCATGCAGCACCGTGAAATCTACACTCAAGCTGCTGCGGAAGTTGAGGTAAGGTAGACCCCTGATTTAGGTTTCTAGATTGCCTTATTTAACCATCTTGTTGTGTTACCACTTTCAGCGCCGTCCGAACGTGTTGATCAACCAGATTGTGCGGCATTTCTCGCACCTCTTCCAAGTCAAGAGCATCGAGGGCGTTCTGCCCAAGATCAACGTAAGTTTATTGTTATTGCTGGTCCATGGATCGGAGTCCTAATCCTAACTATTGCCTCGTGTTATGCCTAAATAAAAATAGGAAACCTATTTGTTCGTGAACGAGATGAAGAACTTCTTGAACGTCATTCGCGATCTTCTTCAGCTGAGTACGTGCGCAGTAGCAGCGTTACTGTAAACCCAGGCATTTATCTAACGGTTTTCTTTGTGCAGGGAAAGATACCTCGCTCGTGCACTGCTTGAATGCCATTAAGGAGCAGTTACAGATTGATGCAGACCCTGCTCGAAGGCGTCAGTCTGGGAATCCAGAAGCTGGTGGCATGGAGCAGGAAAATGCTTACAGCGGCAACAGTCCAAACTTCGTTGTGGAGAAACCAACCACACGTGGCGGTGGCAAGACCGACGCAAATCTCGTCGGAGTTCGACAGGTTCGTGAAATGAGCGTTTTGGTGCGTGAGCTGAAGCGAGAACTTGGTGCGGCCACGATGGAGGAAATCCTGCCAAGAACGAAACGTCTGATGGAACTTCTCAGTCTCTCGGTTCACAATGCCGATCCGGAAGACGATGAAGACTACGAATAACGAGTGTTAAGAATCCTGGCGTAGACGGCTTCGCGCTACCGCTTCTCCTCGGGGTCCACCGCCTCCTCAACTGTAATGCAGTAGATCTCCAAGTCCCCCTTGACGATACTGATCGGGAGCGGTGTGGCCGCTTCCATCACGGAGTAGGCGCACTGAAGCTCGTCCCTTGGGGACTGACACGGTGCCACGGGGACAACCGCCACGCCTCCAGCTGCACCCCGAGACGGGTGGTATACGCCGTAGAGCGCCACTTGCACGAGTCCGAGCGCGGCGTTGATGCTGGACGGCACAACCAGGAACATGTCGGCCACAAGGGCGCCGTAGACGACCCATAGCAAGTTGTTGACGGCGCCGGCGAGGATCATGACGAAGGGCAGCGAGGCCGACGACTGCGTCTGCAGCACGACCTTGATGGCTGCGAGCGGCGACGCGTACAGTGCGAGGCTGGAGGCGATGGCGACGACGCCGACGACGAGCGTCATGGACGGTTGGGACTGGTGGAGCACGCCGCGCTTGGCCAGCACGACGTAGCCCGTCACCACAGCGTTGCAGAGCAGAGCAACGGCGCACGTCCTGAACGTGGCTCGGCGATCCGTGGCCCATCGGACGTACACGGCGAGGAAGACGAGGCTCAGCGCGTCGCCGATAGCGTAGGTAGTGAGGACGGGGAAGGCGTTGTCCGTGACGTATCCGTAGAGCATCCTGCAAGTGGAGCAGCAGATCGAAAGGTTAGACAAAAGCTGGCTGCAGACAAAACATCTTTTCGATTGTAAGGTGTTCGTACCAGATGTGGTTGCACATCCACAGCGTCGCGAACGGCAAGAGGGACGCGTTGCCGACGTCGCGGTGCTTGTGCATGAGGTAGACGGCCGGCGACGGGCTGGCGCACATGTAGAGCGCCGAGACGGTCGTGACCACGCGCATGACGTCGACGAATGAGACCCCCATTGATGTTACGGAGGAATGGAGGAGCGTTATCCCAGTCTAGTGCGTAGTCGGTTGACGGACGGCGGCTGCCTGTGGCTTGAGCTGAAGAAGGCTGGTTTCCGAGTGAGCGCCGGGCAGGACGCCCAACGTGCCTGTCATGGCATGCAGGCCATGGAAGAGAGAGAGGTTCAACCTGTCTTGCGTGGTGGTCGGCAGGATCGAGAAATCTCCTTGCGCCTCTTGCTTGCGTGGCATCGCACACGGGTTTCACCAAGTGTCGGATCGTTGACAGGGCTTCGCGCAGCTTAGCCAGTCATCCGCACCTCTCCACACATGCCTCTCAGCTAACCCCAAGGTGTTCTTCCCTCTCAGTGAACCCCGGGCGGTCGAACCGATCCACGACCACCACGATGTCGACAGAGACAGGCAAGTGTAAGTGCGGCAGGATCGCAGACGATGGAGCTGCTGCATTCGTCGCCGACAAATTGTCGGTGATGGAGACCAGGCCTGACTGACGCCACGCTCCATCCGAATCTTTGGAACGGCTGCCAGTCCGCGAGGGTCATCGCCGAAAGTCCGGCGACCGGCAGGGCATGGCACTCGCGGACCGACCAGGATCGCGGTTTCCGAATTGGTTGATGCGTCTCAAAGAGAACGGTAAGGCATCGGTTGCGAAAATGTGACGAGCCAGTCGTCCCAAAGGGAAATGTGGATTAGGGTTTTCCCACTTTTTATTAAAAGTGGGAAAATCCTAATCCTAAACCACATTTTTAAATCAGACCTTTTTAAAAAAGTCTGATCACGAATAGCAGTGTAAAGTTGGCACGTGTAGAGGAAACTATAACATCACTTCCTACTCTCACGGTGTGCAGCCAGTAGACCAGCTCAGAGTTCGCCATGAACTCGTCGCAACGCAGCCACTCCCACGGGCAGTAACTACAGCGACTACGCCAGCGGTAGCAGCAGCAGGAGCTTAGTAGAACTCGATCTTGTTCTGGTTGAAGACGCAGTTCTTGGACGCACCCTTGCTCGTGATCTTGGGCTCCTTGCCGTTCATGGACGTGGCGGTCTGGCATACGGCGGCCGCGCCCATGCTCGAGTGCACGTGGATGTCGTTGGTGAAGGTGGCGACGTCTCGGTTGTTGCTGTTGACGGTCACGAGGCTCATCTTGGGATTGCCCCACACGTGATTGAGCGCCATGGTGCGCTTGATGCCGCTGCCGCACGTGCGCACGTGCCGCACGAACGGTAGAGCTTGCCGAAGTTCTCTCCGTAGAAGCCGTTGATGTTGACGTGGCCGTAGCCGTTGTGCTGGATGATCTTGTCGTCGGCGTTCCTTGCTTCACAGGCCAGCACGTTGGTGACGCTGTTCTTGTTGCCGCAGTAATAAGACTGAAGGCTTAGTGGCGTGACCGACCGCCGCCGCTGCGAGGACGACAAACACGAAAGGCCTACAGCGGAGCGGCGGACGGCAAGACGACGAACAGCTAGGATGTGGACGGCAGCGGCACGGACAAGATAAGCGGCGGCAACAGAAGGCATAGCGACGGACAACAGCAACAGGAGACGCAGGCCGGCAGCAGGCCGACCCACAGCGGGACAACCCGTGGGTCTGGCCGCGCCTGGCCGCGGGAAGATCGCGCACCTTGAAGAGCCGCAGAGAAGGCAGCCGCCCAAGATCCCAGCCAACGTGCGGACCAGAGACGCCACAGACGGTAGGTGGGTGCACACCCACAGCGGCCTTGCATGTGTAGGGTAGCGAGCGGAGAGCTCAGTTTTGGATTCGCAGCGAGACGAGAAGAACTAACTGCAAATACAAAGATAAGCGAACGCCTGTCTGAGCGAAGAGCTGTTGAGCAACAGACAGCCGAAGCGCACGTCTAGCAACGCCCCGCCAAGGTCCGAAGAGTCGAAGAATAGGAAACGGGTATAAAGCCCCGTGTACTGGTATCGAAACCCAGTGGTTGTCGTGCAGTAGTCGAGCCTGCCTCAGGCCGCTTGGCAGTCTTAAATGGGTACTCAGAGCCCCCCGCGTATTGTAGCCCCGTCGACGAAGCGACCTGTGCAAACAGTAATTAGAGAAAGAGAGAAGATCTTCGGACCGGAAGCAGCACCTGCACGGCCACGCAGAAAGTGTACGCAGACTGCTGTGTATATTCGATTCGTAGTTAGGTGTATTTCAGCGGTCGGTGGACACTGCCACCGGGCACCTGTTCTGTAGCTCAGCGCAGACCTGGCATGGTACGGTGTGTGTGGCCTAACTGGACGGAAACATTACTTGGTGGTCATACAGGGGCCATCAACACGGTTGTCCTCCCGAAAAGAAAGTCGAGGAGCATAAGCGCCGCCGAGCCAGTCAGGCAGAAGAGGAACAGGGGAGCGACTTCACGAGACTTGGTCCCGAGGCACGAACTGGAGAGCAGACAGCCGCTGAGCTGGAAGAGCATCGACCAGCACAGCTAGGAGTCAGCGCACTTCAGGAGCAGCAGAGCAGAATGGTGACAACGAGAGCCGGTACGCCGACGAACCCGTCGACCGGTACCAGAGCGGGCAGCGGAGCCGCACGCCGGCCGAAGCGGCAGCGCCGCACGAGAACGCGACTCAGCTTGGCCAATGACGCGGGTGACACCGATGAGGTGGAAGTCAGCAGTTCGGTGGTTGTCGAAGCCGCCAGTGGTGACGACCCCGACGATGACACGGACGAGGGCGATGGTGATGACGAGACGGACGACGCCAGCTGGAACCAGGGAGATGGTGGACAGCGAGGCACCAGCGATGGTGCCGGTCTTGGAGGGTACGCCGAAGATGAAGACGGGAGAGATGAGGAAGATAGTCGCAGTGGTCGCCGCCACCACACTGGCCTGAGGCGAACAACGGAACGACCGGCGCGACCCAGCATCGACTGAACAAGGAGATCGGCACGGGCGAGCCGAGCCGATGCAGGAGGACGCGTTCGGATCCATGACCCGTGGGACGCCTTGACCTCATCCCAGCAACGAGCCATGATGCGGCGGTTCGTGGTTAACCCGCCCGTTGCAGCCACGCCGGCCTCAGTAGCCACGCCGACAGCAACGACGTCGGCGATGACCCAGGCGCGTAGCAGCAAAGTGAAAAAGCTGGACATCGAGGGCTTCAAAGGCTTGCCCGGCGAGTCCATCGAAGCTTGGCTGGCGACCGTGCGGCAGGAGCGCAGCGCCAAGCCGTGCTGGGAGGCAAATCATGGACGTCTATGGAGCTCTTTTACGGGGCGACAGCCCACCTGAAAGGAAACGCGAACAAGTGGTTAGTAGTGATGTGCGAGCGTATGACCCAGGTGGATTACACGTTCGAGACGAGTTGCGCAAGAAGTACGGGCGGCGCGAGAACGCATGGAAGATCCAGAAGAAGCTCAGTCAGCGGGCCCAGCAATCTGGGGAAAGACTAGACAGCTTCGTCAATAGCTTAACAAACATTGGATTCAGCAAGCGCGTGTCGACGGAGTCGTACCTGGAGGCGTTCTACGACGGGCTGAACAACCAGGATGCAGCGGCTCACGTATGTACCATGGGCCCGACGACGCTCAGCGAAGCCCTGGAATACGCAGTGAATGCTTATGGAGAGTACGGTGCCGGCCGGAAGGTGACGAGCTGGTAGCAGGCCCAGCGGCGGTAAAGCAGGATAGCGATGACGAGGAGAAGCCGAGCGCCGTCCCACCGAAGAAGAACGAAGTGAAAGCGGAAGTGAGACCGGCGATTAACTGGGAGCAGCTGGGTCTTGGCTTCGAGGGCAGCAACATGGCACCGAAGTACGATGATTCAGGAAATGCGATCAGCAGATTGGCTAGCAGTTCAACGGTTAAAGACGGCGGCCTCCCATTGACTGCCCTTCAAGGTATAGCCGTTGCCGCAGGGATAGGGCAGGCGGCAGCTGCCCGGACGCCAACCACGCGGTCTGAGTCCAGTAAGCCAAAAGTGGCCAAGACACTCGAGGTGAAAGCAGAAGCCAGGGCAGTGGAACCGCAGGGCGCAGCGCCTCCGGCGCCACCGAGCAACCAGCAGTACAGCGGAGGCTACGGGTATGGCGGCCGCGGCCGCGGCAACTACGGTGGAGGCGGACGCGGAGGAGGCTGTGGGAACTACGGCGATGTGAGCAGCTACGGACCACAGGACATGGCACAACGCAAGGCCGCGTCCACGTGCCACCACTGCAGGATGCCAGGCCATTGGTGGCGAGAGTGCCAATCCCGCATCAACGGGTTCCCAGTACCAGCGCCGGCTCCACAACCAGCGCGGCCGGGGGCAGCACCGCCAAGTCAACAGCAGACGCAGCCAGTAGCGGCGACAGCTAACTCGGGTAACCCCGCCCAGAACGCTACGACGCCGGCGGGAAACGCCCCGGGCAGTAGAGGAGGAGGCTCGACTGTTCCTGGAAGAGATATTCACCACAGAGGAAGCGCGAAGAGACTCGAGTGCGTGTGCCTCGGACATGACGAGTAAGGAGGGAGACGAGTCAGTCGAAGCGGATCTGGGGAGCCAAGATCGCGGAGACGGTGGTTCGACCAAGGGGAAGAGTGGCAGCAAGGAGACTGCCCGCGGTCAGAACAAGGGGAAGAGTGGCGGCTTGAGCCAGGCAGCGACGAAGGTGCTGGGCAAGCGGCGTCACGAAACAGAAAGGGAAGAACGCGACGTGGACAGACTGGAGCTGAGCCGGCCAGTCGTGGACGAGGTCGTCAGCGGAGCGACTGAGGACGAGGGGCAGCAGCCCAGTGCTGGCGATGGCATGGTGTAGCCAGCTGAGAGCAGAGCGTGGGCCAAGACGCCGAAGTGCCAGCGGGGAACGACGCCGGGAACGCCACGGAGAGCAAGCTACCCGCAGCGACGACGATTAGGGTGCCACCACAAGGCGTTCAGCGGCCGTCATGGTTGGTGAGCAGTGGCCGCACCAAGGCACGGCGTCGAAGACAGCGTCGGGCTGAAGACGCATTGGCCATAGCCAGAGGGATATTGACCAAGGAGTTCCGCGAAGAACAGCACGAGAGGGCCAAAGTGTTGCGAGTGGTGGTCAAGCATATCCTCGCGGAGGTGCAGGAGGTGACCTACGACGCGTCGGCAAACCAGAAGCGACATGCGATGCGGAAAGTAGTGTCCGTCGTGCGAACAGCGGAGAGGAAACGAGCGAAGCTAGGACAGCGGGGCCGCCGGTGGTTTCTGTGATAGCGAAGGAAGGCGGGAAGCAGAGCGAGACGGTCACGGACGCCGAGTAGCAACGCCAACTGCAGGCGTACGACCAATGAGGCCCGCAGTACCTGGAAGAGACCGGATCGCGTACGACCAATGAGGCCCGCAGTACCTGGAAGAGACCGGATCGCTGTCGGACATGCGGGCGGCTCGACGTACGGCCCTGAAAGAGGCGAAGAAGTTTCGGGCAGCGCGGCGCGTGTACCGGCTGCAGCGGAAACGACGTCAGAACGAGAAAGCTACGATGGCCACGGCGGCGAGGCAACAGGCAAAGGCAGAGAGACTTGCAGAGAAGGCGTGCGGGGTACCACTACGAGAAGCACGGCGCCTACGGGGACGTGGAGCTAGTCGAAGACAGCGAAGGCAAGCCCCAACGGAAGGCGCAGCTGCGCGCAACAGGGAGCAGCATGATGACGAGCTTGCCCACGGCGTTGCTAGCCGTATCAAAGAAGAGGACGCTGGAAGTTCGGTTGGACACGTGCGCGCAGTTCAGCATCGCCGGCGACGAGCTGAGGCAGTACGGGCGGTGTCTTACGCGATCGACACCGGTGGACATCGTCGAAGTATCTCCCTTGTCGATCGTCCCGCGAACCACAGAGTTCGTCTCGTTCGCCGCGACCACGCCAGCTAGGACGTTCCCTTCAACCTCGCCAACATCAAGTTCCTCCTTGTCAGCGACGACTACGCCCGCCAGGGCGCTTCCTTCGGTTTCATGAACAGCAGGTTCCAACTTGTCCGCGACAACCACGCCCGCGAGGGCGTTCTCTTTCACCACCGATACTCGTTCCAGCCTTACGCACCAGCATCTTCTGCTACGGAACGAAAAGCGTCTTCTACCCTCTCGAGATCGCCTCGCAACGCGCTCGTCACATCTTACTGTGGGCACACCTGGGCACACCTCCCGTTCCGTCAGAGCCTGTAGAGTGCCAACCGAGGCACCATCCGTATCCTCCTGACAGTCCAAGGCTGAGGTGTCTGCCGTCGAAGAGGGCAAGACCGAGTCGCCAGCGACGCCAGAGTCTACGAGACCAACTAGTTCCATCGATAGGTCTGTATTTCCAGTCGCCATTTGTTTCACATCTTCCGTCGTTTCCTGCTCGGCACAACCGCCACGAGCACATACATCTTCCCGCACTTCCTGTCCGGGAGTCCTCTCGAACGCACTCACACTATCAATCTGAGCATTCCCAACTCCCACAGTATCGCCAACTAGGCAAGAGGAATGAGCGACACATCCTTCCCCCTCCTCCTGCCCCCTTCATTCCTGGGACTGGGTAGTGGGCGCTGTCGTTCCCGCCGCAGTCGCGGTCATGAAGCCACGCAGTTGTTCAAGGCCAGGGCACTTCGCCACGGCATGATCGTGTTAACCACAGAGGAAATACGCCATCAGGCGCTCGTGGCACGTTACACTCCATCGAATAGTGCCCTTGCTCCCCACAGCGATTACACTGTCCGTTCCTTCGAGTGCAATGCTCACGACCGCGACCCGCTCGGACACAGCGGCCACACACTACTCCAACCTCGGTCGTGCGAGTGTCGGGCGCGAGCCAAATCTGCATGGGACTGCGCTGAGACCCAGCGTTCCCATTCGAAGGATGTACCGCCGCTACGGCCGTCGTCACCGCGTTGATCTGGCCCAACCGAGGCGTTCCAGCGTACTGCTGTAGTTGCATCCTCTGGTTCAGCTGCTGTAACTGCAGAAGCATCTGCGACTGGGTAGTAGACTCTATCTTGGGCTCTGGCGCCCTCGAACCATCGCCCACAAACTCATCTTCCCCGTCCACAGGCAGGTGTAGGTTCTTGTACAGCAACAGCGCGCACGCCTCAGAGATCGACGTGACCATGCTCGAGTTCAGCATCGCCCTCATCTGCTTGTTCCGTAGGCCGTCCAGGAAGAACTTGAAGCGCATCCGCGGCTCGTTGTAGTTGAGCGCCTTACACATCGTCGAAATCCGGCCTCCCCACTCCTCCGCAGACTCGCCTTTGTTCCTCTTGGCCGTCTTCAACCGGTTCCATAGCTGCGCTGGCGCCTGAAAGATGAAGAGGTTGTGGAACCGCAAAACTGTCGATTCGCGAGTTGTACCACCAGTCGAGCCCCACCTTGCCCTTCAGGCACTGTTCAAACGCCGTCAACCATATCTGATCCTCCATGCCGAACGTGCACTTCTCGAAGGAACACCAGAATGCCGCCGCTCGCTCACTCGAAGCCGAATCCGAATGGAACGGAACGATGACCTTCACCGCGTTTATCAGATCGTTAGGAATCACAATCACGGGATAGTTCCTCGGCAGCTGACTCGCCGGCGCTGGCAGTCCGTTCCCACCACATTGGCTCTCGAGCGGGTACGGGCTTTGCATTAGCGGGGTTTCTGCCGCCATCGGCTGTCCGCCATAAAGTCCTTGAGGGAATGTCGTTCCCGAGGCAGTGCCCCACGCCGGGGTGGCCACCATCGACGGTTGGCACGGCGGATAAAACGCTCCAGGTGGGAGCGCTCTCATCCCCGCAGTGCCACTCGTTACACTAGGAACACTGATCGACACCCCGCCATGCGACGGTATCGCCGCTCGCGAGACTCCACTCGGCGTGTATGTCGGCGTAAGGAGGCATGGTCATCGGGGCAGCAGGTCCAGCCATGTACATGCACCCCCTCGGGGCTTCCATCCCAGTCGTTCCAGCCTGCTGTTCGTACCTCGAAGACGCAGTCATCGGACGAGTCGCAGTCGCGACGGCCGGTGGTGGTGGCACAGTCGTCGACGATCCACCCACGCCCTAAGAGCCTGATTCAAGGCGTCCATCAAGAACGCCTGGAGAGTCGGGCTACTCGAGGTAGTTCCTTGCCCGTTCGTCCGAGACCTTCGCATCGACGTCGCTGAAGTCTGCCCAGGCACCGATCCGGTGTTTCCCCGGGCCACACCAGCCGGCACCCCCACTCCCAACCCAGGTCCGGTAGGTCCTAACCCCGTCGACGGCCCGGGCAGGAACACACTCCAGAGTTGTATCGCCCCCTGCCACGGTCGAAGTTCCGAGGCTGGCACGTAGCCGCTTGGTAGTGCAGAGACGCCGGTCGCCGGCGCCGCATGAGTCACCAGTGGCACTGTCGTCTGAGTTCCTCCACTTGGCAACGCCCCGGCTGCGCATAGCCAAGGTTGTCGGCAGACTCGGTCTCTCCGTCGAAGCCGTCATTGGAGCCGCCGTTCCTGAAGCACCTTGCGCTTGACCCGAACTCGCGACACCTTGCTCCTGAGCCTCACTCGATGCAAGCTGTTGAGCCAACTGGGTGAATAAGTCCTGGAACATCTCGCGCCTCTCCAGGAAAGTCACTGCACCGCTGGGAGACGTCACGTCGCTCACTGCAACCGCCGTCGTCTGATCGCCAGGGGTCACGACGCCACCACTGCCTCCAGTCCCCGGTCCAGGTTGAGGTTGCGCCCCGCGCTCGCCCTCACCGCCTTGACCGCTTCCCCAGGAGCTCCTTCAGTTCCCTCTCCGCGCGCCGCGCCCTCGCCCCGCGTGCTCTATCTTTCGTCCTGGTTCTCGACAGGATCGACAACGCCTGCCCCAACGCCGAGGCCCAACAGCCTCTCCCGTCCCCGATCCCGCTGCCCAGTGCATCACCGGACGTTCCGTGGGTACTCATGGTAGTCCCCACAACCGCTTTCATCCGCCTTGACGCCCGTACGCCAAGCGCTCCTTAAGCAACGTCTCGCTCTCTTCTGAACGACGCCTTCAACTCTTGTTCTTCTCTCGTACCAGCAAGAAGTACCCTGCTTCTCCACCAAACTATCGCAGTCTCCTTCGTTCCGGAGTAGTGTGTACCTCAGGCCGGCGCGGAAGAACAAGAAGAATTGAAACTAAAGAGAATAGAACACTTGAACTTGTTTGCTTTGTGCTTTACGAGGGAACTCCACGACTGAGAAGCCTTGGCGCTTGCTTCGCCAGCGCTCAGCCACGCTACTTCCTGCAGATACCTTACCTCAGCTAGATGACTACCCTAATATCTGGTTCGTCACACTCTTCCAGTGCCGTTCCTTGGCCTAGGGTCATTAAATGGGATGCTCCCTCAGGCCCGGAACGCTTGCGGACCACAGTCCGGCGCGCGACGCTGCATCTCCGTCGCCAACACGCGACTCAGGCAGTCAGCCAACACCGTCAAACCGTCGGCTGGTGGAGGACCGTGACAATTCTCCCCGACTGTCACTCGACGTCCTCGGCGAGCTTCCTCTTTGACTTCAGCGAAAGCGGGACTATTGCCGCCGACGCGCACTTGCACCACTTCGTTGGGGTCCATCGTCATGCACACCACCGGCTCCGGGCGAGTAGTGGTCTTGGCAGGGCCCGCAGCAATCGGCTCCACCAAAGGCGGAGGCAACATCACGTGCTCCAGTCGTTCCAGGTCCGATCGTTCCACCTCCTCACGCGCGCTCACCCGGGCGCGCAGCTTGTTCTAACCTTCATCGGGAATTTGCCCAGGCTTCACCTTGGCCTTCGAGAGACGTTCATCCAGCAGCCGCATCAGGTGGCTATAGAACCCGAGTCCCACGATCGCCACCGACACGTACGCGCCATTACCGGCAAACCCGGACCAGCAGTTCCAGGCGAGCAGCACCAACTCCACATGTTCGAGGCGCTGTAAAAAAGGGTATCGTCATTGCTGCCTGCATTGCGAGATACTTCGCAACTAGGTTAGGTTAGGGAAGCAGGACGGGTGTCACTTTTGCTTCGCTGCGCGTCGCAAACGCAGTTGCTGCGCTCCTGCGCCCAAAAAGATTATAAGATCTGTCCAGTACAGTGCTCGGCTCGCAGTTGAGCTCGGCGCCGGGCCCGCCTCCGCAAATACCGCGCGTCCCTGCTAACGCGGGCACCCCACGCGGGTTTGCTGTGGCTACGCGCCTCGCACACGCTCTCCTCCGTCGGTCTTTTTATATCACATTCACCCCTCCGAAACTGTAGACAGAGCCACTCTCGCCTCTCGTACCACCTCCGCGCAACTTGCACCCCATCATACTTTCGCACTTAGGCGGGAGGGCGACGACACAGGCAACACGTAATATATAAATTACTAGAGGTATTCACTTCTGTGGATCCATCACTGCATTTAAGTATGGGATCCTTGAATAGTGTCCATTCAGTGGTATATAAATTACCGATTGATGAATTTATGGATAATGGTAGGGTGATTGGTATCGTGTCTTAGCTCTAAAACAAATCTCAGAGAACTATCTACCTGACAGAAAAACATGTCAGATGCATACACGCACCAGATGTGCTCTTATTACGCGTAAGTCACTCGCAACGATGATCGAAATCAGCTTATCACTGGCGAAGCTATACCACGAATAAAACATAATGGGAGTTAGAAAGCGTACACGAATCTAGAAGCCCTCGTGACGATTCCTAGCAGCGCGCAGTGAGAGGCAATGCACGCAGTCACCAGCTGGAAGCGCAAGCTCGATGAAGTCCGATTTTAATCAATCCGACCATCGAAAGGTACTCTTCCCAGAAAACGAATGGTTCATCAGCGACCCAAGACAGCTTGAAGGAAGACTTCCAGACCACACATAAAGTCAGACCACCCCCACCAAGCGAGCTCAACCGCAGCACAGTATGCAATCTCCACGCGCCCACTTGCCCGCTCAGGATTTCCCTAGGACAGCTCTTCAAATCCGTTCGTACCACTGTCCCGAGTGGAATTGGTCCGTACCGTTCCGCTCGGTTTACTACCGTCCTCGTTCGGCTGATGCCGGCAACCAGATGTTTAACACGCTGCCTGGGGGAAAGGGCGTGGGGTGGGGGTAAGCTGGTGACGACGGACCCGACGGGGATTCGGCCGAGCACTGCGGTGCACTATACTGGGGGTGTCCCAGCCGGTGCGGCCGTGACTCCCCGGCTCCCACTCTTCGAAACACAGATCTGGGGGCGCGCGGAGGCCGAGGATGGACGACATGGACTCGCGGTGGCTGGCGGCGCTACTTAGCAAGGCCCAAGGTGAGGAGGGGTGTGCGAGGATGCGTGCGTGAGGAGCGTGCAAGGTGTGTGCTTGCGGTGGGGACGGAAGACAGGGAAGAAGAAGACAAGGATGGAGTATTGAAAAGAGCCAAGGACAAGACGGGGTGTCACGGTCGCACAGGCCCTTGACCTGAGCCTAGCGCGCGGTGAGCCCTGGAAGGAAAGACGAAGAGAATGAGAGCAAGCAGAGAGCATCATGTCAGTTGTGAATTTACCTTTAACAGCTAACAAGCTGCATATTTTCGTGTGTTTGGTCTTGTTGGTTTCCTCGCCAACAGCTTTGCAAGCAGCCTTCGCCTCCGTTCCCATACAGCGCAGGACGGTCCCACCCAAGGGACGGTTCGCGACACGTGGTGGAGAAGCAGGGTACAGTCACCGCTGTGGAACAGACAGTGTGGGGGTTGCCGTAGCGGATTAAGCGTCCATCTTCCGAGTTCAGAGATCGATTGGAGTCTAGCGCCAAAGAGCGTGTTGAACAGCAGCGTCAAGGATCGCTAGCGCAAGTCGAGGCTGCGCCGAGAGAGTCGAGCCTGAGACGGACGCGAAGAGCGGTTCCTGTGAAGAAGGGCCATGCTACGAAGCAGTCTGCGATCAGTTTATCGTGGAGAAGAGTTTGTTGGAGAAGAAGTTCGTTGAAGTCAAGAACAGAGTGAAGTGGGGGACCTAGAATCGCAGTATTGGACGTATTGGACGTGGTCAGGTCATCCGGAAGAAGAAATGTCGGGACAGCCAAGAGACAGTGGCGTGAATCGTCCTGCGGAACTGCAGCCGGTAACGCGACCGGCGGCGTTGCGTCGGAGCCTCCGCGTGGATGGCGACGACAGCCGTACAAGCGTGCGCCGTGCGAAGTGGGCACAGCAGCTTGAAAGAGAGCAGAAGGAATCCAACGAGAGGTTTGCCGCGAAACAGGGTGATGACGATGATGACGATGATGAAGATGATGAAGATGAAGGTGAAGACGAAGTCAAGAACGAGCCTGTGATAACGGTGAAGACGGCACCTGACTTCGAGAGAGCGTCGTATACGGCTCGCTACCGTCGAGAGTACGAGGCGGGTTACCTCGGTGGGTTGGCACGGATACAGCTCTCGCCTTACTGTGGACGGGGCTATGGCGACTCCAGCGGAGTGTACTACTCGCAACCATCGGCGTATAGAGGTCACGAGGGAGCTCGAGGCGAGCCCCAAACTAGCCGCCATCAGAGTGGGTTTATCCCTATCTACACGGTCGCTGAAGCCCGTCGGTCCGACAGTCCAGCGTACGGATTGAACCAGCCGGTCTGGTCTGGTCCGCCTCGTGCCCCTACAGGACCGTATGGCTGTATGCCTAGCGCGGGATCGAGCCCGGCTCCGGCTCCTGCCGCTCCGACCGCGCATGTGCCCAAGCAAAAGAAGAAGAAAACCCCGACTCCGACTGCCGCAGCGTCTACGCCAGTTACTACTAAGACCAAGAAGAAGCCGTCGAAGACAGAGAGGGATCCTGCGACGACGGGGGTGGCTTGACGCCGGGAGGTCGAACCTGGAGAGCTCCGACGTATCCCGCGCCTGTGCCGCCTACCGTGACCGCTCCGGCCTACCAGATCTTTGTCTCGCAGGTCGTGTCGAACGCCGTGAAGGTGCTACCGTTCTTCTACTCGAACACCTCTACTGTCGAGAGAGCTCGATCCTTTTGGGACGCTTTCGAGGTGAACACCGTCTTGCCCGACACGACCCGTCTACTAGTGTTCCAGCAGAAGCTGAGGGGTCAAGAAGCTGAGCGTTGGTAAAACAACTCACGCATCAAGACGTTCAAGACGCTGAAGGTGCGTTTCCACAACCACTTCCTGAGCCGCACTGAAGGAGACGAGCGCTACGGTTGCTGTCCAGGAGAGTGTGAAGCGAGAGAGTGAAAGTGTGATGAAGACTGAGAAGACGTGGGTGTACCGTGCGGATAGTGTGAAGACTGCGGAGCCCAAGGACGACGGAGAAGTGACTAATGGTGAGATGGGGAGCCCGGTTGAGGGCAGTGATGAAGAAGGAAAGGAGAACCCGACCAGGGGTGGTGTTGCGCCGAGGGCCGTGACGGTGAGGAACTCTGCCGTCCCGTGCCCGGAGGTAAGCAAGTTTGTGAAAGAGGAGACGGTCGCCAAAGAGGAGAAGTTGGATGAAGCTGTCGAGAAGGTGATCGCCGTGACGATGGCGGCCGCAAAGAAGTTGGCAAGGTTTCTTGAGGAGAGAGTCGGGGCGGTCACGGAGCCGAGCCCCGTGATGAGAGCCAGGGAGCCCGCGGTGAGCCTGAGACCGTCGCTATCCCAGAAGAAGTGGCTGCGATCGTGGGAGTTCCGGACGAAGGGAACGGTGGTGTGACGATCGACTACCTTGGGAAGACCGTGGAGTCGTCAGTTGGTGAGAACAAGCTTAGTGGCGCGAAGAAGCCGTTGCCCTTCAAACGCTTGTTTTCGGACGCTGAGTTGGACGCCAAGGAGAAGTGCGAGCCGGGCCAAGAAGCCACGGTCCTGGCTGGCGCTGAAGTCGCCGTTGAAGAAGAGGAGTACGAGAAGGAACTCGAATATCGCCTGTATCCGCTGGATGAAGTGGATCTACGAAAGCGTATGAAGAAGATTGCAGAGATGAAGAAAAGAGCCATCGATCGAAGAAATGGCTAACTACCTGGGCTTGCCGGTCGATGTACTTGAACGGACCAAGGAAGCGTCCTCGGAAGAGATGGTCTCCCCCGAATACTGGCAAGACTGGCTCTCGAAGACGCTCGAAAATTCTGCTGAAGCGAAGAGGGTGAACCGTGATTTCCGGGACGTCTCTTCTGATCCGGTGCCCATGGTGACTGGGTCGTCAAGTGTGGTCCTAGAGGACTTCCGAATGTTCCGCGCGAAGACTGAGCCGAACCCCCGGGATAACCCGACCAACTCAGAAGAAAGCACGTACGAGAGGACGGAGGTGGTGCACTCGAACATCGGAGCACCTTTACGCGAGAAAGAGGACTCGCCGAGGGACGACACGGCGATGAACACTGTGAGCAGCACGACGGCTACGGCTAGAGATGAGCTGAAGCTGATTCGTGCCTTGGGACGACAAGCCGTGCATCAGTGGTTGAAGTAAGTAAGGGGAGCTGCGAGTGAGCCGAGTGGTGATCGTGTGTGTCAACTGGAAGACGGTGAGGAAGAACTGGAACCGCGATCGATGGAAATGCCGCCTGATGTGGACTGGGTACGCTTACTCGAAGTGACGGGCGAACTAGCGAAGCGCAAGTCCGTTTCTCTGCCTGCCTGGGTGCCATTTTCGGCTTGGGTGGACCATTATCATTCCAAGTGTTCGGAGCTCGTCTGGGACAAGCTGCGCGAGCATGAAAAAAGACGCGAGAAAAGGCCGTGAAGGAAGAGCGTCGGAGCAAGACTCCCGAGCCGTTTGACAGTTCGACTCTGTATGTGAATAAAGCCGAAGATTTGCGTGGAGTGGATCTATACCCCGAGCGTGAAGAGGACATCTCGCACTACGTAAATGTAGTGGGCCTGAGGGTCATAAACCTGAACGGTCTGGCAAACACGGCTTAGTGGGGGTTCTGACGGTCGAACTACGAACGGTTTCGGTCTTCGCGAGGATGACGAAGGCGAGGACGAGTTGCTTGAAGTGGTTCCTGGGGGAAGCGTGTGGTGTGTGCCGTGGGGAGCTTCGAGGCCCTGTCGGGGTATCTAATAGACTGCCTACCGTCGCGCATGCTGGCCGACACTGGGGCGACGTTGAGCCTGGTGGACAAGCTGGTGCTGAAACGGTTGGGACGAGCCAAGGAGACCTTGCGACCTTACCAAGAACAAGTCCGCAGCTCATCGGGACATCAACTCCGAATCAAGGGGTGGGTCACGTTGCGTGGTCGACTGAGGTCTATAGAGGCCAATTTGAACTTGGTGGTAGCGGAACAATTGAACTGCGACGCCATCCTAGTGATGAACGCCTTGGAGGCGTTCGGGGACGTGATCGACGTGTCGGAGAGGACGATGACGCTCAAGAGCACGCGCGAAGTACTGAAGCTTGATGCACTGTGGTGCAAGAGGCTTACCTGACGGCTATGGCTGTATCGGTACGGCTTCCGCCGCGGGGACAGGCTCTCGAGATGACGAACGTGATTGGAGACGTGACTGACAAGGCCACGGTGTTGGTGGACGGATCAACAAGCCTCCCGCCTACGCTATGAATCGCTCGAAAGCTGAAGCACCGTGCAAGATGGACAAGTGATCGTGGAAGTGTGTAATGCCTCTACGGACGAGTACTGGATCCGAGAGGGGACGGTAGTCGCCTACTTCAGCCATTCCGGAGTCAGCTTTCGCTCCCGTCCTGACGCCCTCAGGAAAACCCGCTCCGACCCAGAAAGTGCCTTCGGCCGTTGGGACGAGATCGAGACCGAGACCGTGAACGCTTTGGCAGAAGAAAAGCCTGAGCCGACCGAAGAGATCGTGGAAGGACCGAAGCCCGAAATCCCGCCCGACAAGGGCGTGGACGCGGACTTTTCGGAGTCGAAGCTGTCGACCGAGCAGAAGTCCTTGTTCCAAGAGGAGTTGAACAGCTTTGATGACCTACCTTAGATGATTACATGGACGGGATTTTAGACCGATTGAGCCGTTTCCGGAATTAGCAAAATTCTGGGTTCCCTCCAAATGGGTGCCTCTCCTTACAGGAAACGCCTGTTCGAAGTCATATCCACAGAGTAACTCAATATAACCGATTTCACAGATTTAGATGCTGAATTTGATACGCCCAAAGTTGCTGGTTATGCCTTACCCCCATCTATATCATAAATCCTAATCATATTCTTAAGAAATGTGACGAAATCCACAAAGAGCAAAAGAGCAAAGCGGATACTTCTTGCGGAGATGGGTACAGGCAGAAGTGCACTGCAGCAGGGCTTTTACGCAGAGTGCAACAGTAAGTTTGAAATACTAAGCCATTGAATGACATATTTCATGTTGATTGACTCGCTAAGCCAGTATAGACGATTTTATAATTTCCACCAAATTTGGTTCTTTTTACCCCCTTCTCGTTTATCTCTAAGACGCACCTGTACCTGGGTGCCGTACTCGTGATCCTCGTGTGCATGCTTTCTGCGGCGACGGCCACTACAACCGTATGCCGCTCGTGTAGTGCACAAGACAATTCGGCGCAACATAAGTCGCGTGCTCGATCCGGATACCAACACGCTCGTGCTGGGCCAGCTCAGCTTTAGAAAGGTGACTGAGCGGCCGCTTCCCGAGATACAAGCGCGCGGCCGTAGATGGAGATATCATGTACAATAGCTGACCGCAATGCGAGCTTGTTGCAGCATCTTCACGGGCGGAGATCTGCTGCGTCGTGGCGAGGATCTGCTGTTCAACGACTCAGTGGGAGAGTTTGTGGAGGCACTAAAAGGCCCACGCCCCAGTAATACTTAGGGTTGTCATCGAGCAGCGGCCCGTAGAACGGCAATGACGCAGTCATCGGCAACGGCATGTTACGCGAATTATCAGGTGTCGAAGGCAACCGCGAAACAACTGGTGATATGAAGGTCGGTACGAAGTACGTGATGCTCATGGATGAGATCAGCATGGTCCAGAACAACAGCGCTATGGAATCGATACAACTCTCGCCACGCGTAACAGCGTGTGAATTACATTGTGATCTCGTCCGTCTACTGTGATCGCACCCGCCTACTATTCCCACGATGTTTTCTACTATCTTCATAAAATCGTCTCCTTTTCGTTGCATAGCTGTGACACCTAGTTAATCAATACATCTATAAGGGGGGCGTCATCTCTACCCATGAGCTCACCGCCAACTCGGCCAATATGTCTGCTAGGTGCGGGTGTGTGTATCTTTGTGAACGACGTCACCGACGAGGCCGCCGTGGGCATACTGGTCACTGTCATCGTTATATCGATCCTACATGGCTTCGATGTGCACGGCAACACCACCGCTACTGTCGATGCCAAGATGCTGGGCTACGAAGTGTTTGTAGAAATCGAAGATTGTTAGCTACGGCGTGGGGTAGAGTGGGTCTTTCTCTAAACGCTCAATGTTGCAATTTACTAGCGTATTACTTCACAACGCGGTCTCACTACTATAGTAATGCACGTACAGCGGCTTGAACAGTTTTTAAATCGCCACTAATGCTTCAACCTACATCAATTAAAGAACTTCTTCGCGCACCGCGCGAATGTGTCCATCTTTCATTTACATTCAGTTTTTACCATATCGTATCTTCCTTCTGCGAGAACTGCGAATCCCCCCGGATCATTGGGTCCGGGCCATCTAATAGGATTTTGCATGGGGTGGTTCTGCGTCAGCCAAAGCGGGATAGTTCACAAGAGCGTTGTGTTGAGTGCAGAGGTATCTCTGCATCGATGGAGTTATGGTCCCCATCCCTTGTCCATCCGCGAAAATTTCAAGACAAGCACGCGGCCGACGCATGCAGCCTTTAATGCGTCCCCATTTTTTTCTCTCAGTCGCGATTGTTACATGTAGTGCGTCGGGCTCGACTGTTGAGCTGGAGATTGAACCAGCACATGGATACTGTTCATGGGCCGGACCAACCCAGAACGACCTGGCAATTCCTTGCCCCTCGATCGCAAATCCTAACGCTGTGTGACGTAGTGCGCAGGGGCCGAAAGATGAGTGCGAGGAGGCTTGTGAAGCGAGGTTTTCGCCGATACGCTGCAACCCCGCAATGTTGGCCTTTGGTGGTCGTTGTCAAGTGAACACAGGTGCCTGACTCGCACCGTGCACGCTTCAAAGAACGCCAAGCTTCACCGCACAGGAGAGAGGATGAGTCCTCAACTAAATCACCTAGCTTCTGTGAACCCAGTATTTTAAAGGTCGTTTAAATAAATCAAAACGTAAAAAGAATGATTTTCAAAAGGGTAAAATCCCTTTAAAAAAATGCGCCCTTTTGATGCGTTTGTCAAAACACAAAACACGGTTGAAAATACCCTCCTAAAATGGCGAAAAATGCTACCTTTCACACAAGCTTAAGTAGAAACATCCTTATTCATAACAAATCATAAACAGTACAATGCATAATCATTTTTAGGTATACGATAACCAAGTACGGTGCAATCATTAAGGTGCATCTTGCAAATCATTGAAGGTGCATATGTTACAAGAGATAAGCAAGCGACCGTGATTTTCTTAAAGGGCGAAATTTTGCGACCTTTAAGAAATATTTGACTTAGATTTGTACTTCATATTATAGTGAGCTGGGTGGCTCGCGAAAGGGTTAAAGTCATGATGGGGTTGCACCCTCCAGACCCCCGCATTAGAAAAACTAACTACTGGACACGGGTCCGTTCGCTGGGGAGCTTGTCTCTGGGCCCGCCTGCGTAAATACGCGCGTCCCCGCTCACTACCGCCTCCTTGTAGTATGGTAAACCCTAAACAACGGTACGGTAGTCGACAATTCAGACTTGGAATACAGATTTACTCACCGTGCAGTAACGCGCTTCAACGTAACGCGCTTCAACAGGCCGCATCGGAGTGCGACGACCACGATGTCGATAGAGAAGGGCTTGCTGTCACAACTTCCGGGCGGAGACTGGGCGGTGTGCTGAATTTTTTTCGCCTCTCGCGGCTTTCCGCGGTAGCTGCAGCCCAGGGCATGGTGAACAATACTCAGTAGTATTTCGGTCAAATGTTCCCAGTAATATTCATTATAATATTGCCCTCTCCAATAATAAATTAGTCCGTACAAAAAATACAGTTATTATTGATAATATGTTTGAGCTGATCTTGATGTTTGTATGCTGCGGTGGCTTCAGAGTGATTTCTTGGATTTTTTGCAATCAATAGTTACTTCAATACAGACGATCCAATAATAAATTATTCCGTGAATATAATATCAATGATATTGCTATTATATTATTTTGTCCATGCCCTGCTGCAGTCTCGAAGATTTGAGCCTTGAGCCCACTTCAGACCTCGGCCTCGACAAGTCCTGTCAGTGAGAGCGTCCACCCAACGCAGGCAATGACAGCCCGAAAATCCGCTTGACGATGTCTGCGAGAGCTCACCTGGGCGTGTCTTTATGCGGGTAAAAGGAGATCCTAAAAAAAGCTTCAAGCTTTTGTTTGACGACGAGTCAATCGTAGGTTCAGAGACCGGCATGGTGGTGCTGATCGGGGGGCTGTCCGCGAGTGTAACGCGGAGTGGAGGCCTCACTTCCCGACTTTCCGTGACCTGCACAATACCGCAATACCCCAGTGAGGCAAGACACCCGCCCACCAACTTGGAGGCCAAGCGCACCCAAGGTTCAATGGACAAGGACGCTAGTCACCGTCTGGCCACGGTCGCCAACTACGCTCTCGTGCTGGAGCTCAAGGCCACGATGGCACGTCTGCATAAGATCACCGAGGAGCTGGAAGACGTGGTGCTGGCACTCAAAGACGACGCAGAGGAGGTGGAAACGTACACCGACGACATCGCCGACTGCCGCGACCGCATCGAGGCCGTCGATGAGTTCGTGCGCGAGCTCGAGGCCGGCAACGTGCCAACCATACCCGACGCCGCATCGGCTCTGGAAGACATGACGGAGGAGCGTGAGGAGGAAGAGAGCATGCTCAAGCTCCTGATCGGAGCCCGAGAGTGCCACGAGCGGCAGCTCCAGGGGCTCCGAGCCCAGTTCGCCGCGCTGCAAGAGGAGAGGCTGGCGCTGCAGAAGAAGAGCTCCCAGATCTGCTGCTTCTTTGGCCGCAGCGGCGTCTTCGACTTCGTGAGACAGCAACTCGCTGAGCAGAACCCGAAGATACTGTAAAGACGGCCGACCAGCCGGCCGCCCCTGGACGTGTGCAGTTAGTATTTATTTTAGCGCTTGTACGGAGGGAATACAACTTCTTGTTTTGTTTGTTGGCCGGTACTTCGAAGTATCTGGGACGTCGAGCTACGCTGAAAGCATGAGCGGCATACTACGTGGTACAACTTAGCCTGAACTCGATGAGGTGGGGTGCTAGCGCCGCGCGGAGACTCTGCGTCGCTTGCTTTATTGAGTTGGACAGGCTTGTCATGAGCATATTTCGTCCACAAGCTCATTGCTTCATCTGTTTGTGCATATCTTTCTTGGGCTTGTCTCTACAGCTTAGTCATCTCCCTACATCTTCGTACGACAGCGACCACCTGGGGCCACAGAGAAAGTTGGGGCGCCATCAAAAGATGTGTTGATGGTAGTCGGGACGCTACGCTGCACGTAAAGTACTGTAGTCTAACAATTGCAAAAGTTAGTGTATCGTCGCTCCCAACAGCTGAAAGGCAGCCACAGACAGCAAAAAATGTCATTCTTTCACTTGGTTGTCGCTGCAACCGTGCTGTAGCATGCATTTTCTAGGCCATTTCGTACGCAGCGTTACACGCGCTCATCCGATCGTAGAAATCCAAACGTTGAAGCGCACATCGAGCAAGCACGCGAAAACATCAGCGGTGTGTATTGTACACTGTGTGCATGAATCGGCCGCATACGTCAGCACAAGCAGGCCTCTATATTTGAGGGAAATCGGTCCTATTTTCCTCGCAACCCCTCAGTTAAGAAGCCCGATCATACCTCGGTTAAGATGACGGAAGACACAAGAGTACTCGCACCATCAGTCAAATACGTCCCTATTGATAGAATTTAGCGGCCTCAAGTGCTGAGCACATTATCCCTGCCAGTCTAAAAGAAGATACACTATTTTTATGCTCCATTCTGGTGAACCACAACAACATTTGGAGCCTCAACCAGCCAGTTCATCGAATCCAAGCACATCACTTGTACGAGCTCAAGAACGGATAAAGATCGCAGAAAAGCACCCGGAGTCAACAATCGTGCAGTCCGTGGCGTGCCGATTCAGCGTCAAGTTTGGTCCAAGCCCAATACAAAGAATACCTCGAACTTCATGATCCTTAGGTTTCCTTTCCGTGCCGATAATAGATAATACCAGACGCCATCTTTCATTAATAAAAGTCATCCGTCGATGAGAGCAGTACTTTGCTTCAAATGATGAAGACAAATGGGCATTGTTTTGAAGCTGCACTGAACCACAATGCTCGCACATTTCGAACGAGACGAACCTTTCCAGCTCGAAATCAAAGGATCCATCGTTAATGATATTATCGGCGGCTTGCTGTATAATCCAGATTATGTTGAAGCCCAGTCGACTCGTGCAGTATTTTCAGGTTAAGCCCAAACTACGATGGATAAAACGTCCATGTTTCGAGTACTAGCCGTAGCGGATAAGTAGATTCTTCTTAATTTCACTTCCATTTGCACCTGGACCTCACGTTACCTCGCTTAAATTGCCTTGACATCCCTCTATTAAGCTAATCGAGGGAATGAGGTATGATACCTCAAATATAGAGGCCTGGGCACAAGGCAAGGCGTACAGCGACATGGCTGGTTTTGCCGTGAATTGGACGGGGGATGCTTATCGATTCGAAACAGCTCGATCGTCAAGAAAGTCAGCACACAATTCAAGAAGAAGAACAAGCCGATTAACTACCGTCTTTGCTATCTAGCTATGCAGCACACGGTTTAATAATGAGTGATCGGATATCCATGCATGTACAAACTTTCGCTATACTGTATACGGTAGCTCATGTGCGCCATTATGCCTGCATCTCCCCATCGCGCATCAAAACGAGTACGATGAGACGGGGGGCAATCGAAGGTCGCTTCAAAGAGGGTACGTGCACAAAAGCTCTTCAAACTGATCCTCAGTCGTGATGATTGTAATCGTCGTGTAAAGATAAGAAACACCTGAGGTGGGGGCAAAGCAAATCGAGGTCGTGAAGTTGCAGGCGCTGATGTACACACTTTGTTGGGCTCATCCAGTGCGTCATCACAGACATATGCTGTACTAGGCTTTTTAGAAAATTTGATACTAAAGTGGAAGGCCGGCAACCAAACCAAAGGATGAAAAAAGTCAAAATTACAAGATGGTAAACATCATGCATGAAAAGTTGATGGCCTCGAGGGCGCAAAAGCCGAGGCTTTTGAGCGATCTATGTGGACAGACGAAAGAAGCATCACTTCACCTACAGATTGAGTTGGTCGCGTGTAAAGGCTGAAGCGACTGCGCTTCAGGTAAATTCCTACCCTTATTCGATTTAGTGTGACCCAGTTACTTGGCCTTCTTGAAAGCCAATGGAGTGAAGCGAGCCCTTGGAGTGATTACTGGCGAGTCGCATAGCAGGGTCAACTCAACGTTGTACGGCACGGTAGACCTAGGACGGATGCCCGCCCAACCTTCCTTCCTATAAATGTTCTCCAGGTGCACTTATGAATACTACCCTTCAACATTCCTGAGCAATGTGGCCGGCACGTGCACGAAGAACATGATCGGCTATTTACAATTGGGCCGACGGGAGCGCTGCCACCTCCACAGACTGCCGGACAACAGTAAGATTCAACCTCAGACCTTTCAGGCAGCTCCAACCTACTTACGTAAGACATCCTTAAGCCGAGTAGCGCGAGCGATCCGGTTTGTACTACTACCTTTACCAATGGCAAGGGCTTCTCGCCAGGCCAAACGTGATGTAGAAAATAGCAGTGATCTGCGAAATTGGGATTTGTCCAGATCCTCCACTTCGCGCGAGTAAAATGATTCCTGTTGAGCGATGATGCGTGGAGAGGACTCATCTACCCCTAATGAAGGATGGAGTGAACATTCACTGACGTTTTTGAGCGCCACGAATGCTCCTGCATCGCAGTCCAAAGGATTTGAAGGCACTTCGTCGAGTCTTGGCAGGAGAGATGCGAAAATAAGCGGCTTTTGTGCAGCCGTACGACAGCGCAACCAGGATAGGGTCAGTCCGTGCGAACGAGAACCAGTTGGCGCGCTGACAGGCTTGCCGGCGCGACGAGAACGCGCTGCAGGCGCTTCACTTCCTGATCTTCCACCGTCGAGTGAACCGTCCATAAAGACAGCAGCGTTTCTCCATCCCTTCAAACGTTTTACGACAGGGGGAATGCCGAAGCTCGAGCACCTTACCCAACATGCCAGAGTCGCTTTATCGGAGCTTGAGACGGCGGTGATGCGCCTGCACGATGTCGAGATTCTGCTGGACGAGTTGGAGCTGGCGCTAAAGGAAGACCAAGAAGAGATTGACAACTACACGAACGACATCACCGACTGCTGCAACCGCATCGAGGCTATTGACAAGTTTGTGCACGATATCCACGCCGACAAGGTTCCTTATCTGGCAGACAAAGGGGCGGTGCTATCCGAGATGGTAGATGAGCGAGAGGAGGAAAAACACAGCATTGATGCGTTGCGTGAGGCTCGGGCGTGTCATGAACAGCAAGTCCGGAAGCTGAAGATTGATCATGCCGCACTTGAGATGGAGAAGCTCGTGCTACACAAGAAGGTATTCCACGTGCGAACCGTTTGTGGACTTTAAAAGGGGACCAGCAGACCGCACACACTACAGTATAAAACCCTCTAACGTATAGTTCCTCTAACGTACAGTTTACACTAGTCGACGCTACTTCCAAAATGCGCAAGGCAATTGTTGAGATAGTGAAGCTACATGAACACCCCTGCAACTTCAGGTTTCGCGGTAAACAGGATTGTGTCTTCATCTGCATGACCCTTATTTTTTGTCGTTGAAAGACTTGTATCCTAAGGCATGAATCCCGGAGATTGACCTACCTATTCGACGATCAACGCAGCCCTTTGGGGTTGTTTCAAAGCTGCAGGCAAGCTGGAACTGGCCAGCTGAATCGACGCGCGCAACGAACACTCGAGCGTGCGACTCCGATCGGCGCTGCAACATGCACAAACTTACCGACGCTATCTTGCTGGATGTAGCGGTTATTTCTTCCTCCGGACTGCCCTCACCTCGCACAATTCGCCGGTGGTCGTTTCCAAGCTCCGCCATTGGCGCGAGGCACCGTGTTGCAGTATTGAACAGACCATCAGTGAGTCAAGTCGACCAACTCTCCTTCGTGCTGCCCGCAGTCCAGAATGCTGTGCTCCCGCCAATCAGCAAACCGCTTCGTGTGTGCCACCACCACAATCGTTTTGCGCTTTATTCTCCACATTCAATTCAAGATAGAGGCCACCGTTCTAGTCTGCATCGTCATGTGACTATCCAGCGCCCTGTTCGTGCTCGACAGCGGCGCCTGCTTGGCCGGTATGGATGAGGCCTGCGTCATGCCCACGCCCGCCAACACGGCGACGCTCATCCTCAGTGTACATGTACAGTACCATGTTTGCATGCCTAACCGTGAAGTAACAACTACTTTTACCGGTAGGTTACGCCGTGAAAAGATAGTATAAAAAGAATCACGGCACACCGAGACGCAGATCATGCTGGAGTGGATCGCGCCTAACCAGCGCGGGGCCATCAACTCGATGCAGACGGCCACGTACCAGTTCTTCTACATCCTCATCCTCCTGTCGGGCGTGGTGTTCCACGACCCGCACCAGTTCGAGGCGCTGGTGGTGTTCTCGCTGGCCGCGGTGCTCGCCTCGGCCGTGGGCTTCACGTTCTGGGGGATCAAGTACGGCCGCCGCCGCGACATTTACGTTCCTCGGAGTGCGTCTCCGACGAAGGTGTAGGACCCTGTAGACCTGTAGACCGAAGGCTTTGCATTCGACACGAGCTGAGCCAATGCGAGCTGAGTTAATCAATAGTCACAAGTACTTCAACTTCAACAACTGAAGACACCGTCGCACCGTGGTGTTCGTTCCAAAGCGAGGCCGGTCTCCGGTCCGCCAAAGCAGCCGCGAGTGCCGAACCAAATTGACGGCATTGCTGGGCTTGGTGAGTCGAGGCGCCCATTGCGTTGCTTCGTCTCGTCCTGCCTGGCGTTGCCGGCGGTGCTCGCCATATCCTTCGACAGTCGACTTCCTCGCCAGGTCGAGCGCCGTGCCATCGTGATCATCTGCACTGCACGACAGCCGACGTTAGTCTTGATAGGCGACGCATTTAGTCGCCTCGACTAGCGCTAATCTATTCGACAAGCAAGCGCCTGCTTTTTTCGACCGCGTAGCTCCAGTATCTCGCCGTCACACTTTCCTACTCGCTCGCGCACAAAGCTAGCGGTTGTCGTTCGGTGCTCCGTGAGAGGGGCCCCGCGTCGTGGTCAACAAAGTGTGCGGCCGTCTCACCAGCGTAAGCGTTGCGAGAAGGGCCTGACGACGAGAGCCACCGCTGACGCTTCGCACTAATGTCAGCAGCGAAGAGGAGTGCTGAGACCCCGAGATCGGTCCAGCACCAAAGACAGCGTCGAGCAGCACAACTTGTCCTGGTGTCGTTGAAGCGAGCCGTACGAACAGCTGGAGATGCGAGTCGCATCCTCCGTCGTCGACTTCATGCTCTCCAGCCAGCGTCCTGTTGGGCGAGGGCAGCCTTGAGGGAGTCTTGCACTACAGCAGCAGCATTCCTCATTCCCCGTTTTGCCGGATCCCAAGCACTCGACACCGAGCCACTCCACACCAAGCCCAACCAACCCACAATGGTCCAGATCTTCTCCTACGTCTGCGCCCTCGCCGCCGCTGCGTCCGCCACTGTGGTCTCGGCCTGGCCCACCAGCACCGGCAACGTCGAGTACAGCGCGGTGTACGTCGTGGCAGCCGGCGAGACGTTCGACGGCGGCCTCAAGACGTACCAGCGCTCGGACATCACGTGCGCCGAGCAGGACGAGGGCGGCTGGAAAGACGCCATGTTCAAGCTGGAGGCGGGCGCGACGCTCAAGAACGTCATCATCGGCACCAACCAGCGCGAGGGCGTGCACTGCGACGACCACGACTGCACCTTGGAGAACGTGTGGTGGGAGGACGTGTGCGAGGACGCGCTGAGCGTCAAGGGCGGCACCGCCGACAGCGTGACGAACGTGCTGGCCTGTGGCGCCAAGAACGCCGAGGACAAGATCATCCAGCACAACGGCTACGGCCACGTCAACATCAACGGCTTCTACGCCGAGGACTTCGGCAAGCTGTACCGCTCGTGCGGCACGTGCGGCTCCATCAAGCGCACGGTGTACCTGAACCACGTGTGGGGCAACAACCCGGAGAACGCGCTGGTCACGGTCAACTCCAACAACGGAGACGTGGCCACGTTCACGGACGACATCCACGTGCACTCGGACGAGGGCAACGACGACATCGTGATTTGCAAGACCACGGCGGCCACGGACGGCGACGAGCCCGAGGTGACCAGCACGGGCATGTCGGACAACTGCGTGTACGAAGCCGACGCCATCGAGTACTACTAGGCTGTCAGGGAAAGATGGCGATGAAGAGCGATAGTAGAATGTCATGCGTAGTCTAAGTCGATAAAATGATCAATGTTTTTAGCGAGATTATCTTGGGGTTCTCATTATTATTATTTATCGATAAATCGTTTGGATGCACTTCTATAAACATTATTGAACACAATTTGGAACGACCACCCATTAGAACTTATAAGTATTCGATAAAGGTCGTAACCATATGCACCACAATAGATTATTAATTGTATTGTATATCTATAAATGAGCAATGTTAGAGAGATTGTTGGGCTCACAATGTTATTGTTTACCATTTAGATAAACAAGGAAAAACAATATTCTGAATGCACTTACTGGGAATTCCAATATGAGACCACCACCCAAATAGCATTATGAGAATACCATAAAGGTCCTATTTGTTAAAATTTATATTTGGCGTGTGTTGGCTATTTTAATATTATTATTTGAAGAAATAGCCAACGCACGGCAAATATAAATTTATCCATGCGCATCCATAATACATTTATCGTATTGCAACCAATCAGAATATTACAATGTAAAATAATCAGTTTCCAACGCCTCCTGTGAGCGAAGCGCTTTAGGCAGTCACGCTGCGCCTAGCAGGAATAATCCCGGATAGACTGTGGCTTCGAGATCGATAGCCAGCTGATTCCACCCTTCGCATCACTCAGACACGGCAACCAGCGGTAGACATTGTATCCAGCGCAGTCTTTGAACAATCTCCGACGCCCTAATGCACTCAACGAACCGAGACAGACTGACGTACTTTTCAAACAACAATTTCTATTCGCAGGAGCAAGGTAAACAATAAGCAGTACATCTACTCCAACGCCTGCTCTCACGCGAAGTCACTCAGCTACAGCAGAAGTCCGCTCGGACGCCGGCACTGCCCACTTAGTAGAACTCGATTTTGTTCTGGTTGAAGACACAGTTCTTGGACACACCCTTGCTCGTGACCTTGGGCTCCTTGCCGTTCGTGGACGTCGTGGTCTGGCACACGGCGGCCGCTCCCTTGCTCGTGTGCACGTGGATGTCGTTGGTGAAGGTGGCGACGTCGCCGTTGTTGGCGTTCACGGTCACGAGACTCACCTTGGGGTTGTAGCCCCACACGTGGTTGAGTGACACGGTGCGCTTGATGTTGCCGCACGTGCCACACGAGCGGTACAGCTTGCCGAAGTTCTCGGCGTAGAAGCCGTCGATGTTGACGTGGCCTAGACCATTGTGCTGGATGACCTTGTCGTCAGCGTTCTTGGCACCGCACGCGAGCACGTTGGTGACGCTGTTCTTGTTGCCGCCCTTGATACTCAGCGCGTCCTCACAGACGTCCTCCCACCAGACGTTCTCAACGGTGCAGTCGTGCTCCTCGCAGTGCACGCCCTCGCGCTGGTCGGGGCCGATGATGACGTTCTTAAGCTTGGCACCGGCCTCCAGCTTGAAGACGGCGTCGCGCCAGCCGCCCTCCGACTGGCCCTGGCACTTGATGTCGGAGCGCTGGTACGTCTTCATGCCGCCGTCAAAGGTCTGGCCCTTCTTGATGATCTGGACGCCGTTGAAGCGGACGCTGCCCTTGCTGGTGGGCCAGGCCGACGAGACGGAGGCGGTGGCGGCCAGCACGGCGCAGACGAGCGATACGATGCGAGTCATGGCGACGGGAAAGGGTAGTCTTGGTTTTTGCTTGGGGCTTGAGGCGAAGGAAGTAAATTGCAGAATGAGAAGAGAGAGTGAGGTGGGGCTGGGCGATCAGGGAGGCTGTCGCTGAGCAGGGGCCCAACTAGCGACAGGGCTGTAACTACCTAGACGAGCTGCCTTGGCGTCTCGCTGTTAGGAAGCTGCTGATAGGGTACTGTACTGGATCATGTGTGTCAATCGCACACCGAAGAGGTTGTCCTTGTGCGACCATCTTCCATCTGTTTGGGCGTTTTTTTTCTCGCCTTGCGAAGCAAGGTTGTCGATATTGCAGTCTCCAGGCTTATACAGTACCATGCAACTGGCAGAAGTTGCGGAGCCCACAGCTGTGCTGTCGGAAGGAACATCTACAGCATGACCAGCTTAGACTCTAAGCTGGTTGTGCTGCAGCACCCTTCACTCTAAGCCTTAGAGTAGAGGGTGCTGCGTCTTGAATGACACGGATGAATCTGGGTCTCCACAACGGTGCGACTGGCGATATGCACGTTGAAGGGCGTCAATTGGCGAAATGTGCCTCTCAGATTTGACGAGTGTGCACTGCGCAGACGCAGGCAGTCGATAGGGGGCCCTTCGCTCAATTTGTACGTCGATACCGTCAGTGAGCTCACACGGTACATCTCTCCTACGTATGAAAGTCACCGATGCGGAGATATCGACTAACAACCATCAAAACCGACTAACACTTTTAGTTGAAATCGTATAAAAGTATCATCGGCTGGCATTGGCAAAATGCACGACGCCAGTAGCGCGTTCGAACAGTAAATTAACGAGCAAAACCTTGAACGTCGCTCACACGTGCCCTCTCAACGTTGAACTTGAAACGTGAGGGTGTACCGTATTATGACACGATGAAACTAATCTCGGCGCTTTTACATCGTTGTGAGCACATGCAAACAGATGCGTGCCTGCATTTTGGTTCCGATAAACCACCTGCCAGCCGCTACCTCTGCTATAATTCAACAATCCGTCGGACACGGACTCACTCTCTTCAGGACACACGATCAGCAAGAAGAGAATCGCTTCATGGCGATGGCGATCTCAGTCTGAGAATCCCGTCCACTTCAAGCTTTACGATCTACCACTTCCTCCAACCATGAATTCGACCGTAGATTCTTCAACAGTTCGGTAGCCGACGGTTAAAGCCACAGGTATCGGTCGATACGACGGCACCAGTGACACAGACAAAAGGTTTACGACATGGACCTGCGTACAGCTGCTTTCGGCGCAAAATCAATGTTGTCGCCGTCTGGTAGGTGAAGTCAAGACTCCTCAAAGCAAAAACCGACTCCGGTGACGACAGTCGCATACTGTACGTTTGAAGGTTCACGTCAAGTATTTTGCTTCTGGAGGCTCTTACAGCCACCCTTAAGCGCCTCCAACAACCAACGCCTGCAGTACAGCGTCCTAATCCAAGCAACCATCTTTATGAGTGCTCACATAAGCGTACTCAGTGGCTCTCCAATGTGGAGCCCACACTATTAATAAAGGCAGGACAGCAGCTCAGCGTACCATCGTTGATATCCAGGTGAAGAGGATGCAACTGTCACGTTCGACGCTACCTATCGAACATAAAAATTAATTTCTGCTCGACAGGATGTCGACGACAGCAGACACCGAACTGTTTGCTGTTCGTGCATGTCCATGCACTATCACACGACTTTTGCTGTCAGCCAGCCCTGTCGCTAGTTGGGCCCCTGCTCAACATTGGCCTCCCTGCTCAGATCACCCAGCCCCACCTCACTCTCTCTTCTCATTCTGCAATTTACTTCCTTCGCCTCAAGCCCCAAGCAAAAACCAAGACTACCCTTTCCCGTCGCCATGACTCGCATCGTATCGCTCGTCTGCGCCGTGCTGGCCGCCACCGCCTCCGTCTCGTCGGCCTGGCCCACCAGCAAGGGCAGCGTCCGCTTCAACGGCGTCCAGATCATCAAGAAGGGCCAGACCTTTGACGGCGGCATGAAGACGTACCAGCGCTCCGACATCAAGTGCCAGGGCCAGTCGGAGGGCGGCTGGCGCGACGCCGTCTTCAAGCTGGAGGCCGGTGCCAAGCTTAAGAACGTCATCATCGGCCCCGACCAGCGCGAGGGCGTGCACTGCGAGGAGCACGACTGCACCGTTGAGAACGTCTGGTGGGAGGACGTCTGTGAGGACGCGCTGAGTATCAAGGGCGGCAACAAGAACAGCGTCACCAACGTGCTCGCGTGCGGTGCCAAGAACGCTGACGACAAGGTCATCCAGCACAATGGTCTAGGCCACGTCAACATCGACGGCTTCTACGCCGAGAACTTCGGCAAGCTGTACCGCTCGTGTGGCACGTGCGGCAACATCAAGCGCACCGTGTCACTCAACCACGTGTGGGGCTACAACCCCAAGGTGAGTCTCGTGACCGTGAACGCCAACAACGGCGACGTCGCCACCTTCACCAACGACATCCACGTGCACACGAGCAAGGGAGCGGCCGCCGTGTGCCAGACCACGACGTCCACGAACGGCAAGGAGCCCAAGGTCACGAGCAAGGGTGTGTCCAAGAACTGTGTCTTCAACCAGAACAAAATCGAGTTCTACTAAGTGGGCAGTGCCGGCGTCCGAGCGGACTTCTGCTGTAGCTGAGTGACTTCGCGTGAGAGCAGGCGTTGGAGTAGATGTACTGCTTATTGTTTACCTTGCTCCTGCGAATAGAAATTGTTGTTTGAAAAGTACGTCAGTCTGTCTCGGTTCGTTGAGTGCATTAGGGCGTCGGAGATTGTTCAAAGACTGCGCTGGATACAATGTCTACCGCTGGTTGCCGTGTCTGAGTGATGCGAAGGGTGGAATCAGCTGGCTATCGATCTCGAAGCCACAGTCTATCCGGGATTATTCCTGCTAGGCGCAGCGTGACTGCCTAAAGCGCTTCGCTCACAGGAGGCGTTGGAAACTGATTATTTTACATTGTAATATTCTGATTGGTTGCAATACGATAAATGTATTATGGATGCGCATGGATAAATTTATATTTGCCGTGCGTTGGCTATTTCTTCAAATAATAATATTAAAATAGCCAACACACGCCAAATATAAATTTTAACAAATAGGACCTTTATGGTATTCTCATAATGCTATTTGGGTGGTGGTCTCATATTGGAATTCCCAGTAAGTGCATTCAGAATATTGTTTTTCCTTGTTTATCTAAATGGTAAACAATAACATTGTGAGCCCAACAATCTCTCTAACATTGCTCATTTATAGATATACAATACAATTAATAATCTATTGTGGTGCATATGGTTACGACCTTTATCGAATACTTATAAGTTCTAATGGGTGGTCGTTCCAAATTGTGTTCAATAATGTTTATAGAAGTGCATCCAAACGATTTATCGATAAATAATAATAATGAGAACCCCAAGATAATCTCGCTAAAAACATTGATCATTTTATCGACTTAGACTACGCATGACATTCTACTATCGCTCTTCATCGCCATCTTTCCCTGACAGCCTAGTAGTACTCGATGGCGTCGGCTTCGTACACGCAGTTGTCCGACATGCCCGTGCTGGTCACCTCGGGCTCGTCGCCGTCCGTGGCCGCCGTGGTCTTGCAAATCACGATGTCGTCGTTGCCCTCGTCCGAGTGCACGTGGATGTCGTCCGTGAACGTGGCCACGTCTCCGTTGTTGGAGTTGACCGTGACCAGCGCGTTCTCCGGGTTGTTGCCCCACACGTGGTTCAGGTACACCGTGCGCTTGATGGAGCCGCACGTGCCGCACGAGCGGTACAGCTTGCCGAAGTCCTCGGCGTAGAAGCCGTTGATGTTGACGTGGCCGTAGCCGTTGTGCTGGATGATCTTGTCCTCGGCGTTCTTGGCGCCACAGGCCAGCACGTTCGTCACGCTGTCGGCGGTGCCGCCCTTGACGCTCAGCGCGTCCTCGCACACGTCCTCCCACCACACGTTCTCCAAGGTGCAGTCGTGGTCGTCGCAGTGCACGCCCTCGCGCTGGTTGGTGCCGATGATGACGTTCTTGAGCGTCGCGCCCGCCTCCAGCTTGAACATGGCGTCTTTCCAGCCGCCCTCGTCCTGCTCGGCGCACGTGATGTCCGAGCGCTGGTACGTCTTGAGGCCGCCGTCGAACGTCTCGCCGGCTGCCACGACGTACACCGCGCTGTACTCGACGTTGCCGGTGCTGGTGGGCCAGGCCGAGACCACAGTGGCGGACGCAGCGGCGGCGAGGGCGCAGACGTAGGAGAAGATCTGGACCATTGTGGGTTGGTTGGGCTTGGTGTGGAGTGGCTCGGTGTCGAGTGCTTGGGATCCGGCAAAACGGGGAATGAGGAATGCTGCTGCTGTAGTGCAAGACTCCCTCAAGGCTGCCCTCGCCCAACAGGACGCTGGCTGGAGAGCATGAAGTCGACGACGGAGGATGCGACTCGCATCTCCAGCTGTTCGTACGGCTCGCTTCAACGACACCAGGACAAGTTGTGCTGCTCGACGCTGTCTTTGGTGCTGGACCGATCTCGGGGTCTCAGCACTCCTCTTCGCTGCTGACATTAGTGCGAAGCGTCAGCGGTGGCTCTCGTCGTCAGGCCCTTCTCGCAACGCTTACGCTGGTGAGACGGCCGCACACTTTGTTGACCACGACGCGGGGCCCCTCTCACGGAGCACCGAACGACAACCGCTAGCTTTGTGCGCGAGCGAGTAGGAAAGTGTGACGGCGAGATACTGGAGCTACGCGGTCGAAAAAAGCAGGCGCTTGCTTGTCGAATAGATTAGCGCTAGTCGAGGCGACTAAATGCGTCGCCTATCAAGACTAACGTCGGCTGTCGTGCAGTGCAGATGATCACGATGGCACGGCGCTCGACCTGGCGAGGAAGTCGACTGTCGAAGGATATGGCGAGCACCGCCGGCAACGCCAGGCAGGACGAGACGAAGCAACGCAATGGGCGCCTCGACTCACCAAGCCCAGCAATGCCGTCAATTTGGTTCGGCGCTCGCGGCTGCTTTGGCGGACCGGAGACCGGCCTCGCTTTGGAACGAACACCACGGTGCGACGGTGTCTTCAGTTGTTGAAGTTGAAGTACTTGTGACTATTGATTAACTCAGCTCGCATTGGCTCAGCTCGTGTCGAATGCAAAGCCTTCGGTCTACAGGTCTACAGGGTCCTACACCTTCGTCGGAGACGCACTCCGAGGAACGTAAATGTCGCGGCGGCGGCCGTACTTGATCCCCCAGAACGTGAAGCCCACGGCCGAGGCGAGCACCGCGGCCAGCGAGAACACCACCAGCGCCTCGAACTGGTGCGGGTCGTGGAACACCACGCCCGACAGGAGGATGAGGATGTAGAAGAACTGGTACGTGGCCGTCTGCATCGAGTTGATGGCCCCGCGCTGGTTAGGCGCGATCCACTCCTGCATGATCTGCGTCTCGGCCAGATCCGTGCTCCAGAGCCAAGCTCGCGACACCACCATGCACGTCAGCATGACGTAGTCGGACACGACGGACTCGCCCGTGAAGAGGAACGCCAGGAGCACGGGGGCCAGGCACAGCCAGAACAGCCACACGCTGAAGACGGCCACGCGCTCGACGCGCTTCATGGTGCTTCGCAGCGACGGGAAGATCAGCGTCCCCACGAGCCCCGCCACGGCACCAGCGCCACGGCTGGCACCCAAAAGCGAGTTCGACACGCCGCGCCACTTGAGGTACGCAGTGTTCAAGGCGCCGCCGTTCAAGATCGTCATGTACAGCGCGCAGAACGAGAAGCTGACCAGGAACACCGGGTGCTTGACGTACGTGGCCCACATCTTAGCGTAGCGGGCGAGCGTGCCCAGCTCCGCGTCACTTGTAGGCGCGGACTTGTGGCCTTTCTCGTCCACTTCCTCTTCGTGGGCCGTTCGCACAGCCAGCTCCGGCACGAGCTGGTAAATGTCGTGCGTCATAACGTACTCGAGCGGCGTGGAGATGAGGTTCCAGAGCCCCACGACCGCGGCGCCGACCATGGCACGAGTCGTGGCGTCGCTGCCTGCAAAGTCGACGATGAAACCAAACGCCATGGGACCGAGGATGTTGCAGCTTAGGTCGATGCGCCGCATGGTCGTGTTGAGCTTGGCCAGCGCCGTCGAGTTGTCCCGCCCGGCGATCACCACGACCCAGTCGCGCTCGATACCGAGCGTCTGCGCGTCGTTAAGCACCTGCCCCACGCCGCCGCACACGAGCGTACCGGCGAACATGAGCACGAGCGGCCACGTCCACTCGGGCTTGTGCACGCCGTCCGCGTTTGTCACGAGCAGGATGAGCCCCAGGATGACGGAGTTGACCACGATCATGAGGTTCTCAAGGATGATGGCGTACTTCATGGCCGTCCAGCGGTTCCACCGGTCCAAGTGGTGGCCCACCGTCGGGATCATGAAGATGCACACGACGTACATGGCCAGCGAGAAGGCGGCGCTCGGCAGCAGCGTGTCCACGAAGATGTCCATGAACAGGATGGGCACGGCGAAGCCCCACATGCGGTCGCCCTACGACCACGAAACGCAACAGGATCAGTCCACGCGGTCAGGAACTGCACAGCCAAGTTCATGCTCATACCCAGGCGGACAGCAGGTGGCCGCCGTACAGGTACGCGATCACGCGTCTCGGCCGCGTTGAAGACGCGTCTCCTCCGCTGTTGCTGCGTACGTGAAGGACGGTGAGAATCAACGCTCTCGTTCAACTGTCAACTATGGGCCAACGTACAGCAGAGGCTGCTGCTCTCGGCTGGGGCCGTCGCGGGCGTCCAGCCAGGCCGTGAATAGGCACACAAACACGGGCACGAGCGTCACGGTGCTGAGGATGAGCGTCACCATGTTGGCGGGCGTGGGCATGACGCAGGCCTCATCCATGCCGGCCAGGCAGGCGCCGCTGTCGAGCGCGAACAGGGCGCTGGCCAGCCCCATGACGAGGCAGACCAGGACGGTGGCCTCCATCTTGAATTGGGATCGATTGGCTGTAGCGCAAAAGCGGTAATGAGGATCTGCTTGGTGAGGATGCGGTGCGGCGGTTGAGTCGGGTGCATGAGCTTTTGCTGCTGTCACCGACTAGATCGTCACAGCCTTGCTTCAGCATCAGCTGAACACCGGGCTGGCAAAGCGCTACATGGGTGGGCATTACTCGTTGCCTGCAGCTTGTTGCCTCGAGCCAATGGCGGGGCGTGGGTGCAGCTAGAAACCAGCTCCGACGAACTCATCTGACGAGACCATATCTGAAAACTTACGGCGCCGCTCAAGCCCAGCGATTTACGCCCACGAATGGAATGCATGTAAAACAAGCATTACAGAGGTGTCTATAGCTTAAATAATGCAAGCTTGCCAACGCTGCGTTCGGTTTGGACCAGCACTGCTGGTGGCTCTTATCTCCGGTCGGCGTTGAAGTGGCTATATTTGACGTTTGGATATTTGACGTGCGCCACACCATCTACATACGATCCTGCATCATGCGGCGCTCCGCTCGGCTGCTGGCCGCGACCTCGCGCGGCATGAAGGCCGAGTTATCGGCCGCCAGCTCTGCATGCATCTCTTTGACACTCCCTCATGCTTCATCTGCAGCAATTTGGTCCTCCAATTCCCCCGTGAAGGCGGAGAAAATCGACTGTGACGGCTGGACGATCTTGTGCTGCACTCGGGAGCTCTCGTGCGCGCTCACGCTCGAGTCCGGGCAGGTTTTCGCGTGGCGGAAGCACCCGGTGCAGTATGCAACGTGGCTGGGAGTTGTGGGGCGGCGAGTATTTGCGCTGAGGGAGCGTGACAATGTTGTACAGTTCCGCTGTCTGCATCCATCGGACTGTACGTGGCTTGGATCGAGACCGTAGGCGAATCACTGACTCTTGTTGTGTCTGCAGTGCCGATTGAGGAAGGCGTTGGAGAGCTATCGCACTACTTTCGACTGGATGTGAGTCTCGGCTTGGAGAATGGAAAGAGAGGATCGTTGCTGACGTGGCTGGTGTGGCTGATCAGGTACCGGCGGACCCGCTGTACGAGCGCTGGACGACGACGCCCGACCGCATGACGGAGATCATCTCGAGACTGCGCGGGCTGCGGATCGTGCGGCAGGATCCCATCGAGTGCCTGTTCTCGTTCATCTGCTCGTCGAACAACAACATCGCGCGGATCCAGAGCATGGTCGACAAGCTCAAGGCGACGTACGGTGACTTGCTCTACAAAGGAGAAGGTGAAGACTCACTGGAGAGTTATTACGCCTTCCCGTCGGTCGACACGCTGGCTGAGAAGTGCGATGAGACGACGCTGCGGGCGCTGCGCTTCGGCTACCGAGCGGCTTTCATCGTAAAGACTGCCAAGCAGCTGCAGGGCTTTGGAGGAGCCTCGTATCTCTATGACATTCGCGATGGCAAGAGCAAGAGCGTCCTACCGAAAGTGAAGAAGAGGAAGTCGACGAAAGATGGAGAGGATCCTGATCAGGAAGAGAACGCACCGTCGTATCAGGCGTACCAAGACGAGCTGATGGTGTTCGCTGGCGTCGGACGCAAGGTGGCGGACTGCGTGGCGCTCTTCTCACTCGAGAAACTGGAGGCCATTCCCGTGGACATCCACGTCTGGCAGATCGCGTGCCGCGAACTGGACCCGACGCTCAGCGATAGGAAGAGCATCACACCGAGCGTGTACCGCATGGTGGGCGACCTCTTTCGCACTCGCTTCGAGCCGCAAGCCGGCTGGGCTCACAGCGTGCTCTTCGCAGGAGATCTCTCCGCCTTCAAGCCAGACATCCCGGGTGGAGAGAGGGAGAAACCCAAAGCCACCAAGCGCAAGTCTAAGGCTGCGTCGCCAAACGATACAACAAAGCGGAAGACTAGCGCTAGCGTTGCGAGTGCCTAGCTCATTGGTCAAACGGGTCTGCAAAGATCTTCTTGATCAGCGTGTGACACCCAGCAAGTCGGTTGCAGACCATTGATGATGGGGTACTAACATTAATCCTCCGTCTTGGCGATCACTAAGGTGGATACTGTATCCAGTAGCACGCAGCAGCCATGACTGTCCAGTGCTCAAGCTCACCATCGCACAGGTGGCCTTCATTCCCCAATAGACCCCCTCTGAAGCATGCCACCGAAGCTCTTCTCCGCCGTTGTGCTGTGTCTTACGGCAGTCTCCGCGTCCGAGGCCGCTGTAGCGCAGCGTCAGGCTGCGCGTCGGCTCCAGACGTACACGCAGCTTTCCGACTACGAGAGTCTCATGCTGGAGCGGGTGAACCAGGAACGCAGTGCACAAGGCCTTCCCGCTCTCTGCGCGAACAGCAAACTGCAACAATCAGCGCAGCGCCACTCGGACGACCAAGCAGCCAACGACTTTATGAACCATACGGGGTCCGATGGCTCCTCGATGGCGCAGCGCATTACCGAGGCGGGCTACGACTGGCGTGGCGTCGCGGAGAACGTGGCTGCAGGGCAGGAAGATGTGACCCAAGTCATGGACGACTGGATGAACTCGGAGGGCCATCGCCACAACATCCTGGGAGACTACACGATGCTGGGCGTCGCCTACGCGTACACAACCGACGGGCTGTACCGGCACTTCTGGACGCAGGACTTCGGCCGGAGCGACACCGAGCAGTGCGACGACGGCAGCACCCCCGCCACCAGCACCACCAGCCCCGATGCAGCATCTACCTACCCGCCGTTTACCACCCTCAGCCCAGGCACCAGCACTAGCACCTACCCGCCATTCCCCTCCAGCCCCAGCAGCTCGGGTGACAACACCATCTCATCGCCCAACGGTCGAGACGTTCGAGGTTCTTCCTCCTCCTCCACTTTGACAGCAGCAACGACACTAGTCTACGTAGTACATGTATCAATACTTCTCCTTTTACTCACACAATACCTAGTCGATCAATAGCAATGTACGTCCACACGTGTACAGGTAGGTTGTAAGCCATTTTGGCCATTTCCACACCAATCGCACACCATTTTCAATACTTTCAATCAGTGACGCCATAATCCAAGACGATGGCTTCTCACGCCGGCGCGTGCACAGCCATAACCCACACGGGGGCGCGCTGCTCGTCCCCGGCCACGGACTCAAGCGGCCAGTGCTCGCACCACGCGCGGATGGCGCGCGTCATGGCGCTGGCGCCCAAGTCTTCGCCGAAAGCGTCCGCCGAAGTGTCGACGCCCTCCTCGGCTTCCAGCCTCTTCCCTTCAGCTCCCGTTGCGTCACCCTCGCCCTCTTCTACCTCTTCCTCTTCATTTGAAATGTCCCCCTTGAACTCGGCTATGTCCGGGGACAACGGACCCCAACTGCTGCCGGGGGAGGCTGTGGTCACGTCCATCGGCTGCTCCTTCGTCTTCCCTTCCGCCTTGGCGCTGCCGGAGATCCCGGGGACGCTCTTCATCACGTCGTTCCGGCTCCGTTTCGAGCCCCAGAGCCCGTCACTTCGGCTTGTCGGAGGGTTCCACAGACTGCTGGACGCCGCACTACGTGGGATGCCTCGAGCGGCGGTGGCCAGGCTCGCGTACCCGCAGGTCACAGTATCAGCGTCCAGGTCCATGAACTCGTACAACAATGGAGGGGGAGGGTTAACCCCCACGAGGCTCGTGGTCAAGTTCAAGGATCTGCGGTCGTGGACGATCGGCGGAGACGTGACCAGACTGCTGCCGGCTTTGAACCGCTACGCCTACGTGGACACGCCGCTGAATCTGTTCGCGTTCACGTCGATGGGGCCGACGCAGGAGGACCTACAGGCTCATAACTTGTACGATATCTATCAAGACTTTGGTCGGATGGGCGTGGCGCTAAGAGACGGGAGCAGCGCCTACCGAGTCACGGAGTTGAACGCAACGTTCGCCATGTGTCCGACGTATCCGCGACAACTCGTGGTGCCCGCGGCCGCGAGCGACTCGGAGGTAAGCGCGGTGGCGTCGTTCCGGTCCAAGGGGCGACTCCCCATTTGCAGCTACGTTCACGCGCGCAACGGCGCGTCATTATGGCGGTGTGCGCAGCCCAAGCGCGGCATCTTACACGCCCAGAACCCGGCTGATGAGCAGTACTTGCTGCATATTGGGCGCGCGTCGTCGGGCGCGATGACGCGGAGGATCTGGATCGCGGACTGCCGACCGGAGCTGAATGCGCGAGTGAACAACCTCACGGGCGGAGGAACGGAGAGCGGGAGCCTCGCCCATGCGCGCGTGACGTTCCTCAATATCGGCAATATCCACGCCATGCGGGAGAGCATTGAGGCTGTGCGCAGCCTTGGCGGCTTTACGGCTCAGACGAGCAACACGGAGTCCATGGATCTGTCCTGGGGTTCGCGCGTGGAAGACACCAAGTGGCTTTCTCACGTGCGCCGTGTTCTGAGCGGAGCCCTGCAAGTCGCGCGCGCCCTGGAGGCCCAGGCCACTACCGTGGTCGTGCACTGCAGTGACGGGTGGGATCGTACGGCGCAGCTTTGTGGGCTTGCGCAGTTGCTGATAGACGCTCACTATCGCACGCGTCGAGGCTTCCTGGAGGTGATTGAGAAGGAGTGGGTCCGTGCAGGCCACAAGTTTCAGGATCGCGTCGCGCCTGGCAGAGCTGAAGACGACGACGATCAGCAGGCGCCGATCTTCCTGCAATTCCTCGACTGCGTGTGGCAGCTCATTCGTATCTTCCCGACGTACTTCGAGTTTAACGAGCGGATGCTTGAGACGATGGCGGATGCAGTTTTCTCTGGACGATACGGCACCTTTTTGGGCAACTGCGAGCGCGAGCGCAGCACCTGGAGTCTGCGAGAGCGCACGCCGTCGCTGTACACGTTGGTGCTTCAAGACGACCGCTTCGTCAACCCGTTCTACCGTGCTAGTAGTACAGCCGCGCTGTTGCCCGATGCACCAGCCGTGCTGCGCCAAGTCACGCTGTGGACGTCGTACTACTACCGCGGAGCGCCGTTCCCACCCGCACCGGCAGGCAACCCCACTCCGCCGATGTTCGCTTCGAACGACACCGGCGAGGACAACGCGACGTCCAGCGGCGGACAAGAAGACCTCGAGGTCGCCATGGCCGCGGCGTTGCGTAGAATTCGCGTTCTGGAAGAAGAGCTTCGAGCTGCCACGGCCAAAGCGCCTCCACCACCGAGACCAACCCCCGTTTCGTATCCGCCACTATACTCGGCTGCATCAGAGGCCGACATGTCTGCAAACATTCAGCAGAGCTCTCAGTCTGACCCTCGGCACCAAGTCTACCAGCAGAGCAACTCGAATGGGTATCATCGCCCTTCGAGCACCAACGGCAGCTTCAGTGGCAGCGATGGAAGTGTTTCGGCATCGATGCCGACTGCTCCTCACGTACCAACGCCAACGCTGCTTCCTGCTCCTCTGCCATCGATTCAAGTGCCAGCAACAGTCCAGTCGCTCGCGCAGGCATCGACATGGACGTGCAGTCTCTGCACCAAGACAAACACAGCCGACGTCCTTCAATGCGTTGTGTGCGGCCGTGCACCGCGGTGATCGGACGAGTTAATGCAGCAAAGGTTACGTGCATTTCTACTCGAGAATTTTGTAGATCTACCTACCTGCCTTGTTCTTGGGCGGAGAGGGGCCCGCTAAATATGCTCCATCCCTATAGAGACTCGTTCTTCTCCATGCGCTTGACGCAGTCTTTCAGCACGTAGTGCACTTTGTCCGGGAAGTGGTCGTCTAGCATGGTCCGCCCGATGCGGATCTTGCTGAACTGACCCTGTGCAGCCCACGCGAAGCGATAGTTGGAGCGCGCCGTGCAGCAAATGCCGCCGCCTCCAGGACGACAGCACACCCAGCAGCCAGCGGCTCCCTTGGCGCGCACCACGCGCTTGAGATGCACCACGCGTCCCGGGATCGTGAGCTCGTGGATGGGCTCGGACTCCTGGATGCGCTGCAGCATCGTCCGGTAGTTCGACAAGTGCGCGATGAAGGGCGAGCGCACGCGAGCTCCGTCGCCGCCGTCGTCGTCGAACGCCGAGTGTTCGTCGTGGGTCCTGTACAGCAAGTCGTCAGGATCGCGCCAGGAAATGACCTGCCGTAGGATGGCCGCCTTGTTCACCTTGCTCCTTCCAATGAGGTCGAGCACGTGGTCGCGCAAGTCCTCGGCTGAAGTGAGCGACGACCGTGCGATGATGTCGTCCCCCACCACGACCGATTCCGTGAAGGCCGCGCAACGAGCAGCAAGTCCGGGCGACATGGTGCACCCCGGAGGACTGAAGGCGAAGCAGCGAAGTTGCGGATACTTGGGGCGCAGCATCACCGACAGCAAGACGGCTGTGCCTGCTCCAAGGGAGTGGCCCGTAAGCACGAGCCCGTAGTCGTGGTACGCGCCACGCTCACACACGTTGACTCCGTTGGTGGCGATGGCCGCTACCGACTTCTCATCAAAGAGCATTTCTAAGACACCGACGCGGTTAAGCTCCAGATAGACCGACTCGGCGCACGTGAGGAAACCCTGGTGTGCGTACTCGCCGGTGCCTTCGCATCCCCAGCGATCAGCTACCTCGTCCATGGACATCCCGTACGCGATGGCGTCCGTGAGGCAATCTTCGAGCGACAAGGTGCCACGAATCGCGATCACAACCTCTTTCCTCTCGTGGTCAAGCATCACCGCGAATGCTGGCTGATACACCGAGTTGCGGAAGCTCGCGTACACGATGTCGTCGTTGCGAACCTTCGTTTCAAGCTGCAGCGCTGTCTGGCTGAGGTGGAACCAGTTGTCCCCATGCACCCACGGCAGCTTGTGACGCAGGCAAGAGAAGGCCAAGCGGAAGGTGCCAGTCCAGGGATGAGACCACACGTACAGCATCCAGCCGTAAATTCCGATCGCGTACTTAGAGAAATGTGCGAACTCCTTCACGCGTCCTGTCAGCTCCACGTCATTGAGGTGTGGGTCTGACGGGTGGTAGTAGAAGGGCTTTTTCGACTTGCCGAACGCTGCATCCTCCTTGTTCATCGTCTGTTGCTCCTGAGACTCCGTCGAGTTTGGCGGGATCTCAATCGAAATGAATCGGCTTGACTCTTCGCCGTCCACCGTCGAGACCTGCGACGCCGTCGATACCACCGACGCATTGCTCGCTGAAGCGGCCCTTGGCGAGCCCCGCGGTGAGGTAACCAGCAAGTTCATCTTGCTTGTGCTGGCACGGATTCTAGCTCGGATTTTTCCCAGCGTCTCTTCCTCTTCCTCGTCGCCTTCACGACGTGGTGACGTTGCAATGACCTCGTGATGGTCTTCGTACGCCTGCACCGCTGCAAGCAGCACAAACCCCGCCACGATATCCGAGATCACCAGGTCGGGGCTGCCGTAGAACAACCGGGAGAACACCTTGGCCACGACCGACATGCTGTCGTGGCTCGTGCCCGCCCCGCCGAACAAGTTACACGTGAAGCAGCGCAAGCACATGCAGCAGCGTGTACAGCGCTGCTTCCAGAGCCGCTGGCTGTGTGGTACGTACACGTCCGAGCTCGGCACCTCGCGATCCACCTCTGCGAAAGTAAATCAAAGCAAAGCAAGAGTCAGGCTCGTGTTTCCCCGGTCGTGGCCCCCGCCAGGCCCAACGTACCGTCCAACAAGGATTGGCGCTCAGAATCAACGGCATTACCGTAAGCGTCCAGCGCGTTGGGGGCCGCCATGGGCGGCTTCTCCTGATCGATCGAGTTCTCGACGCGCACGTCGCCCAGGATGCACACGCCCAGCGAGAAGGTGAAGCTCACCTCGGCCACCATGAACCCGCCCACAGCCTAATCATTCGTCGTACGTAATCAAAAACAAAACCCTCAATTAGCGGGCCATTTGAGGTATTTTGCGCTATAAATACCCTCAAACAACGCACCAGCACGAAGCGCGCGTCAGGATGGCACATGTCCCGGTAGAACCAGCAGCAGAGCCCCGCCACGCCGTAGCCCAGCAGCAATACCGACCAGAGCGTGTGCACCTGCAGCATACGCGGCATGAGCACGCGGCGCTCGTGGTCCACGATGGTTCCCTTGGCCGAGACGTGCATGATCATGAGGTAGATGCAGCCGCGGAAGAACAGTAGCGGCGCTGCCCCCAGCAGGTACCAGAAGGGCAGACCGCTGTCGTCCAGTTTGGTGCTCGAGCAACGCCGCCACAGCGCCGCGTACAGCACGCACAGCAGCGCCAAAGGCAGCTGGTACAGCAGCAGGAACAGCGCGGGGCAGTACAGGTCGTCGCTGCCCACCACGCGGCTGCGGCGCCCGAACGCCTCCAGCGCTGGCATCACGAGCTGTTACTTGGCTTCTTCGAGAATGAGGGAATTGTGGAATTGAACTTGATGTAAATGACGTAAATATGGTGTGGTAAACACCAAATGTCAGGCGATCTTGAGGAGCTTTTCGGTGGGAGAAGGCGTTCGTAGGAGGAACTTGGCATTAAACATCAAGGACAAACTAAATAGCTGCGGGTAGCGACTTGCGGCGCTGGGGTAGCGAGAGTTTAATCCTCTCGCTGAGGGGTTTGTGCGGTTAGTCGTAGCTGACGTCTGTGCGACTCGTGCTAAAATCGTAGGCCTCGAGCTTGACGACCATGACGGTCACGTTGTCTGTGGTGTGGCGCTCCAGCGCGAGCGCGACGAGCGCGTCCGCAGCGGCCTGCGGGTCCTTGAAGCGCGCCGCGAGCTGCGCGGCCATCTTGTTGGTGACGACGTCCCAGAGGCCGTCGGTGGCCAAGATGAGGAACCGGTCGTTCTTGGAGATCTTGCGCGTCTGCACCTCCGGGTCGCACGAGATGTAAGGCTTGAGCGATAGGTCGCCGATGGAGCGCGAGACGGCCAGCTGGCCGTTCACGCGCGGCACGTCCAGCATCTTCTTGAGCGGCCACACCTTGTACATGAAGTCGGGCTTGCCCGTGATGAAGGCGCCCTTGGCCTCCAGCCGCTCGCGCTCGTCCTTGCGGTTGGGCTTCTGGTCGAAGGACATGGCCATGGCGTCGCCGTTGCGGGTGACCACCACGGCGCGGGAGTCGCCCACGTTGCCGACGTGCAGCAGGCCGTCGCGCACGATGGCGACGAGCAGCGTGGAGCCGTCGTCCGTGGCGAAGGAGCGGCCGTGGGTCCTCCGCGCGGAGGTGGCCATGGCAGAGCTTGAAGTGTGGCGGGCGATGGAGCAGAACTCGGCGTCTGTAGGCATGGAAATCAAGCACAAGAAGGGATCGGATCGACGTTAGACAGAGAGTTACTTGCACAGCATGGTGCCAACTGGCGGTGACGTACCGAGGGCTCGCACGGCGTTGGTAATGGCGTCGTTCACGGTGGACTCGAGCTCAAGCTGCTCCAGGATCCGAGGGAAGATGCTCTGGGCGCAGAAGCGTGAGGCGCGGTCTCCAGCGTGTCCGTCGAAGATGCCGAAGCAGCCACTGGCCGCGCTCGTGTAGCCGTTGAGCGTGAGGCGCTCGACCACCTTGCCTCCGATGAAGTAGGCGTCCTGTTACAAGACACCGTGTGAGCTACCATGTGGCAAAGAACGGGTTGTATTACTGCAGAGGACGCACCTCTTGGTTGAGTTTGCTGCCGCGGTCAGTGGCGACGCCGACGGGCACGTCGTACATGTCGTCGGGCTCGAGCTGCTTGGAGGCCGGGCTGGCGGCGGCCAGCTCGTCGGCGTCGGTCCGCTGCTTGCGCTTGTGATGGAGCTCGACTCCGGTCATGGCCGTAGAGGTTGGTTGCAGGAAAGGTGAAGTTGCGATGTGTGCACTAGCGCGCAAAAGGTGTAATGACAGCTTTTGTGTCAGTGATTTTCGACCCGTCGTTGATGACGGGGTTGCCTTCCACGCTGAACGGCCATACTGAAAACCATACTGGAACGGCGCGTCATGGAAAATGCTGGACGCTTACCATCCTCGCGGCATCTGAAGAAGAACGGTGGAAGCGCTCGTGTCCTCTGTCTTCTGTTCTCCGCGTCTGATGGAAAGACGCAGAAGATAGCACCTTATGCATGAGCCTGTTCTCAAGGCTTGCACTAAGCCCGCTTCGGTCTGTGCCGACGCGTCGGCGTTGGGGTCGGGCGCTCAGAGGCTTGCATTTCTCGGCCGCGTCCAGAATCTCGAGATACTGCCCGATACACGGAACCATCTGGACGGCTCTGCGCCGCCAAGGTAGTGGTGACCAGCGCCTCGAGTCGAGGCTCGACCCAAGGCTGTGGCAGACGAACCCGATAAGCCGATCTCTCGCCGCGCACCAATTTTCGATGCGACTTTAATCTCTTCCGACTTATCGCAACTTGAAAAATGTGACGAACCTGCTCGGACCGCGCAGCGGCGCTGCCGTCCAGCCACCGCTGCTTGGAAAATTTGCGCTCCCCCGTGGTCAGCTACATGGCCCGCAGACATAAGTTGCGGCAGCGCATTGGATCTGACGGCGCTCAAATCGCCACCAGCTCCCGTGTCACAACAACTGCAATTGCGGGTCGCGTAAACACAAAGGGGACCGTGAAGGGCATTCCGACTGTCGCGGTTGAAGGCAAAGGATAGTGTTGGTCTCAAATTGTTTGCTTCGCCTCGCAGAAGAGAACGCAAAGCACGGGCTCGTCCATCGAGTGGATTGTGCCGCTGAAGGTGACAATTGGTGCCCGCCGGCATTCGCTCAATTTGCCGAGCAGTTTGGATCGGGAGATCACGATATGGGTACAGAATGATCGCTTTAGGCAGGGCTCTATTCCTCAAAATATATTGTCATTCAGCGAAAAGCATGGCGTCGTTCGATGACTTGGCGTTCACGGGGCCGCCGGCGGCGGACGTACGTGCGCTGTTGCTACCACATGATACCCATCGATGCCAGTGCTCACCCTTTGCGTGCTTATAACCACAGACCGCAGCGGCGGCTTCAGCGGCGGAGCTCTTCTGTAGAGATTGCAATGAAGCCCCTCAGGCCATGACGGCGGGTGAGGAAAGGGGAGTTGATACCGTGGTGCTATGATCTCAATGACGTAGAGGCTAATACCATGACTGTGATACCTGTAGACGGCAAACGGTGCTTGATCTGCGGCTGTGAATTGGAGCGTCAACAGACAACGGGGGAGGTGAGCGACGCGTGCTGTGGTGGAGCTGACTTCGAAGAACAACACTTGCAAAGCCTAATTTGTGCCGGTTCTACCATGTACAGAGTGCGCCTGGCGCGCTGTTTGGCGGTTCGGAGACGAGTGTGCAAGAGCTTCAAACGATGGTGATGCGACTGCTCTCCGAGATCGACGGCGACTGGAACGGAGGCGATACGTCTGGGGCGCGCAGACCCGCGTCTGATGAGGCTGGTAGGGAGGCTGCGCTGTTTGACTTATGGATTGCTTGGCCGGTTTTGACTTTGCGTTGCTGGCATTTTGGTGACGATAGTGAAAAACCTGGGCTCGTTCGCTGCGGATCAGGCATCGACGATCGAAGTCGCTGTTGTTGTGAAAGGCATCAAGGGCGAGGTAGCCTTCACTAGTTTGTTGCAGTGTCGGCACAAATTGACCAGCTTCACGCCCTCATGCGTTTTGTGATGCCCCACTACGCCAGGTAATCGCTGTTCCCGGAAACTTTGGCCCATGCGAGTCGCTCAAGGAGCGCAGAGTGCTCGTTGCCGACCCATTCGATGGTGCCAAGCCTTTTCAAAATGCCAACGATATGAGCAATAAGGTGCGAGTTCATCAGATGCTGACCAGCATAGACTAAAAAGCACTCACCGTGTCATTTGTATTGATACTGTAGATCGTGGTGATGGCCCGCGGAGGATGCACGTTTGCGCGAAAGGTCCTTCGTGCACAAGCCGCAGGTGCGGCGGCCGTAATTATCGTCCAGACGGTCGATATTTGGCCGTACACCATGACGGATTCCACGGGTGAAAGCAAGGACGTGACGATCCCCTCGTTCATGATGAGCGCGAAGCATGGCAAAGGGTGCGTAACACCTCGAAGTGGCTAGCAAGCAAGAAGGATACATGTATCTAACCTCATGCTCCTGTCTGTAGTTTTGTGGAGTTTCTGCGTTCCAAACGCGACGAGGCCGTCTCGGCCGACGTCATCGTGCGGAAGGACGCCCGCGAGTGCGTCATCTGCCAGGTGGAGATGTCGATCGGCATGAAGGTTACGCGCATGCCGTGTCAGGTACGCACCGCCTCGTATTCTATCCCTTCACCCCACTCGGTTCTCACTTGCTTCTACTTGAATGCAGCACATGTTCCACACGGCCTGCCTGCACGAGTGGCTGCAGATCGGCAACTCGTGCCCCATTTGCCGCGTCGAGATCGCCGCCAAACGCACTGTACACAACAGTTCGTCCACGTCGCAGAACGCGCAGCAGCGCGGCGACTTTGCCTGGAGCGAGTGGTTCTCCTGATGGAGAGAGGGATCAGATCACCATGTCGAAGTTGCACAATTAATTTTGGCTCCTTTTCGTTTTCGCAATAGTTCAATTTCGTACATGGCTACCTATTGTTTTTCAGCTCCTCCAACCGATAGCAACCATTGCTGCAATTCCTCTGGAGTGGACATGTCGACCGAGTTCTTCGCCTCGAGCGCCACGGCCACGGGCCCGGCCTTCTGCCCGCACTGCGGCACCATCCTGGACCACCCGGACACCAACAGCATCGTGTGCTCTGCCTGCGAGTACCGCTGTCGCTACGAAGGTAAGCTCTTCGGTCTTCGAGTTGTGACACATTGACACAATTGCTAACTCCATTGCCGTTGCAGACCTGCCGTCACTGAGCGTGGTGACCCAGAGCGAGGACAAGCCCACGCCCAAGTGGCTGGACGCCGAGAAGGTCATGAGCGAGGTCACGGGCCCTGCGCGCGCCACGGTGGAAGAGACGTGTCCCAAGTGCCAGAACCCCGAGATGGACTACTACACGCTGCAGCTGCGCTCGGCCGATGAGGGCCAGACGGTCTTCTACGAGTGTAAGAAGTGCGGTCACAAGTTCTCGGTCAACAACTAAGCTGTTGGCGGGGGCTGCACGCCATATAGATATATCGATACATGTACGTTCACCTCTCAGTGGCTGTGGCTCTTTGCTGTGTTACTGCATGGTGAACCCCGTGATCTCCATGTTGATAACGAGGGTGAGGTACGTTACGAGCTCTTCGGAAGAGCGGTAGACAGGAAGGTCGAGTCGGTTGAAGCACGTGTGCGCCTTCGGGTACAGCCCCGTGGGCGGCGTGCCGATGGGCACGAGCTGCAGACCGAAGCGGCGGACGCGGCCGTCGTGGCTCAGCAGCGCCCGGAACCCTTCGGCAGGCACACGAGAGGTGCCCGTGACGAACTGCAGCAGCCGCGCGCGCTCTTCTTGGGAGAACGCGCGCACAGCGTCCCAGAACCACTGCGCGGCTTGGCGTTCGGGGCTTGACGGCTTGTTGAGCCCTTGCTCAGCGCGTAGGTAGCGGATGTCGGTGTGCAATTCCCAGTCGGCGACGTCGATGGATGGAACGCCGCATAGGAGCAGCTCCAGCTCCTGGTAGTCGAATACAGCGAGAAGTGTGCGCGGCAGCACGTCGTACAGCCCCTGAATCAGCGCTTCGAGCTGCTCACGCACGCCACCGAACATCTTGTGCTTGAGCAGCAGAGTGAGGTACTCGTCCTTGTTGGCATCCGTGACGGAGACGTCTTTCCCGCCTGGTTTGAGCTCCTCCGTGACGATCGCGCCGTCGCTTGCCTGCCACTGTGCTGTGAAGTCGAGAGCGAGAGCTTCAGCTCCGTCGTTGTCGCGCAGCCAGAGCGCGTGGCGATGCACCTCTGCATCTAGGAACTCGAGGTCGGAGAAGGAGATCGGCACGCCCAGTAAATGCTTGAGCAGTGGAAGCGTTAAGTGCACGGTCATCAATTGCCCCTCAAGAAGGCATTTTGCTAGCAACCGCCCGACGAACTGGAAGCAGTGCAGGTGATCGCGATGGAGCTCTCGCGAGTTGGGGTTGATCCAGTAGCCAGACTGGTCGGCGTGTGTACGTCGGAAAAGCCCGTAGCTCTCGTCAAAGAGCTGCTCGCACAGGAGCAGCACCCACTCACGAAGCAAACCGCCAGCGTCCAGCCCTGGCTCATCAATGAACTCGATTCGCAGACGCTGTCGGAGATCGGAGGCTGGCACCAGCATAAGCAGGTGCATGGACTCGCTGAGTACGGCCTCGCGCCGGATCTTCAGGAGCAAGTGCCCATCGTCCCAAGGAACTGCCACCTTGCCCAGCTCTTTCAGGAACCACCGCACCTTCGCTTTGAAAGGAAGAGCCGCGACCGCCTCAAAGTCGATGAAGCTCGTGGCCCGCGGGAACTCCTCGATGTCGATCGCAGTCACTGCGGCTCGCTCATGCACAAGCGTGTCGGCAGAGACCCATTCGGATTGACCGTGCTCGTTCACGTGCCGCACGTAGCCTACTGAAGGCTGCGCGAGGAATGCATCATCGCTGCTCATTGCGGAGGCTGACAACCTGTCGGGACTACGACATCCGCGAACGTTCTTGCGGATCGCTGGCGAGTACGTCCCAGCAGCTTCGGCAGACTCGACCATGGTGAGCTCCGTCTCGACCCCCAAGTCCTCCCTGGTGCTGAAGCTGGCTCTGGTAATTGACAGCGGACTCGTCGACTGGTGAGAGTCCTCGTCAGGGCTGAAGGCGTAGGCAGCAGGTGCTGACAGACGCTCATCATTGACGCCTGTGGCGCCTGGCAAGAGCGAGACTGCTGCTGATGGCAAACTCGCACGGACGTTCGAGGCGAATTGGCTGATGCGTGATGGCTGGCAGTGGTCGAAGCGCATCCAGCGGAACTGTCCGTCCGGCGTTCGCTCTCGTTGCCACAAGTGACGTCTGCGCGCTCCTCGCTGTCGCTGATTCAAGTTCATCTCGTTGAGGCGGCGCGCGTGAAAGGAACGATTTCGTGCAGCGAATACGGCCTGCGCCTCGGCCGACTCGCTTGGCAGAAGCTGGAGCGACTTCCTCGCTGGCTTCGGCACCGTTGGCGTGGCTGAGATGACTGAGCGCAACCAGATACAACACACGCTTAACATCGGAACGCACGACCTCAGCCTGCGCTTTCGTCTGTACCTTCCGGAGTGCCGCACATGAGGCACTCTTTCTTCGCCGGGTGGTTCTCGTGGTAGCACACAGAGCACTGCCACTCCGCCTGCCCGTCCTGGACGACGCTGTCCTCGAGTAAGTGGCGCTGCATGTTGTTGTTGGTGTTGTCGACCTGCTCGAAGCGCTGCAGACGGCGCTGGTGGATGCAGTAGAGCAGCATGGAGCCTCCGGCCAGCGCGCACACGACGCCCAGGAACACGTACAGGTAGGACTCGATGCCTGCACGTCACACAGCTCGGATTAGCAATAGATAACGCCCTCCCTTGACTCATCATCTCTCTCACTCTGACGCTGGCGCTCCGACAAGTCGCCCATGTCGACGTGTCCAGCACTGCCGCCTAACGACGGAGCCACCGACAAGACGTTCATCCACTTTCCAGCTAGAAATCAACCAACTGAGACCAAACCACGGAGAACCTTCACTTCCACAACGTCCCTCAGTCGTTTCCTCCCCTATTGTCAACGTTGCAGGCCTCTTCAATCGTCGCACTGCAACAAGCCAGCAGAGGAAGCCGTTACCACTTCAACAGCATGTTACCTCTTCAACATGACACATACATGTGCACCACACCAAAACACACTACCGTAACTTCCCGGAAACAAGACACCAAGACTCGCCCAAGCTCCAAGCTCAAGCATCGAGGACGTCATGGCGGACGCGCCCCCTGCGCCGTCTTCTCCGCCCTCTCCACCTCCTCCACCTTCTTCTCCGCCTTCTGCAGGTGCTCGTACCCCCACGAACCCCAAGAAACCCTCCAAAAGCGCCCCCAAGACGCGTCGTACCAGTCGCACCCCTCCAGTCCTAAGCCTCGCGACTCCAGACGCCTCTCCGAAGCCCAAGAGCGGTCAGAGCTCCAGCTTCTCTTCTCCACTTCCTCCCTGTCCAGAGGACCCGCCAGCTCCACCCCCACCTGCCTGCACGCCGCCCAAGTACCGTCCGCTGGAGGAGAACGACGATGATGACGCACGCAGCGTCGAGAGCGCCGACGAGCCTGCAGAGCCGCAGAGCTTCCCCACGCCGCCGCCTCCTCCTTCTCCACCTGTATCTTCACCTCTAGGGACGCCTCCACCTCCTCCTCCGCCTCCGTTTTCGCCTCCTAGTGCCAAGATCGCCGGGGACCTTTCAGGAGCGCTGGACGACGCTGTTGACGCCCTGAACGAGGCGGAGCAGCCACCTGAGACCCCCAAGAGGGAGGAAAGTGACGGAGAATATGGAGACGATGAGAGAGAGGACAGTGCCGCGATGGAACTCACGCCACTGGCGGATGCGGCGTCTTCGTCCTCTGTCATTGCTTCCATGAGGAGCGCAGTGAGGGAACGAGAGATCATGGCCACGGAGATGGTGAAGGAACCGCCCGTTAACATGCCGAGGTTCTACATCGGAGACATTGACAACTACACCATTATCGACAAGGTTGGGTCGGGAACCTATGGGTGAGTTTGGCTAGGTGGCTGGTGGGGTTTTTGGGTTTTTGGGTGAATCGACATGTTGACTGGTGCGTTGTGTAGTGAGGTGTTCAAGTGCCAACATAAAGTGACGAAGGATGTTGTGGCGCTCAAGAAACTGCGGCCAGACGTCGAGAAGAACGGGGTACGTGCTGGTGATTCGGTGCTTTGGCGTGGGGGTCAACTAACTAGACACTGCAGTTTCCAGTGACTTCTATCCGAGAGATGAAAATCCTCAAGTACTTGAAGCATCCGAACATCGTGGAGCTCAAGGAGATCGTCTCGTCAAGCGGTACGTGGGTCGCTGCTGCTGGGAAAGTCATGGCCTGTAGTTAACAGTGTGGTTTTGTTCGCTCTTCGTGCTGCCAGCCCCGCCTAAAGAAGGCAAGCGACCGCCACTGTACTTCGCGTTCGAGTACATGGAGCACGACTTGTCTGGGCTGCTGAACCACCCGCGCGTCAAGTTCACCCGTACGCAGATCCAGTGCTACATGAGACAACTGCTGACAGGCACCGCGTTCATGCACCGCAACAAGATCATTCACCGCGACATCAAGGCGTCCAACTTGCTGCTGAACAACCAAGGCATGCTCAAGGTGGCCGACTTCGGGCTGTCGCGGTTCTGGAACGAGGTGAACGCCAAGGCAGGGCGCTACACGAACAAGGTCGTGACGCTGTGGTATCGACCGCCCGAGCTTCTCATGGGCTCCACGTCGTACGATTTCTCGGTGGATATCTGGTCGATCGGCTGCATCTTTGGCGAGCTGCTGCTGGGGAAGCCCATTCTCCAGGGCAAGACGGAGATCGAGCAGCTCCAGTTGATCTTCGGACTCTGCGGCATGCCGACGGAGGAGACCTGGCCTGGGTTCTTCAAGCTGCCAGGCGCCGAGAGCTTTCGGATGGACGACAAGTACGCGTGCCCATTGCGAGAGCGCTTCAAGAAGTGAGTGATCTGGTTGTTTACTGGATCGGAACTGCCTGGCCAGGAAGGAGTAGCTGACTGTTGCTTCGTAGTTTCCCGCCGCATGCGATCGACCTGCTGGAGAAGCTCTTGCAGCTGGATCCGGCCAAGCGGATCACTGCCGCGGAAGCGATGGACCACGACTACTTCTGGCGCGTCCAGACGTGCAAGCCGCGAGAGTGCGTGCTCGCCGTGTCTGCCTCTACCAGCGCTTTGTGTTAAGCTAACGGGTCGCTTGTCGTTGTTGCAGCCTGCCCAAGTTCTGCGTGTCGTCCACCCACGAGTATCAATCCAAGAAGCGCCACCACGAGATGGCAGCCGCGGCTGCTGCGAACGGCGGCAGCACCAAGGGCAGCGACCAGCACCGCAATGCGCGCCAACGCAGCGGATACCGCGAGCGGGGAGAACACTACCGCAGCGGAGCGCACCACCGCTCGGACAAGAGTCGGCCGTTCCGCCCGCACCGTCCAAACAGCGACTACTACGACCGCGACCGAGATCGCAGCCGCAGTCGGAGTCGCGAGCGCCATCGCGGCCGTGAGCGTGAGCGCTAAGGTATCAGCCATAGTGGAATACAACGTGCCCTACTCCCAGTATGACCACGTATCTGTAGCACCAGGAGACCTTCACTTTCGAACGAGCGCCGTAAGAAGCAAGTCGTGTACTTACACCATGCTGCATGCAGGAAGAGGTGAAGCTGGATCCAGTTCAAGTGACGCAGACGTCCATGCTCGTCTCGACGCGGTTGTGACATTGATGAGACCAAGAAGAGGAGCGGTCTCCGCAGGGCCGATGAAGATCCTGTTCCTTGATGGCATTCGAGGCATTTGCAGCGATGCTCGTGGGGGCTGCAGCACTCGAAGGAGTACATGAACAACGTCAAGCGTTGGCGCCACTGCGATGGACGCGTTGTTCGTGCTGTCCTTGTTGCTGCTGACCATGCTACTGCTTCGATCTCTTCAAGGTGCTTACATTTGACTCTGAACGCCGATACCTCCTCCACTGAACGCTACCACTAGAGATTGTCTACTACTTCTCCAACCACGTGTTCGTTCTCGCGGTGTATTGACTGCGGAGCTTCTGGTGGGTCGGACTTCTCGCAGCGCAAATCTGAATTGGACACGGCGGCCTGTACACGTAGCTGCCGTCGTCTTCGTCAAGTGCGGAAGGACACTGGCTTTGAGTTCCTCAAGCGGCATGTGGTGATCGGCAGGTTGACGACATGCCCGACCTCATCGTCGCCACCCCCACCGCAACTTCAACAATTCCATCTCGGAAAGCAGGCAACGACCGGCAATAGCTATAGCGGTGTGCATGTAAACGTAGCAAGAAGTTGGGCAGAATCTCACACATTAATGATCTTTAGCTAAAAAATCGCTTAATCAATGGTATGTACTTCAGCGGGTACTTTTAAATTTATATTTAAAAAAATAAATTATTCGACAGTTTTGGTCATCATTTCGTCATTCGTGAATCAGTCGTGGCCCTACGATGGTGGCACTGCGCAACTTCATCTCCCGCGAGCTGCTGGCGGCATGCTTCTTCGTCATGCTGCTGTCCTCGGCGCTGGACCAATACCCTGGCGAGGTGGAGCCGCAGCCACTGGACTTCGCCTACGAGCTGCGCACCAGTCAGCAGGAGGCCCGCTACGATGAGAGCAAGTCTTTAGTGCGTGACTCGGAGCTCTTCAACGCCCCGCAGATCGAGAGTATCTTCCTCAATGAGGCACTAAGCGCCGAGGACCTGGCTGTAAGCCAAGACGGAGTCGCCTACGTGGGACTGGCCGACGGCCGCCTGGCCAGCTTCACCTCGGCCGCCGACGAGCTCCGCAACTTCTCCAGGACGGGACGCGACGTGCCCGAGTGCGGCACGCTGGACATGGAGCCGACGTGCGGCCGCCCGCTTGGACTCGTGTTCGCCGCCGCCGAGCTGTTCGCCAAGTTCGTCAAGAGGATACCGGACGCCAAGCTCTTCGCTGGCGACCAGGTGCTGCTCGTGGCCGACGCCTACAAGGGCGTGCTGCTGTTCGACGCCAATGGCAAGCGCACGCTGCTGTTCAGCCGTGTGGGAGACGAGCACGTCAACTTCTTGAATGGCATCGCGGTGGTGCCCGAGACGGGAGAAATCTACGTGACCGAGTCCTCGCGTCGCTTCCAGCGCAACCGCGTCATCATGGAGTTCCTGGAGCGCACCCCGACGGGCTACCTGCTGCGCTTTGACCCGAGAGAAGGCCGCGTGACGGTCGTGGTGGGAGGCATGGCGTTCCCCAACGGACTGACGCTGGACAAGGACGGCTCGGGGCTGCTCATCGGGCTCATGTTCCAGAACAAGATCGTGCGCTTCGACTTCACGACCAAGAAGGTCAACGACTTCGCCTTCCTGCCGGGCGAGCCCGACAATATTTCCATCGAGACGGTGGGCGCTGGCGAGAGCGAGACGGCCGTTCTGATGGTGGGGCTGGTCTCACGCAACGACGGAGGCATCTTCAGCCACGTGAAGCAGAGCGTCAAGATGCGCAAGCTGCTGTCGCTGCTGCCGACGTGGATGACGGTCATCTTCGTGCACCGCCTCGGACTCTTTGCGACGGTGGACTTGGACACCGGAGACATTCGACACGTGTACGAAGCCTCGCAGGGCCAGACGCCGATCGTATCCGGCGCTTCTCGCTTCGGTGACCACCTTTACCTAACGAGCTGGGCTCGCCCCTCGATCACGCGCATCCCAGCTGCATTGGTGCAGTAAGACATAGCCGTTAACAAACGCCTAGTTCCAACACGGAGATATTCGACGCCAACAACTACATGCTTTGCTCTTACAGTGCTCTCCTACGGGGACTTGAAATGCCGCTCTGCTTTCATCTTGTAGAAAGAGCCGCGGGAAATCATGTCGCTGTCGCTGTTAACCTTGTCGACTGTGCGGGTAGTTTGCTGTTGCTCCAGCTCGTCCTTAACCGATTCGTCTAGTTCTGGACATGATAGTTTCCTTGCTTTCAGACGCATTTGCACGTCGACAGCACGTTCGAGCGCCTTCTTCACTTGGAATTGCCCTGCCAACTTCGCCCGCAGCGCTCGATTCTCGACCAGTGCAGTCTCCAACTTCTCGCTGCGACTTTCTTGTCGAAGCTTGCGCAGTGTTTCAGCTTGGACGTTGTTTACGGGGGGTTTCAAGGTGGTTAAAAGTCCCACTCGTGAGTCAGCGTTGCTCAGTGCCTGCACTAGCTCCTCCAGCTCAATCACTTGACGTCGCAGGTAGATGAGTTCGTGATTCGGGCGCTTGCGCCAACGCGCCGAGGATCGGGTGTACGGAAATGGACGACCTCCTCGTTCGCAGTTCCTCGGCCTGCAGCTGGATTCGGGTTGCTCGAATAGGGTCATAAGCTCTTCGTCGGCTGGGTTTGATCCGTCCGAGTCGGTAGCTGAGGTGCATACAAGCATTCGAGGGGCCTCATTAGAAAGGAGTGAATCTTGGAGCGAGTTCATCGCCAATTCCAGAATGAATTCATGCCACCTCTGCGCCAAGTCTTCGCCAGTGGCGCGCATTTAATGAGCCTCTGCGAGTCAACAAAGGACACGATACCAGGCTAGCGCAGGCTTTGTGCAAAATACACATGCGAGCTCAACCATGTGCGGCCATCAAGTGACCTTATCGAGCTCGTCTATCGCCGTCGTCGAGTTACATCGTTAGCAAGTACTAGTATTTCCAATTCCACCTGCGCTGCCTTTTCTGCATACGCATAGAGTTCACCTTTGCCCGTAAACTCCAGAAGAAGAAGTACAAAGCAAGTTATTTCTGCACATCTTGTAGGCTTGAATAAGACAACTTCCAAGGTGCACAAGGGGAAACGAACCAGTTCGACCGGCGGAATAAGAGCGAGATACGGTCATGGCGAGTGACCGGGGCTCATTCATTTGAGTCTGGTGTACAGAAATGACCTTCTTCCTTGAATAGACTCAGCAAGAGCTCAACGTCGCTTGGACTTCGTCTGTTTGACTGCCGATTATACTATAGCCGCTGCGTCGGCGAGTTCATCATCGACTTTGTGGTGAAATGGTGTGTCGAATCAAAAGTGGCTCGTCAGCACCGATATGCGCTTCATGAGCTGAGCTAGGCTTCGGCCCAAGTTTTGCTCGACCGGCTGAAAGAAAGTGTTCATAGGTCAATGATGCCAGATGTGCGAAGCATCCTTATCGATTGGGGCGAACCTCAAGTGTCTGTCTGTAAACATGTATATGAACACTCCCCAGCAGCTCAAAGTGTCGTCCGGTTTTCAGCGCATCGAGAGGTTCGATAATATGCGGCTTCTTTCCTGCCGCGGCCAACATGCTCTAATAGTAAGTGGCAGTCTCTCAGCCCTCGACATTGACGTAAACTACCAGCATATCCAAGTCAACATCAAACCACAAGATTAATTGTTTACAGAAAAACATAACTTGGTCTTGGCGTTCACCACTGATCAGCGGCTGGGTTGTCGACTTGGGTGAGTTAAGGTTTGAATTACTTAGATATACATAAATGCAAATAGTTTCATCACTTTCTTGCTGCGTACAGGGCTGCCAACTGCGCTCGCACCGCCATAACAACTCGGAAGGAGTCACGCTTGTAGCCCTCGATGACAATGTCCGCCATGTCCTCGATTTCTCTGGGATTGAGGTCGGTATCCACGGGCGTGAAGCGAACAATGGTCCGGAGAACGGCGCCTTGGGTCCGGCCTGGCAGCGCCGAGCTGGTCTTGTCGAATTGTATGGGCTCAATGCAGAACCAAATCCGCTTCAGTAGCCGGACGTGCCTGCTGCAGCCAGTGTACTCGTTGAAGCTGGACCAATTGATGATCGTTCGGTCGGCGTTCTCGACCGCCCACAGCAGGTGTCGGCCCTTCACTTCCGCCGGCAAGGAGCCGGGAACTTGCACATTGTCCACCGTCACAGCTTGACAGAAGCTGCCGTACATCAGATACTTTCGGCAGTGCTGCGTCGGCCCGACCTTCGATCCGTGCCTCAAACTGTGGCGCACTGCGCAGGCCACATCCGCCACGGGGAACGGAAGCACACGGACGTCGATGTGCTGGAAAGAAATGCTCTTCGAGTCGCGCTGGAGCACAAGCTCCGAGAAGTACGGGTGGTAGATGCGCGCGACTCCGCTCTCGTCCAGTACCTTGTCCGTGGCAGCGTATTGCAGCTCCTTCTCTTCGTCCAGCAGGGCGAACACCAGCTCGTCGGACGCTGCATTGCTGCTGGGCCAACAAACTTTACGCGCTCGTAGCCGCATGCTCTCGTCAAGAGCGATCTGCAGCGACTTGGCAACGTGGAAGTTACTGGAGACCATGGCACGCAGCTTCCGGTTCTCCGCCAGTGCGGCCTCCATCCTGCGTGCGCGACTCTCATGACCGAGTCGCTGCAACGCTTCCGCTTGGTTGTTGCCTGTAGCGTCTCCTCCATTGCTCAACAGCTTCGTTCGACCACCCGAGTGGCTGAGAGCATGTAGTAACCCCTCGAGCTCCGATATTTCAGATCGCAGGTACTTGAGCTCGTCATTCGGTCGCTTGCGCCACCGCGTCTTCGATCGGGTGTATGGAAATGGTCTCCCACCTCGGTCAAGCTCAGTTGGCTCGTAGCTCGGTTCAGGCTGGCCGAAGAGGCTTAGAATGATCTCGCTGTCGCTCTCACTCGATCCGTCAGCGTTGTCCAGAGTCGTGTATGTTGGCGAGCGAGTCGTCACCGCTGCTGGGAACAGGGTGGCCATCGCGACGTGGACGATTTCAGAGTGAGCAGACCTCTGCGAAAATCTGACTAAGCTGCAGATGACTTTCATAGGACAGCGAGGACGTAGGAAAAGACAAAGGCACAGTTTATAGGGGGCTATACCCCAGGAGGGAGGACCCCCTCCAAACTGTGCCTTTGTCTTTTCCTGCCATGTGGTTCGACCAAGTGAATCACTTAAGTGACAGGATAAGGACCAATTGACCTTATCTGCTAGAACGACAATGTAAAGAAACACCGGCACTTCGTATAATACGAGTCGTATTTCCCATCGGTGGAGAGCGGCAGCGTCCTCAAAGCTGCATAGGGCATATCATTTGGACAGGAATTGTGAGTTTGACTGCCTCATGCCATCCAAACTGCAGCACACCGGCATTTGCTCACACGAACCATCTGCAAGCTTGGGGAGCGACAGCCACAAATCGTTATCGCAAGGAAAGAAGGTCAGTTTGACACCTGAGCACCGCAAATCATGCCTCATGCGGTGAAGTCTATCCTTCCACGATCACTACCAAATGGAATGGAGCGGCGGAGCTAGGCGCTGTCGCTCTCCGATCGCTGTCGCTCTTCGATGACGTGGTGGCGCTGTCGCTCTTCGATCACTCACTTATCTGACAAAAACGTAGGAAAATCGTGTTGCAGAATGCTATTGGCTGAAACTATTTCATGATACAGAATCCTATTGGATGGAATTGTGGCGTTGCTCCGTTGAGGCTGTGACTGCTTCGGCGCAACACACCGCTCGCGTTGACGGTGAGAGTGAAAGCTGGTCCACTTTAATACGATGAATAAATAAGGATGGGAGCTATACTTCTTGTCGGTGCTAAGAATCTTTTTGTAAGCATCTCGAACGTCCTTAGCCGTAGCATCCAGTGCCTCCGCCGATGCCACAGTCGAGCTCTTGGTCACATCGGAGCTGGTGCTGTTGGCCGCCTCTGTTGTTCTCTGCTTTGGTCTGTCTTGGCCATTTTTGAGATTTGGTCCGAATTTCCCGGATAAATTGCGTGATTTTGACCGATTTCCATTTTTGGCCCCGCCCACCATTTGTTTTTAGAAAGTGAGTAAAATGCCCGATTGGAAAAAGGAGGGGGGGGACACACATAAAAAGGGCCATCTGGGAGTGAGCGTGTGCGCGGCGCGAAGCCACAGCAAACCCGCGCGGGGTGCCCGCGTTAGTAGGGCCGCGCGGTATTTGCGGAGGCGAACCCAGCGTCGAGCTCAACAGCGAGCCGAGCACTGTAATGACCAGATCTTAGAATCTTTTTACCCGCAGGAGCGCAGCGTTAGCGACGCGAAGCGGAGCAAAGATGACACCCGTCCTCGGTGTCACACACCAAATAGATCTCATTACAAACAGCAAGTGACATGGACTGGCTCGTGTTACCCAATCGGGCAATATAATGAGTGCCTTTTTTTAAAGCTGAGCTCTTCGCGATCATTCGTACTTAGTGATAGTCCTATTGTAGACTCAACCGCGGCTGGGCTACAATCTCTATAACGAACGAAATACTTGCTGTGTGATGGAACAAGATGTGTTACCAGCGTCACTTTGAGCAAACTTGACGACTTGACGGAGTGACGGAGCGTGGCTTTAGGGTCAGCTCTTATCAAAAGAATCTCTTCACTCCTTTTTTTACAGCTTGACGCCCTTGTTCATCGTCACTTCTGCTATTCAAATCTACTACACACCTGCAACTTGCGAGAAAATACAGCGTTGCGATGTTGGCGCTTCTAACAACAGCCCGCCATCTCCTCAATGTGCTCTTACCTCGAACCACCTGTACCAGCAAACTTTGTGAAGTAGTGTGCTTGGCACACGCCTCGTAGAGCGCGTGAGCAAGGGCCTTAGTACGACGTGAAGCGGCCCAGCTCGTGCTGGTCCTCCTCTCCATCGGTCGAGCCGCTAAAGAGCAGATTGTCAATGATCTGGTACATCATACCGAAGTTCCGGTGATATGAGCCCACCACAAGGTCCGTCACTTCGCCCACATGATCCCTTGCTTCCTGCTGCGATTCGAACTCGTCCATTTCAGGCTTGATCTGTAGAACCATGCGGAGGACACAACCTGGCACGCCGCCGCTGGAAGCGCTGCCGGCGTCTACTTCGACCTTCTTACCGAAGTCAAAGGCCGAGACTGAAGTGAAGCCTTTTTCGTGCAGGCGGACGAAGAGCGAACCCGTGATCTCCACGTAGCCGCTCCATACGACAATGATGCGGTTGTGCTCGAAGTACCGACGCATTGCAAGCCTGGCACACATGTCGAAGCTGTGCGACTTGGGCAGCTGCACCTTGTCGGTGATGGTGACGTTCAGGTGGTCATTATTCAGTACGCGCGTGTGGATGCGTCCCGCCAGCTCCTTCGCCTTGCCATATCTCACACAGCTCCACATGGCGCGGTGAACGGCGGGCACCGAGAACGGCAGCAGTCGAGCTTCTTCATGGCAGAACGCAATTCCATCGTCTCCGTGAAGAGTCTCGACGCCGTTCGAGCTCTGCAGAACCCTTCCCAGCCCAGTGCTATCCATGACCGTGTCGAACTCGGCGTATTGAGCTTCTAGGCCCACGTTGAGCTGGGCGAAGATCACATCGTCCGACCAGCTCGCCACGCGCGGCCGTCGTCCGCCGGCAGAGTGCATATTGGCGCCTTCTCGGTGCCACGTCAACAACTTGGCTGCTTCTTCCTGTTGGCTTTGAATGGCGGCTTCAAGGCTCTTGGCCACCCTCAGCTGGCCTTCAAGCATGGACCTGAGCTTGAGGTTCTCCACGACCGACCGGTCGGTCTCTGCCTTCTGCCGCTCGGCGACCTCTTTCCACCGCGAGAAAATCTCGTCGTCCCGTGCTTCACTTTCAGCTGCAGTCGGCAACGCTGACAATTTGCCCAGCTCCTCCTGGAGGTCCGTCACCTGAGCTCGTAGATAATCCAGCTCGTCCTTCGGCCGCTTTCGTCGGTGAGGCTTCGGCTTGACGTAAGGCGCCGGTCGGACGTCTTTTCCTCGGCGTGAATAATCCTGAGCCGCGCTCCTGCTCTCTTGGATCCCCTCCTTCTGATGTTGTGCTTTAATTACCGGTGTCTCCAGGCTCACGACTACGTCGCCGTTAATGGTCAGCGGATTTCCGACGCCGTCGGCTGCCGGTCCGAACGCGTCGGCCAAGTGGCAGCCCGTCTCGATTTGCTGAGTGTCCGGTGCCCCCGAGAAGAGCATCTCGTCCAGCGCGGTCAGCAGGTCCTTGTCCAGATCGCTGCCGTCCAGCGCTGAGCACTCCATTCTCGTCTCGTCAGCCTTTTGAAATTCGTCAAAACTGGGAAACGATTGCCTGACTTTGCTCAGCCAATCGGACCGCAGACCGTCACCGCTCCTGAAAAACGCCGAATTTCAAAACACAGAAGTATCACTGAGAAGTTCACTAAATTTAGAAGTTCACCAAATCTTGATGTCAAAGCAGGTTGAAGAAACCCATTGCATCGCTTGGTGCAAGACAATACTGAATGTCAAAATCTTCCTAAAAAGACACCATCAGAGTGACGAGTTCTAGATGCGAAGTAATTTTTATGGCTTTATAACAGAGAAGTTGGCGAGACGCATGCGGGGGGCGACGGAGCTTTCAGGGAGGTGCAAGTGCGAGAGAGAGATCAGGCTATATCTGTGGAATCCGATAGTTAGAGCAACTCCACCGGGGTTTGAGTAGAGCTACAAAGGCCTAGGATTTGGGTTTTCAATGCTCACAACAAAGTGTGCGCTGCACGAAGAAGCTCTGAAATTTGAATTTATTTAGATATAGGAAGTTTATTTTGTTTACACTTCGTGCTTTGGCGGCAGTCACAGTCTTGCTCAAGACGTCGAAAGCGGTGTGTTTCAGTTAGTGCAGCTCAGGGGTCGGAAAATACAGTATTCTTTGTACTGCAAGGGCACGCAGAGCGTAGTAATAACGGCAATACGGAGCCAAACAATAATAATAACGGAGCCAATATCAGGATATTGTAACTACATGTTACGTCTGAGGTTTTTCAGGGAAACACTATATCTACTCGACGAAAAGAAGAGAAGTTGATTCCACAAACCGCGATCACAGGAAACCCAACGTGTCAAAGTTGGCATGCAGTATTGCGTAGCTGCGAAAAGAGTAGCTCGACCGTAGTTGGAAGCGCGACCTTTGCCAGGTCGTGGTAGGTCAGGTGACCAAAGCAGCACCAAGTGCTCTCGCCTTATTCCCTCCGCGGGGAATCTCATTGGTGTAGTCACTTACCGCTCATTTGTTGCTGTTGCCTGACACCGAGAGAGCATACTGCAGCGCGGGCTCCGATGCCGCCTGGTCGATTGCAGCGCTGGACGGTCGCCTTGTCGAAGTCGAAGTCGGCCCGGAATCAAGTCACAAATGTTCCTCTGGCCGCTGCTAGCAAGTGGCTCGATATTTGTGGCGCCATCGTTGTCTACCAGTGTCTCCCAGCGGTTAAATGACTGACCGAAGTCAACCGAGTCACGAAAACGGTATTGTACTGGTATTATTGGTACAATATCAAAATTTATTGACTTTGTGAAGACTCAATAATAATAATTGTACCATGTATTGTGCCTTTCATAATTCTGCCGCAGTAATTCTGCCGTAATTCTAATCTAATCTCGACCTTAATTCCTCCTCCACAAAGCTAATTCCATGTCTAATTATGGGTAGCCCAACCTTGGGCGAAATTAGAATGGCAATGGTGCGGTCGCTGTTACGATCGAATAAGCTATTTCCATCTAGCATACAAACATGGGGGTAAATTGCGGTTCATTTGGTTGCGGCCAAAGGCAGGAAGGCTTCTTGCTCGAGGAGCAAGGTGCCGACTGGCAACCCCCCCCCCTTTGAGGGATGGAGGGTGGGTTAAATCTCGGCCAGCTTGTGACGCTGGTGACCGCCTGCTGCGGAGCTGTGACGACTGCGTAGCCGGCGACGATAAACCAAATGAACCGCCAGCTTCGGGGAACCGTGCCGCCAGGAAATGGACGGTGACTGGCGGCTGGACAAAAACCCGGCTGCCCACACTTTGCTGCAGGATCTATCCGAGGTATGTGCTGGTCCGTCTTCCTTAATCTTGAATACACGTTTTCTCCTTTCCGTCCACTTTACACGTCCGCTGCGCTCACTTGCTCCGCTTCCTACATATAGAAAACCAACCATCATGCCCGAGTTGCAGCTAAACAAGGCGATTGGCGGGTAGCAAACCCGCCATTCCGTTTCTATCCAAGCTTATCCACCACGATGAGCTCGTAAGTGCTGATCTGGACGATTAGGGTCGAGGCTCTAATTGAAGGTATAATTAACATTAAGTATGAATTGAAATCCTTTTTATCGATCTAATTATGCCGGAATTAGAAGTCCACCCGCCAAAATTGGCGAAAGGCACAATACCACACAATACAGTAATTACTGGATTGATACTATTTTTTCCGAATCGCTGCCATTCACAAGAAGAACGAGACGCGATGCTGGAAACGTGAGCTGGTGGTGAACTTGTTGGAAAAATGGGAGTGCTGCAGCAAAGAAAGGATTAAGTAGGCAGGACTGACACTTCAGCAAATGTATTTGTCGTGCGGTAGCCTTGAGCCTGTTATCTCACCGCATTGGTATCTTGTGATCCTACCAACTCTATCTTCACTACTCAAGTTTCTCCGACTCTCGTTACAGACAGCGACATCGTTAAACGGAGGATGGAAGAGCGCACTGGGGTGTCACGACTGGCCTCTGGCCCAAACAGTGCAGCGTCGATCCAAGCAAGCACAACGAATTGACATGCATTGGACATTACTTGTACTTGTCTACGAACTTGAGGGCGTTTACTAAGTTTAAGTTTTCCGGAGTCAACGGACCGCGCTCGTTTTTTAATATAAAAAAGCACGTGGAGCCAGAGCGCCACCTTCACGTAACATGCAAGCTTAATATAATTTGCACTTACGGTGATGGGTGACGACACAGGCAACATGCATGTAATTTATCAGTTTCTTTAGGTATTATTTCATACAATGCTAACGGCTCTTGACTGAATTATTATATCTTTCGCAATTGGTATATTGCCGATATATAGCTTACCGAATTTTCAATTGTTGGAAAATCACACCTCCACTGGCATCGTGTCTTAACTCTGAAAATAAATTTCAGAGAATTACATCTTGAAACCCACTCCGTCTCGTTGGCAAGTTTGGTGGTGAATACGCTGTTGCGTTTGCCGTTGTCTACAAAGAGGCGTTCTGGCTTATCGATTTTTTTCTAGTTTCCAGGATGCGGGAGCAGTGCGCAGGAGCGAGACTGGGATCTTGAGCAGCTTGAGCCGTCAATGGGTCACTGTTGGGCTAGAAAGATTAACATGACATTCTACCAGCGCGTTTTGACGTCTGTTGCTCTCGATCTCTACGTGAATCGGGTGTGACCACTACGACCGTCATGAAACTTAACACTTGGCACAGCATTTTTACTTCACAAACCCGCCGATGTATTCCAGTGGTTGGACACCAAAATGACGGTTGCTTCGCTACCGGTCAGACAACCGTGCGGATGATCTGGCCAGCCAGCGACCCTGTAAACGCGCAGATGGAGAACTACTACTTCTAGCGAGGAGAGAGAGCTACCGTCCTGGAAGAGTTATTGCATCGTTCTTGCGAATCATACTACATGTACAGTAGTAAGTCGTGATGCAGTTCGTAAACTCTTTCTCGAGATGGACAGACGACTGTGGAGGGCAACGGGCCGTTGCCAATGGCCTTGACCAGCGGCTCGACTATAGACCACATCATATTCTCGGCATCTCCCTCCCAACCGAGTTTTTTTTTCGCGCGGACAGAATCGAACGCTTGACTTTCGACAACAGCACCATAGAGTGCCGCATACGGCTGACCCGCGTTTTGACTGGAGGTGCGAGTGTGATGGTCGCCAAATTATATTATCATTTGAGGGAGCGTACGTCCGTTCACGTATAACATGTGTTATACGTGAACGGCATGTATCACCACGAAAGACGTCGCGCTCCGCCTGATAATTCATTTGTCGTCTGCATGAGCACAAGTAACTAGAGGCGTGATGGAGGACGAGGCATATTGGGCCACCCGTTGATAGCGATGGGATCTTCCCAAGCCCGAGCATCGACCTGAGGACGAATGGCGACGGCGGTGGAGCTGAAGAGCGGACTGCCTGTCTTGCAGCTTCCTCCTTGGGTGCGGAAAAGTACCACTTGGTTAGAGGAGCTGCAGCTCCGACGATGGCGCCGGTCGCCGCAATGCCGATGCCTGTGGACGTGGCGATCCCAAGAGCGCCAACACTCTGCAACACCGCGACTGTACTCCCGCCCATGACGCTCCCGGCGTTCGCGAGGGCGGCCGTGGACATCATGGACGCAGCCGTCGAGCCGCTCGCGATACCTCCCGACATGAAACCAAGCATGTGCACGGCAGGGCCGACAAGTCCCCAGACGCCGACACCGGCCGCGGCGCCTGTGGCGACCCCCTTGGCTGCCCCTACAGCCGTGGCCGTCGCCTTCACGGCATCTCCGTCCTTCATTTGAGAAGCCAAGAGAAATGTGTACTTGACAGCTGTCGGCAGCAACTCGAGTCGCCAGTACAAACCAGTACTATAGTACTGATATTATTACTACAGTAGCCAGTAGTTTGCGCAACTAGCAAATTACTGTTACGGTAGTAACCAGTAGTTTGCCGTGTCGCTCCGATAGTACTGTTGAACTACTGCCAGAGTCCAGAACGGTCGGCACTTTAGACCACCGCTCTGGATGACAAGCTGGAAGCATTTACTTGCTCAACACTTGGGAGATTTCCGTGATTCACGTCGTCTTCTCCCTCCCTCGCACGTTAAGGCTGCAAGCTGCAGCATGCGTGCTTGCATCGGTGCAGGTTGCCGCTTGTGGATTGCAGCTTTCACTTTGCTATTTCCTTTGGAGCCCGCACCCGGCAGCCTGATCACCACCTTGTACCACGCCAGAGCCGACACCAACGCTTCCGATGAAGTGAAGATTTGCCGATGGCATCAACCCGGAGCTGGCAGCCATGGATCAACCAACGATCGCTCAACACTGTGCGGTACGTTCGCTTTTTGTCAAATTGACGTGGCGAATTAGACGCTATTGCTAATTGTCTGTTCAATTTCCGTGGCCGAGAGTCCAGTGGAAGGAGAAGAACTCGGCAGACTGACCGAAGCGGGCGGTAATCAGGCAAAGGCGCATCGTGAGCGCAACGTGTGCTGGTCCAATGCCTCTGCGAGCACGTCGCCATTTGCTATTGTTTCTTGAGACTATTTCCCTTCCATCGACGCGCTCGCTCGTGTCTGGCTGTCTCGAGTGCTTCAACACGCCCCAAGAGCGCGTTTTCTCGACCGGCACCCTCGTTATGAGCCCGCTCCGCAGGCGAACCGCCAACGAGCGAGCCGAGAAGCATGGCAATATGAAGCACAGCCGGAGCGAGATCAAGTTTATGGAGATGAAGCGCAGCGATCTTCGACGATAAAGAAACTCAAGCAGTGTCAAGCTGGTCGATGGAGCCAGTTCTGTAGTTCGTTGATGTAGCCATTTCAGTAGTCGACAGCCAGTAATTCGACAGTACTATAGTACTATTACTTAGTAATACAGAAGACAGATACCGAGTTACTGTTACTGTAGTAGTTCAAATCGCCCTACTGGTGAAATACTGGCAGTAGTAGAGAAAAAGTGCCAGTTATGCCGATCGCTGGCTGTAGTAGGGGCGCAAAATCATACTTTCCGAAAGTTAACCACGCGATGCTAGAAAATCAAGACTGTCGGGAAGACCTACGTTGTGCTGCGAAATCGACTTGGCCGGCGCGCCCGTGAGCTCGTTGAGCAGGAGATTCTCCATCACTTGGTTGATCATTCCGAAGTTGCGGTGGTACGTGCCGAGCACGAGGTCGGTCATCTCGCCAATGTGGCCCTGGGTGTCGGCGCCCGGCCTGAACTCGACGGTCTCGGGTTTCACGTCAACCACCGCGCGGAGGATGCATCCTGGGGGCGACACGCCGCTGCCGCCAGCGAGAAAGTCAAAACTTGATACAGTGTTGACGCCGCTCTCGCGCAGCCGCACGAACATGGAGCCCGCGATTTCCACGCAGCTACTCCAGACGACCACCACGCGGTCCGCCTCGAAGTACCGTCTCACTGCCATCCGGTTGACCACCTTCGTGCGGCTCGACTTGGCGAGCTGTAGCGTATCCACGATGGTCGCATTCAGGTGGTCGTTGTTCACAACTCGAGTCTCAATGTGCCCGGGGAGCTGCTCGTTCTCGTAGAGCAGGAAGGACCACATGACGCGAGCCACCGCGTTCCTGTCGAACGGCAGCAGCCGAACCTCCTTATGGCCGAACGAGATGCCCGAGTTGTCCTGCTTGAGCTGGATCTTGCTCAGCATTTCATGGTTTACGTTGGCGATCCCGCTCGCTCCTAGCAGCGCGTCCGTTTGAGCGTACAGTGCCTCGAGACTGCCGTTAAGCTCTGCGAACAGGATCTCGTCCGCTATGCTTAGCGCGCGCGGGCGTCTACTGTGCTGTTCGTCTTCCTCGGCGTCGACGTTCACCTCCATCTTGACTGGATTCCACGCAAAGGCCTGCGTTGCGGCCTCTTGCTGGTGCTCAGCGATCGCAGCTTGCAGACGCTGCGCGATCTCGAGCTGGCCCTTCAGCATGGCGCGCAGCTTGAGGTTCTCCACCACAGTGTGGTTGGCCTCCTCCTTCTGACGCTCGGCGACCTGCTTCCACCGAGCGAACATCTCGTCGTCGTCGTCACTCAGCGGAGATAGCCGTCCTGTCGACTGGTTCACGTTGCTCAGCTCCTCCTCCAGGTCGGCCACCTTGGCGCGCAGGTAGTCGAGCTCGTCTTTGGGTCGTTTGCGGCGGCGCGGCTTGGGCTTCGCGTACGGCGCCGCGCGGGCACCTTTTCCTCGCTGCGTCGGTTGCTCCGCCGCAGTTGGCTTCGTCTCAATCGGCTTTAACGACTCCACCGTCGGCACGTGATGCTGCTCGAACGGGTTCGGCACTTCCGGCAGCTCGAACGCGTCGGCTACGTAGTTGGTGTCCAGAGGCAGCTGAGCGAGCGCGGCTTCCGACGACGCTGCATCGGGGGTGAACGCTAGCATCTCGTCCAGCGCAGCGAGCAAGTCGTCGCTCGAGTCGGCGCTGAAGGGCGACATTGGCGTGTCGGCCGTCGGGTGCACCATGACCGGTTGGCCGCAGACTGAAACCTGCCCAGGATTGGGGATTCAGATTACTTGGTCCTAGCGTGCAGAGCACCGGGTGGTGGAGTAATCTGCGCAGGTTTGACAACAGCAGAGACGGAACATGAGGGCACCGAATAGATCACCATTGATACTGTAGGTCCATCGACACCATTGAAGGTTTATGCCTTATGTTGCTTCAGTCACCTCCCTAAATGCATAACCTGTAAGAACACATACGTTGTTCCAGGACGGATGTCATCATCTCCCAATCCCGAAATTTTGAGGAGTCGATAGGGATTCTGTTGCCCAGCTAAACCCTTCAATGTTCGGCTTAACCCGATAGGGCCGAGCGAGCTTAGGCAATGCTTGGTCCTGGGTTTAAGTCCGCGCGCTCTGCACACGGACCTTAAACCGCAGGTGTTGTTTCGGCTGGCCGAGCAGACCAACTTCACCCCTCGTTACCGCCTCGTCTCCCCTATGTTGTGCTCTGTCAATGGTGTCGATGGACCTACAGTATCAATGGTGAAATAACCACTTCCGAACATGATCGCTGCCATCACGTGAAGCGATCCGATAGCTGTGGTGTTCACTTTCATTCATTTTCCATCGAGTTATTAGGCCACATACCACGTCGCTCTTCCTGACCGGGCGAGCTCGCGCAGCTCGTTCATCCTGGCCGCGAAGAAGCGGGTGTCCAGCACGTACTGCTTCCTTGCGCGCTCCCCCATCGCTTGGCGCTCGTCCGGTGTCATTGCCAGGATCCGCTCAACGGCGTCGCAGATCTCGTCGCCTTTCACGTACGTGGCCATCCCCTTGACGCCCTGCAGACCGTGCGCGCCGTCGAAGTTCCCACCGAGCAACTGCTTGTCGACCATCGAGCTCGGATGCGGCACGAGAACCGCCGACTCGGGCGACAGCAGCTCGTTCATCGGCGCTGCGTCCGTCGTCACGACCAGCGCTCCGTTTGCGCGCGCCTGGTTGATGTAGTGGCCGTAGCCTTCCAGCACGCTCGTGCACAGCAGAAACGCCGTCTCGATCATCATGTGGCCGAACGTGGTGCCAGGCACGCGTCCCGAGTGCAGCGTGATCTTCTTGGGCTCCGCCTGCGCGCGGATCTGCTCGTCGTAGGATTTCTTCAAGAAGTCGTTGTAGATGTCCTGGTCGACGAAGACATCGAGCGGAGGGAAGTCTGGGCGTGACAGCCAGCAGTCCAAGACGGCGTTCGTGCCTTTGAACACGCTGCACGCCACGAGAAACACGCACACAAGACGGTCACCCCCCGTAAACTTCCAGCCCACGACACGAGACACTAGACACATCAACGCACCTTTTCCCAGCCGTGTGCACGAAGTGTACGTTCGAGAAGTTCTTGGCATGGAGATCGGCCTTCGCTCCGAGCTGGCGCTTCGCATACAGCGCGGCGTCCGACGTCGTGTGGCGCGTGTACAGGACTTTGGTGTGGCGCGGGTTCCCCTCCTGCTCGTACCACAGCCTCACCCGCCTGGCGCAGATGGCCGTCTTGCACAGCACGGCGTCCACGCGCCAGTAGTGCTCGGCCTCGAGCTCATACATCTCGACGTTGGGCATGAGGTACAAGGGCTTGGCTTCAGGCCACTTTGGGCCGTCCGGCACGCCGTCCCAGAAGTGGTTCATGAAGATCAGGGGCGTCTTAGGACACAAGTCATGGTATGTGAGCTTCCTGCCCGTCTTGGCGTCCTCGAACTCCACGTCCAGCACCCAGCGAGGCAGCGCTCGGCCTTGCAGATCTACAAAAAATGCTGTCAGTCTCACAATACAATCCACGTGCTGGTAGAGCTGCCACTTACATTTGACGTAACCCATTGCGTCTTCACAGTAGCCGTCTCCTCTGATGCCCGAGGGCAGGAAAACCTCCACGTCGGCGCACTTCTCGAGCTTCTGGCGCAGCTTCCTATCGTCCCGTTGGAAGCGACCGCCACTTCCGTCCTTGTCGCCATTGCGGCCGAACTCCCACGTGATGACGCTCTCGCGGTGCTTCATGCAGCCTTCGTGCAACGTCGCCAGATGCAGCCGCTCAGCGTCCGTGATATCCGGCACGTTCTGTAGCAGCTCCGACGGGTAGAAGTCGAGTTCGTGCGCATTCTCGAGCTCCTCCAAGTAGTTCGGACCTGAGCGCCACCATCCTTCCAGAAGTAACAGCAGAGAGAGGATTACCACAAAGCCAGCAACTTGGCGTTCTAGCGGGCGCGTGGGCGGCGAGCGGGCATGCACAGACGACAAAGCTGAAGCGGAGCCCGGGGATGACGACCGACGAGCCTGCATTGTCGAGACAAAGTGGCACTCTTGGCGGTACAGGCGGTACATTGATGTACATCACACCAATTCGTTTGGTATTCGCAAAGTTTGACCATCCACATCCTGCAACATAAGTTGAGCAACATTTAAGTTGCTCCAGTTGCTCTCGCACAACTCGTTTGAACGGGCCGAGCCCTTTGGGCACGGAGGACGACGATGTGTATCACTTTGTGGTCTACGTGCCTGTAAACGGTAAGATCTACGAGTTGGATGGCCTGAGGGAAGGGCCTATTTGTCTGGGTGAAGTACCTGAGGCGGCCAACCGTGACGCGTGGCTGCAAGTTGCAGCCACGCGTCACGGTTGCAGCCTGCAAGTGGCATGACCGGTGATCCAGAAGCGATTTAAGAAGTACTTGTACGCGGCCTCGGGGATCCGCTTCAATTACGTGATACAGACGTACGAGGAGCAACTCCAAGCTATCATTGAGGGCTGTGAAAGCGAGCAGTTGGGCGACCAAAATTTCAAGTGAATCTCGCTTCCAAGCAGCAGAAGCGCGAGAACTCAAGATTAAAATTGCACGTTCGTTGGCGATGTCGAACTGGATACACGGGTGTGCACGATGAAAGTTGATTACCGGTACCATTTCTGAGAACTGCGAACCTGGTCCGGGTCCCCAATAGGTGTGACGTACATCAATATATCCATTGTAAAAAAGTGGTAATCTAGAATGGCGGTGTTGCTCTGGCGTCGACCGAGCGAAACGCCACATATCGCCGGCCATTCGTGAATTTAAACAAAGGAGAAGATGCTCGCTCGCCAGTTCCATCGTTGGCAGATGAAAGTGGCCAGAGGGGACCGCCGAATCTTGGCGCAAGGGGTTTTCGCTGCGTTGGCAATGTTGATGACGGGCTGCTGGGTCGTGCTGCAGCAACGGGGGCTGGCGGCCACGAGTGTGTTGCATCCGGCGACGCCGTTCCAAGCCTCTCTTAACGCGCAGATCGAGTACTCGGCGGTCGTCACGAAAAATGGCAGCTTGGTGACAACCGACACGACGTTCCCGCAGTACGGGGCGCACTCGATGCCAGGGCGACACTTTCGACTCGAGAACGTGGGGTTACTGACCAAGAAAGACGCGGTGCTGTTGGTGCTGGTGCTGAAAGACGCCGAGTCGTGGGGTGAAGGGCGATCGACATACTCTTTTTTCGAGCTGTTAGAGTCGTTCGACTACCCCAAGCGTAAAGTGTCGGTGACGGTGCTGACGTCGTCGATGAGCGAGTTTTCCGTCGTGCAGAGGCACTTTAGACAGCACATTGACAAGTATCCGCGGCTGTCGCTCATCTTCCGAGACGATTTCTCGCCTCAAGACGCCGTGACGCGAGAAAATAGGCATGACCATGGCGTGCAGGTGAATCGGCGACGCGTTATCGCGAGATATCGCAACTATGCGCTGCTCTCGACAATGGAGCCGTGGCATCAGCACGTCGTGTGGCTTGACGCTGATGTTCACAAAGTCCCGTCGAAACTCTTGAAGAAGATGACGCAATGTACGCGGCAGTTTTCGTTTGCTGGGCATGAACGAACCGCTACTAAACCGCGATGTGTTGTTTTCTTCTCTTTTGTAGCTGGGCTTGACGTTGTCGAGCCCATGTGTGTGCGCATGAAGGAGAGCGGCGAGGATTGGTACGAGTACGATCTTAACGCGTGGGTGGGGCGTCGAAAAGTACGTCGATCTGCTCGCGATACGGGCTTCGTGCCTGGAGACCTGAGTGTGAGGCGGATGAAGCAGTTCCATGGCGTCCCAGACACATTCGTCCCTCTGGACTCGGTGGGAGGCACGATGCTGTACGTGAAAGCGGACGTCCACCGACAAGGCGTGCTGTTCCCAGTGCACCATCTGATCGGCAGCGAGTGGGAAAACGAAGGCTACGACGGCATCGAGACGGAGGGCTTGTGCTACGTCGCGCACTTCCTGGGCTTCAAGTGCTGGGGGATGCCCAACGACCTCATTTTCCACATCTGAGAGCCCCCCAATCGAAGAAATAAGGAACTGCCGTGTGTATAGGTAGTTAGGACATCTGCTTTACGTCGCGACTGCAGCTTCACTTAGAGGTGATGCGGGTTTCCCGCCCATTGCTTCTCGAAGCAACAAAGTGTCGATGATCTGGTGCATTAAGCCCATACTAACCCGGTACGTTCCCACGACGAGCTCCGTCATCTCGCCAATGTGTGCCTTTTGTTGCTCTGGAGACGCGACCGCCATGAGTTCGGGGCTTGCAAGCACTGCCATCCGAGTGACGGATCCAGGGATTCCCACGTCGCTGCTGCTGCTTGTTGTCTCTCCGAAGTTGAAGGGAGAGATCGCGCAGTATCCCTTCTCGCGTAGACGCACGAAGACCGATCCGTCCAACTCACCGTACGAGCTCCACACACACACCGTGCGGTGTTTCTCAAAGATTCGTCGGAAAGCGAACCTTCGGACGATGTTGGCGACTCGCGCCTTGTCCAGCTGGATCTTCTCGACCATAGTGACGTTCATCTGGTTGTCGTTGACGACTTGCGTCTGGAAAGGACCCAGCATCATCTCCTTTGCCGTGCTGTAGCGTAGAATGCCCCACATCGCTCGCTGCACGGCGTCTGACGAGAACGGCAGCAAGCGAACTTCTTCATGGCGGACTGACACGCCAGCTGCATCGTGATGCGCCTTGGTACCGTTGTTCATGTCGTGGTTGACGTGTGCGATGCCGCTCAGCTCCAACACCGCGTCCAGCTCCCCATATTGGGCCTCCAGACTCTCGTTGAGAAGCGCGAAGATGAGTTCTTCGGACATGGCAGTCGGCTGCGGCAGTCCGGCACCGTTGTTGCTAAACGCGGGCAGAGACTGAGCCGCTTCTCGCTGGTGCTGATCGATCGCAGCCTCCAGACTCCGCGCGACGTCAAGCTGGCCCTCAAGCATGGCGCGCAGTCGCAGATTCTCAACTACTGAGCGGTTGACCTCCTCCTTCTGCCGCTCCGCGATTCTTTCCCAGCAGAGTAGCACGTCGGATTGCATAGCGTCGTCTCTGCTGCTTGGTTCGCCGTTAAAGACGATCGAGACGCTGGTGTCTGCAGGAGATCCGATCTCCGGCTTCTTGCTCAGCACCGCGAGCTCTTCCTCCATATCGGCGACCTTTGCGCGCAGGTAATCCAGCTCGTCTTTCGGGCGCTTGCGACGCCGCGGGTTGTCGGTCTTCGCGTACGGAGCAGCGCGAACGTCTTTGCCTTTCCTGCCTGGCCCTGACGGCGTCTCCTGCTGGTTCCTGCCGCTTCCTGATCGAATGAGACCTCGAGACTTTGCAGGCTTCTTCGTGGCCGGCTTGATGGCCGTCACCACGTGCTCTTCCGCCGTCAGCATGGCATCGAGCGCATTGCCTAACGTCAGGCTGTCCAAGCCATCGTTCGTTGCGAACGCGTCGGCAATCGACGTCGGCTCGGAGAAGGAGAGAACGTCGTCGAGAGCTGCCAGCAGATCGTCGTCCAGGTCTTCGATGCCGGCGGAATTCGCTGCCGCCCACGGCGCGGAGCTGGGGCTGGCTAGAGCGGGAAGCTGTGTGATTTGGTCGGTTTGGAGCGGCATCTTTAGCCTTGAGAAGTGGTTTTAGGGGATAGACGGCAGTTCCGGGTGTCCTGAGGCCAGACGTTCGCCTCGGTGCCGAGTTCAGAAGTGGCAAAGCAGCAGAGCACTCGCTGTGCGCATGAGTGGACATGGGATGGAGTAATCGAGCACCTGTTTACGAGCGCTTCCCAACAAGCAAGAGCAATGTTTACTACGTTAGGATTAAGCTATCATCTATACCCTCGATAGTCTCGGTTCGCGAGGCTTCGGAGTCGTGTAGTCGCCGCCGTACTCCGAGAGGAGAAGGAAGTTGGGGTCGTGGATCGTGTCGAACTGCTCGCCATTGATTGCCACCTGCGCGAACGGCTCTACCCGCTCCTTTGAAAGCCTGTGCGTCTTGAGCGCCTGCATCGACCAGGACCCTTCGAACTGCTGCCTCATCAAGTACAAGTCGGCGTACGGAACCTCGTAGTCCTCGACAATCGGTTGATTCGCATCGTAGAGCTGGGACGCCAGCGGGTGAGTCGGCGCAACGCAGACGCGCCATATGTTAAAGTTGAAGAGGTGGTAGCCCTTGCGCCACAGCTTCTGGTCGAGCTCGCCGCCGTCGAAGATCTGCCCGTCGTACGCGATGTCGACGTCTTCAGTGAATGGGATGATGCCACCGTCGCGAACGGCGCCAAGCAGAGTGCCATACGTCAGGATTGGGGCGAATCCAAGCGCCTTCAGCTCCTCGTACACATCCTTCAGCAGCATGTGAAGAACGCTGGCAATGCAGGGCTTCGTTGGCGACTGGAGCAGTAGAATGTCCATGCGATCAGCATTCGCACAGTCTTTCCGGCCAGAAATCGGGAGGCAGTAGCGGAACGCGCGGCCCTTGCGGCCGTCTGCACTGCACAAAGCCTCGTGCTCGTCGTGGAATATTGGTGCCAAATGCGCGGAGCTCTTTACCATGGCGTAGAACTCTCCACCCGAGCCGCTATCGACCACGTCAACCACGTGGGGTGTGCAGCCGGATTCGGGGACCGACGGCGCTTCCGTCTCTTGCTCAGTCGTCCGCAGGGCCTCCGTTTCTTCGTGTTCTTCACTTGGAGCCTCCGTGACTTCCTCGTCCTGTTGGTTACTTGGCACCAGCGTCAGATACGGGCCGGCGTACACTGCAAGAGCAGGCTGTTGTGGATTGTACAGGTTCACAGCCAACGGGTGACTCGGCGCGACACATACGCGCCAAGTCCGCGCGTGGTAGAGGTGGTAACCCTTGCGAAAGAGTGTAAGTTTGAGGTCATCTTGGCTGACAAGCTCGTCACGGTAGGTGATACTGGCTTCTCCCGAGGCGGGCCTTTCGCCAAGATTGACGATCGGAGAAGCTCCAGCAGCTTGGAGGTCCTCGAGCACATCAGCTACCAGCAGGCGGAGAACGCTGCCGCGACATAAAGTTGACGAGTCTTGTCGGACGAGGAGATCGATTCGATCTGCGCCCGAGCAGAACTCTGCGTCGTTGCGAACTGCCATCGGAAGGCAGTACGGGAGCTTGTTATCGTCGGCAGAGTTGGCATTGCACAATGCTTTGTGGTTCTGGCCAAACACTGGTCCAGGGAGCGTCTCCATCGTCTGCAGAATCGTGTAGAACCGATCGCGAGAGCCGTACTTGATGCTTTTCACGTCAAGTACGTCGGGCGTGCAGGTTTGCTTGTCGTCCGGTCGAGCGTGAGCTTTCAGTGTGTCTGGCAATACGATGCTGGCACGGGAGCTGACGACCAGACTGAGGTGCGGCACGGACTCCCCCGTCGTTGCCATCTTCCGATCGGGGTCGTACAAGTGCGACGCCAGGGGGTGCGTGGGCGCTACACACGCGCGCCATTTACTGTCCTCTTGGAAAAGATGGTAGCCCTTCAGCTGTAGCGCTACGTCCAAGTTCCCACCACGCGAGATGGCGCCGCTGTACAAGATGCTCGAGACGCCTGTGTTCGCCACGGTAGCGAGCGACTTGGCTTCATCGGTGGAGGAGAAGGTGACGCTCGGAGACATCCCCGCCGCCTCCATCTCCTCGTACACGTCTGACAGCAGGAGGTGCATGACGCTGGCGCGACACAAGGTCAACGGAGACTGACGGACGAGCAGGTGGATGCGGTCGGCGCCCGCACAGAAGCTGGCGTCGTCCTGGCTCGTGATGGGGAGGCAGAACTCGAACCCGCGCTCGTCCGCTTTCCTGTCGGTGCACAGAACTTGATGGTCTCGGCGGAAGCTGGGCGCAGTCAGCGCCGTCATGGCCTTCATCATGGTGGAAAAGCGGTCGTCGGAGCGGTAGTTAAGGGCGCCGACTTCGCGGGTGGCAGGACTGCAGTGCGGGTCGAAGCCGACCCAACGCGGCAGCAGTTCCACCTCGATCGTGAGAGCCAACGCGCCGACAGTGAGGAGGAGGAAGTAGGCGACCGCACTCCTCGTTGGTCTTGACCGTCGGCGTTTGGCTTGGCTCACGAGCGGCTTGGATGGGTGGTCGTCGGAGTCGCCAAGATTGCGCTGTTTGTCCCCGACGTCGGAGGTGGGCGGGAGGACACCGACGACGGCGCTTTTCATGCTCTCGCGTCGGCGTGATGCAGCAGAACGCGAATAGCAGAATGCGTTTTGGCAGCTGGCACGATCGCACCACCTGAAGGTAGAGTTTGCTCTTGCAGAAACTGAAGAAAACGCCACGACCCTCTCATATTGCTAGCCCGTTGCCGTCGCTGCTCGTTTCGGCCTTGACGGTAGCACCAGAAGTGCGCAAGACGTTTTCCACGACCTCGTGGATCAGTCCGAAGTTGTGGCGATACGTTCCAACGATGAGGTCCGTCATCTCTCCGATATGCTGCTGTCCGGACGGGAACTCGGCCACTTCCGGGGTCAGCTCAACAGCCATCCGAGTCATGCAGCCACGCACAACGCTGCCGGCGTCTGCGGTGATCTTGTGGTACTCGAAGGTCGAGCAGGTGCTCCATCCTTTTTCTCGAAGCCGTACGAACACGGAGCCGTCGATCTCGACGTAGGAACTCCAGACGACCACCACGCGGTCCTCCTCGAAGCGACGCCGGAAAGCGACTCTCTTGGTCATGTTGGCCCGACGCGCTTTGGAGAACTCGAGCGTCTCGCAGTAGATGACGTTCGAGTGGTCTTCGGTGAGGAGCTGAGCATTGGTTCGCGGCATGACCGCTCCGTTGTGCAGACAGTTCCAAATGGCGTGGTGAAGGGATTGCACCGAGAACGGCAACAGCCGAGCTTCCTCGTGGCGGAACAAGAGGCTGTCGGCTTCGCGCTTGAACTCGAAGCCGCCTTGAAGCCGGTCGAGAACGTTCGACAATCCTTTCGTGGTCAAGACGGTGCTCACCTCGGCAAGCTGAGCCTCCAGGCTGACATCAAGCTGCGCGAAGATCTGCTGCTCTGTCATGTTCAGTGTGAATGGCCTCAGACCGCAGCCGATCGTGGCGCTCCCGGTCTCTCGTTGATGCTGGTTGATGGCAGCTTCCAGGACGCGTGCGACCTGCAGCTGACCCAGTAGGCGCGTGCGCAGCTTGCAGTTCTCCGCGATGGCGCTGTCTACTTCGAGCTTCTGACGCTCAGCGATGTGCTTCCAGCTGGAAAACGCCACCTGGTTGACCAGAGCGAGCGCGTTTGGCTCAAGTGCAGCTGGCGACGAGTCCACGTCTGCGCTACCCAACGCCGCCAGCTCTTCCTGGAGCTCGACCACTTTTGAGCGCAAGTAGTCGAGCTCGTGCTTGGGACGCCGGCGATTCCGCCGCTTAGCCGTCGAGTTGGGCCTCAACCGCCGGTCGACCTTCTTCGGAGACGGCTGCTGCTCCTGTTGCTGCGAAACTCGATCGTTTTGCGGCGGGGGCTCGCCCTGCTCCGTTTCTTCTGGGGGGAGCAGCTCTTGGATGTCTAGCGACAGCAAGATGGAGTCCACGTCCTCGTTCATAGCGCTTGTGTCGGTAGATGTTGAGGCGCCGTCAATGAGTGGAGAGTTTTTAAAGTTTGAGTCTGAGCTTGAGACTTGAGCAGGAGTCGCCATTTCCTCCACCGAGAAGTAGCCGAGCGCTTCCATGAGGTCGTCGTCCGGTACGACGGCGTTGAGCGAGGCCTCGTGGGTGCCTGTCGTGGAGAGTGGGGCGGCGGGGGCTTGCATGAAGCTCGTCAGACTGTTGAAATCGGCAAAATGGAGCGAGTGCCTATACCATCACCGGGGATTGTGAGATCAGCACGCTCCAAGCTATGGTACTGAGCGGGCGACAAGGTTCTCATACGGGACGAGACCACATGTTTGGACTGCAAATCGCCAAGAAAACCGACGCGACAAGAGCTCTGTCCGCCCCACGGCACGGGCGGACGATCCCGACGACACTCGACTCGGTGGCATGTCCTGCTGTCTGGGGACTTTGCTGCCAGCAAGCCTTTGCGCCAGCAACTTGCTAGTGCAAAGAGATTTTAAGCAGATGCGTTGACTCGGTGAAATGGTCGCTCTACCGCTTGGTAGAGCTGTGAACAACGTCGAAAGCACAATACTAAGCCCCGATTACAGCTTTTGCCACGTCGCGGGTCTTGGGTAATCGATCGCGAGTATCACTGCTTCATGCGCATTGTTGCCGAGTTCAGATTGCCACATTTCAGTTGTCATGTTCCAACGTGCGGTGCGGTCGCAGCGGTGGCTGACGAGGCAGCAGAGTTCACTCACGTTGCCGGAGTTGGGCGTGTTCGAGTTCCTGGTGCTGTGCTTCGAGCAGGTCGCGGTGGCTGGGGCGGCCATGAACTGCTTCCAAGCCGTTCCAGAAGGCAGTCGTGGCTCGGGTTCCGACACCACCAGCGGCAATGCGCCGTTGTTCCTCCCGGCGGTGGAACAGGTGATTCCACAGGCGCTGATGGTCATGGCGGTGCTCAGTCTGTCCATCGTGTGGGGCTCTCAAGTCGTTCGGTGGGTGCTACGGACGCTGGGTCTGGACTGCGCGAACAAGGTCACGTTTGTCGTGCGACGACGGTACCTGCCGCCGGTCATTGCGCTGCTCAAGCTCGTCTTCCTGCTTTACGTGATCCTCCGTCTGAACGGCTCGACGGGTCTGCAGTGGAAGGAGCAGCCCAGCACTCTCTGTGCGGCTCTCATACTTGTGATGTGCGAGGTTGTGGACGTGTTTGCTGTGGCGCACACGTGGCTCGTGAGTTGGCGGCACGGCGTCACCATCCACGACTGGCGCGAGCAGGACGACAGCGGAGTCAACGCCAAGCAACTCGTGCTCACGTTTTTCGACCGGTGGAAGGACTGCGGCTTGGTCACGTCCTTCCTCAGCCAGAGCGAGATGAGTCTCTTGGTGGCCGAGATACCGTCCATGGCGTGGGGAAGCTGGACGTGCTGCCTGCGCGGGTCGACGCCGGAGCACATTTCGTACCAGTTGCATCGAATGCTCACCGTTCTGACGATCGTAATGGGGATGAACGTCGTGCTGGTGGCCTCGGAGATCGAGGACGACATTGTCGGCGCCACAGTTTTCCTGGTCGCTGACTTCGTGCTGACCACCCTGAGACTCTTTGAAGGGCGGCATCGACGCCGCGCTCGACGAGATAACGTGCGAGCCCAGCGGCTCACAATGATAGCTGAGAACGACGCAAGCTCTTGCCAGCAAAGCGAGACCGACGACGACCAGGAAAACGCCGGAGAAGCGGAAAGTTGCGACGAAAGAAAGTCGGAGAACTCGCAGGACTCCGGCGAGAGAACGACCGTTAACTCGCTACACAGTGCGCCGCAGCGCTCTAGCAGCGTACTCAAGCAGTGGTGGGACCTCAAGCGGCAAGGGATCTGGAAATCGACTGTACTAGACGCAGTTTCTACAAAAGAATGGGCGTTTGCCGCGCTCGACTGCGTTTACTCGATTTCAGTGGTTCTCAACTTCTACGAGACGGTCGACGGAGCTAAAGTCCAGGTGATGCCTGGCTTGCTGCGCGTTAGTGACGCCGGCGTTGCCAGTACTGCAAACGATAGCGAAGAAGAGCTCATGGTCGAAGTGAATCGAAGCGCGATGATCTTGTCGTCGGCCTTCTGGACGATCTTGGGCCTTTCGCTGGCTGCGCGTTACTACTTCCTGTTCTCATCGAGACGGCAACGCGTTCCTGGAGCCTCTCACTATTTCCCGATGGATGGAACGGCTGACCGGAAGCCAAACCACTTTGCTGTGGGCGTCGAAGTGGTGAAGGTCGCTCTGCTTCCGGCATCGATCTGTACATGCGCTTACGCTCTTGTGCAAGCCAACTGGTACGTGATCAAGCAAGGCGTCAACGTGTTGGTGGCAGGGTCAATTGGGGCCATTGCAGTGGCACGATCGATTGACGCTATCAGCCAAGCGCTGTACGGACTGGGGCGTTTCGATGGAGACATGCCGGGCCTCGACATGTTTGGTGGATCTCCGTACGTCAAGGCCAGCACGGCGCTGCAGGTCTTCTGGGACCGCTTCAACGACTTCCTCGGGCCGCTAAGCATTGTCCACCTCGTTGTCAGCTCCTCGGACGCGTCCAAAAACTTCATCGTGTTCTACTTTTTAGTGTGCGTTTGCGTCTTGCACGCAGTCATCGCATACGTCGACGTGCTGGACACCAAGAGCTTCATGTATCGAGCCGAGAGACTGGGTTATCTCGTGGCCGTCACTTTCCTCGTGCGCAACTCCCAAAAGTACGTAGAGCGTCAAGGCTCCGATCTCTTCGCGCCCGTTCTGCTTGTGGCTATCGAGTTTTTTGTGCAGGTCTGGGCGATCGTTTCACGCTGGAAGGCATGGCGGCACGAGAAGAAGAAGGCAGAAGTGGCGGCGCGAGAGTTCCCAATGCTCTCGTCAGTACCCGACGAATTGGCCATTCTCGGCTCCAGTGAACACTTGAATCATGAAAGAAGCGAGGAAGAAGGTGCTTCTTCCCCCGATAGCGCAAGTAGAGCGGATTTTTATCGAATGTAAACTATGGTCAAAGATATTTGCAGAATGTATTGTTGGCTTCTCCAAAAGGAGGACGAGGACGTCGAGCACCAGAGAGCGAGGACGCTGACACACGCTGTGCTGACCCAGGTGAGTGGGCCATTCTTCAACTGGCTGCAGTCCAATTTTCTTAGCATTGTGTGAAAATTCTCGACGGAAACTGGTGGCGCCATGGAATCCAAGCGCTTGCTGAACGACCTGCAGTCAGATCAATGGCGAGCTCCGGACTCTTTGAACGGAGACGATCATAATGAAGGGAAGATTTTGTGGCCTAGGAAGCTGAAGGCTGCCGTTCGTGCCCCTCGTTGGCGTGGCTGGCTGTTCGTGTACACGTCCCCGATGCTGTGTTTCTTCACAAGTCGATGCCTCGCACTCAAGAACCTGGCTACCATGTACGGGAGCCTTCAAGACTACACGCCAGGCTTCAAGTTCGCAGTCTTGGGTCTCGGATTCGTGGAGGACTTGGTCTGTGCTACATACTTCGCGTGATCGCTGTGGCTGCTGGATAGCGCACTTCGACACGTGGATGGCCGAAATCACGGCGTTCGAGTACGGACCGTCACGAAGTTCATCGTCTCGTGGCTTCTTTTCTTCGCGATGATGGCTTTGTTTGTCGCTGATATGCTCCTCGTGTTGAATCGCAACATGCGCTTCTCGTTCGACGTCGTGGCCGCAGTGATCCGAGTGAGAGAGTTCCTCCAAGACGCGCCCGTAGCACCTGAAGAACTTCAAAGAGGCTATTTGGCTGCAGCGACGTTAGTTGTGGCAATTACACTCTTTGCCACAGTACGCGCATATGCAAGCTGGAGCGACCTAACCTGCCGCAACTTAACTTGCGTGCTGGTGAGGCCCCTGAGAATGGATCCACGTCCTAAAGTCGCCGCCCTGAAATGTTCCGAGTAACCTAGCTGGTGATTCGGACAGCCCAGTGACTGCGAACGGCAAGAAAGCGAAAAGAACGCACCCGTTCCGGAAGCTCATCTACCAGTAAGCAATGCCGATTGCTGCCGTCGTTTTGGGGTTAGTCACTTTGCCTGTTGTTGCGCTGGCGTTGAGCTGCGCGTGCTCGCCACTAGTTGCATTCTCGGCGTTGAACGCGACCCTGAACGAGCTCTTAGCCCACGCTCTCCAGCCCGCGCCGATTGCCCCTCGTGAAGGTCCGAAGCGAGACTTCCCGTGGGTCGAGCAATTCATCCATCCAACTGAGAAACATACTCTGTTCGGTGACGACGCCGTGTATCGACGTACCACCGGGTTTCGATGAGACCTCGCTTTCGATGTGGATGTTTCGCGCGACAATCCGCCCAACGTTCTTGTTATTGGCGTCGAGTCGTACCGATTTCGAGACTCGCGGTACCTCGTGGGCGACGAGGACCCGTCCAATCTCTTCAAGGGGACCAATCTAACTGCCTCACGCCGAACTTTGACAGGTGGGCTAAGCGCGGTGTTGGTCTTCGGAATATGTGGTCAAGCAACCCAACGAGCCGTTCGCTGGAGAGTATGCTGTTCGCTCAAACCCCGTACGACAGTCCGTCAAGTCTGGGATCACTGGCGGCAGGAAACATACAAAGCTTTTGGGATTGCCTTCAGCTCTTCCTGACGAAAGGCTACGAAACGTTCTTCACGACAGGGTGTACGATGGGCCTTGATGGTTGGGAAGTTGATCTGACTTCGCTCTCACAGCGGAAGTTGCTTGCGCAGCAGCTTGCCAGTTTCCAACTGTCTTTGTTTCTCTTATGCTTTTTACTTTTCTAGAGCTGCTCTGCTAGCAGGCTCTTGGTCCTTTGCTTCCATGGATAGCTACAGGCTATCCTTCTACGGCCGGCACCCTGGGTACACACCCATTGAGTCGCCGACGCACTTGGGTTGCAGATCCACTCCGACACTCTGCCCGCACGCAGTTGCAGCACGGCGGCAGAACACTTCCCCCCAAAAGGGCGAGGAAACCAGACGTAACCTGCAGCACCATTATGTAGACGTGTCCGCATTACGGACGTCTCGCTGGACCCCGACGGCGCCCAGCAACTTGCTCTGCACCATGAATGTTCAGAGCCGTCGCCATTTTCTGCACCAGCGGATCGGTCTGGCGTTCCTCGACGTACTTCTCCACAAGCCCTGGTTGGTCTTCCAGCATGATACGAGCAGGCTCCCATGATGCCTCGAGTTCATCTAGACCAAACCACTTTACTTTGATCTCCCAGGCACGCAGTTTTCGCCCAAATCGACACTCGATGAACCGCTCGACCAGGTGACCGTCCTCACCGTGTATAATGTGCTGGACCAGGTCTTCAGTCACCTCACGGCCAGCTTCCGCATACAGCTTCATTCGGGAAGCATGTACCACCAGGCTGTCAAATGGCTCCACCATGTTTTGCACTTCAAAAGTGTAGTCAATTGAGATCTTCACCACGCGTCGTGGGCCTTTCCAGTGTATCGCCAATTTATTGACTCGAGACAGCACTTGCCCGACGAGAACGAAATCACCAAGGGAAAACTTGATGAGCACAACACCCGATCGCGCCGCCTGGCGCTTTCGCGCTTGCTCTCGCTTCTTTGCACTTGCTTCAGTCAGTTTTCTTGTCATGTTGGCCAGCGCCTGCTGGATCTCGACTAAATGGTCCTTCTGCTTCTGTGCGGCCCAGTCGAGATCCACGAGTTCTTGGGTGCGCGGGTGCACCAGAGCTCCAACGGGTGTTTGAGCTGGCAGCGCAGTGAATGCTGTCACCGGTGCCACCCCCCCAAGTCAGTCCGCTGGCATCTGGTTCAATGCCATTTGCACCACCGGCAAAACCTCCGGCCACTGACTGATGGCCAACCGCTGCTCACTCAGAATTGCTTTTATGCACCGCAGGATCAGCCGGTTTACCACTTCCACTGTTCCGTTCGCCCACGGCGAGTAGGCAGTGACGAAATGGTGTTGAGCTCGCAGTTTTCGCCGCAGCAACTCGATCAGCATGTTCTTAAAATGACTCCCTTGATCGGAGACCCACTGATTCACCATACCATACCGCTTGAACCAATCGGTCAGCGCGATAAACACCTCCGCACTGGTTGCCGCACAGCATGGCACCAACTCAACGAATCCACTCATATCGTCATTTAGCACCAGGACATAGCACAATTCGTTTGAGCTTTCAGGCATACTCAAGTAGTCGAAGTGGATCACTTCGTTCGGCTTCGTCGCATGCACTGCCTCATCGAACGGCCTGGGCACCTTTGTACCATCCACCCGCATGCAGTGCAGACAGCCGTCGACGAAATTTCGCACAGACTCGTCCATCCCCTCCCAAGTGAACACATCGCTCAAATGCTTGAGAGTAGCTGCAACGCCGCGATGGCCAGCAGCACCCGCATGAGCAACTATGCACAATCGTGTTTGCAGATTGGTTGATCCGGGAGGCACCCAAATTCGGCCGCACTCGTCGCGATAAATCTCGTCCGCTGAATCCTAGCGCACACCCGCACGCGGTGCGTTTTCTGCGTTCTCCTCCACCAGAACATCTCCACCGAAATGCTCCTTTACCGACTTCCGGACCTCAGATTGAGTTGGCCATACGAAGTCAGTCTCCTGGAGTGGTGATATCGCAAAGTGTTCGTCTACACCAATGACGGCAACGCGAATTGAACGAGCCTCACGTGTAGCTGCATCAGACGCTCCCCACCGTGACAGCAAATCGGCCCACGCGTTGTCTTCACCTGAAATGTGCTCGATCGCGTAGTGGAACATGGATAACGCGATGGCCCACCGTTGCAAACGATCGGCTTGATAACGCGCGATGCCACTGTCGAAAACTTCAGGATTGAAAATGTACAACAAGTTCCTGTGGTCCGTGAAAATTGTGAACCCTTCAGGTCTCAACAGCAAGTATTCGAGCCGTTTACACGACTCGATAATCGCGTAAGCCCTCTTTTTCCACGGTCGGCCATCGTGACGACGCACCAACGAACTTGCCGCTCAAGAATGCGAGTGGAGCGTGGCGCTGCTCTTCCAGCGGCTTGTCCGCGTCTTCACTCGGAATCTGAGTCACGACAGAGCCCCAATATTCTGCACTTGCATCCGAATACAGGCAGATCAGACTGGTAGCTTTGGGATGCGCCAATGGCACCATTGCTACCAGCGCACGTTTCAGCGCAGTCACTGCGTCGACATGAACCGCGCTCCATCCAACCGTATTCAGCAAAACGCGAGCCAGGATATTTTTCTTTCGACTCTGCACAGTAGTAGCTGCCACGTCCAACAGCTCGTACAGCTTTCCGGTTAAGTCGCATAGCCTGGTATACTACTGCGCATCCAGTTGATTGCGCAGAGTAGTTGCTGCAGGTCAGCAGCAGTCTTGGGCATAGGCATTTCAACCAGACCTGCTGCCCGCTCAGGGCAGTGCGATATACCACCGCCACTGATAATTCGACCGCACCACTTCACCTTTCGCGTGAAGAAACGACACTTCTTCGGATGTAGTTTCAACCCGAACTCAACACAACGTGTGAGCACCTTCTCCAAGAGGCACAGCAGGCCTTCAACTGAGTCTTCATACCCGAGAATGTTATCAAGCCAAGCCAGTACACCATGGTACAAGAGATCACCAAAACCTTGCTCGACGGCGCCTTGGCAGTGCGCCACTGAGTCCGTTGCACCCGTTGGCACCCGTGTCGGTGTATACATCCCTTATGCGTCATAATAGTGAACATCTCTTGGCATGCTAGCGCCAGCAGCAACTGCCAGTACCCACGAAACCAATCCAGGACGAAATAATACTCGGAACCCTCAAGAGAGCTCAAAGCCACCTCGATATTTGGCATGGGCCACGTCATGGGATCTGTACACTTGTTGACGCCCTTGTCGTCCACAACCATGCGGAACTCGCCAGTCTTCTTGGGTACAACCAGAGCGGGTGATGCCCAACGGCTGCGATGGTTTTCATAGAGCAGTCCAGCTTTGACGAGCTCTTCCACGTGACGCTCTAGAAACTCTCGGTGCAGAGGCGGATAGCGCCTCGCTCGACACTTAACAGGTTGCGTACCGGGTTTTAAACGCACTTGCATCGGTGGCACCTTCAGAGGGGGATCGCCACCAAATTCCAGCCTGAACACGTCCTCGTGTTGGAAAACGATACGGCGCAGCTCTTTTGCCGCCGTCGGCGACCGTATGCATCTTCGATTCCTGCTTGAAGCGCCTTACGCACTTCCTCCGAGGCCTTGGGTCCTTCACGAGACAGTATCGGGGTAGCCGTGCGGAAATCCGCGTCCTCAGCAGCCCCCATATCATCGCCATGCAGGCCGGGGTCCAATCGGACTAGCTCACGAAGCTGTTGCATCCGAACCAGCTCAGGCTTGCCTTCGCGCTGCAGACCATCACGCCTGTTCTGGCTGAAAATCCCTCGGTAGATGTAGCTGATGCGCCCACATCCTGATCCGCTGAGGCTAAATCCCATTCGGGTTTCGTCCGCAATGCCTTCACGAGGAAACCATCGGTCGTGTAGCCCAGCTTCTGCATCACTGGCCGTCCGATGGCAAGTGATTTTGTCTCATCTTCTTCGAACACCCAACACTGCAAATTTCTCAACCGCAGCGGGCCCACAGAAGTTTCCAACAGAACTTCATTAAACAAAGCACGCCGGCTCACAGACAGCGTTCTGTCTCCAAATGGCAACAGTTCTCCAGCTGCTTTCGCCAACTGGACGAACTGCCCTGAGCTCTCCAGCTCGCGGATAACGCCGACACTGACCACGGAATCGTCAGCTCCAGAGTCGACCAGCGCCGCGAGCACCGAGATCGCATCCACTGTGGCGGGCACGCAGCCATCGTCGCTCACATTCACAAGCGGCTTGTTCTCTGTTTCTTCTGCCGGTTGCTTGTCCTCTGGAGTGGTTACCACGCTGATCTTCTTCATCTTCATGGCATTTTCACGGTGTTCACGCTGCTGAGCGCGCCACGATGAAATCAGCTCCTTAGCCTCGCCTTCTGAGGCCATCGGACACTCTTTCACTCGATGATCTCGCGAGTGGCATTTGAGACAAGGATATACTGTTTGATGGGATCCCTTGGCTGGCGCCGGCCCTCCTGCTGATCCTTGCGGTTTCTCTCTCGGCGGCTTTGGCTGTTGCTGCTTCTGCTGACCACGATCATTCCGGGGCCCCTTTGCAGCACCAGCACTAGCGAAGGGCTGGCTCCCAATCTTTTGCTGTTCCTTCGCTTTTGCAGAGCTAGCCGCAGCTTCTCCGGTTTATTCGCCCCATACGATGAAGCCACGTAGCAGCTCGCGTATCCATTTTGAAAAACGAACGACGTCCTTCTTGTACGCCTTGTACTGCTCCTGCGATAACTTTCGCTGCACCACCTGCTTGAAGGCAGATGGCGCCAACGCCGCCACTAGGTAGGACACCAGCTTCTTGGGCTCTTGGGCACGAATCACCACGTCCATGTTGTGCTTTATCAGCACGATCTCCATGTCATCGATTAGTTTTTCCACGCGTGACGCAGCGTCTGGAAATGTTATATCCATCTTCAAAGCCTTCATGTCCCGGTCGACGGCCGTGTAGTCGTCGTCGCTCTCAGGTATGCGGGCTTCGAGGAAATACTTCACCAGCATCTGCTCAGTCACACTCTCAACTGGAACTTCCAGCTCGTAGTAGCAGATCCTTCGCAAAGTGCGCGCCTCGATACAGTGCTTCACCGGCAGCACATACGGCCGATTGAACGCGGTCTCGTACGCGCTCAGCGCGAAGTAGTACGACTGGTAGGCGCGCATGAAGTCCCGTCGCTCTGCCATCGTGCGTCCCTTGTATTGAGGTGCCCTTGGCAGGGCCGGAGCGTTTGCCACGCGGCCTTGCTCGCTGACGTCCGGCATCTCCTCGTCCTCGGGCGAGTGCCCACCCGGGCCAGCTGGATCAGGAGAAGGGGACGGATTGCCACCACCACCACCTGGACCACCGGGCACACCAGGTCCATCAGGTGGGGCACTATCGGCACCTCCATCGCCAGCGGAGGCGTCACCTCTCGCTCCAGCCAGTTCCTGCTCTGGCTGGCTTCGCTCAGGTGGTCTTCCCCGCTGAGGCGAAGGCGAGCGGAATGGGTCTCGTTACCCTTGCGCAGATGTACCCCCGGCGCCAATCTGTGGCGCCCCGCGCAACCTTCGTCTGGCTGCCACAGTGTCGGATCTTCTTGTTGGCGACCGCGACCGAAACGGTCCATGTCCCAGTCGTGACTGCGCCTTGACTGACGCACGCGGCGCGCGCGCCGAGCGGGGAGATTCCGTCTCCCTCGCTGATGTCGATCCTTGGATCTCCTCCTCCATGCCTTGATCTTCCGCCGCGGTTGGCGCGCGCGGTGATCGCCTTGGACTTGAGGTGTCCATGTAAGAACAGCTGTAGTCGAACACGCTGAACTAAAGTTAACTTTGATCTGACTTCGCTCTCACAGCGGAAGTTGCTTGCGCAGCAGCTTGCCAGTTTCTAACTGTCTTTGTTTCTCTTATGCTTTTTACTTTTCTAGAGCTGCTCTGCTAGCAGGCTCTTGGTCCTTTGCTTCCATGGATAGCTACAGGCTATCCTTCTACGGCCGGCACCCTGGGTACACACCCATTGAGTCGCCGACGCACTTGGGTTGCAGATCCACTCCGACACTCTGCCCGCACGCAGTTGCAGCACGGCGGCAGAACAGACGTCTTCCTCCCGTCTCATGGTTTCAGCAACGTTCACAAAATGGCGAAGGTGGCAGAAAGCGACTATATGTAGTGTCTTGCGACCCTAGCTTGCTTGCTTGCTTGAGAATCCGAGTGCTTAGAGGTAAAATGAATTCTGGCATTCAATGCTGTCGCTGCGGCTTGCTGGCCGCAGTGGTCTCTGTGAGTTTCGCTTTTTCTGTATGCCTCCTACTATGCAGAATACAAAGGTTGAGTGTCTTCAACCTACGTCCGAGCTCGAACGTTACCTGCTTGTCGCGTGCGGCGTTGCTGGCGTAGTCTGCGATGCGTCTGCTGGCTCTTGTACATCTCATGGACTCGCTACACTATATACATTTCGGCGACTTGTTGAGCAATAAAAAAGAGCAGACCGAGCGCATGCGGAACGGCGAATCCAAGACACAGGGATCCAGAAATATTAATTGAAGAAAAATAATTGTCAATAAATAAATTGAAATAATTGATTGATAGGGAAGCCAATACCTGGCCAATCCCACATACAAACTTTCATACAAACAGAATTGACGCTGCTGATGGAGTGTAACTCGCCCTGCACGACGGGTACACGAACAGCATGTTGCACTTGAAGGCATCCCAGCCTACATGGAGACTGTAACACCGAGTTTAGCGTAAGCTATCCACGCAGGCTAGAGATGTTCGTAAGGGTCATTATGGCCTTCAGCATTACCTCGAACGCATACCATTGACTCAACTGGATCCTGATGAAGCACCTGCCGCTCGGGTTTTGCACGAAGAAGCAGTGATTGTACTCAACGTTAGCGTAAACACACTGTGTAAGCATATGTGCGCACTCGAAGACGTGGGCTGTGGAGCTATCCGCGAGGAGTTGACCCACAAAAAGCTGTGGCTGCTGTTCGACACGTCGATTGAGGCAGCGCTGCACTATGGCTTGAAAATCGATGTTGTTCACGCCCGAGATGGCTATTCTGTAGCGGACAAGTATTTGCTCGGCTTTACTCCCTTTGAGGACGAGAAATGTTTGACGGTCAACGCCTGAAGCAGCGGTCGATCTTTCTCTCGTATTGAAATTCAATACACCAATACATCCAATAATTGATTGATCTCCATTACCAGGTTCAATTCAATATCAATTATATTTTCAGGATCCCTGCCAAGACACCGTTGTTCCTCATTCACTACACTATCTCGAAGTCGAGGGCGCGGTCGAAAGCTAAATGGATGTGCTTTCATTATCCAGATTCGGGCACAGGAAAGCACACGGATCGAAAGAATAGAATTGTGGGGTTTCCTGATGCGACGGAGCTTGGGAGATAGCCTATCTCAGATAGGTAGTTTTGAGCGTGAACCTGCTGTGCTAAAGAAACCAACCATTCCACTATTGGAAGAGACCCCGACGAAGACGGAAAATTCAAGCCGGCGCAGCAACGGAATGAATTTCGCGAAGAGCGTCGAGCCCGGTCCAGTGAAGGGGATAGAGCGTTGTCGAGCCCCCATGAAGGCCCACAGGGCGTACATCGCCGTGTTTGCGGTACTAACAGTAGCAGCAGTGGTCGCCATTTCCATTGTCCTGACACAGCACTCAGCCGAAGTTATTTACACTCAAGGCAATAGCACGACGGTGAGTACTCAGTCTCAGTCAAGCCTCTCGTCCGAACCGGAGTCAAAACCGTTGTTCCTGCTCACGGGGGACTCGATCACGGCTCAAGCTATCGACCCAGCAAATGGGGGCTGGGTCACTCTGCTGCTGAACAAGTTCTCGCGCGCAGTTAATATCATCCCTTGCGGGCTTTCAGGCTACAACTCGAGGTACGATCCGTCGTTTCTGTGCTTGCTTTGGACTGTGTCGAACTACGAGCGCATCATTCACTTGCTTTATGCACTACCAATAGGTGGTTTTTGAAGTACGCGGTGCCAGTCATTGAGGAAGAAATTTCTAGTCGCACGTACACCCCAACGCTGATTACAGTGTGGTTTGGATCCAACGATGCCGCCTTACCATACGGTAGCAAGGCAGTCAAGCATGTCCCGGTCGAGACCTACGCTGATAACTTGGTTCAGATTGTTCGCCGCTTTCAAGCAATTGCACCCACTGCAGACATTCTTCTGGTCACGCCACCACACGTCGACGATGACGTCCGACTACAGCATGCCGCTGAGTTGAGCGGGCCCCACAAAGGATTGCTGGATCGGTCCAACAGCATGGCAGGGAAATACGCGCGCGTGTGCGTCGAGACGGGTGACCGCATTGGCATCCCAGTCCTGGACCTGTACACGTATTTCAACGCCATGCCAGCGACGACGCGGAACGCACTGCTTTCAGACGGCTTACACTTCAATGCGAAAGGCCATAAGATTGTGAGTGAGCAGCTCCGAAAGACACTGGAGCGTGAGTTCCCGGGTGTGGCCAAGACTCTCAACTCCTTGAGAATTCCACCATCCGGCAAGTGGGAAGCAGAAGACCCCTGGGTAGCGGATTCGGCGAACGGAACTAGAGCGTAGAGGGTACTTTCATCACCAATAAGCGCGCAATACCACCACAGTTGCCTACTCGAGTCCACTCGAATTTCAAGGGGTTGGTACTAGTGTCTTCTTCAGTGAGTATAACTGAAATGCATTGTTATGGCTATCCTTTCCTTTTCGTGAATCCAGTGGCCTCGACCACAAACTGTGCCGGTTCCTCTATCGACTGGCGGGAACCCACGTTTTGCTGCTTGGAACTGCCCAGGATTCAAGGGCGCTAGCCACTCGAGAACTCGCGGCGAATCTTATCTTGGAGGTGCTCCTCGACTAGTCCGCTGCCCATTATTCAAAACATATTTCAAAAGGCAGACCGTTTGCCGACTCGGGCATCGCGTTGAAATATTGAAAAAATTCCTGCAGATTCAGCACTGAGACACCAATCGCCGTTGCTGTCTCAACGTACGCGCGGGCATAGCGATCCGCTGCAGCGTTGATACGATCCTGCGCACCTTTTCATTCGTCGCCAGCGTACTTGCTTCTTGCATCGTCGTCGCTGTCAAGGTGGTGTGATGAGCAGGATGTTGACAGAAGAAGAAATAAGTCGATTAACTACCGTATCTGAAGCAGGATGTTGACCATTTTCGGATGCTCCTCACGACGTTCTTCGATTTCTTTGTGTCTAGCGGAACTGGTGCTCGGCGTTGCCAGCACCATGTAGTGCAACATCGTTGTTACCACACAAAAAACGAACCACAGTCGCAAGTGGTTTGTGAGTAGCTGCAGTGCAATATTCGAATAAAATAAAATGTAAGCAAATGCACCTCGTGTTCTCGTACTATTGTGCTGTCTGCGGATCGGGTATAGTGGAGTGGCCAGTACTTGCTCGGTAAGAGAGCCACAGAAGAACAGCAACACCGCACGTCCGGCGCGAGAGGTGGGCTCAGGTGATCCCCACGAGGCGAGTTTATGACTAGACAATGGATGCAGAGGCCCTCAAAAGTGGTTGAGCAATGAAATGTATAATGCACCGAAACTCTTACTGGCCACGAGGCTTTGGCTTCATGAACTCGGGTCCGTATTCCTCCAACAGGAAGTAATCGGGGTCGTGCACGGTGTTGTAAGACAACCCGTTGATGCCGACTTGAGAGAATGGATCCACGCGGTAACTTGGTAGAGTGCGGTTATGGATACCTTCCATCGAGTACGCAGATTCATCCTTCGCCCTTTTCATGGCGTAGAGATCCAAGTAGGGCACGGCAAATTCGTCGTTCCGACGATCGGTGTCATACAGGTTACTGGCTAAGGGATGCGTTGGAGCTACGCAAACCCGCCAGATGTCCAGGAAAAAGAGGTGGTATCCTTTCTTGGACAGTGCGACGTCAAGTTCGTTTCCGGTGGCAATTTCTCCGCTGTAGGCAAGGTCCGAGTCCTCCGTGAATGGAATCATTGACCCATTGCGAACTGCTCCTAGCAGTGACCCAAACGCCAGGATGGGTGAATATCCTTGAGCTTGCAACTCCTCGTAGACGTCAACGAGCAGCAAATGCAAAGTGCTGGCGTAGCATCGGGTGGTGGGCGACTGACGCAGCAGCAAGTCCATGCGGTCTGCCCCAGAGCAGAATTCCGAGTCTCTCCGGCCGGAAATTGGTAAACAGTATCGGTACTTCCGTTTTTCTCTGTCTGTGTCGTCGCAAAGAGCTGCATGCTCGCCTCCAAAGGACGGCGCAGGAAACGCGTTGATGGTCTTCATCATGGCATTGAATCGGTTGTTGGAGTGGTACTCCATGCTGCTGGTGTCGAGTACCGGCGGGGAGCACTTTTGAGCAGCGTTGATCGCGCGGGGCAGCATACGCATCTCCATAATGAGAAAGCTGCAAATCAGCAGCGCCAGTCCGACAAGCACAACGGCTTGGCATGCACAGCGTCGGCTTGAGCTTGGGATGAACTTCGAGCTTTTCACGACCGTCGGCTTGTTAGGCGAGTTCGTGGGGAGCAGCAGGCCTTGATCGTCGGGGACAGCGGTGCACGGTTCTTCTCCAAGGACGAGTGTGACTTCGCACTCGCCGGTCGACGTGGAGACAAAGGCTGGAACAACCGCAACTCGTGATCGCTGCATTTCGGTATTCTGTCGAGTGCGGGCAAGTTGGCAGACGCAACGTTTCCGCAAGTTGTTTCAGAAGAAATAACGGTTGCATTGTTGGTTTCAGGTGCGAGCATCGCTCCTTTTGCTTCCGCATTTCTTCATTAAAGCCCATCTACAGCTCGGTGAGCACATTTTCGAGCCAAGAAGTAGGCTGCCGTGTACTATTCGAATGAAATAGCATGTACGAACTATGATGTCGGCAGATCGGGAATAGTGATTTTGCAAAAGCGTGATCCAGCCCAAAGTCGTTTGGTCAGTACCTAGCTCGGTAAGAGAGTCACCCAGGAACAGCAATATCGTACGTCTGGGGAGTTCTATTGGCTCGTGCGGTCTGCCCAACTTCAGCGTTGGTGCATTCTGACTTTGCTTCAGCACACACCCGACGTAGGATGCAGTTGACAAGATGGTGCCCATGACAATGAGTTGAGTAGTTGTTGTAGTTGTGGCCATGGCCCGAAAGCTGCCAGGTCGTTTTTCAAGTACGCAATGCCAGACGTTGAACGTGAGATTCGATTGTACACCCCAACAATCGTCACGATTTACGATGCTGCACTAGCAACGCGGAGCACCACGTTCGCTAGACGTGTACGTAAAGAACTTGAAGAACATCGTGAGGATCTTCCGAAAACAGTCACCAGACGTTAACATCCTGCTCATCACACCGTTCGTTGATGACGATGCAAGAACGCAAGTACGTCGAAGATCGGTATGACGAGCGGAACGGTGCGCTGGATCGCACCAACGCTGCAGCAGGTCATTATGTCCGCGCTTGTGTTGAGACAGCAATGGCGATTGGTGTCCCAGTGCTGAATTTGCTCGAGTATAAGAATGTAAAGTATGTTTGGATTGAGTTACTTGTCTGTAGAAACTCTGGATCTAAAATCCAGAGACCACTAGCCCCTGTTCACAATACAAAGCATATCCAGAAAATCTTGTTATTTGTGCCGAACACTTAGGCACGTTTTCCATAGATCCCTGATATTACAGCTAGAACTTCTCGTGTTCGGCAGTTCGATGCTTCATCGAGCTGATCTTCTCCAGCCGCACAAACCTCGCCAATATGGCTGATCCTTTCTTCTCTTGAGCTGCGAGGAAGCTAGAAATTCGTTGCGCCAATAACTGCGACGGGTACTCGATCAAGTAATACGATGTCGTTGCCAAAGCAATAGTGAGGAACAACCGAGCACACAAGCGATTGAAGAAGTTGGCCTGGTGACTGACCGGGGGAAACTTGACAACGAACGTGTGCAGCAGGTAGACCGAGAAGCTGATTTTCCCCCAGAAGCGAAAGACGTTCCACTCTAACGTGGTGGACACGCAGGACGGATGGATGATCTCGATCAGCATGATCGACGCCATGTGGACGCCGATGAAAGGAAATCCGTCAGGGGGAGGTGCAGGATTTGCAATGACCCAGTCAAAGAGCAACCCGCGGAAGCACACGCTCAGCATCAGCGCGATAATCAAGCCCTCAACTACTCGTAAGAGCACGGTATGCCACACGTGGAACACGAATCCCGTCTTCTTTATCCATTGGTCAAGCTTCACGAACACCACGGCCGCCAGTGACCCCAGTATGAACGTTTGGAGGTGTGGCATGAGAGGCGTGTGGCCGTGCCGATCCTTGGTCCAGCCTTCATGCACGATCCACATGAACAGAAGAACCGCCGCAACCCACCAGAATCGGCGCAAGCGCATCATCGCTAACACGAACACGGGGATGATGAAGTAGTACGCGATCTCCAGCGGCAGCGTCCAGAACACGTGGTAGCGCTGCTCGAACTCGAAAGTAAGCATCTTGAACAGGTCGACCTCCCCTCTCTTCGCCACAACAAAGTAGCGACTCTGATTCTCGAAGTCCAGTTGCGAAAGAACGAAGGCCGTCACAGCGAAGAGCGGATAGACGCGGAAGAACCTCTTCTGGAAGTAGTCGGCCAATGCGAACACCCACGCCTGGGCTCCAGCTCCATGCTCTAGCAACTTCATGCTCTTCTTCATGAAAAGCCACGTCAGCAGGAACGACGACAGGATGAAGAACGCGTCCACTGCGACCGACCCGAGATGGAGCGACAGGTCGAACCCTCCCGAGTGCTGGACAACGACCATCATGGCTGCGACGCCGCGAACGCCGTCAAGAAACAGCACTTTAGTTGGTGGTGATGTTGGTTTGGCCACAGGCTGGTGTTCATGTAACGATTTCGGATCCTTCCGCCCGTCGAATATCTGGTCCTCCTCCGAATCTGAGAACGAAGCCTGGGTCTCTTCGTCCGAAAGCTTGACTATGTTTAACTGGGGCATTCCGGCCTGGACCAACTGTGCGCTTGTGTCTTGCTGGTGTCTTGCCCGGGTGTTGTTTCAGCGTCTTCCGCCACGAGAAAGAGGTGAAGTGACTCACTTTCAAGTGGGGCAAAGGGGCTTCTGCCAACAGTCATGCGTTTCACAACTGTAGCGGTTGTGAAACTCATCTCAATTGCAGAACGAGGTACTCAACATTGCTCAAGTACAATGAGAGCAACTTGCTCTCGTTGCAGTTTTCAAACTAGCAAACCTTGCGAGATTCGACTCAATCAATACATGTAGAATAGCGAACGTTCAAGGCGTAAAAGGATCACATTGTGCACTGAAGACAATCGCGTGCTGGCACGCGAACTTGGTATCCAAGTCGCCCCAACTCAACTCTTTCCAACCAGGTTGACGCCTAAACTTGATACATGTACACTTTAATGGACTCTCGACTCCTCACAACGTTAAAGTCACAAGCGTTTGCACCAGCACAAGATACCTTTCAAACCATCGAACTAACACATCCAATGGACCAATTTGCCTGCTCTCTTCGCTTCGCGCGCTGATCTAACCAGCTCACCCCCATCGGCACGAGCATCAACAAAGCGGAGCATACTCAATAGAGGGTATCCATGGTCGCACTCTCCCTTGCTCACGAAAGCACCGAACCGACTCGCGCTGCTAGCTTCAAGCGCCGCAGGGACAGCTGACGAAAGATGCTGCTGTCGACGATGGGTCCGCACATTGACGTCGAGGCAAGAAGCAAGTACGCTGAAGATGGGCATGGCGAGCAGAAAGGTGCGCTAGACCGCAGAAAGGTGCGCTAGACCGCACCAACGCTGCCGCAGGTCGCTATACCCGTGCTTGTGGAGACAGCAGCGGCGATTGGTGTCCCAGTCCTCAATCTGACCAAGTAGTTCAACGCGATGCCCGAAGGTCTGAGTTTATACAGAAAGGGCAACAAGCTAGTCGACGAGATTAGCTTCAAGACGCGATTCGAAGCGAGTTTCCTAGAAAGTCTGACGTCCGCCGACCCTGGCAGTCCCAGTGGGCGCTAAGTGTTAACGTAATGTGCTATGTGATGCCAGTTGATAGAGGAAGAGGCATTCTGCATTCAAGAAATGAAAGAGCTTGAGGTATACTAACGACAAAGGACTACATGCTGGGGCTCCCTCAGTCTCTATGGATTACCCCATACGTGTCGGCAAGAACGGTCTCGCACAAATCCGAAGCACAAAACTAACTTTCTGCAGCTCGAAAGGCTATGAACTACGATGGCAGATCGGGTACAGTGGAATGGTGAAAGCGCGATTGCAGATTCTGGGCAAGCGAGTCACCCAGCCCGTGGCAATTAAATAGGCTACCGGTTGCATTCTGAAACCAATGCGCATTCGAGATAACGGTCCCTTGGGTGTTTCCACTAACGCATTTGCCAACTCACCCACCGTCAATATAATCGAAATGCAGCGAGCACACGTTGTGGTTGTTCCAGCCCTTGTCTCCACGTCGACCGACGAGTGCGAAGTCACACTCGTCCTCGGAGAAGAATTGTGCACCGCTGCCCCCGACGATCAAGGCCTACTGCTCCCCACGAACTCGCCTAACAAGCCGACGGTCGTGAAAAGCTCGAAGTTCATCCCAAGCTCAAGCCGACGCTGCGCATGTCAAGCCGTTGTGCTTGTCGGACTGGCGCTGCTGATTGGCAGTTTACTCGTTATGGAGATGCGTATGCTGCCCCACGCGATCAACGCTCCTCAAAAGTGCTCCCCGCCGATACTCGACACCAGCAACATGGAGTACCACTCCAACAACCGATTCAATGCCATGATGAAGACCATCAACGCGTTTCCTGCGCCGTCCTTTGGAGGCGAGCATGCAGCTCTTTGCGACGACACAGACAGAGAAAAACGGAAGTACCGATACTGTTTACCAATTTCCGGCCGGAAAGACTCGGAATTCTGCTCTGGGGCAGACCGCATGGACTTGCTGCTGCGTCAGTCGCCCACCACCCGATGCTTCGCCAGCACGTTGCATTTGCTGCTCGTTGACGTCTACGAGGAGTTGCAAGCTCAAGGATATTCACCCATCCTGGCGTTTGGGTCCCTGCTAGGAGCAGTTCGCAATGGGTCAATGATTCCATTCACGGAGGACTCGGACCTTGCCTACAGCGGAGAAATTGCCACCGGAAACGAACTTGACGTCGCACTGTCCAAGAAAGGATACCACCTCTTTTTCCTGGACATCTGGCGGGTTTGTGTAGCTCCAACGCACCCCTTAGCCAGTAACCTGTACGATCCTGATGGTCGCAACGACAACTACGCAGTTCCCTATTTGGATCTCTACGCCAGGAAAAAGGTGAACAAAGGATCTGCGTACTCAATGGAAGGTATCCATGGTCGCACTCTACCAAGCTACCGCGTGGATCCATTCTCTCAAGTCGGCATCAACGGGATGTCTTTCAACACCGTGCACGACCCTGATTACTTCCTGTTGGAGGAATACGGACCCGAGTTCATGAAGCCTAAGGCTCGTATCCAGTAAGCGTGTGTTTGCAACATCAAGCTGTGCATTTTCCTCGTTTGTGGTGGCTGGCCATGAAATACTTGAGCTGGATGCAGAGTGCAGGAACACTTTAAGCCCACTACCAACATGCTTCATTATAAGTTCAAAGTGTTCTTCTCATTCCGGTCTTCTTTGTTTCGTACTTCGAAATACCAGAGCAAGTAGATCGTTCTGTCCTCTAAGCCAAGACCGTGCAAAAGATCAAGAGCTTGCTCACGAAAGCACCGAACCGACTCGCGCTGCTAGCTTCAAGCGCCGCAGGACAGCTGACGAAAGATGCTGCTGCCGACGATGGGTCCGACATTGACGTCGAGGCAAGAAGCAAGTACGCTGAAGATGGGCATGGCGAGCAGAAAGGTGCGCTAGACCGCACCAACGCTGCCGCAGGTCGCTATACCCGTGCTTGTGTGGAGACAGCAGTGGCGATTGGTGTCCCAGTCCTCATTCTGACCAAGTAGTTCAACGCGATGCCCGAAGGTCTGAATTTATGCAGAAAGGGCAACAAGCTAGTCGACGAGAGTAGCTTCAAGACGCGATTTGAAGCGAGTTTTCTAGAATATCTAATGCCCGCCGACCCTGGCAGTCCTAGCAGCCAAAACGTGGGCGTTCGGGGGATCCGTGGACGCTACGTGTAACGGAATATATATGCTGTATGATGCCAGTTGATAGAGGAAGAGGCACCCTGCATTCGAGAAACTGAAAGAGTTTGAGGTATACTAACGATAGAAGACTACATGCTGGGGTTCATTATGTGTGATCCTCAAATTGGATACCCAAGCAAAACAAACCTCACACCCGCGCTTGTGTGAGAGTGCGTGAGAGTGCACGGTGACGATGACATAAAACAATCAGCTGATCGAAAGCTCACTTCATATCAGCATTATTGTAGATGCGATAAACGCGCGAGAAAATCCCAATATGCCTGGCAGTTTGTGGTTTTGCTAGTCACTACTTCCTCCGGTACTGAACGAATGCAGCATCGGTTTGAACGGGTGAACTGAAAGAATGAACTTTCAGGCTACAACTCGAGGTGCGACCCGTCATTCATGTGCTTGCTTTGTTCCATGTCGAACTGAAAGTGCATCATTCACTAGCGTTTGCACTACAGTATCCGGATTTACCAGGTGGTTTTTGAAGTATACGATGTCGGACCCATCGTCGGCAGCAGCATCTTTCGTCAGCTGTCCTGCGGCGCTTGAAGCTAGCAGCGCGAGTCGGTTCGGTGCTTTCGTGAGCAAGCTCTTGATCTTTTGCACGGTCTTGGCTTAGAGGACAGAACGATCTACTTGCTCTGGTATTTCGAAGTACGAAACAAAGAAGACCGGAATGAGAAGAACACTTTGAACTTATAATGAAGCATGTTGGTAGTGGGCTTAAAGTGTTCCTGCACTCTGCATCCAGCTCAAGTATTTCATGGCCAGCCACCACAAACGAGGAAAATGCACAGCTTGATGTTGCAAACACACGCTTACTGGATACGAGCCTTAGGCTTCATGAACTCGGGTCCGTATTCCTCCAACAGGAAGTAATCAGGGTCGTGCACGGTGTTGAAAGACATCCCGTTGATGCCGACTTGAGAGAATGGATCCACGCGGTAGCTTGGTAGAGTGCGACCATGGATACCTTCCATTGAGTACGCAGATCCTTTGTTCACCTTTTTCCTGGCGTAGAGATCCAAATAGGGAACTGCGTAGTTGTCGTTGCGACCATCAGGATCGTACAGGTTACTGGCTAAGGGGTGCGTTGGAGCTACACAAACCCGCCAGATGTCCAGGAAAAAGAGGTGGTATCCTTTCTTGGACAGTGCGACGTCAAGTTCGTTTCCGGTGGCAATTTCTCCGCTGTAGGCAAGGTCCGAGTCCTCCGTGAATGGAATCATTGACCCATTGCGAACTGCTCCTAGCAGGGACCCAAACGCCAGGATGGGTGAATATCCTTGAGCTTGCAACTCCTCGTAGACGTCAACGAGCAGCAAATGCAACGTGCTGGCGAAGCATCGGGTGGTGGGCGACTGACGCAGCAGCAAGTCCATGCGGTCTGCCCCAGAGCAGAATTCCGAGTCTTTCCGGCCGGAAATTGGTAAACAGTATCGGTACTTCCGTTTTTCTCTGTCTGTGTCGTCGCAAAGAGCTGCATGCTCGCCTCCAAAGGACGGCGCAGGAAACGCGTTGATGGTCTTCATCATGGCATTGAATCGGTTGTTGGAGTGGTACTCCATGTTGCTGGTGTCGAGTATCGGCGGGGAGCACTTTTGAGGAGCGTTGATCGCGTGGGGCAGCATACGCATCTCCATAACGAGTAAACTGCCAATCAGCAGCGCCAGTCCGACAAGCACAACGGCTTGACATGCGCAGCGTCGGCTTGAGCTTGGGATGAACTTCGAGCTTTTCACGACCGTCGGCTTGTTAGGCGAGTTCGTGGGGAGCAGTAGGCCTTGATCGTCGGGGGCAGCGGTGCACAATTCTTCTCCGAGGACGAGTGTGACTTCGCACTCGTCGGTCGACGTGGAGACAAGGACTGGAACAACCACAACGTGTGCTCGCTGCATTTCGATTATATTGACAGTGGGTGAGTTGGCAAATGCGTTAGTGGAAACACCCAAGGGACCGTTATCTCGAATGCGCATTGGTTTCAGAATGCAACCGGTAGCCTATTTAATTGCCACGGGCTGGGTGACTCGCTTGCCCAGAATCTGCAATCGCGCTTTCACCATTCCACTGTACCCGATCTGCCATCGTAGTTCATAGCCTTTCGAGCTGCAGAAAGTTAGTTTTGTGCTTCGGATTTGTGCGAGACCGTTCTTGCCGACACGTATGGGGTAATCCATAGAGACTGAGGGAGCCCCAGCATGTAGTCCTTTGTCGTTAGTATACCTCAAGCTCTTTCATTTCTTGAATGCAGAATGCCTCTTCCTCTATCAACTGGCATCATATAGCACATTACGTTAACACTTAGCGCCCACGGATCCTCCTGAGCGCCCACATTTTGGCTGCTGGCACTGCCAGAGTTGTCAGCCATTCTACTGGCACGCGGTGGGTGGTTACACCTTCCTGAGCCTTGTGGTAGTGGTTACGGTCACGAAATGGGGACGAATAGAGCACTTCAACTTCGGCCTCGTTCCCGTCAAGCAACCCTGGGCTACCGACAAGGCCGTACGAACAGCGGCTCAATTCTCCTATTTCCTTCGGCTTCTGAAACGCGCTGTGGGGTTTGTGTTACCTTTGTATGCAGGGCCTGAGCTGTCGGGATCCATCTTGCAAAATGCCTGTCTGGTCGGACCGGGCCTGTGGCAACATGAGCAACATCACAGCGCTTCGTATCATCGCTCTAGTCGCGGCCATGGTGCTCTGCATGGTAGTTCAAGGTCTCGACACAGCGTCCTTCTCGTCGTCCTCATGCTCCGACTTCCAATTGCAGGAGCTAAAGACGCTGGTGGCGGACATTCGACTGTCACTCGAGTGGGACGAGTGGGACACGCACGCCAGCAACGAATCGCCAAGTGTTCTGGCCTCGTGCAGGGGGGCATTGTCGTTCGACCTGTCAACAGTCAATGGCGAAAACGAAGCTAATTGCGCCAGTCACTGCATCGCCTGGATCGAGTCCGTCGTGGACACACCCACGTGTGGAGACCGAGAGATGATTATGTACCAGCGACGCATGGCCACACATCTAACGCACTGCAGCAGCGACCGCAAAGCGAGACTACTGGAGGCGGAGAGACTCAAGCGAAACAGTAGGCTGCGCGGACTGGCGGCAGGGGTGACCGAGGAGCGCACGCTCGGCAGTAAGGGCCCCCTTGACACACTGCTAGTCATCTTTGACACCGCGCTTTGAAACAAATGTATTTATCGCCTTGGGACTCAAGTTCTTCCTGCACTCATTGATTTCGCGAATACTTGTTTACTCCTGCCGCACTGCATTGCATGGGCTGATAATTCGGTGTGCGAGGCAAGCTTTGGAGGATTGAAGTGGTAGAGCAGTTGTAGAGCAGTTACGACGTGCGATTGCAATGCAACCGCGCAGGCAGGACAACAGCGCTTCCATCCGAATGGACGAATTCGTGGTAGTGTAGAACCACTCAAACTTAAACTGGTAGGACTTGGAGACCCTGCCACTTCTGTTGAAGCAGCGCCAGTAGCAGCAGCCTGTGCGAACTTCCTCATGAACACCTCGAGTTCGTTGGACTTGGTAGTTGGGGAAGTATTTTTCTATTATTTAGCTTCCTCATCCAGTGCATGTGCCCTAGCCAATTGTCACTCCAACCAAGTGTCAAAACTCCAATGCCGCATCGGGGCACCGTCAACTATTTCATCAGGACGTGGAGGCCTATTCCTCTACTCCTGCCATTAGATATTCAGGCATTGTTTGATCGCTTTCACAATCATCTCTTGCGTCTCGTATACGCTCACTGTATTGTGTAGGCGCGAAGGTTACCGTCTTCTCTTGAGCGGATACAGCGCTCTGCGAAGAAGCGATTCACGTTGTCGATGAGATCCGAGCTGAAAGAGAGACATCATGTGCGCGACCTGGAGAATCCGAGCAAAGCGGAGAGACTCAGCGAGGGAGTACCTCGTCACAATGCATGTAAGGTGACGTAAAGTGCAGAATCTTAAGTGAAAATGCTTGCTTATGCCATGTCAGTTATACACTTTTTCTCTGTAAAAACCTTGGTTGACGTCGAGCAAAACCCCCTCGCTTCGAGTTGTGCGAGTTTCCGTGAAAGTCTCCATACCACCAGCTGCAGCGGATACTCCATCAGATAGTACGACGTCGACGCGACCAAGAGCAGCAGCATTACCTGCATGAAGAACCTATCGTAGTAGTTGGTCTTGCTCTTGATCGTCTCGGAGTAGATAACAAAGGGATGGAGCAAGTAGAGCGAGAAGCTGATCTTGCCCCAGTATCGCAGCACGTTCCACTCGAGTGTCTTGGACACCGACGACGGTAGCAGCATCTCAATCACGATGACATAAGCCAGCAAAGCACCGATGAACGGGTCACCTGGAGGAACTGGAACAAAGTTCTCGTGGATCCATTTGTACATCAGCGTGCGGAAACACTCGCTGACGAGCATCGCGAGCATGAAATATTCCACAACTCGGATTGCCACCAAGTGCTGCTTGCGGAACTCCAATCTCGTGTCCTTCCGCCACGCATCGGCCTTGACGAAGACGACGGCAGCTACGGAGCCTTGCAGGAAGGTCGAGATGTGCGGGCGCAGCAGAAGGTGGTGGAAGCGGTACGTGTACAGGCCGTCGTGCACGATCCAGACTTGCGCGGTGAGAACTCCCACCCACCAGAAGCGACGCAGTCGAAGCACAGCGAGCACGAACACGGGGATGCAAAAGTAGTAGGCGATCTCTAGCGGCAGCGTCCAAAGCATCAGATAGCGGTGCTCAGGGTCGAACGTGAGCACCTTGAAGAGATCGTACTTGTCGGCCGACTCGACGAGGAAGAAGCGGTTCTGGGCCTCGAATGGCAGCCACCACAGCAGCACGGCCACCAAGGCGAAGAACGGGTACACGCGGAAGAACCTCTTGATGAAGTAGTCGGCCAACGCGAACCCCCACTTGCGATAGCTTGCGCCTTGAGCTGCCAGCTCGATGCTCTTCTTGAAGAACAACATGGTCAACAGGAACGAGGAGAGCACGAAGAACGCGTCCACCGCACTCGCACCGACATTCACGTCGTTCATATACTCCTTCGAGTGCTGCAGCACCACGAGCATCGCTGCAATTCCTCGAATGCCATCAAGGAACAGGATCTTCATCGGAGCTGCGGCAGCTGTAGCGGGGACAAGTACTCTTTTCTTGGTCTCATCAGCTCTATCATCTTGTTGGGTTGGCGGCATGAGGTCTTGGAGCACTACAACCGCTTCGAGACTAGCGCGAACTTCTGCGTCGCCCAGACTTGACCCGGCGTCGCCGCGACCTGCGCGCAACATGGTGTATGTCTTGCTCCCCACCGCTCTCGTTCAACTGTGAGCGCTCGAAGCAAGCGGAGTGAAGCGTTTCATGGCTTAGGAATGGCAGTTAGGAAACCACAGCACGTATTTCTGAGCTTGTGTTTTTTTCTAGAAATTCAGCTTGAATTTTGTTTTAAACTGGAACACCTCGTTAGAACCTCAAGATTAATATGGGAATACCCCCACCCAAGATTAATTCCACAGTACTGCGTAAGCGTAACTGGGTCAACGTTCGCGTAACATGCTTCAGCAGGCTACAGACCGCAGCGGCCAATTTGATGTTGGTGCGGTTCATTTGCATAGCTTATTGAGCGAAGCATGTAGCATGTGTGTTTTCACATTGCTGATCACGTTTAGTCAATTCAGTCATCATGCATCTCCGAAAGGAATTGGTGCGGTCTTATACCAGTTGGATGCTGCAGTTCGTACTTGCAAGCAGTTCTATCTTCTGATACATCTTCAGAAGCATCTATGGGAACGTACATGTTCAAGAGAGAACACAGGAAAGAGAAAAACTCATCACGAAAGTTTGCTTCGAATGGGATTTCGTACATTTTACGACGCTCTAGTTTTAAAAAAATATACATCCGAATCAAATCAAGATTCATGAAAGGCAAGAGCAATATCCTACATGCAACCCCACGACTTCAGCGTAGACGTTTTTTGATCCCGTTTCCAGATACTTCGCAGTACAACTCATTCCGAAAAGCCAGCCCCCCCCCCCCGAACTCGTGACGTGCACCCTGGTGTCGAGTCCACGTCATCTGCTACCAAGCGCCTTCTTACAAGACAAAATACGGCCTATTGTAGTTGCTGTCTTTTGGCCAGTCTGTCGGCGAAATCTTGGAAGAGCGGGTCAAAGAACTGCTTCCACTCGTGGTACGGGATAGCCTTGTCCATGTCGTTCGGGTCTGTTGACCGCACCACGATGTCTTCTCCTCCGCGGAATTCGTGCCACGCGCAGCCGAGGAACTGGCAGATGTTTCGGTAGCCCCCGCGGTGCTTCTTCTTCGGGAAGATCTCCACCACGAGCGTGCCCGGCCGCGTCCAAATGAGGTTGACCATGCCGGCACCGTGCATGCCGATCACGACGTCGCTGTCCACCATCACGCGCATCTGGTCGTGCATGGTCAGGCTTACGAAATCGACCGACTGGAACTCGCACCCGCCGAGCTTGGAGATGTTCTTGTTGTTGCTGTAGTCCTCGCGCATGTGATCCAGCACGTCCGGCTCGTTCTGCCATACGCGTTGCACCGAACGCCCCTCGTAAGGTCTGCGCGAGATGATGGTAACGAGGCATCGCCGGGAGTCTGTCTTTTCGTTGCGCGGTCGGACGCCCAGGCTCTTGAGTGCTAAGTCGCGGAAATCCGAGATCATGGCGTTCGCATAGCACGGCTGCGTATTGTCCAAGTGGTTGATCAGCGTGCCTCCAAACTCGTGCGGAGCAAAAACCACCGATTCGAAGTGGATCACGCGCTTTTGAATCTCCTCGCCATTGATGATAGGTCGTTCAGGGCCCAGCACAGCATGCCGTAGATCGTCGACAGGAGACGGCCATCCGCGGTCGAATGTCACGAGTTGCGTAGTCGTCCTGTTCCATCCGAGGACGTTCATCATGACCCACGCGTTCAAGATCCCCGCAATCTGGAAGAACGGGTTGTGGTCGTCCTTCCGAGACAAAAGAACGGCGCGAGATACTCTCAACACGTCGTCCGGTAGCGTTGAAGGAGGATACTGGCAGACGGTGTCGTTCTCGCCTGGACCGCCGGCAACAATGCCCTTCCAGATACTTGGTGCGCCGTGCGCTGGGTCCTGAGGCTCTTCACAGCTGCAGTAGGTCGCGTTGTGTTTGTATTTGAACCGTGGGTCGTGATTCATACCGTCTTGCGACAACGACTTGATGTCGCGCGCCACGCGTGCGCCTCGCCAATCTACGACGAGGTTGTCAAACCTCGTGGCTTGAAGTCCGGACTCGGGGACTTTGTAGAACGTGTATGGGGAGCTAGTGCCTTGCTCACCAATACAAAAGCGTTGCATAGAGTTCTCTAGACGCTCCAAAAGGCCATAGTCGCGCACGTACAAGCACTGCTCATCTGTCCCCTCTTCAAGCGGCCACTTGTGGGGAGGAGGTAGATGGGGTGGCGGCAAGTCATCTCCGTCTTCATCCCGCACGTAATGGTGAATCAACCCCTCTTCCTGGAAAAACCTCCGGACACTCATGAACTTGTCAAAGCTGGTGGTCATCCTCGTGGACTCGAACCTATCGTTGACGCTCAACACGTTGACGAGCATCACCATGGCGGCGAAGGTGGCGATCGCACCCAAAGCCCACCATTTCTTCCGCTGCTTTAATTCTTGGTGCTTGAGCACATCGTCGGGGCTCGAGACAACCATCCGGGCGCCCGCAGAGTACAATCTTGAATGGTCTCCGGAGTTACGTTCCGGTAGTTAAGTTAGCATGAACGGTCGTAGGTTTCACCAAAGATTCTTCTAGTGATGGAGGTGAAAATTGAGAAGATGAGAAAATTGCGTTGTATTTAGTTTGTCGGTTGTAAAGAAGAAAAGTAGAGTTTTCTTGGTAGTCGAGGGGTTAACCATACTGCTATGCCGAATAAGAGATCAATTTCTTCACCTAGCAATTAACACTATCCACACAAAGAATGGTCCAGAGGAACTGTAAAAACGTGCCTCTTCAGGACAAAAACAGTCGGTCACGATCAATGTCGAACTCGTTGAAGGAATTGGTAATGGCGACAGCATGAACCGGTGATAGTTCGGAGTTTGGAACGTCCGCTGATGTTTCCCTGGAGTAAAAAGCATTGCGTGAACACCTAGTGGCATGGAATGCAATAACGTTTATTTAGTTTATCGGTTTTAGGTGGTGTGGAAGATGACATCGTTAGCAAGGCCCCAGCACTTGAAGCCGAGAAAGTGGGCAATGTAGCACAGACCCTCGGTCTCTATACCATCGTAACCCTCTTTATTCCACTCACTGCCGATGATGTAGTGTGCTGGAAAGACGACGCCTTGACGGTGGACGTCTGCGCGCACGTACAACATCGTGCCGCCCACGGAGTCCAGCGGTACGAACTCGTCCGGCCCGCCGCCCAATTCGTGAAGGTTCTTGGCATTCAGTGGACCGGGTACGAAGCCTTCCTCCTCGCGGTCTGCTGGCCGCACTTTACGCTGCCCCACCCACGCGTTCAGGTCGTAGTCGTAGTTATCGTCGCTTTTCACGTTGTACTTCCGGAGGCAGATGGGCTCAACGATATCTCGGTTGGACCGAACCATCTTGAGCAGGAGGCCGGGCGGGATGACGTTAATGTCTGCGTCAAGCCACACCACGTGTTGGTGCCACGACTCCAGTGTCGTCAGAAGCGCGTAGTTGCGGTATCGAGCGATCATGCGCCGCCGACCGCCCTGAAGCGAGTCCTGGTGCCGGTTGATGCGGTTCAGATTGCTCTGCACAAAGTCATTGCGGAAGATTACCGACAGCCGAGGGTACTCCGTGATGTAACTCCGGAATAACTGCTTTGCCTTGAAGAACTCGTCCATGGACGATGTGAGCAGCGCAACAGAAGTCTTCTCTTTTGGGTAGTCAAATGACCCAACGAGGTCAAAAAAATCCGTCATGCTTCGGTTGGTTCCCCACGACTCGGCGTCGTTGAACACCGAGATGATCAGCACGGAGTCACTCTCGCGGTTGCCAAGCTGAGTGAGCAGGCGAGTGTTCTCGAGACGATAATGCAGCCCTGACTCTCTCTTGTCGTATTGAGGGAATGCTTCGTCATATTCGTCGAATGGGCCGCTGGACGACTTGATGCTGAAGGAAATGTCCGGGTTGAGCGGTGCTTGGTACGGTGTGCGGGGGTGGAGGACGCTGTTCTCGGGGGGTATATGAACGCCTTTATCTGTTGGATTATCGTTCTCCGGTACCATCTTCTGCTTCGCGATGAGTGGGGGATCCCGGGGCCCTCGGAAGAACTTGGACCGGGGCGATATCAGCAGCTGCGTGGCCAACACGAAAAGGACTAATGCCAGGAGCAGGATGGGGCCCCTCCCACGGTTGCTTCGGTGGGCCTTTTTGGGCGAAACGAGGCGCCACTGCGCGAATCGTACGTACAATCCATACATCTCGGAGTGTTCTGTTGAATCGCGCAGAATAAAATGTGAGCTGTTGCTGCTGGTCGGGCAACTCTTGGTCTTTCTGGTAGTTGCGAAACCACCGACGTCTACTTTGACTATTTTCGCGACCGTGTACGACTTCACCACCTCAACGAGAAAATGCTCATTACAGTCATCTGGAGAAAGAGGCCGCGCTGCCACCTCAAGACAAACTCACCCACTCGAGGTGCAGTGTTAGCCTGCACGTCAGTGTAAAAATCAATCGCTTTATTATGCCTGCAAGCCTGCAAATGCGATGCCATCAGACGTGATGTTTAGCCGCATCGGTGTCTCAAAGATTTCGTCGAGAGAGCCAAACTCGTCCAGATGAGCATCTCGGCACCACGTGCATTGCCAGTGGTGCGTCGCGTGTGTGTTTTTGGTGAACTCGCCGTCGGGGAACCGGTTGAGCCACTCGCATGCCCCTCTTGCGGCTGGATCATCGCGCTCGCGACACAACCTTTCGATCAGTGCGAAGTCCCAGCGGGCCACCTCCGGGTAGAAGTACTCGGACGGGAACACCATCACGTCCGAGCTTTTCTCGTCGAATATCCACTTCGGCGACTCGTACGTCTCCTTCACTATGCGCGGGCCTGTGAGCGAAACTGGGTCGCTTGCGCCTTCCCGATCGAACTTTTCCTTGATGTTGTCCAGCACTTGAAGCCAGAACGGATGCCCTGGTACGGACGCCATCAGCGCGTTGCACAATGCAGGCGACGTACTATTCTCAAATAGCACAGTGTGTACGACCGGCTCGGAGCTGAGGAACAACTTGTTGTCGCGGTGGAGGTCGTCGAAGGGCTGTATGCACTCGAAGTCTGCGTCCACGTACAAGCCCCCGACAGCGTGCAGCAGCGCGTAGCGTGCCATATCCGCCAGGCTCACTTTCTCCACAGACTTGGCGACGTGGAGGTACTGCGGGTAGAGGTTTTCAAACAGGTCGAGATTGTCTTCGTCGGTCCAAAACACGTACGTCCACGCCGGGTGAAAGTCTGTCCAGCTCTTCATCCAGGGGTGGAATCGAGTGGGGATCCGGTTTGCGTTTTTCCAGGACTGGTGGATGATGCGAGGGATGACGGTCGCCCTTGCTGCTGCTGCCACCGGGCTCTCACTGGTGTCTCTAGTGCTCCTCATGTGCAGCGTCTGAAAGGCCCCGAGGCGCGAGGTGGCCGTCAGGCGCGACGGCCCGGTGAGGATACTGAATATGGACAGCGCGACAACCGCGAGGAAGAGGCATCTGAGGCGAGGAGCGATCGTCCACATCCTCACTGCGGGATCGTGGGGAAAGCGTCCAGGACTTTTGGGTGCTGTATTACGTCGCATTGCGAGGACCCTCTCCGATTCTGGTGGTTGTGGATTCTGTGGTGGTGCTTGAGCTCGAGCTTGCAAATGGTGAACTAAAGCATTCATACAAGGTCGCTAATATAAAACAACGACCTTTAAAAAATGTCGTTGTTGGTTTCGAAACAGCTTCGAAAACATAACCACCATGAGGAGCTTTACCATCACAGTATAAGGAGCACACCCGCGCCACTCGTCACCTTGTGCGCTACCATGCCGACGGCTTCCACCGCCCTCCACAGGCGCTGCACGCTGCACATGTTCTTTGTGGCGCTGCTGCTTTCTCTTGGGCTCATCACCATATCCCTGGACGTGCAGCTCGCATGGAAAATGCCGCCCTCGGTCAGGCATGGCTTACGCAGCATCAGCAGCATGGTGAACGTGGCAACACCGCCCGAAAACGCGCCGACGACCGTGAGCGCCCGCATGATGGACGGGGCTACACCGCCAGAAGCCCCTCCGACGAGAGTGAGCTCCGAGAACTTCTCGGAGCTTCTCGGCGAGAAGCTGCGGCTCGTGCAGACGCTGCACGACGTGGCGCAGAACACGTCACAGTCACGTGGAATCGTCATCCCCGTCTACGAGGCGATCATCGTGCTGGCGGCGTCACTAGTGCTGGAGCTGCGCACCATGGGCGTCGACGCTCCGGTCGAGATGCCCCACTGCGGGGACGTGACGGTCGAGTCCCAAGAGCTGCTGGTGAGGAAGGAGGCGCTGGGCTCGATCCGCTTCTACGACGTGTGTGAGCTCGCTGCGGCCACGAAAGTGCAGGGCAATTCGAGCAAGAACGTCTTCTGCAAGGACCTGGAAGCGTGCCACACCAAGTTCCGGTCCTTTGACATCAAGGTCATCGCTGTTGTGTTTTCCAAGTTCGAGGAAATCATGATGGTGGACGCCGATACGGCCTTCTTCGTGAACCCGACAGTTCTATGGGAATCCGAGAAGTTCAAGAAGACAGGAACGTTGTTCATGAACGACCGCCACGCGCACGAGACCCTCTTCCTGGCCGAGCGTGTTAATGGCAACGCCAGCTATTCCTTCCTGCATCGATACATGGCCAAGTTCAACCCGGCTCCATTCCACTTCCTCCCCACTCTCAAGCGAGAGAAGGCGACACTGCCGAATCCAGCGCCGGTCAACCTCAAGTTCGAGCCGAGCGACTACTTACTCAGCAGCCACTCGTGGAACCTCCGCACGGGTCATCAGGTGGACTCGTCGCTCATGTTCTGGAACAAGAAGCTGCAGCAGCGAGCCACTGCGATTCTCGGGTCGTTCAAGTCGCTCAGTGGCGTCGGATCTCCGCCATCTTATGGAGACAAGGAGCTGTATTTCTACGCCGCGGAGCTGGCAGAGTCGAAGTACGCGTTCTCAGACCACGCCGTCGGGGCTGTCGGTACCGATTACCGAGACTTCGGTGAGAAGAATTCTACTCTCTGCGGTGATATGGCTCACGTTTTCCCGATCGAGCAGGCAAGCGAGGACGACGTCCCGCTGTTCTACCTCAACAACGATCGCGTATTGCACTTAAAGCCAGAGGTTGAACCTGTGTACTACATGAAGGCGCAGAAGGCGGACGTGTACCTCGGTCCCTTTGGTAAACGCCGAATGGAGTGTCCGTTTGAGATGACGGGCGCCAGGTTTTCCCCAGCTGAAGCAAGACACTTGACGGGGCGTCAGCGCCTGTATCAGCTCGTTCTCGAGTGGAAACGTGTTACCCACAGCAGTGCGGGCGACGCCGATACTAGAAAATCCCTGGATGCTGCCGCAGACGCCACGGTAGACGAACTGATGCACGAAATGAGGAACGACTATCGACAAGTGAACACTCCGAAGATCTAAGAACTGATAAAATGGAAATGTGTGATGCATTCGAATTTCGCACGCTTTAAGAACTAAATATGAGACGACACACTAGGGCTCGGAGCATAGGCTGGGATAGCAACGATAACGAAGAATGTATTTTTTTTATTTTTTTACTTTTACAGCTTTTTTAAAAGTAGGGCACGACCCTCCGAGAAGCTGTAAGAGCCATAAATTTAAGGCGAGGTGGGCGGCAAATCGGTGTACCATTCAGGTAGTTGGCCAACCCACGCGTCGAGCAGGATTTTAAGCCCGAACTGGTAGAAGCACAGTAGCGATTGTTGTACATGGATGCCATCTTAGATAAACGACGAATTACCACGCAGCAGCAGATCGAGCATCACGGTACATTAAGATTGCATGAAAGGTAGACTTATTAATTGAGCACCAAAGGTAGAAGCTGTCGCCTACAAGGCCGATATCAAAAATGAACAGACTCGTTAACCCTAACTAAGTGAACAAGGTTTTGCTTCTCGCCAAAACGCTCTGTGGCGTCGCGCAGATGAACTCATCGACAAGTGCACGGCATGGCAGCTACACTTTTTTCGTCGACGACTTTACATTTTTCCTCTCGATCTTTCATCGAGAGGTACCAACTACGTGACGCAAGTGCCACGCGCTGGATGAAGCATTTCCCTTTCACTTGCACGTTTGGTGAATGCTAAATGAAACAGGCTGTGAGCTTGCACATGGCTGCACCAGCGCTGGAGTCTCTCGTCCTGAGAATGCAATGACTCGCACAAATACTCAGCAAAAAAAATATCGTCAAACCACTTCAACTTTCAATAAAAAGTGATCTCATTCGTGTCGATGTGCGCTCTGGATAAATAAATAACTAGACTAATACTTTAGAATGAGGTCTCCTCGTTTCCATCTTAGAATGCTTCAACTTCCGCGTGGCACGTGGGACACCGGTGCTCGTTCAGCTTGGGCATGATGCACTCGTCGTGGAACGTGCGCTCGCACGACAGCGTCGTCGTGTAGCTCATCACGCTGCATGAGTTACACGACGACGCTGTCGGGGGCGACGGCTCCCGGATGCCGCGAACGATTCGTTGCAGCGGAAGCTGGAGCTATGGAAGCTGTCCGTCTCAGACGTCGATGTCGACGCCTCCGATGACGCGAACGCCTCGCCGTCCAGACACGAGTTGTACAGCGCGCACACGTCTGCGTCCCCGCCTCATCCGCCAGCTCGTCGCCCTCGTCCGACGTAACCGATAGAGACGAGCACAACACGATGTCGCGCAGACAGTCGAGGTTGAAGATGTTGCCGCTGGTGCACGCGCATAGCCCGTTGAGCGGGTGAGGATTATCTGTACATTTTGGTTATCCACCCAAAAAATTCGACACAACGCCACTTCCAAGCCCGAAACGACCCAATCCTCGATGGAGGCGGACGCGGCGGAGTTTCCGCCGTCTCTGGTGGCGCACGTGGCACCCGGCAACATCCGATCACTCATCCTGGAGAAGGAGAAGGAGCTGCATGACATCAACGAGTACCGCATTCGCACGCTGGAGGCGCTGCTGCGCGACAAGGTACGGGCAAAGTCACATGGGTTTTATTCCGTCGGATGTGGGTGTTTTCTAACTCATATCCTCAAATTTACACAGGAAGCAGCTGTCAATGCTGCTAAGCAAAAGCTCAGCAAGCTGCAGGAGGATTTCAAGTACAACCTCAAGCTGCTGGAGGGCAGAGACGAGGAACTGGCGCTGTACGACGCCAACTTCGCGTCGCTCAAGAACGTGCTGAGGGACAGAGAGACGGAGCTCAGTGAGATCCGAGCCAGAGAGGCTGAGCTGCAGGCAGAACTACAGAGAGCCAAGCAGAGAGCAGATGATCAGGAGGTGCAGAGCCAGCAGAAGCTCAAGGATGCGCGGGCGCAGATGGAAGGCGCGAGGTGGAAGTTCGACGACGAGCTGAGGCGCCAGCAGGACGCTATGGAGACCCAGAGACGCAGCACGGAGCGGCAGCTGAGGGAGAAGGACGAGGACGTGGAGACCCAGCGGAGGGAGCTCACGGTGACGTTCGATGAGGTCATGAGACAGCGGGAGACGGAGTTCAAGCGAGCGAGCGACGAGCTGCAGGCGAAGGTCCGTGACTTGGAGCTGAAGAACAAGGCGCTGGTGAGAGACGCCGAGGCTCAACGCGCCAGGGCCGATGAGCTGAAGACCAAGCACGAGAACCTGCAGCAGATGCTGCAGGAGAACGACAAGGAGCTCAAGTCGCTCGAGTGGACGCTGGCAGACGTGCGAGCTGCGAAGGACGCGAAAGTGGGGAAGCTGGAGAGCGACGTGGCCAAGCTGAACGAAGTGAAACAGAAGCTGCTGGACGAGTACGAAAGCAAGATGGCCGAGCTGCTGCAGTCGCTGCATTCGGTGGAGAAGGCCTTTGTGCAGCAGAAGGCGCAGTACGACGACGAGCTCCAGCGGCATATGGAGCGGAAGAATAGCGAAGCCCAGGAACTGAGCGCTAGGAGCGAAGGGAAGTTAGAAACGCTGGCTGCAAGACTGCGTGAAAGTGAGGAGAGGACGGAGGCCCTACAGGCCGAGTTGAAGCAGGCGAAATGGGACGCGGATGATAAGTTGATGGAGAAGGAACGCGAGGTTGAGCGAGTCAAGAGTGCGTTGCAGGACGTCGAAGACGAACAGCTCCGAGCAGCTGGTGACATGCAGAAACAACTTCGCGCGGGCGATCGCGCGTCTCAGGCACTGGAGGAGAGACTCCAGGATGCAGCAAGGCAGATCTCTTTGCTCAAAGAGAAGGACAAAACGCAACGCCAGGAGTTGGTGGAGAGCGTGGAAAAGCAAGAGGATCTGCAGCGGGAGCTTGTCGCAGTCAACTTGCGCTGGGAGAATCGATGGCAGGATCAACAGCAAGAACTGGACGAACGGCACGAGCTGCGTCTCCGTGAATTGCAGCAGGTGAAAGACCGTCTCGTGAGCGAAAAGCAAGCGACGGAAGAGCGGCTTCTGCACACTGAGAACCAAGTGCAACGACTGCGATCCGAACTGACGTCGCTCAAGTCAAGTGCTCGCGTTACAGATTCCTTCGGCTCGCAGTACTTCACGTCTGCCGAGAGGCGGAATGGGGGCGCGAGAAGCTCGTCCGACTCGGTGCCTGTGGCCCCATCGCCTCTGTGGAGCGATGATCCTGGTACGCTCTCTCCGGTGCCTGGCGTATCTCCATTGCTAACAGACAGTCCGCAACTGCGACCAACGTCTGGCACCAGCAACAGCGTTAGTGCGTTGGAGCTGGAGAACGGAAAATTACGAGGTTTGATTCGACAGATGAAGGAATCAATTGCTCAGCAAGCTGAAGAGATGGAAGACCAACCAGGCCAAGCGCAAGGGAGTCGGAGTGCCTCCAAGCTGGCGATGCAGCTACTGGAAGCCCAAGAACGCTGTGTCGAACTCGAAGCGCAGCTGAGTAGGAACCCTGGAAGCGACAGAAGTATTTCTTTCCAGCTTGAAAGCTGCAAGAGGGAGCTTGTCGAGGCACAGCGAGGCATTGAGACCAAGAACAAGCAACTTGCCGAGCTAGAAGCCCATGTGCAAGGTCTGGAGCAGACAGCGCCGGAATTGCAATCTGGACGCGTGACTCTGGAAGCCCAAGTGACGGACCTCAAGAGGAAGCTAGCAGCTGCGAACGGCGATATCGTTCGTCTTGTGAAGGAGCGCAGTCAACTCATGGAGCTGAGTAACCAACTTCGCGCGGACTTGCGTCGAACTGGGTCTGGGGAGACGGCGTCGAGGTCGTCCACTCCTCGCGTTGAGTTTACTGGGAAGAAGGATTATGAAAACCTCATTGCTGAGCTCACTCAGTCGTTGGAGGAGGCGCGAGTGCACAACAAAACGCTGAAAAAGGAGCTACGTCGGATGGTAAAGTTGCATGTGCAGCTTCAACAGGAACGCGAGGCACCAGGCGCTGGACGTGAAGTAGATTCGAACAGGACAGCCTCAACCACGGTTATTTCGGCAAACCACGACAGAGAGGCCGTAGAGACCGGGTCTGGGAAGAGAAGGTCTAGCACTTTATCCATGATGAAGAATCTGGATCCTGGATCTACACGGATCGCAAGTGGCACCAGCCCAAATGTGCTGGATGAACAACTACTGGCTCTTGCGCGTAGCAAGAGGTCGAGTACTCGGAACGAGTCCACAAAACCACGGAGAGCAGTGCCACCGACGATATCGGAGAATACAACGGATAGTGATGCCGAGGCCGAAGTTTCCACAGCAGACGACTACCGAGATGAAGTACGAGGTGAAGGAGAGTTACTATCTGGACAAAACTCGGCACGAAGTTCTGACAAGTCTCCTTTGTCAAGGCTTTTCGACAATGTCGACCGACGAGACTCCGCAGGAACCCAAGACTCCAACGCAACCATCGGTGGCAGCACTAGCGCGAAGGTCACGGATGCACGGCTGAAACTGCAGCAAGCGAAGGAAATGCTGATGTTGTCTGGGAAGCGAGCACCTGTCAGCAGGTCACGTGCCAGTCTGGCGACGTTCGCGGCGTCGGCTGCGACTGAAGGAGCAACGCGGCTGAGTGCTCGAGAAACGACGAGTCAGCGCTCGGCCGTGAAGAAGCTGAAGCAACTGCAATCCAAGCGAGCTGAAATGGTCAACGAGCGCAAGAAAGTGCGCAATTACAGCCTGGCTTCGTGAAGATCCGAGCGAAGCTGTTGGACGATGTAAAGAAACCCCAGCGGTAATACAAGCTAACTTTATTCCTACCTGGTGCTTTCCAGTCTTGGGGGAGTGTAGTGGGCTGCGAAGATGAGTGGCAAGACGTAACAAACACGGCCCAGTGACGCTGGGCTGAGCTCATCTCGTCGCTGTCGATGAACCTCTACAGAAAGTAGTCGGGCGTCCGACGCGACACATGGGGTTCTCCGCGGCGCGGCGCTGGGTCGAACTGTAAGCTGCAGCAAAGCATCACACACAGAATAATATCATAGTCAAGTCAGTAGCAGCTCTCCACTGCCTAAACGCCCCCAACTCTCGCCACGTACAATGTATACTGCATCTGCTCGTCCACCTCCATGATGGCAGCCTCGTTGCCACAGCGGTAGCAGTAGTTGGGCGCGCTGAAGATGGTGACGACGTTGCACTTGTGCGACCAGTTGTAGCCCTCCATGACCAGCTGATGCGCCCGCGCGATGAGCGTGAGGCCGTTGGCATGATTGAACTGGTCCGAGATGTCCTGGCCGAACGTGTAGCCGGCGCCTCGGGGCGAGATGCCCCAGCCGGAGCGGTCGTCCGGGTCGGACCAGAGCAGGTCGCACATGGCTCCTTCGTGCGGCACCTCCTGCAAGCGGTCGAAGCCGCGGATGTAGTCGAGCGTGTCGATGGAGGGCGACAGGCCGCCGTGCAGACAGAAGATCTGGTTCTCCACCACAGCCGTAAGCGGCAGGTAGTCGAACACGTCCGTGAAGTAGCGCCACACGTTGGGGCTGCCGTACTTGCGCAGACACTCATCGTAAAAGCCGTAGACCTGCGTGATCTGGCGCGACTCGTGGTTGCCGCGCAGGATGAAGACGCGGTCCTTGTAGCGCACCTTAAGGCACACCAGCAGCGTCACGGTTTCCACCGAGTAGTAGCCGCGGTCCACGTAGTCCCCCATGAATAGGTAGTTAGTGTCGGGCGCCTGGCCGCCGATACGGAAGAGCTCCATCAGGTCGTGGAATTGGCCGTGCACGTCACCGCAGACCGTCACGGGGCAGCGCACGGGCTGCACGTTGGACTCCTGCACCAGCACCTCCTTGGCTTTGGCACACAGCTGCATCACCTCATTCTCCGTCAAAGGGTTGCACCCCAGTAGCTTCTCGCACCACGCGTCCAGCGTGCCGATGGACAGCTCGAACGGCGTGGAGCTCATCGCGGCGGATTGATACAAGTAGAAGGAATCCTGCGAGGGACGGCCCCCTCGGCCAGTGCAAAACTAGATCTCTCTAAGAGAGCAATACAGCGGATTGGCTACGGTGCTCTCTTAGAGGGATTGGAATGAGAATGCATTCGTTGTGCCCTGTTTTGAGCTCCACCACCACAAAAGAAAATGCATTTGAGACCGCGCAAATCATATTCGGTCTTAACGCCTAAGTGCGCGATTCGCGTTTTAAAGTCTATGACGTAGTTGGGTATATTAGCTTCATTTAAAGCTATCGTACGGCTTGATATGACACTTGGATCGCGCAGGACGAAGGCTTGCGCGAAGCAGGTGAAGTCAAATTTGAAAAAGTGTTTTTTTGCTTCTTCGTGTTTTAAGATGTAGTTTGAGGCGTAGAAGTCGTTAATGCACTCCGTTTCCCTTAAAACGCGCTCTAACACCCTCAAAACGAGGATTATACGTTGGAAAAAAATCGAATAAAAAACATTTATGTGTACCACCTGATAATTAGCGAGCTCAGATGAAATCGGCGTTAAGACTGATATTGATTTGCTGCTAGATTTTACTGACGCGCTATTGCTGCTCGCGTGTCGTGGTTTGCCTCTTGTGACGTTCTGTCGTCGTCGTTGCAGCACGCTTCTTACCCTGCGAAGCTTTCTGTTGCCGAGATCGTTTCGTAGCTGCAACTTCTTCTTCATCCAGGTCATCGGGAACAATGTAAAGCGGGTCAGTGCGCAGATCGGGTGGAACATACTGCAACACCTTTTTGTGGATGTCGTGGATCTTCTCTTTGTTTGGTGGAGGGGGATCCAGCTTCTTGAGGCTTGTCCACAGCTCGGCAGTTTCCTCAACACTGAGACTCTTTCCGACACCCCGCTTCAGCAGGTCCTGAATGACTGCATCACCACTTGGACGCTTACGGCATCGCACCCGGCCAGGCTCCTCCGCGCGCATCTCAAATAGCTGGTAGCTCTGGATTTTGTCCAGCTTCCGGTAGAGCCCGTCAAGCGTGCCTTTGAACTCTCGAAAGGTGTGATCAGAGGCTTCCAAGTTGATGGAGCGATTATCAGGCGATGACTCCCTCACAGCCCGCTCAACATCATCGAGAATCCACAGGTCTCGCTTGGCGTAGTAGCGCTTGATGTAGCCGAAGTGTCGGTCGCAGTGATTTTTTGTGTGCCCTTTGACCAAAAAGCTCAGTTTGGCGCTCTGCAACGAGCCCGTGTGCACGAGGAACAGCAAGAACTGAAGCACATGACTGTTCTTGACCTGCCCACCGCAGTTATCGGCGTAGACGTGCCAACGTTTTGCTCCTATTTCTTTGCTGTAGATATTGCGCATCCTTGCATACGTGTCGAGCATCGAGATCACCTCCGTGCTGTCGTTCTTAGCTTTACGCTCGGAATAGATTAAATTCAACTGCAACTTGTCCGGGTGCGTGTGAATTCCAAACACGGACACCGAAATGAGGCTCAAAAAGTACCACATCGATGGTGTCTGGGCGGAGTGGGGCAGCGCAATGTTCTGCGCGAAGTCGATAGTGGTCACCAGTTCATCTGTCGTAGCTGCATTGCAATCAGCTACGTACTGACGTCTCATCGCTTTTGCATCGTTCACATGAGCTGCAATGGTTTCAGTGTCTTCCACGGACGGCTCAGGCCCCATCGCGTTTCCATAGATGACACAGGCGTCGCACACATTGTCTCGAGTCGAGCGGATGCGGATGTTGGGGCAGGTGCGCTCTAGAATTGTCCTGAAGGACGTCAGCGAAGGCTCCTTGAAGCGTACACGTGCGTCTTGTGCCCACTCAACGTACCAACCAAGCCTCATGGCCCAGGTGAAGTACGCAGGCAGCAACTGATACTCCTTGGTAGTGTGCTGACGACTCGTCGTTCCATTCTCCGACTTCTGGTACCGGAATCGCACAGGAACACGTCTGCATGCGTCTCGGCCAGCCTCGTAAAGAACGCTTTCATAGCTTCTTCATCCACAAACTGTGCATGCTTGTTACCAGCATTGCCGTGTGCAGGCAGCGAAAACTCTCCTCTCTTCACTTGGTTACGATACCTGAAAACAATTCAATCTCAGTCTTATTGCCTTTGGTAAAACAAAAACAATCTTAACGCCGTACCGTGTGAGGTGTCGTTGCTAACGTTGAACACGGTCTGGAAAGCCGTACGACAGACGGAGCCAACGAGAGGCAGGACGTACGAATATCGTGTTCTAGCGCCTGTAGATCGGTGTCGTTGGCCTTCCTCTGAAAGCCCTGAGCACGTTGCTAGCGCTGTGATCAAGCTGGTGCGCTGGCAGTCCTTGGTCATCTTCATGTAACCGGTGAGGAAAGTTGTTGTCGCCTCTGCTCGGTTCTCGATACAGCGCTTATCACAGCACTGGACACCCAGCACCGTGTCAATATGCTCAGCTACTGCGTCGTCGAGCTCAACATGCGCGTCAGGATCCTCTACGCTCTCCCCCGAGCTCGCAGTCGACCCGCTGTGCTCTTCTTCGGCGTCTACGGGGGCGCTCCCGTCGTGCTCCATCTCGGCCGCTGTGGTTTTGGTTTGTGAAAGAGGGAAAAAGTCAACCCTCGAATGTTCTAAACGCGATTTCTCGAAAGTTCGTTTAAGTGCGAATTTCCCTTCACGTGAGAACAAGTGGCGATATTTCCACTGTGATAATATTAAAAATTACGATTTTGTTTTGCGCGGTCTCATTTACCACCACCTCCGTATCTAACCGCTGGCTTTGCAGCATGCAGCACGTATATAAGTTAAAGTACCAACCTCGCCGTGGGAATCCGTTCTATCACTTCCTCCCCTCCCGCGCCAACGTCGTGCATCACACCGTCGGTGGGTTCTGCACCGACGTCGACACACTCAGCCCCATGGGCGGTAGCGAGAACGTGACGGCCTTCTCGCGCAGCTTCTTGCTCACCCTATTGCCGACCTTCCTCACCGCCTGCGCGCGTCCGAACAGCGCCTTGGGGACGGCCACAGCTGCCGCCGCCGCACTGGTCCTCTTATTACGCGGCCGGTCTTCTGGCTTGCTTTCTTCGGGCACAGCGGTCTGCAGCACCATCTGCAACGCCTTGAATTGCGTGTCAAAGAAAACCTCGAGCTCGTCGGGCGCCAGGCCGAGCGCCTTGTGCTGCGGCTCGCCCCAGTAGTTGCGCTGCCAGGCGTGGATGGCGTTGCCCCATGTCTTGCGCTCGCCCCACGTGGGCGCACTCATGACCAGTAGGACGGGCGTGCCGAACACGAAGACGCGGCCGTCGCGGATGCGCGAGCGCTGCAGCCGCACCGAGAAGCTGTAGGGGCAGCCGCGGCCCTCGACGTCCGGGATGCCGCGCACCTTGAGTCGCGAGCGAGAGAGCACGACCTCGCGCACCATGACGCCGCGGTCGCGTCTCGTGAAGAACTGCAGCTTGCCCTCGCCCAGCACGCAGTAGTAGATGTGGCTGCGGCGGCCCTCGTCGTGCAGCAGCAGGAAGCCCTCCTTGGACATGGCCACTTCGGCTCTGACTCTGCTGATTAAACTGCGATGGGTTCGCACCAGCCGCTAACTTCGACTCAGTATGCACTTCATTTCGTCCAATCAGCGTCGAGGCGATCATTAGCACGTGGCTAGACAATAGGCATGCGGGGCTTGGTGCTGCTAGTGCTGCTGCTGAGCGGCTTGGGCGTGGCCCAGGCGCTGTATTTCAGCGTGGCCAAGGAGGTGAATCGTCTGGTGAGGCTGTGAGACGATGGAGGACGGAGCTGATGGAGTAATGGTGTCTGTGGACAGGGGCATCGCTGCTTCCTGCTGGATGTGCCGAAGCAGACGACGTTCCGGGCCGAGTTTGAGTCTCCAGACACGACGGACGTCATGGTAAGGAAGCATGATAAGCAGAAGCGGGCGTTGAAGCTGACAGGAGACGGGTTGTTGCTGTGGTTGACGAGTAGAAGACGGTGGTGGCATTCTACGAGCCGGATCCGAGCAAGGGCGCTGATGAGAAGACCCTGGTGAAGAAGGAGGCCACGAGTCAGAAGGTCTGGAGCGCTGCTGTGGATTGATTGTGTGGAAGGCTGAGACTGACGGTTTGTTGTCGGCTGCAGGGTGCCATTTCGTTTACGGCGCAGCAGAACGGGCCGCACTGGGTCTGCGTCAGTCTGGACTCGTCGAACTATGCGCTGCCGGACGACGCGTCGATGGTACGATGAAGGATGGTCTGCTTGCAGCACTCTGGATGATCATTTTCTAACCGGAAGCTCGATGTTCTAGCGATTCGCGTTGAAGCTGAAGATGGGCACGAGTCATGAAGAGTACCAGAACCTGGCCAAGAAGAACCAGATGGACGACCTCCACCTGGAGATCATGAAGCTGCGCGACCGGGTGAGCGCGATTCAGCGCAACCAGGACTATGCAAAGGTTGGGCTTTGATACAGGCATGTGTGCGCGGTGTATCTAACTCGTCTTGGTGTTATTGCGTTCATGCAGGAAAAGAGCTTGACGTTGCAGTCATCTGTTGAGAGCAGCAACCAGCGCGCTGCGTGGGTGTCGGTGTTGCAGGTAAGTTAGTCATGTCACTGAAGTTTCTAACTCGTAGATTCTAACTTGCCGTGCTTCACTGTCTGTAGATTGCGATTTTGCTTGTCACTGGCTTTTACCAAGCAAAGCACCTCCAATCCTACTTCCACAAGAAAAAACTTGTCTAGGTCGCACGCACGTCCATCGTTGGGCAGTGAGATGATCCCGACGTCCCGTTGACAATAAGATCTCAAGCGTGCGCGTGCATTGCTCTCCTCCTGTTGCTCATTTATTATCGCAACCTCGAAAGGTGTGGTTACCCGTTTTCTGGCAGGTATAAACGAACCGCTTACCTTTGCTGCAACATCTCACCGTAGCCAAGGCAGGCTAAGACCGAGATGAATCTGCAGTTGGAATAGTTTCAACATGTTTTGCTTCCTCGCCTGCGACCTGACGGCGACAAACCGCCTAAGCCTCTTCACCCGATGGTTTGACTGAGTCACGCTGTCGCTCCTGCTGCAGCGCAAGTTGCATGGCGTTGTGGATCATGCGGCAATCCGTCGTGTACGGAATCGAGTAGTCAACGAAGGAGCCTGACAGTCAACAGCACCGAATTGTTAGCCCTCACGAGTTACACAGCATTAACAGTCTTGCGCAATGTACCTAGCACGCCGAGGATGGCAAAGGGCTTGTAAGATTTCCGCTGGATGCTGATGGGGATGCCTATAAGCACGCCGGCGATGCAACACTGACACAACAAGGGAAGTCAGATAGGAGAGCGAAGAAAGAAAAGGAGGGATGGCGCACCAGGATCTGGCGGTTGATCATGCAGGACGTGAGCATCTGCTGCAGCTGCGCCGAGTCCTCGTTGCCCTTGGGCTGGAGGCTCTCGTCGCCTTCGCGCTTGAGGAACATGGGCGGTTGGTCTCGTTTATCGGCGTCACACGTTTTCTTGTGTTCGCCACACTAACCAAAGACATGGCTACACTATATACACTTTGCTAGCTTTGGGTGTGTTTCATTACCTTCAGGTCATCGGTGGCTGTACAAGATTGATTTTGTTGACCGTCATTCAACGGCTGTCCTCAGTTTGAAGGTCACCAGGTTCCAGTCGAATGAGAACCCAGAGTCTTCGACTTCGGCGTTTTTGGCGGTCTTTCCACGGTGGCTAAGACGTGTGTGTTTTGTGAGTGCGAGGCAGGTGATCTCGCTGAAGCTGTCACACTGCATCGAACTGCTGTACATGACCACTCTGTCTGATGACTCAGTACTGGCGATTTCTTTCGCGACTTCCAGGTTCCTCTCAAAGCCGCGGAGACGTACACTCCAAGGCTCTGCGATAACGCGACAGAGTCTCCAATTTTCTATCGGTGACAGCCTTTGCATCGCCGTTGGTCTAAATAGTGTGGCGTCCTGCCAGCAGCAGGCTAATTGAAGGCCGCTCAAAGGCAAATCCCACAGCGCCGTGGTCCGACTTCTGTGGCTCGACACGCCCGTCACACGTGTCCCTTCGTGCACAACGCCAGCGATGGTCTCCGCTGCCGGTCAAAGGCGCTGCACGCCGCGCGTGTTCTCGCTGGTGCTGCTGCTCTCGCTCGGGCTCATCGCCGTGTACCTGGACTCGCAGCTCGCGTGGAACACGCTGCCCTCGTCCAGACATGTTTTCCGCAGTATCAGCCACATGGTGGGCGGGACCGAGTCGGAAGACTCGACCGTGACCCCCGAGAAGCTGCGGCTCGTGCAGACGCTGCACGACGTGGCGCAGAACACGTCACAGTCACGTGGAATCGTCATCCCCGTCTACGAGGCGATCATCGTGCTGGCGGCGTCACTAGTGCTGGAGCTGCGCACCATGGGCGTCGACGCTCCGGTCGAGATGCCGCACTGCGGGGACGTGACGGTCGAGTCTCAAGAACTGCTGATGAGGAAGGAGGCGCTGGGCTCGATCCGCTTCTATGACGTGTGCGAGCTCGCTGCGGCCACGAAAGTGCAGGGCAGTCCGAGCAAAAACGTCTTCTGCGAGGACCTGGAAGCGTGCCACACCAAGTTCCGGTCCTTTGACATTAAGGTCATCTCTGTAGTGTTCTCCAAGTTCGAAGAGATCATGATGGTGGACGCCGACACGGCCTTCTTCGTGGACCCGACAGTTCTCTGGGGCTCTGACAAGTACAAGAAGACGGGCACGCTACTCATGAACGACCGCATCGCGCACGAAATCTACTTCATGGCCGAGCGCGTTAATGGCAACGCCAACTATTCCTTTCAGCATCGGTACATGGCCAAGTTCGACCCCGCCCCGTTCCGCTTCATCCCCACGCTGGAGCGAGAGAAGGCGACACTGCCGAATCCAGCGCCGGTCGAGCTCAAGTTCGAGCCGAGTGACTATTTGCTCAGCAGCCACTCGTGGAACCTCCGCACGGGTCATCAGGTGGACTCGTCGCTCATGTTCTGGAACAAGAAGCTGCAGCAGCGAGCCACTGCGATTCTCGGGTCGTTCAAGTCGCTCGGTGACGTCGGGTCTCCGCCAGCTTACGGAGACAAGGAGCTGTATTTCTACGCCGCGGAGCTGGCCGAGTCGCAGTACTCTTTTTCGGACCACGCCATCGGAGCTGTCGGTACGGATTTTCAAGACTTCGGCGAGAACAACTCGACTCTCTGCGGTGATATGGCTCAGGTTTTCCCGATCGAGCAGAAAAGCGAGGACGAGGTCCCGCTGTTCTACCTCAACAGCGATCGCGTACTGTATTTCCACCCAGAGGTCGAACCTGTGTTCTACATGAAAGCTCGAATGGCGGGCGTGTTCCTCGGTCCGTTTGGTGAACGCCGAATGGAGTGTCCATTCGAGATGACGGGCGCCAGGTTTTCCCCAGCTGAAGCAAGACACTTGACGGGGCGTCAGCGCCTGCATCAGCTTGTTCTCGAGTGGGAACGTGTTACCCACAGCAGTGCCGGCGACGCCGATACTAGAAAATCCCTGGATGCTGCCGCAGATGCCACGGTAGACGAACTGATGCACGAAATGAGGAACGACTATCGACAAGTGGATACTCCGAATGTCTAAAGCTCATGAGCAGAAAAAATGGAAAATCTGTGATGAAAAAGTGTTTAAACTCGAACGTTTTTTAGGATCCCAACGTTCGCTCAACGATCTACGAGGACATTTTAGGGCATTTAGGACCGGTAGGACACATCATGTAACACCGGTCTGGTACATCAGATCCATCTCGCTCGTCCCGATGCGGTCCCCATACCCGACGAGGCCTCCAAGGATCAGAGCGCCGGCCAGACCCAGACATGTCGTCTTGAGCGCGATACACGAGAAAGTTCGTCCATGATAAGAGATCGGTGAAGTCCCACAGGATGTACGGCGTCTTGAGCAGTGTCAACGCTGAGATGCCAGCGAGTTGCTGGATGTACTGCAGGTATAGCAAAAACTCCCACGTGTTTGGTGCCCACAACGATCCAGCACGTAAGTGGCGCGCGAGTCCGTCGTTAAACGCTTCAAAGTGAAACACCACAAGCAAAATGACTGACACGAGAGCTGCCACGAACCGCACGTCACACGGGGAGTGCCTCAGCTCTGGCGGTATGTTTTCCAGTTCCTTCATCTTCGTCGGGGTGTTTCGTGTCGCTGGTGGCTGTGCTGGATGTTAATTTCAAGGGTACTGGAGAAGAAGCACTCGCTTTGCTGGTTGGGCTGCTGGTGTCGTCCGCATAAAATCCTGGTACTGCCTGTTATGGACTCCTCACTGTTCTTGTTCAGACTCTTGGGGTTCGCCAGCGGAAGTTGATGCAGCTAATGCTGACTTGGCTCATGGCTGGTGGATATTTCGCTTTGGCTCAGTGATTTCTGGCTTCACCATAAGGGATGCGAAGAAGGTGAAACTGAAGTACGATCACGCTGGAACGCCTCGGAGATAATGAGTATCCACCATTGACATTCAAATTCGCGTCGCCATTTCCGTCAGACTTGTCATTGTCATCGCTGTTCGAGTTGCACTGCTTTCGCTTGCGCTGGATCCCGAGACGTTGACTTGTTCCCGTTTCAATTTCCATTTTTCTCGTTCAAGTTCCCGTTGTACTTCATCCTTCATCCATTCCTCTCGCATATGAGAAGTTTCGGGACGTGGCGATTTCATTTTCCTTCTTGGGCCATTTGGAAAGATGCTCTCTCGGACTAACTTTCGTCGTCTTTGCGTGAAATGTGGCCGCCAGGGGTCACCATGGAGGGGAATGCCATGGATGCGCTACGAATGGCGCTCATGCGTCGTGGAGTGGAAGAAGACTCTATCCACCGATCTATTCGACAATTTTTGAAAGGCCAACCAGGGCGCATCAGAAAGGTCGACGTCGAGAACGCATTTCCAGAGCTCCGCGATGCTTCCGCACAGGGTCAAGGTCAAGAGGCTGGGACTGTTGGTGACATCACTCGGGTGATGCGATTCACCACCAACGGTGCAACAGCGACTTGTTGCAGGCGGTCTAAACGATCAAGAGGTCGAGCAAGCTGGAGGGGAAGGAGAGCACGAGCAGCCCACTGAAGCTGTTGTGGATAGTGAAGAAGAGATCGAGCAAACTGATGAGGGGGCAGGGCTCGAGCTGCTGCACGTTGAATCTCAGCGTATGCATCCGGTAGTAATTCCCGACGACGCATCGGACATTCCTGACCGTGTCCATGTACCTCCAAACAATAATATCCGAGAAACGAATAGACTCTACGAATATACCGGAGTGGCGAGGTGGATTTTCAACGACGGAGCAGAAATGGATGCGGAGCTTCAGTGGAGCAACAGCATAAAACCCGTGAGCCATTTGCACCGAACCGATAGGGCCGTTGCCCGGCGGCTTCAAGAGCAACACGACGCTTGTCGTCGGGATGAAAGGATCCGGATGCAGCAGCAAGAGAGAGACCGACGTGCTCGCAATCGAGCTGCAGAGCGAGAGGTGAGGCAAAGTAGTCCATTCGTCTTTGTTTTTCTACACTAACAATTTTTTACCACATCTTTCAGCAGAGAGCTCAATTTCCGCAGACCGAGAAGATTCGCCGCCGACAGTGAACCTCGAGACGCTGCACGACGTGGCGAACAACACGTCGCAGCCACGAGGAATCGTCGTCGCGGTCTACGAGCCAATCGCCAAACTGGTGGCGTCGCTAGTGCTGGAGGTACGCACCATCGACGTCAACGCTCTGGTCGAGATACCGCACGGTGGAGGCGTGATGGTCGAGTCCCAAGAGTTGCTGCTGAGGAAGAAGGCATTGGGCGATCTCATTGCTGTCACGAACGAGCAGGATAATGCCGCAAGAAGTTCCGGTTGTTCGACATCAAGGTCATCGCAGCTGTATTCTCGAAGTTCAAGGGGATCATGAAGGTCGAGTACGACACGGCTCTCTTCGTGGAGAGGCACGTTGCTCATGAAGGACTACGCACGCACACGATCTAATGCACGGTCGAGCACGTGCCGACGACGTCGAAGCTAGGAAAGCCTTGATACTGCCGCAGATGCCACGGTAGACGAAGAGATGCACGAAATGAGGAACAACTATCGCAAGTGAACACTCCGAATGTCTAAGGGGAAAATTGAATGTGATGAGAGTGGTTTTACTCGGACGCTACCTGCTGTATGAGTACTTTAGGATGCTCGTACGTGACGTGATCAGCTTCTGCTGACGTGGCGCGAGAGCCTCCCTCTGCGACGGCGCAGCGGGAAAACTAAGGCAACCGCGCGACGGAGGCTGCCTCGCCACCAGCCGATCTGCGCACGAACGGGCAACGACAGCAAGAAGAAGAAAACGGCGTCCAAAGGCCTGCGATTCGCAGCCGTCGTTGACGGCTGAGACTGCAGCCATCCCACAATTAATTTGCCAAGCTCATTCACGCCATAACTACGTCCTGCCAAGTAGTTGGTTGGTTGCCAACGGTTAATGTATTATTGTGAGGATTGGTTCTGCTAAAAGCCACTACTTTTCTGGTCCGTACAACGTCTAGCATCTAGTCGTTGTCTTCATTCCGCCAAATGTCGATTTCTTTCGCCGTTTTGAGGACTTCGACGGTGGTGTCACCGTCGAGGCAGGGGCAGCAACTTCGGCTTTGGTAACCGCTGTCCCTCGTTCGAGTTTAGCTAGGTTTGTCACCTGACTCTCGAGCACGGCCATCTTTTTCTTCAACTCTACCAGCTCGGCGACTTGATCTTCCAGCATAGCCACTTTGCGTTCGAGCTGGACCATCTTCTCCGTCGTCGTGATCTCCGAGCCAGCATGTGGTGTGTCGATGTCGTCTATCTCGGTGGTGTCGGCGCATTCATCCTCGGCTGTGCGATTGCATCCTGCCAGCGCTGTTGCTACGCTGGTAGTTGGTCTTCTCTGGGAAGGATGTAGGCCATTGCGCTTTAAGAAACGAGTGACCCAGCCCGATGACACCGCTGCCTCGCGGCCCTTACGCAGCAGTATAGCGTTAGCAACCGAACATATCTTGGCGGGAGTGATCGTGTCGAGTGTCGGAGTGATCTTCTGAACCAGTTCTTCCTCGATGTCGTCGTATTTGCCTCGCGTCGTACGCTTGGCATGCGGGTTGGAGTATTCTTGCTCAGGAATGCTGAGGATCTCCTTCATCGCCGAGTCGGACACTCGTAGACCAAAACTCCCCTCAGCGAATGCTTGCATGGAGACCAACCCCCACGCTGGGTTCTCGGCGCGCTTTGCGCGCAACTTGTTCTTCTGGGCATGGGTGAGGCAAATGCGTTGATGCGCAAAATGCAAAGTGTCGAGAAGATAATGGCTAGCTGAGGTTCTAAAATTTGTTCGACACCACGACCAACAATGCAGTTGCCGAGGAGTGAAGGTCATCATACCCCAGAACTGTGAAATGGCGTTTCCTTTGGCTTTCCTTTGGTCATCATATCATGGCCAAAGGAAAGCCAAAGGAAACGTCATTTGACGATTTGCCTTCTGGACTCTGCCAGAAGACAAGCCAAAGGCGGTGCAGACCTGGAAGCGGAGGCGTTGCGAAGCTGCCTGCGCAGAGAGTGCCAGGCAGTCAGACGAAAAATGGCGAGCTAAGAAGCGAGCTCGGTCAGATGAAGCAAAATATATAATCGTATTAGGCTTCTTCCTTGGCTAACAACAGCACGCACGTTCCTAGACCTCGAAGAACGATATGAAGGCATATGGGTCTCGACCTGCACAGTTCCACCCCAAGCCGAGAGATCGGCCGAGTCAACAGGCTGCAGCAGAACACCAGAGGAGACTCCCGTACTCTCGTCACGTTATAACAGCGTCAAGCTCTTGGTTCCCTCAAACCAAGACTCCCTTCGAGTTCAACAGCGAGAGCGGCTTTCAATCGACGTGAACGTGATCATTGCCGAGACTCCGTCCGGGTCACAAAGTGTTGTTCCGCTTAAAGGTGACGGAAACTCCGCGGATCGTGAGCAGCTCTTCGAGAGCAGCTTGCAGCGTCGCATCCGTGTCCACACTGCCGTCGAGAGGACGCCACGAAAACTGAGCGTGAATGTCCCCGTGCAGCCATTGCAGAGGCAAGAAACGGCCTGTACTTCGCCCATCGAGATCGGGTCGTCCGTACGGACACTGCGTAGCGAGCAGTCTGCGCCCGAGTAGCCTTGGTCGCACACGCAGCCGTAGATCCGATCGGCGTCCCATGGCGTGTCGTGCACGGCTGAGTGGAGCATGTTGTAGTCATTCGTGGTGGTGGCCATCGCCCTCATCGACATGCACTTGCCGTGGCCGTAGCAGTTGGTGCGGCACACCTGCAGCCGCTCGCACGCAGCGCCCTCGAAGCGAAGCCCGCGTCACCCTCGCAACGTCTATTGCCGCGGTTGCAGCGGCCTCGATTGGAGGACCGAGTCGTCGTCACCAGTGGCAAAGTCGACCCAGGGAAAGCCATGGGGGCAGGCTCGAAAGTTGCAGTCGTAGCCCGGGAAGCACGTGCAGCTGCGAACAATAGGCAACGCCAACCAGGTAAGCAAGCTCTCAGCCAGTTTTGATTCAGACAAGTAGGAACTCCAGCCACTCACGTGTTGTCCCTTCCGCAGGTTCCGTGGCGATTGCACTAGCGCCTCGCACTGTCGCCAAGTAAAAAGCCAACACCACGAGCAGCAGGTGGCGGCGACGTATGAACATCCTTCACGCGCCGATCTTGGTGCTCTCGGTCTGGACGCCGTGCGAATGGTCGCACATAACGATTTGGTGCCACCGCTTATTGTCTTCTTGCACTCAAAACTCGCGCTGCATCGAGCTTGCCAGCACCCCGGGGACTTCTCCCCGAAGCTTTGCAGCTGTAGACAAATGCGCAACGCACCTTTGCTGCTCCTCGACGTCGACTGCCTATTGACGAAGACGGTTTAGCGCCGTCCTGCATAGCGCGTGAAGTCCATGGCGGTGATCTGGCCGAGTCACGCGGTGGATTGGCCTTCGTGTTGTCCGGCCGAAGCAGAAGTGCAAACACTCATCGTCTACAGGTGGCGGACGTCCGCTTCAACTTGTCCTAGAAACGTGCCCTTGACTTGGAGTTTGTATGCCTCGATGAAGATACTTTCGGACTTCATCACTCTAAGCCTCTGCAATTGACGATGAGTGCCTGTGGTCAACGTGTGGACACCGAGCCCCTCGCTCCAACCCGCGAAAGCGCCGCCATGGTCTACCCGCGCAGCACTTGCGTTGCTTGCTCAGTTTTGCTCGCTTAACGCCCGCAGCCAATCAGCGCTGGTATATCCCCACTTTCTACCAATTGCAAATCGCGATCCTGCTGTGGCTCGTTTTCCGCCGCACATCGGTACCGGCGGTCTCACTTCGTCTTTCGCCGTCTTGAGCGCAAGTGACCTTCACTCCTGCACGCTTCTACCAAGTTAGTATGGCATCCTTCGCGTTCCGCCGCGCCTCGAAGCGCGTGGTACTGGGCCTTGGAGCGGGCATCGTGGGTGTCAGCGGCCTCTCGGGCGCCGCCATCGTGTCGGCGAAGGAGCCGCAGCGTCTTGTGGCGCCCATCCAGTGCGAGGACGGCTCCACTATCGTCCCTTACGAGACGCCGTCGCGCGCGGCCCAGCTAGCGCGGCTCAGGAAGGAGCACTTCGACGTGCTGGTGATCGGCGGTGGCGCCACGGGCTCCGGCTGCGCGCTGGACGCGGCCACGCGCGGGCTGAACACGGCCGTGGTGGAGGCCGCCGACTTCGCGTCCGGCACGTCTGGCCGCTCCACCAAGCTCATCCACGGCGGCATCCGCTACCTGGAGACGGCGTTCTTGAAGATGGACTACTCGGCCTTCAAGCTGGTGAACGAGGCGCTGGAGGAGCGCTCGTTCTTCCTGTCGGCCGCGCCCTACATGAACCGGCCGCTGCCCATCATGATCCCCATCTACAAGTGGTGGGAAGTGCCCTACATGTGGGTAGGCGCCAAGGCCTACGACGTCGTGGCTGGCAGCAAGCGCTTTGTGCCCGGCAGCTACTACATTAACGCTGAGGAGGCCATGTTCCAGTTCCCCATGCTCCGCAAAGAGGGGCTCAAGGGCGCCATCGTCTACTACGACGGACAGATGAATGACACGCGCATGAACGTGTCTATCGCCCTTACAGCCACGCAGAACGGCGCCACGGTGGCCAACTACGTCAAGGTGCTGCACCTGCTCAAGGACAACGAGGGCAAGGTGCGCGGCGCCCGCGTGCAGGACACGATCACGGGCGAGGAGTGGGACGTCAAGGCGCACGCCGTCGTTAACGCCACGGGCCCCTTCACGGACTCGATCCGCCAGATGGACAACCCCAAGAAGGAGAAGATCTGCGTGCCTGCTGCGGGCGTGCACACGGTGCTGCCCGACCACTTCAGCCCCAACCGCATGGGCCTCATTGTGCCCAAGACCACCGATGGCCGCGTGCTCTTCTTCCTGCCCTGGGAGAACGGAACGCTGGCCGGCACGACCGACTCGCAGTCGGAGATCACCATGCTGCCGTCGCCCACCAAGGAGGAGGTGGACTTCATCATCGACGAGGCCAACCGCTACCTCGCCACGGACGTCACGCGCAACGACATCAAGTCGGCGTGGTCGGGCATCCGCCCGCTAGTCAAGGACCCGCGTCACGCCGGCGGCTCGACGGCCAAGATCTCGCGCGAACACGTCGTGGAAGTGGCCGAGTCCAACATGGTGACGATCGCCGGTGGCAAGTGGACCACGTACCGCCGCATGGCGCAGGATGCGATCGACAAGCTGGTGGAGACCGTGCCGGAGATCCAGGCCAAGGCCTCGCCCTGCAAGACCAGGGATGTGGGCATCATCGGCGCTGACCGCATCGGCGAGGTGTGCAACAAGAAGTTCGACAAGATCACCGTCACCCTGCGCGAGAAGTACAACCTGGACAAGGACATTGCCGAGCACCTGATGCGCAACTACGGCACGCGCGCGCTGCAGGTGGCCGAGATCGAGCAGGCCGGCTTCCTGGACCGCAAGCGCAGCGACCACCCGCGCCGGCTGCACCCCAAGTACCCGTACCTCGAGGCTGAAGTCGTGTTCGCCGTGCGTCAGGAGTACGCCCAGAAGGCGACCGACATCCTGGGCCGCCGCATGCGTCTGGCCTTCATCGACAGCGGCGTGGGCATGGAGCTGTCCCCGCGCGTGGTGCACATGATGGGCGAGCTGCTCGGCTGGTCGAAGACGCGTCGGGAGCACGAGCTGGCGGAGTGCAAGGAGTATCTGCAGACCATGCACAACTAAGTATTCGTCCTCGCAGCAAGGGCCGTCGTTACCGGGACGCAGTTGCTCTGTCGAGTGGAGAGAGCAGGGAAAAAGTGGGCGAATATGCGTAAGATAACACGACAAGTAGATCAGATACTAGCGTCTATGCAGTGGGGATGTCGAGGACGCGTGCAGCTGTTGCCTCCTTCTCACTTTGGCGTCTGGTGATGCTGGGGCTGCAGTGTCCTCCCGGATGTTGTACGGCGCGACCAAGTGCAGCAGCTCTCGAGCCAACGTGACGTTCTCGAGCTGCTTCTCTCCGCCGTTGATGTTGATGTTTGCAGGCTCCGTCTTGGATGGAGAAGCTGCTGTCACTCTACCCGGAGGCTTCAATGGAGGTAGAACAACTCCTCGACTGCGTCGGTCTTCTTCGAGTCGGTCGCCGTCTTCGGTCCCATCGGCCAGGCTGATGAGCATGTCGAGGCCGAATTGCACGAGCTGCTGGCTATTGCGCGGGTGTTTCATGACCACAGCCACTAGCGCAGCGAGCAGCGCCTCCATTACCTCCTCGCTCTGTCGCTCACGATCAAAGACGCTGACGAGCTGCTGAACGCCACCCAAAGCGCCGACGAAGTCCTGGTTGCGCACGTTGTTGGCCACAGTGTTTCGCAGCGCCCACAAGCAGGAAATCCGCACTCGTCGCTCGATCTTGACGGCGGCAGCAGGTGAACTCCCGGACGTAGCGGCGGGGAACAGCGGCGGTGGCTTGACGCAGATTTCAAGCAGTTTTTCGAGTCCGTGCTCGTTGCGCAGCCGGATCTGAGCGCTTGGTCTTCTCCAGACTTCGTCGGCGATGGCGTCGCTGATCATCGCGACAAGCGACGGGTTCGTCGCGTCACACAGCAACGCGATGAGTTTCTTCATGTCGACGGACTCGAACGACTGGGCCGAAGAAATGCCGTGGTCTTGCTTGAGCTGGCGGAGATCGGCCAGTAGCTCCAGAGCCTCGAGGGCGGGGTCGCTCAACTCTTTGTTCAGGTGTCCGCTGAGATTCACGAGCGCGTCGATACCGTGCGGGATCTCAAGCATTCTCGTCTTGTTCGCGTCGTGGAGGCACATGTTAATGACTCCGAAGAGGCCGTGCTGCTGGACGGCCACACTGCCCGCTCGACCACACAGTCGGATGAAGATGTGAAGCCCGTTCATCGAGGGTGCATCGGGTGTGCCAGTCTTCCGACTAGCGCCAGGCTTGTTAGGAGTATCGACGAGAATGGCGGATCCCATACGCAGCGCGATGGAGTCGCTGTAGGACAGCGAACACAGTGCACGAGCGGAGTTCTCCAGCGTGGCACCGTCGGCATCAAACGCATTGCGTCCAAGCAGCTGCATCCAGGCTGCGTGTGACGCTACTAGCTGCCGGTTGGCGTCGTTGTAGAAGAGCGAGTTCGCCAAGATGCACAAGCCGTGTTCACGGATCTGCCGCATCAGCTGCTCGTCTTGCTGCTTGCGCTCCAGCCTAGCCGCAGGGTCTTCTAGAGGCAAGTCGTCGCTCACTCCGTCCTCGAGTTGTTGGTTGCCCTCCTGTTGATTGAGTGAGACACTGGTCGTTCGACCATTGCCCAACGTGCAGAGCTGGTAAAGCTGGTCGAAGTAGCGTGCAACGCGGTACTGGTTGTCGCGATTCCACGTGAGGTTTGCTAGAGCCCAAGTGGCCTGCGCTACCATGGGGAGGTCCTCGATCCGAGCCGCGAGCAAGAAGAGTGCGTCCATTCCGCTGGCAGCTCCTATCGCAGCTCGAATGGCGTCGTGCTGAGCGATGCTGCCGAGCACAATCGCGCCGTGGAATGCTACGTCCCGGTTGCACGAAGCGCACATGAGAACAAATGTGGCGACTCCAGCGTGTTTCAATGTCCGTTGGTCATCGCTGTGGCTGTCGTGATCTCGCTTCTTTCTAGCAGGCCCGACTCCACTTGAGTACCCGTCAAACTGAGTCTGTTCCTCGAGGATGAAGTCTGCGATGTGGTAAGAGCGGTGGTCGCTTTCGCTGTTCTCTCCATCCAGCAGGGTGATCACGTTGGCGATCACTTGTGAAGCGTACGTCTGAATGAGCTCGTAGACTTCGAGATCGATGGCGTCGTGAATCCTTGGCGAGTTACAGAGCGTCGTCAGGATGGAGATGCCACGGGCTTCAACTATCGCCTGACACGACAGAACGTGGTCATGTGAAAGGTGCGAAAGCGCTTGGGTCGTTGCGAGCGTCAAGTCCACATCTGCGTCAAGAGCGTCGCTGGAGCTCACGGCTCGTTCACAGAGACGAAGCAGCAGTGGAATGCCGCCGTCTGCGTAGATGGTCTGCTGGTTGAAGGCATTCCGGAAGGCCAGATTCGCGAGTGCCTGAACTGCGTGGCGCACAACGTGCGGATCTTCGTCAATGTTCGCGTTAAGCTGCGATTCCAGTAGACCAACAAGCACCGCGATGCTCCCGTCCATCCGCCCGATCACCGACGTATTCCGCGAGCTTCGTACGATCAGAGCTAGCGAATGCAACGCGTTGCGTCGGACGAGTTTGTCGGTCTCCGGCGACCTGCTCAGATCCAAAATGGTTTGCAGCACGCTGGCTGACAGCCCCATGTACTGCTGGTTGGCCACGTTGGTGTCGGGGAAATTCTTGTCGTCAAACTGCTGCCACGTTGCGGCGAACAGCAGCTTCTTGGCCTTGTCCTTGCCTCCTTTGGAACTCAAATCGTGATCACTCTCTCCAGAGATGTCGTCGATGGGGGCGCTGGGGTCCGCGAACCAGTTCATCTCGACTGTCTCCTCTTCAGCAACCGCGTCAAACGCTGTATCCGACGCTGACAACTGGCCCAACACTCGACTAGACTGGGTCTTCATCCACTGGAACCACTTCTGCTTCGCTTTCCACCCCAGCGACCTCGCCGTAGCATTGGCATTCCACGACAAGTGGCCCAGAGCGCGTGCACAGATCGCGCGGACAGACTGCTGGCTCGACTGCCGTGCCAGTGCAGCTAAGACTTCGATCCCAGCGTTCTCTCGCAGTGCGTCGTTGATCTCCGGTGTGGCTCCAGCCAGGATTTCAATGCCGTCGGCGAAGAAGGCGAACAGCAAGTTGACGTCCGTGAGAACGCTCTGCGCTGTCACGCGGTGGCGCCAGTTCAGGAGCCGCAAGCCGCGCTGTAGGTGTTTGTGCTGTTGCTGCTGCTTGGCCACGGCCTTGTGCATGTTGAGGAAGTCGGTGTGGGCCTCCTTGGCCGAGATCTTCATCGAGAGGTTCCACATCTCAACGTTGTTGATCTTCTTGATCTGCGCCGAGATGCGGAAGCGCATGTCGTTCACCTCGGCGGCGCGGCGCTTCTCAAGAGACTGGTACGCCTTCAACAGCTCTTCATTGGCCACGCGCTGAGCGTGCAGCTCCCTTTTCGCCGCCGTCAGCCAGTGCGTCTGCTTGTCAATCACGTCGTCGAGCTGCTGCAGTCGGTTCTCCAGCTCTTGTCGAATGACGTCGTGTTCACGTATCAGTAGCTCACGAGCATTGCGGAAGCGGAGCTTCTCCTTCTCGAGCATCGCCTTGTGCTCCTCGGTCTCGTCACGGAGAGCGCTGATGACCTCCTGGGTCTGCAAGCGAACGCTTTCACTGGCGGCTTGATAGTCACTCTGCAATCGATGGAGTCTGCCCTTCAGCTCGTCAACCTGCGCTTGCAGTGCGGCCTTCACCTTGGTCAGGAGCTTGAGTTGGCGTTGGAGAACCTCCTGCTGTTCTTCGTGCTGCGTCTGCAGCAACGCCAGCGCGTCTTCCTGTCGCGAGAGCTGCATGCTGGTCATCCAGTCATCCGACGTCGTGTCCTTGGTCAGAGCTGTGGCAGCCAGCGCTCGCCAGCGATCCTCGCGGTCGTAGCACATGAGCAGGAATCGCCGCACCTGTTGCAGATACTGAAGCTTGGTCTCGAACACGCGGGCGTTTTCCTCGTACAGCTCTCTAGGTGAAGGCTCTGGGTCTTCCTCCGCGTCGTCTCCACTCAAGACTGCTCGACTCTCGTCTCCTGGAACTGTTTCCGAGCCTGGTTCGACCTCGATCTTCTCCTGCATCAGCAGATAAAGCCGCTCGATCGTTTGGCGACAGTCTTGCAGGTCGTCTACCAGCGTGAAGCTGAGATCCCAAAGCGCCTGCTTCTCGGCGAACAGCTTGGTCTCCTCTTGCAGCTTCGCATCGGCGTAGTCACAGGCTCGAAGCTCCAGCGATGCCAGCAGCGCTTTGGCTTCCTCTTCCTTTGCGTATCGAGCTTGCAGCTCAGCGTCTTGGCCTTGAAGTGACGCAACGAGTTGTCGAGACTGCGCTTCCAGCTCCACACGCTCTAAGGGATGCAGAGCCTGCAGTGGCAGGGCGTACGCATCCTCAAGCTGTTGCTGCATCTCCTCCAGCCGGTCTTTCATCTGGAAGACGGACTCCTCCCGCGCAGCCCGTTCGACTACGAACCGAGCTCTCACCACCTGCGTCTGGGCCTGGACTTCCCACATCCGCGTGTTCGCGGCCTTCTCCAAGTCGCGCAGTCGCTCGAAGAACGGCGCGTCTGCATCTTCATACAGCGCCAAGTCCACCGCGAGCTGCTTGCGAGACGTCAGCAACAGCGTCTGCCGAGCCGAAAGCTTAGTCAACTTCGAGCTGCGGACCTGCTCCGCTTGATCCCATTGACGCCACGCCAGCTCCGCGTCCGTGAACGCCTTCAGGTCACGCAACTCGGACTCGTCCACCTTCATGCGAGCGTCGTCGACTGGAACAGGTCGATGGGGGGATTCGACGGTTTTGGCAGTAGAAGCATCAGGAAGCGCGTCTTCACTCGCAGTAGCACGTTCATCTGCGTCTGTCGCGCCCTCAACTCGCATTGTATCTGCCTCTGTAGTGAGATCATCTTTGTTTTCGTCTTCATCGTCACTTGGAAGCGGATCCACCGTTAAGTATCTGCCAGCAGCTCGAGCAAGCTCCTCTTGAGTCGGTCGCGGCTGCTCTGGAGGCGGGGTAGCTGCCGCCTCGAGCTTTGAGATTGTGGCTTCAACAGTGCCAAGTTCCTCCTCGACACTGCGTTGCTGTTCCCGGATCTTTTCACACAGTTCTCGCAACTCAGTCGCCTTGGAAGCAGCTTCTTCGTGGCGTAGAGCGCTCTTTTCAAGCAGATCGAACTCCAGTTTCTCTGCGTCCAACACGCGAGACTCCACGTGCTTCGTGTGCACGAATTCAGGCTCGAGTTGATGCCGTTCTCGCACTCGCACGTCCCGAGTCAACGGAATGGACAAGTACAGCCGGTCCACGCGCTGCGCCACGGCGAAGTCCCGCAGCTCCTGCTCAAGCACTTGGTCGTCTGCAGCGAGAGTCCAGCCCTTCTTGGCCACGGAGTCGCGTGCAAACACTGGCACGACGCTAGCTTTGCCCGCGCTGGCCTGCTGCGCCTTGCGGTGTTGAGCCTCCGCTTTGGCTTTGGCGGCGGCCTGCTCTTCCTTCTCGGCAAGGCGTCGCTTGCGCTCGACGGCGACCACTGCGGCGTCTTCCTTCTTCAACTGCTCCTGCTCTCGCTCAAACAGCTCACGCGTAGCTGTCAGCACCTCCATCGCCAGGGATCGCTGCTTGGCTGCACTCTGCTCGACCTCGGCTTTCAACTGTTCGTAGCGCTTCATCTCCTCGTCGAATCGCTCGCGTGCCGGCATGGGGTCCATCGGAACGTCATCGTCATCGGCTTTCTCGTCTTCTTCATTGCCAGAGCCATCACTAGCGTCACTAGCAGCATCTTTCTCATCCGCTTCATCGTCCGACATGCTGTTCGGCTGCGCAGCTTGCCCGGGGTAAAAGTGTTCAAGCCCGTAGCCTTCATCCCAGTCCATGGTGGCCAGATTCCAGCCAGGAGGCGTCTCAAAGAGCATGGCGACGGGGGCGTCCCATACGCTCACACCCGTGTGCGTGTTGATGAAATACGGCACTTGACCGTCACCGTCGACCGCGAGCTCCGGCAGCACCAGCTTCCAGTGCGAGACCTCTTCAAGCTGTTGCCGAACTCGCTCCCGTTCTACCCTCCGGGCAATCAACGCTTCCAGGCGACCGCGTTCTTGATCGTTCGTCAGGTCTCTCACCAGCTTCACCGGTTCCACCACTGCGACGGTGGCGGCATGACGAGCATCAATCGACTTCTTCTCGGGTATCAACAGAGTGGGGAGCGGCGCGTCGTCCGGCCAGAGCTCTGCGATCCACTCTCTCTCCTCCGCTCGCTCGTCCTGTTCACACCGCAGCTTCAAAGTCAAAGCCTCTACTTGTGCTCGGAGATCGTCTCGCTCTCGAGCGCACTGGGCCAACAACTGCTCCTGTCTGGCGATGAACGCCCGACGCTGCCGGATAGCGAGTTGTATGCGTTGAGTGCACCCGGCCACTCGGTTCGTGTGGGTCTGTAGATGCTCTGCAAGTTTGAGCTGCACCCCGTTGCAGCCTTCATCGAGAACTCGAATGATCTCCGCCTCCAAGGCCGAAACCTCGTGCTCCGGTTCTTCGGGTTCTTCTTCTTCTCTTTCGTCTGAGTCAACGCTCTCTTGGTCTTGATCGTCTGGTGCGTCGCCGCCTTGCTCTTCAATGTTACCTCCAATGTCGATCTCATAGGCCTCATCATCGTCGTTTGCTTCATCTCCGACGGATCCTTCTGGATTCCCCGGTTCCTCGTCTCCAGGCGCTTCTTCGAAGTCGTCCTGCTCATTCTGAGTCTCTTCGTCCTCCTCCACCGCGTCGACTGCACCTCGACCCGAATCTTCGCCCTCCATCTATGCGATTCCTCCAGTTCCAAGAGCCGCCTTGACGAGTCGATCCACGAAGTGGCTCTTCATTGCCGTAAATGAAAATAAATGCTCTCCATCATCAAGAATGACACGAGCCATCCAGCTCAACTGCCGCACAGGTGCTCTTCAGTCAGTACGGTACGCATTGTTCCCAACGACACCATCGTCATGGTCAAAGTCACGGGTGAAAAATCGCGCACACGATCGCGTAGGTGAATGGGATGGTGCGTGTCGGGACTAAATCGACCATTGATCAGCACCAGGAATAGCCGATCCAAGCGCCTCAGGATTGAGATGCGCTGGGCATCGTCCTCGCTCGGATTGACCATGCCATTCACAAGTACGCCACCTTCCAAGCGGGCCCTCGCCAGACTTCGACACGTCCAGTATCAGCCGCTCCAACGCGATGAAGCTCTGCCGATCTCATACTGCCGCCGTGCTCACCGCCTTGCTGGTAGCAAGTTCAGTCTCCGCCGCTGTCAAAATGACGGCGATCGAGGTCTACGACGACGCCTCGTGTACTGGCGCCCCACTGCAAATCGTGTTCACCCCCGCGGACAACTGCAGCAGCCTCATTGAAGACTCGAACTGCTCGGCCGAGGCGCAGGAGCTGGGACTCTTTGCCTCAGGGAGCTGCACAGACGACCCTTACGAGTTCGCCGCATCCACGTTTGGCGCTGCCCCGTACGCTCTGGTGGAGCTGTACCGCCCCGAGACGAATTGCACGAGCCCGGAGGGCGTCGCCGTCTACCGACTCGACGGGGCGTGCCACCCGACGGTCGATGCCGGCACAAGTTTCCAGGTGGACTGGGACGACGTCGCCCCGACTCTCAAGTTGTTCTCCGACGCGGTGTGCAGCTCCACGCAGCTGGAGCTTTCCATCGACAGTGGCGAGTGCCTCGGCGACAGCATTAAGCTGTTCGTGAGTCCAGAGACGGACGAATCCGCCTCAGCAGACGAGTAGATTGCTGCACTCGAGTAATAAAACTGTCATTCATATCTGATGCTTTTGGACAAGAGTCTTGTCGGCGGCAAGGCAAGGTGCATCAAATGGGCATGTTGAAGTGACCGGGCTTTTTTTTCACGGCTGAGCGATACAGTCTCCAAGAGGTTTTAATCGTCTGTAAACCCACAATAGTACCTTCTCCCCATTGGTCCAAAGTGGAATAACCTCAGCCTAGAATCGCAATTTGCCAAAACTTCGTACGCCATCCATTCGCTTGCGAAAGGGCCCCCGCCCCGCTTTCCTCCCGCCGCGATCATTATCCATTCTGCGGAGAAGAAGGTACGACTACAGGCTCCTTGAATCAACCCATCAGTCCATTAATTCCTCATTCTTTATTGCAACTTCAGATAACTCAACCATGGGCAAGGAAAAGGTTCACATTTCGCTGGTCGTGATCGGCCACGTCGACGCCGGCAAGTCGACCACCACGGGTCACCTGATCTACAAGTGCGGTGGCATCGACAAGCGTACCATTGAGAAGTTCGAGAAGGAGGCTGCCGAGCTCGGCAAGACCTCGTTCAAGTACGCCTGGGTGCTGGACAACCTAAAGGCCGAGCGTGAGCGCGGTATCACGATCGACATTGCCCTGTGGAAGTTCGAGTCCCCCAAGTACTTCTTCACGGTCATTGACGCCCCTGGTCACCGTGACTTCATCAAGAACATGATCACGGGTACCTCGCAGGCTGACTGCGCCATTCTGGTCGTCGCCTCGGGTGTGGGTGAGTTTGAGGCTGGTATCTCCAAGGAGGGCCAGACGCGCGAGCACGCTCTGCTTGCCTTCACCCTGGGTGTGAAGCAGATGATCGTGGCCATCAACAAGATGGACGACTCGTCTGTCATGTACGGCCAGGCCCGTTACGAGGAGATCAAGGCTGAGGTCACGACCTACCTGAAGAAGGTCGGCTACAAGCCCGCCAAGATCCCGTTCGTGCCTATCTCGGGCTGGGAGGGTGACAACATGATCGAGCGCTCCACTAACATGCCGTGGTACAAGGGACCCTTCCTTCTTGAGGCTCTTGACCTGCTGAACGCCCCCAAGCGTCCGTCGGACAAGCCTCTGCGTCTGCCCCTCCAGGACGTGTACAAGATCGGCGGTATCGGCACGGTACCGGTCGGCCGTGTCGAGACGGGTGTGATCAAGCCTGGCATGATCGCCACCTTCGGCCCTGTGGGTCTGTCGACGGAAGTCAAGTCCGTTGAGATGCACCACGAGTCTCTGGCCGAGGCTCTTCCCGGTGACAACGTTGGCTTCAACGTCAAGAACGTGTCGGTCAAGGAGCTGCGTCGTGGATTCGTCGCTTCGGACTCCAAGAACGACCCGGCCAAGGCCACGCAGGACTTCACCGCCCAGGTGATCGTGCTGAACCACCCCGGCCAGATTGGCAACGGCTACTCGCCGGTGCTCGACTGCCACACGGCCCACGTTGCCTGCAAGTTCAAAGAGATCATCGAGAAGATGGACCGTCGTTCGGGCAAGGTGCTCGAGGTGGCTCCTAAGTTCGTCAAGTCGGGCGATGCCTGCATGGTCGTCCTCGAGCCGTCGAAGCCTATGACCGTCGAGTCGTTCCAGCAGTACCCGCCTCTGGGTCGTTTCGCCGTGCGTGACATGCGCCAGACGGTTGCCGTCGGTGTCATCAAGTCGGTGAACAAGAAGGACATGGCCGCCAAGGGCGCTGCCGCCAAGAAGAAATAAGCTTGTGACAAGTCGCCTCGGTGATTCTGTCGACGACTCGCCCCGCGTGGGTCGGCGCTGATTCCTCTTTCACTCTTCTCCCGTTGAGTTTGCTTGAGTTTGATGCACTTGTGTTGAGCGACGGCAACTTCTGCAGTTTGAATAACCAACAAAGAAAATAGAAAAGCTTTTTTGCTCTCTTTTTTCAATACAAGTCCGCGGTTTTTTAAATGTATTTTGCTGTTAGCGCATTTTGCTCAAGCTACTTCTCAAAAAAGTGTCCAAGATTCCTCACCTCACTGCTTCATCACGTCGTCGATGATCTGCAGCGTGTGCCCCCACACCTTGTTTTTGAGTTTTTCGTTGTGGTATCTCGTCTTGGGCAGGGGCGTACCGCGCTCACCCAGCAGCTTCCAGCCCGTGGCGTACTGAAACTTCGTCAGTGTGGCGACCAGGTACTCGGCACATCGTTCGGGAGAGTGCGCGGCGACTGCTGCGAATGCCTTGGACGGCAGGCGCACATACCAGGGGAAGCGGTTGAAGAGCCCCGTGTTGACGAAGCCCGGGTAGATGTGCATGAAGGACGCGTTGGGCGCGTGCTCCGACAAGGCCTGCGCCATGAGGTCCCTATAGACGGCAATGACACAGACTGAGCACCACACACCAGAGTTAACCTCACCACCGCAAGCCTCAGTCACGTACGAGTAGAGGGTCGTGGCGTCCGCGCAGTGCTTGATCGAGTAGTTCCTCTTCAGGTCGAGATCATCAAGATGCGGAGCCCCACCCCGTCCTGCTCCCAACACATTGAGCACGCGTACACCTGGTCTGTTAAGCCCTTCCAGCAAGTCGTGTACCAGCATGAACCTGCCCACCAAGACAACGAAACACATCAGTTTTCCGTCAGAGTGCTTCGCTTCCAAGAAGGACAGCAGTCTCTCACCGTCCGTAGTAGTGTGTGCTCATCTTGACGTCCAGTCCCTCCTTGGTCTCGGTACGGCCGTTAAGCGATAAAATGCCGGCCGTCAGGACGATCCAGTCGAACTGGGAGTCGTGGTGTCTGCGCGTGAACTCGCGCACCTCGTGCAAGAGAGACACGTCCAGGCGCTCGTAGACCACCTCGAGACTCGGGTTCTCGGCCTGGATGGACGCCACCAGATCCAGAGGACAACTGCGCGAGCAGAGCGTCAACTTGTCCACCATGGACGCCAACTTGTGCGCCACGGCGAGTCCGATGCCGGCCGAGGCGCCGACGATCAACGCGTGCTTGGCCATGGGCTCGAAGGAATCCGTTGTGACAGGCGTTCTTGCGAGCAAATCTCTGCGAAATGTGGTGCCGGCTGCCCAAAGACTAGCCTGGTGGTCAAGTTGACCACCAGGCTCACCTCAGGCTAGTCCTATTGAAGAGGATATCGTGTTGAAAGGGGCCTGGCGAAATACCAGTACATGTATCATTCGTCTACAACTCGTACGTCTCGCAGTGTTGCAGTGCACCAAGCAGCCCGGACTGGACCCCCCAGTAGTGCAGCCGACGGCGCATCAAGCTGCCAGTGAACACCTCGGGCAGCGGCGTCGAGCCCAGGTCGAGGAGGCACTCCGAGTAGATGTGCTCGGCATCACCGAACGATCTGAGCTCTGTCCTGGGCAGGCGCGGCGTCATGTGTGTCGGCAGCGAGTTGAACATGTTATTCCACCGGGCGTTGGGCGCTTGCTCGATGCCTTCCGGGTACGGGTCCAGCAGCGCCTTGCCGTTCACATACAGCATTTCGGGCTCCTGGTCGTCCACGGGCATGTAGTGCAGGATGCTGCCGCAGAGCGTGTCCGGGTGTATTTTCATGTCTTGGTTAGGAGTTGACGACACGCCACTGACCCCCCAAGGCGAGAATGTGTAGGGCACGTGTGCCATCTCAAAAGCAAGCCAAAACGTCTCCTTGTCACCGAAGGAATAACGGTACCGGAAGCGCTCTTCCGTGATGAACCAGAACATAATGTCCATGACAGCCTGGCCCGCGCGCTCCTTGTCCACCAGCACCAGCGACGAGTCCATTTCATGACACGTCTTCCCATTGAACGCGAAAGACTGCAGGACGTGCTGGGACGGCGAGTTGCCGCCCATAACGTTGAATCGGGTGTAGTCAAAGGTTGTAAACAGCTTCTTTAGGTAGTGCTCATCCTCGTCTTTGCCGTTCACATGCTCGTAGCAGTTGGAATGAACTCGATCATAGAAAAACGTCGTGCCTGTGGTCTTGTATGGCTTCAGCTCTCGTAACGCAGCAGGGTCCTTAACACTAATGTCGTCGACGTCCATGAGCATTACGTGTCTTACGTCGGTATGGTACATGGCCAGCGGCTTAATCCACCAGCTGCGGAACTTGTCGGCCATGTCCTGGCTCATCTCTTTTCGGTCCACCAGGTCTCCACAGACGTCCACAAGCTCCAGTCGGTCATCAATCCCGAGCAGCAGCATTTTGGACTTCTCCGACAGCTCCGATCCACAGTGGTACACCTGCACCAGCTCAGTGTTCCCCAGACACCGCAGTTCCCGGATGAGCGACACTCCCATTGACAGAGCTCCGTTGTGCATGCAGGTGATCGTGGCTCGATCTCTTTTGACGGACAGGTCGAACTTGTCGCTTCGTTCGTAGAATGGAGACTTGGGGTGCAGCGTCCCGGCGACGAAGGTGCTATGGCGGCGAAGGAAGGGGCTCCTCGGAGCTGCGGATCCGTCGGCGCCGCTGTGCATCGTGACGGTCATGAGCACCACGTAGACCACGAGCAGCGGCGCAAGCAGCAGGAGCATCCGGCGGTGCGTCACAACCGTCTTGGACAGCGACGCCATCACACTGGGCTTGGATTTAGACTTGCCCATTGAGGAGGCTATGCAGTCTGGATGGCTTCTTGGGGAGAGGACGTCTCGGCACTTTCTTCTCGCCGGTGAGACGACGCTCGAAGATACTTTTTCTAAGCCAGAAACAATTATTGTGATTCTGAACAATTATTATTGCCCAATAAATGTTCAAATTCAAATTTGAATTTGCATTTGAACCGCATCTTTTGCGAGTGTCGTTGTTGATACTTCAGCTAGAGATGCCCCACTTCGTCGCAGAAACTCCAGCATGTTCATTGCCACACCAAGAGCGAGCAAGCTGTCGGTGCCGCTGTCGTTGCCGCTGTCGTTGACGCTGTCGTTGCCGCGCGGTGAGGTGAGGTTGATAGATTTACAAGGCCGCGAGAGGCCGCGACTGCTCGCGCGCTGTTTTCGTGTCTGCACTCGATGGCTTCAGCCCCAGGCCCGCCACCCTCAACTCGAGAGCTCGGGCGCCCGGGCGTGGCGTCGGTGCGCTTGCGTCGCACATCTTTCAAAACTGGAGGCTCGAGTGCAGTCACCACGCTGCCTTCAGCGCCAAACCAAGAGGCTGGCAATGGCGGCGGTAGATCAGCAGCACAAACAACAGGTGCGCGTCACGAGTCTCAGCGGCATCGACTCTTCACCTTCCAGCGCCCTCGACGAGAGCAACTCGAGTCGACTCTCATCATCTCGGCGTTGCAGGAGAATCTGTCCGCCCTCACCGCCGTCAACCGGAGGGAGAAGGCACTGTCGACTTCGCTGAGAGACGAGGTGGACCGACTCACCGAGGCGCTGGCCACGCTGAATGGTATGTGAGCTGGTTATGAAGGTCTATCAAGGTGACGCTGACTGCTGTGAGCGTCGATGTAGAGACTCGTGGGTTGGAGAAGGTGGAGCAAGAGAAGAAGCTCGTACTCCTGAAGCAGAGGACAGTACGTGATGCGGAGGACCGATTCTTGCCTGATATCCACGGCGGATCGACGGCATCGACTGCGGCTTTGCAATACACGCAGATGGAAGTGACGTATCAACGGAAGGTGCGTGCTGAGGAGGAATACCAGGGCGATTCTAACAGGTTCTGACGACATACGATGGTATTGTGTGGAGTTAGGTTCTCTCGCTCGAGAATCGATGCGTGCACATGACGGGAAACAACAAGAAGCTGCTGGCAACGATCCAACAGCTCGAGAACTGTCAGACTGAGGCAGAAGTGCAGCTCGGGGCGCTGCGGCAAGACAATGCGCGACTTTCCACCGAGACGGAGCATCTCAACAGCACGATCAACTCGCAGTCGGCGCTGATCATCGGATTGCGGTCGACTGTCGACAGGCTCAACGTACGAAAGGGTTCTACGACGCATCTGTGAACTGCGAGATGCTAACGGTCTGCTTGCTTGCCTTTGTTTGAGTAGCGGGACGAGAAGCTGGTTGAAAACCTTCGGAGTGCGCTGGAGCGAAGCCAACGCGAGCTGGAAAGTGTGAAAAAGCGCGACAAGCTTCTCCAAGAAGAGCATGCAAAGCTGAAAGCCGCAAGTAGTCAGGAGAAAGAGGCCATGATGATCAAGATCCTGGGCTTCCAGCAGCACCTTCAGCGCAGTGACACGGCCGGCGGGAACGTTGAAGCCTTGGAGATGAAGGCGAAGAGGCTTTTAAGAGAGAAAACGGCGCTGGAGGTCGACCTGGAGGCGTCCATTTCTCGCTGTACGGACCTGCAGATGCGAGTGGCACAGCTCGATACCTTATCGGAAGAGTTTGTACAGGTACCTACCTGGCCTTGCCGTAGAGAGAAGGTAATCCTTGAACTAATCGAATTGATTGCCTTTTATTGCAGGTGAAGCGAACGATGGAGAACGAGAGAGCGGATGTCGAACTTGTGCTGCAAACTACGCAGCAAGAGCTTGACATTTGTATGCACAAGCAGAAGGAGACTGAGCTTTACGCTCAGGAGGTGGAAGCCCGCAACGCCGGGATGCAGGAACTTGCCGACTTGGTTCAAACTCGAGACGAAGAAATCGGCACTTTGATGCAGAAAACGATGCGCCTGGAGGACGACGTGGAAGAGCGAGACCAGCGCAATTCAAGCCTTCAAGACGAGGTGCACAAGCTCAACACGGAACTGCAAGGGCTCAAGCAACTCTCTCATGATGAAACAGTCCAAGCCCTGCAGATGGCTCGACAAAAAGCTGCCACGTACGAGGCGTTAACACTTCTAAACGAGGAGAAGAAGGCGTTGGAAGAGCAGCTTCGCTTGGTGCAGGAACGACTTGAGACAGGACGAGTGGCTCTGCACAGCGCGAAGGACGCCAAGGAGCATGTTCTGGCAGCTCTGGACGCCCACGTAGTAACGATTGAGGAGCTGCGGAAGGAAAATGACGTGTTGCTTGAGCAGATACAGAAGTCGCGTGCAACAGATCAAGCCGCCATGGAAAGCGCGACTCAAACAGACGAAGAACTCGTCAGTTTAGAGGCTCACGCCCAGGTAACAAGTGAGCTAGAGGAAACGACGCGCGAGCTTGGCGAGTTACAGGACGAGCTCGAGAACTTACAACAGGAGGTCGACGATCTACGGCATGATCAAGAGCAGAAGGAGCTGGGACACAAGAAGACCGTGTCTCGGGAGAGGTACAAGTCGGAGTCGTTCCAGAGTCAATTGAAGCTCTTGCAGAACGAAAACGGCGAGTTGAGCGACAAGATGGAGAGTCTGTTGAAGGATCTGGCCAGGGAGCAGCACTTCAACGACGCCCACACACTGGAACTGACCGAGCTCAAGCAGCGCGTTCTGTCTCGCGAGGCCATCTACCTGCTCCGGAAGACGCAGGATTCCTTGGAGCAGACGGTCAACGCGCTTCTCGAGGCCGAGCACGCGTCGGAAAGCACCTTAACCTGTCTGCAGTGCATGCAGCTTTTCACGCAGCCCATGACGCTCGCTCCATGCGGCCATACGTACTGCGCTGCGTGCCTGGCCAAGTGTGGCGACGTGGCCGAGCCGTCTTCCATCTCGTGCAAGAGGTGTGGGAACGGCATCCAGACGGAAACCGAGTGCATTTTCCCCAACTTGGCTCTGGCCGACCTCACCGCTCGCTTCATCTTCCGGCAGCAAAGCTTGGCATCGCTGACCACCATGTGCCTTGCGCTTCGGAATAGCTTCACACAACGCAGCCCCAACTCAACGTCGACTGTTAAACTGCCTGGCATCGAGACATGAGGATTCAAAACTTATGGTACAAAAGGACAGGCTGGCTGACTATCCGATCGAGATGACACGCCGTCCTCTTGGTTTCTTGGAATGCGCCGTCTTCTTCTTGATCTTGTGGGTATAGTCCTCCAAATACTCGTCTTCGAGCTGCCGCTTTAACTGCACCCACGCGGCCACTGCGTGTTGAATCCGTAACACGGCGAAATACTCGTGCGCTTGATAGTGAAGACGGTAGCGGCTTGGCCTGTCTGATGTGGTATTCCCAAGCAAGTTGAGCTCATCTTCGACTTCCTACAGAGCGAGAAACACAATACGAATAGGTAACAATAACAATAATTTTCCAATCTTCACGAATACAGTACACGACGCACCTCCTTAACCATCTCGCGAGTCATCGCGAGGAGTGTGTCAGTGAAGTGGACGGTCTCGCCTTCGTACATGGGCAGCCGCAGATCACCTTGTTCAGAGTCAACAAAACGAGTTAACCACTACTACGTACGCCAGTAAGTGAGGAAGAACTTACGCACAAACCACAGGAAATGGTTCTTGTCTAGCATTGCGTCCTCCTTGACGAGGGGCGGCTCAAGAAGCGAGAAGACTGCGCGCAACTTGGCGACGGGGATGAATCCGGTGGCCTTGGGGTCCACTTGTGCCCACTTGGTCTGGAATTCGCTTAGCAACTCGGGCTCGAAGAGAGGCTCGTCGTCCTCGTTCGAGACGGAGAAACTGTCTAGGATCACAGCCACTGTCACGTTGAGCATGACGTACGTGCCTAGCAGCGTGAAGGAGCAGAAGAACAAGTACGCGATAGGGTTCCCACACCCGTTGAGCGGAATGCAATCGGCCGAGTTATTGAACCCGCACATGGTGGGGTCGTACTCGGGGTCATCCACGCAGCCTTCAGGACTCGCCACGAAGTCATGCATACAGTCGTTCCAGCTCTCGCCAGTTGCAGCTCGAATCATGAAGAGAAAACCCGTTCCAAAGCTCTGGAAGTTCGCATGCGTGTCAATATTCTCGCTCAGCCCAACCTTGGCGAACAGCTGCACCCCCATGGTCGTGTAGATGAAGAGCAAGAGGAACAGAATCGAGCTCACGTTCGTGAGTCCCGGCAGCGCCAAGTACAGCGTCGTGAGGATATGACGAATCCCCTCGGAAGCTTTAACTAGTCGGACGATCCGAGTCACGCGGAAAACCCGGACAAGCATAGCAAGAGACTGCAGACGTGCCGTCGTGAGCGCCTCGAGCACCATGCTGATGAGCGTCCCGGTGACTACAAACAAGTCGAACCGGTTCCAGTCGTCCTGGAAGTACGCCGCTCCATACGCGGCGATCTTCAGCGCGGCCTCGACGGTAAAGATGGCGGCGAACACGTCGTTGAAAACGCCCACGACTGTCGTCTGAGCAGTAGACTGGCCGTAGTGCTGAGCTGCCATGAGCAGAGTGTTGACGATGATACACGCCATGATGAACCATTCAAACCGAGGATGTCGGACGAAGAAGAAGGTTGCGCGTCGGATGGGGTCCTTGAACGGCTTGAGAATGAGCTGCGGACCGACCTGCGCAGCCGCTTGCTGGGCCCTGATCCACTTTTTCTGCTCGTCGGTGAGCAGGAATGCGTCTCCTTGAGCGTCCGTCATCTTGTTAAAGTTGTCGATAATGACGCCTATGAAGAGGTTGACCATGAAGAAGCTGCCGAACATCATAAACACGCCGAAGAAGGCAGCCCAGCACGTATTGTAGTCGCGAATGGGCTGCATGTCAATCTCTGTCGCGTCGATGCACGCCAGCATCAGTAAACCCCAGTTCTCGGTCGTTGATAGCTCAAAAAACGTGATCATAGCGTTCCCCACGTTGTCAAAGTTTCGAGGAACTACGGCCTTCCAGTCGCCACCCCAGCATCCACACAGATACTTGGACGTAAGCGAGTCTGTTGGAAACCCGATACAACTCGTATTTGTGAACCATTGCTGCTGCTGAAGCGAGAGAGCGGACCACGACTGAGGAGTCACAAGAAAAGCGACTTGAGCTTCCGAGAGCGCATCAAACGCAGCACCGCTGCAAGAGTTTAGTTGGCCTTTGAGGTACGTGACGGCAAAAATGCTGAACATGAGGTAGAAGAGTGCGCAGAGGATGAGCACATTGAGCACCGCGGGGATCGCTTCGATCAAGGCGTTCACGACCAGCTTGAGTCCTGGTCTGCGGCTAACCATGCGCAGTGGACGGAAGGCACGAAAAGTGCGTAGAGAGCGCAACGATTTGAGCGAGTGACGGCTCGTCAACGACTCGGCCAGCATCACGAGCGACGAAATGACGACCACGCAGTCGAGCACGTTCCAGCCATCGCGTAGATACGCTCCTTGGTGCAGCACGAGGCCCAGCGCGACGATCTTGACGGCCATTTCACAGGCAAAGATGACAGCGAACGCCGTGTCGACGCGTTTCAACGCGGACGCGAGCGCAGACTCCGGGTCTTGCAGAGGATTGTCGATGGCCAACGTGATGCTGGACGCGACAACAAGAGCCAATACGACCGAGTCGAAGTACGGGTGCGCGATCACCTTCAGTGCCCACCGCCGCACTCGACTCTTCCCAGAAAACACAAAGAGCGACTTGCCCCGCATTTCGTGGATGAATCCTGCAGCCGGGCTTTCATTTATGACTGTGCTTTCGTCGTGAACCTTGGATTCAAACAAGCGAGGTGTGGCGAGCGGCGTGAGCACACGAGTTGATTCGCTCTTGACGACCAGTTCCGGCGATTCCCTTGCTGCCAGAGTAGCTAACACTGAGGGTCCTTGACTGATTTCTTCAGGATGTTCGGTTAACGCATCCATATGCACGTGATGATGTCGTTGGTACAGAACTCGAGCTGGTTGCTGGAATGTATCCAGTTCATTGGGACGTGTGTGCTTTTTCCCAAGAACTGGTCCAGATAGCGGCACGATTTTCATGGAATTGACGTTTTGCGTGAGAACTTTTGTGGCGGTTTCCTTCGACTCGGGTTTCGCGTCCTCGTCCGAGCTGAATTTGTCGAGCAACAGCGCTAAGAAGAGGTTCATCATGATGAAATTGCCAAATACGATCTGTTTATCAACACGCTTAGTGAACTCAAGAGCAAGTAACAAGCAGCTGAAAGGAGAAGCCTTACCAGCGAGATGGGGTAGAGGGCAGCCCATATGTTGTTGCTACGCACGACATCGTACAAATTCTCATTCCAGTTGTCTGTCGTGATGATTTTGAAAACCGTGATAGCAGCCCACAGAAACGAGTCAAAGTTGAATCGCGGGACCTAGCAAAGAAGTCATCGAGAAAAGCGAAGAAATGTTAGGTTAATGATGTAGAAGCCACGTATCCATAATAACGCAGAGAACTCACTTCGCCAGACCAGAACTCATCGATGTTGTAAGGAGTCGCGTACCCGCTGCTGCCGAAGCGCATCGTGTTTCCATAAAACTGATGAAAAAGGAAAATTAATTAATGAAAAAGGTCATCACGAGAGCAAATAAATAAATAATATACTGTACCTGCATTCCGATCAGGGCGTAGATATAGATGAATATGAAGAGCAGCACTCCAAAGTTCGCGATACTCGCAAGCGCACGCCCCACCATCTCCAGCAGCTCACGCAATGATCGCCAGTTCCGCGCTAACTTGAACACGCGCAGGAGCCGAAACGAACGCAGCGATGAGAGCGCCCCCTTCTTTCGCTGGTTCTCGGACAAGAAGGATGGTGGCGATAGGGCCATTTCAAGCAGCCCCATCAAGACTACGAACGCATCGAAGAGATTGAACCGATCTTGTGTGTACAAGTGAAGGCCGAGACCGAAGATTTTGATGACCATTTCAGCGACGAACACACAAGAAAGCGCAAAGTTGAGGATTTCCAGGTCAGCGTCCATTGCGTCCGACATCGGGTAATGATCCAGCGAGAGCACCGCAGTATTGGCGAAGATGACAGCCATAACGAAGGCGGAGAAGAGCGGGTGAGACACGATACAGTAAAGCCAAGGAAGACACGGTTTAAAACGCGAGCTTTCCTTGATCTCGAGCATTTTCTTCTCTGCCACTGGCGGGCAACGAACGCTGTCGTCGATGTCAAACTCGTCAGCAATGACAGCCAGCGTCAGATTCATCACAAAGATGGAGTCAAAGACGATGAATGCGACGTAAAACACGACCGCGATGACCGGCTCAGTTGAATCCATGCACATGTACATGATAGTCGTCCAGCCTTCGGAAGTGATGACCTGGAAGAAGGTCAACGCGGAATAGCCAATGTTGTCAAAGGTCGTGAAGCCATAGTCCAGCGCGTCCTGGAAAAGTGCGTCTTCCATGACGACTGCATTGAGGAATCGTGGATTGCCGTACACGTCGTAGTTCCCACCACACGTTTCTCCAGAGCTGCACTGATGATTTCCAGAGTACGAGGGTCTGGCACACAGGCGCATATCGTCGGTGTTAACGGGCCAAAAGCACGGCTGAGCCCCGTTCCAAGGCGACGTTTCTTTGACGAAATCGTCCGAGTCCGTCTCGAGAAGTGGGCCATCCAAACAGCGATAGGCCTCTGGATCAGCGAGGACCGCAGCCAAATAGTCGTTCGTAACAGGCCACACTCCGTGTGGATTGAGTTCATCAATAGGTAATCGAACAGGATAGTCGGTCAGTCGACAGCGTCTGGTCATGTTGCCACCGAAAATTTGGTTCCCGAGAATTGCGAACATGAAAAAGAGAAACACCTGGAGCACGACGACATTGCCCAAAGCAGGGAGAGCCTGGAGCAGGGACGAGATAAGCAGACGCATGCCCTGGATCATGGATAGAGACCGAAGCGGGCGTAACACTCGGATCGTGCGGATCACCGAGACGTTTGGTACTGTTGGTAAAATTGCAACTAGACTAGCGAAAGCAGACAAAGCCAGCCACAACACAAAATGTAAGCTACAAAGTCGACGAGAAAGGACGCGCACAAGGCGCTTACCAGCTTACCTCGATATGACGACGAAAAAGTCGAGGACGTTCCAAGGCTCGCGCAGATACGAGCCTTTGTTTCGAACAAAACCCAGGGCGAATATCTTCAGCAGACATTCCACCGTGAAAATGGACGTGAAGGGAAGCTCGGACAAGCTCACGATGCTGTTGAAAACAGACGTGGACGGCACGATGCTGCCGTTGTGAAACGTGAAGCCGGAGCTCGCGGGGTTCAAGTTCTCGTCGACGACCGAAAAGTCGGAAAGCGATAGAATGACCGAGTTGAGGGTGATCGCGAACACGATAAAGCGGTCGAAGAAGCGATGCGACACGAACACAATAACCCGACTGCGAAACCAGTGATCCCTTGAGAAGCAATTGAAGCAGGCGAAGTCAGCACCATAGCCCTGTTCAAAGCAATTCAAAAGAATGGTTAGATATCAAAGAACCAGTGAAATGCTCGACGCGAAAAAGCTTACCGTTTTCTGAGAAATCGCATTTCGCCGACGATACCGGCGGCTGATAGCTTGTGTCTCCTCGCTGTTCTCGTTGATAAGTTCTTTGTCCTCACGGCCTACTGCTTCGCCGTCAGTCGGTTGATGGGGAACGGGAGAAGGCTGGCATTGCGACTCCACGGGTACGATGCCACTGGGCATAGCAGCCTCTCCACCGCAACGACGGGCAGCAGCACAAGAGATAACACCCCAGATTGGGCTTGCAACTGAACTAGAGCGAGATTGAGGTAAACCGTGGCCGTTTCCATCTATACACGGAGACTGTTCGCGAATATATTTTCAAGTGCTTGAAATGGAGAGCGGAAACGTTGGATTGTGGAGCTCTTGCAACGATTCTTCGCGTAGAAAGGCTTCGTTGTCCCACGATATCGTTTCTTGTTCCGTCGGAACCCGAGCGTTGAGGTCTGTGTGAAGCCTCTGCGCTACGACGCGCGAGAGCTGCCGCAGATCTCCATTCCCTGGTACCTTCAAGACGCGGATAATGTGATAGTTTCCAGTGAAGACTTCCAAGCTGAGAAACAGAGAGACTCGAAGGTGCCGAGCGCCAGGACTGACAGATCCAGTGCTTGATGGCGTGAATGATGGAGTGAGCTCCATAACATAGATCATAAATATTGTTTTCTCTCTCGAACTCGCCTGGGAAAACCATAACAAAAAAACGTGAGACGTTCGTCCCTTTACGATCCACACGAAACAAGCCGTACCCGGACGAGTTTCAGGTCGTAATCAACGAGATTCCAACGTTGAAGCGGCTTGAAAGTCTCCAAGAACTCGCCAAGGAACCGCTCCACGTCGAAAAGATGTTGGCAAACACACTGACAAATCATCAGCATAGGAAAGGGTACTCGCGCTGATGTCCAGTATCCGTACGCATCCAAAAGCCTACCTCAACACCGGCAGCGAAAGATCGCTCCGAACTTGTATGGTGCGACCTGTGCTCCGTTGAATTCTGGAACTTAATGGGGAATACTGGCGGATAGTACCAAGCACCTGTTTCTCTGTTAGACCGTCACTGCGCTCCGTCTCTACAAGTTCAACGTACGCTGAGGGAAATGTGAGATGCCCAGGTGCCTTGATGTCATTCGATCTGCTCGCCCTCTCTCCATGTCTCCCACTTTCCGACGCCAGACACGAAACACCAAGACGTGCACAGCTGTCCCCGCGTTGACAAGCAAGTGATACACATTCTTTAAAGCGCTGAGGTTCAGCAACTGCCACTTCTCCAGCTTCTGCGAGAGTGCAGGCTGACTCAACTCGAAGCTCAAACTCGTCACTGCCGCAGCAAGTCCACCATCAAACACGGGAGACGGAGCCACCGCCACCCGAGACAACCTCAAACTCTCTCGATCTTCATCCAGAATGTCCGTCGTAATGGCCAGTACCAGTGCTTGGTCCACACTCTGCCATACTTCCAACGGGGCGCTGACTCCGTAGGGAGAGGATCCTCCGTCCACTCGGAGCTTGAACGCAGTCTCCGGTGGCTCCCCGTCCTCCCTCCAGCAATAAAAGTCTTGGAAATTCACGTGTCTCCACTGCACCTCGTAGCACGAGTGCAAAGTGATACAATACACTGACAAAAAGCCATGGAGTTAGTTCTACAGGACCCCAACGTGAAGTTTACCGGTACCGTCTTTAGGCCGACTTACCGAGGTAATTCCCGTCGCTGGAGAAGCCCAACAAGACGCCGCCTTCTTCATGGCGGAAGACCTGGCGTAGGGTGAGCCTTGTGCGCTGTAGAATAGGCTGGAAAGCTTGTCGGCCGGTGGCTTCGCGCCTCGCCAGAGCGGCGACGGAGTTCCTTGGAGCTGCTCCATGTTGCGCACGAGCGGTCATTTTGTCCTTATAGAGGGTAAAAAAGGCAGAAGTCCCTATTCAAGAGAAGGACATTATCCATTTCGGTGGTCGACAAAGGTCAAGTTCAACTTGTTCATCGCTTTTTGCTCGCACCGCCAACCTCACATTGCGATGGAGGCACAAAATCTTTTTTGCTGCTTACTCACGCGACACGAAGAGCGGTCCGAACACCAGCACTGTAGTGGACAGGAGCTTGATGACCACGTGCAGGGCCGGCCCAGCCGTGTCCTTAAACGGATCGCCTACCGTGTCGCCTGTGACTGCAGCCTTGTGCGCCTCGCTGCCCTTCCCGCCATAAATACTGGGGCTGGACTCGATATATTTCTTCGCGTTGTCCCACGCGCCTCCCACGTTATCGAGGAACAGCGCCATCATGATGCCAGTCACCGTGCCGAACATGAGGTAGCCAGCGAGGACTTCCGCACCCAGCAGCGGCTTGCCCTGGAACTCGCCAATCTGAAATCACAAAGCAACGTTCACATCTCCAGTCAGCAACAGGAATCCAACGCAAGACCGTTCACACAATAAAGACAGAGAACATACCACACGGAAGACAAGGCCGACCGAGATCGGCATCAGCACAGCCAGAAGACCTGGGAATCGCATTTGCTTCAAAGCTGCCTTGGTGACGAGTGCAACGCACGTGCGGTAATCCGGCTTCTGCTTGTACTCCATAATTCCCGGGTACACTTCGAACTGGTGGCGCACCTCATTAACCACCTCAGCCGCAGTCTCGCCCACTGCGGCAACAGCAAGGCCCGTGAAGAAGAAGACCATCATCGTGCCCAGTAGGCCACCCACCAAGACCTCGACCGTCGCGATATCCACAGTTTTGAATTCGCGGCCAGAGAACTCCGAAAACTCGTCCATGAAAGCACCGAACAGCACGAAGCAGGCTAGAGCAGCCGATCCAATCGAGTAGCCCTTGGTGATGGCCTTGGTCACATTGCCAGCAGCGTCCAGCTTGTCCGTGGCATCACGCACATACTCGGGCTGATGACTCATCTCAGCAATGCCACCAGCATTGTCAGCAATCGGGCCGTAGTTGTTCATCGCCAGCACAAAGACAGCAGAAGACAGCATGCCCATGGTTGCCACTGCCGTTCCAAACAGTCCAGCGTGACGGTTGCCTTGGCCACCGATACCCGAGCTAGCACCCAAGTGGTAAGCCGACACTACGGCGAAGCTCACCATGAGCGTCGGAATGACAGTAGACTTCATGCCCACAGCCACACCAGTGATGATATTGGTGCCGTGGCCGGTGGTGCTGGCCTTGGCGATGCTGCGGACTGGCGGGTACGCATAGTCCGTGTAGTACTGCGTCGACTTGACGAATACGAAAGCTGTAAGCATGCCGACGACGCCACAGAGGAAGAAGTTAAGCCAAGCCGTGGGATGCTCCGGCGTGTACAACAACCAGCGCGTCGTTACGCCAAACCCAACCAGCGCAAGAGCCAACGACACGTTGTATCCGGCTTGCAGCGTCGACATCGGGTTGTGGTCGGAGCGAGAAGCCTCAGCGTCCGAGGGCGGCCTCACCATCATAATTCCAGCGCTGCTCACTGCAATGTCGAAGGCGTGCACGACCACAGGGAAGAACACGAAAGAGATGGGGTTCGGCAGCTGCGCTTCACGCGCCAGCGTGCCGCCGAGTATCATCGCGCCAATGATCTCGGCCGCCACGGATTCGAACACGTCGGCGCTGCTTCCCACGCAGTCGCCCACCATGTCACCGACCAGGTCGGCGATCACCGCGGGGTTGCGCGGGTCGTCCTCCGGGATGCCAATCTCCACTTTGCCGACGAGATCCGCGCCCACGTCGGCGGCCTTGGTGTAGATGCCGCCTCCCAGCTGCATGAACAGCGCCACAAATGACGCTCCGAAGCCGTAGCCCACCATAAGCATCGGGATCTCCGTGGGGCGCAGCACCGAGCCAAAGAGTATGTACAGCACGACGTACAGCGTGCTGACGCCGCCCACACAGAGCGTAATGTCCAGGACGGCGGAAAAGGCTCCTCCTCGGAAGCAGACGAGCAGCGCGTCTCCGTAGGAGCCGCGCGCAGCACTGGCCACGCGGATGTTGGACCTGGCAGAGACCCACATGCTCACGTAGCCAGCTGCAGCAGAGCAGACTGCTCCGATGATGAAGGCGAACGAGGCCACGACCCCCAGCGTCACGTTGCCGAGCTTCTCGATGCCTGAGCTGAGTGTGCTACTGGGCCGCAGCGCGTAGCTGAAGAAGATGAGCGCCGCAATGGCCACGGCGATGCGCGCGATGGCTGTGTACTGGATGCGCAGGAATCCCTCGGCTCCCTGACGGATGGGTGTGGCCACGGCCTGCATGTCGGCCGAGCCAGCGTCCCTGGCCAGCACCCAGTGCGACAGGAAGAGCGCGAACACGGCGCCGTAGCCGCAGATGGTGAAGACCAGGAATATGGGGCGGAAGCTGCCACCAAATAGCAGCAGCAAGGCCCCAAACGCCGAGATGGCGATGATAGGAGGCTGCAGATCCAGCGAGCGGGCGTAGGCCAGCGCGGCTGAGGCGCCGCCCATCTCCTCCTCATCGAAAGTTGCGTTGGAGCCCGTGAGCGGCGCGGTGTCAGCGGCGGCGTCGGCGCCTAGCCCGAACTCGATGTCCACGTGCGTCTTCTCCTGCATGGCGCGGCGAGGAATTGATCAGGAATCGCCGGCAGCGTCGGTCCGACCTTGCGAGGTTTTCTTTCTGGTGGCCTGACACGCGTATTTCGTCACTGAAGCGAGGTGGCACTGATAAGAGGTTGCATCCAATCAAAACGGTTGACGAACTTGAAGTTGCAGTAGCAGGCGTGTTGACCGTCGTCAGTCTCGAATCTGCGGCCCCCAAGAGACCATCACTCCTGCCCGCCCTCAATGCTAGCCCGGACTCGCTGTCTCTTGCCCCGCGCGCTGCGCCCTCTGGGCCGCCGCCTCGAGTCGACGCTGGCGCCGCTCACGCAGCTGTCGCAGGAGGAGCAAATGTTCAAGGACACGGTGGCGCGCTTCGCGGCCGACGTGGTAGCGCCTCACGTCCGCGCCATGGACACTGCGGGGGAGATGGACCACACCATCACGCGCGGACTGTTCGAGCACGGGCTGCTGTCCGTGGAGATCCCGGCGGACTACGGCGGCAGCGAGGCGTCCTTCATGAGCCTGTGCCTGACCATCGAGGAGCTGTCCAAGGTGGACCCAGTGGTAGGACTGCTCTGTGATCTGCAGAACACAGTCGTCAACAACGTCTTCCTGGTGCACGGCTCGGAGGCGCAGAAGGAAAAGTATCTGCCCAGGCTGAGCACGGACATGGTGCGTTGAGGGGAGAGCTGGGGTCGTTGAATGGCGTGTACTGACCCTCGCGGTATGTTGTATGTAGATTGGCAGCTTCTGTTTGAGTGAAGCTGGCTCTGGCAGCGACGCGTTTGCGCTCAAGACTAAGGCGGAGGCGTCGGCGGACGGCAGCTACTACTCCATCACGGGGCAGAAGATGTGGATCTCGAACGCCGAGTATGCGGGCGTCTACCTGGTGTTCGCCAACGTGGACCCGTCCAAGGGCTACAAGGGTATCACGTGCTTCATCGTGGACCGCGAGATGGAGGGGCTGGAGATAGGCAAGCCCGAGGAGAAGCTGGGCATCCGTGCGTCGTCGACTTGCCCCGTTACGTTGATAGACGTCAAGGTTCCCAAGGAGAACATCCTGGGAGAGCTGGGGAAGGGCTACAAGATCGCAATCAGCACGCTGAATGAAGGACGCATCGGCATTGCGTCGCAGATGCTGGGGCTGGCGCAGGGGGTCTACGACCAAACGCTGCCGTACTTGTTCGAGCGCCACCAGTTCGGGTCAGCGATTGGCGAGTTCCAGGCGATGCAGCACCAGTACGCGGAGGCGGCGCTGGACATCGAGACAGCGCGCTTGCTAGTCTACAACGCCGCCCGTCTCAAGGACGCAGGTCTCCCGTTCGTCAAGCAAGCGGCCATGGCAAAGCTGCACGCCTCACGTGTGGCCGAGAAGACGGCTTCCAAGTGTATTGAGATGCTCGGCGGAATCGGCTTCACCAAGTACTTGCTTGCTGAAAAGTTCTACCGCGATGCAAAGATCGGCGCTATCTACGAAGGCACCAGCAACATGCAGCTCACCACCATCGCCAAGCTCGTCGCAGAGGAATACAAGAAATGATCGCCATGATTCACCGCACTAAACGTTGACGAAGACCCTCCAGCAAGTCCCACGAAGCATGGTACGAATACTCTGGTGGAACGCAATAACACAATGTTGTTGTTGCTCTTAGTTTGTCGTGTTAGTAAAATCGCCCGAGGCCGCGGAGTTCTTGTCGTCGGCTGACGTCGGCCGCACTTGGTACTTGGCCGATTTGGGATCCGTGCTTTCAGCAGCGTTGGCCATGGCGACCGGACTCGGTCCGTCACTGGTCGCTTTACTCTTAAGTGTGGTGAACATGCTTGACGTGGATTCCTCTTTCAGGCGGAACATCTTCGGCACGAGCATCAGGCCCATGATCAAGAGCGTGGAGAACAGCAGCCCACCCGAGAGAAAAACGTAGTACGCCGCTGCTCGCATATCGACGAGGTACGTCATCGGCAGGAGCACAAGACAACCGACGAGCACCACGCAAACCGAGGCGAAGATCCACGGGGTCTCCTGGAAGTCCACCGACACGTTCCGGATCAAGAAGGACAAGTACAAGCCAACCATTAGCACGATCGCTTTCCAGAAGATGAGCAGAGCCGTGAAGATGAAGCTCGAAGACTTGCACGAGATCCGGTCGACGGTGCCTCGAAACTCGGTCGCCTCCTCCGTCACGACGGTGGGCTCAGGGAAGTCGGCCCCATACCACGCGATGAAAATGACGAGGTCGATGACGTAGAAGATGGAGAGGAACTTGAGGATGCGGGACAACGTCACAGTCACGCGCTTCATGGCAGACTTCAGGAATACCCGGTAGACGCGAAGACACTTCATGATGAGCGCCCCGAAAATGGTGGTGAATCCCAGCGAAATGAGCACGGGCCGAACCCCACACAGCAGCTGAGTAGGACGCCCGGCGTACGCGACAGCCGCGCCAGTTGTAAGGAATCCGCCAGATACCATGAGCAGCAGCATTTCATACTGCGAGCGTCGGATGATCGGGGCGTCACGCTGCTTGACGACGAAAATGATGGCCACCACGAGTATAGCGACCATGATCATCGCTACCACCACGACGGTGATGAACGTAGATGACGACGTCGGCATGTATTCGCAGTTGATCTTCACGTCTGTCGGCAACGAGTCGCCATCTTCGCACTCTCCTGACAACTTGTCGTTCGTGGCATTTGGCAGCTTCCAGAAGTACTCGACGACTCGGAACGCGTCCGAGTCGCAGTCCGATACGCTGTACTCGTAGAAACTCGAGTCGCAGCTTGGCTTCTGGTCGATCCACCCGGTCCACGTGCGATGGTTCTCTGTAATCCAGTCGCAGGAGCGGCTCGTTTCAATCCTCGTCGGCAGCTCCGTCACTCCGCCGTCGCAGTCATTTGGTAGCGAAGTGTTCCCTGGATTGGGCGCCTTCCACGAGAACTCAATGGTACGCACGGAACTGTCGTTGGTGCAGCCCGATACTTGGCTAATAATGTGTGTTTCAAACGTACAGAGCGGTAAGCGATCTAGCCACTCGCTCCAGACGTCATAGTTTGCCTTAACCCAGTCGCAAGATGCGCGAAAGTACGGCACAGGGTCGTCATCTTCGATAGCATCACTGTAACCACCCAGCAGGCTGTTGATGTCCGTATCGGAGAGCGTGAGCTTCGAGAAGAGAGAGCCAGCGGGCAGCTCTTTGACGAGCAGCGAAGCAAATTTCGTGAGCTGCACGCTGGGGTAGTCGACATCCACGGGGTTGGTGGTCTCTTCGCCGTAGCCGTTCTCGCCATAATCCCCGGTCGAAAGCTTGACACGGTCGAGGTCTGTGCGCGGCAGGAAAACTCGGTCAAAGAGTCCTTTGTGCGTCACATGAAACCTGTCGGGCTCAAAGTGGTAGAATATGACCGGAGTACCAGTCGTCACTGCGTCTGAGGCGTATTTATTCACTTCATAGTACCCGAGGAAGCAGAAGTACGCCGGGATGCCAAGGTTGGAGAGGGCAGCTTGGAAGTAGCCGCGATCATACCCCGGCTTCATCAACGCCACCACCAAGCAGTCTCCGCCAGCAGCCTCTCGTTCAGTGCACGCGTACGATTTCTGACAGTTGTCTTTGCAGCCCATGGTGCCGTCCGGACAAAACGAGACGGCTGGGGGATTGTACGCTGGGTTCGCTTTGAACGGCACGACGCTAAGCTTGTCGATCAGATCGTCACGCGATTGGTAGTGCTTCCAGAAATCCGGGTAGTAAGGCACCGTTGCGTTCGTCCCTTCCTCGGTTAAAGTATGCGAGACGTAGACGCCAGCAAGCCCAAAGTACCCAACGCCTCCGACTTTGTAGCTCTCGTTGAAGTAGACTCGAAGATTGGACATGGTACTGGAGGTCCACGCTTCAATGTTCATGTGTGCTGGAGTGCACGCCCCCGATCTCGCAGATGACATCCGCTGAGTAATAAGCACCGTCGGGGACCCGTAATTGATCGCAATCTTGTAGCCGGTCTGGTGAGATGCACACACGCGCAAGTCAACTCCCATGACAGCGCATTCGAAACAACCGCACACTGGACTTACCACTTCTTCTGCTACGATCGCCAGCACCATGGAGGCGAGCACGTGGGAATCCCAGTCGTTCACATCCAAGACGAGCGTGCCATTCAACGTCCCGCGACTTGAACCATCCTCAGGCTGGTCAGCACCGTAAAATGCATGGCCTGTTGGCAAACACTCGTCTGCGTACGCAGCTTCAGAAGCTGTGCGAGGGTCGTCGATCTGGAAAAGCCAAGGAGCACAACGAGCACAGTCAGTTCTTTCAAGGTAGCCCGATGAAGTTATTACCGCACTGTGTATCGCGGGTGCTCGAGCGCTGTCTGCAGGAAGGGGCGCACGAGGCGGCCTTGCGAGTCGCGGTCTTGGCTGGAGACGCCCAATTGAGCCTCCATCTTGGCCACCCACGCGGAATCGAGACACGTGCCCAGCAGACGATTAGGTCCGACGGGGTATTTCCCGGCAACGACGAAGACATCTCGCCAGCAAGCAGATATACCGACGAGCAGAAGCAGCAGCCACGACATAATGCAAGTCAAAATGCAAATTGCAAAGATTTAATCTTTCCAAAAGGTCGTCGATGCATCGACAAAGGCGCGACGCTGACATGATATTACCACGACCAGGCATGGGTAGTACGGGAACATTTCGCTGAGACCAGTATGGCCATAAAAACTGCTGGTATATTAGCAGTACTTTAGTTTTGCCTCACCACGTTTCTAATACCGCGCTCACTGGTACTATCGATCTACTACTGAGCTACTGTCACTTTCATTGACATTTTTGCTGTTAAACCGCTTGTACTTGCGCGGCGTCGACAAAAAAATCACCACATCCATTCACCACATCCGTTCCCCGTGGTTGTGCCGCATAAGCATGCATATGTTAGCTTTGTCATTATCAATATGGGATCGTCGAGAGCTCGTGAAGCAGTTTCTTGTTGGAAAACCGTTCGAATTTCCACAATCAACCAATAAATCTTGGTAGTACAAAATAGTACTACTAGATCGAGAGAAGTACTGGTAATACTCGGGCTGGAAGTGGGCAATCGACAAATGTACTGGCTACTATAGTAATATGCATAGTACTATCGAACTGTTTCGCCAATCCGTTTACTACCCATGCCTGACCACGACCATTCCCCAGCTTTTACTTCACATCATTTCGAGCTGGAGGTTAGGAAACCGAGTTCTTCCGTCATCCCCGAGTATAAACACAGAAAACACAGAATCCATCAAAAACCAGTACCAAAAAAAGTTCCACCTGAAGAAGACCTCAAAACATTGGTACTAGAAGTTATAGTAAGCAATCCGTTATCCTTTTGGCTGCGTCTTGAGTGACGTGAGTCCTGTCCTCGCGAGTGCTGTCCTACTGCACTGGTGTCCACGCTACTCCGCGGCCAGTCCTGTCCCTAGCTTGGAGACGGTGTCCGGTGGCCACTGATGCTGTCGCCCTATACACGCACCTGCCCTAGTCTAAACACGCACGGCAACAACACCTGGATTCCTGTGCCTCGTAGCGCAAGGAGTCCGCGCACGAGCTCTGTGCCAAGTTGTTCAACACGCAGGCTTTAGGCTGCTCTCGTGAATCACTTCACTGATCAACTGCTGTATATTTCGCTGGTGCTGCTGTACTGGCTAGTACGCTTCTACTGCTCGCTAAGCACTTGCCTGCTTCGCTGCAAATCCTAAACTGTGGCTATCCCTAATATGCACTCTGGTTGGCTTCGTCCTTGTGTCTTCTCCGCCGCTCGTTCCGTCGCTCTCACCCTCAGGGAGCAACCACGACACTTCGCGAGAAGATCGCGGCCTGCTGCCACCTGATCTTCGCCCTCCGTACTTCAATCGGTTGCCCGTTCAGGGCCTGCGTCCCGCCTGTCGTTGGCTTCACTGCCAGCAGCCTTGTCATCTGAGCGTCCGGGGAATCGAGGTCAACGGAATTTCCATTCCCTTACTTTATATTGCTAATAGTTCGTCGTGGTGCTTCCGTCATCCCCTACGGTTGAGTTGTTGTTCGCTAACGTATAGCCATTCTGAACAGGCTTCACTCGATAATTTTGTGAGGACCTGCGCGCCGCATCACGAGAAGTGCCATCGTCCGTCTCCGAGACGTTTGTCAGGTTCATTGGCTTTGTTGATACCACACTGTTCCTGCTCTTTCCGCTTTTAATAACGCTCGTACTACTTGGTGCAGATTGAGCGACCTCTTTGAGACGGAAAAGCTTGGGCACGAGCATCAAGCACATGATCAAAATCGTGCAAATGATCAAACAGGTCGCCAAGAACACGTAGTACGTGGACGCCCGCATCTCCACCATATACGACATGGGCAGAATCAAAAGGCAGCCGACGAGCACCACGACGACGGAACCGAAGATCCACGGAGACTCCTGGAAGTCGACGGACACATTTCGGATGAGGAAGGAGAGGTAGAGTCCGAGCATGAGCAAGATGGCCTTCCAGAAGATGAGCAGCGCCGTGAAGATGAAGCTCGAGGATTTGCAAGATATCCGATCCACCGTGCCACGGAACTCAGTCGCGTCTTCGGTGGTGGTTGTGGGCTCAGGGAAGTCCGCGGCGTACCACGCAATGAAGATGATGATGTCTCCAAGGTAGAAGATGGATAGGATCTTGAGGATCCGGAAGAGCGTGACTTTCACTCTCTTCATGGCTGAGCGCATGAAGACGCGATAGACACGTAGAGATTTCATGACGAGGGCCCCGAAGATGGTGGTGAAGCCCATGCAAATGAGGACAGGACGGATTCCGCACAAGAACCGGGTCGGTCGCCCAGCGTACGCGACAGCAGCGCCTGTTGTGAGGAATCCGCCAAAGATCATGAGCAGGAGCATTTCATACTGCGATCGTCGAATGATGGGGGCGTCGCGTCGCTTGAACACGACGATGATGGCCACGAGTAGGAGCACCGCGACAATGACAGCGAAGACTGCCGTGGCGGCAAAAGACGGCGATGACGTGGGCATGTACTCGCAGTCGATGGTGAAGGTCTCCGGTAGACTATCACCGTCTGCACATTCTGCAGAGTCAGCAGCATTCGATTCGTAAGGTAGTTTCCAGAAGTACTGGATTGTACGGAGTGCATCAGCGTCACAATCGGAAACGGAGTAGTTATAGAAGGTGGAGTCGCACGCGGGCTTCGTGTCAATCCAACCCGACCACGTGCGGCGGTTCTCGAAGATCCAGTCGCACGACCGACTCGTTGAAATGGTTTCCGGTAAAGCGGACACACCTCCGTCACAGGCGTTCGGAAGAGCTGCATTTCCCGGATTCGGCTCCTTCCAAGAAAACTGAATCTGACGCATTGAGCTCTCATTGCCGCAGCCGGTCACTTTGCTGTCGATGTGGGTCTCGAACGTGCACAACGGCAATCGCTCCAACCAATCGCTCCAGATATCGTAGTTATCCTTCGCCCAGTTGCAGGCCGCACGGAAGTATGGCGATGGCTCAGTGCTGTCGCTCGATACGGTAAGATACTCGCTCATGAGGTTATTGATGTCGGTGTCAGTAAGCGTAAATTTGGAGAACAGAGATCCAGCAGGCAGGTCTTTCACGACAGAAGCAGCAAATTTCGAAAGCTGCAGGCTCGGATAATCCACATTGACAGGGTTGTCTGTCTTGTTACCGTAACCATTCTCACCAAAGTTCCCCGTTGATAGCGCGACTCGCTGGGGGTCGGATCGTGGCAGAAAAACTCGATCAAACTTCCCTGCGTATTTGACGTGGAAAACGTCAGGCTCGTAATGGTAGAAGATGACGGGATCTCCACTTTCAGCTGCCGCAGCCGCGTATTTGTTGAGCCCTCCGTAGCCGATGAAGCAGAAGTAAGCAGGGATCTCCAAGTTGGAGAGTACAGCTTGAAAGAAGCCTTGATCGAAGTAAGGGGTCATCATAGCCACGACCAAACACTCCCCCCCTCCGTCTTCTCGTTCAGTGCACGCTTCCGACTTTGAACAGTGGTCTTCACAGCCCAAAGTTCCATCCGGACAGTAATATTTGGCTCGAGGGAAGTAAGTCGGGTTGGCCTTGAAAGGAACCACACTGAGCTTAGTGATCAGAGCATCACTGGTTTTGTAGTGCATCCAGAAACCCGGAAAGTACGGTGGCGAAGCAGCGGCGCCTTCAAGCACGAACGAGTGCGTAGTGTATAGCCCAGAGAGGCCGAAATACCCGATGCCACCGACGCGATAACTCTCGTTGAAGTAGACTCGCAGATCGGACATGGTACTAGAGGCCCACACTTCAGCGTTCAAGTGCGTCGGGGTGCACACACCCGTTCTAGCAGACGACATGCGCTGCGTGACGTCGACACTCGCACCGCCCACGCTGATCGAAACCTTGTACCCAGTCTGTAATGGGTAGAAAGAGTCAAAGTACAGTTAAACTCACACAGTGATATTTTCATTGGCACAACGCACCACTTCTTCTGCCAGAACGGCCAACACCAAGGACGAAAGCCAATGCGTATCCCAGTCGCCGACGTCCAAAACGAGGGTGCCGTCCACTTCTCCCCGAGTTTTGCCAACGGAGTCCTGGCTGGCACCGTAGAAAGCACTTCCTGATGGCATGCAACTGTCAGCAAACGCCACACCCGACGAGGTTCGAGGGTCGTCAACCTGCTCACGCAAAGTTCGTTAGAGGCTCGATCTAGTAACAAGAGGAAAAAGAAAGCAGAATGCATGACGCACTTTGTAGCGAGGGTACTTGAGTGCAGGTTGCATGAAGGGGTAAACAAGTCGGCCTTTGGTATCGCGAGCGTCGGAAGAAACACCCCTCTCTGTCTCCATCTGAGCAACCCACGCCGCGTCGAGGCAGGTACCAAGGAAGCGATTTGGTCCAAGGGGGTACGTCGCCGCGAGGACACTAATGCTTAGCCCATTAACGAGGAGCAGCAGCAACAGAATCCACACCATCACGTTCACCGCTAGTTGAGAAGTGCGAGTATTGAAAGGAGATGATCAGTGGTGGTTTCGAAACCGAATTGAAGCTTTTAATTTTAATCGCAAAAGCGTCGATCAAAGTGGTTTGTATTGCTCTTCTGAAAGCAGCAGACATCACATTGGGAGACAGGCAATGCCCAGGGCGCCATTGACTGCACTTTCTTAATTAAGGATGGCTCGCAATGTACCTGAGAGTTCTACAGGCTCACTACGAATTCGAAACCTGGAGGCCGGCATTCTGGAGAATTCTCAGAGACAAGACGCTCCATGCTCGTGACCTTGCACACGCTTCTTGCTCTCAATTTCCGAGCTGCGGCCCGACTTTACTTTTGCGAAGCTGTTCTTGGCCGAGGGTTCTCCGGATTCACCTCCATACTCCAAAGTCTGATGAATCCTCCATAACTACTGCATCGAGAGAAGCAGCAGCATGAGCAACCGGGCCAGCGCAGCAACGGCTGACCTAGACAACTCAAATACAAAAGACGGGTCGAAGTACTCCCGTGACAGATTCTCAGTAAACAGACCACATATTTATCTCGCTCCCCATCAACTACGATGGCAGTGATCAATTAGTTGAAGTTCGCTGCGATGTCATGAAAGATTTTGCTGCGACTCAATCTCAGTTTTTTCAAGCATTTCCTGACAATATTTTTTTCTTTAAATCCGAGGTGCAAAGTGGCCGAGTCCCATGTCGCCAGGCGAAGTTGTTGGGAATACAAAGGATCGCGCACGAGGCGACACCTGGAAAGAAACTCCCTCCAGAACTTGAGAACTTGGTAAGTTTCTAGGACGGACTCAAGTAAAACCTCGGAAAAGTGCTGATGTGGAGTGCGCTATCGTGTTGCCCCCACCGCATCACCAACGCAATGCTACTGGCATCGCTGCACTATTGACACCGCCCAGGATCCGCACACATTATCTTTCCAGACGGCGAGAGGAAGATCGAGCGCTTTATCACTTTCTTTCGCATCAGACCCGAAGCGAGCAAAACGTTTATGTTGTAGAGTCAACAGCAAGATCTACAGTGTAGTGCTCCAGTTCACAAGAGCTAATTCATCTTTCGCGATTTTAATCGGAAGGCCCAGCGACGAGTGAAGCGGCGATGGCAGCAGCTTTAGAGGGGCTGGAGTACCGGAAACTTTCCGGTACCCCATTCCGGCGGAAAGTATTGCAAAGCTCTCTCGGCAAGAGGACGAGTTGAAGTCCTCCATGTAGGAGGAGGAGTGCGTTGATCTACCGGATACCACATAAAAATCTACAGAACCTTGAAACCCGTCACGAAAGTTGACCTCGGTTGACCTCACGAGTGACCTAGCAGCGGTTTCACTGAAAACTTTCAGCCTAGTACGGCGAACGGGCTGCACGCCAAGCATCTGCTCTCGCTACAGGTCGGGAGCGCAGAGGTCTCTAACTCCGAAAACAGTGTCGTTTTAGCAGGTTTGGATTGCTTTCTCTTGGGAGTTGTGCTCGAGCTTCCCTGATTTCGACCCAGTTCGGAAATGCATGAAGTTCCTTCCTGATAGCGAGAAGCAGAGCATTGTGCTCACTTCATCGGAAGTTGACAGTGTAGCTGAACTTAACGAATCCTGTCACGAAAGCGATGAAGTGCTTCACGAGCAAGACCTGGCTTTGCTAAAGACTCGCGACGTTCTGGCACGTATCACTACTTTCAAGCCAACACTAGTACGAATCAACTAACGCCAAAGCTCCAACTCAAGGTGCTTGGCCGTGGCCGTAAGAAGTATATGCAGCAACCAGCAGTGATTTGCGCCACGAATTCAACTCGTTTGATCCGGAAGCAATGATTTTTCTCCAGCTGAAAGCTGTTTTTTAGGATGCGATGGCACATGCACGAGCGAGCATGCGCTGTGGCCGTTGATTCTCTAAAGGGGCCTAGAATGAGACTCAGATCCGAAAAAGGAGAAGGGAAGGATGGATATGTTCATATTTCATGCAAGCACGTTTTCAGTTCCATCGGTGCGGTATACGCATCTCCCGTTGCCACGCGATGGTGCTGCTTCTGGAAATAGAGCCAATGCGTCGGAGGGGAAAACTAAAGTGTTCGTCAGGTTAGTACCGAAGGCTGCCTGCATAGGAGCTTTCACTATTCGCTATAGTTAGGACGGCATCACATCCGATGCTCGCACCGTCGCATTCTCAGAAGCATCATTCTTAGAACCAGTGATGGCCAAACATGTACTGGACGGCATTGCAAGCAAAGCGATATGTATTGAAGTTCTCGGTTAGCTTCCAATAAGAACTACAATGCCAGTGATAGCAGCAATATTAACTGCAATACTACTCGCACAGCTATAGTGTCCCTGTCCCCGCTGACGCCGCCTTCATCACCAGACTACCGTCTCCGTGTTCCAAAGGCGACGGTTGCGTTTAAAAAAGAGCGATTTCTCCCAAGTTGAAATTAACCGCGTTCTAGTTGCTCTGTCCGCGTTTGGCACTGCTGGAAAGTTAGTTCAGCCAGCGACAACCTCAGTGAATTTGCTAAAACCCCGTTATGCGTATGTTGCAGTAATAACTGCAATGTCGCTGGGCGTTCCAATATGTATTGCAATGCCTGTCGACCTTGCAATATGGCATTGCGAGTAGTATTGATCAATGCCAATATCAGCAATACATTTTGGCCATCACTGCTTAGAACTGCTGAGACTGTCACCTTCATCCTGACGATTTCCCATTGTCATTGTTGAGCTACGAAAGACCAGGACACTGCACGGACGCTGCGGTACGAATGATTGCTACCTTGGGTGTATCGAACGCGTTACTGCTGGTACTGTCAACCACCTCTGCCCTACTGGGTCTTGAGCTCGTATCCTTATCCTCTTGGCCCCAACCGGTTCTTGGGCACCTGTCTCGGGTCGCACAGCAGGAAGTTGCTCGTGGATTTCCAGTAAAGACCGCCACTCAAAATGGCCGACTCGTGCATCCATCCTTGCAGCAAGCGCTGAAGTACCCTCGATACACAGTACGGTAATTGACACGTGCATGACGAACCTTTATTTGCATCGATGCGCTTTGATAACCAACTAATTGCGTGGCCTTTTCTTCCATGTAGGTTGCTGACCCTCGAACGTCCTCAGGCACAGCGTACACGGACAGCTGCGTCAATTATTTTTATGGAGCAGATCAGGATGCGGAAGGCAAAACTCGAGGCGAACTGAATGGGACGCTCGTGCTGGATCTGTGCAACTGGGAAAATCACGCACTTGCTACGATGATGCTCGGAATTATTGCAGAAGAAGTGGTAAGACTTGGTGCTAGTTACTTTCTCTTGGGCAGGCTGCTTAACCAGTTCCGTCTCCTTCGACAGAGCGGCTATAAGGTGGCTATCAACAAGGAAGGCCTGGGTGTAGACATCACCCAGCGGACGTCGTCCGTGGGGACAGGGAAATGCAATCCAACGCATCTCAATGTGGAGGTTTGGACGTCAAGCGTGCTGGCTGGTCTTCGCCCTTACTTGAATGAGGGCTACAACGTTGGCGGCGTCGGCTACTTTGGGCTATCGGGCGTCTACACCACAAACAAGGTTGTGCAGGACGGGAATAGCGCCGACCCCGAGCGGGTAAAGTTGTCGACAGGAGACTACGGCGAGAACGGATTTGGCAAAAGACCGATAATCCCGTGGATATCGACTACGCGAACCTGCAGCTCTCGAAATTCACTTCGAACGTCGTCAAGGACTTGCCTGCTATTCTCCAACTTGACGATACTGGAAAGTGATATCAATGACCTCCTCAGCAATTACATCGCGGCTTCAGATGCCAGCGACCTGGAGCCCTTTTCCACGCTGCGTGCAACTGGGCGAAAGAAAACTACAATGTTTGAACCGAGTGGATCGACCGGCTTCTCTTGTGTACGTTTGAAACTCACATACTGAGCCACGTAACAGGATGTGATAATAGCAGCACTGTACGAGATTTTCGTTTGCTTGGAAGGCACCGAATCCTGGCAATGCTGCTTCGCCCAACGACTGCGATGGGCGCGCGGACACCATACCCGACACCATCGAAACTAGCTGTGACTGGATCTTCGAGAATAAGCGCACATGGTCGGGCTGGATCGAGGCAAAGCCGAAATGCGACTCCACCTTCTACGACTACAACGTCTCGGACTGCGACTCGGATGCGCTTCGCACAGTTCAATACTATTGGAAGCTCCAGGATTCATCGAATATTGCGTTTTCTGCCGAGTGTTCAGGTGGAGAAAGCTTCCCTGAAACCATCTCAATCGACTGGGAGTACATGCCTTCGTCATCCCAACATTCGCCGCTGTGGCAGTGCTTGCGGGCATTGTCGCATTGCTCCTCGTAGTGGCGATCACCGTTGTGTTGAAGCAGCGCAACGCACCGACCATCCGGCGATCACAATACGAAATGCTCCTGCTCATGATCTTTGGCAGCTTCTTCACAACAGGCGCTGCTGTCGCGTACGCTGGGCGACCGACCCGGTTCTTGTGCGAATCCGTCCTTTCCTCATTTGATTGGGCTTCACCACCATCTTCGGGGCCCTCGTCATGAAATCTCTACGTGTCTATCGCGTCTTCGTGCGCTCAGCCATGAAGAGAGTGAAAGTCACGCTCTTCCGGATCCTCAAGATCCTATCCATCTTCTACCTTGGAGACATCATCATCTTCATTGTGTGGTACGCCGCGGACTTCCCTGAGCCCACAACCACCACCGAAGACGCGACTGAGTTCCTTGGCACGGTGGATCAGATCTCGTGCAAATCCTCGAGCTTCATTTTCACGGCGCTGTCCATCTTCTGGAAGGCCATCTTGCTCATGCTCGGACTCTACCTCTCCCTCCTCATCCGAAACGTGTCCGTCGACGTCCAGGAGTCTCCGTGGATCTTCGGTTCCGTCGTCGTGGTGCTCATCGGCTGCCTTTTGATTCTGTCCATGTCGTATATGGTGGAGATGCGGGCGTCCACGTACTACGTGTTCTTGTCGACCTGTTTGATCATTTGCACGATTTTGATCATGTATTTGATGCTCGTGCCTAAGCTTTTCCGTTTGAAGGAAACTGGCACCGGCAGCAGCAAGAGCAAGGTCAGCGTCAGGAGTCGCGGCAGCTTGATGCCCACCAAGACGAACGCCAACACGACCAACTTGGCCAACGTCACGGAGCGCTACACCTCCACGGACGGCAGGTCGTCAGAGAAATACCAGGTCAAACCCGTCCGCAACCGCTCTGTCACAGCCAACGACGTCAGCACCACGGCCAAACCCTTTATGTACTAATACATGTATGTAGCCAACCTGGAAAGATTACGCCATCCTTTGTATCCATCTCGAAAAGTCCGCACCATTTGAGTTCCCCCCTCCGATTGGACGAAATATCATTCTTCAATTCCTCCAGCATGGCGCCCATGTCGACGTCGTCGGCGCTGGTGGCGTCCTCCTCCTCGCCTCCCCCAGCACCCGAGGAAGACGCCGAGCTGCCGGTGGACCTTTCGCAGCTGCCGTCCATCCCGGCGGCCAAGTCGCTGCTGCTCATCAACAACTTCGTGGCCAACAGCACGCGCTTCCTGAACCACTTCGCAAACGAGTGCGAGGAGCGCATTTCGCGCGTGTCAGCCAACGTGACGCGCGTGGAGATCCTACTGGCCATCTTGGAGGCCAAACTCAACTCCATCCCGGATCTGGACGTCTCTGAGCAGCAGGTGCAAGCCGCCAAGAACGACGATCTGAGGCCGCTTGAGATCGAACTCGGCATTTCGGACGCCGACTTGCCGGAAATGGATATTTCAGCCAATGGGACGCCGCTTCCGCCTCCCCCACCCCCTCCACAGGAAGAGGGGGCTATTATTGAGGGCATGCCGCCTCCGCCCCCGCCCATGGACGGCATGGAGACGGCGCTGGTGGTGCCACCCCCGCCTCCGCCTCCTCCGTCGACTCTAGCTGCTCCGTCTTCCCCCTCGGGGTCGTTGCCACCTCCTCCGCCCTCTTCTATGGGCGATTTTGACGACGACGAAGACCAAGTTGAAGTTGGACAGAGTGATGGTCCCCCATTGTTGAAGTTAAAGGACGACCCGATCTATGCCAAGTACTTCACGATGCGGAGACTGGGCATCCCGGACCCAGTGATCGAGCAAAAGCTCATGATGGACGGCATGGACACTAACATTCTCACCATGGACCCCGAGGGGCCCTCGCCCAGTGGCGGGCTGGCTCCGACAGTGGAGACGCAGCCGACGGGACCAATTCTGCCCATTATGGCGCCGCCCCCGCCGACGTCGGAGGGTGAGAGCGACTCGGACGACGAGAGGAACGAGCTGCCGCCCCCGCCGCCGTCGCTGTTGGAGCCCAGGGGTGCGGAGCGAAGACCGTCCGGGAACATTGGAATGCCCTTCCCACTTCCTCCACCGCCTCTTTCTCCTACGGTACGCTGATGCTGGGAATGTGTGTGTTTTGTGGCTGAGAGAGTTTCGCTGACGGAATGATACCTGCAGTCTTCTGTTGGTGGGCCAGCCTCACTGTTCGGTGATGGGCCACCAGCGTCGCTCTTTGGCGACGGCCCCCCGGCTCCTCCCCCGCCTCCGTCATCTTCGACTGGACGTCCAGCTCCGCCTGTGAGCGAGCTAGAAAGCTCCAGCGATGACGACATCGAAGAGTTTGACGTCGACGACCCGCCCAAGGCTGCTGCCGACTCTGGAGTGATGAAGCTCAAGGACGACCTGGCATTTGAAAAGTGGGTGGCAAATCTGTTTCTGATTAGTGCGACCATGCTTGCTTACGTGCTTGTTGCTGCGGTTCGGCAGATACTTCAAGATGCGGAAGCTGGGCATGCCGGATGGCGTTATTCAGCACAAGCTCATGATGGACGGCGTGACTCTCGACATTCTAAAGTACGTGACCTCAACTGAATGCCCAGCAAATGTCCACCTGTGTTAACGAATGACTACTGCTTTCTTTTACAGCATGGATCCGGAAGGTCCGTCTCCCAATGCGACTGCTGCAGCCCCGCCAGCTCCGTCAGTGGAGGCGTCCCAGCCGCCACTACCCCCAGGATTGCCTCCACCGCCTCCAGCTCGACCCACAGGAGGACTACCGCCTCCTCCTGTGAAGAGATACGACGATTCCGACTCTGATTTTGATTCTGATTGAGCGAGACGTGTGCTTCCTGGCAGTTAATCCCACGTAAGTGATGCTGTCTTTTGCTGCAAGTGCTTTCTTTCGCTTGCCATGCACCAGGTAACTAACATCGAGACTACATGTACGCGTCTGTGGGACGACCAGGTAGGTGCTCTGCTGGGATGTGCTCTGTATTATTCACTGAACAACGTTTGTGTCCGTCTCAGCAGCATGTCCGAGGAATCCCTTATTATAGCGTCAACGCTTCTCACACAAGAGCTTGCCTAACTTTGTTTTCTTCGTTTCAGCGAGCTGAGGCTTACGTATTTAGCCCTCAGGATAATGCGCAGGGACCAGGACAGCTTTTAGAAGTTGATCGTGTTGCGAAGATTGAACTGCGCCGTGCTGCATTAGCGGAAGAGGCACTGCTCTTAATTCACTCACAGGCACGAAATGAGTGAGGACGATGATGCTCGATCAACTGATCACACAACAGGGACGTCAAGGGAACCCACACCGACGGTGAGCGCTCCAGTCGCGACTATACCATTACCGCTATCGTCGGCAGGAACAGGGACCGGAGTTTCCAGCTCCCGCGTTGCGACGGTCGCTCCAAACGTAGCACCTCGGTCCAGCATGATTACACCCGCTGCGCTGACATACCCGCTCATGAGAGGACCGTCAGCAACCCGAATCCAAGCAGTTGAGGCGACGGGCGGGGCAGCGAATTTGCTGCGTCACGTGGAGCAGCTTGACTCAATGATCAACGCAAACGCCACCCTCAAGTCAGTTCAAACGTTGTCACGTCGCCCATCGCGCAGCCAGAAGCAGATCATGGGGTACCTGGAGAAAAAGGCTCGCACAGCACTGCAAAGTGACATGGACCTAGAGGCCACGAACGACGGCGTTAACCGAGACGAGGATAACGCTGCCATTGCAGCGGAAAACAGCGCTGGCTCAAGTTCTCACGGGAACTCGCGAAAGGTCCACCCGCAAGTTGAAAGCAAGCTCGAGACGATTGGCAGCGGCGATCTGTCTGATAAGCCTGAGTTTAAGAGTCCTGACTCCAGTGTGCGCGGGAAATCAATGCGAAAAACACTCGTGGATCGCTTAAGCTCATTGGTGCTTGACGACCCCGAGGGGCGACACTCAGTGGCCTCGTCGAGTATGCAAGGCCCGCAAAAGAGCAGTCGTCTCGACAGTAGGCGACGGAGTAGCGTCACTGCGTCGATCATTGAGGATGTGTCGAAGTTTAAGCAAACGGTGACCCGGATGTTCGAGAAGGCTTCGCAAATTAAACTAGACGACGAGCGCTCAGCTCGCGTGGCGGAGCTCGTGGACAGCGAGGTGATGGTTTTGAATGCGAGCCAGCTAGCGCAGAGCCAGCAGCGCAAGGCGCACCAGCTCACGATTTCGATCCACTCTACGTTTCGTCACTGGTGGGATTTCATCATCACCGCTTCAATCGCGTACGTGATCGTGACGACGCCTCTCAAAGTGGGCTTCGGGGTGCAGTCGTCGGGCTTGAACTACGCGCTCGACATCGTGGTGGATGTGATTTACCTGATCGAAATGGTGCTCAACTTCTTCACCAGCTACGAGGACGACGCGACCGGCGAGGAGATTAAAGATCTGGACAAAATCCGACGAAACTACGTGCAGAGCTGGTTCCTCGTGGACGCCGTGAGCAGCTTCCCGTCATCTCTGGTGGGGACAACGAACGGGTTGCTCACACTTTCAAAGATCCTCAAGGTGGCTCGCGTGGCTAAAGTGGCCGACTCAGGCCTCGTTCGAACTGTGTCGGGGCATATTGACCGCTCCATGAACCCGTCGATGCTGCGAATGCTCAAGCTCACCGTCATCTTCCTCGTGTCGCAGCATCTCATCGCGTGCACATATTACTACATCAGTTTGAACCAAAGCGGGGAAACCACGTGGTCCCCTACGCACGAGGTCCGCAACAGCGACTCGCTGGGGCAGCAGTATGTGGACGCCTTCTACTTCGCCATCATGGTGACCACAGCGAACGACGTGAACCCAACTTCCCCCATTGAAAAGCTGGTCACGTCCGTGATGCTCTTCGTGGGCATTGTTATCAATGCCAGCATCATCGGTAGCGCGGCGAACCTACTGGCAAATCTGGACAAGGAGGAGATCGCGCGAAAGAACCAAATGGACTCCATCAACGACTATCTGCGCTTCAAAAAGGTGCCACTCAACTTGCAGAACAAGATCCGGCGGTACTACGACTACGCGCTGACCACGCGGTTGCAAGACCCGACGGAGAACCTGTTCGCAGACCTGCCAGACCGCCTCAAGCTGCTGCTCAAGCTGAATTTGCACGCCGAGTTTGTGCGCAAAGTGCCGCTTTTCAGGGCCCTGTCACACTCGGGCGTCGTGGCCATCATCCAGTGTCTCGTGCCGATAGTTGCCATGCCCGGCGAGATTATCATCGTGTGCGGCGAAGTGGCGAGCGAGTTTTACTTCATTAAGACTGGCCAAGTGTCGCTGTGTGTTCCCGGTCTGATGGACAGCATCCCTCTGGGCAACCTCGGCGAAGGTTCGTTCTTCGGCGAGACGTCGCTGCTCACCGGCGAGCCGACGACGGCCGAGATCAAGGCGGAACGGGTATGTGAGCTCATGTATCTGACCAAGGAAGACTTCGAGGCAATCGTGGACAGATTCCCCACGTTCTTTCTTGCAGTTCGACGCATCAGCGAGTCGAGGATGCAGACTGCGCAGAACATCCAGAAGATGTCCAAGATGAACCGCCGCCCGACTCAAATGCTCAACAAGGTCAAGAAACTGAGTTTCCGGACCGTGGCGCAGGCGGCAGCCCTCAAGGCGCGGTTTGGCGACCACCTGGAAACGCTGACGAGCAAGGGCGTGTCCGGGACTTCGGAGGGGCGAGCCGGATCGTTTGTTGGCGCCGGCAGAAAGCTGACCCTGTCGACTGGCAGGCGGAAGCCCATTCCGTCGTTCAGCGCCAACTTCATCGAGCGGCTGTCGCTAGCTCAAGCTCGACACCTGACGCAGTTGACCTCTATGAGAGACATGCAGCAGAGCACGGAGGATGAAATCTTCTGGGATTAAGCAAAGCTGGGGACTTCGAACGTGCCAAAGTGTAGAGTAGCAGGAAGTAAAAACCGAAATGAAAGTGTAGTGATGATCTTACGCGGGCCTGGATCAAGCCCTCCTGAACTTCAGCCTGAAGCTCTTTAAGCAAGAGAGCCAAGTCATCCAGCAGCTGGGCAAAGTACACAATGCGTCACGTCATTTGGCGCTCGCTTTGTCGTTCCACTGAACACCAGAGCGTTCTATCCAGTGGCGGAAGAATCGCTGGAAGCAACAGTGTGTGCCCTAATGGCGACGCAACTGGAAGTCTCTCGCGCGGTTGATGTCGGCAGCACTCAACCGCTGTGCCTGACGAACACGCGAAGGACTGTTCAGTCTCGCTTTCTCGTCTTGCGTGGAGGAGACGCACACGGAGCAAGGAATATGGCAGCGGGGAGACGCGTTTGGTTAAAATGTCTAGTTCTCGTGGCCGTCGTCGTTGTCTTGGTTGAATCGGCAGCGACCCAAAACAGAAAGTCTACCTCGCTGTTGATCGATGCTAACACTCGCAGTATCGATGAGGTGAACAAGGCGGTCTCGAGGCGGCGCCGACAAACAATGGAGCTCCCAGGACTTCTTTCTCGTGGATTGGCAAGTACAAGCAGCAAGGTTAAAGTGACTTCGTCCTCAGGCAAGGGCACGACCAGTTCCAATGGAGCAACAGAGAGGAAAGGCCACCAGTCTAATGGAAAGTTTTCAACGTCCTTGGCGGCTTCTGCCAGCGCTGACGATGATCAAGTGACTGTGGCGACGGCAGCCCCCACAGCAGCTGCACAGTCCAGCAAGCAGGAACATCCCCAAAGTGGGTTACCGGTGCAGGAACAGACAAAGCCACAGGAGTCTGCCGTCTCGGTGAGCAGTGAAGCGCCTGGAACAGAACATCAACTGATTGCGCTTGATCAAGTCCAAGTCGTGGCCAGTTCGCAGGCTACCACGATAAAACCTGCTGCAAACGATGTCGTTTCTTCTACCTCAGCTACAGAATCGAGTGAATCAGGTACAAGCGAACAAAGTACCGGCACAAAGCAAAACAGCAAGAAGAATGGTAAATTAGCTGCTCCGATCTCCGGCTTAACCACAGATACACCAAGTCACGACATTCAAAGTGAAGTATCCTCTTCACCATCCACTACTGGCGATGCGAACAACTCGCCGCCGCCGTCGTCTGCCAGCGCCAACGGAAACAGGAACGACAACTCGAACGGCAATGGCAATGGAAACGCGAACGGGAACTCGAACGGCAACGGGAACGGGAACAAGTCACCGTCGACGTCGTCTGCCTCCGACGCGGGCGAGAGCAGCCCTGTCAAGTCGAACGGCAATGGCAATGGCAATGGCAATGGCAATGGAAACGCGAACGGGAACTCGAACGGCAACGGCAACAAGAACAAGTCACCGTCGACGTCGTCTGCCTCCGACGCGGGTGAGAGCAGCCCTGTCAAGTCGAACGGCAATGGCAATGGCAATGGAAACGCGAACGGGAACTCGAACGGCAACGGGAACGGGAACAAGTCACCGTCGACGTCGTCTGCCTCCGACGCGGGTGAGAGCAGCCCTGTCAAGTCGAACGGCAATGGCAATGGAAACGCGAACGGGAACTCGAACGGCAACGGGAACGGGAACAAGTCACCGTCGACGTCGTCTGCCTCCGACGCGGGTGAGAGCAGCCCTGTCAAGTCGAACGGCAATGGCAATGGCAATGGAAACGCGAACGGGAACTCGAACGGCAACGGCAACGGGAACAAGTCACCGTCGACGTCGTCTGCCTCCGACGCGGGTGAGAGCAGCCCTGTCAAGTCGAACGGCAATGGCAATGGCAATGGAAACGCGAACGGGAACTCGAACGGCAACGGGAACGGGAACAAGTCACCGTCGACGTCGTCTGCCTCCGACGCGGGTGAGAGCAGCCCTGTCAAGTCGAACGGCAATGGCAATGGAAACGCGAACGGGAACTCGAACGGCAACGGCAACGGGAACAAGTCACCGTCGACGTCGTCTGCCTCCGACGCGGGTGAGAGCAGCCCTGTCAAGTCGAACGGCAATGGCAATGGAAACGCGAACGGGAACTCGAACGGCAACGGGAACGGGAACAAGTCACCGTCGACGTCGTCTGCCTCCGACGCGGGTGAGAGCAGCCCTGTCAAGTCGAACGGCAATGGCAATGGCAATGGCAATGGAAACGCGAACGGGAACTCGAACGGCAACGGGAACGGGAACAAGTCACCGTCGACGTCGTCTGCCTCCGACGCGGGTGAGAGCAGCCCTGTCAAGTCGAACGGCAATGGCAATGGCAATGGAAACGCGAACGGGAACTCGAACGGCAACGGCAACGGGAACAAGTCACCGTCGACGTCGTCTGCCTCCGACGCGGGTGAGAGCAGCCCTGTCAAGTCGAACGGCAATGGCAATGGCAATGGAAACGCGAACGGGAACTCGAACGGCAACGGGAACGAGAACAAGTCACCGTCGACGTCGTCTGCCTCCGACGCGGGTGAGGGCAGCCCTGTCAAGTCGAACGGCAATGGCAATGGCAATGGCAATGGAAACGCGAACGGGAACTCGAACGGCAACGGCAACGGGAACAAGTCACCGTCGACGTCGTCTGCCTCCGACGCGGGCGAGAGCAGCCCTGTCAAGTCGAACGGCAATGGCAATGGCAATGGCAATGGCAATGGAAACGCGAACGGGAACTCGAACGGCAACGGCAACGAGAACAAGTCACCGTCGACGTCGTCTGCCTCCGACGCGGGTGAGAGCAGCCCTGTCAAGTCGAACGGCAATGGCAATGGCAATGGAAACGCGAACGGGAACTCGAACGGCAACGGGAACGGGAACAAGTCACCGTCGACGTCGTCTGCCTCCGACGCGGGTGAGAGCAGCCCTGTCAAGTCGAACGGCAATGGCAATGGCAATGGAAACGCGAACGGGAACTCGAACGGCAACGGCAACGAGAACAAGTCACCGTCGACGTCGTCTGCCTCCGACGCGGGCGAGAGCAGCCCTGTCAAGTCGAACGGCAATGGCAATGGCAATGGCAATGGCAATGGAAACGCGAACGGGAACTCGAACGGCAACGGCAACGAGAACAAGTCACCGTCGACGTCGTCTGCCTCCGACGCGGGTGAGAGCAGCCCTGTCAAGTCGAACGGCAATGGCAATGGAAACGCGAACAGGAACTCGAACGGCAACGGGAACGGGAACAAGTCACCGTCGACGTCGTCTGCCTCCGACGCGGGCGAGAGCAGCCCTGTCAAGTCGAACGGCAATGGCAATGGCAATGGCAATGGCAATGGAAACGCGAACGGGAACTCGAACGGCAACGGCAACGAGAACAAGTCACCGTCGACGTCGTCTGCCTCCGACGCGGGTGAGAGCAGCCCTGTCAAGTCGAACGGCAATGGCAATGGAAACGCGAACGGGAACTCGAACGGCAACGGGAACGGGAACAAGTCACCGTCGACGTCGTCTGCCTCCGACGCGGGTGAGAGCAGCCCTGTCAAGTCGAACGGCAATGGCAATGGCAATGGAAACGCGAACGGGAACTCGAACGGCAACGGGAACGGGAACAAGTCACCGTCGACGTCGTCTGCCTCCGACGCGGGTGAGAGCAGCCCTGTCAAGTCGAACGCCAATGGCAATGGCAATGGCAATGGAAACGCGAACGGGAACTCGAACGGCAACGGGAACGGGAACAAGTCACCGTCGACGTCGTCTGCCTCCGACGCGGGTGAGAGCAGCCCTGTCAAGTCGAACGGCAATGGCAATGGCAATGGAAACGCGAACGGGAACTCGAACGGCAACGGGAACGGGAACAAGTCACCGTCGACGTCGTCTGCCTCCGACGCGGGTGAGAGCAGTCCTGCCAAGTCGAACGGCAATGGCAATGGAAACGCGAACGCGAGCGGTGAATCGATACTGCCATCAAGCGCAGTGCCCAGTAATCATGCTGGTGGGGGAACGCAAGCGGGTGGTGATACTAAAGCAACAAAGGTTGTAAGCAATTCTAATCATCTCCGAGGCGTTCCAGCAAGTGACGACACTTTAGTTTCGCAAACTACTGTTAACAGCGAAGACGATGAACCACTGAAGTCTGCGTCAACTCCCGGCGGCGAAACCCAAAAGTCTTCGAACAAGAAGAGCCAGGATTCCACAACGAGCAAGGCCGTACCAGGATCTGATACGGAGAGCACCAACAGCCCGACCGGCAAATCGAGTGCTTCTTCGCCAGTATCCTTGAATTTATCACCCAGCACAGCCACGAGCGACACGAAAGACTCCGACAAAGCCGAAGGAACTGGAAAACAAATCACCAGAGCTGAGGCACTCTCCGTTGTGACGATGGATACTGCGATCGAAGACGCGAAAGAGTACGTCCGTGGAGATCCGACGTTCGCGGGCGTCGACGATGACGCAGGAAGCAGCATCTTCGCAGAGGGTGGGGATGGGAGTTCGCCGCTTGTGATCGGTGGCCGAAAGCGCGGCTGGCAGGCAGAAGCTCAGTCCGGTCTGTACGCGGCAAGCTCGAGCTTCCACAACGGCTTGCGGTTCGTCGTTTGTGCGGCAGCTCTCGTGTCAGTCATTTTGCTTGTGGTGTTTCACTTTGAAGCGTTTACCGACGGACTCGCGCGTCACATCCATGCTGGATCGCTGTTGGCACCAAACACGTGGGAGTTTGTGCTATACGTGCAGTACATCCAGCAACTCGCTGGCATCTCAGCGTTGACACTGCTCAAGACGCCGTACATCCTGTGGGACTTCACCGATCTCTTATCATGGACGAACTTCCTCGTGTATCGCGCTCAAGACGACTCGTCGGGGTCTGGCCGGCGCCTGGCAACTCTGATCCTTGGCGGCCTCGTCGGGTATGGGGACCGCATCGGGACGAGCGAGATGGATCTGATGTACCAGACCTGCTCCGGATGTGCGTGTGTCGTGGGCTTTTTCCTCGGAATTGTGCTCGGAGCCAACGTGTACAACAAGTGGCGCGAGCGTGGAGGAAACACTGGAAGTAGGGGTGTCGTCTGGCGATGCCTGGGCCTGGTGGTCTTGGTTTGGTTCTTCTCTCTCCTCCCACTCAGTATGGCAGTGTCGTTTGAAGTATCCATGGAGTTGAAAGCGCAGATGCTGGAGCTGCGGCCACTATCCATCGCCTTCCTAGTGGTGTTTGTGTTCATCTGTGGCGTCCTCGTTGTGGCAGCTCGAACCATTTTTCACGGGTCGAAGCGCAAGTTGCTCAAGCCTCGCTTACAAGCGCTGTGGGGCGCGTTCTACTCGGACTGCACTTACGGTGGGCGACTCTTCTTTCTGCTGACTGTAGCTCAGCAGATCTGCATCGGTCTCTGCATGGGGATTCTGGACGACAGCACGCTGATTCTGGTGCTACTGGCTGCGCTTCACGCCGTGTTTCTCGTTGCAGTCATTCTGGTGAAACCATTTCGCGCTGCTTCTTCACTGTCCAAGCGCGCCACCTACGCGGTTACTACTCTCAAGCTTGTCAACGTGGCGCTGGCTTTTGCGTTCCTACCTTCGTCGACTCTGTCGGTGTCCGGGCTCTTTCGAGTGGCCAATGCCGTCATTGGCCTCAACGCACTGGTCGTCGTCGTGTGGTGCGTCCGCCACCTTTTGATCTTCGGGAAGCTGGCAGTCGCGTCAGCAAGACACGAAGTTGAGCGTCGAGCTCCACGAGACGAGGAGATTGCGATCGAAGCTTCGCCTTCCACCTCGTTGAGCTACGAACTGGTATCCAAGCCCCAATAACGAACAATCAGAGCGTTAAGCGAAGGTTGGGATCCTAAGAAACGTTCGAGTGTAAACACTTTTTCATTACAGATTTCCATTTTATCAGTTCTTAGATCTTCGGAGTGTTCACTTGCGATAGTCGTTCCTCATTTCGTGCATCTGTTCGTCTACCGTGGCATCTGCGGCAGCATCCAGAGCTTCCCAGCTTCGAGGTCGCCCGCATGTGCTCGGCCGTGCAGTAGATCGTGTGTGTGCGTAGTCCTTCATGAGCAGCGCGCCTCTCCACGAAGAGAGCCGTGTCGTAGTCCATCATGATCCCCTTGAACTTCGAGAATACAGCTGCGATGATCTTGATGTCGATCAACCGGAATTTGTTGCGGTATTACCCTGCTCGTTCGAGGCAGCAACGAGATCACCCAATGCCTTCCTCCTCAGCAGCAGCTCTTGGGACTTGACCATCACGCCTCCATCGTGCGGTATCTCGACCAGAGCGTTGACGCCGATGGTGCGTACCTCCAGCACTAGCGACGCCACCAGCTTGGCGATCGGCTCATAGACCGCGATGATGATTCCTCGTGGCTGCGACGTGTTCTTCGCCACGTCGTGCAGCGTCTCGGGGTTCACGGTCGGCGGTGAGTCTTCTGGTCTCCCGAACACGAGGTCTCTGCTGAAAGATGTGGTACAAATAAGGTTAGTGAAAAAAAAGAAGACAACTGCACTACTTTGCCTCACCCCTCGCTCTGCAGCTCGATTGCGAGCACGTCGGTCTCTCTCTTGCTGCTGGGTCCGGATCCTTTCATCCCGACGACGAGCGTCGTGTTGCTCCTGTAGCCGCCGGGCAATGGCCCTATCGGTTCGGTGCAAATGGCTCACGGGTTCTATGCTGTTGCTCCACTGAAGCTCCGCATCCATTTCTGCTCCGTCGTTGAAAATCCACCTCGCCACTCCGGTATATTCGTAGAGTCTATTCGTTTCTCGGATATTATTGTTTGGAGGTACATGGACACGGTCAGGAATGTCCGATGCGTCGTCGGGAATTACTACCGGATGCATACGCTGGGATTCAGGGGGCAGTTGCTCGCGCCCTGCCCCCTCATTGATCTCTTCACTACCCACAACAGCTTCAGTGGGCTGCTCATACTCTCCTTCCCCTCCTGCTTGCTCGACGTCTTCATCATTCGCAACAGCTTCAGTGGGCTGCTCCTGCCCTCCTTCCCCTCCAGCTTGCTCGACCTCTTGATCGTTTAGACCGCCTGCAACAAGTCGCTCTTGCACCGTTGGTGCTTGAATCGCCTCATCCGGGACCGGCACAGTAATATTACCAACAGTCCCAGCCTCTTGACCTTGACCCTGTGCGGAAGCATCGCGGAGCTCTGGAAATGCGTTCTCGACGTCGACCTTTCTGATGCGCCCTGGTTGGCCTTTCAAAAATTGTCGAATAGATCGGTGGATAGAGTCTTCTTCCACTCCACGACGCATGAGCGCCATTCGTAGCGCATCCATGGCATTCCCCTCCATGGTGACCCCTGGCGGCCACATTTTCACGCAAAGACGACGGAAGTTAGTCCGAGAGAGCATCTTTCGAAATGGCCCAAGAAGGAAAATGAAATCGCCACGTCCCGAACTTCTCATATGCGAGAGGAATGGATGAAGGATGAAGTACAACGGGAACTTGAACGAGAAAAAATGGAAATTGAAACGGGAACAAGTCAACGTCTCGGGATCCAGCGCAAGCGAAAGCAGTCCTGGCAACTCGAACAGCGATGACAATGACAAGTCTGACGGAAATGGCGACGCGAATTTGAATGTCAATGGTGGATGCTCATTATCTCCGAGGCGTTCCAGCGTGATCGTACTTCAGTTTCACCTTCTTCGCATCCCTTATGGTGAAGCCAGAAAACACTGAGCCAAAGCGACCTATCCACCAGCGATGAGCTAAGTCAGCATTAGCTGCATCAACTTCCGCTGGCGAACCCCAAGAGTCTGTGAACAAGAACAGTGAGGAGTCCATCACAGGCAGTACCAGGATTTTATGCGGACGACACCAGCAGCCCAACCAGCAAATCGAGTGCTTCTTCGCCAGTATCCTTGAAATTAACATCCAGCACAGCCACGAGCGACACGAAAGACCCCGACAAAGCCGAAGGAACTGGAAAACAAACCACCAGAGCTGAGGCACTCTCCGTTGTGACGATGGATACTGCGATCGAAGACGCGAAAGAGTACGTCCGTGGAGATCCGACGTTCGCTGGCGTCGACGATGACGCAGGAAGCAGCATCTTCGCAGAGGGTGGGGATGGGAGTTCGCCGCTTGTGATCGGTGGCCGAAAGCGCGGCTGGCAGGCAGAAGCTCAGTCCGGTCTGTACGCGGCAAGCTCGGGCTTCCACAACGGCTTGCGGTTCGTCGTTTGTGCGGCAGCTCTCGTGTCAGTCATTTTGCTTGTGGTGTTTCACTTTGAAGCGTTTACCGACGGACTCGCGCGTCACATCCATGCTGGATCGCTGTTGGCACCAAACACGTGGGAGTTTGTGCTATACGTGCAGTACATCCAGCAACTCGCTGGCATCTCAGCGTTGACACTGCTCAAGACGCCGTACATCCTGTGGGACTTCACCGATCTTCTCTCGTGGACGAACTTCCTCGTGTATCGCGCTCAAGACGACTCGTCGGGGTCTGGCCGGCGCCTGGCAACTCTGATCCTTGGCGGCCTCGTCGGGTATGGGGACCGCATCGGGACGAGCGAGATGGATCTGATGTACCAGACCTGCTCCGGATGTGCGTGTGTCGTGGGCTTTTTCCTCGGAATTGTGCTCGGAGCCAACGTGTACAACAAGTGGCGCGAGCGTGGAGGAAACACTGGAAGTAGGGGTGTCGTCTGGCGATGCCTGGGCCTGGTGGTCTTGGTTTGGTTCTTCTCTCTCCTCCCACTCAGTATGGCAGTGTCGTTTGAAGTATCCATGGAGTTGAAAGCGCAGATGCTGGAGCTGCGGCCACTATCCATCGCCTTCCTAGTGGTGTTTGTGTTCATCTGTGGCGTCCTCGTTGTGGCAGCTCGAACCATTTTTCACGGGTCGAAGCGCAAGTTGCTCAAGCCTCGCTTACAAGCGCTGTGGGGCGCGTTCTACTCGGACTGCACTTACGGTGGGCGACTCTTCTTTCTGCTGACTGTAGCTCAGCAGATCTGCATCGGTCTCTGCATGGGGATTCTGGACGACAGCACGCTGATTCTGGTGCTACTGGCTGCGCTTCACGCCGTGTTTCTCGTTGCAGTCATTCTGGTGAAACCATTTCGCGCTGCTTCTTCACTGTCCAAGCGCGCCACCTACGCGGTTACTACTCTCAAGCTTGTCAACGTGGCGCTGGCTTTTGCGTTCCTACCTTCGTCGACTCTGTCGGTGTCCGGGCTCTTTCGAGTGGCCAATGCCGTCATTGGCCTCAACGCACTGGTCGTCGTCGTGTGGTGCGTCCGCCACCTTTTGATCTTCGGGAAGCTGGCAGTCGCGTCAGCAAGACACGAAGTTGAGCGTCGAGCTCCACGAGACGAGGAGATTGCGATCGAAACTTCGCCTTCCACCTCGTTGAGCTACGAACTGGTATCCAAGCCCCAATAACAAACAATTAGAGCGTTGAGCGAAGTTGGGATCCTAAGAAACGTTCGAGTGTAAACACTTTTTTCATCACAGATTTCCATTTTATCAGTTCTTAGATCTTCGGAGTGTTCACTTGCCGATAGTCGTTCCTCATTTCGTGCATCGCTTCGTCTACCGTGGCATCTGCGGCAGCATCCAGGGATTTTCTAGTATCGGCGTCGCCCGCGCTGCCGTGGGTAACACGTTCCCACTCAAGAACAAGCTGATGCAGGCGCTGACGCCCCGTCAAGTGTCTTGCTTCAGCTGGGGAAAACCTGGCGCCCGTCATCTCGAATGGACACTCCATTCGGCGTTCACCAAACGGACCGAGGAACACGTCCGCCATTCGAGCTTTCATGTAGTACACAGGTTCGACCTCTAGGTGGAAGTACAGCACGCGATCGCTGTTGAGGCAGAACAGCGGGACGTCGTCCTCGCTTTTCTGCTCGATCGGGAAAACCTGAGCCATACACCGCAGGGAGTCGAGTTGTTCTCGACGAAGTCTTAATAATCCGTGCCGACAGCTCGGGTGGCGTGGTCCGAGAAAGAGTACTGCGACTCGGCCAGCTCCGCGGCGTAGAAGTACAGCTCCTTGTCTCCGTAAGCTGGCGGAGATCCGACGTCACTGAGCGACTTGAACGACCCAAGAATCGCAGTTGCTCGCTGCTGCAGCTTCTTGTTCCAGAACATGAGCGACGAGTCCACCTGATGGCCCATGCGGAGGTTCCACGAGTGGCTGCTGAGTAAATAGTCGCTCGGATCAAACTTGAGCTCGACCGGCGCAGGATTCGACAGTGTCGCCTTCTCTCTCTTCAGCGTGGGGATGAAGCGGAACGGGGCCGAGTCGAGCTTGGCCTATCGATGCAGGAAGGAATGCCATTAACACGCTCGGCCAGGAGGGGTCTCGTGCGCGGGGCGGTCGCTCATGAACAACGCTTCGGTCTTCTTGAACTTCTCGGATCCCCAGAGACTGTCGGGTTCACAAAGAAGGCCGAGTCGTCGTCCACCATCATGGTCTTGGAGAACACCACAGAGACGACCTTGATGTCAAAGGACCGAAACTTGGTGTGACACGCTTCAAGGTCCTCGCAGAAGACGTTCTTGCTCAAATTACCTTGCACTTTGCAGCCGTCATAGCAGCATGTAGTTCTTGGGATCCGACCGCGAGTTGCTCTTCAAAAGAAAAAAGAAACAGGGATTACCACCTCGCATATGAGAAGTTTGGGACGTGACGATGACCACGTCCCAAAACTTCTCATATGCGAGAGTTGAGCGAGCGCCGACCAGGTCTCCACATCGCAGTTTATCTTTTCAAGTTCCAGGCAGAAGACAGGTGCGGCTAATGCCCACTATCACACGGGTGCGGCGGCTAATGCCCACCATGAACCGGGTGCGGCGGCTAATGCCCACCATGAATGGAGTGCGGCGGTTAATGCCCACGATGAGCGGGGTGCGGCGGCTAATTCCCACTATGAATGGAGTGCGGCGGTTAATGCCCACAATGAACCGGGCGCGGCGGCTAATGCCCACCAGAGATTTTCGAGCACCGCGATGGGAAGCAGCGTGTACTAGTTGGTGGTGCTTACCACGTTGGTACTCTTTTTCCTCAAAAACCGCATCCGCCGGAGGTCGACGGAGAGAACAACTTCGGTGCTGAAGATTGACAGCTTCATGCTGGGGGGGAGATTGCACCATTGAGCTGTTTTCAAGGGACTGTGTCTTAGCTATGCTCGCCTGCGAGTCGATCATGCGTGTCATTCGCTTTTCACGATATTCGTTCCTGTCCGCACACTACACGTAATTTCGCGAACAAGGAGCAGTCGTCGAGAAATAACACCATGAAAACGATGTAAATGCACTTTCTGTAGCGGCGTGGTTCATCTCGACTGTTTGCTATTTGTTACGATGCTATCTGAAGTCGTGTTTTTCTTCTCAGTCAACCACTACGAGGTGTGAAGAAGAGAGAAGAAATTCTCGTGAGCAACGCCGTCCTCTCGTACAGTTCAGAGGCCCAGAACACAACCGGCTCCACAATGAAGACCGTGTCAGCGTCGGCCACCATGATTCCCTCGAACGTGGAGAACACGACAGCGATGAATCGGTCACATTGTGATCAACCTGAAGACTCCGACCGCGAGAAGCTGCGAAGACAGCCTACGAGCCGATCGTCAGGCTGGCGGCATCGCGAATGGAGCTGCGCACCAGGGGCGCCGGGTCGAGATGCTGACTGCGAGACATGATAGTCGAGTCCCAAGAGCTGCTGAGTAAAGCACTGGGCGATCTCGCTGCTGTTACGAAAAAAGAGGGCGGTACCTCGAGCAAGAACCTGGGAACGCGCACACACCAAGCTCCGGTTTTTCGACATCAAGTTGCAGGGGATATGTTCCGGGCAAGCTACTGGCAGGGGTTTGCTTTTAACTTCAGCATAACCCCGCGAAGGCGACGAGAAGGACAATGAGGACTCGGCGCAACTGCAGCAGATACTCACGTCCTGCATGAGCGACCGTCAGATCCTCGTGCGTCACATGACTGTCTCCCCTTGCTTCGCTTTACTTTCTCACTCGCTTCGTGCTGCCATTCTTTTCAGTGCACCAGCATCAAGGATTCGCTATCACCGGCGTGCTGGGTGCGTAGCGCGAAGCTGCTGATGCTACTTAAGCTTGGATAGCTAACATTCTATGCTGTTGACTATCTGTCAGGCTCCTTCGTGGACTACTCGATTCCGTACACGACGGACTGCCGCATGATCCACAACGCAATGAAGCTAGCGCTGCAACAGGAGTGACAGCGCGATCGCTAGGCTATGTGGTGTGTTTTCGTTAACAAGCAGATCGGTGTTGGACCACGTGCGCCAAGTTATCGATTTCTCGCGGAGTATACTTGCCATCGTTGCTGCTTCAATCTTCCGCTGTACTGGGACTCAAGAGCAAGAATGTGGACAGCCCGAAGTTGATGTGAATGCGTCATGTATTAGAAACTAATTATGACGAGCAGTGCGGGAAAGAAGAAGAAGAATAAAGATGCAGCAGCAGCTTCTGAGTAGCTTGGTCGGTGAACTCTCCGTCCGAGTTCTCCGCTGCACCGAGAAGAAGCCATCTCAAAGCAGGAGACCTGCCACCCAACCAAGCAGCAGTCCGGTAGTAAGTAGGCTGGGAGCTGCCGTAAGCGACGCACCCGAACCGCCGCCAGTATTCGCTGACCCACTTCCAGCCGGAGCGGCGTCCGTCGGAGCAGGAGTTGGAGCAGCAGTTGGATCAGCAGTTGGGGCAGGAGTTGGGGCAGGAGTTGGTGGGGCAGGAGTTGGTGGAGCAGGCGCATTGAAAGCGTAGAACTTGGTGCTCCCAACGCACTGGTGAGCAGATAACTGGGCTCCAGTGAGGGACGTCGTCACAGGTGTAGCATCGCTGCACTCCTTGTCTTCGTACATCACCATCGTTCCGGACCCATCCGTACCCAGCGTGAAGGTGAAACTTGAAGCCGCGTCCATGGCCAGATAGCAGCTTTGGTCAGCAGAGAGAGCCATAACGCCATCTTTCGCAGCACAGTTGGCGTCGTTGTAGAGCTCCAGAACGACGTACGGCTTCGTGACAAACAGGGAGTTTGCGGCAGCGAAGTAGTCACTCGAGCACGAGTAAGTTATCGAGCGTTCGCCGAAAACAAGGCACCCAGGAGTTGCCGTACAGGTATACGCGCTTGTAAAACTCGCCTGAGATGGCAACGCACAACTGCTTTGGCCTGAGACCGCAACAGTCGACCAGACCACAGGCGTGGCGCCACCGCCGTACACCTTGGTGTTCGCGATGCCATTCACATCATTCGCACACGAGTTCCCAGTCGCCTGGGAAGCGCTGACAGCCGATGTAGTACCAGTTGTGGCACACGCCGACGAGTCTGTGTACGTCTTGATCTCCGCCGATCCATCCGCCGCACGTGTCGCTACGTAGCTTGCTGTGGCTCCCGTCTTGTGGCACTTGCCGTCAGCCAGATAAGTCGTAATACCCGAGAGTGCAGATGCAGCACACGATCCACCACTCGTGTACTTCTCCACGATCACGTAGGGGTTCGAACCGAAAGTAGCAGCCATGTCTGCCCTGTACGCTAGCGTCGAGCTGCATGCGGTACCCACGAAAGGCTCCGACGAACCAAAGCACGTTGTCGTTGCTGTGCACACATCAACCTGCACCACGGCCGTTGCCACTCTCGTCGGCACCCCCGGCGATTTGCAGCTGTTCGTGTTTGAGCTGTAGCTCACCGTTGATTTCAAGTACAGCGGAGTCACTCCTCCGCCATACACCTTGGTGTTCAGGAGACCAGTTGCGCCAGCAGCACACGAGTTACCCGAGGCTTGATCGGCAGTCACAGTTGTGGTTGTGTCAGCTGCTGCGAAACACGTCGCGTCCGTGAACGTCTTGATCACCGCCGATCCATCCACTGCACGTGTAGCCCTGTAACTTTCTGCGACTCCCGTCTTGTGGCACTTGCCGTCAGCCAGATAAGTCGTAATACCCGAGAGTGCAGATGCAGCACAAGAGCCACCAGTCGTGTACTTCTCTACGATCACGTAGGGGTTGACACCGAAAGCCGCAGCCATGTCTGCCTTGTACGCTAGCGTCGAGCTGCATGCCGTACCCTCGAAAGGCTCGTTGGATCCAGTGCACGCTGTCGTTGCCGTGCATGCATCAATAGCAACCACGGTCGTTGCCATTTTCGTCGGCACCCCCGGCGATTTGCAGCTGTTCGTGTTTGAGCTGTAGCTCACCGTTGATTTCAAGTACAGCGGAGTCACTCCTCCGCCATACACCTTGGTATCCAGGATACCATTCACATCATTCGCACAAGAATTACCGGTTGCCTGGGCAGCAGTCACAGTTGTGGTTGTGCCAGCTGTGACACACGTCGCGTCCGTGAACACCTTGATCTCCGCCAATCCATCGGTCGCGCGCGTAGCCCTGTAGCTTGCTGTGGCTCCCGTCTTGTAGCACTTGCCGTCAGCCAGATACGTCGTCATACCCGAGAGTGCAGATGCAGCACAAGAGCCACCAGTGGTGTACTTCTCCACGATCACGTAGGGGTTGGAACCGAAAGCAGCAGCGATGTCTTCGTGGGTCGTGACTGCGGAAGTACAGGTTGTGCCCGTAAACGGCTCAGCCGAACCGGTGCAAGTACTAGATGCAGCACAGGCACCAGAATCCACGACGGTCGTAACAATTCTAGTCGGCACTCCAGGCAATTTGCAGCTGCCCGCGTTCGAGCTGAATGAGAGCGTTGACTTGGTCACCAACGGCGTACTTCCACCACCGTAAATCTTCGTATTCGAGATGCCTGTCGCGCCATCAGAGCACGAGTTACCCGTGGCTTGAGCGGCACTCACAGTCAGTGTAGTGGCCGCAGTCGCACACGTCGCCGAGTCAGCGTACGTCTTGATCACCGCCGATCCATCCAACGCACGTGTCGCTACGTAGCTTGCTGTGGCTCCCGTCTTGTGGCACTTGCCGTCAGCCAGATAAGTCGTGATACCCGAGAGTGTAGATGCAGCACACGATCCACCAGTCGTATACTTCTCCACGATCACGTAGGGGTTCGAACCGAAAGCCGAAGCCATGTCTGCCTTGTACGCTAGCGTCGAGCTGCATGCCGTAACCTCGAAAGGCTCGACGGATCCAGTGCACACTGTCGTTGCCGTGCATGCATCAACCAGCACCACGGTCGTTGCCACTTTCGTCGGCACCCCCGGCGACTTGCAGCTGTCCGTGTTCGAGCTAAAGCTCATCGTCGACTGCAGGTACAGCGGAGTCGCTCCTCCGCCATACACCTTGGTGTTCAGGAGACCAGTTGCGCCAGCAGCACACGAGTTACCCGAGGCTTGATCGGCAGTCACAGTTGTGGTTGTGTCAGCTGCTGCGAAACACGTCGCGTCCGTGAACGTCTTGATCACCGCCGATCCATCCACTGCACGTGTAGCCCTGTAACTTTCTGCGACTCCCGTCTTGTGGCACTTGCCGTCAGCCAGATAAGTCGTAATACCCGAGAGTGCAGATGCAGCACAAGAGCCACCAGTCGTGTACTTCTCTACGATCACGTAGGGGTTGACACCGAAAGCCGCAGCCATGTCTGCCTTGTACGCTAGCGTCGAGCTGCATGCCGTACCCTCGAAAGGCTCGTTGGATCCAGTGCACGCTGTCGTTGCCGTGCATGCATCAATAGCAACCACGGTCGTTGCCATTTTCGTCGGCACCCCCGGCGATTTGCAGCTGTTCGTGTTTGAGCTGTAGCTCACCGTTGATTTCAAGTACAGCGGAGTCACTCCTCCGCCATACACCTTGGTATCCAGGATACCATTCACATCATTCGCACAAGAATTACCGGTTGCCTGGGCAGCAGTCACAGTTGTGGTTGTGCCAGCTGTGACACACGTCGCGTCCGTGAACACCTTGATCTCCGCCAATCCATCGGTCGCGCGCGTAGCCCTGTAGCTTGCTGTGGCTCCCGTCTTGTAGCACTTGCCGTCAGCCAGATACGTCGTCATACCCGAGAGTGCAGATGCAGCACAAGAGCCACCAGTGGTGTACTTCTCTACGATCACGTAGGGGTTGGAACCGAAAGCAGCAGCCATGTCTGCCTTGTACGCTAGCACCGAGCTGCATGCCGTACCCGTGAAAGGCTCGACGGATCCAGTGCACCCTGTCGTTGCCGTGCATGCATCAATAGCAACCGCGGTTGTTACCACTTTCGTCGGCACCCTCGGCGACATGCAATTGTCCGTTTTGGAGCTGTACGAGAGCGTGGACTTGTATACCGACTGTGTACTTCCACCACCGTAAATCTTCGTATTCGAGATGCCGGTTTCGCCATCAGTGCACGAGTTACCAGTGGCTTGAGCAGCACTTACAGTCATCGTAGTGGCCGCAGTCGCACACGTCGCCGAGTCAGCGTACGTCTTGACCACCGCCGATCCGTCCGCCGCACGCGTCGCTGCGTAGCTTTCTGTGCCCCCCGTCTTGTGGCACTTGCCGTCAGCCAGATAAGTCGTGATGGCGGAGAGTGTAGATGCAGCACACGTCGAGCCGCTCCTGTACTTCTTGATGATCAGATACGGGTTCGAACCGAAAGCTTTCTGAACATCCATCTTGTAGCTTGAGTGAGTACTGCATGCTGTAGCCTCGTAAGGCTCGGCGGATCCACTGCACCCTGTCGTTGCCGTGCACGTATCGAAAGCCAGCACGACCGTTGCCATTTTCGTCGGCACCCCCGGCGACTTGCAGCTGTTCGTGTTTGAGCTGTAGCTCACCGTCGACTGCAGATACAACGGAGTCGCTCCTCCACCATACACCTTGGTGTTCAGGAGACCAGTTGTGCCAGCAGTACACGAGTTACCCGAGGCTTGAGCGGCACTGACAGTCACTGTAGTACCAGTTGTGGCACACGCCATCGAGTCTGTGTACGTCTTGATCTCCGCCGACCCATCTGCTGCACGCGTAGCCCTGTAGCTTGCAGTGGCTCCCGTCTTGTGGCACTTGCCATCAGCCAGATACGTCGTCATACCCGAGAGTGTAGATGCAGCACAAGATCCACCACTCGTGTACTTCTCCATGATGATGTAGGGGTTGGAACCGAAAGTAGCAGCCATGTCTGCCTTGAACGCGATCGTTGAGCTGCAAGCCGTACCCACGTACGGCTCGGAGGTTCCAGTGCACGCTGTTGTTGCCGTGCATGCATCCACGAGGTCTAGACTCGTTACCGCCAATACCGGAATTGCTGGGGATTTGCAACTTCCGACATCAGTACTGTATGTCAGCGACGACGACAGGTAAAACATTGGCGTCTCTCCATTGCCGTACACCTTGGTGTCCGCGATACCATCCGCGCCAGCTGCACAGGTGTTACCGGTGGCTTGAGCAACAGTCACAGCCAGCGTAGTGCCAGCTGTACCACAGGCCGGCGAGTCCGTGTACGTCTTGACTGTTGCTGATCCATCTGCTTTTCGCGTAGCCCTGTAGCTTGCAGTCGCTCCCGTCTTGTGGCACTTGCCGTCAGCCAAATAACTGTCAATACCCGACAGCGCAGTTGCGTCACAAACTAGTCCAGTAGTGTACTTCTCCACGATCACGTAGGGGTTGGAACCGAAAGTAGCAGCCATGTCTGCCTTGTACGATAGCGTCGAGCTGCATGCGGTGCCCACGTAAGGCTCCGACGAACCAAAGCACGCTGTCGATGCCGTACACACATCAACCAGCACCACGGCCGTTGCCACGTTCGTCGGCACCGCTGGTGACTTACAGCTGCCCGTGTCCGAGCTATAGCTCACCGTCGACTCCAGGTACAGCGGAGTCGCTCCTCCGCCGTACACCTTGGTGTTCAGGAGGCCAGTTGTGTCAGCAGCACACGAATTGCCCGAGGCTTGAGCGGCAGTCACAGTTGTGGTTGTATCAGCTGTGACACACGTTGCGTCCGTGAACGTCTTGATCTCCGCCGACCCATCTGCTGCGCGCGTAGCCCTGTAGCTTTCTGCGATTCCCGTCTTGTGGCACTTGCCGTCAGCCAGATACGTCGTGATACCCGAGAGTGTAGATGCAACACAAGACCCACCACTCGTGTACTTCTCCACGATCACGTAGGGGTTGGAACCGAAAGCAGCAGCCATGTCTTCTTTGTACGTGAGCACAGAAGTGCAGCTAGCGCCCAAAAACACATCCAACACAGTGCAACCAGTCGACGCTGCACAGGAACCCAAAGTCAGGTCCTGCACTGTCGTAGCGACTTTAATCGGCACCCCCGGTGATTTGCAGTTCTCCATGTATGAGCTGTACGTGAGCGTTGACTTGAACACCAACTTCGTATTTCCACTGCCGTAAATCTTCGTATTCAAGATGCCGCTTCCGTCATTTGCACAGGAGTTTCCAGTCGCCTGAGCAACAGTCACAGTTGTAGTAGTGCCCGTAGTCGCACACGTCGCCGAATCAGCGTACGTCTTGATCACCGCCGATCCATCCGACGCACGTGTCGCTGCGTAGCTTGCTGTGGCTCCCGTCTTGTGGCACTTGCCGTCAGCCAGATAAGTCGTAATGTCGGAGAGCGCAGATGCAGCGCAAAACCCACCAGCAGTGTACTTCTCTATGACCACGTAGGGGTTGGAACCGAAAGCAGCGGCCATGTCTTCCTTGTACGCGATCAAGGAAGTGCAGGTAGTGCCCGTGTACGGCTCAGCCAAACCGGTGCAAGCAACAGAAGCTGCACAGGCACCCACGCCCACAACTGTTGTAGCAACTTTGGTCGGCACCGCCGCTGGCGATATGCACGAGGCCGCGTTTGTGCTGTACGAGAGCGTTGACTTGAACACCGACGGCGTACTTGTACTACTTCCGTAAATCTTCGTATTCGAGATGCCGGTCGTGCCATCAGTGCACGAGTTACCCGTGGCTTGAGCGGCAGTCACAATCAACGTAGTGCCCGTAGTCGCACACGTCGCCGAGTCAGCGTACGTCTTGACCACCGCCGATCCATCCGACGCACGAGTCGCTGCGTAGCTTGCTGTGGCCCCCGTCTTGTGGCACTTCCCGTCAGCCAGATACGTCGTGATACCCGTGAGTGCAGTTGCAGCACAAGAGCCACCACTCGTGTACTTCTCCACGATCACGTAGGGGTTGGAACCGAAAGTAGCAGCCATGTCTGCCTTGTACGTGAGTGTCGAGCTACATGCGGTACCCACGAAAGGCTCGACGGATCCAGTGCACGTTAACGATGCCGCACACGCATCAACCAGCACCACGGCCGTTGCCACGTTCGTCGGCACCGCTGGTGACTTGCAGCTGTCCGTGCTCGAGCTAAAGCTCATCGTCGACTGCAGGTACAGCGGAGTCGCTCCTCCGCCATACACCTTGGTGTCCGGGATACCATTCGCGCCAGCAGCACACGAGTTACCCGAGGCTTGAGTGGCACTAACAGTCAATGTAGTACCAGTTGTGGCGCACGTCGCCGAGTCTGTGTATGTCTTGATCACCGCCGATCCATCGGTCGCGCGCGTAGCCCTGTAGCTTTCTGCGATTCCCGTCTTGTGGCACTTGGCATCAGCCAGATACGTCGTCATATCCGAGAGTGCAGCACAAGACCCACCACTCGTGTACTTCTCCACGATCACGTAGGGGTTGGAACCGAAGTCCACAGCCATGTCTTCTTTGTACGTGAGCACAGAAGTGCAGGTAGCGCCCATGTACGGCTCGGCCCCGCCAGTGCAAGATGTAGATGCTGAACAGGTCCCCCCCGAAGTAAGGTCCAGTATTGTCGTAACCACTTTGGTCGGCACCGCCGCTGGCGATGTGCACGCGCCCGTGCTTGAGCTGTACGAGAGCGATGACACGAATATCGACGGCGTCCTTCCACCACCGTAAATCTTCGTATCCGAGATGCCGCTTCCGTCATTTGCACAGGAGTTTCCAGTCGCCTGAGCAACAGTCACAGTTGTAGTAGTGCCCGTAGTCGCACACGTCGCCGAATCAGCGTACGTCTTGATCACCGCCGATCCATCCGACGCACGTGTCGCTGCGTAGCTTGCTGTGGCTCCCGTCTTGTGGCACTTGCCGTCAGCCAGATAAGTCGTAATGTCGGAGAGCGCAGATGCAGCGCAAAACCCACCAGCAGTGTACTTCTCTATGACCACGTAGGGGTTGGAACCGAAAGCAGCGGCCATGTCTTCCTTGTACGCGATCAAGGAAGTGCAGGTAGTGCCCGTGTACGGCTCAGCCAAACCGGTGCAAGCAACAGAAGCTGCACAGGCACCCACGCCCACAACTGTTGTAGCAACTTTGGTCGGCACCGCCGCTGGCGATATGCACGAGGCCGCGTTTGTGCTGTACGAGAGCGTTGACTTGAACACCGACGGCGTACTTGTACTACTTCCGTAAATCTTCGTATTCGAGATGCCGGTCGTGCCATCAGTGCACGAGTTACCCGTGGCTTGAGCGGCAGTCACAATCAACGTAGTGCCCGTAGTCGCACACGTCGCCGAGTCAGCGTACGTCTTGACCACCGCCGATCCATCCGACGCACGAGTCGCTGCGTAGCTTGCTGTGGCCCCCGTCTTGTGGCACTTCCCGTCAGCCAGATACGTCGTGATACCCGTGAGTGCAGTTGCAGCACAAGAGCCACCACTCGTGTACTTCTCCACGATCACGTAGGGGTTGGAACCGAAAGTAGCAGCCATGTCTGCCTTGTACGTGAGTGTCGAGCTACATGCGGTACCCACGAAAGGCTCGACGGATCCAGTGCACGTTAACGATGCCGCACACGCATCAACCAGCACCACGGCCGTTGCCACGTTCGTCGGCACCGCTGGTGACTTGCAGCTGTCCGTGCTCGAGCTAAAGCTCATCGTCGACTGCAGGTACAGCGGAGTCGCTCCTCCGCCATACACCTTGGTGTCCGGGATACCATTCGCGCCAGCAGCACACGAGTTACCCGAGGCTTGAGTGGCACTAACAGTCAATGTAGTACCAGTTGTGGCGCACGTCGCCGAGTCTGTGTATGTCTTGATCACCGCCGATCCATCGGTCGCGCGCGTAGCCCTGTAGCTTTCTGCGATTCCCGTCTTGTGGCACTTGGCATCAGCCAGATACGTCGTCATATCCGAGAGTGCAGCACAAGACCCACCACTCGTGTACTTCTCCACGATCACGTAGGGGTTGGAACCGAAGTCCACAGCCATGTCTTCTTTGTACGTGAGCACAGAAGTGCAGGTAGCGCCCATGTACGGCTCGGCCACGCCAGTGCAACCATTCGATGCTAAACAGGAACTCGCTCCACTAACGTCCAGTACTGTCGTAACCACTTTGGTCGGCACCGCCGCTGGCGATGTGCACGCGCCCGTGCTTGAGCTGTACGAGAGCTGTGACACGAATATCGACGGCGTCCTTCCACCGCCGTAAATCTTCGTATTCGAGATGCCGGTCGTGCCATCAGTGCACGAGTTACCCGTGGCTTGAGCGGCAGTCACAGTCATCGTAGTGGCCGTAGTCGCACACGCCGTGTCACCGTACGTCTTGATCACCGCCGATCCATCCGACGCACGAGTCGCTGCGTAGCTTTTTGCGGTGTCAGTCTTGTGACACTTGCCGTCAGCCAAATAAGCTGTGATACTCGCGATCTCGGCTGGATCACACGTTCCACCAGTAGTGTACTTCTCCACAACAACGTAGGGATCCGAAGAGAACAATTGAGGAAGATCGGTCTTGATAAAAGCACCCTCCTTGGTACCGTCCGTTGTGAAGCAGTCGATTCGAGGATACAGCGAACTGCCCCCGGGTGCCTCCGCACAGGTCGTGTCTGCAGTGCACGTAGTACCAGGCAACGCCGTCACCAGCACAGGCACTCCTGAGGACGGAGCAGATCCATCGCACTCGCCTGATGCCGTGAACAGGATGGTCGCCTCCAAGTTGATGGCAGCTTGAGCTGTGCTGGCAGCTGCCAAAAGGAAAGCGGCAGTACCAAGGCTACGAAGCCTGAGGGGCTTCATGGCGCTTACAGCTCGGTAGTCGCTTGTCGAAGTTGATCAGGTAGTTGGTTGCTCGGTGGCTTGCTCGTTGTCGGAACTCGGCAAGTTCGAGAATGAAGCAGCATCGGTTAAGCGGCGGTGACCGCTGGGCTTTTGCGACGCTTGGCGACAAGATCGCGACCTCCCTCATTAGACAACGGAGAACTAACTTTTCAGGTATAGCTTTACATGCCGGTTTCACAATATTGTAAATTCCGCGTTGCTGAATAAGGGGCGTGTCCCTCCAAAAGATCGCGGTGGTTGCAAAACGACCGCCATCGTTTCAGGATACCTTGTTTCGTACAAGTTTTATACGATGCCCACGTTTAAATCATCTTGGAGACGGTGCGCTGCATTTCTTGTTCTGGTTCTTCTTGGCCAGGTTCTGGTACATGTGCTCTTCATGACTCGTGCTCATCTTCAATTTCAACGAATCGCAGGACATCCATATTCAGAAATGACCACCAAGAATACCGCAACCAGCTAACGCTGCTACAACTTACCATCAAGGCGTCGTCCGGCAGCGCATAGTTCGACGAGTCCAGACTGACGCAGACCCAGCCCCGTTCTGCTGCGCGGTGAACGAAATGGCACCCTACAGCCGTCAGTCTCAGCCTTCCACGCAGTCAATCACCAGCAGCGCCCCACGATCTTCTCATCCGCACCTGTCAGCTTCAACGCCATCTTCTGCTTATCATGCTTCCTTACTAAGGGTGCGTACTGCAATTCCGCTAGAAGGAAGGATTGAGGGGTGTTCCGCAGCGAGAATTCCAGCGGATTTCTTCATCCAGCGGATCAGCCGAAAGTCTGCGCGGATCCAGCGGAATGAGAGGCTTGATCCGCTATCCGCCCGAATTCAAGCGGGTAGCGGATTCATCCAGCGGATAGAAACGAAGCACCTGCAATCATACATATATACGGAATTTTCATGGCAGAACAATGGGAGAATGCATTTGTCTGTTGCTTTCCAAATCTGCACGGGCGAATTATAGTCCAGACCGAGCACCTTCTCCAGCTGGGGGTTCAGGGTCTGCGATCGGACCGGCCACGTCTTCTTCATGGCGAAGTAGCCGATCACGAGCTCTACGAACAGGGCCGAGATCTCCCACACGAGGCCGCCACTCTTGAACGTCGGTCTTAGACGACATGAGCGCCGCGGAGATGCCCAGGCAGCGGCGCCAAGCAGAGCATCACTGAGATGAAGAAGGTATTGGCCGTCTTCTTCTGCGCGTAGTTGTATGCAGCAATGAGCTTGCTGGCGTTGAGGCCAGCGGCACAGCCACGAACGGCAAGTAGAAGGCCAGGATGACCGTGCGAGCGCCAACGACCATCGTCCGAGAACAGCAGCACCAGCGCCGTGCCCGGAAAATATAGCTTCATCAAGACCGATGAGCGGCCCTGGAGTTCAATACCGCAACGGCGTGCTTTGCAAGTCAGGACACAAATACAGACGGTGGCGAACAACAGCATTCTGCCGTCAGCATCACTACAACAATTCCGGCATTGGAAACCCCGACCAACAAACAAAAAAACAGCAGAAGAGAAGATGAGTGACTCGCTCAAGCTAATGGCAGAATCAATTGCTTCTTCAGTGGGAACGCAGTAACTGAAGGCGTGTACTTCTTACATGTATTTCCCTGCACAGAGAGGATGGCTCAAACTAATGCAACCAGGACACCATGAAGTGCTTGGATAATCGGGATGACCTAGATGACACGGGAAATTAGACGCCCTGGGTATCGTGGACATCATGGACTACCGGAACAAGGACGACCCGGACGACCTGAATACACCGATTTCTCTGGACAACGACATCTTGGGGGATCGTGTGGCTAATACATTCCTCATTACGTATTTTGAAAAAGATAACATAAATTCTCTGGATATATTGTATCCAGAGTCTTACCAGACCCCGTGAGTCCTGTATAACGTATTTTTGGATGCTATTGTAATTTTATGATGGTTTGATGCATTTAAATCGCCTTCTAAACGGACCTAATACTTAATTTTGCTCAAAACCGAGACCATATGGGTGAATGTTGACCCAACCGGTGAAGAACGACATTCGAGCAACATGATTATGGAGTAACAACGGAGTAACTCGAGCGTCGTTAAACCCACACTTGTAGAATCGTACGAGGAGTTGTTTCGAGCAATCCAGAGCCACTACGAATAACACCTTTTGCCGCTACTCTTTCCCCCGTGATCGACTTGAAAACACAACATTTCATTTGTCTAGAGTTGCCGTTGGCCGGTCGCTCGGCCGTGGGTTTATGAATGGATTCAACTATGACATTTTGGCATCGTTCCGATGCAACCACCATATACAGGTGCTGCTAGGAGGTCAATATGCTGCAGACCGCATTCGCAATTGCTGCAAGTACGTTACAAAGCAACATAAACCGATCAATTCACTAGTTCGACGCGAGGCGCGTGAACGCCTTTATCGCTCAGGGTATATAGCGCTCCCCAGAGTCCGCACTGAATGCGATCACTGGACTACTGAATGATATATCGAAAATGTTTACCCAGTTTGGTACGTGTGTCTTGTGGCAATTCCTTAGGTGTCGTGTACCTTCGGGTATCTCGTGTATACGTAGATCGAATACAGAAGTACTTGAGTCCTTCACCAACCTTCGCCGGGTCAGACAAAGATTTAGACTGGCAAGGATAGATCACTGAGTAGATCACCTTCACACAGTTCAACCAGCAAATGCCGAGATACACACCACTTGAGATACATAAATATACAACCACTACTTATTCTTATAGACCCTTGAGCGCGGGGGGGTCTGTACACCAGTCTACTTTGAGCTCTCACTCAGGATACTGGTCAATCCTGAATGGGCTTGGCTCGGTGCACCACCCTCACCTAGTAAGGACAATCTCTTCCCGCACAAATACACTTTCTTCTCACAAAATAGTCAATTGAATAAAGTTATAGGGGTGACTACAATGACCTAGTACAGCAGGGAATATGAAATGCGTGCGCACCCAGGAGGCAGCACTGCAACTTGGAAATGGATCAGGCGAGTCACTCCAGCAGCACACGAGCAGCCGGTCTTCGCTCTGATCGGGCCTGGGTACTGGGGAGAGCTCACAGCACTGGTTCGTGGACCAGTGAGACCTGAACATCTGTCTTTTCGGGCTGCCGGGATGTTTCCGCGCGGCAGTTTGTCCTCCTCGGCGGGGTACAGACTCAGTCCGTTACGGGGCGAAGCCGAAGTCGACTAATTTGTTCTCGGCAATTTGATCTCTGTTTTGGTTTATCTATCTTCGCGCTTGCGCGCTGTCTGTCTTCTACGGGCGTGCCTTTGCACGACCTGATCTAAGTTGGATTCACTATGGGAGACAGGGACGACGATCGTCTGGTTCGCAAACACATCACTTGATGACGGTGGTTTCTGGGTACATCGAGCTGCAAATCGCAGATCGCAGCGACCCGTCGTGCTGAACAGATTTTTGGGCTCGACCAGTCGGACTTCTTCGTCCAGTCGATTTTCGTCATCCAGTGGGTCTTGGTGATCCCTAATGGTCTTGGAAGTAGTACGGTTCCATGGTGCATGCGATGGTACTGAGTGAAGGTACCTCATTCAGAGAGATCTCATCCAGTGTGACCCCATCAAGAGGGCCAACTGCACAGGAGCTTGTACGGTCGGTAATTGAGTCTGAAATCCGTGGCGGTCCAGTGTGTATTGCACGTGTACGTGCTTGGGGTCTTGGGGGCTTGTGTCGGTGCCCCGGCCAAGTCAAGACAGGCGGCTTCATCGAGATACGTCCATTGATAGCAGTTTTATACCTTGTGTTAAGCCTGTTGTCAGGTAATCGGCGGTCCGGACGGAGTGTGTACAAAAACCTACTGCATGAGACATCATGCAGCAGACACTTCCAGACCTATGGGTCCATCCTCCGCCTTGCAACATTGCCAAACAAAACGCCAGCCGCTACGTGTCACACACTATATCACTCTGGATCTATCTTCATCAACCAATCAAAACTCCGAAAAGTACGGTCTTGGCAGCCGAGCACGATGGGCGGGCAAATTCCCAGCCGCATCGTGTCAACCGCCCCCCTGATCACGATCTTTTCACAGAGGAATTTGTCACCGAGGTGAAAAATCATGACCAGATTTCATCACGAAGTAAGCCATCCAAAACGGCTGGCCAGACTGAATGATAACCAATTTAATCCCGTCAGGCAACGGGCAACGAGATCGCGAAATTCTTTGTGCCCCGTCTCCTACCGTTGGGTCAATCCACATTAAAAAGTGAAGAATCACAACATCGCTCGCAACGAAAACCTCTCGCGATCCCGCAGCTCATGAACGCAGGCATGCCCAGCGACAGCGACAAAACACCTCCGGTGCCTCCGCCGCCACCAACGACGATCGACAGCCAGCAGGAGTAGAGCAGCTAAGAAGGCGACGAATTCGGACGTAGCAGAGCTGATGCGAGTCAGACGACGTGCCCGACGAGCCGATGCCGGAGGAGAAGAGTATCCGCCACCGCTTGCTCCCGTACGACGCCTGTGCACCCTTTGACGGTAATCATGGTTTCCCCACCCTCAGTCGCGCGCCACCAGACGTCGCGGCTAGCGATACAACGCGTATGCAACCCAGCGAAGCACTCGACAGGGAAAGCGTCGTTCTCGGTTGGGATCCCCGCATGGTCGGCGCATGTGCGAAAGAACACGTTCGCGTTCGACGGGTACGCCCGAATGGAGGTGCTCATGGAGGTTGAACGCCTGTCGGCAGTGGATCTCAGCGATTAAAGTGAGTTGATCTCACTGGATGAGGACGTGGAAGACTTCTTCCTGCGCCCTCGTGACGGACTCGAGACCATGCTCAATTCCATGCTCGTCAAGCGCGAAATGGGGACGATCCTCATGCAGTACCAGCCGCGCGGTCTCGCGGTGCGACGATGTTCATGCGCCGTCTGCTGGTGAAGTATCGTGACATGCGTGCTCAGGTCGAGTCTCTTAGGGACAACGCCGTCGACGATGTGATGAAGCTGCGTGACGAAAAAAAACGCCAAGCTCAAGCGCGACAAATCGATGCTGAATGCGTTCTACGACGACTAGCTCGAGGTCATGCTGAAGGATTTCGGCAGCAAGCAAGCCCGCCGTTGGGGTGACCTCCGCAAGATTGTGGTGGAGTAGATCCGCTAGAATTCCTAGGGATCCCAACTCGCACACACTGCGCCCGAGACACCGACTAACGGAGGGGGTACTCCGACGGCAGTGTAGTTGCTGAGTGGTTCACCTTGTGTGCCCGTCGGCGGGCTGGTACAGCTCTCTCGTTGACACGAGATGCGCACTGGTGAGCTTGGACGTCCTTGTGGGGACTTGAGGGGGGGATCCGCGCGTGTATTCCTGCGCACGGGATCCGAGTAGGGTCGGCCTTAAAGCTCTTGAGCAGGCCTTGTGGATCCGTAATATAAATACGGGATCCGGAGTTGTCCTTGTTCTCCTTGTCCTTGTTCCCTTGCGGGATTGTTCCTTGTTCCTTTCCGGGGCTTGCCGCTTCCGATAGCGGGATCTTGAGGGGGTTGAGAGACCGAAGGGCTCGCGCTGCCTAGCCAAGCTATCCAGGGGGCTGCCACGTGTGCAGGAAGATCGCAAAGTTTCACTTGATCTATGTATGGGGCCAATAGAAATCCCCTATACTATAGCAAAGTGAGTCGTTTAGTGCAAATTCGGTTCTGATTCATGCTTTAGCCTATCCTATCCCAGGCCTTTGCCTTGGGCTCTCCTGAGCCTCCCATTCTTCCTATATCTTGATCTCACTATGGGTCCCATACAGTCCCGACGATCCTCCCAGTTAAGTACGGATCCCTCAGGATCCTCCCACTTAAGTGCGGATTCCTCAGGATCCTCCCACTAAGTACGGATCGCTCCGGATCCGACCCTCACTCCTAACGGGACGGTCATCCTGGGCCATCCCACAGCGGATCCCGCGTGTCGCGTAGTCAGAATCCTTCACTTTGGGAAATTCCCAGAAACTGCAATACCACATCTGCCCCGGGACTTTTTGTGGCTGCCGCGCAACGGCAACACACCGGGTCGCTTGACCCTTGTCCCAGTCCCACATCCCCAACTCGCCGCTGACAGCTCAAGTCATGTTAAGCTCCGGTGGCGCTCCAAGCGCCAACACTTCGTCGCGCCCCGCAGTGATCGCCGGGCAAGGTCGCTCTCCTGACGCCCTTCTCCTTGCGCCCACTGCGACCACGCGCCGTCCGATCCTTCGGCTTGCCGCGACTCCCGTGGCGCCGGATCTGGATGGCCTGCGGGCGGCGGCCAACACCCTCCTCGAGGCCTACCAAGATCTCCTCGCCAAGCACCAACAGGCGATGCGCGACCTGACCGCAGCTCGCCGTCACAATGAAGAACTGCACGCGCGAGGGCGCTCCAACTGGGAGACTGTGCGCGCCTTCGTTGACTTCGCGCAGCATCGATACGACGTCTCTCAAGGCCGGCTGCGCCAAGCTATCCAGCACGAAGCCGACGCGATACAAGAGAACGAGAAACTCCGGATCGAGGTGCAAGGCTTCGGTGACCTTCGCGCGCGCCACGCTCTGGCGGAAGAAGTCGCCTCAGAGACGTTCTCTCGGCTCCAAGACTACGCGATCGGCTTGGAGCATCGTCTCGCCGGCGATCCGGATCCCCAGTCGACGGATCCAGCGGTTCGCTCGTCTCTGCTCGCCCAGGACCTGCGAGATCTCCATGAGGAGAACGCGCGGCTGAAGAAACGATTCGCGAATCTCGAGCAGAGCCTTCAGATGGCTGACTCAAGTCGCGCCGTCACGCTCCGGGACCTTTTCCAGCTCCAGAAGGATCACTCCGACCTTCGCCGCCACTATGAACAGTGGAAGGTTTATGGCGAGGGATTGGACCAGGAAGCCCGACCTTTGCGCAAGAAACCCGACGAATCTGTGCCGGCGGCAGATCTGCACGCGTCGCAGAACGAGGTCGACGTACGTGGGCAGCGAATTATTGAGCTGGAGAGGCTCCTGTCTAAGCCGGATTCGCGTCGAGAGAAACTTCACCGCGTCCACGATCGCGTCGTCTCTCGGCTCAAGGATGCTGACCAAGGGATCGTCGATCTGAAGAGTCAGCTGAGCTCGGCTTTCCGTCAGCACGCCCACGCCGAAGACGTTCTCCAGGGAGTGGAAGACGAGCTGCGTGCGCTTATGTCAGGTCACAGCAAGCTCTCTAAGGCCAAATATGCCGTCGAGGAAGAGCTTATGGTGGCCAGATCGCAGCTCGAGGAGGCGAACGACAACTTGCGTGCCATCCGGCAATCCTACGACGAGCTCGACGAAGATCGAAAGCTCACCATTAAGGAGCGGCGATAGCTTCGGATCAGCTTGAAGCAAGCTGAGGCGAGATCGCCAATTTCGGGTTGATCCGTCAGGATCGCGACACAGCGGAGGCCCAGGTGGACCAGCTCAAGACGGACATGGCTAGGATCTGTGCTGATCGAGATCGTGCCATTCAGGATCGCGACCACGCGACGCAGGATCGGGACAAGATCGTGCTGAAGGCCCAGCAAGGCTTCCTTTCCCAGATCGCCGACATGCAGCGGGCATACCAGCTCGTCCGGCGAGATCACGATCAGCTCCAGGATCGTCACAGCCAGCTACAGAAGGAGCATCCGATCTCTCCGCCGATCACACCTCAGTGATCGGCGAGAGAGACGACGCGCTTGATAGCTTGGCTCCCTCGCCTCTGCTGCTCTAGGTGGGGCGTCGACGGCACGACGCGAGAGTTCGTCTTCTGCGACGTGCCGACCCGGCAAGCGAGCTCTCAGCCCGTCCCCGGTCTCTCGTAGCCAGTTCAAAGCCGACCACCGAAGATTCCCCGCTCTTCATCTCCTGCTTCCTCTGCAGCGCTGGGATCCGATGCGGACAAGGCTGGCGATTATATTCCTTCCAAGCCCGATCCTTCGCCGACTTGCCCGCGGATGACGAGGACGATGACTATCCGTCCGAGTCTGGTGAAATCGGTTCCGATGCTGGATCCGTCAACCTGGATCCTATCTCGGACCACCAGCCTCGGAACTCGCCCACCGGGTCGGCTATCGCTCCCGATCTCACGGGATCTGATGAGGCCCACAGCGACGCAGAGTCCGATGTCGTCCGCGGGAGTGCGGGTAAGGATCCTCGGCGGCTCCGACCGAGTTGGATCAGGAGACTGTTTCAGACGAGGCTGGCGACAACGCGGACGAGCCCGAGATCACCCAAGACGAGACTGGTGACGACGCGAATGGACCCGAGACCGCGGATCCGACCGTACCCAAACGGCCTGGATCTATCTTCCAACCTTATGGTCCAGTGGAGAACGTCGTGCCTGGCCTTCATTAGGCTCGGCGCGTTGCTGAGGGTGATGTAACCCTGGGATCCTGAGCAGATCAGCGCGTTGACGCTCGACACAGTCACGCCTCGGATCCTTACCGCGCGTAAGGTGCTTTCGGTCGGCTGGCTGTTCCCGAAGCGCACTGGCCGCATGGGCCAGCTTGATCCAGCCCTGTATGCCGCCGGGCTGATAACGGAGGCCAATGTCGGGGCCTTTTACGATGGGGACCGTGGGAAGATCTGGATCTGTCTCTTGTCCAGCCGATAACGTTTGATCCCACCGGATCCCCTCACCTGGCCACGATCGCTTCCAACTTCCAGATCTTACCGCCAAGCCATCTGGGAGGCTAAGCACTCCTTCCCGATCTCGAAAGCCAGACAGAAGGCAGAGGCGTGGGCCGCGACGTTCAACTCAGGGCGTAAGAACCGAAGCTCGCACGCTCGGGAGAAACTTCGGGCCTGGGAAGATAAAGTCTTGGCCAAGATCCGCCAGACAGGGTGTTGCGACTTGGACATCCTGTTGAATCCCGCGTTACTTCGCTTTCCCCAGTTGTCAGAGGACACCACTAGGTTTCCTGGGCGGGAGGTCGTGGCCGAAGGACGCGCCCCTCCCAAGGATCTGAAACTGCACTGGCAGACTGTGACCGATCTGCGCCTTGGCGCAATCATTATCGCACGGATCCTGGTGCCCGCCTGTCGCACCGAGTTGATCGTCTTCGCCTCAAGTTCTCCCCGGCGGATCCGGATCAGGAGTAGTTTGTTGTAGCTCGAGCCTTTCTCGTATGTCAAGCCGCTGCGATCCGCCCTTTATGTCGTAATCAAGTCCGTCTCCATATCTTCTTTCGTTGTCCCACTGCGTTTTCCATGATCCACCATCTTGGCGATCCTCGTGTTCGGCGTGTAGTCTCCATAGCAGATCTGATCCGGATCCACAGTGGATCTGAGCTCAGGATCTCCACAGCGGATCCGGTCCAGCAGGATCCTCACGGCGGATCTGATCCAGGATCCCCACCGCGGATCCGGACCAGCTGGATCTTCCACCAGGACCAAAACGTGCATGCACTCCACCATCCTCCTCTAGGTATGCGGCCTTCCTCGCATTCTCTCTCGCGCTTCATCCACCTCGTCGCCCAACTCGTCGAGATGGGCAACCTCTTCCTTCTTCCTCTACGGCCTTCCCGCAGCGTCTTCGTCCAACTTCTTCACACCCATCACCTACTTGTGGTCGTGGATCCTCTTCCTTCCCATCTGCAGCCTTCCTGCAGATCTTCAACTCGATACCGCTTACGACAACCAACTTGTCGTGGCGGCCTCCACCACGTAGACGTCTTCGTGCGACTGGACCACCCGAAAACGGCTTCGCGTCGCTCGATCTTGTAAGAACGCACGCAGCAACGCGCCGCAGTTGAGATCTGCCTCATCGACCCACGTAGGATCTTCATAACGCCAATGTACCTTGAATTTGCGAAGTGTTCGTCCGTACGCGTTCGGCGGCCTGTTCTTACGTCGCTGATCTTCTCGACTTCGTACTCGCCTTCCTCTTGTGCGTGATCCCAACTGTTATCAGGGAGCAGCGCTTCATCGACGGCGAGGCGATCTGCATCGTCCACTACCAGCGGCGTCGTCTGTCTATCAGGGAACGTCCTAACGGGTTTGAGCTTGGACACGTGGACCACCGGGAACAGGCGATAATCCGTGCCGGCGGTTTCTAGACGGGCAGCGAAAGCGCTCACCATATCCACCACGCGGAACGGCCCATGCCACATGTATCCCACCCGTGGGCCAGGTAGAACGGCGTGTCACCTCGGATCCGATCATGTGCTGTGTTGACGGCGAACGTCAGACGCTCGGCATACCCGTCCCAGTCGCGTTGGTTCTCGTCTTCGACGTACATCTTGATTGCTCTCGTGACCGTCTGAACCATGCGCTCGGCAGTCCCATTGGCTTGCGGCCGGTAAGCCATCGGGGCCCGCTGTCGCTGGCCTAAGATCCTGTTGAAAGCCTTGAAGAAGTCCGACATAAAGCCGGGCTCTATGTCATGACGGATCACCTCGCTAGCGCCGAAACGCCGGAATATGCACTCCTCGTAGGACTCCGCGATCGTCTGTGCCGTTCGAGACGCGCTCGCCTTAGCGATGATGTATCCAGTGAACAGATCCAGCCAGATCAGGAGTTCTGTGTGACACTTGTATGTCTTGGGCAGCGAGGGGATATGATCCATGGCTAGGATCTGAAACGGGTAGGTGGCCTGTATGTTGCCCGGCGATTCTCCATGAACGTGGGTCGCCCCTTTGCCCGTTTCACAATCCACACACTCGCCCATGAACCTCTGCACACTCCTAAACAATCCGCGCCAGTAGAAGTGATCCCGAATCCGCTGAAAGGTGCGGCTGATCCTTGGCGACCTCCTTCGAGGCTCACGTGATAATGATAAAGTAGATCTTCGTGCAGCGTCTCGGGGATCACGAGACTTAAGCGTCCGTCTCATTCCTCTTCCGCCTTCCGCGAAAGTGTACAATAGTACAGCAGATCCTGCTCATCCACTTCGAAGTCAGCAGCGACGTGCTACATGCGCGCGCTTCATCCTTCTCGAGATCCTTCACATCCCCTCGGAGATACTTCTTGAGGTTCACGATCCACTGTTCTTCGTCTTGCCCTTGCCGGATCCGATCGATCCTCAGCTGGCGAACCGCTTCTTCCTGCAGCACACTAGGATTGGTCACGTTTCGGCGGGATTGGGTGGCCATAGCGGAGATCCGGAGTGTGGTTTCGCTCGCTGCTGCGGTTACGATCTCAGGCAGTCGGTTCAGCGTCACCAGATCCTGTCGCCCCTGGTCTTCGGTCATCACAACACCAGCTTCACGCTGGAGGGCAGCGCTTGCCAAACTGTCTGCACTAGCATTCCACGTCCTCTTGACGTAAAGTAGGTCGTGATCTGGCCAGTCTTTCAGCCGAGGCAAGGCTTTCTCGCGTAGCAACGTCAGCGCAGGCGCTTTGCAGTCGATCTCGCCCTTCATCTGGCGGATCACCAAGTTGGCGTCACCGCAGATTATCAGGCGTCTCGATCCAGATCCTTCAGCAAGTCGAAGCAAAACAGCTTTGCTTCGACTTGCTGAAGGATCTGGATCAGACCACTGTACTCCGCCTCGTTAACCGTCATGTCATTCTTCCATTCTGACGCTGCCTTGACGACTGTCCACCCTGGCAGCTTCCACACGGTCGCACTGAAAGCCCCTACACCGCGTTTAACTCGGGCGGATCCGTCGAAACTGACTACCAGGAGCTCTTCCTCGGATCTCACGGTCGGGATCGGGGTCTCGACTGCTCGGCGTGGCTCCTTCCGGGGTGCGATTGCAACCAACGCCTGATCGACGACGGATCGCGGCGTCACCGACGCTGCGAGCGATCCTAGGATCTCGTCCTCGCCCTTTGCGCACTTCGTGATCGCCAACGTCCACGGCGACAGCAGTGCAGCCCATTGCCCCAACCACCCCTGCAATCCAGCAGCACGGAACAGCCAGGCTAGCGTCGAATGTCGCGCCAAAACTTTGATGGATCGGCCCACCAACAGCGAGTAGCTCAGATCCCGTATGCGTAACAACGCCAGCACTTCTTTCTCCACAACGCCATAGTTTAACTCAGCGTGCGGCTCGTGAACATCACCGGCATGTACGTGCCTTCGGGATCCTGCACCAAAGAGGCGGACACCACCCATTCGGGGAAGCCACTCGGTATCCGGGTATCCTTTCTACTTGACCAGATATTCCCGTACTCGTCGCGACGTTCGGTTCCCTTAACCCAGCGCACGTCTCGGATGGATTCAACTCCGTACACGTTTTGGTTCTCGTCAGGTTCCGCAACATCTTCTGGCAGGAGAGCAGCGTCAAAATCATCTTCTTCGGCTACCTCCACTTCCATGGTTGGTCTGTCTGGGAAAAGTGTTCGGGGCTTCAGCCTACTCACGTGGACCCAAGGGTACAAATTATACCCGGATCCTTCGATCTTCAGCTTACAGCGGAAATCATCCGAGGTGTCCAAGATTTTTAAAACGACCGTGCCACAGATGAGCGAACTTCTTAGTCAAACCGGGTTGGACACATCCTAGAAAAAGCCACACTGCGTCCCCGACTTCAAAACCGTTCTTGAGACGGTCGAATAACTCCTGTCAAACTTCTTTGTCTGGGTTTCCGAGCGTTTGGCTTTGGCTTCGGCTTGGAGATCTCTGGCCCAGGATTGAGCGTATTCGTACTGCCTTTAGAGCGTTCGGCGCCACTCGTACGCAGTTCTCTGATCAAGCCCAGCTGGAGTGGATCCTAACATGGCTGCGACTGTGCTTTTGGGATCCCAACCGTGGACTAAGTAGAACGGGGTGTCCAGGCGTCGCGTCAAACGACGTATTCAGCGCCCACATCAACTTCTCCACTTGGTCATCCCAGTCGCTCTGATCGGGTTCCTCCACATAAGCACGGATGGCTCGGACTACTGTCTGCGCAGAACGCTCTTGTTGACCATTCTCCTGAGGTCTGTAAGCCAGTGTGGCTCTCTGTCGGCTCCCCAGCATTTCCCGGAAACGAGTGAACACTTCACTCATGAATCTGGGATCCCGGTCATGGCGTAATAGCTCATTAGCACCAAATATTTCTGGAAGACACATTCCATACAAGCTTCCGCTACCTCCTGGGCTGTCGTCAGACTCATGGGCGACACATTACGTATCCTGATAATGCACACTGGAATAAGAGCAGGAAAGTATTTTCACGGTCCGACTTGGGCAGATGTGTCACAAAGTCCATGGACACCACTTCAAAAGGCCGCGTCGCGAGGAGGTTTCCTGGCGACGGACCCAGATTCGGCGGGGCACCCTTGGCGGTTACGCAATCCACGCATTCTTTAACGAAGTGTTCCACATCTACATACATCCCGGGCCAACAGTATTCCCGACGTAGTCGTTCAAAGGTGCGGGTCCCCTGATGAGCAGCTTGAAAATCTTCATGACTCAGACGTATCAAGTCTTCTCGGAGTGAGGTCGGGACCACTAGTCTCAGATTATCGGCTGCATCCCGGGGACGGCCTGGAGTCGGTCGACTCAGAAAATAAAGTACTCCGCGGGAGTCAAGCACAAATTGGTTGGCCACTTTGGTGACTTCTTCTACTTCAACGGCAGACAGTTTTGTCAAGTCACCTCCCAGGTAAGCACGTAGCTTCTTGGTCCAAGGTTCAGCGTTTGTCTGGGCCAAGATCCGCCTCCAATGTTCTTGAATAGACTCGGCAGGGGTGGCAGCTTCCGGTACATATGGGCTTTCTGAATCAACCGTTCCTGGTGGGCCGCCGTCCTCACTGACCGGGTTGCTGGGCTCCGATTGATCTTTGTAATCCGTGATCTTCCCAGTTCTCGGGTCGATCCTGGCTTGAATCCGAGTTACTATAAAGATCTTGGCATCTGGGGTCTGGGGTTCGGAAGCACTTTCCAGGGACTGCGTCTCGGAAGCTTTCTCTCTTTTGGAAGCTGTATCCTCTGTTTCCTCCATACATTGTACTCGCAGATCTGGGGCATCCAACTTGACCATTTTTTCCGGGATTCGATTCAACTGTTTGAGTGCAATAGCTCAACTGGGTCATCGATCGTCACAGGACCTTGAGTCACCAAGGCCTTAGTGGTCAAATAATCAACAGCTGTTGAATTCACGCTTGACAAGATCTAGTTTCACCGACCGGAACTTCGGGCGGATCACATCAAGTTCTCCGAGCAGAAGCTGGAGTCCAGGACTTAGGCATTGGATCAACCCTTGGGAGTGCTAAATAGCGATCCGAGAATCTCCCACGATCACCAGATCTGTAATCCCTCGGGCCACAGCCATCTTGGATCCTTCAATCAGACCATGATACTCGGCCTCATTCACTGTAATACCGTCAAAATGAAATCCTCAGCTTCAACTACGCCCCAGGACGGCAACTTTCCACCAAATACACCCCGAACTGCCACGTCGATCCGATAGTTTGGCGACTCCGTCGAATCGGATGAGCCAGCCTTCATTATTGGCTTCCAACATTTCTAAACTAATCGGAGAGGATCGGACCACTCTTCCTTTGGCAGGAATGAGATCTTCCGCAATTTTGTCGAGTTGGTCCCGGTGTGTAATTCCCGCTCCCAGGATAACAGCTAAACCATCTTCACCCTTTTTGATCTTGTGTATCTGCAGGGGCCAGGGCGACAGCCGGGCAGCCCACTGCTCACAGCGACCTTCCAGGGTTTGGGACTTGAAAATCCATCTCAGGACTGAATACCGGGTGTACACTTTGATCAGTTTCGTCCCGGTCAACATCGTTTAGAAGACTTGAAGAACCCGGATCAAGGCTACCACCTCTTTTTCAGCTGGATGATACCTGAGCTCTTGATCGTGAAGGACTCTCCCAGTAAACCGAACCGGGAGATTTCCAATGCCAATCATGGATGATAATCACAAAAAGGTCTGTCTTTATCTGGGTGTCGGAGCAACGGGGTCGAGACGATCGTTTTCTTCAGAATATCAAAAGCATCTTGGGCTCGAGTGAGATCACGACCGGCTCGAATCTGTTCGCCCGTCAGCTCATATAGGACTGATGCCATAACCGGGAGGTCTTCGATGAACTTGTTATAATAGTTCAGACTTCCCCGAAACGATTGCTCTCATTTCAATGTAGACGGGAACGGCAAAGCAAACTCATCACACCTTTGGCGATCTTTGGTTTTGCGCGGATACCTTCTGCTCCAATCTCATGCTACAGGTATGAAATCGTCTTCTTCCCGAATTCACTCTTGGACAAGCTCACAGAAATTCCCCAGTACCTGAGTCGATTCAGTAGCCGATCCAGATCCAAACAAAATTGTTCCCAGGTTTCAGCACCGTACGCGATGTCATCAATGTATGAACTACGTCCCAGAACTGGGTTGAATTGAGGAGGAGCCAGGATATTTCTCCGGAACACCGTCATTTTCTCAGTCAGAGTGGGGAAGGTTCACCTTCCGCAGCCTTTTCGGCCTCAATCCCCAGGAACTCTAAGACGTGTGACTCCACCTGAGCTTCTTCTGAAGCTAGGAGTCGAACAAATCCCCAGAGACAATTATCCAACATCTGCTGGTAAATCAGTGGAGCGTTCTTCAATCCGAAAGGCGTCCGGGTCCACTGGAAATGACCGAGGGGACAAATGAAAGCTGAGATCGTTTTTCTCTCGGAGCGTCATAGGCACAGCCCAGAAACCATTCGCCATATCCAGACTCAAAAACCACCTCGCATTCTCAAATCCAATCAACAAGTCATCGTTCAATGGCAGGATAATGCACGAATTTGATGAGCTGGTTCACGAGACGATAGTCAATGCTGAGACGAATGTCAACCCCGTTTTACTTCATCACAATCACAATCGGGGAGGCCCAGTCAGATTCAGAATACTCGATCAATTTTGTTTCCAGCAACTTCTTGAGCAACTCATACACCTTCTGCAGATGCTGGGGTCGAATTGGTCGGGATCTCTACAGGTTTGGAATCACCCACGTCCAGGTCGCAAACAACTCCTCTTGCTGGAGCTGGGACGGCATTTCCATCTCCCAGAAAATCGGGTGGTGTTTATCCAGGATTTTCCGGCCTTGCATTTCCATTTCTGGGGTAATATCTCCCGGGACACCAACTGCAGCAGTTGTCAGATCTGCGTTTGAACTCAAATCTCGAAGCTCGGGGAGGGCTGCCAGCTGACTACGAAGATCACTCAACATTTCACTACCTTCATGAAGTACACCGTCGCTTCTCCATCAGCATCGTCCACCTCCACATTGATATGTAGACATTGAGCCAATGATTCTCGGAGTGTAATCAACGGATCTAATCTCAGGTCTGTGACTTGTCCGGGGAACACACGTTCCAGCTCACATGAGTCAACCTGGCCACATTCTCCTCCTCCGGACAATCGTGTCGACATCAAGTCTGACTTGGAACTTCTTCCCACCGGAACTTGTGCGGAATCTTCCGAACCCGACTGGAGTCATTATCATAGTCTGAGAGATCTGGGATCCCGGACTCCTCTCCTTCGAGCACTTCTTCCACAGGCGGCGAGATTGATCCAGGACAACCTTGTTCCATAATTACTGATGGATTCTGGGAAATTGGAGAAAGCTGCGTTTGCGCCAAATAGGCGTCTGCGGTATCTTCACTGGGCTAGCGATTTTCGACTGAGTGAGATCCGGCCAGTTGTATTCTTCCTCAAAAGCAATTTGTTGGGCCATCAATAGATAGGTTTCGGAACCGCAGGTGGGCTGGAGAGTTCCAACTGCTGTGCAGCCAACTCTTCTCGATTCTAAAATGCCAGAGAAGCCACCGCTTCGAAGATAAGCTGATTCCATTCTCGGTACTTCCGGGATCTCGGCCTTGCGAATCTCCCCGCACTAGGCAAGTAATTCTTCTCGACTAGGCAGGCTACCACCGTGTGGTGTCGGAGTCGGGCAACTCGCTCGGAAACATTCACGACCTTGACTGCTTTGGGCTTTCTTTCGGATCCATTGAGGAGCTGTGTTACCCACTGCTCCCCTCGTCCAGCCCAGACTTGAACTTTCTCCGAGTCTGCTTGTCCATATCGGACCGGGACAATTACTGACCTTCCGGGTTCCAACATCGCTCTTTCCTGAAGGCCGATATCGATTTCAAACCCACGTGGTCGACTTCCGGTCCTCCGACTAGGAGCAGGGACACTTCATCCGGGAGTTTTACAACACCTTCCCAGGCACAGATGCGGACTCCTGCGGCGACCATGAAATCCATTCCCAGGCGATAATCCACACCTCCGACGATATTCTCGACCCAGATATCCATCACATACACTACACGTACACCCAACGTCAACTTCATCCATCCTCGCTTGAGAGGTCACATACGTCGGGACATTTCCAATTCCAGTCACTCGGAGCTTGTAGCCATGCCTGAGCTTGAGTTTTAACCTGCGTGCAAGGTCAACACTAATAATACTCGTCGGGCTCCAGTGTCCATTAGGATCTGGGTCCGGTGATTGAAAATATCTCCATGTACCATCGCTGTAGCTCGCTTGTCTCCGATCAACGTATGATCACTCCACCATCCGTATCACTCACCATTGACCAGAGCGAACTCGAGATGATTCTCAATTTCGACATCCGGACTCCGGGGAGAAAGCTTGGACTCGAAGGAATAAACATGTGCTTCATCAGACGGCGAAATACATTGGGGGTTGTTACTGTCCCAGCATGGTAGGGCTGGGCCCGCATACGCAAAGGCACAGAATGCTTGGGACTTTGGCTCGTCACGCACTGGATCCCTAACCAGTGAACCTAGTGGTTTAACGGCGTCCCGGGATCCGGTCCCTCATCCAAGCTGCAGGACTTCGCTGCAGGACTTCGGGATCGAGGTCTTCAATTGAGCCTCCGGCGCGGATAGCTCCCTGCACCGCCTTCAAAGCCGCCCACATATCACACAACCCCGGCGATGGTAATCACCACACTTGGAACATGGTTGTCGGCGGCAGATCTGGGTCGGGTGGCCTTCTTCATGGCATCGGGCACAGATGAGTCCGCTCCAGCACTTCTCCGTAGGATGACGAAAACTTCCGCATTCCTCACACTTCGTCTCCGTACAGTAACATCTTCGCTTCCATAGGGCTGGGCCTCATTTCTGGGTTCCAGGCCATCTTCTCGGCGAGTCGGAAGATCTCCTCATCGCTGGGGAATCCGACTTGGCTCCGTTCCGCCTGGGACGCCACTGCAGGAGTTGTCAGAAGCTCTGGGGCCTCCGCTTCGCCAAGTCGTTTCTCTTCCAACTCGGTATCCGCGTCGAACTCGTGATCGTCCCCGTCCGTTGATTACCCTTGTTTTACCGGATCTGGCTCAACTTCAGCATTTCCAGCCATGAAAGCTCGACCCTCGGCGCGACGTTGCTGGGGTTCGAATCTCCCGGATTGCAAGTTTTGAACCGGCGGGCGCTTCTGCTGATAGCTTCGCGTCTCAGCTTGGTGCAAAGCCTCGATGCGCTTCAATGTTCTCTCCAGCTCGCTCATTGTGTCGAATCGTTGGCCTTGGAGAGTGATTTTCAGTTTCGGGTCGTTCAACGACTTGATGAAGCGCCTTATATGGCCTTCGCGTTCAGCCGTGGGCTTCTCGTACTTGATCTCAGCCTTTTTGGCGGCTAGGTTCAGACGGTATAGGAACATTCTGGGAGTCTCTTGGTCTCGCATGGTCAAAGCGTAGTACTTCTCAGCTCGCGAGTCAATAGTACAGCACCACTCTTACTTGAAGGTGTGCGAGAGCTTCTTCGAATCTGAACGAATCGCGTCAGGGAGTTGGGTACACCAATCCTTCAAAGCGCCCGAAAGCCTCACCCGAAGTTGAACAATCCGAGTCTTTTCGTCCCAGGGAGCCGTTGTGGCGTAACACATGAATCGTTTCCACCAGTTGACTCTCTCCTCCAGGGGTTGACGTTCATCGAACTTTTCCAGGGCGTCATGAGGGATCATCGTTTGCACGACCACTCGAGTCCCAGCCGAGGTCTCCGGACTTTTAACCGGGGCCATCGCGCCGAATTGACCTTCGAGTTCATCCTGTGATGAGTCGCTCGAGTTCGAACCGTCTGAGTCTCGGTCACTCTCGGACCTCGGAGTACGGGCTTTGCGACCATTCTTCAGGACAGGATCTGAAGCAGAAGATTTGGATTGTGACTTCGACTGCTCAGACCGGGAAGAGGATTGAGTTTTTTCAGTCTTGTCGGTTTCGTTGGTCTTGTCCGCAGAAGAAGCCTTGTTCTTCACGAGTTGTTCGACAATCGTAGCGAGATAGTCCACTCTGAGCGACCAATGTATCGGTCACTGGAGCCGGGACTCTGGCTGTCGGATTGGCTGGAATCTGAGATAATGGCGTTGCTGGGATCGTGACGTCCGGCTGGAATCTAGGGGTCTGTGTCCGGCGGAGCTTGTCTTGGGCGGACTGAAACGGCGGATTTTCTCCTCCTGTTCCAGAATTGCCGGTTGCGACTTCTCCAAGCTTCGGGCATATTGTTCCCGCAATTGCAACAGCTCGCCTTCATACTGAGCGGTGACTTGTGAGGCGCTATCGTTCGACTGGGCCTCGGCCTGTTTTGCACGTAGCTCAGCTTGTTCATTGTCCTCCTGCACCGTTTGCAGGTATTGGACTCGAGTCTCATCTTCCTGGCGTTGCTGCGCCTCCTCAGTGGCTCGCCGTATCGCCAAACGCTCAAGTGCTTCCAGTTCCAATTGTTGCGGCGTCTTAGCGGTCGATTGCGGAGCAGGTTGTGAGTGAGAGGCTAACCCCTGGAGTCTTTGAAGTTCCGGTCGTTGTTTCTCTTCGATAGTGTCCCTGTCTACTGGAGTTCTCAGTCGTGACTGCAACTCTTGGTTCCGGGATCGCTCCGCTTGAATCTGAGCCCAGGCTTCAGCTCGAACATGAGTAATTTCTTGCTCATATTTCCGAGTTACGGCCTCTTCCGCAGCTGCAACCGGATTCGGCTGGTTGCTGGAGTAAACGTTGAATCCACCAGCAGCCGGACCAGGTTGACTCGAGCTTTGTACTTCATCCGCAGTCGATACTGCAGCATGTTGTGGGGCTCGTCGCGAACCAGCCCGGCTGGGACCGCTACTGGATGTATCGGGAAGAGGGATTCGAGTCGGATGGGTCTCCGATCTCGTCCCTGTCTCGAATGAAGCCGGTCTAGTGTCAGATTGACAGGATCTGTGGTAGTCGTAATATTCATCATCGAGAAGCCGCCTCGGGCGGCGGTTGCCACTGATACCATCATAACGGTTGCTCCGGGCATAGACATATGCGTTCCAGCCCCAGCCATGTAATCGGTAGTTGACGGCATGGACGAACCCGAGGAACTAAATCCAGACACGTTTGCTCTTTCGTCAGTGACCATCATGGACGCTTCTGAGCTTCCGCTCTGTCCTACCAGACTTGGCAAAGGATCATTCATCCGGACATCTTCCGCAGGAGCACTCGAGCTGTAGTATGACGGGATTGAGTTCCCGGCACTGAATCTGGTCAAAAGAGCTCTATTCCAGGTCGGTTCAACTTCCACGCTCGGTGTTGGACTCCGAGGTCGGAAGCCCGTATCTGGATCCGCATCACCACCTCTTGGCCGAGGAATAGCTGAGTATCCACATCCATATCTGCTGGACCATCACCCTACATCGGGAAATCGACTTCAGTCCCGAATGTCTGAGCGCTCTCCATCATTTTTTTTAATTAGCGGGTCGGTGGGCTGTCGTATGTGATACCGTGTCGCACCGACGGCATTATTCCAAGAAATCAGCTCAGCTGCCAAGCAGCGTACTATCCGGGCGATTTCCGCCCGGACCACTTTTTCGGGAACTCCAGCCACTTCTCAGAGAAGGCCAGGCTGGGACTCGATTGACAAATTCATACCCAGCTTCGTAGAACATGGTCTGCAGGATAGCCACACACGCGATGGGGGGACATCAAACCCAGGTGTAATCGTGCAATCTAGAGATCAGACACCATCGGGATCCGCCGACGTTCGGCTCGAAACACATTGAGCCATCTCGCAGCCGGGGATCGAGTAACCGACATCAGGTGTCTGGCAGTCTCGCTTGCGGCTTGGATGAATCCCCAGAGATCATACCCGTTGTGACGTGGCGCATAAGCTACATCAACCGGGTGGACCGTTTCGACAGGCACACTCATCCATTTATCGAGCTGGGCTCGACCCACTGCGATCATTTCCGTCTCGGACATCCTTGGGGATTGGGCTAACGCCAGCTCAGATTCCGGACTTTCAGGTACTCATTGCAACAGTCGCATCATGCGCTGTTCTGGCCACAGCGTACTCGACCAAGCACCTCCAGTCAAGTTCGGAGGTGTTAGCCCGGGTACCAGACCCAAATGAACTGGGGTCGTCCCAGTTCCGGGCACATTCTGTGCCCGCATCTGCAACTCTCGATTCTCTTTCAGAGCGAGTGCGCCACCCTCGACTTGGCTACCGTGGACTGCCACGACAGTTGGCTCCGGGGTCACACTCGCTTCTTGAGAAACCGCAGTTGAGGCCGTCGATCCAGCACCCAGACTCGAACTCCGGGTTACAGCAGGTGGCTCACGGCTAACACTCACACTTGGCACGCTTGGTTCACCCTTCGTCTCGGGGTCAGGTTTCTTCTCGAGCGTTTTTCTTGTTGCCACCGCACCTTCAGACGCAGGCGGCGCCTCTGGCTCACCACTCGTTTCTTCTTTCTCCGATTGAGTCATCTCCGAGGTAGCAGCAATCGGGGCCGGGACTTCAGGAATCGGTAGATCCGATCCCGGTGACCCAGCGGCTTGCGTCGCTGACTCGGGTGACAAACCTGCCACTCGCAGACTTCGCCGTAGCGAAGACTCTTCACTTCACCATTCTTAGAGACACTTGGACCGGTTTTAGTCGACATGATCGTCGTACGTCCATCCACAGTCGTTTCCTGATCCGGGCACGCGCACCAGTTGTGGCGAGGCACCTTGCAGATTTGCGGGAAACACGACCTTGGGCTTGAACTGTACTAGGGTCGTCTCTCGGCTCGGACTAAGTCCGGGTCAAGAGGGCGTGCGTATGCACCTCTTTCCTTGTGATCCCTTTCCTTAGGTTCTTCCTAGGACTACGCTGTGGGCCCAGACGTAAGTCGGCCACACCAACTGCCCCCGATCCCAGAAAATGTGTCTCTGATCGAGATGTAGCCAAGTCGGAGCTGCCTGCTCTTGCTCGGCAGGTCTCGGACTTGCGCACGTCAAACTTCTATCTCTTGCCCGAAATGCCCCGTTTTTATACACAGTTGTCCTCTTCTTCTCAGGTCTCGGACAGTCGACCTTGGTAGCCTCTTCTTCTTCACGGGTGGTTCCGGCTAAGAACCCCGTACCGGCCTCTTCTTTCTCTTTACGGTTCCGGCTGAGAACCGTGTCCACGGACCTTCACTCGCTCCTCAGATCCAAGAGGGGCCAGGAGTTGATGACTCGGGTCTCGAGTCTTGCCATGAACCAGAGCACTCACACTACACTCTGGGACGTCTTACGAATTGCACGACCTCGCGAAACCAACAACTCCCGGGAACCGTATAACCCAGGGAATGCTCTGCCGAAACCTCAGGGACGATCGCTTTCGTCCCGATGATATGATGCACCACTGCGTCGCCAGGCAAAGCCGAAGGCCAGAGGTGGGGATATGGAATAACGAAATCCACCACGTCGAAACACGGAAGACTTGGTTAATTGGAGCTGAATTTATTCGGAGAACTTGTCTACACTGTCGGGAAGCTTGATCACTGTGTGGCTTGCACTCAAATGCGATGGGGTGGCGCTCGCTTGCGTCCTTCGGGGCAACTTGAACTCTGATTGAAATCTTACACATGCAAATACGTAAATACCTTCTAGCAAGGGTGTGCGCTGTACTGGCTATGGCTACACCTTGAACTTGGGCGAAGATCGGTCGCGAAGTGGTTGGATTGGGCGATCTTCAAGCGTGCTCTTGATAAAAAGTCGGATGATGATTGACTGAAAAGGGAAAGCAACCCGCTGCGACCAGGCGCGAGTTCCAGCGGGCGCGTCACCGACGGATCCAAGCTCTTCATTGACTGATTCTTGGGAGGCATGAACCTCAGTGGGAGAACATCACCCGAGTTGCACCCACCAAACCGCCCCTCCAAGGCGACTCTTCCCGGAGTTGATCCGGGGAAATGTCTGGGATCGGGGATCCAGGACCCGGGACTGGGATCTGGAGTCTGGGACTTGATTCGATCTCCACTTCGTACATGGGTTCCATGTCCATCGGCGAACAACTTTCACACCTTGGCGACCGTCATGTCCGGGACATCACTCCCGGGTGTGCGGCTGGGATCCATTTTTCTGCGACCCGGTCTGCGACATGGGTGTGCACGTGCGTAACGGCAAGTTAACATCTCGGGAGAGGGTTAAGCTTGATGGCTGTCTGCAATCTGGGAGACGGCGCCAGATAGCTGACCGATGGGTTCCCGGAAATCTCCCGGGCACCTCATCACACACATAGGAACGGAAGAGAAGGTGTGGTATTGCAGATTTTTTCTGGGAATTTTCCAAAGTGAAGGATCGTGACTACGCGACACGCGGGATCCGCTGTGGGATGGCCCAGGATGACCGTCCCGTTAGGAGTGAGGGTCGGATCCGGAGCGATCCGTACTTAGTGGGAGGATCCTGAGGAATCCGCACTTAAGTGGGAGGATCCTGAGGGATCCGTACTTAACTGGGAGGATCGTCGGGACTGTATGGGACCCATAGTGAGATCAAGATATAGGAAGAATGGGAGGCTCAGGAGAGCCCAAGGCAAAGGACTGGGATAGGATAGGCTAAAGCATGAATCAGAACCGAATTTGCACTAAACGACTCACTTTGCTATAGTATAGGGGATTTCTATTGGCCCCATACATAGATCAAGTGAAACTTTGCGATCTTCCTGCACACGTGGCAGCCCCTGGATAGCTTGGCTAGGCAGCGCGAGCCCTTCGGTCTGTCAACCCCCTCAAGATCCCGCTATCGGAAGCGGCAAGCCCCGGAAAGGAACAAGGAACAACCCCGCAAGGGAACAAGGACAAGGAGAACAAGGACAACTCCGGATCCCGTATTTATATTACGGATCCACAAGGCCTGCTCAAGAGCTCAAGGCCGACCCTACTAGGATCCCGTGCGCAGGAATACCCGCGCGGATCCCCACCCCCTCAAGTCCCCACAAGGACGTCCAAGCTCACCAGTGCGCATCTCGTGTCAACGAGAGAGCTGTACCAGCCCGCCGACGGGCACACAAGGTGAACCACTCAGCAACTACACGGCCGTCGGAGTACCCCCTCCGGTAGTCGGTGTCTGGGCGCGGTGTGTGCGAGTTGGGATCCCTAGGACTTCTAGCGGATCTGCTCCACCACAATGGTGCGCGTGCCCGGATCTCTAGGCGACGCGGGATTTCACCATGAGTCCCAAGATGATGCGCAAGTGAGCCATGGATCGGGAGATGAAACGCCGACGGAGACGGGATCGCCGACGGCGTCGCTGAACGCAAGATCCACGGATCGGCCAAGCCCTGGGAGGAGCCGCCGACGGACAGAGGATGGTCTGGCAACGGATCAGGAAGAGAAACCACGCTTTCCTCCCCAGGTCCCTTCGGGGACCCCCGCAGATCGTGACGCGAGTCAGGATCTGCCGGACGAAGGTCCGTTCGCGAAAGCGAATGATCCTTCATCCACCACCACCCATGCGACCTCAGGTGCAACGTTTACGAAGACGAAGGCCGCAAGGAAGAAACTCAAGGCACCAGACTCGGATGGCGAAGATCGTGCTGTATTGAAGTCTACCTGGTCACGATCCAAGCTAGAAATGGCGTACCAGCGTACGGAGCTGAGGGATTTCCTACGCGGGAACCCAGTGATGCGGATCATGCAGCTGGAGCTGATCGGATCCCTCACTGGACCGGTGCAGGCCCCGTCGTCGACAACGAACAAGCTCGACGCGGCGATGGATCTGCTGCGTCTTGTAGAAGAAGCCGGCTTCACGGCTGTAGCCTTCGACGCTGATGACTTCTTCCGTTTGGGGCTCGACGCGATCCGGATCTCCGCTGCGGCACTCTTCAACTTGTTGAAGCCCCTCGTGGGCGAGCGCCCAGCGGCCAAGACGCCAGAGCCCAAAGCCGCCCACATCCAGTCGCCGGAGTACCACACTGGATCGTCCCAGTACGCCTCCGCCATGTCAGAGGCCGGATCCGACATCTCGAGGGGATCCCGACGAATGTCGCTTGGTCCGTCCGGTACTGCGATGCTGCAGGAGCGCTCTACCCACGACTTCGAAGAGAAGATCCCCGCCCCACGCATGGCAGAAGCGAAGTCGGGACGGAACGCTGCGGCAACCCCGCCTCAGGATCCGAGGAGTGCTCTGGAGACGTACTTCCAAGCCGCTATGTCTCGCTTCCTGAGCGAGCGTCCGGAGGTCAGAGCGCCATGACCGTCTGCCTCTCCTCCCAATCCTGGAGAGCAAGACGTCGACATGGAATCGGCGGGATCGCACGATCACCCCGACATTGGGAGTATGATCCGGACGATCTCGACATGGGAGCTGCGAGACGCACGGTAACGACGGCGGTGGCAATCAAGCCGACCGAATCCTCAGCCGTCCAACGCGTCAAGATCTCAGCTATCTCGGATCTGAAAGAATTCACAGGCAAGGATCACGATGAAGAACGTGCCAGAGGATGGATCAGTAAGGTCAAGTCAGCATCCACGACAGATCAAGCTACGGACGAAGAAAAGTGCCTTACCTTCGCGGATCTGCTGGCAGGTCCTGCGAGGAACTGGTACCGACAGCTGAGCCGATCCACCAGGACGAAGTGGAGCGATCTGCTCCGAAACTTCCAGACGCAGTACTGCGGACTGGGCGTTTCGGTGGCGTGGCAGTACTACCACGCGCGCACGCGCTCGGAAGAGACGCCACTGGAATGCCTCCATCACCTCAACGTCGCCGGTATGCGCGCTCGCCTGAAGATCAAGGACGACGACGCGAAAGCACGCTTCGAGCACGTGAAACATTTCATTGAGACGCTTGGGGACCCCGAGCTAGCTGACCAGCTGACGTTGCTGCGCTCGTCTGATGCCGACCGCCTGGAGGACGTGCTCCGCGCTCGTGAACGTGCGAAGACCCGGCAGACGAAGTCGACTGGATCGAGCAAGTACCGCCCGAAGACGACCTCGTCGCCACCGACAGCCCCGGCTCGTGCCGTGCGAGCGATCCAGACCGCTGAAGCTATATCCGAATACGGATCCGACACTGACGGGTCGGGATCCGAAGGAGAGCTGTCCGTACGTACGCGGCGGCTGTGAGCGATCAGCCTCAAGCGCCCCCAGCAGCGGATCCACCGAGCACCGGATCCTGGACGTCCGAATGATGTTCCAGGTGACGCACAACAGCAGGACCGCCGTCAACGCTTCGGCAGGGATGGCCAACAACGCTGCTCGCACTGCGGACCCAACCGGCACTCGGATCTTGGGTGCTGGAAATGCCTGATCTGTCAGAAGTGTGGCAAGAGAGGACATCCGTCTGATCGTTGCTTCTTCGTGCGTCGTGGCTGTGGTCAACTCCACGATCACGGCAAGTGCCAGATGGAGGCGTTCTACAACCTCATCCGTCAATGGTTCGACCCAGCAAGCATCCGGGACTCCTACCTGAAGCTGCTGAGAAGATGTTAAACTAGGACACTCGCCGGTGTTGAACCCGGTACGAGACGAGCGTTCTAGCTCTTTCATCAATGAATTTGTGGAGAAGAAGCCGAAGGATCAAGTTAGCAAGCTACAAGCAGATCTATTCGGTAATACATGTGAACTTCATGGGAAACGTACGGCCGCGGTCGCGAGTCTTCGACCCGTTGACGACTACCAATGGTCCGAAGTCGCAATGACTTGGATCGGCGGCCAGGCGAGTCACGCGGGTACTGGAAGCATCATGTTCCCGGCAAGCACTCAAGCAGGCGAAAGCCAACAGCAAGATCAACAATGTGAAAGCTGTGGCGCTTCTTGACTCAGAATCCGAGGTGTAGATCATCGACGCCACCTTTGTTCGTAAGGTAGGATGCTACATCGACACAAGTCAAAGTCAAGAGTGCCTTTAAATTGGTGAGAAGCTGTACGTCGCAACGGGCCGCACACGGATCAAGCTTACCTTGGCAGGATCCTTGGTGTACCTGTACGACGTCTGGGTCGGAGACGATCTGCCGCCAGACTACCAAGTGATTCTCGGATTGGACTTCATGGTCCCGGCTAGGATCCGGTTGGATCTGGGTGACGGATCCCTATGCCTGCCGGACGAAATTCCGAGCGCCGAAAGAAAAAAGAAAGTCTTGACACGGCCTTCCCACATTTGGTCCCAGGGCAGAGTCTTCAGCAACTCCAAGTAGTCGTATGGGTCCCAACGCATATGCAGAGCCGCGATCCCGTTCCGGCATGCCGTTCAGTTTGGGAAAGCGACGGTCTGATCGTTGACGCGCTGGACCCTGATGCCATAATGATACCAGCTGACTCGTCCAATTTGCGGGACTTCGATGACCTCCGAGAATGCCGACCCAGGTTGTCGTCGCGGAGGCGAAGAAGTTTGTTGTCGAACTCGAATTCGCTTAGAACGAGATCCACTGGTCGGGACGAAGTTCCTCTCGGCCGTTTGCCCCCGATCGAAGAACGACCTTGTTGTTGTTTCTGGGACCGAGTCTGGACAGGACTCTTCGTCTTGGCTTTGCCCCGGAAATCCTCGTCATCCGAGTCTTCATCACCATCGTGAAAGGCCAACGAAAAATAGTCCAAGAGAGAATCCGCATCGCTCGAAGCCGGCCGTGCAGGAAGCGAGTTCCAGTGTGCGGGAATCGAGTTATTTCCGGGATCCCGAATCTTCTTCACGGCAGCGTCGTAATACACCTCCGGGACGAATGAGCTCCACGGAGTGTTCTCGAGCTACTCCCACCAGATCATGGAAACTAGCATCCCAACGAGAGAACGCTTCCCAAACTGGTCGTGTAGAATCTTCGACTCCCGGAGCTCAGCAACTGCGGCCCAGAAATATTTCCCGGCGAGAAGCAGCTCCCAGATGTCTGTTCGAATGTCCACGCGATCCATCGAATCGGGCAAATGGAGGACGACATCTGCTTCGGACTTGACTGATGGCGACTGGACCACCAATGCCCGCACGCGTTCTGGCGTGTGGACGCGAGGATGGCGAGCTAACGCGATACGATCGGTGTGCGATTTTGCGACAGAAGACGCAGACGCACTCGGAGAAGACGCTGTCAGGTCTACCAGCGGAGACGAAGCTAAAGGCTGGGACTGAGTTCCCGCTTGAGGCCGATAGTGACCTTTTAGCTGCAACTGCGATAGTTGCAAGCCGAGATTCTTGCTGCCGGACTTCTTGGAACCGCTGGGAGCTAATGTCGCTGGCAATAAAAACCGAGGAAGTTTCTTCCCTGAAGTTTCTGAAGCTTTCCCCGGAGTCGAGGGCGCGATGGAAGTTGACGCCCGACTCGGAACCGAAGAAGACGGCACGACTGGTTTGATAGGCGTCGAGTATCGAGACGCAGGAGTTGACGGACCCGCTTGAGCCGCTTGGCCGGGACTCTACAGAGGTGGAGAACCGAATGTGGTCCCTGGAATAGGAGCCTTCTCCTCGAGAGGCGTGAATGCCACGCAATCATCACTGGGAAGATTCCGAGCCGAGACCGTCATACTGGTACGAACCACAGCTGCTGGAGGTCGACCATGTTGATAATATTCCAGGAGTTCGAGAAGCCGAGGCCAATATCCACTGAAAGTCACACGTTCCATCAGGAAGTTCATCCATCCGGATGCAGAGAAGACGCAAGAAGAACCGAGCTGCGTCTCCAAGTCATGGAGTGCCTGTCGGCTATCCTCAGCCTCCCGGCGCCAGACTTGAGCATCCTGTGCATACTGGTCGCGTCCTTGGATCAATTTCTCGGACTCGTCGTGGAGATGAGAGATTTCAACCTGGGGGGGGGGTAGGAATAGTGATTCCAGACGCTGGTGTAGCCCCGGAAGTACTAGGAGTAGCGGCGGGTTTGGCTCTCAATTCCCGGATCTCGACAGTATGCCTCTCGCGCTGCTGCTTGAGTTGTATCGCAAGCGCATTCATCTTGCCAGCGAGCCGAGCCACTTGAGCTGCGTCGCTGGGAAAAGGCCGCGCATCCCGGAGTCTTCGAACTTGCTGAGTTGTGTGCTGGAGGTATCCAGCCGTGTTCAAAACCCGATGCGCGAAACCTTCGACCCCATAACAGCGCAGAAGTGGGAAGACATCACGTTCTAGACGCACCCGGGTCATAGGATCAATTAAGTCCGGAACTGGAAGACCCAGATCGTTGAGTGGCTGGAGGACGTTCTGTACGGCGTGGCCGCCGAGGATAGCGTCCAACTCCACCAATTCCACGGCATCGAAATGAGGCACCGAAACTGGACAGACCATCCCGTCAGTGTGCTGCTCCACGAGAACACCTCGATTAATCTCAGCCAACGAAGCTGGCACGAATAGCGATGTCGGAGTCAGGAGGCCAGACGAACCAGCCGGAAGTGATGTAGGACCCATGGGCGTCGGAGCATCGAAAGACGGCAACGTCGGCTGAGTGGTGGACGATCCGGTTCCAGACGTGCTGGTAGTGAGCGCCGGGATCGAACTGGAGAGCGCCGACGAGGAAGCCGGAGGAGCATCCGCCAGCGGAGCCGTGGAAGTGGTTTCGGAATGGTGGAGACGAGGTCGCAGGAGTCAGGGACGTCACAGTCAAGATCAGGGGGACACTCTCAGTCGCAGGAGCATCCTTGGCAGTCGCAGGAGCTGCGAGGGTAGCCGATGTGGTCGTGGGCGCGCTTGCAGGCGGAGTGTCGCTGACATCGTCGCGAGGCGACGAAGGCGCGGAACTGCCCGAACCACTGGTGCCCGCCATGCTTGCGAACAGTAGAGTATCAAGATGCGCGTGAGAGAGCTTGAGCTGCGCAGTGTGCGCCGCGTTGTGGAAAGGAAAATGGCCCGGGAAATTGTCGAAAGCCGAGGCGAGAGCCGTCTTTGATGGGACGAGGCGGTTGCCGACATCTGCCAGTTATCTGCCTCAAGTCCAAGTCGGGGAATGACCTCGTTGGACTCGGCAGACGTAAGGGACGGTTGTGATGAGGTGCCCGGAAGATTTCCGGGAACCCATCGGTCAGTTGTCCGGCGCCGTCTCCCAGATTGCACAGCCTTGAAGATTCGCCCTCTCCCGTGATTTTAACCTGCCGTTACGCACGTGTGCACCCATGTCGCAGACCGGGTCGCAGAAAAATGGATCCCAGCCGCACACCCGGGAGTGATGTCCCGGACATGACGGTCGCCAAGGTGTGAAAGTTGTTCGCCGATGGACATGAACCCATGTACGAAGTGGAGATCGAATCAAGTCCCAGACTCCAGATCCCAGTCCCGGGTCCTGGATCCCCGATCCCAGACATTTCCCCGGATCAACTCCGGGAAGAGTCGCCTTGGAGGGGCGGTTTGGTGGGTGCAACTCGGGTGATGTTCTCCCACTGAGGTTCATGCCTCCCAAGAATCAGTCAATGAAGAGCTTGGATCCGTCGGTGACGCGCCCGCTGGAACTCGCGCCTGGTCGCAGCGGGTTGCTTTCCCTTTTCAGTCAATCATCATCCGACTTTTTATCAAGAGCACGCTTGAAGATCGCCCAATCCAACCACTTCGCGACCGATCTTCGCCCAAGTTCAAGGTGTAGCCATAGCCAGTACAGCGCACACCCTTGCTAGAAGGTATTTACGTATTTGCATGTGTAAGATTTCAATCAGAGTTCAAGTTGCCCCGAAGGACGCAAGCGAGCGCCACCCCATCGCATTTGAGTGCAAGCCACACAGTGATCAAGCTTCCCGACAGTGTAGACAAGTTCTCCGAATAAATTCAGCTCCAATTAACCAAGTCTTCCGTGTTTCGACGTGGTGGATTTCGTTATTCCATATCCCCACCTCTGGCCTTCGGCTTTGCCTGGCGACGCAGCGAAAGCGATCGTCCCTGAGGTTTCGGCAGAGCATTCCCTGGGTTATACGGTTCCCGGGAGTTGTTGGTTTCGCGAGGTCGTGCAATTCGTAAGACGTCCCAGAGTGTAGTGTGAGTGCTCTGGTTCATGACAAGACTCGAGACCCGAGTCATCAACTCCTGGCCCCTCTTGGATCTGAGGAGCGAGTGAAGGTCCGTGGACACGGTTCTCAGCCGGAACCGTAAAGAGAAAGAAGAGGCCGGTACGGGGTTCTTAGCCGGAACCACCCGTGAAGAAGAAGAGGCTACCAAGGTCGACTGTCCGAGACCTGAGAAGAAGAGGACAACTGTGTATAAAAACGGGGCATTTCGGGCAAGAGATAGAAGTTTGACGCGCGCAAGTCCGAGACCTGCCGAGCAAGAGCAGCCAGCTCCGACTTGGCTACATCTCGATCAGAGACACATTTTCTGGGATCGGGGGCAGTTGGTGTGGCCGACTTACGTCTGGGCCGAAAGCGTAGTCCTAGGAAGAACCTAAGCAATGGGTTCACAAGGAAAGAGGTACACACACGCCCTCTTGACCCGGACTTAGTCCGAGCCGAGGGACGACCCCAGTACAGTTCAAGCCCAAGGTCGTGCTTCCCGGAAATCTGCATGGCGCCTCGCCACATGTGCAACCTCACTCCTCCTCCTTCCTTCCCTCCACTGCTGGACGTCTTCTTTCAGCCGCTCCGTAACTCCTACCAGTAGCCGCAAATTTTGTCCTAGCCCGTTGTGTCCTCCATGACGCTAGCCCTCCAATCCATTGCTTGGTTCTCTAACCAATCCGCCGTTTTGTTGTGATTTCGATATGGTGTGTCCAGCTCGCTACTCGGCATATGTCTGCTAACCTCGTTGCCAGCTTGTACCAGTGCTGCAGCTTCCGTGCCTTGGGTGGTTTCCGGGTCTCCATAATTCGAAGAATCATCTGAATGTCCCCCACAATATGAAGCCCATACCAGCCCCTTGCCGCCACCTGCGCCAACAGCCTCTGGCGTCCTACCAGCTCAGCTACATCGTTGGTCGTAGCTTAATGTCCCAGAGCCGTTGCTGCTGCCCACAGAGGTTTGCATGCACCTGCTGTCTCCGCTCCGATGATCACCACACTGCCGCTAACTCCTGGACCCGGGTTTCCTCGGAAACCACCGTCAAAGAACTTTCGTTCCAGATACGACAGTAGTTCCCACCCATTCCGTACACACCGCATCTGCCACCCTTGTTCGAGTGAGCGTCGCTCTCGTCAAGGTCTAAGACCTAGTTTGTACCTGGAGTAAGCTCCTTTGACTGCTCCTCCCGCCTTCATGATTGCTTCATCCAATGTCAAGTCCCGTATTCCGTCTGGGTGAAGCCTGTCGACGTTCCATCGCCACGGTGACCGCCGCCCCGATCGTCCACATCCCTCATGCTGCTCATTGCAGATAACCCCAATGCTCAATGGGGTGTTTTGCCCCCGTTGTACCAACCCTTCTGGCATGTGAGTGATTTTTTGCAGTCAAAGATGTCGGCTACCTCACCCCTGACTTCAGCTGCCGTTGACCCGGATTGCCACCCCACCGCGTTCGCAGTGCTGCCCAAAATTGTTGTCTTGTGGACATTCCCACACCAGGTGCACCGTACCTCCCATCCTTCTGGCTGCGCACACAGTAGCCGTACACTGAAACCCGCGCACCGGCCCCTCCCAAAGTCTTAGCCGGTTGCTCTTCAGTTTGTATATTTTTTTCGTGTGATATGCCGAGACACCCTCCATTCGGTACACGCGCTTCCAAGTCATATGGCGCAGCGCATTCGCAATGCTGCATTCTACCCCCACAGAGATGCTTCCTTTCCCGGGCAGCCACCTCATCACGCTGTTCGTTAATTAATTGTTTGCACGTCCTCTCGATTGTGCCCATCGTCTCCGCCCAGCTCACATCGGCCTCATCCTTGTGATCGCCGGATGCGGCACCGTTGCCATCGAGATTTGTCCACTTCCAAAAGCCTGGCGACCGCTGCGTTCAGGGATTCCGCCTCCTCCCTCCGCGGCATCCGTTGTATCTTCGATCCCAAGAGTAAAGAACCGCCGCCTCCTCCCCGAGCCCGATCTCAGATGAATGGTGTGGGTCGTCGGCTGAGTGGTCTACCTGTATCCAGGATGCTTCCATCCTGCTCCCAATTAGTTCAGGAAAATTGGCCAGTATACTTAAGCATGCCTCCCAAAGCAGTGCGCCCTTGCACTTGTCAGTGGAAGGTCTTGCATCTTCGGCCTGAACGTGACCTGTTAACCCCGTCGTAGAGATGAGCACCGCCTGCCCTACTGTGTTTTCAGAGATTGATGCAAAAAGCTGATGGAATTTCGTCCATTTCGTCTCCTCCCCAGCTACATTTCCTAGCCGTGTATGTCCCAACTTCAGCTCGTCAATAGTCCTCTAAGCTAGATAATGAGCTTGTTGCCTGCGCATGACTAGCTACTCGGATATCAATCGACTTCGAGTACTACAGCGCGGCAGATCACATGGTGAATTGCATCCTGACATTCGATCGATATAGTATCAGATACAAAGAGAATATTGATTGGAGTGAACGATTATATTAGAGCTGGTAACTACCAGAAAGATGAGCTTCCGACTTTGGTGTCGGACGATTTACTAATTGAACTCACGTAGTATGCTGTGCTCAACTCAGTATCGTCGTTACTGCTGTCCGCAAATTTTCCATTCCGCTTTCGTCGTCCTGCACGGGAGGAACCTCCGTTGCTAGGCGCAAAGCCCGTCGCTCTCGTTCTCTGCGACTACTTTCTCGGCGCCGCTTCATTCGTACAATGCCAATGTGGTTCAACGCCGCAGGTAGTCCCTATAGTTGTGGCGAGGCGCCATGCAGATTTCCGGGAAGCACGACCTTGGGCTTGAACTGTACTGGGGTCGTCCCTCGGCTCGGACTAAGTCCGGGTCAAGAGGGCGTGTGTGTACCTCTTTCCTTGTGAACCCATTGCTTAGGTTCTTCCTAGGACTACGCTTTCGGCCCAGACGTAAGTCGGCCACACCAACTGCCCCCGATCCCAGAAAATGTGTCTCTGATCGAGATGTAGCCAAGTCGGAGCTGGCTGCTCTTGCTCGGCAGGTCTCGGACTTGCGCGCGTCAAACTTCTATCTCTTGCCCGAAATGCCCCGTTTTTATACACAGTTGTCCTCTTCTTCTCAGGTCTCGGACAGTCGACCTTGGTAGCCTCTTCTTCTTCACGGGTGGTTCCGGCTAAGAACCCCGTACCGGCCTCTTCTTTCTCTTTACGGTTCCGGCTGAGAACCGTGTCCACGGACCTTCACTCGCTCCTCAGATCCAAGAGGGGCCAGGAGTTGATGACTCGGGTCTCGAGTCTTGTCATGAACCAGAGCACTCACACTACACTCTGGGACGTCTTACGAATTGCACGACCTCGCGAAACCAACAACTCCCGGGAACCGTATAACCCAGGGAATGCTCTGCCGAAACCTCAGGGACGATCGCTTTCGTCCCGATGATATGATGCACCACTGCGTCGCCAGGCAAAGCCGAAGGCCAGAGGTGGGGATATGGAATAACGAAATCCACCACGTCGAAACACGGAAGACTTGGTTAATTGGAGCTGAATTTATTCGGAGAACTTGTCTACACTGTCGGGAAGCTTGATCACTGTGTGGCTTGCACTCAAATGCGATGGGGTGGCGCTCGCTTGCGTCCTTCGGGGCAACTTGAACTCTGATTGAAATCTTACACATGCAAATACGTAAATACCTTCTAGCAAGGGTGTGCGCTGTACTGGCTATGGCTACACCTTGAACTTGGGCGAAGATCGGTCGCGAAGTGGTTGGATTGGGCGATCTTCAAGCGTGCTCTTGATAAAAAGTCGGATGATGATTGACTGAAAAGGGAAAGCAACCCGCTGCGACCAGGCGCGAGTTCCAGCGGGCGCGTCACCGACGGATCCAAGCTCTTCATTGACTGATTCTTGGGAGGCATGAACCTCAGTGGGAGAACATCACCCGAGTTGCACCCACCAAACCGCCCCTCCAAGGCGACTCTTCCCGGAGTTGATCCGGGGAAATGTCTGGGATCGGGGATCCAGGACCCGGGACTGGGATCTGGAGTCTGGGACTTGATTCGATCTCCACTTCGTACATGGGTTCCATGTCCATCGGCGAACAACTTTCACACCTTGGCGACCGTCATGTCCGGGACATCACTCCCGGGTGTGCGGCTGGGATCCATTTTTCTGCGACCCGGTCTGCGACATGGGTGTGCACGTGCGTAACGGCAAGTTAACATCTCGGGAGAGGGTTAAGCTTGATGGCTGTCTGCAATCTGGGAGACGGCGCCAGATAGCTGACCGATGGGTTTCCGGAAATCTTCCGGCACCTCATCGCATAGTTTTCGCCGCTAAGAGGGTGCGCTCGCACTTCGACGTTCGTCAGGGCCACACAAGCGCGGAGTACATCATCCCAACGATATTTGTCGCTCGCTAAGCCTCACAGAGTGCAGACTCTGCAGAAAACGTTTTCGACGACTATTCGGTCGGACGTGATGCTGTGGTTTGTATGTTCTTCTTGCAGATGGGATTGTAGGTCGGCGGCGCTTTGGATAGATGACTCTATGCGTGTCAGCCCCTTGTCGGCAAGGATCAACCACGAGGACGGATACTTGTCGTGCAGCGGGTCGTCGTCGGCCATTTTCTCTTCCGAACGCGATTTGGTTGTGGCAGCATCATGAAAAGCCTTGTTGTTCCTAAAGATCGTAATGTCTGCGACCGATCCACGGGTAGTGCAGAGAGCAGTTGATGCACAACCCAGTAGGGATTATAGAAACTTCCGTCTTGAAGTCATGTAATTTGTGCTTAGCACTGTAGAATTCTGCACGTTCTTGATATGAACCGCTCGGCATGTTGAATTGCTGAAAAGTTACGTCCTGCATACCGGAGTGACGGGTAGTTCTCGAAGGCGCCACCAGCAAAAACGACCTTCTTCATCGTGTACGTGTGGGGAGCTTGCTCGACGTACAAGTAGTACAACCGCGGCGAGAGCAGATCCATGAACTGGACTTTCATATTTTCGAACGCCGCAGGCTTGATGCCGATGGAGTTGGCGAGCACCGCCCAGTCGCCCGCGTTCGTCGAGACGCTCAGTCTCATGAAGAACATGTCCACAGGGGACTGCTTGCTCCTTTTCCGCGGCCTGCGTTCCTCCTGGTGGACATGTAGTCGCTCACGTAGCCGTAAATGCGCACGATCTCCGACTTCGTGAAGTTGGTCATCTTCAACGCGCCGTCGGATCCTTTGCTGGAGCGATACGTGTCCAGTAGTGGGTGCGGGGAGTCTTCATCGCCGTCTACGTCAGATAGTGGGTCTTGATGGTTGTGAGAACGGTCTCGGACTCGTTCGGTCTGGCGCTCTTGGCGCTGCAGATAGGTCTGTCTGGCTGCTCGGCCGTCAAAAGCACGAGCAGTGGCTCTGGACGCCAGACCAGAGGACTTATCCCCGCGACCGTGTGTTGCGCGACGCCTAGGTGCCTGGCAAGTCGAAGATCGATCGACGGCGGGTGCAGCGGGTGAAGAAGGAGAGCTGGAAGGAGCGGTATGAGCTGGAGAACTTGTGCGGATTATGCTCCTTAGTGTGTTGGTGGCGTTTTTAAGAATGAGCTGGGTTGCTTACTATACAGCAGAATGTTCTCGTGCCATCTGAAACCGCAGGAGCCACGTCAGCTGCATGGCATCAGGAGGGAACTGATTTCAAGGTCTGCAGCAAGTGCGTTTCCATGGTGGTGACGTCCAGGCGGAAGGTATAACATGTCACATTGGCGGTTTTGGTGAACACCTGGAATCAGATACGTCAGGCTGTATCAAACAAAGAGGTATAATGGTATTGATGTAGCAGTCCCCCCTCACTTTCCTCCTCCGGCACTTGTGCCTGTTGAGCTGCTCCCATGCATCTCCGTCGCATTTGATCGCCATCCCCGCCGTTGTCCAGGTGGAGGTGGTCCCATTGCTCGCTCTTAGCACCGCTTGTATCTCTTGCATTGCCTGCTTTTCCGCAGTCCTCGCACCCGTTTCCCCGCAGAAATACAACTTAGTCCACTTTCTGCATGTGCAAGGCGAGGTGGTCAGGGATACCTTCCACTGAGCACTTTGACGTCAGAATTTAGACTGCTCGCTGTAAGGGAAGTCCGGTGGCTGGACGGAGTGCGTTCTCAGAACTCAGAGTGTGCACCGTCAGAGTTTACACTTCCAGCCGGTTGGGCCGATCTGCATTCAGACAACCGAACTTTCCACAGATCACGTCTTGTCCCTGTCGACATCCATGTCGCACGGGTGCGGCCATTTCTTCTTTCCAATCTCCACATACAAACTTCCAGATGAAACTTCGCCGGTGTTCTTTGATGACGACGGCGCGTGGCTTCTCGATTTCGAGCCGCCTCGTGTCAACTGTAACTCGTAATGCTCTGTTCAGTTGCGCACTCGTCGTCGCCCTCGCTCCACAATAGGCCCGTGCACTGCTTGGCCACAAGTCGGCGAGCTGTGCCTGCTTCCGTGGTCTCCCTCGTCCCCGCAGAACCTGCGTAGCTCCCTGCGTTGCCCTCGCCTAGTCATCCGCCTCTGGTTGTCCGTCCCTTCCAGCGCCAACGCCACCTTGCGGGTCACGGGGTGCTTCACCGCTGTGAACCCGCTGATCAACATCTGCGTCAGGCGCCGCTGCTTCTGCGGTCTTCGACTCGTGATCGCGAGCACTCCGCCGTCTCGCCCGTTCTGCTCGTGCCAGTCGCCCAGCTTCTTCTATTTGCCGCGCTCGGTTGAGTTCCTCCTGCTGCTGCCCAGTTTCGTCATGCTGCTTGAGTCGCTTCTTCGGTCCTCCGCCGCTCTGTTCGTTCGCATTTGTCCGTTTCGCCGCTCGAGCTGTCGGTTCTTCTTGTCGGCCGCCCGGCAAGCTATTCCCGGGGCTGCCGCTGGTTGCATCCCCGTCGGCAGTCTCCGCCGCTGCTGCTGTAGCTGCCTCAGTAATCGCAGCCGTCTCTCTCGCGGAAGGTGCTCTCTGCCGCTTACATCGTGCGCCCGGATGAGACGCCTCGTCGCCCGACCGACTCCTCCACTGGTCATGGGTGCTGCCGGTTCCTGGTTGTCTTGAGAGGGTTGACGTGGCAATGCTGTTTCGTGTACCTAGATGATGTTATCATCTTCACCAAGGGTGGAGTTGCTCGTCATGTACTGGAGCTGGATGCGGTGTTAGAGAGACTTTCGAAGGCAGGGCTATCGCTTAAGGCAGCTAAGTGTAGTTTTGGTACGACACGTTTGGCACGAGTTGGACTCGGACGGGATCCGGCCGATGGAGAGCTTGGTGCGAAACGTCAGGGAGTTCCCGGTGCCGGAGGACGACAAGGCGGTGAAGAGGTTCGTCCACCTCGCGGGGTATTACCGGCGATTCATCGCCAACTTCGGGAGCAAGGCGGCTCCCATGACAGTGTTGCTGAGGAAAGGGGGTCCTGTGGGAGTGGGGCGAGAAGCAGCAGGCCGAGTTTGAGGGCTTGAAGAAGGAGTTGACGGAGAGGCCGTTGCTGTTCTACCTGGGCTTTGAGAAACCGTTTAAGCTGGTGACGGACGCCTCGACGGTGGGGCTGGGCGCAGCGCTGATGCAGGATCAAGGCAAGGGCGAGCAGCCGATCGTTATGCATCTAAAGTGAACTCCCCTACTGTCTCTAAGTACAGCATCACGGATTTGAATTGTGCGGCAGTGGTGTGGGCGATCAAGCTGATTAGGCCATATCTGTATGGCAGGAGGTTCGAGCTGATCACGCAGCGCTGGCGTATCTGATGCGCAGCAAGAATCTCACGGGCAGACTACACCGGTGGTCACTCCAGTTGCAGGAGTACGACTTCACCATCTACAGGCCGAGCTCGACCAATGTGGTCGCAGACGCGCTTTCAAGAGCGCCGGTACGGCAAGAGGGAGTAGCAGGGGCAGCACGAGAACTACCGCGAGGTGGTGAAAGGCAGCTTACGGACACGGAGATCAAATAGCATCAGCAACAGCAACAGGATGAGCAGATGAAGAAGCTGCTGCGTGCAGGCAGGCGCGGAGCTGTGGAGATGTCGACGTAGACGGACTGGTGCATGTGCTGACTCCGAATGGAGAGCGGCGTGTGGTGGTGCCCGCAACAATTCGGCACAAAGTTCTGAGGGAAGCACACGACTCCGTCTTCGCAGGGCATCTGCGCGTGCCGCGAACCTACGCGTGGGTGTCGGCGGTCTACAGGTGGCCGAAGATGCGGGTGACGGTGAAGCAGTGGGTGCAAAGTTGTCGGGACTGCGGGACGCGGAAGGCGCTGCCTAAAGAGATCATACCGCCGTTGAGAAGTCTGGGCTTGGGCTTCGTGGGAGACCGGTGAGCTTTGGACGTGGCTGGTCCACTGCCAGTCACTGTACGAGGAACTACGTCATTGTGGCTGTGGAATACGCAACCCGGTACGCTGTAGCTGTAGCCGTGCCGGCGCACACGGCGCAAGATGTCGCGCGGTTCATCATGGAGAGAGTCGCTCTAGTGCATGGGCCCTTGCGCGAGCTGGTGATGGACGGAGCGCCGGAGCTGAACGGCAAAGTGGCGGAAGAGTTAGTCACGTTACTGCAGGCGAGACAAACCACACACGTCCATCATCCTCTGGAAGGTACCAGGGGCGTTGGCGAGCTCGAATGGCATTCGCACAAGGCGATAGAGCCCCTTCCGGGTCACAAAGCCCGTCTTGTCACGGTCCTTGTGGGCCACCGGTACTTGCCAGTACCCTGCATGTAAGTCCAAACTGCTGAAGCGCTGCGCCCCATACATGTTCTCCAACGTCTCGTCGATCCTCGGCAGAGGATACACGTCCTTCTTAATGACTTCGTTCAGCATGCGATAGTTAATGCAGAAGCGCACCGATGAGGCGAGGCGGGTGAACGCCTTTCTCGTCCAGGGTGTACAGTCGTGCCGGCAGACGAAACGAGCTCCGAGAACTCGGACGACCCGGACTATTCGGGGAGTACACGTTCCTTCGAGAAGGAGAGTCCGAATGCCGGGGTCAGAATCCCGGATGCGAACAACTGGTGTCCGCCCCGAGACTTGGCGTGTGACCTTGAAGTAATCCCTAACGGTGTCGTTTATCTCCGACGGACCGGGCGTTGACCTTTGGGATGTTCTTCGATCAGGATACGTAGATATGTAGAGAGACTACCAGACTCTAACAATCCGGAGTGTCTTGGCTGGGAATGGGATCACGAACAAAGACCTTCTCCAAAATAACCAATATCAATACAGAAACAACAACAGAATTTGTTATACACTCACAATATACAGCCTGTCCGAATGAGTTACAGTCCCGAATACAGGTAAATTCGGGATGCCTCCGCGCACCACTCTTGGATGGGAGAAATATACAAGTTCCTTCGAACCACACAGCAATCTACTATCAAAATCCAGGGTGGATTGCTAAAACCTCCCGAATCGCAGGTGAATATGAAATGAAAGCAGTCGCAAAGCAACCACAGTCAACTGACAAATGAAATAGGTGGATCAATCCAGGGGTTACGAGTCCTGGTCCCCACCTAAATGGGACTTCAACTTAGATGAGAGTCTTCGCACGGGTTCCTCGTTCTCCGTGGGTCTTAGTCGTCCGATACGCCAGCGCTCCCTGGTCGCAGCCTCGTAGTAGTCGCTATCGGTCGCAGCGGTCTTCCTCGACGCAGCACGCTCAAAGCAAGGGGGCCGACAAGGCACCACTTCTCAATCTCAACGCAAAACAAACTCTATTACATAAAACAAGGTAATTTCATACAAGTCTCGCCACGACAGCACCTTCGATGTCCTTCAACCCCTCTGACGCTCCCGGATCTTGTCGGTATGTTCGCTGGCGCTCCCGGATCTCTCATCCGGGAATGCGCTCTCTCGAAGTTGTCGTCCTCAGTGAAGTGCGCTTGTCGCTTGCATGTGAGAGTTTCACGCGCCCCCGCGTGGCCTTGGTCGTCCTAGTGCTCCGGCGCGCAACGGCTGCTACAGGCGTGGATCTCCTTGGCGAAGTGCGCTGATAACGAGGGGCCGGGCAATGTACCGCTTTTCGCAGCAGCGAGGGGCTCGACAACCTCTTCTCGCTGCGATGAGGGGCCTGCAAGGTTACCACTTCTCACCTCCAACGCAAAACAAACTCTGTTTATCTCTTATCACTATCTTCTTCTGTCTGACTTGGTCTCCTGGATTCTTGGCGGTCTCCTTCGTCGTGTCCACGCACTTGCATTCCGGATGACTTGATCTTTGTATGGGTGGGTTGCGCGTCGAACGTCATGTCGGGCTCCAGAGCAGAGCACACATCACATGTTGACGGCGATATCTTTGGGGTCCCTTCGACTCACTTGGAATTTGTATCGGGATCTGCTGCACAGTCCATCCCGAGGGTGGGACTGGCGTTGTGTGTCTTCGGACACGCCTTGAAACTGGCCACCTGGCCGGCTGATCAGACGACGTGTCACTCGCTAATTGGCTGAAGTCCACCCAGCTTCAACTTCATCCGGGAAGTCAGTCCATCCGGGAAGTCACTTGATCATCCGGGATGTCACGTTGCTTCGGGGTGTCCTCGTCGCTCCGGGACAGTCGTCACCGACTTGGACTGCTGGGGCTCTACGAGGTCGGTTCTCCACTCGTCTTCATCGGGTATGGACTTCTTTCTTCTCGGTTCTTCGTCGCTCTTCTCTTCATCTCGGTTCTTCGTCGCTCTTCTCTCCATGGTCACTCCGGGTCTCGTTCATTCAGGAGGTACAATCTGGATCTTGGGACTGCGTGGGTTCAGATCACTCGGTTCTGGCTGGCGACATCAGGGAGCCAGTCTTCGGGTGTCATACGTGGCTACATCCCGGATTACTGCCTCTCCCACTTGATTTATGGGTGCAGACTGGACGGCGCAGCCGCGAACGGGAAACTCCAGATCGCTTCGTGTCACCGACCCGTCCTTCTTCTTCACGAGCACGACGGAAAAACCCCACAAACCGTGACTCCGCTCCACTACACCTATTTGCAGCATCCCGTCGACTTCATCGTCGATCACTTTGAGCTCCTCGTGTGCGTGGCGCCGTGGGCGCACCTTGATCGGTGGTGCGTCACCTGTATGGATTTCGTGTTCGACGCCGAGTGTTGTGGCAGGTGGACGGCCTCCTCGGGGTTCGAGGAGGGAGGGGAAGCACCTCAGTATCTTGATCATTAACTCGCGGTCGTCGCTCTCTATGTCCCCGAGCTCCAAGCCCGCCTCGTTGCTGGATGGTTTCTTCGTGACCTCCATCGCCTTGTCCAGCCACTGACGCAACCTCTCTCTATCCAGCTCGCCTGTGAGCTCTAAGATCTCCATTTCACCGTCGTCAGGAACCCACGTCCCCAGCGTCTCCTTCCTCGGGAGCTTCGCAGTGTGCCCCATCAAGCTGAGGATCAGCACAGTGATCTCTCCGTTCGCCACCTTGGCCACCGTCGGCGCCAACAGCAGGTGCTCCTCGCCTTGGCCGTCTGCAGCTGTCTGGACACTGGCATGAATACGCCTGTCGTTCATGCCAGTGTCCAGACAGCTCCCGTCCGGAGCGGGTACCGCGAGCTTCAAGTTGTGTACTGTCTGGGTGTGCACCTTAGCCTTCCTGATCAGCCTAACATTGGCCGTCTCCGTGTTTCTCTGCGAGGCCGCCCCGATGCCCGAGAAGTGCACCACCACATTGGCGTCCCCGTCGTACCACTTCATCTCGCTGGCCATGAAGTCAATCTTCACGCCGTGATCGTACATCCAATCTTCGCCAACGAGGAAGTCGCGGGTCTCGCTGTCCACCAGCAGCACGTTGACCACCATGAGCTGCTGGTACTGTGTCCTGGAACCGAAACTGCCAAACGCCTAAGACTTTCACCGCCGTTCCGCTGAAGCCATCCATGTAGTCCACCGGCCCAACTTCTTGCAGTACTTCCCACCACCTGCCTGCCACGCTGTACTGCGCACAGGTGGCGAGCTTGATCGGCTTCTCTTCTCGCCCATGACCTCCACCAAGGCGACGGGCAACAAGTCCACGGCCACCGCTCGCGCTGCTTTCAGCTTGGTCACACGAACTGGTTGTCCCGGCACCCGGATCACCTTGACCACAGGCTCCTCGTAACTGCTGTTGATGTGGTACTCGTAGCACTTCTGTCGCCGCCGCTGGCCCTTGATCTCTCGCAGGGAGTCCTCAGCGTACGTTAAGACCAGCCCCACCGCTTCAGCCTCCTCCTCTGTGAATTCTCTCGCTCGATGTCTGCCGGCCCCACGAACCCCGTTCATTGCCTGGTAGGTTCCCTCCTTGCCATGCAGCACTTCCGTTTCCTGGTCTCGCTGGCGCCGCTCGTACTCGTATCGCCGCAGCGCCTTCGCCCGACCCTTCCAGACACGCTGCTGGTAACGCCGACGCGCTTGGGGTACTCGTAGCGGCGTGTCTTCGTCCACCTCCCAGTCGTTGGCTGCAATCACTCGCAACCCCGTGGCCGCCGCTACCAACTGTTGCGCAACGCCTTCCCTGGTGTTGTTCTCTCCCGCCACGTTGCCAGCCGCCAACAACTCCATGCGCCGAGCTTTCGGCGAGTGCCAGTTTGCCAAAGCCATTAACTAGGACGTCGTGCCGCTTCTCCACTTCATCGACCACCTCACGCGCGTCGATGCTCAACGCCAGTGCCTCACGGAACTCGCAGCTGGGCTTCGGTATCACGAAGTCCTCCTCGTGCATCACGCTGTCAGTTCTCTTTGGCTCGTCATATGATCCTGGTGGCCGCTCGCGGGCGACACTGCGTGGAGAACGTCCTGCTGCTTGACGGTCAGTACAGCCCCCGCCTCCTTCTGCGCTGCCCGTCGTTTCCGCGCACGCTCCTTCCTCTTCTCCGCTCGGCGCTTCACCGTTCGTCTTCTTCCGCCTTCCACTTCTCGGCGTCCATGGTCAGCACCTTGAGCTGCAACACCTTGATGCTCATCTGGTCGACCTTGAGCATCTCGTCCTGCCATGCGGCCATCACCATCGCCGGACTGCCCGCCTTGTTTGCACGCTGCTCACTGCGGCCTTGTCCGTCAGCGAGGGCCTTCCACCTTCAGCACCTCGGTCCTCTCACGCTGACGGCGGGCAAAAGTCCTTTGAACTCCATGAGACCTCGCTTTCCGTCGCCTGCTTCCACCTCCTTGTCGTGTGTGATGTTCGCGCCATCCCCAGGCATGAACAGTCCCGCTTTTGCACCATCCCCAGTCTTGACGCCACCCTTTGCTGCGTCCAGCTCACCACTCTCCGCCGATGCCAATAGCTGAGTGCTGGTAGCAGCCGTCTCTTCCTCACCTCGTCCTGATCTCTGCCGTCCTCGTCCTGGTCGCGCGGTTCGTAGACCCGAGTCCCCTACGACAGCTGGCAGTTTCCCGAAGTGTTGTCGCCGGCTTCCTCCTTGGTGTACTGATCGTCGTGCTCGCCGGCCAGATCCTGCTGCTTGATCTTGCACTCGCGCGCGAAGTGCCCAGCTCGCCCGCAATAGAAGCACGCGAACCCTGGTGCCTGCCCCTCGACGGGTGGCGGCGGCGCTCTGTTGCTCATGTACCGGCGGTAATTGGCCAGTCGCTCCTCCTTCGTCTTTAGTTGCGGAGGCCCGTAGCGGCTCGTGCTGCCCCCTCGAGTGCCCAACGGCGCGTTCTGGTTCTGACCGGCGCCCACCTGATTAACGCGTCCATTCCTCCGCCCTTGTCCGTGCTGAACCCCCGTCTTAGGCAGCCGCTGTGTTCCCGCAGTAGGATTGCCCGACGCCCCGCCCGCTTGACCTCTCGAACTTCCTGCTGGAGAGCCAGTACCCAGCGGTACCAGGGTGTAACCGGCGGGGACTGCATATGCTTGCTGTGCTGGCGGCGCTGCATAATTGGCGTAGCATGGCGGTAAGAACGCCACGTCACTGCCAACAGCCACTGCTCCCATTGGGCTGACCAGATTTCCTCCAGCGTCATATCTGGGCGGCTTCTGCGGCGGCATCTGCCCGAAGCCAAACATTCCCAGATTTGTCGACCCCGCTACACCTGCCGACCGCTTCTGCTCTCTCGAACCCGTCGGCACTGACGCCCCCAGCGGCGTGCGCGGGTCGGCCGTCCGTCGCGCGTCCTGCTTCACCATGGCCTCCTCGAGGCCAACTCGGTGTCCTTCGCCGAACTTCCCCACCTGTCGAATTGCCACGCGCACGTGCGTGGCGGAGTCCTGGTTGCCCATGCCATTCAGGAAGGCGTCGATCAGCCACTCCTCGCCGATGCTGCGGTCACCCACGATCGCTCGCAGTACCGCGGCGTACTCAACCAGCGGTTCGCCTCTGCTTCCGGTCGTTCAAGCTCCCGACCACCTCCGGATCCGATCGCTGCTCGCCGTACCAAGTTCTCAGCAGGCGCGCCAAGTTCTCGTCGGTCTCCACCGTGACGCTGGTCGTGATGTCCCCGTACCACCGCAACGCTTCCCCTTCCTAGTGCGATGCCATGTCGAAGTACACCTCGTCGCTGCTCCAGTGATGACCCAGTGTCCTCTCCTGGCGACGTGTTTTGGTCTGCACCGCCCGCAGCCAGGTCGAGATGGGCATGGTGCCGTCAAGGCCCTTGAAGATCGGCAGCCGCATCTTCTTTACTCGCGGATCACTTCTCGAATCGGCGCGACTTGCTGCGGGGTAGCGGCGACGGCACTCGTGGCGCCGGCGGTGGTTGAGGTGCCGCTCGGGACGCTGGAGACGTCTGCCGTCCACGCGCGCTTCCGCCTGCAGCGTCCTCGTTCAAGTCCAGCGTCTCGTCGTCACTCTCGTCATGTTGCTCGCCAACGTCGCCCTGTTGCTCAGCGACATCACCTCGTTCATGATGCTCTTGGTCGCCATGGCTGCCGCCACCACCGGCCCCAGTGTCTCCTTCGTCGAAGCCCGTGTCGGCCGTGACGACGCCCGAGGCTCCAGCTGCGTGCGGGGTGTCGCCCGTGGCCACTCGCAAGTCGTCCATTGTCAGCTCCAGTTGTCCACCGTCGTCCGTCTCCACAACAAACGACTAGCCGTCCTCGGCTTCTTGCGGCTCGGCGTGGTGACGGCGGGGTCCGAACTGCGTCTCCGCTGCGCTCGGAGCTCCCTTTCCGTGTTAGCTCCCAGCTCAGTAGCCATGCTCCTTCCTTAGCTTGTATTCCTGCTCAATACACAGACACCACACCATTCCGAACACGTTAGCACTTTCCGTCCTCCTCGAGTTCCACATGGGACCTCGACCATGCCTCCTTCGTCACAGATAGCAGCGGGACTCAGGAAACACAACAGCAAGTGGCCCGTCGACCACCGCCGTGCGATACCGACAGAACGGCCGGCACCCTACTCGACGTACTCCTCTGTTGCCGAATCGGGCTTTCGCTCAGGCAGCGACTTCGTACAGCATCCAGGCGATGCTGCCGGCAACAACCTCGACCAATGTCCAGCCGACAAAGTCTGGGTTGGTCGATTGACCGTCGGGGAGACAGGCTCGTGGTGGTCATCCTCCAGGCGAGGATGTGATCCGAGGCGGAGACTTTAACACTCTCCAGGCGAAAGTGTGCGCTCTCATCGGGCCGACTTGATACCGCTGCTTAGCCGGCAGAGTCGTGGGCCCGCCTGTCATGCCGACAGGTTCCCTTGTCGTGAACTTCAGTACTTGTCCACTTCCGATCTTCTTCCTTGTCCTTCTTGGCCCAGTCATGCCGACCGTGCCAGAGTCCATCGTCGTCCGACGACGAACTTCCCCATGTAGCGTAGTCCGCGTCCGCAAAGACGCCCGGAACGCCACTGTATGACGCACCAAGTAGTTGCCGCCGTCGTCACCACCGCTGCGATAGGTAAGGCCTTGATCTGCTTCACGCAACCACAGTCCACGATGTTGGCCTCCCGGACGCTCCCACCCCCGATGGCGGTCGTCGCGAGACAGCAGCAGCGGGGCTCAGCTAGCTCTACACGAGGACCCAGGTGGTCACTCGTGGGGGCCACCAGCAGAACGGCTGGCTGCTTACCAGTGATGGCCAAAAATACATTGCTGGGCATTGCAAGAAACTTAAAAACTTCCAGTATGTATTGCAACTACCATGCTTACCTCCAGTACATACTGCAATACCCGACGAGTTTCCAATACTACTGCAATACCTTGCTCCTCACTCGTCTGGGCCACTGCTCTTCATCACTTGGGACACCAAATCAGCATTCAACAGAAACCGGTTGTGTTTCAGGAACAGGGATCTTCTCGAAATTGACCGGTGTCAGTCGCTTCCTGGTTGAACTAAGCACGTGTTTCGCACTGCTGAACAGGCGCTCCGCTGATGCAGACGTCCCAGCGATGAGCAGATCGACATACTCTTCAGATTGCTCCACTCGCTGACGCTTGCGCTCGTGGAGACGTGCAACGTAGCTGCGCCGAGTACTCGTCGCCGCTTGGCTTGGCTCATCAGACCGAGTTACAACGAACTTCTTGACTAGTGCCCGTTCATCAGCGGTGAGGGTGTCTCTCTTGCCATCCAAAATCTTCACTTCAGCTGCCTCGAAATCCGGCGAGTGTGAGATGTTCGCGTCTGCAGAGATAGTCTTTCAGCTCCGGAAAGCCCTCAATCATCATCTGGAATATGCTGTGAACTTCGCCGACATGGCTCCCTTCTTTTTGCAGATCTGTCATCACGCTTTTGAAGTCATCAAGAGTTGGCATCACGCTACGAATACGCTCCGAGTCAGCGCGCCGGATAGTCTCGACGTCATCCACTTGTTTGGCTTCTCCCTCAATACGCAGGAAGCGTTCCAGCATTTTGTGGGTGGATGACCAACGAGTCACGTTCCGTTTAATCGGACAGAGAGGTGTTAACTCACGAAGCGCGCCAGCGGCCTTGAGGTTGCGGAGTTGCCTCACCACTTTATCAACTCTTGTGATAGCCTTCTGGATGGCGGGCCGCCGCTCGAGAAACTATTTCACAGCCAAGTTGAGTTTGTGGCATCCACATCCAATGAGAGGAACTTTCATCAAGTCGGCAAGCGCTTTGTTCGTGGTGCAGTTGTCACCGATGAGGATGGACGGCGACGTTATCGACTTCCCATACAGCGATAACACGTACTCGAGCAGGTGATAATGTTCAGCAGCGGTGTACTTCTTCTCGTCGAGAGGTGGTGAGCAACCAAGCAGCACTTCACGGTAGGTGCCATTCTCCATGAAAGTGGCAATGACGCCGATGTAGTGGGTTGAGCCGTCCGACCATCCGTCGAACATGTTGCCGTAGTGATCGGGAAGCAGTGTGCGAATCAGAGCTTCAACCAGCGCGACCAGTCGAGTGATGTAGAGGATGAGGCTGTTACTGGAAACTGTGTCCAACTTCGAAATTCCTCTCGTCAGCGGGTTGTCAACCTCCCCTGGCAGCCAGCTCTCACTTTCGCTTTTTCCTGGTAGACCTCAACGACCATGGCTCTTCGCTCAAGCTACTTCTCAATCCACAGCGTTCCCGAAGACGTGCGGTTCTACTTTGATGTCCGTCTCGTCGATGGCGTGGTCATCTATCAATGCCGAAAATGTCCGAGCCGTCCAAAGCAAGCCTGAAAGAGTGGATACTCAACAACTCGTGAGGTGCTTGCGCAGGTTTGAGTACCTGCGCAAGCACCTCACGAGTTGTGTTGGTCTTGATTACGAGGGGAGATTCGAGAGAAGTGCCCGGAAGCAGCCAAACTCACTTGGTTTCGTTCGTGAACGATTCGTCTCTGACAAGGAGTTGAGCACGTTTCGATGGCTGTGTGGATAATCATGCGCAATATGCCTCTATCGGAATTCGCGCGCATTCGAGGGCTCGCGCTCTCCTAGCCTCCCTGGCGCCAAATGATGAAGGTGTGTGATTGGAGGACGAACTTTACGGAACGATTTTGAGAAGATTCTCGTGATCGCCACAAAATACTTACTGCAATACCCAGCGCCGCTGCAGTATGTATTGCAATACCCACGAGAGCTTGCAGTAAAGTATTTCTCCCAGTATTGCAAAATGCCAATACCCGCAATACATTTTTTGGCCGCCATGCTGCTTACCCGACGTACTCACTATGCGGTTCGCTAGTTCTCTCTCTAGGTCGTCGTAAAGCTCATTTTTCTGCAGTACATTGACTTACTTCGCTCCGGTTCCCCACGTCGTGTGAGCCCATCGCCCGCAGCCTGCTGACGGTCCCTCACTTCATGTAAGCCTGTCGTCAAGCAGCTGCGCCTGCCTGTCGCCTTGCCCGTCGTCTGTTGCCGCTCGTCCGTCGTCGCCGCTCTGTCTTGTCCTCGTGTTGTTCGTGTCCTCCGTCTCCGCTGCCCTTGCTCCTCGCTGTCCGCTGTCCTCTTCTCGTCTCTGTCCATACTCGTATGTTGCCTTGCGCTTGCTGCCGTGCCCGCCTTGTGCCGCTAGCCCCCGTCCGTCAGATCCACCAGGTTGCAGGCTTGGTGGCCCGGCATTTGCCTACTCCAGACCAATTCTCTAGTACTACGTAGTAGGACATTTATGGCGGTTTAGGACATATCGGCTGATAGAAACACAACTAGGGCTATGCTTAGGCTGGGATAGCTAACCGCAATGTGGTTTTTTGTCTTAATAAAAGTATCAATTCTTTACTCTGCCGACCTGTATTCAAGACGGCGCTTTCGAGGTCTAAGACGTCCAAGACGCATCTACTGCGCCTGCTTCGCATCTGCGCCTAAAAAGCCTAGCTCGATGTTGGTTGAAAGTATAAACTAAAGATCGCGACGTGTATGCTATTAGTTCATATAATATGAATCATATCCCAGCCTTCGCAAGGCACTCGCAGCAAATTGACGTTTTCGATATTTGCTTTATTTATATTGTTGATCACGATATTGTGGGTTCTACTCAAAATGTTCTTGGGCCATCGGTTGAATCGATCGCTCAACCACAATCGCCCCGCGCGGTCTTTCGACTATTCTCCCGTTTAAGTACGACTATGGGCCTGCGCGATTGACAAAAATAACTTGGGAATTGTGAATGGGCGATTGATGCAATAGGCCAAGATCTCTAAATAAAAAAATATAGAATTCACAATACATAGCACACTTGCTGTAGTCAACGGCCATCATTCGACATCAGTCTCCGGTTCAGTATACTTCCTTTAGAAGCTTCAAAACAGGCTTCAGCTACCTGCTTCAGTTACCGGCTTCAGTTACCGTGGCGCGAATTAACCTGATTTGGGCTGTGCAGCAGCGCCATCTACTATCCCAGTATAAACAAAAATAACACGACCATTGCAGTTCTGTCTCTGCGTTACATTATATGTTGCGCGTGTTTGAATGAAGCGTGCTCGCATCGACGCTCGTCAATCAGACCGACATCGCCATCTTGATCGTACCATGCGGACGGTAGCCACGCACCTCCAAATCCTCAAATGTGAAGTCATCAATGCTCGTAGTCTTGTCGGGGTTGATGCAGAGTGTCGGAAATGGGCGAGGCTCTCGCGTAAGCTGCCTTTGAAGCGGCTCCACGTGGTTCAGGTACACGTGTGCGTCGCCGATAACGTGAATGAACTCTCCCGGCTTCAGTCCGGCCACCTGCGCTGCCAGCCGCGTAAGTAGTGCGTAGCTGGCAATGTTAAACGGCACACCAAGTCCCATATCGGCCGACCGCTGGTACATCTGGCACGACAGCTCCCCGTCGGCCACGTAGAATTGGCAGAACATGTGGCACGGCGGCAGCGCCATCTCGCTCAGATCGGCCGGGTTCCACGCCGACAGCACAATGCGGCGGTCCGTCGGGTTGGTGCGAAGCTTGTGGATCACCTCAGCGAGTTGGTCCACGCCTTGACCCGTGTAGTCCGCGTGCATGTCCGTGTACTTGGCGCCAAAGTGGCGCCACTGGAAGCCGTACACCGGTCCAAGATCACCCACTTCACGTGACTGCAGCCCTCGACTGTCCAGATACTCCCGCGATCCATTGCCGTCCCAGATGTGGATGTCCTTCTGCTGCAGCGTGTGGGCGCTCGTGTCGCCGCTGATGAACCACAGAAGCTCCTCGGCCACACCGCGCCAGAAGACCCTCTTGGTCGTCAGTAACGGGAACACGTTGTCCCTAAGACTGAACCGCATCTGCGCGCCGAAGACCGACAGCGTGCCTGTACCCGTGCGGTCTCCTCGCTTGGCGCCTTGTGTCAAGATCTTGCGGATCAGGTCCAGGTACTGCATCTCCTGGTGGGGCGTCGTGCTGTCCACCAGCGTCTTCGTCTCCACTGCAACCTGCGGCTTCCTCTCCCACTCGACGAACTGGAACTGTACGCCGTTCTCCTCTTGAATCTCCGACTCGTGCGTCACCTGAAAGTTCTGCTTGAGCTGCTCTAGCGGGAAGAAGGCGTCGCACTCGAACTGCCCCTTGACGCGCGTCAAGTGCACTTTATCGCAACCAGGGAAGGCCAGTGCCTCGGCGTACACGGCGCCGCCACCGATGACGAACACCTGGTCCACCTTGTCTCCCTGCTGCTGCACGAGCTCCAGCGCCTCGCGGAAGGACGCGGCGACGCCCACGGACTCGGGGACGTCCTGGCGCTTGTCAAAACTGGCGTCGCGCGTGAGCACCACGTTGAAGCGCTTGGGCATGGGCCGCACCTTGCTCGGTAGCGACTCCCACGTCTTACGCCCCATGATGACGGCGTGCTGCGCAGGCGAGTCCGACGTCGTGAGCGCTCGGAAGTGCTTCATATCGGTGGGCAGGCGCCAGGGGATCTGCTGACGGAGGCCGATGCCTCCCGTGGTCTCCAGCGCTGCCACCACCACGCGTACCGAGCGCTCAGTCATATTGCTGCGGACAGGAAGATTCTTGCTTGGCGGGGCTCTTTGAAAAAAAATGATTTCCCGCCAAAAAAAATGAAAAAAATGCCTGGACCACACAAAACCTACACAGCTAGAGCCTGACTGCCCCGTTGTGAATCTGGTGCTGCAGCTCCTCTAGCAGCACCAAAAAGCTCTTCTGTTCTCGCAAGCCGGTGATGCACTCGACAACATGTTTAGCTGGTGCATATGCCACCGCAACAGTGAGTCCCTGTTGCTGAGCGAAGGTTTCAGCGTGGTAACGACGGAAGGCATCGACGTTTGCTGCTATAGGTGCCCCGTGGGGTCTTGACTTGGCCAGCAACTGTCTTCGGTTGCTCCGCTCGGGTGGGCATGTCAAGCTGCAATAGCATAACTCAATGCTCACGATTGCTGCTGCTGCAGATAAACGAGCGTGTGTATTCAGCACAATGCGGTTGTGTGGTGGCGAGCACAATTCGTACGCCGTAAAATTCCTGCACCACTGGTTTCTTCGTGACGCTCCGGCCGATAAAGCACTCGTCATGCTCGAGCTCGCGCCAGTGTTCACCCCTTCACCCCCCTCCCCCCCCCGGCTTAATATGCTGCGTAGGTATTACATTGCACCGCTGTAGCCTGCCGTTCCATCAACAGCACCGAAAGCTCACTACTTGCTAGCGGATTCCGACTAAAGGTTTACTTTGCCATCAACTGCATGCTGCTTTGATGCGCCCGATGCGAGTCTCCATTATCTGTAGAGAGGTTTCAAGCGTTCTCGCGGTAAAACGACGGCGGTACTTGCAACAGTCTTCGGTTGCTGCAGTCGTCGTGAAACGCGGCAGCAAGGTAACTCTCGCTTGCTTGGAGACGAACGAAAGCGGCATAACCTTGTGGTGAGTGACGTCGTGCCGCAACGAGGCTCGGCAGCGCCAGGAAAGACTTAGCCATGTCGCGCTCCGCTTCAACGGCTTCAACACGTTACACGCCTCGTTTCAGCTCGGGTATACTGAAACCAAGAGAGTCAAGCCGACCGTTGCGCGTTCTTTCTCTCTGCCGCCGCGCCCTTTCGGCCCGGCGCGGTATCCATCGAAGCCGGCTGCTCATTGGTCCAAAATGCGCTCTGCCGACGCGCATTGGTCGAAATCCGTCCGAGAAACCGCCAAGAAGCTGGAAACGTCCCACTCTTTCGATCTTGGGCAGCCGCCGATTTCCAGCGCCAGTCGAGCGCTTCACGGGACGCGGCGCCCCCAACTGTCAGTACGAAAACGCCCTCACGCCGCTCAAGCCCCCGCTTCTCCTCCCTCCTCTTCTCGCCCTCAACGCTCGGCGTAACGAGCTGCTGCAGAGCGTTTTCCGGCTGTTAAACAACGTCCCCGTCATGAACCGCAAGCTGGAGCTGCTGGAGCTAGAGGACGGCGCCATGGACCTGCTACGTCGCACCGACTCGACGGGCAGCGCTGCAGCCTCCAACCAGGGCGAGGTGCCGCTGCTCGAGGTGGCGCACAACCCCGACGTACGTAGATTGTTGGTCTTTTGTGGTTCGTATTTGAGGCGCTAACGACGGCCTTATGTGAGTTACAGCTGAGCTACTTGAGGGCCTCGGCCACGCACGGCGGCTCGAGCAGCACGACCAGCAGCAAGTACGGTAGTCCCGAGGAGTCCTTCGGCGAGGAGGACGAGGACAACAACAAGAAGACGGCGCGCCGCAAGACGGACTCGAACAGCAAGCGGCCCTGGACGCGCGAGGAGAACGACAAGCTCATGCAGCTGGTCAAGCAGTACGGCGCCAAGCGCTGGTCGCTCATCGCCATGCACCTGCCCGGCCGCGTCGGCAAGCAGTGCCGAGAAAGGTGAGCAAGCAAGTTGAAGACGCAGGAAGATACTTTGAGGATTTGTACTCATCTTGTTTGTTGCTTACACAGATGGCACAACCACCTGAACCCGTCCGTCCGCAAGGACGCCTGGACGGCCGAGGAGGACTACGTCATCTTCGAGTGCCACAAGAACGTGGGCAACCAGTGGGCCGAGATCTCCAAGATGCTGCCCGGCCGCACGGACAACGCCATCAAGAACCGCTACTACTCGACCATGCGCCGCATGCAGCGCCAGTCGATCCGCAAGAAAGGAGGCCCCATGCGCGAGGGCAAGAGCATCCGCGTGGCGTCCGTCGTGTCGTCGCCCGTGCAGAACAACAGCAGCAACCAAGTGGGCCCTGCGATAATGCAACGAGGCCCCATCATGAACAGCTTGCAGCCCCAGTTGTCGCCCCAACAGCAGCGAGGGGTGAGTTTTCAATCCACATTTCACAACCTTTTCTCGGAGGTCCCCGGGAACGCAGCACGCGTGAGTCCCCCCTCTCGTAGTGAGCTCCAACCGAGTGGTTAGGACACAAGAGTGAGCTATACTGACTTGTGATATGTATTCATTTGATGCAGGATGGCAGCCCCATGGTTGACTTTGACCGCTCCAACATGATGGCCTCATCTATTCGACAGCCCACGATGGTCTACCCGGTAAACAATGGCGGCTACTCGAACGGGATGAATTCGGACTACAGTCGCTCCATGTCCATGACGTCTCCTTGCTCGGTGTCCCCCGCTGATGAGATGAACCAGAGCAACCAGAACGAGACGTTCGAATACGTTCCGATGCAGGCATCTATCCAACGCCTTCGGTCATCGAGTCCCGGGTCGGTTGTAATGGGCACGCCTCCTCCTTCGACGTCGATGGGCATGATGAACTCTCCTTACGGCTCGCCGGCAAGCCACATGCAACAGCAACAGCAGCAGCCTGGCAACTACATGATGGCGGGAAACCCATACTCAAACAACAACGTGCGTGGTGGAATGTACGCAGGGCCTCCTGGTCCTGGACCCGCTCAGCAGTACCGCCAGGCCGATGCGCCGCCTATGAATCTGTCCCACAAGCGTCTCCTCGATGTCCAGGGCTCGCAGCGTGATATGTGGAAGAATGACAGCCCCGTCTCCGTGACAGCACAGATTTTCCGTGGGATGCCTGTCCCGCAGCACATGCAGCAAGGCCAAGTGAGTGAGCCGATGGTGATACAGCAGTCCAAGCCGGTTTCCCTGTATAGACAAGCTCCGACGATGGACCACTTCAACAACATGGAGCAGGTATGGACGGATGATGCCTATCTGTGATTATACTGCTGAAAAGAAGAAGGGGAGCTGGATCCCCTTGATGTGTGGTTTGCTCCTGATAGACTACATGGTACATTTTCCTTAAAGTTATTGCCGAGGCGAATGACAGCGTCTTTTACTTTTTGCTACCTTGTGGTTTCTCTTCTCGTGTGTTCTGTAGCGACCCAGCTCATCGAACTTCGGTTAGGAATTACGTTCAACGGCATCCTCGATTTCCAGTTGCAGCAACGGAAACAGGTTCCTCGTGCATGTGAAGTGTGCAACGAGCCTTGCTACCAAGCTCATGCGGCAGAATTGAACAATCAAAGCCTATTTGGTTTTGTTCTGAGCTCTGCGAGCATCGCACAAGCAAGCTATTTGAGGGTGTCACTTTATATATTGGACTTTGCTGTGATCAAACCATGAACAACAAGCGGGTAAGCTGCAGCTTGCTCTCCACGATGCTATGCTTCCTAGGATTACTCGATGACTTTATCGTGTTTCAATGCAGCGAATGGCGATGCAACAGGGCGTGACACATTGGACGTCCGCCTTGGGGGGAACCGAGCATGCCACCACGAAACTTGGCGCGCGATTTCACTTGCGTGCTCTCTTTCTGCGGCAATTGGACTTCTCGATGGACGAGTTGAACTTCATAATCACCTACTTGGCGAACGAATCCACGATATCAGAGCAGCCGTGGTGGCGGGGGCTCTCGCATGCAGAACGGTAACTAATTCTCGTGTCTCCATCACTGAAAGTGTTGACTCTGACTTTTGGTTGTAGACTGGAAACAGCCAGCCGGATGAAAATGCAGCATCTTCGTCGTGATGACGAGCATGTGCTTTGGCTCACCTCCATGGAGACGCCGCGATCGTGTATCCTACTGTACGGTAACGCCGAGGCCAGGCCATTCGACTTAGCTACCACACCAGTGCTAAATTTCACCGAGGGCTCGGTGGTTGGAAATCTCGGCGTTCCACCCCGCGTATCTACTGGTACTCAGCACTCCATGTCTTCCTCCGACAAAAGTGAAGCTTCTTCCAGTGCGAGCACAGCCACCGCAAGCCTCGGAACGTCCGACGGCAAATGGCGTCGAGTGAAACGCGAGAATTCGCTGCGTAAGGGCATCCACTTGTACAACAAGATCATCATCTCTGGGCCCGCCGACTACATCGTGCTAACAGCGAGTGACGTCCGGGAGACTGGCTCAACTGCATCAGATCGCCTTCACTGGGCCAGGATATTTGGGCTCGAGAGGTTCGTGGGCTGTCTTCGCCAAGCCGTGTATGAACCTGGTGCGGTTATCGTCCGGGAAGGTCATCAACTCGGCACATTGTACCTCATCGTCGAGGGCGAATGTCGAGCGTCTGTCGAGCGAGACGATACCAGCAGCCCAAACATCTCGCAATCCACCGAGATTAACGTCGGGAGCACCAAACCAGCGCTGACAACTGCCGAAGCCCAGCTCAGACACACGCGAAAGTTTCGCTCGAGTGATGAATCGCAACTACCCGTGGCTTCGCTTGGACCAAAGTCGAGTGTGGGCGACATCTCGCTGATGCTAGGCATCCCCGAGCCCACCACTGTGAGGGCTATCACGACTGTAAACGCTCTCTCACTCTCACAAGAGGACTTTTTGCGCGAAAGCAGTGATCGCCATGACCCAGCCATCGTCGCCTGTATCGAGAGTAAGTGCTTGTTTAGTATACCGCCATCTTCACGAGAAGCTGACACTTCCAGTTGCCACTATAATGATGCGAAGAACTGCAGAGCACAGCGTACGACACGCTGCGCTTCGTGCTGGAGCGCGTCGAAATTGAGTCCAAGAACGAGCACTGTGATCAGCGCCTCAAAATCGATTCACTGCGTGAAGTTTTGCGCCACAAGCAGCCAGGTGCGTCTTCCTCGATGCGTAACTTTGCTTTTGTGTCCATTAACGCGATTCATACAACGTGCTGCAGTGGTAACGCGAGACAAGTCGGCTAACGGCTCAACCAGAGAGTCAAATAGCACTTCTTCCAAGGCTGAACAACTGCAATCCGATGTCAGAGCGTCTAGTGCTGAAGCCCAGCCAAGCAACGTCACATCCCTGCCGTCAGTCGTGATGAAACACGCCGCAGCCAGTGCCGAGACCAGGAAGCAACGCACTCGTAACCAATTCGCCACTTGCGTCACTGCTGTAGGTGGAGAGAATGTTCCGGACGTTGGTCCGCTCGAGAGTCCGACACGAATGACACGGCAGCAGCGCAAGGCGGCACGGGCTTTTACGAACTTGCAGCGCCCAGTGGCTGGTAAAAGCCTCGGGGACTACGTGCAGATGCCTGCCAAGGCTGCAGTTGATGGGATTTCCGCCATGGATCCAGCCTCACGAGCCACTCCACGAACCGAGGACCTCCTCTTCTTGTTTCCCACAGTGACCAAGCGCCGACAGCTTCACGGAAAGTAAGTCCAGGTCGGCTCTGCTCTTGTTCGCTGTCGCTCACGTCCCTGCTTTGGTAACAGAACACTGCCGCTGCTTCCTCGATATCGAGGCTACGACGCCGTCCAGATAGACTAGACATGGCAGCACACGTTTCTCCACAAGGCAACGTCAGATCAACCCACAAGCACAACTCCTTCTTCGTTACTGGGCAAGCCTACATGAATTACCGAGCACAAGCACCAAACCTCGGCTGCATCTCACTCTTGTCTCCACCTCAGTTTCGCTCCTTTCTGATCTCGTTACTCCTTCCTCTTGTCATCACTTTTCGCTGCTACAGACGCGAAACTTGTCGTGCGAGCCGCGTCAGCGGTGGACGCAGCAGCAGCAGCACTCGGCCGGTCGGTCCTTACCTTGTCAAAAGACAAGTCGCCAGTCTGTTTCTCTGTCTCCTTGCCGGTCTCACGGCCTTCCTTCGGTTTCTCTACTTTCACTCCTGTGGTGACTTCACCTTTAGGTTGAGCAGAGGCAAGCCGCGTCTCGCCTTCTTCAGTCATTGAATCGTCCTGCTGTGAAGCTGGCGCAGTCGACTGCGTATTCGTGACAGAAACACCGTCACCAGCTGCGTCTGTCGTCGTCTTCGCCTTCTTCGCGACAACCGATCCGTCCAAGACCACAGAGGACGACGCTGGTGAAGCCTCTGATGCAGCACTGCCGTCCTCAGACACATCACGTGCGCGCTTCTTCAGTAAAGTCGCCGATTCCAAGAGCTTCGTTGCATCTGTCGACCGCGAATCATCCGAGGAAGCGCTGGCACTATCACTCTGCTCCACGCTTCCAGACGATGCCGGCGTCGCCGCTTCTTTCTTGATATCGTCGTCTTGCTTGGACTCTTCCATCGGCTCATCATCGTCATCATCCTGCGAGTCCTGCACAGGTGTGTCAAGCACGGGCGAGCCATACATGGGTGTGGCTGACGGCGTATCCATCGGCGTAGCACTAGGAGACTCTTCGTCTTCATCGTCCTCGTCTCCGTCGTCATCCATGGAGCCCAGATACTCGATAGCCAACTCCGGCTCAATGAGCCACTTGCTCGATTCCGGGGCCTTCACGCGCGGCGACGGCGCCCAGATCTTGAAAGGCTCCGACGAGCCGGACGGGGTGGCACCGCCACGGGACTCCAGAGGGGTCTTTCGCAGTACTCCGGGGTTAAACTCGATGCGGAAAGCACCTTCACCCTCAAAAATCGACTTGGTCTTGTTGAGGTACGCGGTGGTCTTCGCTTCGGCACCGACAGGGTCCGTCGAGGGCTTTGGATCTCCGTGTTGCTCGCCAAACGCCTTGGTGAGTTCTTGGCACGTGTCATCGTTCGCCAGGTGCTGCATCTGCTTGAGAACGAGAGTCACCAGCTTGTCCATAGTGAACAGGAAGTACGACGTAGAGCCCATTAGGCTACGGCACGAGTCTTCGTACTTGGAGTTGTCCACAGAGCCATCAATCAGCGAGTACAGCTTCGAGACGAACGCCTGGTAGTCGCCGGTCTTCTCCTTGGTTGACGCCGACAGCGAGTGGTGTGCATGAGCTAGCGCACGCGCTGCCGGGTTGATCGTGCGGCGGTTGCGGTTGCGCTTGGCCTTCTCACACAGCGCAAACGCGCGCTCCAGCCGGTTGTGGAGCATCTGGTACAGACGCAGGAACGCGTACGCGTGCTGGTTGCCATAGAAAAGAGACTTGTAATCGGCTTGCGCCTTGGCTGCGTCCTTCACGCTGTCCAGGGCGGGGAGACCTGGCGGGAAATCGGCAGCTTCCTGGATGGTGATGGCACCAGGTTGCAAGTACGCCTGGCATCCGATGGCAGCCAGGTTGATCGTGAAGTAGCCCTTCTCCTTGTTGAACTGCTGCACAGTACCCTCGCCAAATTCCGTGCTGACTTCAGTGCCCATAGGCAGCGTCTTGGCCTTCTCAAGAGAAACCGTAGTGCGCTGTGGCTTGCGCACGAGCCATTCCTCCTCCAAATGGAAAAACGGGAAGAAGAAAGCCTGCCAGACCTTGGAGATCTTTTCCTTGTCGGCCACGCTCAGGTTCTTTTCAGCGGCGTATGATAGCAGGCCGAACGCTTCCTTGTGAATCTGTACGGATGCGAACTTGTACGCAAAGTGCGGCTCCCACTTGGTCGAGGATGCAGGCAGCAACGACGTTCCCTTGTCAGCCGTCGATGCGGCACCCTGCGCAGAATCCGCTGACTGCTCCTTTTTCAACGCGTCCGCAATGGCTGAGGGCTGAGGAGGAGCCTTTGCGCTGACAACAGCAGACGTAGCTGAAACCGTCGATGGCGACGCGGTCGAGTCCGCCTTGGCTTCTTCAGCGCGCTTCTCATCCGCCTCCAGTTTCTTCTTGGCCTCCTGCATCATCATCTTCATGCTCGTCTGCTTCTTGTCTTTCTGCTTGAAGTAGAAGCTCGAATGGTCCAACGACTTGTGGTAGTTCTTCTCGTTCACCTCCTTCCACTGGCGATTCAGATCTTCCCGTGCGCGGCGCCACTCCTCGTCCTTCTGCTTGAGACGTTCAAGAATCACCGGGATGGCGCCAGCAGGATACTTGCGCAGCAGGTCCAGGATCTGCGCGCCAGACTCGCCGTAGATGCGTGTGATGGCATTCAAGTGCGTCACACGGAATGTCCCCTTGTCCACGACATAGTTCCACAGTTTGTCCTCGCCATTCGCGTCCTTGCTCTTCTTGAGCACCTCAATCTCATGCGCCAGCGGCTCCAGAATGCTGATCGTGGACGCATTTGCCTCAATCACCATGTCGATCTCAAAGCGCTCGTCTTCGCACTTGAACAGCGCCTCTTCGTACTGGTTCTTGCGCATACTCTTGAAGGAATAGTCCTCACTGCCCGTGGGCACAGACACCCACGAGTCATTGCACACCTTCTTCTCAAGGGCAGACCGGTGCGAGCACGGCGGGATCGGGTAGCTCGCGGGCAGGCCACGGTACGACGGCGTGGCGCGGCGACACTGCGACAAGTCGGTCTCAGCCAGCGGGATGAACGGCCAGATTTCCTTTGGCGTCTTCAGCACGCCATGCGAGCACAAAAGGTGGTCGAACTCTTCCACCAAGTCCGTGTGACGCCCGAAAAGGTTTCTGACCAGCGAGAGCATCTCGTTGCGATCCAGCACTTCCTGGCTGTACAGTTCCAGGCACTTGAGGAACTCGCGCCACTGGTCGCGCGACGGGAGGATCTTCTTGATCTTCTCGAAGATATTCCACTCTTCCTTGTCCAGAAGCACATCCGATATGGCTAGATAGGCGCGACGTTCCTTCCCGTCGTATGGGCGGCGCTTTGCGCGCTTGTGGTTGAACTGGGCGCGGTTGCGGTCACGCTCACGCTCCTTCTCCCGCCGCTCCAGCGCCTTGCCACTCAGACGGCGGTCGTCGTCTTTGTAACCTCTGCCCTTCTTGCCGTATTTCAGGTAGGCGTCGTCGTCGTCTCCAATGAGGCGTCCGCCCTTCATCGCTGCACTGGACGGCGAGTCTGCGCCGAGGTCGTCCCGTCGGTCCGACTGCTGGTAACCCTGGGAAGCCGAGCCGTACTTGCGCGCCTTCTGTGCCATTTGGTCCTTGCGCTGCTGCGCCTTCTCGGCCGCACGGTTCAAGCGCTCCTTCGCTTGGTCCTGGACCGCATCGGGCAAGAAGAACGTAAACTCGCGCAGCAGATCCGGGTGATCACGGAAGAGGTGCGAGACTTGGTCCAGCACCTGGCGGATCGAGCGCTGCTCCTTCTGGTACGTGTGCAGGATGGCCAGGAACTCCTTGTACGTCTCCGGCTCGTCAGCAAAGCGCTGCTTGATGGTCGTGACGTAGTGGATCGCGTGGTCGAACTCCACAGGGTTCGTCGAGCTCCGCGACGCGGCGTTGCCTCCACTTGGCGTGGCTGTCGGCTGCTTCTTGGGCTTCCCACCAGTCTTCATCTGGCCAGTAGAACCCATCTGCTGCCGCATCGAAGGCGTCGGCTTGTGGAGCTCCGGTGGCGAGTACGGCGGCGGCGGGATCGACACGGGCGGCGGACGGTGGTCCATGTTGGCGGACTGCTGGCCCCCCACTCCCACGTACATGGACTGCGGGACTCCTCCACGCCCCGTCATCTGCGAGGGGATCACCTCAATCGACGTATCGGGGCGGATTCGATATCCGGGCGGCAGGAACGTGTTGAAGCCCAGGATCAGGTTCGGGTATCCTCGGAAGAGCGTCGACACGCGCAGAATGACGCCGGGGGTGTCAATCGCCTGGGCCTTGAAGTCCTTCATGACGTCCAGGAACTGGTTGTAGATATCTGGCTGGTCTCCGAACTGCTGCTTCACCTGGTCCAGATACAGCAGTGCGTCCTCCACACGGAGCTCGCGGTGACGCGGCGCGGGGCCCGGCATGGTCTGCTGCTGCTGGTAGTAGTCCCCCTCCACCTGGTCGTTCGGGATGATGCGTCCGTCAAGTCCGTATTGCTGCTGGATCATTTGCGGCTGTTGCTGCTGCTGCGTCTCCTGAGGGCGACGAGGGGGCGACTGGGAGCGCACACCATAGCCCTGCGAAGGTGGCTTGAGACCACCCGACGTTTGGGCCATGGACTGCTGTACGCTGCCCATACTCTGGCTCATAGGCGGAGGCTGCATGCGCACAGAGTGGCCCATCATACCGGCCGCGCCGGAGGGTGGCGGGCCCTGGGAACCCGCGGGTTTACCCAGCACGGAAGGTGGCCCGCCGGCGCTCTGGGGGCCACCTAGGTTACCGCGCGGAGGGTGCAAAATGGAGCCCGAGAGCGGGTGCGGCGAGCGCGACGTGGAGGGCCCACCGCCGCCCAGTGAGCCCGGAAGCGGTGGGGGAGGCAACACGGGTCCTCCAGGATGCATCATGGAGTGCTGCGACTGCTGCTGGGGCTGCTGCGAGCCGCCGTGAAGCGGGTGAAGATGGCCAAGCTGAGCCATCGATGGCTGCGGATGGTAGCTGTGCTGCTGCTGTTGCTGCTGCTGCGAGGGGCCGCCCTTTCCTCCCAGTCCCGCGTTGGAGGCCGCACTGAGCGATGGTGGCCCGTGGCGGTCCCCGGAGGAGCCCGGATACGACGGGTTCATGCCGCGGATAGGACGCTTGGTCGACGCTTCTTGGCGCGGAGAGCGGTTCTGGAAGTGAAGAGAGCAAGGGCCGGGGCGGCGCAGAAACAATTTGGATTGAACATGATCATACAAACCCCAAGCTTTGCGAATGTGGTACACATGGATTAGGACTTAAGAGGAAGCACAACGGTACGTTGAGGTGTTGAAGTGTTCAAGCGCGAGTCAAAAATGGAGCAGGACTCGAGACCGCGGCGTAGCGCCAAGCGGAAGGACAAGGCGAGCGGAGCTGGACGCAAGAAGAGCGTCGTGACACCGGGTGAGTGGGCGAACGATCGGAGTGGTGATTGATGCGAGTGACGTCCGTCTGGCATTGACACACGGCTGTGGTACCGTTGTCTCTTTGACAGTCCGGGTCAAGCTGCACACTGAGCTATTGGCGGAAAAGCGCAAGCAACAGCGCGAGGAGAAGGAGTTGGCGCAGCTCCGCCACGCGCAGCAGAAGGTCCTGGGAAAGAAGACGCTCGAGGACTTCGCGACGCTCAAGCTGATTCGACGGGAGACTGCGGCCACTCGAGGCCGCAATCTGCACTGCAATGGGACGAGCTCCAAGTCGTCGAGAAGTGCGTCCTGGCTTGCATTGGCGTAGTGGATATACCAGTGATGTTCATGCATGTTGTGGTGCTGGTGCTGCGAGCAGGGAACAAGGAATGTGCAGTCCTCGACCTCAACGATCCGGCCCATGAGAGCACTGGTAGGAGAGCACTTCACGAGGCGATTGATCTTGTTGGTGCTCCTAGCTGTGCTGATGATGACGATGTTGCCAGTCCGCCTAGAGTCTCGACCGCTGATGTCGGCACGACTGTCAAGTCCGCTGTTGGTCTCGGACAGCTTGCCCCCACGCCCGCAATCCGCCAAGCCTGTCTTGCAGTCGCAGCGTCGCTCTGCACTTGGCTGTGCAGCTCTAAGCTTGAACAGCAACGAAGGAGCGGAGCTGCTTGACGACGGATGCTCTTCCTCGCTGTCTCCGCTACCAGGCAAGAAACGGAAAAAGGGAAAGAGGACCAGTGATCGCAAGTCGGAGAGACTCACACCGTCCAAATCGACGCCAGCGCTGCCCGACAAGACCGAGCGCAGCCTCAACTCGCCCACGTGCAAGAAGATCAACATCATCGTGAACATGCGTAACCTGCACCTGTCCGAGGAGCGAGACGCAGAGGCATCGCCACCACCGGTCGTTGTGAGGGAGGCGTGGGGGCTGAACCAGGAGGGCAACGGTCCCCACTAGCGAAAGCTGGTCCAAACGAAGCTTGAGCGAGCTTCAAGGCGCAAGACTAATCAGTTTCCACATCTTATAAAACGATGTAGCCATACGACCATTCTGCATACTCCGATCGTTTACAAAACCTGTCCGATTCGATTCCTCTCGCATTCGTGGCATCGTTTTCTGGGGGCCGATGACGTCCATCCTGTCGCCGTTCACACGTCAGCTTCAAGCTCGTCTCAAACCGCTCACTTCGAGTTCAGCGCCATGCCGGACAAGGCCTCTTCCTCCGATCGCCGGCTCGCGGCCCTCTCGCGCCAGCTGCAGCCCGCTGCGCCATGCGCTGCCTCAACACGCGACCAGACAGTGGCCGAGCTGGCGGCCGAGCGCGCGCGCGCCAGCTTCTCGCCGCACGCAATGGCGAACTTCCTCTTCGGCGGCGAGAAGCAGACGCAGTTGCGGTTGGAGACCATGCAATTGCTGGAGGGGCTCCCGGAATTCCGCAACGACGCCGGCATCTTCGACCGCACACTGGCACAGCAGCGAGAGCACACGGTGCAGCGCGTGCGGCGCCTGTACACGCTCTTCATGGAGCACGGCGCTGAAGTGGCGAAACGCGATGCGCTGGCGGACACCGTGGGCGTCTTCGACCTGCCGTTATGGACGCGCAACGGCGTACACTTCGGGCTCTTCCTGGGCGCCATCATGGGCCAGGGTGACCAGGAGCAGCAGGACGAGTGGATGCTCCCCACCATGATGCTGCAGCTCTTCGGCTGCTACGGGATGACGGAGCTCGGTCATGGCAGCTTCACGAGGGGCTTCGAGACCACCGCCACTTTCGACGTCGATACGGATGAGTTTGTAATCCACACGCCCACGGACACAGCCACCAAGTGGTGGATTGGAGGCGCCGGGCAGACAGCCACGCACACGGTGTGCTTTGCGAGACTCGTCCTGCCAGGCGCTAACGGCGCGGATCATGGCGTCCAGAGCTTCATTGTGCCGCTGCGAGATGTGCAGACGCACGAGCCGCTGCCTGGCGTGAGGATCGGCGACATGGGGTCCAAGATGGGGCTCCAAGGTGTGGACAATGGCTGGATCCAGTTCGACCACGTCCGCATCCCGAGACCGAACATGCTGCGCCGCTACGCGCAGGTCTCGAGAGACGGCGTGTTTTCGCAGACGCAACACAAGGCGCAGCTTGCCTACGCCGCGCTGCTTGTCAACCGTGGCAAAATCGTCACCTTATCTGTGGGGATATTGGAGAAGGCCGTAACGATTGCTGTGCGCTATGCTGCCGTGCGACGCCAAGGTGTGCAAGTGAACTCGGAGGACTCGCACGCGGAGACGCGGTTGCTCGACTACCAGACGCACCAATACCGTCTGATGCCGGTGCTCGCGCGCACGTACGCGTACCGACTGCAGACCAGGCACATCATGCGCCTGCTGCAGCAGTTCGACACGCAGGGAAGCGACATATCGGAGGCGCTGCTGGCCGATATCCATGGCACAATGTCGGGTTTCAAGGCCTTCTGCACCTGGGACGTCCAGGAGGACATTGACGCCTGCCGACAGAGTTGCGGTGGCAACGGGTACAGCAAGTACACGGGCTTGGCCGAACTGTTGTCGGACTTCTCCGTCATGGTGACGTTCGAAGGCGATAACACGGTCATGGCGCAGCAGACTGCGCATTATCTTATGCGATCGGTGGAGAAGCTGCGGCGGGGTGAGAAGATGGCAGGCTCAGTCCAGTACTTGGAGAGAGAGGAGGTCAGCAACCAGCGTCGTCAATGGGGTGTGGACGGCATTGCCGACCTGAGCAATTCGGCGTTGCTTCGAGATGCTCTGGATGTGTACACTGGGCGTCAGGTGCTGCAGGTTGCGGCGAAGTTGGCTGCTGCCAAGGGGAAGACGGAGGCGGAGCGTATGAACTCGTATCAGGTGGACCTCGTGGAGATCGCGCGCGTGCATGTTTTCTACAATGTGGCCACCGCTTTCCTCCAGCATGTGGAAGAGGTCAAGATGGAAGCGGCACCGGACAGCGCTGCCCTCGTTCCTGCGCTTGAGGCTCTTTGTCAGCTGTACATCTGCCAGGAATTGGACCGCGGTTCCGCTTTCTTGCTTAAGGAGAAGTTCATGTCGTCATTTCAGAGCAACCTCGTTCGCGCGCGACTGATGGAGAGTTGTGCTCGTGTGAGAGCCGACGCCGTGGCTCTCGTCGACGCCTTCATGTTGACGGACACGGTGATCAACAGTTCGGTTGGTCGTGCAGACGGCAGCATCTACGAAGGAGCTCTCGCCGCGGTAACTCATCGCACGGGCCCGACCCCGTACTTCGTCACCGCCATCAAGCCAATTTTTGAGGGCGAGCCGCTTGAGTACAGTCATTACAGTAATTAGTCTGGGACAGACAAATTTGTGTGAGCAGATTCCAGATCGAGTTACATTAAATAGTCTGTCACCTCTGCATACAGACTAATTTTGAACACCGACTAATTTTGAACTCATAATTGTGAATAGGAAACGAAAAATCACCCAATTATTTGAGAAATAGAAAAAAGACAGAACTGGGTGCTTTAAATGGAAACATGAAGAAAATGGGCAAAAATACCTGCTCATTAGACAACACCAACCGCCCTACTCCTACGAAATAACTATATAGATCAATATCTGGCTCTTTGCGACTCTAGATTGTGCCGATTAATCACCGCACTCGAACCCGGGTCGTGGGAATGGATCGCCAAAACGAGCCCATTTCTTACAGACTAATTTTGAAGGTTTGTTGACAGACTAATTGTGAACCTTGGGAGTTTTCATCAACAGGAATTAGTCTGTCCTAGACTAATTTTGAATACAGGCTAATTTTGAACACATACTAATTACTGTAATGACTGTAGCTTGTGTCTGCAACTTGAGTATTGAAAAAGTTCAAGAATGGTGCTCAAGAAGAATATACTATCGGTTCTTACAACTACTGCGCGAACTAATCCTCAACCGAGAACGTAATCCCAGTGAGCTTCTCGCTCGCCTGCCACAACTCCCGAGCATCATGTAGAGACATGCTCTGCTTGCTTGATGCCACAGCGCGGGGCCAGCCGTAAAACTCATTGAGGCCATGCGGGCCAATGTATTCTCCACCAACGACGTCCGGGTCCGTGGCCGCGCAGAGCACGTTAAGAGCCCCCTGGGCATTGCTCTGCGCCCACGGCAACCAGTGCACGAAACTAATGATAGCCTTGATAATGACGGAGTTGTACGTGCCCGCAAGGTTGGGCAGCAAGTTGCTCTCAGTGACACCCGGGTGACACGCCACAGAAAGCACGCGTTGCGGCGACACTCCAGCCTTTTCCAGTCGGCGATGAAGCTCATAAGCGAAAACCAGATTCGCGAGCTTGGAGGCTCGGTACGCGCCCATGGCGTCGTAGTTCTCGGGTTTGACGCTCAGTTGCGTAAAGTCCAGCGAGCTTCCGTGGTGCGAGATGCTGCTGATGGACACAACTCTCGCCGGCGCCCCAGCAGTTCCAGGAACCTCCAGCCTCATCGCAGGAAGCAGCAGCGCCGTCAAGGCGAAGTGGCCGAGATGGTTCACGCCGAACTGTCGCTCGAAGCCGTCCACCGTCTCGCCGTAGTCGACGGCCTTAACGCCGGCGTTCAGTACCAGGATGTCGAGTCGACGCGTCGAGAACCGCGTCTGGAAGGTCGAGACAAAGTCGCGTACACTCTGCAGCGACCCCACGTCCAGCTGCATGTACTCCGCCTCGCCGACAGCAACGTTTGCGTCGTCTCTGCCGTTCTGGAGCTCGTCATTGATCTGCTTCTCCGCCGCGAGGCCTCGGGCTTCGTTGCGGCAAGCCAGAACTACATGAGCGCCGGCGCGGGACAACGCCAAGGCAGTGGCGAATCCTAGGCCAGTGTTGGCACCGGTGACGATCGCTAGGCGACCGTGCTGCGGGGGCATCTGGGACTCGTCCCAGTGAAGAGAGGATGGCGGCATGCTTCGATCGGAGTGGAACGGGCAATGGGCCATGGACTTTGCTTGGCCTATTCCATCAGCGGCAGTTACATGATCAGGATCGTGATTGGCTGAAATAGAGCCGATTACGTCAATTGGTCTGGCAACTTCAACTTGAGCCCGGCTCATCACGATGTGGACCCACCGGAACCTGGAACCGAGTGGAGTGTGGAGCTAGCAGCAGCTGCAGTATTTGTTCTCTCAGAGGTTTCCACACGTCGAGTCTCGGTTGTACTGCTTCGGCAGACGCCAGTGGATGGGACTTCAGTCGTTGTGCTATCTGCAACGCGTTCGTGAGCAGCAGTCAAAGTCCAGCAGGGTTTTCGTTAAGCCTCGACTGAACGGTATATCGCACTCGTGGAAGCCACGCATGTACAAGAAGTGGTCGTGGTCGTGGCCGAACTCGAATGTGGTAGAGTTTGTCAGCGGTACGGAACGCATCACAGCCAAGTTAATGCTGAAGTACTTGGCAAGATCAGCAACAATTCTGATCAACTGTACTGTGGAAACACACAACCCGAACACCAACAAGAGCAGCACCATGTCGTACACATTTACAGAACATAGCTTCCAAGTTAGACACTCTATTCCAAGTTTTTTTCGTACCCAAAGAAAACCAGACAGGAAGATAGCAGCACCTCACAAGAATCCAAGACTCGCCGTCATGAACAGAGTGGATACTCGTTGAAATCTGCAACAAAGGATAACCAGCAAAAAATAGTACCGAGTCAACGTGGAAGCTGTGTTCGAATTGTGGCGACTCGTGGCGTACGCAAGCGATACTGCAGCTAACTCGACGCTCTGCAGCAGGAAAACCCACCAGAACCGACAGTGATTTCGCTCGCCGATGCATATATTGCAGTGATGTGATCGTAGCGGCTGTCGTCCAGCAAGAACATTCACACCAAGTTTAGACTTCACACAGAGAACAAGTTGCCATATCTCAACGTATCGGGAAATGCCGCATTCGGTACATAACTCGCCATGATCCGCATTATGAATGATAATTTATGATTCCTCTCTTCGTCGAGGTTGATCTCCGTCAGATTCTCGATTAGCTTCAAACAGGCCTTGATCATCGCCACCCAGTATGGCATCTTGTTCCTGAGAGGCTTTGAGCAGCGCGGCCTCAATCTATCGAATCCGCTCGCGACGATATCGTTTCTCTCTTGCAATGCTTTCGCTAGGATTGGTGTCGCGAATCACCCGCAGCTCGACGTCTGCCTCTTCTTCCAGCTTTGCTTCATCTTGGTCATCTTCCAGGCTTTCCAGCACATGACTACGTGCAAACCTCACAAAAACACATGAGCCAACGCCCTGCAGACGAATGCAAGGAGGGGGGGCGCTACCTTCCGTCAGATAACCTAGATCGCCACCCTGTAGCAAGAAGAACGCTGCGACTATCTCCACACAAGCGCAGTCAAGCAGCGCATCGTAGACCGACTGCTGCTGCTCCGAGCTCGACAGCGCGACGACGCCAGATACCCTCCTACGTGCCTCCGACGGAACTGTCCACGAACACGCAGCGCAGCAACAGATCAACACGCGCAAACTCGAGTCACTCACGTGCGAGTAAGACCCTCAAATTCAGAAAGCTGGCGCCGCCCGCAACGCCGGGTCGAAGGTTGCGCGCCGCCGCCAACACCATGACGCATGCGGAGGAATGCCACGCCCTCGAAGCGCAAACGCGGGCTTGGTTAGCACTGCAGCGCTGCCAGGCGGACAACCTACTGCTCTCGCTCATCGAGTGGATGCGCCGCTATTGTTGCTTAGATCGCTTTGGACGTTGAAGAGCCGCTGACAGTCAGCCTGGCTCACTTGACAGCCGTGGCTTTGCCAACTTCAGCTTTGGAGTTAAACGGCCGCCATCACGGGCAAGTCTTCGCGCATTATCGGTCGAGTGCGATGGCAATGACGCCAGGATGGGCGGCCAGCCAGAAATCACCGCGCGACGCCGCTGCGACAGCTCTGTCGACTCGGCTCCAACCTGCTCGACCAATTTTCACCAAAATTGCCTGTTGTGCCGCCGCCGCGATGAATAATATAGTGGCTGGCTCCGGCCCGGTTGCGGATCGCCGCCGCGGATACAAACTGTTCAGAGGGCGAGTGTATCGCAGCGCCGACAAACTTTTTGCCTGTCACATTCTCGATGTCAGCCTACTTGGCGGCACCATGCTGCTGTTTTAACTATTTTTAAATAGTATATTAAAATATTCTAAAAAAATCGGATATATACATTATTAACAGATCCTATAATACACGTAAGCGCTTACCGGAGAGCACTATGGCGTCCCGAGGTGATACCCAACAAGCTCTTGGCTCAGACACGCCGGCATTTGCCCCGCACATCGACACATGGCCAGCTTGATCTCGTTGAAGTGACCGCTCTGCGTGTCCTGTTTCCAAAACTCGCCAACGGAATAGTGTCATCGGCGGCTACATTTGAAAGCAGCAGCCAGGAGGTTTCGACGATGCATCTACGAGTCCTTTCCTTTCTTCGATGCGAAGCCGAATGCAGCGAAGTTGAGCGCAAGTTGGCGCCAGAAAGAGAAAGAGAGAGCCGAGTTGGCGCTGGCGCTGAAGCCGAAGATTAATGGTATGCCGTTCAACAGGTCCTCTCTGATTGGTTACTAATGCTGCCGATACAAGTCTCACACAGCAAGTCAAGTCGAGACTCGATGAAGGCGACACCGCCGGAGGTGCTGCTGCGGCCAGCGCCGCCGCCTCTGATGAAAAAAAGCGTGGGTGAAATGGTGCCAGTGCGCGTCGACGGCGGTGCCGAGCCCATCGGCTTGGCGCTGGCTGAAAATTCGCTCGCCCCGGTCTCTGCTCGACGCCTCCAGGCAAAGACCAGACAGCGCTCGGGGCTTTCCCGGCCATTAAATTTACGGCGGCGCAGTCCGCCGTGCAGGCCAGCTGGCCGCCGTCAGCGCGCGCCGATCCACCAAGACGCAGCCACCAACTGCTGCTGCAGCGCAAGCGCTCGCCGTCATGCTCGCGCTGCAAGCAGCAGCAACAGCAGCAGAGACCATCACCAGCCGGCCGAAAACGTATCTTTTGCGGCATATTGGGGACGAGTCAAGCGTCCTGAAATGATCGCGGCACAAATTGCCGCGCCCGGACTCTGCGCGTTGATTTTTGTTGGGCTGCTCGCCCTGTCGCTCCGGCACCAACGCCGCGTGTGCCACTTGCCCTCACTTCCCAATTCGCCCTCTTGAGCAAAAGTGCTGCTGCTGCGAGGCGGAGCCGGTCGGTGTATCGTTCTCGACCGCTTCTCCCGCCACCCACCCATTGCATCGCCCGCTCTGACCACCACCGTCGCCAAGATATCGCTGCCGCCAGGATGATGATCCCGGAGTACTCCCCGCGGGGGACCTCCATTACGTACAGGAGCGCCACCAACGTGGCGTCCGCGCCGCCCATGGTCTACCGCCTGAGCCTCAAGCCGGCCTCGCCCTCATCGGCCACGTCGCCGACGGCATCGGTCTCGGCCGTCACGCCTGCCGCCTCCCCGTCGGCCACCGCGATCGTCTACGTGCACAGCCGCCCCACCATCATCGCCAGCTCCAGCACCGGTGCGCTGACGGCCAGCACCGGAGCGCGTCGCCGCGGCCACAGACACAAGAGCTACTCGGAGTCCGCACTGCGCCTGGAGCGCATGCTGGCGCCCGCCGCTCCGTTCAGCGGCGCAGCGCGTGCACGCCCCTACTCGGCCGGCGACGAGATCGATCTCGTGCGCACGGTGACCATCTCGGGCTACTCCAAGAACAGCCACGGCACGTGGATGTTCAAGGTGGACGTGAGCGGCCCCAGTGACACCAACGCTTACGTGGTGCGCCGCCGCTTCACGGACTTCAAGCTGCTGCACGAGGGTCTGTCGGAGCTCTCGGAGCTGCCCGAGCTGCCGCCGCATGGCATGGTGTCGGTCTTCCAGATGTTCGTCTCGCCCGACAAGCTGCTGACCGCCCGCGCAGCGCGACTGCAGGAGATGCTGCTGGTGATCCACGCGCACCCGACGCTGTGCAAGAGCGCGGCGTTCAGCTCTTTCATCGGCAAGAACCCCAGCAGCTACGACGCCGGCTACGTGAGTCTGTCGGGGTACGAGGTGCCCACCAACGACAAGCAGCTGCGGCTGAGCCCGGCAGGCTCCTTCGACACCAGCTTCTCGGTGTAAGGAGAGGGGAGCACAACGAAAAAGAGGAAGAGAGAGCAAGAGAACAACCACGAAGGAGAGGGAGGGAGGAGGGGGAACACACACATCAACGGCAGAGGGAGAGGGAGAGAGACGAAGACAGCGGTCGATTCGATCGAAGAAGGCACCGGTAGCACCCGACACACACAGGACGACACCACACACGTACAATAGGTGGAGCTACCTGGAGGAGAAGAGAGTAAATTATTTATTTACTGAGTTTATCGACCACGTACGAGGGTGCAGCCAATACACGTAGCAATGAGTGCGAATGTCCTTGTCTTGCGTTGCTTGTCCTCTCGTGTTGGTGGTGGCGCCTCCGACGGCGCGTGGAGAAAGCGCCGCCCGCTCTGCTCAGTGCAGACGGCGCAGCGCCATCCGATTTCGGGTCGCTGCAATCCAGCGATCAACAATCGATCGTTGCACCGAAATCGGACAAATACCTGCCTATGGATACAAGCGCTTATCATAGAGAACCCGACACCACACGAGACATGGTGTCTCCGTAACCAGGGTTATGCTCGGCGCCTCAGAAGGTTACGCTCGTCATAATACAGCTGAGACCGACCACCGCACGATCATCGCCCATGTTGCTTCCGATTCTGCGCGCCTCGACGCGAGTGCCCGCCCTCGCGCGCGGCTTCTCCTCCGGCGTCAAGCGCGCCAAACCCATCCGCGTCAAGAAGAGCGAGGCGCGTCGCGTCGTGCCTGAGGCGCCCAAGCCGACGGACGCGCTCACGGAGGCCCCCGCGCCGCCCCCGCCGGCCAACCCTTTCGTGCAGTCCGAGCAGCAGGCGCCGCAAACATTTGGTGGCGTCATGAAGCAGGTCGGCGCCAGGCCAATGGGGCAGTTCAGTTGATGGGAAGAAGAAAACTAACGCCTTTATCTGCTGTACTTGCGGACGTGCAGAGCTTCCTGTGGGGAATGGGCATGGCCGTGGCCTTCTCCGTCGTTGGAATCGTCTTCAGCAGCATGGAGGAGGTACGGCGACCTGCGTTTGGGTATGCTGCTTGCTGTACAAAATGTAGTGATAAAAATTGGTGCTGTTCTGTGCAGACGTCGTCCCCGGGCGAGTTCGAGGGCAGCTTCGTATTGCCGGTAGATGATCAGCAGCAGGACGAGTGAGCTCTCAGCTGAGCAGGTAGACCAGGGGAAGGGCGTGTTAAACGAGATGCACGTTGAAGTTGCACTTTACCATCCTTCTTCAGGGCAACTTGAATTCTAATCAGAAATGCTCGGCGGTATGCGCTCGCCGCCGCTGCTTGCGTCGTACATACTAAATTACGGTCTCTCTCGCGATCTGGTCCAGCTTGTCGCCCGCTCTTCCGACGGAGCGCGCCCACACGAGAAGGGTTCGAGTGCGCTCAGTTTTAGTCCCAGTCGTCGTCCGAGTCCGAGTCAGCATTTGAGTTCGTCTCCTCATACTCCACGTGGATGCGCCGCTTCGCCATGGCGTTCGTGATGGCCTCGTTGATGGAGCCTGGCTGCGTGAGCGCTGGCGGTGGCGCCGGAGCTTTCGTGACGGTCGACGCGCCACCACCTCCCACGTCCTCAGCACTCTCCGTCTTTTTAAGCTGAGCACCCTGTCGAATTGCCGCCAGCAGATCTCCACGACCTCCTGCAAACGGGTTCGGGCGTCCCGGGGGCAAGCCAGTCACCGTCTTCGGAGGTTCTGCACGAGGAGGCGGCGGCGTAAGACTCACTCGGGAGCTGGCTCCAGAGCTCAACCGGGAGCGCGACCTGCTCTTCTTGCCACGCTGCGTACTCTCAGACACGCCACTGATGACGCTGCTCGACAGCTCGGACTTGTTCGACTTCCTTCGCTGCGTTGATGATGCGGCAGATTCGCGCCGCTGTCGTGCAAGAGGCTTGGGGGTGTCGACCGACGTGTCCGAGTCGGACTCTGGGTCAGCGTTGGAATCGTCCAAGCCGAACAGGCCCTTCGACGGCTTGGGCTTCGCAGCACGAGCAGGAGGACTTTCCTGGCGAGAAGACGCAGGCGAGGCGACTTGCTCCATCCTGGACAGAGGCGCAACTGGACTGCGTGGAGGTCGGCCGTTGGTCTGGACGCCATTCGCCGCAATTCCGTTGGAATTTGCTGTTTGGCCGTTCGCCAATGCGCGCGCAAACGCGCCGTCGATATGGTACTCGAACTGGAATCGCTCGCTCGACAGCACCCCCGGCAGAGCCACCAACTCTTGCAAGTACATGCGGAACTCCTGAGCCCGCTTCTGCATATTCTCCGGCTTTGTGTTTTTGCGCAAAATGTGCTTCGAAGGGAACTTAGGCAACGTCGTTCCGTGAAACGCAGTCGTCAGCCGAGTGTGAATCTCCTCAAACTCCGAGTACGTGAATGAGAAGCTGTGCTCCAAGTTCCCAAACTGCAACGTGAACGTGAAGACGCCAATCGACTTTTTGCCGTCAGTGCGCAAAGCCGAGTTGGTGTACACGACAACGACACTCGGTCCTGCGCCTCCAGCTCCAACATTGTTCGTCACTGTCTTGGGACTCGTCGGTTCCGTTTTGCGTGCTTGTGCGAAAAATGAGGTTTCTGTAAATGTAAAACCAAAAAAATACAAAACAATTTAGCCTGGAATAACGAAATTCAAGTCGAAAAACCAATGATGTCTGCGTACCGTTGACGGAGTCGGAATCGCTTGAAATATCCTCATCACTGCTCATAGACACCGCAGGGGCGGCCTTCTTCGCCATCGGGCGTGTATCCACACTTACGTCACTGGAGCGCATGCTGCTTGAGGCACGAGAGGGAGCATTCGCTGCCTTGCTCTTTCGACCATCTACACCGAATAACCCGGTATCGGAATCGTCATCTTCGTCACTGCTGCTATCATCGAAAAGGCCCTTGCGACCTGAATTCGCCTTGGGCTTGGGCTGAGAAGATGCGCCATCAGCGCCCATCGCCTTCTTCAAGATCTCCTTTCCTTCAGCACTGAGCTGAGAGTCACGTTTGCGGTCGCGCACCTTCCCGTTGACTGGCGCGCTTGCCACGGGGCTAACGGCAATGCTAGCAACGCTCATGTCCTCAACAGTATCGGCACGGTTACGCCGGATCGCAGCGAGGCTAGCAGCAAACGCGTTCGTCATTGAAGGCTCTGCAGCTGGAGCACTGCTGCTGCTCCCGTTCGATCGACTGGCACTCTTGGGCTTCCGTTCTGGCGCGGCGTACGACGCGGTCGTAACCGAACTCATCGTCGACCCGAACGAGTCTCGTCGGTGGCTCGTGCGTGACGCGCGTGACGCGGGCTTGGGCCTTCCACCTCCTAAAATGGCGGCCAAGTTGGCCTGAATATCCTGTTTCCCCCCGTCCACATTCGAGGGACGGCGTCTGCTCTGAGTGAACGACGAACGAGACGCCAGTGGGTCGTCATCGCGCTCGAACGCGAACGAGTCAAAAGACGCACTGCGCAAGCTGCTGCCGGATCTTGAGAGTCGAGATTCGCCATCGTTGAAGCTCTGGCGCTCGAATAACGGAGGCGGTGGAGGTGCGGGAATCCCCATCGACGCTCTGGAGGACATGGACAGACGGGAATTGCTAGCGGACCAGCGTGGCGGCGGCGGAGGGGGAGGAGGCACATTGCCCATCCCTCCGTCATGTCTGGACCCAGTGGCAGACGAAACCGAAGACATTCGCGACGATACTGACGAACTGTCCGACAAATCGCTCCCCGAAGATGTTAAGCGCAGCGGCGCATCGTTGTGTACAATGCCACCGACCTCGAAAACTGTTCACAACCCACACCGTTAGCCTCAACTTCGTACCCGGTCCACGCACTTTACAACACTTACATTGTCCGGGGGGAGGCAGCTCGATACGGACCTTGGCCCTCTGCTCCACTATCTTGGTGCGCAGCGGCTGTACGTTGTCCGTCTTGCCTCCAGCCGCTTCCTCAAGACGTCGTCGGTGCACGGACTTGTTGACTCGGCCCGTAGTTGGAGCCTGTCGACGCTGCAGCCGGAGCTTCCTCTTCTCCAGCATCCTGGCCGTGCCTTCATCCAGCGAGCCCAGTCCGTCCACGCGCTCCAGCGGCGTCATGTTGTTGATCTCCTCCTCGCGCGCCAGCAGCCGGTCCTGCTCCTCCTTGATCATCCGGGCCTTACGCTCCTTCCACTTGCGGATCTTCTCCTCCTTCTCCTCCTGCAGCCGCTTCTCCTCCTTCTTGACGCGGCGACGCTCGCGTCGCACCTCCTCGCCCGCCGCGCTGTGCGGGTCCAGCACGGCCACCAAGCCGCGACACCACTTGTCCAGGTCCACGCGGTTGAAGGCCGCCAGGAACATGCGCGGCTGCGCGTGGCGCTCCAGCTTGAGCTCTAATCCGTACGGGTCCGCCTTGAGCAGCCCGTCGCCGTCCCAGCCCGCGAAGCCCAGCAGATAGGCCGAGTCCACCTTGTTGCGCGTGGCGACGTCGCTGCTGTCGAAGAACTCGAGCTTGCGGTTCATGGTGAGCACCACATACAGCTCCTGCAGTTTATGGGAAGGCGTCAAGTGCCCCACGGCACGCGGGGACGCGGCCCCCTCGCGCTTGCAGAGCAGGAGGCCCTCGTGCACGACCCAGGACCCGCCGCCCATTGTGCTCGAACTTTGTGCAGGGAGCTTTATGGAGTTTCTGGGTCTGAAGACAAGAGAAGGGGATTTCTGTCCCGAGTCAAGTGACCAAGTTGAACCCGTCTCCTTGTGAATCTAAGTCTATTAGCGAATGGACTGGGACAAAAACACTCGGACGGCGACATGCGACATCAACTGTATTTTTCGACTGATGACGGTGTCGGAACTTCGATTGACTTGCTAGACGCTGCCAGGGCCGAGGCTGCGCAGGGTGAGCTGGGCCTGGCTGAGCTCCTCGTACAGCGCTAGGAACTTCGTCTGGCCCACGTCGAAGCGGAGCTCGTGACTCGCGGCGGTCGCGCTCGATGTGCACTCCGTGACCGGCTGGTCCAGCTTCAAGTTGAGATGCACTTTTGGCGGGGCCACCACCTTCCACTCGAGCCTCTCCACGCCTGGGAACTGTCGTGCATGAAAGCAACATGGTGTGTGAGCGATAATTTGCAAACTTGCTGTGGTGGAGGCAGCGTTACCTGGAAGCGTTGCGCGCGTTGCTGGCTCTGAATACGCAAACGCAGCTCGTCGTAGCTCTGCGCGGTGGTCTCAGCAGCCTCCTGCTGCATGCCAAGCTGCTGTAGCTCCTCGGCGAGATCTTTGCGCGCCGCGTCGTACTTGGCCGCGTGCATCAAGATGAAGCGCAGAACAGCAACCGCAGCCTGCAACGTGCATTCGATCCAGCACGCGTCAGTCTTCTCAAAAGCGAAGCAACCGCTCGCCTCAATAGCACACCTTTGCATCTGCGGCCTCTTCAAATAGTGTGCGTGCATGATCCAGCTCCTTTCGAAGCAATCCAACACCTCTACGTTAAGGCTTGCGTCCACCAGCACACTACATCCCAGCAGCTCCACAAACCTGCACTACAATATCCTCTCCAATGGCCTGGCACATAACAGCCAGATCCCTCGGCGTCTGCTCACCCCAAGTAATTCAATCCACCACTCCATTCAGCATTGCACCCCACCCATCCAACGACGCAACTGACGCACCACTTTGCTGTGCTCGCCGGACAGCAGAGGCAGCTCGGCCAGCACCCAGTCGGGCGGCTCCAGGCCACCGCAGAAGCGGAATTTCTGCACCACAGCGGACAACGCGTGAGATCTCCACACCATCGCAACCTCAAAGACACCTCCCAGGCACCGTGCAGCACGCAGGCAGCGCGCCACTAGCGGGTCTTCTCCACGCACCATTTGGGCTCACTTTGTGACAAAATGTGAGCTCAGCACAAAATATCGTCCCGATCACGAAAGGTCGCAGCTATTTTTAGCCAATGACAACTCGGTTGGGCAGTCTTGAAGTGACCCAACATGGCGGTGGCGGTGCAGACAGCGCCGGAGCCTCGGCGCGCGGACGACAGCCAAGCTGCCGTGCTGCTGGTTCAGGAGTGGCTGGTGGCCTGCAAGCTCGAGGCCACGGCACGCTGTCTGGTAGACGAATGCGCGCGCACGGAGCGGGACATCCCCGCTCGGGTGGCGTGGGACCTCTTGGTGGGGCGTCTAGGCTTCGGTCCACGCTGCCCCGCGACTGGCGGGAAGCGCAGCGGCAGCAACACGACGCTGCTGGAAGCGCTGGTCATGAAGGTCATCATGCAGCATGACAGAGAGGTAGCTCACGCGATGCGCAGCCAGGCGTTCACGCCTCACCAGCAGGTCGTGCTCATGAGCAAGAAGAGGGAGCTCAAGTTCGTCGGCAAGCGGTCGTTGCCTCGGTCGGCGGCACCCAGCAACAACACACACGACCGCTCGCCGGAGCGGTCAAGCCCCTCGTCGTCACTTGGATTCCGACCAAAGTCGGCGATGGTGTGCAAGAGCACGTCGGACCTCATTTCCAAGACAGTTCATGGCGACTCGTTGAAGAGTGCTAGTGCTGGAGCGTTGAAAGTGTCTGATGCGACCTCTTCCCAGCGCACGGCGAAAAAGGCAGTGGGGATAAACAAACGACCTATTAGTGCGGCAAGCGTGCTGACACCACACCGAGACTCGTCGGCGCAGAAGAGATCGGTTGCTACTAGCAAAGTGTCACCACCACGCACACCGACGTCGAGCAGTACGCTACATGGCGTGCTGGAGGCGGTGGCAGCCGTTGCAGTTGACGCAGCAGCGGCAAAGACTGTCGCTCGACATAGCAGCTCTTTGGTAGGATTGCGTGCGAGTCTTCCTCACATCACGGAAGTCGTTGGGCCTGCAACCTCGCCCGCAGTGGAATGCGAAGCGGACGATGGAAAAGAGGGCATTAAACAGGATGAAAATGGCAGCGACATGCCTTCTCAACGAACCCCGAAGCTGTCTCTTGAGGAAATGAGTGAGGAGCGACTCATGGAGCAGTTTGGGTCGATATCGCGCTGTGCCATCAAGAAGCTGCGCCGGGTGCTGGCGAAATCGCACGCGTGCACGCAGGAATTCGAGAAGTCTCAGCGCACGCTGGACAAAATCAAGGCTCGGGCCAAGCTACATCAGATGCGGCGTGTTCTTGCCGAGGAGCAGACTCCGCTGCTGAGCAGCACCATGGCATCTCTCACGAGTGAGCCGTGCTCGCTCTGCTTGTACGTGTTTCCGAAGACAAACCTGACAACGAAAGTATCCTACAAGAGCATTGTTGATCTGCGTGCCTCGTGGGCTGCGACCAACGGGACAACAAACATCAGTGTAACAAACAACAACGACGACGCTGCCCAGACGGAGTGTATGAACCACGCGAGAATGACGCACTTGTACGACGAAGCTCCAGTCTGTGCCTTTTGCTCGCAGTTAGTGCTCAACTACTCTTCCTATCGGGTGCGTGCGTTGCTGCTGCTTTGGTGTGTTCGTCATCTCACAATTGTCGTCGTACTTGTGCAGCCTTCGTCAGCAGAGCGTCGAGCGCAGCACGCCAGGGAGAGACGCGAGACGCTGAAGAGCTTGAGGGATGTCGAAGCCAAGGAGCGGCACAACCTCGAGCGGTTCGACCCGCTCGACTTCCACAACTTCGAGCTCAATAGCGACGACGACGACAGCGATGTGGAGGAGGTTGTGGAGGTGAAGACCGACGGCCGGCCGCAGGTGGTTCGGCGACGCCGGCAACAGACCGTGCGCACTCCGGTGCAGCTCGGCGTGGTGTCCAAGCGACTCCACTACGACACGCTGCGCAGCGACACGCTGCATATGCTCACGCTGGACGAGTGGCAGAAGATCATGCGCTGACGAGTGCCGGCAGAAGCAGATTCACTGTGGCAAGTGCACGATGTCATCATGGCAGGCGTTATGAAGCAGCAAAAAGCGAGCAGCAAAGCAAGTGTTGAATGATGACAGCGGAATCCCATGCCCCCGAATTGCTTTGCTGCTCGCTTTTGGAACCATGAACAGCGCATTTCAACAATGCAGTGCAAGATGCAACGTCAGAGATGGCTTCGTGGGTAAAATTTGGGCTCTGGGTTCGATCAGACTGGAGCGATTTGTATCGGAGATGCAGGTGCGCGCAGGTGCAGCAGCAATGCGGACGCCTTGCTTAGGCAAAGACGGCCTGCGTTGTCTCGTCTTGGATCGGAAACTCTCGACGACGCTGCCGCTGCCGTTGCCGAGCGCTGGGAACAGCTGTACCGGTGCTTTTCCTTTCCTTTACGTTTCAGGTTTCAGGAAACCTTTCCTGCGCACAGTAGACCCAAATCGACTGTCCAATTTATTCGCGAAAAATGCATTTATAACCCATTTCAGTTTCTTAGATGAGGTGATCAGTGCGACGAACAAGGGCTGTATCCCTCCGGTAGCGTAAATACCTCAATGAAACTGCCCAGTCTGCCAACGGACGTTGTATGGATTTCCCTTCTATGAGGACAGGTTTCGCCCTCCTTCCAGCTCACTAATGAGGTAATGTGCATGTGTTGCCACCTCGTTGCAGATGGTCCATTTGTCCGTTACTCACCGCAACGGCTGTATCCATTTCGTCGTTGGGGCCCATTTTCGTCTGCCGTCTGCGCAGATGCCACGCACAACCGCAAAAGTCCAGTCGCGTCAAGAGGTGAGCTGCTCTGATTCACCCGAGATGGTCGCAACCAGCAACAAGGAAGACAGCGCCGCCGTCAAGCCCAAGCGCGCGGGCTTCGCGCTCGGCGGTTTCCTGCCCAAGGTGCCCTCGTACCGCAAGGGCGCCAAGGAGCAGCCGCACGAGCCCGAGGAGGCCGAGGAGGAGCCCGTGCTCGACGGCAACCAGGACGACGACCAGCCCAGCGAGCTGCCGGACTTCCCGAACGAACGCCGCTCACACGACGGCGTGGTACCTACCTCGTCGGCGGCGTCTGTGGCTGCGGCCGCCATCCGCCGCCGCGGTATGTCTATCGAGCAGACGGCCACGTCACTTTACCGCCGCATGAGCGTGCGCCAGAACTCGGCGCCCGAGCCGGTGGACACGGCCAAGACGTCACTTACAGGCAGCACAGGCAGCACTCCGTCTCCGCAGTCGGACACGGAGTTTAAGGCCAAGCGCGGCATGTGCGTAGCCACGACTTTCGGCACGGGCACCGTGCTGGACGTGCGCCAAGAGGACGGCTTCTACGTGGTGCAGCTCGTGCCAAAGAGCGTCGCGTACCTGCGCGAGGATGCTATTGTCAGGGAGATTAAGAGCGTGGTCGGCGAGCGAGTCAAGACCCGTTGGGGGATGGCCACCGTCGAGGAGTACTACGTCGAGGAGGACATGTACAGCATCGCGCTGGACTGGCGCTGGGACGACGAGCACGTGTGGCGCATGAAGGCCACGACCAAGAAGTTCGAGAAGATCCACCCGCGCGGTACGCTCATCCAGAACACCAAGAACCGGCTGTTCGAGGGCTACAGCTCGCTGCGGGAAAGCGTGGGGTCCAAGCTCAACAACTCCGGCAAGAGGTAGATGTCCATTGCTCTGCTGCTTGTTTGCTATAGGGATTTATATATTGCTAGAGGTTTCTCATCGTGCTTCCTCTTCCGCTGTGTTTTTTTTTGATGAGACAGCTTCGCTGCTGTGAATACCAAACATGACGCCTTGGAGCAGCCGGACTTGGGCAAGGCGCAGACGCCGTTCGGAGTCTGCACGGTGATGGAGGTGCGCGCGGACAAGTTGTTCGTGGTCAAGACTCCTTTCGGCGCCACCGCTTACGTGAACGCCGACTCGGTGCGCATGCTGGGCCGGCGGACGCACTTCGCCAATGGAGACCGCGTCAACACGCCCTACGGACCGGGCCACATCGCGCACTTCCGCGAAGAGGACGAGACGTATGCGGTGGAGCTGGAGACTTCGCCGCACGCTGGTCAATCGCCCCTGATGTTCATTAGCGACGTGAACGCCGAAGGAGCTTTGACGCACGCGCCGGCGGCCGCTAGTACACGCCTGTCCTCGATTCTGAACATCACACGCACCTCCATGATAAACGCCGGCGAGAGAATGCGCAGTGCGTCTGTCGCTGCTGGAAACCTCCCGACGCTTCCGGCCAATCTGCCTGCGCTCCCGGGTAACCTCCCGACACTGTCCAGTGTCAAGGCCAAGGTGTCCACAATGGCGACTATCAAGATGACCCCGTACGTATCTCCGATCATGTCTTCTGTGTAGACTGTGTAGATGACCCTGACGAGTTGCTGACGGACGTTCATGTTGCATCTGTTGACGTACAGGAAGGCCAAGTTTCACAAGGAGGAGCGCGTGCTAACCACGTTTGGCTCCGGCTTCGTTGTGGAGGCTCGTCCCCAGGAGAAAATCTACCACGTCTACCTGCGCCGACTCAAGTTGTCGGGCTACTTCCACGAAGCCAGCCTGGCGCCGTTCCCGTACGAGCGCGTGACGCACTTGGTGGTGGACGGCCGCACTGTTCCGGCGCCTCCTATCCCCAAGCATGCCAGTGAGTTCAAGCGCCGTGCCGTCATTTCGGCAGCTATTAAATCGGCTCGCCAAGGCAAGTACTTCGCGCCAGCCGTGCCTGAAAAGCCCGAGGAGCCCCAGGAAGAAGAACCCGAAGTGCAGATTGACGCCATGGCGGCGGCCGAAGCTGCGGTCGCTGTGGACGCTGCTGCGGCGGCGTCTGTTTCCGTACCGGTGTCTGTGGCGGAGTAAAGCTCTCACAGGACAGCAACAACCAAGAGTGACGTGGTAATGGCTCCACACGCCGCAGTGTTGCGGTATTCGTAGTTGCTGTAACTTCAATTCGCCAACGGATATGTATAATGGAGCCGAGTTCAGTTTTCACAATAGTTTTTGCACTATCGATAGCAGAAAGTCTATTCATACACATTATCAATCTCGTTCTTTCGCGAGCATGCGGTGCTGTTCCTTGATGATGTTGTTCTGTCTCGAGCTGATGCCGATGTAGCGCGTGGATGGTACCGTCTCGTCACGAAGCAGGTCAGTCTTCTTCTTGCGGTTGTCCGGACTGGAGAAGATTTTGAGCGACGGCTGCGCGACGGTCGAGTGGTGTTGAGCGATCATGGCGCTTGGCTGGCTCGAAGATGAAGGCGACTTACGCATCCGCACGGCCTCCTTGTACTGTTTGCGCCAGAAGGCGTCACCCGTCTCCTTGCGTTGCTTGTACGAGCTTTCGACATCGAACCGCTCGTCGCGAGGGACGTCAATCGCACCGGAGCACCCCAGCAAAGCTGCAGTAGCCGACTGTGTCATGGGCGTGCGAATACCAATGTTCGCTTGCGAGTACTGAATAGCCGACGCAGCGTTCCGAGTGCTGCGACTGATCGAGGCAGAGCCAGGAACAGGAGGCGGGTTTACCTTCCACGCAACTTGAGGCACTCGACCGTCCGTCGTCTCCAAGTGAAGCGCGCGCAGCTCAGCAATCAGCGCTTCCACCTTCTCCAGCTCCACTCGGTGCTGATTGCGCTGCTGCAACGCCTCGGCCAGCGCCAAGTCCTTCGCTTCAAGTAACATCTCCATCTCCGTCAGCTCGGCTGCGTGTGTACAGCCACAATTGCCGCCACTACCAACACGAACGTGCTGTCTCGGGCCTTCCCCGCTCAGCTCCTGCAGTGCGTACTTTTGCAATCGCTTGTACGCCTCTGTCAGCTCTTCCTGCTGGCGAGCGAAGTCTCGCGTGAGCTGCTCGATGGCCACCGCCATGCCCAGTACTTGGCGGTGAGCATCCAACTCGTCCTCACCGATCGGCTCCACCGCATCGCAGTCGTCAAGGTTTGGCAGGTCGACGTATCGCGGCTGAGCCATCTCTCCAACTGCCGACCTCAACAGCACCACGAGTCGACAAGGAAACGAGGACGAGCATCAGAGAGAACAACACAGTATGCTGCCCTTGTAGCGGAGGCTTGACAGCCAAGCTCTGCTCCACTAAAAATATCGCTTTCGCACACAAAGTCCTACAAAGCCTCCGTTACACGTCACATGCTTGTCAAAATTACCGCTTCTTGCAGCCGTAGACCAAAGTTCTGCCATCACAACGTGTACATGCCTGTAGCTGTAACGCAGCATCAGAGCTTGCACATGCACTATACATTGAAGCTCGGCGCCAGTGCAGAGCTCACTTGTGGTGGGCATTGCAAGCCTCACGTTGAAGTGTGCCTCGATCCAATCCCAAAAAATCGGTTTTTTGTCACATAAAACCTCACATGTTTCATTCTGCTTGGTCACTCACTTATCAAGAACACTTGCACGGCTCGAAGCTCGCTACCTCATGTCGTCTGAGACCGCCGCCACCGCGCCCGAATGGCCCGCCCTCGCCGAGGACCACCCCATCAACCAGCTTCTTAAGGCGCTGCCGGCGCTCATTGAGGCCGCGGGCGGCTACAGCGAGGTGTTCGGCGTGACGCTGGACCCGAGCGGACCCTTCACCACCAAGCTCATCCTGCAGAAGTTCCTGCGCGCCAACGCCAACGACGTGGAGAAGGCCAAGACGCAGCTGGGTGAGACACTCGCGTGGCGCAGCAGCTTTAAGCCGCTGGAGACCCTGAACGAGAAGTTTTCGCAGGAGGTCTTCGGCGGTCTGGGCTACGTGATCGAAATCGACGGGGTGCCCGGCTGCAACAAGAAGGAAGTCGTGACGTTCAACATCTACGGCGCCGTCAAGGACAACAAGGCCACGTTCGGCAATCTTGATCAGTGAGTTGGTGCTTGGTTATACACTGAAAGGGGGTGGAGTTGCTGACTTGCTGACTTTGTGGCAGATTTCTGCGCTGGCGTGTGGCGCTGATGGAGAAGGGCATCCACAAGCTCAAGCTGAACGAGGCCAAGGAGCCCATTCCCGACTACGGCGAGGGCCCCGACCCGTACCAGGGCATCCAGGTGCACGACTACCTCAACATCTCGTTCCTGCGCCAGGATCCGGACGTCAAGGTCGCCTCGCGCAAGACGATCGACGTGTTCTCCAAGGTTTATCCGGAGATGCTGTACCGCAAGTTCTTCGTCAACGTGCCCGTGCTCATGGGCTGGATGTTCGCAGCCTTCAAGCTCTTCCTGCCGGCCGAGACCGTCCGCAAGTTCACGGTGCTCAGCTACGGCGAGGAGCTCCACACCGAGCTGGGCAGCGGGATCCCCGAGGTCTACGGTGGCAAATCCGCTCCTCTCGATACCATCGGAGAGCAGACGCTGTACGCACAGACGAACTAAAGTACGGACCCTCCTCGACAGCTCCTTGGCCAGGCTGCAACTGCAGTCTGCAAATGTAGCCATGTGACCTCAATATTATGTACTGTACATAATATTGGCGTAATTAATATTGGCTCGTCAATATTGGAGTAACGTGGCGTATCGTAGCTGCTCGCGGCGGTGTCCTTTCCCCTCTCACCATGGGCATCCTACGATCGCTGGCGACTGCAGCTGCATGTGCACTGCTTCTCGGTCTGTATGCACCTTCAAGCGCAGCTGCAAAATCCGCCGGTGTGGCGCAACAGCACCGCGTCGACGTGCGCGTCTTCTTCCGCGCCTTCTGGTACCAAGCACTCTCCACGGCCGTTGCTGCAGCCCCAGTCACCTGACAGTCGTTCTTGTTATATTCTCCAGCCCAGCATGTCAATGGTTTGTCGGTGACCCGCTGCTGGAGCTCGTACGGACGGAAGAATACCGCAACATCGTCGACCTGACGTACGATGGCGTCGTGCGGACTGGCGCTCGAGCAGGTTGCTGACTGTGGACTTTGTTTCTAGACTGATCCCGGCTGCAGGAATGCAAGAGAAGCAGGATGGGACCTACACGTGTGAGGCAGGGCCGCTGGAGTGCACGGGCCACCGCTGGCAGGTCTGCGTGCTGGACAAGGACCGCGACGACGTCGTCAAGTACCTCGGCAATATTGCGGTGAGAGAGCTATTAAAGCTTTGGTGCTTTTTGCTGGGTGGGCGGAGTTTTAATGGGGATGAATTCAGTGTATTGAAGGGGACGAGTCTGGCCAGGTGGGCGACTGGAACACGAAGATAAAGAACTGCTTGACGGACGAAGAGCGTGTTGTCGTCAAGGAATGCTTTGACAATCGTAGCAAAGATCTGCTGCTAAAGGTTTGACATTCAAGCGCTTGGGAGATGGTTTGCTATTGTTTTAATAGCCTTACGTTGTGATTTTTCTTCATGTAGATGATTCGCGAGGAGCGATCGGGAAGCGTCCGCTGGATGCCTTACGTACGTTGGCTACCTTGATGTGTGCTTTCGAACGACATGCTCATGCTTCGGTGTGCTTCATGAACAGACAATTGTGAACCAGAAGGTGCTCGGCTCGGCGACGGAGGGCGTCCCCCTGAACATGCTCAAAACGAGTATTTGCTCGGCGTACACCGGCCCCAAGAGCTTCTACCCTGCGGAATGCGTGAAGCTTGTTGGAGAGCAACAGCAGTTCGCTCCTGAGGAAGCCGTGGTGGAAAAGGGTGACAAACCTGTGGTAGCAGCGGGTGAGAGGTCTCAGGCGACTGCTGCTCCCGAGAAAGAAGCAGTCAACACAGGAGTTCAGGTCCCTGCTCATGGAGATGCAGTTGAAGGTGGAGATGGTGATATTGTTGTGGACCTAAAAGAAGAAGAGGCTACCCCTGCTGCTGCCAACGTGGCACCAACGGCCGTAGCGGCAGGCAAAGTGCAGCTGGACATGTACTGGAGAGCATTTTGGTACGTCACTTGGCAAACAGAAAACTGTTCCATATCTATTGGAAACGGAGACTAACCTTTACCGTGTGTAGCCCTGGCTGTATGTCATTTATCACGAGGCCTCTGATTTCACTCATTCGAAACAAAGAGTACGTTTGCGAGCAGCAGCAAGCCACACTTCTCCTCTAACTCTGTACGTCGTGTTACCAGGTTTCAGGAGATTATCGACTTCCGACCAGTCCCCGCCGCTGGCACGTCTTTCGACGCGAAGGGCAACTTCGTCTGCACGGCTGGAATGGTGGAGTGTTTGGGGCACAAGTGGCTAAGCTGTGCCGTTGAGGAATTCCACCAAATTGGAGAGCTGGTGGAGCGTATTGCTGTGAGTTACCGCGACAGCCTCGTTCTAAGAGGTTTTCTGGTTGCTGACTCGTATTGGCTCATGTACCATAAATCAGTGCATGGAAAGTAAGGACAACAAAGGCCTGACCTGGAGCTTCATCATCAACCGCTGCTTTGAAGGCGAAGAGCACACGAAGATGAAAACGTGCTACGACACGAAGAGTGACGACCTCCTCCGAAAGGTTTGATTGCGACTTGGTAGTCCTTCACTTCCAGTCGCTAACCACTCTTTACCTGTGGCTGTTTGCAGAACGTGGCAAAGAGGCAGGCGCTGCGTGTTCCATGGGTTCCATACGTACGTTGTTTAGCATCGTATTGCTTCAATATTCACAATCTGACATGCTTGTCATGGCTGACTCGTAGATTCTTCTCAATGGTGAGCCGCTCGGTGACTCGACACACGGAATCGGCCTGAAGCAGCTCACGGATGCGATCTGCAAGGCCTATTCGGGACCGACGAATGTGCGTGGCGTTTGAGCTTTGATCCTAGGATTTACTTGCTCTAACTCGTCTTGCATTAAACAGTTGTGGCCCGCGGTTTGCCAGCCCAAACGTCTTCGAGATGAGGCGGAAACGAAGCCTCCGGTCGATGACGATGTGGTCAAGCCTTGCGCTCCTAAGCAGAAGGACACCGCTAACATCGGCGCACAGTACAATGACCCGCCTGGCATCGGCAAGCCACTTCCGACTGAAGCCGAGGCCAGAACTGTCACGGAGCTTGACGCCAAGGTTATCGGAGCCAAACAGGCAGACGACGAGGAAACTGCGGGCAGTGCCACCATGACGGCAGCTGTCTTGCCGGGCTTGGCCTTCGTTGGGCTGGTCGTCGTCGCTCTGCGATTAACACGCGACCACAAGAAGGACGCGTGAAAGGCGGGGGAGAGCAAGCACAGGTGAACACCATGGATATTAGCTACCGGTAGCTCATCAGCATGGGATTCTGGACTCCCGCTGCCTTCTTACAAAAGTGGTTGTGTTTCCATTCCTCTCCCTCCCGACTTCACTCGAATGAATGCTGTGCACACTGCGCAATACAAAAACGAGCTTCAAACTATGCGCAGTCAGCTAGACACCTTCCATGTCGTCACTGTCCTTGCTGTAACTCTTCTGTTTCTTCTCGGTAATGGGAGGGTGTGCGTTCTCTTCGTCCGAGTCAGACTCGATTTCCGGGTTGACGTCCTCGTCCGAAGACGAGCCGCGCGTGTTGCGGGTCATCTCCAGTCCCGGACTGTCCGTCATCGGCAACTGAGCAGCATTACAATAGACGAGCATGGCGACGTTAGTATCGGAAGGAGCAGATCCATTCTTCGTATACGAAGAGAACATACCTGCATCGAGTAGGCGAACTGAGAGCTGTTTTGCGTCGGCCGCCAGATGATGGCCATGGCAGCCGAGACGGTGAAGTTGAGCACCGGCCAGGCCACGAGCTGCATCCACTCCCACTCCACGTCCCACTCGAAAACGCCGAGCCGACTGCAGACGGCCACCACTGTGAGAATGGTGAAAAACACGATGAAGGCAGCGAGCGACCAGGCCAACCAGCGGTACATGCTGAGCTTGGCGAACTGCTTCTGGTCCCGCAGATCACGAAGGATGCGCTCCATGGAGTACTGGATCCACATGATGAACGCCAGGTTGCACAGCAGTTGGACAAAGGACCAGGCCGTCGGCTTCTCGCGGAAGTCGGCGCCGCTCGACGTGCCGCGAGTGACTTCGTCAGCAATGCCCGACACGAAGTACGCGAGCGAGAGGAATGAAATCACGGCGACCTCGACTTTGCTCAGATGACTGCGCACGATACCGTAGCCGAGGCACACGATCAGCAGGATAATACGCGCCAATGTGCGCACAAAAGTCTGTCAAATAACAATATAAAAACACAAGTCAGCAATAATCCGAAGCCCGTACAGCAGCAGAGCTCCACACTCACGTCCATAATGACAGCAACCAGGAACGTCGTCGGGTAGGGGCAGCACACGGGCTCGCCCGTCTTGTTCATGCGGTAGAACGCGTAAAGCCAAACCGCAGAGGCTGCTGTGCCCATCGCCAAAATGAGCAAAATGCCCCAGTGCAGGGACAGCAACTGGCGACGGTAGCGGATCAGCAGGAACATGAAGAACACGTCCATGACCAGGTATCCCATCGTCAGCAGGCCGCTGAAGGGAAGCATCCCGTACAACACGGCTGGAAGCAGCCCGTACGGGTTACGCACTTCCATGGATCCTGTGAAGGTCAGCGTTTCGGTCGCCGCTTCCTCATCCTCTGCACACACGAAGACCTGCGTATCCGTCCACCCGCTCGAGTCGACGAGATGCGACACGTTGGCGGTCACCGAGGGCGTGGAGCTGTTGGCCACGGGGAATACAAAGCGCTGGATGTCTGACATGCCGTCGAACTTCATGCCGGCCACGTCCGAGCAGGCCAGCAGCTCGATCTTGTCGGCCACGGCCTCAAAGTCCTCGTAGCTGTCCACGTGGTAGAAGAAGACGACGAGTCTCCAACCGACCATCTCCTGCGTCACATTCACGCCGCTGATGTCGATCTACAGGCGCCAGAAGAGCGTTAGTTCCACTTCAGTATGAACATGATGCACTAGGCACGCACCGTGACGGATGAGTTTCCTGTGCGCGCCAGGATGGGACCCTTGTCTGTAGCGAAGAGCTTCTCGGCGCGCTGGAACGGCGGCACCCAGTAGCTGCTCTCCACGGGGTAGATGGAGGCGCCCACGACACGCAGCCACAGCGCCGTCAGCAGCACCAGCGACGACCGCGACATCTTTTTCTCGACTGAACGGCGGAAGGGCTTGACTCAAACTTTGTCGCCCTCGAAAATTGTAAACAGTTCTGTCAGAATACGTGCATAATGCATACCCTGCTGAATTCGGTGTCATCATTTTATGGAAACCTTTAACGAAAATATCAAAACTATATATCCTTTCAAAGATAATTTCTGTACCTGAATGTTGACCCATCCAGAAAACAATAGCATTAAAACCCTGTTGAAAATAGTAGCCGCGAATATCCTATATTGTCTGTGAGAAATAATCCATTCCCGCAACATTATTGATTTTATCTGTTCTCGCGCAACATTTCGGATTTTATCTGCCTTTTCAAACAACATGCACCTCTGGGTTTTACGTGGTCAACGGAATACTACACGTAATGCAGAATACGGAGATTACCACTGTAAAATTGGCCGTTAAACATACCGTGCAGATGCTGCGGCTGCGAAGCAGGCGCAGCAGATGCACCGCAAGTCCTACAATATGTTTGCTTTTTTTTGCTTTAACTCTGGACTTAACCAGTTGTTATTACGCTCTTCTTGTGTTATGCATATTCCTATTAAAGACTTGCTCTCCCCGCACAGCCTTTGTTTTTCTGCTTGACTATTTAGGATAAACTTCACGAAACGAAGTAATATTATACATGTCTAACAAATTGCCAACCTTTCAACAAAGGAAGAATTCACACCAAACCAGCAGCTTTGGTGGTTAACGTAAAATCCAGAGCTGTTCCGTGCGAAGTCGCGGCTTTGTTGTGATTGGTGGAAAAGACTTGAAGACGATTCCGAAAACCGTCGACGACCATCACTCTTCATTCCGGACCATGATGGCGGGGATACTACTGCTGCTTGTGCTGCTGCTGCTCTGTCAAGACGAGTTGCTGGCGTCTGCGTCGATTCACGAGATCAATGAGAAGTCCACGGGCTGCAAGTTCACCGAACGCATGTTCGCAGACGGCCACGGGCCTTGGGGGGCCTCGGGCCGCTCCGTTGTGACCGTTAACGCCACGCTGCGTGCTCTAGAGGACCACGAAGTGCAGAACTCCATCACCGTGCGGCGGCTGGGCGACTACTTCGACTTTGGCGTGGTACTCACCACGTACTCGACGGACGCAGCGCTCGCTGAGGGCTTCGATGAACGCACAGCCTGCAGCTGGGACTTCTCCAATGCCAGCAACGTGCAGGGTCAGCTACAAGGCACGTTCTACGCTATGGCCAGCGGCGAAGAGCTGCAGGTCAACGCCACGTTCTACCCGAGCAGCGGCGGGCTGCAGACGGCGCTGCTCGTGCCCTGCTGGAAGCAGAAGAGCGCTGCGTTCGGATACCCCGTCAGTGCCGACGAGTTCGTGGCTTACCCGATGGTGGATCCGCTGCTGCACGTAGACGCGCAGATCTCCTTTCGCAACCCGTACGGATACCTGCCAGGCTTGTTGTACGGCCTGTTCCCGTTCAAGTGAGTGTGAAGATGGTGGAAAGCTGGGCTGGAAAGATGACTAATATGTTGCTCTTGGGGGTATTTTGTGCAGTGGAGTGCTGTCGATCATGTATGGAGTGCTGGTTGTGTACTTTTTGCTCTTGATCAATCGACACCGACAGAGCGCCGTGGGGACTCACTACTTCCTACTAGCGGTGCTGCTGCTCGCGACGGGTAAGTCTAGTGGTTTACCATTCTTGGTTTGGCTGAGACAAGACTGATAGCAGACTTTTTTGTCTTCAAACGTAGGCGAGTCAATGGCGTGGTTCGTGACGTACAAGGTTCTGAATGATTCGGGTGTGCCGGTTTGCTGTCCCTATCCGGATACGGTGCTGCTGTCCACGTTTGTGAAGGTGTTGGCTGGAATGGTGGCGCGAATTGCTACGACGCTGGTTAGCCTGGGATACGGTATTGTGCGGATGCGAATCTCCTGGCCCGAGGTGTTTGTGGTTTCTGGACTTGGTGTCTGCTACTTCATCGCTGTTGGGGCGCTGGAAGTGAGCCACCTCGCCAATCAGTCAGATGGCGACGTCCGGCCTCCTGCAGTCTGGGAAATGCTTGTTATAGTCACCAACGCGTGCTTTGGAGGGTGGATCTTTCTATCGCTTGAGTTGACGCGGAAGAACCTTGCCGCGTTTGGCCAGGTAAGCGCATCGATTATGCGCTTGTTTCGCATCTACTAACTCCTGTTTTTCTTCTGATTGACAGTCAGCAAAACTCCACCTGTATACGTCTCTGAATCGGGTGCTGGTTGCCTACGTTGTGATCTCATTTTTCGTGATGGCGATTGAAGGAGCTGTGTAAGTTTTTGTAGATTTCCATTGTTTTGGGCGGCATGATTTATCTACCTCAGGTATGCTGTGGCTAACGCTGCCTTTGTTTCTGTCATGATGGTTCAGATATTCGGGTGCGGTCTGGTTGCCATGGAGATACGCATGGGTCGTGTGGGCGGCTACACGCCTGCTCTTTTTCGGCATTCTGTTCGTCGTTGTGTACCTGTGGCGGCCAACGAAGCACGGCCTGCTGTACTCTCAGATGGACCAGCTTCCCAGCCGCGAACCAGTCACGCCGGCGTCCATCGCGCGTGGCATCGAGTTGACACAACGTGTTGCCTCTGCAGCCGATGAGAACTCCCCGCCTGCCAAATCGACGCCGCCGACCTCCAATAACTCTGATGGTTCCACTGTCGAGTCGCTGTAACAAGATGCTAACTTATCGCATGGAGCAATATCGGTACTATTCAACTATCGTGGTAGGACGCTGCCAGGTAGGCAAATTTTGAGCTGTGGAATGTGCGACCACACGTGAAAGCAATCAATATTTTTTATGAAGCTCATATATGACAAACTGAAATGAATGGCGCTGTTCTTGATCGGGGGGGGGGTTGGTCATTTTCGAAATGGTACACTCTAGAGCCGAACCATTTCGCGAAATGTACTGGTGATAAAAATGTGTTGGTCATTTCGGCCGGAAAATCACCACGGAAAAGCTAATTCTGACCCCCTATTATAGGTCAAATTTCGCCAAGTGCCAGTGGCCTCACAAACTTGGTGCAGCGCCCAAAATGGCTTCACACAAGCTTCATCTATATTTAGTTGGCAGCCATGATGCATCATTGTCTTGTGGTAGGTTCCCAGCCGACTCTGCGGAATAGTCTGCACCAGAACTAGAAGGCTCGTGCTTTCTGCGATAAGAACGCCAAGGCAGGAAGGAGTCGCTCCGAGATTTTCTGATTGGAGTTGAAGCGCCAAGGCATAAGTTGCCAAGGACCAGTCGGGGTTTTAGTACTGGGCGTGGACACCAAGACTCGACGAGGACGAGACCTTCAGCCGTCAGCCGTTGATCTCTGCACAAGGAAGTCAACCGCCCGATGCGCCTTGCTCCCGCGGAAGACACCAGAAAGCAGACCCACGCCGCGCCAAACTACTTGCTGGCGCCTAAACCAAGTCGTTAGGCCCCCCGTTGGATGGGCCGGGGATTCATGCGCCAGTCCGTTCACCCCATGGAAGCAAACGCAGACGGCGCAAAGCGAAACACGTTAGGCACGGAAGACGATGAATGGCAGGACCTCGCGACCGAGAACTCGTCCGAGAGCGTGCAGCCCGAGACAATAGACCACTCCGGCGGTTATCGAGGACCTTCGTTCGAGAATGACCCGACAACTGCGCCAGACTTCATGGCCCAAGAAGACTCACCCGGCGATGGGCCTGCTCCGGCAGCAAGACCACCGCTTGTAACAAGAAACAGCAACCCCAAAGTGAACGGGACTTCGGATGATGGCCACGAGTTCGGAGAAGATGAAATCGATGCTGGTGCAGAAGCTCTTCCGCCAGCTCAAGTCGGTGGGGCTGAATTCAATGCCGCCAAGACCGGTAGGCTGCTCACGTTCGGGGACGAGGTCGGCGGAGCGCTGGTGGAGATGAACTACTCGAACCGAACACACTACAGCAAGCAGGCCGGTCCAGGCACTGTTCAAGGCGTCCCGAAGGCTAGCTGTTGTGCCATACAGTAACTCATCCTACCAGCGCGTCCTGAAGCTTTGACCACGACAGAGGGCCCAACGTATTTCAATCCCGTGACGCGACACTGAGCCCTCTCGTTGAACGTGTTGCTCCGCGTTGAAGTCAGCGCCTTCAGCTCTTGTCCCAGCATTTATTATGAGCGCAGTTTGTAGTTGCAGACACCACCTAATGCTCAGTAACTTGCTCTTCTCGATCCTGTTCGTTCACGTACCAAAAAAACCTTTTTGACCACGTCAGCCGAACCCAAAAAACACAAGTGGGCGACCCAGAAATGGCGAATCAAGCAAACGGTGGAGTTTCTTGACTAGTTACACTTCCCAGCATGACCTTCTTGTTCCCCAAAATACTCTCAGCGGAATGGCGACAGCGAGCCAAGCGCGGCGAACAGTGCAGACGCCAGCTCGTGCCAGGTTCGTCGTCGCCGTGGCGACCGAGTCCTCAACTCTACTTGTTGGCCTTGGCAGCCTTGTGGCGAGCGATACGACGGCCAACGCCGCGGATCTTCTTGCCGCGGTTCTTGGCCTCCTTAATCTGCTTGCGCGAGGTCTCGACCTTCTCGACCAGGCCCTGACGGATCAGACGGTACTTGGGCTCGAAACGCTTGGCGTCGTTCACCGTGTCGTACACGAGACCGAAGCCCGAGCTCTTGCCGCCGCCGAACTGCGTGCGGAAGCCGTACAGGAAGACCGTGTTCTCGTCCTTCACCTTGTACATCTGCGCACCAAGAAAGAGAGACCCGTCAGCCATCCACGTCCTCTGAACCTAATTCCGCCTTGCCAGCCACCCAGCAGCGCTTTCCGAAGCCATCAAGAGGGCCAATTTCCGCTCGAGCGGCGTTGCATTCGGCTCTGAGTAAAGTGTGTCTGTTCGTTTCCTGTGTTTGTTGTGGCTGCTGGGCTGGTGAGATGGCTAGGATTAAGCAAAAGCGTGGCATACCTTGGCGATCTTCTCCTGAAGCTCAGCCTTGGGCACGTTGGGGCGGCCCGGGTGGATCACCTCCACCACCTATTGGACGAAGGAAGAGCAGAGATTGCGACGTCAGACTGAGGCTCTGATGGAGGACGAGCACGAGCGCAGATAGTAAAGAGCGAGGACGCACCATTTGGCGGCGAGCCAGAAGGCTGTTGCGGAGGAACTTGCGCGTGCGCACCGTGACGGGGACCTTGTCAGCCATGCTTGATGTCTTTGACTAGAAGTTCTGCAGGGAATGGAGTGAGCTGCTGCGGGCGGCGGCGGACAGAGGTGAACCTCCAGAGCCAACCAATTTGGCCGCTGCATCTGCTGGCTCGGTGATTGACCAAAATTGACGTGGCATTCAGCCTTTTAGCCAATTGTCGAGCCAGAACGAGTGTAATATCGGCAATCACGGGTTTACCTATTATTGCAGGTCAGCGATCAATATACGATGCCGACATCACGAATACACAACTGTATTATGCATCTATAGAGGTTTGTTACCATCTGATGCTCGGCATCAACAACTTCAAAAGCAACAATCTGAAAGCTCGTGTTGGCGGCACTAAGCAAGCACGTCCGACGTATACATGCAAGTTGGCGACGGGTTCGCGCGTCTAAATTCTCCAGCTATGCACAGCAGCCATCGCAGCCCGACTAGCAGCCTCTTCACATTTACGTCTCCGCCGTGGCCGCCGACTTGACCTTCAGCGCGCGCGCCTCGGCCTTCTTGGCGGCGTTCTCGGCGAGTCGCTCCTCCTCGGCCTGCGCCTGCTTGTGCAGATCGTCCAGAATCGACTGTTTGTAGTCCTCGAACGTGCCGTCGTACACCACCACGTCCTGGTCGCCGCCGCAGACCCACAAGACGCACTCGGTCGACTCGATCAGCCGCGCGTCGTGCGTCACGATCACCACGCCGCCCTCGAAGTCGCTGATGGCGTCGCACAGCGCGTCAATCGACTCGATATCCAGGTTGTTCGTGGGCTCGTCCAGGATCAGGATGTGCGGGCGCATCAGGATGAGCTCGGCGATCACCACGCGGGCCTTCTGGCCGCCCGACAGCAGGCGGTTCTTGATCTCGTGCGCGTGGCCCTCCAGTCCCACCTTACCGAGCAAGTTGCGCACCATCTGGTACGTCTGGTCCTGGAACAGGCGACGCAGGTACTCGACGGGCGTCTCGCCCATGGGCAGCTTATCCACGAAGTGCTGGCTGTAGATGCCCAGCCGCACGCGCGGGTTGCGGCGCACCTCGCCCTCCGTCACGACCACCTCGCCCGTGATCATCTTGAGCAGCGTACTCTTGCCCACGCCGTTGGGGCCCACGATACACACGCGTGACGTCGTGTCGATACCAAAGTCCGACTTCTTGAACAGGTACGGGCCGTCGCCGTAGCGGAAACTGGCCTCGCGCACCTCCAGGATGGGTGGAGACACGACCGTCGTCTCGGGGAAGCTGAACTGCACAATGTACTCCTTTGGCCGCTCTAGCAGCTCCATGGGGGCCGACGCCTCGGCGGCGTCCTCGGGCATGAGCGCCTTCTTCTTGGACGAGCGCGCGCCGGGCTCGCGTTTCTTCTTGACGATCTCCGTGGCCTTCTTGGACGACTTGCCCGAGGCCTTGAGGTTGCGCAGCTGCTTCTGCTGCTTCTCCCAGGCCTTCTCCATCTGCTTGCGCTTCTGCTTCTCCATCTCCCGGAACATGTCGTAGTTGCCCTTGTAGTTGACAATCTTCTTGTTCTCCAGGTGCAGCACCTCCGAGCACACGCTGTTCAGAAAGTCGGCGTCGTGGGACACCACGAGCAGCGTCTTCTTCCACTTCTGCAGGTAGTCGTCCAGCCAGATGACGGCGTTCAGGTCCAGGTGGTTTGTGGGCTCGTCCAGCATCAGCAGCGTCGGCTCCACGTACAGCGCCTTGGCCAACGAGATGCGCATCCGCCAGCCACCAGAGAAGTCCTTCGTCACCTTCTCTTGCATGGCCGAGTCGAAGCCCAGGCCGAACAGGATGCGGCGCGCGCGGGCCTCGGCGGCTGACGCGTTCATGTGCGACAGCTGCTCGTACACCTCGTTCAGCCTGTCGTCGAGCGCCGAGTCCTGCTTGGTCTCGAGCTCGGCGAGCAGGTGCTTCTCCTCCTCGAGCAGCGCCCAGCGCTCGGCGTCGGCCTTGAGCACGGCGTCCACGGCGCGCGTGTCGTCGGCCACGACCTCCTGCTCCACGTACAGACAGTCGATCTTGGGCGGGATCTTGAGCTCGCCCAGCGCGATCATCTTGAGGATCGTCGTCTTGCCCTGGCCGTTGGGCCCCACCAAGCCGTACTTGCCGCCCGCGTTGATGTGCAGCGACGCGTTGTCGTACAGCAGCTTGTTGTGCGCGTTGATGCTGAAGTTGTCGATGTGGATGTCCGTGGCGTTCTCCCAGTTCGAGTCCTCCGTCACGGCCTGCTGCGAAACGGAGAACTGGGCGCCGTCCATGGGGTTGGCGGCGCGGTGGTACTCGTCCTCGCGTTCCTGGCGCTCCTGCTCCTCCTTCATGCGCTTGCGCTCCTTGTTGCTGAGGCGCTTGCCTTCCTTGAGCTTCTTGTCCTTCTTGTGCTTCTTCTCGCCGTCTTCGTCGTCGTCGTCGTTGGTATCGAAGGGGAGCTTGGCTTTCTTCTTCTTGCTCTTCTTGCTCTTCTTCTCGTCCTCGGGCTGGTCCACGGGGTCGAAAAACAGGTCCGTAGAGATCATCTTCTTCTTGCTCTTCTTGCTCTTCTTCTCCTTCTTCTCCACCACTTCGGGCTTCTCTTCCTGCTCCTCCTGCGCTTCAGCCTCAGCCTCTTCCTGCTCCTCCTCGGCCTCCTCCTCGCTCTCCTCCACGTGGTGCTTCTTCTTCTTCTTGTCCTTCTTGCTCTTCTTCTTGCTCATACTGGCAGCCGCCGCCGCATCCTCATCCACCTCCTCTTCCTGCTCCTCTTCCTGTTCCTCCTCCTGCTCTTCCTCCTCCTCCTCACTGTCGATGTCGTCCATCAGAGCAGCGAAATTCACGGCCTTCTTCTTGTCCTTCTTCTTGTTCTTCTTGCTGGCCGCCACCTGCGCGTACTCATCCACCTCCTCCTCCTCCTGCTCCTCGTCCGACGCCGTGCGCTGGCTGCTCTGCTCCTCGCTGCTCTTCACGGCCTGGCGCTGCGACTTACGCGCCTTCAGCTTCTCCTTACGCGCTGCCTTCCTGTCGCCGCCGTCCACAGACGAGGGCGCGGCAGGCGGCGCCGACTTGGCGTCGTCTGAGTCCGAATCACCGCCACGGCGGCCTCCTTTCTTCTTGCCGCGAGCCATGGGGTCTCTCCCTACCTTTGGATAATGGGAAAATGACTGACGCATGACTGGACAAAAACGATGGAGAGAAAGCGGCGATCGGATTGGGTGAATTACGCGACGAATTACACTAATTCACGGTATTCGAAAGCTAAAAACTATGTTGAAGCGCTCGACAAGGACGGGTTCTGCGTGGCCACGAGCTGAATGAAGGTGTCAGTGTTAGTGATGGTAGATGAAGCAAATTGGTGGTGTCTTACGCACCGTTTGGCTGGCGCCGCACTCGACCCGAGCGACTTTGACGGAGCGAAGCGCGTCGACGGCCGCTGGCGAGTCCTCGTCGTCCATGGACCCAGTGCCGAGTTTCCCGTCGCGTCCGCTGCCCCAGCAGTAGAGCACGCCGTCACCTGTACAAGCCATTCGAGCAATGTCAGCAAATATCAAAGGAGCAATGAGAGATACACTGCAGACGCACTGGAGACGGCGGCGGAGTGGTCCTCGCCGCAGGACACGTGGCTGATCTCTTTCAACAGCAGCGTCGACACCACCTCCGGGTCCTGCACGTACTGGTAGCTCTTCTGTCGAGCGCCGTCATAACCGGATTGAAACAGCTCCTCATTCTCGATATCACCCTGTGCGTCACAAAACACAACGATGAGTACACTGGGGACAACTGATGAAAAGAAGCGAGATAGCTAGCTACCCACCAGTCCAAGGCGGCCGTTCTCCGCCAGCCCCCAAGCGTACAGCGTTCCTGAGCCGGCCAGCGCTATACGGCACTGCGAATCCTCGGTCTCGACGTCCTCTAAACTCGCCTTCATCCGAGCTCCAATCTGAATGCATCGCAATGAAAGTCTTAGGAAAACAGCTTGAAAGGGGGGTCTTTGGGCTCACCTCGTAAGGGATCGACACGACTGGGATCTTGACGCCTGAGCTACTAGGAGCTTTTTCATCTTCGCCAGCACTAAACACCTGCATCCCCAACTGAAGCAGAACCAATGAACCTTCTACTGCACCACCTCACCATAGACAAGAGCGTACCCTCGCCGGATCGGGATCAACACGAGTCTGGGCGACTACAACAGCCTTGGCGCCAGCTTTCTGCGCCGTCAATATCTGCAAACATACAGTGTTTAGACATCTCTTCATGACCAGTCGATCGTCCTGGCTCACCTGTTTCCCCAGGATGTCCTCCTTGTACGACAGTATCGTCCAGGGACGCTTTCCGGGCGATCGGAGCTGCTCCAGCAGCAGATCACCATGGTGGCTCTTGCGTATCATGACCGCAGGGATCGCGAACTGTTCGCCGCTTCCTTCTTCCTCGTCGATTTCGAGCGCAAAGGCGTCTGCCTCTAGGAAATCAAAAAGGAGCACGACACCAACAGCGCCAGCGTCTTGAGCGTCTCTGACCAGCGCAAGGAGCGAGTGCATGAGACGCCCAATGAGTTCACTAGCGTCAAGCGCGTCTGCGTCAAAAGCGACGTCTTCTTGGCCAAACTCAAGCACTGCGATGCGGCCAACGACTTCATCCGGTCGAACATACAGCCGCAGACTTGACAGACGCTCGGGCGAGTAAAAGAGCTGAGCTCGCACTCCTGTAGCGTTCAGTGGCGGGCCGAAAGCTGCAGGGACGCACGGTATCTCCAGCAACTCTGCTGGCCTCGTTGAGTCCACGAGAAGAGAGATCCAAAACCCCGTGGACGTGCCTCGATCAATCAGTGCGATCTTGCCCGTACAACGCGCAAGACTCGATCGTAAGTGTGAGTCCGAGCGGTTGTAGACGACAGCACTCAACGCCGCCGACGACGAGCCTGACGCGCTCGTATGGAAAGTACCGCCGAACTCGGCGGTGGGCAGCGGCACGGCGAAGACGGAGCCGGAAATGGCGCGCGAGAGCTGCGCTGGTTGAGACCCGAAGCGTGCGCACAATGCAACCGCACGCAGAGCTTCGCCTTCGCCTCCTTTTGCCTCCTCGTTGGTGCTGCTTGAGCGACGACGATATGGAAACTGGTCGACTGTGAGCGAGACTTGAATACGCGACGCGATAGCAAGTGCGTGTTCCTTTCCTGCTGCGATCTGGTGCACGCTTAACGCTGAGAGCGCGCTGTTTTCCAGCGGCGTGAAGGCACTTTCCCGTGAATCCGTCGCCCCACGCCGTTTCCAGGCTCCCCACTCGAAGACGAGTCTTGCTGGGGCTCGTCCGACAGCGAAGACGTGGTTCCCAGCCACGGCTACACTGTCGATAGGCTCCTTGAGCGCGTCGATGCGTGTCGGGGACGGGATGTACACGAAGTTGCTGCCACTGATGTTCGGGTCCAGGAAGCCCACACGAAAGGAATCCGAGTAGCCAAGTCCCAACTGCCCGTCAGATCCTTCGCCCCAGCTGAACACGCTGCCGTCCTCCGTCACCACCAGCGTAAAGTAGTAGCCGCAAGCCACTTGAGTCACGCGCATCTCCTCGAAGTAGCTGGAGTCTAACTGCAACGGCAGATCGATGACGGGATACTCGCGCCCAGTGTGAGGATCGAGTTGAGAGCGAAAGATGGCGTCGCTGTGCTCGTCCGATAGGGCGAAATCCCCATGGCCAAGTTGGCCGTAGCCTCCAGAACCCCACGTGTAGACAACCCCGCCGGCACTTAACGCCACCGAGTGGTGACTTCCTAGACGAGAGTCAACAACCACGACGTCGTTCAGGTCGTCCACTCTCGTAGGCTGTCGACGGATGATCCCCCCTCCAGTGCTAAAGCTGCTGCCGTCTTGTGACGGCGGCGGTAGTAGGAAGCCAAAGGAGCCAGGAACACCAGCTCCCCACGTGAACACCTGACCATCTGAGGCCACAGCACTCGCGTGGGTCTCACTCAGCGCCACGCGGGAGATCCGCAGCTCGTTGTTCTTGAAAAACGCCGCAAGCAGCGGAGACGTCACGTGTCGAGCAAGTTCCATGTGAGCGTGGCCCAGCTGAGCTTTCGTGTTGGCTCCGAACGAATAGACCGCTCCATGGTGCGCGAACTGCTCCACTTTTTGCTGCCTCAAGCGCTCTTTCTTCTTCTTGCGCGTGACCACCACGTCCTGGATCTTCTGGGCTGCTTGGGAGAGTTCCTGCTCCACTTCAAGTTGCAGCTCGAGACGGCGCTCGGCCGCTTCTCTTCGCGCCAGCATGCCACGTCCACAGCGCTGAAGCACCACCGCAGCCTCGTCGTCGGACAGATACTCTCGCTGCACGAAGCAGCGCAGCAAGTTCACGATCTTCGGCGTCTGCTTGACCCAAAGGATGAAGCGAGCTCGAGGCAGATCCTGCTCGTCGTCCAGATCGCAGTGCACGAAGCACTGGCGACTCAGTTCGGCCACTTCGCTCATGGGACACAGCGTTGCCAGCCTCGGCCCCAGCCCCTTGGTCGCTTTCGAGAGCCCGCGGACTGCCGACTTAATGAGGATCCCGAGCTCGTCGCGTGTGATGGCATTCGAGTCGTCAAAGTCGAAGACGTCGAAGACAGCGCCCGCCTTCTCCTCTAGTTTGCCGCCTGCAACAGTGAGCGCCAACGCAGTGAGAAACTCGAGGCCGTTGACGATGGTGCTGCTGTGCGTGTTCTGGAAGGTGGCGAACCATCGATGCAGCATCGTCTTGAACAGCGGGTTGCCACGGAGCCCCACGAGGTCCTCGAACTGCTGCAACGTAAGGCAGAAATTGAACGACAAACGCCGCAGCCTCGTCGACAGGAACGCGATCTCATCCAGACCCCTACAAGCTTCAACGTCACCAACTTGTACTCGCAGACAAACCTTTGGTTACAGCAGCACGCACCAAACTTGAGTGAGCAGCACCAAGTGACTCAGCACAGCAGCATCCTGCTCTCGATACTGCACGCGAGAGAACCGGCCTCCCATGACCCTGTAGCTCTTGACACTGCGCTTGATCCACTGCAATGACGATACGAAGAGCCGCGAGGATGTCGAGGGTCGTTGGGGAATTTGGGTCGAACTGAGCTGCTAGGGCTGCAACAAGCACCGCTCTCTGGTTTGCCGGGCCTTGGCAATGCTCAGCAATGTCATATCCTTCATATCCTTACACAGCGTGCTCACTCAGCCTCCTAGCGAAATCCCCTGGTCATCCATCCGTACCATCCGTTTTTGCACATTTGAAATAGGTAGCAGATACCTTCGGGAGGACGCGGACGCTATGGGCGCGCGGGAGAACGACGTCGAGCCTTCGCAGATCCTCGAGCACGTGTTCCTGGGCTCGAGGACCCACGCGCGCGACAAGGAGCTGCTGCAGCGGCTGCGGATCACCCACATCTTGAATGTACGTTGAGCTGCTGGAACGATGGAGACGCTTAGCTGAGGCTGCTTGCCTGAAGGTGACGCCCCCCAAGAAGATGGACCCCGTAGCGGGCGTGCCCAACTTCTTCGAGAAGGAGAAGCTCTTCACGTATCGCCGCTGCCCCATCTTCGACAACAAGGCCGAGGACATTTCCAGCGTGCTCGAAGGCTGCATCGCCTTCATGGATCAAGCCAAGTACTATGGTATCTCTCCTTCGTCGTGTGCTGGTAACGGGGAGGCTAGAAGAGCTGCTAACGATGGCCAAGTACGGCATGTGTCGTGTATTTCTCCTGCTTAGGTCGGATCCTGGTCCACTGCAACAAGGGAGTGAGTCGCTCGTCGTCCATGGTCGTGGCTTACCTCATGAAGCTGCGCGCCATGAGCTTCGACCAGGCGCTGGCCTTCGTCGTCGAACGCCGGCCGATAGCCAACCCCAACGAGAGTTTTCGAGGCCAACTGCAGGAATACGGACGGCGTCTTCAACGTAGCGTGCCCAAGGAGAAGGCATCTCGAGTTGCACGTGGCCCCGCTGGACCACAGCTGCCTCCTACTGCATCGCCTGAGAGTGAACAGATCGGCCCTCAACTGCCGCCACACCTCATCCAAGCTGAGACCGAGTCCGTCGATGACCGTGCGAGCAAGACAGAGGAACAGGAAGAGAAGGAGAAGGCGGCCATCGGGCCAAGCTTGCCTCCACATCTGAAGCGCCAACGTGTCGAGCCTGAAGGAGACGCCGAAGGAGACCCGTCGAGCAAGAAGCACAAAGTCGAGTTAGCCGAGTGAACGAGGACAGAGGAGCTCCAGGACGTCTACAAATGATACAGCTGATGGATTGGCGTAGCTCTCTTAGTGCTGATGTGGGTTGTGCGTCGCGCGCATGAGGAATCCTTCTTCCTGGTACGTAAAGTCGTCGAAGTGGTGGCCCTCGCCGTTCTTCTTGTTGACAGGCGAGTCCACGGCCGCCATGTTCTGGAACATCTCGGGCACGTTCGTGATGTCGTCCACGCTCGAAACGTCCGGCACGAACGGAGGCGCGATCTCTTTCCGCATCAGCTGGTCCCAGTCGATCGACTCGAAGAACGGGTGGGCCATGATATCGCGCCCGCCGTTCGGGCCCCCGCCCAGTCGTCGGGCCGGGTCGCGGTTCAGCAGCTTGGAGATCAACGACCGCGCCAACGGCGAGATGTGCGAGGGATAAATGACTTCGGACTGCATGATATTCTTGAACATTTGCCGGCGGTTGCGGTCTACGAACGGCGTGCGGCCCGTCAGCATCTCGAACAGCAGGATGCCGTAACTCCACCAGTCCACCACCTTCCCGTACGGCTGGTGGCGCAGCAGCTCGGGGGCCATGTACTCGGCAGTGCCGCAAATGGTCTTCATGCCCGAGTCCGCCTGCGACGAGCGGATGGCGCCTTCCACCATCTGCCCTTCCTTGGACAAGCCAAAGTCGGTCAGTGCGATGTTGCCTTTCGGGTCCATCAAGATGTTCTCGAGCTTCAGATCACGGTAGGCGATCTGCTTGCTGTGCAGATGCATCAGCGCCGTCAGCAGCTGCGCCATGTACAAGCGCGTCCGGTCCTCGGAAAACCTCTTGGACTTGCGCAAGTGGTAGAACATGGAGCCGCCCGGGTAGTAGTCCATGATGAGGTACAGCTTGTCGGCGTTCTGGAACGCGTACCGCAGCCGCACCACGTACGGGTGGTTGATCTCCTTGAGAATGTGCTGTTCCGCCTTGGTGTTCTCGATCTGGTCGTTCTTGATAATATGCGACTTGACGAGGATCTTCATGGCGTAAATCTGGCCCGCGTTCTTGCCGTCTTTCTTGCGCACGAGCAGCACCTTCCCGAAGGCGCCACGACCGACCACCTTGAGCAGATCGAAGTCGTTAATGGACAGCGGTCGCCTCTCGGCTTCCTCGCGCCTCCGCATGGCCTCCATGCGCTGCGCATGTTCATCCAGTTTATCCTGAGACGGCACCTTGGAGCTTCGGCCTCCAGGACCCATGCGCGGGAGCTTATTGTGCAGCATCATCTGAAGATCGCAGCAGCCGGAGCAAACGCGCTTCGGCTCGCTAAATCCTGGGAGAAACAAACGGTCCGAGCACGAAGTGCAGACCAGCCGCAAGCACATGCGGCAGTAGCGACGGCGATGCAGCACGAACGTGGTCTTGCACAGGTAACAGCAGTTCTCCCCGTCGCCCTGACCCGAACGCTGCTGGGCCTCCAGTGTTGGCATGCGGTTCCCTCGGATGAACGAGTCGGAACGAGCCACAAACGTGTCGTGAACCCACTCCAGCGTCAGCTCGACTTCTCCATTGCCGTGCGTCGTCGGCACCTTCTCGTCACGCAGCGAGAACCATCGGCGATCGGCGCGGTTCAACCCCACGTCGCTCATGCTCACGACCACTTGACCCAACGACGAGTTCATCGGGAAGGACCTGTCTTTCACCACGACGACCACTTTGGCCTCGCTGGACGTGACGGGGAACGAGAACGTCTGGTTCCACTCGGGGTCCATCGTGTGTTTATGACTGCCCACCGTCTCCTTCTTCTGCCCTGCGCACTGCACCACCGCGAACGGGTTGTTGTATGGCTGCCCAGTGAGTCGCGCGCGGTTCACCGTCACGATCAGCTTGTTCGGAAACGTCGCGCGGATGGCGTGCAAGGATTCTTCAATCCCGCTGGCGATGGACTGCAAGAAGACGAACGCCGACGTCTGTACCGAATGCACCGTCCACTCGCGGTTGTCCGCCTCGCCCGAGGTGCGTCCCACGGACAGCGACGTGCACCCAAGCCGCGCCTTGGACGACCCAATGACCGTGAACATGGGCTCGGTGGAGGCCTCGAAGTTGACCGCCTTGTCTCTCAGCAGCTCTCGCAGCGCGTTTGAATCCCCCGACGAGACCTGATGCGCCGACTCAATGAACGCGATGCCTCCGATGCGCTTCTCCTCGTGTCCGCTCAAGGAGGACAAAAACGACTTCAACAAGACGCCGGCATTGTCGTGCACGATGAAGCTGATCTCCTGCGCCGCGTTGGGCACGATGTAGTTCTTCCACACGTACGCGACGTGGGCCTCGGGCGTGGACGAGTGCAGGATCTTGGCGCGGTGGCCGTTGACCATGCAGAAGTTGGTGCTGGGGTTGAGCAGCACAACGCCGTAGCCGCCCTGGATGGCCGTCTTCAAGTACGGGATCATGGAGCCCTGGAAGCCCGTCTTGGGGTGGATCGTGCGGCTCCACATGCCCGGCTGCATGCCTGACAAATATCACAAGTCCAATAAAAATAAATAAATAAAAATAAAAAAATAAACGATCCAAGACGGCGGACCTTCGCCCGGCTGCATGAAGACGCAGAGCTTGGGGCAGGCCGCGTAGTTGTGCGACACGAAGACGCTGCAGCGCGCCTCAGCCTTGGAGTTGGGGATGAAGATCTCGCGTAGATTGAGCTCGCTCTTGAGCTTGGCGTGGATCTGCGCCACCAGCGTCTGCATGAGCTCCTCCACGTCCTCCTCGCTCTTGAGACTGAAGTTCTTGCCGCCTGCAAGTCCCACAACACGTCAGACATACATATACTGTACACCTATGCACATAGAGGACAAGCAGGACGCACCGCGGGAGCTCAGGCGCCGCATGACCGACGGTCGCTTCCTCCCAGGGGGCAAGAAAAAGGAAACTGCTGTCACCGTCGCGTTGTGGAAGCTCCGACTAAGTACGATAAAGATGTGGCAATGGCGGCGCTCGCCCGTGACGCGCGTGGCCTTCCGCGGGCTGCGCGTGCACGTCAAGAGGGACGACGTGTTTCATCTGGCCGGTAATAAGGTGTGTGCGAAGTAGAAGCGTCGCGCGCTGCGTGGGGGACTCGGGGAGACACTTTTGACGCTTTTTGGCGCTTTGACTGCAGATGCGAAAGATGTTTTACTTCGTCAAGCAGCGCGACGAGTTCTTCGCCAATGCGCACTTGCTGAGCTTCGGTGGGTCTCAGAGCAATGCGATGCTGGCGCTGGCGCAGCTGGCCAACGCGCGACGCGTGCCCTTCACTTACTTTAGCCGGGAGCTGCGGCTGCAGGAGGCGGTGGAAGGCAACTTGGCGCTGGCCAGAGAGCTGGGCATGCAGCATGTTCAACTGCCTCCGGACGCGTATCATGAGTTGGTGGCGACGCGGGACTTTGACGAGTTTCTTAGCGGTGAGCTGCGTCCTGAGCCGGGCACGCGGAGCCTGTACGTGCCGCAGGGCGCGGCGTTCCCGGAAGCTCAAGACGGCGTCAAGCTGCTGGCCGACGAGATCAACGAGTATATTCACACTGAGTGGCCGGAGAGACGCTTCTCGGTGGTGCTGCCCAGTGGCACGGGTACCACGGCGCTGTACTTGGCGCAGCACTTGGCTCCGGACGTCAAGCTGTACACAGTGCCGTGTGTGGGCGACGCGGCGTACTTGGCGCAGCAGCTGCGACAGCTCATTGACGAGGACCCGACGCTGCAGTCGGAGCGCGCGTTGATGCCGCGGGTGCTGGTGCCCAAGAGGAAAAGTTGCTTCGGGCGGCTTTGGTGGCCGCTGTACGCCATGTACCACGAGATGCTGCGAGAGACCGAGATCGACTTCGACCTCGTCTACGCCGCATTCACTTGGCACACGCTGTTCGCGGACGAAGCCGTGCTGGATGAGGTGCTGGATCGCAACACAACGGGTACAGGTGCAGCGGATGTCTTGCCGTCGGCTCGGGGGTCTGACTCTGGCGAGCGGGAGCTGCTCTACGTTCACACAGGAGGCACATCAGGCAATGCGACCATGCTGGCGAGGTATGCGCGCAAGAATAGAGAGCTCTGAAGGACGCGGCGAGCTGGAGGATCTTTTGAAACGGCACAAGGCGTCGGGTGGCGGGCAGTCAAAGGGGAGCAAGAGCAAGCGGAAGTAGCGACACTTGCACTGGATCATGTCGTTCCGAGAGCTGCGCAACCTGACGGAGATGATGCGGGCGCTGGGCTACCCGCGCCCGATCTCGATGGAGAACTTCCGCACGCCGAACTTCGAGTTGGTGTCGGATCTGCTCTACTGGATGGTGAAGAAGTACGACCCGAGCTCGAGCATCACGGAGGAGATCGACACGGAGGACGATCGCGTCGAGTTCCTCACGCAAGTGGCGACGGAGGTGCTGGCCAAGGCGCGCATCCGCCTCAACCCGAAGCGGCTGTACGCAGCGGACGGCTTTGCAGTCAAAGAGCTCATCAAGCTGGCTCGCGTGCTGTACGAGGCCTCGCGGATCGATCTGGCCACGCAGCAGGAGCCGGACGACGACGACGACGACGTGTCGGTCAAGTCGCTGCTCGGGTCGCGCGTCAAGGACCCGAAGGCCACGCGACAGCTCGCGTCGGACATCACGCAGTCCGGCGCCAAGCTGTACGACCTCCTGGAGACGGAGCTGGACGTCCGCGACGCGCGACAACAAGCCATCCGCTTCCTGGATGCGCTCTCGACCAACAACGAGAACTCGAGCGAGCAAAAGTTCCTCGAGCGCAGCATCCAGGACATCCTGGTGAGTCTGCAGGAGAACGTCGAGCTGACGGAGCGCCAGGTGGTAGAGCTGGATGCCGAGGAGAAGGCGCTGGCAGCGAAGATCAAGAAGGCGCAAGCGGATCTCGAACGCAGCGAGAAGCGACTCAAGAGCCTGCAACACGTGCGACCGGCGTTTATGGACGAGTACGAGAAGCTCGAGAAGGAGCTGGAGCGCCAGTACGCCATCTACTGCGAGAGGTTCCGCAACCTCGACTACCTGCAGCGTGAGCTGGATCTGCACAATAGCCGCGAGATGAAGAAGCTCGCCGAGAACGACCGGTCCCTCAAGAAGATGCAGAAGAAGTTCCGCGACGATGAGCTGGCCATTCTGCGAGGAGAGCAAGAAGATCAGATTGAAAACTCCATGCTGGAGGCGATGGAGGCCAACAACAACAACAGACATAGCGGCGGCGGCAAGGCTCGACAAGCGAGCGTCTCGGGAAGCAACCAGAAGCGTCGGGCGTCGGTGAGCAAGAAGAAAGCCGGCTCGGAGGAGGACAGCAGCTCCGACATTAGCGGCAGTGGCAGTGGAAGCAGCGGCGAGGACGAGGACTCGAGTGACGAGAGCGCTGCTGACGGCGTCGCTCCGAGTGGTGGGGGCAAAAGCGCTGCTGTTGCTGTTGCGGCAGATGCAGATGGTTCGGACTCGGACCAAGTTTCACTTGCAGACTCGGGCGAGCTCATTGACAACGACGATGACTCCGGGTCCGAAGCAGGCTCTGGCTCGGGCTCTGGCTCCGGATCGGGGGCCTCGGGCTCGGAGACAAACTCGGATTCGGACCAAGACTTCTGAGCACGTGGCGGACGGCTATCCCCACACTGCTGCACAGTGCTCGAGTTGTTCAGGCTCCAACCGAGGAGGACAATAAGAGCGCAGTCAGCTTCTGTGTATCTATCTACATTGCGCCTCAGCTGTGTTCTTCAGCCACGTTACAGTATCGTTGAGGTAGCCTCGTTGTCCGCTTGCTGGTCGTTTCCTACATCGACACTCGTCCCAGCGTCTCTTTGATCTGTTGCAGGAGTTTTGGCAGGCAGGAATGAGGACATCTCGCCACTCTGCGGCTCATTTGCTGTGTCCTTGGCTTGAGTAGAGACCGCAGCGTCGTTAGTTAATGTCGATGGCGTTGTTGTTGATAGTGACGGTGCTGAAGTTGACTGCAAGTAATGCCTCAAGGAAGCCGGGAATCGATCGCCCAGTAGTGCTCCCATCGCGAGCATGAGCTCCTGGTGGTCTTGCCGCCGCTGGAGCTCATTCTGATGGTAGCGTTTGTCACGCTTACGTCGCTCCTGTTCTCGCCGTGCTTGCTCTGACTCGAGTCGTTGGGCGTTTTCAAATTGCTGTGCCGTCATAAACTGCAGTAACGACTCCATTACTCCAAGCGTCTGCGCGTCTTGAATGGACGGTGAATGAGCCAGTGCACCGCTCGCGTTTAGAGCTGACGCTGTCAAAGATGGGGAGCGCGGTTGTTGCTGACTGGGTGAAGCCACCTCTTGCTGGCTGGGATCTGCGGCCGCTGCAGGCGACACACTTGCAGCCGTCGATGCATCTGCTTCTGCCTCCGTCGCAGCTCCACTTGCATCACCAGCCAGCTCATGTTCCCGCTGGTCCTGGTGGATCGAGATCAGCGTCTGCTCCATCTTCCTCTTTTTCCTCTCTAGCCGTACACGAGCGTTCTCACTCAGCACCGTTTCCTCCGCCGAGCGGCGCTTCCTGTCCACACTCCGCCTCAACATCTCAATGATCCCGGACGTTGTCACCCTCGCACCTGCACAGCTCTGCGCCAGTAAAGGATCTACCGTCGTCTCCTTCTGTTTCTCGACAACTTCCGGCCCTTGCCCCTCCACTGTCCTATGATATTCGTCCTCCATCCGCCTCAGCCTCGACGCCAGCTCCGTCGTCTGTTGCCCTTGTTGCTCCTCATGTGTCTCATTACCGGCGCCCGCCGCCCTATCGGAGCGCTGCGTAATGAGCCCTCGTAGCTCTTTTGCCTCCAGCAAATAGTCGGGCAGCGCTTTGCCGCGCGCGCAGTACATCTTCTTGAACTTGCGCTTGAGACTCTCCACCTCCCTGTACGGCACGCCCTCGGGCCGCAAGTAGTTGAACTGGTAGGCCACGCGTAGCCAGTCGTCGCCCGCTACAGGCAGGACGGCGCGTACCTTGGCGTTCAGTCGCCGCATCTCCTCCGCCGAGTAGTTGACCGTCCCGAACTTACTGCTCGTGCTCATGCTTCAAGCGGACCCAAATAATGGGTCCTATAAAATTCAGGACTCATTTCTCACTACCGTACCGTATTCCTTATGTGCTTAGCGACGTTCAGTCAACACGTATTAGCCAATCATAGACGATAATTTTTGATACAGTGTAGTTTGTGTCCTTGACGACAGCATACAAATAGCAAGTCAAAATTCAAGTAAGTATCCCACGTTACTTTTATGCATGACTTTCACATCGAGAATATGACTGTCGTTAAGCACATAAGGAAAACCGTATTATTCCGGGTATTCCGGTATTCCGGAATACCGTATTCCTTATGTGCTTAACGACAATCATATTCCGGAATAATACGGTATTCCTTATGTGCTTAACGACAGTCATATTCTCGATGTGAAAGTCATGCATAAAAAAAGTAAAGTGGGATACTTACTTGAATTTTGACTTGCTATTTGTATGCTGTCGTCAAGCACAAACTACACTGTATCAAAAATTATCGTCTATGATTGGCTAATACGTGTTGTCAGTAATGACTGAACGTCGCTAAGCACATAAGGAATACGTTACCAAATACTGAAGTATCAACTAGTAAAGAGCATCCATCAGGCGGCCAAGGCGCGGAGGTTGCTGGGGGACAACTCGGAAAGATTGTATTGGAAAAAATTGTACACTTTCCGCGACGCCCCCAAACGCTTGAATTGAACCTAATCACATTTCGCAAGTCGCTAGCTTCAACTGCAGCTTTGCTCATCATCTCCATTGCCGGAAGTGAGCGTCTATTGGCTCCTGAACGGGTTTCTGTCAAGTACGCCGCCGCCGCGCGCTGAGGAAGCAGCAGCAGAAGATCGACGCAGCGAAGAGCGCAGCACTCGTATGCTGCGTTGGTAGTGAACGCTTTCCTCATGGTATTGTGCACTGCCTACTGTCTATCTACCTGTACAGGCGCAATACCCAGACTCGCTGAGGGATCGCCGCGCTTGGGCTTGCTTCTTGTGCTGCTGATTGACATGGAGCTCCCTCACCGAACGCGACCCGAGCACCGCCAGCTGGGAGAGTTACAGTGCCAGTATCCTGGTGCCTGCGAAAACGAGCGCGCTATCAAGCGCAACGGGGAGCGTCGTTGGCTCTGCGAGATCCACCGCGATCGCCAGAACCGCTCGCAGCGAGATCGACACCGACGTGTCGTGGAGGCGAAGAAGCGAAAGGCTGGTGCAATCGCTTGTACCACCGAGCCTCGGACAGCGGCGTCACCTCACGAAAACCGTCGCAAGGGCAACGCAGGCGAAACCGCGAGTCGGAGCTTGCATGGTGGTGCAGAAGCATTGCTGCAGAGCCCTGTCCCAGTTCGCCAAGCACGAAGCTCGAGCGAGAGACGGCCGAAGACTCGCAGGACAGCCAAGGCGGATCTTCCGCGCGCGTCCCGCATGGCGTCCCAGGTTGCGAAAGCAGCAAAGTCGCAGCTCGCGGAAGTCGCTCCGGCTCGCGAATGCCGGTTTGATACGTACTCACACTGCGCTGAAGGCTCCAACAGCAGGACATCTGCGGCGAGCGAAAACGGAGACGCTTCCCGAGCTGTAGCAGCCACAGACAACTCAACGGGACCCGCTGCATGCACCGCTGACGGAGAGCGCCGGACCCATGCAGACCCTACATGCTCAGCAAGCCGCGCCGCCCATGCTATCGTTGTGGTTGTCCAGGCGCTTCCAGTATCCTGTGCTGTCGACGATGGACTTCCGCCAGCGTCCTCGGAGGCTGGAAACGCGGTATTTTCTGCCGTGTTTCAAGCCATTACCAAGGTACTCGCAGTGCAACCCAGTGCGCAGCACCGAAGCCAAGCGTAGAAGCCTAGGCCAGAGCAGTCAAAACAGCTCGGGCACCACAGCATGAATTTGAGTTGTAAAGAATTCCAACGCAGCTCAGAAAGCCTAATGAACCTTGGTTGCTTGAAGCGTTACGCGTTACGCTAGATCCGATAGAGATACTTCTTGGATTGAGCCCGTTGCTACCTGCTTCGCCGAGGACATGGTCGTCAGCGTGTTGTGTTGTGCGCAGACGTAGGCGCGCGTGTACAATGCGGTTGTATGACCTTCCCGGCGGAAGCTCCTACATCGGGTGTTAGGAGTGCCCTCTTCAAAATTCGTTTACGCGAGCTTCGGTTGCCCAAGCCGTGTGCGCAAGCGGCTCGCAACGACTGCGCGCGCGGAAGAGTCGACGTCGGAGGGTAACTTCTCCGGCCGAAGGCGCTCGCGGCGGACGCCCGGAACCCCTTTTGATAGGGCATCTTCATCAGCGGCCAATTGGGCATGTTCCAGGAGGTAGCGCCGTTCCACTTACCGAGGGGACAGTGCCTCATTGTGCGCCAGCGCGACGGCTTGCATGGCTCGCACGGTCGATACAGTAGCTGCAATTGTTCTAGCGACAGCTTCCTCCACGCGCTCGCTCTCGCGCGCAAACGCTGCGGTCTTGGCAGGTGTAGTTGTAAGCTTATCAATGGAAAGACGACGAGTGATGACAATTGAATTCCTATGTGTTATGCGAGATAGCGCTACGTACTCAAACGCTACGTTCGGAATTGAGTTCGAGTGGAAAACGACGTATTTACATGTGAGTCCTTGCACCTTGTGCACTGTCATTGCGTACGCCAGTGGGGTTCCCCTTCGAACGACGCGTAGATCGCTAGAATTCTTCCCCCAGGATATTTATTTCGGGGCGATAGGAACAATGTTAGGAACACTATCGAGTAGTGACGGCCCCAGATAGGTATCTGTGATCTGAATAAGCACAACAGGCAGTTCGCGGTCAGGTAAGAACATGAAATCGTAGACAGTCCCATTTGTACCATTGCAGAGGCCAGCTCTTTGAGCCATGTTGTATGTCAGCGTCATGGGGGTACCTACGCACAATTTCAACCTACTCGAGACTACTCTATCACGGTCTGAGTTCGGGTTCTTTGCGTCTTTTAAGTGAGCGTCAACAGTCCCGGCAGGTATGTATCGCTTTGTCGCCAAACGCTTTTGCTGCACAAAGTGCTGCGACGTAATGTGCACAGTCGCTGCATTGGCTGCATTGATCCTCTCGTCGTTAGCTGCATCTACATCTACATTTCTGTGCGCAATGTGCTTTGCGGTTGCCATATACGACGGTTGCTGATCGGGCTGGACGCAGCGCGAGTTGAAAAGCGCAATATCTTCAGCGGTGGGTGCTTTCATTCTCAGCCGGCGCAATGCTGCAAACCATTCAGGATCTCTCTTCCCTCTATTTTGGCTAGTAAGCATGCGTAAATGTTCGATGCTCTCCCATAACTCTCGGCCTCGACGCTGCACAGGGTTGCAAATTTTAGTCAGCGGCGTGGCCAGTGCACTCGGAACAACAGGGTCTAATTGAGGGGCGTCCCCGGTAAAGTAAACGTCTCGCCCTCCAAATGGCTCGTCGGAATGCTCGGGCCAAATTTCGCGCATGCGATTATCGATCCAGTAAAGCATACCCCCACAAGAGATAACGCTGAACTCGTCTATTATCACGAGATGCACGTCCTTAAACTGTTGCTGCATACTTCTTAGTTTTGCAGGACCTGTTTTAGTTGAAGCTAGCGACTTATACGGGACCGAGAATGCCGAGCGAGAGAACGAAGCGAAAGACAGAGCTGAGCATATAGTCATCCCCTTAATGTTGAACGTAGCGGTGCCTTGATGCGCTAATAGTAATACACGTCTGTGTTTTATCACCAACTTTTTCCTGACCCGCCCTCTCCATTCACTATCACCCGAAGAGGTTTGCATCGCGCCTGTTCTAGAGAGCACTTAAGCCGATTTCGCGATTGCTTCATCGCAAGCGAGAACGGAATCCACTGTGAATCAGCCATCGCCTCTTGCGCGCCGCCGAGGTCATCATTACCGTCGATAGGATACCGATACTTAGAGCTGGCGATTGCATTGTCTGAAAACACCCCGCCAAACTTCCGGGAATCCCTCTTCTCTTTCAACCACGGCTTAAGGCACATGTTAAGGAAATCGGCTGCTTTAGTACCTACCTCGTGCGAGTAGGAGTGCTTAGAATGCCACTCTGTTTCGTCATTTTGCTGCGTGGTGCCGCGTTGGTTAGCGGAAGGCTCATTCTCAGCGTCGCCATTGTTAGCGCTACTAGCGAATACGTATTGCGAAGGCGGCAATGTAGACAGGACGCAAGTTTCGGGAGCTTTCCTCAGTAGATCTAACTTTTGCTGACGGGCAATCTTCGCGTTCGTCTCTTCTTTTAACTCGCTGTCAAGAAGCGTTTCTTGCTCGCTAAGGAACCTTTCGATGCAGTCCTCATCTGTATCGGGTAGGGCGTCCAGAGATTGCCACGGAATGTAGAGGAAAACGCCCGAAAAGCAGAAATCTGCATCCGATGGATCAAGCTTCATCCAGGGCGACTTCTGAACTACCACAGCTTTAGTTCTACGTTTAATGTGTCCTTCACCGTCCAATCGCTTCCAGAATTCCCCCGAATCTGCCTTTTCACTAACAGAATCTGCTAACACATAGTTCTCAGCAAACGTTGCCAGGGACATCGAATCAAAGAACGGAGTAGCAGGTCGGCTCATGTAACCTCTCTCAATACGCTCTAATCGAATGCTTTCGGTACTACTTGCTGTAGCCAACTCTGCGAGCTCCTGCAAGCCGCGAGGATCAACGCGGTAAAATCGCTTATCGTGACGCAGCACCTTAATCTTTTGCACCGTTCGAGACTTGCTGTGTATAGGTAAACTTCGCAGCAATATGTAGATAGCTTCTGGGGCGCCAACTTCTCGGACCGACAGCGTTGCGTTGGCTACTCGCTTCAATATAGAGTGATACGGAAGGTCGGGGTTACAACGTTTGACGGCTTTTGATATAACCCGTCTGAAACGCAGTGTGTCTGGCTCAGCTTTGCTGACGTATGCTCCAGCGTACTCAGCGGCTCCGAATGAGTTTCCAATAAGCTGGAGATCCATGTTGGCACGCCAGTTCGATAAAAGACGAGGCGAGTAATTGTTATGGAGGACACGTGCCGTTCGAGATGCACCTTCAGGATCGGCGTGCCATCCGGCGAAGCGCTCGTTTCGATGTTTGTGCAAGGTTGTAGTTCTTTAGGATAGCCAAATCGACATTCGGAACTTTTCTTGCGGCACGACGAGTCAGCGTTGCAGACATGGTGTTGCACCCTTTGCACTACTCGCGATAAGTCACACTGTCAATCTTCGCTATTGACCGGTGGCGGGCGCATCGCTAAGACATCGATCTTTCCTTCTCGATGGACAGAGCACGTTTCGCACGAACACACTTCTAGTTCACTTAGCTTTTCGAAAGAACAGATATCCTTTTATCTACAAAAGCAGCAAGCTCCTTACGCCCGTCTTCCGATTCTGACAGTTTGAGCACATCAGGTGCATCTTTGATCCACAGCAAGCAATGGATATGGGGCGACCCGCGCTGTTGAAATTCCACGCGCCAAAAGTGATCGGTAATCTCACCGAGAGGCTTAGCCTTACCGCACAGGATTCGATCAAAAAAGGCCTGAAATCGTCTATTGAAGTGTCTAGCGCTGATGTCGGGTTTTTTTAACGAGGTATCGTCTTCTCTCAACGAAAGAGAGCTTTTGGCATTCGTCTAGTGTTAGTGCCGGGTTGCATGCCCTCGCAAAGTCTGGCCAAATTGTGTCCGCGGCGCTTAGAGTAAGGAACAGGGTCGGCCATCTCGTAGGGAGCACTCGATTCCCCATCATAGTCATGAGATCATCCCTCGCGTTCGACCAGTACAGACCGCTTCCTCGCACGACGCGGAAAAAGGCTTCAGCGAATCTAAAATCTGCATCGCAGTCCGTATTTCAAGTTTCTCTGAACTGACTGCGTCATCTCCGAGCGTTCCATTATCTTCCGCCTCAGACCGAGCTGCCTGAATTGTTTCCTCTCGGCTATCTGTCACCGAAACGCGCCGCACAAGACCGTCAATTTGGCGCCGCTGTATAAGGTTAATGCAGAAGAATTTAAAGTTTCCGTGAATAACAAAACGCCGGTCATGCCACTTCATTAAATGCGCACAGTATTCGGTTAGCGTATACTCATGATCTCTTGTCTCGCTTGCGTTCATAGGATGGTACCCACCGCGACCGTCGGGAAATAGCGTCGGGAAGCAGTTTTGCATCAGCTGCTTCGTATTGTATTCGTCAATGGGGTTCTCACAGCGTTTCAGCTCTCCAACGGGATACGCAGTATTAGTTGTATCCATTCCAACAGTTCTCATTCCTTTCTCGAGCTCACTTTGTTTACCTTTCTGGTTCCCTTCTAGCTCAAACGATTCATTTAAGTGCTCCATGAAATCAAGATCTACACATGTCGTCTTGGTGGCTTCGACGCTCGAAGAAGCACACGCATGCGAACACTCAGAACTATCTACATCATGCCATGCCATATCTGCTCGATTTAAGTTGGATGTTGTTACGGAATGCATGTTGTCATTGCTTGTAGCGCAAGTGGAGCGTACACAGTTTGCGGGTGAAGCGTTTTCATCACACGCGGTCTCCCCACTGCTGGATCGCGCCGGTGAGCTTTCTCCTTGTTGAGTGTTTTGAGTCGGAGGAGGGCTTGCCGTCGCCGGGGTCGCACTAGCAGCAATGCCACCTGCCAGGCCCCCACCACCATTGTATTCGGTTTCATTCACCGGTCTTACTTGCCCCTGGAGCTCTCGGGCTTCCTCTGCGGTGACTTGAATACTCGGCACATCGTGGTCGGCGTCGATTTGCTCGAAAGAGAGAATGTTGGCTTCCGAAGTGGTGATGTGCTCATACACAGGGTTGTTGGCAATCAGCCAGTTCAGTGCTTGCCGAACCAAGTCTGGACGGACGCGATAATACTTCGTGGTTTTATCAGTACTGGTCGCCAAAAAGACAACACCGCAAGATCGCAGCGGCCGCGGTAGCTCTTGCACGATCGTGTCCGGCTCATTCCAGTAATTGATCGCATTTCCCCTCGTAAATTCTTGACCATCCCGGTAAAGGTTCACACACGTGGTGAACGACACGCCCAGCCCGATTAATCGCGTCTCCATACGATTTAGACGGGCAAGCACTTCGGGCACGCATCCAATACGAAAGCCGCTACAGCGAGAAAACTTTGGCGTCTGCCGCGCACGTAGCGCTACGTAGCACCTACGACAGAGCCATATAAAGGTCTTTCCACCCGCACTTTCAACCGCGAGACCTGCGTCGATGACTTCCACGATTCCTGCCTCATTTCGAAGAGGCGAAAAAAATCTGCACTGGGGTCGTACAGTCTGCGAACTGCCAACACAGCATTTGCAAGTTCTCCGCAACTACCGCACACTCTTAAAAGCGGCGCGTCAATATCAGCAAAAATGTCTACAGCCGAATTCAGAACGATCCAGGTTAATAGATGTGAAAGTCTGTGTGACCGAGGACGACAAATTACTACCTTTCGCGTCCGCCTCAAGATTTTTGCTGTCGGCCTCGCCTTGGCCGGAGCTTGTCTTCCTCCGTTTTGTTACTCGCGGAAGCTGCTGTACGGCAGCGTTCCGCTTCATGGTTTCCTTTAACCGAGTTGTTCGAGCATCCTCGCACGCTGATTCAAGTTTGTCGAGAGTGCTTTGCGAAGCCTTATCCGTCTCTGACTTACCACCTGCGCTACTTGCAGCCGCCGCCACCTTCACCGCTCGTCTCGTAGCCTTCCCGCGCCGTTTTGCCTACGCGGGCTTTTCATGGGTCGTAGATGAAAACAATGGCGAAGTGATCTCGGTCACCATTGGATGCTATTTGCAGTTCGAACTCTAGCTCGCATTCACGCAAGCTGCCAGTTGAAGATCGTCGCGGCTCCCCGTTAAAAAAGAAGTAACTCATCAACGCACGACATTGAATTCAACACTTCGGCTGCGCGAGCTGTGACGGGAGACGAAGCCACCAGAAAAAAACGAAACGTGTACCGGCAGCATTGTAGTCCAAACAGCACTTCAAGCTTGAATACAAACCGATATTTACTGGTTTCTGTTAGGCGCGTCGTCACTACTCTTCACATGAACTCCACCATATCGATTGCTCGGCGTTGCAAGCATTCTTTTAGCGACGACGCTCCGTCGGTGAAATCTGCCATGAAATATGCTTAATCTGAACACAAGCAATAACGTACAATATGCAATTTGGCTGCATTTCTCTTAAAAAGTGCCGGTGCAATCGACCGCTCCGCAAAAGCATGACCTCTCTCGCCATCTAGGCGAACGACCGTAGTTAAAAGTGATCTCGTCTCCTGCAGCAATGTCGGAGTCGGCGAATAACCCACAGCATGTCTCTCCTGCAACTTCCCAGCGTTCCACAATACAGTTCGGCCGGCAGGCATGATTCACGAAGCGAGCTATCCCACCGATGTACCGAGCGTCGATTACTTCACTGCTGTCCACTTGCATTCCGTAGGTTCTATCCGAGAAAAGCAGTTCCTGTTGTCGAACAAAAGCGCCGCACAAAGTTACTGAAACGCTTGAGAATTGAAGCCAGCGCAGATCCTCATACCCAGCGTTCCTGCTCCACGTTCGCCTCCCTGGTCAGAACCTCGCCGACGTACTGCGATACGAGCTCGCCTCGCGCGACATGGTGACCCGCAAAGAGGGATACCCCTTTTTGGGCCACAGCTCGTAGCCCCAATGAAACGTGAGCGCCCTCTTGCATCCGTTGATTCCCGCATCTCGTCCTAGTGAAACAGTGCCCCTGGACACACTCAGTTTGGCTCTACAACGCAGAAACATTCATAGTTAGTAATTCTGCGTACAAACCATAAACAAACGTTTCTTGAACTTTACTAACCGCGCGGTTTTCACAGTTTACCCCGCAGATAACACGTTCCCAAGCACGCGGCTCGCACGTGCAGTACGGAATATCATCCTGTCAGCGACAGCAGAGAAACAACGACGGATACCGCATTCAGAGCCTCGATCGGTTTGCAATAACACGATCACTCTTTCACTTACTTCGTTCAGTTGGCGTCGAGGCCGACCCACGTACAGGTTCTGGTCCACATCATCATACTCCGCGAAGGCCTGTAGTACGGAGCGATCATCCCGAACCTGCAAGTAAACAATTTTAGTTCTCAGCGCCCGGAAAACAAATGCGAGTCCAAGCACTCACTGTGTCTCGCTGATCGTGCCGAGGTTGCCAATGGATGTCGCCTTCTTGCACAGCTAGAAATGTCTCGATCGACAGCTGCCTCCTCGTGTCCTGCGGCATTAGCGCAGCATTCCTCTTGATTTAGACACTTGATAGATGCCAGTGCACCCAGCTTGGCAGACTACCAGGTTGCGAAAGACCTACAGTATCCTTCGACACGCGATCGCCACCGCAGCTGCACAGGTTACCCAAAAGTATCCTGGCGATCGTACAGAGTATCATTTGCGGTAGCCGCGCTGCGACGTTTTGTTCTTTTGTAGCTAAGTGGGTAGCAGCACTTCAACGATATCGGTTTAGCACATCACCGCCACAATACCAACGAACCATAAGATCGCGATTTCTAGTTAACTCTTCTCGAGCACCCAATACCAAGTTCGCAACTTCAACGCTGCGAACTCTTCTCGACCCAAAAGCAACTTCAACGCAGTGACGCGCACACGCCGCGCTCGCACACATCGCTGCTTCTTGCAAACCGAAACGTTACGACGGCGAGTGCGTAGCAACAGAGCGGATCTCGATCATTACTTCGGTTAGCACGCGGCTGTTCTCAAGCTAGTTATCGGTTCCGCAGTGCCTTCTTCTATGATGCTGTAGTAAGTGCCACGTCCGGAGCACCGGGAGAGCAATTGCCCAGCTCAACTAAGCCGCCCGTTCACAGCTAACCGTGGTCATGATTCCTAGAGTGACGCGCTACGTGAAGGCGCGCTTCGCCGCAGCCAAACGATAGTCGCTCATCCTGCTCACGCCGCCTGCAGCTCTTCGCCACTACCAGCCACAACAGTCCCAGCTTCAACATGGTCGCTGTTCTCGATGCCGGGATGCCTCTCTCCGCTCGCGACAGTCTCAACTTCAACAGGCCCGGCCATTAGGACGGCAGCATCCCGCGACAAAAGCTTCCAGCGAAGATAGCCACGAGCATCTACTATACTTCGCAGAATCAGCAAAACCGCCATAGCACAGTCCAAAGCTAATGCAGCCAAAGAGCGAACTTCATTGAGATTAACTTTCTTCTTCCTCACATGCATCCTACCAAGTCTTACTCACCAAATCTTGCTAGCTACGCACGAGTACAACGCGCACACGGACACCTTCGCAACCCTCGCCGCGCGCGCTGCATCATACACATGCGCTCTTCAAATTGCTGCAGCTGCACGACTAGGCGTGCGCTGGAACGCTGCTGCGCGTGCGGACCGAGCCGCCAGATTCCGCCGCAGGAACCGCTTCGTTACTGAAGCCGGCAACGTCGACGTCAATGGCGTCCTCGCCGTCGATATGCATGCTTACCTCTCGCGGCTTGTTCTTGCCTTTTTTCTTCGCAGGGCTCTCGCGGGGCGACTTGCGCTTGTTCGGTGGGGGCAGCAACTCGCTGATCTTGTCCGTCGCGTCGCGGTCGTACTGCACACGGCCACTGGGGATATCAGCGTAGAAGACGTCGCCATCAACCTGGCGGAACTCATACAGACCGCCGGGACGAAACAACATGTTAGCCTTGCTCGCATACCCCTTCTTGCCCTTCGCGTCCCACACAGTGATCTGGGCAATGTAGGGCTTGCGCTTGCCGGACGTGAGCTCCACCAGGCCCTCGTACGTCGCCTCGAACAGGCCCCGCTGACTGGCGTCAATGAGCGTGACGCGTGTGCCGTTGTTCCCGCTGAGGCGCTCGGACGTGAGGCAGCACATTTTGATGGTGATGTTGACGTCGGACGCCGGCTGCGCCGCCGTGATGAACTCGCGGAGGTCGTTGACCTTGGAGAAGAAGTTCACGATCTCCTCCTCCTTCTGTTTTAGCACCTGCGCGCGGATCGCGTGGAGTAGATCCATTGCTGTCGCCGCCGTTGGGTAGGTGCCGAGAGGCCGGGGCGTTCAACTTAAGCCCAAGCAAGGAAAACGCGAAGTGAGCTCACCGGCCGCGCCGCACAAGTGGCCGCCATCGAGACCAGCGCACGGCCAAAGCACGCGCCGCCGCAAAAGCCGCCAGAACGAGCTCGAGCCCGCATCGGGCGCTGCTCTTCTCACCGCGCGCCGAACTGTTCTCCATCGCGCCCCTCCAGCGCTGACAGGTACACCGACCTTTTATGCATCAGTTTATACAGTGAATTTGCCCTGATTTGCCGCTTGCCCACGGTAATCGGACTGGCGCCTGTCTTTATTGAGGGAAAATTCTGACGCGAGCGGCTAAATCGTCGCCATAATTCTCCTACTTAAATGTAGTATTTTACGCAATCCGCTGGTGCCTGATACTGAAGCGACCCCTCGGGGTCCTATAAAAAACGCCCTCGTTTAATGAACATATGGTCAGTCGTGATGGGTGATTACCGCGCATTGCTAATTGAAGCGTGGGACATCGGCCTGTTGATGTTCTTAAAGTGCAGGTAAATCTCGTCAAAAAGTCCGAGCTGTGCTAGATCATCCACCCTAACCCATTTCAAGAACTTATAAATGGGGTCTGTAAAAAGGGTAAATGAAGTGGTAAATCAGACGTAAAAACTTTGTTGTGAGTTTCATTATAGGGAGGCTTTGCCCCAATAATCGAAATGGAGGTCCCCGCGGCCTCGTTCTTCGACGCATGGCTGCTGCAGAAGCTGCGGCTGGAATGGAGCTCGCGTGAGTTCGGCGGACTGTTGACGCCCGCCAAGCTGGCGGAGGCGCGCGCCAGCTTCCCGCACCTGGACACGCCCATCAAGGTGCGTCTCCTACTGGCTCTGCTGAGTGTGCGGCGCGACGAGAAGGAGGCCGCAGCCAGCCACAAAGAGGCAGACTTGCTGCTACGACTGGCGGAACAGGACGCCGAGGAGTGGGTCAAGGTCAGCGCCGGCCTCGTGCAGCAGTTCCTGAAGCTCAAAGGCGACGAAGACTCGTATCTGCACGCGCAGCTGGAGGCCACGGCCGAGAAAGTGGTGCAGAAGGTGGCCGCCCCGCCCAATAAGCGGCGAGGCGGCAGTTCGTCCCACGTGGCGCTGGACGACGTATTCTCACTCGAGAATGGGCTGCTGAACGTGGCGCTGCGGCCGCAGGTAGCGCCGACGAACGCCACGCACTTCACGGTGAGCGGGGAGGACGACGACGCTAATGGCAGGGAGGACGAGCTGGGCGCGTCGTCCGTCAAGAAGCCGCTGTACCGGCCGCAGATGGCCAGACCTTCTGCTGCGTTGGCCACGTCAACGGCTGCGACGGCGCCGGCCTCAACGCGCTTGACGCAAACCGCGCTCAAGCCTCCTGTGGGGAAGAAGAAGAACCTGACGGAGCTGTCGTCGGAGATCCGACGCAAGGCGGATGCGGGCAGGTTCAAGCGCCAGAGGAGCCGCATTTCCATGATTGACATTAACGAGGTCAAGCAGATCGAGTCGGAGAAGGCGCAGAAGGCCGAGGAACGAAAGAAGCAGAAGCTCGCGGCGAAGGAGAAGGAAAAGGAGAAAGCCAAGGAGAAAGAGAAGGAGAAGACGGGCGCAGCGGCGGCGGCTGCTTCGAGTGACAAGCCTGGAGCTGCTGACGACAGTGCGACCCCGCCTGCTGTCGATGAGGAGCACGCCGCCATCGCTGCCGACATCTTTGCGATGCACCAGCAGCTAGGGCCTGAGGAGCCAGTGCAGCAGTATTCGCATCAGCAATTGCAAGCTGTGGACGACACTGAGCAGACGGAGACTGCTGCAGCAACGGGCGCAGACGACTACGTTCCGGATGGGACGCAGGCGCTGCTGAACGCCGCGTTCCAATCCACACAGGACATCATGAAGGAGGTGGTGAGCCAGCAAATGCAGGGGCAGCAGCAAATGCAGCAGCCGTTGCAACCGCTGCAGCCGCCCTCGTACCAGGAATTGTATCGCCCCCAGCAGCAGCTGCAGATGCACCACCTCGCCCCTCCTCAGCAGCAGTACCACCAGGGCTTTGAGCCCGAGGATGCCTCGATGAACAATGGGAACACCAGCGGACTCCCGATGGGCTTCGGAGGCTACAGCTATGGCGCCACTGCGGCCTACTACGGCGACCAGTTTGGCAACTACGGAGCTCCGCAAGACCCCAACGCGTTCGGCTCGGCGGGTTACCCCAACTCGGCTATGGGGCAGCCAGACAACGGCCTTGTGAATGGAATTGGGCTGCCTCCTCTCGGCGCCCGGCCACTGGCCTTCGACCCCACGCCGCCACAACAGCAACAACAGCAGCAGCAGCAACAGCAAAACAACGGAGGCTACATGGGCGGCCAAGGAGAGTACTGGAGATAGGGCAGGTAGCGTCGACAAGGGCACGTGCATTTTGTTTCGAATGTTGACTACTGAAGCAAGCTTTTCACCTTGGCCCAGTGCCTTGCTAGCCTTCAAAACCGCAGGTAGTAGTGGAAGGCGTGGATGTACGGAAAGCCCCCCACACTTCGCACGCAGTCGCTCCGTTCGTAGCCGTCTGGAATGGAAAAGCTCGACACATTCTGCGGACCAACATGCACGTTCAGAAGGTCGAAGGTCAGCAGCATCGTCGGCTGCCCGTCAATGACGTTCTCCTCTGTCAGTCGAATAGGAACTGCACCAAAACGATACAACAAGGACTAATGAGTTGTCGGTCTTCACTCGTCAACCAAGAGCGCTTACCATTCGTAACAGCGTCACTGTAAACATGCACACGGACGTTTTCGTGCTCGTGCGTCCAGTGCTCGCACGCCTTGCCCCTCACACTCTCCATCGCCTTCAAAAAGCTGCCATTAGGTCAATGCTCAAGTCTTTCGTGTCAACAAGCAGCAAACACTACCACAAACTCCTGGGTGAACGGGATCTCCGGGGTCGGCATGGCGTCTCCCAGATGTGCGCGCTCACACTTGCGGAAGTCTCCGCTCTTGACCATGAACTCTTGTTTCTAGCCACATGACCTTCCTCAGTAACCCACTAGCACATCAACTTGAAGCATCCAATTAACGCCAACCTGGTCGTAGCGCCGCACGAAGGTCTTGCCTGCGTTGTAGCCCTCCAGCATCTCGGCCCTCGCGAGTTGCTGGTCGAAGTCGTACTGCACCTTCATGCGCCCCAGAGACGGCGGATAGTCCTGCCGAGGGTCCGTCAGATGCGACAGCACCTGCACCTCCGCTTGGAACTGGAGGGGCAACTGAGGCGGCGTTCGCGTGCCGGAGACGCCGTGGACCAGCACAAGCAGCAGCACAGCCAGCAGCAGCGGCATTTTGGATCGAAAAGCGAAATTGATTGGCGTCGTTTCGCGATCTTTTTGAAGTGCATACAAACGGGAAGTCTAAATGGATCGGTAGCGGTAGGAACTCAAGTAAAGCTACCGACTGCACTTCAACTTGCCTCACATAAGCCGCCTACGGCTTTTCTATTGAAACATGAAGGTCTGGATGATCTTCATGAGGCCAACAGGGTTGTCGATGTGCACCCAGTGGCCCGACTTCTCCAGCAAGTGGTGGTAGACCTGGTTCTCCTGCTGGGCGTCCAGGCGGTCAAGCAGCTCGGGAGTCCACATGTTATTCTTCGAGGCGTGCACAAAGTGGAGCTCCACGTCCTTGCCCTCCGTTGCGGGCGGGTTCTCCACCACTGGCCAGAGGTCGGTGGCCAGGAAGGAGCTGAAGAGCTGCTCGATGACGTCCACGTCCATCTTCCACTCGTAGAGCTCCGGGCTCTTGCTGGTCATGCGCAAGTTCGTCGTGAGCCACTGGGCCTCGCCCAATGCGATACCGTAGCCCTGCAGGTCCTTGACAAGCTGCGCCTTGGAGTGGATAGGCAATGGGATCTTCCTCACGACAGGCAGGATCGTCTCGATCGAGTTGGTCAGGTCGCGGCTCGCGTAGTCCGTCTCACCTATTTGAGAACGAGGAACGTCAAAACTCTTGCCAGACAAGGCCCCCGTTTGGTGGGCAAGTACCTGTTCCAGGGAGCGAGTCCAGCACCCACACTTGGCTGGGCGGGGTACGGTCCAGCTTCATGCACTGCTGCAGGTACGTCAGCGCCACCTTGCCGCCGAACGAGTGTCCCAGCACCGCCGTCGGCTCCACCTTCAAATGAGCGGCCAACTTGCTACACAATTTTCATTGTTCACGCAGAACAATCGCACGTAAATTAGCAACAAGGCCGGAATCAGCGCAAGTAGCTCGGATGAAGACGTACAAAACGTCTTCAGCACACGCCTCCAGGTTGTGCGGCTCCGAAAACGACGGCGAGTCTCCGTGGCCTGTACCATTCACACCACAACACCGCGTCAATTCCTCAACGTCGACAAGTCCAGCTTCCTGTCCATCCAACGCTTAACTCACCGCGAAGGTCCAGGCAGACGAAACGCCAGTCCGGGTTTGCCTTCGTCAGTCTGCAGCAAACATTGCAGACACCACCAAATCAGTACCAACCTCGCTCTTCCGTCGCCAGCTCCTCGTCCTTACTTCTGCGAGAACGTGCGCCAGTTGAGCTTGTTTCCTGTCGTCCCAGAAACACCAAGAACCGTCAGTGCTCCACTTCATCCAACTCCTCAACTCCATCCCGTACCGAGGATGCCGTGCATCACCAGCGCTGTCTTCGTCGGCTTCGAGCCGTGGCTGGTGTCCTCGAACACGCGGTACGACAGCGTGCTCTTCGCCCGTCGAGCCAGCGCCGAGCTACAGACCACAGCAACCAGTCAACGCCACAGCACGAACACCACATCATGCCGAGAGAGACGCAATTGCAACCTGCGAGAGGCAGCTCCGCATCGCGCCGCCGCGCCAAAGAGTCCGGTGGGAAGTCTCATTGGTGCTTGATGGATAATGACACCTCACCGCTGGACGTCTCATATGGTGCAGTCATTTCGATAGTGGCTACATGATTTTGATGATCGTAAGTTGAAGTGCACGAACTATTCCCTGATGCTCGTGGTGATGTCCTTGGGTCGCTTCCACCTCCAGGACGACCTTGGCCCCTTCGGATTCACGCTAAATGCGGTGACGGGCGTAGCATTCAGCGCGCTCACCTTGGCCGAGGCCTTCCGGATGGCAGCCGGCACTTTGACGCTGATTCGGATGACGTCCTTCTTACTCTTGCTGTTCTTGCTGCTATCGTTGTTGCCCGAGCGAATCGGGGATGGAACGACGCGCCCTTCAGTGACAGAGACGTTCGAGGTGTTCCTCTCCCGCGTTGTCCTCTTGCTGATGGCCTCGCTGGCGTCGCTTTTGGCCAGCTCGTGCAGACGCAGCATCTTGGGCACCAGCATGAGGCTAATGACCAGCAAAGTGGCGAACAACACGATGAAGGAGAAGAAGAGAAAGAATACAGAGGCTGGGAGCGTCACCAAGTAGCCCATGGGCAGCAGCAGTAGACTCGAGAAGAGCACCACGCAGGCAGACGCGAAGATCCAGACAGACTCTTGGAAGTCAGACGACACCTTGCGGATGAGAATGGACAGGTACAAGCCCCCGAACAGCATGACGGCCTTCCAGAAGAAGAGCACGCCGACGAATACCGAGCTGCTGGACGCACATCGGAGTCGATCGACGCTTAAACCGCCGATTTCAGCGACCGACTCCGCCTTGAAGGTAGCGCTCGATGGAGACACGAGCTCCCATGTCACCAAGATGATAATGTCCACAGCCAGAATGCCTACAAGAACCTTCATCATCATCCCAGCAGATAGCACGACGCGTTTCATGGCATTCGATAGGAATACGCGGTACACGCGCATGGACTTGACCACCAGAGAGCCAAAGATCAGCGTAAATGCCCAGGAGACAAGTGCCGGCCGTATCGCGCACACCACTCTGGATGGTGCACCGCTGTAGATGACAGTGCCGACGCACATGAGTATACCTCCCAGCAGCATCGTCACCAGAAACTGGAATTGTGATCGCTTGACGATGGGCTGCTCTCGTTGGTAGACGACGAAGCCGATGCAGGCGAACATGACGCACGCAACCACACACGCGACCACCAGCACAGCTTTCGAGGCCACGGAGCTGAACGGAACGTATTCACAGTCGATAAACACTCGTTCAGGAAGTGGTTTACCGTCGGTGCACTCACTTGAAAGTGAAGCGTTCGTCGCGTCAGGCAGCAACCAGTAGAACGTCACCTCACGCTGTCCTGAGCTCGCGCACTCCGAGACGTCGTACGTGTAGAAGCTGCTGTCACAAAGGGGCTGCGTGCCTATCATGGCCCAAACCAGAAACGTGTTGGGGTTCTCAGCTAGCCACGAACAGGAGCGACTCGTTACCAGCGTGCTGGGCAACCCCGAGTTGGGCAGATCGTACGGGTCACACGTGTAAGGCAACGAAGCGTTTTCCGGCCGCGATGATCGCCAGTAGAACTTGACACGACGAGGAAAAGATTCGTCTTCGTTTGTAGCGGAGTTGCAGCCGCCCAGAGTGAAGCGGAAGTGAGTATCAAAGGCGCAATCGGGCAGCGGGTCCAGCCACACGCTCCAGATCGGGTAGCTCTCAGGCTTGCGCAGCCAGCTGCAGGCGGCTGTGAAGTAAGCCTCTGTTCTGGACAGCCTCCCAGCTGCATACAGGGCGTCAAAGCCACTCAGCAAACTATTCAAGTGCTTCTCCTGCAGCGTAAGCACGTTCAAGAGGGAAGCAACGCCCCCGTCACTCTCCGAGAGCAAATTGGCAAAGTATTTGCCAAGCAGCACGCGCGGAAAGTCAACACTGACAGGGTTGCTGGTGGCTTTGCCGTATCCATTCTCGCCGAAGGTCCCCGTATGCACTGCTGTGCGCTCTGGAGTAGCCCATGGTAACGCTACACGCTCGATCCGACCAATGTGGCGCTGGAAAAATTCGTCCGGCTGGTAATTGTAGAAAGCCACGGGTGTGTCGTTGGCCAATGCTTCAGCTATGTACTTGGCTGCTCCGCTGATCCCTAGGAAGCAGAAGTAGACTGGGATGTCGTTGTTTGACATCGCCGCCTGCAAGTATCCGGGATCGTACGACGCGTCCATCATGATGACGACGAGGCACTCGCCGCCTTGGGATTCTCGTGTCGTGCAGGCCTCCGACTTTGAACAGGAGTCTTTGCACCCCAATACTCCATCGGCACATCCGGTCTCCTTTGGCGGATAGTGATCTCCATTGTCGAAGAGAACGGAGGCACGCAGCGCATGAATCAAGTCGTCGTTATCGCGGTAGTCTCTCCAGAAATCGGCACTAAACTTCGGGGAGGCGCTTAGGCCAGTCTCGATGAAAGAAGAACTCGTGAAGAGCCCCGCGAGACCATCATACCCCACGCTTCCTACGAAGGAGGACTCGTTGTAGTAGACAGCGAGCTCACGTTGGGTTGCAGCATCTAACCATACCTCGATGTTGGCATGGGTGGGTGAGCAAATGCCAGTTCCTACCGAGGACATCCGCTGTGTCATTCCAAACGAGCCCGATGCTTGGAGAAAGGAGACTTCATACCCCAACTGCAACGACAAGGTAATGGTTGATCTTTGAGAATAAGGAACAAAAAGAGAGAGAAACGTACCAGTTCCTGGGCTAGAATCGCCACAACCATGGACGAGAGTGTGTGAGAACTCCACGTGTCGATCTCCATTATGAGAGTTCCATTGACTCGTCCCGCTTCGACAACATTGCCCTCGTCATCGACGCGCGCACCGACACCGTAGAAGACGGAATCGGATGGTATGCAATCGGCCTGGAAAAGTTCACTACGGTCACGTGCAGTGCGTTTGTCATCCACGCGGAAACGCGGGGTGCTTACAGCCCCGTGCAGGTACGGATTAACCAGCGTGCCGAAGGAGTCACGATCTGTAGCCGAGATCGACAAGCTTGAAGCAACGGAAGCAGCCCAGGCATCGTCCAGACAAGTTCCTAAGAGCTCATTTGGGGCAATAGCCGCAATTGTCGATGTCGACGACGATAGGCAGAATATCAATGTCTACGCAGGAAAATTGTGGTTAAGGGCATATTATCTGTACAAACCGGAAACGAACTCACCTGCCAAGCTACGAACGTTGTCAAGACTCGACGGACAGCCATGAAACTAGGCCGGAGCTTCCGCAAAACACCCGACATGTTTGCACGCCGTCAAGACGCGCTGCCCGACGAACTGTGAGGCGTGCACGGAAGTTGACGAGTGAGTCATTCTAGGCGTACGTTTCAAGAAGGCTATCCCCGGGCTAACTACGCAACAGCATGAATCGCCGCTAAAGCGGCGTTATCGTTTGTTCTCTTTTGCGAATCTCATTCGTAAACCCTCTCAAAACTCTTTAAATTGTTCATTCATTTGACTAGTTAAAGAGAAATATGCCGAGTTATTGAAGCTCGCGTTCGAGCCCCCGTGCCTTTGCCATGACGACTTCTACTTGTCGCCGGTCTCCGTCTCCTCGAATCGTCCGCGCGTCTTCATGAAGTCGCTGAACGCCATCGAGCCCAGCAGCAGAGCTACCACAGCCGACTGCCCATAGATGCGCGTGTGCATGATCTGCTGCGAGCGCTGGATCGACGTGTTCAAGCTTTGGGAGGCGAAGATGCCACCCACAAGCGGCACGCCCACGCCAGCAAGAACGCGGTACGGGTGATCGTACCAGTAGTTGGCAGCGCGCTGGTACAACTTTAAGGAGCTCTGCATGGGCAACTGCAGCTCGACGAAGTTGGGGTTCATGGAGGCCAGGTACTGCTGCGGGTTGCGAGCTCCTGCCAGCATGCGGTTCTCCGACACGATCGTGAAGGCGGCCAGGGCAGGCATCACGACGAGAGCTGTCTTGCCGCTCACACCGAGTCGCGCGCGGAAGGCCGGCCAGTACTTGTTCGCCGACAGCACACCTGCTCCTGCAACCATTCCGGCCACTGATCCAGCCTTGATGCCGGACACGTACGCGTGCCAGGAGATGATGTCGCGGGTCGAGTTGGGTCCCATCATCGAGTTGGACGGCTGCATCTTGGTTTGGGTGTCACTTGGTTGGTTGGTTGCTTGCTTCCGGTTAAATTGAGGAATGAGGAAGATGGTGCCGTCCTAGTTTTGTAGGGGCTCTCGTTCAACTACACAGCTAACAAAAAAAGCAGAGAAACGCGATAGGTTTGTGCGTCTGACTTGCTTGATCCTGTCACAGTCCTATTTCGTCCCAACGGCTACTGTAGTGTTTCAGCATCGACAGTTGCGATTTATTATCTTGTCGGTCAGGCATGCATGCTCACGTTTAGTTTAGTTATCGGTGTGTGGCCTCACCAGACTGCGGACAAGATCACGAGACTATCACGAAAAGGTTGGGACTACATACGTGGCTTAAGTACCAATTCCTCAGACGAGAAGTTGAGACCAGGACACCTTTCAAAGCCAGACACGTGATGAGAACTGCAAGTCGTAGTCTATCACTGAACTAGTCTGTGCCAGGTCTTAATTAGCTCAGCATTTCATCGCCACCCACACCTTCTGGATCGTGGACTTCCTTCTCGAATGATCCTCCTCTACTGGTCTCATAAGCTTCTTCCATTTCGTAGTGAAAATTTTCGTCGTTGCGTTCGTCGTTCTCGCTGTCGTCATGCTCGCCGTCTCCTTCATCGCTCTCGTTCCGTGCGTCTTGGACCTGGAGCGTGAACATGCTGAACATTTGGGTCTCTTGGAAGCGGTTGATGTAATCCGCGACCATGGCACTGCAGCGACGCTGGGCGCCGAGACGCGTGCTGGATCCTCTCGACGGGGACGACGAATGCTGACTCGATCTCTTATCAGGTGAATCCGTCCCAATAATCCTTTCTCCGTCATTCTGCGCCGTCGCAAGCGCGCAAATGGAGTCGATGTGGTGATGAATCCGAGCGCAGATGATCTTGCAAGCCTCATCCTGTTGAACGGTAGGAAAGTCGGGCGACTCGTGCTTCCCAAACAACAGGGCCGAGAAAGGCTCGAGCTCGTGAACCAACTCGTCGCATTCCGGCAGCTTGAGCTCATGGTACGTGATCAGATCTTCGTCGTGCATGTGCAAAGCATTCTGGTCCATGTTCATCTCGATCACATCTTTCATCGGCCGGTCCAGCGTCGAGAATTTCCGTATCGAGGCGGAATTGATCGACACGCGACCGGCGATCAGTGGCACCGGAGCTTCCAGGAGCTCATTCAGCCGCGGAGGTAGCACTGTGATCACGGGGCCAGCCCATTGCAACGGGTAGAGAAGCGTGATGAGAGCAAGCACACAGGAGCTGACGACGTTGACGTGGTCCGAAACCACCAAGACTTTCCGCTCACAGCAGAGACACCCGAGCAGGAACAGCACCTGGTCCACTGACAGCAGTCTAAAGAGCGTCGGAGCTGCGTACTCTAACAGTAGGTGTCTGCGCTCGACTTCCAGACTCGAGCTGTGAGGACGATGGAAAGCCAACTGCGTGACGCCCGGAGCCAACGACATTCGACTCCAGCCGCCCATGGACGGGATCTGCATCCCCTTCAGCCGCTCCATAACCCCCTGAAACACTTCGACAAAGTCCAGCATCCCCAATGGTTTCTCGAGCATCGTCGCCAGGTTATCTGGTTCTGAAGTTGATTTCTTCTTCTTCGACGCCAACGCTTCCCTTTGCTTGGAATTCCAGAGAACTGCAATGCCGTACAGCACCTTGAAGAAAAGCCCGAAGAACGGATAGGGGCTCAGCAGGCACAAACAGCATTGCGTGAGGCCGTCGACAAGAGTTGAGGCTGTTCGAGACCTCCGGTCCGAGTCCTCGCTGGCGTCCTCCTCTTTCTCGGGAAACAAAGGACATCGCACGCAAATGGCGTACGTGACCTTCGTCGGGTTACTAGCGCTAGCGATTGTCAGTACAAACGTGGAGTCTGCACTTCGATATGTCCGGTGGCGTTCCTGGAGAGACCTTTTCAGTTCTGCAAGGGAGAAATCACTCGTGGACGGGGGGTCTTCTCCATAGGGAAAGCAAATCTCCAGTAAACCTTCGAGTTCTTGGACTTCGTCGGCGTTGGAAGGATAGACACACAGCAGTTTTGATGCTGGAGTGGCATCCGTTGACGGAGGAGTGCAAGGCTTAGCTGGCGTCGGGGGAGGGAGCGGCGGTGTCGTTGGCGCACTTGAAGGAGATCCACCTCGAAATCCGTTGGGAACGAGGTTTGAAAACAGCCCCGTGGCTGCTCGTCTTAGTGGAGAGGGCACTTTGTCCTCGTTGACATTATCCAGAGACTGCCGCTTGAGTGACCACATGCTGCCTCCATTCGGAGACATCGCTTTCCATTTGCCAACTGGAGCGCTGCGTGGGCGAGTGGTGCTTTCTTCGTGGGCAGCCAACTGCTCCTGGTGCTCACACTGCTCTGTGCACTCCTGGGGATTTCGATTGCGCTGAACGTCGAAAGACTTGAAGCGATCCGAGAATGAAAGTCGCGGCTTCAGATTGGGCTTCGTACGCGCTGGACCAGCAAGCACCACGGCATACTTGAACAGGTCACCCAAGCAAGCATCGTCAAGGTCTGTGAAAACGTGCGAGTCGTCATCAGTCTGGTTGCTGTCGGGTTCGTCTATCACCAGCGTTTCCTCAGCAGATACAGTCTGTACGGCAGGCAATGTCATTTCTCTTGGGCTAAACGGGTACGGCAGTTGGTGTTCGGTCGAGGGGCTATCTCCTCTCGTCTTTGGCTGCACGTCGTCACTGCCGTCCTGTTCATACTCCGAATAAGTGCTTTCAGGGGTGAGTTCCTCCTTTTCCTGACTGGGATCCTCTGAAGCCATCGGAGATGAAGTTGTGAACGATTCCAGACTTGACTCGCGGTCTGTATCAGCGATAATGCGCTTGAGTCTGGCGATGTCATCTTTTCGCAGCTCGCAATTACTACACGTATCCTTTCGCTCCTACCAGAATCAAAACAGACGAGGGCAGTGCCGTTAGTGGCATGGTGTGGACCGCGTCCGCTGGAATGATGCAGTGACCATTACAACGAGTTTCTCCTCGCGTCGCTGGTAGTGCAGAAGTTGCGCTCTCAGTTCTTGTGAACGCAATTTTTCTTCCTCCAGTTGGTGTTTGGCATCCTACATCACCAGTAAGCACCAGAACGAGCACGCATATCAGCATAGGAAGCTCAAACGTGCAGCACCAAGCTTCTCGTACTCGAAGACGTCGGCCAAGTTCCTTGTTAACCTTCTCAATCAGAGCAACGCTCGGTAAGTGGAAGCGTCTAACCCAGTAAGGGGAGGATACCTCGCCCTCCTCGTACCTTGGTTTCTTTCTGGAATCTCCGCTTCCAGTCTCCTACTACTGCCGCTTGGTTCAGAGCCCCTTCCTCCATAATGAACTTTACAACCTCAGCCACCGTCTTCAATCGGACGCCTCCTCACTCACTTAGTCCGTTTCAGTACAGCAGTGCTCCAATGAAACGGTTCCGAAGCAGTTCAAGACGAATACCAATAGCACACGAGCGGGGATTGATTCCCCAGCTTTGGTTTGATTTTCTGCCTCTTCCTGGTACCTTCACCGGAAGATGCCACGAGCGTTGTTGGTACATCTAGCTCAACACCAAGCTCCTGCCATCTATCTGAGCTCAACACCCAGTTCCTTCACCATCTTGCCACGTACAGTCTCCTGCAAATTGACAGCAATAATAATTGAAAGTGAACTGCACAATTCACTTCCGATACTCTGCGGACTCTTCTTACCTGGATTTCGTCCACCTCGCTATTTGTGAGGTTGCGATCCATGTGGCGATACGTGATGCGGTAGCACTTGCTCATACGTTGAGTCTTGGGGTGCGTGAACTCGTCCACAATGGCCACCTACAGAAGCAAGATCATTGCGTTAGACCTCGTTGCCGATTACGAAGAAGGCTCTGAGCGCTTACCTGCTCAACCATATCGCCAGCGATGTCACGCACGACTTCGCACAGGTTGTTCTCGTGGAAGTCTTCGCCATGCCAGAAACTCACGTCCTTGAAGCACGCTGGGTACTTGCTGTACGGCTTAAACTTGGTGATCTGCCCGTCCTTGAACTGCGAGATGAAACGCTGGTCCTGCGACCAGAACAGGCGGATATCCGGGATATCGAACAACACCATTGCAAGGCGCTCGAGGCCGAGACCGAACGCCCAGCCAACGTTCTCACCCAGGCCAGCATTTCGCACAATCTCCTGCTGCAGCACACCGCAGCCGAGCACCTCCAGCCAGTCACCATTGAAGAAAATCTCCAGCTCGAGTGACGGCTCCGTGAAGGGGAAGTAAGCCTCCACCCAGCGCATCTCCACGTCGCCGAAGAGCTCCTTCGCCAGGCCTCCGAGGGTCTTCTTGAGCTCCTCCTTGACCAGCTTCGACTTCTCCTCGCGGGGCATGGCCGCATCCAGCTCCGAGAAGATACGCACGCCCTCCATCTGATGGAAGACCGGGTAATGGCTCGCGTCGATCTCGTCGCGGCGGTAGACGTCGCCCGACACCAGGAACGACTTAAAGCCCTTCTTCATCATGGCCACCTCGTGCGCGCTCGTGTGCGCGCGCAGCACGCGGTTCTCGTCCACGTAGTACGTGTCCGTGATCTTGCGGCTCACGTGGTCCTTGGGCACGAGCATCGAGTCGAAGCAGTCGTACGTCGTCACGACGGGGTCCAGATCGTCGAACGCCGTGAACTTGGGCGCTCTGTCGCACACACAGCACAGTAACAGTTAAGTCAGCTCGCTGTAGCGTCCACATCTAGAGGATTAGGCACGCCGCACCCGTGATTCTCGTGCAGGTCGTCGAAGTAACTCTCGATCTTCGTCTTGATGATGTGCAGCGGGTGGTTGGGCTGGCGGTGCAGGTTCACGCCGATCTTGGCGGCGATGGACTCGCCCACGTTGCAGTACGGGTCGCGGTGCTTCATCCAGTCGAGCTCTGCAGGCAGCAAAGGGCAACAGATCGTGAGTCGATCAATGTGTCAATATCGATGACACAAGTATGGACAGGCTCGTACCACTGCTGGTGGCCAACGCACGAACTGCAGTTTTGCCGCGATTCAGAAGAGCGCTGGGGCGTCTTGTCACGGTGGCGCATCGAGCACCGACGCGCTGGGCTGCGCTGCGCATCATCGTCGGCTCGAGCCTCGAGGTCTCACCCAATATTGATCTGCGGCGGTGGATGCGCGTGAATCAATAACCTAATGAAATGCATGACTTATGATTGATCTTAGGTCCGACAAAAACGGGGGTGGGTGCAGACTGCAGCGGGTGTATTCTCGTGGGTGTAAACGCTCAAATACCAGAGACAAATCGATGCGTATCGGTCAAATGCGCCAGCAGAAACCCAAACACGGTGAAACTAAATGGGGTTAACCCCAATATGAAAAGATATGGACAAATAAAAGGACAAAAACTTGAGGGCTTTGTTTGGCTTCAGTTAAGAGAGATGAGCGTGCGAACAGGTATAAAAAACACTTAGTCCTCTATGAGCTAGGAACATCTTTGAGTTGCCAATGTCACTGGTTGCTGAGGAAATTGCATTCCCCCAAGCTATCTGAGAGCAGCAGCCAAACATCCCCAAGAAGCCCGTGGATCCCAACTCGCCCGCCGAGAAGCCCGCGCAGCCCAAGTCGCCCGGCGAGTACGTTACCAAAACCCATGGTTTCAAATTTGGGCGCGTGGGTGTGACAGTGACCGCGGGTGGGTGGGTTTAGGTTTTGGTTTATTTGACCCGGATGACAGCGTCCCCACGGTGGACCAGAACCGAGGATTGAGACCGGTTCGGGCACTGTTAGCATATAATTATACTATCAAATGCACCAAACCGCGGTTCGTGAGGGCCGTTATTAACAGAGGTAGATTGGTAGATTTGGTTGAATCCGTACAATGATAGCGGGTCGAGAACGCTCCCAGGTTCTACGGGCTGTGGCTGTCGCCCCTTAGCAACCTTGGACACCACCTCGTCGAGGATATCTCGCTGCAGGGCCGCGAACCAAGGGTCCCACCGGTGGCGATCCCAGTCACCATTGGCTTTCATCCTCGCCATGCGAAACCGCAAGCGACGGAGGACAAGCCAATCCAGACGGTGCGTCGAATCCAGCAACTCTGGCATCCGATAGCCAAGGTGGCGGAGTCAGGCGTTGAACTCGATCTCGTGGACTTGTTGGCCATGGCAGTGTTCTCCTTCAGGACGATGGCACACTCGTCGTTGTTGACCACAGGCACCCCCTTTTGTCAGCTTTGCCGAAGGCTCGCGGCATACTCCTCTGGAGTCCAGATTCGGTGCGCTAACAGTTGCTCCCGATTGCGTGGAGCCGGGGGCTCATGCTCGCGTTTGCGCTCGACAGTCCGCTCAACGGGAGCGCGATGGGCGGCGGCACTCTCGTGCAGGTGCTCGCGATTCGCAGGTACCAGGGAGGCAGGATCCACCCCTCCTCTGCGCCAGCGTTGCTGATGAACGGAGCCTCTCAGGGCAGAAGGACAGGCGCAGCTAATTCAACCGGGACCTCTTGAGGCGGGACATTCGAAGAGGCTGCAGCAGCCGGCAGTGCGCTGTCCTCGGCAGCCTTCTTGGCGCGCGCCACTGCAGCTAGGCTGCGTGGTGAGGCTGGACTTCCAGGATGAATTTCGCGCTGTTGCCTGTGAGCTGCGGGGACGAGACCGACGGGGCCGCCTCGTCGTCCGACTCTTCGTAGTCGACCTGGTCCGAGCAATTTCCCGGCGAGGACAGGGTCTCTGAGGCTGGAGGGTCCGGCGCGGTTCGCATATCTAAGTCGCTCTCGCTTGGCGGATTATCAGTCTGCGGTGGGGCCGCTCGGTACTGGGTTGCGGCAGGGCATTCACGCTCCGCGCAGGTGCGGGAGACTTTGTCTCGACGGAGATGGGCATGTGGCCCTCGCTGTCGCTATCCTCCCCAGTGGTAAGTCCGTCACCGAGAGCAGAGTGCAGCGAGTCGGCAAGTCCGCCGTCGGCAGCAAGTTCCCCGAGTGCAGCGAGTCGGCAAGTCCGCCGCCGGCAGCACGTTCCCCGAGTGCAGCGAGTCGGCAAGTCCTTCGCCGCCAGCAAGTCCCCCGAGGGCAGCGAGTCAACAAGTCCGCCGCCGGCAGCAAAGTTCCCCGAGTGCAGCGAGTCCGCCGCCGGCAGCAAAGTTCCCCGAGGGCAGCGAGTCCGCCGCCGCCAGCAGAGTGCAGCGACTCGGCAAGTCCGCCGCCGCCAGCAGAGTGCAGCGACTCGGCAAGTCCGCCGCCGGCAGCAAAGTCCCCGAGTGCAGCGAGTCCGCCGCCGCCAGCAAGTCCCCCGAGTGCAGCCAGTCGGCAAGACCGCCGCCGGCAGCAAGTTCCCGAGTGCAGCGAGTCCGTCGCCGGCAGCAGAGTGCAGCGAGTCGGCAAGTCCGCCGCCGGCAGCACGTTCCCCGAGTGCAGCGAGTCGGCAAGTCCGCCGCCGCCAGCAAGTCCCCCGAGGGCAGCGAGTCAACATGTCCGCCGCCGGCAGCAGAGTGCAGCGAGCGCAGCGAGTCCGCCGCCGCGAGCAAGTCCCCCGAGGGCAGCGAGTCCGCCGCCGCCAGCAGAGTGCAGCGAGCCGGCAAGTCCGCCGCCGGCAGCACGTTCCCCGAGTGCAGCGAGTCAACAAATCCGCCGCCGGCAGCAAAGTCCCCGAGTGCAGCGAGTCCGCCGCCGCCAGCAAGTCCCCCGAGTGCAGCCAGTCGGCAAGACCGCCGCCGGCAGCAAGTTCCCGAGTGCAGCGAGTCCGTCGCCGGCAGCAGAGTGCAGCGAGTCGGCAAGTCCGCCGTCGGCAGCAAGTTCCCCCAAGTGCAGCGAGTGCGCCGCCGCCAGCATGTCCCCCGAGTGCAGCGAGTCCGTCGCCGGCAGCAAGTAGACTCGTGCAGTCGAAACAAAATGGATTCCTCTGATTCCTCGAGCAGTGTGGCCTCTATCGACATTCCAACAGCGTCGCGCGGAGAAGTTCTGGATAGTCCTCCAGATAGCGGCAATCTCAGTACCCCATCGTCGCCCTTAGCGTACCCGCTTCCTCGGAGGAGACGCCAGCGTCGCCCTTCACCTCCACCAGCGGAATGCCCACGATCTTCCCTCCGTTGACCCAGCCTTCACGGCAACGCCAACCGAATCTGGGCGATTCGCAGCACGGTGAAAGTGCGAGCTTCGGAAATCTAGCGTCGTGCTCTCTCGTACTTGCGCAAGACACAGCCACGCCAGCTTCGGCTAACGAAATGCAGCATCAGATTCTGCAAGCCGTTTGTGTCGAGAAGAAGATGCTGAGCGCGTGGAGAACCAAGTTACCAAAGCAAAAAGTACCTTGTGTTTCGGCGACTTCGAGTGGGAGATTAAAACGGTGGAGTGTGGTGGAAAAGAGCTTAACGCGCCCGTGATCACCTCAATCAGGGAGTAGAATCCTTCGGATACCAATGTTCTTGAGCTACGAGACTTCTGCATTGCGAATAGCATCACAGGGTACAAGAACAAAAAGAGGGACGTGATGTTGTCTCTTATCGCCCAGCGGATGAAAAACAACAAGATATACGGTCGCATCTTCACAGCCAAGATGACAGACCACAACGAGCCCGAGGCGAAGCAGATCCAGTGTCCGTTCCGGCTCATCAATATCCTGTTTTCAAGTCAATTTGCATCTCGGTTTGTCTCGCTTTGCGATCAGCGTACGCGCGCTGACCTCGACGCTGCAGTTTCATCGGAGGATACGTTCTGGGAGGATGTACTTGGTGCTTTCTTGGATAGCTCTTCTGTTGAAGAGTTCGACAACCTCGCTGCTGCTCACCCCGCACTGGACCCCGGCAGCATCAACCCATCCCTCATTGTTCGGCACTCGAAGAAACTACTGCGCCAATTGTGGGGATCTTCACATGGAGCCTATCGCCAACCCCACATACGCTTCACTACGTCCGGCACACATGACAAAGATTTTTACAAGTACTGCGAGGGGCGTTTGGACGCTCTATATATTCACTTGCATCTCCGGACAAAGGCCGATCTGGTGGGTCCTGTGAATCGAGACCTTCCTGACGACGTATTCTACGAGAGCAGCAGTAGCTTCGACCGTGAAGCAGGAACTGATACGCACCGCATAAAGAAGGGCGATGTAGTCGATGCTATTCGAGAGTTTGGTAACCAAGCGTGGCGCGAAGCCTTGGCAACGCGCAAGCAGGACACCGAAGATCGCAAAATCCGGTTTCTGGAAGAAAAGAAGTCTCGTAGGATGCAATACATGCAACAGCGGCTGCAGCGAGAAGAGCAAACGTCTGCACTACAAAATTACGCTTTTGTCAGCGATCGACTCCGAAGTCTCTACATGCAGCACGAAGGCGAGCCTAGTCAAAGAATCCGGGAGGACATTGAAATCACTACTTTGAAGGCAAAGAAACAACGTCTGGCGGACGCGCTTTGACACCATTGTTGCTCGGGATCTAATATACTTATTCATACCCACGTTCGCATTTCGGTTGCGCGAGGCGAGGCTGATCATAAGCTGTACGTTGCGTATGTTCATTCCGGCCTCGGACATACGAGTTGACCATTCGCCCAGGCACGCTTAGCCTTGGTCCGATGGTGAAGTTTTATGGGCTAAGGTTAGCCCTTCGAACGAGATTGCGGTGGGGCCTGCTGAGGGGAACGTTCTGAATGAACCGCACGAGTCTGTCACGCAAATCAGACACTCCATCAATGCTGAAAGCCTCGGGCCCCAATGGGTTACTGGGCAAGTATCCAAGCCGATTTTGGCCAGGCGTGACTGCATTTTCCCTTGCTTCAGAAACCACGAACGATTCAGGTAGATCATAACCGAAGTTATGAAGCCGTGCCATGGCCATCAAAGCTCGACTAGCGTTTCGGGGTTTCAATTGAAGAGGATGTTTCACGCAGCGCCAATTATTGCTGTATCCTCCAAGCGTTTGCTCGATCTTGATCCGCAACTGGCTGAGGTAGAAGTCAAATGTATCATGAGCTCGATTGAGAAAGCCGGTGCCTCCAAAAGGAGTCAACATGTGCTCCGACGGCGTGTATGCTCCATCTCCAATAAAGTATCGGTTGTCGCCAAGACTATCGACATAGCTGGCCAGTTTTGTCCTCGCAAATGCCCACAGATCGCTGTAGCCACCAGGAGCAGCGACAGCGAAGAAAATAAAGCGGCACAAATGATCACAGGCTGCTTGGACGTTAAATCCCATGTGGTAGTAGTGCCCCGAGAAGTAAGCCCGTACGTTGCCACCAGCGTCCTTCGGTGATGGCGTAATTATCTTGACAAGCATCCCGTCTACGCAGCAGACACACCCATCCAGAACACCTTCTGTGCTCATTGTCTTGAAACTATCCGCCGCCTGATCGATCTGCCTTGCTGTCGTAGTAGAACTTTTCGCAGCTCCGAGAAGCTAAGAATTGCAGCGATACCCTTGTTCAAACAGCGATAAAACGAAGGCACACTAATCTGTGCTACACCTCGGATATCCACATACGATCCACAGCCAGATAGCGCAATGTGCATTGTAGCACAACTTCTTCAGAAATTGGGGCCACTCCCGTTCTCCTCGAAGACATCACGCCATCCACAGCAAGATGTGGACTTAGAAGAGATAGCAAGTGTTTTGAATGATCTTCATCCATGCGATAGGTCCGGCCAAACATACTCTCTCGCCGCAGTGTCTGTACGCGATCGCGCCACGTCACCCGCTGACGAGCGTAGAATGTCTCTCGGACGTTAAGCTCAGTAAATGCAGCTACGAAGCACATGAATGCACCCTCCAGCATGAACTTGGCTTCCGAGTCGCTGTCACTACAGTCAAATAGATCTTCATCGAGGTCACTGCCATTGTCGAACAACGAATCCTCCTCCGAGGCCTCCGAGTCGTTGCCGCTGTCCACGGCTGCCGTGCTTTTGCTGAATGAGACGGGGGAAATGTGACAAAAGTGTTTTTGGGAGATCTGGCCCATTTTCATCGTTCATTCTCAGCCGACGCGTGAACGGGTTGTACATTTGCAGAAGCCTGAGCAAACGATAGCGTGGTGATACAGCACGCTCTCGTTAGCTCAGTTTTCAATTCGAATACCCCTAAACACCTCTCCCGCGCAAAACGCCTCTGCCCAGCATGAGCTTCTCGCTGCCTGTCGATCTGGTCTCAAACCACTCCCCGCCAAGCGCGGCTCCTCCTCAGCATCGGTCGTCCTCGCACCAGCCGGTGCTAGGTTCTGACCTTGAATCTGGCCAGCCCTCCTTTCCTCGAACGTCGGCTGGACAGCCGGAACGGCAGAAGCGAAGCCCTGCGACTCAACAACCGACCCCAAGTCCTGCGAAGCGCGGCCGACGGAAGGATCCGGTCTGGAACGATGTCATCGTCTCAGATGATATCGTCTCGTGCAGGAAGTGCGAAAAGATCATCCACCATGGGTGAGACGCATGTCGAGCGTGTTTGCGACCACGTCAAGCGGAAGTGCTCCAAGCGACGCGTGACAAAAGCTATCACGGCGTGCTTTCTGCCCGCACTAGGCTCCACCAAGCTGGTCGCATTTCAGCGGCAGTTTGCACTGTGGTTCTACTCTACTGGGATGGCCTTCAATAAGGTCTCGCATGCTGCTCTCGCGACGTCGCTTGCGATCCTCAACCCTGGCGTCATCATTCCAACGGCACGGGAGCTCGCCACTTCTCTCCTGGATGGGTCGTATGGAGAGTTGAAGCTACTGATGATGCATCGCATGAAGGGCAGGATTTGCACGCTGGCCACAGACGGTTGGACGGATGTCAACGGAAAGAGTGTGATCAACTACATTCTGATCTGCGGTGAGACACCTACCTTCTAGAGACCGTGTACACTGGCTCCACATCGCACAGCGCCCCGTTCCTCGCAGCTGACATCAAGCGAGTGATTGAGGCAGCGCGTTTCGCTACGATCGCTGCTGTGGTTACCGACAACACCAGCACGAACCAGTTGGTGTGGCAGACGTCGCAGGTGGTATACCCGCACAAGTTCTTCCACGGCTGCATCTCGCACGTCATCCACATGGCGGTAAAGGATCTTGTCGCCCGGCTGCCTTGGCTCAAGAAGCTGAACGAAGACTGTCATAGTCTAAATCTTTCAAGAAGCACCCGTTGTTGTGGGCGGAATTGCGTCGTCTGCAGCTGCTTGAAGGCAAAACCGCGTTGGTGCTCTCCGCCGACACTCGCTGGGGGACGATCGAGAAGTGTTGTGCTGTCATCTGAGGCGATTCTGCACGCTTTCGTCAGTGGGAGGGACTTCCTCAAGGCCAAGCCAAAGAAGCAGAAAGCCAAGCGGCGCATGGCGTTCGATGTTATGCGCACAAAGGAGTTTGTCCCGCAGCTGGAGAAAGCTATCGGATTACTCAGTGTTCTGTCGCAGTTCCAGAAGGTGTTCGAAAGAAACACAAGTCCAACCTTCGACGTCTACAATATGTTTCTGGAGCTAGCAGCCACCTTCGACGAGATGATGATGCCTACATCCGAGTTCGGCATTATCATAACGGTGCTCAAGGAGCGGTCTGACTTCATCTACGGCGACGCCCACGCCGGGCAGAACATGGATCCAGACACTCGTGATGGTGTCGAGGACTTCATCGCTAAGTGGAACGGTCCCGACAACGAAGACGCCACCATGATCGAGCTGATGAAGTTCCAAGCCGCCACCCAGCAGCCGACGCGCCAAATCAAGCTGGTCCAAGACCAGCGCATTGGGGTGCAAGAGTTCTGGAACGGTGTCAGTGGGTTCCCTCTTCTGCGGAAGATTGCAACCACTGTGTTTGCGTCTGCCTGCTCAAGTGCTGCTTCGGAACGGAATTTCTCGGCGCATAAGTTCGTGCACTCCCAGCTCCGCAACCGTCTCAAAGAGGCCAACGTCGAGAAGCTAGTGTTCATCTTCTTCAACATGAAGAATCTCCAGCCCGAAGACTTAGATCTCTTATACTTAGTGGAAGATCTTGTGGCTTCCGACAGTGACTCTGATAACAACAATCAGGATTCGGACTTCGAGTACTACTAATCGGTAATACACTAGCTCGATTCAGACTTTCAATTATTGTTTTAACCATCAAAATTTGTAAGCGCCAAAACGGTGACCACCCCTGCCCGCCACATGCATGCATTCAAAATGGTGACCACCCTGAACTCAGCCTCTGTTCTTTTGATATCTTGTGATCTTATGATGTTCTTATGGCGCGCAACCCCATACTACGTTTATAGAGAACAGCCTATGCGGCCTAATCAAACGAATGTGACTTATAAATCAAAGCATGGAATTTGATTGATCAATAATCTATTGGGCACAATCAAGGTGCTTGGTTGAATACTCGGAGTAATCGCTGGAACTCCCGCTCGAAGTGTCTGACTCCTCGAGCCACCACCAGTCTTCGTCTACAGGTCTGCGCCGTGGCGGGAGCACCGGACGAGCACGGGTCACAGGACCGGGAAAGAGAGGAAGCCTGAACATTGGGCACGCGGCGGCCAACCCGCTCGAGTCGATGTGGGCGTTGATTCACGCACACACGGCAAAATGTGTGGCGACAACGCCCACACGCAATGGTGTTGCTTACTTGACCCCAGCTTATGGAGCACCTGTCGGCTTCCTCGACTGGAGCGGCTGGACCCGCTGATGCTGTCATGACGGCCGCTGCTGCCGCTGCCACCACCGCCGCCGTTGCCGCCGCCATTACTGCCGCAACGGCTGTAATAGCGGCGGTCGCATGCTCTTGGGCCCTTTCGCTGCGCCGCTCTTGGCGACGCTCTCGGCGACGGCTGTTCCGTCTTACCCGGCGTCCCTCCTGCACTTGGCTCGGAAACTGCCTAGTAAAGCAGATCGCCCTTCGGCTGTGGCGCCGTACCGAGGCGGTGTGGCGAAAGAGGCGGTGGCAAATGGAGCAGGTGAAGACCATTTGAGGTATGGTAGCTCGGCAGAGCTCCCAGATGCCTCCATGCAATTTAGCCCAAAACTACCTTGATTTCTTGTCGGCGGGTGGGCGGGCTTTTTATATATCACTAAACCCCAAAAACCTTTATCCCCTTTTTCGAACCCTCGTGTCAATCGATGACACAAGTACGGACAGGCTCGTACCACTGCCGTTGATGGCCAACGCACGAACTGCAGTTTTGCCGCGATTCAGAAGAGCGCTGGGGCGTCTTGTCACGGTGGCGCATCGAGCACCGACGCGCTGGGCTGCGCTGCGCATCATCGTCGGCTCGAGCCTCGAGGTCTCACCCAATATTGATCTGCGGCGGTGAATGCGCGTGAATCAATAACCTAATGAAATGCATGACTTATGATTGATCTTAGGTCCGACAAAAACGGGGGTGGGTGCAGGCTGCAGCGGGTGTATTCTCGTGGGTGTAAACGCTTAAATACCAGAGACAAATCGATGCGTATCGGTCAAATGCGCCAGCAGAAATCCAAACACGGTGAAACTAAATGGGGTTAACCCCAATATGAAAAGATATGGACAAATAATAGGACAGAAACTTGAGGGCTTTGTTTGGCTTCAGTTAATAGAGATGAGCATGCGAACAGGTATAAAAAAACACTTAGTCCTTCATTATCTCTATGATCTAGGAGCATCTTTGCGTTGCCAATGTCACTGGTTGCTGAGGAAATTGCATTCCCCCAAGCTATCTGAGAGCAGCAGCCAAACATCCCCAAGAAGCCCGCGGATCCCAACTCGCCCGCCGAGTATGTTATCGCCAAGGCCAGGCAGATGGAGAAACAGCATGCTGCGTTGACCGACCTCGAGCCGATGAGGCGCGCAGCTTTGAAGGAAGCCAAGAAATTTCGAGTGGCGCGGCGAGTGTGGCGACTACAGCAGATGCGACAGCAGCACGAGAAGGCTATTGTGAGCACAGCAGCGAAACAGCAGGCGTCGGAGCAGATAGACCTGAGGAGGAAACGCGCAGGGTACAACTATGGGAAGCGCGGCGCCTACGGAGACATGGAGCTAGTTGAGGACAGTAACGGCATGCCCCAACGGAAGGCGCAGCTGCGCGCAGCGGGGAGCGGCAGGATGACGAGCTTGCCCTTGGCGTTACTAGCCGTATCGACGAAGCGGACGCTGGAAGTTCGGCTCGACACGTGTGTGGAATTCAGCATCGCCCGGCGGCGAGCTGCGACAGTACGGGCGGTGGCTTACACGATCGGCCCCGGTGGACATCGTCGAAGGCCTTGGTGGCGGGCAAGCTCGCGTACTGGGAGTCTGGCAGTTCACGGGAACGACGATCTACCAGCAGCGGGTGACGGTCAACGCGCTCCTGGGCGAAGGGTAAGGCAGCGAGATGTTAATTGGTGAAGATTTTATGGCAGAGCGGCAAGTGAAGCTGGACTTCGGGCGACGAGAGCTCAAGTACCTGAACGAGCTCGACGGGAAGGTGATCGTTCCCTTCAAGTGCCACGGAGTGACGCCGTTCCTGGTGGCGTCCGGAAAATGGGCGGCGACTGTGCGTCTCGCGAAGACGATGAAGCTACAGACCAACTCGCGGGGGATTGTTCGGATGAAGGTTAACGCAGCGGACGGCACCACGGGGTTGTTTCTGCCCAAGCCAACGTCGAAAAGACACTTGCTGTTGGCGCCTACGTGGATGTAGTGCGCAACGGAACCATTCGGGTAACAGTGCTGAACGTGGAAGGGCGGCGAAAGAAGCTACCGGCGCGTGAGGTGATCGGCACGTGGGTGCCCGCCGGCGAGACAATGACGTTGCTGGAGATGAACGGCGAGTTGGAGAGGGTGCGCGTGACTAAGTGGGTCAAGGGGCTCAAGGAGGGCGATACCAAACCATTGACCAACGAGGAGAGCTTGAAGATAGGCGAGATGGAACCCGCCGACCGAGAGTTGGTGATCGCTCTACTGCGACAACACGCTGACATCGTGGAGACGAAGGAAGGGTGCCCGCCGTTGGCCAAGACGACGGTGGAGCACCACATCAACACGGGTGATGCAGCACCCATCATGCAGCGACGGCGCCGGCACGCAGTGAACGAGAACCAGGTAGTCGACGACAACGTGGACGACATGCTGAAGGACGACGTGGTGGAACCCGGCTCCGGTGCGTGAGGCTTCCCAGTCGTTCTGGTCAGAAGGAAGGACGGAACAGTGAGATTCTGTATCGACTATCGAGAACTGAATGCCGTGACAGTGAAGGAGGTCTATCCGCTGCCGAGACCCTGAAAGCCCTATTTGGCTCGATGCGGTTCACGAGCCTCGATTTACATGCGGGGTACTGGCAGCTGGCGGTAGCTCAGCAAGATCGACCAAAGACGGCGTTCACGACACGACGTGGGCTGTTCCAATTCTGCCGGATGCCCTTCGGGCTATGCAAGCTCCGGGCACCTTCCAGCGCCTCATGAACTGTGTGCTACGCGGGCTGACCTGGGTTGCTGTCTTGTATATCTGGACGACGTGATCATCTTCTCCCGGTGTGCCGTGCGAGGCACGTGGTAGAACTAGCCGTCGTGCTGGAGAGGTTGTCCGCCGCGGATCTGAGTTTGAAGGTGTCTAAGGGTTCGTTCGCAGAAACGAAAATGGAATATCTGGGCCACGACATGACGACCGAGAGGATCCAGCCGACACCGAGGCTGGTGAAGGCTGTGGCCGACTTCCCGCGACCGAGCGACGCAGCCGAAGTATGGAGATTCGTCGCACTGGCAGGGTACTACCGGAGTTTTATGCCATTGTTTGGAGCCCGCCTATCGCTGCTGACCAAGCTGTTGAGGAAAACAAGTGAATGGCACTGGGATAGTGAGCAGGAAGAAGCGTTCCAGTGGGCCAAGGCCAGCCTGAGCAGAAGACCCGTGCTGGTCTACCCGAACTACCAACTGCCGTTCAAGCTGACAACGGACGCGTCCAAGGTGGGACTCGACGCCGTGTTGTCCCAAGACCAGGGGCACGGCGATCAACCAATAGCCTACGCCCCCAAGGCGAACAGTGCTGCCGTGGCTAAGTACACTATTTCAGAGCTCGAGTGCTTGGCCGTGGTTTGGGCCGTCAAGCTGTTTCGCCCGCACCTGTACGGGCGGAAGTTCGTGATAGTGACAGACCACGTGCCGTTGAAGTGGCTGATGACATGTAAGGAGCCAGCAAGACGCCTGCATCGCTAGGCGCTGACCCCGCAGGAGTTCGACTTGCGAAGTCGTGTACAGACTGGGACGGGAGAACTCTGTTGATGATACATTATCCCGGGGACCTGTGCCGGCAGATGACGCTGCGAGTGCTGAAGTGCAAACCGAAGAGGACGAGCCCGCTATCAGAGACCGGGAACAGCCGCCCGAGCCGAGACTGAAGATGGCCATGATGGCAGCAGCGGGGGTAAGTCAGACACTGCCGAGCAGACCGTGGTAGCTGCCGTGCGCTTGGCAGTCAGCAGTACTGGAATAGCAGAACGAGAGAGCCCCGAGAAAACTGAAGCAGTGGCACCGGCAGCAGCCCCGCCTGAGCAACTCCACGCCTTGGAGAACGAGATAGACCGCGCAGCGAGAGACGTGGTTCAGTCCGTGGCTGTGCAACGGGTGGAGGCAGCTGAGCTAGCGATCGCGCAGTTCACTGGCGAAGACGTGAAGCGCGAGCAGGCTAAGTCGGTGATGTTGAAGACACTGAAACAGCGTGGCGCATCCCGCGGACAGCGACTGTTCGTAGCGGATGACGGGCGGATACATGTAGCAGTCGTCGAGGTCGTGAGCAGGATGATCCTACCGGCCGTATGCTGGGCCCTGGCATTCAAGGAACCCATGACAGTATTTGCGCTGGCCATTTGCTTGGGCCGCCGACGTTCGAGCGCATGCGAAGCCTCTACTGGTGGCCACACATGAGAGAGGCCGTACACAATTGGGTGGCAGCATGTCAGGATTGCGGGTCGCGTAAGGCGAGGCCCAAGACCGTTGTCCCACCATTACGGAGCGTCAAGACCGGGGACGTGTGCGATCGATGGGCAATCGACGTATCTGGGCCCTCGCCGGAAACGATTCACGGCAACCGCTATGTAATAGCGGCTGTAGAGTACACCACGCGATACGCGGTAGCCCAAGCCGTACGAGAGCACACAGCCACCGCAACCGCGAAGTTCCTGATGAACCGGGTGGTATTGATGAACGGGCCTACGATGGACGGCGCGAAGGAGTTCGGAAGCAAGGTCACGATGGAACTGTTGGCTCTCATGCAAGTGAAGCAGGCCACACCCGTGCCCTACCAGCTTAATCTGCTGGACCTGGTGGAACGCTTCCACAGGACATGGAAGGACATGGCGAGCCTCTACGAGAGGAGGAGCAAGACGACTGGGACGACTTCGTCCCGAGCGCCCTCTGCGCCTACAACTTAACCCAGCACGCAACGCACGGGTACCAGCCCAACGAGCTCATGATGGGGCGTAAGCTGAGGATACCGGCGGAGTTGTTGCGAAGGAGCCGGCCGGCCTACCCGCACAACACGCTAGCTGAGTATCACTATGTGCTGATACGAGACTTGGAGACGGCAGAGGAGCTAGCAGCAGTGGCCCTTCAAAAAGAGCAGGTGCGACAGGTGATCTACTACAACAGGCGGAATGTGCGGCAGCGAGGGGAGTTCCGTCCGGGCCAGCTGGTGTGGATTTACCGCCCCGCGCGAGGGCCGGACATCACCAAGTTTGGTCATCGCTGGCGCGGCCCCGAACAGGTGATCGAAGCAGCGGGATACGACAACTTCCTCGTGAAGATGTTAGATTCTGACCACGAGTTGGTCATTTAATGCTCGTTCCTGCTGCCGTACTACTACCCCATGAACTTATTGGAACAGATGGCAAAAGACATCGCGTTGGGCCTGCGAGAGGAGGCCGTAGCCGCAGCGGACCTCGACGACGAGGAAGACGCTGAGATGGCCGGTGATGCCGACCCCGAGCCAGGCAGGCAGGACTCGATCGACATGAGTGCTGAGCCAGGAGATCCGGTAAGCAGTGCACGAACAAACGGCAACCCATCCCGTTGACGGAGGACGCTGAGCCGGTGAGGTAACCACCGCTGGGTACCGACCAGCTACAGCAGCAAGCGGAGACAGAAGGGAGCAGCACAGTCGGTGAGCCCATGCCCCGCAGAGGAAAATGGAAAGCAACCGTACAACGAGGTAGCACGAACGGAGGAGAAGCGCTGATGACGGCGAGACCCGCACCACGCAAGAAGGCACGACCAGCCGTCGACAGCCGGAGCCGTGAGCCACAGCCACAGGACACGGTTGCAAGCCGAACAAGGGACAAAATTCGACAAGCACCATACGGAAGGGTGGCCGACGGCAACGATCACCGCAGCGATAGCCCCGTGCGAGCGTACGCACGAGAAGGCGTACTGGCAGCAGCGCCGAACGTCAGCACCGAGAGCGGGGAGAGCGGCGCCCTGGTAGCAAACAACAATGCCGTGAGAGGGGAGAACACAACGGCCGCAACAGCAGACCTGGGGGAGCAGCGGCACGTACCAGACGAAGGCGATGAAGCTCGAGTGTATGTATTCGCTGGCCAGGGCCGGCGTGGGGTGGACAGCTTGGTGTCCCGGCGCCCACGTCTGGAGCGGCTGCAGCCGGGCTAGAAAGTGGTGGAGGTCCGTCGTCGCCGCTATCGGACGCGCACCGGGCGGTATGTGTTTGAATTCGAAGTGCAGCGGGTGACCCCTGGCGATGAATCGCGGCCGGCATAGACGATGTGGGTGAACCAAAAGGACTACGAGCACTTGTGGTTGGATGGTCTGCTTCGAGCAGCCGAGGACGACAGCGAGGACGAAGCAGCGGGCGGACCAGACACTCAGGCCCCGGTCGAATCGGGGACGATTCGAGCTAGAGGAAGAGAGTAATAAGCCTGAAGACTTATTGACGTGGCTGGTTGCCACCACCAGGACAGCGGCAAGGACACAGCGAAGGGCAAAAACAGTTACAACGATCCAGGCCGGCAGCAGGCCGACCCAGCGGGCCAACCCGCGGGTATGGGCCGCGCCTGGTCGCAGGAAGATCGCAGAGCCTTGAAGGGCGGCAAGGAAGGCAGCCGTCCAAGATCTTAGGCAACGTGCGGCTCCGGAGAGTCACAGACGGTCGGTGGGTACACACCCACAGCGGTCTTGCATATGTAGTGTAGAGAGCGAGGGCTCAGTTCCAGTTTCGCCGAAAGGAGAACAAGCGAGCTAACAGCTAATACAGAGCCGCCGAGCCCTCAAGCGTAAAGCACAGTTGCCGCCGAGCAACCAAGCCCTTCTCAAAGCCAACGCGTAGTAGTGCCAGGAAGCAAGGCCAAGGTCGAGTGTGCGCGAAGAATAGAAGACGGGTAAACGCCGAGCCTCGCCGGAGCGGTAGTCGAGCCCAGCCAGCGCGAGTAAGGTATAGCCACGTGTGCCGGTAGTCGAACCGGTTAGGTGGAAGTGCGGTAGTCGATCCAGCCCCAGGTCGCTCGACAGTCGTAAAAGGGTAAGCAAGCACCCGGGTAGTTTAGCCCCGTCGTGCGGAGTGACCTGGTCCACCGTAGGTAGACGAGTGAAGATCGCAATACCAACCGCCCACACTTGCACGGCCACGCGGAGAGTGAACACTAGCTGCTGTGCGTGTTTCGTGTTAGGTTAGTGCGTGTTGCAGCAGTTGGTGGACGCTACCACCGGGTTCTGTCTCCTAGCTAGAGGCACACATGGCACGGTACGGAGTGATCCACTTACCTCAGCACTACTACTGAAGAGGAACATTACTATTTCATGATTACGCGTTGTACTGTTTATGTTTTGATACAAAGCGGGTGCATTCTTGGTTTAACTTGTGCAAAAGGGCACAAAATGCGCCCTTAATTTAAAGGTGGGTGCTTTCGCACCGTGTTGTACAAAACCTCTAAAAGGGAGCATTTTGTGCCCTTTTACCGCGAAAGGGTTAAGAATGCCAACAACATTGTATCCAGTTCTCCAGTTCAAAATCAAATGATCTCTCAGGAATCGCTTCCGAAGAACTCGGCCCAGTTGTTTGATGTTGAAGCGAAGGAAGCTCGACCAATTGTTGGCGTAGTCCGCGTTCACGAACGGGATGAAGGCGGAGATGGCTCCGCGGCGGATGCGTACGAACGCGCCCACTCGGATCACCCGAAACAAGTAGTGCAGCGCGCAGATCGCCCGTCCGCCTGCGCCCGCGTGTACAGCGGATCTTTCATGCGATCGCACACCTCTTTCAGCAGCGCCCAAGAAACCTGGACATTTTCAGCGCATGGACTGCTCCATAGGTGGCTCAGGCTACTCACTTGTTGGGTTTGTGGGTGCAGTCCATCTGTAACACCTTTGGGAAGTTGTCATACATCGCGCGCATGTGTGCGGTCGTCACGGAGATGACGCCAGTATCCCCCCGAGCACTTTGGTTCACGGTCGACCCGTTATTCGGGTTCTCCAAGTTGAAGTTCACCACTGCCTCTGCGTCGGCGTCATCATCAGACAGTTGTCTTCCTTACAAGTAAGAACGTTACTTAGGATGCCCAAAGCTCACACAGCAAAAACCCACCGGATTGCCGAACTCGTGCTACTAGGTTACGGACGTCATCCATCGTCACGCGGTGGTTCGAGTTTTGCCTGATGTAGACGTAAATGCTCGCATTCCCTCGTCCGACTCCACAAGCAACTCGATGCCAGGCATCAAGGGAGACTGGGCGAAACCTGGCGAATACCTGAGTAAGAAGTATAGATCCCACTTGATTTTCGTGGTTGTGGCGATACGCCTCCCGCTTGAGCGTGCCTTCCTTCGTCTGTACATCTTGTGCCAGAAACGAGAAGGGGCAGTCAGTTCTGAGCAGCTTGTGCACCTTGCGAGCGCCCTTCGATCGTTCTCGCTTTGCCATCCATGCGTACAAATGTACTTGCGCTGGAACGGATTCATCTCCTCTGGAACTAGCGGGATTTGGTCGTCCGGGACACCTTGGTACAGTGTCTGTGCACGTAAGGCGGCGTTGCGTCGATTGATGTAAATCATCTCCTTCTCCACGAGAACTTGCCGGGTACGGTGCTTGTACTCTCTCAAGCTATCTTCGAACAGTGGCCAGGTTTTGTGATCGCTCAGGAAAGGAGGAATAACGACGTATTCCGTCTTCTTGCCTTCATCTTCGTTGTCTTCTTCGCCCTCTTCTTCCACATCTCCAGTCATCTCGTCGACTTCACTACCTTCGCCAGAGTCGCGGGCGCGCTGGGTTGAAGGATCCGCAACGCCATCTTGTTCGCCTTCATCTTCACCTTCATGCATCTGAGAGACCGAGCGTTTCTTGGGACGTCGAACGGGTTCTTGGACTGCGGCAGCCTTTTCCTCCGTCTCCTCACTCGCACATGCACCTTCACTTGTAGCCCTAGTGTCGCTGTGGCCAGATGCAGTCGCGGCGCGCTCCTGGCGGGCGAGTTCTAGCGCGCGGAACCGCTCCGAGCGCGTACGGGCCTCCGTGACGCGTGCTCTGCGGGCTGCTTCCTCGGAACGGGCTTCTTCCTCGTTTAGGGCCTCATCAGCCATTCGCTGCTTGATCTTGGACGTGTCGTGCGTGCGTGCGCGCCGTGGTGCTGCTTCCTCATCAGCTGCCGTGTCACGTTCTCTGGGGGAGAAACTGATTTAGTGGCTGAGCGCGAAATGAAAACTAAATTTCATATGGTAAGTAAAGATATATTCGGAACCTGGGCAAACCTGTACGCGAAACCTGAAAAAAAAATGGCGGAGGGATTTTTCGAAAACCTGGACGCGAAGCTTGCCCTAAACGTATTCTGCATTCCGCTGAAGACGACCTGACCAGTACGCCCAACTACGTTTTGCTGACGTGGCTCTAGAGGAAGAGCGCGTGGCAGAGAATGCTACGTATGTGAACGTCGACTGAATTCCGCCTACTTCAGACTAGGTCGAGAGATTGTTTCTGTAGCAGTCCGAGGCTTTAGTGACCACCGCCGTAGGGCGGTGCTCTCAATGAATCTGGAATTCATCGTGTTTCTCCGTTTCGATAGAGACCTTTGGAACGAGATCGCAGTCGCCCATACGATGCTACGCGTAGAACAGATTCGTAAACGAACGCGGCAACAAAGTTTTATAGAAGAAGCTTTTCGGTAGACCAACAATACAGCATCGCTTTCCATTGAGGGACTATGGTCATTATCCTATGGATATGGAAAGTACCTCCCCTCGGTATCCCATGATTATTTTCGAAACCGTGACCACAACACGCCGCTACATCGCCACCAAGGCTGAACGACCCCCCCCTACTGCAAATACACACCGTGTTACAATCCGCGCGGTAGAGATGGATCCAAGTGACTGGTCTGATGACACCTCTGGTCCTGCGCACGACCAGAATGGCGGCAATGGGGACGAGTTTAGCAGCGATACCCAGTGGCTGGGATTGAAGGTGGTCGAGAAGTTGCGATAGATGTGCCTCAAGATATCTGGGATTTGAACCTGAGACCACAATGCCATAAATTAGAGATCAATCGCGAAGTGCTAGAATGAGTAATAAGAAGGTGATGACACTTGAAATGCGAACGTACCAGCGGAATACTAGCAAGCCCCGGAACTCCATAGCCACAGTCGTCTCGGTCAGGAGGACGAACGAAACCTGGACTGCTGATCGCCGGCGTAGCCTCTTTCTTCATCGTAGATCGACTGCTCTCTGAAAACGGCGTAATTTTCTCCCGCAGCGTCTTCAGATTTTGGAGTAGGCCTGCTGCAGCGCCGGAGTCAAGGAAAATCAAAGACATACGAATACACAAGCCAAGGTCTCGTCACAGCGTCATAGTAGCGAATCTGGGCCGAAAACGAAGACCTCGAAGCCAACCACGACCAGCAAGAAGAAGATCAAAGGCCACAAGGTTCTGTCAAAGAAGAAGGCTGCCAAGAAGTTGTTAACGAAGAACTCGGCAGGTTCTACTCGCCCTATGCGGTGGACGGTTGCTCTCACGGTTCTCGCCTTGGAGACTCGCTTTAACCCTTTCGCGAGTCCCTTGACTAAACTATACCATTCAAGCCTACGTAATTTAGTCCTAAAAGGGCACAAAAGTAGCCCTTTAAGAAAATCACGGTACTCGTTTTGCATATTTCTTACAACATAGTACCTTCAGCGATTTGCTGGAGCATCCTGTTGACGGCAAGTAACTAGATTTTTGTATGGCTTCATGATTACGCATTGTACTGTTTATGATTTGTTATAAAAGGCGGTGCATTTACGGTTGAATTTGTGCAAAAGGGCACAAAATGCACCCTTTGAGGGGGTGCTTTCGCACCATGTTTTGGAAAACCTGTAAAAGGTCGAATTTTGCGCCCTTCTACCGCGAAAGGGTTAAAAACCTGCACATCGTGAAGAGTTTGCTGCAAGGACAGTGGACAAATGGGAGGCAACAATTCACACCTTTCAGGAGCGGCTCTCATCGAGAATAAAATGGGGTGAAGAAGAACCGCCGAGCGAAGTGACTATCGACCAGTTCAAGAACAAAATCAATGCCGTTCGAACCGGCTACAGGGCCAAGCGATCGCGCCTGCTTGCAACTGGAAATGCTGCTTAGACTCCGTATCAGAATCTGAGGATGAAGCTGAGCAGCATGAATTATCTGACATGCCTCGCAATTTCTTCATTTCCTCTTCGGGAGGCATCCAAAACATTAGCGAAAACCTGACGTGTGATATCATGGACGTGGACCCGAAGTATCCTGATATGCTTAGGAAAGAACTCACGGCCTTGTGACCATTTGACGTATTGTAGTTAATGAAAGTGTTCATGCCAATTTGGCAAAACCTCCGTTTCCAAAGCAGCAACCGAGGAAATAAAAGACCCTAACATTACACACTCGGTTTGTGAACTGCACGCAGGCGGGCTTGAACCCCAGCCAGCCGCGTAGGAGGGTCAGGCATGACTGAGCCAGATTTTAGGACCCGACTTGATAGCCTTCAAACATTGTAAAAGTGTTCGTTGCATAACGCCTAGATCTTTTTTAAACCTTGTTGAGGGGCTTTGACCACCGGTAGTCAAACCGGTATATCGGTAGCAAGGTGGTCACGTAATTAAACCTTTTGGGATCATCTTTAACATTGGTAGTGCACCTGTATATCGGTATCAAGGTGGCCACCTTTTGGGGAACTCCCTTTGGCCATCGGCAGTGCACCGGAATATCGGTAGCAAGTGGCCACCTAATTTTAGGGCTGGGCTAACACTTAGCTCCTATCCCAGAATAATCTGTGATTGTAACCCGGCCCTGTACCCAAGCATTCCCGTAACTACTACGCATTGCACTCTACAGGCCGACAAAATACCGGCTACAAAACGATCATTTTGTTTGACGTATTTGGATAATTGCTTTCAAAATCAACATAAGTGGGTTTGCTTTAAAACCCAGGAAAATTGCTTGCACCCGTGACGCTCGGAACCAGAAGCAGAGATTGGCATGAAGCTGACGCATGACGGGTGTCAGGCTGCTGCCTTGGCTGCAGATGTACGATGCCGACTCGGCAGGTGCAGTGAGCGATCGATGCTCTTCAGCACTAAACGTTACCTGTTCTTCCGTCCAATAGTGCGTTGTCCAATGCTCTGCCTGATTTTTTTATGTTGTGGGTGGTTGATGCTGGTACTGTCTGAAGATGGCGTGTTTGCGCTTGCATACAGATAGGTGAAGCGTGGTGGGGATTGCCGATGAAAGCGGTGTTTTTCGAGCTGGAGTGTGGTGGGTTTGCAGCAATTTCGCGTGAAAAGTTGGATGACCCTCCTTATCCGTTATCTGCTATCCAAGTCATAGTTGTTGCAAAAGACGTTGCAATCAGCTCATTGGGGTTACAAACAATCCTCTCGGTCGTGATATCCTGAATAGTGATTCACTCCACGGAGAGAGATGGGGAGGGTTCCCGATGACCGTCACTATACAAGCACAAGTCAAATGTGCCTCTATCCTCTAGTTACTTTTTGGTGATACAAATTCATCATTATCACTATTCAAAGGTACTTAACTATTACTAAAGTCCATTTGGTGCAGGACGTCCAAAGAAGTCGAGCATCGAGTGTTGCTCAAGTCGAGAATCGAGTGTTGCTGACTTCAGCCTTATTTTCAGAAAAGGCATGCATGTATCTAAATACTTGCCGAATCGTTCTAAGCCCGAAAATATCCCTGGAAGTCACCCCCATCCGCATCTGCGCTAACAAACAAGCTTTGAAGAAGCTTATTTGTTTGATCTTCAGCTCTTTCCCTTGCGGGTACCAATGAGTGGTAAGAAATTGTATCGGGTGATCGAGACTTGAGGAATGGAGAGGATTTTCCTCTGCCTCTGAGAGAAGGATCAAATTATTGTGAGGTTAACCTGTCTAGATACCAACCGCGCGTCGCAGTAACAACCTTAGAAGTTAGAATGTACCAGCTTTATGGCACATTTTTGCCTTGTTATAACTCCAGTGAGTATTAATGGGCTAGGTCCCGACACTATCACAGCAGAGAGGATTGTATGTACTTTCCGCAGATCATGCACTTTTTATGGTTGTTGATGCTACCCACCTATTAGCACTTGATTTAAATATGTTCAGGTTAATCGTACTTATCCGAGTTCATACGGTAACTCGATGAGATAAGCCATGCTACGCGCTCCGCGCGATCCAAAAACCCTTCCTCGCTAGCGCTCGATTGGCGACATAACCCTAAGCCCGCTGCACCGCGCAAGCGCACCTACGCTTGGTAGAGCAGCAGTGAGAGTTGGTGCGGGCCCGCGTGCTGCGGGTCTCCACCATGGGAAGTTCGTTAACACTGTGAAGTGCGGGACTGAAGTCCTGGCAGGGAGAAAAGGTGGCGTCTCCTGCTTGCTGCGCGTTGCGCAACTTGTGGAGTGAGCGAGCAGCAGACGCCGACCAAAAAACCCGGGGTTTGTGTATTTGTTGTTAGCAATGTGGCGACCGCTATCGTCCAGTAGTTTGACCTGCACCTGCGCTGCAAGTGCGAGCTGGGGTGCTACCCCGGCTCTCTACGGTCACTTCATACTCCCATTTGAACATGTTGAAGTGCAACTTCAACACGATTACAAGTAGGCCACCACTTGCCCGTCAATCGACGCTGTCGAGACACGCTAGTGGTAGTAGATCGTCCTTGGCTTCGGGTCCTGCTGATATGTTACAGGATCTTCATGCTCGATGGGAAGGATTGACTCCCACTGCATTTGTAGATGTCGGCACCCGGTCGATGAGCAGCACCTTCATACCGTCGCGGCATCTCTCGAACATCTCCTTGGGCAGCGGCTTGGTCATCGCGTCTGCGATCATGTCGTTCGTGCCCACGTGACGTGTCCGCAGCCGCTCGTCCTCCACCAAGTGGCGCACCAGGTGGAACTTGTTCTGGATGTGCTTCGTCTTGCTGTGCTTGCCTGGCTTGACAGTCAGGTATACGCACGACTTGTTGTCACCTCGGGTCTCTGGCGTTGCGGACGTCCAGCTGAGTTCTTCGCATATATCAATAGCCAAAGCAGATCTCGGGTTCCTTCGTTCATCGCAATGTACTCTGCTTCAGTGGTGCTCTGCCCGTTGATCTCTTGCTTTCTCGATCCGTACGAAACCACGTCGCCGTTCACGAACGTCACAAACCCGCTCACACTCTTTCTGTCGTCAGGGTCATTCGCGTAGTCAGCATCGGTATAGCACACCAGCTCCGCGTCGTTCACGGCGTTGATGTCCACCACTAAGCCATAGTGCTCGATACCATCGAGGTAGCGCAAGATACGTTTAGCCATAGCGTAATGGGTGTGGTCGAAACAGGAAAGATACTTGCTCAGATGGCGCACAGCGTGTGCGATGTCGGGTCTCGACGCAGAGACCAAATACTGCAGCGCTCCCACTAGCTCTCTGAATGGGGGCAATGCATCGTCCTTGGCCGGCTTCGTCACTTCAGCTCGCAGCGCCTCCGGCGTAGCCACCACGCTGCACCCTTTCATGTGGAAGTGTCTCAGCACTTCACGAGCGTACTGCCGCTGGCAGTAGATTACGTGCCGCCGCTGGCGGTCGACCAGGATCTCCACTCCAAGGAGGTACTTGACAGGTCCTAGAGCTGTGAGCTCGTACTCCGCACTGAGTTGCTGAACGACCTTGGCACACAGGTCGGCAGGGCCCATCAGCAGTAGATCATCAACGTAGACTGTGAGCAAGATAGTACGTCACCTCCCACTTTCTTTCGTAAAGTCCGTGGTCGGAGTCGAGGCGCTCGAGTTCAATTTTCGTCAGAAACTTGTGAAGCGTCTGGTTCCAGACTCGCGGCGATTGCTTCAGGCCGTAGAGACTCTTCTTGAGTCTGCAGATGTAGCGAGTAGACTCCTCACTGAAGCCTGGAGGCTGCTCCATGAAAACTTCTTCGTCGAGATCTCCGTAGAGGAACGCTGTCTTGGCGTCGTACTGGAGAAAAACCCATCCTCTCTGCGACGCAAACAGGATCACACATCGGATAATCTCGAAGCGAACGAAGGGTGCGTAGGTCTCGCTGTAGTCAATGCCCATGCGCTGAAGGAAACCGCGAATCACGAGTCTTGCTTTGTATCTCTTGATCCGTCCAGTTTGATCATGCTTCAGCACGTACACCCATTTGCACGAGAGCACGCTTACCTTTGGCCTCAGTGCGCGGCACAAGTATCCATGTTCCATGTTGGCGTTGCGATTCCATCTCCGCTTGCATAGCTTCCTTCCAGCCATGTCATCGCTTTGAGCGGGCGGCTTGCTTAAAGCCCGAAGGAATCAGCACTTCCTCGACGCGCTGCGTCGTACCACATAGTCCTTCAGACGTCGTGACGGCTGTCGCTTTGGATGGGATCGAGACTCAGCGCCGCTGGGTTCGACTGCCACCTCCTTGGCTTTGGTACTTGGCTCCCAATTGTCATCATCATCAGCTACACGACGACGCTTCCGGGCTTTCGAGGCTGCAGCTCGATCACCTGGCTTCTTGGTAGCTTTTCCTCGCGTGCGATCTCCCACTGGAACAGCACGTTCAACGGGCTTGGGAACGGCTCGTCGTGACCGCTGGTCAGCACTCGCTCGGGCCGCTGGCTCAGGCTCAGGTGCCGCAGGCACTCCCACTGGATCTCCATGCTCTCCGACCAGCGCCAGCTTCTCCAGTTGGGCTGCGCGCAGCACAGCGAGGTTTTGAGGCAGCTCCAGGTACGTCTGCATTGTCGTCCTAATCAGCACGATGGGGAAATGGGCAGGCAGCTCGTGGTCTCCGTATGCGTACGTGTTCTTCAGCAGGTTCTCCACGTACACGCAGTGCACGGTGTAGTCCTCGTGAGCCTTCATGTTGCCGCCTCAGCACGTCATCACTGATCCTGTGCGCAGGTTCAGCAGCTTGTTCCCTTCGTGTTGTTGCTGTAGCGGAGTAGTAAACAGAGTCTTGTCCTTGAGGAAAGCTTCTCCTTGCGTTGGCGTGACTCGTCAGGAATGCACTCAGCACCCTCACGTGCGCAGCTCGCTGAGGTCTGGGCGCTGCCCATGCAATGCCTCGTGCGGGGTCTTCTGGTCCTTGAACGCCTGCGTCGGCGTGACGTTCAGCGTGTCGATAGTGTGGAGGAATGCCTCCCCCCACAGCGAGACCGGCAACTGCGTCGTTGTGATCATCGACCGGACCTGTGGCATGACGGTCTGGTTACCGCGTTCGAAAAGCGCGTTCTCCTGCGAGCTGTACGGGTTCGACGAGCGCGTCACAATCCCGAAGTCTTCGCAAAAGAGCTCCAGTTCCTTCGTCAGGAATTCTCCCCACCGTCAGAGAACACGGTCTGCACTTGCTTCTTCGGGAACTGCACCTTGATCCGCTTCAGCAGCGTCTTGATCAGCCCCGTTGATTCGTCTTTGCGAGCAAGTAGATAGCCCCACTTGTATCTTGTAGCCTCGTCCACTACGAGCAGAAACTGGTTTGCCATCGAGATAGTATTGACTCCGACGCTGCAGAGGTCAACACACAGCTTCTGGAGTGGCTTGGCCAACCGAGTCGGACCGCGCGAATAGCTCATGCGCTTGGTCTTCGCTTCCAAGCATGGAATGCACTCACAAAGGGAAAAGCTTTGCTGCTGCATTTGAATGCCGAAGCTAGAGTCCTGTCCTGCCATCTCCTTGATCGTCTGCATGCCGACGTGGCCCAGGCGGTTGTGCAACAACGCCATTGGGTTCTCGACGCAACGAGACTTGACAGTCAACACAGGCTTGATCTGGCGCGGAGTCCACATGCGGTACATGCCGCGGACGTAGTCGAAACGCAGCTACAACGAGTCCTTGGTCAGCCACGTGGTCTTCTGGTTGTTCGATAGCTTCACCTTGAAGCCGCCTTTGAACTGCATGTAGGTCTGCGAGATCAGGTTGTAGGGCGCGGACTTCGAGTAGCTCACATTCTCGAGGAGGCGCTTCTCATTCTTGCCGGTGTGCTCGTTTACCACTTGCATGAGTAGCGTACCCGTCGGGGCAATCTCGGTCGTTCTGTTGCCGAACACCAGCTCCGACACGTTGCCCTTGTACAGCTCGGTGAGCTGCAAAAGCTCGATCGACACGTTGGTCTCCGCTCCGCTGTCTTAGATCCACTCGATCATCTCCGTCGACTGTGCTTCGGGTCGACGTTGCCTCGCACGGCAAGTATAGCTCCTTGGTCTTCGGTAGTCGTCTGCGCGGTCGCCTCCACCTTCTTCAACATCACGACGTCCACCATTCTGCGCGGCGACTGGCGGTCGTCGCGGTTGTTGCTGCCACGCTGGCGGCACTCAGGGTCACCGCGCCAGTGCCCCTGCTGCCCGCATGCGTTGCACTTGGAGTTGGCCTTGCGCTTGGCCAGGTCCTCGGAGCCTCACGATAAGCTCTTGCTCTTGCGGCGCTTGTTGTTGTTCCCACGGCGGGGCGAAGAGCTGCCACTCCTGCTGCGTCGTCCATTGCCGTGCGCACGGCTCGTACTGCGATGCCTGCCATCTCGCCCTCGATCGCCGCCACGGTTTCCAACGAAAGTGACGTCCTCGTCCTCCTCGTCCTTGTTGGTGGACAGTTTCTTTACGTGCATGTTCGGCAAGTCGAAGGCGGTCGACTACCTGCTCCCAAGACATCGGTTCGTCTCTGGCTAGACGAACTTCATGTTCATTCACCACGGCCGGGTACACCCCTACTCGACAACAAGATCGACGCGGCTTCGGCTTCAGGAAGCTGCTGGTTCGCGAGGCGAAGCTGGTTCTTCAAGTCGTCGATGTCCTTGATGTAGCGCTCCAACTGCTCGTTATTCTGCAGCCGGCGGTTCAGCATGTCCCTCTTGAGGAACACCACGTTGACGCCGGGGCGGTTGTCGAAGTAGTCCTCGAGCGTGCGCCACAGCTGTATCGGGTCAGCGCGCTCGATCACGTTCGAGAAGCGGCTCTGCAGGTCCTCACTCAGCGCCATCACGATCCCCCTCTGCGCCACACGAAGGCGCTGCCTGAGGTACAGACGCTCCGCGGTCTTCCATGTGCTCGTTCCCGAGCAGCGGGGGCAGAAGGTTCGACGCGTCCAGGATCGTGCACATCTCCGCGCGCCAGGTCTTGCAGTTCTCGTTTTTCAGGCGGGTGTTGGGCGACACGTGGTTGCTCGCGTTCATGCAGCGCGTACAGCGGTGCTGGCCCCCCCATCACCTCGATTGCCACGAGGTTGTCCGTCCCTTACTGGCCTTGCTGTCTGGCGGTGGCTCCCAGATCGGTAGAAGCGGCGGCGGTGGCGGCTTGTGCGGCTTGCTCTTTTGGACGCTCGGTCTATCCCGCTGCGACGGCGGGGAGGCTGTACGCGGGGAAGTCCTCTGCTGCTGGGTCTCCGCGGCGCGGGCCGTACGGGGTCAGGACGCGCTGCGAGGCTGGGCTGCCGCAAAATCTTGAATGAGCGTTCACTGATGGGCTGGTGTGGCCTCAGCTGCGACACGGGCGCTCGTTGGATTCTCTGGCAGACGTGGCGCCGTCAATCCAAGCCTGGCCAATAAGGCTTCGAGCTGCTCCTCCAATCGGCTTAGACGGGGAGCGGCCACAGTTTCAGCCTGACGGTCGGCGCCGTCTCCTTCGGCAACACTCCTTGCATTTCCACCTTGCTGTGGTGGAGCTGGTGACGCCGGCGACCTTGCCGGGCTTCCTGGGTCCCTTCTTGGGCTCATAATCTGAGTGTTGGTGCGAGCCCGCGTGCTACGGGTCTCCACCATGGGAAGTTCGTTAACACTGTGAAGTGCGGGAATGAAGTCCTTGCAGGGGGAAAAGGTGGCGTCTGATGATTGCTGCGCCCTGCGCAACTTGTGGAGTGAGCAAGCAGCAGACGCCGACCAAACAAAACGGGGTTTGTGTATTTGTTGTTAGCGATGTGGCACCGCTGTCGTCCAGTAGTTTGACCTGCACCTGCGCTGCAAGTGCGAGCTGGGGCACTGCTCTGGCTCTCTACGGTCACTTCATAAGCAGTGCTAGATCCTGGGTTTAACACCGCGTGCTACGCATACGGATGTTAAACCGTAGGCATCGTGTCGGCGTGGACATTCACCCCTCTCTCTCCAAATACATGGGCAGCATAATTTCCGTTTTTTATTCAGCCCCGCAGAATTATTATCGACGTTTTGTTTTACTGGGATAGCCTGGAAGGCAAGGGACAGCCCAAATTTGATTAATTCGTCGTGGTAACTGAAGCCGGTAACTGAAGCCGGTAACTGAACCCGGTAGCTGAAGCCGGTACATGTAGCTGAATCCACTAAACCGAGGATGCAGCTGTTAGTCTGCCGGGGGGGGACTTGCCATCAGTGAAGGTTCGGAACCTTCACTGCTGGCAAGAGATCATCTCCCCCCCAGACCGCGCTGCTGGAGCACCTCTCGCTGCGCGTGACGGCCGCACGCTACAGCAAGTCCGACGTGTGCTACGAGCTGGTCGTGGAGCACGACGCCTCGCAGACCCGCTGGCGCAGCGCTTTTTCCTTCGACGAGTACGCTGCTGGTGGCGCTGTACCTGGGCCCCTTCTGCCAGGCCGAGTGCCGGTGGCTTTACTCGTTCGTCAAGAGCTACTTTCCGGGCTCGGCCACGCTGTTCGGGCTTGGCGGCCACAGCGACTGCATCGTGGAGAAGCGCCGCGACGCGCTCGACCACGTGCTGACGTCGCTGCAAAAGTTCGTGGCGAACGCGGCGGCATACTCCGTCGTGGCCGGCAGCGTGACGCAGCTGGTGGCTGAGTTTGTGCTGGGCGACGTGAGCGACAAGCTCCACCCGCTCAACGGGCTGTGCGCCAACAGCGGCAACCCGACAGTCAGCGCGACATCGTGTTGTGCTCGTCTCTATCGGTGACGTCGGACGAGGGCGACGAGCTAGCGGATGAGGCGGGGACGCGGGCATGTGCGCGCTGTGCAGCTCGAGTCTGGACGGCGAGACGTTAGCGTCTTCGGAGGCGACGACATCGACGTCCGATACGGACAGCTTCCACAAATCCAGCTTCCACAAATCCAGCTCCCGCTGCAACGAATCGTTCGCGACATCCGGGAGCCGTCGTCCCCGACAGCTTCGTCGTGTAATTCATGCAGCGTGATGAGCTACACGACGACGCTGTCGTGCGAGCACACGTTTCACGACGAGTGCATCATGCTAAAGCTGAACGAGCACCAGCGGTGTCCCCCACGTGCCACGCGGAAGTTGAAGCATTCTAAGATGGAAATAAGGGAGACCTCATTCTAAAGTATTAGTCTAGTTATTTATTTATCCAGAGCGCACATCGACACTAATGAGATCACTTTTGATTGAAAGTTGAAGTGGTTTGACGATATGTTTTGCTGAGTGTTTGTGCGAGTCATTGCATTCTCAGGACGAGAGGCAGTCTGGTACCGGTCCACTAGCGGTGCAGCCATGTGCGAGCTCACAGCCTGGTTCATTCAGCATTCACCAAACGTGCAAGTGACAGGGAAATGCTTCCTCCAGCGCGTGGCACTTGCGTCACGTAGTTGGCAGCTCTCGATGAAAGATCGAGAGGAAAATGTGAAGGTTGTCGACGAGTGTAGCAGCCATGCCGTGCACTTGTTGATGACTTCATCTGTGCGACGCCACTGAGCGCTTTGGCGAGAAGCAAAACCTTGCTCACTAAGTTAAAGTTAACGAGTTTGCTCATTCTTGATATCGGCCTGGTAGGCGATCTGGACTTCTTGACAGCTTCTACCTTTGGTGCTCATTTGATAAGTCTACCTTTCATGCAATCTTAATCTACCGTGATGCTCGATCTGCTGCTGCGTGGTAATTCGTCGTTTATCAAAGATGACATTCATGTACAGCAATCGCTACTGTGCTTCTACCAGCTTCGGGTTTAACCTTTTGTCTCCAGGGGTAGGATAACGAGTCTCGTGCGCTTACGGGTAGGCTCAACTTCAAAAGTAAAGTTTGGCTTAACTAGCAATGCAAGCTCAAAAATAAAACCAACGTCCTTCAAGTAGATATAGCACTGGTGCTGGCATTTTTCTGCGCTCGTTCTGGCCAAGGACTCATGTCAAAACTAAAGGTGGGGGATCGTGTATGTAGAAAGAGTAAACGTCATGTTGGCAAGGTTGTGGTCGTCCTTAGTGAGACCCGTCAGTACACGTATGAGGTGCAATGGAACCAGGGAGGCATCGCTATTGTTGGTGGGCGCTCTATCTGCGCTCAGGTAGCTACGACGGACAATACTATAGTCTCAACAAGCGATTCATTCGGTTGTTATCACATCCACTTTTCAACTACTGATTCATCGCGATGATTTGCTTCAAGTTGGCCATTCTGTGCTACACCATACGCTTCCTAATACAAATGTTCATATTAAACTATCGCTGGCTGCGCGTACGGGAAGGATTGTACCCTTTCCAATCTGCTGGAAGCTCTTCATGGGGCAAAGAGTAGTTCATTCGCGTGTTAGGAGCCGAAAATGCCTCAGGAATTTGCAGAGTCGCTGAGGCGGCCCCAAGTCGATAGTAGATGATAGAATCGCGACTTGCCGCGAATGAACTTGGTAGCGCTTGAGCGTGGCCCTTGAGCAACGCGAAAGCCGGGATATGTGCGTTGCCCCATGAAGAAGATAGGTAGAAGAAGCACGAAGACCGGGTTGAGTGTTGTAGCCCTCGGGTTGGTTTGAAGCACGTAGCCCGCCAATCGTTGGTAGTTGGTCGCGAAACTCGCCGTCGTCCAGCCATGCGCGACGTACGCTGTCCAGCGCTGCATTTTCATCCACTGTTATGGGCGCTGATCGGGAACTCGTGTCTGATCGTGCAGTACGTGACCGCTGTTGTGCTTGAACACCCGGCAACCGCTTGTGTAGAAGAGTGTACCGCTCGAATCAGTGTTGTTGCTGTTGCTGCTAATATAGCGGACACAGCGCGATGGTGGAATCGTCGATGCTTGTGCAGCAGTATCCTTGTAGTGCGTGTGCACCTGTAGCCCTGTACAGTACAAACTGAAAGTACATTCGTGAGTGACTGAGCATGCGTGAAGCAATTGTGAGCGTGACTGTCGCGATGTGGCGAGTGACCTGGAGCCACTGCCTTCGTCCCCCCTCTCCCTTGACGCGTCATGATCCGAGCAGGACACAGTGACGACTCGTTGTGGTAGCATGGTCCGAGTGCCGAGGTAGAGCGACTCTGTTGAGAGGTCGTCCATGGGAGCGCAACTCTGCAACTCGTGTGCGAGAGGTTGGGCGATTGTCGCTGCTGTTTCAGCGTAGCTTGGTGAGAGAGGGATTTCCCGACGTTGGTTGAGCAGGGCAAAATGCCGAGCGGCATCATGCCGAACAGCCTGGGCCCCGCGCTCTGTGTAGCGCCGGCCAACCAAAGAAGCGTGCTGCTCGGCCGTGCCGCAGCGCCCAGCACCAGCTTCGTAGACGTGAATGCCAGCACCAGCTCTAACGAAGTGATGGCCAGCGCCAGCTCCCACGACGTGAAGGCCAGCGATGGCTTCAATGACACGAAGGCTAGCGCCAGCTCCGAGGACGTGAAGGCCAGCACCAGCTCCGAGGACGTGAAGGCCAGCACCAGCTCCAATGGAAAACAAAAGCGCGATCTCTCTTGGCCTGAGCGCGCGACTTGAACAACACGGCACGATTCGATCGAGTTGGCTGGTCGTTGGGTCCACGGGACTGCAGCGTATGAACATCCAGACATTAGCGTTGAAATGGTTATGAACAAGCAGCAGTGTTGCCCGTGCGGCGACCCAGCGCAGCGTAGCCCTGGTCATGTTGGAACAGCACTGCTCCTGCGGCTCGTAGTCGAACCCGTGTAGCGTAGCATTGGTCATGAAGGCGACGTTGCTGCTCGTGCAGATCGTAGACGCCCACGGCGACAAAACGTGCTGCTCAGCCTTGACGCGGCGCCCGTGGTGACGCCGGCCGAGCCGAACAGCCTTGGCCCAGCGCATTGTGTAGCGCCGGCCGAACCGAGGAAGCGTGCTGCTCAGCCTTGGCGCAGGGCCCGTGGTGACGCCGGCCGAGCCGAGGAAGCGTGCTGCTCAGCCTTGGCGCAGCGCCCGTGGTGACGCCGGCCAAGCCGAACAGCCTTGGCCCAGCGCTCTGTGTAACGCCGGCCGATCCGAGGAAGCGTGCTGCTCAGCCTTGACACGCAATCTGTCTTGGCCTGAGCGCGCGACTTGAAGAATGAATTGCTCCACTTTCTTTCCTACTTCTTCCTAACATATTACAGTACATGCAGTGGCTCAGTTCTTGTTCAGGCTTGACTTGACTTGAGTCGATCATCCAGCCAGCTGGAAACCCCAATATCCCTCTCGGATATTCATCCATGCTACCCGTTCGCGATTTAGCTGGAGATAAAAGGTTAAAATCCTACTCGACGCGTGAGCTGACCAACTCCCTGAATGGTACACCGATTTCCTCGCCTTGAATTAATGGCGCTTACAGCTTCTCGGAGGGTGTGCTTTAAAAAAAGCTGTAAAAGTTAAAACAAGATATTCTTCGTTATCGTTGCTATCCCAGCCTATGCCACTCCAGACCACTGCCAACGGAGGTGTTTTCACACGCATCGGCGTGGCCAAAGAATGTGCCCGTCCAATCAACCGGATCACCCCGCGAGCTCAAACCGCAGGCCATGCTACGGAGTATTGCCGTGGTTCGCAAGTAAACCTGTGGCGGGCGACTTGAACCTCTTGAAGCGCAAATGATGAGGTACACAATGTCTCACTTCATTTCCCGACGTGCTTCAAGTCACAACCTTATATATATACTTGATATACCTATAGTAACACTAATTTAGGCACCGTTCGTGTAGGTGTACTGCCTAAAGTAGTGTTAGATCAGGGGTCTGTAGAAAATAGTGACGGGACAGACCCGTTTTGGGGTTGGCACGTCGGGTTATTATACAGGCTACTGTTTTGGGCATTGACTAATGGACTAATTGACTATTGCAGTAGCAATCGTTTTTGTTTTTCATCGCTGGAAACGCGAAAACTGGAACGCTAGAAGTTTCAGACCTCGACTCTGAAATTCTGGAACTTTACTTTGCGAGAATCTGAGAATGGCGGATTCTCGCAAAGTTTCCGTCAGATCGTCATCGCTTTTAAAAAACGGCAAATTTCAGGACCGATGACGATCTGAGCAAGCCTAAAGTTGCGCAAATTTTGCCCGCCCAAATCACAAAGCACAAATCACAAAGCACAGAGGCCACCCCAAGAAGAGACCAAGAGAGCGTCGGTGACGACGCGGCCGAAGAGGAGAGCAAAGCGGCCAAGGAGGGGAGCAAACGGGAGGCCAACGGCACAGCGCAGGAGGCTCCGCGGCGGCCGGCCGTGCAGCTCGTCATGGATGTTATGTACGAGCTGGCGGCAGCGGCTGGCCGTCTTGTGCCTGGCTCAGAAGAGGTGCCCGCCGCCGCGCAGCATCTCCACACGAGCGAGGCCATTATCCGGAGCCAGTGGCAGCTCCGGTGTGTCCCCGTAGCAGGGCAGCATGAGTCGAGGATCGCCCAAATGGCGGCGACATTCGTCGCCCGCACCGGCTACTATTCCGTGAAAGCGCGCAGCGCCAAGGATGTGGCTGCAATGGGCTCTCCCCTCAGCTCTTACTATCGCACTCGCTTCAAGCGAGAGCTCAGGATTATCGCCTCCGCGGAGGATGAAACCATTTGGGGAAGGGGCTTAATCATGGAGCCTCTGCAAACAGCGCTCCTCCACGTCCGGACCTCACTGATAATGTCTTCTTTCGACTTTACGCTTGAAGACCTGGTGGACACGATTCTGTGGCTCTAGCGTTACTCCAGATTGCAGTCCGGATTGCAGTATCCACACGCCTGGAGCAGTCTGGCATTGCAGTGCGCCGACAGTAGTATAATATTGGATTACTTTGGGTCCCGCAATACCTCATTGCAATACTATACTGCAATAATATTGCTTGGTGTTATCGATAGTAGAGGCTCAACCACATGGTTCATAATATGAATATGATAATATGAATATGAATATGAACCATATGGTTGAACCTCTACTATCGATCATAACACCTGAGCGGGTTTGACCTGAGAGCTACCCGCAATATAGCATTGCTTTGGCGCGCCCCAATATAGCATTGCAATACTCACCATGCCGCAATACCGTGCTGCGACTTCAGCTATATAGGCTTCAGCTATATATGCTGAAGCCCTAATTTTCTAACCCTAACCCTAGTTAGGGTTAAAAAAATTACGCTTTGAAATTCAATTTTAATTAAAGTTGAAGCTGCAGATCACGGCAGTCATGTTGTCTGCTTGGTCGCCGAAGTAGCTACTAGCACGCTGCGTATTCGCGCTCATAAGAGAGGAGACGATCGCGTCCACCGGCGTGTGGTCTCCAGAAACGGCGCTGTGCTGTTGCAGACTCTTATTCTCAATTGCTCCCCAAAGGAAGTCCTGGAGGTCGTGATACTTCCAATTGTCCCAAATGCCGTCCGACGCTACCACAAGTATGAAGCAGTTGGTCGTCTGGTCTTCGCTGCTGCTGATCGAAGCGTGACTTGTTCTGTCTTCTTCTGCCTCGCTTGAATGGTGTTCTTCCTGGTTGTCAGACATGTTGCCGACGAGTCCGAGGTCTCTAACGACGACGCGCTTAAGCGAGAGCTCCGTCACGGTCGGATCACAGCTGACACCGTAGCTGTGCATGTGGAAGTCGCCCAGCGAGCGCGTAAATGCTAGTGCGTCGGGAAACAGCGATGTAAACGGCGTGGCAACCACAGTTGCCCATTCATCACGAACGTTCTTGAAGTAGTCGCCTCTCTTGTTGCGCCGCAGTTCACCCTCGCTGTCCATGGTGAAGACTGGTAGTCGTCGGCTTTTCGGTTCCGAACTGTCGTACACAAAGCGCAAAGCAGGTAGCGTCGCGTCGAGAGAACTGCATCGTGCAGAGCGGGCACGCAAACTCGGCAGAGCAGTCCGGACTGTGATTCCCTGACAAGATCAAGAGCCCAGGTCTCCGCGTGCGGTTATTATCCGTCTCCCCATCTCCTGAAGCTTCGTTGAGCAGCTTGTTCTGGCGATGCACCTCAGCGCCATCGATTCCGCGCGCTTTCACGTCTCTTGATCGAAGTGCAGAGCCCATCGACGTCAGCAACGCCGCCGAGTCGCCCACATTAGACGAGTAGATCTTCTGTCCACCATTCAAGATGACTACGACGGTTGCCGTGGTACCACCGCGAACGCTTGCCACGGTTCCATTGCGCCAGTTGTGCCGCACCAAGAACCCCTCCGGCTGGTGCTCCTCGACTGCGTGTCCAGCCCGTTCGTAGAGATCCCGAAGCATGTACTTGAGAACCTGGTGGCACGACGCGAACAGTTGTTGAAAGAATTCCTCCGGGTCGCGCTCCAGCCGCGCGTAGTCCTCCTGCGAGTAGCCTTGAAACTGCGCCTCGCAGTATCGCTTGGCTGCGTGGGCAACGTCTCGTCCGGTGTCTCTGCCGTGGCCGTCGAAGATCCCCAGGACCAAGGCGGTGTTCTTCGGGTCGTAGAATGTGAAGAAGGCGTCCTGGTTCTCGCGGTTCTGGGCGCCACCGACGTTCGTGATTCCGCTTGTCGCTACTCTCGCGCAAACGCCGGAGCCTTCCCACCTGGCCTGGAAGCAAATTGGATACGACGCTCCTGAGCTGGAAGACATCGCGCCGCCTGCAGAGATTGAAAAGTGAGGATCAGCGCCCGAAAGTCTTGGTCTTCGTGGGGTCAGATTTGGCCGTTATTTCCTTGTGCCAGCACGATTCCAGCATTGGACTCGGTTCCAATGCTGGCTTTGGAGAAGCAAGTCTTGGCTTCTCGATTGCTGGCAGGAAATGTGCAACGGCCAGCGAGCGATCTCCCTGCATTACCCCATGTCTTCGAGCAAAAATGAACTATATTCTCGGCGATACTTATCCATGTAGCGTCTATTCGGACGTCTAGGCCGACGCGCTGAGCTTGGTCTTGATGTAGTGCAGCAGCACGGCAGCGGGGCGCATCTCGAAGTCCTGCAGCGTCTCGTGGCTCGAGAGCACCTGGTCGCCGTTGAGGCGGTTCAGCAGCGTCACGCAGACGACTGCGTTGGGGATGTTGAGTTTGTGGCAGAAGCCGGCCATGCAACGCGCCTCCATCTCGATGTTGCGCACGCCAGCATCCGCCAGCTTGTGCAGGAATGCCATCTTGTCCTCGAGCGTGTACTCGCAGATCGCGCCGTCCAAGCGTCCCTGGCCCTCGTAGAAGTCGTTGCAGCTTAGCGTCTTGCCCACCGCATAGGGCAGCCCCACGTCCTTGGCCGCCGCGATGATCTCGTGGCGCACCTCAGGTGAGCAGATAGCTGGCCGGCGAACTGTGGATCCAAGCACAGCCACCTCGTCAACCGACTCCATCTTGTTGTTCACGCCCTCGGACGTGATCACGACGGTGCCGGGCTCGACACCGATGCCGCCGCTCGTCCCCATGCGGATGTACGTGGCGCCGTGCGCGCCGGCGTACTCGAGCAATTTGGTGACCTCGTGCAGCAGAATGGAGATGGAGGGCATGCCGATGCCGTGGTTGGCCACGAGCACGGGCCCCACCTTGTACAGCACGTAACGCGACGTGCTGCCAATGGGAGCAAGCGCATAGCCGTAGGGCGTGGCGATGCCAAGCTCCTCGGCCACAGAGTGCGCGAAGTTGGTCATGCGCTCAGCGCTGCCGCCCGTAACGAAGAACTTGACGTCGCCGAAGGTGGCGGCCACCTTCTGGCGCTCGTCCTGCGAGCACGTGAGGCCGATGTGGAAGAGCACATCGGAGTGCATCTCGAGGATGTTGCTGTTCCGCACGTGCACCTGCGGGGCGGCGGCGGCGGCGACTGCGTCCATGTTGGGGGCCATGATGACGTGGAGAGAGAGAGGACTTGACGAGCTTGACTTGAGCTAGACGGCGGAAATTGGATACTGGTGCTGCTGCCCATCGGTGCTGCCGCGCCGCTCAGACGCAGAGGAACGCGCGGCGAGCTGCAATGAGACAGACTAACGTCAACCGTGCATGCGCGCGTGGTCACCAATATTGCACCGGATTGGGCATAGTGAAGACCCGAGAATACTTACCTTGTCCTTGTCTTGTCCTGGCTATAGAGGTAAGCAGCAACATGTTTGCATGCGACTTCAAGCCTGATCGTGCATAAGCATTGCACTGCAATCACGGGCTGCTTCAAGTGAGCGCGTGCGTGGCCCGGTTCCGGCGTCGAGCGGGAGTGGGCTTGTGCAAAATTACAGTGCCGTGGTGCGAGGAATCCTAACCGAAGTGGTGAAGATGCAAGGCCTATGGGCGAGGTGCGCACCGTTCGCGTGACCGAGGATCGATTCCGACGGCATTTGCACTGCACGACCTTCACGGTTTGGAGAAGCATGTGCTGCGCAAAATGTGCACGCAAGCAAGAGCTCAACCTGGAGTGAGCCCACGAACGAGAAGCTTTCCTACGTACAAAGACAACGCTGTGTAGCAATTTTCGTACAGTCCGTTCTTGCATTAAATTCGGATCTTGTCGGTGTCCGCTCTTCTCGACGGCTTTCTTCAGCAACTCACTCACCGAAGTTTTCGTACATGTTCATGGCCTCCGCCTCCAACGCGCGCCCGAACGACTCGAGCGCATGTTGGACCTTCACCATGTGGCCCGCCAGCGCCATGAACGGGTCGTCCAGTGCGCGCTCCTCCCAGAAGCCGTACTCGTTCTTCTCGATCTGGCTGATGTCGATGTCCGCTAAGTGGTCGAGTCCTGAGCTCAGACTCACGCCCACAGCGACAAGGGTGCCTACCCGAAATGCCCACCAGTAGTCCTCCGAGCTGTAGTAGAAGTAACTCGTCGACAGCGTCCAGCAGAGCATCTCCACGAGCGATCGGATCCCGTGCTGCTGCCAGTTTCGCCTCACCCTCGTGAAACGCGACTGCAGCGTCAACCCTGCGCGACGCGTCGGCAGCCAAAGGCAGAAAAACTCGGCTGTGACGACGAACGCGACTCCCGTGCACGCCGTGAGCAGTGCGAAGAACTTGACATCGTGAAAGTTCTCCCACAGCGAGCGCACCGCCACGATACCGAGGTAGCCGAACACGAGGTTCTTAATGAGCGCGACCTCTTGTCCGTCGGTCGGGGCCTTGCCGTTCTTAGGGACGTCAAAGCCCAGTCGCTGCAGCAAGTCTCCGCCTCCTGGCTGGTTGCGGATGACGCGCGCCAGCCCGCGCACGAACTGCAGCACGACTTCGTCGCACACGGACATCACGGCGCCCACGAAGGTGCCGACTTCCAAGGCGAACAGCACGTCGCCGTAGAGCGAGTAGGTCGCGTACGTGACGCTGGTCCAGCACACCACCTCGAGGAACGACTGCAGCGTCTTGGTGGCCCAGTTGAAGCGCACGTCCGTAAAGCGCTGCACCAGTGCCGCAGCGACCAGCGGCGCCATGCGCACGGGGAAACTACCGCAGAAGCGCAGCACCGACTCGGACAGCGCGTCCGTGCTGGGCATGAACTTGCCGTAGTAAGCACTGTCGCTCAGGATCTCCTGGGTGGCGTCGTCTCCGGGGTACAGCACCTCGTACTCGCTCTCCGAGTCGCTGCTGCTGCTGCTGCTGTTTGGCGCTGCTGTCGCCGCGCGCACTGCCGCTATTTTGTCAGTCTCCATGTATCTCTGCTGAGCGCTTGCTCTTGCCTTCCGTGTCTTGTCCGCGACTGGGCTTCCGTGCTGCTCGGCGTCGCTTCGCGAAGAAAATTCTTCTTAATTGGTGTTCGAGCACACACAAATTTCCGCATTACCGCAGCCATTTTCATTTTCAATTTGACACTTTTCGACAGAAGCAACTCAGATATCTGAGCTCGCGCCCAGAGAACCACCCGCGCGATGGAAGACGACGACGCCACGCCAGAGGTGACGCCAACGCCCTTCAACGGCCAGGAGCAGGGCCGCAGCGAGCGTCACCTCTCGTCGGGCGCCATGAACCTGGCGCTGCAGGACGACCAGTGGACCTTCGAGTCGCCAGTGTCGCCGCAGCCTGGCCAGCCGCTGGTGGTGCACCCGGGCACGTACCGCTACCTGAAGGGGGTGGAGCTGGAGGGAACCACCTACGACTTCGCCATCGTGACGCGCCGCTCGTCCAAGAAGAGCAAGAAGGAGCACGAGAGGAAAATGCCGACCGTGGACATCGACGTCGCGGTGGACATTGATACTGGCGTGGAAGGCCGGCTGATCGAGAAGCTCGTGGCCAGCGGACTGGATGTGGACGTGCTGGAAGGGGACTTCAGCAGGGTCGAGGCGGACGGCAAGAAAGCCAGCAAGTACTTTGTGCTGCTGATCCGTGGGAACGACGAGGCGCTGGCCATCTACGGACGACGTCTGCGCTTCCAGACGTGGCTGCGCAGCGGCAACTCGCGTGAGGTGGACTCGGTGGTGCAGAGCAGTCCCATCGTCACGCCTGCCGAGCGGATCCAGGTGATTGACCATATTATTCGAGAAACGGCCAAGATCACGGAAGACCACCCCAACGTGCACTCGATCTTCCCCGTGCACGACCCCGCCACCAACCGATACTTGATAAAGAGGTTCATCGGGACGCAGAAGCTGGAGTTTCTATCGGAGAACTTCTTGCGCAAAGTGAGAGCTCACTTTGGCGAGAAGGTGGGGTACTATTTTGCATTCATGGACTTCTACAACAAAGCGCTGGTCCCGATCGCGCTGCTGGGCGTGCTCTTGACGTGTTTGCGCGGCGTCATGGGCACACCCATGTATATGCGCGTGCTTGTGGGATGGGCGGTGCTCATTTCGGTGATCTGGAGCTACGGGTTCCTAAAGGCCTGGTCTCGTCGCAACAATGAACTCAACCACCTGTGGGCAAACAATATCGAGACCAACACGATAGTCTATCGTAACCCAAAGTTTCGCGGTGACGCGTTTGTGAACCCTGTCACTGGGTTGCCTGACCAATACTACCCGAGCTGGAAACGGTACCCCAAGTATCTGGCCGTCATAACCTTCATGGTGGTGCAGATCTCGATCATGATGTTCGTGATTGCTATTTGGATTACTGCATTTGAGGTCCTGAAAGTTCGCTACCCGGACAGAGGAATCTTCTCGGCGCAGTGGTTCTACATCCTAGGCGGTGGTATCCTCTACGGTTTGTTTGTGGACATTATCCAGTGGAGTGTAATTGTGACGAAGGCTGCTCGTATGCTCACAGAGTGGGAGAACTGGAAGACGATTGAGCAGTTTGAGAAGTCCATGATTCGTAAGTTGTTCCTTATGGACTTCCTCAACTACTACACGTGGTTCTTTCTGCTGGCCTTCGTGTATGTGATTCCTGGTGCTGGCGATACGATTACGAACTTCCTCAACACGCTCATCTGGAAAGACCCGGCCAACTGCTGCTTTGGGGCGTACTTGGATAGATCGGGCTCCTATTGCGACTCCTGTCCTCCAGCGTGGAATGAAATGGGGCTTCGTGAAACTCGCTGCATTCCATGTCGAGGCTGGGTAACCTTCGACATCAACCACCTCGACTTGGAGACGCTCTTTCTTACGCCCATAATCATCACCCAGTTGCTGAACTTGCTCATTGCCGTAGCGGTCCCATGGATTCACCGCAAACACTATGAACAGCGCCTGCGTGGCACAGACCGAAAGGTGATGGCTATGGTCAAGGCGCAAGGTGAGCGGCACCTGCTCGCCGAGATGACGTACCGAAATGAGGATTCCGATAACGTAAGCGGTCGCGAGGTGAGCAACAATGCTGCTGCACGCACCGGTGACAATCTGGTGCATCTGCTCAATCGATCTTCGGCGCGGTATTTGGAGAACAGCGAGCGCGAGGTGGAACTGCTCAACGCGAAGGCGCGTGCGATTCTTTTCGAGAGCGAGCAGGAAAACTACGACCCGTACGATGACTACCACCACATGATCGTGCAGTTCGGCTTCGTGACCATGTTTTCAATGCTGTGGCCGCTCATGCCTGCAGCTTGCATGATAGTGAACGCGCTGAAAACGCGTGGTGACGGATTCCGTCTGTGCCGAACCAACCGGCGTCCGTTCCCACGCAAGGCCACCGGCATCGGCGAATGGCACAACATGCTTCACTTCATCGCCCTGACTGGCGTCATCGTCAACATCGGACTCATCTTCATCTCTACCGGAGCCATGGAGTTCTACTCGCCGTCGTGCTCGAAGCAGATCACGTACGCCCTGGGCGGCGACTTCTCCCACTTCCGCTTCGGCCCGGACTTTGCCTGCTTCTCGCTCACGACGCGTATGGTCATGATTCTCGTGAGTGAGCATCTGTCGCTGCTGCTGATCTGGTTCTTCTGGAAGATCATCCGCAGCATTCCGGCGAATGTCCAGCTGGACATGCTACGTCAGGAGTATGCGTTCAAGTCGAAGTTGTACCAGCGCGCGGCGAAAAAAGCCGGCGCCACAGCCGCTTCATTGGCAGCGTCGGCAGCAAAACCAGCTCGCGGTGGCAGCACGCACAGTTTGTACTCTGCCACCGTGGTAAGTGGTCCGACAACGCCTGTTGGGGTCCCGCAGCGTAGTGGCGCGTTCTTCGCCGGTTCGACGGAGGAGAAGGAGCCGCTGCTGTCGACCAAGCACCTGGCGCAGGCCTGGGACTTGGCCAAGTCACCGCAGAAGCCGCACTCCAACCAGGACGACGCGTGAGCGGCCGACGTGGGTCTTTATCTATCCAAGTTTATGAGGAGCAGGGCATTTCTTTTGAGCTAAAGTAGCGAGCGTCTCCGAAAACGAGTCTGCATCTATGTTTACCAGTCTTGATGTTCACCCCCTGTGTGGAATAGGCTGTCGCTGCTGCTCGAAGACGACGCCGGATGTCAAGCGCAGCAGGCAACCAACCGGTACGGGAGAACTTCAGCTTTGTGGTTCAATCGCAACCGCACCGGACTTACTCTGTTAAGACGTCTATTATATAACACACACTCGTATTTACGAATCATCCTTTCTGCCGTCAGGGTATCAACCAATAAAGCGCCTCAGATGTTTGGGTGTGTATCTTTAACAGCCATACCACGGTACATCCGGTCGTCCGACTTTTTCTGACGTCACTCAGTTCCAGTTTGATCCTCAAGCAAGCACGTGGCCAAGAGGAAGAACCGAGAAGCCGTGAGTATGACATTCCGAGCACCCGTGCAGGCCCGCGGCGGCGGATACGGCCTGGACGCCGAGCTAGCGCGCAAGGCGGCTGAGCGCTACGACTACGACATGGAGAACGAGGCACGCGTGTGGCTCGAGACCATTTCGGAGTTGGAGATCGGTGAGGACTTCGGCCAGGGCTTGCGTGACGGCGTCGTCCTCTGTACAGTGGCCAACAAGATCCACGAAGGCGTGGTGCGCCGTGTGGAGACCAAGTCCAAGATGCCCTTCAAGCTGATGGAGAACGTGTCGGTCTTCCTCAAGGCCTGCCGCGTCATGGGCGTCAACGAGTTCGACTTGTTCGAGACCGTGGACCTCTTCGAGCTCAAAGACCTGGGCAGCGTGGTGCGCTGCATCTTTGCGCTTGGCCGCGCCGTGCAACGCAACTACCCCGACTTCAAGGGTCCCACGCTGGGCGTCAAAGAGAGCATTAAGAATCAGCGCTCCTTCACGTCCGACCAGCTGGACAACGGCAAGAACATCATGGCGCAGCAGACGCTCGGCAGTTTCCGCACCATGAAAAGGCAGACAACATCTCACACCAACAACGTCATGCTCGGCGCTGATGCTGCGCAAAGTGGGTACCGCGCGCCGCCTCCGCCGCCACCTCCGTCGGCCGAGAAGATTGAGCAGCTGTCTCGATTCCGGAAGGCGGACAAGCTGACGACATTTGACTCGCAGCAGCCCGAGGGAGAGCTATCGCCCACGGGCCACGTGCCGACGAAGGAAGAAGTCGCTGCGACGGTTGCCGAGCTTTCAGAGGAGGTTGACAAGACGTCGCTGAGTAAGAAGAAGGTTGCGTCGTCCATTCCCGGCTTGATCGTGGCGGCCAACTCTGGTCCTACGGCTGAGGAAGAGGCGCAGGCTTGGATTGAGGCGGTGCTTGGTGAGACGTTCCTCGCGAGCTTCGGTGATAGCCTCAAGGACGGCGTGATGCTATGCACGCTGATGAACAAGATCAAGCCGGGTCTGATTCCGCGTATTCAGACGTCGTCAATGCCGTTCAAGCAGATGGAGAACGTGAGCAGCTTCGTCCGTGCATGCCGCAGCATCGGCGTGGCAGAGTTTGATCTGTTCGAGACGGTGGATCTGTACAACCAGAAGAACCTTGGGCAGGTCACGCAGTGCATCCACGCGCTGGGCCGCACGATTCAGAAGACCATGCCTGAATACGCTGGTCCGCGTCTCGGTGTCAAGGAGTCGACCGTGAACTTGCGCGAGTTTTCGGACGCCCAGCTTCGCGAAGCAGCTGCTGCCGTTCCCGTGCTAGCGCATGGAAGTCAATCGGTTATGGAGCGTCTCTCGTTTGATCGCTCAGCATCGGTCACTTTCCGCTACGACACGGCTGCTGCTGCTGCTGCAGCTGCTGATAAAATGAGCAGTGGCAAGACTTCGCCGAAGCCCGAGTTCAAGTTCGTGGAGCCGGAGGCCCAGCCAAATACCCCTGCTGCGGTCGTGCCCACGAAGGCTGCGGAGGAAGCCACCTCAGCGCCAGAGCTCGAGAAGGCTGAAGCGGAGGTTGCACCGACGCCGGAACCTGAGACGGTGGAGAAGGAGGGATCGTCGAAGTCGCAGGGGCCCAGTTGGCTAGCGCAGCATGTGGCGTCCCTGAACGCGGTGAGCTCTAAGAGCGTGGCGAAGCCCCACCCGGCCGGCGGCTCTTCTTCGGCGCTGCCAACTCGTACTGTGTGGAGCTAACTTATACTCGTCCACTGAGGCAGTTCGCGGTGTGTGTTTTCATCCTTCATTCAGTCGATATATGCTCCGCGTTTTTACTGTCTTTGATCGTTTTCCACTACAATCTCGCTCATTCCAGAACATCTGTTTTTAGGCTGTTGACCGTTAGTCCACTTCAGTTTCGACAGATGCAGTCCCAGGCAGCGAAGAAGGCCGCGAGCCGCGCCGTCGTCAGCGATACCACCGGCCTGCGCCAGTTCCTCGAGGCCGGTCGCGGCAAGACGGTGGTGCTGACGGGCGCCGGCATCTCCACGGACTCGGGCATCCCCGACTACCGCGGGCCCAACGGCGTGTACAACCGCAACAAGGACTTCCGCCCCATCCAGTTCCAGGAGTTCATCGGAGCCCACACGTACCGTCAGCGCTACTGGGCGCGCAGCTTCCTCGGGTGGCCCAAGATCCTGAACACGCAGCCCAATGGGTCGCACCGCGCCCTGACACAGCTACAGCAGGCGGGCGCAGTCTCCGGCATCCTAACGCAAAATGTGGACCGCCTGCACACCAAGAGCGGCTCGCACAGCGTCGTGGAGATGCACGGATCGCTGCACGAGGTGGAGTGTCAGGGCTGTGACCACGTGACGTCGCGCCAGAGCTACCAGGAGGCGTTGCGGGAGCTGAACCCGAAGGTGGCGCAATGGTCGGTTAACCACCCAGACAAAGCAGCAGGAGACGTGGCGTCAAGTGATAAGGTTAATCCAGACGGCGACGTCGACATCTCGTGGAACTACGACGACTTTGTCTACCCTGCCTGCAGCAAGTGTGGTGGCATCATGAAACCCAGGTACGTACGCTCGACAGGAAGTAACCAGGCTGGAAAGTGATGTATAACCTTGTGCTTACTGCTGCTGCCTTACTTAGGGTCGTGTTCTTCGGCGAGAACATGCCGGCGGCCACACGAACAACAGCACTAGAGCGCGTGGGCGATGCGAACGCGTTGCTTGTCGTGGGTTCCTCGCTGAAAGTTTTCTCGGCCATGCGCCTCATCAACCACGCTCATGCACGCAAGATCCCGATCGCTATCGTCAACCTGGGACCAACGCGCGCCGACGAGTTGTGTAACCTCCGCATTGACAAGCCTTGCACGAGCCTGCTCACCGAGGTTGCCGACTTGTACTGATAGACGAGACTCTGGCACTGGGCAATCGTAGACGGATTGCAAAGCATGATAAAAGCAACACCGATTGACGGCAATTGATCAATAAAGAAGACACTCTTCATGCATTGCAGACAGATTCACAGAGTGCAAGGCGACCGCACCAACATGTACGATCTGCAACAGGAAGGTGAACACTCGCCACATTTCCACACTCCACGCGTCCGTGTGATTGGTCCAAGGCACTGTTGAGTATCTTCATTCGTGACACCCCTCCCGGCTTCGTATTCTAGAAGCTGGGATGTCATGATGCCTCTCACAGGCCGTCACTCACCCTTGGCACAATCCAATTTGGACGGACCAAGCAAAATGGGCAAGAAGCAGGGCGGCATGAACACCAAGGTTGAGGCGGCCAAGGCGAAGAAGGCGATCGCTAAGGCCTCCAAGGATGCGGTCAAGGCTGCTTCGGACGCTGCAGCTGAGTCCGCCGACTGGTCCAAGGGCTCGGACGCGCGTGCCGAGCGGAAGCGCCAGGAGGAGGAGCGCAAGCGCGAGGAGCAGGAGGCCAAGAAGGCCGAAAAGCAGAAGCTGTTGGCGCTGGAGGAGCATGCTCTGGACGAGGACAAGAACGCTATCCGCAAGCAGAAGAAGGCGGTCAAGGAAGCGGCCAAGCCCTGGGAGGACGCGCTCAAGCCCGCCACCAAGAAGAAGAACAACCGCGGCGTCAAGAAGCCCTCGGCCTTCGCGGCTCTACAGGCCAACGATGACAGCAGCGGGAAGCTTACGCAGGCCGAGATGGCTGCTCTGAGGGAGGCAGAGGAGGCCCGTGTTGCTGCCAAGCCCGGCAAGAAGGCCATCAAGTTCGAAAACACCTTCCAGGCCAACCGCAATAGGAACAACGGCGAGGAAACGGAGGCGCGCAGTTTGGACGCTGCGCTGGACCTGCTCAGTGTGGGCGACAAAGAGGCGGAGAAACACCCGGAGCGCAGGGCCAAGGCAGCCTACAAGGCCTTCGAGGAGGTCATGCTTCCCCAGGTCAAGGAGGACTTCCCGGGCTTGAAGTTGTCTCAGTATAAGCACAAGCTTAGCGAAATGGTAAGGCTGTGGATGTCGTTGACGTCAGTTGTGCTAGAACTAACGATGTGGCTGTGCTGGATTGTGATTTTCGCAGTGGCGTCGCTCCCCGGACAACCCACTAAACATGGAGAGCCTGGCGTACAACGCCAAGAAGCAGTAATTAATAACGGAAATTTTCACTGCGTGTGGACTCCTTCGATGAGCTGACGAGTCGGTAAACTGACGCCGATGGGAGTATTCTACTCGACACTCGGCTTGGCACCAGAACGGCGAGGTGTTGGCGCTTGCGAACGGCTAATAGAATCGCGCGTATGCGTTGCTGCTGATACGCAACTGCATGACTTGTTCTTCGCTCGAGCGAATATTCGTAATGGTTACTTAGGTTGTCGAACATACAGTAGCGACCAGTCCTATCATCAAGAGCCTTTCCCGATCAAAACAATATCTACGATGGCAGACCAACTCGGACACTTCAGGTGTTCTTCAGGTGTTCATGTGTAAACAACCTGTATTTGAAGTGACTGACTTAAGTACGATACAATTGTTAAATTGCTCTGGATTTTATACTCCTATTGTCAATTCCGGCCAATTCCGCCAAGGTTGCATACATAAAACACATCCATCGGATGTGTTTTAACTCAATACAATCGAAGTCATTACAGTAACTACCGTCTGACCCCGCACACTTCGCCTAGGCGCTATGCTACTGTACGAATGTCAAAACAGAGATAGATAATGATTCGAATAGAGCAGGTATTCATGCCAATTTGGCAAAACCTCCGTATCCAACACTGCCACCGGAGGAAATAAAAGACACTGGGGTAGCTCTCGATCTGCAGGCGCAACCTACCCGAAGACTGAGTGTGGAAGTAACCACTCAGCGTCAACAATCCCAAGAACCGTCAACGGCCCGATCAAGATCAACCGCATCGTCTTCAGAGCGCTAGAAGAGCGTAATCGCCCATGCCGACGGGTACACAAGGTGACAAGATCAGCGACCCCACGGCCGTCAGAAGTACCCCCCCCTGTTAGGCGGCAGTCTGGGCAACCGATGGCTACGCAGGAATCGCGCCAGCAATCTTACGCGGCCCGCCCCGCCACATAGCGAAAATCCAGCACACAGCCACCGAGAATCGACCCTCGATGCGGCTGACTCGAGCTCTGCTCCTGCCGCTCTCAACACGTCCGGAGCAGTTCCCAAGCCAGCCCGGCCGAACACAGACGACGGGCAAGACGTGCAGAGGCCCAAAACGAAGCTTGTGTGGAGATTGGGCCGAGCGCAGCAAAAGAGAATGCGCCGTCCGGGAATCGAACCCGGGGCATCTCGTTGGCAACGAGATATTTTACCACTAAACCAACGGCGCTTGCACGAACACTTCAAAACACACCACAAAACACAACCATGCACAGCCAGCACCACACACCACGCGCGAATATGCGCCGCCAGCGCTCCAGCCCTGGCCATCGATCGCCCGCCTCCGACCCATACTGCCGACTACATATAAAAAGCCAGCCCACAGCCACCGAGAATCGACCCTCGATGCGGCTGACTCGAGCTCTGCTCCTGCCTCTTTCAACACGTCCGGAGCAGTTTCCAAGCCAGCCCGGCCGAGCACAGACGACGGACAAGACGTGCAGAGGCCCAAAACGAAGCTTGTGTGGAGATTGGGCCGAGCGCAGCAAAAGAGAATGCGCCGTCCGGGAATCGAACCGGGGCATCTCGTTGGCAACGAGATATTTTACCACTAAACCAACGGCGCTTGCACGAACACTTCAAAACACACCACAAAACACAACCATGCACAGCCAGCACCACACACCACGCGCGAATAAGCGCCGCCAGCGCTCCAGCCCTGGCCATCGATCGCCCGCCTCCGACCCATACTGCCGACTACATATAAAAAGCCAGCCCACAGCCACCGAGAATCGACCCTCGATGCGGCTGACTCGAGCTCTGCTCCTGCCTCTTTCAACACGTCCGGAGCAGTTCCCAAGCCAGCCCGGCCGAGCACAGACGACGGACAAGACGTGCAGAGGCCCAAAACGAAGCTTGTGTGGAGATTGGCCCGAGCGCAGCAAAAGAGAATGCGCCGTCCGGGAATCGAACCGGGGCATCTCGTTGGCAACGAGATATTTTACCACTAAACCAACGGCGCTTGCACGAACACTTCAAAACACACCACAAAACACAACCATGCACAGCCAGCACCACACACCACGCGCGAATATGCGCCGCCAGCGCTCCAGCCCTGGCCATCGATCGCCCGCCTCCGACCCATACTGCCGACTACATATAAAAAGCCAGCCCACAGCCACCGAGAATCGACCCTCGATGCGGCTGACTCGAGCTCTGCTCCTGCCTCTTTCAATACGTCCGGAGCAGTTTCCAAGCCAGCCCGGCCGAGCACAGACGACGGACAAGACGTGCAGAGGCCCAAAACGAAGCTTGTGTGGAGATTGGGCCGAGCGCAGCAAAAGAGAATGCGCCGTCCGGGAATCGAACCCGGCATCTCGTTGGCAACGAGATATGTTACCACTAAACCAACGGCGCTTGCACGAACACTTCAAAACACACCACAAAACACAACCATGCACAGCCAGCACCACACACCACGCGCGAATAAGCGCCGCCAGCGTTCCAGCCCTGGCCATCGATCGCCCGCCTCCGACCCATACTGCCGACTACATATAAAAAGCCAGCCCACAGCCACCGAGAATCGACCCTCGATGCGGCTGACTCGAGCTCTGCTCCTGCCTCTTTCAACACGTCCGGAGCAGTTTCCAAGCCAGCCCGGCCGAGCACAGACGACGGACAAGACGTGCAGAGGCCCAAAACGAAGCTTGTGTGGAGATTGGGCCGAGCGCAGCAAAAGAGAATGCGCCGTCCGGGAATCGAACCCGGGGCATCTCGTTGGCAACGAGATATTTTACCACTAAACCAACGGCGCTTGCACGAACACTTCAAAACACACCACAAAACACAACCATGCACAGCCAGCACCACACACCACGCGCGAATAAGCGCCGCCAGCGCTCCAGCCCTGGCCATCGATCGCCCGCCTCCGACCCATACTGCCGACTACATATAAAAAGCCAGCCCACAGCCACCGAGAATCGACCCTCGATGCGGCTGACTCGAGCTCTGCTCCTGCCTCTTTCAACACGTCCGGAGCAGTTTCCAAGCCAGCCCGGCCGAGCACAGACGACGGACAAGACGTGCAGAGGCCCAAAAAGAAGCTTGTGTGGAGATTGGGCCGAGCGCAGCAAAAGAGAATGCGCCGTCCGGGAATCGAACCCGGGGCATCTCGTTGGCAACGAGATATTTTACCACTAAACCAACGGCGCTTGCACGAACACTTCAAAACACACCACAAAACACAACCATGCACAGCCAGCACCACACACCACGCGCGAATATGCGCCGCCAGCGCTCCAGCCCTGGCCATCGATCGCCCGCCTCCGACCCATACTGCCGACTACATATAAAAAGCCAGCCCACAGCCACCGAGAATCGACCCTCGATGCGGCTGACTCGAGCTCTGCTCCTGCCTCTTTCAACACGTCCGGAGCAGTTTCCAAGCCAGCCCGGCCGAGCACAGACGACGGACAAGACGTGCAGAGGCCCAAAACGAAGCTTGTGTGGAGATTGGGCCGAGCGCAGCAAAAGAGAATGCGCCGTCCGGGAATCGAACCCGGGGCATCTCGTTGGCAACGAGATATTTTACCACTAAACCAACGGCGCTTGCACGAACACTTCAAAACACACCACAAAACACAACCATGCACAGCCAGCACCACACACCACGCGCGAATAAGCGCCGCCAGCGCTCCAGCCCTGGCCATCGATCGCCCGCCTCCGACCCATACTGCCGACTACATATAAAAAGCCAGCCCACAGCCACCGAGAATCGACCCTCGATGCGGCTGACTCGAGCTCTGCTCCTGCCTCTTTCAATACGTCCGGAGCAGTTTCCAAGCCAGCCCGGCCGAGCACAGACGACGGACAAGACGTGCAGAGGCCCAAAACGAAGCTTGTGTGGAGATTGGGCCGAGCGCAGCAAAAGAGAATGCGCCGTCCGGGAATCGAACCCGGGGCATCTCGTTGGCAACGAGATATTTTACCACTAAACCAACGGCGCTTGCACGAACACTTCAAAACACACCACAAAACACAACCATGCACAGCCAGCACCACACACCACGCGCGAATATGCGCCGCCAGCGCTCCAGCCCTGGCCATCGATCGCCCGCCTCCGACCCATACTGCCGACTACATATAAAAAGCCAGCCCACAGCCACCGAGAATCGACCCTCGATGCGGCTGACTCGAGCTCTGCTCCTGCCTCTTTCAACACGTCCGGAGCAGTTTCCAAGCCAGCCCGGCCGAGCACAGACGACGGACAAGACGTGCAGAGGCCCAAAACGAAGCTTGTGTGGAGATTGGGCCGAGCGCAGCAAAAGAGAATGCGCCGTCCGGGAATCGAACCCGGGGCATCTCGTTGGCAACGAGATATTTTACCACTAAACCAACGGCGCTTGCACGAACACTTCAAAACACACCACAAAACACAACCATGCACAGCCAGCACCACACACCACGCGCGAATAAGCGCCGCCAGCGTTCCAGCCCTGGCCATCGATCGCCCGCCTCCGACCCATACTGCCGACTACATATAAAAAGCCAGCCCACAGCCACCGAGAATCGACCCTCGATGCGGCTGACTCGAGCTCTGCTCCTGCCTCTTTCAACACGTCCGGAGCAGTTTCCAAGCCAGCCCGGCCGAGCACAGACGACGGACAAGACGTGCAGAGGCCCAAAACGAAGCTTGTGTGGAGATTGGGCCGAGCGCAGCAAAAGAGAATGCGCCGTCCGGGAATCGAACCCGGGGCATCTCGTTGGCAACGAGATATTTTACCACTAAACCAACGGCGCTTGCACGAACACTTCAAAACACACCACAAAACACAACCATGCACAGCCAGCACCACACACCACGCGCGAATAAGCGCCGCCAGCGTTCCAGCCCTGGCCATCGATCGCCCGCCTCCGACCCATACTGCCGACTACATATAAAAAGCCAGCCCACAGCCACCGAGAATCGACCCTCGATGCGGCTGACTCGAGCTCTGCTCCTGCCTCTTTCAACACGTCCGGAGCAGTTTCCAAGCCAGCCCGGCCGAGCACAGACGACGGACAAGACGTGCAGAGGCCCAAAAAGAAGCTTGTGTGGAGATTGGGCCGAGCGCAGCAAAAGAGAATGCGCCGTCCGGGAATCGAACCCGGGGCATCTCGTTGGCAACGAGATATTTTACCACTAAACCAACGGCGCTTGCACGAACACTTCAAAACACACCACAAAACACAACCATGCACAGCCAGCACCACACACCACGCGCGAATAAGCGCCGCCAGCGCTCCAGCCCTGGCCATCGATCGCCCGCCTCCGACCCATACTGCCGACTACATATAAAAAGCCAGCCCACAGCCACCGAGAATCGACCCTCGATGCGGCTGACTCGAGCTCTGCTCCTGCCTCTTTCAACACGTCCGGAGCAGTTTCCAAGCCAGCCCGGCCGAGCACAGACGACGGACAAGACGTGCAGAGGCCCAAAACGAAGCTTGTGTGGAGATTGGGCCGAGCGCAGCAAAAGAGAATGCGCCGTCCGGGAATCGAACCCGGGGCATCTCGTTGGCAACGAGATATTTTACCACTAAACCAACGGCGCTTGCACGAACACTTCAAAACACACCACAAAACACAACCATGCACAGCCAGCACCACACACCACGCGCGAATATGCGCCGCCAGCGCTCCAGCCCTGGCCATCGATCGCCCGCCTCCGACCCATACTGCCGACTACATACAAAAAGCCAGCACACAGCCACCGAGAATCGACCCTCGATGCGGCTGACTCGAGCTCTGCTCCTGCCTCTTTCAACACGTCCGGAGCAGTTTCCAAGCCAGCCCGGCCGAGCACAGACGACGGACAAGACGTGCAGAGGCCCAAAACGAAGCTTGTGTGGAGATTGGGCCGAGCGCAGCAAAAGAGAATGCGCCGTCCGGGAATCGAACCGGGGCATCTCGTTGGCAACGAGATATTTTACCACTAAACCAACGGCGCTTGCACGAACACTTCAAAACACACCACAAAACACAACCATGCACAGCCAGCACCACACACCACGCGCGAATAAGCGCCGCCAGCGCTCCAGCCCTGGCCATCGATCGCCCGCCTCCGACCCATACTGCCGACTACATACAAAAAGCCAGCCCACAGCCACCGAGAATCGACCCTCGATGCGGCTGACTCGAGCTCTGCTCCTGCCTCTTTCAACACGTCCGGAGCAGTTTCCAAGCCAGCCCGGCCGAGCACAGACGACGGACAAGACGTGCAGAGGCCCAAAACGAAGCTTGTGTGGAGATTGGGCCGAGCGCAGCAAAAGAGAATGCGCCGTCCGGGAATCGAACCGGGGCATCTCGTTGGCAACGAGATATTTTACCACTAAACCAACGGCGCTTGCACGAACACTTCAAAACACACCACAAAACACAACCATGCACAGCCAGCACCACACACCACGCGCGAATAAGCGCCGCCAGCGCTCCAGCCCTGGCCATCGATCGCCCGCCTCCGACCCATACTGCCGACTACATACAAAAAGCCAGCCCACAGCCACCGAGAATCGACCCTCGATGCGGCTGACTCGAGCTCTGCTCCTGCCTCTTTCAACACGTCCGGAGCAGTTCCCAAGCCAGCCCGGCCGAACACAGACGACGGACAAGACGTGCAGAGGCCCAAAACGAAGCTTGTGTGGAGATTGGCCCGAGCGCAGCAAAAGAGAATGCGCCGTCCGTGCAGCGGGGCTGCCGTAGCTTTAGCGTCAGAGGAAGACACAGACTCAGAGAGTCTCTAGTAATAGCGATAACCTTACGCTCTATACAAGAGCTATACCGAGTACCGTAAGATAACTACTTACGGACTCCAAGAGACAGAAGTACCTTAAACAAGGCTAGTGAACTCTTAGGCTTCAAATGTGAACTGAATGTATTGTTGTTTATCGCGGCAGAGCCGCCTGTTGTATGTATGTATAGGACTCACTATCTATCATAGTAGAGCCTAGTCTAATGCATATCCATTGGCTGTGAGCCACCCACTCCTATCTGGGGTGACCCACGTAACATATGTGTGGAACTCAACTTATGTGTGGCACCTAGCCTGTGTGTATCACACTATTCGATGTAACCCCGTTACACCCTCCCCCACCAAGACGCCGGATACGGAGGGTCGTATCCGGACGAAGAAAACACTGACGCCATAAACCAGCCGAGGCTGCGGCGGAGAGGCAAGCGCGGACTGCGCGGCGCCTCTAGCGTGCTACACGCATCGGCAGGCACTGCCACCGCTCACCAACAGGGGCCTCATGCTTATCAAGCAGGTGGGGCCACTCATGTTCCGCCTAGGGCGCCGTGAGAGCTTGTCGGAGCCAGCTCGTGCAGTCCCAGACTGTATTACGTGCATGGCACCGCCTCTCCAGCGCGTTCTACGCTTTATCCAACGCCGACAAGGTATCCATACCTGGCACAGAGGCTTTCGAAGCCGAAGGGGGTCTTGTTCCTGCGCTCCGCGCTCTGGAACGCCGCGTAGCGGCTATTGGTTTGAAGTCCGATACTACAGCTGACGCTGCAGCCTTCGCAGCATACCGTCACGCTGTTGCAGCTCGTGCACGACTGTGCAGCTGGCAAATAGACTCATGGTCCTAGACCAATGAGCTGGTGGGGCTGTCAAAGCCCATAACCATAGACGCCGCGCGTCATAGGTGTTGGCTCTGGGAGCCGGGTGTGGTGTGGCTTCCGCGTAGATGGCCACGGCCACGGCGCTTTACTAAGCATAAGCAGGAGCATTGCGCACGCTCTTACTGCATGGGCAGCTAATGCACTAGGTGCTGGCTGCCACAACAGTCCTAGGTCAGGACTTGAGCTCGGTCACTGACCCATGAGCTCCCCCACCTAGTGGGAAGAGCTGTTTGACCGCTCACGCGGCCGGAGGCCCTGCCTTGGCTGGCGATCATGGCGATCAAAAGCGTCGACGACGTCGGGGCAGTCTTGGCGTAGAGGTACCTCAAACTCCCATGAGTTCTCTGAGTGGGGATACCCTTTCCACTTCACCAGATACTGGTATTGCCCCTGGTAACGGCGTCGGGCTAACAGCCTTTCCACATGGTAGTGGAGATCACCTTGCTCGTCGAGCAGCGCCGGCGGCGCCCGTGTCCTCGCACGTTGAGGAACCTGTCCGTCCTGAGGAGTTGGAGAGCTTGGAGAGATCGCTGGGCGACGTGCGTCAGACCCTGAAGCGCCATGGGCGGAGGCTCGATCAAGCCGAGAGGGAATCTGACACCACCGTGAATGAGATCCGCGATCTCCAGGAGCGCCTCCAGTGGTGTGAGGCTGCTGAGTCGGCGACTCAACGCCTGGCGCGCCTTGAGCAAGGTTTCGCGCGGCGGGAAGGTCAGGTCGACCTGTTACTGCGACTTCAGCAGGGCGCTGTGGCTCCGCCACGCTGGGCGCCAGCTCCTGGGAACCCACCTGCGCCGGGTCCCGGTACGGCTTGATCAAGCCCACGTAAAACACGGGGTGTGTGCGCATCTTCTTCGGAAGATTGAGCGTATACGCTAGGCCCTTCTTGGCCACGACCGTGAACGGTCCAACGAAGCGCGGGCGCAACTTGGTCTTGAAGACCGCAGACACTGCATGTGTAGGTAGGTTTTTAGCGTTAAGCAACACTAGGTCCCCGACCTCAAAGCTGTCAACATTGCCTCTGCCCCTGGCATCAGCCTGTTCCTTCTGCTTGTCTTGGCTCTCAGCCATAGCGTCACGCACGTGTCGAAGGACACTCAGTCGCGTTGATAGAAACTCATCAACCTGTTTACGAACAGTGAGTGGGCTGACATCAGCAAGCCGATCGGCTAACTCTCCCCCACCAAGCCCAGGACCACGGAGTGGCAGCGTCAGCGGGACGCGCGGGTGAGTGAGGCCGTTCACGTAGAACGGAGTGTAGCCCGTGGAGGCATGCACAGCGTTGTTCAACGCAAACTCGACGAGTGGAAGCATAGCGCTCCAACGCTTCGGCGTTTCAGCGCAAATGCTACGGAGAATGTCTTCGACAACGCGATTCACGCGCTCAGTCTGACCGTCGGTCTGCGGATGGTCCGCTGTGGACATGTCCAACTTGGTGCCGAGCACCTTAAAGACAGCGTCCCAAAACTTCCCAGTGAAGCGGGGGTCTCGGTCAGAGACAATCGATGCGGGCAGACCGTGTTGGCGGAAGACCCGATCGAGAAACAGCTTCGCTGTCCCTTCACCGTCCACGGTGTCCGGCACAGCCGCTAGATGAGCCATCTTGCTCAGACGGTCAACGAAGACCACGATGCCCGTGTTACCTTCCGCGTCCTTTGGAAGGCCAAACACGAAGTCCAAACTCATGGACTCCCAACACCCAGAGGGTACAGGCAAGCTTGCCAGCGGCGCGGCCGCATGCGGTGAGGGCTTCACCCGCTGACACGTCTCACACGTGCGCACGTACGTGCTCGTCCACTTGTACAGCTTGGGCCACCAATAGGTCCGGCTCACAGAGCTGTAGGTCTTCTCGCGACCGAGGTGGCCGCCAAGCGGTGTATAATGCGCCTCGTAGAGGATACGATACTTCAAATCCTCGTCATGAGGGACCACGACTCGAGGTGTGTCCTCCGCACTCGTGCTGTAGTACAGCAGACCGTCAGCGACGGAGTAACGGTGCAGGCTCGCGCGCAAGCGCGCCGACAATGTCTTGTCCGAGTTTTCAAACTCCTTGCTCCCAAGAGCACGCAGCAGGGCGACACACATGTCGTCTCGCGCATACGCAGCGCGTATCAAGTCCGTCACCGACGAGGTCACCATCGTGACATGAGCAAGCTCATAGTCCGGTCGCCGTGACAACGCGTCTGCAAGACCATTCTGCCTGCCAGGCTTGTACTTCACCTCGAAGTTGTACTCCGCGAAGAAGGACAGCCAACGGGCCATCCTTTGCGAGAGGTGAGGCGACTGGGTCGCAGTGCGTAGTGACGCATGATCAGTGAAGATCACAAACGGCTTAGAGCCCAGCAGGTGAACCCTGAACTTGACGAGAGCATACTTCATCGCAAGTAGCTCTTTGTCATGAACTGGATAGTTCTTCTCTGCAGCCTTAAGCTGGCGAGACTCAAACGCTATCACGCGTTCACGCCCTTCGGCGTCTGCTTGGAGCAGAGCACTGCCGATGGCGAAGTCCGATGCGTCACAGACGATACTGAATGGACGTTCAGGGTCTGGCAACGCCAGGATCGGGGCATGAAGGAGACTCTCCTTGACTGCTTCGAAAGCATCTTGATGCTCGGTGTTCCAACACCAGTCCTCATCCTTCTTAAGGAGATTGGACAATGGCCGAGCCATCTCAGCGTAGTTCGCGCTGTACTTGTGCAAGTAGTTGGCGAGGCCAAGCCACTTGCGTAAGTCCTTTTTGGTTGTTGGGAACCGGCCAGTCAACGATGGCCTTAACCTTAGCTGGATCTGCTCGAAGGCCGCGCTTCCCAACGAAGCATCCTAAGAAAGGAATTTCTTCAGCGCCGAAGATGCATTTTGATGCGTTAGCGTACAGCTTGTTGGTGCGCATGCACTCGAGCACTGCTCGCAAGTGGTCAATGTGGTTCTCCACGTCAGACCGACCGTGCTCCGCACGACTGTGGACGAAGATGTCATCGAAGTACGTTTGAGCAAACGCCCGCAGGGGCCTGAAGAGCTGCGTCACCAGACGATTGAACGTCGCAGGCGCGTTCGACAGCCCTTGGGGCATGACTAGCCACTCCCAGAGCATACCGCTCGGAGTGCTAACCGCTGTCAGCGGAATGTCACTCGCTCGCATGAGCAACTGGTAGTAACCATCGACCAAGTCGAGCGCACTGTACATCGTGCAGCCAACCATATTGTTCTGCAGAACATCCTTCCTAGGAATCGGCGTCTGTGCCGGAATGGTGGCAGCGTTGAGCTTATTGAAAGCATGAACGATGCGCCACTTGCCATTAGGCTTTCTGACACAGAACGTAGGCGTCGAGTGCGGAGACTTGCTCTCACGCACCATGCCCGCCGCGTGCTTGGCACTGAAGAATGCGTCAATGACGTCGCACTGCTCCTTCGGTAAGGGCCACTGCCTCGTTACGCAGTATTTGGTTCCAGGAACCAAGTCAATCTCATGACGGACACCTCGATCCGGAGGTAAGCCAGTGGGCGGGTCATTCGAGACCACATCCTGGAACTCCTTAACCAAAGGATAGAACGGATCCGATGGGTCCTTCAGGATCGAAGATCCACTTCGCGCACTGAGTGCCTCCTTCGTGTCCTCAAGGACAGCTTCATCCATAAGCGACGAGGAGTTCAATTCCTCCTCCGGTCGTAACATGACCACTTCGGCGAGCGCGCCAGCCATTAAGGCATCCCCAAAGTCGGGAATGGACATCTCGTCCAGCTCTAGCAGAGCAGCCACCGTCGGAATAGCCTCGAGGCTGACGTTGCCCTCGGCTTCACCAGTCACTCCATCAACGAGTGTGTATAGCTGCTCGCTATCATCGTCCACGACGGACACGTCCTGTACCAGGACCGACGCCTTGCGTCTCGCAGTCGCCATCTGGCGTCGCTGCCGCCTCCTCGCGGAAGCTGTACGCCTCGGAGAGGCCAGCGTGTTCAGACTGAAAGTCTCGTCAGGTGTTGCCACCTCTTGCTGCTCTGATTGAGCCGGCGTGGAGCCGCAACGCTCACAGCCCTCGCCCAGTGGATTAGGTGCCACTCCACCCGCATCGTCAGGGTCCTCCCCTTGATGCCTCGGCTCACAGCCGACCACGCCATCAGTGGCATGCAGCGATGCTGCGCTCTCGTGACGAGCACCGCTCAGCGGGTTACGTGCCGCTCCACGCGCATCACTAGGGCCATGCCCAAGATGCCTCGACGAACTGTCGACCATGCCATTACCGGCATGCAGCGATGCTGCGCTCAAGCCACGAGCATCGCTCAGCGGGTTACGTGCCGCTCCACGCGCATCACTAGGGCCATGCCCAAGATGCCTCGACGAACTGTCGACCATGCCATTACCGGCATGCAGCGATGCTGCGCTCAAGCCACGAGCATCGCTCAGCGGATTACGTGCCGCTCCACGCGCATCACTAGGGCCACGCCCAAGATGCCTCGACTCAGTGTCGACCCCGCCATTACCGGCAGGCAGTGATGACTCGCAGTAACTCGGAGTCTCACTCAGTGGGTTACGTGCCACTCCACGTCCAGCCCACGAGCAGTGCTCGGGACTCGCGTCTTCGACGCCAGTGTCCATTAACTCGGACACTCCAATGTCCAGCACATTGACCGACTCGGTCCAGTGCCCACGCCAATAGCGCTTTTGCTTCCTAGCAGAGGTGGGTTCATGACTCGCCAATGCTCCCCTAGGAGGCAAGCGCGTAGCGCCTAAGGTCTTCGACCGCCAGTCGATCCATGGTTCATGGCACTCCAGCCATGCCATGCCGAGGATGAGGTCGTACCTCGAATCCAGGTCGATGACCAAACAGCGTTCAACGCTATCGAAGTCCAGAAACTTCACGCCCAGGTTCACAGGAACCTTGGGCACCGTGACACGGGTCCCCGTCGCAAGACGGACGGTGACGATGTCCCTCGAACGCGCCTTCAGCGCCTCAGCGTACTGCTGACTTCCTTCCATCGTGGAGCGCCGAGCATAGTTGCCCGACGCTCCAGAGTCGATAAGGATCTTCCATGGCTTCTCAAAGCCCTTCACGGTCGCTTCCACGACCAGCAAGCCCGGCTTGCATACACGTTCCGTGTTGTTAGAGAGCACGGTGCTCTTTGGGGCTAAGCCCTGCCGACCTCCTCCCTGAGGCTCAACAGAACTCAGTTCTTCTTCCCCAGCAGGGCGCCCCGCGCCTACTGGGACTTGGCGTTTCCCCGCCCCGAGCCAGGCTTCTGCTCAGAAGCGGAGATTCGGCTCGACGGAGCCTGGCGCTGCTTGCGCAGCGGGCAACCCGGACGCAGGTGTTGCGTGCTGCCGCACACATAGCATCGACGGATGCCGATACGCTGCTCAGCAGCCTGAAGCTCGGCTTCCTCATCTTCAGCGTAGCTGAGGTCCATAGGCACTGCGCCATTGGACACATCAGAAGCTCCGGAAGAGCTGGCTTGGGAAGCCGTCCAACCAAGTCGCGACGACTTGAAGTTGAACTCGGCGTTCAACGCCACGTTCACGGCTTCCTCAAAAGAGGTCGGGTGAACACGGAAGACTTCCGTCCTGGCCACGCCAGTGCGAAGGCCTTCCATGAAGACGGTCACCGCGACCACTTCAGGAAGAGGATCCGCCGCCATGCCGGCGAGAAGAGTTCTCAACTCCTGGACGAAGTCCAACAATTCCTTCTTACCCTGACGGGTAGACAGAAAGCGTGACCTCACGCGATACGCCTGGTTAGGCGGCGAGAACACTCGCGAAAGCTGGGCCTTCAGCTGATCCCAAGAAGGGAACGCAGTGTCCACAGACGTGCCACACGTCAGGGCCCACTCTCGCGCTCGGCCACCGAGCTTGGAGATCGCAAGCGCCACGCGCTGCTGCTCGGTCTTGAGCATGGCGGACGCCATGGCCATTTCGACCTCTCTGATCCAGAGCAAAAGGCTTTCGCCTTCCTTGCCCTCGAAGGTCTTGACGCTCACCATGAGCGGTTTAGCTCGTGGAGCATCGTCCGATGCAGGCCTAGGCGTCACAGACGCCGCGGCCGCAGTCATCTTCTGCTGGACGTGCTCCAACAGAGCATTCTCATACTGAGAAAACGCCTCCAGACGCGCGTTCACCGCGTCGGGGCCTTGCGAAGCAAGATGGGCCACACCTTCCGGGCCGATCAAGGACATCAGCTTATTAAGCCCGTCCTGTTGGTTCGGGGGTAAGTGGGCAAATTGCTCCATCCTCACAGAGGGACAGTCGTAAGACTCAGGTGTCGGATTGACTACAAGTGCTACCAAGTGCAGCGGGGCTGCCGTAGCTTTAGCGTCAGAGGAAGACACAGACTCAGAGAGTCTCTAGTAATAGCGATAACCTTACGCTCTATACAAGAGCTATACCGAGTACCGTAAGATAACTACTTACGGACTCCAAGAGACAGAAGTACCTTAAACAAGGCTAGTGAACTCTTAGGCTTCAAATGTGAACTGAATGTATTGTTGTTTATCGCGGCAGAGCCGCCTGTTGTATGTATGTATAGGACTCACTATCTATCATAGTAGAGCCTAGTCTAATGCATATCCATTGGCTGTGAGCCACCCACTCCTATCTGGGGTGACCCACGTAACATATGTGTGGAACTCAACTTATGTGTGGCACCTAGCCTGTGTGTATCACACTATTCGATGTAACCCCGTTACAGTCCGGGAATCGAACCGGGGCATCTCGTTGGCAACGAGATATTTTACCACTAAACCAACGGCGCTTGCACGAACACTTCAAAACACACCACAAAACACAACCATGCACAGCCAGCACCACACACCACGCGCGAATAAGCGCCGCCAGCGCTCCAGCCCTGGCCATCGATCGCCCGCCTCCGACCCATACTGCCGACTACATATAAAAAGCCAGCCCACAGCCACCGAGAATCGACCCTCGATGCGGCTGACTCGAGCTCTGCTCCTGCCTCTTTCAATACGTCCGGAGCAGTTTCCAAGCCAGCCCGGCCGAGCACAGACGACGGACAAGACGTGCAGAGGCCCAAAACGAAGCTTGTGTGGAGATTGGGCCGAGCGCAGCAAAAGAGAATGCGCCGTCCGGGAATCGAACCCGGGGCATCTCGTTGGCAACGAGATATTTTACCACTAAACCAACGGCGCTTGCACGAACACTTCAAAACACACCACAAAACACAACCATGCACAGCCAGCACCACACACCACGCGCGAATAAGCGCCGCCAGCGCTCCAGCCCTGGCCATCGATCGCCCGCCTCCGACCCATACTGCCGACTACATACCGAAAAGCCAGCCCACAGCCACCGAGAATCGACCCTCGATGCGGCTGACTCGAGCTCTGCTCCTGCCTCTTTCAACACGTCCGGAGCAGTTTCCAAGCCAGCCCGGCCGAGCACAGACGACGGACAAGACGTGCAGAGGCCCAAAACGAAGCTTGTGTGGAGATTGGGCCGAGCGCAGCAAAGGAGAATGCGCCGTCCGGGAATCGAACCCGGGGCATCTCGTTGGCAACGAGATATTTTACCACTAAACCAACGGCGCTTGCACGAACACTTCAAAACACACCACAAAACACAACCATGCACAGCCAGCACCACACACCACGCGCGAATAAGCGCCGCCAGCGCTCCAGCCCTGGCCATCGATCGCCCGCCTCCGACCCATACTGCCGACTACATACCGAAAAGCCAGCCCACAGCCACCGAGAATCGACCCTCGATGCGGCTGACTCGAGCTCTGCTCCTGCCTCTTTCAACACGTCCGGAGCAGTTTCCAAGCCAGCCCGGCCGAGCACAGACGACGGACAAGACGTGCAGAGGCCCAAAACGAAGCTTGTGTGGAGATTGGGCCGAGCGCAGCAAAAGAGAATGCGCCGTCCGGGAATCGAACCCGGGGCATCTCGTTGGCAACGAGATATTTTACCACTAAACCAACGGCGCTTGCACGAACACTTCAAAACACACCACAAAACACAACCATGCACAGCCAGCACCACACACCACGCGCGAATAAGCGCCGCCAGCGCTCCAGCCCTGGCCATCGATCGCCCGCCTCCGACCCATACTGCCGACTACATACAAAAAGCCAGCCCACAGCCACCGAGAATCGACCCTCGATGCGGCTGACTCGAGCTCTGCTCCTGCCTCTTTCAACACGTCCGGAGCAGTTTCCAAGCCAGCCCGGCCGAGCACAGACGACGGACAAGACGTGCAGAGGCCCAAAACGAAGCTTGTGTGGAGATTGGGCCGAGCGCAGCAAAAGAGAATGCGCCGTCCGGGAATCGAACCGGGGCATCTCGTTGGCAACGAGATATTTTACCACTAAACCAACGGCGCTTGCACGAACACTTCAAAACACACCACAAAACACAACCATGCACAGCCAGCACCACACACCACGCGCGAATAAGCGCCGCCAGCGTTCCAGCCCTGGCCATCGATCGCCCGCCTCCGACCCATACTGCCGACTACATATAAAAAGCCAGCCCACAGCCACCGAGAATCGACCCTCGATGCGGCTGACTCGAGCTCTGCTCCTGCCTCTTTCAACACGTCCGGAGCAGTTTCCAAGCCAGCCCGGCCGAGCACAGACGACGGACAAGACGTGCAGAGGCCCAAAACGAAGCTTGTGTGGAGATTGGCCCGAGCGCAGCAAAAGAGAATGCGCCGTCCGGGAATCGAACCCGGGGCATCTCGTTGGCAACGAGATATTTTACCACTAAACCAACGGCGCTTGCACGAACACTTCAAAACACACCACAAAACACAACCATGCACAGCCAGCACCACACACCACGCGCGAATAAGCGCCGCCAGCGCTCCAGCCCTGGCCATCGATCGCCCGCCTCCGACCCATACTGCCGACTACATATAAAAAGCCAGCCCACAGCCACCGAGAATCGACCCTCGATGCGGCTGACTCGAGCTCTGCTCCTGCCTCTTTCAACACGTCCGGAGCAGTTTCCAAGCCAGCCCGGCCGAGCACAGACGACGGACAAGACGTGCAGAGGCCCAAAACGAAGCTTGTGTGGAGATTGGCCCGAGCGCAGCAAAAGAGAATGCGCCGTCCGGGAATCGAACCCGGGGCATCTCGTTGGCAACGAGATATTTTACCACTAAACCAACGGCGCTTGCACGAACACTTCAAAACACACCACAAAACACAACCATGCACAGCCAGCACCACACACCACGCGCGAATAAGCGCCGCCAGCGCTCCAGCCCTGGCCATCGATCGCCCGCCTCCGACCCATACTGCCGACTACATACCGAAAAGCCAGCCCACAGCCACCGAGAATCGACCCTCGATGCGGCTGACTCGAGCTCTGCTCCTGCCTCTTTCAACACGTCCGGAGCAGTTTCCAAGCCAGCCCGGCCGAGCACAGACGACGGACAAGACGTGCAGAGGCCCAAAACGAAGCTTGTGTGGAGATTGGGCCGAGCGCAGCAAAAGAGAATGCGCCGTCCGGGAATCGAACCGGGGCATCTCGTTGGCAACGAGATATTTTACCACTAAACCAACGGCGCTTGCACGAACACTTCAAAACACACCACAAAACACAACCATGCACAGCCAGCACCACACACCACGCGCGAATAAGCGCCGCCAGCGCTCCAGCCCTGGCCATCGATCGCCCGCCTCCGACCCATACTGCCGACTACATATAAAAAGCCAGCCACAGCCACCGAGAATCGACCCTCGATGCGGCTGACTCGAGCTCTGCTCCTGCCTCTTTCAACACGTCCGGAGCAGTTTCCAAGCCAGCCCGGCCGAGCACAGACGACGGACAAGACGTGCAGAGGCCCAAAACGAAGCTTGTGTGGAGATTGGGCCGAGCGCAGCAAAAGAGAATGCGCCGTCCGGGAATCGAACCCGGGGCATCTCGTTGGCAACGAGATATTTTACCACTAAACCAACGGCGCTTGCACGAACACTTCAAAACACACCACAAAACACAACCATGCACAGCCAGCACCACACACCACGCGCGAATATGCGCCGCCAGCGCTCCAGCCCTGGCCATCGATCGCCCGCCTCCGACCCATACTGCCGACTACATACCGAAAAGCCAGCCCACAGCCACCGAGAATCGACCCTCGATGCGGCTGACTCGAGCTCTGCTCCTGCCTCTTTCAACACGTCCGGAGCAGTTTCCAAGCCAGCCCGGCCGAGCACAGACGACGGACAAGACGTGCAGAGGCCCAAAACGAAGCTTGTGTGGAGATTGGGCCGAGCGCAGCAAAATAGAATGCGCCGTCCGGGAATCGAACCCGGGGCATCTCGTTGGCAACGAGATATTTTACCACTAAACCAACGGCGCTTGCACGAACACTTCAAAACACACCACAAAACACAACCATGTACAGCCAGCACCACACACCACGCGCGAATAAGCGCCGCCAGCGTTCCAGCCCTGGCCATCGATCGCCCGCCTCCGACCCATACTGCCGACTACATACCGAAAAGCCAGCCCACAGCCACCGAGAATCGACCCTCGATGCGGCTGACTCGAGCTCTGCTCCTGCCTCTTTCAACACGTCCGGAGCAGTTTCCAAGCCAGCCCGGCCGAGCACAGACGACGGACAAGACGTGCAGAGGCCCAAAACGAAGCTTGTGTGGAGATTGGGCCGAGCGCAGCAAAAGAGAATGCGCCGTCCGGGAATCGAACCCGGGGCATCTCGTTGGCAACGAGATATTTTACCACTAAACCAACGGCGCTTGCACGAACACTTCAAAACACACCACAAAACACAACCATGCACAGCCAGCACCACACACCACGCGCGAATAAGCGCCGCCAGCGTTCCAGCCCTGGCCATCGATCGCCCGCCTCCGACCCATACTGCCGACTACATATAAAAAGCCAGCCCACAGCCACCGAGAATCGACCCTCGATGCGGCTGACTCGAGCTCTGCTCCTGCCTCTTTCAACACGTCCGGAGCAGTTTCCAAGCCAGCCCGGCCGAGCACAGACGACGGACAAGACGTGCAGAGGCCCAAAAAGAAGCTTGTGTGGAGATTGGGCCGAGCGCACCAAAAGAGAATGCGCCGTCCGGGAATCGAACCCGGGGCATCTCGTTGGCAACGAGATATTTTACCACTAAACCAACGGCGCTTGCACGAACACTTCAAAACACACCACAAAACACAACCATGCACAGCCAGCACCACACACCACGCGCGAATAAGCGCCGCCAGCGCTCCAGCCCTGGCCATCGATCGCCCGCCTCCGACCCATACTGCCGACTACATATAAAAAGCCAGCCCACAGCCACCGAGAATCGACCCTCGATGCGGCTGACTCGAGCTCTGCTCCTGCCTCTTTCAACACGTCCGGAGCAGTTTCCAAGCCAGCCCGGCCGAGCACAGACGACGGACAAGACGTGCAGAGGCCCAAAACGAAGCTTGTGTGGAGATTGGGCCGAGCGCAGCAAAAGAGAATGCGCCGTCCGGGAATCGAACCGGGGCATCTCGTTGGCAACGAGATATTTTACCACTAAACCAACGGCGCTTGCACGAACACTTCAAAACACACCACAAAACACAACCATGCACAGCCAGCACCACACACCACGCGCGAATAAGCGCCGCCAGCGCTCCAGCCCTGGCCATCGATCGCCCGCCTCCGACCCATACTGCCGACTACATATAAAAAGCCAGCCCACAGCCACCGAGAATCGACCCTCGATGCGGCTGACTCGAGCTCTGCTCCTGCCTCTTTCAACACGTCCGGAGCAGTTTCCAAGCCAGCCCGGCCGAGCACAGACGACGGACAAGACGTGCAGAGGCCCAAAACGAAGCTTGTGTGGAGATTGGGCCGAGCGCAGCAAAAGAGAATGCGCCGTCCGGGAATCGAACCGGGGCATCTCGTTGGCAACGAGATATTTTACCACTAAACCAACGGCGCTTGCACGAACACTTCAAAACACACCACAAAACACAACCATGCACAGCCAGCACCACACACCACGCGCGAATAAGCGCCGCCAGCGCTCCAGCCCTGGCCATCGATCGCCCGCCTCCGACCCATACTGCCGACTACATATAAAAAGCCAGCCCACAGCCACCGAGAATCGACCCTCGATGCGGCTGACTCGAGCTCTGCTCCTGCCTCTTTCAACACGTCCGGAGCAGTTTCCAAGCCAGCCCGGCCGAGCACAGACGACGGACAAGACGTGCAGAGGCCCAAAACGAAGCTTGTGTGGAGATTGGGCCGAGCGCAGCAAAAGAGAATGCGCCGTCCGGGAATCGAACCGGGGCATCTCGTTGGCAACGAGATATTTTACCACTAAACCAACGGCGCTTGCACGAACACTTCGAAACACACCACAAAACACAACCATGCACAGCCAGCACCACACACCACGCGCGAATAAGCGCCGCCAGCGCTCCAGCCCTGGCCATCGATCGCCCGCCTCCGACCCATACTGCCGACTACATATAAAAAGCCAGCCCACAGCCACCGAGAATCGACCCTCGATGCGGCTGACTCGAGCTCTGCTCCTGCCTCTTTCAACACGTCCGGAGCAGTTTCCAAGCCAGCCCGGCCGAGCACAGACGACGGACAAGACGTGCAGAGGCCCAAAACGAAGCTTGTGTGGAGATTGGGCCGAGCGCAGCAAAAGAGAATGCGCCGTCCGGGAATCGAACCCGGGGCATCTCGTTGGCAACGAGATATTTTACCACTAAACCAACGGCGCTTGCACGAACACTTCGAAACACACCACAAAACACAACCATGCACAGCCAGCACCACACACCACGCGCGAATATGCGCCGCCAGCGCTCCAGCCCTGGCCATCGATCGCCCGCCTCCGACCCATACTGCCGACTACATACCGAAAAGCCAGCCCACAGCCACCGAGAATCGACCCTCGATGCGGCTGACTCGAGCTCTGCTCCTGCCTCTTTCAACACGTCCGGAGCAGTTTCCAAGCCAGCCCGGCCGAGCATAGACGACGGACAAGACGTGCAGAGGCCCAAAACGAAGCTTGTGTGGAGATTGGGCCGAGCGCAGCAAAAGAAAATGCGCCGTCCGGGAATCGAACCCGGGGCATCTCGTTGGCAACGAGATATTTTACCACTAAACCAACGGCGCTTGCACGAACACTTCAAAACACACCACAAAACACAACCATGCACAGCCAGCACCACACACCACGCGCGAATAAGCGCCGCCAGCGCTCCAGCCCTGGCCATCGATCGCCCGCCTCCGACCCATACTGCCGACTACATATAAAAAGCCAGCCCACAGCCACCGAGAATCGACCCTCGATGCGGCTGACTCGAGCTCTGCTCCTGCCGCTCACAACACGTCCGGAGCAGTTCCCAAGCCAGCCCGGCCGAGCACAGACGACGGACAAGACGTGCAGAGGCCCAAAACGAAGCTTGTGTGGAGATTGGGCCGAGCGCAGCAAAAGAGAATGCGCCGTCCGGGAATCGAACCGGGGCATCTCGTTGGCAACGAGATATTTTACCACTAAACCAACGGCGCTTGCACGAACACTTCAAAACACACCACAAAACACAACCATGCACAGCCAGCACCACACACCACGCGCGAATAAGCGCCGCCAGCGCTCCAGCCCTGGCCATCGATCGCCCGCCTCCGACCCATACTGCCGACTACATACAAAACGCCAGCCCACAGCCACCGAGAATCGACCCTCGATGCGGCTGACTCGAGCTCTGCTCCTGCCTCTTTCAACACGTCCGGAGCAGTTTCCAAGCCAGCCCGGCCGAGCACAGACGACGGACAAGACGTGCAGAGGCCCAAAACGAAGCTTGTGTGGGGATTGGGCCGAGCGCAGCAAAAGAGAATGCGCCGTCCGGGAATCGAACCGGGGCATCTCGTTGGCAACGAGATATTTTACCACTAAACCAACGGCGCTTGCACGAACACTTCAAAACACACCACAAAACACAACCATGCACAGCCAGCACCACACACCACGCGCGAATAAGCGCCGCCAGCGCTCCAGCCCTGGCCATCGATCGCCCGCCTCCGACCCATACTGCCGACTACATATAAAAAGCCAGCCCACAGCCACCGAGAATCGACCCTCGATGCGGCTGACTCGAGCTCTGCTCCTGCCTCTTTCAACACGTCCGGAGCAGTTTCCAAGCCAGCCCGGCCGAGCACAGACGACGGACAAGACGTGCAGAGGCCCAAAACGAAGCTTGTGTGGAGATTGGGCCGAGCGCAGCAAAAGAGAATGCGCCGTCCGGGAATCGAACCCGGGGCATCTCGTTGGCAACGAGATATTTTACCACTAAACCAACGGCGCTTGCACGAACACTTCAAAACACACCACAAAACACAACCATGCACAGCCAGCACCACACACCACGCGCGAATAAGCGCCGCCAGCGCTCCAGCCCTGGCCATCGATCGCCCGCCTCCGACCCATACTGCCGACTACATACAAAAAGCCAGCCCACAGCCACCGAGAATCGACCCTCGATGCGGCTGACTCGAGCTCTGCTCCTGCCGCTCTCAACACGTCCGGAGCAGTTTCCAAGCCAGCCCGGCCGAGCACAGACGACGGACAAGACGTGCAGAGGCCCAAAACGAAGCTTGTGTGGAGATTGGGCCGAGCGCAGCAAAAGAGAATGCGCCGTCCGGGAATCGAACCCGGCATCTCGTTGGCAACGAGATATTTTACCACTAAACCAACGGCGCTTGCACGAACACTTCAAAACACACCACAAAACACAACCATGCACAGCCAGCACCACACACCACGCGCGAATAAGCGCCGCCAGCGCTCCAGCCCTGGCCATCGATCGCCCGCCTCCGACCCATACTGCCGACTACATACAAAAAGCCAGCCCACAGCCACCGAGAATCGACCCTCGATGCGGCTGACTCGAGCTCTGCTCCTGCCGCTCTCAACACGTCCGGAGCAGTTTCCAAGCCAGCCCGGCCGAGCACAGACGACGGACAAGACGTGCAGAGGCCCAAAACGAAGCTTGTGTGGAGATTGGGCCGAGCGCAGCAAAAGAGAATGCGCCGTCCGGGAATCGAACCCGGCATCTCGTTGGCAACGAGATATTTTACCACTAAACCAACGGCGCTTGCACGAACACTTCAAAACACACCACAAAACACAACCATGCACAGCCAGCACCACACACCACGCGCGAATAAGCGCCGCCAGCGCTCCAGCCCTGGCCATCGATCGCCCGCCTCCGACCCATACTGCCGACTACATACAAAAAGCCAGCCCACAGCCACCGAGAATCGACCCTCGATGCGGCTGACTCGAGCTCTGCTCCTGCCGCTCTCAACACGTCCGGAGCAGTTTCCAAGCCAGCCCGGCCGAGCACAGACGACGGACAAGACGTGCAGAGGCCCAAAACGAAGCTTGTGTGGAGATTGGGCCGAGCGCAGCAAAAGAGAATGCGCCGTCCGGGAATCGAACCCGGCATCTCGTTGGCAACGAGATATTTTACCACTAAACCAACGGCGCTTGCACGAACACTTCAAAACACACCACAAAACACAACCATGCACAGCCAGCACCACACACCACGCGCGAATAAGCGCCGCCAGCGCTCCAGCCCTGGCCATCGATCGCCCGCCTCCGACCCATACTGCCGACTACATACAAAAAGCCAGCCCACAGCCACCGAGAATCGACCCTCGATGCGGCTGACTCGAGCTCTGCTCCTGCCGCTCTCAACACGTCCGGAGCAGTTCCCAAGCCAGCCCGGCCGAGCACAGACGACGGACAAGACGTGCAGAGGCCCAAAACGAAGCTTGTGTGGAGATTGGGCCGAGCGCAGCAAAAGAGAATGCGCCGTCCGGGAATCGAACCGGGGCATCTCGTTGGCAACGAGATATTTTACCACTAAACCAACGGCGCTTGCACGAACACTTCAAAACACACCACAAAACACAACCATGCACAGCCAGCACCACACACCACGCACGAATAAGCGCCGCCAGCGCTCCAGCCCTGGCCATCTGTAACGGGGTTACATTGAATAGTGTGATGCACACAAGCTAGGTGCCACACATAAGTGGCTTCCACACATATGTTACGTGGGTCACCCCAGATAGGAGTGGGTGGCTCAGCCACTGGATATGCATTTGACTAGGCTCTACTATGATAGATAGTGAGTCCTATACATACAAACAACAGGCGGCTCTGCCGCGATAAACAACAATACATTCAGTTCACATTTGAAGCCTAAGAGTTCACTAGCCTTGTTTAAGGTATTTTTGTCTCTTGGAGTCCTTAATTAGCTATATTAAGGTACTCGTGCAAACTCTCGTATAGAGTTTGCAAGCTATCAATATTACTAGAGACTCTATGAGTCTGTGTCTTCCTCTGACGCTAAAGCTACAGCAGCCCCGCTGCACTTGGTAGCACTTGTAGTCAATCCGACACCTGAGTCTTACGACTGTCCCTCTGTGAGGATGGAGCAATTTGCCCACTTACCCCCGAACCAACAGGACGGGCTTAATAAGCTGATGTCCTTGATCGGCCCGGAAGGTGTGGCCCATCTTGCTTCGCAAGGCCCCGACGCGGTGAACGCGCGTCTGGAGGCGTTTTCTCAGTATGAGAATGCTCTGTTGGAGCACGTCCAGCAGAAGATGACTGCGGCCGCGGCGTCTGTGACGCCTAGGCCTGCATCGGACGATACTCCACGAGCTAAACCGCTCATGGTGAGCGTCAAGACCTTTGAGGGCAAGGAAGGCGAAAGCCTTTTGCTCTGGATCAGAGAGGTCGAAATGGCCATGGCGTCCGCCATGCTCAAGACCGAGCAGCAGCGCGTGGCGCTTGCGATCTCCAAGCTCGGTGGCCGAGCGCGAGAGTGGGCCCTGACGTGTGGCACGTCTGTGGACACTGCGTTCCCTTCTTGGGATCAGCTGAAGGCCCAGCTTTCGCGAGTGTTCTCGCCGCCTAACCAGGCGTATCGCGTGAGGTCACGCTTCCTGTCTACCCGTCAGGGTAAGAAGGAATTGTTGGACTTCGTCCAGGAGTTGAGAACTCTTCTCGCCGGCATGGCGGCGGATCCTCTTCCTGAAGTGGTCGCGGTGACCGTCTTCATGGAAGGCCTTCGCACTGGCGTGGCCAGGACGGAAGTCTTCCGTGTTCACCCGACCTCTTTTGAGGAAGCCGTGAACGTGGCGTTGAACGCCGAGTTCAACTTCAAGTCGTCGCGACTTGGTTGGACGGCTTCCCAAGCCAGCTCTTCCGGAGCTTCTGATGTGTCCAATGGCGCAATGCCTATGGACCTCAGCTACGCTGAAGATGAGGAAGCCGAGCTTCAGGCTGCTGAGCAGCGTATCGGCATCCGTCGATGCTATGTGTGCGGCAGCACGCAACACCTGCGTCCGGGTTGCCCGCTGCGCAAGCAGCGCCAGGCTCCGTCGAGCCGAATCTCCGCTTCTGAGCAGAAGCCTGGCTCGGGGCGGGGAAACGCCAAGTCCCAGTAGGCGCGGGGCGCCCTGCTGGGGAAGAAGAACTGAGTTCTGTTGAGCCTCAGGGAGGAGGTCGGCAGGGCTTAGCCCCAAAGAGCACCGTGCTCTCTAACAACACGGGACGTGTATGCAAGCCGGGCTTGCTGGTCGTGGAAGCGACCGTGAAGGGCTTTGAGAAGCCATGGAAGATCCTTATCGACTCCGGAGCGTCGGGCAACTATGCTCGGCGCTCCACGATGGAAGGAAGTCAGCAGTACGCTGAGGCGCTGAAGGCGCGTTCGAGTGACATCGTCACCGTCCGTCTTGCGACGGGGACCCGTGTCACGGTGCCCAAGGTTCCTGTGAACCTGGGCGTGAAGTTTCTGGACTTCGATAGCGTTGAACGCTGTTTGGTCATCGACCTGGATTCGAGGTACGACCTCATCCTCGGCATGGCATGGCTGGAGTGCCATGAACCATGGATCGACTGGCGGTCGAAGACCTTAGGCGCTACGCGCTTGCCTCCTAGGGGAGCATTGGCGAGTCATGAACCCACCTCTGCTAGGAAGCAAAAGCGCTATTGGCGCGGGCACTGGACCGAGTCGGTCAATGTGCTGGACATTGGAGTGTCCGAGTTAATGGACACTGGCGTCGAAGACGCGAGTCCCGAGCACTGCTCGTGGGCTGGACGTGGAGTGGCACGTAACCCACTGAGTGAGACTCCGAGTTACTGTGAGTCATCACTGCCTGCCGGTAATGGCGGGGTCGACACTGAGTCGAGGCATCTTGGGCGTGGCCCTAATGATGCGCGTGGAGCGGCACGTAACCCGCTGAGCGATGCTCGTGGCTTGAGCGCAGCATCGCTGCATGCCGGTAATGGCATGGTCGACAGTTCGTCGAGGCATCTTGGGCATGGCCCTAGTGATGCGCGTGGAGCGGCACGTAACCCGCTGAGCGGTGCTCGTCACGAGAGCGCAGCATCGCTGCATGCCACTGATGGCGTGGTCGGCTGTGAGCCGAGGCATCAAGGGGAGGACCCTGACGATGCGGGTGGAGTGGCACCTAATCCACTGGGCGAGGGCTGTGAGCGTTGCGGCTCCACGCCGGCTCAATCAGAGCAGCAAGAGGTGGCAACACCTGACGAGACTTTCAGTCTGAACACGCTGGCCTCTCCGAGGCGTACAGCTTCCGCGAGGAGGCGGCAGCGACGCCAGATGGCGACTGCGAGACGCAAGGCGTCGGTCCTGGTACAGGACGTGTCCGTCGTGGACGATGATAGCGAGCAGCTATACACACTCGTTGATGGAGTGACTGGTGAAGCCGAGGGCAACGTCAGCCTCGAGGCTATTCCGACGGTGGCTGCTCTGCTAGAGCTGGACGAGATGTCCATTCCCGACTTTGGGGATGCCTTAAAGGCTGGCGCGCTCGCCGAAGTGGTCATGATACGACCGGAGGAGGAATTGAACTCCTCGTCGCTTATGGATGAAGCTGTCCTTGAGGACACGAAGGAGGCACTCAGTGCGCGAAGTGGATCTTCGATCCTGAAGGACCCACTCGGATCCGTTCTATCCTTTGGTTAAGGAGTTCCAGGATGTGGTCTCGAATGACCCGCCCACTGGCTTACCTCCGGATCGAGGTGTCCGTCATGAGATTGACTTGGTTCCTGGAACCAAATACTGCGTAACGAGGCAGTGGCCCTTACCGAAGGAGCAGTACGACGTCATTGACGCGTTCTTCAGTGCAAAGCACGCGGCGGGCATGGTGCGTGAGAGCAAGTCTCCGCACTCGACGCCTACGTTCTGTGTCAGAAAGCCTAATGGCAAGTGGCGCATCGTTCATGCTTTCAATAAGCTCAACGCTGCCACCATTCCGGCACAGACGCCGATTCCTAGGAAGGATGTTCTGCAGAACAATATGGTTGGCTGCACGATGTACAGTGCGCTCGACTTGGTCGATGGTTATTACCAGTTGCTCATGCGAGCGAGTGACATTCCGCTGACAGCGGTTAGCACTCCGAGCGGTATGCTCTGGAAGTGGCTAGTCATGCCCCAAGGGCTGTCGAACGCGCCTGCGACGTTCAATCGTCTGGTGACGCAGCTCTTCAGGCCCCTGCGGGCGTTTGCTCAAACGTACTTGGACGACATCTTCGTCCACAGTCGTGCGGACACGGTCGGTCTGACGTGGAGAACCACATTGACCACTTGCGAGCAGTGCTCGAGTGCATGCGCACCAACAAGCTGTATGCTAACGCATCAAAATGCATCTTCGGCGCTGAAGAAATTCCTTTCTTAGGATGCTTCGTTGGGAAGCGCGGCCTTCGAGCAGATCCTGCTAAGGTTAAGGCCATCGTTGACTGGCCGGTTCCCAAGAACCAGAAGGACTTACGCAAGTGGCTTGGCCTCGCCAACTACTTGCACAAGTACAGCGCGAACTACGCTGAGATGGCTCGGCCATTGTCCAATCTCCTTAAGAAGGATGAGGACTGGTGTTGGAACACCGAGCATCAAGATGCTTTCGAAGCAGTCAAGGAGAGTCTCCTTCATGCCCCAATCCTGGCGTTGCCAGACCCTGAACGTCCTTTCAGTGTCGTCTGTGACGCATCGGACTTTGCCATAGGCAGTGCTCTGCTTCAAGCAGACGCCGAAGGGCGTGAACGCGTGATAGCGTTTGAGTCTCGCCAGCTTAAGGCTGCAGAGAAGAACTATCCAGTTCATGACAAAGAGCTACTTGCGATGAAGTATGCTCTCGTCAAGTTCAGGGTTCACCTGCTGGGCTCTAAGCCGTTTGTGATCTTCACTGATCATGCGTCACTACGCACTGCGACCCAGTCGCCTCACCTCTCGCAAAGGATGGCCCGTTGGCTGTCCTTCTTCGCGGAGTACAACTTCGAGGTGAAGTACAAGCCTGGCAGGCAGAATGGTCTTGCAGACGCGTTGTCACGGCGACCGGACTATGAGCTTGCTCATGTCACGATGGTGACCTCGTCGGTGACGGACTTGATACGCGCTGCGTATGCGCGAGACGACATGTGTGTCGCCCTGCTGTGTGCTCTTGGGAGCAAGGAGTTTGAAAACTCGGACAAGACATTGTCGGCGCGCTTGCGCGCGAGCCTGCACCGTTACTCCGTCGCTGACGGTCTGCTGTACTACAGCACGAGTGCGGAGGACACTCCTCGAGTCGTGGTCCCTCATGACGAGGATTTGAAGTATCGTATCCTCTACGAGGCGCATGATACACCGCTTGGCGGCCACCTCGGTCGCGAGAAGACCTACAGCTCTGTGAGCCGGACCTATTGGTGGCCCAAGCTGTACAAGTGGACGAGCACGTACGTGCGCACGTGTGAGACGTGTCAGCGGGTGAAGCCCTCACCGCATGCGGCCGCGCCGCTGGCAAGCTTGCCTGTACCCTCTGGGTGTTGGGAGTCCATGAGTTTGGACTTCGTGTTTGGCCTTCCAAAGGACTCGGAAGGCAACACGGGCATCGTGGTCTTCGTTGACCGTCTGAGCAAGATGGCTCATCTAGCGGCTGTGCCGGACACCGTGGACGGTGAAGGGACAGCGAAGCTGTTTCTCGATCGGGTCTTCCGCCAACACGGGCTGCCCGCATCGATTGTCTCTGATCGAGACCCCCGCTTCACTGGGAAGTTTTGGGACGCTGTCTTTAAGGTGCTTGGCACCAAGTTGGACATGTCCACAGCGGACCATCCGCAGACCGACGGTCAGACTGAGCGCGTGAATCGCGTTGTCGAAGACATTCTTCGTAGCATTTGCGCTGAAACGCCGAAGCGTTGGAGCGCTATGCTTCCACTCGTCGAGTTTGCGTTGAACAACGCTGTGCATGCCTCCACGGGCTACACTCCGTTCTACGTGAACGGCCTCACCCACCCGCGCGTCCCGCTGACGCTGCCACCCCGTGGTCCTGGGCTTGGTGGGGGAGAGATAGCCGATCGGCTTGCTGATGTCAGCCCACTCACTGTTCGTAAACAGGTTGACGAGTTCCTGTCAACGCGTCTAAGTGTCCTTCGACACGTACGTGACGCAATGGCTGATAGCCAAGACAAACAGAAAGAACATGCGGATGCTAAAGGCAGAGGCAATGTTGAGAGTTATGAGGTCGGGGACCTAGTGTTGCTTAACGCTAAAAACCTACCTACACATGCAGTGTCTGCGGTCTTCAAGACCAAGTTGCGCCCGCGCTTCGTGGGACCGTTCACGGTCGTGGCCAAGAAGGGCCTGGCGTACACGCTCAATCTTCCGAAGAAGATGCGTACGCACCCCGTGTTCTACGTTGGCTTGCTCAAGCCGTACCGGGACCCGGCCCATGTGGGTTCTCAGGAGCTGGCGCCCAACGTGGCGGAGCCACGGCGCCCTGCTGAAGTCGCAGCAACAGGTCGACCTGACCTTCCAGCCGCGCGAAACCTTGTTCAAGGCGCGCCAGGCGTTGAGTCGCCGACTCAGCAGCCTCACACCACTGGAGACGTTCCCGGAGATCGCGGATCTCAATCACGGTGGTGTCAGACTCCCTCTCGGCTTGATCAAGCCTCCGCCCATGGCGCTCCAGGATCTGACGCACGTCGCTCAGCGATCTCTCCAAGCTCTCCAGCTCCTCAGGCCGGACAGGCTCCTCACCGTGCGAGGACACGGGCGCCGCCGGCGCTGCTCGACGAGCAGGGGAACCGCCACTTTCATGTGGAGCGTATCCTAAAGCGTCGTCGACGCGACGCTCATAACCAATATTTGGTAAAGTGGCGTGGGTACCCGCACTCAGAAAACTCGTGGGAGTTTGAGGTACCCCTCCGGCAAGACTGCCCTGACGTCGTGGACGCTTTTGATCGCCGCGATCGAAGGCGCTCTGCGAGCCCGCGACCGCGAAGTCGGTCGCCTCACGCTTCCCGCCGCTAGGCAGGGGAGCTGAGGGATCATACGCTGAGCTCAAGCGTTGATCCCGGGCTGCTGCAGCCGTCGACTCACCTTGGTGAGTTCCTGCAGCGCTCTTAAGAGCAGAGGAGCCGAGTCCGAGGGACTGTAGCGACCTGGAGGCGGCCGCCTGACGCTTCGTCTTCATCTTCGCGAAATCGAAGCGAAGCCGGCGCTCTAAGCGCACATCAGCTTCGTCGAAGCTAGACTGGAGAGCCTCCAGCGAAGAGAGACGGCGGGTTCGATGAACCCAGCTCGTGAATTGAGCGTCGTCCTCGTGGAGGAGCTCTCCCGGACCGAGCACCACCGGAATAGTCCGCATCGCGGGGACTGAAGCCCCACGGGCTTGATCGGACAGGCGAGTCCCATACTCCTCCGGAGTGGTCTGCTGCGGCGTCAAAAGCCTCTCTCGGAGAGCAGTACGAGTAGCGACCTGGTCGCTGGTACTGGCCGCCGGCCCGATTCGCCAATTCTGCAATGGCCCCGAGCCAAACTGCTTCAAGCGCTCCACCGGGTTGAGCGGCACGAGGCCATACTCTCGTCGAGAGCTTACTAGCGGTCGCGCCTCAGGTCGTTGCGAACGAACGGCAGTTTGCCCCTCGAGCTGACGCTCTTGAGCCTCGTCGAGGTCGTTGGAGATCTCGTTTGTCTCCAGACCAGACGAAGCACGAAGTGCTGTGGTCTCGCGATCCACGAAAGGGTTGGGAACCCGGCGTTGCTGCTCCGGCGAGCGTGGACGCGCAGGTGGCGGGGAGTCCTCTCGCTGAGGCATCGGCGTGTCGGAGCTGTAGTCCAGCTCCTCGTCCTCCTCCCCCTCCTCGAGGCCCTCAAAGAGGTCATCTGCCGCACGGCGGGCCATGTTCGCGCTGCTGGGGCTCTCGGAGCTAAGCGCAAGACGGCTCTGCTGCAGGGCGTGATACTCTCTCACCGAGAGCGTTGACGCGGGGCGCGGTGAGACCTTACGGTCGGACGTTGGGGCACTAGGTGCCGGGGACGCGAGCGCGCTCTTGTTGTCGAGTGACCAAGACGCCTGCGGACTCCGAGCCATGTGCTCGTTGAACTTGGAAAGTTCTGGAGCGGGCTCTCGTGAGGGCAAGCGACTTGGCCGTTGCCGTCGAGACTTCTCAATCGAGATGATGACGAGTGCGTACACGTGGTGTCCACAGTCTGGTGGGGGAGGGTGTAACGGGGTTACATTGAATAGTGTGATGCACACAAGCTAGGTGCCACACATAAGTGGCTTCCACACATATGTTACGTGGGTCACCCCAGATAGGAGTGGGTGGCTCACAGCCACTGGATATGCATTTGACTAGGCTCTACTATGATAGATAGTGAGTCCTATACATACAAACAACAGGCGGCTCTGCCGCGATAAACAACAATACATTCAGTTCACATTTGAAGCCTAAGAGTTCACTAGCCTTGTTTAAGGTATTTTTGTCTCTTGGAGTCCTTAATTAGCTATATTAAGGTACTCGTGCAAACTCTCGTATAGAGTTTGCAAGCTATCAATATTACTAGAGACTCTCTGAGTCTGTGTCTTCCTCTGACGCTAAAGCTACAGCAGCCCCGCTGCACCATCGATCGCCCGCCTCCGACCCATACTGCCGACTACATACAAAAAGCCAGCCCACAGCCACCGAGAATCGACCCTCGATGCGGCTGACTCGAGCTCTGCTCCTGCCTCTTTCAACACGTCCGGAGCAGTTTCCAAGCCAGCCCGGCCGAGCACAGACGACGGACAAGACGTGCAGAGGCCCAAAACGAAGCTTGTGTGGAGATTGGGCCGAGCGCAGCAAAAGAGAATGCGCCGTCCGGGAATCGAACCCGGGGCATCTCGTTGGCAACGAGATATTTTACCACTAAACCAACGGCGCTTGCACGAACACTTCAAAACACACCACAAAACACAACCATGCACAGCCAGCACCACACACCACGCGCGAATAAGCGCCGCCAGCGCTCCAGCCCTGGCCATCGATCGCCCGCCTCCGACCCATACTGCCGACTACATACAAAAAGCCAGCCCACAGCCACCGAGAATCGACCCTCGATGCGGCTGACTCGAGCTCTGCTCCTGCCTCTTTCAACACGTCCGGAGCAGTTTCCAAGCCAGCCCGGCCGAGCACAGACGACGGACAAGACGTGCAGAGGCCCAAAACGAAGCTTGTGTGGAGATTGGGCCGAGCGCAGCAAAAGAGAATGCGCCGTCCGGGAATCGAACCGGGGCATCTCGTTGGCAACGAGATATTTTACCACTAAACCAACGGCGCTTGCACGAACACTTCAAAACACACCACAAAACACAACCATGCACAGCCAGCACCACACACCACGCGCGAATAAGCGCCGCCAGCGCTCCAGCCCTGGCCATCGATCGCCCGCCTCCGACCCATACTGCCGACTACATACCGAAAAGCCAGCCCACAGCCACCGAGAATCGACCCTCGATGCGGCTGACTCGAGCTCTGCTCCTGCCTCTTTCAACACGTCCGGAGCAGTTTCCAAGCCAGCCCGGCCGAGCACAGACGACGGACAAGACGTGCAGAGGCCCAAAACGAAGCTTGTGTGGAGATTGGCCCGAGCGCAGCAAAAGAGAATGCGCCGTCCGGGAATCGAACCCGGGGCATCTCGTTGGCAACGAGATATTTTACCACTAAACCAACGGCGCTTGCACGAACACTTCAAAACACACCACAAAACACAACCATGCACAGCCAGCACCACACACCACGCGCGAATAAGCGCCGCCAGCGCTCCAGCCCTGGCCATCGATCGCCCGCCTCCGACCCATACTGCCGACTACATACCGAAAAGCCAGCCCACAGCCACCGAGAATCGACCCTCGATGCGGCTGACTCGAGCTCTGCTCCTGCCTCTTTCAACACGTCCGGAGCAGTTTCCAAGCCAGCCCGGCCGAGCACAGACGACGGACAAGACGTGCAGAGGCCCAAAACGAAGCTTGTGTGGAGATTGGGCCGAGCGCAGCAAAAGAGAATGCGCCGTCCGGGAATCGAACCGGGGCATCTCGTTGGCAACGAGATATTTTACCACTAAACCAACGGCGCTTGCACGAACACTTCAAAACACACCACAAAACACAACCATGCACAGCCAGCACCACACACCACGCGCGAATAAGCGCCGCCAGCGCTCCAGCCCTGGCCATCGATCGCCCGCCTCCGACCCATACTGCCGACTACATATAAAAAGCCAGCCACAGCCACCGAGAATCGACCCTCGATGCGGCTGACTCGAGCTCTGCTCCTGCCTCTTTCAACACGTCCGGAGCAGTTTCCAAGCCAGCCCGGCCGAGCACAGACGACGGACAAGACGTGCAGAGGCCCAAAACGAAGCTTGTGTGGAGATTGGCCCGAGCGCAGCAAAAGAGAATGCGCCGTCCGGGAATCGAACCCGGGGCATCTCGTTGGCAACGAGATATTTTACCACTAAACCAACGGCGCTTGCACGAACACTTCAAAACACACCACAAAACACAACCATGCACAGCCAGCACCACACACCACGCGCGAATATGCGCCGCCAGCGCTCCAGCCCTGGCCATCGATCGCCCGCCTCCGACCCATACTGCCGACTACATACCGAAAAGCCAGCCCACAGCCACCGAGAATCGACCCTCGATGCGGCTGACTCGAGCTCTGCTCCTGCCTCTTTCAACACGTCCGGAGCAGTTTCCAAGCCAGCCCGGCCGAGCACAGACGACGGACAAGACGTGCAGAGGCCCAAAACGAAGCTTGTGTGGAGATTGGGCCGAGCGCAGCAAAATAGAATGCGCCGTCCGGGAATCGAACCCGGGGCATCTCGTTGGCAACGAGATATTTTACCACTAAACCAACGGCGCTTGCACGAACACTTCAAAACACACCACAAAACACAACCATGTACAGCCAGCACCACACACCACGCGCGAATAAGCGCCGCCAGCGTTCCAGCCCTGGCCATCGATCGCCCGCCTCCGACCCATACTGCCGACTACATATAAAAAGCCAGCCCACAGCCACCGAGAATCGACCCTCGATGCGGCTGACTCGAGCTCTGCTCCTGCCTCTTTCAACACGTCCGGAGCAGTTTCCAAGCCAGCCCGGCCGAGCACAGACGACGGACAAGACGTGCAGAGGCCCAAAACGAAGCTTGTGTGGAGATTGGGCCGAGCGCAGCAAAAGAGAATGCGCCGTCCGGGAATCGAACCCGGGGCATCTCGTTGGCAACGAGATATTTTACCACTAAACCAACGGCGCTTGCACGAACACTTCAAAACACACCACAAAACACAACCATGCACAGCCAGCACCACACACCACGCGCGAATAAGCGCCGCCAGCGTTCCAGCCCTGGCCATCGATCGCCCGCCTCCGACCCATACTGCCGACTACATATAAAAAGCCAGCCCACAGCCACCGAGAATCGACCCTCGATGCGGCTGACTCGAGCTCTGCTCCTGCCTCTTTCAACACGTCCGGAGCAGTTTCCAAGCCAGCCCGGCCGAGCACAGACGACGGACAAGACGTGCAGAGGCCCAAAAAGAAGCTTGTGTGGAGATTGGGCCGAGCGCACCAAAAGAGAATGCGCCGTCCGGGAATCGAACCCGGGGCATCTCGTTGGCAACGAGATATTTTACCACTAAACCAACGGCGCTTGCACGAACACTTCAAAACACACCACAAAACACAACCATGCACAGCCAGCACCACACACCACGCGCGAATAAGCGCCGCCAGCGCTCCAGCCCTGGCCATCGATCGCCCGCCTCCGACCCATACTGCCGACTACATATAAAAAGCCAGCCCACAGCCACCGAGAATCGACCCTCGATGCGGCTGACTCGAGCTCTGCTCCTGCCTCTTTCAACACGTCCGGAGCAGTTTCCAAGCCAGCCCGGCCGAGCACAGACGACGGACAAGACGTGCAGAGGCCCAAAACGAAGCTTGTGTGGAGATTGGGCCGAGCGCAGCAAAAGAGAATGCGCCGTCCGGGAATCGAACCGGGGCATCTCGTTGGCAACGAGATATTTTACCACTAAACCAACGGCGCTTGCACGAACACTTCAAAACACACCACAAAACACAACCATGCACAGCCAGCACCACACACCACGCGCGAATAAGCGCCGCCAGCGCTCCAGCCCTGGCCATCGATCGCCCGCCTCCGACCCATACTGCCGACTACATATAAAAAGCCAGCCCACAGCCACCGAGAATCGACCCTCGATGCGGCTGACTCGAGCTCTGCTCCTGCCTCTTTCAACACGTCCGGAGCAGTTTCCAAGCCAGCCCGGCCGAGCACAGACGACGGACAAGACGTGCAGAGGCCCAAAACGAAGCTTGTGTGGAGATTGGGCCGAGCGCAGCAAAAGAGAATGCGCCGTCCGGGAATCGAACCGGGGCATCTCGTTGGCAACGAGATATTTTACCACTAAACCAACGGCGCTTGCACGAACACTTCAAAACACACCACAAAACACAACCATGCACAGCCAGCACCACACACCACGCGCGAATAAGCGCCGCCAGCGCTCCAGCCCTGGCCATCGATCGCCCGCCTCCGACCCATACTGCCGACTACATATAAAAAGCCAGCCCACAGCCACCGAGAATCGACCCTCGATGCGGCTGACTCGAGCTCTGCTCCTGCCTCTTTCAACACGTCCGGAGCAGTTTCCAAGCCAGCCCGGCCGAGCACAGACGACGGACAAGACGTGCAGAGGCCCAAAACGAAGCTTGTGTGGAGATTGGGCCGAGCGCAGCAAAAGAGAATGCGCCGTCCGGGAATCGAACCGGGGCATCTCGTTGGCAACGAGATATTTTACCACTAAACCAACGGCGCTTGCACGAACACTTCGAAACACACCACAAAACACAACCATGCACAGCCAGCACCACACACCACGCGCGAATAAGCGCCGCCAGCGCTCCAGCCCTGGCCATCGATCGCCCGCCTCCGACCCATACTGCCGACTACATATAAAAAGCCAGCCCACAGCCACCGAGAATCGACCCTCGATGCGGCTGACTCGAGCTCTGCTCCTGCCTCTTTCAACACGTCCGGAGCAGTTTCCAAGCCAGCCCGGCCGAGCACAGACGACGGACAAGACGTGCAGAGGCCCAAAACGAAGCTTGTGTGGAGATTGGGCCGAGCGCAGCAAAAGAGAATGCGCCGTCCGGGAATCGAACCCGGGGCATCTCGTTGGCAACGAGATATTTTACCACTAAACCAACGGCGCTTGCACGAACACTTCGAAACACACCACAAAACACAACCATGCACAGCCAGCACCACACACCACGCGCGAATATGCGCCGCCAGCGCTCCAGCCCTGGCCATCGATCGCCCGCCTCCGACCCATACTGCCGACTACATACCGAAAAGCCAGCCCACAGCCACCGAGAATCGACCCTCGATGCGGCTGACTCGAGCTCTGCTCCTGCCTCTTTCAACACGTCCGGAGCAGTTTCCAAGCCAGCCCGGCCGAGCATAGACGACGGACAAGACGTGCAGAGGCCCAAAACGAAGCTTGTGTGGAGATTGGGCCGAGCGCAGCAAAAGAAAATGCGCCGTCCGGGAATCGAACCCGGGGCATCTCGTTGGCAACGAGATATTTTACCACTAAACCAACGGCGCTTGCACGAACACTTCAAAACACACCACAAAACACAACCATGCACAGCCAGCACCACACACCACGCGCGAATAAGCGCCGCCAGCGCTCCAGCCCTGGCCATCGATCGCCCGCCTCCGACCCATACTGCCGACTACATATAAAAAGCCAGCCCACAGCCACCGAGAATCGACCCTCGATGCGGCTGACTCGAGCTCTGCTCCTGCCGCTCACAACACGTCCGGAGCAGTTCCCAAGCCAGCCCGGCCGAGCACAGACGACGGACAAGACGTGCAGAGGCCCAAAACGAAGCTTGTGTGGAGATTGGGCCGAGCGCAGCAAAAGAGAATGCGCCGTCCGGGAATCGAACCGGGGCATCTCGTTGGCAACGAGATATTTTACCACTAAACCAACGGCGCTTGCACGAACACTTCAAAACACACCACAAAACACAACCATGCACAGCCAGCACCACACACCACGCGCGAATAAGCGCCGCCAGCGCTCCAGCCCTGGCCATCGATCGCCCGCCTCCGACCCATACTGCCGACTACATACCGAAAAGCCAGCCCACAGCCACCGAGAATCGACCCTCGATGCGGCTGACTCGAGCTCTGCTCCTGCGTCTTTCAACACGTCCGGAGCAGTTTCCAAGCCAGCCCGGCCGAACACAGACGACGGGCAAGACGTGCAGAGGCCCAAAACGAAGCTTGTGTGGAGATTGGGCCGAGCGCAGCAAAAGAGAATGCGCCGTCCGGGAATCGAACCCGGTGCATCTCGTTGGCAACGAGATATTTTACCACTAAACCAACGGCGCTTGCACGAACACTTCAAAACACACCACAAAACACAACCATGCACAGCCAGCACCACACACCACGCGCGAATATGCGCCGCCAGCGCTCCAGCCCTGGCCATCGATCGCCCGCCTCCGACCCATACTGCCGACTACATATAAAAAGCCAGCCCACAGCCACCGAGAATCGACCCTCGATGCGGCTGACTCGAGCTCTGCTCCTGCCTCTTTCAACACGTCCGGAGCAGTTTCCAAGCCAGCCCGGCCGAGCACAGACGACGGACAAGACGTGCAGAGGCCCAAAACGAAGCTTGTGTGGAGATTGGGCCGAGCGCAGCAAAAGAGAATGCGCCGTCCGGGAATCGAACCGGGGCATCTCGTTGGCAACGAGATATTTTACCACTAAACCAACGGCGCTTGCACGAACACTTCAAAACACACCACAAAACACAACCATGCACAGCCAGCACCACACACCACGCGCGAATAAGCGCCGCCAGCGCTCCAGCCCTGGCCATCGATCGCCCGCCTCCGACCCATACTGCCGACTACATACCGAAAAGCCAGCCCACAGCCACCGAGAATCGACCCTCGATGCGGCTGACTCGAGCTCTGCTCCTGCGTCTTTCAACACGTCCGGAGCAGTTTCCAAGCCAGCCCGGCCGAACACAGACGACGGGCAAGACGTGCAGAGGCCCAAAACGAAGCTTGTGTGGAGATTGGGCCGAGCGCAGCAAAAGAGAATGCGCCGTCCGGGAATCGAACCCGGTGCATCTCGTTGGCAACGAGATATTTTACCACTAAACCAACGGCGCTTGCACGAACACTTCAAAACACACCACAAAACACAACCATGCACAGCCAGCACCACACACCACGCGCGAATATGCGCCGCCAGCGCTCCAGCCCTGGCCATCGATCGCCCGCCTCCGACCCATACTGCCGACTACATATAAAAAGCCAGCCCACAGCCACCGAGAATCGACCCTCGATGCGGCTGACTCGAGCTCTGCTCCTGCCTCTTTCAACACGTCCGGAGCAGTTTCCAAGCCAGCCCGGCCGAGCACAGACGACGGACAAGACGTGCAGAGGCCCAAAACGAAGCTTGTGTGGAGATTGGGCCGAGCGCAGCAAAAGAGAATGCGCCGTCCGGGAATCGAACCGGGGCATCTCGTTGGCAACGAGATATTTTACCACTAAACCAACGGCGCTTGCACGAACACTTCAAAACACACCACAAAACACAACCATGCACAGCCAGCACCACACACCACGCGCGAATAAGCGCCGCCAGCGCTCCAGCCCTGGCCATCGATCGCCCGCCTCCGACCCATACTGCCGACTACATATAAAAAGCCAGCCCACAGCCACCGAGAATCGACCCTCGATGCGGCTGACTCGAGCTCTGCTCCTGCCTCTTTCAACACGTCCGGAGCAGTTTCCAAGCCAGCCCGGCCGAGCACAGACGACGGACAAGACGTGCAGAGGCCCAAAACGAAGCTTGTGTGGAGATTGGGCCGAGCGCACCAAAAGAGAATGCGCCGTCCGGGAATCGAACCCGGGGCATCTCGTTGGCAACGAGATATTTTACCACTAAACCAACGGCGCTTGCACGAACACTTCAAAACACACCACAAAACACAACCATGCACAGCCAGCACCACACACCACGCGCGAATAAGCGCCGCCAGCGCTCCAGCCCTGGCCATCGATCGCCCGCCTCCGACCCATACTGCCGACTACATACAAAACGCCAGCCCACAGCCACCGAGAATCGACCCTCGATGCGGCTGACTCGAGCTCTGCTCCTGCCTCTTTCAACACGTCCGGAGCAGTTTCCAAGCCAGCCCGGCCGAGCACAGACGACGGACAAGACGTGCAGAGGCCCAAAACGAAGCTTGTGTGGGGATTGGGCCGAGCGCAGCAAAAGAGAATGCGCCGTCCGGGAATCGAACCGGGGCATCTCGTTGGCAACGAGATATTTTACCACTAAACCAACGGCGCTTGCACGAACACTTCAAAACACACCACAAAACACAACCATGCACAGCCAGCACCACACACCACGCGCGAATAAGCGCCGCCAGCGCTCCAGCCCTGGCCATCGATCGCCCGCCTCCGACCCATACTGCCGACTACATATAAAAAGCCAGCCCACAGCCACCGAGAATCGACCCTCGATGCGGCTGACTCGAGCTCTGCTCCTGCCTCTTTCAACACGTCCGGAGCAGTTTCCAAGCCAGCCCGGCCGAGCACAGACGACGGACAAGACGTGCAGAGGCCCAAAACGAAGCTTGTGTGGAGATTGGGCCGAGCGCAGCAAAAGAGAATGCGCCGTCCGGGAATCGAACCCGGGGCATCTCGTTGGCAACGAGATATTTTACCACTAAACCAACGGCGCTTGCACGAACACTTCAAAACACACCACAAAACACAACCATGCACAGCCAGCACCACACACCACGCGCGAATAAGCGCCGCCAGCGCTCCAGCCCTGGCCATCGATCGCCCGCCTCCGACCCATACTGCCGACTACATACAAAAAGCCAGCCCACAGCCACCGAGAATCGACCCTCGATGCGGCTGACTCGAGCTCTGCTCCTGCCGCTCTCAACACGTCCGGAGCAGTTTCCAAGCCAGCCCGGCCGAGCACAGACGACGGACAAGACGTGCAGAGGCCCAAAACGAAGCTTGTGTGGAGATTGGGCCGAGCGCAGCAAAAGAGAATGCGCCGTCCGGGAATCGAACCCGGCATCTCGTTGGCAACGAGATATTTTACCACTAAACCAACGGCGCTTGCACGAACACTTCAAAACACACCACAAAACACAACCATGCACAGCCAGCACCACACACCACGCGCGAATAAGCGCCGCCAGCGCTCCAGCCCTGGCCATCGATCGCCCGCCTCCGACCCATACTGCCGACTACATACAAAAAGCCAGCCCACAGCCACCGAGAATCGACCCTCGATGCGGCTGACTCGAGCTCTGCTCCTGCCGCTCTCAACACGTCCGGAGCAGTTTCCAAGCCAGCCCGGCCGAGCACAGACGACGGACAAGACGTGCAGAGGCCCAAAACGAAGCTTGTGTGGAGATTGGGCCGAGCGCAGCAAAAGAGAATGCGCCGTCCGGGAATCGAACCCGGCATCTCGTTGGCAACGAGATATTTTACCACTAAACCAACGGCGCTTGCACGAACACTTCAAAACACACCACAAAACACAACCATGCACAGCCAGCACCACACACCACGCGCGAATAAGCGCCGCCAGCGCTCCAGCCCTGGCCATCGATCGCCCGCCTCCGACCCATACTGCCGACTACATACAAAAAGCCAGCCCACAGCCACCGAGAATCGACCCTCGATGCGGCTGACTCGAGCTCTGCTCCTGCCGCTCTCAACACGTCCGGAGCAGTTTCCAAGCCAGCCCGGCCGAGCACAGACGACGGACAAGACGTGCAGAGGCCCAAAACGAAGCTTGTGTGGAGATTGGGCCGAGCGCAGCAAAAGAGAATGCGCCGTCCGGGAATCGAACCCGGCATCTCGTTGGCAACGAGATATTTTACCACTAAACCAACGGCGCTTGCACGAACACTTCAAAACACACCACAAAACACAACCATGCACAGCCAGCACCACACACCACGCGCGAATAAGCGCCGCCAGCGCTCCAGCCCTGGCCATCGATCGCCCGCCTCCGACCCATACTGCCGACTACATACAAAAAGCCAGCCCACAGCCACCGAGAATCGACCCTCGATGCGGCTGACTCGAGCTCTGCTCCTGCCGCTCTCAACACGTCCGGAGCAGTTCCCAAGCCAGCCCGGCCGAGCACAGACGACGGACAAGACGTGCAGAGGCCCAAAACGAAGCTTGTGTGGAGATTGGGCCGAGCGCAGCAAAAGAGAATGCGCCGTCCGGGAATCGAACCGGGGCATCTCGTTGGCAACGAGATATTTTACCACTAAACCAACGGCGCTTGCACGAACACTTCAAAACACACCACAAAACACAACCATGCACAGCCAGCACCACACACCACGCACGAATAAGCGCCGCCAGCGCTCCAGCCCTGGCCATCTGTAACGGGGTTACATTGAATAGTGTGATGCACACAAGCTAGGTGCCACACATAAGTGGCTTCCACACATATGTTACGTGGGTCACCCCAGATAGGAGTGGGTGGCTCAGCCACTGGATATGCATTTGACTAGGCTCTACTATGATAGATAGTGAGTCCTATACATACAAACAACAGGCGGCTCTGCCGCGATAAACAACAATACATTCAGTTCACATTTGAAGCCTAAGAGTTCACTAGCCTTGTTTAAGGTATTTTTGTCTCTTGGAGTCCTTAATTAGCTATATTAAGGTACTCGTGCAAACTCTCGTATAGAGTTTGCAAGCTATCAATATTACTAGAGACTCTATGAGTCTGTGTCTTCCTCTGACGCTAAAGCTACAGCAGCCCCGCTGCACTTGGTAGCACTTGTAGTCAATCCGACACCTGAGTCTTACGACTGTCCCTCTGTGAGGATGGAGCAATTTGCCCACTTACCCCCGAACCAACAGGACGGGCTTAATAAGCTGATGTCCTTGATCGGCCCGGAAGGTGTGGCCCATCTTGCTTCGCAAGGCCCCGACGCGGTGAACGCGCGTCTGGAGGCGTTTTCTCAGTATGAGAATGCTCTGTTGGAGCACGTCCAGCAGAAGATGACTGCGGCCGCGGCGTCTGTGACGCCTAGGCCTGCATCGGACGATACTCCACGAGCTAAACCGCTCATGGTGAGCGTCAAGACCTTTGAGGGCAAGGAAGGCGAAAGCCTTTTGCTCTGGATCAGAGAGGTCGAAATGGCCATGGCGTCCGCCATGCTCAAGACCGAGCAGCAGCGCGTGGCGCTTGCGATCTCCAAGCTCGGTGGCCGAGCGCGAGAGTGGGCCCTGACGTGTGGCACGTCTGTGGACACTGCGTTCCCTTCTTGGGATCAGCTGAAGGCCCAGCTTTCGCGAGTGTTCTCGCCGCCTAACCAGGCGTATCGCGTGAGGTCACGCTTCCTGTCTACCCGTCAGGGTAAGAAGGAATTGTTGGACTTCGTCCAGGAGTTGAGAACTCTTCTCGCCGGCATGGCGGCGGATCCTCTTCCTGAAGTGGTCGCGGTGACCGTCTTCATGGAAGGCCTTCGCACTGGCGTGGCCAGGACGGAAGTCTTCCGTGTTCACCCGACCTCTTTTGAGGAAGCCGTGAACGTGGCGTTGAACGCCGAGTTCAACTTCAAGTCGTCGCGACTTGGTTGGACGGCTTCCCAAGCCAGCTCTTCCGGAGCTTCTGATGTGTCCAATGGCGCAATGCCTATGGACCTCAGCTACGCTGAAGATGAGGAAGCCGAGCTTCAGGCTGCTGAGCAGCGTATCGGCATCCGTCGATGCTATGTGTGCGGCAGCACGCAACACCTGCGTCCGGGTTGCCCGCTGCGCAAGCAGCGCCAGGCTCCGTCGAGCCGAATCTCCGCTTCTGAGCAGAAGCCTGGCTCGGGGCGGGGAAACGCCAAGTCCCAGTAGGCGCGGGGCGCCCTGCTGGGGAAGAAGAACTGAGTTCTGTTGAGCCTCAGGGAGGAGGTCGGCAGGGCTTAGCCCCAAAGAGCACCGTGCTCTCTAACAACACGGGACGTGTATGCAAGCCGGGCTTGCTGGTCGTGGAAGCGACCGTGAAGGGCTTTGAGAAGCCATGGAAGATCCTTATCGACTCCGGAGCGTCGGGCAACTATGCTCGGCGCTCCACGATGGAAGGAAGTCAGCAGTACGCTGAGGCGCTGAAGGCGCGTTCGAGTGACATCGTCACCGTCCGTCTTGCGACGGGGACCCGTGTCACGGTGCCCAAGGTTCCTGTGAACCTGGGCGTGAAGTTTCTGGACTTCGATAGCGTTGAACGCTGTTTGGTCATCGACCTGGATTCGAGGTACGACCTCATCCTCGGCATGGCATGGCTGGAGTGCCATGAACCATGGATCGACTGGCGGTCGAAGACCTTAGGCGCTACGCGCTTGCCTCCTAGGGGAGCATTGGCGAGTCATGAACCCACCTCTGCTAGGAAGCAAAAGCGCTATTGGCGCGGGCACTGGACCGAGTCGGTCAATGTGCTGGACATTGGAGTGTCCGAGTTAATGGACACTGGCGTCGAAGACGCGAGTCCCGAGCACTGCTCGTGGGCTGGACGTGGAGTGGCACGTAACCCACTGAGTGAGACTCCGAGTTACTGTGAGTCATCACTGCCTGCCGGTAATGGCGGGGTCGACACTGAGTCGAGGCATCTTGGGCGTGGCCCTAATGATGCGCGTGGAGCGGCACGTAACCCGCTGAGCGATGCTCGTGGCTTGAGCGCAGCATCGCTGCATGCCGGTAATGGCATGGTCGACAGTTCGTCGAGGCATCTTGGGCATGGCCCTAGTGATGCGCGTGGAGCGGCACGTAACCCGCTGAGCGGTGCTCGTCACGAGAGCGCAGCATCGCTGCATGCCACTGATGGCGTGGTCGGCTGTGAGCCGAGGCATCAAGGGGAGGACCCTGACGATGCGGGTGGAGTGGCACCTAATCCACTGGGCGAGGGCTGTGAGCGTTGCGGCTCCACGCCGGCTCAATCAGAGCAGCAAGAGGTGGCAACACCTGACGAGACTTTCAGTCTGAACACGCTGGCCTCTCCGAGGCGTACAGCTTCCGCGAGGAGGCGGCAGCGACGCCAGATGGCGACTGCGAGACGCAAGGCGTCGGTCCTGGTACAGGACGTGTCCGTCGTGGACGATGATAGCGAGCAGCTATACACACTCGTTGATGGAGTGACTGGTGAAGCCGAGGGCAACGTCAGCCTCGAGGCTATTCCGACGGTGGCTGCTCTGCTAGAGCTGGACGAGATGTCCATTCCCGACTTTGGGGATGCCTTAAAGGCTGGCGCGCTCGCCGAAGTGGTCATGATACGACCGGAGGAGGAATTGAACTCCTCGTCGCTTATGGATGAAGCTGTCCTTGAGGACACGAAGGAGGCACTCAGTGCGCGAAGTGGATCTTCGATCCTGAAGGACCCACTCGGATCCGTTCTATCCTTTGGTTAAGGAGTTCCAGGATGTGGTCTCGAATGACCCGCCCACTGGCTTACCTCCGGATCGAGGTGTCCGTCATGAGATTGACTTGGTTCCTGGAACCAAATACTGCGTAACGAGGCAGTGGCCCTTACCGAAGGAGCAGTACGACGTCATTGACGCGTTCTTCAGTGCAAAGCACGCGGCGGGCATGGTGCGTGAGAGCAAGTCTCCGCACTCGACGCCTACGTTCTGTGTCAGAAAGCCTAATGGCAAGTGGCGCATCGTTCATGCTTTCAATAAGCTCAACGCTGCCACCATTCCGGCACAGACGCCGATTCCTAGGAAGGATGTTCTGCAGAACAATATGGTTGGCTGCACGATGTACAGTGCGCTCGACTTGGTCGATGGTTATTACCAGTTGCTCATGCGAGCGAGTGACATTCCGCTGACAGCGGTTAGCACTCCGAGCGGTATGCTCTGGAAGTGGCTAGTCATGCCCCAAGGGCTGTCGAACGCGCCTGCGACGTTCAATCGTCTGGTGACGCAGCTCTTCAGGCCCCTGCGGGCGTTTGCTCAAACGTACTTGGACGACATCTTCGTCCACAGTCGTGCGGACACGGTCGGTCTGACGTGGAGAACCACATTGACCACTTGCGAGCAGTGCTCGAGTGCATGCGCACCAACAAGCTGTATGCTAACGCATCAAAATGCATCTTCGGCGCTGAAGAAATTCCTTTCTTAGGATGCTTCGTTGGGAAGCGCGGCCTTCGAGCAGATCCTGCTAAGGTTAAGGCCATCGTTGACTGGCCGGTTCCCAAGAACCAGAAGGACTTACGCAAGTGGCTTGGCCTCGCCAACTACTTGCACAAGTACAGCGCGAACTACGCTGAGATGGCTCGGCCATTGTCCAATCTCCTTAAGAAGGATGAGGACTGGTGTTGGAACACCGAGCATCAAGATGCTTTCGAAGCAGTCAAGGAGAGTCTCCTTCATGCCCCAATCCTGGCGTTGCCAGACCCTGAACGTCCTTTCAGTGTCGTCTGTGACGCATCGGACTTTGCCATAGGCAGTGCTCTGCTTCAAGCAGACGCCGAAGGGCGTGAACGCGTGATAGCGTTTGAGTCTCGCCAGCTTAAGGCTGCAGAGAAGAACTATCCAGTTCATGACAAAGAGCTACTTGCGATGAAGTATGCTCTCGTCAAGTTCAGGGTTCACCTGCTGGGCTCTAAGCCGTTTGTGATCTTCACTGATCATGCGTCACTACGCACTGCGACCCAGTCGCCTCACCTCTCGCAAAGGATGGCCCGTTGGCTGTCCTTCTTCGCGGAGTACAACTTCGAGGTGAAGTACAAGCCTGGCAGGCAGAATGGTCTTGCAGACGCGTTGTCACGGCGACCGGACTATGAGCTTGCTCATGTCACGATGGTGACCTCGTCGGTGACGGACTTGATACGCGCTGCGTATGCGCGAGACGACATGTGTGTCGCCCTGCTGTGTGCTCTTGGGAGCAAGGAGTTTGAAAACTCGGACAAGACATTGTCGGCGCGCTTGCGCGCGAGCCTGCACCGTTACTCCGTCGCTGACGGTCTGCTGTACTACAGCACGAGTGCGGAGGACACTCCTCGAGTCGTGGTCCCTCATGACGAGGATTTGAAGTATCGTATCCTCTACGAGGCGCATGATACACCGCTTGGCGGCCACCTCGGTCGCGAGAAGACCTACAGCTCTGTGAGCCGGACCTATTGGTGGCCCAAGCTGTACAAGTGGACGAGCACGTACGTGCGCACGTGTGAGACGTGTCAGCGGGTGAAGCCCTCACCGCATGCGGCCGCGCCGCTGGCAAGCTTGCCTGTACCCTCTGGGTGTTGGGAGTCCATGAGTTTGGACTTCGTGTTTGGCCTTCCAAAGGACTCGGAAGGCAACACGGGCATCGTGGTCTTCGTTGACCGTCTGAGCAAGATGGCTCATCTAGCGGCTGTGCCGGACACCGTGGACGGTGAAGGGACAGCGAAGCTGTTTCTCGATCGGGTCTTCCGCCAACACGGGCTGCCCGCATCGATTGTCTCTGATCGAGACCCCCGCTTCACTGGGAAGTTTTGGGACGCTGTCTTTAAGGTGCTTGGCACCAAGTTGGACATGTCCACAGCGGACCATCCGCAGACCGACGGTCAGACTGAGCGCGTGAATCGCGTTGTCGAAGACATTCTTCGTAGCATTTGCGCTGAAACGCCGAAGCGTTGGAGCGCTATGCTTCCACTCGTCGAGTTTGCGTTGAACAACGCTGTGCATGCCTCCACGGGCTACACTCCGTTCTACGTGAACGGCCTCACCCACCCGCGCGTCCCGCTGACGCTGCCACCCCGTGGTCCTGGGCTTGGTGGGGGAGAGATAGCCGATCGGCTTGCTGATGTCAGCCCACTCACTGTTCGTAAACAGGTTGACGAGTTCCTGTCAACGCGTCTAAGTGTCCTTCGACACGTACGTGACGCAATGGCTGATAGCCAAGACAAACAGAAAGAACATGCGGATGCTAAAGGCAGAGGCAATGTTGAGAGTTATGAGGTCGGGGACCTAGTGTTGCTTAACGCTAAAAACCTACCTACACATGCAGTGTCTGCGGTCTTCAAGACCAAGTTGCGCCCGCGCTTCGTGGGACCGTTCACGGTCGTGGCCAAGAAGGGCCTGGCGTACACGCTCAATCTTCCGAAGAAGATGCGTACGCACCCCGTGTTCTACGTTGGCTTGCTCAAGCCGTACCGGGACCCGGCCCATGTGGGTTCTCAGGAGCTGGCGCCCAACGTGGCGGAGCCACGGCGCCCTGCTGAAGTCGCAGCAACAGGTCGACCTGACCTTCCAGCCGCGCGAAACCTTGTTCAAGGCGCGCCAGGCGTTGAGTCGCCGACTCAGCAGCCTCACACCACTGGAGACGTTCCCGGAGATCGCGGATCTCAATCACGGTGGTGTCAGACTCCCTCTCGGCTTGATCAAGCCTCCGCCCATGGCGCTCCAGGATCTGACGCACGTCGCTCAGCGATCTCTCCAAGCTCTCCAGCTCCTCAGGCCGGACAGGCTCCTCACCGTGCGAGGACACGGGCGCCGCCGGCGCTGCTCGACGAGCAGGGGAACCGCCACTTTCATGTGGAGCGTATCCTAAAGCGTCGTCGACGCGACGCTCATAACCAATATTTGGTAAAGTGGCGTGGGTACCCGCACTCAGAAAACTCGTGGGAGTTTGAGGTACCCCTCCGGCAAGACTGCCCTGACGTCGTGGACGCTTTTGATCGCCGCGATCGAAGGCGCTCTGCGAGCCCGCGACCGCGAAGTCGGTCGCCTCACGCTTCCCGCCGCTAGGCAGGGGAGCTGAGGGATCATACGCTGAGCTCAAGCGTTGATCCCGGGCTGCTGCAGCCGTCGACTCACCTTGGTGAGTTCCTGCAGCGCTCTTAAGAGCAGAGGAGCCGAGTCCGAGGGACTGTAGCGACCTGGAGGCGGCCGCCTGACGCTTCGTCTTCATCTTCGCGAAATCGAAGCGAAGCCGGCGCTCTAAGCGCACATCAGCTTCGTCGAAGCTAGACTGGAGAGCCTCCAGCGAAGAGAGACGGCGGGTTCGATGAACCCAGCTCGTGAATTGAGCGTCGTCCTCGTGGAGGAGCTCTCCCGGACCGAGCACCACCGGAATAGTCCGCATCGCGGGGACTGAAGCCCCACGGGCTTGATCGGACAGGCGAGTCCCATACTCCTCCGGAGTGGTCTGCTGCGGCGTCAAAAGCCTCTCTCGGAGAGCAGTACGAGTAGCGACCTGGTCGCTGGTACTGGCCGCCGGCCCGATTCGCCAATTCTGCAATGGCCCCGAGCCAAACTGCTTCAAGCGCTCCACCGGGTTGAGCGGCACGAGGCCATACTCTCGTCGAGAGCTTACTAGCGGTCGCGCCTCAGGTCGTTGCGAACGAACGGCAGTTTGCCCCTCGAGCTGACGCTCTTGAGCCTCGTCGAGGTCGTTGGAGATCTCGTTTGTCTCCAGACCAGACGAAGCACGAAGTGCTGTGGTCTCGCGATCCACGAAAGGGTTGGGAACCCGGCGTTGCTGCTCCGGCGAGCGTGGACGCGCAGGTGGCGGGGAGTCCTCTCGCTGAGGCATCGGCGTGTCGGAGCTGTAGTCCAGCTCCTCGTCCTCCTCCCCCTCCTCGAGGCCCTCAAAGAGGTCATCTGCCGCACGGCGGGCCATGTTCGCGCTGCTGGGGCTCTCGGAGCTAAGCGCAAGACGGCTCTGCTGCAGGGCGTGATACTCTCTCACCGAGAGCGTTGACGCGGGGCGCGGTGAGACCTTACGGTCGGACGTTGGGGCACTAGGTGCCGGGGACGCGAGCGCGCTCTTGTTGTCGAGTGACCAAGACGCCTGCGGACTCCGAGCCATGTGCTCGTTGAACTTGGAAAGTTCTGGAGCGGGCTCTCGTGAGGGCAAGCGACTTGGCCGTTGCCGTCGAGACTTCTCAATCGAGATGATGACGAGTGCGTACACGTGGTGTCCACAGTCTGGTGGGGGAGGGTGTAACGGGGTTACATTGAATAGTGTGATGCACACAAGCTAGGTGCCACACATAAGTGGCTTCCACACATATGTTACGTGGGTCACCCCAGATAGGAGTGGGTGGCTCACAGCCACTGGATATGCATTTGACTAGGCTCTACTATGATAGATAGTGAGTCCTATACATACAAACAACAGGCGGCTCTGCCGCGATAAACAACAATACATTCAGTTCACATTTGAAGCCTAAGAGTTCACTAGCCTTGTTTAAGGTATTTTTGTCTCTTGGAGTCCTTAATTAGCTATATTAAGGTACTCGTGCAAACTCTCGTATAGAGTTTGCAAGCTATCAATATTACTAGAGACTCTCTGAGTCTGTGTCTTCCTCTGACGCTAAAGCTACAGCAGCCCCGCTGCACCATCGATCGCCCGCCTCCGACCCATACTGCCGACTACATACAAAAAGCCAGCCCACAGCCACCGAGAATCGACCCTCGATGCGGCTGACTCGAGCTCTGCTCCTGCCTCTTTCAACACGTCCGGAGCAGTTTCCAAGCCAGCCCGGCCGAGCACAGACGACGGACAAGACGTGCAGAGGCCCAAAACGAAGCTTGTGTGGAGATTGGGCCGAGCGCAGCAAAAGAGAATGCGCCGTCCGGGAATCGAACCCGGGGCATCTCGTTGGCAACGAGATATTTTACCACTAAACCAACGGCGCTTGCACGAACACTTCAAAACACACCACAAAACACAACCATGCACAGCCAGCACCACACACCACGCGCGAATAAGCGCCGCCAGCGCTCCAGCCCTGGCCATCGATCGCCCGCCTCCGACCCATACTGCCGACTACATACAAAAAGCCAGCCCACAGCCACCGAGAATCGACCCTCGATGCGGCTGACTCGAGCTCTGCTCCTGCCTCTTTCAACACGTCCGGAGCAGTTTCCAAGCCAGCCCGGCCGAGCACAGACGACGGACAAGACGTGCAGAGGCCCAAAACGAAGCTTGTGTGGAGATTGGGCCGAGCGCAGCAAAAGAGAATGCGCCGTCCGGGAATCGAACCCGGGGCATCTCGTTGGCAACGAGATATTTTACCACTAAACCAACGGCGCTTGCACGAACACTTCAAAACACACCACAAAACACAACCATGCACAGCCAGCACCACACACCACGCGCGAATAAGCGCCGCCAGCGCTCCAGCCCTGGCCATCGATCGCCCGCCTCCGACCCATACTGCCGACTACATACAAAAAGCCAGCCCACAGCCACCGAGAATCGACCCTCGATGCGGCTGACTCGAGCTCTGCTCCTGCCTCTTTCAACACGTCCGGAGCAGTTTCCAAGCCAGCCCGGCCGAGCACAGACGACGGACAAGACGTGCAGAGGCCCAAAACGAAGCTTGTGTGGAGATTGGGCCGAGCGCAGCAAAAGAGAATGCGCCGTCCGGGAATCGAACCCGGGGCATCTCGTTGGCAACGAGATATTTTACCACTAAACCAACGGCGCTTGCACGAACACTTCAAAACACACCACAAAACACAACCATGCACAGCCAGCACCACACACCACGCGCGAATAAGCGCCGCCAGCGCTCCAGCCCTGGCCATCGATCGCCCGCCTCCAACCCATACTGCCGACTACATACAAAAAGCCAGCCCACAGCCACCGAGAATCGACCCTCGATGCGGCTGACTCGAGCTCTGCTCCTGCCTCTTTCAACACGTCCGGAGCAGTTTCCAAGCCAGCCCGGCCGAGCACAGACGACGGACAAGACGTGCAGAGGCCCAAAACGAAGCTTGTGTGGAGATTGGGCCGAGCGCAGCAAAAGAGAATGCGCCGTCCGGGAATCGAACCCGGGGCATCTCGTTGGCAACGAGATATTTTACCACTAAACCAACGGCGCTTGCACGAACACTTCAAAACACACCACAAAACACAACCATGCACAGCCAGCACCACACACCACGCGCGAATAAGCGCCGCCAGCGCTCCAGCCCTGGCCATCGATCGCCCGCCTCCGACCCATACTGCCGACTACATATAAAAAGCCAGCCCACAGCCACCGAGAATCGACCCTCGATGCGGCTGACTCGAGCTCTGCTCCTGCCTCTTTCAACACGTCCGGAGCAGTTTCCAAGCCAGCCCGGCCGAGCACAGACGACGGACAAGACGTGCAGAGGCCCAAAACGAAGCTTGTGTGGAGATTGGGCCGAGCGCAGCAAAAGAGAATGCGCCGTCCGGGAATCGAACCCGGGGCATCTCGTTGGCAACGAGATATTTTACCACTAAACCAACGGCGCTTGCACGAACACTTCAAAACACACCACAAAACACAACCATGCACAGCCAGCACCACACACCACGCGCGAATAAGCGCCGCCAGCGCTCCAGCCCTGGCCATCGATCGCCCGCCTCCGACCCATACTGCCGACTACATACAAAAAGCCAGCCCACAGCCACCGAGAATCGACCCTCGATGCGGCTGACTCGAGCTCTGCTCCTGCCTCTTTCAACACGTCCGGAGCAGTTTCCAAGCCAGCCCGGCCGAGCACAGACGACGGACAAGACGTGCAGAGGCCCAAAACGAAGCTTGTGTGGAGATTGGGCCGAGCGCAGCAAAAGAGAATGCGCCGTCCGGGAATCGAACCGGGGCATCTCGTTGGCAACGAGATACTTTACCACTAAACCAACGGCGCTTGCACGAACACTTCAAAACACACCACAAAACACAACCATGCACAGCCAGCACCACACACCACGCGCGAATAAGCGCCGCCAGCGCTCCAGCCCTGGCCATCGATCGCCCGCCTCCGACCCATACTGCCGACTACATATAAAAAGCCAGCCCACAGCCACCGAGAATCGACCCTCGATGCGGCTGACTCGAGCTCTGCTCCTGCCTCTTTCAACACGTCCGGAGCAGTTTCCAAGCCAGCCCGGCCGAGCACAGACGACGGACAAGACGTGCAGAGGCCCAAAACGAAGCTTGTGTGGAGATTGGCCCGAGCGCAGCAAAAGAGAATGCGCCGTCCGGGAATCGAACCGGGGCATCTCGTTGGCAACGAGATATTTTACCACTAAACCAACGGCGCTTGCACGAACACTTCAAAACACACCACAAAACACAACCATGCACAGCCAGCACCACACACCACGCGCGAATAAGCGCCGCCAGCGCTCCAGCCCTGGCCATCGATCGCCCGCCTCCGACCCATACTGCCGACTACATACAAAAAGCCAGCCCACAGCCACCGAGAATCGACCCTCGATGCGGCTGACTCGAGCTCTGCTCCTGCCGCTCTCAACACGTCCGGAGCAGTTCCCAAGCCAGCCCGGCCGAGCACAGACGACGGACAAGACGTGCAGAGGCCCAAAACGAAGCTTGTGTGGAGATTGGGCCGAGCGCAGCAAAAGAGAATGCGCCGTCCGGGAATCGAACCGGGGCATCTCGTTGGCAACGAGATATTTTACCACTAAACCAACGGCGCTTGCACGAACACTTCAAAACACACCACAAAACACAACCATGCACAGCCAGCACCACACACCACGCGCGAATAAGCGCCGCCAGCGCTCCAGCCCTGGCCATCGATCGCCCGCCTCCGACCCATACTGCCGACTACATATAAAAAGCCAGCCCACAGCCACCGAGAATCGACCCTCGATGCGGCTGACTCGAGCTCTGCTCCTGCCTCTTTCAACACGTCCGGAGCAGTTTCCAAGCCAGCCCGGCCGAGCACAGACGACGGACAAGACGTGCAGAGGCCCAAAACGAAGCTTGTGTGGAGATTGGGCCGAGCGCAGCAAAAGAGAATGCGCCGTCCGGGAATCGAACCCGGGGCATCTCGTTGGCAACGAGATATTTTACCACTAAACCAACGGCGCTTGCACGAACACTTCAAAACACACCACAAAACACAACCATGCACAGCCAGCACCACACACCACGCGCGAATAAGCGCCGCCAGCGCTCCAGCCCTGGCCATCGATCGCCCGCCTCCGACCCATACTGCCGACTACATACAAAAAGCCAGCCCACAGCCACCGAGAATCGACCCTCGATGCGGCTGACTCGAGCTCTGCTCCTGCCTCTTTCAACACGTCCGGAGCAGTTTCCAAGCCAGCCCGGCCGAGCACAGACGACGGACAAGACGTGCAGAGGCCCAAATCGAAGCTTGTGTGGAGATTGGGCCGAGCGCAGCAAAAGAGAATGCGCCGTCCGGGAATCGAACCGGGGCATCTCGTTGGCAACGAGATATTTTACCACTAAACCAACGGCGCTTGCACGAACACTTCAAAACACACCACAAAACACAACCATGCACAGCCAGCACCACACACCACGCGCGAATAAGCGCCGCCAGCGCTCCAGCCCTGGCCATCGATCGCCCGCCTCCGACCCATACTGCCGACTACATATAAAAAGCCAGCCCACAGCCACCGAGAATCGACCCTCGATGCGGCTGACTCGAGCTCTGCTCCTGCCTCTTTCAACACGTCCGGAGCAGTTTCCAAGCCAGCCCGGCCGAGCACAGACGACGGACAAGACGTGCAGAGGCCCAAAACGAAGCTTGTGTGGAGATTGGGCCGAGCGCAGCAAAAGAGAATGCGCCGTCCGGGAATCGAACCGGGGCATCTCGTTGGCAACGAGATATTTTACCACTAAACCAACGGCGCTTGCACGAACACTTCAAAACACACCACAAAACACAACCATGCACAGCCAGCACCACACACCACGCGCGAATAAGCGCCGCCAGCGCTCCAGCCCTGGCCATCGATCGCCCGCCTCCGACCCATACTGCCGACTACATATAAAAAGCCAGCCCACAGCCACCGAGAATCGACCCTCGATGCGGCTGACTCGAGCTCTGCTCCTGCCTCTTTCAACACGTCCGGAGCAGTTTCCAAGCCAGCCCGGCCGAGCACAGACGACGGACAAGACGTGCAGAGGCCCAAAACGAAGCTTGTGTGGAGATTGGGCCGAGCGCAGCAAAAGAGAATGCGCCGTCCGGGAATCGAACCCGGGGCATCTCGTTGGCAACGAGATATTTTACCACTAAACCAACGGCGCTTGCACGAACACTTCAAAACACACCACAAAACACAACCATGCACAGCCAGCACCACACACCACGCGCGAATATGCGCCGCCAGCGCTCCAGCCCTGGCCATCGATCGCCCGCCTCCGACCCATACTGCCGACTACATATAAAAAGCCAGCCCACAGCCACCGAGAATCGACCCTCGATGCGGCTGACTCGAGCTCTGCTCCTGCCTCTTTCAACACGTCCGGAGCAGTTTCCAAGCCAGCCCGGCCGAGCACAGACGACGGACAAGACGTGCAGAGGCCCAAAACGAAGCTTGTGTGGAGATTGGGCCGAGCGCAGCAAAAGAGAATGCGCCGTCCGGGAATCGAACCCGGGGCATCTCGTTGGCAACGAGATATTTTACCACTAAACCAACGGCGCTTGCACGAACACTTCAAAACACACCACAAAACACAACCATGCACAGCCAGCACCACACACCACGCGCGAATAAGCGCCGCCAGCGCTCCAGCCCTGGCCATCGATCGCCCGCCTCCGACCCATACTGCCGACTACATACAAAAAGCCAGCCCACAGCCACCGAGAATCGACCCTCGATGCGGCTGACTCGAGCTCTGCTCCTGCCTCTTTCAACACGTCCGGAGCAGTTTCCAAGCCAGCCCGGCCGAGCACAGACGACGGACAAGACGTGCAGAGGCCCAAAACGAAGCTTGTGTGGAGATTGGGCCGAGCGCAGCAAAGGAGAATGCGCCGTCCGGGAATCGAACCGGGGCATCTCGTTGGCAACGAGATATTTTACCACTAAACCAACGGCGCTTGCACGAACACTTCAAAACACACCACAAAACACAACCATGCACAGCCAGCACCACACACCACGCGCGAATAAGCGCCGCCAGCGCTCCAGCCCTGGCCATCGATCGCCCGCCTCCGACCCATACTGCCGACTACATACAAAAAGCCAGCCCACAGCCACCGAGAATCGACCCTCGATGCGGCTGACTCGAGCTCTGCTCCTGCCTCTTTCAACACGTCCGGAGCAGTTTCCAAGCCAGCCCGGCCGAGCACAGACGACGGACAAGACGTGCAGAGGCCCAAAACGAAGCTTGTGTGGAGATTGGGCCGAGCGCAGCAAAAGAGAATGCGCCGTCCGGGAATCGAACCCGGGGCATCTCGTTGGCAACGAGATATTTTACCACTAAACCAACGGCGCTTGCACGAACACTTCAAAACACACCACAAAACACAACCATGCACAGCCAGCACCACACACCACGCGCGAATATGCGCCGCCAGCGCTCCAGCCCTGGCCATCGATCGCCCGCCTCCGACCCATACTGCCGACTACATATAAAAAGCCAGCCCACAGCCACCGAGAATCGACCCTCGATGCGGCTGACTCGAGCTCTGCTCCTGCCTCTTTCAACACGTCCGGAGCAGTTTCCAAGCCAGCCCGGCCGAGCACAGACGACGGACAAGACGTGCAGAGGCCCAAAACGAAGCTTGTGTGGAGATTGGGCCGAGCGCAGCAAAAGAGAATGCGCCGTCCGGGAATCGAACCCGGGGCATCTCGTTGGCAACGAGATATTTTACCACTAAACCAACGGCGCTTGCACGAACACTTCAAAACACACCACAAAACACACCATGCACAGCCAGCACCACACACCACGCGCGAATAAGCGCCGCCAGCGCTCCAGCCCTGGCCATCGATCGCCCGCCTCCGACCCATACTGCCGACTACATACAAAACGCCAGCCCACAGCCACCGAGAATCGACCCTCGATGCGGCTGACTCGAGCTCTGCTCCTGCCTCTTTCAACACGTCCGGAGCAGTTCCCAAGCCAGCCCGGCCGAGCACAGACGACGGACAAGACGTGCAGAGGCCCAAAACGAAGCTTGTGTGGAGATTGGGCCGAGCGCAGCAAAAGAGAATGCGCCGTCCGGGAATCGAACCGGGGCATCTCGTTGGCAACGAGATATTTTACCACTAAACCAACGGCGCTTGCACGAACACTTCAAAACACACCACAAAACACAACCATGCACAGCCAGCACCACACACCACGCGCGAATAAGCGCCGCCAGCGCTCCAGCCCTGGCCATCGATCGCCCGCCTCCGACCCATACTGCCGACTACATACAAAAAGCCAGCCCACAGCCACCGAGAATCGACCCTCGATGCGGCTGACTCGAGCTCTGCTCCTGCCTCTTTCAACACGTCCGGAGCAGTTTCCAAGCCAGCCCGGCCGAGCACAGACGACGGACAAGACGTGCAGAGGCCCAAAACGAAGCTTGTGTGGAGATTGGGCCGAGCGCAGCAAAAGAGAATGCGCCGTCCGGGAATCGAACCCGGGGCATCTCGTTGGCAACGAGATATTTTACCACTAAACCAACGGCGCTTGCACGAACACTTCAAAACACACCACAAAACACAACCATGCACAGCCAGCACCACACACCACGCGCGAATAAGCGCCGCCAGCGCTCCAGCCCTGGCCATCGATCGCCCGCCTCCGACCCATACTGCCGACTACATATAAAAAGCCAGCCCACAGCCACCGAGAATCGACCCTCGATGCGGCTGACTCGAGCTCTGCTCCTGCCTCTTTCAACACGTCCGGAGCAGTTTCCAAGCCAGCCCGGCCGAGCACAGACGACGGACAAGACGTGCAGAGGCCCAAAACGAAGCTTGTGTGGAGATTGGGCCGAGCGCAGCAAAAGAGAATGCGCCGTCCGGGAATCGAACCGGGGCATCTCGTTGGCAACGAGATATTTTACCACTAAACCAACGGCGCTTGCACGAACACTTCAAAACACACCACAAAACACAACCATGCACAGCCAGCACCACACACCACGCGCGAATAAGCGCCGCCAGCGCTCCAGCCCTGGCCATCGATCGCCCGCCTCCGACCCATACTGCCGACTACATATAAAAAGCCAGCCCACAGCCACCGAGAATCGACCCTCGATGCGGCTGACTCGAGCTCTGCTCCTGCCTCTTTCAACACGTCCGGAGCAGTTTCCAAGCCAGCCCGGCCGAGCACAGACGACGGACAAGACGTGCAGAGGCCCAAAACGAAGCTTGTGTGGAGATTGGGCCGAGCGCAGCAAAAGAGAATGCGCCGTCCGGGAATCGAACCGGGGCATCTCGTTGGCAACGAGATATTTTACCACTAAACCAACGGCGCTTGCACGAACACTTCAAAACACACCACAAAACACAACCATGCACAGCCAGCACCACACACCACGCGCGAATAAGCGCCGCCAGCGCTCCAGCCCTGGCCATCGATCGCCCGCCTCCGACCCATACTGCCGACTACATATAAAAAGCCAGCCCACAGCCACCGAGAATCGACCCTCGATGCGGCTGACTCGAGCTCTGCTCCTGCCTCTTTCAACACGTCCGGAGCAGTTTCCAAGCCAGCCCGGCCGAGCACAGACGACGGACAAGACGTGCAGAGGCCCAAAACGAAGCTTGTGTGGAGATTGGGCCGAGCGCAGCAAAAGAGAATGCGCCGTCCGGGAATCGAACCGGGGCATCTCGTTGGCAACGAGATATTTTACCACTAAACCAACGGCGCTTGCACGAACACTTCAAAACACACCACAAAACACAACCATGCACAGCCAGCACCACACACCACGCGCGAATAAGCGCCGCCAGCGCTCCAGCCCTGGCCATCGATCGCCCGCCTCCGACCCATACTGCCGACTACATATAAAAAGCCAGCCCACAGCCACCGAGAATCGACCCTCGATGCGGCTGACTCGAGCTCTGCTCCTGCCTCTTTCAACACGTCCGGAGCAGTTCCCAAGCCAGCCCGGCCGAGCACAGACGACGGACAAGACGTGCAGAGGCCCAAAACGAAGCTTGTGTGGAGATTGGGCCGAGCGCAGCAAAGAAGAATGCGCCGTCCGGGAATCGAACCGGGGCATCTCGTTGGCAACGAGATATTTTACCACTAAACCAACGGCGCTTGCACGAACACTTCAAAACACACCACAAAACACAACCATGCACAGCCAGCACCACACACCACGCGCGAATAAGCGCCGCCAGCGCTCCAGCCCTGGCCATCGATCGCCCGCCTCCGACCCATACTGCCGACTACATACAAAACGCCAGCCCACAGCCACCGAGAATCGACCCTCGATGCGGCTGACTCGAGCTCTGCTCCTGCCTCTTTCAACACGTCCGGAGCAGTTCCCAAGCCAGCCCGGCCGAGCACAGACGACGGACAAGACGTGCAGAGGCCCAAAACGAAGCTTGTGTGGAGATTGGGCCGAGCGCAGCAAAAGAGAATGCGCCGTCCGGGAATCGAACCCGGGGCATCTCGTTGGCAACGAGATATTTTACCACTAAACCAACGGCGCTTGCACGAACACTTCAAAACACACCACAAAACACAACCATGCACAGCCAGCACCACACACCACGCGCGAATAAGCGCCGCCAGCGCTCCAGCCCTGGCCATCGATCGCCCGCCTCCGACCCATACTGCCGACTACATACAAAACGCCAGCCCACAGCCACCGAGAATCGACCCTCGATGCGGCTGACTCGAGCTCTGCTCCTGCCTCTTTCAACACGTCCGGAGCAGTTCCCAAGCCAGCCCGGCCGAGCACAGACGACGGACAAGACGTGCAGAGGCCCAAAACGAAGCTTGTGTGGAGATTGGGCCGAGCGCAGCAAAGGAGAATGCGCCGTCCGGGAATCGAACCGGGGCATCTCGTTGGCAACGAGATATTTTACCACTAAACCAACGGCGCTTGCACGAACACTTCAAAACACACCACAAAACACAACCATGCACAGCCAGCACCACACACCACGCGCGAATAAGCGCCGCCAGCGCTCCAGCCCTGGCCATCGATCGCCCGCCTCCGACCCATACTGCCGACTACATATAAAAAGCCAGCCCACAGCCACCGAGAATCGACCCTCGATGCGGCTGACTCGAGCTCTGCTCCTGCCTCTTTCAACACGTCCGGAGCAGTTTCCAAGCCAGCCCGGCCGAGCACAGACGACGGACAAGACGTGCAGAGGCCCAAAACGAAGCTTGTGTGGAGATTGGGCCGAGCGCAGCAAAAGAGAATGCGCCGTCCGGGAATCGAACCGGGGCATCTCGTTGGCAACGAGATATTTTACCACTAAACCAACGGCGCTTGCACGAACACTTCAAAACACACCACAAAACACAACCATGCACAGCCAGCACCACACACCACGCGCGAATAAGCGCCGCCAGCGCTCCAGCCCTGGCCATCGATCGCCCGCCTCCGACCCATACTGCCGACTACATATAAAAAGCCAGCCCACAGCCACCGAGAATCGACCCTCGATGCGGCTGACTCGAGCTCTGCTCCTGCCTCTTTCAACACGTCCGGAGCAGTTTCCAAGCCAGCCCGGCCGAGCACAGACGACGGACAAGACGTGCAGAGGCCCAAAACGAAGCTTGTGTGGAGATTGGGCCGAGCGCAGCAAAAGAGAATGCGCCGTCCGGGAATCGAACCGGGGCATCTCGTTGGCAACGAGATATTTTACCACTAAACCAACGGCGCTTGCACGAACACTTCAAAACACACCACAAAACACAACCATGCACAGCCAGCACCACACACCACGCGCGAATAAGCGCCGCCAGCGCTCCAGCCCTGGCCATCGATCGCCCGCCTCCGACCCATACTGCCGACTACATATAAAAAGCCAGCCCACAGCCACCGAGAATCGACCCTCGATGCGGCTGACTCGAGCTCTGCTCCTGCCTCTTTCAACACGTCCGGAGCAGTTTCCAAGCCAGCCCGGCCGAGCACAGACGACGGACAAGACGTGCAGAGGCCCAAAACGAAGCTTGTGTGGAGATTGGGCCGAGCGCAGCAAAAGAGAATGCGCCGTCCGGGAATCGAACCGGGGCATCTCGTTGGCAACGAGATATTTTACCACTAAACCAACGGCGCTTGCACGAACACTTCAAAACACACCACAAAACACAACCATGCACAGCCAGCACCACACACCACGCGCGAATAAGCGCCGCCAGCGCTCCAGCCCTGGCCATCGATCGCCCGCCTCCGACCCATACTGCCGACTACATATAAAAAGCCAGCCCACAGCCACCGAGAATCGACCCTCGATGCGGCTGACTCGAGCTCTGCTCCTGCCTCTTTCAACACGTCCGGAGCAGTTTCCAAGCCAGCCCGGCCGAGCACAGACGACGGACAAGACGTGCAGAGGCCCAAAACGAAGCTTGTGTGGAGATTGGGCCGAGCGCAGCAAAAGAGAATGCGCCGTCCGGGAATCGAACCGGGGCATCTCGTTGGCAACGAGATATTTTACCACTAAACCAACGGCGCTTGCACGAACACTTCAAAACACACCACAAAACACAACCATGCACAGCCAGCACCACACACCACGCGCGAATAAGCGCCGCCAGCGCTCCAGCCCTGGCCATCGATCGCCCGCCTCCGACCCATACTGCCGACTACATATAAAAAGCCAGCCCACAGCCACCGAGAATCGACCCTCGATGCGGCTGACTCGAGCTCTGCTCCTGCCTCTTTCAACACGTCCGGAGCAGTTTCCAAGCCAGCCCGGCCGAGCACAGACGACGGACAAGACGTGCAGAGGCCCAAAACGAAGCTTGTGTGGAGATTGGGCCGAGCGCAGCAAAAGAGAATGCGCCGTCCGGGAATCGAACCCGGGGCATCTCGTTGGCAACGAGATATTTTACCACTAAACCAACGGCGCTTGCACGAACACTTCAAAACACACCACAAAACACAACCATGCACAGCCAGCACCACACACCACGCGCGAATAAGCGCCGCCAGCGCTCCAGCCCTGGCCATCGATCGCCCGCCTCCGACCCATACTGCCGACTACATATAAAAAGCCAGCCCACAGCCACCGAGAATCGACCCTCGATGCGGCTGACTCGAGCTCTGCTCCTGCCTCTTTCAACACGTCCGGAGCAGTTTCCAAGCCAGCCCGGCCGAGCACAGACGACGGACAAGACGTGCAGAGGCCCAAAACGAAGCTTGTGTGGAGATTGGGCCGAGCGCAGCAAAAGAGAATGCGCCGTCCGGGAATCGAACCGGGGCATCTCGTTGGCAACGAGATATTTTACCACTAAACCAACGGCGCTTGCACGAACACTTCAAAACACACCACAAAACACAACCATGCACAGCCAGCACCACACACCACGCGCGAATAAGCGCCGCCAGCGCTCCAGCCCTGGCCATCGATCGCCCGCCTCCGACCCATACTGCCGACTACATATAAAAAGCCAGCCCACAGCCACCGAGAATCGACCCTCGATGCGGCTGACTCGAGCTCTGCTCCTGCCTCTTTCAACACGTCCGGAGCAGTTTCCAAGCCAGCCCGGCCGAGCACAGACGACGGACAAGACGTGCAGAGGCCCAAAACGAAGCTTGTGTGGAGATTGGGCCGAGCGCAGCAAAAGAGAATGCGCCGTCCGGGAATCGAACCGGGGCATCTCGTTGGCAACGAGATATTTTACCACTAAACCAACGGCGCTTGCACGAACACTTCAAAACACACCACAAAACACAACCATGCACAGCCAGCACCACACACCACGCGCGAATAAGCGCCGCCAGCGCTCCAGCCCTGGCCATCGATCGCCCGCCTCCGACCCATACTGCCGACTACATACAAAAAGCCAGCCCACAGCCACCGAGAATCGACCCTCGATGCGGCTGACTCGAGCTCTGCTCCTGCCGCTCTCAACACGTCCGGAGCAGTTCCCAAGCCAGCCCGGCCGAGCACAGACGACGGACAAGACGTGCAGAGGCCCAAAACGAAGCTTGTGTGGAGATTGGGCCGAGCGCAGCAAAAGAGAATGCGCCGTCCGGGAATCGAACCCGGGGCATCTCGTTGGCAACGAGATATTTTACCACTAAACCAACGGCGCTTGCACGAACACTTCAAAACACACCACAAAACACAACCATGCACAGCCAGCACCACACACCACGCGCGAATAAGCGCCGCCAGCGCTCCAGCCCTGGCCATCGATCGCCCGCCTCCGACCCATACTGCCGACTACATATAAAAAGCCAGCCCACAGCCACCGAGAATCGACCCTCGATGCGGCTGACTCGAGCTCTGCTCCTGCCTCTTTCAACACGTCCGGAGCAGTTTCCAAGCCAGCCCGGCCGAGCACAGACGACGGACAAGACGTGCAGAGGCCCAAAACGAAGCTTGTGTGGAGATTGGGCCGAGCGCAGCAAAAGAGAATGCGCCGTCCGGGAATCGAACCGGGGCATCTCGTTGGCAACGAGATATTTTACCACTAAACCAACGGCGCTTGCACGAACACTTCAAAACACACCACAAAACACAACCATGCACAGCCAGCACCACACACCACGCGCGAATATGCGCCGCCAGCGCTCCAGCCCTGGCCATCGATCGCCCGCCTCCGACCCATACTGCCGACTACATATAAAAAGCCAGCCCACAGCCACCGAGAATCGACCCTCGATGCGGCTGACTCGAGCTCTGCTCCTGCCTCTTTCAACACGTCCGGAGCAGTTTCCAAGCCAGCCCGGCCGAGCACAGACGACGGACAAGACGTGCAGAGGCCCAAAACGAAGCTTGTGTGGAGATTGGGCCGAGCGCAGCAAAAGAGAATGCGCCGTCCGGGAATCGAACCGGGGCATCTCGTTGGCAACGAGATATTTTACCACTAAACCAACGGCGCTTGCACGAACACTTCAAAACACACCACAAAACACAACCATGCACAGCCAGCACCACACACCACGCGCGAATAAGCGCCGCCAGCGCTCCAGCCCTGGCCATCGATCGCCCGCCTCCGACCCATACTGCCGACTACATATAAAAAGCCAGCCCACAGCCACCGAGAATCGACCCTCGATACGGCTGACTCGAGCTCTGCTCCTGCCTCTTTCAACACGTCCGGAGCAGTTTCCAAGCCAGCCCGGCCGAGCACAGACGACGGACAAGACGTGCAGAGGCCCAAAACGAAGCTTGTGTGGAGATTGGGCCGAGCGCACCAAAAGAGAATGCGCCGTCCGGGAATCGAACCCGGGGCATCTCGTTGGCAACGAGATATTTTACCACTAAACCAACGGCGCTTGCACGAACACTTCAAAACACACCACAAAACACAACCATGCACAGCCAGCACCACACACCACGCGCGAATAAGCGCCGCCAGCGCTCCAGCCCTGGCCATCGATCGCCCGCCTCCGACCCATACTGCCGACTACATACAAAACGCCAGCCCACAGCCACCGAGAATCGACCCTCGATGCGGCTGACTCGAGCTCTGCTCCTGCCTCTTTCAACACGTCCGGAGCAGTTTCCAAGCCAGCCCGGCCGAGCACAGACGACGGACAAGACGTGCAGAGGCCCAAAACGAAGCTTGTGTGGGGATTGGGCCGAGCGCAGCAAAAGAGAATGCGCCGTCCGGGAATCGAACCGGGGCATCTCGTTGGCAACGAGATATTTTACCACTAAACCAACGGCGCTTGCACGAACACTTCAAAACACACCACAAAACACAACCATGCACAGCCAGCACCACACACCACGCGCGAATAAGCGCCGCCAGCGCTCCAGCCCTGGCCATCGATCGCCCGCCTCCGACCCATACTGCCGACTACATATAAAAAGCCAGCCCACAGCCACCGAGAATCGACCCTCGATGCGGCTGACTCGAGCTCTGCTCCTGCCTCTTTCAACACGTCCGGAGCAGTTTCCAAGCCAGCCCGGCCGAGCACAGACGACGGACAAGACGTGCAGAGGCCCAAAACGAAGCTTGTGTGGAGATTGGGCCGAGCGCAGCAAAAGAGAATGCGCCGTCCGGGAATCGAACCCGGGGCATCTCGTTGGCAACGAGATATTTTACCACTAAACCAACGGCGCTTGCACGAACACTTCAAAACACACCACAAAACACAACCATGCACAGCCAGCACCACACACCACGCGCGAATAAGCGCCGCCAGCGCTCCAGCCCTGGCCATCGATCGCCCGCCTCCGACCCATACTGCCGACTACATACAAAAAGCCAGCCCACAGCCACCGAGAATCGACCCTCGATGCGGCTGACTCGAGCTCTGCTCCTGCCGCTCTCAACACGTCCGGAGCAGTTTCCAAGCCAGCCCGGCCGAGCACAGACGACGGACAAGACGTGCAGAGGCCCAAAACGAAGCTTGTGTGGAGATTGGGCCGAGCGCAGCAAAAGAGAATGCGCCGTCCGGGAATCGAACCCGGCATCTCGTTGGCAACGAGATATTTTACCACTAAACCAACGGCGCTTGCACGAACACTTCAAAACACACCACAAAACACAACCATGCACAGCCAGCACCACACACCACGCGCGAATAAGCGCCGCCAGCGCTCCAGCCCTGGCCATCGATCGCCCGCCTCCGACCCATACTGCCGACTACATACAAAAAGCCAGCCCACAGCCACCGAGAATCGACCCTCGATGCGGCTGACTCGAGCTCTGCTCCTGCCGCTCTCAACACGTCCGGAGCAGTTTCCAAGCCAGCCCGGCCGAGCACAGACGACGGACAAGACGTGCAGAGGCCCAAAACGAAGCTTGTGTGGAGATTGGGCCGAGCGCAGCAAAAGAGAATGCGCCGTCCGGGAATCGAACCCGGCATCTCGTTGGCAACGAGATATTTTACCACTAAACCAACGGCGCTTGCACGAACACTTCAAAACACACCACAAAACACAACCATGCACAGCCAGCACCACACACCACGCGCGAATAAGCGCCGCCAGCGCTCCAGCCCTGGCCATCGATCGCCCGCCTCCGACCCATACTGCCGACTACATACAAAAAGCCAGCCCACAGCCACCGAGAATCGACCCTCGATGCGGCTGACTCGAGCTCTGCTCCTGCCGCTCTCAACACGTCCGGAGCAGTTTCCAAGCCAGCCCGGCCGAGCACAGACGACGGACAAGACGTGCAGAGGCCCAAAACGAAGCTTGTGTGGAGATTGGGCCGAGCGCAGCAAAAGAGAATGCGCCGTCCGGGAATCGAACCCGGCATCTCGTTGGCAACGAGATATTTTACCACTAAACCAACGGCGCTTGCACGAACACTTCAAAACACACCACAAAACACAACCATGCACAGCCAGCACCACACACCACGCGCGAATAAGCGCCGCCAGCGCTCCAGCCCTGGCCATCGATCGCCCGCCTCCGACCCATACTGCCGACTACATACAAAAAGCCAGCCCACAGCCACCGAGAATCGACCCTCGATGCGGCTGACTCGAGCTCTGCTCCTGCCGCTCTCAACACGTCCGGAGCAGTTCCCAAGCCAGCCCGGCCGAGCACAGACGACGGACAAGACGTGCAGAGGCCCAAAACGAAGCTTGTGTGGAGATTGGGCCGAGCGCAGCAAAAGAGAATGCGCCGTCCGGGAATCGAACCGGGGCATCTCGTTGGCAACGAGATATTTTACCACTAAACCAACGGCGCTTGCACGAACACTTCAAAACACACCACAAAACACAACCATGCACAGCCAGCACCACACACCACGCACGAATAAGCGCCGCCAGCGCTCCAGCCCTGGCCATCTGTAACGGGGTTACATTGAATAGTGTGATGCACACAAGCTAGGTGCCACACATAAGTGGCTTCCACACATATGTTACGTGGGTCACCCCAGATAGGAGTGGGTGGCTCAGCCACTGGATATGCATTTGACTAGGCTCTACTATGATAGATAGTGAGTCCTATACATACAAACAACAGGCGGCTCTGCCGCGATAAACAACAATACATTCAGTTCACATTTGAAGCCTAAGAGTTCACTAGCCTTGTTTAAGGTATTTTTGTCTCTTGGAGTCCTTAATTAGCTATATTAAGGTACTCGTGCAAACTCTCGTATAGAGTTTGCAAGCTATCAATATTACTAGAGACTCTATGAGTCTGTGTCTTCCTCTGACGCTAAAGCTACAGCAGCCCCGCTGCACTTGGTAGCACTTGTAGTCAATCCGACACCTGAGTCTTACGACTGTCCCTCTGTGAGGATGGAGCAATTTGCCCACTTACCCCCGAACCAACAGGACGGGCTTAATAAGCTGATGTCCTTGATCGGCCCGGAAGGTGTGGCCCATCTTGCTTCGCAAGGCCCCGACGCGGTGAACGCGCGTCTGGAGGCGTTTTCTCAGTATGAGAATGCTCTGTTGGAGCACGTCCAGCAGAAGATGACTGCGGCCGCGGCGTCTGTGACGCCTAGGCCTGCATCGGACGATACTCCACGAGCTAAACCGCTCATGGTGAGCGTCAAGACCTTTGAGGGCAAGGAAGGCGAAAGCCTTTTGCTCTGGATCAGAGAGGTCGAAATGGCCATGGCGTCCGCCATGCTCAAGACCGAGCAGCAGCGCGTGGCGCTTGCGATCTCCAAGCTCGGTGGCCGAGCGCGAGAGTGGGCCCTGACGTGTGGCACGTCTGTGGACACTGCGTTCCCTTCTTGGGATCAGCTGAAGGCCCAGCTTTCGCGAGTGTTCTCGCCGCCTAACCAGGCGTATCGCGTGAGGTCACGCTTCCTGTCTACCCGTCAGGGTAAGAAGGAATTGTTGGACTTCGTCCAGGAGTTGAGAACTCTTCTCGCCGGCATGGCGGCGGATCCTCTTCCTGAAGTGGTCGCGGTGACCGTCTTCATGGAAGGCCTTCGCACTGGCGTGGCCAGGACGGAAGTCTTCCGTGTTCACCCGACCTCTTTTGAGGAAGCCGTGAACGTGGCGTTGAACGCCGAGTTCAACTTCAAGTCGTCGCGACTTGGTTGGACGGCTTCCCAAGCCAGCTCTTCCGGAGCTTCTGATGTGTCCAATGGCGCAATGCCTATGGACCTCAGCTACGCTGAAGATGAGGAAGCCGAGCTTCAGGCTGCTGAGCAGCGTATCGGCATCCGTCGATGCTATGTGTGCGGCAGCACGCAACACCTGCGTCCGGGTTGCCCGCTGCGCAAGCAGCGCCAGGCTCCGTCGAGCCGAATCTCCGCTTCTGAGCAGAAGCCTGGCTCGGGGCGGGGAAACGCCAAGTCCCAGTAGGCGCGGGGCGCCCTGCTGGGGAAGAAGAACTGAGTTCTGTTGAGCCTCAGGGAGGAGGTCGGCAGGGCTTAGCCCCAAAGAGCACCGTGCTCTCTAACAACACGGGACGTGTATGCAAGCCGGGCTTGCTGGTCGTGGAAGCGACCGTGAAGGGCTTTGAGAAGCCATGGAAGATCCTTATCGACTCCGGAGCGTCGGGCAACTATGCTCGGCGCTCCACGATGGAAGGAAGTCAGCAGTACGCTGAGGCGCTGAAGGCGCGTTCGAGTGACATCGTCACCGTCCGTCTTGCGACGGGGACCCGTGTCACGGTGCCCAAGGTTCCTGTGAACCTGGGCGTGAAGTTTCTGGACTTCGATAGCGTTGAACGCTGTTTGGTCATCGACCTGGATTCGAGGTACGACCTCATCCTCGGCATGGCATGGCTGGAGTGCCATGAACCATGGATCGACTGGCGGTCGAAGACCTTAGGCGCTACGCGCTTGCCTCCTAGGGGAGCATTGGCGAGTCATGAACCCACCTCTGCTAGGAAGCAAAAGCGCTATTGGCGCGGGCACTGGACCGAGTCGGTCAATGTGCTGGACATTGGAGTGTCCGAGTTAATGGACACTGGCGTCGAAGACGCGAGTCCCGAGCACTGCTCGTGGGCTGGACGTGGAGTGGCACGTAACCCACTGAGTGAGACTCCGAGTTACTGTGAGTCATCACTGCCTGCCGGTAATGGCGGGGTCGACACTGAGTCGAGGCATCTTGGGCGTGGCCCTAATGATGCGCGTGGAGCGGCACGTAACCCGCTGAGCGATGCTCGTGGCTTGAGCGCAGCATCGCTGCATGCCGGTAATGGCATGGTCGACAGTTCGTCGAGGCATCTTGGGCATGGCCCTAGTGATGCGCGTGGAGCGGCACGTAACCCGCTGAGCGGTGCTCGTCACGAGAGCGCAGCATCGCTGCATGCCACTGATGGCGTGGTCGGCTGTGAGCCGAGGCATCAAGGGGAGGACCCTGACGATGCGGGTGGAGTGGCACCTAATCCACTGGGCGAGGGCTGTGAGCGTTGCGGCTCCACGCCGGCTCAATCAGAGCAGCAAGAGGTGGCAACACCTGACGAGACTTTCAGTCTGAACACGCTGGCCTCTCCGAGGCGTACAGCTTCCGCGAGGAGGCGGCAGCGACGCCAGATGGCGACTGCGAGACGCAAGGCGTCGGTCCTGGTACAGGACGTGTCCGTCGTGGACGATGATAGCGAGCAGCTATACACACTCGTTGATGGAGTGACTGGTGAAGCCGAGGGCAACGTCAGCCTCGAGGCTATTCCGACGGTGGCTGCTCTGCTAGAGCTGGACGAGATGTCCATTCCCGACTTTGGGGATGCCTTAAAGGCTGGCGCGCTCGCCGAAGTGGTCATGATACGACCGGAGGAGGAATTGAACTCCTCGTCGCTTATGGATGAAGCTGTCCTTGAGGACACGAAGGAGGCACTCAGTGCGCGAAGTGGATCTTCGATCCTGAAGGACCCACTCGGATCCGTTCTATCCTTTGGTTAAGGAGTTCCAGGATGTGGTCTCGAATGACCCGCCCACTGGCTTACCTCCGGATCGAGGTGTCCGTCATGAGATTGACTTGGTTCCTGGAACCAAATACTGCGTAACGAGGCAGTGGCCCTTACCGAAGGAGCAGTACGACGTCATTGACGCGTTCTTCAGTGCAAAGCACGCGGCGGGCATGGTGCGTGAGAGCAAGTCTCCGCACTCGACGCCTACGTTCTGTGTCAGAAAGCCTAATGGCAAGTGGCGCATCGTTCATGCTTTCAATAAGCTCAACGCTGCCACCATTCCGGCACAGACGCCGATTCCTAGGAAGGATGTTCTGCAGAACAATATGGTTGGCTGCACGATGTACAGTGCGCTCGACTTGGTCGATGGTTATTACCAGTTGCTCATGCGAGCGAGTGACATTCCGCTGACAGCGGTTAGCACTCCGAGCGGTATGCTCTGGAAGTGGCTAGTCATGCCCCAAGGGCTGTCGAACGCGCCTGCGACGTTCAATCGTCTGGTGACGCAGCTCTTCAGGCCCCTGCGGGCGTTTGCTCAAACGTACTTGGACGACATCTTCGTCCACAGTCGTGCGGACACGGTCGGTCTGACGTGGAGAACCACATTGACCACTTGCGAGCAGTGCTCGAGTGCATGCGCACCAACAAGCTGTATGCTAACGCATCAAAATGCATCTTCGGCGCTGAAGAAATTCCTTTCTTAGGATGCTTCGTTGGGAAGCGCGGCCTTCGAGCAGATCCTGCTAAGGTTAAGGCCATCGTTGACTGGCCGGTTCCCAAGAACCAGAAGGACTTACGCAAGTGGCTTGGCCTCGCCAACTACTTGCACAAGTACAGCGCGAACTACGCTGAGATGGCTCGGCCATTGTCCAATCTCCTTAAGAAGGATGAGGACTGGTGTTGGAACACCGAGCATCAAGATGCTTTCGAAGCAGTCAAGGAGAGTCTCCTTCATGCCCCAATCCTGGCGTTGCCAGACCCTGAACGTCCTTTCAGTGTCGTCTGTGACGCATCGGACTTTGCCATAGGCAGTGCTCTGCTTCAAGCAGACGCCGAAGGGCGTGAACGCGTGATAGCGTTTGAGTCTCGCCAGCTTAAGGCTGCAGAGAAGAACTATCCAGTTCATGACAAAGAGCTACTTGCGATGAAGTATGCTCTCGTCAAGTTCAGGGTTCACCTGCTGGGCTCTAAGCCGTTTGTGATCTTCACTGATCATGCGTCACTACGCACTGCGACCCAGTCGCCTCACCTCTCGCAAAGGATGGCCCGTTGGCTGTCCTTCTTCGCGGAGTACAACTTCGAGGTGAAGTACAAGCCTGGCAGGCAGAATGGTCTTGCAGACGCGTTGTCACGGCGACCGGACTATGAGCTTGCTCATGTCACGATGGTGACCTCGTCGGTGACGGACTTGATACGCGCTGCGTATGCGCGAGACGACATGTGTGTCGCCCTGCTGTGTGCTCTTGGGAGCAAGGAGTTTGAAAACTCGGACAAGACATTGTCGGCGCGCTTGCGCGCGAGCCTGCACCGTTACTCCGTCGCTGACGGTCTGCTGTACTACAGCACGAGTGCGGAGGACACTCCTCGAGTCGTGGTCCCTCATGACGAGGATTTGAAGTATCGTATCCTCTACGAGGCGCATGATACACCGCTTGGCGGCCACCTCGGTCGCGAGAAGACCTACAGCTCTGTGAGCCGGACCTATTGGTGGCCCAAGCTGTACAAGTGGACGAGCACGTACGTGCGCACGTGTGAGACGTGTCAGCGGGTGAAGCCCTCACCGCATGCGGCCGCGCCGCTGGCAAGCTTGCCTGTACCCTCTGGGTGTTGGGAGTCCATGAGTTTGGACTTCGTGTTTGGCCTTCCAAAGGACTCGGAAGGCAACACGGGCATCGTGGTCTTCGTTGACCGTCTGAGCAAGATGGCTCATCTAGCGGCTGTGCCGGACACCGTGGACGGTGAAGGGACAGCGAAGCTGTTTCTCGATCGGGTCTTCCGCCAACACGGGCTGCCCGCATCGATTGTCTCTGATCGAGACCCCCGCTTCACTGGGAAGTTTTGGGACGCTGTCTTTAAGGTGCTTGGCACCAAGTTGGACATGTCCACAGCGGACCATCCGCAGACCGACGGTCAGACTGAGCGCGTGAATCGCGTTGTCGAAGACATTCTTCGTAGCATTTGCGCTGAAACGCCGAAGCGTTGGAGCGCTATGCTTCCACTCGTCGAGTTTGCGTTGAACAACGCTGTGCATGCCTCCACGGGCTACACTCCGTTCTACGTGAACGGCCTCACCCACCCGCGCGTCCCGCTGACGCTGCCACCCCGTGGTCCTGGGCTTGGTGGGGGAGAGATAGCCGATCGGCTTGCTGATGTCAGCCCACTCACTGTTCGTAAACAGGTTGACGAGTTCCTGTCAACGCGTCTAAGTGTCCTTCGACACGTACGTGACGCAATGGCTGATAGCCAAGACAAACAGAAAGAACATGCGGATGCTAAAGGCAGAGGCAATGTTGAGAGTTATGAGGTCGGGGACCTAGTGTTGCTTAACGCTAAAAACCTACCTACACATGCAGTGTCTGCGGTCTTCAAGACCAAGTTGCGCCCGCGCTTCGTGGGACCGTTCACGGTCGTGGCCAAGAAGGGCCTGGCGTACACGCTCAATCTTCCGAAGAAGATGCGTACGCACCCCGTGTTCTACGTTGGCTTGCTCAAGCCGTACCGGGACCCGGCCCATGTGGGTTCTCAGGAGCTGGCGCCCAACGTGGCGGAGCCACGGCGCCCTGCTGAAGTCGCAGCAACAGGTCGACCTGACCTTCCAGCCGCGCGAAACCTTGTTCAAGGCGCGCCAGGCGTTGAGTCGCCGACTCAGCAGCCTCACACCACTGGAGACGTTCCCGGAGATCGCGGATCTCAATCACGGTGGTGTCAGACTCCCTCTCGGCTTGATCAAGCCTCCGCCCATGGCGCTCCAGGATCTGACGCACGTCGCTCAGCGATCTCTCCAAGCTCTCCAGCTCCTCAGGCCGGACAGGCTCCTCACCGTGCGAGGACACGGGCGCCGCCGGCGCTGCTCGACGAGCAGGGGAACCGCCACTTTCATGTGGAGCGTATCCTAAAGCGTCGTCGACGCGACGCTCATAACCAATATTTGGTAAAGTGGCGTGGGTACCCGCACTCAGAAAACTCGTGGGAGTTTGAGGTACCCCTCCGGCAAGACTGCCCTGACGTCGTGGACGCTTTTGATCGCCGCGATCGAAGGCGCTCTGCGAGCCCGCGACCGCGAAGTCGGTCGCCTCACGCTTCCCGCCGCTAGGCAGGGGAGCTGAGGGATCATACGCTGAGCTCAAGCGTTGATCCCGGGCTGCTGCAGCCGTCGACTCACCTTGGTGAGTTCCTGCAGCGCTCTTAAGAGCAGAGGAGCCGAGTCCGAGGGACTGTAGCGACCTGGAGGCGGCCGCCTGACGCTTCGTCTTCATCTTCGCGAAATCGAAGCGAAGCCGGCGCTCTAAGCGCACATCAGCTTCGTCGAAGCTAGACTGGAGAGCCTCCAGCGAAGAGAGACGGCGGGTTCGATGAACCCAGCTCGTGAATTGAGCGTCGTCCTCGTGGAGGAGCTCTCCCGGACCGAGCACCACCGGAATAGTCCGCATCGCGGGGACTGAAGCCCCACGGGCTTGATCGGACAGGCGAGTCCCATACTCCTCCGGAGTGGTCTGCTGCGGCGTCAAAAGCCTCTCTCGGAGAGCAGTACGAGTAGCGACCTGGTCGCTGGTACTGGCCGCCGGCCCGATTCGCCAATTCTGCAATGGCCCCGAGCCAAACTGCTTCAAGCGCTCCACCGGGTTGAGCGGCACGAGGCCATACTCTCGTCGAGAGCTTACTAGCGGTCGCGCCTCAGGTCGTTGCGAACGAACGGCAGTTTGCCCCTCGAGCTGACGCTCTTGAGCCTCGTCGAGGTCGTTGGAGATCTCGTTTGTCTCCAGACCAGACGAAGCACGAAGTGCTGTGGTCTCGCGATCCACGAAAGGGTTGGGAACCCGGCGTTGCTGCTCCGGCGAGCGTGGACGCGCAGGTGGCGGGGAGTCCTCTCGCTGAGGCATCGGCGTGTCGGAGCTGTAGTCCAGCTCCTCGTCCTCCTCCCCCTCCTCGAGGCCCTCAAAGAGGTCATCTGCCGCACGGCGGGCCATGTTCGCGCTGCTGGGGCTCTCGGAGCTAAGCGCAAGACGGCTCTGCTGCAGGGCGTGATACTCTCTCACCGAGAGCGTTGACGCGGGGCGCGGTGAGACCTTACGGTCGGACGTTGGGGCACTAGGTGCCGGGGACGCGAGCGCGCTCTTGTTGTCGAGTGACCAAGACGCCTGCGGACTCCGAGCCATGTGCTCGTTGAACTTGGAAAGTTCTGGAGCGGGCTCTCGTGAGGGCAAGCGACTTGGCCGTTGCCGTCGAGACTTCTCAATCGAGATGATGACGAGTGCGTACACGTGGTGTCCACAGTCTGGTGGGGGAGGGTGTAACGGGGTTACATTGAATAGTGTGATGCACACAAGCTAGGTGCCACACATAAGTGGCTTCCACACATATGTTACGTGGGTCACCCCAGATAGGAGTGGGTGGCTCACAGCCACTGGATATGCATTTGACTAGGCTCTACTATGATAGATAGTGAGTCCTATACATACAAACAACAGGCGGCTCTGCCGCGATAAACAACAATACATTCAGTTCACATTTGAAGCCTAAGAGTTCACTAGCCTTGTTTAAGGTATTTTTGTCTCTTGGAGTCCTTAATTAGCTATATTAAGGTACTCGTGCAAACTCTCGTATAGAGTTTGCAAGCTATCAATATTACTAGAGACTCTCTGAGTCTGTGTCTTCCTCTGACGCTAAAGCTACAGCAGCCCCGCTGCACCATCGATCGCCCGCCTCCGACCCATACTGCCGACTACATACAAAAAGCCAGCCCACAGCCACCGAGAATCGACCCTCGATGCGGCTGACTCGAGCTCTGCTCCTGCCTCTTTCAACACGTCCGGAGCAGTTTCCAAGCCAGCCCGGCCGAGCACAGACGACGGACAAGACGTGCAGAGGCCCAAAACGAAGCTTGTGTGGAGATTGGGCCGAGCGCAGCAAAAGAGAATGCGCCGTCCGGGAATCGAACCCGGGGCATCTCGTTGGCAACGAGATATTTTACCACTAAACCAACGGCGCTTGCACGAACACTTCAAAACACACCACAAAACACAACCATGCACAGCCAGCACCACACACCACGCGCGAATAAGCGCCGCCAGCGCTCCAGCCCTGGCCATCGATCGCCCGCCTCCGACCCATACTGCCGACTACATACAAAAAGCCAGCCCACAGCCACCGAGAATCGACCCTCGATGCGGCTGACTCGAGCTCTGCTCCTGCCTCTTTCAACACGTCCGGAGCAGTTTCCAAGCCAGCCCGGCCGAGCACAGACGACGGACAAGACGTGCAGAGGCCCAAAACGAAGCTTGTGTGGAGATTGGGCCGAGCGCAGCAAAAGAGAATGCGCCGTCCGGGAATCGAACCCGGGGCATCTCGTTGGCAACGAGATATTTTACCACTAAACCAACGGCGCTTGCACGAACACTTCAAAACACACCACAAAACACAACCATGCACAGCCAGCACCACACACCACGCGCGAATAAGCGCCGCCAGCGCTCCAGCCCTGGCCATCGATCGCCCGCCTCCGACCCATACTGCCGACTACATACAAAAAGCCAGCCCACAGCCACCGAGAATCGACCCTCGATGCGGCTGACTCGAGCTCTGCTCCTGCCTCTTTCAACACGTCCGGAGCAGTTTCCAAGCCAGCCCGGCCGAGCACAGACGACGGACAAGACGTGCAGAGGCCCAAAACGAAGCTTGTGTGGAGATTGGGCCGAGCGCAGCAAAAGAGAATGCGCCGTCCGGGAATCGAACCCGGGGCATCTCGTTGGCAACGAGATATTTTACCACTAAACCAACGGCGCTTGCACGAACACTTCAAAACACACCACAAAACACAACCATGCACAGCCAGCACCACACACCACGCGCGAATAAGCGCCGCCAGCGCTCCAGCCCTGGCCATCGATCGCCCGCCTCCAACCCATACTGCCGACTACATACAAAAAGCCAGCCCACAGCCACCGAGAATCGACCCTCGATGCGGCTGACTCGAGCTCTGCTCCTGCCTCTTTCAACACGTCCGGAGCAGTTTCCAAGCCAGCCCGGCCGAGCACAGACGACGGACAAGACGTGCAGAGGCCCAAAACGAAGCTTGTGTGGAGATTGGGCCGAGCGCAGCAAAAGAGAATGCGCCGTCCGGGAATCGAACCCGGGGCATCTCGTTGGCAACGAGATATTTTACCACTAAACCAACGGCGCTTGCACGAACACTTCAAAACACACCACAAAACACAACCATGCACAGCCAGCACCACACACCACGCGCGAATAAGCGCCGCCAGCGCTCCAGCCCTGGCCATCGATCGCCCGCCTCCGACCCATACTGCCGACTACATATAAAAAGCCAGCCCACAGCCACCGAGAATCGACCCTCGATGCGGCTGACTCGAGCTCTGCTCCTGCCTCTTTCAACACGTCCGGAGCAGTTTCCAAGCCAGCCCGGCCGAGCACAGACGACGGACAAGACGTGCAGAGGCCCAAAACGAAGCTTGTGTGGAGATTGGGCCGAGCGCAGCAAAAGAGAATGCGCCGTCCGGGAATCGAACCCGGGGCATCTCGTTGGCAACGAGATATTTTACCACTAAACCAACGGCGCTTGCACGAACACTTCAAAACACACCACAAAACACAACCATGCACAGCCAGCACCACACACCACGCGCGAATAAGCGCCGCCAGCGCTCCAGCCCTGGCCATCGATCGCCCGCCTCCGACCCATACTGCCGACTACATACAAAAAGCCAGCCCACAGCCACCGAGAATCGACCCTCGATGCGGCTGACTCGAGCTCTGCTCCTGCCTCTTTCAACACGTCCGGAGCAGTTTCCAAGCCAGCCCGGCCGAGCACAGACGACGGACAAGACGTGCAGAGGCCCAAAACGAAGCTTGTGTGGAGATTGGGCCGAGCGCAGCAAAAGAGAATGCGCCGTCCGGGAATCGAACCGGGGCATCTCGTTGGCAACGAGATACTTTACCACTAAACCAACGGCGCTTGCACGAACACTTCAAAACACACCACAAAACACAACCATGCACAGCCAGCACCACACACCACGCGCGAATAAGCGCCGCCAGCGCTCCAGCCCTGGCCATCGATCGCCCGCCTCCGACCCATACTGCCGACTACATATAAAAAGCCAGCCCACAGCCACCGAGAATCGACCCTCGATGCGGCTGACTCGAGCTCTGCTCCTGCCTCTTTCAACACGTCCGGAGCAGTTTCCAAGCCAGCCCGGCCGAGCACAGACGACGGACAAGACGTGCAGAGGCCCAAAACGAAGCTTGTGTGGAGATTGGCCCGAGCGCAGCAAAAGAGAATGCGCCGTCCGGGAATCGAACCGGGGCATCTCGTTGGCAACGAGATATTTTACCACTAAACCAACGGCGCTTGCACGAACACTTCAAAACACACCACAAAACACAACCATGCACAGCCAGCACCACACACCACGCGCGAATAAGCGCCGCCAGCGCTCCAGCCCTGGCCATCGATCGCCCGCCTCCGACCCATACTGCCGACTACATACAAAAAGCCAGCCCACAGCCACCGAGAATCGACCCTCGATGCGGCTGACTCGAGCTCTGCTCCTGCCGCTCTCAACACGTCCGGAGCAGTTCCCAAGCCAGCCCGGCCGAGCACAGACGACGGACAAGACGTGCAGAGGCCCAAAACGAAGCTTGTGTGGAGATTGGGCCGAGCGCAGCAAAAGAGAATGCGCCGTCCGGGAATCGAACCGGGGCATCTCGTTGGCAACGAGATATTTTACCACTAAACCAACGGCGCTTGCACGAACACTTCAAAACACACCACAAAACACAACCATGCACAGCCAGCACCACACACCACGCGCGAATAAGCGCCGCCAGCGCTCCAGCCCTGGCCATCGATCGCCCGCCTCCGACCCATACTGCCGACTACATATAAAAAGCCAGCCCACAGCCACCGAGAATCGACCCTCGATGCGGCTGACTCGAGCTCTGCTCCTGCCTCTTTCAACACGTCCGGAGCAGTTTCCAAGCCAGCCCGGCCGAGCACAGACGACGGACAAGACGTGCAGAGGCCCAAAACGAAGCTTGTGTGGAGATTGGGCCGAGCGCAGCAAAAGAGAATGCGCCGTCCGGGAATCGAACCCGGGGCATCTCGTTGGCAACGAGATATTTTACCACTAAACCAACGGCGCTTGCACGAACACTTCAAAACACACCACAAAACACAACCATGCACAGCCAGCACCACACACCACGCGCGAATAAGCGCCGCCAGCGCTCCAGCCCTGGCCATCGATCGCCCGCCTCCGACCCATACTGCCGACTACATACAAAAAGCCAGCCCACAGCCACCGAGAATCGACCCTCGATGCGGCTGACTCGAGCTCTGCTCCTGCCTCTTTCAACACGTCCGGAGCAGTTTCCAAGCCAGCCCGGCCGAGCACAGACGACGGACAAGACGTGCAGAGGCCCAAAACGAAGCTTGTGTGGAGATTGGGCCGAGCGCAGCAAAAGAGAATGCGCCGTCCGGGAATCGAACCGGGGCATCTCGTTGGCAACGAGATATTTTACCACTAAACCAACGGCGCTTGCACGAACACTTCAAAACACACCACAAAACACAACCATGCACAGCCAGCACCACACACCACGCGCGAATAAGCGCCGCCAGCGCTCCAGCCCTGGCCATCGATCGCCCGCCTCCGACCCATACTGCCGACTACATATAAAAAGCCAGCCCACAGCCACCGAGAATCGACCCTCGATGCGGCTGACTCGAGCTCTGCTCCTGCCTCTTTCAACACGTCCGGAGCAGTTTCCAAGCCAGCCCGGCCGAGCACAGACGACGGACAAGACGTGCAGAGGCCCAAAACGAAGCTTGTGTGGAGATTGGGCCGAGCGCAGCAAAAGAGAATGCGCCGTCCGGGAATCGAACCGGGGCATCTCGTTGGCAACGAGATATTTTACCACTAAACCAACGGCGCTTGCACGAACACTTCAAAACACACCACAAAACACAACCATGCACAGCCAGCACCACACACCACGCGCGAATAAGCGCCGCCAGCGCTCCAGCCCTGGCCATCGATCGCCCGCCTCCGACCCATACTGCCGACTACATATAAAAAGCCAGCCCACAGCCACCGAGAATCGACCCTCGATGCGGCTGACTCGAGCTCTGCTCCTGCCTCTTTCAACACGTCCGGAGCAGTTTCCAAGCCAGCCCGCCGAGCACAGACGACGGACAAGACGTGCAGAGGCCCAAAACGAAGCTTGTGTGGAGATTGGGCCGAGCGCAGCAAAAGAGAATGCGCCGTCCGGGAATCGAACCCGGGGCATCTCGTTGGCAACGAGATATTTTACCACTAAACCAACGGCGCTTGCACGAACACTTCAAAACACACCACAAAACACAACCATGCACAGCCAGCACCACACACCACGCGCGAATATGCGCCGCCAGCGCTCCAGCCCTGGCCATCGATCGCCCGCCTCCGACCCATACTGCCGACTACATATAAAAAGCCAGCCCACAGCCACCGAGAATCGACCCTCGATGCGGCTGACTCGAGCTCTGCTCCTGCCTCTTTCAACACGTCCGGAGCAGTTTCCAAGCCAGCCCGGCCGAGCACAGACGACGGACAAGACGTGCAGAGGCCCAAAACGAAGCTTGTGTGGAGATTGGGCCGAGCGCAGCAAAAGAGAATGCGCCGTCCGGGAATCGAACCCGGGGCATCTCGTTGGCAACGAGATATTTTACCACTAAACCAACGGCGCTTGCACGAACACTTCAAAACACACCACAAAACACAACCATGCACAGCCAGCACCACACACCACGCGCGAATAAGCGCCGCCAGCGCTCCAGCCCTGGCCATCGATCGCCCGCCTCCGACCCATACTGCCGACTACATACAAAAAGCCAGCCCACAGCCACCGAGAATCGACCCTCGATGCGGCTGACTCGAGCTCTGCTCCTGCCTCTTTCAACACGTCCGGAGCAGTTTCCAAGCCAGCCCGGCCGAGCACAGACGACGGACAAGACGTGCAGAGGCCCAAAACGAAGCTTGTGTGGAGATTGGGCCGAGCGCAGCAAAAGGAGAATGCGCCGTCCGGGAATCGAACCGGGGCATCTCGTTGGCAACGAGATATTTTACCACTAAACCAACGGCGCTTGCACGAACACTTCAAAACACACCACAAAACACAACCATGCACAGCCAGCACCACACACCACGCGCGAATAAGCGCCGCCAGCGCTCCAGCCCTGGCCATCGATCGCCCGCCTCCGACCCATACTGCCGACTACATACAAAAAGCCAGCCCACAGCCACCGAGAATCGACCCTCGATGCGGCTGACTCGAGCTCTGCTCCTGCCTCTTTCAACACGTCCGGAGCAGTTTCCAAGCCAGCCCGGCCGAGCACAGACGACGGACAAGACGTGCAGAGGCCCAAAACGAAGCTTGTGTGGAGATTGGGCCGAGCGCAGCAAAAGAGAATGCGCCGTCCGGGAATCGAACCCGGGGCATCTCGTTGGCAACGAGATATTTTACCACTAAACCAACGGCGCTTGCACGAACACTTCAAAACACACCACAAAACACAACCATGCACAGCCAGCACCACACACCACGCGCGAATATGCGCCGCCAGCGCTCCAGCCCTGGCCATCGATCGCCCGCCTCCGACCCATACTGCCGACTACATATAAAAAGCCAGCCCACAGCCACCGAGAATCGACCCTCGATGCGGCTGACTCGAGCTCTGCTCCTGCCTCTTTCAACACGTCCGGAGCAGTTTCCAAGCCAGCCCGGCCGAGCACAGACGACGGACAAGACGTGCAGAGGCCCAAAACGAAGCTTGTGTGGAGATTGGGCCGAGCGCAGCAAAAGAGAATGCGCCGTCCGGGAATCGAACCCGGGGCATCTCGTTGGCAACGAGATATTTTACCACTAAACCAACGGCGCTTGCACGAACACTTCAAAACACACCACAAAACACAACCATGCACAGCCAGCACCACACACCACGCGCGAATAAGCGCCGCCAGCGCTCCAGCCCTGGCCATCGATCGCCCGCCTCCGACCCATACTGCCGACTACATACAAAACGCCAGCCCACAGCCACCGAGAATCGACCCTCGATGCGGCTGACTCGAGCTCTGCTCCTGCCTCTTTCAACACGTCCGGAGCAGTTCCCAAGCCAGCCCGGCCGAGCACAGACGACGGACAAGACGTGCAGAGGCCCAAAACGAAGCTTGTGTGGAGATTGGGCCGAGCGCAGCAAAAGAGAATGCGCCGTCCGGGAATCGAACCGGGGCATCTCGTTGGCAACGAGATATTTTACCACTAAACCAACGGCGCTTGCACGAACACTTCAAAACACACCACAAAACACAACCATGCACAGCCAGCACCACACACCACGCGCGAATAAGCGCCGCCAGCGCTCCAGCCCTGGCCATCGATCGCCCGCCTCCGACCCATACTGCCGACTACATACAAAAAGCCAGCCCACAGCCACCGAGAATCGACCCTCGATGCGGCTGACTCGAGCTCTGCTCCTGCCTCTTTCAACACGTCCGGAGCAGTTTCCAAGCCAGCCCGGCCGAGCACAGACGACGGACAAGACGTGCAGAGGCCCAAAACGAAGCTTGTGTGGAGATTGGGCCGAGCGCAGCAAAAGAGAATGCGCCGTCCGGGAATCGAACCCGGGGCATCTCGTTGGCAACGAGATATTTTACCACTAAACCAACGGCGCTTGCACGAACACTTCAAAACACACCACAAAACACAACCATGCACAGCCAGCACCACACACCACGCGCGAATAAGCGCCGCCAGCGCTCCAGCCCTGGCCATCGATCGCCCGCCTCCGACCCATACTGCCGACTACATATAAAAAGCCAGCCCACAGCCACCGAGAATCGACCCTCGATGCGGCTGACTCGAGCTCTGCTCCTGCCTCTTTCAACACGTCCGGAGCAGTTTCCAAGCCAGCCCGCCGAGCACAGACGACGGACAAGACGTGCAGAGGCCCAAAACGAAGCTTGTGTGGAGATTGGGCCGAGCGCAGCAAAAGAGAATGCGCCGTCCGGGAATCGAACCGGGGCATCTCGTTGGCAACGAGATATTTTACCACTAAACCAACGGCGCTTGCACGAACACTTCAAAACACACCACAAAACACAACCATGCACAGCCAGCACCACACACCACGCGCGAATAAGCGCCGCCAGCGCTCCAGCCCTGGCCATCGATCGCCCGCCTCCGACCCATACTGCCGACTACATATAAAAAAGCCAGCCCACAGCCACCGAGAATCGACCCTCGATGCGGCTGACTCGAGCTCTGCTCCTGCCTCTTTCAACACGTCCGGAGCAGTTTCCAAGCCAGCCCGGCCGAGCACAGACGACGGACAAGACGTGCAGAGGCCCAAAACGAAGCTTGTGTGGAGATTGGGCCGAGCGCAGCAAAAGAGAATGCGCCGTCCGGGAATCGAACCGGGGCATCTCGTTGGCAACGAGATATTTTACCACTAAACCAACGGCGCTTGCACGAACACTTCAAAACACACCACAAAACACAACCATGCACAGCCAGCACCACACACCACGCGCGAATAAGCGCCGCCAGCGCTCCAGCCCTGGCCATCGATCGCCCGCCTCCGACCCATACTGCCGACTACATATAAAAAGCCAGCCCACAGCCACCGAGAATCGACCCTCGATGCGGCTGACTCGAGCTCTGCTCCTGCCTCTTTCAACACGTCCGGAGCAGTTTCCCAAGCCAGCCCGGCCGAGCACAGACGACGGACAAGACGTGCAGAGGCCCAAAACGAAGCTTGTGTGGAGATTGGGCCGAGCGCAGCAAAAGAGAATGCGCCGTCCGGGAATCGAACCGGGGCATCTCGTTGGCAACGAGATATTTTACCACTAAACCAACGGCGCTTGCACGAACACTTCAAAACACACCACAAAAACACAACCATGCACAGCCAGCACCACACACCACGCGCGAATAAGCGCCGCCAGCGCTCCAGCCCTGGCCATCGATCGCCCGCCTCCGACCCATACTGCCGACTACATATAAAAAGCCAGCCCACAGCCACCGAGAATCGACCCTCGATGCGGCTGACTCGAGCTCTGCTCCTGCCTCTTTCAACACGTCCGGAGCAGTTCCCAAGCCAGCCCGGCCGAGCACAGACGACGGACAAGACGTGCAGAGGCCCAAAACGAAGCTTGTGTGGAGATTGGGCCGAGCGCAGCAAAGAGAATGCGCCGTCCGGGAATCGAACCGGGGCATCTCGTTGGCAACGAGATATTTTACCACTAAACCAACGGCGCTTGCACGAACACTTCAAACACACCACAAAACACAACCATGCACAGCCAGCACCACACACCACGCGCGAATAAGCGCCGCCAGCGCTCCAGCCCTGGCCATCGATCGCCCGCCTCCGACCCATACTGCCGACTACATACAAAACGCCAGCCCACAGCCACCGAGAATCGACCCTCGATGCGGCTGACTCGAGCTCTGCTCCTGCCTCTTTCAACACGTCCGGAGCAGTTCCAAGCCAGCCCGGCCGAGCACAGACGACGGACAAGACGTGCAGAGGCCCAAAACGAAGCTTGTGTGGAGATTGGGCCGAGCGCAGCAAAAGAGAATGCGCCGTCCGGGAATCGAACCCGGGGCATCTCGTTGGCAACGAGATATTTTACCACTAAACCAACGGCGCTTGCACGAACACTTCAAAACACACCACAAAACACAACCATGCACAGCCAGCACCACACACCACGCGCGAATAAGCGCCGCCAGCGCTCCAGCCCTGGCCATCGATCGCCCGCCTCCGACCCATACTGCCGACTACATACAAAAAGCCAGCCCACAGCCACCGAGAATCGACCCTCGATGCGGCTGACTCGAGCTCTGCTCCTGCCTCTTTCAACACGTCCGGAGCAGTTCCCAAGCCAGCCCGGCCGAGCACAGACGACGGACAAGACGTGCAGAGGCCCAAAACGAAGCTTGTGTGGAGATTGGGCCGAGCGCAGCAAAAGAGAATGCGCCGTCCGGGAATCGAACCGGGGCATCTCGTTGGCAACGAGATATTTTACCACTAAACCAACGGCGCTTGCACGAACACTTCAAAACACACCACAAAACACAACCATGCACAGCCAGCACCACACACCACGCGCGAATAAGCGCCGCCAGCGCTCCAGCCCTGGCCATCGATCGCCCGCCTCCGACCCATACTGCCGACTACATATAAAAAGCCAGCCCACAGCCACCGAGAATCGACCCTCGATGCGGCTGACTCGAGCTCTGCTCCTGCCTCTTTCAACACGTCCGGAGCAGTTTCCAAGCCAGCCCGGCCGAGCACAGACGACGGACAAGACGTGCAGAGGCCCAAAACGAAGCTTGTGTGGAGATTGGGCCGAGCGCAGCAAAAGAGAATGCGCCGTCCGGGAATCGAACCGGGGCATCTCGTTGGCAACGAGATATTTTACCACTAAACCAACGGCGCTTGCACGAACACTTCAAAACACACCACAAAACACAACCATGCACAGCCAGCACCACACACCACGCGCGAATAAGCGCCGCCAGCGCTCCAGCCCTGGCCATCGATCGCCCGCCTCCGACCCATACTGCCGACTACATATAAAAAGCCAGCCCACAGCCACCGAGAATCGACCCTCGATGCGGCTGACTCGAGCTCTGCTCCTGCCTCTTTCAACACGTCCGGAGCAGTTTCCAAGCCAGCCCGGCCGAGCACAGACGACGGACAAGACGTGCAGAGGCCCAAAACGAAGCTTGTGTGGAGATTGGGCCGAGCGCAGCAAAAGAGAATGCGCCGTCCGGGAATCGAACCGGGGCATCTCGTTGGCAACGAGATATTTTACCACTAAACCAACGGCGCTTGCACGAACACTTCAAAACACACCACAAAACACAACCATGCACAGCCAGCACCACACACCACGCGCGAATAAGCGCCGCCAGCGCTCCAGCCCTGGCCATCGATCGCCCGCCTCCGACCCATACTGCCGACTACATATAAAAAGCCAGCCCACAGCCACCGAGAATCGACCCTCGATGCGGCTGACTCGAGCTCTGCTCCTGCCTCTTTCAACACGTCCGGAGCAGTTTCCAAGCCAGCCCGGCCGAGCACAGACGACGGACAAGACGTGCAGAGGCCCAAAACGAAGCTTGTGTGGAGATTGGGCCGAGCGCAGCAAAAGAGAATGCGCCGTCCGGGAATCGAACCGGGGCATCTCGTTGGCAACGAGATATTTTACCACTAAACCAACGGCGCTTGCACGAACACTTCAAAACACACCACAAAACACAACCATGCACAGCCAGCACCACACACCACGCGCGAATAAGCGCCGCCAGCGCTCCAGCCCTGGCCATCGATCGCCCGCCTCCGACCCATACTGCCGACTACATATAAAAAGCCAGCCCACAGCCACCGAGAATCGACCCTCGATGCGGCTGACTCGAGCTCTGCTCCTGCCTCTTTCAACACGTCCGGAGCAGTTTCCAAGCCAGCCCGGCCGAGCACAGACGACGGACAAGACGTGCAGAGGCCCAAAACGAAGCTTGTGTGGAGATTGGGCCGAGCGCAGCAAAAGAGAATGCGCCGTCCGGGAATCGAACCGGGGCATCTCGTTGGCAACGAGATATTTTACCACTAAACCAACGGCGCTTGCACGAACACTTCAAAACACACCACAAAACACAACCATGCACAGCCAGCACCACACACCACGCGCGAATAAGCGCCGCCAGCGCTCCAGCCCTGGCCATCGATCGCCCGCCTCCGACCCATACTGCCGACTACATATAAAAAGCCAGCCCACAGCCACCGAGAATCGACCCTCGATGCGGCTGACTCGAGCTCTGCTCCTGCCTCTTTCAACACGTCCGGAGCAGTTTCCAAGCCAGCCCGGCCGAGCACAGACGACGGACAAGACGTGCAGAGGCCCAAAACGAAGCTTGTGTGGAGATTGGGCCGAGCGCAGCAAAAGAGAATGCGCCGTCCGGGAATCGAACCCGGGGCATCTCGTTGGCAACGAGATATTTTACCACTAAACCAACGGCGCTTGCACGAACACTTCAAAACACACCACAAAACACAACCATGCACAGCCAGCACCACACACCACGCGCGAATAAGCGCCGCCAGCGCTCCAGCCCTGGCCATCGATCGCCCGCCTCCGACCCATACTGCCGACTACATATAAAAAGCCAGCCCACAGCCACCGAGAATCGACCCTCGATGCGGCTGACTCGAGCTCTGCTCCTGCCTCTTTCAACACGTCCGGAGCAGTTTCCAAGCCAGCCCGGCCGAGCACAGACGACGGACAAGACGTGCAGAGGCCCAAAACGAAGCTTGTGTGGAGATTGGGCCGAGCGCAGCAAAAGAGAATGCGCCGTCCGGGAATCGAACCGGGGCATCTCGTTGGCAACGAGATATTTTACCACTAAACCAACGGCGCTTGCACGAACACTTCAAAACACACCACAAAACACAACCATGCACAGCCAGCACCACACACCACGCGCGAATAAGCGCCGCCAGCGCTCCAGCCCTGGCCATCGATCGCCCGCCTCCGACCCATACTGCCGACTACATATAAAAAGCCAGCCCACAGCCACCGAGAATCGACCCTCGATGCGGCTGACTCGAGCTCTGCTCCTGCCTCTTTCAACACGTCCGGAGCAGTTTCCAAGCCAGCCCGGCCGAGCACAGACGACGGACAAGACGTGCAGAGGCCCAAAACGAAGCTTGTGTGGAGATTGGGCCGAGCGCAGCAAAAGAGAATGCGCCGTCCGGGAATCGAACCGGGGCATCTCGTTGGCAACGAGATATTTTACCACTAAACCAACGGCGCTTGCACGAACACTTCAAAACACACCACAAAACACAACCATGCACAGCCAGCACCACACACCACGCGCGAATAAGCGCCGCCAGCGCTCCAGCCCTGGCCATCGATCGCCCGCCTCCGACCCATACTGCCGACTACATACAAAAAGCCAGCCCACAGCCACCGAGAATCGACCCTCGATGCGGCTGACTCGAGCTCTGCTCCTGCCGCTCTCAACACGTCCGGAGCAGTTCCCAAGCCAGCCCGGCCGAGCACAGACGACGGACAAGACGTGCAGAGGCCCAAAACGAAGCTTGTGTGGAGATTGGGCCGAGCGCAGCAAAAGAGAATGCGCCGTCCGGGAATCGAACCCGGGGCATCTCGTTGGCAACGAGATATTTTACCACTAAACCAACGGCGCTTGCACGAACACTTCAAAACACACCACAAAACACAACCATGCACAGCCAGCACCACACACCACGCGCGAATAAGCGCCGCCAGCGCTCCAGCCCTGGCCATCGATCGCCCGCCTCCGACCCATACTGCCGACTACATATAAAAAGCCAGCCCACAGCCACCGAGAATCGACCCTCGATGCGGCTGACTCGAGCTCTGCTCCTGCCTCTTTCAACACGTCCGGAGCAGTTTCCAAGCCAGCCCGGCCGAGCACAGACGACGGACAAGACGTGCAGAGGCCCAAAACGAAGCTTGTGTGGAGATTGGGCCGAGCGCAGCAAAAGAGAATGCGCCGTCCGGGAATCGAACCGGGGCATCTCGTTGGCAACGAGATATTTTACCACTAAACCAACGGCGCTTGCACGAACACTTCAAAACACACCACAAAACACAACCATGCACAGCCAGCACCACACACCACGCGCGAATATGCGCCGCCAGCGCTCCAGCCCTGGCCATCGATCGCCCGCCTCCGACCCATACTGCCGACTACATATAAAAAGCCAGCCCACAGCCACCGAGAATCGACCCTCGATGCGGCTGACTCGAGCTCTGCTCCTGCCTCTTTCAACACGTCCGGAGCAGTTTCCAAGCCAGCCCGGCCGAGCACAGACGACGGACAAGACGTGCAGAGGCCCAAAACGAAGCTTGTGTGGAGATTGGGCCGAGCGCAGCAAAAGAGAATGCGCCGTCCGGGAATCGAACCGGGGCATCTCGTTGGCAACGAGATATTTTACCACTAAACCAACGGCGCTTGCACGAACACTTCAAAACACACCACAAAACACAACCATGCACAGCCAGCACCACACACCACGCGCGAATAAGCGCCGCCAGCGCTCCAGCCCTGGCCATCGATCGCCCGCCTCCGACCCATACTGCCGACTACATATAAAAAGCCAGCCCACAGCCACCGAGAATCGACCCTCGATACGGCTGACTCGAGCTCTGCTCCTGCCTCTTTCAACACGTCCGGAGCAGTTTCCAAGCCAGCCCGGCCGAGCACAGACGACGGACAAGACGTGCAGAGGCCCAAAACGAAGCTTGTGTGGAGATTGGGCCGAGCGCACCAAAAGAGAATGCGCCGTCCGGGAATCGAACCCGGGGCATCTCGTTGGCAACGAGATATTTTACCACTAAACCAACGGCGCTTGCACGAACACTTCAAAACACACCACAAAACACAACCATGCACAGCCAGCACCACACACCACGCGCGAATAAGCGCCGCCAGCGCTCCAGCCCTGGCCATCGATCGCCCGCCTCCGACCCATACTGCCGACTACATACAAAACGCCAGCCCACAGCCACCGAGAATCGACCCTCGATGCGGCTGACTCGAGCTCTGCTCCTGCCTCTTTCAACACGTCCGGAGCAGTTTCCAAGCCAGCCCGGCCGAGCACAGACGACGGACAAGACGTGCAGAGGCCCAAAACGAAGCTTGTGTGGGGATTGGGCCGAGCGCAGCAAAAGAGAATGCGCCGTCCGGGAATCGAACCGGGGCATCTCGTTGGCAACGAGATATTTTACCACTAAACCAACGGCGCTTGCACGAACACTTCAAAACACACCACAAAACACAACCATGCACAGCCAGCACCACACACCACGCGCGAATAAGCGCCGCCAGCGCTCCAGCCCTGGCCATCGATCGCCCGCCTCCGACCCATACTGCCGACTACATATAAAAAGCCAGCCCACAGCCACCGAGAATCGACCCTCGATGCGGCTGACTCGAGCTCTGCTCCTGCCTCTTTCAACACGTCCGGAGCAGTTTCCAAGCCAGCCCGGCCGAGCACAGACGACGGACAAGACGTGCAGAGGCCCAAAACGAAGCTTGTGTGGAGATTGGGCCGAGCGCAGCAAAAGAGAATGCGCCGTCCGGGAATCGAACCCGGGGCATCTCGTTGGCAACGAGATATTTTACCACTAAACCAACGGCGCTTGCACGAACACTTCAAAACACACCACAAAACACAACCATGCACAGCCAGCACCACACACCACGCGCGAATAAGCGCCGCCAGCGCTCCAGCCCTGGCCATCGATCGCCCGCCTCCGACCCATACTGCCGACTACATACAAAAAGCCAGCCCACAGCCACCGAGAATCGACCCTCGATGCGGCTGACTCGAGCTCTGCTCCTGCCGCTCTCAACACGTCCGGAGCAGTTTCCAAGCCAGCCCGGCCGAGCACAGACGACGGACAAGACGTGCAGAGGCCCAAAACGAAGCTTGTGTGGAGATTGGGCCGAGCGCAGCAAAAGAGAATGCGCCGTCCGGGAATCGAACCCGGCATCTCGTTGGCAACGAGATATTTTACCACTAAACCAACGGCGCTTGCACGAACACTTCAAAACACACCACAAAACACAACCATGCACAGCCAGCACCACACACCACGCGCGAATAAGCGCCGCCAGCGCTCCAGCCCTGGCCATCGATCGCCCGCCTCCGACCCATACTGCCGACTACATACAAAAAGCCAGCCCACAGCCACCGAGAATCGACCCTCGATGCGGCTGACTCGAGCTCTGCTCCTGCCGCTCTCAACACGTCCGGAGCAGTTTCCAAGCCAGCCCGGCCGAGCACAGACGACGGACAAGACGTGCAGAGGCCCAAAACGAAGCTTGTGTGGAGATTGGGCCGAGCGCAGCAAAAGAGAATGCGCCGTCCGGGAATCGAACCCGGCATCTCGTTGGCAACGAGATATTTTACCACTAAACCAACGGCGCTTGCACGAACACTTCAAAACACACCACAAAACACAACCATGCACAGCCAGCACCACACACCACGCGCGAATAAGCGCCGCCAGCGCTCCAGCCCTGGCCATCGATCGCCCGCCTCCGACCCATACTGCCGACTACATACAAAAAGCCAGCCCACAGCCACCGAGAATCGACCCTCGATGCGGCTGACTCGAGCTCTGCTCCTGCCGCTCTCAACACGTCCGGAGCAGTTTCCAAGCCAGCCCGGCCGAGCACAGACGACGGACAAGACGTGCAGAGGCCCAAAACGAAGCTTGTGTGGAGATTGGGCCGAGCGCAGCAAAAGAGAATGCGCCGTCCGGGAATCGAACCCGGCATCTCGTTGGCAACGAGATATTTTACCACTAAACCAACGGCGCTTGCACGAACACTTCAAAACACACCACAAAACACAACCATGCACAGCCAGCACCACACACCACGCGCGAATAAGCGCCGCCAGCGCTCCAGCCCTGGCCATCGATCGCCCGCCTCCGACCCATACTGCCGACTACATACAAAAAGCCAGCCCACAGCCACCGAGAATCGACCCTCGATGCGGCTGACTCGAGCTCTGCTCCTGCCGCTCTCAACACGTCCGGAGCAGTTCCCAAGCCAGCCCGGCCGAGCACAGACGACGGACAAGACGTGCAGAGGCCCAAAACGAAGCTTGTGTGGAGATTGGGCCGAGCGCAGCAAAAGAGAATGCGCCGTCCGGGAATCGAACCGGGGCATCTCGTTGGCAACGAGATATTTTACCACTAAACCAACGGCGCTTGCACGAACACTTCAAAACACACCACAAAACACAACCATGCACAGCCAGCACCACACACCACGCACGAATAAGCGCCGCCAGCGCTCCAGCCCTGGCCATCTGTAACGGGGTTACATTGAATAGTGTGATGCACACAAGCTAGGTGCCACACATAAGTGGCTTCCACACATATGTTACGTGGGTCACCCCAGATAGGAGTGGGTGGCTCAGCCACTGGATATGCATTTGACTAGGCTCTACTATGATAGATAGTGAGTCCTATACATACAAACAACAGGCGGCTCTGCCGCGATAAACAACAATACATTCAGTTCACATTTGAAGCCTAAGAGTTCACTAGCCTTGTTTAAGGTATTTTTGTCTCTTGGAGTCCTTAATTAGCTATATTAAGGTACTCGTGCAAACTCTCGTATAGAGTTTGCAAGCTATCAATATTACTAGAGACTCTATGAGTCTGTGTCTTCCTCTGACGCTAAAGCTACAGCAGCCCCGCTGCACTTGGTAGCACTTGTAGTCAATCCGACACCTGAGTCTTACGACTGTCCCTCTGTGAGGATGGAGCAATTTGCCCACTTACCCCCGAACCAACAGGACGGGCTTAATAAGCTGATGTCCTTGATCGGCCCGGAAGGTGTGGCCCATCTTGCTTCGCAAGGCCCCGACGCGGTGAACGCGCGTCTGGAGGCGTTTTCTCAGTATGAGAATGCTCTGTTGGAGCACGTCCAGCAGAAGATGACTGCGGCCGCGGCGTCTGTGACGCCTAGGCCTGCATCGGACGATACTCCACGAGCTAAACCGCTCATGGTGAGCGTCAAGACCTTTGAGGGCAAGGAAGGCGAAAGCCTTTTGCTCTGGATCAGAGAGGTCGAAATGGCCATGGCGTCCGCCATGCTCAAGACCGAGCAGCAGCGCGTGGCGCTTGCGATCTCCAAGCTCGGTGGCCGAGCGCGAGAGTGGGCCCTGACGTGTGGCACGTCTGTGGACACTGCGTTCCCTTCTTGGGATCAGCTGAAGGCCCAGCTTTCGCGAGTGTTCTCGCCGCCTAACCAGGCGTATCGCGTGAGGTCACGCTTCCTGTCTACCCGTCAGGGTAAGAAGGAATTGTTGGACTTCGTCCAGGAGTTGAGAACTCTTCTCGCCGGCATGGCGGCGGATCCTCTTCCTGAAGTGGTCGCGGTGACCGTCTTCATGGAAGGCCTTCGCACTGGCGTGGCCAGGACGGAAGTCTTCCGTGTTCACCCGACCTCTTTTGAGGAAGCCGTGAACGTGGCGTTGAACGCCGAGTTCAACTTCAAGTCGTCGCGACTTGGTTGGACGGCTTCCCAAGCCAGCTCTTCCGGAGCTTCTGATGTGTCCAATGGCGCAATGCCTATGGACCTCAGCTACGCTGAAGATGAGGAAGCCGAGCTTCAGGCTGCTGAGCAGCGTATCGGCATCCGTCGATGCTATGTGTGCGGCAGCACGCAACACCTGCGTCCGGGTTGCCCGCTGCGCAAGCAGCGCCAGGCTCCGTCGAGCCGAATCTCCGCTTCTGAGCAGAAGCCTGGCTCGGGGCGGGGAAACGCCAAGTCCCAGTAGGCGCGGGGCGCCCTGCTGGGGAAGAAGAACTGAGTTCTGTTGAGCCTCAGGGAGGAGGTCGGCAGGGCTTAGCCCCAAAGAGCACCGTGCTCTCTAACAACACGGGACGTGTATGCAAGCCGGGCTTGCTGGTCGTGGAAGCGACCGTGAAGGGCTTTGAGAAGCCATGGAAGATCCTTATCGACTCCGGAGCGTCGGGCAACTATGCTCGGCGCTCCACGATGGAAGGAAGTCAGCAGTACGCTGAGGCGCTGAAGGCGCGTTCGAGTGACATCGTCACCGTCCGTCTTGCGACGGGGACCCGTGTCACGGTGCCCAAGGTTCCTGTGAACCTGGGCGTGAAGTTTCTGGACTTCGATAGCGTTGAACGCTGTTTGGTCATCGACCTGGATTCGAGGTACGACCTCATCCTCGGCATGGCATGGCTGGAGTGCCATGAACCATGGATCGACTGGCGGTCGAAGACCTTAGGCGCTACGCGCTTGCCTCCTAGGGGAGCATTGGCGAGTCATGAACCCACCTCTGCTAGGAAGCAAAAGCGCTATTGGCGCGGGCACTGGACCGAGTCGGTCAATGTGCTGGACATTGGAGTGTCCGAGTTAATGGACACTGGCGTCGAAGACGCGAGTCCCGAGCACTGCTCGTGGGCTGGACGTGGAGTGGCACGTAACCCACTGAGTGAGACTCCGAGTTACTGTGAGTCATCACTGCCTGCCGGTAATGGCGGGGTCGACACTGAGTCGAGGCATCTTGGGCGTGGCCCTAATGATGCGCGTGGAGCGGCACGTAACCCGCTGAGCGATGCTCGTGGCTTGAGCGCAGCATCGCTGCATGCCGGTAATGGCATGGTCGACAGTTCGTCGAGGCATCTTGGGCATGGCCCTAGTGATGCGCGTGGAGCGGCACGTAACCCGCTGAGCGGTGCTCGTCACGAGAGCGCAGCATCGCTGCATGCCACTGATGGCGTGGTCGGCTGTGAGCCGAGGCATCAAGGGGAGGACCCTGACGATGCGGGTGGAGTGGCACCTAATCCACTGGGCGAGGGCTGTGAGCGTTGCGGCTCCACGCCGGCTCAATCAGAGCAGCAAGAGGTGGCAACACCTGACGAGACTTTCAGTCTGAACACGCTGGCCTCTCCGAGGCGTACAGCTTCCGCGAGGAGGCGGCAGCGACGCCAGATGGCGACTGCGAGACGCAAGGCGTCGGTCCTGGTACAGGACGTGTCCGTCGTGGACGATGATAGCGAGCAGCTATACACACTCGTTGATGGAGTGACTGGTGAAGCCGAGGGCAACGTCAGCCTCGAGGCTATTCCGACGGTGGCTGCTCTGCTAGAGCTGGACGAGATGTCCATTCCCGACTTTGGGGATGCCTTAAAGGCTGGCGCGCTCGCCGAAGTGGTCATGATACGACCGGAGGAGGAATTGAACTCCTCGTCGCTTATGGATGAAGCTGTCCTTGAGGACACGAAGGAGGCACTCAGTGCGCGAAGTGGATCTTCGATCCTGAAGGACCCACTCGGATCCGTTCTATCCTTTGGTTAAGGAGTTCCAGGATGTGGTCTCGAATGACCCGCCCACTGGCTTACCTCCGGATCGAGGTGTCCGTCATGAGATTGACTTGGTTCCTGGAACCAAATACTGCGTAACGAGGCAGTGGCCCTTACCGAAGGAGCAGTACGACGTCATTGACGCGTTCTTCAGTGCAAAGCACGCGGCGGGCATGGTGCGTGAGAGCAAGTCTCCGCACTCGACGCCTACGTTCTGTGTCAGAAAGCCTAATGGCAAGTGGCGCATCGTTCATGCTTTCAATAAGCTCAACGCTGCCACCATTCCGGCACAGACGCCGATTCCTAGGAAGGATGTTCTGCAGAACAATATGGTTGGCTGCACGATGTACAGTGCGCTCGACTTGGTCGATGGTTATTACCAGTTGCTCATGCGAGCGAGTGACATTCCGCTGACAGCGGTTAGCACTCCGAGCGGTATGCTCTGGAAGTGGCTAGTCATGCCCCAAGGGCTGTCGAACGCGCCTGCGACGTTCAATCGTCTGGTGACGCAGCTCTTCAGGCCCCTGCGGGCGTTTGCTCAAACGTACTTGGACGACATCTTCGTCCACAGTCGTGCGGACACGGTCGGTCTGACGTGGAGAACCACATTGACCACTTGCGAGCAGTGCTCGAGTGCATGCGCACCAACAAGCTGTATGCTAACGCATCAAAATGCATCTTCGGCGCTGAAGAAATTCCTTTCTTAGGATGCTTCGTTGGGAAGCGCGGCCTTCGAGCAGATCCTGCTAAGGTTAAGGCCATCGTTGACTGGCCGGTTCCCAAGAACCAGAAGGACTTACGCAAGTGGCTTGGCCTCGCCAACTACTTGCACAAGTACAGCGCGAACTACGCTGAGATGGCTCGGCCATTGTCCAATCTCCTTAAGAAGGATGAGGACTGGTGTTGGAACACCGAGCATCAAGATGCTTTCGAAGCAGTCAAGGAGAGTCTCCTTCATGCCCCAATCCTGGCGTTGCCAGACCCTGAACGTCCTTTCAGTGTCGTCTGTGACGCATCGGACTTTGCCATAGGCAGTGCTCTGCTTCAAGCAGACGCCGAAGGGCGTGAACGCGTGATAGCGTTTGAGTCTCGCCAGCTTAAGGCTGCAGAGAAGAACTATCCAGTTCATGACAAAGAGCTACTTGCGATGAAGTATGCTCTCGTCAAGTTCAGGGTTCACCTGCTGGGCTCTAAGCCGTTTGTGATCTTCACTGATCATGCGTCACTACGCACTGCGACCCAGTCGCCTCACCTCTCGCAAAGGATGGCCCGTTGGCTGTCCTTCTTCGCGGAGTACAACTTCGAGGTGAAGTACAAGCCTGGCAGGCAGAATGGTCTTGCAGACGCGTTGTCACGGCGACCGGACTATGAGCTTGCTCATGTCACGATGGTGACCTCGTCGGTGACGGACTTGATACGCGCTGCGTATGCGCGAGACGACATGTGTGTCGCCCTGCTGTGTGCTCTTGGGAGCAAGGAGTTTGAAAACTCGGACAAGACATTGTCGGCGCGCTTGCGCGCGAGCCTGCACCGTTACTCCGTCGCTGACGGTCTGCTGTACTACAGCACGAGTGCGGAGGACACTCCTCGAGTCGTGGTCCCTCATGACGAGGATTTGAAGTATCGTATCCTCTACGAGGCGCATGATACACCGCTTGGCGGCCACCTCGGTCGCGAGAAGACCTACAGCTCTGTGAGCCGGACCTATTGGTGGCCCAAGCTGTACAAGTGGACGAGCACGTACGTGCGCACGTGTGAGACGTGTCAGCGGGTGAAGCCCTCACCGCATGCGGCCGCGCCGCTGGCAAGCTTGCCTGTACCCTCTGGGTGTTGGGAGTCCATGAGTTTGGACTTCGTGTTTGGCCTTCCAAAGGACTCGGAAGGCAACACGGGCATCGTGGTCTTCGTTGACCGTCTGAGCAAGATGGCTCATCTAGCGGCTGTGCCGGACACCGTGGACGGTGAAGGGACAGCGAAGCTGTTTCTCGATCGGGTCTTCCGCCAACACGGGCTGCCCGCATCGATTGTCTCTGATCGAGACCCCCGCTTCACTGGGAAGTTTTGGGACGCTGTCTTTAAGGTGCTTGGCACCAAGTTGGACATGTCCACAGCGGACCATCCGCAGACCGACGGTCAGACTGAGCGCGTGAATCGCGTTGTCGAAGACATTCTTCGTAGCATTTGCGCTGAAACGCCGAAGCGTTGGAGCGCTATGCTTCCACTCGTCGAGTTTGCGTTGAACAACGCTGTGCATGCCTCCACGGGCTACACTCCGTTCTACGTGAACGGCCTCACCCACCCGCGCGTCCCGCTGACGCTGCCACCCCGTGGTCCTGGGCTTGGTGGGGGAGAGATAGCCGATCGGCTTGCTGATGTCAGCCCACTCACTGTTCGTAAACAGGTTGACGAGTTCCTGTCAACGCGTCTAAGTGTCCTTCGACACGTACGTGACGCAATGGCTGATAGCCAAGACAAACAGAAAGAACATGCGGATGCTAAAGGCAGAGGCAATGTTGAGAGTTATGAGGTCGGGGACCTAGTGTTGCTTAACGCTAAAAACCTACCTACACATGCAGTGTCTGCGGTCTTCAAGACCAAGTTGCGCCCGCGCTTCGTGGGACCGTTCACGGTCGTGGCCAAGAAGGGCCTGGCGTACACGCTCAATCTTCCGAAGAAGATGCGTACGCACCCCGTGTTCTACGTTGGCTTGCTCAAGCCGTACCGGGACCCGGCCCATGTGGGTTCTCAGGAGCTGGCGCCCAACGTGGCGGAGCCACGGCGCCCTGCTGAAGTCGCAGCAACAGGTCGACCTGACCTTCCAGCCGCGCGAAACCTTGTTCAAGGCGCGCCAGGCGTTGAGTCGCCGACTCAGCAGCCTCACACCACTGGAGACGTTCCCGGAGATCGCGGATCTCAATCACGGTGGTGTCAGACTCCCTCTCGGCTTGATCAAGCCTCCGCCCATGGCGCTCCAGGATCTGACGCACGTCGCTCAGCGATCTCTCCAAGCTCTCCAGCTCCTCAGGCCGGACAGGCTCCTCACCGTGCGAGGACACGGGCGCCGCCGGCGCTGCTCGACGAGCAGGGGAACCGCCACTTTCATGTGGAGCGTATCCTAAAGCGTCGTCGACGCGACGCTCATAACCAATATTTGGTAAAGTGGCGTGGGTACCCGCACTCAGAAAACTCGTGGGAGTTTGAGGTACCCCTCCGGCAAGACTGCCCTGACGTCGTGGACGCTTTTGATCGCCGCGATCGAAGGCGCTCTGCGAGCCCGCGACCGCGAAGTCGGTCGCCTCACGCTTCCCGCCGCTAGGCAGGGGAGCTGAGGGATCATACGCTGAGCTCAAGCGTTGATCCCGGGCTGCTGCAGCCGTCGACTCACCTTGGTGAGTTCCTGCAGCGCTCTTAAGAGCAGAGGAGCCGAGTCCGAGGGACTGTAGCGACCTGGAGGCGGCCGCCTGACGCTTCGTCTTCATCTTCGCGAAATCGAAGCGAAGCCGGCGCTCTAAGCGCACATCAGCTTCGTCGAAGCTAGACTGGAGAGCCTCCAGCGAAGAGAGACGGCGGGTTCGATGAACCCAGCTCGTGAATTGAGCGTCGTCCTCGTGGAGGAGCTCTCCCGGACCGAGCACCACCGGAATAGTCCGCATCGCGGGGACTGAAGCCCCACGGGCTTGATCGGACAGGCGAGTCCCATACTCCTCCGGAGTGGTCTGCTGCGGCGTCAAAAGCCTCTCTCGGAGAGCAGTACGAGTAGCGACCTGGTCGCTGGTACTGGCCGCCGGCCCGATTCGCCAATTCTGCAATGGCCCCGAGCCAAACTGCTTCAAGCGCTCCACCGGGTTGAGCGGCACGAGGCCATACTCTCGTCGAGAGCTTACTAGCGGTCGCGCCTCAGGTCGTTGCGAACGAACGGCAGTTTGCCCCTCGAGCTGACGCTCTTGAGCCTCGTCGAGGTCGTTGGAGATCTCGTTTGTCTCCAGACCAGACGAAGCACGAAGTGCTGTGGTCTCGCGATCCACGAAAGGGTTGGGAACCCGGCGTTGCTGCTCCGGCGAGCGTGGACGCGCAGGTGGCGGGGAGTCCTCTCGCTGAGGCATCGGCGTGTCGGAGCTGTAGTCCAGCTCCTCGTCCTCCTCCCCCTCCTCGAGGCCCTCAAAGAGGTCATCTGCCGCACGGCGGGCCATGTTCGCGCTGCTGGGGCTCTCGGAGCTAAGCGCAAGACGGCTCTGCTGCAGGGCGTGATACTCTCTCACCGAGAGCGTTGACGCGGGGCGCGGTGAGACCTTACGGTCGGACGTTGGGGCACTAGGTGCCGGGGACGCGAGCGCGCTCTTGTTGTCGAGTGACCAAGACGCCTGCGGACTCCGAGCCATGTGCTCGTTGAACTTGGAAAGTTCTGGAGCGGGCTCTCGTGAGGGCAAGCGACTTGGCCGTTGCCGTCGAGACTTCTCAATCGAGATGATGACGAGTGCGTACACGTGGTGTCCACAGTCTGGTGGGGGAGGGTGTAACGGGGTTACATTGAATAGTGTGATGCACACAAGCTAGGTGCCACACATAAGTGGCTTCCACACATATGTTACGTGGGTCACCCCAGATAGGAGTGGGTGGCTCACAGCCACTGGATATGCATTTGACTAGGCTCTACTATGATAGATAGTGAGTCCTATACATACAAACAACAGGCGGCTCTGCCGCGATAAACAACAATACATTCAGTTCACATTTGAAGCCTAAGAGTTCACTAGCCTTGTTTAAGGTATTTTTGTCTCTTGGAGTCCTTAATTAGCTATATTAAGGTACTCGTGCAAACTCTCGTATAGAGTTTGCAAGCTATCAATATTACTAGAGACTCTCTGAGTCTGTGTCTTCCTCTGACGCTAAAGCTACAGCAGCCCCGCTGCACCATCGATCGCCCGCCTCCGACCCATACTGCCGACTACATACAAAAAGCCAGCCCACAGCCACCGAGAATCGACCCTCGATGCGGCTGACTCGAGCTCTGCTCCTGCCTCTTTCAACACGTCCGGAGCAGTTTCCAAGCCAGCCCGGCCGAGCACAGACGACGGACAAGACGTGCAGAGGCCCAAAACGAAGCTTGTGTGGAGATTGGGCCGAGCGCAGCAAAAGAGAATGCGCCGTCCGGGAATCGAACCCGGGGCATCTCGTTGGCAACGAGATATTTTACCACTAAACCAACGGCGCTTGCACGAACACTTCAAAACACACCACAAAACACAACCATGCACAGCCAGCACCACACACCACGCGCGAATAAGCGCCGCCAGCGCTCCAGCCCTGGCCATCGATCGCCCGCCTCCGACCCATACTGCCGACTACATACAAAAAGCCAGCCCACAGCCACCGAGAATCGACCCTCGATGCGGCTGACTCGAGCTCTGCTCCTGCCTCTTTCAACACGTCCGGAGCAGTTTCCAAGCCAGCCCGGCCGAGCACAGACGACGGACAAGACGTGCAGAGGCCCAAAACGAAGCTTGTGTGGAGATTGGGCCGAGCGCAGCAAAAGAGAATGCGCCGTCCGGGAATCGAACCCGGGGCATCTCGTTGGCAACGAGATATTTTACCACTAAACCAACGGCGCTTGCACGAACACTTCAAAACACACCACAAAACACAACCATGCACAGCCAGCACCACACACCACGCGCGAATAAGCGCCGCCAGCGCTCCAGCCCTGGCCATCGATCGCCCGCCTCCGACCCATACTGCCGACTACATACAAAAAGCCAGCCCACAGCCACCGAGAATCGACCCTCGATGCGGCTGACTCGAGCTCTGCTCCTGCCTCTTTCAACACGTCCGGAGCAGTTTCCAAGCCAGCCCGGCCGAGCACAGACGACGGACAAGACGTGCAGAGGCCCAAAACGAAGCTTGTGTGGAGATTGGGCCGAGCGCAGCAAAAGAGAATGCGCCGTCCGGGAATCGAACCCGGGGCATCTCGTTGGCAACGAGATATTTTACCACTAAACCAACGGCGCTTGCACGAACACTTCAAAACACACCACAAAACACAACCATGCACAGCCAGCACCACACACCACGCGCGAATAAGCGCCGCCAGCGCTCCAGCCCTGGCCATCGATCGCCCGCCTCCAACCCATACTGCCGACTACATACAAAAAGCCAGCCCACAGCCACCGAGAATCGACCCTCGATGCGGCTGACTCGAGCTCTGCTCCTGCCTCTTTCAACACGTCCGGAGCAGTTTCCAAGCCAGCCCGGCCGAGCACAGACGACGGACAAGACGTGCAGAGGCCCAAAACGAAGCTTGTGTGGAGATTGGGCCGAGCGCAGCAAAAGAGAATGCGCCGTCCGGGAATCGAACCCGGGGCATCTCGTTGGCAACGAGATATTTTACCACTAAACCAACGGCGCTTGCACGAACACTTCAAAACACACCACAAAACACAACCATGCACAGCCAGCACCACACACCACGCGCGAATAAGCGCCGCCAGCGCTCCAGCCCTGGCCATCGATCGCCCGCCTCCGACCCATACTGCCGACTACATATAAAAAGCCAGCCCACAGCCACCGAGAATCGACCCTCGATGCGGCTGACTCGAGCTCTGCTCCTGCCTCTTTCAACACGTCCGGAGCAGTTTCCAAGCCAGCCCGGCCGAGCACAGACGACGGACAAGACGTGCAGAGGCCCAAAACGAAGCTTGTGTGGAGATTGGGCCGAGCGCAGCAAAAGAGAATGCGCCGTCCGGGAATCGAACCCGGGGCATCTCGTTGGCAACGAGATATTTTACCACTAAACCAACGGCGCTTGCACGAACACTTCAAAACACACCACAAAACACAACCATGCACAGCCAGCACCACACACCACGCGCGAATAAGCGCCGCCAGCGCTCCAGCCCTGGCCATCGATCGCCCGCCTCCGACCCATACTGCCGACTACATATAAAAAGCCAGCCCACAGCCACCGAGAATCGACCCTCGATGCGGCTGACTCGAGCTCTGCTCCTGCCTCTTTCAACACGTCCGGAGCAGTTTCCAAGCCAGCCCGGCCGAGCACAGACGACGGACAAGACGTGCAGAGGCCCAAAACGAAGCTTGTGTGGAGATTGGGCCGAGCGCAGCAAAAGAGAATGCGCCGTCCGGGAATCGAACCGGGGCATCTCGTTGGCAACGAGATACTTTACCACTAAACCAACGGCGCTTGCACGAACACTTCAAAACACACCACAAAACACAACCATGCACAGCCAGCACCACACACCACGCGCGAATAAGCGCCGCCAGCGCTCCAGCCCTGGCCATCGATCGCCCGCCTCCGACCCATACTGCCGACTACATATAAAAAGCCAGCCCACAGCCACCGAGAATCGACCCTCGATGCGGCTGACTCGAGCTCTGCTCCTGCCTCTTTCAACACGTCCGGAGCAGTTTCCAAGCCAGCCCGGCCGAGCACAGACGACGGACAAGACGTGCAGAGGCCCAAAACGAAGCTTGTGTGGAGATTGGCCCGAGCGCAGCAAAAGAGAATGCGCCGTCCGGGAATCGAACCGGGGCATCTCGTTGGCAACGAGATATTTTACCACTAAACCAACGGCGCTTGCACGAACACTTCAAAACACACCACAAAACACAACCATGCACAGCCAGCACCACACACCACGCGCGAATAAGCGCCGCCAGCGCTCCAGCCCTGGCCATCGATCGCCCGCCTCCGACCCATACTGCCGACTACATACAAAAAGCCAGCCCACAGCCACCGAGAATCGACCCTCGATGCGGCTGACTCGAGCTCTGCTCCTGCCGCTCTCAACACGTCCGGAGCAGTTCCCAAGCCAGCCCGGCCGAGCACAGACGACGGACAAGACGTGCAGAGGCCCAAAACGAAGCTTGTGTGGAGATTGGGCCGAGCGCAGCAAAAGAGAATGCGCCGTCCGGGAATCGAACCGGGGCATCTCGTTGGCAACGAGATATTTTACCACTAAACCAACGGCGCTTGCACGAACACTTCAAAACACACCACAAAACACAACCATGCACAGCCAGCACCACACACCACGCGCGAATAAGCGCCGCCAGCGCTCCAGCCCTGGCCATCGATCGCCCGCCTCCGACCCATACTGCCGACTACATACAAAAAGCCAGCCCACAGCCACCGAGAATCGACCCTCGATGCGGCTGACTCGAGCTCTGCTCCTGCCTCTTTCAACACGTCCGGAGCAGTTTCCAAGCCAGCCCGGCCGAGCACAGACGACGGACAAGACGTGCAGAGGCCCAAAACGAAGCTTGTGTGGAGATTGGGCCGAGCGCAGCAAAAGAGAATGCGCCGTCCGGGAATCGAACCCGGGGCATCTCGTTGGCAACGAGATATTTTACCACTAAACCAACGGCGCTTGCACGAACACTTCAAAACACACCACAAAACACAACCATGCACAGCCAGCACCACACACCACGCGCGAATAAGCGCCGCCAGCGCTCCAGCCCTGGCCATCGATCGCCCGCCTCCGACCCATACTGCCGACTACATACAAAAAGCCAGCCCACAGCCACCGAGAATCGACCCTCGATGCGGCTGACTCGAGCTCTGCTCCTGCCTCTTTCAACACGTCCGGAGCAGTTTCCAAGCCAGCCCGGCCGAGCACAGACGACGGACAAGACGTGCAGAGGCCCAAATCGAAGCTTGTGTGGAGATTGGGCCGAGCGCAGCAAAAGAGAATGCGCCGTCCGGGAATCGAACCGGGGCATCTCGTTGGCAACGAGATATTTTACCACTAAACCAACGGCGCTTGCACGAACACTTCAAAACACACCACAAAACACAACCATGCACAGCCAGCACCACACACCACGCGCGAATAAGCGCCGCCAGCGCTCCAGCCCTGGCCATCGATCGCCCGCCTCCGACCCATACTGCCGACTACATATAAAAAGCCAGCCCACAGCCACCGAGAATCGACCCTCGATGCGGCTGACTCGAGCTCTGCTCCTGCCTCTTTCAACACGTCCGGAGCAGTTTCCAAGCCAGCCCGGCCGAGCACAGACGACGGACAAGACGTGCAGAGGCCCAAAACGAAGCTTGTGTGGAGATTGGGCCGAGCGCAGCAAAAGAGAATGCGCCGTCCGGGAATCGAACCGGGGCATCTCGTTGGCAACGAGATATTTTACCACTAAACCAACGGCGCTTGCACGAACACTTCAAAACACACCACAAAACACAACCATGCACAGCCAGCACCACACACCACGCGCGAATAAGCGCCGCCAGCGCTCCAGCCCTGGCCATCGATCGCCCGCCTCCGACCCATACTGCCGACTACATATAAAAAGCCAGCCCACAGCCACCGAGAATCGACCCTCGATGCGGCTGACTCGAGCTCTGCTCCTGCCTCTTTCAACACGTCCGGAGCAGTTTCCAAGCCAGCCCGGCCGAGCACAGACGACGGACAAGACGTGCAGAGGCCCAAAACGAAGCTTGTGTGGAGATTGGGCCGAGCGCAGCAAAAGAGAATGCGCCGTCCGGGAATCGAACCCGGGGCATCTCGTTGGCAACGAGATATTTTACCACTAAACCAACGGCGCTTGCACGAACACTTCAAAACACACCACAAAACACAACCATGCACAGCCAGCACCACACACCACGCGCGAATATGCGCCGCCAGCGCTCCAGCCCTGGCCATCGATCGCCCGCCTCCGACCCATACTGCCGACTACATATAAAAAGCCAGCCCACAGCCACCGAGAATCGACCCTCGATGCGGCTGACTCGAGCTCTGCTCCTGCCTCTTTCAACACGTCCGGAGCAGTTTCCAAGCCAGCCCGGCCGAGCACAGACGACGGACAAGACGTGCAGAGGCCCAAAACGAAGCTTGTGTGGAGATTGGGCCGAGCGCAGCAAAAGAGAATGCGCCGTCCGGGAATCGAACCCGGGGCATCTCGTTGGCAACGAGATATTTTACCACTAAACCAACGGCGCTTGCACGAACACTTCAAAACACACCACAAAACACAACCATGCACAGCCAGCACCACACACCACGCGCGAATAAGCGCCGCCAGCGCTCCAGCCCTGGCCATCGATCGCCCGCCTCCGACCCATACTGCCGACTACATACAAAAAGCCAGCCCACAGCCACCGAGAATCGACCCTCGATGCGGCTGACTCGAGCTCTGCTCCTGCCTCTTTCAACACGTCCGGAGCAGTTTCCAAGCCAGCCCGGCCGAGCACAGACGACGGACAAGACGTGCAGAGGCCCAAAACGAAGCTTGTGTGGAGATTGGGCCGAGCGCAGCAAAGGAGAATGCGCCGTCCGGGAATCGAACCGGGGCATCTCGTTGGCAACGAGATATTTTACCACTAAACCAACGGCGCTTGCACGAACACTTCAAAACACACCACAAAACACAACCATGCACAGCCAGCACCACACACCACGCGCGAATAAGCGCCGCCAGCGCTCCAGCCCTGGCCATCGATCGCCCGCCTCCGACCCATACTGCCGACTACATACAAAAAGCCAGCCCACAGCCACCGAGAATCGACCCTCGATGCGGCTGACTCGAGCTCTGCTCCTGCCTCTTTCAACACGTCCGGAGCAGTTTCCAAGCCAGCCCGGCCGAGCACAGACGACGGACAAGACGTGCAGAGGCCCAAAACGAAGCTTGTGTGGAGATTGGGCCGAGCGCAGCAAAAGAGAATGCGCCGTCCGGGAATCGAACCCGGGGCATCTCGTTGGCAACGAGATATTTTACCACTAAACCAACGGCGCTTGCACGAACACTTCAAAACACACCACAAAACACAACCATGCACAGCCAGCACCACACACCACGCGCGAATATGCGCCGCCAGCGCTCCAGCCCTGGCCATCGATCGCCCGCCTCCGACCCATACTGCCGACTACATATAAAAAGCCAGCCCACAGCCACCGAGAATCGACCCTCGATGCGGCTGACTCGAGCTCTGCTCCTGCCTCTTTCAACACGTCCGGAGCAGTTTCCAAGCCAGCCCGGCCGAGCACAGACGACGGACAAGACGTGCAGAGGCCCAAAACGAAGCTTGTGTGGAGATTGGGCCGAGCGCAGCAAAAGAGAATGCGCCGTCCGGGAATCGAACCCGGGGCATCTCGTTGGCAACGAGATATTTTACCACTAAACCAACGGCGCTTGCACGAACACTTCAAAACACACCACAAAACACAACCATGCACAGCCAGCACCACACACCACGCGCGAATAAGCGCCGCCAGCGCTCCAGCCCTGGCCATCGATCGCCCGCCTCCGACCCATACTGCCGACTACATATAAAAAGCCAGCCCACAGCCACCGAGAATCGACCCTCGATGCGGCTGACTCGAGCTCTGCTCCTGCCTCTTTCAACACGTCCGGAGCAGTTTCCAAGCCAGCCCGGCCGAGCACAGACGACGGACAAGACGTGCAGAGGCCCAAAACGAAGCTTGTGTGGAGATTGGGCCGAGCGCAGCAAAAGAGAATGCGCCGTCCGGGAATCGAACCGGGGCATCTCGTTGGCAACGAGATATTTTACCACTAAACCAACGGCGCTTGCACGAACACTTCAAAACACACCACAAAACACACCATGCACAGCCAGCACCACACACCACGCGCGAATAAGCGCCGCCAGCGCTCCAGCCCTGGCCATCGATCGCCCGCCTCCGACCCATACTGCCGACTACATACAAAACGCCAGCCCACAGCCACCGAGAATCGACCCTCGATGCGGCTGACTCGAGCTCTGCTCCTGCCTCTTTCAACACGTCCGGAGCAGTTCCCAAGCCAGCCCGGCCGAGCACAGACGACGGACAAGACGTGCAGAGGCCCAAAACGAAGCTTGTGTGGAGATTGGGCCGAGCGCAGCAAAAGAGAATGCGCCGTCCGGGAATCGAACCGGGGCATCTCGTTGGCAACGAGATATTTTACCACTAAACCAACGGCGCTTGCACGAACACTTCAAAACACACCACAAAACACAACCATGCACAGCCAGCACCACACACCACGCGCGAATAAGCGCCGCCAGCGCTCCAGCCCTGGCCATCGATCGCCCGCCTCCGACCCATACTGCCGACTACATACAAAAAGCCAGCCCACAGCCACCGAGAATCGACCCTCGATGCGGCTGACTCGAGCTCTGCTCCTGCCTCTTTCAACACGTCCGGAGCAGTTTCCAAGCCAGCCCGGCCGAGCACAGACGACGGACAAGACGTGCAGAGGCCCAAAACGAAGCTTGTGTGGAGATTGGGCCGAGCGCAGCAAAAGAGAATGCGCCGTCCGGGAATCGAACCCGGGGCATCTCGTTGGCAACGAGATATTTTACCACTAAACCAACGGCGCTTGCACGAACACTTCAAAACACACCACAAAACACAACCATGCACAGCCAGCACCACACACCACGCGCGAATAAGCGCCGCCAGCGCTCCAGCCCTGGCCATCGATCGCCCGCCTCCGACCCATACTGCCGACTACATATAAAAAGCCAGCCCACAGCCACCGAGAATCGACCCTCGATGCGGCTGACTCGAGCTCTGCTCCTGCCTCTTTCAACACGTCCGGAGCAGTTTCCAAGCCAGCCCGGCCGAGCACAGACGACGGACAAGACGTGCAGAGGCCCAAAACGAAGCTTGTGTGGAGATTGGGCCGAGCGCAGCAAAAGAGAATGCGCCGTCCGGGAATCGAACCGGGGCATCTCGTTGGCAACGAGATATTTTACCACTAAACCAACGGCGCTTGCACGAACACTTCAAAACACACCACAAAACACAACCATGCACAGCCAGCACCACACACCACGCGCGAATAAGCGCCGCCAGCGCTCCAGCCCTGGCCATCGATCGCCCGCCTCCGACCCATACTGCCGACTACATATAAAAAGCCAGCCCACAGCCACCGAGAATCGACCCTCGATGCGGCTGACTCGAGCTCTGCTCCTGCCTCTTTCAACACGTCCGGAGCAGTTTCCAAGCCAGCCCGGCCGAGCACAGACGACGGACAAGACGTGCAGAGGCCCAAAACGAAGCTTGTGTGGAGATTGGGCCGAGCGCAGCAAAAGAGAATGCGCCGTCCGGGAATCGAACCGGGGCATCTCGTTGGCAACGAGATATTTTACCACTAAACCAACGGCGCTTGCACGAACACTTCAAAACACACCACAAAACACAACCATGCACAGCCAGCACCACACACCACGCGCGAATAAGCGCCGCCAGCGCTCCAGCCCTGGCCATCGATCGCCCGCCTCCGACCCATACTGCCGACTACATATAAAAAGCCAGCCCACAGCCACCGAGAATCGACCCTCGATGCGGCTGACTCGAGCTCTGCTCCTGCCTCTTTCAACACGTCCGGAGCAGTTTCCAAGCCAGCCCGGCCGAGCACAGACGACGGACAAGACGTGCAGAGGCCCAAAACGAAGCTTGTGTGGAGATTGGGCCGAGCGCAGCAAAAGAGAATGCGCCGTCCGGGAATCGAACCGGGGCATCTCGTTGGCAACGAGATATTTTACCACTAAACCAACGGCGCTTGCACGAACACTTCAAAACACACCACAAAACACAACCATGCACAGCCAGCACCACACACCACGCGCGAATAAGCGCCGCCAGCGCTCCAGCCCTGGCCATCGATCGCCCGCCTCCGACCCATACTGCCGACTACATATAAAAAGCCAGCCCACAGCCACCGAGAATCGACCCTCGATGCGGCTGACTCGAGCTCTGCTCCTGCCTCTTTCAACACGTCCGGAGCAGTTCCCAAGCCAGCCCGGCCGAGCACAGACGACGGACAAGACGTGCAGAGGCCCAAAACGAAGCTTGTGTGGAGATTGGGCCGAGCGCAGCAAAGAAGAATGCGCCGTCCGGGAATCGAACCGGGGCATCTCGTTGGCAACGAGATATTTTACCACTAAACCAACGGCGCTTGCACGAACACTTCAAAACACACCACAAAACACAACCATGCACAGCCAGCACCACACACCACGCGCGAATAAGCGCCGCCAGCGCTCCAGCCCTGGCCATCGATCGCCCGCCTCCGACCCATACTGCCGACTACATACAAAACGCCAGCCCACAGCCACCGAGAATCGACCCTCGATGCGGCTGACTCGAGCTCTGCTCCTGCCTCTTTCAACACGTCCGGAGCAGTTCCCAAGCCAGCCCGGCCGAGCACAGACGACGGACAAGACGTGCAGAGGCCCAAAACGAAGCTTGTGTGGAGATTGGGCCGAGCGCAGCAAAAGAGAATGCGCCGTCCGGGAATCGAACCCGGGGCATCTCGTTGGCAACGAGATATTTTACCACTAAACCAACGGCGCTTGCACGAACACTTCAAAACACACCACAAAACACAACCATGCACAGCCAGCACCACACACCACGCGCGAATATGCGCCGCCAGCGCTCCAGCCCTGGCCATCGATCGCCCGCCTCCGACCCATACTGCCGACTACATATAAAAAGCCAGCCCACAGCCACCGAGAATCGACCCTCGATGCGGCTGACTCGAGCTCTGCTCCTGCCTCTTTCAACACGTCCGGAGCAGTTCCCAAGCCAGCCCGGCCGAGCACAGACGACGGACAAGACGTGCAGAGGCCCAAAACGAAGCTTGTGTGGAGATTGGGCCGAGCGCAGCAAAGGAGAATGCGCCGTCCGGGAATCGAACCGGGGCATCTCGTTGGCAACGAGATATTTTACCACTAAACCAACGGCGCTTGCACGAACACTTCAAAACACACCACAAAACACAACCATGCACAGCCAGCACCACACACCACGCGCGAATAAGCGCCGCCAGCGCTCCAGCCCTGGCCATCGATCGCCCGCCTCCGACCCATACTGCCGACTACATATAAAAAGCCAGCCCACAGCCACCGAGAATCGACCCTCGATGCGGCTGACTCGAGCTCTGCTCCTGCCTCTTTCAACACGTCCGGAGCAGTTTCCAAGCCAGCCCGGCCGAGCACAGACGACGGACAAGACGTGCAGAGGCCCAAAACGAAGCTTGTGTGGAGATTGGGCCGAGCGCAGCAAAAGAGAATGCGCCGTCCGGGAATCGAACCGGGGCATCTCGTTGGCAACGAGATATTTTACCACTAAACCAACGGCGCTTGCACGAACACTTCAAAACACACCACAAAACACAACCATGCACAGCCAGCACCACACACCACGCGCGAATAAGCGCCGCCAGCGCTCCAGCCCTGGCCATCGATCGCCCGCCTCCGACCCATACTGCCGACTACATATAAAAAGCCAGCCCACAGCCACCGAGAATCGACCCTCGATGCGGCTGACTCGAGCTCTGCTCCTGCCTCTTTCAACACGTCCGGAGCAGTTTCCAAGCCAGCCCGGCCGAGCACAGACGACGGACAAGACGTGCAGAGGCCCAAAACGAAGCTTGTGTGGAGATTGGGCCGAGCGCAGCAAAAGAGAATGCGCCGTCCGGGAATCGAACCCGGGGCATCTCGTTGGCAACGAGATATTTTACCACTAAACCAACGGCGCTTGCACGAACACTTCAAAACACACCACAAAACACAACCATGCACAGCCAGCACCACACACCACGCGCGAATAAGCGCCGCCAGCGCTCCAGCCCTGGCCATCGATCGCCCGCCTCCGACCCATACTGCCGACTACATATAAAAAGCCAGCCCACAGCCACCGAGAATCGACCCTCGATGCGGCTGACTCGAGCTCTGCTCCTGCCTCTTTCAACACGTCCGGAGCAGTTTCCAAGCCAGCCCGGCCGAGCACAGACGACGGACAAGACGTGCAGAGGCCCAAAACGAAGCTTGTGTGGAGATTGGGCCGAGCGCAGCAAAAGAGAATGCGCCGTCCGGGAATCGAACCCGGGGCATCTCGTTGGCAACGAGATATTTTACCACTAAACCAACGGCGCTTGCACGAACACTTCAAAACACACCACAAAACACAACCATGCACAGCCAGCACCACACACCACGCGCGAATAAGCGCCGCCAGCGCTCCAGCCCTGGCCATCGATCGCCCGCCTCCGACCCATACTGCCGACTACATATAAAAAGCCAGCCCACAGCCACCGAGAATCGACCCTCGATGCGGCTGACTCGAGCTCTGCTCCTGCCTCTTTCAACACGTCCGGAGCAGTTTCCAAGCCAGCCCGGCCGAGCACAGACGACGGACAAGACGTGCAGAGGCCCAAAACGAAGCTTGTGTGGAGATTGGGCCGAGCGCAGCAAAAGAGAATGCGCCGTCCGGGAATCGAACCGGGGCATCTCGTTGGCAACGAGATATTTTACCACTAAACCAACGGCGCTTGCACGAACACTTCAAAACACACCACAAAACACAACCATGCACAGCCAGCACCACACACCACGCGCGAATAAGCGCCGCCAGCGCTCCAGCCCTGGCCATCGATCGCCCGCCTCCGACCCATACTGCCGACTACATATAAAAAGCCAGCCCACAGCCACCGAGAATCGACCCTCGATGCGGCTGACTCGAGCTCTGCTCCTGCCTCTTTCAACACGTCCGGAGCAGTTTCCAAGCCAGCCCGGCCGAGCACAGACGACGGACAAGACGTGCAGAGGCCCAAAACGAAGCTTGTGTGGAGATTGGGCCGAGCGCAGCAAAAGAGAATGCGCCGTCCGGGAATCGAACCGGGGCATCTCGTTGGCAACGAGATATTTTACCACTAAACCAACGGCGCTTGCACGAACACTTCAAAACACACCACAAAACACAACCATGCACAGCCAGCACCACACACCACGCGCGAATAAGCGCCGCCAGCGCTCCAGCCCTGGCCATCGATCGCCCGCCTCCGACCCATACTGCCGACTACATACAAAAAGCCAGCCCACAGCCACCGAGAATCGACCCTCGATGCGGCTGACTCGAGCTCTGCTCCTGCCGCTCTCAACACGTCCGGAGCAGTTCCCAAGCCAGCCCGGCCGAGCACAGACGACGGACAAGACGTGCAGAGGCCCAAAACGAAGCTTGTGTGGAGATTGGGCCGAGCGCAGCAAAAGAGAATGCGCCGTCCGGGAATCGAACCCGGGGCATCTCGTTGGCAACGAGATATTTTACCACTAAACCAACGGCGCTTGCACGAACACTTCAAAACACACCACAAAACACAACCATGCACAGCCAGCACCACACACCACGCGCGAATAAGCGCCGCCAGCGCTCCAGCCCTGGCCATCGATCGCCCGCCTCCGACCCATACTGCCGACTACATATAAAAAGCCAGCCCACAGCCACCGAGAATCGACCCTCGATGCGGCTGACTCGAGCTCTGCTCCTGCCTCTTTCAACACGTCCGGAGCAGTTTCCAAGCCAGCCCGGCCGAGCACAGACGACGGACAAGACGTGCAGAGGCCCAAAACGAAGCTTGTGTGGAGATTGGGCCGAGCGCAGCAAAAGAGAATGCGCCGTCCGGGAATCGAACCGGGGCATCTCGTTGGCAACGAGATATTTTACCACTAAACCAACGGCGCTTGCACGAACACTTCAAAACACACCACAAAACACAACCATGCACAGCCAGCACCACACACCACGCGCGAATAAGCGCCGCCAGCGCTCCAGCCCTGGCCATCGATCGCCCGCCTCCGACCCATACTGCCGACTACATACAAAAAGCCAGCCCACAGCCACCGAGAATCGACCCTCGATGCGGCTGACTCGAGCTCTGCTCCTGCCTCTTTCAACACGTCCGGAGCAGTTTCCAAGCCAGCCCGGCCGAGCACAGACGACGGACAAGACGTGCAGAGGCCCAAAACGAAGCTTGTGTGGAGATTGGGCCGAGCGCAGCAAAAGAGAATGCGCCGTCCGGGAATCGAACCCGGGGCATCTCGTTGGCAACGAGATATTTTACCACTAAACCAACGGCGCTTGCACGAACACTTCAAAACACACCACAAAACACAACCATGCACAGCCAGCACCACACACCACGCGCGAATAAGCGCCGCCAGCGCTCCAGCCCTGGCCATCGATCGCCCGCCTCCGACCCATACTGCCGACTACATATAAAAAGCCAGCCCACAGCCACCGAGAATCGACCCTCGATGCGGCTGACTCGAGCTCTGCTCCTGCCTCTTTCAACACGTCCGGAGCAGTTTCCAAGCCAGCCCGGCCGAGCACAGACGACGGACAAGACGTGCAGAGGCCCAAAACGAAGCTTGTGTGGAGATTGGGCCGAGCGCAGCAAAAGAGAATGCGCCGTCCGGGAATCGAACCGGGGCATCTCGTTGGCAACGAGATATTTTACCACTAAACCAACGGCGCTTGCACGAACACTTCAAAACACACCACAAAACACAACCATGCACAGCCAGCACCACACACCACGCGCGAATAAGCGCCGCCAGCGCTCCAGCCCTGGCCATCGATCGCCCGCCTCCGACCCATACTGCCGACTACATATAAAAAGCCAGCCCACAGCCACCGAGAATCGACCCTCGATGCGGCTGACTCGAGCTCTGCTCCTGCCTCTTTCAACACGTCCGGAGCAGTTTCCAAGCCAGCCCGGCCGAGCACAGACGACGGACAAGACGTGCAGAGGCCCAAAACGAAGCTTGTGTGGAGATTGGGCCGAGCGCAGCAAAAGAGAATGCGCCGTCCGGGAATCGAACCGGGGCATCTCGTTGGCAACGAGATATTTTACCACTAAACCAACGGCGCTTGCACGAACACTTCAAAACACACCACAAAACACAACCATGCACAGCCAGCACCACACACCACGCGCGAATAAGCGCCGCCAGCGCTCCAGCCCTGGCCATCGATCGCCCGCCTCCGACCCATACTGCCGACTACATACAAAAAGCCAGCCCACAGCCACCGAGAATCGACCCTCGATGCGGCTGACTCGAGCTCTGCTCCTGCCTCTTTCAACACGTCCGGAGCAGTTTCCAAGCCAGCCCGGCCGAGCACAGACGACGGACAAGACGTGCAGAGGCCCAAAACGAAGCTTGTGTGGAGATTGGGCCGAGCGCAGCAAAAGAGAATGCGCCGTCCGGGAATCGAACCCGGGGCATCTCGTTGGCAACGAGATATTTTACCACTAAACCAACGGCGCTTGCACGAACACTTCAAAACACACCACAAAACACAACCATGCACAGCCAGCACCACACACCACGCGCGAATAAGCGCCGCCAGCGCTCCAGCCCTGGCCATCGATCGCCCGCCTCCGACCCATACTGCCGACTACATACAAAAAGCCAGCCCACAGCCACCGAGAATCGACCCTCGATGCGGCTGACTCGAGCTCTGCTCCTGCCGCTCTCAACACGTCCGGAGCAGTTCCCAAGCCAGCCCGGCCGAGCACAGACGACGGACAAGACGTGCAGAGGCCCAAAACGAAGCTTGTGTGGAGATTGGGCCGAGCGCAGCAAAAGAGAATGCGCCGTCCGGGAATCGAACCCGGGGCATCTCGTTGGCAACGAGATATTTTACCACTAAACCAACGGCGCTTGCACGAACACTTCAAAACACACCACAAAACACAACCATGCACAGCCAGCACCACACACCACGCGCGAATAAGCGCCGCCAGCGCTCCAGCCCTGGCCATCGATCGCCCGCCTCCGACCCATACTGCCGACTACATACAAAAAGCCAGCCCACAGCCACCGAGAATCGACCCTCGATGCGGCTGACTCGAGCTCTGCTCCTGCCTCTTTCAACACGTCCGGAGCAGTTTCCAAGCCAGCCCGGCCGAGCACAGACGACGGACAAGACGTGCAGAGGCCCAAAACGAAGCTTGTGTGGAGATTGGGCCGAGCGCAGCAAAAGAGAATGCGCCGTCCGGGAATCGAACCGGGGCATCTCGTTGGCAACGAGATATTTTACCACTAAACCAACGGCGCTTGCACGAACACTTCAAAACACACCACAAAACACAACCATGCACAGCCAGCACCACACACCACGCGCGAATAAGCGCCGCCAGCGCTCCAGCCCTGGCCATCGATCGCCCGCCTCCGACCCATACTGCCGACTACATACAAAAAGCCAGCCCACAGCCACCGAGAATCGACCCTCGATGCGGCTGACTCGAGCTCTGCTCCTGCCTCTTTCAACACGTCCGGAGCAGTTTCCAAGCCAGCCCGGCCGAGCACAGACGACGGACAAGACGTGCAGAGGCCCAAAACGAAGCTTGTGTGGAGATTGGGCCGAGCGCAGCAAAAGAGAATGCGCCGTCCGGGAATCGAACCCGGGGCATCTCGTTGGCAACGAGATATTTTACCACTAAACCAACGGCGCTTGCACGAACACTTCAAAACACACCACAAAACACAACCATGCACAGCCAGCACCACACACCACGCGCGAATAAGCGCCGCCAGCGCTCCAGCCCTGGCCATCGATCGCCCGCCTCCGACCCATACTGCCGACTACATACAAAAAGCCAGCCCACAGCCACCGAGAATCGACCCTCGATGCGGCTGACTCGAGCTCTGCTCCTGCCGCTCTCAACACGTCCGGAGCAGTTCCCAAGCCAGCCCGGCCGAGCACAGACGACGGACAAGACGTGCAGAGGCCCAAAACGAAGCTTGTGTGGAGATTGGGCCGAGCGCAGCAAAAGAGAATGCGCCGTCCGGGAATCGAACCCGGGGCATCTCGTTGGCAACGAGATATTTTACCACTAAACCAACGGCGCTTGCACGAACACTTCAAAACACACCACAAAACACAACCATGCACAGCCAGCACCACACACCACGCGCGAATAAGCGCCGCCAGCGCTCCAGCCCTGGCCATCGATCGCCCGCCTCCGACCCATACTGCCGACTACATACCGAAAAGCCAGCCCACAGCCACCGAGAATCGACCCTCGATGCGGCTGACTCGAGCTCTGCTCCTGCCTCTTTCAACACGTCCGGAGCAGTTTCCAAGCCAGCCCGGCCGAACACAGACGACGGGCAAGACGTGCAGAGGCCCAAAACGAAGCTTGTGTGGAGATTGGGCCGAGCGCAGCAAAAGAGAATGCGCCGTCCGGGAATCGAACCCGGGGCATCTCGTTGGCAACGAGATATTTTACCACTAAACCAACGGCGCTTGCACGAACACTTCAAAACACACCACAAAACACAACCATGCACAGCCAGCACCACACACCACGCGCGAATAAGCGCCGCCAGCGCTCCAGCCCTGGCCATCGATCGCCCGCCTCCGACCCATACTGCCGACTACATACAAAAAGCCAGCCCACAGCCACCGAGAATCGACCCTCGATGCGGCTGACTCGAGCTCTGCTCCTGCCGCTCTCAACACGTCCGGAGCAGTTCCCAAGCCAGCCCGGCCGAGCACAGACGACGGACAAGACGTGCAGAGGCCCAAAACGAAGCTTGTGTGGAGATTGGGCCGAGCGCAGCAAAAGAGAATGCGCCGTCCGGGAATCGAACCCGGGGCATCTCGTTGGCAACGAGATATTTTACCACTAAACCAACGGCGCTTGCACGAACACTTCAAAACACACCACAAAACACAACCATGCACAGCCAGCACCACACACCACGCGCGAATAAGCGCCGCCAGCGCTCCAGCCCTGGCCATCGATCGCCCGCCTCCGACCCATACTGCCGACTACATACAAAAAGCCAGCCCACAGCCACCGAGAATCGACCCTCGATGCGGCTGACTCGAGCTCTGCTCCTGCCTCTTTCAACACGTCCGGAGCAGTTTCCAAGCCAGCCCGGCCGAGCACAGACGACGGACAAGACGTGCAGAGGCCCAAAACGAAGCTTGTGTGGAGATTGGGCCGAGCGCAGCAAAAGAGAATGCGCCGTCCGGGAATCGAACCGGGGCATCTCGTTGGCAACGAGATATTTTACCACTAAACCAACGGCGCTTGCACGAACACTTCAAAACACACCACAAAACACAACCATGCACAGCCAGCACCACACACCACGCGCGAATAAGCGCCGCCAGCGCTCCAGCCCTGGCCATCGATCGCCCGCCTCCGACCCATACTGCCGACTACATATAAAAAGCCAGCCCACAGCCACCGAGAATCGACCCTCGATGCGGCTGACTCGAGCTCTGCTCCTGCCTCTTTCAACACGTCCGGAGCAGTTCCCAAGCCAGCCCGGCCGAGCACAGACGACGGACAAGACGTGCAGAGGCCCAAAACGAAGCTTGTGTGGAGATTGGGCCGAGCGCAGCAAAAGAGAATGCGCCGTCCGGGAATCGAACCGGGGCATCTCGTTGGCAACGAGATATTTTACCACTAAACCAACGGCGCTTGCACGAACACTTCAAAACACACCACAAAACACAACCATGCACAGCCAGCACCACACACCACGCGCGAATAAGCGCCGCCAGCGCTCCAGCCCTGGCCATCGATCGCCCGCCTCCGACCCATACTGCCGACTACATACAAAAAGCCAGCCCACAGCCACCGAGAATCGACCCTCGATGCGGCTGACTCGAGCTCTGCTCCTGCCTCTTTCAACACGTCCGGAGCAGTTCCCAAGCCAGCCCGGCCGAGCACAGACGACGGACAAGACGTGCAGAGGCCCAAAACGAAGCTTGTGTGGAGATTGGGCCGAGCGCAGCAAAAGAGAATGCGCCGTCCGGGAATCGAACCCGGGGCATCTCGTTGGCAACGAGATATTTTACCACTAAACCAACGGCGCTTGCACGAACACTTCAAAACACACCACAAAACACAACCATGCACAGCCAGCACCACACACCACGCGCGAATAAGCGCCGCCAGCGCTCCAGCCCTGGCCATCGATCGCCCGCCTCCGACCCATACTGCCGACTACATACAAAAAGCCAGCCCACAGCCACCGAGAATCGACCCTCGATGCGGCTGACTCGAGCTCTGCTCCTGCCGCTCTCAACACGTCCGGAGCAGTTCCCAAGCCAGCCCGGCCGAGCACAGACGACGGACAAGACGTGCAGAGGCCCAAAACGAAGCTTGTGTGGAGATTGGGCCGAGCGCAGCAAAAGAGAATGCGCCGTCCGGGAATCGAACCGGGGCATCTCGTTGGCAACGAGATATTTTACCACTAAACCAACGGCGCTTGCACGAACACTTCAAAACACACCACAAAACACAACCATGCACAGCCAGCACCACACACCACGCGCGAATAAGCGCCGCCAGCGCTCCAGCCCTGGCCATCGATCGCCCGCCTCCGACCCATACTGCCGACTACATATAAAAAGCCAGCCCACAGCCACCGAGAATCGACCCTCGATGCGGCTGACTCGAGCTCTGCTCCTGCCTCTTTCAACACGTCCGGAGCAGTTCCCAAGCCAGCCCGGCCGAGCACAGACGACGGACAAGACGTGCAGAGGCCCAAAACGAAGCTTGTGTGGAGATTGGGCCGAGCGCAGCAAAAGAGAATGCGCCGTCCGGGAATCGAACCGGGGCATCTCGTTGGCAACGAGATATTTTACCACTAAACCAACGGCGCTTGCACGAACACTTCAAAACACACCACAAAACACAACCATGCACAGCCAGCACCACACACCACGCGCGAATAAGCGCCGCCAGCGCTCCAGCCCTGGCCATCGATCGCCCGCCTCCGACCCATACTGCCGACTACATACAAAAAGCCAGCCCACAGCCACCGAGAATCGACCCTCGATGCGGCTGACTCGAGCTCTGCTCCTGCCTCTTTCAACACGTCCGGAGCAGTTTCCAAGCCAGCCCGGCCGAGCACAGACGACGGACAAGACGTGCAGAGGCCCAAAACGAAGCTTGTGTGGAGATTGGGCCGAGCGCAGCAAAAGAGAATGCGCCGTCCGGGAATCGAACCCGGGGCATCTCGTTGGCAACGAGATATTTTACCACTAAACCAACGGCGCTTGCACGAACACTTCAAAACACACCACAAAACACAACCATGCACAGCCAGCACCACACACCACGCGCGAATAAGCGCCGCCAGCGCTCCAGCCCTGGCCATCGATCGCCCGCCTCCGACCCATACTGCCGACTACATACAAAAAGCCAGCCCACAGCCACCGAGAATCGACCCTCGATGCGGCTGACTCGAGCTCTGCTCCTGCCTCTTTCAACACGTCCGGAGCAGTTTCCAAGCCAGCCCGGCCGAGCACAGACGACGGACAAGACGTGCAGAGGCCCAAAACGAAGCTTGTGTGGAGATTGGGCCGAGCGCAGCAAAAGAGAATGCGCCGTCCGGGAATCGAACCCGGGGCATCTCGTTGGCAACGAGATATTTTACCACTAAACCAACGGCGCTTGCACGAACACTTCAAAACACACCACAAAACACAACCATGCACAGCCAGCACCACACACCACGCGCGAATAAGCGCCGCCAGCGCTCCAGCCCTGGCCATCGATCGCCCGCCTCCGACCCATACTGCCGACTACATACAAAAAGCCAGCCCACAGCCACCGAGAATCGACCCTCGATGCGGCTGACTCGAGCTCTGCTCCTGCCTCTTTCAACACGTCCGGAGCAGTTTCCAAGCCAGCCCGGCCGAGCACAGACGACGGACAAGACGTGCAGAGGCCCAAAACGAAGCTTGTGTGGAGATTGGGCCGAGCGCAGCAAAAGAGAATGCGCCGTCCGGGAATCGAACCCGGGGCATCTCGTTGGCAACGAGATATTTTACCACTAAACCAACGGCGCTTGCACGAACACTTCAAAACACACCACAAAACACAACCATGCACAGCCAGCACCACACACCACGCGCGAATAAGCGCCGCCAGCGCTCCAGCCCTGGCCATCGATCGCCCGCCTCCGACCCATACTGCCGACTACATACAAAAAGCCAGCCCACAGCCACCGAGAATCGACCCTCGATGCGGCTGACTCGAGCTCTGCTCCTGCCGCTCTCAACACGTCCGGAGCAGTTCCCAAGCCAGCCCGGCCGAGCACAGACGACGGACAAGACGTGCAGAGGCCCAAAACGAAGCTTGTGTGGAGATTGGGCCGAGCGCAGCAAAAGAGAATGCGCCGTCCGGGAATCGAACCCGGGGCATCTCGTTGGCAACGAGATATTTTACCACTAAACCAACGGCGCTTGCACGAACACTTCAAAACACACCACAAAACACAACCATGCACAGCCAGCACCACACACCACGCGCGAATAAGCGCCGCCAGCGCTCCAGCCCTGGCCATCGATCGCCCGCCTCCGACCCATACTGCCGACTACATACAAAAAGCCAGCCCACAGCCACCGAGAATCGACCCTCGATGCGGCTGACTCGAGCTCTGCTCCTGCCTCTTTCAACACGTCCGGAGCAGTTTCCAAGCCAGCCCGGCCGAGCACAGACGACGGACAAGACGTGCAGAGGCCCAAAACGAAGCTTGTGTGGAGATTGGCCCGAGCGCAGCAAAAGAGAATGCGCCGTCCGGGAATCGAACCGGGGCATCTCGTTGGCAACGAGATATTTTACCACTAAACCAACGGCGCTTGCACGAACACTTCAAAACACACCACAAAACACAACCATGCACAGCCAGCACCACACACCACGCGCGAATATGCGCCGCCAGCGCTCCAGCCCTGGCCATCGATCGCCCGCCTCCGACCCATACTGCCGACTACATATAAAAAGCCAGCCCACAGCCACCGAGAATCGACCCTCGATGCGGCTGACTCGAGCTCTGCTCCTGCCTCTTTCAACACGTCCGGAGCAGTTCCCAAGCCAGCCCGGCCGAGCACAGACGACGGACAAGACGTGCAGAGGCCCAAAACGAAGCTTGTGTGGAGATTGGGCCGAGCGCAGCAAAGGAGAATGCGCCGTCCGGGAATCGAACCGGGGCATCTCGTTGGCAACGAGATATTTTACCACTAAACCAACGGCGCTTGCACGAACACTTCAAAACACACCACAAAACACAACCATGCACAGCCAGCACCACACACCACGCGCGAATAAGCGCCGCCAGCGCTCCAGCCCTGGCCATCGATCGCCCGCCTCCGACCCATACTGCCGACTACATACAAAAAGCCAGCCCACAGCCACCGAGAATCGACCCTCGATGCGGCTGACTCGAGCTCTGCTCCTGCCGCTCTCAACACGTCCGGAGCAGTTCCCAAGCCAGCCCGGCCGAGCACAGACGACGGACAAGACGTGCAGAGGCCCAAAACGAAGCTTGTGTGGAGATTGGGCCGAGCGCAGCAAAAGAGAATGCGCCGTCCGGGAATCGAACCGGGGCATCTCGTTGGCAACGAGATATTTTACCACTCAACCAACGGCGCTTGCACGAACACTTCAAAACACACCACAAAACACAACCATGCACAGCCAGCACCACACACCACGCGCGAATAAGCGCCGCCAGCGCTCCAGCCCTGGCCATCGATCGCCCGCCTCCGACCCATACTGCCGACTACATACAAAAAGCCAGCCCACAGCCACCGAGAATCGACCCTCGATGCGGCTGACTCGAGCTCTGCTCCTGCCGCTCTCAACACGTCCGGAGCAGTTCCCAAGCCAGCCCGGCCGAGCACAGACGACGGACAAGACGTGCAGAGGCCCAAAACGAAGCTTGTGTGGAGATTGGGCCGAGCGCAGCAAAAGAGAATGCGCCGTCCGGGAATCGAACCCGGGGCATCTCGTTGGCAACGAGATATTTTACCACTAAACCAACGGCGCTTGCACGAACACTTCAAAACACACCACAAAACACAACCATGCACAGCCAGCACCACACACCACGCGCGAATAAGCGCCGCCAGCGCTCCAGCCCTGGCCATCGATCGCCCGCCTCCGACCCATACTGCCGACTACATACAAAAAGCCAGCCCACAGCCACCGAGAATCGACCCTCGATGCGGCTGACTCGAGCTCTGCTCCTGCCTCTTTCAACACGTCCGGAGCAGTTCCCAAGCCAGCCCGGCCGAGCACAGACGACGGACAAGACGTGCAGAGGCCCAAAACGAAGCTTGTGTGGAGATTGGGCCGAGCGCAGCAAAAGAGAATGCGCCGTCCGGGAATCGAACCCGGGGCATCTCGTTGGCAACGAGATATTTTACCACTCAACCAACGGCGCTTGCACGAACACTTCAAAACACACCACAAAACACAACCATGCACAGCCAGCACCACACACCACGCGCGAATAAGCGCCGCCAGCGCTCCAGCCCTGGCCATCGATCGCCCGCCTCCGACCCATACTGCCGACTACATACAAAAAGCCAGCCCACAGCCACCGAGAATCGACCCTCGATGCGGCTGACTCGAGCTCTGCTCCTGCCGCTCTCAACACGTCCGGAGCAGTTCCCAAGCCAGCCCGGCCGAGCACAGACGACGGACAAGACGTGCAGAGGCCCAAAACGAAGCTTGTGTGGAGATTGGGCCGAGCGCAGCAAAAGAGAATGCGCCGTCCGGGAATCGAACCCGGGGCATCTCGTTGGCAACGAGATATTTTACCACTAAACCAACGGCGCTTGCACGAACACTTCAAAACACACCACAAAACACAACCATGCACAGCCAGCACCACACACCACGCGCGAATATGCGCCGCCAGCGCTCCAGCCCTGGCCATCGATCGCCCGCCTCCGACCCATACTGCCGACTACATATAAAAAGCCAGCCCACAGCCAGCACCACACACCACGCGCGAATATGCGCCGCCAGCGCTCCAGCCCTGGCCATCGATCGCCCGCCTCCGACCCATACTGCCGACTACATATAAAAAGCCAGCCCACAGCCACCGAGAATCGACCCTCGATGCGGCTGACTCGAGCTCTGCTCCTGCGTCTTTCAACACGTCCGGAGCAGTTTCCAAGCCAGCCCGGCCGAGCACAGACGACGGACAAGACGTGCAGAGGCCCAAAACGAAGCTTGTGTGGAGATTGGGCCGAGCGCAGCAAAAGAGAATGCGCCGTCCGGGAATCGAACCGGGGCATCTCGTTGGCAACGAGATATTTTACCACTAAACCAACGGCGCTTGCACGAACACTTCAAAACACACCACAAAACACAACCATGCACAGCCAGCACCACACACCACGCGCGAATAAGCGCCGCCAGCGCTCCAGCCCTGGCCATCGATCGCCCGCCTCCGACCCATACTGCCGACTACATATAAAAAGCCAGCCCACAGCCACCGAGAATCGACCCTCGATGCGGCTGACTCGAGCTCTGCTCCTGCCTCTTTCAACACGTCCGGAGCAGTTTCCAAGCCAGCCCGGCCGAGCACAGACGACGGACAAGACGTGCAGAGGCCCAAAACGAAGCTTGTGTGGAGATTGGCCCGAGCGCAGCAAAAGAGAATGCGCCGTCCGGGAATCGAACCGGGGCATCTCGTTGGCAACGAGATATTTTACCACTAAACCAACGGCGCTTGCACGAACACTTCAAAACACACCACAAAACACAACCATGCACAGCCAGCACCACACACCACGCGCGAATAAGCGCCGCCAGCGCTCCAGCCCTGGCCATCGATCGCCCGCCTCCGACCCATACTGCCGACTACATATAAAAAGCCAGCCCACAGCCACCGAGAATCGACCCTCGATGCGGCTGACTCGAGCTCTGCTCCTGCCTCTTTCAACACGTCCGGAGCAGTTTCCAAGCCAGCCCGGCCGAGCACAGACGACGGACAAGACGTGCAGAGGCCCAAAACGAAGCTTGTGTGGAGATTGGGCCGAGCGCAGCAAAAGAGAATGCGCCGTCCGGGAATCGAACCGGGGCATCTCGTTGGCAACGAGATATTTTACCACTAAACCAACGGCGCTTGCACGAACACTTCAAAACACACCACAAAACACAACCATGCACAGCCAGCACCACACACCACGCGCGAATAAGCGCCGCCAGCGCTCCAGCCCTGGCCATCGATCGCCCGCCTCCGACCCATACTGCCGACTACATATAAAAAGCCAGCCCACAGCCACCGAGAATCGACCCTCGATGCGGCTGACTCGAGCTCTGCTCCTGCCTCTTTCAACACGTCCGGAGCAGTTTCCAAGCCAGCCCGGCCGAGCACAGACGACGGACAAGACGTGCAGAGGCCCAAAACGAAGCTTGTGTGGAGATTGGGCCGAGCGCAGCAAAAGAGAATGCGCCGTCCGGGAATCGAACCGGGGCATCTCGTTGGCAACGAGATATTTTACCACTAAACCAACGGCGCTTGCACGAACACTTCAAAACACACCACAAAACACAACCATGCACAGCCAGCACCACACACCACGCGCGAATAAGCGCCGCCAGCGCTCCAGCCCTGGCCATCGATCGCCCGCCTCCGACCCATACTGCCGACTACATATAAAAAGCCAGCCCACAGCCACCGAGAATCGACCCTCGATGCGGCTGACTCGAGCTCTGCTCCTGCCTCTTTCAACACGTCCGGAGCAGTTTCCAAGCCAGCCCGGCCGAGCACAGACGACGGACAAGACGTGCAGAGGCCCAAAACGAAGCTTGTGTGGAGATTGGGCCGAGCGCAGCAAAAGAGAATGCGCCGTCCGGGAATCGAACCCGGGGCATCTCGTTGGCAACGAGATATTTTTTACCACTAAACCAACGGCGCTTGCACGAACACTTCAAAACACACCACAAAACACAACCATGCACAGCCAGCACCACACACCACGCGCGAATAAGCGCCGCCAGCGCTCCAGCCCTGGCCATCGATCGCCCGCCTCCGACCCATACTGCCGACTACATACAAAAAGCCAGCCCACAGCCACCGAGAATCGACCCTCGATGCGGCTGACTCGAGCTCTGCTCCTGCCTCTTTCAACACGTCCGGAGCAGTTTCCAAGCCAGCCCGGCCGAGCACAGACGACGGACAAGACGTGCAGAGGCCCAAAACGAAGCTTGTGTGGAGATTGGGCCGAGCGCAGCAAAAGAGAATGCGCCGTCCGGGAATCGAACCCGGGGCATCTCGTTGGCAACGAGATATTTTACCACTAAACCAACGGCGCTTGCACGAACACTTCAAAACACACCACAAAACACAACCATGCACAGCCAGCACCACACACCACGCGCGAATAAGCGCCGCCAGCGCTCCAGCCCTGGCCATCGATCGCCCGCCTCCGACCCATACTGCCGACTACATATAAAAAGCCAGCCCACAGCCACCGAGAATCGACCCTCGATGCGGCTGACTCGAGCTCTGCTCCTGCCTCTTTCAACACGTCCGGAGCAGTTTCCAAGCCAGCCCGGCCGAGCACAGACGACGGACAAGACGTGCAGAGGCCCAAAACGAAGCTTGTGTGGAGATTGGGCCGAGCGCAGCAAAAGAGAATGCGCCGTCCGGGAATCGAACCGGGGCATCTCGTTGGCAACGAGATATTTTACCACTAAACCAACGGCGCTTGCACGAACACTTCAAAACACACCACAAAACACAACCATGCACAGCCAGCACCACACACCACGCGCGAATAAGCGCCGCCAGCGCTCCAGCCCTGGCCATCGATCGCCCGCCTCCGACCCATACTGCCGACTACATACAAAAAGCCAGCCCACAGCCACCGAGAATCGACCCTCGATGCGGCTGACTCGAGCTCTGCTCCTGCCTCTTTCAACACGTCCGGAGCAGTTTCCAAGCCAGCCCGGCCGAGCACAGACGACGGACAAGACGTGCAGAGGCCCAAAACGAAGCTTGTGTGGAGATTGGGCCGAGCGCAGCAAAAGAGAATGCGCCGTCCGGGAATCGAACCCGGGGCATCTCGTTGGCAACGAGATATTTTACCACTAAACCAACGGCGCTTGCACGAACACTTCAAAACACACCACAAAACACAACCATGCACAGCCAGCACCACACACCACGCGCGAATATGCGCCGCCAGCGCTCCAGCCCTGGCCATCGATCGCCCGCCTCCGACCCATACTGCCGACTACATATAAAAAGCCAGCCCACAGCCACCGAGAATCGACCCTCGATGCGGCTGACTCGAGCTCTGCTCCTGCGTCTTTCAACACGTCCGGAGCAGTTTCCAAGCCAGCCCGGCCGAGCACAGACGACGGACAAGACGTGCAGAGGCCCAAAACGAAGCTTGTGTGGAGATTGGGCCGAGCGCAGCAAAAGAGAATGCGCCGTCCGGGAATCGAACCGGGGCATCTCGTTGGCAACGAGATATTTTACCACTAAACCAACGGCGCTTGCACGAACACTTCAAAACACACCACAAAACACAACCATGCACAGCCAGCACCACACACCACGCGCGAATAAGCGCCGCCAGCGCTCCAGCCCTGGCCATCGATCGCCCGCCTCCGACCCATACTGCCGACTACATACAAAAAGCCAGCCCACAGCCACCGAGAATCGACCCTCGATGCGGCTGACTCGAGCTCTGCTCCTGCCTCTTTCAACACGTCCGGAGCAGTTCCCAAGCCAGCCCGGCCGAGCACAGACGACGGACAAGACGTGCAGAGGCCCAAAACGAAGCTTGTGTGGAGATTGGGCCGAGCGCAGCAAAAGAGAATGCGCCGTCCGGGAATCGAACCCGGGGCATCTCGTTGGCAACGAGATATTTTACCACTAAACCAACGGCGCTTGCACGAACACTTCAAAACACACCACAAAACACAACCATGCATAGCCAGCACCACACACCACGCGCGAATAAGCGCCGCCAGCGCTCCAGCCCTGGCCATCGATCGCCCGCCTCCGACCCATACTGCCGACTACATACAAAAAGCCAGCCCACAGCCACCGAGAATCGACCCTCGATGCGGCTGACTCGAGCTCTGCTCCTGCCTCTTTCAACACGTTCGGAGCAGTTTCCAAGCCAGCCCGGCCGAGCACAGACGACGGACAAGACGTGCAGAGGCCCAAAACGAAGCTTGTGTGGAGATTGGGCCGAGCGCAGCAAAAGAGAATGCGCCGTCCGGGAATCGAACCCGGGGCATCTCGTTGGCAACGAGATATTTTACCACTAAACCAACGGCGCTTGCACGAACACTTCAAAACACACCACAAAACACAACCATGCACAGCCAGCACCACACACCACGCGCGAATAAGCGCCGCCAGCGCTCCAGCCCTGGCCATCGATCGCCCGCCTCCGACCCATACTGCCGACTACATACAAAAAGCCAGCCCACAGCCACCGAGAATCGACCCTCGATGCGGCTGACTCGAGCTCTGCTCCTGCCTCTTTCAACACGTCCGGAGCAGTTCCCAAGCCAGCCCGGCCGAGCACAGACGACGGACAAGACGTGCAGAGGCCCAAAACGAAGCTTGTGTGGAGATTGGGCCGAGCGCAGCAAAGGAGAATGCGCCGTCCGGGAATCGAACCCGGGGCATCTCGTTGGCAACGAGATATTTTACCACTAAACCAACGGCGCTTGCACGAACACTTCAAAACACACCACAAAACACAACCATGCACAGCCAGCACCACACACCACGCGCGAATAAGCGCCGCCAGCGCTCCAGCCCTGGCCATCGATCGCCCGCCTCCGACCCATACTGCCGACTACATACAAAAAGCCAGCCCACAGCCACCGAGAATCGACCCTCGATGCGGCTGACTCGAGCTCTGCTCCTGCCGCTCTCAACACGTCCGGAGCAGTTCCCAAGCCAGCCCGGCCGAGCACAGACGACGGACAAGACGTGCAGAGGCCCAAAACGAAGCTTGTGTGGAGATTGGGCCGAGCGCAGCAAAAGAGAATGCGCCGTCCGGGAATCGAACCGGGGCATCTCGTTGGCAACGAGATATTTTACCACTAAACCAACGGCGCTTGCACGAACACTTCAAAACACACCACAAAACACAACCATGCACAGCCAGCACCACACACCACGCGCGAATAAGCGCCGCCAGCGCTCCAGCCCTGGCCATCGATCGCCCGCCTCCGACCCATACTGCCGACTACATATAAAAAGCCAGCCCACAGCCACCGAGAATCGACCCTCGATGCGGCTGACTCGAGCTCTGCTCCTGCCGCTCTCAACACGTCCGGAGCAGTTTCCAAGCCAGCCCGGCCGAACACAGACGACGGGCAAGACGTGCAGAGGCCCAAAACGAAGCTTGTGTGGAGATTGGGCCGAGCGCAGCAAAAGAGAATGCGCCGTCCGGGAATCGAACCCGGGGCATCTCGTTGGCAACGAGATATTTTACCACTAAACCAACGGCGCTTGCACGAACACTTCAAAACACACCACAAAACACAACCATGCACAGCCAGCACCACACACCACGCGCGAATAAGCGCCGCCAGCGCTCCAGCCCTGGCCATCGATCGCCCGCCTCCGACCCATACTGCCGACTACATACAAAAAGCCAGCCCACAGCCACCGAGAATCGACCCTCGATGCGGCTGACTCGAGCTCTGCTCCTGCCGCTCTCAACACGTCCGGAGCAGTTCCCAAGCCAGCCCGGCCGAGCACAGACGACGGACAAGACGTGCAGAGGCCCAAAACGAAGCTTGTGTGGAGATTGGGCCGAGCGCAGCAAAAGAGAATGCGCCGTCCGGGAATCGAACCGGGGCATCTCGTTGGCAACGAGATATTTTACCACTAAACCAACGGCGCTTGCACGAACACTTCAAAACACACCACAAAACACAACCATGCACAGCCAGCACCACACACCACGCGCGAATAAGCGCCGCCAGCGCTCCAGCCCTGGCCATCGATCGCCCGCCTCCGACCCATACTGCCGACTACATATAAAAAGCCAGCCCACAGCCACCGAGAATCGACCCTCGATGCGGCTGACTCGAGCTCTGCTCCTGCCTCTTTCAACACGTCCGGAGCAGTTTCCAAGCCAGCCCGGCCGAGCACAGACGACGGACAAGACGTGCAGAGGCCCAAAACGAAGCTTGTGTGGAGATTGGGCCGAGCGCAGCAAAAGAGAATGCGCCGTCCGGGAATCGAACCGGGGCATCTCGTTGGCAACGAGATATTTTACCACTAAACCAACGGCGCTTGCACGAACACTTCAAAACACACCACAAAACACAACCATGCACAGCCAGCACCACACACCACGCGCGAATAAGCGCCGCCAGCGCTCCAGCCCTGGCCATCGATCGCCCGCCTCCGACCCATACTGCCGACTACATATAAAAAGCCAGCCCACAGCCACCGAGAATCGACCCTCGATGCGGCTGACTCGAGCTCTGCTCCTGCCTCTTTCAACACGTCCGGAGCAGTTTCCAAGCCAGCCCGGCCGAGCACAGACGACGGACAAGACGTGCAGAGGCCCAAAACGAAGCTTGTGTGGAGATTGGGCCGAGCGCAGCAAAAGAGAATGCGCCGTCCGGGAATCGAACCGGGGCATCTCGTTGGCAACGAGATATTTTACCACTAAACCAACGGCGCTTGCACGAACACTTCAAAACACACCACAAAACACAACCATGCACAGCCAGCACCACACACCACGCGCGAATAAGCGCCGCCAGCGCTCCAGCCCTGGCCATCGATCGCCCGCCTCCGACCCATACTGCCGACTACATACAAAAAGCCAGCCCACAGCCACCGAGAATCGACCCTCGATGCGGCTGACTCGAGCTCTGCTCCTGCCTCTTTCAACACGTCCGGAGCAGTTCCCAAGCCAGCCCGGCCGAGCACAGACGACGGACAAGACGTGCAGAGGCCCAAAACGAAGCTTGTGTGGAGATTGGGCCGAGCGCAGCAAAAGAGAATGCGCCGTCCGGGAATCGAACCCGGGGCATCTCGTTGGCAACGAGATATTTTACCACTAAACCAACGGCGCTTGCACGAACACTTCAAAACACACCACAAAACACAACCATGCACAGCCAGCACCACACACCACGCGCGAATAAGCGCCGCCAGCGCTCCAGCCCTGGCCATCGATCGCCCGCCTCCGACCCATACTGCCGACTACATACAAAAAGCCAGCCCACAGCCACCGAGAATCGACCCTCGATGCGGCTGACTCGAGCTCTGCTCCTGCCTCTTTCAACACGTCCGGAGCAGTTCCCAAGCCAGCCCGGCCGAGCACAGACGACGGACAAGACGTGCAGAGGCCCAAAACGAAGCTTGTGTGGAGATTGGGCCGAGCGCAGCAAAAGAGAATGCGCCGTCCGGGAATCGAACCGGGGCATCTCGTTGGCAACGAGATATTTTACCACTAAACCAACGGCGCTTGCACGAACACTTCAAAACACACCACAAAACACAACCATGCACAGCCAGCACCACACACCACGCGCGAATAAGCGCCGCCAGCGCTCCAGCCCTGGCCATCGATCGCCCGCCTCCGACCCATACTGCCGACTACATACAAAAAGCCAGCCCACAGCCACCGAGAATCGACCCTCGATGCGGCTGACTCGAGCTCTGCTCCTGCCGCTCTCAACACGTCCGGAGCAGTTCCCAAGCCAGCCCGGCCGAGCACAGACGACGGACAAGACGTGCAGAGGCCCAAAACGAAGCTTGTGTGGAGATTGGGCCGAGCGCAGCAAAAGAGAATGCGCCGTCCGGGAATCGAACCCGGGGCATCTCGTTGGCAACGAGATATTTTACCACTAAACCAACGGCGCTTGCACGAACACTTCAAAACACACCACAAAACACAACCATGCACAGCCAGCACCACACACCACGCGCGAATAAGCGCCGCCAGCGCTCCAGCCCTGGCCATCGATCGCCCGCCTCCGACCCATACTGCCGACTACATACCGAAAAGCCAGCCCACAGCCACCGAGAATCGACCCTCGATGCGGCTGACTCGAGCTCTGCTCCTGCCTCTTTCAACACATCCGGAGTAGTTTCCAAGCCAGCCCGGCCGAGCACAGACGACGGACAAGACGTGCAGAGGCCCAAAACGAAGCTTGTGTGGAGATTGGGCCGAGCGCAGCAAAAGAGAATGCGCCGTCCGGGAATCGAACCCGGGGCATCTCGTTGGCAACGAGATATTTTACCACTAAACCAACGGCGCTTGCACGAACACTTCAAAACACACCACAAAACACAACCATGCACAGCCAGCACCACACACCACGCGCGAATAAGCGCCGCCAGCGCTCCAGCCCTGGCCATCGATCGCCCGCCTCCGACCCATACTGCCGACTACATATAAAAAGCCAGCCCACAGCCACCGAGAATCGACCCTCGATGCGGCTGACTCGAGCTCTGCTCCTGCCTCTTTCAACACGTCCGGAGCAGTTTCCAAGCCAGCCCGGCCGAGCACAGACGACGGACAAGACGTGCAGAGGCCCAAAACGAAGCTTGTGTGGAGATTGGGCCGAGCGCAGCAAAAGAGAATGCGCCGTCCGGGAATCGAACCCGGGGCATCTCGTTGGCAACGAGATATTTTACCACTAAACCAACGGCGCTTGCACGAACACTTCAAAACACACCACAAAACACAACCATGCACAGCCAGCACCACACACCACGCGCGAATAAGCGCCGCCAGCGCTCCAGCCCTGGCCATCGATCGCCCGCCTCCGACCCATACTGCCGACTACATACCGAAAAGCCAGCCCACAGCCACCGAGAATCGACCCTCGATACGGCTGACTCGAGCTCTGCTCCTGCCTCTTTCAACACGTCCGGAGCAGTTTCCAAGCCAGCCCGGCCGAGCACAGACGACGGACAAGACGTGCAGAGGCCCAAAACGAAGCTTGTGTGGAGATTGGGCCGAGCGCAGCAAAAGAGAATGCGCCGTCCGGGAATCGAACCCGGGGCATCTCGTTGGCAACGAGATATTTTACCACTAAACCAACGGCGCTTGCACGAACACTTCAAAACACACCACAAAACACAACCATGCACAGCCAGCACCACACACCACGCGCGAATAAGCGCCGCCAGCGCTCCAGCCCTGGCCATCGATCGCCCGCCTCCGACCCATACTGCCGACTACATACCGAAAAGCCAGCCCACAGCCACCGAGAATCGACCCTCGATGCGGCTGACTCGAGCTCTGCTCCTGCCTCTTTCAACACGTCCGGAGCAGTTTCCAAGCCAGCCCGGCCGAGCACAGACGACGGACAAGACGTGCAGAGGCCCAAAACGAAGCTTGTGTGGAGATTGGGCCGAGCGCAGCAAAAGAGAATGCGCCGTCCGGGAATCGAACCCGGGGCATCTCGTTGGCAACGAGATATTTTACCACTAAACCAACGGCGCTTGCACGAACACTTCAAAACACACCACAAAACACAACCATGCACAGCCAGCACCACACACCACGCGCGAATAAGCGCCGCCAGCGCTCCAGCCCTGGCCATCGATCGCCCGCCTCCGACCCATACTGCCGACTACATATAAAAAGCCAGCCCACAGCCACCGAGAATCGACCCTCGATGCGGCTGACTCGAGCTCTGCTCCTGCCTCTTTCAACACGTCCGGAGCAGTTTCCAAGCCAGCCCGGCCGAGCACAGACGACGGACAAGACGTGCAGAGGCCCAAAACGAAGCTTGTGTGGAGATTGGGCCGAGCGCAGCAAAAGAGAATGCGCCGTCCGGGAATCGAACCCGGGGCATCTCGTTGGCAACGAGATATTTTACCACTAAACCAACGGCGCTTGCACGAACACTTCAAAACACACCACAAAACACAACCATGCACAGCCAGCACCACACACCACGCGCGAATAAGCGCCGCCAGCGCTCCAGCCCTGGCCATCGATCGCCCGCCTCCGACCCATACTGCCGACTACATACCGAAAAGCCAGCCCACAGCCACCGAGAATCGACCCTCGATACGGCTGACTCGAGCTCTGCTCCTGCCTCTTTCAACACGTCCGGAGCAGTTTCCAAGCCAGCCCGGCCGAGCACAGACGACGGACAAGACGTGCAGAGGCCCAAAACGAAGCTTGTGTGGAGATTGGGCCGAGCGCAGCAAAAGAGAATGCGCCGTCCGGGAATCGAACCCGGGGCATCTCGTTGGCAACGAGATATTTTACCACTAAACCAACGGCGCTTGCACGAACACTTCAAAACACACCACAAAACACAACCATGCACAGCCAGCACCACACACCACGCGCGAATAAGCGCCGCCAGCGCTCCAGCCCTGGCCATCGATCGCCCGCCTCCGACCCATACTGCCGACTACATACCGAAAAGCCAGCCCACAGCCACCGAGAATCGACCCTCGATACGGCTGACTCGAGCTCTGCTCCTGCCTCTTTCAACACGTCCGGAGCAGTTTCCAAGCCAGCCCGGCCGAGCACAGACGACGGACAAGACGTGCAGAGGCCCAAAACGAAGCTTGTGTGGAGATTGGGCCGAGCGCAGCAAAAGAGAATGCGCCGTCCGGGAATCGAACCCGGGGCATCTCGTTGGCAACGAGATATTTTACCACTAAACCAACGGCGCTTGCACGAACACTTCAAAACACACCACAAAACACAACCATGCACAGCCAGCACCACACACCACGCGCGAATAAGCGCCGCCAGCGCTCCAGCCCTGGCCATCGATCGCCCGCCTCCGACCCATACTGCCGACTACATATAAAAAGCCAGCCCACAGCCACCGAGAATCGACCCTCGATGCGGCTGACTCGAGCTCTGCTCCTGCCTCTTTCAACACGTCCGGAGCAGTTTCCAAGCCAGCCCGGCCGAGCACAGACGACGGACAAGACGTGCAGAGGCCCAAAACGAAGCTTGTGTGGAGATTGGGCCGAGCGCAGCAAAAGAGAATGCGCCGTCCGGGAATCGAACCGGGGCATCTCGTTGGCAACGAGATATTTTACCACTAAACCAACGGCGCTTGCACGAACACTTCAAAACACACCACAAAACACAACCATGCACAGCCAGCACCACACACCACGCGCGAATAAGCGCCGCCAGCGCTCCAGCCCTGGCCATCGATCGCCCGCCTCCGACCCATACTGCCGACTACATACCGAAAAGCCAGCCCACAGCCACCGAGAATCGACCCTCGATACGGCTGACTCGAGCTCTGCTCCTGCCTCTTTCAACACGTCCGGAGTAGTTTCCAAGCCAGCCCGGCCGAGCACAGACGACGGACAAGACGTGCAGAGGCCCAAAACGAAGCTTGTGTGGAGATTGGGCCGAGCGCAGCAAAAGAGAATGCGCCGTCCGGGAATCGAACCCGGGGCATCTCGTTGGCAACGAGATATTTTACCACTAAACCAACGGCGCTTGCACGAACACTTCAAAACACACCACAAAACACAACCATGCACAGCCAGCACCACACACCACGCGCGAATAAGCGCCGCCAGCGCTCCAGCCCTGGCCATCGATCGCCCGCCTCCGACCCATACTGCCGACTACATACCGAAAAGCCAGCCCACAGCCACCGAGAATCGACCCTCGATGCGGCTGACTCGAGCTCTGCTCCTGCCTCTTTCAACACGTCCGGAGCAGTTTCCAAGCCAGCCCGGCCGAGCACAGACGACGGACAAGACGTGCAGAGGCCCAAAACGAAGCTTGTGTGGAGATTGGGCCGAGCGCAGCAAAAGAGAATGCGCCGTCCGGGAATCGAACCCGGGGCATCTCGTTGGCAACGAGATATTTTACCACTAAACCAACGGCGCTTGCACGAACACTTCAAAACACACCACAAAACACAACCATGCACAGCCAGCACCACACACCACGCGCGAATAAGCGCCGCCAGCGCTCCAGCCCTGGCCATCGATCGCCCGCCTCCGACCCATACTGCCGACTACATACCGAAAAGCCAGCCCACAGCCACCGAGAATCGACCCTCGATGCGGCTGACTCGAGCTCTGCTCCTGCCTCTTTCAACACGTCCGGAGCAGTTTCCAAGCCAGCCCGGCCGAACACAGACGACGGGCAAGACGTGCAGAGGCCCAAAACGAAGCTTGTGTGGAGATTGGGCCGAGCGCAGCAAAAGAGAATGCGCCGTCCGGGAATCGAACCCGGGGCATCTCGTTGGCAACGAGATATTTTACCACTAAACCAACGGCGCTTGCACGAACACTTCAAAACACACCACAAAACACAACCATGCACAGCCAGCACCACACACCACGCGCGAATAAGCGCCGCCAGCGCTCCAGCCCTGGCCATCGATCGCCCGCCTCCGACCCATACTGCCGACTACATACCGAAAAGCCAGCCCACAGCCACCGAGAATCGACCCTCGATGCGGCTGACTCGAGCTCTGCTCCTGCCTCTTTCAACACGTCCGGAGCAGTTTCCAAGCCAGCCCGGCCGAACACAGACGACGGGCAAGACGTGCAGAGGCCCAAAACGAAGCTTGTGTGGAGATTGGGCCGAGCGCAGCAAAAGAGAATGCGCCGTCCGGGAATCGAACCCGGGGCATCTCGTTGGCAACGAGATATTTTACCACTAAACCAACGGCGCTTGCACGAACACTTCAAAACACACCACAAAACACAACCATGCACAGCCAGCACCACACACCACGCGCGAATAAGCGCCGCCAGCGCTCCAGCCCTGGCCATCGATCGCCCGCCTCCGACCCATACTGCCGACTACATACCGAAAAGCCAGCCCACAGCCACCGAGAATCGACCCTCGATGCGGCTGACTCGAGCTCTGCTCCTGCCTCTTTCAACACGTCCGGAGCAGTTTCCAAGCCAGCCCGGCCGAACACAGACGACGGGCAAGACGTGCAGAGGCCCAAAACGAAGCTTGTGTGGAGATTGGGCCGAGCGCAGCAAAAGAGAATGCGCCGTCCGGGAATCGAACCCGGGGCATCTCGTTGGCAACGAGATATTTTACCACTAAACCAACGGCGCTTGCACGAACACTTCAAAACACACCACAAAACACAGCCATGCACAGCCAGCACCACACACCACGCGCGAATAAGCGCCGCCAGCGCTCCAGCCCTGGCCATCGATCGCCCGCCTCCGACCCATACTGCCGACTACATACCGAAAAGCCAGCCCACAGCCACCGAGAATCGACCCTCGATGCGGCTGACTCGAGCTCTGCTCCTGCCGCTCTCAACACGTCCGGAGCAGTTCCCAAGCCAGCCCGGCCGAGCACAGACGACGGACAAGACGTGCAGAGGCCCAAAACGAAGCTTGTGTGGAGATTGGGCCGAGCGCAGCAAAAGAGAATGCGCCGTCCGGGAATCGAACCCGGGGCATCTCGTTGGCAACGAGATATTTTACCACTAAACCAACGGCGCTTGCACGAACACTTCAAAACACACCACAAAACACAACCATGCACAGCCAGCACCACACACCACGCGCGAATAAGCGCCGCCAGCGCTCCAGCCCTGGCCATCGATCGCCCGCCTCCGACCCATACTGCCGACTACATACCGAAAAGCCAGCCCACAGCCACCGAGAATCGACCCTCGATGCGGCTGACTCGAGCTCTGCTCCTGCCTCTTTCAACACGTCCGGAGCAGTTTCCAAGCCAGCCCGGCCGAACACAGACGACGGGCAAGACGTGCAGAGGCCCAAAACGAAGCTTGTGTGGAGATTGGGCCGAGCGCAGCAAAAGAGAATGCGCCGTCCGGGAATCGAACCCGGGGCATCTCGTTGGCAACGAGATATTTTACCACTAAACCAACGGCGCTTGCACGAACACTTCAAAACACACCACAAAACACAACCATGCACAGCCAGCACCACACACCACGCGCGAATAAGCGCCGCCAGCGCTCCAGCCCTGGCCATCGATCGCCCGCCTCCGACCCATACTGCCGACTACATACAAAAAGCCAGCCCACAGCCACCGAGAATCGACCCTCGATGCGGCTGACTCGAGCTCTGCTCCTGCCGCTCTCAACACGTCCGGAGCAGTTCCCAAGCCAGCCCGGCCGAGCACAGACGACGGACAAGACGTGCAGAGGCCCAAAACGAAGCTTGTGTGGAGATTGGGCCGAGCGCAGCAAAAGAGAATGCGCCGTCCGGGAATCGAACCCGGGGCATCTCGTTGGCAACGAGATATTTTACCACTAAACCAACGGCGCTTGCACGAACACTTCAAAACACACCACAAAACACAACCATGCACAGCCAGCACCACACACCACGCGCGAATAAGCGCCGCCAGCGCTCCAGCCCTGGCCATCGATCGCCCGCCTCCGACCCATACTGCCGACTACATACAAAACGCCAGCCCACAGCCACCGAGAATCGACCCTCGATGCGGCTGACTCGAGCTCTGCTCCTGCCTCTTTCAACACGTCCGGAGCAGTTCCCAAGCCAGCCCGGCCGAGCACAGACGACGGACAAGACGTGCAGAGGCCCAAAACGAAGCTTGTGTGGAGATTGGGCCGAGCGCAGCAAAAGAGAATGCGCCGTCCGGGAATCGAACCGGGGCATCTCGTTGGCAACGAGATATTTTACCACTAAACCAACGGCGCTTGCACGAACACTTCAAAACACACCACAAAACACAACCATGCACAGCCAGCACCACACACCACGCGCGAATAAGCGCCGCCAGCGCTCCAGCCCTGGCCATCGATCGCCCGCCTCCGACCCATACTGCCGACTACATACAAAACGCCAGCCCACAGCCACCGAGAATCGACCCTCGATGCGGCTGACTCGAGCTCTGCTCCTGCCTCTTTCAACACGTCCGGAGCAGTTCCCAAGCCAGCCCGGCCGAGCACAGACGACGGACAAGACGTGCAGAGGCCCAAAACGAAGCTTGTGTGGAGATTGGGCCGAGCGCAGCAAAAGAGAATGCGCCGTCCGGGAATCGAACCCGGGGCATCTCGTTGGCAACGAGATATTTTACCACTAAACCAACGGCGCTTGCACGAACACTTCAAAACACACCACAAAACACAACCATGCACAGCCAGCACCACACACCACGCGCGAATAAGCGCCGCCAGCGCTCCAGCCCTGGCCATCGATCGCCCGCCTCCGACCCATACTGCCGACTACATATAAAAAGCCAGCCCACAGCCACCGAGAATCGACCCTCGATGCGGCTGACTCGAGCTCTGCTCCTGCCGCTCTCAACACGTCCGGAGCAGTTCCCAAGCCAGCCCGGCCGAACACAGACGACGGGCAAGACGTGCAGAGGCCCAAAACGAAGCTTGTGTGGAGATTGGGCCGAGCGCAGCAAAAGAGAATGCGCCGTCCGGGAATCGAACCCGGGGCATCTCGTTGGCAACGAGATATTTTACCACTAAACCAACGGCGCTTGCACGAACACTTCAAAACACACCACAAAACACAACCATGCACAGCCAGCACCACACACCACGCGCGAATAAGCGCCGCCAGCGCTCCAGCCCTGGCCATCGATCGCCCGCCTCCGACCCATACTGCCGACTACATATAAAAAGCCAGCCCACAGCCACCGAGAATCGACCCTCGATGCGGCTGACTCGAGCTCTGCTCCTGCCGCTCTCAACACGTCCGGAGCAGTTTCCAAGCCAGCCCGGCCGAACACAGACGACGGGCAAGACGTGCAGAGGCCCAAAACGAAGCTTGTGTGGAGATTGGGCCGAGCGCAGCAAAAGAGAATGCGCCGTCCGGGAATCGAACCCGGGGCATCTCGTTGGCAACGAGATATTTTACCACTAAACCAACGGCGCTTGCACGAACACTTCAAAACACACCACAAAACACAACCATGCACAGCCAGCACCACACACCACGCGCGAATAAGCGCCGCCAGCGCTCCAGCCCTGGCCATCGATCGCCCGCCTCCGACCCATACTGCCGACTACATATAAAAAGCCAGCCCACAGCCACCGAGAATCGACCCTCGATGCGGCTGACTCGAGCTCTGCTCCTGCCGCTCTCAACACGTCCGGAGCAGTTTCCAAGCCAGCCCGGCCGAGCACAGACGACGGGCAAGACGTGCAGAGGCCCAAAACGAAGCTTGTGTGGAGATTGGGCCGAGCGCAGCAAAAGAGAATGCGCCGTCCGGGAATCGAACCCGGGGCATCTCGTTGGCAACGAGATATTTTACCACTAAACCAACGGCGCTTGCACGAACACTTCAAAACACACCACAAAACACAACCATGCACAGCCAGCACCACACACCACGCGCGAATAAGCGCCGCCAGCGCTCCAGCCCTGGCCATCGATCGCCCGCCTCCGACCCATACTGCCGACTACATACAAAACGCCAGCCCACAGCCACCGAGAATCGACCCTCGATGCGGCTGACTCGAGCTCTGCTCCTGCCGCTCTCAACACGTCCGGAGCAGTTCCCAAGCCAGCCCGGCCGAGCACAGACGACGGACAAGACGTGCAGAGGCCCAAAACGAAGCTTGTGTGGAGATTGGGCCGAGCGCAGCAAAAGAGAATGCGCCGTCCGGGAATCGAACCCGGGGCATCTCGTTGGCAACGAGATATTTTACCACTAAACCAACGGCGCTTGCACGAACACTTCAAAACACACCACAAAACACAACCATGCACAGCCAGCACCACACACCACGCGCGAATAAGCGCCGCCAGCGCTCCAGCCCTGGCCATCGATCGCCCGCCTCCGACCCATACTGCCGACTACATATAAAAAGCCAGCCCACAGCCACCGAGAATCGACCCTCGATGCGGCTGACTCGAGCTCTGCTCCTGCCGCTCTCAACACGTCCGGAGCAGTTCCCAAGCCAGCCCGGCCGAACACAGACGACGGACAAGACGTGCAGAGGCCCAAAACGAAGCTTGTGTGGAGATTGGGCCGAGCGCAGCAAAAGAGAATGCGCCGTCCGGGAATCGAACCCGGGGCATCTCGTTGGCAACGAGATATTTTACCACTAAACCAACGGCGCTTGCACGAACACTTCAAAACACACCACAAAACACAACCATGCACAGCCAGCACCACACACCACGCGCGAATAAGCGCCGCCAGCGCTCCAGCCCTGGCCATCGATCGCCCGCCTCCGACCCATACTGCCGACTACATATAAAAAGCCAGCCCACAGCCACCGAGAATCGACCCTCGATGCGGCTGACTCGAGCTCTGCTCCTGCCGCTCTCAACACGTCCGGAGCAGTTCCCAAGCCAGCCCGGCCGAACACAGACGACGGGCAAGACGTGCAGAGGCCCAAAACGAAGCTTGTGTGGAGATTGGGCCGAGCGCAGCAAAAGAGAATGCGCCGTCCGGGAATCGAACCCGGGGCATCTCGTTGGCAACGAGATATTTTACCACTAAACCAACGGCGCTTGCACGAACACTTCAAAACACACCACAAAACACAACCATGCACAGCCAGCACCACACACCACGCGCGAATAAGCGCCGCCAGCGCTCCAGCCCTGGCCATCGATCGCCCGCCTCCGACCCATACTGCCGACTACATACCGAAAAGCCAGCCCACAGCCACCGAGAATCGACCCTCGATGCGGCTGACTCGAGCTCTGCTCCTGCCTCTTTCAACACATCCGGAGCAGTTCCCAAGCCAGCCCGGCCGAGCACAGACGACGGACAAGACGTGCAGAGGCCCAAAACGAAGCTTGTGTGGAGATTGGGCCGAGCGCAGCAAAAGAGAATGCGCCGTCCGGGAATCGAACCCGGGGCATCTCGTTGGCAACGAGATATTTTACCACTAAACCAACGGCGCTTGCACGAACACTTCAAAACACACCACAAAACACAACCATGCACAGCCAGCACCACACACCACGCGCGAATAAGCGCCGCCAGCGCTCCAGCCCTGGCCATCGATCGCCCGCCTCCGACCCATACTGCCGACTACATACAAAACGCCAGCCCACAGCCACCGAGAATCGACCCTCGATGCGGCTGACTCGAGCTCTGCTCCTGCCTCTTTCAACACGTCCGGAGCAGTTCCCAAGCCAGCCCGGCCGAGCACAGACGACGGACAAGACGTGCAGAGGCCCAAAACGAAGCTTGTGTGGAGATTGGGCCGAGCGCAGCAAAAGAGAATGCGCCGTCCGGGAATCGAACCCGGGGCATCTCGTTGGCAACGAGATATTTTACCACTAAACCAACGGCGCTTGCACGAACACTTCAAAACACACCACAAAACACAACCATGCACAGCCAGCACCACACACCACGCGCGAATAAGCGCCGCCAGCGCTCCAGCCCTGGCCATCGATCGCCCGCCTCCGACCCATACTGCCGACTACATATAAAAAGCCAGCCCACAGCCACCGAGAATCGACCCTCGATGCGGCTGACTCGAGCTCTGCTCCTGCCGCTCTCAACACGTCCGGAGCAGTTCCCAAGCCAGCCCGGCCGAACACAGACGACGGGCAAGACGTGCAGAGGCCCAAAACGAAGCTTGTGTGGAGATTGGGCCGAGCGCAGCAAAAGAGAATGCGCCGTCCGGGAATCGAACCCGGGGCATCTCGTTGGCAACGAGATATTTTACCACTAAACCAACGGCGCTTGCACGAACACTTCAAAACACACCACAAAACACAACCATGCACAGCCAGCACCACACACCACGCGCGAATAAGCGCCGCCAGCGCTCCAGCCCTGGCCATCGATCGCCCGCCTCCGACCCATACTGCCGACTACATACAAAACGCCAGCCCACAGCCACCGAGAATCGACCCTCGATGCGGCTGACTCGAGCTCTGCTCCTGCCTCTTTCAACACGTCCGGAGCAGTTCCCAAGCCAGCCCGGCCGAGCACAGACGACGGACAAGACGTGCAGAGGCCCAAAACGAAGCTTGTGTGGAGATTGGGCCGAGCGCAGCAAAAGAGAATGCGCCGTCCGGGAATCGAACCGGGGCATCTCGTTGGCAACGAGATATTTTACCACTAAACCAACGGCGCTTGCACGAACACTTCAAAACACACCACAAAACACAACCATGCACAGCCAGCACCACACACCACGCGCGAATAAGCGCCGCCAGCGCTCCAGCCCTGGCCATCGATCGCCCGCCTCCGACCCATACTGCCGACTACATATAAAAAGCCAGCCCACAGCCACCGAGAATCGACCCTCGATGCGGCTGACTCGAGCTCTGCTCCTGCCGCTCTCAACACGTCCGGAGCAGTTCCCAAGCCAGCCCGGCCGAACACAGACGACGGACAAGACGTGCAGAGGCCCAAAACGAAGCTTGTGTGGAGATTGGGCCGAGCGCAGCAAAAGAGAATGCGCCGTCCGGGAATCGAACCGGGGCATCTCGTTGGCAACGAGATATTTTACCACTAAACCAACGGCGCTTGCACGAACACTTCAAAACACACCACAAAACACAACCATGCACAGCCAGCACCACACACCACGCGCGAATAAGCGCCGCCAGCGCTCCAGCCCTGGCCATCGATCGCCCGCCTCCGACCCATACTGCCGACTACATATAAAAAGCCAGCCCACAACCACCGAGAATCGACCCTCGATGCGGCTGACTCGAGCTCTGCTCCTGCCTCTTTCAACACGTCCGGAGTAGTTTCCAAGCCAGCCCGGCCGAGCACAGACGACGGACAAGACGTGCAGAGGCCCAAAACGAAGCTTGTGTGGAGATTGGGCCGAGCGCAGCAAAAGAGAATGCGCCGTCCGGGAATCGAACCCGGGGCATCTCGTTGGCAACGAGATATTTTACCACTAAACCAACGGCGCTTGCACGAACACTTCAAAACACACCACAAAACACAACCATGCACAGCCAGCACCACACACCACGCGCGAATAAGCGCCGCCAGCGCTCCAGCCCTGGCCATCGATCGCCCGCCTCCGACCCATACTGCCGACTACATATAAAAAGCCAGCCCACAGCCACCGAGAATCGACCCTCGATGCGGCTGACTCGAGCTCTGCTCCTGCCGCTCTCAACACGTCCGGAGCAGTTCCCAAGCCAGCCCGGCCGAACACAGACGACGGGCAAGACGTGCAGAGGCCCAAAACGAAGCTTGTGTGGAGATTGGGCCGAGCGCAGCAAAAGAGAATGCGCCGTCCGGGAATCGAACCCGGGGCATCTCGTTGGCAACGAGATATTTTACCACTAAACCAACGGCGCTTGCACGAACACTTCAAAACACACCACCAAACACAACCATGCACAGCCAGCACCACACACCACGCGCGAATAAGCGCCGCCAGCGCTCCAGCCCTGGCCATCGATCGCCCGCCTCCGACCCATACTGCCGACTACATATAAAAAGCCAGCCCACAGCCACCGAGAATCGACCCTCGATGCGGCTGACTCGAGCTCTGCTCCTGCCGCTCTCAACACGTCCGGAGCAGTTCCCAAGCCAGCCCGGCCGAACACAGACGACGGGCAAGACGTGCAGAGGCCCAAAACGAAGCTTGTGTGGAGATTGGGCCGAGCGCAGCAAAAGAGAATGCGCCGTCCGGGAATCGAACCGGGGCATCTCGTTGGCAACGAGATATTTTACCACTAAACCAACGGCGCTTGCACGAACACTTCAAAACACACCACAAAACACAACCATGCACAGCCAGCACCACACACCACGCGCGAATAAGCGCCGCCAGCGCTCCAGCCCTGGCCATCGATCGCCCGCCTCCGACCCATACTGCCGACTACATATAAAAAGCCAGCCCACAGCCACCGAGAATCGACCCTCGATGCGGCTGACTCGAGCTCTGCTCCTGCCGCTCTCAACACGTCCGGAGCAGTTCCCAAGCCAGCCCGGCCGAACACAGACGACGGGCAAGACGTGCAGAGGCCCAAAACGAAGCTTGTGTGGAGATTGGGCCGAGCGCAGCAAAAGAGAATGCGCCGTCCGGGAATCGAACCCGGGGCATCTCGTTGGCAACGAGATATTTTACCACTAAACCAACGGCGCTTGCACGAACACTTCAAAACACACCACAAAACACAACCATGCACAGCCAGCACCACACACCACGCGCGAATAAGCGCCGCCAGCGCTCCAGCCCTGGCCATCGATCGCCCGCCTCCGACCCATACTGCCGACTACATACAAAAAGCCAGCCCACAGCCACCGAGAATCGACCCTCGATGCGGCTGACTCGAGCTCTGCTCCTGCCTCTTTCAACACGTCCGGAGCAGTTTCCAAGCCAGCCCGGCCGAGCACAGACGACGGACAAGACGTGCAGAGGCCCAAAACGAAGCTTGTGTGGAGATTGGGCCGAGCGCAGCAAAAGAGAATGCGCCGTCCGGGAATCGAACCCGGGGCATCTCGTTGGCAACGAGATATTTTACCACTAAACCAACGGCGCTTGCACGAACACTTCAAAACACACCACAAAACACAACCATGCACAGCCAGCACCACACACCACGCGCGAATAAGCGCCGCCAGCGCTCCAGCCCTGGCCATCGATCGCCCGCCTCCGACCCATACTGCCGACTACATATAAAAAGCCAGCCCACAGCCACCGAGAATCGACCCTCGATGCGGCTGACTCGAGCTCTGCTCCTGCCTCTTTCAACACGTCCGGAGCAGTTTGCAAGCCAGCCCGGCCGAGCACAGACGACGGACAAGACGTGCAGAGGCCCAAAACGAAGCTTGTGTGGAGATTGGGCCGAGCGCAGCAAAAGAGAATGCGCCGTCCGGGAATCGAACCCGGGGCATCTCGTTGGCAACGAGATATTTTACCACTAAACCAACGGCGCTTGCACGAACACTTCAAAACACACCACAAAACACAACCATGCACAGCCAGCACCACACACCACGCGCGAATAAGCGCCGCCAGCGCTCCAGCCCTGGCCATCGATCGCCCGCCTCCGACCCATACTGCCGACTACATACAAAAAGCCAGCCACAGCCACCGAGAATCGACCCTCGATGCGGCTGACTCGAGCTCTGCTCCTGCCTCTTTCAACACGTCCGGAGCAGTTTGCAAGCCAGCCCGGCCGAGCACAGACGACGGACAAGACGTGCAGAGGCCCAAAACGAAGCTTGTGTGGAGATTGGGCCGAGCGCAGCAAAAGAGAATGCGCCGTCCGGGAATCGAACCCGGGGCATCTCGTTGGCAACGAGAAAACCAACGGCGCTTGCACGAACACTTCAACACACAACAATCCACTGTCATGAATGAACGCATCATACTTATGGTACGTGCACATCGCGAAAACACAGCCCAGTAATATGATTGTTGGTCTGTCGTAAGTCGAGAAAGTCATACACTTTTAGAATTTGTATAGATACACATAAATGTCACATCAACAAACACGCCGGTCTTGATGTGCTTGAGCATGGTAAGCAGTAACAGGTGTGCCCGCCCCTAACATTGTCTGCCGGTGATTGCAAACACTGTCGTAGTACGAGCAGTGAAACATGAAAAATTGGTCCCGGGACGGAGAACAGTCTTTGCGTTGCACCTGTGACCAAGTAGGAATCTTGATCTGAACGCAAAACAAGCCGCTAGACTCTTTGGCCATTGTTCGGCCACTCATCTCAAAACGTTCTCCCATTATAGACCTGTTATCACGATGTTCGTGCTCGGTATCATAGAATTATGTACTCAAATATCCAGATGATAATATATGAGTTGCTGTCGTCGTGACAGCTAGTATGACCACGCCAGCTTCGTTGCGTTTGCAGTATTTTGTTCAATAGTGGAGACAATCCAATTATCGTCACGACGAAGCACAGATCTACCACCAGTGGAATTAAGTTGCCGTATGCTTCCAAATTATTGTCAAACGCGCATTTGCCTCTGCATTGCGTGCACGGCAGTGATTGCACCGATATTAGGCCTTCTTCTGGTTCTACCAGATTATGGTGTACTAGTCAAACGAATCAACTTGTTTGTTTGACCTGTCCTACGCGTAGAACCGCGTTCGGATATGATCGCTCTGTTATCGTAGACTGAGCTCTGTGTGACTACAGTGTCACGTGCCACATTGAGATTAACACACTGCTGATCAAACCCAGGTCTAGACACCGCCGTGGGAGGCCGTGACAGAGATCCAAGGATGGATGCAAGTGGTGCCTTCCCTGCAGTCGGCTGGCTCGTTAGCTCAAGACATTGCTGGATGCATGCCAGGACCGACTTGACTGCTGGTCACGCATCTTAATTTGGCCACCATGTCGGCCCTCCATAAGTTCTCGATGCAGGCACAGTTCGAGACCAAGATTGCGCTGATCTTAGCCGTCTTCGCTCGTTGAGAAGGCGAGCTGCAGTCTAAGTCCACCGGCAACCAAAAACGTCTCAGTCGTCTGGAGGAATCGGTCGCAAGTCAAGCCAAGACCATAGCAGCGCAGGCCAAGACCATCGATGCACAGGCGAAGACCATTACTGGACACGCCAATATATCGCGCTCATCCGCAACGAGCTGACCAAGATGTCGACTGTCCCTACCCAGTCACGTGTGATCAGCAAGGTGTGCGATCTCAAGGCCCTGGCCTGGAGCAGCACAAACAACAGCAAAAACCACAGTGGAAGCCTCATGCTGATGTAAATCAAGAACGGCAAGTCCCCGTCGATGACACGAACAAGAAGTTGCACATTCCAGCCGGTACAACTAATAAGACGACAGCATAGCACTTCGGGCGCTGCAGAGAAGTTGCCAAGGCACCGACTGGACATCTGACAATGAACGATACTAACATGGGTGATTTTATTACATTGACTCTCATTTCCGGTCTTGCCGGCCCGCAATTTTGAATCAGAGCTACAGGGCAATACCTGTTTGAGCTCGACGCACTCATTTCTCTGTGCGCGGATGTGCTGTCGTGGACATGGAGCGGCGGGCGACGGTGGCAATGTTCTGCTGAGTGGCGATATCAACCGGCGGAAAGACGGCATGGAGGATGAAATGACCACTAGCGTGACGTCGCAGTCATGGAGAGTGGCAACGCCGACCCGCCGGCAAGGAGAGTGTGGACGGCGACTACCGTCATCTATGATGAAGACCAGCTGCCATGAGAAGGGAAGCGGAGAGCGATGCTGCAGATAATCAAGCTTCAGCAAGCCACAATGTTGTTCCCCGTGATGCTATGCGCCAATATCCAGTAGGGCATTGACACAGGAGTCTACAGGTTGCCGTTTTCCTGTTGGTTTTACGATCTCGGGGCTTATGCAGCATGATGTTGAACATCTGACGGCTGTACGCAATGGAATCATCAGCTTCAGCTGCTAAGATTACGTGGGAGGGCATCGCGCTATGAAGGACGATATGTGTGGGCGATCGGGTTCACAACGCGGAGATTTTTATACGAATGAAATAATCGATCCGAAATATGCTTAGGTGTGGATTCCTTCGCGAGGTGTTTCAAAATTAGAGCCGAGAGGGGTTTTCATTGGCATGCCTCGGAAGCGTATGGTGTTGCGCAAAGCAGAACAAATTATTTGAAACGAGTATGGCACACGTCGTTTGGGATAGCAATTTCCCCACGTATACCGCGAAGTAGATGAACTTCTGCCGGGTTTTCATGATGAATGCCGGAAAGGTAGAGTTCTTTCTTGGTGATATCAGGCGCTCCCCATCGAGACCATTCGTGCAAACCCGTGACGTGATGGGCGATATGGTGACCGAAGGAAGACATTCCGGTTGTGAACGGGAGACCATTGTTGAGCACCGCCGCTACCTGGAGCGCGAGCAACGCCACGGTGAATACCATGTGGTAGAGCAAGCAGCGGATCACGCTGTCATTCCAATTAATTCAGTAGGAGGAACGTCGCAGTTTTTGGATGGAGGTGGTGGTGGAGATTTTCCAGTGATGACGCGGCTCCCAGCGGTGGAGATGTTTCCGGCGGGATGTCGATGCTAAGCTCCAATGGAAGAAGTTTTTCAGGTTGTGGCGTGATTCCGGTGGTGAAGCAGAAGTGGTGTTTTCAAGCGCGAAGCTGGGAAGAAAGCTAGGGCAGAAGCGCAGAAGCGCATTGTAGAGAGCAGTATGCTCAGATCAAATAGCTGGGGACAAGGCGCTCAACAATCGCTATAGGGAGGAACAGCAATAAAAACGAGATCCAGCAAACGGACTTGCAAATTCACCTACCAAGCGACTCAAGTTGACTCGAGAAGGTACCGTTGCAGATCACATTGAAGTGATCGTGCATTTGATTTTCATAGATACAAAATTTGTGTCCGGTCGCTGATCATATGTTGTTTACGTATCTATTATTCAGATGAAGAAAAAATGTTGCGACCTAACGAGGCACCAAAGGAAATAGGAAGTAACACTCTACCAGTCTCTCCATCAAAACAAGCTTATATTTAGGACAACGCTTAGTTGGAAGGTACATTCGCTTTTACCCCCCCAAAAAACTGTGTCAGCTGGTTGTTCATGCAAATAATGCGCTATAAATATGGTAGTGAAATATCCGCAGACAACCAGAGCTGCTCCGTCAAATTTCATAATTTCATTGAAGGAATGCTGTACAATGTATCGATGGACGATATCGCCATCACGATATTCCGCACGACTTCCACTCGCCGCACATTGCAATCGATGGTGCCCTCAGTCTAGCTGGGTGACGATGTGCGTTGTGATCTATATGCGTAAATAGGGTGCAGGCTGCTCCGTAGTTTGTGTGTTTCTACGTATGCGGCAGATCATCGACTTTTTACATCGACACGCATAGACACCGGGATGAGGAGCTGTTTAATGCTGGCTAGAACCCAAAGTGCAGCCACTTCTTTAGCTTCAGCTTATTGTCTCAGGCGGCTACGATGTGTCCGCACGTAGACAAAGGGGGTATGCCTTCCTGGTAAGTGAGCATCTCACTTCATGTGTTTGTACCGGGCGAAAAGTTTGCTGTGTTTGCACTGGACAAGATATTCGTGACAATTAATGTGGTATTTTGTGCGTGCCCCCACTACAAACATCTTGATGTCGCCAAATGCAGTTGTGTCTCGCTGCCATATTCATGGCAGAAAAGCATACAGTGATGGGCGTCTTGGAGAGCCACACTATAATTAATCGCCTGTCATCACACATGTTATTAGTTAGTTAAACATAGAGGCTAATGTACTGAGTGAACAAGATCCGAAATTGGCGCGACACTTGGCGCCAAAACGGCTTGTCGGCCGACCTCGTCGGCTTGCCATCCAACCAACGTGTCGCAGCTGTTTTATGGCAGTATTTTTCTGGAAGTCTTTCATTATTCAATCGTTTACGCGTCAAGCACATCAATACCTCGAGTCAGCCTCACCAAGGTGCAGCAGCTTCAGCTCTGTGGCTACCACAGGAAACACCCGCGCTTAAAATGTATACAGCTGGCTGAGTGGTGCCACAAGACGTTCGAGTTGGAGAGCATGCCTGGGAAGAGCACAATTAGCAAGAGTATACGGGAGGAGGAGAAACTTCGCGGCGTTGGCGTTGACTACCAAGACGTCCGGCGCATGCGCTCTCCTGAGATGAAGCTGCTCGAGCGCAGCATACTCGAGACACTGGCTTTGTATGAAGGACGGTCGAGCCTTACTTACTATTCTGTAATTTTTCTTGCCAGAATGGCTGCTGCCGAACTCGGCATCCCCGATTCTCGTCTGCCACGACTTACCACGGGCGGCTGGTGCAAGCACTTTCTCGCTCGGCACGGCTACCGCGTCCAACGAGCCCATGGAGAGATCCATTCTGTGGATGTACCGACGGCAATGAAGGGTGCTGCTGAACTTCGGGCGAAGATCGCCAAGTACGACTTGAACGACGTGATCAATGTCGACGAGGCCGCAGTCTTCTACAAGGCTGTGTCGCGGGTGTCTGTCTGTCTGGTGTGCTTCCGCCTTGAAGATCAACAAGGCTCGCATGACCTTCCTTGTCGGCTCGAATGCCACGAGATCGGAGAAGCTGAGACTGCTGGTCTTGGGCAAGTCCAAGAAGCCGCGCTGGTTGCCGGAGAAGCCGGACAGCATGAACTACATCGGGACCAACAAAGGGTGGATGACCACACCGTGTTCAAGGAGTGGCTGGTGGAGCTGAACACGAAGATGAAGGCCGCCGACAGGAAGATCCTGCTGCTCTACGACAACGCGCCTGTGCACAAGGAGCCTGACGAGGCGCTCTCACACGTGGAGATCGCCAAGAACACCACGGCCATGCTGCAACCCATGGACCAGGGCGTCATAGCGTGGATCAAGACAAGGATTTTGAACGATAGATCAGGCGCTGCTTTACTGAGGGTTCTCTGCAATGAGGACGATGCGTATGCTATCGATACAGCAGACGCGATGCATTGGCTGGGAGACGCGTGGGACGCCATGCCCGAGCAGGTGCTTGCGAACTGCTGGAGACATACAGGTCTGCTCTCAGGTCGATTGATGAGTGTGGACCACATTGTCAATTAAATCAATACTTTGACGCCTTGTCGCAACAACAGTTGTCCTATCACAACACGAGTCCCGCCTAAAATGATATTATCAGGTGGCTCTCCAAGACGCCCATCACTGTATACAGTTCTACGACTCGATGGGTGGTATCGGACCCAAACGTGGATCGCACATTTCTATTTGTGGATCCACAAGAGCTCAAGGCCGAACCATCGGATCCCTTGCGCAGGAATACCCGCGCGGACCCCCCCTCTCAAGTACGTCCAACGCTCACCAAGTGCCCATTTTGTGTCAACGAGAGAGCTGAACCAGCCCGCCGACGGGTACACAAGGTGAACGACTCAGCAACTATACGGCCGTCGGAGTACCCCCTCCGGTGGTCGGTGTCTGGGCGCAGTGTGTGCGAGTTTGGATTCTTAGGAAATCTAGTCGATCTGCTCCACCACAGAGGTGCTATTCTGTATATATATATATTACTTGCTGGTCGCTAGACAAAGCTGTATGTTACTGCAGCCATTGAAGTTTACGCAACGGGACGCATCCCCACTGCCAGCTCGTGGACAGGGCAGCCGAGAAATATATTGAAGCTGAAGTAATTGCCATAATGACTACAACGACCATATCATTATTTATGAAGGCATATTACTATTTCGGAATCATAATGTATGCTACTCAGATAGGCGACAAAGTTATACTAGAGCGGGCTCGAAGCCGCTTGTGCCTCATCGCTAACATTCCGCCGACGTCAAGGCAGAGCGTCTTTTCATCGTTGCGCGTTCGGTCAAGAGAGTAACAGTCTGGAGCCTGCCACGCTGGAAAAATTGTTTTGCTCGATATTTCGACAATCCATCCTATCGTGAGTAATACTAACTAATATCCTTAAAGTCAAATCGCATCATTTATTGTTCGAACGAGTAAATGCCATTATTTATGAAGGAACTTGAGTTCACCTTCTCAAATAATATATGGGCTACTACTTAACCTGATAAATAGAAATGCCATAATCGGCAGCCCTGCTCGTGGTACTCTACACTATGACGGGCTTCCTAAAACGAGACTGCATCTTAGTATCCAGCAAGCGAATATTTATGTTAGCATTACTATGATATCCGTAGGCTTTCCGACTAGATTTAATCCTTCACGGATTTAATGTATGGGTCAATTAAGAAAACAAATTGTGTTGGCCACATTGTTTGCGATGCCCACCGCGATGCCACCGCGACACCACGCAGGTTCGCTGACGCCGAACTTGCACTCCCTACGTCGGAGTACCTGTGGCCTATGCACCCGAGATCTTGTGAGACACGCGAATTATTCCGAAGCAAAGTGACATTGAAAATAAAATAAGTACGTGTTTAATGTTTAATGTCCTAGTAAATGCAGCAGCAGCTTTACGCTTCTGAGACCTACGCCCATTGCAAGCACTACCCTGGCTATTTCTTGCGAACTCGGGTTTGTCTTCCATGCCTTGCTTGACAAATGCCGATATTTCTTCCTGTAGACACGCGTGAACAAACGCCCGACCTTCTCTGCTGCAGTACACTAACAACACCGGACTCCACGTAAACGCCGAGCATAACTACTCACAACAGTTTTACGGTGTCTTGAAAACTTTGTCAGTCAAAGGTAAAATCCAGAGTTCGTGCGAAGTCGCGACTTTGTCGAAATTGTGTATGTGTGTGGGGGGTATCAAATCGGCAAAAATATGGCAAAATCAACCAAATTCAAGCAAAAGTACCCATACAATCGGTCCCGAATATACCCCCCGTTTTGATCCTGTTTACGCGCCTGCTAGTTGTCACTAACAGGAAGCTACACAGGCAGCGAGCGCTGCGAGCTTGCAGTGCAGCACTGTCATTCAAGCTGAGACCAGGTGTATTGGAGATATGTCGAACCACATGCCAGTTAGTCGGGAAGCGTGCGTTCAACGGGGTTTTGGCTGGGGATGGTAGAATGCATGTCCAACGGTTTTTCTTCCGCGTGCATGGCACGTTGCGTATGAGAGACTCCGCGGAGAAGAAAGATCTAACAATGAATTCATTCTAGCTTTTGCTGTGTTCAGCGCAAGTCGAGTTTCCTCTGTCTTCCTGCTTGTCCGCGAGGCTACTACGCTGCAGATCTACTGCGCGCACGTCAAGTGACCTATCTGCTAGTCACCACTCGTTTGGCGCCTTGAGCGTTATGTCTAGTCCCTAGTTTTATCGCGATATTGGCTGGTTGAGCGACACCACAACCACATCTCTAGTCCAGCTTTGATTATAGTGATTTCTTCAGCTCCCAGAATCTGCACCATGGCCAAGCCCACTACCACACGCAAGATTAAACTGACCAACACCGAGTGGCAGCATGTTCTCGGAGTGCTGCTTCCCGGCCAGTCATGGTTTCAAAAACTCAGATATTGTTTTCACTAGAGCTAATAGGAAATTTGTTTTTCTGCTTCGTCACACTTGAAACATAATAACCCGCTGAACGCCAGTATTTTTAATCAGTACCACACAACCGTTCCGCGCTTGAGTCGGAGGTGGAGAAGACGGTGCACGAGCTGCACAAGGCTGACGCCAGCGCATTCTGCAGTACATACATGATCACTCGGAGTGTAACCCCACGATTCAAGACGCGCACAATCTCGTGCGAAAGATGAAGAACAGGGAGCGCAAAGGATAACCCAGTGCAGAATGACTGAAAAAGTGGATGATGGGATACTGGGAACGTCGGCCATATCTTGTCGACAGTGTGCGCAGCTAGGTGCGACACTATCTGATTAACGGAACAAGCGACAGAGGAGGCGATTTCGGAGATCGCGTCGGCTTCCCATGACTGCGTGCGATTTGTTCTCATCCGTTTGAGTCTCGCTGAAGGTGTCGCTGATGGCGTCCTCTGAGCGTGGGCAGATCTGGGTCGAGGTGGAGGCGTCTGCAGGACAGGTGGCCCGCCATGGGCACGGATGTACGCTGCGACGTCATCTGCGTGGAAGGACTTCATGTGGTTGGACACGCAGCGCGATCCTCTTTCTTGAAGACCAACTCGACGTGACACTTGAGACACCATATCTTTTCCGCCTGGTTCGACGTCGTGCCGGGGGGGGGGGTCGGTGAGACCAGTCGAATGTACTGCCAGTTTCCGGTTTGGTCCTGCCCAACCGGACGGGCATTTCGTACAGGACGTCCAGAGCGGGATCTTTTCGGGGTCGTAGTGGGGGGGGGCAGTTTGCAGGGGTTGATGGCGCCGAAGGTGGCGTTGGTGTCGACGGCGAGGCCATGTCCGCGTCGGAATTGGAGCTCGACATTAGAAGGGGGATGGCGAGGGGCTTGCGAGGGGAGGCGAGAATGGAGAAGTGAAATTTTCGTGGCGTCCGGCGAAGCCGTCGCGCGAGCAACAGGCAACAAAGCTGTCTGGGTGCCGATTGTACCACCGAAATTTTGCAGACGTACAGTTTATATCAGATGCACTGACGCAAAGTGAACGGTGAGTACAGCTCCGGCAATTGCTAGTCGCCAGCTGATGTGGCATTCACTAGTCGCCAGCTGATTTAACGCTCTGCTATCGGTCCACCGTCCTCTGCGGTCCTTGATCTCTTCGTCAGCTCGTTGCCAGATCTGTCGTTCCAGTTGGTGGAGCGTGCGTCGCAGTTGCTGGCCCAGCGAATCTCTCGCAAGCTGCGCTGCTCATCAATTCTCGAGGCAACCGATCGCGAAACCAGACGTGCACTCAATGCGAACATGTCCAAGTAGTCCACACCAAAGGCAAACTAAACACCGGCAGTAATGAAGGCCGCCTGAACCTCTCCAGTGCGGACAGGGATCACCGTCTGTGCTGTGCTAGCAACACAAGATGTCTTTGGTGCAATCGTAATGCTGGTACAATCGGAATGGTAATCGGAATGGTAGTTGCGGTGGTAGTTGCGGTGGTAGTTGCGGACTCTCGCGCTCGCGGTAGACGTGCGGTAGTCGTGGGGTAGTCCCCCCACTGCAACCACCGCGCCGCGGCGGTGAAGGAATCTCACCGCATCTGTGACGCGCGCAACAACAACCTGATTTTGTGTCTAAAAATAACTATTTTACGGTCCTATGGTCGGAGTTACGTGTAAAATACGGAGGTTTACTACCGCCGACCTCGCGGTGAAGGCTTCTGCCGCTTTACGCAACATGAAAAATACGTGGTGCACACAACTCGCGGTAGCTGGGCGCTGCGTAGCGGACTTTCCCCATTCGGATGGTGACGTGGGCCGCCATGTCGCCTCCGAAGACACCGAAGGGGTATCTGAAGTCCCACAGATGACCGCGTCCTATACTGAGCACTTGTTAGTTCGGACGGGGCCGACCGGGTTTATATACTAGATTATAAGGCTAAAAACGTCTGGTTTTGTGTCCCACAAAAAGCTGCTGGTTTTGGCAGTTTGGTTTTGCTGCGGAATGAAGTCAAGCCGCATCGCCACTCTGGCCGCGCAGCACGCCTCCAGTCACCTGGAACTCTGCAGAGCTGTGTCGACTGTGGGGCCGGTGGCCGGCTGCCTAATCCAACGAGGGAGTGAGTAATCATGTGCCGTGCGCTGTCGCGTCCGCGAACCCCACGTAGCAAGCCCGGAGAGGTGATCCAGAGCTACAATATGCAGTTGAGCGCGACAGTAGACGCTCCGCAACGCCCAAGAAAACAACATCAAATGCAGAGGAAGAGGCAGGGTGCGTGAGGCTCCTGCTGCTCAGAAGACCGAGGGTATTGACGCTAACTACTGTGCATTTCGTTTTGTTGATGTACTTAACGCTGCAGCTGATGGGGACAACCGAGTTACACGCCTATCTTTTCTTTCCAGTTTGAGGAGAATGCCGTGAGTTAGTGAGTGTTATCAGGGCTTCGTGCTGTCATTGTATGTATTTGGAAACTAACTGTTCTGTGTTGTGAGTTGTGATGGTTCGAATATAGCAATATTTTGAGGACGCATTGTTGCAGAAGTTAGCACACGAAACAGCAACTTAACCCCCCCCCCAGCACTCGCGCCGCGCGTATTTCACGTCACCTCCCGGTTTGAACATGTTGTTAAAAACGACATGTTAAGGAAAGCCTACACTCGAGGTTTGTATAGACCCGCATAGGTGCGATATCGTTTTCTGAAACCAAGAACGGGATGTCGGTGCATGACACTGGTGCAACACGTCTCTGTCCGTTAAGGGTGTATATGGCGCCATCGTTTTGTCAACCCCAACGCACATGTCGGATATACTACATATCTTGATGAACTTTTTATCGAGGACGTCCCATCCATGATAGACCGATGCGCAAAATGCAGGCAACAATGCTTAGCTTCATGGATTGCATATAAATGTATTGAAGTTAGCATCACGACGCTACAATCCTGCTCACACATCAAGTGAAACACTTCATCACACTTCCTGCGTGGCTAGCGTCATCCTCAGCGTCTCCTGCATCCCATACAGTGTCTTCTTGCTCCTCAGGAGCGATTTCCTCTTCCTCTGCACCGTTGATTTGGCGTCATTTCTTTCCGAGAATTTGGATGTCGCACCCGATGCGAGAGCGCGGCCGGTTCTGGGCGTTGTTCCACGTGACGTGCCATGTCTGATGGTACGTCAAGGGGTTACCCAGGTAGTGGCTGGGTCTGACACGGTCGCAAAGGTAAACCCTACACGCAATAACATCATGTTTGCTACATATGAACATGCTAGCAAGTTGATATGCTGCATATACAACATGTTCAACTTAGCCAAAAAAACACCGCGGACTCCGTGATGAAGCCGCGGTGAAATAAAAGCATACAAATACGCAGCACTCCCATGAACAACTTAGTCCCCCACTTGTGTGGCTTAGAACTGCCGCATCACGTTGAAGCGGCTTCATGACGGGATGACGGCTTCGTCGAAGGCGAGAACTGGAGGTACGTTGCATCCGGCGACAAACGTCTGCTGCATGATCTCCACGATTGGTCTCACCTTCCACGCACGATCTGTATCTGCCCTGGCCTCCGAGTTGTCCGAGAAGTGCAGGTTCTGCATGATCATGCCGAACCGAGCTTTCGGCATGTAGCGGCCGAACGTACCAGCAGGAACAGCACCAACAATCGTAGTAGCCCAATGACCCGACAGACGTCTGGACTGAGGACACAACATGCGTGCAGTCAGTAATCCAATCCACCTCACGATCTCGTGGCCCTTAATGGACTTGTGCTGTTTGATCTCCTTCTCCAAGATCTCCTCTCGTGTCGCCTCTTTGCCTTTGCTCTCTCTGCTTCTGGTGCATCTTGTCGATACGCTCATTCAAATGCTGATCGTAGTATCGGTTGTTCTCCTTCGCAATGTGGGTCCACAACTCCTAAGCAAAACGAAGAAACAACACATCCAAAGGCGAGGAAGCCCGCTCGAGCACGGTGGATCCATACTCCCCGTCGTAGATGCCTGGGTACTCCGTATCCTCCGAAATTTTTTCTGGATCTAAAGTCGCAATATACAACATACACATCAGTATCACATGTTGTATATCATACATGCAAGTAGTTGAACGTACCGAGATTCCATCAAGTGCAGCACCGCGGGCGACACCAACAGGTGCAGCAGCGCGGTCGACATCAGCTGGACCTGGTCCCGGCGCGACTCGTAGCTCCTCTGGTCCGAAGTCTGCGTCGGTGCTGCGCTCGCCGGTGATCCAGCTGCGGTGCTCAGCGGCGAGCCGCTGGCTCCGCGGAGCGCCCCTCCAAGCGCGCCTTGAACGCGTCTGAATCGCGCCGCGTTTCCCGGCGCCCTTCCATCCTTTCTTGTTCTCCGTCCTTTTCGCAAATGACTGGGAATTTCCCTTGTCGGGTGAGACAAGCCACCAATTCATCATCTGAGCGGGAAATCACTGTACCTTTTAAACCGGTTGATACTCACCCCCTTGACTTTTTATGGCATTTCCGCCTAGCCTGAGCAAAACTGCAGAAATAGTGCGAAAAAGCATGTTGTCTTTAACAACATGTTAGGAAAAAGTGCAATCAGCGACGGTGTCATATACAACCTTGAGTGCTGGGGGGGGGGTAATGTGGCTTCTGGGCGGTGATCATTTGATTCGTTGCTTATAAGTCGATCTTCATCAGCTCGTTGTGAAATGCAGCCCGCGATGCCTCAGCCCTCGTGGTGTTGAACGTGCCGGAAGTCAGCTTCGGCATGTGCTCCAGTAGTGAATCAGGGCGATGGTTCACGATGTGCTTGTACACGGCGTGCATGTAGTGAAGCATATAAACGCCGCAGTCGACCTGGTTTGACTGTCGCGGCTTAGTGATGTAGTTATACGCTGGTTTGTTACTCAATCCTTCTCCGTCTGAGTGCGCCTTGTTGACGAAGGATAGGAACAACTCCAATATACAACGAATAGATCTTCAGGATTGTGCCCGCCCCGCAGCGAGTTGACGTGGTAGAAACTTGTTCGCCCATATGGAATGGGGTTTTCGATCACCAGCAAGCTCCAGTGGTTGTTCAGGCCCACAGGCAGAAGTACGTAGGTATATGAACCCCAATCACACTCCCCCGTTATATTTTCCAACGTCCGCTCTTCAGTCTTTCGTTTTTCGTATGCGAAGGCGATCTCCGAGAAAAAGGCTGACCCCGCTGGATATACAACACCTTCAGTCCTCTCAAAGAATCTTGCAATAATGCAATCAACTGTCGCATTCGTCAGCCTATTGCCATCTCGCAGACCCTCGAAGTATTCAGTAAACAGAGGAATATTGACGGTTTCTGCATGTGGATCTCCAGTACTACTTGGCTGCTGAGCCACCGGAATGTTCTCGTCTGGATGAGACCGCAGCTTGTATCTCCCAGTGGCTGGAATCTCTGCCGGCTCGTCACCACCCACTACGATGCAAGCGGATTTCCCCCCCTGCCTCCTCACTCTCCTCACTCTCGTCGGCCTCGTCACTCTCATCACTCTCTCGGCCCCCACAGTCTCCACCGTCTCCGCAGCCTCCACAGTTTCCACGGTCTCCGCAGCCTCCACAGTCTCCACAGTTTCCACGGTCTCCACGGACTCCGCAGCCTTCACATCATCTGCCTGATCAACCGCTGGTCTCTGTCCATCACGTGATGATTGTTTCTTCGGATTGTAGCGGACCATAAAGCGACTTATCCAAGTACGTTGCGAGCTATCTATCCACTATCAAAGTAAATTGAGGGATATTGCTGCAATAGCTGAACATGTCGTCTGTCGTTACAACACCGGCATTTCGTAGACAAGCATCATAAAAGTCCACTGCCCCCCACTCGAACGACGCCATTTTGTGCTTCCCCCCTTTGCACGAAAGCTGCAGTGGGGCTGCAATAGCGTTTACATAGAAGAAGACACACACTCAGAGAGTCTCTAGTGTTCTTTGAAAGCATACAACTCTATACGAGAGTTTGGACGAATACCTTATTAAACCTTAATTAAGGATTCCAGAGATAGACAATACCTTATACAAAGGTATGAATTCTATGCTTCAAAATGTGAACTGAATGTTTTGTTGTTTATCGCGGCAGAACCGCCTGTTGTCTGAATATATAAAACTCACTATCTATCGTAGTATATCCTAGTCTAATGCATATCCATTGGCTGTAAGCCACCCACTCCTAGCTGGGGTGGCTCACGTAACATAGCTATGGAACTCAACTTATGTGTGGCACCTAACTTGTGTGCATCACACTATTCGATGTAACCCCGTTACACCCTCCCACGAGGACACGTGTCCTCACTCGTCATCGCCTCGGTTGAGGTATTGTGCAACGGAACACGCGTGTCGCTAGTCGCTAGCCATCGCAAGACCTCGCTCAAGAACTTTCCAAGTTCAACGAGCTGCGAATTGCTGCCCGCCAGAAAGCTTTGTCCTTTGACCGTAAAGACTCCGCCGCCTCCGCGTCACCCGTATCCAGCCTAAAGGGATCGCCAGCACGCAGTGCATCGCCGGCTTCAAGTCCCGAAGCCCCTACGCGCCCCGCGCACACGCTCTCTGTGAAGGAGTATCACTCCGAGCACCAGCGCCGATACCAGCAGGCCGCGATGGCTTCGCCTACGGAGACCAAGTCCACAAACGCTTCGCTCCGCCCTCGTCTCGCTCGCGACGATCTCTTCGTGGGCATCGAGGAGGTGGTGGTGGATTACGACACCGATAGCTCCATGCACGAGCCTTCCCGCTCGCCCGAGCCGGAGCCCAGTGGGCCGCGTATGCCCAACCCGTTTTCTGAACGAGGCGCGGCTCAAGAGCTCACCGCGCTGCGCGCTTCCTCCGGTCTGGAGAGTGGTGAGATCACCAACGCCCTCGACGAGGTACAAGAGCAACAGCTCGAGGAAGGGGAAGTCCAGCGCTCCCAGCGGCCTGCGGCGCGACCCTTGCTTAGCTCTCGTCGAGACTATCACTTCACGCCACGCGATCCTGCCGAAATGGTCAAGGACGCCATGACGCAGTGCTCGCTGCGTACGTGGATCGTTGGGCCCGCGGCCACTGCTACCGTGAGTTGCAAACTCGGGCTGCTCTCCGGTAGAGGCTGTTGACGCCTCAAGAGACAACTTCGACTGGGTATGGTACTCGTCTAGCCGATCAAGCACGTCGTGCTTTGGTGCCGCAGATGCGGACTTATCCCGTCGTGCTCTTCGCAGGAGAGTCCGTCCAGGAGGATGATGCCCAGTTCAGCAACTGGGTAGAGCATGCGAAGCAGCTCACCTCGCTGGAGGCTCTGCGAGCCAGCTTCGCTGAAGCCGATGTGCGACTCGAGCGCAGACTCCGCTTCGCGTTCGCCAAGGTTAAGACTACGCGCCGTGCGCCCCGTCTTCGGCACTGCCCCAGGGCCTGATTATCATGCTCCTTCGAGCTCTAGCAGCTTCCACCGAGGTGGATCCATGGCTGCCCCAGCTCCGGATCAACGCTTGAGCTCAGCGTTGACCCTCATCCCCCCGAACTATTATCGGAAGCGGGAGGCGACCGATTACGCGGCCGCCGGCTCGTGGAGCGCCCTCGACCCTGTCGATCAAAAGCGTCCACGACGTCTGGGCAATCTTGCCGGAGGGGTATCTCAAACTCCCATGAGTTATCAGAGTGGGGGTACCCTCGCCACTTCACCAGATACTGGTTGTGGCCCTCGCGTCGACGACGCTTTAGAATACGCTCCACATGAAAGTGGCGATTACCCTGCTTGTCGAACAACGCCGGCGGCGCCCGTGTCATCGCATGATGATGAACCCGTCCGTCCCGAGGAGTTGGAACGGATGGAGGAATCGCAGAGCGACGTGCGTCGTACTCTGGAACGCCACGGGCAGAGGCTTGGTCAAGCCGAGAAGGAGTGTGACACCAACGTGAACAAGATTCGCGAGATCCACGAGCGTCTCGAGTGGTGTGAGGCCCCTGAGTCGGCGACTCAACGCCTGTTGCGCCTTGAGCAAGGTTTGGCGCGGCTGGAAGGTCAGATCGACCTGTTGCTGCGACTTCAGCAGGGTGCTGTGACTCCGTCACGGTGGGCGCCAGCCCTGGGAACTCACCTGCGCCGGGCCCCGGTACGGCTTGAGCAAGCCCACGTAAAACACGGGGTGTGTGCGCATCTCCTTCGGAAGATTGAGCGTATACACTAGGCCCTTCTTGGCCACGACCGTGAACGGTCCAACGAAGCACGGGCGCAACTTGGTCTTGAAGACCGCAGACACTGCATGTGTAGGTAGGTTTTTAGCGTTAAGCAACACGAGGTCCCCGACCTCATAACTCTCAAACTTGCCTCTGCCTTTAGCATCAGCATGTTTTTCTGTTTGTCTTGGCTATCAGCCATTGCATCACGCTCGTGTCGAAGGACACCCAGACGCGTTGAGAGGGACTCATCAATCTGTTTACGAACAGTGAGTGGGCTGACATCGGCGAGCCGATCGACAATCCCTCCCCCACCAAGCCCAGAACCACGCCGTGGCAGCGTCAACGGGACGCGCGGGTGAGTGAGGCCATTCACGTAGAACGGAGTGTAGCCTGTGGAGGCATGCACAGCGTTATTCAACGCATACTCGACGAGTGGAAGCATGGTGATCCAACGCTTTGGCGTTTCAACGCAAATGCTGCGAAGAATGTCTTCGCCAACGCGATTCACGCGCTCCGTTTGACCATCGGTCTGCGGATGATCCGCTGTGGACATGTCCAACTTGGTGCCAAACACCTTAAAGACAGCGTCCCAAAACTTCCCAGTGAAGCGGGGATCTCGATCCGAGACAATCGAAACGGGCAGGCCATGCTGGCGGAAGACCCGATCGATAAACAGCTTTGCTGTCCCTTCACCGTCAACGGTGTCCGGCACTGCCGCTAGATGAGCCATCTTGCTCAGACGGTCAACGAAGACCACGATCCCAGTGTTGCCTTCCGAATCCTTCGGAAGGCCGAAGACGAAGTCCAAACTCATGGACTCCCAGCACCCAGCGGGTACAGGCAAACTTGTCAGCGGCGCAGCCGCATGCGGGGAGGGCTTCACCCTCTGACACGTCTCACACGGGCGCACGTACGTGCTCGTCCACTTGTACAGCTTGGGCCACCAATAGGTCCGGCTCACAGAGCTGTAGGTCTTCTCGCGACCGAGGTGGCCGCCAGGCGGTGTATCATGCGCCTCGTAGAGGATACGATACTTCAAATCCTCGTCATGAGGAACCACGACTCGAGGAGTGTCCGCCGCACCCGTGCTGTAATACAGCATCCCATCCCCGATGAAGTAGCGGTGCAGGCTCGCGCGCAAGCGCGCCGACAATTCCGTGTCCGAGTTTTCAAACTCCTTGCTCCCAAGAGCACGTAGCAGGGCGACACACATGTCGTCGCGCGCGTACGCAGCGCGTACCAAGTCTAGTACTGGTGAGGCCACCATGGTGACATGAACAAGCGCATAGTCCGGTCGACGGGACAACGCGTCCGCAAGACCATTCTGCCTGCCAGTCTGTATTTCACCTTGAAGTTGTACTCCGCGAAGAAGGACAGCCAACGGGCCATCCTTTGCGAGAGATGAGGCGACTGGGTCGCAGTGCGTAGTGACGCATGATCAGTGAAGATCACAAACAGCTTTGAGCCAAGCAGGTGAACCCTGAACTTGACGAGAGCATACTTCATCGCAAGTAGCTCTTTGTCATGAACTGGATAGTTCTTCTCTGCAAGCCTTAAGCTAGCGAGACTCAAACGCAATCACGAGTTCACGCCCTTCGGCGTCTGCTTGCAGCAGGGCGCAGCCTATGTCAAAGTCCGATGCGTAACATACGACACTGAAAGGACGATCAGGGTCTGGCAACGCCAAGATCGGCGCATGAAGGAGACTCTCCTTGACCGCCACGAACAGATCTTGATGCTCGGTGTTCCAACACCAGTCCGCATCCTTCTTAAGGAGATTGGACAATGACCGAGCCATGTCAGCGTAGTTCTCGCTGTACTTGTGCAAGTAGTTGGCGAGGCCAAGCCACTTACGTAAGTCCTTCTGGTTCTTTGGAACCGGCCAGTCGACAATGACTTTAACCTTAGCAGGATCTGCTCGAAGGCCGCACTTTCCAACAAAGCATCCTAAGAAAGGAATCTCTTCAGCACCGAAGATGCATTTGGATGCGTTAGCGTACAGCTTGTTGGTGCGCAGGCACTCAAGCACCGCTCGCAAGTGGTCACATCCGACTTGCCATCGACAGCACGACTATGGACAAATATGTCGTCGAAGTATGTCTGTGCATGCACCCGATGGGGCCTGAAGAGCTGCGTCACCAGACGATTGAACGTCGCAGGTGCGTGCGACAGCCCTTGGGGCATGACCAGCCACTCCCAGAGCATACCGCTCGGAGTACTAACCGCTGTCAGCGGAACATCGCTCGCTCGCATGAGCAGTTGGTAATAACCATCGACTAGGTCGAGCGCACTGTACATGGTACAGCCGACCATGTTATTCTGCATAACATCCTTTCTAGGAATCGGCGTTTGCGCCGGAATGGTGGCAGCATTGAGCTTATTGAAAGCATGAACGATGCGCCACTTGCCATTAGACTTTCTGACACAGAACGTAGGCGTTGAGTGCGGAGACTTGCTCTCGCGCATCATGCCCGCAGCGTGCTTGGCACTAAAGAACGCGTCAATGATGTCACACTGCTCCTTCGGTAAGGGCCACTGTCGTGTTACGCAGTATTTGGTTCCGGGAACCAGGTCAATCTCATGACAACGCCTCGATCAGGAGGCAAGCCAGTCGGCGGGTCATTGGAGACCACTCCTTAATCAAAGGATAGAAGGGATCCGAAGGGTCCTTCAGGATCGAAGATCCGCTTCGCGCACTCACACAGTGCCTCCTTCGTATCCTCAAGGACAGCTTCAGCCATAAGCGATGAGGAGTTCAACTCCTCTTCAGGTCGTATCATGACCACCTCGGCTAAATCGCCGGCCTTTAAGGCGTCCCCGAACTCGGGAATGGACATCTCGTCCAGCTCAAGCAGAGCATTCAGCGCCGGGATAGCCTCGACGCTGGCATTGCCCTCGGCTTCGCCAGTCACTCCATCAACGAGTGTGTATAGCTGCTCGCTATCGTCGTCAACGACAGACACGTCATGTGTCAGGACAGACGCTTTGCGTCTCGCAGTCGCTATCTGGCGTCGCTTCCGCCTCCTTGCGGAAGCTGTACGCCTCGAAGAGGCCAGCAGGTTCACACTAAAAGTGTCCTCAGGTGTTTCCGCCTCTTGCTGCTCGGATTGAGCCGGCGAGGAGCTGCAATACTCGCAGCCCCCACACAGTGGGTTAGGTGCCACTCCACCCGCATCGTCAGGGTCCTCCCCTTGATGCCTCGGCTCACAGCCGACCACGCCATCAGTGGAATGCAGCGATGCTGCGCTCTCGTGACGAGCACCGCTCAGCGGGTTACGTGCCGCTCCACGCGCATCACTAGGGCCATGCCCAAGATGCCTCAACGAACTGTCGACCATGCCATTACCGGCATGCAGCGATACTGCGCTCAAGCCACGAGCATCGCTCAGCGGGTTACGTGCCGCTCCACGTCCAGCCCACGAGCAGTGCTCGGGACTCGCGTTGTCGACGCCAGTGTCCATTAGCTCGGGCACTCCAATATCCAGCACATTGACCGACTCGGTCCAGTGCCCGCGCCAATAGCGCTTTTGCTTCCTAGCAGAGGTGGGTTCATGACTCGCTAAAGCTCCCCTAGGAGGCAAGCGCGTAGCGCCTAAGGTCTTCGACCGCCAGTCGATCCATGGTTCATGGCACTCCAGCCATGCCATGCCGAGGATGAGGTCGTACCTCGAATCCAGGTCGATGACCAAACAGCGTTCAACGCTATCGAAGTCCAGAAACTTCACGCCCAGGTTCACAGGAACCTTGGGCACCGTGACACGGGTCCCCGTCGCAAGACGGACGGTGACGATGTCACTCGAACGCGCCTTCAGCGCCTCAGCGTACTGCTGACTTCCTTCCATCGTGGAGCGCCGAGCATAGTTGCCCGACGCTCCGGAGTCGATAAGGATCTTCCATGGCTTCTCAAAGCCCTTCACGGTCGCTTCCACGACCAGCAAGCCCGGCTTGCATACACGTTCCGTGTTGTTAGAGAGCACGGTGCTCTTTGGGGCTAAGCCTTGCCGACCTCCTCCCTGAGGCTCAACAGAACTCAGTTCTTCTTCCCCAGCAGGGCGCCCCGCGCCTACTGGGTTTTGGCGTTTCCCCGCCACGAGCCCAGCTTCGTCTCAGAGGCCGAGCCTCGGCTCAAGGAAGCCTGGCGCTGCTTGCGCAGCGGACAGCCTGGACGCAGGTGTTGGGTGCTCCCACACACATAGCATCGACGGATGCCCGCGCGCTGCTCCGCAGCCTGAAGCTCAGCTTCCTCATCTTCAGCGTTGCTGAGGTCCCATCGAGACAGCGCCATTGGACGCGTCAGAGGCTCCGGAAGAGCTGGCTTGAGAAGACGTCCAACCAAGTCGGGCCGACTTGAAGTTGAGCTCGGCGTTCAACGCCACGTTCACAGCCTCTTCAAAAAAAGAGGTAGGGTGAACACGGAAGACCTCCGCCAGGGCCACACCAGTGCGCAGACCTTCCATAAGACGGTCACAGTGACCACCTCGGAAGAGGGTCCACCGTCATACCGGCGATTAGAGTTCGCAACTCTTGGACGAAGTCCACCCACTCCTTCTTACCCTGGCGGGTAGAAATGAAGCGTGACCTCACACGATATGCCTGGTTAGGCGGCGAGAACACTCGCGAGAGCTGAAGCTTCAGCTCGTCCAAAGAAGGGAACGCGGTGTCCACTGACGTGCCGCACGTCAGGGTCCACTCTCGCGCTCGGCCACCGAGCTTCGAGATAGCAAGCGCCACGCGCTGCTGCTTAGTCTTGAGCATGGCGGACGCCATAGTCGTTTCGACCTCTCTGACCCAGAGCATAATGCTTTCGCCTTCTTTGCCCTCAAAGGTCTTGCCACTCACCATGAGTGATTTGGCTCGTGAAGCACCGTCCGATGACGGCCTAGGCGTCACAGACGCGGCGGCCTCATTCATCTTCTGCTGGGCGTGCTCCAGTAGAGCATTCTCATACTGAGAAAACGCCTCCAGACGCGCATTCACCGCGTCGGGGCCCTGCGAAGCAAGATGACCCACGCCATCCGGACCGATCAGGGACATCAGCTTTTTAAGCCCTTCCTGTTGGTTCGGCGGTAAGTGGGCGAATTGCACCATCCTCACAGAGGAACAGTCGTAAGACTCAGGTGTAGGATTGACTACATTTGCTACCAAGTGCAGCGGGGCTGCAATAGCGTTTACGTAGAGGAAGACACAGATTCAGAGAGTCTCTAGTGTTCTTTGAAAGCTTACAAACTCTATACGAGAGTTTGGACGAATACCTTATTAAGGGTTAAATCGTAATTAAGGATTCCAGAGATAGACAATACCTTATACAAAGGTATGAACTCTATGCTTCAAAATGTGAACTGAATGTATTGTTGTTTATCGCGGCAGAACCACCTGTTGTCTGAATATATATTATTAGTGACTCACTATCTATCATAGCAGAGCCTAGTCTATTGCATATCCATTGGCTGTGAGCCACCCACTCCTATCTGGGTGGTTCACGTAACATAGCTGTGGAACTCAACTTCTGTGTGGCACCTAACTTGTGTGCATCACACTATTCGATGTAACCCCGTTACAAAGCCGTCTCCCACATCGGGCGGAGACTCAAGTACGGCCCAGTACTTCGTATTCCAGCTCAGTAGAGTAGGCTTCTTCACGTTCAGCTCCCTCGCGGCCGCATTTGAGCTCCACTCGGGGTGGTTCTTCCGTTCCACAAGCTTCTTTATCTTCTCCTTTGCGGGTGTCTGCACCCCCATGTGCCTGGAGAGAAGAAAATTGGGGAGTGAGCTTGAGCCACGTGTCTCAAGTTTTGTTAAGTCAGTTTAATGTGAGCAGAATCCATACTCAGATTAATCTGACCTGCCAGCAATGTCAGTTTAATGTGAGCAAGGTCAGCTTAATGTGAGCAGAATCCATACTCAGATTAATCTGACCTAGTCTCTGCGACGTCGTTCAGCTTTCCAGCAAATACATTGAGAGATAGACCGGTTCGGAGCCGTGCGGCTTCGATTTTCTCTGCAGCTGCATCGAGTGCGATCTTGTCCCTCGTTGAAATTGTTGTCACTGCATCATAGTACTTCTTGCACCGCAGATAAAATCGAGCTTCCGTCGGATGCTGCCGCCAACTAGAACCAAACCTCTGGTTTGCCTCAGCAATCGACATTTCCCCCGCAATACCGCTGGAGTATTCTTTCCACAAGTCAACGACTGTCGTGACCGCTCTACTGAGGCGAACGGTGTCGCTTGACGGTGAGCCAGACGGACGTTACACAACGCTGGATGAAGGAGGAATTGATGCTGACGGCAACGGGTTGGCAGCGTCGGCACTAATATGTTCCCAACTCAATACGAGGCGTTTTTTCGTGAGGCTCTTCAACGTGTCAATGCCAGCTGATACCGCATCAAGTTTGCCATTCAGAACTTCCATACCACCTTTCAGCACCTCTGCAATCTGGGGCACGACGGTCTCCAGTGTGAGGTTTTATGGTTGGGAGAGCGTAGGCATTACGGATAACAGTTCTTGGTCGAATGCAACGTACTCGGCTGTAGAGAACAGGGGGTGCTTCCACAAACGATGATTCGGATACGAGCGCCTCAGCATCACCCAGTCCTGCAGGAAAATGATGCGCATATGCCGAAGCATTTGGATAAATGCACCACCGGCAATTTCACGCGTGGGGTTCTCGGATAGTTTCGTAGCTGCTGCTTCTTTCACCTCCGGACACACCAACTGCTGCAATTGATCGCTCGGAGTAAATGATCCTCGACGAAGCCAGTAAGCACCACCTTTGGTTGGGAAACCAGCTAAGGCTCTCATAGCTTTCTTAGGGAGCGACGTCAGGTAGCAACCTTCCATGCGAGCTGCATTCCAACGTCCCAACCGTCGAATCTGTTCTTCACTAGCTCCATTGGTTTCGGCCAATTTTGCTCCTGAACCACGGTTAGCGTGTGTCCACACTGTAGAGTCGATCCCGCAAGCTTTAAAGCACGCTTGACCCGGCTCAGCTGGGTGTTGTATGATATCTCCTTGGCCCGATTACTGCCGTTAATGAGATGTATGTCATAGCAGCGCTCACGACACGAGACGTCCGGAAACGGCTCGTTATCAATTTGCCAGCGCCAAAACAGATGAAGCGCGATAGCATTCAGAGGACACACTTCAACTTTCTTGCTGCGTAGGGCTGCACCGTATTCAATGCGGCCGTGCTGGTCAGTTTTACCACGGTTCATGATGATCACGAGGGGGGTGCAGATATGGGAACCTTCATCTGGTAGCTCTAGCGTCAGCATGTCTGGAACTCGATATAACGGCGGTTATCACCTCGTGCGAGAAGAGCGTGTCCCGGAAAGAAATTTGCGCGATCGCGGAGAGCGGTGCCGTTGTTCTCAGAGAGTCAGAAATTTGAGAGCTGCATCATATCCTCCATATTGTAGCCATCTAAAACCGTGCCAAGCGCTCGTTCTGCATAGGTTTTGCGCTCCGTCTCCGCTCGTTTTAATGTGTCAAACAGATCGTGGAACGTTTTGCCGCGCGGGTGGGTGTGACTGTTTGTCTCGAGCGTCTGCTGGAGCTTGTACAGATCAATGACCGCTTTTGCGTAGGCTTCCACGCCAGCCATGCTGAGAGGCTTATTGTCGCCATCTTCCGTATTCTGCCGTTTGTTGCCGAAGGGGATGACGTACTTCTTCAAGAAGGTGAAGAGCTTTCCCTCGCTGACGATGCAGCCGTCCGCATACTTCTTACCCGTGCACCGTTCCATAAATTCTCTTTGCTTTGGCACATACTGCTTGATAGTGTTGGCAGGTCGTGCTGCTGTATGCTGAGTAATGACCTCTGTCACCACTTCGTTGACTTATTTGGCGTTAGCGAGGTCAGTTCGCGTGTCATCATCATTGCTCTGCGTGGCCGTCATCTTGCGAGGAATGGACTGTGCTGTGCGTGGGTGTCGTCTGGCAAGAAGTGAACTGTGAGAGGGAGGGATCTGGCCCAATATCGTATTCGTTATCAGAGGTTGAAACCCACAAGTGCAGACGAGGAATTATATATCACAGGTATTGCGCAGCTTAGTTGTCCTTAACCCTTAATACGTTAATACGTCCAGAAACACGTATCCGATCTCGGACGGCGTCGCTCTCGTCGGGTAGATACCGAAGTGGGTCTCGTAGTTGGCGCCCATGTAGCTCGTGGTGGTGTCATACATCATGAACCAGTAGCTGGACTGCACGCCCTCGGAACTCCGTCTTGGCGGCAGAGCACTGGTCGTCCGCCAATGAGTTCATGTCGGTGATGCCCGACCACGTCGCGTACGGCATCTCGTAACTCACGTCGTTCTGCACGTAGTAACGCGTGATATCACTTAGATTTCCGGTCGCGGTGCCGTCGTCCGTGATGAAGCGGGTCACCACCGTGAACGACTTGGTCGTGTCGATCGTGTAGTGCGCGCCAGTGCCGAAGAACGTCTTGGTGCCCATTCGGTACGGGTTGAAGTCGCAGCCGCCCTTGTCACACACGCCGTAGTAGTGGGGGTCACCGGATCCACACTCTGTCTCGCTCTCGCAGCGGTACGAGCCGCCAGCACTCGATGTGACGGAGCACGGGTGCGAAGTGTACGCGTTGCTGATGCTGTTGGACTCCCAGATATCCATCTCGGCGCAGCACGAGCCGTACTCACCGGTACCAGAGTTGCTCTCCGTAGCGCTGGCCGTCCAGTTGAGGCCGTTGGCCTCGCTACTGATGATCTTGAGATCCTGGGGGCATTGGGCGTCGCAGTAGCCCGTGCCGTACTCGGCGCCGGCGGCGTTACCCGAGAAGCGGCTCATGCCGACATCGGTGTCCATGTTCACGAAGTAGAGAGCACCATTGAGACTACAGTCGAGGTTCGAACACGTCGACGTCGAAGGTGAACTCTTGGTTGAGCAGCTTGTAGGCTTTGTACGTGTCGTCTGACTCCATGACGTACACGCGCGAGCCGATGTTGGTTCTGTACGAGCCTTCCGTCACAAGCTTGATCGTCAACTGTCCTCGTCAGCCGTGATGCCGTACGTTCCGGTGTAGTCAGCGCCGTCGAGCGCGCAGTTAACAGATCTCGGGATCGGAGCAAATGTCCGTGTCCCATTCGTTGCCCGTGTAGCAGTTCGTGGAGGTGCCGACCTCGTACAGCCAGCGCCAGTTGGCGTCGAGCACAATGGAGGTGTCTTCATCCGTGCAGCCAGTGCTCGTGCACATCTGTGTCGTGAGCGACGGGTGCGATTCAGCGGTGTAACACTGGTGGAGTTGCTTGCCAAAGTCCCTAGGGAGCATATTGGCAAGAAACGCCCGGTGCGCAGCGGCCGGCAAATCATCGTCCTTCCCTTGAAGGAGAAGAGCCATACAAAGCAATAAAGCGACTACCTTGCCGCTCACCTCGTAGCGAGCAAAGACACCAAGGTAGTGTACGCCCAAATGGGTCCATCCGCTCAGGATCAGACCAAAACGGTCAGGCATTTCAGCTGCAATCGCCTTCTCCACTGCCACTGAAACGCCTTCCATCGCAGTGCGCAGTGTTTCGACGCACACGGGGTCCACGTTGGTGTAACGTTTCGTAGCAACATGACAAATTTAATTAGATGTCATTGTCTTTAGTCGGCGTATTAAAATAGAGTTTACGTACCGTCGTGTCGTCCGATTCTCACAAAAGGCGAGTGAAAGATTGCTCATGACAATCCACACCAGCCACCCGTACAGGTTTTGCGAGGAACGGCGCACGTAGCTCAGCAATGACCCCGTCTCAGCCGAGGTGGCTTCGAGCATCTCAGCCTCGAAGTTGGGGTGCTCCCGCCTCACATGTTTCATGAGGTTAGTAAAGCCATTGCGACGGGTCTGTTTTCGGACGAGCCACAACGGCAGCGGAAGTACTTAAGGATAACTTCATCAAAGTCATCGCGGCAAGGTTGAAAAAAACTGTAACTTGGGCCGAGGTAAAAGTTGGGCGGGGTGGGCGGGACACGATGACCATAGTCGGAAGGCTCGAGTGTGGGACGTGGGCTACTGGGAAATTGTAAAATGAGAGTTACAAGCATTTGGCGCTCTACAGTGCTAGCTAACTCTGCAACCAACCGTTGCAACGATTGGTTACGAAAATCTCAAGATATTTGATAGGATTTTTATATGAAATATAATGGGGTGAAGTGATAAACATAAATTATGAGATTGAGTGGTCTTTCAGCATAAATTATGATACAAGCCGGGTCAGCAGCCCACAATACATTTATGCATGATATGATGGTCCATTATACTGGGAACACCTCGTTAGAGGCCCACTTAAGATTAATTCCACGGTACTGCGTAAGCGTAATCTGGGTCAACATTCGCGTAACATTTCGGCATTTGTCAGACCGCCGCAATTGTAACTCCAAAAAACCCTGCGTGTTCCCAGCCTAAGTCGCGACGATCTAGTTGTTATGGCAATGCTATTTTCGGCGGCCCTGCCGGTGTTGGATCCGACCTGCTGAGCGTGGGCGAGCATGATGGAGAGTGAAGCCGTGGCGGTGATGGCCACCAAGCGAAGGGCATTCGGAGTCTGCATCCTTGAAAATCTCGAGACCGGAGAAGCTGGAAGTGATTGGTGAAGTCAAATTGAATTGTGAGTCGGAGCTGGCGATTCCGCTTTCGCCTCGCCCGCCTCGCCGATCCTGGAGGCCTCGTATCACGTAGGACCACGAAAGTCAACGCCCGCATCAACAACGATTACCTCGCTGCCAGCTGCGTTACGCGATCTCGGGTTTCGTGAGAACAAAATCTTTCACCGATTGCAATCAAATCCAATCGTCCGGGCCCGTCTAACCGACACCGAGCTCCACACGCTGTTGTTGCTGGGATAGTTGTTGCGGACGGAAGTCTGGCACCTTCGTGTTTTCGCCCGGTGTGTGAAGGTGATGTCAACCGAGTCTCGATTGCAGGCGTGAGCCGGTCCGGATCAGACTTCAACTTCAGCCGTGGCGGTAACACCTGTTGGCGGTGAAAACTCCGGTGCCTTCGCGATCACCAAGACGCTGCCTGCAGCGCCGGCCTGCAAGATACACGTACATTTTAGTCTGTACACGCTTGACAAGACGGCAGGTCTCCGTTGCTATGAACAACTCGGAGGCTGTTCATCAATACGGCTCATCACCTCGAACAACAACTTTCAAGGGGGCCAACTTGTTCAAACAACTCGTTTATTAGTTCGCTCACTTGCCACTCGATAGTTATCACAAACTACCTCGGTCTTGGCAGACAAACTCTCTACGACATACACACGCAGGTTGTGCTTTTGCCACTACAGAAATGCAACGTCAAATCATCGAAGTCTAGTTGCGACGGGTCTTGCACTGCTTGGTCGGAGCCTTCGTCGTCGCAGCGGGGGCGCTAGTCGCAGTGGAGGCGTCCTCCGAGCCCGAGTCCACGACATCGCCCGCAGTCGACGCGCTCTCCTCGTCATCCACTGGCGCGGTCGTCACGCTGGCGTCGTTGCTCGACTCTGAGGCGGCACTCGACGCGCTATCAGCGTCCGCGCTCGTCTCGTCGGCGTCAGCGCCAACGCTTCCTTCGATCGAAGCTTGCGAGGTGGGCTCCTGCGTCGTAGTGCTCGTAGACGTCGAGGCATCCGAGCTGTTGGCTGAAGTCGACGGGGCAGTGGTCTTCGTGGTCGAAGTACTGGTCGAGGAGCCCGAAGAGGCCGTCGACGCTGACGGAGCAGTGGTGGTCGTCGACGTACTGGTGGAAGGCGAAGAGCCCGCGTCGGTGCTAATGCCATCGACTGTCGTGCCGATGTCGCCGAAGCGAATGTTGCTGAAGACAACCGTAGCTTCTGCCTGCTCCGAGACAACCGTGTCCGGGTCGCCGCTCGTCGTAGCGCACGTGCCACGCGAGACACCAGGCTCCGAAGCATCGGCCGTCACGGGGTAGTCCGAGTCCAGCCACAGGCACTGGGCCGCATGGTCTGTCCACAGGCTCATGGTGAGCACCATACCTCGCTGCATGGCGACGCCCATCTGCGCGAGGCCACCCTTGGCCTTGTGGTCGTCCTCGTCGCCGAAGAGCTTCTTGGCGGCAGAGCACTGGTCGTCCGTCAGAGAGTTCATGTCCTCCAGACCCGACCACGTCGAGGTCGGCATCTCGTGGGTCACGCCGTCCTGCACGTAGAAGCGCTTCATGTCGGTGAGGGTGCCGGTCGCCGTGTTATCGTCCGTGATGAAGCGGGTGACCACCGTGAACACCTTGGTCGTATCGATCGTGAAGTCCGCGCCAGGGCCGAAGAACGTCTTGTTGCCCATTCGGTACGGGTTGAAGTCGCAGCCGTCCTTGTCACACACGCCGTCGTAGCGGTGGCCGGTGCCGGCGCCGCACTCGGTGGCACTTTCACAGCGAGACGATCCGCCGGCCTTCGACGTCACCGTGCACGGGTGCGTCGTGTACGCGTTGCTGACGCTGTTGGCCTCCCAGATATCCATCTCGGCGCAGCACGAACCATAGTTGCCAGTGCCCGAGTTGCTGTCCGTCTTGCTCGGCGTCCAGTTGAGGACGTTGGCCTCACCGCTGATGAACTTCAGGTCCTGCGGACACTGGGCGTCACAGTAGCCCGTGCCGTACTTGGCCCCAGCCTTGTTACCCGTGAAGCGGCTCGCGCCACCGTCAGTGTCCATGTCCACGAAGTAGAGCGCACTGTTCAGGCCACAGTCGATATCCGAGACGTCGACGTCGAAGGTAAACTCCTGGTTCAGCAGCTTGTACGCCTTGTACGTGTCGTCCGACTCCATCATGTACACACGCGAGCCGATGTTGGTGCTGTAGGGACCCTTGGTCACGAGCTTCATGCTCAAGCTGTCGCTCTTGGAGGTGATGCCGTACGTTCCGGTGTAGTCGGCGCCGTCGAGCGCGCACGATGAAGCACACGTCTTGGGGTCCGAGCAAATGGTCGTGTCCCACTTATTGCCCGTGTAGCAGTTCGTGGACGTGCCCTCCTTGTACAGCCAGCGCCAGTTGGCATCCAGCACGATGGACGTGTCCTCGTCGGTGCAACCGCTCTTGGTGCAGGTCTGCGAGGTGAGCGTCGGGTGCGTTTCCGCCGTGTTTGATCCGACCTGCTGCGCATGGGCGAGCATGATGGAGAGCGAAGCCGTGGCGGTGATGGCCACCAGGCGAAGAGCACTCGGAGTCTGCATCTTGAAACTCGAGACCGGAGAAGCTGCAGTGCTTTGGCGAAGGCAAATTGAATAGTGAGCGATTGATGTTCGTGCGTTAAACTCCAGGAGCTGGGGCAACACGGACAGCCCAAGGCATTCACCTCGGACGTCACTTGGTAGCACAGACGCCACGATTTGCCGTCCTCGACTGGCAGCGCTTTCGCTGGGCCCTATGGTCCAGCTGGCGGCAAGCGCTGCGTGATCGTGCGCACCAAGCCGAACGCAGCGATTATTATCGGTATGGAAAGAGTTAATAACTCTGCTGCACTCGAACAGCAGGACGTCCGTGTGTGTTCGACGCGAGCGGCTGTTTCGGTTATGCCAGTCGCAGCAAGTTGAGGCCTGATTTGCTAGCGTTGCAGCTGATGGATCCGTAGACTCCTTCTGCTTCAGGCGAATGGAGCGCGTCGTGCTCAGCGTAACAGAGACTACGGTCGATGTCCATTGGAGGCACGCTCTGCCTCAAGCGTTGCAGCAATGCGTTTGCCTCCGACCCTACCAGCCATTGAGCCGACTCCTTTCAAAGGAGTCCTTTTGGACGCGGAAGCTATGACGCGGTGCCCACCCTGCTCAAAATACATGAACCATTTTCGGTTGGCATCGCTGCGCATTGCCAGCCGTTCCCGTGGTCCGGCGCTCGTGTCTTTGATGCCCGGCGGACACTGTCCGCTCTCATGGTGCTTGCATGCTCGTGATCGTCGGCGCACGAGTGTCGAGCCAGCTGCTGCTGCGGAACGAAAGCGTGGCAACGGGTCTCGCGAAACTGCAACATCTTGACGGATACTTCGAAGTACTGGTCAAGGGCCAGCTCCAGCCTTGCCACATCAACAATGCTTGAAACCATCACCATGCATTTCACTGCCACTCCGAGCTGCTTACTGTGCGTCTTGCATCTCATCGTCAAACCTGAGCTGGCCACTTCGCACAGCCTCCACGAAAGCCGTGCCATGCTGATCAAACAAACTTGACTTCTACTGAGATCGCGTTTCTGCCGTCACGTCGAACACGCGCAGTGAATCCTCTCCACCTGCTTGGGTGGGGCGACTTTACCTGGTCCGAGACGCGTCTTCCTTCGCGCCGAGCTCAGCGCGATGTGACGGTCTCAAGCTGAAGCAGTCGACCACCGAGATAACACACCAAGTCATCCCGCACGCGGACTCTCCAGGCATCCAGCACCACCTCCCTGGAACCACCTCGCCTACTGCCCACCACCTTGGCACGTAATGCACTGGAAGCAGCCTTTTGGGCTTGAACACCTCAAGTCAACACCACTCACTAACTTTACTATTCATTCCCATCCACGCACCAATTTTCCTTGCTGTTCTGACTTCACTATCCTATTCCGCCATGGACGCGCCCATCGACGATCAAACCAAGCGCACGGTGCAGCAGATCCCGCTGCTCAAGACGCGCGCCGGGCCGCGCGATGGCGAGGCCTGGACGCAGCGTCTGAAGGAGGAGTACATGGCGCTCATCCAGTACGTCAAGATGAACAAGGCGGCCGACAACGATTGGTTCACCATCGCCTCCAACAAGGCCGGCACGCGGTGGTCGGGCAAGTGCTGGTCCTTCCACAACGGCCTGCGCTACGAATTCGAGCTCGAGTTTGAGATCCCAGCCACATACCCCGTGGCCAACCCGGAGCTGTGCATCCCTGAGCTCGAGGGCAAGACGTCCAAGATGTACCGCGGGGGCAAGATCTGCCTAACCATCCACTTCGCTCCCCTCTGGCAGAAGAACGTGCCGCGCTTCGGCGTGGCCCACGCGCTCGCCCTCGGAGTACGGGTTATAGTACCTTGAAGCAGTGGACGTGGCAGGGTCTCACTTACGTGTCGTATTGTGTTTTGGTGATGTAGCTGGCCCCGTGGCTCGCGGCGGAGGTGCCGGACCTGGTGGAGCGCGGAGTCATCACCCCCGTGTAAGCGATGGAGGACGTTTGGATAGAGAGCGGTGCTGCTGGATGGGACGTGGTGGTTTGTGGCAGACGCAGCAGCTTTGGGGTTTATACATCTTCCGTTGGATTTGGTTACTATGCTGTGCTTGCTGTGCTGTGTAGCTGTGCCTTCGCTCGGCACGTAAATAATGCATTCTACGCTCGATTCGCCTCGCGACCCTGCTGCGATTGCAGGGCTTCGCGGTTAGAAAACTACTCGATCTCCGGAGGCCTCGACGCTGGCTTGAGAGCTACGGCAGCAGCGAGAAGAGGCGGTGCGGAGACAGTAAGGTTGGAGACGGCACGGGGGCGGGGAACATACACAGAGACGACGTGTTGATCGTGGGGATGTTGGCGCGCGAGGCTGTCGTCGAGGGCGCGCCGTGGGAGCTCATCTTGGTGTGTGCGCAGCAGTAGCCGGAGCGTTGCGCCCACTTGGGGCACCCGAAGTAGTCGCATCGCTTGCCCCCGCCGTGTGAACGGCACAAGCGGTTCTGGTGCGCGTTCTTGGTGCAGCCGCTGACGTTGCACTGCCGGCCGCCGCCGTGGGATTTACACAGGCCGCGGGTCTGAGCGAACTTGGAGCAGCCGTCTTTCTTGCAGCGCGAACCACCGCCGTGTTCGGGGCACTTTCCTCGACTGAGTGCCGACTTGTTGCAGCCGGAGATGCTGCACACCTTGCCGCTGTGGCGATTGCAGAAGCCTGCGGACCGACGAAGGTTCGGGCAGTCTGGGTGTGTGCATCGCAGCTGCTTTCTCTCGTTGCTCGACGACGCGGTGACTGTCGAGGTTTTCTTCTTCTTGAGCGGAGGCATCGACAGCATGGGCAGCGGTGCAGGAGGGAGGCACGACGTCAGGAAAGACACGGTGGATTTCTCAGGCTTCATGCTGCGCATGTCCGAGTCCACGTCCTGGAAAAACGGTTGTGGCAGGCGAGCGAACTCCTGCACGAACACACGCGGTGGAGAGACGATGGCGTTGACAATGGATGCTGGGAGTGGCGACTGGTTTGGCAGGGAGAAACTGGCACAGCTGCGGCTGGACAGAGGCTGCAGGCGCGTGAAGTGAGGCGAGTTGTCGAAGCAGATCTGTGGGAACGAGACGTCAACCTGCTGGCTGCTGCGCTTGGAGAAGCCGGACGGGTTGCTGCTACCAGCCTGGTCAGCGTACAGCTTCGCAGGCGTCGGCGGGAATTGCCGAGGCGACGCGAAATCTCCATCGAGCAGGAGCTCACGAAGGATATCGTTCTCTTCGGAGCCCACAGCCGACGCGCGTCGGTCTGTTTCAACGAAGCCATTGGCGAAGAACATCTTCGGACGGGTGTGTTGAAGGAGAGGAGTTGACTGGCCTGCTACGTGTTGAAGTGCGCCGAGAGCAGCACTTGCAACAAACGTTTAGGTGAAGTACAGCAAGCTGCAGAGCCGTGACTGTGGGGGGTGCTTCGCCGTGGAGACGGGAAGTCGAGAAGTGATCTTGAATCCGCAATCGCGGCGCCACGTGCCGAGGGCGGAACGCAGAAATGCCAGTCGAAAGCGGCACCCCAGTCAAGGCAGCTGCAAAACGACCCGCGCGTTTCCGAAACGACCTCATGGCATTGAAAGCAGTCCGAAGTTGCAGGCAAGTTGAAGCATTCCGAAGTTGCCGTCGTCGTCGTCGTTTGCCGTTGCCGTTGACCGCCTATTAATACCGTTGGCACTGAACGCGGGCCGTTGAATGCTTGAACCGTTATCGCTAGCAAAACGGATGCCAGTGCCAGCATGTGCTGAGCGGCGCATGCAGCGGCGAGAATCAGCAGCGCGGGCAGCCGAGGATGCGCCGAGCACGTGGTTTTCTGCGTTGAAGCGCTCCGTATCCATCTGCGCTGGAAGGCAAAACCAACACGAACGGGTCAGGATCAATTGACAATTCTGCTGAATCTCAAGGATACGGTGGAGTGACGAGGCGTTGCCTTTCAGTTAGATACATTCTACGTGGTAGTATGCTCGGTAGACGAATCTTTTGCTGCGCGAATCAAACTCAGGTGTTCCAGCTTGATTGGGATCTTGCACACCGGGCACGACGTGAAGCCATCCTTCCCCATCTGCATTAATCAATTAGCATACGAAAAGAATCAGTTCACGCCAACTTCCCAGTAAAGTGGCATCGCATCTATCGCTGATTACCTTTTCCCAGCATGGATGGCAGCAGATATGGCCACACTGGGGCGAGGCGTAAGCCTTACGAGGGATGTCATAGCACACAAAGCACTGGGGGTCCTTGACGACCGCTGCTGTCGGAACGTGAGGGTGGGTCTTCCGTCTCTTTTGCTGAAGCCGTTCAAAGAACGAAGACATGCCTGTCGACCGGACACCGCCGTATTTGCTTTCAGCGTTGCCAGCAACTGAGATGTTGAGCCCATTGCCCCTGGCTGCCACGACAAACCGATCACACATTGCACCGTTCAAAACTTTCGGCATCAGATCCAATAGCTCCTTGCAGGCTGGATCGCGCAGTATCGCGCAAATCCCATTCAGCGCTGAGTCGACGTCTTCTTCAGCGTGAAGTTGTCGAATTAAGCCGTAGAGTTTGGGTACGTCAGAGGACAGCAGCACTTTCCTGGCCACCGCGGGAAACTCCGACACAAACACTTTATCACTTGACCCATCTTTAGCTGCACGAACGTCTCGTTTCGCTGCAAACTGCTGCTTCGCACTTTGCCAGGATTGTGCGTCTTCTTCGTCAATTTCGATTGCGCTTTCGGCATTGTTTCCGGAGCTAGTTGTCTTGGGTGCTGGAAACGGGCGAGCAATTGACGATGTCGAGTCCACCATCGCCGACTTCGATGATGACATCAGTAGCGAGCCTAACGACCGTTTGTGCTGCACAATTGGCCTCGGCATGGCGGGCGAAGGCAATCTTCTAGACTCTACTACTAGCGTAAACGCATTATCGTCAGACTACCGCAAATACATAGTTGCGCAAGGCAAGTCACACTCGCAACCACAAGCGTACCTGCAGCTTGTGAAGGAGCAGGAGCACGTCGAAGAAGCTGAGGGTTTACATACGACTGCCCATCCCCAATCGCCGTTTGGGAGCTCGACACTGCCAGCTCTGAAGCGGTTAGTTGTCGGCTGACCTGCTCAGTATCGCTGTCGGATGTCGCCATGGATGATTTGGACAGCGCCGTCTTGGACAAACCAACCGACTTCGGCTGCTGAAGCACCTTTTTCAGAGACGTTTCCGGAACTGCTCTTGCCTTGTTGCTCTTGAAAAATCGAGTCAAGCCGATATGCGCTTCGCCTGCATAAGAATGTCATACTTCGTTAGATCTTTCGCTCTTCTACCTGACGACAAGCGGAGAGCCACACGAACCGTAGCCTCTGCATGCGTGGCAATAGGGCTGCAACCACTTGGATAAGCACTCCTGCTGCTGCTTCAGCGCAAACCTCTCGTCCAACAGGATGATAGCTCCGTAGTCGTGACGATGGCGAATGACGCGCCCAATGGCTTGATTCACTGCTCGCGAAGCTTGCTGTATATACCAGGCATTCCCCGTCAATTTCTGCCAGCACAACAGCAAGCAAATGGTCAGTCCAACACGAGAAGGGTGGTGCAACCACGCCAGGCTTGCTCCTTACTAGCTCTCCATGGGGTACCACAGCTTCGTCCAGAATGCTTTTCTTCAATATGATTTTGGGATCTTTCGTCGGTGGGAAAGGCAAACCCGTGATGACGACGGCGCGGCCTTTGTTGTTTGAAAAATCAATGCCTTCGCTCACCTTGATTTACAGAGCACGTTTACCAGCGGTTAGAATCGTATCCAAGCATTCTCGTAATCAAACTCCCAACACCGACAGCAAGCAGTACCTTTCCTCGGCACACCGCGAAAAAAACTGCGCCCTTAGGATTGTCCTCGATAGCTTGATGGTACTCCTCAACGACAGCTTTGAAATCAGCCCGACCTCGCGGCTCGACGAACGTTTGCTTTTGCTGGACTATCCGATCCCAAATGGACGAAGTTGCCTCGCCCGAAGCAGGACGCCGCCACTTATCGATGCTCTCTTCCAAAATCGAATAGGACGGGAAGAAGACCAGCAGACCGTGGGGAACGAGACGAGTGAAGTTGACGATCGTGTTGCCCAGTTCAAGCAAATACGTCTCCGTCGACCGGAAGTTGTAACTGGAATTCAATCGCTTGCCGGTCACACCGGTGCCAACCACACCGACCCACACTTGGTCTGCGTCGACGACGTGGTTGTTCTCAAGTCGTACCGGAAAGTCAATGCCAAGCTCCTTGACAGTTGTATCCAGCGGAGAAAGCGTGCCGCTACAGTACGAGTGCAACAATTCTGTTACGCAACAAGTCATACTTCCGACAATGGTCACATACTAACCTGGTCAGGATGACGTTGTGGACATTGTTGGCGCAGATCTCACGGAAAGCTACTCCAGGGTGAAAGCACCAGTAGTTGAACACGCGAGTGGTCGCCTTGTTCTTGCGGCCACCATTGAACAGGCGACCTGAATTTGAAGGCCTAACACAGCAAGCATTGAAGTGAATCACTAGCACAGATAGCAAGGGCAAACTTAGGGGTTAATACCTTTCTCGGATTTCTTGGATGTGAACTCGATAATTCTTCGCTGACTACAACCACGTTCAAGTATTAGACGGTTAGAGACTTGACGCAGAGACTCCGAGTATGGTGCAGCAAGGCGAGTTACCTTCAAGTGCTGTTCTTTACTTCGAAAAATTGTGCCCAGGAATGACAGCATCGTATCAAGCTTTGATGCTGCTCTTTGTGCGTCATCCCCACCGTGCGCGACTTCAATAATTTCTTCAATCATGTTGAGGACAAGCGGACACGTCTCGAAGTTCACGTTAAACTGCGCAAAAAATTCAAAGATGTACTCGCCGGGCTGGAAGACAGCAACGATTCGCGGATCAGTCTTCGATGAGGTTAGCTTCAACAGGACAACGTTCACTTGCGTTACCCACCTTGGTAAATCCTCCACTAGAGGACAGCGGAAAACTGTTGAGTCCTTTGTCAATTTCCATGAACAAAGCTCGAAGCGTTTGGGTAGACTGTGGGAAGAGGAGGTTAATCGTTTGTGCAGGATCGGAGCAGACGCATACATTGCGCACCTCTACGGTCAAATTGCTCCCTGCAGCTAACTGAATACTATTGTTCGACAGCCCCCTGATGAACATGTCAACTTCGGAAATACAGCCGGAAATGTCACTCGATGACATCGCATATGATGCAGCCTCACTCGCAATTGATTCCTGTCGATCCACAAGTGACCAAGCGACAACTTATTAGCAAAATTATCAGTGCGTCATAATACAGCCTACTCAATGGACAACGCACCACATTGTGTGCTTCGTCAAAAATCAATATCGAATTTTCGATGGAAATACCAATCGATCGACGTGCCATGGGGTCGATGAGGTAGTTGTACGGCACGAATACAATCTCTGCTTCCGGCAGCATATTTCTCGTCAAGAAAAACGGACAAATCTGGCATCCGCAGTGCCAAAACGCACCAAATAATTCGTCAACAACCGCACCAGAATACGCCAACCGAACCAACAACTACCCACCGTCTTCTCCTTCATCGTGGACACCAGTTCTTCAATATCCATGATTGGCTGCGCTTGCTTCTTCGATCGCTTCGCGTACGAGTCGAAACCCAGCTTGTACATGCACCTGCACGATACAACAGCCAACGCGCTGTCAGCACCATTTTCTTTGCTCTCCCTTTTCCTACTGCCACAGCGGCTCCAACCTCCTGTCCTTGCATGTCGATCGACACGCCAGATTTTGCCTCGTGCCCCGCAGCTTGGACACCTTATCGTTCACGCAGAGGTGCTCCCGCGAGCCGAGCACCGCCACGTTGGGGCGATACGACGTGCTCTTGAGCTCTTGCACCACCTGCTTGAGTTGCGAGTGCGTGCGCGAAGAGTAGATGATCCTTGGTAGCTGTGGGGCGTCGCTCTCCCCGTCACTGCCGTAGCCCTCGTAGGTCAGTGACGCGCCTTTCTTGGCGACGACGGCGCTGCTTCCGGCCATGCCGCTGATGCCCAGGTTCTTCTGCAACTGCCGTCGCCACGCCAGCGTCGCGCATAGCAGACACAGCGTCTGCACCCAGCAGTAAATGGCATGTTAAACTAAAATATGTGCATGTAAAAAGTAAATAAAATTGTTTTTCGAGCCGACGGACCTTGCCGGTGCCCGTGGGGCTCTCGAGGATGGCGTTCTGCTTGTTCGTGAGCGCCAGCAGCACCTTCTCCATGTAGATGAGTTGCGAGTCGTACGGCGGGAACGGGAACTCCACGGGGATGCCGCAGATCTCGAGCATCACCATGGCGACCAGTGCGGCGTCCTTCAGCCAGTGCGGCTCGAAAATGTTGCAGTTGGCGGGTGTCACCTCATTGGTCAAAAGAGTCCTAGGATAGCCAATGGCATGGCGATCTACTGAAATACTGTAAACAGCTTGAACCATGCGTGGAGAGCGTCGCCGACCAACGCCGCACCTCGGCGCCTTGACGCACGACCGGAACCGCTACAAGGACAACGCGCCGGACTTCTACGCGCTGGGACAACAATATCCAGAGTTCAAGCAATAGTAAGTGGTGGTAACTGGAGTTGGCTCCGAGTCGTTGGCTCACAAACCGTTGTCAACAATGCCAGTCTGCGCAATGTGGACGACGCCAAGTGCCGCGCTTCACTCGCGTGGGATGACCCATTCGCCGTGAGGTACCACATATCATTGTCTGATATCTGCAGCTGGTGGTGGGGTCCACTGAAGGTTTCTGTCATGAGCAGGGAGCTGACGAAGACGCTGCTGCTGCACGACTTCGGACTGCAATGGGAAATCCCCATCAATCGACTCTGCCCACCGGTAGGTAGTGCACTTTATCGTGCAGTCTGATGCACTCTAGTTTCACTGTCATGTTGTTTCGTATAGCTGCCAAACCGACTGAATTATCTCCACTGGATCGAAGACTTGCTCAGTCAAGTGGACTGTGACGCAGAGATCGTCTCGGGAATTGACGTGGGGACTGGGGCAAACTGCATCTATCCGTTGCTGGGTGCGTCGATGAACAAGTGGCAGTTCCTTGCAACGGAGATCGACGGCGAGTCCTACGAGTGCGCGAAGGCGAACGTCGCTGGAAATCGGTTAAAGTCGCTGATTGCTATCAAGCGGACGCACACGAACAAGCTACTGCTGGAGCCGCTGCAGGACGAGCCACCGGATCGCAAGTTTCACTTCGTCATGTGCAACCCACCATTCTTTGACAACATGAAGGAGGCGGATACTAACCCGGAAGCGAGCTGCATGGGCAGCGCCAACGAGATGGTATTTCCGGGCGGTGAAGTTGCGTTCATTGGCACAATGATTAAGGAAAGCGTGGAGCTGCAGAATCGTGTACTCTGGTTTACTTCAATGGTTGGTAGAAAGGCGAGCCTTCGCAAATTGCTGGCACTTCTTCGTGAACACCAAGTTCAGAACACCCGCACGACTGAGTTTTTCCAGGGAAGAACCAAGCGGTGGGGGATGGCGTGGACATTCTCGACGGATGTGGTGGTCGACCCCTCTGTACGTTGCTGCTGCTCTGGTTCACGAGATGGTTCCCTGCCAGGCTTATGATGCATTGCTTGTGCGGCGTAGGCAAAGGTGCTTGGCAAGCGGAAAGAAGCCCATCGAAAGCAGGAACTGAGCTTCCGGGTACCGCTGAAAAGTGAAGAAGGTTTGTTCCTGCAGTGACTGCACTTGGGAATTAGCTGATTGTCTCATCTCGTTCTTTTTGCTCATTTGCAGCTGCAAATGGTTGTGCGTCAATCGAAGAAGTTGCTCAGAGGATTCGCGAGTTCGTCGAGACGAAAAGTGAGCTCAGCCTGTCCGTGGGATCGCCTGGTCCGCAAGAAGAAGGGGGAGATGAAGGAGACGAAAAGTGGCTGATGTACCGATTAGAGCAACACCAGCCCAGCAGATCTGGTGATAGCGCAGCTGAAGAAGTTCGGTGCTCTGGTCGAGTTGAAGTATTTGCGTCGGACGACAGCGACGATGGCTTCGGAGTGCTGGTAGGTTTCGAACAAGGGGAACGCGCTTCGTTCTGGACAACCGCAGAGATGCTTCAATCGGCTACTGTTCGTTCAGGGCGCCAGTGGCGACGAAAGCTGCAGCGACAGAATCAACAGCAATAACATGGCCATAAAGGAAGAACTCACAGTATTCACGACGAGTTCTTCTCCTCAACCCGATCGACGCCTCGCCTTCCAAAATGGATCGATGCATTGTGGAAGTCGGATTTCTTACTGCGTCGCCGCTTTTCTCGACCCCAATGCGATCAAGACGTCCCCCATGTCACTGACGGTGTTTCGGATCAGGTTCCTCTTGGCTTCATCAGATTTCATCCAGTACAACGATTCAATGTACTCGTGCAGCGCCGGCTTGACGCGGTTCTCCTCTAAATGCAACGACGCCAGATTCTGACACGCGTAGTGCCTCACCTCATTGCGCGGCGCGCTCTTGGCCTTCTGGAAAAGCTCCAGCGCCTCGTCCTTCTTGCCTTCCTCGATCCGGATGAGCCCCAGGTCGTTGTACGGATTCCCGAAATCCGGGTCCACCTGAATGGCGCGCTGGCACTCGCTTACAGCCTCGTCCACCTTACCGTCCAGGTACAGATGCCACCCCAGGGAGGCGTGCGCGTCCGCCGTCTCGAACATCTTGATGGACTCGACGTAGTAGGCCTTGGCGAGCCTCGTCTTGTCGGTCATGTCCAGTGCATCGTTCTCAAGCAGCTGCGCAGCGCTTTGGATGAGCTCCAGCGCGCCGTCCAGCGCCTCGGCGTCCTGCGTCGACAGCTGTCTCTTCTCCCACGCGTACTTGTCCTCGAAGCTCGTGGGGTGCGCCACCTCGGTGAAGCTCAGCAGCCGCCGCTCGTTCTCGTCTTGGTACAGCAGATGCACACGCTGCGCCACCGTCTTGTAGATCTGCAGTGCCTCGTCCAGCGCCGCGTCCAGCTCAGCAAGAGGGCGAGGATAACGGAACTCCTCACGCAGGGCCGCTACGCAGGACGCGCCCGAGCCGAAGAAGTCGCACCACTTGGCCCCATTTCGCCACTCCACCTCTCGAGGAAGCAACGCCTTGAACGCCTCGTGGCGGTCCAGCACCTGGGCGCTGCGTAACAGCGAGCGGTACAGCGCCACGGCCAGCTTTGTCGACGGCATGATGCGCTTCAAAGTGAAGTGAGGACGGGTACGAGCCTCACTAAGTACGCCTCATAACAGCTGTTTCCGCTTCCACTAATGACTCGAATTTGTATGGAAGTTGAAGCGAAGGCCTTCGCCAGTACCTGGGCGTCGGTCTATCATGCACGGAATCGCCGAGCATCCGCTGCACTCCGTCTGGCTTGGTTGCTGCGGACTGAAGCTCTAGGTGCATCCGATCGCTTCGTGTTGTCCCTCCTAGAGCTGGTATGTCGGCGTGCAAACAGTGGTGTTGGACTTGTTGACGATGGAGCAGCCGTCGATGATGAGGTGGCTACGCCCAAAGCCTGCAGCACGTACTTGACAGCTACACTCGTGGCTCCGAAGTCGTCACGCATGGATGCCATCGCAGCTTCCCGGAGAATGGCACTCACATCACCTGCCGATAGGCCAGTCGTGTGCTTGGCCACGTGGTTGGCGAGCACCTCCTTAGAACCAAACGCTGGGTCAGCAGAGAAGTCGACAGGGACTTTTTCCAACGCTTGGAGGATGAGAGCGCGCCTCGCATCTTCATCGGGGACGTCGACACGGATATGAACGTCGAAGCGTCTGATGATACACACAACAACAAGAAAACGGTTAGTTGCTGGACGCCCGCTAAGAGCTGAGCAGACAAAGCGCAGCTAGTCGCTTACCCGGGTCGAAGAATGGCTGGATCAAGGAGCTCCCTGGTTGTTGTAGACGCGAGAATCACGACGTGCTGCTCGAGGAACGCCATGCGCGCTTCGTCACTCGCTAAGCTCCGCGCAAGCTTGGTCCGGCTCGTGCTGAAGCCGTCCATTTCAACGAGCAGCATGCTCAGCATGCGATCAAAAGTCTGTTCTGTACTCGTGTCGAAGCCTCGCAGAGGTGCAATACTTTCGATCTGGTCAAAGTACAGCACACAAGGTGCGGCATTTCTCGCAGTGGCAAAGAGCTCACGAAGTGCCTTTTCAGTATCCCCTACAATCTTCGTCAGCAGGTCGCTGCACTGCACGGATACAAACGACGCAAGGCCACGACGACGGACTTGTTCAGCTACTGCATTGGCAAGGTGCGTCTTGCCGGATCCAGGAGGTCCTGTTAGCAGCACGCCTTTCGGTGGGGTTGTCCCAAACCTCAAGAACCGGCTGCAATCTTCCAGTGGCTCAATCAGGGAGATCCGCAGCGTTTGAATAGCATCCTCCATGCCGAACACCCCTGAAAAAGCGCCCAGAGATTGACCCTCACTGTGCTTCTGAATGGACGTAGATGCTGGCTGCTGCTGCTTTTGTGAAACGTGATGTGTCTGCAGGACGGACGGGTAGGTCACTGCGAGCGCCTGCTCATAGTGGCGTGGGCAAACCTTCGCGCTGTCTTCCGCTTTCGTTGCTGCTGCCTCGTTCAGACAAAACTGGAGCGCCTTCTGGCACAGACTCAGGATGTCAGCACCGACAAATCCACCAGTGCTTTCGCTGAGCTGGTACAGGAATTCATCGTCCAGTTCGTCCAGTTGCCAGGTCTTTGTCATGAGCCTCAAAATTTCAAGCCGCTCAGTTTGCGTAGGCGGCTCGATGCAGACCACTTGGTCCAGTCGCCCATTCGAGAGCACCGCTGCGTCCACGTCGCCTGGACGGCTCGTTGTACTGAGAACGAACACCCGGTGCGACGACGCCTTCATCTTCTCAAGCGACGACAGCAGCGCACCCAAAACGCCGATCTCCAATGCACTCTGCGAATCCGTGAGCACACGACGCGAGCCCGCGATTGCCTCAATCCCATCGATCAGCAGAATACTCGGCGACTGGAGCACTGCGCTCTCGAACACCTTCACCAGCTGCTTCTCCGACTGACCCACGTACGTCTGGAAGATATCTGCTGCATTCAGAAAGACCGCCTTCACGCCCAGACACCTGCAAAGCATCTTGGCCAGCGCCGTCTTGCCCACACCGGGCAAGCCACTAACCAGCGCCCCGACACTCGACGTCAGCGTCTCATCTCTTCCCCCAAGACGCTGCAGAATCGCCTGCAACAAGCTTCTCGCATACTTATCCACACCTCCCAGCTCACTCCTGATCTGCTCCACGTACTCACCCACCGACTTGAACGTGGCCGTCCTCAACTCCCTCATGGGTCCATCATCGCCAACGAATCTCAACTCCACCTTCGTGGAACTCGAGACAATTCCCAGCCGACGGCAGCATCCAGAGCCTTCAGACCCCCACGCAACCCCCGAGAACTCGACAATATCTCTTCGGTTCAGCCATCCAATTGATGATCGCCTGTTGTTCCACACCACGACGCCGTCCATCAGCTTGGCGGCGATGCGCTGCAGCCCTCGGACCACCGCACTGGGAGGCCTCGAGCGGTCTAAGAACTGCACTTGGATGGCCTCTACGTCGCCGTATCGACACTTGCAGATGCTTGCATTCGTATCCACACCGCCTTGATCATCCGTCTCCACTTGCAGCGTCATTGGCGGCGATTCCAGCCGCAGCGCTTGCAGCAGCCCCGGCGAGACACCGGACGCCTCTCCTTCCTGGCGTCGCAATTGAGCAAACGCAGCCTCATTTCTACTAAGGAGCTTCACGTATCGATGGACACGCTTGACAGCAGACGTGTACAGGATGCAGCGCGCGTCCTCAACGCTGCCCACCACCGCCTCGACGTTCAGCGTAGCCATGTTTGATTGATTGTGTAGTATACACAATTTTCCACACACATTCGCGTTGGAGCTGCTTCCTTCCGCGATGGACGTGTGGTTCGTGACGACGCAGTACCCCAAGTATGGCGATCAGCCGCCGTACGAGACCTTCAGCCACCCGGCCGTCTCATCTCGCACTCGGCCATTCGCCATGCGCGTGCCGTCGCTCTACCTGGTCTGGGACGCGTCGCTCAAGGCCGTCATCGCTTTGCGCCGACGAGATCGGCAGCTCGCCGTGAGTCGCTGCGGTCTTGTGCTCGCCGGCGTCTTCTTCCGCGTGGACCAAGCCACAGCTCTCCAAGCCCCCGTGGCACTCAAGGTGATGGACCGCGCGCAGGTTCTGCTGCAGAGGGACGACGTGGAGAGCGAGGTCCGAGTCATGGCGCAACTGCAGATGGCCGGGCTGGACGCGCCTCTGGCCAACGCCCACATGGTGCGCTGGGAGTACAGCAGCGATAACTACAATCAGTACGTGGCCACGGAGCTGGTGGCCAACGGCAGCCTCACCAGCTTCGCGCACCGCCGAGTTCGCGAGCTCATGTTCCAGCACCTGCACGAGTTCGCACAAGAGCACGGGGCCTCGCCGTCCAAGCTCGAGTTTCTGTCCTATGTGTGTCGAGGCTCGGGCCACCAGTGGATGAGAGAGGGGGTCGACGTGTTCCAGGGCATCGTGAGAGCCTTGACGTACATGCACGCGCAGAACGTGGCGCACTTGGATCTAGACGTGTACAACGTGGCGGTGGATGGGAACTCAAGGCCGAGGATCATCGACTTGGGCAGCAGCCAAATCATGGACAATAGAGGCTTGGTAGGGGCGGGATATGTGAGCATCAAGTGCAAGCCGCTGTTCGTGGCGCCCGAAGTGAGGGCACACCAGAGTATGGCACCGCCCAGACCAGGTTTTAACGGCGCGGCGGCGGACATGTGGTCCGCGGGGGTCATTGTACGTGCCTTGCTGGCTATATTTATTGCTTTGTGAGACGACTAATGCTTGCGTGGCCTTTTGTGGGACTGCAGCTAGTGCAGTGCGTCGTGTGGGGTTTTCATGGTGGACCGAATTATCTCGTGTCCAATACGAACTGGAGGAGAGAGGTGCTCTGCCATATCGACGCGACCTGCAGTCCCAAGACGTGTCCCTTGTGCGTGAATTTCATCTCCATTCCTCCTCTTATCGGCGCCATCATCAAGCAATTGCTGCATGTGGACCCGAAGCAGCGGCCGTCGGCGTACGAGGTCGCAATGGCATTGCAAGAAAATCGGCAAGTGCAGCTATTCCCTGTCCACACTAGAAACCAAGGATGAACGGCGGGAATTGAGATTGAACTGGCTGGATGCTGCGGCATCGACGGTCAAGACAAACGAACACGTGCGATCTCGGGACAGATTGGAGTATGGGATTGTGCGAAATCGTACCACGACCCGTCACTGGTAATGCTAGTGTCTGCCCGACGCTGGAGGCGTCATAAACGGCGACAGCAGTTGAGTCGACGAACCAGTAGAAGACGAAGTAGACCAGTTGTACTGGCGCAAGATGTGCTGTTCTTGCAAGACGGGCATCGCGAACGTGAAATCTTCCTACGTGGCGTAGGGATGGACGGCAAGAGGAAGTAAGCACGAGACCGGGAGGACATGTACCGCTAGAGCAAGGACACCACTAAACGTGCTAAACTACGCGATCTTCGTACCGAGAACAGTGTGAACTCTCCATGCTCGTTTTCTTCTCCGCAAGAGTTGTAAATCTTCAGGAGCGTGCGGTTGTCAAGAATTGGGAGTTTGGATCGCACCATTGTGGAAAATGCTGTTGAAAGACATCAACAGTGAGTCGTAAAGTTACGAGGGTGAAAAGACTAGCACCTTGTCGAGGACGTACCATCGAAATGGGCTATCCCAGTGGCGTCTGGAACGATATCTTGGAAGACTACAGCCCATTCGTCTCGCACTCTGACACATAGGAATTAGTTCACAATGTGGGAAATCACGAGCAGTGCAGTGTAGAACAGGCAGGCATACCTGAGTTGGAACTGCATCCAGACTTTCATCACCATATCCAGCACGTCATCCAGCTGAAGCATCGACAGAAAGGTCATGGACGATCGGGCGGTCGTACCATCCTGGCGAGTTGGGGCTGATATGCTCTGGAAAGCAAGCATTCGCTGGCGCTGCTCCTTGCTCTCAAACAACCTGCTGACCAACGGATCGTCCACCAGTGCCTTAAACGTGGACTGCGAGACTGTGCAAGAGTGAAAGGACGCTGCTTCCAGGCGTAGTGAGAGATGTCCGCCTGGGATGAGGTGCTGGAGCGCCAGGAGGTAAAAGTCAAACGCGGTATGCGGCAGCGGCCGATCGCCTGGAATCGCGTTCAAGAAGCGTCGAAACCATTTGATACGCATGGCTTCCGGCACATTTCCGACCTGTTTCGCCGCGAGCAGCAGGTTTACGAGCTTCTTTTTCGCCACCGATTTCAAGCCCAGCTCCACCACGTAGAGCTCCATGACGAAGTCTGCGAGCGATTGTCGCTTCCGATTCATCGAATCGTCTTGCTCGTCGGCTGCCATCTTACCCACGTACAGCCGAGCAATCTCGTTGACAATTTGAGGAGTTGACAGGATGTCATCAGTGAGGACTCCCTCTTCAGACTTTTCTCCTGATCCTCCTGCCGCCTGGGCACTTGTCGCTGTGAGGGTGACTTCCTTTTCCATCGACGCTCGCAGTGGTTCGAGCAGCTCTTCGCATCGCCTTCGCAGCTTTTCTCGAGCTCGTAGCTTTCTCCGTCCCTGGTTCAGGTTGTGGCTGGTTTGCACACCCGTCTCCATGACCTTCTTGGTTTTCATCTTGAAAACGGTCGGGTCGAATTCTGGGTCGTTGAAGTCTGGCAAAACGTTCCGGTGGTACAAGAGGAATGTCGTGAAGAGCGCCGGGTTTGCCTCGAAGGGTTCCTACTCAGCGAGATCCACAGCGGTGGTCAGAAACTGGCGATGTCAGCACGGGGACAGGACAATAACAACTCACGAGAAGCAGATCTGGGTGTTCGGCAAACAGTCTTGAAACCAGTGCAGGCTTGCGATGGGCAACGTTGACGAGAAACTCGGGGTGCTTCTCGAGCGTCTCACCGAGGCATTGCGGCACAGTAGCGAATACTGCAGCCAGAACAGAGGCGTCTTCCCGGACGATCTGAGGCAGAGCTTGGGGGTTGCTCTTGATCACTGAACTTACGATTTCTGTTGTCGATGCGAGGACTTTGAGCAGCGTTGAGTGGCAAGCTTGGAGCATATCTGCGATAATCGTCCAATGTTAGAGCAGACGATCAAAGTTCAGGCCTACAGGAGACAGAACGACGGACCCGAAAGAATGTACGGCTTCGCTTTCACCACGGCTGCAATCGCTGAGGAGCGATTCATGAGAAGGTCAGCAAGGCCCCGAGGATGGTTGATTAGAAATTCCTCGAGGACCGTCTTGATCAAGCGACAAATGAACTAAGTTAGACTCCGAAATGAGGCATAAGATGGAGAACACGACATCACTCGTCACGTACGGTGCTTTCTTTGAAAGTGTGGCTCAATAGAGGTAAAAGGACATCGCCTCTTAGAGTGAGCACTTGTGAGATGCGGTACACATTCTGCTCCAAGACGCGTGCTACCAAGTTCTCAGAACCCTGAAGTGAAGGGAAAGAACGCAAGGTTAGCTTACAAGCAGCCTCACGTACTTTTACACACAAGCTGCTTACCTGAAAAATGTGAGCTGTCAAGTATGGTGATCTCCACAGGATGGCTGCGAACTCTTGGGGGTGGCGATCCACCAGACGCTGAAATAACGCAGGCCGGGTTTTCTCGTTAGGTACAGGTGGGGTCTCTCCGAGCAAGCTGTCGATGTTGTCAAGAGCAAACTGCTGTAACTCGGCCGAATGAGTCTGCGAGATTTCTGTCAGCAAACGAATTGTTGCGACGGGACGAAGTTGCTGCATGAGCTGCGAGAAGAACACGTTTGCTGTCTCTTTAGCCATTTCCGAGTCGAGAAAATACTTGAATACCTCTTCGCATGCGATGGCCGCTAGCGTCGTCAAGTTACCACGAAGCAGCATTCCGAACAGTTCCTTCTTCTCGTCCTCATCTTCCAGTTGGTTCAAGAGCATTTCCACTCGCTGTCGATTCGTCAAGTCGGTGCTCCTCTCTGACAAAGGATAACTTTTCAGCGAGGCGCGACCTGAAGATGGCTGTTGACGAGTTTGCTGTATACTCGCAAGGTTCTGCAAGGCTCCGTACGCTTCGACGTAGAGTAGCTTTCTATCGTGCGGTAGTTCGTCGTCATCTCTGGTAGGATCCGATGATGCTGTCTGCTCGGTATTCACATAGAGCCCTGACTCGACAACTGCGATGATGACATCCAGCACTCGGCGATACTCTGGCAGTCGCTGCGGAAGTCTCTTCAGACAGTCCATGGCGATCACCACCGATATCTCATCGGGATCAGACCTCGACACGAGCTTGCGTCGAAGAAGATCTAAAGACAAGAGTGCGTTAGCGTAGGTGCATGTAGTCAAATGAAGTTTGCACTTTTGGTGAACGCACAGGACTGCTCGATATGCTCGTTGACAGATCTCCAGAGCCGAGAGATCTCGTCGGGCGTGGCATGGTCGCCGCACGCCCAGTCTTCGACAACATCGCACAGGAGCTGGTCCTGCGGCGACGGAGATCTGCAAGATACACACCAGATCCGTCAGTCATGTCGATAAATCGACAACCTGCAGAGGGAGTTCAGTTCGTACGCGTCCTGCACTGTGAAAAAGTGACGTAGTAGAAATGTTGTTTTGCGCTTGGCTTCCTCATGGGCACTGCCGTCCTGACTGAAGGCCCCGCCACGAGAGAGAATGCGCTGCATTTTGTACCGATTCAACGCCAACTGGTTGTTGCCACGGATTCGTTGCAGTTCGTCCACGTCCAGGTGATGCGTGTGGGCTAAGAGGCACGCTTTGATCTCGACGTGCTCGCGAGCACGCGGGTTGATTGGGAACAGGAACTGCGGCTCGACTTCTTGTCGGTTCGTCGTTGGGGAGAGGTCGTAAGCCAAGCGTTCGTCGCGTTCTCTGGCCACGGGTGAGCTAGCTGGGCGGTGCTGCGGCTTGCCACCGTTCGACATTTCAGTGTCATCGTCGGGAACGAAGAGCCGAACTGGAGATGTCACGATCGCTGTCGAAGGTCGAGGAGGAGCGAGTGTGAGTGTGCCATTCGATGAACTGGCAGGTATCTTCTGCCGTGGAGACAGCAGAGAATCGGTCGGCTTCCCAAAGGCTCTTCGGTTTGTCTGGGGGCGAACAGGCCCTCCGCTTAGCTGGCGCTGGTGAAGTGTGTGCTTGTTAACCAGCGGGTCACTATCCCTGATAACGCGAAAGTTCCCATTCGGCAACTGCAAGTGAGGCACGGGCTCCTGCCCAACGACTCGAGATGGAGCAGCCATAGTGCTCGCTGTGCAGCAATAAAAGGCCGTGGCACTTGGAAGTCTTGCTGTGCAACCTGCAGCTCATACAAATATAGCTGTGTGATAGGCACGCGCTTAACGACTTTTCAATTCGCAAACCTAGCGCCAATGGCACCGCCAGGGTGGCTCTCTTTCAGGTGATCTGCTCCGTCAGCCATGTTCTCAACCAAATGCTGGACGATGGCGTTGCAGATGGCCTCCTACGTTAATAAGTAAATCGTATCGTGTTAGACGACACGTCCTTTGGTCAATGGCAGCATCCCACGAACCTGCACGATGATGCTTCTGGAGGGGACGGGGCAATCGACCTCGTCTTTCGCCGGTGCAACGATGGCCTAATGAACAAGAGCGAGCGTCAGCAGCGAATACCAATCGCACCAAACCAGAACGCCATGCTGCAGCGTACCAAGTCGCTGTTCTTGCTCAGCGGCGAGCGGCCGTCTCCAACAATTGCCATCACGCCGCATCCAGCTTTTCGAAACATGTCGGGCAGCGGAAGCAGCTCCTTCGTGCGGCCGCTGTGCGACACGATGATCACCTACGTATTCCAGCCACAAGCAGCAAGTGGTGAGTGAGCACCCTCTCGACGCTCTTCCTCTCTCCTGGACGACGCACCATGTCGCCGTGCTTCAATCCTCCCAGCTCGCCGTGCACCCACTCGCCTCCATGGATCCACTACAGCAGCAGCAACGCAACTAGTATCAGCAAGCTCCAAGCAGCAGCACAACTGAAAGCGAGTCGCCGCCTACCTGGCTGCTGATGGAGATGGAGGACAGCGTGGACGCCAGGCGCTGCGCCACGGCGCCCGACTTGCCCATCCCCGTGACGTACATGCGGTTCTGCTGGTCGTGACATTGCAACATGCTCTCCACGCACCGCTCGAAATTGTGCGCGACCACCGAGTCGCTGGCCAGCGACCGGAACAGATCCTGCACAAAACCACAGAGCTATCGTTACAACGAACTGGTGCATGCGCCCATAAGCGGGAGTCTCTCACCTGCAGTGCGTAGACGTCACTGGCCACAGAGCTCAGGTACGCGCTGCCCCCCACGAGCGTATCCTTCACAGAATATACTGGGTCAGTGCTGAGACTATGGCGCCTCATTGACACAGGGACCTCCCACCTTGGGACTCGCGTCAGACGTCGAGTAGAGCCTCTGGGATACTGGCTGGCAGCTAGTAAAGGAGGAGGACAGCAGAGCACGCGTTGGTGGTGCAGGAAGGCGGCATGCGGCGCATCTAGCGAGGCTTCCTTGCGCTCGGAGCACTACGCCGCGGAGCATGGTCGAAAGACGTTCGATTGGCTGTAAATGCGAAAATGGTGGATATGCGATTGGTTGAAAGGCGTCAGGTAGCAATCGACAAAAGGCACCTGCAGGATGATGATGGGGGTGGTGGCGCTGCGGAGCGACCTGGCGCGGCAAGAGCGCGAGATCCTGGAGGAAAGACGGCAGCTGCTGCTTAGAGAACGTCGTGCTAGTCGTCGTAAGGCGCTGCAGCCACGGAGACCGGCGGATACGATGGCAGCGACGACGCTGAAGGAGCTGGAAAGCGTCACGAGTCGACCAGGTGCGGAGACTCAAGCGTTGACGGCGCAGTACTGTTGTGTGGGGGCTGACTATAGTACTTGGTGCGTCTAGGATTCCTGCGTCAAGAACTGGCCGCGGCAAGTCTCACGCCGCTGCGGAGGTGGCATCTGCAGCTCAAGTTGATGGTCGCAGAGGACGCCGGGACGCAGGGTGCAGCGGACGCAGACGACGTGGACGCGGCACTGCAGTCGTGCGAGGCGACGCTGACTCGGGATCGGCGCTGCTATGATGTAGTGTACCGGGACGGCGTGAGGGTTTCGGACGCGAGAGAGAGTCTGCTGGATGCAAGAGCTCCGACCGAAGTTAAAGAAGTGCTGAGCTTCTCGACACGAGTGGGAGGTGCTGTCTGCCGCGTCGCATGCGTCAACGATGGCGACCACGTGCTGTTCAGCTCCAGCGTCTTCGTTATCAACATGCAGACGGACCTGGAACGTCTGCTCGCTGAAAGAAGGCCTGTAGTCGACGCCGTGACCTTCCTCTGCAACGCCATCACACGATAAGAAGCCATGGACATTAATGGACGTTAACAGCAGCGGCCGGCGATCGCGTTTAATGAGAAGACAGTCATGTCTCCACGTGTATTTCTCATTATGCTTCGCATCACCGCTTTCTAAAAGCTACATCAGGAGCTTAGGCACTCAGAAGGCAAGCACCGCCAGCGGCCTTGATCTTCTTCTCCGCCTCGGCCGAAAAGTACTTAGCCTTGACGATCATGGGCACCTCCGGGAGGCGGCCCTTGCCGAGCACCTTGAAGTAGCCGGCCTTGGTCACGTCAATGACGGGGGCCTTGCCATCCTTAGCCTTCTCGGCCTGCTCCTTGGTCTTCTCCGAGACCAGCGTCCACAGGCGCTCCACGTTCACCGTGGGGCAGTGCGTGCGGTTGCGCAGCAGGTGGAAGTGGCGCATACCAACCTTACCGAAGTAACCCGGGTGAAACTTGTCCATCAGGATACGGTGGTGGTGCTGGCCACCGGCGTTACCACGACCACCGGGATGCTTGCGGTGCTTGCCGATACGGCCGTGGCCGGCGCTCACGTGTCCGCGTTTCTTGCGGTTCTTGGAAAAGCGGGACGGCTACGCAGGCACAAGCACACATAACACACGGCCTGTCATTCCTCATGCCCACAAAAAGTTCCTTTGTCCTGAGGTACCCGCAGCCTGCTGAGGCTGGTGGATTCCTGTAAAGCTTCCTGTGCCTGTGTCTGCCGGCTGCGGGCTATTAATTAGACCAAAGAGAGCTGGGCCTTACCATATTGACTTGGTGATAAGCGAATGCGAATGGAGACGGCAGGAGCGCTGGCAGCTCATTTAGGCCGTCGAATGGTTGGCTCGTTGGCCCCGGGCCGGGGCATACAAACACCCAGTGAAGACAACTGGCATACAAACGGCAAGTCAATCATACAACCACCGAGTGATCCATAGAAAATGCAAGTTTATTCTGAACCGGTCCGCGGTTCGAACCGGCTAAACACAATTAATTGCATTTGATATTTTGGACGTTGAAGTGCGCACGAAGCGACGCGAGCACGGAGCTGCTGCATTCGATGGAGCCTGACAGCTCCGCCACCGAGGGTAAGGACGAGCAAGGTGGTGTACCTGGTGCGGTTACGACTCGTGATTCTAACGATGCCCCTACTGTTGCTGAAGACGCCCCTAATGAGGCGCTGTGGGTGCGCAAATGGGACGACGCCAGCAACTCGCTCTACTACTTTAATCTGCGCACGCAGGAGAGCTCGTGGGAGGAGCCTGAGGCTTACAAGGCAGTGCTTCTGTCCGAGCCAGTTCATGTTGACACTGAGATAGATCCAGAAGCGCAGGAAGACGAGAGGGCGGCGGAAGCAGACGCGCAACCACTGCGAGATCAGCAGAGCAGCGCGTCCGTGACGATTCAGAGCTTGTACCGCGGCCGGAAGGACCGGAAGCGCGTGCACGAGGCGCGAAAGTGGACAGAGCAGTTCGACCCCACGACGGGGCAGAAGTACTACTACAACAGCGAGACGGGTGAGTCCCAGTGGGAGAAACCTGTTGACTTCCTGACGGGGTTGAAGGACGAGCGGAGTGCCCGAGCGGTCAAGATCCAGAGTGTCTACCGCGCCAAGAAGGCACGAGACCGAGTGAAGCAGCTAGCAGATGAGGAGGAAGAGGAGGAAGCGCTGGAGCAGCAACTCCAGGAAGAGGAGGCTGTCGCTGCCGAGGAAGAGGTGATGACGGATCTGGCTACGAAGGAGTCGAGTCGGTGGTGCGAGTACTTTGACCCGCGGTCGGGCAAGTATTACTACCGCCATATTGCCACGGATGTCATCACGTGGGAGAAACCAGAGACCTATGTATCGTCGTGGCTGGAAGGCAGCAAGCGAGACCTTGCAGCGCTTTCGATTCAATGCGCTGCCAGAAAGCGTATCGCGGCTAACGACGTAGCAGCCAAGCGAGAGAAGCTTCGAGTGCTTACGGACCCGACGACCATGCAACTGAAACTGGGCGAGCTGAAGCAGGTGGCAATTGAGATCCAAGCAGAGATCGAGGCTCGCACACTCGAGTCTACGCAGGAGGAACAGCAGTTCCCCCATTTGGCCAGTTTATTGTCGGGGTGGCGAGAATCTCTCGATAGTATCAAGAGCCACATTGCTTCACTGGAGAACAGAGGCGATGACATTGTCGCTGCAGAGTGTCTTGCTGCTCGGGTGGTGCACGCCGAGCGCGTCCACAAGGCGCTGGCAGAAATGCGCAGCGAGTGTCTAACAGTCCTGCGCAGTATTTTATTGATGAGCAGCTACTTTGTCGAACTCGACGTCTCGCGAATAAACGCTGCGTGCGCAACATTTGCGAAGTGGAAGGCGCATGAACTGTGCGCGCTCCGAGACCCGCGCATGCTGGCAATCGTTCAGAGCAGTGAGATCAGCCAGCTTCTTGAACATGCAGAAGATCTGCTGCGACGCTGCATCGGGCTGACCGACTTCACCAACGGATCCACGACGGGATCGGGGAAACACTACGAAGACTGGCATCCATCAGTTGCCGCAGCACTCGTTAGTGTCCGTCAAATGGAAGAACGGCTGACCCAGAAGACCCAGTTGTTGCGCGGCTACCGAGCCGCCGAAGCGAGAAAGCGAGAAATCTTTCAAATGGACGAGGAAGACCTACTCGCCTCTCGTCTTGCGCAGTTACGACGACGTCGATTGAATGATGAAATGGACTATGCCACGTTTTCAGCCAAGTGTCAGGAAGTCTGGCAAAAAGGCTTGAATCAGCGAGAAGAGGAGCTGCTCGCCGATGCAGCTCTACAGAAGTCGAAAGCGCAGCCTCAGACCAGGCGCCAGGAAGTGCCACAGAACGATCCGACAAGCGACGACGTCAAGTCTAAACTGTCCGTTTGGGAGGCTACGAAGGAGGGTCTTTCTATTGAGGTTGTTCGTGCATTAGTGTTTGCCGAGATGCAAAAGGCTCGTCGACTTGGCTACGATTTCTTGGTCAGATCGGCTCGCTCAGACCACGGAGAAACGTTAATTCAAATCGCTTGCTGGTGGGGCCACGAGGTACGTGAGAACACCCAAGGGAGTCATGACAGACAGCTAACATTTGACTGCGTGCAATGTACTGCAGCACTTGGTGCGCTTCTTCCTGGAGGAAGGTGCACAAATCGACGGGATTGACAGCACTTGCAACCGCTTTTCGCTATTGCACGACGCTGCTCGACGAGGGCACTCGCATGTGGTATGTATTCATCGCTCGCTCCCTTTGGAGTGCACTACCCATGCTGATTGCAGCTTGTCCTTCCAGATCCGCATTCTACTAGAACTAGGGCTTTCGTGCAATGTGACCGACAATGCTGGAGACACCCCTTTCCATTGGTAAATGGGCTTCATGTGCTGGGTATGTGGTGGCGTTCGCGAAACTAAGGTCTCTCTTCCTTGATGACGTGCAGGGCGGCGCGTAAGAACAACTTCAGTGCTGTACTCGCGCTGTTTGCTGGCTATTCGTCCGAGCGGGAGATGGCACGCGCCGACCAGATCGTCAAGGCTGTTCGCCAAAGGAACTTTCGGGGCAAAACAGCGTCTGCTCTGGCTAAGGGCGGCCGTGTGCGCGACGCCCTGAAAGCTGCCGAAGAAGGACGACTCCCTCCACTGCGTGGCCCTCATACGGGGGACGTGAAACTCGTAGCGACAGGAATTTCACGCCGGATGACGGAAGTTGGGCAGCGACCCCGATCTCGAGGCAAGCTCAGCCCCCAGAAGGGCAAGACGGTGACAATGCTGAACAAAGGAATGACCTGAAGGGCTTGGTCTCGCTGTAACGTACTACAAACGAATGCTATTTTGAAGACGTTACCTTAATTGAAAGTGTCATCACACACTGGAGCTCCAAGTTCTGCCACCTTCAGCTGCTGCGAGCTGCTTCGACTGTACCAAGTAGCAGTCCACGATGCTTTCGACTTCACCTCCAGAAAAGATGGACCAGATCATGTAACGTGAGCTACAGGAGCGAATGTGCCCACCCCATGACTCACTGCATCGTTCGTGCACAGCGCTGTTTTCTCCCAACGACTGCAGCCCCTAGCTATTCAGCGCTTAAGCGTGGCAGGTGATGCTACACTTTTTGATATCAACCTCAACAAGTGATAAGTCCCTGACCTTCTTGCGTCGCGAGTAGAGATTCTCCAGGATGGCACGGCCTTGGCGATCATGCAAGAAGATATCCCGTCGATCGATTGCTTTCATATCGACAGGCACCAAAAGGCTTGCTTCGGACGCATGCTGAAGTTCCTGCACCTGGACGAGCCCACAGGCTACGAAAAGGACGAAGAGCACAAACGTGCCGCAGTGCGCTACCTCGCTTTGCGCACGATGCTCCAGCACTGCAGAGATGTTAAGGTTGGCGAGCTTGAGTGATATCGCGCTGTTGGCGGCAAACTGACTGCTTGCGCCCGCGATCAGATCTCCACTATTCAGGGAACCTGCATGAACAAGCTGCTTCGCTGGTTTGAGGACACCGAGACCAATGCTTTTGTACGTCTCAACCCGATGGAACAAAGGTTGTCTCTACTCACCCCACCCGACACTGCAGGTCTCACCCACAACGTCCTCGCCAATTCTACCACCTCGGATGGTACGATAAGGTCTTCACGAGATTGAACAACTTCGCCACGAAACTGATCACTGAATGTTTTCGTGTTCATAGTCCCCCAAGAAACCTTGTATCCCTCCAATTCAAACTCTAGACAAGAGTTCAAGCGAAACAAGCTTCCACGCTGCGACAACAACGGTATCGAGTGGAACTGTAGCTGCAAAACTCGAGGTGCGCTTGCTTTCATCTAACCTTTGTTGGGCTCCTGCCGACTTACTTTTGCGATTTTTTACTTCCGCAGAAGTATAAAATGCCAGACTTGCGCGCCTCCCATATCCGTCGAATCGCTGAACTTCGCTCTCGCGGCGCCGATATCTCCGACAAGGTAACACGGTCCGAGAACTGCTCTACAAAATGGGCGATACGATGCCTAAGCGGTGATTCATGTCTTCAGGTCCCGCTCATCGAAGAAAACGACAACTCCAGCGGCCTCAAACCCCAACCATTAGTTGATTTTCAAAACAAGGAGGTGGAAAATCGAATGGTTGAGGCAACGTTCAAACTGTATCACCCCGAGACGGACGCAGAGGTTCGATAGTGCGGTGCTTTTGCTGAACATTTAGCTGTAAAATACGTCTAACACCGTGCGTGTTCGCTCTGCTCAGCGCGAAATGAACGTGTTGTGGATTCGACGTCGCCAAGAGGAAGAGATCAAACGCAAGAAGGACGAGGAGGTTCAGCAGCGAGTGCAAAAGTGGTCGATGGATCGCAGTCGTGACGAATCGGAAAATCTCAGGAAGCGCGAGTCGACGAAGTTGGTTGCAGGGCTTGGACAGATACTGCAGGAGGGGGTCGACCAGGAAAAACCCTTTGCTTGGCGAAGCACGAGAGCCCTCCATCCAGACTTAGTGGCTGCTGCATCAAATCAATCCGCTGCTGCGGTAAACATCCATCCTACAGAAGTGAGTACTGCTACGAAAGAGGGAGAGGACGCCACAACACACAAAAGGGAGCCCCCGCAACCTCGTACAAGCGTGAAGCCCGCTCAAATCGTTATCAAGACGAGAAAGCCGTCGGTGATAGGAGGGGGAGGCATGCACTTCCGAAACCAGTTGCCGCCGAACTACGTCCCTCCTGGACTACTCGCAGCATCGTCCGTCCCCAAGAGCAGGCGTGAGGTATCATCCGCGGACCCGAGTACGCGGTCGTCTTCGAACAGCAAAGAGCATCCATTCCTGTTCAGCAAGTTAGAAAAAAGTTCCTCGGGGATTTCTGACGAGGCTTCGAGTGCGAGCGAAGATGAAGAGGACCCCGCGACCGATGATAGCGTGAAAAGAAAGAGAATGAGTGTCAGCCAGAAAGCGCACCAGATGAAGCTTCAGAGCTATCATGTGCCATATTACTACGACGACACGGATCACCTCACGGTGGCGAAAACACCAGCTCTGCAAAAGGTAAGACCCATTGGACCGTCGTACACAAGTCTTGCACTAATCGATTCTTCGGGATGCTTCATTGTAGCCGCATCCTCGAGGGACTATCCCCGAGCAGCCGTTGCCAGCAGACCCCGAGCTCCGCTGTCTTCAAGAAGCAAGTGCCATGCGTCGAGTGTTTGTCATCCCGATTGACAAAGTCCATCTGCAGAAACCTTTGAGCGTGCTTGTTCCAGCGTCCGGCCGTGACACAGGCCGAGAAGTGTCCTCTTCGCGCAAATCCGCTCGCCCAGAAAAGAACAAGTCGGAACGTGGGTCAAAACTCGCGAAAGCCAAGCGAGCGCCAAGCAGCAGCCGAAGTGGCGTCACGCTGCCTCGACCCATTACAGTCTCAGGGGCGCAATACTCGGCGTCCACGAGCGACCTTCGCCAGTCGCAGCTTGAAGAGATGGAGAAAATCCGCCGCCTCTTCGAGGAGAATAACCTGTCGCTACCCGCCCAGGCGCTGGAGCGCGGCCTACTGGTACCGGAAGACCGGCCGCTGCTGGAAACCATCACAAACTTGCCATTCCCAGGCTCCCGACTGCTGAGCAACCCGCTCACACGGCGATCCAAGTCCGCCAAGGCCAAGAAGAAGGCTGGCACCAAGAAGAAGAAGGGCAAAAAAGGCAAGAAAGGTCCCAAGACGCCCAAGAGCTCACGTCGTGCTTCAGGCACCAAGGGCAAGTAGCTCTTCCGACTTGAAACCTCTTTTTTAACACTAATTCTCGCCACGAGGCGGCACAAAAAGGCTAATTCCTCTGACGAGGCTAGCTCAACTAAATGGCACTTTGTCTAATGAGGCTAATATTTCGCACGTGTGGAGCTTGGGTGCAATGTATGAAGTGGCCACGTTTCATTGCAACACGTTGAGTATCCTTGTGTCTGTCTTCTTGGTCGTCAAGGAATCGGCCCCCTCACTGCACTGCTAATTCCTGGCCTCCGATGCGATACATCGAGATAAAATGCACCCTAACCGCACGGTTAGTCAAGGCTTGCATTCGCACAACACGCACATAAATAGCTGTAAAACAACGATCTGCCGTCCACTCCACTCCTAGCTCGTTGTTGGCTGAACAGGGAGCCAGACAACGTGGAGACGCTGTGAGCCGGCAAGGCCGCAGTGCTGAACGAGTGACTTGCAGAAGGAGATCGGCGGTGGTGTGCGCTGGCGAGTTGCCGCTGAAGGAGCTGGCGTCCAAGTTCTCGGGCTACAGCTCCTTGTTCACGAACGGCTTGATCAACAAGGAGGTGGCGAGCAGGATGCCAGGCGGCTTCACGATGCATAGCACCAAGGAGTACCTCAGCAGCGAGGAGGATCTGGGCGCTGGAAGCATGGAGAGCGTCCTCTGCTGTTGGCGCCGCAGGCGCGTTTCAAGATCGACGCGGATGCACGCAACTGGCTGGACGACAGCGTGAGCGGCTACGCGACTTTCACTGGTGTTGCTGTTGCCTGGAGTCGTCGGTGTCGTAGTGGGCGACGGAGCACGGCGAGTTCTACGGCTCTGCCATTGCTGGCAAGTTCGACGCGAAGAAGGAGCGTCAGTACGACAGCTACTGGAACTGGGCTGTGCAGGACGCGATGGAGTTGTACTACCGCACCGCTGCTGCTGCGAAGGACTTGCCTCTGAGTAAGAAGATTACTGTGAACGAGGGTTTGGGCATGCACTTCGTGGCGATGACTCGCTTTATCAAAAAGAATGTGGACACTATCGCGGACAAGTCTGCTCTTCCACCTCAGGCGTGGTTGAAGTCCTACTTGTGCAACCGTGCCATGCCGGAACTTCTGCAGTGCACGCAGATCTTCGTGTCGTGCGCGGAACCGGAAAGCAGCCTGAGTTTTCGCAGGCGGTTCAACTGCTTATGGAGCAAATGGAGAACGAATCCTGTCAACATGCAGATCTTCAAGCCGACGCAGCCGCAGCTTCGCATTCTGGAATGGAGAATTCGAGTACACTGTGGTGCTTCGTGAAGGTGCGACGGACTCCATCAACTGGTTGCATGTGGCCTCGAGTACAATGACGCGATTGAATCGGGCAAGGACAAGGTTGCTGGATCGGAGGAAGGAGAACGCGTCGCCGTGCTTCGACTGCAAGGTCGGCAGCAAAGAGGGTTACGGGCCGTGGAAGAACTTCTTCGACGAGATCGCTCTGCTGCCCTTCCTGGCCAGCCGCAGTATAGCCGCAGCAGCTTGGCCACTGCGTCGGGCTCCGCTCGACTTGACTAGACTGCCACACGGACAGCACCTGCCACCACCAGCACCAACGTAACGAGCGATGCCGAGCGACGCCTGCCTAACGCCAGCAGCGAGACCTCCAACGGCAGCGGCAGCCAGAGCTCCACCTCCAACGCAACTACCACGGCAACACGGACCCCTGCGAGTCCAATGAAATGAGCGACGCCTCCCCAACGCTAGCAGCGAGACCTGCAACGACAGCGGCAGCCAGAACTCCATCTCCAACGCAACTACCACGGCAACACGGACCCCTGCGAGTCCAATGAAATGAGCGACGCCTCTCCAACGCTAGCAGCGAGACCTGCAACGACAGCGCCAGCGAGATCCCCACGTTTGAGAAACAGCAAAGAGTCGGTGACCTCCATAAAATTGACCTTGGACCTCTCTAATTGCTAGGCGATACCTTTTCCATGGCACTAACGTTTGACACTTTTATCTAATGTTAGTCTTATTGTTGCCCCTGGGGGCGACCGCAAGCAAGCTTGGACGCCCTGACATTGCACGAAGACGACTAGATATGGTCTACAGTGCTGCTAGCTGTGTTTACCATGCAAATAGAGACGTGTTGTGCAATCTTGGCGCATTTATAGAGAAGTGCGGAATTAGTTGCCTTCAGATGTTCAGAGGTATCGTGGAGAGAATCAGTGTTAACCCTTTCGTGAACACGCGTCTTGACGCCTGTCCAAAGAATTCACAGAACGCGTCAAATTTGCTGCGTTTTGACGTGGTGATGGGCACCCTCACAAGCCACACCCTTGACGACGTGATACTGGCTGTTTCATTTTACGGTAGGTCGCGTGGAGAACGCGGCAAAATGCCGCGTTTTACATAGACGTCTCCACGGCGCTGATTGGCCAAAACAGCGCACTTCACAGATTGGTCAAGGTAGACCAATGAGAACGTTGTATACGATGAATATTTCCGATGACGCCCAACGTCATCCCATATGGTATTCAAGGGACGGAGAGCATCCCGCGCGACCGAATCTGACCAAAGGCTCCTTTCCGCGCCATTTTGTTGGATAATGGCGTGAAATGGCTCCACCTCCCGTTGACAACTAGAGTCGTTCATTGATCGCTACAGTGCACGTGCAACAGCTAGCGTCGGTATGCTGAGTTACAGCTCTGCCAACTTGTGTATCACAACTCATTGCTCTCCTTTGATACGGAAACCAAGCATATATCTTATTCTAAATAGGTACGTGCCCAACCGAGCATATATCTTTTCTAAGTAAATGCGCTGACCAGTCGATCAGTTCGAGCCAGTGCGAAAACAGCCGCAAGAGCCGTTCATTTCCTGATTTATCCCCCCGGATATGCCACGAAAACGCGCGCTGGAAGAAGCACCGGACACCACACGGAAGCGACGCCGGACACGAGAAGAGGTTGACGCTCATAGCAGCAATGCTACCCATTTGGCGTCGACGTTAGACTTTTACGGCGTGTGGAGAGAGCTGAAGGCGCTGGATGGACGTCCAAGCCACCGCGCGGCCTTGACAACCGACATCGATATGTTCTCCCAGGCGGTACTGCTAACGGACAAAAGGGCCAGGATTTTCTGCTTGGTGAGGAAGCCGTACTGAGGCACTTCATACAATCTTGTTGGTAGCTCAACTTCCCAGCAGTCACGGCAAGTTTGAGCCTAATGAATCCAATATGTGTATCCAGGTAACCCTCAAATTGTCCAGGATCGCGCCGCTCAAGTGCCGGCTCCTGGTGTTGATGGCGACGCTGACAGTGGTGGCGTTGTGCGTGTTTCTCGTGGAGGTCGAGGGCGTGGTGCTGCAGGTGAACAGCGGCTTGCTGGACGTGGTGAAGCTGGTCGCGCCGCTCATGTGCCGGCGTCTGGTGTTGATGGCGACGCTGACAGTGGTGGCGTTGTGCGTGCTTCTCGTGGAGGTCGAGGGCGCGGTGCTGCAGGTGAACAGCGGCTTGCTGGACGTGGTGAAGCTGGTCGCGCCGCTCAAGTGCCGGCTCCTGGTGCGCGTGCTTCCCGTGGTGGTCGAGGGCGGGGTGCTGGTGGACGTGGTCGAGGTGGCGTGGCTCGTGTAGCTCAAGACGGGACGACGCCAACAGCATCGGCTGGTGCCACGACATGTACAACGCTTGGAAGCCGCACTCCAACCACACCAAGTATCGTGAATCTCTTGCTGAAGCAACTGGTGGCGTTCTCGCCGTCAAAAGATCCGTGGATGCAGAACCACAAAACGAAGATATACAGGTGTCTTGGCACCGCCTACATTGTCGGCCGAGTATGTCGTCGTGTCAAGAAACCAAAGAAAGGAGCTATCCTGCAAGTCATGTGGCTTGACACTCAGTTTCAACATGCTGTGGAATCGCTCACAATTGCGGCTGTACAACGGGGTATCGATAACTACCAGGCCCTCGTGCGCCTACCCGACAAGCCAGCATGGCGAGATTTGACTGAGACGGTGGCGGATGGGGAGCTGAACCTGGACGGCCCACTGGACGAGCTCGAAATCGCATCGGATGAAGAAGACTACGAGCTGTGGGATCCCGAACGGTTTTTGCCAGCGAGTCTTTCAGAAGTCGAGGCAGTCAATAGCATGCGTTTCGAGCCCGAACTGGAAATGGAAGCCCCAACGACTTGCACACTCACACAAATGGCAGCACTACGACACGATTACGACCTGAGTACAGTCATCTCTTTGCTCACTCCGCGACTCCGAGTTTCTTTGCATACATCCCAGTCTACTTTTGGAATCAAGTTGTCCTGGAGACCAATCAGTACACCGCGGCCAAGGAGATTCGAATCACCAAACCGTTCACAATGGAAGAGCTCATGACTTTTCTCGGCATCATGTTCTACATGACCCTCACCGACAAAGGAGAATATTCCAATTACTGGGGGCAGCAGACCGAAGACGCGATTTTTGGTGGGGCATCGACCAGTTTGGATACTGTTATGAGCCTTCGTAGATTCAAGTTGATTCGCCGCTGTGTGAGTTTTCGTGCAGAGCCTGGTGTGGCGGTTGAACGAGACCCAGCAGCTCGAATTCGACCCTTGCTCAATCTGCTCAAGTGTACTGGTGGAAAGTACGTTGAAGTAGGACGTGATTTGGCTTTGGAGAAGCCAGCATTGCTTGCCGGTCTCGCCACGGACGGCATCTCATTGTCTACAACCCACAAAAGCCTGGTGGAAAGTATCACTTCAGAATGTACGTGGTGTGCTGCTCAACCAAGTGGATTGCTCTGAATTATCGTCTCCACTGCAACAACAGTGACATTGCTGACCGCCTACAGCATGTGGTGACCCCAGCCGAGATGCAGCAGCTGCGCGAGGAGCTTGATGACGTCCAACAAGTGCGCAAGCACGTACTTGAAGTAGTACGGCCCTACTTCTGTTCCCGTCGGATCATTAACATGGACAACTACTACACCAGTGTGCAGTTGTTGATGAATCTTCGGCTCAAAAAATTGTACGGGCGAGGAACAGTGCGGGGGGGGAAGCAAGTATTATCCAAAGCACATGATCCTGCAAAAGGAGGAGTCGGTTCGCGGTGATTATCAACAGTCAGTTGCTGTTGAGCACAACGTCCTTGCAGCGTCATGGTGCGACGGCAGCATCGTCACGATGGTCACCAATGCTGATCCGTCCACCACGACGACGGTGACGAGACGAATTGGACCTGCACTTCGCGAGTTCCCTGCTCCAACCTGCATTCTAGAATACAACCAACACATGCAAGGTATTGACCGGTTAGACCAGATACGTGCAAGATTTTCACTCGCGGACGGCCATTCCTACAAACGGTGGCATAAAAAGCTAGCGCTGGCGCTAGATTTAGCGCGCACCAAGGCTTATTTGACACGTCGGATGGCAATTAATACTTCAAGAGATCGAGACCCCCACCGAACGTTCGTTACAGAGTTAGTGTCTGAGTTCATTTCGGGTAGGTGGAAAGAAGCACCGCCGACGGCAGAATGGCTTTTGGTAGCAGCGTCGCCAGCGAAACGGAAGCAACAGCCGCTGTTACACCGTCTCCATACGCAGTGTGACGTGATGTCTTCAAAGCAAGTATTCAAGGGCAAGAGCCGAAGAAAACGCTAATGCGTGGTTTGTCGCTACGAAGGCAGGTACCCGACGGAGGTAACCGACTACTGCCTTACTCATTCGGCGAGCCTTTGCAGGGTTGCACATGGCGACGTCAACACTCCATTCACCTGTCCACAGAGTACTTGGACTTGCTGGGATAAATACCACCGCTTCTATCTCCCGAACGGACTCTTCAGCAACAATGGGAACATCCGCAGGTCTTCAACGTTGGCTACGCTCAAGGCGCAGCATCAAATCGATCGCAGCACTGCAACACAGCAGCCCTTTGGAGTTACAGCATGCCAGCAACGTACACCAGACCAGCAAAGCGCGGTGAGCGAGCGACGTTCGTCAAACCAACAAAGTGAATCGAGCCAAAACGATCCAGCAAACCCGCCGATTCCACCAAGCTGGCCAAGTCCTTCGAGCCCGCAACGTACACCAAGTCCAGCAATCCAACAGAGTTGTGTCGCTCGACAAATTTTTCAATAAACATGAAGTGTCGCCAGCAAGAACCACATCTACCGCAGCCTCCTTTGCCGTGACAGCAGCGACAGGAGCAGCCGACGACTTGTTATCAGCAGCATGCTTGGTCGCTCTACAGCGCGGCGCTCCAACCAGCATGTTCTTGTCGATCAGCGCCAGCTGTTCCTCCAGGACACCCGAGATACTGCGCGCGCACGTCCGCTCTGACCTCTATCAAATTACTGGATCCCATGTCGATCGACTGTGGTGAAACCAGCGAGGACCGCATCGGAAAGCACAATCTTCTGATTCCGAGTATATATCTTAATTATACTATAGTAAACGGCGATGCCGGTCGGGAAAGCACAGTATTCTAATTCTGGATATATATCTTGGTTAAACTATAATAAATGGTGATCCCAAACTTCGATGTGGTTCTCCTCCGCTGAAGCCACTATGTATTCGCCCCAGGCGACTGCTCATGTTCCACGCGCTCAACAGTCAGCAGAGAATCGGTGGGGCCGTGCTCGTGTTCGAGGGGAACAAACTGGACAGCAAACCTGCAGGTGCAGCTTCCTGTAGTAGAAGGCGCTGACGACACTGATGTCGAGCCACTTGTCCAGCAGCGAGCGCACACCGGCCAGCGAGTGCGGCAGCTTGAACATATTCAGCGTCGGGCAGTCGCCCCGAGCATATGGTCCGCGCACAAGCCGAGCGGAAGTACATGCGTGCCCACACGGGCGTATTTCTCTGGTGATGTTGCGCTTCGTTCAGAGAGCAATAGAGAAAACTGGGTGACCTCGGCTTGTTGCGCAAAGATGAACTGGCATTCGCGCTGGAACACACGGAGCCAGTCAAGGGCTCGTTGGAGCTGTGTCTCCGCCTCGACTCGCTTCTCTTTCTCCTTGGCCACGCCCATGGTCGTGTGGGCATCTTCCGGCAGCGCGACGCTATCTTTCACTCCTCTTTCTTAGCTGTTGTTCACTCCACTCGCCGGTTCGCTAACCTGAAGCTGCACGGGGGAGTCGGGCTCCGATGACCTTGGCCGGTGCGACTTTCTGGTAGTAGCGGTTCTTCTTGTCCATCAGCTGTGCGTTGGCTTCGGGGACTTTAGTCTGCGCCCGCAGCTTGGCCACATAACGCTGTGCCTCATCCAGGCGTTTGAGGAGACGCTCTGTTTCTCGACTCTGGAACGCGAGCTCTTGCGTGAAGTGCTCGATCTCCAGGAGCGTCCTGTGCGTGATTGACCGTTGACGCAGCATCATGTCGGCCTTCACCGCGTGCAGTCTCCATAGAAACTCCTGTTTGGTGCGCGCTTGTTCCAACAGGCTACTACGTTCGAGGTCCTTGTACTTGAATCTGGAAGGCGTCACGCTGCGCGTCTAGCTGGATCTCCAGCGAGCGAGTGCCTCGAACGGGGTGGATCGTCGGGGTCCTGCTGTTTGAAGCAGTGCTGTATCGTGCACAAGTCGCACTTGGCCACGAGGCTGTCCAGCCCCAGGAAGTACAGCGTCGTCAGCACACCGTGACACGCCTCCGACAACGGAGACCGATGTGCGGCTAGATGGGACCGGCCTGCTGCTCCTTCAAGTACGCGTTGAACTCCTTCACATGCTTGCATGCCGTCTGCAGATACTCGATGACGATGTAGTGGTAGGTCAGCAGCTCGTCGACGCCCCACAGCTTGATCTTAGCGTGGCTAGGAGGGAACAGGTGCACATGCACGCCAACGATCGGCATGCTGGCCACGACCGCGTGCACGAACGCCGTCATCTCCTCCTTCGTGGCCATGTATTCGCGGGTCTCCTGGTAGCGCAGCACGTCTTCGAGCGGCGTCTGTTTGTCCGACAGGAGGCGTTAATAGAGCGCTGCGTCACCAGCAGCGCTCCATGAAGCGGCTCAGCTATCGTTGCCGGTCTGCGAGTCGATGCCATTTTCCGTCTGCTCGCAGAACTTGATCAGCACAAGGTGCGTGTTCAAAGTATGAGCTGGCAGCAGCTTGAGAGGTGACAGCATGCGCTCAAACTTGATCGCAGAGACGAAGCCTTGCTATGAGAAGAGGAAGCGCAGACCATCACCATCTACTGCCGTTTTGTGTACATATAGATCGCGACCTGCGATGACTTCCAGCTTGCAGGACCGTACGTAGTTTCCGTTAGTTCCCACTTGGCGCAAAAGCTTCTTGGGTCGGCAAGATTCCCGATGGCGTGGACAATAGCGAGAGGTCGGTAGAATCAAACGCGCTCTTGGCATCATGCTCAGTTCCTGTTGAACAACGAGCTTCGCGGTTTCGTCGAAGAGGAAATCATTCAGGAAAATCACCGACGCGTCTTGGAAAGGTGGAGTCGTCGAAAGAGGCGTGTCGAGGACATTCCCATGATGCAGGATAACTTTATGAAGTAGTAGCGAGAGGGATGCATGTGTTCGCACACAGAAGACACCTCTGCTGACCAACTCCAAGCGTTTCTCAATGCCCAAACACAGGCGCGCATTCGTCTGGATTGCGAACTGAGCCGCAACATTCCCGAGACCTGCTCCAACATCGAGGAAGACGTCATCGTGTAGCACGCCTCCATCATTTGAATTAGACTCGAAACCGCAGCTGGCAGCAGCTCTCCGGCGTTCTCATCGGTCTTTCCAGCTTGTTGACGAACGTCAAATGCCGATACAGTGCTGAAGATGTCACGGACGGTTCATTCGGCTTGACGCGGGGCTAGAGGGCGAATGTGCGTCGTCTGGGGAGCTGTGGTTGTCACCGAAGGGGAGCCGTCGTTGTCACCGACGGGGGAGCTGTCGTTGTCGCCGAGGAGAAAAAACAGCGTGGGAACCGAGCAAGCTCCCTTCCGTAGGTGCGCTTCAACACTCGCAGTCGGCACTCGAGCTCTTGGGCCGTACGCTTGCCGCGCATGGCGCGCGCCACCTCCTTCCATCTGACTCGCTTGTGCTGGGACTCGTACTCGAGCGCTAGCACAACAAGCTTTTTGTCTTGTGCGTCGGTGAAGCAAGTCCGCATGGCAAAGCAGATGTAAATGGAGGCAAGCATGACACTTCAATTCACTATACTTCATAGCAACTCAATGGATGGCTCAGCCCTCACATCAGCACGCAAAACGCAACACGTGTATCCTTGCGTTTCAGCTCAAGCTGCCAGCCCAACGCAATAATTACACCAAACTAGACAAATACGATACGCTCTACCACAATATTCTCTATTCAGTTTCCCTAGTCGAGCCAAAATGATACCAAAGTGGGATCGCTCTGAACCTCTCATTGGCTAAAAACAAAACACGGTGAGTTTTTGTGGAACGCAGCAAAATGACGCGTTTGAGTGGATCATTTTTCACCCTCTTTTATAAAACACGTCAAACGCGGCATTTTGCCGCGTTTGACCACGAAAGGGTTATGTATATTTGTGGGAATCATATTTTTATTTACCCATAAATAGGGTGCGTTCTGGACCCCTAGTCCCAAAATTTGGGCATCAGTTTGGTACATCGAGCTCAGCACTGCACGACAGAACCGGGGTTTAGCTCTATTAAAATGAATGGAAGAATTGAGGAAGTAGCGCTTCCATATACAAATTGAAGGAGTGGGATAAGTATATATCTGTATGTTTGTATACTTAACCTAACCCTTGTATGGCCTCTGTTTGGCACCCTCAAATGAGTTCACTTCTAAACACCTTGAGTTTGTATGGATTTCGAACCGGAAGTACTTCCCACAGCTGAAACAATAAAATATGCAAAATCCTTGCACGGCCAACTATCTTCTGATTCTCGTCCAGCCACACTACATGTGCAATGCGAGGCGCAGAGTGCTCTGCGTCAATGTGCAGAAGTGTGCAAAGCTGCAACGTGCAGAAGCGTGCAAAGCTGCAACGTGCAGAAGTGTGAGCATGCATAACTACAGAATTGTAGCGACACTATATAATATTCACCTGTTGCAAACAGCTTCATATTAAAGGGCTCTTGCCCATAGCAGGTCTAACGAAGACTAGCCCATGTAGTAGCCTTTTTTGGATCGTTGAGTCACACACACTCGTGGCCTCTTCTTGACGTGTTCAGTGGGGTTGTAAATGCTTTGAGGGTGCAATACCTTCGGTTGTTCCACCCTGTCAGCACCATCAGCATCGTTAGGACAGTTACCGCCGCTGTCACCGTCGCCGCTATCACCGCCATCGTCGCCGCCTTCGTCGACGCAGGCATCACCTGCATCTTCATCTGCACAACGACACCACCAGGAGCGCTCTCCAGTGATGGAGCTAGCCAATCGAAGTGTTGAAGTCGGTCGCTGTGTGTTGGCTTGAAAGTTGTGCGGGTCTCGTAAACGCGCTTGAAGCACTCATTTGCTCGCGCGGTGTCTCTATTGAACTGGCGAGTCGCCACTTCGCTCTGGAGACGAACCTTTCGACACTCCTCCAGGTTGCCCATAATCTCCTCGTTGCTGGACATGGCCATTATTGTGGGTGCTGCGGCGATGTGGTCTGCAATTTTCTTGCAACACAGGAGTACTTCGTCACGACGAGCAGGACCGACAAGAGTTCCAAGCCGGGCTGCCAGACAGTCTACCACGGCTGCTGCTTTCTTCGCAACCATAACGACGTTCTTCTCTCGTGCCCAGTAGGCGAGATATGTCAGCTCCGTCGTCAGAACATTCCGCGCCACGCTGTCGCGGAGCTTGTCCGCCTCGAGAATTAGGTTATTAACCACAACGACTTCCTTACTTGACGCAACCGTCGGAGGTGGTGGCGGCGGCGCTTCCACCACTGTGAGAGTCTCGACGCGTCCCTCGCGGTGAGGATACCTCTGCATGTCATGTCGGCCATCGAAGATGCCGATCGGGGCACTACAAAGCGGAAACGTTCAGTTTGGGTCTGCATCCATGATCACACAACGCGTGTTTGAGTCCATGGCTTCCCATCGGTTACAGCGTTTCTTGCTTGTTCGACGACGCAGCCACGCTTCCACGCCTTCAGTTCGTGACAGTTGTTTAGCATCTCCCCGCAGAACTGTCTGGCAGCGGCCGATATGTCCGTTTGATCGGCGGACCACGCAAAGAATCCTCGGTGGCAGATCATTTTTAAAGTTGACTTATCTGCAAGCTGCTGAATTGTGCAATGAGCTGCTTTGTGATGTGCCACATAGGATGAGTGTTCCAAGCTCAGATCGCTCTGTCGCATGCATGTCCTCAACATATGGCGTAGAGTTGGTGAACAAAAAAAGCATACAAAAGCTGATATGTCTGCACTGTATGATTTTATGTACTAACCAAACAACACCAGATGTACTAGCTCAAACAAGACCACATGTACTAGACAGTACATTTTATACTAGACAAGACCTTACGCACTAGGCAAGACATTATCCACTACACAAGACATTATGTACTACACAAGACCTTTGGTACTAGACAAGACCTAATGTACCAGACAAGACCTCAGACACTAAAGACGGCCTACCTGCCCACGACATTAGAAACGAGTGCACGGGTAAAGGAGCACCCCCAATGGCTAAACAAAACACGATCATATACAAAATTATATGTACTATGCCTATCCGACGAGGTTTTGATTATACACTGAGATAACATGCCGAGACCTAACTGTGCGACGTTTTCTATCGAGGTGGATGTATCGTGTGAGCGTGTCAACAGTATGCACGTCCAGGTCCGGTTTTGCTCCAGCAGTCTGCCAATACTTGGTATAGTATGCCGCATAGTCAGTCAGGACAGCATTTGTAATCTCCACCGGATCGGCGACTCCTTTTTGGGACGCAAAGGCAGCTACGTCTTCAGCTACCAGCTTGGCAACACTGAGACGGCTTGGCAAAGCCCTGCTTTTCTTTTTGTCTTGACTTGTCCATTTGCATACGGCCTTGAACAAGTGACGTGACGGACCTGCTTTCCAATACATTTGGAATATATCTTTCCAATCTTTCGCTGGAGGGAGGATTAATGTCTGCTCCCTGACTTGCTGGCTCTGCTCTCATTGGCCTTACATCGGTTTGCTGCGAAGGCTGCAAAAGCGAGATAATTATCCCGAGTTTGTCTTGAACAGCGGCAACAGACTCTTCGACCTTCTTCAATCGCTTTTCCAATGTAGTGATTGCAGTGACTTCTTCGAGTGGCAGCGGTACATTTCGTTTTTTTCTGAGTACGTAGAGGGGCATCCAACGTGGGATTCACGGTCTGGAGCAATGCAATCAGCAAGCTGGTTGTCTTCACCTGACGCTGTTTGATCAAGCAGATATCGAACGAGAGTTTCTGCTGACTCGTTTTGAGTCCATCCCGCCCACCACTTCACCATTCGCAGCGACCATCTCCGCTTAGGCGATGCAAACACGAAGCGGTATTGAGCACCAGCTCTACGCAAGGTATTGGATGTAAACCAAATGTCCCGCCACTCTTGTCGAACGTAGCCACGCAAGTGATTACCGTTCTTGTTGAGGTCCCGCACAGTGCAATTTAGCAGCGTTATGAATGCTTGCTCGGTCATCTTCTTACCCCACTGCACATGCGCCTTCTCGCACCCGGTTAAAGGCGATTCTGTATTGAGTACCGCTTTCGAAATTTTTGACAGAGCGGGGAACACAAAGTCACCGTCGTTCCATGTATGATCCGTCTTCTCTGCCACGTATCCTACCCATTCTGCTACGTGAAATATCGCATCAATCGGCTTCTCAGCTTCGTCCAGATGATGCAGGTTGTAGCAACGACCCTCAGCTACTTCGGTTTTCCTTCCTTCGAGTTTGTACGTTCCAAACTCAATTAGAATACTGTGGTCATTCTTGCTCGGTCGTGTCATCCCCATTGACAGATTCTTCTATTGCAGGCTCAACACTTCGTTGATCCGACACATTCCATAGAACGCAAAGGCCGACACAGCACATAACCACAGCCGGATCGCTTCCGGAAATCCCCTTGCGTTGTCCAGATGACTATGCAGCACCAGGAGCTTTGCAAGCGAGATCGGCGTCACTTGGCGCTGAGTAAACTCTGATGTTTTCCGCTTCTTTAGTCCCCGCATGAACTGACGAACGAACGCATTCCTGGCAGGGTTTCCGAGGCGGATCTTGTTGCCGGTCTCTTCCGTCACAACAATCCACTTGTCAGGCCCAGCGGTGTCACGACGCTCGTAACTGCCATAGTAATTGGCAACTGCACCTCGAATCTTCTCAGCGTTTGATGCGATACATCGCTCGAAGAAGACACGCTTTCCATGAAAGCCACCAAAAGCGATTGTAGCTCGTGGTGGCGAAACTTGGCTGGATCGGGGTACTCATTCGAGATGCAGAACTCGCAAAACTTCTTGAAATACGATGCATAGCAGTCTCTTGTTTGCTTCTTAATCACGTGTGTACCAGTTGTAATTCCTTCTTGGAGTAGCTCTTGGAACATGGGCTGCGGCTGTGGAGGCGGTTGCGGAGGCGTTTCTTGAACGCCGGTCGAGTGGGCCATTGCGAAGGTGGCGCGGAGAAGGATGGAGGGGGTGGCTGGTGCTCGTCCAGTAAACTGGGATTGTGTGACACACAGTCCATGCGTCACTTTTCACCCACCACGTGGAAAGTACTTACAGTCTTGTCTAGTACTTAGGTTTTTGTATAGTACTTCTAGTATTGTGTACTTATAGTCTTGTGTAGTACTCACAGTCTTATTATTCAGATAAGGTTGTGCTTACTTACTTACTTAATTACTTACCTAGCTGGCATACTCGTCATCAATCATTCATCATCGCTACTCGAGTCTGAGCCAAATGTAGATTGGAAACTACGCTCTTTGTCCTCTTGGTCTTGATCCTGCTTCATCTTCATCTTGTCTCTGTATTTCTTGTCTTTCTCCACGAAGCTGGCAAGATACTTATTCTCGAACTGAACCAACGTCGCGCAATCCTTGAACTCACCAAACTCATCGATCTTCTCTTGGATTTTCTGTCCGTTGGCACGTCGTAGCTCGCATTGGACATTGGACTTCCCAATCGCTAACGGTGTCCTTGTAAGACGTTTTCAAATACTCACAGTAGTTGGTAAGACGATTGCTCTCTCTGGTAACTGCTCGTGGGGTGGCCTCCAACATGCGCTCCTTGTACTCGGTTAGATGCGTTACCGTTTCTTCAATAATCGTCTTCCGCGGTTCCTGTTGCCAGTCCGCCGGGCGGCTGCGACTGTGATCTGGGTGGAGTTGAAGGAAAATCATTCCGAATCACATCTTGCAGATAATTGTTTTGTTTTCCGCCTATCAGTAAAAATAGTGCCGGACTATTTACTTTGCAGCAGGCAACAGTTACCTTGGTGAAAACATATTGAAAAAGCTCAGCGTCTCAGCTGAGGAGTTGGAACGTGTTTGCGTCGTCGTTCGTCCTCAGCCCCCTTTGGTGCTTGTTTGGGGACTGGATCTTCAAGCCCACGGAGCTCGTTCCTGACATCTGCTCATTGTATGGCTAGCGGGTCCTTTTAAAATTATGTATTCAACGTTGGTACCTTGCAGCTGGTCAAACAGAATGGCTGCGCGCTTGCGACGCTGGTGTTCCACACGCTTCGCGCTGTGCTTCTGCCACGATCGCTTCCGAATATCACTGCGGCTGACGGGCACACGCGCCCCCTTGCAACGCTTAACGTGCTTGGAGAAGTTGGTGCGAGAATATGCTCTTTGAGCACTTCTCGCACACAATCTTCACGGCGCTGCCGTACGGCGCCTTTGACATTTTAGAGATGGCGCCAGTATAATTCGTCAAAGGTCATTTCGTTCATTCTGATTTTGCTGATTATTTAAATATATTTTATTTCAGGTGTTTTTGGCTTTACATCAGTGAAAGAAGTAGAGCTTACTCTGACTGAAACAACACTTCAATATTATTCAACACTAGCACCCCCAAGCAGACATTTCGCTATTTGTAGGTAAACTGACATAACCCTATATGTTTTTATTTACTTCCGGCCTGAGGCGTTGTTTTGCCAGCGGAAGTCGATCGCTGTATTAAGGTTTTGTACGGATGGTCGCTGTATGCAACTTCTTCTTCGTGCCATACAACAATTGAGGTTTATTTGGTGTTCTTTGATCATGAGCGAACATCCTGGTTCAAAAAAGGTGACATGCAATTTTTACAAAACAATTGGAAAACAAATTTTCCTGTGACTTGCTGAATTCTAAAGTGTAACATACCAAAAATACGGGTTCATAACTTTAAATACGACGCCTAGGCTGGTCGTTACAGATGATCAAGTAGTGGACTGGTTGGAGTATTTCCGAATCGACGGAGACGCTGGTATGCTCCCTACTAGACGCCACAGTTCAACCGGAGAACAGTGAACTTCTTGACTGTCATGCACCAGAAAAGAGCTATCCATTTGTGATCAAGCACACCTTTCAAAGTTAAACAAGCATCGCAGAAGGAATTGCACTCAAACGCCTTCAACAACTTGCTTGAGACGCTGATGATCGAGTCTAAATCGCAGATGATCAAGCTGAAAGGGTTATTTAACGAGAGGGAACTTAAACAGACCGTCGCAAAGGCTGTCAAGCGACTTCCCTCCCATTTCCACAGTGGCTGCGATAGAAAATGGTCATGTTATTCCAGCTGTCAGGTATTGACATCACCTTTACCTAATGTGGTGGCTTCTGGACGATTCCATGCGACTTGAAACCGGAGATGAATGTTTTCAGCTGGATCACGTGATTGCTCCGCTCATCTTCGGCCTTGTGCTTCGGGATTGAAATCCGGCAAGACGCCGGTCCCTCGTTCTCACGTAGCGCTAGTCTTTGATAGTTGGCTGTCTCGTCTTGTAGTCGTTTCCAGACAGACCTTTCGCTTTAAAAACCAAAGTTACACACCGGCGCTAATCGGAATAACCACATCCGTCGTAACGTCGAGTTCCGCTTGGGGCTTCATCTCGGTATCAACTTTTAGCCCATTCACAAAGGCGTTGAAAGCCCTTGTATTCTTGTCCCAGCGTGCTATCACTTCCTCAGTTTACTCTTTAAATTTGTTCTTATGTCCGCGCATCTTGTCCAGATAGATAACGAAAATTGCTGCCCTGCAACGCTTCTTGGGAGAGGTCATATGTATTTTGCCTTTTAGCGTGTCGTCCGCTCTGTGCCAATGAGGGCGAAAAGCTCTGAACCCAAGGTGGACACCATCAGGGCCGCCGAAAATAGCATGACCATTACAATAATGGCTCATAATATCATAAATAATGTATTGCTGGCTGTAAACCGGCATTTATCACAACTTATGCAGCGAGTCTAACAATACCATCACTTGGGACTTTAAAAATCGACGACGCCCGCTCTCTCAACCTTCTTGCCACATTCATCGCCCCCCTGCCCAACTGTCACCTCGGCTCAAGTCACAGGGTTCTTTTTCCAACCGTGCTGCGACGACTTTGATGAAGTTATCCTTCAATAGTTCCGCTGTCACTGAGCTCGGTCCGGAACAGACCCGCCGCAATGATTTACTAACCTAATGCAGCACGTGAGTCGGAAGTATCCCAACTTCGAGCCCGAGATGCTCGAAACCACGACGCCAGAAATGGGTTTATAATTGAGGAGCGTGCGTCGCTCCTCACAAACAGGTACGGAGGCTATTGTGGATTGCCATGAGCAACCTCTCATACGCCTTTTGTAAAATCAGACGATTAACTGTGTTTTATTAATTTTGTTTTAATTCACGAACATCTTAATTCAGTGTATGCGTTAACTTGTATTTCGAATAGTTACGCCAGCCTTTGAAGCCCAAGGACGTCGAGTCAGTGTCGAAGGATCTCCAAGGAGATGATGGCGACCCTCTGGCTGTGTGTGAATGGTTCGATGGGCTTATTACCATCAATCCCGACTACGCTAACTCTTAATAAAATAGCTCGTCATGATACGTGCTTTGCTCCTATCTTGTACTGATACTGAAACAGGGGCAAGAGCTGATACTGTTCACAACCCTGCCATCGAGTCGGACTATTCGTGTCATGCGCCTTAATACCAGTAGACTGACTCGAGCTGAAAATACGTCGCTACAGTCATTCGCGGCAAGCACAAACCTCAGAACCGTCCAATGCAAACGATGAGTTTAATTTGTCGAGCGCTTACCGAACCGCCTCGCCTCGCTAATGATTTCCGAGCCAAAATCGGATACTATAGTATTGCAGTTTAACAGGGCATTAAGGGTAGGAATAGTGTAGGATACATGAAGTAGAGGGCGCAAAAATTAGTGTAGGATACAGCAAGTAGAAGGCGCAGCATTCGACTAGGATATAGTATTAGGAAGGCGGAGAGGGCGCTAATTTAGACTAGATTAAAGAATGTCGAAAACTCCAATAACACGTCCAGTCGGACAACAGAAAGGACCGACTCATTAGATCATTATAGCAATGTATCGAGGAATAGCCTTTTCAAAGCGACGTTAGCAACCTCTATATCTAAGCCCATCCATGCCGATATGATGTCCTTAATAGCACCATTGCGTCTCAATTTCTGATTACCCTTCCTGACGCCTTTAAAAACTACCTCGAATGATTTCAGCGGACCCGTTATCCAGCGTTTGGCAATCAGCCAAACTGTTAGCAGGTAATGGGACCGGTGTAGCGTTCGCTACCTCAGCAACAAGACGCTGACCCTCCTCCGATATATGTGATTCGAAATTGTCCAGGAGGATGACGGAAGGTCACTGATATCGTATTTTTTTACAATCTCTCAACGTAGAATTTCCCTTCGACGTCGTCCATCCACGCATTCTCCTGCACAATGTAGAAGTGACCGGGCTCAGGCTTCTCGGTGTTTAGCGCGACGATGGGAGCAGGGTCTTGGAGGCCCTTCAAGGCCCAGGCGCAGTGTGGCGGCATCTCAAAGGTGATGCCTGTTTGTGAACATTGAAAATGCCACCGCTCTGGTATTGACCATACTGCTTCCAAAACGTTATGGAAAACGTGGGCTAATTTATCATCGTCGTGGCAGCAGGTAGAAGTTCGACCACCTTTCGTCAATCTCTCCAACGTTTAGGAGCGACTCTGTGCGGTGCAGCCCACGCAAGGACAACAACAAGCAAGTATCGTGCTCACTGGACTCAATGGAGCGACTTCTCCCGGTTCATGCACTGGTCGCCCCGGTTAGACATCGGATCGGTCGAGCTCCAACACAAACTGGTATACTTCGCGATCTACTTGTGGAAGTACGGTTGGAACGCATCGGGCAGTGGCAAGGAGTATACAACGATCCAGTCGAAGCTGTCCAGCGTGTTCTGGTACCACCGCAGGTTTTTTATATTGACCTCTCGCGCTCGCCGCTGCTGAAGGTGCTCCTGCCGGGCATCAAACGCTTATCCGATCATACCAAGAAGAAATTGCCCGTGACCCCCGTATTTCTCCGGATTCTTCGTCGGTCCCTCCAATTGAACCGCATTCGAGACCGTTTACTCGGCGGCAGCGTACTTCTAGCCTATTTCTTCTTGTTTCGACGATCCGATTATCTGGTGGTTGGAAGTCCCCGCCATTTCTACTGCCTCAAGACAAAAGATGATTTCTTCGCGGACAGTCGCGGCAACCCGGTGGCAGCGGACGTCGCGACTGCAGTAACAATTGTAATTGGTGGTGCGAAAACGATAAATACGGACGTGACGTGTGGCGAACGATACATCAATCGGCTGACCGGTCACTTTGCCCAGTCCGCGGTCTCTCAAACACTTGTTTTAAGCCCACCGGGAGCTCGGAGCAACTAACCACTCGCATCTGTGCGTCGATCTGACAGCAAAAGCCATCTCCATGGCCCTCAAGAAGGCAGCACGACAAGCAGGTGTGGATTCTTCAAACTATTCGACGCACTCACTGCGAAGTGGCGGAGCCACCGCGCTGCTTCGAGGAATACCCACTACAATCAGCGGCATCGACGTCAGAACTTTCGAGGCGCATGATCTTCCCTCCACAATCCTTGAGTGCGGCCAAGCAACGAACTGGGGACCGCTAGACACGCCCTTGAGTTTGTCTACGCAAAGCCAACACAATTCAAAGCAAAATTGCCCCTCAAGATCTGGACGCGTGAAGAGATTCGGATCAATCCGATAAGGATGACCAGTTTTCCGAGAGGTGGTAAGATACAATGGTATAGACGATCTTTAGTTGGGACACCCGAGCGGCAGTGCTGGAGAGGCCACACTCCTGTTAGCCGAACATCCTTCATGTAGGTGATGATGGCTGAAATGCTAGCCCCGCCCCTTCCCCTGAGCGTCCCGGAATTTTTGGGTCCCTTGAAGTCCAGCAGCTTCTCCGTCTAATCACGCTGTCGTGAGAATGCACCAGAACCATCGCAACTTCCCCGACGTCTACATCTCGTACGAGTAGGACTGCGATTTGCTCCTCCTTTACTATGTATATGCGCTGCTTGCGTCGACTGTGCATAAATGCATACTATGTAGTTTTACTGGAGAGTAGACGTTTTTTTCTCTGGATAGATTCAGTTGTTTGGTTGGTTAAAACGCATATTATGGCATTCTATTGACTAATGAAAGGAACCGAGTTTAATATGGGTGTTCAAATCATGGGTTGGCAGACTGCCGAGTTTTTTTTAGCCGTTGTCTGTACATAGCGTGTTGAGTTGTTGAGAGACACTTGTGAGGAAGCAGGAGAAATGAGAAGTGAGATTGATTGAAAGTTAGAAATGCAGTGAGCGCTAACTATCCTCCTAGCTGTCCTTGGCGCTCTGTACTCAGCCATGCCTGACCTTGAAGTTCGAAGACCTCAATAATGACTCTAGACTAAAGTGGACTTCAACGTCCACTCGGAGCTGATATTGCCCCGTCCGTGTGCCGCCATCAGACTCCGTCCGACACTACATACCGAGACGCGTGACGAACAGGCTGCCTTTGCCTGAGAGAGCGGCTTGGTGAACAAGTCAGCCACCATGACCGCCGTTGCGCAATACTTGATCTCAACGATGCCGCGCTGAACTTGCTCGCGAATCCAGTGATAGCGGAGATCAACGTGGCGTGAGCGCTGCGAAACCCCCTTGCCTTCGGCTACATGCTGCGCCGCCTGGTTGTCCTCGTGGACAAGCACCTTCCCGACGTCATAGCCCAATTCATGGAGCAACTGCTTGAGTCCAATACACTCCTTGACCCCGTGAGCCAGAGCCACGTACTCGGACTCAGTAGTCGACAGCGTGACGATCGGCCGTTTCTTCGATCCCACCGTCCTTGCGTCCTGCTTGCGACGCTGCGACTTTGGCAACAGCAGTTCAGCATCGCAGCCAAACACGCGAACCTTGCTCAATGCTGGCGCCTTACCCGTGAGTGCTTCAATAGGCGTCTTGCCAGCAAGCACTCGTGTTGGGCAGCAGTTTCGGATGTAGGCCGCCGTCACTACAGCGTCGCACCAGAACCGTTTCCCCATACCCGCAGCTTGAAGCATCGAGCGAGCCATCTCAACGATGACACGGTTGCTTCGCTCGACCTTCCCGATCTGCTGCGGAGCGCACATCGAGCTGAACGCCTGCGCAATCAGATTCTCGTTGCAGAACTCGGCGATTTCGGCTCCAACGCTTTCCGCTGCGTTGTCACTCTTCAGGACAGCAACCTTTGCGTCGAGAGCCATCACTTTGAGGTTGGCGATACATTCGCGAAGTGCTCGCAGCTGTGTTGGCGAGCTCTTGTCCTTGACAGGGAAGACCGCGGCCAGGTGATATGGCTCGATCATGATGCTCACCATGTAGCCGTCATGGGACGTCGTCTCCATCGGCCCCACATAGTCGACAGCTATCAGCACTTGCCCACGCTTCAGGTCTCGTTGCTTCTTCGCCGGAAAAGACACACTGGCGAGTTTCCCAGCGGCGCAGGCTTCACAGGGACCAAGCTGCACGCTGCGAGTTGTCACAGCACCGGCTCTCAGGACCTTCTTTAAATCCTTCTCGTTGAGGTGTCCCATCCTGGCATGCCAAACAGCCAAGTCGTCCGACTGATCTCGAGACGCGTACGCTGCCTCAGCGCAACCGGACGTTCTAGGTGTAGTCACCACATATAGGCCGCTGCTGCGTCGTGTGGCCACTAGCTCATCTTGACCGCTAGTGATCACACACTTCTCGTGATTGAACGAAGCCGTGAGACCTGCAGCCCGACTTTGCTCAGGCTCACCAGGTTGCGTTGAAGTCCAGGAACAAACAGCAAGTTGTCCAGCGTGCAGAATCCACCGGTACTCAGAGGAAGGCGAGCTTGCCTGCGATGAGTCGCGCTCAGCTTCAATCCACTTACAGTCGTGACAACAACATCGCTTGCCATCGTGCGCAGCTCGGAGAGCAATCCGCGCGAGCCAGTCATGTGACTGGATGCACCAGAGTCGATGATCCAGTCAGCTCCCACTGAATCCGCATTGGAGCTCACTTTGAAGACGAAGCCGCTCTCAGCGTCGTCTTTTCGCCCCTGGCCCACAGCACAATTGCCAAAGGCACCGCTAAGTCGCTTCTTGGGCTTGCACTCGTTCTTGAAGTGGCCGCGCTTTCCACAGTTGAAGCACTTGCCCTTCTTCGCACCTTGTTTACCGTGCGCTGCCGCGGTGAACGCGTTCCCACCGCGCTTGCCGCGCTTGTTTTGCGTTGTGCGGCGCCTAGCCTCAGCGGCGGCCTTGATGAGAAGCTCTTCCATCGTGTCGCAGGTCTCAAGTGAGCCGATGTAGCCGTTCCAGTCCGGGCCCAGGCTCTGCAGGAAGTTGCTCTTCTTCTTTGCATCCGTCTTCACCACCTTGTAGCACTCCAACTCCGCCAGGATCAGACGGGTTTGGCGAACGTGCTCCAGCATGTCGCCTCCCACATTGATGTAGAGGGACATATACTCTCGCTTGAGAGCTCCGACAGTCGTGTCGCACACATGGCGGTGCGTCTTCTGCAGCGCTGCCAACATGGCCTTGGGGTTGGGCAGATCAGCCACCAGCGCTGCTTGATCATCCGTCAAGGCCGACAGGATGATGGTCATGGCGAGCTTCTGCTGCAGCTCCAGTTGGTGCAGCGGTCGCTCCCTTTGCTGTAACGGGCGATCAGAAGGGCTTGGAAGAGCAAGTGGCGGACAAGAACAAGGACGCGCCCAAGCGCGTCATGACGCAGAAGAACAAGAACCTAAGCCGCCGCCAAGAAGGGTCTGCTGGATGTTGATGTGGAGGACGAAGGGCTGGGCTGATGGGGGGGGGCTCTGCAGGAGATGTACACGTTCGAGGACAACTCGGGCAAGAGCGTGACGCTCAGGCCTGAAGACACTGTCGGTATGGATGGATTGGGGCATTGGGGGAGCTGGCTGCGAGCTTACGGTTGTCTTGGTGTATGTGCTGTCTTGTAGGCATCATGCTGGCGCTCGTGGGCAACAACCTGCTCTTCTCGCTGCCACAGAAGATCTCGTATCCAGGCAGCATGTTCCGGTGCGTGGAGCGTGCCGTTGCAGTAGGTATAGAGGTGCCAGTCTAACTTGGCTATCGTTCGTGTGGAGGATTCAGATATGAGCGCCATTAACGCGGAAGATGCCGGGAGTTCCAGCAGTTTGGTAGGATTTTCTTGTGAAGATAACTGCTATATGTGGCAGGCGAACGCTTGCTCGCTCCTCGTTGTGCCAGGCGTGGAATTTGTGGGGTCCATCGGTCGATGCAGAGGTAGGATAGACGACGTTTTGCGCTTATTGCGTCTGTGGAACCTAACACAATATATTTTGCTGCTGCTGTTGTCGTAGGTTATTGCAATGGCTGCTTTGGGTGTCAAGGACAAAGCTGTACTGGAGGTGAACTCGCTCGGGGATAACGAGAGGTGACGAGGCAGCATTTGTGACGTTGCAGATGAGAGGCAGCAAGTGCTTTCGCTGAACTTGTTTCTGTCTCGACAGCCGTGCACGCTATCGCTCCGCACTGAAAGCTTTCTTCTTGACCTGTAAGGACGCTCTATCGTCTGACAGCGTCAATCGGTTGGTAATATTAACATTGTGCATGCTTTACGGGATGTACACTGACAATGTCTGCGTCTTTAAGCCTTGAGCGAGGAAGCGTTCTCCGGATCTTGGACTCCAAAAGCGAGGCCGACCAGGAACTCATCGTTGATGCGCCGCAGCTGGGCGACTTCCTATCGGATGAGTCCAGAACTGTAGGAAAAAGTTCGCAGCAATACGTTGCTGTGGCTGCCTTTGCACAGATATTAATATTGTTGCTGTGCATGCTTCAAGCGCTTTGATAACGTACTAAGCGGCTTGGACGCACTCCCTTGGCCAAACTCCTCCGTCTCCAGTTGCAGTGAAGTTGGAGCGGGCTTCCGAACGGCGCTCCAACACGTCTTTCACCTCCAGGTATAGCTGGAGCTGCCGCGCTCAGACGCGGTAGCCCGTTCACTCGAAGCTTGGTGGTGAAGGCGGTCGTGGTGGTCGTGTTGGACCCATAACCTGTTGAGTTGTTGAGAGACACTTGTGAGGAAGCAAGAGAAATGAGAAGTGAGATTGATTGAAAGTTAGAAATGCAGTGAGCGCTAACTATCCTCCTAGCTGTCCTTGGCGCTCTGTACTCAGCCATGCCTGACCTTGAAGTTCGAAGACCTCAATAATGACTCTAGACTAAAGTGGACTTCAACGTCCACTCGGAGCTGATATTGCCCCGTCCGTGTGCCACCATCAGACTCCGTCCGACGTAGCGGTCTAATACATAGTTGACGTACTGCTAGCTCGCCACGTCATTAGGTATGCAGCATTTGGTCTTAAGGTGTGGCATTTTATACATTTGCCAACTCTATCCTAATAAATATGCATGCCACAATCGGCGGTCCTTGAAACCATACTGTCGATTCTTCATCGAGAAATCAGTAACGTAATGAGACACGACAAGGCTTCTTCCTCGTCGCGCCTCATACATTTGTTTTTCGGCACTCAACATGAGTAACTATGCGGTCCGCGCTTGCCTGCCCCAACTTGACGGCGCGCTGCATCTCACTTTGGCTGGGCAAGGGTAAGGCGTTCTAACATGCTGTGAGAACCACACGAAGGGGCCGAACAATCACACATACACCGTAACATACTTCTGGTTCGAGCGGTCACTGCGTATGAGCTGACACCCACCCTCATGAGGACATCGGTCCGCCCCAAAACAGCTCGAGGAAGGAGACATGGGCTGCGCCGCAGCATGGAGGCCAACAGATGCGCACACATCCGCGCGGGACACGGGCGGCTGAATGGCCGAGCCTGACGAGATAGACGCACTACCCCGTAACCCTCGCTCTCTAGTATATATGGGACTATTATGTGCTATATTAACATCCTTACTAAAATAAATATCATCTATGTGGGGCGAGCGTCGACAAGGCGTTCAAGCGCTTCAGGCCATGCCGGCAACGTGTGGACTGTATCTACAGCAACTGATCGGACGATGGGTACTGGCGGCCGGAGGACAAATCACCGCGCGTCGTGCTTGATCAGACTTCCATCCGGACAACAGACAGCATCTCAAAAGATGGAAAAACCACGCGGCACTAGAGAACGTGGTGTTGTGTGCTCCGTGCATGCGAGCGGTGACATCATGCCCGCACGCAATAGTTACACGATGCATGCTGCACACAGCCAGTGCTTCCTAAAAATATATGGGTAATTTCCATATGCATTATTTCATGATGCATAATTTATTTGTAGAGCTTGAGAAGCTATCTGCACTATTTATTCTCACGGTACCTAAAACATTTTATATCCAATAACAGCTGCACTATTTAACATTTGGCCAAAAGTACTACAGGTTCTAGAGACCCCATTATAGACAAAAGAATTCATATTGTATTTCCATCATCGTGCTTCTTGATAACATTTTTATTTCGCTGTGTTGTCTCCCTACATTTAAATAGTATTTTAGGAAGCACTGCACACAGCGGTGATGTAGTGCATGCGGTCGAGGTTCAGCGGTGACAATTTTTTTTACAACTATGGACGTAGAGCAAAACGCAGCTGCGTGCAAAAGAGAGGGGCGTCTTCGCGATCGTCTACTTGGGCGCGAAGGAGGCAAGCAAGCCGACGAGTCGACTCCTGTTCGAGTGTTTCGTCGCAGCTGGGGCGTACGTGTCCTTCAGCAAGACCATTGCCATCATGCAACACGCGCTAAGTAGCTGTCCCTGCCGCTGGGATAATGATTTTGCTTAAATTGCGCAAACATATTGCTATATGAAAGTGTTTTGCGACTCTTGATTTATTATTCTGAGCAAATATGTACACATTATGCGTTTGGGTGTGCTGATCCTAACGAGCGGTTGCGAGGTTATTAGCCTGAAGTGGGCGTCCAAGAGGACGTGCTATTCGTCCATACCCTGGCGTGATGTATGTGTATTTATTGCTTATTGCCACATGAATTTCCATATGTGTTTGATTCAGGCCAGGCAGGGACGGCGCCATGACGTTCTGGCGTATAACTTGGAAGCGTACCGTTCCCTAGTACCACATGGTCGCCGTTGGCGAGTTGAAGAGCTTACTCCTCAATGACACCCCCCATGCGAGCTATTGCGGGCAGTGATGCAAAGGTGCACTCGAGGATCAGTTGAGCCCCGGCTCTGGAACAGGGATCCTGTCGCCCCCCTACCCCCCAAGCATAACATCAAAATAGACCCACATAGCACGGTCGGTGCAGCTAGAACTAATGCTTAGAATCGGCTTCATCGTTGTTCTCAGAGTGCAACGATACAGAACACGCACCAATACTTACTTAAGCGACGATGTTTGGTATAAATCACGACACGATAGGAGTTCGATAGCGTTGGGACCGAGCTAAAGAGTGTCGAAGCCGAATGGATGGCAAGAGAAGAAATGCCATTCATTCTTCGTCTTCGCAAGTTTGTTGACACCCCACATTCCAGACCAGAAAATTGTACATCTGCAAACTTACGTTGTATGTGTCGACGCCCTTAACCTTTCTTGTTGTGCGTGAAGTCCACGAAAAACGTTTTGCATAATTTACGTATTAATGCGAAACGGATTTGCGCAGGTTTCGGATCTGTTATAATTTTCAGTTGTCTTCGAGACAATTGTTGCAAATTTTTTGTTGGAATGACTTCTCGATCTTGAAGTTGAATCTTGGACCACAACAACTGAAGTGGGATTATGCTTGGGTTCAGGATAAACAGAGCTGGTGCATCTCGCAGCGCCCGACAGGTAGCCGGTCAAATACATTGAACCTTATTGCGTATTTTTGGTTTCAAACTTGACACTGAGATAGCGTTGACGGTGCTAGCATTCGTATAGATGGGCTGTGACGCGGCTGGAACGTTCGCAGAACCTCATCAATTGTCGTATTCCATTGATAATGTGTGATTCCTGCATCCTGCTTTCCATGAGACGGTACGGTCACATTGTTAGCGTCATACAAGTGTCTGTAACTACGTCATAGGCCTCCGGTCCTACTGACCATTCATTTCTTATGTGCCTGGTTTTACTGCCCTATGCCGGCCTACTTTCCATGTAGCCCCGGCTTGGGCAGGGGTTTCCCATGTTAGATGAGCAAGAGGTCATTCGGGGATTTGAGCAAATCAGAGCAGCAGACACACACACCGCCGGCCCAGACCAGACTCGCCCAGCGATCTTCAACCACCCGCCCACCCGGGGCTACCCCTCTGCACCACAGCCGCACGAGGCCTCACTGCGCTACTAGCCCATGGGATCGCTATGCTAAGTTCCTAACTGAAAGCCTCTGTCCCCTACAATGTGTAAGGTTAGTTCGATAGTGGAAACCGACTATTACCAAGACACGTAGCCGTTGCGCGTTGCCACAGTAAACACTAATCTCTGTGTGAACAACAACTGATGAGAGACTCGCAATAGCCTGGACGATCCTGGTGAACCGGAATAACAGCTACCCGATCGATAAGCCATCAGCACTTCGAAGAAGGCCCGAAGCCGTTTCTGTCCGAAGGCTACTAAGATTACAAGGAGGCATGGTGCTTGGCCCATACGCCCCTCAATATCAAGTTACCGTTTTCATCGGACGGTTTAACCTTGCGAGGCTGCAATCATATGCTGTTGGCCCTTCGAGTGTAATAAATGTGAAAGACTCACGTGTTCCAAGACTACAAGAAAATTATAATTTTCCAAGAACTGTTAGAGTAATTTTTGCAATTTATCAAGACGCTTTAAGATCTTAATGCAAAGATTTAGGGAAATTGGTGCTTGAAGTGGACACTTAAGAAGAAACCGAAGCCGATTATACACACCCCAAAACGTGTCGATATTCAGGCCATTCTTTACGCTGTTTTCGCGGCGGACATAATAGACGTGCTGCCATACTCCTCTCGATGAGAAAACTAAATAATTTATGTGTTGCATAATCCAACAACGAATGCCGATTTGTTGACCACGCGTTCGGCGCGGGTTGTCTGAGCTAAATACATGGTTTAGAAGATGGCGATGTACTAACTCTGGTACGCACAAACTATTTACCTCGCCATTAGAAGGATATCCAAGTATAAACTCACTTCGGTTTTTGAAGCAACTTATTTGTGGAATGTTATTGTAATTCTTGGCCAAATTTGCCATGTTGGGATCTTCGCCCAAAGGTGATCATTCGTACTTAGTGATGGTCCTATAGTACGGCGATTCGCCGGCGTCTCTTTGCCGGTGGAAATTTTGGGTAGAACCTACAATACTCGAAGAAAAAAAAATCAGGTGCCGTTTCGTCAACTTATAAGTTGTAAAACAGAAAGGGGTGGCACGCCGATTTTCCCGGTAGGGGAGCCAATTTATCTCTTAACCCTTTCGCGGTAGAGGGCGCAAAATTCGCCCTTTTACATGTACTGTGTTGCAAGAGATATGAAAACGATTACCGTGTTTTTCTTAAAGGTCGAATTTTGTGCCCTTTTAGGGCCAACTTACTTCGGCTTATATGGTATAGTTAGTTACGGGATTCGCGAAAGGGTTAAACCGTCGATCGGCAATCCCCGCATCAAGGTGGACGCCTCGTGTGATGACTCGTTGCCGCTGTGGAGAGACGGCGAAATCGCTATGGACTGTCTCGACGACGTCGAAATGACCTCCGACGATGACACCACCTTGGAGACCGCAGAAGGTAAGATGGAGCTGGTCGGCGAGACGCTAGAAGCTGAATATGGTACTTAGCGCTTGAACCTGCTATATATGGTCGTCTACTCGCTGATATACACTTGGTGTACAGAGCAGATGGTCCCTCTTAGCTTGCTGAGGACTACAAGCCCTTCGGTTCTCGCCGAAGATATCACCGAAGCAGACGTGATGGTGCTGCTGTGCTTTTATTTCTTGCTGGTGGTATAGTTGTGCTAAGCCAGCTGGATGGACGTTCTCTCCGTCGCCCACCAGGGAAAGTTGTCGTCGTCCAAACCGACTTCTTCCCTCGCATGATGGCCAACCGCTCGCTGGAAGCCGATAGGCACACGGTTCGCTGCTCCCCTGAGTCTTTTGACAAGTAGGAAGAGCGGTTGGAGCCACTATCCTACCGCAAGTACGGTCGTCCGTGCAAAAACACCCAGTACGCGTTTGACTATGGCCTCGCTGTTCTCCTAACGTACTACGCAACGGCTGTGGTCAAGACGGAGATGGAATCGGTGGGGCTGCCAACCAGTTGGGCATGTCAAGGACACCTGCGCTTCGCTACATTTCAGAATCTTGAAGCTCTCTTGTACGGGATACTCAACGATGTAGTTTTCTTTCCTTCGCCTTCAGTCGATGAAGAATGGAGTGCTATGGTAGACGGGTTTGCAGCTTGTGGTGGCAATTTTCCTGATGTTGCGTGCCTTTTTGACGGCATCATTGTGCGAACAAGGCGTCCGAGTAACATTTGGTACGTGCACTACATCGCAGGCACAGTGGCTCACACTTGATGTTCTACCGACCCTCTACATTGTTTTTTGATAGGGATTTTACGACAAAAGCGGGACCAGCTTATAACTGCTTGGCAGCCATCGACCACCGCAACAAATTCCGCTACATTGGTGTCTTTAGCGGTAGCAATTCGTTTAATCATGTGGAACCAGTCGGAACTGTTTGGAGCCTGGGCTCGACACTTGTGCCCTCCTGGTAGTAATTGGCTGGGCGACGCAGCCTTCAATATGGCCGTTCATGATGGTGCTGTGTGACCACAACTGGGGTAGAACGAAAACTGAAGATAAACTAGCAGAAAGCAGGTGCAACGACTATACGATAACGCGGAATAAATGAAAACGTGACGTGGCTCACTAATGCTCCACGATCGCAGGATGCACCGCAAATGTGAGCGATCATTCTGCGCTAGATCGCTGTAGCTGCATAAGAATCGCTTGGGATAGTGTTGCCGTTGTCTCTTGCTGTATATGCCTTCCGAATAGCATTTAGCTTGTTCTTGAATTGGGTTACTGTCACGTCACGACATTCGTTGCCCTCGCCCCACAATTCGAAGTGTGTAAAAGCTTTGTGTCGGCGCGGCTGTCACGTCACGCTTAGTGGATTTGCACCACATCACTTTGACGTAGTTCACATAACAAAACTAACTTACGTGGACCACATGGGTTGTCTGTGCACCGGCATCCATCACGATGTCGCAGCCCCCAAAAATGAGGGGCACGACTCGAAGGTCGCCAAAGTTAGTCAATTTGGCTGAAATGAAGGGGCTCGGGCCGGTTTTGACTCAACATTGGGTTGACTTCTCAAAAGCTAGGGGCCGGTGACCCCCGAGTTTGTATGAAGATCCTCCCCTGGCTGATGTGGTTCCTTCTGGAGCAATATTGTACGCGCCAGTAGCCCATCGGAATTCTAGCATCCGGAACGATCGGTTAGCGTAATTAAGACACGCTCATCCGACGGGATGTGATAGTAACCCGTGTTGGTGGTGAAAGAGACGGAGTTTCAGGCTGGAACGCATCTAACGTTCAGTTTCAATCGAGCTGATCGTGGGGAGAAGCGAATACAGCAGTGGGAATAACGGTCTCTCCTAGCCTAGAATTTGACAACGCACGCTCTTCACCAATGTCGCCAAGCGTACTTGCATAGCAAGTAATGTCTAGAACTGTAGCTACATCTGCACATATTTATCATGCTCGATGGATTCAACCAGGATAAGCTCTGAAATACATTCTGCACGGTAGTTATTTATGCGTTTAGGTGATGCAAAAATACCGATCGATATCAGAAAACGGTATCTATTGAAGGAACCCATCCCATTTGCAGTTGCACTGATGTTGGATTGAATCTTCAATAATTTCTCATTCGGAGCGCTTTCACCAACGTAGGTGCCTTGTTTCGGGTGGATTGTGCGTCGACTTATGATAAAACGGTTTTGTGCGTGCAAGATGCCAAGACAGCGGGGATACCGAGCCTACAGCAAACCAGAGCAGGAACGGTGCTAGCTATTGTTAAGGAGCGTCTACCCACCTCCGCATCCGAATGGAACTCGGCTTCAGCGATGTACAATGCTCGCAGGGAGCCAACATGGGGACAGTGGTCAAGCACCAGCTTTCGCCGCAAGCTTGGCAGCTTGTCGTTGAATTCAAACAGCACCTCGGATCCAACATTTCGGGCTCCAGCCAGAGGTATAAAGGGCAACTACAAGAACGCTGTACAGCGATGATAGAGGGCTCAATCTTGCCACATGATCAAAACGATGGCCCAGGCTAAGCACGAAGAGACAGAGGGTCCTCAACAATAGACCCGACGACACGACACTTGAAGCCCCCAACGCATCTTCACTACTCGCTGATGGCCTCGCAGCTTCAGCTGATAGTGGGCAAAGCTGTTTACTGGTGGATATCTATCATCAGGTTGTCGCGCTTACGTTTAACGCTCAGACAGACGCCGAAAAATGTGACATCGAACGCGAGCACAAAGAGAGAACAGCGCGTATAGAAGATCATCAACGACAACAGCAGATAATGACTCTTGTTGCTGCGCTGATCAATGCCAGTAAGTCTTAAGCATATATATAAAATGGTGGTGACGCCTTTACAATACATAATTGCGTTCAGGCATTAATTGTAAAACACAATTAAACGTACTTGGGGTACTAACGTATGCATAACAGTGCAAATGATAGCGGCATGCTCGACCACCATACGACCTTCTTGTTGGGCGAATGTATTCCTCGCTGGCCATGCAACTGCCGCGGTCATTCGTCTGATTCATCTTGAGTACTTTTAGCGGAACCAAGCAAGTCAAAAATGAAACATGTTGTATTCGTACATGCGCATTAAATAGTTGCGGTACATTCGCATAAAATATGTACCGGTACATTTGCATAAAATATGTACCGGAACATTTTGTGTTGGCATAACTATATCAAACGGTTGCAGCCTCGTACCACAGCTAGGCGATGCTGCATTGGAGTTGTGTCGTCTACCCAGTTTCTCGATAGGGATACTATGTCACACCCATACAACAACAAGAAGTGGTATATCACTCTCCTTTGCGACTGGATCAAACTATCCAGTTCGTGCTGTTCCTCTTAACGGGTGTGATTCAGTCCCGATCGGTTTGGACGTTATAACTGGCACAGCGTTTGTTGGTCCTGTTCAAAATAAATTTGCCAAACGCAGGGACTCTCGCTTGATAGCGCGAGCGCAGTCCCGAAGGCACTGCCTATAGCTGAGCATGGCCCGCAAACGTGCGAGGTGATTGGTTGAACTTCTACGTTCTCATCGGCTCCTGCATTTCGAAAGCACCGTGTCAAGGATCATGGTTTCATCTACAAGAAGTACCCGTCTACTGTTTCTCAGCCCCCACGGAAGTAGCTGATCTAACCAGTTAACTGAAGAGCACGATTGCAAAGGATTCGCAGGCGCATTTTCGATTGCTGAGAGTAAAAGCACCGACAGGAAGTAGTTCTCCATATCTTGCATTGTGTTGCTGCCTACCATATACTGCTAGCTTCATGAGCCTTAAACCGGACAAAGCTTAGGATACGCTTTGCTCGCGTGAAGTAATGTGCAATGTCTGCGTCACTTAAAGTGATGACTGTGATACTGTAGTGAAAGCATCGATAGTATTATTTATTGATGAAGTAGAAATCAACAACCCCGACTTGCCCGGGTAGGCAATTGATCAATCAGTGCACGGTCGAGAAACGTGTTTACCGTAGCCTCCCACGTAGCACGAATTTTCTTCGTGTAGCTCGTTTTCTTGGCAAAATTCTTCAAGATTTGAGGGTTCGGGAAGCGTGTTTCGAGTGCGAGCCGTGTCAGTGGCACCATCCAACGCATGTTCTTGGCTTCCAAAGCTGTCGAGTTGCGTCTCTTGGGTGTGTTCTTGGCTGGCTTGCACGCCAGATTCTGCTTCGCGTTGCGGTGACAGTCTTTGAGCGAGGCCGAGCTGGCTTGGATGTAAGCGGCGCAGTTGTCGCCGTAGATGCGGGTGCGAGGGTCTGTTGAACGGGTCGAAGGCGTGCACGGCACGAGGAGCACTACCGAGACGAGTCTTCTTATGTGGATGGCTGGGAGATAACTCAGCCGAAGACAGTGCGTCGGTGTTGATGGGGTTAGTTGGCGTCTTTCTGCTGGAAGGTAGTTTCAGGCTTGATGCAGCAAGCTGTGGGGAGCAACCCGAAGAGCCGACAACCATGCGCACTTGACCGTCCTTGCCGATGACGGCAGCGAGGTAAGAGCGGTCGTCGAGGAAAGCCCGTGTGTCTAATTGCTCCGTGCCCGGACCGAGTGCGGATGCTGTTGTTGGAACGCTCCTCATCTTGAAGTAAAGGGAAGCCACTCTCATGCGGAATGTTTCTTGTATTCCTGAATGCAGGTTTTCTCCCAAAACAGGTTGCTGTGTCTGGACATCTCGCTGACTTATCCTTGCCGGTTTCTTCTTGTCTTTGGAAAACCAAGGCACCAAATAATAAAGTGAGTTTTTATTTGGACATCCCTCTTATGGTGCAAATATGGTCAAGTTTCGACTTGTTCATAAGTGATACCAGCCAGTGTGGCACACAAAATCAAAGAATCAAAGTTACTGTTACTAAAGACCACACAAGATGTAGCAATTGTTGTTCCATACTCGGAGATGCAATCTGATGCACCTTTGGATATAACCGAACGTTCACAGATACCCCTTCGGTTGCCCCCAAACCCTTCAATCCCCAAACCCACCAGGGTGCCATTACGATTTTTGTGATGGGTCCGAGGCTGATTGCATACAATCCGTGCGTTGCAAACCTGACCGAAGTGCTATTTTCACTTCATACGCAACTTGATCATCACAGCTGTATCGAGAAAACAAGTAGAAATCCCGCACAGCAGTACAGCATGACATGACATGCGGTGTGGCCGCCACTTATTCCTGCATTCAGCTCGGTCACTGCCTCCGTATTGGTTCCGACAAGAACATTGTAATCATATCGGAACTTCTGGACACGACAGCACTGGCTAGCGGTATCGGATGCCGCTGTTTTTAGTCCTCCTACTGATCGCTGTCGACGGATGAGACGTCAGATAACTCTATGGAAATATCGGTCCCTCTTTTCCATCACTCGAATTGCGGACCTTCCGTTCGTCGCCAACCCAAATGCTGTTGGTGCTCGCACCTAGGGTTTATCATGGCTGCAGTTGCAGCAATAGAATCATTTGGACGGCTGAAATTCAATTCGGATTACCAACGTGTGAATGAGAGAGCACGGAGCTTGCCGGAGCTCCTTCAGTCCCACAAACAATAGTATTGTTCTGATAACTTCATCAATAGCGTTACCGACGAGGAATATACCGTCGTCGGCGTCGAGAGCACTGCATGGAGCCTTGTCAATGTTGCGATAACAGGCGAGGGCGCTGTGGAAGACCCCAGTTTCGCCACGTCAATTAGTCGGATCTCATCCCATGTGGCCTCCTGCATTGAGCTGGTTCCCATATTTAAAGCAGCTCGTTTTTACGGGTTGAGCATTATTTACTTTACCTGTTCCATGTCTACATGTAGCCGTTGCCTTGCTTGTTGTTATGGGATGTCACGAGTCCTCAAAACTGATAAAAAACCAAAAGCGCAGCGACGTACGATACGTCACTCTATGCGCTCCAAAACTGGATTTCGGAAGCATACTGCGCGCTATTCCCGTCTTGTATCCCGGTGAATATGCCCGCTCCTTGGCGCGGAATGTGTAAAGTGAACAGGCAGCAAGCAATTGCGCCCGTGATGAGGAGGCCCGAGTAAGGTAGCATGCGGACAATCTAATGATTTTGCTCTCCACAGTGAGAACAACTTGCGTTTATCATCGACAAGCTCTGTCGCCCTCCTACATCGTCGTCAATGGAGAGATCAAAGCGGGAGGCAAAGTGACTACTAAGGCTTGGAGGAGGCTGTTTACAAGGTAGTGATCAAACCAGTGCCCACGAGAAGCTGGCCCCCAAGCCTTTGCCTGGGGCTGTGCCGCTTTCTTCGATTGTTGAAATCCTCTTGGAGAAAGTGCAAACGCTCCAGCAGATGCTGGTAGGATGCGTTGCAGCGCTCCAAGTCGAAGTCCGGTGCAAGTATTTCGCGGAGAGGTTGGTGAAGATTTTCCTCTGTGAATGTTTCCTGTGGCACCAGTCCGCACAACTCGAAGGACTTCGTGATATCGTGTGGCGTGCGCGTCGATATTCAATCGAGAGTCCATTGCCCGACAGCCCTGTATCTGGGGACCTTGGGATTCCATGTTCGCGTTTGAACCACTCGGTCCTGGAGAGCTCGTACGCGTCGTACTGGTCCCTGTAGTAAGCCTGGAAGCTACGGTTCACTGCAACGCCGAGTGGCTGTAAGCTGTTGGTGAAGACGTTATATCGCTCCCGTCGACGCGACTCTTTCAGCTTCACGTGGCACGCGTACGAATCGATTAAGTACAGCAAGGGTACTCGGTAAAGCTGCATTTCCTTGCGACTGCACACAACCTTCCTCGCATGGTCCAAGAGCATCTCGTCACTGAACAGGCCCGCGCGGTTCACGTCAACGAGCACATCGGCTGGCACCGTGGCCTTGTTTCAACTTCGAGAAGCAAAGGTACGGGGGAAGCGTGGTGCCGTCCGCCGTCATAGAAAAGGTGGCCGTAAACCGTTTGTGAATTGTTCCGCCCTTCCACAGAAGTACCTCCCGCGACACTTCGTCGCAATGGTGGACTTGCGCTCTGTCTCAAAGTATCGGGGCACTTGATCCATGTTGACGATGTTCTTCGGCTGGACGTTGTGCGCTGCGATAAGTTGGTGGCTAACAGACTTCTGCGCCGCCATTAACTCCCTCTGCCGCTCATCGTTCTCCTTACGAACCCGCTGCAGACGGCGGCACTTCTCACCATCCCAGCAACCTGCTGCTCGTGCCGAGCCACTAAATACCGGGTAACGTTAATCCCAACGATTTCGAGCAAGCACGGATAAGAGTCAAAGACGATTCGGATCTAACTGAATGGATCGAAAAATCGTACCTTGCGCTTGCATGGAGCTGCGTGTTATTACGATCGTCGAAGGCCTAATGAAGCTGGATGAATTGATCTGACAGCCGGCGCCTGGCTTGATCAAGATGCAGACTGGCTTGACCACGCTCGAAGGCCACCAAGCTCAGATCGCTGTCAGCCTCGTTCTCCGTCTTCGTGAGGCACTGCTCCAGACGTTCAACTTGTCACCGCAGCCTGGAAGAGCCACCTTCTAAAGCCTTCTGCGAAGATTCTCGAAGAGAAAGAGAATCTTGCACCTACGCCAAGGTAATCTGTGTCCGGCCGTGGGAAATGAGCTCCTGATCAAGGCGCGTTTGGAGCTGGTCACGATCGTATTCTGCCCGGACGAACGCTTTGTTGGCCCGCGCATGGCACTCGGTATCCACGTCCAGTTGACGTTTGAGCTGCTGCTGATCCGGGGACTATGTCGATGCTAGGGGTTGCAGTAATGAAGCGGTGAGCTGTTGCTGTAGATGGTTGATTAAGCGATCCCGTTTCGCCGTCGCCGCGGCGTTCTGCTGTTCATCGCTGCCGATCTGACCCTCCAGGTATCAGATCCTGGCGGCATCATTCTCATGACTGGCGAGGATGTCGACAGCGTCCTGGTATTATCTCGGAGCTGCCTGGAGATCGCGACGAGCGTTTTCGTAACGATTCTGACAAAACGGCACGAACGGGGCTCCGAGTTGAGCCTTATGGGCGAAGCCACCTCTAAGTACATGATCCGACGCCTCGCAGCGTCGGAATGACCTTGCAGGACCCGGTAGTTCAACTGTAACTGCTGAAATGTTTCCTCTCGTTCCAAAGCCACCTGGGTCGCCGACATGCTCGTACGCAAGGCCGACTCATCCAGGGGTAATGGGGCGAAGTTGGCATTGGAAAAGGGAAGCAGAACGTTGACTAGATAGACGTCGTGAATATTGGGGCTGAGTCGCCAACGGCAACTGAAGCACAGTGGGTGTCGGATCTGGATTAACGGAAGAAACAGTGCAACCATGAGGAGAAGAGTCAGTCAAAGCACCTCTCTCTAATGCCCGCGCCAAAATGCACGGCACGTGCCAGCTACGGATGTTGTGGGCTCTGTGGAACCAACACGAAAAACGCCGGCCGGGAGCACGGTTAGCCCGCGATCGCCTTGGTCTTCTTGGCCGCACTGATTAATCGGGTTGGATCAAGGAGAGTTGGACGTTAGCCGAAGGTTGACCGGATGTTGGTCGAAGAAGGGTGCAATCACTTCGATGACCCCGGCTCGATCAGCCCGATCCGGATCGACATGGTGCCCCATAATGGGGATATTGGTTAAGGTTCAAGGTAGCTAGTCAGCTGCGAAAGGGGGAGAGACGCGTGACAGGGAGAACAAGTATAGGGGGATTTATGATGGTTAACAGAGAGAAATACTCCTTGTAGCACGCATGTTGTTCGCATTCCGAGGCAGGGAAGAACATGGCCCCCCTCGACGTAGGATCTTCAAGTCGCTAAAGGGAGACGCACAAGACCTCCCGGAAAAGCTTGACATGGTCGCTACAAGTATTCGCTCCACCCCTCAACATCACCGCTAACAGGAGGCGGCCCAAGCAACGTATTGGACAATGACAAGGAATAATCCACGCGGACAAGGACAACGCCGCACTCTGTGGATCGATTGATTCACATCTCGATCTACAGGCGAACCCAACCCGACGACTGTGTGTGAAAGTATCCACTTAGCCGTCAACAATCCCAAGTGCCCTCCTCCGCACGGCCCGATCAAGATCCATTGCATTGTCTTCAAAACTTCAGAGGAGCGTAACCGCCACGGAGACAAGATCAGCAACCCCACGGCCGACCGGAGTACCCCCCCCCTCCGTCGGCAGTCTGTGCATCCGATGGTTAGGCAGGAATCGAGTTAGCAATTTTGCGAGACCCGCTCTACTACATCGCCTTACACTTCAGCCAGTTCTCCTCGGAGTAGGTCCACAGTCTCTCTCTATCTTTTTTTGTAGCCCAGGGCCTTGAACTCGTCAGCATGCTGCATGAAACCTTCCTCAGTCTTGAAGTAGACCATGCTCGCGACGCAAAAGTCCATCTGCTGTACGACTATGCTTGGGTATGTGCCTGACTTCTTGTCGTTTTGAACTGCACCACGAATCCACTTCAGCACGCGAAGTGGCACAGAAGGATCCTAACACCAGCTTAGCACTTCAATCTCGTTGAGATCTTTATCAACCATGATCACCTTGTTCTGCCCCCAGTCGTTGACCGACTGAAGGTGCCATGACTTTCACCATGTGTCAGCCTGCAATTTGTTCAATAAACGAATGATGAACAGCCTGGCTGTTGCCATATTGATCCATCGCCACGAACATGCAGATCTGGTAGTTGTATTTGTCAAAACATGCCCACGACATGAAATCAAACACGTTAGAGAAAACATACAAGAAACATGGCCACAACATGCCAGAACGATAGTGACAAACAATTCGCCTTGTGGGTGCAGTCGATCAGCGAAATCTCGGGGAAGCGCTTGTACATCTTCGTCATGTGCTCTGAGCTCACTGTAACGACAGCGCTATGGTCACTCAAGTTTTCATCGACGGCCGCTAGGTTACCAGAGCTTCGCGCTCGAAGCTGACCAACCGTTCTGCAACCAAATCTTCGTCCGATAACGTCCCAACTAATATCAATCATTGGTTTAGCCATTCCAGGCCTTTGCACTAGACTTCACACGTTTCAACTTACCGGAGCTCCTGATCTTCGCGATCAAGTTGTGAACGTCCTTCAGTTGCTTGTAATGGGGATAACGCTCTCGAAAGTAGTCGTTAATACGGCTGGCCGTACTACCACTGACAACTATCAGCCCCACGTCACTAATGATCGGAGCGGCATCCGGGATCTTTCGCAAGGTAGGATATCGCTGGTAGATCTCCTCATACACGTGATGACTGACCGCAAAACGGATTCTTGATCTCGATTTGCCACTGTCCGCTGGATCGTTGCACAAACGGCGCTATGAACCGCATGGGGCATAAAATACCACTGGCGCGATGCAGCGAGCGTGATCCTTTCGAGCGCTCACGCGGTTCTTCCAGCCGTGGGTACAACTATACACGCGGTGATAAGGGTCTACCACCTATGGAACAAGCGGTAATTCCGAAGCAGTTTTGCTAAACTGAATCCTCATCCGTGCGATCCTGCGGTCCGCAGCCGCACGTTTCCGTCCCAGCAATCGCTACTATGGTCAGTGCGTCCTGCTGGTTTGTGGTACGTTTTCAAAGCGGAAACGTATGACAGCTCGTCGTCACAGTCTGAAATGACCCACTTCCGGCTTGCACGTTTTGATGCTGCAGAGGGGTTGAATATTTGTCATCTGCTCCATCACTTGCACTATCAGCAGTAATCGACTCTCGTCGCCGTGCCGTATCGATTCAGAGTGTCTCACGTCGGAATCTGTCGTTACAGGGGGCGCTTCACCTATCGCATTATCTTTTCTTCTCATCGAGTTGGTTCCGCGACAGTGGCTTGAGCAATGGGCACGCTAGCATCGTCAAATCCTACATCCATTGATTCTGGAATTTCCGACTCAACGTCAGTAGCCTCGTCACCACTGATGCTGCTACAGCGTGCTCGCCAACATGACGTTCTACTTGGCGGCAGGCAAGCTTGTGAACCCAAACATAAGGTTCCGGAGAATTTGCCTGCCAGGGAGGCAGCTAAAGGATATCGCTCAGTGGGGATGGACAGACGCAGTGAACTTACTTTTGATTGCCCTATCAGCCGACTTTTGTTCTGTCCAAGTGGAGGCTTTGATGCAGCTGCTCAATTTTCCTCAAATGCTCTCGCCATGGGGGCACAATGGGACCGTCAGATACTCGACTCTGGACAAAGGCCACCGCCATATCCAGTGACGCAACCACCCAATTGCGAACTCACTACTCTGGACGCGGAAGGTGGAGACTCGCCTGAGTGCCAGACGATCACCACGCACAGGGGCTTGTCGAAGCCATCCAAACTTAGGTAGGTCACACGGTGAAGGTGACGGCGGTGCATCCGCATCCTATCCTCACGCGGGTGGTTTGCTTGTGGGCAGGCCATCGACGGTGGGCCCAACCCCGGAAGGCCTACAAGCAGCTCATCGCAGCCAAAAACGTCTCCAAATGGATCACCAAAAAAAGCTGGGATAGCAAGTGGAACGCCCACAGTGCGGTCGCGGCTTCAGGGCTGGCCATCATCGCTTCCAAACCGATCCGGCAAATTCTGGGGCTGAACCCATGGGGGGCGCAGCTCCTACTGCACACAAAATTGCACCCCATCTCCACTTACAACCCGCTTTCTGCTGGGCTTGACTGTTGTCATGCTGCCTTCGTGCATATGGGGCGGGTAGATCTCTACCACATCTTCTTTAGCTGCCCAGCGGCTGCGCTGTTACGTACGGGATTGAAAAAAAAACGCTGGCGTTCGGCGGGGCTTCGCTTGCCATCTTTTGATGCTGCCATTTTCTCTCTGCAGTTACCGACGGTCCCGAAAAGGATTATGTTAACTACCGGGTCTATCCTCGCCGACTGGACTAATGCAGATATTGCAAGAGTGGGGGCCAAGTGGAGGTAGCTACGGCCCAATGCTGGAATCTTGGGGCGTCATTTTATCTATTGGCGACTTGGAGATGGAGAATTCCACACTTTGACCCGCTGAATGATGTGTCTTTTAGATCACCACAAGCGGGGTTTCGCCAGTCGACTGCGTGCAATGCACCGGACAGTGCTGCAGGCCACGCCACTTGACGTAGATGTACACAGACAAGCGCAGTTCGACAATACTTTCTGTGAGATACTTGGAGCAAAATGGACGAGAGCGGCGGCTAGATCTAATCGTCACCAGACCAGCTATCTGGTGTTCGTGGCCGGAGGCACAACACCAGACTCCAAGGCCGGCGGTAATGGTGTAGCCATTGTATAGCTTTTGGGGGCGAGTGGGATGCACGAACTCGTGCTCGCGATCCAGCAGCACATTCAGGATACTAAAGATGCTTCACCGAGCGCGGCTGCGGTAGGGCTCCTTAAGGGCTCCGCCGGTGCAAAAGGAACGGATGGGCACCGGCACAGGTCATCAGCGACAATGAACTCACTTTCCGGAAACAGGAATCGCGGACACCACCGCGGAAGGTCGGGCTAATGAAACTGTACTGGAACACAAGGGGCTGTAGCAGATGCGATCCCGGTCACGGAGTGCAGCGCCAGCACAATCGAGCAGCGCTCGACCTGGCACAAGCGGTGCGAATCGACGAAGCCAGCATGGAGTGGGAGACGGCGGACAGGCATGGCATGGCGTCCCTGATAAATGGACGCTTTTCAAGCAGAAGAGTGCATCAGAGAGCAGTGACGTCGCAGTATCGAAGACGAGGTGCTTTCGAGGACCGATACGAGCACAGTTTAAGGGATATGAATCGCAGCCGTCTTCCTGTGGAGTTCACGAAGACGGTTGAAAGACGGTTGATGCAGGAATGGCGCTGATCAGACACGGACATTATTGTAGCGGCAATAAGTGATGGTACACGTTTTAGTTCCTGCATTATCTCAACTTCTATACGGTGTTATGCATTCATACTTTGTCATAGAGTAATATCCCGGCTTTTTTTTTTAAACGATTTTGACATCTGTTTGCGCCAATTCACAGTTGTTTTTCTCGCTTTCATCCAAAGCGTAATGCACATCAAAACTCCCGGCAAGAACGACTATGCGAAATCAAGCATCTTTGCACCAATAAAAAGAGCATTTTTGAATCAATCAATTATTTAGTTGAGAGGTCTTTGTCATCGCGCTTGTTATCGGATTTTCGGGCGCGATCGTGTACTTTCTTTTTGCTGTATAATAAAATAACAATTTATGAAACAAATGCACTGCAACTTGCATACATTTTCAATAGAAGGGTCGAGCCTTGCTTCAGCTACAAATGGTGCCATAACTGTGTTGTGCTTGTAGCTTGAAAATATACCTAGATAACGAGCTACTGCTTGCTATTATCAGACCAAAAGGGATGGAGTTACAAGCAAACATGTGCAATATTTCTTAAAACGAGTATAATCACTTATTGCCACTACAATAGGTGGCGTTAGGTTCTGTAATGACATTAATGTACATCACTTCGAAACAAAACGAACACCACGTATGCTGTTGATGCTGCTACTTGCGGACAGGTTGAGAGAGCCCAAAATCTGGGCGGTCTTCTTGGTGCGCGCCATGTTGATACCTGCACAACAAAAACGTAGCGAATACATATCCAAATCTTGGCAGAGTCATGTTCGCATACTGGACTTGCTCAAGCAAATGAAACAATTCGGCAGCATGATGTACGCAAGTAGTTCTTTGCGTTGCGAAAGTACATCAATATAAAAGAGAGGGAGACATGTGTCAGATTTAGGTGCCCGGCAAACCTAAGCTCAGAGAAGCAGCATCGCATATTGCACGTCACCTCAATGCACACGTTTGAAGCCACGGGGGTCTTGAACGAGCCCAGAGTTGTGCTTCGCTTCCTCACGAGTCTGCTCAGGACTCATAAAGCTAAACAAGCGCAGCGGTTAGCGAAACAGAACGGATACGCATACGCATACATGGTCTCATGCCCGGGCCAACAACGAGGAAAACAACCGCTACGTACACAGGTGTACACAGGGGGAGTCTGCTGGGAACGCGGAGAGCAAGAAAGGCCCACGAAGCTTGTTGTGTAGAGGCTGACAAAGCATGAAACCACGACGTGAGTTATGACTCCTGTGTCAGCCAATACCGTCACTACAGCTAAAAGGAGAACACCTTCTTCTTCACGACGAGGGGGAATGTAGCAGACCAGTCGACGGGCAGGAGGGGCTCCCAGGACTTCGTCGGCAGCGGGTATCTAGGGTTGACAGCCTCCGCTTCTCGCGACGCAGGGGGCGGGGAAAATCAAATTTTGAAAACGCAAGATTTTTTTATTTTCAAACATGGAAAACATGGAAAGAGAGGCACGCGTTGTTGCGACCGCGCGGGTTTGCTGTGGCTAGGCGACCACGCACACACTCGCCTCCGTTGGCCGTTTTATGTGCCCCCCTCTTTTCCAGGACGCACTCTCCAATGGAGACTCCATGTACAGTAATCTGCGTGAATAAGCAACGACTGGCAACTTATATATTTTGATACCTTGTATTCGGCTTGAAAGGGCTCCTACCAGATGTTTAAGCTCACTACGTGGATCAAGGAGGAAATGGACTGAAGCTGACAGGGTAGTTGAAGTGTATGAATGGGGAGTGGAGGTCGCTCGTGCTTCCAAAAAAGTGTAGAAAGCCCCACACACCAAAATAAAATAAACTCAATTTTGCTGCGTGGCTGGCTGGATTTGAATTGAAGGGCAAAAGCTAATACTTGGCTTGCTCATAACGTCGTTAGATAAGTTTCGCTTTTGATTGACTATGCTCTCACTTGCGAAGCAATATCATTGGCTAGCAAGTTAAGGTTCCGCTAATCATTGCTTCCTTTCAACATTTGAATTTTGGCGCGGGATTCAAGTGAAGATGCACATGAACTCCTGGAAGCCTCCCCTCACAATTCCATTCACCTCCGGTTTTCCACACCCGGTCGCCATGAACCCTCCCACCTCGTCAAACGGGTTCGCGTAACTTGACACCATAAGCTGCTCTTGTGTCAGGCTGCTGAGGATATGCCGTCCTACACGTGCGCCGAGTTAGTCTGCTGGGCGAAGTCTACATTCAATCTCCCCGCTTATCTGAACAAGTCAACGGTCAGCAGGATCATCAGAAGCTACACCACACTGCAGCGCCAGCCCGCCGACTCGGACGACAGGAAGAAGCGGCTTCAGCCGATGCATGCATTAGTGGGCCAGAACGTGGTTCGTGGTACAGTCCGAAGCAGACCGCATCTGTATCAACGGCGCCATGATCATCGTTTTCGCCACCGAGGTGTGCGAGAAGCTCGCAATCCCCCGTCAATAATTGCGCCATCGTATTGGCCGATCCTGGCTGCGCTGCTTGCTGGAGCACTACGGCTTTCGATGGTGTCGTGCATACGGTGAGTCCTCCACCGTGGATCTCGGCAAGGCCAATGAACAGTTGAATCGCGTCAGGGCCGCCATCCGCATGTATTCTCCACGGAACGTCTTCAAGATGGATGAGTCGTCGCGCTTTCACAACGCCGTTCCGCGTGGGTCCATCTGCAAGAACGCCGCCCCCGCCCTGAAGCAGAGCAAGGCGCGCGTGACAGTGCCGTGCTGCACGAACGCCGATAGCTCAGAAAAGCTACCTCTTCTGTTTCTTGGCACGGCGGCCAAGCCGCGGTTGTACTCCCGCGAGCCCAAAGCGATGCAGTACATGGGTACATCCAAGGGTGGGCACCTGGATGTACCAGCAATGGCTAATCGGTCTAGAGGAACAGATAGCCGTCGAAGATCGCAATATTCTTCTTCTTCATGACAACGCATTGTCGCACGATGAGACGGGGTTGGTGCTGACTTACGTCCGAGTTGAGAAAATGCCTCCAAACACAACTGCCAAAATCCAGCCAATGGATCAAGGCATTATATATTGTATAAAGCGGGAGGTGCTCAACAGAAATATGAAGTATGCATACAACAACATTGGTGATGCAGCGGGGCTGCAATTGCTTATAGCGTAGAGGAAGACACAGACTCGGAGAGTCTTTAGTGTATTTGATAGCTAGCAAGCTCTATTCGAGAACTTGTTACGAGTACCTTAAATATCCTATTTATGGACTCCAGAGATATGCAATACCTTAAACAAAGGCAAAGAACTCTAGGCTTCAAAATATGAACTCAATGTATTGTTGTTTATCGCGGCAGAGCCGCCTGTACCCTGAATGTATAGGACTCACTATCTAGCATAGTAGAGCCTAGTCAAATGCATATTGGGTGGCTGTGAGGCCACCTACTGATATCTGGTTAATTGCCGGGTTGGTGTACACACACAACTGGCGTACACACACAAGTTATGTGTGACACACACGCTGTTATGTAACCACGTTACACCCTCCCCCACGAGACTGAGGGCACCTCGTGTCCTCACTCGACTTCTCTTCTCTTCTGCGTGTCACTTGACATCAACAGACCTCGCTCGAGAACTGTCATAGTTCAAGAGCTCACCGTGGACTTGGCCCCCTTGGATGCCTTCAAGCCAAGAGTCTTCGTGGTCTTTCGACCGCACTCCCCAAGTAATGGACTCCCCGGCACGTAGTGCTTCGCCTGTTTCCAGTCCGGAAGCGCCGGCGCGTCCAGCGTCTACGCTCTCTGTGACGGAATATCACTCCGAGCACCGGCGCCGGCACGGCAAAGACTCCACGAGTCAGCCGTCGGACCCGCCCGCACAAGACGCAGGGCGTCAAATCCTTTATGCTCGCGACGAGCTCTTCGAGAACCTCGAGACGGAGCTGGACTACGGGTCGGATACCTCCATGCCGACTCACCAGGAGTCACCGCCGCGCTCGCCTGAGCCAGAGGAGTCCAAGCCGCGTGCGCCCAGCCCATTTCCCCAGCCATAGGCGACACCAGCGCTTACCGCGCTGCGCGCATCCACTAGCCAGGAGGGCGGTGTGATCACCAACGACCTCGATGAGGTACAGGCCCGTCAGCTCAAAGAGGGAGAGGTGCCGCGCTCGCAGCGCCCTGAGGGGCGCCCCATAGTCAGCTCTCGCCGAGCGTATGGCTTCGAGCCGCGCAATACTGATGAGGTCGTGAGGCAGCCCTTTTTGGCGGGCCATCTCTGGCCTCCTGGCTGGCTGGGCCGGCGGCCCCCACTCCGGACGAGCTCGCAACTCGTGCCGCTCTCCGAGAGAGGTTTCGCACTCCTCAGGAGACGACTCCAGTTGAGTACGGTACTCGTCTTGTCGACCAGGCATGAGGTGCTTCCGTCACCGCGATGCTGACGTTCCCTATCGTGCTGGCCGAAGGGGAGACTGTCCAGGAGGACGACTGTAAGCTCACCGGGTGGGTTGAACATTCTCGACGACGACCGTCGTTAGAGACCCTGCGGACCAGCTTCTCCGAAGCCGATGCGCGTCTCGAGCGTAAGCTCCGTTTCGACTTTGTGAAAGTCAAGGTGAAGCGCAGCGCCCCGGCGTCTGCTTCCCGACCCCTTGGGTCCGCCATCATGCTCCTATGAGCTCTGTCAGCCTCCACCGAAGTGGGTCAGTTGCTGCAGCAGCCCCCGGATCAACGCTTGAGATTAGCGTTTGATCCATCAGCTCCCCGACCTATTGTCGGGAAGTGGGAGGCGACCGACTGGACGGTCGCGGGCTCAGGGTATACCCTGGGCCGTGGCGATGAAAAGCGTCCACGGCGTCTGGGCAGTCCCGCCGGAGGGGTACCCCAAACTCCCATGAGTTCTCTGAAGGAGGATACCCGCGCCATTTCACCAGGTACTAGTTTTGACGATTGCGCAGCGCCGCTTTAGAATACGTTCCACAAGAAAGTGGCGAATCCCATGCTCGTCGAGCAACGCCGGCGGCGGCCGCACCGGGCCAGGAAGAGGAGCTCATCGAGCCGCGGAGTTTGTGCAGCTGCAGGAGACTGCAACTCGTCTTCGGGAAGACGTTGAGCGTAATCAACTGCGGCTTGATCAAGCCTCGGCGGACTATCACGAAAACGTGGATGAGATCCGCCGTCTTCGGGATCGAATGTCTTGGGTTGAGAACCTTGAGTCTGTTCAGCGTTTGCAGTGCCTTGAGCAAGGCTTCGCGCGGCTGGTGGGCCGGGCCGAGAATCCCGAGTCCGTTCTGCAACGGTTGGCGCGCCTTGAGCAAGGCTTGGCCCGGTTGAAGGGGCAGCTCGAGATGTTGCTGAGATTCCAGCAGGGTGGAGGGGCTCCGCAGCGCTGGGCACCAGTGCCTGGGAATCCACCTGCGCATGGTCCCGATATGGCTTGAGCAAGCCAACGTAAAACACGGGGTGTATACGCATATTGGGAAGATTGAGCGTGTACGCCAGGCCGTTTTTGGCCACGACAGTGAACGGGCCGGCGAATCGAGGCCGCAACTTGGCCTTGAAGACCGCAGACACTGCATTTGTAGGTAGGTTTTTAGCGTTTAGCAACACTAGGTCCCCGACCTCGTAACTTTCAACATTGCCTCTGCCTTTAGCATCCGCGTGTTCCTTTTGTTTGGCTTGGCTGTCAGCCATAGCGTCACCCACGTGTCGAAGGCCACTCAGACGCGTTGACAGGAACGCGTCAACATTTTTGCGAACAGTGAGTGGGCTGATATCAGCAAGCCGATCGGCGATCGCTCCCCCACCAAGCCGAGAACCACGGAGTGGGAGCGTCAGCGGGACGCGTGGGCGAGTGAGTCCGTTCACGTAAAACGGAGTGTAGCCTGTGGAGGCATGCACAGCATTATTTAACGCGAACTCAACCAAAGGGAGCATAGCGCTCCAGCGCTTCGACGTCTCAGCACAAATGCTCCGGAGAATGTCCTCGACAACGCGGTTGACACGTTCTGTCTGACCGTCGGTCTGCGGATGATCCGCTGTGGACATGTCCAATTTGGTGCCGAGCACCTTGAAGACTGAATCCCAAAACTTCCCAGTGAAGCGGTGGTGATTAACGTAAAATCCAGAGCTGTTCGTGCGAAGTCGCGGCTTTGATGAAAGCACGCCCAGAAGTCCTACGAATGGCCTGGAGTTCGAATGGCAGCGATTGGCGCGCCATTTGGGCTTGGAGCGCTAAGGTCGTACTTCGAAGTACCTTCGTAGGACCTCGCCTTGCCACTCAGACAATCTGACTAGGAAACAAAGTAAATTAACAAAGTATGTTGCGATGCAAGTATCTACATTCATTGCACACGTTGCTGCTTCTCTTCTCCGCTACAAGCTCCCCTGATGGCCTACACCTCAATGTCTGCCTCCGCTGCACCATGCAGTATTAGCGGGACCACAGCAGCAGCCACACCCAGTTGATTTACCAACCAGACTCCGATGGGATTTGCTTAACCTAGTCCCTTTAAGTGGCCCTAGCCTCAGATTTACTATCCTCACAAGTGCTACGAATGACTTGGCAAAGTGACAGAAAATTTCAATAGCTGAAGCCGGTAAACTGAGGCTGCTGGTGTTTTGGAATTTTCTGTAAAACTGGAAAAAGGAAAACGAGCTGGGTGGCAATACTGTAGTGGCGGTATTGATGTCATCGCGGTGAGCAATGGGGGACTCGACTCGCCAGCAGCTAAAGACAATGATTCATTGTCAAAGAGGACCAGTGCGAGAAACATAGGCGGAATTACGACGAACGCGCCCCCTGTTCGTATTAATTCGTCGTCGTTAACGGCAGCCCTCGTACAAGCTGACCTACTACCTGAATGGTACACCCAATTGCCCCCAACCGTTATTTCCGCGCCACGCCTTGAGTTGATGGGTCGTGCCCGCTAGTTCTCTGGATTGTATATCCAGAGTCGGTCTGAACTCTACTTAAATAGTATAACCGTGTCAATCCGATTACGAGTAGGTCACAAAAGAACAAAACATCTCTTATACAAATAATATCCTCCATAATAGTGATATTATTTGTGAAGGTTGGCCCATCCGGTGAATATGAAGCCAACAACCCTGTTAGAAGTGATACCCCCTTTGATTTCAATATACCTGCAACATTTAAATATCCGTTACACTCGCGCAACCTAACGGCTTTTAACCGGAACAAGACGAAGAGCAGATGCACCGCAAGTCTTTACAGTATATGTTGCTTTTTGCCTGAACTCTGGTCTAAGAAGAGCAGATGCACCGCAAGTCTTTACAGTATATTTGTTGCTTTTTGGTTTAACTCTGGACTTAACCAGTTGTTCTGTTGTTCTGGTTAAGGCCAGAGTTAAAGCAAAAAACAACAAATATACTGAAAAGACTTGCGGTGCATCTGCAGACGCTGCGCTGCACGGTATGTTCGACGACCAATTCATAATCTCCATATTCTGCAGCACATGTAGTTTTCCGTTGATCAATGGCGTTGACCGCCTCGTGCAGTTCCAAATTGCACCACCCAGAGCTGCATGTTGTTTGAAGGCAGATAAAATCTAAAATGTTGTGCGAGTACAGATATAATCAGTAATGTTGCGGGAATAAATTATTTCTCACAGACAATATAGGATATTCGCGTCTACTCTTTTCTACGAGTTTTTAATGCAATTGTTTTCTGGATGGGTCAACATTAACATTATCTTTGTACGGCTATGTCATATGGAGAGTCCTTCTGGTAGTCTTCAGAAGGCGATGCCACCGAATTCAGCAGGGTATACATTATGAACGTATTCTAATCTCGTTGCAATCGTGGGGTGGACACTGGATTAAAAAAAAATCCAGAGAACATGCAGACCGCTAATTTGCTTATATAACCTAACCTCTCTCTTGCAAGTTGTTGTTTTAGACGTCAAACTCGCCCAAACAACAGAAAAGCACAATACCGGCTTCTGTAACCGGCTTCACTTACCACGACGAATTAATCCGATTTGGGCTGTCCCTAGCCTTCCAGGCTGTTCCCAGTATAAATCGGGAAATCTACAGCCGAAAAAGCATGCTCCATACATCTGCTTCAACAAGAACGCGTCCTCGTGATAGAAATATCCAGTTAGATACGAATTTTAATCTACTTAAAAGAGGTTAGGAATATGTCTAAATAGACATTGCCAACATATAATCTAGAAGTTTATAAAATGTTGACTGTTCTATATTAAAGCAAATGTATGTACATCTGCGTGATCTAAGCAACGCCTGGCATGCATAGAAAGAGAGCATCAAGTATACCAAGTTCCAGTATTAAACAAAAATGCACAAATTTAAATCAACATGAATGACACTCTGCCCTTATCAATCAGAGAAGAGTGCAGCCAACAGTTCCGAATTGTTTGCTCGGTAACTTTTTCCCAAGCGGATTCACACCACTGATGGGCCGTTAGAAGCTCTACCTGGTACGGATTGCCTCCATGCACAGCCTCACATGTCACGGGGTTACATAACAGCGTGTGTGTCACACATAACTTGTGTGTGTACGCCAGTTGTGTGAGTACACCAACCCGGCAATTAACCAGATATCAGTAGGTGGCCTCACAGCCACCCAATATGCATTTGACTAGGCTCTACTATGCTAGATAGTGAGTCCTATACATTCAGGGTACAGGCGGCTCTGCCGTGATAAACAACAATACATTGAGTTCATATTTTGAAGCCTAGAGTTCTTTGCCTTTGTTTAAGGTATTGCATATCTCTGGAGTCCATAAATAGGATATTTAAGGTACTCGTAACAAGTTCTCGAATAGAGCTTGCTAGCTATCAAATACACTAAAGACTCTCCGCGTCTGTGTCTTCCTCTACGCTATAAGCAATTGCAGCCCCGCTGCACTAGGTAGCACTTGTAGTCAATCCTACACCTGAGTCTTACGACTGTCCCTCTGCGAGAGAATGGAGCAGTTTGCCCACTTACCCCCGACCAACAGGAAGGGCTTAAAAAGCTGATGTCCTTGATTGGCCCGGAAGGTGTGGCCCATCTTGCTTCGCAAGGCCCCGACGCAGTGAATGCTCGTCTGGAGGCATTTTATCAGTAGGAGAACGCTCTATTGGAGCACGTCCAGCAGAAGATGACTGCGACTGCGGCGGCCGTAACTCCCAGATCGACATCGGACGCTGCTCAACGAGCTAAACCGCTCATGGTGAGTGTCAAGACCTGTGAGGGCAAAGAAGGCGAGAGCCTGATGTTCTGGATCAGAGAGGTCGAGATGGCCATGACGTCCGCCATGTTCAAGACCGAGCAACAGCGCGTGGCGCTTACTATCTCCAAGCTCGGTGGTCGAGCGCGAGAATGGGCACTGACGTGCGGCAAGTCTGTGGACACCGCGTTCCCTTCATGGGATGAGCTGAAGCTTCAGCTCTCGCGTGTGTTCTCACCGCCTAACCAGGCCTATCGCGTGAGGTCACGTTTCCTATCTACCCGCCAGGGCAAGAAGGAGTTGGTGGACTTCGTCCAAGAGCTGAGAACTCTCATCGCCGGTATGGCGGCGGACCCTCTCCCCGAGGTGGTCACAGTGACCGTCTTCATGGAAGGTCTACGCACCGGCGTAACCAGGACGGAGGTCTTCCGTGTTCACCCTACCTCGTTCGAGGAGGCAGTGAACGTGGCGTTTAACGCCGAGTTCAACTTCAAATCAGCCCGACTTGGTTGGGCGGCTTCTCAAGCCAGCGCTTTCGAATCCTCGGACGCGTTGAACGGCGCAGTCCCGAAGGACCTCAGCTATGCTGAAGACGAAGAAGCTGCGCTTCAAGCTGCTGAGCAGCGTATCGGCATCCTTAGATGCAAGTCTGCGGAAGCACGCAACACCTTCGTCCAGGCTGTCCGCTGCGCAAGCAGCACCTCGAGCCAAGGCTCTGCCTCCGGGCAGAAGCCTGGCTCGTGGCGGGGAAACGGAAAAACCCAGTAGGCGTGGGGCGCCCTACTGGGGAAGAACTAAGTTCTGTTGAGTCTCCTGGAGGAGGTCGACAGGGCTTAGCACCACAGATCACCGTGCTCTCTAACAACACGGAACGTGCATGCAAGCCGGGTTTGCTGGTCGTTGAGGCGACCGTTAAGGGCTTCGAGAAGCCATGGAAAATCCTTATCGACTCCGGGGCGTCGGGCAATTACGCTCGGCGCTCCACGATGGAAGGAAGTCAGCAGTACGCTGAAGCGCTGAAGGCGCATACGAGTGACATTGTCACGGTCCGTCTCGCGACCGGGACTCGTGTCACGGTGCCCAAGGTTCCCGTGAACCTGGGCGTGAAGTTCTTCGACTTCGATAGCGTTGAACGCTTTCTCGTCATAGACCTGGATTCGAGGTATGACCTCATCCTAGGCATGGCATGGCTAGAACGCCATGAGCCATGGATCGATTGGCGATCGAAAACATTAGGCGCTACGCGCTTGTCTCCTGATGGAGCTTTGGCGAGTCATGAACCCACCTCTGCTAGGAAGCAAAAGCGCTATTGGCGCAGGCACTGGACCGAGTCGGTCAACGTGCTAGACATTGGAGTGTCTGAGTTGATGGACATTGGCGCCGGAGGCGCGAGTCCCGAGCTAGGCTCGAGGGCTGACCGTGGAGTGGCACGTACCCCACTGAGCGAGTCATCGCTGCATGCCGGTCATGGCATAATTGGCAATCTGTCGAGGCATCTTGGGCATGGCCCTGACGATGCGCGTGGAGGGGCACGTCAACCGCTGAGCGGGGAGCGCCATGACGGCGACGAGCCGCTGCGTGCCACTGACGGCACGGTCGGCTGTGAGCCGAGGACCCTGACGGTGCGGGTGGAGTGGCACCTCAACCACTGGGCAGGAGTGGCAAGCAAGACTACTCCCCGCCGGCTCCTCAGGAGCAACAAGAGGTGATGACACCTGAGGACACATTTAGTGTCAACCGGCTGGCCTCTCCGAGGCGTACGGCTTCCGCGAGGAGGCGACAGCGACGCCTGATGGCGAATGCGATACGCAAAGCGTCTTCACTGACACACGATGTGTCTGCTGTAGACGCTGAGGGCGAACAGCTATATACACTCGTTAACGGAGTGACCGGGGAAGCCGAGGGCAACGTCAGCCTCGAGGCTCTCCCGACGGTGGCTGCTCTGCTAGAGCTGGACGAGATGTCCCTTTCGGACTTCAGTGAAGGCCTCCAGGCCGGCGAGCTAGCCGAGATGGTCATGATACGACCCGAAGAGGAGTTGAACTCTTCATCGCTTATGGATGAAGCCGTGCTTGAGGATACCAAGCAGGCACTGAGTGCGCGGAGTGGATCGTCGATCCTGAAAGACCCTTCGGATCCCTTCTATCCTTTGGTAAAGGAATACCAGGATGTGGTCTCAAACGATCCACCGACGGGATTGCCTCCCGACCGAGGCGTTCGTCACGGAATTGACTAGGTTCCTGGAACCAAATACTGCGTGACGAGGCAGTGGCCCCTACCGAAGGAGTAGTGTGATGTCATTGACGCGTTCTTCAGTGCCAAGCACGCTGCCGGCATGGTGCGTGAGAGTAAATCTCCACACTCGACGCCAATGTTCTGTGTCAGAAAGGCAAGTGGCGCATCGTTCACGCTTTCAATAAGCTCAACGCCGCCACCATCCCGGCGCAGACGCCGATTCCTCGGAAGGACGTTCTTCAAAACAACATGGTTGGCTGTACTATGTATAGCGCACTCGACTTGGTCGATGGCTACTACCAGTTGCTCATGAGAGCGAGTGACATTCCGCTGACAGCGGTCAGCACCCCACGCGGTATGCTTTGGGAATGGCTGGTTATGCCCCAAGGACTGTCGAACGCACCTGCGACGTTCAATCGTCTGGTGACACAGCTCTTCCGGCCCCTCCGAGCGTTTGCACAGACGTACGTTGACGATATCTTCGTCCATAGTCGTGCTGAGCACGGTCGATCGGATGTGGAAAACCACATATACCATTTACGGGCGGTGCTTGAGTGCATGCGCACCCACAAGCTATACGCCAACGCATCGAAATGCATCTTCGGCGCGGAAGAGATTCCTTTCTTAGGATGATTCGTTGGGAAGCGCGGCCTTCACGCTGACTCTGCAAAGGTCAAGGCCATCGTCGACTGGCCGGCTCCCAAGAACCAGAAGGACTTGCGCAAGTGGCTTGGCCTCGCCAACTAATTGCACAAGCACAGCGAGAACTACGCCGACATGGCTCAGCCGTTGTCCAACCTCCTTAAGAAGGATGAGGACTGGTGTTGGAACACCGCACATCAAGATGCTTTCGAAGCAGTCAAGGAGAGTATTTTTCACGCCCCGATCCTGGCGTTGCCAGACCCTGAACGTCCTTTCAGTGTCGTCTGTGACGCATCGGACTTTGCCATCGGCAGTGCTCTGCTCCAAGCAGACGACGAAGGGCGTGAGCGCGTTATCGCGTTTGAGTCTCGCCAGCTTAAGGCTGCAGAGAAGAACTACCCAGTTCATGACAAAGAGCTACTTGCAATGAAGCATGCTCTCGTCAAATTCAGGGTTCACCTGCTTGGCTCTAAGCCTTGTGATCTTCACTGATCATGCGTCACTTCGTACTGCGACTCAGTCGCCTCACCTCTCGCAAAGGATGGCCCGCTGGCTGTCCTTCTTCGCAGAATATAAGTTCGAGGTTAAGTACAAGCCTGGCAGGCAGAATGGTCTGGCGGACGCGCTGTCCCGTCGACCTGACTATGAGCTTGCTCATGTCACCATGGTGACCTCGCCCGTACTGGACCTGGTCCGCGCTGCATGCGCACGCGATGGCATGTGTGTAGCCCTGCTACGGGCTCTGGGAAGCAAGGAGTTTGAAAACGCGGACAAGAAACTGTCGGCGTGCTTGCGCGCGAGCCTGCATCGCTACTCAATTGATGACGGGCTGCTGTAGTACAGCACACAGGAGGACACCCCTCGTGTTGTGATTGTTCATGACGAGGACTTGATCCTCTTTGAGGCGCATGATACGGCGCTTAGCGGCCACCTCGGTCAAGAAAAGACCTACAGCTCTATGAGTCGGACCTATTGGTGGTCCAAGCTGTACAAATGGAAGAGCACATACGTGCGCACGTGTGAAACGTGTCAGCGGGTGAAGCCTTCCCCACATGCGGCTGCGCTGCTGGCAAGTTTGCCTGTACCCGCTGGGTTCTGGGAGTCCACGAGTTTGGAGTTCGTCTTCGGCCTTCCGAAGGATTCGGAAGGCAACACTGGGATCGTGGTCTTCGTTGACCGTCTGAGCAAGATAGCTCATCTAGCGGCAGTGCCGGACACCGTTGACGGAGAAGGTACAGCAAAGCTGTTCATCGATCGGGTCTTCCGCCAGCATGCCTGCCAATATCGATTGTCTCGGATGGAGACCCAAGGCGCGATCCTAAAACTGCTGGTGTTGTGAATCTTCCTAGGTTGAAAGGTTGGCAATTTGTTGGATATAATATTGCTTCGACTTGTTTCGTAAAATTAGTCCTAATAGTCAAGCAGAAAAGCAAAGGCAGCACGGAGGCTTAGATAAGTCTGTTACGAATATACAAATACTGTAGCAAAAACAAGGGTAGAAGAGCACAGGTCGCGGCGTTAACGTACGAGAGTGTGCCCGATTGCAAAATGAACGTCACAGGAAAAATAAAAAAAACTGAGGTGAGCGTGTGCGAGGCAGCAAACCCGCGCGCGGAGCCCGCGTTAGCATGACAGCGCGGTATATGCGGAGGCGGCCCAGCGCCGAGCTCAACAGCGAGCTGAGCACTGTACTGGCCAGATTTTAGAACCTTTTACACGCAGGAGCGCAGCGACTGCGTTTCGACGCGTAGCGAAGCAAAGATGACACCCGTCCTCGGGTGTTGAACGCCCTGTAACTTACACACCAAACAAAGTGCTGGGGCATTCTATACAAAAGTAAGTTTAACCCCAGGACTACCGTCTTACCCCGCATAGAGCGCATGATCACTCAAATAAAATAAAACAACCGCTGAGCACTGTATTCGTTTACACTACCTGGGCTTTGTCGAGTGAACAAACGCACTATCTTTGAAGACAGAGCTCTTACGAGCATAACTTTGGCCGACAAGCATAAGTACAGGGTGTCGGGTCTCAGTGCTCAATGTGCTGACGGCTCAACTGGTAAGATCTTGGACTAGCTATCAGCTGGTCCATGGATCGATTCCAGTCGTGTCAACTGAGGGCCCAATATGTGAAGAGGGTTGTCGCGAGTCAAACTCGTTAATGCTCCGCACAAAATGGTAAGTTCATAGTTTGGTATTTCCATCGCTCCCGTGTAATCAGAAGCTAACATTGTTTTATCGTCTTTTTATTCCTGTCTCGTTGTAGCTAGACTACAGCAGATACCCGTCCACCTTGACTGCAAAAAAACACCTGACCGAGCCAAGCAGACATCATTGGCTGCGTTGTCAGCGGCGAACGTGAAGCTGGATGTGAGACGGCACTCAGCGCCAACTGTTTTCAGTGTGATGTTCCAGCCGTGCATCTTTGCAGCCGCGTAAATCTCCAGCTCACCCGGGTCTGCGTCGCCATCGCTCACTGCTTCAAAGTAGCCCTCATCTAGAAGACGATCCAAGTCTCTCAGTGTAGCCATGTAGCGTGTCAAGCTCGACGCGTACTCGTGTGGCGACACCGATAGCCCGTATGCCAGACAACAGAAGATACTCGAGCGCTCTTTCTCGGGGACGTACCAGTCCGGCGCCGCGATACGCACGGACTCCAGGTCAGCGCCTGCGTCGACGAGGTGCTGGTAAGCACCGTACCACTCACTCATGTCGAGGTCAGGCTTGAGAATCGCCTTGAGAAGGGCGTACAGCTCGTCCATCTTGAACATATCCTTGTCGACCAAGCCACACAGGGTAAAGGCCTTCTTGATGATGTCCTCGGTCTTCGTGACAACACAGTCAAGGGTCCACTGCGCCACCTTGGCGTATTGTGGCACCTTGGGATTTCCCGCCTTGGTCTGTAGACTGGGATCTCGTAGTGCAGTGCCGATGTAGTCGTCGTACTTGGAGCGGAAAATTTCCTGATAGCTGCGATTGATAGCCACATCCAGTGGTTGCAGCAGGTTCGTCAGGTTGGGTGGGACGAGGAGCACAAAATTTTTGTAACGCTCCAATCTCTTTGAGTCAGCCAGCTTCACGTGGCACCCGTACGAGTCAATCGCATAGAGTACGGGCTCGCGGTACAGCTGCGTCTCCTTCCTTGCACAGATGACGCTTTCGGCGTCAGCCAGCAGTAGATCCACACTCCACATACCGGTCTGTTGATGTCGACCAAGACACCAGGAGGACACTTGGGCTTGTTCTTGAGTTTCGAAAATAGGAGGTGGGGTTTCAAAAACTTACCATCGCCTGTGATGGCGAACGTCGCCGTAAAGCGCTTGTGGCTCGATCCACCTTTTCGTAGGAGTACCTCACGCGATCCTCGCGTCGTGATGGTCGACTTCGGTTCGGTCTCGAAGTACCGCGGGACTTGGTCCATATTTATGACGTTCTTGGGCTCGATGCCGTGCTTGGCAATCAGGTGCTGTGCACGCTGGATGAAACTTCGGCAGACGTCGGGGGCATCCGCTGGGAGCGTCCGAGTCGACGTCTGTCGACGCGACACTAAGTTTCGACGGTTCTTGAACCTTGCCAACCGGCCCGATGAAGCCTCGAAACCGGTGGCATCGGCGCCGTGAAGCTCTCGGTAGATGTTAGCAGCCTGAAGGCGGATGTGCGAGTCTTTCACCCGGAGACCCTTGCTGTTCCGATAGGAGGAGACCCATGCGTACAACTTCTCCTCAAGCTCACTGTGGACGGGTCGTCTTCCGCCACCAGTGAGCCGACGTGACGTGCGGGTTGCAACTTGGCGGTCACGAGAAGCTTCCAGAAGCTTCTCCTTGTTCGACCACCAACCCCGAATGTTGCTCGGCGAGATCCCGTGCTTGACGCCAAGGGCGTGAAAGCCACTGCCTTGAACGTTTGGCTCGTACTCAGCCAGTACGGCGAGCTTTTCGGTGATATTGTAGCTGCGCGTCGACATAGCTGGCAGGCTCTTGTGGTTGAGATCTTGATGCTGGTAAGAATCGGGAAATGAACCTGAGTACTTGCCAATACACAGCACCGCTGACGTTGTTAAATGACTGGCCATTGGCACTCGGTTGCTGAAGAGTCAAAGCACTGGCTGTCAGCTCACCTAGCAAACCCTTATCGCGTTGAGTGTCCTTATATTCGGCTGTGCGTAGTGATCGAAGATTTCAGGTTCGGATTTTCACTATCATTTTTTATTAGTGCACGTATGTGTTCTATGCGCGGTAAGACGGTAGTCGGGCTATATAATGAGTGCCTAACATAAACAATCCAGAGCTGCTCCGGGCTTTGTTTTAAGTTTTAGAACTTAGGGATAGCAACAATAATGAAGAACGTATTGTTTGTTTTATTAAACAATACATTCTTCATTATCGTTACATTCTTCATTATCGTTGCTATCCCAGCGATCTACGAGTTATTGACACGTGATTTGAATTGACGGTAACGTTGAAGCACGAGCTCTAGCTCAAACGTACGCATCAAAAACCGGTGTCGTTGCTACGAGTATTTGGCAACGTGATTCTGAAAAGCGGTGCTTCTGAAAGCCTCTATTGACGCGGCAAAGTGCGTTATGGCTTTTGATTATGGATCAAGATTTCAGGCTCACACCTACTGGTTTTAGGTATTGCCAATTCCGTCCAAATTTGCGGATCCAGTTTGCAAGCGTGTTCTGAGCCACCACATACAAAACCCAAGTCAAAAGGCAATCGACCAAAAGCAAAACATATGGTCCGAAAACGACCCGCGTTCGTATTTAATTGTAATTGGGTCAATAGTGAGGCCAAGTGCTTCCCAGTTTTCGGTCGATTCGCTGGGCGATCTCGCTTGATTGATTGGATTAATCGTGCTCGGAAAGTTCGAGTAGAACCACATCCACCAGCGTCGCCGATCTTCCTGAGCTCTACAAGGAGTATGGCCAGAACTAGCGTGAAGCTGCTGAGCTGACAGGCAAGCCGGAGGCTCCATTGACATCATCTGTTCCGCCACGCGTTACTGTGTTTTGCGAATATCTTCCTGTTTGTCCTCGTCTTCGTTTTCTGGGGGGAGTCTCGGGGGCATAGTCATCAGCAATCGTTGGACGCGGAGGGCGTACGACACCCTCGGGGATGTGGGGCGTACAACACGTACACACCCGGGCGATGAGGGGCGTCAATAACCACTTTTTGAGCCCGGGGGGTGTTAGTGCTCGACACGGTGTCTTGAGGCCCGCCTCGCGGTTCATTCACTAAGGACGGTTGTTGGATCTCGTGGGCAGAGAGGTTCTCAGTTAGCATGCGTGGCGGCGTTATCTCGGCGCCAGGTGCCAGGGCATTGGCACCGTGTAGGTCAGCCGTGTCAGCCGTGTCCTCAGACTCTGTCTCGACGGAATTGTCAGCCATCGCGATGACCTCGGGATTGTGGTGATCCACGCTTGTGACAAAAGACCGTCACGACGAAGGGGTCTTGCTGTAGTAGATTGCACCGGGCCAAGATGGAGACCGCAAGACGCTTTGCCTCGGCGAGCTCCACAGTGCGGAAAGAGGCGCTCTCATAGTTGCGTGCCAGGCGCCGTCGTAGCACACCGGGTTCTCCGAGAGCGGCAGCGGAGCGGTTGAAGCTCCCATCGATAATGAGGCGGTAGTCGGCGATCCATCTGACAGCAATACAATTAGTACTAAACCACACAACACAACAACGACAACTCACATTTCGCTGTGGACCGGGCTATGGTCGAAAGGAAAGTAGACGTGAGCTCCATTTCTGATCAGCCGATTCAGTACCGGCGCACAATAGAGCGTTCCCGATGACGGACGATTAACCAATAACGTTACGTCGACATGGTGCTCACGCATAGCCACAAAATCGTGTCCACCAGGTCTTCAAGCGTAAAGTCGAAAGAAGACATTATCAGTGAGCTCCGGACGTCGAGGTGCGCTGTTTTGCAGAGGCTCCATGATTAAGCCCCTTCCCCAAATGGTTTCATCCTCCGCGGAGGCGATAATCCTGAGCTCTCGCTCGAAGCGAGTGCGATAGTAAGAGCTGTAGTTTTGAGGGGAGAGCCCAATAATTGCAGCCACATCCTTGGCGCTGCGCGCTTTCACGGAATAGTCGCCGGTGCGGGCGACGAATGTCGCCACCATTTGGGCGATCCTCGACTCATGCTGCCCTGCTACGGGGACACACCGGAGCTGCCACTGGCTCCGGATAATGGCCTCGCTCGTGTGGAGATGCTGCGCGGCGGCGGGCACCTCTTCTGAGCCAGGCACAAGACGGCCAGCCGCTGCCGCCAGCTCGTACATAACATCCATGACGAGCCGCACGGCCGGCCGCCGCGGAGCCTCCTGCGCTGTGCCGTTGGCCTGCCGTTTGCTCCCCTCCTTGGCCGCTTTGCTCTCCTCTTCGGCCGCGTCGTCACCGACGCTCTCTTGCTCTCTTCCTCTGTGCTTTGTGATTTGTGATTTGTGATTTGGGCGGGCAACATTTGCGCAACTTTAGGCTTGCTCAGATCGTCATCGGTCCTGAAATTTGCCATTTTTCAGAATCTGAGAATGGCGGATTCTCGCAAAGTTTCCGTCAGATCGTCATCGCTTTTGAAATTTGCCATTTTTCAAAAGCGATGACGATCTGACGGAAACTTTGCGAGAACGAGCCCTATTTTTTGCGTTCTAGGTCGCTTTTTCAGCTTGATCTGCGGCCAATCAGTGACCGGTCTAGATTAGTGCCATCACGTTTGATTTCCGTATCAATCCCCCATGGACCTCGAGGCCGAGAACGTGAGCCTGCGCGAGGCGCTGCGTGCGCTCCAAGAGCGCTACGATCGGCTGGACGCATCCACCAGTCAGCAGATCCAGTCGTTGACTGACGAGAACGAGCTGCTGGCCGAAGCCAACCGCTTGCTGCTCGAGAGACAGGAGCAGAACGCACAGTCCTCTACTTCAGATGTTTCGACGCTGCTGCAGGTGCCCGACGAGTTGCTGCTGCCCGGACCGGCGCTACAGATCCATCAACTGGCGGCGTTAGACAACGTGCACTCGTTCGGGAACTTGTTGAGTGTTGCTGCACACGCCACGAGACCCGAGATCGTCATCTCCGGTGGCGCGGACAAGTGTGTCTGTGTGCACGACTGGAAGACCGGCAGCAAGCTTTGTACTGTGGCCACTAGTGCCCCGGTGCTGGCTCTAGCCTTTAACCCCAGGGCAGCGTATGCCGACTACTTTGTGGCTGCTGGAATGGACGCCAAGCATGCGTTGTACCGCCTCGTAAAGGGTGCGGGCGAGCATCACGTCGAGACGGTGTGCGAGTTCCACGACCACAACCGACAGGGCGCCTTCAAGCTGGCGTGGAGCACGTCCGGCCTGCTGTTTGCTACGGGGTCTAGTGACAAGTCGGTGAACATCTACCGGTGCGCACAGCTAGTGGAGGCAGATGGAGAGTCGGGAAGTGAATGCTGCGAGAAGATAAAGTCTTTTTACTTTAACGGCGCGGTGGAAGCCATGGTGTTCGCGCCAGTAGAGGAGTCGGATGAAGATGGACAGAGTGACGGGGAGTTGCTAGTGATTGCCGTGCGGGACGACTGCTACGTGCACTATGTGGACTGCACCACGTTTGAGAAGGAGAGGTGCGTCTGTGGCATGAGGAGGGATACTTGACTTGATGCTAACTGGGATTCTGGTACAGAGTCAACATGAACCCGGACGACATCGAGCACGTGTCCTACACAATCATGGATCTGAGTCTGTCGCCCAGTGGAAAGTACGTGCTGGCGGCCACGGACTCCAACCGGAACTTCATCTTCCAGGTGAGTTCTTGCACATCGAGTTGCCAAATTCAAATGACACCCGTGAGCTCACCGGCCTTATTGCCTGTTGTGCTGCAGGCTAAGCGGAACGTGGCGCTGCGGAACTTCTACGGCCACAAGGCTGGTCCGTACAGCCAGCCTCGCGCTGTGTGGCATCCGTCCGAGAAGTACGTGATCTCCAATAACGAAGAAAGCGGCTTCATCTTCGTCTGGTCTATCGCTTCGGAACGAGTCGTGGAGACGCTTGACGCGCACGACGCGGTGGTGCGCGACCTCGTCTGCGCGTCCACGGTCTCCTCAACCGGTTCCCCTTTGCTGGTAACCGTGTCGTACGACAAGCGTCTGAAGGTCTGGGAATCGCCGCTGTCGAATTCCGGCGTCGAGGTTATAAACGCAAACCCTTAGAAAGGTTGGTGCTTGTTACGAGGCGTTAAGCTGCGCGAAAACCTCTTTGAGATCCCGAATCTCCTGCAACGTGGCCACTGTCGTGGCTTCCCACCGGTCTAACTTCGCTTGGATAATGCTAACCATGCTTTCTTTGCCTTGCAGCTCTTTTGTCAGGGAGGCGGCATCCACGCTCTGCTCCAAGGGAGACTGAATGCGTTGTCTAGACGGCGATCCTCCCTCCTGGCCATCAGCCTTCTTGCGATTACTGGCCAGACTACCTGCAAGCGGTCGTGTGCCACCCCTGGAAGTTGACGTGCTGGGTCTCGATGGAGCGGACTCGCCACCAGCATCGCTTTGAGCACTCGACTGCGACGAGGAGCTGTCCAGTCTTGATCGCGTCGATGGATGCGCTCGACCGTAGTCCACCTCGGGTTCTGTAGCCAGCTATTCGTGAGACGGGAGCCACGTCGGAAAGCAGCTCAGAACGCACCTTTCTTGTTTCTCGGAGCTGCTCCATCGTCAATTTTTTTCGCGACGCTGTCAGCTCGGCAGCTCTTGTTGTGGATGGCAAGTCGACCTTCGGCAAAGGTTCTCCCGCAAAACTCGCACGTTTCCATGCCGTGGACGTTGTAAGCCTCCTGCGCGGCTTGGTTGACGGCCTCAATCTCCTGCCGCGTCATGCCACCACCGCCTTCGCCGATTCCTGGTGGCGTTTTCGGGATCGGCCGACGTTCAGTTTTCGGCTTTTGCTCCTCCTGCAACAGGTAAACACCATCACGGTTAATTCCCCAACGATACCAGCCTACATGTACCAGTACACGCGAGTGCTTCTACCTGTTGAACCCAGAGCTTCTTGCACTGCTTCAAGTGGATCTCGAACGAGGACAAGCCATACTGACGCCCGCAAACGTGGCACAAGCGCGTGACGGGCCCAGACTTCAAACCTGCGCAGAGCAACTCAAAAGGCTCATGAATGACGGCAGCTACAGCATGTTCTACTTCACAAAGCGCAACCTGTTGCCATTGTCGACAAGAAGAAGGAGAAAGCGTTGTGAGGCGTCGGTTGAAGAGGTCGTTTCTCGTCTTTGTAAGTTTCCGTCCGTTGCACGCTTTGCATCGTTAAACTAGGGGATAGTCCCATACATCCTCGTCATTGTCATCTCTATCCGAGCTTGTTTTGTTGGAGCGCTTAACGAGATCCTTGTGGCGGCTTTCCACCTCAAAGTACCACAGAAGACGCTTTAGTGGTTGGTACTGCTCCATCGCAGCGTAGTGACGCAGTGCTGAAAGTCCAGCGGCGTCTTTCTCGTCAGAAAACACAGCTGCCTTTTCAACAACGCGCTCTTCGTGAAGCTGGCGGAGTTCACTTTCGCTAAACCTTTCGAGCTTGTCGACGAAATTTGTCCGCTGGGCCTCAGAGAGCGTCGGGAAGCCCACAAAACGTTTAGGATTCTGGCACGGAGCACACACAAAAATACTAGATTAGTGTGGAAGAGGATGGTTCGATAGCGAAGACGAATCGCACCGTTTGAGCTGCCTTGAGCAACTTGTTGACCGCTAGAAATTCTTGCGTTCTGGTCACGTATTTCGCGTACTTTGATCCGGGGTTTAGCCTCGCTTCGGTCAGTCTGTGGTTCACCGACAGGCACTTCACGAGACTCCGGTATCCCAGAGATCGAATGTCTGGGTTATCTGTGACGCTGGCCAGCAGAAGTAAGTGAGCTGAAGTCACGCTACATCTCAGCAGAACTTTGGAATGATCTCACTCGAGCGTTTGAAGCGTGATGTTGAATTTTCGCAGCACTGTCGATAGCTCGCTCAAACCTTCGCAGCTGAGCTGGCAATCGACGAGGCTGAAACATCCCCACAAGAGAAAAAAATACTGAGCCGCCGCTGCCCCTCTCAAGGGTGAGACAAACTGCACAACGCACCTAAGTGATACAAGAGCTGCATTTTTCTTGAGCGCAGTCGACAGATCCACAGCGCCAGCGTCTCCAAGAGGATTCTGATCGAGCTTCAGCACCCGGAGCGTATTGTTGACTTTGAGCATTTCGGCAATGTAAACAGAGCATTGGTAGTCCAAATAGTTGCCCTCGAGACTGAATGGACACAACCTCACCAGTTAGAAACGACGCTTAGCTCGTGAAACTCCGCGTCATACCTGAGTTCACGCAACGTTTGCGCTGACCAGAGCGCATTACAGAATGATTCTACCCCAGACGCGCGCTTTTCGTCACTGCTGTTGTGCGCGAGTCGATTCCGACTGAGATCAAGCTTTTCCAGAACGGGAAACGCTTGAATCGCATTCGAGAAAGCCACCAGGCCATCCGTTCTCATGTTCGTTGCGCCAAGACTGCGTACAAATGAATATAATCCGTGAGTAAACTACGGACAGGAATGGCAAGCTGTTTCTTTCCTCTCGTACTTGAGTTCTCGAAGCTGGCGACAAGTTTTGAGGCATTGGAAGATCGTAGTAATCCCGTGGAAAACGTTCGCCTTCGGACCGGTCAGTAGGTTCCCCGATAAGTCCAGCCTCTTCATCCTTTTCCGCTCACGCTCAAGTAGCACGCCGATTGCAGCGGCATCGAGATGGCTAAAACTCTGTCCTGAAAGACCAACATGTCCGCTATCAGCTGCCTCTGCTCGGATCCTCGCAACTGGGATCGGTCGCTCCGAGAACTGCAGCGTCTGCAACGTGTCATTCGCCGCCTGTGCAATGTCGATCGCAGCTTGCACTCCCAGTGGCGTACGCGAAAGGTTCAGCGCCACCAGCTTGCACACCTTAGAACTGAGGTACGGCACCAAGAGCTGCACGAACTCGTCGAAGAGGACAAACCCGGCCAGGTCCAGCACCGTCTTACCCCCGCTAGCGACGTCACGCACCCTCTGCACTATCGCCTCACCTTGCGAGCTCTTGAAGTTCCCTTTACGATGCAGCACCTTGACTTCAAACAGCAGTCGCTGGTACGCGTCCGTAATAGACCGACGTGTCTCCTCTTCCAACGACAACTCCATGTCAGGCGGCACATCGCTCGGCTTCTCTCGTCTCAAACCTTCCGCCGCTCGTGGATCCACTGACTCGACATGCTTCAGCAGCTCACAACCAGCCGTACCACAGACTTTGATCTTCGCTCTAGCCTCCATAATACAAATCTGAGGTAGGAAAGTCTCACGTAACCTAAAAATGCGAGACTATAAGTGGCTGGTTATGTTGAAGTGTGGTTTGTGACTGGTCCAGCAAAGGACACTTTTTCAGGATCCATCCGCGATATCTGCGATGGCGTCGGTGGTGCGTCTGCAGCTCTGTTTGACGGCGCTGCTGCTCGTTTTGGCGCGTGTAGTCGCCATCGAAGCCGTTCCTCAAGCTGCGGATGCTGATGCCGTGGTGAATGCCGACTCGTTCCGGGACATCCGGCTGGACGCTAATCTGCTCATTCCGGACGGTGGTGAGCTGTTGCTAAGCATCCAAGTGCCCCGTGAGCCCATCCGGATCCGGCCAAAGGGCCCTGCGAAGGTCACGCGCGTCTACTCAGGTCATGTCGACGGCAAGCTTGGCGTTGGTGAAGTTATCAACATTTTCGTGCAGTTCACGAGTCCCGTGAAAGTCTCGGGAGTGGGAACGCCGTACCTGGTACTCGAGACGGGATGCCACACATCGTCGTGCCATGTGAAAGAGATCCAGCGTCTGCGTTGTCAGGCGACAAAGGGGGAATTTGCAGTAGGCTTTGGTACGCAGAAAGTGGGGAATATCCCTTGGGACGCCTCGGTCAAGGTGTTCGCCGCCTACATGCGCCGCATGACCAGCATCAACAAGGTGAGCATCAAGTACAGCATCGATGAGGACCGAGCCTGCACGTTCTTCGGGAACAACATCACCGTCACCTTCGACTCCATGAACATCGCAGGAAACGACGGCGATTTAGTGGGAATGACGGCAGACGCCACCAACGCCGCAGGTGACGGCGTCAGACTCGGGCATGTCATGTATGCGCCCACCGTCACAGCTACAGCGTGGGAGATCCAGAAAGGCGTGCTCGTGTCCGACCGACAAGCGAATCTTCTCGCTCAAACGGCCCCCGACACGCTCCAGTTCGGCTACACAGTGCAGCCTGGGGACAACACGACGCGTCTGGAGTACGCCAACAGTGATTCCCTCTCGCTTTCGCTTCGAGCGGTTGGCGGCGTGAGGATCCTGAACGACGACGGAACGAACGTCCTTGCCAATACAGTTCTGCCACCGCCAGGCTTTGCTGGAGACTGGGAGCGAGGACTTGGAAGCAGCTTGTCGAAGAACAGCGCGCTGCAGATCGACGTGACGCCGCCGTACGTGAAGTCAGTCACTTCTCCTCATGAGGACGGAACGTTCGGTATCGGAGAAGATATCCTTGTGCATGTGGTTTTCTCGCAGCCCATTGTGGTGACGGGTTTGCCTACGGTGGTGCTGGAAACGGGAGCTGTGGATCGCATTATCCCGTTTAGTCAGGTGATCGGGAACATCGCCGAGTTCAAGTACATCGTGCAGTCCATGGACACGTCGCCTGATCTCACGTACACCGGGACGATGGCGCTGCAGCTTAACGGTGGATCGATCAAAAGACTCTCGACGACTCCGACTACCAACGCCGTGTTAAAGCTACCGGTGAATGGAGAGTCTGGCAGTCTGTCAGTGAACAAGAACATGGTGATTGATACGTCGAATCCCAAGATCTTGAGTGTGACTACAACAGCGGGAAATGGGGCGTACACGGCTGGAGACGAGATCCCGGTGGTTGTCACCTTTGATACGCCCGTAGTGGTCTCAGGAATTCCTGCGCTCATGATGAGTACAGGCTCAGTAGACTTGTTTCCGGGGCAATTCGTCCAGGGGGCAATGACAGCCAGCAAGACGGTGAGTTTCCCGCCTATTAACCACGGACTGTCGACAACGACCAGCAAGGGCTTGCAGTTCAAGATTGGAGGCCAGATACTCACAGTTGATTCCGTTTCGATGGATGAAGTGACCATGTTGGAAGCCTATACAGGCGCCAAAGTGGATCCTGCACTCCTCGTCAACAAGCCCCAAGTCCCGATATTCACGCCGGGGTATCGCCCAGCCAAGTACACAAGCGGTAGTCGAACAAACGTTCTCGTTTTCACGTATGTGGTTCAGATCGGAGATTTTTCGAGCCGCTTAGACTACGTTTCGACGTCGGCGTTGACGGTGGGCTCAGGCTCCATCAAGAGGCTGTCGACGACTCCGTTTACAGACGCGGATCTCACGCTCACTTCGCCTGGAGCTGCCAAAAGTCTCGGTATCAGTTCGGCTATCGTGATCAACACTAACGTGCCTCGTGTGACTCAAGTGAGCCCCATCACACGCGACGGAGTGTACAGAGCTGGAGATGAAATCTACTTTGAAGTGGTCTTTGATTTACCCGTTGTTGTGTACCCTACAGCTTCCGTCTTGACGAACCTTGTAACAACCGGGACGGAGAGACTCGCTGTTTACTCGGGTGGAAGCGGCACGACGTCAATACAGTTCAAGTTCGAGTGTCTGGAAGACGACCACGTCGCGGTTTTCGGCTACAAGGACGCATACTCGTTGAGAGCGTCCTACGGATCGTTGACAGGCTGGATTCGAAGGAGGTCGGCGTCACCGTTGGCGCCTGTAGTGATGGATTTACCAGCCGGTGGACTGTTGACGAGTGGAATAGCAATCGCACAAGGTTGTGAAGCAGTAGTGGACGTGTCTAGTTCCCACGAAGAAGGGATGTTTGGAGTGGGCGAATCGATCGACTTGTTAGTGCACTACTCCGCCAAGGTGGATGTCGACGTTACGGGCGGAACGCCAACTTTACTCACGACTACGGGGAGTCGAGCGGTGTATCAGTCTGGAACTGGAACAAACACGCTCGTGTTCACTTACGTTGTCGAGGCAACGGATACACCTGGTCGCTTGACTTATCCAGACCGCTTTGCTCTCCAAACCAATGGAGCAGTCGTCAAAGGAACGCTCAGTTCTTCTCTTTCATCGACGCTCGTCCCGTTCCCCGAGAAAAGCGACTTGACATCGACCGCCAACCTGTTCGTTCAGACGGCGCCTCCTATCGTCATGGAGGTCTCAACTCGAACCGAAGATCAGGTTGTCACTGTAGGAGATACGATCGTGCTCTCATTGCGGTTCAACTACGCGGTGGACGTTCCGGCGTTGGCTACAGGCTTTGGAGTTCCAGTACTGAACTTGAACGTCGGAACCGGCTCTGGAACACCGTCTTCTTTCGTGGCGGTGGAAGACGACGCCCTGTATTTTGCCTTCACAGTGACAACGGGGCAATCTACCACCAAGCTGGCGTACTTTGGCCAGACGGCATTGAAGTGTCTTGGTGGTGCTGGGTTAAACCGCAACGCCGCTCAGAGCGCAGGACCGCCGAGTGGTGTACTCCTCGACGACCGGTTGTACCTGAGCTGGGCGGAAATGTCCTCAGCGACAAACTCCAAGCAGATTCGTGTCAAGTCTTTTGACTTGCAGCACTTTCCACCGCTTTCGAGCTTCGAGGATGGCGGCTTGGCCTCATCTGCCGTGAGTTTTGCCACTGCGATGGAAGCCAGCAGTCCGAGACTGGTGGTGTTCGCCTTCAAGCTCTACTTACTGTGGACTGAAGCGAGCGCTAACGCCAACAACCCCACGCAAATTCGAGCAGCCGTGCTGTCTAGTCGTGCAACGCAAAGCGCGCAGGCCCAGTGGACTTTCGTGGACAACAAACCTGCCAGTAATGTCGGGATCAACAAGGTGGCGACTGCGAACGCCGCAGGACCCCACGCCGTGGTGCATAGCTCAAAGCTGTATGCTGCTTGGCACGAGAGCTCAGCTGGGATAGCGCAGATCCGAGTTGCCGTTTACAACGCTGTGGATACTGCACCCGTGTGGACTTTCGTTGATGGGAACCTGAATGCTCGCGGGATCAATTTCGCTTCAGCTCAAGCAGCGCAGAACGTGCGCGTGCGTAGCTGCGCATCCAAGGGCAGCGCAGTGACGCGTCTGTATGCGACTTGGGAGGAGATTTCTGCTGCGTCTGGCGTCTCACAGATTCGTGTAGCGGTTCAAACAGGGACGGACGTGGCGCCGGCCTGGAGGTTCGTCGATGGCAATGGAGCGACGGGGTTGAACTCTGATGTGTTGAAGGCAGCGCAAGCGCCGTCGATCCAGTGCGTTGGGGTCTCGAGTGTTGTTGTTGGCTGGCACGAAGTCACCACGGGCTTGGTGTCGGTCATCTTCGTGAAGAAGTTTAACGGAGACCTGGTGGCGCCGCAGTGGACACGGCTGGATAACACGAAAGGGCTGAACTTCGATGCGAGTCAAGCCGCTCAGAATGTCCGCCTGGCTGTCCAAGTGGTCGGAACGACTGAGACCTTGTTGGCTGCTTGGGACGAGCTGGATGCTGCCGCCGGTGTAACGCAGATTCGAGTGGCCAGGCTATCAACTAGTGGCGTGTGGAAGTTCCAGGATGGAGGCAGGAAACGATCGGCTGTCAATGACGATTCCACTCACGCTGCTTCACAACCAATTCTCGTGCTAGGCCAGTCGCAAGACGTTGTATACGCTGCCTGGCAAGAAGCCCATACGAACGGGAAGCTCAGCATACGGAGTAGCATGTTGGCTGCAACTGTGAAGGAGTGGCAGCCCATTGCTCAAGGCTGCGTCCTGCGCAAGTCTACCACCTCTGTGACCTCCGCTAACCTGCTTCTCCCCAAGACGAACACGCCAGGAGCTCTGGACTTCAGTCATTCGATTCGGGTCGAAACGTCAAAGCCGACGGTGACCAACGTCTCTCTATCCGGAGACGTCGACTCGTCGATCACGTCCGTCAACACGATCCAGACCATCGACGTGTTCAACGTTGGAAGTATCACACAAGGCGAGTACAAATTGATCTACGGCGACTCCATGGAGACTTCCTGTATCGCCTGGAACGCTCCTGCGACTGGTGTAGGATCGATCCAAGCCGCGTTGGAGTCAATCTCCGATTTAGCTCTGATAGTGGTTGTCACGAAGGACGCGACCGCATTCCTGGACGGTTATCGATACACGATCACGTTCTCCTTTCCGTCCATGGGCTTACAGCCGCTACAAGTGAAGACGACACCCGACGCTTCCTGCAAGAAGTTCACGTGTTCATCAGCGTCGACGCTTTCGTGCACCGTTAACTTCATCCAGCCGAATCAAAACGCCAACATTCGCACGGCCGCCGGCGTCGTTGACGTCCTCGTGCGCTACTCGTTCCCCGTTGTCGTACCGAGTGGAACTCCCAAGCTTTCCATCGATGCGGGAACGGCAGTCCGCGACGCTGTGTACACCACCCGAAGCGCCCTACAGGAGTTTGACGTTGGCGTCAACATGGCGAGCCCAGTGCTTGGTGGAGAGTTCCGCTTGTCGTACGGAGACTTTAGCTCGGGCGTCGGGGTGGGGACCATCTTCACTACAAACTGTATCCAGCTCTTGCCGAAAGATGAGGACGGCGTGCAAGAAATCCTGTCCAAGCTGAACGCCATCGCAGTGATCAATACTATCGGAGTTCGCTCCGTATCACGACGAAAGCTACGGAACGGCTATCGGTACACCGTCGAGTTCCGCAACAGCGGCGACATGCTGGATCTGGTCTCGACAAGTTCATCGACTTGCACTGCAGTCAGTGGAAGTACACAAACGATTGACGTTAAAGCCGACTCGAAGGTCTTGTCAGGAGCGATCAAGGTGCAGCTCGGAGACGTCACGACGGGATGTTTACCCTGGAATGTGCGTGCCAAAGGACCCACTAGCTCGATGGAGGCGGCATTAAGGAACCTCGAAAGCGACCGGGTAGTGCCGGTGAAAGTCGTCAAAGACCCGTCTGCCTATACCTACGGGGTCAAGTACTACGTGAGTTTCACGAACCTAGAAGACGCCAAGAAGCCGCTGCTTGCGTTGATCGACGCGAGTTGCGCGGCATTTACCTGTGATGACGGTGGTGGGGTGGCAGTTCCGTGCATGGGGCTGTCGGTGCAGTCCAACGCCGACTATCGCGTGACTCGAGCAGCTTCCGAGGCGATTTCGTTCCGATACGTTGTCCAGGCCAGCGACGAAGCCACGTCGCTAACCTACAAGAGCACGACGGCTCTAACCGGGGTGATTCTCCGGTCTTCCATGGCTCCATCGCTTGCTGCGACGTTGACGCTTGCTCCGCCGCCACTTGCGCTGTGGTCGGAAGACCGAACGATCTCCATGTCGGTCGTCCGATCCGACACAATCCCCGTCGTCTCCAACGTTTACTCGACTTCACGAGACGATACGTACACCGCTGGAGACGCCATCATCGTCCTGGTTATTTTCTCGGAGAATGTGATCGTTCAAGGGAAGCCTGTGTTGGAACTGAACTCGAAAGGAGCAGCTTCGTACGTCTCGGGCAGCGGCACCAACGAGTTGAGGTTCTACTACGAAGTCCAAGCTGGAGACTCATCGTCAGATCTGAACTACGCGTCCACTACGGCACTACGAACGTTCACGATCCCTCCTTCGCGGATTCGCTGTGCCTTGTGCTCTGGTTCAGGGATTGACGCTGATACTACACTACCAAGTTTGGCTAGTGCAGCAAGTCTAGCGGGGAACAACGCGTTAGTGGTGGACACTTCTCAGCCTACAGTGGTGAGTGTTTCCTCCAGTAGGACGGACACGGCGGTCGGGGGAGTTGGCTATGGAGCCGGAGACGTTGTGGACGTGGTCGTCACCTTCTCGACCGATGTGAGTGTCATCGGCTCGCCCTCTCTGGCTTTAAACTCGGGCGGGACAGCAACGTTCACGTATGCAGGATATCGTCAGCTACTCGACGTTGGCGTAGCTGCTGTGGATCCCATCACTTCAGGGCAGTTTGCCGTTATCTACGACGGTGAAATGTCGGGTTGTATCGACTTTGACGACGCCGCTAGCGTCGCTGCGACGTCGCTGAGATCTCGCCTTCTCGAGTATGCCGCGGTTGCTAGGATCGGCGTTGTGTCCGTCACCAAGACCCGGCGGAAGAACGGCAACCGATTCGAGGTTCTCTTTGACTCAACGAAAGTCGTCGACGTCCCCTCTGCGATTGAGTTGACCGTGTCGGACATGTGCGAGCCTCTTCAACCGTCCTCGGCGGCGCAGGAATCGCTGATCTCGAGAAGTACGGACAACCAGGTCGTCTTCCACTATACGGTGGGTGAGGGGGACCACGTCGCAGTGCTTGCCGTTGTGAGCACCAGCATCGCACTTGATGGGCCTGCGTCGGTCCTTCGACAAGCTGTCGCGCCTACAGTTGTTGCCAGTGTTTCCTTGCCTGCTTCTTCTGCGCCGCAGAGCCTAGCGAAGATGAAAAGCCTCAAGATCGACGGTACCCCAGCAACCATCCTCGACATCGTCTCGGACTCGGCAGCTGGAACGTACGGCGTTGGCTTCCCTTCAACGGCAAGTCCGTCGTCGGTAGCTCCGGGTGAAATCCTCTTCCACCTTGTGTATTCCCGTCCCGTTTCCGTGGTCGGCACACCAGTCGTCGAGCTCGCAACAGGATATCTACATCCGACGGGAGTTCTCGTCCCGAATCGAGTCGCCACGTTCCTCCGCCAGCCACAGCCGAACCAGGTGGCTTTCATTTACCACATCGAGCCGGACGACTACAGTGCGAACCTCGCGTTTGCCAGCCTCGACGTTTTCAATGACGTCTTGATCTACGGCGTATCGTCGTCCATGTCGGTTCGAGCGTCGACTGTGCTGCCAAGACTCGTCATCTCAAGTAGCGCAGTGCTCGAAGTGGATGCGTACTCCGTCCCAGCCACCGTGAAACTCGCTTCAACTCATGACGACGGTGTGTATGGCGCTGGAGAGCTCATCGAGATCCACGTGACGTTCTCGAAAGCGATCGTGCTGCTGTCGGGTCTGAATCGTAACCAGGACTGGCACGCGCAGTACCCCGTCGCGCTGGAGTTCCAGAGCAACGTTTACGTGATGTGGACGGAGAGAGACAAGTTACACGCGCCTACCAAGAGCTTCCTCTACCTCCGCGTCTTCTCCAGTAACACGCTGGATGTCGTGGCCCTCGCTTCAGAAGCTCCGATCAACCGCGTTCCGAATACGTTCGTCGAGAAGGTTTCTATGGCCGCGTGGAAGCAGAACCTCTACGCTGCTTGGGATGAAGGAGGGTTGCTCTATGTTGCCATGTTTGAAGGGCTCACGTCGACGGCGCCGTGGACTTTGATGCCGAACATGGGCATCAACAAGAACATGGTCATGGCTGCTAGTGACCCTGTTCTACTGACTTACAACCTCGCGCTTGTCGTGGTGTGGAGGGAGCAAGCTCTGCCTGTTGGCAGCAGTACACTGGTGGGCCAGATCCGAGTGGCGGTGCTGAACTACGACGTTGACGCGCCACTGTGGGTCTTCCACGACGGCAACCAGGTCAACTCGGGACTCAACAAGAACCTACTGATGGACGCAGACGACCCCGTTGCTGTAGTCTATCGCGGCAGGATGTACGTGTCGTGGGCTGAGATGAACGCGGACGGCGCGTATGAGGTTGTCATCGCTAGGAGGAACGTTCAGACACGGGACTTTTCCACGTGGACGTACCTGGACGCGCTGCCTTCAACGTACCCTGCGTACAGCGTTTTGTCGTCTCACAGTCCTCAGTTTGCAGTGCGACGGAGAGGCATTGAAGACATGGGGCTGGTGATCTCATGGTACCGTGACACGACCAGCAGTAACGTGTCGGAAGTCGTCACGGGTCAAGTGCTCGACTTGGACTGGGAGGCGTGTACCACTGGCAGCATCCCTCAGACGATCAACGCTGCTCAAGCCAACACGACAGTCGATAACGTGAACCCCAACACCATCAAGCAGCAGTTCGTCACTTGTGGAGACAACATTTACTCGTCGTGGCTGGATCTCGAAGGAACTGGAGACGAAGCCGCTTACGTCGTGAAACTGGCAGCGTTATCCATCGACGCTGACGTCTACACGGGCTGGACTCTTGCAGTGAACGAAAGCAACTTGAACCACAACACGAAGCGCGATGCCATCGACTCGTTCCTTGTCTGCTCAACGTCGTCGGACGGGAAGTCTCAGGCAGGATTAGTGTGGACCGAGTACGACGGGTACTCGATCAAGCTGCGCTTTCGCCACTCTTCCGTTGTACCGAGATTACCCCGAACCACTTCCAAGACGTACGGTGAAGCAATCGCGGGGGCTCCGATCTTGATGCTCGCCACCGGGTCCAACCCGTTCGGCTTCGCTGCGTGCATCGACAAAAGCGGCTTTACGACGACGTTGCTGTCGTTCACGTACATCGTTCAGCCTGGGGAATCGTCGCCAAAGCTAGAGATCCTGGACGACGATGCGATGAAGTTGAATGGAGCTGTGATCCGCGATCTCTTCGGTCAAGACCCCGACTTCACGCTCTTCCCAGACGCTGCGAACTTCCGCAGTCTGAGCTTTAACAACCAGTTGGCCGTTGACACGACGTCGCCAACGGTAGCGAGCGTAACGGCCAAGAACCCCTCCGGAGAGTACGGCGTTGGTGAGGTCTTCACGATTCAAATCTTCTTCACTTACCCCGTGATCGTGATCGAAGGAGACGCCTTAAGCCCTCCGACACTGAAGCTCCGGAGCGATGAACTTCACCTTCTTACCAGCTCTCAAGGTGTTGCCACTTACGTCGGAGGTTCTGGCTCGAAGACCCTCGACTTTGAGTACACCGCCGGCCAACTGGACTACTGCGAAAAGCTCGACTACGTGGACACAGCGTCTCTCGTGTTGAACGGTGGCGGCTGGGCGATCAAACGGAACGCCACACGCCCCACCACGGACGCTGTACTCACGTTACCAGCCCCAAAGACGGTCAAATCGCTCAGTGGGAACCGAGCCATCGCGATCAAACCGACTCAACCAAGCGTGCTCCAAGTGACCTCGTCAACGCCTGATAATACGTACTACCCGGGCGACACGATTCTCATTGACGTGGTGTTTTCTCTCCCTGTTGTCGTCTTCGGCTTCCCCGTGTTACTCCTGGACACTGGCGATTCCCCAGCTCGGGCATTCCTGGCAGCCGGTAACAACTCTGCTAAGCTCACGTTCCAGTACGACATCCAAGTAGGAGACGCCAGTGTAGGGCTGGATGTGGTGGACGATCGCGTTGGAGACGACCAGGCGTACTTCGTCATGTCTTTGCTGCTCGTGGGCCACGCAGAGATCAAGCGAGCGTCTACCAACCCGTACACCACAGCCGTGACCGCTCTACCAGCTCCTGGTCTGTTAGGCTCCTTGTCGTCCAGCAAGAACATCGCAGTGGACTCCACGCCGCCCGCTGTGATTGATGTCCGATCGTCAGTTGTCGACGGAACTTACGACGTTGATGAGCAGATTGACATGCTGGTTGTCTTCTCTCGACGCGTAGTGGTGGTCGGCGTGCCTGAACTCATTTTGAACGTGCCGTCCGAGTACCAGCGCACCGCCGTCTACGTGGATGGATCCGACACCAACATCCTTCGCTTTGCTTACTTGCCGAAAGAAGGCGACAACTCACACAACCTCGCGCTGGACATCTTGGACGAAAACTCGCTCATTCTTCGCCCGCTGCTTCGAGGCAAGGAGTTTCTTCAGGATCCTGCACAGATCCGATGCCGCTCTGCAAGACCAATCCTAGCCGCGAATATTCTACTGCCTCTTCCTGGCGTTGCTGTCCGCGCCGACGCCGTGTTGAGTCTGGTGGGAAACAACCGCAAGATCTTCGTTCGCACCGACGGATTCCGCGTCAAAGCTGTTCAGGCGGACGTCCTGAACGGCGTCTACTCGCCTGGCCAACGTATCGTGATCTCGGTACTGTTCACGGGTGCTACAGTCGTCCAAGGTTCTCCTCGCTTCAAACTAAACGCTAACACAGCGAGGTACGCGACTTACATCGGAGGAACTGGTACAGCCCAGCTTCAATTCGAGTATATCGTGGCAACGGGCGATAGCTGCTCGGTTCTCGAAGCTGCAACGCGAAGTGCGTTGGAGTTAAACGGAGGCGTCATCTCAGATCGCGACGGCATCTACGCTCCTCTTCGACTCGCAGCGCCGTTGAAGCCTGGCAGTCTATCAACCGAACACCAGATTGAGATCACTTCGCAGCCTCCTGTTGTTCGACGCGTCTATAGCAAGGACATCAACGACAATTACGGCGTCGGACACACTCTGCATCTCGCGGTGGAGTTTTCACGAATCGTTACACTTCCAAGTCTTCTGGTGGGGTCACTGCCGTCCTTAGTACTCCAGTTTGATGGCGGAACACGGACAGCAACGTACGCGTCAGGCGACAAAACGACTACGTTCGTATTCACTGTCCAGGTCTTGCATGGAGACGCCACGTCTAGGCTTGACTACGCGAGTCAAACAGCTCTCACAGGGACAATCTATGCGCTTTCCACCACTTCGACAACCACCGCCAACTTGGAGCTGCCGGAGCCTGGAAAGACTGGAAGTTTGTCGGATTCCTCGGCACTTGGTGTGATCTCTACCCCTCCGGAAGTTCGTCAGGTTTTCGCTAGCAATCGAGATGGAACCTACGGACTCAACGACAAGGTTCGGCTTCGAGTGCGCTTCTCGTTCCCGGTCTACGTGAGCTCTGCTGCGTCTCAGTCCTGCACTGTGACCCTCGCAGTCGGTGACGTGGAGTTCCGCAAGGCCGTCTACGTCGGTGGCTCGACCACTTCGTTGCTGGAGTTCGAGTACACTGTCGAGCCTGGAGATCACGTTTCTCGGTTAGCTTACGCGGGTGCAGACAGCCTGCAATGTGCGATTCTGCAGTCCACAGCAGTTCCATCGCTGCCAGCTACGAACACTTTCCCGCTGCCTGGAGCCGACGGGAGTTTGAGTTTTTCGTCTGCACTTCGAATCGACGCGCGGTCTCCACGAGTGACGTCCGTGTCTTCTAGCTTGGCGAATGGCGTATACGGCGCAGGGCAGGTTATCGACATCTCCGTCACTTTCTCCGAAGCTGTTCTCGTTCCGAATGGCGCTGTGCCGCGTGTAAGACTGGCGATTGGGTCGAATGTTGCAGTAGACGCTCGACTTGACAGCTCGACGGAGCCCGTGGCAACGTATACTGGAGGATCAGGAACGTATACTCTGACGTTCGTGTATACTACTCGAGTCGGTGACATGGCGTTGCCTCTGGAATACGCGGGGGTTGACGCGCTTTCGAGTTCGGAGAATGCACAACTGACTGCCGCCGCCCAAGCCGAACAATATCGTTTTGCATCGCTGCGGCTGCCCGTTCCAGGAGCTACTGGGAGTCTCAGCAACAACGGAGATATTCAAATTGACACGTTAGAGCCTCCACGAGTCCTTGGCGTTGGCAGCCCCATGGCTGATGGGATCTACACTGCGGGCGATACGATCACCATTTCCGTGATTTTCTCGGCTCCTGTTACAGTCAGTGGCGCGAGGCCAACGTTGCAGCTGGAAACGGGCAATCCAGCCACGTCAGAGGCAGCGAAGAAAGCCGTCTACGCCTCTGGCTCGGGGACTGCTGTCTTGCTGTTTCAATACCAAGTACAAGTGGGTGACCGTATCGACCGACTGGAGTACCGACGCTGCCCTCTGTCGGAACGGAGCACTTCAACGCTACGCAAATGGGACAAACTGGTCGTTTGCTCCAGCACAGCAAACGCGTTGCAGTTGGGCGGCCTGGGCAGCAGCATCCGACGAATGGCAACGTCTTCATCGACGGCTGCCATACTCGACCTTCCCGAGGTGAGCGAGTGGGCTCAAGTGCGCTTCAGCACGACGTCGGATGACGTTCTTTATGTCTCCCAAGTCGAGCCAACGACGGGCATCGCAGACGTCGACATTACGCTCCTTCCTCCTCTCGCCAACGAGTTCAGCCTCTCGCATCAGCGTCGAGCTATCAACGTCTACAGCAACGGGTTCCCCGCCCACGACACGAAACTACGCAACAACATAACGCAGCAAAAGTATTTTCTCGAGCTGCAGCGCTTCCCGACCCAGCAGAGTCACCCTCTCAACGTCTCTCGAGTCGCTGACGGGTTCATCGGGGTCTTCCGCAACGGCGTCTTGTTCAAGAACACCAACGCGAGTGCTCGTGCTACCGACGACTGCGGTGGAGCTATCGATTCAGACAACCGCTATTTCTACGTGGACCTTCCGACGTGCTTCCTCGCAGCAGCTCACGAGCCTCGTGAGCCTGCATCAAGCTCAACGACTCGATCTCCGTCCGCACTTGTCGGATATGCGCTGGATGGTTTCCCCATCTACGGGTTCTTCGACGAGGACGGAGAGTTACCGAGTGACTTGGATGAATGTCACGGACGGATACGCTACGACGGGCAGTACGGCTATCACTTGGTGCCGTCTGTGTCGCCGTTCATGCCCTGTTTGAAGGGAATCGATGCGATCTCAACGTCGCAGGCCCAGCTCAAGGTCTTCCGCTACCCGGCTGACATTTCAGCAGTGGAAGGCTTGGCGCTGTCCGAGTTGAGCCGATTCGACAGCTTCATCATCGATGAAAGCCCCGACACTTCCCACACTGCAGCGTGGCTCAACCCCGACGGCATGTCGGTAGTTTACACGTCTACAACGGTCATCGTCCGCAGCACGGGCGTGCCACCCGCTGGAAGCTACGGCCCGTTCCCGAACGCGTTCAATCGGTACTCAGTGCACGAGCAGGACTACGTTTTCCAGTTTCCACGCCACCCGGAGGCTGGGGCGACGACGACGTCGCTCCCAGTTGATAAACCCATTGGCGTCATGGTAAACGGCGTGCCGTTCTTCGCCGCCACATCCGACGTCTACGGTGGCAACGTCCTGGACGGTAAGAACGCGGCGTTTGTGCTTCTCGACAAGTGCAACGGCCTCGTCGACGCTGAGGGCGACTACCGATACTACGCGTCGCCGGACTGTCTGCTGGATGTACTCGGTGATCTCCCGGGGCAGCCGTCACCTCTTGTAGGGTTTGCGCTTGACGGCTTTCCTCTCTACGGACCGTACGGCGAGAATGGCCAGGAACCGACCGATCTTGACGCTTGCAATGGACGTGTAGGCGACGACGGCACCTACCGCTACCACGTGACGTTAACCGCTCCATACTTGCTCGGGTGCTTTCGTGGCACTCCTGCAATTGACCAGAAGAGTCTGGACGATGCAGAGGGCTTGTACCGAAGCCTCAGCTACGCACACGCGCTACGACTCAACACGGATCGACCACAAGTGAGGCACATCTTCACCAACAAGCGACCGGGTGTGTACGTTGCCGGTGAAAGCGTTGACGTGGTAGTGGAATGGTCCACGCCTGTGACGGTCGACACTGCCGGCGGACTGCCGTCTCTCTCGATCCTGAACACTTCGCGCATTGCACTGTACGATGCCTCACGAAGCTCCAAGACCCAGTCAGTGTTCCTCTTCACAGTGACGAGTTTTGATGTGGAGCTTGAAGACTTCTCGTACAATGCACAGCTGGCGATTCAACTGAATGGAGGTCGAATCACTCGGTTCGCGGCGATTCCAACGCTGGACGCTGAGCTGGGGCTCATCCCTAGCGATCTGGAAGACATCAGTCTCATCCGCACCAGAACCGCAGGTCTATCGGCCAAGTTCCAGCTCGTCCGAGACTTGCGAGTGCAGCTACGGGGTCTCTACCATCCAAGAGCGCAAGATCTGCGAGCCCGGGTCTTTCATGGCGACCGACAGAGCATCGTGTTCGACGGCTGCTGTGCTCTCCGCGATGCCTTCGGAGTGCCCGACACACCCGACGTCTTGACAAACCGAGCGCAACTTGCCTCCGAAGCGCGCAACCCAACCAGTGGCGTCGGCTGGGACTACAGCTTCCGTGACGTCAACGGAGTCAAGAACTTGGCGCTGGATGGCGGCGCGACGGTGTTGCAGAGCTCGACGAGTGGGTCGTGCGTAGCAAGGAACGCTATCGACGGCTTGATTCGCGGTGCGGCGGTGTCCACACAGACGGTGGCTCGGACGCTGCCTGCTAACGAGGTGGACGAATCCTCGTGGTGGCAGCTACGCCTGGTGGATCTCTCCACCATTGGCACCGTTCGTATCTGGATAACTGATCCCGAGCCAAGTGTGCCAGCCACCGTGTTCACCTTACGCGTGGATTCAGGAGACGGAACGGCAACGGTGACGGGAGATTTCACTCTGGTGTTCACGTCTCCAGCTGGGAAGGACTCTTTCGTGACGGATCCTATCAGCCACAACGCGGTCGCGATGGTCAGAGATGAGAACGTTCGAGTTACCACAGCAGGCGTTGGAGTGGATGAGTCACTGCAGGCGAAGCTCGCGGCGTTAGGAGACTTCGTTCCACGCGTCTTCGTCACCCGCGAGCCTCGAGATGCAGCGCTTAGTCGCAACGGAGCGTTCGTCTGGCGCATTACTTTCCTCGACAACCCACGGGTGGATAGCGTGGCGGAAGGATCAGTGTCACCGGTGCTCGCTGTTGGCACGAACAACGTGTGCGGTGGTACAGGCGTCGTCACACTAGCGCCTCCTTTATCGGTTGAAGATGATAGCGATCCGGTCGTGTACAAGAGGGAAAAGACGGCAGAAGCTACTGCAACGACAGCAGTTCGAGACCCTGAGCAGTCCATGTTCCCGTTCTGGGTGCTGCTGCTCGACAGTGCGGCCGTCATGGACGTCGAGAGCTTCGCAGATGCCTACGACCGCGCCGTCTTTTCGTACCGCGTCAACGGACAGCAAGCGAACCGCAGCGTCATTTCCGTAGTGCCTCCGCTTGGAACCAAGGCCCAGTACGTACGGCTAGTGGCGGAGATGCCACGCGGTGTCTTGTCCATCGCCGAAGTCGAGGTGTTCGCGGAGCAGAACCACGTGCTATCGCAGTACTCGGGCGGCACTCCGGTACGAACGGCTTATCACCCAGGAGGCACAACGTGGTCTCCGGAGGAACCCTTCCGGTATGCGTTCGGTGGGATGCCGAGCGAAGGCACTTGGACCTTGGTGATCGCGGACTTGGCTGTCAACGGAAGCAAGGATGAGGGGAAGAACGCCACTGCCGGTGGCCTTTCAGATTGGACGCTGCACGTCACGAACCAGGCTGGGGAGACTGTGTCGTACTTCATGGACTTCCAGGCCCAACTGCATGCGCTTCCGAGACACGGAGCGCTCTACATCGCTCTGGATGAAACCGAGCGAGACCACGTCGACGTGGATGGCAATGGCTTGCTGGACTCCATGGAGGCGGACACGTATCTGCGTCGGTATTCACCAAACAACTACATGGATCTGCCTTCTTTTACTCGCAACCGCGAGCTGGAAGAGTTCATGCTTAGCTACGAGCAGTACGGGGGCATGGAGGTCTTGATTGACCCGAGTGAACGTCAACAGCGTCTGTCGTCGCTCGTATGCGATGCGGAGTGTCTGGCTGTGATCAAAATGGACCCGTATTTCTACGTGGGCCTCGAAGGCGACAAAGCGCTGAAGCTGCTCCGAGTAGTGGGGGATCGTGTCGTCAAGTACGTCCCGCAGACAGGCTTCCGTGGAGTGGACGCCTTTACGTTCTCCGTTGCCGTCGCAGGACAAGAATCGCCGGTGCTGGGCACTATCCAGCTAACTGTCAAAGACTGTGAAGACCCAGAGTGCCGCATGGCCAGCCTCTTGCTTCATCGCAACACTCGGTAGTTTACGGGCAGAAGTTGCTGATGAAAATGTATATTTTCGGGGGATTGTAATTTACAATTTGTAAGCATCGCATTCATGATCGAGTCCTGTGCATTGAAAGGTCTGCTGGGGCCTCAGACTCTAGGGTAAGATAGCAGTGAGTAACGAGAAGGAAGCCAACACGATTAATGTGCGTGTGTAGGATCGAGAAATCTGCTGTACAGTAATTGAAGCTTGGGGAAAGTACAGATTCATGACGCGATGTGCTTGAACATTTCTCGCCCCAGAAATGCGGCTCCACTCCTGCCAAATGCGGCCTCGGATTTGACGACCGACGTCAAGGCCAACCGCGTGAACGAAATGCGGTTTGGCCGTGAGCTTGGAGCCGGAAGTCTTCGTGGCTCGACTGAAGAGCAGCAGACGCAGGGTAGCATGACCCAGAACGAAGATACCAGCAGCTCGGGTGAGACCAAGCGAGTGGGAGAAAATGAGGGAAGTGATAAGGGCCAAGAGGACACGAAGGAGGGTGCTGACGACGAGAAGAATGAAGGTGGTGACGATGAGAAGGAGAGCGAGGGGAAGACGATGGTAACACCCAAGATGATGAAAACAAGACCACGCCAGAAGAGGGTGGCGCCAAGAAGGAGAGTGGCGAAAGCAAGGAGGGCCAGGAGACTGGTGACCAGAAGGAGAGAGAGAGAAGCGGTGACCAGAAGAAAAGCGGTGATCAGAAGCAAAACAGTGACCAGAAGGAGATCGGAACAAAAAATGAAGGCACCGAGAAGCAAAATGGGGGCGCTGCTGCTACGACACAAGCAAGTGAAGGTCAGAGCCGTTGATATGGTATGTGTTTTGGTCTTAACAGAAAATGCAAAAGAAGCATCTTGCTGCAGATTGACTCCGTTCTTCTACGCGTATTACCTACTACGTAGTACATCTTGCGCCGCACTCTGAGGACCATTTCACCCTAGAAATTTACGTACAGTATGTTGACAAGCGGAGCCATATCCCAGAGCTCTTCTCCAAACGGCTAAGATTATTATTGTTCATAAACAATATATCGTCGCAAGGTAGCTTGACCAGACCTTTTGGGCCACGTCATCGGTTGTATTGGTATGTTTCAATTATAATGAGCCAGCCCAATGTTACACAGCGACCCACAACTCGGTTCGCTGTCCCCGTGAGGTCGAAGTGTACTCCAATCAATTTTTCAATAAGCAGTTGGAGGGGAGTACGCTGCAGCAACAGAAATCACACAGAAAATAAACGCCATTTTCGGTTCATTCGGTCAATATTTGGTGACCTAGGGAAATCTAAACCGGGTGTATAAAAAGGAGAGGAGGGGGTGACCTGGAACTCTCAAAAGCCGGCCAAATCTGGTTTTCGATTCCTCAGACCACGCCACTTCCCCATTCTTTCTGCCCCCTCAGGTAATTCATAGTTCATTGAGCTTTCTGACGAGGTCCTTCACGCCTCAATTGGGCTTGTTTTGACGAAGAAATATGCTTTGAGGCTCCAAGCACGCCCGACTTTCAGGATTTGAGTGCCATGCCATCCATCCTCCTCGTACCGTGGAATGTCAAATAATGTCTTTTTAACTTCGGTTGCTCTAGCACGATCCCAGTTGGAGACTTCCTACTGGTACAGTTATTTCAACTTAGTTACGACATCTCCCACCGGTGTTTGAGTAAAGCTGAACGTAACGTATAAGATCGTGCAGGTGAGATATGCGTAAACTCTTCAAAAAGTCCTCGTTTGTTACCAAGTCTGATCAAATCTGCTCAAAAAATCGGGCATGCCTATGCGTAAGAGCAAATCTGCCCTGCATGATCTTATAATTTTGTCACAAATTCGTTTGCGTTTAGTTTTACTCAAACACCGATGGAGATACTTTGACAGCATCTCCACCAGTGTTTGAGTGGCTGAAGCTCACTTTACCGCGAGCAAAACGGTGTGGGATGTTACCGTACCATGGCTAGCTTGGATTATTGGGATTTGACTTCCGCGTGACGCACATAAAGTCAAATCCTATATGACCGCGGAACTTTACGACTGGAAGCATGTTGCATGCGCAGGACGCTTTGCAGAGGGAAAGATCGACTTTCAGATGTGTACGATTGTCGCTTCTCGTTCATGGTCGCCTACACGTGTAGTACAGTAGAGACACTTCTCCCAAACTTTGGCACACTATTAGTTAATACCCTTGGAAAGACGTTTGCATTTGTTTTAGAAGATGGACCTAGCTTCGATATCTCAAAACCTTCGTCTATCCTATACCCTGTATATACTGAAAAGTTGAAGCTGCCAAAGTTCGGGGGAAATGTCTGTAGTACACGGCGATCCCACAAATTTGGATGTATTTTGTTACAATTACTACTACGTAGTACTTGGTTTCAAGCTGCAACACATTTTCCACCAAAAGTGGAATATGTCACTGTGCAGTACTATGAAAGCAACACCAACTCTTCAAAAAGCAGCCACCGCGTACCACATTTTACTGCATGTAGTACTCCACAAGAACCAACTCATTAGAATGTCCGCAAGTGGATTGCCCTCTTCTCTAATCTCGTAAGTAACAAGAAGAACACATCCGCATGAATAAAACTGCGCTCCATGCCAGCATATCTTAAGATATTGAAGTTGGGATCGTTTGCTGTTCGAACGCACTCAACTGATGACGACTGTCTCCGCCACGCGCGCACAGATCGAGTTCATTTCGCAACTTGCAGCCTCGCACACACACCAACCACCTAGTTGAAAGCCGCTTCACTACCCACTTCGACCATGAAGATCTGCCACATCATCGCTCTCTGCGCCGTCGTTATCGCCGCGACGGCTTCCCCCACCAGCGCTTCGACGGGTTTGACGGTGGTCCGCCAGCTTGGAGGCGGCGGTGGCCTTCGTGGCGCCGACCAGAGCGGCGAGCAGGCCCAGAACACGCCCAGCAAGGACAACACCAGCCAGGATGATGGCAAGCAGCAGAATCAGGATGACGGCAAGAAGAAGGAGAAGAAGGAAAAGAAGGACGACGACGACAAGTCGAAGAAGCCCAAGAAAGACAAGAAGGACGACAAGGACAAGAAGCACAAAAAGGAGGACAAGGAGAACAAGAAGGACGACAAGGACGGAAAGTCAAAGAAGCACAAGAAGGAGGACAAGGACGACAAGAAGGATGATAAGAAGGACGACAAGGATGGAAAGTCCAAGAAGCACAAGAAGGACGACAAGGACGACAAGTCCAAGAAGGAGGACAAGAAGGACGACAAGGAAAAGGAGGAGAAGAAGCCCAAGAAGGAGCACAAATCCAAGAAGGATGAGCACAAGAAGGAACACAAGCCCAAGAAGGAGCACAAGAAGGACGACAAGGAAAAGAAGGAGCACAAAAAGGACGAGAGCAAGCACAAGCAGCACGACGGCCAGCAGAAGCAGGACGATGGCAAGCAGAGTGAGCAGCAGGAGCAGACCCAGGACGACGGCAAGCAGCAGTCCCAGAAGCAGGGCGCGTAAGCTGGAGGCCTCGACGTCCGTTGCGCCTGCCGCTGCACGATGCAGTATAGTCACGTAAACAGCTCAATCCATGTCTAACTCATTTGTAAAACAGCCACGCGGTCGATCATTGACATGCCAAACGAAACAGCTGAACGTGCAGTCTCCTTCTAGCAGAAGCAACTCTCGATTGCTCTGACAGACAGCCAAGCCAATTAATTGAGCAATCCGAGCTTCAAGACATGGCAAGACAGCAGGCTATACGTTTGAATCAGTGCGAGCCAGACGCGTTTGAAATGTGTTTGTCAACGGCATGAGGGATGCCGACGTCAGCGTCCGGTTCGCGAATCCACCAGGCGCAAGTCCTGCCTCGAATTCTACAGTTGCCTCACCGAACCGAAGCTCCGTTTTGCGGATAGCGCCGCTTACCTCTACCATATTCGTCTGTAGCGGACAAACAACCCGGTGCTTGTAGTGATAATTCTTGCCGTTGTTGTAAGCCCTCTTAAAGCTAAAGTAGTGGCAACTTTGAAGGTTGACCAGGTCTGCTAGCTTCTACTCCCTTTGGAGCTGTGTCACCCGTCTAAGATTGTTGTTGTGGCGAGAGCTGGCGATTCAGATAGCGAGAGTACTACCCTTACGGGTGAACCGACAAAAGGAGGTTTGTAGAGACGACTATCAGCCGACTATCAGCCAGGCCTTTTTGCGGCAATTTTTGCGATGCCGACACCTGTGGGGGTGAAGAAAACGAATACTTGGCTTCTTCGTACATTGGTGGGGTCTTGATGCGCGTGTCGTTGCCTGCGTTCACTTAGAGACGGCGGAAATCGCTCCTCCACAGTGATGTTTTCCGCGTGCAGAGGAGTCGAGTTATGATGACCAGCAAAAGCAGGGCGTTCGTTGACTATGTAGCATTCCAATCAAAGTTAATGCAGTGGTGAAGTGTTCCGTGGCATGCGTGATGGAGGCTGTAGTTGGAATGCTGCTGGCAAGGTGCTGCCCACTTTGCAATTTGCATCCTGCGAACTACAACCACTCGAGTGAATTCTCTACAACGGCAACTTCCCTACTACCCCCAAGCGCCATCATGTTCGCTCGCTCCGCCGCCCAACTCGCCTTGATCGTCGCCTTCTGTACCATCTCCCTTCCGTCCTCAGATGCCTGTTTGACGGGGTTGTTCACGGGCACTGACTGCGACTCGACCGAGACCACCGGCACGGCGTTGCTTGGAGGCACCGTGGACACTCCGTGTGACGAAGACACCTCATCCATTCTCTCAAGCGGCTTGACGAGCGGGTGGACGAGTGGCCTCACGAGTGGACTGGCCGGCGGGCAGACCAGCGTCACAGCAGACACACCTTGCGATGACGATACGTCTTCGATCGTCTCCGGCGGACTGACGAGCGGCTTGAGCAGGGGGCAAACTGGGGCTACTGTCGATACTCCGTGTGATGAAGACACGCCCTCAAGCGGGCTAATCAGTGGACTGAGCAATGGCATCACCAGCGGCGGCTTGACCACCAACACTGGCGCCTCAGCGTCGTCAAACACGCAGCAAGCTTCGACTACAAACACCGCTTCGACGGCTAGCATCCCGTCCACTTCGACCGGCACGTCGACAACCGCCACGGGTACGTCGGGAACCACCTCGACGGCCTCGCCAGCTCAAACCGCCACGACGACTTCCAACGCCTCACAGACCGCGCAGACGGCGGACCCTGCCACGAAGACGGGCACTACCATCGCCTCGGCCTCGCAGAACCTCCGCCACTAACACGACACCCGTGGAGGCAACTGGCCAGCAGCAAACCTTCAGATTTCTACTTGTAGTAGCGTCGCTTTTGTTTCTCCGTCTCGAGCCGCTTGCTCGGCTTGAGCATGTTAATGATCCGTGTCTAACTCCATCATATCCATAAGTTCATGTGCTTCACAAGTTGAAGCTTGTGATAAGGCTTTGATTGACAGCAGATGCCCCGACGCGATGCGCGCTCTTCTCTCGCCAAAGTCCATTACGGTCCCCGCCGTCCGCTGCAAGTCCGCCGTAGCATTCCTGCTCTTGGTATGCGTCCCTTCCTGCGTCGTCCTGTTGAGGATCCACTGAAAGGATCGGGTATGGTCTCATATCGCTCGCCTCTCCTGTTCTTGCTGCTGCTTTGGGCTGCAACGAGCTCTCTCGCTCACGGTCGCCGCTACATCCGCTCCAGTCCACCCACGCCCTCTCTCATGTCGCTCGAGGCCGTTAGTCGTGCGGGAGACGACCGCAGACAGCACGAGATCCAGCAGCTCCAGCGCGTGTACTGCCATGGCGAGCTGCTGCATGAGGTGCAGATGCAGGCGCTGTTCCCGGACAGCAAGCACTTCGTCGACATGCCCATCAAGCACTCGTCCTCTGTAGACGCAGTACTGACGCAGTTCCAGCAGCTCAAAGCCAACAAGACAGGGGCTAGTAGCGAGTGGAAAGCGCAGCTCAGGGCGTTCGTGGACCAACACTTCGACCCGCCTGGCGATGAGCTGGTGCCGACGACGCCGCCCGATTTCCAAGACGCCGAGACGCCGCAGAAGATCGCGGAGATCAGGAGCGACAGGCTGCGTGGCTGGGCCATGGAGCTGCACAAGCTCTGGAAGGTGCTCGCTCGCGTCCCCGCTGCGTCTGCCAAGGACCAGGCAGCAAGGAGCTCGTTTCTCCATTCACTGCCCATTGCTAACGATCCACAGAACGCACTGGCGCGTGAGTTCAACGGCGAGAACGTGCTGGTAGTGCCCGGCGGCCGCTTCCGCGAGAGCTACTACTGGGACTCGTACTGGATCGTGCAGGGTTTGCTCGTCAGCGGTCTGCGTCAAACCGCGCGCGGTGTGGTGAACCATTTACTGGAGTACGTGGACGAGTTCGGCTTCGTGCCTAACGGTGGCCGCGTCTACTACCTCACGCGCTCGCAGCCGCCGATGCTGTCGGACATGGTGCGGCTTGTTGCTAAGCTGCAAGGGGACCAAGAGGACTGGGATCTAAAGTACATTCGTGCGGCTGTGCCGGTGCTGGAACGTGAATACGGCTTCTGGATGCATCGTGGGCCTCACGGCCACGCGGTGGAGTTCCCTGTGTCGGGCGAGACCTTCGTGTTGAACCGGTACGTGGCCCATGCTGGTGAGCCACGCCCGGAATCGTACCGTGAAGACGTTCGTACGGCGGCCACTGCATCGGACCAGGCTTCACTCTACGACGAGATCATCGCAGCCGCTGAAAGCGGGTGGGACTTCAGCAGTCGATGGTTCGGAGATTTCTCGTCGCTCCCGACGATCCGCACGTCGCGGGTGATTCCAGTAGAATTGAACGCGATTCTGCACCGAGTTGAAAGCAACTTGGCAAAGTTCCACGAACTGCTCGGAAACCCAGTGGCTGCCGCTCGGTTCGTTGATGCAGCCACAACTCGCGTGAGGGCGATGGATGCCGTGCTGTGGAGCGAGTCGGACGGATGCTGGAAGGATTTTCTGCTAGACTCTCGTGAGCATTCTCCCGTGGTATCTGTGGCCAACTACTCGCCGCTGTGGGGCGGAGCTTTTGACGCTTCTAACTCGTCTCGACTCGATAAAGTAGTGGCCTCACTTGAAAAGTCTGGGCTGGTGCAGGAAGGCGGCGTTCAGACCACGACGTTCGTCACGGGGCAGCAATGGGACGCGCCAAACGCCTGGCCGCCCTTACAGGACATCATCATTGAAGGGCTGCAGGCGGCAGACACCGCGAAATCGCACGCTTTAGCGGAGCATCTCGTGCAGATGTGGGTGAAGGCTGGATTCGTGGCTTGGCAGAAGACGGGGCTCATGTTTGAGAAGTACAATGCGCAGCTACTTGGCGGGGTCGGCAACGGTGGCGAGTACACGCCGCAGTTCGGCTTTGGCTGGTCGAATGGAGTGATTCTGTCGTTCCTCACCAAGTACCAGGATCTGCTAGGCGATACCTTCGCCGTGACAGCTACCTCGTTTAAGTTTTAACTTTTAAAAAAACTGCATTCTACCTACTTATCGTTTCTTCCCTGCATCTACTATAATCTGAAAAACATTTTAATAATTCAAAAACGTTTTTCGTGATTCTATTCTGTTTCAGCTTCGAACTCCTGGTACAGCTGCAAGTGGCGGCTCATTCTGGTTGCTTGCTGTTATAGCATACTGCGCTTTGTTTGCCAGCGAGTCGGCAGCAGCTAGAAGCTGTTGCAGTCTGGCAGTGTCATCCTTCATCACTGGCTCTTCCAACACCGTCTTCTGGTCAATCTGCACGAGCTGCAGCGTGTCGAGCGCACACTCACTTTCCCCAACAATTGTGCCAAAACTCGAACCACCTCTCCGTTCCACACAGAGATGCAGTGCGTAGTCGTATTGGCACATCCGCTCGAGCACGGCGCAGGTCATCTTGAGTTGTTGCAGCATCTCGTCCAGCGTCGGCTGCTCCACGAGTTTCATGGTCTTGCTGCGCACGAAGTCGCCCGCCCAGTGTTCCACCCTCACACAAGCTTGTTGCTCGAACCTGGCGTCCCCAATTGACACCAAGTCCGTGCGCACTTTCAACCTGGCAAACACGTCCTGCACCTTCAGGTGGCGACACAGCGCGTCGAACGTCGCGCACTTCCAGTCCAGCTGCGTGCCTCCTTGCCCCACCTGGTGGTGGTACCAGTCTCGAGCTGAGACGACCTGCACCCTTTCAGCCGATCCGTTCTCACATTGCAACTGGTTGTCCAGCAAGAACCGCCTCAATCGAGGCAAGAAATGCTCGGCGCTGGCCACCACCCAAGGCAGCGACGCCGCGGTGACGATGAACACGGGGCCGAATTGGGCCGCGGACTGCAGGAGTTGAAGCACGTGGCTCTCTAAAAGCTCCAGTTGTTGTCGGTCCGATGGGGTCAAAGGTGATGGCGCTGCTTTCTGCTCGAACGTCTCGATGTCCATGGACGGAGCGCCGTCGATGAGGCCGTGGGCCACCAGGAGCCCTCGCTGATGCAGCCACGTGGTGGGGCACAGCGTGTCGTCCCAGTCGAAGATGGAGACCAAGGGTTTCTTGAGGGCTGGAGAGGAGGCGCTGGCGCATGAGGCCATTGCAGCGGCCTGGGAAGGTCTGGTGAAGGCTCGAGAGATGCGGAGGTTACCGCATGATTGATGCATGTTGAGCTAATTTCGTCCAAGCAATATGTGGACTTCGATTTACGAGGAAGACAAAGCCGATTTAAAAAGCATCAAACGTATGTTGGTAAGCTTTTCAGGCTGATATAAGGGCAAGGAAAGGCTGATATAAGGGTTGTGGGGTAAGCAACAACTAAAAAATGACAAAAATGGTGGTCTGTCAGTCAGTCTGGGCAGACTGCACCTCATGCTGCATGAAAAGCGAAAGTGGATGTCTGCATGAAATCCACTTTTGCTTTTCTTTGCATTTCATAGTTGCGTTGGAACAACTTTTTCTTCTGCGGTCTTTATGATGAAAATAGTTGCTGCCCATGAAGACCTCTTTACCTTCATGATAAAGATAAAAAAGTGATTTTAGTCCAGGACAACGCCTCAAAGTTGTTCGCGCTGTGGACTCTCTCCTTGCATTAACCCAACCGACTCGGGCAGCGATGTTAGTGCAACTGATGTGCCCCCCAGGATACAAGATTGCCACTTGCTACAGTACTGAGTTGAGATTCCGTCGTTCATCACCTCGTCGGACCAGGGACGCTAAATGGCTTCACTTGCGTCCACTGTAGCCAGTTAACAGCGACGAGTTTGCGCTGCATGCAGCTCGTCACAACCAGATCCGCTCCTGCACCTCAAAATCATCTCGAACCGAAGAAGTCGCGACCAAAGCGCAACTTCTACTCAGAAAGAGTTGAATGCCGAGGGATGACACCTTCAACACGAACTGCAAGAGCTTTGACAACGTCGACAGCCGCCGAAAGTGGCAATGGGACCGCTTTTAGCAGCAGTGGAGAGACAAAGTCGGCGTCGGGCTTGGGCAAATGAACGTCTATCGTCATCATTGTTATCGCGCTGGCAGTGACCGTCCACCCCGGTATTCTGGTGCAGACGTCGTTCTGCCAGGAAGAAGCAGGGCCTGACGGGCTCCACGGCTCCAGTTGAATGTCGACGACTTCGTGAAGGCAGTTTTGGCCTTGGAAATCCCTCAACCTAACTTCGTTTTTGCTGGTTCCTGTCGCGATGGAGCTGAGTTGGAAGAAGAGTCGGCACTGTGGCGTGACGAAACCATCGTAGAGTCCCGCGTGAAAGGTTCTCATCAAGCGTCTGATCTCTCGTGGGTTCTACGGAGAAGTGTACCTCGGTGCGTACAACCGACAGCGCGAGGCCGTCACGATGCTGCTCCCCGAGACACGAAATAGCAAGGTGCACCGCATCAGGCTGATGATCAGCTTCCTCGCCGAAGTGAAACTCATGGCGACGCTGGACCACCCGCGTATCGTACGTCTGGTTGGGATTGCCTGGGATTCGCCTAATGATCTCTGTGCACTGATTGACAGGGAAGCCGATAAATATATTTACTGAAAATATATTTATGGAAAACCAGTAAATATCTTATTTAAGGGAGCACGCTGTTAGATGCTACGTATTTTGAAAGCTTGATGTATCCTTACACAACATTTATCTCGGAAGCCGACAGCCAACATTTCGTTGTTGGTTCTCAGCGCTCACGCTGGCTCAACCTCACTAGTGAGCCCCACTCTGCCATTTACCGAGCCCAAACAAGCAACCGCATCAAGTCTAACCATGTCCGACAACATCCTCGCCCCCAATCCCACCAAGAGCAAGTTCACGCCGAAACAAGTAGCGGCGTTCTACTTCAAGCCGCTCCTGCCCGAGGACGGCGACCCGACCGGCCTGCAGGCCTGCAAGGCGTGCGGCAAGACGCGCAAACACGCGCCCAAGACGGGCTACACGAACCTCGTGTCGCACGTGCGGTCCGACCACCCGAGGTTCCAGGCCGAGATGGAGGAGGCCAGCACTGCCGCCACGGGCACCTTGCTGCCGTGGGTTCGCCAGAAGGCGTCTAACTGCTACGCATGACTTCTCTGGGTCGTCAAGGGGAACCTCCCTTTCTCCTTCGTCGAGATGGAGACGACAAGACGGTAATATGTTGCATTTTTCTGATTATCATGCAGAATTTGTCTAACTTATGCTTTTTTTGAAAGTTACACCAAGTTACCGTCTGTCTGCAAGGAGGTACTTGGGCGCGATATGGAGAACGTGACGAAGGCCGTCGAAAAGAACATCGGTGCCATTCTCCCGGGCAAGTTTGGTGTGGTTGTGGATGACTGGACGCACGGCAGCGAGCACTACATGGCGGTGTTCGCCTGCTTCGAGCTCAATGGCGTCCGCCATTGCCCCCTGCTGTCGCTCGCTCCAGTTATCAACGGCCCGGATGATCGTCTCAACGCTGAGGGCCACACGGCTGCACTGGCTGCGTTTTTGCCCTTTTTGGTAAGGATCTCGCTAACGTGATTTTTCTAGTTCGTGACAACTGTGCGATGAACAAGAGGCTGGCGCGACTGATGGGAGTGCCGCTGGTCGGTTGCGCGAGCCATCGGCTCAACTTGGCGGTACGCGGCTTTCTGGACCCGTATGAGGAGGACTTGGAGCAAGTCCAGTCACTCATGAAGCGCCTGCGAACAATCACTCAAGCTGCAAAATTGAGGTACGCAAAATTTGAATTTAAGTCTCGTCATATTTTGAAGTTTCTAATTTTGGTTTTTGAAAAAGGCTCAAGACTTCTCTTCGACCGAAGTTGCGGAACGAGACGCGCTGGAGCTCGACCTACACGATGCTTGCGCGCTACTTCGAGCTGCGTGAGTTCATCAATGCGGACGACGAGGAGCTCGCCGAGACGATGCCGTCCCCGGCAGCAAACCGGCGGCTCAAGGTGCTCCTGGCTCAGCTGGCGGATGTGGAGTCCGTGTCCAAGAAGCTGCAGTCCGAGGGCCTTAACTTGCTGGACGCTCGTGACCTGCTTGATGGTCTTCTGGAGATCCAACCATCATTCGCCAACTACCTCGGTACGTGTGTACAGCTAAATGCTACTCATTTGTGTGGCTAACCCTTTTGTTGTAGCGCCAAGGGCTGATATTGTTCATTCGCCCAATTTTGAGTCGGGTGTGGTGAAGGTGCTGGCTGGCCAAGCGAAACGCCTCTCTCGTCCGGAGCGCGCGGCACTGCAGCCGTTTTTGAGGGCGGAGAACGTGGCAGAGGGACCGACAGGCGAGGCGGAGCCCACCAAAATGGGCTTCGCCGACCGCATTTTGAAGCGGCGCAAGGTCGAAGTCGCACCGAGCGCGTACGAGCTGCTGGCCGTCATTCCACCGTGGAGCGGCTGTTCAGCGTTGCTCGGATGGTGTTGCGCTACGAAAGGAATCGCATGACACCGCTGACCCTGGAAATGGTCATGTTTCGAAAGGTAAACGAGAGTTACTGGGACGTGACTACCGTCGACGCGTGCATCTAGAACTGAATTTGCTTTAACTGATAATCTACTTTGTTAGTTGAGCACGTTCGATTTATTTATTCCGTGTACTCTGCTAGCGCCCAACGCTACTTATTGCTGCTTGCCTGCAAAATAGGTATAAATGATATTGTCGGCTTCCCTGCTGATTGAGTTCGTTCCTGGTGGAGACTTGTGAGCTTTTCTCAACAAGTACGACAAGGATCACCGACCCAGCAGCTTCACTTACGAGAAGGTTAAAATCGCTTCTTACGCCGCCCACGCTCTCACATACCTGCACTCGATGGACCCTCCAGTGATCCACCGCGACCTCAAGTCCAAGAACATCCTGCTAACACACGAGCTGGACGCCAAGCTCACGGACTTCGGCGTTTCCTGAGAACGTGTCGACCGCATCATGATAGCCGCCGTTGGGACGTCTCTCTGGATGTCGCCCGAGGTCATGATGGGCGATCGCTACGACGACAAGGCGGACATCTTCTCGTTCGGTGTGGTGCTATCGGAGCTCAACACTCATGCAATGCCGTACGCGCACGCCAAGTGTCGCGATGATCTGGTACTCGTCACCGCCGGAAAACTCCGCGCCTACTTCTCTCAAGGCGGTCCTGAATCGCGTGTGTAGCAGTGGACCCAAAAAGTTACGTCCGTGTTGACGCCGGAAGTGCTCTTTCGTGAGCCTAAAGCAGAAAGCAGTTGCGTTTATCTTTCGGTCATAGTGCATAAAAACAAACTGACGAAGAGAGGTGCACAATTTTGATGGCTTGAAATCTGGCATACAAGATGCCAAAACGATACATTCCCATTCCTCGACTGGCTCGATCGATCACACAAGTCCTTCCGCCACCTTGAAGCTTAATGACAGCAATGATCTTCGTGTTCTCGGTGCTCGCGGTGGTGCTGGAGGCAGTGACCGCCTTCACGTACCAGCAATCGGGCTACTGGGAGACCACGGACTGCTCCGGAGCTCCCTTCTACATGGACATCTTCCCAGAATTCAACTGCGGGCAGCGCAACATCACGTACAACTGCTCGCCCTACACTTTCAACCGCACCGAGTACTACCGCACCGTCATCTGCGTCGAGGACACGCGCGAGTGGACCAAGAGCTACTTCGAGACGACGGACTACGTCATGATGGAGCAGTACAACGCTTCCGTCGGAGACTGCACCGAGTACGTGGAAGGGCGCGTGTTCCTAGCCAACTCGAGCTGCGTCATGATGATCAACTCGACGTCGTACCAGTCGGCCATCGCCAGCGTGGCCAGCGATGGCTCGCAGGGTCTCAAGCTCTTTGACAATAACGACTGTTCCACCCCCGCTGACAGCAAATTCTCCATTAACAGCTCCACCGTGGCGGACCACTCGTGCTACAACAACCGGTTCAGGTTCTTCTCGGAGAACGAGTACACGTCGGGTAGTGGCAGCTACAACGGCATTGAAGATGAAAGCAATAGTCAAGCCGATACCACGGAATCGAAAGCCGACAGCAGCAGTGGATCAAGTGTGGCGGTGGTAAGCGGGGACTCCGGGTCAGGCCTTGGAACGGGGATCATCGTCGTGATCATCGTTGTCGTCATGGTGCTTTTGGTAGCCATCGGATGGCTGGTGTTCTGGTGGGGACGTCGGTCTGCAGCAAAGAAGCGACAATCGACTGACGTGACTGTTCTAGGCGATGGAAAGGCGGACGGAGGGTTCGTGAACATGGCGGTCGCTGGGGGAACTCGATCCAGAACTGAAGGCACCATGTTCACTGCTGCGTCGGACGGCGATGGGTCTGCATTGTGGCGTGACGAGGCGATTCTTGGAGCTCGAGTCCCGCGTGAAAAGGTGTTGATCCAGCAGCTTGTAAGTCGTGGAGGGTATGGTGAAGTGTACATTGGGACGTTCAATGGACATCGAGTAGCCGTCAAGATGCTGCTCCCCGAGACACGGAAGAGCAGAGTGCACCGCGTCAGCTTCCTCGCCGAAGTGAAACTCATGGCCACGTTGGAGCATCCGCACATTGTTCACCTCGTCGGAGTGGCTTGGGACTCCCCTAACGACCTCTGTGCGATAACAGAGTTCATGGCAGGCGGCGACTTGCGAGCTCTGCTCAACAAATTTGAGAGCGAAGGTCGGCCAACGGGGTTCACGACCGAAAAAGTCAAGATCGCGCTTCACGTCGCCCACGCCCTCACGTACCTGCACTCGCTGGACCCTCCAGTGATCCACCGTGACCTCAAGTCCAAGAACATCCTGCTCACGCACGAGCTGGACGCCAAGCTCACGGACTTTGGCGTCTCCCGAGAACGTGTCGACCGCACCATGACAGCCGCCGTTGGGACGTCTCTCTGGATGTCGCCCGAGGTCATGATGGGCGAGCGCTACGACGACAAGGCGGACATCTTCTCATTCGGCGTGGTGCTATCGGAGCTCAACACTCATACGATGCCGTACGCGCACGCCAAGTCTCGCGATGGATCAGGCGGGCGCATGCCCGACACCGCCGTTCTCCAACTCGTCGCTGCCGGGCGGCTTCGCGCCGACTTCTCTCAAGGCGGACCTGAATCATTGACGCAGCTCGGACTCGCCTGTGTATCTATCGACCCAAAGGCTCGGCCATCCGCACCAGAAGTGCTCTACCGACTCCAGACAGCGTTGAAGGACATGGCGACGAAAGTGTAGCCATCCATTCTCACACGTCGCAGATTCGTACTTATCACGTCTTCATACAAACCACCAGTCAGTCGCCCAAAGCCTGAACATGAGTATGTACGTTGTGCGTAACTTCCTCGCTCTTGATCCATGTCTTATGCGCTGCGTGGCGAACTTGCAGGCTCCCCGACTGCCAAAAAGCCAGCCAAGAAGACGTACAAGCGCCCGCAATGCAAGCATGAAGGCTGCGTCAACCAGGTCAAGTCCCGGGGCCTCTGCAAGAGCCACGGAGGAGGCATCCGCTGCAAAGCGGAAGGTTGTGACAAGCCCGCTAGCAAAGGGGGCCACTGCTACACGCACGGGGGCAAAGCTTGCTCCGTGGACGGCTGTGAGAAGGCAGCGCAGAGGAAGGGGCTGTGCTACGCGCACGGTGGCAAGCCGAAGGAGGCCAAGCGGTGCAATGTGCCAGGCTGCCTCATGGTCGCACGCACCAGGAATCTGTGCCGAGCTCACGGCGGTGGAGCGCAGTGCGAAGTGGACGGGTGTGAGAAAGTAGCAGAGCCTGGAGGTCTCTGTGGAACGCACGGGGGTGGCAAGCGCTGCAAGGTGGAGGGCTGCATGAAGAGACGGGCGACGAGAGGGCTGTGCTGGGATCATGGCGGCGGCAAGAGGTGCAGTATTGGGTGGTGCAATCGGCACGCGGACACGAGCGGGCTTTGCGCCGCACACAAGCAGGAGAAGCAGCAGATGCAGAGGGATGGAAATGTGTCGCCAGATCTTGATTGGGGCATTGGTAGCGACGCCGAGGAGACTGCGCCGAGCTACTTTGCATCGGGCACTGGAGTTGAGACTACGGATGATTTGTCTAGTACTGCGGTTTTGAGGGGTGAGAGGATTGACAGTGCGATGTCGTCGGAAGCCGTCGCCCCGGTTGCTGGAGTTGATGCTTTGAACGCCATGTCGGACACCGAGTCGGAATAATTATGAGGTGGAGCTTCGCGTACTGAGTGATGTCTTGGATACGTAACGCAAGAGATGTACTGGTATACTTGATGAGCTTTCGGATTGCTGGCAACAATACATCAATGTGCTCTTACTATCGCTTTGCCATACTAATCGTCTTTTGATGCATTTTTGACAAAATTTGTTAATGCGTGGAGCTATGAAAACCTTGCATCTATTCAGCGGTATGATAAACGATTCTGCGATTCTCACGAGCCATTTACCAAAGTCGAAGTTACCAGCTAGAGCTCTTACATTCGCATCCGTTGCTGCGGTTGACGCGCAGCCACTCGATAACTTCCAAGTGAGCTGCTTGTTCAGCGAGTTGAAGTTGACTTCAGTTTACGTACGCTCACACAAACTTATGTGCGCCACGTCACACAGTATGACCCATTTTTCAATATATGACCCATTTTCAACTTTGCCCAGCAGTGATGTCGCCGAAACCGAAGACGGACTCGCTCTTCCGCTGGATCGAGGAACGTGAGCGCGAGCAGCTGGAGTCTTCCGGGCGCTCGTGGGGGCGCGTGCTGGACTCTGGTACGGGTCGCCACTCGCTCACGTGGCTGCTCCGTGGGGACGCAGCGTCGCTCATCTCGGAGGCGGTGGCTGTGACGGGGGAGAAATCTCTGGCCAGGGAGTTGACGGCCGAATTTGGTCCCGACCAGACGCCGCACGGTACGCCACTCAAGGTGGTGGCCGGTAACTGGCAGAACGCCAAGTTCCTGGCCGACGAGAAGCCGTTCGACGTTATTGTCGCTGGTAAAGTAGATATCCTACCTGGGAATATTGACACATTCACGAAAACTCACTGCGTGTTAACCTACTTGCTCTACTGCTGTGCACTTTGTTTTATATGGCAGACTACCTTGTTGGGGCTATTGAGGGCTTTGCACCTTACTACCAGGACCAGATCTGTGCTCGACTGGAGAAATTGCTGGCTCCTGGAGGAAGATTGTATCTGGTGGGACTGCATCCTTTGAGCGAGTCGCAGGCTGCTGCAGGGAGTAGCGACGAAGACGTGGAGGCTGGCAAGCTCATTCAGGAGGTGGCGCGCACGCGGGATGCGTGTCTGCTGCTCGCTGGACGGCGCTGCTACCGGGAGTTTCCAATCGACTGGTCCCATCGTCAACTGGAGAAGGCCGGACTCAAGGTGGGCAACAGCGTGCGGCTGGCCAATGTCTATGGACGTACTGCTATCACTCGGCAGCTGGAGGTCGGCAGACGCCACGTGCCCATGTTCAAGGACAGCGAGCTGGCCGACAGCATGCAGCAGGCGCTCGATCGCGTGGACGAAAGGCTGGAAGCCGAGTTTGGAGACGCTGGACTGCCCATTGACGAGCAGCGCAGGATACGGTTCGGATTCGACTACGTGCTGGCCGCTACCAAGCCCAGCGAAGCGTAGGGCCAAGAGGAGAAAATGCATCCAACCTCCTCCAATTTAGGAAATAGCATTCGCCTAAATGCTAAATTCTGGTGCAAATTCAGATCTCATTTTCAGGCTTTGAACGATGTCAACGTACGAGAAGACGCTCATCCCGCCGCTCAACTTCTCCATGGTGGCCTCGGGCGTCTACCGCTCGGGCTTCCCTAACCGGAAGAACCACGCCTTCCTGCAGCAGCTGGGGCTCAAGTCTGTGCTGTACGTGCAGCAGTCGCAGGCCTTAGATCTTGCTCAAATTGTCACTGACTCTTGACATGCAGGTATCTGTGCCACCAAGAACACCAGCCTGAGAACGTGGCCTTCTTCGAGGAGCACAACATCGAGGTCTTCCAGTGCCCCATCGACGGCAACAAGGAGCCGTTCATCAGCATCAACCCGGACGCCATGGCGGACGCTCTGCGTCATCTGCTCGGTAGGTCAATTGACCCGGTTGTGGGAGGGTGACGTTGTGGCTAAACGCTCTGGTTCATGTTGCGTTTAGACGTGAGGAACCACCCCATCTTGGTGCATTGCACAAAGGGAACGGTGAGGCTGGTTGATGATTCTGGTCCTTTGAGAAGAAGAGTACTAAACGCTGAACTTGGTGTTTGTAGCACCGCACAGGCTGCGTGATCGGGTGCATGCGCAAGATGGAGAACTGGTCACTGACGTCCATCATCGACGAGTACTGCCGCTTCGCCGGCCCGCGCATGCGGCTGCTGGACCAGCAGTTCATCGAGTTCTTCACGCCCACGATCCGATACGACCAGAGGCAGATGCCCCGATGGCTTTCCCTGCCTTAAGATTAAGAGGATCAAGAATTCCCTGTCAGTAAATCGCTAAAAGTTAACGCAATTCTAGCAACGGCTTCCTTGTATTTAGCGTCTGGCCTCTGCTTCCGCATGAAACTCGAGCCCTTCGCCTTCCATTGTGCCATTTCTTTCGTGTCATTTCTTTCTGTGCAACATAGCAACGCCCGCCAATCCAAAGCGCCCGCAGTTTCCGCGCCTTAGGCACTGGCCTTGGACTTGTACGCCGAGCCGTCCGCGAACTTGTCCACCCAGTCCTGGTTCTTCAGAGGAGCGCCAGGCCACGACTTCTGGAAGTAGTCCTCGGGCTTGAAGCTGGACGGGTCTTCGATGCGCTCCACGATCTTGTGCTTAAACTTGCGGATCAGGCCCTGCACCGGCCAGGCCGCGGCGTCTCCTAGAGCGCAAATCGTGTGGCCCTCAATCTGGCGCGAGATCTCCTCCAGCATGGGAATCTCCTCGAGCTCAGCCTCTCCAGTCTCCATGCGGGTCAGCACCTTCTCCATCCAGCCCGTGCCTTCGCGGCAGGGCGTGCATTGGCCGCAACTCTCGTGCGTGTAGAAGTGCGAGTACCGGCGGATGGCGCCCACCATGTCCACGCTCTTGTCGAAGATGGTGACGGCGGCCGTGCCGAGGCCCGAGCCTCCGCGCTGCTTCAGGTCGTCGTAGTCCATCATAATGTCCTGGCACAGCTCCTCGTCCAGCACGGGCACGGACGAGCCGCCAGGGATACAGGCCTGCAGGTTGTCCCAGCCGCCACGGACGCCACCGCAGTGACGGTCAATCAGGTCGCGCAGAGTGATGCTCATCTCCTCCTCCACCGTGCACGGGTTGTTGACGTGGCCCGAGATGCAGAAGAGCTTAGTGCCGTGGTTGTTCTTGCGGCCGAGACTGGCGAACCACGAGCCTCCGCGACGCAGGATCGTCGGGGACACGGCCACCGTCTCCACGTTCGTGACGGTCGTCGGACAGCCGTACAGGCCCGTGTTGGCCGGGAAGGGCGGTTTGAGGCGGGGTTTTCCCTGGCGGCCCTCGAGACTCTCGAGCAGCCCCGTTTCCTCGCCGCAGATGTAGGCGCCGGCGCCGCGGTGCAGATACACGTCGAAGTCGTAGCCCGATCCGCAGGCGTTTTTGCCCAGGAAGCCGCGCTGATAGGCCTCGTGGATGGCCTCCTGCAGGATCAGCGCCTCGTTGAAGAACTCGCCGCGGATGTAGATGTAGGCGGCGCGCGCGCGCATAGCAAAGCCGGCAATGAGGCAGCCCTCGACCAGCTTGTGCGGGTCCTTGCGCATGATCTCGCGGTCCTTGCACGTGCCGGGCTCACTCTCGTCGGCGTTCACCACGAGGAACGACGGGCGGCCGTCCGTCTGCTTGGGCATGAAGGACCACTTGAGACCGGAAGGGAAGCCGGCGCCGCCGCGGCCGCGCAGCCCCGAGTCCTTGATCTCCTGCACGATCCAGTCCGGGCCCATGCACAGCAGGTCCTTGGTGCGGTGCCAGTCGCCGCGACGCAGCGCGCCGTCCACACGCCACGTGTCCTCGCCGTACACGTTGGTGAAGATGCGGTCCTCGTCCTTGAGGCCGCCGTACACGCGCGCCATGGCCGCGGGCTGCTCCACCGCCTGTGTATCATGTGCATAGAGGTTATGAGGTTCATTAGAAAGATCGTCAGAGTTTATAATGTTTACTAGAATTGAGATGAAAATAATGGAATCTGGACGTACGGCATTGGCCACTGCGGCGCTGGTGCGGAATCCACGCGCTGTGCATTGAGAGAGATGGGCAAGAGAGTGAGTATGTGAGGGGGCGTATGCGGGTGATGAGGTTACAGACCTTGGGACAGCGCCTTGTGCGCCACGCGAGAGACGCTCTTCATGGCTTCCTCTGCCTCTCGAAACAAACTCAACGCCAGCCGCACACCGACGGACCCCCAGAACTGCGTTGTGGGCCGTACAAATGCATGCGATTTCGCAGGGATTGCGGATGATGGACGGTGTGGGGCACATAATGGTGTGGCGCACACAAATACAACTTCAACTTGCCTTTTTTTCTCGAGTTGCCACTGCCACTGCTAAATGGCCATTCTTGGCCACAGTCGCTGTCGAAACTCCTTTGGAGAGTGATGCCTCTAGTTTCTTCCGCTATTGTTAGGAAGGCATCTCTGGCAGAGCCGTTGCGGTGGAGCACCTTCCCATTCTCTGCACAAGCCCATGGCCGCCATGGCCGAAGATCCCAGACTGCTTCATTATTCAAGTCTCGCGCTTGTAGCTCCACGCCTGAACCGGAGAAGAAACGATGAAGTCGACTGCTGCGATCCTGTCGGCACTCGTGCTGGTGGCCGGCGTCTCCGCTGACACCACGTCCACGACGTTCCCCGGGCGCTGCGAGACGACCGACGACTGCGCCACGTATGGCAAGAATTACGCCTGCGTCTCCGTCGACACGAGCATCGCCGGACTCGAGCAGCTGAGCATGTGCATTCCCGGCTCCCAGGTGTGCAGTGGTCGCATCGCCGGCCTCTGTCCGACCTTCACGTCCTGGCCGTCCAAGTACCGTGTCATCCAGCCGGTCTGCGCCTTCGTCGAGGTCGACAACTGCGACGAGCAGTACAACGTAACGGTGGCTAGCACCGCCGGCAGCAACGGCACCGTCGATGACGAGACGGACATCTCCATCAGTGCAGCCAACGGCACCGGAACGGTGCAGTGCTTCCAGCGCAACTTCACTGTCAACGACGACTACGTCGTCGTGAACGGCATTTACCAGTGCATCGACGAGGCCAAGTATGTCGCTAACAACGGCGGCTACATCAAGAACATCACGGACACGGTGGTGGAGCAGTGCGGATGGAACACCACGACCCAGACGCTCTGCAGCGGCCAGGGAACGTGCTCGCCGCTCGTGGACTTCGCTCAGGACTACGAGTGCAAGTGTAACGCCGGCTACAACTCGTCCGACTACTGCAACGCCATCATTTCCAATGAGTGCAGCAGCGTCGCCCAGTGCGGAACGCAGGGCACGTGCGCCTTCGAGGAAGATACCACCAGCGGCGAGTGCTCTTGCAGCGCCGGAGCCACGGGGGACCAGTGCATGCTTTGCGACGCTACGGCGAGTACTGACGTGGTCTGCGGCGGCCACGGAACTTGCAGCTCGACTGGTGTTTGCTCTTGCAACACGGGCTACAACGGCACCTTCTGCGGCGACTCGACTGGAGAGAAGGCCTCCTCCTCCAACACGTCCGGTGCAGTTTCTCTGAAGATGGCACTCAGCTCGATTGCCGCAGCTCTGCTCATGACTGTCTTCGCGTAGGCGAAAGTCTCCTACCTCCTGAAAAGACATCAATCGAAATGCTTTTACCAAGATCACTACACGTTTTAACTTGTTTCGTGGCTTTTACGCATGAGCTAACTCGTCGATTCGAAGCAGAAATTGGCAGCAGCCTGCACGTCGCCTTTCTTCTTCTGCAATGCCTCGACCGCGAGCTCGCGCGAGAAGCCCATGTCGAGCAGCTGCTGCACGCGTTTGGACTTGCGGAACCGAATGACCAGCGGGCGCGTCTGAGCCTTGATCATCTTCAGTGCGCGGTCCACCTGGTAGTGCTGAAGCGGGTGTCCGTTGGCCTGCAAGATGGTGTCAAAGAGCCCAATCTGGCCGCACTTCTCGGCGCCAAACATGCCCCCCTTGGCTCCGCGAGGGAAGCTCGTCACGCACAAGTCGTTGTCTATCTTCTCTAAGTACATCCCGAGCAGCAGTGCCTCTCCGAACCGCACGTCGTACTCGTCCTCACCTAACGGTGCATTCATCGAGATGGAGCGAGGGCACATGGCGATGGCGGAAGACACCGGCGTGATGTTCTGCGTGATCGAGTCGCGCAGACTCAACTCCTCCATCTCAGTATCGGGGTTGGTTTCCAGCTCCGTCACCGTATGGGTTCCTCGTCCGCTTGAAAGCGTTGCCTCTTCGTCCACACTGAGCAGTTCCGCGTCATCCTGTCGCCTCAGTGACGGGCGCTCGATGTCCGGAGCTTCCTCCTCCTGGATCGAAGGCGGCATCATTTCACCATGCTGGGAGCCCACGGACAAGCTCTTCTGACGCTCCACATTCAGGGACCCGTCGTTCACGAAGATGCCCACGGACGAGTCTTTACGCTGATCGGGCAGCTCGTAGAAGAGCAGGACGGGCTGGAACCGGCCCTTCAGACACTCGGCCACCACGTCACTCCACGTCCCCATCTCCAGCACGCGCGAATCGTCGAACAGCAGCCACATCTTGTGCGCTGTGCTGTAGAAGAGGGCGACGTAGTGCCGGCCGTAGTAGCACACGAAGCCGCGAAGGCGATACGTGGTGCGCAGCCCGCCGCTCTTGAAGCGGATGACGGGGCCCGCCGCGTCCAAGCACTTGGCCAGATCGATACGGTCGTCAATGTTGTTCAGCACGCCCTGCACTTGCTCCTTTGTGGCCGACTGCGTGGCCCAGAGAATCGAGACTGCAAAGACCATCGGGAAGCGGTGGATCACCCGCTCCTTGGCGAGCTTCCCGTTGCAGCCGCTTTGCTCACACTTGGACGCCACGTCCGCTTCCTGAGCTGTGAGTCGTCGGAACATCTGCTCTGTGGACTCGTACTTGCACGCGTACAGGTCACTCGCGTACGTCGAGTACACGAGGTTCGAGTACAGATCCCAGGGCGAGCTGTGATTGCAAGAGCCGCACACGTATCTGTCGTAGATCTGGTGCGAGAAGACGAGGTGCGGGATGCTGTTGTCGTCGAACACGGCCTGCGGTTTCTCCTCGTACGTGTCGGAGCTCACGAGGCGTACCAGGGACTTGACCATCATGGTGGTCTTGTGAGTCTCCTCAATCTCCGTCGCTTCCGTCTGCTGGTGCATGAGATTGAGCAGCGCGAGCAGCGTCTCCTCGGCGTCGTACATGGCGCCTTCCTGGAAGTTCTTGTCCGCAGAGTAGAGCACACTAAGCCCTTTCCGGATCGCACGCGAGTGCAGCACACCGCTCGACGTGTCGTCGTACTCCATCATCATGGATTTCAGCGCGCGCAGCACATTGGACTCGACAGTCCTCGACTCGTCCTTGACCTCGACGTGCAGCAGGAAGTGCCGCATGGACGTCAAGTGCCAGAAGCTCTGGATCACGACGTTCAAGAAACAATTGTTCTCTCCGGACGCATTGAGCAGGCCACGATGCACCGACGCGCCTTTGACCCAGAGACTGGTCTCCTTCTTCACCTTCCCGCTGAACAGCGTCGTCGACTCAGACGGGGACTCGGAACTGTGTTCGCCGCCTCCGAGCGAGGCCAGCGACGGCTGCGGCGGCCAATATTCCTCTTCACGACTGGTAAGCACGCGTAGCTGATGGATCCAGTCGCTGGCCGCTGTGGCCGTGGGGCCGTCGATCTCCAGCACTTTGTCCGCATGGTCGTCCACCTGCTTGACGCTCACCAGGAAGGCAAACCGGCGGCCGTCCCAAGGAGCCACGCCCAGCACTTTATAACTACGCAGTGGTTTAACCAGTCCGGACTGCAGATCGCCCGTGCTGGGCTGGAACTTGAAGGTGCTGAGCAGCAGCGTGTCGCGCGTCAGGATGCAGTAGCGCATGTGGCGCGGCCGCACGTTCACCATGCTGCGCGTCTTGAGGTTGAGCCAGCCGCGGTGCACCACCTCCCCGAAGGCGGACTTGAGGGGGCCGTTCTCGCTGGAGAGCGGCGTGGGCTCCAGCGTCGTGGGCTGCATGACCGACAGCTTCATGGCCCAAAGGCGTCACATGCAACACCGAGGCGGTCAGAGACTGCGGACAAAGGGGAAGCGGGTTAAGGAGAGGGTATTTACCGGTTGGAGGGAGGGCGAGGGCTGGCAAAGGGACAAGGGCCGGGATGCACGCTGCCCCGGAGCCGTCGCGTCGTCGAGGAAGACGTTGCGCTGCTTCTTATGCCGAACTGGCCGAAACTACGCGGCGAAAATCGCCCATTGGCGGAAATTAACGGGGGAAATGTATCCTATGACGTTGCAGCGGAGACCTTGGCGATGAGTGCCGCCTCGTTGCAGAGTCGCTCACGACTGAACGCGCGGGCGAGGTGTGGTGACGTCACGATGCGCAGAGGTGCACGGCTCGAGCAGCTCGCACGACAAACGACAGGCTCTCAGTTCTCGTCCGAGTCGTTGTCCTCCGAGTCGTCGTCCTCGTCTTGCGACGATGAAGTCGTGTTGGCGTTTCCACGGGTGCTGCGCGTGCTGCGACGCAAGCCTGGATGGCCGTTCGGACCTTCGTGTGGCTGGGATAAGGAGAGGTGTTAATACTACAGCAGGGCCAGTCGCCAGGAGATGCAACATACCGATCGCCGTATCCGCTTGCTGCTGCGTGTGGACCCGCGCCCGGACTTCCGCTTCGTGGACCGCGAGTCGCTACTGCGGGTGGACCGCCGAGGCTGGTCGTCGTCTTCCTCGTCGTCGTCGCCGTCTGTTTCGCTGTCCGCTTCATCGTCGCTTTTGGCCGCAAACGCGTCTTCCTCGTCGCCGCTCTTGTCCGAGTCGGCCACGATGTCCTCGTCCTCTTCGTCGACATCGATGACCGCGTAGTTGACCTGCCGCCGGCTTCGCAGCGAGCGTCGACCAATCCCTCCGAATCCATCAGACAAGTCCACCCCACTGACAGCGAGCTCGTGCTGCCATCGCTCGTTCCGTTTCCTCTTATCGTGCTGACGAGTGAGCTTCTTGAGCGCACCTCTTGATAACGCCTGCCAGAGCTGCAAATCCGCCGACGCGACCGACAGCGACAGCTCCTCTACCAGTGACTCCACGGACTCGAGGTCGTTGCAGACGGTTTCCCAGTCTGTGCCGCCAGCCTTCGCACACCGACACACCCACACGGCAGCATTGGGCACCGTCGCCGCATCCTCCATGATGAAGTACGAGCGACCCGCAGCGTCTGTCCCGATCGGTTCATTTCTCTGATCAAAGGGGCAGCAAGCGTTAGAACAAAAGCAGCACGAAGCACGTGCGTTTAACGCACCATCGACTCGGCTTCCTCGTCGTCAATCTGCTCGACGAGTGTCTCGTTGCGGTCGAACTGCGTTTCGCACAAGAACTTGAGTATCGCCACCCTGTCCGCTACAGTCAAGTCGAAGTAGAACTCTTCGCGCTTCTCCGCCACGCTACTGCTGGCTGGGTACGCCGTGCCTTCCGCAATAGCCGGCGGGTATTCCTCCTCACGCAGGAATCGCAGCAAATGAACATACCACGGATACTTTCTGCAATGAATGAGCGAAGTACGGATACATTGGTTAGTGAACTCCTCCTGCAACGGTAGAGAACCATCCAGAAGCCACGTACTTCATGCCGACGTTTATATCCGCCAGCAACCGCGAGTGCAGCTCACCGCACACGTCGTCCTCTTTCGGCTCCAGCAATGCGTTTGCCAGACTCTGTAAAGTATAACTAAGTCATCAGCCAACGAAAGACAGCGAGCCTCATCCAACCTTCCACTCCCTCCCCTCACCTCCAACGTCGTGGTCACATTCGTGAGTTTCAAGCCGAGTCGACGAAACCTCTGCAAGAACAGGAACACGGCTGCAAAGTCGCAGTTCGTCTGCAGAGCGTGGAGCCTCTGCGTGTCGTCCAGCGGCTTGCACTTGGGGAAGGTCACGCCTTCGGGAGTCTCGAGCCCCGCGAGGCTGCTGATGTCCTCCCAGGCCGTGGCGTCGAAAAGGAACTGGCAGCGGCGGCAGTGCCAATCGCCCTCGGGCAGCTCGCCCTTGACGTCGTAGCATTTCTTGTGCACCGTCATGGCGCATGTGGCGCAGCGCAGCTCGCAGCGCGTGGCCTCGTCCGTCTTGGCGCTTTCACACACGCGGCACTCGTCCGTAATGTGGATGTAGCGCTGCACGAAGTTCCTGGAGGCGCCCACGGCTTTGCTCTTCTTCTCCTTTTTCTCGTCTTCCTTCCCAACTGCAGCGTCACTGTCCTTCAATGCGTCATCCACCTTCTTCTTCTCCTTCACAACGCCAGGCGCAGGCTTGAACCATCGATCCAGTGTGGTCGTGGGCGTCTTGGGCTTCGCCTTAGGCTTCGTCGTGGTCTTGGTCTTCGCAGGCTTCACAGCGGGCTTCATCGTAGAAGCTTCAGCATCCGGGAGCGCCATCTTGGTTCAATACTGCTCGCGCCAAAAAGACAAAAGCGCGGCAAAATATAAATTTGTGTGTGAAACATACGATAGTGTGTAGCACCTGATGTGGTGTCAACCACATGAATGTGGCGTTCGGCACACCAAGCACGTCTGGAGCCTCTTCAGTCACCGAGAGGGAGCCGGAGGCCGCCGACGGCCACCAGTGCCGACGTGGAGCGTCCCAGACGTTAGAACACAAGAAGCCCAGCGCCCAAGCGTCGAGTTTTCCGAGCCCCAGAAGCGCCAGAAACCATGGACGAAGCCAAGCAGCTGCATCGGCGCCTGCTCAAGTTCACGCGCGGCGACGTGTCGGACGAGGGCGAGGCGCTGGACGTGCTGCGTGCGCTGGAGCAGGCATCCGTGACGTACGCTGTGCTCAAGGAGACCAAGATGGGTCATACGGTGGGCAAGTTGCGCAAGCACGAGAACGAGAAGATCGCGAGTCTGGCGCGGCTGCTGGTCAAGTCGTGGAAGAACATGGCGCTGTCTCCGCGACCCACGGCCGAGAAGGAGAAGGAGAAGACTCACAGCCACAACCACAAGGAGAAAACGCGCAGCCACAAGAAGTCCGTGTCTCCGGCCCCCAGCTCGGGTTCTAACGGGCTCAAGCCGGCGCCCAAGCCGGCGGCGGCTCGCAGCTCGGCACCCTTCATCCCGGCTGGACTCGACAAGGTCCGCGCTACAGTCCGCACCAAGCTGAAAGAGATCCTGGAAGCCTCGGAAGGAGGGGACCCGGGCCAGGTGGCCGCGTCTGTAGAGGTGGCTATGGCCAGGGCCTACCACATGGGCGCCCCGGGTGAGCAGAAGAAGGAGTACATGGCCAAGTACCGCCAGCTGTCGTTCAACCTGAAGAAGAACGGCGAGCTGCGGCAGAACCTCATGGACGACAGTGTTAGCGGAGACCAGTTGATCAAGATGACGGCCGAGGAGATGGCCACCGATGAGAAGCGCGCGCAGATCGAGAAGCTGCGCGACGACGCGTTCCAGGAGGCCCGACTGGACTGGGCCGAGGCCAACCATGAGAAGATCCAGAAGCAGACGGGCACCGAGGGCGCCAAGGGGCTGTTCACGTGCGGGCGCTGCAAGTCGTCCAAGACGAGTAACACACAGAAGCAGACGCGAAGCGCCGATGAGCCCATGACGGTCTTCGTCATGTGCCATAACTGCGGCAACCGATGGAAATGCTAGTGTAGCGAATGTCGTGCTCCCTCCGTCGCCCCCACCGACCCACTACTGTTCGTTTAGTTGCACACACTTTGCATGTTTTGGAGCCGTGTTGCTCGTCTCCTGGAACCTTCAGCAGGCGAAATGGCACGGCAATGGGAGAGCAGATGCACTTGCTCACTTTTGTGTGCGTTCGCAGTGCCAAGCCAGTGCTGTCTGCTGTAATTTCTGCGTGGGGTAACCGGCATCCTAGCATCCTCTACAATGCGTTAGCTCTACAAAAGCCACACTGCTCTGGCTTGAGTTTGCGTGTGTAGATATTGTTTTTAATGAGCCTGTTCCCCAAGTCTTCGGCTCTTGTTGGTGCGTTGCATTGAGTAGCGCTGCTGGCCACTGGTTTAGTTATGTTGAAGTCGTACGGAGCTGCGCGTCGTGGTGTTCTCGTCCCGACAGACAATGAGCCGCCGAACCAGTGGCTTGGTCAAGACATTGTCGACGACGAGAATCCGCAAGCAGCTTGTTGTCGAATCTTTTGTATCCGGTCGGAGGCAGCTTGGGACGCGACGCGAGAACGGGGACAAGGGCCTTCAGTCCGACGAGAGCCACTACTTTCTCGAGCTCCTTGAATACACTGATCGCAGGGTTGGCTTGAGTCAGACCCACACCACCCTGTCGACGCCATTCCCAAAGTTCCGCTCGAGAGAGCACCAAGGTCTCCGTGCGCGCTACCAGGCGATGTCTCCGTCGTCTGCCCGCCTCGCTCCGAGCTACAACTGCAGTGCAGACGGATCTGGAGATGGCGTTGAGGCGTTGAAACACGCCGCATTGCTCGCAGATTTGCTCCAGTGGTGGGATGACCGCGACGTCGCGCGTGACGAGGAGGAGAGGCCCCTACTTCCTAAAGGAGACCGAGGCCAGATCCAGAAGACTCAGTATGGTAGTCGTGTCCATGGTCGACCCAACCGCCAAGATGCTGCGAAGCGCTCAGAACTGTTGAGTCGCGGTACACTACTTCGCGTGATGGAGATCATGGTGGTGGTGATCCTCGTGGCAACCGGGTTGAAGGTGCTGTCCACCAGAGCGGCAAACCGTGGGGTCAACAAGGCGCCGACGCTCTCGCTCCACCGTTCGGGTGGGAAGCTGCTGAGTGGGGGGCATCGACTGCGTTCGTTCCTCCGACGCATGAAGAGCCATCCCCCAGTACTCAGTAAGCCTCTGGTCGATTCGGACGTTCAGCTGGGCGTTGATGTGGAGCTCGAGCGAATGATGGACATCTACTGTCGCGGGCCTTTGCTCCACGCCGCTCAGATGGCCAACGTGTTCTCGGACAGCAAACACTTTGTCGACATGCCCATCAAGGAGAACAGCAGCGCTTTTGACATCCTCGTGGACTTTCAACGGCGAGGGCTGGCGATGACCGAGTTTCGACCGAACGTGTACGAGACCCACGACGTGCAGCTTCGACGCTTCATAGACGACCACTTCGACCCGCCAGGCACGGATCTCCTGCCGATCACGCCGTTCGACTACCAGGCGCAGTATCTCCCGCCCATGGTAGCCGACATCCAAGACGAGGAGCTTCGAGACTGGGCCTTTGGTCTGCATCAAATCTGGCAGAGCCTCGGACGGATCGTCAAGCCCAACGTGAAGAGCTCGCAGCTTCACCCTCGCAAGCTTGATGAGCCCAGCTTGATGAACCAGCCTGCCAATGTGCTCATTGTGCCTGGCGGTCGCTTTCGCGAAAGCTACTACTGGGACTCGTACTGGATTGTGCAAGGTCTGCTGGTGAGTGACATGCCAGTCACGGCCCGTGGCATCGTCAACCACTTGATGGAGTACGTGTCCGAGTTCGGGTTCGTGCCGAACGGAGGACGGGTCTACTACCTAACGCGGTCCCAGCCGCCCATGCTCTCGGATATGGTGAAGCTTGTCGCTCGACTCCCGGGCAACGACACGGAGAGCGAGTACGACGACGAGTATCTGCGCGCTGCCCTGCCGATTCTAGAGCGCGAGTACGACTTCTGGATGCAGCACGGGCCCTGCGGGCACGCAGTCGAGCTCACTCGACGCAACACGAGTGCAGGCGCGACAGGTGACGCCACGTACGTCTTGAACCGCTACACGTCGAACGCCAACCACCCTCGGCCCGAGTCGTACCGGGAGGACGTGCTGGTTGCGTCCGACATCTTTGATCGCACCATACAGCTGTATGACGGCAACGCTGCGGCCACGAAGCGACACAAGGACAAGTACTACAACAACGTGATCGCTGCGGCCGAGAGCGGCTGGGACTTCAGTAGCCGATGGCTGCGAGATCCGCTCGACATGAAGTCGATGGTGACGACGTCCGTGGTGCCGGTGGACCTCAATGCGATCCTTTACCGAGTCGAGCGCAACCTGATGGAATTCAACCGGCACGTGGGCAATAAGGAGCGTGCGCACTTCTTTGAGCGAGCTGCTGCCCGTCGACGTGAAGCTATTGATGCGATACTGTGGAGCGATACGCACCAGAGCTGGAAGGACTACGACCTGGAGACGGACACGCACTCGACCGTTGTCTCCGTGTCCGACTACTCTCCGCTGTGGGCGAAGGCGTTCAACGCCAGTGACAATGACCGCCTGAAGACCGTCGTCACGTCCCTCAAGAACTCGGGGCTGCTGCAGGTCGGCGGGGTGCAGACCACGACCGTCTTCACGGGCCAACAATGGGACTCGCCCAACGCGTGGCCGCCGGAGCAGGACATCATCGTGGAAGGCTTGCTGGCGGTCAACACGACTGAGTCATACAACTTGGCTCGGGAGCTCACGCAAGTGTGGACCAGCACCAGTCTCGCGGCCTGGCAGCAGACGGGTTTGATGTTCGAGAAGTATAATGCCACCGAGGTCGGCGGGCTCGGGGCTGGCGGCGAGTACTTCCCTCAGTTCGGCTTTGGCTGGACGAACGGCGTGATTTTAAAGTTCCTCACGGTTCATCAGGATCTTTTGCTCGCAGAGTAAGGCAAGAAACGCGTAGGAAGCCGTTCAGGTCAATAATGCGAGCCTAAATTCAAGAAAAAACAAGAACATATACAAAAGAAAAGCATCGTATAAAAAGCAAGAACGCGAAGGTGTGCAGAATGGATGCCATACACGAGCGAACGCGTGTGGCTTCTCCGCTTTCTATTGCGTTGGGGGCCGTCTCCGACCCTGAACGCGCACTACTTGCCTGCAGCAGTCAAGCTAACTGCTCGTCTGTAGGGCATCAACTCCCAACTAAGCCTCCGACTCGCGATTAGTTGGTCGTGGCCGGCGTCGCCGCGGCGAAGACGTAGGGCTTCGCGTTGCGGAAGGTCGACATGTCCCGGATGGAGTTGGCGTGGAACTTGTACTCCACCAGCGTGTTGGAGTCCAGCATGAGGATCTCCTTCAGCTTCTCCCTGCGAAAAGTAATACACCAAGATACCGTTAATACGCCGCGCAGAACCTCCTCGTCAATGGAGTTCAACCGTACGCACCCGATAGCGAAGCGCGTGTTGTCGTCCGAGTTGTCGGCGTTCCAGACGGACAGCATGTCCTCCTTGGAGCGGATGGCCATGGCGATGCCCACTACGTCGAGCTCCTCGAAAGCCTCGCCGATGGCGGCGAAGACCAGGTCCTGCCACATCTTACCGAGCACGTTGGCTTTCTTCTTGATCTTGAGGATCCAGCAGCCGCCCTGGGGGAACGCCTCCCACATGGGCGCGCAGTTGGGCTGGTCGCGGAACATGTACAGGTTCACGTCGCGGCTCAGCTGCGATGGACGCTTCACGTGGATGTAGTGGCTGCATTCATCAGACATCAACCTTCATTAACACCTCCGTCGCTCTCTTGACTCTAGCAGCAACTCCACTTACCGCCAGAAGTCCTCCACCGTGTTGAACGTCGCAATCTTCTGCAGGTTCGACTGGTACGTTCTGCATCAACAATTCACTTATATCAGCCTGCAGCTTCATATCCCCATTGCAGCAGAGCTCTCCACTCACCCGACGTCGATCTTCTTGGGCATCTTCTTGTCATACCTGAAGCAAAGCACCAAACGCTTTAAAGTCAGCAACTTCTGCAGTTCAGTGGCTCCGGCACGACTGGAAAAGCCCACGCACCAGAGCGACCAGCCCGTCTGCAACGGGTGCTCCTCCTCCTCGCCCTTCTCCACGATGGCGGGCGCAGCGGCCACCTCCTTGTTCGCAACTGCCGTCATCGACCAATGTGTCACAACCGCGAGTTTGCGCGAGTTTAATGAGGAAACAGTCAGTTCAATTGCGGAAAATAAAGCGGCAGCGTTGCAGCCACTGGCCGATGGCAGCGCCGAGTGGCGGAGGCTGCAGCGCCAGCGCAGGGAAAGAGAGCAGCAGCTACGTACGTTCCTCGCCAGCCATACTTGTCCAGCAGCGTTTCGTGTTGTGTTGTGTGTGTCGCACACCATTGGATTTGGAGAACTAATATATCAGGGAAAACAGTGCCTGCGAAACATGATCGTGAAAAGTCGCAACTACCAAAGGACAGAATGCTGTCGCACTGGGAGCATTGTGCTAGCCACCAGCTCGACTACGGTTGGTCGATTTGAGCAGAGCTACCTCTCCGATTCAGGACGGAGATTGGAAGTCGGGCTGAAGAAGATCGCAGGATGACAAAAGCAAATTTCATCACATGCACGCAAACGTCTAGTCATCCGGTTGCTGGTTGACGATGATGCTCTTTTGCGGTACACCATTGGCGGCTACCTCCCACGTACCATTCCCAGGACCGAGCCTATCCGACTGATAGACCTTGACAATTGGGATATATTCCTTCCTTCGCACGGCTTCGAGACCGAGATGATAGAGCTGGCAGAAACGCACCACAACATCACCCACGTGGAATGGGAAGGCGACGCGTGCCGAGGCTTCACGTGGGGAGTTCACGGCGACGTAAGCTTCGGGTATTTGCTCGTGAACAAGACGAAGAACCAGAGCGAGCGAGTGGCGAAGGGGAGCCCAAGCAGCCGTTATTTAGCACAAACTACACCATCACGAGTCACGCGCCGTTCGATTCGTGGGCCTAACCCGACTCTCCCAGTTCTAGTAAGGAGAAAGCCACGCAGAAGAGATTCAACGCTTTAGAAGCTCGGGATTTCACGGATCTGGAAATGGGAAGTTCCTTGACCGCATGGCCAACGAAGGAATCCTCGACGATACCATTGCCGTCATTGTGGGCGATCACGGCACGGCACCTGAAGTGGAGAATATCTACAGTCAGGAGGAATCGGCGACGCGGGTACCTAGGCGTCATTCTGGCCGAGGGGCGACTGAGAAAGACTAGGGGACTCAAGATTGAAGACGCTCTGAGCACTAGATCTTTTCAAAGGAAGTGCGCCCGCCACCTCGAACTCGACCGAGCGAACCACCGGAGCCGGGTGGCGAGGGAAGCGGAAGCGCGGCAGCATGCTGGGGACGTCGGCGTGCTTGTGCCGATGCACACAGCACACAACTACAACTTTGTGCAGTTGTAGAACGACAACGCCGATGCACACAACTACAACTGCACAAAGTTGTAGTTGTGCACAAAGCTGCACAAAGTTGTAGTTGTGTGCATCGGCGTTGTCGTTCTTCTTTGTATTTTGAAAAAAACACTGCAAAACCGACTGCGAAAGCATTAGAGAAGGGAACTTCCTGGTTTCGATATGGCTCGGCCCTGCCTGGCACTCCAAGGCAAAACACAAGAGGCATAGTGAAAGCGAGAGGAACACACGGCGAGATGGAGTGCCGAGCAAAAACATAAACACGCTGGCGGACATTACAGGAGTGCCGGATGGAGGATTCGTTCAAAACGGCGTCGGACGCTCGCTGAAGCGCAAATACACGTTTGCCGAGCGTGCGGTCTACAGCAACGTGCCGGGCCACGAAATGTCCGTTGTGCGTGGCCATCTACGTCTACACTACGATCACGTGACTGACACGATGCTGCTGCATGACACCGAGACCGACCATTGTATGCGCGAAGATCTGTTTCCGGAACTTCAGTTTGCTGTGAACTGCACTACAGAAAGATAAGACGAAAACACAAATGTGAAAAGCTAGTATTTCAATTTCAAAAACTGCTTCGATTCCGATAGTTTGTAAGCAACAACCTATTCGGGCTGTAAAGCTCAGGACAACAACTTGTTGAAACATCTTCGCAGTTAGCATGGCGCATTTACAGCGCAGCTTCGGCGGCATGAGGCGTGCAATCGTCTCTGCTGAACGATCCCATCCAACCACTTCACCATGGCAGTTTGGTCGTACATTGCTACGAAACGCAAAGCTGTCTCCTGTTCACCTTCACTTGTGTTCGCGTAAAGCCATTGAACCACGACCAAGTGCTCGCATTCATCAAGACGGTTTTCATGGAGATATTTCACTACGTCAACATGGCCTTCAGCACAACCATAATCGAGGGATTCCTTAGCGCAACCTTCGCTGCGGTATTTCGTGAAGGAAGCGAACCACCTCGAGATGACCATCCTTGGCGGCGAAGTCCATCGCGCGGCTGGTACACCCCTCCGTGCGCTTCTCGTGCAGCCACTTCACAACGTCGAAGTTGCCTCGTGCCGCCGCTCGATTCATCACCCGAGAGCTGCATCGGTCGCTATGGTTGACGTGCAACCACTTTACAAAATCCAAGCGACCATTCTCAGCTGCTAGTTAGCTTCGCTTGCAGCGTAGTGTTCATTCAGCCACTGCAGCACGTGAAGTTGCCCCTTTAACACCGCCATAGTTGCAAGCCAAAAATTAATGTCCATTTCCCGGCCCACACGCATGTCCTCCTCAGAAATGAGTCTAGTTATCGAGCGACGAGATACGCTAGCGCTCGGCGGGGAAAGCCAACTCGGGACGATATCCCAATCCCAATAAAGTGACGATACGTGAGCGTGTTCAGGTATTCATCCAGAACCTCCACGACGTGTCGGAGTGCCTCCACATCTTGGGGAAGCAGGTGCGAGTGCAGTCGTCAGCACGGGGATAGCTTGGTTTGTCTACCTCATTCCAAAGATGGTTCTCGCGTGCAACGAAGGAATGTGGGGGGATGAATCAATCGGCCACCCGACACATTGATGCAAGAGGACCAGCCTCGGCGGGTCGATGCGCGGAGCTGTACTATATTCGCTTTGCCATCGTCCTGAGTTCTGCAACAAGCTAAAGCCAACCGCAGCATCAAATGACCAGCACTGTGTTCCAGCAAGGAACACAGTGCTGGTCATTTGATGCTGCCATCGACGTCACTAGCGCCTGCTTGAACAAGCAGAACAACCCCTTGATCGCCATTTGGCTCGCACGCTGACTTTTTCCGCCAGCTGTTTCCAGCCATTCGGCGGGTAACGCGATCGAGTGCAAACATTTACAGTAAAGCTAATATATATCAGCTCGAATACTAAATGCATAACCTGCAATACCTGTTAAAAGACTTAATTAATGCGGTTTGTTCCAAGAATCTTCAGATCTGATGACCTATATATTTTAATAGGAAACGCGTCATCGAAAGCGAGGATCCATATTGTACTGTTCTGGTGGTTGGTACGGTACGTCAGCACCTCGTCCTGCAAACGCCTCATTCCGCAATCTCCCTCGGCGCGCACAAGACCATCACTCTCTCCTCCGCCACGATGCGTGCCGCTCTGCAGCTCTCCCGCCGTCTGCGCCCTTCCTCGCGTCTTTTGTCAACGGCCGCGGCGCCGGCGTCGCTCTCCGCGTCGTGGGACCGGCCCTTCCCGTCCATCCTGGTCTCCGCCGACGGCGTGTCCGCGCAGGGCTCGTTCGCTGAGGCCCAAGCCGCGTACCTCCAGCCCGACCCGCAAGTCGTCAAGGAGCTGGACGCGCTGCTGCACGAGAAGAAGATGGGCGTCGTCGCGCACTTCTACATGGACCCGGAGCTGCAGGGCGTGCTCTCGTCGCTCTCGTGGCCGCACACGTTCATCGCCGACTCGCTGGCCATGGGCGAGGCCGCCGCCAAGATGGCGCGCAAGGGCATCCAGTCCGTGGCCGTGCTGGGCGTGGACTTCATGTCGGAGAGCGTGCGCGCCAACCTGGACTCGAATGGCTTCGAGCACATCCCCGTGTACCGCCTGGCCGAGCAGAAGATCGGCTGCAGTCTGGCCGAGTCGGCCGAGAAGCAGGCCTACCTGGCCTACCTCACCAAGGCGGCGCAGACGCCCAACAGCCTGCACATTGTGTACATTAACACGTCGCTGCGCAGCAAGGCGTTCGCGCACGACCTCGTGCCGACCATCACGTGCACGTCCTCGAACGTGGTGCAGACGGTCTTGCAGGCCTACGCGCAGGTGCCGGACGTGACCATTTGGTACGGCCCCGACACGTACATGGGCGAGAACCTGCAGCAGATGTTCGAGCACATCGCGCAGCTCCCGGACGACAAGATCCGCCAGATCCACCCGCAGCACAACCGGAAGACCATCACGGAGCTGCTCAAGCGCTTCGACTACTTCAAGGAGGGCAACTGCGTCGTGCACCACATGTTCGGCGACAAGGTCACCGAGCGCGTCCGTAGCGAGTACGGCCACGCCTACCACACGGCGCACTTTGAGGTGCCTGGCGAGATGTTCACGCTGGCCATGGAGGCGCAGAACGAAGGCCGCGGCGTCGTGGGCTCCACGTCCAACATCCTTAACTTCATTAAGGCCAAGACGGCCGAGGCGGTGAAGAACCAGACCGGCGAGAAGCTGAGCTTCGTGCTGGGCACGGAGGCCGGCATGATCACGGCCATCGTGCGTGGCGTGCAGGAGACGCTCAACGCCCAACAGGGCGGCGTCAAGCCCCAGGTCGAGATCATTTTCCCTGTGTCGGCGGATGCGGTGACCACAGAGGGCGAAGAGCTGGTGCCCGGCGTGGCTGGCGGTGAAGGCTGCTCCACTGCTGGCGGCTGCGCCACGTGCCCGTTCATGAAGATGAACGACATTGACGCTTTGTTCCGTGTGGTGGAAGGCGTGTCTCCCAACGCGAACGGCTCCGACCCGCTCGCGAACTTCTACCCGCAGAAGTACAGCGAGCTCATCCACGGCAAGACCGTCACGGATGTTGGTGTGCAGCCCATTCTGCACATGAAGTCCTTCATGGACGGCCAGAAGTTCTCGGACGAGCTGGTGAAGGACATCCAGACGCGGACACCAGGCGCTGGCAGTCCCGACGCGAACTAAGCCTTCATCGGCGTCAATAAATTTGTGTTGCTTGCTCTAGACTTGAACCACCTTTAGCCAACAAAGGCGTGTACGGCGGTCCTGGATAGCCGATGTGATGTGGCATGTTCAGCCATAAATAAAAAATAAGTTAATTGCGAAGTTGTCGGGCTAGATGAAAACCTTCAAAACGAAGATTCAAGAGTTCATCTTGGTGATCTGGTACCGAAGATTTTGATTAAAACGAAGCTGGTCTGCAAATGTTGGTAAGGTTTACTTCGAAGTACAACACAATTGTCTGCGTGTTGTAAAGCACGAGGCGAAAAGGCACGCGATGGCCTGAAAGTGCTCTGCAGTTAGTTACCACGGGAGGAACCTGTGCATTTGTCCAAGCTGGGTGCAAACATCATGACGCGGAACCAAACTGTTCTTTCGGGGGTGGGATCAGGATTCAACTCGGATCCAGCTTTCAGATGAAGCTCCGAGCTCGTGAACATGAGCGTGCTGTACAGAAGTCCATAGCAACCTCCTTCTGCGACACAAACCCTCGCTGGGAGTGACCTCTATCCTTGCTCGATAATACGCTCATATCCTTGATTTCGCTGTTGGCCACAGTCACAAGCTAGAGCTCTAGGCTACTCGTTGTAGAGTTCACGGCAAGCTTTTTGACGCGCGGCGACGGAAGCGCTCGAGATCACCATCTCGACTCGCATCCAAGGCTCTTCTCGGCTAGCAGAGGGAGGGTGATCTGCAGACGGACCAGCACTTCAATTGGAGCTCTCAGCGCAACGTGACGCCAACCTGGTGCTCGAGGTGCTCTCGAAAAAACAAAGCAAGTCACTGTGCGTGCACTTTGAAGCCACCGCAAGCACGGGAGAGCAAACCCGAATGTGACCCGTTCCAGACAATCACGAAATGCTCAATCTGGAATCTACCGCAAGTCTTCGCGCAAGGCCCTTCAAGCAGAAGATTTCCTTCGGCATCACGGCCCCATCGCAGGATGTGTAGAGGATAACTACAAATTGCCCTCCAGCGCGCCTTCCGCTTGGTTTTTGCCACAGAAAATGGAGAGCTGTCCTGTTGACATCGTGCACTTGAAACCTGGATGCCGACGGGCACCTGCTTCTTCAGACACCTGTCCTTCAAACAGGCCAGGCCGACGCTCTTTTCGTTCAAGACGCCAGCTTACAATGTCGCCGAACCCTCGACGCCGCCTTCGCTGCACTCGCTTCAGGTTGTAGAGGAGCTCGTTTTGCTGTTAGCACATCGCGCGCGAGCCAACTGGCCAACTGGCAGCGTGGCACTGCCAGGGCTGCCAGTGGCAGCCCAGATCAGGGCATTGTTGAGACCAGATCAGGGCTCAACAATTGCGTTTATGGTTGATAGATAGACTCTATCGGCTCCCCCAAAGCAGCTGGAAGCGTCTTCACTAACAGCAAAAGCAAAGTCTCTGATCATCGTCCTTTGCTGTGCCGGTGCGCGCTGGTCCGCGCTGTCTGTGCCACCAAGACGCGTTGGGAGATCTCTGATCGTTCCGGTTGTGCCAAGCTCGGCTTCACGCGCCCGCAGCCACGCTCACAATTCAATTTGCCATCGCCGAAGCACTTCGACTCTTCTCCGGTTTTCAAGAATGCAGACTCCGAGTTCGCTTCGTCTCGTGGCTCTCGCCGCGACGGCTTCTCTGGCCGCCATGTCCGCCTCCGCTCAACTGGTCGGCTCCAACTCGGCCGAGACGCACCCGCCGCTCACGACGCAGACCTGCACCAAGAGCGGCTGCACCGACGAGGACACCTCCATCGTGCTGGATGCCAACTGGCGCTGGCTATACAAGGAGGGCACGTCCACGAACTGCTACAAGGGCAACGAATGGGACACGACCATTTGCTCGGACCCCAAGACGTGCGCGTCGACCTGCGCTCTCGACGGCGCCGACTACACGGGAACGTACGGCATCACGGCCGAGGCGGACAGCGTGGGCCTCAAGCTCGTGACCAAGGGCCCGTACAGCACCAACATCGGCTCGCGCGTGTACGTCATGGAGACCGACGAGAAGTACAAGGCCTACAAGCTGCTGAACCAGGAGTTCACGTTCGACGTGGACGTGTCGACGCTCGACTGCGGTCTCAACGGCGCTCTGTACTTCGTGGACATGGAGACCGACGGCGGCATGGGGCGCTTCCCGGCCAACAAGGCTGGCGCCAAGTACGGCACGGGCTACTGCGACGCGCAGTGTCCCCAGGACCTCAAGTTCATCAGCGGTGAGGCCAACATCCTCAACTGGACGCCGAGCAAGACGGACCCCAACGCCGGCACGGGCAAGTTCGGCTCGTGCTGCGCCGAGATGGACATCTGGGAGTCCAACAGCATCAGCACGGCCTACACGACGCACCCGTGCACGGTGTCGTCTAAGGCTGGTGGTGCGCACCGCTGCTCGACTGCCAAGGAGTGCGGCTCCGGTGGCAACCGCTACGACGGCCTGTGTGACAAGGACGGCTGCGACTTCAACCCGTACCGAATGGGCAACAAGACGTTCTTCGGCCCTGGCCCCGACTTCACCATCGACACGACCAAGGTGTTCACGGTGGTCACGCGCTTCATCACGGACGACAACACGGCCACAGGCACGCTGACCGACATCACCCGCTTCTACGTGCAGGACGGCGTGACCCACGAGTCGCCGCACTCGACGTTCTCGTCCATCAAGGGCATGAAGTCCATCACGGACACGCAGTGCTCGGCTGCCAAGAAGCTCTTCGGCGACAAGGACGACCACAAGGCCAAGGGTGGCCTCGCGCAGATGGGCCTAGCATTGAAGCGCGGCATGGTGCTCACCATGAGTCTGTGGACCGACAACGTGGCTCAGTGCCTGTGGCTCGACTCGGACTACCCCGTCACTGCCTCCGCCTCCAAGCCCGGTGTCTCCCGCGGTACGTGCGCCAAGACGACCGGTGTTCCCAAGGACGTCATCGCCAAGCAGCCGGACGCTACCATCCAGTGGAGCAACATCCGCGTCGGTGACATCGGCACGACGGTCAAGGGCATCAGCACCAAGACGACCCCGACCGCTTCGACGACGGCTACTACGACGGCCAACGAGGCCGACCCGGAGGAGGTTGCGGGCGACGCCGACACTGAGGACGTTGCCGGTGAGTCGTCCACCGACGTGGACACGGAGACGACTTCGAACCCGACGTCCACCGAGGCGTCCACCGACGTGGACACTGAGACGACTTCGACGCCGTCGTCCACCGAGGCGTCCACCGACGTGGACACGGAGACGACTTCGACCCCGACGTCCACCGAGGCGTCCACCGACGTGGACACGGAGACGACTTCGACCCCGACATCGGTCTCGTGCAAGCGCCGTCACTAGATGTCCGTCGCTGGCGACGAGTCGAGAAGGTTCATGTGCCGTGTCGTGTCAGTGTTGTAGTAAATCTCAATGGCTACTTGATTCTATGCTCGAGCATTCTAATGGTCTAACACTTGTGTGCCTCGATCGTTCAAGTGTCTTACAGAACCCGAACGCTCGAGCTCAACGATGAGTACTACGAGAAACTCGAGCGTTTGTACTACCACAAAGTCACCTCGGAGAACGCAGGCGAGTTCCGTCGCGACTTGTTTTGCCTGCAACTTCGGTACAATTCGCTGGGCGGTGACGCGTACAAAGCTGCCATTCCATCGCGTATGTTTCAGCTCATTCGAGAGGAACTGGGCGTCAAGCAAGAGTGTTTCGTGGACTGCTTCTTCGATCACTTTTGCTCGGCTTTCCACTCACTCTCGCTTTGGGTCGGTCGGCTCATTTTTCGACTTTGTTCCTGGATCGCTCCATGGAAGTCTCGATGCCGCGCATGGCGGAGCACATCGACAACTTGCTGGCCCACTCGAGTGCGGGAAGATGAAAGTGTAAGGATCTTCGCTCATAGAGCATCGACGACCAACCCAGAAGATTTCCCTAAGTTCATCGTCTAAGTCTATTATTTCTCCATGACATGCACATTGTGCAATCCTCGTTCGGTCCCTAGAAAAGATCAACTTAAGCTGGAAAACTTTGTGTATGCTTCAGGGTCTGTTCGAGTTGCTGTGCCACTTCAGAATGCCCTGCCTGGAAAGCGATGCGGGCGGCATCTTGAATACACACCTCGGCTCTGGGTTCCTTTCGGACAATCTCACTCAACCACTGCACCACAGCGACATGTCCGTACTTGGCGGCACTGCGCAGCACATTCGCCGTCATCCGCTCGTTTCGATTGAAGTATAGCCACTGTACCATCTCCAAGTGGCCGTTTGCAGCAGCACTACTCATGGCGTGCTTGGTGCACCCTTCGGCTCGGTTCTCATGGAGGAAGCGCACGACGTCAAGACAGCCCTTTCCAGCTGCATAGTCCATCGCTTCGGTGCTGCAGGGCTCGCTGCGGTTCTCGTGAATCCACTTGACCATTTCCAAGTGGCCACTTGCTGCGGCGTAGTTCATTGCGCGATACGTGCAGCCTTCGCTGCGGTTTGCGTGGAGCCACTGCATGACCGGAAGATGGCCGTGCTCGGCTGCTGTGTCCATGAGGAATCGGCCGCACCGACTCGATCCTTCGTGGCCGTCGCCCCATGTAGTGCGTTCCGGGTAGCACTCGTTGAGCCATTGCAGGACGTGCACGAAGCCTCGAATGACTGCAGCTGCGGCCATGTACTGCCCATTATTCCAGTCCGGGTCACGCGCTGCAGCGTACTCGAGTGCTCGCCTCGGCAGTCCCAGTCTGCACGCGCGCCCGACCTTCTTGCGAGAAGAGAACGGGTTCAGATATTCATCGACTCGAGTCACGACGTGCGGCAGCGACTCCACGTTGTGCTTGTACAGGCATTCGCGACACACGACCCGAGCCGTGGTGAGCTCCGGGAGCTGCTGGTTCATTGGGGAGGTGACGACGGCCCTTGTTGGTAGACTGCCGCGTGCAAAACCTCGAGAATGATGAGCATTTTGGTGCAGCCAGCGAGAGGTTGCAGCCGTTTTGCAACGGATTTGCTAGCTGTACTGGCTCGCTACGTTTGACGTTCAGTGCCATGGCGGCAATGGACTCACCTCGATGTTGATAATGAAGGTGGTAGCATGAACGTTGCTATGAAGGCGAGCGATATGATGAGCTTTCTTACGAAGCGACCATCGCTACGATCCACACAACGCCAGACATTTGTGCCTCAGCGGAATCTCAAGAATCTCGGATTGGATCCGTTGAGGTGATTGGCTTGATCTCCATCTGCAAAGCCTCATGCCGCTCCTGCTCGTCCGGCTTGCTTGCTTTTGCCCGTTCTCAGCGATTCACTTTCGATCTTTCCACCATGCGACTCACTTGCTTCCTGCTCGCGGTGGTGATTCTCTTTGCCGCGTGCTGCCAGGAAGTTGCAAGCGGCGATGGAAATGACAGCGTTGAGATGGACTCCAAGCACGAGCAAGCAACCACGAAACGCTCCTCAAGGGTGTCAACATGGCCCACAAGGTCAAGGAGAGAAGGTTGGCAGGTATCTCCACTCTTCTCGAGAAGATTCCCAGTCTCAGCAAACTCAAGGAGCTGAGCCCCGATCTCAGCAAGTGTCGACGCTTGTGGTGAAAGGCCCCAAAACCAAGGCTGCAATAGCCTTACTGAAAAAACAGTTGAAAGCGCTAGCAGTGACTGGAGGCTTCATCGTTTATCTTGTGAAAAAGTAGACCTGTCCAGCCACCTGCAAGGAACTTTGTGCGTGTTATTTGCTCCGGAAATCCCATTTTTAAGGCGAAGTTCGCTCTCCGTCGGAATTGACTCACAAGAGCTTTTGATGCCACACTACTGAATGCGTTGTCGCTTCAGCTTTGGCTCAAGTAACTCAGCCACTTCACTAAATCCAGCTTCTTCCGCTGCACGGGCGGCTTTCCGAATGCACGATTCGCTTCGGCGTTTTTGGCGAACGATCTCATGCAGCCACTCCACGACCTGCAGACGCCCCTTCTCGGCAGCAGAAAGCAACGCCGTACCAGCTTGGCCTTCGGTGCGGTTCGCACTCAGGAGTTGCACCACCTCCAACTTGCCATTCGCAGCCGCCATGTTCAACGCAGAACTGGTGCATCCTTCACGACGATGTTCGTGGAGAAAGCGAACCACCTCGAGATGGCCGTTCCTCGCAGCACCGTCCATGGCGTCCTCCGTACAGCCTTCTTTGCGATGGCTATGCAGCCACTGCACCACCGCCAAATGTCCATTTTCCGCGGCATCATCCATCGCCTGCTCAGTGCACCCTTCCTTGCGGTTCTCGTGAAGGAAGCGAACCATCTCGAGTTGGCCATTTGCAGCAGCAATGCTCATAGCGTAGGCAGTGCACCCTTCGCTGCGGTTGGCATGGAGCCACTGGAGAACCGAAAGATGGCCGCCTTCTGCTGCGTTGTTCATGAGGCATCGCCCTGTACGACTTCCCCACGAGGTGCGATCAGGGTAGCATTTATTCAGCCACTGCAGCACGTGCAGAGAGCCCTTCTTCACCGCCGTATATGCAGCATCATGACCATCTCCCCAGTTGGGATCGCGAGCTGCGAGATACTCGAGACCTCGTCGGGAAAGCCCAGCTTCACAGGCTCGCAGCAGTGTCCAGTTGAGCGAGAACGTGTTCAGGTACGCGTCCAGGAGACGCACAACGTGTGCAAGTGACTCCATGTCGTAAGTAGATAGACACTCACGACACACAGCAGATGCGGTGGTCAACACGGGGAGGCTGGGCGACGGCTTGTTCGTCTTCATCTTGATATATTTTTGCTTTTTTAAGAAACTGCTCAATAGTTCTCAAAACTCAAAATTTAACTAATTGCTAAAGCCGGAAGGTACTCTCGTCCTCGTCAATCTTGCTACTTCAGGCGCGGTCGCTTCAGTTTCTGCTCCAGCAGCTTCGACACGTCGATCCTGCCCATTTTCAACGCTTCCTGGGCGACACCACGGATGCGATCGTCTCCTCTGCGCTGTCCACGAACGACCCCAGCCAACCACTCCACCACCGCAGCTTGGCCATATCTTGCAGCAATACGCAGCGCCGCACCCGGGTGTCCTTCACTTCTGACTGTGCATAGCCATTGCACCACCTCCAAGTGGCCTCCTGCAGCGGCCTGACGCATTGCTTCACTCGTGCACCCTTCGTGGCGGTTCTCATGGAGAAACTTGACGACAGCGAGGTGGCCGTTAGCGCAAGCAGCATCCATGGCCTTCGTGGTGCAACCCTCGTGGCGGTTTTCGTGAAGAAAGCGTACAACCTCGAGATGACCATTTCTGGCAGCTTCGTCCACTGCGTTGGTGGTGCATCCTTCAGTGCGGTGCTCATGCAGCCATCGCACTACGTCGAGGTGACCATGTGATGCTGCCCAATCCATTGCTCGAGTGGTGTATCCCTCTCTGCGGTTGGCATGTAGCCATTGTAGAACCGCCAAACGACCGCATAGAGCTGCTTGTTCCAACAGCTCGTCGCAGCAGCTGACATCCCAAACAGCACTGTCAGGGTGGCTTTCTTTTATCCACTGCAACACGTGCAGGCGACCCATCATCGCAGCAGAGATGACAATCGAGCGCGTGCTGTAGTAATTCCAATCGGAATCTTTCCCGTGAGCTGCAAGATACTCTATCGCCCGTCTCAGCAACCCACACCACACGCTATTCATTCAGAAGCTCCACGACGTGACGCAGACCCTCGACATCCTGCAACGGAAAGCAAGCGCGGCTCGCTGCCGTCAGGACAGGGACGCGCACCTCCACTTGACGCTGTTGAGGCATTCTCGACGGCCGATTCGTTTCGCAGAAAAAGGAGAATGAATTTGACGCATCCGTTGGAAAATGAGACCCGGCGCTCAATGACGTGAAAAGATCCACCCTACCTTCTCCTCCCTGTCCCCTCATCTTCTTCTGGCCACGACCGAGCGCGGCTAAAAGCAGCTCAAAAGTGTTGGATGGCAAACCTCTATACAATATTTAACGTTAGGAAGTTGGGAAAACCTATCTACCTACCTCGCCGGGCACCGGGCTCGTGGGCTTGGTTCAAGGTTGTTTCTTGTACTACATCGTAGCAATTTAGTAGCGACGTCCGCCACGGCCGCCGCGCCCCCGGCCTCCGCGGCCAAAGCCCCGACCGCCACCGCGTCCACCGAAGCCACGGCCTCCGCTCTGTTGGCGCATCTGGTAGGCAGACTGCTGCAGCGCAGGCAGCGTCTTGGGGATCGAGTACGGGCAGTGCATGCCGCCGTCCTCAATCAGCTTCTCGATCAGCTCCAGCGCACCCTCCGGCAGGTCGAAACAAGCGCCCATCGAGTCCTGCGTCAGCGTCAGCTGCTTGATCTCGTTGGCGAAGGTTTCGGGGATGTCGCGGTTCAAGGCGTTCCAGACGTAGCCCTTGGCGCGGATGAAGTTGGAGCTCGTGAAGAGAACCGTCACGTAGTCGGGCACGCCCGACATGAGCGACGTGCGGCGAGGGGGCTTCGTGTGGCCAGTGATGCAGGCCAGCGCAGCGGCCAGGGCCTCCTCGGGCGTCGTGTCCTCCAGCAGCTCGTTCGCCTTCTCCTTGAAGATCTCAATCATCGTCGGGTCGACGTTGCTGATCTCCTTCAGGGCCTTGGCCGCAGACGCCTTGATGAGCTCCTCCTGGTCGGGCGGTCCCTTCATCGTGAACTTGTTACCGATCTTGCGCTCGATCTGGTTCAGCATGTCCTGCTGACGGTTTGTGTACAGCGTGATACACACACCCTTCTTGCCAGCGCGGCCCGTACGGCCCGATCGGTGCACGTACGTGTCGACGTCCGCACTGCCGGACATCTTGCGAGGCGGCTCCGAGTTGATGACGAGGTCGACGTTCATGTCGAGACCACGAGCGGCAACGTCCGTGGCGATCAGCAGACGAAGGCGGCCCTCGCGGAAGGCCTTCATGGTGGTCTCCCGCTGCTCCTGCGCGATGTCGCCGTGCAGCACCTGGCTGTCGGTCTTGATCTCGGGGTGCACGGCCAGCTCGTTACAGTCCTTCTTCGTCTCGGCGAAGATGATCGTGCGCGAGTCCTTCTTGGCGTACACTCCCAACAGGTTGGCCAGCAGCGTGGGGCGTCCCTGCCAGTGGCACGGGATGGCAATGTGCTGCACGTCGGTCGACGCCTGGTCGTCCGAGTCCTTTACCAGGTTGACAAACTCGCGGTCCTTGGACATGTACTTGTCGGCCACATCCTTGACCCACCTGGGGATCGTCGCGGAGAACAGAAGCGTCTGGCGCTTGCCAGAGCTCTCGTTGGCCACCTGGTCCATGGCCGTAAACACCTTCTGCACGTCCTCACGGAATCCCATCTCCAGCATCGTATCGGCCTCATCCAGGATCAGGAACTCGCAGTTGTGCAGACGCAGGTTGCCACGGTCGATGTGGTCGATCACACGGCCCGTCGTGCCCACCAGAATGTCCACGCCGCTGCGGAACGCGTTGTTCTGCGACTGGTACGACGCGCCGCCGTAGATGCAGACCGTGCTGAGCGACGGGCCCGTCTGCTCGAACTCGGCCGCCACCTGCTTGGCCAGCTCACGAGTGGGGGCCATGCACACCACGCGCGGGGCGCGGCCACGCGCACGCGGGCGCTTGTCCGCGAGCAGCAGCTCGATCACGGGCAGAGCGAAGGCCAGCGTCTTGCCCATACCGGTACGCGCGCGGCCCATGAGGTCCTTGCCGTCCATGATTTTGTCAAAAGTCATGGCCTGGATGGGGAAGAGCGTGTGGATGCCGCGGCCTTTGAGGTTCTTCTGGGTCTCCTCGCTGATGCGGAACTTGTGGAGAGGCGGGTTCTCCTCGCCGCCGACGTGGGTAGCATTCGCATCCTCGTCCTCCTCCTCCTCCTCAGGCTCCTGCTTGACCTTCTTGATCGTGGGGGCCTCGACCTCGCTCTCCTCCGAGACGGGGTCTGTCTCATCCGCCTCGTCGTCGGCCTCACGGCTGCGCTTCTTGCTCTTCTTTTCCTTCTTGTCCTTTTTGTGCTTCTTTTCCTTCTTGGTGTCGGCCTCTCCGGCCTCGGCCTTGGCCTGCTCCTTTGCCAGCTTCTTGGCCAGCTTGGCCGCCTTCTTGGCCGCCTTCTCCTCCTTGGTGAGCACGGGTTTCACGTCGTCGAGGCTCATGGTGGATGGTAATATGTGCTGTAGACGTCTGCGATAGAGAGCTCAAGTGATACACTGACGTAGCCCGGAACACTGGCGCTGCGCCAGTCAATTCCGTCAAACGATTGGTCGCCGAATTCAGGTGGTGTGGTACACTCTACGTACACCATTTGTACACCAAGTACGTGAGTTACACCATCCACACCACATGCACACAAATTTTGCGTCGCCGGAGTTTCTTAGCAAAGCCCCACATACAATCCCATCACCGAAGCCTCGGCCCCAGCTAAAGCTAAAGCGTCGCTTTCTCCCCCTCTGTTGATGGCAGAGCACTCGGCGGCCACGTGGCCCTCTGCGGGCTCCAACGACGGCAAGCGGCCGCCACTGCCCACCTCCTTCCGGCCGGAGAAGCGCGGCCGCGCAGCCCACGACGTCCCCGACAGCAGCACAAGCGCAAGCACCCCGATGGACCTTAGCGGGCCGAGTCTGGGCCCGAGCTCCCCGACCCGCGGCCCGCCCGGATCGGCCCAGGGCCTGCCCCACCTGGCCAGTTGGCGCTCGACCACGTCCTCTAACGACGCAGGCGACGTCAACACGGGCACGTACACGCGCGTCCACCTCAAGGTGAAGGCGGCCAGCCGCCTGGGCGAGACGGTGCACTGCTCGGGCTCGTCGTTCGTCATGGGCCACTTCAACCCGAACGAGAGCATGACGTTGGTCACCACGCCCGAGGACTATCCGTACTGGACGACGGTCAAGCCCATGCTGCTGCCCCGTGGAGTGCCGCACCAGTACATGTACGCGCTGTTCTCGGGCGGCGTCTTCAGCTCCTGGGAGCAGATTGAGTGTGAGCGGGTATTGGTACCTGAAGGCCGAGAGATGCTCGTCGTGGAGGAGTACGGCGACTACGACCAGGACATGGAGCTATTCCCCACGGGCGAGCGCAGCGACCGCTCGCTAGTGTACGAGCGTCGCAGGGACGAGAACCCCACGACTCCGAGATACAGTGACGTGTCGGAGGACATGGCCGACGTGCCGGCCACTGAGGAGCAGCAGGACGAGACAACGGCCGCTAGACTGGCTGCTAGAGTCGCACAGGACAAGGAGGAGCCGAATCTCAAGTCCCCACGCAGCAGCGTCACGGGCTCCCCCGCGCAGAGATTCCGCCAGGCCGACAAGATGCAGTCCAGATACAAGAGGTACATGCCGTCCAGCTACCACCCGTCGCCCGACGCCATGTTGTTCTTGGTGTGCTACCACCTGCCAGTGAAGCTTACCAAGTCGACTGAGGACGGATCCTGGTCGGCCGAATGGAACCGAGACAGTTTGATCTCGAGGAGTAAGGACAGCATTGCCGAGAGCATGAACACCACGTGGGTGGGCTGTGTGACGTACCACGCACGCAGCGATCAGGAAGAGCTTTCGGATGAGGACAAGAGCCAGATCACGGCCATCTTGGCGGACATGAACTGCATCCCGGTGTTTATCGACCGCCAGCTGGCTGCGAACCACCACGGCGGATACTGCAAGAGCAAGCTCTGGCCCATGTTCCACAATGTGGATATTCTCGACATTTACTACGCCATCTGGGACCGCGCAGAAGTGATTGAGTGGAAGGAGGAGCGGAACAATGGCGAGTGGTGGGACGCGTATCAGAAAGTTAACAGGTTGCTGGCGGACCGCGTGGGCGAGCTGTGCAAGGAGAACGACACGGTGTGGGTGCACGACTATCACCTGCTGCTCTTCCCGTCGTATCTGGCCAACACGTGCAAGATGGAGAACCGAAAGCGACCCAAGATGGTCTTCTTTTTGCACGTGCCGTTCCCTACGTCGGAGGTCTTTCGTGAGCTTTCGCACGGGACTCAACTGCTCGAAGGCGTGCTGGACGTGGATATTGTCGGCTTCCACTCTTTCGACCACGCGCGCCACTTCCTCAACGCGTGTAAACGATTCCTGGGCCTCACGTACCAGTCGCGGCGCGGTGGGAACTTGGGCGTTGATTATCGCGGCCGCAACGTGATTATTACGATCAGCCACGTTGGTATTGAAACCACTTTGATTCGCGAGGTGCTGGACAACCCAGAGGTGCAGGAAGCAGCACGGAAGCTGCGTGAGAAGCACGCGGGCAAGGTTCTCATTGCAGGCGTGGATGTGTGTCAGCGACTGAGTGGCATTCCGCTCAAAATGCTGGCGTTCGAGCAGTTCTTTAGCAACTGCCCGTCTTGGAAGGATAAGCTCGTGTTTGTGGAGCGTGCCAACCTCACGCAGACGCGACTGGGCGACCAAAACTACAGCAGCAACGAGATCCGCAAGCTGGTAGACCGGATCACCAAGGCGCACGGCCCCGAGTGCATCGACTACGAGGAGTCGTCTTCTCCACTGACTATAGAGGAGCGTGTGGCGCTGTGGCTCGCCAGCGACATTTTGATGGTCACGTCCATCCGTGAAGGACTGAACTTGAAGCCGCTCGAGTTTGTGTTTGCCAAGGGCGTGAACCCGTCCAGTCGGCCGGGCGTCGTGATCCTGAGCGAGTTTTCTGCCTGCTGTTGTGTGCTGAACGGCGCCGTGCGCGTGAACCCGTGGAACATCACGGGGCTCGTGAACTCGCTGGACCACGCGCTGACTATGAGCGAGGAGGAGCGTCTAGGCCGCCGAGCTCGAGACTTGCCATATATCACGAACCAACCCGCTGCCAACTGGACGAAGCAAGTGCTTTCGGTTCTTCACGAAGTGACGGACAACCCCGAGGCCGATGAGGAATACACGAACATGGAGTACATGGACATGGAGATTGGCAGGTCGCACGTGCTGCGCGTGGGCGACCGATCGGACTTCAAGCAGCTGAACATTGACAAGGTAATGGAAGCCTACACGCAGTCCACGCGTCGTGTGTTCCTGCTGGACTACGGCGGCACCATCATTGCGCGCGAGAACATCGCTATGTATGTGAAGAAGGACTTCACGGCCGTGACAGGCAAGCGGCCGTCGCACCGCATGATGAACGCACTGACGAACTTGACGAACGATCCGCGGAACACGGTCTTCGTCGTGAGCGGCGTGACGAAGACGGACCTGACTGCTTCTCTTGGGCACATTCGCCGTCTCGGTCTCGTGTCGGACAACGGTGCGCTGTACTCCTGGGCGCGATCCATCAACATCGACAATACGGACGACATGACCATGCAGGAGGACGGCAGCTCCACCCCCGAACGTCACTGGCACCAGCACAGCTTCAAGTTCGATTGGCGTCCCGTGCGTGAGGCGGTTGATCCGATCCTGAAGGTCTACTGCACCCGCACGAACGGAAGCGTGCTGCGTCATGCGCAGCAGAGCATTGCGTGGAACTTCCGCTCGACGGACCCGGAGTGGGGACTCTTGCAAGCCAACTCGCTGCAGAACGACCTGGAGGAGGCGATCCGCGATCTTCCGGTGAACATTATCCGCAAGAAAGGGCTGCTAGAGATCGTGCCGGAGGGTCTGAACAAGGGCGTGGTGGCCCGGCAGATCTTGACGCAAGACGCGAACATCAGCGACGGCTTCCCGGACTTCCTCTTCTGCATCGGCGACGACACAACGGACGAGAGTATGTTCAAGGCTATTTACGACTATTATGCGGAGCGCACGGAGGAGAGCGTGCACGGCCGACCCGGGAACGGGACTTTCGAGGACTTGCTGGCTGCGGGCGACGAGGGCCCGCTGCACCACGTGTTCACGTGCACAGTGGGCAAGAAGCCCAGTAACGCGCACTTGTACGTCAACAACGTGGACGAGGTGGAGCAGCTCTTGCAGGCGCTGGGCCAGGCGTCGGGAAGCGAGGTGAGCGGAGGCGGAGCAGGAGAGTGATGGTTTCAGATTCTTACTCTCTGTTCGTGAATCATTTAGGAAACATCAATGACGGACTGCTAGCGTGGCCGTGAAGCTGTCGACGTACCCGTCGTTTGATCCAGCGTATCGAGTTATTAGACTCAACACGCAGGCATAAGGAGGAATACGAGCCACCTATTTTACGATCTGTCTCGGCCCACGATAACCAGGATTCTCTTCAACGTACAGGATTCTCTTCAACGTAACCTCCAAGGTCTCAGTGGCGCTCTTCTTCGGCATGCATCATTGCGTGAGACCTGGACCCAAGAGCGCATAGTACTACTACGTCTAAACTAGTAGTGGGGTGAATTGTGACCCACGAATAGCCGAGATTTTTTACTACTAGTAATAGTAAAGACGTAGTAGTACTATGCGCTCTTGGATAAGTATCCAGCATACAAACTTCAAGTAAACACATATTGCGATCCAAGATGAGCACCTCGGAGCAGGACGAGACGCCGCTGGACGTGGTGGACGCGGCCTCGGAGCACGCGGACGAGGAAGACGAGGAGGAGGTGGAGGTCTACTTCGCGACTAGCCCGGCTGCCGCTCCAGTCAGCGACAGGGGGACGCTGCTGCCCAATGCGCCGAGGCGCTGCGTGTCCCGCGAGATGCTGGAGCAGATGCCGGCGCTGGCCGTGAGCACGCGCTACCACGAGGTTTTGGTTCGAACGCCCTTCGGCTGCTATCACCTGATGCAGCTGATCGAGAAGTCAATCCAGGTGGGGGCGCTCTTCTCGTCCAGACTCTTCGTGCCCAAGGAGATCTGGCAGCAGGACGGCGTCAAGCTGGCGGGGGTGCCGCTCAAGGTGGACGTTTTCCACCAGCTCAAGCAGGGGCTCGAAAAGACGAGTGTAAGGGTATTTGTACTTATTTAAGTACACCAAGTTGCTAAAGTGTACTTGGTTGTGGAATGCAGCATGCGCTGCCGCTGACGTCGGACACGGCCAAGGCCGCATTCGTCAAGGAGCTGGACGCGCTGCTGGACTTTGCGCACCAGGAGCGTGTGCACTTGAGTCGGGCGTTCCCGTTCCTGTCACAAGACAAGAGCAATGTGGCGCCCCAATTGGCCCGCAGAGGGAGTACGGTGAGTGTCTGCTGAAGAGGTTGGTTGAGGTTGAAGGGCTGATGAATGTGAGTGTTTGTGGTAGGTGGAGGATGGAAGTGCGGACGCGCATGCGTCTGGGATTGGCAAGCTGACGAATTTGGCTTTTGGATTCGGTCGGATGGTCAAGAAGCAGGCCATCGCGGCGGTGGAGCGCGTTGGCGCGGCACCGGCCATTTCAGTGTACGTTTCGAGCTGGTAAAGTGGGGTTTCCTTTGAGGTGGCTGAAGTTGTTGTGGGTTACTGGCTGTTACAGTTCGATTGATGAGTTGGACGAGTACGCGGCGGTGCTCTGCATGTTCTTCAACTCCACGCGGAGCATCGGTAAGGTTTTGTGGTGATGGCGTATCGGTGTGGAGAATTGAAAACCTGCTAGCATTTTTACGGGTGTTTTCTTTTTTCTGTCGACAGAAAACCTCCTTGGGCTGCGAGCTGATGCTGATGGTGCACAGGAACAAGTGAACGACACGAAGGGCGAATCAGCGAGCGCACAGCTAGACATCGTTACCCAGAAGAAGCTTGAAGAGCTCGGTAAGAATGTGTCATATCTTGAGCAACGGAGCGACCTGATGCTAAGAAAACCTTGCTTTCGGTGCAGCGGTCTTCCTGGACGAGGTCGTGGTCGAGCTAGTAATGCGGGACGTGCACAGCCTTTTAGAAGTGTACTTGCGAAGGCTCACCCGGCAGTTTGGAGAGTTTACAGTGGAGCAGGCCGTGCTAAAACGACAGCCATCAGTGCCGGCGTAGACGGACGCACTCTTCACTATTTTTCGTCAAAATGTATTCATCTACAGTATATTTTCCATGTCATGGTGCTGGTCATCTCGATCTGGTAAATGAGTTGAGACTGATGCTCACAAACACCGAGTCTTGGTAAAAGATGTTGGCGGGAAAAACTACTTAATGTTGAATTTCTCTTGATGAAGACACAGCTGCCGCCTTCTCACTATCCGACTTGTCGTCATTCTCCACCTTTGCCTCATCGAGCTTGGTTGCGTCGTCGGATTGGTCGGTCTTCTCTGAAGATCCATCTTCGACTTCTGGTAGCGGAGCTTCCTCGGCTTTAAGTGTCTCCAGTAGCTGTCGAAGTTGTTCTTTCTGCGCCTGCCTCGCTTCCTCGTTCACCACGTCGTTTGCATCCTTCGAGTTGGCTTTCTCGTCTTCCTTCTTAACAGCCTCATCGGCCACCAAGAGGTCTAACTGCTCACGCAAGACGGCCACCAGACTCTCGCTCTCGATACTGCGCTCGTGGAATTTCACCATCACATACGCCTTCAGTTTCTTCGAGAACTGGCACAAATGCGCCACCACGAAAGCAATCCGCTCCAGCACATACAAGCCAGCATCAAGACGCCGCAAGTACCGGCTGTCTTCGTCCTCGTCTTCGCCTTCATCTCCAAGTTCGTTGCTGCGCTCCACACGCTCATGGTACTTGGCAAACAGATCCACCAGCCGATCCACCTTCTCCATGTCATTCTCGACAAACTTGGCGTGCAGCCGATCATAACCATCAGCCGGGGCCTTCTCACCCACCCAAGCACACATGGAGGCCGCCAAACTGGCCGCGTTCTCGTCTTCCTTCGCATGCTCGCTCGCCTTGCTGGCCTTCGAGCTGCTGCTCGACTTGTACTTGCCATGGCGACCCATAAACACCGAGAAGACGCTGCGCAGGCCGCCGATCTCTATCAAACGTTCGCAGTTGCGTGCATTGCCCATCAAGGCATGGTCCATGACTCGCAGAGCGCCGCCGAAGACGAAACGCTGACGGTCCTTCATAAACCGCAGCAGCAGCTCCAGCCCTTCCAGACGGCGGAACTGCTTCTGAGCCTCCGGTACGAGGAGCACACTGCACAGAGCGTTCACCAGATTGCTCACAAACTCTTCCTCCTCGTCGTTGCTTGGATCTTTCTTGCGGTACGGCGCCAGCGCCTGCAGCAGCTCGTCCATGAGGTCCACCTTGGCATCTTTCTTGCTCTCCTTCTTCTCCTCCTCGGGCCGCGGTTTGCCTTGCCACACCACGAACTTCTCTCTCGGAGCTGCGCCTGATTGCAGCAGAATGGACAGGATCTCGCTCGCGTAGAGCTTGTTGTCACTGAACGGCCTGCGCGCGGCCACCTGCTCCAGCAGGAAGGGCAGGACGGCCGTGTCCTTGGCCACGTGCACGCACACGTCGGGCTCGAGGTCGGCCAGGTTCTCCAGGATCTGCAGCGAGTTGTACAGGCCGGTGGCCTCTTCCTGGGCCTGCTCAGGCGTGTCGGCCGCGTCCACGGCCGCCGCCAACTGGTACAAATTCGATACCAGCAGAGGCAACAGCTTCTCGTCCATTAGGTAAGCGGCCAACCTCCGCGCGGGCTCCAGCGACGCGGCCGCTTCGTCTACGTCCGTGAGCTCGCTTAGCAGACCCAGCACAGCCAGGCGGATGTCCAGGTTGTCGTGGGCCAGCAGCGCCAGCAGAGCGCGCGGCACCTGAAGCTCCATCATGGCCGCGAACAGCTCCGGGTGAGCAGCCACCTGCCGCCAGCGCGTCAGCTGTTCATCCAGCTCCAGTTCTGATTGCAGGAACTTGGCCGGCTCGTCGGCGTGCTTCTCGCGCGCCAGCGCGTTGCGCCGCACCTGCTTCGTCAGCATTTTGGCCATGGCCTTGAGCATCTTAGCGTCCAGTTGATCTCCTTCCTGCGCACGCGCGCCGTCCACGAGCGCGTTGATCCTGGCTGCGCTTGCTTCGGCGCTCAGACGGCTACGCTTGGCGGCGGGGGCGTGCTCGGCGGAGGCCGCGCGCGCTTGCGCGCGCTTGGCCGCGGGCGCCTCCAACACGCGCTCGAAGTGGCCGTCCATAATGGCCTCGAAGTGGTTTTTTTGGGAATAAACCATTTTACCCACCCTACCACCCCGCAAGCGTTTGGGGTGGGATGCTGGGACAAAATACGAAATGATTTTTATTGGCTGAAAATCAGTGATCAGCGACTAAAATCACAAAACGTAATACCAGATAAACTATTCCATAGTAAAAATGGGATCGTGCTAGAGCAACCGAAGTTAAAATGACATTATTTGGCATTCCACGGTACGAGGAGGATGGATGGCATGGCACTCAAATCCTGAAAGTCGGGCGTGCTTGGAGCCTCAAAACATCTCTCTTCGTCAAAACAAGCCCAATTGAGGCGTGAAGGACCTCGTCACAAAGCTCAATGAACTATGAACCACCTGAGGGGGCTGAGAGAATGGGGAAGTGGCGTGGTCTGAGGAATCGAAAACCAGATTTGGCCGACTTTTGAGAGTTCCACGTCACCCCCTCCTCTCCTTTTTATACACCCGGTTTAGATTTCCCTAGGTCACCAAATATTGACCGAATGAACCGAAAATGGCGTTTATTTTCTGAGTGATTTCTGTTGCTGCAGCGTACTCCGTAAAAAAGAGTAGTCATTAGGTTTAGGTGAATGAAAAAAAACATTGTTCATCCACCCCACGTCAAACTCAACCCACCCGGTCTTCTCGTAAAACCAGGGTTTTTCAGAACCCTGCGTCCATTGGTCTCAATCTTGGATAATAACTGGAAACAGAAAAGCTCCAGTCTAAAAGTTTGACTGGCGTTTCCTGTTTTGTCTTTTTCGAGTTATTGGACCCAGACGAACGGCGTGGGAAGAAAACAATGGATGAAGCTGGCGTCTTGACATGTCACTGATAAATGGTACAGTGGAAATCGACGCGAAGGGTGGCGCCATGCAGATTGCGAGACGAGGACAGGTGGAGGCTTCGCGATGGTATGCGAGAACCGAAGAACCAAAGTGAAGGCCGCCTGGAGTAGCAAGCTCGTTCGTGAGAAACTCAGTGGGGTGATCTATGAAGTGATGGTGTAACTTCCTATTACGTACGAATCGAGTGGTCATCGCTGCCAACAGCAACAGCTAAAGCATTGTCGTCGACAACTTGTCGGTGTCTTGAGCTAGGTTTCAATATCCTGAAGTTTGATCCACATCTTGATTGCGAAAAGACAATCACAAGCTACTTCGAAGTTATACCACAGGGAAAGCCCGACACAAACGTTGAAGGAAAGCCAACATGTTTTAAGAAAGAGTTAAACGAGCGCGAGATCACGCCGACGTATAGATTTTCGTATCCAGAATGCCATTCGCTCCAACAGAGCATGAGTTACCCAAGAACTGGGCAGATGTCACTGACAGCGTTGACCCCATTGTGCCGCACGTCGCCGAGTCTGTGTACGAAATGATCGTAGCCGACCTATCCGTTTTGCGCGTGGCGCGGAAGCTCGACGTCGTCCCCGACTTGTGGCACTTGGCGTCGGCAATGTACGTCGTGATACCCGTTAGTGTCGACGCATCACAACTCTTGCCGGCGGTGTATTTCTCCACGATCACATACGCGTTCAACCCGAACGCCGTCGCCACATCCGTCTTGTAGGTCAGTGAAGACCCACAGGCAGTCCCGCTGTAAGGAACGGCCGTGCCAGTGCACGTGGTCGACGCCACGCAGCTAGCTCTCGAGAGCACCGTCGTCACCATTCTCGCCGGTACCGTTGGCGCCTTGCATCCACCTGTGTTCGAGTCATAACTCACCGTCGACGAGAAAAACAGCGGCGTCTCACCATCGCCGTACACCTTCGTGTCAAGAATGCCGTCACTATCATCCGTGCACGAGTTACCCGAGGCCTGGTCTGCCGTCACCGATAACGTTGATCCGGTTGTACCGCACGTCGCCGAGTCTGTATACGTGACGATCGTTGCCGACTCATCCGCCTTGCGCGTGGCACGGAAGCTTGATGTCGTCCCCGATTTGTGGCACTTGCCGTCGGCAATGTACGTGGTGATACCCGTAAGTGTCGACGCGTCGCAACTTCTTCCAACAGCGTATTTCTCCACGATCATATATGCGCTCGACCCGAACGCCGTCGCCACGTCCGTCTTGTAGGTCAGTGAAGACCCACAGGCAGTCCCGCTGTAAGGAACGGCCGTGCCAGTGCACGTGGTCGACGCCACGCAGCTAGCTCTCGAGAGCACCGTCGTCACCATTCTCGCCGGTACCGTTGGTGACTTGCATCCACCCGTGTTCGAGTCATAACTCACCGTCGACAAGAAAAACAGCGGTGTCACGCCATCGCCGTATACCTTCGTGTCGGGGATGCCGTCGCCATCATCCGTGCACGAGTTACCCGAGGCCTGGTCGGCCGTGACCGACAGTGTTGACCCGGTTGTGCCGCACGTCGCCGAGTTCACGTAGGTGATGATCGATGCTGAGCCATCCGTCGTCCTCGTCGCGCGGAAGCTTGACGAAATCCCCGACTTGTGGCACATGCCGTCCGCGACGAATGTAGTGATACCCGTCAGCGTCGACGCACAACTCGTGCCTGTGGTGTATTTCTCCACGATCACGTACGCGGTCGACCCGAACGCCATCGCCACATCCGTCTTGTAGGTGAGTGAAGACCCGCAAGCAGTCCCGCTATAAGGAACGGCCGTACCAGTGCACGTGGTCGTCGCCACACAAGTATCGCTCAGGAGTACCGTCGTCTCCATTCTTGCTGGCACCGTTGGAGACCTACACTCACCCGTGTTCGAGTCGTAATTCACCGTCGACGAGAAAAACAACGGCGTCGCGCCATCGCCGTACACCTTCGTGTCAAGAATGCCGTCGATATCAGCCGCGCACGAGTTACCTGAGGCCTGCTCAGCCGTCACCGATAGCGTTGTCCCGGTTGTGCCGCACATCGGGTCCGTGTAGGTGACGATCTCGGCCGACTCATCCGCCTTGCGCGTGGCACGAAAGCTCGACGTCGTCCCCGACTTGTGGCACTTGCCGTCGGCGGCGTACGAGGTGACACCCATGAGCGCCGACGCGTCACAACTCGTTCCAGTGGTGTATTTCTCCACGATCACGTACGCGGTCGACCCGAACGCCATCGCCACATCCGTCTTGTAGGTGAGTGAAGACCCGCAGGCACTGCCGCTGTAAGGAACGGACGTGCCAGTGCACGTGGCCGTCGCCACACAAGTATCGCTCAGGAGTACCGTCGTCTCCATTCTCGCCGGCACCATTGGCGACTTGCACCCACCCGTGTTCGAGTCGTAATTCACCGTCGACGAGAAAAACAACGGCGTCGCGCCATCGCCGTACACCTTCGTGTCGGGGATGCCGTCGCTATCCGCCGCGCACGAGTTACCCGAAGCCTGCTCGGCCGTCACCGAGAGCGTAGTCCCGGTTGTGCCGCACATCGAGTCCGTGTAGGTGACGATCTTGGCCGACTCATCCGCCTTGCGTGTGGCACGGAAGCTCGACGTCGTCCCCGATTTGTGGCATTTGCCGTCGGCGACGTACGTGGTGACACCCGTGAGCGCCGACGCGTCGCAACTTTTACCGGCAGCGTATTTCTCCACAATAACATGCGCGGTCGACCCGAACGCCGTCGCCACACCAGCTCTATAGGTCAGTGAGGTCCCGCAGGCAGTCCCGCCGTAAGGAACGGCCGTGCCAGTGCATGTGGTCGACGCCACGCAGCTACCGCCCGTCACCACCGTCGTGATCATTCTCACTGGCACCGTTGGTGCCTTGCAACCATTAGTCTTCGAGTCGTAGTGCACCGTCGACGACAAAAACAACGGCGTCGCACCATCGCCATACACCTTCGTGTCAGGAATGCCTTCGCCATCTTCCGCGCACGAGTTACCCGAGGCCTGGTCGGCCGTCACCGATAGCTTTGACCCGGTCGTACCGCACGTCGCCGAGTCTGTATACGTGACGATCGTGGCCGACTCATCCGCCTTGCGCGTGGCACGGAAGCTCGATGTCGTCCCCGACTTGTGGCATTTGCCGTCGGCAACGTACGTAGTGATACCCGTAAGTGCCAACGCGTCACAACTCTTGCCGGCAGCGTATTTCTCCACGATCACGTACGCGGTCGACCCGAACGCCGTCGCCACATCCGTCTTGTAGGTCAGTGAAGACCCGCAGGCAGTTCCGGTGTAAGGAACGACCGTGCCAGTGCACGCGGTCGTCGCTATGCACCCACCGCCCGTCAGTGACGGCGTCACCACCGTCGTCACCATTCTTGCTGGCACCGTCGGCGACTTGCACCCCCCTGTCTTCAGGTCGTAGTTCACCGTCGAAGAGAAGTACAACGGCGACCAGCCATCGCCGTACACCTTCGTGTCGGGGATGCCGTCGCCATCATCCGCGCACGAGTTACTCGAGGCCTGGTCGGCCGTCACTGACAATGTTGACCCGGTCGTGCCGCACGTCGCTGAGTCTGTGTAGGTGACAATTGTGGCCGACCTATCCGGCATGCGCGTAGCACGGAAGCTTGACGACGTCCCCGACTTGTGGCACTTGCCGTCGGCGACGTACGTCGTGATACCCGCGAGTGCTAACGCATCACAATGCTTCCCGGCGGCGTATGTCTCCACGATCACGTACGCGGTCGACCCGAATGTTGATCTCATGGCGGCGCGATGTGAGGATGGAGTAGTGCAGGTCGTGGTTGCGAGCTGTCCGGTGTTGGACTTGGTACATTTGGCCGATGCTGCACATGTGTCAATTGGTAGGACCGTCGTCGAAATATGCGTCGGCAGCTCGCATGGGTCAAAGTTTGCATCGTAGTTTATAGTAGACGACAAATAGAGTCTGGGTTTTCCCATCTTGACCACTTGAAGGTCTGGAAACCCATTGCCAACGGAAATGCAGGAGGGGCCTTGAGTGTCCACAACAATTCTGAAAGGACTACCCGAGCACGTTCTTGAGTCCGTGTATGAACTAATCGTTACGGAACCCTCCACAGAAATGGACACGCGAAAGCTTTCGAAAACATTCGTGGGATGGCACTTTCCATCGGCAACATACGTGGTCATTCCCAAAAGTGACGCTGCACCGCAGTGACTTCCGCCAGCATAGTTCTCAACGATCACGTACGGTGTCGAACCAAATGACGCAGCGATATCGTCTCGATAAGTCGACATGTTACTGCAACTCGTCCCGGTAAATAGCGAATTCGCGCTACCGGAGCAAGCCGAGGACTCCACACAGCTGTCGTTGCTGAGGACGCTGGTTGACATTTTAGCAGGAACGGCTGGTTTCTTACAGTCGCCAGTGTTTGTATCATAGGACACTGTAGACAATAAAAACTCTGGAGCAGTATCATTGTCACCAGAGTTCACTGGCCCCGGGAGACCAATGGCCGTGCATGCGTCGTTCATCACCTGATCGATCGTCACAGTCGTACTGATCCCGTTGCCAGTGCAAGTCGCCGAGTGTGGGTAAGCTCGAATTGTCGCGGAACCGGTGGCCTTGGATATTTCGATACTCTCCATCAAATCGGTCGTTCGGCATTCGTCGTCAATTACTGGCGTCGTGATGCCAGAGATGTTGAGCCCCACGAAGATTCTGTCGCTGACGACGCGCGCAAACACTTCCGTTCGCATCGTATTCGCCTCGCACCCGTCCACGTTCAAGCTGGAGCATCCAACATAAAGCGGCGAAAATCCGTCGCCGTACAACTTGACATCTCCAATGCCAAGTTGGATGGCCGGCGTGCACACGTTGTTCTTCGACTCGGCAGCAGTCACCCTCAACGTTGCCCCTGCGGTAGTACAAGTCGAGGAGTCCACGTATGTGGTGATCGCTGCTGATCCACCGGCCATTCTAGTCGCCAAGTAGCTGGTGGAAATGTCCGTCATGTGGCACTTGCCGTCCGCCAGGTACGTCGTCATGCCCGAAAGCGCTTTGGAGTCACAGTTCTGGCCAGCAACATACCTCTCCACGACGACATAGGGGTGGGAGCCGAACACTGTCGCCATGTCCTCCTTCCAGGTGAGCAGATTGCTGCACTTGGTGGCAGAGTACGGCATGCTTTCTCCGCTACACGTACTGGAGATTGTGCACGCATCCGAAGACACCACCAACGACTCGATCTGCATCGGAACCACCGGCCACTTGCAGTCGCCTACGCTCGTCTCGTACTTCACCACGGATGACAAGACCGTAAGTGTGCTGCCCTCGCCGTAGGACTTGATGTCACCGACGTCGTTACTACCAGAAGGAATACACTCACCACCAGAAGCTTGAGTGGCAGTCACCTTCGTCGTCACTCCTTGACTGGCGCACGTCGAGGAATCCGCGTACGTTTTGATCAATGCGGACCCGTCGGCTGCTCTGATAGCCGCATAGCTTTCGGACGCGCTACCGGCAGTCTTGTGGCACTTGTCGTCTGCCAGGTACGCCTCTGTAGCAGATAGTTTTGTCGGATCGCAGGCATGGCCAGGTTGGTATTTCTCAACGACCACGTACGGGCTCAAGCCGAACTCCGCCGCTATGTCAGACTTGAAACTCAGCGTCGAGCTGCAACTGGTGGCGGAGTACGAATCGACGGCGCCGCTGCAGGAACGTGACGCTGCGCACGCATCATCGGGGACCAAAGTTGCCACTATTTTCGTTGGAATTGCCGGCCTCTTGCAGTAGCCGGCTTTCGTGTCATAGCTCAACGTTGTAAAGAAAACCGTCGGAGATCTTCCATCGCCATAGCACTTTATATCGCCAGCGTTGGCAGTCGAGACGCAGGTGTTGTCTCGACTCTGAGCTGCCGTCACCGCTACTGTCACCGCCGTCGACGCACAGACCGCCGACTCCGCATACGTTGAGATCACGGCAGAGCCGTCCACTGCTCTAGTTGCCGCGTAGCTTGCGAACGCGCCAGTCTTGTGACACCTGCCGTCCGCCAGATACGCCGTCGTGCCCAATATCTCCGCTGGATTGCAGTTCTCTCCGGCGACGTACTTCTCGACCACCAGATACGGATTCGAGCCGAACGCTGCTGCCGTGTCCTCCTTCCAGGCGAGTATAGAGCCGCACTTGGTACCAGAGTACGGATCAGCAATACCGCTGCACCCGGTCGACGTCGTACAGACATCACTCGACACTAGAGCCGGCATCACTTGTGTTGGCACCGCTGGCCACTTACAGTCACCCGAATTCGACTCGTACAGCAGCGATAAGCTAGAAACCATCGGCGTCTTCCCGTCACCGTAGCTCTTGATGTCACTCAAGCCCGTAATGGAAACAATGCATGTGTCGCCCGCAGCCTGCGCGGCCGTCACCGACATCGTCACTCCTTTCGTGGCACAAGTCGAGGAATCCGCGTACGACTTGATAACAGCCGAGCCGTCCGCTGCCCTAGTGGCCGCGTAGCTTGACATTGCGCTGGTCTCGCGGCACTTACCGTCTGCCAGGTACACCGTGATGTCCGATAGCTTTGTCAAATTGCATGCTTGGCCGGCGACGTACTTCTCGACGACCACGTACGGATCCGAGCCGAATACGGTCGCTGTATCCGCCTTGAAGCTCAGAGTGGAGCCGCACCTGGTTCTCGAGAATGGGCCGGTACTGCTACACGCAGTCGACACTGCGCAATTCTCCCCGGAAACGACAGACGCCGACAGCAGAGTTGGAACTGCTGGGGGCGCACAGGTATTCGCGATCGTGTCGTACGATATGATCGACGACAAGTAGACGGGAGTGTTACCGTCTCCGTAAATCTTCACATCAGCGACGCCAGCCAGGATGCACGTCGAGTTGGCTGTCGGGACGGTCAGGATTGTTCCGGTTGTGGCACAGCTTGTCGAGTCCGCGAAGGTTTTGATGGTGCCAAAGCCGTCCGACGCCCGTGTCGCCACGTAACTCGCTGAAGTTCCGGTTTTGTGGCACTTGCCATCCGCCAGGTACGCCGAAATGCCCGATAGTTTGGTGGCATCGCAGTTTTGACCAGCGACGTACTTTTCCACGACCAGGTAAGGGCTTTTGCCGAATACTGCAGCCGTGTCTGCCTTGAAGCTCAGCGTTGAACTGCACGCGATGGAGGAGTAAGGGGTAGCTGTGCCGCTGCAAGTAGTCGTTGGGGTGCAGGAATCTACAGCCACGATGGCAGCTGAGAGCAACGCCGGTGTTACTGGGGATTTGCAGTCGCCGGTGTTCGTCTCGTACTTCACCGTTGTCAGCAAGTAGAATGGCGTGACTCCGCCTCCATAGACCTTCGCGTTATATAAACCGTTCACATCGTCAAGGCAGGAGTTGCCTAACGCCTGTGCAGCAGTAATAGTCACAATCGTACCTGAGGAACCACAAGGACTAGTTGAAGCGTGGGTAGTCACTGTCGCGGAGCCATCCGCCGCCCTTGTACTTCTGTAGAAACTTATATCACTGATCTTGTGGCATTTCCCGTCGGCAAGGTAGGTTGTGATACTCGACAGTTGCGGAGCGTTACAGCCAGAGCTGTATCTTTCCAAAGTCACAAACGGATACGCACCGTACAATGCAGTCACGTCGGCATGGTACGTTGAAGGCGTGCTGCACACAGTGCTGGAGAAGGGCAGAGCAGTTCCCGCGCAAGTTGGTACTGGTACGCAGGCGTCAACGATATCCTTGCTTGCTATCACAATCTGAAATGGCACCGCTGGAGACTTGCAATCACCAACTTTCGTCTCGTAACTTACTTTCAGAGTCAGGTAGAAGGGCGTCGTGCCGTAGCCGTACAACTTCGTATCCAGTAATCCATTTCCATCGTTCGCACAGGAATTCTGCGTCATCATCAACGCCGTAATTCCCAGCGTCACACCGGTCCCAGCACACGTCGTCGAATCGGCGTAGGTCTTTATCATGGCGCCACTGCTCAAGGTCACCCGAAAGCTTGACATCATCGTTGTTTGGTGGCATTTGCCATCGGCAAGGTAAGTCGTCATCTCCAAAAGCCTAGGTGTCGAACAAGATTGCCCAGGTACGTACTTTTCGACAATGATGTACGCATTTGAACCAAACATGGCGGCACAATCCGTCTTGTACGAGTATGCGGAACTGCACGAAATCCCGGCGTACACATCTCCAGTAACACTACAGGAGGTCGTCGTGGAGCATGTATCAACGGGCACAACGGATGTCACGAGCTGCGTTGGTACCGCCGGAGACTTGCAGTCGCCCTCCGTGGAGTCGTAGCTGGCAGTCGACGACAAGTAGAGGAACGTCCCTACGTTCGAATAGATCTTTGTGTCAGGTGTACTGCTTGCAGTGCCATCGCAAAAACGATTTGTTCCAGGGAGCGTGAAGTCTACGATGACTGCCTTTCCAGTGCTGCACGTGGAGTCCATGTACGTCGTGACTGTCGCGGATCTGCCGCCATTCCCGGCGAAGCATCTGTAGCTAAACGTCGCACTCGCCTTGTGGCACTTCGCGTCGGCCAGGTATAACGCTTTGCTCAAGAGGAAGCCGGCACTGGCGCAGTCCTTTCCAGCAGTGTATTTTTCCACACCCACGTGGGGAAACATGTTGGTGCCCGTGAAAGAATACGTCGGGTACGGGCTCAAGAAGCTGTCGATAGTACTCGTGACTTCGACACTATCGATGGTGCTGCAAGAAGTGGTGACGTAGACTGAACCGCTGCCAGCGGGAGTCTCAACACACTTTCCTGCAATGCATGTTGTCGTACCCGTAGGGACGGTCAACATGTACTCCGGAATCCTTCCTGTAGCCGTGCCCATGCACTTCACTTCGGTATCGTAACGATCTTTTTCGTCACGGGGAACGAGACGCCTTGGGCAGTCGATGCAGCGGCTAGGACACAGCCAACCACACACAAAAGCCGATGCGTGGATATCGCCATCCTCCTCGGTTCTCTTCTCTGGTCTTCAGTACACTTGCAACGGAGAAAATTCGCGACTGGTGGTAGTTCGAGTCGTCGTTGAATCCGTGGTCCTCCCAGACCGAAAGGTCCTCGATCTGTGGACGTTTCGCGACGTATATCTTTGCTCGAAGAGCCTTAGGTAAGACTCTAATTTGGATACATGCACTTGGTCGCTGACATTGCTCCCTGGACGGATCCTGGTGTACACGTCTTAGATACGTCGAGCTCGGTGGTTTACCCGATGAACGACACAGAATCTGCTGATAAATACTTCGAAGTACGACTTTCGACTTTTTTTTCGTGGGTGGAAAGCGTAGTACTGACTTTTCGAACAGAAGGCTCAACATGTTCATCAAGCAACACGTCACAACGTGTTACTCGGGCTAGTGGTAAACTTATTTGATGGTGTGAAGTTGCTGGGCGTATAAATCTACTGCATAACTTCGAGGTGAAAGTCTTCAATTAGATGTCGACAACGGCCTATTTACGGCTACTGTCACTAGGAGAAGCTTGGAAGTCGAGCTGAAGTGGCCGCAACTTGTCTTTCGGTCGCCAGCGCACCATGTCCAAGGATCCACTTCAGAAACACGAAGGTGGTCACCAGAGGAGGTCTTTCATCACCGAAGTGGAGCGTTTGAAGCGAGTTCCATCAAGCGAAAAAGATGCCGCTACCCGTCCTGCTGAGGGGGCCACGGAGGTGTTCCAGCTGATCGACAAACTGGCCGAAAAGCAGCAGCGCAGCAAACGCATTCGCACGATGATGCAGCGAGCAGCCCACAAGACGATTCTCGTCGTACGCACCAAAAACTCCATCCAAGCAGCGGAGATTGTGACTGTCCGCTTCAACCAGCACAAAGTGACTGAAGTTCCTCGTAGTGTACAACTGAGTCAAATCTGTACGAAAGTCGTGCGTCACACACGCTTCAACTCGGCCAAGAAGAGGTCCCAGTTCGAGAAGATCTTCGCTGAAGCTCAAGAGATCGACGCCTTGCTTAAGGACATGTTCTGGTACCTCACCGCGCACTGCTTCCAGCCGGATCGGCAGCCGCATCTTGAGGCAAACTTCTACCAGCGGATCGCCGACAGCTTCACCGCGCTGTTTGTCCGCTTGCAGATGAAGCCTTCCAGTCGCGACTCGGGGTTCTTCGACCAGTTACCAGACGTCGTGGCGCAAATTCTGTTCGTTGCGCTGTACGAGGCCTTCCCACGCTCACGAAAAACCATTTCCAGCGATCCGATTCGACACGAGATTCTGCGTACATGCTACTGCTGGATCCTGGGCTTCGTGCCGGCGGATCTAAGTTACGATCACTGGGTGGCAGTCGATCAGGACTCACCGAAGCGAATTGCCGCGCTGGCAGACTTCCCAGCCATGAGGAATCGCATGATGAGAGCGGAGAGGGTCGAGCGCACGAGACAAGCCGTCAAGACGTGGCACGAAGAGGACGAGGAACTGGAAGAATCTACGATCTCTGACGATCGCCAACTGAACTCGAACCACGAGACGTTCGACGCAGACGATAAACTACTTCCACACCTTCAGACCCACCAGAAAGCACGACGCAACTCTGCCTTCTCCATCTCCCCCTCCGGGCCTAAACAGCGCCCTGCAAGTGGCAGTGGCCAGAGCGACAGCGGCGTAAAACCTGCAGCTCATGTTGAAACCCGCGAGCGGTTTACTTACGAGATGTGCAACTCGCCGTTGATCGGCGCGTTCTTGGCGCGGCATCAACTGGAGGCCAATACGCCGCATCTGCGCGTTCAAATGCGGTTGACCAGCGGGAAACAACGCGACTTGAGCGAGCAGGAGGCACTTCGCGCGGCAACTGGAGTCGTTCCTGCGCGTCGACGGCGTCTTGTCGATCCCACAGCGTTTGGAGACGCACTGGTGGAGCTCGAGACCTTCGGCAATTCAGTGCGTCACGCGTACTCGAAAGAGCGAGAGCAGGCCCGGAACGTGGACTCGCGGGAACGGAGACGCCTGGCTGGCGAGCACAAAGCACTCGAGACGCAGTTATGCGATCTCCGACAGAACGGGGAGAAGCTGCACGAATTCAGCAACCAGCTCGTCAGTAAAGCGCAAATCGACGCAGTACTAGCGTCCTCGTCTAACGGAGTGGCCACTACGCTGGCGACAGGAGCATCAAGTCTTGAGCAGACCTCACCGTGTGGTGCTGGGGGTACTGGTCCTTTCACGCCGCGTCCACCGTCACAACGTGGTGGGGGCCTCAGGTCCTCTACAATGGCAACACACGGGGGATCTGCACGGGTGATCCGCGCAGACTCCGACAAGAACACTCGTTGATGAGGCAAATGCTGCGTAGGCAGCTTAGATTAGGGTGAACAGCTTGAACATTCGTCCACTAAATAGCAGAAAGTTGCGAATGAAACAAACCAGCAAAAGCTCCGCCGAGGAATGAAGACACCAGCGCACAGCGTCGCGTCGCGGCTTAGAGTCGCTTGATGCCTTTCTTCTTGTTGGCCTTCTTTTTCTTGAGCGACGCGTCTACATGGCCGGTATCAGTCTTCTTCTTCTTCTTCGTAGGCGTCGATAAGGCGGCATCCTTGGCGGATTCCTCGCTCGCTGCGTCGTCAGCAGGTCGCTTCAGCATCTTCTCACTGCTCTCGCCACCTGCACTCTTGCTGTCCTTCTTCTCCTCCTCGCCGCTGGTCTCGCCAGCTTCCTCAGGCGCCACGGCGGAGCGCTTAGGCGCGTGAATCTTGGTCCACAGCCTCGCACGACGCGCGTACTCGTCGTAGCTGTCCAGGAAGAGCTTGCCGGCCTCATCGTTCAGGGACGACTCGGGGAAAGGCACGATGAGTAGACAGCGCACGACCTGCAGCACGTGCGCGAGGCCGAGCGTGGGCGTCCAGTCCTTCTTGAGCGTGTTGACGCAGATTTCGCCCGCCGGCTGCGACACGTTCGGGTGGAAGATCTTGGTCAGGAACACGCCGCGCGGCGGCTGCTGCGGGAAGCTCTCGGTGAGCGTGAGCTTGACCGTGAAGTAGCCTCCTTCGTAGGGCGTGTCCTCCGGGCCACGAATCTCGGCGTGGATTTCACTGAGCTGCTCCTCGTCCTGCGGGAGGTACCGGATGCCGTCCAGAGGCTGCAGCACGAGCTTCCGGAGCTCGCGGGCCACGCGTTGGGCCACTTGTGGCGGCAGGTTCTCCCTCGTGAGCTGCGTCAAGACATACTTTAATTAGTATTTGCGTCAATATAGACCAGGCAGTTCGTGTCGGAATTCCAGTATTTCTTCATTTGTGAGACTTCTGGCGCGAATCCGAGAGTGCGAAATGTCTCTGAAGGAAGTGCAGGTTATGGCAGAGATGGTTCGAGGGTATTTACCATTGCGGAGGCCCTGGAAGCGACGATGTGCACGTGTGAACAGGACGCAGTGGCGACTTTCGCGGGGTTTTCAAAAGTGCGTTGGAGGACAGGAAAAACCGTAAATTCGTGTGGTGCACATGATTTGTATGAACATTTATATATGGAACGCACATCTTTATTTGGAATCTGAAACGACGCGAAGGAGTTTAAAATTAAACAAAAATTAAAAATTAAATTTCTCTTCCTTCGTCGGTCGTTAGTGCAGCGAGTATGATGCAGGAACTTGGCGCGGACGGCGCGACTGAGGCTGCTGAGCAGCAATGGCGCAATGTTCCGTCGTCGGAGCAGGGCGCGTCAAGTATCTTCAAGTTCCGACGTCAGCCGGAGGAAGAGCGGGGTGTCGTGCCCAAGTCGTCGGGAAGAGGCAGCTCGTCCACGCCGAGGAATCTGGTTGCGCCAGACTTGACCGATATTGCTGCCGCACCATTGCCTACTGCGCCGCCTGAAGAAAGGACGCATGTGTCAGGCTCTGCGAGGAAGTATCTGCAGACGGACGTAGCTGGGGACCCGCCAGTGGGGCCCACGCCAAAGACCAAGACTCCAGGCTTGAAGGCGCCGCGATCCTTGCGTGGCAAACTGCACTACTACTGCGGCGATGGCAAAGCAGCAGCTGCAGCAGCACGCAGCGCGAGACGAGCGTTAGGGAATCTTTCGCTACAACAGGCGATCGCGTTCGTGATGCTGTTGGCGGGCATGCTGTCCGAATCGGGGACGCCTGCGCCACGGTACAACGTCCCTATCGCCATCGGTCTGATTCTGCTACCGGCCGCTACGGAAGATGGCGCAGTCGCGTACTTGCAACGGGAACATCACCGTTTGTACGTCACCGGACTCGCACTGTCCACCGCGATTGACTTTGTGTGGTTGATGCGCCCCCAAGAAGGAGCTTTCAACGGCTACTTTGTGGAAAGCACCAAGAGCTTCACCGATGCGGGCATCGCATTCTGCGCTCTCGCCAAGATCAGCCTCATCTTCTGCAGCTACTTGGAACTCGTTGACACCGAGCCGCCTCTGGATGAAGACAGCGAGGAGGCTCGAAAGGCCCCGCCGATCCCGCCGCCCAGCTTCCGTCTGTGGGACAAGATCAAGTTCTTCTTCCCGAGACGCACGTTGCCAAAGCGTGCTGAATTGAGTCTTGAAGTGCTGCATCGCGTGCTGGTGCTTGCATGGATCCACCTCGTGTGTGGTGGCTTGCTGCTAGCGCTCGGTCTCATCTCAACAGCTTGGTATTCGGGACGCACGCAGTTCCGCGTCAACCCAGTGGGCATTCCGCTCTACATCATGCTGCTGCTCAAGTCAGCGATGACGCTGCTGACCTACCTCACTATTTCGCACCGGATCAACTACGACGCTTGTCTTGAGCTCTACGGTTTGCGTGCGCGTGACCCCAACAGCAGAGTCCGAGAAGTAGACGGCGTGCAGATCCGTCTCCCACAGGAACCAGTTCTCGCTTACAACCGTGCGTGGCTGCGTCGAGTGCAGCGAGCGAAGGCGCTTGACGCCATCGCAGGCGGCTACTTGCTTCTCGTCTTGTACGCGGCGTTGCGCAGCGGCCAGGTCGTGGGTGGACGAGGTGTGCCGACGATGCTAGCCTGCATAGCGATCGTGCAGCTTGTGCTGGATGCGTGGACTCCGTTGCTGATCCTCGTCGCCGGGCGCTGCGGGTCGGCTTTGTATGGGCTTCACCATCGAGGAATACCCGGGACAGACCCTCTCTTCCCTCCGCAGCTTCGTTGGGAGGATAGCGAGGACGAAGACGACAGCGACGATGGCACCGATGAAAGTGAGGACGGCAGCAACGCTGACAGCGATGAATCGGATGGAGAGCTCTCTTACTACTCGTCTTCGTCCAGCGGAGACACAGACCGAACGCCAGCCGAGCGTCGAGAACGCAGGCTGCGCCATCGACAAAAACGTCTGGAGCGTCTTCGAGCAAGTCCACGCAATCCCCAACTACCGATCGTTGATGTCGACGCCATTCAAGGCAACGAAACTGCGCGCAGTGCCAGTGACATCGCCACCGCTCGGGATGTCGTTGAAAGCGCCAACAGCTCTGGAAAAGGAGCGTGGGTGCGACACTGGCACGAGGCATCACAACGAGCATATCTCGTCCACTCCCTGACGGGCGAGGCCGTGTGGGAAATCCCAACAAGATCAACAACGCATCCATTATCAGCCAGCCAGCCTGCCTCGACTAGGGACTCTGTTCGACTCGACAAGTTTGCCAGTGCCAGACTCACCTCGGAAGCTTTCGATGAGCACTGGACCGAACTGGCCGACGGCGGCGGCTTCACCTGTCGCGTCTCCAAGATTCCAGACACGGCCCTACTCGCTCAACACCTCCATGACCACGACTTCCTCGTCGTCTCTGACGACCTGCGCCCCAATGGAACGTACCAACAACGCACTGTTTTGTTCTACGCCGAGGACATCGACATCGACGACGACTCTGGCGTCAGGTTCATGGGCGAGTTCGTCTTCGACAGCCTCAGTCTCAAGCTGCGCGCGCGGTTCCGCTGCGCCGAGCCGGAGCACATCGTGCCGTTCGTGAAAAGGCTGCAGCTCAAGGAGATCGTGGGTGCTTACGCTCCCTGCGACTGAAAACGGGTCTATCATACTGTAGTATTTGAGAGTTTCCTTGTTGGTTTGGCCACTTGTTGGCTGCAGAGAGCAATGCACATTACGCAGTTCATGCTAGTTCCACGAGGACGACGACGCTTCTTTACATGACGCTGCAGCTCCTCTCGTCGCCCTTCTCGACCAGGCGTTCAATGTCCTCGTCCGTGATTTTGCCTTGCTTCATGTTCTTCGGGAACAGATCCTTCACGAGCACCTCGTCCATGTCGGCGCGCAGATAAAACAGCAGGTACGCGGACGGACTCACGACCTGTTGCTCCTCCACCACACGCACGCGCTCGTCGTCGTAGTAGTACCATTGGTCGTCCACGAAGTTCTTGGCGTACGCCGTGTAGTGGCCCCCGCCCAGCGCGCCTTGGTGGTTCACGACGCCGTAGAGGTTATACTTGGTCTCCAGACACCGAGACTGGTCCAAGTTCGAATTCGTATAGCCACGACGAACGCGGTTGCGAGTTGCTGCAGCCTTCGCAGCAGCTGCGCGCTGGCTGTCCGTGGTGCTGGTCGACGCAGCTTCCGTGTCGGTCGTGACAGTGCTGTCTGCCTTCGTATCTGGCGACGAAGCGTCGGCCTCGCCCTCCGTAGACGCGCTTTCAGCTGCTTCTGCTGGCAGTTCGCTGTCCTCGGGTTTCTCTCCTGGCGTGTCTTCTTCCGACTCGTCGTCAACGGGGTGCTCGTCGAGCTTCTTCGCGTCGGATCCAGCTACGTCCGTCGCGCTGTCGACAGCAGGCGCGCTAGATCCATTGCTGACGGTACTGCCACCGCGAGATCGGAGCTTGATGAGCTTTCGCGTCGGAGCTGGTACGCCACTCGATGTGCTCTTCGGTCTCTTCATCGGGTATTTATCCGGAATCTCAATGTGCGGGGCCACGCAGCACGAAAGATCGAGATCGTGGATTGGGAATTCCACCAGCGACGCCAACTTCCGGCGGTACGTTTGCGTGTACTGGAAGCGCTTCAGATGCACCACCATGACAGGCGGGAGACGCCAGATCTCGAGCTTCTTCGTCATCTCCTGGTGTTGTCGGCAGCTGGAGCAAAAGCCTTCGCTGATCTTCTCCTCGCTCGTGAAGGCATCCAAGCAATGCTTCAACGGTACGGGGCCCTTGTCAATGGCTTCGTTGCGGGCAACGCTGTCGTGGCTTTCAACGTGTTTCATCTTGTCCATCGTCTCACGGTCTTGGAAGACGCTCAGATCCCAGTCAACCGCAATCGCTTCTTCCTCGAGGATGTCCAGCGGCTCCGACGTGCATGGGATCGTGAAGCCGAAGCTGCGTGTCAGCCACGACGAACGCGAATCAGTCAGTCCCTTGTTTTCGACGCGGCGCAGCAAGAAGCCACACTTTGACTTAAATCGCGATGAAGCCTCGTTCAGGCCTGCAAACACGCTGTCAATGTGATTAGCCACGAGGCAATCGGCATTGCGCGCGTCATCTTCCGCCCACTCAGTAGGAGGGAGAGCGTCAACGCCCACATATTGCTTCACGCGTTCCCACACCAGTTGATACAAGTGAAGCCCACTTGTAAGTTCCGGGCATAAACGCACGAGGTTGGGCGAGCCGAACGGGACGGGACGGAACGGGTTCTTGAAGTACACGGCCGAGTAGCTCAGCTTGCGAGAAAGCAGCGGGATGTACAGCAGTCGAGCTTGGCGCGGTCGTAACCGATTCAGCGGGACCTTGATCTCATCCTCGGAGCGGCGGAGGCGGACAAGCACAACGGGTTGGTCTTCGTAGTCGGCATGTGCTGTGGGCGGCTCCATGACCACCGCTGGGATATACTCGTGCGTTTGCGTCCGCATACGCACATCGACCAGCACCCCCCTGGTCAGTTTCTCGTAGAAAGACGAGTGATCGGCTTCCTCCGGACGTAAGCCGTTCGCTCCAACAGTCTGGACGTACGATGGGCGACGGTGCCGCGTGGCTTGAACTGTTTCCGAATCAAGCGGTTCGAGCTGGAAGGCAATAAGTCGGTCAATACTGCGGATCTGACCCACGCGGCGGTTATCTGCCTTGAAGCTCAAGATCATCGAGCCGCTGAACTCGCACAGCTTGATGTCACTCTCGGAAACATCGGGCAGATCAAACTCGTCGTGGCACACCTTCTTCAGCTCGTGCTTCAAGTCGAAGATCGTCGCGGAAATGCTTAACCGCACAGAAACCTTGATCGGAGTCACGCCCTTCGCCAGCATCAGCTGCACCGTAACCGTATTGTGCGTCGGCTCTGGCAGCGGGACTTGGAGGAAGGTAAACGGCTCGAACCGCGCCGACTTAAACCCGCACACACTGCACGTCAACAGCGACTTGTACTGGCCCGTGAACAGCGCGACAACGATGGATACCTCACGCCGGAGGTGGTTGCGCCACCATTCGTCCGCAAGGTCGGCATCGTAGCGGCCGTCGCTGTCGGGCTGTTCGATGTACGGCTTGTCTTGAATCCGGTTCAAGTCCTCGCTCAGTCCACTTAGCAGAAAAGCGAGCAGTTCCTGTGCGTCCTGCTGGTCGTTGCCGCGGAAGACCTCGTTGAACTTACCGATGGACTTCTTAAAGTTCCGCGGGGAAATGGACTTTTGCTTGACGCACCACATGTCTTCCGCGAGCTTCCCGTACACCTCGGCCAGCTTGCCTTGAAGTCCCAGCGTACTCGTGCGGTTGATGTCCCCCAAGTACATTCCTGACAGGAAATACTCGGCCAGCAACTTCGTGTTGGTGAGGCACTGCAACGCAGAGTTCATGTAGCACGTGTTGCCCAGATTTGCGAGACCAACAGAGCCGCCCGACCGCATTCGACGCGGTAAGGCGAGTTCCTGTTTCCGACGAATCTCCTCTTCAGATGGCACTGACGACAACTCGTCCTCAGCATCGTCGCCACCCTCCTCTGCGTCATCGTCCGTGTCATTCTCCTTTTCCTTGGACTTTTTCTTCAACAGCTTTTTCTTCGTATCGGATTCCCAAATGTCCAGCATGGGCTCGCCATCAGCAGCAACGACGACCTGCCGCTGGATCTCAGGACCTCCGCCATACCATAGCTTGAGCGCCATCCACAGCTGCTCGCAGATGATGACATAATGGCGGCCCAGCTTGATATCCTCCGAGGTCTTGAGAATCCGGTCGCGTCGATCGCTCGTCAGTAGCGGGTAATTGTTGATGCACTTCGGACGGACGATCTCTCCCTTGAGGTTCTTCATGTAGTTATCCTTGTGTGCGCTGCTGCCATTGTTGACCTGCACCTTGGACGTACTCGGGGTAGAAGTCGCGGCCGACGTGGGATGCGGAACAGGCGGCGAGAGCATCAGCGACTCTTTCACGTGTATCTTGATATATCTGCACCAGTGAATATACCACTTGCGCTCGAGCAAATACCACCGGTCATCTTCCACCAACGTCGCGGAGTCGTACGGGGTGTAGCATCCCGTCGCGATCAACAGCTCTTCCTCCTTGGTCGCGGGCACTAAACCCAGGTCGATGAATGCCACCTCACGCATGATTCGCAGGGTTGCCATCTCGTACTTCTGCTTGAGTGCCCAAGCCGTAAACTCTTCAAGCGTTAGCGTCAACGCCTCCATCTGCTTGGAAGATGAACTCGCGTCCCAAACGCTTCTCCTGTGTCCGAAGCCCTTCATGATCCCATCCACGAAAATGCCCAACTCGGAGCCCGAAACCGAAGGTGTGCGGGGACCCATGCTTTCAATCAGAGACGAGGACGACGAGCTCTTCGTGGCGTTCAGCGCTGGGTGCTTCTTTTCAATAAGAGACGTGATCTGGCTTTCGAGCTCGGGGTTCTGCGTAATGTCCAAGCGAAGCATGCCGTAGATATCCTCACGCGTCATGTACGACCCGTCTTCGACGCTCGCGAAAAGCTTAAACGCAAACTCAGCCTTTTCCTTCGTCGTTCCTCGGCACGCGATCGACAGCGAGCTCACAAAGCTGAACACGTCAATATCGGATCCGTTTGCGCGAGAGCCAAAGCTGCAAAACACGCGGCCAAAGCGCTCATCGGACATTTCCAGGGGAAAATCACTCGTTAGTCCGTCCATGTCCACAGCGTCGCCGCCCCCCGAAGCGCGGTAGTTGTTAAAAGCATCTTGCAGGATCGCCACCTCCTTCGCGTTGAAGTGCGTTTCGTTTGCGAGGATCTTCTGCTGCACCGCCGGGTTAAACTCTTCCTGGGACTCCAGCAGCTGGGGGTCCGCCGTCTCGCACAAAATGTCAGCGAAAGGTGCCATCCAGTCCACAAGCGTGTGATACGCCTTCAGCTCCGGCACGACCTTGACGAACTCATCGCAGCTCATCCGCACTCGGCCTTGGTCGAAGCCTTCACTCAGGAGTCGTCGGTACTCGGGTCGATCCAGCACGTGGCGTCCGTGCAGCGACACCAAAAAGTTGCTCAGCCCCGTGCTCTGCACTTTCCCGGCATGGTCCAGATCGCACATGTTGAAGATAAACTGCAGCTGGTCCTCCATTGTGCCGCAGCGTAGGATTGCCACCGCGCGCAGGAACTCGTCCATGTTAATGTCCGATCCTTGCCGGTCCGACACCGCCTTCATGAAGCGCATCGCGAAGCTTGACGGCATGTCCGGGAACACGCCCAGGATGTCCCGTCGGAAGGAAGCGCGGCTGATACAGATCTGAGACCCCGCCGTGTGCATGATGACACTATGGCGGTTTCCACGCTCATCCGTAGTACTGCCCTTCGACGTCTCGCCTCCAGCAGCCTTTGTCGTCGTTGCTGTTACATCCTTGACTGGAGACGTGGGCGGCCGTCCGCTGGCTGGGGCTGCTGGCGTCGTGCTGCTCGAAGAACTTCGGGAGGTCTCCGCTTCGGTCTTGTGCCCCGTGCTGGCGTTCCCGTGGTATAAATATTTCGATGAGCACAGCCGCTTGAAGGCGCTGGAGAAGTTGTCGAGCAGCTCGGGCGGCAGCATGTTCTTCATGCGCTCCGACTCGAGCTCCTTCTTGTGGCGCTGCAGCTTGCGCTCGTACGACTCCATGTGCGCGTAGACCTCTAGAAAGTTGAACAGTGGCACGCGTATGAGCGGCTTGATATCCAGGACCTCGTTGATGTACTTCTCCAGCTCGCTACGGCGTTGCTCCACGACGCTTTGATGGCGATTGCGAAACACGTGGCGCTTGGGGAAGAAGAGCTGCTTGACGGGCGAGCTGGTCCTCTTGAGCCGCTCATGCAGCTCGCGGAAGTCCGAGTAGCGCTTGCGGATGAGCCACTGCAGGCCTCCCTGCAGCCGCACCTCGACTGAGAAGACCGTATGCGTCGTTTTGTCGATGTCAGCTTCAGCGATGCCGTCCGTGGGCAGCGAGACGCTCTCGATCTCGAAGGACGGGGCCGATCCGGACGACGCGCTCGAGAACGCCGTCTCGTCCGCTTTTTTCTCCCTCGAGCGTAGGCCGATGAGCTCGCTAGACGTGTGGGACCGCTCCAGCGTCGGCACCGAGCGCGCGCTATCGGCCCTGGGCGGCAGTTGCGGCACCGTGTCCTTGTCCTCCGCGCCGCTGGCGCTGGTTTGACGCTCCGTCGTCACGCCGGTGACGGAGGACGTCGTGGACGACGGGGAGGCCGACATGTCCAGGGGCGACGCGCCGGGGATCGAGGATCGGGGCAGACTGAGCTCCGAGGCCGAGGAGAGCGTCACGACTTCTTCTTCCTCAGCGATGGAGGCCACGCGCGTGCTGTTGATTTCGCTCTCGGCGTCGCCGGGCGCGTCGCCGTCGCGTCGCTGCGCCATGTCGTAGGCCGGCAGGCTCGCCGTCTTGCGCAGCGTGGGCGTGGCCGGAGGAGGCGGCTCCGAGTTCTCCATAGCGACTGGAGTTCAAGTGTTGAAGTGCGGGTCCTTGAGTGCGGAATGCAAAAGTGGTGGGCGGCTTCCGCGCTCACTTGGCGGGCCTCGTAGGATGGTCTCCTTTCAGACGCGGTGTTGTGAGCTTTTGTCTGCGGTTTCCACGGGGGGCATGTTCAGCGGAACCTGCTATTTTCTATATTCGACTCGCTTAAGTCCACCTTTCAAACGCACCTAACAAATCTCCACAGTAGTGCCTGTACAGTCGTTCTAGTGGAACCTCTCTCGAAGGCATACAGGACGGTAGTATTGAGTACCAAAACAAGGTCACCAAAAGGCTTTTGGTTTCATGTACAATCCTCTCCGTCGTGATATCCTGAATAGTGAGATTCACTCCTCTGAGAGATATGGGGACGGTTCCCGATGACCGTCACTATATAGCACAAGTTGAAATTATATTTATAAAACAAAATGTGCCTCTATCCTCTAGTTACTGGTTTGTGATACAAAATTTGTCAGTATCACTATTCAAAGGTACTAGAATTTTACTATTGTTTAAGTCCACTGGTGCAGGACGTCCAAAGAAGTCAAGCGTCGAGTGTTGCTGACTACAGCCTTACTTCCAGGGAAATCATATCTAAATCTTTTTGCAGGCTTTCTAAGCCCGAAAATATTCCTGGAAGTCCCTTGCGGGTACCAATGAGTGGTAAGGAATTGTATCCGGTGATCGAGACTTGCGGAATTGAGAGAGATTCTCTCTGAGGAAAGGAGCAAATTGTTGTGAGGTTTAGAGCGTGGGGAGTACCAACTGCGCGTCACACCTCAGAAGTTAGAATGTACCACCTTTATGGCACATTTCTGCCTTGTAATAACTCCAGTGGGTAATAATGGGCTGGGTCCCGACACTATCACAGCGGCTACTACTAAACTAACTATTTGGTCGTAAGCATACAAGGACAGTACTGAATACTAAAACAGGGTGGTCATAGGCATAACTAGGCAAAAGCAGCGAAGTCCTTAACCAAACGAGGCAATGAAAAAGTTGCGTTGGATTTATGTGGCACAGAAAGTGCGGTTGCGGCGGCTCTATAATATAACAATGCACATGTATTGGAGGACGATTGGCAATATTGAGGCCCGCGCAACGAGACGATGCTGCGGTGTGCACGGGGGTTTAGAAATCGCTGACGGAAGTCAATGCTACATGTATCAGTGCTGAAAAGGGACCGCGCCAAGGCGAGGCTCATCGACAGGAGTCGGATCAAAACTGCGCTACAGCACAGTTCAACTATGCCGTAGTGCAGGTTTTATCCGTCGCGTCGCAGTTGAAGCGAACGAGTTGACAAGGCGGAACTAGGTCAGATGGGGACGACATTGAAGCAATCTGCAAAGGTATTCATCAATTTACAGGTCGTCGTCGCTGTCGGTGTCGAAGCTCGAGAGCTCCAGCAGCCGCTTGGCGCGTTGCAGCAGCTTGGCGCGGTCGTCCTCGATGGTCTCGTCCTCCTCGTCGCTGCCGTGCCGCCGGGCGTCGAGCAGCTCGTCGCCGCTATCGTCCTCATTCTCCTCGTCACTGAAGTCGTCGAAGCGGATGCCCAGCTTCTTCTCGAGCTCGGCGATCGGCCGCTGCAGTGCATCCAGCGCGGACCAGCTCGCGAACTCCTCGCTGTCGCTGTCAGAGCCCTCATGATACGGCACAGCATGTTGCTCAACTGTATCTGCGACGTGAAGCTCAGTATTCGCACTTGAAGCACAAGAAGGATCCAGCAGCGGCGAGGCTTCTCGTGTGGCTTGTGGTGTCGGCACGTCTTCGTCCCTGGCCTTCAGTTCGTATCGTGTAGTCTGCAGTGTAGGTGCGCTAGCGCTCTGCGCTTGCGAGTCGTCTCGGTCAGCGCGCGGCGTCAAAAATCCCGCATCGAGCTCCTGAGAGAAATCGCGGGCAGCTTGTGGTGTGGACAAACCTTCATCGTGAGAAGGCGAGGCTTTTCGCGGTGTGTAGAATGCTTCGTCTTGATGTGATGACAACACGCGAGCGGCACGCGGGGTAAACGCGGTTTCGTCCTGCGGCTGCGAGAACTCGACTGCAGCTGATGATGTAGACATTCGTTCATCGTGTTCCTGCGAGAGCTCGCGTGCGAATAGCGGAGTGCGGGCTTCATTTTCTTCATGAGGAAACTTGTGGTCTCCTTCGTGCAGCGAGAGTTCTTGAGCATCGTGAGGTCTGCTCGATCTCGCAACGTACGGAGCTTCTCGCTCTCTGAAGTCTCTCGTGTGATCCCTGGTTTCATCACTGAGATTTGAGCTAGCCTCACTGGCAGCATCCTCATAACTTTCGTGTCCCTCCGCGCCTTGACCGCCACGACTGCTGTGGCTACTGCTCACACTGCTGCTGACGTTGCCCAGCGCCTTTTCAAGCAAGCTCATTTCCGCCATCGTTCTCCGCATCGAAGCACTCGCATAGCTCATGCTGCTTTCGCTGCTAGGCGGTCCCTGCTCTGGTGTGCGCGCTGCAACCTTCTTGGCAGTGTAGTCAGGAGTACGCAGAGGGGATTCGTTCGCTTCGCTATTGTTGTCAGGTACGTCTTCACTGGCGGGGATATTCCATCGCCTGTGGGTTTCCTCGTCATCAGATTCGGAGCGGGCATCAAAAGCGCGCCGGCTTCGGCTACCATTGCCGCGTTCTCGTGGTGCTGCTTCACGGGATTCACGAATGGTAAACCCTCTCGAGCGTCGAGCGAAAGTCCTTTCTTCAGCTTCACTTTCCTCTTCACGGGCTCTGGATCTTCTATCATGCTTCCAGGTGGTAACATGGTCCTGCGTATGCACGTCGACCTCACGATCCAACTCCGCCTGGTCTTGCTGATCCTTTCGGCGAGCGCGTCGGGTAGTTTCCAACTCCAGCAACTCCTTCTCTTTTAAAAGCTGCTGGTCTAAGAGCTGATTCTCCAACTCCTGGCGAACGCGCTTTTCTTGAGTCATTAGCGCATGCTCCTCGCGTCGGCGTAGCTTGGTCTTCGCCTTACGCGCCTGCTCTTCATCTTCACGCTTCCAGCTCTCAAACTTTAGCATATCTTGTAACTCCTGTTGCTTTACTCGAGTCTCGAACTCAGTCCGAAGGCGAGAAAGCCTCTCCTCCATTTCACGCTGCTTGAGAATCCCATGTACACGATCGTGCGTCTCGAACTCGACTCGCTGCAAGTCTTCTTCCTGTTTGCGGGACGAGATTTCAAATTCCATGCGCTCTTTCTGCATTGCGAGTGTGCCTTCCAGCCTCTGGTATTCAGTTTGAAGCATTTTGGACGCCTCCTCCAGCGTTTCGTGGGCCGATGTCTCCATGTTGCTAAGGTGTTGAAGCCTTCGCTTTCTCGTCTCGTAGTCGAGCGTTTTCAAGTGCAGTATCCTCTCCTTCTCTGCAGCAATCGCTTCTTTCCGTCTTCGCTCTTCGGCCTTGAGCACCATTTTCCTTTCTTTCATCCATTTCTCGTGTTTTGCTTTGAGACTCGCTGAGTCTTCTTCAATCTGATCAAGAAGTGTTTGCTTGTGGGCCAGTTCTGCCTCTTCTAACGCGATTCGATTGCGTTCCTAACACCATACCAGCATCGTTAGTACAACATGCAAACCACGAGCATTTACCAGACACAAACAACTTACGCTGATCTGGAAGTCCACCACAAATCGGGGATAGTGTGCGAAAGCGGGGTACTGCCCTCTCGACAGTGGCCAGTACGGTGCGTTGCCGTGTGTGTTGTCATTTTCAGCTGTAGGGTCTTCAATCGCCGTGAACTCGCTCAGATCCAACTTCTCGCGCATGTTCATCATTAACTGAACAAACTTTTGAACGTCGATCGCATTCTGCTGGTGGAAAAACTGTTCGATGGAAAAGCGGTCGCAGGCAGCGAGAAGAGCCGTCCGGAAGTAGGACAGATACGCCAACACAGCCACGAAGAGCAGTTGCGGTGTGTTCGAGAATGTAATTAAGTGGTCCCACAGACACATCCACTCGTCTTCACTCAGCACTTCCGTGAAAATAGTTTGGAGTAGACTCCACGCAAATGCCTCGGACGTAACCTGGTACCGGGTAAAATGATCATGAAGCTGGGCGTCTCGCCGAGCTAGCTCCTTCTCGATCGCGCTCATCGCGAATACGGGTGGATACGGCAGACTAATAAGGAAATCCCCACACCAGTGAAGCAGGACACTAATGCTTGCTTCGAAAGCTGCCAAGTCGTTCTCTCGGAAAATCTTGACGAACGGGTAGACGACTGCGGGGAGGTAGCTGACTTCACCAAACGCTGGACACCAATACACAATCGCCGAAAGAACACGGTGTAAACGCCGAAAGATGCGGCTATCTTGTAACGGGTACTGGTCCTTCAAGCGAAGAAACACGGGATGTTTGCCTTTCGCCACCAACGACCGGAAAGACTCTTCGTTCTTTGGCAGGCGAAGAAGGAATCGCCAAACAAGGACGCGGTACTTCTTAGGGTACATCCCATTGCATTTCAAGCTACCGACAAGGCGCTTGCGGTTCACTTCGATTTCTTGAGCGGTCAATTGGGCATGGGGGCGAGCCAAGGGGCTTATACGGCGAGTCCGAACTTTCTCCCGCAACGTTGGGAATTCACTGTCGAGCGCCCTCTTGGTTGGCACGCTGAACGGCCCAGGCGAAGCGCGGACACGTGCTCGGGTAGCACTCGCTGGTCCCATGCGAGAAAATTCTGTTTGAACTGCCGTTGCGATGGCCCCTTGGGTATCGTTTGGAGCATGCCCAGCATGCCGTGGGAAATTTGCGCCAAACAAGCTGTCAATAAGTTTTGAAGGGACTGGACGGCTTTGATCCGCATCTGCCTCCACTTCCGTGGCTGGATCGATTTCGTCAGAGAAAGCCAAGCGTTGCAACCTTGATCGAGTTCGTAAGCGAGCATGGTCTCCAAACTCGAACAAGCCCTCTTTTCTTCTCCGCTCTTGCACACGGGCAGCCGTTCTTCGTGCAATTTCCATATCGTACAATAGCAAGAACCCATCACTACAAGCAAACACATCCACAGCAAGAACGGTCAACGTAAGCGGTCTTGCAAACAATCGAAACAAATCGGAAGGTTGCTTACCTCGTAGTAGCTGCAAGATAACGGGCATGGTACTCGATATCAAAAGCGGAAATGTTACGCCCCTGATTGGCAATTTCCAGTTTGATCTGGGGGTTCTTCACCGCAACGTCGAGGAAAAAAATGCCGCCGTCGTCGCCCAAAATGCTGATCATCGTGCTGTGTCCGGGGAGGAACGAGTGCTTCAGAAAAAAGAAAAAACAACGTCAGACACCGTCACTAAGATGTCAAATCAAGTCCCCTCCAAGTTTTGCTCGACCACTTACACTGATGACTTGTTTGATCGGCGGCGGCAGCTCAATGATCCGGATGATCGTCTGCGACTCGAAGTCCCACACGTAGATGAACGGCGCGCGGCCACTGCACACATCAAACACCGCAACAGTCATTATCAAACACTCCAAGCCTCCAAACTACCTCTTCGAGCACGCACCTGGCCACGAGAACTTGGTGGTCGTCCGACACGGTGAACTTCTGCAGTCCAGGCGACGGCTCCTTGTCCGGCAGTGAGAACCTGTAGCGCAGTGCGAGCGTCTCGAGCTCCCACATCATAATGGTGTCGTCCTGGAAGCAGACAGCCACGAGATCTCCCTGCGCCACGAAGGCGGCGTCCTCAACTCCGGGGCCGGCGTTCAGCACGCGGTAGCGGGACCAGTCCTTAGTGTCCCACAAAATGACGGCGTCCTGGGAGGCCGTGAGCGCCAGGCGCCCTGATCGCTGGAAGGACACGCACTTGGCCGGAAAGCGGTGGCCTCGCAGCGTGCTCACGAGCGTCTGCGCCTGCACGTCAAGACAGCGCACAGTCTCGTCCTCGCAGGTCACGAGCAGCTCCGTCCTGCGCGCGGGGCTGAAGACGCAGCGCACAGTGGGCACGCCCAGGTGCGTTACGAGTGCGTAGCGGTTGGCCGTCACGAACAGCACGAAGACGCGGCCGCGCTCGTCGCAGGCCGCCAGCAGCTCGCCCGACGCGTTGAAGCTTGCACAGCGGAAAGCAGCCGGCCGCGCGTCGTGCGAACTGCGCGGCAGGTTCTGCACGCGCGACAGCAGACCCGAACTGCTCAGCAGCGGTCGTCGCGGCCAGATGACGCCGTCTTGCGTCGCGCGCAGCGCCAGCGTCTGCACCATCGCGGCCGTCGAGCTTCCCGCCTTTTGAGTGCGGAATCCAAATTCAAAAGCTGCATAGATTAAATTCAAAGAACAAACGGTACTCTGTAGTGCAATGATTGCACCCTGCCACGTCGTCACGTCGTCTCAAGGCTCAAGCGGCATAACAGCGGCAAATGGCGGAGCAAGTCGTGTCCCCGCGCAAGCGGCTGCCGCACCTGAACCTGGGCAGCAGTCTGCAAGGCGGTGCGCACGAGGTGGCGCTGTCTGTCGCGCCGTCTTCGCCGTCCACGGCGTCCACGAGCTCCACGGCCGACTCGGTGCTGTCCGTCAAGACCAAGAAGCCGTCGCCGTTAGAGCGCAGCCAGCTGCACGAGCGCGCGACGTCCCGCCTCGTGGCCAAGAACGGAGAGGCGAACGATGAGCGAGCTAGCGATGCCAGCGACGAGAGCGACGTGGCTGGCCTCTCGCGGCTGCAGCAGCTGCGCCACTGGCTGCGCCGACTGCGGCAGACGTTCGGCACGTCGTTCCTGCTACTCGTGAGCACCGTGTACGCCGTGCAGGGCTTCTCGAGCTTCAGCGCGCTGGCCGTCAACTACTTCTTCAAGGACAACCTGAAGCTGCAGCCGGCCGAGGCGCAGTCGCTGCTCACGGTCATGATGGTGCCCTGGGGCGTCAAGCCGCTCTACGGCATCATGTCCGACAGCCTGCCGCTCTTCGGCTACCACCGCAAGTCGTACATGATGATCTGCGGTACCTTGGGCACGATCACGACGCTCGCGTTGTCTGTGCCGGACCTGATCACGACGCCGCTTGGCGCAGTGCTCGTGCTCATGCTGAACAACCTCTCCACGGCCGTCATTGACGTCGTGATCGACGCTCGCGTCGTGGAGATGTCGAGGCTGGACCCCAAGTACGGCGCCAACGACCTGCAGTCGGTGTCCTGGGTGTCCATGTCGGTGGGCGGCGTGCTCGGCTCCTTCCTGTCCGGTCCGGCGACGCACAACCTGGGCGTGCGCGGCGTGTTCTGCTTTGCGGCGATCGGTCCACTCTCGATTTTGATCTTCTCCATGTTCATGCACGAGGCGAAGACGACGGTGAGCAAGCGCCACTTCAAGACCTCTGCGAAGAGACAGCTGCGTCAGCTGAAGGGCGCGATCTGCACGCCCGTGATCTGGATGTGCGCGCTCTGGGTGTTCCTGTCGGGCGCGATCAGCCCCGGGTATTCGCAGGTGTTCTTCTTCTTCGCGACCGACGTGCTGCAGTTCACGCCCGAGTTCTTGGGTACTGTGTCCGCCTTCGGGTTCATTTTCCTCATGGTTGGGACGTTGATGTACAACGCGTTCTTCAAGGACATGTCGTTCCGTCGGATCTTCCTGATCGCTCAGCTCAGTTTGGCTATCGTGTCGCTGCTGGATGTCGTGTTGGTGACGCGTGCCAACCTGGACGTTGGCATCCCTGACAAAGCGTTTGTGTTGGGCGACGCTGTGATCGCGGACGTCATCAGCCGCCTGAAGACCATGCCTGTGCTGGTGCTCTGTGCCAAGCTGTGCCCCAAGGGTATCGAGGGTACGCTGTTCGCGTTGCTCATGTCGATTTCCAACTTTTCTCAGAGCGTGAGCGAATTCTGGGGGGCCCTCGTGTGCACCTGGCTGGGCATCGCTAAGGACGAGTACGACCTGCTGTGGCTCGCCATTGTGCTGCGCAGTGTGCTCAAAGTGGTCCCCATTTTCTTCCTCTTCCTCATCCCGGCAACGGACCCGCAGGAAGTCGTGGACGAGCTCGACTTTAGCTCCCCGGCACACGATATTAAGGATGTTAACCTCGAGGACGAGGAGGGAGAAGACGATGACGAACACTCCGGCACGATTCGAGAAGACCACTCGGTAAATGACAGCTCGCCAACGGAAGAGGCCGAGCTCAAAGGCACACGTTCCACAGTCGCTTGATGAATCCTGTTTTACTATTTCTACAATGTTGTTTAGAGCAGAAACGAAGTTCGACAAGAACGCGATCTGAAAACTACTCGGCCACCGTACAATATGGAGGTAGATTCTCTATTACTATGTGTGTATCTCGACAAGTCTGCACTGACCGGCGACGATTGTTTCTTGGGGTTTCTTGGGGTTTCTTGGGGGTGCTTATGCGTTAATGCTCTCTTCTGACAGCTGCGAGAACGAGACAACCATGGCCGTGATGTTGTCCATGCTGCGCTTGAGCAAGGCAGCCTCCACGAGCGCGTTCGCCGCGAATTGCAGCGACTCTTTTGTTACATCCTCGGTGCTCGTCGGCTCCTCCGACCAGTGATACTCGGCCACCTTGGCGCGCACGATCTTGGCAGCGTCGTCGTCACTCAAACGGTCCCAGAGCCCATCGCTGGCGAACACGAGATACTCACCCGCTGCTTCCACATTCAGAACACGAACATCGGGAACCACCGACACCAGCGGGGCAGAGCACGAAGCCGGCAGGTTCGTCTTGAGCGGATGATCCCCCAGCGACCGGCTGATGGCCAGGCGGAGCGGGATCTGGTCGTGCGCCACACGCCAGCAGCCGGAGAAGATGACCTTGCCGCCTGCCTCCTCCACGCGCTCCTTCTCCTCTCTGAGGTCGGGTTTGTGATCTACGGACAGACGCAGCGCAGTCGCAGCGTCCTCTTCGTCCTCCTCATCGTCACTGTCGTCCGAGTCGTCGTTCGCCTGCACCAACACACCGCGCGAGTCTCCGAGATTCGCAACAAACAGCTTACCGCCCACCAAAAGCCCCAGCAGCACCGTCGAGCCGTCACGCTTGTTCAAAATGACGGTACGCTGCAGGATCTCCGCGTCCACCGTGGCGAAGGCGTCCACCAACACCTCACGGATCTTCTCTATGTCGTCGTCCGTCAGCTCCGCGTGCAGCGCGCGGCGACTGATCTCGACCAGGTCCTCGTTCTCGCCCAGCAGATCTTTAAACCGACGACGCGCGTACTCGGAGGCGTACGCGCCGTTGTGTCCGTCGTACACCGCCAGCAGACTGGGAGACGACTCGGCGTCTTCTTCGTCCTCGAGCAGACGCTCCATCACCGAGTAGCGATCTTCCATGTACGGGCGCGCGCCTTGTGCTAGCGACACGCCCACCTGCACGCGCATCTTGGCGGCCTCTCGTCTCCTACTCCTCGGGCTCCTGTCGCCAGCTCGTGGGCGACACATGGTGGTGAACTCGACACATCGCGGGGTCTTGGTCTCTTCTTCGTGGAACCTCTTGAGAGCGTGCTCAATCACGTCCACTTTGCGTCGCTTGCGTTCCCTGCTCTTGACCACGAAGCGCTTAACAGGCGGTGTTGGGGGCTGGGCCTGCGTCTCTTCTGGCGGAGGCTGCGACGGCTGCGAGTCCTCCAGCTCATCGGGGCTGGTCTCGGGGCATTCGCTGTCTAGAGTTCCTGCTGTTCGTCATCACAACAACCCACAGCGTTGAGCTCCCATTCATCTGGTCGCATTGCAACCAACGCGAGCTGCTTACCGGACGTGGTGGGCGACTGCGACTGACGCTTGCGCTTGGCGGCCGTGGGCGACGTCTTGAGCGTCGGAGACGGCACGGTCTCCGCTGGCGTCTCGGTCTCGTCCGCCGCGACTTGCTCGAGCGCGCGCAGGCCGGCGCTCTGCAGCAGACGCGGCGTGTGCGGCGACTTGAGGCTGTCGGGCGGCGTGGCCGAGCACATCTCGAGCCCCACCAGGCCGTTCACGGGCGAGGCCACCAGGACGTCAGCAGGAGCCATGGAGAAGTGCGGATGGAGGCGGAGGAATGAGGAAATGGAGGCGACAATGCAAAGACGAGGTGGCGAAACGACTCGATGCGAAATAGGTCGATGGTCACAAATCAACGTCACTCGAATGGCCTCGTCTCGGTTTGCCCAGCACGGCGCCAAATGGGAAGTGACCGACAAACAAACTCCCGCGCTTTTTCCAACGAAACGGCGAATCGGTGGCAGCAGATCCAGCCTGCTGCCACCGATAAGCCCAAACCCGCAGCGTCGTCCTCGACAATCCCATCATAACGCATGTCGATGGAGGCCGTGCTTGCCGCCCGCGAGCTGCTGGCCCGCGCGGACGCCGACGCCGCCTACTGGATGGAGCAATACAAGAAGGCAGCAAAGAACGTGAGCCAGTGGATCACGCAGGCGTCGGCAGAGGAGAGTGACCAGGCGCCGCGCTACAAGCTGCTGCAACAAGCGCTCAAGGACACTCGCAACGGACTCGACTACGCCGAGCGCGCGGCCGCCCGCGCGCAGCAGGAGCTGAACGATTCGCGGCAATTCCTTCTCAGTATGAAGACCTCTACGTCTGAAGCGGAGAGCGCAGCAGCGCCACGTGCTGCAGAGGCTCAAGCTGCGCCTTCACCTCCGGCAGTGGAGAGTGGAGCGCCATTCCGCATCCGAACACGCGTCCCATCGCCGTCAGCAGCGGATAGCGAGCTGCATGCTCCGACCGTAAGCTCCAGCCCATCGACCGTCCAGTTATCGCCCATGAAGCGACACAGTGGCGAGGTGCTGTACCTGGTGCCGACTAAACGTGCGAAATACCCAAAGAATTTCGAGTGGGGAGATAAGACGATGCACCACTTCCCAAGGGGTTTCACGATCCCCATCTGCGCGCTGGCCAATATGTGGACGTATTGGCTCTGTGGCGACGTGGACGCCAAGTACCCGCCGTTCCGGATCTTAACAGCGCCGCAACTTGAAGATGCCAAGGCCAAGAGAACGCTGTCTTCGCTGCGCTTCGTCATGCTGGAGATCGAGTCCCGCGTGCTTGCTCAAGGCGCGTGGGTGAACAACTTCACTGCAAAGAATGCCGCTGACATGCTGGCCGCTGTGAGAGACAGCATCGCCGTTCGTCCAAGTGCGAAGCGAGGAGCACGGCATCCGGTGGAGCAACTTCAGTGGACTTCGCTTGGACGGATCTTTCGGGACCAGAAGAAGCTGAGGAGAGAGGGAGAAGAAAGCGGCGATGACGAAGAGTAGGTTGCTGTAAGGTGGGGCTCCTCACGCGCCGGGTCTCATTCCAACGGTACAATCTCATTTTTTTCAGCAAACGAACTGCACGTCAAGAATGCCTCAATCGCGTCAAGTGGGAAGGGCGAGCCCCCGTCCTGACGGCAGCGTTGGCTGTGTGTCGCGTTTGCTTTCCCTCGCAGGATGTCGAGGCCCTGCATCACGTCGTGGAGCTTCTAAGCGAATACCTGGATACGTTTCTTCTCGATGGACTGTGAAGCAAGCGTGCAGTGCGGGATTGACGAGACGGGCGCTAGACTACCTTGCTGCTCATGGTCGAGATTCCGATTGGGGGCTGGACGATTCGGGCGCGCGCTGGAGTGCTGAAAAATGCTGTGAGAAAGGGTCACCTACACGTGTTGCAGTGGATGAATGACAACCACCCTGATAGTACTGCATGGAAAGTCTCCTACGGCTTAAGGCTGATGGAACAAGCATCTCAACGCGGCCAGTTGGCGATACTGAAATGGCTACACACCAACCGCAGAGAGGGGTGCAGTGTTCAGGCAATGGATAGAGCAGCCTTATATGGCCACCTCGACGTCGTACAATGGCTGCACGAGAACCGCAGCGAAGGGTGCACCAGCTTCGTGATGAACTTCGCAGCTTCGCAGCCGAAAATGGTCATCTGGAGGTGGTTCGCTTCCTTCATGAGAACCGCCACGAGGGTTGCACAAGTGAAGCAATGCGGCAGGCTGCTGCAAACGGCCACTTGGAGGTGGTGCAGTGGCTCTACGCAAACCGAAGTGAAGGACGTCCGTGTGCGGCGTTGCGAAGTGCTGCAGGATCTGGCCAAGTTGCAGTGGTGGAGTGACTGGCTGGCATGGACAGCGCAGAGGAGACGCGCGCATCCGTGATGCCGCCCAGAAAGCGTAACAGGCGAGACCGAAGTGCTGAAGTTACTGGAGAAGAAGGTGAAGCGACCGCGTCTGAAGTAGTGGGCAAGATTGACGGGAGCAACCTCCGACTTGACATTCATGTCGGCCTTCCCACCGGTATGTCGTCGGAATTGATAAGTTTGAAGACAAGAGTATTTGAGTTGAGCGTTCTTCTACCTTCATTCCGACCCAATGTGAGCGAAGATGGCCAAGCCGTTGCTCGGAGTCCCCGTGTTGAGCACGATGCCACCGTTGGAAATGAGTTCAACTGGGCGTGAGAAACCCCGCCTTGCGACCACTCGCTTCTTCTACCTGTCCTCTCCGCTACATTCTCATTTTCTCCGGAAACGAATCGCCCGTCAAGAATGCCTCAACCGCGTCAAGTGAAAGCGCGAGCCCCCGTCCTGACGGTAGCGTTGGCTGCGTGCCGCGTTTGCTTTCCCTTGCAGGACGTCGAGGCCCTGCATCACGTCGTGGAGCTTTTAAGCGAATACCTGGATACTTTCTCTTCTCTATGGACTGTGAAGCGAGCCTGTCGTGTGGGATTGCCAAGACGGGCGATAGCGTACCTTGCTGCTCATGGCCGAGATTCCGACTGGGGATCGGATGATGAGGACACGTACAGCATTGCTACCTTAGTTGTGAGGAGCGGGGATCTGCACGTGCTGCAGTGGATCAATGAGCACCACCCGGACAGTACTACATGGGATGCCGGCTACGGGCTGAACTTGATGGAGGAAGCTGCCGAGTTCGGCCAGTTGGCGATTCTGGAATGGCTACACGCCACGCGTAGAGAGGGATGCAGCACCTGGGCAATGGATGGGGCGGCTGTAAATGGCCACCTCGACATTGTGCAATGGCTGCATGAGCACCGCAGCGAAGGCTGTACCAGTTTCGCGATGAACCAAGCTGCCAGAAATGGCAATCTGGAGGTTGTTCGCTTCCTTCACGAGAACCGCCACGAGTGTTGCACCACGAAGGCCATGGATTCTGCTTGCGCTAATGGCCACCTCGGTGTCGTCAAGTTTCTCCATGAGAACCGCCGTGAAGGGTGCACAAGTGAAGCAATTTGTCGGGCTGCAGAAGGAGGTCATTTGGAGACGGTTCAATGGCTCTGCGCCAACCGAAGTGAAGCGCACCCGGGGGCAGCGTTGTGTAAAGCTGCGAAACATAAGCACGCAGCGTTAGTGGAGTGGCTGTCGGGAAGGTTGTTCATGGACAACGCACAGTAGACGTTCTCATCCGTGAGGCGTCCAGGAAGCGTTGAAAGCGGACCAAATCGAAGTGTTGGAGCAGAAATTGGTAACGGCCAAGATGAACAAGATGGAGGGAGGGGTATTCCACTTTGCATTTGCTTCGGCTTTCGCACTGTTGCGTCGTCGGAATTGATAATTGAGTTTATGAACATTGCTTGTGTTCCGCCTTATGAATTGTGAGTTGTTTGAGGTTTAGTGACATCAATAAAGCTCTTGCGAGTCGCTTCCCATCGAGTTCGACGGATGCATCAGAGCTTCACTCCCTTCGAAGTTTTCTCGCAGATACGATGGCAGCAGACGAGGTCAACGAGGTCTTCCCTCTGCTGACTTCGGTATTGTTTGTTTGCCGTGAGCGCCTGTTCTCGCCTGGAGCGGAAGCGCCGTCACGAGTCGAACGCCTCCTGGATGAGTACCTGGACACGTTTTCCTCTCGTCGCAGCGTGCGTCAAGCTTGCAGGTCGGGACTCTCAAGACGAGCTTTAGACTACCTCTCTGCTCGTGATCCGGATTGGGACAACGGCGAAGGAATCGCCGAGTACACTACGACTCGAGGCTTTCTCCATGTCCTGGAGTGGCTGGGCGAGCGCTATCCCGACCGCACGGCGTGGGTCAGAGCTGACGATGGCTCTCTCATGGACACTGCTGCAGAGTTCGGCCACCTTTCAATTCTTCAATGGCTGCACGCTCACCGCAGCGAAGGGTGCACCAGTCGCGCTATGGATCGAGCCGCTGCACTTGGACAGCTTGAGATCCTGCAGTGGCTGCACCTACATCGTAGCGAAGGGTGCACTAAGCAGGCGATGAACGAGGCGGCCGCGCATGGCCACCTTGCTGTGGTCGAATGGCTCCATGAACACCGTGACGAAGGGTGCAACAAGAGCGCTGTATGCGATGCTGCAGCGAACGGACATCTCTCGGTTGTGCGCTTCCTTCTCGAGGATCGTCGCGAGGGCTCGACTGGAGATGCCATGCTCCACGCTGCCGGCGGTGGCCACTTGGAGTTGGTGCAGTGGCTCTACGTTCATCGCGGTGATAGTCACCTGGGGGCAGCACTGCGCCACGCTGCTGAGAACGGACACTCCGAAGTGGTGGAGTGGCTCTACTGGATCGTTCGTGACCAACGCAGAGGAAGCACCTGCATCCAAGAAGCGGCGGAACTTGCTCGAAAGGCAGGACACAAGAAGGTGGCGAAGCAACTGGAGAAGGAGCTTAAGCGCCCGGAGGGAAGTAAGACGAAGCAACCAGGAAAGAAGTCGAAGCGCAAGCGTCGTCGGCATTAGTTCCGATGCTTTACGAGACGCTTTCGTGGTCTCGACGGAGCTTGAATACACCGGCTTAAGTGTCTTACTCGCCAAACTCAATGAAACTTGAATCACAACTCACAGATGAGTCTGTTCTTGTTGACAAGGCACAAGGCGCGAAGCTGCAGAGGAGATCACGCTGTCTGCCGTCGCTGTGGCATGCAGCAGAAGGCGATTGATGAACGTCCAGACTGGCGAAATTGTAGGATGCAGCTCACTGGATGGGGTTCCCATCCTGGACGACATCTTGTCGGCGACAACTCCCCGTTTCATACACATAGTCCCCAGGTCTCCTCGATGATTGGTTTGTGACACAAACCAAGGCGTCCGACGACGGAGAGCAGCTTGGGCTTGGCCAGTCGTCTAAATTCACTCCGCCAGCTGACGGAGCTCACTTGTCAATTATCCTTCCTCTCGCAATGCGGTTCGGTTGCTTCGTTCTCCTGGTGGTGCTCGGCTTCACAGCATGCTTCAACGGTATCGCCAATGCTGAAGACACTGCCATGATTACCGTAAGACGCCACCTCAAAGGCAGCAAGACGAAAGCTGCACTGAGCTCCGAAGTCGAGGAACGCGGCGGCTTCACCAGCCTCAAGTCGCTTCTCGGGAAGGTCCCGAACAAGCTCAAGACGGCGCTGAAGACCAATCCCAGCCAAGCGAAGGCCCTCGGGAGCAACAGTCCGGGCCTCAAGGGATTCATGGGCAAACTGGGGAACAAGATTCGACTCTCTATCGACGACATCAAGGACTTTATGGCGAAAGAGAAGCACCCCGCGGTGTCCGTGTTGATCAGTCTCTTGAAGATGCTAGCGGTAGTGGGAGTCATCTCAGTGGCGAGCGGCTACCTCATCTATACGTTTGGAAATTAACCAGAACCTACTGAATCGCCATGTCATTGAGCCAATTTATCAAGTAACATCAAATCCAACCAAGTACAGGTGTCCTCCAACTCAATTATCGAATCGATGATGCTGCGAAACCTGAAAGAAATGCCAAGTGGAGTTGCTCTCCTCAATCTTGGCCATCTTGGTCACTACTGAAGACGTGGTCGCTTCAGCTTTTGCTCCAGTAACGTCGATACTTCGATTTGGCCGGCTTCGAGCGCGATCCGGGCTGCTTCACGGACGACAGCATCCCTCTGCGTTTTCCACGAACAATGGGATACAGCCACTCCACCACGGCAGCTCGGCCATACCTTGCAGCAGCACGCAACGCCGTCGCCGGGCGTCCTTCACTTCGGTTCGCGTAGAGCCATTGAACCGTCTCCAAGTGGCCATAGGCGGCAGCCTGCATCATTGCTTCACTGGTGCATCCTTCACGGCGGTTCTCATGGAGAAACTTGACGACAGCGAGGTAGCCGTTAGCGCAAGCAAAATCCATGGCCTTCGTGGTGCAACCTTCGTAGCGGTTTTCATGAAGAAAGTGAACCACCTCAAGATGACCACCTCTGGCAGCACCGTTCATCGCGGAGCTTGTGCACCCTTCAGTGCGGTGCTCGTGCAGCCACTGCACCACGTCAAAATGGCCATTGAAAACTGCCGTATCCGTTGCCTGAGTACTGCACCTCTCTCTGCGGTTGGCGTGTAGCCATTTCAGTATCGTCTTACTGCTTCTTCCATCAGGCCGAAGCCGTAGCGGCCATCCCATTTGATACTGTCAGGGTGATGTTCATTGATTCACTGCAACACGTGCAGGCGACCCATTCTCACGGCAGAAGTAGCGATCCAGCACGCATCATCGTCAACTGGTCCCCAATCGGAATCTCGACCATGAGCAGCAAGGTAATCTAGCGCCCGTCTCGGCAATCCCACAGCACACGCTCGTTGCACCGTCCACTGAGAAGAAAACGTATCCAGGTATTCATCGAGGAGCTCCACGACGTGACGCAGGGCCTCCACATCGTTCAAGGGAAAGCAAATGCGGCACACAGCCACCGCTGTCGTCAGGACGGGCATTTCCACTTGACGTTGCTGAGGCATTTTTGCTGTGCGCTTGCCTTGCTGAAGAAAATGAGGGAATGAAGTGATTGCACCGTTAGAAAGGAGACCGCGTGACGAATTTTCGCTGAAAACCCCACTTTTCTCGCTCATCGTGGAGAAGCAGCAGAAAAAATGGAGAGCGACGAGCAGATTGTACCCCCAGATGGATCCCAGTGGCATGTGGATCCCACATGCCAGCCGTTCCAGGAAGATACCAAGTCGTGCCTCCACCGGATCTGAATCAACTCGCTGTCGATCATGACGAATTCCTCTTTGAGTATGACTTCCCTTTCTTGGTTGTGCGAGCAAAGGCGCTGAATGCCTTAGCGAATACAGAGAGGTTTCATATCGGTGGGCAGTGCGGCACGTGGCTCGAACGGAAGGTTCAACGCTTGGGAGGGTTCGTCGGTATGGATGTGGGCTGTCAATTCAACGATGCCTCGTTTCCTGGAGGGAAGAAGTTCCTCCAACAACGCGTCCCCGATTTCTCCTATGTCGACGGACGCACGTGGTCTGCCATGTCGTCTGAGGAGAAACATGCCGCGTACTTACCGTGCGTCCCGGCCGTCGTGATTCTGCTCGTGGCGGATCCAGATACCATCGGCCAAATGCAGGAGAAGCTGGCCAAGTTCGTCGGTGTTGGTACGCAAGAAGGGGTCGTTATCGACAGCAGAGCGGGTCAAGTCTGGATCCACAATCGAGGAGAAGAACCGCGCATGGAAGCTATGGCGCCGATTGTTTTCGATGCGTGGCCGGAATTCACGCTCGATTGCACCGAGGTCCGTGACGCCTGGGCTCGCCTCGGATTGGATTGGACGAAGTAGTTGGAAGCTGCAAGTGTTTTCTTGATGGTGTGAAAAAAAAAACGTTTGCGTTTTCCTTTTGAATTGGAGGAGAGAGTGTTCCGGGCTTGCTTGGCACAAAAGAACTTCGATACTGGAGCATGAAGTCGAGAATATTGGTCAGGCGTCTACGTAACAATGCAGAAAGCACTCTAAAACTGAAGAGGGTATCGTCGTATTCATGGTTGCGCTCGCTTTTCCGTATTGCGTGAGGAGGTCTTGTGTCATGCACGAAATTTGATCGAATCCCAACCCAAGAGATGTCAAGCCAAGAAGACTGTAACTTTGTGTACTTGGCGATGACGATAGTATCAAATGCTTCGAACGTTAATCGTGCTGAGCTAGTAGCACGTTCTTGCCAACATTCACAGGGATGGAGGTTAGCTGCGAGCGGAGGAGGGGGGGTCGGTATCTCTGTTCGCTGTGGTCTGAGCCTTTCAGCTTTGTCCTTCAACGTCGTGTGTAGCATCTGCCTGCTCTACCAGCTTCACACGCTTGCGGAGAAGCGCAGTGATTGTTGTCCACTGCAACTTGTCCACCGGCTGCTTGCGCCGGCCCCCATCATTGCGCATGGCGTCAATGGCAGCTTTCACTTGGTTCAGCATTTCAGTAGCTTCTTCAATCGTTCGGTCTTCGCTACTCGGCCAGGCCTTAACAGACCGTGCTTCCTCTTCAATCCAAATCATCGTGAACCGGTACTCAGAGAAGAGTCTCTTGGGCTCGCTCCCGACCATGTCGCGGTTCTGGAGGATCCGGAACGGCGGGTACGAGAGCTGACGGTCTCCACAACACCAGAGGTGCCACGCTTCCAGCAGTGGACAGCGTGGAATCTCCACGTCTACAGGGAAGTGATGCATCTCACCCTCCTCTTGCCACAAAAAGTGTCGATCGTAGTCAACACGGTTCGGCGGAGCAGACAACCGGATGCTCTCCCTTCGCCGCCGTTTGGCCCTCCGCCTCGTCGTTTGGTCCTCGAGCTGCGTCGATGCTTGCTGTGACGGAGAAGTAATCGATTGCCGTACTTCCGGCTCCATAGATCTCTCTGTCTCGTATACCCGTTCCAGAGGAACTTCCTCTGGCGTTCGAGTCACCGGCTTTGGAGACCGCGACTCCCTACTATCTTGTTGCCGTGAAGATGGGGTCAACGCCATCCTCTCGTCGTACTCGAAACCGTTATCATCTGTCCACAACAAGCCACCCGAAGGTGAGCGCCGCCATCAGCATCTTCACCAGTGCACCTTAACGTACCACCCAACTCGAAGTCTCCCGTGGTCATCGCCCCACTCCTCGCCGACGTCAAGCTCTCCCTCGACAGCAGTCGGTCTTCATCCCTCGAGGCCAAAGTGGTGCCCCCCACTTGGACGAAGAACTGCCGTGCACTGTTGAGCTCTGCCCGGGCACTGCTCAGCTCCTGCCGGGCCTCGCTGAGGCTGCGCGAGGCCAGCGTGATGCCCTCCTTAATGCCCTGCAGCTCCTGCAAGGCGCTGTCGCCCTCGCCCGCCGCCCGTCGAGCTGCCAGAGTGCGCGTCTGGTCCTTAAACTGCGACATCCAGAACGCGTAGTCGCCCTCCAGCTTGGTCACGGCCTCGGAGGCGGCGCGCATGACCTCCAGGGCCAGCTGCACGCCGGCGTGAGCGACGTCCAAGCCACGCTGCGCCATGGTCGTCGAAAGTGAAAAGGCTTGATGTGTGTTGGAAGGGGGATGAAATCAATTCAATTAATGACATTAAATTGTTTTGAATTTAATATCAGTTTGCAATTTAATATTCGAAATTTGAACTGAATCAAACGGACTTGCAATTATTTATAGTATCCTCAAACAATTAAATATTGTCCACCGAAAGGACATGTCTCGATGTGGCAGGACGAGTGAAGGCAGGAACACGCACTCTGCATCGACAGTAGGGTTGCTGTGCCACATAAATCGATGGTGATCAGGCGGTTTCTTCACCGACCAGGACAGGGGCATGTGACCCAGGTGGAACAGTTTTCACAATGGGAATGAAAACGGGGTGGTCTGAAGCTACACGCCAGATTAACCTCCGCATGCTGGTCGACAACGCCTTTGCCGGAAATTTCATCAGGAATAGTTCGGCGTATTGGTTGATTGACTCAACGGCGTCCAGTATCTCAACATACAGCACCCAGCGATCCAGGTTGCCATCGGGGTCAAGATACTGGACGCCGGCCGTTGAGTCAATCAACCAATACGCCGAACTATTCCTGATGAAATTTCCGGCAAAGGCGTTGTCGACCAGCATGCGGAGGTTAATCTGGCGTGAAGCTTCAGACCACCCCGTTTTCATTCCCATTGTGAAAACTGTTCCACCTGGGTCACATGCCCCTGTCCTGGTCGGTGAAGAAACCGCCTGATCACCATCGATTTATGTGGCACAGCAACCCTACTGTCGATGCAGAGTGCGTGTTCCTGCCTTCACTCGTCCTGCCACATCGAGACATGTCCTTTCGGTGGACAATATTTAATTGTTTGAGGATACTATAAATAATTGCAAGTCCGTTTGATTCAGTTCAAATTTCGAATATTAAATTGCAAACTGATATTAAATTCAAAACAATTTAATGTCATTAATTGAATTGATTTCATCCCCCTTCCAATACACATCAAGCCTTTTCACTTTCGACGACCATGGCGCAGCGTGGCTTGGACGTCGCTCACGCCGGCGTGCAGCTGGCCCTGGAGGTCATGCGCGCCGCCTCCGAGGCCGTGACCAAGCTGGAGGGCGACTACGCGTTCTGGATGTCGCAGTTTAAGGACCAGACGCGCACTCTGGCAGCTCGACGGGCGGCGGGCGAGGGCGACAGCGCCTTGCAGGAGCTGCAGGGCATTAAGGAGGGGATCACGCTGGCCTCGCGCAGCCTCAGCGAGGCCCGGCAGGAGCTGAGCAGTGCCCGGGCAGAGCTCAACAGTGCACGGCAGTTCTTCGTCCAAGTGGGGGGCACCACTTTGGCCTCGAGGGATGAAGACCGACTGCTGTCGAGGGAGAGCTTGACGTCGGCGAGGAGTGGGGCGATGACCACGGGAGACTTCGAGTTGGGTGGTACGTTAAGGTGCACTGGTGAAGATGCTGATGGCGGCGCTCACCTTCGGGTGGCTTGTTGTGGACAGATGATAACGGTTTCGAGTACGACGAGAGGATGGCGTTGACCCCATCTTCACGGCAACAAGATAGTAGGGAGTCGCGGTCTCCAAAGCCGGTGACTCGAACGCCAGAGGAAGTTCCTCTGGAACGGGTATACGAGACAGAGAGATCTATGGAGCCGGAAGTACGGCAATCGATTACTTCTCCGTCACAGCAAGCATCGACGCAGCTCGAGGACCAAACGACGAGGCGGAGGGCCAAACGGCGGCGAAGGGAGAGCATCCGGTTGTCTGCTCCGCCGAACCGTGTTGACTACGATCGACACTTTTTGTGGCAAGAGGAGGGTGAGATGCATCACTTCCCTGTAGACGTGGAGATTCCACGCTGTCCACTGCTGGAAGCGTGGCACCTCTGGTGTTGTGGAGACCGTCAGCTCTCGTACCCGCCGTTCCGGATCCTCCAGAACCGCGACATGGTCGGGCGCGAGCCCAAGAAACTCTTCTCTGAGTACCGGTTCACGATGATTTGGATTGAAGAGGAAGCACGGTTTGTTGAGGTCTGGCCGAGTAGCGAAGACCCAACGATTGAAGAAGCTACTGAAATGCTGAACCACGTGAAAGCTGCCATTGACGCCATGCGCAATGATGGGGGCCGGCGCAAGCAGCCGGTGGACAAGTTGCAGTGGACAACAGTCACTGCGCTTCTCCGCAAGCGTGTGAAGCTGGCAGAGCAGGCAGATGATACACACGACGTTGAAGGACAAAGCTGAAATGCTCAAATGCTGGTACTTTTTCCAGGCTGGACATGCCAGCTTACTACTCCCAGTCCTCTTCGTCTATCTCGACAGCGGCGACCTTCGCTCTGAGAGCTTTCGTCGCGGCTGAGTCCTCGTGCTCGTCACCATTCTCGGCGTCCGCGGCAGCAACCTTTACCGACGGCTTTTCCTCGACTTCCTCGCTTTGCTCCTGCGAGTCGGTGCCGTTGCTGCCCTCTTCTTCCGTCTCGCCTTCGTCTTCTTCATCGCTCCAAGCATCTGCGACAACGGGCGCGCGGCGAGGTTCAATATGCTCCCAGCCGCGCTGCACAGGGACTGGAGGCCTCGCTGGCGCGGGGGCGGCCTGCGGAGGGGGCGTGCTGCCTTGCAACGGCAAGAACTTCAGTCGACTCAGCGCTCGAGCAGTCAGCGCCTGCTTGTTGAGGTGGGCGATGTGCGCGGACAACGTCACGGCCGGCACACGTGCGTCCTCACGCTTGAAGAAGGACACTCGGCGACGCGGATCCTCGCCAAATGATTCCGACACCACGTTGTAGAAACAGGCCAACTGGTGCATCAACGCTCGCTACACAAAGGAACAAATGGCGTCAGAACGCGACACACAAGCACCTTGAAAGCACCGTAAACGAACCTCTTCGCCCGACATGACGCGCAGACTGACGCTATGACACGACGGCTCCTGCACAATGCGCTCCAGGCGACGCTCAACCACGGTAAGGTAGCTGGTGTTGGCTTTTCCCCACGCGATCAGGTCTTCAGGGTAGCTGGACGTCTTCATCTCTTCCTCGAAAGCTTCCGTATCCCCACTGGCAAGTCCCGGTCGATTGACCCCAAGCGCTTGCGCCAGTCGCTGGTTGCGGATAACCTGGCCGCGAGGGGGTACAGGCGCTCGTCGTGCAGGGGGTGGACCTTGTGTTTGAACACTCGAAGGCCGGACGATAGCTGGTCTCAATAGCGGAGGAGGCGCAGGCGCAGCAGGCGTCGGGAGCGCCGGGAAGGCGTCCTCTAGCTGCGTCGCTGGCGACGGTGGGTGGTCGCTGACCCCGTAGTTCCAATGGTCCGGTACTTCATCCGCATAGTCCGAGTTGATCGGTCCTCCAACGGGGTTTCCACCCCCACGCGCCACTTGGAAGTTGAACTGCAGGCGGTTGTGCACGCCGTGGATGGAGCTCATATGCGCCTGGTACTCGACGTCATTCGGGAAAACTACAAAGCGCATCGCCAGACTGCAACGAGTTCCACAAGTCAGCACCAAAATGACTAACAAAAGCTGAAGGCAAGACAGTGTTCAATGTACCATCTTGGATCCTCGCACAGATGGTGTTGGCGGCGAAAATGCGTCTCCATACTTGCGCTAGAAAAGAACGAACACCGGTTAGCAAGAGCTCGTTAAGAGAGTGATACGACAAGCAGGAGTCACGTACTAGTTGCGGAAGTACTCGTTCTCCACCTTGCAGATGTGGCACTTGAAGTGGTCGCGCTCCAGGTGCTCGTACAGCTCCTTGTCTCCATAGAACCTCTTCCGACAGAACTGGCACATCGGGTGAAAGTCCTTGCCCGTGTTGGCGTGCTTCTGCCCTGCTGGGCCACCGCGGCTTTTGCCGACGTTATGGCCTTTCAACGCTCCTTTCGTGAACACTTCCTGCTCCTGGATGAAGAACGACTGGTGTGTGAGGCAGAGCTCGCAGAACTCGACGCCGTGGTCTCGTTGCAAGTGCTCCTTGAGATGGCCCAGCGAGTGCTTGACCTCTTTGCAGCGCTTCATCCTGCACTTGAACTCCCTCAGGCTGCGCAGCGCGTTGTAGTGCGCGCGGCAGTCCACGAAGATCATGTCGGACGGCTCGTCCAGCACGGACTCGGGGCCCGCGGCGTCGCCCCAGAGCTCGAAGCTCTCGAAAGCGCGCGGTGAACTGCTGACCACCACGCGCTCCAGCGGCTGCTTGCACATGGGGCAGTTGTGGTCGTCCAGGAGCAGCCGCATGCGCATGGAGCACTTGCTGCAGATGCCGTGGTGGTTGCACTCGCCTACAGCGTAAAACTGGATGGGGTCTGCACAGAGCAGACAGAACTCTGGCTCCTCTTCTTCTTCACTAGCAGCAGTAACCGCAATACCAGTATTAACAGCGGCGTTCTTCTTGGCCGGCCGCTTCTTCCTCTTAGGCTTGGGAACTGCTGGCGCCTTCTCTTCTGCTTCTTCAGCCACTACAATTGGCTCATTGGTTGCTGGGGTTTTCTTCTTGCGTTGACGAGGGCGTGGACGTCTCTTGCGTTGGTCTGAGGCGTCCTGGAGGGAATCTTCGTTGGCGTTGGTGGAGCTGGTGGGCTGGGCGCCGCGACGGCGGACGGAGCTGGGGACCATCGTGAAGGCCGGTGTGAGTGGCGAAAGGGTGGAGCGCGCGGCCACGCTGGAGGTGGCGCTGCTGCCTGCCACGCTCGTCATGAGCAAGCGGCCTTGGGCTCTCGGTGCGTTGGTGAGATACTGGACTCGTTTGCCAGCCAAATGTCAATAATTGACCATCACTCATGAAATCTGAGTATTGCTCTGATTCTGAGGAATCTGATTCCTCGGCAAAGAACGCGCGAGGAAAAAGGCAAAACCCTGTCGAAAGTGATGGGGGTGTCCATCGAAAAACACAAGTTGTCCTCAACCGCAATATCAAGAAAATTGATTGCATAGCTGAACGAAATGCCAAGTAGAGTTGCTCTCTTCAATCTTCACTACTTGAGGCGCGGCCACTTCAGCTTCTGCTCCAGAGTCTTCGACACTTCGATTTTGCCCGCTTTCAACGCTTCCTGGGCGCAACCACGGATGTAATCCTCTCCTCCGTTAAAACAACCCGGCCAACCACTCCACCACTGCTACTTGGCCGGATCTTTCAGCAATACACAGCGCCTCCCCAGGGTGCCCTTCACTTCGGTTTGCGTAGAGCCACTGCACCGTCTCCAAATGACCTTCTGCAGCCCCACAAATTTCTGCACCTGTGCACCCTTCACGACGGTTCTCATGGAGAAACTTGACGACAGCGAGGTGGCCCATTAGCGCAAGCAGAATCCATGGCCTTCGTGGTGCAACCCTCGTGGCGGTTCTCGTGAAGGAAGCGAACAACCTCCAGATGGCCATTTCTGCCAGCTTGGTTCATCGCGAAACTGGTGCACCCTTCGCAGCAGTGATCATGCAGCCATTGCACAATGTCGAGGTGGCCTTTTCCAGCTGCCGATATTCATTGTCATCCCTCTCTGCGGCTGGCATGTAACCATTCCAGAATCGCCAACTGGCCGAACTCGACAGCTTCCTCCATCAAGTTCAGCACGTAGCCGGCATCGCGATTAGTACTGTCCGGGTGGTGCTCATTGATCCACTCCAGCACGTACAAGCTCACCCCCTCTCACGGCGGAAGTAGTAATCCGGTGCACCGGCGATTCCGGCCCCCAATCGGAATCTCGACCATGAACAGCAAGGTAATCTAGCGCCCGTCTCGGCAATCCCTCACTACACGCTTGCTCCGTAGTCCATCGAGAAGAAAACATATCCAGGTATCCACTGAGAAGCTCCACGACGGGGGGCAGGGCCTTGACATCCTGCGAGGGAAAGCAAACGCGGCGCACAGCGAACGCTGTCGTCAGGACAGGAACGCGCAGTTCCATGTGACGCTGCTGCAGCAGCATTTCTTGTCGTGCGAATTGTTCCGGAACACGAGAATGAAGCAGAGCAGGATCCAGAAAAATTAATCGAAGAAAAATAATTGTCAATAAATATAAATTGAAATAATTGATTGGTGTGGAAGCCAATACCTGGTCAATTATACAAACTTTCACAGTTTTTCAAAGAGAATTGACGAGAATTGACTGCAGTCATAAAGGCATCCCTGTCCATCTTCACTCTTTTCACACTGAGTGGGAATAAAGGTAGTAGAATGCTCAATCGCAAATAATTTTTGTCTTCAAACTTGTCAATTCCGACGGCATAACGCTGGGAAAGCCGACATGAATGCCAAGTTGGAGTTTCTCCCGTCAATCTTGACCACTACCCAAGACGCGGTCGCTTCAGCTTCTTCTCCAGCAACTTCACCACTTCGAACCGGCCAGCTTTCGACGCTTCCTGGGCGACATACGGATGTGATTCTCTCCTCCGCGTTGTCCACGAACAACCCAGCCAGCCACTCCACCACTGCAAATTGGCAATAGCGTGTTGCACTTCGCAACACCGCCCCCGGTTGCCCTTCGCTTCGGTTGGCATAAAGCCATTGAACCACCTCCAAACGGCCGTTTGCAGCAGCATGCCACATTGCTTGACTTGTGCATCCTTCGCGGCGGTTCTCATGGAGAAACTTCACGATAGGGTGGCCGTTCGCGCAAGCAGAATCCATTGCCCGAGTGGTGCAACCCTCGTGGCGGTTTTCGTGAAGGAAGCGAACCACGTCAAGAAAAAAACATTGCTGGCAGCACCATTCATCGCGAAGCAGGAACATCCTTCACTTCGATTCTCGTGCAGACACCGCACGACATTGAGGTGGCCAATTACGGCGGCCGTATCCATCGCCAGAGTTGTCCATCCCTCTCTGTGGTTGGCGTGTATCCATTTCAGTAGCGCCAACGGCCGAAATGAGCTGCTGCATCCAACATGCTGAAGTCGTAGAGCGGCGGCGGACTACCCATGCAACGCTGTCAGGGTGATGGTCACTTATCCACTGTAACACGTGCAGGTAACGCGTTTTCACAGCCATTTCAGCAACCCAGCGCGCGCCAACGGCATCTGGTCCCCAGTCCCAGTCGGAATCTCGACCGTGGCCAGCAAGGTAGTCTATCGCCCGTCTCGGCAATCCCGCATCACACGCTCGCTTCACAGTCCATTGAGAAGAAAACGTATCCAGGTATCCACTGAGAAGCTCCACGACGTGACGCAGGGCCTCGACATCTTGCAAGGGAAAGCAAACACGGCACACAGCCACCGCTGTCGTCAGGACGGGGGCTCGCATTTTACCCGCGCACCCTCAGCAGTCTGTGCCCGGGATGTCCTCAGCAGGGATTCCGACAACGCCAGTTGAGCCAGCAGCGCCAGCACCTGCCAACATGGAAGTGGACAGCGACAACTCGTCAATAATCTCAGGCTATGTTGGATCGTCGGCTCCTTCACAAGAAGGATCTTACGCGTCTACCCCGGGGTCGGAGTTCCCCTACTCAATTGCGTCGCAGCACGAGGAGACTGAGGAGAAGCTTGACGACAATTCACTGACTCACAGTGGTGAAACTGCGACGGCCCCTGATCAGCTACCAACAATGGAGAAGCCAGCATCTGGGGATCCATAGCATGCAGCTGGGGACCTAACGCTCAGCCAAGACGGGGTGGTAATGGAGAAAACCGTGTACCCGTCAGGGATGCCACAACAACTGCCCACCTTCATCCGGCCGTTTGGTGGTACTTTGATTGAAGTCCCGTCCAATGGACAATGTGCGTACACAGCACTGTACGCGACGTCTTACATTGAGGGTGGAGCTCTTCACTTCTGCGCAATAACAACGTCATTAAGCGGAGCATTTACACCCTCATGATGACCAACCTCGCCAAAGATGTAGAGTGCGGAGTTGTGGATCCGAGGCGCGAACTCAAGCGATTATACCCGTTGCAACAGCCCCCGACCGACATGGCTGCAGCCACCGCTACATTGTATACTCACTACGCGCAGGAGCGCGCTCGGTCTGTAAACACACAGATACCGTCGGACTTTTGGGCCGGGGCCGAGGTACTCAGGGCGATGGCACAGTATCTCAGGGAGCCGCTGTTCGTATTCGACGTGGACATCAACAACGACACCCATGCGCAGCAATACTATTTCCAAAACTACACCACTGCGTCTGGAAGGCCCCATGAATCCGGCTGTGGGGAGCGCTGGACGACCAAAAGGCGCTGGATCTCCTGCAACATTATGCACGGCTTCATGTTCTGCCGGTCATGATGGTCATCAAACGCCATGAGGGACATTTCTATGGAGTCCACCATGGAGACTTGGCGGCACGCTGGCTGGCGGAAGGGGATCGAGATTTTGCCGAGACCAACCGCGCCACACCCCATGGTTCGACGATGTCATCGAGCACATCGAGTACAGCAGTCCACGAATGGCGGATGTGAACCGGCTGGATGTGACTCAAGGGGTCGATGGGATACTCGTAAGAGGACTGGAGCATCGGGACCGGCTAGATGTCGTGCATGACCGCTTGGGCATGCCCAAGCTGAACAGTGAGGCTCTTGATATTAAATCATTAGAATGCAGATATAGCGCGGAAGGGGGCAGGCTACAGAAAGCTGCGGGGCCAGCACATTCGGGTGTCGAAGGCAGGGATGACGACCACGGAGCTACCACGAACGTGGAGGGGAGACGCCGTTTCCCCATCACGTCGCAAGGCAGAGTAGCTCTGCTACCCCTCCAACGCATACTCGATTCCATTGATCTGGAACCTGAGTTGGTGTTGGATCGATCGAAACTCCGGCAACTGATGCACGCTAATGCGAAGGCCGTGGAAGTATGGTGCCGCCAAACCGCTGGGGGTGAACGACCTGAGCAGATTGCCTATGGTTCTTGAGGCCTGCTTGGCATGATGCCGTGGTTGCTGGAACATCGTCCTGAACCAATGTCTTCTCGTTCATCCCATGTCCGGAACTTGCTGCAAAGCAATTACCAATCAAGACGATTGAGCATTGGGGTCGGCTGGAAGCGTACGACCACATGATAGCAACGATCAAAGGGGTGCTACATGATGAAATGGCAAGTGCTGCATCAGCGGAACATTGCCGGACGTGGCTGGCGGCGTGCGCTATTCACGGTGGCGATTCACATGACCGCACAATAGCTGGGGAGCGCCATCGCTGGGCGCGGTTACAACAGCTCCACCCGTCCGCACATCTAGGAGCGAGACCTGAGAATATACCGGTTGGCTGCTGGGAGGTGCTACAAACGCTACCGTTCACGCTATGGGCGTGGCAGCGCTCGGCGAATAAAATAGTCAATCATATTGGAACCCAGCGATCACCAGTAGTAATAACGGCAATACCAAGACAGACAATAATAATAATTGCCGTAATACCAGTATATTGCAAGAGCTCACCAGCTTAACGCCGGATTGACCCAGTGTCTACTACTCGTCTGCAATAACCCCGAGAAGGGAAGCTTCGTTCCAGAGCTCACGGTTAGCACGCAAGAACATTATCATCTCGAAGAAAGACTTCGCTGGTAAGAGCGAGCCGCGCAAGTCCGTGAGCTCAAGCTTGCAAGCGGAGAACAGCCGTTCACATCTGTTGCTCGTTGGGGGAACTTGCGCCGCCAACTTGTCGTATTGCACGGCCATTCGCTCCGAACGTCGTGGTTTCTTCGCCTTGCGCAGGATGGTGGTGGCGAAGTCGACCTTGCGAGCCGAGACGATGCTCGTAGCGGCACTCGGCGGAAGAATGAACGACTCCAGACTCTTTTGCTCGGCGGCGACAAGCGGCAGGTCGTTCTGCAACTTAACGACCGCCGACTCGAACGCTGTGCTGTGCACGATGTTGGCACTAGCGGCAAGATGGCTTGCCATTATCGGGTACTTTGCGATGCAGGCATCGAATAGCAGTCGAACCTCAGCCAGCGTGCGCGTTTCAGCTTGGAGCTTCACACACACACTGTCAAGCTCAGTCAGCTTCTCGACCAGGACGACGATGCGGCGGTGTGCTGCACCACGAGGAACAAAATCCTCTACAGCTCCAATCGTCTGCACCACGTCGCGGATCTCCAGGTAGCGCTTGAGCATCTTGAAGACGGACGACCAGCGAGTAGCGTTGCTCTTGATAGGCTTCAATTCAGTTGCCTTATTGAGCTCCGTGGCGTTGCTCACATATCGCAGGATAATCATGAGAGTCTGGATCTGATCAATCAGATCTTTGTACTCCTCCAAAAAACGGTTAACCGCGAGGTTAAACCGGTGACTGGCACAACCGACCAGTGGGATATTGAGCTTTGTAGCCATGCTCTGATTTGTCGAACAGTTGTCTCCGACAATAAACCGCACCATTGCAAGCGTCTTGTTGTAAACACCAAGAACCTGAGCCAGGTGGGCGACATGCGCATCCGCTGATTGCCCATCATCCATCGGCGACAACGCGAGGAGGCGCTGATGACGTTCGTCACCGACCATGTAGACAGCGTAGACACCGAGGAAGTGAAACAAGTGACTAGTCAACCCGTCCAGCATGAGTCCGAACGATTCTCCCATCTCTCCACCGATGAAGGCACCGACCTTGGCGGACACGTGCCGCATGTACTTCTTGAGCGTTCTAGCTGTTGTTGGCTCGATAGAGACCATCGAGCGGGTCTTAGCGTTCTCAACCTCTGAGAGTGGGAGGTTGCGGTCGACGACCCAGTCCATCCACTTGAAGAGATGAACAATCCGCTCGTCGACGAAGCCAAAGCCGTCCATCGTGGGTGTATGGCTGCGCTGGAACTCTTCGAACTCGGCTACATACGCAGGGTGCTTGGCGATGAGATGGCTGACAAGGTTGCTGTAGCCCGACCCTTTTGCCTGCTTGCGGTTGGTACCGCACTTGTTGCACTTGTAGCCGGTGTTGCCGAGGTCGGCGAAGTAGAAGGCGCAGAGCTGGCGGGTCGTCATGGCTGTTGTTGGTCCAAAAGGTTAGTAAGAGCACTTTGCGGCCAAGCTCTCGTGGCAGCGCGAGGAATTAGTGGCTCGCAGACGATGGGCTCGAGGACCATCCATCTGACGGGTGGTAGAGGAAAAATACAATAATAATTGGCTCGTATTGGAATATAACTGGACTCGGAAAACCCCAATAATAATTATTCAATAAATTCAATACACAGTATATTGTTTATTATATTATTTTCACCAAGCGCTGGGGCGTGGAGAGCGACTGCAATGGGGGAGGCCGGCTCGGTCACTTCTATTCTGGTCTACCTGCCGTCCGCCACCTCTGTGAGCTGATCGGCGACAGGGCGGAATGGGGTTCGGCATTCGTGCTACAGAGTGGACTGACCTGGGATGACAGACTCACCTCTATGGAGGCTGGTCTGTCCGCCAGCACCAATACTAGGGGCCGCCAGGCCCACAAAGTGGCCCGTCACACGAAGGAAGATGAGGGGCCACGAGGCCGCCAAGAGGAGCGGTCAAAGCAGGGAGGACGATGGAGAGCGTTTCCAACTTGGATCCGGCCGAGAAAGGCACTGCAACGCACTCTCGGAGACTTTTTCCCCATCATTGATACCACAAGGAGGGAGCAAGACGTGCAGCAGGACTTCAAGGAGGTGAAGCGGCGACATATAGCGATTCACAAACAGGAGGAAGAACGGCTAGACCAGCAGGCGAAACATGGCCGACACGGCTTGGCGAGGGAGGACAAGACTTTCAGCTGCACGACGCAGAACGTGAACGGATTTGGGGCTTCCGAGACGCACAGGGCAGAATGGTTTCGGGCTTTTAAAAAAGCGGATGGTCACGGCCGGCAAGACGCGGTCATGTTGCAGGAGACGCATGTGGAGGAGACCGACGTCGATTACATGAGGAACCAGCATGCCAGAACATGGGGCTTCCGGGTAGGCCAGGACTGTCCGGTGCTGTCTTTCTGGTCTTCATCACTGGAGAAGCAGGGAGGCGTAGCCATTCTTTTGAACCCGTACGGCCAACTGAAAGATGCACGGCCAGCAATGGCAATGGAACAATATTGGTCGCCACATTTCCTGGCGATCACAGGCACACAGGCCGGAGTGAAGGTGACTTACTTGTGCCTGTACGCCCCACACAAGCCGGGGCCACGGGAGTCCTTTTACCGGCAACTGGAAGAGATAGAGATGCCCCCCGAAACAAGCTTAGTGGTCGGCGGCGATTTTAATTGTACGATGGACCCCCGGCTGGATCGCAGTCGATTCCGCAGACATTCAAGCCACGAGTCGGCTGGGCTCGAGGCACTGCTGGTTAGTTGGCGGCTGCGAGATGCGCTGCCGGCGCCAGTCGAACGAGATGAGCAGGCAATGCGGGAATTTTACAATCGACAGCACACGTACCGGTACACGCTGCCATCAGGGGAGCCAGCGTCAGCCAGGATCGGTGGTATACGTCCACGAACATGAGCGACTGGGTAAGGGAGGTTGAAGTGTGCCATCCGGGTGCCAGAGCAGACCATCAGGCAGTCCGGCTTAATCTGGTAAACCCACAAGACCCTATTCGGGTTCGGCGGCCCGCGAGGGTCTACCCTCCGCCGAACATTGCGATCCAGCAAGTACGGGAGGCCTTGGAGGCTCACATAGAATCGTTTCAGGAACGGATCCACGAGTCCAACATGGGCGCTGCACAGCTAGCAGAGTTCTGGGTCGCAGCCAAGATCGAAATCCGGATGACAGCTCTTAGGATCATCAAACAAAGACGGAAGTCAGCTCGTGCTAGCTACAAACAGCGATGCCGGCGCCTGCTACGACAGGAACGTCGTATACTTGAAAAGCAGGCTGGTATGCACCCGACGGTGGAGGCGATCACGGATCTCATGGACGCGCTGACGTTAACGGAAGGCAGAGGGGGCACGCCACTGCAACGAGTGAGGGCCGCGATCACTGACTGCATTCGAGGACGGCTCGCGCTACGTCAACGGAGGCTGTACCAACAATGGGGTTACCGGAGAGGGAACACGACAAAACAGTTCTTCCGTAGTGTGAGCACCAAGTTCGGGGACACGGAGATACATCGGCTAGATGCGGCGGACGGACATCCAGAGAGAGGAGTACACGACAAGCCTGAGACGATTGCGGACGCGTGGACTGGAATTTTCCAGCAGAAACCTTGCACAGAGGAGGCGCGGGACACGGTACTGAGATGTCTAGGGGAGCCAGGACAATACACAGAGCTGCTTGCAGATCTCGTGGACCCAGTGACGGAGGAAGAGGTGGCAAGCGCGATAGCAGCCTCCAGCCGCCTACTTTCCTGGAGGCAGACATATTCTGCCTCAAGAAGGGCGGGGGCCCCTCAGACCCGCTCAATTTCAGGTCATTATCCCTCATGGACACGGACTACAAGATCCTTACAAAGGATACTGGCGACGCGGTCAAGCATGAAACTACCAACGATCATCCACCCAAATCAGAACGGTTTCGTTCTGCAACGAACCATTCACGCCACCATTGACCTTTTTTCGGCGGCACAGGCGGCGGCTCAACACGATCCAGCTCTTGCGGCAGCACTGGCACTATTGCTCGACTTTTGTAAGGCCTATGACTCTGTCGACAGAGCTTGTATGCGATCTTATTGTGGTTGGGTTTCTCTGCTTTCGTGGCGGCAAATCGTGCGATGCACGAAGGCACCAGAGTGCGCTTCCTGGCGAATGGATATCGCTCCAGGTGGGTACCGTGACGTGCGGCGTCAGGCAGGGTTGCCCGCTTGCACCCCTGCTCTTCATACTGGTTCTAGAAGCGCTCTACAGAAGACTGGACAGCCACCCTGACCTGACGGGGATTATATTGCGCACCAAGATGGGCTCCATGGTGTTAAGAGTTGCTGGATACGCCGATGATTCTGCCAGCTACGTCAAATCCGCCGCGGAAGTGCCAGTAGTCATGTCGATCACTAGGTGCTTTGCGCTGGCGTCGAGACTGCAGCTGAATGCGCGCAAGACTCTTGTGATTGCGCTCAACGGCGCTACGGCAGCGCAGGGTGTACGGCTACCTGAACCGCTGAGACTGCAGGCGGAGTCCCAACTCTCTCGTTATTTGGGGCTGCGGGTGGGGAGTACTCCGGATGCAGCGTACACGGGGAGCTAGCCAACAGGCAACTTGTGACCCGACTGGCGCTGGCGGCGCAGAAGACCTTGACAGTCGACCACCGTAGCCTCATTGTAGCCGCATTTGTGATACCCAAGTTGCTATATATCGGACGACATACATGGCCGTCTGAAGGAACGGTGCAACAATTTCACCGTCGGATTCATAACTTCGTCTGGTATGGGCGATTCACGGCACAGAAGCTGGCGGGGCGAGCGTGGCTGAATGCCGATGTCGCTGCACTCCCACGGGTTCAGGGAGGACTAGCTTTGCCTGATCTGAAGACAGAGTTGCTGGTGATGGCGGCAGTCACAGTGGTACACTGGGCGGTGCACTCCACACAGGCAGCACTCATTGTTGGAGACGTGCTCACGGGAGCCAGCTGCCTGCAACAACAGCATTTCTTGCAGATAACACCTTGCCGGATCCAGTCGAGGAAACCAGGACACTACTTGGGTGAGCAATTGTGGCTGACCGGGGCACGGATGTGTGAAGGCTATGGAGGCAAAACCCCGCTCTCGGACAAGGGCCGCATGGTCTGCGCAATGTCGCGGATCGCGGAGTTTCGCGGAGCTTTCGACGCGGTCTGGCACGGCCGTACAATGGTCATGGAGGTAGCGGCCTTGGAAGGTGCTGTCACCAATAGGTACATAGCGGCGGAGGCTCGACGACACGGCGTCTTTTGCAGTGAATGGTGCCTTTCATGACATTGAAAGCCATGCGACTTATCTCACCGGAGGGCGAAGTGGTCAACCCCAACACACAATTTCGTGCGTTGTGTGCAGCGGGAACGTTACTGAAAGACGTAGTCCATTGGTCTTGGACGCCGGGAAGGAATCTCAAGGTGACTGCACTGGTGTCAGCCGGATTTCGAAGGCAACTGGGCCATCTGATGCGCTTAATGGTGCTGAATTACGCGCAACTACTGACCCCAGGGACACACGACGGGGGCGTACGGTACACGGTGGCGGATCAGGAGTACGTTCCCATTTCCAGGGTGCTGACGGTGGATCGACGGCTTTGCGTGCTAGGCACGGGCATGGCAACGGCTGACGCAGGCCGATCCATTCATACTCATGGAGAACTGACGGCGGCGATGCAGAATCAGGTCGGCGATACTCGGATACTGTCTGTCCACCCTCATCCGAGGCTAGCAAGGCTGGTTTGTCTGTGGGCGGGACCGAGACGGTGGAAAGCAACACGAGCGCATTTCAAAAGCCAAATCAGCGCTCGCCGACGGGAGCATTGTAAAATACTGCGGGACGTCGCATGCGTCAAATGGACAAAACACAGCGAAGCTGCTGCCAACGGACTGGAGCTCTTACACTGGAAGAAGATCCGTAGGGTGGTGGGGCACACACCATGGTGGGCTCAGATTCTACTGCGCGTGAAGCATCACGCGCTTTCGGTGTATGACCCAGTGTCCGCCGGCCTTTATTGCCCTCACGGGACGTGCGCAGGGGCAGGTCGAGTTACGCTGACCATGTTTTCTGGACATGTCCCGCTGCTAGTCGCCTTAGGATGCTGTTCGTCGACCGGTGGAAGGCAGCCGGACTCAGGATGGAGAACTACGAGAGAGCGACCTTCTCCCTCACACTAACGCAGATGCCGACAGCCACTATGGAACGCACAGGGCGCGTCATCGTAGACTGTCTGGATGCGACTATCGGTGAAGTGGGCGGGGTAGTGGAAAGCATCATAGAGCAATGCTGGAGTCTCGGTTGCGGCTCAATATCTACATGCCGTATGGAGGTGGCGCGTGGCATTCTTCGATGAGCACAATGACACCACCTGCGAACATCATGAGGCGGTTTTCGAGGCAAATCTGAGGTCAGGTCACGCGGGAGTGGTGGCTAGCCACATCGGAGGCGTACACGACAAATTGCTGGGCCGGCTGGGCAAGATTATCTGTGAGATCTTGGGCAGACCAGGTTCAGGAGCACCTGCGGCACAGCTCCAAACGGCGAACGCCACGGTTCTAGTTTACTCCGGCCAGATAGATCGAGCCACCCGATGTGGATATAGCAGCTGCATGATAGCCTAGGTCAACACCGTGTCCGAGCATTACAAGGTGCTTTACCTCTGTGGCTCAATGTACGACGGGCACATGGACGGCAACATCCGCTCGTCCCATTTGGGACTGCTCAAAGGCCTACGGGCATGCAGGAAGCATGGATGGAGATCGGTCCATGCAGTTGGCGACAATGCTTGTGTCATCAGACAGCACAGTAGCAGAACGCCACCGCGCGCGGCGGCGCTCAAGCAATCTTACTGGACGGCGAGGAGAACGACGGACGCGGAGGGTGTTCGCAGTTGGGGGCTTCATCCGAGGGAGAGGAACTCCACTGTGCAGGCCACGATCAAGGTAGTGCTGGAGACACAGCAAGGATTGGGGTGGAACATTATGGCAGAACGGCGGCACCAGGCGAGTAAATGGGCGGCCATTATGGCGTATGCGGCGACGGACATACGATACTGGATTTCGGAAGTGGACGAATCGTCCCCAGGACGGGGCACGGTCAGCACGGTGTAACCAGATAAGGAGCGGCCACTCCTGTGCCTAGTACAAAGTGGCCGAGGGCTCGCGGGTGGCACTACTGGCCCGAGCGGGTAACGGACTTTAGGTGGCGTTAGCTACACGTTAAATGATACTAATGTACCTCACTTCAAAATCAAAAACGGGGGCTTGCATTTCCAATTGACGCTGTTGAGGCATTCTTGACGGTCCGAGAAAAGAAAGAGAATAAACTGGATGGCACCGTTGGAAACGAGACCCGGCGCTCGAATGACGTGAGAAGACCCACCCTGTCACCTGCTCTTCGACTCGGCTTCTGGTCTCGGGGGATCCGAAGTCTTGCTCCCCGGATGTCTCGCTTCGAGGTTGGCCGAACGGCTACACCAGCATGTGAGTGGCACCCGACGCGGTGGGGTCGTTCGTCGTTCGTCCATGCGCCTTGGGAAAGCACGCGGGACTCAATCTCCAACAACGAAGCGCAGTGAAGACAGAATCCTATGGTTATGGCATCGTTAAGCTGCAGCACCGCGTACGATCCGGAACAGAGGGTACCCGTAGATCGATGAGCTAATACGTCTCCATATAGGCAGGCCGTGTAGATAGGAATCATGAAGTTCCTCGGAACGAAATGCCACGCTTCATTCGTAAACTATGAAAGCCGTCGTTTGTTTTTCGTTTTTAAGTTAGGTACGTTGATGTCATTTAGTTCTAGCTAACGACCTCCTATGTCCGTCCCGCCGATCGCCTATCTATCGACCGCAGCATTCCTGGCTCACCGCTGCGCCCACATCCCACTGGCAGGAGGTGCCACACACACTACACCGCCCCTCCGCAATGAGTCAGCGCCCAATGTCCCATGTCGCCGTCTGCCATCTTGGATAGGTTGCCCCATCTTGTACCATGTAGCTCGTCATCGCTAATGAGCGCTTGTTTGCTCTGCTTCGCGTCCATGGCCATGTTGGCCAAGGAATCCGCCATTTTATTGTAACCCCGCAAGTGGTGGCTCCAGGTGAGCACTGTCACTGAGGCCAGGCCCCGCCGACATTTCCAGTAGAGAGGCTTGAGATGTGTCGCTTTCGGTGGATGCCGAGTGCGGTGCTGGCTGATAATCATGAAGCTGTCCCCGACCACGTGCACCGGCGTGAATCCGTGTTCCCCGCATGCTCTGATCCCCGTCAGCAGACCCATATTCTCTGCATAGTTGTTAGTCGTGGCCGGGGCCGCATACGACATGCTCGCTGCCCACGCGACCTGGTACTGGCCCTCCAGTTGCCCGAGTCGCACGATGACGCTCCTGCTCCGCCAGGTCCCGGGTTTCCACGGGATCCGCCATCAAAGAACAGCACGTAGCTGGAGTCGGCCGCAGTCACCTCTTGCTGCAAGCCTTGCCATTTGGCATTGAGGCATCTTGTCACCACCGCCACCGCGTTCTCCAGCGTCGCCACGGGCCGGAGGTCCGTGGTATACTTGTGCATCGTGTGGTAACCTTGCCGGAGACAGTTAGCAAAGGCGGTGGCGTGGCACCTTGCCGTCACATTGTTGGTCTCATCAAAGTGTTGGACCCTCCACCGCCACCGCCTGAAAATACAGAGCGGCTTCCAGCCGCCAGCATCCTTCAGCTAATGCAGTCACCATCTCGTCAAGACGTGTGGAGTCACCTTGCATCTCCACCTTGCCCTCCGCAGCGGCCTCCCAGAAGCCCTGTGGGACCGCCGACAGCTCCAGTCCAAAGCACGCTTCTTTTTTTTTTTCAAGTCGCTAGCCTTGACCCCGAGCTTCATCCATTGGTGCGTGAATACCGCCCGGAGGCGTGACGCCGCACGGCAGGCCCAGAAGACGTGGTAAAGGTCAGCATCCACCTCATGTTCACAGCCAGCATGAGGGCACCTGTGACGCCCATTCCTCATGTCGTACATTGAGTACGCTCGCGCCTTTAGTCGATATAGCACCTGCTCACCCCACGGGCTGAGTCCGGGTACCCGTCTAATCCTCTTCCATTCCAGCTTGTTGAGGCCTGCCGCCGCCGCGGGGCTGTTGTCCGCCCATGCTGCCGCCCGTCTGTCTCCCTGTCGGAGGCAGTGGCCCCGGGAGTTGTGTGCAATGTATTCCTTGAGCTGTCTTCGAGAAGAAGGTCGCCGCTTTTGCGCCTCCCACAAGCTCACCATCCGAGTTGTCTGAGGGTGTGGGTGGACGTAGCTAATGTGCACATCCGGCAGCGCAGCCAGTGCGATCCGCGTGGTCAGGTCCTGCTGACTCTTGACCTCGGTGTCCAGCAACGTGTGCTGCGGTCCCCCTACCATTCGGAGCCGCCTTCCGCAGACATCCGCAGTCAGCGGGTGATCTTCCGGCTTGGCCAGCATGCGCACTTCTGCCTCACTATATCTCCGTGTGAGCAACAGGGGGAAGTTGACAATGAGTGCCGTGACAAACGCCTTGAATCCCGGCTCACCAGGCAACATCGTCACTGGTCTCCGGGCAGTCCTAGCGACTGGCTGCACAAGGAGTACCCCTTGTTCCAGTAACATCCACTCCATCACCTCTGAGACTCTACTGTGACTGCGCGAACGCCCCCTCAGCCAGAATGGAGTCGGGGCGAAAGCCGTCGTTTGCGTCAGCTTCAGCTCAAACAACTGAGCCACTTTACTGTAGCCCGCTGCTTGGGCAGCTTTCCCAACGCACTACTCGTTTCAGCGTTGCTAGCGGATGATCGCATCTAGCCACTTCTCAACCTGCAACGTCCATTCTCGAAGCAACGCCGTACCAGCTTGGCCTTCGTGCGGTTAGCACACCGGAATTGCAGCAGTTGAGCGAGTCGCGACGTGTGAGATTTACTCCATGTCGTAAGATACTCGCGACACTCAGCGGAAACTGTTGTCGACAAGGGGAGGCTGGGCGACGACTTGTTCACTTTCTTCAGCTCGATATCTTTTCCCGCTGGGTCGGAGGAGGAACGGACGTCGATTCGAGGCAGCAGAAGCGAACTCCATAGCAAAGTGAAACACAATTATTATCCTCAAACTCAATGCGCAATTCCGACGAAATACACGTAACGCTGCGAAAGCGGAAGGAGAGTGGCGTGCTGTCATCAATCTTGACCACTACTCAAGACGCGGTCGCTTCAGCTTCTTCTCCAGCAACTTCACCACTTCGAACGTGCCTACTTTCGACGCTTACTGGGCGGCATCACGGACGCAATCCTTTCCTCCGCGTTGTCCACGAACAACTCCAGCCAACCACTCCACCACTGCAGCTCGGCCATTTCGTGCAGCACTTCGCAACGCCGCCCCCGGGTGTCCTTCACTTCGGTTTTCGTAGAGCCACTGCACCATCTCCAAGTGGCCGTTTGCAGCAGCCTGCCGCATTGCTTGACTTGTGCAACCTTCGTGGCGGTTTTCGTGAAGAAAGCGAACCACTTCCAGATGACTTCATCGTTCATCGCGGAGCTGGTGCACCCTTCAGTGCGGTGCTCGTGCAGCCATTGCACTACGTCGAGGTGGCCATTCGAGGCTGCTCTATCCATTGCCTTATCACCGCATCCCTCTCTGCGGTTGGCGTGTAGCCATTCTACAATCGCCAAATGGCCGCATTGAGCTGCTGTATCCAACAGGCTGACGTCGTAGCGGACATCCCATGCAGTACTGTCAGGGTGATGTTCATTGATCCACTGCAACACGTGTAGACGACCCATTATCACGGAATAAGAAGCGATATAGCTCGCGCCGGGATCGTCCGCCCACGAGGGAATTATAGAAACACACAGGAATTGGTGACAAGCGGACAAGAGTCACAAAAGCGGACACACCGTGAATAGGGTTGGCTAATAAAGTGGTGCGCGCGTAGCAAGGGCACAGTGTGACACGCAAGCGGGTGGCCACTTTCCAACCGCTCACTCTGAAAAACGTCCGCCCCAGAAGCTTGCTCCCCGCGTGCCCCGACGCGCTTCAGAAGCATGAACAACAGGCAGCGTGCCGAGTTCTGGAACGTCGGCTACGTTGTCGGGGAGAGCAACTTGCCGATGGGCGTGTTTGCTGCTGCTGTAGAAGAGGTCGAGGGTCTTACCTTTGACTCAATTTTTGCCGACGTGTATGGCAAAGCGGATGACCCTTACCGCATGCAAGCCTCGGTTAAGGAGCTAGGACCCGAGCTGCGAAATATTAACGAGGAGGTAGGATGCATCGTCGCCACCACCGAAGAGAATTGGAAGCTGAAGGCTTCCTCGTGGCACGCACTGAAATCACTGCCAGGAGGCGGCCGTCAGGCTCCCCACAAAGATTTTCCGACTTTCGAAACGGCCAAAGCTATCCTCCGTAAAGACTGCGTGCAGGCGTCTGTTATCGTTGCTCTTCAACCCAACACACAGTTCATTGTGTTTCCGGGCTGCATTGGAACCGCCGTGGATGTCGATGATGCTCAAGAGATCAAGATGGATAGAGGCCATTATCTTTTCTTCCGTGGTGACCTTGTCCACAGTGGAGCTGCTTACGACCAAGAAAACGTGCGGCTACACTGTTTTATTCTCGTGAAGGGCATCAAGCAGAAAGACAACGCAACCGAAGCCGCTATCTTCAACTCCTACCTCTGTAAGTACTGCTTGAAGCCATGGGAGTCAAAGCGCGGTTTAGCGAACCATATCCGCTACTGCCCCGAGAAGGACAGTGACGAGAAGGGGGACAGCGGGAAAAGACCAGCAGGAAAACGTGACGAAGCAATTCAATGCGACCAGTGCGGCAAGATGTTCGGCAAGAGAAACTCGTACAACCAGCACAAACGACGTAAGCATGCCAAGCAAAGCACGGAAGACAGTGGCGATGACGAAGACAGCGAGAGCAGCGGTAACGAGTGAAGCGCCATTGTCGAAAATACTGTAGTTAGCTGCTATGTGATTCAGCTTAATACATGACGTCGTACTGTCACTGTCACTGATCCATACTGTCACTGTCACCGATCCATACTGTCACTGTCACCGATCCATACTGTCACTATGACTGATCGCGTGGTAAACTGTCGTCCTCTATGAACGCAAGTGATGTCACTTCACTTCCATGAAGGAAACAGCTTGTGCATTTGATATTCACAATGAAACGTGCCATTATTTTATCGCTTCTACTCCAACGACAGTGCGGGACCAACGGAGGCATTTCTACCTTTCCTCTTGATACGTCTGTTCGCAAAGCGCTTTCGCTGGGGTTTCTCGCCGGGGAGATTTCGTCCAATATGACGTAGTGCTGCTATGATGTGAGCGCAGATTCCATACTTATACCAAGCGCGACACTGACAACGACCTTCATCCAAATCGACTCTCCATCCCCCGACGGGCTGATCCAGCAGTTCCATCCTGTGTTTGTTGCGCTTGTCGGACCGGTTCTTCTCTTTCGGTTGGTCGGACATGGGATGACGAGGTGGGGCTCCGCGCTGATACACATACGCAATATGCGATTCTCTGGCGTCTTCCAGCAAGAAGTCTAATCCGTGCTTGTGTGGCTGGCTGACGCTCAGGCGGCCATGGGGGTTTTGCAAGTACTTGTGGCGCTCATGTAGCTCCCGGTCCGGTTTGCATTCTAGGGAGAACTCAATCGTGCCGCGTGAGCGATGACGGCACATCAGTGTCAGCTGCTCAGCAAGAGCTACGAGCTTCAGAAGTGTTCGTAGAGAGTAGTCCCTCTTGATGGCGTTGCTGAATTGCTCCACAGGGTTATTTGTAGTCGCGAATCCTGTTGGGGAGTGGTAGCAGGCCCAATTGCTGAACTGGGAGTTAATCCACTGCTTCTCGAAGTATTCTGCAAAGCTGTGAAGTGTTGTTACCGCCTTCCATGCCGCGAGGGCGAGCTCGGTCTGTTCTTTGAACTCCGTAGCATCCCGCGAGTAGTGCATTTGATACAGATGCTTGAAGACCAACGAAACGGCGTCCAAAGGAAGTTTAGAAACTCTGTCGGAAACATTCTTGATCACGTGGAAAAAACACATGAGGAAGACCACGTTTCTGGTGTCATTGCGCTTGGTAGAAGCCACCGCGACGACAGCTTTGTATTGCGCCTTGTCAGCATCACCCATGCAATAACGAAGACTTGGATATGCACCCGTTATGAGCTTGTACATGTCGAACAGGCTTCCGAGGGCCGAGCTAATAATCTCTCCAGTCTGCTGGGAAGTCAGGAACATTGCGACGGGGTGAAAGGAGCGACACAGATCCGAAACGCCAACGACGAGAACAGGGTAGCCCGATTGGTTGAGCTTGTATGTGGTATCGATATGGAAAACGTGATCGCGCGCGTAGCGTAACGTCTTCATCATGTACGGTGTTGAAATCCCCAAAAGGGTGGGGTCGTCATCTACTCCTTCTCCGATTGCGGGTGCTCCATCGTCTCCAATTCCATACCCGAACGTGAACGCCTCTGCGTCTGGCATATCTGGCCTAAATTGGGTATTCTTCGCAAGCTGCACCATGTCGTCGATGAAATCCGTCTCATTGAGAACAGAACTTTTGTAGTGACCTACAAAAGTTTGGACTTGGCTCAGCTTAGGGGACTCTCCAATCGTATGACCAAAGTGATCGAGGACTTGGTTGTAGACACGGTTCGGCTTCATTCTCATCGCAATCAGAGGCTCCACAAACGTTTTCATCTCACGCGTAAGCGTCGGCTTGCGAGGGGAGGCGATATTAGTAAGATGCCTTCCATGCTGGTAAATGTCGGTGAACCCCGTGTCCAGACACGTCAGAATCTTTTGCCGCCACTCACACGTTTCCCCAACGAACACATCGCAGGTTGATGACGTGCACGTAATTACGCGGTATCTCATGTGGTGGTTGTCGTGGTTGATGCTGCAAAGTTGACACCGAACAGGGTGACTTGTAGGTGTCCGAAAACTGCGTGAACGGTCTAGCCATCTATCCACCTCTGACGCATCCTGCTTGCGTACCATACTCGTCCAGATGTACGGAGGGGGCATTTTGCGAAGATACTGCGGTGACAAGACGGCTTCCCCCTGGAATAGCTGACTCTGTTGAGGGAGACAGCTTCGGCGAGACGGCTGGGTGCTGCGGCGGCGAGACGGCTGGGTGCTGCGGCGGCGAGACGGCTGGGTGCTGCGGCGGCGAGACAGCTGAGTGCTGTGCGTACTTGTTCTTTGTGTATCTCGGTATGTGTGCTTGTCGATCACTGGGTGAGGTGCCTGCGGTCAACTTTTAATAGTTGGCCTTAAACCACAGTTTTACTGATTCAAGCTGATTTAATTCGTCGTGGTGTGTGTGGTTGGTAGACCTTGTGTGCTCATCGTCCGTGTCAGTCTGGCGGTAAGCCACTATGTCCGATTTGATAGCAGTTTGTGTGACAAAGTCGATCTTTGTGTGATATGCATGAATATTTGTCCGTTCTGACTGTGCGCTCTCCGCCCACCGATCGGTGTCTCGACCATGCGCAGCCAGATAGTCTAGCGCCCGTCTCGACAATCCCTCATTACACGCTTGCTCCGTAGTCCATCGAGAAGAAAACGTATCCAGGTATCCACTGAGAAGCTCCACAACGTGGCGCAGGGCCTCGACATCCTGCGAGGGAAAACAAACGCGGCACACAGTCGACGCTGTCGTCAGGACGGGCACGCGCATTTCTTCTAAGCGCCGCTGAAGAAATTCTCTGGATTATATCCACGGGCGGGGCGAACCAAGCCCATAAATCCACATTTTCGGGCTCGGTTTTTCTTGGGGAGCCTTTGAAATGTGCTCCCCTGATTTAGTGCTTCGGGCTCTCCGTAAAACTGGACTCTCTAACAGTTTTCGAACGGCTCCCAGCTTAATTCGCCACTAGAATGGGGCTCGTGCTAAATCGAGGAGCCCTGATTTTGATAAATCTGGGCTCCCCGTTTGAAACGGAGCCCAAAAGTGAGGGAGCCCGGTTCAGTCGAAAAATCGGGCTCCCTTCAGAAAAGAGGGGAGTCCGGGCTCGGCTCGTCCCACGTGATTATATCCAGAGTAGTTGGGGGCGGTACGAGTGCTCGTCTATACACCAGTATAAACTTTATAGATCTATATGCATACCTGACAAGATCGATCTAAATATGATTTTAGGAACCTGTTAATTCTAGAGAGAGTCAGCGGTTTCAATTTAACTAGTTACCTAGTCGAGCAAATAACTGAGTTGCTTGATAGCTGAGAGATTCTTGTCATCTACCATGACTTCGCTTGCATCCTCCTCGCTGTCTCATTCTGTTGGCTTGGGACTTCAGACGTCACGGGTGGGGCACTCCAAAGAGGTCTCGTGGACTCGTTGATCAAGTCCGGGTTTAGTTATACGGGCACGTCCGGAGGGTAAGGTGGCTCATGGGTTGGAGTACTGCATCGCACTGGGACAGGGGACATTGGGCGGGCCGCGCGACCGGATCTCAGACGCGTCGAGCTTGCGCCTTGACACTGATCTGATCTGTTGGCTTGGGACTTCAGACGTCACGGGTGGGGCACTCCACAGAGGTCTCGTGGACATCTTGACATCTCCTTATGGGACGGACACTCATTGCTCTCCATGTCGGTCCTGAAGAAAACGTGCGCTTGCGGAACCTTGACTATCACTGGACGAAGAGGTATCTGGACATGCTTGCTCCTACAAATACAGTCCGGTAGAACCTGTTAATTCTAATACCTGTACGGATTGCCATAAAAAACTGTCGTGATGTTGGGACACTTTATTACTCAGTTGGCATCTAGCCAATCAAAACGAATGTGTACGGTCGATCAACCTTCGTTCGACAAGGTGTGGAACACAAGCAGATTGGTCACTGAAGCAGGCATACGGTAACGTTTATCTGACTTTCAAGGGAAAATCCAGAGCTTCCCCCGTGCCTTGGCTGAAAAAACTGAGAGTGAAATGATGGTTGGAAATGAGACCCGGCGTTCAATGACGTGAGAAGACCACCTACTCGTCGTCGTCTCCTTCTCTCCCTCTCCGCTCAGGTCTCGAAAGATCCGTCCGAGCGAAGTCCACTGAAGTTCATGTCAGCGGTATCCTTCGCAGTAAGTCGTTCGTTCACTCACGCGCCTTGAGCGACCGAGCGAGAAACGAGACCCGGAATGGTGGATACATGGCCATGAAATTTCTCGCAAAGAGAGATCACACTTCATTACTGAACGTCGAGCGACTCGGCTCTAGTTCGCAGCACGGACAGCTTTCCGAATACACGATTCGCTTAGGCGGTGCTAACGATCTCATGTGGCCACTCCACTACCCGCAGACATCCATTGCCGGTAGCAGAAAGCAACGTCGTGTCAGCTTGACCTTCAGTGCGGTTCGCCCACAGCAACTGCACCACCTCCAAGAAGCCATTCGGAAACTACCATGTTCAACGCAGCACTCGTGCAACCTGCACGACGGTGTTCGTGGACAAAGCGAACAACATCGAGATGACCGTTGAAAACGCAGAACCATCTTTGGCGTCCTCCGTTCAGCCTTCTTGGCAAGAGCCATGCAGCCACTTCACCACCGCCAAATGACCATACTGCTCCGTCGCGGTTAGCCAGAACAACAGGCGTGCAGAGGGAGCAAGAACGTGGTCAGGTACTCGTCCAGGAGACTCACGAGGTGTGAACGCGACTCCATGCCGTAAGCAGACGGACCTCGTGACTCACAGCGGAGGCTGCGGAGAAGGCTTGACGGCGATCTTCAATTCAATTCGAGATCCTTTCAGAGTTTTACAGGTCATCCATTCGAGACGACGGAACCGCTCAAAAGGAAGAAACCAGGTGAATAGTCTAGACAAAAGTGTCCTCAACTCAATTATCAATTCCAACACAACGAAAGCAAGAACTCAAGCCGAGTGCTCCCCTCAATTCCACCCACTACCCAAGACGCGGTCGCTTCAGCTTCTTCTCCAGTACCTTCAGCACTTCGAGCTCGCCTGCTTTCGATGCTTCCTGGGCGGCATCGCGGATGCAATCCTTTCCTCCGCGCTGTTCACGAACAGCCCCAGCCAGCCACTCCACCACTGCAACTTGGCCATAGCGTGCAGCAAGTCGCAACGCCGCCACTGGGTGTCCTTCATTTCGGTTTGTGTTGAGCCATTGCACCACCTCCAAGTGGCCGTTTGCAGTAGCCTCCCGCATTGCTTCACTTGTGCAACCCTCGTGGCGGTTCTCGTGAAGGAAGCGAACCACCTCCAGATGACCATTTTCGGCAGCTTCGTTCATCGCGAAGCTGGTGCACCCTTCAGTGCGGTGCTCGTGCAGTCATTGCACTACGTCGAGGTGACCACGTCCAGCCGCCCAATTCATTGCTCGATTGGTACATCCCTCTCTGCGGTTGGCGTGTAGCCATTTCAGTATCGCCAAACAGCCGTGTTTTGCTGCTGTTTCCAACAGAGTGGCGTCGTTGTGGCCATCCATGCAGTACTGTCAGTGTCACAACGAAAGGTGGAGCTCGATGCTAAAGAGCTCTACCTAAGTTGCGAGTTGGTAGCACTTGCGAGGAAGCAGGCGTTAAACCACTAAGATGACGAGTTGATGTTGCACTTGTATTTCTTGCACTTCTTAAATCTGGACTTGTTGCCCTGGTTGTTCTTGCTCTAGGTGCTGTACTTGCGAGACCTCTCGCTCACTTGTTGCGAGGTCGTGGAGAGCCACACAGAAGCTGCTTGGCCAAAGCAGCACACAACCGAAAGCTCACTTGAGTCCTAGGCTGTGGATTGAGAGAGAAGCCGAGCCGTCGTGCTTGGTAGCACTTCAACTCTTCCATCTCTCACGCCTTACTGAATCCTATACTAAGTCTTCATCAAACTAACATGCACGCTCGACATTGGCTAGCACTATCTGTGGAAACTTGCATTGCCTTGGGTTCAACCCGTTGGTGAGACCCCTGGCACCTTGGCGCTGCTTGCTTGTTGTTGCTGGTGCTCGCTCAATGTGAGCCCGTGACAGTCAGGGTGGTGTTCATTGATCCACTGCAACACGTGCAGGTAACGCTATTTCACAGCCTTTTTAGCGATCCAGCACGCGTCAACGTCAACTGGCCCCCAGTCAGAATCTCGACCACGAGCAGCAAGATACTCCAGCGCCCGTCTTGGCAATCCCGCAAAACACGCGCTCATCACACTCCATCGAGAAGAAAACGTATCCAAGTATTCATCGAGAAGCTCCACAACGTGGCGCAGGGCCTCGACATCCTGCAAAGGAAAGCAAACGCGGCACACAGCCAAAGCTGTCGCCAGGACAGAGACGCGCACTTCCACTTGACGCTGTTGAGGCATTCTTGACGGGCGATTCGTTTCCGAGAAAATGAGAATGAAGTGATTGCACCGATAAATATGAGACCCGGCGCTCGAAAGGCGTGAGAAGCCCCATCGCGACTCCGGTGCGCTTGTGGCTACTATATCCTCTACGGATCGCGCCCGCCTCGAGAGTACAGCCGTTGCCATCGAGGAGAAGAACCGGGTGCATTGCTCAACACCAAGTTTTGCTCACAGTCGGACTGTGACAATAGAAATTGATTACGACATCAACCTAAAACAAAGGTCTCCTCCCGCTCACAAGTCAAGACAAGAGAGAGAGAGACCACGAGCACAGGATGCCGATCGAGCAGCTCAAGACGGTGCTTCGGCTGCAAGCCACGGTGGTGGAGGGCTTTGGCCGTGGCGGCAAGCAGCTGGGCTGCCCCACGGCCAACCTGTCGAGCAAGGACCTGGGCGACCTGTTGGAGCAGCTCCCCACGGGTATTTACTGCGGCTGGGCTACCGTGGACGGCAAGGGGCCGTACAAGGCCGTCGCCAGCATCGGCTGGAACCCCTACTTCAAGAACAAGGTGCGTCGAGGGAGAAGGGAGAAGCTGATAAAGGGAGAAGAGCTGACCGCTATGTGATGCTGTAATTGTTGAGCAGGAGAAAACGGTGGAGCCACACCTGCTGCACAAGTTCGAGAAGGATTTCTACGGCGCAGAGCTCAAGTTCCTCATCTCAGGCTACATCCGACCGGAGATGAACTTCTCGTCGCTCGAGTCGCTGATCAAGGCCATCCAGGACGACATTACACAGTCCGAGCAGTGGCTAGACACGCCCGAGGGCAAGTCCTGGTCTCGGGACGCGCTGTTTCAGTAGGTTAGGATGGTGTGTATACTCAGCAGGACTCGATTAGGAGGCCCGATCGATAGATAGCGTGGTCCGTAGCGGACTTCCGAACGATTCATGCCAGAGGCTGTTTTTCTATTATGGCACTTAACTTGCACGAGTTACTCTTTGCCCATGACGATACACATAACACCGAGGACCATGAGCACGATGCTGGGGATCTTCTTGCGCAGGTTGCGCTCCCGGAAGAGGAAGCGCCCCATGATGACGCTCCAGATGCAGCCCGACCGCTTGATGGCGATCACGTACGAGACCTCGAGGTGCTGCATGGCCACGAGGTTGATGTAGTACGCCACGATGCTCGTGACGCCCGCCAGGACGACGAACTTCCACGGGATCTTCATCTCCTGGCCGATGGGGAGGTAGATCTCCTCGCCGCCCACGCGCATCTTCTGCAGGATGTAGCTGCCGCCGGCCACGATGACCTGGATCGTGGCGCCGTACACGAGTGGCGTCGAGTTCTGCACGCCGATCTTGTCGAACGCGTTCGAGATGCTCCAGAGGAAGGCTACGAGGATCATGTACATGGAGCCCTTGCTGGCGTTGGACGAGTCCATGAGCAGGTCCTTGCTGGCGTGCTCGTCCTTGGCGCCTTGCAGCCAGAAGCCGCCCATCATGGCGATGGTGATGCCCACGACGCCAGAGACCGTGGGCACCTCACCCAGCACGAGGAAGGCCACGACCACGAGAAACGCTGGCGTGAAGGACAGGAAGGGCACCGTGGCCGACAGCGTCGAGATCTGGATGGCGCGGTTGTACAGGTAGCTGGTGATGATGTTGATGCCACCGCTGATGCAGACGGACGTCCAGAAGAGGTGGTTGAGCGGCGGCAGACGGCCACCCGTGTCTATGATGGCCCACAGCACGAACAGCGGCGCCTGGATGAGGCCACGCAGCGCCACGACCATGAACGGGTCCATGAACTTGGTCAGGTACTTGCGCAGCGGGTCGCAGAGCGCGTTGACCACCGAGTTGATCACCGCGATGGACACGCCGTACGACATGATCATCACTAATGAAGACGGAGGTTCTGACGGGAGGTACGCGCCCGCCCGGCGTTTGGGGCTCGCGTGTAGAGAGCAACTGGTCTGCTCGCCGTCTGCTTTTGAGCTCCGAGCCTTTGCATCAGCGTCAGAGCCAGTGCAGTCAAACTTTCAGCCAATCAGCGGCGTTGACCGTTATGACATAGTGGAATCAAGACAAAGTGATGCGCCACATCATGGATACAGCGGATACAGGTATCTTCAGCGGTCGTCCACTTGGACACCTTGGCAATGGAGACTTTGGGCCGCGAGGAGGTCCGACAGCGACTTGTGCGTGTGTGCAAGCAACTGATGGCGCTCGTGGCCGGCAGCTACGGCCCGCTGGGGAAAGCGCAGCTGCTGCAGGCCAATGCGCAATGCCCCGACGCGCTCACCGCCACGTCCGTCGCCGAGCGCTATCTGGCCGGCCTCAAGTAAGGACGCTTGCGTGAATATTTCGACATGGGTGCAGCGATGAAGAGCGTTGCCTTCGGTCGCTGGCGTTGGTCGTAGCAATGGGTGGAAACTAACAGTTTTTGCGGGTTGTGCGCAGCGTCGGAGACTGTCCGGTCGCCATCGCCTACTTCCACATTCTCAAGAGCAAGGTGCTGCTTGGGCGCAACTTGGTTACCGCAGAGAGTCATGTGTGGATTTGCACCAACGTTTGCGGTTCTGGTGGTGCAGGTGCGGAACCATGCCGACGCAGGGCTCTTCCTGGCGGGGCTGAGTGCGAGGTGCGGCTGAAAAAAGAGACGATCGTGCTTTTTCGACAAAGTACCGATGTTTTTTGCTGTTGCGTGTGGTTCTCATAGTCTGCAGCTCGAGATCCAAGAGGGAAAGTTGGCGCAGGTTCCGCACCGTGTTGTTAGTAGAGGTAACAGAGCACGGCGTTGGGGAGATAGTGGTGTGTGCAGCTGACGGTGATGTATTTTGCAGGGCTGCAGTTGGCGCTGGATTGGAGTCTCGAGTACCTGGAGGCTCCTGACTGTCCTGTACGGGTGGCGGTGAACTGGAGCTCCGCGAGCTCGATTTCTGCCGTGATTCGTGGCATTTTGTCGTCCAAGTCCACAACCGGAGTTGACGAGGTCACCATGGACACGGTGGTCATTCCTATGGTTATCCAGGCGTTTGTGAGTGTCTTTGCGTACGTGTCCGAGTTCCCGAACGAGACGATTCCCGTGCAGCTCCTGTTCGCTCCCGGTCAAAAATCTATCGCGAACTCCGAGGTCTGGAAGCAAACGGTTCTCCTCGATCTCCCGTGGCCAAACCGAGGAAAGTCCCATGGAGCCAAGCGAACCTCGTTGTCTCCTCCAATCTGCAACGTACGCGTTGCCTTGTTCAACATCACGATCGATCCTCTCGCTGAAATTCAAGAACAAGACCCTGACGGCGGTACCAGCGTAAGCCACGCGGGCTCATTGAGTTCCTTCCGACTGGAAGCACTCCGCCAAGTAGGCGATCGACTGGAGCGGCTTGGCGCCACAGCCGTGCTATCGCAGAAGATTATCCCCAAGTATTTGCAATCGTACTTGGCAGCCAACGGGATCTTCACGCTCGATCGCCTCTCCGCTGTGAATATCCGTAAGCTATTGTCCTGCTTTGAAGAGATCAGTGTCTAGGAACTCACATGCTATCGTTACACTAGGAGGCGTGCAGATGCTGAGCGGAGCCACGCTTTTGAGTGACTGGAGGATCGATGACAGCGTCATTCACAGCTCGCTCGGTTTCCTGTCTCTCATCACTACGCAAACTCTCGGTCGCAAGAAATACATCCGACTACAGCGAGAGGACACTGGTAACCAGACCCCATCCGCTACGGACAGCGAGAACGCCCATCCAGTGTCAACCGTTGCGCTCACTGCAGCAGACCGCTACGCGTTTGATGAGCTCAGTCACGTGATCACCACGGCACTCAAAGCACTAGCAGGCTTGATCGATAACCCGTACGTTGTAGCTGGTGCTGGGTGCATGGACATCCACCTCGCTGCTCTTCTACGACATCGAGCTCGTCAACTTCAAACTCCTGCCCCAATGACGACCCCGTCAGGACCCCATCGCGCCAATATCGCTACGCAGGTAGCGCGAACGCTGCGTCAGCTGAGCCAAACTGTCACCACGTTTGCTGATTGCTTGGAGAACCTGGCAGGTCGTTTATGCGGAAGCCACGCCATTGCAGCTGACCGTGAAGCGATGATCGAGCACATCTGCGAAGCAAACAACGAGTCGCTATTGGAAAACACCAACGTACCCAAGCGCAACATCCACGAACTCTTTGGCTGGAATCCAAGAAAGCGATCAGCGATGCCTGTGCTGTCATACACTTGTCAAGAAGAGGGGGAGCTTGGCGAGAAGATCACTGTAGACGCCCGCGTCTTAGATGTGTTGCAGTCTAAGAAGGATGCCTTGGTGCTCGCTGTCGAGAGCGTCTCCTCGCTGGCTCGGATTTCCTCCGTCGTCCGAGTTCCTTGAGTAGTGAAGATGCCCCACACCAGCAAAAGACAACGAAGCGCTACTCTATTCAGTCCGCATCCGTTAGTAGAACTGCCGGGTAGTGTCGTATCCCGACAGGTCTCCGCTCGCGAGGAATGGCACCAGCAGTGGCTCGTGCGCTTCACCCTGTTCCAGTCCGTACCGTGGAAGCAGGTACGACGTCATGACGGGCGTGTAGTTCTCGGGCAGCCGGAAGCCCTGGCAGACCACAAAGGCCTCGTTGCTCTGCGCGCGGCTGCTCATGGGCTTGGAGCACGATACGCTCTCGAAGAAGACGCTGAGCTGCGTGGCCAGCAGGTCGTACTGCTCGCAGCGGAAGATCTTGGCCACGAAAGCGCCGCCCTCCTCCAGCACGTGCGTGGTGATGTTGAGCGCAGCCGCCAGGAGCTCGGCCTGCACGAACTCGTCGATGTCGTGCACGCCCGTGACGTCAGGTGCACCATCACTCACTACTATCTGCGCCCTGGAGCCGTGGAAGTGGCCGATGATCTGCTCAGCCGTATGCTTCGAAGTGATGTCCCCCTGAATCAGCTGGACGCCGGGGATCGGCGCCATTTCTTGTAGATCCACCGACACGATGCGTACATCACCGTCATCTCCTTCAGCGCTGACGTTGCTGGCGTCATAGAGCTTGCGACTCAGCACTTGGCTCCAGCTGCCAGGCGCCGCGCAAAGGTCCACGGCGCGCTGCACGTGGCGCAAGAAGTCGAACTGCTCGTCCAGCTGCAGCAGCTTGAAGGCCGAGCGCGCGCGGAAGCCCACCTCCTTGGCCTTGCGGTAATAAATATCCTGTACATCGGACAACACAGCGTCAGCTTCACCACATATACAGCGAGGATATCACGCGCGGAAACGCACTCGGTTCGTCTCGGTGGACTTGGTCATGATTGGAGTGGGAATGTTCCTTCAGCGATTTATTATTCTCCTATAGAGGGATGGAATGTGTCTCGTTATTGTTCATGTTCTTGTAAAAGAAGTTTCAGGTAAGAGCAAAAAATCAAGACAACAAGACTTCGGCCATGCGGGCGCAGGGTTCGTCGGCCGGTATCGGCTTCGGGATGACCATGGCAGGCGGCGGGGGCGGGTTCTCCGTGCCCGACACGCAGTTCGAGGCCGCCGCCGACTGCTTCGTGTGCGACAAGAAGTTCCACGCCTTCCGCCGCAAACATCGCTGCAAGGTACCGTACGCTGTCTCTAAACCCCCTTTTTCCTGCATTAAAGCATCCCTTTAACCTGTCTTCCCATTCCCATTCATGAAACCCCAGTCATGCGGAAACGCCGTCTGCGGAAGCTGCTCCCGTACCCACAAGGTGATGCCCAGCGCCACGCTCGTGCGATACAATAACGAGCCTGTGCGCGTGTGCGACCGCTGCATCCGCGACCAGAACCAGATGATGCTGGAGCGAAGGCGTGCTGAGGACGTAGAACGCGCCCGTGCACGCCAAGTGGCGGCGCTGGAGGAGGAGGAGCGTCAACGAGAGGCCGAGCGCACGCAGCGCGAGCGGGAGGTGGTGGAGGCCCAGGCCAGGCGCGAGATGCGGCTCCGCGCCATCGAGGAGAAGCACCTGGGCCCACGCCCGGATCTTCGCACGCTCAGATCCAGATACTCCAGAAGTCTGGACGACTGCGCGCGTGATGCGCCGGCGCAGTCACTGTATTCAAAGGAGCTGAGCTCGTTCCTTGAAGACGCCGAGAAGAGATCTGTGGCGCTGGTCGCCAAGCCCTATGCCGCTGGAGACCTTTTTGAAGATAAAGAAGAGATGGACGAAGGGGATACCGTGGAGACCACAGTCGTGCAGGAAGCCGAGGAGTGTGCTATTTGTCTCGAGACCATGGATGTTGGAGACGCCATTTATACGACGGCGTGCGGACACAGCTTCCACTGGAGCTGTTTGAAGGAGATCCAGAAGTCGGACTCGAGCAACTACGACAAGTGCCCGTCGTGTCGAGCCACCATGGAGGAAATGCAGGTCAAGAAGCAGTGTGATCACCCGCGCGTGCGACTCGGTCACCGTTTTTGTAGGGACTGCGGCGAAGCGATCACGGAGAACGATGCAAAGCCTCGCGCGGATGAAGCAGGGGCTGTGGCGGGTGCCGCGGGGATGCGGATGTCGACGCCGTCAGGGGGGCCGGACCTGAATCAGCCTGTCTCGTACCGAGCCAGCTCGCACGGTGCACTGGTGCGCTGTCCGCAGTGCCATATCCAGATGCGCGTGCTGCCCCACATGTATAACATGTACGTCTGCGATGGACCTGAATTTCCTGTATTTCCTGACAGAAAATGAGGTATTAATCCCTATTGTTTTGTTTTCATTGCAGGCGCGTGGCATGTCCTTCCGGTCACATGTTCCTGGTTCAAGTCGCTGGACAAGCCAATGGGGGAGGCGCTCCTGGTGGGCGCGGTGGCTACGGCTTTGGAGCGCGGGGTGGGATCGGTGGGTCTCGAGTGCCTTCGCGGGGGATGAGCATGGGTTATCCAGGATCCTATTACCGTTCTACAAATGCCTACTCGGAGTTGTAGAAACTTTGCATTCGGCTGACCTTCAACTCGAGCAGATCTCTCTTCATATTTTACTAACTACGGATCTGCTTGAAAGGAAAAAAGAACTCGCTATTAAGGCAAACGATAACAAGCACCTTTGATTTGAGTCTTCTGCGTAATTCCATTACTGTTTTTGTACTACGTAGTATTTTGGAATCTACTACTAGTAGTACTACTACATTAGTACTAATACTACTACTAGTAGTACTAGTATCACCGTGCAACCCGGACGAAGAAAGTGTCAACTCTAAACCACAACAATCTTCACAACGTGCGAGCTCCGCTCCGTTTGACCTCGAACGACTCGGCCGTTGTTTGAGTACAGCAAGTCCTCGTTAATGCGAGCGTTTACGATGTGCGATTGAGGTTTCACCTTGGGCACCGGAGCGTCTTCGTCGGTTCCTTGGGTGGCCCAGTCTTGGTCAACTGTAGCAATGGCTTGCACGTAGTAGGTTCCCGCAGCCTCGAATTCAACGTTTGCAGAGAATAACCCATTGTTGTTGGTCTTCTTCATGTTCACGCCAACATCCTCGTGGTACCATCGCGTGACACCACTTTGGGCTCGGGTAAGCGAAGCATCAGAGGGATCATCCGACCAAACCTTCAGCTGCGTGCTGTCCAGGGCGATAGCTCCCGCCACCTCCCATTTGAATGTAGCAGCTTTGTCAACACTGGTGTTGTGCGGATGGGTCTTCCAAAGTACGTACGCTGCACCAAGTCGATGTACAGCAGCGACAAACGAGCATTGCGGGGGACGTGGCCGATCATTTCCGAAGCAGGCAGATAGTCCCTTAGCGCTTTGTCGGATAGTGACTCGCTATCACCCAAGCTGGTTGCGTTCGGCTGCTTGCTGTCACTCGTCTCAACCAACATGTTGAACGCGCGATGAGTGGCGTTATTGTACTTGGTCTTCGCTCGTGGGTAGCCCCCGAAACTTGACGGGTTGCACTCTCCGATGGGCTTCGGAGTCGAGAACTCGTTCTCCCAGGACGAAGCATACGCGAAGTCTTCGTACGAACCGTTGACACTGTACACAACGTCATTCATGGTGCCGTCGGGGTAATACTCGCCGCTCTCCTCAAACTTGCCCCCAAACCGAGACATGACACGCGCGAGCTGCTGCTGACTGCGGTCATCGGGGCTCTTTTCGCTTTTGCCAGAGGCCATGACGTGGTTATAGCCTCCCCATTCATACGTGACGCACTCCGTACCACCGTGAAAAGTGATGCCAAGCTGGAACAAGTGGTCACGCCAGAGTTCGTTCAGCGCTCGAGCCGCCATCGTCACCATACACTCCTCACCAATTCCCAGATTGTAGGGGAAGTCTCGGTTCGGATCGACGTCGAGTTCCCTGCGGATGTTGTGATTGTAGCCGAAGGCATTGGCGGTTGGGATGATCATAATTGTGCGCGTCTTCACGAGGTGCTTGAGCCATGAGTTGCCGTCGGGTTTACCAGCATGCGACAGCAACAGCTCCGCCAGCGCCACGACTACTTGAGGGCCCACCCGTTCATTACCATGGAGTTCGCCGCTGAAGATGAGCTCCGGACGCTCCGGTTCTGGCAGTGAGGCCTCCTCCGTGATCTTGATCACATACTGTTCGCAGGGCACGGTCTCGCCTGCTCGGGTGCAATTTATCAGTTCCTTGGGCATGGGCAGGTCGTACTTGTCCTGTACGCTGAATACTTCCGCATAGTCCGGGTACTTGGTCTCCAGCTCCAGGAGATAGTTGACGATCTCGCCGTATGAGCGGTCCTTGTAAGTAGTGACCGCCGCCGAGACAATGGCAGACGTGGCAATGAAGGCGACGATACTGGCACCGAGCGACAACAACGTTGAAAACCGCATTTTGGTCAACGTGACCAGGACGACTCCAAACTCCTGTGATGAGTGGCGAAGTACCGAGCCAGCCAGGTGCTGGAGTCTGTCAGTGAGCGCCGAGGAAATCATTGAAGTGAGGAGCGGGGTAGCGAGATGCGTGCGAGGTCTACGAGCGGCTTCTGCGCTGACGACAGTGACCCGTGGAAAGATACCGCCGGAAGATCGCGAGCACGAAGGTGCGAGGACGGTGGAGAGGCGGTGGGAGCAGGCGGCCGACAGCGGCTCTGAGCACTCAGTTTAGAACATGCCGAGTCGAGGACAGGCGAGTGGAGACTACAAGAAACCCGGCGAGCGTTGCGGGGAAGCAACGAGAGCCAGGAAGCAGATCAACCGGGCGAGTACTGCGGGGAAGCAGTGCGAGCAGAGGGCGAAACGAGCGGCGCGGACACTACGAGGGTGGTGCACAGCGAGGAGACCAGTGTGTCTCGGAGCCAGCAGGATTGCGAGGCGGAGCCAGCGAGTTCCCCGTGATCTAGCAGGTATCGGTGTGTAGTGCTCGGCAGGTAGCGCACGAGCAGCGAGCTAAGCAGAGTAATAAATAGGTGACGGCCAGACAGGCAGGCACCGGCGCAGGGGACATTAGTTGGTCTCCTGAAGCCATTACTGTGGGCGAAGTGGCATCAGGGCGGTGAACGTCTGGGCTACGACCAAGCCCGGCGCGCAGGGTACACCAGACGCGTTACATGGTGGTCATACAGGGGCCTCTTCAAGTAAATGAGACTACTACCGAGGCTTCACGGGCGCGAACCCACTCAGCAACCAGCATGACGATGACGACGATGCGTTCTCGTTCGGCGTCGAGGATACCGACATCAAGGGTGTCAACAGTGACTACAACGGCGACTACAAGCACGACGACGCCAGTGGCGTCGCCACCAAGACAGACAGGAACAGCGGCGTCAAGTACACCGACTCCAGCGACGACACGTCCCAGCGTCGCCCCAGTCGCGGACGCACCGGACGACGTGCCGGCAGTGGTCGCCTTGCTCCAACAACTGTTGGCGACGATGACGCAGTTGGATGCTCGCAGGGGCACCCTAGAGGCGGCGAGAGGTGACGGCGTTCCCGGCGTAGCAACGGCAGTAAGCGGCGAGGTACTACCTCAGCCGACGGCTACGACATCGACGGCCGAACGAGCTCCACCTCGTCCACCGGTGGCCGCGACCCGACCTTCGGAAGGGAGGCCTACGGCGCGACCACCTGACCCAGACCCGGATGACAACGGCGATGGAGGTGATGACGGCAACGACGGTGATGGCGATGACAGCGGTGCGGGCGACAGCAGTAGTGAGTCGGACGGCGCGAGCACGGACGATGACGGCCGCGGAGCTGCAGGTGACCGCCGAGCCGCACGACGTAAGCGACGGCGCGGCAGGCGCTCCAACATCAAGGACCTAGAACTCCCGACGTTCACGCCATCGCCGAAGGTGTCGGTGTCGACGTGGATTGACCGGGTGGACCTGGCACTGGAAGGAGCAAGGAGCTCGGGGCGCGGCAGGTGGTCGGACGCGGACCTGTATTTCATCATGGGGAACAAGTTGATGGACAGCGCGTCAAGATGGTGGGTGACGATGAACCGAAAGCTGACACGAACTGAGCGTACCTGGTCGACGTTGAAGACTGCGCTACTGAGGCGATACGGTGAGCGACTGGATATCTCCACCGCAGAATGGAGAGTGAACCAACGGCAGATGATGCCAGAGACGTATGCAGACTTCGCTGCTGGACTGCGCGACGCTACGGTCAGGAACTTAGTGGAAGAGCGGGTCCTCCTGGCGCAGTTCTACCGCTGTCTGAGTCTGACCGTCAAACAACTGGTGAAGCAGCGAGAACCGGCAACGCTCGAGAGAGCGGTCGACTTTGCGACGGAGATTGATGACACCAACGCCAACGTGGCGCAGGGGATGCAGAATATTGGGCAACCGTGGGCAACGGCACCCAGTCCTTACCTGATTCCTATGACGGGCACGACCGGCCAGACAATGGTGATACCGGGGGTTGGCGGAACCGGGCTGCCATTAGACGCGATGCTAGCGGCCCATATGGCGACGATGGGCGGCGAGAGTACTGTGGCTCTCTTCACTAATCCCCAGGGTGTCTGGAATAAGTTTTCAGGCACCTGGGACGTCCCCAAGGGGAGGCAGTGGAACGGCAAGTTCTGGGCGGAGACGTCGTCTCGAAAGGAGCGGAAGACGGCTCCAGAAGCGACCACGAAACGCGGGGTTGGTGTCGTGTCTGGCAGAGCCGACAAGAAGGCTAAGGTGTTATTAACGGCCTTACCAGACCTGAGCAGCAGTGAGGAGGACGAGGAGGACGACACAGAAGCCGGGCCCCTCCCCCCAAGAAGACAAAGCGCAGCCGCGGAAGCGTCAAGCAGGCGGCAGCCGCCGAGCCGAAAGAGGAGCACCCGAGAAAGCGGGCAGAATGGCGGAATAGCGGGCCAGGAGGATACCGTGAAGAGCCTCGATGTTACGCGTGTGGGGGGCCTGGTCATTTCGCCGACCGGTGCCCCGACCCGGTGGCAAAGGCACGGAACGACGCTTTCCTGACGGCAAGTCGGGCAGCGCCGAAGCCGGCGAAAAACGAGGAACGGGCTTAGTGGGGGACACACTATGCCCGGCAGAGCCCCGAGGTCCCCAGCAGACGGCAGAAACGGGAGAGCGCGTTAAGCAAGGAGAGTCGGCGAGGGCGCGTGGAGGAAAAGAGGAGGAGGCACAGCTGCTTGTGAAGACGAGAGCCGCTGTGCGGAAGGCGGTGCAGAGACAGTTGGAGGATGAGATGGAAGGGCGCGACACAGAACGGTCGACGCGGTATGTAGCCACGGTGAGACCCTCGAAGGCGGCGACAAAGTACGTACGCCCGGCCGAGAGCGTCAAAGCGATGGGCGAGCAAGCAGCAGTTCCGTTTGAGGAAGGCGAGGCGCTGGCGAAGAACGGAGGTGATGCTGAGGAAGGCGACGCGGTGCTGAACAAAGTGGCGACGACCAGCAACGGCGTAGCCGGCGCCGTCACTTCCAAGGCGCCGGTGAAGGACAGCGTTGAAGTGGACACAATCGTCATAGTGGCGACAGTGGGGAGCGTCGATGAGGACACGAAGGTGGCGACGAAGGTGCGCGACGGCGACAACGCGGCAAGGAAGGAAGCCACTCAGCCCAGTGCGGAAGGCGGCCAAGAATAAGAGGGCGGCACGTGCAGCGGTTCGAGCGAAGGTGAGGGCACGCCTCGCTGAAGCTGACAGGGTGGCGGCGGTCACTACAGCGAACCGACGGCGGACGCAGGCCGACGAATCGCGAGCAGCGCTGACGGCCAGACGAGAGAGTCGCGTGACGGAGGAGCGGACGGCGTGCAGCTCGTCGACAAGCGGGCCCAGTTCAGTCTCGTACGGAGAACACCAATGGGGGCGCTAACGAGCGAAGGAGGCAGCGGAGCGTTGAGGCCAACGACGGCCTGCCAACCGCTCTGATGGAGGTGTCCGGTGGGCATCGGAAGGTGAAACTGGACAGTGGAGCCCGGTACACGGTGACGGGTACGGACTGGATGGCGTGGGGTGACAAGTCGCTGATCCGGCCTGGATCGACTACGTTGAAGGAATCGGCGGATTCCTGCTTGACGTGCTGGGCGTATGGGCCTTCCGCATGGTGAACGTGTTCGGCCAAACCGTGGAAGTGCAGGCGTGCATCGTAGACGGCTGTACCAGCGAGTTCTTACTTGGTGTTGACTTCCTACGAGAACATCGAGCGACGATGACTTCGATAAGAATGAAGTCCGCTACGATGAGGATGAGAAGATGGTGGTGATCCCCTTCCGGATATTCGACGGAGGCGGGCACGGCAAGATAGCGGCGGTGCGCATGGTGAGTCGGGCGCGGCTCGCCAGGAGCACCATCACCCCGGCGGAGGTCTCCGTGGCGGCAGGTGACGGTGAGAAGGGCATCTTCATCCCGGACAAGACCTACGGATCGGTGCTGTTGGCTACGACGGTTACGGAAGCGCGCGATGGCAAGGCGTGGGTCCCGGCGATCAACGCTGGGGGCAGTCGGGTGAAGCTGCCATCCAAGCGCGAGTTAGGCACGTGGATACCGCTTGACACCGACATGCAGGTTCTGGCCCTGAACGGCGAGACGTCGACGGAGAAGGTTGGCGAGTGGCTAAGGGAGCTCGGTGACGACGTGACGCCACTCGAAGACGAGCAGGGAGTGAACATCGGGACTCAGGACGAAGATGGGCGAGCGCTGGTACTTCGCCTCCTAAGGGCCTACCGCGAGGTGACGGGCAGCAAGGGCGTGTGCCCACCGGCGACCAAGCTCAGCGTGAGGCACCACATCGACACGGGCACGGCGGCCCCGGTGATGCTGAAACGGCGGCGTCAGGCTCAAACCGAGGATGCAGTGACGGAGAAGAACGTGGGCATCATGCTGGGCGCAGGCGTCATCGAGGAGGGCAACGGCGCCTGGGGGTTTCCAGTCGTCTTGGTGGAAGAAAGACGGCGAGGTGCGCTTCTGCGTGGACTACCGCGCCCTCAACAACATCACCAAAAAGGACGTCTACCCATTGCCCCGTATCGATGAGACCCTGGAGGCGTTAGGCGGCGCGGTGCTGTTTACGACACTCGACCTACGGGCGGGCTACTGGCAGATACGAGGGGCTCGTCAGGACCGCGACAAGATGGCCTTCATGACGAGCGGGGTCTGTACCGCTTCAAGAGGATGCCTTTCGGCCTAATGAATGCGCCCTCCACGTTCCAGCGCATGATGAACGGTGTTCTGCGTGGGCTGACGTGAACGACCTGTCTGGTGTACCTCGACGACATTATCGTGTTCACGAGAGGCGGCATCGAGAGGCACGTGGTTGAGCTGGATGGTGTGCTGGAGCGCTTATCGACGGCGGGGTTTGAAGAAGTGTGTCTTTGCTACGCAGTCCATGGAGTATCTGGGCCACGAACTTAGCTGCAAGGGGGTACGGCCGGTGGAAAGCCTGGTGACAGCAGTCAAAGATTTTCCCAGACCAACAGACCCAGTGACGACGAAGCGCTTCGTCCACCTAGCTGGATACTACCGGAAGTTCGTTGAGGCGTTCGGGTCGATCATGGCGCCGCTCACCCGACTGCTACGCAAGGACGTGGAGTGGCAATGGACAGAGGAACAAGAGTTCGCGTTCGAGAGGGTCAAGATGATGTTGACCACGAAGCCGCTGTTGATATACCCGAACTTCGAGCTTCCGTTTCGGCTGGTGACAGACGCGAGCCAAGTGGGACTCGGGGCGTGTCTGATGCAGGACGTGGGCAAGGGGTGGCAGCCCATTGCCTACGCTAGCAAGGTCAACAGTGCTGCTGAGGCGAACTGCTCGATCAGCCGTCAAGTTGTTTAGGCGACAACTGTATGGCCGGGCATTCACCATCGTCACGGATCATGCCGCACTCAAGTGGCTGATGACACGGACGAACCCCGCTGGCAGACTACATCGGTGGGTGCTTACCCTGCAGGAGCACGACTTTGAGCTTGTCTACAGGCCAGGGAGCACCAATGTGGTGGCCGACGCGCTGTCGCGGGCCCCGGCGGCGGTACTAGCAGCAGTGGGACGGCGAGACCCACTCTGCGCGGCAGTAGCTGTGGCAACACTGGAGACGACGAGAATCGACGAGAATCGACGAGATTGAGACGACCGGGATGACAGCCGGCGTACCAGAGCGGCCCTCGACCGGACCCTTGACCCGAGCGGCGAAGCGGCGAGCCGAGGACGCGGTACGCGCAGTGGAGGAGGCAACGAGACCGACAACAGGGGAACAAGCGCAATCGCCCCGACCGTTGGCGGCTAAGCGCCCACGTGAAACTCCACAGCGCGGTAGTGACACCGAGACCGCACGACCCGTCCCGAAGAGGGCGGCGAGCAAGGCGACGGTCACCTCGTAGCCGGTGCAGCCGGTGCCGCCGAACAGCAGAAGGAGAAGCGATGATACCGTGGAAGAGACGGCGGAGGAATCAACGCTGCAGGTCACCGACGAGGAGATCAGTGCGGCACAAGACAAGAGTCGACTGGTCCGGAAGCTGAGGACGGCGGGCAGCTACCTAGGCATGAAGGTGGAGCAGGCGTTCGGCTTGGCGCTCATCAACACGAGCAGCGGCCGAGAGTGGTGTTGCCACCGGCACTTTGGGCCGCGGTGTTCAAAGAATGCCATGGCTCTGTGTGGGCAGGGCACCTGCGAGCCCCACACACTTACGCCCGCATCGCGAGACTGTACTGGTGGCCGCGCATGCAGCAGGAGGTTCGGCGGTGGGTGGCTGGATGCCAAGAGTGCGGGAGTCGGAAGGTCAGCCCGACGGAAGTGATACCGCCGCTGAGAAGCCTTCGGGGTGGAGACGTCGGAGATCGGTGGGCGCTGGATGTAGCCGGCCCTTTTCCGATGGCCGATGGAGGGCAACGCTATGTCATCGCTGCTCTAGAGTACGTGACTAGATATGCCGTGGCAACGACGGTGGTGCAGCACACTGCCGAGAGCGTAGAAAACTTTCTACTGAGCGAAGTGGTGCTGCGATTCGGCCCATTTCGGGAGTTGCTGACGGACGGCGCACTCGAGTTGACAGGCAAGGACATCGATCAGCTGGTGATAATGTTGCAGGCCAGGCAGACCAATCCAGTGCCATACCGGCCGCAGATGATCGGCCTCGTTGAGAGATTCCACAGGACGTGGAAGGACTGTGCCTCTATGTACATGGCGGAGGAGAGACAACACGACTGGGAGCTGTGGGTCAAGCTATGCCTACAATTCAGCTAGGCACTCAACCGTCCTGCTCACACCCAACGAGCTCATGATGGGTAGGAAGTTGAAGGCCCCCGGCTACTAAGGCGAATGGCGGTGACGGAGGCGGGCGACCTGAAGCAGTACCACGACAACCTGTTGAAGGCGATGGCGAAGATCCAAGTATGCGCCAAGCGCGCCCGAGTACGAGAACAGGCCAGGCAGGCGAAGTATTATAATCGCCAGGTGCGAGGACGCCGTCCGTGGCAGATCGGCGACCGCGTGTGGTTGTACAGCCCACCGCGTGGCCCAAAGGCCACTAATTTGTACACCCGTGGATGGGGCCGCTGCGGGTCAGAGAAGCGATCGGTTACGAGAACTATTTACTGCGGATGGAGGATACGACCGGCAAGCCGGAAGACGTCGTGGCGCACGCGTCGTTCCTGGCCAGCTACAAGTCCTCGATGGCGTGGCTGGAACAAGCTGCAGCTGATCTCACAGTGGAATTGGCAGATGAAGATTCAGGCAGAGTGGGGCTCGATGTCCCGGAGACAGGAGCGGCTGTACGCACAGCGGCGGCTGCAAGTCGTCCATCAGCGGGAGCGAGAGCTAAGAGAAAGCGAGCAGTGCCCGCTACGCGAACACGGCAGTGGGCAGACGAGAGTGATACGCTGGTGGAAGTTCGAAGACGGCGGCGGCGCAACAAGGCGGGACAATACGTCCTCGCGTTCCTGCTGCGGTCCACCGACGCCACCACCAACGCTGGCGAGGCCAGTCAGAGGTGGGTCTCCGTTGCTGAGTACGACGATTTGTTCGACGCGGGGAAGGTCGTGGAAGACCTTTGAAGTGAGGAAGGCGTGTGATGAGTGGCGAAGTACCGAGCCAGCCAGGTGCTGGAGTCAGTCCGAGAGCGCCGTGTAAGTCATTGAAGTGAGGAGCGGGGTAGCGAGATGCGTGCGAGGTCTACTAGCGGCTTCTGCGCTGACGACAGTGACCCGTGGAAAGATACCGCCGGAAGATCGCGAGCACGAAGGTGCGAGGACGGTGGAGAGGCGGTGGGTGCAGGCTGCCGACAGCGGCTCTGAGCACTCAGTTTAGAACTTGCCGAGTCGAGGACAGGCGAGTGGAGACTACAAGAAACCCGGCGAGCGTTGCGGGGAAGCAACGAGAGCCAGGAAGCAGAGCAACCGGGCGAGTACTGCGGGGAAGCAGTGCGAGCAGAGGGCGAAACGAGCGGCGCGGACACTACGAGGGTGGTGCACAGCGAGGAGACCAGTGTGTCTCGGAGCCAGCAGGATTGCGAGGCGGAGCCAGCGAGTTCCCCGTGATCTAGCAGGTATCGGTGTGTAGTGCTCGGCAGGTAGCGCACGAGCAGCGAGCTAAGCAGAGTAATAAATAGGTGACGGCCAGACAGACAGGCACCGGCGCAGGGGACATTAGTTGGTCTCCTGAAGCCATTACTGTGGGCGAAGTGGCATCAGGGCGGTGAACGTCTGGGCTACGACCAAGCCCGGCGCGCAGGGTACACCAGACGCGTTACACTCCAAATGAACTCTGCCTCGACACTGCATGTGGTGCCTCGACAATGTCGAGGCATCGACAGATGGTAAGTCCATCGAAGATCAAGATCCAGAACGAGAGCTGCTATTTCAGTAGGACCGGCACTTTTGCACTCTCTAAAAGAATATTTCACACGAAACACCATTTCAACAAGCATCAACATCGGAATCTGCGGGCCCGGTTGCAAACAGTAGCTGTCACGTGCGTGCCGAACGTTTGTCACTCTTTGTGTTACGGCCTCCATCGTGTTTACCCAAGCCAAGCACTTTCATTGCAGGTACCGAACGCTAACATCTTGACGGCCTCGGAACAAGTGGATTGTCGCGCTGGCTGTTGCTAGTTCTCATCAAGCGAGGAACATATACTGTTGAGCAGTTCTGATGGTTTACCTGGTGGTAGCAGTCTGTCAAGGAGCACGTGATTTGGGAACCGGGGCATAAATGAATGCTTGTGTACATACATGCACAAGCACCCTTTGAAAATAATGGCGACTTTCCGCGAAATACTGTTGGTGTGAGGAATATTCTTTTAGAGCGTGCAAAAGTGACTCTAAGAAAATGTTAGCAGCTCCCGATTTTATCTTCGCGATGGTAAGCATGATCTTGCATGTGATCCCGCATCTTCACATGTTCATAATTACCATCGCGAAGATCACATCACGGATGCAGCATCCGTTCTTGTCGACCAGAACGGATCTTTATCTTCGCGATAGTGACATGCAAGTTCATGCTTACCTTCGCGATGGTGACATGCAACTTCATGCCTACCATCCATCGAGAAGATAAAGATCCGTTTCTGTCGAGTCGACAAGAACGGGCCTCTACCTTCGCGATGGTAGGTGAGTATGAACTTTGAGACGATTGACGAGGACTGTATCAGCATGTGTCACGTTCCTACCGTGTTTTGAGATTTTGGAATCAGAGTGATGGTCCTTCAAGTTGATTCCGCATTCCGCGCGCAGTATCGAAGTCGCAGTCCAAGACGCAAGTCCCGTACAAGCTCGAGCAGAAGAATGAAGGTCACGTCCGAGAAAGGCGGCGGTCGGCTCGTCCACCTGGAAGGCATCCTGCGCGAGCTGACGCGATGCGAGGAGAGCAAGAGACAGCAGAGCGTCGAGAGCGCGGCCGCCGCCACGAAGCAGAAGTTGCTGAGCGACCAGCTGCTGCAGGGTAAGACGATGAATCTTGTATGGTGATAAGAGGTTCTTGGACACTCACAGCTCCGCTACTGGTATCGGAGCAGCCCAAGAGGAGCTGGCAGCTGCTCAAACCAGCAAGACCAAGCTGTGTGCGGAGGTCGGCGTGCTCAAGCAGGCGAAGGAGCACCAAGCCAGGCAGCTGAGCAAGTACAAGCTGGACCTGCAAGCTTCGCGTGAGCTGCACGCGGCTATGAACAAGAAGATGGAGAAGCTGGAGGAGTCGACGCGGACGATCAAACAACAGTATATTAGGTGAGTCTTGCCCATTGGGGAAGCGCACTTTCTCGCCTATTAAAGTTTGACCGTGTTTGTTTAGATCGCTTGCGTCGAGGGTCAAGACGAGTGCTCTTGTCCTCCAGCAATTGACCACTTCGAGCGGGTCTTCTTTCAGTTTTGAGCTAGTTGAAAAATGTAGCGAGTGGAAGTCGAACAACCCCAACAAGCGCAAACGTGTCGCCGCGAGCGAAGACGGCGAACATCAAGCGAGTGGAGAGGGCAACAAGGTAGTGTTGCCGCGCTTGCGCTCCATTACGTGTTTTCTCACGTTGTTGCCAGTCGAAGCACACAGGAAGCGCTGCAGAGATTGAGCTTCAACCCAGTGAAGCCCAGGCTACTGCCATTGCTGGGACTGTGGATGCAGCCGAAACCCAAAATGCTGCCGCGCAGGTGGAACAACACAAGACACTAGCTAGTCGCCAGATGTGTGAGCAGCAAACCGAAGACCGTGCCCAAAGCGGACGTGCGATTGAAGAGCTCCAGGCCCAAGTTGCTCAACTTGAGTCGGACTATTCCGCTCTGAACGGTACGCCAACTGAGCCAAATACTTTTGACTGCGCTTCTAACGTGACGCTCTATACAGACAAGTACAAGGCGCTTGATCGCGATCACAACGAATTGCTAGCGAGTGCCAAGTCGACTGCACTAGACATGAAGGCAAAGGACTCCAAGATCGAGGAATTGATGCAGATGCTTGAGATTTCGCGTTCGAAGCAACCCGACAAACCTGCCCCCGCCACGGGTGATGAAGACAAATCGGCGAAGGAAGGACGTTTCAAGTTGCTGGAGGTACGGGGTTGATTGTCTCTTTGCTGGTGCTGCAAACGTATTGATGACTATCTATCTGCAGGATAACTTGGCGCAAATGAACGGATACGCAGACCAGTTGGAGATGGTCATCGCTCAATGCCCCGCATGCACCATTAAGCTTCAAAACGAGAGCACGCAGGACTCAGTGGTCCACTGAGCCGAGTAGAGCACGAACAGAAGAAAGCAAGGCGAGCCTTTATATTTCCCCAAGGTAATACCAGATCTTGGTCCGCTGCCTCTAAAGCAACGGAGCTTGGTTGTGGGCCAGGTTGTAGAACTTGGTGCCTTCCTGGTTCAGCTCCTCGAAGGTGCCAGTCTCCGCAATGACGCCCTCCTCCAGCAGAATGATTCGGTTCGCGTGCCGAATCGTGTTCAGCCGGTGCGCGATGATGAACACGGTCCGGTTCTCGGCCGCCGACTCAAGAGCACGACGAATCATGTCCTCACTGCGGCCGTCAAGCGAGCTCGTGGCCTCATCGAAGAGCAAGATGTTCGTTTGCTTGTACAGTGCGCGGGCGATGGCGATGCGCTGCTTCTGGCCACCAGAAAGCTCCACACCCTTCTCGCCCACGAACGTGTCGTACTGGTTCGGCAGCTCCATGATGAATTCATGCGCGTGAGCCTCCTTGGCAGCAGCGACGAGCTGCTCTTTGTTGTGAACCGCCGCACCATACATGATGTTCTCAGCGATAGTCGACGCGAAGAGCGAGGGCTCCTGGTTCACAACGCCGATCTGCTTGCGCAGCCATGACGCCTTCAGCGTAGCGATGTCAACGCCGTCCAGGGTCACAGTGCCGCTCGTGGGCTTGATGATCTTCGACATGAGCGACGCGATCGTGGTCTTGCCAGCACCGCTCTTGCCGACGATCGCCACGACCTCACCAGGGTTGATCTCCATGCTCAGGCGGTCCAGCACCAGGATGTCCGGGCGTGACGGGTACGCGAACGACACGTTGTTGAAGCGCACTTGGCCCTTGACGCTAGCGAGCGTGGCCTCGCCATCAGCCGCAGGCGGCAGCGACAGCAGGTCGAAGAGCGCCTCCGACGACATGCGGGTCTTCTTCATCTCGCTCAGACACGACGAGACCCCGGAAAATCCCAGCCCCATGAAGCCGCTGTAGAGCGCAAAGGACGTGAGCGTTCCGATCGTCAGCTCGCCCGATCCCACGAGCGATCCACCGAAGTACAGCACGGAGAACAGCGAACAGTTAATGGACAGCGAGAGGCCGCCCATGAAGACGCCACGCGCGCGCTTGGCCCGCTTGGCATTGGCCAGGATGCCCTTGTTGATCTTCTCGAAGTGGTCCAGCTCGTCCTGCTCCGCCGAGAACAATTTCACCGTGAAGATGTTGTTCAATCTCTCCTCAGCCACGCCCGTCATGTCCGCGACCGAGTTCTGGTGCCTCTTAGCCAGGCCAGAGGAGAACTTGCTGAAGAGCATGGCGCCCGTGCCCACGAGCGGCAGGACCGTGAGCGACACGAGCGTGAGCTTGGGTGAGATGGTCAGCAGCATGCAGGACGCGCCCACGGCCGAGTTAAGCGACCGGTAGCCGTTAGACAGCACGTCCACGACCGCATTGGCCGTCTGCTGGCAGTCCCCGCTGAGCCGCGTGACCAGCTCACCCACCTTGCGGTTGTTGTAGAAGCCCAGCTCCTGGGACAGCAGCACTTTGTACAACCGACGGCGCAGCTTGGCCGCGATGCGCTCGGCCACCATCCCGAGCGAATAAGTGCGCAAGAAGGAGCCCACCGAACCCGTGAAGAAAGTGGCCAATACCACCACTACAAAGCCCTTGCGACTCAATCCCCCGGGCGCGGGCTTGCCGGACGCCACGTCGATGGCCTTGCCCATGATGCGCGGGAACACAAGGTTCATGGCCGACGCGATAGTCATGCCCGTCACGCCCGCGGCCAGCGGCAGCTTCTCCTCCTTGGTGAGCGTCAAGATCCAGCCGATGTTGGAGCCCTTGTCCTTGTCCTTGTCGTTCTTCTTCTTCTTTCCCTTAGATGCATCGCCCTTGTCGCCCACCGGCACGGGGGCCACTGCAGCGCTCACGCCGCCGTCATACGGCGCGCTCAGCTTCTGCAGCAGGAACGACCTCGGCGCCAGCATCGACCTTCCTTGCTCTAAACTGCAAAAGTGAAGCGAATCAGAGCCTCATGTCCAGCCTCTCAACTCGCATGTCGAACCTCTTGAACGGCATGATCACAATATCCACACAATCAAGTTGCCCATGCAGCGAGGTCTCCTCCGCTTGTCGCGCTTGGCGCTGCCCCGCGCCCGCGCGCCGCCACTGACCATCCTCCGCACGCTCTCCTCCACCTCAACGCTCCAGGCAGCCGCGGGAAACAAGCGCGCGGCCGCGCGCAAGGCCAGCAGCACCGCCAACCTGGGACGCCGCGGCCGCACGCAAGTCGTTGGCGACCTGGAGGCGCTGGCCCACGAGGCCAAGAGCCCCCGCTTCCAGCCCAGCATGGACTTCCTACGCCGCGCCGGCGCTGTGCTGCAGCTGTGCAAGACACGCGAGCAGTGCACGGCGGCTATCCCGCTGTGCCACGTGGTGGCGAGTGCCCCTGTGGTGCACACCAAGGCGCTGACGGAGAGTGTGCGCATCTACCAGAAGGCCGGCCGCAACCAGGAAGTCGTGGTGCTGGCCGAGAAGCTGATGAAGCAGGACGTATTCCTGCTAAACCCAGCGCTAGCCAGCGCCATCCAGGCCTGCGCCGCGCTGGGCGACGTGGCGCGCGGCTTCCGCTTCTTCGACGCAGCCGTGAAGCGCGGCTCCATCCCCAATCTCAGCGTGTACTCGGCGTTGCTGGCCGTGGCCGGCGCGGCTGGAGACCCGCAGCAAGTGCAGAACGTGCTGGACCAGATGCAGGAGGCCGGTGTACACATGAACGACATCACGTTCCACAACCTTATGAGCGCGTACGCGCGCGGCGGCCACGTCACCGAGGCGCTGGCGCTGTTCGACAAGATGCAGACGCAGGGGATCCCCGCGGACGAGCACACGTACGCCATCCTCATGGACGCGCACGCCGAGAGCGGAGACCTTGCAAGCGCCCGCATGCTCATGGAGGAGCTTAAGAAGACCAAGCTCGAGCCTAATCTAGTGCACTATAACATCCTGCTCAAGGCCTGTGGCAAAGTAAGCGATCTAACGTCAGCCTTCCAGCTCTACGAAGAGATGAAGGAGCGCAAGATCCAGCCGGATCTCGTCACATTCATCACCATGATGCACGCCGTGTATCATGGCGAGCTGGGCTCGATCGATCAGAAGAAAGTCAAGGCGGCGCTGGTCGGCATGGGCGTCATGGGCGCGGCCTTCGTCCCGTTCATCAACTACGAGGAGTACATGATGACGACGCTCTTTTGCGGCAGCCTCGTGGGCTCCATGGGGCTGGCGGCCTACATGAACCCGGACGGCGTCATCCGCGCGCTTTACCCCAACACGGACGAGCCACGGGACGACACGATCATCGAGGCGTTCTTCCGACGTCTGCGCGAGGAGGATCACTGCGGCCGATCCATGTATCTGTGGCGCGAGATGCTTAAGTTTAACGTGCCGGCCGACCCGCGCGTGTACGACGTGCTGGTGCGCACCTGCGTGCGCAAGCGCCACCCCGAACTGGCCTACGAGGCCGTGTTCGAGGAGAAGCTGCCGCTTCTCGACAAGGAAGGCAAGTTTGTGCTGTGCCTGCCCACGACGCTAAGTCTGCTGCACTCGCTACTTGCGCAGAAGCGTCTGAACATGGCGGACACTCTGTACGAGTCTGCGCGGAGCCACAACGTCTTCGAGAAGGTCTTCTCCGAGAAGGGGGATGTCTATGTGTATGACATGCGCTCGTTCCTGAATGAGCAGGTGCGCACGTACGCAATGATCAAGCTGATGGACGAGCTGCGAGCGAAGGTGGACGCGTCCAAGGGCGGGTTCGTGGCCCCGAGCGTCCAGTTCCTGGTCCAGCATGGCTACGAGCTGCTTGACCGACTTGATGAGGAAAACGCGAGCCTGCGCACGCTGTTCTCGATGGACGATATGACACGCGTCGGCGCTGCGGCCGATAGCAGCACGACGGCACACTATTACTTCCGGCTGGGTATTCCTACTGAGCGACTGCAGAGGTATTTCGAAACCACGCCCGCTAATGCAGGCAAGGAACGACGCCTGTAACAAGGCCGCGTGGTCGGAGGGAAGACAGCGACCGACCGCAAACTTCCGCATTTTCTACTTCGTTAGTTGGTAATAGATGAAGCCGCCACCGTGACGGAGCCCACGACCGCTATAATTTTCAACACGCTGATCATCAAGCCCACCGCAAGGGGGTCTTCTACCTTCATGAACTTTCTGTGTCGGCAAGTGAGAGTTTGATGCTGTTCCCCACCTCTGGCATGAGGCCACGTAGCTCCGCGTTTTCAGCTCCGAAGGTCTCTGCCTGGCTGGGATCCTTCTGCAACATAGTCTTGAGTTTGTTCGGGACTCTGTCGAGAAGTGTTTTGATGCTGGTGAAGCCTCTGTCTCCCTCATCAGGGTCGATGGTCGACTTGCTGCCTTTGACGTGGCGCCTCACAACGGCGCCATTCGGGGCCTTGTGGTTGTCGTTCACTGCCTGGCTCTTACTACGGCGAAACCATCGGCGTTGGCGAAATCGTGGCAACATGCTACAAGGGTCAGCACCACAAGCAGGAAGCAGCGGGGGCGCATGGGAACGATGAAAAAGGGAGTGTTGGATGAGACTTTCACGAATGGCCAAGCTAATAGCTAATAGCTTGGCCATTCATCACACCCCATAACAGCTTGCCCGAGATCATCTTGAGGCTTTGAGAACAGCACAATCCAATGACATCTTCGTGCATCAATGCAGGATGTTTACAGTCAAAGCTTGACAGGAACAGTGAAGACGGTTGTAAATGGGCCTCGGTTTTGCACGTTGTGAGTCTCGAGTATTTTTACGTCCTGAGGTTTGAGGCTGTCAAAAATAATGGCGAGCCGAGGAATTCAGGTTAGTTGTCGCGTTCGCCAGGACTTGGACGCTAGCACCGGGAACTGGTCTCCGTGCGTGAACGTGGATACCTCAGCACGCCGTGTTGTAGTGGTTAACCCTTCGCAATCTACCAACGATGGTAATGGTTTGGGACGACCAGAAGCGGATTCGGCAAGTCGAGGCACGGCGTACTCGTGCTTTGACGGGATGTATTCGGGTCAATCGACCCAGGGAGAAGTGTTCGAATCAGTCGGTCGGCCTTTCGTTGCGGACTTGCTAGCTGGATACAACTGCACCATCATCGCCTATGGACAAACCAGTAGTGGCAAGACGTACACGATCGTCGGTGGGCGAACACCGGAGACTCGGGGTCTCATTCCCCGTGTCATGGAGACCATCTTCGAGGAAATGGCAACTATTGACCCAGCCGAGTGCGCTGTGGCTCTCACCGCTAGCTTCGTCGAGATTTATCAGGAAAAACTGCGTGATTTACTTCTCCCACATAGTTCAAGATCCCTTCGGCTTCGTGAAGATACAGAACATAACGTTCGTGTTGAAGGGGCCAGCGAAATTGCCATCTCGTCGGTTGCAGACGGAATGGCAGTGCTATCAAGAGGCAACGCACAGCGATCGACCGGCTCAACGCTCATGAACGCCGACTCTAGTCGAAGCCACTCGGTGCTGATCCTCACGTCTACCAAGAAACATATTGCCAGTGGCACCAAAGTGCGAGGCAAGCTGTTCATCGTGGATCTCGCTGGCTCTGAGAAGGTCCAAAAGACAGCCGCAACGGGTGTGCGCATGGAGGAGGCCAAGCATATCAACCGGGTAAGGAGATTCCATCCCATCCACAAGCGCCTTGGGCATTGACTCAGCGCTGTGTACATGCCAGTCTCTCTCCGCTCTAGGCAACGTCATTAACGCGTTAACCGACGGCAAGACCAAGCACGTTCCATACCGAGACAGCAAGCTCACGCGCTTGCTGCAACCCTCTCTTGGGGGCAACGCCAAAACCCACTTGCTGCTCACATGTTCTGCTAGTCCCCACCACTTGGACGAGACGATGTCGACACTGCGTTTCGGTTCTCGAGCCAAGAACATCCACAACTCGCCACACGTTAACAACGAGAACGCTGGCGCTGCAGCTGAATACAGCGAGCTGCTCACGACGTTGCAGAGCAAGATCGAAAGCCTGCACTGCTACATTCGCCAGCTGGAAACGACGCGATGCGACGTCTGTAAGTCCCATGGATCAGTTGATCCCAAGGATCCGACACCAGACCCGGCGAATGAAGCTGATGAAAGCGACCTGGACGATAGAGCAGCGGGCTTCATCGCAGACGACTTGGTGCGTTCAGAGATGCAGAGCTTGCGTAAAGCCCTCACGAGTATGATGCGCGACCACGAGGCTCAAGATCACGTCCACCACGTAACGCGAACCATGATGGAAGTGACGGAACAGCAGCTGGATGCTCGCCATCGCAGTCAGGAACACACGATTCAGCAGCAAAAGCTCGAGTTGCAGGACGCTTTCGCGACGATATCCCGCTTGGAAACGAAGATGGAGCTCCTGGAGGAGAGCGCTCGTGCCCTGAGTGAAGAGCTGCATCGCGTGCGAGGGAAGCAGCATCTCCAACAAGCCGGTGACAGTGCGGAGGTGGAGATCTTGCGCCGGCAATTGGAAGCTTCAAACGAACAGAGGAAGCAACTCCAGACGAAGCTGCTAGCGGCTCGTCAGGAGCAGGAAGACGTTGCAGACTTGAGAGAGCGGCTAACGACCAGCGAGCACGAGCTAAGCTCGCTTCGCGGCGAAATGGAGGTGCTCCGCGTGAAAAAGCTGCCGGTTGCGGTCCTTAGCGCCAGTCTCCCGTCACCGCATCGAGCGCAGCAGCCTCGCCCTGTCACGGCAGCCGAATTCAAGTCCCTCGCTTGTTCTTCTGCAGGTTCTCGAAGCGATACCGGCACGAGCACCATTCAAAACTGGTGGGCGGGTGAACCCCCAGCTCGTAACCAGGAGGAGAGCGCATCTTGGCTCGAACAACGCGTCCTGGATCAGCCACTGCCGTCGTCGCCAAGCTCTCGAGGTCTTGTTAGCAGCAAGAAGCGAGACAATACGCTTCCATCACCTGATAGCGCCGCCATCCGAGTCAGCAACAGCGCCACTTCTTCCATGAGACCATTTCGCGCTCGGCTGGTTGGCTTGCTCACCTCGCTTGAAGAGGAGACGACCGCGTACAAAGAACTTATCGTGGAGACGAAGGAGCGGGCGGTATCGCGCAGTGGAAGTAGACCACGACGCCACTTACCCTGCCTCGATATGATAGCCCCTCCTTCGACAACGCCGTAGCTTGGCTTGGCAACCTGAACAGCTTGGACAGCACCAAAAGTACATCAACACGTTCGAAACACACCGTTAAAAGATGAAATGAACTTATGAATACGCAGCAGACATCGCACACAGGCCCCGAGGTCACCACACTGGCCGGGGTGGAGCAGACGGCCCCAGCTTATATGGTGAGCGTCGTGTTGCTGGCGTTGTCGAAGCGCAGGCTCAGCTGCTTCTTCTTGAGAAAGTCGATCACGCTCATCAGCTGCGGGTCACGCGCGTCCGCCGTACCTGTGCGCTCCAGGTAGCGAATGACGTCGCGGAAGGCCTTGAGCTGCTCCTTGGCAGAGACCGGCTGAACGCCAGCGTGAGTCTCTTCGTCGGCCGCCAGGTGCTCGCGGCCCAGGCCCGACTGATCAATCGGTGCCGGCTCTGGCACACGGAACTCGTCGTCGTTCTCCTGCGGGTCTTCGATCATGTCTTCGTTCAGCCGCTTGTGGATGTCGTTCTCCCAGCGCGAGTTCACCAGCACCTTGGTGTTCACAACGCCACTGAGCTGCAGGCAGTAGAGCAGGCCCCAGAGCTCTTCCTCCACGTTCTTGTCGTCCGCTCCGTCCATGTTGGAGTCGAAAGTGATCGGCACCGAGATCCCCAGCCCCTTCCAAGCGCTCGTAATGACCTCCTTCGACGTCTGCTGCCAGGCGTCCACGATCCAGCGCATGGCCTGGATCTGCGTCACGTGGTACACGTCCGACAGTCCGTCTTCCAAATGGTCGATGGCCAGCGTGAGGTGCTTGAGGCGGTACTTGCCCTTAAAAGCGGCCAGGATGCCGCCGCGCATGGGCTGCACCTTCATGCCCAGGTGGGGCGCGAACATGACCACGCGCACGTTCGACAGCGCCACACAGCCCAGCACGTGGGACGGCGCGTTGTCCATGAGCAGCACCACGTTGCGGTGCGCGCTGGCCATGCGCGCGTTGAAATCGCGCAGCCACTGCTGGAAGATGAAGACCGTCATGCGGGCCTTGCTGCTGCACACGTAGTGGTAGCCAAGCTGCGAGATGGAGGCCATCTTGATGCTCTTGGGCGGCACCACGTTGCCGATGATGTAGGGCTCCATGAGGTCCGACGCGTCGGCGTTCACGGCCAGCAGTACCGTGAGCCGCGCCTCGTCGGCCAGCATGGACTGCGCCTCATCGCCCTGTACGAGCTTGTTGGGCGACGCGCGGTAGAAGATGCCGGTCTCGTCCACCGTGTACACGTCGCTGGGCACGTAGTCGCGCAGCATCTCCTGAATCTGCTCGAGCGTGAGGTCCGTGGACACGGGCGGCAGCATGTAGTTGGGGTCCACGGCCAGGCCGTTGGGCAGCATGCCGCTGTTGCTGTCGAGGATGCCGCCATAGGCCGCGCCGTCCTTGCCCGATCCGGCCAGCGGCGTGCTGGCCCCGGCGGCCTTGTCGTTCTGCAGGTTGTTGGTGCGCTTCATGAGCCCGTGGCGGGCCTTGAAGCTGGCCAGCCAGCCGTTCGAGAAGCCGAGCTTGCCCTCGAGCCCCATCTGCTTGGCCAGCTCGCGGCCTTTGCTCTTGATCATGTCGCCCGTAATGTTGCCCTTGTTCTGGCGCTCCATGACCCAGTTCGCCAGCACCTGGTCGAAGTGCGCGTGGCGCGTGGGGCGGATCGTCTTGCGCTGCGAGCCCAGCACGCCCAGCACGTTGTCCTTGAACATGTGCTCGTGCTTGAGGATGTTGCTCATGGTGGGCTGCGTGGGCGCGCGCTGCAGGTTGAACTCGAGCTTGGCCCAGCGACACAGGTCCTTCTGCGTGATCTTGGGCGTGTTGCGGTGCTTCTCGCAGATGCGGCGCTTCTGCTCCACCGTCAGGTTGCCGCTTCCGTCGGCGCGGCGGCGGCGCGGCTTGCTCTTGGTGGCCGGCGCGCTGGCCGAATCGGCCACGGAGGGTGCAGCGCTGGAGGACACGGAAGCGGCGAGGGCCATGGCTTGGGCTTGAGCTTGAGCTTGAGCTTGTGCTGTGGCCGCCTCCACCTGCGCCTGGACCTCCGCCTGCTGCGCCTGCATTTGCTGCGCCATGGCCACGCTGGTAGCCGCCGCGCCCAGCCCCGCCGCGGAGAGCAGGCTCACATCGTAAGTATTAGGACTCGAAGGCATGGCGGCAGTACTTAGATAAGTTCTCCCCCCGTATTGGATTTTGGCCTGAAACCAAAGTATGGAGAGACAGAGAATTTTGTGTCTATTACACTATATAGTTGAAAACGCAGGATCAGGTATTACAGACTCCTTAATGAATGATGCCTTCTTTGCACCAGAACCTGTATACCAGCAACATAACCCGTGCATCGAGGATCACAGGTCATCGCTATCAAAAACACTTCAAATTTGTAAGCTCTTGCTGAAATCATAACACATCGGGTATTTCCCGCGCAAAAAAACCAATTTGCGCGGTTTCCGTGTGCCACACCACGAATACATAAAATAAACGGACCACAAACATTCCCGACCACTTCAACCGCTGCAGTGGATCCGTTCACTTCACTTCTTCCCAGCAACAGAGCAGACAGGATGGTGCCGGACCGTCAGTGGCGCCCCGCCGGCGAGAATATGGACAAGCGGTGCGTGCTCGGCGAATATTGGCTCTAAAGCGGCCTCTCCTCTGACTAGTTTGATTGCTTTCTTGCCAGGACGGCGCGCAAAGTACACGCGACGGACTTCCAGCGCACACTGTGGGAACTGCGCCGCCAGTACCTGCAGCAGATGCAGAGCAGGTTCCAGGCCGGAGAAGACGAAGGAGAAGGCAGCCGCGAGGCCCCGGGCAGCGACCACATGCATGTGTACGTGCGCAAGCGCCCGCTGCTGCCTCACGAGCTGCAAAAGCACGAGTTCGACGTCATCACGGCCGTGGGGCAACGCGAGGTCGTCATCCACGAGTGTAAAATGTACCCGGGTAGGCGAAAAGAGGGAGAAATAACCTTAGCAAGGGCAATGTGCTGTCGGAGCTGATGAGTGCTTTGGTAAATGAACGCAGACATGCGGCACAAGTTCATCGTCTCGCACCACCAGCGCTTCTCCACGTGCTACGACGACAAGGTCGACACGGAGACGGTCTACGAGGACGCTGTCAAGCACCTGCTGCTGCACGCCATGCAGGGCGGCAAGGCCGTGTGCATGATGTACGGCCAGACCGGGTCTGGCAAGACGTACACCATGAGCGGACTCTTCCAGTTCCTCTCGGACGACCTCTTCACCGAGGCTGTAGGGGACGTAGACTTCGCCGTCTCGGTCTCGGCCGTCGAGATTGCTGGCACCAAGTGCTTTGGTGCGTTGCTGGCGGTGTTGACGCTGCTGCTTCGCCGCTAACGCTCTAGGTGTTGCTTGTTTACAGATCTCATCCACGATCGCGCGAAGGTTCTCGTGTGCGACGATGGCGAAGGCAACACGAACTTGGTGGGCACTACCGAAGTGGAAGCCGACTCGACGAACTCGTTGCTGGAGGTGCTGGAGGCCGTGAAGGACTTGCGCACGACGGAGTCCACAACGGTGAACCACCAGAGCTCGCGCTCTCACCTCGTGTGCTACATCAATCTGCGTCGCCGCAGCTCCCGCAGCGATAAACTGGGCGATCAATACGGTCAGTTAGTGCTGCTGGATCTGGCGGGCAGTGAGCGCAACGAAGATTCGTTCTACCACGACGCAGCGCGTCGGAAAGAAGCCATCGAGATCAACAAGAGCCACATGGCGCTCAAGGAGTGCGTTCGCGCCATTGGAAGCGAGGACCGCACGGGCTTCGTGCCGTATCGCGCTAGTGTGCTCACGCGCATCTTGAAGAGCTGCCTCTGGAGCATGAATTCCCGAGCCAGCGTGATCGCCACGATCTCCCCGCTGTCCATTGACACGGAGCACACGCTGCACACGTTGCTCTGCGCCGGCCAAATGCTCGAAGACACGCCCCTCATCAGCACCGACCGAGTCGATGTGAAAGAAGCAGGAGAAGACGAAGAAGACCGCGTCATTCCAATCCGCGAATGGGGCAATGATCAAGTTCGGAACTGGGTTGGCTCGGTGCGCAAGGGCAGGTTTCAAAAGTTCGCCCACAACGTCAACAGCTCCGTTGACGGTCGCATGCTCACGCGGTTCACACACGCTCGCTTCACTCAACTGTGCGGTGCGAACAGCGTGGCCGGAGGTCATTTGCTCAAGGCGTTCCGTGATGAACTGGCCAACCAAGACAAGACGCTCAAAGCCAAGCGCGAGCGCAACGCTGCGCGCCGCAAGTAACAAGCGAGTCGGTCGTCAATCAACACGGTCAAAAGGAGCCCAAGTACCCGATCGGCGGGCAAGCATAAGATTGATATATACTACTGTAGTAGGAGCATTGAAGCAGGTGAGGTGAAGCGCTTGTCTAGCGGTCGATGTCCGTGGTGTAGTGCTTCGTGGGGATAAACTTGTACGTGACGAGCGCTCCGAGCAGAGAGACCATGGCACTGCCCGTGAGGAGATAGGAGACGCCGAAGCGAGCCTCGATGAGCCCGAACGACGCCGCCCCGATCGCCGCCCCGAGTTTGCCGGCCGCCGCCGCGATGCCGTTGAGTTCAACACGGACGTCTTCCGCGAAAATCTCGGCCGGGAGGCAGAACGTGCCGACGTTCGGGCCGAAGTTGGAGAAGAAGAAAGTGAGCGCGTACATCCCGAGCAGCAGCGCTCGGTAGTCCAGCAGCTGCTCGTAGAAGAGTCCGAGCACGAGGAAGAGCAGCGCCATGACGACGAAGCCCATGATCTGAATGCTCTTGAAGCTCATCTTGCCGACGAAAAACACGGACAGCAGACTGCCGGGCAGCGCGATGGCGGCCACGACCAACGAGCACAGCGCCACGTCCGCAAAGTGGTGGCTGTCCAAGCCGTACGTGTCCTGCACGATAATGGGCGTGAAGATGACGTTCCCGTAGAACGTGACGTCGAACAGGAACCAGCTTGCGCACGCGCCGAAGAGTTTGCGCTGCAGCGAGGGGCTCTCGCGCAGCTTGTCCCACAGCTTTGACTTGCACGAGAGCTCGGTATTCACCCGCTTGAGCTCGATTGGCGGGGTGATTGGCGACGGCGGCAGCTCCTCAGTCACTTGGAACGCTCGTCGCAGCACGAAAAGCCCCGGGAAGGCGCCGATGAGCAGCAGCACACGCCAGCCGATCGTGTGCTGCGCCTTCATGGCCAGCATGATGTAGGCCATGAGCGGCGCCAATAACTGGCCGATGCCCTGGAAGCTGAAGACGGCGGCCACGACCTTGCTCTTCTTGGACTCGTCGTCGCACTCCGTCGACTCGACCGCCGACGCCGCCGAGAGCGGGTACACGCCGCCCACGCCGACACCCAGCACGAACCGACACGCAGCCAGCACCTGGTAGACCGAGTCGGTTCCCCACGGCAGCACGGCGCTCGCCACCGCCCCTAGGATGGACAGCAACAGCGTGAAGATCATGCCCTTCCGACGGCCTAAGACCGCTCCGACGTAGCCAAACGTGAGCTGCCCAACGATCGCACCTACGAGCGAGCACGAGTCCACTGTGGACCGCAACTCCGGACTCGAGTTGGAGTACGATCTCTCGAGCATCATGAGCGCGTAGTTGATGATGGCCAAGTTGTACTACGACGCACATGTCGGTCAGAAACCCCACCCAATGCAGCAATGTAGCAATGCTCTAAAACCACGACGTACTGCTGTGCTGAGGTTGGCAATGGCGGAGACGAGCACCTGGTCGCTCACCAAGACGTCGCCATTGGCGTCTTCCGCCGGTACCTCGGGCGTCATGCTGCCGTATCTGCGCGCCATCTGCCGATCTTTCACCATGAGCGGCTGTAGGACCTCCGACGCCACGGAGCTGCTCGCGCCCGACGACGTGCGCTCCCGCGGCATGACCTGGTTCACTGGCGTGAGCTCCGTCTTGGAGCTGCTGCTGCTGTGCATCACGAGAGCTGCCTATTCCGCCACCTGCCGCGGATCTGGGGATTTTCGTTCTGACGCTGACAGATGCCGGATGACAGAGTAGGTCGTTACGCCTCTTGCGACGAATTATGCTATTATCGCCTCACAGACTCAGCGTGTCTACGACTTCCCAACAACGAGGTGCGCATTCCGCTTGGTCCCATGCGCTTGGGCCCAAGCACCAGTGAGCTCAGGAGCGGTGGCGTTAGTCAAAGGGTATTTCTGCAGCAACGCAACCTGGCCAGCGGCGATGGAGCCCAAGGCTGAACATCAGAGAATCTGCAGTGAATCTACTTAAAAGGCCACAGGTGACAGACAAGTGGGGACAACAAGGCCTTAAGCAGAGTCACTTCAAGTTCAAGTGAAGGATAGGACAATTTGTTAGACGTTATCCACGACGACGAAAGCTAGTACAGTTCGTCGGTAAATCTGCTTTGCCGCTTGGATCCTTTGATCCACGGCCGTGACGGAAGGAGCTTGGCAAGTCTGCCCTTGGCGGTGTTGGTGTTCGTGGTCGTGGCAGGCGTCGAACTTCGGGTCGAGTGGCGGAATTCCATTTCGTTCCTGAGGCTCACCTCCGCGTACATGCACTCGAAGCCAGCGTTCTCGACGCCTACCTGGTTGCCGAGGTTGACAAAGTGGTCATTGTCGAGTTGGTTCGACTCGTGCTGGGTAGGCATGGAGCTAGAGCTGCACTGCGAGCGCTGCGTGTTGGTGGCCGAGCCCTTCGCCATGGACTTGCGCAGCTGGCTGATGGCCTGGCGAGTCGATTCGCGCACGTGAAGCTTCTTGGCACGCATGACTACTGCACTGCGAGCGCTGTGAAGGCTGGAGGATATCGAAGTGAGACGCGAATTGCTACGCTCCCTCCTCGCCGTCGTCGTCTCCGCGCGGCTTGGAGCAGCAGGTGCGTCTTCGTTCTCCTGGTCACCGTAGCCGTCACCAAGGTCCAAGTAATTTTGCCCCACGTCACCGGTGTAGGCCAGGATAGACGGGTTCTTGTGGAGCTGCTCGCGCTCGCGGAAGCCGAGCCTAGACGAGATCTTGGGCGCCATGATATGTTCCAATCGGCAAAAGAGGAAGTGGAGCTCATGCGCTGTGCTCACCGAGGCAATGGCGTCGTCACAGTTTGTGAAGTCGGGATGAAGCATCGATACGGGAGGCTGCGGCTTGGCTCCTGCAACCCCCAGGGCAACGGAAAGCAAAACGCGATGCACACTTTGAGGCCGGCAGCTCGGCATGTTCCTGGCGCGGTGTGATCGCGAGGCGTGAAAATAGCGAGCAAGCAGTTTCTATCCACGATCACTGCTGTTGGTGGAGACGTCTAGCAATGGGTCTCCACTGACACATTGCTGCACCTCGACAACGGCTTCTGATAGCTCTCAGATATCGATGGCGGGCACTGTTGTGCTCACTGCAAGCCACCCGAAAGTGGGGTCAACATGGACGCGGATGCAATGCGCTGCTGCAACGCCGATGACCGCAATGCTACCAGTGGTGGCCATCAGAAACACCGCGTTCATCCGAGCACGCACACTCATGACCGTCGTCATGGGGCTACGGCAGCTTTTACCGTAGCAACTTTTACAAGCGGACCCAGTTGACGTACAACGAAGACTCGGCGTGACGTTTCAAGCGACAATTTCCATGGCGCTGGGCCAGACCTCGCAGGCAGGTCCCGACATTCATGGCAGCCCGAGAGATTTCAACACGTAACACGCTGCCAGCTTCGCCCAAGCTTCATCGTACACGATTGCGAACTCGTGGCACTTGTGCCCCCAGGCCATTATCGCAAGCGTCGTGTTCGGATCGCTAGTCTGCTCGCTAAGTGGTGGAGTGGCTTCGTCGTGCACAACGGCCACTACTTCGTCTCCATCGCACTCCTCGTGCTCACGAATATGGTGTTCGCGTCGGGGGTTTTCTCGTTCCGCCCAATTCAACATCGCAGACCCATGTCGACGTTCACGATCGCCGTGTTCGTTCGTGCTCTTTGGAGAGTTTGTTGGTTGCTCTGGGTCTACTGGCTTGACTCCGTGGCCTGGTGTCTGCGAGCGCTCGATGTGAACGAGCATCGCGCGGCCAAGTACGACGTGCATGTCTACGGTAAACGAGGGCGTGGACTACTGCAGCGAGTTCAACGCAACAATGGGTGAGTATTTCCTGTCCGAGTTTAGTGTTCCGACCAGCAGCGAGTGAGTTTGGACAGGCGTCGTTTGTCTCCTTGGAGCCTACCTGCTCTTCGTGGGAATGGGTGCTGTCGTCCTGCGCTACGACCGCCACAAGAACGTTGCTCTCACGTCCAAGAACATTGAGCAGGCCAAGTCGACCGTAGCGTTCGATCACTACGCGCTCGCCTCAACGCCCAAGCACTCCAGTGCATCTTCCGGGTACACTTCACAATCGGAAGTCGTCATAGATGTCCAGCATTGGCTCTACCTGATCGATCACCCATCATGGACATTTTGAATGCGCTTGCTTTCACCGACTGCAGCAACGAACCAGTGTGGAACAGCACACGGGGGGCATAAGAGAACGGCGGCCCCGAGATGGCTTGCCAGCAGCTTGACACACTCGGCCACACCAGTGGTGTGACACCACCGTGGAGGTTACGTCGACGGACCACTTCCAGATGAAGCACGCCGACATCTGGAGCAACTTCGGCCACGTTTTCCTGTCCATCGGTGTTCTACGGCAGTTAGCCTGCCTACATCAACTACCAGAAGAGACAAGCTTTTATTACACTTCTCGAAGCCTCAATTGCACGTAGAGCGCTATGTGCAGCACGTCTACTTTAGTTGCACTTTACCCCCTCATGCCCATTGCCGCATTTTAATGCACTGCTTTCATCGACATTAATAACGGGTACGAAGAGACTTTGCGTATTTGTAGTCGGTAGTCTGTACGTTAATAACGGGTACGAGTGCGCAGTAGTCAATGGAGCCTCTGTACAGTGTTGTGGAAACACTCGCTGCCAAAGCCATCAAGGTGCAGGTGTCCGTTCGCAAAAGTGCACTTCAGAACTGAAGATCAGATCCCGTCGTCGATAGCGTCGTGTCGTCACGGTCGACTCGAAGGTCACTGACCGAAGTTAAGACGACAAGAGAAGCAGCATGGCCGGCCGGCAGTCCGGAGCTGGCCCACGCTCCCCGGAATGAATGCCCGTCTTCGGCCAACCCGGCTCCAACAGCTCCGTTACCCTCGCAGCCACGCGCGCAGCGAGACGGAGTTCACCTTACCGGTTGGTGAGCCGGAGCCATCGACGCTGCAGCTTCGGCCCGAATCGCCGCTTCCAGCGCCTCAGCCGTCCACTCATGGCGAAAGAGCGGCTCAGCTGTCGCGAGAGGATACAGCCTGTCACAGGCCCTGTGAGCACAATCATGGGCCTGGGCATGGCGGATTTCGCGGCGACACTGGCATGCAGAGATCAAGTCGGATACGTGCAACCTTGCGCGCAGAGTGGCGAGGATCCAAAAAGATGGCCGTCAAACGCGCAACGTACCGCGCATGGGCGGACCCGTGCGGTGCGCTGGTTTAACTGCCTTACCACGCCAACCCCTCGGAACGCGTTGGAGCTGCTGCTACGTCGCGGAGCTACCTGAAGCTGAAGCTGGAGCTCCGCCGTTGCCGCTGCCGCCTTCACCGCCGCTGGCAGCCGTCCAGGCTTCAGCCGAGGTCAGCACATCACTGCTTCACAGCCGACGGCGACTGTCGATTCCATACAAATGCCAAGTCAACCCAGAGCGACGACTAGCGCAAAACCGGTGCAGACGATGATGCGTCAGCCCTAGCCCGCTCCGTCAGCGTAAGCTCGTCCCGTCGCTGCGCGCGATTGCTCGCACACCGCAGTGTCGCACGTCGCAGGGGAATGTCCCGCACTTCGCGGCGGCGCCGGCCACATCGGAAACGAATGCCGCTGCAGCAGCCCGACCAGCCAGCTAGGTAGTTCCATATAGCTAGAGAAACCACTGCCGCGCACGCTGCCGTTTGCAGCTTTCTCTGCGTCTGATGCGAACACCGGAGACTGAAACCGTCAATCCATCGCGTCTAGGGTAGTCGCGTCAACGGCGTTGACTCAACGCGCAGTTCTTCCAGTACACCGAGGTGTGCGCGCAATCCGGTCGCGGCATCTACGCGCGGCGGTTGATGCCCGACCACTGCCCCGCTCTCTTTTTTTGCTGGCGGTATGTCGTCGCTATCTCGCTACGGACTCCGGGCAAAGCGGCAAGTGAGCCAGCCAGTCATTCCCGAATTTGCTCAGCGAGCAGCAGCAGCGACCTAGATCTTCACAAGCTACTACTGCACACGCTAGACATGTCGAGCAGCGGCGCAGAGGAGCGGACGCCCGGCCACGAGTCGGGCGCGGCGCTCATGGCGTACGGCCCCGAGGTGCTGCACGACTACATGGCGTCGCGCTTCGAGGCGGCGCTGGGCCGCACCATGCCGCAGATGGAGGTGCGCTTCACCAACCTGAGCATCGCGGCCGACGTGGTCCTGGCGGAGGAGGACGAGAGCAAGACGGAGCTGCCGACGATCTGGAACACGGCCAAGAAGAGCGTGGCCAAGCTGTCGGCCAAGAAGCACGTGGTGCGCAAAGAGATCCTGCGCAACGCCAGCGGCGTGCTCAAGCCGGGCACCATCACGCTGGTGCTGGGCCAGCCGGGCTCGGGCAAGTCGTCGCTCATGAAGGTGCTGAGCGGCCGCTTCCCGCTCGAGAAGAACGTGACGATCGAGGGCGACGTGACGTACAACGGCGAGGCGCAGAGCAGCCTCATGAAGCGCCTGCCGCAGTTCGTGGCCTACGTGACGCAGCGTGACAAGCACTTCCCCACACTCACGGTCAAGGAGACGCTCGAGTACGCGCACCGCTTCTGCGGCGGCGAGATGTCCAAGCGCGCCAAGGACAAGCTGTCCAATGGCACGCCCGAGGAGAACAAGGCAGCGCTCGAGGCCGCCGAGGCGCTGTTCGCGCACTACCCGGACGTGGTGATCCAGCAGCTCGGCCTGGACAACTGCCAGGACACCATCGTGGGCAACGGCATGATGCGCGGCGTGTCGGGCGGCGAGCGCAAGCGCGTGACGACTGGCGAGATGGAGTTCGGCATGAAGTACGTGACGCTCATGGACGAGATCAGCACGGGCCTGGACAGCGCGGCCACGTTCGACATCATCAAGACGCAGCGCAGCATCGCCAAGACGTTGCAGAAGACCGTGGTCATCGCGCTGCTGCAGCCCGCGCCCGAGGTGTTCGAGCTCTTCGACGACGTGATCATCCTGAACGAGGGCGAGGTCATGTACCATGGCCCTCGCGAGCAAGTTGTGGGCCACTTCGAGAGCCTGGGCTTCAAGTGTCCGCCCGAGCGCGACGTGGCCGACTACCTGCTGGATCTGGGCACGAACCAGCAGCACAAGTACGAGGCCACGCTGCCGTCGGGCCTGGTGCACTACCCGCGGCTGGCCAGCGAGTTCGCCGAGCACTACCAGCGCTCGACGATCCACCGCGACATGCTGGAGGCGCTGGAAGCTCCGTACGACCCCAAGCTGCTGGAGAACGTGAGCAACGACATCGACCCGATGCCCGAGTTCCACCAGTCCTTCTGGGACAGCACGTGGACGCTCATGGAGCGGCAGAACAAGGTGACCATGCGCAACACGGCGTTCCTCAAGGGCCGCGGCATCATGGTGCTCGTCATGGGGCTCATCAACGCGTCGACGTTCTGGAACGTGGACCCGGCGAACGTGCAGGTTTTGCTGGGCGTGCTGTTCCAGGCCGTGCTGTTCCTGTCGCTGGGCCAGGCATCGCAGATCCCGACGTACATGGCTGCGCGCGACATCTTCTACAAGCAGCGCGGCGCCAACTTCTACCGCACGGCCTCGTACGTGCTGTCCTGCTCGGTGTCCCAGATCCCGCTGGCGTTCGCGGAGACGATCGTGTTCGGTCCGCTCGTGTACTGGTTGTGCGGCTTCGTGGCGTCGGCCAGCGCTTTCATCGTGTACCTCCTCATGCTCATCCTGACGAACCTGGCGTTCGCGGCGTGGTTCTTCTTCATCGCGTCCATCTCGCCGGACCTGCACGTGTCCAAGCCGATCGCCATGATCACGATCCTCTTCTTCGTGCTGTTCGCGGGCTTCATCGTGGCCAAGAGCCAAATGCCCGACTGGCTCGTGTGGATCTACTGGATCGACCCGATCGCGTGGTGCCTGCGCGCGCTGGCGGTCAACCAGTACCGCTCGTCGGTCTTCGAAGTGTGTGTGTACGACGGCGTGGACTACTGCTCGCAGTTCGGCATGCACATGGGCGAGTACTACCTGTCGCTGTACGACGTGCCGTCGGCCAAGACGTGGATCGTGTACGGCGTCATCTTCATGATCGTGGCGTACGCGGCGTTCATGTTCCTGGGCTGCCTCGTGCTCGAGTACAAGCGGTACGAGAGCCCGGAGCACACGACCCTGACCAAGAAGACGGTGGATGCGGACGAGGCCGGCAGCTACGCGCTGATGGCGACCCCGAAGAAGGCCAAGTCGGCGCAGCACGAGGGCGAGGCGTTCGTGGTGGAGGTGAAGGAGCGCGAGAAGAACTTTGTGCCCGTGACGGTGGCGTTCCAGGACTTGTGGTACTCGGTGCCGGACCCGAAGAACCCCAAGGAGACGCTGGACCTGCTCAAGGGTGTGAGCGGCTTCGCGATGCCCGGCTCCGTGACGGCCTTGATGGGCTCGTCGGGCGCCGGCAAGACGACGCTCATGGACGTGATCGCCGGCCGCAAGACCGGCGGCACCATCAAGGGCAAGATCATGCTGAACGGCTACGAGGCCAACGACCTGGCCATCCGTCGCTGCACGGGCTACTGCGAGCAGATGGACGTGCACTCGGAGGCGTCGACGTTCCGCGAGGCGTTCACGTTCAGCGCGTTCCTGCGCCAAGACAGCGCGGTCCCCGCCAGCAAGAAGTTCGACTCGGTGGACGAGGTGCTGGACCTGCTGGACATGCACGACATCGCGGACCAGATCATCCGCGGCAGCTCGGTGGAGCAGATGAAGCGGTTGACCATCGGCGTGGAGCTCGCCGCGCAGCCCAGCGTGCTTTTCCTCGATGAGCCAACGAGCGGTCTGGACGCGCGGTCGGCCAAGCTCATCATGGACGGCGTCCGCAAGGTGGCGGACAGCGGCCGCACCATCGTGTGCACGATCCACCAGCCGTCGACGGAGGTGTTCTACCTGTTCGACAACCTGCTGCTGCTCAAGCGCGGTGGCGAGACCGTGTTCGTGGGCGAGCTGGGCGACAAATGCCACAAGCTGGTGGAGTACTTCGAGGCGATCCCTGGCGCGGCTCCGCTGCCGAAGGGCTACAACCCGGCGACGTGGATGCTGGAGGTGATCGGCGCTGGCGTGGGCCACGCGGCTGGCTCGACGGACTTCGTGGTGGCATTCCAGGGCAGCGAGGAGAAGCGCGTTCTGGACGCCAACCTGGCGCAAGAGGGCGTGACGATCCCGTCGCCCGACTACCCGGAGATGGTGTTCACCAAGAAGCGCGCGGCGAGCTCGTGGACGCAGGCGCAGTTCCTCGTGGGCCGCTTCATGAGCATGTACTGGCGCACGCCGTCGTACAACCTGACGCGGTTCATCGTGACGCTGCTGCTGTCACTGGTGTTCGGCCTGCTGTTCCTGGACAGCGACTACGAGACGTACCAGGGCATCAACGGCGGCGTGGGCATGGTGTTCATGACGACGCTGTTCAACGGCATCGTGTCGTTCAACAGCGTGCTGCCGATCTCGTGCGAGGAGCGCGAGTCGTTCTACCGCGAGCGCGCGGCGCAGACGTACAACGCGCTGTGGTACTTCGTGGGCTCGACGCTGGCGGAGATCCCGTACGTGTTCGCGAGCGGCTTCATCTTCACGTTCGTGTGGTTCTACATGGTGGGCTTCACGGGCTTCGGCACGGCGCTGCTGTACTGGGTGAACGTGTCGCTGCTGATCCTGCTGCAGACGTACATGGGCCAGTTCCTGGCGTACGCGCTGCCCAGCGTGGAGGTGGCGGCCATCATTGGCGTGTTGATGAACTCGATCTTCTTCCTGTTCATGGGCTTCAACCCGCCGGCCAACGCGATCCCGAGCGGCTACAAGTGGCTGTACGCCATCACGCCGCAGCGGTACCCGCTGTCCATCCTGGGCTCGCTGGTGTTCGGCCAGTGCGACGTGGACCCTACGTGGAACGAGAGCACGCAGGCGTACGAGAACGTGGGCTCGCAGCTCGGTTGCCAGCCGGTGACGGGCCTGCCGGTCTCGATCGACCACATCACGGTGAAGGAGTACGTGGGCTCGGTGTTCGGTTTCCACCACTCGGACATGTGGCGCGACTTCGGCTACGTGTTCATCTTCATCGCGGTGTTCCGCGTGCTGGCGCTGCTGTCGCTGCGCTTCCTGAACCACCAGAAGAGATAGGCTTGCTGGGGGCGTGGAAGTACACGTCGCTCCGGCCAGCTGTAGAAGCTCACAGACTTTTTGATCAACTAATACTACATCCTAACTTACAACTCAGTCGTATTGTGGTGCAATTTGCCTCTGTTCGGTAATGTGGTGGTACAGTCAGGTTGGTCATTCGTTTGGAGTGTCTGCATTCGGTAGAGGCACTAGGCAACCTTTGGTAACTTCGCCTAAAATAATTTGGTCTAAAAAATGCTGGGATACGAAAATGGATTTGTAGCTGCAAAAAGTATTTAATTTTTGGTTTGCAGTCTGACTGAAAGCCAGCGCTTGTGAGTCATGATGATGACCAACGACGAAGCGGCCTACCTGGCGGAGGTATCGGAGCTACTGGGCGCGTGCGAGCCCCCAGCGGCATCGGGTGCGGTTCAGTCAGAGTCCACGTCCATTACACCCCCTGACGGCTTGCTGCTCGCTAGCCATCAGCTTGTAGCGGAGACGGAGGCGCTGCTCCTGTCGTGCTCTGCCTCCTCTACCGCGACAGCGAGCGACGGCGCCACAAGCAGCAACGAAAGAAGCGAAAGCCTGTCGGAGGGACGCAAAGTGAGGAATGCTAACGCAGCCAGGAGGCGTCTCAAGTACTGCAACAAGATTCAGAGCGAGCGGCAACTCTTGAAGCAGCAGGAGAAAGAGCTAACCGTCACGGTGGCCAAGCTTCAGGCGACGCAGCGTGACACCCAATTGGTGCTCAAGAGGACAAGATCCATGCCTGTGTGGAGGGCCATCGCTAACCGCCAGCTCCAGAGCCGACTTGTGGCTGAGACGAAGCGACGCCGGCTTCGGGACGCTGTTGCAGCGCGCTCGAAACTGATCCAGGAGCTTGGGGACAAAGTTCAACAGCATTTGAATCGAGCGGTCAAGTCTCTGCAGAAAGAAAACACTGCAGAACAGGGGCTGTCCTTGATAGGACCGGACGATTCGACTCTGTTTGATCGGTATCTGGAGGAGCTGGACGTCGCGTACAGCCAAGTTGATAGCATACTCACTTCTTGGGGGGCGGATGATACCGCTCTTGTTTCGTTTTCCCCGGATCCCAAGTTCCTCCGTGACGGCGATGCAGAGTACTTCGAGAGCTTGAATGTGGATCTGATCCCTTTCGACTTCCATTCCACCGGGCAGGCTGTATGGCAAGCAACGCAACTCCTTCACAAGAATCGCCACCATTGTAGCGACGGCTGCGATGTCGATGACACGCTTGTTGCCAAGTTCCGAGTCCCAGGCCCGTGTGATTCCGACCAGCCTTCAAGCCTGCTGATTCGAATGGTTCTCCGGAGGCACGTCGACGTCGGACGATCGATAATTTTATGGCGGGCTCATGCGAAAGGTGAAGGTGAACTACATGACCTGCAAGCCGATGAAACCGGTTGGTCTGTCGTTCGCCCGACAGATACAGTGACGAAGCAGTCTATTGGCATGCCCACCGCGATCCTGAACTTCACCCGCTTCGTTCCGAGCAGCAACTCGGGTGCTGCTGTAGACAAAAAAACAGGGAAGGTTGGCCAGTTCGTCCAGCTCGCGGAGGCCGCGGGCAACGACCATGGATTGGAAGTCGTCCGCATGATGGAATCGCTTCTACTCGATGACTCGCGCACACATTGCCCTCGACCGGTATTATAAACTGTAGAGCGCTGCTGCAGGACAACGTTTCCGCAACGTTCGCATTTTTGAGGAAGCTTTTGCGCACGAAGTTACGTTTTGATTTTGCGCTCGCAGTAAAAAACACAAGCTTATTCCAACAGTTTTCATGAAATCATTTTGAAGGCGACTTACCGTGAGCGACTTATTCCAACAATGTTCATGAAATTTCGGCTGTTGCGATGCCGGCGGGCTTGATAGGGCTGCCGGACGCCGGTAAGGCGAAGCTGATGGACGTGATCGCCCGACCGGCGGTGCGATCAAAGGCAATATAATGCTGACGGCCTCGCATGGACACCTTGAACAGCTTCAGTATTTGCACGAGCTTCAGATCTCTATGAATGATGCAGCCAAGCAGCAAGGACGAGAAGATAACAAGCAGAACATAATCTGAACATTATTCGAATGCACGTTGGCAGCTGTGGACTATGCGGCAGGAAACGAATCCTGAAGAAAAGGACCTGTCGTCGCAAATTCATCCCTTCCTCTCACGTCGTAACCTTGACAAACCCCTGTAAAGCTGGGTAACTCCTATAATCCAGTCTTGAAGATCGGCACAGTTTTCGAAGATCAAGATCGCGGCTTGCTCGGTGCACTTGACGCGGCAGTGCGAGTGGAGAAACAGCAAGACCTCCCAGTGATTCTTTTCCGCCGCACCATCGATCGCCGTGCTCGAGCAGCCCTCAGATCGATTGGCTGCAGATGACCGTTCTTCGCTGCCTCAGCCATCGCTTGTTGTGTGCAGTCTTCGGAGCAACGATAGTGCAGCTATCGCACGACTTTCGGGAAACCATTCGCAGCAGTCGTACAACCTTCAGACGATCTTGGTGCAGCCATTTCACCACGTCGAGATGCCGTTGGTCCATTGCTTCAGTTGAGCAGCATTCTGACCGATGCAGGTGCAAACACTTGATAACCCATTTCGATATTTCATACTACGTAGTATCAGCTATTGTGCATCCTTCGGATCGTTGTTCATCCAGCAATTCAACAACGTTCAGGTGGCTCCCCGTGGCTGCAGCATCCATCGCACGAGTCGTGCAGCACTCGCTGCGATTCTGATGAACCCATTGCGCAACTTCCAGATGGCCATTTCCAGCCGCGCAGTCCATAGCTGCCACCGTACACTCGGGTCTGGACCAGTTGTAGTCTTCTCGTCGTTGCTGCTTGGCTGCATCACTCATAGAGATCTAAAGCTCGAGCAAGTACTGAAACCGTTCAAGGTGTCCATGCGAAGCCGTCAGCATGATCTTGCCTTTGATCGCACCGCCGGTCGGGCGATCACGTCCATCAGCTTCGCCTTACCGGCGTCCGGCAGCCCTATCAAGCCCGCCGGCATCGCAACAGCCGAAATTTCATGAACATTGTTGGAATAAGTCGCTCACGGTAAGTCGCCTTCAAAATGATTTCATGAAAACTGTTGGAATAAGCTTGTGTTTTTTACTGCGAGCGCAAAATCAAAACGTAACTTCGTGCGCAAAAGCTTCCTCAAAAATGCGAACGTTGCGGAAACGTTGTCCTGCAGCAGCGCTCTACAATTTAATATACCGGCCGAGGGCAATGTGTGCGCGAGTCATCGAGTAGAAGCGATTCCATCATGCGGACGACTTCCAATCCATAGTCGTTGCCCGCGGCCTCCGCGAGCTGGACGAACTGGCCAACCTTCCCTGTTTTTTTGTCTACAGCAGCACCCGAGTTGCTGCTCGGAACGAAGCGGGTGAAGTTCAGGATCGCGGTGGGCATGCCAATAGACTGCTTCGTCACTGTATCTGTCGGGCGAACGACAGACCAACCGGTTTCATCGGCTTGCAGGTCATGTAGTTCACCTTCACCTTTCGTATGAGCCCGCCATAAAATTATCGATCGTCCGACGTCGACATACCTCCGGAAAACCATTCGAATCAGCAGGCTTGAAGGCTGGTCGGAATCACACGGGCCTGGGACTCGGAACTTGGCAACAAGCGTGTCATCGACATCGCAGCCGTCGCTATAATGGTGGCGATTCTTGTGAAGGAGTTGCGTTGCTTGCCATACAGCCTGCCCGGTGGAATGGAAGTCGAAAGGGATCAGATCCACATTCAAGCTCTCGAAGTACTCTGCATCGCCGTCACGGAGGAACTTGGGATCCGGGGAAAACGAAACAAGAGCGGTATCATCCGCCCCCCAAGAAGTGAGTATGCTATCAACTTGGCTGTACGCGACGTCCAGCTCCTCCAGATACCGATCAAACAGAGTCGAATCGTCCGGTCCTATCAAGGACAGCCCCTGTTCTGCAGTGTTTTCTTTCTGCAGAGACTTGACCGCTCGATTCAAATGCTGTTGAACTTTGTCCCCAAGCTCCTGGATCAGTTTCGAGCGCGCTGCAACAGCGTCCCGAAGCCGGCGTCGCTTCGTCTCAGCCACAAGTCGGCTCTGGAGCTGGCGGTTAGCGATGGCCCTCCACACAGGCATGGATCTTGTCCTCTTGAGCACCAATTGGGTGTCACGCTGCGTCGCCTGAAGCTTGGCCACCGTGACGGTTAGCTCTTTCTCCTGCTGCTTCAAGAGTTGCCGCTCGCTCTGAATCTTGTTGCAGTACTTGAGACGCCTCCTGGCTGCGTTAGCATTCCTCACTTTGCGTCCCTCCGACAGGCTTTCGCTTCTTTCGTTGCTGCTTGTGGCGCCGTCGCTCGCTGTCGCGGTAGAGGAGGCAGAGCACGACAGGAGCAGCGCCTCCGTCTCCGCTACAAGCTGATGGCTAGCGAGCAGCAAGCCGTCAGGGGGTGTAATGGACGTGGACTCTGACTGAACCGCACCCGATGCCGCTGGGGGCTCGCACGCGCCCAGTAGCTCCGATACCTCCGCCAGGTAGGCCGCTTCGTCGTTGGTCATCATCATGACTCACAAGCGCTGGCTTTCAGTCAGACTGCAAACCAAAAATTAAATACTTTTTGCAGCTACAAATCCATTTTCGTATCCCAGCATTTTTTAGACCAAATTATTTTAGGCGAAGTTACCAAAGGTTGCCTAGTGCCTCTACCGAATGCAGACACTCCAAACGAATGACCAACCTGACTGTACCACCACATTACCGAACAGAGGCAAATTGCACCACAATACGACTGAGTTGTAAGTTAGGATGTAGTATTAGTTGATCAAAAAGTCTGTGAGCTTCTACAGCTGGCCGGAGCGACGTGTACTTCCACGCCCCCAGCAAGCCTATCTCTTCTGGTGGTTCAGGAAGCGCAGCGACAGCAGCGCCAGCACGCGGAACACCGCGATGAAGATGAACACGTAGCCGAAGTCGCGCCACATGTCCGAGTGGTGGAAACCGAACACCGAGCCCACGTACTCCTTCACCGTGATGTGGTCGATCGAGACCGGCAGGCCCGTCACCGGCTGGCAACCGAGCTGCGAGCCCACGTTCTCGTACGCCTGCGTGCTCTCGTTCCACGTAGGGTCCACGTCGCACTGGCCGAACACCAGCGAGCCCAGGATGGACAGCGGGTACCGCTGCGGCGTGATGGCGTACAGCCACTTGTAGCCGCTCGGGATCGCGTTGGCCGGCGGGTTGAAGCCCATGAACAGGAAGAAGATCGAGTTCATCAACACGCCAATGATGGCCGCCACCTCCACGCTGGGCAGCGCGTACGCCAGGAACTGGCCCATGTACGTCTGCAGCAGGATCAGCAGCGACACGTTCACCCAGTACAGCAGCGCCGTGCCGAAGCCCGTGAAGCCCACCATGTAGAACCACACGAACGTGAAGATGAAGCCGCTCGCGAACACGTACGGGATCTCCGCCAGCGTCGAGCCCACGAAGTACCACAGCGCGTTGTACGTCTGCGCCGCGCGCTCGCGGTAGAACGACTCGCGCTCCTCGCACGAGATCGGCAGCACGCTGTTGAACGACACGATGCCGTTGAACAGCGTCGTCATGAACACCATGCCCACGCCGCCGTTGATGCCCTGGTACGTCTCGTAGTCGCTGTCCAGGAACAGCAGGCCGAACACCAGTGACAGCAGCAGCGTCACGATGAACCGCGTCAGGTTGTACGACGGCGTGCGCCAGTACATGCTCATGAAGCGGCCCACGAGGAACTGCGCCTGCGTCCACGAGCTCGCCGCGCGCTTCTTGGTGAACACCATCTCCGGGTAGTCGGGCGACGGGATCGTCACGCCCTCTTGCGCCAGGTTGGCGTCCAGAACGCGCTTCTCCTCGCTGCCCTGGAATGCCACCACGAAGTCCGTCGAGCCAGCCGCGTGGCCCACGCCAGCGCCGATCACCTCCAGCATCCACGTCGCCGGGTTGTAGCCCTTCGGCAGCGGAGCCGCGCCAGGGATCGCCTCGAAGTACTCCACCAGCTTGTGGCATTTGTCGCCCAGCTCGCCCACGAACACGGTCTCGCCACCGCGCTTGAGCAGCAGCAGGTTGTCGAACAGGTAGAACACCTCCGTCGACGGCTGGTGGATCGTGCACACGATGGTGCGGCCGCTGTCCGCCACCTTGCGGACGCCGTCCATGATGAGCTTGGCCGACCGCGCGTCCAGACCGCTCGTTGGCTCATCGAGGAAAAGCACGCTGGGCTGCGCGGCGAGCTCCACGCCGATGGTCAACCGCTTCATCTGCTCCACCGAGCTGCCGCGGATGATCTGGTCCGCGATGTCGTGCATGTCCAGCAGGTCCAGCACCTCGTCCACCGAGTCGAACTTCTTGCTGGCGGGGACCGCGCTGTCTTGGCGCAGGAACGCGCTGAACGTGAACGCCTCGCGGAACGTCGACGCCTCCGAGTGCACGTCCATCTGCTCGCAGTAGCCCGTGCAGCGACGGATGGCCAGGTCGTTGGCCTCGTAGCCGTTCAGCATGATCTTGCCCTTGATGGTGCCGCCGGTCTTGCGGCCGGCGATCACGTCCATGAGCGTCGTCTTGCCGGCGCCCGACGAGCCCATCAAGGCCGTCACGGAGCCGGGCATCGCGAAGCCGCTCACACCCTTGAGCAGGTCCAGCGTCTCCTTGGGGTTCTTCGGGTCCGGCACCGAGTACCACAAGTCCTGGAACGCCACCGTCACGGGCACAAAGTTCTTCTCGCGCTCCTTCACCTCCACCACGAACGCCTCGCCCTCGTGCTGCGCCGACTTGGCCTTCTTCGGGGTCGCCATCAGCGCGTAGCTGCCGGCCTCGTCCGCATCCACCGTCTTCTTGGTCAGGGTCGTGTGCTCCGGGCTCTCGTACCGCTTGTACTCGAGCACGAGGCAGCCCAGGAACATGAACGCCGCGTACGCCACGATCATGAAGATGACGCCGTACACGATCCACGTCTTGGCCGACGGCACGTCGTACAGCGACAGGTAGTACTCGCCCATGTGCATGCCGAACTGCGAGCAGTAGTCCACGCCGTCGTACACACACACTTCGAAGACCGACGAGCGGTACTGGTTGACCGCCAGCGCGCGCAGGCACCACGCGATCGGGTCGATCCAGTAGATCCACACGAGCCAGTCGGGCATTTGGCTCTTGGCCACGATGAAGCCCGCGAACAGCACGAAGAAGAGGATCGTGATCATGGCGATCGGCTTGGACACGTGCAGGTCCGGCGAGATGGACGCGATGAAGAAGAACCACGCCGCGAACGCCAGGTTCGTCAGGATGAGCATGAGGAGGTACACGATGAAAGCGCTGGCCGACGCCACGAAGCCGCACAACCAGTACACGAGCGGACCGAACACGATCGTCTCCGCGAACGCCAGCGGGATCTGGGACACCGAGCAGGACAGCACGTACGAGGCCGTGCGGTAGAAGTTGGCGCCGCGCTGCTTGTAGAAGATGTCGCGCGCAGCCATGTACGTCGGGATCTGCGATGCCTGGCCCAGCGACAGGAACAGCACGGCCTGGAACAGCACGCCCAGCAAAACCTGCACGTTCGCCGGGTCCACGTTCCAGAACGTCGACGCGTTGATGAGCCCCATGACGAGCACCATGATGCCGCGGCCCTTGAGGAACGCCGTGTTGCGCATGGTCACCTTGTTCTGCCGCTCCATGAGCGTCCACGTGCTGTCCCAGAAGGACTGGTGGAACTCGGGCATCGGGTCGATGTCGTTGCTCACGTTCTCCAGCAGCTTGGGGTCGTACGGAGCTTCCAGCGCCTCCAGCATGTCGCGGTGGATCGTCGAGCGCTGGTAGTGCTCGGCGAACTCGCTGGCCAGCCGCGGGTAGTGCACCAGGCCCGACGGCAGCGTGGCCTCGTACTTGTGCTGCTGGTTCGTGCCCAGATCCAGCAGGTAGTCGGCCACGTCGCGCTCGGGCGGACACTTGAAGCCCAGGCTCTCGAAGTGGCCCACAACTTGCTCGCGAGGGCCATGGTACATGACCTCGCCCTCGTTCAGGATGATCACGTCGTCGAAGAGCTCGAACACCTCGGGCGCGGGCTGCAGCAGCGCGATGACCACGGTCTTCTGCAACGTCTTGGCGATGCTGCGCTGCGTCTTGATGATGTCGAACGTGGCCGCGCTGTCCAGGCCCGTGCTGATCTCGTCCATGAGCGTCACGTACTTCATGCCGAACTCCATCTCGCCAGTCGTCACGCGCTTGCGCTCGCCGCCCGACACGCCGCGCATCATGCCGTTGCCCACGATGGTGTCCTGGCAGTTGTCCAGGCCGAGCTGCTGGATCACCACGTCCGGGTAGTGCGCGAACAGCGCCTCGGCGGCCTCGAGCGCTGCCTTGTTCTCCTCGGGCGTGCCATTGGACAGCTTGTCCTTGGCGCGCTTGGACATCTCGCCGCCGCAGAAGCGGTGCGCGTACTCGAGCGTCTCCTTGACCGTGAGTGTGGGGAAGTGCTTGTCACGCTGCGTCACGTAGGCCACGAACTGCGGCAGGCGCTTCATGAGGCTGCTCTGCGCCTCGCCGTTGTACGTCACGTCGCCCTCGATCGTCACGTTCTTCTCGAGCGGGAAGCGGCCGCTCAGCACCTTCATGAGCGACGACTTGCCCGAGCCCGGCTGGCCCAGCACCAGCGTGATGGTGCCCGGCTTGAGCACGCCGCTGGCGTTGCGCAGGATCTCTTTGCGCACCACGTGCTTCTTGGCCGACAGCTTGGCCACGCTCTTCTTGGCCGTGTTCCAGATCGTCGGCAGCTCCGTCTTGCTCTCGTCCTCCTCCGCCAGGACCACGTCGGCCGCGATGCTCAGGTTGGTGAAGCGCACCTCCATCTGCGGCATGGTGCGGCCCAGCGCCGCCTCGAAGCGCGACGCCATGTAGTCGTGCAGCACCTCGGGGCCGTACGCCATGAGCGCCGCGCCCGACTCGTGGCCGGGCGTCCGCTCCTCTGCGCCGCTGCTCGACATGTCTAGCGTGTGCAGTAGTAGCTTGTGAAGATCTAGGTCGCTGCTGCTGCTCGCTGAGCAAATTCGGGAATGACTGGCTGGCTCACTTGCCGCTTTGCCCGGAGTCCGTAGCGAGATAGCGACGACATACCGCCAGCAAAAAAAGAGAGCGGGGCAGTGGTCGGGCATCAACCGCCGCGCGTAGATGCCGCGACCGGATTGCGCGCACACCTCGGTGTACTGGAAGAACTGCGCGTTGAGTCAACGCCGTTGACGCGACTACCCTAGACGCGATGGATTGACGGTTTCAGTCTCCGGTGTTCGCATCAGACGCAGAGAAAGCTGCAAACGGCAGCGTGCGCGGCAGTGGTTTCTCTAGCTATATGGAACTACCTAGCTGGCTGGTCGGGCTGCTGCAGCGGCATTCGTTTCCGATGTGGCCGGCGCCGCCGCGAAGTGCGGGACATTCCCCTGCGACGTGCGACACTGCGGTGTGCGAGCAATCGCGCGCAGCGACGGGACGAGCTTACGCTGACGGAGCGGGCTAGGGCTGACGCATCATCGTCTGCACCGGTTTTGCGCTAGTCGTCGCTCTGGGTTGACTTGGCATTTGTATGGAATCGACAGTCGCCGTCGGCTGTGAAGCAGTGATGTGCTGACCTCGGCTGAAGCCTGGACGGCTGCCAGCGGCGGTGAAGGCGGCAGCGGCAACGGCGGAGCTCCAGCTTCAGCTTCAGGTAGCTCCGCGACGTAGCAGCAGCTCCAACGCGTTCCGAGGGGTTGGCGTGGTAAGGCAGTTAAACCAGCGCACCGCACGGGTCCGCCCATGCGCGGTACGTTGCGCGTTTGACGGCCATCTTTCTGGATCCTCGCCACTCTGCGCGCAAGGTTGCATGATCTCTGGATGCGAGTGTCGCCGCGAAATCCGCCATGCCCATGCCCATGATTGTGCTCACAGGCTGTATGTAGCCTCGCGCCAGCTGGGCCGCTTTTTCGCCAGCACTTCTCGGATGAGTGGACGGCTGTGGCGCTGGTAGCGGCGATTTGGGCCGAAGCTGCGGCGTCGATGGCACCGGCTCACCAACCGGTAGGTGAACTTCGTTCTCGATGCGCGCGTGGCTGCGAGGGTAACGGAGCTGTCGGGCTGGCCGAAGACGGGCATTCATTCCGGGGAGCGTGGGCCAGCTCCGGACTGCCGGCCGGCCATGCTGCTTCTCTTGTCGTCTTAACTTCGGTCGCACTTCGAGTCGACCGTGACGACACGACGCTGTCGACGACGGGATCTGATCCGATCTTCAGTTCTGAAGTGCACTTTTGCGAACAAACACCTGCACTTTGATGGCTTTGGCAGCTAGTGCAACATGTACGGGGGCTCCATCCGTTATTAACGTACAGACTATAAATACGCAAAGTCTCGTCGTATCCATGATACCCGTTATTAACCTCGATGAAAGCAGTGCATTAATGCGGCAATGGACATGAGTGGGTAAAGTGCAGCTAAAGTAGACGTGCTGCACACATCGCTCTACGTGCAATTGAGGCTTTGAGAAGTGTAATAAAAGCTTATCTCTTCTGGTAGTTGATGTAGCGCAGCGACAGCAAGGCCAAGAGCCGTATCGGAAGATATAGCCGAAGTTGCTCCAGATGTCGGTCGTCGTGCTTCATCTTGAGCACGGTCTCCACGTAGCCCTTGACGGTAATGTGATCGATGGTGAGCGGCAAGTTCGTCACAGGCTGGCAAGCCAGCTCCGAGCCAACGTTCTCGTAGGCGCCCAGGGTACTGTTCCAGGTCGGCTCGTTCGGGCAGTCCGCGAACACAAGAGCCTCGAGGATCGCCAGCGAGTATTTCTGCGGCGTGATGGCGTACAACCACTTGTAGCCGCTCGGGATCGAGTCGGCCGGAGGGTTGAAGCCCATGAACAGAAAGAAGATCCCAGTCGATCAAGACGCCGATAATGGCCGCCACCTCCACACTGGGCAGCGCGTACACGAAGAGCTGGCCCATGTACGTCTGCATCAGCACCAGTAGCGAGACATTGATCCAATACAGCACGCCAGTTCCGAAGCCCGTGAAGCCCGCTAACGGGAAGAAGGTCACCGTGAAGAGCAGACAGATGAAGAAGACGTAAGGGATCTCAGCGATCGTTGAGCCCACGAAGTACCAGAGCGAGTTGTACGTCTGCGAAGCCCTCTCGCGGTAGAACGCGGCGTGGTCGCCAGACGCGATAGGCAACACGCCGTTGAACGACACGATGCCATTGAACAGCGTCGTCATGAAGACCATGCCAACGCCGTCGTTGATGCCCTGGTAGCTCACGTATTCCACGTCGATGTACGTCAAGCCGAAAAGTAATGCGAGGAACAGACCGATCACGAAGCGCGTCATGTTGTACGTGGGTGTCCGCCAGTACATGCGGATGAAACGCATCGTCAACAGCTTCGCCTGCGTCCACGAACTCACAGCACGCTTCTTCTGGAAGATCATCTCCGGGAGATGCGGAGCGGAGACTGTGACACCCTCCTGTGCCATCTCGCTGTCAAGACGGCGCTCTCCTCGCTACATTTGAGTACTCGAACAAAGTCCATCGCGTTGCGACCGCCACTGCTCACATCGGCGCCAATGCACTCCAGCATCCACGTCGCCGGATTGTATCTCTCAGGTAGTGGAGCCACACCAGGGATCGCCTCGAAGTACTCCACCAGCCTGCGGGACTTGTCGCCCAGCTTATCTACGAACACGGTCTCACCGCCACGCTTCAGCAGCAGCAAGTGGTCGGACAAGGAGAACACATCCGACGAAGGCTGGTGGATCGTGCACACGATGGTGCGGCTGCTGTCCACCACCTTGCGAACGCCGTCCATGATGAGTTTGGCCGACCGCGTCCAGGCCGCTCGTTGGCTCATCGAGGAAAAGCACGCTGGGCTGCGCGGCAAGCTCCACGCCGATGGTCAACCGCTTCATCTGCTCCACCGAGCTGCCGCGCACAATTGGATGCAGATCCAGCAAGTCCAGCACCTCTTCCACCGAGTCGTACTTCTTGCTGTCCGGGATGCTGCTGTCCTGGCGAAAAGGCACTGAACAGGAAAGCCTCGCGGAACGTCGTCGCAACTGAGTGCATGTCCATCTGCTTGCAGTAGCCCGTGCAGCGCCGAATGGCCAGGTCGGTGGCCTCGTAGCCGTTGAACAAGATGTTGCCCGTGATTTTGCCTCCGGTCTTTCGCCCAGAGATGACGTCCATGAGCGTCGTCTTACCAGCGCCAGACGAGTCCATCAGCGCCGTCATAGTACCAGGCTTGGCGAATCCACTGATGCCCTTGAGCAAATCGAGCGACTCCTTCGGGTTGCCAGGCTTCGGCACCGAGTACCACAAGTCTTGGAACGCGATTGTGGCCGGCACGAAATTCTTCTCCCGCTCGATGTCCACAGCAAGAGCTCTTGCGCCAGAACTTGTGCTGGAATCCTTCGGCGTAGCTATCGTCGGCTTCTTCGTCTTTGTCCTTAATGATCGTGTGCTCGGGGCTCTCGAAGCGATGGTACTCGAGTACGTAGCACCCCAAAGCCATGAAGAGAGCATAGCAAGCGACCATGAACAGCATGGCCGCCCTCACCTTCGAGGATTGAACATCGTACTGAGCGAGATAGTACTCGCCCATGTTCAAATTGTAGTCGCTGCAGTAGTCCACACTTTCGTAGATACAAACGTCAAACTAGGCCGCACGGTACTGGTTCACCGCAAGACCACGAAGACACCAAGCGATCGGATCAATCAAGCCGAAGATAATACTTTCAGCAATTGCCATCGGAACTTGAGCCTCGGAGCAGGCAAGAACGTACGCCGACGTGGGAAAGAAGTAGGCTCCGCGCTGCTTGTAGAACACGTCGCGCGCAGCCATGAACGTCGGTATCTGCGAGACCTGGCCGAGTGCGAGGAACAAGACCGCTTGAAACATGATGCCAGCGCCACTTGAACGTCCGTCGGATCCACTTGCAGAACGTGCTGGAGTAGATGAGGCCCATGAGAACGACCATGATGCATCGACCCTTGATGAACGCCGTGTTGCGAAGAGTGACCATCGTCTGCCGCTTCATGGGAGTGCGCGTGTTCTCCCAGAATTCACGACGGAACTCCGGCATTGGGTCCATGTGCGCACCCACGTTCTCAAGAACCTGAGGATCGTGCGGAGCCTCCAGAGCCTGCAGCATCCGATGGGTCGATAGCTGAGCGCCGGCAAAATCTCGGCAAACTCACTGGCAAGCCGCGGATGGTGAGTCATGCCCGCAGGAAGGTCCACTTCGTGTAAGTACTGCTGGTTTGTCGCGCTGGGTGCTGATGATGTGGAAGTAGCAGCACTGTCCAGGCCCGTGCTGATCTCGTCCATGAGCGTCATGTACTTCATGCCTAACTCCATCTCGCCAGTCGTCACGCGCTTGCGCTCGCCGCCAGAGACGCCGCGAAGCGTGACGTTGCCCACGATGGTGCCCTTGCAGTTCCCCAGTCCAAGTTGCGTCCAGGTAGTGAGCGTACAGTGCTATCAAGGCCTCCAGCGCAGTGCTCTCAACTGCGACGTTGAAGTTGTGCACCAGCTCTTGCTTCAAGATCGCCTGTGACACGACGTTAAACCAGACCCAGCTGGACCGCCAAAAAGCTGGCGACCAGTGCAAGCAGCTTTGAGACGGGGGACACTCACTGACTCACAATGTTTGCCAGTTGCTGCCGTCACGTACATTCCAAAACCCTGTCCAATTGCATCTTCGTGTCCGAAGTCACTCGTTCCATTCGTATCCGGTTTTCAGGTTTCGCTACTCGTCGCAGAGTGGCAGCAATGACTTAACTCCAGGTCGGAGCATTTGGGGCATCCTTTTACTCTTCCAGATGCAGTCGACAGAGGCTCGTACTACTCTGGCCAGCCCACGAAACGCTCTTCACCTCGATCGTGAGGCGAGTCGACGTGGCTCCAAGCGGACGTTGCCACGCGCACTTGTCCACCCAGAGCGACTCGTCGAAGCTCTTGCCCAAGAAAACCCGATCACCACTTTCGGTGCAAGCGAACGCGAGCACGAAGCGCACGGCCGCTCCGTCCGGTGCAAATTCCCATTGCAGACCAAAAGACACCAAGTTATCGTCGTTGCGCTTGAAGGAGCTGAGCTTCGCATTCTCGCAGCGTCTTGGCTGGCTGTGCACGTCACGGTGTACTGCTTTAACGGCAGGTTTGGCGCTGCTACCGACCACGCAAACTTCTCCCAGGTAGGCCAGATAGTCTTCGCGTTCGCCGGGGACCTTCCGCAGCTTCTTGATGCACAGCAGTCCGATCTCGACAATGTGTTTCTGGTCCCATAGCTGTCCGCCCAGTCGATACGTCTTTCTGCACCATCCGTCGGCGGTGATTCCTTGCACTACTTCAGCATGAACACCCTCGACGTCGAAAAACTCGGTCGACACGGGCAGGTAGAAATGCTTTTCTAACGAAGCTTTGGCCACCGTTGACAGGGGTTTCTTTGGGTCCACCCGGGTATCTCCGGCGTCAGGCCCCGAGTCGTCCATCGAGCGCAGGATCACGTGGTGTGTAGCGCGATCGAGGCCAGGACATACCGTCAGTACCAGCAGACAGACGGATTCTTCACGTGTCGAAGTCGTGTACGAGATCTCCATGATGCGGCGCGGCGAGAACTCAATGTCCACGTCAAAGAGCTTGAAATATGACTTCTCCCGTCCAACCAATTGGCCCTGAAACTGCGTACTCGCGCCCCCGTGGAAGGCGACATCATGCGAGATGACTGCTGTCATCGACCCCGTCGCAGTAGTCACGACGTTCCCAACGTGAAGTGCTGGGTCCGGCTGAACATCCAGCTCTGTCATATTGGACCACGTACAAGTGCCCACGCGCTTTCCATCGGCCCAGACGCCAACGCCACGACCAACGTTGAACGCCGTGTAGAGGCAATTCTGCCCACCCAGCGCATCGTAGCACGGACTTTTCACTTTCCAGCTCTCCCGAACGGCCTCCCAGAAGCGGTTCTCGACGACGAGGAAGTCTTCCTGTGCTTCGTGTTGATAGCATTCGTGTGTCCACGCCGGAGCGAAAAGCGCCGCAGAAACGCCAGAGTTCCACGCCAAACGAAGCGGCTCGCCACAGTTCATCTTGCCACCGCCCAGCATCTTGTGTCGGCCGAATACGTCGATGCCCATGAAGATGTCGTATCGACGATCCAAATCAAAGGCTGCTGAGAACTTGGCGTCGTCAGGTATCCAGCCATAGTCTGCGTAGAACCCATCTGCATTTCGGAAGAACTCGGTGCTCGCCTCGTCCAGACGAACGTATGACGCTCGCTTACCCGACCTAGAAAGGCTGCCATACCACACAACCTGCGCGAGCGGGTTCTGAAGCTGCATGCCCTTGCGGAGAGTACGCAAGAAGACGTCGATGTTCGCGACGAGCTCAGCAGGGACGTCATTCTCGACGTTGATAAGCCAGCCATCAAAACCGCCATGCCAAGCCATAGCAGCCAGCTTTGAGGCGAATATCTGGCATAGCAAGAAGCACCCGCGTCAGTAAAATGATCTCCATCAACTCCACAACTACTGGAACGTACCTCGGCAGAGTGGGCGTTCTGGAACAGTTCCTTGCATAGCTCTGTGCCCTGGTCGCCCTCAGTGAGGAAGGTGCCCAACACACGGGTGCCATGGCGATGACCAGCAGCGATCCACCCAGTGGGCGGCGGACACACCAGAGCGTGTCCAAAGTACACGAACAGATCCACAAGATCCCATTGGTAGAATCGGTAAGCCTCAAAGTCGGTGCAGCCCTGCACAAGAAGCACAAGAAGAGATTAACGCCACATTCCCTGCTTCCACACCCTTTCAACGTCACTCGGTCATACCTGCTTGAAGCGGTCCTCCTGGTACCCTCCTTTCATGTCGTGGCAAAGCAGCAGCTTGCTACGTCTGCGTTGCTTTCTCGACCGCCGCGCAATCGGCACTGAGCAGCCGATGAGCGTCGTCGGGTCAAACTGGCGGAGCTCCTCCACCGACGACAGCGGCTTCGTCTCCAGCTCTATCGGGCTTTCTTCATCTTGCTCGACATCATCCACGCGCTGAAACCCGTTCAGCGGTCCAAGCACCATGAACCCCGTCTCACTCTTAGGATCCACTCGGACGCAGTTCCAATCGCACTGGGGGCCCAGTTCGTGCTTCCTCCCGGCTACCAACAAGTCACGCAGCTCTCTGTGTCCGCCTACAAGTGCCCCCTTGACGAACAGAAACTCCTGCTGGTGCTCATTCTGCTCATACTCGTCACGCAGAGCTTCCAGCACGCGACTGCCGCCCGCCGTCCTGGCCAGATCCACGACGTGGAGCGACACTTGAAGGGCTTCAAACAGCGTCCGGAACGTGTCCAGACGACTCCCGTCGGCCACGAGCAACACCGTCTCATTGGCGGACACTTCCATGTCCACGAACGCTCGGTACCGCTCCTCCCGAGCCTTTGGAGATGCTTCCGGGGCTCCTGCCGACGTGTTGGCGGAGCGGTCAGCGTTGACACTCAACGAGGAGGGCGCGGTGACGCCACGCGGACGGAAGCAGAACCAGTAAAGCAGCCCCAGACCCAGTGTCAACAGCGTCGCGACTGCTTCCATCGGTATCGGCGTGGCAGCGGGGTCCTCACTGCCGGAGGCATCAGAGGAGCTGCTCATCACGGTGGATATGCTTATTTGAGCCAATTTTTATGTGAAGGTTTGTATGGAGCATGAGGCATACACATTTCAACATTGGTGTATTTGTCTTTTTGGAGAATAAACATGTGTCTTTTCTTCACTTTTCTGGTAATTGAGGTAAGCGACTGCAGCCGAATGATGTCCCAGGAACAGGAAGACGTAGCCGAAGTTGCTCCAGATCTCGTCGTGCTTCATCTCGAACAGGGACCCTTGACCGTGATGTGGTCGACTGTCACCTGGAGATCTGTCAGCGGCTGGCACCCGAGCTCCGGACCAACGTTCGCATACTTTCCGAGATCGCTATCCCTGCGAGACCTGGCCGAGTGAGAGGAACAGACTGCCTGGAACAGGACGCCCATGACCACCTGCACGTCCGTCGGATCCACTTGCCAGAACGTGCTGGAGTAGATGAGACCCACGGCGATGACCATGACGGCGCGTCCTCGGATGAACGCTCGGTTGCGCATCGTGAGCATGGTCTGCCGCTTCATGAGGATACGCGTACTCCCCCAGAACGCCCGACGGAACTCGGGCATCGTGTCCATGTGGGCGCCGACGTCGGTGAGCAGTGAGCAGCTCATGGTGGTGCAGTGCGTGCATCATGTCGGCGTAGGTGCTGGACTCGCGGAAGATATCCGCGAACTTGCTCGTCGTGGGAAGTGCGCTCGGCCACGCGGCAGGTCACCTTCGTACTTGTACTGTTCGTTGGTGAAGAGGTCCAGCAGGAAGTCGGCAAAGTCGCGGCCGGCCGGGCACACGCATCTCAGACTCGCGAAGTACGAAGCCCAGCGCTTGATCGCGCGGGCCGTGGTAGATCATTTCACCGTCGTCGTTCATGATCATGACGTCGTCGAACAGCGCGAAGACCTCGGGCGCCGGCTGCAAGAAGTGTGATGACCACGGTATTGCGCAGCGTCTTGGCGGTGCCGCGCTGGGTGCTGATGATGTCGAACATGGCAGCGCTGTCGAGTCCCGTGCTGATCTCGTCCATGAGCGTCATGTACTTCATGCCGAACTCCATCTCGCTGGTCGTCACGCGCTTGCGCTCACCGCCCGGCACGCCGCGAAGCATGCCGTTGCCCACGATGGTGTCCTAGCAGTTGTCTAGGCCGAGCTGCTGGATCACCACGTCCGGGTAGTGCTGCGCGTTTAGAGACAGAAAGCTTGCGCGAACTCATCGTCTCCTTGACCGTGAGCGTTGGGGAGTGCTTATCGCACTGCGTCACGTAGGCCACGAACTGCGGCAGGCGCTTCATGAGGTCCTCCTGCCGCTCGCCGTTGCACGTGATTTCGCCCTCCACACTCACGTTCTTCTCGAGCGGGAAGCGGCCGCGACTTGACGGAGCCAGGCTGCCCCAGCAGGAGCGTAATAGTGCCCAGCTTGAAGACGCCGCTCACGTTCTTGACGATGGTCTTCTCAGCCGTGTACTTGTCCTTGTGGAGCTTGGTGACCGCTTTCTTGACGCTGTTGTAGAGCGTGGGCAGCTGAGACTTTGGGTCCGAATGTGTCGAGGCGAAGACCCTGGCGGAGATGGAGAGGTCCTTGAAGCGCACCTCCATCTGCGGCATGGTCTTGCCCATGACGGCCTCGAGCTTGTCGGCGACGAATCCGTGGAGCGCCGTGGGTCCGTGTGCCATCAGCGCGTCACACGATTCCAGGCCCAGTGAAACTTTTTCCGACGTGCTCTCCAATGTGAATTTGTGTCCGACGCAGATGACAAAAGGCTGAGGCGGGGCGAGCGATATTCCGTGGTGCTGTTAGTGGCTCTCGGGTAGCGGAAGACAGACTCGTGACTCGTGCTGATCGCGTTCGATGGCATTGCTGGTGAGGATACCCCTTTCGGTTGGGCTCCGATGGCTTCAGGTCGTACTCGAGGCGGCAAGTGAACGCCTGTCTTTCAACTGTTGCCTGGTTGGGCGAGTTCGGATGTTGCTATCGCGAACGAAATTTGCAACTCGATTCAGGTTCCCCGGTCGCGGCACGCCGCAGGAGTTCTACTTCCCCTACGCCTTCATGACGGTGGAGGGCGAGGACGAGTGGGTGTCCAACGTCTACAACCACCATCAACACGGTGTCCTGCACGTCGGAGGACGTGTTTTCGGCGGTCGGATTTCTTTTGCCACTGCGACTTGAGTTTAGTATGCCGGTTCACTCCGCTTTCCACCATAGTCAACGCAAGTGTAAATTATCACATAAACTTGGCCTCGACACACGTGTTGCTTTGGCATTCGAGCTTCTGGACCGTGCGCTATGGTGCTGACCTCCGTGGCGCTCAATGCGGCGATCCTCGTGGTCTCCGTGGCCTTAGCAGCAGGCGCCGTGCTGCTACTGGCCTGGATTCGCGCCCCCATTGCAGAGGCCAAGAGACTCGCCGCCGAGCTGGACCCCCCACAGGAAGCCACGTTCGAGGACCCCAATGACGGCCACAAGCTGTGCGTTCTGCAACGACTGCACCCCACTATGGTGTGTTACTCCGTGTGCACGAGCATTAATTTCGTGTCTTGTATCTGCTTGGTAGGCTGGCGTTCAGCTCACTGGGAGATGAGAAGGCCGAGGTGTCACTGACCGTGGTGATCCCGGCCTACAACGAGGAGCAGCGGATCCTGGTGACCATCAAGGACACGGTGGCCTTTTTGGACGACAAGAAGGCAACAGATCCCACGTTTTCGTACGAGATCCTCGTGGTGGACGACTGCAGTGCGGACGGTACGGTGGCTGTGGTCCTGAAAGAGGTGAAAAGGTACTCGGTGCAACGTATTCGCCTGCTCAAGCTGCAGCAGAACCACGGCAAGGGCGGTGCCATCCGTAAGGGAGTTCTGCGTGCTCGGGGAGAGCGCGTATTGTTTACGGACGCGGACAATGCGACGGAGATCCGGGACTACGATAAGCTGGCGGCTGCGATGGACGAGGCGCAAGCTGCTGGCAGCAACGGCGTTGTCGTGTGCGGCAGTCGTGCGCACCTGGAGGAGCAGGCGATTGCCAAGCGCAACCCGCTGCGCAACTTGCTCATGCACGGCTTCCACCTGATCGTGTCGACGCTGTGCATCAAGAACGTGCGTGACACGCAGTGCGGCTTCAAACTCTTTGACCGCACGGCAGCTCGTGTGCTGTTCGCGCCGCTGCACATTGAGCGGTGGGCGTTCGACGTCGAGCTGCTGTACCTCGCTGCTAGCCGCAAAATGGCTATCAAGGTGCGGTGATCAATGCTGTCTGAAAGAGTGTGGTGGATGCCACTGAACTAAACTTTCGGATCGCTTGTGTGTGTTCGCAGGAGGTCGCGGTGCAGTGGACGGAGGTTCCTGGTTCCAAGTTGAGCGTCATCTCGGCCACGATCACGATGCTGCGCGAGATCATTCTCATTCGTTTGTGCTACACTGTCGGCATCTGGAAGATCAGCGACGGCGGCTTCCGTCTTGCCAAACGAACGTGAACGTGTCCACACGCTAGTCCAGTGGTGTACTACAGTTTTGCGCCAAGCACGCTCTAGGGCTCAAAACTTAAATCCAGGGCTATCTGTTCATGGTCGAGTCTATTGTAGCCGCGTGCAATGGCGACTCAGGCCAGAAGCCTTGAAGGGATTCGCGCTCAGCGGGCTGCTTTTCGGGTGATCCAGCTGGACGACTGCGGTTTTGGGGTCTGCGGGACGTGCACAAAAGGTTAGCTTGCAAGCCCACGGCGTGCAGCACTAACGAACGCACCCTTGCGCTAACAGTGCCCAGAGAAGGTCGCTTTTTTCGAGGCTGATTGGGATGTTTTGTAACAGGAACGTCGCGGTAGTGGCTTCGTGGTGCCTCCTTCTTCTGGCAAGTATCACCGGAACTGTTGGGCAGCATGAAGCTTATTCCGCTCTTGCGGTTCATCCTCGGAAACTCCGACTTGTCGCGGGACAGGTTCAGTCTTCGTTCCTTGGGTTCGTGCGATTTCTTCGGGGTGCCGCCACTGACGTCCTCAAGCTTTGTTAGCCACGATCTCATCGTTCCTGGAGCGTTGTTCGTCTTGCGGTACTGGGTCCGCTTTTCATTCCACGCCTTCTTTTCCGCGGAGTCGGAACTACCGCCTCCACCATCCGCTTTAATTTTCTTCTCCACCTCTTCCAATGCCAGATACTCATTGAGAGTGGTCGTACTCTTTTTCTTCTTCTGCCTGATCTTCTCTATCGAGTTATCCTCTTGCGCATGATCCACGAATTTACTCAAATCGATGCCTGCCCGCTTCTTCTGATGAACTGGCTTCGGCTCCACAAAGAACTTGCTGATGCTCCTTTCGTGTCTCCTTGGTGCTGCCTCATGCTTTCTGAGTTTCGAGTCGCTGCGCTTTCTCTTCAACGGCGAGTGCTTGTTCGACTCGTGATGTTGCTGGCGCTCGGGTCGCACTGGTTCGTCCTCGGATCGGAATTTTACCGAGGACTTTTCCCCAACGCGACTCTTTCGTGGCACGGCCTTGTCATGAGGTCGCTTACTCGAGTATTGGTCTGTGTTTTCACGCGGTGTCAACGGTTTTCTTTTCTTCTTGCGTCGCTCGGGTGTTGAAATTTTCTCCAGCGAACTGCGCGCACTACTCGTCGTCTCGCGGCCATCCACTGGCCCCTTCAAAAACATGGTCATGATGTTCTTGCTGCCAGCATTCACCTTCTCGTCCTTCTCTTTTGCAAGTTGCTTCTGCGTCGCTTTAAACGCATCCGCCAATCCCTGCGCACACACAACCACATCCAGTCAAAACGCCGTCCAGCAGCAACAAACCAGCAGAAGTCCAAACCTTCTTCAGTCCTGCATTCAATCGGTCTGCACGCGTCTCGCCCTCCACCTCTCCATCCACCAACTTGAACGTCCGCAGCTTCCGCCACTTAGCGTCTGCAGAAAACCAAGTATACAGCAGCTCCGTCTCAGTTTACTTTGCACTGCTCTCCAGTGTCCCAACTCGAGTCAGCAACGCACCGTCCGACGAGATGTCTAAGCCGTTCCGGTCCTGCTTCCGCTTGAGCATTAAGGTCAGCGGCAGCATTTCCTGTGTGTCTACACGAATTGGAAACTCGTCGTCCTGGCGGTCCACGCGCAGGACCTTGGCCACGCGATGGCCGCGCGGGTCTCCCGCCACGAACGCCTGGTGGAAAGGGTCATAAGGAGACTGTGAGCCCCACGCAGAGAGTTAGCAATTGGGATTTTGAACACGAGTGCGCACCATGGAGAAGTACTCGACGGTGTCGCCCGGGAAGAGCGTCTCCGCCTGCAGCTGCGACGCCGACAGCCCAACCATCGCGGGCGGCGGAGTGTTGCCTTTTGGCGCGAACACTGGTCCCCGTTTTGAGGCCGAACCAAAATTCGGAAGAAATGCGCTAAAATCGGACGAAATAGACAAATCCAGCCAATCACTGGCTTGTGATGGTTCTATGAGCGTCTTCTCAGAAGACTCTTCTGAGGTGGCCCACACAATAACAATTTCCAATTTGCAATTTTAATTGCGAGCTTGAACCAAATCTTTCGGCATGGTTGACAGCAGACCTGCGGATGGCCGCATCGGCGCGGACGTGTTGGTGCTCGTGGCGTTCAACCACGTGCTGGTAGAGGTGGACGCGGACGTACACATCGCGCGCGCGCTGGACGCTTCAGTGGCCGACGCGGCATGGAGCAACAACAAGAATTCCGACCGTGCGGCCGTGATGGACGATTTCTTGGTGCATTTGGCGCAAGCACGTCCGCAAGTGTCCTCGGAGGACATTCGCAGCGCAGCGGAGCATCTACCTTTCAGTCCACAATTAGTGGACGCTATTCGCCTTGCGGTGGACGACTTTGGCGCGTCCTGCAGCGTCCTGGATGATACTTGCGTCTTCGCAGTTCAAAACTTTCTCCGTTGCCACCAACTGGAGCAGCAAGTCAACGAGGTGGTTGCCAACCCAACGCATTTTGGAGACGGGGGAAAGGTGCTGAGGGTGCGGCCTTATCAGGGCAAACACGTAGCCCCGCACGGCTGTGCCGAATGCCCCGCCAACATGTGCAAGGGCGCAGTACTGGAACGGATGCTGCAGCAACATCGGTTCTCCAGGGTGTTGTACATTGGTGACGGGGCTGCCGACTTTTGTGTGGCTTCAAAGCTCTCGAGGAACGACGTGGTGTTCGCCCGTGCGGGTGAAGTGGATGAAGTGGCTCATGGGCTGCTACCGCTGCTGAAGAACCCACCGGAGAAGGTTCAGGCGCAGGTCTGCGAGTGGAAGACCGGCGAGGACGTCCTTGCCTACTTTCGTAACGTCTTTAATCAGCAATATCCACAGTGTCGTGCACCAAGTGCAAGCAAAGCTGTGTCCGACGTTGCCGAAGGCTTCGAGGTGCCACGCCCAATACCCGCGATACCTGGGAATCTGCTGGTGATCTTCGACTTTGACGACTCGCTTGTGAACGAGGATTCCGATGTCTTCGTGTTCGGATCTTTCCACCCAGAACTCTGCCAGACAGTGTACGAGCGTCACGCCCAGAAGCCGGTCTGGCCGAGTGTTTTTGACGACATGCTTCAGGTTCTGAACGAAGAGAAGCCCCACGTGACGCCGGACTTGATTCGCGACAGGGTCGCGCAGATCCCTGTCCAAACGCGCATGCTCGACGCTGTTCGCATGGCAGTGGAGCAGTTCGGCGCGGAAGTCAAGGTCATCAGTGATGGGAACACGTTCTACATCGAGAGCATGCTCGAACACCGAGAGCTGAACCAACATGTGAAAGAAGTATTCGCCAACCCCATCGAGCTGGAGCCTATGGACGATGGACGCACCAGGCTTCGAATCCAACCTTACCATGCCGATCACTTGGAGCCTCACGGATGCGAGTGGTGCCCTACCAACATGTGCAAAGGCAGCATTCTGGACGGAATTCGCAGCACGAAGCCATACAGTCGTGTGATCTACGTTGGCGACGGCACAGGAGACTTTTGTCCTGCGTCGCGCTTGACAAAGTACGTTGAGAATGTTTGGAAGCAAAGTTTGCTGTAAGATCGACTGACACTTACATAATATTTGTCTTACAGGAATGACGTGGTGCTTGCGCGTCGTCACCTGGTCAATGGGGAGCCGTACGCCTTATTGCGGCGGATTGGTGCGAACCCCAGTATCGTCCAAGCTCCTGTGGTGCCTTGGAGCACTGGGTTTGACATCTACCATCGCTTCGCTCAGCTCTGTCCGTCGCCCTACGCCATTCCACGTGATATCCTGCGAGTTTCGGGCAGCGTACTTGTCGTCTTCGACTACGATTGGTCGCTGATCAACGAGAACTCGGACACCTTCATCTTCCAGCAGCTGTACCCTGAGCTGTTGGGGACTCTGAAGGAGAGGCGCATTAAACAGTTATCGTGGACGAAGATCATGGATGACATGCTCGGTGCTTTGGCCGAGGACAAGCCGGGAGTTACGTCCGACATGATTCGAGACGCAGTTGCCCGCGTCCCCATTCAACCGCACATGCTGGACGCTCTTCGTCTTGCGGCGGAGCAATACAGCGCCAACATCAAGATCGTCAGTGACGCCAACTCCGTCTACATCGAGAGTATGCTGGAGCATCATGGGCTGGCACAACATGTTAGCGAGGTCATCACAAACCCCGCTTCCTTCGAATCGTTGAAGAACGGTCGCAGCCGACTTCACGTCCGTCCTTACCACGCAGAAGACGGCGAACCTCACGGATGCGAACGGTGCCCTACGAACATGTGCAAGGGTCACATTGTCGACGAACTCCGCCGCGCTCAGCCTTACTCCTCCGTGCTGTACGTTGGGGACGGGTCCGGTGACTTCTGTGCAGCTACGCGTCTGACGAAGTAAGCGCTTTGCTTGATGTTGCTACCTCTCTTCGAGCTGGACTAACTTCTTGTGCTGTAACTAGAAACGACATCGTGTTTGCTCGTGCAGATGAGGCCACTGGAAGGTCGTACGGACTCCAGAAGCGGGTCGACGGGAACTCCAAGCTCATCCAAGCTGCTGTGGTGCCTTGGAGCACGGGAGACGACATCTACCGCAATTTCGCGCAGTTCTTCCATGCGCCACCTTCGCGTTAAGCAAGCGCAGTAACACGTTACTCGTTGCATTCTTTAGTGGTTGTAACTTACAGGATTGAGGCCACGGGTTGCTAGTGTAGCAGCTTCAGATTGTCGTCGCCTTGGTGAAGTAGGAGATTTCCCTGAGGTTTATAAATTGGTTTGATCTCGTCAGGTTAGACGAGCGCCACCGCAGCTTCCGACAGACGCGGACGCCCCAGGAACGCGCGGGCAGCAGCACTGACGGCCATGGTGTTGTTTTGACGCGCGTGGCCCATGGCTGTCATTCGAGCCACAGCTCGGAAAGTAGGACGCGCCGACGCACGAGGCGCGTTGAACGACCCGTTGGCCGTTGTCATGCCGTCGCGCACGCGCCCCAGCAACTGCATGAAGCTCGAGTTGAAGCCCAGCTCGGGAGTGAAGTGAAGCAGCTCCAGGCGTGAGAGCGTGTAGTGCTTGTCCAGCGGGATCTCCATGTCGTTCAGCATGATGGGCAGGATCGGGCGCCCCTTGTCTTCCGCAAACGCCAACTGGTCCTTGACAAGCTCGCTGTCGACGGTCTTCCTGGACAGCACGACGATGAAGACCTCGCACTTGAGAATCGCTTCTTTGGAGGCGTGGATGCGCTCGGTCATGTCTGCGTACGACTGCGTGCCGTCCAGCAGGCAGCGCACGTTGTTGTCTTGAAGCCGGTCATGCAGGCGCTTGACGAAGCTGTGGTGGTGGTCCCCGTGCGAGACGAAGGCAAACTCGACGTTGCCCAGCGTAGTTGGGTCCCAGTCGGCGAAGTTCTCGCCAAAGCCAACCACGCTCGTGCCATTGGCCACGCGCCGATGACTGCCGGACACGATGTTGGCCTCGCGGTGTTTCTCGATCTCATCGCGCACGCCGTCGAGCAGAAGGCGGAACTGCGCAGCGAACCGCTCGTCGTCGTACTCGTACGTGATCTTGCGCTTGTTGGCCTTGTCCACGCTCTTGATCGCCGACTCGAAAGGCACCATCTGCCGCGTGTAGATGTAGACCTGCATCTCGTCCGTGACAGCGGCACCTTCCGGAGAAACGGCGATGATCGGCTTCCCGAGTTGCTTGGCCAGCGCCAGCTCCTTGAGGCACCACTCCGACACCGGGTAGTCTTCCGTGTAGAGACAGATAATGACCTCGGCGTTCTTGATGCCGCGCGCGATCTCTTCACGCCACACGGAGCCGCCGCCAATGCCCGTGGGATCCATCAGATCAAGCCACGAGGTGATGTTGGCGCGCTCAAGGCTGTCGCGGATCTTGAGTGCGAACTCACTGTGCGAATGCGTGTAGCTGATCATGACGTCGCGGTCGCCGGCGGCCTGTTTGATCTCAAACTGCAACTGCGTCGATGTCGTGCAGTCCACGGGGCGGTACCCATCGCGGTTTGTCTCCATGACGTCTGCGCCGGCGTCTAGCAGGGCCAGCGCGGTGCCCTTTTGCTCGCACTTCATGGCGATGTGCAGCGCCGTATCGCCATTGGGAAGACGGTCGTCGATATCTGCTCCATGTTGAACCAGGTAATCGAACAACTCGACGCTCACGCTCTTCGACGACGCCGCACAGAGCAGAGGAGTGTGGTCCCGGTAGTCGCGTAGATTCACGTCGCCTCCTTTCTCTAGGAGCAAGCGAATCACTCCCGGTTTGTTCACACGAGCGGCCCAGTGCAGCGGCGATCGGCCGAAGATGTCCTGGAAGTTGGGGTCCGAGCCGGCGTCCAGGAGCATCTTCACAGCTTCTTCTGCGCCGTTGATCGCTGCCCAGTGCAGCGGTGTGCGGCGATGCATGCCTGTATAGCCGTACTCACCCACGCAGTTGGGATCGGCGCCAGTCTTGAGCAGCTTCTTAATGGATGCAGTGTTGTCCTTGGCAGCAGCTTCGTGCAGAGGCGTTAGAGCCACGTCAGCTCCCCACTCTTCCAGCTCGTGAGCCACGGGGAAGTTGCCGCGCATATAGGCCATCTGAAGCACTGTCAACGTGTTCATGTGTCCTGGATCGGGGACTTCGAGGTGGTTTGCGCCCGCTTCGAGAAGCAGCGTGACGATGTCGGGGTTATCCGCCACGAAAAGCGGCGGCATCCGGTCCGACCAGTAGGACGCCTTGGATTTGAAGTTCACGTTCGCGCCGTGCTCCACCAGCCACTGGACGCCCTGGATCTGACCTGTGCTCACCGCACAATGCAGCGGTGTAACCAAGGTCGTGCGGAAGATCGAGGCGGCCATCTCGTCCTCAGAAGTCAGAGGCTTGGACACGAAGATTTGCGCGAACGTCCAGAAGAGGTCACCGGTTGTAAAGCGAACACGCGATACCTTGTCATAGCTGTCGACGCGGAACCCGGCGTGGTACAGCAACTGCAGCGCTTGCACGTTGCCAAGATAGGCGGCCACGTGCATGGGATTCTTCTTGGAGCGGCCGAAGAGCTTGAACACCAACCTCGCGTCCTTATACATCTCCTCCGCGAAGTCGGTGCCCAGGCGCTCCCTTGCGTACTCCAGCAGAGACTCCATCTTGGCCACATTGCCCAGCGACGTCTCCTTGTACAGGTGCTTGCGCACGTCGTTGATCACGCGCGAGCGCTCGGACTTGTACTTGCTGCGGCGGCGCTGCAGGCGGGACCGGATGCCGCCCGTCTGATCCGTCTCCTTGAACGCGCCGAGCTGCATGCTCAGGTGCTCGCGGAAGCGCGCGAAGTACGTGAGCACCACGAAGTTGGCCACGAACGTGACGACAGCGAAGACCACGTACAGAATGGCGCGCGCGCGGCTGCAGTGGAAGTTGTTGCCCTGGAAAATAGCATAGATGAAGTAGAGGATCACGAGCAGGCTGAAGACGAGCACGAAGACGCTCAGCAGCTCGCAGAACTGGAAGAACACGGCGCGCTGGATCTTTTGGCGACCGCCGTCGTCGCGTCTTCTTCGGAAAGGCTCAAACACGCGCAGGCCAGAGGCTGGCAGCCCGATGATCACCAGCAGCGGCGCCACATGGTACACCAGCATGGCGTACACGACGATGGTGTCACACGCGCCGCAGTAGTCGGTGCCATCCACACAGGCCGTGGTGTTGGTGCGGTGGAAGGCCAGCGCGTAGCCCACGTCGCTCACGTAGACGCCGCCATGGCCCACGTCCCTGGAGGTCCAGAAGCCCACAACGCCCGCGATCCCCAGCGCCGCCACCAGCAGCGTGCTCATGCGCAGGCGCCACGTAAAGTACGAGTTGCGGCCGTAACCCGGTCCCAGGAATGTCTTGGGCAGCGCGCGCGGCGATCCGCGCGGCGCCGCAGCTTCGATCGAATCGCTCAACTCGCCCAGGTCCATCACAGCCTCGTCCGTGGAGCCGCTGGGTACGGGCGTGGGCGTGTGCGAGGCTTTATCTGTTGAGGTGGCAGGCGCGGCGGTCTGCGAGCTGCGGCGGCTCACGCGCTCGCCGCCGTGGCCCGAGAAGGAGCCTTGTTGCTGCTCCGGCAGGGCGTGGTAGTCCGCAGCCTCCGTCATGGCTCGACGGGGCCGGCAGGAATGATGGTCTTTGTGTGGAAGCGGGTGACTTGGCGAGTGAGAGAGCGTGAACGTCACGGCTGGAAGTTGGCAAATGCTTATCCAAAATACGACTTGACGTTGAATGGTAGCCTGGCTTTGTGCGACTCACTTGGGAAATGTATGGGTTTAGTTGGCGAGATTTTTCAATTGCCTTTTGGAAAGCCGAACGGCAAAGTCAAGATGCGGTGCTGAGCTGCGACGAAAAAGGCGAGGCGGCCATAAGCTCTGGCTGGCGAGCAGTGCGCTTGCAGCTTGAGGTATACTGTTGCGTTGAGCGGCGCTGGTTGAGGAGAGCTATTGCGCAGCAATACCTTGTCACCTTCGTTTGCCGAAGCTATGGGTACGACAAGGGCAACTATCGTGCTCGCTGATACTTCACTTTCCAATTTTGGTGAAGGCCTTTGGGTTTGGCGGAGCCCTTCGCGTGGTGGGGATCTTTGGCACACGCTGGGACTTTCGGAGCAAGGCTGGTCCCTGCTCGTGGTGGTGTGGTCTCCCCGGACAGCAGGCTTTGACGTCAACAGGTTCGTTGATTCAAGTGGTTGCATCAGGAACCGTGGCAGCAAAAATTGCAAATTACAGACAGGCAAGCTACAAGGCCAAACGAACCTCGTGCTGTCTGACGCAGCGCTCCATCTGTCTGCCATGGCGATCAGTGCCGCACCGTGTCCCGAGACCGCAGCAGCGCCCGCAATTGCAGCAAGTTCAACAGCAGCGCAGCGCTAAGATGAGCACCGGCACCAAGCTCCACTGCCATCACTCGGTATGCCACAAACTTAGGCAAGTTTGCCTTTCAGCCACCGCCCGAAACCTAACGTCTTTTTGCGCTTTTTTTTGCCAAGTACCGTGGCCGCTCAATTTCTGTCCGACAATCGCGCCCGGCCGCGAATCACAAGCAAAAGCGCGCCAAGCCACGCAGCAAGTGAACAGCATGACGGACGAGACGACGCAGCCTAAGACCGAGACGGCGCTCACCGTGGACCCGCAGGCCGAGGCGGCCACGCAGCCGGACGCGGACGCGCCCTCCTCAGGCACGCCGTTGAGCGCCACGAGTCTGGGCGGCCGCGTGCGCAAGACGACGCAGAAGTTCACGTTCGTGAAGAGCAAGGGCGAGGAGCCCGAGGAGTTCTCTCCCCCCACAGGAAAGGGCGTCAAACTGCGCGACATGGAATTCGCTTGCAGCAACGTGGAGGCGCTGGGCAAGAAGCAGCACGAGATGATCAAGCAGCTCTACAGCATTATGTACGGGCGGCGATTCCAGCAGAAAAACGTACGTTAGGAGGTGGTGCATTTGGTGCAAAGTATGGAGGAGGCTGACGGTTATTACGGTGCAGGTGAAGCTCATCAAGGAGCAAATTCTCGAATTCTCGGGCATCGTGGAGCAGGATGAAAAGGTGCGGATGCTGCTATAACGCTGCGCTTGGACTGCCATGGATGCTGACGTTGTGTTTGCTGTGGAGTGCAGTCCCGGGAGCACCTGTTCGCCAAGATGGGCAAGTGGAAGCGCATCTTCGTGCATGAAGTGATGGATCTGCTGGCGGTGAGGGCTGCGCTGTCTCTATTTTGGGCTGTTATGTCGTGTATTGGCAATAGCACTCATGCGGCTATTGCATGTATATAGGTAGACCGCTCCAAGAAGTCGTTCGACGAGGCGGGGAAGCCGCACGACAAGGAAGCGCTCATTGACCGACTGATCGACTGGCTCTACAACCCGCAGGAGACGAAGGTGCGGACGCTGACGCTCTGTGAAGCTAATGCGTGCGCTAACTCGTTTTGATATCTGTTGGTTTTGCTTTCCAGCTCGGTGAAAAGAAGGCGGCGACTGCAGCGAAGAAGGCAAAGCAGAAAGCGAACAAGCGCACGAAGAAGGCAGCCGCTGCTAAGAAGACGGTGAGGCGAAGATGCAGCTGGCTGGCTCGTGGTTTCTAGGACTACTTTACTCACTGTCTGTGAATTTATTCGATCCCTCAGAGCGAGCCTGCGAAGAAGAAGCGGAGGACTTCCAAGAAAACGGCCGCGGCTTCTGACGACGAAGAGGAGGACGACCACGAAGCCACGGAGTCGGAGGGTGAAGAGTCGTCGAGCGACTTCGAAGAGGCCAAAAAGCCTACCAAGAAGAGGAAAGCCACTCGTCGGTCGAAGAAGGCAGACGTTGAAGAGAGCGACAATGAGGACGACGCAGAGGGTGATAAGGCAAACGAAGTCGTTGTCGAGAAGAACGAGAAGGACGAGGAGCAACCTGAACCTGCTGCTGAGCCCGAGGAAGAGTCCACTGCGGTTGACAAGGAAGAGCCCAAGGCGGAGGCCCTCGGCGACGACGTGTGCAACAAGGTCAGGGACATCATCGCCCACGGTGACGCCGAAGAACTGACAGTGAAGAAGGTAAGCCGATGGATTCACTGAAGAGGACGTTCTTCATGGAGCTAAGGAGCTAACAATGCGGTGGCTGGTTGTGCAGATTGTACGGCAGCTAAGCGCCGACCTGGGTCGCGATATGTCCGCGCAGAAGAAGGCTATCAAGGAGTTCATCACGAACGACCAGGCGGAGATCTAACGTCACCTGCGCTTCAAGAACTTCATGGCAGTGATGTAGTCATACTCTCTGCGTCCGAGTGGTGCATTCCTTAGCGTCGTCTCGCAGCGGCCTCACGCCGCACGTGACAATGCTCACCATCGGACGCAGCTTGTCAGTCTTAGCTTTTTTTTCAACGAAAAGTTGCCTTTTTTGCATCTCCGTTTAATTGATTGGCCAGAAAATCGCGGTATTCGCTTGGTGATTGGCCAATATGTTTCCGACGCCTGCCATTCATCCATTTCGTGACTTGCAGCAACATGGGCAGGAAGAGCAAGAGCAGCGTCAAGACGGAGGCCGTGGAGGAGCCCACGCAGCCGGTGCTGGAGCCCGAGGTCGTGGAGGCTGTCCAGGAGCAGGTGAAGCACCAGAACGTGGCTGCTCTGGCCGACGGGTTTGCCCAAAGCGCCGCGTTCTTCGGCAAGAAGGCGTCGTACGCGCCGGCGGAGGTGGAGACGCCTGTGGAGAAGCCAGCGGCTGCCAAAACGGTGGGTGATAAGAAGGAAAAGAAGAAAAGCAAGAAGAACAAGAAGAAGAAGCAGGAGAGCGAGGGCGAGGAAGAGAAGGAGAAGGAGGAGCAACAGGAAGAGACTGAGGACAAGGAGGACAAGGAGGACAAGGAAGAGACTGAAAACAACGACGCGGACGCTGAGGCTGAGGACGGTGAGAAGAAGAAGAAAAATAAGAAGAAACACAAGAAGAAGAACGCAGAGGATGGAGGTGAAGAGCAGCAGAAGGAGGACACGCCTGAGGAGGAGAAGGCCCGCCGCACGGTTTTCGTGGGCAACGTGTCGCTCGACGCCACGCAGAAGGACATCAAGAACCACTTCGCTGTGTGCGGCAAGGTGGAGAACGTGCGGCTGCGGCATCTGCCCATTGCCGGCTGTGCCGTGGGCGAGGCGGGCAACCAAAAGCTCATGATGAAGGTCTGCGCGAACAAGAAGATCCTGACGACGGCCAAGGACAACTGCAACGCCTACGTGACGTTCGTGAATGAGAGCAGCGTCGAGGCGGCACTGAAGCTCACTGGAACGGTACGCACCGCCTGATATTTGTTGGAATGAGGTGCAAAGCATTGATCTAAGTGTCCGTGATGGTAATTGTACAGACTCTCGTGCTGAAGAAGATCCGCGTGGATCGCTCCGAGCCTGTCATTGATGCCAAGCGCAGTGTCTTCGTCGGGAACGTCTCGTTCAAGTGCACGGACGAGCAGATGAGGCAGTTCTTCACGAAGCGTCTCCGGACCGAGGACGAGCCCGAGCCGGTCGAGAACGTGCGTCTGATCCGCGACCGTGAATCAGGCCTCGGCAAGGGCTTCGGGTACCTGCTGCTGAAGTCTCCTGCTCTCGTTGCCAAGACGCTGGCGCTCCGTGATCTCAAGATGGAGACGCGCGAGCTCCGCGTGCAGGTGTGCGGCAAGCGCTTCAAGAACAAGCGCGGCGAGGAAAGCGCCAAGGAGAAGTTCGAGGGCATCCGCTCCTCTGTGGGTGCGCGTGCACGCATCCACCTGAAGCGTAAGGCTGGTACTGACGATGTGGACCTCGGTGCGGCCTCCAAGAAGGTGAAGCGTGCCGCCGCCGCTGCTGGCTTGGGTAAGAAGCTGAAGCCCAAGCACGCCGCGCGTAAGGCAGCGAAGGCGGCAGCGGAAGCCGCGGGAAAGTCGTTCAAGAAGCGCAAGCATGATCACAGCGACAGCAAAAAGGCCAAAGCCAAGGTGAAAAAGCCCAAGCACGCCGCTCGCAAGGCCGAGAAAGCCGCGAAGGCGAAGAAGTAGATAGGCAGGAACAAAAGCTTAACGTCCATTTACGGAAAATCTATGCATCTCGTAGCGCCACGAGTCATGCCCATGACACATTACATCGGCTGGCCCGCGGGTTCAAGGGAGAGAAGCCTGATCAGAGGTCGGTAAAATATATTGGTCCATACGCCGTACCTCGATTTGCAATGCAATACCATACTGGAGTGGCTGAAGTACTGAAGTACAGTATTGCGGTCATGGTGAGTATTGCAATGCTATATTGAGGCGCGCCAAAGCAATGCTATATTGCGGGTAGCTCTCAGGTCAAACCCGCTCAGGTGTTATGATTGGGGAAAAGCCCCCCCTATATTGAAACGCAAAACATACTTTTTACGTCTGATTTACTACCTTCTCACGGACTCAAACTACGGATATAGGAAGCGAGTTAGGGGAGATGATTAATTATTTCACGACATAGAGCGCTTTTCGCGCAAAAAACCTCTGTTTAGGAACCAGCGATATCGGATGACGGAACTTTCAAACAGTAATGTCGAAAATCTCAGGTCCCGAATGAGTTAACGGTCGCTAAAGTGAGGGCGACTGTTTATGGAACCCGGGAAGGGTCGCTTTGTATCAGCCGGACTCAGATATCAGGTAATTAGCTGATACCGTCCCGATTTAGCTACGATTTGTCAGCCATGATTTAGGCGTGTACCCACGTCGCCAAGGCTGCCTGCTCTGATTTGCTGCATGGGTCACTCTGTTTTAGTTGGTAAAGGCGACAAATCAGGCTCTTCCGACCCATCGAGACCCCGTAAGAAGTCCGTAAAACTCTTGGCTACACTCAACAGACGTACTGATTTCGTCGTTTGACTTAAGTATAATACGAAGACTGCAGGAAGTTCGCTGAAACGAAGGAAACGTGGCGGGGCTTCCGAAGTTGCTGTCCAGCGGTAATCTGTCCGAGAACAGCGTCGAGATCGGCAAGCGCATCAGCGCCTGGGACGTCGTGAACGTGCAGGAGGGCTTCCACTACCACGCCTACGTCTACTCGGAGAACTCGCATCTGTACCGCACGGCCACGAGCGGTGGCGTTCCTTCGGCGACGGCCGCAACACGCTGTCTAACTACCCGGTCAACAACATTACCGACTTGACGCGCACCAAGTGGGAGGACTGCAGCATGTTCGACGGCGTCGACTGCTTAACCCCCAAGGGCTGCACGTTCCTGGAGATACAACTTGCTGACGGCGTCACCTTCGACTTCTACAATCTGCACACGGATGCAGGCGTCACGGCTGCGTTCGAAGTGGCTCGCGCGTCCAACCTCGCACAGCTTAGCGCGTACATCACCGCCAACTATGCGGACAAAGCCGTCATTGTCATGGGCGACACGAACACGCGCTCCGACGATACGATCCTCGACTTCGTCGAGGAACTGGGGCTCACTGATGGCTGGATGGAACACGTCCGCAGTGGCGTGTACCCCACCAAAGGTGCCAACGTCATTGTGTGCGAATGACGAACACGTGCGAAGTCGTCGACAAAATCCTGTTCCGCGGCAACAACTACATCGCCTTGACGCTGGAAAACTGGAACAACGAGAATGCGGCGTTCCTGGACGACGACAGAGCCATGCTGTCCGGACACCCTCCGATCTCGTCAATCTTCTCACTCAATGATGAGATTCGACTGAGCAACGCAGTTGGAGGGCCCCACGGGGACCAATTCACTGATGTGGCGTCGGCTGCGGGTGGACAGACTGTGAAGTCGATCACGCTGCGGGCAGGCTCACGTGTAGACGCAATGAGTATCACGATGTCGGCACCAACGGCGACAACCTTCTCGCACGGCGGTATTGGAGGCACTGTGAAAACGCTCACGCTATCGTCTGGTGAGCACGTCACGTCGATGGAGGCTCACTGGGGTACGTATAGTAGGTGAGTCTGACGAGCACAAGGTCAAGACAAGAGGCATTATGACGGAAGTGGAGCGCACCACGCGCACCCGGAGCTGCTGGAGCTGCACACTGAAGCGGTACGAGTTCCGCTGCGTTGTAGTTACGCTTTCTCGGTAAAACGAATGTCTTACAGTACGTCACAAAGGTCGTTGTCGTGGGATCGAGCCTCACTTTCGTTTTCCTGTTCTTTGGCGCACTGAGCATTTTAACAGCCAACGATGGATCTACTGGCAACCATCCAGCGTGAGGTGCTTCGGCAAAAAGAGGAAGAAGCGGTCAACCTTTTTTCGTGGGTGGTGGACTTTCGCGAATTCATCTTGAACACGCGCCCTGCTGCTGATGTTGTCGTGTCGATCAAAATGCGCTGTCTCGACTCACGCCGACTTCAAGATGGCCAAGGTACTCGCGTTACAGTTGTTGACCGAAGTGCACTGTTAGAGCCGACAGCAAGCGCTCTCATCCAACTTACACCTTCGAAGCGGAAGCCGTTTATCGCCCAGATCATTGTTTGGGATGCCAAGCCACCGCCGGCGTCAGTGAGGGGGTCTAAGATGGAGTTTAAGCCTGGAACGGTGTACAAGTTTCATCAAGTTGAGCTCGTCGGTATCTATGACGGTGTTGCGTAGGGAAGCGTACCGCTCGAAGACCAAACATCGCTTCAAGGTTCGACAGGTTGGTGCGCCTTTGAAGCCCCGTATGGAGGGGTCCTGTGGTGAGCCCTGCCGCCGTGACAATGAAAGCCGATCGCAAGCAATGTTCGCGGCTGGGTCCATTGCATTACCTTGGTTGAGCCCGTGCAAGCCACGAGGAGTGCGTGGAGGAATGAAAGTTGCAGATATGGGAGCGACCAGCGTATGCAGCCAGTGCGTAGTAAAACAAATAGCGCTAACGATCTCAAGTTGTTCATTGTGTTTAGCATCTAGTTGCGTAGTTGAGGACCTATGTGGATGATGCATGCAGTAGCTTCGTGAAGCGCGAGAGGTGTCATGTTGTTGGCATCGAGGGTGCAGCAATCGCGGCTGAACGCCAAGCTGCCACCTATCTACGAAAGAATTCGTGGAAGGCACGCAGACTGGCGTCTTCGTTGCGGTTGGTGACGTTGAACGTGTGAACGCTTTCGTTGAAGTCGCGTGTGATGGAGTAAAATGCAGAACGAATCAGCAGGTGCGTTAGTTTCAACGAATATAGTTCTGCACAATCGAGAATCAACTCGATGATGGCCGCGCATTGACAGAGACTGCAAAGCGAGAGTAGCAACAGGTTAGCTTGGCGCGTGCATTCATATGGGCGATGATAAACGCAAATGTGACCAATGCAGCGAGCCGCGAAGAATGGATCACGCAGACGGAAAGCCGCTGCTTCTAGCGGTTTGGCTGCCAATGGAGACCTTCCCGAAAGGCGATCTTCGTTGAAGCCAGTGCACTGACGCGCGCACCGCGGTCAGCTCAGTCGCAGCTGTGGAGATGGAGCTCCAATAGTACGGAAGAATGTCTGAGGAATTTTACGGCTTCTGTGCGCACACGGGAAGCCTGTTGACTATAGAATAAATGCACCAGATACTCATGCGTTTGCTGTTGGTAGCCTTCGCAGCGCTCGCGCATCAACGTACAATGTTCTATGTGAAGAGCACGCTCTGAACAAGTGGGCGGTGGGGAGGTGTGAAGGCAAAGCAAAAACAGTCCGCTAGCCTTTGCGGAAAATCCGAGCAGACAAGCTGAGTTGTAGTGTGCAACGAAGGCTCAAGATCGTTGAAGTCCCGGAAGGGCGGCCTAAGCTACTGCTTGCAGCTGAATATGTATCAGCTTGTCAACATTGGCGTACGAGGTGATGAGATGTTTGCGCCGAAGTTGCTGGCCCCACCACTTTCAAATTGCAGTTCGGTAGCACGATGGCACGTGCTACGAGGCTTGGCAATAGTCCCAAGGCTGCTAAACGAGCGTTGAAGAGGGTATGCAACAAACAAACGACTATCGCAAAGCCACGAAGAAACCCGAAGAAGCAAGCTTTGATTAATGAGGTTGAGAGTGAAAACCAAAATGCCCGTCAAGCGAGAAGAGAGGCAACCAAGAAACGGAATGCAAACGCGCAGCAACTGCCTCGAAATAAGCGTCGTAAGAAGGCTAAGCGGGATGTAGATGCAGCGGAGGTAGACAACCTGGAGACGGACAAGAAAGGTATGTAGCGATGTCGTTATTCTTTACTTTTCACCCCAAGCTGGCTCCTAATTATGCCTGGCGTGCAATGGCAGCTTTTTTCGATACCATCGACGAACCCCTCTTTCGTGTGTGTGGTGGTTGTGGAGAGCTGGCTAATTCAACCAACGCAGTGTTGAAATTGTACGATCCAAGCTCTGATTTTTTTGCTCCGCTTCGGAATGACGATGGACAAGTTGAGATTATTCCCGAGGGACTCGTTGCGTGTTCTTGCGAGCAGGATTCTCAACATATATGGCTCTGTGATAGATGTTATAGGTCTATGCAAGCGAGAAAGACGCCCAAATTCAGTCGTTGCAGTGGCTTTTGGATCGGCTCCGTGCCAGAAGAATTGGCTGTTTTGAATCGCATGGAAACGCGACTGAATGGATTGGGGATCAGTTTCACGACTTGTGTGAATCTCTGTCGTGATGGCCAGGAGTTCACGCGAGGTAACGCAATTAATTATTGGAATGAACCCGGAAATACCGTTAGAGAACTGCCACGGCCACTGAAAACGTGCGGGGTAGTATTTCTAGCATCCAAATCGGACAAAGCGACTAAATACTTCCGCGTGCGTCCCGATCTGATACGCCGTGCTTTGATCTGGCTGATTTCCAATAACCCGCTGTACAAATACGTGACCCATTTCGGAGACAAATCTTAGGGCGTTAGAAGAAATCGACCACAGCACCGATGTACCAACCATTCCAGTAACCGATGAGGAGGTTCAAGAGCTGCAAGGGCACCCTCATCAGGTAAACGCTGAGAAAGAGAATTCAACGTCACGTAGCGTAACAACTGGGGCCGATTTGTCTACTTCGACATCAGAAGACCGACGGGCGGATTTTCGACATGAGGTTGATTTCGACCTTACTGGTAGCACCCTTAACGATGACGGTTGTGCAGATGACCCGGGAACAGTCAGCAGTGAGCAGGAACGGCTATCTTCCATCGTATGTCAAGATTGTATTGAACCCGAGGAAGGACACCAATCAGACTGTTGCCGCTGTACAGCTTGCAACGGGAAGCAGACTCATACGTGCGATACTTTTCAAAATAATATACGCGAGCGATGCTTGGCTTGTGTTGGTAAGGGGTGCGTGCATGAATGTAAGCCTCCTGTTAGTAAGAGCAGTCGACACACACCGGTTACTAGTGAAAATGTATCGAATAATGAGCAACACGAAATGGAAGATTTTATGGACAACCTAACAGAATCGTATGAGTTGGAAGGAAACCAAAACAGTACAGTGAGCGAACTGGAACGAATTATGAACGCTGTTGGAGTACAATCGTTAAAATCTGGCATTCCCATTGGGGAACTGCGCTGTCAAGGAGATCCTATTGATGAATATCGTACACAACAGATGATGAAATACTGGTTCCCCACACAATTTCCTGATGGGTACGGCGGATATCACCCCGCCAACGACACTGAGAGTCGACTGCACGAGTACGGCTTGGCAGAATACTGCGCTCACTTGATGAAGTGGCACGACAGACGATTTATCATTCCCGGGAACTTCAAGTTCTTTTGTATGAACTTGATACAGCGCCGACAGATTGATGGTCTCGTCAGACGAGTTGGAAGTACCGATAGCCGCACGGCAGCAATAGAAACGACGGGTTGCGGAAGAAATGCTGGTTGTGAAACAGGATCAGAAAGCCGTACAAATGAAAAAGAAGAACTGAGCGCCGCGATTCAAGTGTTGGACTCCTTAAACCATTTTTTCGTGTTGTACGCGGAAGTGGGCTCTATTGGTCAAATGCCCGGGATGATTTAATGTCCATGATAGGGAATCGAGTCCTGCCTACAAGGTGGCCGACCTTTTTTTGACGCTAAGAGCTGCGGATACAATTTGGCCAGACCTCGCGCGTGCGTGCGATCCCTCACTTATGCTAGATGAATGTAGACGTCTTTCGTACAATGACCGAAGGAAGTACTCAAATGAAAATCCTGACATCAGCGCTAGACACTTTAACAGACGATTCAAAGCCTTCTTCGATTCGATTTTATGCGGTCAAGCTAAGCCCCTAGGTGAAATCATTGATCATTTTTGGCGTGTTGAGTTTCAGCAGCGTGGCTCCCCTCACATACATTGTTTGCTATGGATCAAAGGCGCACCAGACGTTCTCAAACTCTCGGAGACAGACGAGGGACGTTCCAAACTTGCAGCATTCGTAGATAAGCATATTTCGGTACTTTCAAAAACGCTTAAAGAACTAGAATCGTGTTCGTGCTCGACATGTATTGCTCACCGAGCGGATAACATTGATATATTAGCACTGAGAACACCAGATGTCGAAACCGACGAATGGACGTGCGACTTATCGAGGCAGGTACAACGCGTACAGCAACACGAATGTTTCGCAAATTCATCCTGCAGAGAAAAGAGCTCAGAATGCCGCTTTGGGTACCCCAAAAACCTTCAGGCACGGACTGTCATAGAAACGAGCGTTGGGACGGATGGAACTCCATCCCTTAAAGTACACCTAAAGCGTGAGGTGTCAACCATAAACAACTACTCACCCCGCTTGCTGTCGTGCTGGCGTGCAAACATGGACTTGCAGCTGATTGGAAATTCGTATGGAGCAGCCGAATACGCCGGTGCCTATGTTAGCAAAGCGGAGCCTGACACCCTCCGGTTTAGACGTGTGATTGCCAAAGCGATCAGCGGTATGATACGAATCTTGCCTACCATTCCATTCTGAAACGCGTCGCTAACGCTACCCTTTCTGTTCGCGAAGTCGTGCGCCGGAAGCAATATATATTGCTTAGAAACCTGCCGATGCATAGTAAATCTCGGTCGATTCAAAAAGTTAAAGTGACGCGCCACCACCTCCGTTTCTACCGCATATACCCCCGCCAGTTCGAAACCCTTGCTGATATTGCAGATTCGTCCAGCGAAGAGGCCATTCGAATTGAGCCTGTTCAGAGAGCATACATGAACAGACCGACTGACACAATGTTCGAGAGTATGAGTTTTGCTACGTTCGTAGAAGAGTTCGAAGCAATAGATCAATTGGTGAGCGGGTAAATCATAGTGAAATCTGGAATCGTGCGGACGGGCAGGGATGGATAAAACGGAGAATGAAGGCGGTGGTTGTACAAAAGTCTCCGTGGATGCAACCCAACACAGCAAGTCTGGGCTTTTGCTTCTCTGAGGTATTTATTTATGTGCCACGGCGCTCTCTAGAAGACTTGCCTAAACCCGATGAAGAGTGCATTGCTCGCTTCTTCGAAGTACACGAAATGCATCTTGATGGAGAGTTACAAGAAGAATCGAATGCCAAGTTAGTTCGGCAGCATATAGTTGATCTTCTTAAGAGCTCACGCCAAGCATGTAGTATATCATCGTTGCCACCATCTGAATACGTGTTTATCAGTAATAATGCTGTCGGCGAGGATCACCAATCGGGTGAAGTGAACCCGGTCGGAGCGGAGAATGCTAGAATAGCGACGTGGCGTGGAAAGCTAAGCATAAGTACTCACCTGAGATAGTTGACAAAGCCCGGGATTTTCTTAAAGTCTGTTTGAAGCCATGGGTAAAAGAGCGAAAGGACTTGAGAACACTAGGGGGTACATTTCTTCGCGACAAAAGACAGACGTCGGTTTATCGCTATCCGATTGCTGGAAATCTGGAAATGAGGATACAGAAGGCATTCCTGAATCAATGGCCGAGTCTCAGTGGGTTCCGTTTGCGCTAGCGATGAAGCAGTCGCGAACTCGATTCAAAAGCGTCCTAGATAATTCGTTTTGTAAACCTCTCCATATGATAATTAATGGCGAAGGAGGATCTGGTAAAAGCTGGTTAATTCGACATATCGTCAAGGATATGCACAACGTCTTCGGTGAGCATAGTGCAACTCGCCGGTCATCAAAAAGAGTAATGCTACTAGCTGATCAAGGAACAGATGCCTTAAATATAAAAGGAATGGCGATATGCTCCGCATTTTCATTTGCATCTTTTTCAAAGTCAGCGTTTTCAGTTCCATATAAATCATTAACGGAGACAAAAGCTGGCCCAGCGAAGCTGAAACGAATGCAACAGCAGTTTAAGGATGTTCATCTTGTCATCATTGACGAGTTCAGCTCGATATCATGTGGAATGCTGTACTGGATAGATAGGCGGATGAGAGAAATTTGGCGAAGTCATTCCGATGAACTGTTTGGGGGTAAAGATGTATACTTTACTGGAGGTGCTGCCCAGTTAGACCCAGTGGTTCCTAGCTCACTATCAACTCCGCTAAGATTACAAATGAAGTGCAGCGTCGAGGGCGAGAGATTTGGAAAGGTATATCAAACATGTGCATGCTTACTAGCCAAAATAGAGGGAAACTTGATCCTGAATGGTTTAGTGCCCTTCGTCGATTGAGGCAAAATGCACCAACTCAAGCTGATATAGACCTCTTCAATACTAGGTGCTTGCAGACGATACCAACACCAGAATGGACAAGCAGAGCTAAACCCATCGCTTACAAAAATGTTGACGTCGACTGCGCGAACGACAAAAGCCTCTCTTCGGCAAATATGCCGATTGTAAACGTGAAATCGCAGCATTTTTGTGCAGCAGAAACGTTTAACAACAAAACGTGATATTCCTGTCGGGACGGTGCAAGCTCTCTTGAAAGACGCACAAAACATTAATTCTGACCATGATAGAGTTGTTGCCAACAAGCTCAAACTGTGTGTTGGGGGCCCTGTAACGCTGACGTTTAACATGGCGCAAGCGGCGGGGTTATGCAATGGTACTAACGCCGTAGTGTACGACTTCATGTTTGTGTCCGGTAGCGAATTGCCCATCGTTCTCATACAGATTAAAGATACATACTTAGGACCTTCACTTCTGGAAGGAGTTCCACACATTGTACCAATAGTACCTAAGGAAATTTCTTGGGGGAAAGCAACGAGTGATATCCGTGTAGTTCGAAGAGGTATTCCACTTAGATTAGCGTATGGGATGACTGTTTATAAGGTGCAGGGTCTTACTTGCGCCTTTGTAGTTTTTCATTCAAATTCTATCCCAAGCATAGCGTTCACGTATGCTTGTCTGTCGCGCATCAAACACCGTAATTCGTTAGTTATTACCCACCGACTAACACTGGAAAAGCTCACCGCGACTCACGAAAATATAACAAACTTCTAGCGCGAAGAAAAACGAGTTTTGAATGCTGTTGCCCGAACTGCGGAGACAGCCATGCCAATCGTGCGTTGCATGAAAGCAGTTGCAACTGCACACAACGGATCCATCGCTCCTCGCTAGCGCGGCTTCAAGGAGACGGCGGAGCTTCCCGCCCGTAGGTATTGCATGGCAGCGCTGTCAAATGCGTGATGGTGACGACGGAACGCGTGAAGAGCTTGATGTATCTCCAAGTAGCGCACTTCCGGCTTCGTGGAGGAGATCAAACAGGTCGCGAACATGAAGCACCTGACCCGCAACATGTTCTCCGGTCCTGCACAGATTATCGAAAGCGATCTCCCGTCGCTACTGGTGTGATGGCCGTGACGACTTGCAGGAGGACTAACCAACGCGAGCATTCCGTTCATCTGAAGGCTCGGTACGTTCGCAATCGAACTCGGCGATTCGTCGAGTAGACTTTTTTTCAATACTTCTTTTTCGGCACAGCGAGTGCCCTCGACCTCAAGCCACGAAAACATGGTGCTATCGGCTGACTACTACACCGCTCCCAAGAGGGCCCGAGGCCCGAGGCGAGGAATCGTTGATGGTTGGAGCCAGAGTTGATCCTTGGTGGCGGCAGATACGGGTCATCCGTCAATGCGTTTCAACTTTGGCGTGCTGTAGGCGAAGCTCGACACGCACGGCGCGCCTTACCGCGCACACAGTCTTCGCAGCGCGAGTGCCGGAGTGTCGACCACGACGACTATCCTGCAGCAAGTGACAGCATCTCAGCTGAGACCAGTCGGTGATGGGCACAGATGGTGCCCAGGAAGTGATCATTAGTACAGGTTGAATGTGATTAACGCAATAAAGAGGAGTCTGTAGCTTAAATGAAACATCATTCTAACTCAACAAACTCAAAGAGAAAGCATCCTCAAATTAAACTACGCTACACATACAAATGCATTGCTGGATCGCTACCTACGCCACTGTTTGCAGCACTTCTTGGGTCTTCATCGCGCAGGTACAATTGTCAGCAGGACGGGCGCGTTCAGAGCTCTTGGATAGACTTGGATAGACTGGTGGGAAGTCGATGCTGGTAGGCAACGAGGTATCAGAATCGCGACTCCTGTCGTGGTGGTACCCACTTGCAACGAAGCAGCCATACTTCCTCCCAAATGAGCGGCACCGAAAGTAGGCAGTGCGGTCGGCGGTACCAAATTGGTTGTGGGGTCGAAGCGACAGCACTCTGCATCATCGAAACAGGAAAAACGAACTGCTGTCCACGAGATGGCCACAGCTGATCCTGTTAGCCCGAGCTAGGACTGGATCGCACCGTGCGCAGCCTGCGCTGGGTCCATCCCCATGCGCTTGACTCCTCGGCACTTCGGGCATCTGAACAGCTTGCATCAGCACGTAAAATACTTGCTGGCCTGGGAGCGCGTAAATCGGCGGATGGTTTTGGACTGGGTAGCATGCCATTCCCGTCACTGAAGCGTTCGCAGATGCGCTAACCATCGGGGTTGCACTTGGCTTTTGAATCGTGTTGTTTGTGCTGCAAGGGCAGCGTTACTCAGGAGAGGTAGCTGTATCTTGCGACAGATGACTCGCGTCTGGAACCGAGGCCACTTGCGTCGAACTTCCAGGCGAAGGTGCATCTTCAGGAAGCAAAGTTTCTTGGTTTGACGGCTCCGTCGATGCTTCGGATGCTCTCTCCTTGTTGCCCACGCCTGTCAAATTCGTTTGCGCTTGGCGGCGTTCCACAATGCTGGGTGCCTTGCGACTCGCACGCTTCTTGTGCAAGTTCACAGGTGCAGCAGCGCTCGAACTAGCCTTGCGGTTCTTGCTGCGTACGACGCGCTTGTACCGAGCGCGCTGCAGGGCATTCTGGTGACCCCGATGGCTACTGCAAAGCCAATGAAGCTCGCCATTAACCTTCGTCGTTCTGTCGTTGCTGCATCCGCCAGGGTAATTGCACTGCGTAGGATGAAGTTGTCGTGGCCCTCTCTTCTCTCGGCCAGCACGTTGCGACACCATTGGACACTAGGATAACTTGCTTACGTGATTAACTTGCCACTGCCTTGTGGAACTCGTCGCAGCCGCTCCACTGGCGTCACAGCAATGACGACGAAGGCACGACGGCGGGCAGCATCAGCAAAGAGCTCTAGACTTTGTCCTTTACCACCGAGTGTGGCGATTCTTACCGTCGAGAGGTGTCACCGCCTCGGAGCTTCCTTTCGGGAAATTCGATAAACTACGCGATAGCATAAGATACTCAGTATGACATATCAGGGGGCGGTGCTGAAATATATTGAAAAAAATATATTTTAGCTTGGCCCCTTAGCAACCAAGGCTACCAATCGCCGTCGGATGCTGCCATACCGTGCAGGTTCGGACAAATGGGGCTGCTTTGGACAATTCGGACAACCTCTCAATTTTAATATATGCTGTTTCAGGGTACCCTCAAATGTGGCCCACGTAGGATTTTCGGAAAGGCGGCACAGTGATCAGGGAGAAACCAAGGACTCCAGCACGAGCGCGGCGGCCACAAGAGGGACGTAGGGACGTGATGGCCCGGGTCGTCGCCAGCAGCACGACGAGGGCGGCGGCCACAAGAGGGACGTGATGGTCCCGGTCGTCGCCTGTAGCACCAGCACGACGAGCGCGACGCGCACGACGAGGGCGGCCAGAAGTGGGAGGTGTCAGTAGCGCGGTGATGGCGAAGGTGAGGTGCATCATTATTGGGCTAAATGGTTTGTGATGTAAGTACGATCTAATGTGTATTGCTGTTGACTATGAAAGTGTAGCTGCTGAGTAGCTTGGTGTACGGCTCGAGAGCCTTCTGAGGAGATTCGCTTTCTGAGCTCACTCAGAGTCGCTTTGGGGCTGCCGGTCTTGCATTGAGGCAGCCGGACTGTCGTCCGTGATGCTGCCAGTTAGCCGGCGAGCTTGGTACTGAACTATGAGCTCATTCAGCTCACCATTCGCATACAACCGCTTCAGGCATTTAACGACTGTGCCGTATGCTTTGCTTTTTTCGTGTCGCTCTTTCAGAAACTGCAGAACGGACTTTTCGGCGTCTTGGCCAGCCTTTAAGATGCGTGCTCTCGCTGCACTGTCGCTCCCAGTGATGTCGTATCCTTCCGGTAAGAAGATGCGCATGAATGCTATTGTCACTTTGACCTCATGGTAACGCCTCCGATTTGACTTTTGCGTCCACGGCAGACTCGTAAACCACTCGTACCACACGGCGGAGAGGGACTTGGCGTGGGAGCGTCGTCGAGGAGCTGCGTTTGGGGTGCGAGTAGCAGACATCAACTGCGAAGGCGATGTGGTAGCTGACTCTTTCTCTGCATGTGCTCCAGGACCTTCTAGAGTCGTGACGCGCTCTGCCAAATGCTGAACTTGCGAAGCCAAGCGCCCGATTAAATCCATCTGCTGCTGGATGAGGGCGCTTGCTTCTCGACAACGTCGTCAACCGACGGAGCAGGTGCAGGATCCAGTGGGACAGGCGACCGACGGCGCTCAATTACTTATTCTTGAATCGTAAGTGCCCAGCTTGCAATCTCAGCTTCTGTGATGCCATGCTGACTTTGTGCTTGTTTCATTTGCTCGATGTAGGGACTGTCCGGCGACAGCTTCAGCATGTCGCCATAGTGCAGCACAACAACAGCCATCATAACTTCGAGGACATCGTCACGAAGATTCATCTGATCGGGAAATCCATATGCAGTTTCAAACAGCGTGTCTTGCAGCTGCCTTATCTTGCGCAATACGACGCGATCAAAGCTCTGAAGTGTCGGTAAGTGAGGCTTCGCCTTGGGACCCCAACCAGATAGTATCTTGCCCAGCTGCTGGTCGTCTTGAGTTGTACTAACGATGTAATTGAATGCCTTGCTGACCGATGTCATGCTCCAGCCTCCACGGTCCATTATTCAGGGCGTGTTCACGCTGGTATCGCTGTTTGCACTCTGAGCTGCCCCACGACGAAATGAGTGAGAGGATAACCCCTGCGTGAGTTCGGTGCCAGCTACAGAGCACACCTTACTCCACTTCTTCAAAAGCCGATTCACGTAAACCTGCATGCCCGGGACAGGTGCTGCCGATTTCGACTTGATGCTCGTCGTCTCCGTAACAGTGGCACCTTCTTCTCTTGCCTCCAGCAGCTCTACCAGAGGTCGACCTTCAACACGGGAGACTTCGATTGGGTCAGCATCACGTGGAAGTTGGTCGAGGAGAAACTGACTCGGTACAGTCTGCATTATTGTCGCCACAGCCAGAGCATGTACAGGGCAAGTAGCACAGTTTCCGAAGTCGTAAATTAACGACGCGCCTTGATATGAAGCTGACTTCATGCGCTTGAATTGAATGAAGAGACAACCGCCTAGGAAAACAAAATCAAAAATTAGTTCAAACGACAAGAATTACTCGGGTGCTTAGCTTCTAGTCGTACCCGGGTAAACAGCTAGCTGGCTCTTCATCAGACACGACGTGCTGGACGAACGTCCCAACAAGTACCAAATCAAGTTGAGAAGTCCTGCGTCCTTGTAGTCGTCCGCCGTTGAAGCGCCCTTGTATATAGCTGTAACTAGGGATAGCAGGTCTGCTTTCTTGCATGGTGGCGCTTGGTGGGTGAACTCGGTTCCTCGTTTCGCGCAGTGTTTGGCGAGAATAGAGGCGATCTTCTGCAAGCGGCGGCTTGTCGCTTGATGCAGAGCAGGATATAGCTCTAGGAGATGGTTTTTGACATTACCGAAGTAACTGGCCACAGAGTTCTTCGCCAGCAAAGAGCCGCTAGAGGTCTCCAGAAAAGCTAAGTACATACCAAATTTCTCGAGAATCATATACAAAGCATCACCAGACTTGTCCGCCTCGACAAACGAGCATACCTGCTTCACTGTCATCTTCTCCGACACAGCAAACCTATCAAAAGCGTTCAGTGCCGTCAAACGCGCACGCTGTGAGTTCCCCGGAATCAGTGCTTTGGTCGACATCGCCGGCTCAAAACTGCTGGCGGTGTCTCGTTTGTCAGGACATCATTCATATATATCCCGTCTAAGTGATAGTTGTCCGAACGGGAACGGTATTTTTAAAATATTCATATTGCTTGCGTTCACTATACTCATATTTAATATTTACAAACTCTTCGGACAAAATATGTCGGAATTGTCCGAAGTTTTTCAAGAAACAACGATGAAATTTGGAGCACTCTTATTGGTCAAAACGGATCATGATTACCGAGTCGAGCACTCCTATTGGGAACCTGCTATTAAAATAGTTTAGAGAAAATTGTGGTGTGTCCGAACTTTGGTGCTATTCTACCACATGGTTCATATTGCACCATCGTATTGCAATACGGTATTGCGGGACCCCAAAGCAATCCAATATTATACTGGAACGTGTCGGCGAAAGGTGGGGATGTTCCATGGCGGGCCCGTATTTGCGTCCACCCGGCATGCTGGCTATGGAACTGGCGGGGTGGACGCCAATGCGGGCACGCGGCGGCAATAGCTCTTGCAAACCAAAATTTACGCGGGATAGAACAGTGAGGGCATACAAAGACCAAGGTGATACAAGTTGTTTGTAAAGATACATGCAAGACACTAAACTGACAGAGCGGTAGAACCACGCTTGTGAAAATCACTGGAGAGCTTTGTGAAAATCACTAGAGAGACACGAAGGACGCTGGCGCCGCCTGCTTCGCCTGATCGAGCTTCCGCTGCTGACGTCTCGCCTTCTTCCTCGCCTTCGACTTGACGGCTACCAGATCCAGGTGCAGCCTGTACGCGCTTCCCAGCTTGCCGTCTCTCTTCAGCGCCTCGGCGTACTTTGCGGCCCTCTTCGCGTCGCGGATGCTCTTCTTCTTGAGGCGGGCCGGGCGACCCCACTCGCGAACCTTCTAGCATGCGGGGCATTTGGCGAACGGCTCGCCGCGCGCGTCAAAGGTCGCACGCCGCGTCGCACAAATCGCAATTGTCCAGGCGGGCGTTTTCGTTACTGCAATCCGGACTGCAATCTGGAGTAACGCTAGAAATGCTTGAATATATATATTTTACCGACCTCTGAGCCTGATCGATGTTTTCAACGCTGCTGCTCCTGTCAACCTTTCTACAGGCCAGGGGACGGACAGAATTCGAGGTTGAATCGCTGAAGATGAAGTGGTGAGAGCTTCTCGCTTTTGAATCGGCCGCGTTGAGGAGAGAGATTGTTGTGAGGAGACGGTGTTGCTAAACTGCGTGATCGACGGCGTTGAACGGTTCCCTGTCTTAGCCAAGGCCTTTGGACATTTCATTCTTGGAAATGAAAATATACGATTGCATTTCATTGCGCCTGTGTTAGCTTCCGTTTGCGCTCTTTTTGATGGAGTTGCCCGTCTTGTCACCAACGAAGCTGTTATTGGGAATCGTATCCACGGAGCCGGGGCCTTTGATTTTGTGCTTCGGCGAGGAAGGACTCGGTTTTCGAGGCAAAGCGGGATGATTTTGAGCTGGGTCTCGCTTAAGCTGCTGTGGCGAGCGAAGCACTTGTTGACATTGAAAGACAGGGGAAAGTGTTCAACATTGTCACGAACTTTGGGGTGTGGGTCTTCTCGAGAAGTCTGGACGACAAGATCGAGCGAACATTGCCCGTATCACTCGAGGCGGAGAAGGGCGTTCCTACGCCCGCATCATTGAGGCGGATTGCGGCCGATGGAATGGACGACGAGCTCGATGATGTTGAGGATTTATACTGATCCCCACTATAGTGTATTTTTTTTTTTGGAGAAAACCGTAGGACAAAACAGACAGAGGAGAAAAGCGAGCTCAGTCGAGAATATACCAAGAACCCTGGAGGTGGCATTTGCTGCCCAGCTGTGTGTTGCTGTTGTTCCACTCTGCGCGCTAACCGCTCTGCTTCAGATGAGTAAGAAGCGGACGAGGTGGCGTGTATGGACTGCATTCGGTAGATAATGCGATATAAAAACGAAGGCAAATCGGAGAAAGCAGCGAAGTAGTAGGTTAACAGGAAAAAAAGCTTAAGCAACGTCCAAGAACGAAAAGTTATGCATCTCGCTGGTTCTTCAACACACCAGATCGAGCCACAAAGCCATTGACTCAGTTCGACCGTGGCTGCAACGGAGTGTAACCCGATCGTTGCTTCCAGCGCTTTAGGATCGTCATCACCAGCGCGCAACCTGCAGCTCCGCCCACGACGCCCAGCCCGAGCAAGGCCCAATTGTCAACTTCGGACGGCTTTGGCGAGACCAGAGTAGCTGCAGCCGTGTCTGTCGTCTTCACTGCGGCAGCTTCCTCGAGTGGGAAATCGCTAAGCGCCAGGTACATGAGGCTCATGACTCCAGTGTGCGGCACCGTGTTGTTATACAGCGCCACGATCCGAACAATGTCCGTCGTGTGCATGCGTCGTGGCGGGTCAAAGGTGCAAGTGCTCATGGCGATCACGTAGCCGTCTTCGTTCCCAGCCTCCGTCCCCGATCCGTACTCTGGTACCGAAGCACACAGCAAGTCTCCCGTGGCGTCGTCGTACAGCTGGATGCCCAATCCACCACGGTGCTGGTGGCCTACGGCGTACACTAACTCCACCTCGCGCTCGGGCTCGGGTGGATGCTGGAGGTACGAATACAGCGGGATGCTGCCATTGTCCAGCCGCTGCCGCGTCGACAGCGTGTGGACGCATCCAGGGTGCGTGTCCGGGTCACACACTGGCACGTCGTACTCGATGTTCCCCATGTGCTCGAGGTCTCCCGACGCATCGCAGCAAGCTCCAAGATACAGCGGTCGGTTCTCCGGCACAATTGCCGCGTAGTCGAGCGAGTAGCGCAGATGGTACGTGGCGTTGCTGGCGTCAGCGACCTCCAGCTCGTCGTGCTCGAGGCAGAACTCGGCGTCTTCGCAGCAGCGCAGGCCTCCGTGGTACGTCTCGGCCGAACACACCGTGTTGTCCTCGAACCGCAGCTGCGCGTTGCAGCTGCCATTACGGAAGTGCATGCCGTTCACCGTGTCGGCCGTGAACACGTCCTCCGACGTACAGGGGCACTCAAGACAGCGGTGCGAGCGCTCCGGCGCCATGTTGCGGGTGTTGATGATGTGGACGTTGGCCACCCACTCGTCCTCACCCTCCACCGTCATGAAGGCGTAGGGGAAGTAGAACTCCTGCGGCGTGCCGCGACACTCAGTGCCGGCGCCGAAGGCCACGCTGCGGCTAAAGTTCTTGGGCTTCATGGGCGCCCAGCGGCTCTTCATGGCGTCGTACTGCTTGTGCGTGGAGCCGAACACGTGGTGGTGCAGGTAGGCGTCGAACGTGGGCACGGGCACCACGTCCCCATTGGCGGCCAGCTCCACCACGTCCGCCTTGAAGCGGTACACGGCGATGGGGCCCTTGGGGATCGCGAGGCGGTGGAACGCGTTGGTCACCTCGCCCTGCGTCAGTGACAGCGGCGGCGTCAGCGCCGTGTAGTGCTGAGTGGCGGGTCTGTCTGCCGCAGTGGCCAGCGAGCCGCTCAGCAGCAGCACGGCGGCGAGTAGCGACAGCATCTTCTCACTGGATCTTTCTCTCTTGTGCCACTTGATCCCTGCGCCACAAATTGGAGAATGAGAGGCTTCTGGAAAGGTTAAATCAAGACAGGAGTGATGGTGCTTGCGACCCAAGTTGAAGTTGATTACGGTCGGCCCTTTCCCCTGCTCATCCTGGGGCCTGTTGCTATATTCGCAAGCAAGATACACCTGCATAATATGCATATATTATATGGTTGAAGAAGGGATCCACTTCCGTTCGCTACCATAATAAAATCCCGAGCTGTTCGTCCACACATTGGAGGCAAAAGTTCGTGAACTGAACAGGGTTTTAGACCAGAGAGGACTCAACGCCACGGTGCGGTGTTTCCGGTTTGGCGACGCTGGTGTGGACCCACTTGTTGCGGTCCCCGTTGGAGACGAAGATCCACCAGTTTAGTAGCACGCCGCGGTCGAAGGGAGATCGCTTGTCCGGCAGGTTCTGCAGGTACGTAATGGACGAGTGACGCGCGTGCTCCCAGGAGGTCTGGAGATGCCGGAATAAGGCAGCAGAAGGTTAGTTTTGATCGGTGAAGTTTCGATAGATATGACTGCACACTGAATGAACGGATAGGTGTGTTATATCCATTCGTGGCGCGCACCTGATTCGTCGACACGAGGTAGGCCTGGTAGCAGAAGAGAGGTCCGACGATGAGTAGCGACACCACTAGTATGAACCACAGTACAATGTACAGCGCGTTGATCTTGAACCAGTCGTTGATGTCTTCTCCTTCAGAAAAGGCTAGCGATGTCACGTCGATCATCATCGCGCTCTCCAGAATCTGCAGGAACAAGTACAGCACGAAGAGCCGACGATTGCTCTCGCCCACACACGTCCCCACGCAGTCGCAACTAGAAGCACAGCCACAGCACAACCAAAGCACACAACGTCAACCTCCACTCTGTAGCCGGCTCAGTTCTCAATTCAGCGGCTTCAAGTCACACGCTGCACGTACTGGTGATCGTATTGCCGCGTACACCTCGCGCAGTCCTTACTGCACCCCAAACACAAACACCAGCCTTAGTAACGCCACCAATCTTCCCCTCAGCATCAACACCGTACCAGTGCTTTGTCCTCAGTGGCTGGAATACGTGACATTCGTTGCAGAAGTGCAGGTCTGCGCTGTCCCTCGAGTGTCCATCTTCCAGTCCGTCCACTAGCAGTTCCGTATCATCGCCGTCCTCCATTTGCAGCTGAAGTGGACTACTAGCGTCCTTCGGTATCGATGTCGGGCTCTGAACCTGTACCGGTGCGAGCAGCGGCCGCTTGTCGAGCTGTCCGGGCGACGAGAACTGCAGCACCAAGTAGCAGCCGATGGTCACAACCGCCACGACCAAGTAGACCACGAACTGCGCAGTGGGAAGCGATTGCGGACTCAGTGCGCTCTTGACGCCCAGCACCACGTAGCCGTACACGTGTATGCCCACCCACCAGGCCCGGGCATACCATTTACGCTGCGTGGCGGCCCGCACAGGGTTCTCGGCGTTCCGCTTCCGTGCCATGCTTTCAAATTGACAATTGACGCTTTTTCGGAAGTGACAATTACGAGATACTGAATGAAAATCATTTTATGTATCCAGGTGGCAATTCACCTTCACTTTTCTTCCTTTGGCACTTTTCTTCCTTTGGCACTTCCTTTCGTGCCTTCAAGTACTTTGCCTGCCATTGTTGGCGTCTGCATTACGTCAGCCCCATCATTTCCGTCACTTGCTCCACGACAGCGTCCACAGCAGGCTCCTCGTGTCTGTTTGGCATAAATATTCAAGTGAGAACAAGCATTATGTCATTTTTTTCTTGCCGGACGTCACCTACCCTTTCGTGGCTAAGTCGGCGCCTTCGACTGGAGGCAGCGCAGGAGGCATCGCAGGCGGAAGTGCAACGTGTTCTGGAGCAGCAATGATGGCCTGCTTCTGAGTGTTAGAAGCGTCAATGGGAGCTGGCGGAGGAACCATTGCAGCGACAGGTGGAGCAGGAGCCGCTGTCGTCGTGGGAGCCACGGGAAGCGATGGAGCAGGGGCAGGCTGCGGAGGAGCGGGGAGCGACGAAGCAACGGGGGTATCACCAGTAGTGGCCTGCACCACCTTCGTCGCCTCTTTCTGGGAAGTGTTGAACGAGAACGACTGCATGCCGCCAGAAGCTGACGAAGAGCTGTCGGCGTATTGAACAAAACCAGAGTCCCGCGCTATTGGGTTCACGCAAGCGCCCAACGATGCGGCGGCACCAGGAACGTGCGGTTCAATGTCCACAACCCACGGTGCTCCTTCTTCGTCTTGCTCTATAGGTGCAAACGCCGCGTTGTCGTGTTAGAAGACAAGCGCTTTAAAGAAGAACTGCGCCGACGCAAGAACTCACTGAGGATACGCCAGTTGCAGCCTGTCTTGTCGGGGTCGTTGAAGTCGTAGACCTGCGACCAGTGGTTGTTGGTCGGCTCCAAGTGTGCATCTATGAAGTTCTGCAGCAACAGGCGAGTGAGTCTCAATTCGAAGAGCTGTATCAATTGAGAACCGTACCCGCTCGATACCGCAGTAGGCGCCGTTGAACGGAGCAAACGTCATCTGCGGTGACGTCTCAATGATCGGGTCCGTGAGCGAATACAAGTAGATCGAGCAGCCTGAACAGTCTCGCGTTCGAAGTTGCTTGCTGCAGACAAATGCATCGTTAGACATGCAACACAACGGTGCTATGAACTCAAGTGGCCTTACCACGCGATGGTGAAGACGCAGTTGGTGCAATTGCGTACGAAGACGGACTCGGAGCTGGGACCTATTGACACACCAAGTCAGCACGCGATCAATTGCAATAGCATGCCAACGAAACAAAGCAGAGCAACACACACCGACGAATACGCGGCAGTTGGTCAGGTTGTCGATCTGCACCTGGTTGATGTGGTCCAGCAGCAGGACCGTGCATCCATCCAGATCCGAGACGTCAAAAGGTTGACTACAGCAGCACAGCACAGCCATAACACATCAGTGTTCCTGTCCACACCCCAGCATTTCTTCTCTGCACACGCACCCTTCGATCTGCCCTGGGAGCTTCATCAGCGTCTCCTCCTTCTTGTTGCGGAACGTGTAGCTGAGCTCAAACTCGTAGAGCCGCCACGCCGAGCGGTCCTCGAACGTCTTCCCATCCGACGCAGTAAAGATCATCTTCTCTTCTCGTTCTCCAGCTAAATACCGTTCTGACCAAGTGGTGCAACTTGACGCTCGTCCGTTACAAACGTCTCTTCAAGATCATCAGTGTGCGCCACACCATCTTCCCATATCCACGAGTCACAACATGGCAGTGTCTGGCCGTCTACAGAGCTCCTCCTCGCGAGCTCTCGTTCTGCTCTGCTTGACGCTTCTGGCGTATGCAACTTATGTAACCAGCTACACCGACATCTTGTCCAGTTCTGCACCAAGTTCTAGCTCCGAAGAACCAGTAGAAGCCCCGCAATCTGCTGTTCCCGATGCCGTCTGCTCGACTCAAGTTGGCGAGTTTTCGTGCCCTGCGCCGCCCCCAGCGCCCGCCCCGACGCGACCAAAGGACCCACACGAGCAGTACATTGTGTTCGTGTCCATCGCCATCAAGGGGCATGCGCTGCCGCTGCTCCGCATGGCCAGTGAAATGAAAGAGCGCGGCTACAAGGTCTCCTTCGCCACTCACGACTCCGGACGCGAGTGGGCGCACGCCTACGGGCTACCCTTCCTGTCGGCGGGGTCCTTCCCCATCTCAGCCGAAGATCTGCGCCTCAAGCTGCGCGCTATGACGCGCGACGCCTCCAATTTCCGAGGAATCCTGACCATGTTCAACGACATTTACGTGCGTGCAGCCAGACCCATGTTCGATGCACTGCTGCCTCAGCTCGAGAGCAATGGGAGCAATGCCAATACACCCGACTTGCTGGTCATGGACATCGCTACGGTGGGGGCTCAAGACCTCGCGCACAAGCTGAACGTGCCGTACATCCTCAACTCGCCGTCGCTGCTGTTTGACTTGGGCGGGGCTCCAAGCTATGTGCCCGCGTGGGGCACGGGCTTCAGAGAGAACATGTCGCTGTGGAACCGCTGCATGAACATCCTGTTCCCTCGACTGCTGTCCGTGGCGCTCACGCCGCCGTTCATGGAGCTTAACAAGATGCGGTACGAGCTGGACCTGCCGCCCTTCCGCTCGCAGCACGACTTGTTCAAAGGCGCGCGCGTGATTCTCAACACGGCGTTCGGCCTCGAGCACCCGCAGCCTCTTTCTCCGCTTGTAGAAGCCGTGGGACCGATTTTGCCGGTCGCGGGAGGCAACGCCAGTAAACTCGAGCGCCAGCCGCTTCCTCCGCCTCTGTTGAGCTGGCTGGACGCGTCTATTGAATCGACGCCATCGCTTCGTCTGCGCCAGCGCACGGCGTCTCCTCCACGCACCAAGACATCAAGTGACCACGAGCTTGACGCCCCTTCTGGTGGGGTGGTGTACCTGAACCTAGGGACCATGGCTTACATCGACGCCTGGCAAGCCCAGGCACTTATTGAAGGACTGCTCATGGGGCCAGGAGAACCGCCGGTTAAGGTACTCTGGATCCTTCCGACGGACCAGCGCGGCATCTTCCCTCTGACGCTGCCGACCTCGCTGGTTTTAAAACCACCCAGCGCCTCGCTGTCCAACCTGGAAGTGCTGAGCCATCCAGCCGTCCGTCTTGTTGTGTCGCACTGCGGCATGGTGTCTGCGCAAGAAGCGCTCGTGATGGGCAAGCCGCTCTTGTGCATCCCGTTTATCGTCGACCAGCCAGACGTAGCAGCTCGCGTCGCGGACTCGGGGGCGGGCATTTCTCTGGACAAGAATCTTCTTTCGGGCGCGTACGTCCACGCTGCCGTCACTGAACTACTCACGAATGCTTCGTACACTCGCGCCGCGCGACGCGTTGGCTCGCTGCTGGAACGAGCCGGCGGAACGTCGCGCGCCATTGACGTGATTGATGCCGCTCTTCGACTGGGATTCGACCATCTCGCGACTCTGAACTTGACGGCGCCGTGGCACAAGACGGCGTTGCTCGACGTTTGGGCAGTGTACGCCGCTCTCATCTGCTTGCTTGCCGTGTTCGTACGTGTCCAGTGGCTGCTGCTGTACTTCCTGGTTTCGGAGAGCTTCAATCTGCTGTGTAACTTGGTGCTGGGTCCTCCCCTGCCACCTTCATCCATGGCTGAAGGATACGACGAAGCGTATGAAGACGGCGAGGGGGCACAAGAAGAAGAAGGCAGTGACACCTCACAGCCGTCAACTTAGTCCGGGGAATGGGATAATAAATACATTGGGAAAAGCTCATGGACTGGCCTACGCTCGACCGGCAAAGGATTCGTGACGATACGCTTCGAGCTCCTCCTGGAATTTCCGCTCGCGCTCTTGACGTCTCTGCGCGGCCTCCGCAGCCTCCGCTTGGCACTTTTCGCGGTCTTTTCGAGCGGCCGCCGAGAGAATTGGCTGGTCATCCCAACTGGTCATGACGAGATCTCCGTTGTTCTCCGATCTTGAGGTGGCGTCCAGGCGGGAGGCAACTGTAAGATCGTCCGGAGTGAGTTCGTCGACAGTGGGGGCCTCCGTTGACGGCTCCTTCTCTGGTGCGTCGTCTCGTAGACTCGTGTCCACATCGACCGGAGAGAAAAGCGTCGCGACCAGCGACGCTCTTCTCGTCAAACCGCGAGGTGACTCGCTCGTGCTGGCGTCGCTTTTCAATGACGCTTCTTCCACGTGAGTGCTGCTTCTCTCGGATCGACGAGGATGGCGCGCTGAATTGTGCGAAGACGGCGATACTGCAGGAGCTGTGTGGCGTCTCGCAGTGGTCACGGGCTCCGGCGCAATGGGTTCTGGCCTTTGACCCGCGTATTGAGCGAACGGAAACGTCAGCAACTCGGCAGCACTCGGACGCAGCAGCGGATCGATCTGAAGACAAGCCTGGATGAACTCCTGCGCTTGAGAAGACAAGTCTTCGGGTAATGGGGGCAGCTCTTGGATGTTGGCGATGTAGTAGAGCAGCGCAGCCTGGGAATCGAAGCGGCGATCTCCCCAGAGAGGACGCCCTGTCAGCAGGCGCAACACGGTGCAGCCGATGCTCCAAATGTCGGCCTTGCGGCTGCGGCCCGACGTTTGCTTGATCACTTCCGGTGCCATGTAATTGGGCGTGCCGTGCAGCGATCGAGTGGAATTGCCGGCCATGGTGGCGCTGGTGACGAGCCTGGAAGAGCCAAAGTCCGCGATCTTGACCACGCCGTTCTGGTCCACGAGAATGTTGGCTGGCTGTTGTACAAACCAACATGGTAAGTGCTAAAAGTTGAAAAAAGTTGGATGCTCCAGCTATTACCTTGATGTCGTGGTGGATGACGTTCTTGGAGTGGAGATAAGCGACACCGGAGAGGAGCTGGTGCGTGAATCGCCGTACGACGCGCTCATTCCCACCAAACAGTTTGCGGTTGTGCTCCAGACTCCCTCCAGGGACCCATTCGGTGAAAATCGACAAGGTTTGCGCCACGTTGTCGACATGGTACCCGAGGTACTTGACGATATTCTCGTGCTTCAAGCTACGTAGCAACTCGACTTCTCTTGTGGCCTCTCGAATGGCAGTCTCGGTCTCGTCCGAGATCAGAAGCTCCTTCACGGCCATCAGACTGCCAGTGTCTTCATCGCGAGCCAAGTACACCTAGCGAAAAAGAAGGTATTGGTAAGCAAAATCACCAAGGTATTGGTAAGCAGAATCACGTAGCATTCCTACCTAACCATGAACGTACCGTGCCGTAGCTTCCAGCGCCAATAGAAGCCCCTTTCTTCCACTCTGTAACCCCGTCTTCCTCGAAATCGTCCGTCGAGTAGCCCTCCTCCTCCCCCTCCTGGTCATGTCGGCTGCTCTTCTCGTCCGCTTCATCATTCGTGATGTTGTCAGCCTCGTGCAGGGACGTCGTGGCATCATGACACCAGCGCCCTTCGAGGTAGGGACTGGCTCGCTCCGTGGCAGGCCGTTCGAGGTTGCACAGCTCGACGCGCATTTCAGGTGGAATTTTCTCCAACGCGAGCTCGAGCAAGCGTTCATCGTCTGGGTGGTTCCTGGCCTCCGCGAGGAGAGCTCCTATCCTGCTGTCGGAATGCTGCAGCAGAGCTTGCCGCGACGCACCACTGCCCATTGTGCGCAGCTTTTTCAACAATGCTTGTCTGGAGCGAATGAGCCGAGGCTGAAAGCGATGGGCGCCCTTTATAGCCCCCTCTGCCGGTTTGACCCTCAGAAGACGAACGCTAATCGCACGCACATTTCTCATCCCGCGTCCTCCTCCTTGTTCACCATCAGGTCTTGGCAGTTTGGCTCATTAGGGTCGTCAGTGGAAATTCAGTTAGCCCATGTCTTATCGGGTCATTACGAGCTTAGCTCACTTCTCAAGCTGCTGTCACGAGGGAGCTTCATGACGACGCTGACACGGCACAGCAGTGAGTGAGAGCACCGAACGCAGGGTTAAGACGAAATTAGTCGTAAGTTACCATAAACTCCGACCAACTTTAACACTTTACCATCCTATCAACGTACACTTTCAGCACCAGTGCGGTAAAGAGGGGTTGCTCTCCATCTTTGGGCACAACTTGACGCCGCAACATTTTCATAGCGAATCAAGTAACGTTTTTTTTCATTTTATGCATTGTTAACTTGAAAAATATTTTCAACTTCAGTGGATCTTGGGACTAAAAGCCGTACGCGCTAGGCATGGCTGTTCTGGTAGTCTTCTTCTTTTTGGCCATCAGTCGTTCACGCTCCAGCGCCAACGAAGTCACCTGGTTGTGCATTACCGCAGCCTTACGACGAAGCTGAGCAGCAATCTGTCCAGCACGAAACCCGCGGAACTTTGTCTGAATCGACCGAGCAGCTCGGTATCGACGTCGCCGCTCGATCTCAAGTCGGTCGAGATTGCTGCCAGCTTTTGCGTTTTCAGTCGTTGGTGGCCTTGGAAGCTGATCCCAGACAGTCCGATGGATCAGGTTTCGGCGACGGAAGTTAGGCTCGGGGGCTCGAGGAGCAACCTGCTTCTTCCGACGAGTTATAGCTTGGACTGGAACTGGTGTTTGCTCCAGACTGACCGTGACGCTGGCTTGGGCTTTTGAAACTTTTGGTAGAATCTTTTCGTTGCTGCGTAGCACCTCAAGGAGGGATTCATAGTTGATGTAGCCGTGACGATCGACGTCAAAGTACGCGAAAAGATAATCCAAGTCCTGGCAGTTGATGTCGATGCCGACCTTCTGAAGGCCACTTTTCAGTTCATATTTCGCCAGCATCGAGTCACCATTCGAGCTCGAGGTCTGCAACCACTTTTCCAACGTTTTCAGGTCCACGAGTGCCGCATTTCTTGACTTGTTCTGCATGGAGTGGGTGCCTTGAATACGACCACGGATTCTCTCGATGGCTCGAGACGCTTGAACTTCCACGCAGTTGTAGTCATCTGGGGCTTGTGTGGGCGTTGAATCAATCGTTAAGTTCATCAGCATTCGATAGAGAGAACGGAGCACAATCGTATCTCCATCACTAAGTGCATCGGCACACTGTGAAGCAACGAGGTATGCCAGATTGTAAGCCTTCTGGTTCCCCAGACGTTTGTCCTGCGCAGCCAGCGCGTGGGCGAATGCTTTGACGTTCATGGTCTCGTTGTTGTCGCCCAAGACGCGATTCGCGCCCAGTCGACGACACATATTATCCAGCGTCGGCCAGGTCTGTACGCCAACTTGATACTGTTGAGGGAAGACGAGCAGCGGTCGAAGGTACCCCCATGCCTCAGTTGGCGACATCTCTTCGTTAAGGGGTATCTTGTTCACCGTTGGGCCAACTCGCGCGTGCTCCGAATCATCATCTTGATAGGACGCAGTTTGGGGCATTGCAGGTGTCACCCCAGTTCTCGCGAGACCTACGCTTTTGTTTGCAATCTCCTCTGGATTCTGGTTCTCGCATCCCCGATCGTCTTCTGGTATACGCCATGCTCTCTGAATCAACCGGGCAAAGTCGGCATCGTTGCCAATACAAGCGCTAACATTCTGCCAGACACAATCGAAAGCGTTAGTATAACCCTCGAACACAGAATAGACTGCGCGATGAACCTTACATGATAGTACTCCACGAATGTCTGGAACGAAATGACTTTCATGTTGGCAGAGCTAACCAACGCCCATTCCTGGAGGAATGCTGTGAGAGCCTCGAATCGGCTCTGCTTCCCTTCGCGTACTTGAGGCAGAAAGCCAACATTGTACTGCTTGATCATGTCGTCAACACCCACAACTCCAGTACCCGACGGGTCCAGTTGGTGAAATGCCCGTGTCACCAAATCGAGTCTCATTCCACTGAGTTGTGGTCCGCGAAGTGCGTCGAGAAACTTTCCTGTATCAATAAAGCCCCGTTTGTCATGCGCAAAGGCCTCTGCGACCTCTTTCAGCTCAGCCGATGAAACTTTGACGCCTAGTTTTCGCAGCGAGAGACTGAGCTCAGTAGATGAAATGACGCCGGTCTTGAAGGATCGGAGGACGGCTGCGAGCGCGTTGAGGCCTTGAAATGCTTGACCCCGACGGGTACTAATTCGCTTGAGCAAACGGTTGATAATTTCCGCTTGCTGTGTGTTGAGACGCGATGCAACTTTTGATCGTTGCTTGCTCTTACAACTAGATGCAGTTCCTGGACGCGCGTTCTTCACGGCAGCGACAGTGTCAATGCAAACAGCTCCAGTTTGAACCGCGTTCAGCATCGACGAAGGCTCCGCTTGATTCCTCTCACGAGTTGCAGCCTCATGAGCAACAGGTTTCTTTATGCGGGAAGTAGAAACTTTTCCTTTTCGCTTGCTCGAAGATGCATTGGACGCAACGTCAGCTCGAACGTGTCGCTGGGCATGAGGTGGTAGCTGCTTCGCTTTGGATGAGAAGGTTGACGCGCGGAGTTTGTAGCGCGAGCGAGCAACAGGATATCCGCTTCTTGTTGCTGCTTCTTTAGCGCTGGAAGGAGATTTACCGCCAGCAGTCTGCTCCTTCCCACCCAGCTTATCGTCAAAAACCACAGCAAGCGTCGAGATTGTGGGATGTTCACCGGTACGAACGAGTTCTTCAACCTGGTTATTTATCCTGCTCTCAGTGTCGAGTGTGGTCTCCGCTGCTTTGGCCTCTACTCGCTTCATCTTCTGAAGCTCCGCGTCCTTGCGAAACGACTCTGAAAAGTGGAAGTCCACGCTGTCACCATCGCAAACCCACTCGCCCACTGGTAGGAAGCTCAAGCGCATTTCTTGGCCCTCTTTGGCCCATGACATAATCCATGCCAACACACTCGAAATCACCGCCTTTACCAGGTCCTTGCTGCAGTTCTGAAGATGCTCGGCTGCGAGTTCATTCAGATTGATTTCCGTCACATCCTCGCTAGACGATAAAGCAGGTTGCATTCGGTTGCCTCGCTTGTGAGAAGCCAGGCAAAGCCTAGTCATGCGGAGAAACACAGGATCCTGTACGAATACCAGCTCATTGTTCTCGTTGAAGCCGAACGCGCCAAAATGGGTGACGTTTACTGTCTTCTGTTGCAAAAGTTGGCTGTGAAGATGAAGCCCCAAGGCAGCCCAGACATTCTGCGGAGCATTCACACCGAGGCTGGCTCTAATCGTTGCTGTGGCCTTGCTCAGAATCACTGAGGTCGTGAGCTCAGCGTCTGCCTCTGCTTGGTTTCCGCACTCCCACAGCGATGTCTTCCTCAAATGGTGCGAGGCATCAGAAATCCTCATCGACGTCACAAAGCGAAGTCAAGGCTCTGCCGGGGGACTTGAAATCGAGAACTGAGACGACTGAAATGGGAACCGTCGGCAGAGGTTTCGAGTTTCGTTCCCAGACCAACGTTACTGAGCCTGCCTACAGCCACAGACACACCGTTGGATGAGTTTCCAGCACAACGGAATGAAATGAACACGTTGGTAGCGTGAGGACGTTGTGTTCATTTCGCCATCGCGACAAAGGACGAGTGGCATCCGTTCTTTTAGCCTGACATTTTTGCTTGTCCGGCTTCTAGCCTCGTCACGTGACATCGTTGAGGCACTTTTGCGATCAGCCACTGTAGCGATCAACCAGGTGCGGAGGAGGCTGCTCGAACATAATGGACGGGTTGGCCTCAATGTACTCCCTGGTTGTCGTCTTGCGGTCACCAAGGTACGTCGTCGTCACGAAGTCATCATACACATCCTTCAACACGCCACAACGCACCACCATCAGCACCAGTTCCACCAAACAAAACTAACTTTAACCCCACTCACCTGTCCGAGCTTCCTCACAGCCAGCAGGCAATGACGAAGATACACCTGAGCACCCACCATAAAACCCACTCAGCACAAGATTCCACCCAAACATACCCTCGCGATTCTTCATACCCGACACGGCAGGATCCCGCTCTGATCGTCCCAGCCCCAAATTGTCTCCAGCCCATATTTCTTGTACTTGGCGTCAAACGTCTCCTTTCCACTGCACCACCCAACCCATTAAGCACCACCCCTTTCACCCACTCAACTTCATTAACCCACCGCTTGGCAATGTACTCCTCATCACTCCACCTCGTGCACATCAACGCCTAATACAAATAACACAACACATTAGCCTTCCACCCCATTTTTCCCTTGATAAACCGTCCTCACCTCTCCTTCCATCCCATCCAGCTCCTTAAACTTCGCACTGATGATCTTAAACTCTTCCTCCCGCTCGTAGAACGCCGGCAGCAGCGTCTCCGGCACGTCAAACACACTGACGAGGAAGTCGCAGCCTTCAGCGGCCTCCGTGGACAGACTGGCCATCTCCTTGGTCTCCAGGCTGGCGATTCCGCGCTGGAAGAAGATGGAGGCGGGATGCGCGAACACGCGGCGATAGCCCATCACCCTCGCCAGGCGGAAGTCCCGCACTGCAGCGCCGAACGTCGAGCGTGCTGACGCCTCGGACAGCAGCGATCCGAAGCCCACGATTGCCACCATGGAAATGGCTACAAAATGAAAAACTCACTTGGTTTCACTATGTGACCATCACTCCTGCTTTATTGCGCACCCTCGTCAGCATTGGGGTCATGAAGTGCGAGACGCTCCGGTTTGGGTCCCGCGCGGGGTCCTCAGATGTCGCCCGACGGCGTGGAGGGCGTCAGATGATAGCTGGGATCAAGGCGCTTCTAACCATGTCACTTTTGTGCGTGCTGCCAGCCGCACACGCCACACAGCCGCAGTCAAAGGTGTGTCAATTCTACCAAGAAACTGTGACACAGGAATATATCGCACAGTTGAGTGAATACGGCGCGTTGGAGGCACAAGAGAAGCTTGTGAGTGCTGCCGTCAGCTCTGCAGTGGCTGATTATGGGCTGGAGGTGGCGACCAGGTCTCCGTTTGCAGCCCAAGCGCCCACAGACTTCGTGGTGTTGCGCTGCTTCTTTTGTGAGATGCATAGTCCCTTAGAACCGCCTGCTGAAGGGCTAGCAACAGGAGAAGCGGCTGCAATGTGTCACGGGTCGGAGGAGGATGTACGAAGCTTTGTGGAGGCTAATACGTCGACAGATATAAAGGCGGTAAGGGTGAACAAGGAGTACCGTACGCTGCAGTTATTGGAGAAGAGAGGACAAGGACACAAACTGCAGACGGCAGCGAGCAAACGCACAATGAACGAGCCGGAAAGGGAGTTGGTTGGCCTTCGGAAGGAGGAGCCGCTGCTGGTGGACGACTTAGGCGTGCGGGACCTCTGGGACAGAGGGTTTAAAGGACAGGGCGTGAAAGTGGGCATTTTTGACACTGGCTTGTCTTCCACGAAGCTGGCGAATGTCAAGGAGAGAATCAACTGGACCCACGAACCGAAGAATACGGACTCGGTGGGCCATGGCACGTTTGTCGCTGGTGTGATTAGTGGAACGGATGGCAAGTGCCCGGGTATCGCGCCGGAAGCGGAGCTCTTTGTGTTCCGCATGTTTACAGGGGAGCAGCTTTCGTTCACCTCGTGGTACCTCGACGCGTTTAATTACGCTCTGTTCAAGGGAATTCACGTGCTGAACCTGAGCACGGGAGGACCAGACTTCCAAGACTTCCCGTTCGTTGACAAAGTGCAAGAACTGGCGGCGCATGGCATTATTCTGGTACGCCCGTCGTCCAATCCTAAGATCATCCTCATTAAAATGCGGTGGACTGATAGTTTTACTTTTATTTACTTTTACCGGTAGGTATCTGCAGTCGGCAACGATGGACCGCACTACGGCTTGCTCTCGAATCCGGCAGACCAAGCGGAGGTCATCGGCGTGGGCGGTATCACGAGAAGTAAAGAGATCGCTGAATTTTCGTCGCGGGGAATGACCACGTGGGAGCTTCCGTTCGGGTCTGGCCGCGTAAAACCCGATATCGTAACGCTCGCCGAAGACGTTCCAGGTGCGGACGCCTTGGGTGGATGCAAAATGCTTTCTGGAACCAGCGCCTCGGCGCCAATCGTGTCGGCATCAATCGCAATTCTCGCTTCAATGATCCCCGAAAAGGAACGGTGGAACCTGCTGAACCCCGCCTCGATTAAGCAGATTCTACTTGAAAGTGCTGACAGACTGGTAGCTCGCCACGACTCGGAGCATGTCGTTCGAAATCACATTTTCGAGCAAGGAAGTGGAGTGCTCAACATCTTGAAAGCTAGCAAGGTCGTGGAAAGTCTATGGATTCGACATGAAACCACGATGAATGCCACGCGTGCAGGCCAGCACGTCCCCAGCGTGTTGAAGCCGAGTTCTTTTCCGGACAGTATTGACATGTCTGACTGCCCTCGTATGTGGCCATACTGTTCGCAGCCGCTCTTCCACAGTGCGTTACCTCTGATGGTCAATTTGACGATTCTGAACCCTACGGCGGTTGTTGGTCATATCAAGAAGCCGCCAGAATGGGTAAGTACCAGGAATGGCGAACTGCTAACGATCTCGACTACGACACCTTCCGTGATATGGCCGTATTTTGGCTCTATTGGCGTTTTCATCGAGGTAAAAGAGCAAGCTGCAACGTTTGAGGGGGTTGCCCAGGGAGCGATCAGGATCGAACTGGAAAACGACAATCAAGTCGACGAATTGCTGATCCCATTAAGTATCAAGATCATTCCTACTCCGCCAGCGGCGAGGCGGATCCTGTGGGACCAGTTCCACAACATTCCTTACCCGTCTGCATTTGTGCCGCGGGACAACCTGGAAAACCAACATGATCTGATGGACGTGTCAGGTGATCACCCTCACACAAACTTCCACCAGTTGTGGAACTTCCTCACGGGCGAAGGTTTCTATATGGACATCTTGCCGTTTGAGTACTCGTGTTTGGATCTGGGGAAGTATGGCGTCGTGATGCTGGTAGATCCCGAGGAAGAGTTCTTTCGAGACGAAATCGTGTCGCTAAACGCTGCAATCAAGTACTCGAACGTCTCGCTCATCGTGTTCGCCGACTGGTACGACAACCGCATGCTGGACTCGCTGGAGCTCTTCGACACCAGCACGTTGAGCAAGTGGCATGCCATCACCGGAGGCGCGAACATTCCCGCCATTAACGAGCTGCTTCACGACTTCCACATTGCGTTTGGAGATGGAGTAATTTACAGCTCAAGCGTATCGCTGCTTGATTCGGGCAATGACTCGTCCTTTCCGTACTGGTCTGGTTCGTACCTCACCAACTTCCCTGTGGGTGGATATCTGGGCTACATCGATGCCGACGATCAAAGTGCAAGGACATTGAATGGATCCGACAAAACGCTGACAGACGTCCCAGTCTTGGGTCTTTACCAAGTGCCGTCGCATTACGGCGGTCGGATTGCAGTCTTCGGGGACACTTCGTGCCTCGACTCCAGTGTTCATCCAGCCGTGAAGTTCCGCAACTGCTTTAATATGCTGCGAACAATGTTGCGCTTCACGAATGAAGCCGTACTTCCCGACTCCATTGCTCCCCAGGACGATTCGGCCAGCACAGGATTGCAGCGTCTGGAGCTGGAATTCGTGGCGGACAAGTCCAGGCTGCACCCGTTAGTGGACTTGCTAGACGAAGACATTTGGCACCTTCGAGCTCGTCATACCGAGTTCGCCAAGCATTCCAAGGTGCTCCAAGCGAGCGAGGGCAAGACCACCCACCGCAGTTTCTGCAAGTTCTACTCAAAGCAGCAGTGCGTCGATGGGCGGCAAGACCAGCGAGTCACCACGCAGACCTTGCCTTGACTTTCTCACACGTCGCAGAGTCACTGAAGTGAGGGAATTGACATTTTTTTCACTGGAAGAGGAGACGAACGATGACGAGCGCCGCTGCCAGCTCCGCGGAGCTGTACGTGGTGCTGTCCAACAAGAGCGGACGGCAGAACCTCGGCACGTATCTTCGCACAGCTTCCGCCTTCGGGACGACCCAGGTGTTGGTCGGTAAGTGTTGGGAACGTTTGGAGTTTGATGCTGGACGGTTGTGGCGATGCTCGTTGGGAGGAGACTAACGGTTGGCTGTGCTTCTGGCTGCATTGCTAGTTGGCTCCGAGCGCTTTGGAACGCATGGAGCGCATCGCGCGCAGAAGTACGTGGACGTCGTGCACTTTTACGACTTCACAGAGGCTCGCGAGTACCTGAAGGAGAAGGACTGCACGATCTTCGGACTGAGCAAGCAGTCGGCGGGGTCCTTTGGTAGGTTCAAATGTAGCCTGCCTGGAAGCTTCATGCGCTGGGATCTTTGATTGACTTCGGTTGATATCGTACGTATGATGTATCAGCGGCGCACGCCACGCCCTACGAAGGAACCAGCGCATTCGTCATTGACAACGAGGTGCGTTGAGCAGTGAGGTGCCCGACGTCACGTCATGTATTATAGCTGATCCAGTGCTAATCTCTTCCTGTGCAGTTCCCTGGTCTTTCAGAGGAGCAGCGTGCGATCTGCGACCACTTCGTCCACGTCCCTTTCCACGGTGAGCAGACCGAAGCTTCCAGCGCGCTGGCGCTGGACACCACGGTGGTCACAGCCATCACGCTGCACCACTTCACCGCCTTCGCGAAGTTCCCTGTCCGCGCTATCGAAGCCACAAGCACGCAGGGCAAGTTCGTGCTGGACGCGTACCCGACGTTCGATCCGGAGCACAACGAGCGCGGCGAAGAGAAGGCGGCGATGCGCGAAGCCAAGCGCGCGCACGCGGACGACGGACTCTCGGAAGGTGACGGCCTTGGCAGCATGTTTGAGTGATGTAGCAACGCACGACCGAAGACACGAAAGGAAACAAAAATGCTCATATAAGTTATCGGTCCGGGCGGCAAAGCCATCGGAAGATGGAGAAGAAGGGGACTCCCGTCGGTGCGCGCTCTTCTCCTTTGCTATCTTTTAACTTTCCTGTCATGGAGCTCTGTCGCCTCTGCGGTAGTGAGGATGTGTGTGTGTCTGCGCCAACGCGCAGTTCCGTGCGTCTGCCTCGCAGCGATCTATATGGATGTCTGGAACCCCATGAGGTGCTTCTCGAACACCTGCTGCGACTTTTGCTTCCTCTGGCGCTCCAGGAGGACGGCCTCGCACAGACGACACGTCCGGGTCTTGTCGTTCGGGTCGTCATCATCCCGCACGAACGGGATGGCGCTGACAGCTCCCGACGGCTTCAAGCACTGCGAGCAGAATAGCAAGCCGCAATGGTAGCAGTTGCACTGGTGGGCGTGCATGTGCATGCCCAGTACCCTCTTCATCAAGTTTCCGAACGCCTTCTTGGGGTTGAGAAGCGTCGGGGACTTGCATCGCATGCAAGTGCTGCGTTGTGTCATGGGCAGGTAGGCGGGCGCCTTACTGATGCTGCGAACCATGAACTGCTTGACACGGCTGGGCGCCACCTCGTAGCACATGAGACCGTCGTCGTTGAGCGACAGCATCGAGGCGCCGAAGGCCACGAGTACGCCCGAAATCACGGGGAGATCACGGCGTGCCGAGAGGTGCAACAGAGCCACCCCTTCGGCCTCTGTGTTCGGGTCGGCTCCGGCCTCCAGCAGTTTCACCACCAGCGTCGGGTTGTCGATCTTTAGCGTGAGCATGTGCACGGCCAGCGGCGTGAGGCCACGCTTATTGCGCGCACTAACGCTGGCACCGGCCCCCAGCAAACACTCCGTGACCGTGAGGCACGTGGGGAGCCGCCAGTTGCCGGTCGCGAAGTGCAGCGCCGTGTTGCCGTTGAAGTCGGGCGCGTCCAGTAGCTCGTCGATGCTCTCGTGCTCCAGCAGCGCGTCCAGCACCTGCACGTCACCTTTGCGGACAGCAATATGCAGCGGCGTCTGGCCGTGGTTGGGCTCGCGCAAAGCGAGCAGCACCGAGGACACGGTCGAGCCCGTGCTGGTGATGCTGCTAGAGCGCGAGAAGCTGGCCGAAGACGACGCGATGGACGTCTCCAGCGCCGAGTCGCGCACGTTGTAGCCGCGCTTGTTCAGCAGCCCCAGCATGTTTTTGAGGAACACCTCGTCGGGGTTCTTGCCGCGCGTCATGGGCGTGAGTGGTGGCCGACCCGTGCTGCTGCCGTGGCTGTGGTTGTTGCTCTCCTCGTCGTCCGAGCTCGTGGCCGTGCCCTCCGGGGACTCCTCCGTCTTGGGCGCCGTGAGCGGCGGCGCCACGTCCCGCAGGAAGCACGAGTCACGGAGATTCGCCATTTACAATACTGTAGTGCTGAAAACCCGCCGCGGTTCTTCTCTTCGGTGCTGCTAATGCAGAATGCCCAACCCACTTCTAACCGCGGGACCATCGATAACCTGAGAAATGAATAGGGGGTTGCAGACGGGGCGAAAATATGAATTTTCGCCCAATGACAAGACGTGCCACTGTCTGGAACCACAGTTGGTGTGCCACACACCGCCAGGACTGTACATGGCGAGGTACAAGTGCTGAGTTTTCAGCATCTCTTGGCTTTGAGAGAAGAGCTCCATGGCACAGCCAAAGGCTGATGTATTGCTTGGCTGACGTGTGGATGCTGCATGGAGCTTAGCGTACCTTGCCAGCGAAGTTTCACGAACCTCAGAATCAAGTCTCCGTCAAACAGCAAATCGTTATTGCTGGCGCAACCGCCAGATGCCGGACTCCGGCACCGGCCCGGAGCTCTTTGCGTCAAGACTCGTGGCGGTTTGCACAAGTCCAACGGATAGCGAGGCAGACACTACTGGACTGGCAATTTTCGGACTTCTGCTTGGCACGCAGCACAGATCGGGGCCGATCATGGGCCAGCCGCACTCGACTATCCCATCGGGCGATCCTGGTCTCCGCTTGGAAACGCCTTGAAGCCGTGACTTGACTCGTCGGTAACGAAAGCCGACTGCAACCGTTTGCAGACGATAAACGCGAGCAACCACCAAGACAGGCTCGCGTTGCTTACACTGCAGCGAGTTTCTAACCCAACCAGCACGCACGGAGTGCTGTGACCCACCACTCGCTCCATTTTCATCACCACGGGCCCCGCTCCGCCTGGGCAACTGTCTCGTCACCTTTCACTCCAACAGATGGTCATGTAAAATCGCACTTAGCACTTGATCCATAGTCAACTCAAGTGTTTTCTGGCTCGGTGTTTGGGTATCCACCCTTCGCATTGCGGAAGGCATGCCATTCACCAAGCGGCGCCGTCGTGAACGAGTCTCTCCCATTCTCACCATGACCGGAGCCCTGAAGGCCGTCCCTGTGTTAGCGCTCGCCGTGCTGGCGACGATCGTGGAGTCGAAAGACCGATGCACGGCCATCATCGTCGGAGCCAAGGTGCGTCCTGCCCGCATTGATACCCAAACGTCCTGCTAGTGTTGACGCATCAACCCCCTTGCAGGCCTCCACCACTGGCACCCCCATGACGACCCACACGAACGACTGCTCGTCCTGCGACTTCCGCATCGCCAAAGTGCCGGCCCAGACGCACGAGGACGGCGTGGTGCACGACGTGGTGCTCGCAGCCTTCGACTACCCTCGATACGGTGAGCGTCGAAGCGGGGCTTCCTGGTGTAACACTGTGGTTGACCGTTGTGTATCCGTACTGTTCACGTAGTGGGCGGAGCAAGAGGCAACGAGTACCTCCCCGAGAAGCTCGACACGCGTTTCTACAACTGGACCGCGACGCCCGCCATCGGCAGCATCCCGGAGGTGGCACAGACCTTCGCCTACATTGAAGGCGCCTACGGCATCATCAACGAGCACCAGGTGGCCATCGGCGAGAGCACCTGCCCCGCGCGGTTCTGGACCAAGCCGCTCTCGCGGGGAGGCCAAGCGCTCTTTGACGTAGGAGAGCTCTCCCGCATCGCGCTGCAGCGCGCCACCACCGCGCGCGAGGCCGTGCAGCTCATGGGAGACCTTGCAGTGCAGTACGGGTACTATGGTGCCGTCTGGGAGGGCGAGGACGTGTTTGACGAGGCTGGCGAGGCGCTCACCGTGACCGACACTAAGGAGGCGTGGATCTTCCACATCCTGCCTGATGACACGGGGAAGTCTGCCCTCTGGGCTGCGCAGCGCGTCCCGGACGGCCACATCGGCGGCGTTGCCAACCAGTTTGTGATCCGCGAGATGGACTTGAGCCGCCCGACGGACTTCCTGGCTTCGCCCAACGTGCACGACGTGGCCATCCGCAACAACATCTGGAAGCCCGATGAGGGCATGCCGTTCGACTTCACGCGCGCGTACGCCCAGCCTCGCAAGGCAACCCACCAGTTCTACTCCACCCGTCGTATCTGGCGTCTGTTTACGCTGGCCGACCCCGAGCTGAAGCTGTCTCCAGACACCGACGTGCTTGCTAGCGACTACCCGTTCTCGGTCAAGCCGGCGTCTCCTCTGTCTCCTCGCGACATCATGCGCTTCCAGCGGGACCACTACGAGGGCACGCAGTTCGATATGACCAAGGGCCCCAAGAGCGGCCCGTACGGAGACCCCGACCGGTACGATCCAGCGCCGAACGGCGATCTCACCGAGAAAGACATCGACCGTGGCCACTTCGAGCGCGCGATCTCCATCTTCCGCGCCAGCTACTCGTTCGTGTCCATCCTAGACCAGCACAACCCGGACAATGCCTTCCTTTGGTTCGGACAGTACGCCCCGCACGCGACCACGTACACGCCGGTGTTCGTGCAGTCGAGCGACGTCCCCAAGCAGTTGGCGCGTGGCTCGCTCTACGCCTTCGACCGCGAGTCGTCCTTCTGGGTCCACGCGCTCGTTGGGAACTGGGCTGCTCGCCTCTACTCGTACGCTAGCCCGTTCGTGGCCAGAGTGCAGGACGAGGTCGAGAGCCACGCGGACGGCATGCTCCACAGTGTCATGCTGGAGGCTGCGCAGCACAAGCGCAATGGCGGAGTGCCGGCTATGGTGGACTTCCTCACGCAGCAGAGCGAGACGTTCGCCCAGCGCGCGCACAATGCCTCGGCGGATCTGTTCGACTACCTGGTCACGGCCTTCCACGACGGGTACCAGGTCTCCAACTTCTACGCCGAGGCGCTGACGGTGCAGTCGATCTTCTATCCCAAGTGGTGGCTGGAGCAGGTCGGCTTCTTTGACGGCGCTGAAGCGAGCGGTGACGCCGAGCCCGCCTCGGCTGCCTCCGCCACCACTGAGCCGGCGTCATCGAGCAGCGGCGTGGTGGCGACCGCCAAGGCGGAGGTTGTCGAAGTGGTGCGCAAGGGCGCCGTGTCGTACTTCACCACCATCGTGCTGATGCTCCTGTCAGGCCTTGCCGGCGTCTTCCTCGGCCGCAAGTTCCACGGCCCGCTCACCAACAGGAAGCAGGGCTACCGCGCGGTCGTCTAGGTTTTAGCAGAGGCAACCAACTCTAGTGAATGTAGCCATGTCTACGGGTAAAATCGTAAATTCGAGAATGACGGTTTTCAGGAGTGCGTTCAAAACAAAACTTCTTCATTTCCGAATTTGCTCTAAGCCGATGAGTGTGAGTCTGCACGTATACGATCTGAGCCACGGCATGGCGCGGCAGCTGTCGCCGGCGCTGCTGGGCAAGACCATCGACGGCGTGTGGCACACGGGCGTGCTGGCCTTCGGCAAGGAGTACTTCTTTGGCGGAGGCGGCATCCAGGCCATGGCGCCCGAGCTAGTGGTGCAGCGCTACGGCATGCAGCCCGTGCGCACCGTGGCACTGGGTGAGACGAGCAAGACGCAGCAGCAGCTGGAGCAGTACCTGCGCGAGAACAACGCGCGCTTCACGGACGCCACGTACGACCTGCTGCGTCACAACTGCAACAACTTTTCAGACGAGGTTTCCAGGTTCCTCGTGGGCGCGGGCATCCCGCAGTACATCCTGGACCTCCCGAACGAGGCCCTTAACTCGCCGTTCGGAGCCATGCTGCGCCCGATGCTGGAGAACATGAACAACCAGATGCACGCGGCGCCGGGCGACCAGCTCTTCTCCATCCCGTTCAACGACCCGTCGCGCGCAAACCTCCCTGGGCCTGGAGCTCAAGCTGCGGTATCGACGCCAAGCACTCCGTCGGTGGTTCTGGCTTCGCGTCGATTCAAGATCTCCGGAGCGCCGGCGCTTCACCTGGACAAGATGGTGCAGCGCATCAAGTCGCTTAACTCTGACACGTTGCTGTGTGAAGACGAGATCTCTGCGCTCGACGCGCTGTCGGCTCATGTTGCAGCTGGAAACCAGGAGGCCGACGCGCCCAAGAGCGCCGAGTGGTGGACGGTCGTTAGCAAGCTGCTGTCTCAAGGACACGAGTCTCCGCTCTTTTTCCCGGCGCTAGGCTTGGCGCGCGTGCTGCTGTTGCAGTCGGCAAAGGTGTCGGACGCCGCTGTGGAGAAGAAGGCATGCTTTGAGGCCGTCGTGCGCGTCACGGAAGTCGATCCGTCTCCGCTGACGGCCGCTCAAAAGACGCTGCTGCTCGCTGTGCTTCTGAACGCCTTCGCCAACCCCGGCTTCAGCGACGCGGCGCTCGCGGGCTCGACCCGCTTTCTGCCGTTCCTGTTTGCCACGATTGCCGACCCGTCAACGAGTCAAGAAGCTCGTGTTCTGAGCGCACACATTATCAGCAACTGCTGCTTAGCGCTCAAGATTGGCGAGGAGGTTGTCGTTACAACCATCGTGTGCGGAGCTGTCGAGACGCTGGATCGCATTTCCAGGCTTCAGCCCACCGTGCGCTCTTCGCCGGTGCAGCAGCAGACGATAGAAGGTATCATTGTCGGCCTTGGTCGCTTGTTGAACAACTTTGAGGCGGCTCGCAGTCTGTCAGTGGAGCTGGGACTTGCCGAGGTGCTTCGCCGCTTGAACGTGACGCCCGCCATCCAGCCGCTGCTCTCCGAGGTCGTGGCATTGATTTAGGCAGAACTTAGTACTCTATATATGATGGTTGAGAAATATACAGATTGCATTGCATCACTACGTTGGTCGCCGTTGAATGATGCACATGCGACCGGCGACTACAGCAGTGTTGGTGCTACGATAAGATCTGAATCGCGCGGCATAGAAAATTGACGGGTATCGTGACAGAGGTTGGATGCTAATATTGTTGTGCGCCGCCGAGTGTTGGTGCAACACCGAGTGTTGGTGGCGATTGCTTCATCGACGAATGCTGTCATGACTGTGCGATGCACGATGACCATAAACCCGTTTACCAGGAACATTTTCAATCTGTTCCAACATAATTATATTAATTTGGCATTGCCAAAACAGCTACGGTACACCAGTATCCAAGTCGTTTTGCTGCTGGCCTCACTTTTCAATTTCGCCCATCAAGCCCACGCGCCAACGATGCAGCTCGTCAAGCAGGTCAAGTCCTTCGGGGGCGTGATCAAGCAGTACTCGCACGAGAGCGCGACTACAAAGTGCACCATGAAGTTCAGCATCTTCCTGCCGCCCTCGGCCAGCGACAGCCACAAGGTGCCCGTGCTTTTCTACCTGCCGGGACTCACGTGCAACGACGAGCTTCTGTTCGTCAAGGCGCCCGAGGCGCAGAAGGTGGCGGCCAGCCGCGGCATCGCCATCGTCGCCACGGACACGAGCCCGCGCGGTGTGAGCATCCCCGGGGACGAGAATAACTGGGACTTTGGCACAGCCGCGGGCTTCTACGTGGACGCCACGGAGCCCAAGTGGGACGAGCACTACCGCATGTACTCGTACGTGACCAAGGAGCTGCCGGCGCTCATCACCGCCAATTTCCCCGTTCTCGAGGACAAGCAATCCATCATGGGCCACTCCATGGGCGGCCACGGCGCACTCGTACTCGGCATCCGCAACCCGGTACGGAAGTTGCTGTCTCCGGCGAATGGAAACCACGGTTTAACACTGACTTTTTGTATGGTTCAGACCCAGTACAAGTCCATCTCGGCCTTCGCCCCGATCTCGCACCCGAGCCAGTGCCCATGGGGCATCAAGGCCTTCACGGGCTATTTGGGCGTGGACCAGGAAACCTGGAAGGTGAGCTTAACAACGCGTTGATTTGGAGAGCAATGCAAGCTGTGTTGATAGTTTGTGTATTGTATCTATCATACAGCAATATGACGCGACGCAGCTTATCCTTAGCCAGGGTCCAATCGCCCAGCCGATTCTGATCGACCAGGGCCGCGAGGACAACTTCCTGCACGACAAGCAGCTGCTGCCTGAGGCCTTTGAGGCGGCGTGCAACTCGGTGGGCCAGAAGGTGACGCTCCGCATGCAGGTACAGACACTCACAGTCATGATACAACTTGTGCTTTGGAGTGGCTATCTAACTGGTTTGTGGTCTGACAGAATGGATACGATCATAGTTACTATTTCATTGCTTCCTTCGTGGAGGACCACGTCAACTACCACGCTGACGCGCTGCTTCAGTGATCGAGTGACTACCGTAGTGTCGGGTGCTCTTTAAAAAAGGCAAAGAACAAAACCTCAAAATGTTGACGCTGAAAAATTAACTTTTATTACTTCTACTACTTCGTTAGACTAAACTTCCTCGCCCTCTTTAGGTTGCAAAGGCTCCTGTTGAAGTGAGCCCAAGTATTGAAAATTGGGCGAGGAAGACATGGTAGTGTCCGGTGATGAAGACGAGATGGGCGAGCACGGCGCAGAGCAGTACGGCCCGCTGAAGGAGAACTCGAGTGGCTCCTGGCTTGGAGTCGACGCAGACACACCCAGGAAAGGTGTTGTGTGTGCTGGCGGTACAGGAAGGTTGCCTTTTGTTTGCCGAATTCGGCAAGACTGGTCGAAAGTCACATCTCCGAAGACGTAGCGGTACTCGCAGAACTCCGGGAACTCACAGTGAGCGTGGCGGTAGTTCCAGTAGCAGTCGCCGTCGATGACTGGTGGGCGAGAAGACTAGCACACGTTTAAAGAGGTTTGTTAGTCAACGCTTTGCTCATACACATTGTTTGGAGCAACAAGGCCTGGCCTACCTTATCCGAGTTCGTTTTCCCGTTGAAGATGTGGCGTAGCTCGGCGCGCAGTTCACGCAGGAAAGCCGGGTTGGAAAGAATGTCGCGATGGCCCACACCGTCGATCTCCCAAACACCAGTCTACAAAAACATAACGAAGAGGTTAGTTAAGGCCACAAAACACGTGATGTGGATTTCCACGTGTGTACGCACAGAGCGCGTCGCCCCGTCGACTTCTTTGGAGCTCTCAAAGAAGGTGATTCTGTCGCGGTTGAGTGGTCCGAAGAGGCCTGCGAAGAAGCTCGCTGCGCCGCCGCCACTGTAAGAGGATGACCCGTCATCCGCCTCACAAATTGGTTGCTTGCCGTTCAACAGCGAATACTCAGCGTGATGGCTGGTAGCGTGTCGAACAGCACGCACCCGCGTGATGTTCTCTGAGGAAAAATACACGGACTGTGGCGTCTGGATGACCCGCACGGATGAGCCCTTTGAGCCGAGCCAAGTGTGAGCCCAGGAGAGCGAATGGTACGGCACAGTGCCATCTCCCGTCTTGCTACAGGTTGGATCTTTGCCTTCTTCCTCCGTGTACTGCACCTGGAACCAGTGGCCGGGTATAGCTGCATTTTCGTACTCGTAGAAGTTCTTGGTCTAGTGAAGTAACACAAAAAGGGTTAGTTCGAGTTTATTGACAATTCCATAATGAAAATAGTTTTCCACGTACCGGAACGTTGACGCCGTAGACGCTATAGACCGAAGCAATGGGCGGTCGTTCCCACGGTTTGAAGAAGTCGAGTACGGAGTCTGAGACGTAAAATTTCTGACGCAAAACCTCCAGTTTTTCAAAGATCGGGTCATGAGTAGCCATATCGCGGAAGAGTTGCCCCGACGCAATATCGGCGCTGGTGTAGTTCCGTTGCAGCACTTCATCGTTTCCAGGGATCAGTCCTTGCTGCGATCGCACCGTGATCAGCGTTTCCTTGTCGGCGGCAGAATCCAGCCCCGAGGGTATCGGCATGAAGCTCAAGATGGAGCCTGTACGGACAATAACCGAGATGAATCCTTACACACATTTGACAGTGGACTCCAGCAAGTCAAGTAGCCAACCTACCGAATGAGACCACGAGCTTTCGCATTTCGCTCGGCGTAACCGGGAGTCCTTCCGTCAGACCCGACGTGATCAGCTCGAGTGTTTCGGCACTTCCAAGCAGCGGCGAGCCAACCGCGAAGTAGGCCGAAATGTGGCGGTCGATCCAGTTCTGCCAGTTGTTGCGGCCAACCTCCTCCTTCATCCACTCGAGGAAGTAGCGGAAGACGCCGTTGCCCATCGAGTGCGCAATCACAACCAGCCCTCCTGTTCCACCGTCGAGCTCGACAATGTACTCAACTAAACACCCCACAAAAAGCGCAAAACGTGTAAGAACCCCTTCCACAATCTTATCATCGTCATCGCCCCCACGCACTCTTCTTCTTGAGCGAGTAGAAATACTTGTCTCGCTCCTGCATCTTGCTGGGCGGCAGTCTCCAATCGTAGGTGGCGACGATGAGCTGGTCCGGGTCCAACTCAAAGTGGTCCACCAAGTCGCGAATAATACTGCGCCAGACCGTGGAGAGCGGACCCGTGACGATACCCGGGTCCAGCTCCGACACGGCATCCAGCCCCTGCGCAGCCCTGTACATGTATCCATCCAAAAAGGCAACTCATTAGTCGACTGGCGCTGAACAGTATCCTTCACTGACCACATTGACCAGATGGCTTCATACACGCACCGCAGCTTGCACTCGAGCTCTTCTTGAGTCTCCATGTCCAGCTGCATGCAGCGCAGCCAGCAGTCTCCCTGTGCCAGCACGCGCGCCACGTCGATCCACAACCGGTCGCCGAAGTTGATGTCGCGGTACAGATTCTTGCGGAACCCGGTCTCGCAGCGGTGGTGGCTCCAGCTCTGCAGCTGAGACGACGCAAAGCCCGGCATGAGCAGCACGGGCCGCGTGCGCATCGCGCCGTTATTGGCGCGCACCACGGCCAGCAACCCCAACAGCAACAGCCATACGAATATCATGTTCCGATCTGCGCCCTTCCGCTCGCGAGCAATTGTGACGCCATGCGCACCACTCGTCGGTCGGGGATTGGCAGCCGCGTCACCCGGCCAGTTTCACACAAGCTGATCCTGCGAGCAGTTGTCATTTTTGCCGGCAGAAGTGTATAAAGGGCGCAGCGACGGGCCATTAGTGTCTAAAGATGGCAGGCATTGACGTTACACCTTTTGCCTTGTTCAGTAGCAGTTGCAGGTCAAGTTGCTGCACATGATGGCCACCGCTTTCTGCTGGGAATGCGAAGCCTTCCGTGTGGCACTGGCTCCGCGGCTTCGTGATCGGAAGCGGCAGCGAGTCGTGCAGTGTCACGTGGCGGCGGCGGAGCAGCGCACGCCCGGGTTCGCGCTGCGGTTTGATCTCGAGCTGCCGGACGGGACGAAGCTGTTCCGGCTTGTGACACAGCGGCAGATGCTTGAAGCTTTTGAATTCGCGTTTGTAGGGAAACAGGCAGATGCGAGAAGGCCGCCTGGAGGAGAGGAAGCGGACGATGAAGGTCTGGACCGGAGACTGAAGGCCTGGCTGGCCGGAGGAGGTCAGGTGCAGCCGCCACCGAAAATCGAGCTAGCGAGATGGCTGCTGGCCTGGATGCTCGTGACTCCGGCAGAAGACGCCGGTGACAAACAGCCAGACGAGTGGCTCGTACTGCTCTGTGGCGAGACAGACGAGGAAGACGCAGAAGAGGAACTGACGTTTCGTGAGTCAGACGACCAGGGCGAGCCCGTGTCTGATGGCGACGACAAGCAGGAACAGGATGATGATGTCAGCGATGGAGAAACGGAGAATGATGACGACCTGCCGCCGCCCTACCAAGAAGTGGAAGCACTTGGGCCGTCGGGGGTGGATTTTGGGAGTGGTGATGAAGAAGACGCAACTTCGCTGGACGAAGAATGTGAGGTTCAACCGGTGGAGACTACGCAGACCAGCAAATCAAGCCGGACATTGTCACGTGAGGATCAAAAAGTAGTAACACAACGCTCGGTAAGGCGAAGCTTCAGCAATCGCAGCCTAGCTAATAGCACGGCACCATCATCGACTGCAACGGAGCAGAAGGATAAGTCGGTGCTCAAGCCCGCCATTGTGCGGCTGAATCCAAGACTAGACTCTCTGGAAGCAGTGAAGTCTGAAGAACTATCAAGCGAATGGTCAGAGGACCGACGACACTTTCAGCAGGAACTGCGTGCTTCGCGGCAGGACGTCCGCATCGCCAAGCAGCAGCGAGACAAGGTGGAGCGACTAGCGCAAGTGCGCCACACGCAGCTGATGAATGAATCCGCTCGCAAGCTGCGTGCGAACGAGCGTAAGCGGCGCGACGCAAAAGCTGTCCGACAACTCATTGCGGACACGCTGGAGTATCGCGATGAGCTGAGTGCGCTGGAGTCTCGAGTCAAGCATGCGGCCATCGCGGCCCAGCGTAACCAGGAACGCGTGAGACTTCAAACCCGTGTGGTGCTGGGCAGCACTGAAAAGGCTTCACGAGTTGCCATCAAACTTGGTCCCGGACCATTTTCATTAAAAGAAATGGAACTGATCAATGGCGATGCACGAGATGAAAGCGCTGTGTACGATCTTCACGGACGTCGACACAATCTGCAAGATGCTGGCCAGATAGCCAAGGAAAATGCTCTGGAGAGTGCTATGCGAAAGGTTCGTCGTCTTCTTCTTGACTCTGGAAAGAGCGTCGACATCTTCCGTCAGTACGATCTCAATCGCAGTGGAACGCTGAGCTACAATGAGTTTCAGCGCATGTTGCGTGCAAATGGCTGCGAGCTGACCAAGGAGCAGAGCTCTGCATTCTTCACGCGTTTCGACTTCGACGATAGTGGGGAAGTCGATTACAAAGAGCTGCTCTGGGGCTTTTTCAATTGGGAAGCGTTCGTCAAAAGATGGCACGAAAGAAAGAGTGCAGGTCAAACGGAAAAAGAGCTGAAGCAAGCGTTTGAAAGGTACGACCCTGCCAGTCGAGGCGTGCTACCGACCAAAGACTTCCAGTTGGCATTGGACCACCTTGGGGTCACCGTCAGTGACGTTGACGCTAAACTGCTAGGAGTCAAGTTTCATGCCGGCAAGGACGACTTCATCAATTACCACGAGTTTTTGAGCTCTATCGCTGACAATGGATTCCCTGCTGCCAACGAGAAGCCCCGTGGTCGTGCTAGAGCGGAAGACTCGCAGAAACCTGTCGCTGCTGCTGGTATGGAGCGTATCTGGGCGGAGCTTCAAGACCTGGCGGCAACACAAGCAAAGCTTCATCGCCTTCTTAGAAAATGACGATGACAGAGACCAGCCGCTTCGTCGAGCTTTGGATTCACTTCAAGAGGCTCATCAGACTGGCAGAGACTTCCCCGCGAACGCGAACTTCTTATGCATGGATCTACGGTCTAGAGCGGTTCCAGTGTTTCCAATGGCCACCGCGGCTGATATCGAGCGGGTTCAGGGTCGCTGCGCATACCCTTGGCGTACCGCTCGAGTCCTGCCCAAGCAACCATGACACCGTTATCCGTGCAGTATTTCGCCGGAGGGAAGACGGCTACAACCCCTTCTTCCTCAGCTGCTGCCTGCATGCGAGCGCGAAGATATTGATTCGATGCCACGCCTCCGCAAACGACCTGGCAAGCAGATCAACAGCGAATCGTTAGCACTTTAAACGATGAGTTAGACCAGGTAAACGAGACGTACGAGGCTGGTGATCTTGTCTCCCATGCGGTCTTTGCTCCATTGACATGCTCGTCGCGATCGGGTGATCAACTGGTCGACTGCTTTGCGCTGGGAAAAGAGCAGAGATATCAGTCAAGGCTTCTCATAAACAGCAAGCTTGTTCGACGTACCTGGAAAGAAGCGCAGAGGTCTTGCTTCGTCTTCTCGTTCAATGGACCAAGCTATTGAGATGCAGCGTAGCTGGATCAGTTGCTGTATACTAGTATCAACCACGGCGGTGTTTCAATAGTACCGCATTACCTTCTTAACCTCGCGAAGCATGGCCGTCTTGATTCCAGAGTAAGAGAAGTCACAGTCCTAGACGCAGCAGCTTCCAGTGTCAGCTTAGTGGCTGGATCCCATAGCGTTAATTGGGTCGTACCTTTCGATGCTTCATCGGCTCAGTGAACGGGAAAGCTCGGTCGTTGCCGAGCGCAGCCATGTCTTCGATCAGCTTACCACCATGCACGCCCTTGCCTCCTGAGGCAGTGATGTCCAGCATTCTGGCCACCTTGTCGTACGCTTCACCGATCGAGTCATCCAGCGTGTTGCCTAGCAGTTCGTAGTCGCCCAGGGCCTTGGCTAGGACAAGACAGCAGTGGCCGCCAGACACGAGCAGCACGACGAACGGGAACTCCGGTCGAGGCGTCTCGAGCTACCAGTACCAACACGACGAAGACGAGTCAGACATCAACACTCAACGCTGCCACCGAGATTCGCGAAACTACGTACTTGTGGTAGTCTAGAAACGAGCACGTGAGCCTACAACAACAGTCAACATTTGAACAGTGAGCGTCCACTCCAAAGCCCGCCCTCAACCCAACGTTGCTCCTTACCTCCAGGTGGTTGATCTGCAAGAACGCAATCTCCGGGTTGTCTAGGCAGATCTGCCGAGCCGTCCGTAGCCCCACATCCAGACACGGCGCCAGACCGGGACCGGAAGTTACTGCCACCGCCGACAACTGCTGCACGCTTTCCAGTCCACTGCCAATCATACAACTCTACCAGTCAGCTTCACCCTTTTCTTCGTTGGTCTCCTCGCTCGTCACCTCTGTTCGATGGCAGCGCTGATCACGTGCGGCAGGTTGTCCGCGTGCGCCCTGGCCGCCAGCGCCGGCACGATGCCTGCAGCAATTGACGCTCCATCAGCCTTGCAGAGAAGTGTTGCATATGGTAATTGCAGCAATGTCAACCTCTCCACTTGGCGTTGAGCTCCCACTGCGACGAGATGACGCTGCTCAGCACGCGGCCGTCTTGGTCCAGCACCGCCGCCGCCGTGTCGTCACAACTGCAGGTACCGTACACGTCAGAAACTTTGCGAACAAAACGACGCACCGAAATGCACTCCAGGGCACATTCCTACCTGGTCTCGATGCCCAGCAGGTACGAGACGCGGCGCGTCAAGGCCGGCCGCAGCAAGCGCCGGCAGCGTGTCAGCCGCATCATATTGAAAATTTTAATTTGACAATTGAAATGAAAACAATTGAAATTGAAAATTGTCAAATTGATGTGCCGCACGCGGACATATGTGCAGCACATGAAAGAAAGGTTTTGAGGTTTTACTGCGTCGGTATTGTTAGACTGGAGCTACGTAGTCAGCAAAGCAAGGGGGCGGCGGACGCCGGAAGAAGCTCAGGAGCTCTCGAGTCGATGGCTGTGACGGGGGAGAAGGACGTGGCCGCCATGGCGCGGCAGATCGCGCAGGTGACGAAGCGTGACGGCTGGACGTCGGACAAGAGCGTGGTGGGCGACATGCAGCGCTTGCTGGGCAAGCTCACGACGCTCAAGGTGGACCGAGACCTGCTGCAGCGCACCAAGATCGGCGCGGCCGTCAACAAACTGAAGAAACACGAGGACGACGTGGTGCGTGGCTACAGTCTCAGCCTCACCAAGAAGTGGAAGGGCGAGGTGGGGCTGGCCAGTAACAGCGGCGACAGCAGGGGAAGCACCACAGCAAGCATTACCCAGCGACAGCGGATGCCCAGTCCGCCCCCACCCAAACGAGGTAGAACAGGGTAGAATATGGTAGTACGACATGGTAGAACGGTAGACTGATTAGTCTTGTACAGATGCAGGCAACCAGAAGAGGTTCGAGAGTGCCAGGAAGCGTCTGCAGGAAGGGTATGCGAGCGAGCGCGCCAAGAAAGAAGGGAGAACGGTGCAGGTTCTTAGTGGGCCCATTGCCAAGGGTAGACGAGGCACGACGGTGTCCACGGCGCCGTCAAGGAGCTCCATTGGCAGGGCGCAGCTGGCCATGCGCCGTCCGCTCTCCAGCGCGAACCACAGATCGGGCTCAGCGCCGCCCGTGGCGCATCGTGTGCTGCCCACGTCGAGGGTTCCGTCTCAAGTGCGACGTCCTGCCTCGTCGTTGAACAACCTGTAAGTTGTCAGGAAATTCGTTTTACGCTGGTAGATGCCGTTCTAACGCGTTGTTGGGGATGAATTGGCAGGTCCGCGGAGGAGAGACACCGACAGCGCCAGCTTAAATACAAGGCACTGTCCGGACAGATCGAACGGGAGCCCCAGCGCTCCCGGGTCGGTGGTGGCAGTAGTACACAGGCGAACGGGAGATCAAGGCCCGGCTCGCGGCCATCCAGTGCCTCTTCGTCGCGAAGCGGAGGCGGACCGGCGCCCAGGGAGCTGCCGCCCGCTGTGGACCAACGCAAGGCGCTGCTGGATAAGATGTATCCCCGCGTGTGCGGCGTGGGATCGAGCTCTACTACCGGCAGTAAAGCGTCTGGCGGCGCTAAGAAGAGCCGCACCGGCGCGACGGCTAGGCGGAAGGAGGTGAACTACTCCGAGGGCCAGCGTGAGGTGCTGTCGTGGCTGCAAGGCTTGAGCGCGGACATGAGCGAGTACGCTCCAGCCTTCTTTGAGAACGGCTTTGACTCGGTGAAGCTGCTCAGCACGATCGAGAAGTCGGACCTGCCGTCGCTAGTCCCCAAGAAGGGCCACCACCGTCTTATTCAGCAGGCGCTGGATGATTTGCGGCATAAGCATTCGACGTCTGCAGCTTCCGAACGACGCGATCGCTTCCAGAAGGAGCCGCGCGTGCGGCGTCGCGACCCGTTCGAGGACGAAGATTCGGACGACAGCTTTGTGGTGAGCGACGACGGCGAGTACCGTCCGGGCCACATTGCAGCCATGTTCCGCAAGAACCGCAAGCGGCGCTACTCGATCGACTCGGACGATTCGATCAACATGGAGGCGACGTTCGACGAGATCCAGAAGGAAGAGAAGCGCAGTGCTCTGTTTGGCGAGTATGAAGACTTCCGAGAGGACATGCGCAACAAGAAGATGCTCAAGAAGAAGAAAACGTGAGCACTGTGGCCTTTATGCTACCAGCCCAGCCCTCAACTCCCCGGAAAAAAAAGAAAACTGCACGATAAGGTGGAAAAGAGTGGCTTGGTAGCTTTGACGAGCTAATGGCAATACATGGCATTAACTAGAATAGAGAAAAGTGCAATTCACTTTTAACCTCAGAAGTGTTGCGTCAAAACCTCAAACATGGCAATGTCTCTGAAAGAACGTGTCTCTTACGCCTGCCTCATTGTCCAGTTTGAAGGAACAAAGGACGAAGATGCTCAAGATCTGCTCGAAGCTCTGCTCTTTACGTCGCGCTGGCGGCAAGACGCTGCAGGCCATGGCGCTGCCCACCAGCCGCAACGCGCGTCCGCGTCCCGTGAACATCCCCATCAAGAACGAGCAGCAGCAGAGGCGTCGCGCGGCCTTGGCGCTGTCCGCTGTGGCGCTCACTTCTCTGGCCGTGAGTTACTCGACGTCTGCGTCCTCCGAGGCCGCCAAAGACGAGAAGGACCAGCCACGCTACTTGTCGAGCCCTGAAGAGTTCCTGTACCCTCCAATCCAGCCTTTTAACACGGGGATGCTGCGTGTCTCGCCCGTGCACGAACTCTACTACGAAGAATGTGGCAATCCGTACGGCAAACCCGTCATTATGGTGCACGGCGGGCCTGGAGCCGGCTGCTCCGACAGCATGCGGCGCTACCACGACCCGCGGGTCTACCGCATCATCCTGCTGGACCAGCGCGGCTCGGGACGCAGCAAGCCGCACGCTTCGTTGCAGGACAACACGACGTGGCACTTGGTGGACGACATGGAGAAGCTGAGGCGCCACCTGAAAGTGGACAAGTGGCAGGTCTTCGGAGGCTCGTGGGGCAGCACGCTGTCTATTGCCTACGCCGAGACGCACCCGTCCCGCGTCACGGCACTCGTGCTGCGCGGCATCTTCCACCTGCGCAAGCAGGAGATCGACTTCTACTACCAGCACGGCTCCAACTTCATCTACCCGGACCGCTGGGAGGCCTACCGTGACGCGATCCCAGAGGAGGAGCGCGGGGACTTCCTCGAAGCCTACCACAAGCGCCTCACCAGTGATGATCCCAAGGTCCGCATCCCGGCGGCGCTGGCCTGGACCACGTGGGAGAAGACCACGAGCAACTTGATGCCGCCGGTAAGTTGCAGTTTGTTGTTGTGTTTTGAGGAGACGAAGTTTGACATTGTTGCGGATTTCCATTGGGGCGCAGGCCGACGCGGCGGACAAGTCGATGGACGAAGAGAAGTTCGCCGAGGCCTTTGCGCGTATTGAGAACCATTATTTCTACAACAAGGGCTTCTTCCCGACCGATGAGTTCCTGAACGAAAACGCCTACAAGATCCGTCACATTCCTACCGTGATCGTTCAGGGGAGGTACAAGGCGCAGGAATTGGCAGCATATGCTCAGAACGCCTTTTGCTATGAGTCTAACGTAGGTGGTGGGTTGCATTCTTAACAGATACGACGTCGTTTGCCCGATGAAGACGGCTTGGGACTTCCACAAGGCCTTCCCGGAGGCAGACTTCCGCGTCGTGCAGACCGCAGGCCACTCGGCTATGGAGCCTGGCATCGCCAAGGAGCTGGTCGACGCCACCAACAAATTCAAAAACTTGTAAGCTCGCGCTATCAGTTCAGACCCGGTCACGAGAAAGCCCGAGCGTGTCTTGGAGGCGCTCCTGCATGTACAAACGATGGGATCGTGGTCCCAAAGCTACGATTCACAAGATACGGGTTGATGCGTGTACTCATTCATATAGCAGCGTGAAATCATTCATGTCCGGAAAAAAATCACGACGGAGAAGCGCTTAATGACGCAGGGAGGTGATCTGGCCGAGGCGTTCCTACGTGTATTCCTGCGGTTCAGGCATTCAACACGGGATGCTGCCAGTCCATATACTCTACTTCGAAGAGTGTGGACATCCGATGCGCAAGGTGAGATCTCTAGCGTTCGAGACTCATATCGAGTCATTCATCCTCTGCGATCGTGCTGCAGCCGGTGGTCATCTTGCATGGCGGGCCAGGAAGCGGCTGCTCTGAGGACATGAGACGATACCATGACCCTCAGAATTACCGGATCGTTCTCCTGGAGCCGGCTGAAGCACCCCGTTCGCATCGCTCGAGAAACAAACACGTAGGCTTTCGCCACTTTCATGCTACCCTGAGCATTATGCGGCTACAACCTCTGTGTAAGGCACCTGGCACCTGATTGAGGACTTGGAAAAGCTTCGCGAGCACCTTGAAATCGATCGCTGGCAGGTCTTCGGCGGATCGTGGGGAAGCACGCTGGTGCGTTCTGCACAAGGATGTAAATCGTCTTCCGGGGGCTAAACGTGTGCTGGTGTTAACCATACCAGGGAACCGCGTGCGCGATCTCGCACCAGGAGCGAGTTTCCGAGTTGATTCTGCGTGGTATCTTCCTCCTGCGCAAGCAAGAAATCCACTTCACCTACCAGGTTAGAAGCCACCAACATATATTTTGGTTCAGTACGCGCTTGTTCTCACATTAATGGGCGGTTCCTGATGCGCTGCTGAGCATTAGCACGGAACCTACTTGTTGTACCCCGAACACTCTAAGGCCTTTCGGGATGCCATTCCGGAGCAAGAACGGAGTGACTTCATAACTGCGTACCACAAGCGTTTTTTTTTCTAGCGATGATCCTGCGTTTCGCATTCCTGCAGCGATCTCCTGGGCCACAACCTCATCCCGCCAGTACGTCCGAGTGCTTCGCATGTCAACGTTTCTCCGACGGAAGCTTGAAGTTCTTGTCTTCGTGTAGGCTGATACCACCGAGAAGGTCTCGACCGGCACGAAAGCTGTTCCACAGGGGCTTCCTCCTCATCAGATGACTTCTTGCTTACCAACGCTTCCAAGATACGCCACATCCCGACTGTCATCGTCCACGGAAGGTGAGATCACGACAGCAATGGCAAACCACTTGCTCCGATTCTGATCTTTCCACTGTGCAGATACGACGTGCAATGCCAACCGCTAGGGAGTTCCACAAGGTGTTGCCAGAAGCCGAACTCCATGTTGTCCAGACTGCGGGTAACTCAGGAATGGAACCTCCGATTGTCAAGCAACTTGTGCTCGCCACCAACAGCTTCAAAAAGCACGAAGTCACTCTCGCCACCCACGACACCACGCTTTACAGTTAAATACGGTCGTATGACCTTTTTGTTATTCATTCTGCCTTGACAGCGGTTGCTGCTGGTTGCGGCTCGTCCGTGCGAACCCGCTTCGATGCAGGACCGGTCACATCTGGTCCCCGTTTGCCCTTCTTGTAGCCGCCGTGCTTGGCGCACAGCCCAGATGTGCCACGAGCGCCAGTTAAACAGCCTTCCACCGTACAGCGATAGCCGCCTCCGTGGAAGAGACACATGCTGCTGCTGCCCTGCGCTCCTTTCGGACAGTTTGGAGCAGCGCAACGCTTGCCGCCGCCGTGCTTCTGACACAGTCCGGACTTGCCTCGCGCTCCTTTCGTACAGCCCGGAGAAGTGCACGGCCGGAACACGTTCTTGGCACGCGGCTTCTTGGCTGGTCGACGAGGAGCACCTTCACTAGGCCTTGCAACGCCACCTTGCGGAGTGATCAGACCCGAGTGGATCCCACCAGCGCCAGTCGGCGTCGTGATCGAAATCGAGCCGAGCGCAGAGGAGAACGTCTGCATGTGCTGCGCCTCGCCATTGCTCTCGAAAAGACCAGCGTACGGGCCCCCCGGTTGGCTCCCAGGTGAAAGCAGACTGCCAAACGTACCGGGGTTGCCAGGAGCGGTATAACCCATGGCCACGTTAACAGCATTGTAACCCCCCGGTGGGTTGTAGTACGATCCATCCATGGGTCGGCCTCCGTCGCGGCTTGGCAGATAATTCGAAAGCGTGTGCGCGACGGATTCCAGCGGATGCAGTTGCTGGATCTGGTACCCTGACGACGCCGGCGCTGCCTCCAAAGCAGGTGGAGCGGCGTCACTGGCGCCGACTTCACGCGAAGGCATCGTGGACGAGAGCGCAGCCGTCGTGACGTCTAGCGTGTGTTGAATGGACGACAGCAGCATCGCGTCCGAATACGACGCCGTCGTCCCAGCCGACGCAGCCGGACTCGACGCCTCGGCTTCCGACGTGGCAGCGGCAAACGACCGGTTGCTTGCAGCGTTGCTCGCGGCCAAGGTCGGTCGGGGAGATACCGACACCCTGGAGACCGGCTGCGACGGCCGAAACACCTCGTGGTTCTGAAAAAGCTTCTCGGACACGGGAATCTCCGCAAACTCGGTCTGTCTTGGCAGCGTGCCCATGAACGCGCTGGTCTTCCCGCGGAACTGTTTGCCCGAGCTCGTGGATGATGTCGAGCCCCCGGGCGGCGGCAAGAGTCGTCGAGGCGCTTTCTGCTTGGCGTTCTGCTCTTCGGCGCTCGGCAGCTGCTCCGACGGGTCCAGCCGGAAGTTCCCGGGCAGCAGCTTGTCCTCTCCTAGGAAAATACTCAGCGGGTTGAGCATGGGGCGGTAGTTGGGCACATTGTCTGTCACTCGAGGGATGCAGAACGGGTCGGACCGCAGCACCAGCGCCGGCGACTCCTCCTTGAGCTTGTCGTTCGTGAACAAATAGTGCATGTCGGCCACGTTCTTGGTGTTGTAGAACTCCTCTGGGTCCGGCACGTACACGCCCGCGCGCATCTTCTCCACCACGTCGGGTGCCGGCATCTCGGGGGCTTTTTCTTCGTCCTGTTCGTCCTCTATTGCGGCCTGTTCGTCGCCGCTTTCGTCCGAGGAGCTCTCGGTGATCTCGTGCACCTTGCGCGCCTCTTCCTCAGCTTCTACGTGGCTCTTGTCAAGGGCCGAGTCCGTGGCGGTGACGGCGCTCGCCATGGGGGCGATCTAGAGGGGGTGAAGAGCTACGAGGACGACGGAATTGGACGGCGCAAGGGCCTCTGGGCATGCTCTCCGCGCCGATTGTGAAGCAATCGAGCCACTCGAGCCACCAGAGACTTCGAAATGTAATGGGCAAATGGGGATGAGCCAGTTTGCACCTGCGCTAATGCATTGTATCGAAAGCCAGCATATATCAGCTAACAGACTACATTTATATAGCAAATTGATGTAGATAGGGGAAGCAATATATAATGGAGTATCGCAATAAGCAGGCTGTTTGTATAACGTGATGGTGACAAGCACGGAGAACACGGCGCGATGGCGGTAGGAAGCCTTCTCGAAGCAGCCAAATTGCCATGATTGGGGCCGAAGGAAGGCGGTGGGCCACCTCGAGGGCATCTCCTTGTAGATAATGCACACAGCGATCGGAGTCACGGCGCTGACCGCACCGAGCCAACGTTTGACCGTCAAGGTTTGACGTGAAAGTCTAAAAAAATGGACCCATCGCTAGTCGCCACCCGGCGTTTAACACATGCACGCATTCACGCAGGTTACTCAGCAGCACGTACAGTACATGTACCTACCACACAGCAAGAGCAATGCCGGAGGCAGCAAGGCTATACTAGCGCAATAGTGGCTGATAACTACACACCGATCTGCTATTATTATTTTTTACATGTAGTGTGGGTTTGCTCAACTGGACCGTACAATTCGTACATGTACTCTGCCCACGCGTTGCGCGTCACGGCCACTTCAACACGTCATCCCCTGGACCTCATCAAGTCGGCGGTCACCCCCCCCGGACCGACATACGCCTCCGCGGTACCAGTGGACACATTCCGGTCGAAGGCCACAAGCCGGTTGGTTTGCAGTGATGCTGGCAATTGACTGCCTTGTTGATCCGAGTACTTCGCATCATGACCAATGATGAGTGGTTTCCCTTTCGAGATACTGAAGTATTTCTCAAGCTACAACTGCCTCGATGCCGAACGGGTTTTCCATGAGCACAAAGCTGACGACGATTTACTCGTTCAGAAATGCGTGCAAGCACGTGTCGACTCCGGGTTCTATCTTGATGAAAACAGGAAACCGATGTGGAATGGCGACGCACTCGTCGCGAAAAATGAGAATCGATAGCGACTTGTGGGCGAAATTGTTCACTGGACAGCTTTGTCCGCAGTCGCTATCATATTCAGCATAATCTATATTTCGACATGCCAGAGCCAAAGCCACAAAATCCGAGGACCATTGAGCAGCGTGGTCCAGTGAACGTGCACTTCGATTTCACGTTGCGATCCTCTTCTTGGAGCGACATTACACACTGCTTTAAGTTGGCGCAAAAGTAGAGATGTTTTGCTGGTAGGGAAAAGCAAATTAACTTGTTGTTCCAAATAGTATTCAGAAAATACAAGTAGAAGCTATCCGAGCTCATTTCTTGATACGAGAGCGCGTCATGAACTCGATTGTACAACTACGAAATGGTTCTGGTCCAGAATCTCGAAGTGCTCAACAATACTACATTTTCAGCCCGGTGCGGGTCGCATTCACTGGGAGGGGATCCAAACTGGAAGGAAACCTTCGCTAGCGCCGCGAGCTTTCAAGAATAAATAAGTTGATCGAAGTATATAATAGATGATATGCCGTCCTATACGTAATACTACTGCGTTACAGGCGAGGAATCCAGATTCGACGCTACAGTGAAGTCATGTTGCGAGCTGTTGGGACTTCAAATCCCAGTCGTTTGAGAACAGAGGCAACGGCCTCGCCGTTTATCCTTACTCCCGTGCGTGCTGGTACAAAACATTGCTTAGTCTGCGAAAGGCGCATTCACGTTTTGCGCCGCGAACTTTTGTCCTATCGACATCACCAACCGATATAGACTCCACTGAAAGGACTCGAAGTGCATACAACTCGACGAAGACTTCACTGAAAAGGGCTGCACTTTGGTCGGATGTGCTGAGCCAGCCGGATCGACAGAAGTCTGACTCCCCTTCGGACAGCGAAAGCGCTTCTACCAGCGCATCGTACAGTTTGTACACTACCAAGCCGACAGACTGTAGAGGAGAAGCCCTCAACTGTAGCGTGACCGACAGTAATCGGCGTCAATAATCACCGTGTTGCCAGGTTATACATGCAACCTGGAACAAGGATCGACAGACGCTTGACGCGTTGGCATAGAAACACTAGATTAATTTCAGGTGTCTAGGATGTGCTGGTTCATGGCCCTCCAGAACGCCTTGACCGTCGGTACGTTCACAAGAACGCGTTGCAAGTCTCAGCCTCGGCCATTCCTGAATTCGCCTCGATCAAGCCATCCACCCCGAGCCATGGTCTTCGCTGCCCTCTTCATCGCCGCTGTTCTCGCCGCTTCTGGTGTCGACGCCCACGGAACGCTGTCCAAGCCTGGACTCACGTTCACAGGCGATGGCTACGGCGGCAACTTCGCCGCAAGGGTGCCAACGACAGCGCTGACGGCCCAGCCGGGCGACATCTTCACTAACTACCCCGACGCGTCTCTGAATGCCAAAGCGTTTGGCCGCGCCTTCAAGGCGTCCAAGTACAAGACGCTCAAGGAGTTCTTGCTCGCCAATCAGGACATGAGTCTCGGCCGAGACACCATGCCCAAGACCCCGGAGTGCGGCTTCACAGACCCCACCTCTGGCCCCGTTCAGGCCCTGCCGGAAGAGGTCGAATGGTACGGCGGCAAGATGAACCACGACGGACCCTGCGAGATTTGGTGCGACAACGAGATCGTTCTGCCGTTCACGGAGAATTGCGCCGTGACTTACCCGGAGGGCAAGTTCCCATACAAGAAAGCCTCGTGCGAAGGCAAGAGCCGTCTCACAATGTACTGGATGTCGACTATTATGGAGTGGCAAGTGTACATCGACTGCGCCAAGATCGGTGAGGGTGGCTCGGCTCCATCCAGCGATACCAACGCCACCCCTGCTGCGGATCAGTCGAGTGGCAGTGCAACCTCTGCAGCCCCATCCAGTGATGGCAACAACGCAGACTCTGGAGCGACGCAGGGAGCCACCACTCCGGCGCCGGCGACGACGGAAGCACCAACGCAACCGGGTCAGGGTCAGACCGGAGGCGACGCAGCCAAGCCTCGCTGCAACGCTCGCAAATTGCGCCTGGAAGAGCAGTAACTAGCCGTGTCGTCATGAGGCATTGTGTGGTGGTGTGGCCGAACAGGATGGCGATGCTGCACGAACGGATGTGCACAAGATACTTGCGTTTTCATCATGAATGTGGAGCAGGGGAACGTGCGATAGCATAGTTCATGTCACCGAATAAAGGTCTGTTCGTCGTTACCTTTGCGTTCACTTTGAGACAGCAGTTGATCCCTCCGCCCGCGCCGTTGTCGTCATGAACTTCGTTACGGATACCACGATGCATGTCGTGCAATTCCACACGGGGCGTTTATTACTAAAGTATCAAGAATGGGACGTGCTTGCAAGGTTTGATATCCCTGATCGACTCTGAAGACTCCATCGGCTGGCTTGCACGAGCAGCGACGAAATGCCAGCCCAGCACCCGCACGATTCAAGTGAGGGGTTATAGTTGCTAGCACTATGATCCATCACTCAAAACACTTAGAAAACGACACAAAAATCTGTATTCCGGTTGAAGAACTCCGTTGCTGCACAGACCTCCTCTCCACACTACTTTATCGACGGCACAACTGGTTATTCGCTTCTCCTCCAAACGCAGAATAGTTGCTGCATCACAGCCTCCTACAAACTCGTTTACACCGCAGCAACCACCGGTCTAGCAGGCACCTCGGTACTGTTGCTCGTGGTCGTCGTGAAGCTGGTGGCATCGCTGGCAGCAGCGGTCGCAAGAGCACTGGAGTCGTTGGACGCCGCCGAGCCACCCTTGCCGATCTTAGCGCAATCGATGTACACCTGCCACTCCAACAGGGTCCCCAGCCAGTACATCGTGAGGCGGCTTTTGTTCTCGCACGCGGTCTTGTCGTACGCGAACTTGCCCTCCGGGTAGGTCACGGCGCAGTCGGTTGTGAACGGCAAGACCACTTTGTCGTCGCACCAAATCTCACAGGGCCCGTCGTGGATCATCTTGCCGCCGTACCACTCGACCTCATCGGGCAGCTCCTGCACGGTGCCGCTCACGGGGTCCGTGAAGCCGCACTCGGCTGTCTTGGGCATGTTGAAGCGGCCCTGGCTCATGTCCTGGTTCGCATAGATGAACGCCTTCAGCGACTTGTACTCCGACGCCTGCAACGCACGAGAAAACGCCTCTGCATTCGCGGCGTAGTCCGGGTAGTTGGAGAACGAGTCACCGGATAGGGCCGTGAGCGAGTCCATGGGGATTTTCGACTGGAAGTTACCGCCGTACCCTGTACCCGTGAACGTGAGTCCGGGCTTCGACAACGTGCCGTGCGCGCAGATAGCGGAGGCAGCAAGCGCAGCGAGAGTGGCAAAGAAGAGAGCGGTGGTGGCAGAAACCATGGAGCTTGGAGGCGGGTGGGTGACTGGGCCGCGGTGAATTCACGAATGACAGATACGACATGCTTCACCGCTCAACTGCCGGTGCGGGCGGTATTCGAAAAAGACGCATCAGCGCTACGCCTTTTTTCGGTTGGTGTCTGCCGGGTATAGCTTTTGTAGCTGGACCAGAGGAAACGATGCAGCTTTTGAGTGCTGAGCTGTTGAGCTAGCCTACCGGAAAAGATCGCCGCGTTGATGATTATTGACGCCGATTACCGTACGAAAAGGGCTGTCGAGCACAGTCCGCCGCAGCACATGTAAATGCGACTCGTAGGCATGATAGTCTGTTGTGTGGACTCGCTGTGCGGAAGGAACTACATATGATGATAGCGTACATTTGCAGGTTTCTTCTCGTCAGCTGGAATTTCCGATCCAATCTGGCTAACCGCACCTCTTGCTTCGGTTTTGACAAAAACGACAAACAACGTGGTTCTGTTATGGTTTTCGAGCTGGGAAATGCTTTGTAGTCTTCAATCACAGCTCTGCGTGCTCAGGTTAGGAAACAGCAATTTGGATGCCGTATGCTTTCTGGGTTGCTAGACTCCGGTGATGTTTGGAATGGAAGTTGTTGGTGTTACGACCACGACGAATCTTGATTGTTGCTGTTACCTACCAGTTCGTTCGTGGTGCATCGCAATGAGTAAAATATATAATTTGCCTCATATACACATTTCCTTTGAGTTGGTAAAGCGACTGTCATATTTCCTTCAGTTAAAAAATCTGAAAGAAATTGACCCATGGTACCATTTGATGATTTTTGAAAGTGCATGCCACTTTCAAGTATGATGCACTTCCGACGCGTATCCTACAACCTATGCAGTCGATAAAAATTAAATACATGCAGTCGGTCGTGCATAACCGAAATGACTTCGGTCATGGGACTTCGCCGAAGTCCCATGTTTTCACATGAATTCAAACATAAAACATATTCCAAAACTTACTCGAAGTACTTCGAAGTACAAAACTACCAAACCTAAAGCATGGATTATGTGGTTGTAACCAGGATCAATAGCAAAAACACTATTCCAGAACGTAACATAACCAAATTACTGTGGACAGCCCATGCTCCTGCGCTGTAAGAAGCATGCCCTGCCGGCAAGAACACGAGAAGTCGAAGTGATCGACCCCACCGGCAGCTGACGCGCGCGGCGTGGCGCGAGGAGATCGTGGGGCAGTCGATCGGAGTGGCGGCAGTACAGGATGGTGGCCGGAAGGCTAGAGGCACCGGAGCGGGATGGACGACGTTGAAGTGGCGGGGCAGACGAAGATAGCGGCGACCGTGGAAGATCGCACCGGGAGAGCAGACGCAGATGGACAGACAGCGGCAAGCAGGACCGACAGGAGAGGCGACGTCGACTTTTTAATGGGGGACCAAGGGCCTTCGGCGCGGTAGGTAGGAGTAGGCGACGTAGGAGAGCAACGTACGGAAGATCGCCGCGCGACTCTCAGTTGCAATTCAGACAGGAGGAGTTCGGGTTAAGGTGACTAATTGACTTCGCGGAAGCTTCACAGCCTTCCCCGACAGCACTAAGGGCGGTTTCCTGCACGGAGACGCGGCAAGTTCGGCCAAGTGACGTGCGGTGAGTAAAGTAGGGTAACACGGGGTTCCGTGGTAGCGATCATGGTTAGCGTCGCATGTAGAGGCTGGGACCGTGTGGTAGCGCCCACGGGGGCCGAGGTGCTTACTGTTAGCGCCTTGGCCGTGTGAGGACAGGGCGCCGGAGCGCGCGGTGCATGCCGTGAAGGGTCCATGTCCGAAGTGCACAGTACATGTTGAAGAGCATGAGAACAGGGCCACAGCCCGTACTAGTGGAAGGGTGACGCTCGCCAGAAATGTTCTCTCCCAAGCCTGCCTACATCCGCTCAGTCGGGCCGACTCCGTCGGTGACGTCTTTTCCTAGCGACAGCCTTATGCGTGCCTACCCCTCCCTCCCGTTGGATGAGAAGATCAATACGGCGAGCCTGCTTGAAAGAGCGGGCAAGTCGACATGGTGGTCATAACAGTGGGTTTCTGGGCGTGTCTGGTTACGGTGACAGGCATCGCGAGCCTAGCCATTGAGGGCAAGAACCAGGGCACCGGTCGTCCATTTCGGAGAGGACGTTCGGCGCAGGCAATACGGGCCAGTCGCTACGAACCCTGCGTGTCGTACGGAATGGAAATGAGAATGGTAACTGATGATACGGCGTGATTTGAGCTCGTGGTTATAGGAAGTGATCTGAAGAAGCTCACGAACGAGAATGACGGAACTGCAGCCTGTGGGAGCTGACAGGGATGAACGAGCGGATCGGCGCGCGGCGGTCGTGGAAGCCGAGGCGGCAGCAGCAAGAGCAGTGGCGGCTGCGGAAGCGGCTCGTGAAGCGGCCAAGCGAGTGCAGCTCCGACCGGTCACGACGCTCATGACGGGCTCGAGCGGGAATTTGATAGCTACGTCAGCCAATGTGCGCGTGGCCACGGGTACCACGCCGCGCATGGGGCCTGGGGACGACGGCAACGACGCCACCACGAACGACGACACGGTCATGGTGAACTTGGACGACGGAGATGACGGTACGGGGGGAGGCGGAAGCGGGAGCGGCCACGACGAGGAGAGTCAGCACGCACCGCCACCGCCAGCGACGGGCAGACGATGGACAGCGGAGCGATAGCGGCAGGTTTGGCAGCGGGGCCGAAACGAAGGGCACCACCGGTGCCGCCAACGCCTGCGGCACCAACGGCTCCAGCTGCAACGGTAGCACCAACGGTGATTTACCGGGCGTCGAGACGGGAGCGTAAGCTGCGACTCCCGAAATTCAAGGGCCTAGATGACCCGAAGATGACGGTGATGGCATGGTTGAAGGCGGAGAAGAACGAACTGCGACGGCATACGGCAGTCTTGGGCGTTGAATGGCGAGAGCACGAGGTCTTCATCGAGATGGTGTCGAGCTTCGAGGGCGAGGCACTGCTGTGGTACGACACGGTGGAAGACTCGCTCTCGGGCGCAGCGACCAGACGTTCGGGAACCTGAGCCGGCTGCTCAAGGACAGGTACATGGTGGAGCGCTCAAACCCGGAAGTGGTAGCGCTGCTCTGTCAGCGGCGTCAGCAACGCGGTGAGCCCTTAGTGGAGTACGCGCAGAAGCTACGCGAGATCGAGCCAGCAACCCGGTCGACGAAGAGTGGCTGGTTGATGCGTTCTTGGCGGGCATGAGTAACACGTGGAGCGCGATATTGATTCGGGGGGCACCGGCCGGCGACGCTGAACGCAGCAGTGAACGCGGCGCTGGACCAGGTCGGACAGTATGGTGAAGGCAACTGAGTTGGCCTGGGGACGGCGCTCCACTCGCAGGACGCACGGGCCAGCGCAGCTGGGGCGATGCCAGTAATGGCACCGGACGCGGCGAGAATGCAGCAGTATGTGCCAGGAAGAAACTTGGGGACTGTGGTGTCAGGATACGAGACTTCGGCTTCGCCACCGGACCCCCTCCCAGATATGATACGGAAGGACGGCTGGTGATGTCAGGTGGGCGTGCGACTCTTCAAGGTGGCCAGTGGAACGCTGTGGTACCTACTGGCTACCAACTGGTCCCAACGGATATGGCGGCTAGCACCCATACTGGAGGCAAGACGAACGCACCCACACAGCAACCAATCCAGGACGGCGCCAGAGCGGGACGACGCCCGGACAAGGCGATGAAGCTCGAGGGCCAGAACGGAGGCGGCCCGGGCCAATGACAGCAGCAGCCACAGCAGAGATACGGTGGCGTATCTCGGGCGGCAACGGCGGCAACAGCGGCAACAGCGCGAACGGGCCGTTGAAGACCAAGGAGGAACGGCTCAAGAATCAGAAGCGGTACCTAGAGGCTCGCGGTCAGAGGCAGACGGCTAGGACGTTGACGGCCAAGCCAGACGACATGTGCTTCTATTGCTATGGGTATGGCCATCACTCGTGGGAATGCGAGGTGAAGAGGGCCGACCAACAGGACAGCAGCCCGGTGGTTGACCAGAACGCCAGCAACAACAACCGTGACGGCGGTGGGGGAAACGAGCAGCGAGCTTAGGGAACCCCACCCTACAGCTCGCAGAAGATCAACGGGGTCGAGACGACGAAGGACGCCAGCGTGAGCAACGGCAGCAGAGTGCGCAAGCTGAAGTTCGCGATAAGTCCGGGACGCTCGTCAGGACGGCGGGAATACTAAGGGAACGACGACAGGGGAGAACGAGGCGGGCCAAGTGAGCGGGCCGACAGCAAGACACAACGAGGACGAAGGGGAGCAGCCCACGCCAGTGGTGGCGGCGGCCATGGCCGAGGCCCTCCTGGACGAGATGCTGTCCAGCACTGGGGATGGCGAGGCCATCCTATGTGGCGACGCCAACAGGGCACAAGTCGACGAAGTACCGAGCGCTGGGGATGGCTAGCCTAGCAACGTGGGGACAATGCTGATGGCAGAACAGCAGAAGAGCGACAGCAGGACAGCCAAGGTGCTGCGGATGAGAGCAGCCCAGCAGCACGACAGCGAGGAACCCTGGCAAGGTGGGACCACAAGGCGGCTGTGCGGAGGGAGCGTGTGGCGCGGCAACCAGTACGGCGGTCGATGCGACGGAGAATCGACGAGAAGGCTGACAAGGCCGAGATCGGGGGGTGACAGTGTGCCTGGCGGCCGAGCTGATTGAAACAGCGCTGCAACCCAAGGGGGCGGACGTGCAAGTGTCGAGCTCGGCGACGAATGGAGAAACGGGTCAGGAAAGCGCGCGCAAAGGAGAAGTGTGCATTGAAGGCAGTGAACCGAAAGCTGGATTGTCCGGTGACGGGGTACTACAGCTTCGATGAGCGTAGACGGTCGAGCGGGAAGGCGTCGAAGTTGAGCCGAGAAGAAGCGTACGGCAGCGGGTACACCGACCCGACGGCTACAGTGGTCACGCTGAAAGGGAGACGCAAGAACGCTCAACGGAGGTACGAGTACCGAAGCGGTAGCACATACCGAGGGCCAGGTAGGCTACGAGGAGGACCAACCTCACCGGAGTGGAGAGTTGGCCGACTGCGGGCAGTGCAAGTTCCAGCGGCGGATCAGCTGCCGACAGCAATGGTCGAGGTGACCGGGCAGCGGAAGGCCATCAAGCTCGACACCGGAGCGCAGTACTGCGTGGCTGGCAGAAGTTGGCGGGAGTTCGGCGAGCACCTGGATATGCCGGCGCCCGTGGACTTCATGGAAGGCTTGAGCGGAGTAGCGGTCCGGGTGTTGGGAGTCTGGCGCTTCGTGTTCCGGACGAGCTATCAGCAAACGATGACGGTGGAGACGCTGATCGTCGACAGCGACACCGAGGACTTCTTACTGGGCGAGGACTGGATGTACGACCACGGAGTTAAGATTGACTTTGTCTCCGGGGAGATGAAGTGGTACGAGAGCGACGTCAAAAAGGTGGTTCCGTTCACGGGCGTAGGCTCCCGAGAGCAGCGCGAGCGCGAGGCGAAAGTGCGGTTACTGCGGAAGACAAGGGTACCAACGCAAGCAGTCACGAACGTGCAAGTGGCAATGCCCTCCAGGGACGGGGTGGTGGGGCTGTTCCTACCGAAGCAGCGCAAGGAGAAACACTTGCTAGTGGCACCGACACTGGTGACAGCCTACGACGGCAAAGTGACGGTGCCGGTGATGAACCTTGTAGGGAAGAAAGCCAAGTTGCCCTCGCGCGAGGCTTTAGGAACGTGGACGCCCATTGATGACGACATGCGCGTGCTCGAGCTGGGAGGAGAACTGGATCGAGAACGAGTGTCGGACTGGCTCGAGGAGCTCGGGGGCCTGCGGAGCCCTTGCGCAACGAGAGCGACCTCAAGATCGGCGAGATGGACGCGGCCGACGAGAACCTGTTGCTGCGGTTGCTAAGGAGCTACCCGACCCTCCTGGAGCCGAAGGAAGGGTGCCCTCCGGCAACCACGCTGGGGGTGGAGCACTCCATAAACACGGGAGATGCGGCGCCGATCAAGATCCGGCCACGACGACATCCGAGAGCTGAACAAGAAGTCATCGACGAAGAAGTGCGCACCATGCTGCACGACGGAATGATCGAAGAAGGTCCTGGCGCCTGGGGCTTCCCCATGGTGCTAGTTCAAAAGAAAGATGGGCAAGTACGGTTCTGCATTGACCTCGGAAGCAACGTGACGAAGAAAGACATCTACCCGCTACCGCGCATCGACGAGTGCCTGGAGTCCATGCACGGCGCGAGGAGGTTTACGAGCTTGGACTTGCACGTGGGCTACTGGCAGGTGCCCGTCGCCGACAAGGACAAGGACAAGACCGAATTCACGACGCGAAAGGGCCTCTTTCGGTTCGTGAGGATGCCATTTGGCCTCGCCAATGCACCCGAGACGTTTCAGCGTTTGATGGACGCTGTCTTGTAGGGGCTCACGTGGAGGAGTGTCCTGGTCTATCTGGACGACGTGATAATCTTCACGGGGGCACGGTCTCGCAGCACGTAGTGGAGCTCGCCAGTGTCATGGAGCGACTGGCTCGAACGGGGCTCTCGCTGAAGTCAAAGAAGTACAGCTTCGGGATGACGCGACTCGAATATCTCGGACATGAGCTGGACGCGGAGGGGATCAGGCCTCTGGCTTCTCTCGTGGACACGGTGAAGCGGTTCCCAGTACCGCAAGACGTTGACGAGGTGCGCCGGTTTGAACATTTGGCCGGGTACTACAGGAGGTTCGTGGCAAACTTCGGCACGAAGGCCTCGCGTATGACGAAGTTGCTGCGGAAGGCGGTAACGTGGGAGTGGGGTCCGGAGCAGCAGCGCTCGTTCGAGCAGTTGAAGGGCGAGTTGACGGAACGGCCGCTACTCATCTATCCGGACTTCACAAAACCCTTCAAGCTGGTGACAGACGCGTCGACCATAGGCTTGGGAGCCGCACTCATGCAGGACCAGGGGGCCGGAGACCAGCCGGTAGCCTTTGCGTCCAAGGTGAACTCGCCGACGGTAGCAAAGTATAGCATTACGGAGCTGGAATGTGCGGCGATCATCTGGGCGGTGAAGCTCTTTCGCCCGTACTTGTTCGGACGGCGTTTCGAGTTGGTAACGGATCATTCAGCGCTGACGTGGCTGATGACCAAGAAGGACCTCACGGGACGACTCTATCGGTGGGCTTTGCAGCTCCAGAAATACGACTTTGTGATCATGTATCGACCAGGGTCGACAAACGTGGTTGCCGACGCCCTGTCAAGGGCCCCGGTGCGGATGGTGACCGGCAGAGCAGACAGCAGTGCGGGAACGGCGACGTCTGGGGGCCCAGAACGGGGCAGTGGAAGACTAGTGGTAGAGCAGCAGCCCGGGAGAGCGGAAGCAGCAGTGCCGGGCGCAAAGAGAAGAATACGCGCTGATGAAGCGACGAGTGGAGGTCCAGCGACCGAGGACAGGCTGGCAGAAGACAGAGCGTCGGGGCAGCTGACGGACGGGGTGCTCCGTACCCGCCAGGCAACGGATCAGGCGGTGCAGCGGCTACGAAATGCCAAGGGACACAAGGGCAGAAAGATAGTGATCAAGGACGAGTTGGTCTACGTGAAGGACCCGGCCGAGACGTTACGAGTGGTGTTGCCGGCAGCACTGAGGGCGAAGGCGTTGCGGGAGGCGCACGGCTCGATCTTCGCTTGCCATTTGCGTACGCCACAGACCTTTGCGCGAGTGGCAAGGATGTATTGGTGGCCGGACATGCGCGGCCAAGTGAAACATTGGGTTCGAAGCTGTCGAGACTGTGCCACGAGGAAGACGCAGCCGAAAGCGGTGATTCCGCCGCTCCGCAGCCAAGGTATCAGAGCTGTGAGAGATCGGTGTGCTTTCGATGTCGCGGGGCCGTTGGCAGTGACAGCGAGAGGAAATCGCTACGTGATAGCAGCATTCGACTACGCGAGTAGGTACGCGGTGGTGATGGCGACGCCCGCGCACACGGCGGACGATATCGCCCGGTTCCTGCTGGAGAAAATCGTGCTGGTGTACGGACCGATGCGGGAGTTCGTCATGGACGGAGCACCAGAACTCAATGGCGAGGTGATAACGAAATTGGAGGTTACTGCAGGCTCGGCAGGTGACACCAGTGCCGTATCGACCAATGCTGCTAGGTCATGTGGAACGCTTCCACAAGATCTGGAAGGACATGGTCTCGCTGTACGTGCGGGAGCAGCAAGATGATGGTTGCCGTGCGCGGCGTACGCTTACAACGGTGCAAAGCATGGGACGTCGGGCTTCTCCCCAAACGAACCCATGATGGGGAGGCAGCTCAGGATACCGAACGAGTTATTGAGGGCGAGCCTGGTGGCGCAAGGTGGCACGTGGTCGGCAGCACACCGAGCACTTCGAAGACGGTTGGACAAGGCGGCATTGATAGCGAAGGTGACGCTGCAGAATGATCACCGCCGACGGGAGCGCTACTACAACCAGCGGGTTCGAGAGAGGACGAGCTTCATAGTCGGAGACGAGGTGTGGATCCTCAAGCCGCCCAGAGGTCGAGGAGTGATGAAGCTCGCTCACCAGTGGGTTGGGCCAGCACACGCTGATGCTGACGTGGGCTACGACAACTGGATGGTGACCCGGCAGGACACGGGCGACGTGCTGGTAGTGTACAGCAGCTTCATGCTCAGCTTCTACTACCCTATAAGATCGCAACGGTAGCAGACCAGATCTTGCAGGATCTGGCACGAGATGAGGTCGAGAATGAAGATCAAGACGAGGATGAGGGTGGTGATCAGCATGGGAGCGAGGTCGACGCTCAGGACGCCGGAGGCGCCAGTGAGCGAGCTGAAGAGCGTCCCGACTCGCAGGTGCGAGCTGGGAGTGGAAGTGCTGCAGACGACGGAAGCCCAGCACGCACGAGAACTGTGGAAAGTGAGACGGAGGCTCGCACAGGCGGGAAACGGCATACCAATAAGCATACCAAGACGGAGGACAGGCAGGCGTCACGGCAGGGCGTTGGACCGGGGTCAGGAACGACTGGCACGGCGGTGCCAAATGCGGCGAGGAAAACAAGTGCAACGGCGAGTGGGACTGGCCGAGCGACGACAGGAATAGCTGGGCCCAAGACAGGAGCAACGATACTGGCGGAAGAGGTGCTTCGGGTGCGGAAACCTGGGGACCTGTCACGGGCGCTTGGAGGAACCCAGGTAGTTGCAAAACAGCAGACGAGTGCAGAAGACGCGCAGCCTACAAGTACCAGTGGCGTTCGGAGGGCACCAGAGCCAACAAGATGCGATAGGAAGCGTACAGCGAGTACAGCCACAAGCGGAGTCGACCATGCAGACGAGAGCGAGCAGAAGAAGCGGCGAGGCGAAGCAGAAGCGCGAGCGGCACGGGCAGCTCGGCGTCACGCTCATCGTGACCAGCAGACGCAGTGAGCCGTCGAAGAGATGGGTGCAGCTGCGAGTGACCGGGTTTCGGGCAGTGAGGTGGCCCACGATGGCGGAAGTCACGAGGAGCGAGGAGACGAGAAGATACGAAGCTCCGGTGCTGGAGAGTGGCATCATGACAGCAGTGGCGGTGGCTCGAGTACTGAAGGAGTCGCCCGCACTTCGGCAGCGGATGATCCAGGATCTAGAGGCGGAGAAGATGGAGCTACCGGAGGTGCCAGGGCGCTACGAGGACGAGGCAACGCTTGCTGGCAGCCCGTCCTCAACCCGTGACTGCAAACGGCAGCGCGAGGAAGCGTCGTCGAGCGGGACCAGCGGCGAGTACGGAACCGAACGGGCAGATACGAAGTCGAGCACCACGTGGAGTACAGCAGCCAACCTGGAGGGCCAAGGACACGACAATGGCTCACGCACGAGCAGGTTGAGGACCTGTTGGACGAAGGAAAGATCGGGGACGATCTTCCGGCATGGGATGGGGTATGGAAAGCCCATGCTCCTGCGCTGTAAGAAGCATGCCCTGCCGGCAAGAACACGAGAAATCGAAGTGATCGACCCCACCGGCAGCTGACGCGCGCGGCGTGGCGCGAGGAGATCGTGGGGCAGTCGATCGGAGTGGCGGCAGTACAGGATGGTGGCCGGAAGGCTAGAGGCACCGGAGCGGGATGGACGACGTTGAAGTGGCGGGGCAGACGAAGATAGCGGCGACCGTGGAAGATCGCACCGGGAGAGCAGACGCAGATGGACAGACAGCGGCAAACAGAACCGACAGGAGAGGCGACGTCGACTTTTAATGGGGGACCAAGGGACTTCGGCGCGGTAGGTAGGAGTAGGCGACGTAGGAGAGCAACGTACGGAAGATCGCCGCGCGACTCTCAGTTGCAATTCAGACAGGAGGAGTTCGGGTTAAGGTGACTAATTGACTTCGCGGAAGCTTCACAGCCTTCCCCGACAGCACTAAGGGCGGTTTCCTGCACGGAGACGCGGCAAGTTCGGCCAAGTGACGTGCGGTGAGTAAAGTAGGGTAACACGGGGTTCCGTGGTAGCGATCATGGTTAGCGTCGCATGTAGAGGCTGGGACCGTGTGGTAGCGCCCACGGGGGCCGAGGTGCTTACTGTTAGCGCCTTGGCCGTGTGAGGACAGGGCGCCGGAGCGCGCGGTGCATGCCGTGAAGGGTCCATGTCCGAAGTGCACAGTACATGTTGAAGAGCATGAGAACAGGGCCACAGCCCGTACTAGTGGAAGGGTGACGCTCGCCAGAAACGTTCTCTCCCAAGCCTGCCTACATCCGCTCAGTCGGGCCGACTCCGTCGGTGACGTCCTCTCCTAGCGCCAGCCTTATGCGTGCCTACCCCTCCCTCCCGTTGGATGAGAAGATCAATACGGCGAGCCTGCTTGAAAGAGCGGGCAAGTCGACATTACTATACCTGTCGTTTGTCAAAACCGAAGCAAGAGGTGCGGTTAGCCAGATTGGATCGGAAATTCCAGCTGACGAGAAGAAACCTGCAAATGTACGCTATCATCATATGTAGTTCCTTCCGCACAGCGAGTCCACACAACAGACTATCATGCCTACGAGTCGCATTTACATGTGCTGCGGCGGACTGTGCTCGACAGCCCTTTTCGTACGGTAATCGGCGTCAATAATCATCAACGCGGCGATCTTTTCCGGTAGGCTAGCTCAACAGCTCAGCACTCAAAAGCTGCATCGTTTCCTCTGGTCCAGCTACAAAAGCTATACCCGGCAGACACCAACCGAAAAAAGGCGTAGCGCTGATGCGTCTTTTTCGAATACCGCCCGCACCGGCAGTTGAGCGGTGAAGCATGTCGTATCTGTCATTCGTGAATTCACCGCGGCCCAGTCACCCACCCGCCTCCAAGCTCCATGGTTTCTGCCACCACCGCTCTCTTCTTTGCCACTCTCGCTGCGCTTGCTGCCTCCGCTATCTGCGCGCACGGCACGTTGTCGAAGCCCGGACTCACGTTCACGGGTACAGGGTACGGCGGTAACTTCCAGTCGAAAATCCCCATGGACTCGCTCACGGCCCTATCCGGTGACTCGTTCTCCAACTACCCGGACTACGCCGCGAATGCAGAGGCGTTTTCTCGTGCGTTGCAGGCGTCGGAGTACAAGTCGCTGAAGGCGTTCATCTATGCGAACCAGGACATGAGCCAGGGCCGCTTCAACATGCCCAAGACAGCCGAGTGCGGCTTCACGGACCCCGTGAGCGGCACCGTGCAGGAGCTGCCCGATGAGGTCGAGTGGTACGGCGGCAAGATGATCCACGACGGGCCCTGTGAGATTTGGTGCGACGACAAAGTGGTCTTGCCGTTCACAACCGACTGCGCCGTGACCTACCCGGAGGGCAAGTTCGCGTACGACAAGACCGCGTGCGAGAACAAAAGCCGCCTCACGATGTACTGGCTGGGGACCCTGTTGGAGTGGCAGGTGTACATCGATTGCGCTAAGATCGGCAAGGGTGGCTCGGCGGCGTCCAACGACTCCAGTGCTCTTGCGACCGCTGCTGCCAGCGATGCCACCAGCTTCACGACGACCACGAGCAACAGTACCGAGGTGCCTGCTAGACCGGTGGTTGCTGCGGTGTAAACGAGTTTGTAGGAGGCTGTGATGCAGCAACTATTCTGCGTTTGGAGGAGAAGCGAATAACCAGTTGTGCCGTCGATAAAGTAGTGTGGAGAGGAGGTCTGTGCAGCAACGGAGTTCTTCAACCGGAATACAGATTTTTGTGTCGTTTTCTAAGTGTTTTGAGTGATGGATCATAGTGCTAGCAACTATAACCCCTCACTTGAATCGTGCGGGTGCTGGGCTGGCATTTCGTCGCTGCTCGTGCAAGCCAGCCGATGGAGTCTTCAGAGTCGATCAGGGATATCAAACCTTGCAAGCACGTCCCATTCTTGATACTTTAGTAATAAACGCCCCGTGTGGAATTGCACGACATGCATCGTGGTATCCGTAACGAAGTTCATGACGACAACGGCGCGGGCGGAGGGATCAACTGCTGTCTCAAAGTGAACGCAAAGGTAACGACGAACAGACCTTTATTCGGTGACATGAACTATGCTATCGCACGTTCCCCTGCTCCACATTCATGATGAAAACGCAAGTATCTTGTGCACATCCGTTCGTGCAGCATCGCCATCCTGTTCGGCCACACCACCACACAATGCCTCATGACGACACGGCTAGTTACTGCTCTTCCAGGCGCAATTTGCGAGCGTTGCAGCGAGGCTTGGCTGCGTCGCCTCCGGTCTGACCCTGACCCGGTTGCGTTGGTGCTTCCGTCGTCGCCGGCGCCGGAGTGGTGGCTCCCTGCGTCGCTCCAGAGTCTGCGTTGTTGCCATCACTGGATGGGGCTGCAGAGGTTGCACTGCCACTCGACTGATCCGCAGCAGGGGTGGCGTTGGTATCGCTGGATGGAGCCGAGCCACCCTCACCGATCTTGGCGCAGTCGATGTACACTTGCCACTCCATAATAGTCGACATCCAGTACATTGTGAGACGGCTCTTGCCTTCGCACGAGGCTTTCTTGTATGGGAACTTGCCCTCCGGGTAAGTCACGGCGCAATTCTCCGTGAACGGCAGAACGATCTCGTTGTCGCACCAAATCTCGCAGGGTCCGTCGTGGTTCATCTTGCCGCCGTACCATTCGACCTCTTCCGGCAGGGCCTGAACGGGGCCAGAGGTGGGGTCTGTGAAGCCGCACTCCGGGGTCTTGGGCATGGTGTCTCGGCCGAGACTCATGTCCTGATTGGCGAGCAAGAACTCCTTGAGCGTCTTGTACTTGGACGCCTTGAAGGCGCGGCCAAACGCTTTGGCATTCAGAGACGCGTCGGGGTAGTTAGTGAAGATGTCGCCCGGCTGGGCCGTCAGCGCTGTCGTTGGCACCCTTGCGGCGAAGTTGCCGCCGTAGCCATCGCCTGTGAACGTGAGTCCAGGCTTGGACAGCGTTCCGTGGGCGTCGACACCAGAAGCGGCGAGAACAGCGGCGATGAAGAGGGCAGCGAAGACCATGGCTCGGGGTGGATGGCTTGATCGAGGCGAATTCAGGAATGGCCGAGGCTGAGACTTGCAACGCGTTCTTGTGAACGTACCGACGGTCAAGGCGTTCTGGAGGGCCATGAACCAGCACATCCTAGACACCTGAAATTAATCTAGTGTTTCTATGCCAACGCGTCAAGCGTCTGTCGATCCTTGTTCCAGGTTGCATGTATAACCTGGCAACACGGTGATTATTGACGCCGATTACTGTCGGTCACGCTACAGTTGAGGGCTTCTCCTCTACAGTCTGTCGGCTTGGTAGTGTACAAACTGTACGATGCGCTGGTAGAAGCGCTTTCGCTGTCCGAAGGGGAGCCAGGCTTCTGTCGAGCCGGCTGGCCAGAAAATCTGACTAAATGCCTCACACATCAGCCTGCCCGACGCTGAAAGTCCTCGGCCTTCCGGTCTCGTTCTGATGCAGTAATGACTGATACAGTTATCGCCGCGGCGGCTGCAGCAACATGTAGGTCCCTGTGCTCGAAACCACTTCAACTTGATGTGGGACGTACCTGATTTCAGCTTCCATCCGGCTTTAGGTGTCCCAACACCCCTTCGCGCGCATTATGTCGACCGTTTCCGCGGAAGTTTCGTCGAAGGAGGCGTTCGGACCGGCCGACAACTGCAGGGCCATGTGGCGCAAGTGCTGGCGATCTATCCTAGGGGATACTGGAGCCCATGGAACCTTCGCGCGATCTCATGAGCTCCAGTTGAAGAGAGAGTCAGCAACGCGCTGCGTCGAGTGAAGAGGCCGCAGAAAGAGAAGAGTGCAGTATACACGGTGCAGCTCGCACAAGCCGCAGCTTTAGACACACGCGAGCGCTGTGAGCGTGTGTGAGTGCTCTGTATCACTGCTTCCCGGCTCTCGCAGTTACGAATTTCTAGCGAGCCCAGCAGCACGAAGACGACAAGAACAGCTACACAACTTGGCACGGAGACGGAGAGCTCCTCAGCGCGAGCAATGGACCGCGTGCTGAGCTCCCCGAGCAAGCAGAAGGCGCTAGTGCGGCTCATGAGCTCCGACCCGTCGCTGCTCAATGCGCTGGACGACGACCTGCTCGCGTCCATCACGCTGCAGTCGGAGCCTTCGAAGACGAACGCGGCCAGACAGGCGACTCGATTGACCAACAAAGCTCATGCAGTGACGGCGAGGAAGAACATCCAGCTGTACCCGGAGGATGCAGCCTTTGCAGAGAAGAAGGAGGCGCTGGTGCCGTCGCTAGGAATCAGCAACGCCACGAGGGTGTCGCTGGTGAGAGCGAACACGGTGCTGCTGTCTCCGTCGAGCAACGCCACTGCGGTCGCTGCCAGTGCAAGCAGTAGACAGGATACCAGGAAGTGCGCAGGATTCTCGATGAATAGCTCCGAGAGGGCGAATGCACCGACGTTCTGTACTCCGGCGAAGCAGAAGGCGCCGTCTATGGTTCTGCTGGATGCTAACACGCTGGAACTTGTTGATGGAGGCACGAGCACGACATCGCCACAACGAAATGCCAATAGAAGTGGATCAACCAAGAAGAAAGCCAAGAGAATGCGACGACGGGAGAAGCAGAAAGGCTCGACCAGCGGCAGCAGCACCAACAACAGCGAGGACGAGAGCGGACGACACCATTTTACGACCGGATTCGACATCGGACACTTGATAGCGTCGGCTAGGACTCACGACAGTGCGAGTTTGGCGTCTGATAGCGATGACGGCGTCCCATCTACAAGCCCAAACACTTCCTCTGTGGCCTCTCGATTCCTGCTGGACCATCACCACTTCGTCTCTCGAGATCAATGGATATTGCCACGGTAAGCGCGTGTGTTGGCCCCTTTCTAAGGCCTGACAACGTGGTTACTGACGCTTTTCGTGCATGTTTTGCTCTTCAGGTCTCGCAAGGCGTGTTTCGTTTGTATGCGAGAGTTCAACCTCATCCGCAAGCGGCATTCGTGTCGGATGTGCGGTGAGGTCATTTGCAGGCGTTGCTCGGTGTTTCGAGAGGTGAATTTGCCGGTGCTGGAGAACAAGTTTCGCATTTGCTCGTGCTGCTTCGTGTCGTACCGGAAGAAACGGGAAGAAGCCGAGCAAAACCAGCAAAACCTGCTCGAAAATGAGGCTGACGCGACGGATTCTGCTAGTGATGTCAGCGCTGATCGTCCGGAGACAAGATCAGCCCGCGGAGGAACGCTTGCATCCGCGAACTTGACCCCAGAGCTTCCGGCAACTGAAGCGGCCCCTTCGTTGTCGCCATCGGACAGTACGTCGGATCATTCGTCGTCTCGGAACACGATCAACACCATGTCGGACTTTTCGTTCAGCTTCGATACGCTGTACGAAATGTCGGCCTATTCAGGCAGCTTCTCGGGGTCTCGCAACATGGAGGAAGAGCTCGAAGCTGTGCTCAAGGCCAAACAGCTTGAGAAGGAGGTCGAGGCTAGCCAGCAGCGTATTCGCACTCTCGAAGCGCAAATTTCCACGCAAGAAAGCCAACAAGACCTTCTCTCGACAGAGCAGCAGCTGCAGCTTCAAGAGGCTCGAGCGACGATTAATCTTCTTCAAGAACAGCTCCGGATGCAGGAGCTCAACGCCAGACAAGCCGCTCACAACCGAGCCTCCATCTGCCTGAGTAAACTGCGGCAGACGGAGCTCTACGCAACCGAAGACGACGAAAGTCAAGCGCTCAAGAAGAAGCTAAAGGTGCTGGAACGGCAGCTCAAGCAAGCGGGTATCTCCGTGGCTGAGGTGATTCCGTACGAGGTGGCAAAGCGAAAAGTGGAAGAGATCTCCAAGAGACTTCAGGAGATCGGAGCTTCCGAGGTGGTGATGGAGGACAAGCAGGCACAGGTTGCAGCTCGAAAGGAATACTACATTCTCGAGCAGGAGATGGAGAAGTACCACATGGCTCTGGTCATGACGGACGAGTATATCGAAGAGCAGAGACGACAGGAGCAGGAGTGGGAAGACGCCAACAGAGCTGCAAACCTCGAGGCCTTGCGCTTACTTCGCTCTGCGATTCCTGTGGACATTTCACGGCTGTCGGAGAAAGACCTGGTCGGACTCTTGACCCCGACGGGCGTGAAATTCCCCGCTGAACTTGCTCGACGTCTGAAGCGGACGAATGTGCTTCAGCTCTTGCGAGTCGATCCGAAATCAATCGTCAAGATGCATCCTAGCGTCATTGAAGGGTACCGTTGCACGGGACTTACGCTACTGGAGCGGCGAGCTCTTCACGCCGTGATGCAAGAACCTTTCAAGGACTGGAAAAGGCAGCAAAAGGACGAGATGGCTCAGAAGAAATACGCGTGGTGTTGCAAGCTCAAGGAGGCCTTCGTCATGGCTGCAACGAATTTCCAGAACCACTGCGCCGTATTCGGAGCCGGAGAAGACGGGAACGACCAGCACCAGTGCACACTATTGGGCTTATCTTGTCCAGTACGCGCCGAAGATAAAATGCGCAGGCTTTACTGCGGTCTGGGCTTCACGTCGGACGCCGAGTTCATCCAGGAAGACATTTTGAAGAGCGACCCGGAAGGTGCTGGGGAGAAGGCTCTGCTTGAGGCTCAAGGTCATGCCCGTGAAATGGTGGCGAATCAACGGCAGCGAGAACTCAAGACGCACTACAAGATGAATATGCGCGACGTAGCGCAAGCGGTGGGCGCCTTGGAAGAGATGGACTCCATCTTGAACGAAGTGCGAGCTTTGGACGAGTCGTTCCCGTGCTCACCAGACGTGAATTCCACTCAAGAGCGTGAACAGCTGAGCCAGTGCAACTTGCTGTTGAACAGTGCGCGTGAGCTGATGCTGCTACTTGCTAAACGTGCGGGTATCTGCATCACGGGAAAGCGCAACCCAGCCAAGGATGAGGAGGACACCCGCTCACCCGTGGAGATTCGAGAAGCCGGTCGCGCCATTGCCTTCTTGCAGGTCGTACTTGCCGATATCAAGTTACTTTTATTCAACGAGGAAGGCATGCTTCGAGAGAGCAAGTCTGTCACTGCAGCGGCCGCGTTCAAGGCTGTACACGAGTTGCTGGACGATGTACGCGAGAAGAACTTGACCGCCATGAACGGACAGTCTTCGGTAGCGAGCGATTTGAAGCGAGTGTCGTGGATGGAGAGAGCAGTTCACGAAGAATCGCGTGAAGCTGTCGCTCCAAAGCAGGATTCTTCCAGTTTGTCGACGTTGGTCCGAGAAGAAAAGCCCGAAGGCCCAGCCGCTCTTCCCAGTGCGTCGCTGTTTGATGCGATCAAAGCTCGGCGAAAGCAAAATCGCAGCCGTGCAGGTTCAAAGGACTGCCATGCCGCTTCGAAACCAGTCGAGGTGACGGCCAAGTCGGCTCGGCCCAACAAACCGATTGACTTAATGGCTGCGATTCGTTGTCGTAGGCGCGTGCAGTCCAACGCAGTCGTAGATGCTGACGCTGCGAAGTCGGCCTAATTGTTTGTTTGACTCGATTACTTCCGTGTTACTGAGCGTCGGCGTGGGTAGCGGAACTCCGACGCCTGTGCAACGAACGATTCGTTAGTAAGCAGCTTTGACGCTCGAAAGACAGAGCGCAAGCGAGCTAACCAACCCATAACCACGTTATATCCTCACTCAGTACTTGCTTTTATTCCATGACTCTTGCATGCACACGGACACAAGCGACGAAGCCCAACCGCTTCCCATCGCGATCAATTGTTCACTCTTTTGTCTCCAGCGATGAGCTGGGTGCTGTTCACTATTTGCGCTTTGGGCTATTCCCAAGCCGATTCCGGATTCTCGCCCCCTTACTGAACGATAAAGCACATGTCTACAGGTTTTGGCGAGCGCTTGAGCAACTCCATGGTTTCTCCGAGTCGGAGGTTGCGAGTGGACTGGTTGTTGAACGACACGAGCCAGTCGCCCGATCGGAGCTGCGTCAAGCCTGGCGAATAGCCCGAGCCGGTGAGTCGAGACACGACGATCTGGCCGTTTTTGCGCTTGAACGTAATGCCAAGCGGACCTTCGCTCCAGCGAACCCAGAGCTCCGGCAGCGGCAACTGCGGGGCTGGCGCCGATGGCGCTGCTCCGTCTCCGTAGGGCTGCTGTCGACGCACGACGAGGCCGGAGTCGTCGATATCTGAGTAAGTGCTCACCATGGTGGCGTTGCCGTTTTGAAGCAGGTTCCGCTGTCGCTCTGATTCAATGTATTGACGCCGAAGCTCCTGTAGTCGGCTTGGCTTGACACCAAGAGTTGGGCTTTCCTCTGGCGGAGGCAATGGAGCATCGGGATACACTGGCGGGGGCGGCAACGGGTCGTTGCTATGAGCTTCGAATGGCGGTGGGAGCTCAACACGGTCACCGTAATATCCGTTGTCGTCCGAGGCAGATTCGTCGTCTGGAATGTTGTGAAGATCCATGCTGCGAGAGGATGGCGGCATCACAACCATCGGGTCCTTAGCCCGTCCTGAAGCCGTGAACACGTCCATATACGACGGTGGTGGAGGCAGCTCGGGGTCTTGTTCGTCAGAAGTTTCTTCCGGCAGAAAACTTTCTTCCTCTGGATAGTTTCCATTACCAGTTCCAGGAGCGTCGGTGTCCGGGAACGGCGGCGGGGGCGGTAAATCCGCGTACCTCGGTAGACCGTCGTTAGAAGCAGCGTCACCGCTCTGAAGATGGCCAAGATGCTGCTGCTCACTTGCCCCGGGCGATCCGCCTAGATAGTCGTAGCTCTGCTGGCTGGTCCCGTCATCCGAGTCGGCGTAGTTCTCTAATTCTTGGTATCCAGTGCCAGGGAAACTGCCTGCAAACTGCTTTAACGAGCCTCCGCGACTGTTCCCTCTTGGTCGGGCTGGGCTGTAGCCACCGCTATTTGTTCGTGAAATCGGTGGCCGTCCAACCGCTGCCGCAGCAGCTGCCGCTTCCTCTTCACGTAGCTGTCGGAATGAAGGCACAGCTGACGAAGACGCCACCGGAGCCGCTGGGATCGGGGGCGCTGGGGACGGTGACGGCAGGCCAGGGCGTGAGCCGCGCGAGTGCTGTCGACTGTGACCGCGTCCGCGACTCTGGAAAACGAGCACCACAGGCTTCTGAACCGTCTTCAGCAGTTCAAAGGCCCCAGCGATGCCCAGCGAATCGACGTCGACTCCTGCCACGCGCACAAAAGTGTCGCCAGGCTTGACTGTGTCGTTCACGTTAGGAGCCCCAGCTCCCGTAAGCCTCGCCACCACCACCTGGCCCTTGCTGGACGTGCGAATCTGAATACCTAGTGGACCTTCGCGCCACAGCACCGTGTACTGCTTGGACTCCAACGTTGCTGCCTCCGGTCCCGGAATCGGTGCCTCTCTACTGTTCTGAGGCCCTCTGTAGCTCGGCGGGAGGTCGCTGAAGCTGTTCCCACTCGACGGTGGCTGACGAGCGCCACCTCGGTGGAAACGTAGATACACTGGCTTGGTGGCCCGCATCATGAGCGTCACCGTGCTCTTAAAGCCGATCTCCTCGGTGCGAAGCCCATTGATACTGACGAGGATATCCCCGGCCGAGATCTGCGCCACCGAAAGCGTGACGCCCGTGCCCGTCACCGACTTGACCGCCGGTAGTCCATTTCTCTGCTTGAGCTCGCAACCGAGCGGCCCTTCACTCCACACGACGTCGTACTCAACATCATTCGGGTCTTCCGCAATAGGCGGTTCGTTCATCTGCGCCAGGAACGAAGGTGAGGCTTCCCCCCAGCCTGCTCCTCGGTTGCTACGTAAGTCCACCGTAGCATTTGATGCCACAGGTGAGCCGCAAAAGGCTGAATTGGCGTCGCTGCTATGAATCGAGCCTGAGCGAGGCAGCCTCCACTTGGTACTGGCCGTCGTCGTCGTCGTCGCAATGTCACTGAGCTTCAACGGCCGGAAATCAAGTTTCACAGGGAATTCCGGGTTCTTGAGTTGCTCGATCACCTCGCTAAATGGCGTGGCGGAGACGCTTATTCCATTAAGAGCAAGCAGAACGTCTCCCGCTCGGGCGTATTGCAGCCCCGTGGCCGCTCCTTTCTTGTTGACACGGCGGATCACAGGCTGGCCGTTGGCGTTGGCCTTGAACAGCAGACCCAGAGGTCCTCCATCCCATGAGATTTCATAGGTATCGTCTTCGTCGTCCTCTTCGTCGTCGTCGTCTTCTTCTTCGTGAACCTCTGAATCTTTATTGACCGGTGGCCCGCCAGAGCCGGCGGGCTCGTCTAACTTGATATTCTCGGCCAGAGCGAGCGCCTGCAGCTTCTCATAGACCGTCATGTTTGACAGCTCGCTGGTGCCGCTGTGATTGCTGCTGCGCGAGCGCACAGACTCGATCATGGACGCGCTCTCGGCCTCGTCCAGGCTGCGCATCTTGTCCATCTGCCGTTGCACGAACTCGTGCGGACTCAGCGCGTCATCGCCGAACGAGTCGCCGCGGGCAGCGCGGGGGTCCGCCATGGCGCTGAGGGGCTGCTTGTTGTGGGAGTGTGTCGGGTGTTCGCACGCCGATATGTGGGAGATTGAACGCAAGATGGGGACTGAAGCCAATTCGGCACTAGACCTGTGAAATGCGATAACTGGAGGCTTAAGTTGGATTCAGTATGGGTGTAAGAGCTGTGATGAATGATAACCCGTGGGAAATGGACTCTGGAAAAAATAAGATAGGATTAGTGCTTGCAATGAAGTCGGAACCTCAACTTGATAATTGTAAGACTGAGAAGAATATGCTCTAAGTATTGGTAGGTTTGTGTTTGTTATTGTTGATACTTGCTGTTTAACGGGGCAAAAGTTGGCGCAAGTTGGCGTTAAATCCGCCACGGATTGCAATATTGTATACCGGTAGTGAAATTGGTCCTTGTACCGCGTTGTTGGCGCTCGCAATGGCAATCCACTGCTCGAATGACGTTTCATTCATGTTGTTGTTCACTGCCGACGATATTCGCTTGGAATTAAACGTCTCGGTGGGGCCAGACCTCGTAAAGTAGTGAATCGAGTTAGTCGGGGGTTGATCATCAACTTGATGCGCATACCGCAGCGTTCAAATCGCAAGGAAAGCTAGCTTCACCGAAAAAATGCAATAGAGTAGAGAGCGCTCACAAGTCGCAAGTATTAGTGCAAAAGGATCAGCAACATCAAGCCCTACACTATTTTCTTTATTAGCAGGAAACACACAGCGCGGTACTTACGACTCAATCGTCTTCCACCTCATCTCAACAATGATTTACACTTTCATACACCGTCTATACGTCGCTCTAGGACATGGACATATCTATCTGTTCGCATCTTTCGCACCCGCTCAAAACTCGTTTTCCTTCAGAGACGCCCCCCATTTATCGTTGTGGCTTGACTTGTACAACTGGTGATTCCCGCCGGAATACGGTTTGGAATTTTGTTTCCAGTTCTCGATAGACCCAATCGACGAATTCCCTTCCGACAGGAGCGCAATACTGGACGTTGACGACAAGGACAACGGCGACCGCGGCGAGCTCATGATGGAATACTTGCCTGGCTCCGGCATCATTGGCAATTCCTTCTCCTTCTCCTTGGCTCTGTTTTCCTGAGACCGTGGAGACTTCGTAGACCCACGCTTTGAACCAGGATGATTAGAGCGGTTGGAGCCTCTCTTCGGGGTTGCAGCAGGTGCCGCGTAGTAGCCGTTCGGCGGTGACGCTGGTACTAGTGCTGCTCCGCGTCCAGATACAGACGACTGCGTCGTCGCTAAGCGCGTACGAGTCCCAGAGTTGTTCAATCTACAGGCCTCCTCCTGCAGCTTCTTCATCCGCTGATTGGTCCTGTGCCACCAAAGGATCACACAGACGCAGGCGATCACCACGACGACGCTGGCAATCACGACGTACATCCACCAGAGCCAGAAGAAGCAGCCGCTGCCCCACGGAACGTATGTGGTCCACGTGCTCTTCTTCTTGAGCGCGCTGGAAAAGCACGAGCACCAGTCGTCGGAGTCGTCCGACGCGTATACTTTCTTGGTCGAGTTGACGCTGTTCGGGCAGTTGTCGGCGACCGCAAGCCCGATTTTCCCGTCTACGCGATCGTGGTACGAATACAGACCGTCCATGAAGACGTCGCCGAGGACGGTTGAGGAGCCTTCTGAGATGCCAATCGCCCGGCAGGGCGTACTAGCATTGTCGCCATTCATTTCAGGACGCCAGTAGTACTCGGGTGGGATCTCGACAGTGAAGTGCGTACTGGTCGAGCCGTCGCTCGTCTCCATTCCGAGGGTAAAGTAAATTGACGGCAGCTCCAGCAACGCGGCGTTGGACGACGTCGGGTCGCAGTAATCTTCATCGCAGCAGGAAGTCGAGTCGTCAAAGTAACTGGTATCGAAGTCCGGAATGGCTTCAATTGTAGCGGCCTTGATCTGCTCCAGAAGTGCGTTGTACACGTCTGATGGAAACGCCAGGTTGCTTGTTCCAGAGTCGATAATGGCTTGTGGATCGTTGTAGTTATCGCAGGACAAGCCAAGACTGGTACCATCGTAGCCAATGTCCGTCACTGTCACGACGTACCATGCTTCCTGTAAAAAGTCACCATTCGTCAGTCAATGATCTCAACTATAAGCATACGTAACATACTAAGCCTCGCTTACTCTTGTGATGGGAGTGTAGAGCATATCGCCCGTGTAGTAGACTTCGCCGTCCGTTCCTTCGGTTCCACCGATCATCAATTGGCCGGAATGGTACGTGAAATCCGTTCCTCCCGTCTGCAACATGGGCTGCATCGTGCCACAGAGCAGCATTCCGAACGCGTCTGTGGTCTTGCCCTTATCCACCAGCACGTTATACAACGACGACACGGTCTCTCCCGTCGAGGCTGCTAGAGCCTCGTACGCCAGCCCAGTGATGCCGTCGTACGTGGAGCGGTAGAAAGTGTCCTGCTCTTCGATGACCAAGAAGGTCTTTGAAATATCGCCGATCTCGCTTGAAGACCACGTGTCCGTCATGAACTGACCCCTACGCGCAGCGAATTAGCACAACCACCTTCACACTTCCTCACAACAGCTTCATTTCCTTACTGGATGTTGGCTCCAGCGAACGCCAGCGTGACCGTGCCCCCACCACTGCTGCTGCAAGTCGACGATGCATCGCACGAGTACGTCATGCCGGCGCCCGAGCCGCAGCAGCCTTCACCTAGCACCGCGTCGTTCGACGAGCCCGTGTCTGCGATCAACCGGAAGGCATTCTACCTCCCAGTCAAAATCTCGCGTCAGTTCACCAGAACCACGAGTGTCTAACAGTTCTAGCAATCGTACACTGCCACTCGAAGAACTTGAGCCATCCAGCGTCCCAATGTCCACCGTGAGCGTGTACGCTGGCAAGAAGCACAAAATGATACACAGCAACAACATCTTGGTGAGTGGAAAACCCTCCGCCGTCACCGCAATCTCCACCAATCTACGCACCTGTACCCGACGCAATGCCCGTCAAGTCGATGGAGTAGTGCGCACTATCAGCGCTCGCCTCCGCGCAGAGCAGCACGCAGCCCAACAGCAGCAGCATCCACACCATACTGGACAAGGAACGTCTCTGACTACATGAAATACCGGTAGTAAATATAAAGACAGTCCAGCCCATCATCTTTAGTATACCACACCCAAATCACAATTTTGCCCAAATCACAATTTTGAATCATCGGCGCCACAATGCCCACGAGTTCCATGGCGCGCAGTGCGTCCGCGCCGCTGCCGCTGCGCGCACGCAGCCGCTACAGCTCCGTGCTGGAGAGCGCATTGGTAAGCTTAGGACGGGAGGACGCGGTGGTGAAGTCTGCGCGCAAGAAGCGCAAGAAACGGCGGTACGAGGAGCCTCGTCTTGAACAGGCTTGGAGTGCCCCCGAGCGTCGCTCTATGGGCGAAGAAGAGGACCCGTTTGCGAGTTTGAAGCTGCTGAAGATCCACAAAAAGAAGAAGAAGAGGCGTGAAGGGGAGCTGGACATGGGGTCCCCTGCCGTGACGAGGAGTGCAACCAAGCACAAGAAACACCGACGCCATACCGGAGTGCTGGAGCTGGCGGGCCGTACGCCCGTGACGAGGTCCATGAAGAAGAAGTGGAAGAGAAGCAGCTTGGAGATGGTTGAGGATGTGGAGGTGGAGGTCCAGGAGGACGTGGTGATTCAGAAAACGTTGTTCCAGTCGCCGAAGCCTAAGAAGGAGATTGAGAAGAAGAGCAGTGAGAAGAAGAAGAAGAAAAGCCGATTGAATAGGAAGGCCGACGTGCTGACGGACTGGCGAATGGAGTGGCCACTGACGTTAGAGAAGAACGAGGCGGCGGAGCTGGAGAAGGTGCAGCTGGTGCTGACGGGGCAGGCGGACGGAGAACACAAGAGGTTCGTTGTGGCAAAGCGCGAAAGTGCAGTCAAGTTCACGGCCGCGGACGGAGAGTTCGTAACGCTGGCTGGGAAGTTTGATCGGGACGCAGCGAGAAGCGCTGGCATCCCACGTGCAGCGATGGAGCTCCTGGAAGATGGCATACCGGCGTACTTCTACAAGCGACTGCTCCCATTTGTGAAGAAAGCGCAGACGACTGGTAAACGAGAGACGACTAAGCCGAAATCAGGGAAGAAGAAGAAGACGAGAGATGTGGAGACGCTCAGGTACGGGGCTTCAAGCGTGTTGATTGATCGATTGGTGAGGTATTTGTGCTCACGTTTTGCTTCCATGTGCTCGTCATTAGCTCGCCCATGCCTTCGATCGACGAAGACGCTGATTTCGGCATCGAAGCTCCTGTAGACTCAACCCCAGTGAAAGACGACGATGTGTTCGAGACCTCGAAGCCCAAGAAGGTACTTCTATGTGTACCGAAAGTGGTGGTTAGTCTTGTATCTAGTGGTTGACGTGGTCGCTGTCTACTCTCCGACAGGCTCGCGCCGAAGCTCTCAAAAAGAAGAAGAAAAGTTTGAGAAAGGGTCAGCCTGAACCGGAAGCCGAGGAAGATGTATGGACGGCAGAGCAGCTGGAAGCTTTGTGTGATGCCAAGCTCAAGATACCTACAACGGCATCGAACTTTTGGGCGCAGGTACGACGACAAAGCGATGATTTTATTGTTGAGCAAGCTGTAACATGACGCACTGTGATGTCTTCTATAGGTTGCACAGTTTGTGCCGGGCAAGTCGGCAAAAGACTGTCAAGCCAAGACGTTCGAGAAGTTCCGATCTCCGCCGACAAATCGGAAATCTGCCAAGAAGGCAACTAAACGAGTGAGCACCGAGGCAAGCTCAGCCATCCCTTCCAAGATCGCGCGCACTGGCTCAAACAAGTTTAAAAAGCAAGTCCGCGAATTCGTGGAAGAGGTTAGCAAGACCTCTACCGCAGACATGTCGATGAGTTTTGGTACTAAGTGTATTATGTTGTTCTACGTGTAGTACGAGAAAAAACACGTGGATGATCTCTTCGAGACGACTCCGTCCAAAGAAGGTCTTCCCGAGCTGCCAGAGTTTGACTCGATCAAGTCTCCTGAGCTGGCGACACCGTCGCGTAGCTTCAACGAAGACGACTCGGAACTCGACGACGAGGCACCGGGACTGCTCAAGAAACTCAGCTCGCGCAGGCGTGATGACATCGACTCGTACGTGCTGGGCATCAACCGTCAGCACGTCGCAGGAGGCGGCGTGATGGCTGGTGGCAAGGTGCGTCGCGTCGCATCCATGGTTACGCCGTCAAAGACTGGCAAGGCCAAGGCCACGTCCGCCAAGGCCGTGATGCTCGTGGAAGAAGTGGGCTCGCACTCTTTGAAGGGCGTTGTAAGCCCGGGAGGAACGACACATGTTCGCGTAGAGAAGGACGGCAGCTCGTCGGAGGAAGAGGACCAAGACGACTATCACAGCAGCGACGAAGAGGAGGATTTCGACCTGCCTTGATGATGAGCGGTGATGAGACGTTCAGGTGCCACGAGGCTCCAGTTGCGTGCGCTTATTTATTGTTTCTAAATGTTGGTAAAGCAGGGGTGTCGACCTGCAGCCACCACATTGTATCACAATCGATCGTGATGAATAAATATGAGTTCTGTCGATGGTCGAGAACACGGCACGCTCGCCTGAATTGGTCAAAGGGGCGCTTGGAGCCCTCTCTCTACTCCTGGACGAGCATCAGCACGCGGCGCAGATTTTCTGCAATTTCCTTTGAAGAGGCTTGCGGCTCGGACGGCTCTGAGACCTCGATGCCTACGCACAGGCAAACACGTGAGAACTAAACCACTACAACAAGGGTAACAAACAATACGTACCAGTGCTATGGGAGCTCAGCAATTGCTGCAAACTTCGTAGTGCTGCTGGTTTTGACAGCAGCAATGCCCGTGCTTTTTGGTTGTCGTACACGAGTGACCAGAGCGCTGCTGAAAGGTATCCCAGCGTGGTCAAGTCGTCTCGTGTCGCGCTATTGAGACGCACGCACAGAGCAACCATATCATCCAGCAGGTCTTCCCAGAGAGCGAAGTTGTTCCTGGTTGCTTGTGACAAGGCAAGATTCCTCAGGAACAAGCACCCATTGTGCCGAACCGCCTTGTCCGTTGAGTGCATCGCATCGGCGAACACGACAGAGAGCACAGTAGCCCAACTCGTGTACAGTACGCGAGCGCCTTCTTCCCCGCAAGCGATGCTGCTTAACACGCCAAGCATGTGCGCCAAGTTCTCCTTCTCAAGTTGCGTCGTTTTGCTGGTTTGTCTGGCTTGCTTGAGGCGATCTTGAAGCGAATCAATCAGTCTGGATATCGATCCCGTCTTCATACACGCTACGACGCACTCCGGGTTGAGAAGCACGGTCTTCAGCACTTGGCACGCAGCATTACTCAAAGCCATATGTGCTGCAGATGGGGCAACACCACTGGCAGATTGGCGGCGAGAAGACGCCACATCACCTCGAGAGCTTGCCAGATCGAACAGTAACGACAAAAGCGTTTGAGCAGCGTCTCCTCCAGAGACTTTGCCAGAGCCGTGTGCCAGCATCAACATGGAGCTTCGTGCAGTGTCGTTTCCATAGGTATAGTTCGCCAAGAGGTGAAGTGCGTGCAGCAGCAATTGCGAACCACGAACATGAGCCATCTTCATCAAGCTCCAATTCGGCAGAAGCACACTGAGAAGCCCCTCGTCCTGTAAGCGAAAACAAGACCATTAGAATATAGAAATCTTGACAGAGTAGAGGATGACACGTACCTTTGCAAGTCGCTGGCTTTCCTTATCACCCCCAATGATAGCGCCTATGACCTCAAGATTTGTTTGGATGCGTCCACAGAGATCGAGCACGTACGCGTCCTGAGGATTAGCGCTAGCGTTGGAACTTTTCGCTCGTCTCCCGCCAAAACCTCCAGCAATGCGAATCGCGGAGAAGCACTCCTTGATAGAAGCCATTGCGAATGGAATAACACGCTTCACTCGGGCAAGATGTTGCAGAGCTGGACTCGTTTCGAGCAGGACTTGAAGTGCGCACGAAGCGCGTCGGATAGAGGCCAGTGGAAATACACGACCCTGCACTTCTGACACTGCAGACGAAGTGATTCTCGTTGCATCCAGCGGACGGAACTGTGAGATTTCTTGGTAAAGGTCGTAGACGGCAGAGCAGAGCGCATTGACGACCGTCGTATCGGAAGATTTCAGGGATCCTGGTATCAACAAGGACATCTGCAGGCAACAAGATGCTTATGGTAAGTACGTAGATAGATCTAGACACTTTGTGAAGCACGTACCGCGGGCACAACGCGCGAGAACGATACTCGAAACTCGGTCGGGTGATGCGGTTCTAGCAGGCTGGCCACCACAGCGACAAAATCCGCTCCAAATCCGATTGTCGTCGGCGCCCCGAACTGCTTGGAATTGTACTCACCTTGCTGGTCAAAAGCTTGGACCAACAGAATGCTGAGTGTACCAGCACAAAGGTCAAGAACCTCGTAGTGGCTCTGGTGCGTAATCTTTGAAACAGAGTCGTCAAAAGAAGCGTGGACATCTCGAACGAGCTCCATGACCTGATACCCCAACGTTGTATGCTACATCATCACAAAGATAGGAAAGTATTAAGCTGGTCAATAATACAAGCGAAAAGCAACCAGGTCATTTGAAATTGAAAGAACAAGGCACAGACCATGAGGAAGAACACGACTTGATCGAAACCTCCATCGCGACAGACAGCCTGGAGGAGATTCAACACCTCGATCATGAAATCCAGAATGGCTGGAAGCAACGATCGTCTCCATGCGTCGTCCGTACAGGTCGGCAGAAGCATGCTGAGTGAGCAATAACGAGTGCACTTGTTCTTCCATTCGCGAAGTGACAGCGCCTGAGGAAGAACCCGACAGTTAGTCCCAATCGTTTCAAGTGAAGAGCGATCTCTACAACTTACCTGCACCAAGAGCGGGTAGATCTCGTATTCTTCTTCAGCTGCCGCGAGCTCTTTCACCATGTCCCCAAACCAAGCTGCCAAGCTCTTCCTTTGAACGTAAAGCACTCGGACGAGTCGAGCAAACGATCTTGCTGTGCGAGGGGCCAGTTTATCGCCTTTCAGGGAACACGAGAGCGAGCGTAGAGCTCGTCCTGCAAATGTCGTCCCATGGAAAAGCTCCACCATTGCAGCTTGATGATCAGGGGGCCGCTCGTGGTAGTAAAGAATCTCCTTCGTCAATGCATTGCAAGCCGCTGCACGTACAGCGTCGGACTCCGTGTCATCTGTAGAGGTTTCAAACGCCATGTCTAGCAATCGAGTGGACGGAGGAGACGAGGACGCCGTATGCTCAACAATGAGAAATCCAAGTTCTCGAATTGGCGAGACGTGGTCGAAGAGGAACCGAGACGCCCAGCTACCGTCAAGAAGGATGCTGCTATCCGTGTGCTCCAGAGGGCTTTCACCATCGAGAAGAGACTCGCGTGGAAGGGTCCGCAGAATCGCTACCATGCACTGTGACCCAGAAACAAATACATCACGCGCTAGGAAGGAACCCGGGATACGGTGGCGACACACAATAGAGAGCAACGGTGACAGCATATCCCGTAGACGCTTGCAGATCTTCTCGCGTGAAGGTGTCGACAAGTGAGCGTTGGCGTTGTCGCCCATGCCGTTTGCAAAGCGTAACAAGACCTCCAGCATCAAAGCATGAAGAACAGGCTCCGTTGCGTACATGGCCGAGTACTTGGTGCAGATCGTCGAGATAATGTCGGTATCAGCGGCAAGCGATAGGAACAAATCGCCAACCCTGGACGCACTAATGTTGAGGAGAAGCCGCGCCACTTGAAGTGAAAAGGCCACACTTTGCGACCTTTTCAGCAGCGGAAGCACCTTGCGCTTTACTACGACGAGGGCTCGGAGCTGCTCTCCTCTGGTCATGGCACAGAACACCACGCTGAGAGTGCTCACGAGCGAACCAATGATGATCTCATCTCGTTCATTTTTCGGCGGTACAGCAAAATACCGTTCAAAGTCGGCCTCCCACTCCCCAACGAAGCGTTCCCGCGCACATTTCCAAGCTTCGCAAAGCGTCATCAAATGGTAGAGTGCGTTTAGACACTTTCCGTGAGACGGAGCCTCTCGAAGTTTCTGAGCAACAAGTACATACTCCGCGCCCACTAACGAATTGAACTGCTCATTGTTTGACCTCACACGGTCTTCGTCAGTGCGAATTGAAGTCTGCTTGATGATGGCTCGTACTTCGTTCAGCCACGAGGAATCCGTTCGCTGGGTTAACAGCGCAGCGCTTGCTTGTAGTTGCTGCTTCAGCGAACATGTTGTGATGAAGCATCGAGCCCAGCGACGTGAATGCAATCCAAACGTTGACTTAATCATCTCGGGAATTCTCGCTTCACCGCTCAGCTCGGGGTTGTCGCTTAGAGACCCAGCAGATGCTCCATTGGGGATGAAATTCTCAGCAGAGCACGTGAGCAGAAGAAGGATATAGTACATTTGCGCCCGAACCGAAGCTGACGAGTGGAAAATCAACGGCAGAAGGAGTTCCATCATGCTGTTATCACGCTGCATGGCGGCGCGCAACAGCCGGCTCCGGAGCAACAGAGTCCTCAACAAGAGAAGAGCCTGGTAAATCATTGGCGAGTCCCTTTGGCTAGAACCTGCTGAAAGAATGGCTCGAAGCAGATCAACGAGATCCGAGAATTTATCCAGCTCCTCAAGCAGAGTGAACAACTCCACGGAAGAGTTTTCGACTAGCGAAACCAGTTCTTTGAGCGCTGCCTCTTTCATGCTCTCAAACGCAGAAGACGTCGCTGAAACCACTTTGTGTAAGTGTGACAACTTGGTCAGCTGAGACGAGAGCTCGATTTCGCTCGGCTGGTAATCGCTTGCGTGGGTAACGGGTAAAGGTACGTCCAAGAGCTTCGTTTCAAGGTTCAAGCGCTTGCCATCGCAGATGAACGTGGCTTCAAACGGGTCTTCTCGGATGCATTTGTCCTTGGATACATAGTCGACGGATGCTGGAGCCACGAGAGACACCAGTCGAAGAATCCCCGATGCAGCCGCCTTCCGAATGTACGGCGACTCGTGAAGCAAGCATCGGCATATCAGTAAATGTCTCGTGTGGTCGGGAATGGCCGTCTCCAGTCGATTCAATACTTCAGCAAGTTGTGGTTGAGTCGAGCGTTGTTCCTGCGACGACCCTTCTGAGGGCTCAATGTAAGCGAAGTGTTGAAGCAGCGGGACCACAGGTTGGAGAAGTAGCAGGTTGTCACCAGAGGCGCTTGCAAGTTGACCCAAAGCTAAGCGCAAAATCCCCCAGAGTGCTGCGCTAAGCTCTTGGCCGACAGAATCCTCGCTTTGGCTTGCGAGCACAAGAAGCAAGAGCACCAGGAACTTCGGTTCACAAATCACCTCACTGATCAATTGACGTGGGCGATCAGCGGACAAGCGGCTACTGGACTGGCCTACAAGCCCCACGAGACCACAGAAAAAGCGGGCGCCCATCGATTCCTGCGACGGTGGGGTCTTCTTCTCGTCTAAATCACTTAGCAGCTCGCAGAAGATGGCGTGAATCGTTTCCGCATCACTTCGAGAAAGCCTGTCCGCATCTGGCTTTGATTCGGTAGTCAGCGCTGACCAAATAGCCTGAAGTGTGGCGTCTGCAATGATTTCGGAGTCTGTATCGTCAAATACACACCTCGCTTGGATCGCCTTCTGTACCACATCCAGGTTAATGATAGCTGGCTTCTCCCACGCACCGAAATCGGCCAACTTTTCACGATTCATCTTGGCAAATTCCACCAACTCGAGAACTAACTTGGCATCTTGTAGCGATGAGTGCTTCAGATTGACGAAAGCAGGAATTGTCTCGTCAATCTTTGACAGACATTGAACTAGCGATTTATCTTTCCACTCGTTTGCTGCTACATCAGCAAATAGGGGGCTGGCAACCCACAGCTTCACAGCTTCCCACAGCAACCGCGGAATGACAATGCCATCAGCGCTTGCGTTTCTTTGAGGATTGCCAGACGCACTGTGTGTATTCTCCACGTGATACCGAGACGATGGATACAAGCGAAGTAACCGAAGGACGAGCTCCACTAGCTTCCACATCATTGAGTGCGTCAGCTCGAGGTCCTCATCGAATAGACTAGTCGCTTGCACTGATGGTACAGGTCGGCAGATGCCGCTGAGACCCTCAAAAATACGTTCAAGCCGCACTTTATCCAGCTCCTGGACGATGGTTTCTCCAGATACCATGCAACCTTTCTCCCGCAAGTCAGGCAAAGCTGTAATGAGCAAGTTCAGCAGATGCAATCGTGGGTGTCTTGCCGAGCGCAGCAGTGGCAGAGTGCTCGCGAATATCCTGTAAACTGCCCCACTTAGCGAGTACTGGTCCAGTTGTCCAGTAGTATCCCTGTCTCTTTGCGAATCAGCTCCAATTTCTACGCTCGCGCGTGGATACAGTACTCGTCTCGTGTCGTACGAATCAAACAACTCGACATGAACACTTGGGGCGTGAACCTGATACGCCGGGTCCAGACATATTCGCCGTGTCAGCTTCAGCGCATACAGGAGCGACTCGATCGCCTTCACACTTGCCATACACACGGCGCCCGATAAGTTACCACGTTTGTTCGAGAATGTGGCGTTCGTCATCTCATCAAAGTAGTTCACCCCCATGGACACTTCCATCGCGCGCTCCATCAACACATCGTCGCCACCTGATTCACGGTTCGCCGTGCCCGGACTTCCAGGCAGAATCGGCTGCTGCACAAGATGCAACAGGTATTGAAGCACTGCCGGTCGTTGCAAGAATATTTCTGCAGGGAAATTCCTCAGGAATTCATTCCTAAACGTCGCACAGGCTGCCACCAGGTCCCGCACTTCTGTGCGCAGCTGCAGCTTCACCTCAAATTCGAACAAATGCTGTTGGTCCACGGACGTCAACGTCGCGGGAGCAAAGCTCCATCCTCTGGACTCCAACTCGTCAACTGTTGGGGCTCTGTGTCGCTCTACTGGATCTCTACTAGCCTCGAACTGCTCTTCAACAGGACTCCCCTCTTCCTCCTCTGAAGTGCTGGCCTGTTCACTGCTGCTCTGCTCCACTGTCACCAAATTGGAGACGTAGATCTGCCTCAATAGCTGCCATAAATATGCACAATTAACTTTAGTCTCTATCTCTTTTTCTAGACCTTCTGAAAAGCTCGGAAAAGCTGAAGGCTGACCTTCTCGTACGTGTCCCGCAGCTCCGCATTGTCGTTAGCCGCTCGCTGCAGTTTCTGCGCCGCTCCGAAGTGCTGCAAACTGGCCAGCAGCACCTCCGAGCGGCTCTGAACCAGCAGCTGAAGCACATGCAGCGCCTGAAGCTCCAGCGGCGGCTCCAGACTCGCTAAAAGACTCGGAATCAGCGTCTTCTGCAACGGCTCCAGCTCCGAAACGCGCACCAGTCGCTCGCGCAACTTGAACAGCAGACTATGCAGTGCACGAGAGCGGATCTTGGATAGCGGATGCCGCAGCTTGAGCACCAGCGCATCCATCCGCCCGGACTCCATTTGGTGAAATGCGCGGCGAAATTCAAATGCGTCTATAGCGAGTTTGACGGGTTTGTATTTCGTGTGTAGAACACCATATTGGCAGTGTTTTAGCCACGTTGCTGAACGTCGTATCGAGCAGCTCCCGGAAGCCAAGAAAGAGAGCGCAAGCAAGGCCCCGCCCCCTCGTCAGACCTCCCGCAGACCATGATCAAGTTCGTGTTGATGGTGAACAAGCAGGGCCAGACCCGACTGGCGCAGTACTACGACTTCCTGTCCATCCAGGAGCGCGTGGCGCTGGAGGCCGAGATCATCCGCAAGTGTCTGGGCCGCAACGAGACGCAGGTGCGATGCTCTGCTCTGCTCACCTCAGTCTGTCCTCGTGGAGTGAAAGAAAAGCTAACGTTTACTTGGTGCAGTGCTCGTTCGTGGAGTACCGCGGCTACAAGGTAATCTACAGAAGATACGCGTCGCTCTTCTTCATCGTCGGCGTCAAGGACGACGACTCGGAGGTGCGTCGCTGGGTGCTAGGCCTGAAGAGGGAGGTGATAGGCTGATGTTGGGCGGTTGTGGTGCTGTAGAACGAGCTGGGCATTCTGGAGTTCATCCACGCGCTGGTGGAGACGATGGACAAGTACTTCGAGAGTGTGGTACGTGCAAGCTGTGCTGCACTCGCTGAGAGAGTGCTGTGGAGATTAATCAGCTTGTCTGTGTCTGTTCTGCTACGCGTTGGCATTGTGATGCCTTTTCTGTGTTTGCAGTGTGAGCTTGATGTGCGTGACGGAGTCTTGCTTTCGCTTATTCGGTAGTTTTTGGACGCTTTGAACTCACGTTGCGGTGTTGTTTGTTTAGATCATGTTCAACCTGGAGAAGGCGCATTTTATCCTCGACGAGATGGTCATGAACGGGTACATCGTGGAGACGAACAAGATCTCCATCCTCAAGCCCATCCACCTGATGGAGAAGGCTTCGTAGACGTGCTCGCGTGTTGTGGATGGACTCCGGGGATGATAGGATTTTGCTGCAGTCGATTCCGGTCAGTATAGTTCCGGATACGCTGCATCGCCCGCAGAAATTACCCACACAGACGATAACAATGTGCGTTTTCCTTGCCACTGACGCGCTGTTCCAGTAGGAGAATACACCACATTTTCTCGTCGCCAGTTTCGCTACGCAGTTGCAGTCTTGAATTTCCTATAACTGCAACGATAATTAAACAAACGTGCACTCAAGTGACAATCAAGGACTTGAGTCTCCAAGGTGTCTGCCTTGTCCAGGTCGTATGGCAACCGACAACTAAAGCGGGCCTTGTAAATGTCGTCATCCCCGGAAAGATGTTTCACAACGCCCACGACAGAATCTCGTGTTTATTCTCATTTTGTGCGGGACTATCGCAGACGAAGCTCAGCAATCTCGAGCAGCTCGATCATGAATATGCATGAGATGGACATGACGGATGAGAGATGACGGTAACTATGACTCACACAGTGCGAATGCCAAAATACTGTAGCAGGCATGGGAATCCCTGGCGCTCGTCACCACTTCTCGAAACGATGGTCAGAGCGGCGTTGAAAACGCTTTGTTGTCGCTATCTGCCTTGGTTCCACGACCGACAACTTGCTGCCGTGCGATGCTGTAGCCAGCCCTGTGTCCTTCTCGTCGTCTCACTCGGAAAAATACAGCGAGCACGTCACACAAAACGCATGTTGAACCAGGATTTATGGTTTCCCCCCTCTATAAGGATCAAACACGATTTCTCCGAAACCTAAGGAACTGCAGGGTATTATAGGGCAGACACCGGGAGAGCCGCCACCAACCTCATCCCCGTGCGCAGCATAAGTCTCCTCCGCCGCAGCACCACCAACATGGCCGACCGCCGGCCGGACGAAGCATCCGCCACCCCGCGCGGTCCCCGCATCCGCGTGACGCGCGCCTTCTCCCAGATCGAGGAACCGGCCACATTGCAGCAGCTTCAGGAGCTGCTGGCGCCCACATCCAAGAAGACCCTCGACGTGCGGAGACTCGTGTCGCCGGCACGAACACGCGGCGCCACGGACAGCCCCAGTGTGATGCCGCCCGTTCCGCCGACGTCGCCCGCGTCACTGCCTCGACCGACGCCGCACTCGTCGCCGGCGCCGCGGACGTCGCTCAGGAAGCAGGCCGGCAGCGACAGCAACAGCAGCGAATCAGGCAGTCCGCAGCACGCGGCGTGGGGACGGCCCGGCCTTCCACCGCGCAAGGCCAGCATTGGCCGAGAAGACGCGGATCCTCGACGCCGCAAAGTGAGCATCGGACGAATCGAGGAAGCCGCTCCAGGACGCCGACGCAATGCCAGCATGAGTTTAGCTCGTGAGGATAGTGTTGAGCCGCGTCGCGGCTCGAGTGAGTGGGCGGAGACTGCGGCAAGGCTCAGTCGACGCGTGCAGGAGCTTGAGATGGAGAACTTTCGGCTGAAAACCGGCAAGGAGCCGCCCAAGTCCTTCGCCGGTGGCGAGATGCGCACGCTGCGCACGGCCGAGTCGGATGTGACCGGTGGACCTCAACAGCGGCGAGCGAGCTTGAACAAGTCGCGCAGCTATGCAAATGGGTTTGCAGGCACGGGCTTGACGGTGGCGGAAGCGGCCGCGGCATCGCACCGTACGCGCACGAGGAGGATGGCGTCGGCTGCCAGTGCCACGGAAGCGGCCGTCAAGCTGCGTTCGGGCTACTGGAACGGGGCCAATAACGTCAAGAGCAGCTTTAGCTGCAACAATCTTTCTGACCTCGAGCAGCCGGAGTTCATGCTTGAGAAGCTGCGCGCGTTGCCCGTTGCAACATCGTCCACCAACGGCATCAAGAGTGGCACGAGAGCCCCAACTGTTTCAGCGACAACAAGTACGCCTGACGCCTCTCGCAAGAGCGACTCGTGTCAACGCACGAGCTCCGAGACGGAAGAGGACCTCGCCGACATGCGCTCGCGCCAGAAACTGGCGTTCAAGAAGGGCCGGGCATCTTCCTCCGTCGTGGCGCAGGCGTCTGCCGGCTTGAGTCTCGACGAGAGCTCCGAAGACGACGGTGAGAATCGGGTCACATCACCGCGGTCGTACTTCGAGGCGGGGCTACGAACTGGAAGCTTGTCAATGGGACCGACGGCGTCGCCTGCGCTGAAAAGCAAACGACCCAGCGTGCGGGACGTCACGATGTGGGTAGGCACGTGGAACATGGGCGCGGCCGATCCATTTGACGACGGAAAGGGCATCATTGACGAGCAGCGCTCGGCGTCCATGCTGCAAAACTTCCTGCCGCACGGCTACCAGTTGTATGTGCTCGGAGTACAGGAGGGCGTGTCGGAGAATGTCTACCACGCCGTGGAGGCGTATCTGAACCGCAACGAAGAGGGCGCCCGCTACTACCGGCTGGAGCTCAAGAACGGCAACTTTATGGTCAACCATAAGAACCATCCCCCCGACGCGGTGATTGATGCTGTCCACGGCCGCGGGGATGGAGCGTTTGTAGGAACCAAGTTCACAGGCATGGCTGTCTTCTATTGCGCCGACATCCAGAACAAGGTGAAACTGATCCGAGCTGGTGCGCACAAGTTCAAGCTGACGAGCGGCTCCAAGGGCGGCGTTGCCGTGGCGCTCATGATCAACCACACGACGATTGTGTTTGTAAATTGCCACTTGGACGCACGGAACGACACGTACCGCCGCGAGCAGATCCGGAACTTGAACGCCAGCTTGGGTCGCGTCATGGGCCACTACAGCTTCGACTTAACTGAGCAGTTCCATCACGTGGTGTGGATGGGAGACATGAACTACCGCATCGTGTTGCTGGACCCGCAGATGGTTCTCCACATGATCGAAGAAGGCCGCAATCTCGAGCTACACGACAAGTTCGACGGGTTGCTGAATGACCGTCGCAACGGTGGCGTTTTCGAAGGTTTCACCGAGCCGCACAAGTTCCCAGATTTCTACCCGACGTACAAGAAGTTCCCGAAGCGTGGGGTCGTGAACGAAACGCTGCCGCTGTGGCCATCACTCGTGTGGCGCGTGCTCTACAAGGAACCGTTTTACAAGGGAGGCAAGGTGAAGAAGCGGGTGCCTGGCTGGTGCGATCGCATCCTGATCCACTCGTTGCTAGTCAGCGACTCGAAACTGATCCCTGAGAAGGTGGCAGACCCGACGTCCCAGGAGCAGCCACCGCGGCTCATCGACAACTATCGGTCCGTGAATCACGGGGACGGAATGGACGTTAGCGACCACAGCCCTGTGTACGGCACCTTTGTGCTCAGCTTCCCGCAGCACGACGGCGACGCGTTGACGTCAGCTTCACCGCGAAGGCTGTCGCGCCGCAACTCGCGATCCTTTTCCACGGCTAGCGGCATGGGCGACGGAGACAGGTATTCAAGCTCGGTGGGTGGCAGCTACTTTGACCAGGCGCGCGTTGTCCGTCAGATGAAAGCCCAAAACCGTCCCGTGTCGACGGTTTTGCGCGTGTTCAACATGACGTTGAACTGGGAAAACAACGTTGTGGTCCCCAAGAAGACGCGCATCGTCGCCCCTCTGGTTGGCGAAGACGCGAAGCAATGCGACGTGATCGGCGAGCGGTGTCAAGGCTCCAATGGTCTCAACCTGTCGCTCAACGCGGTTATCCAGCACACGCGGCCACTGGAGCAGCTCCACATGCTGGTCTGGGTCAAGAACGAGTCCATCAACGGCCACTGCACGCTCTCGTTGAAGCGAATCGCCCGGCAGGAAGAGGGCGGCGAGGTCAAGTTCCGGGTCCCGCTCTACAACGACTCGATGCGGGTGCATCTCGACGGCCACCCGCTGCTCGTCGTGTTCTCCGTGCGAAGCAAAACCTTTGCCAAGTGAGAGCAACGCACACTCGTCGTGCGTCCAACGTCAGCCCCTCTGTCGAGAACGAAGCGAAGCTGGAGATAATTTCTCAACAATTTTACTGAACTTGACTTGGGAAACCGATTTTTTTCTGGTGCTCAAGTTGAAGTGTCCGGCCGCGGTGAAGAGTCACAGACTCAGCACAAAATCTTTAGATCCTAGCGAAGCGGACAGCATGCCAAAGCAGGTTCAGGAGCTTGGCAACGACTTCAGCAGTGCCGCAAGCAAGGGGCCGACGGGACCGTTTGAGCACCTTCCCGACGCGATTCCAGTGTTGCGCGACTTTGAAATTCGACAGAAGCTGCTGCAGTGGAACCTAAGTGATAGCCTTCAACTGAAGCGCTTTTTGGTGCATCGGAAACTACCCAGCGAAGCCGATGAGGCGCTGCTGATGGAGTTCTTTCAGGACGATTGCACTCATCGCGTTTTATCAGTACGTGGCAAGATCACCGTTATTTGAGTAGTTCATGTTGCTAACTGTGTGTGGTTTTGCTTTCCTCGCTAGCTTCCTGCACGTCTTCGCAGCAGCTCGTCATCCCCCAAGGAGCTCACAACAAAGCCCGAGAGCTGCGGTGGACCCTCTTTACTGTTTGAGCGACTGCCTGTGAGCGTGACTAGTATGGCCTTCTTCGACAAGCTTGAAAAGGCCCATATCGTATCCCGCGACGGCAGTGTGCGCGGCTGCATTGACGAAGACTTCGACGGCTGCACTGCTGGCGACTTGCTCACGGAGATGCTGGCCAACCCCGAGTCGGACAATTGCGACGTGTTCACCGAAGCTGAGCGGCAGGAGTTCATCTTTCAGCTCTTCTCAGCACTCGTCATCGGTGGTGGGGCATTGCGCCAAGCAGACACACATCTACAGCCGTACGAGGATGTCACTCGAGCGCTTTACCGTGCACTCGTGTCCGTCAAGAAGAGCGTGGCCGGCGCCAACGGGAAGAGGGACATCGAGATCACGTCGCGCGTGTATCGCGTGCAAGGCGACGCTCTCTTTCCAGAATCTTCTTCACGCTTCCACACGTGCTTCGCCGTCATCGACGCTCGCATGCGCTGGCTCACGGTCTGGTACTGCCCCTTCAAGTCGTCCTGGTGAGACCGTCGACCACCAGAAGCGACATAACGTGCAGCGAAATGGCTACAGTCAATACACTTTGATTGGTTGAAATCGATCCATTATCCATTCGCCAGCCAACTTCCGAATATGGAGCGCGTTCCCATCCGCCTGGGCTCGCTGCGCACGCGCGTGAAGATCTCATCCAATGTCTCGGCTGCTCCGCTTCTGTCGGAAGGTCCTTCGGTGGCTAATGCGTCTCTAGTGCGAGTTTGCCGCGTCTGCACGATCCTGGAGGCGAGGTATACGTGCCCGCGCTGCAACATTCCGTATTGCAGCGTGGACTGCTACCGGTCCCATGGCGAGAGCTGCACGGAGCAGTTCTTCGAGAGCCACGTGCGTAGCGAGATGCAGTTGACCTCAAAGGAAAGGGGAGACGACGACAATAAGCAGCAGAAGAGCATGCAGGAGCTGCTGGAGCGGGTGAAGGAGTTCCAGGAACAGCAGCAGCATGACGACGACGAGGAAGCCTTGATGGAGAGGATGCAGCAGCTGGCGATGCTGGATAAGGCGGGGGAGTTGACGCTCGAGAGCCTCACGGACGAAGAGAGGAAGAGGTTTCTAGGGGAAGTGGCAGATGGAAGGCTGGGTAAGCTGGTGCAGCTCTGGTCGCCCTGGTGGCTCATGCCCGAGCGAAAGTATCGTAGCGAGACGTCGAGAAGACGTCGCCAGTTGATTTTAGAGGAGATCGGAGGTGAAGAAGACGGGGAACTTGAGGAGGAAGATGTCGTCACGCTGAAACCTTTGGTGTTGTATCCCGTTGGACTCTTCACGAGCAGCGCTGCTCAAGCGATGCCGACGAGTATGGAGACGCTGCTACCTGGCGGCAAACAGCCATCGCCTACACTGCGTTTCCACTTGCTGGAAGTGTTGTTTTCCTATGCATTGGTGCTTCGTGTTTTCAACGGCGACTACGCCCAAGATGTGACGGAAGCTGCGCTGCTGCTGCTGGATCTCTGCCAAGTGCTCAGCGCCGATGCTCGTTACGAGTCCGTGGAGCATGTGTGTCTCGCGTGTCTGGAGAAACAGGCCACGGATGGTCCTGGTGCGAATGCGCTGGCCATCCAAGACGCTCACCAGCTTCTACGGATCCATATCTTCATCCTCGACGCTCTCAGCGACACGCGCGCTTTGCTGGAGCGGTATGAGCAAGACCTCATGAGCAGCGAAGAGAGCAAGAAGCTGGCCAGGAAGGAGCGTACTGCAGTGGTGAGAACACTCGCGACTGTGCAGAAGAAGTTGCAGTTCATCCAGACGTGGGCATTCCTTACTCCGATGGAGACGTTCCAAGCTCTTGCGCTGGAGGTCGAAGCCTACGTGAACGACAGCGAACTGTAGATAACTATAAACTTTTGTATTTGGCTTCATCTTCATGTCTTTTGAGACGCGTTTTGCCCCCTATACGTACGTTGCACATACAGCCGCGAGCGAGCTTGTGTCCTCTGTTGCCACTTCTCCGCGTTCGCCGCAGCCGAGCCCTTGGCCGCTGCGGAAGTAATAGTTCCCGTCTTGTTGCTGCCGTCGAAGCACGTGTGCACACGTCAGCTCTTGTGACGATGCCAGAGCCCCACATTGCGCTGGCTTTGAAGACCAACAACTTATCTCGCTCACGTTCAAGCGGCAGTGGTGGGCGACGTGGCTTGCTGCGCCTTGAGCGCCGTGGCCCACTTGTTGAATTCTCGTGACGAAGTGGCCGTCAGGATGAGCTTCTTGCCGGCTTGGCTGAACTCGGGCGTGGTGATGATGAACGTGAGGCTGCGCGGGTCTGAAATGTCAATTTTGGCCTCGGCGAGCGATATGGTGCTGCTCTTGGCGCCCACCTGGTGGATCATGCTCTCCTTCTTATAGCCCGTGAGGCGGTTGCCGCGCAACACGAAGTACCGCTTCTTGGAGCCGAGGAAGCGCCTGCTGCTGGCCACTTTCAGGATGCCCTGCGTGCACGTGAAGGGCAGGATGGCACGCACCCAAATGACGGGCCCGATGAAGTTGTCGATGAGCACGTAGTCCATCTTGCTCGTGGAGATCGTGAGCTCCTGGTACTTGGAGCGCGAGCTCACGGTTACGATCTGGGAGCACATGATCTCGTCCTCTAATAAGTTAGTGTCCTTATTGACAAACAGCAGGCGTTCGTGGTCGGTCAGCAGCAGGTGGAACCGCTTCTTGCGCTTGAGCGACACGGGCCCAGCCAGCAAGATGCTCTCGCGCGTCTTGAGCAAGTTGTCCCACAGCCGCATGAACGGCGAGCGCACAATGGCCACGATAGCGTTGTTGTTCTTTCGCTTCACGGCGCTGCACACGTCTGGCCGCATGGCGAGCACCATGTCCTTGAGCATCTCCACCTCCTTGGTGTTCAACAGCCCGTCGTTGCCGAGTCCCTCGCAGAACTCGAGCATTTCCTCCACCAACATGTTCTCGCCGTCGATGTTGCTCATCGCGGAGGCGCCCGAGCCGCGACGGGAGCCGGCACCGTCCATGCTGCTGGGCCGCGGCGACGGCGCCACTGTGGACGCGAACGAGAAACGGTTGGTCATGACGCCCATGGCCCTGCCGGGCGTGGGGGGCATCATCTTGGAGCGCGCGAAGACCACAACCATGGGGCGCGTGCTGCGGCTCAACAGACTAATGGCGCGGTTGTACTCGAGGCCGTTGATGATCTCTCCATCCACAGCGTGGATGATGTCAAAGATGCGGACACCATGGGCCTCGGCGTAACCCACAATGTTGGGGTGGGCCATGGGCAGGTCCTTGACGATGACGTTGACGTCGTCCGTGGTGATGGTCATGTTAAGACTGGCGCCACGGAACTCCACTGCAAAAAGCCCGTCGCGCTGGAACGGGCGGAAGAACTGGATGCTGAGCGGACGCGTCTGCGTCTGCAGCATCTGCACCACGTTGTCGTAGCTGCGGCCCACGGTGCGCGCGCCGTTGACCTTGTAGATGACGTCGTCGGGCTGGATTTGGCCGCTGACCTCGGCCTCGCCCAGCGCGCCGTCGGGCTTGCGCTTGAAGTGGTTGACGATCACGCTCTCGTTGTGCTCGCGGATGGTCATACCGAGCGACCGGTCCTGGAACACGACCTCGAAGACCTCGTTGGTCTTCATGGGCGCAAGCGCCTCCGTCTTGGGCGACAGACACAGACACAGCGAGTCCTTGACGTTGGACAGCACGTCCTTGGTGATGTGCACGAGGCTCGAGTTGGCCGTGTCGATCAGGTCCACCCAGGCCTCGTCCGACACGCCGAACTGCGCGCGCAGCTGCGACTCCACTAGGCTCTCAAAGACCTGGTCCGGCACGTTGGGGTCCCACGAGATGGTGCGCACCGTGCCGTCGTCCAGATCGATCACGCGGATGCTGCACGAGCCCATCTGCTCCATGAGCTCCATGGTGAAATGGCCTTCCTTCCTTTCGACTTGAGCGGGAGCCGGAGTATTGGCGTGTGAGAGTGACTTCCACCGCTTGGCCAAAGCGGCTGCCCGAACAGCTGATGCACCCGACGAAAGTCTACGCCCGTGCAGAAATTTGCGTCGCCATACAAATACCAAGTCAATTCACGTGGTCGCCTGCTCGCAGCGGCAATAGTCGAGCAGAGCAAAGCAAAAGGTTGGAAACGGAGAGCTCTTGACGCCAAAAACGCCTTTGGGACTTATACGATCATCGCCAGTCACCACCTGCCTACACCTGCCTGTATTTTCGGCGTAGCTGATTGGATAAAACTACCAAAAAATCCAAGCAAAAATTACAGAACTGCAGTTTTGGTTGTCGTCGCGCCGACAATCCACCACTGCCGACGTGTTGACAATTGACACCTTCATGATCTGCATGCAGTTCTTGGGGGTCGAAGCTCTTGGATGATTGTAGTGGGGTGCGCTTGCCCGTCCGTTGGTTTAACGGCTCTAGGAAGCTCGAGGGCAGCTTAAGATGGTGTTGTCGCGGTAATCGAACACGCGGTCGCTGCGGGTTCGACCTTCGTGGAGGGTAGTTGCATGGCCACCACAGCGCGAAATGTGTGCCTGTTTGGCTGAGTGGCAGACATTGACGGGTCTTGCTTGCTGCAGTTTCAGCGATCGGTCATGACTGCACATTGCTCTGCTGCCGCCGTTGCAGGTTGAATGGTGGGCGTACCGCGTGCGGTGCTAGCTATTTGCCTCTTTTGCCGTTTGCACTGGGTCGTCCAGTCCTTCGGTCAGTCGTCACGCAGTAGAACATACACCTGCGTACAAGCAGGCTGAGCACTTCGCGTTAAGAGCTTGCGAGCGTCTCACCAGGCCAGCCGAGGCGTTTGCAACGCGAATAGGTGCTCAGCTTCAGCCACGATCACCGCGGCCGGGATTCGACGCGAAATTTTTGGGGCGTGAACAACCCTGGTTCGTGCATTGCCTTCTATCGTGAAGATCTGGACGAAGTATTTGTTTTCTTCTGGTGAGCCATCCTCAAAATCGGCATCTCCATTTGCTCTGGAAGCTCTGTCAAGCTTCAAACGGATATCCTGGACAGAATCGAACTGATCACTTTGACCTCTTCACTGGGTTCTTCGAGCCCCACAAATAACGAGGCAGCACCTGAGGTCAGCACTTTGACAGGGTGATAGCAGGGCTCATCAATCTGTCATTCAAAAGGTCAATAATATTGACCTAACTATCTGTCATTATTGGGCTTAAGTTTCTGTCCATCGGATCGTCTACTGACAAAACCTAAGGCCTCCTATTACCCGCCATTTATCGACCTCGAAGCTCCAGCCGACTCGAGCAACATGAAGCGCGGACGCGTGGACGTGGGCGTGTCCAAAGACCAGTATGAGGCCACGCAGGCCTTGCCCACCACCTCGAACGGCGATGGCGATGCCGGCTTCCCGCGTGCGCCGACGCAGGTGCTGCGCGCACGGCGGATCGTGACGGCCCCGGCATCTTCCCGCTCGCAGGAGGCGGCGCGGCAGCTCGCGGCGCTCAACCGCGCGTTCCTGGCCAACCTTAAGACGCAATGGGCACACAACAAGGCTGGCAGCTGGGCGTCCAACATGAAGGAGTACGTGGGCTATGCGCGCGAAATCGACGCCAAGTTCGGTGGCCGTGCCGGCCAATTGTTGACGTTCGGCAGCGGAGACTGCGGTCAGCTGGGCCACGGCGTGGAGGACGACGACACCGAGCTGACGGTCAAGTTTCCTCGTGTGGTGGCTTCCCTGTCCAAGCTGCAGGTGGTGCGCGTCGCATGCGGAGGTCTGCACTCGGCCGCCATCACCGCGGCCGGAGAGGTGTACACGTGGGGCTGCAACGACGACGGCGCGCTGGGCCGTGGCCCGGATGAAAATGTGCCCACCAAAGTGGAAGGCTTCGGGCCGGTGCAGGCTACGGCCGTGCAAGTGGTGGGCGGAGACTGCCACACGGCTGTGATCACGCTTGCCGGCAAGGTCTACACGTGGGGCTGCTACCGCGACAAGGAGGGCAAACAGTGGTGCGACGCGCTGTCCGCCAAAGACGCGTTCAAGAACACGCAGAACAAGCCGTTCCTTATCAAGGCACTGGACAACGTGGCCGACGTGCGCTGCGGCAGCGCTTTCAACCTCGCGCGCACCAACGACGGCCGCGTGTACTCGTGGGGGCTTGGAGAGATGGGCCAGCTTGGCCGCAAGGTGGACGCCGAGATGAAGGACGACAAGGGCGACTACAAGGTCGACATGGTATACAACCAGCACCTGCAGCCGAAGCTCGTGACGCTCGGAAAGGATCCGCTTCCTGTAGTCAAGGCCATCGGCTGCGGCTCGTTCCACAGCCTCTTCGCTTTGGGCGCCAATGGCTATCTGTACACGTGCGGTCTCAACAACTACGGCCAGCTGGGAGTCGGCAGTACGGACAATTTCTCCGAGCTGCAGCTTGTAGAGGACCTGAGCTCCAAGAACGTCGCGCACGTGGACGGAGGCACCCACCACTCGGTCGTCCTCACAAACGACGGCGACGTGTACACGTTCGGCCGCGGAGACTCGGGCGAGCTTGGCGTGCTCGAGACCTGCAACCCCGGTGAGTTCAAGGACCGACCTCAGAAGGTGACGTTTCCCAGCGGATCGAGCGAGGTGCGCAGTGTCGCCTCGGGCTCCACCCACGTGTTGGCGCTCACGGAGACCAATGCCATTTTCTCGTGGGGATTTGGAGACATGTTGGCACTAGGCCACGGAATAGACCCCGGCCAAGAAAACCCCCACGACGAGCTGAAACCGCGCCAATTGAACTGGGCGAACGCAATCTATGCCCCCAAGAAGTCCAAGGAAGACGAGGAGAAAAAGTTCGGCAAGGCCGAGTTCCTTCAGATCGATGGTGGTGGCCAGCACAGTGCAGTAGTGGCACAGGCTGTAGAGGACCAGTAAGGCGCACAAGAGCACCGCCTGGCATTCTGCCTTATTGCAGCGAGGGCTACGGGATATCTTGAATCCTAGATCGACCGAGCAGAAACAAAATATATTTGGCCTTACCGACATGGAATCTCAAAGCAATGGCACCTCACTATTGTAAATACTACGCAGTACTTCGAAGTATAATAGTAAGGTGCCGTGTAGAAATCTGTTATCAAGTCAAAAAATGTTTGGCAAATGATACCGGCATCTCCGTTCATTAAAAGGCAAATGTTCCGTGCCAGGAAACACAAACACGGAAAGAAGAAACCAAAACAATGAATAGAAAGCAAAGCACAATGTATTCGTTCAACCTTGTCGGGTGGATAGGTAGCGAGGCAGCAGACAGCTCCAGCTAACACTACCGAGGCTTTCAAGGAAGCACCAAGGCCAACGACAGCATGCCAATGACCAGAAGCGCGGCGAGCTGCTGCGGCATTTCAAAGCGAAGTGAAGACGCCGCGTTCGAGTACTTGTTCTTCTTCGGCGAATCTGAGCCCGACGACGACGACTCGAACTTGCGGCGCGTGATCGGGGACGGAGCCGGCGTTAGAGTATCGCACGAGGACACGAACTTATCGAGACTCGCTTGCAGCGTCATGTTCTTCTTGTCAAAGGCTGCCTCACAGCGCGGGATATCCAGATCGTCAACCGCGCCGATCATTTCTTGACAAGCCTTCGACTTGCACAGCGCCGTCTGTTGCGTCTTCGAGAGGCTGGAGGTCGGAGGAATCTGGAAGTTGAGCTTGCTGTCCCGAAGACACTTGTTCACCTGGCCAGACACTTCGTTGAAGACGCTCAGTTCCTTCGTCGAGCAGGGCTTGGCGTCGATAAGGCCAGCAATCGTCAAAAGCAGCAGCGTCACGGAGATGATAGCAAGGCACTGCATGCTTGTTGTACAGGATCAATATAGTGGTGTTGTCACTTGGTGGGGTGTATCGTTTGAACACAGTCGATTGAGAAGTGAGTGAGCCGTAGAGCTACTCAACACTTGCCAACACGGAGTCTTCCCCCATCCATCCCGACCAAAATTGCATCGATCAGCGCTCGGAGCCGAACAGGAAACAGCGGAGCCTTTCGAAGAACGCGGAGACGGATCCCCGTTCCTCGCTTCCGCCGTTGTGCGCGTGCGGTTTGTTCGCCCGACATTTCCGACACGTGAGGTGGAGACAAGTCTCGAGCACTTCCGGGCGACGGCCTTTGCGCATACTCCCTTTCCGAGTCTTTTCCTGCGCGCCTTCGATGGGGGCAGCTTCCGTCAGCTGCGAGGAAGATTTACGTGAAAAGCGGGAGCTCTCTCTTCTCGGGATGGCTAGTTGTCCTCCGGGGCCGAGCGTGGCTGGATGCACCTCGGCGATGATGATGGACGAGAGCTGCTTCAGCAGCTCCTCCTTCTCGTGCTGCAGGAACACGTTCTGCTCCAGCATTGTCTCGGACTTGTGCTGAAGGTCCTCGATCGTGGCTTGGGCGATTCGGGCGGACGTCTCGAGCTCATCGTTGGCCTGCTCCAGCCTCTGGATCTTCCACTTCATCTCCTCGAGTTGCGTCTGCAGCATGTGCTCCCGACGCTGAGCTGTCTGCAGCTCCTCTTTGGAGCTGCTCACGCTGCTGTGGAGGTCGCTCTTGTCCCGCTCCAGTTGCAGCGTGACCGATTCGAGCTGCTGCGTCTTCTTCTCGTACTGGTCGACCTCGATCTCCAGCTCCCGCTCGTACTCGCAGCTTGACTTGACGTACTCGTCGTGTGTGCGTTGCAGCTGCCTCAGCTCCTCGGCCTTGAGCAACAGGAGCTGCGCCACCGCCTCCACGTCCATGTCCAGGTCGAACGACGCTTCAAGCTCGTCGTCGTCGGCGTCCACCGTCGCGACGCTGCCTCGACGAGGGTCTTCAAGCGACAAACTCTTCGCCTTGGCGCGCTCCAAATCACCGAGATCCATCGTGGCCACCGTCGCCATGAACAACTGAGTTGGAGGCAAAGGATCTCAAGCGGCGCCCGCGCCTTCTCGTCCAGCGCTGCACGCCACCAATTCAGAGTGCATCCCGCCTGATTCAGCGTTCATCTACAGCAGATCAGTACGCGGGTAAGAACGTAAGACCGCTGGGCACAGTCTCATGGGCTCGACGCTCTATTCTAACGCAGTAGTTATTTGTGATGGTCGCTGCACTTTAAACTTGGCTACTAGTCGGCGTGCCTCGCGTCGAGCCAACGGAACATGCGGTGCGTCATCTCGACGCCGACGAAGAGCGAGCCGTTGGCCGGGAATGCGCGCAGCACCGCCGCCGACCAGCCGCGGTAGAAGCCGTGGATGCCGAACTCCGAGTAGACCGCGCGGAAGGCGCCGCGCAGCGACAGCGGACCCGCTGAGCTGGCCGTCTGCATGCGCGACTTGAGCACGTCCACGGGGAACATGATGCCCCAGCTGGTGGCACCCGCGAGGCCGCCGCTGGCGAGGATCGCGACCGGGTTGAGGTCGTTCTTGGACTCCTTGTGCAGCAGCTTGGCCGCGCCCGACGTTAAGGCCTGGTACGAGCCGAAGAAGAAGAAGCTGAACGGCACGTCGCGCAGCAGCAGCGCCGAGTAGCCGCGGAAGAGCCCTCGGATGCCCTCCTCCTTCGCCACCTTCACCAAGCAGTCCAGCGGGCCGTGGTAGTCTGCACCATTGCAGCAACAAGGTCAGTATCTCTTGATGCTTCTACCACTGAGCAAGTTCATTTGATCCCGTACGTCCTTCGCCCAAGTGGCCGCGCTGGAACTGCAGCTTGCACTTGATGTTCTCGGGCATCGTAATGGCCTGCAGAGGTCAAAAAGCAGTGAGTCATTGGCCACAACAATCGCGGCAATAGATGGCAATATACCGTGGCCGAGAAGCAACCTGCGAACGCGCCCATGAGCGCCTCGTCCAGCGTGGTGAGCGTGTAGTGGCCCTCATGGGCCGCGCGCTGCTTGGCGTGCAGCGCCAACACAGCGCGTTTAGCGAAGCCGTTAGCACTGAACAAGACGGAGTTCTCAATAATGGAGCTGGACAGCGCGGGCACCGCCCCCTTCCACAAAGCTAGTGCGCCCTCCTCGGTCGCGATGCGGCGGAAGGCGTCCGTCACGCCCGCATATGCGTTCTTGGTGCCCTGCGTCTGCAGCCGCACCTTCACCACCTCGAAGGGAAGCCCCGCGTACACGCAGCAGAAGGCGCCCATGACGCCCGAGAAGGTCTCGCGCGGGTCCAGCATCGTCGAAAAGGAGGGGGCGCGGTACCGTGCAGTGCGCGGGGCAAGGCAGATCGCTGAGTGGCAGTTGCCGTGTGAAGGACGGCTACGTACGCTCGCTTTGTACCCATGTGACGCGCACTCGCGTCGGAATATATTCAGCCAATTACACTTCACTAACTTATGCTGTCTAGTTTCAGCCAATTAGACTCCTGCCAGCAGATGCCACTCTCACACAACTGCCACATAAATCGATACGCACGTCAACAACCACAGGACCAGCTAGACCAATGCTGCGCTGCCTGCTGCGCTCACGCGCGGCCTCCGTGCTGCGTGCCGGGGCCGCTTCCTCGCAGTATCTTCTTGTCCCTGAAGGCGTTCGATCGATGCGAACAGCGCGCGGCGGCACGCGCCGCCACAAGGATCACATGGCGCGCATGGCTCAATTTGAAGCGCTGGCCCAGCAGCAAGAGCAGAACCGACGAGCGCAGAGCCAACGCGTGCTGGAGGCGCGCAACCAGCCGCCCGCCATCCCAGCCTTCATCCGCGTACGCGACCTTGCTAAGGCGCTGCGCCAACCGCTAGACAAGGTGCTCAAGTGCGTGGTCACCAAGGCCAACCGCCGCTTCCGACTCAAGGCTGGAGACCACCCGCCCGCCGAGTTCCGCAGCGTCAAACAGATCGTTCTACCATTTCGAGTGGCGCAAGACGTGGCTGAGCAGTTCGGCGTGCAGGTCGCGTACGACGATGTGGAGCCGGAGATGACGGACGCGTCGGCGGGCTACGACGACGAGCTGCGCGGCGTACGCCAGCCAGTGATCGCTGTCATGGGCCATGTAGACCACGGAAAAACCACACTCATGGACACACTGCGCAGACAAATGCGCGCGGGGCTCAAGCAGATCGCGCCCTACGAGAAGCACGGCATCACGCAGAAGATTAACGTGTGTGAGGCGGCGCTCACGCCCGACATCAATGCCACGTTCCTGGACACACCTGGCCATTTCCACTTCTTTCGGATGAGATCCAGTGCCGCGCAAGTGGCGGACGCAGTGCTGCTAATTGTTGCAGCAGATGAAGGCGTGCTGCTACAGACGGAGGAGTCGATTGGCGCCATCGAGGAGGCCGGACTGCCTGCTGTGATCTGTATTAACAAGGTTGACGTGCTGGGAGAAGACGGCGACGAGCAGATAGACAGCATTGTGGACGAGCTGCGGTCGTTTGTGGCGCTGCAAGACAGCCCGGTGCTGAGGATCTCGGGCAAGACTGGAGCTGGATTGGATGAGTTGAAGCACTCGGTTTGGGAGCTGGTGAATGGGCTCGTTGATGACAACCGACTCGATGCGCTGGTGGGGCCGGACACGAATGCGGAAGGACTCGTGCTTGAGAGCGTCGTCATGAAGGGACGGGGAACGGTGCTGCGCGTGCTCATCAAGAACGGCGAGCTGGCGCCCAAGCAGCACTTCGTGGCTGGAATGATTCACGGCGTGGTTCGTGGCATGCGTGATGCTGAAGGCCACGAGGTGAAGCGTGCGCTACCTGGCACCGTTGTGGATGTAACGTACTTGAACAAGTCCAAGAACGTGGACGCACCGAACGAACAGGGCTTCTTCGTGCTCTCTGAAGCTCGAGCAAAGCAGGTCCTCGAGAAAAGGTAGGCACTGCGATGAATTGCTGTGCTAGGATATTTGTCTAACGCTTGCTCGTCCAATTGTGCAGAGAACTTGCCTTGGAGTTCAACGACTGTCTCCTGCCCGATGAAGGTGGTGCCCACACCGATAACGACGCTGAATACACATCTACTGACGACGTTGAGGAGCACCAAGACGTGTCTGATGCTGAAGAAGTAGACAACGAAGCTGAAGAAGAGAACGACGACGTTATTAACGAAGACGATCTGATCGAAACGAAGTCCATCATTGTCAAGGCGGACGGCGCTGGATCGCTGACCAGCATTCAAGACACCGTCGACGAAATGTCGGGCATCTCGGTAAGGCATCCATCCAGGTGGCGTGGAAACTAGCCATAGCGGTTAAAACTGACGTTTACGCTGGTGCTCTACGAACTGCAGACTGCGCGGCTGGGCATCGGCAACATCTCGACAACGGACATCGACGTGGCGATTAATGGCAAGTGCCCGATCTTCGGCTTCAACGTGAAGCTGCGCAGTCGTGAGGCAAAGCTGGCAGCAGAAAGGGGTGTGCGAGTTGTTTTGCGCTCGACCGTCCACGAGCTGATCGAAGAGATCACTGCGTTTGAGCAGACCGAGGCTGAAGACTTTGAAGCGGCAAAAGAGTAGCCACTTTCATTCATCCTAGACAATCCATAGAGACCTTTCTCGAAAAGTGTAGCCATTTGTTATCGCTCTCAATTTGCGCTTTCGCTCTCATTTTGTCGATTTATTCATTCTCAGAAGCTATCGGATCGGATCACCATGATGGCGTTCGGGGAGGACCCGGACTCCGGCATGTCGGCGCGTCTGCTGGACGGCAACGAAGATGCAGGCAGCTCTGCACCCACTGCGCCCTTCAGCGACGACTTCGAGCTCATCTCGGAGCGGGAGACGCTCGTGTTTGAGGACGATTTCTTCCGCCAGCAGCAGCGACTCGGCAAGCGCGGAGGCTTCTTCCAGTCGTACCTCATGGAGAAGATCCAGCCAGGATCAGGTACCTCTATATCTACCCACATGCCCTTCCAGCTCTAGTTCCTCCCTGCTAATGATGTCGTTGCTGCCCTCTGTGGACTGCAGTGAAAGGCTCCATGTTCACGATGACCGTCGCGATCGTGGGGGCCGGCGTCTTGGCGCTGCCCTACGCCGTTAACCAGGCGGGACTGGTGCTGGGCATCCTGCTCATTGCACTGGGTGCTATTGCCACCAACTTCACGCTGCGGCTGCTGCTGGAGTGCTCGGATCTGGGCCAGGCGCGGTCGTACATGGACTTGGCATCGGCCACGGGGGGTCGCAAGCTCGCGGGCTTCACGCAGCTGGTGGTGTGCATGAACCTGTTCGGCACATGTATCGGCTATTTGGTCGGCAGTGCAGAGCTGATCCAGCTGGCGTTGCGGACGTTCCTGGGGCCCACGAGTCAGAGCATCTTCCTGGATCGCCAGACGCTGATCTTGATGCTGACGGGGCTGCTGGTGCTGCCACTGTCGCTGCTGCGCAGTCTTGGGTCGCTCAGGTTTTCGTCGCTGTTCTCCATCGTGTGCATCGTGTTCATGGCGCTGGTGATCGTCATCAAGTACTTCCAGTTCGTGCACGAAGGCCTGGCCCCGACGATCGCGTACCAGTTCAAGCACCTGCCGCTGTTCGACTTCCAGCTGAGTCACCTGCTACGTGCAATACCGCTCGTGGTGTTCTCGTACACGTGTCACCCGAATGTCCTCCCCATCTACCTGGTGCTCAAGCGCCGGTCCAGTCGACGGATGTTCAAGGTCATGAACCGCAGCATCGGCATCGCCACGACCGTGTACGCGCTTTGCGGCTTCTTCGTGGTGCTCACGTTCGGCGAGGCCACGCGGTCCAATTTCCTCAAGAACAACTACCACGGAGACGGCGCCGTGATCGCCGGTTGCCTGGGCTTCAGCATCGCTCTCATCCTCACCGTGCCGCTGTTCGTCCACACGCTGCGCGACAACATCCGCGAGGCTTTACTGGCGAACCGTCGACTGGATCTGCTGCGTCACGCGGGGCTGTCGATCTCTCTGGTGCTCGCTGCGCTTCTGGTGGCTCTCGGCTCGGGCGATATCGCGTCAGTGCTCGGTGTACTCGGCGCCACGACCAACCCGACCATCTGCTTCATGCTGCCGGCGTTTTTCATCGTCCGCCTGGGCGGCAAGAACCACCGCGCCAGCCAAGCCATCGCCCTGACAATGGCCGTCGTCATGACCGTCGTGAGCACGCTCAGCCTGCTGCAGCAGATGCACATCATCGCCTAAGGATGGCAAACCCTATAAACCCAGTCAAAACTGTCCATCGCAAACTGTCCATCTTGAAGTTGATGTACCCATTTCCGATTGGTTGAAATATCTGGAAACATAGGTCTCGTATTCGTAAAAAAGTAATCCCATACAAATGCCCAGTTCGTTTTCTATTGCCAACATGGCGAGCAGCGACGCCGAGACGCTCGTGCGCGCACTGGGAGAGCTCGCCGTCTCGCTGCGTCCACGTCCAACCAGCAGCAACGCAGAGAAGCGCTCTGTCCTGCGATGGTTGGGCGGGTTGAATAGCGAGCAGCTGGGGTCCCTGTGCTGCGTGGAGGACGTGGGCTTTGTCAAGACACTGCTGCACATGGCGGCGCGCTCCACAGGCGGTCGAGGGGGCGGTACTACTGTACAGGAGTTCCAGTTGCTGCCACAGACGGTCGACGGTGCTAATAGCATCCAGAACAAGCGCGTAGGGGGCAAAGTGCCGCCTACTAGCGCTCCAAGGTGTGCTTTTCGACGTTTAGATACGAGTTTTGTGTGTGGTTTTGCTGACTTTGGGAGGTTTGTAGGGAGTTTGTAAAGCAGCCAGTGGTGCGGACGATGGACGGGGATGTGGTGGGCTGTTTCCACTCAAAGGAGTATGAAGACAGTAGTTTGGAGGTGCTGAAGGGCATGAGAGTGCTCAACTCGCTGCAGTCGTGCGACACGGTGGCGCTTTCGATGGCGTTCTGCCAGTCTGAAGGGTATCAAGTGGAACCCAAGCTTTTCAGACTGATGGACGTGGTTTCACGCGGGGGATTTCTCATGGAGTGTCCGTCAAAGGCGACTCTGAAGCGCCGAGTGTGGGGGGAGACGAAGGTGCGGAGGATACGTGTGGCAATACGGTGGAAGAGAGACAACTCACGTAATGTTTTGGCCATGTGTAGTGGCTCAAGGAGCAAGGATACTACTCGCTGCAAGCGCTGTTTCTTAACCACATTGTGCGTGCTTGCTTTGAGCAAGTGCGTGGGGATCTGAAGCCTTCTGGGGGTTGGGTACTGACGCGGTTTTGCGTATCTTTTGTTAGGAACTTAATATTTGGGCGTGTTGGAAGCAATACCAGAAGGATGCGGCCACGAAAATTCCGCTTCAAGGCCTCGCTTCTAAGCTGTACTTGGCGCACGAGTGGGAAACTGCTAGTGACGGTCAGCAGAGCCAAGTATTGAAGGTTCTGGGCTCCAAAACCATGGCACATCTTCGTGATCTGAAGCAAACAGTGCCGACCCAAGGAAAGATGGCAACGGCATTTCAGGCAGAGCGCTCGTCTTTGACGGCCCTCATCGGCGTACTGACGGAATTCCAGCATACACAACAACTCGTGGGGAAGGCAAAGGGTCTGTCCGTAGAGGGTTACTTCACGTGCGCTTTTGAAGACGCAGTGGCGTCTCCGCAAGCTGCGGTGATACGGTTGTTGCTTGCAGAGCACCTCCAAGAACAGTGCTCGCTGCTACTATGCGAAAGGCTGTCGAAGGAAGAGTCGAACAATGCTGTTGGTGACACTGCTATCATCCCTGACAATGGAAACAAGGGTAAATCCAACCATTCTCAGAGACGGCGTGCAAGCCGCAAGAAGATGCTGAAGCAGCGCCGCCGCGAGAGTGAAGTCCGTGCCGCTCAGCAGACCAGTTTCAGCAAAGTGCTGCGTGAGCTTCATCAACATTTCCGCAGAAGGCAGAAAGAAGCAGTGGCATGTGTGAACCAGGTGCTTCGTGGCGTAATTGACGCTGCTGTAGAGGATGACCGGCTAACGCCAGGTGGATGGAGCATTTCCTCTGAACGCAGCGCTAAGGAAGATGTTCGTGCAAAACAAAAGCGGAAAAAGAAGAAGTCGAAGAAGAAAAAAGGAGGTCTTGCTGTGGAGATTGGAGACGATAAAGGTGAGTCATTGTCTGCTTCGCTGCTAACTCCGACCAAGCTAAGCGCCTCATCAACAGCTCTGGACTTTCATCCGTTGAGTGACGAAGAAGATACTGGCGACCACAGTGCTGCTACCACTGGCTCGGATTCCTCGCCGTCTCAGCACGGGCCTCCACATCTACTCGACTGCAGTGACACCGGGGGTAACGAAGAGGGACCACGACTGAGTTTCTTCTCCAACGTTGGCTCGACTGGAACAATCACGTCGTCGATTTCGTCGGCATCTGCGCTGCCTCTGCCGGCGTTTGGCTCGCACTCGCTGTATTCTTCCTCGACGACGCCTTTCTTCCTGTCACTAGCGCCGCGAGACCACCATGCCCAACCATCCCGAACGCCTCGTCGGAGTATTGACGTCGACGTCGATGATGTCGACCAGGAAGGAAATCAAACCTCCCCCGGAGGACCCAGAAATGCTGCTCATGAACCATCCGTGACCTCGGATTCGTCCAACTTCGAGTGGTGTCTGCCGTCCGTCTTCTCGTTGCAGACTTCTGCTCACCGCACAATTTCGCAGACTCCTGCACTTGACTGGCATTTCAACCACTGGCAGTTCAAAGCTCCAGAAGGAGGCATCTCGGAGAAGAGCACCTCGTCTACTACGCCAATGGCTACTGAGCTGGATCCTCCGGCGGCGCCGTCCTCATCGTCGTCCACATCTTCAGCTTCCTCGCGCTTTGCAAATCCAAGAGTATCGGGATCGACGAGAAAGTATTCGCTGGCATCGTTTTCAAAGATGGCTGGAATGGATGCAAGTCGGCGTCAATTGTCTGAGCAAGATCGACAGAACTTGACGGGGACGTCCATACGAGAGCAAGACGAGCGCGCTTCGAGTGCTGCAGAAAGTGACAACGAATCGGATTTCTTGTATCGTGAAGGAGGGTTCTTTGACCGCCAACGCGCTACCAAACGCCGCCGTCGTCCGTGGCCATTCGACTACGCGCGTGAAGAGGACGAAGAAGAGATCACCGAAGAGCACGATGCTCGCAAAGAGGGTCGAGCAAGTGCTTGTGGAATTGGAAAGGGGGAGAAGTGGACCGAGTGTGTGCACTGTTGCAAGTGTGGATGCCATCGCGCTGCCAGAGAGAAACGCGACGAGTCAACAGACGAGGAATTAGGCAACAACCACAGCCATCAAGAAGAACACCAGTGCTCACAAACGAAGACAGATCCGTCTACAAAGCCCAGCGCAACAGCTGAAAGCGACGCTATCGCGAAAATCACGCTGGCCTTGGACCGCATTACGCAACTGGAAGAGAAGCTGGACGAGAAAACCAAGGTGGGTGTTCGTTCCGAGGACTTCCTCTGCATCAATTCTCGGCTCTAATGGACGATTTCGTTGTTTTTTGTAGATTATGGACGAGCAAGCCACGAATTCATCATCAGAGATTGCAACGCTGAAGCAAACGGTGTCGACTTTGACCGCCCAACTCCACAACATCGAAAACGACATCCAAGAGTTGCAGCTCCACCAGTCCTCCATGTCCGTTAACGCGGATAGATTGGATGATTCGTCTCGAGGAAACGCGAGTTCCTGTAGTTCTTCCCCGGCCCCGTTTTCTCCAGCGCCGTCGAGTTTGGATCAACAGCCTGATAGTCCACCAACTGCAGCACCTTCTCTTCTACCGGAAGCGTACGCTACGACGAACTCGGTCATGGGCCCATTCGTGTCCGTTCCGCTGTCTGTGCTCCCGCCGAGGAGTAAGCTGCACTGGGATCTGTGCGAATTCGCGGCGCAGCTTCAAGCTGACAGCGATGCCCGTCTTCCTGCCCAGCTTGCCGCGCAACGCTTGTGTACGGCGACAGTGCAGTCTCTGTGGCCGCGTGCGCAGGTGCGTCCGTACGGGTCGCACGTAACGCGGCTTGTACTGCCGTCAAGTGATGTCGATCTCGTCATTTGTCTGCCGAAAGTGCGTCGCGATGCTCCTGCGGATGCAGCTGGCGTGTTGGAAGGCCGGAATGCCATCAAGGAGACGTGGCAGCAGAACCTGGCGCGCAAGTTGAAGCAAGAACCCTGGGTGGTGCGCGACTCGGTCAAGACGTTACCGCATGCTGCAGTCCCCATCATCACGCTGCTGACAGCCCCGCCGTACAACGTTCGGCTCGACATCTCGTTCGAAGGCCCGGGACACAACGGCTTGGCTACAAACGACGTGGTTCTCTCACTTCTCCACGAATTCCCGCCGCTCGCGCCGATGATGCTCGTGTTGAAAAGCTTCGCCATTGAACGCGGCCTCGCCGTCGCCTACTCCGGTGGCCTCTCGTCGTACGCGCTGTTGCTGCTCGTGGCGCGATACCTTCAGGAACACAGTGATACGATGCCCAACGGGTTCGCCAACGCATCACGCGCTGTGCAGCACAGTCTCTCAACTGTACAGGCAGGTGTGGCCGACTTCGGTCTGATGCTCATGGGCTTCTTGGATTTCTACGGGAACCGGTTTGATCCACGTACGACGGGCATTAGCGTCGCCTCGCGTTGCTTTCTGAATCGTGAGAGCACTTTCATGGCGGGCGCGGCGTCAGGGATGGGAGATCCGCATCAAATGCCTCATCAGCCGCAGCAGTATCAGCAGCAATACGCGGCAGATGATGCCGCGGTGGATGATCGCACGAGTCAATACGGCTACGCGCAGCACTGGCAAGTGCCTGCGCAGCCACACATGCAGTCTTTTTCACCCAACGCAGAAGCTGCCTCTGCTTCAGTTCAAGGCTTGCGGCGGTACGGCTACCGTTCGTCGCTGGACTTGCCGGCATCGCGAGCGCTGGACGGAATGGGCGCTGCTACCGGTCTGATAGACTATCAGCAGCTGCAGCAGCAAACGTACGACCCGCACAAGTTCGACCCCGTTTTCATCGAGGACCCGCTTTGTCCAAGCAACAACGTGGGACGGAACTGCTTCCGTATCATGCAGATCCGACGCGCGTTCTCAGCGGCGCATCTGGCGCTGCTTGCTGCGACTCGAGACCCCGCCGTGATCGCGGAGAACCGCATGGGCTTGGTGGCCGGTGTTGGGCTTCATCCAGACAACATTCTGCGTTCCATCCTGGGGCCAGGAGCTCCTGTGAACGCGAAGCCTGACACTGCCACATCTGCGACGATCGGGGTGGCGCCGTATGTTGGGGCTATGGAGCATCCGTACGCATTCCTGCCTTACAACCAGCAGCAGCAACACCCGCAGCAGCACTACGCTAGTCATCACCATCATCACCACCAATCGCCGCAGCAAACGTACCATCACGTCGGGGTCCCTCGAACTGTGAACTCGTACCGGAATGAGCCGGGCTCGCGGCGTCATAGTGAAAGCGAGAGTGAGAAGCTGACGACCCGCTCAGCTACTTCGGCGGCAAGTCGTAACGATCGATCGCACAAGCGCCACGTGGGGAGTCCGCGGCTTGTACCTGAGACCCACAGTGGGGACAGCCATTCACAAGTGGAAGTACGCGTGGAACGTGGCATACAGCCACAGCGGCAGTCTTCTCTGAAGCAGATTCATGGCCAAAGCGGCACGAAAGTGCTGAGCCGGAAGAACAGCGAGCGCTCCATGAGCTTGTCCTTGAGCTTCGCAGACGTTGTACGCGATGGCGGAGGCACGAATAGTGGGGGCTTTGTCCCGAAGACGTCACCTCTGGCGCTGGCTCGACCGCCACGGTTCTCACGGGATGATATGGCGCTGGAGGAGAGCATCAACGAACGCTGGGAAACCAAAGACGACTCGGAACTCAAGTGAAGGGACGTAATTTGATAAATACGACAAGTTCCGGCCAGAAGATCATCAGCCAGAGCGACAGCAGCCGTCGCGCTGGTCTCAGTTCGAGGTGCTAAAGCTATAGACGAAGCCCTGGATAACAAGACAAGAGCAAGGCGAAGCGTAAGTGTCAATGGTATCACAAGGCCTATAGACCAAGCGCAGCAGCGTACTGATTTCTCGCGCTTGCGCTCGACGATGCCGAGCTTCATGAGCGTCTGCAGGATCTCCTTGCAGCGAATCACAGGCAACCCGCTGTGCTTGACCAGGTCGGTGATCGAGCTGTCAGCAACAAAAGCATCCGTTTAGCCACCCCCAACTACTGTAGCTTCTAGTGATTAGCCCACGTACATAGCGCAGTGCCGGTTCTTGAGGTACAGCACAATGTTCTCGAGCTTCTTGAGTTCCGACGGGGTCTGATACTTGCGGGGGATCTTCTCCCTCACGTCTACAGCCACCAAAAGCATATTTATCAGCCTCTACCTCATTCCCCAGCCTCCCACCACAAAACGTACGTCGCTCCCACGTCCAAGCCGCTAGATTCTTGGGTGCCTGCATCTTCCTTCTTTTTCTGTTCAGCCCGTGTGGCGCCACTTTCCCGTGTCTCTTCATAGAAGCAGCCGGTCTCTTCTTGCCCTGCTTAGGATCTCCATTCTCAGTCCTCTTTCCATCCTTGGAGCTCTGTCCCTGCTTCACTGAGCCATCACGCTTGGTCGCTGGCCCACTCCCATTGGGCGAAATGTGTGCAGCACCTGGTACTGGAATGCCGGAGCTTGAAGACGCCTTTGGGGGCACTGGGGCCGTCTTGGGGTACGAGAGACACGACGCGTGAAGCGCCATGGCCCCCTGGAACGCGCCAAAAGCCGCGTTGAAGTCGTCTACAGCCTCGTGCACGCGCGCAAGCTGCTGTACCTGCTCTTGGAGGCCGCGCAGCGCGCCACACAGCTCGGCGAAGGGTGTCAGCAGCGGGTCCGCCATGTTCGATTCGAAAGTGACGATTTTTGGCGGGAGAAGTGGACCACATCAACGTGCTTGAAAGTATTCGTGTGAGCCACACCAAAGTGCTCTTGCGAAGGGACGCGGCAAGCGACGCTTCAACTTGGACGTATCAATCGGAGACCATTGCAGAAAAGAAAGATGGCCAACAACTTTGAGCTGGACCACGCGTACTTGAGGGAGGCGGTGGCCGCCCCGCTGACGGAGGCCATGGCGCAGCTGGCCATTCTGCAGCCTGAAGACCCCGTGGAGTTTCTTGGTAATTACCTGCTCAAGCACGTGGCCAACGAAGAGCAGATGCACAAACGCAAAGAGAAACCGCAAGAGTCTGGACTTCCGCCGTCTATGAGTCGTGCGGCGCATGCATCAACGGATGAGACCGGCCAACAGCAGCATGAATTGGCGTGGGAGAAGCTGCTGGAGGAAGAGAAGCAGGTGCAGGCCCAGCTGCACAGCGAGCCGAACGTGGCGCTGGTGTTCCACAAGTTCTTGGCCTGGATCTGCTCGACACTCAATGCGGAAGAAGCGTACATTGGACGCAAGTGTGTTGATCCGCAGGGAAACAGCGTCGTGCACTTCGTCGCCAGCTCCAAGAGCTCGGGCGAGTCGGTTGTAGTGGACAAGTTCGTGGCTCAGCCCACGGATACAGAAGAAGACGGAGTTCGTCGAGGAGTGGGCGTCACGTTCGACGTGTTTAGAGAGATCGCGCCGGTCGATGGAGACGGCAACCCGGTGGATGGAGAGGGCAACCCGTTGCCTGCTACTCCGCCAAAGTTCATGCACGTTGAGAACGTGCTTCGCGAGCCGCGAGTCAAGTTCTTCGGCGTGCCTAAACTCGGAGCGCTTCTCACGCGCGCCGGACAATACAAGAGTTATCTGCATGCTGATGTGCTAAATGAGAGCAACCCAGAGGAGCCAAACGTGCTGGAACAGTGGCTCGTGTTTTCCATTGACACCATGGGCCAGGCTCGGGCCTTTTCCAAGAAAGAGATCGATCGTTTCCGCCACGCTACGGAGCTCTTCCTCACTACCCTTGAAGAGAAGGAGCGCGCGTTGTACATGAAGGACTACGAGCGACGCGTCTCCAGTGACGAGCCTCTCTTACGCGAGTTCCTAGTGGCGTTTGCTGCACAAATGTCTGTTCAGGAGGAGAACCTCGCAAGTCAGCTACCGATGCCTGCTGAAGGCGAAGAGCTCAGTGAAGCTGCACAGCAACAGCGCGCAGCGAAGGAGGCCGAGCTTCGTTTAGCCTTCCTGACGACGCTGCTGGTGTCCCACATCCCGACTTTGTCGCTCGCTTGCAGTCGCATGGTACCGTTCAAGCCGTTCGTGCTCTCCACTTTCGCCGCAGCGCTTGAGCTTCTTGGATACACGCGCCGTGAGCTGTACAACCCTGCTACGGGCCAACCCAGTTGGGAGAAGATCTCGCCGCTTCTAGGAGAGCCCATGCTACACGCGTGCTTGAATGCCTTCGAATCTTCACTGGCCACGATGGGGACTTTGGCTGAAGCGGACAGCACTAGCGCTAGCGGCCTCCGCGCTATTCGCACTGCTCTACCAGTAACGCCCGCTGCAGTTTCCCAAACGAAGCAAACGCTCACCGAGATCGCCAAGGCTGAAGTAGATGCTGCTAGCCCCGTGGCTTCGTGTTTCTACGTGTGGGGACTCGCCGTCATTGCCCGCGCTGAGAACCTCAGCTCTATGGCGCAGCAGGCACAGCAACTCGAGGATGAAGCCGCGGCAGCAGCAGCTGAAGCTGCAGAGGCTGCGGGTGACGACGCGTAAAGCAAAAAGGGTCTTACCTTCGTGGATTCATCAACACGTATACTAGATACTTTCAAGTCGGTCCATAGTTCTCATCTTACTGCTCTCGTTCAAGAGCGCCATCCTCTTCTTCTGCTGCTGCGACGATTTTTCTGGTGCCGCCTTTGCCTTGCGAATGTCCTTCCTGCTTCGTTTGAAGACGCTCACGAGCGAGCCGCTTCATCTCGTCCGCAAACGTTGTACGCTGGAGTCGTTTGGCTTCCTCATGTCTGCGTACTGCGGCTTCAATTTGTTCCTTGGCTCCCAAGTTGGTTGTCTGTGCGTCATCTCGAGCATGTTTGAGTAGTTTCTTTTGATGATCAGCCCGCCGTCCCTGGGCACGGAAAGTAGCCGGTATTAAGATGTCTTGATCTGCACGGTAAGCAGCTTCCAGTCTAGTTCGTGTTTCGTTGCATTCCTTGATAGCAGTAGCTGCACGCTCATGGCGCTGACGCTTCAAACGCGTCTCCTCCTCTAAATTTTGCTGTAATCCTTGGCGATGAGTTGATGCATCAAACACAATAGCGTGGCCGACATGCTTGAACTCGTAGAAGTAATGGCGAGCAAGTCGCTCATAGCGTGGCTGCCATGCTCCGGCATGAACACTGTCATCACCGTCGATATTTGCCATCGCCGCCTCCACGCGATAGCAAAACTCGTCGCTTGTTATCCATGGCGTTGACTGAGCACAAACTTCCTCCGTGTTGTCATGGATCCGAGGCAATGAATCAGAGGCGATTCTGCCAGCCATGAGCTCTTCCCATACTCGAACGAATACCGGATAGCAAAGCCGTCGATCAGCGACCCACTCTTTCGCTTCAGCTGACGTGTATCCGTTTGTAAAACTGGTTTCGTATTGGTCTCTCGGCTTCCACGTGCTGCTCGTCTTTTCCGGAAGAAGTGTTAGCGGGTTACGGCCGATTGCCAGCACCTCAAGCTGCGTGAGGAGTCCATCAGCAAGCTCCAAGGCGAGCGCTTGAAGACAGTTATTGTACAAGTCCAGCTTTCGAAGTGCCCGACAGTGTTGCGCCATTTCGCGAGGCAGCATCGTTATCCGATTTCCATACAAATTCAGAACTTCGAGCTTCGGCAACTCGTAGACACACGACTCGAGCTCGGTAAGTTGATTCTGAGCGAAATCCACGTAGTGCAGGGACTTCAATGCCTCGAGTCCTGGTTCCACGGGAGTTGTGAGCGCGTTGTGCGAGCAGCGAAGGCGTTCAAGCCGCTTGAGCATTGCGATTGTACCAGGAAATCCCACAAGCTGGTTGTGCGATAGATCCAGCGATGTCAGCGACTCCAAACATCCGAGCTCATTAGGGATACTCGATAATCGATTCCACGACACGTCAAGCTCACGAAGATTGGTCAGCGCACCGAGCTCGAGAGGGAGAGCAGCGAGGCAGTTGTTTGACAGCTGCAGAGTGCGTAAAGCTCGCACCAGTCCTAACGTGACAGGAAGAGCCGCAAGACGATTGTGGGATAGCCGCAGCACTTCCAACGAACGCCAGTGTTCTCCACAACTTGCAGGAAGCCATTGAAGACAATTATTCTCGCCATTCAGTATCACCAACTCGGTAAGATGGCCCATTGCCGCAGGCAGTGAACCCAACGCGTTGGACTTGAAATTTAGCTCCTGCAGCTTCGCTAGTGCCCCAACGCCATCCGGTAGTGTCGACAAAGCGTTAAACGACAGGTTAAGGCTCCGTAGGCTTTGTAGCTGTGCACCGAAGACGTCTTTGCCCAACCTCTTCTGGTCGCAGGCGCTAAGATCTAAGATGCTCAAGGTGCGCAATTGCTGTAAACTGTTCGGAAGTCGCTTGAGAGAAGGATTCCCTCGTAGATCAAGACGCACAAGCGTCACGAGGGCGTCACCGATCCCATCAGCAAGTACTTCAAGCAGGTTACTGGCAAGACTAAGCTCTTCTAACGCACGGAGTCCTTGGCAGCTATCCCCAAATTTCGCCAATCGATTGTACGCTAATTGCAGTACGCGTAACTCGTGAAGGTTTGTCAAACTTCCAGGCGTGCTTGTCAACCGATTGCTTCGAGCATCAAGTAGCTGCAGATCGCGTGCTTCTCCAATTTCTTCAGGTAGAACAATCAATTCGTTCTTGCTGACATCCAGCAATTGAAGAGAGAATAAGTGCGTGAAAATTGCGCCAGGAAGGCTTTGAAGCTGGTTGCGTGACAGATCCAGGATAAGTAGACTCGACAACGATGCGAGTGCGTCTCGGCCGTGGTACAGGTGGTACGGAAACGCCTTTAGTTCACGACCGCGCAAGTCCACGACGTCATCACCACAGCGAGCCTTCCGACGAATAATGCGCTCCATCTTGGACATCATCAGTTCCTGCACCACTTCTCGCTCGTGGATGACACGCTTTTCAGCCTCGACTTGAGCACGGTCCAACAATCGTCGCTCTTCACGAGCTTGCCGTTCTTTTATCATTCGCTCTTTCTTGCGGTTTATCTTGTCCTGGCGTTCGCGAAGAGCTTCCTTGGTTCGCGTTGATGTTGCGGCATGTCGTTGCTGCTGAAACAGACGTCGAGACTCCTCCTGCTCCGCTTCGCGCCGCTCTTTCTCCAACCGCACGACCTCTTCTTTTGCTTGCAGTGCAGCACGCAGTTCGTCTTGCTCTTCTCGAAGAATTTCATTCAGCAGTGCACTCCGCATTTGCTCCATGACCCGCTTGTTTTTCTTCTGGAGTAGTCCACTATAGCCCTCCACGTTGCGCTTTTGCAGTTCGCCGTGTACGTCGACCAATTCCACCCACGCGCGTTTAAACTGTTCGAGTGACATTGTGGACGACGTGGGGAGTTTGGCGCGTGCATGTTTTCGAGCCCGCTTGGTCTCGAGAGGAACTCCGAGAAGCTCTAACGCTTTCTCGTACTCAAAGGCGTTCAATAATCCGTCTCGATCTCCATCCAATTGGTGAAACACATCGATCGGTGACAAAGCTGGCGTAAAAGCGGAACTCTTGGCTCCCTCCTGCTTCTGCTTCGTTTGATGACTGCGCAAGTAATTGGTAACGTACATCGCGATGACGAATTCTCGTTCATCAATGTAGCCCCTGCGTCAGTAGTAAGGTTAGTAAGTCAATCAATCTGCAGCTACAGAAGAAAAGATGGTCACCTTACTTATTCTGGTCATCTACGAGTTGGAAGAAGCGCTTCGCTTTTGATTCCAGTAGGTTCACCTTCATATACGCCAGCATTTGTTTGTACTCTGGCGGCATGACCATCAAGTCAGACGAACTCTCCATTTTATAACAACGCAATACGCGCAGTACCTTCAAAGTCGATCGAGTCGGACTTGTCCTGATCGAACATGCGGAAAAGCTGGCGAGCATTGCGCTGCAACGCGTCGAGCGATAGTCCCTCCTCACTTTGAAGCTCGTCCTGCTCCACCTCCATCACAGTCTGCATGAAGCGGTTGGATAGAGCTTCCATCTCCTGTGCAATTTGGGCTGCAGACTTGGTCGGTGGAACGAACGTATCGAAGGCACCATACGCGAACACAAGCGCCTGCGCGGTGGGGGGCTTTGCAGCCGCTGGTTTACCGATGGCGACGCTCGCGAACACCATCGGGTCGAAAACCTGTAGTTCCTGCTCGAATGTACTCGTCAAATGTGAACCTTTCCACTGGCCGTCAGGTCCGCAATCCAGAAGCACAGGCTGAACAAAAGCCTCCAACTGACGGATACTACGATCATCGTCCAGCGCTTTCTCGTCCGCACGAGAAAGCATCACGTAGAGAGGCAAATCGCGGTCATTGCGGATACTTACGCCTTCAAAGCGCAGCCAATATGTCACATGCGTTGGGCTCGATGATCCGTTTGGTGGCGTTGTTTGTCGTCGAATGAGCTAAGCAGCGAAGCATTGAGAATGTTAAGTTTATGATCCCGCACATGGCGAGCGCAATGATTCGCACCTGCACTTTGCCGACGATCTCACGGACTGGAGCAAGTTTCACGGGACGAATCGAGGCCAACCATCGCTTTTCAGTGGGCTTGAACGGATTCATGACAGCCGTGCGAGGACTGTAGTCCTGGAGCACAGCCTCCAGCAACACGATCTCCTCCATGTTTCCGCTAAGGCATCAAAGGTGCACGGCCAGTATGGAGCAGTCTTGTTCAGGAACACAAGAACATCTGCAACGACAGAGCTCTAGACGAAACCGCGTTTCATTTTTACCTTTTCAGTCGATCGAAATCTTCTCCATCTTCTCCAGTCTATCGGCAGGATGCGATCCCAAGTTTCGGCTCGTTTGTTCCTTCGCGCGCTGCTTTCTGCGCTCATCTCCTGCGGTGTTGACAGAGGCCGGCTGGAATATTGTACAGTAAATTACTATCGTCAGTCTTGTCGGTTGTTGCTGTAGTTGCCCCACATCTGTTTTTCTTCTATAGCTGACGACGTTGGGTCCCCACAACGGATGCAATCGTGCTCACACTGCTCGCAGTGGTGCTGATACTGTACGGAGGCTGTGCGTAATCTTTCTCGTCTTCTTGGGTAGTTGTTCCATTGCTACCGACCGTCGTTGTGGTGGATGCCGTGTTCCGTACGACCGTGGTCACCTTCGTGTAGCGTGATGGAATCGTGACGAAGTACTTGTTCATGGCCAGACAAAAGCGCTTGCGGTAGTGCTTCGGGTTGAGCACAGTGATCTCTCCTTCCTCTTGGATCAACCGCTTGCCGGCGTGCTCCATCATCTTCATGAAGTCGTACTTGTGAATGTAGTCGATGATACACGCGACCAGCTCCTGCTTGTCGACGTCGTAGCCCACGAGCATGGAGTAGTCTGTTGCTTGGACTGAAGCCAGGAAGGTCGTATCGTTCATGATCGCAGAAAGAAGAAGCGACAACGCTGACTCTTGCAGAGGTAACGGGATGCCACCTGCCAGCTCCACCAAATTGCGGTCCCAGAGCACCGTGCGGTTACCGCCGTTGCTGTCCTCTTTGTAGCGTCCTTCCATCTTGCCTTTCAGATCGAACGAGAAGTCCACTTCGCGCCCGTACATCAAATTCTCCATCACGATCACGCACATGCGCACGTTTTGGTCACTGTCGCCATTCTGCGTTGTGTTGGAGATCGAGACCTTGTAGATGCCGAGAACTTTGGACAGCATCGACGACAAGTCATTTTCGAAAGTCTTGGCCATGTAGCAGAAGTACTCGTTGGCCATGCTCAGGAACATCTGTAGCTCAATTTCAGGGATTGCCTTGGCGATAAAGCGTTCGTCACGTGTCTTCAGGAAACCGGCGCCAGACTTACCACCAGCAGCATTCCACTGCTGGCAGTTGCAAAGAGACTCCACGTAGTTCCTGTCGCCGCCATAGTACAGCTTCCGGAGCGCATGGAATTGCATGGCGTAGTACGATTTGCAGCGGAAGCGCATCGCTGACTGGAACTGGTTCTCGTCAACGAAGCTGTGGTCCACATTGTTGCGGGTGGTAGAGCGCAGGATGCGCAGCATGTTGCTGGTGTCTTCTGGCATAGTACAGCTCTTCGCTGGCGCTTGAGCTCCGTTTGCCGTCGTCTTCGACTCAAGCGCATATCGGGTGGCTTCCTTCCGCATATTATCGTTAATGCATTGGCTGTACTCCTTTGAGAACAGCGAGTAGGCCACCACCGACGTTGGTTGCTTCGCGTTGACCAGCACAGTGGTGTTATTCGCCCCTATCGGCAAGCTAGGGTGCCATTCAAGGAGACGTTTAGGCAACGCCAAATAGCCCAAACCGTCGGGTTTCTTGGCTTGTTGCGTCAGCCGGAAGCTCTCGAGTGCTTTCTTCGAAGCGATAGCCCCCATGGTAGATGAAATATGGCCTGGAACACCCATGGTTGAGACTGCGTGGCCAAACACAGGAACTCCAGCAGGGTATGGCTCGGTGTCGGCCATAAAGTCAGCCGGGAAGGAATGACTCGACTCATCGTAGCGATCGTAGCTTTCGTCGGTATCCCATGGCTCAGAGTGCTGCGATCCCCCGTGCAGTCGCAACGTATTGGTAACTTCGTTAGCCACGTCGGCCAGTCGTCCAGCAGGTGAAGATTTGTTGCTTGCAGCCAGGCTACGTGCAAAGCTAGCCAGGTGAGCTAAGTTCCCAGGCTCTTGGAAATTTAGGTTCACTGGAGTTGACGGCTCTAGCAAACTCGGCGTCGAGGGCTCGCTGTACCGGTCACTGTACCGGTCACTGGACCCTGCTTGTTGCGCTAGCTGGTCGAACCACGCCTTCGGGAGAGCGCTCTTTGGGCTGTTGATGAGACTCGCCATTGTAGGTTTCACCGTTGCCTGCACAGCACGACTAATGCGCAGACTCCATCCTGCCGCGTACTCGTAGATCTCTCGGAAATGCGCGTTGTACGCGAACACCCCCTGAGGTGGATTCGACTCGATTTTTGCGCCGAAGCAGGAATACCATTGCTGCACTTCGTTCCGCAAGATCTTCAGGTTCTGTTTTGCGTGTGGCGGAGTAACGATATCTGCCATTGACTCGGCCACCTTCGAGGTTGTGACGCCATATACTTCCCGGACGAGGTCGCACAGATCGTGGATAGCATCCAGTTGAACCTGGTGATCGATATGATCCTGCCAGAGTGCTGGTTGCAAGGCAACGTGGAGAACAGGCTCGAGTGGCTCGACGTGCACGCTGACGACTCGTCCGCGACGAGAGAAATAATGCACCAATGATGCATCCCGCGAACCGCTCACACCAGCTAAGTGAGGGAATCGTACGCAATCGATGTCCATCGCCTTTCCGTAAAACATGTCCTCTAGGAATTTGCCAAAAGAATAATTCCATACGTCACGCGGAACCACCGAATACTCCGAAGCTAAGAGACCAGAAACGTTCCCACCGCTCACGTTTCGTGACCACATCAGAACTTCGTCAGAGCGGATTTGCTGTAGTACAGCACGATAACTGAGTTCTCCCAGAAATTCGTCTGGCGCGTCACTTGAGTCCTTGAACTCGTTTAAATCCTTCACTCGAATGATCACACGGCCAGTGTCATGGGAGAACGACAGCTTCGACGTCGCAAAGGCGCGCTTGAACTCAGCCTTGCTGTTAGCAAAGCAAAAATTGTCCATGAATTGCCCCACCGACATGTCGTTCGAGCTGTAAAAGTCGATGCACATCATATCTGCTTTGGAAGCTGTCTTCCCCTCCAGCGTACTCCAGCAGGAAGAAAACAGGATGCGGTCCCTTAGCGAGTAGGACGACTTTGCTCCACACGTGCACCAGTTCGGATGACCCGATTGAACGACAGTAGCGCTGGCGGAAGAACTGTCGTCGTCGGCCGCCCCACGAACCACGCGAAGCGAGCTGATGTTATTAAACCGTGTGTGAGCCTTGCACCACTTACACATGGCCTGTGTTTCTTTCAAAGCAGCACGCATTGACAGCGAATTCGACTTGAGCGATATGTACAACGATGTCGAGGACTTGGCAAACCACTCCTCGGCGACTGAACGCTCGTGATTTTGGCTGGGAGCAATGTACCCGTAAGCTGCCAACACTGACCGCTGCAGCCGCATGTTGTACGCCAGCCGGATGATCGCAGTCAGCACACTAGTGATCTCTGCGAAAACGTCTGGAGAACCTCCACGTAAGCACAAAGTGCACCCCTTCGACGTAATACCTCCTTCGAACACAATGTTTTGGCGCTGGGTGCGCTTCTTCCGTTGCCGCACGCTACCCGAACCTTCGTCCGCCACGTAAAATCCATTTGCATTTGCTCTGAAGGCAATCTTTTTGGCGCTTTTTGGTTCCTGGTCGCTTAGCAACACGTAGAATCGCTTGCAAGTACCGACGACACCAACATCCGACATTTTGTCAATGTGATCATACGATGTCAGCACTGATGCCCCAGTGCAGCGAGCGATGCGTTGCATATCAATGAGTCGGACGTTCTTGACGACTGCAACGTTGGCTTTGAAGAGCAGCTCCTCGGCAACTCGGTGTACATGCCCTTCGAACAGGACAATATCCGGATTAAGCGTCATGATCTTCTCCGTCACAATGTGCATGTACTCCACTTCTTGGCCAGCGACACTCTCCAACGACGAGATAGCCTCTTTCTTGCGCTGGTAGTCTAACGCCGATGCGATCAGCAAAATGCGCGGGTTTAAAATGTCGCTTCTCATGCCCTTACGAGCCAGACTTTTGTGGACGAGAACGCCGTCGATGAAGAAACTGTCTTGCACCTTCCCCCCATCCAAGCACTGGACTCGGACATACTGCATGATGTCGAGCAAGTCACCTTGGTCAGGCTCGCACGAGACAGTTTGAACAGCGCGATGGCCGAAATAGTTGATAATCTGCATCCACCGATGCTGCTCGACCATGAACAGCTGCGATATAGCAGGGGAGCTATCCAGCAGATGAAAAATGCGCTCCTCGATGCGATCACGGGCGTCTTTTGACATCTGCTGCATGGCGGCTTCTCTTCTCTTGGCGCGTTCGGGGTCTCCCGCTTCGTCGTGAATGTCCTTCGCGAGCCCGATCATCGCAAGGATGCCAATATCTTTCGATGCTAGTTGGTCCGGTCCAAAGGGATTCCATTGAACTGCGTTCCCGAAGCGTGCGGTGTCAAACGTGCCTGAAAGCGCTTTAGGACGAGCCGTCGAAGTACTCGAGGCGGGTGGAAACGCCCCTGCGAGCCGAGCTTGCGCATTTGACTCAGCAACCAGACGCTTAAATTCCGCCTCGCTCCAGCGATGGTTACTTGGGTTGCCCAGGTCTGCCTGGCTGTTTGACCGCTTCAGTTTCCGGGACGCGTGCTGTGTATCGTTTCTTCCAAGCAAAACCTGCGGCTCGCTGAAAGTCCTTAACCTGCGTCCAGTCCCGTGGCCATTCTGCTTCACCTCCTTGCTCAGTTCATGGAGGTGCGGCTTGTGGGCCAGGTGCTGTGCGCTAGCGACGATCTGAACTTTGGGAAACATGCTAAACAGCACAGGCGGCCGAGTTTTCTCGGGCTGCTCGGTCACTCGCATGTCGTCGCTGATCTCGTCCTTGTCAAACAACTCCGACTTGTCCAACTGCTTGTAGTTGGATGCGTCTGACGTCGAGCGCTCCATGGCTTCAGCAATATGCTGGGGCATGAGTAGCAGCGTCCGTCCAGGAGCGGAGTTCGTGGGCTTCTGTGGGTCTTCTTCAAAGTTGGCGCCCGTGAGTTCCATCTGCAGTCCCTCTCGTAGCTGCCGGTGGCACGTGTGGCAGACCAATTGCTTCCTCAGTCTTTGAATCGACTCGTCCACTTTGTTTCCTCCGAAGGACTGCGGCAAGCGCGCGCAGCAGTTCGCGCAGAAGATCTGGCCGCAGGAGCGGCAGTGGTGTCTGCGTCTAAAGAACGTGAAGAGCTGCTCGCACTCGTAGCAGGCTTTGCAGGACCTGTCCGACATCCAAAAGTGCTTGAACGATCTCGACCGTTCTCTTCCGGGCGATGCTGGCTCCAGTGCAGCAGGCATGGGCTCCTTCACAGCCACGTCTCCATCGTCTCGGAACTGCTTCACACCGGGCAGATGCTGGCCCTGCGGCGACGGGAACTGTGTGAGCGCGAACGGGTTGCGGTCCACGTTCATCTCGTGCTCCTTTTGAGCCAGGTCGATCTCAATAAAGTCTCCCAGGGCGGGTACCTCGACGCTCAGTGCGTCGCTGTTGCTCTGAGAACTGGTGCTGCTCAGCGCGCTCCGCAGCGTGGCCTGCACGCGCGGCAAACTCACGCCACGCATGGACTTGCCGTTTACAGCCACCACAAGCGCCGCCGGGTGGATGCCCAGCGCCTCGGCGTCGCTTCCGGGAAGTACGAAGTTGACGCACACGCGGAAGTCTCGGCGGGACGAGGCCACGAGCTGCACGCCCAGCAGCGCGTCCATGGAGCTGAACATGCTGCCCGGGAGCTGGCCCGCACGCAGCCGAGGCACTCGCAGCGTCGAAACCTTCTCCACGGAGCGCGTGAACTGGTCCAGCGATGTGTAGCCCGCCAGGCTGTTGCGCGCGACGCGCGTGGGCGGTGGCCGCAGCGCCAGCTGGAGTTCGCGCGAGGACGACAGCGCCTTGAGCGACGCCGGTGGGGAGTCCGCGGCCGCCGAGCACGCGCTGGTGAGTTGCTGGAACGCGCCGCAGATGGTCGCCATGGCGGCGACGTCAGTGCGAAATGCTGAAGTTGCCCCTGGTTGAGAAGTGACAATCACTCTGTCCCGCGTCGTCTGTTTTGTATAGAGATTTGTATGCAGGTGAAGACAGCCACTATCACACTCACAAGAGCATATTGACGAAAGCTATTTGCGGAAGTTGAACCACTACGGTGGCAGACGGCTCATACAATACAGAGGCTAATGATAACATGGCTTTATTTTATATATGGGACCGGAGAGGCAGCTAAGGTTGCAGCTGCCCAAACGGCCTGGAAGCTCAGAAAGAGGCGACGATCTGCGAGACGTGGTCGTAGACCTTGCGGACGAACACGTCGTCCAGGATGCGGTACTCGATCACGAAGGCCAGCAGGCGCTGCCAGCTCGCAGCTAGCAGCTCGCTCACCTCGAGCACCACGAAGGCGCGGTAGTACCGCTGGTACAGGAACACGAACACGCGGATGAGGCCGTTATAGAGTCCGCGCACGTTGTTGATCTGTCCCGACAACGTTTCGCCGCCTGCAAACTGGTCAGATCCGGCGCTCAGCACCGAGTGCATGCGCCGCATGAGCTCATCCACAGCGCTACCCTCGGCGGTGGGAGACTTGATATCCGACAGCATGTCGTACATGATGGACACCTCGCTGTAGAAGTCCGCCGCCATCTCCTCAGCAAGACTCACGGCCTCAGACGGCGACACGACCGACGGATCCACGACAAATTCGGCAAACTGCATCAGCGTCGCGGGAGGGGACACGGTCGTCGACGTTGGCGTGATCGGAGTCGGCTGGAGGCACCCCCTGCTGCTGTTGATGGCAATGCTATTGTTGCTGCCGCTGTTGCTGTTGATGGCGACTCCATTCCCACTACGCACCACGCCGATGGCCTTGCTGAAGGACGACGAGGAACTGCGGCCGCCGCGTAGGCGCTTGTGCACCATCGCGCAGACCTGGCGCGGCAGGCAGACGTCCACGCTGCGGCCACCATTGAGGCACGGCAGCGATGGAAAGCTTGGGGATCGCTCGCGTTTCATACTGCTGGTCTTACCAATCTGCGGGGCGAGCGCACTGGCCTCGTCCTCTTCCAGGAAATCTAGCGCCCACTCAGCGACTTGGCTTCTGCCATGCCCGCGCAACCTCAACTCTTTTCGCGGCTGTAACTAGCTTTTTCTCTGACACTTTCACGTGATTTCCACGCATGCATTGTACGCATGAATAAAATCTCCACGGTTCATGTGATATCAGGTCCCTAGTAAAATATTGATAGATGTCATTAATCCTCTAACATACGATATATTACACTATCTGATTTCAACAGGGTATAGAATAATACGACGATCAGAATTTTTGGTAGCCATGATCGATCCCGAAAATTTCCGCCAAAAATTTCGTCTTGAGATTGGTCAATGCGCGGGTACGCCATTCCCGGCCAGCCGGAGTTCACAGCATTGCTGGCGGAGACCATCGCGCAGCTCTGGCTCCGGTAGGGCGGCTCTGTAGTGATGGTGGTGAGCCGCCTCGCCGAGGCGATGGCGAGTGTACGGCGCTGGATGCGAGGGCGTTGCGCCGCCGCTGCTGCTCCAACCGTCATCGACTTCCGACCGATGCGGATGCAAGAGAGCCGATGCAACCGCGGTGGCGATTGGTAGCTGGCACCTATTGCAGCACAGTTGGAGAATGCAGGTAGAACATTCCAGGTGGCAAGCTTTGTGCAGTTCACATCAGAACCTCAGTAGCACCGGAGCCCCATAAAGCACTTGTGCTCCGTAATGGCGTCGGCTGAGTACCTCATCAGAAGGCTGCTGTGATTGCCAACTCTGGATACGTAGGCCTTTCCGCTTGGGTGGTTCACACGATGCAAGACTCGAGGACATGCGATTTGGAGCTAAGCTCAAGGTGAGCAATAGCACTAGTAGTAAAAATAAAGGTGTTTAAGAGCATCATAAACCGTTCTCAGACATGGTTTTGCGAGGCGACTAAACCTCTTTCAGTGTAGCTGATTGAAAAAGATCATTTGCTCAACGGGGGCACATGCAAAAAGCAAACAAGTTGAAGCTGCAAGAACAGGAATTAACACTAACGGCTCCTTCGAGCAAAATCGGAAATGAAGATGAGCTGCTTCAGAAAGCAGGAATCGCTACGCACCAACCAGTGGACAACTCGTAATTACGGGCTGTAAAAACAAAGTTGGTGTGATGCACATAATGAGAGGAAGAAGCCATCTGCCATCTTGAAGACACATCCGACTCGGATTCCGAGCGCTAAATAGTGCTGGTGGAGCAGCAAACAAGGTGATTCGTTCGGTTGCCGGAGCAAAACATGAAATGGACAGCGTGTATGTCAGTTGGCTTTTCGCCACCTTGCAAACCGTCGAACGGCGCGCCATCTCAAGCTTGAGTGAAGCCTTGACTGCATTGCCCTTCCACGCATGCGTCAGTGGCGTGGCTGTAGTAGAAAGTCTCCACTTTCCGGAGGGTCTTGTGAACGCCTACAGGGGGGAGGCTTCCCTTCGCCAAACCACCTTGTTAAACACGTCTCGCGCTTCGTCCAGCGATAACCTGAGGCAGCGCATTCAACTTCAGCGAACGCCATTTTAGTAGCTGGCGATCGAGCCATCGCCGCCAGCCATCACTGGCCAATTCACACCGCTCGCTGGCCGTAGCCACAGCCAAAATCTCATCGTCGTGATCCACCGTCGGTCCATTCGTGTCGTCACGAGCGTCAAGCACGCTGTCGCAGATCGTGTGCAGCTGAAAGAGGCCGGAAAAGGTGGCGGCGACGTCGCCTGCTCCGGTCGTGGAGCCCCTCCGCGCGATGAAAGGCGCGCTCCCTGCCCCGGCCCGATGCACTGTGACTTGCCAGCACCTTACCTAGCGAAACTCAAAACTCCGCGCGTGGCCTTGCCTTGCCGAGCGCCTTGTATTGCGAGCGCTGGGAAATCCCCAACCTGATTACGATTACGAGCCAATTTTTTGGCTTCGAGTGGGACCTTCCGCGAGCATACTGAGTTCAAGTGAACGTCTCTATCTCCCTTCAACCAGGTGACCACCATGGGCGGAGGTTCAGCATGGCAGAATTTGATTTTCGTGCCATAGTGGAGTCGCACGGCCAAAAGCCACAACTGCAGCAGCCAGCAAGAGAGCAGCAGTACACTATACACACGAAGACAGACATGGAAGGCGGACGGACGCGCGTGCTGGAGCTCGCGGAGCAGGGCGACTGGGACGAGGTGCTGCGGCTCGTGACGCAGCGCCCCGAGCTGGCGCAGGCCCAGGACGACTTCGGCATGCTACCGCTGCACTGGATCTGCACGGAACCGAGCGTGGCGCTTGGCGTCGTGGCGGCGCTCGTGCGCGCCTTCCCGCGCGGCTGCCAGCTGGAGAATCTCTCGGGCATGTTGCCGCTGCACGTGGCCATCAAGGCCAAGGCGCCGGGCCTGCTGGTCAAAACGCTGCTCGACGCGTACCCGCAGGCGGCGCTGGCCAAGGACGGCGCCGGGCGCTACCCCGTGGATCTGGCTATCGCCACGGGTCTACCGAGCTTCACCATCGACCTCCTACGCAAGGCCGGGCAGCGTGTGCTGCAGTCCGCCGCCAAGCTGCGGTCGGCGTCCATGGACGACCTGACTAGCATGAGCAGCAGCGGTAACAACCAGAGTGAGGAAGATGGAGGTGATGAGACGGACGATGACGACATCCCGATGCTGATGAAGACTCGCTCCATGGCTTCGTCGCGCTTCGGCCGACAGCTCTCCTCAGCGTCCTCCGCCATGGACCCCGTGGACTCGAGCACCATTTCCTTGCAGCTCAAGGACCTACTTTCCCAACTACACCAGCTGAGTGTAGACATCCGCGTGAACACCACGTCTTCCTCGGGGTCGACGTACCGCAGCTCGTTCTCGAGCGCCTTCTCCTCCAACGGCCACGACGGCCTCACGTCGGTGCTCTGGAACCCGAGCGACCGGTTCGGCATCGTGCTGGAGCCGGCCGTCAAAGAGATGGGGGCCAGAATAAAGGGTTTCTCGTCGCGCAGCGACGTCCTGGGCGTGGAGGCGCTCGCGGTCGGCGACGTGCTCATGAACATCAACGGCGCATTGGTCGTGAACACGTCGTTCGCGTCCATCATGCGCTTCCTCAAGCACTCCAAGGGCACGTGCAAGCTGCGCTTCCGCAGTGCCGTCGACCTGACGACTGCAAGCAAGTGCAGCACGGGCAGCAACCCTGCCGCAGAGCAGGACAGTGCCATGTACTCCAAGGTGGCGGAGATGCTGGAGACGACGCTGAAGAAGGTCTCCGCCGTCGAGGAAACGGTGCGTCTGAGCTCAGCCATGTCGCTCTGCACTTGAAAAGCGTAGCAATGGTGACAGCAAGATCGCAACAGACAGAAGCCGGGTCTGCTACAGGATTTTGACCTCGTTGAGCTGGCGAGGATCGCAGGCGTCAGACTATAATGGCGTCTAGGGAACAACGTGCGCCGTCCGCCATCGCGCGGCGCGCACAATACTCGTTTAATGTTATGGTAATTTTATATATCCAGATTTCAATTGATTTCGTCACTGAAAGAGAAGCTCCTCGTTACTTAAATACTAAGTATTAGAGAAAAGGAGGTTCTCTTATTGAAGACACTGTTCGTACTTAACGAATTTATGGTAGCTTGACTCATTTTCGTGAAAATCTTGAGCATTTTTATCAACCGCCTACGTGTCCACGACCGGCAAATATGATGGCTCCGGCGCCGACGCAGTCGCTTCAGGAGAAGCAGCGCGGTGCGTCCATCCTGTCCCGTATCTCGCTCCCTTCCTCACTTGTCTAACCTCGACTTCCCTGGCAGAGAACCTGCTGCGCATGCTGGATTTTAACTCGGAGAGCGCCGGAAGCTTCGCTGACGCCGCCATGGACTCCGTGTGCGTGCATATCCCTCCCATACAGCGTCAGTATAATGCTAACCTAATGGATGCCACTGCAGTGAGCGCTGGGGCGACCAGTGGAAGGTGCTCATCTACGACAGGTTCTGCCGCGACATCATCTCGCCCATCCTCAAGCTGCATGAGCTGCGCAAGAAGGGCGTGACGTTGCACATGCTGCTGGACACGGAGCGGGACGCCATCCCGGACGTACCAGCCATCTACTTCGTGGAGCCCACGCGCGCCAACCTGGAGCGCATCGTGTCGGACTGCGCCAAGGAGCTCTACAGCTCGGTGCACCTCAACTTCGCCTACCCGCTGAGTCGCGAGGCGCTCGAGTACTTGGCGCGCGCGTCGGTGGAAGCTGGCTGCACGAGCATGGTACGTGGGGCTGGTTGTCGAGTTGTGGAGAATGAAAGAGATGGACTGACTTCTCATTGTGCAGATCGCCAAGGTGTACGACCAATACACGAACTTCGTGTCACTGGAGCCGAGTCTGTTCTCGCTAAACCTCCCCGAGAGCTACCGAGCGTACAACGACCCAAACGTGGCAGATGTACAGATCGAGCAGTCCATGGGCGCTATCGTTAAAGGGCTCTTTTCCGTGCTGGCTACTGCTGGAAGCGTGCCGGTGATTCGTTGCCCGAATAATGACGGACCGTCGAGGATGGTGGCGGAGCAGCTCAGCTCGACGATTCGAGAGCACTTGGTACGGTCATTCATGAGCTTTGTCGTCTGGCGAGCGGCTTTTTAATTGGATTTACTTGTAGAATGTGAGGAATGGCGTCTTCACTGAAAGCAGCTCCAACTTCCAGGTACTTCTCAGCTGCATGAACTGAAGCTGTTATGTCGCCGCTAATGTACTTTAATCTGGGCTATGACAGCGTCCGGTGCTGATCATCATGGACCGCAATGAGGATATCGGCTCGAGTTTGTATCATCCGTCTACATACCAAGCGCTAGTTGACGACATCCTCTCTATCCAGATGAACCGCGTCAAGGTGGCGGTGAAAACCTCCAGTGGGGAGGACGGTGGTGACGATGGGCGACCCGTTGAGCGCACGTACGACTTGGACGTGACAAGTGACAAGTTCTTTGAAACGCACGCCGGTAGCCTGTTCCCGGACGCAATCGACGCAAATGAAGAGGAAATGAAGCAGGTCACCCGAAAAGAAGAGCAAATTCGCGCCCAAACGGGCGGCAGTGACGCTCTGATGAACGGCACAAAGGATCTCGTGGCCGCCGTCGACACGCTGCCGGCCCTCGTGGAAAAGAAGAAAATGCTGGAAGTTCACACGAACATTTTCCATGCGGCATTCGAAGGGGTCACCAAGCGCCATATTCCATCATATTCCATGCTGGAGCAAAAGCTCATCGATGGCTCACACGTTGACAAGGCGGAGGTGTTGCAGCTGCTGTCGAGTACGGAAATGGGCACACTGGCGGATAAAATGCGTCTGATGATGATTTACTTTCTGTCGAGTGGAGCGAGCGGCGCGGAGATGGCGGACTTCGAGAATGCTTACCAGCAGTGCGCCGCTGCCTCCGAGCAGCCGGAAGCTTACCTTCAGGCATGGAAGTTTCTTCGCAAGCACTCGGCATTTCAGCGACGCGCGAGTGTCGGGGCTGGGCTGCAGGCGGAGAGCGGCGTGGGACCGGATGGTGGCGTCAATATGAGCAAATTCAAGGGTCTCGCCCAGGGATTCCTTGCCCAGGCCGCTGCAAGCTTCAAGAACTTCTTGCCTGAGAACAAGAAGCTGCACGTAACACGTGTCACAGACGCCATTTGTGAGATGAAGCCGAGCACGGAGGACGAGAGCTTTCTCTACTTGGACCCAAAGGTAGGCTTCTGGTGTGAAGTGGCAGGAAGAACTTTGGGCTGAATTTTTAATACCGGACGTTTGTGTGCGCAGATTAAGGCCAATGGCGACGTGCCTCGGCAGCGATCTCCTTTTCGTGAGGTGATGGTATTTATGATCGGTGGCGGCAACTACAACGAATATCAGAACCTGTTGGCATACGCCAAAGGACAGCAGCCACCACGGTCGATCTGGTACGGCTGCACCGAGCTGCTGAACCCGGAAGCGTTCCTGCATCAACTCGGCTCCATCGGCGCGTAGGCCCACCACTAGACAGAGCCAAGACGAGCCCAACAAAAGAGCACTCTCAAGGGCAAGTGAATGATTTACAGCTTTGATACCCGGAGCAATTGACTCAGCAGATTGTTAACGTGATAACAAAGCTAAAAGACGCAGCTCCAGCCCCATTAGTAGTCATCCCCGCACTTGCAAAGATGCCAAGCCGTCACATTATTCATTCCGTTTGACGCTCTGCTATCGATTCCGTCAATACGTCCGGCGTGGACACATCAAGGTGCACAACCAGGACGAAGTAACAGAGATCACTGCATCACCAGCACTTTGAACGCTGGCATGTTTTAACATGTCAAGACGAGCGACGCACACAGACTAGCGAGAGAAGGAACGAAGCAACTCTGATGCTGGTACTCCATTTCTTGACTTTGCTCTCGTTTGTTTTATATTTGTGGTGAGTGGCTACCGTAGCGGTGCGAGCTGGGGGATGTGGAGCTGCTAAATAGTACGCGCACGCCACATGTGTAGCGTGCGAGTGTTTGGTTGAGTGCAGCCCGCAGCCCGCTTGGACACGGCAGCAGTCGACGACGAGGACAACGGAACTTGGACAGATTAGAGGCTGAACGGCTCGTGTTTTAGCGGCGACGTCGATGGCGGGAGCGGCGAACGGCCCTCAAAGTAATGTTGCCGCTGCTGCTGCTGCTGTTCGCGCACGTACTGCTCGCGCTCGAGCCGGACCTGCGCGCTGAGATGCCGCTGCTGCGCGTCGAGGTCCATGTCCATCTCCTGCTGATTGAGCAGTTGCTGCTCTTGCCGTTGCTCGGCCTCGTGCCTCTGGATGCGCTCGTGCTGCTCGTGCTCGTCGTGTCGCTGCTGGGCGAACTGCCCCACGAGCAGCGCGAGCTGCTGGATCTCGGCGGCGGCGCCGTCCACCTGCACCTGCATGGCGTTGACCATGACCTGCAGCTCGTGCACCTGCTTGCGTGAGGCCTTCTTGGAGTGGTGTCGGTGCGCCGGCGGCGACCTGGGCGACGCGGCGCTGCCGTATGGACTAGCCCTTTTGCCTCGCGGTTGTGCGGGCCTGCCGAAATCGGCGGCGGGGGACGTGCAGCAGGCATCGACCGGCTCGGCGAAGAGCATGGCGGCCTCGAAATCGGCGGCGCTGAACACGGACGCGCTGAACCCAAGCACATCCATGGCGTCGAGGCTGTCGTCCAGCAGGCGGCTCTCGGCGTCGGCGACGGTGAAGCGCGCGCGCGGCGGTGGGCGGTCCAGGCCCGCGGGCAGCGCGAAGGCGGCCAGCTCGTGCTCGAAGAGCGCGCTGCAGCCCTGGTTCATGGTGGCGCTGGGTGTGGAGGTGGTGTGTGTGGGCGTCTGCGTTGAAGCTGGCAGATTGGGTTGTGCCGAGGGCCCCCCGCTGTTACGGTCACGAGACGGCGGTTCCAGATTTTGGCACAGAAATTACGGTACTGTACTGTACGCCCCGATTGCTGAAAGGGCGGGCACCTTTCCGCGTCGCAAAACCTTTCCTTTTGGGCTTCTCTGCAGCGTCGTTGGGCTCCACTCAGAGTCATCGAGCGTCTGGTGTGCTGGCATGGCTGGCGAGGGTCGGCCTGGGCGGTTGTTGGTTGCCGGTGGCCGCCATCGCGGAGCGCGTCAGGCCCCGGCCTCGGCCGCAATCGGCGATAAGGAGGTTGAATCTTTTCCTTCTATGCACCGATGCAATCGCTGGGGCCGGGCAGCGGCCGGTCGCGCCCATGGAGGCCTCGACACTTGGTCTCAGTATGGACTCGTCGGCAACGCCGGCCGGTCGGTGGAGGGACAATCGAGCCAGTGCGTGACGAGGCCGGCTATGCGCTCTGTTTCGCTTATTATCACTTAACGTTACAAAAGGAGGCCGTTGCGAGCGCCGGTCGGTCGGCTTGGTCGGCCGGAAACGTATGACGTTCACTATACCACCCAGCCCAAGATCATTTCAGCCGCGTGGCTGGACACTGGAAATATCTTTGCAGACCGGCAGCGGCACACGCGATTCTGCTGCCATTGCGGCAGCGCTGGTGCGGGACAGGCAGGGCTCCAAGCAAACGGCCGAGCTACCGACTGCAGACGCCCGCAGCGCGCCAGCGCCGGTGTCACAAAGCATAGGTCGGGACGGGGTGTTGTGTGCGTTGTTCAACGACGCGGGTGTGCGGTGGGTGGGTGTTCGAGCGATGCCTGCCGCAGAATCGGCTAAAAACAGATCGGAAGCCGCCATTCGAGCTCGCTCCGCTGGCGACGAATACCTACTCGCTCGCTGTCCATCAATTTTACCGTGCATTGCCGTCAATATGGAGCGTGGCGAGAGCAACTCACACGCAAGTAATGCAATTGCAGCCAGGACTCGAACTGCATTCGTGTGCTAACTATTGGCCCCTCTTGCCCCTCTGCTGCTTCCTCTGACTGCTGCTTGCTGGTGCCCTCTGACGCTAACAAGGATGTCCATTGCGTTCGGCGGCAACACTGGCTGCGAGTGGGGCTCTGCGATGGCTTGCCGTTTGACGTGGTTTAGTCGCACGTTAAACCGCTCGATTTGGGCCATTATTGTTGAAAATGTTGATGGTGGTCTCGATGTCCCTTCGGCTTCGGGTTCAAGTGTTGAGACCTCAGCATAGACTGCTTCGAACACTATCGCTCGCCTAACTGCCGCCTACGGGAGACTCTAAAAAATTGTTGCAGATCCTTGGACAATGTAATGGCGGGCTGGTGACCAACTGCACTGCACTGGGCCGCACAGAACGCGAGACCAATCTGGCATAGTCACCGAGGACGTCGTATCTGCTTCAGTGGATGAAAACCTCGCCATAGGCAGGTAAATAGGAACTAGATCAAATTACAATCTACCAGAGAGAGAGAGAGAAACCAAAACGTCATGAAATAAGGCTACTCCAAGTCAGCTTCCCCATCGTGTGTGTTCGAGTTATTGTCGAGACTTGCCAAGTGTTTTAGCTAAAGGACACAAGCTCCTGAAGCGGCCGAGGGAGATAACAAAATAATTGGTGGGTGATAGAGCTTCAAGCCCGATATAGCTCCAGCCACACATGCTTTCAAAAGTTACCGGCAATACCACCTTTGGGTGCCACGCGTATGAAGCTTTGAACAAAAATAATCAAATATTTTAATATCTTAAAAATATTCTGATACGAAATTGTTACTCTGTACATGTATTAATGGATGCACCCTCAAAGCACTGTAGCAGGTCTCCGTGGTGGCCTCCACTGCCAGCGACTTGAGGGTAACGGTCAGCCAGCATCGCTCCGCGAGCACGTTACTGCCGGGCTGCGCCAGTTTTGCAATTACTGTACTCAATCGCGATTGCAGCGGTGCTCGACCACCACCTAACAGTTCAAGAAGCATCATGTAGCTCAGCACCTTACCTAACAGCAGCTCAAAACACGTAGTTACCTTGCTTCCAGCAAGCTCAAAACACGTAGTTAATTTGTTTCCAGCAAGCTCAAATCGCGAGCTTTCATTGTTATTTTCTCGCACTATCATGGGCGCGGTTTAACGTGCGACTAAACCACGTCAAACGGCAAGCCATCGCAGAGCCCCACTCGCAGCCAGTGTTGCCGCCGAACGCAATGGACATCCTTGTTAGCGTCAGAGGGCACCAGCAAGCAGCAGTCAGAGGAAGCAGCAGAGGGGCAAGAGGGGCCAATAGTTAGCACACGAATGCAGTTCGAGTCCTGGCTGCAATTGCATTACTTGCGTGTGAGTTGCTCTCGCCACGCTCCATATTGACGGCAATGCACGGTAAAATTGATGGACAGCGAGCGAGTAGGTATTCGTCGCCAGCGGAGCGAGCTCGAATGGCGGCTTCCGATCTGTTTTTAGCCGATTCTGCGGCAGGCATCGCTCGAACACCCACCCACCGCACACCCGCGTCGTTGAACAACGCACACAACACCCCGTCCCGACCTATGCTTTGTGACACCGGCGCTGGCGCGCTGCGGGCGTCTGCAGTCGGTAGCTCGGCCGTTTGCTTGGAGCCCTGCCTGTCCCGCACCAGCGCTGCCGCAATGGCAGCAGAATCGCGTGTGCCGCTGCCGGTCTGCAAAGATATTTCCAGTGTCCAGCCACGCGGCTGAAATGATCTTGGGCTGGGTGGTATAGTGAACGTCATACGTTTCCGGCCGACCAAGCCGACCGACCAGCGCTCGCAACGGCCTCCTTTTGTAACGTTAAGTGATAATAAGCGAAACAGAGCGCATAGCCGGCCTCGTCACGCACTGGCTCGATTGTCCCTCCACCGACCGGCCGGCGTTGCCGACGAGTCCATACTGAGACCAAGTGTCGAGGCCTCCATGGGCGCGACCGGCCGCTGCCCGGCCCCAGCGATTGCATCGGTGCATAGAAGGAAAAGATTCAACCTCCTTATCGCCGATTGCGGCCGAGGCCGGGGCCTGACGCGCTCCGCGATGGCGGCCACCGGCAACCAACAACCGCCCAGGCCGACCCTCGCCAGCCATGCCAGCACACCAGACGCTCGATGACTCTGAGTGGAGCCCAACGACGCTGCAGAGAAGCCCAAAAGGAAAGGTTTTGCGACGCGGAAAGGTGCCCGCCCTTTCAGCAATCGGGGCGTACAGTACAGTACCGTAATTTCTGTGCCAAAATCTGGAACCGCCGTCTCGTGACCGTAACAGCGGGGGGCCCTCGGCACAACCCAATCTGCCAGCTTCAACGCAGACGCCCACACACACCACCTCCACACCCAGCGCCACCATGAACCAGGGCTGCAGCGCGCTCTTCGAGCACGAGCTGGCCGCCTTCGCGCTGCCCGCGGGCCTGGACCGCCCACCGCCGCGCGCGCGCTTCACCGTCGCCGACGCCGAGAGCCGCCTGCTGGACGACAGCCTCGACGCCATGGATGTGCTTGGGTTCAGCGCGCCCGTGTTCAGCGCCGCCGATTTCGAGGCCGCCATGCTCTTCGCCGAGCCGGTCGATGCCTGCTGCACGTCCCCCGCCGCCGATTTCGGCAGGCCCGCACAACCGCGAGGCAAAAGGGCTAGTCCATACGGCAGCGCCGCGTCGCCCAGGTCGCCGCCGGCGCACCGACACCACTCCAAGAAGGCCTCACGCAAGCAGGTGCACGAGCTGCAGGTCATGGTCAACGCCATGCAGGTGCAGGTGGACGGCGCCGCCGCCGAGATCCAGCAGCTCGCGCTGCTCGTGGGGCAGTTCGCCCAGCAGCGACACGACGAGCACGAGCAGCACGAGCGCATCCAGAGGCACGAGGCCGAGCAACGGCAAGAGCAGCAACTGCTCAATCAGCAGGAGATGGACATGGACCTCGGCGCGCAGCAGCGGCATCTCAGCGCGCAGGTCCGGCTCGAGCGCGAGCAGTACGTGCGCGAACAGCAGCAGCAGCAGCGGCAACATTACTTTGAGGGCCGTTCGCCGCTCCCGCCATCGACGTCGCCGCTAAAACACGAGCCGTTCAGCCTCTAATCTGTCCAAGTTTCGTTGTCCTCGTCGTCGTCTGCTGCCGTGTCCAAGCGGGCTGCGGGCTGCACTCAACCAAACACTCGCACGCCACACATGTGGCGTGCGCGTACTATTTAGCAGCTCCACTCCCAGCTCGCACCGCTAGCCGCTCACACAAACATAAACTACGAGAGCGAAGTCAAGAAATGGAGTTTCCGAGTTACTGCGTTCATTCTCTCGCTGCTATTATTTCGTGCGATTCTTGACATGCAGCGCTCAAAGCGCTGGTAGTGCAGCGCCCAGAAGTAGTATTTGCTACTTCGGCCTGAGTGTGCCTCGACAGGGCGGACACTTGCCGAGTCAAGGCACATGCAGTTGTCAAACAAAGTTGCTTGACACGCTGCGCAACCTTCGCACTCATCCTTTTGACGCAATCGCACACAAGTACCAAGTCGAAGCCATAATGGTAGCGCAATTGTCTTTGTCCACACGAAGTTGGCGAACTAGGAACCGACGCTACGCAGCTCGACCTATTGTAGATGAAATAGAAGAATATGAACGTCCTGGATGCAATGCCGTACGCAATTGCGCTGCTAGATCAAACGCAGTCGTTGCCGCTGATGTCGAGCGAGGAGAAGTCGTGCGTGGACTTGACCACCTTGGCCTTATACGCAACGGTTTTCCCGCGCGTCCATGAGAACGAGTTGTCCCAAGACAGCACCACGGTACCGTCTTCTGTTGCCGTGAAGGAGCTGGCAATTGGGGTTCCGCTCGAAACCCGCTCAGGTGCAACTTTGTCGCTCTCTTCGGCCCCACCCATGCCCTGCGTGCGGAACTTCACCGCGAAGACGATGTCGCGGTCTTTCACGACGTATTCCCAGCAGAGAGTGTCGTTGGCGCTCATGCGGAACGGTAACTGCAAAGTACCTCCAGCCTTGATGTCCGCTTGAGTGGCGCCGTCTTCACAGAGCAGCAAGAACGTGTTCCGTCCAAGAAACCCCGTCTGAGGGATGGCGTGCGTGGTGCTCCGTCCTCCAAGCAGCTTGGGCAGTTTGTCGCGATTACCAGCGAATTCCAGCAGCCGCTCGAGTGAGTTGCCCTCCATGAGCACCTTGTGGAGTTGAGTTTCTTGCAGCATGGCCTTGATGGCGCTCCAGATCTTGTCGAAAAGCCACGGGGCGTGGAGAACAAGCACCTTGTGCATCGACTCTGGATAGCACTTCGTGGCAATCGTCAGGAGTGGTCGAATGCGCTTGAGCAGCTTCGGATTGAAGCGCGCGACGGAGAAGCCCGAGAGATCGCGAACTAGGATGGTCTGCACCAGTTTCTCGTTTTGGCGGCTCAGCTGGTCGAGCTTCAACGCACGGTACTCCATCGAGTACAGGAAGAACGTCTGCCATTCCTCTTCCGTGACGTCTGTGAGCAGCTTGTGGAAGTCGGCGTACCCCGTCATCTCGAAGTAGAACACGTGGCCGTCTGGAACGGAGAAGATGTCGTACGTGTCGAGGAAGGGCAAATGCGGGATGACCTTCTGGAAATGGGGGAACTCGTCGGGCACCATGTTGTTGCTCACAATGTCATCGCGGATATCGTCGAGCTTGAGTTTCTCACGCATCGTTAGCATCTCGCGGAACTTGGTGGCAGCGACCGAAACATTCATTTTGTGACCGCGCAAGAAGCGCAGCAGGCGGACGTCGCCTACCAGTTCCACGTATTTGGCGTGGCGCTCGGCCTTGAGCTCCTCTTCCAGGCTCATGCGGAGAGCTGCTCACAACAAAAAAGCATTGCTTTGAGGCAAATCATCACGAAAGTGTCCACGCAAAGCAAAGATCGCTTACCGTGAAGCTGATTCTTCTCCTCTTGTGCATTCTCTGAAGCGATGAAGCAGCGCCACTCCGAGTTCTCGTCCACTAGAACCTTGGATGCTGACGCGTGCACGACTGGGATTTCACTCAAACCGTCCTCCATGCCGGTCTGTTCATCTTCATCCAGGCCCGTATTCTCATCATCTGCATCAAGACTTTTGCACGAGTAGAACCTCTCCAGCCCTGCTGGGCCATCTCCCGTTGCAAGTGCAGACGGAGCTCGCTCCCGGTGCTCCGGCAGACTTACACGACGCTCGCGCTCCTTCTCCATGGCCTGAACAGCCAGCTCCTGTGAGAAGGCCCGCTCCTTAATGTCTTGCACCTGCACCTCCGCAGCCTCAGAGATGCGACGCTCGCGCTCTTGCTCTGCGGCTTCAATGGCCGCGGCTTGGCTCTTCCTGCGCACCATCTCATCCTGCACCTTGGCGATCTCGTACTCGTGTACTCGGCGCTCTCGCTCCTCCTCCTCGGCCGTAATGGAGTACTCGATGTTGATCTGACGCACGATGGCGACCTCGTCCTCTCGGTCCTTCTCCTCCTCGATGCGACGCCTCTGCTCCTCGTCCGCCAGATGGTCCGCCAGTTTCTTGTTGTCCGCGCGCTCCGCCTCAAGCGCCGCGAGGTCCTCGGGCGTCTCCTCCGCTGCCTCCCCATCCTTCTTAAACAGGAACAACCCAGCGCTACCATGGCGCCCAGCGCGCGGCTCGTCGTCCACACCAGCAGCAACTTCCTCCATCTCTTGCGAAAAGATCTTTTGTCGAAAAGACGCATAAAGTGTAGCCATATCAAACTCTATTTCGTACTTATCAGAAATGCCACTCACGGTACTGGCAAATCAAATTTGCCGTTGCGCCTACAAACTCCAAGACAAAGGTAACCCGCGCGCGCGAAGAGGACCATGCAAATGGAATTGGCTGCACCCTCGCTGAAGGAGGACGACTGGATAGGTGCGCATCCCCTTAAATACTTGCACTTGCACCTACTCAGTCCAAGTCAAGCTGTAGCCCTTACCTCGTTATCCTTTAGACGTCATGGACGGCGACGGCATCTGGAACGTGGCGCGCGTGCTGCGCGTGCCGACACCCGAGACGCTCGAAGTGACCTTCGACGGCTGGGGCGACGAGTACAACGAGACGCTCCCGCGCGGCAGTCCGCGCGTCGCGCCCTTCGGCACGCACACGTGGGCCGTCAAGTGCTGGGCCAAGCTAGAGACGTGGCCCTGGTGGCCGGCGCTGCTCACGGTGCGCGCGCCAGGCTCGGCTGCCGGCTCAAGGAACCTACGGCTCGAGGAGCGGCTGCTCGTGGACTTCCTGGACCGCGCCGAGTTCCCGGAGCGCTGCAGGTTGATAAGGAGTCATTACGTTCTTTTTTTAATTTGTTTTACAAAGTTTCATTTTATTTTGTCAGGTGCTGGGTGACGAAGAACAAGGTGGTGTCGTTCCAGTCAGATAAAGAGACGAGGAAGCGGCTGAGTAAAATCAAGAAGAAAAAGAGGAAGAGCAAGGGCGAGAACCACGTTGAGGACATGGAGCTCTCAATGGGTCTGCTGGCCAAGTGCGACGCCCGGGAAGACTTCCCGGAATTTGTGGAAGGCACGCTACCTGAGGAGTTTCGACGTAATTTTACGAGACCGACGGAAGAAGTGAGGAAGGAATTGGGCGAACAGATCTGGATGAAGGCATTCGCGGACAACAGGATCAACCACGCTGCGACGCACGCGTACACAACGATGAGCATTGCTAAGAGGGAAGATCAAGATGATATTCAGTTGCCGAAACCGGCGGAGGATAAAGATACAGCGATTCGTGATGATTTGCAGACACAAGAAGAAGAGAAGACGGCTGAAACGGAAAAGGAAGATAAAGCTAGCCCCAAAGAGCCCGAGCGACCCAAGATCGGTGTCTGCGAACCTCAAAAAAAGAAGAAATCCCTGCCAGAAGAACCGAAGAAAAGTCGGAAAAGGGCAAGGCCCGCCGACGATGACGAAACTTCCGATAACACCGACACCAGTCACGATGCTGGAAAGGCAATGCCGGTATTGCCTAGTGAACCATCCCAAGAGCAGCCTCAAGCTCTTGAGTCGGTTGTTTGTGAAACCCTGAAAGATGCAGCAGAAAATGTATCGAATTTCAGCAACACCAAAGATGTCCACATTGCGCCACGCAAATACGGAAAAACTCCCAAGATGCTAAAGACACCAAGGAGGTCTCCTACGAACTTGCCGCTGTTCACCCCACCTCACGCGCGCGTTCTTCTCAAGGTGGATCCACCGAAAGAGCAGCACGATACTCGCACGGCTCACGCAAATCAAGCTCCTCATGCCACTCAAAAGCGACCTCGTGTTCAGAAGGAAAAAGGTACACTAATGTGCCAGTCTCTCGTGCTTCTTTCGGATTTGCTCACTCACTAACATTCAACGGGCGTTCGAACAGGTTCCACTGCCAACCCATTGTCTGCTGTGAAGAAAAGCGTGCCCAGCGATTCAAAAAGTGATGACGCACCTGCAAGCCCAATGAAAAGCCTGGCTCAAGTTACGAAAGCCACGTTACGAGCAGGCAAAAAGCTGCATACTGTGGAGCATGCGCTGGAGGATAAACTCACTGAACTCGCCAAGAAGTCAGCAAAGGCAGAAAGGATGCGCGGTAAATGCGCTGGATTGCGTAAGTTGCGCGGACAAATTACGGCGTGCTCATTTCGCCAGGAACCGAGCGCTTACTAACACTGCTCGATTGTTTTTCAGCGACTCGAATGCACTCTGCAACATTAGCCACCTCATTGACCGCCGCCAGCGAAACTCGACAGATCAGCCGAGGCGATACTTCTAGGATTAAAAGCAGGCCCAATGTGCCTGCACTCGCGAGGAGGCGCGGGATTCGTGGATTGGAACTAGCGTTGGATGACCAACTTTCCAGGTATCGGATCCTCGACTCTTCTCCCACCCGTACGTCGCAGGAACGTTCTATTTAGCTGCGCTATGGCGTTTTGTGCTGACCTTTGATGTTGGAGAACAGGGGAGGAGCTAGATGCAATCAAGACTGACTTGCTGAATTCTCCAGAAGTGCAAGCTGCCCTCACTCGCATCCAGCATCCCAGCTATGGTTGGGCGACGCCAGGTGAACCTTCTGTTGGGCTACCATCGCGGTCGAGCGGCAAAACTCGTCGTGCATTTGAGAAAGCCACGTTTCGATTTCTCATATCTACACAGCCAACAGAACGAGGTCCGTCGCCGAGGTCGCCTAGCCAACAGTTTGATCGATCATGCGACTATCGAACCGACAGCGGAACGAGCAGTGGACACTTGCAAGCCCCATCGAGCCTTTTGCATGGCCCCTCATCACCAGCAGAAAGCAGCAGCTTCGGCTTCAGTGTGAACGACAACTTCTCCATAGGCCAGTGGTACCAAGACTTGTACCCAAGAGGACTCGGATTTCAACGACCGTGACGATGAGAGCGCGCAGCTTTGAGGAGGGAAATGTAAATACAGTGTTTGTGGTGATCGAGTCGAAGCTGTGAGGCGCTGTGCAGTGTAGCCATTTCGATGCTCGAAGGATACGTGCAAAAACAGTCTACGAACACTCGTCCATTTTCAGATCGCCATGACAGACTTGCAGACGCCGACGCTGTTCGCATGCGCGCTGGACGTGCTGAACACGGGCCACGCATTCGCCAAGGCTGACAAGACGACCAGGTTTGTGATGCAGTGGAAGAGTGGCGAGATCAAGGTTGTGTGCGACGAGAATGACGACGTGAACAACGTGCCCGACCATCCGGCCCGCCCGGAGAAAGTGGAGGTCGTTCCAGCATACAAAGCCAAAGGCTTTCGTGCACAGGTGAGAAGCAATGCACTCGCAGCGGCTGCTGCTGCTGTGTTGACCAGAGACTGCACAAGCATAAAGGACCACCGGAAACGTCAAAACGTACTAACACGTTGACCCTGTTGTCCACTAGTTTGGCGCACGCCGAGAGCTACGCGATCGATCTGATGTGGGATATGGTGTGTCGTTTTGTGACGCACAACCTGCCTCGCTCATTCTACGACGACTGGGTCCGCATCGCTGGCGAGGAGGCCGAGCACTTCAACAGTTGGGCTCATCGGCTTACGGAGCTCGGTAGCTTTTACGGCGATCTCACGGGCCACGAAGGACTCTGGGATGCAGCATACAAGACCCGCGAGAGTATTCTGGCTCGGCTGGCTGTGGTTCATCTGGCGCACGAAGCGCGTGGACTCGATGTGTTTCCCAACGCGGTCCAGCGATTCAAGAAGGCCAGCGACGAGGTGAGTCTCAAGATCATTCACAAAAACTACAACGAAGAGACCACGCACGTCGGCGCTGGCGTGCGTTGATTCAGATACGTCTGCGAGCGGGAGGGCGACGACCCAGTTGCCAAGTTCCATGAGGTCGTGCCGCAGTTCTACAAGGAGGCACGCGACAAAGCTGGCATGCTGGAGGAATGGTACACCCCGCTTAGCACGGAAGCCCTTGAGAAGCCGACCGCAACTGTTGAAGACACGGCGGCGGCAATGTCGTCACTGAAACTGGACTCAGCTACATCCTAGCTGGCAAGGCGCCAGAATTCAAGGAAGGATCCCCAGCATCCAAGACATTTTACGAAGAGGTATGTACTTCAATAATCACCATGCTCTACAACTCACCACCTATGCATCGACTTTGACCGCTACTACGCCACAACATGCACGAGATTGACACTGGAACCGTCACAACGTACATGTGCGGGGTCGACATGTCCGACGTCACGCCGCACGTTCCTTCGCTGGATGAACTGCGAGCAAGACGGATGTAGCCGTCTTACTCCCCAAATCGGATATTTCTGCGCAGTCTCCATTCCGCTGTGGGTATCCTCATTTTCAGCGAATCCGCGCCTCTCTGCTTTTCCATTCGCCAAAATTTGTCATTCTGCAATTCCATTGGCCAGTACGATTTTCGCGCCATTTCCCTCTTGGCGCCATTCATCGGCACATTCACAATCGTATTTGCCTCGGGAAGCGCAGAAAGTTGCCTTTGTGTCTGTGTGTCTGAGTTTCTTGCGTCCCCCACCCTCTCCCCCCTCACAATGCGTACACGAGCTCAGAGGCGCCAGCAAATGTCCAAGCTGACACAGAAGCTGCAGCTCCGTCTGCGCATGCTAGAGACGGCCGCAACGTCCTCTCCCTCGGCTCCGCTGAGTCCACCGGCCCCCAAGAAGCGCAAGACCGACGGCGGCTCGGCATCCCCGCTGCTGCTGACACCGCACCACCCCAAGCCCCGCACGCCGACGTTGATCATGCTTAAGACCCCTGTGAAAGCAACCGAAACCAAGTTCGTACCGCTGCGGAGGACGCTGCAGTATACGTCGCCTGCCGCTCCGGAACCGACAGAAGACTCGCATTCCGTGCTGCAGCGACTCTGCTCGGGGCAGATGCTGCGTGCCCAGCCGCCAATTGTCGGGCGTGTGGAGGAGCACCAGGCCGTTCGCGGGGTGCTGACTCAGGGTGGCAGTCTGTTCATCATCGGTCCCCCAGGCACGGGCAAAAGTTCGTCTGTCAATGCTCTGCTATTGGAGCAAGAGTATCAAGTTGTGGAGCCTGCTACTACGAAAAGGAAGCGTGTCAAGAAGAGTGACAAGGCGGCGGTGAAGCTCAACTGCAGCACATTTACGGACCCCGCTGTGCTGTACGCAGCAGTCGCCCGGCAAGTTCGGCAATCAACGAGCTGGAAAGTGCCCGAGCGCCTCGACCCGTTCGCGATGGATCAGTTTGTTGCGTCTCAACGCGGTGCATCGACAACCAGGAGGCAGCGCCTGGTGGTTGTGCTGGACGAAGTGGATCAACTGCTGTGTCTGCCGGCGCGCATGCAGCCGACGGTGAAGGAGGTGCTTCATTTCTTCGTGCGTTGGGCCGCCGTCGCACCGCGTGACGTCAAGTTCCTGGGAATTATGAACGGCGTCGACATGTACGAGCAGGTCTCTCGTGTTCACGTGACTGGCGAAAGCGGCGACGACTCGAGCGTCCCCCGTGTGGTTTTTGGGTCGTACTCGCACCAGGACCTGCTGTTGATCATGCAGAGCTACGTGCAGAGCGCAATTAACGCTGCTTCACAAGTGGACTCGTTCATTGAGCCACGAGCGATGGAGCTCATTGCCAGGAAGGTGGCGGCTCGCGATGGTGACGCTCGTCTGGCCATCAGTTTGCTGCAACAGTCGGCCCGTCACGCGCTTCAACGTTCAAGTAGCTCTTCTCCCAAGGCAATCTCGTCGACTCCAGCTACGGTCAAAGTCGCAATGCGTGACGTCTTTCAGTGTGCGACGTCCATGCTGGCGTCCCCAATCGTCCAGCAGATCAAGCAGTTGCCCCGTCAAGCTAAGCTGCTGCTGTACGTCATCACGGCTCTCGCTCCTGGAATCAACGAAAGCAACGACAACGACAGCCCCAGACGGCTTCAGCAGTGCGATATGAACCAGGTCAGCGAGGAGCTGGCGCGTCTGCGCGGTCTGCCACGGACTGCGTGGGTGCCTCGCTTGTCGCGCGAGGAACTGCAGACGCACCTCATGTCGCTCGACTGCTACGCGCTGGTGAAGCGAGGGGTTGGCAAACGAGGCGACAAGACCTCGCGCCCTGCGGCGGCCATGTCGGTCCGAGCGTTCTGGACCTCGAAGCTTTCGTCTTGCGTCACCATGGCCGAAGTCTCGCGAGCTGTGCAAGACGACAGCTCTCTCTCTCAACTACTAACACTATAATCAACTTATTACTTCTTAGACTTGTTCACCGACGCCCCGTACACGCCGCCGCGGTCTCCGCGTGCATTTGCCGCTCCAGTGCTTTCTGCGCCTTCTGCACTAGCAGCGCAAGCAACGACCGATCTTTGGCTGGGCGTTGTTTCAGTTTCTCCGGCGCCGGCAGCCGCTTGTCGACGGCTTCCTGGACGGCGCGCGGCAGCTCGCGGGAGATGAATTTCAGGATCTCCACGCGATACATGCAAGTTGTCTCGGCATCCAAGAGCATCGGGTCGGACGCAGACGTCGACGCCTTCAGCAGTGCGAGCTTCTGGCGGATATCGGAGCCCACAGCGTCGGCCACAGCCTCGGCATCCGCTTCCCGAGTCGGCTCGGTCTGATCGCGGTGCACGCGCAAGAAGCCCGTCACCCGCGCAGTGATGCAAGCTAGCAGGTCCGTGCGGATCTCCGAGGCGATGCGACTTAGCTCGCGGACCGCTACGTCCTCCGGGGACCGCGGATTGAGTCCCCCTGCAGGAGGCTCAGACACGGAGTCTACGTGCAGTCGCTTAAGCGGCGAGCGGTTTGCTCTCGGAGACAGTTGCGGTTGGCTACGTGGCGTGGTTTGGTACCAGAGCTGCTGGTTCCTGCTGAGCTGTTCTTGCTGTTGTTGACTGTACGAAGGCGTCGTGCTGGCGTAGGAATGGTTGGGTCGTGGACTCGGCGTCGGGCGATTGCCTGGGCTGGGATTCACCATGAGCGACTGCACCGGCCTCAGATGAAACGAACCCGACGCAGGTGTGCGTGGCGTCCTGATATCGCGTTGCCCTGCTGACGGGGTGCCAAGTCCCTGGCGAAGCTGAAGCAGCGCGAGTTGCGGCCCGGTGGCACTTGCGGTTGGACTGGGTAACGCTATGGACGGCAGTGTTCTTTGCTGCGCCTGCGCCACGGACGGCGAGTTAGCGAACCCCGTCTGCGCGAACTCCTGTCGGTTCACACTCTTCCCGTCGTTCTCCGCGTCGCTGAAGCGCTGCAGTAGCGACTGCAACAGCCCTGTGAGCTGCTGGTTGGTGCGTTGCAGCTTGTGCATCTCGTCGCGCAGTGTCCCCACCTCAGCTCTCAGTTCGTCGAATTCGACGCGCTCCACGGGCGTCCCAGCCACGGGGGTCGACGCCTTGCCGTCACTCGGCGAGCGTCGGCGGATCTCGCACAGCAGGTCTCGCCTGCCGCGCACGAACCGCTCATGGCGGAACTCCCACCAGTCCTTGGGACTCGCGTCCTCCTCGGCAGCCTCCGTATCCCCCACCGACGCGCGCACCTTGCGGAACCCGTAGAGATTGAGCTGCCGCACGAAGGAGCTGAACTTGCGGTGCTTGAAGTAGGTAGGGATAACGTGCTCCGCGAAGGCCGAAGGCTGCTTGACCACGAAGCTTTCGCCGCGCGCCGTCCAGCTGGCCAGCTCGGAAGGGCAGCGCTCCAGCAGCTCATACGTCTTCTCCAGGAACAGCGCGGCCTCCTCGCGCCGCGGCCGCTTAACGCCGCGCGGCGTGTCGTCGTCCGGGGACTCGGGCGCGGTGGACGCCACGCGGATCCGCAGCTCCCCGGCGTCGTCCAGCGCCGCGGTCAGCGCGGCGACTGGGCCGCGGCCTTCTCCGTGGACCTGCTCGCCTGACGCCATGGGCGGATAATTCGATTGTGAATGGATGTCCCTCTTGCGGCGAGACCTGGCGCTTCGATTTTCCCGGATGGCTTCACTTTCGCGATTTGAAGCGACAAACGATGGTACTGACGGGCGGCGCTTGGCAAAAAGCGGTGTTCTGACCCACTTCGTTGCTGTTTGGTGCGCAATGCGGGGTTGTCCAGCGACTTCATCAACCGCTATAGGTATGGTGCTGGGATAAATGATGTTCGCAGAGGAGTTAGCAATAACCCAGCTTTCCTGCAGAGGTGACACTACGGTCGAAGTCGGCAAGGTAAAGAGGAGTTACGTGCCCAGGTGTGGCCATGCCAGCCATAACGGCGGAGCTGCTGCCATCGAAGAAAGAAGCAAGCTTGGTGAAATGCTTGAAAAAAACGTAGCACTGATCTGTGTGGATGGCGTTTTGTTGGCATGCTTTGCAGCGCTTGGTTTCTCTGGTGGCCGCCGTGCAAAGGCCTTTCCGAATAATACTTGGGACTCAAGACGTATCCGCCAGGGAGAAACAAGCGAAGCAACAGCTTCAAGCTGCACTTCTGTTTCTGGAGTGCAGCTTGAAGCCATTTAACAGAAGTTCTGTTAATCTTGGCTGCTGCTACATACAGATAATTCTGCTTCTCCACGTAGTTTGATGCTTAAGTAAGGTACTTACGCTCCGATATAAACGAAGCTATCGAGCCTGAGGTGTCAAGCTTTTGGATGCCATACCATTTTAACCGATCCTGTTTTCCGAGGTGAACACGCCAAAGTACATAAAGTACCATCGGTGCGGTAATTTCTTGCATGGGGATCAGTTTCACGAGTTCGGCCGTTTTGACCGATGCGACTTGGCAGGAGCTCTGTTTCTCAGCAGTCCGGGCCCCGGACTGCAGGGAGAACATGACGGCGACCAAGTGACACCCAGCCAGCACAGAACGGGGGAGCAAGAGAGTCGCGAGCTCCGTTCTCTCTGTCCTGCCAGCAGCTTATCTTGGCGCTGTTGAGCAGACGCGGCCGGGAAAGCGAGCCGGAGCCTCTGGCGCTCGTCAGACAAGACGCATTCGATTTTTCCTCCCTGAAAAATAGAGCCCAACGAGTCTCGCCTTAGCGCGGGGCGGACCATCAAGAGGACCGCATCACGGTCCTCTTCTTCTGCCAGCACTCGTCCAGCCTCTTTTCCAGCGCCGGCCTGCTCTCCCGGTGCGAGCTGGTCGCAATTGCATTTGTCTGCCGCGTCGTTCTCTCGGGCGGGAATCGAGCTGCAACGAGGCAGCGGTCCCTTGGCGGATTCACGTCGCCTCGTCCACCAGCCGCGTGTGTTGTTGAGCGCCAAAACCACTGGTCTGCCTTGTCGCGACCCGGCGACGACGGCGCGGCCTGCCTCCGCTCATCGTTCAGGTGTCTTTGCTTCATCGTCGTCTTCAGACGCTGCAATCGATCGACAAGAAGCGTACTATAGCGAACATTGTTGAGTCTCCTCGACTCACCGGCACATCGGCTCCAAACGCTCAGTAGCTGAGACCGTCGTCGCCCCCTAATGAACGAGCGCCTTGATACAAGTGCCAGCCACTTGTGGCATGATCAAGTCGCTTTTTCAAAACTTTGGAGACATGTTGAAGCAGTTGTGTGCCCCCACACTTGGAATTTGTATGCCGCCGTTTTCTAGCCAACCAACGTCGTCGAGCCCAAGATGATTTGCGTGTCATTTTGAGAATGGCTACCCCCGCTTCGACGACCGCCGAGACGTCTGCTTCTCGCCCCATGCGGCGCGACCTGGCGCGCGCGTTGCTGGACCCCATGTCGGGAGGTGTCGCCGGTGCGTGTTGCCGCGTTCCCCGCTCTCCAGTGTTGTCTGTATCGCTCAATATTAATGATTTTTTCGCATTGTGTCATTGTGTCAATAGCTTATGTGCAGGAATGCGTGCACTCCACGAGCGTCGGAGTGGACGCCACCTTCGTCTTCCTACTGCAAGTCGTTGAGGAGCTGGACGACGCCATCGCCGAGTTCCTGCCGTCCTCTCCAACCAATGAACCGCTTGCACACGACCAGGAGGTGGAGCTGGGCACGCTGCTGTCTGCGGCGTCGCTGGTACGTGGATCTGCCGGTCAATCGCTGCCGTTCCTTGCGCATACTAATTGGTTTGCTTGTCGTTGACAGACGATTCGCTACGTGACGGAGCGGCAAGCCATGACGCCGCTGCTGCAGCGGTACCGAGACGCCTTCTACCGGGTGCTGCACTACCCGGCGTGGACGCACAAGTGCTACTACGGCCTCAAGACTGTGGCGCTCATGGGGTGCAGTCGAGTGCTCGAGTCCTTTGGCGACCAGGTGCCTGCGGGCGATGTGCTGAAGCAGCTTCGGTGGCTTTTTCCGCTGTTCAAGGACGAGAGTATCGGGGAGGAGGAGGCTGCGCAGCGGCTTAACGTGATGCTGCGACCGGCGTGCGAGTACGTGGCAGTGGCCATGCAGACCCACTCGGCCGCTCGAGATGCCATCTTTACCGAGGTATTGCCGCTGCTGATGGGCCTCCTGGCCAAGGAAGGCGCCGAGAAGCAGGAAACGAAGGTGGCGGAGACTGTCAAGGTCGAGCTGGCCACGACTGTGGTGGTGCTGCTGGACGCCAAGTTCCCGTACACAGCGCCCAACACGTTTGCGTTGCTATCGCTGCCCGCATTCGTCGAGGAGATGGAGGCCGACGAGTCCAAAGTCTCGGCTAGCAGCGGCGTGTTTCCTCACGTGGCTGAAGCCAAGTCGGACAAGATGGAAACGGTTGACGAAGGAGAGGAAAAGCCCTCGTCCACTGCGATCGCAAGGCAGCAAGAAGAGGAATGCTGTAATGTGCTCTGCTCTTGGCTGGAGCTCGAGACTCGGCGAATGGTGGCGGCACAGGCGCTGGGGGTCATGTACCGCGTCATTGCAAGTGCCACGGCGGAAAACGTCGCAGGCATGGCAGCGTCGCTCACTACTCCACTTGACGAGCTCACCAAGGCGTACGTACGCTCGTGTTTTGTGTCTCATCCGTGCTCTAACCACCAGTTCGTTTCTCGATGCAGACTGCGCGATGCGGAGCTGGCCTCACTCCCCGACTTCGAGTTCGTTAACGCACTGCTGGAATCGATTCGTGACGTGTGCCTGTACCAGCAACGACTGGCGACGCATACGTTGGAAAGCGCTTACCAAGCGATGAGTGGCGTGATGCCCCGACTGGAGGTGAGCGGCAGTGCTTTTCTGATGGAAAAAATGATGTTGTACTTAACGTGTCTGGCTGTATTGCTGGTTACAGACCTCTCTCGCCTCGTTCCCCAAGAATCAACCAGCCGAGCGACGCAGCGCCAAGCAGTCGTGCTCAGCGATCCGCCACACGCTCGTGGAGGCCTTCCTCGCTTGGCTTCACCACGCCGATGCGGCCAGGTTGCTCACCTGCCAGGTGGACTTCTTACACAATGTGGCTGGGACGCTAGCCGACCCGCGCGTGTACGGCGACGTGCTCGCTGTTCTCCGTGTGTCCACCGTCTCGGAGGCCAGTACCGAGTACGCAACGTGCCGTCAGCTCGCCGTGGTGACGCTGTGCCAGGCCATTCATCAGCTGGACCGGTATTCCAAGTCGACGGCGAACCGCATCGTGTCGGGCCTCACGCGCATCGCAGCAGCCTGTCGTGAGGACATCCACCCGCTCGCCAACGAGCTCGTGCTGCCGCTGCTGCCTTCAATGCTTGACGGTTCCCAGTGGGGGAAGTTCCTGCGACTTCGCACCGAGGCGATTGCGACGGTGCTTGTAGGCTGCGCGGAGAGCGACGCGTTCCGGGTGGAGACGCACCCTTGGATCGGAGACTTCATGGGGTTTCTACTGGACCCCGTCGTGTCTTCGGAGAACGTGCACTCGTTCATGATCCTCTGCGGCTTAATCCGAGCGGAGCGCAAACTGCTCTTGCACGTGGCGTCCTTCTGCATGGCCAACCCGCAGACGGTCACGCAGACGCTGCATGAACCGCTGGCCAGGTGGCCGCTGTACGAAGAGGACGTCGAGCTCGTCATCGTCACGCTGGAGCTGCTGGAGGCGCTTCTGAGCGTGAAGGCGCTTCGCGCGACGGTGGACGTGGATGTGATCTATGCCACCATCTTGCAGCTCTCTGAGAACGCGGCCAGTGAAGCGCTGGACGCGATTTCCATCGTGTGCAAGCAAGTGCTGGCCGCTCTGGGCTCTCACAAGTAAAGTAACCAGAGCTGCCTGCAAGCGAGCGAGTTAGACGCTCGGTGCATCAGTTGAAGGAGGCAGCTCGTACGAATTAGCGGGGACGAGTTCCCCAGCGGGATCCCAGGAACAAATGGGCCAGTACAAGTCGCCGATCGAAGGCGGCTCCGAGCACTGGAGAAGAAGCCCGGCAGACGAGTAGATCTGTACGGAAGGCCGTAAGCAATGTGCCATTGAGAGATTCGACGCCACGAGGCATTTGTACGTGAATCCCGTCTGGCATTGCAGCAGCAGAGACTGATACTCGCCCCCTTCGAGGCTGTTGACAGTCTCTAGTTGCACCTGGCCGGCACAGCTGTCCGAGTTCTGCCGCCATACACTTCCGATCAACGTTGTGTCTTTCCAGACTTCCAGGATCAAGTCCATCGTTTCCACATCGTCCACGTACGAAAGCACGACGCGAAACGTCTTGTCCATTGGGATCGTGGGGCTCAAGACGGCGACGTATCGATTGCCGTCGTTCGCTTGCGTCCTGCTACTCGCCCATGAGACTTCCACCGGTAGAGACACGGGGAAACATTCTGGCAACGAGACGTCGAGGCGATACGTGCCAAGCCGCAGTTTAAACGCCTTTGAGCTGCCCACACCAACTTCTCCATCGCTTCCTTCGTCCTTCGTCGTGGACGCATAGCTAAGAGGGGGTTTAGCGTTACGACGCTTACCCGCTGCTGCGCTTTCACTGCTTTCGATGGCGCTAGCAGCATGGAAACGGATGTTGGCGACTTTCGAGTATTTGCTGGCCGGGACGGGGGCAGCAACGACAACCAACACTGTCACCCTTACACCACCGAAAAGCACCGGCATCGTGATCGTCTTGGAGGTGCGATAGCGTCCTCCATCGACCACCACCTGCTTCAAGGCCGAGTAGAGGACGCAACTGCATTCCCGGAGGACGTCCACAGCGTACAGCCCTTTGCAGACGTCCCACGTGGCGCATCCGCTGGCGTCCGTCATGACAACTTGTCGCTCCGAGCTGCAGTTGTTGGTGATTTGAAGCGGAATGCCCGCCAACTTGATGTGGACATGAGGATGAAAGTAGTCGACCAGTTGCAGCGAGTAAGTCCACCGATAAACGTCGAGGGGGATGACCATTTCTTGCACGGAAGAAGACGCCGTGGTAGGTCCGCTGAAGAGGCCTGATGCAGTGATGGTCGGGTACACAGCAGCGAGCGACGTCCACTCGAAAAAGTCGAGATGAAACACGTACAGCGAGTAGCTACCGGGAATGAGGCGGCAGCTTGTGCGGCCTTCGCTGTCCGTCACGAAGAGTTGTCTTCGGTCCTTGACGAGCCCATGTGAAGGCTGTTCCGGTCGCTTCACTTGCTGGTCTTCCTGTGTTTCCTGGTTGCTTGCACGAGTGGATTCAAGCTCTTGGCTTGTCTTCGACTGGGGTTCTGAGTGCTCTTCCGACGCGAACTGCGCCTTCTTGTTTCTCCATTCTTCAAGCAGAGCCCGTTCAGTCACGACTGGCTTCTCCTTGAACGGCACGGCAACTCCGCGCAGCATCAAGTCAAGTTCTGCGAGCTCTCCTCTCGTGGAATGCCGCAGTAACTCCCGCTCCGATTCGGACAGTTCTAACGATGGTGTAAAAAGCCGTTGAAGGCGAATCGGGACGCTCTGCGAATACTCCCGAGCATGTTCGCTCTTGCGCGCACGCTCGACGATGCAGCCTTTGATCCTCTCGTAGCGTAGCTTCATGACTCTTCTCAGTAGCGCTCGAGCTCGAATGACGGAGATCAACTTGACGTTCAGGTTGGCCGCAATCGCCGCTCGCTTCGACGCTTTCGCGATGCATTCGTTGACGAACGCTTCCGCCACCTCTTGTGTGATTTCCAAGGCGCGTTTCTTCTGCAGGCGTCGACGAATCGACATGAGTCTGGACCCCATCATGAGCGTGGGGAGCACCGTCTTGGCGAGGTTCGAGCTCAGACCGTCAAACGTCAGGTTCTTTTCAATGAACACGTGCACTTTCTCGACGGGAGCATTCGTCTGTGCGCTCACGACGCGGAATTCAACGTGGCGCTTGACCCTTTTGTTCTGTGGCGCGAACGGGTTCTGCTGGAGACATTCCTTGATGCCATGCTGCGCCAAGAGGCGAAGCAGCGTGCGATACACCGACTGGATGGTCGGCAGACTGTGGGTCGCAGCGTTGTGGTGCGTGTACACGTCGATTTCGTCGTCCACCTCTTGGAGTTTCAGTGCGATTCGCAGTCGCGACTGATTGGCGTTGTCGTCGCTACTTGCCGTCGGTACAAGTACGATGCGGCCATTGCGACCAAAGCGAATGTTCTTTGCTAAACGACGAGCGAACTCTTGGCACTCGCGGGTCTCCGTGTCTTGGTTTTCGGGCTCGCTTGTGGTTTCAACGAAGTGGGCTTGAATCTCGTACGTCTGGATGATTCGGAGCTCGGCGAGGAGGACGTTCACTTCGTCGATGCTGGCGTAGATCGATGACGCACTGCCGCAACCGCCGATCGCCTGAAGCTGCCACTGATTGTTCTTCTTGGAGCGGTAAGCTGCCGCCACGGTGAACCAGCGACATCCTGCTTTGGGTTTCGCGTCAAACATGCCCAATACATGCCGCTCCTCGACGTTCTCAAGCTGGATTCGCACACCTGATAGCTGGGTTGGCGTTTGCCTGGTCTCCATAAACTGAGAATCACTAGGCTCATTGTCATCTTCTGCGAGCTTTTGTAAAGAGAAGAGGACGCAAAAGACCTTGTGGGACAACGCTGGGAGACGGAGGTAGACCCGATCGACGAGGCCGTTGTAGATGGACTGGCCTTGACGGTACGAGACGCCTCCTTTCTTGGTCACGGGGCAATTTTCATGAACGAAATCCACGAGCTGGAAGTCGTGGTCAACTAACACACAGACGAAGCGCCACGGGGATCGGGGCCCGCCGTTCTCGCTCATCACCGTCGATGAAAGCATCAGCGTATTCATGAACGGAAGTGTGTACAACCCAGTCGACGACGGGGCCAGCATGGACAAACTCGGCAAATCGTCCATGCGATGATTCTGCGCTCGTGAATAATTGTCCTGAATCCTCTTGAGGGACCCCACGACGTCCTGCAACTCGGTCGATGCAAAGAAGAATCCGATCTTCTCGAACTCCGCAGCGACTTTGCGCTCCGTCAGCACGAGCTTCCGGTTGATGACTGATTCCATGAACGTCCGCTCTCGATTGTGCCGCGTTTGTCCCGCTAGGGCGAGCAAGTGGCGGAAGGCTTGGATCTGGACTTCTTCGCCGGGGGACCGCTTCGCCTCGAAAAGCACAATGGACTCGATTTTCTTCTTTGTCTCCTCCAGGTTGGGGAAGCAGCCAGTGGCGTTCATCGAGTGCAGCACTACAGCGACAGCTTCTCTTCCAGCAGCACGCGTGAGTTCCATTGTAATCTCGAAGAATCCTATCGGAGGACGAACGTCTGCAGCGTTCACCACAACGTTCAGCAAAGGACTCATTTGCTCAATGCCGGCTACAACCGCACTCGACTTGTGCTCGTACTCCACTTGAGATCGACACACATGGCTCCTTTGGACACTGAGCTCTTCTGCAAACTCAATCAGGACTCGAATGTCTCCACACTGGACGGCAGATAGCAACAGGTTCTCGAATGACTTCGGGTTGGAGACTCCGACGTCGTAGTGTGCGCCATCGAAGAAGTTGGCCAAGAGCACAATGGAGCCTTTCGTCATGGACACGGGGCCGCAGATCCCTTGCGGAGTTGGCGTCCAAATAGGAGGCGCATTCAGCCGCCAGAAGACGTTTCGATGGGCGTTTACCACGTTCTCAAAGCTGGAGCTATCCCGCACACAGCCCACGTCTGGGATGATCAAGGAGATAAGTGGCTCGCCCTGGTTGGTACTAGCTTTACTTGTTCCCAGTTGCTGCTCACCGTTTGATAGTTTCCACAGCTTGAACGAAGCAATTAGCCCAACAAATCCGATCCTTGCTCGCCAGTCGCGAACACTCCTCGCGTAGGAAGGGTGACCTCCTACATAAATGGAGTTGGAGCTGGACGGCGCTTGTACCCACGCTGAGCTTCCTCCAGCACGACGTCCCCGCGGACTTGGGCTGTTCGAGGTTCCAGAAGTTTCAACGGGTTGGATACGCGCACAGTCGACGAGCTCATCGTCGAAAAAGACCTGGAGATACCGGCAATCGAACACAACTTTGAGACGGACCCAGCGATTACTCGGCACCTCGTAGTTGTTGGCCCAGCACTCGCACCCGCGCCAGCGAACATGGCACCCGCCGTCTTCCCCTTTGTCCCGGTAATTAGCGAGGACTCCGCGATCGTAGATTGAAAACGTGGTTTCCTCGTCGTTCGAGTTCTCGACGCGAAGCTTCGCGGACAGCAACTTTGGCGCTGACTCGCTTATTCCTGTTTCAGCACAAGGATGACCGTAAGTGAGTGTTCGAAGCTGTTTTCTCTACGTTTTCAGTTCTTAGCCAACCTTGGAAGATACTTGCACGTCTTCCTCGCTTCCGTGTCGCCATCTGTTCTTCGTCAAGGGTGGCGGAGCATCCGAAGATGCTGCGATTCGTGCTTCCACAGCACAACCAACGCACAAACTCCCCCGTATCATCCAGTTCTGGGGACTTGTGGCGCGCTCCGTCAGCTTCCCTGTTCCCGACAGACAAGTACCGTAAGTTCTGAGCATACGTGGGCTCTCTACCCTCCCTCTACTCTCGACGCTTACACTTTTGGCTTGTGCTTTTCCGTGTCGGCAGCCTTGAACAGCAGCAAAGAGATCACAAAGCCACCATTACCCAGCAAACGTGGAGACTCCGCCCTATCTGGTCCGCTGGAGGCATCCCTCGTCATCGGAATTTCAAGAAATCCATCGCCGTAAAGGGAAATCACTGTGCCTCCGCTTGAACTCGCCGTCGTACCAACACTTGGGCATTTCATACCACCCTCAACCGCATCTCCACAATCGCCTTTGATATGCGTCTTTCGTCTAACTAACCTGCAGCAGAGTTAACTCTATGGTCAGATGTGTAAGGAAGTCAACTTACTGACAAAACGTGTTAGCGAACCTGGGCGTTGTAGGTTCCTGTGGAATGGCGGCCTGCCCCTCGGCACCACTTCGAGCTTCAGGCAGCGGTGGCATCGGCTTAGGTCGAGTTGTATCGACTTGCTCGTTATTGCTTCTCTGGTCCGCATCCTCTTTTGTCGCTTCAGTCCGTCGCTGCTCGCTGTCACTCCGGACAAATGGTACTGGTCTTCGACTGCCTTTTCCTGGAAGCAGGGCGGTCTTCAAAGAGGTGGAGAGTGGTCGCTGCGGCCTCTTATTGAGTTTCTTCTTGGCGTCATTCGCAGCTCCGTAGATACTCAGCAGAGTCTGCTGCCGTCCCGAGAGGCTCATGCCACAACTCGCTCGCAGCGAGCCGTTACAACAAGCATTTCAACATCTAATCCAATTTAGGGTTTAGGAAGGCTACAGATAAATAAATGCAATGTATTGTATTGGAACGATCGATTGGGCCCGATATATGTCACGCCGGCCAGGAACGGCGTCCTCGAGCGCGACGAGAGCAAAACCACAGACACTGGACTCGTATGTTCAAGCTGCAATTGACGCGAACTCTGCGGCGACGTCGTCGAGGCCGAAGAGGTCTCGCAGACGGCGCAGAAAGCCGCAACACGAGCCTGCCAACCAATTCCCAAATTTGCTCGAAACCAAGCCGGCAGCTCCTCCTGCACCACCACCAGCTCCAGCAAAGTCGACCCGGCGCAAACTCAGATCCAAGCTCAAGAACGCTGTTTTGCAAAGTCAAGAAGTACCGAGCAAATGCAAATTTTGCGTACGGGGACTCGTGACGGCGGATGACCTGGATAATGAGGACGAGGCGGACGAAATACAGGAGGAAGTGCGAGTGGACTTGGGGCGCTTTGGCGTGCTACAAGACGTTGCCATTGTCCGACCAAATGAGGAAGTTGGCGATCAAGTGGCGGGTGATGTGGTCGTCACGTTTCGAGATGCGAACGACGCAGCAGCGGCATTTAGTGCATTTGATGGGAAGGTTTTTGGTGGCAAGACGGTGGCTTCTGTTTGGGAACCAGACGACAAGAAGAGCGCCGTTGTGGTGGTGAAAGGAATGGTGACGCCCGAGGAGCTCGAAGACCCGCACGAAGCGGCTGACGTTGAGGAGGAAGTCATGGAGATTTTCACCAAGTATGGACGGGTGACGGAGCTGCAGCTAAGCAACATTACGGCGGATGTCGCCGTAACCTTCAGTGACGACCAGGATGCTGAAAAAGCCGTGGAAGGGATGAACGGTGCACAGTACGGTGGTCGTGTCGTTTCTGCATGTCTTCGCCAGCTAAGTGGCGAGTCTGGGGACAGTGATGAGAGCGCGAAAAGTTTGCCTCAACAGGAGGAGAAGCGCATTTCAACTTGCATCGTTCAGGTACAAGTGTTGACCCTGCGGAACATACTTTTTTGCCTATTATCCTTACGGCTTGATTGGTGTTGTCATTTGCGTTGAACAGCCTAGCCAGTCGCTTGAATTGCAGAATCTCGTTGGCGTTTTCCTCAAGCGGTTAGCTGATCTACAGGTTAGCTGTCCGATGCTGGCTCTGCTAAAGTTTTCCTTCACCCTAATCGACTTGCATCTTGCAGGAACGCGCGCATGCACAGAATCCTCTGCAAGACAAGCGATCGCGGCGTTTGGTGCTTGGACTCCACGAAGTGCGCCGTGGCCTCCTCAGCAACAAAATTCGCTTGTTGGTCATTGCGACTGATTTCGACGGGTGTAAAGCTGTTGAAGAAAAGTGTGCAGAACTGGTGGACATCGCAACCGGGCAAGAAGTGCCTACACTTGCCTCAATGAATAGGTTCGATGGTTTGGCTGTAGAATTGAGTGCATTCTGGCGTGTGGAATTGACCACGTCATGTTGGTTTCATTCGCATGTACAGACGGAAACTAGGGAGGGTGCTGAAGAAGAGCGTGCGCGTGAGTTGTGTCGGGGTGTATTCGATTGAAGGCGCGAACGATCTCTTCGGGCAGCTTTTGAAAATGGTTTCAAGTGGTAGAACATAGCTGTCAATGTCGCGTTTTTCTTCAGCTGATGTCGAGGTGTTTTGGTGTTTTTCCAAGCTGCCAGCATTGGAAGTATTGATTGGGATCAATGGCGTCATCGGCTTCACGCGTTTTCCTACAATACGAAAGACTTTCATTAGTTTGAGTTCGTGCAAAGAATACCAGCAAGTAAGACCGCATTAACGCACCGTTTGTTCTTGTTGGCAGCGAACTCGTTGATTCTTCTGCATGCCTGGACTTGGACTCGGGCAATGGCCTCGTTCGCCATCGACATGTACCGGAGAAACGCTCGATCGTCGTGCATGAGCTTACTGTTTGGTAAGAACCGAAGCTCAATGCCAGCGCTGACGCCAGCTTTGTTGCTTTCGGCAAGTCGGTCTTCCAAAATGGCCACAAGCTTCGGCACAGGATGGCCGACCCGCAGGCCTCGCGCAACGAGGTACCTCTCCGAACTCGCAGGTCGACTAGTCTACAACATACAGTACGTGATCAGCTCATGACAACCCAGAGTTGTCAACAAGGAAAGGAATCGATATCGTACGATGGGCTTGACAACCGCAAACCGCTCGAACGATTCATGGAGCACCCAGCAAAGCTGCAGCATGGCTGGAGTCGACAATTCGAACGTCTTACATGCAAAATCTCCACCGGCGCTCAGGATACCAAACATAGTAAGCACCTCGGCCAAGATGAGCCTGGTCATCATGGATTCCTACAAGTTGACAGCACCAGCACAACTTTAGCATCTTTCGTGCCTCACAACGACAAATAACATCAATTCTAGACCTGATTCGACTGTGAACGAGCGTCAATGAAGCCACCGTCAGCCACAACCAAGCTCACGCCACGCGGATGTCGTCCCCGTACAACATCGCGGAAGTTACGAACGTTCGCTATCGAGTAGATATCGCCCGTTCCATCCTCTCCGTAGCAGATCTCAAACGAATCGCAGAGCGTCGAGGGCAGCCGCCAGTTGCAGTTGTTTGCTGCTTCCTTGAGCGTGATGCCGTAGCCTTGAATGCGCTGAACATGTTCATCTTGACTTGAACTTTCCATGTCACCGCAGACTTGATGCGCTCGCCACAGCAGATACTCCGAGAACCCTCCCGGTCCACCACAAATGTCTGCGAAGCTGAAAGGTTCTTGGCGTTGGGCGAGGCCTCGAGTCCATTGGAAAACGTGGTCCAGCGTCACCAACTTCATCGCCGAGCGATTCACGAACCGATGTCTCCCCAACGTCTCGAACGCATTCGTCAGCGCTCGAGCGCTCGAAAACTGCGAGCTCTCCAGCGTGTCAAATTTGCGTTTTTCCAGCTCGAGGTCTGCCCGCACCGCTGCGTACGGCACCACGCAATGCCTCTCACCCTCTCCAGCGCATTTCACAGAGTCCTCGTCCAACGCAACTTGCAGCGAACTACGTTCCTCAAGACCGTTTTCCTTGCACAAAAGATACACAACGCCATACGGGCCTTCCTCCACGGTATCATCCACACACCTCCCCAGCTCCGTCCCGGGCATCAACTGCGGCAACAGAACGTCCTTCTTCTTGCTCGTACTGCTCTTCTCGCGGTGCCGCTCCCGCTCTCGACGAGATCTCCCGAACGAGGCGAAGCCCATGGCCGCCAGCATCTCGTCCTCACCACTCATTTCGCTGGAAGAGACTATGGAGAGTGCATTGACTATATTACTCAGTTCAATCTATTGCTGTGGCGCGTACTGCCTGCCTTCCTCGCCAGCTTCTCTGCTCCAGCCACGTCCACTAAAACGCATCGAAACACGCATATTCACTCACTAAGCAGAAGCAAAAGAAAAGCAGATCCAGGCCGAGGGAAAAGCATCGCATCGCATCGCTCTCTCCTGCTCACGACGAACCGCCTAGGAATGGGTAGAGCCATTCTCGCTGCCTCCACCTGCCACATTACAGCAGCTGGGGGTGGTGCCGTTGCCGGAGAAGCTGCTGGCGCCCCGCGCGACACGATGCAGGAGAGAATCCAGCTCAGCCTCCAGCTGCAGCTCCCGCGCGACGCTTTCACTTAGCAGCTGCTCCAGGTACTTGATGCGGCTTTGGTCGGGCGCCAACAGCAAAGCCTCGCGGATGTTGCGACCCTGTGCACGCTGGCGAGTGCGCTCCTCCGCTCCTCGATGATACCGGTTCAAAATCGCTTCGTCCAGCGGGGAGCGGGTCTGGGCGGGCGGGGAGCCTTCCGAGTCCACCTCGCTCGTCGCTGGCGTCGTCATGTTCAGCTCGTCCGCTGTTAACGTCGACGAGCCATCGTACCGCGCTGTTACGCTTGGAGAGATCTCGAAGTCGTCGTCGTCGCTCATGTCCGAGCAGTCGGACAGCGTCTTCGTCCGGAACTCGTCGAAGTCGTGAATCACGTCGATGTCCAGTTCGGCCTTGTCCTCGTCAAGATCGCCACCAATCGGCATCACCGACGGAGAATCGAGGACGCTAGCGCCGCGAGGGCTATCGTCGTCGTCGTCGTAGTTGGACGCGTCGTCGTCGTGCTTCTCCACGGGGTCCATGTACTCCATGTAGTCGGGGTGGCTTTCGGGGTCCCAGCGGAAGAACATGCCATCCCACAGCACGACACGCTTCAGGTTCGCGCGAGGGTACAGCACACGGTTCGTCGGTCGGTACAGCGGGTTCTTGTACGGGCCCGGGTTCTCGAGCACGGGCGTCCAAACCGACTCGGTGCGCTCCCAGACCTTGTCCAGCACACGCTCGCGCTCCGAGTTGTACAAGAACGTGCCGTAGAGACCCGAGATGAGCGAGTCGGAAATGTGCAGCAAGAACTTCTCGTTGAACTCGAAGCACGTCGGGAACTGCCGCGTCATCTGCCAGACACAGTCCAGAAACTGCAGCATGACGGGCGATCGCTCGTTGGGCTGGTCCGTGATGTCCTTGCCTACGCCAATGCGGTCAGCGAACTTGTGTCCAAACGAACACCACTCCTTCTCCACGAGACTTGCGAAGCCGCGGATGGAGCGGTAGAACGGGTCCAAGATGAGCTGCGCTAATGCGACGAGCTGCGGCGTGCGATCCCAGCCGTCACTGCAGTGCACCAGCACCGACGCGCCGTCTTCGTGGAGAACCTCAGCTACTCTTCGTGCGCCCGACAAAACACGCATCACGTGCTTCAGCCATCGCGTGTCTACAAAGAAAAGAAACAGGGTCAGCACTAGGAAAAGCTGACCAGCCTGGCCAGAAAAGAGAGCTTACTCTCAAGGCGGTTGTGATAATGCTTGTCACCGTCTTCTACGCTGCTAGGACTAACCAAGGCTGAAGCAGCATACACAACGGAACGTCAGCCAAGAGGAACGAGAAGCCACACACGAAACGCAACGACAAACTCACACTTCAAAGCGTCCAACGACTCGCGCATCTTGTGAATGTTGGCGATGCCCATAAATTCGATAGTCGCGTTGTCATAATGCTGCGAATTCTCGACGCCTGCGCAAAATAATGAAAAAAAAGCATAGTTAAAAACCGTATACGGTACACCAAGGCTCAGTTCCTTCCGTATCGTACCTTTGCCCTTTAACCGGTTGCCCTTCGTGGCGATGGGCTTGCGCGCGTCGATAATGTGAAGGGGAGGCGACACGTTCGAGCTGTTCTTGTTGGCTGAGTCGCGGTATGCGCGCAGAAGTATCCGGTCCGGCTCGGATCGGTTGCCTGCCATGCCGTAGTTGGGCTGGCTGGAGCGAGACAACACGCTCTTGTTCACTGGATGGCGCCACACGACAACAGGGAGGCGTGCGCGTGACCGGAAGCGGGCCGACTGCACTAGCTGCTCTTCCGACATGAGCGACGGCACCACCATCAGCTGCGGGTACGTGGGACTGAAGCGGAACTTGGAGTTCTTGAGCAGTCTCCACGTGATCACACCCTCCTCTTCTGGCTGCTTTTTAGCCGAGAGGAAGCCGAGCCGCTGGTACTCGGCGAAGGGCGAGTAAACGAACCAGCCATTGCGCTTCTCCGGAAGTGGCCCGCCGCGCAGCCTCGCCTTCTCCAAGTGGTACTCGAAAGCAAACAGTCCGCCGATCATGTTCGGCGGCTTCAGACGTAGCGTAAACAAGTTGAGCCACCGAAAGTCGGGCGTCGAAGGAAGCTGGTCGTAGCCCTTCTTGCGCGAGTAGGCGTCGTGCATGGCCAGCCGCAGGGTGCGCAGATCCTTACACGTGATCAGGAGCATGAGCCCGTCTCGCGTGATCAGGTCAATGGCCGCAATCGGCAGCTCGAACGAGCCAAACTTCCACGATGCGTCGTACGGCACGAACGTGATGCGGTACGTTGTGATCTTGAGCACGCCTTGCACGGCGCGGTCGCTCTGGGACATGACCACGAGGTTCGTGACGCGCTGGACGTGTTCCAACACGCTCTCGCCGGGCAGCAGCTGGAAGTGCTCGCTCACCATCGAGTCGCGCAGCTTGGAGCGCTCATATGTGCTGGACACGGTGGACGCCGTCTCGTCCATGATCTCCGTGGGGGCCCGGGAAGGGGTCACCGTGGCCGGCCCCTTCTTACTGTACATGACCTTGCCCTGCTCCAGCGCCTGGACGAAGTTGGCGCGGTCCTCCGTGCTGTAGAACGTGATCTTCTTGTTCACGCTGGCGTTGCCCGTCTGGATCTTGAGCTGCATGCCGAGACGGGACTGCGGCTTGGCCGTCACGGCGGCGCAGCTGTACTCCTCGCGCTGGTCGTGCGCGGACAGAAAGTAGAGCATGCGCTCCTCCACGTCCACCTGAAGCTGGATGCTCGCGCGCTTGCTGCCGAGCTTCTCCAGCACGCTGTCGCTCTTCTTGACCGTGAAGGTAAAGAGCGTCACCTCGGAAAGCGGCGCGGCGTTGCGTCCGAAGCCGAACACGTTGCTGCTGCTCGTGTGCGTGGAGCGGCTGCGTCCGTTCTCCACCAAGAAGTTCGTCGAGTCACTGAGCGTGTCAAGAGCAACTGCGTTGCCGCCCGAGCCTGTAAAGTAGCCGCCTGGGCGTTCGAGGAAGCTGCTGTTCTGCGTCGTGCTCGTGTAGTTTCCGAGCGAGCTGCGTCCCACCGCCACATCCGGGCGCGGGATCTCCATGTTGTATCTCGGGCTGGCTCGGGCTTCCATACTGGCGGTGTCTGTGGTGTCGACAACGAGGTCCCTAGGGCCCAAGGGGGCTGTGGACGATCGCTTGTTGCCGTTACGCGGGCTAAGCGGGCCCGTGGACAGGAACTTGCCACTGGCGACGTCGTCCGAAGCCGGCGTGGAGGTCTTCCTGCGTGTGGGGGAGGCTCTGGGGTGCCGGCATGGGCTTCTCTCGACGCCATGCGAGGCCGAGAAGTTGCTCCTGCTGGAGTTCTGACGTGCAGGGGGCATGGACATGCTGGCGGACAGTACCGAGTTGTGCGCAGCGGGCGGAGACTCGCTCTCCTCGCTCGGCAGCTTGCCGATGAGCTTCCAGACGTTGGTCGTGGCCTGTCCCGCCTGCGCCAGGTTCTTCTCGGCCATTAGCAGCTTGTCGAGCGTGGCCGAGTCCATCGTGGACTGACGTTGCGCCAGGTACGCCTCTTCCTGGTCGTCAGCGGGCGTCTCCGTGGTCGTGGACGCGGGCATTCGCATGCGCTCGAGGGCGCGGCTTGTGGAGGTGAAAGGCTGGGGGACTCGAAGACAGACTCACGTCCGAGCGTCCGCGGGAGAGACGAGAAGTGCTGGGCCTGCTGTCTGCTGTTGGGGCTGCGGTGGACGAGAGCGCGTCCTGCTGCGGGTTTGGCGCTAGTGAGCTCGAAGGGGAAATGCGGGCGGAAAGTCAGCGAGCAGCGTCTGGTTGAGAAACGGCGTCGGCCAATCAGCGACGCGCGTGCAGACCCATACTGAGCTCGAGTGAAGTGGCAAAGTTTGCCTTCCTTGCTGCAACACCTCAACAAGAGGCAATCAGGCCGATGAGTGCGGCGAGAGCAGAGCGTGGACGAGGAAGTGCTGGAAACTTGCTCGATCGTGGCAAGGCCGCCTCTTCTTGAGGCGGAAGTGAGGCAATAGCAGATCCGGTTACCGAATCGCCACATACGCTGCCCGTCAACAGAGTGCTCGTTCATTTTATTTTTCAGCGATGTGGCAAGGCCTCGTCGACAGTTTTGGGCTTTGCCTCGCTTCGGAAGCAGCACGGCCGTCGCGATGAGACTGACAGGGCCTGCAAAACTCAGAGTGGCACGTTCCCAGCGGACAGTGAGCATGCCACGCCGGCGTCCGCGCCGCCCCCTTCCGAGCTGCACAACATTTGCGCAGGATACGGCGGCTTGGCAGCGCACGGCTTGCATGCATATCTGATCCCTTCGCCGCCACAAAGGTCGCTGATTTCTGTGCCTCAACGGCGATTTGCATCTTCACCAACAACGCAAGGCCGAAGTGCTGGAGCATTGTCGAATCGACAAGTGCGTGTTGCGCACGTTACCGCTTTGGCGCTGACGTGTTCCCTGAGACGGCGTCTGCGCGATTCAACGTCATGGCGCGAGGCAGACTGCAATGAAAGCGCTGCAGAACAGAACACTACTGCGCCTCGGCTCCGTTTCAGTGCTCGCAGCTTGCGAGTCGCAAGGCGGAGCACCGAAATGCCCCACCGAGCGCAAAAGAGCCCGCGGGCTTCCTCGTCGAGCTGCAAACACATGTAAAAGACAAACCGCAAGGAGACGGTACTTGCCCGGATATTGCTGAAGCTGAAGCCAATTTCATTGGGAAAATTTCTGTGCGGCTCGTCATCGCTTCCTGCTGAAAGCTATTCAGCGATCACTGTCGCACTAGGTTGGGCTCAATACACGAAAGCAGCCAGACTGCACTCACTCAGTCCTCCCTGTACTTACAGCGCCGAGGCGCTGACAACAGGGTTCACGAGCTTGCCGATGCGAGCGATCTCGACCTCCACCATATCGCCTGGAGCCAGGAAGAGCGGCGGGTTGCGAGCAACGCCAACACCCTGCACAAAAATCACAAGATGCGTTAGATTCGCGCACAACCATGACGAGTTTGCAGTCAGCAGTAGTTTCTCACCTCCGGGGTGCCCGTGAGGATGAGCGTGCCCTTGGGCAGCGTGCAGTCCTGAGAGAGCTGGCTGATGAGCTTGGCGACAGAGAAGATCATGTCGCTCGTGTTGGACTTCTGCACCTGCTCTCCGTTGAGGTAGGTGGCGATCTCGAGCGTCTGCGGGTCGGGGATGACCTCGGGCGTCATGAGCACGGGGCCGAGCGGGCAGAAAGTGTCGAACGTCTTGGCGCGGCACCACTGACCTCCGCCCTTCTTGCCCTGCCAGCGACGGGCCGAGATGTCGTTAGCGCACGTGTAGCCGCCCACAAAGCTGAGCGCCTCCTCTTCCGTGACGTTGCAGCACGGCTCCTTGAGCACCACGGCCAGCTCGCACTCGTAGTCGACCTCGGGCGGGTCCGACGCGATGCGCGGGATCACGACGGGGTCGTGCGGGTGCTGCAGCGCGTTCACGCCCTTGGTGAAGAGCACGGGGAACTTGGGCTCGGGCATGTTGGTCTCCTTGGCGTGCTTGCGGTAGTTGAGGCCGATGCCAAGGATCTGCGATGGCACCACGGGTGCCAGCACCTTCTCGATGGTGGCCGTCTGGCCAGTGAAGTGCAGGCTTCCCAGAGGATCGTCGTCTTCCACGAGAAGCGCGGTGGAGCCGTCGTCTGTGCGCTGGCCGCAGCGCACGGAGCCGTTCTCATCGATGAAGCGCGTCAGCGCGGTGGCGCGCGCGCCGGCGTGTACGGCCGACGAAGCAGAGCGGCGTGGGGTCATGCTCATGGCGAGGACGCGGCGCAGGCTGGTGGAGTGGAGGCTTCGGCTCAATAGTGGGGGCATAGATCCACAAGGCGAGCAGCGACGCAAAGGCTGTGCAAGAAGCTTGATGAGAAAAAGGGCTTTTTGCGTACATGTACATGAATTGAACATACTATTATGTGGCGTACGCACAAATTGAAGTTGCTTTTCACCAGAAAAGGCTATTCACGGCCGTGGCGGCTCGTCAGGCGGACGCGCAGTAGCCCGGGCCCAACTTGACGCCCTGCAGACGGATGTTGGGGGTGCAGGTCTTTCGTGTTCCTCGGTGTGGCGTAGTGCAGTTGGCGGGCTCCGCACACCGCTGTTCATTCAGCAAAATCACTTGACAAAGGTTGACATATATTGGAGCTACAGTTTGGGATACGACATATCGGTGAGCACAGCGCAGGTGCCGACGTTCTGCTTGCTGCGGCTGATGCGCACGTAGCCGTCCTCGCCCCAGTCTGTTCCCCATGAGTTCTTGATTTTTATGGTGGTGGCATCGAAGCCGACCACCAGCACGGCGTGGTCTATCGTCGCGGAGTCGCAGGACGTGATCACTCCGCCCGTGTACTGCTTCCAGGCCGCGTTGTTCGAGATAACAGACACAACCACAGGCTGCTGCTTGACGGCGCTGAGCAGCGCGCTCTCGTCGCCAGACTTGAGATGCACGATCTCCTGGATGCCCGACTTGGTGGGCGTGCACGAGTTGGCGCACGCCGCCGCGGTGCCGCCCTCCACGGACGTGTACGGGTAGCTACTCTCCGTGCACACGCCGTTGTCGCGCAGGTACTCCATCGCGTACACTGGTGCGCCGCCGTTGCAGCCGAAGTCCTTGGTGTCGCAGCTCACGAGCTGCTGCTCCGAGTACGTGGGCACTTTCTTGCCGCCGTTGGCGATGCACTGCGCAGCTTCGAGTGCGCCGATGGTCGCGAATGCCCAGCAACTGCCACACTGGCCTTGCAGACCAGGAGGGTTGACGCACGCCGACTTGCTCCAGTCCACGGAGTCCGCTTCCGAGTCGCTTGCGGTCTTCGTGTCGGCTGAAGGCGAAGCCTTTTGCTTCGTAGCAGGAGCGGGAGCTGCTGTTTTAGGAGCACTGGTCTTCGGCTTCGGCTTGGTGCGTGCGGGGGCTTTGGTAGCCGGCGGTGCGGGCGCTTGCGTCACTGGAGACTCGGTCGGAGCCGGTGTTGCCGGAGCGGGCGCCTGTGTAACTGGTGTCTGCGTGGCTTGGTTCCAGCTATCCGTACTCGGAGGTTGCGTCCACTGGTTGTCCGACGTCGGCGGCGAAGTCCACGTCGGTGCTGCGGTCCATTGAGTGTTGCCTGTGTTCGAACCTCCGTGGCCCCACCACTGCCAATTATTCCCCCAGTTGTAGCCTCCCCAGCCGTTGTTTCCCTCCATGTTGTTTCCGTCGCTGCTGCCTGCAGACACGGTACCAACTAGTTGGGCACTATCGCCGTTGGAGACGGCTCCGAAGGTCCATCCCTGGTTCGTATTGCCTCCATTGTTTCCGGCGTTGGTGTTGCCTTGGTACGTTTGCTGGGTGTAGGAGTCGGACGTGCTCGTGTATGTTTGTTCGGAGCTGTCGTCCCCCCCATCGTAGGCATACTGACTTTTGCCGGATGAGCGAAGTCGGCGCACCATCGGAGCAACCAACGGACCTTCGTTCGTAGGCACCCAGGTCTTGGTCTTTTCCTCCTTGTTTTCGCCGTTCTTGCCACGTTGGCTCGACTTCTCGCTTGATGGCGCTTTGTTCTCGTTGTCTGACGGCTCTCTTGGTTTCTCTTCGGTCTTGTCGGAATCGCCAACGTGGGAGTTCGACAGGTACTCCTTGAATTCGTCCATCGTCATGAGCGTGAACGGTCCGTCCGTGCCGAACTCGGCCATCGGATTCATCTCCCTGGCCTCGTAAATCTGCTCCTTGGTCAGGTAGAACCGCTGTCGCTGGTCCTCGAGCGCATCGTCCATGCTGCGCGACTCGGTCACAGGTATCCATCCATTCTTCGGGCCTTTCGGGCCGTACTTCTTCAGCCACTCGTCCAGCTCGGAAGACACCTGCTTCTTCTCCTCCAAGTACCGATGATACTTGGACACAATGGCTGCGTGCATCGGCCGCGCGTCCACGACCGCGTTGAAATCGGGGACACTGGCGGCCATGAAGGCCACCGCCAAGGTGACCGTAGCGGTGGACACTCGAGGCTGCATTTCCACCTGACTGTATTTCTCGTCTGCCGTTCCCCAAGTGAGCTAGACGAGGGTCTGCCCGCGCCGCAGCAAGTTAGAGAATGCGTAGAAGCGAACAGGAGATCGTTTGGCGATTGTGAGTTAGCCCAGGATCGGCTCGAGACTCTCGAGCCGAGAGCTGCCAGCGACGGGAGTCGGCGTTCAATTGGCTGTCACCCCTGGACAAACGCGGACGGCGACTTGTATTTGTTGGCGTCGGAGTCCCATCGGACTCGGATGGGAGCTTTGCCACGCCACGCACGGTATGTTTTGCAATAAATCGACGTAATTTTGATTTGACAGCGGAACCCAAAGGCATTTGCATGAATACATGTACGAGATCAACCATAATGGTCTTGCGGATTAAAGCTTCGAAGCGGTCGGTGGCGAAGCGTTCGAACAGCCAACAGGCACAGACAGTGGCAAGCAGACCAGAGGCACCGCTTGAATCCCATCATGGTGATCATGGTCAGGATCACCAGCTGGGAAGGTAGAAAACGAGAACACTACGTTCCTCTTTGCCTGCCAGGATGGCGCTCAACCGAGTGAGCTCACCGTCGGGCGGTGTGAACGACTCATTGCACGAGCGAAGCAGAACATCGTCGACGCGGGAGGCACGTATCTTAGAGGACGCAAAATTGTGATTCTTGGCCAAATTTGGGCTCTTAGACAAAGGCGATAATTCGTACTTAGTGATGGTAGACTCAAGCGCGGCGAATCGGTCGAAATTTTGGGTACAATACTTCAAGTACAAAGTACCCCGTAATTATCGCCTGCCGATCTGTCGTCTTAAGCCGAGCAGCTCGAGAACCGCCGGTTGGAATCTTCAGCCAGCGCCACGCTGGTCCGGGCCGCCCCACTACCTACCTGCGTCGCACTCGAGGCACGAATGGACAAGCTGCAACGCGTTCTGGACCGAGCGCTCTTGCAAGAGTCTTGGCGGGAGCGACCGCTGCCGCACCGGTCGACTGGCGTCTCAGCATTGTAGCGCTGTCAACGCGTCGCCAACAGCGTGCATGCAGCATGCAGCAACGCTGGCTGGTCATCAACTGCTCCTTCGTGGCTTCCAGTGCGGAAGTGATGGATCGTTTCGGTGGCGTGCGGCCCGCTCGCCCCAACTGCCCTAATCCTTGCCTCCTGAATCAGAAGTTCTGATCGGCTCGCGTTGCCGATGAGCCGGACGAGCGCTTCCACCTCCCGGTGATGTGGTGGCTGCACTGCAGCGACCGCGCTGCAAGAGGCAACTTGCACCGTGACACGTTGTCGCCAGCTGGCGCTGCAGAAACGCCGGCAGGTGTCGCCGCGGAAGCATGAGGCGGGTGCCCGTGTGACCAGATGAGTGCCGAAGTCTCCGATTCTACATCAACGCTAGGCTGGCAAGGCGGCGCCAGCGCCTTGAATTGGCCTGGGTGTGCCACCACTATCCGGCAGGTGTCCTGCGTGCTCGGATCACGACGCGCCTGACGCTCCTCTGCATCCCCGGCGTCGAGAACCACGGCGATGACTTCAACGCTCACTCTTGATTTGGCTAGCTGGAAGCAAGTCGAGTGCCGCGAAGCGTAGCAAATTGTACTGACGAGAATGCAGTCTCGAGACCGATCAACCACCGTCCGACTCATCGGGGTGGCGGCCATCGCGGCGGCCGCCGTGTCCGGCGTGGACGGCCGCCAGATGCACGCTGGGCTCAACTACCACCGCTACCTGGCCGAGCGGAACGAGACCAAGCAGGAGCTGGCTGACTGGAAGGCCAACTTCGGCGAGATGGCCAAGAAGAACGGGTGGATGCCGCCCTCCGCCAGCAACTCGGAGGAGCGCAGCATGGACGACGACGACGAGGACCACTTGCAGCGGTTCTTCATGACCAAGCAGAACATCACGGCCATCCAGGCGCTCAACCCGAACGCCAACTTCTCCACCAACACCCCGTTCACGCTGCTAACGAATGACGAGTTTACTGCCTACGTGGGCAAGGCGTACCGCGCTCACAACGGGTCGTCGGTGGGGAGCAGCTCCAGCCTCGCTAGCCGCCGTCTCAGAAGCTGGCACAGAAGTAGCAGCACGAAGACGTCATACAGTAGCGGCACGCCAAGCAGTGGGGGCGTCTCCAAGACCACGACCACAAGTACTAGCAGCGGCAGTCCGACCACCAATGCACAGACGTCGGTCCTGGGAGGCACTGCGAATGGGGCCAAGGACTACGAAACAACTAGCGTCAAGACGGTGACCACGACGGGTGCCGACGGAAAGAGCACCACTACCGTGACGACGACGACGTCTTCGGACGACGGGGCCAAGTCCACGACGGTGTCTACTTCGTCGGGGTCTGCTGCAGCTGCGACCGCATTTTCCGGTATGGGATCGGGGCTGTCGTCATTCTGGCAGTGGGGCAACGGCTTCAACTTCGGCGGCTTCGGCCAGAACGACTTCAACCCCGAGACGGTCAAGCCGGCCGGATCATCGGGTTCGAGCTCAACGCCGACGGCAACAACACCGACGCCGACTACGGCAGCCCCGACCACAGCAGCGCCTACAAGCACCCCCACTCCGACGACTGCGGCGCCTAGCACAACTTCAGCAACGAAGTCTTCGGCGTCGACGTCGACGGTGACGGCTACCGACACGTCTGCGACCTCAAGCGAGGTGGACTGGACTTCCTCGAACTGCGTGTCCCCCATCCAAAGCCAGGGCTCGTGCGGTGATTGCTGGGCGTTCTCCACCGCGGCGGCGATCGAGTCGGGGGAGTGTATCAACGGCGGCCAGAAGACGCTTACAAAGTACTCGGAGCAGCAGCTCACGAGCTGCGATTCCCAAAACTACGGCTGCTCCGGTGGCGCTCCCGTCTACGCCATGGAGTACGTCCAGAAGAATGGCCTCTGTACGGAGGCTGAGTACCCGTACACGTCGTCGGAAGGCACAGCGGCGTCGTGCACGACCAGCTGCTCGGCCGTCGACACGGGCATCACCGGCTACGAGTCGGTGGACGACGCGTCGGGGCTCGCAACGGCAGTCGCTCAGCAGCCCGTGATCGTGGCGGTGGCGTCGGGCAACAACGCGTGGAAGCAATATACGGGCGGCGTGATCTCGTCGTGCGACTCGAGCGCGCTCGACCACGCCGTCGTGGTCGTCGGCTACACGGACAGCGAGTGGAAGATCCGCAATTCCTGGGGCGATTCATGGGGCGAGGAAGGCTACATTCGCCTCGAGCGAACGAGTGACAGCACGGGCACGTGTGGCATGTACGGCGACATGTCCTATCCGACCTTCTAGGCAGCGCAGGAAAGTGTGTGTACCATGTTGTATGTAGTGAGATAAAATGCGTCAATCCCAAGTGCACGAACAGTAAAGCTCTTCTTACATTTCGGTGAGCGTGGGGGCAGGATGCTCCCGTTGACCAGGCTTACCATATGGTTCTGAAAGAGCATCAGGTGGCGATTCGTCCACAAGGTTTGCCACTTGGCGCGCACGCGAGCATCCCGCGCCTCTGCATTCTCTGCAGTTGTAGGCATTCCGCAGCTGAGTCCGTCTTTCCCAAGCCTGTGGCAACCACTGCCAAGCCACAAGGGGCTGGTTTCCAGCGAACCGCGTGGCCAACGCTGCAGCAGCCTACTGGAGAAACATGAACGTTCGCTTATCCGCATCAAATTCTTCGAGAAAAACCACTACCGAATTTTGAGGAAAGCTGTACCCGTGTTGCACTTCCTCAAAGGGGTACAGCTTTCCCCGATATTTAATTTTAACCAAGCTGCCACCAACGTTTCTTATTGGTCATATTTATTTGCTCTTGACGATCGTCGCTCACTTGCAAAAGAGCCAACAAAGCTCCCTATTGGTAGATAATCGTAGGGGGGGTACAGATGTCCTCCACACAGCAGAATAAAGTTGCCCATCACTTTATCTAGATAAACCGAAAGGGGGGGTACAGCGTTCACCAGCACTTTGACGGGTACAGCTTTCCTCAAAATTCGGTAGTCGCACCTCAACTTCCTTCAAGTTATTCACGATGCAACGCGCTAGCAGGCATGTGAACTTCACTTCGCGGTGAACCGAATGAGCGCGCGGATCGTTTCAAGCGTAAACTCTTCGAAGAAGTGGAGGCTGCGGGCTCGTCACCTGGTCCAGCAGAACGCAAAGTCTCCGAACAGATTTTGCTGCTCGAACGGACGGATCGGCTCTTTTGCGCCAGCTGGACCAGGTGAACGCAACGATCAGATGAATCCATCGTCGGTAGGCGAGCCAAAGTGCACTCTGCCGTTGGTGGAGACAAGCGCGCCGGATCCACTTGACCGTTCACTCTCGAATCTGCCTACCAACACACGCAACGTCTTCGCTTGCAGCAATCATGAAGTCGTCCACTTTAACCGCAGTGTGTGTACTGGCTGCCTCGACTCTTGCAGTGGTTCCCGTCACCGCGCGTCAGATGCACGCAGACATTGACTACGAGCGCTATCTCGCCGAGCTTGACGACTTCGACGTCGAGTATCAGGCCTGGAAGGGGGGTTACTGGAAGACGGCCTCCGAGAACAACTGGGTGCCCGACTTGTCTGAAGAGCGAAGTTCCGACGACATGGAGGAAGATTTGCGCCAGCGCGTCTTCAAGAGCAAGCAGGACGTGCTAATCGCCCAAGCCGCTAACCCGAACGCCAACTTCTCAATCATGACGCCGTTCTCGGCACTGTCAAACGAAGAGTTTGCCACCAAAGTGCTCAATGCGCACGTTCGAGCGAATCGGACGAGCACCAAGACGATGGCCCCAGCCACCGCAGCTCCCAAGCGGTCACTCCGACAGCAGGACGCGTACACCTTCTCGAGCATGCAAGACCTGATCGACGCGCTCATGCAGAACCTGCAGGAGCAAACGGGAGGATCGTGGACGGTTGCAACCGTGAAACCTGCTACGGACACGACGGCTAACGACGCGGATTCCTGGTCCCCGGCCCCCACCCAAGCACCGATCCCAGTCACACCAGCCCCGATCCCCGTCACCCAAGCCCCGAAGACCACAACGCCATGGACTCCTACACCGACAACCCGTGCCCCTGTCGTTCAGCCGACCACACAGCAGCCTTCCACCCCGGTTCAGACTGAAAAGGGCGTTGCCGCGACTTCCAACTCGGTCGACTGGTCCGCAACCAAGTGCATGTCTCCAGTTCAAAGCCAAGGTCAGTGCGGCTCATGCTGGGCGTTCGCATCCGTAGCCGCAGTCGAGTCACTACAGTGCATCCAGGGCGGCCAAAAGGGAACCAACAAATACTCGGAGCAGCAGCTGGTAGGCTGCGACTCGCAGAACCAGGGCTGTGGTGGTGGTGCCCCCGTGTACGCCTTTGAGTACATCCAGCAAAACGGTCTTTGCACGGAGAATGATCTTCCGTACTCAATGAGCAACGGTGGCTCGGCGACTTGCTATGCATGCTCGAAGAGCCAAACGGGCGTCACAGGCTTCGAGAAAATCGTCGAGGGCGACGAAGCCGCACTCATCGAGGCTCTCAAGTCACAGCCCGTTGTCGCTGCAGTTGCCTCGGGTAACGCAGCCTGGAAGCAGTACACAGGCGGCGTCATGTCGTATTGTGAGACCACTGAGCTCGATCACGCCGTGCTGATCGTGGGCTACGACGACTCCACTTTCAAGGTGCGAAACTCGTGGGGTGAAAACTGGGGCGAGGCGGGCTACGTCCGTATGGAGCGCAGCTCCTCCGGCGCCGGCACCTGCGGCTTGCTCTCGGATATGTCTCACCCGACGATGTAAGATTTCCGAGGATTTGTGTTTATATGTCTTGTACTTCAGTGAATATAGTGAACAGTGGAAAACAAGCTTGTAAAATGTAGTATACGTCGTTGTATCCTCTGGTTTACTTCGAAGTAGTTTTTATTTTCAGGACTCGGGTGTCAAGGAATGCTGACGATCTCACGCCGGCTTCATCTTCATGCAGCGTTAAAACCAACAACCGATCCAAGTGTTCCAGAAACCAACAAAAATCGTTCAAGCAAACTGGATTTCCTCCACGTTAGTCACCAGCACTTGAAGCGCGTGGCGGCTCAGTGAAACGAAGTACAGTACAGGAGTCCGCAGCAACTGTCCTGGAAGCAGTCATCGTTGTGGTTGGTGCAGTGGGTGGCTGCGAGGCTTAGCAGGTCAAACATGGCAGGGAAGTGTCCGCTCTTCCAGCTGGGACGTTCAGACCATGTCACCGACGTCAGTTCTTGGAGCACCCCGCCGAAACTTAGCACCCTGAGGGCGCTCCAAAGTCCTTTTTTCTGTTCGCGGGGAACACAGTCGAGTAGTGGCTTCAGTCGCCAAGCTGCCAGAACGCCTCAATACCAGGCGCAAAGTGACCTACGCGAACGATGCGAGGCATCGAGGCGCGCGCACCGTGACCGCCGTTGACAACCAAGCGTATCCGTGAAAGACTTCATTCTTGAATTCACTACCAAGCCAACAAGTCCGGCAGCAACAGCAGCTTCCCCGGACAACCACTCACTCCAGTCGCTTCAAGCCTCGAGAACCATGCGCGCGTCAACTCTTCGCTTGGCAATTGCAGCAACTGCAACCATCGCGGCAACGGGTGTCATCGCTCGCCCGATGCACGCTGGTATCGACTACCATCGATACCTTAGAAGAAGGACACCGTCCAGGCCGATCTGGACGAGTGGAAAAGCAAGTACGGCGACGTTGCCCAGAAGAACGGCTGGATGCCCGTCTCGGAGGAACGCAGTGCCGAAGATCAAGAGGAGGATCTTCGCCAACGCATCTTTCTGACCAAGCAGAGCATTGCCACCGTGCAGGCCGACAATCCTGACGCGACATGTCGCCGTTCTCAGCGACGACCGACAAAGAGTTCAACACGCTCGTGTTGAACTCGTACATCCAAGACAACTCGACGGGAAGCAGCAGCGGAACGAATACGAATACGTGCCAACTACGCGGTGACGCCAGCACGGCTTCCGCCGTGGATCTAACGGCCGGAAGCTTTGACACCGCGTCGTTCGTCAAGACGATCGAGTCTTTGATCGAGAGCTTGATCGGCGGGCTAACGGAGGGCACTCTTCCATCTGCGAGCAGTGGTAGCTCTGCCAACATCCTCTCGGAGGGGACGAGCGGAAGCCAGGCGAGCTACCAATTCTCGGATTTCTGGGACTGGCGTCCTCGGCCAACCACGAGCGCACCAGCCACAATATCTGCGCCGTCAGTGACGGAGGAGGCGACGGTCAGTGCTGGATCCGTGGACTGGTCGACGTCTGAGTGCGTGGCTCCAATTCAGAGCCAAGGCGCGTGTGGTTCCTGCTGGGCCTTTGCTACAGTGTCCGCAGTCGAGTCGGCTCAGTGCATCGCGAACTGGAAAACATCGCTAACCAAGTACTCGGAGCAGCAACTGGTGAGCTACATCACGGAGAACTGGGGCTGCAGTGGCGGCGCTCCGGTCTACGCGTTCGACTACGTGCAGCAGAACGGACTTTGCACCGAAGACAGCTACCCGTACACGGCGGACAGCGGCTACGCGGACTCGTGCAGCTCGAGCTGCAGCTCGCAGGACACTGGCATAACTGGCTATTCGCAGCTCTCGGGTGAGGAGGAGCTGCTGAGCGCAACCGATGAGCACCCGATGGCCGTGGCCGTAGCTTCAGGCAACAACGTCTGGAAGCAGTACACGGGTGGAGTGGTGTCGTCGTGCGGTTCGTCGGAGCTCGACGATGCCGTCGTTGCCGTGGGTTACGATTCGTCGTCGATCAAGATCCGCAACTCGTGGGAAAAAAACTGGGGCGCCGCCCTACAGGATCGAAGCGACGCCATGGTACTAGCATGATGCTAGTCACGTACGTAGTGCTGGCGACTACATTTGGCGATAGGTTGGTGGTGCTGCTGTATGACAATGGTGATGCCACTTTCAGCAGCTTCCTGGAACTCGTGAACGTCAAAGAAGGCAAGTGTGTAGTCAAAGTGAGCGATGTAGTGTAGTATTCTCAATAAGTTACAGTGTGTGTGTTCTTGCACTCGAACCGGTGGTGATGCCGATCTCGTTTGTTGACAGCAAAAGCCGGAGCAAAGGCCTCAGCACGACGTAGCAGATTCACTGCTGTCGGTCTCCTTGGTGACCACGAGCTTGAGCGGCTCACCAGCGGCCAGAAGCTTGAGACGCTCGATGCGCGACGTTAGAAGCGGATGCGACGTGTCGGCCAGGTAGTTGCCGCGCTCGTCGATGAGCCACGTGTTGAGCACCGACCGCATCTCGCAGTTGCGGGACAGCTTGCGCTGGAAGCAGTTGATGCCGCCCCGCCCGAAGCCGCTCTCCGCAGCCACTTGGTCGGCCTCGTGCTCCAACCTCCAGGAGAGGAGGAGATTGCCGCCGACAATACCCACCACACCGACAATACCAGCGATGAGCTTGTTGGGGATCTTGTGGATGGCCACGCAGCTGCCCACGAGCGACGCCGGCAGGAAGGCAGTGGTGTACATGGAATGGTTGCGGGCGATGTGCGCGCTCTCGTGAGCCAGTACGAAATCGATCTCGTCGCGCTTGGGGATGTCGTACTTGGCGTGCAGGTGCTTCGGCGCGTAGAAGGCGTCGTACAGCTCCATAGGCAGCACGATGCACGCGCCACGGTGGCCGACCGTGAGGTTGGCGCCCATCGACGCGCCTGCGGACTCCTCGCCGACGCGAATGGAGATCCGTTCCGGGTTCTTGACGCCCACGCGGGCCGCGACGCGCCGGACGTTCACGGCGAAGGGGTCTTCATGGTCCAGCTCGTGTGCGTCCAGACCCTGGGCCAGCCGCAGCGACTGCGTGCTGGTGGGGTTCGCGATCGGGTAGGACGCGTATCCGTAGAGCAGCAGCGCCGAGGCGCCTACGAACCGCTTCGAGTACAGAGCTGTCGACATGAGCTTGAGCGTTCCTCGGACGGCCACTTTCCAAATGGGCTCCGCATCGGCCTGTTGTGGGGCCTTCATCGGCATGCTGGAGGTTGCAGTTTTCGACGGGCCGGTCCAATGCTTTCGTGTGTCTTTGCTTCAAATGGCGACTGACTTGGCGTTTGTATGCTGCTTGCCTCTGCTGCCGATTTGCCCGGCGCAGGAGACACGAAACGCCGACTGCTGTAATACGGAGGACCAACGCCCCGAGATGCGAGCGCTTCGAGGCGAGTGGGGGTTGCTCACTACTTACTACAGCGAAGTCCTGGTTGCAAGACGCAGCAGGGATATCAGGGCTGCTGCAAATTCTGTTGTGGCCATTTCAGGGATTGCACGACGCTCGCTGACGAACATCGTCTGGCCGAAAACGGCCGGCCATTTTATTGGATGAAAAGGAAGAGAGCCGGCGCGGATTGGCTAGAAAACTGAACCAAACAAACAAATTATATTTCACTGAAGTGTAGCCATCTCGGTGGTCGCACTGCATCGAAGCACTGCATCGAAGGACGAGTACATGTCCTTCTACTTGCTGCTGCCAAAACTAAGACCCACTAATTGCAAGCTTATGGCAGCTTCTGCTGCTGCTTCCCTGTTGAATTGCGGAAGTCCTGCTTGCCATTTCTGCAGTACGGGCAGTGCTTGTTGAGCTCGAAGTCGGGCGGGCGCTGGTCCTCCGCTGTGAGCGGGCTGCGGCACGAGAAGCAGGAAATCACTGCGGCCTCGGTGAGATCCGGCTTGAGCGCCACGCGATCGTCGAAAATGTAGCAGTCGCCCTTGTAGTGCGCACCGCCCACCTTCTCGAAGTACTTGAGGATGCCGCCATCCAGCTGGTATACCTCCTTGTGCCCGTCGTTTAGCAGCGCGTACGACGCCTTCTCGCAGCGCACGCCGCCGGTGCAAAACATTACGATGGGCTTCTCTTTAGGCACCTGCTGCAACTGAGCTCGCGCTTCGTCAGGAAATGCGCGGAAGCTCTTGATATCCAGGTCCACCGCGTTCTCAAACGTGCCTAAGCGGACCTCATAGTCGTTTCTGCAGTAACAGGGATTCCAGCAGCAGAACCGTCAACATCTCCTGCGATTCACCACACTAATTGCCATGCTCAGCCTGACGCACCTCGTGTCCAGGATCACCATATCCTTGCCGTGATCCATCCACGTCTTGAACTCCTCGGCCGACACATGAGCGGCTAGTCCGTCCGAGGCAGGATTGACCTCATTCACGCCCATGGAAATCACTTCCTTCTTGATCTTGACGAGCATTCTAGGCAGCGTCATGCGCTCCGAGTACGAGTCTTTGAACTCCAGTCCACGGATATCCGAGTGCAGTGCTGCAATCGCAGCTTTCATGACAGCCACGGCATTCTCCGTCCCGGACAGACGGATGTTCACGCCCTCCACTGATAGTAAAATGGTTCCACGGAGCTGGTTCTCGCCAAATTGCGCTGCAACATCCAGTAGCTGCTGCTTGAGCTCCGGCAGTCGCTCTTCGGGGAACACACAGAAGCCATAGGCCGACGAGTTCACATGCGAAGCTGCCTCGGTGTCCGCCATCTCCCAGCCTCTCGTTTGAGCCTTCTACTTCGTCCGGGCGGAAATGATTGCCCGTTTTGCCCTTTCTAGAGCTTCAGCAGGACGTCTTGCCCCTCCGCAGGGTCATTTGGACCAAATTTTGGTAGGCAGCGATGGTGGCGTTGGTGTTTGTTTGGAGCGAATTAGGAACATAAAAGGGTATTTTTGCTATTGTGGGCATGTTGATTCTTCATTCTTTCGGTCAAAGCTTTATCGACAAAGCCGCGACTTCGCACGGAACAGCTCTGGATTTTACGTTAACCACCAAAGGCGTGATCCTCACCCTGAAGCTGCTGGTTTGTTGTGAATTCTTCCTTTGTTGAAAGGTTGGCAATTTGTTAAGACATGTATAATATTACTTCGTTTCGTGAAGTTTATCCTAAATAGTCAAGCAGAAAAACAAAGGCTGCGCGGGGAGAGCAAGTCTTTAATAGGAATATGCATAACACAAGGGTAGAAGAGCGTAATAACAACTGGTTAAGTCCAGAGTTAAAGCAAAAAGCAAACATATTGTAGGACTTGCGGTGCATCTGCTGCGGCTGCTTCGCAGCCGCAGCATCTGCACGGTATGTTCAACGGCCAATTTTACAGTGGTAATCTCCGTATTCTGCATTACGTGTAGTATTCCGTTGACCACGTACAACCCAGAGGTGCATGTTGTTTGAAGGCAAATAAAATCTGAAATGTTGCGCGAGAACAGATAAAATCAATAATGTTGCGGGAATGGATTATTTCTCACAGACAATATAGGATATTCGCGGCTGCTATTTTCTGGATGGGTAAACATTCAGGCACAGAAATTATCTTTGAAAGGATATATAGTTTTCAAAGTTTTCATAAAATGATGACACCGAATTCAGCAGGGTATGCATTATGCACGTATTCTGACCACGTTGCAATCGTGGAATGGGCTCTGGATTAAATTCCAGAGAATTTCAAACATTTTTAGGCTCAAAAGACTGTCAGAAAGCTTAGCTCAAGCCGCGTCGATCCCACCTAATCAGCGCGTCTCAATCGAGGCCACAGGAAACGTAAAATTCCACCGTCTGTTTGGGCGGGCAATCATTCCGGAAGTGGTTATTTCACCAGTAATCGACCAGTTCCCAAACGCCAATCCCAACAAAGAGAGCCAATCATAGGCCTCATTCCAAAACACTGCAACAAAGTGCTGATTTATTGACCGTCCGTGTGAGAAAAACCTCGAGGTTTTAAATTCGGTCGATCGGCCAAGTTATCACATTCAGTCGCGCCAGCCCGCCCACAAGGATCTCCAGCGAGCACCACGCGCGCTCGCCGCTAGGACACACCAGGACACAAGCGACACACCAGGTCGCCGCGGAGGACCCGCGCGCGGATCGCGCTGCGTGTGACCGAAAGCTGCTCCAAGCCCGGAAGGGCTGGCGGCATGCTGCCGGTTTAGTCGCTGGCAGCGTGTACTGATGGCGCTTGCAGGCTACAGACTCTCCATTTGCTAACGGTACGCGCTTGAACTGTGCGTTGGTGTAGTTGACGCATGCAGATGCTTGTACTGACACAATTGCTCCTGTTTTTGTATTGCTCAGTTGTGTGAATAGGAATGCATTAAAATGTGAATACAGCCGAGTGCTCTACAACTCCAAGTCTTTTTGCTTCCATTGGTGGCTCTCTGGCGTGCAGTGATCAAAAATGGCAGCGTTCCCTTTGCGAGTGGTGAAGGCAGAGCACAGAGAGTCGTACGCAGGGCGATGGTCCACACGCAGCTTCCTCCAGCGCTTCCTCAGGGACCCTGCCGTTTTCGATTGCCCCTTTCCGTCGATATTGCCGAGCGCTGTATTCGTCTTCGTATCCAAGTCTTCGGCGAGCGTCCACAGCGCTTGCTTCCACAGCTGGTACGCCACTCCATCGCGATGAACAGGAGCTGAAGGTACATCGATATCTCTTCCTGCTGCGATGATCATGATGTTGACGCTTGCCTTGAGGTCGGCTCGGATAAACTGTTGTTTCTTCTGCGTTGCTGTGTGCCACAGCTCCAGCGTGTACCAGTTGTAGAAGCAACCTGAAAGCGAGCGGGCGTCAACGACGACGTCGCCGGCTGAGCGGGTTGTCGAGGGGGTTGTCGTGCAGCTGCACACTGAGGTGCTGGCGTTGTTACCCGGCTTGGATTCCTGCATTTTGACGAGCTTGTGCAGCGTGCGCTGCATCGTCGCAATCGAGGACAGCATCTGCGTGATGGCTGCTGCAAGCACAGTGGTGTCGCCGGCGCTGCGGTCGCCGAGCTGAGCGAAGTTCTCTGTCTCCCATGAAGCCCGAAGCTGATGCCCCCACGCGATGCAAGTATCGAGGGACAGATTCGAGCCCAGCGCAGCGTTGGTCGCGTCGAGCGCCTCGTGAAAGCGGTACAGGTAGTGCGACGTGAAGCCGCTTCGGGCCTGCTCCTTCTGGATCCAGCAGCGACCTCGTCGAGATGGATCAAGAGCGACGCCAGCGCTGCATCCAAGACCCTGGCGTCGACATTGAGCGTCGTATCGGTGAACCCGCTGACATTCTTGAAGAGCTGGCTGCGCAGCGTCAGCAGCTGGGCGTACTCCAGCCCAGGGAGAAGGTCCTTCAGCGCCGTGACGGTAGGTGCGACGCACGGCAAGTGGGTCCTTGTAGCCGGCCAAGACTTTCCCAACGCTTTGGTCCTCGCGTATGGTGGTACCCACGTACGCAAACGCCTTCGTCAGCGAGTCGAGAAGCCAAGCACCTCGCGTCGAGATCCACTGGATCGCAAGTTGGGGGCAGGCGTTCGCGTACGCCGCTGAGCCACGGCGCAATGAGTGACTGCTGAGTCCTGGAGTCAGCGCTGAGGCAAGAGGCGCTGAAGCAGCGGCCAGCCGCTTGGAGATCGAAGTGATGACATCGTTAATATACTTGGATACATTTGGCCTTCCCCTCACGCGCTTTGCGGGCGGCTCAGTCCTTGCTTCTGCTTGCTCCTCCAGGTTCTCCCAGTACAGAATTGCTTTGTCTTGGCTGTACGTCTTCGCACCCGGTAGGTCAGACACCGTCGCATGGGGCATGAGGGGAAGACGAAGCTGGAAGGTTCCGAAGCACCAACGAAGAGCATGCCCAATCCATGCAGCATGCACTGCTCCCAGTGAGTGGCGGCCTTGTAAATCGAAATACCTTGAACCACAGAAGTCTTGATCCGTGCAACTTGCAGAAACAGCTCGCCCGATGCTGCAACGGTGAGCTGGTTCTTCCTAGAAAAGCAAGTGTCGATCGCACGGCCGAAAGTGTGCCACATTAATGTGAGCACAGCAGCATCATTCAAGCCCTTGTAACCCGATCCAACCCTTTTAACTGCGGTTTCCTGCACCAAAACTCGCAAGTCGCCGAGCGTGCAGCCTGGAGCCTCTCCTGTCTGCACACCGGCTAGCAAATTCCGCTCCTCGATGGACGAGGCCATCTTGTCGCGGATTTTCGCCACTCGCTTACTGTCAGATAGGTGCTGAGGATACCGCTCACGCAGAAGATTTAAAACTTGGGACATAAAGCCCACCGCAGTAGCCTTAGCGAGCCAGCCTCCTCGAGCACTTGTCTTAGTTTGCAGGAAGATAGAAAAGGCAGTTAGCAATGAGTAGAAATTTTGGCTAGGCAGAGCACCAGGAATAGACAGTGACGTAGCAATGCTAGCAATAGAGTCCATATTCATGTTCCCCAGAGCAAGGAATTCACTGAAGCACTTCATCGCTGCTGTCTCCTGCCCCGCCGTCCCTTGCGGGATGTCAAGCCCTCTTGGCGCTCGCTGCATCTTTCCAAATGCAGCTCCACCAATGGTGCATACAATGTTTTTGTTGGGAATATGTGGGCATTTATGTGTAATGTGATGTTAATACTTGAGTTTTGTATCAGCCATTATTAAAGAAGGATCGTGAATTCCCAAGATAATTGGGAAATTGTTGGGACTGTCACGGCATAGCCGTGATTGGCTATAATAGGCGCTTCAGTTGCGATGATTGGATAGATTGATTGCCGGACTAGCGCTCCAAATGTCACGTTGGGAGAAAGCTTACTTATCCTACATTAATACTGTAGGTCCATCGACACCATTGACAGAGCACAACATAGGGGAGACGAGGCGGTAACGAGGGGTGAAAGTTGGTGTGCTCGGCCAGCCGAAACAACGCCTGCGGTTTAAGGTCCGTGTGCAGAGCGCGCGGACTTAAACCCAGGACCGAGCATTGCCTAAGCTCGCTCGGCCATGTAGGGTTAAGCCGAACAGTGAAGGGTTGGAGGGTTTAGCTGGGCAACAGAATCCCTATCGACTCCTCAAAATTTCGGGATTGGGAGATGATGACATCCGTCCTGAAACAACGTATGTTTTCTTACAGGTTATGCATTTAGGGAGGTGACTGAAGCAACATAAGGCAACATAAGCCTTCAATGCTTATGTTGCCTTATGGTGTCGATGGACCTTTAGTGTCAATGGTGATCTAATCGGTGCCAATCATTCCCAACCGGAGGAAGTAATAGAGTGACGTCCTATATCCATCCAACTTCAAGAATGTATCACTTCCAAAGTGTATTGATCCGAATTAATGAGCTCCCGCGAGTGGATGGAGACGCCGAGCGTGGCGCTGAACGAGCAGCGGCTGCGACGCAACATCGAGCGGATGCAGGCGCTGGCCTCGGGGAATAGTGTGCAACTGCGGCCGCATGACAAGACGCACAAGACACGGGAGCTTGCGGCGATGCAGCTCGAAGCGGGGGCTTGCGGTCTCACCGTTTCCAAGCCGTCCGAGGCGCTCCAGTTCTTGCGCGCTAAAGTACCGGGTCTCAAGAGTTTGACACTCGCGTACCCAGTGGTGCAGAGCAACAAAGTGCTCGAGGTGCTCAAGGCGGCGCAGGAGACTGGAGTCGAGTTCTTGCTCACGGTGCACAGCGCCGATGGAGTTGATGCTGCGCAGAAGGCGGCAGAAGCTTGAGGCTGCACGCTGAGGCTACTGATCCACGTTGTCGTCGGGTATCATCGTGTGGGGATCGAGGAGGACGACCCGCGATTGCTGCAGCTTGCGCAGCGCATCGACAAGACTAGCAGTCTCGAGTTCCGTGGCCTGCTATCCCACGCAGGCCATGTCTACAGCTGCAAGTCGGTGGCCGAGTGCTCCGAAATTGCGGAGACGGAAAGACTCATCATGGTGCGCATCAGGGAGACACTGGAGGCGAATGGCATCGCTGTCCCCGTTGTGTCTGCAGGCAGCACCTTGACGGAACCTGCCCGGAAAAACTTCACTGGGATCACGGGGATCCGCCCAGGAAACTACGTCTTCTTGGACCGCACGCCCGTGCGCATGGGGCTGTTTACCGTGCAGGACGTGGCTCTCAGTATTCTGGTGACTGTTGTGAGCTCGAACAAGTACAACTTCATCGTCGATGCAGGCTCGAAGGTCCTCAGCTCCGATGGCGCGCGCTCGGCCGGCGAGTTTGGCTCAAAGTGCTACGGCCTGGCCTTCTACGAAAAGGATTTTGACGCGTGGTGAACGAGCCCAGTCAGAACAAGACGTTGCTCGAGGATGGCCACAAGTTGATTTGTTTCGAGGTGACGAGCTTGTCGGAAGAGCACGGCTGGGTGAAGCAGGTTGAAGGCGTTCCTTCCCCTGTCATCGGCGAACGGCTCATCATCGTGCCGAATCACTCCTGCGTCGTGTCAAACCTCACCGACAAGTTCTACGTACAGGGCGAGAAACCAAAGCGTTGGCAGTTGCTGTCACGTGGATGCACGCCGTGATCAGCAGGTCATCATTGTCTAACAGCCTCGCTAAAACCAACGTAGCTGCAGATCTCCAACAAAGCTGCTGTTTGCTTCAAGACACCGCAACAGCTCCTCCTTCGTTCGTGGCAAGCTACTGTTCGCGCCGCCGTGCTTCCCGCGAAAGTTTCCGAGCATTTTGGCTGTGGCAGCGTCAATTACCTGTATCTCCTGTTCATGAGTCGCCATGTAGTGCTCGAACGCCTCCGTCTGTAGATGAGACTCGCGTAAGGACTGTGCCCATTCCTGCTCATACACCAGCTTGACGAGATGCCTTCGGAATGGCGAGCGGAGGATCTTGGTGACCATGGACCTGAACGCCTCGCTATCTACGTCTTTGGCTTGCATCATGCCTTGCTCAATACCCTGATAGAAGGCAGCACTTTCAGCCTTGGCCGTAGGTGGTGGCGAATGGTACATCCACGTTGTGAGAGCGTAGCGAGGCTTCGTGGACGGCATCACGCGATGCAGCATTTGCTGCGACGAGAAGAGCACCAGCTCACCGAAGCGCGGCTGCACCACGACTCGCGCTTTGGGGAATGGATAGAGCACGATCTCACCCCCGTCTCCTCCTCTCCACTCTTCGTTCAGGTAGAGCACCGCCGTGACGCACTTGCCGTCGTCTCCATAGGTATCGAAATGCATGGGGAAGCAAGCTCCTCTTCCAGCACTGTGCTGCACTTTGACCATGTGTCCGGCTAGTCCCAACCAGCGCGGCAGCGTCTGACGCAGCGGACCAAACACCACTTGCTGCTCGAAGAAGTCCCTCAGGAACGGCACGGACGTTTGGTCTCGAACCGCATCCACCGCCAACTCCGTTTCCAGAATGTCGTGTTTCTCTAGTAACAGCGTCTTGCTCGCTGCTTCGCCAGTATTGCCCCCTCCGCTTGCCTCGTTCAGCAGGATGTGCGTCGAGTTGGGGTACAATTGGCCGCTGGTACGGAGCAGCTTCATCTCGTCGCGTAAACGGCGGAGATATTCGGCAGGAAACGCGTCGCGCACTACGTAATAGCCATCTCTCAGCAGGCCGCTCGCCAGCTCGGGTGTTACCGATACGTCCCAGTTGGCACCTGCTCGAGTTTGAGCTGCAGTGGGTGATGAGAGCGTCGATCGATGCAGTCGGCTTCGCAGCAGCATGATCTCCGAGCAGCGTTGTAAATGAGGTGAGTTTTTATTTTGAGAGTGAGTAAAATGCCCGATTGGAAGAATGAGGGGGTGAACGCACATAAAACGGCCAACGGTCGAGCGTGTGCGAGGTTGCGTAGCCGCAGCAAACCCGCTGCGGGGTGCCCGCGAAGTAGGGCCGCTGCGGTATTTGCGGATGCGGGCCCAGCGCCGAGCTCAGCAGCGAGCCGAGCACTGTAATGACCAGATCTTAGAATCTTTTTACCCGCAGAAGCGCAGCGAACAGCGTTTGCGACGCGCAGCGGAGCAAAGATGACACCCGTCCTCGGGTGGAACAATCGGGCATGGTCGGGCATCAATCGGGCATGTTCCGGCACTAAATGCTTCGTCTATGTGACCCAATCGGGCAATATAACGAGTGCCTTTTATTTTTGGGTTACCGATATGGTTTATTCACCCGACCCACCCACCCACCGCGCACAAGTTTTGGATATTTTGGTTAAAAAAGAAGAAGTGCTTTTAAGCACTTCTATAAAATGACTTTGAAAGTGCGAGCCAAGGCCAGCATTGAAGTTACCACGGCTTACTGCCGCTGGCAGTGCCAGCTGTCCTAGCCGTCCTAGGCACGGTTAACGTGGATCAAAGTCTCTCTCTGTTGCCTTAAATTTCTACGGCAATTCGTTAAAACTGGTACGCTGTACCGTACATTTTAAAACGTTGTATTTTGTATGTGAAAATGACGTTATTCAAAAATAAAACCCAGTTTGTTTATCCCACCCACCCCTTGAAATTTCAAGACCCTCCCACTCGTCTTCAAATGTCTGTTTTTTTTACAAGCGCTGTTGCTAAGCGGTGATATAGCATGGCATCCCTATTGTGGCATATTCATGCTTGAAGCACTGACCATGGCGACCAAGTTCGTCCCGAGCGCGGTGCCTTCTCCATGATATGATGTACGGCGTGGCGTGTGTTCTGTTGACAGACTAGTACTAAAGGTTGCGTACGTTGCCTTTCATTTTGGTATGGCAGGATCCAGCTACGCTGCGTGCTTTTTTTACATCTGAAACGTTGGCGGTAACCCGGGTTACCATCGTGCCCCGCCATATGGGAGAACTACCAGTAGTTGTCGGTATGTATATTGGTGAAAGGTGAAATTACGAAGTATGAACTTAGATCTGAGCTGGTAGAAGTGATGGTCTCACGGGTCCGACGTCGTCGGAGTCACTATAGCGATGGTGCTCGACGGAAAGACTTGTAGTCAAAGGCGAGCCTGCCGTCTTTGGGAATGTCCGGTGGAAATCGAGCTGGGTCTACGAGGGCTTCTCAGCCAAAGTGAAAAACTGCAATATGGAGGGCTGGTTGGCTTTCAACGGGGTTTGCAGCAGCTGCAGCACGATTCCTTCTGACTGCTGCCACTCAGTGCCGTCATAGCTGGTGTCCCACGAATTCCAATCATCTCGCAGTTTCTTTACAGACTCCTCCCCAAGTCGATCGACAGCTCGAAGATATGCTGCTTCGCTTCGAGAAGGGCCCTTCTTGCGTTGTTTCGTTGAGGGGCCGTGGTTTGTGAGCCCCCACCACGACGGCGGGGCATCTTAGCCAAGCTTTGGTTCTTTCGAAGTGAGATGAAACCTGCTGCTCGACTTAAAATAAATAATCTCGCTCGTCCTCGGTTTCGTTTGCGGTAACCCGGGTTACCGCCAAACGTTTCATCTGTGAACGCAGCGTTGGCTGCCGGCAACGGCATTGAGTTCCTGCGTTTGAAGTGCTCGAAGTGCGCCACGCTCAGTGGACTGGACGAGTTGCAAATCAAGTACCGACTGAAGGTGTCAATGTTCAGCGCTCACACGACGTGCATTATTATGGTGTTCTCGTTTGCTGTCAGCTACAAGTGCTGTACGGGCCGACCGCGGCCGACGTCATGCTCTTCGACGAGGTGACGGAGTCTCTGCTGGGTGTCCCAGCCTGCAGATGAAGAGCGAGGTGCTCCGCAAGTACCCTTTAGGCTGCCTCAGCTGCTTGACGAGCTGCTGGTCGGACTGCGCGTGTCCTTTTCTTTCCTACATCCAGTACTTACGACATAGCTGCAATAACTGACGACGCGCGGTGCTACATGTAACCTTCTTTTCAGCGCGACTTGAAAGTCACTAAAATGGAGCCGCTGGTGCCGCAACTGCTGCAGCGACATTAGCTATCAGCCTCCTACAGCAACAGCAAGGCTCGGATAGCAGTGAGACCATTTTGTGAAGACCAAAAGACAATACATGTAGTTCCTACATGAGCATGACCCGATCACCAGGGATGGGGCTGTGCTCCTCCGACGCCGCGTTAGACGTTGAAGTCCGCTCGCGCGCCTTGCCGTTGCGCAGATAACTTCGGCTCCGCCGTGCTGGCAATCTTCGAGTCCCCATCCCAGCTTCCTCCTGTATCGCTATGCTCGTCTCTCTAAGTTGTCATGCGCAGAAGAAATGATCATCTCGACGACTGCAACTCAAAATTGCCTTTCACAACACCACGCTAGTCTTTAGCTTTTCATCCAATCGTTGTTAATTTTCATCGCCCATTGGTGCAAATCCCGTCTCTGCCCCCGCGCCAAGAGGAGACCAACGCCACTACCGAGTCGCTCTCCCCGCCTGCTCTCGCCCTCTCCAGCCCATGGCGCACGACCGCGGGGATCGCCCGCTGCTCGTGGCGCGCAACCTACTTCCTTCGGCCAGCAGCCACAGCGCTAGCGCCAGCACCACGAGCGTCATGAGCTCCTCCTCGTCTTCCTCCGTGTCCACTGTCGGCGCTCGCAGCACCGCACGACGGCGAGACCGAAAGTACGTGGGGGACGACCGCGTGGCTACTGCAACGGCCACGTCCTCTTCCACGCTGTCCACAGCCTCGTCGGTCGACAACTCGTCCTCCGCCGCCACTGGAATGTCCGCCGCAGAGGCCGAAGCCAGACGCGCGCGGCGCCACACGCACCACAGCCAGCCCGACCGGGACCCCAAGAATGATCGACGACGAGGTATCTCGTCTCCGCACCGTCACCACACGCACCACAGACGTCCTCGTACGCAGGATGCATCGAATAGTGTTGCTAGAGCAGGAGATGTCGACGTCACTGGGGCGGATATTGGCCCCGAGAAGTTCGCGTCCAAAGTGCTGGCCAAAACGTACAAGGAGCCGCCTGTGACGAGGCTTACGGAGTCTCCGCCGGCGTCGCCCGAGCATTACTCGTCCTCGTCGTCGGGCGGACAGGGCAGCGATAAGGAGGACACGGCAGGGCTCACGGACCATCAGAGACAGCAACAGGTAGCCATGAAGCCGTCGAGGATGGTGGTCAAGCGACGAGCTACGGCCCCCGCCAATAGTAGTGGTGCCCGTCGAACGTCGACGGGGCCGCTGTCGTCACCGGCGCGACAGCCATCAAGGAGCGTAGGGAAGCCTGGCACGACTAGCAGTCCACGGATCGGATCGCCCAGTCCGCGGATTGGAACTAGCGGCAGCCCTGGAGGACTTACTAGCAGCTTAGAGAGATGGCAGATTCGACTGAAGAGGACGATTTCTGGAAACTCGAGCGGGACGGACGATGAACGCCAAGGACGGGAGCCGGCCTCGTCGAGGAGGTTATACAGCAACCACCGCAGTCGACAGCTGATGGAGAGTCCACCCCCGCCAGACCAAGTCGCGGCAACCAACCGACGGCGCGGAAGCGACTCGCCGTTGATGGACCAAGTGAGGACACGTGCGCGGAGCACCTCACGTGGATCGAGACAGCCAGCGTCGCCAGGGGTGAATGCAGGGGGAGCTCTGCCTCCGCCGTCTCCCTTGTCGCTGTCGCCTGATACACCAGCGCCTACGACGCCGCGGTCGATGGCGAGAAAGGTTCCTCACTCGGATGATGAAGCTACCGAAGGCGACGAGGTTTCTACGCCGAAGCCTCGACCTGTTCGCATTCGCTATGAGACTCCGGAACGTGGGATGGGCGGCAAGCGGGAGATTTCCCACGCCTCACTTGGCAAACTAGTGGCGCGTCTCACGGATGCACACCAGTACGACACGGAGTTTCGAGATGTGTTCTTGCTAACGTACCGTTCGTTCTGCTCGCCGTACGACTTCATCAAGAAGCTGTTAAAGCGGTATACCGCTGTGCTGTCGCTTTGCGGGGGCATTGATGCCGAGACGATCGAAGAAACGCAGCGAATGCTGGACCAAATCACGCTGGAGGAGGAGAGCGAGCGCTCGTCGAATGTGACTTCAATCTCGACGGCGCGATCCGATATCAACACTGGAATGGAAGCCAACGTGTCCATCATGCGGCTGCTGAGTGTCCTCAAGTTCTGGATCAAAGAAAGTGGCTTTATTGACCAGGATCTGGCCAACGACCGCAAGTCCCAGAAGAAGCTGATGAGCTTTCTGAGCGAGATTCAAAGCACGTCGCCCATTCCGTCCATTCGACGGCACGCAGAGAATCTGCTACTGACTGTCGTGCAGTTACTGTCAGCGCAGAAGCAGCAAGCGCAGACTCAAGCACAAGCTCAAGCCCAAGCTCAAGCGCAGGCAAAAGCGCAGACTCAACGGGGACCCGTGAAAGTGCCCCCGCCTCCCGCACTCGTGACTTCTTCTTCGGCATCCGCACTACCGGATCGACCGTTCTCGAGGCCTGGTGGTGATGTCGTTCAGGATCCCCAGAGTGCGGTAGCCCTAGCAATGGCTCACCAACTCAGCGATCGTGGAGCGTCACATTCTCGAATGCGTTCGCAGGCGGCAAGCAAACTTGCGCTGGCGCGGTCGTCATCGGACCCGAAGCGTGAACGATCGATGGTGAAGCTTCGTACGAAGAACTCGAACGGCGACATTTTCCAGCTTCGAAGTCGATCCATTCCTGCGGGTGTGGAGGACCAAGCGGTGGCTGCAGCAGCGACGAGAGATCGGATGCTGCGCAACGGAGCCCAGCAGCAGGGAAGTGTACTTGCGAATGCCGCTGCTGTGGCGCCCAAGATCGCTCGAGGAATTACCACTGGGAGTGCCGAGGCCGCAATCAAAGCGAACGCCAACGGCGGGGGCTTCGACGAGATCATTCAGGACACTTTGCAACGTGCAAGGCTGACGGCGGCCTCGCGCAAGAGCGCGCGCATTAGTTACGACAATGTGGAGCCGCTCTCGGGGTTAATGGCACAGGAACTGGCTGATCAACTCACACTCATGGAGGCAGACCAGTATTTCTCCAAGCTGAACTCGCGTGAGCTGACTAACAAGGCTTGGACACGCGAGAACAAACACCGTGAGGCCCCGCACGTGATGGCGTTGATTGAGCTCTTTGACGCGACGGCCGAGTGGGTGTCAAGCGAGATCCTGCATCCTCAGTTGCAGGCTGTGGAGCGCGCCAAGATGATCTCACTGTTCATCGATGCAGCGGATAACTGCTACCAGATGAACAACTTCAACACCTTGTTCGAGATCACGACGGGGCTCTCGGCGCCGTGTATTCGGCAGCTCAACACGACGTGGAGTTTGGTAAGCGCAGTTTCGCAAGAAAAATACCAGTGTCTCCAGCAGGTGTGCTCGCCCGATGATAACTACCGAAACTATCGCCAAGCGTTTGCGCTGGCTGAAGGTCAACCACGACTGGCGTGCTGGTTCATCTTGGTCAAGGATTTATTCACGTACGAGGAGGCCATGAAGTCGATGGAGGACGGGCTCGTGAACTGGCAGAAGTTCCGCAAGATCTACCGCGTCATTAACGAGGCGTTAGACCGCCAGAATTTCAACTACGTACCAGCCGGCGCAGGTGTCGGCAACGCCAACAATGTCGGCGGGGTTTCCAGGAAAGGACGTGGCATCTTGCGGCCCGACAGGAAGACGCAGATTCACATCCGGCATCGGATCGACACGTACGTAGTCCCTTGTTTGTTCACGAGTTCGCAGAGTTTGAGCTAATGTCGTTCTGCCAATCTCACAGGATCAGGAAGGACAGCTCCGTGTTGTATCAGCTGGCCCGCAACGCCAATACGCAGGAGAGCATTCTCTTCGTCAACAGTCTATCCGAGGCAGGATTCCTGTGAGGACGGAGCGGCAAAACAAAGGCAACAAAGCCGTCTCATTGCGCGGCAAATGGTACACACACGTGGTGTAAAGGGGCGAGAAAGAAAGCAGGGGGAAGCCGAGAAGTCAAGGATACTTACAAATATCGTAAGTATCCGTGTCATGGCAGCAGGTCACATTATATCGAGCCATCGAGCCGGCCTTGCCTCCACAATGTACAAAACGATATGCAGAGCTGCAACGATTGATAGTCAGCACTTGATCGCCCAGACGGCTTGAAGAAAACCCCAAATAAACCGATGTGAAAATGCCTCGCTCGGTCGCTACGGAGATAGGCATGCAATATCGTACAGGAAGCGCATGGTATCGACCAGCAGCCCAGCTCACTCAGTGCTGGCGCTGTCGTCGCCTGCCACTGCTTTCTCTTTGTCTTGTGCGTCTGTTTCTGAAGCTGATCTGACGTCCGCTTCAGATTTGCCCTTCTTCTCCTCGCCCTGCTCGTCCTCATTCGACGAGAGTTTTCGTTTCGCACCAGCTTCGCGCTTTTCCTCCGTCGAACTTGTCTCCTCCTTCTCGTTCACTTTGGCGTCCTTCTTGCCGTCGTCTTGCTCCTTTCCCTTCTCGCCGTCAACCATCTTCTCAGCTTCTTCTTGCGTCTCGCCTTCGTTTACGATCTCGCTACCTTCCACAGCCCCCGCCTGACGTCGCGTGTTATCAAACAGCGCTTTTACGTTCACTCCTTCGAAAGGATTGCCCTCCTTCTTGCTCTCGTCCAGCTTCATCAGCACCTCGTGTGGACGGAACTGGTACAGCTGCTCGAGAAAGTCGTCTCGCTCCAGGTCCTTGGCGCCAAGGCTCATCTTGTAGTCCATGGACATGCCGAGGTCCCACATCTTGAAGCCCGCCAGGTACAGGAACTTACTCAGTGCATGGAGCTGCACTGTTCCCGCGCCATTAGCCCTGCTGAAACCAGTGAGGCTCGTGTAGACGCTGCCCACAGTGTAGCCAAGCTCGCCAGCCACCAGCTTGTCCGTGGCCACGTCGTAGATCTCCACAGTGAAGAAGCGCACCCTGCGGCCAGGATAGAGCTCAAATCCGGCCTCTCCGGCCTCAAAGAGCGTCTTAAAACTCTGCACGATGGGCGGATAGAGCCACGGGATGCCGTGCTTCTCGTGGCATCCTGCCACGACGCCGTCGAAGTCACGATTAAGCACGAGCTTGAACTTCTTGGCCCGCTTACGTACAATCTTAGGCACGTGCTGGGGAGAGTTGGGATTTAGCAATAACACACAGCGCTGGAGGTGCAGCTTGGGCAGCAGGAAGACCTTGTCCTGGAAGTCCGACGCGATGGGCAGGAAGCCCTCGTACATGAGGTGGCTCAGCAGCAGCGGCTCGAAGTGGCGCGACACGTAGAAATCGTCCTGCGAGTGGAATACGAAGTGGCGCAGGTGCAAGGGCACGTAGTCGGCGTCGGCGCGCTTGGGGCGTCGCGCGGGGACTGGTGGAGGGGGTGTCATGGCTTGGGGTTGACAAGCAGGAAGTGACTCCGCGAAAATGGGATTTATTATGTGGTGTGCATCATCAGAGTGTTTTGTGTACCACGTAGATTTGAGGTTGTGTTTTGGCTTGGATTTGTGAGTTTGGCCGGCTAAATGCGACAATCTTGGCCGTCTCCGATCGGCAGGAACTCCTTGCACCCGCGCCGCACTGGCGAAAGAGTGGCGGTGAGTAGCGCTGAATAAGTTAGTTTGGATGTTCGTTCAGGCTCGGGCCGCTCGGTATTCCGGCCTGAAACCGTGAACATCGATCAAATCCCACCAAAAAGCCACACGAGCGGAAAAGCTGACCATTGCTGCGCCGTCTGCGAAGAGGCTGGAGGTGGCCTGCAGTTCGCAGTGCAGTTGCAACGAAGATCACCCGGCTTCAGTCGCGCAGCGACCGAAGCAGCGGCCAGCCATTGGCAAGATGCGGCAGGCAGCAAGTTTCGGCCCGAAAAGCACACCAACTGCCGTAAACGTAAAGTCCGCACATCTCTACTGTACCGACTGATCCAGTCCGCTTGGTCGCCATCGTCGTGCACTTGCGCCTCGCTCATCGTCCAACATGCAGCAACCTTCGCCTTCCGCCACACTCCATGTCGTAGGTCTCCGTCGCGGAGTTGCCACTCGCTCAGTGAACGCGACTTGCATTACCGTTCTCAACCAGCTTGTATGACAAACCCGAACCCTATCCAGCCCATACTGGGCGCCAGTGAAACCTCCTGTCGCCTGAAAAGAGCGAGCTGGAGCCGAGGCTCTTTGCACAAGCAGCCCGTCCGCGTCGCCATAATTCTGTTTGCGAGCGAAGGCACGCCAGCTCCGCACTCTCTCTTTGTATCGAGCCAGTACTTCTTCATCTCCTTCTCCTCCATGGGCACGCGGCCCGTGAGCGACGACGGCGGCGGCGTCGAGACGGCCAACCCGGCCAGCCCGCCCTCGCTTCCAGCCGGCTCCACGTCCGCTGCCAAGCCCGCGCCGGCCTCCGCGCCCGCCAACGCGTCCGTGCATCTGCAGCGGCTCAGTAGCAACAGCCAGCAGCCTCAGTCGCACGCGCAGCGCGCGCCACCCAGCAGCAGCAAGTCCGTGGGCGCCACATCCTCTGGTCGCGTGGCCAGCGCGCGCGTGGGCGGCGCCCGAAGGCGCGCCGAGACGGACAACCAGAACCACATGCGGGCGTCGCTGCCGCCCACGCTCTCGAGCGGCGTGGTGCTGGACCGGCGGCTGCTGCAGAAGTACGAGCAGGTGAACCAGGAGATCGAGCGCATCGTGCGCGCGTCGCAGATGGACTTCGCAGCCCCCGGGGCGGACGGCGCCAGCGCCAGCCAGGTGAAAAGCGAGCTCAAGCAGGCCAAGAAGAGCTCGAGCCAGATGATCAACGCGCAGAAGGAGCTGCTGGACAAGATGGAGAAGCAGGAGCGCGGCGGCCTGCGCCGCGTGTTCACGCTCAACAAGGCCGCCAAGATGGCCAAGCTGCGCCACAAGCTCAGCGAGAAGCTCAGCGAGTCCGTCGTGGTGGACGAGGAGCTGCAGCGCCTCGAACGCCAGAGCACGGCGCTCTCGGCCACGACGCTGGGCACCATCACGCAGAGCGGCGCGGCCGTCGTCAACGTCAGCAACGTGCACAGCACGGCGAGCAACAGCTTCGCCAGCAGCAACAACTTCAGCAGCAGCTTCGCCAACACGAGCAACAGCGTCTTCAGCATGAGCGTCAACGGTCTTGGCAGCTTGGACGAGACGCGCGACGTGAGCGGCAGCGAGAGCAGCGGCCCCGTGCCCACGATGAGGCTGAGTTCCGGCTGGGAAGACGCGCAGGAGGAGCTGCTCATGCTCGAGCGAGAGAAGGAGGACATCCTCAACAACTTGTTCCAGAGCGTGGACATGCCCGCCGTGCTGGACCTGCACGCGCGTATTGCGAGCTTCTCGAGCGAGATCAAGGCAGTCGCCAGTGTCAAGAAACAGGCCGACCGCGTCGAGGAGATGTACCGCAAAGCGCTGCACTTGCTGCGCGTGGCGCTGGCCGCTGTCGTGTCGCCCAACTACTCTGGCAGCATCCGCGAGTTCGCCGTCACGTCGTATCCGCTCGCAGTGGAGGCAGGCCACCTCATTGAGCAGGCCTGCCACGTGATCCAGCCGGAAGCACAGCGCAAGTACGAGGCCTTCGCTTCGGAACTGACGCACGTTCGGCCGCCCAAGTTCCCGCAGCCCGTGTCGGACTTCGCCAGGCGCTCGCGGACACATTACGACCCGCACAGCGCGCTCTCGATCGAAGGGATGCGCAACCTGCACGCGGCCGAGAATGTCCTCATTTTGCTGCAGCGCCTGGTGATCCAGAAGCTCGAGGGCATCGAGAAGTGGCAGGCCAAGCTCGCCAAGGACCAGGGGGCTGCTGAAAGCGCCCACTTGCAGATGGAGACGAGGCTGCAGGAGCAGGTGGCTGTCCTGGCGCGCTCCGTGTCGGTGTGATGATGACTTCTGTAGGCTATCGATGGAGAAACCGGTGCGTGTGCTTGTTTGGCTTTTGATATACATATCGGATCGCAGAGGACAGGGGGCGGAAGAAGCAGAAGAGAGAGCGAGGGAGGGAGGAAGGTCGGACATTTTCGATGGCAGAAAGTGGGTGGAAATGGGCGTCGAACCACGCTCGTCTCGTGTGGCGGGCGGCGCGGAGGTCGAGTAGCGGCGCGTCAATATATTTATTGCCGCTGTGTCCTGGAGATTCGTTGCGTGGCAGCTTTGGTGGTGACAAGACGCGTACAGCGACGCCTGCCGCGTCAAACCAGTTGGATCAACTGGTGAAGCTTTACCAGGCCACGTCGTTGCCGTGGTACCGAGCCAAACTTCAGCCGCGGGCGTCAAGGGACGCCTAAGATCGCCGGCATCAGCTCGGTGACGCGTGCGTACCTGTCGCCGTTTCATGAGGACTCGGCGTCCGTCGCCCGCTTGCCCTCCTCCAGCCATCGCTGCTAGCAGATTCCCCACGAATCTCGTCTCCGATGCCGTAGCAAGCGGCCAAGGCAACGCCAACGCTGTCTGTGATCTAAAGCACACGCGTGTTGCTTACGTGCAATCGAGTTTGCATTGTAATTTGAAGGAAGGGGCTGGGAGCTACAGAAACTAGTGAATTACAGGGTCGGCTTGCTGCTGCTGCGTGCTCGTCACGGGCTCTCGGGTCTCTCGGGCTCGTCGTCTGTGAGCGATCCGTCGGTGGGCGATGAGCTGTCCTTCTTGAGCGCGAACGGGTCCTTCCACCTTCGCGGCGGCGGCGAAGCGTCTGCCAGGCCGCGACACATGACGCAGTTGCACTGCTGGGTCTTGTCCTGCAGCACCACGTACGGAGACACCTCGACGTACTTGAAGTAGTTCTGGAACTCTATAGTGGACAAGCCAGCAGCGCCGCATTGTGAGCACCAGCATAGCACCGTGCGCCGCGCGTTACTTGCCACGTACCGGCGTAGTCGAGCTTCCAGCGGACGGAGCAGCAGCCGTGCTCGCATACCCAAAGCTTGGTGTCGTCCTTGGCGCGGCCAGCGTAGCCGTTGGGTCTGTACGGCCGGCGAATCGGCTGGAAAAGCAGCAATTGGGGTAATGAGACGTCAACTATGGCCGCAACCTTCCCGTCATGGAACGCACCTGATGCCCCCATGCGTCGTAGTACTCGAGGCTGCTGGTGTTGGCGCACGAGCTGCGGCAGATCCCCATGGAGCCTGCGCTTAAGACTACTGAGCTGGAAGTTGATGAGGTTGATGCGCGTGTGAGCGGCCAAGTGGGGAACTGGCGTCTGCTGCGACGCATAGTTCGTCCACGCTTCGAAATTTCATTCGTACGCTTGCAAGGCCAGCGATCTTGGCTCGCCCTTCTCCGAGCGACTGCGCCCGTAACGGCTTTTGAACCGCGATCCCGATCGCTCTCGGTCAGCAGCTGGCACGGGCCATGCAAGCGTTCTCCGCCACCTCCACCCTTCGCTACAGCTTCATAGAGCCGAGCACCAGCATGCGTCTAGGTACTCGCAGCCGCCAAAGCTCCACGACGGCGTTAATGGCAGGCAGTTGAAGTTGCACTTTGCAGCTCCTCGAATATGGCTACACTCGATGATCTTCTTTTCCGCCAATCACGACAATATCACTTCCGGATTGGCTGAAAGTAAGATAAGCACAAGCTCATCCGAACTACTTCCTGCAGTAATGGAGCAGCGCGCGGCGGCCAGTGTGCGCGCCTCCATGGACTTTAGCGGACCGCTGAACGCGCTGTCTACGTCTCCGAACAACCGCCTCGTCGCAGTGGGCGGCAGAGATGGTGAAGTGCTTTTCAATTGCCCCCTCAAGAGCCTTCTCTGCCATGCTGACGCTCGTATCTACTGTAGTGCTCAAGGTGGTGGCGCTGGAGCCCTCAGGCTTCACGGAGAAGCGCAATCTGCGCGTGGTGGGCAAGCCCAGCCTCAACTTCAGCACCAACGACATCCGCTGGCACCCGCGTAAGGGGTTATTGGTCCCATTCTTGAGTTTCCTGGAGGATATTGAGCGTTTCGGGGCGTTTTGCGTGTTCTTGTCAACAGACTCAGACTATTTATTGGCTACAGCGGCTACAAATGGAGCTGTGGTCGTCTGGAACTTGGAGAGGGATGGGTACAAGCACGTCCAAGGTGAAGAACTCGTAAAACGTTTTGAGGTTTTTGGGTTAAATTGTTCTGATGCAATATTGTTTTTTTTTGGTGATAAAGAACGAGTGTTCAACGGCCATCGACGTGCCGTGAACCGCATCTGCTGGCACACGACGGACTGGAACGTCCTCATCAGTGGCTCGCAAGACGGCACAGTCAAACTCTGGGTAAGTATTTCTATTGCTATAGTATGATGTTAAAGAAGTTTGGACTGATGGATATGGTTCTGCTGCGCAGGATAAACGAGGAGGAAAGGTGGTGTCGACGTACCAGCCAAAATCCGAGAGTGTGCGGGACGTGCGCGCCAGTCCATTCCACCCTAACAAGTTCGCTGCGGCGTTTGAGAATGGCATCGTGCAGGTGTGGGATATGCGCAAGAACTCGCAACCGGAGCTCAAGTTTACGGCTCACAAGGGCTTGGTGCTGAGTATTGACTGGCACCCAACCGATGCCAACGTGCTGGCCTCCGGTGGCCGCGATCGCTACGTCAAGATCTGGGAGCTGAGCGACGCTCGACAGCCAAAGCAGACGATTCAGACGATTGCGAGCGTCGGACGGGTGGCCTGGCGACCGACTTGTGTGACGCATATCGCCACCAGTGCGTCGCTCATGGACAACAGCATTCACGTTTGGGATACGAAGCGGCCATTTATCCCCATTGCATCGATGAAAGGCCATTCGGACATTGCGTCGGGGATTTCGTGGATGGACACACCAGTGTCTCCCAACTTTGGGCAGCCGGAAATCCCAGGAGATTGGGAAGGCCACGAGTACTGGCAGCACATGCTCGCGTGCTCCAAGGACGGAACTCTCAAGCTGCACTCTCTCGCGGACTCGTTCAAGCCGCACCAGTCGCTCCCAACTACGGCACTCGCGCTGAACTCGAAGGGCCAGGTTGCCTTCTCCCATGACTACATTGGTACGTGATCGATAGCGCATTGTCGAGTGAAGTTGATGTCTTCGTAGCTCACTGGATGTTTTGATTCTTGTTGTGTCTGTAGATCGGTCCTGTGCGTCGCTGAAGATCCACCGTCATTTCAGTTTAGGCAGCTCACTGTTCACAGTGGCAGGTGTGTCTTCTCCTTCACCGTCGCTCGGGCCAATTAGTGGAGATCGTAAGCCAGGAAGTGGTCCCCTCACCATGTCGTTAAGCCCTTTCCAAGGCAGTTCGGAAAGCCCAGAAGAAACGGGAGCTATCGCGGAACAGGAGCAGTCATCTGCTCGCACCACGGCCTGGTCATTCGGTGCGGGATCGCAGCCACCACTTCCACCCAAGGGCTTAAATCGGGGTGGGAGTAGTGTAAACCTGTCGAGTTTGTCGAATGGAGCATCGTCGGGAGGTCCAAGTTTCAAGGCCGCAGGAGGAAGCAACAGTCTTAATGCAGCAAGTGGAGCTGGAGGGATCGCTCGGGGTGCTGGTTCGGCGTCCTCCTCTCAGCCAAACATGCTGCAGGGCAGCAATGGCGCTGGCACTGGGGGCAGCGCGCTGCCAGACGGGAACTTCGTGTCTGTATCGAATGCATCAGCCTCCCTTGCGTCTGCTTCTCCTATTACGCCGATGATGTCCGGATCAGCTGTACCTCGAGCATTAGTCGCTCTTATGACGATGCAGAATGTCAGCAAGGCCAGCCAGCTCGAAAAGATTTTTCTTGGCGACGAAACGGAGTACGTACAAGCAGGTAAGCAAGTGGAAACCATGCGTGCTCAATTCGAGCAGGGCCAATACCTCAAGGAGTCGTTTGGCTTTGACGAGAACACGTTTCGGTTCCTGGCCAAGCACTACTTGTTGTTTCCAGAGGCGCCGAACGCAGGCAAAAGCGGAGTTGGCGGCAGTGTTGATCCGATGGCAACACAAAGTAGCGTGAGCTTTGCGCAGATGTGTGCGCATAACGCTTTGGCAGCGTTCGTCACTGGCAACGCTCACCTGTGCCAGATGTGGCGAATACTGGAAGTTTTGTACGCAAATGAGGAAGCAGATACTGGGAAGAAACCAAAGTCTGGGGATCGAGGAAGTGGAAAGGTGGACCATTCCAGAAACTCCAACAAGCACTACTCGGACGAGTTTAGTCCGCGGGGAAGTCCGGTGGGTATGCCAATGGATGGAGATCAGGACGATGAAAGCCACGAGATGTCTCCGGATAACAGCAATCACGACGGCCAGCTGGATGAGTTCATGCAGAGAGAAGACGGGCATGACACTGATGAATATGGGGAAGAGAAGTACGGTCACGGAAATCACAATCACAACAACAATGCGAACGAAACCACGATGCTGCTGGAGCAGTTAGACCATGTCAACCCGCAGGCAATGGAAGGGTTCGACCCGTATCCGTATGACCCAAGAGGGAGACTCGCAAACGAGAACGGACGTGAAGGTGGAGATCGCAATGGATCCTCGGGGGTATCGAATGCACGCGGCAATTCCTCCATGATCATGAATGGAAGTGCTGTCATGGGCGATCTGGGCCATCTACGAGATGATGTCTTGAAGGAGTTGCTGGAGTACTACACAGAGATTGGCGATTTGCAGTCGTGCGTTGCCATCGCCGTCGTCGTGGGAAAAGTGACGAGCGTCGAGAAGGTCATGGGCAAGGCGTGGCTGCAGCATATCTACATGCACTACATCGACCTGCTCCACCAACTTCGGATCTACACGACAGCGAATGAGCTGGTCGCGAATTGCTCGGACCAATCAATCCGACAAATGAACATGGTACGTCGGGTCGTGTTGGACAGTCCAACACGACACTTTGGAGTTTTACTTGCTAATGCTTTCTCTCTTGATGGATGCAGAAATCCACCAGCGTCTACTTCAACTGTGCGAGATGCTCCAAGCCTCTCGAGTCAGCCGGCCCCAGTGAGCATGGCGTGCCAGTTTCTCTCTGCGGAAGCTGCAGCAACGCTGCTACGTTGTGTTCCATCTGGTACGTGCAGTGTTTGACGCGATCGCTTGTTTCATGAGTCGTTCTTACGTGATGTATCATGTCGTTGTAGCCAACTCCCAGTACGAGGTCTCTATGTCTGGTGCCCCGTGTGCGCGCATGGTGGTCATCTGGACCACCTAACGGAGTGGTTTGGCCGCGAGACAGTCTGTCCAACAGGCTGTTCACATCGCTGCTCGTTGAACCTCGTCGACGCTGGAATGGGAAAAGAAGGATGATTCCCAAGTGTTGTGTTCACTGTTATTGTCGGTTGCTGTGGAAATACCACACGCCAACTGAGACGAAAATGATTGCCGTCGTGGAGATAAGAGCATATGCTTCGTCGTGGAGGAACCTCGATGCAGCGTCAAGTGTCACGATCACGTCTGTGGTGGAGGTGCTGGTATCGTTTGCCGAATCCAGCGGACTCTCCTGACCAATGATCGCCACAAAAGGAGTATCTTTCAACCATTTCCGAAGCTTCAATCTAACCAGTGCAAATCGTATCGCTAACTGGATCTCGGTGGCTCCTGTCGAAAGCTCTAGAACACGGTCATAGTACCGTTGAGCTCGTTCCAGGTTCGCTGTAACACCATCGCCGAATTCGTACATGTGGCCGACATTGTAGGCTCCTTCAGCAACGCCTTCAGCGCTTGCACGGCTGTACCAGCGAATGGCAGCCTTCGGGTTCCTCGCCAAGCCAGCCATCCCGTAGTAGTGATAGTCGCCGATTCGGACAAGTGTATCCCTGTCTCCGTTTTCATCGTTGGCCAGTAGCAAATACTTGAACGCTCGGCGTTCACTGGCAACGTCACCTCGCTGTAACAGCCGCTGGTCGTAGAGGAAGGCTAAGTTGCTGGTCGCTATTGGATACCCAAGCTCACGGGCTTCGTGGTACAACACGGCAGCACGCTCGCACTCGTCGTTGGTGAAGAGATCAAAGCCTTTTCTCATTGCGGAACCCCATTGACCCCCGTCGGATGCTGCTTTCAAATACTCTAACGCCCTCTTGCTATCGCGTAGCACCTCGCCTGGAACCCCATTCATCAGAATCTTTCCCATTTCAAAGATGGCGTCGAAATGCCCAAACTTCCTCGCAGCCACGTCATAGTACACCATGGCACGCGTGACGTTGGGTTCCTTTCCGAGTCCATTTGCATGGCAGTAACCCGCGTTAAACACGCTATCGCCGTCTTCTTCGTTCTCAGCAGCTCGTTCAAAGTACTCGAGAGCAAGCGATTTATTCTCTTCGACTCCACCGGAACCGTGGAAATGGATGAAGCCCAGACCGTTCAGTGCTCGTGTATGATTCTTCTCAGCGGCTTCTTCATACCACGCGATCGCGGTCGCATTATCCTGAGCAGTTCCTTCTCCTTTCAGCAGCATTCCTGCAACAGCTGATTGCGAATCAACGCTGCCGGCCTGAGCTGCTCGGTTAAAGTAGTTGTATGCTTGTGTATGATCACGTGGGACTCCGTGGGCCCCCCAATAGTACAAGTCTCCCATCGCAGCCATCGCCTCCACGTCTCCTCTGTCCGCTTGCATTTTCTGGAACTGAATCAACTCGTCATCATCGCCTCGCTCTCCAACCGTGATGTCCCTTTCAAAGGAGTCATAAAGGCGTACCATCTCATGCAGAGGCTGTTTACCAAGCTGGTGAAAGTCGTTCGCTGCCTGCACTGCGGCGTGGTAAAAGTGGTAGGTTGCAACCTCGGCATTTGCTTGGTGGTATCTTCTTCCGAGCATAGCAAATGCATCCTTTTCCCCGCTAGCGGCAGCGAAATGAACGAGTCCTGATGTCAAGAAGGTGAGCTGGCCACGAGCAGCAAAAGTACCATTGTCGCTCGTTTCCAGTAGTATCGCTAGAGGTTTTCCAGCGCTACCAACTTCTCCAAGCGCTTGCACGAGGTACTTTCCTGCGAGCGTCAGATTTTGCTTTACGCGTGCTGGCGCTGGGCAATGGTCTTCAGCTTGATACGATCCATACAAGTAAGTTTCTCCCACGTCTCGACACGCTGTACTGTGTCCCAAGTCTGCCGCCTCCTTGAGAAGGTCCCATGCATCTGGCATGCAGGACTCGCGCGCAGAAATACTCTTTTCAAACGCTGCGAATTGAAGCTCTTCGAAGTTGCTGGGATCCTCAAGCTCTAACCCATCTTCCGACTCTCCAACGTCAAACTTGAGGCACTGGGACAAGTAAGAAATCTGCGTCGTAGGCGAATTCACTACTGTCGCACCCCTTGTGCCGAGACTACACTCAACGTAGTTTTCGTGGCTGTGTCTCTCTGAGAAGTAGACCCTACGATGTTCATCCGCGTCAATTGGAACTGAGAAAACTTTCAGGTTGCTCACGAATCCTCGCATGCCATCTGTCCATGGCCCTTTGCCAACGTGAAGGGGCCCTGCGTTCGCAGCCACAGGCTCACGGATGCGAATCTCGGTATCGAGTAACCCGTTCACGTAAAACGAATAGGAGTATAACCAGCTTTCTGCAGTCGTAGCATCTTGAGGACAGGCAGTAGGACCTTGCGCCGTGCCAGCGACAGCAGCTTGAGAACAGTTCACAAATGTGAAACCCATGTGGACCCATCGGTTGAGAGGGAGCTCTTCGTCACTGTCGAGCCCAACGTCAGCACTGGAGTTGGAACTCACTCTCAACACAAGGCGACGCTCATCTGGTTTCCACCACGCAGACGGTGTTCGCTGCTGGCCTTCGCCATCGCCGTTGAAGAATAGTGTACGAAAATTACCCGTCGAGTCCTCTGTCAAGAATACCCAGAAGCTTAAACTCCATGAACCCAGTGTTTCCATTTGAATAGACGCGTGGGGTAGCACAAACCCTTCGTCTCCTCCATGAGTCAACACCCCATCAATTGCGAAAGTCGGAGCTGTAACCCGGATGGTATCGCCTGTCGAGGCTGCGGCTTTAGCAGTATTTGATGAAGCCCATCTAGGATCCACTACGATGTAAGCTGGATCACACGGCTGAATGAAAATCTCCGGGGACCAAAAGGATACTTTTCCCGCAACAGAAACTCTTATCGTGTATGTTCCTGGCGGCTCAACGCGTAAACTCGCCACTCCTTCGTAGAAAATGACCTCGTCCGTTAGGGAGGCTCCGCTACCCTCTGCAACAATAATGCTCGTATCTAGCAGCCCCTGCATCAACTCCCCCACCGGCTTCACTTGCTTTTCGTCAATATTCACGATCCGAATCGTCAGCACTCGCCCTTCGTCCGACCAAAGACCCTCGAATTCATCCCCAATATACTCCGTAAAGGTCACGAATGCGGCAATTTCCTCCTTAGAACTCGATGCAGGACGGTTCGTCGGCTGCTGGAACTGCAGCACAATCGAGTGTTCCTTCTGCAGTGAAGCTCCGTTTTCATTCTCCATCACATCTGGCAGTCGAATTCCAATGAGCTTCGGGGTGCAAAAGCCCGCATCAAACTCACACTTGACCCCCCTCTGCTCCTCTTTTTCGCTAACTTGTTCATTTTCCTCTTCTTGGTAAACTGAGCCCGAAAGCATCACTTGCAACGGCCCAGAGGCGACGATAGCACCGTTTTCCCATCCTTCCACCTTTGAAGCAACTAATTCCCACCGAAGAACGTCTTGATCTTTGTTTCGAAGGCCGCCAAAGGCTGGAAAGTTTAATCCGAAGCGGAAGATGTCGAGTGCGCACACTTTCGGCTGCTCAGCGGCGCTCCATGCTGCGCGCTCGGAGGACTGAACAGAGGAATACCATTTCACGTCTTCAGCTAGAGGCAAGACGACACAGGGACTCGTGGACGCCGCGATGAGGCCCAGGACGACGCTCAGGACGCGGCACATGCGTATCAAGCTTCAGGAATCCTGAATCAGGATGATGGAAGGATCCAAATTGCGCACTTCAACCATTTAAAAATACTTTGATTGGTCGAAAAAGGAAGCTTTATGGCCAATAGAAGTCAGAGAGACTCTAGTTTGTGACGGGCATGGCGCAGCTCACAGAGGTGCGGCTTCGGAGCCGGAAGACGAAGGCACAGCTCGAGGTAGAGGATGCCCGAGAGGATAACAACGAGCTGGGGTGAAATGCTAATATCTTGCGGTTATTGTGATGTCTTTGTCAGGCTGAAAAAAGCCAGGAAGGCAAGAAAAACAAGCGTCGAAGGCTGGTGGAGAGAGGAGCTGCTGGCGATGGGGGAGAAGACGCTTGTGCTGATCTGTACGAGGCCGCACAAGCTCAACTGGCGGAGGAAATGAAGGCAGCGGGGATGGAAGGAAGTTTGCCTCTGAGTTTCGGCAGTGGACCGAGGTCCAAGGGCTCGAAAAAGCGAAAACGATCGCTGGAGGTGATGGAGGAACAAGAAAATGTTGAATTTGAAGAAGAAGAAAAACCCGTCGTGGAAGAGAATGACGGGGAAACCGAAGAGGTCGATGAAGAAGATGGAGCGGCTCAGCAGATTGACGAGGAAGTCGGCCCTAACATGGAGACGACAATTATTGACAAGGTTCGTGTGGTGTACGACTCGGACGGAGAAGTTTCAGAGCGCCTTGTCGAGAAAGTTGAAGTGGTCGTAGAGGTCAAGCCGGAGCAGAAGAGTTCGCACAAGATGGAGCACAAAAACTCGGTCGCCCAATCGGCTGGCAAGAAGAGCAACAAGTATCCAGGTACGTTTCTGTAGCTGGCAATTGTTTTGTTATCCTGGCTTGTTAACAGCTCATGTATCTATCTGTGCCATAGTTCCGAAGGACGTCGTCAAGTTTTACTTGCAAAGACACGTTCTTTTTGAGAAGTTCGAAGCTGGCATCCAGCTCGACCACGAAAGTTGGTATTCGGTACGTCATTGTCTTCTGCCTCTGTGTGGTAGTCAATCGTCTGACTAATATCAATGCGTTGTGCAGGTAACTCCTCAAGTTATCGCGGAGCATATTGCTACACGCCTGACCTGCGACGTCGTTGTTGATCCGTTCGCAGGCTGTGGTGGCAATGTGATCCAGCTCGCCATGACGTGCAAGCAGGTTATCGCCATCGACATTGACCCGGAGAAGATTCGCATGGCAAAGCACAATGCGTCCATCTATGGTGTCGCCGATAAAATCGAGTGGATCGTGGGAAACTCCATTGCGATTTTGCCCGGGCTGAATGCGGATGCTGTTTTCCTGTCGCCTCCCTGGGGAGGAGTCAAGTACAGTCGCAAGAAATTCAGCTTGGAGAACATGATCGTCAAAGGCGTGTCTGGCCTGGATCTGTTTGCCATGGCTCGTAAAGTGTCGAAGAACATCGCGTATTACCTCCCGAGAGGTACTCCAACCAGTGCTCTTGAGGCATTGGCGCCAGGGGAGCCCGTGGAGTGCGAGAAGATTTTCCTAAACAAGCAGTTGAAGGTCGTGACGGCCTACTACGGCCACCTGGTCGCACCAGCTAAGGACGACAACACAAACGCATCACCAAACGAGGTGATCTGATGATCTTCAAGACGAATGGAAGCGTACGCGTCAACCTAAGAGGTATTCAAACTCTCCCTTCTTCAATACCCCACCAGCCAACGCCACATTTTTACTTTACAAGCTGCGCGTGCACCTTAGAACGGGTCCTTTGGCAACTCGAGCAGCCCGTACTCCTTCTTGTACATCTCGGCCATCGTGTTGTACGCCAGCATATCACCCGCACGAATCATGTTTCCTTCAAACGACCGCAACAAGACCAACAGCTTTAGTACAACACATTGCGTTTTTCCTTCGTACGCGTGGCACTCTCACCTGCGTCGCAGTTGAGGGGCGAGTCAGCCGCAGGGTCCGACAACAGCGAGATGACGGCCAAGCAGGCAGCCTACGCAAACAAGCAGCAATACCAGTAAGACACCAAGCTTGGAGCAACAGCGGCAGTGCATCTCCACCGACCCTCAACGTCCACGCGGGCGACCACTCGCGCTTGAGAATGTCCAGGCAGATGCTGCCGTCCTGCAGCGGTTGACACGTAGAACACAGCAAGGCGTCAGCAACTTCATGGTCTATAGCACCAGTAATTGTAAGTGTCCACTTTCCCCACCTTGAAATGCACGTTGGGGTGGAAGATCTTGGTCACGAACTTCATCTTGGGCGGCTCCATGGGGTACAGCGGCGTCGTCTGGATGGCCAGCTCGAAGCAGCGGTCCTCGAACGGCGTGTCCTTGGGGCCGCGGATGAAGGCCTTCCAGCGCATGATTGTGTCCTCCTCCGGGTACAGCACCATGTCCTCCTCCGGGTTCTTCTTGAGCTCCTGCAGCTCCTTGCGCAGACGCTTAACGTTCGTGTTCATCGTCGCTTTTCAGACTCGTTCGCAAAATGACATCAATTTCAAAGCGGACTACAGTTCGGTAATTGAGATCGCCGACTGTACTGAATCGCGAAGCGACGCGAGATCATGTAGCCATCTTTCGATCGATCGCGCTCTGCAACGAGCATGAGCCGCGGCGACAACCAGCTCCCAAGCATCTGCTTCGATGACGACTGCCAAGTGCGAGTCCTAGACAAGGACAACATCACGCACACTCAGGAGCTAGAGCAGGAGAGCAACCAGTTCGCCACGAGCAAGTAACCGTGGCTCATGGAGCAGAGACTGTGGCTTGATGACGCTGACGCAGTTGTGTGCGTTTGTGCTGCAGGGCTCGAGGAGTTCCATGAGATCGTGAAGGGCGTGCTCGAGGTCATGGAGGGACAGGCTAAGCGCATCGAGCGCGAGAAGCTGAAGGTTTGAGCATTATTAAGCACTGGAACAACCTCCCGTAAGAACGTTAATGCAAGTGCAACCGTTGTGGCGAACTACAGGCGATCGGGCAGCGCAACCGCGTCGACAGCGAGGTGGAGAATCGAAATCGGCAGAAGCAAATGCTGGAGCTGTCGATCAAGGAGAAGAAGACAGAGCTGGAAAGGTACGGCCACGCGGCACTGAGGTTGTCGACTGCGTTTGCTAACACTAGATTCCTCCCATGCTGCTGCTGTGCAGATACAACCTGCAGTTCCAGTCGCTCACGAAGATTGCCGACGAGCAGCAACTGCTCATGGACAAGTTGAGCAACAACGAAGCGTAGTAGCACTTGGAGGCTTCGCAAATTTCACCAAAGAACCAAAGTTGCACCAAAGCTCAAATCATAAAGATTCCTACCACTGCTTGCCAAACCATTGCATAGTCAAACCATAGACGATTCCATCACGGTGCAAAATGCAAACCTGTGTTTGGGAGGCAACGAAAGAACGCATTTCATGAAACGATTCAAGCATCATGTTTTCTTACTGCAAATAATAAGGCTAGAATACTACGGGTTGCGTGCTTGAGTACTACGCCCCATCACACACAGCAAGCCAAAGAAAGCTAACTGGCGATAAGAAAAAAAAGTGGAGAGCGCATGCCAGCCCGTCGGAGGCGCGTGCAGGTTCAAGAGAGGAGGACACCAAGTGGCTGAGCCGCTTACGTGCGCTCGCCGCGAATGCGCCGTGCGAGCTGGATGTCCTTGGGCATGATGGTGACGCGCTTGGCGTGGATGGCGCACAGGTTGGTGTCCTCGAAGAGGCCGACCAAGTAGGCCTCTGAGGCCTCCTGCAGGGCCAGGATAGCCGTGCTCTGGAAGCGGAGGTCGGTCTTGTAGTCCTGCGCGATCTCGCGCACCAAGCGCTGGAACGGCAGCTTGCGGATTAGCAGGTCCGTGGACTTCTGGTACTTGCGGATCTCGCGCAGCGCGACCGTGCCGGGGCGGTAGCGGTGCGGCTTCTTGACGCCGCCGGCGGTGGGCGCGGACTTGCGGGCGGCCTTGGTGGCCAGCTGCTTACGCGGGGCCTTGCCACCGGTGGACTTGCGGGCGGTCTGCTTGGTGCGGGCCATCTTGGAGTTTTGGCTGGAGAGTCTCTTGTGTCTTGTTCTTCTTGAGCTGGGGCTTGGAAAAGCAAAAATGAAGAGAAGGTCGAGGGCGGCGCGGAAAAGAACGAGTCGAGGGCTGGGCGTGTCGCTCCACGGACGCTGGCATACAAACGCCAAGAGGTTTGATAAAGGTGTGTTTAAGCGGGGGAGATGACGCTTTTCGCGCGCGTGGGGTACCCTCGCGGCGGCATACAAATCTAGGTGGTTTGCGGAAAATCTGGACGGGGGGGAGCTTCGGCCGGGCGGGGCGACATCGCCAGCCTGTCGCGCTTCTCTGGGCCACCCGCTGCGCTGGCTCCTCGCTTCGGAAGGCGAGACATAGGGTTTGTATGGGACCGCGCCCGCCGCTCAGCGAGCCGCATTCAAAATTCCGAACCTGTGTTCGGCCTTTGACTTGATTAACGTATGCCGAGGTCGCGCTCGTGGAGCGTCGTTACGCAGTGGTCGGTGGTCATTTTCCGCCAATCACACGACTGCCCTTCCCCTCGTCGGTGCAAGAGAAAGGCTGGGTCAAGTCTCCGCTGGCGGCAACAACAAGGCAGGCAAAGGGCAAGGCACGGCTCGCTCATCGAGGCTCATCGACGACAGGCTTGCGTGGCATCGCATCGCGGAGCCAGTCAGTCAACCGAAGCCAGCAGAGAGCCTGCGATTCGCAGCTCTTGCTGTCGCACGAGTGGCCGCACGCCGTTACGGCAGACGACATTCGGGTGGAGATACTGCCCCATCCGAAAACGTCGATTCAAAACGCGTGGCTCGAGCGAGGAGCGAGTGGCACTAGCGAACTGGCTGGCAGCCAGTGGCTGCAGCTTCGCATTGTCGTTGTGTGCACGCGGCAATAGCAAGTGGAGTGATGCAAGCTGCTGGCCTGGAAAGTGCGACCAAAGCCAGCACACCTCCATCAAAAGTAATGCTTATGAAGACCAGTGAGCGACAGGCAGCTGCATTCTCGCTTCTGGATTCCACCTGCGCCAGCATGGCACGCATCTGCTACGGCTCGCGCCATGAAGAACTGTCGCGAAGTCTTGTCTTGCAAGGCTCGCAAAACAAGCACATTGCAGCCATCACCGCATGTTTTTTTGCCATCGAGGTGGACACTCAAGAGGACGCATCGCGACCATCACTCTCGTTCTGATCTTCAACTCCAAAAGAAGTGTGGCGTACATCAGTTTCTCAGTCGTCATCCGCAACAATGGACTTCGAAGCACTGGCCGCGGAGTGCCGCCGCGCCAACTTCCGGTACGTGGCCCAGACCCATGTTCTCGCCGTGTAACCACTATATACAATGCATAGACATGCTTGCACTTCTGTTAGATGCAGTGCCACCGACTGATCGCTTCTTTTCCGCCTCATACGCGACGATTTCCGCCCTCCAGCGAATCGCTCCGAGCTTCTTCCTATTGGACGCAGGCGGCTGAGGCCATTGCGGACTGCAACCAGCAACTGCAGACTGAAATCCAAGCCAATGCATCGACGCAGAACGCTGATGTCGCCAGCGAAGACGACGACGGACTGGGCTACACGTTTCGAGTGGACCGCACGAACCCGACGCCCGAGTCGCTGCAAGACGATTTCTCGCCGCCCGCGCCAGTCGTTGCTGACGTAGAACGAGCGTCGGGTCAAGTCGCAGCGTTGACGGCAGTTTTTCGCTTCCTACGGAATGCGTGTGCAGCATGTAGTGACAACCAAGACGCGTGCCAAGACGCCGGACTCCTCAAGCTGGTGAGTTGCGACGCCGGGTTCTGCGTAGTTATGTTGGTTTTAATTGCACGTGTAGGGGCACTATGTAGTGATGCAATGCTGTCTCTGGGTGGATGTGGAGGATGAAGCGCTCAAAGAGTACGTTGCTGTGATTAGCTGGTGGTTGCCTGCATCGAAGTACAACAACAGAGATTGTATTGTTGGTGCTTACTTTTCGATGAATTTAAACGCAGGCGAGTTATCCTTCTAGGTCAAGTAGCGCTGCAGTTTTGTGTAAACTGCGTGACCAGCAACACGAAGAACCAGGCGACGGCGTGGGAGTTGTTCTTCCCAGATGATTTCCAGGTGAGCAGGTCTTCCGACTCAGTGTTGATACTTCGATCGTACTGACCTTCCCTTCCAATGCACAGAAACTTCTGGTGGAGTGCCACCAGCACCGCAAAGTCGTGGCTTTTGCTGTGGCCCTGATCCTCAATTGCGTAAACGCCAGCAGCACTTCAGAGCTCGAGGAAGTTGCAGCTCGCCGTGTTGATCTGGTAGGCATATTGTAGAGTGCACGTTGCCAGCTGCACTCGCTCCAGCTCACAATTGCTTCGCTCTCGTCACAGGTTTGCGCTCGGAACTTGGTGATCACGATTCTCCACCGTTGTATGGTGAAGCCTCCCAAGGCGGTGGCTTCCGATGCGGCTCTGCCTAGTGGTCCGCACATCGACGACCAAGACCCAGCTTTTGAGTGGATCTGCACGCTGTTCGGCGTTCTTTTCCGGGATGGCCACGCGAAGGACCTTTACAACGCAGTGGGGGCGCATATGCTGAGCAAACTCTGGTCTCGAGTGACTCCTGAGCAGTTGATTTTGTTGCGAATGTTCACGGTGTGGGCTGTTTCCACGCCGAAGAAAACTTTTCCACCCGAGGAGATCGGAAGTAAACAGCCACTTCCTGAGGGAACGTTTGAGTTTGTGAAAAGCACGTGGACTTACGCTATCACTGAGGGCGACGATGATAGGCCCGAAGAAGCCGACGAAGTTAGAAAGAAAGTGTGGATCGAGCTGGAAAACGAATCGAAGCTGATGCTGCTTGATGTGCTTGGAGAAATAACAGTCGGTCATGCCAAGCTGAACGCAGAGGGGGCCAGGGGGCTGCTGCAGGCGCTACTGCAAGAGCTTCAGCGAGTCTGGGCGCTTGGACAGCAGAACCCAACCTCACGCAACACTCGGGCTGCTGGGACGACGCTGTCTCCACTCTCACCCGGGGAGCCTTTCGGGTACCGATCTGGTTTGATCCGGGTAATCGGCAACCTCAGCTTCCGACACCGAGATCACCAGGACTTGGTGCGTGAGGGAGGCTACCTGCCGTTGTTCCTGAACCACTGCAACATTGACGAAACGAACCCAATGATCCGTGAGTGGTCCTTGGTGGCTCTGCGCAATCTGTGTGAAGGCAACGAGGCCAACCAGACGTACATCAATGACCTGCGTCCTCAGGGAATGGAGTCAGCGTCAAGCGCAACACTCGAGAAGGCCAACATGCGTGCAGATATTGGAGAAGACGGCAAGGTTAAGCTGGCGAAAAGGGACGAGTAGGCTTGAATCTTGCTGTGAATACGGATCTAGCGGAGAACCCCCATGACGAACGTTAGCGTGAACGACTGCTGCGTGGCTTGATACGAGGCTGGTGTCGTGAAAGCTCCGTCTTGATCTGTTCTGTTTCTAGTTGTAGACACGCGGTTTGTAGGCGTATCGATGCGATGTTGTTGGCTGGGTCAAGCTTCAAGCTCTTTCGAAGATCATCGACGGCCGCAGGAACGTGTTCCAGCCCCAAGAGTGCATTGGCGTGGCCGAATAGTAGTGCAGCAACTTGCTTGCAGTCAGCCGGATCCACTAACGCCAAGCACTCAGCGTAGCCGCTGGCAGCTCCGTCAAATTGATCCAGTCGCAAGCATTCGTCAGCTTTCTTACGACACGCACGAAGCTTCATTAGCTGGTCACAGTAAGCGCTCACAGCCTTGATGGGGCTCTTTCCGTGATCCATGAAGGAGTGGGCAACCTCGATTGATCGACTGTAGAACCCTACGTAAGCCAGGGCTCGTGCGTGAGCCAGTGTCAACTCGGCAGTATCTTCTGAGAGGGAGGAACGCTCAAGAAACGTGGCTACAAGAGCGAACTGCTGCTGCTTCATGAGAGAATTAGCCAAGAGAAGTACAAGCTCGACAGAGAGAGGAGATTTGCACAATAACTTCCAGAAGGCGTCGCTGATGGAGGCCTGTACGTGAAGTGGTGCCTTGTGCCGCCCTAAAAGTTCCTTGTAACGAGCCAGGCAGCTCTGAAATGCCACACATTCGAGCAGGAGTTTCTTCGCGTCAACAGCAACACGTCGAAGCGCTTGACTTCCTCCATCTTCGAGCGGCTCTGCTTCAGCGAAGGGTGCTTTCAAGTACCGTCGAGCCACTTCGAAGCACTTGGCCAGAGTTAAACGTGCTCTAGCGATGTCACCGATAAGTTTCCACCCGCCAGCAAGTGCCGCAAGCTCTTGGCAATGGTCAACCGGGTCGGTAAAGGCTGATGATGCGTTGCCGCATGCGCCTATTGCGTCCACAAGGTCTTGCCACATTCCGAGAAAAGCCGTCATCCATCTCAATGGAGTCTGGATGTTCAGGATCTTCGTTAATATCCGCGTGCGAAGCTCCTGTACATCTTCAATTAAGACGGATGCGCCTTGGTTGTCCAGGAAACCTTGAAAACGATCCAGCAACTTTCTCAACTCGTGGTCAGTGGGCTGCTTGTCTTCATCTCTGCGCTGAATGAAGGTCCGACGTTCCGGGTACTGCACTCTCGTCGACTCTTCAGACGTCACTTGAAATGCTCGCTTTTCGTTGTTCCACTCGACATGAAGAGCACGAAGCACCTCATCCTTCGCCTCGCCAAGAGCCGAGGGCTCTTCCTCGGCGTTCGTATCGACCATATCGATCTTCATCTTTTAAAATGAAACGACCCTGACGATTTTGTTGCAAATGTATACAAACTATACTATACTACTATGTATAGTAGTACTACGTAGTACAACCGTGTAGCGCATGAAACGTTTGTATTAGCTCTTGCGCCGTTCATATCAAGCTGGTCAAGTGGTTAGACTGAACCAGAGGCACCTGAATCGACGGAGGAGATCATGCAGACTGCGCTGAGCCTCAGCTTTCTATCACATGGACTACGTGTGCGATCACCAGATGTCACGGACGTAGCGGTGCTGCGTTCCCAGCTCTCGTAGCTTGAGTTCTGCGTCCTCCGCGGCCAGCCCCGCTTGCTCTGTCAGAATCGCCGCAAGTGCGGCATGAACGTCCTTGGCCATGGCCATTCCGTCACCGCAGACGAAAACATACCCGTCTGCTCCAAGCAGGAGCTCGCACACGAGCTTTCCGTTATCCTTCAAGTCTTTCTGGACATAATGCTTCTCCTCCTGGTCGCGCGAAAACGCAGTGAACAGCTTTGAAAGCGTGCCGTTCGCCACGTACTCGTGCATTTGCTCTTTGAACAGCCAGTCCTCACTCTCCCGTCGGCACCCGAAAAAAAGATACGCTTCTCCAAGCGGCGAAGACGCTGAAGTAGCAGCAACTTTAGCTTCGTGGTGTCGGTGCTGCAAGAACCCCATGAACGGGGCCACTCCGGTTCCTGGACCGATCAGCAGTATCGGAGACTGAGAGCTTTCCGGCAGGTGGAAGTCTTGGGTTCCTCGCAGGAAGATCGGGATCTTGATCCCAGCTGAGACAGCAGCATCGCCGTCAACGAGCGGCTGGCAGATCTTGGCCAACCAGTTCGTGCAGAGTCCTCGGCGACGAAGACCTTGTCCACCGACGGCGTACTCCACGACAGTGAACGCTACCGAGAGCTGCGTGGGGTCAACCAGCGGTGACGTTGCGACGGAGTAGTAACGAGGCATCAGCTGCGGCAGCAGAGTCAGCAGGTGGTCGAGCGGGGGCTTGCAAGACGGGAACAGATGAACAAGTTCCACGAAGTTGACGTGCTGCTCAGTGATGAACGTCGTGTACTTGTCCGCGCCGGCTTTACTGCTCAGCAGTAGCATACGAGCGCGTTCTTCCTCGTCTGAGCAGTACGTCGCGAGAGCACGCACCGCTGTCTTCTTCGGGGAGCTCAGGATGTCAACGTGATGCAGCAGTACATCACGGACACTGCAGGACGAAGGGAAGTGGATCGATGTGTTCTTCCGCTTTGCTGCACGCCCGTTGGTTGCGGCGATCGGCTCCGCAGAGAAAACCTTGTCGCCGCTGATCCCCAGACAGGCCAGAAGCGCCTCCACGTCTTCCGTTCGGTTTGGGCACTTGATGCCGATCGAGTCGCCAGGAACGTACTCGATCTCGGATCCAGAGAGGTCGATGTCTAGACGAAGAACCTTCTTCTCCGCGTGTGGAGCCGTCAAGTACTCAGCGCCAGTGACTGAAGCCATGAATGGGTTCGTCGAACTGAATTCCTTATCGTCTTCATCGGAAGTCGATGGTTTGTTGGAGTCTTTTTGCTGCTCGTCGCCTTCCAAGAAACGAACGCTGAGCAGCGAAGACTGCAGACGTGGGAGGTCTTCCGGTACCTCAGTCGGCGTGTCCAGCGGTCCAAACATCTTTTCGTACGAGATGAGCTGCTCCAGCAGATACGACGTATCAACCGCGAGCGGTTTAACTGCCTGAGGAGCAGTAGCGCTGTCCGCCTCGACGGCGTTGTCCTCCGCACTCGAATCTGAAGTAACAGGATCAGCGTCCCCATTGGCCACACCCGCCGCCTTGTAATACGCTTCCCACAGGCCATTCAGCCACGGCTCCACGCTGTCTTCAAGACCCATCGCTTCATCGCAAGCTCCTGTTGATCCACAGAAAATCAAAGCAGCGTAAGTATCCGTCGCTAAGGTAATCGAGATCAATCCCTACAAGTACGAATTAGTCGTACCAAACTCATAGAAGCTCTGTGCGCCTAGCTCCCGCATACGCTTCTCAATGCTCTTGCCCATGAAGCTGCAATCACACGCTGTCAGCCTCCCAACTCCACTACAACCTACTAACCTCTCCGACTCACCAGAACTTGTCATAGTTGGTGTCTCCTAGCCCCAGCACCGTGTACCGCAGCTTGGCCAGCAAGTCCGCGGGCTGCGAGCGGCGCTTCACGTAGCGCCAGAACTTGCCGCAGTTGTCAGGCGGGTCGCCATTGCCCGTCGTGGAGCACACGATCACCACAAAGTGTCCGTCGCGCGTCTCCACCTTGATTTGTCACAAGGCAAGCAGACACCGTTAGACCCAAGTGCAATATAATATAGCAAAGAACGCTATTCCCCATTGCTGCAGGGCAAGTCCCAACCTTCTGGAACTCGTTGAGCGGGTGCAGCTCCGCGTTCAATTGTCTCTCCAGCGCTTCGTCGTAGATTCGCTGCACGTGTAACACGTTGTCAGCGTGGGGGTGCTATTGAGGGGACTTAAGGAGGAAGAGCGGCAGACCTGAGCGATGGACTCGGCGCAGCCCGTCTGCGAGCCGTAGAAGACGGAGACGGCACGGGGGGTCATGGTGTCGATAAGCAGCAACCACAGAATGTGAACAGAATGTTAAACGGCTGGATGAAGTAACGCTTAAGTGGAATTACGTTTTATACTGGGAACACCTCGTTAGAGGCTGTAGACAGCCTCCCAAGATTAATTCCACGGTACTGCGTAAGCGTAACCTGGGTCAACATTCGCGTAACATGTCGGCATTGCTTCGGCAGGGCAGACCGCAATTGTAACAGCAAAAAATAACTGCGTGTTCCCAGCCTAAGTCGCAGACGATCTAGTTTAGTTCACGTCGAATCGATATTACATGAACTGTATTATTCGTCTTTTGAAGATGGAGCTCACCGGAACCGCTGAGATCGACACCCTTGTGTGTGCACGCGGTTGATTTCTGAATGAGCGACCAGGTAGCGAGCGAGAGTGAAGTTGCTGCTGCTAGCAACAATTAATACCGAATGGCAGCGCACCCTCGTCGCATCGCAGTGGCGAGACGACGGGTCGACACAATAACCTTACAGATCCTGCTTTGTTCTACCAGGAACGATTTCGATTGGTGTTGTCAAGTCGAGGAAGGCTATCCGTGATACAGTCGGAATGCGCTGGGAGTTTATGGCAGAGTCCACCACAGACAACGTGCTTGCTCGTCGCTTTTCCGGTTCCTGAGTCATGCGGGCTCAACGACGGATCCTGCTAATATTTTGGCACCTGGACAATACATGCCGTGTACTGCTGTACTTCAGCGGTGGCGATGCTCATAATATGAGCATCGCTGGCGGTCAACATTGATAAGTGCAGGCACTCACTTTTTGCCTGCAGTTTGGTCTTACAGCTTTAGGGGGCGCTTGTATACAAAAGGTTGTCATCGAATTACTGAAAAACAGCTAAATCTGTACCGGTTTTTGTAGAGGTTGTTCTACGATCTTAGTTCCTTGACGAGCACCTCCTCAGGAGGTTCCTGAGGGCTTCAATTGATATATGTGTAATTGATGTCACACGGTAAGCGTGTGGATGGCGCGCCGTTCGTTCACAAAAATGATTTACACATCGCAGCAAAGCTCAGACTGACATCTTCCGCCGGATCGGCGTGTCCAATTGAATTATGCTTTTTATGGGGCAGGCGAATACACGCTGCCCTCGTCCAATGGCACCTTGGGTGCCCGCGAAATAGAGCACGAGCCAAAGTCCCGTATTCGTGGAATCGTGCGATGAACATCACCGATGATGGCGGAAGGCAAATCTTGCCTCCCCGCTCAAGCTGCAGAAGACCCCCAGGTGCAGGGTCTGTTACAATGCAGGAATAATGAACTCCATCTAAAACTAAAGCTTACGAAACGTGTGAAACGAGCTCCACAAGTCATGAAACCCAACATACATCGGAAAGTTTTCCTCACATGCAACTTGGTTATTTTTTTTCTCGATTGCCGCCAAGCATTAGGTAACCTGCATCTTTAACCATTATGGACAAGTCCGTTTGGTTGCCTCTCAACATGGACATTACAGTATTATGCAAATAAAATCCCAGCTGATGGCTCGGAACCGCGAGAAGAGACACTCGGTGACGAGCAAGATCTTCGGCAAGATGAGCAGTCGCTGAAGCACACGACGTAGCTTGCATCGAAGCTTCAAACAGTCCTTGTCATTCTACAATTTGCCTTCTTGTACTCACAGACCAAGCTCTCCACAAACAAACATGAAGATTTTCTTTGCCACCGTTCTCGTTGCCGCAGCAATCGCTAGCGCTTCTGCCGACTCGATGGGCAACATCGCAACCGAGTTGACGCCGCCGCCCATGGCTACCTACGCCGCTGGTACCGGTTCGACCGGAACTACTGGCTCCAGTGCCACCACTTCCTTGGGTTCCAGCACGAGCACGACCCAGCCGTCTGGGAACGGTTGGGGCCTTCCCACGACGAGCGGCTCCAGTGACACTGCTACTTCTACCGGCGGCTCTAGTGAGACTGCTACATCGACTGGCGGATCCAGCGCCACCGCTACTTCGACGGGCGGCTCGAGTGAAACTTCGACAGCAGGATCCAGCGAGACTGCGATTTCAACCGGTGGCTCGAGCGAGACTGCTACTTCGACCGGAGGCTCTAGCGAGACTGCTGCTTCGACCGGAAGCTCTAGCGAGACTGCTGCTTCGACCGGAGGCTCAAGCGAGACTGCTGCTTCGACCGGTGGCTCGAGTGAAACTTCGACAGCAGGATCCAGCGAGACTGCGATTTCAACCGGTGGCTCGAGCGAGACTGCTACTTCGACCGGAGGCTCTAGCGAGACTGCTGCTTCAACCGGAGGCTCTAGCGAGACTGCTGCTTCGACCGGTGGCTCGAGTGAAACTTCGACCGGCGGATCCAGTGAGACTGCGACTTCGACCGGCGGTTCCAACTCCTGGAGCACTCCCGCGACTTCGACTGCTGGCTCGAACAGCTGGAGCACGCCTTCGACCACTTCGGCTCCTTCCAGCTGCCGTCGTCGCCTCCGTGCCTAAGCACCTGCACAGAGCTTATGACTCCCAGCCGTAGGGTCCACGTGACATCGAGCTCCGTGCAGTGAGTGTTTATATTTTTGTGCAGTTATGTGTGTAAGTTTGGTTGAGCCAGGTATCAAAACCATCGTCAATACAAACCACTTCAGACGCTTATTTTTGTTGTGCAATTGTATCGAGCGAGGTAGCTAAACCATCGTCAATACAAACCACTTCAGACGTTAATTGCATGGAGCAACTTTTGAATGTGGTAATGCGGTGTAGTGATTAGACATAACCTTACCGAACCTCTCGACAAGAATACTGGTACATACTTAGCGACAACATGCTTTCTTCATCTTTCTGCTGTCGCACGAAAAAAAAACTAAAGAAGGAAGACTGGTGCATATCGATATCACTATTTCGGCACAGGTGATAAGCTTATTATAGCACCGGTGACCCGCGCGACGTTGGGATCGCCAGGGAGTAATTCTTAAACTTCAAGTCTTGGTGAGCTGGTACGGAAAGCTGTTTGAGGGATCTCGCTGTTGGATACCTCTCCCTGACGTTCTTGACAGCTCCGGGGCTCCCCGGCCAGTCGAACGATTAATTATACTGACATTGTGACTCCTTGCCCTTGTCACCTTGCCAGATGCACGTCACGGCATGCTATCGCCACGATAGTATGGGATAACAGCAAACGCGGCGTGGCGACCAAGCAAAGCTACCGGATCAAGCTCGACTGGAACCTCCTCGTGTGGATTCGGCATCCAAAACGATCTGCCAGTGGCAGGGCCACTGATGTACCAGTAACTGCAAACACTGCTCGCCCTCAACACGTTAAACTTCGGTTCAAGTACTCCAATTTGACACCGTGCCCTGGTCGACATGGATCACTCACTCGTGAGCTCACGTGCTGAGACGGCGCAGTCTAAGTCTTCAGCAGTCTAAGTCTTCAAGTCCGATCCGATTCAGTTTTCGGCGAATGGTTTTTGTATGAGCGAGCCAACCTTTACGTACCGGACCATTTGACTGCATCCGCGAGTATCCCAGCCGAGACCCAGAAAACCAGGATGAGTCGATCCGTGCTCGCCTGGCGAAAGATGTCCGGCGTAATGGCGAGCGTCAAACAAAACCTTGAAACGCCGCCGAAGCACCGCGCCCCATTCCACAATTTCTCGCGTTCCAACCAACCAGCTATCCTCAATTCCCACTGCATCGAGAGCTATGAAGGTGTTCTTCACTGCTGTCATGACCGCTGCGGCGCTGTCGCTGACATTGGCCGACACTTTCTGCGATGAGTGGGGCTCGACCACCACAGATGACTACATTATCTACAACAACCTCTGGGGCGAGAGCTACGCCACGTCGGGCAGCCAGTGCACGGGCCTCGACAGCAGCAGCGGCTCGACCGTCGCGTGGCACACCAACTGGACGTGGGCCGGTGCCTCGTCGAATGTCAAGTCGTACGCCAACGCTGCGCTCCAGTTCGACGCGGTGCAGCTCTCGGGTGTCTCGTCCATCCCGACGACCATGGAGTACTCGCTCGACTACAGCAGCACCGTCGTCGCGGATGTTTCGTACGACCTGTTCACGAGCTCGACGTCCGACGGCGACAACGAATTCGAGATCATGATCTGGCTGGCCGGACTTGGTGGCGCTGGCCCCATCTCCAGCACGGGCTCAGCTGTTGCCACGACCACGATCGCGGACGTGGAGTCTCTACAGCGGGGCCAACGGCGACACGACCGTGTACTCGTTCGTGGCTTCCGACACGGTCAAGAGCTTCTCGGGCGACCTCATGGACTTCTTCACCTACCTCATCGACGACGAGAGCTTCTCGACCAGCCAGTACCTCAACACTGTCCAGGCCGGCACGGAGCCTTTCACGGGCACAGACGTGACGCTGACGGTGTTATCGTACTCGGCTGTTGTCAACACGAGCACTTCAAGTGGAACCAGCACCACCACGAGTTCAGCTACAACGTCGGTCTCAGATTCATTAACGGCCGCGACGTCGACCACGGAGCTGGTTGCGAGCAGCGCTTCGGTGGCGACGGAAGCCAGTACCAGCTCTTACAGTGAGGAGGAGACGACTGCCCCGACCACATCGACCACGAGTACTGCTGCTTCGGTGGGCGGTGAGACTACGACGAGCACGGCCGCGTCTATGAGCGATGAGGCCACGACGAGCAGCACTTCGTCCCAGGCGACGGAGACGACGGCTTCTAGCACCGGCTCCACCTGGGATGAACAGGCATCGACTGTAGCGTCCACGTCGACGGAAATCACGGCCCCGAACACTTCCACGACTATCAGCCAGAAGTGTGCCACTCGTCGTGTCCGCGCGTAAGCTCTTGCCGCCACTGTGATGATCTGTACTGTTCAGCGTTCACCCGACCGCGGCGAGCTTCACACTGTCAAGACTACTGTTGTCTTGAGCGCCAATGACGGATACGGGTGGATGGTTTGCAGTCGTGTTTTGCAGTCGTGTTTGCGAGAATGTTAGACGTTCCAGTTTGTGTGAGTGCAACCCTGTGTCAGCTGGAGAAAGCTGTGTGTGTTTCTACAATAGTTCAGTTAGGCAAGGAGAAGCAAGTTTACCGGTCTTGCGTTTTGCAATATCTCGCAGATGTTTAGTCGCTTCCTTTGCTGTTGCCTTCCAGTCTTCACGCGCCAAAACCCTCATACACCAAGCTTGATCAGAGTCTTGTTTAATCGTCGCGCAGAACATTTCTCTTCTTGATGAGATCCACCCACGACTGTGTAGGCTCGGAATGATTGGCGAGCGATGCCATCGGTTTGCAGCCGTTAAAGACCCCGCTCCTCCCCATGCAATAGATCTCGAACTGCTAATACCAGGCCTCTATATTTGAGGGAAATCGGGTTTGTTTCCCTCGCAATCCCTCAGTTAAGAAGCCCAATCATACCTCGGTTAAGATGGACTGAAGACACCAAAGGACTGGCAACATCAGTCAAATACTTCCCTATTGATATAACTTAGCGGCCTCGAGTGCTGATCACATTCTCCCTGCGAGTCTAAAAGAAATTACCTGCTCGATTTCACTCTTCCGAGACCATACGCTCGATCGCGGGGTTGTTGGCGGTTTGGTTGGAGGAATCGCGAAAATTGTTGTATCGAGATCCCAACGAGCAGTGGTGTTACACTGTGATAACCACACCAACTCATTACAGTGCGGACAGGTACCGTTTTGTAGGTCTCTTTATTCGACACAACCACGACTGAAAGAAGCGAGGTGGACCGATGAAGAAGTTGCACTGGTGCAGAACGACCATCAATATCTGCTGATAGCGATCGACTTAAACACTGTGCTACGAAATAAGCTTGAGGCGTGCAGTCACGGCACAACACAGCTCGAAGAAGGATGGCAACCAAGTGCTCCAGCGGTTTTGGGGAGCGTTGGCAACAACTTTCCCCAACAGTGTAGTCGGACTTCTCTGTTATTGGTAGGGAACACGACGAGTACCGGCAGTCGCTCACCTATTTCTCACTTGAAGGATTTCTACAAGCGAAGGAGTTCACGCAATTGCATGCACTAGCCGTAGCGGATAGTAAATTCTTCTTAATTTCACTTCCATTGCACCTTGACCTCACGTTACCTCTCTTAACTTGCCTTGGCATCCCTCTATTAAGCTAATCGAGGGAATGAGGTATGATACCTCAAATATAGAGGCCTGCTGTCTCGATTTCTCATTCAGTAGGCTCCTCGATAAATTGGGTTGATGCGATCCAACTTTGACAGCTGTAGATTTACCGAGTTCTTCGCCAACACAGCTGCTTGGTGTCCGCTATTGTCCCCGTCATTGAAGAGTGGGCCAGGAATTGTAACGGCCGACGAAAATAAGTGCTGTGAAGCAGATACGACTCGGATGGCACTGCAAGAGGGCTCTATAGATAGCTGTGTGTGTTGGCTTGGTGCAGAGGTGGTTGCATTGCGTTTATTTCGTTTTGGCGACAGCAGAGAATGGCAACACAACATGAGTACAGCCCTGGCGAAAAGCAGATGATAACAAACTGCCACAAGTTCTTCGAAGAGCAGAAGGAAGCGGCCATGTTCAAGGATATCCGAACCCGAGAACTGGTTAGCCAAGTGCCTTGGCTGCGCAGCCAACACGGTAGACTCCGTAATGGGCGAGCTGCGGCGCTCACCAGACACCAACTTTGAGGTCGGTTGCATGACAATGACAATAACTGCAACATACCAGTTATCTCTAACAATTAATATCTGTGCATAGCCTCGTGAGAGTAACAGGGGCGCGAGACGAGCAGAACAAACTCATGCAACCTATAACAGCAAAGCTGATCAGCATTCACCTTCGCGAGGAAACTGGTATCGATCTCAAAGAGCGCGTGATGCAAAGAGTTCTGAATGAGCTCAATTTTCATCACGTAAAAGGTGAGACTCGGCACATGTACGCAGAATCGGAGGCTAATGTGGCCTTTAGAGCAACATATTTAGCCAAGAAAATAGCGAATCGAACCGGCACCGGACTCAATCGCCCCGAGGTGTATCTCGATGAGTCGTTTTGCAATGCAAACCACGTAGCCGGCAAAACGTGGTTGCTCGACGACAAAAAACGCTACGGCAAAAGCGGAAAAGGAGAACGGTGTGAGTTTGAAATTATTTGTTTATATTTGAAAATTTGATTTACTAAAACCAAGTTTATAGTGCTTGTATCGTAGCTGCAGGCATCGTGTACACCAAAAACCGGAAGACGGAGGCTCATTTTGTCGAGGGGTCCATCAAGGTGTGGAATGCAGCCTCCAAAACAACGAAAGAACGCTGAGATCGACGACGAAGATTACCATGGGAACTTCAATTCTGAGCTGTTCGAAAAATGGTTTCGGAAACTCTGCGCCGTGCTCAAAGATAAGTACGGGGGGGTGCAATATATGCATGGACGGAGCCTCGTATCACAAGAGGCAGACCAACGAGTCGCCAACAACCAAGTCGCCAAGAGCGTGGCTGGAGAATTTCCTCGAAGGAATTGGTACAGTTTTTGTTGTTGCTCATTGTTTTCTTTTTGATACTGATAAGTATGTAGCCCCGTTGCATTACAATAGGGCTGCCAATAGAGACGTGCTCTGCAAGCTGGCAAGACTTAACAAACTAACACCCATATACGAGGCAAACACGATTGCCGTCGAGTACGGGTATCTGCTGTATTACACTCTGCCCTACCATCCGACTCTCCATCCTATCGAGCTGATCTGGGGACTAGTCAAGAATCGCATAGCGTACAATCCTCCTCGAAACGGAGCTGATGCTGTTGTGAAAGTGTTGGCAGGCTTACAAGCAGTGACAAACGAGGAGTGGCTCTCCAGATTTCGCCATGTGCAGGGCGTTGGGACGCGTTTTTGGCGATTGAACAGTAGGAAGACAGACACTCTATAATTGCATACTGTTCCTCATGATGCCAAATCGACAAGTTGCAACCAAACTGCCCTTTTTTGAGATTAGTATATGATTCGACTCCTAGACCAATCATAGCCCTCAATTTACTTCAACCCCTTTCGCTCTCAATGCCTTTACCGGCATCCTCCGTTCTTTACTGACAGTCATGTTTGGCTTCAAAATTGAGATAGAAAAGGTGATGTCTGCCGCGCATCGTAAATCAAGAAAAAGTGCATTTATTAGTCGAGGGGCTCATCGCAGAGCGAACTACTTTCAATGGTGTCGTGCTCTTCGGCTACAGCGCCGATTCGACCATCTACCAAACTAAGGCTCGCCAATTCAGCGATCACCTCACTTGCTACAACCTCTACTTCTTCTACCGCGAGTCCTGCCCTTTTGTATCCAGATTTCACTGTCTTCTCGCTGAGCTCGTCCCATGCACGCTCAATCCAGCTTAACATAACCTCTCTGTCTGGCGGGACGAGCTTGAAAGGGACTTCAGTCTTCCTGCGCTTCAGCTGATCTTGCAAAAAGCTCTACCCAATACCCGCGCAGCTGCTGCTTGAAAGGCTTGTTCCAAGCCACGTCTGCTGGCTGGCAAACAGCGGTGGCGCTTTTGGGTACTTTCATTAGCACCACGTTGATGCTTGCGGCGTACTCGATGACTTCTTTGGTCCAATGACCAGAGAAGTCATCCCAGAAAAGCAAGATCGGCACGACGGGTCTTCGCGAGTCTCAAAGTGAAACCGCAGAAATTGAACGGACAAAAAACTATCCCACCAGCCTAAGGCAAAAAAACAAATACGTTAACTCTACAAAAATCAACTGCAATTCGAAATAAACACATACTTTTCCTGTTGCCGTACACTTGGAGAGACGTGTTTGCTTGGATCTTACTAATCGTCTTCCAGAGGCGAACACCAAAGCCATGGCGAAAGCGAGTGTTCTGATCTCGTATGTCCTGATGTTTTGACGGGTCCGTTTTGAAGACGACGAATGGAGCCAGCTTTTTACCGTTAGAATCTGCCAGAAGCATAACGGTTGCGCGCTCTTTGCTTTTGCCTCCGCAGCGCACCCAAACGGTCTTTGCTCCCTTCTTTGAAATTGTTCGCGCTGGAAGGTACTCAAAGAATACAGCTATTGTCATGCAGCGAATAGCAAAATATTTAACAGCATGTCAGCTTTATCATACGGCAATACGTAACAAGCAAATACAAATAATGAGTGTACCAGTTTGATCTACGTTGTATATATGTGTTTGATCCCAAGATCCTGCACCTTTTGAGCAACTGCGTTGCTGAATTCCGCTGCTATTTTGTCGAGGTCTTCTGGGCTTTGTTGGCCTTGCCTAGCTCTCGCTCGCATTGAAAGCTTGTTGCGCGCCTTGAAACGCTTCATCCACGACCACGAAGCTCGGAACCCGACCACGCTATGAGCTGCAGCCACCTCTAGAGCCTGTAAGTGAAGCATCATAGCAGAAATAGGTACGCCCTCTCCCCGCAGCTCATTGATCCACACAACTAGCTCTTGTTCAGCTTCGGCGGGGAGGGCCGTACCTGTTCCGCTCGATCGAGCCTTCTTTTTGGCACGCCCGCGAGCCGTCTGGCATGCAACTTCGATACTTTTGCGCTTCTGCCGCCACTGGTAGACGAGCTTGCGCCGCTGCTCCTGCGCGTGCTCATCGAGGCCGCTGTAAAACGCCTCTATAACGGCGGTAACGTTGCCGCTCTGCTCCCAAGCGTCGAGCACTGCGAGCTTCTCGGCGGCCGTGATCGCGGTCCGTCTGCGCGTGGCCTGCATCTCGTGGATTGGGAAGTGTCACGTCGCGAACCCATTTTTGTGTTGTCAGTAACAAGTGGAGCAAAACAATAAAGTGCTTTCATTGGCTATAATCAACTGTCAGTAATAAGCGATCGTCAGTAAAGGACGGAGGATGCCGGTAACTGAGAGGCTGTGTTGAAGTGCCTGTAGCTCATTCAGGGCTTCGAATTGGTCAAAATTAACACCAGAATCGGAATAAACGCGCAGTTTCACCCTATATCTAAATGTCGATATAGGTTTTCACAGTATAGTACAACTTATGCTCGTGGATATTCTTCAATGACGGGGACAATAGAAGGACTTTTGCCAAATGTTGGCACTATTCCACTAATGTCGTCAAATTATGATTGCCATGACAAATGCTGCACTCTGACATAAGTTCATCGGAGCGGCAAGGAGATCGCAGCACCCCCTGCTCCTGTTCAAGTGACAAGGAAGGTCAGTCGGCCTAGGTAGTAAGATGGATCGACGCGTAGCCAGCACAATTACCATACGCAAAAGTGATGGGGATATTTGTCAGCGACTACTGCGAGCGCATGGCAGTAGCATTGCCACTGACTCGCCTACAATCTGCGCGCCGAGCTGCATGGTTTGAAGCCTACCACCTCGAACCAGCACTGTTTTCAACTTTTGCAAGCAAACACGTACGATGCCACCGGAGTGTTTCCGACGTTGCACCGCACGCATTCTCTGCGCCAGCACGAAATCCTGGATGTGGGCTGTTACCTCATTCGAAGATCATCTTGGCATTGATATCGACCGTCCTTACGCATTGTGAACCGCGACCTCTTCCTCTGTATCGTGAGAGCCGCTACCCATACCTCCATAGATTTGCACCGACACTGTCGACAGTGAAGAGGCTGGAGTGCAACCGTCCAGAAATGCATGACCACCTCAGTATGAACTTATGTCAGAGTGCAGCATTTGTCAAAGTGCCAGCATTTGTCGATGGCAATCATAATTTGACGACATTAGTGGAATAGTGCCAGCATTTGGCAAAAGTCCCCGCTAGGAAGATCCCATAAGTTGGCAAGAACATGCATGCAAACCTTGATAAAGATTAAGATCTCGTCGTGACTGTACGTGGGCGCGAGTATTTCCGTCCCCAGCTTCGACAGACCGCAGCAATCGTTGAGAGGAAACAACAGCAAACACGACAAGTCGTCGACAACGCCCAAGGGAAGCAAAACTTGCGTCGGAACGCAGACGACTGTGCGTAGCGGTTGACCGATTGATAATACGAAGTATCGTGGCTATCTGCAGGTACCCACCAGCTGCAACGAGCATGAACACAAGAAGCAAGAAAATGTACCAGTGCGCAGTACTAAGCACTCCTGCCAATGGCGTAAGTGCGTCTACAGCAAGGGTGATTCGCTCTTTCACCACACACTCGTCGAGTTAATTGAAGACGGTAAACGAGATCTGCGACGTGAAGAAGTTGCCTCGGAGACACCGTGATGATCCAGCAGCTATGGACTTGGAGGTTGAAGCTCTGCACGAAGCTGGTGTGGCTTGGCCTGTGAACTAATAAGTTCTGCGTGGTCGAGTCCTTCACTGTGAAGCTCACAGTAAAGGACTCGACAGAAACGAGCGCCGAAATGGAAATTCAACCAATCCCCGCTCGCGAAAAGTATTCAGTCCAACGTTGCACATTGCTTCGGATCTCTCGTCAAGACTCTTGTGATCCCAGCTGACGTGCAGGAACGACAATCGACGTGGCAATGCAATCCAGGCTCACGGACACCAAGCTTTGTGCACGGCCCTCTGCCGGTTGACCAAGGGCGGCTCTGTCCATTCAGCGATTTGCCCAGTTCCCTTCACCAAGCCAAATTCTCTTCGCAACAAGCATGAAGGTGTCTTTCGCTGCAACTCTGGCCGCGGCGGCCATGTCGGTTGCGTTTGCCGAGGACTTCTGCGACCAGTGGGGCAAGACCACGTCCGGCTCGTACATCATCTACAACAACCTGTGGGGATCCAGCGCGGCCACCAGCGGCGGCAAGCAGTGCACTGGCCTGGACAGCGGCTCGGGCGACACCGTCGCCTGGCACACGACCTGGTCGTGGCAGGGCGGCGACAAGAGCGTCAAGTCCTTCGCCAATGCCGCCCTCGAGTTCGACCCCGTGCCGCTCACGAAGGTCACGTCCATCCCGTCGACCATGGCGTACACGGTCAAGTACAGCGGCAAAGCCGTGGCCGATGTCTCCTACGACCTGTTCACGAGCTCGACGGCTGACGGCGAGAAGGAGTTTGAGGTCATGATCTGGCTGGCGGCCATCGGCGGTGCCGGCCCCATTTCCAGCACGGGCAAGGCGATCGATTCGACTACCATAGCCGGCACGGAATGGAGCGTCTACAGCGGCCCCAACGGCCAGATGATGGTGTACTCGTTCGTCGCCTCGAAGCAGGTCGAGAACTTTGAGGGTGACCTCATGGAGTTCTTTAACTACCTCGTCCAGAGTCAGAGCTTCAAGACCAGCCAGTACCTGATCAAGGTTGAGTGCGGTACGGAGCCGTTCGTCGGCACTGACGTGACTACGACGGTGTCCAAGTACTCGGCTGCTGTCAACACGGGTGCTGGGGGCTCCAGTGTCCAAGAGAAGGCTTCGGGCTCTAGCGACGCCACCACGCCTGCGGCCACGACGGCGTCTGCTACCTCCACCACGGGCTCATCTAGCGATCAGACCCCGGCTACTTCGACTGCTGGTTCGAGCGAGGAAACTCCTGCTACGTCCACTTCGGGGTCCAGCGGCGACACTCAAGCTTCGGGTTCCAGCGACGCCAGTGCGCCTGCTACCTCCAGCACGGGCTCATTCAGCGAGCAGACTCCTGCTACGCAGACTGCGGGCTCGGGTGCTGAAACGCAGACTTCGGGATCCACCAGCAAGACTGAGACTTCGGGATCCAGCGACGCCAGTGCGCCTGCTACCTCCAGCACGGGCTCATTCAGCGAGCAGACTCCTGCTGCTTCGACTGCGGGATCCAGCGACGAGCAGCAGACCACCACCGCGCCGAGCACGGGTTCTACGTGGTCGGCAGCGACCCCGGCTCCGGCCGCCAAGTGCAACCCTCGTTTCCGCCGCGAGTAATTGCCGTCTTCACTTCTAGATGAACTGCTATGTCTTCGTTCGTAAACCACTTTTGCTGTGGCATTCGGTTAGAATAGTGCCTGCAGTCTCTTTCCAGTGTAAGAAGCTCTTGTAATGATGAATGTTGAGTTCGTTGCATTATTCGGACGCTCGGATCTGCCACCTCACATCTGCATCTGCATTTCCACTACAGTACTAGTACATGGAGTGCCACTCAGTGAATGCACTTGCCTAGCTCGCCCAATGTTTATTGAACTCCTGTAAATACAGTCCTTTTTCACATCTCAACGACCTGTCTGTAGGAGGTGAAGCTCGGCGACCTGCAGTACGTGTACCTAGAGCGACGGGTACCATAACAACAGAGGTAATCGTCCGTCGAGAACTTGATCCGGCGATCGACAATGCAACATGACTGATGTCGTTATCGCGCTCGACGACCTGACAGGGGCGAGGCAAGTGTCACGCCTGACAACTTGTCAGACCCTGCTCACATATACAGCCAGGCTTCGTACGCGCAGTAACTGCAGTCCATACGACCACCTAAGCCAGCTGGAGCTCGAAGCCACACTTTCGAGGAGCTTTAACGTGAGTAGCAGGCGCTGGTGCTACGTTTGCAAATTGGCCACCAAGAATTGTGTGGACACTTTCTGGATCTTGGAGATGCAGATGGAGTTCCTCATGGGCCAGCTCGAAACTGTCGTGTGTCACGCGAGGCCAGCGTCTCCGCCGCTTTCATTTGATCCGCTGCGCATGGCGTGGCGTGCCTTGACTGGGCCGAAGGCCTCGGTGAGGTGGGGGGGCTCGGCTCTGCTGCAATGTGTGGATTCCTCGCCGCCCGCTGTTTTCCCACTGTGACGGCAACAAAGTCGGCAATTGGCTTCTGCAGGACTCGGTTCGGGATGGGGTGACCAGACAAACTCAAGGTTGTGGGCGTTCGCTCGCTTTTACGGGCTTCCTTTTTCGTGTGTGAGAATTGGCCCGCCCAGTGTGACTGCAAAGGCAAATGCCCTTAGTCTCTCCACTGCGCTCACACATCTGCAAAGGCAAGACGTATTATACATGTACATACATGTACAGCCAAGTCCAAATGTGCCCACCGGGACATCCATCATATCGTAATGATCGCTACATTTGACATTATTTTACTACGTGATAATGTAATAATCAATAAAGTACGGAGGAATAACCAGTAGGGCTGGGGAAGAGACATTTTTTGCCTGCTGGGCTAATCGCCCGAGTCTTTTTGGTGCCAGAGCGGCTTCTCCCAGCGCACGAGCGAGTGGGCCAGGAAGCGCAGCGCAACGAGTCTTTGGCGGCCACCAACCAGCGCCGCATCAACCCGTCAGTCACCCGTCCGACCGCACCAGCCCCGCGTCCCAGGCAGGACGAGCGATCAGAAGAAGGAGAAGGACAAGTTTTTTTGTTCCTCTTTTCTTTTCGGTGATTTTTTCAGGCCAAAAAGGAGGGACAAATTTCCATGAACAGCGTGGCGTCGCCCCTGCGGATGAACATGACGACCTCCGGACACCCCCAGCAACGCCGTCACCGCGCGCGCGGCCCCCAACAGCAGCAACAGGACCCGGCCAGCCTGGCCAGGATGCAGGCCATGGCAGTGGCCCAAGCGGAAGCCCAGATGCAGGCCCAGGGCTACGCGGCCTACCCGGGCGCGTACCCAGAGCAGTACCAGATGAAGCCTCAGTCTCAGCAGACCCAGCCACCGCTACGCCACGCGACGTCGTCCTCAGCCCGCCAGCAACGGCCAGGAAACAACCAGGTTAACCAGGTTCAGGCCCAGACGCGCCACCGCATGCACACCAACGAGATGCCGCGTGTGGCCGACTGGGAGCAAGAGTTGGCCGGCCGCCCAGCCATGACGGCCGACGACCTGCCGTTCGAGCTCCGGCGCCAGGCCGAGGGCCACAGCCGACACCGCAGCCACCAGCGCCCGGCCGAGGAGCACCGAGGTAACAGCAAGTCGGCGGCGTTCCAAGGCAACTGCAGGAGCAATCGACCGGCCAATGCAAGCAGCAACCAGCGTAGCGCCAGTCGTGGCCGCTCTGCAACGACCACAGCCACTGCTAGCAACCACGCGGAGCCCATGGGTCGCAGTGCTGCTCCAGTTCGCACGGTCGCCCCGGGTGCACGCAGCCAGGGTCCTATTCGGACTGCGGCGCCTGCTCGCGGCCAGGCCCCAGTTCGCACTTCAGCTCCTGGCCCGACGTCGACGCCGACCCCCGAGCCGGTGGCGTGGCGTGTGGCCATCGACCCCAAGTCCAAGAAGCCGTACTACTACCACCCCGTCACGCGCGAGACGACGTGGAAGAAGCCGGCCGAACTCGTTGCTGCCGAAACGCGCGAGAAGCGCCAGTTCTTCTCCGTCATGGAGAACAACATCCGGCTCAAGCTGCGCGACGGCTTTTACACGCGCGACAGTGAGACGTCCACTTCGAGCCACAGCACGCCGGATGCAGTTCACAAGCCTCAAGAGTTGTCCCCGTCGTGGCGCTCGTCGGCCAGTACGGCCAGTTGCGGCAGCGCGCGCAGCAGCCTCAACTCGTACACGAGCGGATCAGGCCGATCGCTCCCAGGCTCGGCCCGGCAGCTTATCTTGAACGCGACGCGCTCGCTTCCTACGACCCCCGAGGGCATGGGCGTGCCGTGCCTGCGCCCCGGTGAGAACCAGCCCCAGCAAGAGCCAGAGGCCAGCGAACACGACTCGGAAGACAACCAAGACGGCAAGAAGCGTCCGTCGCTGTTCAGGACGCTCTCCTCGTACGAGACGCCCGTCATGACCTCGTTTCGTAAAGGAAGCGACGTGGACGAGATGGGCCGCACTGCCTCTACATGTCTAGCGGTGCCGTCGCCGATCCAGGAGCGCGTCCGTCTTGCTGCGTTGGCGCCACGGGCGTCGGATTTGGAGGCGTACGCTCGTGCTGTGAGAGCGGCCAACGGGAACGGTCGGCCGTCGCTGCAAGCGCCTTTGATGGGGATTACGGCTGGAAGAGGCAGCTCAGCATCGGCTTTGACGGGCGCTAAAGGACCTGGTAAGAAGGACGCGGCTCCCGCGGACAAGCCACGCGCTCTGCGCCGCCGGTCGAACAGCACCAACTCCATTTACCTGCGTATGGGGACGATGAACGCGCCCGACCAGAACGCCACGATCCAGTGCGTGGCCACCGTGTTGCGCGCTCATATGATGGAGGCGCTGGAAGACCCGATCCGCGCGGACCCGCGCTTCGACGTGTTCGTGACGGACCGCGACCGCCAACGCCTGGCGTCCATTGCCGATGAGCTGGACGCCGAAGCTTCGAGTTTCGTGGACGTGGACGACGATATGCTCCTGGATGTGGTGCCGACGCTGGCGGAGATTGGCCACTTCATCAAGCACGTGTTCGCCCGTGCGCAGATGGAGTCCGAGTGCATCATCATGAGTCTCGTGTATGTGGAGCGCCTTTTGAAAGCCACGAGCGGCACGCTGCAGCTGCGCGGCGAGAACTGGCGCCGCCTGGTGTTCTGCTCCATGGTCATGGCCTCCAAGGTCTGGGACGACCTGAGCATGACGAACGCCGACTTCTCCAAGATCTGGCCGGAGCTGTCGCTCAAGCAGATCAACGAGCTGGAGCTCGTGTACCTCAGTGCCGTCGAGTACAACGTGCGCGTGTCGGCCGTGTCGTACGCCAAGTACTATTTCCACCTGCGCTCCATGTGCGCCACGATGGGCTTGCTGGAAGCCTTCGACGAGAGCGCGCCGCTCAACCTGGACGGCGCGCGCAAGATGCAGGTCTTGTCGGAGGAATACCAAGAGCGTTCAAAGCTCATGCCGGCGCCGCGCCGTCGCAGCGTGACCATCACGGCCACGTCCGCTGCTGAGAGTCTGCAGGCCGGTGCGAACGCCAATCGCTCGGCCGTCGGCGGAGGCAAGTCACAGGCTTCCAAGACTTCCCCTGCTGCGAGTCTGGAGCAGCTTGTGCACATGCAAATGCGCGTCGCTGGCGGCAGCTCGTTGGGGTCGTCGATGCACCGCCTGTCCACGGCCAGTACGGCCAAGCAGTGAGTGAAGCGTCCAAGCTGCCAGGTGAGCGAACGCGGAAGCAAGACGGCGGCGGAGGAGACGAAGGAGTGTGTTTTTATTTGATGAGTGAGTGTAGTGATTCGTGCAGTGCCTAGTAGCTGTTGAAGAGCTTCTTGGAGGAGGTTTCGCGAGCTACAGTGCTGTCATCTCTTGTGTGAGCTGGACACGGGAGATGGAAGGCGCAAAGCAAGCGGCCCTCGGATGGAGAGACGAGAAAACTGTGAATGTGATGAGTGACGAAAGCTGGATGCTACTGTAAGTACCAAAGAAAAGAAAGCCAAACGGTTGGAAGTGTCCATGCGAGTTCTTTCCCATGTGCTACAAGAGCGACGAGATGTACGTCTGCATCCAGGCGAGAAGCTCTTGTTGCGCTGGCTCCACGACGACTTCGTTTTCGTTGACTTGTTCAGGATTCAACTTGAGAGTCTGAAGTCGCTGTTGAAGCGCCAAGCGGAACACTGGGTCTTGTAGCATCGCGACGTTCAAGGTTTCCAGCGCGACGGGAGCGCTGGGTGGAGAGTACGGTGGTGGAGGTCGATTGGGGTCGAAAGCATCCTCATCTTGCAGCTCGTCGTCGTTCTCGTCGTCACTGGAAGGCAAGTCGGACTCGACGACGCTTTTCAGTTGAAGAACCATGCGTTCGAACTCGAGGTTCTTCATGGATGGCAAGGATGTGAGCTCGTGGTCCTCTTCTTCCTCGGTTGGCGCTGATTCCGTGGTCGACTCGGCAGCGCCTGCTTCTTTGTCGGCGAAATCTGGCAAGGAGGACGTCAGAGTCGATGGAGATGCTGTAACCTGCTCTGGAGTCTCGTGCGTACGAGTGGTAGGTGGGGTCTTGAAGGTCGGTAGCTGTTGAACCAAGATGATGGGGTCGTCCAGTGGAGACGCTTTCCTTGTGCGAGGAGCGCCAGCCTGTTTCTTTTGCTGGAACTCTAGCCTGCGTTCACGGAGAGAAGGCTGAAGATCTCGACTGACAGCAGAAGACGGGGCGTTCTGCTTGGTCTGCTGGCGTCGAATGTTCACAGGAGCTGGAGGTGGCGGAGCTGGTGTGCTAGCTTGGGGAATTCGCCCCTTAAGACCAATGACAACCGGACTCGGGTATCCTCGTACAGACTTCTTACAGACTTCAGTCTTCCTTGCGATTGCTTTAGCAGTAGAAGGGGGCGGAGGTGGTAAGTTCTTCAGTAGCTGCTCTCTCTGAGCAGCCCACTTAACATTGAAAGCAGCCACGCGTTCTGCAATCACGTGAGGTTTGCCTCCCGCTCGAACCACTTCTTGTTGCGTTTTCGTCTCTTGAATCGTCTGAGGACTTGGTGGGTCTGGAAGTGCTACGACGGCAGCTTCGTTCGCTTTAAGTTGAGCCTTCAGCTTGGCTTTGACCGGTGCCGAGGCTACTGCTCCTTGGCGCTTTGCGTTTGTAGGAACTGCCCGCTGCTTGGCGACGTTCGAGTTCCTTTCAGCAGAAACTCTTGCTGGAACTCGAGCTGGCTTTTGAGTCGGTCGACTGCGTCGGAGAGCGCCTTGAGGCAGCCCCCTATTTTTCCTGCTAGCACCAAGCAAAGACCCTCGGACGGGTGGAGTTTTCCTCAGCTTCTGGGGTTGTCGTGGCGTTGGCTTGATCACCGCTTTAACTGCCGGGGAAACCAGCTCCGCGCGACGTACGCTTTGAGGCGCTGGTGGTGGAGCGATCGGCACGGCCTTCTCCTCAGTCGAGGGTTTCTTACGAAACACGTTTTCTCCGTGAAGCACCGTGTGGTTCAACTCGGAGGCTAGAGCCCTCGCTGACAAGAAGCTTTGAATGCGCACCAGTACCAGTGGCCGTCGGATCAGTTGGTTGACGCTTGGACGCGCACGTGGTTCCTTACGAAGCATGTCGTCCACCAAAGCCTGTAACTCTTGTCTGATCGAGCTGAGACTTCCACGCGCGGGGAGCTGCGGAGTCCCTCCCTGGACGATGTTGTCGAACAACTGGCGTTGACTTCGCCCCTCGAAGGCGTGGGTGAACGAGGCCATCTCGAACAGGACACAGCCAAGGCTCCAGACGTCGGCCTTAGCGTTGTACCGCTTGCCCAGACAGATCTCTGGCGCCGTGTAGTACGGCGTTCCGATGGATGTCTGCGCACAGGCCAGCGTATGGCTAAGCACTGTGGCGACACCCAAGTCTCCGAGCTTCACCACTCCCGACTTGGTGAGGAAGATGTTGGCCGGCTTGACATCGCGGTGGAGAATTTTACGGTCGTGGAGATGCTTGAGCGCCAGGCAAACCTGCACGAAAAGCCCCAGCAGTTCGTCGGGCTCGAAGAACCTGCGACTACAGCCACGTCGCTCAAGCTCCTGGCTCAGGTCTCCGCCATCCGCAAACTCCGTCACGATGCACAGAATCGTCGGACGCTGCAGGTGACGGCCTAGCAACGCTGCGTTCGACGCTGACGGCTTGAGCAAGAAGCTCTCCTTGCATGCGATAATGTTCGGGTGGTCTAGCGCTGCTAGAAGTCGAGCTTCGCGTTGTGCGCTCTCCTGGTCGCGAGGGTCCAGTCGCACCTCCTTGATCACGAGCTGCTGCTTGACGTGAAGCTCATTGGATTCAACCACTGAAGCCTTGCGTGTTGCCAAGTAGGCACAGCCAAAGCTTCCTTGGCCGATCTTGCGCACCTTGACGTACTTGTCCATTGGCAGCAGACTACCGAGCAGCTTGAAAGTGTCGAGTTGCACCGACACATCGGGCTTGAAACCAGCCAAAATAGAGGAAGTTGAGACCTGTAGCATCCCATGCGCGTTGCCTGTGTCCTCTCCATGAAGGGGGCCAGCCCAAACGACTTGGAGCTATGAATTCAAGTCCTCAGGCCACCAAATACGTCTATGATGCTGAAGACCCGCCGTCTCCAGTGATCTTAGCCGGACGCTATCCACGCGCACTGACCGCTGAAGACAATGGCGACGGCTTCCTCTTCAAAGGCAGCTCTTCTCCGAACGTCAAGGGCTCGAAGCGCAGTGGCAATGGCTTCCAACGCAAACCACCACACCTCGATATGGTGCGTGAATACCAAGCTGCAGGACAGAGTTATCGAGCAGCGCGCACCACTATCACGACGTTGAACGCGCGACATCGACAGCTGCAGATCGCCCAGGAAGAAGCTTTCGTACGCGAACAACAGGACCGCAAGTTCACCGCCAACTTTGCGGAAACGAGACTCGCGACGTGTGGCACGCCGACACTCAACACGATGACCGTGCGTATTGAGCGACAGCGTGAGAAGGTCAAGCAGAAAGCGAAAGACGCAGACGCTTCGCCAAGCCAACCCCCGACCAACAAGAAGCTGCGTGAAGCTGCCCACCGTGAACACCTCGACACTCAGATCCGAGCTGCTGTACGTCGCTCTTACGGGTCGCAGGAACTGGACCTCAAGTCCCTTGAGCTTGTACATATTCCACGAGCTGCCGTGTCCACAACGCTGCTACTTCAACTCGCTCGGACGATCCGGACGGTCAACGTTTCTCGCAACGCGCTCCGTGAACTTCCAGAGCCTTTCGTTCGTGCATTTCCGGAGGTGGAGACGCTGCTTTGCAAGGAAAACGCTCTGGCGCGCCTGCCTTCTCGTGCACTGGGCGAACTCCGTTTCCTTCGGGTGTTGAACGTCTCGGGGAACCAGCTCGACGCACTCCCAGTCGACCTACCAGACACTCTTGAAGTTCTTGATGCGAGTCGCAATCGGTTGCATGATCTTGAAAACCTCCACGCACTTACACGCCTCGTGTCTCTAGACTTGAGCTACAACCATTTCCAATTGCTGCCCTGTGGACTTGTAGCTCTTCATCGACTGCAGACGCTCACGTTGGCTGGGAATCGGCTCGTGACACTTGCGACAAGGCCGCAGTTGATCCGAAGACGAGCCTCAGGAGACGATGGCATCGTGGCTAACCCACAAGATGAGGAAGACAGCAGTGAACTTACCGAGGAGGAGAAGGAAGCTGCACGCAAGCAGTGGCGAGTTGAAGAGGATCCAGTCACACGCAACACTGTGTACTTCCACTTGCCATCGAAACGTGTGACCCGCACGAAGCCCAAGTGTTTCCAGATGCGTATTCCAAAGCTCCAGCTACCTGGTAACCAAGTTGTAGCACCGAAAGACACTCGTGCACTGCTCGAACGCTATCCGGACGGGTGGGAGATCATCCTGCCAAGCCCTTCGGATACCTCAACAGCGTTGCAGTTCGTGAACCACTGCACTGGCGAGAACTTCTCGGCGCTTCCACCGGCACTCGATCGCTGGGACGGCGTTGATCACCTGCACTCCCTCGTCTTGTCCGGAAATGAGCTCCTGGACTTGCCACCATCAATTGTAAGAACCTTCTTTTTGGCACTGGGTTGATGAAAGTGAGGTTAACCTTTTTAGTGTTACGTTAGGGAAAACTCAAGCGATTGAAGCGACTTGAAGCCGAGAACAACGAGCTCCTGGCGCTTCCGGACGTTCTGCAAGGGCTTCAAGCGATTGAGACAATCAAACTGAGTATGAACGGACTGTCTTCACTACCTCCATCCTTCTCAAAGCTCACGAATCTCACCGAGTACGTCAGCTCTTTAGTTAACTTGTCTAGGTTACCACGCCAACACAACTTGTTTCTTGTCCTTTTTCCCAGTTTGGACGTCAAGTTGAACCGGCTGCAAGAGCTACCAGAAGCCTTCGGTGAACTGCAGCAGCTTCGCGTGCTCGATGCAAGCGCCAACGCTCTCGAGAAGCTGCCACGCTCGTTTCTAGCGCTCAAGCGGATTGTTACGCTTCGCCTTTCGGGGAATACGCCGCTCTTGAACTCTGGCTTTGCAGCTGAGACGCTGCGTTCTGGGAACTTGGCAGAGGTTCGGTGGCAGCTTGAGCACCAGATCGAGTGCGAGAAGCACGGGGGTTCGCGTCCGCCTGAACCGAAAGCTCGTCTCATCGGCGTCGGCGCTGAATGCTGGAGTACCGACCTGCATATCAACCGCGACTTCGCTCGAGCGGTGGAAATCGCGCAAAAAACTCATACCTTGTCCATGCACTGGCGAGGCATCGAGGTGCCCGAGTTGCCGCGCGTGTTTTTCACTGCTGTCCCAGACTTACGCGAGCTACGGCTCTCTGGGCAGAACTTTGAGCTTCTTCCTGTCGAGTTTGGAGTTTTCACGAAGCTCCGACTGCTGCAACTGCGCCAGAATGGCATCCGATCCATTGCGTCTCAAGTGTTTGGCTCGAGCGCTTTAACAGCGGACGGTAGCTCGGATAGGGGCATGGGAACGACGCTGGAGAGTCTGGATCTTCGCTACAATCGGTTGGAAGGGATCCCCGATACGTTCACCAACTGTACGAAGCTCCAAGTGCTGCGAGCCAGTCACAACCTCATCGCGTCGCTGCCCGAGTCAATGGATGGCCTTGCGCAGTGCCTAGTAGACCTGCAGCTAGCGCACAACGAGTTGGTGAACGCTCCACGCTCTTTGACTGCACTGCACGCGCTGGAGCGACTTGACTTGTCTTTCAACCGTCTGGAAACCCTCGCCGACGTCGATTTCTCGCAACTCTGTCACCTTGAGATCTTGCGGTTAAGCGGCAATCGCCTCACGGAGCTCCCGCTGTCGCTCGGCGGCGTAGGAACCGCCAACCCGCCTCCAATCCGCGAGCTTTCGTTCGCCGGCAACAAGCTCCGTGCGTTCCCTTCTGCAGTTCTACGACTCGGTTCGACGCTCCAGCGACTGGAGATGCAAAGCAACCGCTTCGAGCGCCTGCCCATGAGCTTCGGCGCTGCGTTGCCGGCCTTGGAGATCGTCGAAAGCGACGGCAATCCCTTCCGTTCTCCACCGGCAGAGATCATGCGCCTTGGCGCCCAAGCCATCCGTGAGTATCTGCACAAGCGAGAGCAGCGCGTGGAAGAGATCGCAGCTCTTCTGACTGCTCTGGGACTCGTTTTCGATCGACAAGCGTTCGACACGCCCATCCTGCGGCACTTGGTGCCTCCTGCAGTGCCGCTAACAACTCTCCCGTTCCTGACCTCGAAGCACTTCGTCGCTTTCGACCGCGCCGTTGATCGCTACGTGAACGGCGCGTTCTACCTGCCGCCGCCCACAGGGCCGCTCTTCCTTCGAGGCGCCGACCTCTTCCACGAACTCGTGCTCAGTACGCACTTCGAGCTCGCACAGCGACACCACCGCTCTGTCCTGGAAGAACTTGTCCAGCTTCTTGCGCTCATCCGTCTCAAGCGCTGGGCCGACAAGACCGACTTGAGGTACGATATGCAGAGACCTTGGGGGCGTCGAGGCGAGCTCGTGGGCGTCTACATGGTGCGTGGGTCGCTGCTGTTTCCTGAGGAATACAACGACGCTGTACGTCCTCCTACGAGTCCAGGGAAGGCGTTGCCGAGCGTCCAGCGCGTCGTCGAGACCAGGACGCAACGCGGCTTCCCAGCCGAGCCCTTCATCGAGAACAAACGCACGTTGCGTGACGTTGAACGCGCCTTGGAGCAGTACGTTGGCCAGTACGGACCGGTGGGCGTCGCTCACGCCAACGTCCCGATGCGCTGTGAGTGTGAGGATCTGCTGCGCTTCGGGAAGATGCACGAGCCTTGCGAACAGCCAGGATGGACGATGGTGCGTGTCTTGTACACGGAAGAGGAAGTGGCTCGACGAGAACGGGACGAACGGCGGCTGCGTGAAGCGCAGGACGCGCTGCTTCCTCAGATTCGCGCCTTCCTCGAGACTCCAGAGGGCGAGAAGCGCTTTCAACGCGAAGTCAAAGCCGTCAAGGACGCCTTGCGAGTGCATCTACGTGCACTCAAGAAGCAGCTCAAGCGCCATGTTGCCAGGTGGAAACCACTCGCCAAAGCCCACGCACGAGAAGAGAAACTGGCCAACAAGATGAAGAAAGCAGCCCAGAAAGCAGCCAAGTCCACCAAGCCTGGAGCGGAGGTCCCGTTGAAGAAAGCCGAGACGTTGGACGAGTTGAAGGCGCGGATCGCCACGCGCGAGAAGATGGAGTTCGCCGAGACTCGAGTTCGCGAAGATACGGAAGAGCTGGAAAGGGAGAAGGCCCGACTTGGTCAGGGCCACGCCGCGTTCCGGCAGCAAGTGGAGCAAGTTCTGCTTGAAAAAGTGGGCGCCACGGTGCGTCAGCATCTTGTACGGCAGCAACGGGACAAGGCCATCGCCATGGGCTGGCGACGGCCTTGGGACGGCATCGACGGCCGCGCTTTCGAGCGCTACCAGCGAGAAATCCTTCGCAGCAAACAGGGCGGCGTGGCTGAAGAAGGCGCGGCCACTGGTCCTGACAGCGGCCCCAAGAGCGTTCTCAAGCCGGAGACGAAGACTCGTGACGCTCAAGACGACGGGAACGAGTCCGACGACGACGCAGTGGCGAGCGACGACAACAGCGAGGTCAGTGACGTCTCCTTTGACGGATACGACGACTTGGTCGCGAATATGGCGCGGGGTCCTCCTGAAGCCGACGAGGACGAGGAGGAGGAGGATGAAGAGAGCACGGCGATCGCGGAAGCTGCGCGAGCTGCTGCCATGGCCGCCTTGGAAGCTGAAGAAGCGGAGAGAGCGGCCGACGACTTGGACAACATCAGCTCCGACGAAGAGGACGAGAAGCCGCGCGAATCCGAAGACAGCGACCTGTAAAACTGCACAAGCCAACGGAATGCCTACAACACAAGCAAAGACAAACCAAGAGGCTGGAAACATCTATTCCGAAGTACAAGCGTCGGTCAGCAAGTCAAATCCACACAAGGAAACCAGAGGCAAAACACACACAACAGACACCCAGCAAGAAGGCTGTTGCCGTTTGTATCACCCCTGTCGTCGACCGGAATCCACCTGGAACTTGAAGCTGCAGCGCTTGGAGGTTGAAGGCTCGACTGGCTCCGCTTGAACTTCGTTCGATGCACTGCCCCACTCCAAGCTATTCTCACAAATGCAGCGGCAGCTGGCCTTGCTGCTGCTGGAACTGGGGGTTGTAGCCTCCATTGGTCGCTTGCTGCGCATGTTCGGCTGCAATTCGATCGGCGTTTCGGATGGACGGCGACGTGCTTCGCTTCTTCGGCGCTCGCATCGAGACGCCGTCAATCACTGGGTATCGTTCCGCGAAGGACGGCGTGCGTGGCGTCTTCAGCAGCGTCTGCAACACGGCGTCACGCCGGCCTGGGTTTTCGTGCAGGTAGCGGAACTTCTTGAACACTTTCATGGCGTACCGGGCGTCGATGACCGGGTCGTGGTCCGCCTCCTGGATGTCGTGGCCGAGCAGATACTTGGCCACGTGTCGCAGGGAGAAGTACCGATAGCGCACCACGCCGTTGTTCGCCTGCATGGGCAGCCGGAAGAGGTCGGCCACGTCGAACTCGCCCTTGTAGTCCGTGGGCTTCTGCAGCGTGAGCCAATCGAGATCCTTCTTAATGGACTGGCCCACAATGACGCTTTCCACCGGTAGAATGGCCTTCAAGCGGATCAGCGCCTCGTCTAGTTCGGGGGCGTCTTCCAGGTTACTAGCAAAAAGGTTAACCGCCACAACGCCGTCAGAATTAACCGTTCAAAAAACAACTTTCCTCTTCCATCATTACCGACCTCTCTGTGATCCCCGTGAGCTGTGTGAGGTAGCTCACGATCGGCTTGGTGGGCTTGACATACTGGTCGAACACCACCTTCTCGTCCTCATCCACCACGGCAATGCGCGCCACATCCCGATCACTACAATTACAATAAAACAATTATCAGCAGGAATAAAACAAACAAAAATCTCCACTCCATCAATAACCCACTTGGTTCCACTGCCCGTAGCGACACACTCGACGTCAATAGCGAAGAACTACATCACCAACCACACAGAACATCAGCCATATTCCTCTCAACCTGGGCATCGCTCATCCGTACCGGTCCTTCGATGTCCCTGGTTAGCACTGGCAGGATCTCACTGATGGTTTCCTTCTTCTGCGGGTTGGCCTGGATCTGCAGTGTGCGTCTGGGCGGCTCCGTCTTCTCCGTTTCCACGGGTTCAGCCGGTATCATCATTGGCGGCGGAATCCCCGGATGGTTGTAGAACACGGCGCCGTTGTTGGCCATCGCCACGGGCGGCAGCGGAGGGTTCAGTTCCTCGTAGAAGTCGGTCACCTCGGGGCTTGGAGCTGCAGCCACGTGCACGAACTGGCAGCTGCTGCCGTTGCGGCATCCGGCGGGGGACGAGAAGAAGCGGCAGGGACGAGGCTGGCCTGGCGAGGGGATGGCCCCGTTCGCGTACGGGTTGGCGGGGCTGAGAGCCACGTCGTCATTGGGGGAGGAAGCCTCGCCGTCGTGCCGGAAGCTGCACGAGGCCCCGCGGAAGCAGCCCTGGGGCGACTGGAAGAAGCGGCAGGCCATGCCTGTTGTCTCTGATGAGGCGGTGGCTGACCGAGACACCTATTGGACAATATGGATGGAGGAAGTATACTGGGCGCAAGTGAGAAGAGACGAGCGGCCTCTCCCGGCCGCCTGGGCAGGAGAGGACGGCGCAGATGGCGCCGCCTGCTGTGGCGTGTGGACTTATGGTACTGAGAGCTACTTGCCTAACTGTGACTTGCACAGCGATCGTCGAGGGTGACGAGTGGTGGCCTCGAATTCGGTTTATGACCTGCTGCTGCTATAAGTCTGCGGTGCCGACCACGCGAGCAGCGGAGACGTTGACACCCTGCGTGTGGACGAAGCAATGCTCGTTTGTTGGAGATCTTCAAGTTGCGAGCAAGTCGCTGTTGCATGGGCCTCGGTGATCAATCAAATGGGCTAAACCGGACCAGGTATCGAGACTCGAATTGGTGATCCTTGCCAGCTTTCGCTTGCACGGCCGACTGCAATGCGCGCGTCCACCACGAGACAACAGCGCAGCTTGCAATGGTGCAATGGCAATGGCAGTGTTAAACGTGCGTATCGCTGTGTGCGGCGCCGCTCAATTCGCTCATGCGCGAGCGTGTAAGCTTGAAGCGGACATGCACGAAGGGCGGTTTCGCCACGTCACAGCCCGTCAAAAACGCTTTTTTGTAAGTTTACATTTTCGGGAAAAGTGTTATTTTCCAAAAGAAAGCTGCTTTTCGGAAAGGGGGATGGACCGCCGAACACAAAAGGAACATTATTTCGAAGATTGCGCCAACATTTCCGCAACGGCAAACTACAATGTCGAACAAGTCATTTTGAGTTCTTCACGAGTACAGTACTAGTATAGGACACTGCATGCGCTTTACAGTACTCACTTGCGGCGAGACTTGAATCAGATGATAGCGTGCCCTTACACTTTGTAGGATCTGAGAGCAGGGCTCTTATTACTGAGTGTGTAGACCACAGTAGTAAAAACTATAGTTGTGAGATCGATAATGCAAGGTACTTACAGTTAGCAGCAATCGAGTGTAGTCTGCACGGCATGGTAAAATAATTTGTTCTGACAAGAGAAACATAAAATGTTGCCGTCGAAGAGCTGCAAAAGCTGTAAATACTAAACAGCTCATATGCATGTTGCTGCCACCGCGACATCTTTCGACTCGCCGATAGATTTCATGTGTATATTGTCGAGTTCATTTTGTAACACAGCATCCATGCTCCAGAATGCTGCATCCTGGTCTGATGATCTCTAGGGTGTTCCCCGAAGAGCTATTGCTACGAATGCTCCGACACTTCGTGCTCAGCTTCTCCATTTAGTACTACGTAGTATACTTGCACGGCTGGAAGAGTGGAGTTCGGGGCCACTGCATGTTCATAGCGCCACGCACTTGTATCTTCCGCCAAAAACTTCAGCTTCTGAGTGCGATGGCCAGCCAATTGGATAGTCGGTCCGCAACTTGCGGTACAGTACTCCATTCCTTGAAGAAAGCAGCTTTCTAGCTTTCTGGTCGCGTGTCTTTGTTTGGCGATGACTCGCCAGCGTGGCAAAGCGCTTTTACTGGAAAAAAGTGCTTTTTTCAGCTTCAAGGATCCTTTACATGACCCAACCGACTTGGCGATTGCTCCGCAATGCTCGACTTGCATTTCTGGTGGTCTCTTCAAGAGTCTTCACGGCGGACTGCAAGTTGAGACTCTCGTCAACGCTGAGCTCGTCGCCTTGCTCGCTCGTTGCAGTCGCTGCACCTGCTCTCTCGTGCCGCCACTCGACACGTGCACCACCGGACGAGCGTCGCGCGTTCTGGTGGTCTCGTGTTCCTGCTCGACCCAGCCGCCGCTCCTGACAGCTTTGCAGCGAGCGAGCCTGCCTCTGCCTTCGTTGCAGCGATCTCCGGCTCACTCGCCGCTGGCTATTGCGTGGGTGTGTTCACCTCTGCGTGGTGTTATATTTCTTTCGTCCGCGATGTCTTAGCTTCGGCCACATTGCGCCAAAACCAGCTTTGTCTACACTATCATATCATACTTAGTCCCGCCCCATTGCGAAGCTTGTCATACATCATCAGGTCTCCCCGCGCTCAGCAGTCCTAAACCGCGTGCTGCGGGGCACGTCACACACTCGCGATCATGCGCGTGAACGGCAGCGCTGCCGTGTTTGATGCGGACACTGTTGCTACAGCCGTGGACTTCGCTGCCATCGACGCGGAGCTCTGCTTCATGCCCGAGGCCAGCGTCGACGCGAACGACGCCGCCGCCACACGGGACACCTGGAGCTTGGCAGCGTGACCCATCACAGGCGGAGCCATTGCGCCGGTGGGAGACGTTGGAGACGCGTACCCAGCGGCCACAGACTTTGGTGGCGAAGCACTGCAAGACGCCGTGCCGGTCTTCGCGTCGCCGGAGTTCTCCAGCACGCGCACGAAGCGGCCCTTGATGCGCGGACGGTCGTCGGCCAGCTTCTTCCTGCAGTCGTACTTGATGCTCTTCTTCCACGTGCGGTTTTTGCGCTTCTCGTGGAACTTCTGAAGGCGCAGCTTGCGCGCTGCCGGGCTGTACGAGCCGATCTTCTTCTCCGACGAGCTCGACGAGAGCGTCGTCGAGCCCACGTTGAGCACACTCAGGAGCGAGTCAGCGGACGCGCTGATAGACACCGAGCTGCTCGTAACAGGCTCTGTCTTGATAGCCACTTGGGCTGACGAGGAGCTCACAGCACCTGCCGAGCCAACAAACGTGGCGCTGACCTGCTTGTCCCCGCCCTCCTTCTCGGAGAAGATGCTCGCGCGCTTCTTGCCGGAAGCGCTCGTGGGCGACGGGATCTTGAAGTTCATCGTGTCGAAGCTCATGAGGAGCTTCTCCGCGTCCGTGGACTCCAGGCGGATGTAGGCCGGATCAACTGTGGGGCGCATCAAAATGCATAGGATGAGCACGCGTTCGTCTCAGCGCCATTCGTCTTCGGTTTGCAGTGCCCCACACAGAGGCACCGCCAAACAGAAAGAGCAAAGAGCAAACACTAACCGAAGGTCGAAGCCATCTCCGCCGGGTCCTCGAAGGCCAAGCCTCCGCGCAGGAACGACGGGCCGAAGCCGAAGTCGTTCACGTCGTCACTGGCCGAGTGATCCTGCGCCAGAGCATCCATGCTCAGCGCGAGATCCATCTCGTCGTGGGCGACCCAGTCGATGTCCTGGTTCAGGCGGTCGTCAAAGTCCACGGCGCGCAGGTAGTCGTCGCTGATCCAGCCGTCCAGGTCCATCTCGAACTCGTTCTTGAAGATATCGTCCAGACGCGCCTTCTTGACGTCGCTGGCACCGGCCAGGACACCGGCCGCGTGCGAGCGCTTGTTACGCTGCACGCCGGCGCTCTTAAGCTTCTCCTGGGGAGACAGGCACATGGCCGTCTTGGTCTCCTCGATGGGGCTATGGGGGTTCATTTGTGCTGGAGCGATCTTAGATCTCTCGCAATGATCCAAAAAAATGAGCCGACGGGTGGGGTCCGCAGAAGAAGAGTGAGTGGCTGAGAGAGGCGGCGATGGTCCAACACCAGGCCGTAGTCAGTCGTCGCTCTAGTCGCGAAGCGTCGCTGGTGGTGGTCGAGTGTGCGTGGCGCTCACTTGACTTGGTGGATTTCAGCAATTGGGAGTCTTTGAGGCAGCAGCGAATGCAGCAGCTCGAGCGAGGCACGGTAGCGGGGGAAGAGAAGGGAGCCGGAGAGGTGGAGGAACAAAGGTCGGCTGAAGAAGTCACGTAGCCGCTCGCCCAATGCAAGTAGCTTGTCGCGCTCGAACCGAGTTGCTTTCCCGCAGAGGATTTCAAAATGGCCTGCGCTTCGCAGCGGAGCCCGCGGAAAAAAGCACCTCTTTGGAAGCGAAGGCAAAAGAACAGATATAAAAAGCATCGGGCTTGGCCGCGCCCGCCGGTTGGCTGAAAGTCCGCGAAAAATCGCTGATTGGCCCGCATCGAATCACGCAACCGGCCTGCGATCGAACGCACGGTTCGGACAAAGTACGAATTGCGGTTTCCGCGGATGATGTCACCTAGACCCAGCCAATCGCGGCGCGCTTCATTCTGAAGTTCAACAGGTGGATCTCCGGATAAGTTACGTTCGTTACGCCGCCTTACCCATAAAATCGCCTCTTACTGGTTTTCAATATGCTTACAAAATCGGGGTCGCTGGCTGAAGTACCTGAACGGGAGGTCATTCGGACTTAAACGGGACAAAGCGGTCCTAATTCGGAAAAAGCGAAACCACCTGCAAGCAAGCAACCAGTCGGCGGTCTGGGTCAGACTGTCCGTCCGTCGGACCACCTGCTTGTCGTCCCGGTGGGTAATGCCACCCTGAGCTATTGCTGGTCAGCAGCGCTGCGAGAGAGCGCAAGCAAGCGATCGCCAGTGTGCGCCGAGCTCCTTCGTGCTGGCGCCCTTGATTGTGCGCGAAGGGAGGTGCTCGCCGACAGGTTTCGGCGATGGCGAGGAGCGCTGGTCTGAATTCCGACGTTCGGCCCGTGCGCGCGGGCGCCGCGGCAGAAAGCGGCCGGCGCTGTCCTTTATCGGTCCCGCGGCCCGGCTATTGCGGCCACGAACCCGCTCACTCTTGCTCGGAGTCCAAGCTGGACCGGCGGCCGGGCTGTCGCGCTTGGGGCTCTGGGTGTGCTGGCCGACCTGGGGACTCGTCGCGTTGGCTTTCAAGGCTTGACGGCAACGAACGATGCCTCCGCTGGTTTGACAGCGGCGCCAACGCAGCGCGCTGCACCTGGTCGCTGGGCATTGCGGAGACCGACAAACGTGGTGCCTGCCGGTTGTCAACCCTAGCGTCTGATATCTTTAATCCTGAAACTGAAGATCTGAAAACGAGTGGGGGCGAGGAAGAAAGCCTCGTCACGCGGGGCTCGTCCCGTGCCAACTTGCACTCGTGTTCCGCGCTGGCGGGGTCGGGTGCAACCAGAGAGAAGCAGGCGCAATCGAGGCGCTTGCGCGCCGCGCAATGCGCGGGGGGCTAAAAAGTGCTCCGCAGCATGGGGGAGGGCTAAAAAGCAGCTTGTTTGAAAAAAGCACCCTCGGAAAAAAAGCGGGGATGGACGCTGGCCATCATCAGAGCTCGGTATTGCATCGCCGGCGCTTGCAGGCCTTCCGGGCAAATGCTCAAAAGCTCGCCAGAGCAAAAAAGCTGTCCCGGCTGGGGAGCTTCGGGAAGCACTTCGTTTGCCTATCCCTCACATGAACTTGATAGGTGGTGTCCGCCCTGCTGGCCCGATTGCGACCAACCAAGCGTAGGAAAAAGCACTTTTTCTCAAGTCAAAGCGTACGATTGGCCAGCTGGAGCGTGATGATTCCACCGATTGCGCGCACCTTCCTTCAACCTGCGAAAGTATCCTCCGCTGAGTTGAGTTCGGCAAGCCCGACGTCCTGTGCTCGAAGCCCGTCGGTCGTCGTTGCTGGCAGCGGCAAGACTGCGGCGTCGAGCTCAACAGCCTCAGATTTTAGCTGGCGCGGCTAAGTCCCGGCTTGGAAACAAACAACGCACTGAGTCACCACCGGAATGGCGCGCTTTGGTTGATACAAGTAGGCGAGAGGCAATGCAGCGAGACAATTGCCTTGGAACAAACCAGTAACTGCACTGGGGGTGTCTGCAGACAGGAGCGAGCGATCACCGGTTCTTGCGAGGAAGAAAGGTGACCCCCGAAAGGAAGCGCTGCTGTGATTCTGCGTGGGCTTTGCCGGCAATCTCGCTGCTCGAGGGGGCAGACCAAGCAAGGCTTGCTGGCGGTCGCGCTTGGGTTGCCTGACCGACCTCCTCTCAGGTGCAAAGCCTGAGAGCGTTTGGTCTATGACGGCAGTAGGGCGAGTCCGGCTATCGGAATCATTCCTGGGCTTTCACAGCGCAGAGAACGATGAAGTTGTGAGCAGTACAGCAGTGGCGAACGGAGGCAGTGCAGCAGTGGGACTATGCAGGACAAGAGATAATTATTGAGTCGAGGTGCTTGCACTTCTCAAAGCACTTGAGTCTCAAGTTGAGCTTCTCCGGATAAAATTGCAGCCTCCAGTTTCAGTGCAATGGCGTTTTCGCGCATGACGTGAGGCTCAAGTTGAGCGACCGATGCGGACTAGCCATCGACGCCGACAACCGGTCAGTCGCGTGTTATCGGACGCATCTTTAAGCCGCACCAACTGCGAGAGGAATCGGCTCGAACTGCACTTTGCTTCGGCCATCCGTCGTGAGTGGCAGCGAACACGCTGATCCTTTCGCTGCTCTGGCGGTTGCCAGTCGCTAAACAGCAGTGTCGCTACAGTAACAGCAGTGCTGCGATCGTGTGGCCTCGTCGTGTGGCCAGAAGGTCTGCAGCAGCTCCTCTGCCATCTGCGGTTGGAGACCGAGCACCGAGAACACCATCGGTGGCGCACGCGGCTCCACTCGCGCTGTAGGGCTCAGCCGTCCAGCTGGCCGCCGGCACTTTCAAGCTGCTGCAATCGCTTACGAAGCTCTCTTACCGGTTGCTAGAACGAGAGAACGAGTCTCTCCCAGTTCTCCGCGTTACTCTGTTAGCTGCTGTCGCTGACTATCGAGTTGACAGCTCGACTACCGTACAGTATCGCACTGCTGAGCTTCCAGCTGAACACGCAGACTTGAACGAAGCCATTTCGCCATCCCAAGCAGAAGCAACCGTGACGGAAGAAGTCGCGGTCTCAGTTCTTCCAGCGGCATGACGTCGCCGGCGCATTTATCGCGTGACCGCGCGCAGAATCGCAGGATGCATCATCGGGCCATGCGGCAGATCACGGACGTGTTGGGCGTTTGCCTGAATTCGACGCGTGCGAAGGAGCAGTGGACGTGTCTGCGCCGCGACAAGCACCAGGAGCTGTACGCCAGACGCGACCACGGAGTGTTGAGCGGCTCGTCCGTGTATTATTTAGCCGTGAACGAAGCCTGCTGCGGCTTCGAGGAAGCGTTCGACCTGCTGCACTTCGACTCGACGGCGCAATTCCGCCTCATGATGAAGCTCCTGCACGGCCGCGACTTCAAGGACGGCGCGCTGCTCTCCATGCGCACAAAGGAACACTCGGTGAGTGACTGGACCTTGGACACTCAGCACGCTGCGATCTGGTTCGTGCACCAAGACCATCGAAAGTCGGTGCTTCTGCGTGAAGCACACCTGACGTTCTTCCAGACACTCAAGATCTTCCTACCGGACAACCAACACCATCACGAACACCACAGCGCAGTGGCTTCAATGTCGGCGACCTCGTCACTGGCTGGCTTGAGTGCTCGCCCCTACGACGGCGTGCACAAGCGCACTATAGCGTTGAGCTGGCTGCCGTTCCCGCGTTCACACGAGGCGATGCTGGAATCGGCGCCTCAACTTGACTTGCAGTACACGTTGATCGTGGAGGAGATCGCTCCGAATCGCCTGCGTCTTTCGTGCGTGACCAGCTCCTTTCATGACGATAACGACGGTCCGTTGGCTGGCTCGCCCTGGGCGGCGCGGGCCATCGCGCGTCGCCTAGCGTTACGTTCCGTTGGGAAACTGGAGTCGGCCGTGGCGGCGTCAAGAATCGGCGATTGCCAACTGGTGGCGCCGCACCAGTGGGTCAAGAACGAGGACCGACCAAGCTGCGTCATCTGCTGGAAGCGGTTCAACGCCCTTTTCCGCCGGCGACACCACTGCCGTCTTTGCGGCGAGGTCGTGTGCGGCTCGTGCTGCTCACTGCGCACCATTAACATCGTGAGCGCCAAGACGAAGGAGGTCCAGAAGACGCGCATCTGCCATCTCTGCAACAACAAGGCTCGGCTCCAAACCAGCACGCACGGGCCGTCAGGCGGCCACTATCACAGCAACCAGCAATGGGAGCAGCCTCCTCTTCTCGAGGCCGAGCTGGAGTCTCCCCTTTCCCTTCGCGTTCTGCCTGCTAGTATGAAAGTCGTGGCCAGTCATGGCAAGCCCCCACCTTCGGTGGATCTCATGCTGACGCGCAGAGCGATGCTGGAGGACTTTGACGAGAGCGACAACGAGTTCGACGCTGATAGCGACGGCTACATTGGCGCTCTTCCTGACCGACTGACGGTCAACTTCAACAGCAAGATCATCTCCATTAAGTCGCTCGTTCGCAGCACCAACAACTCGTGGCAGGCGAGGCCCATGCCCTCTGCACCGTCAAGCAAGAGTATGTGGTCCATGCAGGCGCTGGAGTCGAATAGCGTCGGCTCCAGTGTCAACTCGTCGAGCTGGGTGGAAGGAGCTGGCAGTGGCGGCATTGAAGTGTCGAGATCGTTCCTAGACCCGGCGGCGATGGCCTCCAGGTCGCGACGAATGGCCCAGCCGATCCGTCTTGCCGCCGAGTCGAGCAGCTACAGCTCGGCCGACCGGTCTTTCGTGTCGAACTACGGCGCAGTCGACTCCAAGGAACGAGAGGAGGAAGACCTCCGTCGATTCGACCATCGGCGCACGTCCTTGATGAGCTCCAACGTGGGTCTTCTGGACCAGGAATCCATGACTGACGAGGGCTACTTCCTGCCCAAACTAGAGGACGATCGTGAAGAAGAACGACTCAAGCTTCTGGAGGTGATCGTGTCTCCTGCATGCACACTCGTCGACCGTACCATCATGCACCGAAGCTGTGAGGTTGCTGCCGCAGCGTTCGGCGTACCTGGAGCGTTCATCGCTCGTGTGGATGAGGAGTACGTGCTGATCGAACACGCGGTCGGGACTCGAGATCTGTCGCCGCAGGACGAGATCTTGCGACGTGAATCGCTGTGCGATTTCGTGCTCTGTCAGCCTCCGCACCAGCCGCTAGTGGTGCTGGATTGCCTCGCTGACCCCCGCACGCGAGAGATTCCTATGGTGCAGCACCTGCGCATGCGCTTCTTCATTGGCATCAGCATCTGCGTGCGCGGCCTTCCTATTGCGTGCTTGTGCGCATTCGGACAAGACGACGACAACCAGAGCGACGAGGAGGACGGGCGAACGTCGGCGTCTTACTATGATTCGGGCATCCTAGAGAACGCGGCACGTCGCATGGAGGACGAGCTCGAAAGCCTCGTCCACGGATTGGAGCTGTGCTAGGCATCATCTCCTTAGATGGGTTCGTCTCGTGGCTCCACCAGAATCTCGTTCACGGCCACGTAAGAAGGCTGCGTGACGGCGTATAACACGGCCCGCCCGATATCTTGAGGTTTGAGAACCTCGCACTCTGTTGTAGAGTATTCAGCGGTGATAGACGTACACATTAGAGACCGCACACCAGTAAATAAAGAGCATAGATTCGAGATCTCACCGGACGGACCGCCGTACAGCTTCATGGCCTCTTCATCCACACCGCTGGCAGCATTCGCGTGTTTCACCAGCTCCGTCGCGACATTGCCAGGCTGCAGTCAAAGATACCATCACTCGGTTAATGCCAACAATCCTCCCCTATTGTATGCAGCCAGCAACTCACCTGGATGGAAGTCACGCGCAAGCCGCTGCCGACGTTCTCAAGACGCAGCGCCTGGGAAATCCCCTCCACGAACATCTTGGACGCCGAGTAGACGCCCAACCCAGGGAAGACCTTGCGGCCAGCGTCCGACGAGATATTGACGATGTGGCCGCTCTTCCGAGCCAGCATCTTGGGCAGCACAGCAGCCACGCCATTCAACGTGCCCTTGCAGTTGATGTCGATGGTCTGGACACCAGTAACTCGAGTCAGCGCCTGCCTGTCCTCTCACTTCCGCTGCAGTTCACTCACCCGGTCCCAACTGTCCTGGTTGACGTTCTTCATGAGCTCGAACGGCATCACTCCAGCTGCCCAACACACAGAACTTCTTCAGTATCCAACCAACTGCAGTAATTGATGCAGTTCCCCACCATTGTTGACGAGGATGTTTACCGGTCCGAAAGCTTCCTCCGCCTTGGCGACCAAGTTCTGCACGTCCTCACGTTTCGTGACGTCTGTCTGCACAATGAGGACGTTGCCACGAGCCCCGATCTTTTGTTCGATGGCCGTTTTCACAGTCTCTAGAGCCTCGAGACGACGAGCCCCCAGCACCACTTTGGCACCTGCCGTCGCCAGCTCCAGGGCGATCGCTGCGTGGATCCAGACGGGAAAAATTAGACAGCTGCAAGAGGAGATGATGCTGGAGCTGCAGCGGGAACGCGCACCGGCACCGATGCCTCCAGAGGCGCCTGTGATCACCGCCACCTTGTCGCTCAGCTGCGTGCTGCTCATTGTTGACAATATTTTTCTCGGTACGAAATCGAAGTACTAAACTTTTGTTAGCAATTAATTTCGCCGCACAAGTCAACAAAATGTTTTTGCGGTTGTCCAGGACACTGCGTCCTTGCCGTGGTTAGACGGATCTGTCTCGAGGCTGTACCAGCACCTCGTTCACTGCCACGTAGGGTGGCTGGGAGACGGCGTAGAGCACGGCGCGACCGACATCTTCAGGCTGCAGTTCTTCGCACTCTGTAATGAAGGAAACAGTTAAAAGCGATGTACAGTAGCATTGGAAATGGAGCTACACTGCATCAACTTGCCTGGTTCTTCCTCGAACATCTTGGTGGCTTCTTCGTCCACGCCGCTGACGGCATCCGCGTGATCCACCAAAAACGTCGTGACGTCTCCGGGCTGCAACAAACGAAGCAAGTCAAACCCTCTGAACCTCCGTTAACGAAGTTATGCGCCTTGTTAGCGTACCTGAATAGACGTGACGCGCAAGCCGCTGCCCACGTTCTCAAGACGCAAAGCTTGCGAAATCCCTTCAATGAACATCTTGGACGCCGAGTAGACACCAAGTCCAGCGAACACTTTGCGCCCAGCGTCCGAGGAGATGTTGACGATGTGGCCGTTCTTCCGAGCCAGCATCTTGGGCAGCACCGCAGCTACTCCGTTCAGCGTGCCCTTGCAGTTGATGTCAATCATCTACACCACCAGCAATTGTATCATCAATAAGCAACTCCAACTCCCTCACGCGCCACACCAGCATCAATCTACGCACTCGGTCCCAACTGTCCTGATCCACGTTCTTCAGGAGCTGAACGTGCATCACACCAGCTGAATTTAATCAAACAACAACAACAGCGTCACCACCGCAGACAAGCCCACCGGAGTAACATGTTCTTTCCTCACCATTGTTCACAAGGATATCCACCTGTCCGAAGGCCTCCTCCGCCTTCGTCACGAGGTTTTGCATCTATCCAGCACTTCGTCAAACTCTTTCTTCTCTTGCTCACTGTAACTTCCAGCACCAGTTCACCTGCTCTCGATTCGTGACATCCGTCTGCACGACGAGGACGCGTCCAACAGCTCCAATTGTCTGCTCAATGTCGCTCTTGACGCTCTCCAGCTCCTCCAACCGACGAGCTCCGATAGCCACGTGGGCACCAGCTTTCGCCAGCTCCAGCGCGATCGCTGGGCGTCATCACACCACGAAAATCAGTCACCAAGTAGACAACCCCTCTGCAACTCTATTTCAAAGCTCCATCTACCAGCGCCGATGCCTCCGGAGGCGCCTGTGATCACTGCCACCTTGCCCGTCAGCACCATGCTTGGATGCGATTTAGGTAGCCCCAGCGCTGCCATTGGCTAAGAATCTAGGTCCAGCACCAATGTGCGTGAAGCTCCTGAAACGCACACAAACGAGGCTAACGCGCGACTCGCGATCTAGACTCTAGATTCTAGAGCCGACCTGAAACGCACCTAGGCGTGCAGAAACGAGGCTAAATCAAAATAGGCGACGAAACACTACACGTAGGCTACGTGACGTAGCCGAGCTGCATAAATGCGACCAGCTCGCCCGACGCGCACGAGAGATCACGAGTCGTGATCTCTCGTGCCGTGATTCACGACCGCCCACGCGTGGATCGGAGCCCGTCAGTAAGTGTCACCCAGCAACTAGAGAATTGGGCTGGTAGTGCCGTTTTGTGTCGAGCAATTTCTACAATCCAGTACTTATTCCCGAAGACTTGAAGAAATAACGTGTACTGCAAACAGTATGGCGAAACAATTATTATCAGAAAGTGGTATAATTGACTTGGGCCTGCCAATTTGCCAGTTCAATGGAAGACTGGAACTTAGATTGGAAGTAGTTGCTTTTTGCGGAAATATAATTGTTAATAGACGAACGTATCGGCCATTGTCGGAAGCAGCGGGAAAAAATAAAAGCCGAAACTTGGGGGGGGGGGTAAACGCGAAAGTGGCGCTGGGTCAGTTAGCCCGTGGAGAGAGATGAAGTGGTGTCCTTCGGGAATAGCAGCGAACCAACGTTGCAATTCGGTAGAGCGGGTAGTCGCAGGTTCGTGAAAGACGATAGATCCGACGCCAACGTTGATTGAGCGGACACCCATGAAGTCCTAACCTGGCCGTCTTTGATTAAAATGTCCCGGCCACTCGGAGATTGTTGGATTTCCTCGGCGATCTGGCCCCACACAGTGCGTAGGATTTCAGCATCGGAGTCATCTGCTAGTAGGAATTCACGCTTGGATGTTTGTCTGCCCGAGCGGGTGGTGATCATTTTCATAGGGCCGGTTTCGATAATGATTCCGGCGACTATCAGGCGCGCGGGGAAGCATCAGCATTTTGGTAGATCAGCAAAGTCTTGTGTATTTGAAACGTGGTTCCGGATAGGTAGCCGCGCGCTGGACTTCATGAATTTCAGCGTCTCCTCCAAATGAAAGTTCAATGGTTGACCCGCGCGGTGCGAATGCACTGTTTGCGGATTTGATCCTTCCATTGGAGAACGAGCAAATTGTTCCAGGGACGAGGGTTCCAAAACATTTCGCGACACCTTCGTTGAACACCGTCATTCGTACTGGAGCAGCGTTTTGATCAGTAGCGTATGCTTCGAAGAGGTTGCCGTTTCCCCGCCATGTTTTGTAAGCTCGAATGGGATTGCGAGCTAGAATGCGCCCGACGAAACACCACGACGCTTTTAGTTCTGGGTTCAATTCTTGGACAGCGTACACGCGTAGTTGGGCGGAGGGGGCGTTGTTTCGATCGGTTGTCTGCGAGTCTTCTGTTGAAGAAACCGAGGCGTGTGCTTGTTTGGTCGGCGGTTTTAACTGGACACTAGCGACAGCATCATTTTCCACGCCGACTGCAGCCGTAGAACCGCATTTAAGCGCATGCTTCTTTTTGGGCGGAGGAGGAATCGTTGCGTCATCAGTTTGCAACTTACCACAACTGTCAAGCTCCGAACGCACGGAAGGTTCAACCGTAACCGTGAGTGGAGGCTCCGCGGTCTCAGTAGGCGGTTCACATTTGGACCCGGTCGCAATTTCTGGAGCAGACTTGGGTTGTTTGCTCGGAACCTTGGAAAGCTCGCCGATAGATGTTTCGGCACTTGGCGCGAGCTCACCAATCTCAGTAGGTTTAGTGGGCGGCACGTCGGTCGGAAGCGATTTATTGGCACTGTCCGGTGAGGGGTTCATTGTGGGCCTCGGCACCTGACTTGGAACGATGGTGTTTGTGGGTTGCTTGGGTGGAAGAGGCTCCATCTGCGCGAGAAGAAGCAGAACGAAGAATGAGTCGAGCTCGGGTGAGCGAAATGAGGAGCATGCTGATGGATGGAATATGACTCTACGACAGTTGATATTCTCACGAAGAAGGAGAATGTCGATTGATGCAATATGACTATGTGGCAGTTGGTGTATTTGCCCCGATGGTTCTTACGGCAGGAGCCTCTTTACAACGAATAATGAGACCCGAGACCTCGCTCACCACGGGTATCATCATGGTCTGCAGCTGTGATACGTATGCTCTGTTAGAATCTGCTCCAGTTGAGCGCCGCCGCTAGCTTAGCAAGACTTATTAATGAAGGCTGGTTTCATCCAGTTGGATCTTCGTTTTGAATGTCTCAGCTGGCTTCGAGTGATGGGAATCAACGAGAACGAGTTACTTTTCATTCTTGCTATCTATGCAAAAGCGTTTTATCCAAACGACTCTGACGGGTACCTGGAGCTCTATTCCCGATCCCAGCATGCGGTATCGAGCGATGAATTTCAAGAGGGGGAGAATGTCAGCGGCGGTGATCACGGTTATATTGAAATTGATGAGAATATTGGCGCTTTGGAGACTAGCGAGTGGGCCGAAGAGAAGTGTTCGTGCGCGCAAACTGCGATGAGAGCTGTCGAAACCGATTGCGTCGTAACTAGTGTTCTTCGCTAACGCGCGGGTCTGGTGACCGGTGCTTCAATCGACCCTGGGCAGAGTATAAGTTAACCCGCGCCGAAATGGAGATCCGGGAAACCGAAGGAAAAGGATTCGGGGCATTTACGTTGGAAATTATACATGAGCATTCCCTCGTCCGAGAATACGTAGGCGAGATTATCGACAAAAAAGAAAGAAGCGGCGGGATGATGTGTATTCGAGTATGTACACAATGGCCTATGGTTCGAGAAAGTTTATCGACGCTAGTCGATTGGGAAATATATCGCGATTTATTAATCATAGCTGTGACCCGAACTGCACTGCCGAGGAGTGGACTGTCTGCGGAGTGTACCGGGTCGGAATCATGGCAAACAAAAGTATTCTTCCCGGAGAGGAGGTCACGTTCAATTACGGTTCTTCCATTCAGCATTCAAGAATGCAAGTGCGAGAAATGCCTGATCCGAGCGGCTAAAAGGCAATACGAGCTGAATTTCACTCACTGCTTTGTGGAGTTCGCGTTGTGGGATTCCATCGGCAGTTTTCATCCAAATCCATTAGCCATTTCACAGTAAACACATCCGGCCGCAGCGTAAGATATTTGTTGCCATCAGGAAATAGCGTCGTGTGTAAACTCCGTAAGGATTCAGCGTTTTTCACACGAGATACAGCAACGTATAAGTGCTCGAACTGCCACTTTGGAGCATTTGCAGGCCCTTCTAGGAGTGTAATAACACGGTTGAAGGTACTACCTTGCGCTTTCCAGACAGTCAATGCCAGTGCTAAGTCAACAGCGTGTTGTTCGTACCGTATCGGCTGGTCTTCCTTCCCAGAGTCATCAAGCTTGATGGTATAGTTATCGACATTTGACTGCACTGCTCCGACTGGAATAACGACATTCTTTTTGTGAATCGGTTGGCCATCAGGATCAACGATCCATTCAGGCTCTAGGTTTGCGCCGATAGGCCATTGCGATCCGTCCATCAAATTACCATCACGATCTGCCAGTCGTACGTGTATAAATTCGGGGGCTACCGGTAGGTCAACTACTGCTTTTCCAGAGTGTAGAGCTTCTTCGGTTAAGCTTACCGCACTAGAGACAGCTTCGTCGTCATCCCAGCCCAACGAGTGGTACCAGCAGCGCTTTCCGTTGGCAACACCACGGCTGACATTTCTGTTAGCATTGTCTAGAATCTGGGCCGGTGCTCCGTAGTAAAAATATCCGAAAAGAGATCACGAGTCGTGATCTCTCGTGCCGTGATTCACGACCGCCCACGCGTGGATCGGAGCCCGTCAGTAAGTGTCACCCCGCAATAAGGTAGTCAGTAAAACTACCCCGCTTTAATGACCAATGGGATATGAGAAGCGCATAGCAAGACTTCCATGAGGTCCGCACGTCTCCTGCGAGCGCTCACGGGCGTGGGAGGCCCCTGTACGGCCTTCCCAGCGCGCCTCTTCTTGCGGCAGCCACAGCTGTGTCGCGTTCTGTCCTCTGCGGCGGGGACGCCGCCGTCCAACCCGTTCGAGATCGACTTGGGCGCACTTACGACTCCTGTGTCAACCATTGAGAAGCTCACGCTGAGCGATACCAAGCGAGCGGCCGAGGCGCATCAGGCTGAGGCTCAGCATGAAATTGAACTTCTGCATGCTGGTTCGTTGGGTGAAATGAATTAGGGATACTTGGGTTTTATTGCTGAAAATAAGGATGCTATGTGTGTGTGAAGAGATGTCGGGTCTCTTTGGGGAGCAGGTGGCCGAGTACGCGGGGGATGCAGCGCCGTCCAGTGTGGAGGAGACTATTGCAGCTTTTGAGAAGCGGGTAGAGACCAGAGAACAAGTGGCGGCCAAGCCTGAGGTGAAGGTGATTGAAGAGGTGCAGCGAGAGGAGCCACCGGTGCCGACGAAGAAACCCGTTCTAGCTGTTGAGCCCCAGAAGAAGGCGGGGACAAAGGAGTTGGGGGCAAAAGGTGCTCCGAGCGCTCCAATCTCTGGGAGTGTTCAGCCCGTGGATGTGCTGCTGCTGCAGGGTCCATGTAGCTTCGTGCGCGGAGTCTGGACGGGGTGAGGAGTTTGTGTTGGAGTTCTACTGTAAGTTATTGCGGCGGAAGCAATATTGACTTCTTTCTTGTGGAATGATTGTTTAGTGGTAACATGAAGATAAAAGAACTGCAAACCCACATCCAAGAGCTGGCTGATGGTCTGGGGATTGTCGTCAAGGGCCGCAATTATGATTCCGAAAAAATCATTTTGGAGATGCTGCTTGAAGCTCGTGAAGACCAAGTAGTTGTGTTGGGGTGGAACAGTAAGTATGGGCTGGCTTGCCTTGCCATGGAGGATGTTGCTAATGTTGGCATACGATTCGCAGTTAGCTTGAGCAAGTCGCCATTTGTCGTGCACGCGCTCGAACTCACTCAGTCCCGCGTCATCATCGTGAGTCCAATGGGCGTCGAACACGGGCCTCTGCCTTCCAATGTAATGGGCGTGCTCTCAGGTGAGTTTGGTCCTAAAAACTGGTTTTGGTGTTGTCCGCTAATCTGCGTTACGATAAACACTTTAGGTTTCTGGAATCAGTCGATGTCACTGGCAATAAACGCTGCTGCAAGCCTACTCGATTCCGACAATAAAAAGAAGTCGCGAACCTTTTCCGCGGGTAGGAACACACACAACTCAGCAAACGTGACGAAACAAGAAACGTCGAGCACGAACATGAAGAAGAAGGTTCGTACTTGTCATCACTGCGGGGAGGAGGGGCACATTAAACCCAACTGCCCCCAGCTGCCAAGAAGAAAGAAGTACTAGTAGCTCGTGTCCAGCAAGAATGATAAACGACGTCAGCTAAAGCTGCACACGCACAGACCAAAGCCTTACGCCCTCTCGCGATAATAATGTTCTTCATTGGCTTGTAGTAGTACTTCCAATGGATATTATGCATGTGTTCAGCACTGCTCATCAATCTCAAATAATCATACACATCCCAGGCTAGCCAGGATAGTGAGTTCGTACGGGATAATTTTCTGAATCTCGGCTGCTTCCGGACAATGCCAGCTCAGAGTCTTCACTCCTTTCATTCTCACTTTGCCATCCAAGATGGAGTACAACCGCACGAGCACGACACTCGTCTTCGTGGTAATTTGCCTGCTGGCACTGGCTCCGGGGCCTTCATCGGCTTTTTCGTTTAAATCTCTGTTCAATGGCCGCGGAAGCACGTCAAGTTCTGATGATGATGATGATATAGCCCCGCCCTCCATCTCAAAGCTGCGCCAGCCTCTATTGACACCGGAGGACTGGTTTCTTACCAAGCAAGAGATCACCGATTCACGAGGTGGGGTGCCTCGCAGCGACATGGAAGTTTACACGAAGGGCAACGCCGTCAAGCCCTTCACGGCTACGAACGAGTACTTCAGCTCGGTATGCGACGATCTGACGTCGACGAAGGAGGGGGATCGCGTTATGGTTGCCGGTTGGAACATCGCCCTCTTTCCGCTAAAGCCTGCAGAGGATCCTACGGGCGTCACGACAGGCTTTCGAGAAGTGATGGCTGGTGTAGTGAAGCGAGGTGGGAGTGTCAACATCCTGGCTTGGGCGAACATCAAGCATCGCGACGACATCATTGCCGCCAGGAAGACCATCAACAGCATTCCTGCGTCCAAGGTGAACGGGGCCCGAGCGGAAATGATCCTGGATGACCGCCTACCGCACGCTATCTCCTCGCACCACCAGAAAACAGTGGTGATCGCATCAAACCGCAACGAGGGAAGACACAACCAGCCCGTCGCTTATATCGGCGGCGTTGATTTCGACCATGACCGATGGGACACGATCTACCACAATGCTTCGGCGATTCGAGATGCTGCCAATATCTCGGTCGACTATGAAGGCTGGATGGACAGCCACCTTCGCGTTCACGGCCCTGCCGCGAAGGACATCGCAAGCAACTTTCTGGCCAGGTGGAACTCGGACCACTTGCCGTGCCAGGGCTTTGGTGACAACGCGCTAGACTACGAGAACCCCTCGTACCAAGACTTGCCTCTGCTCGACTATGCCAGTAGTAAGACGTCCTCCAGCCTCGGCAGCCAGAACGTCCAGATCGTACGGACGTACAGTTGCAACTACGACCACTACGAGGAGTTCGCTCCACACGGAGAGAACTCGCTGTTCCAGGCACGACTCAAAGCTATCAAGAACGCCAAGAACTTTATTTACATCGAAGACCAGTACTTCATCCTCGTGCCGGAACTGCTTGACGCGCTGATGGAGGTGATGCCGAGGATCCAGAAGCTTATCGTGGTGACCAACCAGCAGACCAAGCCTGTCAGTACCGGCGGCTACGCCAAGTACAGCTACGAGATGGTTTCTCCCATACTGAAAGCGTTTCCGCACAAGTTCAATCTTTACGCGACCAAAGCGGACCGGAAGATCTACGTTCATACCAAACTCGTGCTTGTCGACGACGTGTACGTGTCAGTTGGCTCGTCGAACTGGAATCGCCGCAGCATGACGTCTGACTCGGAGATCGCGGCGAATATCGTCGACAGCGCGCAAGTCAAGGCGCCCGACGGTGTCATCGTCAAGAAATTTGCTCGTGACGTCCGCATTCGCAAGCTCCACGAGAGCACGGGGTTAAGTTACGAGGAGCTGGACGCTATGACGTTTGCTGAGGCAGCCGAGGCGCTTGGGGATTCGGCATCCGACGAGGACGGATCCGGCATCTTACAGCACATGACGGTCGACTACAAAGCCTACTTCCCGGCCATCCTCAACTCCGTCAGGAAGATTGTAGACCCCCAGGATACTTGCGCGTTTAATAGCACCCAAACCAAGACAAGGTAGATTCACAATATACACAACGGCAAATACAGTTCAGCAATCGTGGATTGTGCGTCTTCGTTCAAGAACGTAGGCAACGTCAAGTAGTTGTATTAGGAGTGGCGGACGCTATGGCGTTCGTTTAGGCTGTGGATCAATTCGCTGTAGCTGCTTCGCCATCACTGATGCCATGCGAAAGCTTTCAGACCCACGCTACACAAATTCGGCGATAAACCTGCTTCTTCGAAGTTTATCCGATCCTCGATCTCTCCATGATATCGCCCTTCATCAGGTTAACATAGCCACCTTTGCGAGGTTTTGCTCCGGTACGGTATTGCCGATGTGAAATGCCGTGGGATCCGTTAATTACCGCAATCTTCATGTCAAAGGCGGGGAGAAAAAACGACGGTAAGGTAAATGGTCAATCAGAGGCCGCTTCTCGAGTACTTCATTCACATTGGTGAGGCTCGAGAACCAGCGCAAATTCAGGATAATTTCTGACCGTTCCGAAAAGCCCATCGTGCTGGCTACTTTTATAAAGCCCTATACGCAAAGCACCACTCCTTATGTGCACAGGAGCCGTCTTCGAATAAGACCTATCCAAAATGGCTCGTCGCCAGTCAGAGGCCGGTATTAACCTCACTTTTAGTATTGAATTGTGGTGACAGCCCACAAGCCTTCTCAAGGGATAGGTGTCTCGTCAAAACGAATTTCCCGAAGGCAGTAGCACTTCAACAGGGTTCTAATGTTTAGAAGACTCACGGAATTTTACAACGTGCTTCACTCTCAGGCCGCACGCACCGCCAGCAAGTCGCTCCTGATGGAGCGAGGGGCGACGGCTCTCCTGGAGCCGCTAGGTCACCCCCGACGCTCCGGACACAACGTACAGCTGCCCAAGCGTCCTGGCAAGCTCATCCTGAACTCCCGTGCGTGTCTGAAGCCCCCTGTTAAATGATACAGCCCGGCAGGGCGGGTTAAATGCTGCACAAAACAGTGTCGCGGACACATCATTAATAAGCGCGCATGCGCTGCACTTCTCGACTGTGATGGCAAGTGATACAGCAAGTCAGCTACTGCAGGTATGTGCTGAGTTCTAGTTTTTGCTAAGCCTCATTCTGAACTACTTGTTGCTATCAAACGACTGCAAATTCGAGAACGTCTGCGGCTCCTGCCGCACGAGGCGTCGTCGGTGCTGACTTCTTGCGCCGAGTGCTTGCAGCCCGGGTTGCAGGACCCCTCTGAATCTCTTGGAGAACCTTGTGCGTGAGCATCGCCCACCAACCGTGACCCGCTTGCGCTTACTGGTGCCTTTCCTCAGAGGCTTGGGCAAAGTGAGGATGTATTCTTCAACGAGCGGCTGCATGTGCAGCTACGTCGCCTGCTGCATATGCGTTGGGACCCCGTTGCGTGTGAAGTTCGTTAGACGAGCGTTCATTTTCACCAGCGACAACGGGAAGAGCCCACAGGCAGTGAATCCGCGCTGAATATTGCGGCCCACCTTGGATCCACGCCAAGCAAGACTTGATAAGGCAATGGCGTCGTCCTTGCTGATTGAGAAGCCGCCGTCATCGTCCTCGTCAACGAGGCCAGCAATTTGTTTGCCGATTTTGTCCTTTAACGTTGCGAAAACAGCGACGTCCAGCGGCTGCAGCAGATGCGTGGCGTTCGGCGGCAGGAACACAAGCAGGATATCGAGACGCTCAGCGGCGTCCACGATCTTGGGTGAGTACTGGGAGCCACAGCCGTCAAGGATCAGCAGCAACGGTCGCTGGACAGTCGTAGGAACGCTACCATCAAAGAAGATCAGCCACTTCTCAAACAAAGCTGCGTTCATGAAGCCGGATTCGGACGTGGTTACTGCCGCACCTTGCACCTCGCAGCCCTCGAGCAAACTCAGCGACACAGTCTTTCCAGGCAAGACAAACACGGGAGGGACAACGAGGCCTGCAGCACTTCCACATGCCACTATAGAGAGGTGAAAGTTCGCAGTATGCACCGTGGTCCACACATTACTCGAACCTCGTACAGCGATGACCCTCTTGCTCCTCAACTGCTTCTGGAACGCCGTCTCATCCATGTTAAACACTCGTGCGCTATCCAGCTTGAGTTCAATCACCAGTTTTGCCAAAGTGTTGAACAGCGTCGAAAGGTCCGAGGAAACGACAAAGTTCCGCTTCAGTGGCGGCGCTTGAGCAGATCTTCCCGTGAGCTCAGGAAATCGCTCCAGAAAGCGGCGATACCAGCCACTACCAATGCTCCGACCGCATCCGAGCAGCGCTACCTCCTGGGCCTTGTGAATGATGACCGACCGACTGACTGGATGACCCACAGCTGTCGTCCAACCACCCACTCGAAGATGTGGCGCTCTGCCAGCTTGGGGAAGAACGGCTTCGGGCCCGGGCGTGCAGCACTTTGCAGGCCAGTCTCCGCAGCTATCGCCAACCACTTTCGGATGGTTCTTTCGTGAACCCCGGTAGCAGTGGCGACATCAGCAATCGCAGCTCCTGCTTGGACCACAGCGATGGTGTCTTGCTTCTTCTCGATCGTGTACGTCTTCATCTTGCAAATCTCAAAATGATCAGTTGCTCAAAACCTCTGAAGCAGTACGCACCAGTGCATTTTCCCGCCAACGTTTTCCCGCTAACCAGCTTGAAATTTGTTTGTAAAGGTTTCGTACTTAACTTTATTTTAGCGAATGAACGGCAAGAATATCAAATACAGTGCGCTCAGTGGACAACAAGGTGCCGGCCACGAATTGACCACTGGGCCTCTAATTGGCCATTTACCTTACTGCTCATTCGCCTATGAAGGTCAAAGACCAATAAGATGTATTTGTCTTTTCTAGACCACTGTGCTGTCAATGATGTCATCCCAGTTGATGACTTGAAACATATCCATCTCTTCTAGCTGCTCCACTACGCTGTTAATGAGAGACTAAAGCTCATCGCCCCCGTCAAGATCTTCTCCTGCAGCATCGTCAGGCGTATCTGTAAGGGAGCACTTCCGGAATCCAGCAGCGATCGTATCTCGCGGCAGGTCTTCCCACGCGCGAACTACCCACTCGATAATCGTCGGACGCTGGGGGGAGACCATCTTAAACGTGTCGGAGCTCGTACTAGTGGTGAACTTCTGAAGTTGCTCACGCAGGTACTGTACTCAAAGCGCACGAAGCCGATCCTTTATCGGCTTAATCCAGACGGCATCAGCCGTTTGGCTCAACCAAGTCAAGCCTGGTGGCACTTTCTCCAAAATGATGTTCAGCGATCGTGCGTATTCCTCCACGCCATCCACCCAGTGGCCACTGAAATCATCGAGCAGCAACATGATGCGGGGCTTGACACGTTGCGCTGGCCAAAATGAAACCGCAAGAACTCAACGGTCATGGCACCGGTCCACCAAGCAGCCTCATTCCCGTAGATTTGGACGTCGTGCACTTTCTGCAGTGCTTCGACTTCCTTCCGCACGCGTCGACCAAAGCCGTGGCGCAGCCGCGAGTTTTCACATCGAACAGCAGGGATCTTCGACGGTTTCGCCTTCAACAGGATGAACGGCGTGTACTTCTTGCCATCGGAATCTCCAAGCAGCATTGCGGTGATGCGTTCCTTATCTTTCTTGCTGCTTTTCATCCAAACAGTCTTGGCGTTGGTGGGGGCAAGCGTGGTCTTGGGCAGCATGTCCAAGAAGATGCCGGTTTGGTCCGCGTTGTAGATGGTGGTCACCCCTTCGATGTATACGCGGTGCCTGACTTTTTTTGCGAATTCGTGGGCTCGTTGGCGAGCGTCAGGCGGGGCTTCCTGTCCATGATGGGTCCGCACACGGAATGACAGCCGATGACGCTTGGTAAAACCCCGACGCCATTGCCACGATGCCGCGAAGTGCTCGGGTGAGATGCCGGCATCTTGAGCAAACTCAAGCGCTTGCAACTTGAGCAGCATTGGAGAAATGGGAAAGCCTTCGCGGTGACAGTCGTTCACCCACTTTACAATGCGCTGCTCTACCTCGGTTGGCAGAGCCAAACTCAAGCTGGGTGCTCGAGCTCGTGACTGGCTTGCAAGTCTTTCGTTGCGTGCACGCTCCTCGATGGCGTCACGCTTGCGACGCCATTTGTAAATCAGTTTGGCCTTCCTCTCCCTCGCGGCCGCACTAAGCCCGCTGAAATATCGCTCGAGAGTAGCAGCAATGCTCTGGGACGTGTTGAAGTGCTGCACCACTTGGACCTTGAAAGCAACGGAGTAAGCCTGACGGACAAACCGCTTCGGCTGCCTACCGTTCCCGCGAACGCGATGGCGACCGCGCCTCATCTAGTGCACTGAAAATTGAGTTGTGGTGGGCTCGCAAGCGAGACCGGCGTTCGGGGGTCTGTTTGGCTGGTGGCAGTGCGCAGAACCACTTGCTGCAAGTGGTTGGTTGTGTGGACTGGGGCCTGAATTGGGCCAAGGCAAACCCGGGTTTGAGGGCCTGTTTGGCTGGTGGCAGTGCGTCGATCAGCTTGCTGCAAGTGGTTGGCGCGGGGACTGAATTGAGTGGCGGGTGGAATGAGTGCTGGGCGACTGCCATCTGTTTTAGCAGCAGGTGAAAGCCGCATTCGCTTATGACATGTTGTAGTCTTTGACATGAGGATTGCGGTAATGGTATTCCCGGTTGTTCAGAGTGGCGCGGTACTCATCAGCGAGGTAGTCGTCACTCGAAGCCATCGGATCAAGGAGCTACGAGCAGCTCGGTCATGTTTTCAAGTACATCGATTGTTCGGAAGTGCCTGGTATGCCTGGTAATCCCTGCAGTTTCTACAGACAGATTCATGAATTAATTATGCAGTCATTCGCTCGAAATCTCGGCAACGTGAAGCAGTTGAAGCGAAGACCGCAGATTATCGATCTCGCAAACGTATCACGCATATAAACATCGAACGCAGTCTTGATGACCAGCGATTACCCACCGCTTTCAGCACGCAGCAGTGCGTCTTGCTTGCACAGCTTGCACCTCCATAGCACCAATATTCGCTCTAAGGTAACTTTCGATGCCAGCGAGAGGTTTTGCTACTATATAGCGATAACACTGACAAAGCACAGCAAATATGACCGAGTAGGTGCAGTTGCTCTTCTCCGACAACGTGGCACGCGTGAACCGAACGTCGTCACCGACTGCAGACGAACACCAACTCATACATGCGAGCAGTATCCGCGAGGATACCAGCCCGACGTCCCGTGTTTGGGCTCGCTTGCAACGTTGTGTGCTGGTATATTGGACGCCCGTCGTCGGACCTGCAGACCATTTTCCTCGCTCAGCATAGAGCTTCTCGACAACTAGATCATCGAGCCATCGAGTTGCCACGCGTCTTCCGTTTGGCGTCGGCACCGGCAAAGAGTCGGAATGTCAAGCGAAACATCTAACCTGCGCAATGCGTCATGCATCCTCGGTCAGGTGAAAGCAAACGATCGGTCTGCTTGGATTCACGCTCGGAACATTGACACGTGCCTCTCAACGCGATGCACAACCAGCTCTCATTTTGTCCGGAGCGCGTGTTTCTCCGCGAATGGGCTGCGGGACTGCCGCCCAAGGCGTAGCGGCGAGCGGTGGAGAGCATGTGGGGTCTGCTTGTGCTCAATATGCCCTCCACGGTTGGAACAGCGCAGAGCGAGCAACACTCGTTAAACCTGCGTACGGTACGGAGACGCGTACTAGCGAGATGTGATGGGCACCGACATGAATTGAGGAGACCAAACAGCTTCACTTTGCCACTAAAGCAGCAGCCCCGTGGCGACTCCCGGATATTCAGCCGCTGGCGCAGACGTCCTGCGGCGCGTGGGGCTGCAGTTCGACTCACCGCCCGCGTTATGCAGGCGAGGCGGGCAGACAAGCTCGCGTCGGCCCGGCTGCCTCGCGTCACTTCGTGCTTGACCGACTTGACACGCGCGCGCGCTGGCCCCACGTCTATCGCCTCGACGCGTGCACATTGGCGAGGCGTGTCCACGTGGGGCACTCGTCGCGCCGACGTCACTCCCGACCAGTGAATTGAGCGACTCGAGACTGTCTCGCCGCCGCCACCGGATGCCGGCGGCGTACAGCGACATCTGCGTGGCGGAAGCCTTGGCGGTTGTGCGCGTCTTTAGCCTGGCAAGCAGACTGCTCCCAGGCCCCAGCCGGCAGCGCCAGCTAATTTTTGCAAGACATCATTGACCGTGTGCGGCTGTGCTCGCGTGCAGATTAAAGGAACGAGGCCGGCGCAGACAAGCAAGCGGATCGGTCTTTCGACCTTGGCTTCGACCCTGTTCACGGGCACCGACGTGTCTGCGGGCGGTGGAGTGTCGACACCGAACGAGTGCGTACAGTGTACGTGTGGCCCTCGTGGCTCGATGTTTCTCATCTTGCGCTTGTCAAATCCCGGCTGCTGGTGTGGTGGCGCGGCGTTTTTAGCGAGCGAAGTCTGCCTGGGGCTGGCATCGCTGCTGGTTCTTTGCCTTGCAGGTTCGTCGACAACCAGAGGCGTCCGGATGGTTGGTGCCAGCGCTCCAGGCAGGAGGCAGCGGCCAGCAGCGCTTGGGGCTTGGTGCGCGTGCATCCATGCCCATTTGGATCGCGTTTCCGCTGCGCACCAAGCAGAAATCGTCGTCACTTTTCAGCAGCAGCAGCGAAAAATCGAAGCATAGCCGAGCCAGCGATGATTGGATCCTCAAGCGGCGCGCCGACCAACCATACAAAAATCAAGAGAGATTACAGTATAAACATGTGGGACCGCGCATCTGTGCATCGGAGACCCCTACCCCTTTTTACAAAAAGCAGTTTGCAAGAGCCGATATCGGCTTTGAGGGAGGTTGCTTTTTCACAAGAGATCGAACACAGCAGTGCTTGCCGCGTTCGGCAAGCACTGCTGTTTGGCGTTCGGATGACCGTGCAGTGCAGCGCAGCCTATCCGATACCGGGAGTGTCGTTCGCTTTGGTCCAACGGCGGTGATGGCTCCCCGACGGCAACAGCACCTTTTCCCAGTTCTTGCCGCTACGAAAAAAAAACTGTTGTGCGACGCTTGACTGCACGTTGCACTTGCTTGCGTGGTTGCTCCGTACTGCAGCCAAACTTGCTATTCTCGGGATAAGGCGTCGAAGGTACGGCGGAAGCGCGTTGGCAAGAACGAACACAGTCGAGCTTGCCAGCAGCTTCAGTCTGGCTGGACAGCGGTTGTCAAAACGTCAGGGCGCCACCGCGAACGCCACGGCCACCAACAAATGAGCCTGTCAGGCTGTAGCAAAGCTGGAGCTACATGTAGGCTATCGGCTGGTGCTCGTGCAGTGTTTCAATCCATCGGCGCGGCACCACACGCTTATCAGGATAGCGAGGTATCACACTGTGGAGGGCTGCTCGAGCATACAAACGCCAAGTCGGCCATATAAATAGCGGCGTCGGCGCGTTTCTCTGGAAAAAAGCGTGGCTGAATGGTGTCCGGAAACGTCGCCGAGCGCGAGCCCAAAGTGCAGCGCCACACATTCGCATTTCCGAATAAACGCCGGAGCGAGCACTTCCTCTCTCTTCAACCCACGCAGAACACGATGAACATGCTGCTTTCCAGGAAACGCAGTCGCGAGGCTGACCTGCCGCCGCAGCTGCCCGTGCTGCGCCGCCCGAGCGCAGCAGGCCGCAACTGGCTGCTGGGCGACGTGGTCGAGAGCCTGCACAAGCTGCCCCAACGCGAGACGCCGCTGTCGCGCGCGCGTCTGAGCTCGCAGGAGCTATTCCTGAGCGTCGTCATGCAGTGGCAGCAGCAGGGCCACGACGCCGCCATGACTGACACGGCCTCGGACGGCTACACGACGCCAAGCTCCGAGGACTACTCGGACGTGGAGGTGTCGCCCGTCTTCAAGAAGAGCAAGCGCGTGGACGAAGTGAGCCCCACGAGCGTGCACGACGCGCCGCGCGACCTCTCGCCGCTGCGGCTGGACTACGTCTCGGAGCCCGTCAAGATGATCGGCGCCTACACGCCCGCGGCGCGCCGCGTGCTGCTGCAGAAGTACATGGCTAAGCGTGCGCGCAGGTTGTCCCAGCACAAGGTGCGCTACGGCGTGCGCAAGACGCTGGCCAACGCGCGCCCGCGCGTTAAAGGCCGCTTCGTCAAGACCGTGCAGCCGCTCACCGCTGCGGCGGTGGAGGCCCAGCTAGCGCAGCAGCAACAGCAACAACAGGCGTAGGAGGAAGGTATCCCCCAGCTCTCCTCTCCCTCCAAGTTTGACTCCCTTCGCTCGACGCCTGTACTCTAGCAACTTAATTACTACGGCTATAATATATAGACAGCGCTGCTCTTCCTCGCAAACGTTTTCGAGCCCATGTTCGCGCCAGCCAACACCACTTTGAACCGCATGTTTGGTGTCGCCATATCCACGAAACGGCCGAGGAAGAGCCGCTAAATCCACCAGAGAAATGCTCCCGCCAGTTACCCCAGCGTTTCCTCCGGCGTGATTCTGCCGCCGAGATGTCATACCGCTGGCATACTAGTACTAGCTGCTAGTGGTGCGGGGCATGAAGCATTGAGGGTGCTTTTGCCAGGAAGCTCTGCGGCACGCAGGTTCTGGTGCAGCAGCTTTTTCTTTCGGTGCCACGAAGTTCAACCTGGCTCCTCACCACCAACGAACCGCAGCTGCGTCCCGGAAGACGCTGCTGGACCAGCAGTGCTGGTTCAGCAGCGTCTTCCGGCAGCAGCCTTTCACAGTGCTCGCTTTCAGGAAGGCCGATCGCGCCCGTGGAAGATCGACGAGCTGTGCTCCAGTCAGCGTGGCCTCCATACAATCTGGCAGTGAGTGCTTGACTTGGCGTTTGTATGGCGGCTCGACTTCGACGTCACTCATCGCATTATCAGAGCTGCCATGGACATCGCGGACGCGTTCGACGCCATCTCGGGCTACGAGGAGACTCTCGTGGCCCAGGGCGAGGAGATGGGTCTGCAGCGCGGCCGCGAGCTGGGCATCGAGGAAGGCCGCGAGCTCGGGTGTGTACTATACAGTACCTAGGGAATTAAATACATGGGCACTAGCTTACCTGGTGCTCTGTCGATCCAGCGTGATGAAGGGCGCCGAGATTGGCAGCGAGCTGGGCTTCTACCAGGGCTGCTACCTGGTCTGGAACCACATGCTGCAGAGCGACGAGCTCAAGGGCAAACTGCCGTGCGTTATTGCTTCAAAACGTGTGTCAAAGAGTCATAGTTGACAGTTGTGATTAATTGGATGGTGCTCAGAGGACGAGCAGCCAAGTCGGTGGCGTCGTTCGGCGCACTACTAGAGGCTTTTGAGCTCAAGGTGCGTGTGGAATGGGTAGCGTTGGCGGGTTGACGCGGTTGGGAGGCTCACTGGGCGTTGTTTGGCAGAATGTGGTGGACGAGGACATGGTGCAGGAGCTGCTGTGCATTCGCGCCAAGTTTAAGGTCATCACGGCCATCGCGGGGCTGCGCGAGAAGCTGGTGTATAGCGAAGAAGACATTAAGGCACACAAGGACATGTCTTTCTGATGGGAGACGAGTGCGATGAACTGTTGAAGAGGGAGGGACTCCATCGAGCTGGCGTCCGAAGATCCTTCGTCTCTCAGCTTTCCCAACCCAATCATGGCCGTACTATGCCTGACACGGGACTCAACACGCGGTGTGCTGAATCATTCGGCCCGAACGCATAAAGTGTTGGGGCTGGTGCGCGTATTTCCACGACGAACCGAGTGGTAAAAGACCGAGTAGAGACGACGTAATACCAATGGTCTGAACAGCACGCTCGCTTCATGATGAATTTAAATGATACGCTTGCTTTCATTGCTGACGCTTCATTGTCGCTATGGATCACTTTGTGAAAGCTCCTTAATAGCCTGGAAAGAAGCGGAGACTCTGAACAGCGCACTCGTCATCTTCACCTCAATTGATTTAGCAGCGCACTCGTCATTTTGCAAATTGCAAAACACCCAAGTCATTTGTCGACCTCACATTTTACCTCCACCTTCTCTACGATGGAAATGGCCCCGACCAAGATGACCTACCGCTTCCTCGGCAACTGGGCCTTCTAGTCTCCAAGATCTCACTTGGAGCCTGTATGCGGAAGGATGAGCGATGCACCGATGCCGCCTGGTACGACATATGGCCCACGCCTTCAAGAGCGGTGTCAACCAGTGCTCATAAAAAATAAATTGGTCTTTCCGCCGGAAAAGTATTGCAAGACAAATGCACAACTGCAACGCCATGAAAAATACAAATACTCGATTGCATGACGGTAGGTTATTGCAATACTGATTGCGGAGAAGCTTACAATACCAGTACCTTACTGTAGGCTCTAGTTGATCGTTGTGTGTGTTTGAGTCAGCTTGCGGGCCTGCGATCTTCAGCTGCTCATAATATACGTCTTGCTGTCACTCCGTGGGATCGGTGGCTCTTGAGGGATTTCGATTCTATACCAAAACGACTCTCCCAACAAAACGTTGTGCGCATCGCGTTCTTATTGCAAGGTTCCGCTTTTTGGGGCAAAGCCCCCCTATAATGAAACGAACACCATTAGTGTACCCTTATTTACCACATCGATTACCCTTTTTACAGGACTTCTTACGCATAGTTGTTATTCGAGTTAGGGGTTATCATTATAATCACACGCCCTGGGGCTTTTTTCGAAATTTACGTCTCTATAACAACTTCAACAATTGGATGACCGACCCTTCAGATAAGGATTCTTGAATGACCTCTCGCCGAAGGAGTTAATAGTCACTAAAGTCGGGTCGTCTTTTGTAGAACCTGGGAAGGGTCGCTACGTATGGAGTACCGTGGATGATGGCGGATTACCCGACTTTGCGCCTTTTTATGTTTTTTATGGATGGCTACAGCGGCCCTTTTGGGCGCGATTACTTGGCAACATTGTCTGATTTAGCGTGAATGCGAGCAAATCAGGATCGTAAAAACTGACTAAGTACGAAGTGGATCTTGAAAGCAGTCGACAGGGTGTACTGACGAGTGTCGCTTCGGCTCTATTGCTTTTAGGTGAACACTCTCAGTACATGCGCGGGTGCACAGCGCCGCGTCCTGCACCGCACCCAGTAAAACGTCTCACGCCTGTCAAGGCGTGCTGCATCACAGCGCCACAGGCCTCCACCGCACATCAGCTAGAGTGCGTAGAGCGGCATGATGACGTACGTGCATGTGGGGTGCGTCGCTGGCTATGCTGCTGTGTTATGCTTTACGTGTGCTCATGCTGTTTGTTGTGCAGTGCTGCACCAGTGACAGGGGTCGACGAGCGCCGCGTGTCGCGCCGAGGCCGTGATGTTCGTGCACGTGAGGTGCGTCGCTGGCTATGCTGCTGTGTTATGGTCTACGTGTGGTCATGCTGTTTGTTGTGCAGTGCTGCGGCAGTGACAGGGGTCGACGAGCGCCGCGTGTCGCGCCGAGGCCGTGATGTTCGTGCACGTGAGGTGCGTCGCTGGCTATGCAGCTGTGTTCTGCGTTACGTGTGCTCATGCTGTTTGTTTGCGGTGCTGCAGGAGTGGCGGGAGGCGAAGAGTTCCACGCAGCTCAACGGTATGTGAACGAGGGCACGAGTAAGGTGCGCTGCTGGAAATGTATCTCACAGTTGTATCTTGGTGTTTTGAAGTATGCTAAAGACTTCCCACGATTCAAATAATGCTACGAAATGAAGCCTCATTACCAAATTAGTACTTAACGAAACCTTCAGATGCGTCTTGTAATGGCTAACTTCATTTTCACTTTTGCCAGCTCGCCAACGCTTTCCCAATGGATCTGCTGTTTTCTATCCAGGAACGTCCTCAAACAGAAAGAACAAGAGGCCGTCAAATTACTTCTCATACGTGCAAGAACTCCGCGAATTTATTCGGACGACTCGTCCTAGTCAGGATGTGGTTGCTACACTGAAGCTGCGCTATTTGTTTTAGCAGAGCGGCTAAACGGTTGTCGTGGCAATTGCGTCACCGGTATTGATTCGATGGTCTACGTCGACTGGGCGCGGATGGCGCATGACCTACATGATATCGTTGTGATAACGGTGTGGGACGACACCACAGCGTCCAGACAGCGCAACGTTGAGTTCCGTCCTGGGCTGCTGTCGCGGGTCGCGGTAGACGCTCACCTCCTCGGCAATTGCTGCTGCCGGCGAACGGCGTCGACGTGCTTTTTCGTTTGTTTCCGTTGTTAGATTTGGAACCCGGTTTGATCCTCAACCTAAGTTATGGCATATGCTGTTCAGGGGGGCGGTGCGGAAAATATGTTTTTTGAAAAAAATAGATTTTGCGGCATTGGCCACTGAGGCGACCAATCGCCGTGAAGATGCTGGCAGCTTGCTGCCATACTAGACTTAAGTAAGTATGATCCCATATGGCAATACTTGCCGTTCATTATTGCAACACGCCAGGATATTGCAATGAAAACTGCACTGCGCTCTCTTATTGCAAGACACCATTGCACTTGAGTCTAGGATTGCAGTACAGACTGCAGTAGTGAGTGGCAATTGAAATCGTTGCAAATTTATTTTTTTCGAGCACTGGTGTCAACTACTCCGACAACGCCGAGATGTATTGTGCCTTTCTGTCTTTTTGCCTTGGTGTTCTAAGGGCTGCGCCGGTACTTGCCGAGCGAAATCAGGCTTCGTAAAGTCCTGGCCAGCGTCGAATAAAAATATGTAATTTTGTCCAATCATAGGAGCTCACGTAATTACGTGGCCAGCAGCTGGGGGGCGTTTGGTTTCATTCAGAAACAAGCAGACCGGACAAGACATCGAGAATGGCACGAGCAACGGCGCCGGCGACGACGCGCGAAGGCCGCTACCAAGGCGACGAACCAAACAGCGCGCAGGTCGTCAAGCAGAGGCACCCGCCACGGACGACGCCAAAAGGTCGACGCCGAGAACGACAAGCCGGACGACAAGCAGGACGACGGTGAAGAGAACGGCGAGGACGACGACTGGCTTCCCGCCCCGACTGCTGCTTCACTCACCAGCTGTCTACCCTACAATGCTTTCGTAGCTCAAAGGGAGAGCCCTGCGCCTTGTGTGCGGGAGATGGGGGTTCAATTCCCCCCGAAGGAAATTTTTGGACGGCTGTTGAGCGCAAGCTGGCACTGCGCGGTATATATTGGCATACGGACGCTGACGAAGCACGGTATTTCAGGTAAGTGATGGCTTCGTACTCATGCTGTTCACTATTGCTTTTGCGATGGAGCTAGCGGTGCCCCTGCCTGAGTCGATAACATGTCGATTGTTCATTAAGAATGGACAGCCGTATGGCTCGTGCCGTAACAAAGTGCCTCCAACTCCTTCGTTTGTGTATAGGATGGCGGACGGGTATCGTGTACTACGAGCCAAGGTTGAGGAGCATTTTGAGAGCAAGTTGTCTGGTCAGTGGAGCAGCGACTTCGCTATCTACTTCAAGCCCACCAACAACGCGTACCAGAAGGACTTCCAAGTGCTGTGTACCGACAGCGATGCGATGCAAGTCCAGCTTGACACGGCATGGCATAAGGCACGGCTGCGCAATGGGGGCCAAGCAGGGTTCGTGTTGGAGCTGTACATCTACGTCCCAAAGCCAGCCGAACAGACGACAACGCTTCGAAGGGCAACTGCATCGCGTATTCAGGAGCAGATGCCACGGGTGGCCAGCCTTCTGCGGGAGCAAGGCATCGCAGCTGGTCCTGCCACGCAGACATATATGGCAACGACACAGGCGAGGCTTCCGGATGGAGCACCCCTCGTCGTCCCAGACAACACGACGTTCCGACAACTTCAGCATGTGGACGCACAGCAAGCGGGAATGGACGAGACAATGCAACGAGAGCAACAGCAAGCGGCGGCAGAGTATCACCTCGTGCGAATCAAGATTCAAGATGTCCCTGTCGCGATGCAGGTAAACATCAGCGATCTCCGCCTCGCTCTCGGTCTTCCCAGCTTCAGCTTGCGTCCGCCGTTTCGCGCGCCCACAGCCGTAGCGACCGCTGCTCCCGCAGAGGATATGGAAGACATCGACCACTTAGATAGCTAAAGCCAAAGAGGGCAGCCAGTTCATAGTACTGCTATATTTCCATGATCGACAATGCGTTTGGCTTGTAACCGCAGTGTCTGTACAAACCTTCACCGACTTCTTCCTTTTGTCTTGTGCAGTAGTACATTGCCACTTGCAGCACCGCCATCGGGTCTTCTCGGAACGCCATATTCGCGTGGTGCTGAATCCAACGCTTGAGCAAAGAGAACCCGACCTCGATTGGATTAAGGTCGGGCGAGTACGGAGGCAGGAAAAACAGCAGCGCACCTGTCTCGTGAATCATCTCCTGAAGCTCCTTGTACATATGGATTTTCGCGTTATCCATCACAACGATGGATCGCGGCAGCGGCCACCGATTGAGGAAGGGTAGGATTTTTGACTTGAACACTTCGTGAAAGCTGGAGCGAGTGAAGGTTCCTTCCACGTCACCCCACGCAAAAAAGCCCTGAACGTCCATGGCAGCCAGAATGGATACGCGCTTGCCACGACTAAACGGAAGCGTGACGTGAGCCGGCGTGTTCCGAGCAGACCAGCCGTAGCGACGCAGTACAGATCTGCCCATCAACAATAAAATGAGAAATGCCAAAATAAAAACGAACATGTCCAGACTTACCTTCCGTCTTTAGACGTTTCGTCCATAAATACGAGCTGGTCGGGGCCACTGTAAAACGGAGAAAGGCGATTGACGTACTCCTTCCTCTCGCGAGGAACGCTCTCCCTTGCGCGCTTTGTGAGCACTTTCCGAGTGAGCTTGAGGTCAAAACGTAGGGCTCGGCAGATGGTAGAGTCGGATAGGTTGATAGAGTCCTTGTAGCGCTCCCGTAACTCACAGCGCAGCTCTTCAAAGTAAAAGCACGGATGTGCTTTTACGTACAGCTGCACAAACGCGCATACGTCTCGAGGCCACCTCGAGGTCTTGGCACGCTGATTCGACTTTAAAACATTACCTGTAGTACGGAAAAGAGTGTACCATCGAGCTAGGCTTCGCTCGGAGAGTCCCAGTACACTGGCGACGGTAGCAGTATCAATTGAGTAGACGTATATCAGCACAATGCCTCTCCAGCGAATATCAAGCGAGTAGGTCATTGTAAGCTCTCGCTATTGACGAAAACTCAGAATGCCGAGTGAATGCCAGCCATTCAGACATTCGAGCATCCGTACCTAGTTTTTCGGTCCGATGAAAGGCTGACATCGGAGCAGTGAACTCAACTAAAACGCAGACCGGTGATTGGTCATAATGTTTTACTGTCGCTAAAAGTGGGTCTAAATTGTAGCTTTTGGAGCACTATCTCGGGACGTCGCACCTAACCCCTCTAGTGAAGTAGGCACTTTTTCAAGTCCGATTCGCCAAAAGCCTTGAAAGGCACAATACATGCGTGGTGAATCCGAAGAGATCGTGGGTCGCGCCAGAAAAGCATCAAGGAAGGTGTTTTATCGCGTCATCAAGGAAGGTGTTTTGTCGCGTCAAGACCTCGTCGTCTCCACCAAGATCTGCCTGGGGACGAAGAGGACCCAAAACGACCAAGACCTTGGCCGCAAGCACATCGTCGAAGGCCTGAAGGCCTTCCTCAAGCGCTTGCAACTCGACTACGTCGACGTCGTGTTCTGCCACCGCGCCGACGACTTCACCCCCATCGAGGAGACCGTCCGTGCCATGAACTACGCCATTGAGCAAGGCTGGGCCTTCTACTGGGGAACGAGTCAGTGGATGCCCGCCGATATCCAGGAGGCTTTCGAGATCGCCGACCGCCTCGGTTTGATCCGTCCGGTGGTGGAGCAGCCCAAGTACAACATCTTCGACCGCCCTCGCGTGGAGTACGGCTTCCTGGACCAGTTCAAGAAGTACAAGCTGGGCTTGACGACGTACTCCCCGTTTTGGCCAACGGCGTGCTGTCAGGCAAGTACACGGCGAACATCCCGGAGGGATCTCGCTTCTCGACCGAGTTGTACAACAAGATGGTGCCGGACTTCCGTGAGCGCGTCGAGAAGACCTTCGAGCTGCAGAAGATCGCGGACGAGCTGACCTTCGAGCTGCAGAAGATCGCGGACGAGTTGGGCATCTCGCTCGCGCAGATGGCTATCGCCTGGTGCGTGTCGAACGAGAACGGGTCCACGGTGATGCTTGATGCACGATCGCGCAAACAACTGGACGAGAACCGGCACGCCATTCGCTTCGTGGAGAAGATCACGCCGGAGATTCAGGCTCGCATCGACACCGCGGTTGACTACAAGGTGCAGGTCCCGGAGAAGGAGGCGCTCCAGCTGCACCGTCTTGACAATGCGCTCACGACAGTTGGGTGAGCCGACGAAAAGCGTGAGCCTTCCGGTGTACGCTGATGTATTTCCCCGTGAGGCGAGAGGGGGGGGGGGTACGTCGTCGAACCCTGCTGTACTTCTTCAACAGGTCCGGGAAGCCGTACTTCACGCGCGGAGTGCCTCAGTGGTTTGAGTCTCATCAGCTGCAGATCTCTCGGTGCGGGGATGCGAACTCAGCTCGCACCGAGAGGTGCGGGCGGCAGTAAAAACGTTCTCTGAGGAGTTGCCGCTCTCTGTGGTGCTTGCAGTGCGGTGCTGCGTTCGTTGCGACGCGAGAGGATGAGCTCTACACGAATGACAAGCATGCACGTTGAAGTCGAGCCAGAGCCGGCGCTGATACTAAAGTGAGAAGACGAGAATGCTGCCAAATCTAACAACTTGTACTGATCCAGTTATAGCGACAAAGTGTAACTTGTTCACAACGTCGCGATACCCGCCTCGTCGGTGCCTATAGGTGACGAGCGCGGACACTGGTGAGAGCCTCTTTCTCCGGGATCTGCACCTTGTAGTCCACCGCCGCATTGATACGGTCCTTGATCTCCGGCGTGATCTTCTCCACGAAGCGAATGGCCTGCAAGTTCTCATCTAGCTGGCTCCTCGTGCGCGCACCGAGCATCACCGTGGACACGTTCTCGTTCGACACGCACCAGGCGATGGCCATCTGCGGAAGCGAGATGCCCAGCTCGTCCGCGATCTTCTGCAGCTCGAAGGTCTTCTCGACGCGCTCACGGAAGTCCGGCACCATCTTGTTGTACAACTCGGTCGAGAAGCGAGACCCCTCCGGGATGTTCGCCGTGTACTTGCCTGACAGCACGCCGTAGGCCAACGGGGAGTACGTCGTCAAGCCCAGCTTGTACTTCTTGAACAGGTCCAGGAAGCCGTACTCCACGCGAGGGCGGTCGAAGATGTTGTACTTGGGCTGCTCCACCACCGGACGGATCATACCGAGGCGGTCGGCGATCTCGAAAGCCTCCTGGATGTCGGCGGGCATCCACTGACTCGTTCCCCAGTAGAAAGCCCAGCCCTGCTCAATGGCGTAGTTCATGGCACGGACGGTCTCCTCGATGGGGGTGAAGTCGTCGGCGCGGTGGCAGAACACGACGTCGACGTAGTCGAGTTGCAAGCGCTTGAGCGAGGCCTTAAGGCCTTCGACGATGTGCTTGCGACTGAGTCCCTGGTCGTTAGGCCCCGTCTTGGTGCCGACGTGGATCTTACTGGAGACAACGAGGTCTTCGCGCGACCAAACGCCTTCCTTGATACCTTTCTGGATGGCACGACCCACGGTCTCCTCGGACTTGCCTCCGACGTAGCACTCCGCGTTGTCGTAGTAGTTGACACCGCTCTTGAAGGCGTGGACCATGATGTCGTACCAAGCTTCATCAGAGCAGCGATCGTCCCAGCTCATCCACGCACCCAAGGAGATCTTGGAGACGAGAAGTCCCGAGTTACCGAGGAATCGGTAGGTCATTTTGGCGGGGGCGGTGGTGCTCATGTTTGCTAGACTCGTGGCGCTTGGAGGATATTGGAAAGTGAGGATCTATTGAAGGGGCATGCTACCCATTCCGTTCGCCCCACAATCAAACCCTTTCAAGATTATGCAGTCGGGCAAGATTCTGGTGCGCCTTGTGTGTGGATGCACTGCAACTGCGACACCAATTCCTCGTGTCAGCGGGATCATGCGCTAAGTCGATCTCCATTATCCGACTATCCGATTCCAAGCGAGATTATGCGCTAGTCGATCTGCATCATCCGACTCGTAGCAAGACAGGGTAGGGTGCTGAGAGCGATTAGCAAGACACGGCGAGCTTCGGGCGAGAGAAACCCCGATTTATTTGTTAAATCTGAAGGCTTCACCCACGAGTATTACCTTGTTATCGACTAAACTGGAACAACTCGTAATTTCAGCGAAGATCGCGGACAAGCTCGGCTGCTCGCTCGCGCAGATGGCTATCGCCTGGTGCGTGTCGAACGAGAACGGGTCCACGGTGATGCTTGATGCACGATCGCGCAAACAACTGGACGAGAACCGGCACGCCATTCGCTTCGTGGAGAAGATCACGCCGGAGATTCAGGCTCGCATCGACACCGCGGTTGACTACAAGGTGCAGGTCCCGGAGAAGGAGGCGCTCCAGCTGCACCGTCTTGACAATGCGCTCACGACAGTTGGGTGAGCCGACGAAAAGCGTGAGCCTTCCGGTGTACGCTGATGTATTTCCCCGTGAGGCGAGAGGGGGGGGGGTACGTCGTCGAACCCTGCTGTACTTCTTCAACAGGTCCGGGAAGCCGTACTTCACGCGCGGAGTGCCTCAGTGGTTTGAATCTCATCAGCTGCAGATCTCTCGGTGCGGGGATGCGAACTCAGCTCGCACCGAGAGGTGCAGGCGGCAGTAACAACGTTCTCTGAGGAGTTGCCGCTCTCTGTGGTGCTTGCAGTGCGGTGCTGCGTTCGTTGCGACGCGAGAGGATGAGCTCTACACGAATGACAAGCATGCACGTTGAAGTCGAGCCAGAGCCGGCGCTGATACTAAAGAGAGAAGACGAGAATGCTGCCAAATCTAACAATTTGTACTGATCCAGTTATAGCGACAAAGTGTAACTTGTTCACAACGTCGCGATACCCGCCTCGTCGGTGCCTATAGGTGACGAGCGCGGACACTGGTGAGAGCCTCTTTCTCCGGGATCTGCACCTTGTAGTCCACCGCCGCATTGATACGGTCCTTGATCTCCGGCGTGATCTTCTCCACGAAGCGAATGGCCTGCAAGTTCTCATCTAGCTGGCTCCTCGTGCGCGCACCGAGCATCACCGTGGACACGTTCTCGTTCGACACGCACCAGGCGATGGCCATCTGCGCGAGCGAGATGCCCAGCTCGTCCGCGATCTTCTGCAGCTCGAAGGTCTTCTCGACGCGCTCACGGAAGTCCGGCACCATCTTGTTGTACAACTCGGTCGAGAAGCGAGACCCCTCCGGGATGTTCGCCGTGTACTTGCCTGACAGCACGCCGTAGGCCAACGGGGAGTACGTCGTCAAGCCCAGCTTGTACTTCTTGAACAGGTCCAGGAAGCCGTACTCCACGCGAGGGCGGTCGAAGATGTTGTACTTGGGCTGCTCCACCACCGGACGGATCATACCGAGGCGGTCGGCGATCTCGAAAGCCTCCTGGATGTCGGCGGGCATCCACTGACTCGTTCCCCAGTAGAAAGCCCAGCCCTGCTCAATGGCGTAGTTCATGGCACGGACGGTCTCCTCGATGGGGGTGAAGTCGTCGGCGCGGTGGCAGAACACGACGTCGACGTAGTCGAGTTGCAAGCGCTTGAGCGAGGCCTTAAGGCCTTCGACGATGTGCTTGCGACTGAGTCCCTGGTCGTTAGGCCCCGTCTTGGTGCCGACGTGGATCTTACTGGAGACAACGAGGTCTTCGCGCGACCAAACGCCTTCCTTGATACCTTTCTGGATGGCACGACCCACGGTCTCCTCGGACTTGCCTCCGACGTAGCACTCCGCGTTGTCGTAGTAGTTGACACCGCTCTTGAAGGCGTGGACCATGATGTCGTACCAAGCTTCATCAGAGCAGCGATCGTCCCAGCTCATCCACGCACCCAAGGAGATCTTGGAGACGAGAAGTCCCGAGTTACCGAGGAATCGGTAGGTCATTTTGGCGGGGGCGGTGGTGCTCATGTTTGCTAGACTCGTGGCGCTTGGAGGATATTGGAAAGTGAGGATCTATTGAAGGGGCATGCTACCCATTCCGTTCGCCCCACAATCAAACCCTTTCAAGATTATGCAGTCGGGCAAGATTCTGGTGCGCCTTGTGTGTGGATGCACTGCAACTGCGACACCAATTCCTCGTGTCAGCGGGATCATGCGCTAAGTCGATCTCCATTATCCGACTATCCGATTCCAAGCGAGATTATGCGCTAGTCGATCTGCATCATCCGACTCGTAGCAAGACAGGGTAGGGTGCTGAGAGCGATTAGCAAGACACGGCGAGCTTCGGGCGGGGAGAAACCCCGACTTTTTTTGTAAAATCTTACGGAATTTCGAGTTTGTCAAAACAAAACTGGAACAACTCGAAATTCCTAACTGTTGATAACAAGGCGGCAGCTCGTTCAGGCTTGGTGCTATTTGACCTAGCAAGAAACTAGATCCACTACAGAAGAGTGCGCTCACAAATTACGGTGCGGATCGCACCAAGCGCCTCCTTCTCCGGGATCTGCACCTTATAGTCAACCGCGGTGTCGATGCGAGCCTGGATCTCCGGCGTGATCTTCTCCACGAAGCGAATGGCGTGCCGGTTCTCGTCCAGTTGTTTGCGCGATCGTGCATCAAGCATCACCGTGGACCCGTTCTCGTTCGACACGCACCAGGCGATAGCCATCTGCGCGAGCGAGCAGCCGAGCTTGTCCGCGATCTTCGCTGAAATTACGAGTTGTTCCAGTTTAGTCGATAACAAGGTAATACTCGTGGGTGAAGCCTTCAGATTTAACAAATAAATCGGGGTTTCTCTCGCCCGAAGCTCGCCGTGTCTTGCTAATCGCTCTCAGCACCCTACCCTGTCTTGCTACGAGTCGGATGATGCAGATCGACTAGCGCATAATCTCGCTTGGAATCGGATAGTCGGATAATGGAGATCGACTTAGCGCATGATCCCGCTGACACGAGGAATTGGTGTCGCAGTTGCAGTGCATCCACACACAAGGCGCACCAGAATCTTGCCCGACTGCATAATCTTGAAAGGGTTTGATTGTGGGGCGAACGGAATGGGTAGCATGCCCCTTCAATAGATCCTCACTTTCCAATATCCTCCAAGCGCCACGAGTCTAGCAAACATGAGCACCACCGCCCCCGCCAAAATGACCTACCGATTCCTCGGTAACTCGGGACTTCTCGTCTCCAAGGTCTCCTTGGGTGCGTGGATGACGTGGGACGATCGCTGCTCTGATGAAGCTTGGTACGACATCATGGTCCACGCCTTCAAGAGCGGTATCAACTTCTACGACAACGCGGAGTGCTACATCGGAGGCAAGTTCGAGGAGACCATGGGTCGTGCCATCCAGAAAGGTATCAAGGAAGGCGTTTGGTCGCGCGAAGACCTCGTTGTCTCCAGTAAGATCCACGTCGGCACCAAGACGGGGCCTAACGACCAGGGACTCAGTCGCAAGCACATCGTCGAAGGCCTTAAGGCCTCGCTCAAGCGCTTGCAACTCGACTACGTCGACGTCGTGTTCTGCCACCGCGCCGACGACTTCACCCCCATCGAGGAGACCGTCCGTGCCATGAACTACGCCATTGAGCAGGGCTGGGCTTTCTACTGGGGAACGAGTCAGTGGATGCCCGCCGACATCCAGGAGGCTTTCGAGATCGCCGACCGCCTCGGTATGATCCGTCCGGTGGTGGAGCAGCCCAAGTACAACATCTTCGACCGCCCTCGCGTGGAGTACGGCTTCCTGGACCTGTTCAAGAAGTACAAGCTGGGCTTGACGACGTACTCCCCGTTGGCCTACGGCGTGCTGTCAGGCAAGTACACGGCGAACATCCCGGAGGGGTCTCGCTTCTCGACCGAGTTGTACAACAAGATGGTGCCGGACTTCCGTGAGCGCGTCGAGAAGACCTTCGAGCTGCAGAAGATCGCGGACGAGCTGGGCATCTCGCTTCCGCAGATGGCCATCGCCTGGTGCGTGTCGAACGAGAACGTGTCCACGGTGATGCTCGGTGCGCGCACGAGGAGCCAGCTAGATGAGAACTTGCAGGCCATTCGCTTCGTGGAGAAGATCACGCCGGAGATCAAGGACCGTATCAATGCGGCGGTGGACTACAAGGTGCAGATCCCGGAGAAAGAGGCTCTCACCAGTGTCCGCGCTCGTCACCTATAGGCACCGACGAGGCGGGTATCGCGACGTTGTGAACAAGTTACACTTTGTCGCTATAACTGGATCAGTACAAGTTGTTAGATTTGGCAGCATTCTCGTCTTCTCACTTTAGTATCAGCGCCGGCTCTGGCTCGACTTCAACGTGCATGCTTGTCATTCGTGTAGAGCTCATCCTCTCGCGTCGCAACGAACGCAGCACCGCACTGCAAGCACCACAGAGAGCGGCAACTCCTCAGAGAACGTTTTACTGCCGCCCGCACCTCTCGGTGCGAGCTGAGTTCGCATCCCCGCACCGAGAGATCTGCAGCTGATGAGACTCAAACCACTGCCGTACAGTAATGGCTGCGGAGGAGCGCAGCAAGCACGCTGTCCCATCCTGCGCCAGAGCTATCGTGCTGGGGCTTCTCAAGATTAGAAAATTTTCTCCGACTGGGAGACTCAACCAAGTATTAATTCATGTAACTTGCAGCCACAGATGCCTGTCATACATGTACAGTACGACTGCAGTGGATAGGCCCAAGCGGCCAGCGTGGCGTCGCCTCCAACCTCACAGCTCCGGTTGCTCCCTCGCGCGGCGATAGAAAGCCGTTGCTGTCCGAACGCTCGGAGAGACAGATCTTAAGTCGCTGGTTTCTGTCCACCTTGCTGGAGGACAGACGTCCTTTTGCCCTTCGTGGTCGTCACGTTGTAAACATACAAATGGCAAGTCATGTGTGACACGGTAGGGGCGCCGAGGTACGGATTCCCATCTGCTGGTCAAGTTGCCGTTGTTCCCCCCCAATCGTCCTCGTCCTGCTTGTCTGCTCACCAAACCTCTGCACAGTGCAGCGCCTTCGTGCCCTATGCCTGGCTTCTTATGCCTGCCAGATTGGCTAAAGGAAGGCGCTGCTGCTTTTCCACCGAGTCATTCGACAATTTGCTTCGCTGCAAGCAGATACACTTCGGTCTCACCTCCTCTAAACAGCAAAACATGAAGGTCTACGGTATGTTCCTGATGGCTGCGGCCATGGCCAGCGCCGTGTCGGCTGGCAATGCCAAGGACTGCGCTATGGACCCAGCTACGGTTGCCACTCCGGCCGCGACCACGGTTGCTCCCGTCGTGGAGACTGAGGCTCCGGTCGTTGAGACCGCGGCTCCGGTCGTTGAGACTGAGGTCCCCGTTGTGGAGACGGAGGCCCCCGTTGTGGAGACCGAGGCCCCCGTTGTGGAGACGGAGGCGCCCGTGACGCAGGACGACACGACGCAGCAGAGCAGCGTGGCTGGTGATGCCGACATGGCGTCGGACGCCACTCAGCAGGACGACACTCAGCAGGACGACACGACGCAGACCGTTTCCGGTGCTGCCCAGTCGGCGGCCGGCACAGTCTCGAGCGCGTACTCGTACACGGGCGCGAACGCCGGTGGCCCTGGCTCGTACGACCAGGTGACGGACATCGCTTCGTGCTCCAAGTCGACGGTGACGACCTCGAGCCCCGTGTCTCCCTTTGACACGGGTGTCACGCTCGCTCTTCGCGGCCCCATGACCGTCTACAACATTGCGGTGTTCGACGGTAACAACGGCACGTGGAGCAAGGTCTCGTCGTTCGAGAAGGACGGAGCCACCTCCAACATGGTGTTCCTCAACAACGAGAACATCGACTACACCGGTGCCGGCTCCCCTGAGGGTTTCTGCGAGGCCGACGGCACGGGTACCGCCCAGCAGGCGACCCAGTTCGCTGGCACGCTGGCGGCTGCCACCAACCCTGGTGTCCAGGGCGGCATCGCTTCGGAGGCCACGGGCGCTGAGGTGCACATCATGACCGAGAACAAGTGCGGCGTGGACGTCGAGTGCGAGGGTGCCTACGACACGGACGGCACGGCCTTCCAGGGCTGGACCGGCGGCAAGAAGATCTTCGTGACCAAGGTGTCCATGGAGAACGGCGGCTCGCCCGACGTGCCTGCTATCTGGATGCTGCCCGACCAGGTGACCCACTCTGGCCAGTACGGCTGCAACTGCCGTGGCATGGGCCCCGCGGGTGGTTGCGGTGAGCTCGACATTGCCGAGGTGCTAGAGAAGGATACTAGCTACGTGGCCACGCACTACTACTTCTACGACGGCGCGCACAACCCGGGCAACGACCAGTTCGCGCAGCGTCCTACCAGCGGCCCGGCCACCTACGTGACCATCATCGACCAGGACTACGGTGTCAAGGTGCTCGAGATCGGCGCCGACGACTTCGACTTCGGCTGCGGCTCCGTCACGGACGACGTTGTTTCGCAGTGGGAGCAGTCCGAGTAAACTCACTGACGCTACGGTAGGGGTTTTCCTCGTTTGTGTATAGCCAACCTCAATAAGCTTTAGCCGTTCTCCCTGATAGCAGGGTGAATAGCAATAGAGTTGTGTTGTTGCCGTTTACCATTCATCTTGTCTGCGTATCAAGTCTTTCCGCTTTGATGGCGGCCACGAAACTTAATTGTCTCTACTGTACGGAAGAGAAGTCGATGACGACCTTGGAGAGCTGCAACTTGTGCTGCGTGTACTGCACACCGGCCATGTCCATTAGCCGGCGCGATGCCGCAAACTTCCAGCTGATCAAAGGGAATCAACAAGCACGGTGAGTGATTGTTTGTAAGCTTTAGCATTGGTAAGACGTACTCGTGATTGTACTTGTCCGAGCAGTACACGACCCGCGAGATTCCGCTCTGAATGATGAGCTTGGCGCATTCGTTGCAGGGGAAAAGCGCCACGTAAATCTGCGAGAAGAGGTTCCCGTCAGATCGGCAAGCATGGAGGAAGATTGCATGCACGCACAGGACATCGTACCGTGCATCCTTTGACATCTGTGGAGTTCTTGTTCAGGATCGCATTCATTTCCGCGTGACAAACGTACTGGGAACGGTGAAGGAGATCAACACGTTAGCCTCGAACCAGACACCGAGACAATCTTACGAAACCTCACCGGGTACTTCGTATCAAGCGGAGAGTTGGTCTCACTCTCACGCGCCCAAGGCAAGTCATCATCTCCACAGCCATTCGGGAAGCCGTTGTATCCGATTCCAACGATCTTCCGCTCGGGGTTCACAATGCTTCAACCCAAAGAGCACAAAGCCAACCACGTAAGCCTCACGTTTCAATTCCTAAAGCAGCACCCAATCTCCTCACCAGGCCCCAACTTGAGTCGACGGGTCTGTTCACAACCACAAAGTACGCATCAACATTGTCACTTCATCAGGTACAACTACTGCACAATGTCTACCAACCTTTCGAGCGCATAGCGCTGAGGAACGCGACGCTCATGAAGTAGTCGTCCCACGACAAATAGTCGGAGCGTTTCTTCACTACCGACGACGGTGCAGGCATCACGGCAGTCGCTACCGCTGTTTTCTCTTCGTCACTCGACTCGGCAATCGTTTCGTCTTCCATCCCATTAGCCTCGTCCTGCTCACTCCCCTGCACATCCGCCTTAGCCTTTCCATTCCTCTTTGGCGGTGAAGACTTGACCCGATTGGCAATGGCAGGGGCAGCGCCCGGATGCGCCTCCCGCGTGGCCACCTCCATCCAATCCGAGTGCTTCATCCGCACGTGCTGCACCAGGTTCGAGTACCCGTGCTTGAGGCGCTGCGAGCGCGTCTTGCCGCACTTGCAGCGGAACACGGTGGGTTCATCGCCCTCCGCGCTGCCGGCACTGCTTTCCTGCTCCACGTAGAAGAGCTCCATGATCTGCCGCCCGCTGAGCTTCCAGGTCGCCATGCTGCCGCCAGATTTCAATAATAACCGGGTTTTCAGCCAATGGAATCCGTGGATATTATATTGAGAAAAGGGTCCATCAAGTGTCCACCAAGTGTCCATCAAGTGTCTTACACAACCGTGACGTTAATCATGATGCGCTCCATGGCGACCTGGAACGCTTGCATCTCCTCCAGGCTGTAGAGCTCACACTTGAAGCGCGACTGCAGGATGCCCAGGAACAGGCGGATGCCCAGCGGGATGGCCTTGTCGTTGAAGTCGTAGTGGTTCGAGTGCAGCGCGCGCGTCTTGTCGGCGTCACCCTCCTCCTTGGTGCCCAGGAAGAAGTAGCAGCCCTTGCGCTCCTGCAAGAAGTAGGAAAAGTCCTCGGCCGCCATGAGAGGCAGCCCCTCCTCGCTCACGTACATGCCCATGTCCATCGCGACCTGCTGCACCTGGCGGGTCTCCACGTGCGGGTTGATCACGGGAGCGTAGCCGTCCAGGAAGTGCACGCTGGCCGTGGCGCCGTACGCGCCGCACGTGGAGTGCACCAGCTTGGCGAAGCGGTCCTTGATCTTCTCAGCGACTTGAAGATCGAAGTCGCGGATCGTTCCGGCGAGATACACGCGGGACGGGATCACGTTGTTAGCGTCTCCACCGCGGAACTGCGTGACCGACACGACGGCCGTGTCCATGGGCGACAGCGAGCGGCTCACGACGGTCTGCAGCGCCTGCACCACAGCTGAGCCCGCCAGAATCGGGTCCACGCATTGCTGCGGCGTGGATCCGTGGCCGCCGATGCCATGGATGTCGATGTAGAACTCGACCTCGTGAGCCATGACAGCGCCAGGACGCACGTGAACGCTGTAAAGCGGGAACGGAGCGTTGTGCAAGCCGTAAACCTCGTCCACGTCCGTTAGCGCGCCGTCCTGAATCATCTTCATGGCTCCACCAGGACCTTCCTCAGCAGGCTGGAAGATGAAGCGCACGAAAGTATCCTCGGGGAGCTTGTCGGCGTTGCGCACGACCATGGCGCAGAGTCCCAGCACCATCACCATGTGCCCGTCGTGGCCGCACATGTGCGCTGCTGCGGTAGAAATCTGAAACTCGCTGTCGTCGTCTTCTCCAGCTCCAGGCGCAGGCGGAGCGCCGATCGTCGTCGTCGTGACAGTGGACGGCGCAGGCAGCAGGTTGGTCGCTGGGCCATCCATGGTTGTGTCCGGACTCATATCACACGTGCCGGTAGACGCAGCGCCATTGTTATCGGTTGAAGCAGCTTCAGAGGGCGCGTCTTCCGCTTCATCTACCTTGGTCGGCGACGGCGACGGAGTGGAGCTCTTTCTCTTCTTGCGCTTGTGGAGCTCTTTCTGCCCTTTCTTCTGCGTCGAGCAATAGGGCAAGTGATCGTTCAGCTCTTCAATCGGCAGCGCGTCCATGTCGGCTCGGAAGGCAATGACAGGCAGCTTGCGCTTGTCCGAGGGCGAGACGGTGCCGTTCTCATAGCAGACATCCACCACCAGCCCCGTGGACGCCATCTCCTGGATGTTCTTGCTCGGGATATGCAGCGTCTGCTCGCAGAACCTCCTGATGAAGGCCTGCGTGCGGAACTCCTGGTACCCCGTCTCCGGGTACCTGTGGAATGCGCGCCGAATGTCGCGCAGCATGCGCGAGAAGCCAATCCAGTCCAGTTCTTCGTGAGCGCCAGCCTCAGTCTCCACTCCATCAGCTTCAGTTGCTTCCTCCTGTCCTTCCACTACAGCCTGACCGTCCACGGCTTCCACTCCATTGACAACCGTCTGCTTGCTCTGCACGAAGCTCTTGAGGAACGGCGAGGACTTGGCCAGCACGGCCTGCAACCCCTGCTTCCACGGCTCGTCGGGTGGGTACAAGCTCTTGCCGTACGCCGCGTGGACGGCACTGGGCGAGGCAGTCGCTGCTCCGACACCGGAATTGTGTCCATGAGCCCCCGCGGAGGCCGCGCTGGCGCTCGCGCTTTCTGTTTCAGAGCGGGTACTTTTGCCGCGCAGTCTCTGGTCGCGGATCTCTTCGGGCGTGTCGTAGTAGCGGCGCAGGAAGTCGTCCTTCTTGAGTAACAACTTGCGGATGGCCGCCTCGCTCACGCCGAACTTGTCGGCCAGTTGGCGCTTGGAGATCTTGGAGTTTTCGGCCATCTGGATGATGTCCACGCGCTGGCGGTCGTTCAGGCGCTTGCCCGAGCCCTGCTTGGCCTTCTTGTGCTCGGCGCCCTCGGCCGCGGCGTGCTGCTCATGGTCGCTCATACTCGGGGAGCTCCGCTATAGATTCTTTGCTTTGGATTGACTGTAAAGGAAATTGAGTTTGGACCAATGAGGTCGAAACGATTTGCGATTGGACGAAAAAGCGTGCTTCAAGCTTCGAGCCAAAAAAGCGCTTTCTTTTCGACTCGTCTGGGATCAGTGGCGAAGCGGCATCCAAGCAGATACTCGACGATGGCAGCGCGCAAGTTGGACGGCAAGACGGCGGTGGGCGCCTGGCAGGGCGAGAACATCCTGGCCATCTCGCAGTTCGGCAAGGAGAGCGCGCAGTGAGTGGGCGGACTTCTCAGCGTCTCGGATACTCGTCAGTAGCTCACGGGGTGTCACTTTGATGCAGGCGCGTGTTGAGTGTGGCGGATGAGATGAAGAACATGGTCAAGGCCCAGGGTGCCAACGACCTGCTCAAGGGCAAGGTACGCTGCGCTGAGCTGTGAGTTGGAGGCAATGGGAGGCGCTGACTCGATTGATCGGTAGCTGCTGGCCAACGTCTTCATGGAGCCGTCCACGAGGACGAGCAGCTCGTTCCAGTCGGCCATGAAGCGCCTGGGCGGCCTCGTGGTGTGTGTGAACGAGAGCTCGTCCAGCAGTCAGAAGGGCGAGACGCTGCATGACACCATTCGCTGCCTCGAGTGCTACGCCGACGTGGTCGTGCTTCGCCACCCCGTCAAGGGCAGCGCCTTGGTGGCTGCCGAGGCCACCAAGAAGCCCGTGCTCAACGCCGGCGATGGCGTGGGCGAACACCCGTCCCAGGCGTTGTTGGACCTGTACACGATCTACAGCGAGTTCGGCGACCTGGAGAACCTCAAGGGCAAGGTCGTCACCATGGTGGGCGACCTCAAGTACGGCCGCACGGTGCACTCGCTGTCCAAGCTGCTGTCCATGTACGGCACGACCTTCAACTACGTGTCTCCGGAGAGCTTGAAGATGCCGCGTTACGTGTACGACGAGCTGGCTGCGCAGGGCATCCAGCAGAACGAGACGGGCGACCTCGAGTCCGTCATCAACCAGACCGACGTGCTGTACGTCACTCGTGTGCAGAAGGTGAGCTTTGCGATGGGGACTGCTTAGCAGTTGCGGTAAGACTGACAATTGCGTGTTGCTGGCCGGTGCTTTTGCTCGTGTGATCAGGAACGCTTCGAGTCCGAGGCCGACTACAACGCCGTCAAGGACAGCTTCCGCATCACGCTGGACACCATCAAGGGCGCCAAGTCCACGATGATCATCATGCACCCGCTCCCGCGCGTCGGCGAGATCGCAGAGGAGGTGGACAACGACCCGCGCGCCGCGTACTTCCGCCAGATGGAGAACGGCATGTACGTACGCATGGCCCTGCTCGCTCTTGTTCTGGGCAAGGCATAAGCCAACTCTCGAGGCGACGCCAGCGAGCGCAACGCTCTCCTTTCCACTGGCTGCAGGATCGTAGTTTCTAGGCTCAAAGCGGCTCGATCACATCCTTTCTTACACTTATGTCAATTGTCACAACACAGCGCGTTCGCACACTCGGCCGCGTTCTCACAGCGATACTCCACCGCAGCGTCGTACGCCTGCGCGTTGAGCCGAGAGCCCACAAAGAAGGCCAGCTCTCTCACAAAGTGGCTCGCATCTTCGTATAAAAACGGCGTGAGCGCTTGCTGCAGCTCGTCGTAGCATTTCTTGGCCCCACACTGCTCGATCTTGTTGAGACAGCACTGGATGATAGCCAGCAGTACCGTGAGATCGATCTCGCGTCCAATACAGGCTCGTAGCTCTCTCTCGAGCCAGGCCTCGTACTCCTCCTTGAGCTTGTGCATCTTCGGGAACGCGGCCGAGTGCTTGACGTCCACTCCGGCCACCCGAACAAGCCGCATGTGACGTCTGTAGACCAGCGAGCGACGCCGCAGCCGCTGCCGATCCCCTTGATCATCGCTCGTTCCTGTCTGCCTGCCCTGAATCCGCCGACCTTGAAAGCGGAAGACGTCGAAGTCCGTCTCGTTGCGCACATTGGCGTACACTTCCTGGAACGGAGCCTTGCACAGCGGACACGTGGGCCGCTCCACGCCGTGCAAGACCAGACTGTGTGCCCAGGTGCTCAGACACTCGAAGCAGTATACGTGGTAGCAGGCCGTGATCATCACGGGCTCGACCAGAGTCTGGAGACAGATGGGGCACGCGTCGCCCAAGACGGCCAGGTCTACAGCTCTCGTGTCGTCCTCCTGGACACCTTCAGAGGCGACCACTTGACCATTGGAGGACGCAGGTGGAGCGACAGCATCTTGAGCGTCTGATGAGGCCAAGACGATGGCATCATCGCCCCTGGCAGCCCAGTCGCCCTCGTCCTGCGCCGCCTCCTCCGAGTTCCCGAGCGACATTGTCCAACTGAACTGGGTATTGAAGCAGCAAGAAACTTTGTGTGACGAACCTGAAATTGACTATCTTCCAATCATAGAGCTAGTGCAACCATTTTTCGACCAATGAGAAGTTGCCAATGATGGTGAGCTGCCACCCAATGCTTTCGAAGAGCTACAGCAACTTTGTGTCAATCGGCGTCACGTGCAGCAGGGCAATGGTGGGCGACGATCTGCTGAAGAAAGGCAAGAAGAAGGGCGGCGCTAAGGCCGATGCCGGCACGACGCACGGCAAGAGCAACGGCAAAGGTGCAGGCGTGGGCGGCTTTCAGCACTTGGGACTGAGTCCGCTCGTGTTCCGTGGCGTAATGGCCATGGGCTACAAGGTGCCCACGCCCATCCAGCGCAAGTCTCTGCCGATCGTACTGTCAGGAAAAGACTGTGTGGCCATGGCCCGTACGGGCTCCGGTAAGACGGCCGCTTTCCTCATCCCTATGGTGGAGAAACTCAAGGAGCACTCGACCAAGATCGGCGTTCGCGCTGTAGTGCTGTCACCCACGCGCGAACTGGCGGTGCAGACGCTTCGCTTCACCAAGCTGCTGTCCAAGTTCACGTCACTCAAGCTGGCCCTTATTGTGGGCGGAGAGGGCATGGACCAGCAGTTCGAGGCCATCGCGGCCAACCCGGACGTGCTGGTGGCCACGCCTGGTCGACTCATGCACCTGCTGCAGGAGATCCCGGACTTTAACTTGAAGGCGGTCGAATACGTGGTCTTCGACGAAGCTGACCGCATCTTCGAGATGGGTTTCGCCGAGCAGCTGCAGGAGATTCTCAAGAACATGCCTACGAACCGACAGACGCTGCTGTTCTCGGCCACGCTGCCCAAGGCGCTGGTGCAGTTCGCGCGTGCCGGTCTGAGCGACCCGGAGCTCATTCGTCTCGATGTGGAGAACAAGATCTCGGAGAACTTGAAGATGGCCTTCTTCACCGTGCGTTCGCTGGACAAGCCGGCGCTGTTCCTGTATATGGTGCGCGAGTTCCTGCCCAAGGACGACCAGACCATCGTGTTCGCGGCCACTCGCCACCACGTGGAGTTTCTGCACGCTTTGCTGGCGGCCAACCACATCGAGGCTTCGTGCGCGTACGGTGACATGGACCAAGCCTCGCGTAAGATCAACCTGGGCAAATTCCGCGCCAAGAAGACCAACCTGCTGATCGTGACGGACGTGGCCGCTCGTGGTATCGATATCCCGCTGCTAAACAACGTGTTTAACTACTCATTCCCGCCGACGGCCAAGCTGTTCGTGCATCGTGTCGGTCGTGCAGCGCGTGCCGGCCGCAGCGGTACGGCGTTCAGCTTCGTGGATCCGGATGAGACGCCGTTCATGGTGGACCTGCACCTGTACATCGGCCGTCGTCTTGAGGACTCGTCCCCGGAAGAGAGCGCCGGCACGAAGCCGTACTCTCTCAGCACGATGCGCGTGGAGGACATCCACTACGGAGCCTTCCCGAACGAGCTGATCGACCAGGAGACGGAGGCCATGCAGGAAATCATGCGCAGCCACCCGCAGGTTTCTCCGCTGGTCAAGGTCTGTGACAACGCGTACAAGGCGTACGCGCGCACCCGCGCCGACCCGTCTAAGCTGTCGATTCGTCGTGGCAAGGAGCTTGCCGTGAAGAAGGTGCACCCGTTGTTCCAACAGGCGTACGTGCTCGACAAGGAGAAGGCCAACAAGGCTGCGTACATCAATTCGCTGCAGGCGTTCCGCCCTCCGCAGACGATCTTTGAGATCGCTGCGGGCGCTCACTCTTCGGCGAAGCGCTCGTCGCCTGGAGTGATGATGATGGCCAAGAAGCGGAAGCTGCACAGCAAGATCATCGCCTCGGAGACGATCAAGGCTGCAGACAAGGCCAAGGCCAAGGAAGAGGCTGCGGCGCTCAACGCCGTCGCCGATAAGGAGGAAGCTGCTGACGCCGTTGATGAGGGATTGCTGAGCGTCAAGAAGCAGAAGTTGGACGACGAAGCGGAGGCTGAAGAAGAAGCTGCGCCTGCATTGAAGAAGAAGGCGTTCTTCCTGTCTAAGCACGAGCGCAAGCAACTCAAGAAGCGAGTGGCTGCTGGTGAGAAGGAGGAAGACGTCGTGAAGAAGTTTGCCGCCGCCAAGGAACAGGGAGCGACCAGCGTTGAGACTGGCAAGAACGAAGAGGAGAGCGAAGCGGCGGCGCAGTCGTTCAAGGACGGCGACAACTACATTGGCTACATGAAGGAGGGCGACTACACGACCGAGGGGTTCCTGGCCAAGAACGCGGACGGTGGCAAGGTGAACTCGTTCGCGGAGGCGCGTCTGGAAGAGGCCATTCTGGACGTGAACCCGGACGAGGCCATCGAGATGAACAAGAAGCGCCGCATTCTGCACTGGGACGTGCGCAAGAAGAAATTCGTCAAGACCACGGCAGGGGAGCTCACGAGCCAGGGCACACTCAAGCGCCGCAACGAAAGCGGCGTCAACGTGCGCAAGAAACAGCAGGTTGGCGCGGTCTACCGCAAGTGGCAGCAGAAGCAGCACAAGCGCGTGGCCGGCGGCGGCGTGGAGATGGAAGACGACGAAGATGTCGCTGGCGGCAAGCTGGACTACCGCAATGGCAGGAAGCCGCGTGCGGGCGCAGCGATGGCCAAGCGCAGCAGCGTCAACAAGTTCGCCAAGGACGAGCTGATGAGCGAAGGCAAGATCCGCAAGGAGGAGAAGCGCAAGGCTCGCTCGCGCGGTGTCAAGGTCACCTCTGGCGTGAGATCCAAGCGGGGCAAGGGCAACATCAAGGGCAAGAGCCACGGCGCTCCAACCCGAAGCAAAGCGATCATCAAGCGGTAAGGCTGACATGGCTTTGGCTGTCTTGTCGACTCCATCCATCGTGTGGCAGACACCAAATAATAATATAGACGACATGCTTTTTCTTTTGGAACAACCAACCATCTTTTCTACCAGTCGATTGCGTCGCCGTTGCCAAAATGGCGGAGCTGAAGCGGCTCGCCCAGCCGCGTACGAGCAATGACTTGCGCCATGCCGGCCACGCTTTCTTCAGGCTGAACTGTAGAGGTATAGGGCGCGGCGTCCGGCTTGTCGTCGATGCCGGAGTGCAACAACAGGCAGCCAATCTTGTGCGGCAGGAAGTCCGCCGTCAACGTCTTGGTGAACATGTGCAGCGCACTCATGGATGCGCGGAAGCCATACAAGCCTCCGTTCGCGTTCTCGGAGATGCTTCCTACACGCGACGAGATGTTGGCCACGAACGCCATGCCTCGATCACGCACACCCTGCCGCAAGTTCTGCATCAGTGCACGCGACACGATGAAAGCCCCCAAGGCGTTCACCTCGTACATGCGGACACAGTCTTCCGGGGTGGTGGAGTGCATGTATCCCTTCGTGAACACCCTGGCGTTGTTGATGAGCAGATCGATCGGCACGTCCTTCAGCTCTTCAGCAGCGGCATCCACCGACTCCTTACTGCCCGGGTCCATAGCCACCACTTTCCACGGCGCCAAAGCCATGAGCTTCAGACACTGAATTCCTTCCGGACAGGCAGCAATAACATCCCATCCCTCCCTTGTGTAGTGCTGCACGAAGGCCAGGCCAGTGCTGCTGTCCGCTCCAGTGATCAGCACCGTCCTCTTGGGTCCCGTGTACATGGGGATCAGCGTCAGCGCCTCCTGAGATGGGGTCACCAGACCCAATGGAACTGGAGGCGCCCGTCTTGGAGTGGAGGACGTCACTCGACGTCCACCTGGCCGAGACGCTTCGAGCCGCGCCGGCATTTGAGGGTCGAATTGGATCTCTGCGTCGCCCCCTTCCCCGTCAGTCTGCAACGAGCGAGGCCGCAGCCCCATGCCGTGACGCCGCATGAAGCTCGTGAGCCACCCGTCCGACAGGTTTAAAGTTGGAGCGTCCGGAATTTCTCGCAGAATCTCGCGCGCCTTAAGCACCAGCAGCTTGCGCGTGAGCTGCACTTGGCTGCGCACACAGTCGTCTACATAGGCCTTGAGCAACACGTCCAGCTGCGGACAGGACACGCCGTGGCCCTTGCGCGTGATGCCCAAGCGCTGCTTGTCCTCGATCTCATCGGCCGCCTTGAGCACGCGCGAGACCGTAGCGGGCGTGGGGCCCGACGGCAGGTTGAAGGCCTCGTGCGCCCATAGCGCCAGCTTGCGCGTGGACAGCGAAGGGCTCTGTCGGTGCTTCTGGATCAGCTCGTACTTCTGCGCAACCGTCATCCATTGCACCATGGCAGTCCAGATTCCCGGGGGGAACGGTACTTTTGACGAAAAGCGCGCCTAAAATGAAGAAAGTCGAGTGGTGGACATGAAGTTGAGGTACGAAACATAGTTTTGGGAAAATTTGAGGCGAAAAAATTCAACTTGGCAAGTTGGCTTTTTTTCGAGGAATTACCTTATCCAAGTGGATGTCCACTTGGATTTTTCCTGGAGACGATCGCGAGCAACCCATTCACTTTCCCAAGTTAAATTTCCGAAAACATAAAATATCACTTACCGTTAGAGCTATCATTTCGTGCGGCGTGTGAACACTTGGAGTTTGTATGCTCTTGGTCACACAGGCCTTTGTACAGGCTGCTCGGTCTGCTTGGACAAGTTGAAGACCGAGGGAAACGAGACTCTGAACGCCGGAACAGCTTTGGCAGAATGCCTAGCAGGGACTTGGAGGCTGAGCAGGGGGTCTGTGCCGCAGGCAGTGAATGTTGGAATGAAAGAAGCCCTCCTCCTTTCCTTAACCCATTGTATTAGCAGTTACCGAGCGCCGCAGGCAGCACAGGATGAACAGCACACAGGCCGTCTAGAGATGCGATTGTGGGCGGTAATCACTCTGCATGCTCTTATGGGTTTCGGCTAGCGGCGCAGTTTATCTCCCGTACAGATAACGGAGCCGATATCTCTGCAGCGGGGTTGCAATTGCTTTAGCGTAGAGCAAGACACAGACTCAGTGAGTCTTTAGTGTTATTGATAGCTTGCAAGCTCTATACGAGAGCTTTGCACGAGTACCTTAAACATCCTATTTAAGGACTCCAGAGATAGACAATACCCTAAACAAAGGTATGAACTCTAGGCTTCAAAATATGAACTGAATGTATTGTTGTTTATCGCGGCAGAGCTGCCTGTAGCCCGAATGTATAGGACTCACTATCTATCATAGTAGAGCCTAGTCTAATGCATATTCACTGGCTGTGAGCCACCCACTGTTATCTGGTGTGGCTCACATAACATATGTGTAGAACCCAACTTATGTGTTGCACCTAACTTGTGTGCACCACACTATTTGATGTCCCCGTTACACCCTCACCTTACCAAGACGCCGGATACGGAGGGTCGTATCCGGACAAAGAAAAACTGAACGCCACAAATCAGCCGAGGTGCGGTGGAGAGGCAAGCGCGGACTGCGCGGCACCTCTAGCGTGCTACACGCATCGGCAGGCATTGCCACCACTCACCAACAGGGGCCCCATGCTTGTCAAGCAGGTGAGGCCACACATGTTGCGCCGAGGGCGCAGTGAGAGCTTGTCGGAGCCACCGGGTGTATGCAGTTCCAGACTGTATTACGTGCTTGGCACCGCCTCTCCTGCGTGGTATACGCCTTGTTTTTCAATACCGACAAGGTACGCATACCTGGCACAGATGCTTACAAAGCCGAAGGGGGTCTTGTTCCGGCTCTCCGCGCTCTAGAACGCCGCGTAGCGGCTATTGGGTTGAAGTTAGCCCCGGCAGGGCAGGGCGGCATGCCGTTCGATACTACAGCTGACGCTGCAACCTTCGCAGCATACCGTCACGCTGTTGCAGCTTGTGCCCGACGTGTGCAGCTGGCACACAAACTCGTGGCCCGAGACCAATGAACTGATGGGGCTGTCAAAGCCCATAACCATAGACGCCGTGCGTCATAGGTGTTGGCTCTGGGAGCCGGATGTGGTGTGGCTTCCGCGCCGGAGACCACGGCCACCGCGCTATTACTAAGCATAAGCAGGAGCACTGTGCTCGCTCATACGGCATGGGCAGCTAATGCACTAGGTGCTTGCTGCCACAACAGACCTACAGGTCAGGACTTGAGCTCAGTCACTGACCCATGAGCCCCCCATCTAGTGGGAAGAGCTGTTTGACCGCTCACGTGGCCGGAGCCCCTGCCTTGGCTGGTGATCATGGCGATACAAAAGCGTCGACGACGTCAGGGCAGTCTTGCCGTAGAGGTACCTCAAACTCCCACGAGTTCTCTGAGTGGGGATATCCTCTCCACTTCACCAGATACTGGTATTGCCCCTGACGACGGCGTCGGGCTAGCAGCCTTTCCACACGGTAGTGGAGATCACCTTGCTCGTCGAGCAGCTCAGCGGGTGGTCGACCCTGAGCCCGGCCACGCTCCGACGGTGTCGAGCTCTCTTCGAGCGAAGGCGGCGTTGCCTCAGGCACTGCCATGTCTTGGTGTTGTTGCACTCGAGGTGCCATCTCGTCTGAGCTCACATGACTTGGGTCGTGGTATGGCTTGAGAAAGCCCACATAGTGTACGCATCTTCTTTGGAAGGTTGAGCGTGTACGCTAGGCCCTTCTTGGCCACGACCTTGAAAGGTCCGACGAAGCGAGGGCGCGGCTTGGTCTTGAAGACCGCAGACACCGCTTGTGTAGGGAGGTTCTTTGCATTCAATAGAACCAGGTCGCCGACCTCAAAGCTGTCAACATTGCATCTGCCCCTGGCATCAGCCTGTTCCTTCTGCTTGTCTTGGCTCACAGCCATAGCGTCACGCACGTGTCGAAGGACACTCAGTCGCGTTGATAGAAATTCATTAACCTGCTTACGAACAGTGAGTGGGCTGACATCAGCAAGCCGAGCGGCTATCTCTCCCCGCCAAACCCAGAACCACGCAGTGGTAGCGTCAGCGGGACGCGTGGGTGAGCGAGGCCTCACGTAGAATGGGGTGCAGCCGGTAGAGGCATGCACGGCGTTGTTCAACGCAAACTCGACGAGAGGGAGCATAGCGCTCCAACGCTTCGGCGTTTCAGCACAAATGCTATGGAGAATGTCTTCGACAACGCGGTTCACGCGCTCCGTCTGACCGTCGGTCTGTGGATGGTCCGTCGTGGACATGTCCAACTTGGTGCCGAGCAGCGTCCCAAAACTTTCCAGTGAAGCGGGGGTCTCGATCCGAGACAATCGATACGGGCAGCCCATGTTGGCGGAAGATCCGATCGATAAACATCTTGGCTGTACCTTCACCATCAACGGTGTCTGGCACCGCCGCTAGATGAGCCATCTTGCTCAGATGGTAAAAAAAGACCACTATCCCAGTGTTACCGTCCGAGTCCTTTGGAAGGCCAAACACAAAGTCCAAACTCATGGACTCCCAACACCCGGAGGGTACAGGCAAGCTTGCCAGCGGCGCTGCCGCGTGCGGTGAGGGCTTCACCCGCTGACACGTCTCGCACGTGCGCACGTATGTGCTCGTCCACTTGTACAGCTTGGGTCACCAATAGGTCCGGCTCACAGAGCTGTAAGTTTTTTTACGACCCAGGTGGCCACTAAGCGGTGTATCATGCGCCTCAAAGAGGATGCGGTACTTCAGATCCTCGTCGTGAGGGACCACGACATGAGGAGTGTCCTCAACACTCGTGCTGTAGTACAGCAGCCCGTCATCAATGGAATAACGATGCAGGCTCGCGCGTAAGCGCGCCAACAGTGTCTTATCCGAGTTTTCAAACACCTTGCTTCCAAGAGCATGTAGCAGGGCGACACACATGTCGTCTCGCGCATACGTAGCGCGGACCAGGTCCATCACGGGCGAGGTCACCATGGTGACATGAGCAAGCTCATAGTCAGGTCGACGGGACAACGCGTCCGTCAGACCATTCTGCCTGCCAGGCTTGTACTTCACCTCAAAGTTATACTCCGCGAAGAAGGACAACCAACGGGCCAACCTTTGCGAGAGGTGAGGCGACTGGGTCGCGGTGAGTAGGGACGCATGATCAGTGAAGATCACGAATGGCTTAGAGCCAAGCAGGTGCACCCCAAACTTGACAAGAGCATACTTCATCGCAAATAGCTCTTTGTCATGAACTGGATAGTTCTTCTCTGCAGCCTTAAGCCGGCGAGACTCAAACGCTATCACGCGTTCACGCCCTTCGGCGTCTGCTTGGAGCAGAGCACTGCCGATGGCGAAGTCCGATGCGTCACAGACGACACTGCATGGACGTTCAGTGTCTGGCAAGCCAGGATCGGGGCATGAAGGAGACTCTCCTTACCTGCTTCGAAAGCATCTTGATGCTCGGTGTCCCAACGTCCGCATCCTTCTTGAGAAGATTGGACAACGGCCGAGCCATGTCATCGTAGTTCTCGCTGTACTTGTGCAAGTAGTTGGCGAGGCCAAGCCACTTGCGTAAGTCCTTCTGGTTCTTGGGAACCGGCCAGTCAACGATGGCCTTGACTTTAGCGGGATCTGCTCGAAGGCCGCGCTTCGCAACGAAGCATCCTAAGAAAGGAATTTCTTCAGCACCGAAGATGCATTTTGATGCGTTAGCGTACAGCTTGTTGGTGCGCATGCACTCGAGCACCGCTCGCAAGTGGTCAATGTGGTTGTCCACATCCGACCTGCCGACGGCAGCACGACTATGGACGAAGATGTCGTCGAAGTATGTCTGTGCATATGCCCGATGGGGCCTGATGAGCTGCGTCACCAGACGGTTGAATGTCGCAGGTGCGTTCGACAGCCCTAGGGGCATGACCAGCCACTCCCAGAGCATACCGCTCGGAGTACTAACCGCTGTCAGCGGAACATCGCTCGCTCGCATGAGCAGCTGGTAGTAGCCGTCGACCAAGTCGAGTGCAGTGTACATTGTACAGCCAACCATGTTGTTTTGGAGAACATCCTTCCGAGGAATCGGCGTCTGAGCCGGGATGGTGGCAGCGTTAAGCTTATTGAAAGCGTGAACGATGCGCCACTTGCCATTAGGCTTTCTGACACAGAACGTTGGCGTCGAGTGCGGAGACTTGCTCTCACGCACCATGCCCGCAGCGTATTTTGCACTGAAGAACGCGTCAATGACGTCACACTGCTCCTTCGGTAGTGACCCACTGCCTCGTCACGCAGTATTTGGTTCCAGGAACCAAGTCAATCTCGTGACGAACGCCTCGGTCGGGAGGTAAGCCAGTTGGCGGATCATTCGAGACAACATCCTGGTATTCCTTGACTAAAGGATAGAAGGGGTCCGAGGAGTTCTTCAGGATCGAAGCACCGCTTCGCGCACTGAGTGCCTCCTTTGTGTCCTCAAGGACAGCTTCATCCATAAGCGACGAGGAGTTCAGTTCCTCTTCAGGTCGTATCATGACCACCTCGGCCAACACGCCGGCTTTCAAGGCGTCCCCGAACTCGGGAATGGACATCTCGTCCAGCTCAAGAAGAGCATTCAGCGCCGGGATAGCCTCGAGGCTGACATTGCCCGCGGCTTCACCGGTCACTCCATTAACGAGTGTATATAGCTGCTCGCTATCATCGTCAACGACAGACACGTCATGTGTCAGCACAGACGCCTGGCGTATCGCAGTCGCCATCTGGCGTCGTTGCCGCCTCCTCGCGTAAGCCGTACGCCTCGGAGAGGCCAGCAGGTTCACACTAATAGTGTCCTCAGGTGTCTCCACCTCTTGTTGCTCAGGATGAGCCGGCGATGAGCTGTCTTGCTGGCAACCAATGCCCAGTGGTTGAGGTGCGACTCCACCCGCACCATCAGGGTCCTCCCCTTGGTGACTCGGCTCACAGCCGACCGCGCCATCATTGACACGCAGCGGTTCGTCGCCATCGGGGCACTCACCGCTCAGCGGGTTACGTGCCGCTCCACGCGCATCACTAGGGCCACGCCCAAGATGCCTCGACTGATCGTCGACCACGCCATCAAGGGCATGCAGCGATGCTGCGCTCGTGCCACGAGCATCGCTCAGCGGGTTACGTGCCGCTCCACTCGAATCACAAGGGTCACGCCCAAGATGCCTCGACAAACTGTCGACCATGCCATGGCCGGCATGCAGCGATGACTCATTATCGCTATGAGTCTCGGTCAGTGGGTTACGTGTCACTCCATGGTCAGTCCTCGAGTTTAGCTCGGGACTCGCGTCTCCGACGCCAGTGTCCATTAACTCGGACACTCCAATGTCCAGCACATTGACCGACTCGGTCCAGTGCCCGCGCCAATAGCGCTTTTGCTTCCTAGCAGAGGTGGGTTCATGACTCGCCAAAGCTCCACCAGGAGACAAGCGCGTAGCGCCTAATGTTTTCGATCGCCAATCGATCCATGGTTCATGGCACTCCAGCCATGCCATGCCTAGGATGAGGCCATACCTCGAATCTATGTCGACGCGAGACAGCGTTCAACGCTATCGAAGTCCAAGAACTTCACGCCCAGGTTCACGGGAACCTTGGGCACCGTGACACGAGTCCCTGTCGCGAGACGGACCGTGATAATGTCACTCGTATGCGCCTTCAGCGCTTCCATACTGCTGACTTCCTTCCATCGTGGAACGCCGAGCGTAATTGCCCGGAGTTGATAAGGATCTTCCATGGCTTCTCGAAGCCCTTCACGGTCGCCTCAACGACCAGCAAGCCCGGCTTGCATGTAAGTTCCATGTCGTTATAGAGCACGGGGCTCTTCGGGGCTAAGCCCTGTCGCCCTCCTCCCTGAGGCTCAACAGAACTCAGTTCTTCCCCAGCAGGGCGCCCCGCGCCTACTGGGGCGTGGCGTTTCCCCGCCATGAGCCCGACTTCTGCTCAGACGCAGAATCTCGGCTCGGGGGAGACTGGCGCTGCTTGCGCATCGGGCAGCCTGGACGCAGGTGTTGCGTGCTTCCGCACACATAGCATCTACGGATGCCGATACGCTGTTCAGCGGCCTGAAGCTCAGCTTCTTCATCTTCAGCATAGCTGAGGTCTATCGGGACCGCGCCGTTGGACGCGTCCGAGGTTCCGGAAGCGCTGGCTTGAGAAGCCGCCCAACCAAGTCGGGCTGACTTGAAGTTGAACTCAGCGTTCAACGCCACGTTCACTGCCTCCTCAAACGAGGTAGGGTGAACACGGAAGGCCTCCGTCCTGGCCACGCCGGTGCGCAGCCCTTCCATGAAGACTGTCACAGTGACCACCTCGGGAAGAGGGTCCGACGCCATACCGGCGATTAGAGTTCTCAGCTCCTGGATGAAGTCCACCAGTTCCTTCTTACCCTGGCGGGTGGAAAGGCGTGACCTCACGCGATAGGTCTGGTTAGGCGGCGAGAACACACGCGAGAGCTGAAGTTTCAGCTCATTCCACGAGGGAACGCGGTGTCCACAGACGTGCCGCACGTCAGGGCCCATTCTCGCGCTCGACCACCGAGCTTGGAGATAGCAAGCGCCACGCGCTGTTGCTCGGTATTGAGCATGGCGGACGCCATGGCCATTTCGACCTCTCTGATCCAGAGCCTCAGTCTTTCGCCGTCTATGCCCTCAAAGGTCTTGATGGTCACCATGAGTGGTTTAGCTCGTTGAGCAGCGTCCGATGTCTGCCTGGGCGTTACGGCCGCCGCAGTCGCAGTCACCTTCTGCTGGACGTGCACCAATAGAGCATTCTCATACTGAGAAAACGCCTCCAGACGCGCGTTCACTGCGTCGGGGCCTTGCGAAGCAAGATGAGCCACACCTTCCGGGCCAATCAAGGACATCAGCGTTTTAAGCCCTTCCTGTTGGTTCGGTGGTAAGTGGGTGACCTGCTCCATTCTCTCACAGAGGGACAGTAGTAAGACTCAGGTGTAGGATTGACCAACAAGTGTTACCAAGTGCATCGGGGCTGCAATTGCTTCAGCGTAGAGGAAGACACAGACTCAGAGAGTCTTTAGTGTTATTGATAGCTTGCAAGCTCTATACGAGAGCTTTGCACGAGTACCTTAAATATCCTATTTAAGGACTCCAGAGATAGACAATACCCTAAACAAAGGTATGAACTCTAGGCTTCAAAATGTGAACTGAATGTATTGTTGTTTATCGCGGCAGAGCCGCCTGTAGCCTGAATGTATAGGACTCATTACCGGAAGTGGACGAGGGTCACGGTCGCTTTCTCGTCCCCGAATTGTCACCACCCCGTCCCTCCGATAATCCAGTTATTTGAAGCCAGCAACTAATGATAGCATCTGTTATTGGCTGCGTCCACCAGCCCTAATCGCTCTCAGTAAAAGAAGGCCGAGGCCGAGCCACAAAGAAAACGTGCAAACGAGAATGCCGCGCTGCCCGCCGAGAAGCTGATGGCCGCGCTGCTCGCCGAGGAGGAGAAGGCCGCGCTGCCCGCGGAGGAGCTGATGGCCGCACTGCTCGCCGAGGAGGTGAAGGCCGCGCTGCTCGCCGAGGAGGAGAAGGCCGCGCTGCCCGCTGAGGAGGAGATGGTCGCGCCGTCGCCGAGGAGGTGCAGGTCGTGCCGGTCGAAGGGATGGAAACTGGCGGTATGCCAACCGGATGGAGAAGCGGTCACTAGGTAAGAACACTAGTTCAAAGATCAACGTACTATGTATTGACGCGATTTAACTATGATTGATGCAGTTTTCAGGCTACGCGTGTCGGCCGATTGATTCGCACAAGGCATTAAGAGTAAGCTTTTCCTGTGTACGCTTTTCTTCAAGCATACACACTGCTTGCTCCTGGCTGACACCCTCTTGTTGTGCTATGGCAGCTATTCGATCGATGATGCGTTTGCGGCGAAAGAAAAATCGCTTTTCAGCTGCTGTGTTGCGCCAGCTTGAGCTGTAGCGTTCTTCGAGGTCTTTCACAGCTGGTCCACCATGAATGCCAAGCGTCCATTCCTGCCAGACTTGGTGGACTGTTTTCGACGACCTCGCCATTTTGTAGGTATCAGGAAGCGTGGTCGGCATCGCAGGTGGCTGGGGTACAGAGCTGAAGGAGCTAGCATCATTCCAGTTGACGGACAAGCGTACAGCAGCAGCGCCCGAGGTAAGCTGATGAAAAGCTCCCTTCAATTCGTGAAGACTGGCAGCTACTTCTCCAAGCTTACCATCAATATGTGCTAATCCTTGCTCGTGCTGTTGCTTTATGCAGTCCATCAAGTCCGGAACGACGTCCTGTAGATGCACTGCTTGCGGAGACTTCTCCACAAGAATTTTCGCCTTTAGAGATCGGGCAAAATCTGTGAACGCACCAGAGCTGAAAGACAGGATGAGTCCAGAGCTTGTGAGCAGGATGCAGTTCGCTCAGCAGCACCGCGTCTTGAAGGATAACTACTCGCAGGTAAGCCAGCAGATTCAAAAACCCGCCTGTTGCTACGTGAGGGGCTGACTGCTTCGTGTATGCTACCATATAGTTTTCAACAAATGGAAACACTTCGCGCTGGAGTGCTTCGGATGGAAGGAGCGCTGCGCGTACCAGAAGAAAGAGCGTCTGTCCGGTGAGAAGCCAGCAAGCGATCGCATCGCATCCCGAGGTAAAGCCGTCAAATAGCAGCCTTCCATAGCACCAGCATTCCATCGTCCTAATCCCTTCGTATCTGTGATTCCGACGCTCCAGCAAGTTCGGCTGGAGCGTCGGAATCACAGATACGAACCATCCTAGAACCGGAACCGCGAGCGGCATGAATCTTCGCTTTAGAATGCATGCCAAGAGCAGAAAAGGCTTTCACAGTAGCATCGTAATGCGCTCGATACGACAGGGCAGTGGTTGAATCTTTACCAGACTTCAGTACTTTGGTATCGTACCATTGCTCAGGCTCCAAAAAATTCGGTATTGCTTCGTTTTGAATGCTCCATCTGAAAAACAGATACAAGCCGAGCGCTCCGACCGGGCACACCTCGACGTTGCGGTGTCGAATACACGATCCAAACTCACGACGACCGTACTGGTTCGTTTTTCCTTGCTCCATTATCATCAGGAGCGCCCGACATTCGGAACAACCCTCGTTCTCGAGAACAACGCTGAATAAATCGGGTAACTCCAGGTTCCGTGCGGACTCTCCTCGCAGCAAGCACGCGTGACACAGGAAGTGGCTCAGTCGATTTCGTAGATCGCTTCCAGAGTTCAAATTCATGTAGTACCGAAAAATAGCCACTAAGTCATCAGTTGTGCAGTACCCATCTAGCAATGATCCGACGCCACGATCTACATACTCCTTCATGTTCTTAGCGTGCTTTTCGCGCTTGAGAGACGTTAGCAGCGCCTTGATAAGGCTGTTTCGAGGGTGGGGTGAGAGTTAACACCTCGGCTGTGCTGGTCACTGTACATGCCCGAGATTGCGTTCACATACATTTCCACAGTTACAACACCGACCTTACGCTTTGGATTCTTGACGCGAACGTCTCGATCAACTACTTCTTCTTGTAGGAATAGATGCAACTTGGATGCTGTGACCTGGTAGTGTAGTTTCGTGGAATCCTTTGCGTTCGCACCAAGCCTTGAACTCTCGCTGCTTAGGTGCATAAGCTCGTATCGTGTTTAGAGGTCTTGCTTCTCGACAGCGGTCTAACGTAGCGTTGGCACTCTCTTCGAGCTCAACCTGGAGGCCAGGTGGCTCCATTGCGTCCCTGTAGCAGAAATCAAGATTATGCTTTTGAGGAGGATTTTAGCTATAGACTGCGGCCTTTCAGCAAAGAGGGACGTCGCCCTCGCTCACATAGTGCACGCCAATATAGCATAGCCTAAACCTAGGAAGATAACCTCTCACTATCTATCATAGTAGAGCCTACCGGATTTTGAGGAAAGCTGTACCCGTGTTGCACTTCCTCAAAGGGGTACAGCATTCCCCAACATCTAATTTTAACCAAGCTGTCAGCAGCGTTTCTTATTGGTCATATTTATTTGCTCTTGACGATCGTCGCTCACTTGCAAAAGAGCCAACAAAGCTCCCTATTGGTAGATAATCGTAGGGGGATACATATTTTCTCCACACGGCAGAATAAAGTTGCCCATCACTTTATCTAGATAAACCGAAAGGGGGGTACAGCGTTCACCAGCACTTTGACGGGTATAGCTTTCCTCAAAATACGGTAGTCTAATGCATATCCATTGGCTGTGAGCCACCCACTGCTATCTGGTGTGGCTCACATAGCATGTGTAGAACCCAAATTATGTGTGACACCTAACTTGTGTGCACCACACTATTTGATGCAACCCCGTTACAATCTCACACTCACGAACACAGTCGTTCCGCTGGGCTTGGCCATGCGTATCAAAGATGTTGAGTGGTGCGAGCGCAAGCACATGTATGCTTAGCTTGAAGTTGTAGCCTTCTCGACGATACCGGATGTCATCGTACCAATGGGCAGCACCTTCATGTGCTCACGAAAGCGAGTGAACTTGGCGTTACCCAGCGCTTTGGTCATGATATCGGCCGTGTTGTCATTGGTTGTCACATGCTTGGTGCGCAACTCGCCAGCTTCCACGAGATGCCGCACCAAATGAAACTTGTTGGCGATGTGCTTGGTGCGGTTGTGTTTACCAGGTTTGCGAGTTAGGTACAGCGCAGCTTGGTTGTCGCCACGCAACAAAGGCGTATTGCGCCTCCATCCCAGTTCCTCACAGAGACCGACAACCCACAGCACATCGCACACACCTTCGTTCATGGCGATGTACTCAGCTTCCGTGCTGGACTGCGCGTTGATGCCCTGCTTCCGGGAGCCGTACGATACCACGTTGCCATCCAGGTACGTCACGTAGCCGGACACCGACTTGGAGTCGGCAGGGTCGTTGGCGTAGTCGGGTCCATGAACACGGTAATGCACACATCATCCCCTGGCACCACATCCATGTGTAGCGCGTAGTGCTTTGTTTGCAGCAGGTAACGGAGGACCCGTTGGGCCTGGATGTAGAGGTGCGGTGTGAAGTCCGCCAAGAACTTGCCCAAATGGCGAACAGCATGGCAATGTCGGGCCGTGAACCCGACACAAGATATTGAAGAGCCCCCACCAATTCACGATACGGAAGAGCAGCGTCCTTGGCCAACTTCTTCTCTGCTGCTTGCGACTCACTGGTCACTTGAGGAGTCCAACAGCCATTGCGTTCTCCATGTGGAATTCCTTCAGCTTCGCCTCAATGTACGTTTGCTGACTGTAGACGATCTGGTTGTTGACGCTGTCCAAGGTGATCTCTATTCCCAGGAGAAATTTCACCTCGCCCATGCTAGTGAGAGTAAACTTCTCCTTCAGTCGAGGAGCCACTTCATCGCACAGCTCCGCGGGGCCCATCAACAGCAAGTCGTCAACGTAGAAGGTCAGTAGCATGACGACGTCGTCGTCCTGTACATTGCATACAAACCATAGTCGCTGTCGAGACGCGTGAACCCAATCGTCATCAGGAACTCGTGCAGGGTTTTGTTCCAGACTGCTGGTGCTTGTTTAAGGCCGTACAGGGACTTGACAAGCTGGCACACCAGGTTACCACCAGGTTCAGCTTCATCTGAGCCCGTTGGTATCTCCATGAAGATCAGTTCTTCTAGCAACCCATAGAGAAACGCGGTTTTGACATCGTATTGTGTAGAACGAGCCAGCCACGCTTTCGAGCAAACAGGATCGCCGCCCTGATCGTCTCGAATCGAATCACGGGCGCGTATGTTACCACTAGTCAACACCAAACCTCTGCTTGAAGCCGTGGATCACGAGTCGAGCTTTAAAGCGTTTGATTCGTCCCTTAGCATCACGCTTCACAGCGTACACCCAACGATTCGGATCACCGTTTGATGCTTGGCTTTCACTCGTGCTACCAGCTTCCACGTCCCATGTTCTCGCAACGATGCCAGTTCTTCTTCCATAGCTAACTGCCATTCAGGCCATTGCTCGCTTGATTTTGCTTGTTTGTACGAGTTGGGGACCTTGATAGCTGCCGTTGTATTCATGACCGAGCCAACCACGTAGTCCTTCAGGTGAGCAGGTGGCTTTCGAGTACGCAGTGCCGTAGCACCGCGGTTTTTGTTTACGACTGCCACCTTTCTCGGCGGCTCGTAGTCATCATCAATCGTGCAATCATCACGGGGTGTCCGCCGCTTCCGTTTGCCATACTTCACCGATGTTTGCTTTGGTGACGGACTTGGCGAGCGGGACGCACGGGATCCTTGCTGTTGTAGCACAGGTCGTGGTACATCACTCGTGCGGACTCTCACTGGCTCAGCAATAACACGCAGTTGTGGCTCGGGTTGCATCTCGAGAGGCGTTGGTGCTGCTGGCACACCCGGAGCTCTTCCAGCTTCAGGAAACAATCGAGCTTGGAACGACGAAGCAATTGGCACAATCGGGATCTCTTCAGGAAGTTGATAATCACCGTGTTGGAAGGTATTCTTAAGCAGTTGACGCATGTAGGTCTGAGCCACAGTGAACTTCTCGTGACAGTACACATTCCCACTTCTCCTCGTGAAAACAGCCCCAGTGCGCAAGTTTATCAGCTTGTAGCCCTTCGTTTTGTGACTGTAGCAGAGCATCAAGCTGAGATCAGCACGTGGTTCAAGCTTCGCCTTCGTCGCTCGTGTCTCGGGAGGTACATGTGCATGTACCAGACATCCCCAAGTGCGGAGGTCGCGTAGCTTCGGTGGCTTACCGAAAAGTGCCTCGTGGGGAGATTTACCCTGCAATGGCTTCGTGGGCAGTTGATTGACTGTATGAACTACATGCAGCGCTGCTTCACCCCAAAGCAAGTTGGTTTGGTTCGTTGCATGCAACAGGGCCCGCAGTCTTGGCAGTACCGTACCGCTGGCACGCTCGACAATTGCGTTCTCCTCTGGGGAGTAGGAATTTGTTGATGATTGCGAAATGCCACGCCGTTCACAGAAAGCCTTGAGTTCGGCTCCCAGGAATTTACCTCCCTTGTCTGAGTGCAAGTGCACGACACCAAGACCCTTGCTCTTGAACTCCGTAGTGAGGCGACGAATCAGATTCATCAGCAACGACTCTGCCTCGTCCTTCCACGTCAGCAAATAGCACCACTTGTAGCGGGTTGCTTCATCGACAACTAACATGAACATCTTGTCACCCGTTGCAGTGTTTTGATCAAGGGAGCAGAGATCCATCGACAACTTCTCCAGCGGCCGACGCTTCCGATCCGGATCACGCTTGTACGTTGTACGCTTCAGTTTGGCCGTGATACAGGGAACGCATTCGTAGGGAGAAAGGTCCTTCATGCTGAGTTTCAACCCAAAGTCTGCTTTGCTGCTGGCAAGCTTCTCTATCAGATCCATGCTGACATGGTCTAGGCGGTTGTGCAGGCGTTCCATAGTATCAGTTCGTTCCGCCACAGCGGCTACCAGTCGTAGCGAGCGGCGACAGCGTAGGCGATAAATCATGTCGTGCTTGACAAACTTGGGCAGATCGCCGTTGACGAGCCACGCTGTGTCTTGCCCATCATTGAACTCAACCTTGAACCCGAGCGACTGCATGTATCCCAAGCTGATCAGATTGACGTGTGCGTTGGCCGAGTAATGGACGTCATCCAAGCGGCGTGGCTCCCACTTACTCGTGGCTTCATTATGAACACGGATTGCCACACTACCTGTAGCCTCCAATGCCTCTGTCTGCCCCAAAGCCATTTTCAGTTCACCGGCCACATCACGGTCCACGTACGAGAACAGCGAGATGTCACCGCAGAGATTCACTTGGGATCCACTGTCCAGCACCCATTCCACTTCATCAGGCTTGAGTGCTGGCATGGGTCGATCTTGTACGGCCAGTACCATTTCGACATGGCGGACAATCCCATCGTCGTCACTGTCTTCAGCCGCGCTGCTTTCTTCATCTGAATCCGAAGTCGCCGTGCTACACTGCATGCCTTGATGTCCTGGGCCAGTGGAAGGAGCTGAGGGCGATGATGAAGCAAATCGATCGCGTAGTTGGTCAGCTGCTTTTATTCCCAAGACGTCGCGTACCAGTTCCATCGTAAGTACAGGATGGCCACTGGTCTGAGCTCGTTGATGGTCTCCTGCTGCATCCCAATTCTTCACAGCGCGAAATACAGCCCCAGCCGACATAGATCCCATGCCGCGATCATCGCCCACAGCTTCCAAAGCTTCTTCGCGCTCAGCCTTGCATTCAGCATCATTCTTCCAGTGGCCGTACTCACCACACGCTTCACACTTGGAGCTCTTCTTTTTTTGAGCGATGAACTGCTCACGTGACGCCAGAGTGATCGACTGGTTTGCACTCGAAAGCTTGGTTCCCGAGCCGCCTTAGAACTTCCCTTTCCCTTTGCTAGCCCGGTTGCGGTCTACAGCGTACGTCTGACGAGCTGTGGTCAGACCTGCACCATTGTCGTTGCTGCGAGAGCTGAAGGCATATTGGTCACGACGCTCGGTTTGTTCTGCATTCTCAATGCGCCAGCGCGCATCAGCTACAGTAAGCCGTGTCGATGGCCAGTTGTAAAGCTGATTCGTCATGTCCGACGCGACGCGCGGGTACACGTCTGACACGTTGTTGATCAGCACCTTTGCGATCTCGTGCTCCTCAAGTCCGTCATTCGCTTGGATCAATTGGCGTTGAAGGGCAATAATGTCTTCGACATAAGCAGCTACTTGCTCTTGCCGGCCCAATACGCGGCCATAAATCCGCGAACGAATCACCACAGTGTTTACCGCTGGGCCACGACTGTAGTCGTTGTAGAGAACATGCCACAACTTGACGGGATCTGCTTCATCAATCAGCGAAGCGTATCGCTCGATAACTGCATCCGAAAGAGCTGATATGATGATGTTGTTCGCGCTCGCTGCGCGAGCAATCCACTGGTGATGCCCAGTCATGGCAGCTTCGAAGGGCTCTTGACCGGTCACTAGTCGAGCCATGTTCGATACATTCAGGGCCGCTAGTACACGAGCGCGCCACGCGACGTACTGCTGCGGCTTGGAGAGCTTCTCTTCGACGTCTACTTTGACTGCATGCTGAAACTTGCTCACACGTGATGAACCAGCGGCTTGGCTGCCCCAGGGCAAGGTTGACACGTGGTCTTCAGTATCAACACATTTGGTCAGTCGCTGCCTTGCGCGAGTGTTACGCCGACGGCGATCCATCGAAGTTGCCGAGTGAGATTCCTAATTCATCGACAGAGCAGCAATTGTGAAGGAGGCCGGTTGTCCGGTTGTCCGACCAATTTCCATCCTCGGAGCAAGATTCGGAGCAAGTTCTGAGCTTGATGATGTCGGACCGATTCGAGTCGACTGACGTGCTGGCCGCGAGGTTGGTTGAGCGCGTGCCGGTGCGAAGACCGTCGTCATTGCGCAATAAGCGACTTACCCACTGCAAGCTAGCAATTTCCATGGCCAACAACCTCCCTGCGCCCAAAACTCCCGACGACGTGGTGTTCGCCGATTTCGCCACGCCCAAGTCGGCCGACGACAAGACCGTCCCTCTGTCGTCCACCTTCTGGGGCAGTCTGCTGGTGCTGTTGGTGCTCCCGTTCCAATTCGGCTGGTCTGTGGAAATAATATCTAATATTATTTTAATTATTTTTGTTTTTAGGTTACTTTTCCTTTCAACTTAATAGATGGAATCGGTTGCCAGCCACTTTAAAGGCAAGTACGGGCTCCGCAACCTCGTCACCTTGTTCAAAGAGCTCGCCTATTAGCTCGGAACCGCTCGTGACGTCTTGCGTATGATTGACGATCCATCTCTCTTCTTCGGCAGATTCTCAGCGCCTCCATACGCTCTGTGTCGTCGACGAGCGTCTCGATCAGGGCCAACTCGGCTTCGAACTGCTGGACCTTGCGATGTGCTTGTTCTTCCATGATCTCTCGCTCGATTTCGCCCATGAGTTGGGCGCTCTCACGGAAGGAAATCACGGGGACTTGATACTTTTCGCCCATGACCATCGCAGCCTTCTCAAAACTTGCACGAATACCCGTCGGGTCCTCGCCATTGTCAATGACGAACTCGCGCATTTCAGAGTTCTCGTTGGTTTGGCCCTTGTACTGGGTTCCACCAGCATGCCAAATGACGCGGATGCTCTGGTTGCTGGACTCGTTTCGAGCGACTTGTTCAGGTTTTAACCAGTTCTTGTTCAGTTCTGGTGCGGGAACGTTAGCCATGACGAACTCGAGACGGACATCCTTCCTTTCGTAAGGAAACTCGCAGCGCTTGATGTGAGTTCCGAACCATTTAAATCTCGTCTTGAAGCTGATCGTTGTGATACCGTTCTTGAACAGACGGCATCCTCTGAAAATCGCAGGATCGGCATCCTTTAGAGTTGGGAGCCATTTTCCAGCAGCCGAAAAGCAAACGTCCTCATCATCCTCGCCGGTCATTTCCGCCATTGAGCAGCTGTACGCACACGGGATCGAAAACCAAACCGTTTTGGGTGTCCAGGGAGAAGGTCCGGGACGGACGTGATCGCTCCATCGCTCCCCTTCCAATCGGAGGAGGAGGATCTTGTTACCACACCTACTCTTGACGAGGTCCTTCGCAAAATCTAGCAGAGATGTGCCAATCTCATCTTGTTCGTCATTCAGGTAGATGGCCGTCTCTCAACCTTCTCAGGCGAGTCAAGAGGTCACCGTGCGCGCGCGCTCTCTACCGAGCGGCCAAGGCGGCATGACCGTCTCTCACCCTTCTCAGGCGAGTCAAGAGGAGCAAGGCACCGCCATCTTGATCCATCGAGTGTGCGAGGAAGAACTGGGGTTGCGTGCGGGAATTCGTCAAGTGTTTGTGAAATGGCTACAATTCAGCCGTGATGACACCAGCATTACTGCAGCAACGGCAACCTTGACGTACTTACAAACTTGCCGCCGACCCCAGACATCCTTCTTCCCTCCAAGCTATGGTGGCCAGGCTGACCTTGTCCGCCGACGAAATTCGTCGACTACGTGATGCAGAAATGAGCCACCGCGGGGACCCAAACTGGAACTGGCAGGCACTGGTCGACTGGGGCACGAAGCATCTGCAGAAGACCATCGGCAGAACCACAGCGATGAAATACCGGAAGCAATGGGGCGAGGAGGGCAAGCGCGACGAGCGCGGCAATGACGAGCGTGATCGCGGCAGCCGCAGCCAGGACGAGGAGGGCAAGAGCGACGAGCGACGCAACCGCAAACACGGGCGCGGCAGCCGCAACCTCGAAGACCAGCGAATGCACCAAGAACTCGGCATCTCCTGCAGTAACGACGACGACTCCGTCGACAACGAGTGTAGCGAAGCTCGACCTCCGAACAAGCGCAAGCGCGTCATGTCAGGCGAAGACGGCGACGCGCTGGAGACAACGATGCACCGAGTTCTGCTCAAGTTTGAGGAAGCCAAGAAGGCCGACAGGGAGCGAGAGATCCAGAGCGTGGTGATGAAGCTGCTTGAGAAGGTCGTGGACGCCAAGATTGTGCAGCAGTGCGCAAAAATGTTCGAGGGCTTTCACGAAGAGTACGCAGAGTTGGTGGGGGAAGTGGAGAACGTGGTTCAAGAAGAGCCCAGGCCGAAGACAGCAAGCCCCAATTCCAAGACCCCGTCAACGTCCAAGCCCAAGCCTTCCACCCGCACCCGCACGTCTTCAGTCACCAAGGCGAAGGTCTCCGATTCGTCCAACAGCAGCAAGCCGCCGCCATCGAGCAAACGAGCGCCAACCTTCCAAGAAGATCTCGCTGATGCCCAGCGGGAATGGCGGAACCAAAAAAACGAATTGAGAATGAGCGACGCGCGGCACTGGAACCATCGATGAAATGGGGCCAAGCTCTGAATGCATGCACAAGCTTTACCTCTCGTCATAGCGCCTCTTTGAAATTTGTCGTATCGTCTTACTAACCGTAAATGAATTGCTTTATCCTGCGTTCCTGGATGATAGACATTGTGTCTGCAACGAACGGTTCGCCCAGTTCGTTCGTTCAGTTACGTTCGTTCAGTTCGTTCGCCCAGTTCGTTCGTTCAGTTCGCGTCGACCAACCGTACTGGAAAGGCTGCAGGAGCGGCACCAAGAACGTGAGCCAAAAGCCAGATGTCAGCTTCACGGCGTGCGAGGCGTTCATGGTGGCGTCGCCCCCGTTCGGGGCTCCCTTCGGGGTCTTGACGTCCACATAGACGGCATCCACTGACTTGGGATCATCATTCATGGTCACCACCCGAACGTCGTTAAACTGTTTGGAGCCTTTCACCGGGAGCAACCCTTTCTTGTGGTTGCATGTGCAGAAGATCAAATTTCGAACGTATTTACGCGATCGAAAGGACCGAACGTGGTGGGCACTGCATCAAGTTGCACTGGGGCTCCGATATTTACACGAACGCGGAATTTTTCACGGTCGCTTAAGATGCGATGCCATCGTTATCGGAGATGACGAGCGGCCGAAGATCTTACACAAGATGCACGCGTTGGATAGAAGTCTGAACGAGGAACACTGGCAATCCCAAACTGATCTCGAGTTAATGCCATCGAGTGACGGTGATTCCTTGGCTATGTGCATCATTGAGGTTCTCACGGACGATCTACCGTACGCACAAGAGGCTATCGAGGGAAAGAATGTTGCTGAGTTGGTCAGAAGTAAAACGCTGCCTTGTCGTCTGGACCATCGTCAAGCTGCAACTCGCGGGCTCCATAGCGCGGTGTTCGGCTCTGCGAGAGATCCTGCTGGGATGGAGGCCTTCCAAATGGCGAGAAGGTAGGCACAGGTAGACTCGATAGCCCCTGGCCAGAGTCCGTTGGACTGGTGGAGTGCCTTCTTGAATCTGCGGGGACGAGGCTTCATGCTGGCGCTGTCCATCTGCCAGCGGAGAGGATGGCGACGTCTCAGAGCTTGGGCTCATAACCTGCGACGTGTGAACACTTGGCGTTTGTATGATCTTGGTCACACAGGCCTTTGAACAGGCTGCTCGGTCTGCTTGGACAAGTTGAAGACCGAGGGAAACGAGACTCTGAATGCCGGAATAGCTTTGGCAGAATGCCTAGCAGGGACTTGGAGGCTGAGCAGGGGGTCTGTGCCGCAGGCAGTGAATGTTGGAATGAAAGAAGCCCTCCTCCTTTCCTTAACCCATTGTATTAGCAGTTACCGTGCGCCGCAGGCAGCACAGGATGAACAGCACACAGGCCGTCTAGAGATGCGATTGTGGGCGGTAATCACTCTGCATGCTCTCATGGGTTTCGGCTGGCGGCGCAGCCTAACTCCCGTACAGATAACGGAGCCGTTATCTCACATTTCGGCTTTTATCTTTGAAGATGAAGCTCCGCAGAGACGTTTGTCAAGCAAAAGTTACTATGCCAGAAAGAAGACTGGCGTTCCCCTTGAGGCTTGGAAGCGCATGTTCCGGGAGCTCGCCCGCTATCGCGCAGCGCTATAGGCTGGTAGCCAGAATACACCAAACATGAGGCCGTATCCCGGAATTATATAACTTGACTTAGTCAAAATTTGTCAGATAAATTGCTTTTAGGTTTTCAAGACGGTAACAGTGCTTTGCTTGCTCGTTGTTGCTTCATTTCCGAGGTCGTTTTGGCTCATTTATTATCCATTCGGGCGTGGTTATCATCGGAACCAGCTCGTATTCATCCAAACTAGAGCATTTATAATCAGAAATGTCATGAATATCATCGGGTTTGGATGCAAAAAAAGAAAGCTGTCTGTATGAATGTCACGGGCGGGACGAACCGACCCAGAAATCCACACTTTCGGGCTCGGTTTTTCTTGGGGAGCCTTTAGTGCTCCGGGCTTTCCGTAAAACTGGGCTCTCCAACAGTTTTCGAACGGCTAATTCGCCATTAGCATCGGGCTCGTGCTAAATCGAGGAGCCCTGATTCTGATAATCTGGGCTTCCGGGTTTGAAACGGAGCCCAAAAAGTGAGGGAGCCCGGTTCAGTCGAAATTCGGGCTCCCTTCAGAAAGAGGAGTCTGGGCTCGGGCTCGGTTCGTCCCGCCCGTGATGAATGTATGAATGGGATGAGTCTTGGAATTGTTCTGGATCCCTCGGCCAGGTCTGAAGCCTCCAAGCCGTATGGGGGAGCTTCAGTACGACGCGGGGGTCTTCGTTTTTCTTGCCCATCGAGATGGGGTCGGCTCGTTGCGCAGCTTGGCTGTCGGAAGAAGTCTTCGGCACGGCAAATGGGTCTTGATTGGAGGCTGCAAGTATGGTGGCTTCGCAAAAATTCAGAATGACTGGTGTGCGAGCCCACAATAAAAATACAGTAGCATTTTTCATAAATATTCGGGATTCTACTTGCTTATGCATCGTGACTATCCCATGGGAGAATTCCAAGTGGACATCCACTTGGATAAGGTAATTCCTCCTTTTTTTCGCCTTGCGGCTACAGTCTTTGGGACACCGTCACTTCGTTAGCAATCTGGGAAGGAATAGGTACTGATTCGTTTGCCTTGATTAGAAAACTCTGTTCATGATGTGTACAGTATTATTCACCTAGCAGCTGAAGCGGTGAAAGTTTGCCGTTAGAACGAATGGAAGTGAGACAGAAGTTGCTGTTGCTCATGGAGCCACAGGTATCGGATATCCAGAGCCAATCCCTTTCATTGCGCTACCGCTTACCAGGGCAGCGCGTCGCCCTTCTCGAAGTGGAACATCTGCAGCGGGTCCTCGAGCTTGGCGCGCTCGATGATACGCACCAGGCCGGCCACGCTGTCCTCGGGCGACACGACGCCCGTGAACTTGACGATGGCCGTATTGACAAAGCCCGGGTGCAGCAGCAGGCAGCCGATCTTCTCCTTCTTGAGGTCAATGGCCAGACTCTGCGTGACCATGTTGAGCGCCGTCTTGGACGCGCGGTAGCCGTACGAGCCGCCCGAGCCGTTGTCGGCGATGCTGCCCATGCGCGATGTGACCTGTGCCACGAAGGCCTGGCCGTGTGCAGCCACGCCAAGACGCAGGTTAGGCAGCAGCGCGCGCGTCATGAGGAACGGGCCCACCGTGTTGACCTCGAACTGACGCATCATGTCCTCCTTGGTGGTGACGTCCAGGCCGCCACCGATGCCGATGCCGCTGTTGTTGATCAGCAGGTCTACCGCCACACCATTGATGGCCTTGGCCGCCGCCAGGATCGACTGCTCGTCGGCCGTGTCCAGCGTCAGCACCTTCCACGGCTTGAGCTGCTTGAGGTCCTCGGCCGCGTCCACGTTGCGCGCCGTGGCGATGACGTTCCAGCCCTGCTTGACGTAGTGCTGCGCGAAGGCCAGGCCGATGCCGCGGTTACTGCCGGTGATGAGCACAGTCTTGGCCGCCATTGTCGTGGGGAATTCGATACTTGAAGGCAAATTCAGAAGTGAAGATGCCCATCAATCAATCCGAAACACACAAAATTACGTAGGGGTATGTGGCCCACACCATTTCTGACGGATACGCTTCCACGTTGCTCTCATCGATAGACTTGCCGAAGACCATGCGGACTGCTGGGTTGTTGCTGCTGCCGGCGCTGCTGGGCGCGTTGTCCTCGTGCGCGGCCGAGTCGGCCACCTACTGCGTCAAGTGGCGTGCCACCTCCAACTGCGACCCGCACGGTCAGCGAGATCCGCAGAAGGACGCCACCTGCTCGACGCGCATCCCGTCCGGACTCTCGGGCTTCTGTGAGTGCGAGGGTCGTCGCCGCGTGCGTGAGGTGGACTGCGACCACCACGATTTCACGTGCGAAGAGGCTTGTGAACAGGATTCATCGGCCGACCTCAGCTGTGAGGAATTGTGCTCTAGAACTCCATTCCAATGGCAATCTACTCACACACGAGCTTTTCCTCTTTGATGCGGCAGATCCTCAAGGCTTCGAGCACGTGACGTGCGGCAGCTCTATCAAGCTGGTGCACGAGCCAAGTCGCTACCGGCTGCACTCGCACGAGATCGCCTATGGCAGCGGCAGTGGCCAGCAGTCGATCACGGCGCACATGGCGCGCAACGACGTCAATAGCTACTGGCTGGTCAAGGAAGGCGACGGGGAGCAAGTGTGCAAGGTGGGCAAGCCCATTGAGTGTGGTACGACGATCCGCCTAGAGCACATGACGACGCGGCGCAACCTGCACTCGCACATGTATAAGGCGCCGCTGTCGTCGCAGAACCTTGAGGTCAGCGGCTTCGGCGTGGCCGGAGAGGGAGACCGCATGGACACGTGGATGGTCGAGTGTCAGGAGAACCAGCAGTGCTCGGCGGAGGGCCAGTGCGAGGACGACGGGCTCTGGAAACGCGGAGAATTGGTGCGGCTTCGTCACCGCGCCACGAACCACTTGCTGGTCACGAGCTCCAAGTCGCGCTTCGACGACAACAACTGCCCGCACTGCCCCATTAACGGCCAGCAGGAGGTGAGCACCAGCTCCATGCGCAGTGAAGACACGCTCTGGTTCGCTGGAGAGGGCATCTACGTGACGGAATGAACGAGGAGGAACGAAACAGTGGGGTGGGGAGTAGATTGACTATCGAACACGGTCAATTAACCCATTAACATTAATCGGGACCTTTACGAATAACCCATTGGTTCACTTATTCAAGCACTTCAAAGCCGTCGTCGTCAAGATCGAACTTGGTCGTCTCGTCACACTCAAGGAACACCGGGGGCACTCCCCCCTGGTTAGTAGGCATCTCATACAGTGCCTTCTTCAGCGCCTTGACCTCCTCCACGATTGTCTTCACAAACACGCACGACACACTCGACGTACATGAACCGCAGCACGTAATTACGTCGTGGGCTCCTAATGCAGTCTCTAGGCGTTCTGCGAGCTTCAGCATGTACGATCTGGCAGCTTGCTTGTACCATCGGATAGACTTCCCTTCAAGCGTGAGCAGATCAGTCAGCACTTTGCGGAGGTTCGACTCCGCACTTACTTGGTTAATCGTCGACTCCAAAACCTTCTTCAAACGACCGGCACTGGAGTCGGCACCTGCAATGTACGACTACGAACAGAGTAAAGTCAGGAAAATGGTGAATCCAAGCACGACGTTACAGCACCTACCGCAGGGAAAATGGTCATGAATTCCTCGACTTGAGCGAGAGTCTCCCTCTGGATCTCCTTCACTCGCTCTTCCTCGTCGCGCTTCGATTCCTCGGATTCTATTGACGCCTGGTTCATGTCATCGGTGAATTGCCTCTCCTCGATCTTTGAAATGATCCACAACATACACTTCTCCGGATCATCCCCATGTTCTACCACGCTCGCTTCCGCATCTTCCTTCGTAAACCCCATTCCAAGCAGCCGTTCCACGGTAAGGCTGTGCCGCGGTCGGTCAGTAACTCCTCGCAGTCGCCCCCTCTTCGGTGATGGCGATTCCTCCTCGTCCGAGAACGAATAAAACGGGTACAAAGCCGATAATTCCTCTGCGTGGACAAACAACAACATCAGAAACCGCAATATGCCTACATACAAAGCGCAACCTACACGTACCATCCACTATGTCTCCATCCAGTTCCTCATCGCTCTCTTCGCGCGGTTGAGGCCTTTTCGCCTTCGCTTTCGCCTTGGCTTTGGCTTTGCCTTTGATTTTGCCTTTGCGACTTGAAGTCTCATTGCTCGCTTCCGGGTTCGTGCGCGGTCTGCGTCGCTTCTTACCCACCTTTGTCTTCGGAGTAGTCGAGGTTGCTGCTGCTGCTGCCGGAGCAGGAGCGGACCGAGTCACCATTGTCGTCGTCCTTACAGGAGTCGGCACTGGTGGTGGGATCCTGTTCATCGCTGGATCTGCTTCAGGCATCGGTACAACCACGGGTGGGGGCCTTCTTCTCGCTGTAACCTCTGCCGGTTCTGGAGGGTGCGTGGGCGGGGCTACGATCACACGACTAGGCTGCGGTGGTGCAGGTTTCGCGGAAGTAGTCGCTGGTTTCTGGACTGACTTGGACAGTGAATTCGTTACGTGCACCGAGGCCGGTACCGCTGGTGCTTGGCTCGATTTTCTCGCTGTTCCATTTGATGAAGTCGCATCTTTCGCCACAGGCACCTGCGCAGTTGAACTCACTACGATCGTTGTCCTCTGAGACGCTGAAGCTGGCGCCATTGTAGATGGCTGGGCAGATGCTGACGACGCCACCGGGGTCGACGCCACGGTAGCGGCAGGTATAACCACGGGATGAGAAGCTGGTCCTGAAGCAAGCGTCTTCGTTGGAGCAGCAGTAGACGACGCGGTCGCCTTGGCTACAGGTGCAGACGTTAATTTTGGTGGAGATGACACGGCCGCAACAGCTATTGCAGGTGCAGTCGGTGTTGGCTTGGGTTTGACCTGAGCAGCGGTGGGGACCGGGTTAGCTTGCGCTAATGAAGGCAATAAGCAAGACACAACGAGCGAGTTTCGAGTCAGACATGCAAAACCTCAGGAATGAAATGACAGCAGCAGCACGGCACGAACCTGGAGTCGCTTGAGCCCTGCTAGAACGGCTGACTGACACCGAACTATGTGGTGTTTTCCGACTTGCTGATCCGTTTCCCATTGCGGCCGGAACCGCACTAGTCGGCTTTGCAGGATCTCTTTTTGCCTGTGGCGTGTGATCAACTTGCTTAGCGGAGCCGCGTACCAATGCAGTTGCTGCAGTGGGCTGCACAGGCTTTGGTTTGGGCCCCAACCGGAGTACCGGGGCCACCGCTTTGCTCTTCAAACGATCTCTGGTTTCACCACTTGGACTTTTGGGGTCTGCGGTTGGCATCGCCAGACTTTCATTCGCCCTCGTTGCAACGGAGAAAGAATCCAAACTCGCAGACGTAGAAGAAGCGGCCCCAGCAGCGGCTAACGTCTTTGCTGTGGGTTTGGCACCGAGCCTCAGCACAGGCTGTTTAGGCGCCGCAACGCTCGGAACCGAGAGAGCAGTCCCCGGAGCCGCAATCGCCCTGCCCGACGACACGGCTGAAAACCCCGTCACTGGACTTGCAGTTCGTTGCTCTGTGCCCGCACTCGAAGATGCCGCCGGCCCAGCAGACTTGTTACTCAGCGTCGCCAGGCCTCCAAAAGTCGCTTGCGCCGTGAATGCCGAAGTCCGCGGCGACGCTGCCGTCTCCACCACCTCCAGCGTGATCCTCGCCTGTGTCGTCAAGTTTCAATCCGTCAAATCACTCCTTCTATTACGCTCTAATAGCCTCATCGCCACATACCTGCGACGCATTGCGAAAGTGGCTAGCGACCTGCGCAACGGCCAGGCCATTCATAAGCTTATCGTTGATACTGCGCACCACGTACCCTGCCACCGAAGCAAATCCGCCAAATACACAAAATTTGGTCAGTTAGTTGCACCGTTAACGCTGATAGAAGGCCGTCCCGACGGTCGAATTCACCTGTGCGGACGCCTGCGCGGTCTGCCGGGGAGTCGGCGAAGACGCTTGACACGACGGTGTACTTGGGGCCGATTGCGGGAATCTTCTGCGCCAGTGACATGCCGAACGAGCGCTCGCCATTGTGCAGCGTGAGCAGCACGTGGACCTGGCGCTGCGGCGCTCGACTTTCGGACGCCATCGACATTTTGATGTGATGGACCTTATTCGATCCATCAAGGTACCGCACACCAAATACCTTCAAGACAGAATACCTGATACTTATATATAGTATGTGGTTCAACAGGGTATTCGGATCTCGAAACTGATGTGGCGTACACGACATTATTATCCGCTGACCAATCGATTTGTTCCATCTTCCTCCCCTTCCAGCACCGGACTCGAGAGATAGCAGAAGTATGGGCGTCCCGGCCTTCTACCGCTGGGTGCAGGACAAGTATCCGAAATGCGTGGTGGACTGTGTGGAGAGCAGGGCGGTGGTGCTCGAAGGCGAGCGTCACTTCGAGCTCACGGACACCACGGGCCCCAACCCGAACGGCTTCGAGGTGGACAATCTGTACGTGGACATGAACGGTCTGATCCACCCGTGCGCGCACCCGGAGAACGGCGAGCCGCCCAAGACGGAGGAGGAGATGTACCGCCGTGTTATGGCCTACGTGGACCGCCTAGTGGCCGCCGTGCGTCCGCGTCGCGTGCTGTACTTGGCCATCGATGGCGTGGCTCCTCGTGCCAAGATGAACCAGCAGCGTTCGCGTCGCTTCCGTGCAGCGCAGGAGGCTGAACAACGCGTGGAGGTGGAGAAGGAGGCGCTCGAGTACATGAGCGCGCTGGGCCACAAGGTGCCCAGCAAGCAGGAGAAGCCCTGGGACTCGAACGTCATCACGCCCGGCACCAAGTTCATGGCCAAGCTGGCCAAACACCTGCGGTTCTACGTCCGTGACCGTGTGAACAACAACGCGGCCTGGAAGAGCATCAAGGTCGTTCTCTCGGATGCTGGCGTGCCCGGAGAAGGAGAGCACAAACTCATGCAGTACATCCGCGTGCAGCGCTCGCAGCCTGGCTATGACCCCAACCAGCACCACGTACTGCACGGTCTGGATGCTGATCTGATCATGCTGGGGCTGGCTACCCACGAGGTCAAGTTCTCCATCCTGAGAGAAGAAGTGCTCTTTGGCAAGCAGAAGTACGAACGGGAGCGCCAGAAGGAGCAGCAGATGGTGCTGGACGCGAACGGCGTGCCGCTTAATAAGCGGAAACGCGGCGAGTTTGGCGAGCATGACGCAGACCTCGTGGCCTCGGACCTCAAGCCCCAACAGTTCCTCCACATTGCCACGTTGCGCGAGTACCTGCAGGTGGAGTTCGAGCCGCTCTCGCGCGTGCTGCCGTTCGAGTACGACTTCGAGCGCGTGATCGACGACTTCGTGTTCCTGTGTTTCTTCGTCGGAAACGACTTCCTGCCGCACCTGCCGTCGCTCGACATTCGCGACGGCGCGCTGGACTTCCTCATCTTGATTTACGCCAAGCTGCTGCCGGCGATGGGCGGGTACATCACGGACGGCGGCCACGTGGACCTCTCACGCGTCGACGTGATCCTGGCCGAAGTCGGCCAGGTGGAAGACGTGATCTTTCAGCGTCGTGCTCTGAAACAGGCCGAGAACGAACGGAGACGGAAGTCGCGCCTGTCGAACGAGAAGAGGGACCAGATTGGCGCGGCCGCGGCCAAGGACTCAGCGGTGGAGATTCTCAAGAAGCGCCGGATCGACAAGGATATCATTGCTGCGGACAAGAAGTACGGCGGTTTGACGGCGGAGGAGGCCGTTAAAGCGCGCGTGAAGGAGAGCGTGGAGCAGAAGCTCGAGCAGTATCGTGAAGAGGTCCAAGACGTCGTGCGTCTGGGCGAACCAGGCTGGAAGACGCGCTACTACAGCGACAAACTGAAGGCTGACGACATTGAAGTTGGCGGCGGACGCGAACGCGTCTTCCACGCCTACATCGAAGGGCTGTGCTGGGTCATGCGGTATTACTACACGGGATGCGCGTCGTGGCAGTGGTTCTACCCGTTCCACTACGCGCCGTTCGCGTCCGACTTGCGCAACATCGACCGGTATGAGATCAAGTTCGAGGAAGGGCTCCCGTTCCACCCGTTCGAGCAGCTCATGGGCGTGTTCCCGGCTGGAAGCGGCCACGCTATCCCCAAGCCGTACCGGTGGTTGATGTCCGACCCGGAGTCGCCCATCATTGACTTCTACCCGACGGATATTCCAGTCGACCCGAACGGCAAAGCTATGCCGTGGCTGTGGGTCGTCCTGCTGCCGTTCATCGACGAGGGTCGATTACTGGAAGCGATGAAGGAGCCGAACCAGAAGTTGACTGAGGCCGAGCAGAAGCGGAATGCGCGTTTCGGCAAGGAAGTGCTGTTCTTCCACTCCAAGTGCCCCGTGACGAAGAGCCCGCCGACGACGGAGGGCGAAGAAGCGCAAGCCGACCCTCGTATCTCTCAGTCGTTCAACGGCACGCTGGTGTACGTTGAGACGCTCTTTTTTCCGATCGGCGGCATCGTGCCGAGTCCGGAGAAGTCCCAGAGGCACCTGGCGGACATCCCGAACAACCAATGCTACAGCTTCCAGTACCGCTTGCCGCCTACGCTGCCGCACCTGTCGAAGATCCTGGACGGCGCTCAGCCGCCCAGCCCCGTGCTCATCACCGACAACGACAAGCGCATCACCATCCCGTTCTTCGGCAAGGCCAACATCAACATCGTGGATCTTGCCGGCGAAGCTTCAAACCACACAAACGTGCGCCAGAACTTCATGTCCCGCAACAACGGCGGTGGCCGTGGAGGCTTTGGCGGTCGAGGCGGCGGTGGGCGCGGCTACGGCGGTCGACAGGGCTACAACCAAGGCAACCAGCGTTTCTCGAACAACAACCTGAACGTGGACCGCTACGGGGGCCCTCCGCAGCAGCAGCAGTACAACCAGTACATGGCGAACGGCTACGGCAACTGGGGCTCACAGGAGCCGCGGAATAAGCGCGGCCAGTACGGCGACTATCAGTCCAACGGTGGGCAGTCATCGTACGGCCGACCGAGCTCGGACTTCCGCGGTGGAAACAATGGCGGAGGCTACCAAGGAGGCTACAACGGCAATGGCGGTCGCGGATACCAGGGCAGCTTCGGCGGCCGAGGAAACCGTGGCGCCCCCATCCAGTCGGCGTTCGGAGGCAGTCTGCAGCCCGCTCAGGCGTACCCGTCTAACCACATTGGTTCCACCCCCGCTGCTGCTGCTCCGGCCCCGCGAGGCATCGAGGCGCTCAAGGCTGGACTCCGCAGCATGCACCAGCAGCGCCAGAACAACCAGAACGGCCCACCTCGCGACGACACCACCCGCTACGACCGCTAAGTTTCTTGTTCGCGCTCGAGCACTGCCCTCACGCAGCATGATAGTGTAGATTTCCGTGACGGACGCCAAGAACCAGCCAAAGCACTCGACCGGTATGCTATTGTGCTATTGTTCATTCTGCATTCGCATCAATTTCACTTTTTTGCATTCTCATCACTCTCCTTGTTAGTTCTGTACGTCTTTAAAGAACGTTGGTGTGCGATACACCAACGTGCGTGTTGTGGGTGCATGCCATTCAGTAGGTTCTCCATTCATTATCATAGGTTCTCATTATTCAAAAATGCGATGGCTCGATGAAGAGGTGAGCGAGGAGAAGCTGGAGCCCATGCCTCCGCTGCCAACACCGCAGTCGCACCCGGACACCGGTATACTTCGAGCAAATCAGCGACGAAGTGTGGGCGATCCGGACGAGCGCTTGTCACCGCAGTCTCCGCCTGTGCCGCACACGCATCCGTTGGTGAAGCTCAGCGACGAAAGCGCGCGCAACGTCAAAACGCAGCGAGAGGCCGGCGGAATGGCCATCCGCAGCAGCCAGAGGCTGTTCCGTCAACAACCTATCGTGACAGGCAAGCGGCTGGACCCAACGTTCCTCAATCGCAAGCGGGTGCAGGCGTTTACGGAACTGGAGGAGCCCCAGGAGAGCGACAACCCGTTCGCTGTTGAGACGGAGCATTCCAGTCGCGCCATTGCGTTGCAATTGCAACGACAATCAGAGGAGATGGAGAAGAAATCGGTGCTGTCGCCGCTGGATGAGCAGGAGAAGACCCTCGCGGCCACAGAGGCCAGTGCGAGACGACATGAGTTGTTCGAAGCGGCTCGACGTGCGGCGAACGAGAGCAAGTGGGGCGAGGAGGATGCAGAGAATGACGCGGGGGTTGGGAATAGAGCTGGTAGTGCGTTGGTTCGTGCGAGTGAGAGGAAGGTGGGGAAGCAGCTGAATGCCAAGTGGGTGCAGAGCCGACAGGACCCGGCCAACCGACCTAGGGGCCCGCTGGAACGACCAGAGGAGAGGCATTTGAGAGAGACGCTGTTTCGCCCGACAGCGAGTGATTTGCTGCGTTCTGGAGTGCTATATGACGAGGCAGATGCATCGCGGAATGCTGCTTTTGGGCCGATGAGTCAAACGCAGCTTCCTGTGGTGACGAGCGGGATCGTGGGACTCGCAGGCTGCTTCTTTGAGAAGTATTGAGTTGATCAAAAAGGAGATTGTATTATTTGTTTTCATTGGCCACTTCAATCGTATAATTCAAGGCGACAACTCCACTGGAATGCCGTCAGTAGGAGGGCAAGAACGCAGCTATCTCGCGAGCGTAGTCCTTCCTCTTCCTGAGGATCAGCACAACGTTAAACAAGATAATCGCGAGCACCAAGAACGAGTGGGCGACCTGGAGCGGCGACGACCACGCCACAAACTCGGCCAACATCGCCGCAGCCTCAATCACTACGAGCACCCCAACGGTGTACAGCGCCTTGCCAGCCAGGTCGCCAACGCCCAAAATCATCACAGCAACCAACAGCAACAGGTCCGTCACGAGCACAAACTGCAGCAGCACAAACAACTTGGAAGTGAGCGAAAGCAGCCAAGCAACGCTGTTCATCCAAACCAGACTTGCTCACCGTCTTCACAGGATCCACAAGAACAGGGCCAGAGGAGCGATTCCCAGCGCCACGAAGTTGAGCCGACGGGGTGTCTGGAAAGGATTTTTCCTCCGCCGTCGCGGTGGTGTAGCTCCACACGCTCAAGCAGCACAAGACCAGCACCAGCGGCACATTCAGCCACACGACACTCCGCACAGCGTGCTGACAACAAGAAACCAATAAGAAACACACACAAAAAGCATCAGCACTTCGTAAAATGCCAACTCGAACACTATATACAAGGCGTCACCTGCTGCAATTCCAGACGAAAAACCTCGCGTTCCGCTTCGCGCAGCCGGGTTTGCAGAGCATTGGTCGGGTCGTGCACATGCCGAGCATGAAGCTTTCCACAGCCAAAACGTCAGCTTAACCTATAGTTTCAAGACGAAGACGAAGCGCCCACAAGACTCACCACTCTTCGGAGCTTCTCCTTGGTCGGGAGGTCGTTGTCGAACCGCGAATCGAGATGAGGCAGCAGCAGCCTCGTCACATGTTGGTTTGCGACCCGGTCGTACTGGACCTGCCTGCAAAGCACAGTGAATAAATGACACAGCGTCTTCGCTATTGTTTAAATGATCGCCGCCGTACCAGACGCGGTCGGTGTCCAGCAATCGCTGCATCCGGCGATTCGTGGAGCTTAACGCCACGACGTCGCGGGGTCTCAAGAAGGTGGCGACGCGCGGCCAGAGCTGCCGCAGCCGCTTGGAGTGGAACTTGACGCGCTTGCTGAGGTTTCGCTGCCGCGCCTCCTCCACCGTCGACGTGCGCGGCAGCAGCGGGAGCCTCTCGCCGTCCATAGGCCAATTTAACCAAGTTCAACTGGAATGAATGATGTTGGAAAGGTAGTGGATGAATAGGAAATAGCTCGGGAAGCCAGTGATTGTCGAACGGCGGATTATGCGCTGGGAGAGGATTCATGAAAACTTCAATCTGTTGTTGCTTTGTGTTGCCTTCCTGCCGACAGGAAATGACAGGAAATGACACGGATAAAATCTTGTCAGGAACACAAACCTTTTTCCAAGTTTTCTTCACTGCTAGCGAGAATATGAGATTCTACCAACCAGCAGTGAAGATAGTTTGTTCATAGTGCGATAAATCGAGTACATATGAGATTCTTACAGGAAATGCCATTGCTCACCAAGTCCGCAAACCCAAGGATGGAGAGGAGGAATCGAGGAAGAAGAAGGTTGTCAAGAAGAAGCCCAAGCTGTCTGCCAAGGATCTGAAGAAGTAGGCTCAACGGGAGGCCTTGGAGAAGAAGGAGACGGAAAGAATGAAAAACCCGTTCATTCTTTCCGTTTTAAAACCCGTTCATTGCTCAACGGGGAGGCCTTGGAGAAGGAGACGGAAAGAATGAACGGGTTTTTCATTCAGACGGAAAGAATGAACGGGTTTTTCATTCTTTCCGTCTCCTTCTTCTCCAAGGCCTCCCGTTGAGCCTACTTCTTCAGATCCTTGGCAGACAGCTTGGGCTTCTTCTTGACAACGTTCTTCTTCCTCGATTCCTCCTCTCCATCCTTGGGTTTGCGGACTTTGGTGAGCAATGGCGTTTCCTTCATCCGCTTGTGGCAGCACGAGCAGGTGATGCTGGTCCGGAACTCGTCCATCGGAAGCACGGTCGCTCGCTTCTTCAACGCCTTGGCGAAGCCCTTGACAGGCCCCGAATCGTGGCCCTTGATGCCATCTCGGCGACTCCAATCTCCGTACGCGATGCAGACCTGTCGACTCTGTACCGGCACGATCCGCTTGGCCAATGCGTCCAGCGCCTTCGCCTTCAGCCGCTCCCGCGTGAAACGCCACTTCAGGAACGGGTTCTCAGCAGTAAATGCTAGCAGGAAGCGCACGTGCATGAAGAAGAACCGGAGACCCTTCGTGTACGTGGTGTAGCTCGCTGTCTTGAACGACGGCATCGCGCGAATCACGCCTGCATACCACGGCTCACGCTTCTTCAAACGCTCGTTCCATGCGCGGAAATGGTTCATCTTGGACATGTGCCGGTACTCCCTCGTACTGATCTCGATGATCTTCTGACCGCGTCGGTACTGACGATTGAGGCGTCTCCGCTTCCTCTTATTGCGCTGCTGTAGCCACTTCCGTCGAACACGCCGACGAGGGAGACGGCCGACACTGACAGCGGTGCACAACGTCCGCATCCAGGATCGATTCCTATCATGACGTCGGGAAAGTAGTCGATCTGAAGACGTCTGCGCGCAATCACAACGGGTCTCGGTCGTCAAGTAGCGTTTTATCCGTTGCCGCCTTCTCCGGGATCTCGCTGGCGTCCTTCGGGTGGGTGAGCAGCACACTCGCCCCGTAGCCATTCGATGAGACCTGGTCTGCGAAGTACCGACTCGCGTACGGCTTCTTCGCTTCGTGGTCCATTGCGTCAAACGCAGCTCTCGGCACAGCGCAGTCAGCCACCCTCGTCTCGAACTGGGTCACGTTGAAAATCTCCCGCAGTAACTGTGATCGGTTGTCTTGAGAAAAAGACTTTTGAGCCAATCCACCTAGCGGGGCAAGAGGACCGAATCCAGCTTCCACACTGTTCGCTTGAAGATCCTTGCGCAGATACCGTGCAGAGTTGATCCGTTGACCGTGATGTAGCAGCTCGCGTAGGAAGAAGAGTACGGCAGCAAAGAGTAAAAGCGCGTGCCCTTTGTCTTGGGGTGTTTCTCGGCGAACTTCTCCATCCATGTCAGCATGTCGTGCAGCTTGGGAACGAAGTGCGCTAAGTTCTTCTTGATGTTCCAGTCCCAAGGCACCATACCCAGCCACGCGCGCAACTCAAGCTCGGTCCGGTCCTCGGTGTCGTCCCACATCTTCTGCATCTTCGGCTTTTTTGGTTTCTTCTGCTTCGTCGCAGCCGGTGTAGATGACTCGGTATCATCACAGGGAACAGGGATCTCCTTGACTCGGTAGCAGCTCTCCACGAGGCGTTTCGTGTCCTTGATGTCCAACTGCAGCTCGTCCTCTTTGGCGTAGCGGAACCGGATGTATTGGTGGAGGCGACGGCGAAACTGGAGAGCGATCATGTTAATCGTGTTCACCATCTGCGCATTTGCGACTTCTCCACGAATCGCACCGCTGAACTCTAGCGACGGAGGTTCGTACGCAGGATTGCTGGCGCGCTGCCCCCAAAACAGTCGAAACGTGTTGATCAGCTCGGCGTCTTCCACTTGCGCTCTGGCGTTCTTGCGCTGGGTATCGTCACGAGCCTCCACCTCCTCCTCCGCGGCCACGACCGATTGCGTTGCCATGGTCTTCTGCTGCTTCCGCAGTTTGGAAGTACTCGGTGGTTGGGCGCGCTTCTCGCGATCTATGTCCTCCGCCTCTTTCATCACGCCAGCACAGCACCGATTGAAGAAGGTCTTGTCGAACGATGGCAGCGGTAGCTTCTCGACCAGACAGCGCAGGACGTGGACGTTGGCGACATGCCACGCTTCCAGCTGGCACTGCTTGAGCTCTCTCGCCGAGCGCTGGATCTCGTCGACGATGGGTTCGTACTTGCAGACGCGAGACAGCTTGCAGATCACGCTTCCGTGGACTCGGTTCTTGAGGAAGGCCTTCTCTTCGTCGGTCTTCTTGCGCTTGGGGGCCATGGTGGTAAATGGCAAGTGAGCAGACCAGGGTCGGCGACAAAAGCCCCGCTTTGGATAACAGGCATCTAACACAGACATGGTGGAAAATGCCAAGTGAGCAAATCTGGCGGCAGCAAAGGACCCACCATATCCAAACTGACTGGGGCTGGCGGCGTCACCGGTGCGAAAGCCACTTGATATCGGCGATGAATGCGGCCTCGCTATCAGCCAGGACCTTCCCTAGCGGCGTCTTCGCATCCCCTCCGGATCTCCATAATATCGGGATCAACGGGAGGCCTTGGAGAAGAAGGAGACGGAAAGAATGAAAAACCCGAAGCTCGCGGACTGGAAGATCGTCCTGAAGAGCAACCGGAACGTCTTGCGCTGCACGAACAGCCGATGCGAGGCCAACTTCTGGAACCGGGACGTCAACGCCGCGCGGAACATGCTCGAACTGATGAAGGGGTACTTTCAGAACTTTGGACGGGCTACAGCGTTCATGAGAGGCGGGCAGTGACGCAACACACAACTGATGGTGGATGGAGAGGGTCTGGGGCTCGATGGCCCCAGGTAGCTTGACAAGCGAACCGATAGCCAGACCACATGCAAACGTGCATATAACAGGAGAGGGCGGGGATTGCACCCTCGTCTGTTGGCACAGGATAGGATATTTTCAGTGCCCTCCATATCTTCTAGAAGAAAAAGACAAAAGTTAAAAAAACAAAGTTGAAAAAACTAAGTAGAAAGTTCTGCAGTCGGGTCGCACGGCAGCCACGACGCCAATACTGTCAGCTGACTAGTGTGCTTTCCGTCTGCACGTCCAGGAGCTGGCACCTGCTCCTTATGTGAAGGCGATGTGCTGCTTCTTGGCGGGCATCTGCGCTTCGTAGCCGGGGAACTCGTAGTCGATTCCGAGCGCCTTGAGCACCTTGCGTTTCTGTCGCTCCTTGGCCACAAGACGCTTGTTGTTGGTCACCGTCTGCTCGTACGTCTTCTCGGCGTTGTGGCGGTTGCGGTTAATGGCCTGGCGAGGCAGCGGCTTGAACTCCTTGTTGGCGCCCACAAACATGTGCTCGTGCACGGCGTGTGCCGGCACCACGTGGCACGAGAGCGTGTGGTCAAAGAGCCGGTACTGGTTCATGGTGTTAGCCACGATCGTGGCCACTTCAGGCTCGTCGAACTGGATGAAGGCGTAGTGCTTCGAGTTGCCCGTGCGCTTGTTACGCGAGAGCCGCACACGCCGCACGACGCCGAACTGCTTGAAGAAACCCAGCATCTGCTTCTCGTAGAAGCCGTGCGGGACGCGGCCGAGATAAATAACGTTGGACGGCTGATTCTTCTTCTTGGCGTCCTGCTGGGCCTTGGCCAGCGCCACGGCATCCTTCTTGCGCTGCATCTTGCTCTTACGCTTCTTGCCGCCGGCCGCCTGGGCGCTAGCGAGCGCCTCTTCGGCCGTGGGCAGAGCCACCAGGTCGTTGCTGGCTTCGAAGGACGCAGAAGCTTTGGCCGGGGCCGTCTCGCTGTCGCTGTCCGAGTCCCATTCGTCGCCCTGCAGCTTCTCCAGCTGCGCCGCGATCTTCTTGTTCATGGTGAAAGGCGGGGAAGAAGGAGGTAGAGGAGATAGGTAGGAACTGTCGTTGCTAGAGTCGAGTCTTGCTTCACCAGCCAGTCGGCAATTGAGCTGGAAGAACGACTGGAGTACGTATTGGATGCATTTCAACCAATCCAAGTCAACATGTGATGCATTTCAACCAATCACCATTATTTGTAAACGTGATTGGCGAAAATGATTCTTACTCGAGAGATGGCTACATTGAAAGTTGAAGCTATTCTTGCTTGTGCGCTTGGCCGCTTTTAGCTTTATCCGCCATGTGATTCACATGATGTGAAGATGACCAGCATTGCCTGGTCGACCCATTTGGCAAACTTGCGCAACGTTAGTTGATTGCAGCTACCATGGCGAAGGAGCACCACCCGCTGAGCCTGCGCCGCACGATGATTAAGAGCACGATCGGCAATGTGCGCCGCACCACGTACGACCTGCCCGACTCCAAGAACCCCAGCCACGTGTACGGCTACGAGATCCAGCGCGACCCGGAGAACGCCGGCCAAGTGATCGGCAAGTGGGTACAAGCGGTGCCATCACCTGCTGCCAAGTCGGGCCGCAGCTTCATTGAGACCAACCGCCAGGCTATCATGAACGGGTACGAGCACCATTAACTGGTCCATCGTAAAATAGTAGAGACTAATAGAGATGGATGGTTCCTCTGCAGATACCTATCAGCAGGCGAGGCGCGCAAATTCGCTAACGAGCACCCGGACATCGTGGTGAAGCCTGTCGCCAAGTGCAAGGGCGGCTTCGTCCCCACGAACGACATGACCTACGGGATCAAGTCCAAGTGAGCTGCGGACGGATTGGCTACCACTTCTACAGTAGTAAACCTGCTCACACTATTATGTTGCTCTGTTTGCAGGGTGTCCGAAGACATTTGGGGCTTGGTGCAGGCTCGACACACTTCGTTCAGCAACGACAACGCCGACTACCCGGACCTAAGCACCATGAAGACCAAAGGAGTACGTCCACTGCTTCTCTCCGTATGAAAAATAGATTTCTTCGTACCAGTAACTAACGTCGTTCTGCCAGAAACTACCGCTGCCGCGAGACACCCTCTGTTCAATGAGCAAGGATGTCCGCAACAACCCGAGGGTCCCGGAGCGCCACCACTCAGAGCTCTTCAAGATGTCCAAATTCAAAGCTGTCGGCGCCACGCTTCGCACACAGCCCAACGCGCTTTCCGCACGCAAATACGACGGCGACACAGAAGAAGCGCAATACCCGCACACAGGAGAGTACTGCGAAGAGGACGAGTAGCGTCCGATTCGAGCAGACAGACGTCAACCTCCCGGTTAAAACTAATATATCCATCTTATTAGTGCACTAGAATTACCCACGAGCAATACAACACGCGTTCTGACCTCTGATTTCGCCTTGGTGGTGCGTCGGAAGCTGCTGCTTCAACAAGAACCCCCAGTCAATATGGCTACATTGGTGTACACTTTATGTTCACTTTTCAAGTGTTCGTGTCCCTCATGAAGCGCTCGCTGCTGCTGCTGAGTCTCCTCTCGTCGGGCGTCCGTGCGTCTGTCCAGGTGCGCGGCGTGTCCCTATCGGGGCAGAGCAAGTTCCAGGGCAACGATTTCTCTTGTCTTGTGGGCGGGCGGCGCGTGGTGCTGCCTCTAAGCCGCGTGAACGACGACTACTGCGACTGCGACCAAGGCGAGGACGAGCCGGGCACGGCCGCTTGCTCGCACTTACTCAGCAGTCAATTTCACTGCGACAACGGTGGCTTCTTCCCCGAAAAAGTGAGCCGCTTCTTGCAGTACAAGCGTCCTGCATCAGCCCACTAACAACAATATTATTGTTATTGTTTTGCTAGATCTTCACGTCGCGGATCGATGATGGAGTCTGCGACTGCTGTGACGGCTCGGACGAGCTGATCAATGGCCGATCGCCGTGTCCGAACACGTGCGAGAAGAAGGCTGGGAAGTTCCGGGAGGCGGCGGCGAAGAGACTGGAGGTGGTGAAGCGCGGCTTTGAGTTGCGCCAGGCGACGCTGGACGGGGAGATCGCGGCCTACTTTAATGGAGAAAAGGAAACCGAGACGACAGCAGCCAAGGAGCTGGCGGGGCTCAAGCTGCTGAAGGAGAGAGTGACAGTCCACAAAGACCGCGAAGAGCTCAAGGAGAGGAAGTATAGGCTCGAGGTGGCGAGGCAGAAGCAGGCGGAGGGACATGACGGGGAGACCAGCAAGCAGCAGTTCTCTGACGCGGCGGAGAAGGAGGCTGTGGAGGCCTTAGAGTTTGAAGGCCTCGATGCGATTCGAGTGGCGGACGATGATGTCCCAGTGAACTCAGCGGAGGACGAACGCGCGTCAGAAGTGCTGGATTCGAAGAGGCAGACGGTGAAGAGCCTCATTGAGTTGCCGGACGGGACGCGGATTCTGCTCGCCGATTACCTGCGCATGGATCACAACAAGCGTTCCCCCACCAAGAAGTTGTGCGCGCTATCTCGGTATTTGCTGGTTGACTGAGACCTCGTCGCTCACTGAAATCGCTGCGTGTGTTTGTCAACAGGAGGATCCCTCGTACAGCAGAGGAAATGCGGCGTGAGGATTTCCTCGGCCCACTTTTTAACGGTGGGGCCGAAGGACGGAAGAAGATCGGACTGTACGCTCTACGGACGATTGGTACGACGCGCTGCTTCAAGACAAGGACTGCCGTTGGGCTGACGCTGAAGTATTTGTTGATGAATTGAGCAGGACTCATCATCTCGCCACTCCGTGCATTGGTCGAGATCCTGCTGTTCGCGCCGGGAACGCTGTGGGACGTGCTGTCAACTCCTGAGATTTTCGGCTCAGTCATTGCGAAGCTGCCCGACTTTCCGTCTCCGTCTCGTTCGATCTGGTTCCGCCAACTCGGAGGGGGCAGCGTCTATGATGGCTACAGTTCTGCCACGTGGGGCGCTCTGGTTGTTTGGGATGCCCCAGTTTACGCATACCACTATTTATTGTACGTATTGCTTTGCGCTCTTCAAGGCAGGAAATAATATTACTGACAATATGCGGTGTGTGCGCTTGTCAAGCCCCAAGCTGGATGAGGAGATCAAGTTGCCTGTGGCCGAGTCATTGCGGAAAGTGCTCAGCGAAATCGACGCAGACATCAGTAAGCTGGAGAGAGAGCGAAAGGAGAAGCAGGAGGCGGCGAGCATGGACTATGGCCCGGACCGCGCGTATTTTGCTTTGAAGGACAAGTGTATCGAGAAACGCATCGAGGCACGTTACGCTGTGGCTTTCCGAATTACCTGCGCGTTTATCTCATTGTTGTGTGTACGCAGAAATACGAGTACAAGTTCTGTGCATTTGGAGAAGTCAAGCAAGACCGAACGAAGCTTGGCAAGTGGGAAGACTGGGCTATTGGAGACACAAGCCAGAAATCGGGTGAGGTGGACCATTCGAAGATGCGGTACTCAAAGGGCCAGAAATGCTACAAGGGGCCAGAGAGGTAACACTTTCGCGACCATGTTGTATTGGTGGATGCCGCTCGGGCTGACGGATGCTTTGTGTTTGAACAGGTCTGTGCTGGTGCACCTCGAATGCGGCGATGACGACGAGATTTTGAGTGTGGATGAACCCTCGACTTGCGTCTACGAAATGACTGTTCGATCGCCGTTGGCCTGCACTGCTCAAGAGCTTGCTAAGGCTCAAGAAGAAGTCGCGTTCTGGACGCAATCACAGTAAGCCAGTGCAGGAACGCGAGTGGGGATGTCAGCAGAGGATCTGGCAGGGCAGACACAGCACCGTGGTGGAATTCCACGATAACCTGCGAGCTGGGGCCAAGTGCTGATGACGTTTTCGCTGCCTCACAGTCTCCGTCTCATGTTGTCCACCTGTACTTCAGGAAGTTACTTTAAAATACGATACGGGTAACTGGACGATGTGAATAACAGCTCGAGTGTACTACTGTAGTATCAGTGGCATTTCTTCTGGTCAACTTGAGGAGCGACTGATTCTTGAACCTCGCAGCGCGGACTACTCGACAGTGTCAAGCTGACACGCTCTAAATGCATCCACAAACGTATACTCAACCATCTAACTTTTGGCCATCACGTTGCGCCGATCCAGTTCGCCGAGCCCAAGAATACGGCGTCGACAATCAAAGACCTTGGCTGCTGTGACGTGCTACGCTTGAAGACGGCAGCTTGGGAGCTGGAACTCCCACTAACAGACAACGTGTATTGCTTGTTGGGACGCTAATTGCGAACTGATCTAAAATCAAAAACTGTATTAATACGCTTTCGCCTGCCATCCAGGAAAGCCGTAAGGTAAATGGCCAATTAGAGGCCCAGTGGTCAATTCATGGCCGGCACCTTGTTGTCCACTGAGCGCACTGTATTTGATATTCTTGCCGTTCATTCGCTAAAATAAAGTTAAGTACGAAACCTTTACAAACAAATTTCAAGCTGGTTGGCGGGAAAACGTTGGCGGGAAAATGCACTGGTGGTGCGTACTGCTTCAGAGGTTTTGAGCAACTGATCATTTTGAAATTTGCAAGATGAAGACGTACACGATCGAGAAGAAGCAAGACACCATCGCTCTGGTCCAAGCAGGAGCTGCGATTGCTGATGTCGCCACTGCTACCGGGGTTCACGACATAACCATCCGAAAGTGGTTGGCGACAGCTGCGGAGACTGGCCTGCAAAGTGCTGCACGCCCGGGCCCGAAACCGTTCTTCCCCGAGCTGGCAGAGCGCCACATCTTCGAGTGGGTCGTTGGACGACAGCTGGTGGGTCATTCAGTCAGTCGGTCGGTCATCATTCACAAGGCCCAGGACGTAGCGCTGCTCGGATGCGGTCTGAGCATTGGTGGTGGCTGGTATCGCCGCTTTCTGGAGCGATTTCCTGAGCTCACGGGAAGATCTGCTCAAGCGCTGCCACTGAAGCGGAACTTTGTCGTTTCCTCGGACCTTTCGACGCTGTCCAACACTTTGGCAAAACTGGTGATTGAACTCAAGCTGGATAGCGCACGAGTGTTTAACATGGATGAGACGGCGTTCCAGAAGCAGTTGAGGAGCAAGAGGGTCATCGCTGTACGAGGTTCGAGTAATGTGTGGACCACGGTGCATACTGCGAACTTTCACCTCTCTATAGTGGCATGTGGAAGTGCTGCAGGCCTCGTTGTCCCTCCCGTGTTCGTCTTACCTGGAAAGACTGTGTCGCTGAGTTTGCTCGAGGGCTGCGAGGTGCAAGGTGCAGCAGTAACCACGTCCGAATCCGGCTTCATGAACGCAGCTTTGTTTGAGGAGTGGCTGATCTTCTTTGATGGTAGCGTTCCTACGACTGTCCAACGACCGTTGCTGCTGATCCTTGACGGCTGTGGCTCCCACTACTCACCCAAGATCGTGGACGCCGCTGAGCGTCTCGATATCCTGCTTGTGTTCCTGCCGCCGAACGCCACGCATCTGCTGCAGCCGCTGGACGTCGCTGTTTTCGCAACGTTAAAGGACAAAATCGGCAAACTGATTGCTGGCCTCGTTGACGAGGACGATGACGGCGGCTTCTCAATCAGCAAGGACGACGCCATCGCCTTATCAAGTCTTGCTTGGCGTGAATCCAAGGTGGGCCGCAAATCTCAGCGCGGATTCACTGCCTGTGGGCTCTTCCCGTTGTCGCTGGTGAAGATGAACGCTCGTCTAACGAACTTCACACGCAACGGGGTCCCAACGCATATGCAGCAGGCGACGTGGCTGCACATGCAGCCGCTCGTTGAAGAATACATCCTCACTTTGCCCAAGCCTCTGAGGAAAGGCACCAGTAAGCGCAAGCGGGTCACGGTTGGTGGGCGATGCTCACGCACAAGGTTCTTCAAGAGATTCAGAGGGGTCCTGCAACCCGGGCTGCAAGCACTCGGCGCAAGAAGTCAGCACCGACGACGCCTCGTGCGGCAGGAGCCGCAGACGTTCTCGAATTTGCAGTCGTTTGATAGCAACAAGTAGTTCAGAATGAGGCTTAGCAAAAACTAGAACTCAGCACATACCTGCAGTAGCTGACTTGCTGTATCACTTGCCATCACAGTCGAGAAGTGCAGCGCACGCGCGCTTATTAATGATGTGTCCGCGACACTGTTTTGTGCATAATTTAACCCGCCCTGCCGGGCTGTATCATTTAACAGGGGGCTTCAGACACGCATGGGAGTTCAGGACGAGCTTGCCAGGACGCTTGGGCGGCTGTACGTTGTGTCCGGAGCGTCGGGGGTGACCTAGGGGCTCCAGGAGACCGTCGCCCCTCGCTCCATCAGGAGCGACTTGCTGGCGGTGCGTGCGGCCTGAGAGTGAAGCACGTTGTAAGATTCCGTGATTCTTCTAAACATTATAACCCTGTTGAAGTGCTACTGCCTTCGGGAAATTCGTTTTGACGAGACACCTATCCCTTGAGAAGGCTTGTGGGCTGTCACCACAATTCAATACTAAAAGTGAGGTTAATACCGGCCTCTGACTGGCGACGAGCCATTTTGGATAGGTCTTATTCGAAGACGGCTCATGTGCACATAAGGAGTGGTGCTTTGCGTATAGGGCTTTATAAAAATAGCAAGCACGATGGGCTTTTTGGAACGGTCAGAAATTATCCTGAATTTGCGCTGGTTCTCGAGCCTCACCAATGTGAATGAAGTACTCGAGAAGCGGCCTCTGATTGACCATTTACCTTACTAGCCGATCATATCCGTGCGGGACATATTTCAGGGCAGGACACATTTCGGAGCAAGGGCTCCACATACAAAATCAAATCCAATTGCAGAAAAAGACCACCCGATTCTCGGTTAAAATTTTTGTAGGCGTTGGTCCTTCGAGCTCATGGTTTTGGGAACGCAGAGACCAGACAATTCTCTTAATTCGATGCTAAGCTGGCCCGTGCTCGCGAATAGGTCGTCCACAATTCACAAAGGAAGATGGCCCCATACATTTCCTGTTTGACGGCCTGTGGTCAGCCTGTGCATAGCCGCGAATTTAATATAGTTTTTTGTATGGTGTCCCGAAATGTGTCCAGTCACTCGTCGGGTTTGTGTAGAAGCATACTTTAATGAAGACTCGTCGAAATCGCCCTGAAATACGTCCCGCACGGACAAGCTAAGTTCAAGCACGCCAGTCCACGATGATGGCACGCAAGCCACCACACCCAGGAACTGCACCGCCTAGTTAAGCTTTTTAAAGCAGCAGGTGGCGAAGTAATACTACCTACCGTCACAGGTGCAAAACTTTCCATTATTGAAGGTCGCCGAACATCCCAGTCCCTATCTTTTCTGTTGGCAAAGCAGTGGCAAGCTGACGAGCCCGCGGGCTTACGGTTCCAGGTCCCGTCATTTGTTGTTGTCATTGCGAAGAAGTTGCCCCACTGGCATGCGCTGAAACCTGACGTTGATCCGACTGGTGAGACCACAGGAGTTCACGAAATGGTGGCTGGCGTCGTGGAGCGAGGTGGAAGCTTCCCATCATGACATAGGCTAATATTTTGCATCGCAAGATTACCATTGAGGCTCGTGACGGTATCAACAAGATTCCTGTGTCTGGAGAGTCTGGTGGCGAGGCGCTATTCATTTTCGACGACCGCGTTCGCACGGCGACATCATCACACCATCAAAAGACGCTGATCATCGCTGCTAAAACTTCCTCAAGCAAGAATCAGACTGTGGCGTATGTGGGAGGGCTCGACTTCACGAACGACCGATAGGATACCATTGACCACAACAACTTGGCGATACAAGACGCCGCTGGAATCACTTTCGAGCGCAAAGGGTGGATTGATGCCCACGTGCGCATTCATGGCCCTGCTGCAAAGGATCTGGCGACCAACTTCATCTCTCGATGGAATTCGGATTATCTGCCGTGCCAGGGCCTTGATGGCGACGTGCTCGCCTACGAGAATCCATCGTACCAAGACTTGCCTCTGCTTGACTACGCCAGTAGTAAGACGCCCTCCAGCCTCGACAGCCAGAACGTCCAGATCGTAAGAACCTGCAGTTGCAGCTTCGACCACTACGAGGAGTTCGCTCCTTACGGGGAGAAGTCGCTGTTTCAGGCGCGGCTCAAAGCTATCAAGAACGCCAATAACTACACTTGCATCGAAGACCGGTACTTCATCCTCGCGCCGGAACTGCTTGACGCATTGATGGAGGTGATGCCCAGGATCCAGCGCCTCGTAGTTCTTGTGACCTGTGACCTGGAGTTGAAGTACCAGGCAATGGGATACAAGAAATACCTCTACGAAATGGTGGCTCGTATCTTGAAGGTCTACCCAAACAAGTTCAACCTGTACACGATCAAGAAGCAGCTCAACATTTATATTCATAGCAAGATTGTGATCATCGACGACGTGTATCTGTCTGTCGGCTCGTCCAACTGGAATGGCCGCGGCATTTGACTCAGAAATGAATGCCAACATTGTGGATAGCGAGACGATCGAGTCGTCCGTGGTGTCACTGTGAACAAACTCGCCCGAGACTTTCGCATTCGGAAGTTTCAGGAGATGACGAGGATTCGGTACGACGAGCTAGACGCGATGACGCTCATGGAGTCGTTCAATGCGTTCGAAGCAGCGGCCTCGAATAGTTTGAGCTTTCTTCAGCATCTAAGTCGATTATCTTGTCTACTGCATTGCTTTTACCGACCTCATCCTCCAGAATGTGGACCCCAGGACACTTGCAGTGGCACGAATTGATTCAGACCAAGGGACTGCCAGCATTTCCATTATGAAGTACCTGTACTGCCTTTGTTCAGCATTGGTTCTACTCAGACAAAGTCCATTCTCGGAAAATGTGCGACTTTGTCAAACACCGTGATTCTACTGCACCATTTGGAGTTATCGAGATATCGGCCTCCAAAGTTTAAGAGGCGTTCTGCAGGAGGGCCAGTTTTCTTTAGTTTCTTTTGTGCGGTGGTTTACACAGGTGTACATGTATCGACAGCTTCCAACAACTGGAGAGAGCAAGGTGGAAGAGCTGGCGCACGTGAGTCGCTGGGAGACACAGGGTGGCGCCACTGCAGGGGGCAGCAACGCCATATCTGGGAGTTCTTATTGGCCTGGAGTCGATTCCCATGCTGACAGCGCGGCAGTGTCGTCTCGTGAGGATCATTAAGCCCTCATGACTCCACGTCGCTGGATTAACATGCAAGCATCAATTTGTTTCAATTTGTTTAACTTTCCATTATTGAAGGTCGCGTGCAATGTTGCACATCCCAGTTCCTATCTTTTGGCAAAGCGTTGACGAGCTGACGAGCCCGCGGGCTTAGGGGGACCCGTAACTGCGTTGCATTCCATTGTTGCCGACGACGTTGCCCACTGGCATGCGCTGTATTGGCACACTCGTGTTTGTGTGCGCACTGGTGGCCGCACCAGCTCCTTCTTCGGCATTTTCATTCTCGTCTTGGCTCGGCGGCGACGATGACGATGCCAGCTCTCAAAGCACGACCACAAGCGCTATCAATCACGACGACCCCAATGCCCCTGTGCGCCAGCCTCTCTTGAAACCCACAGACTGGTTCATCACTGAGCAGGAGATCACAGATCCGCGTGGGGGAGTGCCTCGAGAAGACATGTCGGTTTATACGACGGGCAACAAGGTCACGTCTCTCACGGTGACGAACGTGTTTTACCACGCAACTTTCGCCGATCTCACGTCGACGAAGGAGGGCGACCGTGTTCTGCTACCGGCATGGGAAGTGAGTCTTTGTAGTGGATTCCTGGACTTTTCCAGCTTGATCACCTCAGCGGAACCTCAGAGCTTCCACCAGGCATCCGGTTCTGGCGATGAGCGGCAGGCTTAGTCGTCGAGTGATGTCAGGTTAGTATTTCAGGTGGACCCGGATGTGTCCGACGGCCGCCAGGTGAAGGACGAAGTGTTTGACTGTTGCCAGGCCGTGGACAATGGGTGCAGCCTGTTATGCCGGCAAGGCAACATTGCCTTGCTGCGCTGCATAAGGATTTAATATGCCTAACTGCATGTTTCCCTTGGCAGAGTTACATGTACATTCTCACGGCTCGTCAGGCAGATGGCTTCTGGCGACGACGATCCGTCTCTCTGAGAGTATGTCCAGGAAAGCTCGGGCTGGTTAGCATCAGCACCCGAAGTCTCTCCACATCTCTCACTCTTCAATCTTCTATCCGACCAACACATACATACGTTCGGCTCTATTTCCGTGCGGGTTGGCCCCCGCGTTGCTGTGTTGGAGTTTTGGCGAAATTCGGCCCGGGAGACATGACCAATAATTCTTTAGTAGAGTTACTACTGCTGCATCGCTGCCGACACCTTCGACCGCGATCTACAGTGGCACCGAAGCCATTGCAACCTCATCGGCGACTCAAGGATCCTGATCGCCGGTGGACCCCCAAGAACCAGCTGTGACCATGATGCGCCCTGCTGCAACGGACGGCCCGATGGGTACAGTCCCTCTCTTCACTCCGATCCTGCTGCCCATGATCGAGTCAGTCTCCCACGAGGCGCTTGTGAAGTGGAAGCGGGATCGTCGAGACTACGAGGTCAAGATGCAAGCTCGCTGCCGCGTGACCGGCGAGGACTACAACACGGGGGGCAGTCGGTGCACGACTCGTTCGACCCCAGACTGCTCGACGTCTTCTGCGAGCTGAACCTCAACGTGGAGTCAGCCGATGCCACCGAAGGCATGCTGATCGCGGAGATCGAGCACATCGTCAGCAGCGTCAAGAACAGCACGCTCCCGGACGTCGAGGAGCTGTTCGACCGACTGCTGAAGATGAACATGAACGAGAGCGACGTGAACGCGCGCCTGATCGACTACTACAAGAGTTTCAACTCCATCGTGGTCGACCACTGCCTGACGGAGTGCTTCACTGGCGCCAATGGTGCGAAGCAGAAGTGCAAGGTGCTGATCGCGAACCTGCTACCCAAGTCCTTCAGAGACGAGGTCAAGCAGTGCCTGCGCTTCACCCATGCGGACGCTGCCTCGGACGCCAAGGCCCTTTCCGTCTAGTACTGGAGAAGGCGCACGAACTGGAGCGCCAACACCAACGCCTGCGACTGCAAAGGCGTGAAGTTGCTCGGCCCCTCGACAAGGAAAAGTCAAGGACCGAGCCGTCTAAGAAACCAAAGCGGTGCTGGGAGTCCAATAAACCCGCTGCTGCTACTGACCCAAGTCCAACGACCACGGCGACCGACTCGAGCAGAGGCAAGGCTGACTCGAAGCCGAGGCCTTCGAGCTCGTCGCGGCCGCCACCTGGACCATGCCCGAAGTGCCACGAACTGCACTGGCTGCGCGAGTGCACGCAAGCTGCGCAGAAGGAGCGAGAGGAGCTCTGGAAGAAGATGCGTGACGGTCGTCTAGGCAAGAAGGCCAAGACCAAGCGACTTGGGGAGATGCTGCCATCTACTGATCGCGTCGTGACCCTGAACGGCAAGCTGGAACTGCCGTACTGTCCTGACAGCGGATCAGACTACACCGTGATCGGACGTTCTCACTGGGAGAAGCCGAAGGCGGTCGACCCCACCGTGGAGGTAGTGGAACTCGACATCCCGATCCTGAACCAGACGTTCGGCTCAACTATGCTGACGGCCAAGTGGAAGGCCAAGCTACGAGTGATGATACACACTGCCGTTGGTCCAGTGGAACCAATGAACGTGGTTGACGTCCTCGTGGTGGACGTGGACGACAGAGAGTTCATAGTGGGCAATGACCTATTGACCTCGCTGGGAATCGACGTCGACCGACAACTCGAACAACTCTCCACCCGCTGTGATGATGAAACAAGTGATGACCCAATCGAGCTCGAGGCAGACGAGATGCATGTCAAGCTGGATGGATCAGGTCCAAGTGGAGACCAAGACATCTTTGCAGCTGTGGAGCAATTGATTGGCCATGCTATCGAGGACGGGTTCCCGCTGGAACAGGTGGAGGCTTTGCGCGACACTATCTACGCGTATGATGAATGGCGCCACGGGCTACGGTTTGACCCTCCGGTCAGTCCCTTTCTCGGCGACTCGAAGCAGCTCAGGCAGACCACGGACTACCGAGGGCTGAACGTAGCGGTCCACTCGACGCCGTGATGCCCGAGATGCAGATGCCGCCTCCCATGTACGTGTAGTGAAGCACGTGGACACCTTAAGCCAGGCCCCGCCAGTGCTTAATGAACTGATGAACTTTCGATACATTGTGGAGCATGTGCCAGGCCCTGACAACGTCTGACATGATATCGCGCTGGGCCGGCAATCACGCTCCCGTAGTTACGGTGAAGCGGATCAAGGCAGTGCGCCCACAACAGACTACAACTCGGCCACGACTCAGACCGCTCGATGACGACGGCTTTGTCTGGCCCACGCTCGACGAACTTCAGACTGTCCAAGCGCAGTATGACCGCCAACGGGAGCGACAACTGCAGCGAATGGGACTATCACGCTGAATACCCGGATTTGGGTACCCTCGGAGGCGACGGAGCTGATCCAGCGGCTGTGCATCATAGCGCACTGCGGAGCCCAAGGCCACCGCGGCCAGAAGGCCATGATCGCCCACCTCCAGAGACTTTTCGTGATGGACCATCTCGCGGCGACGGTATCCAAGTTTGTGAACGATTGCTTGCTGTGTTTGCATTGTCGAGGGGGGAAGATTATCCCCCGGCCGTGGGGAGAAGTGATCGACTTCAACAACCGCAATGGCGTTCTCCACTTTGACTTCCTCTCCATGGGCGAGAGCTACGGGGCGAGCCAGTACTTACTCGTCCTGAAGGACCACGCGACAAACTACTGCGAGTTGGTGGTGGCCGACGCGGTCGACACCAGCATCACGACGGAAGCGCTGCTGGATTGGCACTCACGATTTGGTATCCCACCGGAATGGGTATCAGATAACGGCACACACTTCAAGAATGAGGAGATCGCCGAGCTCAGCCGTCGACTATGGACTAAGCAGTCTTTCACGTTGGCCTACTGCCCGTGGATCAACGGGTCGATCGAGCGAGTGAATCGCGACGTGCTACAAGTCATCCGAGCGATGATTCTGTCCTACAAGATCAGCTACAAGGACTGGGTGTACTTGGTCCCGATGGTCCAGGCGAGCCTTAACCACACGGCCCTGCCATCTACTCACCAACAAAGCTGTTTACTGGACTACAAAACCCGACACCTCTCCGAGAATTCTACCTGCCTGAGTCCCAGAACTGCAGGCGGTCCCGGAGGTGCCAGAGATCGAAGGCTACCTTGCAGAGCTACGTGAGAGTATCCAGGCCATGCACTGCGCGGTTGAGGACCAGAGGCTCAAGCAGCGCCTCCTCAACAAGAAGCGCGCGCGCGGCGAGAACCTGGTGAACTTCACGGTCGGCGACTTTGTGCTGCGTTCCCGAGTGGATGAAAGACAAGGCAACAAGCTGCAGGTGACCTGGGTTGGACCGTGCCGTGTCGTACGGGCGGACGCCCACTCATTCCGAGTACAACATCTTGTGGCAGGCGACGAACTGGACGTGCACGCCTCGAGGCTGAAGATGTACGCTGATGACAGCCTGGAAGTGACGGACGAGCTGCTGGAACACGTTTCCTCGCAGGGCATCGTTCTCGCTGTCGAGAAGCTACAGGCGCATCGGTGGAACGACGCCATCAAGGACTTTGAGATCGAAGTTGGGTGGAAGGGCTTACAGTCTATCGAGGACTCGTACGAGCCGCTGACTGATCTCGCGAAGGAGATTCGCATCCTGGTGGACAACTACGTGCGTGAGGCGGAGGACGAGAAGCTCCAAGCGCACTAGGAACAACTACAATCTGGTGGTGGACAGCGTGCTGACGTTGGACCCATCAACCCGACTACTGGTGAAGCGCTGACGTCTCAGGGCGACAAGCGGCCGGCACGGCGCCGGCAATCCGGTAGGAGTGACGACGTCGAACTCCGAGCGAACAAGACGATCAACGGGACGGCTCTCGTCAAGGACGGGGTCGAACTCCTGGAGAGCGCCGCGATCAACTGGACGAAGCTCAACCTGCTGAGGACCGACAACCTCAGGCAGAAGAAAGTTTGGGACGAGCCGCGACTGGGTCAGCTGGACCTGAAGGACGCCAAATCGGTCACGTACCGCAGCTGCTAGGGTCATGGCGACTAGCGGCAACTCGAGCCGCCCTATTCGTACTCGCCGGAACCGAGGCCAGCAGAGCTAGCTCTGTCGGCGGGGCAGGCTGCTGTAGCGGTGACCGAGTGATTAGGGCCGGTGATCAAGCTTCGGGGGCTGTGTGGTGGATCCTGGCCTTTTCCAGCTTGATCACCTCAGCGAAACCTCAGAGCTTCCACCAGGCATCCGGTTCTGGCGATGAGCGGCAGGCTCAGTCGTCGAGTGATGTCAGGTTTGTATTTCAGGTGGACCCGGATGTGTCCGACGGCCGCCAGGTGAAGGACGAAGTGTTTGACTGTTGCCAGGCCGTGGACAATGGGTGCAGCCTGTTATGCCGGCAAGGCAACATTGCCTTGCTGCGCTGCATAAGGATTTAATATGCCTAACTGCATGTTTCCCTTGGCAGAGTTACATGTACATTCTCACGGCTCGTCAGGCAGATGGCTTCTGGCGACGACGATCCGTCTCTCTGAGAGTATGTCCAGGAAAGCTCGGGCTGGTTAGCATCAGCACCCGAAGTCTCTCCACATCTCTCACTCTTCAATCTTCTATCCGACCAACACATACATACGTTCGGCTCTATTTCCGTGCGGGTTGGCCCCCACATTGCTGTGTTGGAGTTTTGGTGAAATTCGGCCTGGCAGACACTACAGCCTTGTTCCGCTGAAACCTGACGTTGATCCGACTGGTGAGACCACAGGAGTTCACGAAATGGTGGCTGGCGTCGTGGAGCGAGGTGGAAGCTTCCCATCATGACATAGGCTAATATTTTGCATCGCAAGATTACCATTGAGGCTCGTGACGATATCAACAAGATTCCTGCGTCTGGAGAGTCTGGTGGAGAGGCGCTATTCATTTTCGACGACCGCGTTCGCACGGCGACATCATCACACCATCAAAAGACGCTGATCATCGCAGCTAAAACTTCCTCAAGCAAGAACCAGACTGTGGCGTATGTGGGAGGGCTCGACTTCACGAACGACCGATAGGATACCATTGACCACAACAACTTGGCGATACGTGCAGCGGGGCTGCAATAGCGTTTACGTAGAGGAAGACACAGACTCAGAGAGTCTCTAGTGTTCTTTGAAAGCTTACAAACTCTATACGAGAGTTTGGACGAATACCTTATTAAACCTTAATTAAGAATTCCAGAGATAGACAATACCTTATACAAAGGTATGAACTCTATGCTTCAAAATGTGAACTAAATGTATTGTTGTTTATCGCGGCAGAGCCGCCTGTTGTTTGTATGTATAGGACTCACTATCTATCATAGTAGAGCCTAGTCTAATGCATATCGATTGGCTGTGAGCCACCCACTCCTTTCTGGGGTGACCCACGTAACATATGTGTGAACTCAACTTATGTGTGGCACCTATCTTGTGTGCATCACACTATTCGATGTAACCCCGTTACACCCTCCCCCACCAGACTGAGGACACGTGTCCTCACTCGTCATCGCCTCGGTTGAGGTATTGTTCAACGGAACACACGTGTCGCTAGTCGCTAGCCATCACAAGACCTCGCTCAAGAACTTTCCAAGTTCAACTTGCTGCGAAATGGCTGCCAGACAGAAAGCGTCTTGGTCTTTCGACCGGAAAGACTTCTCCGCCTCCGCGTCACCCGCATCCAGCCCCAGGGGCTCGCCAGCACGTAGTGCGTCGCCGGCTTCAAGTCCCGAAGCTCCTACGCGCTCCGCGCACAAGCTCTCTGTGAAGGAGTATCACTCCGAGCACCAGCGACGATACCAGCAGGGCTCGAGGGCTGTGCCTACGGACACCAAGTCCTCAGACGCTTCGCGTCGCCCTCGTCTCGCTCGCGATGAGCTCTTCGCGGCCCTCGATGAGGTGGAGGTGGACTACGACACCGATAGCTCTATGCATGAGCCTTCCCGCTCGCCCGAGCCGGAGTCTAATGGGCCGCGTGCGCCCAACCCGTTCTCCGCACGTGGCGCGGCTCAAGAGCTCACCGCGCTTCGCGCTTCCTCCATCCTGGAGACTGGTGAAGTCACCAATCCCCTCGACGAGGTACAAGAGCAACAGCTCGAGGAAGGGGAAGTCCAGCGCTCCCTGCGGCCTGCGGCGCGACCCTTGCATAGCTCTCGTCGAGACTATCACTTCACGCCACGCGATCCTGCCGAAATGGTAAAGGACGCCATGACGCAGCGCTCACTGCGCACGTGGATCGTTGGGCCCGCGGCCACTGCTGCCGTTGAGTTTCAAACTCGGGCTGCTCTCCGAGAGAGGCTGTTGACTCCAGAAGAGACAACTCCGGCTGAGTATGGTACTCGTCTAGCCGATCAAGCACGTCGTGCTTCGGTGCCGCAGATGCGGACTTACCCCGTCGTGCTCCTTGCAGGAGAGTCCGTCCAGGAGGAGGATGCCCAGTTCAGCAACGGGGTAGAGCATGCGAAGCAGCTCACCTCGCTGGAGGCTCTGCGAGCCAGCTTCGCTGAAGCCGATGTGCGACTCGAACGCAGACTCCGTTTTGAGTTCGCCAAGGTTAAGACTAAGCGCCGTGCGCCCCCATCTTCGGCACTGCATATCCTGCTCCTTCGAGCTCTAGCAGCCTCCACCGAAGTGGATCCATGGCTGCCACAGCTCCGGATCAACGCTTGAGCTCACCGTTTGATCCTTCAGCCCCCGACCTATTGTCGGGAAGCGGGAGGCGACCGATTACTTGGCCCCGGCTCATGGAGCTCCCTTGATCCTGTCGATCAAAAGCGTCCACGACGTCTGGGCAATCTTGCCGGAGGGGTATCTCAAACTCCCATGAGTTACCAGAGTGGGGGTACCCTCGCCACTTCACCAGATACTGGTTGTGGCCCTCGCGTCGACGACGCTTTAGAATACTCCACATGAAAGTGGCGATTACCCTGCTCGTCGAGCAGCGCCGGCGGCGCCCGTGTCCTCGCACTGTGAGGAACCGGTCCGTCCTGAGGAGTTGGAGAGCTTGGAGTGGTCGCCGAGCGACGTGCTCAGACCCTGGAGCGCCACGGGCGGAGGCTTGATCAAGCCGAGAGGGAGTCTGATACCATCTTGAATGAGATCCGCGATCTCCAGGAGCGTCTCCAGTGGTGTGAGGCTGCTGAGTCGGCGACTCAACGCCTGGCGCGCCTTGAGCAAGGTTCGCGCGGCTGGAAGGTCAGGTCGACCTGTTGCTGCGACTTCAGCAGGGCGCTGTGGCTCCGCCACGCTGGGCGCCAGCTCCTGAGAACCCACATGGGCCGGGTCCCGGTACGGCTTGAGCAAGCCCACGTAAAACACGGGATGTGTGCGCATCTTCTTCGGAAGGTTGAGCGTATACGCTAGGCCCTTGTTGGCCACGACCGTGAACGGTCCCACGAAGCGCGGGCGCAACTTGGTCTTGAAGACCGCAGACACTGCATGTGTAGGTAGATTTAGCGTTAAGCAACACTAGGTCCCCGACCTCATAACTCTCAACATTGCCTCTGCCTTTAGCATCCGCATGTTCTTTCTGTTTGTCTTGGCTATCAGCCATTGCGTCACGTACGTGTCAAAGGACACTTAGACGCGTTGACAGGAACTCGTCAACCTGTTTACGAACAGTGAGTGGGCTGACATCAGCAAGCCGATCGGCTATCTCTCCCCCACCAAGCCCAGGACCACGGAGTGGCAGCGTCAGCGGGACGCGCGGGTGAGTGAGGCCGTTCACGTAGAACGGAGTGTAGCCCGTGGAGGCATGCACAGCGTTGTTCAACGCAAACTCGACGAGTGGGAGCATGGCGCTCCAACGCTTGGGCGTGTCAGCGCAAATGCTGCGAAGAATGTCCTCGACAACGCGATTCACGCGCTCCGTCTGACCATCGGTCTGCGGATGGTCCGCCGTGGACATGTCCAACTTGGTGCCGAGCACCTTAAATACAGCGTCCCAAAACTTCCCAGTGAAGCGGGGATCTCGATCCGAGACAATCGAAACGGGCAGGCCATGCTGGCGGAAGACCCGATCGATAAACAGCTTTGCTGTCCCTTCACTGTCAACGGTGTCTGGCACTGCCGCTAGATGAGCCATCTTGCTCAGACGGTTAACGAAGACCACAATCCCAGTGTTGTCTTTCGAATCCTTCGGAAGGCCGAAAACAAAGTCCAAACTCATGGACTCCCAGCACCCAGCGGGTACAGGCAAACTTGCCAGCGGCGCAGCCGCATGCGGGGAGGGCTTCACCCGTTGACACGTCTCACACGTGCGCACATACGTGCTCGTCCATTTATACAGCTTGGACCACCAATAGGTCCGGCTCACAGAGCTGTAGGTCTTTTCACGACCGAGGTGGCCACTAAGCGCCGTATCATGCGCCTCAAAGAGGATACGATACTTCAGATCCTCGTCATGAGGGACCATGACACGAGGAGTGTCCGCCGTACCCGTTCTGTAATACAGCATCCCATCAGCGATGGAGTAGCGGTGCAGGCTCGCGCGCAAGCGCGCCGACAATTTCTTGTCTGAGTTTTCAAACTCCTTGCTTCCAAGAGCACGTAACAGGTCGACACACATGTCATCGCGCGCATACGCAGCGCGGACCAGGTCCAGGACTGGAGAGGTCACCATGGTGACATGTGCAAGCGCATAGTCTGGTCGACGGGATAACGCATCTGCAAGACCATTCTGCCTTCAGGCTTGTACTTCACCTCGAAGTTGTACTCCGCGAAGAAGGACAGCCAACGGGCCATCCTTTGCGAGAGATGAGGCGACTGGGTCGCAGTGCGTAGTGACGCATGATCCGTGAAGATCACAAACGGCTTTGAGCCAAGCAGGTGAACCCTGAATTTGACGAGAGCATACTTCATCGCAAGTACCTCTTTGTCATGAACTGGATAGTTCTTCTCTGCAGCCTTAAGCTGGCGAGACTCAGACGCAATCACGCGTTCACGCCCTCCGGCGTCTGCTTGAAGCAGAGCACTGCCGATGGCAAAGTCAGATGCGTCACAGACGACACTGAAAGGACGATCGGGGTCTGGCAACGCCAAGATCGGCGCGTGCAGGAGACTCTCCTTGACCGCCACAAAAGCATCTTGATGCTCGGTGTTCCAACACCAGTCCGCGTCCTTCTTTAGGAGATTGGACAATGGCCGAGCCATATCAGCGTAGTTCTCGCTGTACTTGTGTAAGTAGTTGGCGAGGCCAAGCCACTTACGTAAGGCCTTCTGGTTCTTTGGAACCGGCCAGTCGACAATGGCATCCCGCTCGGAGTACTAACCGCTGTCAGCGGAACATCGCTCGCTCGCATGAGCAGTTGGTAATAATCATCGACAAGGTCAAGCGCGCTGTACATCGTACAGCCGACCATGTTATTCTGCATAACATCCTTTCTAGGAATCGACGTTTGCGCCGGAATGGTGGCCGCATTGAGCTTATTGAAAGCATGAACGATGCGCCACTTGCCATTAGACTTTCTGATACAGAACGTTGGCGTTGAATTCGGAGACTTGCTCTCACGCACCCTGCCCGCAGCGTGCTTGGCACTAAAGAACGCGTCAATGACGTCACACTGCTCTTTCGGTAAGGGCCACTGCCGTGTTGCGCAGTATTTGGTTCCGGGAACCCAGGTCAATCTCATGACGAACGCCTCGATCAGGAGGCAAGCCAGTCGGCGGGTCATTGGAGACCACGTCCTGGTACTCCTTAACCAAAGGATAGAAGGGATCCGAAGGGTCCTTCAGGATCGAAGATCCGCTTCGCGCACTGAGTGCCTCCTTCGTGTCCTCAAGGACAGCTTCGTCCATAAGCGATGAGGAATTCAGCTCCTCGTCAGGTCGTATCATGACCACCTCGGCTAACTCGCCGGCCTTCAAGGCGTTCCCGAACTCGGGAATGGACATCTCGTCCAGCTCAAGCAGAGCATTCAGCGCCGGGATAGCCTCGAGGCTAGCATTGCCCTCGGCTTCACCGGTCACTCCATTAACGAGTGTATATAGCTGCTCGCTATCGTCGTCAACGACAGACACCTCATGTGTCAGAACAGACGCTTTGCGTCTCGCAGTCGCCATCTGGCGTCGCTGCCGCCTCCTTGCGGAAGCTGTACGCCTCGGAGAGGCCAGCAGGCTCACACTAAAAGTGTCATCAGGTGTTTCCACCTCTTGTTGCTCAGATTGAGCCGGCGAGGAGCTGCAATGCTCGCGGCCCTCACCAAGTGGGTTAGGTGCCACTCCACCCGCATCGTCAGGGTCCTCCGCTTGATGCCTCGGCTCACAGCCGACCACGCCATCAGTGGCATGCAGCGATGCTGCGCTCTCGTGACGAGCACCGCTCCACGCGGACTAGGGTCATGCCCAAGATGCCTCGACGAACTGTCGACCATGCCATGATCGGCATGCAGCGATGACCCACCGCGATGAGTCTCACTCAGTGGGTTACGTGCCACTCCATAGTCAGCCCGCGAGCAGTGCTCGGGACTCGCGTCTTCGACGCCAGTGTCCATCAACTCAGACACTCCAATGTCTAGCACATTGACCGACTCGGTCCAGTGCCCGCGTAGCGCTTTTGCTTCCTAGCAGAGGTGGGTTGATGACTCGCCAAAGCTCCACTAGGAGACAAGCGCGTAGCGCCTAAGGTCTTCGACCTCCAATCGATCCATGGCTCATGGCGTTCAAGCCATGCCATGCCCAGGATGAGGTCATACCTCCAATCCAGGTCGATGACCAAACAGCGTTCAACGCTATCGAAGTCCAAGAACTTCACGCCCAAGTTCACCGTAACCTTGGGCACCGTCACACGGGTTCCCGTTGCAAGACGGACCGTGATGACATCACTCGTACGCGCCTTCAGCATCTCAGCATACAGCTGACTTCCTTCTATCGTGGAGCGCCGAGCGTAATTGCCCGACGCTCCTGAGTCGATTAGGAGCTTCCACGGCTTGTTAAACCCCTTCACGGTCGCCTCGACGACCAGCAAGCCGGCTTGCATACACGTTCCGTGTTGTTAGAGAGCACGGTGCTCTTCGGGGCTAAGCCCTGTCGACCTCCGCCCTGAGGCTCAACAGAACCCAGTTCGTCCCCAGCAGGGCGCCCCGCGCCTACTGGGTTTTGGCGTTTCCCCGCCACGAGCCCAGCTTCGGCTCAGAGGTCGAGCCTCGGCTCAGAGGTCTAGCCTCGGCTCGAGGGAGCCTGGTGCTGCTTGCGCAGCGGACAACCTGGACGCAGGTGTTGGGTGCTCCCACACACATAACATCGACGGATGCCCGTGCGCTCCTCCGCAGCCTGAAGCTCAGCTTCTTCATCATCAGCGTAGCTGAGGTCCATCGGGACAGCGCCATTGGACGCGTCAGAGGCTCCGGAAGAGCTGGCTCGGGAAGCCGTCCAACCAAGTGGGCCGACTTGAAGTTGAACTCGGCCTTCAACGCCACGTCCACAGCCTCTTCAAAAGAGGTAGGGTGGACACGGAAGACCTCCGTCCTGGCCACGCCAGTGCGCAGACCTTCCATGAAGACGGTCACAGTGACCACCTCGGGAAGAGGGTCCGCCGCCATACCGGCGATTAGAGTTCGCAACTCTTGGACGAAGTCCACCAACTCCTTCTTACCCTGGCGGGTAGACAGGAAGCGTGACCTCACGCGGTATGCCTGGTTAGGCGGCGAGAACACTCGCGAGAGCTGAAGCTTCAGCTCGTCCCAAGAAGGGAACGCGGTGTCCACTGACGTGCCGCGCGTCAGGGCCCATTCTCGCGCTCGACCACCGAGCTTGGAGATAGCAAGCGCCACGCGCTGTTGCCGGTATTGAGCATGGCGGACGCCATGGCCATTTCGACCTCTCTGATCCAGAGCCTCAGTCTTTCGCCGTCTATGCCCTCAAAGGTCTTGATGGTCATCATGAGTGATATTTTTAGCTCGTTGAGCAGCGTCCGATGTCTGCCTGGGCGTTACGGCCGCCGCAGTCGCAGTCACCTTCTGCTGGACGTGCACCAATAGAGCATTCTCATACTGAGAAAACGCCTCCAGACGCGCGTTCACTGCGTCGGAGCCTTGCGAAGCAAGATGAGCCACACCTTCCGGGCCAATCAAGGACATCAGCGTTTTAAGCCCTTCCTGTTGGTTCGGTGGTAAGTGGGTGACCTGCTCCATTCTCTCACAGAGGGACAGTCGTAAGACTCAGGTGTTGGATTGACTACAAGTGCTACCAAGTGCAGCGGGGCTGCAATAGCGTCTACGTAGAGGAAGACACAGACTCAAAGAGTCTCTAGTGTTTTTTGAAAGCTTACAAACTCTATACGAGAGTTTGGACGAATACCTTGTTAAACCTTAATTAAGAATTCCAGAGATAGACAATACCTTATACAAAGGTATGACTCTATGCTTCAAAATGTAAACTAAATGTATTGTTGTTTATCGCGGCAGAGCCTTTGTATGTATAGGACTCACTATCTATCATAGTAAAGCCTAGTCTAATGCATATCGATTGGCTGTGAGCCACCCACTCCTATCTGGGGTGACCCACGTAACATATGTGTGGAACTCAACTTATGTGTGGCACCTATCTTGTGTGCATCGCACTATTCAATGTAACCCCGTTACAATACGAGACGCCGCTGGAATCACTTTCGAGCGCAAAAGGTGGATTGATGCCCACGTGCGCATTCATGGCCCTGCTGCAAAGGATGTGGCGACCAACTTCATCTCTCGATGGAATTCGGATTATCTGCCGTGCCAGGGCCTTGATGACGACGTGCTCGCCTACGAGAATCCATCGTACCAAGACTTGCCTCTGCTTGACTACGCCAGTAGTAAGACGCCCTCCAGCCTCGACAGCCAGAACGTCCAGATCGTAAGAACCTACAGTTGCAGCTTCGACCACTACGAGGAGTTCGCTCCTTACGGAGAGAACTCGCTGTTCCAGGCACGGCTCAAAGCTATCAAGAACGCCAAGAACTACATTTACATCGAAGACCAGTACTTTATTCTAGTGCCGGAACTGCTTGACGCATTGATGGAGGTGATGCCCAGGATCCAGCGCCTCGTAGTTCTTGTGACCTGTGACCTGGAGTTGAAGTACCAGGCAATGGGATACAAGAAATACCTCTACGAAATGGTGGCTCGTATCTTGAAGGTCTACCCAAACAAGTTCAACCTGTACACGATCAAGAAGCAGCTCAACATTTATATTCACAGCAAGATTGTGATCATCGACGACGTGTATCTGTCTGTCGGCTCGTCCAACTGGAATGGCCGCGGCATTTGACTCAGAAATGAATGCCAACATTGTGGATAGCGAGACGATCGAGTCGTCCGTGGTGTCACTGTGAACAAACTCGCCCGAGACTTTCTCATTCGGAAGTTTCAGGAGATGACGAGGACTCGGTACGACGAGCTAGACGCGATGACGCTCATGGAGTCGTTCAATGCGTTCGAAGCAGCGGCCTTGAAAAGTTCGAGCTTACTTCAGCATCTCGAAGTCGAATATCATGTCTATTACATAGCGTTTACCGACCTCATCCGCCAGAATGTGGGCCCCCAGGACACTTGCAGTGGCACGAATTGATTCAGACCAAGGGACTGCCAGAATTTCCATTATGAAGTAATAACTACACCTTTGCCACTTCAAAGTGGCCAGAGTGCAAATCAATACGGTTAACGTCAAAATCTCAAGTATCCAAAATTTTACAAAAAAGTCTACTGTGAATTTTAATCCAGTCCAAAGTGGCTGTCGTCCAGCTCATACGGTTACTTTCCGTACTCCATAGGCTCGGAGCGCTTAGCTGCAGCGACAGCGTGCGCGCAGTGGCGAGCCATCCTGTTGACCAGCCTCAATGTCATGCAAGGCATGCAATGCTCAGCTGCCTTCTCAAGAAGCTGCATGCGGCGCTCCTGCATTTGCCCGCGAGGAGCACCCAACATCTCGTCATGACTGAGAGCTAAGTAGCTCTTGATCTTGGCCTTGAAGACACTAAAGCAGCCTAGACAAAGCACATCATTCAGGGTAAGTAAACAACAGTACATGTTGAACGCGCAATGGCAAGTTTACCTTCAATGAGGTTGCACATTGGCGAGTACGGACCTAGGCGCAGCAGCACCAAGTCGCCACGCTGACGCAAGAGGTCCTCTCTCTGGCTGTGTGCTGGCGCATTGTCCAGTACAATGACGATCGGCTTACCCGAAAAGTCAGTTGGTACGTCACATGCGCTTTTACAGTGTCGTAAATAGCGTCGGCGAAGTCTGCATTCGTTTCCATCCGAATACTTCCACGTTGGGTAGCGTAATGCACGAGACCAATCTCCGTCGACACAGCGCACTGCACCTGAAGATTCTTGCCCTTGGACGCCGGCAGCTTCACCACAGCACGCTCACCTTGCAGCGCCCTCCCTTGCAGCCGCTTGCAGTACAGGTTAAAGTTCGTCTCGTCGTAATACACAATAAAAGAACCTTCACGCTCATTTTTGAGCAGGGCTTCGGCAAACACACGCCGCTTTTCGATGTTATCTTCACTGTTACATGTAACAGGCTCAATCCGGACCTGCATGCAATACAGAAACCGTCAGTAAGAGCAATAGCATACCAGGATAGGAAATATTACCTGCTTCAGTGTGTACAGCTTGCCACAGTTTTGGGAGATCAGGGACGTGCTCAAGCTAACGCCGAAGTCGATGGCGACCATCCGCTGCAGCTGCACGAGCGTGTATAGACAGTTTTCGTCGATGTAGTCCACCAGCGCCGCCTCGATCTCTGGCGTGCACTTCACATTAGAAGCGCGAGCCCCTCCCTCGCCTTGACCTCCGGCGAGCCACTATCGACAATGCGGCTGGCAGTAGTGGGCGGGATGGCGTTGTGGTGAGCCACGAGAAGCCAGTCCTGCCCTTGCTTGAAGGCGTCAAGCACGCGAGTGCGCGCTGCCAGCGTGTGCCGTGGTTCGCTTGGCATCCTTGGGGCGAAATGACCTCTGCGTGCCGTCACAACCAGCACCTGAGCTTCTCCCAGAGCCAACCACATTGCATTGGACAGCAGCCACTTTGATCTAAAGTCATTTTTTTAAAATGTAAATTTAAAATATTGCAGCTACTTCAGCTACTTTAGCTACTTCACACCACTTTGCATTGTAAGTGTTGCCATTTGTGAAGTGGCAAAGGTGTAGATCGTCTGCGACTTAGGCTGGGAGCACGCAGGTTTTTTGCTGTTTCATTGCGAGCAATGCCGACATGTTACGCGAATGTTGACGCAGGTTGGAATTAATCTTGCGTGGGCTGTCTACAGCCTCTTACGAGGTGTTCCCAGTATTAATCTTGTGTGGGTTGTCTACCTCTAATGAGGTGTTCCCAGTAAAAAAATGTATTGCCTTTCTTCCTACTAGAGGACAAGTCGAGTGTGGAAACAAGTGTTGAAACGAAAACATATTACTGGTAAAACACCAAAACTGACAATTCGATTTTCTCAGTTCTCATGGGCAAGTGGCTGACGATCGAGGAGAAGTACGCGCTGGTGGTGAAGCACCGGCGCTGCCCGGAGCTGTCGCAGGCCAAGCTGGCACGCTGGGCCATGACGGCCTTCAACCTGGAGCGCGCGCCGTCGGCCAACACGGTGAAGAAGGTGCTGGAGACGGCGCAAGAGGTGGAGCTCAAGCACCAGCAGGGAATCACCAAACGCGGCCGCGACGTGGTGAGTCCCGAGCTGGAGGCGGCGCTTAAGGCCTTCGCGGACAGCTGCGCAGCCGACGGCGTGCGTTTGTCCCGCAAACTGTTGGTGCAGCGCGCGCAGCAGATCCTGGCGGGGCTGCCGGAGGCCACGCGGCCCAAGCTGGGGCTGTCGGTGGGCTGGATGACCAACTTCATGGCAAGACACGGCATCCGGTTCCGGCAGTTCCGTAGAAGGAGGGTGGAGGACAGTGAGGTGGACACTAACGGGCAAGTTCAGAGGACGCTGTCCGAGGTCACAGACCATTTGGCGTTGGCGAGGGACACGTCTGGGCGACAGCTTTCGGATCTTGTCCATGTGGACACGATGCAAGTTGCGACTTCTGCCCCAATGTCGCCTCCTGATGGGGCTATGCAAGAAGATGGGAGCAGGAGGACGGTGTTGGTGACGGGGGCGGCCAAGGGCATCGGCCTTGCCTTTGTGAAACACTATGTGATGGAAGGCTGGAAGGTTGTGGCTGTGGTGAGGGACATCAACAAGGCGGACGAGGTAGGCGAAGGAGTTTGCTGGTGATGTTTTGTGGGGAAAGAATGCTGATTATTGTTTCATTATTTTATTTTATTTTATTATTTTTGCAGTTGAGGGCGCTGAATCCGTGGAAATTGATGCCGCTGGATGTGGCGGTGCAGCAGTCGATCGAGGAGATGGCGAGAGCGCTGTACGGACTGCCGCTCGACTTGTTGATCAACAATGCCGGCGTCAGTGGACTGTTTAATCTGAGCCAGACGACGCCCGAGGACTGCGTGAGGCAGTTCCAAGTGAACGCGCTGGGTCCGCTGCTGGTGACGCGCGCCTTGCTGCCCAATCTGCGGCTGGCGGTGAGCTTGAGGGGCAGTGCGTTTGTGGCGCAAGTCACGTCGCGCATTGGCAGCATTTCGGACAATAGCTCGGGCGGAGCGTACGCCCACCGAGCGTCCAAAGGCGCGCTGAACGTGTTCACCAAGAGCTTGGCGATCGACTTGGAGCCGCAAAACATTGGCTGTTTGCTGCTGCATCCGGGGAATGTCAGTACGGCGTACAACAGCTTCAACGGCGCGGTGGAGCCCGAGGAAAGCGTCGAGGGGATGGCGCGTCTTATTGATCGTGCAAAAGTTGGGGAACCTTTGCAGCTTCTTCATTTTGGAAAGGGAGACGTTATCGACTGGTAGACGGATGAACTGTTGTTTGGGAAGAATAGCAGCTCCGTGTGTACATCGTCTTTTCCCGAAGAAGTGGCTGGGATGCCGGTGGAAGATCACACGCGGAACGCAACAAGCATGCTATATCTAGCACTTTACTAGGAAGCAGACGAATTGGTTGCCACATTCCTTCTCGCCACGTCTTCGCGGCACAGGAGTGCGTTGGTGACATTGAAGAAATGGAAGCCAAGCCCCGTTATCTGCGAGTTGGAACTCACAGGCATCTGTCCGTAAGTTGGGAGATGAGGACTAAGCTACAAAGAGTTATCCGCCATGGCGTTCGTTTAGGCAGCGGGTCAGTGTGTCAAGGCAGGCACCATCCAATGAATCGACCATCCTGGAGGAAGTACCAGACCTACTCTACAGCCATCAGGATACCATGCAAACGATTCAGACCCACAGATCATCGGCACTGCGTAATGTAACACTGCGTAATGAAGATATGAAGGGAACTCAGCTTGGGGGCTAGCAGTGCCAGGAACGGATTGCATCGTATTGCCAAATTTTGAAAGAAGGAAAACAAGCGTCCACTTTCTTCTTGAGTCAACGATTGAGCCTTTACTACATCGAAGCCCCCCCCCCAGAAAAAGTACGACCACCTTCTTGAAACTTACCAGCTCAACTTAATGACTTTCCTCCACTCCGATCACAAGTCCACTTGGACTGTCGTGTAGTTTATGATCCATTCCTGCATGGCTTTCGGCATCTCGACAGCTTTCTGCTCCATGTCGTCCCACAGCAGCAGCTTCTTGTTGGCTCGAGCCTCCCTCGTCATCTCCATCATGGTGCCGTATCTGTCCAAAACGTGGTCCAGGAACTCCTGCGGTGGCTTCACGTGGTGGTGCCATACGTAGTGCCAGTACGCTTCAGGCCAGCAATAGACCCCGTCGGTCATCGTACACGCGCCCATGATTCGAGGCTCTTCAAGTGCCGGAGCGCAACCAGGGAACCGGCAGAAGCTGTAGGCGAGCTCGTGGCTCTCCACGAAAGCCCCGCGGGTGAGAAACCACTCGAGCGTCTTCAGCAGAGCAGGCGGACACGCAGCAAACCAGGCATCGTCAACGAGGACAAGCGGGTTCGGGCGGTTAGCGTCCAGTTGCTCCTTCGACTTACGAAGATCCTGCTCGGAGCACCAGAACCCCAACTCATGCAGCATTTTGCAACACGTAGTCTCCGCTTGTTTTTTTATTTGAAGGAAAATGCGATTACGCGCGTCTACCGACCGTAAGCATGACCACCAGGGTTTGGTAATAGTCACGAAACTAGTAGTGATAGTAGTACTGGTAACACTACTACTACTAGTAGTAGTAGTGATCTCGTGTTCAAGCAACTAGTAGTGCTAGTCGACTAGTAGCGAGAAAAAATGGCTCTAGTAGTGCTACTAGCACTACTACTAGTAGCGAACTTCAAGTTGTGCGAGATCTTAAAAAGACGTGCGAATGAGTGGTTCTGCAAGTCCTCCCTGTTCGGGATTTCGCTCATTTCTCAAAGCTTCCCGCCAGAACACGACCATAAAGTGTGCAAAAGTTGACCGCGGCTGGGGAGATATCACAGAGACCGCACCTTGCTGTATATGCGGTCGTCTGGTGCACCACTTGTGTAGCAACGAATTCTGTACCAAAACCGATCTCTCCAACAGGTGGGTCTAATATGTGTATTCAACCACCCAAATTCGTACTGACAGGTTTAACGTATAGGTTTTGCAGTCGGAGCTGTGTCGACAAGCTCTCCTGCTCCGAGTACGACCCCCAAGAGTCCCAGGACCTCACAGCGAGGACGAATACGAGAAGATACTAGCGAAGCTGACCGTGCGCCACAGGAAGCGGAATGCTCGGTTCTGGAACGTGGAGCAGCTCTGCGACGTATGCCATTGGGGAGAGCAACTATCCGTCGGATTGCAAAAATTGCGCGCGTCTGGCTGGGAAGAGGCTCCTCGACAGATTGTTTGTAATGAGGTCACTCCGGACACGAACCGACAATGCGCGGTCGCAGCGGCAGCTGATACTGCGCCACAACCGCCTTGAGCTGACGCGCATGGAGGAAAGCAAGCACCGGTTGTGGTAGGCACCTATTTGGTATCACTAGTAGTCTGCTAGTAGTCTACTAGTAGTAGTGATACTACTAGCGCCTTCGCTGGACTAGTAGTAGTAGTAGTAGTTTATATTCTCATAGGTTGACTAGTTGTAGTAGTAGCACTACTACCGTCTTACCCCGCACACTACGCCTAGGCGTTCTATTCGAATATTCGAGTTTTAAAAATCACAGAGACAACGCCCTCAAATTTTCAGCTTAAGTTCGATTGTCGTGCCAGGATCAATACCAGCCAGTGGCTGGGCTTGCAGCGACCAAGCTCAAGCAAACTGGTACGGTTTGCATTATCTAATCTAAAGTGAATGTGGAACATCCTGACAACGTGATTCAGCTTTTGCGCAGTGGAGCATTTTTTTCGGTCAAGGTAGATGGGTACTTGCTTTAGGTGCTCGTAAATCCTGAAATCTAGTGTTTACATTTCGTAAATAAAAATAAAATTGGTGCTACTTTGTTGTAGTTAATGAAAGTATACATGCCATTTTTTGCATTTTTGGGGGCAAAACCTCCGTTTCCAACACAGCCACCGTAGGAAATAAAAGTCCGTAACAGCACACACTCGGTTTGTGAACTGCAAGCAGACGGGCTTGAACCCCAGCCCTTCACGACTCAGCCAGATTTTAAGACCTAATTTGATAGCCTTCAATCATTGTAAAAGTGCCTAGGCGCTCTATTCGAATAATTCTCTTCTGTATTGAAATTCGTAGCATAGCGCCTAGGCGTAGTGTGCGGGGTAAGACGGTAGGCCAAATCTTCACTACTACCAAACCCTGATGACCACGCACGAGTCGATTCCATCGCTTCAATCGTTCCCGGCGTGCCGGCTTGGGTCCCAAGTTTTGGGATGGAGACGATAGCGGCTCTCGGCAACTGCGTCTGCGTCTGCTGCAGGCAAACGTGACGAGGTGGAAGGTGACGGGAGCTCATTGCAACAAGCAATTTGCAAAGCGAATGAGACCCTGTCAGTGACGAAGTCTGCTGTATTCGGAGCGCTGTGGCCAGCTGCTAAACAGGAACTGTCTTCAATGTTTATTATGGACTATTGCCAATACATGAAGACCAATTGTAGAACTGTACCAGGTACGAACGTCACATCTCAATTTGCGATCTCGGATGGGATCAGGATAAAGTAACAGGGAGCTGCGATCCGTCGGTAGAAGTCGACCGCCAGCAGCCTCCCTCATTTGTACAATTAAGCGGCCGAGAGATGACTTGTAGACTCGTTGCATTGCTTCTCACGACTTTCGTGGTCGTGACCGTGCTGGTGCCGACGCCAGCGTCAGCCTTCTCCTTCTCGTCGCTTTTCAAGGACGACGAATCACGTTCGTCAACCGCCACAGAAGTCGAAGATGCTTCGAGTGAGGAAGGATCACATGCCAACAACAATGACAGTGGCGACGGTGACCTCTCCGATGGCACTGACATCAAACCCAGGCAGCCCATTCTGGACGCTGAGGCTTGGTTTCTGACTGAGCAGGAGATCACGGACTCGCGGGGGGGAGTGCCTCGAGAAGACATGTCGGTTTATACGACGGGCAATAAGGTGACGTCCTATACGGCTGCGAATGAGTTTTACGACGCAGTGTACGAGGACCTCAGCAAAACGCAAGAAGGCGACCGAGTCATGCTTGCTGCGTGGCTGACAGCTCTCGTTCCACTCAAGCCCGACGTGGATCCGACCGGAGCCAAAACGGGCGTCAAGGAAGTCTTCGCTGGCGTCGTGGAGCGCGGAGGAAACGTCAACATCCTCAACTGGGCCACCATCGCCATCGGATACACTCCGTACAATATTAAGGCTCGTGATGCTATCAACAGCATCCCACCGTCTCCGATCAACGGTGCCAAGGCCTTGCTTATCTTCGATGACCGCTTGCCGAAAGCTCTGTCCTCTCACCACCAGAAGAACATGGTTATTGCAGCCAACAGCTCGTCGGATCCGGATGATCAGCCCGTGGCGTTCGTCGGAGGTTATGACCTTGCCAATGACCGATGGGATACCATGTACCACAACAACACGGCCATTCGCGATGCCGGGAATATCACTTTCCGTGAGAAGGGCTGGATGGATGGCCACCTTCGCATTCATGGGCCTGCAGCCAAGGACGTGGCCAGCAACTTCTTGGCTCGATGGAACTCGGAGTACCTGCCGTGTCAAGGTCTCGATGACGCTCTCCTTGACTTTGAAAACCCAGAGTTCGAGTCGCTGCCTCCTTTGGACTACGCCAGCAGCAAGACCAAGGCGAATCTGGGGAAGCAGAGCGTCCAGATCACGCGGACCTTTAGCTGCGAGTACGCGCACTACAAGGAATTTGCCCCGCGCGGCGAGACGTCACTGTTCCAAGCGCGGATCAAGGCTATCAAGAACGCCAAGAACTTTATCTACATTGAGGATCAGTACTTCGTGCTCGTTCCTGAGCTTCTGGATGCGCTCATGGAGGTGATGCCAAGGATCCAGCGGCTGGTTGTCGTCGCGAACCCGCAGACTAGTCCTTTCACGAACTTTGGTTACATCAAGTACTTCTACGAAAGTGTGGACCCCATCCGAGCCAAGTACCCGAACAAGTTCAAGATATACACGACGAAAAAGGAGCGAGACATTTTGATCCACACGAAGCTCGTGATCATCGACGACGTGTATCTGTCCATTGGCTCGGCCAACTGGAATCGTCGTAGCATGACGTCCGACTCGGAGCTCAACGCTGACGTTGTGGACACCGACACGGTGGAATCTCCCGAAGGCGTGACGGTGGGCAAGTTGCCGCGCGACTTCCGGATTCGCAAGTTCCAGGAGATGACGGGGCTGAGCTACGACAAGCTCAACGCCATGACTTTTATCGAGGCAGCAGACCAGCTACCGATCGCCGTCGCCGATGAATCGACGATTCTTGACAACAATATTATTGAGCACAAGGCCTACTTCTTCACCATCACGGAAGCCGCACGGAAGGTGTCGGATCCGCAGGACACGTGCACGTACAGATAGTACTACTGGCACCGAGACAACCGAGTAAATGATCTCTCCAGCTGGTATTATGCTTGCACAATGAGCTAAGGAGCACCGTCTCAAAATTACCGTCTTTTTTTCAAAGCAACTGCTGTGGCAGAAGTTCCACATCTTGAATTGGTATCATGGATATCAAAAGTTATAATTCTTGGCGCGTGGAGAGAGAGTTCCACAAGAGCTTTTCATTTTGACTTGAGTTCACGGAGTGCGATGCTTCTCATCGCGTTAATCATCGTGCTGGTGATGGCGCCAGCTCCTTCGTCAGCCTTCTCCTTCAAGTCGTTGTTTAGCGACAACTCAAGAACCGAATCGCCCGACTCAAGCAGCACCAGCAGCGGCAGTGCGGACCTCTCCGATGGCACTGACATCAGGCCTAGACAGCCCATTCTGGATGCTGAAGCCTGGTTCCTCACAGAGCAGGAGCTCACGGATTCGCGGGGTGGAGTGCCTCGAGATGACATGTCGGTTTTCTCGACGGGCAACAAGGTGACGTCCTATACGGTGTCTGACGAGTTCTTCAATGCAGTCTTTGATGACCTCAGCGCCACTAAGGAAGGCGACCGTGTCATGCTTGCTGCGTGGCTGGCTGCTCTCGTTCCGTTGAAACCCGACGTTGACCCTACGGGCGCTACGACCGGCTTCAAGGAGGTTTTCACAGGCATTGTGGAGCGAGGAGGAAGCGTGAATATCCTCGCCTGGTCGAACATTGGCGTTGGTTACGCGCCGTACATCATCAAAGCTCGCGACGCTATCAACAGCATCCCACCGTCCTCAATCAACGGAGCCAAGGGAGTCTTCATCTTTGACACCGACTGCCTAAAGCTCTGTCCTCTCACCACCAGAAAAACATGGTCATCGCTGTGAACAGCTCAGTAGACAAGAACGATCAGCCTGTAGCTTACGTCGGAGGGATTGATCTTGCAAATGATCGGTGGGATACCATCTACCACAATGCCACTACGATTCGTGACGCAGGACACGTTGCGTTTCGCGAGAAGGGCTGGATGGATGGCCACATTCGGATCCACGGCCCAGCAGCGAAAGACGTGGCGAGTAACTTCTTGGATCGTTGGAACTCGGACTACCTGCCGTGCCAAGGGCTTGACGATGACTTGCTCGACTTCAAGAACCCGTCGTACGACCACCTCCCTCCTCTGGATTACGCCAGTAGTACTACCACAGCCAAGCTTGGCAAGCAAAGCGTTCAGATCGTGCGGACCTTCAGCTGTGAGTACGAACACTATAAAGAATTCGCTCCTCGTGGAGAAACTTCGCTGTTCCAAGCGCACATCAAAGCCATCAAGAACGCCAAGAACTTCGTCTACATCGAGGACCAATACTTCGTTCTCGTTCCTGAGCTGCTAGACGCCATCATGGAAGTCATGTCGACTGTGTCGTCGTCATCGTAAACCAAGACACTAGCCCCTTCACAAACGCGGGATACATCAAGTATCTGTACGAAATGGTCCAGCCCATTCGAGAGAAATACCCGGACAAACTCAAGCTCTACGCGACCAAAGCGGACCTCAAGATCTATATCCACAGCAAGATCATGATCATCGACGACGTCTTCTACAGCATCCGCGTTAAGCTCCAAGTCCGACGTCATGCTGCGGCGATTCCAGCTGGCGACACAGAGACAGTCACATCTCTCGAGGATGTGACTGTAGGCAAAATCCCACGAGACTTTCGCATCCGGAAGTTCCACGAGATGACGGGGCTGAGCTACGAGAAGCTGGACGCCATGACGTTTCTCGACCAGTTATCCATCGCTGCAGCCAATGAGTCGTCCATCATGGACAACCTGGAGGTCAAGTGCCACACGTACTTCATCGCCACCACGGACGCCATCCGAAAGGTAGACAGCAGCTCTCAGAAGTAAATACTTGAAAAAAGAGTATTATTTGCTTTACGATTGTTTCAAACGTTAAAAGTACCGAATCGCGCCACCTTTTTGAAGCCATTTGCGCAGCGCGTTATGACGCACCAACAAGACGCCAGGGTTTGTCGGGTGCGCCGATGGCCAGAGCTGCGGTCGGCTGGACTTGGTGAGCAGCTCCGTGATCTCCTGCCTCAGTACCGGTTTCATGAACGTCTGACTGCGCTTCCCCACGCCCGTAATGATACGGAGATCCTCGAGCGGCGCATTGCCCGGAAGAGAGACGTCGCTCGTGCCTTGTTGAGCGCGCGCGATCTCCTCGAACGCGGACACGACCGCGCACTTTGCAACCCCGCGAGAAAACGTGTGCAGATCGATTTCAAAGCCGTCTTTGAGTCGCCACGGGGTCTTCTGGATCACTCCTTCATCCAGCATGCGCTTGAACGTCTGGCGCGCGGCCGTGAACAGCCTGCATTCATCCAGCGTGTCGATCAGTGTCGACGCGTGGCCGACGTTTTGCAGGTTGACGGTGCTGAGCTGCTTCAGCACGACGGCCAGATCCTGTTTCATTTTGCGCTTCGGATCTGTAGATTTCCTCGACGAAGGGGGAGATTCTTGTACGTCATTATCCCGTTGCTCTGCTTCATGATGCTTGTGCAGCGCGCAGATCACAACGGAGCAGGACAGCGCGTTGATCACGGGCTTTGCATCGCCGCTTAAAGCGTTGTTGTTGCGCGTCTGAGCGTCCAACGCCGTGTTGAACAGATCCAGTACTTGACCCCACTGGCCACGCTTCTGCAGCTCCAGCATGCAGGTCGCGAACGTGTAGTCATCTGGGGCAGCGTTCCGAGTTTCTTGCATCCTGTGGAAAACGTCCATCGCTTGCTGCATGTCCGACGGATTTCCTTGGCTGGCTGGCTTCTTGCCTTTCTTCCCGTCCTTCGTAGTGCTGCTACCGCGCAACGAAGCAAGTAAAAACTGGTTGAACAGCATGGTGTTTGCCTGCTCATGGAGCCAATCTCCGTCGAGTTTGCGGTAGATCTGCAGCACGCGGCTGTTCTCCCCGACCTCCACGAGCGCCTGGCACATGGCCGTGAGCGTCGCGACGTCCGTCCACAGGCCTGGGAACTTCTTCTCCACAAATGCCACCGTCGTGAGCAGCGTATCTTTCCGCCGAGCCTTGGCGGATGTCAACATGAGCACTCGGAACGCCCGCAGCGTCGGCGTCATCCCCAGCGCGTGCATCTGCGCGATGGCTGCGTGGGTGCTGCGCCAGTCCCCCTGTAATTTAAATACCGACAGCAGCGGATCGTAGACGCTCTTCTGGCTCGTAAACACCGACTGGAACTGCTCGCCGAAGCGGTCGCGCAGCTCCGGCATCCGGGCCAGCGCGCGCTCCGCCTGCCCCTTCCGAGCCCACGAACAACAGATCTGCACGTGGGACTGCAGTGAAGGCGCGACGCCCCTCTTTTCAGCCTTGCTAACCACGTCCAGAGCTTCTCGCGTGCGGTCGCTCTGCGTGCATGCGCGGACGGCCTTCTCAACATCTTCGGACGACAATGGCACGTTGGTGTCGTTTACTCGGCGCTGGAACTCCGCCACCACTTGGCGCCAATCTGGCGGCGAAGCGGAAGCCGATTGCCATCGCACCACAAGATGCGACGGCACCGCGCGACGCACGGGTAGGAGGAACCGACGTCGCATCCGGCGTGGGGTGGAGGTGGATTGATGGTGATGGAGACGTGCGAGGAAACCGATATAACGGTTTAGAAACGTGTTTAACAGGGATGATGCGTCAGATGGCTACAGTGATGCTGCCCTGGATCCAGTGCAAGAGCTTGCAAGTGCTGCAACTGCGTCGCTGGTCACTTGAGCAATGAGTTGAAACGGTATCTGCTCATGTTCATTTGAATCAGTGGCTCACAGCGCTGCGTGGTGGTAAACTGCACCAAAAAGTGGCCAGCCGAGGACGCAGGGATGTGCTGCTCAGCAGCACGTTCCCTTCAGGCGATCGTCATGGGATCCGTTTCCGATTGCTGAGCTCAACTTGGCATCGCTTGCGTTGCCGGCGTCGTCGATGTGTACTTGCTCCCCTTTGGCGTCGGACTGACCACGTGACGTTTACACTTGCGACGTTTGTCAAAAGTTTGGCTTGCTTTGGAGCTTGCCAGCAGAAACTCCGCCAGCACGACAACCAACTGCATTCGCAACTTGATCTCTCAGTCCAATGCCATGCCCGTTTCAGTTGAATTTCTATCCTGAAAGCCCATTGCGTTGGTTTGCAGTCGAATGTTCCAAGCCGAGCGCGTCTCACCGATCGGCAGAGTTTTCCAACTGGCCCTGTCAACGCTATTTTCTGTCTCGTTGCAGGATACTCTTCTTCACCTTTCCGTCCCTGGAGGTGGCGCATGCTGGGATCTTGCATCGAGGCCTCGCTATTCCTATCTGCGCGTCGATGTTCGCACTGGTGGCTCGAAACAAAAGGTGAGATGCCTCACTGCCATGCACCCAGCAGTCCAGCGTAGCGTCGGAACCGCCGCCCTTCCTCTCTGAAAAGCTCGCCTAGCCTCCGCTGCCGGCACTTCTCATTCCGAAAGTGTCCGACGGGCAGCTCTTTCACTCACTTTCTCTTTTGTGGCCATGAGGTTGAGTGACGTCGTGTGCCCCGCGAACTCGCCCATGCGGTCGACGGCCTCGACCTGCAGTTCGTTAGAAGAAGCCATGCGGCAGTCGATCTTCTCCGCAGACCCGTTCGGCCTCCCGGCCTCCCGAAGCAGAGAAACCCGGGCGTCGGTAGTGTCCGGGAGATCCGGCAAGATTCCACAACTGCTTTGGCGCTGCAGCTTGTCGGCACGCAATCTACTGTCCCGTGAACGAAGCGGTGACCTGCCAATGGAGGGCACAAGCAGCTCGAGAAGACACACATACGGAGCCTTATTCTCGGCATCATCGGCTACGACGGAATCCAGACGACCACAAGCTGCGTCTCCGGAGCGAACCACGACGCCGCGGTCAAGCACCGTGCTGCTGCGAGAGAGCAGCGAGGACCTGCAACTCTTTCGTGAAGAAGCGGAGTACTCGGACTATTTATCCGTTCACATGACGGGGCAGCACATCGAGCGCCCGGAAGACGGCGTCGTCTTGTACGAGGTCCAAGTGCATCTGAGCAAGCAGCAGTGGTGCGTCGCGCGTCGCTTCTCCGAGTTCCGAGCTCTCCGCCAGGACCTGATCAAGCACTTTAGTCGTGGCAAGCGCCGTCGCCAGCCACGTTGTCCGATCTGCGAGAACGTGCTGGCCTCGATCCTAGAGACGATTTTCCCCTCGCGACACGTATGGGGCTCTCATCTCTTCTCCAGTTCGTCTTCCGACTCGCTCCAAGACGAGATCATCGACGAGCGCAAAGTTCGCTTTCACGAGTTCGTGGGGATGTGCCTGCTCACTATCCGAAGTCTGCGTCAGCACGTCCGCGTGCTGCCAGACAGCAGCGATTGCGAGATCAGCGTGGCCTTGCGAATGATCGAGGAGTTCCTGGGTGTCAGCTTCACGAGATACTTGGGTTTCCTCGGCGAGCGCGGCATCGTCGACCAAATGTCCGAGTCAATGAGGCAACGACTGTCCTTGCGTCGACGCCAGGAGGACAGAGCGGTGTCCGATGTCAGCTCAACGTGCCTGCGGAGACGACAACATTTAGAGAATACACGGTAGAATACAAGCAAAACGTTGCGCTCTATGAATTTCAATACACCAAAGCGTCGAGCTGCTGGGCGCTTCTCACTTCCCTCTATGGGGGAGAGAGCTCGTTGACTGCGAGGTCTCTAGAATCTAAGCATAACTCGTGAACAGCTCGCGCAGTGGGGCGAGTTCGTCGTAGCGAACCTTGTGCTGGGTGAACTTGATGGCTTTCGTTCCGTTGGGGGCGGCGGCAGGAAGCTGCTGGATGTGGAACATCAACGGCACGATCTTGAGCTGCAAATTTTCATCGCGCGTGAATTCATTTCGCTTTTTCCACTCTGCGTACGAGTCTGTGACCTCAACGCGAATCAGCCGCGCGTTCTTGGGAGCATACGAGAAGAAGGCGTACTCGATCGGCAGCTCCGAGTACCGGCAGTACGGACACCACGGCCGATTGTTGTTCCGGAATCGACCGGATACCATCATCAAGAACGTGGGCCCCGGGTTCTCTTCGTGCTCGTAGGCGACCATGGCATCCACGTACTCGTCGTAGCCCTTCACCGTTTTGATCTGCTTGTTCTTGATGTCGTCGGTGCTAAAGAGAACGTCCGGCTGGTCCGTGTTCTTGAACAAATACCGCAGAAACGGCTCGTCGTGCAGCGATCGTTGCACCAGCATGCCATTCGTCCTGCCGTTGAGACCTTCCCACTGCATGATGCACGGCAGGCCCTTGACGCGCAGGTCCGGGTCGTTGTAGAAGTCGTTTTGGTGGCTCCAGTACTTCTCCGAGCCTGCAAATACAGTCACCAGTCGGTTGCGCCCAGGCGACTTGGAGAACACGTCGTATACGTGCTGGTTGCCCTCCGTGCACTCGCTCGACCAGTCGTTGGCCTTGAACTGCTCGTTGCTGCAGGTGAAGAACAGGAACAGCGACTCGTTCGGGTTGTGCTGGTAGCTCTCCAAGAACTTCATGGTCGCTTCATACCCAGAGATCTTCTGGTGCCTCGTAGTAGACGGCAATTCCGCCACCGCAGGAGCAGCCTGGACTGGCACAGCCTGGGTCGCCACAAGTTCCGTGGCGACCGCGGGTTCCACCGCCACTGCTTCCTGTCTCCTCTCCACGGCCAGCATCTCTTCCGCCGTTTGCTCGGGCATGCCCGGCACGCGTCCTTCCAGGTCGTCAGCTTCATCCACAACCTTCTCGGGCTTCTGCGTCACCGCAGCAACGACGGGGACGGCAGTGGGCGGCGCCGTCGTGGGCAGGACCACCTTGATGGGGATCTGGTTCGCGCGCGCCTGCTGCTTGCGCTTCTCCTCCAGTTGTGCAGCGATCTCCACGTCCAGCGCGTCATCGCTATGTACGTGCGGGTTGCTGGCCTTGCGCAGGTTGCTGAGCTGCTCGGTGGGCGCCGAGCCTTCGAGGTTCGACACGTCCCCGAAGCGCCACCGAATGAGGAACAGCAGGTAAACCACGACGAATCCTCCAGCTAACAAAAACCACGGGTTGGTGCGCTTGGCGCCGGGCGCGCCGCGACGCCGTGGCCGCAGTCGGTCCCGTCCGAAGCGTGGCGAAGGCATTGCGTCCGTCGATTCAGACTGAACTTCCGGTAACCAGGAAATGATTACGACCACCTGAAACGGTGCAATCAATACGGCATGGCTACATAACGTTTCAAAGGTTATTGACGGTAGTCTGCTAGACGGCGTTTTTCCAGCCCTGGAAGATGCCGCGTAGCTTGTCCGGGTGGTCGAAGCGCTCACTTACTCGCTCGAATGTGAATTCATGAGCTTCGGAGTCTAATTTAGCGCGGTACATCCATGGCACGCCACGCACCATGAGCGACGTGTCCTGTTTCCAGTCGTTCTTGGGGTTCTTCCACTCCCCGTATGAGTTCACTGTCTCGACCTTGACGAGTCGAGAGCTTTTCGGAGCGAAGGCGTAGAACGCGTACTCGACGGAAGCTTCCGAGTAGCGGCAGTACGGACACCACAGGCGGTCGTTGGATTCCAATCGGCCAGCCACGAGGAAGAGGAACATCGGGCCCGTCGGCGACGGCTTCTCTCCGGCCGCGATGGCGTCCATGTAGAGTCGATAGTTCTTGTACCCTTTGAGCAAGACAATCTCCTTGTCTGCAATCTTCTCCGGCGCGAGCAGCGGATCCAGCGCGTCTTCGTTCTTGAACAGATACCGCAGCAACGGCTCGTACAGCAAACTCTTTTCAAGGATCATACCGGACGTGGCGCGCTTGGCGCCAGGGAGGCCTCCGTGCCACTCCATGAGCGCAGGGATCATCTTGACCTTGAGATCGACATCGTTGAAGAACGCGTTGGATTGGGACCAGTACTGCTTCGAGCCAGCACGGACGGTTAGCAGCCTATTCCGTGACGGAGACTTGGCAAATACGTCGTACACGAGCGTCGATGCGTCCGTACATACACGCCGCCAGGAGGTTTGCTGACCGTTCTCGTCACCGCATACGAAAAACAGGAAGAGCTGTTCATTCGAGCCTTCGGGCGTCCTGTACTTGGCCAAGTACTCCATTGCCGCATCGTATCCAGCGACCACATCGTGGCGGCCCTCAAGTGACAACACCGCACCAGTTACTGCCACAACAGGAGCGGCAGCTCGCGTGACTGATGGCTCCGGTGCCGACACAACAACCGCACCCGGGGTCGACAGTGGTGGATCACCAGTGCGCAGGTTTTGCGTTTCATTTACAGCTTGTGTCGGCTCCGGCGTGTGCAACTGCCTAGGTCGTTCCGTCACTTCGGTATCCTCCCTTGTCGCACGCTGTCGGTCTTCCTCCAGCTTCACTGCCGCTCGGTCGATGATCACAGGATCGCGGCCTCCACTGACGACGTTCGAGCCCAGGTCCGCGTAGCTCGCGGCCGACCACAACCGCACTTGGAACAGGAACATGCAGTAGAGCGAGAAGACGCCGCCCACCAACATCATCCAGCGTCGTCGCCGAGCTGCGCCGCCGCCATAGGGAAGCGCCCCATCATTCGGCGCCATTCCTGATCAATTTATCCGCCTGCCACGATTTGCCAGTGGCAAATTGTGGCAAATTGCCAATCCATACCAAAACCCTATCTGTGGACACCTTTACCGTCACGTTGTGTTTTGTTATCTGATCCGAAGGTCTCCGCTACTTTTCACCCGAGTCCTCGAAGATCCATTGCAAGGCTTCGAGCACGTAAAATTTCTTCTTCACGCGTTGATATGTGAGCGGCTCGCCTGGTGGACCGGGGAACACTCGATAGAACCACGGCACACCTTTCATGGCGAGCTGCGGGTCCTGCTTGAACTCGTTCTCTGGATTCCGCCAGTCGCTGTACTTGTCGTAGGTCTCGACAATAACCAGCTTGGACTTGGCCGGTGCGTAGGCGTAGAAAGCGTACTCCACCGGCATCTCCGACTGCCGACACCACGGACACCATAGGCGGTTGTTGCGCTCAAAGCGGCCCGATACCATCATCAAGAACAGCGGGTGCGGCGTCCCGTTGCGGGCGTACGATTCCATGTACGATCGGTACTGCGCGTAGCCTCTTAGGGTGACGATCTCCTTGCTCTCCACTTCTGGCTGCGCGAGTAGTTTGTCCTGCTCGTCGACGTTGCGAAACAAGTAGCGCAGCAATGGCTCATACAGGATCGAACCATCAACCAACACACCCCACGTCGACCGCAGTGCGCCGCCATCCCACCGCATGATGGTAGGAAGAGCCTTGAGACGGATGTCTCCGTCGTCTGTGAAAGCGTTGCCGCCTCTCCAGTCGTCCCGAGGACCCGCGTAGATGGTTACGAGGCGATTTGTAGAAGGCGATTTGGCAAACGTAGCGTACACCTTCTCGCGAGCTTCCGCGCAGTTGGGGTTCCAGTCATCCCGGCCGCCCTGGCCGTCGCTGCACGTGAAAAACAGGAACAGCTCTTCCTTCGAGTCGGTCGGCTTGCGGTAGAGTTGTAGATACGCCATGGTGGCGTTGTATCCGATTATCGTTTGATGGCGCTTCTCAAACGAGGTGGAGTCGTTCGACTGCCGCGGCGTCTCCAAGACGAGTCTTGATGCGTCGAAGCGTCTCGATTTGAACGCCAGTGGCTGCTCCAGATCAACTCGCGTTGGCTCTGGACTCGTTTTGGCCCCCGTATCCGTCGTTTTAATTGCTGCAGGCATCGCGGCCACTAGCTGCGAAGTTCCTTGTTCGGGCACGGGCAGCTTGTCCATATCAGTCCACAAGTACTCACTGTTATTGATAGCTCTCGCCACCGACACCGTCAACGACGTGGGCCCTTTGTCTTCCGTCTCATGTGGTGCTTTTGCTGCCTTGCTCCCGTGTTCTTTGCCATTACCTGTTAAAGGCAGCGCATTAAACGCCGTCTCCTTGTGATCCTCCGTCCTCTCCGTCGGCACTGGTGCTTCCACCTCAACCTCCGTCGCCCCCACAATCGGTATATCCCCCGCATCCTCAAGAGGGATGTTATCATCATAAGCCACCGTAACCTGCTCTTCCGTACGCAGTCGTGGCCCTGTGGTCGCCGCAGCGTGCTCATTGTGGGCCTCTTCTTCCCCGACGGCCTCCTGCTCGCCTTCTCCGCCAAGCTGCTCGCGTCCGTCTTCGGCCGCTTCCTCTGCCTGCTCCTCGGCCTGTTCCTGAACATCCTCTCCTTTCAGCGCGCCCATCTCGCTCAGGACCGCCATCGCCTCCTTCATCGCAGTGCCGTCCCCTTTCAGCTTGCTGTGCTCCAGCTGCTGCTCCCGTTGCTCGCCGAACGCGCGCGCCCACATGGTGGTGCGCACCATGAAGACGCAGTAGATGAGCACCAAGGTGACCGCCGCCACGAGCCAGGCGTTGCGGCGCAGCCAGAGGCTCACGTCGCCTCGGCGCCGATCGTGTGAGCTCCTCGAAGCCATTTTGACACGCACAGTAAATTGTCTCGAAAAGACTGCAACCTCAAGGCAACTTTAATCGCCTCAAACAGCAAAATGGAACGCATTGACAATGTTTTTTTACATGCTCGCAGTTATGGGCTGTAGTCGGCCTTTAGCCAGTGTGATGGCTGGCCTGGGGCCAATTATCTAGTTGGGCCGCGCCGTCCGAGGTTTGTTTCTGAAGAAGGTCTGCAGCTTGTTGGTGTCCGGATAGTCGGGCATGAACTGGTGCACGTGGATCTTGTTGGCGGGCACGTCCTTCTTGACGAAGCCCAAGAAGGGCACGCCGCGCACGGGCGCCACCTTCTCCTGGAACTCGGGCTGCTTGAACGGGTTCTTTTTCTTCTTCCACTTCTTGTACGTGTCGGCCACCATGACGCGCACCATGACGGCGCTGTCGGGCGCCGTGTAGTTGTAGTAGTGCATGACGGCCACGTCCGCGCGGTCGCAGTACGGGCACCACATGCGGCCGTTGAAAGCGTGGTAGCCCGACACAAAGAACAGGAAGAGCGGGTAGCTGTTGTCGTACGTGCCCAGGTAGTCGATCACCTCGCCGGGCGAGTACAAGGTCAGCACCGTGTTCTTGTTGGGCTCGCCGGCCATCGGCTTGTTGACTCGGAAAGCGTAGTCCAGCAGGTCTGGGTCCGTGCAGAAGGACTCGGTGAGCATGGTGGAACTGTTGCCGCCGCCTTCGTAGCGCATGAGCGTGGGGATGTGGTCCAGGTAGAAGAGCTGGTTCTGCCGGAACTCGTTCATGTAGTCGGCCCAGTACGACTCTGGTCCCACACGGATCTCCACGAGCCTGGAGCCTCGTGGCGCGCGGTTAAACGCGTCCATCACGGGCTTCTTGGCGCGCTCGCAGTCCGGACACCAGTACTTGCCGTTCTCGTCGGCGTCGCTCATGACGAGGATGTAGAGCGGGCCCTGCGCATCCACGTCGTACTCGCTCACGAACTTGTGGCCGGCCTCGAAGCCCTGCAGATGCAGCACTGAGTGACCTAGCACGCGGTTGCGCACGAGGCCCGTGCCTTCCTCGTCCTCCGAGTCGACGGACGAGCGAAGCGACACGCTCACAGACACGAACTGGTACATGTAGGCCATGGAGAAGAGCACAGTGGTGGCCAGAGCCAGCTGCATGAAGCGCATGGGGCTGAGCTTGGAGCCGCCCGAGCTCCCGGACGCCTCACCCTTCGCCATCGTCCTCAGGATGTAAAAGTGCGGGCGATTGCACTGATCCGTGCAGCAACGTAAATGATGCTCTTACGTTGCACTAACGTGGTTATTATATGTTTAACTTTGAGCTTGCGTTGCGCTAATGTGCAAGTTGAAGTTTTTGTTGGCACTTAGAGGTTGACAGCGATCTGCACGCCGACAAGGGCGCTGGCATAGAGGAAGCAGACGACATTCAATGCGAACTGCTCGGCCTCGCGCACTTCCGATGGCGCACGGGAGAAGCAGGTCGCTGTGGCGGCCGAGCCCTGCAGCAGCAGCGTAGTCAGGTAGCACTGCACCCAGCGGGCCCAGAAGCGCAGCGCCCAGGAGCTCAGCACGTCACAAATGGCAGCTAACACCACGCACTGCCGTCGCAAAGGCTCCAGCTCGTTGCGCGCCCGCTTCCATTGCCGCGTGGCTCGAGGGAAGGCGCCAGGGACGGCCAGCCAAGTGCACGTGCAGGTGAAGACGAACTTGAGCACGCAAGCGTAGAGCAGCGGCTGGCCCGCAGACGCCTGGGCGAAGATAAATAGCAGGAGGTACGGCCAAATGGTGAAGTCGTGCAGGAAGTCGCTCCAGTTCTGCTTGCTGCGAGCTGAAGGGGGTTCAACGGAAATCCCCGTGTCATCCGTGCGGGAAGCATTTCGCTGAAAGGCAGCGATCCGAGTCGAGCTGCGGCGCTTTGCAAGGCGTGGGCTGCCGGTTCTCGAGCTCCTCATTGCGCTCGCGCGAGGCGCTTCAGCATCTGCTACCCAATCCACTTGGGCGTCCAGCGTCAACGGGAGCGGCTCTGGCAGATTGTCGTTGCGTTGGTCGACGAAGTACCTGTCGACGATCGGCCGCAGCCACGTGTAGAAGCCACTTGGATCACTGTTAATGCGACGCAGATGCTCGTTCGAAGCACTGGCGCCGGGCTTCTTAACGTCGTGCTCAATCTTCTCGGCCTCCTTGCGGATGAGATACAGTAACAGGCCTGCCATCTTCTTGATACCGAAGTTGAGCATGGGCTTCGGAATCGCGCACTTGGGGTCGATGTTGGCGACAATGCACGTGCGCACTTGCGTACGCGTGAGCGGCTCGATCAGCGCACGGAAGCCTTTAATCTCCATGCGTCCGGCATTCCACCCTTGCAACGTCGGAACTGGGACAGAACTTGTCACGGACGACACGGCTACGGATCCTCCCAGCAGTAGAAGACAGCGATTCTCGTAGACGGCATTGATGCCGAATGCTCGGAAGACGGCGTCACGCTGCAGGAACGGGGACGAGATCGACAAGTAGGCGGCCAGCTCCACACGGCCCATATCCTGCAAGAGCAGCGACTGCGAGCAGAACGGCGTCCACACGCTGTAGAGATCCACCTCGCGGATAACCGAGATTGTGTTGAAGATATCCACCCCGTCTACGGTGCCTTCTAGTTTGATCCACACCGAGCCGTCCTCGTCAGGCTTCCACGACGTCGTCACCCCAAGCATCGTCTGGCCGAATTGCCACTCGTCGTCGCCGTCTTTGCTGTTAAACTCTTTCAGTGCGTGAACGCCTTGATCGCGCCGCTCTTTGATGTGATCCAGCAGCTCGCGTTCGTCGTGCATTGCACGCAGCACGCGAGTCTTTGCTGCGGCGATGATCTTGTTGGCGCTGCCAGTCTCCGCTAGAAACGCCTCGAGCCGATCGATGAGCAGTGCGGCTGAGAAGATACGTTCAGCCGCCTTCAAGAGCTGCACTTGCTCCCATACCCAGTCGATGTTGCCGGCCGTGACGTTGACACAAGAGTAATCTACCAAACCGCCGTCCTCCGAGTTCGTTTCGGTAGTTCGCACTGCTTCGTTATCAGAGCTATTCAGCCTTCGTTGAGACGATACGCCTCTCCCACTTGTCCATTCCCGCGAGGAAGAGGAGCTGATGCTCGCTGTAAGGCTCGCGTCTGACCCTCGTCGCTTCCTCCTGAAGACACCGGAAAGCCGTCTTGTGATCTTGTGTCGGCTCTTTGAGGTTCGCTGCTTGCTCCCGCCTACCACTGCGATTGCTGCTTTGAATGTTACTACACAAGCATCGCCACTGCGGCGCAAAAGGTGGGCGATCTCTGCGAAAGGCACGTCCAACACGTACGAATCGTTGATTTCGTAGACGAGGTAGCCCGCTGGCACGAGTACACGCTCCGTTGCTGGTTGTGGCAACGATGCCGAAGCGTGTAGCGTGGGTGTCGAATGCTGATGCTCCGAGGACGACGAATTCACGAGAGCCGGGCTGCTACGCCGTGGAGTTAACTTCGCTTGGGAAGACGGACATGTGGCTGCTGGTGCGACGAAGTTACACTTGAGAACTGCACTCACTGCTGCGTCTTCATCCAGCGGGCGTAGCGCACCCAGCAAGTCGTTCTCGTCTCGAGACACGAGGCACCTCAGCACATTTTGTGGCTCCTTAAAGCGTCGATACTGAAGAGAAGCCTCACGGTCCGGATGAGTAAAGCCCAGCGTGAGCGGACGTGGCGCACGCTGGATCTCGCTTAACACGTCCGTAAACTTGAAATCGCTCACCGAAAGACCATTCACTGACGTCACGAGGAAGCCTGGCTCGATATGTTCTCCACACGCCGCCGCTTCGCTGTCCTTTTCGCAAAAAGCAACCAGCACTTTGCTTGAAAACAGGTCAGTCTCCAAGTGGAGGCCAATCTTTTGCTTGCGGAACTGGACGGTAAAGTCGTCATCGAGAGGTGTAACCGGCCTGCCAACGCTGCTATGACCGGGTTGTGAAGATACGACCGAGCTGGCATGGGAAAACTCGGACATTGAGGAAGAAGTCATGACAGACTTGGAATCCAGGCTTCTTGCCGACGAAGAATTGCTTATATGAGCAGTAAGGTCGCGGTAGCTGGGCTGGACTTCCGTTGAGAACGATCTGTGGATGAACGACGGTCGCAGACTTTGCGTTGTAGGGGGCTCACTGCGTGGAACATCCTCAACGTCCCAGTCATCGCTCATGCTGCTGTGTTCATCAGTCTCTCGACGAACCAATCCAGGTTTCCTGTTTGTGCGCTTGGTCCTAAAGAACAAGCTGCTTCGTGGCAGTGGGCTAGATCGAACAGGCTTCCTCTCCTCCGTCACAGAAGCACCAACCGCACCTTTGCTCCCCGAGGAGCTGACACTGCCCGTCACTGCACAAGCCGAAGCAGCAACTGCACTTCGATGGCGCACAACTTGGGCCGGAATGCTCTGCACGCCGTTGTCGTCTAAAGTCTTGGTATAGTCAGCGTAACCAGCGCAAGCTTTCCTCAGGTCGGTCATAAACGAAGGCAGCATTGTGTGTAGCAGCATGTTCACCACGTAGTTCGGGATGCTGAAGTTGGTGTCGTCCTCGTACTCGAGGTGGAAGTCGCAGGAGTCGTTCGAGCTCGACATGCTGCGGATGCACAGCCGCAGCGTGCAGGTCTCCACCCTCACACGGACGTCATTAGCCGGCGCGTCGGCATGATGCGCCGCTTGACACAGGATCACAAAGGCATTTTGCTTTGGGAAGAACTTGACGCGGCGTCGATACACGTAGTCACGGTTGGCCAGCGGCCACGGCAGGTTCAGAGCGAAGTACATGACGTCGCTCACGTGCTGGTGCTCCACCACATGTACTGCGTGCACGTTGGTGTCCCAAGACTTGCGGTATCGGGCGTCCATGAGTGCGTTAAAGAGCGTGTCGGCCGCGAAGGGCAACCAGCCCCTGGCGTAGTAGACAGGTAGACTCGAGTCCTTCTGGGTCGGCCGGAAGATCTCCACGTCCTTCTCGGCGTAGATGGGATCCTCCAGGTTGGCCCAGACGGCGTTCTCGCCCATGTCCACGGCATCTAAACGTTAGCAGCAGATAAGCCGAGGAGGGACCACGAATTAGAGGAGCTGCACGAAAGATTAATGGTTTTGCCAGTCGTACCGTCGAACTCGGCGTCGCTGAACTCGGGGTCGGAGCTGCGGTGCGCGAGCGGCGGGCGGCGGCCCAGCGCCACCACGCGTGAGCCTGAGCGCGCGGCTCTCGTGGCCTCGAAGGAGCTCATGGGCGGAGTGAGCAGGCAGTGAGAAGGCAGGGTTATGCCATCGCCCGAAGAGGTTGTGCTATTTGTGGATCCGCGTACCTCTATGAATACATAAATTGTGCGCGGTGGGCCTGATACAACGGGGCAACCTCTAGAAAATACGTGTGTTTTAGTTTCAGAGCGCGTACAACCCTACCTCGATATCGCGGTAGGCCATTGGCTGAAAGGCGTTTTGTCCTCTCCGAGCCGTACAACCCTACCCTAGGTCTTCGCGGCTTTTGATTGGCCAAAACAACCCCCTTCTTCCAGAATTTAATGCAGACTGCGGCAGATGTTCGGGCACCATCGGGCATGGTTATCTTCTGCTCCGTATGGACGGCTATGCTGCGTCCCGCGGAAAAGTGTCAAAAGACACGGCGATCTTTCGGCCTGCTGAACTTAATGAGAATTGAGACAACGGAACCTCTTAGAATATATGCTGAAGAGTCGCGCCCGCTTTGGCATTGTTGCTGATTGGATTGGCTTCGACAATTGACCTCTTCACATCGCGAACCCTCTCCTGGTTGGGATGCGACTTTAGCGGGAGATCGCTGCGAGGGTTGGACTTGGAATTGCGGGTTGCTTTCTCAGACCATATGCCGTGGCGCTGCCGGTAGTGCTCGTCACTTGAGCAAGATTGCTGTGGCTGGCTTAACAACACGTTTGCGATGGGCGCTCGTGGGCAGCGGGTGAGCCAAGTGAAAAAGGCTGTAGGACGGAGGAATTTCCATATTTCAACCTCAAAAAAATCACTGAGATTTGAGAAAATAGTAATCCGCGCTTGAATCACTGAGATCAGTGATCAAGATAATATTATTTTCTCTCTGAAGATAATCTTGTCACGAAACGATGGCCGCGACTCATCACCGTCACAAAATTGCTAACCAGCCTGTCGGAATAGCTACCCAGCCACCGCACACCAGCAACTATGACCGTCACAGACACCAACTGGTTGCCAGCGAGCCACCGCAATCCTGCCACTGGACCCGTCGGAGAGTTCTTGTGTGGACTTTTAACATTGTGAGGTCTCAGCATGCGATCTGGGATCCACTGGTGCAGAAGGCCACGATCTCCCTTGCTGACGTCCTGGATTGACAAGTGCGACCTGCGTCACTGGCCGCATACCCAAGCAGAGACCCGGGGCGGCGTTGAAGACAGCGACAGCAGCGACGACTAGTTGTAGCGTCTGTTCGGCGGAAATCGCTGTACCAAGAAGTTGACAGCTGAATTTGTCAAGCGACATTGAGTGATTTAGTTACGCCGGAACGTCGATAGCGAGACCCACTTCATTTTCACGCTGTTCACGTTGCCGCTACTCGTGATGGGGGCTGACATGTATCTGACACTCGAGGGCAAGTTTGTATGTCTGAAGAGGCCGGGAGTTTCCAGGCGTGTGTTCAACACAATTATCCGCATGGTTTGGTGGTTCGTCACCACCTTGGCCTTGCGACTGTGCAGCCTAGACCTCGGTGGCGCTGCTGCAAGACCACCTAAGAGTACTAGGAAGAGCTGGTGTTAGGTATACATACTACTCAATATTACTACTTTCAAGCAAAATGTAGTACTACTACTCATCTACAGATTTCACCCGAGAAGTTTCAACCATCAAAAATCAAATCTCAGTGATCTAGGCTAATATCCTCACGAGAACGGAGAGATCGCTTGTACAGTGGTGTCGAAGTGTAACTTTGAAGGTCTGTTTACCACTGTGTGCCCGCGAGGTTCGTGAACTATTGTACTGTACATGTACTGTTGCAACGGCGTTGTAACGGGTTCACCGTAGCGCAGCGCATGGCGAGGATAGAACGATGGGTCGGCGTTGGTATTCCGCCGTGTTCACGACGCCCATAACACGGGGAAACTCTTGACTCAACGATCCTTCGTTTTGGGCTGGGGATCGCCAGAAGGGATGTTGTGTACGAATCCTGTGGCTGTCGGATGTCGAGCAACCCAAACCTAGTTTAGGTTTGTCACTGGACAGATCAACTGCAGCGCCAGTAGTGCCACCATGTGTCTTGGGATCCGTGAGGCAGGCATCCTCCTCGCCCGTTCTCTTTCGGGGCGACATGCCGCGGTCGCACTCGTGAACTGCAATGGGAGCTTGTTACTGGAGTCCATCGGTTCCAGTCATGCGGTGGCCAATTCATTTCGAAACTTCCACTGCGGGTGACAAGTCTTCGGTAGCAGTGCAATGGCGACTTCCAGCTCGTCGGCCTTTGTGCCGGTGTCGCTGTCACCTTCACAAGCGTCGAGACTCGAGGCCATGATGAAGCAGCAGGTGCAGGATGCCATTCGTGCCTGCACCGATCAGCGCAGCAAAGGTAACAACCTCGACTCGGACTGGCGCTTCGTGGGCTCGATCGACCGGCTCAAGACTTTCAAGCACCGCGGGGCCGACTCCTTCAGCTCCACCTCTTCCTGGGCTACGACCCTCGAACGAAGTACAAGAGCCACAGCTTGCAATGTGAGCGACCGCATCAGTACCTCCGGAAGACAGACACGGAACGTTCAAAGTCGCAGCAGTAGCCGAACTCGAAGCCGCACGGGGCGGCTGTCCTTCTCCCGTCGCACCGTTGGCGCGACTGGGGATCGTCAAGCCTCGCTCGACGCGCATCCTCCTCTGCGGTCCTTTCGCACCTTCGGTAGTGTGCATGGCAACTACCGCGACATCGTGGACGTGCATTACGCTGCCAACTCCGCCGACTTCGTGCAACAACAGACGCTCTTGTCTCCGGTGGTAATTGACGGCGCGGTGCTGCGAACGATCCGAGCTACTAAGGACAGTTACGTCGGGATCAAGTGGCTTGCCGAGAACTCGTTTGCAGGCATGCGCGACGTTTGCTTCATCGAGATGGTGGGCTATACGGTCAACCCCAACGGACAAGAGATCGGCTTTGTCGCCATGGCCTCGGTGGACGTACCGGAGTGTCCGGGGCTTTCGAGTTCTGTAGCCCGTGTACGAATGAAGCGCACGATGCTGGTCATCCCAACCGCAGACGGCCCCAAATCGACCTCCGAGATATTTATCATGGGCGCCAGTGAAGCCAACGAGCCTTCACTCATCGCCAACGCGCAGTTCCGACTCAGCATGGCCGTCCTCAACGATATTTCGCTCGTGATCGACTCGCAGAACATCGCCAAGCAGACGTTGGCTTTGCAGGAGAACTGGGTGCCCGACGAAAAGCGTCCGTCTTGCACCATTTGCAGCCGCAAGTTCCATTTCATGTGCCGGCGACGACACCATTGCCGACTGTGCGGGGATGTGGTCTGCAAGACCTGCTACGTTACGCGTTCCGTGCCTGGTACAAACATGGAAGACTCGAGCGGGTGCGACTCGTCGGCCATTTGCCAGACCAAGTTCTGCGTGCGCTGCGTTGTGGGCCTCCGCGCTATTGACAAACGGCTCGACAAGTTCTCGCTGCAGATTTCAAGGATGCTCTCGCCGAACGTGGACACGTGGAACATCTCCGAGACCACAACAGAGCACGAGTCGTCTGCGTCAAGCCGCAGTGGTTCCTCAGTGACTTTCTTCGAGCGCGGCCTGAACAAGGAACACACGATAGATCTGGACCAACTTTACAAGTTTTCGACGCCATCACACCGGAGTGCGGAGCAGAGTGAAGAGAACACTGTCAGCACTCGTTCTCCTGTTGCGGGGGCTGTGGTTTCGCATGACTCGGGCGAATCCAAGCATCTGCACCCCTCGTTATCAATTGATCCGGCCCACTCGAACTCGTATATCAAGCTTCGCGTATTTTCCCGTCACAGCTCAACCGCAAGTCTTGGCAGCGAGCCTGACTTTTTCGAGGAAAAGGTGAAGTTCAAGGCCAGTTATATCGTCGCGATCTGAAGCAATGCAAGCATCCGGGATAAAGGTGGAGCTTACCAGCTCGATACGATAGGTCAGCAGCTTGCCACTCTACGGGTGAAGTAGAGTGGCGTTTAGATGTGGAAATCTGAGGAATAATCGATAGTGGACGGAAGCAAGTCCACTCAATTAGCTGGCTGTGGTGGGTATCGGTAAGTTATCGACGACAACCACGTTCAAAGTTAGGAAATATGGCGTTTCTGAGTAGCTGTGGTTGTATTGCTTGCTTGATCAAAGCCAGTATATCGATTCAAAAAAACCTTTTGTATCCGAATGGTTGCCAAACCTAACACTAGATTCCTTCGCGTCTCAGTGCAATGGGCAATGCTTGACCTTACCCAGCCGCTACGCGAATATGTTTTCAGCAATGAACCTCACTCGTTATTATATCAGTTTCCTCACAAATGCAAACACAGAACTCAACACTCGAGTGGATTTCTTATGTTAAAGAAGAGAGTATGCGGTTGATGTGTCGAGCATCCGTTGGAGCTGCGATTACCAACCAACGGAAATCGTATTCAATAAGTAGCACTTTGGTTGGTAATGCCCACGGGCAGGACGAACCGAGCCCGAGCCCGGACTCCCCTTTCTGAAGGGAGCCACGTTTTGGGCTCCGTTTCAAAATCAGGGCACCTCGATTTAGCTAGCACGAGCCCGATGCTAATGGCGAGTTAAGCCGGGAGCCGTTCGAAAACTGTTGGAGAGCCCAGTTTTACGGAGAGCCCGGAGCACTAAATTAGGGAGCCCCCTTCAAAGACTCCCCAAGAAAAAATGAGCCATAAAATGTGGATTTCTGGGCCCGGTTCGTCCCGCCCGTGGTAATGCCTTGTTATTAACAGTTCTCTGAAAATAGCTAAGACACGATGCCAGTGGAGGTGTGATTTTCCAACAATTGAAAATCCGGTAAGCTATATTGGCAAATATACCAATTGCGAAAAGTACCCTTAGAACTGTATGAAGTAATACCTGAAGAAACTGATAAATTACATCGATTGCACAGTGTACCATGCCACCGTCACTCGGGATACGACTGCACTGTACATATACGCACCATTTGTGCAACACGGTTTGCAACCGTATCGTGATTGGCTAAAAATGGACAAGTTGTAGTGCCTAAGCTGTTGACCACCACCAACATCATGCTTTTCAAAGGAAAGAATAACCAGTTGCGCGATAATGTATAATAGTATGAAATCCAGAGTGCGTTGTAGGGGCTTCAAGTGGATGACCACGCACCTGGCAGTAAAGCAGCGCTGCCTGTCGTGGAAGACGGAATAACCTCGCAGGCACATTAAACACGCTCAGACATAACCAAGATGATCTACAACAAGTACTCGTTACGCAAGTGCGCGTGGTCAGCCGCTGCTGGCAAGCCGCTCGTCGACTGCCGCTCGCGAGCAGTTCATGGGCGACATGACGGTCGGATCTGTGAACAGGCCGACGCCCGTGAGCACCGGCGAAGGTTTGTGCGACAAGGGATTCAGACCTTGCGCTCTTCCGGCAGGACCAGCAGCCACGGACGTGTGGCCGCCACGGAGTCCTGGCTGCGTCGATTAGAGCAGTAGCACGTGTCGACGTGCTCTACGAGGGCTTCTCTGTCTTCCGTAGGTGCTACTCATTCTAAACGAAGCTGGGATTTTGTGCTCGAGTATGCCGCCGGCGGTATCCATGCCAGCAGCATTTATGCCGCCGATCATCTTACAGTTCTGGATATTGGCCCACAAGCTCTATCGTCCTCGAATGTCTTCTTCTTCTCCATCCGCTCCTATCGACGCTATTTGTGTTGCAACTTTTACCACCGTCTAGACTTATATTGCGTCATTTGCATCCCTGACTTGATTTTTGTATTGGCCTGGGTTGCAAAACGGCCCAGTATTTGACACTCTGTGTGCAACCAAAGTTGCGAACGGAACAGCGCCTTTTTGCCGCAGTACCAGCCTCGACAGAGGCCGACACTATGAGCCTGGCCAATCAGAGGCCGCAGATTCGGGAAATACAACCCGGGTTGCAAATGAACGGTAATGTCCATGTGCCTCGTTTCGAAGGGTTGTTTACATCTAGTCTCGATAAATTTGCTGTTAGAGAAGCCACACTGGCAGACGAGGTGGTTCTTCTGTGAGACACAGGACGCTAGCGTCTGCACCGGTGAGTTGATGCTTCTGTCAGACATCGACACGTTGGCACCCGCCCTCGTATTCAATAAGGCTACGCCACAAGTCGAGCACATAGCTAGCTAGCTTCGATTCAAACGCGCATCCCCAACAACTCAAGCCCAGTTTTGCGTCAGAGGATCATCGTGTCAAGCGACTGAAGTGAACCGCGCATTCCATTTCCAAGTTGGGCCCACTGCGAGTATCGGTAGGGTGGGGTACCCATTTCATGTAATCTGCCTAGGCTTGGGTGACTGTTAGTGGTTGTCCCTGAGCTGTATTTGTAACCGCGTTCAGGCTTTGGCATCTGCGTTCAGAGCTAGTGTGTGTCAGACGGTACTTGTGTTCCTCGTTGATGGTGGTGCGCGTTTGGGAAAGGACTCCGGGGTTGACCAGTGCCCTGGATTAAATCCTAGCGGACTGGATTGAGGCCCTACGTTCCAGTGCCCGAAAGAAGAAGGAGCGACTGTATATTTAAGTGTATTACTCTTTGTAGTGTATTGGTTATTTGTGGAGGGAGAGCGTCTATTTTGTGTTCTGCGTCTAGGCTACGAGAAGTGCGTCTAGAGAAGTGGACGTCACGCTCAGCCGCGACAAGAGTATCTGCATAACCTAACAACTTTTGGTGGTCGATCCAGGCTCCCCGAAGATACACGACGCCGAAAGGGATTCACGAGGTACCACGCCCCCTGCGTGCGGGTCTAAGTAAGGGACCTGCGTTCAGGGTTACCAAACTCAGGCTTTGTTGCTACAAGTCCTGGGCTGCTGCTATACACTGGACGGTTCAGACTTTCACCAGTCTCGTCACAGCTGGTGCGCGTGCCCGGATTTGGGGTCCTCGGATTACACCGAGTTGTTAGTTGTAGAAAATTGTTAGCTGTTGAGCTTCGTTAACCTCTAACCATTATCATGGCCAAGGGACGAGGAAAGCAAGATTTAGGGCGCGAGGACGAAGGACGTGGTGAGGCGTCGCGCCAGTCACGCAGAGTGCAAGGGCTTCCAGCTGAGGAGCACCCGGACCTGGACCAACTGAAAAAGACCGGCGTGCGAAGTTGAAGGCGGAACGGAAAGCTCGCGCCGCTCAAGCTAAGTAACCTGCTGTTGAACCCACTGCCAACGAAGAACAAGTTTCAACGAAGGCGGAGGGTAAGGAGACCGATGTGCGTTCCGAGGCTGAGGTGGGGAGTGTACCGGAGGAGCGGGTTCAGGCATTCGAACCCGTGCAAGCGTCAGTGGGAGGCGCTGAGGTGGTTGAGTCCCCGGCCGCAGAACGATCAGACAAGTTGCGGCTGGGTATGGAGGAAGAATCATCGGAGGAGATGCAGGCAGTGGGAAATAAGTCAGAGGTTGAGTCTCGCCCGGCGTTGGAGGATGCAGATGCACCCCAGCGTAGGTCGCTGAGCTCGCCTGCCCCGCTGATGGTGTCGTCACAAGCTGCTGAGAAGCTGAAGCAGGCGGCATCGCGTGCCAGTGAAGTTGCGGCTGCTGCTTTGGTCTGTAAGACCTTGGACGCAGATCTGCGTCCAGAGCCCAGCGCTGTGAGCCAGAATGTGCAGTTTGACGATGCTGATGCAACGAACTTCGTGGCAAGACAGGTGGATCGTTGGGCACAAATGCGGCCAGGCAGAGTTGTTCCACCATGTGTGGAGTATGCTTGGCCGAACCCATTGCCCGATTTCACGTTGTGGTTCAGAGCGGTCAAGGCTACGTCTAACTATCTTCACGATAAGATGTTATTGGAGAACCAGGGTGAAGCTTGGGTCACTGAGCTATGCCCTGAGCGTGCCGGTTTCGGTCTCGCTGAGGATGTGACCGCAATCTGCATCTTGCTGACGTCGTCGACTCCACGCGACTGTGTCGCTGTGTTGGAGACCATGCTGTACGAAGCCGGATTCAGCTTTGTTAACCTGGTCGCAGATTGGGATGAGACCTGTGCGTCAACGATGAAGGCTAAGCGAGCGCACTCAGTGGTGGAAGATCTTCAGCAGTTCCTGAGCATTGAGCTTGTCGAGTGGAAACACTGATCGTGGGAGTGCCGTACAAAGTGGTTCCAACCCTGGAAGCGTCGCCTTCGGATGATGCCCCCCAGTCTGGAACAGAGGCAACTGAGGTCAAGGATGTGAGTGCTCAACGCGAAGAGGATCAAAAAGAAGAGGATCAGACAATGTCGGATTACGAGATGGAGCTACTAGGGCGCGCATTTGTGGCACAGTGCAAGATGGCTGGGATCATGGACTTGCACAGCCCGCGTGGGCAGCCTGAGGATCAACCCGATCCTAAGCGGCCTCAACGCAGACCAGCGCGTCCACTCAGCGTCTCAACGCCGTCGGAGCATTCAGTCGGGTTGTCGTCTAACGCCACCCTGAGTGTGGAGTCACGTCCGCTGAACCCGAACGAATCTTCAATGGAGCGATCAGAATCGTTTAGGAGTATGGTGAGCCCCTCGGGGTCCTCGCGAGATTCTCCAATGGAGACAGCGTCAGGGGAGAAGGTGTCGGGAAGCAGCTCCTCGTCTTCGATGATGTCGATGGGACACATGGCCTCCGCGCACATGCCCTACGTGGGCCCTGAAGCGCGAGTGATGAGCGTTCAGACTGTTGGCGGCCTGAACGCAGACATGGATGCTGGTGGAGTCTTGACACGGACGATGATTCCATCTTCTAGATGAGGTCCCGTATGAGGCAGATGTGGAGATGGAGCCTGGGGATGCCGTTGAAGTCTCACACAGTCGGACTGCGTCCAAGGGACGATCGCTGAGACCAAGGTCTGAGGCGAAGGCTGAAAGTGCACTCAGTGAGTCGAGCAAGTCTACTAGCAATGCAAGACGCTCCTCAGTGAGTTCAAGACCAGATACCCGAACGCATACGTCTAGCCGCAGTAAGTCAAGTCGTTCAAGCCAGTCGCATCATTCAGGGTCTTACTTCTCCGCATCGTCTATCGCCGCTCAAGTTGCGCTGAACCTGATGCGCCAGCATCAGCAGGCCATGACGGACCTTCAGGCGAGGCAAGAGTCGTTTCAGGACCGACAGCACAAGTCGCAGCTGGAACTACAGTTGAGTATGGACCGCCAACTGCAGAGTGCTGTTCTCGAGATCCACGTGCTGAGAGATGAGATGACTCGTGTCAAGGGGGCGAAGGTTCAGGCTGATGCAGCGCGTGAGGTGCCCGGACCGAGGCTGAACGCCAAAGTCAGGCCGCCAAGGAGCGTCTGCAAGCTGAGGCCGTACGTCAAAATCGAGAGCGTCTGCAGGCTGCGGCTCAACACATTCTGCGTCAGGAGCGTGAGCGTGATCAAGGAAAGCTTGAGCGATGCCTAGCTGAGGCTCGTTCTGCGAATGAAAGCAAGGACACTGCTGATCGCGCTCGCTGCGTTGAGGAGGAAGTGAATGCCCAGTTGGAGGCTGCACAACATGTGTTGCTGCAAGTGGACCTGGAGCGTGAACGAGAGCGTCTGAAGCATGAACATGAGCGTGAGGCGGCTGCGAATCGGCAAACGTTCCTGGCCGCACAGGTCCTTGATCTGCTTTCAGCGTTGACCCAGATCCAAGAGGCTCGTACAGCAGTTTCTGCTGCAGCAGGCACTCAGGCAAAGACTGAGTCAGTATCCAAAGGGACGACACCGAGTCCAGCGTCTAGTGCTGATAGTAAGCAAGAAGAGCCGAGTCGTCCCAGTGTTTCTCGCCCGAAGAAGCTGAGCGAGGTTGCAGCTACACAGTTGGATGCGACTGTGGGGGCAGGTGCATCGGAGTGGGAGGCGTCTGCCAAGAACCAAGCTGGAGGTACCAAGACTGAAACATCGACTAAGCCGACTGCGGTGAAGGCTGAAAATGCGCCCAGGGAGTCGAAGAAACCTGCGGCCAAGAAAAGTGCGGCCAAGAAATCTGCGCCCAGAAGATCCTCCTCCCGCAAGGGAGAGAAGGAGGAAGCGGATCCGACTTCGTCGGGCCCAGATGGATCAGATGACTCGTCGAGCTCCAGTGATGGTGACGACAGCTCGGATTGCAGTGACTCTAGCGACTCGTGGAGTGATGACTCGGACCACGACCGGAAGGCTCCAACTACAATGAAGGACGGCACTTCCGTGTGGACCTATCACCCGTTCATTAGCTACAATGCGGTCGAGAAGTTCAACGAGAATGCATCACTGAAGAATCGAGCTGGCTGGTGGGAAAGATTCATTGACATCGCTACTCCGGGAGGTTGGTCGCACAAGTGGAGAATTCGTCACCTGCGGGGACGTATGTCAGCGTCACTCAGAGACTGGTATGTGCAGTTATCCAAGTCACTACAACACGACTGGAAGCAGCTGTCACATCGGTTCAAACACATGTACTGCCGAACGAAAGGTTCCTACTCTGAGCGGTACTACACTATGAAGATGCGTTCAGGCGAGACTGCGCTCAAGTTCTTCTACAGGCTGAACGCAGCTGCGGCAAAGGCTGACATGAATGTGCAGAAGACTTCTAAGCGTTGCGAGCAGCACGTACGTCGATTCATGAAGAAGCACGAAGATACGCAACTCAAGACTGCTCTGCAAGGTCAGCGGTTCAGAAGTTTGGGTGATCTGGAACGTGCGCTCAAGCGACACGAGGATGTGTGGTGTGAAGAAGGCTACGACGCCCCACCTGCGAAGAGAGATTTTCGTGCTGACAACGATCCACGTGGGAAGTTCAAGCCTCGCCGCACTGGTCGTGCACTGGTTGCGTAAGATTCTGATCAGGACACCCACACGGAGTCTGAACGACATGTCCGGTTTCAAGATACTGAAGCCGAGGAGAAGTTGCCTGTGCCTCCAGCACTGGCGGTGAAGGCCAAGGGACGAGAGCAACCGTCTGAGTCTGAGACTCAATCTGCGTTGAGGACTCAAGAGGTGATCGACGTCGTCTATCGCACTATGGAAGCTGGAGGATGGCGCCCAGGGGTGACCAACCCGAACATGCGTTCAGGGTCAGGGCCACCGCGTTCAGGGAATCTGCAATGGGGATTAAGTTGTGAAAACTGTGGCAAACCTGGACATGACAAGGAGCACTGCTGGACGGACCTGATCTGCGATCGCTGCGGCTGGAAATGTCATCCCACACAGTCCTGCCGAGCGCAGGCGTGCGAGAGTGTGACCGGTATCACCGCGGAGTTTCGTGTGAAGACTGGGACGCTTTCGTGGGTGTGAAGGCTCTCGCGACGAAGCAAGGCTCGCTCAAGGATGCACTTGAACGTGTCGTAAAGATCTCAGAATTGGTAAGACCGATGCGACACGGAACGGGCTGAAGAAAATCCAGCGCTGTGCGTCCTTGCGTACGTTGGTCCGGGGCTTCGAAGAAACCAGGCCCAAGATAATCGACAATGTGTGACCGTGTTGCAAGGTGCTGCCCCTCGCCAAGGCGAAGTGCGTTCAGACAACCTGCGTTCAAGCCCTCCTGATGAAGGCGCTTTCGAGATTAAGCTGGAACCAGGTGAACGCTATGGCTGGTGGGAGGAGCATGAACCTGATGATGCGCGTGAGGTTGCGTTGGTTCACGGTGCGGTGAATAATGTCCGAGCAAAACTTCTCTTGGATACTGGCGCGTCGGTGAGCATTTTGAGCTGTAACTTTGCGCGTAAGCTCGGACTGAAGCTCAAGACACAACCAGTTCAGAATTTCAGGGCTGGGAGTTGTTCCAACATACAGCAGTATCTGCAAAGGTGAAAATCACGTTGGTATCCGAGGTTGTTTACGTCATGAAGCTGTGAGTGGCCAACATTGGAGTGGATGCGGATGTTCTGCTTGGCACGAACTTTATGTTCAGCGCTGGAGTGCGGCTCTCAGTTCGTGAAGGTTCTGTTCGACTACCCGATGAGGAGACTGTCCAGATGCATGGTGGGTCTGAACGGAGTCACATTGGCTTTTATCTGCCTGTATGCCCAACTGAGGCTTTGCATCTGCGTCCAGGTCAGAGCTCTGTTATGCGCATCAAGACGGACCGTCCAACCCTCAGCGTCAAGTCGTATGGGCAGGCCGGGGGGACCGATGGGTGACGAAGCTCATATATGCGGCCAGGTCCTGGCCGACTGCGGTCAAGGTTGTGAATATTTCCGACAAGCAAGTGTGATGAGGTGCCCGGAAGATTTCCGGGAACCCATCGGTCAGCTGTCCGGCGCCGTCTCCCAGATTGCAGACAGCCTTCAAGCTTCGCCCTCTCCCGTGATTTTAACTTGCCGTTACGCACGTGTGCACCCATGTCGCAGACCGGGTCTCAGAGAATTGGAGCCCAGCCGTACACCCGGGAGTGATGTCCCGGACATAACGGTCGCCAAGGTGTGAAAGTTGTTCGCCGATGGACATGGAACCCGTGCACGAAGTGGAGTTCGAATCAAGTCCTAGACTCCAGATCCCAGTCCCGGGTCCTGGATCCCATATCCCATATCCCATATCCCAGACATTTCCCCGGATCAACTCCGGGAAGAGTCGGAAGAGTCGCCTTGGAGGGGCGGTTTGGTGGGTGCAACTCAGGTGATGTGCTCCCACTGAGGTTCAAGTGCCTCCCAAGATTCAACCGATGAAGAGCTTGGATTCGTCAGTGACGCGCCCGAGCTGGAACTCGCGTCTGGTCGCAGCGGGTTGCTTTCCCTTTTCAGCCAATCATCATTCGACTTTTTATCAAGAGCACGCTCGAAGATCGCCCAAGCCAGCCACTTCGCGACCGATCTTCGCCAAAGTTCACGGTGTAGCCATAGCCAGTAGAGCGGACGCCCTTGCTAGAAGGTCTTTACGTATTTGCATGTGTAAGATTTCAATCAGAGTTCATTTTCCCCGAAGGACGCACGCGGACGCCGCCCCATCGCATTTGAGTGCAAGCCACGCAGTGACCAAGCTTCCCGACAGTGTAGACAAGTTCTCCGAATAAATTCAGCTCCAATTAACCAAGTCTTCCGTGTTTCGACGTGGTGGATTTTGTTATTCCATATCCCCACCACTCGTCTTCGGCTTTGCCTGGCGACGCAGTGGTGCTTCATATCATCGGGACGAAAGCGATCGTCCCTGAGGTTTCGGCAGAACACCTCCCTGGGTTATACGGTTCCCGGGAGTTGTTGGTTTCGCGAGGTCCCGGATAATTATCCCGGACTCGTATCGCTCGCCTGGAAAAGGCGTGGTGCGCGGAAGTCCCAGCGTGTGGCGAGTGCGCTGAATTACGACAGGCCTATCCCAGGTCAACAACTCGTAAGACGTCCCAGAGTGTAGTGTGAGTGCTCTGGATCAAGACAAGACTTGAGACCCGAGTCATCAACTCCTGGCCCCTCTTGGATCTGAGGAGCGAGTGAAGGTCCGTGGACGCGGTTCTCAGCCGGAACCGTAGAAGAGAAAGAAGAGGCCGGTACGGGGTTCTTAGCCGGAACCACCCGAGAAGAAGAAGAGGCTGTCAACGTCGACTGTCCGAGACCTGAGAAGAAGAGGACAACTGTGTGTCAAGAAAAACCCGGGGCATTTCGGGCAAGAGAGAAATTCAACGCGCGCAAGTCCGAGACCTGCCGAGCAAGAGCCGGCAGCTCCGACTTGGCTACATGTCGATCAGAGACACATTTTCTGGGATCGGGGGCAGTTGGTGTGGCCGACTTACGTCTGGGCCCACAGCGTAGCCCTAGGAAGAACCTAAGGAAAGGGATCACAAGGAAAGAGGTGCACACACACGCCCTCTTGACCCGGACTTAGTCCGATCCGAGTGACGACCCCAGTATAGTTCAAGCCCAAGGCCGTGCTTCCCGGAAATCGGCAAGGTGCCTCGCCCATCAAGTCTGGATAATACTGGGACTGCCGTCGCAACGATTGTTGAACATGGGTCCTTCCCGCGACCAGGAAGATTTGTGCGTCCAGGCAAGAGGCAATACCTGGAGTGACAACAACTCATCGACAAGAACGCACAGTTGATCCAAACTAAAATGCGAGCAGACAAGCTCGCGCATATTTTCTATGCCAAGGAACCATCCTGCGTTCAGACCCCGAATCGTGTTTGGCCGTCGAAGATCTGTTGCGTCCCGAAACGATCACTGCTGAAGTCGGTATGGTTCGCCTCCAGCCAAGGCCGAAGACCCCTCAAGTGGTATCTCCGCAGAGTCCTGCTGACAGGGTTCAGGCGGCGTCTGGAGCTGAGGTTGTTGATGTTGGTGTTCAGACTAACCCGGTCAATGCTGAGGATGACAGTGCTCGAATAGCTGGCGTGGGCTCCCAGACTTCGGATGGAGAGGCAGTTGCTCTTATAGCCGCCGTCTCGTCCACGAATCGAGAGAGGCATGAACGCAAGTCTTCCGACGTCTGCATCCACGCCGAGGGGTTGAGCGCTGAGTTGGCAGAAGATCTTATTCCAGCGAATGGGCACGTTAAGCCCCCACCTGCGATCAGCATTGGGGTCCTTGAATCGGATTATCAGGGTGTTGTGGTGAGCTTTGGTGGTGGGGTCAAGACTCCCACCCGCCAAGGAAGCTGCGGTTGTATCTTGTGGCAACTTCCTGGGCGGCATGTCGTGAATGCTCGTGAATACATCTTAAGCGATGTCACAGTGAACGATGCGGAATATCACGGCTTGTTGAAAGGCATGGTGATGACCGTTGAGCGTGGAGTCGGAGATCTGGTCATAGTTGGTGATTCAAGGATCGTGACACAACAGGCCCAAGACCAGAGCAATTACAACACATCCAACCTTCAATGGCCCCGATGCAGCCTGGAATTTGCACCATTCTTGCTATTTGACCGGAACCCAGCTGCCGCATCCTCCATTTCGCCATTAGTTTGCAGAAATTGAATAGCGAGGCCAGCACAGTTGTTCAGCTCGAATTACTACGTGAACGATTCGCTAGCAGCCGGCACGACCCGTCCCAGTTATAACACGAATGTGGTGAAAACTCGCGCCTGCCTACCAACAAATGCACGCCTGAAGCATGCCTGCAGGAGACACAGGAGGTTCCCCATCAGCCCGGCGAGCTGATTGCAATGTATCCACGGATAACTCGACACACGATAGGAGTCGCTCGAAACCAGAAAGCATCAATATGTAGTACTGCTTAAACTCTCTTTCGAGCAGCAACCGCTCGGCGTGCGACCACCAATGCAGTATTTTCCGCACGACGGCGCGACCACGCTGCTCCTCCTCGCACGTTGAGGACACATACATCACGGCAGGTAGAATCACAGCGAAAACCTCATCGTCGTTGCTGGCAGGGGTCATTTTCACTGGAGGCAAGCGGGGAAGCTGCTGAGAAGACAGAATGAACTTAGCTGGAATTCGAACAGTGAGTGGCTTCAATCAGACGTTGAAGACGTTGATAGCACTCGTTGGGGTTGGCTCTTGACGAAACAACTTGCTCCTGTCGTGTGGACGATTGATCTCTGCATCCCACGATTGCAATGAGAGTCAGAATTCGTCTAAAATGTATACCCTGCTGAATTCAGTGGCATCATCTTCTGAAAACAGTCACAGAGTCACAGAATTGCTCAATATCACATACCCTTACAGATACAATATCTGTACCTAAATGTTAACCCATCCACAAAAGTAGAAGAAAAAAAACTCGTAGGTTGTAATAGCGACTGAAAGCATATGTTGCCTGTGAAAACCTATTCGTTCGCTCAACAATATCCTCGTTCGCGCAACATTTTTGATTTTATCTGCTTTCGGCCAATGGAAGGCGACACCCTAAATTTTCCGACCAGCGTCATTGCTAACGAATTCCGGGATGCGGGCAGAGCTTCCATCTTCGCGAGGCGTTCTTGATTACTTTGCTAGGGTTCGAGTTGCTGGTGCGCACTGCACGAATCCGAGAGTACTTAGATGAAGAGCGCGACATTAGGAAACTAGCGGTCGAATGCGTCAAGGTGTTGGCCCCGAAGTCTCGGGCTAAATGAAAGTGACTCGCGTGCGAATGAAGCCAGGGGTCGGGCAATACAGTATTATTGGCGATCTCGCCTGCAGCTCGTTGTGGTCGGGGTACCCGACTTTCCGTACTAAAATGTAAGCGCGCATACAAAATTCCATACAAATATGCTCTTCCAAACACGTTTGTCACTTTATTAGAAGCACCTATACAAAATCACATACAAACACGCACTGCCAGATACACCTTCCCAATGTATTCATCTAATTAGAACCCCCGTACAAAATCTCATACAAAACCTTCCCCCCTGTCGAATACGATTGTCGCACCCTGTCAGACACGGATTCTCACAGGTATAGGTATTTTTTGTTCTAGTAAGCTCAAATGGTGTCGAGTGCATAATTCAAATATTAGAGGTCATAATAAAACAGTCTCTACTCTTGTTTTTCTATACCGTTTCTACCGTTTCTATACCGCTTATTCTTCTATATTTCAGTACCGTAATCTCGCTCTGAATTCGCTATGGGCAAGTTCAAAATATCAAGTTCTGCAGGGGTAACCGTCGGTTACGTATACTATATGACTACATACTTTGCACTTTATACCCGATTGCAAGTCATGTAAACATAGAGGTTCGCCACCTCTACTCTCACCATAACTAGATCATCTGCGACTTCGGCTGGGAACACGCAGGTTTCTTTTGCTGTTACAATTGCGGTCTGGCAATGCCGACATGTTACGCGAATATTGACCCAGGTTGCGTTTACGCAGTACCGTGGAATTAATCTTGGGTGGGCTGTCTACAGACTCTAACGAGGTGTTCTCAGTATAAGTCGCGTACCCCGACCATATTGTACTGTAAGGGCAAGCAGAGCGTAGTACAGTAATATCGGCAAAACGGAGCCCAACAATAATAATAACGGAGCCAATATCGGTATATTGTAGCTGCATGCTACGCCTGAGGTTCTCAGGTAAACGCTGTCTACTCGGCGAAAAGAAGAGAAGTCGCACTCCACAAGTCGCGGTTCACGCAGGAAAGCCAACATGTCAAAGTTGGCGGGTAGCATGGAGAATCGCGAAAAGATGCGAAAAGAGTAACTCGACCGTATTGGAGATTGGAGGCGCGACCTTTGCCAGGTCGTGGTAGGTCACCGAAGCACACCAGATGCTCTCGCCTTATTCCTTACGAGTGGAATCTCAATGGCGTAGTCACTTACCGCTCCTTTCTTGCTGCTGCCTGACGCCAGAGCCTACTGCAGCGGGGCTCCGATGCCGCCTGGTCGACTGCGGTGGATTAGCAGCGCTGGACGGTTGCCATGTCGAAGTCGAAGTTGGCCCGGAATCAAGCCACAAATATTCCTCTTGTCGCTGCCCGCAAGAGGCTCAACATTTGTGGAGCCATCGTTGTCTACAAGTATCTACCAGCGGTTAAATGACTGACCGCACAACCGAGCCACGAAATCGCTCCGAGACGGTATTGTATAAATACACACCATTTGTGCAACACTGTGTGCAACCGCACGAAACAAATCACAGCCCACTTAGAGTTAGTTGATTGGGTGAACTAACTTTAAGTGGGCTGTGATTTGTCAATATTGAACGGAAACTGTCTACACTCGAAGACTCGGGGTGGCCACCTCGTTTTCTATTTCCGCGTAGCCCAACAAGAATACTTGACACTGATAATTGTCTACCGTACACGTGTAGACCTTGTCAATCGCAGTGTCGCTCGTAAATCTGGCTGGGACGAGGTTCTCACAATATCCCAGAAGTGTTTCATTCTGGAATACGCAAATTTGTTTGCTCCACGCTCTGCTAAAAAGAAATACTTTACTGGTTTCAACCCCGCAAGGCCAAATTAATACTCGTGCCATAGCTCATATAGATCCTTCGGTCTTTTGGACAGTCGAGCCGGCAAATTTCGGCGGCGCTCCATTCCGCTGGAAGTTTCCACTTGAGCTTGCTGAGAGTTATCTTAGCTCGTTTGAGCGACGCGCGGAATGGGACTTGCTGCAATTCGACGTAGAACTGCGAGCATTTTTTGCATTTCAGCGTGTGCTTCCCGTCGTGAACGTTGCACTTCGTTCATCACCTCGGTCATATATCGCTTCGACGCATGTATCTGTGAGTGCAATGCGGCAAATTCTCGGCGGGTGCCTTCAGCTCCACCACCTGATGAAACTGCGGCAAACGATGCTTGACCTCCATGTGAATCGCTCGCCTCTTCGTCTGCAACTACGACAAGGTTCAATTGAGAGCCATCTCCAAGCACGTAATGAGTCTCGGTCAATAGGATTGAGAGCTGCGTTCCCCCCGGCATTTTTGTACGCTTGCACAACACGGTCTTTTAACCGGCTAGGGAGGAGAGCAACCCCTTCGTGGGTCGGTTCCAATGCAGCCCAAAGCAGCGGTAATGCCAGCGTCTTCGCGATATGTTCACCCATGAGTCGCTTCACCGTAGGAGCAATGTCGTCGACAAGAAGTCGTGACTCGATGCATCCAGTTCCTGTCTTTACTTTATAAAAGCACGGCCCTTGTGACGGGAGTCACACGCACCTTATGTTTGAGGAAGTGTAACCCGCTAACCACAGCAGACGCCCGGCGTCTCTGCTGTCTTAGTTCGATGCCCTGCCTTCTTAGTCGTTTGCTGGTACCGGGTACCAAACGACTTGCGAACTTCTAGGTTAGATTTAAACTGAACGTCTATTACTTTTGCTCACCAAGTCCTACATACTATAAACTGTCTAATTAATGCACCTTCGAAGTAACTTGTTTCCAAATGGTTGGCTCTCAAGCCATGTCGACCTTGCTAAGTACAAACCGTACTTATGGGCTCTCTTAGGTACGCACCGCACTTAAGGGCCAGTGTACGAAACACCACATGTGAGTGTGGCACATCACTATGTGACAACTCCATGTGTGTACGACACACTAACGGGTTGGGTGCCATTAATAAGGGCCACGCCCCGTTACAGCCCTGAAGGGCCAGCTTGCAGCGGGGCTGCCGTAGCTTTAGCGTCAGAGGAAGACACAGACTCAGAGAGTCTCTAGTAATATTGATAGCTAGCAAACTCTATACGAGAGTTTGCTCGAGTACCTTAATATAGCTAATTTAAGGACTCCAAGAGACAGAAGTACCTTAAACAAGGCTAGTGAACTCTTAGGCTTCAAATGTGAACTGAATGTATTGTTGTTTATCGCGGCAGAGCCGCCTGTTGTTTGTATGTATAGGACTCACTATCTATCATAGTAGAGCCTAGTCAAATGCATATCCAGTGGCTGTGAGCCACCCACTCCTATCTGGGGTGACCCACGTAACATATGTGTGGAAGCCACTTATGTGTGGCACCTAGCTTGTGTGCATCACACTATTCGATGTAACCCCGTTACACCCTCCTCCACCAGACTGTGGACACCACGTGTCCGCACTCGTCATCGTCTCGATTGAGAAATCTCGACGGCAACGGCCAAGTCGCTTGCCCTCGCGAGAGCCCGCTCCAGAACTTTCCAAGTTCAACGAGCACATAGCTCGGAGTCCGCAGGCGTCTTGGTCACTCGACAACAAGAGCGCGCCCGCGTCTCCGGCACCTAGTGCCACAACGTCCGACCGTCAGGTCTCACCGCGCCCCGCGTCAACGCTCTCGGTGAGAGAGTATCACGCCCTGCAGCAGCGCCGTCGTGCTCCTAGCTCCGAGAGCCCCAGCAGCGCGAACATGGCCCGCCGTGCGGCAGATGACCTCTTTGAGGGCCTCGAGGAGGGGGAGGAGGACGAGGGGCTGGACTACAACTCCGACACGCCGATGCCTCAGCGAGAGGACTCCCCGCCACCTGCGCGTCCACGCTCGCCGGAGCAGCAACGCCGGGTTCCCAACCCTTTCGTGGATCGCGAGACCACAGCACTTCGTGCTTCGTCTGGTTTGGAGACGAACGAGATCTCTAACGACCTCGACGAGGCTCAAGAGCGTCAGCTCGAGGGGCAAAGTGCCGTTCGTTCGCAACGGCCTGAGGCGCGACCGCTAGTGAGCTCTCGAGAGTATGGCTTCGTGCCGCTCAACCCGGTGGAGCGCTTGAAGCAGTTTGGCTCGGGGCCATTGCAGAATTGGCGAATCGGGCCGGCGGCCAGTACCAGCGACCAGGTCGCTACTCGTACTGCTCTCCGAGAGAGGCTTCTGACGCCGCAGCAGACCACTCCACAGGAGTATGAGACTCGCCTGTCCGATCAAGCCCGTGGGGCTTCAGTCCCCGCGATGCGGACTATTCCGGTGGTGCTCGGTCCGGGAGAGCTCACCACGAGGACGACGCCCAATTCACGAGCTGGGTTCATCGAACCCGCCGTCTCTCTTCGCTGGAGGCTCTCCAATCTAGCTTCGACGAAGCTGATGTGCGCTTAGAGCGCCGGCTTCGCTTCGATTTCGCGAAGCTGAAGACGAAGCGTCAGGCGGCCGCCTCCAGGTCGCTACAGTCCCTCGGACTCGGCTCATCTGCTCTTAAGAGCGCTGCAGGAACTCACCAAGGTGAGTCGACGGCTGCAGCAGCCCGAGATCAACGCTTGAGCTCAGCGTATGATCCCTCAACTCCCCTGCCTAGCGGCGGGAAGCGTGAGGCGACCGACTTCGCGGTCGCGGGCTCGCAGAGCGCCTTCGATCGCGGCGATCAAAAGCGTCCACGACGTCAGGGCAGTCTTGCCGGAGGGGTACCTCAAACTCCCACGAGTTTTCTGAGTGCGGGTACCCACGCCACTTTACCAAATATTGGTTATGAGCGTCGCGTCGACGACGCTTTAGAATACGCTCCACATGAAAGTGGCGGTTCCCCTGCTCGTCGAGCAGCGCCGGCGGCGCCCGTGTCCTCGCACGGTGAGGAGCCTGTCCGGCCTGAGGAGCTGGAGAGCTTGGAGAGGTCGCCTGAGCGACGTGCGTCAGATTCTGGAGCGCCACGGGCGGAGGCTTGATCAAGCCGAGAGGGAGTCTGACACCACCGTGAATGAGATCCGCGATCTCCGGGAACGTCTCCAGTGGTGTGAGGCTGCTGAGTCGGCGACTCAACGCCTGGCGCGCCTTGAGCAAGGTTTCGCGCGGCTGGAAGGTCAGGTCGACCTGTTGCTGCGACTTCAGCAGGGCGCTGTGGCTCCGCCACGCTGGGCGCCAGCTCCTGAGAACCCACATGGGCCGGGTCCCGGTACGGCTTGAGCAAGCCCACGTAAAACACGGGGTGTGTGCGCATCTTCTTCGGAAGGTTGAGCGTATACGCTAGGCCCTTCTTGGCCACGACCGTGAACGGTCCCACGAAGCGCGGGCGCAACTTGGTCTTGAAGACCGCAGACACTGCATGTGTAGGTAGATTTTTAGCGTTAAGCAACACTAGGTCCCCGACCTCATAACTCTCAACATTGCCTCTGCCTTTAGCATCCGCATGTTCTTTCTGTTTGTCTTGGCTATCAGCCATTGCGTCACGTACGTGTCGAAGGACACTTAGACGCGTTGACAGGAACTCATCAACCTGTTTACGAACAGTGAGTGGGCTGACATTAGCGAGTCGATCGGCAATCCCTCCCCCACCAAGCCCAGGACCACGCAGTGGTAGCGTCAACGGGACGCGCGGGTGAGTGAGGCCGTTCACGTAGAACGGAGTGTAGCCCGTGGAGGCATGCACAGCGTTGTTCAACGCAAAATCGACGAGTGGGAGCATGGCGCTCCAACGCTTGGGCGTGTCAGCGCAAATGCTGCGAAGAATGTCTTCGACAACGCGATTCACGCGCTCAGTCTGACCGTCGGTCTGCGGATGGTCCGCTGTGGACATGTCCAACTTGGTGCCAAGCACCTTAAAGACAGCGTCCCAAAACTTCCCAGTGAAGCGGGGGTCTCGATCGGAGACAATCGATGCGGGCAGCCCGTGTTGGCGGAAGACCCGATCGAGAAACAGCTTCGCTGTCCCTTCACCGTCCACGGTGTCCGGCACAGCCGCTAGATGAGCCATCTTGCTCAGACGGTCAACGAAGACCACGATGTCCGTGTTACCTTCCGAGTCTTTTGGAAGGCCAAACACAAAGTCCAAACTCATGGACTCCCAACACCCCAGAGGGTACAGGCAAGCTTGCCAGCGGCGCGGCCGCATGCGGGGAGGGCTTCACCCTCTGACACGTCTCACACGTGCGCACGTACGTGCTCGTCCACTTGTACAGCTTGGGCCACCAATAGGTCCGGCTCACAGAGCTGTAGGTCTTCTCGCGACCGAGGTGGCCGCCAAGCGGTGTATCATGCGCCTCGTAAAGGATACGATACTTCAAATCCTCGTCATGAGGAACCACGACTCGAGGAGTGTCCTCCGCACTCGTGCTGTAGTACAGCAGACCGTCCGCGACGGAGTAACGGTGCAGGCTCGCGCGCAAGCGCGCCGACAATGTCTTGTCCGAGTCTTCAAACTCCTTGCTCCCAAGAGCACGCAGCAGGGCGACACACCTGTCGTCTCGCGCATACGCAGCGCGTATCAAGTCCGTCACCGACGAGGTCACCATCGTGACATGAGCAAGCTCATAGTCCGGTCGCCGTGACAACGCGTCTGCAAGACCATTCTGCCTGCCAGGCTTGTACTTCACCTCGAAGTTGTACTCCGCGAAGAAGGACAGACAACGGGCCATCCTTTGCGAGAGATGAGGCGACTGGGTCGCAGTGCGTAGTGACGCATGATCAGTGAAGATCACAAACGGCTTTGAGCCAAGCAGGTGAACCCTGAATTTGACGAGAGCATACTTCATCGCAAGTACCTCTTTGTCATGAACTGGATAGTTCTTCTCTACAGCCTTAAGCTGGCGAGACTCAAACGCTATCACGCGTTCACGCCCTTCGGCGTCTGCTTGGAGCAGAGCACTGCCGATGGCGAAGTCCGATGCGTCAGAGACGACACTGAATGGACGTTCAGGGTCTGGCAACGCCAGGATCGGGGCATGAAGGAGACTCTCCTTGACTGCTTCGAAAGCATCTTGATGCTCGGTGTTCCAACACCAGTCCTCATCCTTCTTAAGGAGATTGGACAATTGCCGAGCCATCTCAGCGTAGTTCGCGCTGTACTTGTGCAAGTAGTTGGCGAGGCCAAGCCACTTGCGTAAGTCCTTCTGGTTCTTGGGAACCGGCCAGTCAACGATGGCCTTAACCTTAGCAGGATCTGCTCGAAGGCCGCGCTTCCCAACGAAGCATCCTAAGAAAGGAATTTCTTCAGCGCCGAAGATGCATTTTGATGCGTTAGCATACAGCTTGTTGGTGCGCATGCACTCGAGCACTGCTCGCAAGTGGTCAATGTGGTTCTCCACGTCAGACCGACCGTGCTCCGCACGACTGTGGACGAAGATGTCGTCGAAGTACGTTTGATCAAACGCCCGCAGGGGCCTGAAGAGTTGCGTCACCAGACGATTGAACGTCGCAGGCGCGTTCGACAGCCCTTGGGGCATGACTAGCCACTCCCAGAGCATACCGCTCGGAGTGCTAACCGCTGTCAGCGGAATGTCACTCGCTCGCATGAGCAACTGGTAGTAACCATCGACCAAGTCGAGCGCACTGTACATCGTGCAGCCAACCATATTGTTCTGCAGAACATCCTTCCTAGGAATCGGCGTCTGTGCCGGAATGGTGGCAGCGTTGAGCTTATTGAAAGCATGAACGATGCGCCACTTGCCATTAGGCTTTCTGACACAGAACGTAGGCGTCGAGTGCGGAGACTTGCTCTCACGCACCATGCCCGCCGCGTGCTTGGCACTGAAGAACGCGTCAATGACGTCGCACTGCTCCTTCGGTAAGGGCCACTGCCTCGTTACGCAGTATTTGGTTCCAGGAACCAAGTCAATCTCATGACGGACACCTCGATCCGGAGGTAAGCCAGTGGGCGGGTTATTCGAGACCACATCCTGGAACTCCTTAACCAAAGGATAGAACGGATCCGATGGGTCCTTCAGGATCGAAGATCCACTTCGCGCACTGAGTGCCTCCTTCGTTTCCTCAAGGACAGCTTCATCCATAAGCGACGAGGAGTTCAATTCCTCCTCCGGTCGTATCATGACCACTTCGGCGAGCGCGCCAGCCTTTAAGGCATCCCCAAAGTCGGGAATGGACATCTCGTCCAGCTCTAGCAGAGCAGCCACCGTCGGAATAGCCTCGAGGCTGACGTTTCCCTCGGCTTCACCCAGTCACTCCATCAACGAGTGTGTATAGCTGCTCGCTATCATCGTCCACGACGGACACGTCCTGTACCAGGACCGACGCCTTGCGTCTCGCAGTCGCCATCTGGCGTCGCTGCCGCCTCCTCGCGGAAGCTGTACGCCTCGGAGAGGCCAGCGTGTTCAGACTGAAAGTCTCGTCAGGTGTCGCCACCTCTTGCTGCTCTGATTGAGCCGGCGTGGAGCCGCAACGCTCACAGCCCTCGCCCAGTGGATTCGGTGCCACTCCACCCGCATCGTCAGGGTCCTCCCTTTGATGCCTCGGCTCACAGCCGACCACGCCATCAGTGGCATGCAGCGATGCTGCGCTCTCGTGACGAGCACCGCTCAGCGGGTTACGTGCCGCTCCACGCGCATCACTAGGGCCACGCCCAAGATGCCTCGACTCAGTGTCGACCCCGCCATTACCGGCAGGCAGTGATGACTCGCAGTAACTCGGAGTCTCACTCAGTGGGTTACGTGCCACTCCACGTCCAGCCCACGAGCAGTGCTCGGGACTCGCGTCTTCGACGCCAGTGTCCATTAACTCGGACACTCCAATGTCCAGCACAGTGACCGACTCGGTCCAGTGCCCGCGTAGCGCTTTTGCTTCCTAGCAGAGGTGGGTTGATGACTCGCCAAAGCTCCACTAGGAGACAAGCGCGTAGCGCCTAAGGTCTTCGACCTCCAATCGATCCATGGCTCATGGCGTTCAAACCATGCCATGCCCAGGATGAGGTCATACCTCCAATCCAGGTCGATGACCAAACAGCGTTCAACGCTATCGAAGTCCAAGAACTTCACGCCCAGGTTCACCGTAACCTTGGGCACCGTCACACGGGTTCCCGTTGCAAGACGGACCGTGATGACATCACTCGTACACGCCTTCAGCGCCTCAGCATACAGCTGACTTCCTTCTATCGTGGAGCGCCGAGCGTAATTGCCCGACGCTCCTGAGTCGATTAGGATCTTCCACGGCTTCTCAAAGCCCTTCACGGTCGCTTCCACGACCAGCAAGCCCGGCTTGCATACACGTTCCGTGTTGTTAGAGAGCACGGTGCTCTTTGGGGCTAAGCCCTGCCGACCTCCTCCCTGAGGCTCAACAGAACCCAGTTCTTCCCCAGCAGGGCGCCCCGCGCCTACTGGGTTTTGGCGTTTCCCCGCCACGAGCCCAGCTTCGGCTCAGAGGTCGAGCCTCGGCTCGAGGGAGCCTGGCGCTGCTTGCGCAGCGGACAACCTGGACGCAGGTGTTGCGTGCTGCCGCACACATAGCATCGACGGATGCCGATACGCTGCTCAGCAGCCTGAAGCTCGGCTTCCTCATCTTCAGCGTAGCTGAGGTCCATAGGCACTGCGCCATTGGACGCATCAGAAGCTCCGGAAGAGCTGGCTTGGGAAGCCGTCCAACCAAGTCGCGCCGACTTGAAGTTGAACTCGGCGTTCAACGCCACGTTCACGGCTTCCTCAAAAGAGGTCGGGTGAACACGGAAGACTTCCGTCCTGGCCACGCCAGTGCGAAGGCCTTCCATGAAGACGGTCACCGCGACCACTTCAGGAAGAAGATCCGCCGCCATGCCGGCGAGAAGAGTTCTCAACTCCTGGACGAAGTCCAACAATTCCTTCTTACCCTGACGGGTAGACAGGAAGCGTGACCTCACGCGATACGCCTGGTTAGGCGGTGAGAACACTCGCGAAAGCTGGGCCTTCTGCTGATCCCAAGAAGGGAACGCAGTGTCCACAGATGTGCCACACGTCAGGGCCCACTCTCGCGCTCGGCCACCGAGCTTGGAGATCGCAAGCGCCACGCGCTGCTGCTCGGTCTTGAGCATGGCGGACGCCATGGCCATTTCGACCTCTCTGATCCAGAGCAAAAGGCTTTCGCCTTCCTTGCCCTCGAAGGTCTTGACGCTTTCCATGAGCGGTTTAGCTCGTGGAGCATCGTCCGATGCAGGCCTAGGCGTCACAGACGCCGCGGCCGCAGTCATCTTCTGCTGGACGTGCTCCAACAGAGCATTCTCATACTGTGAAAACGCCTCCAGACGCGCGTGCACCGCGTCGGGGCCTTGCGAAGCAAGATGGGCCACACCTTCCGGGCCGATCAAGGACATCAGCTTCTTAAGCCCGTCCTGTTGGTTCGGGGGTAAGTGGGCAAATTGCTCCATCCTCACAGAGGGACAGTCGTAAGACTCAGGTGTCGGATTGACCAACAAGTGCTACCAAGTGCAGCGGGGCTGCCGTAGCTTTAGCGTCAGAGGAAGACACAGACTCAGAGAGTCTCTAGTAATATTGATAGCTAGCAAACTCTATACGAGCGTTTGCTCGAGTACCTTAATATAGCTAATTAAGGACTCCAAGAGACAGAAGTACCTTAAACAAGGCTAGTGAACTCTTAGGCTTCAAATGTGAACTGAATGTATTGTTGTTTATCGCGGCAGAGCCGCCTGTTGTTTGTATGTATAGGACTCACTATCTATCATAGTAGAGCCTAGTCAAATGCATATCCAGTGGCTGTGAGCCACCCACTCCTATCTGGGGTGACCCACGTAACATATGTGTGGAAGCCACTTATGTGTGGCACCTAGCTTGTGTGCATCACACTGTTCGATGTAACCCCGTTACACAGCTAGTGCAGCTACAGCGCATGCGTCTGGATACGGCTGAGTATTGTCGATATACACGTCCACAGTCGCTTTACGAGTTCGCCAGCGGCCACGCCGATTAAAGTAGTATTTCGAGATTCCACACCGGCTGCAATAAGTCGCAGCGCCTTTGCGAAGACTGTGAGTCCCTAGTTTTCCCTCTTTGAGCTTGGTGAAGGCCGTCTTGGCAAACATATCCTGCAAAACGCGCCTCACAACAGTCTCCGTCCTTTGGATTTCAAATAGGAAGTTGGAGCGAGTTACATTTGCTGACTTCTCAATGTAAGTGCCGAGGTTGAGCAACAGGCACAGATAGGGGGTCCAAACTCCCAACAATAATTTGTTCCGGTGCATCGCGCTCATCTGTTATGTTCTTGGACCAGCGAACTTGACAGTGAAGAGAAGAAGGATACTGTGTATTTGGCGAAAAATTGTCAAACTGCAGCTTCATCATGTCGTCAATTCGAGCCATTATTTGCTGCAGTGTGAACACGCTGCTCACCATGATCCTTGTTTCAGATCGAGCCTCCTCTGCTTGAACAAGTTTCAGCAGGTTCACAATTTATCAAATTATTTTGCTCTCCGAGCATTAGAGTCCGCACCCTCACGTCTCACTTCAAAGCGCTCCACTTTCTTGATGAGTTTGTTGACCGCATCAGAGCGAGTTGGATTCCCTTGTGCTGTAACCGGATCCCACGTCGTGTTGACGCGCGGCATGAACGAAGAGATGGCTTTCTTCGCGAACTCAAGAGTGCTCGATCGTGTATGGACCGGTTGAATCTCTTCACTTGGCTCTGGGGCTCCATACGCTCGCTTGTTCATCCATCGGCACAGGTCGTTTCGGGGGTGATCTTCAGAAGGGCTTCTGTTGTGAACACGTAGTCGGTGGGGTAGCTGGTGTTGTCCTTGATGGACATCAGCTTCACCAAGTCAGCTTTGTATCTGTTCATTGCTGCTAAAGCTCTTCTTGGTTAGGTTTTGGACTGACCCTGTAACGGGACGATCTCCCGTTACAAAAGTAGGTAGAAGTCACAGTCCAAATATGCTGTGACTTGGCACTCTGTCATTGGACAGAAGTCGCCCTTTAGTATGCATATTGGCCAGTTAGCGTGCAGCACCCCAACCGGTGGCTAGCAGCTAATCTCGGCTTAAGTACGGTTTGCGACCGTACTTTAATATCACCCAGAGTCAATTTTGCTTATAATTCCACGTGTTTTGGCCTAACGCCCAATACATTGCTTCCTCAAAACAACAGCGAAAGCTTACGTATCGGTAGCATTTTGCCCCGTTACACCTGCACTTCGTAGTCCTTCCAACGACCACGAATGATGAGCGCGTCAACGATCGAAGGAACGTCGGGTGCGCGACTGGAACACGAGCAGTTCCCCCACCTGACACAATTCGAGTGGGAAGGGCTTCACCGCCTCTCATAAGTCTCCGGCGGAGCAGTGATCACCGCACTGCTGACCACGGGGACGGCACAACAAAACCGCCTTGCAGCTCAAGAGTTCATGGCGCGCGAGCTTGCGGACGCACGTCCGCAAGCGCTGACTCCCGCGTAGCCCAAGACGAACAAGGTCGACATCGTCAAGCTCGATGTCTCGAGCTACAACGGCGAAGGCGCCAAGCGGATGGCGCTGAACCGCTGGTTCTGCGAGATCTACATGGCTGTTGCGGCGCGACAGCTCACGCCCGAGTTCGCCCGGACGAACTTCCTGATGTCCAAGTTGACAGGCAAGGCCAAAAAATGGGCGCTCGGCCGCCGTGTCGCTAATCCGTCATGCTTCATGACGATGGACGAGGTCAAGGACGACCTGCGGCTCGCGTTCGAGCCGCCTCAAGATGAGGTCGAACAGCGGACGGCCTTCCTGAACTTGAGTCAGGGCAAGCTGTCGATGAGAGACTACATCCAGCATGCCTGCCATTTGGTGTCGTGCAGCGTCGAGAACCCGATCGACATGACGACCCAAGTTCATGTCTTTGTGACCGGAATGAACACTGGCTACCAGCGTTTCTATCTGACGCGGAAGCCGCCGCGACGCTGGAAGAGGCCTTTGCTACGGCGCTCCGTGAAGACTACAGCGTCACGCCTCCCGCGCGTTTCCGTTAATGAGAGCACTGGACGTCAACGAAGCAGTGCCGATGGAGATCGACGCGATCGAGTCAAACCCGACGCGTCGCTACGACCCGTCCCAGAGCCGCGGCCGAGGCCGAGGCACTTCCAGTGGACAACGGGCGATGCTCTGTTTCCGTTGCCGCAAGCCTGGTTATCGCGCGGTGGTCTGCCGCGCGCCGGCTCCCGTGCTCGCCGCCGTCGATGCCATCGACGGCTCTGTCTCCTCCGGACAGTCTAAAAACGGAGACGGCCAGTAGGCGCGGGGCGCCCTACTGGGCAGACGGAGGATCTGAGTTCCTTGGTGGCGGAACCTCCTCCCAGCCCCGCTGTGCTACATGCACAGCTATATGCCACCACATCCAGCAGCGACAAGAGGCTGATCATCCTCAGTCTCCACGTGTCGGGCGCGCAGCGTCCCATCCGCGCCCTGCTGGATTCCGGCGCGACCAACAACTTCGTTCGCGCCGAGAGTATTTCGGTGCTCCCGAGAGATCTGCAAGTTCGTGAACGTCCCGGCTCAATGGGTGTCAAGTACGCTGACGGCAAGCCGCGGCAGCTGCCGCGACGCAGCGTTAAGTTAGCGTACTCCTTCGACGACTTCTACGGGGACGATGACTTCCTCGTGATCGACTTGAGCGGATCCTTCGACTGCGTCTTCAAGATGCCGTGGCTGTCACGGCATCAGCCGAACGTCGACTGGCTGAACCGCACAGTCCGCCGCCGCGACATCGACGTCCACGGGGTACTTGCGTTTCCGGTCGTCGACCAACAACAACCCTTGGCCGCACGTGGCCGTCATGGATCCCGACTCCATGACACTCGCGGTGCACGAAGAGAGCGATGGCTCTTCGTGCGCGGCGTGTAACAGCGTCACGTGTGCCGACTCCAGCCTGCAGAGGCAGCTGGACCCGAGAATAGCGGAAGAGCAGCGGCTCCCGCACGAGAACAACGCGATCGGCAGGGGCTCTCGCACGAGTGTATCGCGATCGAGCAGGGGCTCCCGCATGTGAACGAGGCGGTCGAGCAGCGGCTCCCGCATGACGACAACGCGGTCGAGCCGCATGCGAACGAGGCGGTTGAGCAGGGGCTCCCGCATCCTGACGTCGTGGTAGAGCAGTGGCCCCCACGACAGGTGCAGACCAAAACTGGCGCGGTCGTCTCGGTCCCCGCTCCAACCATGCTTCAGACAGTGAAGATGAGGAGCTCGACGTTGAGTTCTAAACGTCATCGAGCACTCGGGCACCGAGTACCACCGGCGCCAGCTCCGCGTTGCCAACCCTCCCGCGGCTGCTGCGGCGCTCACCAAGCTCCCAAGCATGTCCTGGATGTGGTTCCCGAAGGATCTCAAACGCGGTGAGATCGAGCAGGTCTGCGTTCTCACAGCCGAGGGTATCCTCGACGATGCGCCATCTGAGGCCACGGTCAACGCCGTCGCTTCTTCTGTCGCCGATACGCCGGGCAAGCACGAGCGACTTGAAGGTGCTGAACCCAAGTCAGCACGCGCAGAGCGCTTTGCATCCCAGTCCTGGAAGCGCTGCAGGCCTCGGGCAACCCCGTGTATGCGCTGGCTCGCGAGTACGAAGACGTGTTTCCGGAGAAGATCCCGGCTACACTCCCCGCTGATCGCGGTGTGCAGCACGAGATCGACCTCGAGCCAGGCGCGAAGTACTGCGTGACGCGGCAGTGGCCGCTTCCTCGGGATCAGGTCCAGGCTATTGATGACTTTTTCGAAGGCCGACGTCAAGCTGGACACGTACGGGAGAGCTCTCGAAGCGGCCGGAGTACCTGCGACACCATTCGTTTGAAGGTGACAGGGGCGTTCTTCAGCCCTTGCGGTATGACTAGCCATTCCCACAGCATGCCGCTTGGCGTGCTCACCGCTGTGAGAGGCACGTCGCTCTCACGCATGAGGATCTGGTAGAAGCCATCGGTCAGGTCGATGGCGCTGTAGACCTCGCTGCCTGCCATCGAGTCGAGGATGATGTCCTTGCGCGGGATCGGGGTCTGGGCTGGAATCGTTGCGTCGTTCAGCTTGTTGAAGGCGTGGACGATCCGCCACCCCCCTGTGGCCTTCTTCACGCAGAAGGTCGGACTCGAGTGCGGGGAAATGCTCCAAGCTACTTCGACGACATCTTCGTGCACAACAAGGCAGAGCCAGGTCGCTCTGCCATCGACGTTCATCTGGGCCAACGCCGACGCGTCTTCGAGACAATGCGTACAAACAAGTTGTACGCGAACCTGCGCAAGTGTGTGTTCGTCGCACCCGAGATTCCTGTGCTCGGCTGCTACGTCAGCAAGGCTGGTGTCCGTGCTGACCCTGAAAAGATCTCGTCGATCTGTTCCTGGCCAATACCTAGAAACATCAAGGAAATCCGACAATGGCTCGGGCTTGCCAACTATCTGCACAAGTACACGAAGAACTTCGCGGCGATAGTGCGACACCTCTCTCAGCTGCTCAAGAAGGACGCTGAATGGTCCTGGACTTCGGTGGAACAGACGGCGTTCGACGCCGTCAAGAAGACCATGGCTTCAGCGCCAGTGTTGGCGCTCCCGAACCACGACAAGGTCTTCCACGTCGCGTGCGATGCGAGCGACTTCGCCATCGGCTGCGCGCTCATGCAGTTCGACGACGAAGGTCGCGAAGACTTCGTGAGCTTCCGGTCACGACAACTGAAGCCTGCGGAGCGGAATTACCCGGTCCATGACAAGGAGTTGCTAGCCATGCGCTATGCCCTGATCAAGCTCCGAGTCTACCTCCTGAGCGAGCAGACGTTCGCTCTGTATACTGATCATGCCTCGCTGCGGACGGCCACGAAGAGCCCGCATCTGTCGCAGCGCATGGCGCGGTGGCTATCGTTCTTCGCCGAGTACAACTTCGTCGTACATTACAAGCCTGGCAAGTCGAACATCCTCGCCGACGCGCTCTCGCGCCGGCCTGACTACGACCCTCGTTCGGGGTCGTTTCCGGTGGTCGACGTTGATGATGACGAATTTGCGCAATCTGTGTTGCGTCAACACGGTTTCGGTGCGTGCTGTCGGTTCATTACGACAGCAGATCGCTGCTGCGTACGACGCGGGCGCGTTTTACTCCGGCGGCATCAACAATCTCCGCGACCCGTCCGATAAGGCGCTGCGTCGTCTGACAGCTCCGATGCGCGCGTCTATCGCACGCTACAGCCTCGACGGCGAGGTGCTGTCTTACAGCGTCGATCGCGAGGACGCTCCAAGAGTCATCGTGCCATGCGACGACGACGTACGCGCGCAGCTCCTCCACGAGTATCATGACAGCCCAAGCGGCGGACACCTTGGCCGCGAGAAGACCTACGTCGCGCTCTCGCGCGACTTCTACTGGCCCCACATGTACAAGTGGGTCCGCAAGTGGGTCCGTTCCTGCGAGGCGTGCCAGCGCGTAAAGCCGGCACCCTCGTCGCAGGCTCCCCTGCGACCCCTTCCTGTGGCTGCCGACGCGTGGTCATCCGTCAGCATGGAGTTCATCTTCGGGCTGCCAGCCGACGCCCCCAATCGCACGGGCGTCCTCGTGTTCGTCGACCGCTTCATCAAGATGGTGCATCTTGCTCCGGTCACCGCAACTATGACGGCGGAAGAGTCCGCCGCGATCTTCGTCGACGTCGTCTTTCGACATCATGGTTTTCCGTCCGACATCGTGTCGGATCGCGACCCGCGCTTCACTTCGGCCTTCTGGACTCGTCTATTCCAGCTACTCGGCACGCGGCTGCATATGTCCACAGCCGCTCATCCAGAGACCGACCGACAGACAGAACGCGCGAATCGCGTGGTCGAGACGTGCTTCGCAGCTACGCCACGTCGTACCTATCATGGAGCGAGTCTCTGCCCATGGTCAGTTCGCACTGAACAATTCAGTGCACGCGTCCACGGGATTGACGCCGTTCTTCGTCAACCATGCGCGACATCCGCGCGGTCCGGCTTCCCTGGCTGTGGCAGCACCCACAGCAGCGCGTGCTTCTCAGCTGGTGGGGGAGGGACCCCGCCTATGGCGGCGTCGAAGGAGGTCTTCGGTTCAAATGGCTTCGGTTCAAGTGACGACCCAAGCATCAACGCGCTGACTCATCCTTCAGGTCCGACTTATATCTCAGGGTCAGAAGCTCCATCGGGTTCGTCACGGGCGACGTCATTCCCCGTGCCACGAGACCCAGTGACAGCCTCGGCTTCTCCAGTGTCGAACTTCGAGCCCAACGAGCTGCCAGCAGCGGATGACCCCGCTGCGTTCCCGGACTTCGTACGGCAGCGGCAGACGGTCGTCCGCTACGTGCGCGACGCCATCGCCATGGCGGCCGACAAGCAGAAGGAGAACGCGGACAAGCGCGGTCGAAAGAACATGGAAACGTTCAAGGCTGGTGAGCGTGTACTACTCTCGGTCACGGGCATTACAGCACACGCCGTGACGAACTTGGGAGCAAACAAGTTGCTCCCGCGCTACATTGGCCCGTTCAAAATCGTTGCCGCTCTCGGCGACGCTTACACGCTCGACATACCTACGGCTATGCGACTGCACCCTACGTTCTACGTCGGCCGGCTCAAGCGGTACCACCCGGCGGCGATCCCGAGCGAGGAGTCGCAGCGCCCGACTGCGACGGAACGGGAGCCTTCTCTTCCTGATCGTCCGGCTCATAGCGCGACGCCGTTCGCGCTTTCTTCGGCGCCGGCTGCTCCGGCTCCCAGCTCACGGCCTTGCGCATCGCGACGAACTGACGCTTGTACGCGTCGTGCGACTGCTCGAGCTTCAGCAGTCACTGCTCTGGCGAGCGACTTCATCTCGGAGGCGTTCAGCCTCCTGCTCGGCATCCAGAGCGCGATCCTTCGCGCTGTCAACCTCGTTCGTCAGAAGGGCAAGGCGCCTGAGATTGGCCGGCGCCGCTGGCGCTGGCGGCGCCTCGTTCGCCACAGCAGCACGCGGAGGCGTCTGCGTCGGTCCGATATTCGGCTCCTGACGCCCTTGAGCACGCGACGGCATCTGCGGATCGGCCACCGGCGTCGGTGCTGGCATCTCCCGGTCAGCACCAGCTCCCCGAGCGTCATGGCGCGGCTCCCATGACGAATAGTCGTCAGCGTGACGACGCGCGGCTCCCATGACGAGCGGCTTTCAACGCGACGGCCCTCCGCCGCTGACGGATAGTGCACCGCGGCCCCACTCCGAGTAGGTGCGGCGCTCATCTCCGCGCCAGTACCATCCCCAACTCCCGCGCATATCTCGTTCGCTGGCTCGGCTTCGATCCCAGCCATGATACGTGGGAGCCTCGGACCAACTTGCAGCGCGAGTTCCGGATATCGTGGCTGCATACGAGGCTGCGCTTGCTCAGGCTCCGGCTCACGCAGCGTCGTCCACTCCCGCGGCGCTTCGATCGGATCCGCCGCACGCGCAGGCGCGGGTTCATCACCAGCGCGCCTAGCCTGGTCGAGTGCGCGCTCGTACCAGCCGATGAGACGACGGATTTCGTCTCCAAGAGGGGCAGCTGCGACATCGCGTTCCCAATCTTCTGCAGAGGGACGACGCGTGCCCGACGAGCAGTGCGGGCACCTCTCCATCTTGTTCACGAAGCAGTAGCGCTCTTCGTCCCAGCACGCGTTGTGCAGGTTCTGGCGCAGCGTGCCAGGCCGTATCGACTGCGCGCTGACTCGCGCTGTCTCAAGACCGAGGCGAAGTCCGGCTCGACGTTCCAGCGGCGGATGAAGGCGTTCCACGACAGCCGCAGCGAGTCTTCGCGAGCCCCGTCGACAGGCTTGCCGCGCGAGGCGCGGAAGCGGCGGAACAGATCGCGCATCTCCTGTTCTGGCGCGGGGTTCACCGCGCCGCTGATGTCGTAGAGCTCCCAGCGCGCCAACTCGGTCTTGATGCCATGCCCTCACGGGCGCTTACCGTGTTCCCCTACGTCGCCATATCCGTTACTTGCGCGTCGCGAGGCCGATTGTGTTGTGAGGCCTCGCTCGCGTCGAAGGCTTTCGTCGTTGTGAGAACGTGCGCGGGCGCACGTTCGAGAAGTCGTTGCTGCCGACGTTCAGCCATCACTGCGCCCGTGTCCCTGTCGTCTCGTCCTGGGTATCCGTAGCCGTAGCCTCCTCTTGTCTTTCTTTTCCTTTGCGTGTTCTCTTTAGCAGACGGGTGTCTGCTACCTCAAGTGGGGGTGATGTAACGGGACGATCTCCCGTTACAAAAGTAGGTAGAAGAACAGTCCAGTATGCTGTGACTTGGCAATCTGTCATTGGACAGAAGTCGCCCTTTAGTATGCATATTGGCCAGTTAGCGTGCAGCACCCCAACCGGTGGCTAGCAGCTAATCTCGGCTTAAGTACGGTTTTGCGACCGTACATTAATATCACCCAGAGTCAATTTTGCTTATAATTCCACGTGTCTTGGCCTAACGCCCAATACATTGCTTCCTCAAAACAACAGCGAAAGCTTACAATTATTTATTATTGAGTTTTCACAAAGTCAATAAAATTTAATATTGTATTAATAATACCAATACATTACCGGCCATTTGCAACCCGGGTTGTATTTCGGGCGTCCGGCGGCTCTGATTGGACGGCCGGCCAGTATCATCCAGGAAAATATCGGTACTGGCCAGAAGCGGACACGTGGCGACTGCAACCTCGGTTGCACGCTGCGACGCAGAATGGAGGCGGTTTTGCAAGCTTTGGCAATACGAAAATCAAAAGTCACTGCTGGAGTTGCAAACGTAGCGAAGGGTCAGTCCAAAACCTAACCAAGAAGAGCTTTAGCAGCAATGAACGGATACAAAGCTGACTTGGTGAAGCTGATGTCCATCAAGGACAACACCAGCTACCCCACCGACTACGTGTTCACAACAGAAGCCCTTCTGAAGATCACCCCCGAAACGACCTGTGCCGATGGATGAACAAGCGAGCGTATGGAGCCCCAGAGCCAAGTGAAGAGATTCAACCGGTCCATACACGATCGAGCACTCTTGAGTTCGCGAAGAAAGCCATCTCTTCGTTCATGCCGCGCGTCAACACGACGTGGGATCCGGTTACAGCACAAGGGAATCCAACTCGCTCTGATGCGGTCAACAAACTCATCAAGAAAGTGGAGCGCTTTGAAGTGAGACGTGAGGGTGCGGACTCTAATGCTCGGAGAGCAAAATAATTTGATAAATTGTGAACCTGCTGAAACTTGTTCAAGCAGAGGAGGCTCGATCTGAAACAAGGTTCATGGTGAGCAGCGTGTTCACACTGCAGCAAATAATGGCTCGAATTGACGACATGATGAAGCTGCAGTTTGACAACTTTTCGCCAAATACACAGTATCCTTCTTCTCTTCACTGTCAAGTTCGCTGGTCCAAGAACATAACAGAGGAGCGCGATGCACCGGAACAAATTAATGTTGGGAATTTGGACCCCCTATCTGTGCCTGTTGCTCAACCTCGGCACTTACATTGAGAAGTCAGCAAATGTAACTCGCTCCAACTTCCTATTTGAAATCCAAAGGACGGAGACTGTGTTGTGAGGCGCGTTTTGCAGGATATGTTTGCCAAGACGGCCTTCACCAAGCTCACAGAGGGAAAACTAGGGACTCACAGTCTTCGCAAAGGCGCTGCAACTTATTGCAGCCGGTGTGGAATCTCGAAAGACTACTTTAATCGGCGTGGCCGCTGGCGAACTCGTAAAGCGACTGTGGACGTGTATATTGACAATACTCAGCCGTATCCAGACGCATGCGCTGTAGCTGCACTAGCTGGCCCTTCAGGGCTGTAACGGGGCGTGGCCCTTATTAATGGCACCCAACCCGTTAGTGTGTCGTACACACATGGAGTTGTCACATAGTGATGTGCCACACTCACATGTGGTGTTTCGTACACTGGCCCTTAAGTGCGGTGCGTACCTAAGAGAGCCCATAAGTACGGTTTGTACTTAGCAAGGTCGACATGGCTTGAGAGCCAACCATTTGGAAACAAGTTACTTCGAAGGTGCATTAATTAGACAGTTTATACTAAGTAGGACTTGGTGAGCAAAAGTAATAGACGTTCAGTTTAAATCTAACCTAGAAGTTCGCAAGTCGTTTGGTACCCGGTACCAGCAAACGACTAAGAAGGCAGGGCATCGAACTAAGACAGCAGAGACGCCGGGCGTCTGCTGTGGTTAGCGGGTTACACTTCCTCAAACATAAGGTGCGTGTGACTCCCGTCACAAGGGCCGTGCTTTTATAAAGTAAAGACAGGAACTGGATGCATCGAGTCACGACTTCTTGTCGACGACATTGCTCCTACGGTGAAGCGACTCATGGGTGAACATATCGCGAAGACGCTGGCATTACCGCTGCTTTGGGCTGCATTGGAACCGACCCACGAAGGGGTTGCTCTCCTCCCTAGCCGGTTAAAAGACCGTGTTGTGCAAGCGTACAAAAATGCCGGGGGGAACGCAGCTCTCAATCCTATTGACCGAGACTCATTACGTGCTTGGAGATGGCTCTCAATTGAACCTTGTCGTAGTTGCAGACGAAGAGGCGAGCGATTCACATGGAGGTCAAGCATCGTTTGCCGCAGTTTCATCAGGTGGTGGAGCTGAAGGCACCCGCCGAGAATTTGCCGCATTGCACTCACAGATACATGCGTCGAAGCGATATATGACCGAGGTGATGAACGAAGTGCAACGTTCACGACGGGAAGCACACGCTGAAATGCAAAAAATGCTCGCAGTTCTACGTCGAATTGCAGCAAGTCCCATTCCGCGCGTCGCTCAAACGAGCTAAGATAACTCTCAGCAAGCTCAAGTGGAAACTTCCAGCGGAATGGAGCGCCGCCGAAATTTGCCGGCTCGACTGTCCAAAAGACCGAAGGATCTATATGAGCTATGGCACGAGTATTAATTTGGCCTTGCGGGGTTGAAACCAGTAAAGTATTTCTTTTTAGCAGAGCGTGGAGCAAACAAATTTGCGTATTCCAGAATGAAACACTTCTGGGATATTGTGAGAACCTCGTCCCAGCCAGATTTACGAGCGACACTGCGATTGACAAGGTCTACACGTGTACGGTAGACAATTATCAGTGTCGAGTATTCTTGTTGGGCTACGCGGAGATAGAAAACGAGGTGGCCACCCGAGTCTTCGAGTGTAGACAGTTTCCGTTCAATATTGACAAATCACAGCCCACTTAAAGTTAGTTTCACCCAATCATCGTGCGGTTGCACACGGTGATGCACAAATGGTGTGTATTTATACAATACAGTAATTACTGGGGATTGGTATTATTTTTCCGAGGGCCTGAATGAAGCGCACGATGCTCATCATCCCGACAATGGAGGCGCCTAAGGCGACCTCGGAGGTGTTAGGCCAACGAAACAGCAATTATCGCGAACACTCAGTATCGACTGAGAACGGCCATCCTCAATGACATTTCGCTCGTGATCGACTCTCAAAGAATCGCCAAGCAGACGCTGGTCCGCCGCGAAACTGGGTATCCGACGCGGTTCAACCCTCGTGTGCCGTTTGCAGCCGCAAGTTCCACTTCACGTCCCGCCGCCGGCACCACTGCCGAATGTGCGGCGATGTGATCTGTAAGTCCTGCTACGTGAATCGCTCCGTGCCTCCTGTTGACGCGGAGCGACCTCATCGAGAGCTGACGGCAGTCCAACTTTGTCAAACCAAGTTCTGCCTGCGTTGTGTGGTGGGACTCCGTGTTATGGACAAGCGTCTCGAGGAATTCTCGCCACAAGTCTCAAAGATGCTGTCGCAGGACGTGGTCAGCTCGTCCACTGAAGACTATGTAGAGTGTTTCGTCGCCAGACTCGAACCCACGCGTCGTCCTTTTACACTTACTTCAAGAAAAAAACGCTCAAGATCACCTTGATCCTTCTTCGGGCTCTAAGTCTAAGGATATGGATCAAACATGGAACACCACAGCGGATCGCCTCAACACTCGCGCTACCTTCACGGTTGGTGACATCGGGTCTGTGGGCTCGATCGGCTCGGGAAGTACGCGCGACCGTCTTCGTTATTAGTCAACTCGGCGAACTCCAACTCGTACGGTAAGTTCCTTTGACTCTCGCGACTAAGTCGATGCAGCTCCACCGCCAGTCGTAGCAGCCAGCCGGAAGACCCGTTCGAGGAGAAAATGATGCTCCACAACAACAAGCTCAACCGCATCGTCGCGATCTAAATTACGGCGTGGCGAAAGAGATACTGTACATGTAAATATGAACACAGTAGCCAACAAGCACCCATCTAGTTGTTTTGATTATTGGAGTTGTAGCAGCGCCGTAGAAAATACTTCGAAGTATTAATGTTCACTTTTTGCATTTCTCACTTTTTGCATTTATCGCTCCGGAAACTTTATGATAGTTGGCCCCGCTCAGAAATGATACCATCCGGAGATAACTATGGTCTTCATTCGCTTTATTTAGCCAGAACTGCACTATCCGTCCGGGAGTTGCATTGCTGCTGCCATCTCCTGGTTTGCTGAAAAGTGTCTGCATCGGAGAGCAGGTCCGTCTTGGCGGTGGGTGAAGAGGCCGCGCTGGATTGGACATCTGCGCACGAGTAGTGCAGGTCACTTCGCCACGAAAGACTCCAATTACTCAGCAAACCCATGTTTGCAGCAAGAGCTGCGGCCGCTAATAGGAAGGTGGCAAATGCCAGGCGTGAGAAGGAAGCCAGCGAATGGAACGTGGCGCATGACATGGACGAAGAACGAAAAGGAGATGATGGCGAGACTTCGTCGCGCCCAATCATAGAAGAAGGAGATAACACTGAGGGCCAAATCAAGACGGAGAATACGCAGACCGCAGGTTCGACTCAAGTTCCCGCCAACAACCCGACCGGGGAGAATCAAGAGAAACCCAACGAGGAGGAGAATGAAGACATCATCCGGTCGATACCGCTGACTGGGCTCACGGGGTTGAAGCTGTACTACGTGCGGCTTGCAAACGTCGCCATTGCCACGCTGAATAATACGTGGTTCAACTCGGTGGTGATGCTGTGTATCTCGTGGGCGTCGCTTTCGGTGGGACTGCAGACGTATCCTGTTCTTGCCAGCAGCGTGATCCTCAACGACATGGACTTTTTCGTTTTGTCCGTCTTCATCCTCGAGGCTTTTATCAAAATCATGGCGGAAGGACTGTATCCGTGGCGCTTCTTCTCGGGCAAGGAGATGCGGTGGAACTGCTTCGACTTCGCCATTATCATTATGAGTCTGCCGGTATGGGGATCCGCTCTAGGTGGTAGCAGCATTGCTATTCTGCGTATGCTGCGCCTGATGCGAATTATGAAGCTGGTCAAGCGTATTCCGCAACTCTACATGATCGTCATGGGATTAATTGGCGGCCTCAAGTCCATCGGCTACATTATGCTGCTGCTCTTCCTCGTATTTTATCTCTATGCCATCTCGGGCATGTATGCTTGGCAAGACAACGACAGCTTCCACTTTCGCAGCGTCCCGATTGCTATGATCACGTTATTCCGCATGAGTACGCTGGAGAACTGGTCGGCGGTACGTCTTCCTTTTGAGGGGTTTTATTTCTGATCTATCTGCTCACTTTTGTGTGTTTTTGTTTTATACAGATTATGAACATCAATTACTTCGGATGCGATCGGTATGATGGCGGCTACTATTCCCCAGACCCAGCGGCGGCTGAGAGCTTTCAGTTCTGCAACGTGACGCGCGTCTACGGTGCCAATGCCACCGAGAGCTCCGTGGCTTCCACGCGAGCGCTCAACCAGGTCATGGCCTCGCTCTATTTCGTCACCTTTATCCTCATTTCGGCCTTCGTCATGCTTTCGCTCTTCATCGGTGCCATCACCATGAGCATGACGCAGAGTATGGAGCACATGAAGAAAGCGCAAGAAGAAGCAGAGGCCAAAAAGAGGGCGGAAAAGGCCCGCAAACGGGCTCTCGAGGCAGAGCAACGAGCTCATGACGCTCGCGAAGCCGAGAAAAAACGCGCGGCAGGGGATGACAAGGCCCAAGATGCTAATGAGGACCCAACCAAAAAGGAGAAGCTCTCTGCAGCCGAGCGCAAGGAGCGACAGAAAATGCGCGAAGTTCTGATGCAAACATGGGACGATTGCGACCTCACCGACATCCTAACTCAGCAGCACGGCGATAGTAGGAGTCTCAAGGGTGCCTACCTCAAGATCTCGGGTATCGCGTCCAAAATCGTGGAACATCCAAAGTTCTCGCTGTTCGTCACTGGTGTGATCGTCTTGGCAGGAATCATGGTGGGGCTGCAGACTTCCCAGGAGGTCATCGACGTGGTGGGCGTGTTGCTTGCTGCCCTCGATACATCAATCCTTGTGGTATTCACAGCTGAAGTCATTCTGAAGATTCTAGCGGAGGGGCTGGAGCCTTGGCAGTTCTTTCGAACGGGATGGAACGTGTTCGACTTTATTATCGTCGTCGGTAGCTTCACGAAAGGCACTGGCGGGATGCTCACAATGCTGCGGTTGCTTCGACTTCTGCGTGTGCTCAAGTTGGTGAGGGCTTTTCCGCAGCTGCAAGTTATCGTGTCAGCCCTGCTCAAAGGTGTGGGCTCAATCGGCTACATTGGCCTGATCCTTTTGCTGTGCTTTTACGTGTTCGGCATCGTGGGCAACATGCTTTTCTCCGCGAACGATCCATTTCACTTCCAATACCTGCATTTCGCCATGTTGTCGCTCTTTCAGCTGGCCACCATGGACGGATGGAGCGATGTTCTGTACATCAACTACTACGGTTGTGATCTCTATGGCTACGAAGAGTATCGCGTACTCGGCTACGAGTGTGTTAACGAACCCAATGGCTTGCTGGCTGTACTTTACTTCTGCTCCTTCATCGTCCTCGGCGCCATGGTGCTCATCACACTATTCATCGGTGTGGTCACGACAAGCATGGAGGAGGCTACGCAGGAGATGGAGGCGGAAAAGGAGCTGCTTCGTCGGGTTGAGGCGCTCCGTGCTCAACACAACCTCGACACCAAAGTGGTGGCGTCTTACATGCAAGTATTTCGCATGCTGGATCTGGATGGGAGTGGGTCGGTGGAAGAAGCAGAGCTTCGAACGGGCTTGGCGGCGATCGGCAAGTACCCGACCTATGAAGAACTGAAAGAGATGATGGATGTCGTGGATGAAGACGGCAGTGGCCAGATTGACATTGTCGAGTTCGTGGAGTTTATGATTCACGTCCGTGAAAAGTCAAGCCAACAACACGCCGCACGATTAGCTGCAGAAGAGGCTAACAAGTTAGCCGAGGCGAAGACTGCGGAAACGGATGGCCAAAACACAGCGCAAGAATCACCCGACGGATCCAACATAGATCCAAACATTCGGGTGAGCGGAGGCAGGAAAGAAGATGCCGCTCTACCTGATGAAAAGAACGAAACCAATGACGAGACTGCCCGGGTGCTTACCATCACCACTAGTACAGACGTTGGTGAGAGTGTTTCGGCATTTGCCAAGACACCAAGCCGTTCCTGGTCCTCACCTCGGGCTCCGCTGCCCTCTCCGAGCGGCGGAGCCGGGTGCAATGTAATGCCCTACCTATCTGACAAGGAGTCCCAGGATGCCAACACTGAAGTCCCCGTGGCGAATACAAGAAAGTCGAGTAGTAATTCACTTGGGGTTGCCGTCACCTCCGAGGAAGGGAGCGAAACAGCCCTCCTGCCACAAGCTGCTCAGTCTCGACCGCACTCTGGACGGTCTACGAGTAAAGTCGTTCCTTCGGGGTAAGGAAACCTCGTATCCATTAAATCGGTAGCAAAAAAAGATAGATCGATATTAAAAAATGCCCACATCGTTGTGTGCTGCGTATTTACCATTAACGCCACCTCCTCTCTCAGAGGTGGCAGCTTCGGCTTTAGTCTCGCTTCAAGACTGGTACTGCTCCAGACTCATTTTCTGCATTAAGGTTAGCTTGATGTTCTCGAAGCCGCCAGCCTTGGCCGCGTCGTAAGGCAAGCGTCCACGCTTGTCCGTTAGCGCTAAACTCGCGCCATTCAGCACAAGGTAGTCGCAACACGCAGCTGCACCTGATGCGGCACTCGCGTGTAGCGCTGTTTCATGCTGATCTCCGGCTCGAACGTTTACGTCGACTCCATGCGCCAAACACCACATGAGTTCTTTCAAATGCCCGTGCGAAGCTCCAGCGATGAAGCGCTTCGCCAACTCTTGCTTAAGCACGCTATCGTCGTCTTCCAGTGCACTCAGAGTCGCGTCCGGCTCCGCAAAGCCGTGGAAATGATACTTTGCTTTGATATACCGAGATTTCTCTTCCCGAGTTGTTGTAGGAGTCGGTTTAGACCAGCCTTCAGGCACCGTGTGCTCCCATACTCCATTGACGACTTGATTGCCAAGCTCATCGCGTAACAGCGTGAGCAGCGACATCTCCCACGAGTCCAAGGCCAACGAGCGCACCTTGGACTCGTGCACGCCGAGACTTCTGTGGATGCCCGAGCACTCGATGCACAGAAGACACCCAATGTTAATCGACACCCATTCGGCAGGTTCCTGTCCGCAGTCAGCGCAGGATGGGTTGGCTTTCGTGAGCTCATCAACGACAGACTGCTGCTCCGGATGCACCTCCTGACGATGGCTTTGCTTCTCCAACGCATTCTCCGTACTGCGACGCGCAGCCTCGATCCACTCGACCATGTCTCGAGCGCTTGCTGCTTGCAGCAGAAGTTTCGCTCGGCTTGCGTCGATCACTTCAAAGCAAAAGGGCAGACTGGAGCCTTCAAGCTCACGCACTCGAGCCAGCAACAGATCGCACACGAGTGTCAGGCTGCTTTCGGCAGGATGCTTGCCAGTGCCGTTGCGAGAGGTCGTCTGGAACAGCTTGCCCGCGTGGATCTGGAACCAGCGCCGCTTCCAACTCCGGGCAGGAAACATGGAGTTGCGGACGAACAGATACCCCTGCTTAGCAGCTCCACCCGGAGAAGCAGCCACCGTTTGTCGACTGCTCCACGTGTCCGTTGATATGACTTCTACGGGTAAGTCCAGCGACGGAAAAGCTTCGTACGGGATCGCCGTCTCGATGCTCAGGGCGCTCCCTGCGGCTGAGGATTCGCTGGAGCTGTAGGCCGAGCTGACAAACTCCACGTCTTGAGCCAAGCGCTTGTCCAGTTGCTCCCTCTGTGAGGCCCACATGAGCTCGTCATGTTCAAAATCCTTGCGTGAAACCTGCATCATCTCCTGTCGTCGGCGCAGAGTGGGCTCAACGGACTTGACAAGCTCGTGGCACGCGTGGAAATGGCCTAGTTGGGCGTACAAGATGGAGTTGAAGCACTCCACTAGCACGAACTTTTTCATGCAGTCGATGCGGTTCATGTAGCGCACCAGGTCGAAGCGAGCCAATTCAAACCTTCGTCGCGCGATCACCACGTCTCGCTCCAGTGCGCGTTGCTGTTTATCGTTTCCAGTTGTCGCCGCGTTCGACTCTGAACTCAACACGTTGTTGCTGCTTCCGGATGAAGCCGGCGGCGTCCCTGTGACGGTAAACTCTCCAGCTCCATTGTAGCTCCCCATCGGCAGCGCCGGGCTGCCCAGTCCCATTACCCCCAGCGACTCCCCTGTTCCTGTGGGCGTCCCCATGCCATTTGACGACTGGCCAGGTTGTCTGGACTTGCTCAGCAGCTTGCCAAGCAGCGTCTCGTACTCGTCTCCGAGCCTCGAGACCTCTTTGCGCAGCTCTCCAGCCTCTTTCAGCATCTCCTTGTCGGAGAACTGCTGGATTGACCTGTTCAGCAGTGACTCGACGCCCAATAGCATACTCACTCTCGAGCTCTGCACCTGCGCCAGCGTGTCGTGCATCTCTCCAAAGAGCTCAGACAAACTCCCGAGCTCGGGGCAGCTGGTGGAGAAGATGGCGCGCGCGTGCTTGCGCAGGACCAACTCGTCGGCAAGAGCCGTTTCCTCCTCTCCGAAGTTCTTGCCGGCCGCCGCGTACTCCTTCGAGTGCGCCACGAGCTCCTTCAGCAGAGCTCTCAAGCCCGTAATGGACTCGTCGAAGCCCTCCAGCTGACGACGGAACATGGGCGAGTCCTCCACGAAGTCCAGCACCACGTTCTTGCTGAAACGGCTCTGCACCTTCGTAGCGGCAGCCTCGTCGGCCTCCGACGCGGCGCGGAACCGCGCGGACGTGGGCGTCACGGCACGCGGCGTCGACATCTTCCTGCTCTGTTTCTCCTGCTGTTCCTGCTGGCCACCGTTGGATGCTGCAACAGCCGCGTTGCTCTCGGCCATCAGCTCCTTTATATCGCCGCTGAGTTCTCGGCTGTGCTTGGGGGCGGCCACGGCCGCATCTTCCTGCTCGATCTGATCCAACACGTCGGCCGGGAGCTCTCCGAAACGCGCGCGGTACGCGTCCAGCTGTGTCTGCAGACCGAGGATCATGAGATCTTTCTTGATCATCACCTGCTGCAGCTCGACCACGGCGTCGCCGGCCTTGGCGCCGCTGTCGCCCCGCCAGGCGCTGAACGCCTTCATGTTCAAGTGTGTTTTTGCGCAACTTCCAAAGTTGCGCTGAACGCCTTATGTTGTTGTTGCGCAACTTAAAAGTTGCGCTTACAAGCTATCATGAATTTCAGTCAACCGACTTTTGGACGATTTAGACTTGGTTTTCGTAAATCGGCGTGCATAAGTCGGTTGGCCGAAATTTGCATTAGAGGAAATTTAACAAGAGTTCTGTAAAAATGTTGAAGTGAAAGTGTCTATATAGGTTATCACGCTGGTGGCTTGCCTCCTCTTCCTCTTGCGGCTGTATCTTCCTTCGTCTGGGATGGCGAGTGCGTTACTGAGGAGCCTTTCCTTGGGACTTTGTGGCAGAAATTACTGCTTGGCGCCGGTGAAGACGTCGGCGAATTGGTCCTCGGGCAGCTCACGCTCGGGCTCACGCTCCTTGCGCTCCACCTGCGCCGACTTGCGCGACACGTAGCGATCGCGCTTGTCGGCCTTGGCGTCGCGGCGGTTCTCGTTGGGGGACACGTAGTGCTCGTTCTGGTACAGCGTCTGGCCGCCGAAGCTGCCGTCGAAGATGCGGATGGGCGTGATGACGAAGCGCGGGCCGATCTCGATCAGCTGCACGAGGTCCTCGCCGCGGTGCAGCGCTGCCAGCTCCTCCTTCTTGGTGTCGGCATCGTCCGCCAGCTGGTAGTTACGGCACCACACCTTGCCATCGGCGTAGTAGAAGCTCATGACTCGGTCGATGAACGGCTTGCTCTTCGGATGAGCCTTGGGCGTGCCCCACACCTGCACGAACAGCTTCTTGATCACCTGGAGGTGCGGTGCCTCGTCGAAAGCCTTGTCGAAAGTCAGCAGCGGGCGCGAGCCGGCAAGAGCGTTGCCCGTCATCTTCAGCTCGTCCATGGTGTGCACTGTAACAGAGCACCAAGGTTTAAGTCAGTACACCGCTCGATAGAGTTACAATCCCATTGGCAGCAGCTGATAACGCACCGTTCTGCACGAGGAACTTGGCGCTGGGGCCCGCGCCGACGCGGCTGACCCACATGTACAGGTCCTGGCGCTTGCGGGCCTCCAGGAAGATGGTGGTGTTGCAGCCCTTGATCTCGGCGATCTCGTTGACAACGTGCAGCGTGTCCTTGGCGTCCAGCTTCACCTCACGCTTGTTGTGCGGCAGCAGCTTGCGGAAGTCGTCCATCAGGTGGCGGTAGCGCGTCGTGATGCCGCGCGACGAGAACACGAGCACGCGCTGCTTGTTGATGTACTTGCTGCCACCGGCCGTGGCTAGCTTCTGCTTCTTGGCCTCCTCGGCCGCGTCCGCCTGCGCACCCGTCTCATTCTCGCGTCTCCGCTTCATCATGGCCATGGTTGCTGCTGCTAAGGGTGCCTAAGGACGCCGTGCACGAAGGAACTGCTCGAAGACTGGAGCTGCTCGATGACCAGACGAAAAACTAATGGCTGGTGCTGCGTGCGAATACTCTAATGCACCGGCTATGTCCTGGTCGTCACAAAAGTGTCGGTCACAAAACACAAATATAGTGTGTATAGCTGTGGTGTATACATGGTGCAGCATGCACCTTGCCTAACGCTTTACTGACGAAGATGAGGTTTCTAATGTATTCCTTTGTTTTTTATACTGCAGGGACTGCAACCGAGGCTAAGCCTGGAGCTTTCTGCCGAAAGAAGTCCTGCATTTTCTGGTGCTGATCCATGCCGTGCACGAACTCCCGCACGTGGATCTTGTTGCTGGTGCGGTTCCGGTCGACGAAGCCCAGGTACGGCACGCCGTCGAACCAGAGGACCTTTTCGCTGAATTCGTCACCGACAAAGTCGTTGTCCTCGTCGAACCACTGTCGGGAATGACTCGCGACCACGATGCGCATCAGCACGGCGTTGTCGGGCGCCGTGTAGTTGAAGTAGTGCATGACAGGCACCTCGGCCTTATCGCAGAACGGACACCAGAGGCGGTTGTTGAAGGTGTACACACCCGACACGAAGAACATAAATAGCGGGTACGAGTAGTCATAGACCGCCAGGAACTCCATGACCTGCTTCACGGTGTTGGCGTGGATGACACGGTTGTTGTGCGGTGCCCCCGCCTTGGGCTTGCTCACTTGGAAAACCACATCCAGCAATTCCTGGTTGAGACAGTTGGGGCCGGCAAGTAGCGCGGACGAGTTGCCGCCACCGTCGTAGCGCATGAGCGTTGGCAGGTAGTCGATGTAGAAGAGCTGGTTCTGCCGGAACGGGTTCATCATGAGGTCATTCCAGGAGTTTTCGGAGCCCACCTGGATCTCCAGCAGCCTGGAGCGGCGCGGCGCGCGCTTGAAGCCTTCGTACACGGCGTCCTTGACCTGCTGGCACGGCGGGAACCAGTACGAGCCGTTTGCGTCCGCGTCGCTCATGAAGAGCAGGAACAGCGGGCCCATAGCCCCCACGTCGTACTCGCGCACGAACTTGTGCGCCTCCTCGAAGCCGCGCACCACGTACTGCGTGTGGGCGTGCGATCGGTCCTTCTGCACAGACCGCACGAACTCTGCGGCCTGGACGAGCTTGTCCGCGGCGTCCTTGGCACTGGTGACCTCGATCTCCTCCGAGGCCGGCGACACCACGGTCTCCGCTGTGAACTGCCACATGTAGGAAACGGACAGCAGCATCGTCACGGCCAGCGCCAGCTGCATGAAGCGCACGGGGTTCAGGGCGCGCGCCACGGGCGACTCTCCCGTCTTCATCTTCGGAGACTTGCGCACAATCGATTCTGAAGCTCTGGGATGGGCTGCAACGTTGACGGCAGAGTTCGTAACGCTATTATTGGTCAAAACTCGTTATACAGCAGCATATGATTGGCTGAAACTGCGTTGGTGTCCGAATCCGATCGCTGGGCTGTCGCCTGAGTGCTTTGCAGGACGTTAGTGGTGCGGCTATCGTTACTGCCGGAAGGTTACATGTAGACCGAGTTCTAAAGCGTCATGCTTGGATAATGTCCGTGCGAGATGGTGCTGGGGATGTAAGGCAACGGCCTTCAAATTGTGTCCGTATACTCGCTGAAAATCGGTTTTGGTCGAAAATTGGATTTTCCGCAATAAAGTCAGCGAAAAGGCGAGCATGGCGCGGAAGAACGCGCTGGCCGAGCTGCTGGCCGACCATCGGCGGCAGGAAGCTGCCGAGGAGGCCTCCGCCGCGAGCTCCCACCGCTCACTATCTGTAGCTGCGTCTCCTCTATCTACAGCAGCTTTTGCAGCTCCAAGAAACGCAGCAGAAGCCGCACAATCGCTTACCGACGGAGTCTTACCTTCTAGACCAGCTTCGACCCATTCACGAGGCCGTCACGAGCAAGACGCCAAGTACCGGATGCAGCGCGTATATAAGGAGGTATCGCGGCGGAAATCTCAAGTCATTACGAGCCCTGCAGCACCCAGAGGGTCCTCCGAGACGGACAGCAGCGTCACGCCTTCTGCCTCCGATGCGCCGCTCCCTGCGACTGCTACAGCCACTTCAACAGAGAGTGTGGGCCTGCGCTGCACTCACCACGCCCACACAGACCCCAGACAGGTTCGGGACCAGCAGATGAAGGATGCAGAGGAGCATAGTAAGCCAGAACCTTTCCACTTCCTGATGTCCAGGCCGAAAGACCGGAAACGTCCGCGTACTGGCGTGAAGCGAGTAGGCTTCGCCACGCCTCCGGTTCCTGCTGTGTCATGCTCTTCATCTGCTGGCAACGGGCATGTTGAGATGTTCAGTACTGGCGACTATCGCCAGCAGGACGAGGACGAGAGAGCTGAGCGAAGGAGGCAACGACGGGAGGAGCGACGACGACGCCGACAGGAGAAGGCGAGTCGGAGAAATAGCGACGATAATAAGGGGGCGACGCTGCTGGATGTGGACGACGCTACGGTGCAGTATATCGACGCAGTGCTGGTGAAACCGGATCCGCAGGTCTTCAACAAGTACACGCGGTTCTTCCTGGACCCGAAGCTGGAGACGCTGTACCAAGACTTCACAGCCATCTATTGGTTCGGTCGTGCTCGCTGGCACGTCGCAGTCTGGATGGCCGTGCACTTGTTCGTGAATCTCGTCTTTTACGCTCTCCCGAGCTCGGGCTTCACTGGAATGGAGCAGTTCATTCTCTCGTACGACTCGCTGCCGACAACCTTCCAGTGGATCTACATCCCGATCGCGCTGCCGTTTGCAGCGCTGCCCAACAAGTACAACCCGTTCCAGACGCGGTGGCGCAGCTGGGTTTGTCTAATTATCATCTTCTTCAACCTGACATTTCAGGTATGGCTGGCGGATGCCAGTCGACTCGCTACCAACGCCTACACGACGGTGGTCAGCGATTATCTTTCGTGTGAAGCGTCCAGTCCGGGACTGACGGCTGCATTTCCTGGTTTCAACGAGAGCTCCAGTGGCAGCGGTGACGAGCTGAGCAACGCAACCATCAACAACGCGCTGGCCTATCTGAACGATGAGCAGGTGGATCTGGCGATAAGTGTGACCCACATCTGCTCAGACGCGCTTGTCCAGACGCTGGTGGGCTTCGCGTCGCTCTTCAGCTTCCTGTTCGTGATATCAATTCGTCTGGAGTTTGTCCAAGTTGTGGTTGTAGCTGCCACGGCCGCCGCCGTCTACGCGATTGTGGTGAGTTCCTTTGGTCTCCAGCTTCAGTGGCTCATCACGTTCGCCTACGGGATGGCCGTCGTGCTGCTGCTGATCTTGTCGTACTCGTCGGACCGTACCAATCGCCGTTCGTTCCTCTCGAACTTCTTGGTGGAAAAAGAGAACGAGAATTTAAAGTCGTCCCTGAAACAAGCTGAGGCTGCGCTGCAGAACGACCCTGCTGACGCTGATGAAGAGCGCGCAGTCGCCCGCATCTTGGCGGCGCCGGAGATGCGTCACCTCGAGATGGTTCACATCCCGTTCGCTGACCTCACCTTCCTGCAGGCCATCGGGCGTGGCTCCATGGGCGACGTCATTAAGGCCAGGTACTTCGGCACCATTGTGGTTTGCAAGCGCATGCGTCGTGAACACATTGTGGAGTCTGGTGGCGGCCGAAACCGGAACAGGAACCGAGATATGTCGAACGGGGACAGCGCGCTGGCGAGTTTTCGCGACGAGATTGAGCTCATGTCGTGTCTGCGCCATCCGAACATCGTGCAGTTCATTGGTGCGAGTTGGGACAACGCCTCGAATCTGTGCATCGTCATGGAGTATCTGGAAAACGGCGACATGCACCGTGTTCTCCATTCCGGCCTGGGGGAGAACTTTACGTGGGCAGACCCGCTGCTCAAGATGGCAGTTGATGCGGTCCAGGGCATGTTGTACCTTCACTCGCAAGAGCGGCCGGTGGTGCACCGCGACCTGAAAAGTGTCAACATCCTTTGCTCAGCCACGTTCGGATGCAAAGTGGGCGACTTCGGTCTCAGCCGCAGGTACAAGAAGGGCGTGGACGCTCTCACGACTCTCGTTGGCACGCCATTTTGGCTCGCACCCGAGATCATCCGAAGTGAACGATATGGCCCCGAAGCGGACGTCTACTCGTTTGGAATTGTGCTGACGGAGCTCGAGACACGACGTACGCCGTACCACGACCAGGACGAAACGGGGTTGAGGGTGCTCATGCGCGTGGCGCACAAGGGCTTGCGACCGTCGCTACCATGCAGTTGTCTGCCTGAACGCCGCAAATTGATTGAAGACTGTCTCCGCGACATGCCTTCTCAACGACCAACATTTGCTCAAGTGCTCGCGCGACTGCAAGGTCCTGTGCTGCTTGAGATTGAAGGTCATGTTGCAGCGCAGCCAGAGCTCGAACGCCGTGTTCTGCTTCGCCGCTACCAGGAGCGTCGGAGTCTTTAGAGTAATGTGAACTAAGGAAATGAAAAATGTTGAGTTGAATCCCTATCATTGCGGTTTGTTCCTATCGACATCCTTTTCATGACAAAAAACAAGATGTCGTCAAACACCGCGGAATTCCTGACTCAACAGAACCGTGGGGGCTTCTTCGTAGCCGTATTTCCTGTTCCCGTGAGTCTCTTGGTGCAGCTCTCGGGCGTCTGACGAGACCATTTCGGCTACAAGTTGTTTGAAGCGTACCGTCGGTCTCCAGCCGAGTTCACGCTCAGCCTTCTCGGCATTGCCGCACAGCAAATCGACCTCTGCCGGACGGAAGTACACTGGATCTACGCGCACCACAACTCGATCCGGGTCCAGCAGGTTTGCGTCCGGCGGCTCATTGGCGTCGTTCACAACGACGCCCACCTCATCTTTTGATCCTCGAGTGCCCTTCCATGCGATTGTCAGACCCACGTGGTCGAACGCGAGCTCTATAAACTCGCGCACGCTGTGGCATTCTCCTGTAGCAACCACGAAGTCCTCGGGGGTGTCGTGCTGAAGGATTCGCCACATACACTCCACGTAGTCGGCTGCGTGTCCCCAGTCGCGTTTGGCATCGAGGTTGCCCACAAAGATGCACTTCTCGATGCCAACACGAATGCGCACGACGGCACGAGTGATCTTCCGTGTGACGAAGGTTGGGCCACGTCGCGGGCTCTCATGGTTGAACAGGATTCCGTTCACGGCGAACATGCCGTAGGCTTCGCGGTGGTTCACCACGCTCCAGAAAGCGAACTGCTTCGCTACGCCGTAGGGCGACCGCGGGTGGAACGGCGTATCCTCGTCCTGCGGGGTGGCTTGCACCTTACCGTAGAGCTCACTTGTCGACGCTTGATAGAACCGAGTCGAGCGCTCAAGTCCACAGGTGCGCAAGCACGTGAGCAGGCGAAGCGCACCGAGGGCATCGACGTCCGCCGTATATTCGGCCAGTTCGAAAGAGACCTTGACATGGGACATCGCCCCCAGGTTGTACACTTCGTCCGGGCGCACGCGTGCCACCACCTGGCACAGGTTCGACGAGTCCGTGAGGTCTCCGTAGTGCAGGAAGAGTCGGACGCCGCGGTCGTGCGGGTCTCGGTACAAATGCTCCAGTCGCGCCGTGTTGAAGTTCGACGACCGACGAACGAGTCCGTGCACCGTGTAGCCTTTGGCAAGCAGCAGCTCGGTCAGATAGGATCCGTCCTGGCCCGTGATGCCCGTGATCAGCGCCACTCGAGGCCGGTTCGGGGCTCCGCAACTGTCGGTCACGCTGCTCTCGCTGGTCGTGCTCGCCTGGTCCACTGCGGATTTGCCATCGTTGCTGGGCGAGCCTGAGCTGCTTGGCGGGGAGTCAGGGACGTGGTCGCGGGCCATGTCGACTTGCGAAGTCCAGCAGCTTTTCACGATTGACTCGGAGGTATCTTTCCACCGAAAGTTGAAGTTGCAATTGACGAAAGACGGAGGTCTAACAAGTGTGTTTTTGTATTATTATTAAAAAAATAAAACAAATTTAATTTCGACCATTTTTAAATGGTCGAAATTAAATTATAATCGTCTCTCGGAGCTGAGGATAACGTAGAGAAGTCGTTTAAAGCAGAGGTCCTAAAATACAGTATAGTATTGAACTGGGGGTGGGTAGTTACCCTAATAAAACGTCAATTCTGAAGCAAGCAATAATATAAATTGCCGCAATGTTTCAATTATTGTGGTGATAAATAAGATGGGTACAGACTTCAGCCATGTGGAGTTTTCACGTTGCTATCGCTTAGGCTATCATAGGACTACACCCGTGATCTCCTACCAAAGTGGTGAGTCATAGCAGCATGGAGGCTACACAATCGCTTACCTCTGCAAAATACGATATAATAATATGAATTATTTTTGCCATGGTAAACGTTTCGATATCTAAATTTGACTTGTATTCCGGCAGCGGAATATCTACTGCTTTTTTCTCAAAGACTACTACCTTCATCGCGTATATTTTGGGTTTGAACTCGGGTTGCGAATGATCAAGCTAAACTTGCCGCGTCAGCTTCAGTTATCATATTAATTGTCAATAGTTTGCCCAATATCGAATTATATTGGATGAGGTTGAGTCCAACAATAAAGCTTAATATTGTCCAAACCATTTATTTACTGGTTCTCAATTATTATTCCGACCTCTGGTATGAAGCACCCCGATGATGCGGTTTGATTGTTTTTTAGTTTCTTACTTATGTCGTGAAGGAGGTCCTTTGCTTTCCTTCAGTGACTGCTTTTCATCCTTTTCAGAAAAAAGTGGAGTTGTTTGTGGGATTCTTACGCTTGCAATTGGAGATCCACAGCTCCGGTATCCTTGCAAAAGTCACCAGAAAGATCTACTTCTCAGCTCGACGAAATCGAATCCAAGACACAGCTTTCCAACTTCGTCAAGGCCAACTCAAATGTGAAGAATATCGAGCGTACTACGAAGAAAAGGACATCGAGGCACGGTTGCTGGACGAGAAGATCAGCGGTCTCCACCAGGAAGAAGAAAAATTGGTGCTGTCTTGGGCAATTGGCCTATGAATATGAAACGGAGGCCAACCGACTCAGCAAAACCTCCGTGGCGCCCAAGTTGATGGAGAACGGCGTCAGTTCGGAGGTGCCGCGTGCTCCAGGGTCGCCTGTAATCGAGCCGCTCGGCGAGACGAATGGTCCGACCACACGCTGCACCTTCGAAGGTTGCGAGAAGACGGCTCACAACGCGGACGGTATGCTGCTCATGGCGGTCGCGGACGCTGCTCCATTGAAAGTTGCGACACGGTCGGGCTCAGCAACGGACTCTGTGTTGCTCATGGCTGTGGCAAACGCTGCACCTTTGACGGGTGCGAGAAGAGGATCGCAGCCGCGGACGGTGTGCTGATCACGGTGGGCGGAAGTTTTGCAAAGCGGCCAAGCGCACGAAGTCAGCCAGAAGAGGAAGCGATTTCTGCAAGACACACAACACGCAGGTTTACTCAACCTGGGGCTGCAACAACAAAGCGACAAGTCGTGGTCTCTGCAAGACCCACAAGACCCAAGTCGTCACGCCTGCAAGTTGAAGTACTTACAGTGTTAGGCTACAATACTCCGTTAGTACTCCGTTCTCATTCTTAACGTTATTCTCAATCTGCTGAATCAAGTTTTTTAGTCGTCGCCACAGCCTCCGCCACCGCATCCACGGATTCTTGAAGATCCACCAACTAAAATATCGGGCGATCGCGTGCGTGGCTCCTGTCGCGCTTAGCGTCGAGGTTGCCCACGAAGAGGACTTCTCGACGCCAGCGCGAATGCGCACGACGGCACGATTGATTTTCCGCGTGACGGGAAGGTTGGTCCACATCGCGGGCTCTGATGGCCAGGCCTCGAAAAAAGGATTGCTGAATTGATATTACTGTATTTTTTGTATTGTAATATAGATTGTTGGTTTCGACTCAAATCAAGTAATAATTAATTGCAAAGTGGGGGGAATAATGGCAATACAATCATGTCCAGGAGGAAGTAGCTAACCCGGCTCATTTATGCCGTCACAATCGCTGGTATTGGGATAAATTACCGAGAGTCATCAATACTAAAGTATGGTGGGTGGTTCATAAAGCTCGTTAGTGGTCTTGTGAGCTCTAAAATAGTGAATTGACGGCGGTTTCAGAGTCAATTTTAATGTACACCGTCCGTGTATCGGGCTTGGCAGCTACCCGCTTTCTCATGCTTTAGGTTTGCTTTGCGAGGCCTTATCTTCGACTTGCAAGCGCTCGTTTTGGAGATGAGTGCCATGACATCCAGCGGGAAGTGCCTTCGGAACGTCTTTCCATTTCTGTTTCTTAGAACGATCCGTTCACTGATAATGAAATAATTGTCATTAAATACGCCGTACGTATTATTGTTTGACCTCGGAAATACAGTAACATACTGAATGGCTGCCATAATTGTCCGGGTATTGCCGTGATTATTATGGCAGCAATTCAGTATGTTAAAGTATTTTCCGAGGTCTGCTCATGATTGAACAGGATTCCGTTCACGGCGAACATGCCGTAGGCTTCGCGGTGGTTCACAACGCTCCAGAAAGCTAACTGCATCGCTACGCCGTAGGGCGACAGCGGGTGGAACGGCGTATCCTCGTGGCTAGTACATTACCAGTGAATGGTAAAAAATGATAAGGGGAGAAATAATTGTTGCAGATTTTTAAATCTATTAAAATATGTAGTTATTTATATATTTTGATGGGAAAATTTCCAAAGGATAACCAATGCATTTCTCCGTATGCAAAACTGTGTAAACCAGCGCTGGTAGACTATTGAGCACATCGCACGCGCTGATTTTTTCTAGTGCTCAGAATTGTACATGTAATACAAAGCACAGCAGAAAAGTAGATTGAGTTTCGACAAAAATACGCTATTCAATTATGCATATATGTATAATTGCATAATGTATTTTTACATTAAAATATAATTGCATACTGTATTTTTTTTGAGTTTTGACAAAAGTACATTATGCAATTATACATATATGTATAATTGCATTTTGTGTTTTTGTCGAAACTCAATCTATATCTAAAAATCAACTCCAGTTTCCTGTCTGTCCGTCCGTCTGTCACGTTTTCGCGTGATTTTCAGACGCACTATCATTGCCCAAAATGCTGCCGACCACCCCGGTTTAGTGACCAAACACTGTGAAGCGAGCCCCTGCGAGCGGAACGGGGGCGTAGCAACCCTGGGGACACCAAACATTACCCCGCTCGGCTAGTTAATACCAGTACGTCATTTTACCAATCACTACCGTAGAGCTCACTTGTCGACGCTTGGTAGAACCGAGTCGAGCGGTCAAGTCCGCAGGTGCGCAAGACGTCGGCCGTATATTCGGCCAGCTCGAAAGAGACCTTGACATGTGACATCGCCCCCAGGTTGTACACTTCGTCCGGGCGCACGCGTGCCACCACCTGGCTCAAGTTCGACGAGTCCGTGAGGTCTCCGTAGTGAAGGAGAAGTCGGACGCCGCGGTCGTGCGGGTCTCGGTACAAATGCTCCAGCCGCGCCGTGTTGAAGTTCGACGACCGACGAACGAGTCCGTGCACCGTGATGCCCGTGATCAGCGCCACTTCGGGGCTCCCCAACTGCCGGTCGCGACAGCCGTGCTTTTTTCAGTGACTACTTTTCATCCTTTCAGATAAAATTTGGCGTTGCTTGTGGGGTTCTTACGCTTGAAATTGGAGACCCACAGCTCTGGATCCTTGCAAAAGGACAGTCACAGAACGATCTACACTGTACTATGTACTTCTCAGCTCGACGAATCGAATGCAAACGCCGGCAATGCTCCGGTATAGCGCCGATTGCCAGCATCGCCAATTAAACATCTGTGATGTGTCTACTAATCGTGAACACGGAGTTTTCCTCGCACCCGAGCTTCCAGGCTGGAAGTTCCAGTACAGTGGTTGCAGCCAGCCCAGCGACTGATTCTCGTTGTGCTGGTCGTCGCCCATGTCCGTCTCAGCGGCGCAGCATAAGCCGCCGCATAAGCACCGTCCTGCTCTCGGTGCGCGCGCGATTACGAGCTGTTGATTCCTCATTGCCGCGGTGGCACCCAACCAGAAACTCATGATCGTAAGCAGCTCTTGCACTTTCGCAGTGTCCGTGTTCAAATCGCTCGTCACTTGCAAGTTAGTGATTGGCTGCGTCCTCGTTCTATCCACATTTTCCATTGGCTGAAAAGATTGTCAAAACCATTGGCCTTCGGTAGCTGGTGCTCGGTAGCGGCATGAACCGACACCTCCTTCACTTGGGCATTTGCTCCGAACTGCTACTCCCACCCCAACGCTCTGTAACCGCCATGGCCTCCACGGATGCTGCCCTGATCGACCCTGAGCTGCTGGACGGGCGCTCAGCCATCGACATCTTCGTCAACAAGAACCAGGGCCAAGGCTACACGTATGATGACCTGATCCTCATGCCGGGCCACATCAACTTCGGCGTGGACAAGGTCCAGCTCGAGACCAAGGTGTCGCGCAACATCTCGCTGCGCCTGCCGCTCGTGTCGTCGCCCATGGACACGGTGACGGAGCACGCCATGGCCATCGGCATGGCGCTGCACGGCGGCATCGGCATCATCCACTACAACATGACGGTGGAGGAGCAGGTCAAGGAGGTGAACCTCGTCAAGAAGTTCAAGAACGGCTTCATCTCGGACCCTAAGGTGCTCTCGCCCGAGGACACGCTGGCCGACGTGGACCGCATCAAGGCCGAGTTCGGCTTCGCCGGCATCCCCATCACCGAGACAGGCAAGGTGGGCAGCGTGCTGGTCGGCATTGTCAGCAACCGCGACATCGACTTCATCGAGGACCGCCAGACCAAGCTCAAGGAGGTCATGTCCTCCGACCTCATCACGGCCCCCGAGGGCGTGTCGCTCAAGGAGGCCAACCGGATCCTGCGTGAGAGCAAGAAGGGCAAGCTGCCCATCGTCAACGCCAAGGGCGAGTTCGTGTCGCTCATCTCGCGACGCGACCTGGTCAAGAACCGCGACTTCCCGCACGCCTCCAAGGACGCCAACAAGCAGCTGCTGGTCGGCGCCGCCATCGGCACGCGCCACAACGACCGCGACCGCTGCACGGAGCTGGTTAAGGCCGGCGTCAACCTCATCGTCATTGACTCGTCGCAGGGCGACTCCACGTTCCAGGTGGACCTCATCAAGTGGATCAAGACGACGTACCCGCATATTGACGTGATCGCCGGCAACGTCGTCACCCGCATGCAGTGCAAGCGTCTGATCGATGCTGGTGCTGACGGCCTCAAGGTCGGCATGGGCGTCGGCTCCATCTGTACCACGCAGGAGGTCTGCGCTGTGGGCCGTGCGCAGGCCAGCGCCGTGTACAACACCGCTCGCTACGCTCGTCAGTTCGGCGTGCCTGTCATTGCGGACGGTGGCATTGCCAGCTCGGGCCACATCGTCAAGGCTCTTACGGTCGGCGCGTCGGCCGTCATGTGCGGCTCGCTCTTCGCCGGAACGGAGGAGTCCCCGGGCCAGTACTTCTTCCAGGACGGCGTTCGTCTCAAGAAGTACCGTGGCATGGGCTCCATCGAGGCCATGAGTGCCGGCTCGTCCAAGCGGTACTTCGCTACCCACGCTGCCGTCAAGGTTGCCCAGGGTGTGAGCGGTGCCGTGGTGGACAAGGGCTCACTGATGAAGTACGTGCCGTACCTGCAGCAGGGCATCAAGCACGGCCTGCAGGACCTGGGCCAGGTCAGCCTCGAGAAGGTGCACGAGTCGCTCCACAACGGCGAGTTGCGCTTCGAACTGCGCACGCCTGCCGCCCAGCGTGAGGGCAACGTGCACTCGCTGTACACGTACGAGAAGCGTCTGTACTAAGCAGCCAGGTCGTCCTTCCGGTTTGCTAGCGCATGCACGTCGTGCAAAGCCAATTGATCTCCGCTATTTCTATATGGGACAGTATATAGTGTAGTCACTGGGGACTCGCGCGAGTTGCTCGAGCGAGTCGAGCCGAAAACTGCATGGGAATGAATACATAGACTTCTTTGCCTATTGGACTGTTGGGTGCTTCGATCCTGCCTCGATTTTGAGATAATGCTGCGTGTCACCCTGCAGTTACTTCGTCAACTTTATGACCGATCCTTCGATGAAGGATTAAGGTCGCGTTTCAGGACAACTTCAACGTGTAGTGATACTTATATGAATACTACAGCTAACGCTGATATACTATAGCGCCCCTCAAGCCTCGTTCGAGGCTCTTCAGGCGCGAGGTCTCTCAGCCAGCAAAAGCAAGCGGGTTTATTCATAATCTTAGAGCAACTCACTCTCTTTTTACTAGAGGATTGGGCTGGTAGTGGCCAGGAAATGATGAGGGGAAGAGAACCAGCGGTATCCTATAATATATGAAGAGCGCAGGCCGTTCAGAGTGTGTCGACCCCGCGCGACGGCCTGAGACGGAGTACTGGTTTCGGAGCATTGTGACGGTAGCTATCGCCGAAGAGCAGTTAGACTCTGCTTGACGACTTTGGACGGAAAGTAAAACTAACGCGCACACTTTATCATTTCTTCTCCCCCTTTCTCAGTGGTGCCATATTGGCAAACAAGCAACGAAGAAAACCTGCGCGCAATGGACGCTAGGGTACGTACGGAAATGGTATTGTTGGGCTGGCAATGGGTGACAAAGGCGCATGTATGTTTAGGCTCAGCAGTGCGCGTATTCGAAAGGGTGTCGTGGTCATCTCGCTATAAAGAAGAAGGGGGAAACGCATTCGATGTGCGAGACCCATCGACAATATCAAGCTACGAAGCAGCATACGCGACGTGCACAAAGCCAACCGCGCTTAGGGAGAACCAGTGCCAATACAGAGGGGGCTGTACTCAAGAACAAGCGCTTAAAGCGGGGAAACGCCTAAAGTTGTGTCAAGATCACAGAGTGCGGCACAACGAATGTCAACGAAGACGATACCGGGCTGCAAAGCAAGGGAAAAGGGATGAAGGAATGCGAAGTGATGGCGAGCGCTTGGGCGAAGAGGGCGGTGCAAGTGGAACGGTGACTGCTACTTCTATCCCTGGTACTGGTTCAACGTCGTTAGGCGCTACGCATCCCGGACCATGGACAGAAGATGTGGTTGGTGAACGTTCGCCTGCGGGTTCGTCGAAGACGTTGGAGCGGTGTAATATGTTGCATGATCTCTCAAGATCATCCGTGACTGACCTAGCTCGGGCTGTCCAGGACCGTCGACAGCAACGATTGGATGCAGATAGAATCTTCTTCGAGCGCCATTCTGAGGTGTGGGCAAAGCAGTATGTACGGGAGGTGAACAAGGCGGCGCAATAGTGATTTTTCGCCATCGAACGAAGCGACCGACTGCAAGTACGAAATAGGAGAACGACATGTAATAGTGAAGAAATAGCGATCCTTCAGTCAGCGAATTCAGTCAGCGAATTCAGTCAGCGAATTTAGTCAGCGAATTCAGTCAGCAAATTCAATAATGTCAAGCTTAGAAAAATGTATATTTTTGAAAAGTCTGTTTTGCTTAAAAACATTTTCAGTAAATTTAAAACCAGGAAAGGTATGAAAATTGCATTTGTGTTAGGTTCAAAGCGTATCCATGCTGACTCCGCCAGCCCACTCAACTCTGGGAGACGATGCCTACAAGCTCAAGTGCATACGGCCACCGGTGTTGGAGAAGAAGGAATATTCCGATCACTTCCCGGAGGGAAATGAGGATTCCTTGGTTGTCAGGACCGGAGCTAAATAAAGAGCATATCAAGCACTTGTCAGATAAAGACACTTACCATACGCGCTTGAACTTACCATTTGAAGAGCTTCTTGAATAGCTTCATCTCGAAGCTGGGCCGAGTGGTGGCGCTCTCGGCCTCCTTCACTATCGATCGCATCTTTTGAAGATTTTCCATTGGGTCCACCTTGGCTCCGTAGCGTATTGATTTTTTGCGTGAGCTCATGAATAATTTCTCGGTTTTCCTTGCGCCACAGCAACTGCTCCTCGTGGTACATGTGGTGGATTTTGTTGAGCGCGGCGTGGACGTGTTTTTCGATGACCTGTTCGAGTTCCTTTTCCAGCACTGCGTGCAGAGAATTTAGAAGCTGATTCGCGCGTGCCAATGCGTTTCCAGTCTTATCTAGCGTTAATCGCGGTGTCTCTAGATAAGGCAACACAGTTTTTAGATCATCAGGAATGTGTTCCTGAGCCTCGTGTTGACTGTCCACTTCCTTGAGCGCACGCAGTTCCACACGATTCATATCCAGCGCACTGCTGCCACCGTGTGGTGACACGCGAAACCCATTGTTCAGTTTGAGACTTTCGTTTTCAGCGCACACAAATGACAACTGGGCACGGAGACACGCTATGGTTGCGATCTCTGCAGATCTGCGATCTTCCAAAAGCTGGATATGCTTCTGCAATACGGCTCGTTCCTGCTGGTGGGTGGTCTGACAGTTTGCAAGGTCTTTCTTCCATTCTTCTGGCTTCTTAACTCGTTCCCCAGCTTCGATGATGCCTCATCCAGGGCCTCCTTCAAATCACAAATTAACTGCTTATCGAGTGCCTGCAACGCATGTGCGTTGCCTTTGAATGTCTTGAAGTGGATGCTTGCGGCCATTTGCTCGTAGTTGACCTCTCGACCTTCGTATCTGGCTGTCCGATAGGATGTCGCCATCAAGTTTTTCTGGGATGCTGACAGCTTGAATGGCTCCGATCGCAGACGGCGATCAGATTGTCGGCGACCATTTTTACACGTTTCAGCTTGAGTTTCAAAGCAAGGCATGCTTCGGCCAGCTCTACTGTTGCAATTTGAGGGCGATCTGAACGTTATTCATCATATTTGCACTGAGGATCAGTGCTGCAGCGCTTTTCAGCGACATTTCCAACTGGTCGGTCGACTGCTGTGAGAGCCCCATCAAATGAGGCAGTAGCACTTGAGATAGCTCGACCTCTATTCATCCTGTCAAATTATAGTGAGTCACGTATAAATATTTTTAACTGCAAACTATGCCCAGCGTACCTCTTCCGTTGTGACGGTGCGGCAGTCTGAAGAGATCTAACTCGATTTTGCTGATGTTGCCTTGCGCGGGACACTGCTGTGTCGAAGCTCTTGGCTCTGCCTCCTGCTCGCATAGCGATATCCGCCGTCACTTCACCAGAGAGATGCAGGTAGCAACTTGGATCTCTTGCTGAGAGTCAAAACTGAAAGCAAAACACCAATAGTAGCTTGTGAAAGGGCGTCCGTTGGTTGCGTCCAGCAGTTATTTCGTCACTGCCATACTTCTCCATTTGAGGATCGAAGCCTTATCAAGAAATTGAAGCAGTGTGAAGCCATGTAGAAGCGTCGCCGGAGGAGCCGAAAATTTGTGGGTTGAGATGGGTTTAAACATGTTGCTTAGTTTTCCACTCAGTAAATGCGTGTGCTTCTTCTGGTGGTGTGTACGGCGGCGATATCACCAGGTCAATGAGGCGTTGCATCTCCGAAGCAATAACCTCAGTAGGCCTAAAAAGCTCGAGGTACTCTCGCGTAATTGGTTCAGTGAGTTTCAGACCGTTCAAACTGACTGCTCGAGAAAGCGCGACGAATAATGTTTGACAAGGTACCCCGCGCCGACGATCTAGTGGAGTCACCACAATTCCATCATAGCATGTTTGGCCCTGAAGTTTCTCTGTCGTGCAGGCAAAAGCCGGAACAAGCGCAAACTGGGTCACCGTGACGGATGCTTGGGACAGATTGGGAATCTATCCTAGATGCACGCTTCCCTTGAGGGGAGGAAGTCCAATCACACCTTCAGGCAAGCCCTCTACAAGCGTGGTTTGTACACCTTGAAGTTTGATAAACAGTAGTGCTGGTAACTGTAGAAGTTTGATCACGATGACACCAGAAACCTCGTAGACAGTTTGCGGTATCTCCTCAAGTGGTGGGTATGTATCAACCAGGGTTCCTATTACTCCATTTGCAATGATGTCAGCTTCAAGCAAGTCGGGGTGTTTGTGGGTTATCATGACTGGCATTCCAACGTAAAATAGTAACTTCATTGGGATACGATCTGTAAGGTTGTCGTTAACATTCGCGAGGTGTTCAACGATTAGCTTTGATCTTGCGGACGGCCTCGCTAAACATTCGTAAACAGCGATTTCCCTTGCGGCTGCGGTTCGGAAGATATTGTCGATGTTGATGCGCAGCGAAGCTTATTCGTACAAACGACAACAGGACGATAACTAGTTTGTTGTTGCTCTTCCCCCACGTCCAAATGTCCATCAACCTCGGGTTTTTGAACTCTTGAATTTAGCGTTTCCAATTGGGTATCGGAAAGTCTCCCCCAGCGCAAGTCGTCGAGAAGTTTTGTGTATTCAGGGTCAAATCTTGCGCGCATATTTTTTGTAAGAAATATGACAAAGTTGATGGCATCGTAAAGCGCGTAGCCTGTTTGCCTCTGTCGACTTGCGTGAGACGGTGGTGCGTGGAAGCCTAACCATTCACATTAGCAATACGTGAAATGTTAGTATACAGTAAATGGTGCTAATAAAATGAAATTGTCAGCGTACAAGGTGAGCCTGCCATTGGTGGTAGCTGTAACCAATTCCCAATTAATAGTATATGCTTGCCGCCCATGAACTTTTCCGAAGTCAGCGACATTGAGCGCGATACTGCATCCGTTCCACCTAATAATCCTTGATCCGTGATGGGAATTCGTCAACAATAACGAGAACAACGCCGCTAAATCGAGACTTCATTTCAATTGTCGGCGGCGCATTCGGTTCGGCTCCACTTAACTTTAAAATTTCGGGCGCTGTGCATCGTCCGGCCTTCAATATTAATCGATGCTACACCAGTGAACGCCAAAGTTTCAACACTCCCGGCTCGCCCCCACTTACTCGCAAACGTCAGTAGTGCATCTACGACCGTCGATTTCCCTGTACCTGCCTCGCCTCCTACATAGCCGATCAATTGATCTTTGATGTTGTATGGGGTGTATTCAGGTTGTGATGGAAGTAGGGGCTCGGCAAGAGCGTCATCTATATCTTTTGAATATGTGTAGAGAAGATGTCGTGCACTCACTTCGAATACGACGTGCTGCCAGAAATTCAATTGAAACGCTTTCGAAACCATCGCAATTTGAGGAAATTCTGGAAGTGTTGTCGGAGAGCAACGAGGTGGGTCCTCTGGTGGCTGATAAGGAACCGGGGCAAAACGCTCTCGTAGAAACTCTAATCGAGTTCGAGCTTCTCGAAAGCGCGCGATAAAATCATGAGTACCTAAGCACTCACGTCGATCTGGACCAGGGGTTGATGGCACGACACGCGATGGATACGACACCACATCAAAATCCGACTCAATACAACCGCCGTCTCGAGAATTTTGGTAAGATCGCCCAACCGCTACTAAAGCATTTTCCAGGTTCTCCACGGTTTGGACAGTATTTTTCGCATCTTCAGAAAGTCTCTGCGTAGAGGAATCTGGCGCGATGCTAGCAGTAACATCACCAAAATCATCTGGAACATCCATGTCTTCATGATCATACCGAACCTGATCCCACTGATCTACCACCTGATGCATCTGTAGCAGAAGCCCTAGTTCGTAAAATGTGAGCCTCTGCAGACTCCTCTTCAGTATCAATAGATTGTTGAGCTTGATAATAATCCTGCCATTAAGATTCAAACGCTCGCATTTTCTCGACTGAAATTCTGTTTCCATTCGATACAAACGCACGATATCCAGCTATCGAGGGCTGATCAATGGAGAGCAACGTGGTCTGTCGGTGCGGCATGAATAAGGTTAGCACCGCTACGTAGTAGAAATCACGCATTTCAGGTTCGAGATGACTCATGATATCAGATATCTCCTTTCCACAAATGACGAGTACTTTTGGTGACTTAAGTTTCGTGAAAGAAACTCGCTCCGTGCCCACATCAGCTCTATTGGCTCGACTTCCATTGCGTTTCTTAGATTGCACAGGTTCAAATCGCTCCAAAATGTCGATAAAAGCCACATTCTCCATAACAGCATTTCGTTTCCAGTACTTCTCTAGTAAAGTGTCGGATGAGATTCTATCGTAACTTGGCTGGTTATCTTTCATCTCCCGTTGTGAAATAGTGATTTCAATAGAATCACCGCGCTTCCGTATCATTTGCCAGAGATCCACTCGAACAAATTCGTGGGAGAACCAGAACGGAGTTTCATTAAGTATGTAGAGCGCTGCCATCGGCGCCGCCACTTCTTGGCCATTTGTAGCCGTGTACAACATCGAGCCGAGTATCTTATAACCTCGCTCCATCGGCGATGTGTCGGGTGGCAGGGTGTTTGTTTTTGCCGCAGCTTTCGTGAATGCAGCCAACGACAGCGCCATTTGATTCTCCACTGGACTCTGGGCCTTAAAGCAATACTTGCGACGACGTACGCTGCTGTTGCTTTTGATCCGTTGCTCAGAACAAATTGTGCATCATGATTGCACTTCATTGTATCCATTACTATCCGATTGTACGCGTTGACGTACTCACATCCGATAGGGCGATGAATGCAAAGCAACTGCTTTTCATCTATGAGCGAAGGCGCAAGGTGAACAGGTTCTGGTTTTAGAAATCGGCATATACTTCCTCGTGGCGTCCGAACCGTTTTCTGAAAGAGAGACACAGGAGATAATTAAACAACTACGACGGATACTAGCACAAGTTAAGGCTAAACTGCGCACCTTGAAGCATGATTTGCAGTGGTTCCAGTAATGAACTTGAACATCTCGAACCAGTATCGACGTCGCTATTGTATTATCGACTGAATAGTGTGGAGACCGGCACTTTTCAAAATCTTTCCACTGCAAGTTAGCGATATCATAGCGTTCATTTGACAATGATAGGATCGATGCATCAATGATGTCCTTATCCTTGAAGTTTGCCCCACACACAGCGCACATAGCCGTCGTTGGTGGTACTGCTCCAACTGCAGGGCGGCGAAATGCATCCACACCAGGAGCAACTGCGTGAAGTGCGCCATCAGCATTACATCGCACACACCTTTGCTCCTCGACTAAACACGGAGGTTTAGAGGAAAAAACTGAATCTGCTAGCTCAACCACCCGACGTTGAAAGTCGGTATCGTGATCGAGAGCACGTGTGAATTCTGAATATGTCGTTGGAAATCCGTGTAACCATACAGCAAAGTGTGCGTGAAGGTCACCAGCGACTTGTGTTTCGGCTGAAGCTCCAAATACCCGCAAAACGCCAAATATACCTCCGCCCCTTTTGGGGGCACGAAGGGTTCTATCCCATCCCAGAAAAACGTCAATGACAGTGTCAACTACCCGTAAAAAATATTGAGCGCACTCTACAGGAAAGGATGCAGCGATTTTCTTGCGCTCTGCACGATTGGGCAGCAACAGGAAGTTCGCGTCTTGTATTGCCTTCTCCGAAACATCTCCTGATTTCACTGCAATATTATACGTCCCAGCAGAATCGGGTGATATCGTGAAAAATATTTGAAGCGGCCCATAGCGTTTCAATAGTCCAAAAAGATCGAATCGAGCACGCATACGACCAATATTAGACCCGTAGAAAGCTGATTCTGGCGCTCGGATTCCTTTTCGTAAATCGATAACACGCTGTACTTTATCAATTGGCGGTCGCGGCTTCATTCCTTTTGCTCTGCACTCCGATAAATAGTGAAAGTACTTCATTGCCTCAAGCACAGTGCTGCGTTCAACTTCTGCAGCTTTTAGTGCCTGTTTCTTGACATTCATCTTGATATAAAGTGTTCGTCTCGCATTTTCCATTGCAAGATAGTCAAATGCTAATAGCATGAAGGCATAATGCTTTTCAAACCGGTGACCGTGAACTCGCAAGCAGCGCAAGATCCACTGCCACACCGATAAAGGTTTCTTACGGGATTCAGCTGGCCCACCACACCCAGCAGGAAATAGTGTCGGAAACATTTGCAAGCATCCACCCCACTTAGATGGGGTGGATGCTTGCAAATGTTTCCGATAGTAGGCATGTAGTCATTCGATTTCCTGACAACGACGTCTACAAAGTCCTGTGTCGATGGGGATTGAAGCACACTAGCTGCAGCAATCCATATATCCTCAACCGTAGCATCGTCCCCCTGCTCAACGGTTGATCCGAATGTCGAATAACTACTCTGGTTCCGAATGTTTTCCACTATACCAGCGACTGAATTCATTTCTTCTGATGAAATGGTATGATCCACAATAACAGCACTGGTTCTGAGACGGTTGTTTGAAGAAAATGGAGCGGGCTCCGTGGCTCCGTAAGTAGAACTATTTTCCCCCAATTCGGCGTGAATTCTACTTGGTGGAGCTCCGGTAGGGTTGTACATCTCGGTGCGCGTACGGCTAACACCTGATCGAACCGTCCTCGTCTCGTGCTGGCGCTTTTGGTATTCTTGGTTATGGAGATACAAAAAAATGAGAAACCTCCGACAGAGCGGGAGATTAAGTCGATAGCGTCGCTTACACGCAATCACTTGATCGTTTGTCATGTGACCAACCATTGTGACTCGCACCCGACAATTCAAATCACGTGGTAACATCTCCGTCACAGGCCCTTCGGTGTTCCGTACGACGTAGTGGTGTGATTTTATTGTGCGGCAGGGTCCACCGCTCACAAAAGAGAGCGATACGCACGGTAAAATCAACGCCACCGCTTGCTCATCTGTCCGTGTTAAATTCCAAAAACGGCGGGGTAACCAGCCGATATAGTTGCCGTTCGCAATCGCATTCACTGGGATGCTTGGTGCTTTACCACCCGTCATGATGTCGTTGCATGTTGTGCATACTTGGCACCAAACACCATGCATGTCTGTATGAATTGCTGATGGCCACAAACATTAGTTATTCGTGAATACACATCATAACAATTTGCAGTCGACTCGTGCAATCTTACCGGCAGGGAACAGCAGCAGTCCCTCAAACGCGAATCAATGAGGGAAGCGCTGTACTGGCTTGTGATGACTGCGGGAACAGCCTGTGGAGCCACAAGGCAGGCCTTCATGCACTATATGAGAGACCATGCGGGATGTCAGTAAGAGAAGCATTATACACGTTACAGCCTTTGATGATCCATAGTATACCTGGACAAACTCTTCTGTTAGTGGTTTCCTCATGATATCATTCTTATCACAGCTCAGCTTACAAATGCAGCATGCCTTCATCTCTTCCGATGCCGCTGCAATCGCTGTTATTGCGTCAGCCCTGATCTCTTTTAAACGGTCGGAACTTGGTATGGCGAACGAAAGGGTCTCATCCATCTTTGCCAATTCATCGTCGTCGTACACATGAATAGCGTGTGTAGCGACATCATCAACGCAGGTGCCACTTGCTTCAGGATTATTGTTACCAATGGGTGCCTCACGAACTGTGCCAAACCTACCGCAACGAGGTTCTTCTCTTATGTCATTCGATGTTGTTTGCTCGTCGTTCGGTGTCGACGACGATCTACTTTGCAGCCACGCCGAAATGTCTGACAGATATCCTCTTTCACCATTATACCATGCACGTACATCAGGATCTTCAAAGAATCCATTGCACACGGAACGTGTTTGGGGGTCTTGTTGTGTATCACTCGTACGCCTTGATATATCTTGCTGAATGGCATGCAGAGACCTCCGTTCCGCCACAAGAGCCCTGTACATCGGGCTGCTTCGTATAGGATCAGCAGCCTCGTTTTCTCTCCGTCGTTTTGTTGGCATTTTAGAAAAAAAACAAAGTGAGGGGAGCAGCCAGCACTAACGTTCTTCAGCGACAGGCGCGTAACTTTCGCTTCATTCTCACTTTAAGCAGTGGGTGCACAGGGATTGACTATGAATATACCCCCATCGAGCTGTCAATGTAAACTCTTTAATCGTCAGATTTATTCGCACTCACCACGCAATATATTCCTACACGAGTAAACGCAAGCAAAACATGGATCGATCCTATTCCTGCGTGGAAGACGAGCTTTGCACTATCCTCTGCTAGCCTTTTGGTTGGTGAAGCGAAGACCAACTCCTTCGTGCAGCTCTTGCGCATCTTCTTCGTAGACCCGTCGGCGGTGGACTCGATGTCGGTGCTTTTGCCGGTTCCCTTGCCATCATCGCGGCGAGCTTTGCGTTTCGAAGGCGTAGCTTCAGTTAGTGGTGCGCTGACCGGGTCGTCAGCAGTGTGGCCTGGCGTACTCGTCGCCGCCATATCCACTTCTTGGTCTGATGCTAGTGCGGGGGTACCAGCACGGGGCACTCAGCGTATCAGCAGCAGATAGCGTCGTTGACGCTTGTTCACTCGCGTTTACCAGGTCAAATCCTAGCGGTGGAAGCGGGACAGCTTGCAGACGCTCTCGAATCTGGATAGAGCCGACAGGGTTTCCATACACGAGCTTCAAAGAATGCACCTTCTCGAACCGATAACTGAAGCCCTTCCTGAAGTTCAGGACGTTCAGCGTTGTGTCACGATTTTTCCAAATCGTAAGCACACACTTGGCACGGCGCGCAGGGTCAGCCATGTTGATCGCGGTCGACACCTCGGCAAAGACTTCTTCGTCGGCATGATTGATCAGCTCAGCATGCCAAAAGTGGTCGTACTCCTTCAAGCTCAGGAAGCACAAGTCCACCGTTATGTTGTCGGTGCCAATAGGCTTCTCAGCAGTGATGAACGTGCGAATATCATCGACGTTGTCAAACGGGGGGCGGGCTTCTTCCGCCAACTGCGCTTTGATCTCGGCTCGAAGGATATCGAGCGTATTCACCATCTCGAAAGTTGGATAGTGAGAAGATCACAACAAGCATAATATAGACTCATCCAGTTTAGCACCAACAAATAACTAGGTAAACCAGGCACGTACCACATTGCATGCTGTTTCCGCGGCAACTCGGCCAGTCGTTTCGGAAAGCACCCCTTCTACTTGTCGCTCTGTCGTTGTTGCCGCGGAAAGACTCACTCCAGTCTCACTTCGGAGGTATCCTAATGACCATTGTGAGCGCACCAGCGCATCCTGTGGGGGTATCCGTTGCAGTCGATGGCAACGACGTCTGTTGCAATTTTCTGTCGAATGCCGTGGGCGGCCTCACACCAACTTTGCCCTGTTAACACCAGCTTCCACGGTAGTTTAGGCACTTCTCGGTGTTGTTGATGGCTCTTACGATGCTCACTTTCAATTTATCTTCAAGAGACTGCCACCAGCGTTTCCACGAGGCATGCTTCAGAACCTTGCAAGTGGTGGGTCAACGCGGGCGTACGAAAGCAACACACTCCGGACCCCTGACCTCAACACACCAACCCAATTACCATGGTTCCAACTCTTCCAGGCCGTATGTGCGAACCAAGGGCACCGGAACGAACAGCCGAGGTTAGCACAGCACAATCTACAACAACGTGCCATGCCACATTACAACCTCCCACCGAAATGACAGCTATCGGCGGCAACTATGATTTCGTCATCCCACAAGCATGGCCCGCCGGTGTTGTCTACATCAATCGAAGCGTGTTTTCGGCCTCTCGACCATTTCCAGTGCTTCCTCCCCAAGAGTACATCGATGAGGATTGTGGCTGTGAAGTGTGCTGTGTATCAAGTGCGGGCACAAACTTAACCAGTGCGTGCGTCAACGTCAACACTGCCACTCTTTGTGACGAAACCAACTGCTTACTTGGCCCAGCGTGCGGAAACCGTTTCATTCCCCGCTTCCCACTTGAACTAGTCGAGTCTCGAGTCGGTCTTGGTGTTGTGTCCACCCACCGAATTCCCGAAGGAGCATTCATCATCGAGTATGTTGGAGAGATTCTGTCCGGGCCGATGCCGACGAACGGAATGACCACAGCTACCAAGCACAATTCCGTTCTCAAGCAGAGTGGGGTGGCGGTTCAACTGTTGTGGTGGATGCGTTCCGGTGCGGTAACGAAAGCAGATTTATCAACCATTCCTGCCAGCCTAACGCCGCGCTGTATGAATACGACTGGACAAACACGACACGGCTGTGAATCTTCGCGAATCGCGAAATACCCCCTCTGTAGTAGCTGACATTTAAGTACTGTCGCCGCGGCAGGCAGAGCTTCGAATGCCAGTGCCCAGCCCATCTTGCAGCACCTTAACTCTTCATCTGCGCACAAACATACGTATAACTAATATCAATAGTGCAGCGGGGCTGCCGTAGCTTTAGCGTCAGGGAAGACACAGACTCAGAGAGTCTCTAGTAATAGCGATAACCTTACGCTCTATACAAGAGCTATACCGAGTACCGTAAGATAACTACTTACGGACTCCAAGAGACAGAAGTACCTTAAACAAGGCTAGTGAACTCTTAGGCTTCAAATGTGAACTGAATGTATTGTTGTTTATCGCGGCAGAGCCGCCTGTTGTATGTATGTATAGGACTCACTATATATCATAGTAGAGCCTAGTCTAATGCATATCCATTGGCTGTGAGCCACCCACTCCTATCTGGGGTGACCCACGTAACATATGTGTGGAACTCAACTTATGTGTGGCACCTAGCCTGTGTGTATCACACTATTCGATGTAACCCCGTTACACCCTCCCCCACCAAGACGCCGGATACGGAGGGTCGTATCCGGACGAAGAAAACACTGACGCCATAAAATCAGCCGAGGCTGCGGCGGAGAGGCAAGCGCGGACTGCGCGGCGCCTCTAGCGTGCTACACGCATCGGCAGGCACTGCCACCGCTCACCAACAGGGGCCTCATGCTTATCAAGCAGGTGGGGCCACTCATGTTCCGCCTAGGGCGCCGTGAGAGCTTGTCGGAGCCAGCTCGTGCAGTCCCAGACTGTATTACGTGCATGGTACCGCCTCTCCAGCGCGTTCTACGCTTTATCCAACGCCGACAAGGTATCCATACCTGGCACAGAGGCTTTCGAAGCCGAAGGGGGTCTTGTTCCTGCGCTCCGCGCTCTGGAACGCCGCGTAGCGGCTATTGGTTTGAAGTCCGATACTACAGCTGACGCTGCAGCCTTCGCAGCATACCGTCACGCTGTTGCAGCTCGTGCACGACTGTGCAGCTGGCAAATAGACTCATGGTCCTAGACCAATGAGCTGGTGGGCTGTCAAAGCCCATAACCATAGACGCCGCGCGTCATAGGTGTTGGCTCTGGGAGCCGGGTGTGGTGTGGCTTCCGCGTAGATGGCCACGGCCACGGCGCTTTACTAAGCATAAGCAGGAGCATTGCGCACGCTCTTACTGCATGGGCAGCTAATGCACTAGGTGCTGGCTGCCACAACAGTCCTAGGTCAGGACTTGAGCTCGGTCACTGACCCATGAGCTCCCCCACCTAGTGGGAAGAGCTGTTTGACCGCTCACGCGGCCGGAGGCCCTGCCTTGGCTGGCGATCATGGCGATCAAAAGCGTCGACGACGTCGGGGCAGTCTTGCCGTAGAGGTACCTCAAACTCCCATGAGTTCTCTGAGTGGGGATACCCTCTCCACTTCACCAGGTACTGGTATTGCCCCTGGTAACGGCGTCGGGCTAACAGCCTTTCCACATGGTAGTGGAGATCACCTTGCTCGTCGAGCAGCGCCGGCGGCGCCCGTGTCCTCGCACGGTGAGGAGCCTGTCCGGCCTGAGGAGCTGGAGAGCTTGGAGAGATCGCTGAGCGACGTGCGTCAGATCCTGGAGCGCCATGGGCGGAGGCTTGATCAAGCCGAGAGGGAGTCTGACACCACCGTGAATGAGATCCGCGATCTCCGGGAACGTCTCCAGTGGTGTGAGGCTGCTGAGTCGGCGACTCAACGCCTGGCGCGCCTTGAACAAGGTTTCGCGCGGCTGGAAGGTCAGGTCGACCTGTTGCTGCGACTTCAGCAGGGCGCTGTGGCTCCGCCACGTTGGGCGCCAGCTCCTGAGAACCCACATGGGCCGGGTCCCGGTACGGCTTGATCAAGCCCACGTAAAACACGGGGTGTGTGCGCATCTTCTTCGGAAGATTGAGCGTATACGCTAGGCCCTTCTTGGCCACGACCGTGAACGGTCCAATGAAGCGCGGGCGCAACTTGGTCTTGAAGACCGCAGACACTGCATGTGTAGGTAGGTTTTTAGCGTTAAGCAACACTAGGTCCCCGACCTCAAAGCTGTCAACATTGCCTCTGCCCCTGGCATCAGCCTGTTCCTTCTGCTTGTCTTGGCTCTCAGCCATAGCGTCACGCACGTGTCGAAGGACACTCAGTCGCGTTGATAGAAACTCATCAACCTGTTTACGAACAGTGAGTGGGCTGACATCAGCAAGCCGATCGGCTATCTCTCCCCCACCAAGCCCAGGACCACGGAGTGGCAGCGTCAGCGGGACGCGCGGGTGAGTGAGGCCGTTCACGTAGAACGGAGTGTAGCCCGTGGAGGCATGCACAGCGTTGTTCAACGCAAACTCGACGAGTGGAAGCATAGCGCTCCAACGCTTCGGCGTTTCAGCGCAAATGCTACGGAGAATGTCTTCGACAACGCGATTCACGCGCTCAGTCTGACCGTCGGTCTGCGGATGGTCCGCTGTGGACATGTCCAACTTGGTGCCAAGCACCTTAAAGCCAGCGTCCCAAAACTTCCCAGTGAAGCGGGGGTCTCGATCAGAGACAATCGATGCGGGCAGCCCGTGTTGGCGGAAGACCCGATCGAGAAACAGCTTCGCTGTCCCTTCACCGTCCACGGTGTCCGGCACAGCCGCTAGATGAGCCATCTTGCTCAGACGGTCAACGAAGACCACGATGCCCGTGTTACCTTCCGCGTCCTTTGGAAGGCCAAACACGAAGTCCAAACTCATGGACTCCCAACACCCAGAGGGTACAGGCAAGCTTGCCAGCGGCGCGGCCGCATGCGGTGAGGGCTTCACCCGTTGACACGTCTCACACGTGCGCACGTACGTGCTCGTCCACTTGTACAGCTTGGGCCACCAATAGGTCCGGCTCACAGAGCTGTAGGTCTTCTCGCGACCGAGGTGGCCGCCAAGCGGTGTATCATGCGCCTCGTAGAGGATACGATACTTCAAATCCTCGTCATGAGGGACCACGACTCGAGGTGTGTCCTCCGCACTCGTGCTGTAGTACAGCAGACCGTCAGCGACGGAGTAACGGTGCAGGCTCGCGCGCAAGCGCGCCGACAATGTCTTGTCCGAGTTTTCAAACTCCTTGCTCCCAAGAGCACGCAGCAGGGCGACACACATGTCGTCTCGCGCATAAGCAGCGCGTATCAAGTCCGTCACCGACGAGGTCACCATCGTGACATGAGCAAGCTCATAGTCCGGTCGCCGTGACAACGCGTCTGCAAGACCATTCTGCCTGCCAGGCTTGTACTTCACCTCGAAGTTGTATTCCGCGAAGAAGGACAGCCAACGGGCCATCCTTTGCGAGAGGTGAGGCGACTGGGTCGCAGTGCGTAGTGACGCATGATCAGTGAAGATCACAAACGGCTTAGAGCCCAGCAGGTGAACCCTGAACTTGACGAGAGCATACTTCATCGCAAGTAGCTCTTTGTCATGAACTGGATAGTTCTTCTCTGCAGCCTTAAGCTGGCGAGACTCAAACGCTATCACGCGTTCACGCCCTTCGGCGTCTGCTTGAAGCAGAGCACTGCCTATGGCAAAGTCCGATGCGTCACAGACGACACTGAAAGGACGTTCAGGGTCTGGCAACGCCAGGATCGGGGCATGAAGGAGACTCTCCTTGACTGCTTCGAAAGCATCTTGATGCTCGGTGTTCCAACACCAGTCCTCATCCTTCTTAAGGAGATTGGACAATGGCCGAGCCATCTCAGCGTAGTTCGCGCTGTACTTGTGCAAGTAGTTGGCGAGGCCAAGCCACTTGCGTAAGTCCTTCTGGTTCTTGGGAACCGGCCAGTCAACAATGGCCTTAACCTTAGCAGGATCTGCTCGAAGGCCGCGCTTCCCAACGAAGCATCCTAAGAAAGGAATTTCTTCAGCGCCGAAGATGCATTTTGATGCGTTAGCATACAGCTTGTTGGTGCGCATGCACTCGAGCACTGCTCGCAAGTGGTCAATGTGGTTCTCCACGTCAGACCGACCGTGCTCCGCACGACTGTGGACGAAGATGTCGTCGAAGTACGTTTGAGCAAACGCCCGCAGGGGCCTGAAGAGCTGCGTCACCAGACGATTGAACGTCGCAGGCGCGTTCGACAGCCCTTGGGGCATGACTAGCCACTCCCAGAGCATACCACTCGGAGTGCTAACCGCTGTCAGCGGAATGTCACTCGCTCGCATGAGCAACTGGTAATAACCATCGACCAAGTCGAGCGCACTGTACATCGTGCAGCCAACCATATTGTTCTGCAGAACATCCTTCCTAGGAATCGGCGTCTGTGCCGGAATGGTGGCAGCGTTGAGCTTATTGAAAGCATGAACGATGCGCCACTTGCCATTAGGCTTTCTGACACATAACGTAGGCGTCGAGTGCGGAGACTTGCTCTCACGCACCATGCCCGCCGCGTGCTTGGCGCTGAAGAACGCGTCAATGACGTCGCACTGCTCCTTCGGTAAGGGCCACTGCCTCGTTACGCAGTATTTGGTTCCGGGAACCAAGTCAATCTCATGACGGACACCTCGATCCGGAGGTAAGCCAGTGGGCGGGTCATTCGAGACCACATCCTGGAACTCCTTAACCAAAGGATAGAACGGATCCGATGGGTCCTTCAGGATCGAAGATCCACTTCGCGCACTGAGTGCCTCCTTCGTGTCCTCAAGGACAGCTTCATCCATAAGCGACGAGGAGTTCAATTCCTCTTCCGGTCGTATCATGACCACTTCGGCGAGCGCGCCAGCCTTTAAGGCATCCCCAAAGTCGGGAATGGACATCTCGTCCAGCTCTAGCAGAGCAGCCACCGTCGGAATAGCCTCGAGGCGGACGTTGCCCTCGGCTTCACCAGTCACTCCATCAACGAGTGTGTATAGCTGCTCGCTATCATCGTCCACGACGGACACGTCCTGTACCAGGACCGACGCCTTGCGTCTCGCAGTCGCCATCTGGCGTCGCTGCCGCCTCCTCGCGGAAGCTGTACGCCTCGGAGAGGCCAGCGTGTTCAGACTGAAAGTCTCGTCAGGTGTCGCCACCTCTTGCTGCTCTGATTGAGCCGGCGTGGAGCCGCAACGCTCACAGCCCTCGCCCAGTGGATTAGGTGCCACTCGACCCGCATCGTCAGGGTCCTCCCCTTGATGCCTCGGCTCACAGCCGACCACGCCATCAGTGGCATGCAGCGATGCTGCGCTCTCGTGACGAGCACCGCTCAGCGGGTTACGTGCCGCTCCACGCGCATCATTAGGGCCATGCCCAAGATGCCTCGACGAACTGTCGACCATGCCATTACCGGCATGCAGCGATGCTGCGCTCAAGCCACGAGCATCGCTCAGCGGGTTACGTGCCGCTCCACGCGCATCACTAGGGCCATGCCCAAGATGCCTCGACGAACTGTCGACCATGCCATTACCGGCATGCAGCGATGCTGCGCTCAAGCCACGAGCATCGCTCAGCGGGTTACGTGCCGCTCCACGCGCATCACTAGGGCCACGCCCAAGATGCCTCGACTCAGTGTCGACCCCGCCATTACCGGCAGGCAGTGATGACTCGCAGTAACTCGGAGTCTCACTCAGTGGGTTACGTGCCACTCCACGTCCAGCCCACGAGCAGTGCTCGGGACTCGCGTCTTCGATGCCAGTGTCCATTAACTCGGACACTCCAATGTCCAGCACATTGACCGACTCGGTCCAGTGCCCGCGCCAATAGCGCTTTTGCTTCCTAGCAGAGGTGGGTTCATGACTCGCCAATGCTCCCCTAGGAGGCAAGCGCGTAGCGCCTAAGGTCTTCGACCGCCAGTCGATCCATGGTTCATGGCACTCCAGCCATGCCATGCCGAGGATGAGGTCGTACCTCGAATCCAGGTCGATGACCAAACAGCGTTCAACGCTATCGAAGTCCAGAAACTTCACGCCCAGGTTCACAGGAACCTTGGGCACCGTGACACGGGTCCCCGTCGCAAGACGGACGGTGACGATGTCCCTCGAACGCGCCTTCAGCGCCTCAGCGTACTGCTGACTTCCTTCCATCGTGGAGCGCCGAGCATAGTTGCCCGACGCTCCAGAGTCGATAAGGATCTTCCATGGCTTCTCAAAGCCCTTCACGGTCGCTTCCACGACCAGCAAGCCCGGCTTGCATACACGTTCCGTGTTGTTAGAGAGCACGGTGCTCTTTGGGGCTAAGCCCTGCCGACCTCCTCCCTGAGGCTCAACAGAACTCAGTTCTTCTTCCCCAGCAGGGCGCCCCGCGCCTACTGGGACTTGGCGTTTCCCCGCCCCGAGCCAGGCTTCTGCTCAGAAGCGGAGATTCGGCTCGACGGAGCCTGGCGCTGCTTGCGCAGCGGGCAACCCGGACGCAGGTGTTGCGTGCTGCCGCACACATAGCATCGACGGATGCCGATACGCTGCTCAGCAGCCTGAAGCTCGGCTTCCTCATCTTCAGCGTAGCTGAGGTCCATAGGCACTGCGCCATTGGACACATCAGAAGCTCCGGAAGAGCTGGCTTGGGAAGCCGTCCAACCAAGTCGCGACGACTTGAAGTTGAACTCGGCGTTCAACGCCACGTTCACGGCTTCCTCAAAAGAGGTCGGGTGAACACGGAAGACTTCCGTCCTGGCCACGCCAGTGCGAAGGCCTTCCATGAAGACGGTCACCGCGACCACTTCAGGAAGGGGATCCGCCGCCATGCCGGCGAGAAGAGTTCTCAACTCCTGGACGAAGTCCAGCAATTCCTTCTTACCCTGACGGGTAGACAGGAAGCGTGACCTCACGCGATACGCCTGGTTAGGCGGCGAGAACACTCGCGAAAGCTGGGCCTTCAGCTGATCCCAAGAAGGGAACGCAGTGTCCACAGACGTGCCACACGTCAGGGCCCACTCTCGCGCTCGGCCACCGAGCTTGGAGATCGCAAGCGCCACGCGCTGCTGCTCGGTCTTGAGCATGGCGGACGCCATGGCCATTTCGACCTCTCTGATCCAGAGCAAAAGGCTTTCGCCTTCCTTGCCCTCGAAGGTCTTGACGCTCACCATGAGCGGTTTAGCTCGTGGAGCATCGTCCGATGCAGGCCTAGGCGTCACAGACGCCGCGGCCGCAGTCATCTTCTGCTGGACGTGCTCCAACAGAGCATTCTCATACTGAGAAAACGCCTCCAGACGCGCGTTCACCGCGTCGGGGCCTTGCGAAGCAAGATGGGCCACACCTTCCGGGCCGATCAAGGACATCAGCTTATTAAGCCCGTCCTGTTGGTTCGGGGGTAAGTGGGCAAATTGCTCCATCCTCACAGAGGGACAGTCGTAAGACTCAGGTGTCGGATTGACTACAAGTGCTACCAAGTGCAGCGGGGCTGCCGTAGCTTTAGCGTCAGAGGAAGACACAGACTCAGAGAGTCTCTAGTAATAGCGATAACCTTACGCTCTATACAAGAGCTATACCGAGTACCGTAAGATAACTACTTACGGACTCCAAGAGACAGAAGTACCTTAAACAAGGCTAGTGAACTCTTAGGCTTCAAATGTGAACTGAATGTATTGTTGTTTATCGCGGCAGAGCCGCCTGTTGTATGTATGTATAGGACTCACTATCTATCATAGTAGAGCCTAGTCTAATGCATATCCATTGGCTGTGAGCCACCCACTCCTATCTGGGGTGACCCACGTAACATATGTGTGGAACTCAACTTATGTGTGGCACCTAGCCTGTGTGTATCACACTATTCGATGTAACCCCGTTACAAATAGTGTCGATGTCTAGTGCAACTACTTCGAAATAGATTGTCTTTGGATTGGTCTCTGAAATATGCCTTGTCAGTTGCTGCTGGCACTGCATTGATTCTTCCTTTTTCATTTTGTGATGATGTAGTATAACTATATTACCGACGTAGCGCCGACGTGCGCTGCTGCCCTTCCTCCATACCGTTCTCCTCGAGCCTCACTCGTATGCCGCTTCTAAGAAGGTTGTTCTCACTCTGCTACTTGTGACTGTGTGTCGGCGACTTCTTCATTTATCGGTTGCGCTGGGTCAGATTCCTCTCTCCTCCGTGCAGGAATCAGTACCACCCAGAAGCCCGCCAGTACGACCTCGCGCTTGCATCAAAACTGGTTGGCTCCCCAGGTTTTGGCGAATTGAGAGTCCCGAGATTGAGCCTGAGTAGGTCGAGTTAAAGAACTGTGCACATGACAAGTGCATCAATCCCATTAAGCTGTTGAAAACGTGACAAAAGGCGCTGAAAGACACCATCTCCAGGATCCGACGAACAACTCGAGTACCGTCAAGTGATTTGCGAAGGAAGCGGTAGTAGTTTGAAAGCTACTCCAGGGACGGGAAGTAGACGTAAAGACCTTCGCTAATAGATTTGTTGCGGCCTAGGTAAATCCGTTGCTAGTGATTGTTTTCTGGCTTTACGTCGACAAGCCGCTAGGGTTCATTCCACCGTAGCTTGAAGACGGCGAGTGCTGGACATTCTTAAAGCTGGTCATGCTCCTCGGCGGCATTGAACACGGTCGGAGGGTCCAGCTAAGGCTCGGACTGCAGCGACCACGTACGTGTTAAGCGTATCTCCGCCGGGGTCTGGGCGAGCTCTGCATCTCCTTCTCCAAGAGCATCCAAGTGCCTTCTGAAGTGCTGAGGAGGGTCAACATGCGAAAATAGGCACACCTATTCTCGGATGCACGAGAAGCTGTCAATCGATACGCGCGGGACAAGTCGCCGGAACTGCTATCCATGGCCAAACTCCAGGGAGACTTTATATCCTGGTTCTGAACCTGACTTGATCTTGGCCCTGTGTCTGCACCCGCAATGCCAACCGTTAAAACGTTGCTGTGGTCACCATTAGATAGTTGTGAGGATACGATGCTGCTCTGTCGCGGAGGATAAAGCGGTGGTGGGTAAGTCGTCCTTGCGTGGCTTATCGGCTTCGGCTTCATAACGGGCATCACAACACCAATATCACCAACGCCTCGCCGCCGACTACCTCGTGATTCACGAGTCGTGAACCTCTTGGTCATCAGGGGTGGCGCAGACAGCTTCTTCTAGTTCCACCAGCTCCTCAATGTCAAAGCGGAGTTCAGCATCGGGCTTCATCAATTGTTCACCTGTGTCTTCCACATCACACCGGTTTCTAACTTGTGTACCATTTCTGTTGATTTCTAACGAGCTTAGATGTACCACTTGAAGTAGGGGGCCATACTGAAGACAAGTGAGCCCCCCTACCATATGTAGTGATTTCCTGGCGACCGCCCACCATTGGCCAAAAACTACCGGATGTACACTTGTACAAGGCTGCGGTAGTGCGTTAAGTAGCGTCTGGGCGACCCTTCGCGCACCTTACCACGCCACACAAGTTCATTTCTATTCATTTCTATTCCTGGAGTGACTGTTGGCTGCTCCGCCCTTTACTTAACGCGGGGAAATTTCATGTTAAGTACGATAAACGACATGGGTACGCGTGTAGAATTTAACAAGGCAAAACGAGTCTACGTTTGAGCTTTCATACTTTTGAAGGGTCGTCCCATGCGAGTCTTTGGATACGATGGCGCAATACAAACGCCAAGTGATTCAAAAGTATCCATCCATTTAAAACATTTGAACCCACTTCGATATTTCTGAAAAACAGGCCAGGAACGGTTTAAAACGTGTTACAACACCCCAAATTTCACACATATCAGATGGGTGCCCCTTAGAAACGCTTTCGGCAGCGTATACTCTCAGCCTCTGGGCTGAGAGAACAATAACATTGCTTACTAACTTGAATATTACTGTCTACCATCGACCAACGTCAAACGAATGATACTTGCTGCAGTTGGATCAGAAGACGTCTCGCTGGACATCCTGGAATCCTATCATTCGGCCGAGTTTGCTGCTGATGTCGTCGTCCTTTGGCGGACTCGAGGCAACCACTTCCGGTTCCGCGCCAGGGAAGCAGCTCCATAACTCGGGAAAGAGGTCGCCGTATGCTTCGCTGTCGCTGTAGCGCAGGCTTGCGTCTCTTTCAAGAGTCTTTGCAGCTTCGAGCATTGGCGACGACGTAAGCACCAGCCGCCGCATGGCCACTCGCATAGAGCCGTGCTTCAATCCGTCACCTCTGCAGACAAGCGGGAACCAGTCGGCGAACGCCTCGTTCAAAGGCATCGCGAGGCTGAGACGTACCTCACCGAGATCTCGCGTGTCACCACCGAGCACGAAGATGTCGAGTGTGCGCTCGTAAATGGTCGGAGATGACGGCAGCCAGAAGACGAAGCGTTCGTTCACCGTGAGGTCAACGCGGCTTGCGGGTCGCGTCTTGCGGCTCATTCGACCGAGCTGCATTGTGACGGCGAATGGCAGATCAGCTCCGCTTTCGTCCCGGTCGATCGCAAGCCCCCGGGCTTCCAATATGTCGACAATAACCAACTCACCGTACGGACTACCGCGCGAGATGGAACTACAAACACTAGCTCGACAGCGGGAGCTCATGTGATGTACGTTGTTGATCGCGTTCTCAGCAGCCTCTCGCGGCGGCAACACCGACGCCAAACTCACAGACGCAAACGAGAACGTGGATGAGGACGATTTCGAGGTAGCGTCCGAAGCCGAGCGCGAACTTCTCCACGGGGTCGGGATCGGAGCAGCGAAGGACAGCAGCGTTGACGATACGGACGTCGACGAAGACGTTGACGCTGGAGGGGGCTTGTTTAAGATGCTTGGGAACACGCAGGCGTCCGAAAACGTCCTGAACATGGACGTCACGGGGTTCGCTGCGGGCTTTTCAGGTAGCTTCTCGCGCGATGCAGACGGCGAATCCTCGGATACTGAGGTGGATGACGACGATGTAGGCGAGACGGGGGTTGCTTCGTCGACTGTTATGGGCTTGACGACTGAGACGTCGGCCAGGAGTTGGTGGAAGTCTGCATCGAGAGCTGGGGTGTGGGGTGTCGCCCGCTCCACCTTGTTGTCGACAACCGACTCGCGGTACTCCTGCTCCGGTTCCGCGGGCGTAGTGGCTTCTTGAGGAGGGGCTTCCTGGCTATTGGTGCTGTCATTACTTTTCGAGCGACCAACACGTGTCTGCCACAGGTTCTTGACGCGCTGGAAGTCGGACGAGCCCAGCATGGTCGACACCTCTTGTGACCGCTTTTGCAATTGTGCCGGCCGAGTCGAGTCTGGCCGCGAGCAAAGTGCTCGCGAATGTAGAGGTACGAGATGCTGGCAGAGGGCGGGGGCTGGTCATACTTGGCCACGTGGTTGCCTCCTCTTCACCTCCTCAGCGAACCTGCTTTTTTTAGATAACCGGCAGGATAGCACGAACAGGTGGAATCGTGTTGAAAAAAAAAACAAAGGATATCAGGATACCACCCACTGCTGCACGGAAATCATACTTTACGGCTCTCTCGATTCCAGCTCTATCCAGTTTTTTTTGTGTTACAGCTGGCCACAGCGCAGTATAACAAACTTCAAGTTCTGTCTCCTCGTGGATACCACGATACGTCACTCGCTCGCCTGCTTTCGGCGGAGATGGCTTTACTCAGAATAAAAAAGCTTCTTAATGACATCAGGACGTGCCGTAGTTGCGCAGATACTCGTTCAAGGGCAAGAAACAGAATTCGGCCTCGCCGTCCACGCCGCGCCAGAGCTTCGCGACGTCCGCCAGCTCCATCTCGTACACCGGTAACCCATTCAGAGCGACAAGCACGTCGCCCACGTCGATGGCGCCACTCTGCTGCGCCTGCTCGCCGGGCACCAACCGATGAACGACCACGACGTCGGCGTCCGGGTGCTTGGAGAACTCGATGCCGAGTTTCCGGGTCGAGGACAGCACCACGGTGCACGCCGTCAGCAGCGACCGGATGTACTCCAGCGCGATCTCAAGACACGTCACGAAGTAGGCGATTTCACCCTGCTGGCTGCCGGCGTCGAAGAACGTGATCAGCTCCTTGAGCGCTACGGGGTCGCGCAAGTGCGAGTGGATGAGCACGTAGATGAAGGCTGGAATGAACGAGTCAGCGCTCATGGGCGGCTGGGTTGGGTGCTCCGTGTGGTACACGGCGTAGATCTCCTTGCACGCTGCCAGTAACTGCGCGCGCTTCATGTACGGGAGGCTCACTTTGTCCACTTCACGCAACTTGGTGCAGGCCGAGTGCCACTTGGACGGCGACACGCTGTCGGGGCCCATGCCAAAGAACGCTTGTGTCTTGCTACGCAGGATTTCAATCTTTCCCTTGAGAACCTTCGCGTCCTCTCGTGTTTGAACGCGCACGTTGGCAAGGATTGCGCGGCAAAGAGGGAAGAACACACGCTCCTCGATCTGTTCGTGGACAATGGCCTGAATGTTGTTCGTGATCTCGCTCACCACAGCCGCATCTTGAGCGGGAACGGGTCTGCCCTTGACGTTCTCCTTCACTCCGTCGTCGTCCGAGTCGCTGTCCGAGTTGCCATCATGTTGTGCGACGCCAGCGAGCATCAACAGCTCCTTCAAGCGGGTGTGTATCAAGTAGTCGGACAACCCCGTCATGAATTCTCTTACCGTCGCGTTTGAAACCAGGCGGCCCGTGTGCTCTTTCAGGAAAGCGGCGGATGTGCAGCCCTCGGGAGAGTACGGGGACGCCAGCAGTAGCTGCACTTCGCGCGCAACGTCTACCATCGCATCCTCCGTGTTGGAAATGAAGGACGACATACAGCGGCGACACACACCGTCGATGGCCGCGCCACCTTCGTCCAACGCGCCGCACTTGCACATTCGGCCGATCTCCGAGGCGCTCGTAGGCATCGCAAACTCGTTCCCATCGGGCCGCTGCGGTATCACGTTGGTCTGCGCTGCGCTAGCGCCGCCTGCGCCCACAGAAGCGAGCGCAGCTAGCCAAAGCGACCGTTCTTCTTGGCTGTCCGCATGGAGGAAGAGGCTGCGACCCTGGGTACAGATCTGAAAACTGTGTCTCTCCCCCATCTTGAGGGTGTCTACTGACGATACACGCGCATTGGTCATGTCAATGGTGCCCTTGCGAGAGCCTCCCTGCGGGTGTGCGTAGTATGTAAGCGTCGCGTTAGAGAGCTCGAACCAGCGGCGCTTGGTCGATTTCACCATGCGGCCGCGCTTGCGAAGCCAACCGGAGAAGAGGATCGGGCCGCCCTTGTCCGCATTGTCGCTGTTCTGCTTGATCAGTTTCGCAGTCTTGGCGCCGTCGGGCAGGAGCTGCACGTTGTGTTCCTGCAGCTTCTTAATCCACATGTCGCGGTCGTGGTTGTCCATGGCGTAGAGCACCATGCTGTAGCTGCCCTGCGCGAACTTGAAGCCACTGTGCAGCATGCACTGCACCGTGCTCTTGCGCGTGAGATCCAGTCGGCCGCGCACTTCCGTGGCGTCGTGTGCGTCGTGATAGATAAGCTCGTTGTCCACAATGCAGAACAACCGACGCTTGAAGTTGCGCAGGCCGTGGCCGCGTTTGATAAGCCAGCCGGAGTGCCGCACCACGGGCTTGTACTCGAGCACCCACCGCCGACTCTGCGCGCTGGTGGGCGTCGGCCGCGCGCTGCTGCCGGTCGACTTGACCATCGTGCTGGTGGCGCGCTCCGTCCACATCTCAATATCCCTGCACAGCACTTCCCATTAGAGCATGACCTGTGATGCCGTCGAGAGGGATCGAAACGTACCGCTGGCTGGGGCGCGTCACGAGCACGACGCGCCGCGACTCGCGGATGCTGTCCTGGGGCTGCGCTGTGGGTGAGCTCTTATTCCTGGACACCGTCTGCAGCTGGGCAGGCTCAGTAGCCTCCAGGTTTTCAGGCGTGAGCAGCTCATTGTGCTCAGTGGAAGCAAGATTCTCATCAACAGCCTCAATGACGTGAACATCCGTCGCAGTGGGCGCGGATTCGGCGGCGTCGAGACTGCAGCGCATGGTGCGCGTGCTGCCATCATCTCCCGAGGACGAGGACGCGAGAAGGCAGGGCTTGCGCCTCTCGCTGGGCTCGCGGCCGTCGATGTCCTCGTCGTCACTGTCGTCGTCGATCTTGATCTCCTGGCCGGGCGCGAACTCCTCGTCGCTGTCCTCGTCAATGATGACTTCCACGCGCAGCCGCCGTCGGGTGTCCTGTCTCGAGACGGTCCTCTCCAAGCGGGCCAAGGGCTGCGCCTCTTTCTGCGCGGCCTGCTGCGGCCTCGCCTCGCCATTTTCGGGACTCGGCAGTACGGGCTCATTCTCCGGTAAACTCAGCAGGCTGCGCGTGCTGCTGCTGGCCGCGCTCTCGCCGTCGTCGCCCTCGTTCACCGTCTCGCGCAGCCGCAGCCGGAACACCTCGATGCTCTGGCGGCGCTTCTTGATGCCGCTGGCCATGTTCTGCCGGACTGAAGCTACGCTGCGATCTGTGTGACTCACCTGGCGGGGCTCGGGAGGTCTGGCGCTTTGGCTTCGTCCGATCTGTGTGACTCACCTGGCGGGGCTCGGGAGGTCTGGCGCTTTGGCTTCGTCCGACCGTGCGGGAACGAGCAAGTAGGCAAGCTGGGTTCGGGGAAAGTGTGTGGCAGACACCAATGCCACTAAAGTGAAACTGAGAGCGCAGTGACGGCTGGTGGGCTTGCCTGCTTGCCCGCCCGACGTGAACGGCTTTGAAGTGCCCCAAGCATGCCACAACACTGCTACATGTGCACACATGCTTACAGCATCCTTGCTGCTGCTGGCCCTGTCTTGGCTCCCCATGAAATCGATCCCCACAGCGGAAAGGTCTCTGCTGTCAAGCGACGGCGAAGTGCGAAGTTGCCGCTCTCCGGTGTACGACAGGCTGCAACGTCCTTCGGCTGCGTCGACAGCACCGATAACGGGCGGCGAACATGCCAGGCGACGCGATTCCTCTGAAGCAGGAGACGCGAGCGCTTGTTGATGCCGCCGGAATGAACACCCTCCGATCGATGACGAGGGCCCTGCCTCAGCGGTTCGTCCACCACAGCCTGGCAGCGTTGGTTCGTCCACCACAGACCGGGCACCGTTTGTGCAAGCACTGCAACTGCTGTACCACGCCCGACACGTACGTGGCCGAGGGCATTTAACACCGGTGACCACGCCGTGTCGACGTCGACGACTTCGCTCGACTTCGATACATGTATGTGGACTTCAGTAGGAAGTTTCACGTGAATACGTTGCAAGCAGGTGGTGGATTTGACAGGCGAGTCGATCAGCTAGGACTCTGGAGTCCTGCAGCGCGATGTAATCAGAGGCGGCGGCAACGCTCGAGCACGGTTGTTCTCCTGGCACGAAGCCACGAGCCCAACACAGCCGGCAACAGCAGCCTCACCTTCGCCAGCAGCTTCCGTCGCCACCGCCGACAAGCATGGACGCTAAGCATATTGCCAGCCGGCCGGCAATACATTGCGCCTCACAAACAGCTTCAACGTTGTAACTTCCACGTCGGGGTCGACGCGCAAGGTTTGAACCGGAATCTGACGTGACTTGGTTTCACTATGGGCGCCTTTTCTCTCGCAACGGCTCTGTCGACGTCGCCTGCGTATAGAGGCGCGTTTCAGATTTTGCACCAATGAAGAGGCGCGAGCCGACGTCTTTTCGGCCAATGCCGCGACGGGTCCCCTCGCGAGCTTATCTTGCGAGCCAAGCAAGCAAGATTGCCTTTTCGCCGACGCCGCGCCGCAGCCAAAGCTTAGTTCCCAATTTGCCGCCCGCCCCTGAAGCCGACCAAGAAGCCAAGCCATCCATCAGCCATGAGCGCCCCGCACGTCCGCATCAGCCAGATCGCCAGCCACCTGAGCTCGCACGACCCGCGCGCCGAGGAGAGCGACTACGCGCAGCGCGTCAAGCAGACCGAGGCCTTCCTGGGCAGCGAGCGCTTCCAGTATGTCAAGCGCCCGTACGGCGCCGAGGACGTGGTGAAGCTCCAGGGCACCGTCCCGGCCGCCAACGTGGGCGCCGCCATGTCGCGCAAGCTCTACAAGATGCTGCGTGAGCTGCAGGCCGCCCAGAAGACGAGCCACACGTTCGGCGCGCTGGACACGATCCAGGTCACGCAGATGGCCAAGCACCTCTCCACCGTCTACATCAGCGGATGGCAGTCGTCGTCCACGGCCTCCACGTCCAACGAGCCCGGTCCGGATGTGGCCGACTACCCCATGGACACGGTGCCCAACAAGGTGGATCAACTCTTCCGCGCGCAGCTCTTCCACGACCGCAAGCAGTATGAGGCTCGCCGCCGTATGACGGCTGAGGAGCGCGCGCGTACGCCGCCCACGGACTTCCTGCGCCCCATCGTGGCCGACGCCGACACGGGCCACGGCGGCCTCACCGCCGTCATGAAGATCACCAAGATGTTCATCGAGCGCGGCGCCTCGGGCATCCACCTCGAGGACCAGAAGCCCGGCACCAAGAAGTGCGGCCACATGGGCGGCAAGGTGCTGGTCTCGGTGCAGGAGCACATCCAGCGCCTCATCGCTGCTCGCCTGCAGGCCGACATCCTCGGCAGCCCTCTGGTCATCGTGGCCCGCACAGACGCCGAGGCCGCCACGCTGCTGGACAACAACATCGACCCGCGCGACCACCCCTTCATCATTGGTGCCACCAACCTGAACGTGGAGTCGTACATTGACGCCACCCACGCTGGCCGCGAGGGCGAGTGGGACAGCCGTGCCCACGCCATGACCTACCCGGAGGCTGTCCGCGAGGTCCTGAAGAAGTCGGGCCGCTCGGACGCTCTGGCCAAGTGGAACGCCCAGTGCCTGGAGCTGAGCCTGCCCAAGCTGGAGGCCCTGGCCAAGTCGCTCGGCGTGAACATCGCCTTCGACTGGGACCTGGCCCGCACGGTGGAGGGCTACTACCGCGTGCGCGGCGGTGTGGAGTACTGCATTGCCCGTGGCCGTGCCTACGGCGAGTACGCTGACCTGATCTGGATGGAGACGGCCTTGCCGGGTGTGCCACTTGCGCGCACGTTCGCCGAGGGCGTGAAGGCCAAGGTCCCGCACCAGATGCTGGCGTACAACCTGTCGCCGTCGTTCAACTGGGACGCGGCCGGCATGTCCGACACGGAGATCGAGACGTTCGTGACGGATCTGGGCCGTATGGGCTACTGCTGGATGTTCATCACGCTGGCCGGCTTCCACAGCGACTCGCTGGGCATCACCCGCTTCGCGCGCGACTACGCCAAGCGCGGCATGCTCGCGTACGTCGAGGGCGTGCAGCGCGCTGAGCGTAACGAGGGTGTGGAGACGCTGAAGCACCAGGGCTGGTCGGGTACCGATCTCGTGGATGCCATGCAGAACACCATCACGGGCGGACTGTCGTCGACGAACACGATGGGCCACGGCGTCACGGAGGCGCAGTTCTAAGCAGCTGCTGATCCGAGTCCTTCGCCAAGGAGCTGTCTAGGGTTGAATAGTGCGGCTGAGCTCATGGCGCGGTGATGGCGATGGTCGAGGTTGGTAACTCTTTATCCATGCGTGTGAGTATTTTACAAAGGTTAAAAAAGAAAAAAGATCAAAGCTGAAGTCTTGGTGTTTGCCTTGATTCTGAGTCCAGTCGTTTCAAGTGCTTCAAGACTGCTAGGAATCACTAGGAATCGCGCTGTAACAATGCCATGCCGCTCCTAGTTGCTTTCAAAGGCAAGAGCAACGCTTTGGTCCTATAGTATTGCTGACACATCACTCGTTTGGCTTCATATCGACAGTTGGGTATTCGGCTTGTGGTGGTGCAACGAGGCCATTGATCTGAGACCAACGACCTCGACACGTGCCTTGAACGGCAAGACGGGACTGAAGCTGTCGACAAACTCTTGCTGCGCACGTTGCCTTAAAGTGTTGAGACACGAAAGCGCCACTCAAAAGCTACAGCCTCAGGCTGCTAGCCTGTGGTTGTGTGCTAGCCGCTGCAAGTCCCTGCACAGCTTGACGCGTATCAAACACAACTTCGCAATTCTGAGAGTTCAAGCGCCGCCACGCAGTGTTTCTTCTATTAGTCCAATCGTCTTCCTGTCGGCGCCGTCCTCTCCTGTGCCTGTTCGTGTATCCAAGGGGGAGTTGCTTCCGCGGCCTACAGCACGCCGCAGTCGACGATCTCAATGTCCGTCAGCGGCTTGTGCTTCACAGAGTAGACGCCCTCAATATTCTTTAACACATCCTTGCCCTCCACGACCTTGCCGAATGCGACGTTGCGGCCATTGAGGTGCGGCAGAGGCTTGAGCGAGATGAAAAACTGCGAGGCGTTCTTGTTGATGCCGGCGTTGGCCATGCCCAGCACGCCCTCCTCCGAGAACTGCAGCGCGTAGTTCTCGTCGTCGAAGTAGCGCTGGTTCTCCACCAGCGCGGCGTGGCCGCCCGTGCCGTCTCCGTGAAGCACGTCGCCGCCCACGAGGTACACGCCTTTGGTCACGTTGTGGAACTTGGAGTTCTTGTACGAGCCCGACCCGAGCGCCGCCGACTTGAAGCCGTCCGTGCACATCTTGAGGAAGTTCGTGGCCGTCAGGGGAACGATGTCCTTGGCCAGCTCCACTACGATGCGCTCCTTCTTGGCGCCACCGATGCTCACGTCGAGGAAAGCGCGCGGCCGCGGCTGCGCAGGCGTGGGGGCCACAGCATCGTAGGCCACGATGGCAGCTTCAGGCGCGTTCATTTTGGCCAGCGAGCGGTGGTACCAGCCCCATCCACGGGCTCCGGCGCGCGACATGGAGTCGCCGGCGCCGCGCACCAGCTTCGAGCGGCCGAACGCGGACATGTCACCTGGTCACTTGCTTGGGTCGCTGTCGTCCGCACCTCTCAATGCTGGGAGCGCTTTTCAGCCAGACGCCGAGCAGTCCGATAAAGTACGATATCTCGGTGTATTCACTTTAGTGGCAATTGCCCTCCAAATACTGACTTGAAGAAGACACAGAAAGCGATCGCCCCGATCCGAAGATGAAGCACGGCAACAGGTTGCTGCTCGCGGTGGCAGGCGTCACGATCGTGTTGGTGCTGGTGCAGTTTGCACTGATCAGTGAGCAGTCGGCCGCGTACTTTGAGGAGGAAGAGCCGCTGCAGTGGGAAGAGAACGCGTCTGAGATGGAGACGAAGAAGACGACGGTTTTTGAAGAGATGGCGACGCTGCCGGTGCTTCTGATGCACGGCATGGGTGACGCTGCAGGAAACGGAGGAATGATGCGCATCCAGAAGGTTGGAAACTATGATGGTCAGCTGCTGGGTGAACGGATGCACTTAATTGCGTCACGGTTATAATGTTGCAGTCGATCGCGGAGCACCTCGGAGTGTATGTGGCTAGTGTGCAGATTGGCGACTCGGTGCAAGAAGACGTGGAGAACAGTTTCTTCATCACCATGGACAACCAGACGGACATGTTCGCCAAGATCGTGCGCGAGGTGCGAGCGGTGAAATGATCTTTTCAGTCGCTGATTAATCTGTGCTGACGTACAGTGGGCTGTACTTGACAGGATCCTCAATTAGCCAACGGATTCAATGCTGCTGGGTTCTCTCAGGTGCGTTTGACGCAGTAGTATGGTTGTGCTCGTCGGATATCTGCACGCTAATGCCATGCTATCTGTTTTGTACGTCAGGGCAACCTGCTAATCCGTGCTTACGTCGAGCGCTTCAACGACCCACCAGTGCACAGTTTCATATCGTTTCATGGACCTCTCGCTGGTGTGGGTGGATTACCACGGTGCTCGCCGCTCAACTTCATTTGCAAGGAAATCGACAAGGTAGGCGGTGTGAGGAGTGTTTACCAACTTTCTGGGGTAGCTGCTTATCAATTGTTGACTCATATGCTTCAGCTTATTGGCGAAGCAGTTTATACTAAGAGAGTCCAAGGTGTGGATCACGTTTGAAATTATACTCTTACTACGCCGCTTACTGACATTATTGCGTTTTTGCTACAGAACGTCTCGCACAGGCTAACTACTTCCGAGACCCTCTACGCATCGAAGCTTACCTGAAACATGGTAACTTTCTCAATTACCTCAGTGTAATTGCATTTTATGTTTCTCACTTGCCCACCTTTGTTGGTGCTGTTTACAGCTGAGTTTCTCCCCGATATCAACAACGAAAAGACATCTACCAACCAGACTTACAAAGAAAACTTCACCAAGCTGCAGAACCTCGTGCTCGTTCGTGCCAACCAGGACACGCAGGTTTTCCCGAAGGAGTCGGAGTGGTTTGGCATGTACCAAGACGGCGACCCGTACAAGCATGTGCTCGGCTTCAACGAGACCAAGTGGTATCAGGAGGATCTTTTTGGGCTAAAGACTCTGGACAAGGCCGGCAAAGTGCACTTCCTCTCCACCGACGGAGACCACCTGCGATTCTCCATCGAGTTCCTGCTGGGCGTCGTGGACAAGTATTTCCGCCCGCACATTAATGGCAACTGAGCTTGGCTGAACCGAACTACGCAATTAAAATTGGCAAACAACGCCGGTAATGCAACTTGTGTGATGCCTGCATCGTTTGGGTCGAAGCTCTTGAAGATCACGAGGAAGCACTCAGGCTCAACGATAATAAATTATTTCATATATCCGTTATCACAGGTAATACAATATCACGTCTGATTGTAAGAACAAGATCAAAGGGAAACACGTATTTATATGAAGCAATCGTTTCAGACAGGGTATTTGATGATTAGATCTCAGACGCTATTTGATGTGGTGCACGCAGGTGGTTTCTCCTCCCCTTCTAAGTCTGTCTCCAAAGTCTCCAAAAGGGGAAGAAGCTGAGCAGATCACAAGCGCGAGGCACTTCAAGACAGCACTGCGCTGCCGTTTTCTCGCAACCCCGACTGAGCCAACACCCAAGGCCAGACGCAGCACGTCTCTCCGTGCAGGAGTTCCAGTCTCGATCTTCTTTGCAGCGTCGAGAACCTACGATCCAACCGCGCAAAGCCCAACGGATCTGATCCCCGTGTGTACATAGTGTGCTTCTATTCTCGCTGACTTCTGCAGTGCAAGACAATGGCGACTCGAGATTTGGTTGGACGCCCACTGGTGCCTTTCTTCGACAGCGACGAGAACGTGAACGACTCGATGGAGCTTGGAGAGGGAGACGACGAGCGGGAGGACATGGACGTCGATGCGCGTGTATGGGATAAAGAGCTGGGGTACTTCGTGTACCCCTCGGAGCAGCAGGCTGCAGGTTCCAAGCCCGTGCCAATTGCTTCGTCAAACCGGGGCTCAAGGACGGACAGCGGCGCCAAGCTGCTGCTCACGCCGTCCATGATGCTGTCGAGCAGCGCCCCCGAGCGCTCGAACTCCATGGCTGCGAGCGGGAACCCTGTTCAAGCTCCCACAGGTATATATTATATTGCAATGCTTGCCTTGCTCGTAGGCAATGTTTATTGCACCTGGACTGAAGATGCCTATGTGGTTTGCATGTGATGCGCCGTTGCGATCTTCGTCGCAGAGGGCGCGTCCACGCGTAGCAGCTCAGCAAAGCGGGGTTCTAAACAAAAGACTCGCTCTAACACCCCCGGGAGGCGACGGAAGGACAAGGAGGGAGGCGAGGATACATCGTCGAAGAAGGGCAAAAACAAAGGGGCAAACGGCAACGGCGAGCAGTCTACCAACCACAAGTCGAGCGGCGGGAAGCAGCTGTCATCCTCGGGCAAGTGGGCGTGGTCAGCATTCCAGTCCTCTCCAGATCCGGCTCAGCTTCCGATGCCGCCGTTCCTCACCAAGCCCGGTGCAGGTTTGAGTAATGGAAGCTCAGCCGCAGCGACGTCAGCACCCCCGCTCCCACCTACACCTCCGCCGCCTCGGAATGTACCAATTGCGCCGCCGCTCCCTCCGGGGCCACCTCCATCTCAACCATTGCAGCCTCCACTACCAGCCGGACCTCCGCCGGAAGTGACAACGCCAGCCCCGATGTCAATTGAGTTATCGATGACGCAGGATCTTCGGCGAATGCTGAATATCGGAGGCGGGTAAGCTAGCAGCATGTGCAGTTGAGGTACGCGGGGCATATTATGGCAGTGCATCGACGGGAACCAGTGAGAGGGGTTCGTTAATATGATGGGTAACTGGAGATTGGAGCATCACAAGAGTGTGTGGCGATGCCCAGATGAGAGATTGGGACAGGGCAGAGAAGAGAAAGGAAAAGTCTTGCTGGGCCAACTACATACGTGTTCTGTTGCCTGTGTAAGTGCTCACCCCCAGACGGAGGTCGAGTTGCAGTTTTCACCGGGCGGAAGTGGCCATCGCTGGCTGGCCATCGTCGGTGTTAAAGATACGGAGGGCACTGAAAATATCCTATCCTGTGCCAACGGACGAGGGTGCAATCCCCGCCCTCTCCTGTTATATGCACGTTTGCATGTGGTCTGGCTATGGGTTCGCTTGTCAAGCTACCTGGGGCCATCGAGCCCCAGACCCTCTCCATCCACCATCAGTTGTGTGTTGCGTCAATGCACGCCTCTCATGAACGCTGTAGCCCGTCCAAAGTTCTGAAAGTACCCCTTCATCAGTTCGAGCATGTTCCACGCGGCGTTGACGTCCCGGTTCCAGAAGTTGGCCTCGCATCGGCTGTTCGTGCAGCGCAAGACGTTCCGGTTGCTCCTCAGGACGATCTTCCAGTCCGCGAACTTCGGGTTTTTCATTCTTTCCGTCTCCTTCTTCTCCAAGGCCTCCCGTTGAGCCTTCTTCTTCAGATCCTTGGCAGACAGCTTGGGCTTCTTCTTGACAACCTACTTCTTCCTCGCTTCCTCCTCTCCATCCTTGGGTTTGCGGACTTTGGTGAGCAATGGCGTTTCCTTCATCCGCTTGTGGCAGCACGAGCAGGTGATGCTGATCCGGGAACTCGTCCATCGGAAGCACGGTCGCTCGCTTCTTCAACGCCTTGGCGAAGCCCTTGACAGGCCCCGAATCGTGGCCCTTGATGCCATCTCGGCGACTCCAATCTCCGTACGCGATGCAGACCTGTCGACTCGGTACCGGCACGATCCGCTTGGCCAATGCGTCCAGCGCCTTCGCCTTCAGCCGCTCCCGCGTGAAACGCCACTTCAGGAACGGGTCCTCAGCAGTAAATGCTAGCAGGAAGCGCACGTGCATGAAGAAGAACCGGAGACCCTTCGTGTACGTGGTGTAACTCGCTGTCTTGAACGACGGCATCGCGCGAATCACGCCTGCATACCACGGCTCACGCTTCTTCAAACGCTCGTTCCATGTGCGGAAATGGTTCATCTTGGACATGTGCCGGTACTCCCTCGTACTGATCTCGATGATCTTCTGACCGCGTCGGTACTGACGATTGAGGCGTCTCCGCTTCCTCTTATTGCGCTGCTGTAGCCACTTCCGTCGAACACGCCGACGAAGGAGACGGCCGACACTGACAGCGGTGCACAACGTCCGCATCCAGGATCGATTCCTATCATGACGTCGGGAAAGTAGTCGATCGGAAGACGTCTGCGCGCAATCACAAACGGGTCTCGGTCATCAAGTAGCGTTTTATCCGTTGCCGCCTTCTCCGGGATCTCGCTGGCGTCCTTCGGGTGGGTGAGCACACTCGCCCCGTAGCCATTCGATGAGACCTGGTCTGCGAAGTACCGACTCGCGTACGGCTTCTTCGCTTCGTGGTCCATTGCGTCAAACGCAGCTCTCGGCACAGCGCAGTCAGCCACCCTCGTCTCGAACTGGGTCACGTTGAAAATCTCCCGCAATAACTGTGATCGGTTGTCTTGAAAAAAAGACTTTTGAGCCGGGGCAAGAGGGACCGAATCCAGCTTCCACCCTGTTCGCTTGAAGATCCTTGCGCAGATACCGTGCAGAGTTGATCCGTTGACCGTGATGTAGCAGCTCGCGTAGGAAGAAGAGTACGGCAGCAAAGAGTACAAGCGCGTGCCCTTTGTCTTGGGGTGTTTCTCGGCGAACTTCTCCATCCATGTCAGCATGTCGTGCAGCTTGGGAACGAAGTGCGCTAAGTTCTTCTTGATGTTCCAGTCCCAAGGCACCATACCCAGCCACGCGCGCAACTCAAACTCGGTCGGGTCCTCGGTGTCGTCCCACTCGTCCTACATCTTCTGCATCTTCGGCTTTTTTGGTTTTTTCTGCTTCGTCGCAGCCGGTGTAGATGACTCGGTATCATCACAGGGAACAGGGATCTCCTCGACTCGGTAGCAGCTCTCCACGAGGCGTTTCGTGTCCTTGATGTCCAACTGCAGCTCGTCCTCTTTGGCGTAGCGGAACCGGATGTATTGGTGGAGGCGACGGCGAAACTGGAGAGCGATCATGTTAATCGTGCTCACCATCTGCGCATTTGCGACTTCTCCACGAATCGCGCCGCTGAACTCTAGCGACGGAGGTTCGTACGCAGGATTGCTGGCGCGCTGCCCCCAAAACAGTCGAAACGTGTTGATCAGCTCGGCGTCTTCCACTTGCGCTCTGGCGTTCTTGCGCTGGGTATCGTCACGAGCCTCCACCTCCTCCTCCGCGGCCACGACCGATTGCGTTGCCATGGTCTTCTGCTGCTTCCGCGGTTTGGAAGTACTCGGTAATTGGGCGCGCTTCTCGCGATCTATGTCCTCCGCCTCTTTCATCACGCCAGCACAGCACCGATTGAAGAAGGTCTTGTCGAACGATGGCAGCGGTAGCTTCTCGACCAGACAACGCAGGACGTGGACGTTGGCGACATGCCACGCTTCCAGCTGGCACTGCTTGAGCTCTCTCGCCGAGCGCTGGATCTCGTCCACGATGGGTTCGTACTTGCAGACGCGAGACAGCTTGCAGATCACGCTTCCGTGGACTCGGTTCTTGAAGAAGGCCTTCTCTTCGTCGGTCTTCTTGCGCTTGGGGGCCATGGTGGTAAATGGCAAGTGAGCAGACCAGGGTCGGCGACAAAAGCCCCGCGTTGGATAACAGGCATCTAACACAGACATGGTGGAAAATGCCAAGTGAGCAAATCTGGCGGCAGCAAAGGACCCACCATATCCAAACTGACTGGGGCTGGCGGCGTCACCGGTGCGAAAACCACTTGATATCGGCGATGAATGCGGCCTCGCTATCAGCCAGGACCTTCCCTAGCGGCGTCTTCGTATCCTCTGCGGATCTCCATAATATCGTCTGCACCATGAGTATATACACGCCACAATTAGTGTCATTTGCTTCCATTCAATACGGCAGGCGTCTACGAACCGTCCACACTGGGTGGTTCCTCCTTCGAGTGTGTCGGCTCTCCTATTTTTCGGGCTGCCAGGAATCCGTCTGCTTCGTGCGCCACTGCTCGTACTCGAGGAATTGATGTTGTTCAGTTGCGTCGCGTCCTCCTCCGTTATTAATACCATCTTTGCCAGAGTTATGACGCTGAACCAATACTTGACGTCGTAAGCGGTGGTCGCAGGCGGTGATCACCCGGAAGCGCAGGCTGTGATCGCGCAGGTGGTCGCCCGGAAGCGCAGGCGTGGTCGCTCGGAAGCGCAGGCGACGTCGCCCGGAAGTGGTCGCCTGGAGCGTTTGGTCGGGACTACAGCTCACCGAGTCGTCGCCGTGTGGGAGGTTTTCACCGAGTCGAGAGGGGTAAATCCCGTGTCGAGTTAATTAAACCGGCTGGGATTGGTGGGAAATCATGTAGCCATCTGGGCGGCGAAACGCCGTTAGCGTTAAGCCGGGAATCAAACTTCATCAAGTTGTTAGATAGTGGAGCGATTCCCGCAACTCCTGAGATTTTCGGCTCAGTCATTGCGAAGCTGCCCGACTTTCCGTCTCCATCTCGTTCGATCTGGTTCCGCCAACTCGGAGGGGGCAGCGTCTATGATGGCTACAGTTCTGCCACGTGGGGCGCTCGGTTGTTCAAGGGGTTAACTGGGCTTCACGACCCAAGATGTTGAGTGCCCTACCGCACTTCGCTTCAATGTGGGTCACTAAAGCGAACCGCGACGTTTCAGAAGAAAACTCCTTCCCACGTGCGCCGACCGAGACCCACTCGCTTTGCCGCCTCGCCTGGGACGTCGCTGGTGTGGCTGGATCCCGACTAAGAAGAGCACGCAACCGCGCAGCAGGAGCTGCTCCCGTCTGCCGCGGACGCAACTTGAAGTGGCACTGGATACCGGAGACCGACTGCCAGTCCATGGAACTCGCCTCCGTGGCCGCCCCATTCGGCGGAAGAACCAGCGCCGGTGCTGATGGCTCCAACGCCAAGAGGAAGCTCGACAGCGCGCACGCGTTCTTGTCCCTCTCGGCCTCGTCGTCTCCCTCGGGCTCCCCGACTGCCGCTGCTTCGAGCAGCTACAAACCCCTCGACGCACTGCCGCCGTTGGACTCGCACGCCAAGGTGCGGCGTCGAGCTGCCGCGGGGCCTCCGTCGTTGACGCGTTGTTACTCGGACGGGAAAATGTAAACGTTTTGATGTTTTCTAGCGGGGAAGTGAGCGGGGCTAACGCTACTGTTTGTTGCTGTAGCTCAAAGGCGTTCGGCGAGTTGCTGACTGCTGGAGGAGCCAGCGACGGCCTGCGACTGCCCAAAGTCTGCCCAACGTCGCCCGCTCTGGGGCTGACGCCGCAGAAGAAGAGCATCTCCCCCCGAGCGGGCGTGTGCTCGTCGCCAGGCATGCATCACAACCCCTTCCTGGATGCCGCGACGTGGCCATTCAGCGTCTCGAGAGGTGAGAAAAGAGCGCTTTGAGCGAGTTGTTGGGCCGGAAAATCCAGACGTTCCAAGCTCTCGCTGACGTACATGGTGTGCTTTGCTGATTGTGTCGATGTCCAGGTCCGCCCTCGACATCACCGGCATTCGACAACAATGGCACGACACCTGGTGACAGTTGTGCGATGTTTACTCCACCCACGCCCAACAAGCGAGTCTGCAGCCAGCAAGGCTTCACGCAGAGCAAGGCGGGCGCGACGGCGACGTCGGGGAGCTGGGCGCCGTCTCTTACGCAGGCGAGAAAGCGCTCTCTCGGGGCGTCTGATGGCGCTCACTTCGCTAGTGCGCCTCCGTCTGACAAGCGAGCGTCGCTGTCTATCGAGATGAACCTTGAGAGCCGAAGCAACGCGGTGTGTGGGGCGCTGTCCTCATGCTCGTCGTCCTCGTCGACGCCGTCGATCGCCGTGCTGCCTCGAGGCAGTGCCAGTGCGCCTAAGCGAATGTACCCGCCGCAACAACACCGCAGCCGGAACCCGGGGAACCTGTCGTTGGATCTCACACAAGTTGACCAGGCCAACTTCGACCCGTGCACCACTGCTACGGGCGCGTCGAAGCGCCGGAATGACCAGGCTGCCATCTGCTCTAAGCTGACGGACTTCCTGTACATTGGCGGCGCTGTGGCCGCGAAGAACAAGTCGATGCTGATCCAGACTGGCATCACGCATGTGATCAATTGCGCGGCCAGTGTCGCTCCGGCGTCTTTTCCGGACGAGTTCTGCTACTTCAACATCAGACTCCGCGACCACTCGTCCCAGGACATTGCTCGGCATTTCTACAGCATGTTCGACTTTATCGAGCGCGCGCGCGAGTGCGGCGGACGGATCTTCCTGCACTGTGTGAAGGGCATCTCGCGGTCGCCCACGATGGCCATCGCGTACTTGATGTGGTACAAGAACATCGGCATGTACAAGGCGCTGGACTTCGTTCGGCAGGCGCGCCCGATCGTGGACCCGAATGCGGGCTTCATCTTCCAGTTGACCGAGTGGGAGCAGCTCCACCCGGAAGGCCGGATCAAGTTCCAGCGCACGATCATCTTCCGCGTCGAGGTGGCTCGCGATAACAGCGTCGAAAAGAACAGCAATTGCGGCAGCATCGTGCTGGCCAACAAGCCTCTGTTCGTGGGGCCGCTCCCGCGCGTGAGCGAGAGCTACTTCCGCGACCCGACCAAGGATCTCGGCGGGGTAAGCTTGATCGTGGCGTGCGCCGACTATATGTTCGTTTGGTGTGGCTCCGACGTCGCGGAGGATCTCGTGGAGGCCGCCGAGAACGGTGCCCATATCCTCCAGCGCTACGAGGGTTTCCCGGCCAAGTGCGACACGGTGCGGCAAGGACAGGAGCCCGTGGCCTTCTGGGACCTCGTTGGCGACGAGATTTGATAATGTATACAGTACACGTTCACCTACCGTAGTAGGCACTGCCTAGTAGGCAGCAGCAGCAGTAGCTTCAGAAAGGTTTCTAACATGCGCGGCCGGGCAGCGAGCTAGCAAACCCGGCCGACGCTCAGGACTCATGCACATACATAAGTTAATGGCGCCACTACAACCACCATCAATCGCTATTCATGCGGGAGCTGCCTCCATGGGCGCCAGCCACTGGCAAGGGCTCAGCTTCCGGTGCCCGGCATCGAGATGGACGTAGATTGGACCTTTGACCAATCAAAAGACACGACCGCCGGCACTGGCGACGAGTGGCCGAGCGGAGATCGAGGAGATCGACCGGCGCTCAAGCACTTTGCCAATTCCCTCGCTCCGAGCCACCCACCAGAAGACTGCAAGGATGGCCGCCAGCAACTCGAGCGCCGCGCTGCTGCTCGTGACGGGGCTGCTCAGCGTGAGCATTGCCGCCATGGGCTACTACTACCTGCAGACGAACAGCAAGACGGGCAGTGGCCTGGAGAGCGTCAACACGTCCAAGGAGACTAAGACTTCTGTGACGAAGACCGTCTCGAAGGCTAAGGCTGCACCTGTTGACCCGCCTACACAGGAAAGTCCGAAGAAGGTGGAATCTCCGGTTGAGCCTCCTGTTGTCAAAGAAGCCCCGAAGGACGTTGCTGCTAGCCCGGAGATAAGCTACAAGGCGGTTATCGTTCTGAGTCCCAAGCAGGAGCCTGCTGCCAGCCCGAAGAAGGAAGTTGCTGCGAGTCCCAAGAAGACCCCGCAGAGCAGCCCCAAGAAGAGCGTCGAAAGTCCGAAGAAGGAAGTCGAGCCTTCTGTCCTCGAACTTCCGCAGCCTGTATGTGCTAGCCCAAAAAAGGAGGTTGCTGCAAGTCCTAAGAAGGAGGTCGTCTCTAGCTCGAAGAAAGAGATCGTCTCTAGCCCGAAGAAGGAGGTCGTCACTAGCCCGAAGAAAACCCTGCAGAGCAGTCAGAAAGAGGAGCTGGAGCCACCTGCTCTTGATCTGCCTAAGCCGGCGCACACCAGTCCCAAGAAGACACCGGAGGAAACGATTGAAAGCCCCAAACTGGTTGCTGAAAGTCCGATGGAGGAACCTGTCGTAGTTGATCTTCCCAAGCAGGTCCCTGCTAGTCCGATTAAGGCACCCGAGAGCCCTCAGAAGACACCCGACAGCCCCAAGAAGATGATCGAACCGGCACCAGCAGTGGAAGAGGTCGATGCCGTCACTAGAAAGCTGAGCGAAGACTTTGTCATCTCTCAGGCTACTACTGAGACTGCTAGCGAATTCGCCGATGAGCTGCTTCAGCAATCGATCGAGAATATTGCGCTGGAGCAGGAAGAGTACGTCCAGGTGGAGCTGACGCAGTCAATGACACTCTCGCAGAAAACGCCTGAGCTCATCAGCAATGAAGATGCTGCGGTCAAAACCGAGGAGGAGGTCACCCAGACGTCTGTTGCTACAGAGGACGAAGAGAGCATTGTTGAAGAAGAGCAGGAGCAGGAGCAGGAGCAAGTTGCCTTTGAACCGGCAACCGCTGAGCCAGTCGTCGACGCGGCTGCAACATCGGAGGCGCTGGCTGCCGTGGCGTCGCCCAAGAATGCTCGTACGCTGTCAGCATCATGGGAGGCGATCACGTCCAGCCCAGTGGTGAAGGCAGCTCCTGCTGAAGAAACGGCGACTTCATTGTCGCTGGACACCCCCATAGAAAGCACCGAATCGACCGAGCAGCTCTCGATCAACGTTCCGGCTGAAAGCGCCGAGGCAGCCTCAAAAGACAAAGACGCGAGCTCTCCTGTCAGCAGCGGCGGCTCGTCGCCCGGCAAGCGCCACCGCAACCGGTCAAAAAAGTCCAAGGGCAAGAAGAAGAAAGGCAGGAAACACAAGGCGTGATCGGCTCGCTCTATAAGCGCCACCGCGTGATCCCGGTCCACGTGCAACGTCAGTTGCTCCTCTCTGCGGTTCAGGCGCATGTAATTAGTTATTGAATACAGCGGCAGTGCGCTTCGGCAGACCCTCCTCAGTGGGGCGCACACACTTTTTGATGAAAGCTTGGCGAGCGTAAGTTAGTACGTGATCGACTCACACGTAGAGCTCCGTAGACAATTTGAGACCGAGGAATTTGCGCACGTGGTCGTCGTCGGCGATGCCCGGGATCTGCAGCAGGTGATGCAGGAAGACATGCAGCAAGTCCTTGCGTCGGGCCAGGAAGTCCGGGTTCAGGTCTCGACAGCAGTACGTCTTGGGCGGCAGCTCCGGCAGTCGGTTGCCCGCCTTGAAGCGCACACTCGCCTGCATGCTGTCGAACTCGCTGAAGCGGCGCAGCACTTTCCAGTTGCGGCGGCCGTTTTGGACTTGCAGCTCGTACAGCGCGAACTCGTCCCCCTTCACCAAATACTTGATGATGGCCACCGTGAAGTAGTCCGGCCCTGCAGCAGCGGCAACGCACACACAAAGCACACGTTACAACCAGGAATTAATGCGCAAGCCTCAAAGGCGGCAACACCCACCGTAGCGCAGGGACCACGCGCTCTCAGGCAGATATACGAGCGACATCTTGGCCGAGGCGCTCTTCGTCTCAAGGTCAAATCTTACTCGCTATCAAATCAGATCAAAAAACGTTTTCCATTTTAGTTCTCTGCGTTGTGATTCGTCAGATCATTATTAACCAATGACAGCACGAAGGTTCTCATTTTGTACCCAATCGCCACCACGTATGAGACAGCGCGTTGTAGCGTTCAACTAGAAGAAGCAGGGATTCTCTGACTCGCTTCGCTATGCAGGTGTACGTGCGTCTACCGGAGGCCGAGGCCGACTACGAGTGGGCCCGTGGCCGCCTGCTGCGCCGCCTAGAGGACGACGAGACTCGCGTGCTGGTGCAGCTGAGCGACAGTGAGCGCACGGTCGATGCTGACGAGGTCAAGGACGTGCGCATGGCTAACGAACTGGCGCCGGGGCAGACGCTGGCGGACGTGGAGAACCTGGACGCGCTCACGCACCTGCACGAACCCGCATTCGTGGACTACTTAGCACAGCGCTATGGTGTGGACCAGGTGTACTGCCGCTCAGGTGCGGTGCTGATCGCTGTCAACCCATTCAAAGACATCGAGGGGCTCTACAACCTGCACAAGTACCGCCAGGAGCTGCCCTGCTGGACGGCACTGCCGCCCCACGTCTTTTCCATTGCTGAAGGAGCCTATCGGTCGCTCCGACGGCGACTGCACGAGCCTGGGGAAAGCAAGAAGAACCAGACCATCCTCGTGAGCGGCGAGAGTGGCGCCGGCAAGACAGAGACGACCAAGTTTATTATGAATTATCTAGCAGAGAGCAGTCACGCGTCGGCTGCGGGTCAGAGCAGCAGCAGAAGGAAACGCGCCATCAGCGGCAGTGAACTCATGAGCGCGAACCCCATCTTGGAGTGCTTTGGCAACGCTCGCACGCTGCGCAACGACAACAGTAGTCGGTTCGGAAAATTTGTGCGCATGTTCTTCGAAGGGCATGAACTGGATGCGTCGTTGAGCATAGTGGGCACGTCGGTGGAGACATACCTTTTGGAAAAAGTGCGAGTGGTGCACCAGAACGAAGGCGAGCGGAACTTCCACGTGTTTTACGAACTGCTAGCTGGCGCGGACGATGAAATGAAGAAAGTGCTGCATCTAGAAGGCCTGTCAGCGCACGATTTCCAGTATATTAACGGTGGACAATGCTTCCAGAGAAACGATGGGGTGATTGATGGCAAGCAGTTTCAATTGGTGCTAACGTCCATGAAAGTTCTGGGGTTTACAGACGTGGAGCAAGCCGCAATCTGGAAAATATTGAGTGCGCTACTGCATCTCGGAAACGTTTTGTTCGTATCATCGAGTGGAGACGAGGAGGAGGATAACGGGACCACGTCCGCGCCGTGTAAGCTTTCATCAGCGTCTCCATCCCCGCTTGCAGTGCAGGAGCATCTCAATATCGTTTCGAGCCTATTTGGTGTGGATCAGGAAGATCTGGTTACAGCGTTGACCACGCGCAAAATTGCTGTTGGCTGTGAAACCTTCCACGCCAACTTGAGCCTTGCTCAGTGTGGAGATGCTCGCGATGCTATGACCCGTTCATTGTACGCTTTTCTCTTCCAGTTCTTGGTATCAAAAGTGAATTCAGCGTCGCCTCAGATTCAGCAACAAACGACTTCAGGAAGTAAAGCAGGAGGCAGAGACCCAGCAACATCACCAGCACCGTGTATTGCGGTCCTGGATATCTTCGGCTTTGAAGAATTTGAAGTGAACCAGTTTGAGCAGTTTTGCATCAACTACGCAAACGAAAAACTGCAATACCAATTCATCCAGGACATTCTTCTTACGGAGCAGCAGGCTCATATCGAAGAGGGGATTAAGTGGAACGCTGTGGATTATAAAGACAATGCATCGTGTCTCGAAATGGTTGAACAGCGGCCGACTGGTATTTTCTCGCTTCTAGACGAAGAATGTGTTGTCCCGAAAGGGAGCGACGCTGGTTTTGCGCGGAAATTATACCAGCGTCTACAAGAGCATAGCGATTTCAGTGCTTCTCGCACGGATCAGGCCAACTTTGTCTTCCAGATTCATCATTATGCAGGCAACGTTCGATACCAAGCAGAAGGCTTCTGTGAGAAGAACAAGGACCAACCCAATGCAGAGTTATTCAGCGTCCTGGGGAACACCAGCGACTCCCATTTGCGCGAGCTGTTTGAGTTCTTTAAAGCCAGCGAGTCGGCACAGTCTCAATTGGGCCAGCCGAAGCTGAGGCGGCGATCCTCGGTGCTCAGCGCAGTCGGCATTGGGTCTCAGTTCAAGCAACAGCTGGCAAGTCTGCTGGACGTTGTGCAACAGACGCAGACGCACTACATTCGGTGCATTAAGCCTAACGACGAAAGCGCAAGCGACCAGTTTGATATGGCCAAGGTGTCCAACCAGTTGCGCTATGGAGGAGTACTGAAGGCTGTCGAGATTATGCGTCAATCGTTCCCAGTTCGCATGAGTCATGCTGACTTTGTAAAGCAGTACCAGCTTTTGATGACGGGGAGTGAGCGCAAGTCTGGCTCAGAATTAACCGCTGAGGAGCTGGTGAGAGCACTGAAGGTAGATCAAGCTGAGCTGGGCAAAACGCGGGTGTTCCTACGCCAACTGGCCTTCGACCATTTGGAAAAGCGGCGTGAAGTCATCGTCACAGCATCGGCAGTAAAATTACAGAGTTCATGGCGCGGGAAAGAGCAGCGCCGAGTGTATACTAGGCAGTTGCAGGTGCTGTGGAGTATCCAAGTGCGGTGGAAGGCCATTTTGGAGAGGAAGCGGCTAATTGCGCGACGCGACAAGGCTGCACGAGGGATTCAGCATGCAATGCACCGCTGGGTACAGACGATAACAAGCCGTCGCCGACAGGGGGCATTGCTTATCCAGCGTGTTTTTCGTCGATGGGTTCAGGCACGTGTTGCTTTAGCAAGAGCAGCGGCGGCCGAGGAAGCTGCTGCCAAAGCTTCGAGGCAAGAGGACAAATCTGAGGATTCGTTGGGCTACAGTGGCCGTGAAAGTGAACTCACTATCGAAACGCTAGAAGAGGACGATGTGCTCTCGACCGCCACTGCTTCAGTCGGGACAAGCGCATACTCGGAGGATGTCGACTTGTCCCCTATTGACTCAGTGCGAAGAGCTACACTGCGTGGACGAATGAGCGACTTCGGCGGAGGGACTGACAGTGAAAATGCCATGCTGAAGAAGGCTCTGAAGGAAATGGAACGGCTTCGACGCAGAGCAGAAGCTGCCGAAGCCGCACTGTCACACTTTGCTGGTCGAAGAGTTGATCCCGAATCCAGCGATGCTTTATCCATGGTTACGACCAGAACCACAGCACATGCGCAATACGGCCGTGGAGTGAACGACGGTGGCAACTTCATGTGGCGTCAGCTCAACACGTCGAGTCTCAGGATCGATCGATTCGGCAACACTGTGTTGCACCAAGCCGTGGAAAGTGGGAATGTGGAGCTCGCGTGTACACTTCTTGTTAACGAGTCGAGTGGTGCGCTCGACATGCTTCAGCAAGCTGAGACCCAACGCGGTTTCTCTCCACTGCATCTGGCTGTTCGCGACGGCAATTTGGAGATGGTGAGCCTATTCTTTCGCCCCGAGGTGCTGCCGCATCTCGACCTGAATTTCAGTGATCGTGAGGGGAACACGGCGCTGCATCTGGCCACACAGCTTCAAGTGAAGTTCGCATCGCGCGTGCTGGAGCTGCTGCTGTGTTTCGGCGCTGACGCCAACACCGTGAACTTCCTGAAGCAAACGCCGTTACACCTGTGCTCCATGATCAAGCGCAGCGGCTCTGCTACGTGCGAGCTCATCGAGACGCTCTTGCGCCACAAAGCGGATCCTCAAAAGGTCGACTTTTTGAAGCGCTCCCCACTTCACTACTGCATGGACAAGGGTACGTTAGGCGTTGCACTAATTGCGATAGGCGTTTGCTTCTTGTATGCTAATCGGATTGCGTATTGTAATGGCGTAGACATGGAGGACGAGGCCATTTTGTTGATGATGAACGGAGCGGACATGAACTTGCCCGACGGAGAAGGGGTGCGCGTGATCACGAACCCCAAGGCCACTGGCGTAAGTAAAAGTGTGTACTCTGCTGCTTGCCGCGGATGGTGAACTAACAGACCTGTTGATGTCTGCAGCTCTTGCGATACCTGCGCGTGACGCCGTCGTGGATTCCAGATACGGACGTGAACGCGTGCATGGTGTGTCTGGAGCCGTTCCCGTTCTTCTTCTCGCGCAAATGCCACTGCGATCGCTGCGGCCGCGTCTGCTGCTCGGACTGTGCGCCGTCCAGCTCGTCGTGGAACGGCCGCTTCTGCTTCGACTGCAAGCACTACGCGCACTACTCGTGATCGCCCCTCACAAACCGTGCGCGTATTTTTTTAACTATTTTATTTCACAGCAACTACATGTAACACAGCCAAAGACACAATACATTTGTACGCATAGAGGCCAACCTCCCAAAGCTTTGAGCCAAGAGAGACTTCTTGACTTCTCGAAGTTGAAGTGTTAAAATTGGTGTGGTGTACACGAAACCACCCGAAGATCTACGGTATAGCCCCATTTTCCCTTTTTGACCAAAGGGAGCGAGTGACGAAGCTGAAACGAGCCGCCCCCGACGGACGTGGCCAGGGCCTGTCAGACGCCCCGAGCAGCAAGCGACGCAAGCAACAGAGCGAGATGGAGGCCACGCTGGAGAAGGATGCTGGCTTTATGGATAAGTACAGTCGCCAGATCGGCGCCTTCGGGCTCGAGACTATGGCCAAGGTAAGGAGGTCGTTGAAAAAACCTCAGAATGATGGTCACTTGAACTCACTATGATTGCAGCTGGTGAAGCTCAAGGTGCTCATCGTGGGGCTGCAGGGCGTGGGCATTGAGTGCGCCAAGAACCTGATCCTCGCCGGCCCCGGCGCCATCACGCTGCACGACGACGGCCTGGCCGAGATGAAGGACCTGGGCGTCAACTTCTTCCTCACGGAGCAGGACGTGGGCCAGCCGCGCGCCACCGCCGTGTCGCACAAGCTGGCGGAGCTCAACAAGATGGTGTCCGTGGGCGTGCACAAGGGCCCGCTCACGGAAGAGGTGGTGGCTCGCCATAACGTGGTGGTCTTCTCGCACACGAGCCGCAAGGAGCTCGTGCGCTGGAACCGCTTCTGCCGCCAGCAGTCGCCCCAGATCGGCTTCATCATGTGCGACATCCGCGGTGCCTTCGGCTACGCCTTCACGGACTTCGGCGACGAGTTCAAGGGCTTCGACGCCACGGGGGAGGCGCCCATCACGCGCATCATCACGGACATCACGAACGATCAGGACGGCATGCTCAGCATTTTAGGCCCCGACGAGGACGGCAAGATGCACGAGATGCCCGACTCGGACCACGACGGATGGATCGAGATCAGCGACGTGCAAGGCATGAAGCTCAAGAGAGACCCGAACCAGTCCATCAACACGATGGGCCCACGACGCATCAAGTTTGCCAACAAGAAGGTGTTCCGCAACGGCAAGCAGGCGGAGGTGTTCGACGCGTACCGCCTCAAGATCGGGGACACGTCGGAGTTCACGCCGTATGAGGGCGGAGGCGTCTTTACGCAGCACAAAAAGCCGTTCACGGTGAAGTTCAAGTCGCTCGAGGAATCGCTGGTGTCGCCTGTGCCCGAGGGCGAGTTCGGACTCATGTTCACGGATGGAGCCAAGTTTGGCCGCGCGGAGCAACTCCACGTCATCATGTGGAGTCTGATGGAGTTCGAAGAGCGCCACGGTCACTACCCGGAACCGCACAACGACGCAGATGCCGACGAAGTTGTGGCCATTGTCAAGCAGGGTATCCAGCACCTTTCTGACTTGACTCGCGAAGGTGCGCAGAAGCAGGAACCGATGCAGCTCGAGGAACTGGACGAGAAGGTTGCGCGTCAAGCCGCCTTGTACTCCGCTGTTGAGCTGCACCCGTTTGCTGCTTTCTATGGTGGTGTTATTGCCCAAGAAGTCGTCAAATTCACGGGCAAGTTCACGCCGCTAATGCAGTGGCTGCATTTGGATGCGTTTGAAGTGCTGCCGGACGAGCGCCCTACGGACGCGAAGCCAATTGGCTCGCGTTACGACCATGTCATCACGGCGTATGGGCTATCGTTCCAGAAGAAGCTTGGAAACGTTCGCACTTTCCTTGTGGGCTGCGGTGCGCTTGGGTGCGAGTACTTGAAAAACTTTGCTATGCTCGGCATTGCATGCGGCGAGAAGGGCCTTGTGACGGTCACGGACAACGACCGTATTGAAGTGAGCAACTTGAACCGCCAGTTCCTGTTCCGTGAGCACAATGTCGGTCAGCCCAAGTCGGTGGCTGCGACCGCTGCAGTGCACCAGATGAACGCGGATCTGAAGGTGAAGACTCTGGAGCAGTTGGTGTCTCCGCACACCGAGAACGTATTCAACGACGAGTTCTGGACGGACCTGGACATCGTTACGAACGCGCTGGACAACGTGAAGGCTCGGCTGTACGTTGACGGCAAGTGCGTCTTCCACAAGCTACCTCTCTTGGAAAGCGGTACGTTGGGCACGAAGTGTAACGTACAGGTGGTGATTCCTTACAAGACCCAGAGCTACGCGGATGGCCCCAAGGACGCGGAGGGTGACGGTATCCCAATGTGCACCCTGCGGAACTTCCCGTCGCTCATCGAACACTGCATTGAGTGGTCGCGTGCGCAGTTTGAAGACCTCTTCGTCGTGCCTTCCGCCGAGGCGAAGAAGTTCATTGACGACCGCGCAGCGTATCTGGACCAAGTGAAGAAGGCGACGTTGGAGAACCCGAACCCGAAGCTCGTTTCAGCGGCGATTGTACAGGAACTCGAGCGTTTGCGGAGCCTGCGGACTACGCTTGAGACGGCGAAGGGAATCACCTTCGAGAAGTGCACTACGCTTGCATTTGAGCTGATGACGTCTCAATTTCGTGACCGAATCCTGCAGCTCATCCACAACTTCCCGGAGGATCACTTGACCAACTCGGGAGAGAAGTTCTGGTCGGGAGCCAAGCGCTTCCCTCAGGCCGTGGACAAGTTCGACCCTGAAAACCCGCTGCACCTCAACTTCGTGCGTGCGACGGCCAATATCCTGACGGTTTGCTTTGGAATTCAGCCGCCTCCTGAGCAGAAGTTGCTTGCTGCTGATTCCGAGTGGCGTGACGCATCCACGTATGAGCAATTAGGTGGCAAGTATGTCCCTCCGGCTTGGAAACCGTCGAACGAAAAGATTGCAGCGGACTCGGACGAAATCAAGCGCCTGGAGCAGGAGAAGATCACGAACTCGAACGATTCGGACAAGAAGGAGCTTGTTGAGTTGCTTCACGAGCTGGAGACGTTCGACCTCTCGGGCCTGTCGTTTGAGCCGGCGGACTTCGAGAAAGACCAGGACATGAATTTCCACATTGACTTCGTTTACGCGGCGTCGAACTTGCGGGCCTTTAACTACCGCATCCGACAGGCGTCGCGCCACAAGTGCAAGATGATTGCCGGCAAGATCATTCCGGCCATCGCGACCACAACGGCGTCTGTGACCGGCTTGGCTATGCTGGAGATGCTCAAGTTGATTCAGCAGAAGGAGCTCGAGGCATTCAAGGACTCGTCCAACTCGCTGGGTCTGAACATGTACCTGATGCAGGAGCCGGCCGAGCCCGCCCGTGCCAAGGACGAGTACGACGTGGTGGAGATGTCGGAAGTTAAGTGCAAGCCTCCTGGATTCACGAAGTGGGACTCGACGCTCATCGAGTTGTCGTCTCAGTCGACGCTGGAAGATTTCTTGGCTCAGTTCAAGGAGAAGACGGAGCTCAACTGTGACCTGCTTTTCCACGGCGTTGCGGAAATGGGCAGCACCAGCGCCGACAAGGACCCGCGCTACCGCTCCGTCAGCGGCTTGATGCTGTTCGACCGCAACGCCTACGGCAAGGCGCTGAAGGAGTTATATGCGAGCAAGATGACGACGCCACTCCGGTCGTTCGTGGAGGAGCGCTACGAAGGACTCGTGGACTGCAGCCGCAAGTACATCGAGCTGCAGACGTCGTGTTCTGATGATGCCGGCAACGCGTTCAGAGTGCCGACGGTCATTTGCAAGTTCAACTGAAGCAGGGGGTCAGTAGCGGTTCTTACGCGAGTTTGCTCGTCAGAGGCTCTAGGGTGTTTCCAGTCTCAATCAAAAGCGTGTAGTGGCATGCTCTATCAGCGAGCTGCCGGACGTATTTGAGGTGAGGCTGCTGGTGCTCGAAGCGCGCGTGTGTAAACAGGGAAGAGCTTTGCTGCTGTTGGTTCCGATGTAGGGAAGCCTGGACTTCTGGTTGCGACTGATGAAGGCGATGCCTTCGTTGCTGTTCCTGGCCAGGTATCTACTCTCTGGGTCACGTCAAGTTGCAGCTCACGTACCGTACATTTGCGCCCTCAAGCACCGGACGAAGCAACATGTATGCACGTTGTTGATGCTCCAATCTGGCGCTCTCGCTGCCAGCGTTCCTCACCTGCGTGAAATTCTTGTCGGACCTGGCGTTGGCAGGGGATACAACTGGTTCATCCGGCGATAGCGGATCAGAAAAGACTGCAACAACGGACGCTTCCTGCCTCAACGCCAGCATTTACTTCAGAACAGCCAACTCAATGACTCCATTCAACTGAACTGCACACTCTTCAAACCTCTCCGTCTGCAAGTATTACCTCTCCACACAAATAAATATAGTTTTATCACTCGCTAAAGGAAACGTTGCGCGCCCACTTTTTGCTAAACCGAACGTCCGATTCGTGAAGTGAGACCGAGACGGTAAAATGACCGGGTTTCATCTCGATTCACGAATCGGGGGCGCACTAAATCATAGCGAAATAGCACTAAATCATAGCGCTATTTCTGCGAGAGTCTAAGCCAGCCGCAAGTGGATCTCCCTTCGTGATGGCGGACAGTACGTGGTGCACAAGTTCGCAGCCACGACCATTCTCTCATCTGCTCGTAGCCCCACGAGACTCCGCCTTCGCCATGGACGACATCGAGGACATGATCGGCGAGGAGGAGCTGGTCCGCGCGGCTGTGACCTCCGTGCGTAAGCCCATGGTGGCACCCAAGCCGCGCTTCCAGGCGTCCACCGCCAGCACAGGTAGCAGCAGCTCAGCCAGTGGCGAGCACGAACCGCGCGAGCCCAGCGTTCCCGGCACGCAGCTCATCTGGATGAAGACGTACGGCTGCTCGCACAACGTGAGCGACTCGGAGTACATGCAGGGCGTGCTGGCCAGCTACGGCTACCGCTTCACGCAAGACCCGGACGCGGCGCAGCTCTGGCTGCTCAACAGCTGCACAGTCAAGGACCCGTCGCAGGCCGCCTTCATGCACCTGGCCGTCAAGGGCCGCAAGCAGCACAAGGCCGTGGTGGTGGCCGGATGTGTGCCCCAAGCCGACCGCCACCTCAAGGGCCTCGAGGAGGTCAGCATCGTGGGCATCCAGCAGGTGGACCGCGTCGTGGAGGTCGTGGAGGAGACGCTTAAGGGCCACACGGTGCGTCTGCTCTCCAAGAACCGCCTGCCTGAGCTGGATCTGCCCAAGATCCGCAAGAACCCCATGGTCGAGATCATCCCGCTCAGCACAGGCTGTCTGGGAGCGTGCACGTACTGCAAAACGCGCCACGCGCGCGGCAAGCTGGGCAGCTATACGCCTGAAGCCATCGTCTCCAGAGCCCAAACGGTCATCAACGAGGGCGTGACGGAGATCTGGCTCTCCAGCGAAGACACGGGCGCGTACGGCATCGACATCGGCACCGATTTGCCCACGCTCATGCTCAAGCTGCTGGAAGTGATCCCGGATGGCGTCATGCTCCGCGTGGGAATGACCAACCCGCCCTACATCCTGAACCATCTGGATGCCATTGCCCAAGTATTGAAGCACGACCGAGTCTATTCGTTCCTGCACGTCCCAGTGCAGTCTGGAAGCGACGACGTGCTGCTGGCCATGAACCGCGAGTACACGGCGGGCGAATTCCGCCGCGTCGCGGATGCACTACTCACCAAGGTGCCTGATCTCACGCTTGCGACCGACATCATCTGCGGCTTCCCGACGGAGACCGAGGAGCACTTTGACGAAACCATGGAGCTCGTGGAGAAGTACCGCTTCCACATTATGAACATCTCGCAGTTCTACCCTCGTCCTGGAACCCCTGCGGCCAAGATGAAGCGCGTTCCAACGCAGGTGGTCAAGAATCGCAGCCGAAAGCTCACCAAACTGTTTGAGACATTCGAGCCGTACGCACACCTTGTGGGAACGACCCAAAAGGTTTGGGTGAACACGGAGGTCTCGGACGACAAGAAGTACACGGTGGCACACGCGAAGAATTACACCAAGGTGCTTCTTCCACGCGATGATTCCCTGATCGGCTGCTCGGCGGAAGTGAACGTCCTCACAGCGGCACGATTCCACATCACAGCTCAAGTGCTTTCACGCTCCCAGCCCGCTACTGTGGCGGCGTCTGCCATCCGCGAGCAGATCCGTACGGAGGGCGACCTATCGGCGGCAGATCGATCCAAGGCCTTCTCAAAGGCAAAGGCTGCTGCTGCAAGCTCCTCCTGTAATGGCGACGGAAGCTGTGGCGGTCACGGCCACGGCCATGGTCATGGACACAGCCATGGCCACGATCACACACACGACCACGACCATGATCACGAGGGGGATGATCATCATCATGGCGAAGGAGGGTGCTGCGGTAGCGGGTCGTGCAGCTCGTCTGGCGGCGACGGCAAGGGCTGTGGCGGCACGTGCGGGACAAAGTCGAAGAAGAAGAAAACGGTGGCCAAGGAGCCCATCGGGAAGAAAGCTCGTGCCAAGGCAAATGCAGCTGCTGGGAGTGGCAAGTTCTCAACAATTACGACGACCTTAGTGACCAAGTGGAGTGAAGTACGCGACGACAAGGTGGCGCTGGCTGCATTCACTACCCTGGTGGCGTCGGCAGCTTTTGTTGCCATGCGTTTGCTCACGCGCAAGTAGATCAAGTTGCTGGTACCTTAGCCAACCCGACACTTTTGGGTCCTACGTTAGATCGCATTTTCATTAAGACCGCGCTTCATTTGCACAGCTTGTCTATAATAGCGTAAGCTCATGAGTTTTGTCCTCGAGCTTGAACAGCAACGACTGCAGCAGTTTCTTGCGTACACTTGTTGGCGGCAACTGCGCTTCAGTCTGAACGCCGTGCAACGCGCGCAAGGAGGAGCTTAGTACGCCCTGAGCAGGTAGCTTGTCGTCACTGGTCCAGATTTTCCAGACGTCAGCCTCAATCGTGTCACCGTTGAGCTGCACATTGGTCAGCTCAGCCTCGCCACTTGCTGCCAGCTTCACGAGGAGTAGAAGCATTTGGCGATGGTCGAATGCATTCAGCTGCAGCTGTCGATACGTTTCGACTTGCTGCAGCGGGTGAAAGCAGTTCAATACGCCCAGGCGATCCAGCACCTGCGTCTTTGTGGTGAGATCGAGCAGCGACAAGGTCTCGCTTAGATTCCACTCGTCGACAATTCGGCAGAACAGCACGATAAATACTTCGCCGCGGAACAGACACCCAGTGGTTGGGTCTCGCTCGAAGGTTCCGAAGTGCTCCATGATGCGCTGTGTCTGGCTGCACGTGAAGTAATACAGAGTCGAAATGGAGCGCAGCCCAACGAGCTTCATTTCAGCCGTCACCTGCAACTGCTTGAACTCTTTCAGGAACTGTTCAAATGCTCCATCATTGAGCGCTGTACAATTTGCATTCGGCCGTCGTGTCATGACAAAGTCAAACTCAAGAATCCCCAAGCGTGGGAACTGCCAGTTGGTGCCCATTACGATTGGCAGGTGGTTGAGCCTCATATTCCGGAATCCGCCTTGAAGTGGCTGCGCTACTAGACCATACTGCGAAGTATCCATGAGCTTGAGCTGCTGCCTCATTCTCCTTTCAGTTTTGTTCACTTCCAGAATCCGCATCAAGATGCGTCGATCAATTGAGTTGGCCATGTTAAGCTGATATCGACCACTTGGGTTGTTCACATTGAACGAAATCCATTTTCCAACCTTCTGCTCTACGTGACTCTGTTCGATGTCGGAAAGGTTCTCGAGCCCAATGGTAATGCAGATATCGCCACACACATCGATCTTCCCGTCTGCATCTTTGTCCTCGAAAAACTCGTCTGGTGTCTCCATGGATGCACAGTCGTAAATCTCCTCTGCTACAGCATGGACAATTTTGGCTTGGGCAGACGGTGTCTGGACGATCTGGGGGATCAACGCGGCTGCAGCGCTTGACTTCTCCACTTGAGAGGTGTGCGCCTCAAACAGTGACAGCAATGTGTTCGCTCCTGCTACGGTCAGTGTATACTCTTCTGCCAGAATCCGGATGCAAAATAGTTTCGCAGCTTCATCACCATCGTGAGAGTGACCATACGAACAATTCATTAACCTGACGACTCGGTCAAAGCCACCCGTGGAAATCAGCTCTGCATGTCGATCGTAGTTCGGCTGGAATTTAACCTGCATTGACCCTTGTGATGGGATCGAGGTCATTAGCGCTTTCTCATCTTTTCTGTTGAATGTGAAAGGCGCTCCATTGTGAGTAGTATCCACGATCTCGGCTTTGTTTTTCCACACCAGCTGCAGCAGCTCTCTCAGTAAGATGGCGTCAGACCGTTCGCTCAAATTCAAGTTGAATGTGCCACCGCCGTAGATGGTCCCCTCCAAGTTTCCATCCAGAATATCCAGATTGCAATCGCCGATGTCGATCTGGCAGCTCGAAACAGATCCAGCCGCTACCGCACGCAGTACCGCTTCTCCTCCGATGACCCCGATAGGATTGCTGCGGATAACAAGAGTCTCGAGTACTGTGTTTTGCTGAAGGCCATTGACATAAACCAAAACCGATTTGGCGCGCACGTGGTTGTTTGAGATGTCTAGGAACCGCAGGGACTTGTTCGTAGCTAGACACGCCCCGAGATCTGCATCAGCGTTACCGTTGTTACCCAGAGTGTTGTCGGATAGGTCCAAATGTGTTAGCGTAAGGTTCTCCATCATGCATCGTGCCAAATGTTGCGCTGGTTCACCACGAATGTTATTCCAGGAGAGATTGAGAGATGTCAGCGGTGTCGTAATGCGTAAAAGCTCGCCGATAGAGATGGCTGCGTGGAAGATGTGGTTGCGCCGAAGGTCAAGATGCTCGAGCGTACAGCGATTCAGCAAACACTGCATCAGCGTTCTTACGGCTTGGTCGCCCAGCTGGTTATTCCCAAGATCCAGTGATTTCAAGTGAACTTGGGGGTTCTCCAGCGTCTTGTAAATGGTGAGGACCCCCTTCGTGCCAAGTCGATTCTCTGAAAAGTTGAGGTGCTTAAGCTGCCGCATGGGTATACCCCTCATGATGGCGGATGAACCGCTGCCAGAAACACCAACGTTCTTCATCGACAACGTCTTCACAGGCACGGGAAGCAGATGAAGCGCGTCACCCAGCGCCTCTGCGCGCTTATCTCCGAAGTAGTAGTTGTCGTAACGAAGGGCTTGACTCGCTTGTTCATATCGCGATGGTCTTTTCAGATCAAGCACTGGAAGCACCAACAGTGATGCGTCTTGACAATTGGCAATGTAGCGACCTCGAGGAGAGTCAGGCCGTCTGGACGTCGAGCTGTTCTTGTATAGCCGCCAAAAGTCATCGGATCCGCTCTGAACATTGCCCACACTGTGGCTGTTCCCTTCATCGCTTTCTCCTGCGTCCCCGTCAAGCACTTCGCGCTTAAATTTTGCTTTTGCCTCCATCAGCTTCGCTACCGCCGCCGCTGCAGCCCTCGCCTCCTCGCCCTCCTCTTCTTTTTCAACTTCATCCGCGTCCTCGTCCTGCTCTGCTGCAGCAGTATCGTTCTCGTCGAGTGCTGCTCCAGCCCCTTCTCCATCCTTCGTACTACTTAAGGAGCTGTTCTGCCGTATCAAGAGGTTGATAACCTTCCGTGTCTTGGCCAGAATCTTGTTGGTGCGATGTGCCACCTTGAAGGCCTTCCACGCCTCCTGTCCTGTTGAAGGCGCCGTCGCAGCCGCAGCCATTAAGTTCTTAGAGGACATTGGCTGCTGTTGTGGAGGCGGCAACGATGTCGGTGGGGACTGCACGTTCCTCGTCTGTTGCGTCCTCCTGGACGTCTGAGACCCTGGCGGAGACTGTACGTGCTGATGTTGAATGGTGGTGGTCACTCGCTGGCGCTGCGAGACCAGCGAGCGCGACGTGCCCCCCAAAGCCAGCGAAGTGTTTAGCGCCGTCGTCGAAGGTGCAGCCACAGGTGGCACACACTCGCGCAGCATGCTCTCGATGAGCTCGTCCTTGGCGCCGTCGTCCGTCCAGCTCCAGAGGTCCGAGCGTGGGAAGGCCGCAGTCTCGACGCGTCTAGCGCGCGCGGCCAGAGGCGACGGCTTCGCTGCACCGCCATGTTCGGGTCTAGCGGGCTGCTTGGTCTTCATAGTGTGTCAACGTCCTGATCACTTTAAGAACTATGAATAGTTGAAGTGACCATCACTCCAGGTTGGTGTGTATTACATTGATTCGTGTGTGGTACATATATCATCCGTGTATAAACATGACCGGCATATTCGCCAAAGGGGGAGCTGTCGCCCGGCCAGTCTATTTGTGCCCCGGGCCGAGCAGGAAGCTCTTGAACTGACGATGACGAGCGTGAGCGACGTGGCATTGGAGGAGGTCAAGCCCGCGAGCAGCGGCAGCGGCCCCGACCAGTGGATCGAGAACCTGCGCAACGGCAAGCTGCTGAGCGAGCTCGAGCTCAAGCAGGTGTGCGAGATGGTGAAGCTGCTGCTCATCGAGGAGTCCAACGTGCAGCCCGTGAGCAGCCCCGTGACGGTCTGCGGCGACATCCACGGCCAGTTCTTCGACCTATTGGAGCTTTTCCGCTGCGGCGGCGACATCGAGGACACCAACTACGTCTTCATGGTGGGCTGAGGTAGAATGAGGGAAGGGATGGGCAGAGTAGAGTGGCTCACGGAGATTTTGTGTTCTACCTACCTGCAGGGCGACTTCGTGGACCGCGGCCATAACAGCGTCGAGACCTTCACGCTGCTGCTGTGCCTCAAGGCGCGCTACCCGGACCGCATCACGTTGCTGCGTGGCAACCACGAGTGCCGGCAGATCACGCAGGTCTACGGCTTCTATGAGGAGTGCGTGCGCAAGTACGGCAACGCGAACCCGTGGAAGTACTGCACAGACGTGTTCGACTACCTCAACCTGGCTGCCATCATCGACGGCCGCGTGCTGTGCGTGCACGGCGGCCTGTCGCCCGAGCTGCGTACGCTGGACCAGATTCGGACAATAGAGCGCCAGCAGGAGATCCCGCACGAAGGCTCATTCTGCGACCTCATGTGGTCCGACCCCGAGGACATCGAGACGTGGGCCATGAGTCCGCGTGGCGCCGGCTACCTCTTCGGCGCCAAGGTCACGCAGGAGTTCAACCAGATCAACGGCCTGGACCTCATCTGCCGCGCGCATCAGCTCGTGCAGGAAGGTTACAAGTACATGTTCGACAATAGCCTCGTGACTGTCTGGTCGGCGCCCAACTACTGCTACCGCTGCGGGAATGTTGCAGCGATCCTGTCGTTCGACGAGAACCTTGAGCGTGATTTCAAGCTGTTCCGCGAGGTACGAAGCTTTGCGTCATCGGTATTGTTTTTCAGTGTTCAGGAGCTGATCCACTTGTTCGGCTTTGTTTTTGAATGCTTCAGGTTGCCGAGTCATCGGATGGCTTCAACCAGCGCGCGCTGGTGCCGTACTTCCTGTAAAGTGGCTGCCGAATGCGGCCGTCGATGACGTCTCGCGCGCTTCCACGCGCTGCGACCAGCGCCTTGCGTGCTGCCTGCCTTCTTCTTCATTCATTTGCTTGAAAAGCGCTTTCCACACATCGAAAAGGGACAAGGACGTTAGTAGATAGATATCCTGTTGGGAGTATCCTTATAACTATGCTTTTTCTTCTGATGCGGCGGCCTTCGTTCGACTGCTGCCGAAAGTGTGGATTTCACTTGTACCAGCGCAGATTTGACTCAGGAGTGGGGAGACAACGCCGTTACATGTATCACCTCGGGCTCCGACATCCAGCTCGCCTGCACAGAATAGGAAAAGTCCCACCCGTAGCCCGCCCCGCCATATTCTCCAAGCCTGTTCAGGCACACCATACCTCCGACGAAATGCGGATACACTGCCGCAATTCCTCGGAGCGCGTGCTCACAAGCTCTGCGTGGCTGTATCGCAACAAACGGTCAGTGCACCAAAGCAGAACTTAGCATTCGACACTCGTACATGGGCTCCCCTCTTCATTTCCTGGACAGCGAAGAACGAGGGCAGGAATCGCATCATTACGTCTCCATCCCCAGTAGCAGCAGCGCCCCCAATCGATGAGTCCACATAAGCCCCTGCACCTGGCACAGCAGCATCACCGACACGTCTGAAAGAATCCAAACTCCTCAGTTCACGACAATTTCACTCGTCAGAACTGCTGGGAAAGAAACACTCACCCCGCAATTTTGTGTGTTGCTCCGTTGGAGCTGGTTCCAGCAGCCATGTGCCCATTCTGTCCCAGCACCACCATCCCAATGGTGTCGTGGTTATCTTTCGAGATCAAGCTCTCCACACCAGCATTGTTCTGCTTGCTTGTCGACTCACGTAGCAGCGACTGGCCTTGAATGCCTGTAAAGACGTCATTCTGCGGTGATAACGGCTTGTACGGCGGACACGACGAGTTCTGCCCCACGACGTTGCGGAAGTAGTTCGGCTGGCACTTGTTGTCGAGCCAGTCGTGGTACACCCCCCGCGAGTGCGGCGTGTCGAGAGGTGTCTCCTCGAAGCCCATCATCTTGGCGAAGGCAAGCGCGCCGTCCCCCGCCAGGATACTGTGCGCCGAGTGCTCCATCACGGCACGGGCCACCTCGATAGCCGGTTTGACGCGTCGTAGCTGGGCCACAGCGCCCATTTCCATAGTGGATCCGTCCAGGATCATGGCATCGAGCGTCGTCTCGCCGCTCGAGTCGGGGCTGCCCCCGTAGCCTACGGTAAAGTCGCACTGGTCTACCTCGCAGCGATTGCAGCCCCGTGTTATGGCATCCAGCGCGCTTCCTCGGCCGTCCAACGCCTTGAAGCCCGCGCGCGTCGCGTTCACGAACGGCCAGGTGTTGATGACCACGACGCCGCGCTGCGGGATCTCATGTGCCGATCCCAGCAGCATGATGAAGCACACAGCCACCGTGAAGCCCCCGCATATCCACCTTTGATGCGTCTCGTGTCTTGGCTGCTCCATTACCTCGGATTTGAAAAATATGCTCAAACCTGATTCGCTTCAACTTGGCACAATTTTAATTGTTTTTTGTAAGAGTCGGATAAGTTGGTGAAGGCTAACTAAGTTTATTGTGAATTGTGTTGTCGTAGACGAGCAGGAGGCCGCCAGGATCGATAAGGAGGGGCAAGTGGTGTCCCCTAACGTCTAGTGCGCAATATCTGGATCCTGTTGAAGAAATGTGGGTTGAGTTTACATATTTCTTGGTCATCGAATACAGGCAACGCATGCGGCACGGTGGGCATCTTGCACTCTATTGGGAACATGCGTCACCTTGTTCATTTCCGTGAGTTTCGTAGCTGGATATGCGTCACTTCCACTCGGGTTTGTCCCTTGCCCGACTGGCCGCTTGTTGCTGGGCGCGCAGTGCCTTGGTGAGTGACACGCTTCGCGCGATGCGCTGCACGTAGGCAGGGGCCTCGATCGTACGCGGCTTGAATGTGCACTCGGCGAACTCGCCCAGTTCCTTCTCCTGGATGGCTCGGCGCTGCTTAATGTTGTGGGCCTGGCTCTGCTGCTGGATGCGCTGCAGGTATGTATCGGGGCTCGAGAGGATCTTGAGGCGGCCTTCGTGGCGCTCCGACATGCGGTTCAGCTGCGGTCGGAAGGTCAGAGCGGCCATCTCCTCCTGCTCCATCTTGAGCTTCATAAGCCGCTGTGTCGTCTCGCGACGCAGCAGGTCGCCACGGCTGAGTTCGGTGATGGATCGGGGTTTGCGCTTGGTGCTGGCCTGGTTGATCGCCGGCTTGAACGTGCAATTCGGGTCCTGGTCGAAAGAACAACAAAAAGGGGTCAGTTGGACAAGATCAACGCCACCGCATCAGCACCACCTACCGACGATCGCACAGTCTTCTTTTTGACGTTGTCGTGCTCTTTACGCAGCGCGTAGGTAGAAATGCGCTCGAGGAAGTCGCCCTTGCGGCCGTTCTCCATCATCGCAAGCGATTTCTTGTTGATGGTAGGCTTGTAGCCTGGCGTCAGCTGCTGCTTGGTCAGCTCGAGTCGCTTGTGGCGTGCTTGCTCGTGGAACTTTTGCCGCTCGATGAAGTCTTTGAACTGCCGGGTACGCTCCTCCTTGCTTTCCTGGTTCCGCTCGGCGTCCACTGATCGTGGCCCACCTCTGGCCCCTGACGACGACCGGCGACGACTTTTGCCACCAGGTCGCAGTGAAATATCGTCCTGTATCGATCGAGGCGAGCCTGCATCTAAAATGTCCTCCTCGTCATCGTCGTCTCCAAACAACGATAAGCTTCGCCGTCTCCCGCTGTGTGCTCTGGCTGGCGATTTCCCGTCTTCTGAGTCGCCACAGCACGGTTTACTCAGACGCTCGTAAATATTCTGTTGCAGGTAAAGCTGGGCAGACACCATCTCGGATTTGATCCCGTTCACTTTCGGGTAGAACGTGCACTCGGCCAACTCCTTTGCAGCGGCTTCGCGAGACGCTGCTGTAAGTGAGGATGACGAAGCTGTCTTGGATGCCATGTACTTGGCCTTCACTTTGTCACTTTTGTTAATACTCGGCTTGAATGTACATTGTCGCTCGATCTCGGCCTCTTCGTCGGCTTTCAGCTTTGTTGCCAGCTCCTCTCGAATCCTGTAGTTGTCTGCTTCTTGGTAAAGCCTCTCGGAGACGGCTTGCAGAACAGTCAAACCCTGGTTGGAGACACTTGCAGACTGCCGCCCGCGCAATTTTGCGACCACTTTCGTGGACTTCGAATTGATCTTTGGAGCAAACGTGCACTCGTCCAGCTCTGACTGCAGTAGCTGCTGTTTCATCTGTTCCCGGATCGCATCCTTCTGCGATTTCCAGCGAGTTACTCGCGCGTGGAATTTGCCGTCCGTGTTGTTGTTACTCCCAGATGCACCAACCTTTCCGCCATTGTTTCCACTTCCGTGAGCGTCTTCAAGATCGTCGCGGAACTGCTCGGTGAAGTCAAGATACTGCTGGTCGCTTTCTCGTTCATCGTGCTTTCGCCCAAACTCCTCGTCTACAAGTTGTGCTTGTCCTGAGAGGTCATGCTGCGGCGTGTACATGTAGCCTTGTCGAGTGGCTTCAGCACGATCACGATTCAAGTTGTTACTGGAATCGTCAAAAGCCGAATGCGAGCTCCCTGTTGGTTGACAGTGTGAAGTGAACATGCTGTCCGTGCTGGCGCGAAAACCAAACGGATCCTGGAGATCTTCGTTTCGGTGATCAAAGGTCCTTTCATATGAAAGGTCCGGGGCAGGAACTTCTGTAGCTTGTGTTTGAGACTGCTGCTGGTAATGAAGTCGCAGAGCGTTGCTCACTTGACTCGAAGCGGATGCGCGCGTCTTGTTGGCCATCCACTCTTGCACGCTAAATCGCTTTGCCTTGTCGTGCGATACCCCCGTCGCGAGGAATTCCGCATCACTCTCAACAATCGTCGCACCTGACTTGGCGGTGTCTGGCATTGTAGGCATAGAGAAGGAGCGAGAGGCATCAGTATTTTCGGGCATTGTCGAGGCATTGGGTGGCAGGGGCGCGACGGTCGTCCCAAACGCAAATTGCCCGAGGGCTGGTGGCTGAGCTGGATTATACTGCGGCATCACACTGGAAGCGTCGTATCCTGCCATTTGAAACGAGAATGCGGGCGAGAACGACGGTGCAGTGTCCACCCCGAGGGCCGAGAAAGAAACTTGACAATCTGCGCTGCTGTTGAAAGTTGAAGTCTGGCTGCCAGGGGGCACGGCGTTGGAATATCCTGTTTGTGACGTCACTTGCAGCTTGGCAAGCTGCTGGAAGAGTTGCATTTTGGAGATTTCGCCGCTCTTCAGCTGCTGCATGAGCCCGGAGACTGCACGCCCTGGCGACGTCGAGGCCTCCATTTTGCAGAGGACGAGAGGGTCAGGTCGATTGCGCTTTTGGCTGTTGGAAGACCTTCGTGCCTATTCGAAAATGCTATTTTCGACCAAGTTGAAGAAAGAAGTCCCATGGAAATCCGCAATTTTCGCCAATATCATAGATTGCCTCTCGTTACCTCTCGTGGTTTAACTGAATCGCCTCTACAGCTATAAATCGCCTCTTTAGAGCATCTTCACCGGTCGCTCAACGATGGTCTTAACCTAAATGTAGCGCCGTTAAGACTCGGCCAACACTTTTGGCTTCCACCGGCAGGTCCTATTGCAGGTTTTAACTTCACCAGGACCTATATGTTGGCATATGAGTCTTAAAATAAGACCAAGATTTTAATTTCAACAATAAAAATCGAAGTGTCGCGGACAAATGACTGCACTAAATGACGAGTAAAACGTTGACATGCGGAGTGCATTCATAAGACTTGCATGACGGCTCACCGCTGGAAGAATGTAGCCATGGTCGAGTCTTAACTATAATTTCGGGGCCCCAACGGCTTCGTTAAAACTTCGGACGAGTCCACAAACCGGTGGAGATGCTCTTAGTGCAGTCATTAGTGGAAGGCTGGCGATTCTGCCCACGTGTCCATGATGTCACCAAAGGGAAGCTGCTCGCTCCATCATGTGCAATGCATTCGTGACAACGGCCTTCTGGAGCTTGTACGACATGAACAAATACTTGGGGATTCGTTTAACAATGTTCATCTTGTTTGCTTTGTGTCCAAGAGAGGTGGTTCATCTCTCAGATTTTCTCAAAAAGGAGGACAGCTCATTCAGCGGCGGCTTGCAATTTTTCAAATACTCCTCCACCTTCACGACATCTTCCTAGCGTAATATATGTCTGAGCTTCACGCCGGTATTGTACTCCTTCCGCTCTTGCCCCACCACGCCTCGTGATCGTCGAGGGGTGCTTGGAACCTGGCCACCGGGAGTTCTGTCCCGGCGGACGTGATGTGACTGAAGACGCTCTGCGCACTATTGCTCGTGTCGTGTTCCGTCATCTGCTTCTTTCGCTTCACTCCATCATTGCCTCGCTTTGTTTGTGTCGTATGTATCAGACAACGTACGGACAGCTTCTTGGAATGCAATCGGGGGCCGTAAGACATCGAGCAGGCTAGACTGTGGCAGCAGGCGGTGCACATAGGGCAATTACTTTGTTGGGTTTTGCGACGACGTAGCTGCAGCTGTGTGCCAGTCTGCTCTGGTCCGGCTGGCGTTGTGTTGCGACCGCGTGTCTGGTGCTGTGTAATTGCTGCACGTCGCACTGTCACCCAACGAGCAAGCAAAAAAAAGGTTCGCGGTGTGACATATTCACTTTCTCTACTTTTCTTTCTCGCTGTCGGTGAAAGCGATATGTAAGCGTAAGGTTGTGGAAGTGTCGGCCTGGGTTGGTGGTGTTTAATCTGTCAAACTGGCGGTGTGGGTTTGCGATTGTGGTAAGGGTTGTAGTTTTGTGTGTGTTTGGTTTTGTGGTGGGAGTGTATCTTTTATCGTCAGTGTGCCCGAGCGGTCTAAGGGGGTAGACTCAAGTTCTACTGTGTTCGCACTCGTGGGTTCAAATCCCACCGCTGACATATCTACTCTGACTCCCGGAGCCTCCTCGCTGCGCCTTGTTGCGCAGCTAGCCACCGCTCATGAGGACGGTGGTTTTGCCTCCTTCGCCTGTGCCTTATCGTTTTGCCCCATCTTTCTTTTCGTCGCCTTGTGCTCATTCGACACAAAGCGCCGTACTACCACGGTAATACATCGTAACTCGCGTGCCATGCGTCGTTGGCTCAGCAATATTTGACCGACACCTACGAGAAACTACATCGCTCGCTAAAAATACTATCCGCTGTTTGCCTCACCGTTCATTATCGTCGCAGCCCAGCCAACTCAGAGTCGACTTCGGCAGCCAACGAGCTGGCTGTGTGTTCACACGTCGGTGTCCTGTTGGTATCGCAAACGTGGAGAAGGAGCACTAGCGGAACCATTGGCCGACAAGCCTGGCGACTCTCTGGTCGGCAACAGTACCGACTCTACAGGCCAGTTACGTGCCTCGCTTTGTTTGTGTCGTATGTATCAGACAACGTACGGACAGCTTCTTGGAATGCAATCGGGGGCCGTAAGACATCGAGCAGGCTAGACTGTGGCAGCAGGCGGTGCACATAGGGCAATTACTTTGTTGGGTTTTGCGACGACGTAGCTGCAGCTGTGTGCCAGTCTGCTCTGGTCCGGCTGGCGTTGTGTTGCGACCGCGTGTCTGGTGCTGTGTAATTGCTGCACGTCGCACTGTCACCCAACGAGCAAGCAAAAAAAAGGTTCGCGGTGTGACATATTCACTTTCTCTACTTTTCTTTCTCGCTGTCGGTGAAAGCGATATGTAAACGTAAGGTTGTGGAAGTGTCGGCCTGGGTTGGTGGTGTTTAATCTGTCAAACTGGCGGTGTGGGTTTGCGATTGTGGTAAGGGTTGTAGTTTTGTGTGTGTTTGGTTTTGTGGTGGGAGTGTATCTTTTATCGTCAGTGTGCCCGAGCGGTCTAAGGGGGTAGACTCAAGTTCTACTGTGTTCGCACTCGTGGGTTCAAATCCCACCGCTGACATATCTACTCTGACTCCCGGAGCCTCCTCGCTGCGCCTTGTTGCGCAGCTAGCCACCGCTCATGAGGACGGTGGTTTTGCCTCCTTCGCCTGTGCCTTATCGTTTTGCCCCATCTTTCTTTTCGTCGCCTTGTGCTCATTCGACACAAAGCGCCGTACTACCACGGTAATACATCGTAACTCGCGTGCCATGCGTCGTTGGCTCAGCAATATTTGACCGACACCTACGAAAAACTACATCGCTCGCTAAAAATACTATCCGCTGTTTGCCTCACCGTTCATTATCGTCGCAGCCCAGCCAACTCAGAGTCGACTTCGGCAGCCAACGAGCTGGCTGTGTGTTCACACGTCGGTGTCCTGTTGGTATCGCAAACGTGGAGAAGGAGCACTAGCGGAACCATTGGCCGACAAGCCTGGCGACTCTCTGGTCGGCAACAGTACCGACTCTACAGGCCAGTTACGTGCCTCGCTTTGTTTGTGTCGTATGTATCAGACAACGTACGGACAGCTTCTTGGAATGCAATCGGGGGCCGTAAGACATCGAGCAGGCTAGACTGTGGCAGCAGGCGGTGCACATAGGGCAATTACTTTGTTGGGTTTTGCGACGACGTAGCTGCAGCTGTGTGCCAGTCTGCTCTGGTCCGGCTGGCGTTGTGTTGCGACCGCGTGTCTGGTGCTGTGTAATTGCTGCACGTCGCACTGTCACCCAACGAGCAAGCAAAAAAAAGGTTCGCGGTGTGACATATTCACTTTCTCTACTTTTCTTTCTCGCTGTCGGTGAAAGCGATATGTAAACGTAAGGTTGTGGAAGTGTCGGCCTGGGTTGGTGGTGTTTAATCTGTCAAACTGGCGGTGTGGGTTTGCGATTGTGGTAAGGGTTGTAGTTTTGTGTGTGTTTGGTTTTGTGGTGGGAGTGTATCTTTTATCGTCAGTGTGCCCGAGCGGTCTAAGGGGGTAGACTCAAGTTCTACTGTGTTCGCACTCGTGGGTTCAAATCCCACCGCTGACATATCTACTCTGACTCCCGGAGCCTCCTCGCTGCGCCTTGTTGCGCAGCTAGCCACCGCTCATGAGGACGGTGGTTTTGCCTCCTTCGCCTGTGCCTTATCGTTTTGCCCCATCTTTCTTTTCGTCGCCTTGTGCTCATTCGACACAAAGCGCCGTACTACCACGGTAATACATCGTAACTCGCGTGCCATGCGTCGTTGGCTCAGCAATATTTGACCGACACCTACGAAAAACTACATCGCTCGCTAAAAATACTATCCGCTGTTTGCCTCACCGTTCATTATCGTCGCAGCCCAGCCAACTCAGAGTCGACTTCGGCAGCCAACGAGCTGGCTGTGTGTTCACACGTCGGTGTCCTGTTGGTATCGCAAACGTGGAGAAGGAGCACTAGCGGAACCATTGGCCGACAAGCCTGGCGACTCTCTGGTCGGCAACAGTACCGACTCTACAGGCCAGTTACGTGCCTCGCTTTGTTTGTGTCGTATGTATCAGACAACGTACGGACAGCTTCTTGGAATGCAATCGGGGGCCGTAAGACATCGAGCAGGCTAGACTGTGGCAGCAGGCGGTGCACATAGGGCAATTACTTTGTTGGGTTTTGCGACGACGTAGCTGCAGCTGTGTGCCAGTCTGCTCTGGTCCGGCTGGCGTTGTGTTGCGACCGCGTGTCTGGTGCTGTGTAATTGCTGCACGTCGCACTGTCACCCAACGAGCAAGCAAAAAAAAGGTTCGCGGTGTGACATATTCACTTTCTCTACTTTTCTTTCTCGCTGTCGGTGAAAGCGATATGTAAACGTAAGGTTGTGGAAGTGTCGGCCTGGGTTGGTGGTGTTTAATCTGTCAAACTGGCGGTGTGGGTTTGCGATTGTGGTAAGGGTTGTAGTTTTGTGTGTGTTTGGTTTTGTGGTGGGAGTGTATCTTTTATCGTCAGTGTGCCCGAGCGGTCTAAGGGTAGACTCAAGTTCTACTGTGTTCGCACTCGTGGGTTCAAATCCCACCGCTGACATATCTACTCTGACTCCCGGAGCCTCCTCGCTGCGCCTTGTTGCGCAAAAGGAGGCAAAACCACCGTCCTCATGAGCTAGCCACCGCTCATGAGGACGGTGGTTTTGCCTCCTTCGCCTGTGCCTTATCGTTTTGCCCCATCTTTCTTTTCGTCGCCTTGTGCTCATTCGACACAAAGCGCCGTACTACCACGGTAATACATCGTAACTCGCGTGCCATGCGTCGTTGGCTCAGCAATATTTGACCGACACCTACGAAAAACTACATCGCTCGCTAAAAATACTATCCGCTGTTTGCCTCACCGTTCATTATCGTCGCAGCCCAGCCAACTCAGAGTCGACTTCGGCAGCCAACGAGCTGGCTGTGTGTTCACACGTCGGTGTCCTGTTGGTATCGCAAACGTGGAGAAGGAGCACTAGCGGAACCATTGGCCGACAAGCCTGGCGACTCTCTGGTCGGCAACAGTACCGACTCTACAGGCCAGTTACGTGCCTCGCTTTGTTTGTGTCGTATGTATCAGACAACGTACGGACAGCTTCTTGGAATGCAATCGGGGGCCGTAAGACATCGAGCAGGCTAGACTGTGGCAGCAGGCGGTGCACATAGGGCAATTACTTTGTTGGGTTTTGCGACGACGTAGCTGCAGCTGTGTGCCAGTCTGCTCTGGTCCGGCTGGCGTTGTGTTGCGACCGCGTGTCTGGTGCTGTGTAATTGCTGCACGTCGCACTGTCACCCAACGAGCAAGCAAAAAAAAGGTTCGCGGTGTGACATATTCACTTTCTCTACTTTTCTTTCTCGCTGTCGGTGAAAGCGATATGTAAACGTAAGGTTGTGGAAGTGTCGGCCTGGGTTGGTGGTGTTTAATCTGTCAAACTGGCGGTGTGGGTTTGCGATTGTGGTAAGGGTTGTAGTTTTGTGTGTGTTTGGTTTTGTGGTGGGAGTGTATCTTTTATCGTCAGTGTGCCCGAGCGGTCTAAGGGGGTAGACTCAAGTTCTACTGTGTTCGCACTCGTGGGTTCAAATCCCACCGCTGACATATCTACTCTGACTCCCGGAGCCTCCTCGCTGCGCCTTGTTGCGCAGCTAGCCACCGCTCATGAGGACGGTGGTTTTGCCTCCTTCGCCTGTGCCTTATCGTTTTGCCCCATCTTTCTTTTCGTCGCCTTGTGCTCATTCGACACAAAGCGCCGTACTACCACGGTAATACATCGTAACTCGCGTGCCATGCGTCGTTGGCTCAGCAATATTTGACCGACACCTACGAGAAACTACATCGCTCGCTAAAAATACTATCCGCTGTTTGCCTCACCGTTCATTATCGTCGCAGCCCAGCCAACTCAGAGTCGACTTCGGCAGCCAACGAGCTGGCTGTGTGTTCACACGTCGGTGTCCTGTTGGTATCGCAAACGTGGAGAAGGAGCACTAGCGGAACCATTGGCCGACAAGCCTGGCGACTCTCTGGTCGGCAACAGTACCGACTCTACAGGCCAGTTACGTGCCTCGCTTTGTTTGTGTCGTATGTATCAGACAACGTACGGACAGCTTCTTGGAATGCAATCGGGGGCCGTAAGACATCGAGCAGGCTAGACTGTGGCAGCAGGCGGTGCACATAGGGCAATTACTTTGTTGGGTTTTGCGACGACGTAGCTGCAGCTGTGTGCCAGTCTGCTCTGGTCCGGCTGGCGTTGTGTTGCGACCGCGTGTCTGGTGCTGTGTAATTGCTGCACGTCGCACTGTCACCCAACGAGCAAGCAAAAAAAGGTTCGCGGTGTGACATATTCACTTTCTCTACTTTTCTTTCTCGCTGTCGGTGAAAGCGATATGTAAACGTAAGGTTGTGGAAGTGTCGGCCTGGGTTGGTGGTGTTTAATCTGTCAAACTGGCGGTGTGGGTTTGCGATTGTGGTAAGGGTTGTAGTTTTGTGTGTGTTTGGTTTTGTGGTGGGAGTGTATCTTTTATCGTCAGTGTGCCCGAGCGGTCTAAGGGGGTAGACTCAAGTTCTACTGTGTTCGCACTCGTGGGTTCAAATCCCACCGCTGACATATCTACTCTGACTCCCGGAGCCTCCTCGCTGCGCCTTGTTGCGCAGCTAGCCACCGCTCATGAGGACGGTGGTTTTGCCTCCTTCGCCTGTGCCTTATCGTTTTGCCCCATCTTTCTTTTCGTCGCCTTGTGCTCATTCGACACAAAGCGCCGTACTACCACGGTAATACATCGTAACTCGCGTGCCATGCGTCGTTGGCTCAGCAATATTTGACCGACACCTACGAGAAACTACATCGCTCGCTAAGAATACTATCCGCTGTTTGCCTCACCGTTCATTATCGTCGCAGCCCAGCCAACTCAGAGTCGACTTCGGCAGCCAACGAGCTGGCTGTGTGTTCACACGTCGGTGTCCTGTTGGTATCGCAAACGTGGAGAAGGAGCACTAGCGGAACCATTGGCCGACAAGCCTGGCGACTCTCTGGTCGGCAACAGTACCGACTCTACAGGCCAGTTACGTGCCTCGCTTTGTTTGTGTCGTATGTATCAGACAACGTACGGACAGCTTCTTGGAATGCAATCGGGGGCCGTAAGACATCGAGCAGGCTAGACTGTGGCAGCAGGCGGTGCACATAGGGCAATTACTTTGTTGGGTTTTGCGACGACGTAGCTGCAGCTGTGTGCCAGTCTGCTCTGGTCCGGCTGGCGTTGTGTTGCGACCGCGTGTCTGGTGCTGTGTAATTGCTGCACGTCGCACTGTCACCCAACGAGCAAGCAAAAAAAAGGTTCGCGGTGTGACATATTCACTTTCTCTACTTTTCTTTCTCGCTGTCGGTGAAAGCGATATGTAAGCGTAAGGTTGTGGAAGTGTCGGCCTGGGTTGGTGGTGTTTAATCTGTCAAACTGGCGGTGTGGGTTTGCGATTGTGGTAAGGGTTGTAGTTTTGTGTGTGTTTGGTTTTGTGGTGGGAGTGTATCTTTTATCGTCAGTGTGCCCGAGCGGTCTAAGGGGGTAGACTCAAGTTCTACTGTGTTCGCACTCGTGGGTTCAAATCCCACCGCTGACATATCTACTCTGACTCCCGGAGCCTCCTCGCTGCGCCTTGTTGCGCAGCTAGCCACCGCTCATGAGGACGGTGGTTTTGCCTCCTTCGCCTGTGCCTTATCGTTTTGCCCCATCTTTCTTTTCGTCGCCTTGTGCTCATTCGACACAAAGCGCCGTACTACCACGGTAATACATCGTAACTCGCGTGCCATGCGTCGTTGGCTCAGCAATATTTGACCGACACCTACGAGAAACTACATCGCTCGCTAAGAATACTATCCGCTGTTTGCCTCACCGTTCATTATCGTCGCAGCCCAGCCAACTCAGAGTCGACTTCGGCAGCCAACGAGCTGGCTGTGTGTTCACACGTCGGTGTCCTGTTGGTATCGCAAACGTGGAGAAGGAGCACTAGCGGAACCATTGGCCGACAAGCCTGGCGACTCTCTGGTCGGCAACAGTACCGACTCTACAGGCCAGTTACGTGCCTCGCTTTGTTTGTGTCGTATGTATCAGACAACGTACGGACAGCTTCTTGGAATGCAATCGGGGGCCGTAAGACATCGAGCAGGCTAGACTGTGGCAGCAGGCGGTGCACATAGGGCAATTACTTTGTTGGGTTTTGCGACGACGTAGCTGCAGCTGTGTGCCAGTCTGCTCTGGTCCGGCTGGCGTTGTGTTGCGACCGCGTGTCTGGTGCTGTGTAATTGCTGCACGTCGCACTGTCACCCAACGAGCAAGCAAAAAAAAGGTTCGCGGTGTGACATATTCACTTTCTCTACTTTTCTTTCTCGCTGTCGGTGAAAGCGATATGTAAGCGTAAGGTTGTGGAAGTGTCGGCCTGGGTTGGTGGTGTTTAATCTGTCAAACTGGCGGTGTGGGTTTGCGATTGTGGTAAGGGTTGTAGTTTTGTGTGTGTTTGGTTTTGTGGTGGGAGTGTATCTTTTATCGTCAGTGTGCCCGAGCGGTCTAAGGGGGTAGACTCAAGTTCTACTGTGTTCGCACTCGTGGGTTCAAATCCCACCGCTGACATATCTACTCTGACTCCCGGAGCCTCCTCGCTGCGCCTTGTTGCGCAGCTAGCCACCGCTCATGAGGACGGTGGTTTTGCCTCCTTCGCCTGTGCCTTATCGTTTTGCCCCATCTTTCTTTTCGTCGCCTTGTGCTCATTCGACACAAAGCGCCGTACTACCACGGTAATACATCGTAACTCGCGTGCCATGCGTCGTTGGCTCAGCAATATTTGACCGACACCTACGAGAAACTACATCGCTCGCTAAAAATACTATCCGCTGTTTGCCTCACCGTTCATTATCGTCGCAGCCCAGCCAACTCAGAGTCGACTTCGGCAGCCAACGAGCTGGCTGTGTGTTCACACGTCGGTGTCCTGTTGGTATCGCAAACGTGGAGAAGGAGCACTAGCGGAACCATTGGCCGACAAGCCTGGCGACTCTCTGGTCGGCAACAGTACCGACTCTACAGGCCAGTTACGTGCCTCGCTTTGTTTGTGTCGTATGTATCAGACAACGTACGGACAGCTTCTTGGAATGCAATCGGGGGCCGTAAGACATCGAGCAGGCTAGACTGTGGCAGCAGGCGGTGCACATAGGGCAATTACTTTGTTGGGTTTTGCGACGACGTAGCTGCAGCTGTGTGCCAGTCTGCTCTGGTCCGGCTGGCGTTGTGTTGCGACCGCGTGTCTGGTGCTGTGTAATTGCTGCACGTCGCACTGTCACCCAACGAGCAAGCAAAAAAAAGGTTCGCGGTGTGACATATTCACTTTCTCTACTTTTCTTTCTCGCTGTCGGTGAAAGCGATATGTAAGCGTAAGGTTGTGGAAGTGTCGGCCTGGGTTGGTGGTGTTTAATCTGTCAAACTGGCGGTGTGGGTTTGCGATTGTGGTAAGGGTTGTAGTTTTGTGTGTGTTTGGTTTTGTGGTGGGAGTGTATCTTTTATCGTCAGTGTGCCCGAGCGGTCTAAGGGGGTAGACTCAAGTTCTACTGTGTTCGCACTCGTGGGTTCAAATCCCACCGCTGACATATCTACTCTGACTCCCGGAGCCTCCTCGCTGCGCCTTGTTGCGCAGCTAGCCACCGCTCATGAGGACGGTGGTTTTGCCTCCTTCGCCTGTGCCTTATCGTTTTGCCCCATCTTTCTTTTCGTCGCCTTGTGCTCATTCGACACAAAGCGCCGTACTACCACGGTAATACATCGTAACTCGCGTGCCATGCGTCGTTGGCTCAGCAATATTTGACCGACACCTACGAAAAACTACATCGCTCGCTAAAAATACTATCCGCTGTTTGCCTCACCGTTCATTATCGTCGCAGCCCAGCCAACTCAGAGTCGACTTCGGCAGCCAACGAGCTGGCTGTGTGTTCACACGTCGGTGTCCTGTTGGTATCGCAAACGTGGAGAAGGAGCACTAGCGGAACCATTGGCCGACAAGCCTGGCGACTCTCTGGTCGGCAACAGTACCGACTCTACAGGCCAGTTACGTGCCTCGCTTTGTTTGTGTCGTATGTATCAGACAACGTACGGACAGCTTCTTGGAATGCAATCGGGGGCCGTAAGACATCGAGCAGGCTAGACTGTGGCAGCAGGCGGTGCACATAGGGCAATTACTTTGTTGGGTTTTGCGACGACGTAGCTGCAGCTGTGTGCCAGTCTGCTCTGGTCCGGCTGGCGTTGTGTTGCGACCGCGTGTCTGGTGCTGTGTAATTGCTGCACGTCGCACTGTCACCCAACGAGCAAGCAAAAAAAAGGTTCGCGGTGTGACATATTCACTTTCTCTACTTTTCTTTCTCGCTGTCGGTGAAAGCGATATGTAAGCGTAAGGTTGTGGAAGTGTCGGCCTGGGTTGGTGGTGTTTAATCTGTCAAACTGGCGGTGTGGGTTTGCGATTGTGGTAAGGGTTGTAGTTTTGTGTGTGTTTGGTTTTGTGGTGGGAGTGTATCTTTTATCGTCAGTGTGCCCGAGCGGTCTAAGGGGGTAGACTCAAGTTCTACTGTGTTCGCACTCGTGGGTTCAAATCCCACCGCTGACATATCTACTCTGACTCCCGGAGCCTCCTCGCTGCGCCTTGTTGCGCAGCTAGCCACCGCTCATGAGGACGGTGGTTTTGCCTCCTTCGCCTGTGCCTTATCGTTTTGCCCCATCTTTCTTTTCGTCGCCTTGTGCTCATTCGACACAAAGCGCCGTACTACCACGGTAATACATCGTAACTCGCGTGCCATGCGTCGTTGGCTCAGCAATATTTGACCGACACCTACGAGAAACTTTCTCTACTTTTCTTTCTCGCTGTCGGTGAAAGCGATATGTAAGCGTAAGGTTGTGGAAGTGTCGGCCTGGGTTGGTGGTGTTTAATCTGTCAAACTGGCGGTGTGGGTTTGCGATTGTGGTAAGGGTTGTAGTTTTGTGTGTGTTTGGTTTTGTGGTGGGAGTGTATCTTTTATCGTCAGTGTGCCCGAGCGGTCTAAGGGGGTAGACTCAAGTTCTACTGTGTTCGCACTCGTGGGTTCAAATCCCACCGCTGACATATCTACTCTGACTCCCGGAGCCTCCTCGCTGCGCCTTGTTGCGCAGCTAGCCACCGCTCATGAGGACGGTGGTTTTGCCTCCTTCGCCTGTGCCTTATCGTTTTGCCCCATCTTTCTTTTCGTCGCCTTGTGCTCATTCGACACAAAGCGCCGTACTACCACGGTAATACATCGTAACTCGCGTGCCATGCGTCGTTGGCTCAGCAATATTTGACCGACACCTACGAAAAACTACATCGCTCGCTAAAAATACTATCCGCTGTTTGCCTCACCGTTCATTATCGTCGCAGCCCAGCCAACTCAGAGTCGACTTCGGCAGCCAACGAGCTGGCTGTGTGTTCACACGTCGGTGTCCTGTTGGTATCGCAAACGTGGAGAAGGAGCACTAGCGGAACCATTGGCCGACAAGCCTGGCGACTCTCTGGTCGGCAACAGTACCGACTCTACAGGCCAGTTACGTGCCTCGCTTTGTTTGTGTCGTATGTATCAGACAACGTACGGACAGCTTCTTGGAATGCAATCGGGGGCCGTAAGACATCGAGCAGGCTAGACTGTGGCAGCAGGCGGTGCACATAGGGCAATTACTTTGTTGGGTTTTGCGACGACGTAGCTGCAGCTGTGTGCCAGTCTGCTCTGGTCCGGCTGGCGTTGTGTTGCGACCGCGTGTCTGGTGCTGTGTAATTGCTGCACGTCGCACTGTCACCCAACGAGCAAGCAAAAAAAAGGTTCGCGGTGTGACATATTCACTTTCTCTACTTTTCTTTCTCGCTGTCGGTGAAAGCGATATGTAAACGTAAGGTTGTGGAAGTGTCGGCCTGGGTTGGTGGTGTTTAATCTGTCAAACTGGCGGTGTGGGTTTGCGATTGTGGTAAGGGTTGTAGTTTTGTGTGTGTTTGGTTTTGTGGTGGGAGTGTATCTTTTATCGTCAGTGTGCCCGAGCGGTCTAAGGGGGTAGACTCAAGTTCTACTGTGTTCGCACTCGTGGGTTCAAATCCCACCGCTGACATATCTACTCTGACTCCCGGAGCCTCCTCGCTGCGCCTTGTTGCGCAGCTAGCCACCGCTCATGAGGACGGTGGTTTTGCCTCCTTCGCCTGTGCCTTATCGTTTTGCCCCATCTTTCTTTTCGTCGCCTTGTGCTCATTCGACACAAAGCGCCGTACTACCACGGTAATACATCGTAACTCGCGTGCCATGCGTCGTTGGCTCAGCAATATTTGACCGACACCTACGAGAAACTACATCGCTCGCTAAAAATACTATCCGCTGTTTGCCTCACCGTTCATTATCGTCGCAGCCCAGCCAACTCAGAGTCGACTTCGGCAGCCAACGAGCTGGCTGTGTGTTCACACGTCGGTGTCCTGTTGGTATCGCAAACGTGGAGAAGGAGCACTAGCGGAACCATTGGCCGACAAGCCTGGCGACTCTCTGGTCGGCAACAGTACCGACTCTACAGGCCAGTTACGTGCCTCGCTTTGTTTGTGTCGTATGTATCAGACAACGTACGGACAGCTTCTTGGAATGCAATCGGGGGCCGTAAGACATCGAGCAGGCTAGACTGTGGCAGCAGGCGGTGCACATAGGGCAATTACTTTGTTGGGTTTTGCGACGACGTAGCTGCAGCTGTGTGCCAGTCTGCTCTGGTCCGGCTGGCGTTGTGTTGCGACCGCGTGTCTGGTGCTGTGTAATTGCTGCACGTCGCACTGTCACCCAACGAGCAAGCAAAAAAAAGGTTCGCGGTGTGACATATTCACTTTCTCTACTTTTCTTTCTCGCTGTCGGTGAAAGCGATATGTAAACGTAAGGTTGTGGAAGTGTCGGCCTGGGTTGGTGGTGTTTAATCTGTCAAACTGGCGGTGTGGGTTTGCGATTGTGGTAAGGGTTGTAGTTTTGTGTGTGTTTGGTTTTGTGGTGGGAGTGTATCTTTTATCGTCAGTGTGCCCGAGCGGTCTAAGGGGGTAGACTCAAGTTCTACTGTGTTCGCACTCGTGGGTTCAAATCCCACCGCTGACATATCTACTCTGACTCCCGGAGCCTCCTCGCTGCGCCTTGTTGCGCAAAAGGAGGCAAAACCACCGTCCTCATGAGCTAGCCACCGCTCATGAGGACGGTGGTTTTGCCTCCTTCGCCTGTGCCTTATCGTTTTGCCCCATCTTTCTTTTCGTCGCCTTGTGCTCATTCGACACAAAGCGCCGTACTACCACGGTAATACATCGTAACTCGCGTGCCATGCGTCGTTGGCTCAGCAATATTTGACCGACACCTACGAAAAACTACATCGCTCGCTAAAAATACTATCCGCTGTTTGCCTCACCGTTCATTATCGTCGCAGCCCAGCCAACTCAGAGTCGACTTCGGCAGCCAACGAGCTGGCTGTGTGTTCACACGTCGGTGTCCTGTTGGTATCGCAAACGTGGAGAAGGAGCACTAGCGGAACCATTGGCCGACAAGCCTGGCGACTCTCTGGTCGGCAACAGTACCGACTCTACAGGCCAGTTACGTGCCTCGCTTTGTTTGTGTCGTATGTATCAGACAACGTACGGACAGCTTCTTGGAATGCAATCGGGGGCCGTAAGACATCGAGCAGGCTAGACTGTGGCAGCAGGCGGTGCACATAGGGCAATTACTTTGTTGGGTTTTGCGACGACGTAGCTGCAGCTGTGTGCCAGTCTGCTCTGGTCCGGCTGGCGTTGTGTTGCGACCGCGTGTCTGGTGCTGTGTAATTGCTGCACGTCGCACTGTCACCCAACGAGCAAGCAAAAAAAAGGTTCGCGGTGTGACATATTCACTTTCTCTACTTTTCTTTCTCGCTGTCGGTGAAAGCGATATGTAAGCGTAAGGTTGTGGAAGTGTCGGCCTGGGTTGGTGGTGTTTAATCTGTCAAACTGGCGGTGTGGGTTTGCGATTGTGGTAAGGGTTGTAGTTTTGTGTGTGTTTGGTTTTGTGGTGGGAGTGTATCTTTTATCGTCAGTGTGCCCGAGCGGTCTAAGGGGGTAGACTCAAGTTCTACTGTGTTCGCACTCGTGGGTTCAAATCCCACCGCTGACATATCTACTCTGACTCCCGGAGCCTCCTCGCTGCGCCTTGTTGCGCAGCTAGCCACCGCTCATGAGGACGGTGGTTTTGCCTCCTTCGCCTGTGCCTTATCGTTTTGCCCCATCTTTCTTTTCGTCGCCTTGTGCTCATTCGACACAAAGCGCCGTACTACCACGGTAATACATCGTAACTCGCGTGCCATGCGTCGTTGGCTCAGCAATATTTGACCGACACCTACGAAAAACTACATCGCTCGCTAAAAATACTATCCGCTGTTTGCCTCACCGTTCATATCGTCGCAGCCCAGCCAACTCAGAGTCGACTTCGGCAGCCAACGAGCTGGCTGTGTGTTCACACGTCGGTGTCCTGTTGGTATCGCAAACGTGGAGAAGGAGCACTAGCGGAACCATTGGCCGACAAGCCTGGCGACTCTCTGGTCGGCAACAGTACCGACTCTACAGGCCAGTTACGTGCCTCGCTTTGTTTGTGTCGTATGTATCAGACAACGTACGGACAGCTTCTTGGAATGCAATCGGGGGCCGTAAGACATCGAGCAGGCTAGACTGTGGCAGCAGGCGGTGCACATAGGGCAATTACTTTGTTGGGTTTTGCGACGACGTAGCTGCAGCTGTGTGCCAGTCTGCTCTGGTCCGGCTGGCGTTGTGTTGCGACCGCGTGTCTGGTGCTGTGTAATTGCTGCACGTCGCACTGTCACCCAACGAGCAAGCAAAAAAAAGGTTCGCGGTGTGACATATTCACTTTCTCTACTTTTCTTTCTCGCTGTCGGTGAAAGCGATATGTAAGCGTAAGGTTGTGGAAGTGTCGGCCTGGGTTGGTGGTGTTTAATCTGTCAAACTGGCGGTGTGGGTTTGCGATTGTGGTAAGGGTTGTAGTTTTGTGTGTGTTTGGTTTTGTGGTGGGAGTGTATCTTTTATCGTCAGTGTGCCCGAGCGGTCTAAGGGGGTAGACTCAAGTTCTACTGTGTTCGCACTCGTGGGTTCAAATCCCACCGCTGACATATCTACTCTGACTCCCGGAGCCTCCTCGCTGCGCCTTGTTGCGCAGCTAGCCACCGCTCATGAGGACGGTGGTTTTGCCTCCTTCGCCTGTGCCTTATCGTTTTGCCCCATCTTTCTTTTCGTCGCCTTGTGCTCATTCGACACAAAGCGCCGTACTACCACGGTAATACATCGTAACTCGCGTGCCATGCGTCGTTGGCTCAGCAATATTTGACCGACACCTACGAAAAACTACATCGCTCGCTAAAAATACTATCCGCTGTTTGCCTCACCGTTCATTATCGTCGCAGCCCAGCCAACTCAGAGTCGACTTCGGCAGCCAACGAGCTGGCTGTGTGTTCACACGTCGGTGTCCTGTTGGTATCGCAAACGTGGAGAAGGAGCACTAGCGGAACCATTGGCCGACAAGCCTGGCGACTCTCTGGTCGGCAACAGTACCGACTCTACAGGCCAGTTACGTGCCTCGCTTTGTTTGTGTCGTATGTATCAGACAACGTACGGACAGCTTCTTGGAATGCAATCGGGGGCCGTAAGACATCGAGCAGGCTAGACTGTGGCAGCAGGCGGTGCACATAGGGCAATTACTTTGTTGGGTTTTGCGACGACGTAGCTGCAGCTGTGTGCCAGTCTGCTCTGGTCCGGCTGGCGTTGTGTTGCGACCGCGTGTCTGGTGCTGTGTAATTGCTGCACGTCGCACTGTCACCCAACGAGCAAGCAAAAAAAAGGTTCACGGTGTGACATATTCACTTTCTCTACTTTTCTTTCTCGCTGTCGGTGAAAGCGATATGTAAGCGTAAGGTTGTGGAAGTGTCGGCCTGGGTTAGTGGTGTTTAATCTGTCAAACTGGCGGTGTGGGTTTGCGATTGTGGTAAGGGTTGTAGTTTTGTGTGTGTTTGGTTTTGTGGTGGGAGTGTATCTTTTATCGTCAGTGTGCCCGAGCGGTCTAAGGGGGTAGACTCAAGTTCTACTGTGTTCGCACTCGTGGGTTCAAATCCCACCGCTGACATATCTACTCTGACTCCCGGAGCCTCCTCGCTGCGCCTTGTTGCGCAGCTAGCCACCGCTCATGAGGACGGTGGTTTTGCCTCCTTCGCCTGTGCCTTATCGTTTTGCCCCATCTTTCTTTTCGTCGCCTTGTGCTCATTCGACACAAAGCGCCGTACTACCACGGTAATACATCGTAACTCGCGTGCCATGCGTCGTTGGCTCAGCAATATTTGACCGACACCTACGAAAAACTACATCGCTCGCTAAAAATACTATCCGCTGTTTGCCTCACCGTTCATTATCGTCGCAGCCCAGCCAACTCAGAGTCGACTTCGGCAGCCAACGAGCTGGCTGTGTGTTCACACGTCGGTGTCCTGTTGGTATCGCAAACGTGGAGAAGGAGCACTAGCGGAACCATTGGCCGACAAGCCTGGCGACTCTCTGGTCGGCAACAGTACCGACTCTACAGGCCAGTTACGTGCCTCGCTTTGTTTGTGTCGTATGTATCAGACAACGTACGGACAGCTTCTTGGAATGCAATCGGGGGCCGTAAGACATCGAGCAGGCTAGACTGTGGCAGCAGGCGGTGCACATAGGGCAATTACTTTGTTGGGTTTTGCGACGACGTAGCTGCAGCTGTGTGCCAGTCTGCTCTGGTCCGGCTGGCGTTGTGTTGCGACCGCGTGTCTGGTGCTGTGTAATTGCTGCACGTCGCACTGTCACCCAACGAGCAAGCAAAAAAAAGGTTCGCGGTGTGACATATTCACTTTCTCTACTTTTCTTTCTCGCTGTCGGTGAAAGCGATATGTAAGCGTAAGGTTGTGGAAGTGTCGGCCTGGGTTGGTGGTGTTTAATCTGTCAAACTGGCGGTGTGGGTTTGCGATTGTGGTAAGGGTTGTAGTTTTGTGTGTGTTTGGTTTTGTGGTGGGAGTGTATCTTTTATCGTCAGTGTGCCCGAGCGGTCTAAGGGGGTAGACTCAAGTTCTACTGTGTTCGCACTCGTGGGTTCAAATCCCACCGCTGACATATCTACTCTGACTCCCGGAGCCTCCTCGCTGCGCCTTGTTGCGCAGCTAGCCACCGCTCATGAGGACGGTGGTTTTGCCTCCTTCGCCTGTGCCTTATCGTTTTGCCCCATCTTTCTTTTCGTCGCCTTGTGCTCATTCGACACAAAGCGCCGTACTACCACGGTAATACATCGTAACTCGCGTGCCATGCGTCGTTGGCTCAGCAATATTTGACCGACACCTACGAAAAACTACATCGCTCGCTAAAAATACTATCCGCTGTTTGCCTCACCGTTCATATCGTCGCAGCCCAGCCAACTCAGAGTCGACTTCGGCAGCCAACGAGCTGGCTGTGTGTTCACACGTCGGTGTCCTGTTGGTATCGCAAACGTGGAGAAGGAGCACTAGCGGAACCATTGGCCGACAAGCCTGGCGACTCTCTGGTCGGCAACAGTACCGACTCTACAGGCCAGTTACGTGCCTCGCTTTGTTTGTGTCGTATGTATCAGACAACGTACGGACAGCTTCTTGGAATGCAATCGGGGGCCGTAAGACATCGAGCAGGCTAGACTGTGGCAGCAGGCGGTGCACATAGGGCAATTACTTTGTTGGGTTTTGCGACGACGTAGCTGCAGCTGTGTGCCAGTCTGCTCTGGTCCGGCTGGCGTTGTGTTGCGACCGCGTGTCTGGTGCTGTGTAATTGCTGCACGTCGCACTGTCACCCAACGAGCAAGCAAAAAAAAGGTTCGCGGTGTGACATATTCACTTTCTCTACTTTTCTTTCTCGCTGTCGGTGAAAGCGATATGTAAACGTAAGGTTGTGGAAGTGTCGGCCTGGGTTGGTGGTGTTTAATCTGTCAAACTGGCGGTGTGGGTTTGCGATTGTGGTAAGGGTTGTAGTTTTGTGTGTGTTTGGTTTTGTGGTGGGAGTGTATCTTTTATCGTCAGTGTGCCCGAGCGGTCTAAGGGGGTAGACTCAAGTTCTACTGTGTTCGCACTCGTGGGTTCAAATCCCACCGCTGACATATCTACTCTGACTCCCGGAGCCTCCTCGCTGCGCCTTGTTGCGCAGCTAGCCACCGCTCATGAGGACGGTGGTTTTGCCTCCTTCGCCTGTGCCTTATCGTTTTGCCCCATCTTTCTTTTCGTCGCCTTGTGCTCATTCGACACAAAGCGCCGTACTACCACGGTAATACATCGTAACTCGCGTGCCATGCGTCGTTGGCTCAGCAATATTTGACCGACACCTACGAAAAACTACATCGCTCGCTAAAAATACTATCCGCTGTTTGCCTCACCGTTCATATCGTCGCAGCCCAGCCAACTCAGAGTCGACTTCGGCAGCCAACGAGCTGGCTGTGTGTTCACACGTCGGTGTCCTGTTGGTATCGCAAACGTGGAGAAGGAGCACTAGCGGAACCATTGGCCGACAAGCCTGGCGACTCTCTGGTCGGCAACAGTACCGACTCTACAGGCCAGTTACGTGCCTCGCTTTGTTTGTGTCGTATGTATCAGACAACGTACGGACAGCTTCTTGGAATGCAATCGGGGGCCGTAAGACATCGAGCAGGCTAGACTGTGGCAGCAGGCGGTGCACATAGGGCAATTACTTTGTTGGGTTTTGCGACGACGTAGCTGCAGCTGTGTGCCAGTCTGCTCTGGTCCGGCTGGCGTTGTGTTGCGACCGCGTGTCTGGTGCTGTGTAATTGCTGCACGTCGCACTGTCACCCAACGAGCAAGCAAAAAAAAGGTTCGCGGTGTGACATATTCACTTTCTCTACTTTTCTTTCTCGCTGTCGGTGAAAGCGATATGTAAACGTAAGGTTGTGGAAGTGTCGGCCTGGGTTGGTGGTGTTTAATCTGTCAAACTGGCGGTGTGGGTTTGCGATTGTGGTAAGGGTTGTAGTTTTGTGTGTGTTTGGTTTTGTGGTGGGAGTGTATCTTTTATCGTCAGTGTGCCCGAGCGGTCTAAGGGGGTAGACTCAAGTTCTACTGTGTTCGCACTCGTGGGTTCAAATCCCACCGCTGACATATCTACTCTGACTCCCGGAGCCTCCTCGCTGCGCCTTGTTGCGCAGCTAGCCACCGCTCATGAGGACGGTGGTTTTGCCTCCTTCGCCTGTGCCTTATCGTTTTGCCCCATCTTTCTTTTCGTCGCCTTGTGCTCATTCGACACAAAGCGCCGTACTACCACGGTAATACATCGTAACTCGCGTGCCATGCGTCGTTGGCTCAGCAATATTTGACCGACACCTACGAAAAACTACATCGCTCGCTAAAAATACTATCCGCTGTTTGCCTCACCGTTCATTATCGTCGCAGCCCAGCCAACTCAGAGTCGACTTCGGCAGCCAACGAGCTGGCTGTGTGTTCACACGTCGGTGTCCTGTTGGTATCGCAAACGTGGAGAAGGAGCACTAGCGGAACCATTGGCCGACAAGCCTGGCGACTCTCTGGTCGGCAACAGTACCGACTCTACAGGCCAGTTACGTGCCTCGCTTTGTTTGTGTCGTATGTATCAGACAACGTACGGACAGCTTCTTGGAATGCAATCGGGGGCCGTAAGACATCGAGCAGGCTAGACTGTGGCAGCAGGCGGTGCACATAGGGCAATTACTTTGTTGGGTTTTGCGACGACGTAGCTGCAGCTGTGTGCCAGTCTGCTCTGGTCCGGCTGGCGTTGTGTTGCGACCGCGTGTCTGGTGCTGTGTAATTGCTGCACGTCGCACTGTCACCCAACGAGCAAGCAAAAAAAAGGTTCGCGGTGTGACATATTCACTTTCTCTACTTTTCTTTCTCGCTGTCGGTGAAAGCGATATGTAAGCGTAAGGTTGTGGAAGTGTCAGCCTGGGTTGGTGGTGTTTAATCTGTCAAACTGGCGGTGTGGGTTTGCGATTGTGGTAAGGGTTGTAGTTTTGTGTGTGTTTGGTTTTGTGGTGGGAGTGTATCTTTTATCGTCAGTGTGCCCGAGCGGTCTAAGGGGGTAGACTCAAGTTCTACTGTGTTCGCACTCGTGGGTTCAAATCCCACCGCTGACATATCTACTCTGACTCCCGGAGCCTCCTCGCTGCGCCTTGTTGCGCAGCTAGCCACCGCTCATGAGGACGGTGGTTTTGCCTCCTTCGCCTGTGCCTTATCGTTTTGCCCCATCTTTCTTTTCGTCGCCTTGTGCTCATTCGACACAAAGCGCCGTACTACCACGGTAATACATCGTAACTCGCGTGCCATGCGTCGTTGGCTCAGCAATATTTGACCGACACCTACGAAAAACTACATCGCTCGCTAAAAATACTATCCGCTGTTTGCCTCACCGTTCATTATCGTCGCAGCCCAGCCAACTCAGAGTCGACTTCGGCAGCCAACGAGCTGGCTGTGTGTTCACACGTCGGTGTCCTGTTGGTATCGCAAACGTGGAGAAGGAGCACTAGCGGAACCATTGGCCGACAAGCCTGGCGACTCTCTGGTCGGCAACAGTACCGACTCTACAGGCCAGTTACGTGCCTCGCTTTGTTTGTGTCGTATGTATCAGACAACGTACGGACAGCTTCTTGGAATGCAATCGGGGGCCGTAAGACATCGAGCAGGCTAGACTGTGGCAGCAGGCGGTGCACATAGGGCAATTACTTTGTTGGGTTTTGCGACGACGTAGCTGCAGCTGTGTGCCAGTCTGCTCTGGTCCGGCTGGCGTTGTGTTGCGACCGCGTGTCTGGTGCTGTGTAATTGCTGCACGTCGCACTGTCACCCAACGAGCAAGCAAAAAAAAGGTTCGCGGTGTGACATATTCACTTTCTCTACTTTTCTTTCTCGCTGTCGGTGAAAGCGATATGTAAGCGTAAGGTTGTGGAAGTGTCGGCCTGGGTTGGTGGTGTTTAATCTGTCAAACTGGCGGTGTGGGTTTGCGATTGTGGTAAGGGTTGTAGTTTTGTGTGTGTTTGGTTTTGTGGTGGGAGTGTATCTTTTATCGTCAGTGTGCCCGAGCGGTCTAAGGGGGTAGACTCAAGTTCTACTGTGTTCGCACTCGTGGGTTCAAATCCCACCGCTGACATATCTACTCTGACTCCCGGAGCCTCCTCGCTGCGCCTTGTTGCGCAGCTAGCCACCGCTCATGAGGACGGTGGTTTTGCCTCCTTCGCCTGTGCCTTATCGTTTTGCCCCATCTTTCTTTTCGTCGCCTTGTGCTCATTCGACACAAAGCGCCGTACTACCACGGTAATACATCGTAACTCGCGTGCCATGCGTCGTTGGCTCAGCAATATTTGACCGACACCTACGAAAAACTACATCGCTCGCTAAAAATACTATCCGCTGTTTGCCTCACCGTTCATTATCGTCGCAGCCCAGCCAACTCAGAGTCGACTTCGGCAGCCAACGAGCTGGCTGTGTGTTCACACGTCGGTGTCCTGTTGGTATCGCAAACGTGGAGAAGGAGCACTAGCGGAACCATTGGCCGACAAGCCTGGCGACTCTCTGGTCGGCAACAGTACCGACTCTACAGGCCAGTTACGTGCCTCGCTTTGTTTGTGTCGTATGTATCAGACAACGTACGGACAGCTTCTTGGAATGCAATCGGGGGCCGTAAGACATCGAGCAGGCTAGACTGTGGCAGCAGGCGGTGCACATAGGGCAATTACTTTGTTGGGTTTTGCGACGACGTAGCTGCAGCTGTGTGCCAGTCTGCTCTGGTCCGGCTGGCGTTGTGTTGCGACCGCGTGTCTGGTGCTGTGTAATTGCTGCACGTCGCACTGTCACCCAACGAGCAAGCAAAAAAAAGGTTCGCGGTGTGACATATTCACTTTCTCTACTTTTCTTTCTCGCTGTCGGTGAAAGCGATATGTAAACGTAAGGTTGTGGAAGTGTCGGCCTGGGTTGGTGGTGTTTAATCTGTCAAACTGGCGGTGTGGGTTTGCGATTGTGGTAAGGGTTGTAGTTTTGTGTGTGTTTGGTTTTGTGGTGGGAGTGTATCTTTTATCGTCAGTGTGCCCGAGCGGTCTAAGGGGGTAGACTCAAGTTCTACTGTGTTCGCACTCGTGGGTTCAAATCCCACCGCTGACATATCTACTCTGACTCCCGGAGCCTCCTCGCTGCGCCTTGTTGCGCAGCTAGCCACCGCTCATGAGGACGGTGGTTTTGCCTCCTTCGCCTGTGCCTTATCGTTTTGCCCCATCTTTCTTTTCGTCGCCTTGTGCTCATTCGACACAAAGCGCCGTACTACCACGGTAATACATCGTAACTCGCGTGCCATGCGTCGTTGGCTCAGCAATATTTGACCGACACCTACGAAAAACTACATCGCTCGCTAAAAATACTATCCGCTGTTTGCCTCACCGTTCATTATCGTCGCAGCCCAGCCAACTCAGAGTCGACTTCGGCAGCCAACGAGCTGGCTGTGTGTTCACACGTCGGTGTCCTGTTGGTATCGCAAACGTGGAGAAGGAGCACTAGCGGAACCATTGGCCGACAAGCCTGGCGACTCTCTGGTCGGCAACAGTACCGACTCTACAGGCCAGTTACGTGCCTCGCTTTGTTTGTGTCGTATGTATCAGACAACGTACGGACAGCTTCTTGGAATGCAATCGGGGGCCGTAAGACATCGAGCAGGCTAGACTGTGGCAGCAGGCGGTGCACATAGGGCAATTACTTTGTTGGGTTTTGCGACGACGTAGCTGCAGCTGTGTGCCAGTCTGCTCTGGTCCGGCTGGCGTTGTGTTGCGACCGCGTGTCTGGTGCTGTGTAATTGCTGCACGTCGCACTGTCACCCAACGAGCAAGCAAAAAAAAGGTTCGCGGTGTGACATATTCACTTTCTCTACTTTTCTTTCTCGCTGTCGGTGAAAGCGATATGTAAGCGTAAGGTTGTGGAAGTGTCGGCCTGGGTTAGTGGTGTTTAATCTGTCAAACTGGCGGTGTGGGTTTGCGATTGTGGTAAGGGTTGTAGTTTTGTGTGTGTTTGGTTTTGTGGTGGGAGTGTATCTTTTATCGTCAGTGTGCCCGAGCGGTCTAAGGGGGTAGACTCAAGTTCTACTGTGTTCGCACTCGTGGGTTCAAATCCCACCGCTGACATATCTACTCTGACTCCCGGAGCCTCCTCGCTGCGCCTTGTTGCGCAAAAGGAGGCAAAACCACCGTCCTCATGAGCTAGCCACCGCTCATGAGGACGGTGGTTTTGCCTCCTTCGCCTGTGCCTTATCGTTTTGCCCCATCTTTCTTTTCGTCGCCTTGTGCTCATTCGACACAAAGCGCCGTACTACCACGGTAATACATCGTAACTCGCGTGCCATGCGTCGTTGGCTCAGCAATATTTGACCGACACCTACGAAAAACTACATCGCTCGCTAAAAATACTATCCGCTGTTTGCCTCACCGTTCATTATCGTCGCAGCCCAGCCAACTCAGAGTCGACTTCGGCAGCCAACGAGCTGGCTGTGTGTTCACACGTCGGTGTCCTGTTGGTATCGCAAACGTGGAGAAGGAGCACTAGCGGAACCATTGGCCGACAAGCCTGGCGACTCTCTGGTCGGCAACAGTACCGACTCTACAGGCCAGTTACGTGCCTCGCTTTGTTTGTGTCGTATGTATCAGACAACGTACGGACAGCTTCTTGGAATGCAATCGGGGGCCGTAAGACATCGAGCAGGCTAGACTGTGGCAGCAGGCGGTGCACATAGGGCAATTACTTTGTTGGGTTTTGCGACGACGTAGCTGCAGCTGTGTGCCAGTCTGCTCTGGTCCGGCTGGCGTTGTGTTGCGACCGCGTGTCTGGTGCTGTGTAATTGCTGCACGTCGCACTGTCACCCAACGAGCAAGCAAAAAAAAGGTTCACGGTGTGACATATTCACTTTCTCTACTTTTCTTTCTCGCTGTCGGTGAAAGCGATATGTAAGCGTAAGGTTGTGGAAGTGTCGGCCTGGGTTAGTGGTGTTTAATCTGTCAAACTGGCGGTGTGGGTTTGCGATTGTGGTAAGGGTTGTAGTTTTGTGTGTGTTTGGTTTTGTGGTGGGAGTGTATCTTTTATCGTCAGTGTGCCCGAGCGGTCTAAGGGGGTAGACTCAAGTTCTACTGTGTTCGCACTCGTGGGTTCAAATCCCACCGCTGACATATCTACTCTGACTCCCGGAGCCTCCTCGCTGCGCCTTGTTGCGCAGCTAGCCACCGCTCATGAGGACGGTGGTTTTGCCTCCTTCGCCTGTGCCTTATCGTTTTGCCCCATCTTTCTTTTCGTCGCCTTGTGCTCATTCGACACAAAGCGCCGTACTACCACGGTAATACATCGTAACTCGCGTGCCATGCGTCGTTGGCTCAGCAATATTTGACCGACACCTACGAAAAACTACATCGCTCGCTAAAAATACTATCCGCTGTTTGCCTCACCGTTCATTATCGTCGCAGCCCAGCCAACTCAGAGTCGACTTCGGCAGCCAACGAGCTGGCTGTGTGTTCACACGTCGGTGTCCTGTTGGTATCGCAAACGTGGAGAAGGAGCACTAGCGGAACCATTGGCCGACAAGCCTGGCGACTCTCTGGTCGGCAACAGTACCGACTCTACAGGCCAGTTACGTGCCTCGCTTTGTTTGTGTCGTATGTATCAGACAACGTACGGACAGCTTCTTGGAATGCAATCGGGGGCCGTAAGACATCGAGCAGGCTAGACTGTGGCAGCAGGCGGTGCACATAGGGCAATTACTTTGTTGGGTTTTGCGACGACGTAGCTGCAGCTGTGTGCCAGTCTGCTCTGGTCCGGCTGGCGTTGTGTTGCGACCGCGTGTCTGGTGCTGTGTAATTGCTGCACGTCGCACTGTCACCCAACGAGCAAGCAAAAAAAAGGTTCACGGTGTGACATATTCACTTTCTCTACTTTTCTTTCTCGCTGTCGGTGAAAGCGATATGTAAGCGTAAGGTTGTGGAAGTGTCGGCCTGGGTTAGTGGTGTTTAATCTGTCAAACTGGCGGTGTGGGTTTGCGATTGTGGTAAGGGTTGTAGTTTTGTGTGTGTTTGGTTTTGTGGTGGGAGTGTATCTTTTATCGTCAGTGTGCCCGAGCGGTCTAAGGGGGTAGACTCAAGTTCTACTGTGTTCGCACTCGTGGGTTCAAATCCCACCGCTGACATATCTACTCTGACTCCCGGAGCCTCCTCGCTGCGCCTTGTTGCGCAGCTAGCCACCGCTCATGAGGACGGTGGTTTTGCCTCCTTCGCCTGTGCCTTATCGTTTTGCCCCATCTTTCTTTTCGTCGCCTTGTGCTCATTCGACACAAAGCGCCGTACTACCACGGTAATACATCGTAACTCGCGTGCCATGCGTCGTTGGCTCAGCAATATTTGACCGACACCTACGAAAAACTACATCGCTCGCTAAAAATACTATCCGCTGTTTGCCTCACCGTTCATTATCGTCGCAGCCCAGCCAACTCAGAGTCGACTTCGGCAGCCAACGAGCTGGCTGTGTGTTCACACGTCGGTGTCCTGTTGGTATCGCAAACGTGGAGAAGGAGCACTAGCGGAACCATTGGCCGACAAGCCTGGCGACTCTCTGGTCGGCAACAGTACCGACTCTACAGGCCAGTTACGTGCCTCGCTTTGTTTGTGTCGTATGTATCAGACAACGTACGGACAGCTTCTTGGAATGCAATCGGGGGCCGTAAGACATCGAGCAGGCTAGACTGTGGCAGCAGGCGGTGCACATAGGGCAATTACTTTGTTGGGTTTTGCGACGACGTAGCTGCAGCTGTGTGCCAGTCTGCTCTGGTCCGGCTGGCGTTGTGTTGCGACCGCGTGTCTGGTGCTGTGTAATTGCTGCACGTCGCACTGTCACCCAACGAGCAAGCAAAAAAAAGGTTCGCGGTGTGACATATTCACTTTCTCTACTTTTCTTTCTCGCTGTCGGTGAAAGCGATATGTAAGCGTAAGGTTGTGGAAGTGTCGGCCTGGGTTGGTGGTGTTTAATCTGTCAAACTGGCGGTGTGGGTTTGCGATTGTGGTAAGGGTTGTAGTTTTGTGTGTGTTTGGTTTTGTGGTGGGAGTGTATCTTTTATCGTCAGTGTGCCCGAGCGGTCTAAGGGGGTAGACTCAAGTTCTACTGTGTTCGCACTCGTGGGTTCAAATCCCACCGCTGACATATCTACTCTGACTCCCGGAGCCTCCTCGCTGCGCCTTGTTGCGCAGCTAGCCACCGCTCATGAGGACGGTGGTTTTGCCTCCTTCGCCTGTGCCTTATCGTTTTGCCCCATCTTTCTTTTCGTCGCCTTGTGCTCATTCGACACAAAGCGCCGTACTACCACGGTAATACATCGTAACTCGCGTGCCATGCGTCGTTGGCTCAGCAATATTTGACCGACACCTACGAAAAACTACATCGCTCGCTAAAAATACTATCCGCTGTTTGCCTCACCGTTCATTATCGTCGCAGCCCAGCCAACTCAGAGTCGACTTCGGCAGCCAACGAGCTGGCTGTGTGTTCACACGTCGGTGTCCTGTTGGTATCGCAAACGTGGAGAAGGAGCACTAGCGGAACCATTGGCCGACAAGCCTGGCGACTCTCTGGTCGGCAACAGTACCGACTCTACAGGCCAGTTACGTGCCTCGCTTTGTTTGTGTCGTATGTATCAGACAACGTACGGACAGCTTCTTGGAATGCAATCGGGGGCCGTAAGACATCGAGCAGGCTAGACTGTGGCAGCAGGCGGTGCACATAGGGCAATTACTTTGTTGGGTTTTGCGACGACGTAGCTGCAGCTGTGTGCCAGTCTGCTCTGGTCCGGCTGGCGTTGTGTTGCGACCGCGTGTCTGGTGCTGTGTAATTGCTGCACGTCGCACTGTCACCCAACGAGCAAGCAAAAAAAAGGTTCGCGGTGTGACATATTCACTTTCTCTACTTTTCTTTCTCGCTGTCGGTGAAAGCGATATGTAAACGTAAGGTTGTGGAAGTGTCGGCCTGGGTTGGTGGTGTTTAATCTGTCAAACTGGCGGTGTGGGTTTGCGATTGTGGTAAGGGTTGTAGTTTTGTGTGTGTTTGGTTTTGTGGTGGGAGTGTATCTTTTATCGTCAGTGTGCCCGAGCGGTCTAAGGGGGTAGACTCAAGTTCTACTGTGTTCGCACTCGTGGGTTCAAATCCCACCGCTGACATATCTACTCTGACTCCCGGAGCCTCCTCGCTGCGCCTTGTTGCGCAGCTAGCCACCGCTCATGAGGACGGTGGTTTTGCCTCCTTCGCCTGTGCCTTATCGTTTTGCCCCATCTTTCTTTTCGTCGCCTTGTGCTCATTCGACACAAAGCGCCGTACTACCACGGTAATACATCGTAACTCGCGTGCCATGCGTCGTTGGCTCAGCAATATTTGACCGACACCTACGAAAAACTACATCGCTCGCTAAAAATACTATCCGCTGTTTGCCTCACCGTTCATATCGTCGCAGCCCAGCCAACTCAGAGTCGACTTCGGCAGCCAACGAGCTGGCTGTGTGTTCACACGTCGGTGTCCTGTTGGTATCGCAAACGTGGAGAAGGAGCACTAGCGGAACCATTGGCCGACAAGCCTGGCGACTCTCTGGTCGGCAACAGTACCGACTCTACAGGCCAGTTACGTGCCTCGCTTTGTTTGTGTCGTATGTATCAGACAACGTACGAACAGCTTCTTGGAATGCAATCGGGGGCCGTAAGACATCGAGCAGGCTAGACTGTGGCAGCAGGCGGTGCACATAGGGCAATTACTTTGTTGGGTTTTGCGACGACGTAGCTGCAGCTGTGTGCCAGTCTGCTCTGGTCCGGCTGGCGTTGTGTTGCGACCGCGTGTCTGGTGCTGTGTAATTGCTGCACGTCGCACTGTCACCCAACGAGCAAGCAAAAAAAAGGTTCGCGGTGTGACATATTCACTTTCTCTACTTTTCTTTCTCGCTGTCGGTGAAAGCGATATGTAAACGTAAGGTTGTGGAAGTGTCGGCCTGGGTTGGTGGTGTTTAATCTGTCAAACTGGCGGTGTGGGTTTGCGATTGTGGTAAGGGTTGTAGTTTTGTGTGTGTTTGGTTTTGTGGTGGGAGTGTATCTTTTATCGTCAGTGTGCCCGAGCGGTCTAAGGGGGTAGACTCAAGTTCTACTGTGTTCGCACTCGTGGGTTCAAATCCCACCGCTGACATATCTACTCTGACTCCCGGAGCCTCCTCGCTGCGCCTTGTTGCGCAGCTAGCCACCGCTCATGAGGACGGTGGTTTTGCCTCCTTCGCCTGTGCCTTATCGTTTTGCCCCATCTTTCTTTTCGTCGCCTTGTGCTCATTCGACACAAAGCGCCGTACTACCACGGTAATACATCGTAACTCGCGTGCCATGCGTCGTTGGCTCAGCAATATTTGACCGACACCTACGAAAAACTACATCGCTCGCTAAAAATACTATCCGCTGTTTGCCTCACCGTTCATATCGTCGCAGCCCAGCCAACTCAGAGTCGACTTCGGCAGCCAACGAGCTGGCTGTGTGTTCACACGTCGGTGTCCTGTTGGTATCGCAAACGTGGAGAAGGAGCACTAGCGGAACCATTGGCCGACAAGCCTGGCGACTCTCTGGTCGGCAACAGTACCGACTCTACAGGCCAGTTACGTGCCTCGCTTTGTTTGTGTCGTATGTATCAGACAACGTACGAACAGCTTCTTGGAATGCAATCGGGGGCCGTAAGACATCGAGCAGGCTAGACTGTGGCAGCAGGCGGTGCACATAGGGCAATTACTTTGTTGGGTTTTGCGACGACGTAGCTGCAGCTGTGTGCCAGTCTGCTCTGGTTCGGCTGGCGTTGTGTTGCGACCGCGTGTCTGGTGCTGTGTAATTGCTGCACGTCGCACTGTCACCCAACGAGCAAGCAAAAAAAAGGTTCGCGGTGTGACATATTCACTTTCTCTACTTTTCTTTCTCGCTGTCGGTGAAAGTGATATGTAAACGTAAGGTTGTGGAAGTGTCGGCCTGGGTTGGTGGTGTTTAATCTGTCAAACTGGCGGTGTGGGTTTGCGATTGTGGTAAGGGTTGTAGTTTTGTGTGTGTTTGGTTTTGTGGTGGGAGTGTATCTTTTATCGTCAGTGTGCCCGAGCGGTCTAAGGGGGTAGACGAGAACGCCTTACGGGCACACAACAGTACATCCATAGCACAGTAAGTCTGCGTCAGCACCATTCCTGCTGGTCAGCACAGCAAAGTGCTGTGCCAGCACAATAGAAAGTTTAGTTTCTGCTCGCGGCCGGGAAGCGCGCAAAAAGAGCGAGGCTGCTCTTTTTGACCAGCATTCTGGCCAACCAGAACGCTCTACGGTCGCCAGTCGTTGATGGGGTCCACATTCTCGGAGCTCCACTCCCCCGCACGATCATGCCGAGGCGAGTGAGGTGGGAGCTCAAGGCTGCCGACGTGGAGGCGGTCGAAGCGGACGAGATGGTTGCGCAGATGCCAGCGTTTGACATCGACAAGAGTCAGACAATGGCGTGCACTAGGTGCGAAGACGCGGAGCATAAGATGCGGTACCGCTTGCTACTGTGCATCTCCGAGGCATGCGGCGACGCGAGCGATATCAAATGCGCTTGGCGCGGCAAGATGGAGACGTGCTTGGAGTCACAGCACGTCTCCATCTTCGAGTACGGCGATCACAACAGTGAGGCGTCCACCCGCCCACACGCAAGAAGCTCTCGGCAACGCAGAAAGCGTTCTGCCGAGAGCTAGCCGAGAACCACCTGCGCCCGATGCGGATCCGGCACGCACTCGCCCGCAAATTCGCCACGCCTCTGGAGGAGCTGCCTACCCTGAAGACCGTGCAGAACTTCGTGAATCATCACGGGCGGACAGAGATGCAGAACTACGATCGCGTGGCCGAGCTGCGGTCGTGGATCCACGAGCGCGCGGTTGACGGCTCCGAGCTGATGAACCAGGTCTTCACGTTCACCTGGGAGCTGGACGACACTGGCAAGCCTGTAATCGGAAATGGGTCCGACGAGAAACCATTTCTCGTGGGGCTCTCGACGAAGGCATTGATGCTATGGCTCATGGTGCCCCCGGACAGCTTCATCTTGCACGTCGATGCGACGTACAAGCTGAGCCAGTGCGGCTACCCAGTGCTTGTCGTGGGCGTGTCAGACCGCTCTCGCAAGTTCCACCTGGTTGCTCTCTTTATCATCTCTCAAGAGACGCAACCAGTGCTTCAATCAGCTCTCCTCTCACTGCGTCGGACCTATTCCTGGATCACACAGAAGCAGTTGGTCGTGCGCTTCGCCATGGCAGACGGAGATAAGGCTCAGTGCAATGCTCTCGCAGCGGTGTTCGGGGACAACCCGGCGTACTGCTTCTTAATGTTTTTTTTTTCACGTCATGAAGAAGGTCCAGGAGCACCTTAAGCCCCTTTCCTCGCTCGCTCAAGCCGCTATCCTACGGGACATCTATGATCTCCACTTCGCGTGAAGCCACTCGGTGGCCCTGCAAATGCTGGACGCTTCTGCACGTCGATGGGTTCAGGACCCCGAAATGGTGCCTTTTGCGCGCTACGTTATAGCGCAGTGGATGACGGGGCCATCCACGAGGTGGCAGGCGTACCACACGCCCACCGGCTTCGCCACGACAAACAACCCCTGTGAAACGTTCAACGCTGTTCTCAAGCGCGACTACACATTGCGTCGTCGGCTCAAGGTGGGCTCTCTGCTGCGAGAACTGGCCTCGTGCTGTCAGGACCAATCCGGCAGCGTGCGCGCATTCGAGTTTGTCGTGCTTCCGCCGGATACGCTCATTCGACGGGTCTCAGAGTTGATGCGATTAAAGTTGCTGGGCCTAGCGGAAGGTGAGAACGTCGACGAATCTACTGCTGGATCGCGGACGACAGTGCACGTCGTCTCACTGCGAGCCCCGCGCGTTATTGTGGCCCCCAATATGCGCAGCGAGGAGGCCATTACTGTGACCGCGCAAATGGGGGCCAATTACGCCCGCATGGAGGTCGAGGGCCAGCCGTGGAGCGGCTGGACGGTCGACGTTGAGCGCCGGTGGTGCCCCTGCAACTATTGGTTTGTCTTCGGTTCCTGTATCCATGTGCTCTTCGCTTTACGCTCGGTGGCCTCTTTCGACAGCCGCGGCCATGAGATACTCGTCGATCGTAGAAAACGCAGACGCGGCCGCGTTCCAGTCATCGAGAACGCCGGCCGTCCGCGCTCGAATGGCCCAGCTCTCACCTACGAGTAGCCCAGCACTCGCCGGAGACGAAGGTGGAGGGCAAGTGCTGCATATTGAAGTACCTGGTATCGAAGCAAACACGTAGTGAGCACGCATTGTGAAACCCAGCGAATCCATGTTCATTTTTCATCAACTGAGTACATTGGATCGGCTCCCTCTGACAGAATCCGCCGTGTACGAGCCCACCGAGCTCCCGCTACTGCTCGTTGTTGCTGTCCTCACACCAGCATACGTCGCACGCGCAGCGAAACCAACGTCCCTTCCCGTAGTGCACAGTAATCTGAGCTCCTGCCTTCACATTTGCGATCATCTTCACGAGGACCTTCACTTCGGACCGGTTGTGCTGCTCTACAAAGGCAACGTTCGGGTGGCACGCGTGGGAGATGAACCGCGTGATTGAGCCGTATTTCAGCGCGTCCACGTAGACGTAGTTGCGCGCCATGGACTTCGCGTTGTAAAGCAGAGTGTAGCCGCTGTTTTGCTGGACGGCTTGGTTCGGCTGTCCGTCGACAAGGCCCGGCAGCTCGCTCAACTCCCCGCAATACTCTCCAATCACGTCTCCCACATCCAGCGCTGTCGTCGTGAACACGCCCAGGCCAACACGCTTCGTGTCAAACAATTTCAGCGTTTCCAGTGTGCGGGGGGCGTTGCTGCAGCGCGCATCCAGACTACAGCAGCTTGGAGTGCAGAAAGTCGCGCTCTCGACGTTCTTGCACACGTCCAGGAAGCAGTCACCAACGCAGCCACACAAATCGAAAGCACCAATGTCCCGAAACGCCACGCCGTTGCTCCTGCACTCGGTGATGCGCTCGATGCCCGGGGACCATGGGACTTCCTCGACGTGTGAAGACGGAATCACCAACGGGGAAGGCGAGAACATGAAGCGCCTCGCTTTCAGATTTTGCAGCCTCGCCTTTATCTCCGGTGAGCCCAGCTGCTGCTTGATGCTGACGGCTTTCACAGTCCTCGCGTGGTGAACGTGGTGAACTTTGCTTCCACTCCTGGTGACTGCGCACCTGGCCAGGTCCCGGCGCTTTCGGGACCGCTTCTTCACTCCGTGCCGATCCTTCCCTTGGTGGCGGATCTTGGCACGGGCGTAGCGGTTCGGAATTTGCCCATTACTTGTCTCCACGTGCACGCCTTCCTTGGCGCTGCTCGTCAGCACGTCAGGCGCCTCTGACCCGCTCGACGTCTCCCTCGCGTCTTCCTGGGTAGACACGAGGTCTATAACCTCGTGCCCACCCGTGCTTTCGCCTGATTCCTCGCTCGCACAATGGTTGTCTGGGCATGCCGTCGGAGCTGTCGGGCGCGGCGGCGTCATGTCAAAGATGCATGTGCTGGACGGGTCGTCGCGCGTTCCTGGCACAGGCGGGCTGCCGCAGTCAGACAGCGGGCTCTCAGGGACGATCTCCTCGCGCACACGAGGAAGCAGGTCGTGCAGCGCCTCCACCGACGCCTTCACGGCGTTCTCCAGCGCCTCCTTGAGCGCGATGGCCCTCGACGGGGCCGGAACGATCCACTAACGAGATTGTACGTCCGTAGCTTGCGCCACGTCCTCACCTCGGCCTCCACGGGGACGCCGAACCGGTCCAACACCCTCTTCATCATCATGTCCTTGGGGATAACCTCCCCGGTGTCCACGTCAATGAGGAAGTCCTCGTCAGGGCTGTCGTCAACACGAGTGACAACAGCGACCCTGTGACCTTCTCTGCGGCCCCACACGAAACAACGCGAAAAATACTCGATCGTATCACCAGCGACGAGTGTCGCCGGCGGTAGCTGCGACGCGCTCAGCCCCGGCATTCTACGCGTGCGTCTGCTGGAGGCGGCGCAGTGATCCCTGGAGCGGGGGGATCGGGTGCTGTGGGGTTGACGGAACAGTGATGATCAATGTGGTGAACATGTACTTGGGATCGGAAAAAAAGTGCCTATGTGGTGCACATGTATTTTCAAGTAAAGATCATGTGTGGTGCACACGCATTATAGAGGCGCTGTGCACGGTGCTACCAGGATGGGCGAGTGGGGGCAGCCGGGCTGGGGGGCGTCTGAGCCTGGCCTGTCCGTGCGTATTGTAGGGGATGCTTTACTGTGCTGGTCAGATTCCTACGTGTGTTTGCTATATTTCCTTGGGGTAGACTCAAGTTCTACTGTGTTCGCACTCGTGGGTTCAAATCCCACCGCTGACATATCTACTCTGACTCCCGGAGCCTCCTCGCTGCGCCTTGTTGCGCAGCTAGCCACCGCTCATGAGGACGGTGGTTTTGCCTCCTTCGCCTGTGCCTTATCGTTTTGCCCCATCTTTCTTTTCGTCGCCTTGTGCTCATTCGACACAAAGCGCCGTACTACCACGGTAATACATCGTAACTCGCGTGCCATGCGTCGTTGGCTCAGCAATATTTGACCGACACCTACGAAAAACTACATCGCTCGCTAAAAATACTATCCGCTGTTTGCCTCACCGTTCATTATCGTCGCAGCCCAGCCAACTCAGAGTCGACTTCGGCAGCCAACGAGCTGGCTGTGTGTTCACACGTCGGTGTCCTGTTGGTATCGCAAACGTGGAGAAGGAGCACTAGCGGAACCATTGGCCGACAAGCCTGGCGACTCTCTGGTCGGCAACAGTACCGACTCTACAGGCCAGTTACGTGCCTCGCTTTGTTTGTGTCGTATGTACTCAGACAACGTGGTCCACTCATTTGGATAGCTTCTTGGAATGACCATCGGGTGGCCGTAAAGATATCGAGAAGGATGACTGTGGTGGTGGAGAAGGATGACTGTGGCAGCAGGCGGCCTTGGCGCCGTGACCTGCTCCAGGGACGTCAGCAAAACGTCTTGCTGAATAACTTACTTTGCCTGGATCCACGAAGGCTGTGCTAGTTCCTTGGCGTTCCGTTTCGCTGCAACTCAGAAAGACCTCGCCCATACGCTACATGAATAACGGGACGAGGCCACAGGTTTTAGACCCGGCAACAATGATTATGGAGAAGTGGCTGGGTTTCCACGCACTCTCCGCAAATCGCAACGCACTCTGCTGATTGATCGAATTCGCGGCAGCTTCCTCCACGATTTTTTCAATGAGTACCCGCAGTTTTCTTTTGAACGAGTCGAACAACGCAACATCTAGCGGCTGTAATAGATGTGTAGCGTTAGCGGGTAGCGCCACCTACTTAATCTGTTAGCCGCTTCATCCACGATCTCCATCGATATATATCCATAAAAAGATCAACATCAACGGGCGCTTAACTTCCGCTGGCACCGCATCGAAAAACAAATCAGCCAGCAAACAAAAAGAGGTCCGTTCATAAATGCCTTCTGCGTTGTCGTCACAGTAACTCCAGGTACCAAACTATTGTCCATGATCGTAATTGGTACGACTGCCCCGGCAAAATGAACAAGGGCGGCACCACAAAGCCAGCGACGCTTCCACATGCAGCAGTAGACAGATGAAATGAGAGTGTCGGGTTTGCTCTCGAAACATTAGTGGATCCACGCAAAGCAATCACTGCTTTGGTCTTGGCACGGGATTGGAGCCCCGTTTCGTCCATGAAAAACACTCTCTCCGGCTCGAACGGATTCTTGTTGAACAGCGTGCTCAATATCATCGACAGCAAGTCGAGATCCTCCTCAGTGACGATGTTACGTGCCTTGCAACTCTGCGCTACGCGTGGGCGAAGTGGGGGGGGGGGTGCCGAGCGATAAATCGCGTCACCGGCGGGGCGATTGAACAGCAGCATGGCGATTTCTGTAGCCCGCTGAATTTTAATGCATCGCGATCGACAGATGCCGCATCTGTTGTCGCGTTATACTCCACTTGAACACAGTCTCTTCAGCATTATTAGGAAGAAGCGGCGCTGGTCCCGGTGTCGCGGTTATCGCTTTCCTCCTTTACGAACAATGGCCGCCCACTTCGCGATACTCTTGTACGGAATTCCGGTGTCATTGCTCACATCTTTTATTGCCGCGCCAGCTATGACGCGATCAATGGCAGCATCAAACTGCTCGTCGCTGTAGTTCCTTCGGTGCTGCTGTATCGTTTTGCTTCTCGCCATTTTTGACGACTGCTGAAGCTCGCGCGTATCAAGTGTTGCAGGAAGTTTGCAACTCGCGCCAAGTCAGTATTTACAGCCAATCACTCACGTTTGATATCTTATTGGCTTTAAATCGGGCTATAAAGTCTCCGGTCGTGATGGGGGATGCGCAACCCATACAAAACCCAAGCAGTTTGCGTCTAGAACTGGTCGACGGGCCAAAACGAGACAGCCGCTCTGTTTTGCCAGCAAAAAAAGCGGGAAGACACCCGCTTTTATGCAGAACATCACCATGTGGTTAGCCGAGAGACAGAGCCTTAAACAAGGCTAGTGAACTCTTAAAGCATCCCCAGCGGTCGCGCTAAACGCCAGAGTTTAGCGCCATCCACCAAATTTAAGCGCTTGTGTGTTTTCCATCGGGAGACGCTATTTTCTAGCGACCCGTTACATCTGATCATCCGCCAGAATTCCCGCCAGATCTGGCGGTCAGTCTGGCGATTTGATCCCACACACACAAAATCGACAAAGAGGGGTGATGTATGGTTCGGCGAGTTCCAACTCCAAATAGCGCTCTGAATCGGCTTGGCTGGGTGGAGAAAATCGTTGCGATTTCGACACTGGAAACATCCACAACGCCAGAATGTTGGATTGCGCGCCACCTGCTGCTATCTGGTGTGCCACACGTAACATATGTACGGAACCCAGTTTATGTGTGACAAATAACTTGTGTGCACCACACCACTAGATATAAACCCGTTACACGCAGAGCCTATAGCAACGGGAGTTGTCGCGCTCGTTCAGCCCAGTTGGCGAACTGACAATCGTCCTCGTGGACAGTCTCTCCTTCAAGGAGCACGGAAGGGTACGTCCGCATCGCGGGACCGAGGCACCTAATACCTGGTCAACCAGTCGAGCGCCGTACTCCGTCGAAGTCGTCTCCTGCGGAGTGAGGTGTCTCTCGCGGAGATCCACTTGAGCGACGTGCTCGGCAGGGTGGAGAGTGCCGGCCCGGTTATCCACGTCCGCAACGACGACGAAGACGCGGCTTGCTTTACAACCTCAGCTAAGTTGCGAGGCTCGAAGTCACACTATATTTGAGAGCTGACGAGTGGCTGCGCCTCGGAGACATGAGAGCGCCGCACTTCCCCCTCTTAGTTCTACCGCTCCGTAAGCGTGAGTGGATAATGAAGCCGCCTTTGCACTTGTACGTGGAAGAGTTTGATGAGACCCCAAGAGATGAAACGAGAAGGGAACATGGAGCACCGACGGTGGCGGTCTCTCAGTCGGACTCTGACAAGGAAGAAGGTGCCGAAGGCACGAGCCTGCCACCAAGTCTCGAGCGACTCTTCTCGGACGAGGAATTGAATGCCATGGAGAAGTGTGACCCTGGACGAGAGACGATGGTTCTGGCCGGGACTGAAGTGTTTGCGGAAGCTGAAGAATAGGATAAAGATTTAGAAAAAGTTAGAAGAACGGCTCTATCCGCTCGACGAATGGAACTCAAGCGACGGATGAAAAAGAACGCCAAACAACAGAAGGGGCCGACGGTGAGTGAGATGGCCAAGGCTTTGGGACTGCCAGTGGACGTGATTGAGCGAAAAAAGCGGTCTCGCCCGGAGAGACGGACTCTCCTGAGTACTGGCGAGAATGGTTTGCTGTCGCGCTGGGGCGATCCGATGAGGCGAAGATGGCTAACCGTAACTTCCGTGGGGTTGAGGCTGTGCGGTCCACGACCTTGAACGAGGCCGAGAGTGAAGACGCAGGGAATCCCGGAAAAAGGGGTCTGTGAAGGACAAACATGGCTCTTCCGCTGCGAGTGTAGTGGATGATGATGACCTAGCAGCGCGTGTCCGCGAAAATCTGCGGGTGCCTCTCGAAGCTGAACCGGAAGGGCAGGATGAGACGGTCGCGGCGGTGTCTTTCAGAGAGGATGTGCCCATGAGCCCGGCTGACGTGAGGGCAGTAGCCCGCCAAGCCGTGCTCCGAGTACTGTTGGAACTAACGGATCCGCTCCGAAGCCTAATGTGGTCGGGACCTCAACCGAAGGTGATGACGAGGTGTCCCCGCTGCGCGATAAGGTGCCTGAGATAGATTAGAAGGGGTAAAGACAAGAGACTCGAGAAGAACGGAACCGTTGGAGAAAGCCGTTCGAGACGAAGCCCGTGTGCGATCAGTCAAGGGGGAGCGCGAAAATAGTCCTGATGAGCGAGTTAAGGTCTCCAAGCCTGAGGTCCCGCCCGATAAGAGCGAGTCCTGTGAACCCGATTTCTCGGAGTCTCTGCTGACGCCGGAGCAGAAGGCCCTCTTCAAGGGAGAACGGTATGGTTTTAGTGACCTGTTCGTGGACTTGTCGAAACGCCGGGGAAGGACGGACCTTCTGGAGTTTCAGATCGATACGGGCGATAACCCGCCGATCAAGCAGCAGCCTTACCCCGTGTCGATGGGCAAAGGAGAAGTTATGGAAGGCGATATCAGTCAGTACCTGGATCTGGGGTTCATCCGTCTGTCAAACAGCCCGTGGGCGAGCCCCGTACTGATGATCTGGAAGCCGGATGGCAGCATCCGATTCTGCATTGGCTACCGAAAGTTGAACGCCGTCACGGTTAAGGGTTGCTATCCTATGCCGTTGATAGATGATATTTTCGATGTCCTCGGGGGAGCGTGCCTGCTTTCGACTATTGATATTGCTTCAGGTTACTCGAACGTACCATGCACGAACACAGTATGGCCAAGACCGCCTTTACGAGCAAATTTGGACTCTATGAATGATTAGTGATGCCTTTCGGTTTGTGCAATGCCGTACCGGCATTCGAGCGGCTGATGGAGACGGTGTTGGTAGACCTGAAATGGCGAATTATCCTAGTCTATCTGGATGACTGCGTGGTTTCCAGCCGTGACTTTCCAACCCACTGGTTCGCCTTCGGCAGGTGATGACTCGCTTCCGGCAAGCTGGATTCAAGTTGAAATTAAAAAATGCCACTGGGGACGGAGTCAAGTTGCCGCCCTGGGGCACATCGTGACCCCGTCGGGGATCCTGACCAACCCCGAGAAGATAAAGGCTGTTATGATAGTGCAGCGGCCTCGTGATGTGTATGGGCTCCGGTCATTCCTGGGACTTACCAGCTATTTCAGTAGGTACATCCCTGGGTATGCGCTGATCTCGGCGCCTATCGAGCGGTTGAAACTGAAAGACGCTCCGTTTGCGTGGAACGAGGACTGCGAGAACGCCTTCCTGCAGCTGAAGCGTGCTCTGATGAAGCCGCCGATCCTCGTATACCCTGACTACAAGAAGCGGTTCAAGCTGTACGTCGACTCATCTCGGTATGATGTGGGTGCCTGTCTGATGCAAGAAGTCGACGATCGAGACAGAGTGGTGGCTTATGCGAGTAAGCTGTTGACTGGTTCTCAAAAGAACTGGATCAACAACCAGGACGGCATCTCGGACATCGAGGGTTGGGAAGTGGTCTGTTCTACGAGGAAGTTTGGCTGCTAAGTGGATCGCCGTGAGTTTGACATCTATACCGATCACCAGGCGCAGACTTGGATCTTCAACCCTGGGAACCGGACTGACAACGCGAAGTTGGCTCGTTGGGCGATAGAGCTCACTAACTTATAATTCAAGGTTCACCACATGCCAGATACGAGCATGGGTCACGTGGATGGGCCCTCGCGGTTGCCGGTCAATTCCGTGAATGTCTTGACGATGGAGGACTTGATGAACCCCGAGACGGCCGCGGTAGGTGATCCGACACGCGAATGAGCGGACGGAAACGGCTTGCGAGTGGAGGATCTCCTCAACCCTGAAGGATCGAACGAGACCGAGGATTCGCCCTCGGTCAGGGAGCCGGCGGAAACGGACTTTGACGTCGCCGACGAAGGGGAAGACTACTACTCGGATGGTGAGGTGACGGACGGCCCCTTGCCCCGTCTGCCCTGGCTCTTACGGAAGAGGAGGAAGCTGAAGTATCTCATGAAGCGTCGGTCCCTGTGTCTCCGGTCGACCTCTTCGGCCTGGATGCGACGCAGTACCGGGTAAAGCAGCGAAATGTCTCCTGGATCCTGGCGCTGACCGCCTTCCCGCTGGATCCCTACTTGCGCGCACGAGTAGTGAAGATGGCGTCGATGCACGAGGTGGTGGAATGGCTGTTGATGCGCCGAGTGCGTTAGCCCGCTCGAGTGGGGCCTGCTCGGTCCATAGTGGTCCCGGTGATCCCGCTGCCGTATGTGAACACAGTCTTGCACTACTGTCACGCCGACTTGTTGTCATCGCACTTGGGGTTGACCAAGACGCTCGACAAAATGCGACGACATGCGTTCTGTCCAGGTTGGAGGAAGAATGTCAAGGGATACTTGCGAGAGTGACGAAAGTGCGGGGGAGAAAAAGGACCGAGGCCGTTGAGCTCCGGGCGCATGCAGCGTATGCCCGTGGCTGACCTCACGGGTTCGTTCTCCCTGCTGGTAGTCGACGCGGTGGGTCCGCTTCCCGAAACCGAGAGGGGCAACAAGTACATCCTGGTTTTCGTCGACTACTTCACCCGGTGGGCAGAAGCATTCGCCGTTGACCGATTGGATTCCGTCACCTTTGTGGAAACTATGGTGAACGGAGTGGTTTCACGGCACAGCGTGCCGGCTCGACTTCTGAGCGACAACGGCGGGAACTTCTCGTCCGACATCGCGAAGTCTTTCTACCAAACGTTGGGTATCAATAAACTGTTAGGGTGCGGCGTATCACCCGCATACCCAGGGGCTGGTAGAGCGTTTTATGATCGGCATGCTGAAGATGCACGTGGATGAAGCCCAAGCGGACTGGGATGTGTACCTACCTAGAGTCCTATTCGCCTATCGGACGTCCTACGACGAGGCGTAGGGCGACACGCCCTTCTTCTCGCTATATGGCCGAGCTCCGACTCTCCCGTTGGACGCCACCTTCTAAAACCTCGGGACGAAGTGGCGCGCTACCGTCGAAAGCTGTACTGGTCACTGAGGGCGTCACGACATCTGGTGGAACGACAGCTCAGGTCCGGGACGCTCAGCGGCTGGAAGGTCAAGTCGAAGTGACCTACGATATAGGCGACCCTGTCTGGGTCTACCAGTATTTCCGAGCACGACGAGGAGAGAATTGGACCAAGAAGCTCGCGTTCACTTGGCACGGTCCGTACCGAGTCGTCGCCAAGGTCGGGTAGAATACTTACCGAGTCGAGATACCTTCTCACACGGACAAGGTGGCCCCGATAAACGTGAACCGGATGAGCCCTTCAAAGGATGGTGGACACGGCCTCTTCTAGGCGAGGTGCCGAGTGGTTTGAGGACGATGGGCTTTGAGGACGGTCCTATCGATGAAGATGACCTGCCCACCTCCAGCTACGTGGAACGACGAACCGTGGGGCGTGAGGACACGATAATCTCGGAACTACGGAGCCTTATTGGAAGTCGTGGCTAAGCGACGAGTGAATCGCAAAGTGTGGTACCTTGCTCTGGCGTCTAACTATGAGACTTTCTGGCTGACTAGAGGGGCCCTGATGCCGGCTTACGGAGCGCTAGTGACGGCATTTGAGGTTTCCGAACGAATGAAACAGGGTCTACCTGCTTTACGGCAGAGAGATCGCCTGATCGAAGCTAACGCCGGAATTGATGAGGACGAGATCTTAACGGTGTAGTTACGGTGGAGCTGTTCTCGCGTCTTGTAGTCGTGAAGTTTGGAGATCACGGCCGTTACCGCCTGGAGGATGTGGAGACTCGAGAACGGTTCATCGGGAACGGAGATGTGTTTGTTTTATGTATTGCGTGAATTGGAGTCAGGACGCTTGCTTCGACGAAGAAAGAAGAAATAATGTTTTGCCCTGACTTACGGAAACCGGCTTTGGCGCTACTGGTTCTCTGCCGGGACTGGGAAGGAATCCCAGGTGGTGCTCACTTGCTCGGCGGTCCCCCTCACTCTCGTCGCTGAACTCGGCGTTGTTGGTGGTCGTCGGGATGGGAGCCTTCACTTCCTCGTCGCCCTCCAGCTCCTGGATGCTTTCGGTCTCCTGGCGTCCGCTTCCTTTCCCCTCTCGCCGCCGTCGTCTTCCGCGGGTTTGGCACTCTCGTCATCACTATCGTCGCTGGAGCGAGCAGGCCCTTGCGCTGCGGGTCAACGCAGTGAGGGCCACCAACAGTAATAGAAGCGTCCGGGGCCTTGATCACGCTGAGGCCCTTGAACCGGTAGTCGGAGTCGTACGAGTGCTTCTCGGAGACCTTGAAGGAGCGGTGGTTGTAGACGGCGACCGACTTGACTGCCGCCAGAAGCTCCGACACCTCGGTCTGCACCTTGCGGAGCGCCGTGTTCGTGATCAACTTTCTTCCAGATGCCCTTATTGCGGTTCCCCACCCAGCTGTCTTGGTGAACCGCCTTGCTGTTGACGTCGAGGACAATTCGAGCGATAGCCCGGTCTGAGAGTCGAAGGTACGGCTCCCGGTTGAAGTCTAAGGCGCGAGTTTGCTCCAAGAGCTCTGGGATGAAAGAGTATCCATCTTCGTCGACTCGGTGCGGGTCCAGGATCCGTGAGATCCGTAGGTTGTACTGCGCAGGGTTGTCGCGCTGCAGTGTCGTCGGGTTTTCAGGAGGCGGGTCATCTTTGCCTTCAACTTGGCCGACGTTGAGTGCTTTTCTATCTTCCCCCCGAACCACATCAGCGTGTCGTGGATGGTGTTCTCGAAGAGCTCCAAGAATCCATATCAGCCGAACTCCTCGATGTCCTGCTCAAGAACGGGAGCCTGGCCTTGATCGCGTTGGCCTTCTGCTTCCGGCGTCCCGGTGCGTCTGTTGAAGGGGCGTACAGCGGCAGGAAGAAGAACACGTCTCGGTACCTCATGATGAACCTCCAGTGGGCGAGGTCAAGAGCTTCACGTTCTTGCGGGTCGTACCAGGCCCTCTTCCCCGCCCAAGGGTACGCCAATTGTGCAGGCGTCTTGCCCTGGTCGGCCGCCTCCTGGTCGATCCGACGGAGGTCCTTGACGATCTTTGCGGGCGTGTCCGCGGGGACGTCGAAGGGCAGTGACGACGACTTCTTCTGCTTCTTGACCGGTGGTGTCTTCGTGGATCGAAACGGCAACCGCTTCTACGTCGGCTTGGCACGATCTGGAGCGGTCGACGGCGTAAATCTTCGTGTTCCGCCGCCTGGACCGGTGCATGGAGCTGGGGTCACCCAGAAACAACACTGTCTGGGTCAACTTCGCCGGAGTCGCGCCGTCCTGGAGAATGGTGGCCCCCGCCAACTCGTCGAGGACATCCAGCCCGATGAATGCGTCGTTGGCTGAGAGAAGGCGAGACCAGAAGTTGACGAGAGAGCGGAGCGGCGTGCCCGAGGTGGAGTCGCCGTCGTCTTCGGCGAGCCGTGCATGGAGACGCTGAGAGTCTGTAGTAGCGGTAGCCGTCTTGGACGAACGAGGCTTGGACATGGTCGACTGTGGCGTGTGGGCTCTGTAGCAAATTGCCAAATGAAGCCCTTGACGGACCCTCGATTTGAAGGGTGACCGTCCTGGTCACTTTGCCTCAGCGGCAACAAGCGACGGGGCCCACGATTGTTGGTCCGTTGCGGGGCCTGCGACTGACCGTAACGGCCGGATCGGGGGCCTGGGATGACCCAACGGTCATATATCGTGTCTCAGACAGAGACGGGTCGTGAAGTTGCCAGCGAGTGGACGGGGGGGGGCTACGGACACGACGGACTAATGGAGGCTGTGGGAATGAAGTTTGGGAGGGGACTGAAGACCGCTGAGGATAACCCAATATACTGCGACTGGAGAGAATGAAGACGCCCCGTGAAAAGCACTCCCTGACGACGAGCTGGAGACATGGAGCTCGGGAGGGTGGTCTCTAGGGCGGCTCGACCGCCGTCGAGGAGATCATTCTTCTTTCGTGCTACCCTGCCGACCTGTGTCAACCTTCGACTGGATGCTGGACTTCGTGGCGACCGTGGTGGTGGCGCTCGCGACGAGCGCGGAGACGGTGTCGGGTCACTGGCCCGTGGTGCTGTGGCTGACCGGTGGAGCGCTCATCTGGAGCATCACGGCTCCGCTCCGGGAGCTGACGGCTCGACTCTACGGTGCTTTCGCCTACTCGGCCTGCAAGTGGACCGGCCTTGCCCAAGCTTTCCTTCACCGCTATCGCTGCTACGTCCGGAGTACAGCGGTCCTGGAGCTGACCCGCCTGCTCGAGACTATGGAAATATTTCGAGACCGTGCTGGCCACGCCTGTAGTGATCCTGAAGATGCGCCACTAGAACGAAGAGGGCCTGGGAAGGCTACTCTACAAGTGAATTGACGCTATTCACGCCTACTGGTGCGTCTTCCGGAGACGGTCGTCTTCGCCTGGGAGGCGACCGTGAAGTACTGGTGCGGCCTGGGCTTCGAGGACAAGAGGACATATTCACGCGGGCTGACCGTGGTGAAAGTGGTGTGGTCGCTGGTCTCCCTGGCGCTCTTCACGATCGTCTACTCTGTCCTGTTCGCCTACAAGACCGTTGAGACCCTTTGCATGGAGTCGGTCGGCGTGTTCACGCTCCTGGCTTAGTGAGCAGTTTCTACCTGCGCGTCGGCGACTCGAATGAAATTAAGTGTTCTTGATCGCGGGGATGGTGGTAAGCTGACAAATCGTCCGATTCGATGGAGTGGTACTGGTGGTCGCTCTTCTCGGGCGTGTTTGGCGATGGTGTGAGGTCGGCGAGGCATCGCCCTGGCAACGAGCGACTTCCGGAGACGAGCTGTGGCTGCGAGAAATGGAGGGATGAGAGCAGGCGGAGCGACTGTCCGGGGCGTTCTGGGAAGTCGACGGTGCTGCTACCAGTCGACCTCCTTCTACGGTGCGGACGCTGATCCAACTAAGGACCGCTCAGCGAGCCCTGCAAGCTTGATATCCGCGCGGCCGAGCTACTAGAGCTCGGCGAGGGCGCCGAGTTTCGGTCGGGGAGGATGTCCCGAGCCGGATCGGAGGTCACCGTCTCGGGAGTGGATCGAGTTCGGCGTGGCGTACCGACCCGAGTGGCGCAGGAGTTAATACGTACCCGAGCTCTGGTATCAGCGGATACCGAGGCCTGTAAAGAGCTGCGAAGGTCCCGTGCGGCCCTGGACCGTTCCTGAGGTCCTCCTGGACCCGCGGCGCCCTGCCTACGGATGGATATCATGATAGAGGCGGTGATGGCCTCTTGCTAGGTGTCTTGCAGAGATCAGGAGGGACGTCGCGCGGAGGTCCACGTCATGTAAGCGTGCTGTCGAAGATTTGTTGGATGAAGGAGACAAGAGCAAGAGAGACGTAGGTGAGGAATTGACCGGTCAGTCGTGAATTTCTCTTGGAACCCAGAATAAAACAACTTAGTTTTTCTTTTTGTTGGTTGTGTTCTACTTAAAAAGAGTCAAGTACTCACTAGCGCTGTGCTCCTATACTACCGAGACCGTCCCTTTCCAAGAGGGGCTCGCGACACCTCCCTCCCACCACGGGAGTATACTTTGGCTGCTGCAACTTCCGAGCTTGCCTACACTACTTACATGCCTGCCCACTCATCTAACCTGCAATGTTTGATGGCGACGTTTCACCGCTCCTAAAGCAGCGCTCGTGGTCAGCGGCTCGTGTCCAGGGCAGCCGAAAATAAATTGATGCTGAAGTAATTGCCATAAATATTATCCCATAATTTATGAGAGACTACTACGACCATATCATTATTTATGGCGGCAGATAGCTATTTCCGAATCATAATTTAAGCTACTCTCTCAGCTTCATGCAAACTATAGTAGGCGATCAAACTTATAATAGAGTAGACTCGAAGCCGCTACTGCCTCATCGCTAGCATTCCGCCGACGTCAAGGCGGAGCATCTTCACAACGTTGCGCGTTCGATCAAGAGAGCGACAGTATGCTGGAAACATTTTTTGTGATCATCCATCGTATCGTGAGTAACACTAACTAATATCCTTTGAAGTTGCATCGCATTATTTATTGTTCGACACGAGTGTATGCCATTATTTATGAAGGTACTTGAGTTGACCTTCTCAAATTATTATGGGCTACTGATTGACCTAATAAATAGAAATGCAATAATCGGGCAGCCCTGCTCGTGGCGCAGTCGTACCTGCTGACGACTGTCGAAGCACCCATCGAGCCTGTTGACGAGCTTGCAGCCGTGGTCATAGACGTCGTAGAGGTCAATCCAATCGCTCCCGCCGTTCCGGAGGCCCAACGTGTAGAGCTCGTCGAGGTGGCCATGTCCTGCGGCTTTCATACACCGAAGCAGCAGTACCCGCCGCAATACCAAGGATCACGTCGTGGTCATCGAGACCGTGGCAGTCGAGGGGGACATCGTAGTCGTAATCGTAGTCATAGTACCCGTACTCGTCGTCGTGGCTCACCGACTCTCCGGTTGCCATCACGCCGGCGACCATGACGACGGCGCCGGCCTCGAGCACCTCTACGCCTACACGCACAAAGGCCCCAACGAACGTCCATGACGGCCACGCGACGACCACAACAGCTACCTTGGACACCACGACGGCTACGTCGGGGATCCACGGTAGCCACGCCTATGTCCACTGGTGACGCCCTGCGCGACGTCCATGGCGTCGTCGTCGTCCAGTGCCACATTGTATCGGCTACTGAGCATTCAAATGTATCTCGGCCTCGAGAAGCCAGTGGTCGCAACCTTCGTGGTGGACGGCGTGGCTGTGACGGTGAACGACATCTTGGTCGTATAAGTCAGTAGAAGTCGGTGAGGCGGTCGTCGTCGACACGCTCGCGCTACATTGGAGCAGGTCGGTCTCGAAGGGTATAGAGCTAACTGCTGTCCCGGTGCCTCTAACGTTCCCAAGCATGTGCTACAAGCGGCAACCCTAGCGGCATGATATTTGTCTTTGTTTGCTTCACTTGGTGGAATGGCGTTACTGCAACCTTAACTTAGCCATTTACGATCTGACGATAGAAAATACGGCAACCTTGCTGCTAAAGCAACACTTCGGGCAACCTTAGTAATGGTAAAGCAACCCCAGAAATTGCTGGCGATGAGTAATCTATAATAAGTTACAGGGCCGCTAAAGTGCTTGGAAGTAGCCATCGTTAAGTTCGCACAAAGTTCGCACAAACACTTTGTGGGAGAAATCCACTTTTCTGAAAAAGAGCCTTTCCCTGCGGCTTGAACGCTGGCCCGCAAGCTGGTGCGTGCTCAGCTGGCCGACCTAGCGAGTATGAAGGAGGAGCTGGACAAGATGAGCGGTTACCTTGTGGCAGCCCAGATAGAGTTTCAAGCCTTGATTGAAGACTGTGAAGAGCACAGCTACGAGTTGTCCGAGTCTGTGGGTCACTACAACCAGCAAAGAGTCGTTAGTTGACACTCTACTGGACATGCTGATTAACAAACTATTTCAATGTCACTGAGGTTGAATACTGTATTAAACGATTGCATTTGCTATCACAGTTTGTTCCGAAGAAGTTGATGAATGTGACTAACCTTATCCGCGTCGTACGCAGATATGGAACGGCCTTGGCCTCGTGCGTCTCCGTCCCGACCGCCTTGGTCTCGAGCGTCTCCTTCCCGGCCGTTTAGGCTCGGACTCGAACGTGATAGACGCAATCGCTTGCGCCCATGGACCTGGTGTTATCTCTTTCTGCACAACTCTGATTTTCTTTCATGCGATCGCAGTGTCCTTTGAAGGGCAATACCGCTTCAGTTGGTGGGCATTGCTGCGCTTCAAACTTGACTGCTGTTTTGATGACTTTTTCCCTGTCAAGTGCGAGATTAACCCCGATGCAGGCATAACATACAGCAACTTTAGTTTATATGGCAACAATAGTTCAGCGACTTTAGAATGATCGTACACTGTACCTGAAAATCGCTTGGGCTGCCCCCACACCTTTTTGCCTTCCGTCCATCGCGCGCTGAATGATCAAAATCCGCATTACTGTTAGCCAGCAGAGCACGCCAACTCATATCACACAACATAACTCACCTGATTTCGGAGATTCCACCACCTCAAAGAACTCATCATCGCCTTCAGCTTCGTCTGGAACGAAGTCTTCGTCGCTGTCATGATCTTTCTCAATACCCAGCGTCCGGCGCATGTAGTTAGACCCCGGGAAACCCTTGGCTTTACTGCGCAGGCGTCGCTCTTTAAAACACGTGATATACGTTAACGAAACATAAGTACGATTCAAACATATACGAGCAGCTTACCTTCCATCACGGTCTCCTCCTCTGCCTTGTTGTTCCTCTGGTCTACGTGTCGTGCTGCGGCGTCGCTTCTGCTACGTGTGACGTCCTCTGCCCCGTTACGCTCGCCGCGTGTTCCCGACTTCGGGGTTTGAAAAATGAACGGCTTTCGGAGTCCACACTTAATTGACTGCTCACAGTAAATGCGTACCTAACATTGCGATGCGAACCTTGCACACTGTGCAAGTTTTGAAAAGTATATTACAGCGGAAATTTTTGAATTGAGCTAAGGCAACCATAAGTGCTAAAGCAACCATTCATGTCTCATAGTTAAGGTTGCGGTACCCAGTCCCCACTTGGTGCGTGCTGTGAGTCCACTGGCAAAAAAACATCCTGAATACTGTAAAATAGTACTTAGGTGGAGAGATGTCGAATGCATACACATCCAACATTCATACTTCTCTGGGAATTGTGAAAGCAAATACCTATGTAAGTTGATAATAGCACATCTTGAATACAAATTGGTGGATTGATAAGAAGCTACTTCTTGATATTTGTATACCGCTCAGTACCTAATAATTGTGTGAGCCACACAGGTAGAATTAATCCCTGTTTGGGCTGTACGTTCCGTAAACAAGGCACTATTAATATCAGGAAAAGACACAATTTATATATCAAGCGATGTCTGTAAGAGCGTACCCCTAAAAACGCAATTTTTATGGCAATGGATTCTTTTCATATTCCGGTAAAACATGTATAGTCAAACGAAAAACACTACGACGTTGTCAATGCCTTCAGGACACATATTCTCACGACTGCACTTGGTGATCGTGCTGAGGTATTGCACAGCGGCAGCAAAGTCGGAGAGAAACATGAACTGCAGCGAGCAGTGCTCGCCGAGCACCAGCAGAGGGGCCACCTGGACATAAACCCAACCATTATATCAGGTCGGCGTCCAGTTGTAATCCCTCATACATATTCACAGGTTCGAGAAAAAGCCGACTGTATTATACCCTGTATTATCGAATATAATTACATTTATCAGATTGGTGGGATATCAATTCTAACAGTGAATAGGAACAACTCGGATCAAATAGTACCACCTCAAAATCACTTTCCAATCAGCGGCCACTTCAGGCCAAAATGAGGCCAAATGGTCGAGATACCATTGCTTCGAGGGGTGATTCTCTATCAATAGCATTCGAGGAGAAAACCAAACTTCTTATACAACCTCGCAAGATGCACATCAAACCCCTTGCAAATTTCAGCTCAATTGAGCAGTTACTGGAATATGTTTTTTTCTCGCTGCCATCCTAGAACTTCTGGGCCAGAAGGTCTCCTTCATACAGGCATCGAGTATTAAAATACTTCACGCTATATTTTTACACAGTATTAAAATACTAAAATACTGTGTAAAATATAGTTCGAAGTATTAAATTGTGTCTTTTCCTTCGAAGTTGGGTCTGTGGGTCGCAGAATTTACTATTAAAATAGTAGATTCTGTGACCCACAGACCCAAGTTTCAATAAGCCTTGCCTTACGATCTATTCCGAGTCGGGAAGACCAGCAAGACCCAGCAATTTGTGCTCAAGCCTCGTTCGAGCATCGAAACCCTGCTACCTTTTTTCCTTTTCACGCATCGCATCCTTATTGGATCCACTTGCACGGGTATAATACAAATTCACGCTCCTTGTGCGACCATCGTACGTTGAAGGAGTCGAGCAACTCGCCCGAAGACCGTCACTCACTCCGGACCGGATTCCTTGGTCGGTTTCTGTGGCAAATCATGTTCGCGAAAAAAGTGTAGATACCGCGGCAGGTTTCCCGCAACGATCGTTGCTTCAGTCTACCTGCAGTTCTACGGTTTCAGCTTCATGCTAGCGAGCCACTTTCCGCACGCTTTCGTGTGGGGCCCTCTTCAACCTCTACCTCGACAGTGAACGAGTAGCAACCAAATGCACCAGAGCTTGCGCTGAGCATTCGCACCATCCGACCCTTCCCCCATTCGTGTTCTCTCGCAACCCCAGCGCCGAAAGCCACCTGTCGCCTCGGTGCCATCCGCTCGGAGCTGCGTCCTTGGGCGGCAGCACACTGCTCGCTAACCAGTTCTCTGACCAGCAAACGGTAACTCGCCCAGCGTCTCAGTAAAAGCATGCAACTCGCCGCTCGGGCCGCACCTATATATCAGCCCCAGCACTCGGAGCCAGCAATAGAGCTGCAGCTGCAAGAGCTAGCGTGGCGCGACACGCCCCAAATCCGGCGGGCCAAAAATATAGGTCTGTGCTGCTTGGATTTCTTTTCTTGGGTTTTGGTCCCCCCTCTGGGAAAATCCGCCCCCGAAAACTTAGGGGCGAAGACGTGACGATTTACGCGCAGCACAACTGCCCTCTAAGTGCCTTTGCGTCACGCATTCACCCGGATTTAACTGGCTGTGCACTCATTTTTCGCCGCGCTCGCCTCTCTACCAGCCAGCCTTGACCCCGCTTTGGTTTGCTCGACTCGCCTACCTGAGTCACTAAACAGCATCTCGAAAAAGCAGAAGAGACAGGGGAACGGGCAAAACTTGACTTGCACCGCTCAGGGCTGAGGACGCCGACAAAAAAAGCGAACGTCCGTCGCCGCGTCCTGACCCAAGTGGCTTCCTCTTCCCGCGAGCCACTTGACACCTGTCTGCCTGCTGCCTCGGTAGCCGCATTCGCTGCTAGGGCTGCCAGCGTTCAGGCAAACACCGACTCAACCGCAAACCTGCCAGCCAGCAACAGCAGCATCAGCACTCTACCACCTCTACCCTCACGCACACGCACGCTCCAGCCTCCGCCAGCCAGCCCAACAGTAGACATGGCAGCAGCCGCGGGCTCGCCAGCCGAGCCGCAGCATGAGCCGGCCCCCGTGGACACCGGCGCCGAAGAAGAAGCTGCAGCAACAACCGAGCAGCAGACGCCGCCGACGCCCGAGACCGGCGAGCTGCTAAGTCGCGTGGCCTCGGAGATCAGTTTGGCCTTCCAGTCGTCCATCGAACAGGTGCGTACCAAGTCGAAGCTTGTGTGCGCGCAGCGAGCACGAGAAGCGCCGTCGGGCAACCGTTTGCTCTTCTCGCAGCTCCTCGCTCCTTCCAGATTCCGAAATGGTGCACTGTGACACAAATCGCTGACGATTACTATGTATGTGGCGGGTGGCTCTTGTCCTGCGTGGCATCGGCGCAGGTCGTGTCGGATATCGGGCGTGAGTATGGTGTCGAGCCTGCCGCCAAGTTTGCTCTGGTAAGTGTCTGCTGCGTAAGACTTGGCTGAACTTTTGATCACTACCACCAACAGTGGACCATCAATTAGTTAGCCATGTTGCACGTGTTAACTCAACTGTCGACGCTGGCGCTGGTGCGATGTCGCGCCGAAGTCAGCGCCTTCCGCTCTCATGACTGACGGATGCGATCTGTTGTCTCTGAACACTGGCTATGTCTATGAAGATGGAGAAAGGCGCCGACGAGCACGAGAAGGACAGCGGCGACGACGGTGGCGAGATCAGCGACGACGTGCGCCTCCTCCTGCGCGAGCTCCAGGCCTCGCGGCTGCAGGTGCGCGAGCTGCAGCAAGTTGTGGACGAACTGCGCGACGAGCAGCGGCTCTCGAAGAAGCGGGTGGCGCTCTTCGCCACGCTTTCTTCAAAGCTCAAGCGCGAGCTTGTAGACGAACGGTTGGCATTGATCGACGCCAAGAACGAGATCAAGGAACTGCGGCACAGACGCAGTGGAGACGACACCGGCTCAGGCGGTGGCCAGTCCCCGCAGTCTCCGGCATTGCAAGAGCAAAGTGAGAACCCGTGGACCTCGCCAAACAAGCCGATGGCCCCCTCAGGAAGCGGTGGGAGTGGATCGGGTGCATCTGGTGGAGCTTCCGGAGGCTCCAACCTCATGGCGTTCAACTTTTACACGTCGTCGTCGTCCAGGGGTGGCGGGGACCAGGAAGGCGCCGACGAAGAAGAACCGCCGTCGCCGTCCTCGAGCACGCAGACGATGCGCAGTACACTCATGGGTCAGTTCCTGCCTTCTTCACTTCTGGATTCGCCACAAGTCACGCCCAAACACGCCAGACCACTCATCGGAGATACGCTTGGTGAGGAGAAGGCCCCACCTCCCGTTTCGGCGATGAAAGACGAAATGGAATCGCTTTCGCTAGCTGCAGAGACAGTGGAACAGCAACAAGCCTCGTCCGAAGGTGCTGGAGACGAACCCAAGGAGACAAGACAGAGCGAGAGTGGTAGGCTCTCGGTGGTGTCGTCGTCCTCCGTGTCGCCTTTGAAGCTGTCCTTGCTTTCGGAGCTCTTTGACGCCATCCCGGTTGATGAACTCGAGGCTATTTTGCAGCAATTCGACGGCCAGGAGTCTGCTGCCATTGATCATATTCTGCACACGCACCCGAGTTTCAATCCAACGATGGGAGGTGGAGCACGAGTGGAGAGCGGCAGCAACTTCGCATTGGCGGCTTCGCCATCACCGTCGCGTTCCTCTTCGGCTGGACACAGCAAGACGAGCTTGCACCGCAGCAGCAGCCAGAGCGGACCAAGCGGCCCTCCACCAGGGTCGTCGAGCAACTGGAAAACGGAGATCTGCATGTACTACATGCAAGGAAAATGCAATAAGACGAGACGCACATGTTCATTCGCCCACGGTGAAAGCGACCTCATGCGCCCTACCGGCCCCAGTGGCGCTGGCGGCGCAGGCAAGCACGGACCCAACTACAAGACTCGGCTTTGCCAGGCGTACGAGAACGGCACCTGCACGAAATCACGGCGCGATTGCCCAATGGCTCACGGTGTAAATGATCTGCGTGACGGGGGCTCTGGCAGTGGCAGTGGCGGAGGAAGCCAAGCGATGTTGCCAGCTGCGACTCCGAGGTTGCAGAGCTACAAGACGGAGCTGTGCTACTATTTCCTGAAAGGAAACTGCAACTACTCCAAGGAGGAATGCCGATTTGCCCATGGCCAAGGCGACTTACGCACGGTGGAGAGCAACACCGCCCAGATAGCTGCAGTCGCCGCAGTGGCAGGCGGGTTTGGCGGAGACCCAACGTCGCCGGTGCCACCACCGCAGCCTATTTCGATGGAGAAGCAACTGCAGCTGCAGTATCAGTACCAGCAGCAATACCAGCACCACCCGCCGCCAGCAATGCCGCATCACCCGTTCCAGCCGCAACCTCCTCCAGTCCAGCAGCAACAGAGTTTCGTACCTCAACATCAGCTTCAGTTGCAGCACTCGTCCCGAGGAGTGGGCGGTGCTGGTCACCAGTACGGCTACCAGCACCAAGGCTCCGGTGGGTCTCTCCAGCATCATCAGCAGTATGACATGGCTCAGCAGCAGTACATGCCACCCCCCGGCCAGTACCGTTACTTGAAGAACATGGAGGACAAGCGCTCGACGTCAGGTGGGCGACCTCCGCGACGGGACTCTGGGTCGTCTTGGAGCAGTTTTGATGCAACGGGACTACCACCATCGGAGTATTAAGCCCGGTATTGGGCTTCGGTGTCGGCACTGCTGGGAGCTGATGTCTCGCCCACCTCTTCCGGACCGGAGCTCACGGCCGGTGCCGTCTCTGCATTTTGGATTTGGATTTGCATTCTGGAGTTTTGTGAGATAGCCCCCCCCAGAATTATGTAGGCTGGTATGATATTTGATTCGGATTGCTCCGACTTGGTCGCGCACGCCACCCGCGCCTCCCGTCTGTCGTTCGGAGCTGGAAACTCAAGCTCAAGTGAAACTCAAGACAAAGTCGGAAGATCCGCCACCAAGGATGCCAGAAGCACAAGAAAAAACAAGTAGGCAGCATCAAGGCAGACGCGAGAAGAAGTAGCAGTAGTAAGTACATTTGTAGAAAAGCAGGCGCTACGGTGAACCCACCAATATATACGATAGAATGATGCTCGCTGCATTACCTTGCCCGTTGCCTTTCATTTCCAACACTCGCTGCTTTTCCACCCCATCAAAACACGTTCCAGCAGCGGGTTCATCCTTGAAGCTGGTCTCCTTCAGCGCCATTTGAACCTCTGTTATCTTCACCGTTCGCGTTGAACAGCGGTTGTTGCTGGAGCAACGCGAGGCACCCGAGCAAGTCCTGCACGTTGACCTGCACGGGCACAATAACCCCGTTGATGACCATCCGCACCGGGTGATAGCATCCCCCCTCATCAGTTTGCTGCACCTGCAGTGCCTGCTGCATCTGGTGATGTTCATCAGCTTCCTCCGACCCCACGGAGCGCTTCCGCTTCGCCCCGACAGGGAGACTACTGGAATTGGTTCCGCCAGCTCCCGAGAGCATCCGCTGGCTCTGCATAAAGTCCGCATGCTGCGCCGCCGCAGCTGCAGTAGCGGTAGCCATCTCCATCTCCTTGAGTCGGCGACGCCTTAACGGCGCCACTTTCTTGACGTAGACGTACACCTCGCACTGGAACGGCTCGTCCGTCTTGCGTTTGAGGTAGTTGCGGTAGCTCCTAGCAACGCGGTCCTCGAAGTTTCCGGGGGTGAGCTGCACCAGCTCTGCCTGCTTGGAATGCGCGCCCGGTCGCATGTAGACGGCAGGGTCCTCGCGCACGTGGCGCTCGCCGCGGAAGCTCTCGAGTGTTTTGTCCGTGAGCTGGTTCGCCTTGGCGCGGAACACGTCCAGACCCTCAGACAGCAGGAAGCCGAAGCTCATGACTGTCAAGTGCTTGCGAGACGTACGAGAGACCTCCCCCACCTTGACAGTCAGCAACGCCGTGGCCTCATCCGGCACAGCCCGGCGGTCCAGCTCCGAGGTGACGGTGTCCGACATTGGTTCGATAGCCCTGATTGGGCTGCCCACAAATGAGATACTACTATTGTGAAAACCGCGGGATATGTCCGATTTATTTGCAAATCAACCGTTTTAGAGCGCTTATAAGACGTCTCGCTATATATAAACGGAACAAAGGTTATAATTAGACGTTTGATCTCAGAATTGCTCTCTGTTTTATTGTGGTTCATATATAGACACGTTCCCTGGAATGCCCATGCTTGAGTGGGCATTCTGATCATCGACAGCATATATAAACACGCCTGGAGAAAACAAGAGCTCTAGTGGCAGTGAAGGTGGGTGAGTATGGTCATACAAGCAGAACTAGTGTACCTGTAGAGGATCCAGAGTTTCGACTTTGACGAGAACCAGGACAGCTTTGAGAAGGTGTATTCAATAGCAGACGAAAAGGTGAGCTCAGCTCTAGCGCTCTACTCAACGAAGACGACGCGGCCCGACTGAAGCTGTACATGAAACCAAGCCAACACGCAAAGCAGGCGCAGCTCGTACAACTTTCAGCGGACACCTCGCCTGGTAAGCTGGCCAAGGCCAGAGCTAACTACAGCAAACAGAAGACCTTTAGTGGCCCGTTCGTCGTGCACCTACATATGTATGCAGCCAAAGAAGTCCGCCAGGCGATTCGTCGGCTACGCCAGCACGAATTGCAGAGGCAGCGACAGCAATCGATTCCGACCTGTCCGAGCGGCCTGAGGTGCAAGTAGGAGAAATCGCGCGCACGCATGGGCGGTTAGCCAAGCTCGCCAGCCTGACGATGCAGGTGTAAGCCTACCCGACTCCGCAACATTCCGCCAAATACAGCACCTGGATGCAATGCGCGCTCCAGATAGAGAAGTTGATGTCGCTGAGAACAGCTCTGCACAGTGACGGTTCGACTGAACGGCTCGACGGATATGCAGTTGACAATCAACATCCAGGAGCTCCGAGCTGGCTTGCGACTCCCCAACTACAGCCTAATTGCCGACGGTATGCTTTTTCAGTTCCAGCCACGACGTGAACCTGCGGTAAACATGGAGGATATTGATCATTTGAGCGACTAGAGGAGTTAATGCTATGCAAAAAAGCAAGGATACTGATTTTCTTTCGCTTCGCGCGTGCCATTTCTCCCCACCCACCCCTCCCTCCTCCCTTCCACCTCCCCGCGGTTCTCAGAGCAGATCACGTTCAAACACGTCTTCCCGAAGGCTGTCCCCGCCGTAGCCACAATGGCGGAACAGATTCACACCAGTGTCGTCGCTCTTCACGCATGCAGGCATCACCACCTTCAGCACCTTCTCAGGGTACAGCGGAAACACCAGGTTGGCATGCCTAGCCAGCCATCGCTTCAGCTGACCGAACATCACCTCGATAGGGTTGAATTGCGGACAATATGGCGGCAGGAACAGTAGAACCGCACCGACGGAGTGTACAGCGTCCTCAAACTCGGGGTACATGTGAATACACGCATTGTCAAGCACGACAATGGACCGTGGCCACGGGACAGGGTTCAGTTTGGGCAGGATGCACTCCATGAAGGCGCGATGAAACCCCAGGCGCGTAAATGTACCGCGAGTGGTCCGCCACGCCATGAAGCCGCTAACGTCACATGCCGCCAAGATGGAGACACGCTCACCTCTCGCAAAAGGGACACGGACAATCGCTCGCTCCACGCTTCGACCCCGCGTACCGCCGGAGACTGTCCAGCCCGTTCTTGGAGGTCTTGTCCACGAACACTAGCTGCTCGGGAGAGGTGTACCAGCACCGCATCTTGGCCATGAATGCCTCAATTTCCTGAGGCACCGCCTCGCGGGCGCGCCGCCCGAGAACCTTTCGGCTGAGACCAAGGTCAAACTTGAGCAGGCGTAGGATGCTTGAGGCTGACAGACCAGCTCTCCCCGACCCGAATCTGGCTCTCAACACCACCTGTAGCTCTTCCACGTAGAAGCAGCGGTGCTGTTTCACGTAGTTGCGCACAAAACCGAGAAAGTTCTGGGTCGCGCTGACGAGCTGGCGCTCGCGTCCGCCATGACGTGGCCGCTTGACTTGAACATCTTGTACCACCTTCGAACTGTGCGCCCTGACACGCCGAAGATGCGGCCAACCTGCTCACACGGAACGCTGTATGCATATTGCAGCGTAAACGCCCGCCACCGGAAGTCTGCTGAGTACATCGCGCGCCAGTCTCCTAATCACTCGCATCACCACCACCTAATAAGTGGACCCCCTCTGTCAGGTGTAAATACTCTGATTAAGGCGCCCACACTCCTAACCCCATACTCCGCTTACAGTACTGGGGGTATTGATTTATTAGCATCCTCGGACCCCACTTTTCAAAGGGACAAATCTTTCAGTGATCACAATAGGAGTAAAAACGTTTTACAATTCGCGTGGATTGGCCAATAGTCGCCATTTATCTAGGTCATTATTTATCTAGAAACCTACACAATGGACCCGAGAGTGCGCGACCTGTACAAGCGCTTCCTGCTCGTGGGGCGTGACTACCCGCTGGGGGTGAGCCATGTGCGCGAGAAGGTCAAGGCCGCCTTCTTCCAGCACCGCGACCTGACGGACCCCGTGCCTATCAAGAAGGCCATCAAGCGCGGCCGCTGGATGGTGCGCGAAATGGTGGGGGTTATCCAGCTCAAGAAGTACCGCACGCTCAACAGCCGCTATACGCCCGAGGACCTGCGCGAGAAGCTGCGCGATATTGAGAACCGACGTGTGCTGGGCGAGACGCAGGAGGAACACGAGCGTAACGAAGGCAGCGGCACTCCTGGCACTTGAAGGGGGCATTGCCCGTGCAGCTGGGACGACAGATGCCGACTAGCACCTACCGTAGTATTGTAACACGCGCTTGCCGATTCAGAAAGACGCAAAGCGGAGCTAGATTTTCTCGCTTCTACTATCATTTGCCGGCATTGTTCGTTCGTAGGAATTGCGCAAGGTGTGCACTTCGGGCTTTCGTCCCGGGTTGCTCGATTGTGAACTCTGTAGGCACGGATAGTACGATTGAGTCGATTGGAGGCAAGTCTGTCAAGATAGTGCGGCCTGAGCTCAGCGCGTCGCTCAGCTATCCCCGAACCGCTTCGCCGCGCGTTTAGCTCGCCAGGCTCTTCCACGACCGAATTCAAGACGTGCGCTCACGCCGTGAGCGCACGTGAGTCACGCACTGCACAGCAAGCGCGAATATCATACGCTGCGTTGGAACGGTCCGGGGCATCGCGAACGGGAGCTGCACGTACCAAAGCGAACACTTGAGCTACTAGTCAGAAGGAATTAGCCAATTACCGCTCGTTGAAGCGGCTTTGTCTCAACTCGAAGTTGTCGTTGCATTGCGAAGAAATGGCTGTCAGTGCAGGCTGGACTGCAGTCTGCAGCAGCCACCGATGAGCCGTCTGCTGCCGATCTGTTGGCCGACTCGAGCTCGTGCCTCACGTAGACCAGGCGCCTGTGGTCGCTTGTGTTTGGGCGGTCGGATCGCTGCGCTGCGTGCGACTTACCCTCACTTTACCGTTTACCGAACAGCTCGTGCTCTGGACTTCCTTGATTTCTATGGTATTCATCTCGCTGGAAGACGTCGTTGGTGCCTCCAGTGCCAAATGCAGCATGAAGCGGACTGAACTGCCCAAGTTGGCTACCACACGCGTGATAGTGACCCCGGGCTCAGCAGCCAAGCACGAGAACACGCCGGTCGCACGCTCAGGCCTCTTCCACTTGACGTCAGCCCAGCGGACATCGTCGTCGATGCTGTACTTTGTCATGTACGTCTCGGACAGCGTTATGCGCCACAAGTGGGTTATCAGCAAGACATCGGCCGCCTACGCCCAGCTACGCAAAAGTATCCGTCGAGTTCGAAGCGGATGCAGAGACCCTACGTGCTGCGGCCAATTGCAACGACTTATCAAAACGTCTCCGAACATCAAATCAAGGTGGGGTTCCACCAGTGCCGGCACACAATACGACCAATGCAGCGCGCTCCAGACATTCGTGAACGACTTGATTCAAGTTGCCCTCAGCCGTGAGACCCAGTGTGAGAGCATGCAGCGGGCGCAACTCCTCGTGGAAGATTTCCTCGACATCGCACGCCAACGCGCCAACGCTATCGACAGAGTGCTCTACAACGAGAATCCAGCAGCGTCTCCGCTGGCAACGCCCGTGCAACTCTGCCAAGCAGGCCAAGATTGCGGTGACGCGAGTGACGACAGCTCCGAATGCCCGATCTGCTGTGGTGATCTAGCCGACGACCAAACGCTGCGACTGCCATGCGGCCACAACTCGCATGCAGGCTGCGTGCGTGTGTGGTTGGACCTCCAGCACACGTGCCCGGTGTGTCGTCTGCCACTCGACAAGGACATCGTCGCGCACTGAAGAACTTCTTCGGTTCTTCAAGAAAATATGAGAACTTGCATTTTTGAGCAAGACGCTAAATTGTAAAAAAAGCAATCCTGAATCTATGAAGTTACGAGATCAATTCGGTGCAGACAAAGGGTGAGCTGACTTCACTTGGTTAATCAACTCAACGAAGCTACGGCTTGATGGGACGAAAGACACGGGAAACTTGGAGCGCTTGGTCAGGGATTTCTATAGGGTCGTTCTTCTTAGGTTACGTTGTAGCGAGCCGGGCTGCCAGCCTCGCTGCTTCTATTTCGCTAACTAGGTGCTGCTTCCCTCACTTGTGGTGCTGGTCTTCTCGTCGTCCTCATAATACGACGTTCCGTACGCAAGGAAAAACTCTTCGCGCACGGCCACTTCCTTCCATGTGACGATGTACAGCTGATTCAAGACGATCGGGCTCGTCGTGTCCTGTGGGTTCTCGATCACGCAGCCAGGTACGAGAATGCAGTTGTTGTAAAACCCGGAGGCGTCCCAATACACATCCGCTGGGTACTCGTACACGCGGTCGTTCGGGAATCCGCCGACGGAGCCATCGGCGTCGACGAGGCCATCAAAAGGCATCAATCGGTGCCCATACTGTGTCTGGAACTTGTCCACGTCGCGAACAGTTCCATTGACAACAACAAAGGTCTCGCCCAACTCCCCACATCGTGCGACCTTGTTCAGACCATCGTGGTGCATTTCCTTCGTAATTCGACGGACACCGAAGATACAGACAACGGAAAACGCCGGCCACGGGTGCGACGAGAGGTTAAAGAGACCTCTGCCGGCGTTGGGGATGCCGGAAACAGCGACACCAACGGTGCCATTATCATTCGTCTCTTGATAGGTGATGGTCTTCAGGTCCACCTTTTTGAATAGCAGCTTGGGGGGCTTCGGGATACGCCGCTTCACCGCAGCCAGCTCGGCATCTGTAAGCTCCGAGTGAGGAGAGCTCGAGGCTTCGCTTTCCGTAATAGGTGAAGAAGAAGCGCTGATGCTCTCCAGCTTTCGCTTTTTCCTGAATCAACAAAACGCACAAAAAGTGTCAGTTCACGGCATGGTACAAAATTGCAGAATATCGAAACGTACCTGGCCTCCCTGTCGAACATTGCAGACATCTTCATTTGTCGAGAGATCATGCTCTTCATCGCTGACGAGTAGGCCTTCATCGGGTTCTTCGTAGCTAATACCTTCTGGCAAAGCTTAACCATATGCACTGACGGGTTGGCTACCATGTGATGGCGGCATCGATTGCACAGTTCTCGCGCGATGTGGCATAGATCGGCTTTCGACTTGACCTTGGCGACCGACTCTCGCGCCATCGTGTCCAGTTTGAATATCTTCGTCAGTTCTGCAACCAGAACACTTGACCTCACTTTTGACTCGTCTTCGACTGACTTGAGCAGCGCATCCGTCGATGGACTATTCGCGAACTGAATCGTCTTGACCCGCCTGACCTTTCCAAATACAAACGCTGAGGGGTTCTGGCACTTCACAAACTCCATTTTCTTCCACATGTCGTCTAGTAAAGCGCGATCGACGTCAGAAACCGCTCGTGCCGCAGTCGGATCAAGGTCCCACGTGCACAGGAAGGCGTCCCGCAGCAGAACCAACGCGTCTTTGGTCCGTTTTCTCTTTCCGGAGCTCGAATTCGACGAAGCTGATTGATGTAACAACCATGGCATCATCAACTTGGCGTAGTGGTGCAGGAAAAGTTCACCGCCGCGCCTACCACCTTTCTCCGAAGGATGCCAGTTGTTGAATCCGAAATACTTCATGTTCAGGTCGAGTATTGCATCCAGCTCCTCCATTTCTTGAGGTGAGGCACGTCCGAGGTAAATCTCCCATGGGCCCGGCTGAATGCTGTGCTTCTTCATAAAGGCGACAACCTCAGGAGGCGCAGACGGTTTAACCGGCGACGATGAGGCATCGGACACTAAAGAAACCTCGCGCTCCAAGATCTCGAACGTCTCGTCAATCTTGAGCATGGAGTCGTATTTGGCGGCATCTTCGTCTTCTAGCGGCGCAGAGTACTGAAGACCCCACTTGGTCCAGAAATCGAACACCGCTCGAACATTCGGCTGTAAAGCAAACCATACGTAAGAGTGTCAGCGCCGCTATTCGCAACTTCGATTGCCTTCAATCGAACGTGCACGTACATTGTGCTTCGCATCGCCTTCCAGTTTCTGCGCCAGCTTGAACAGAATCTTTTCGAGGGAGACCACGAGAGCCGACTCGCGCATCTTGGCATTTCGCTCCTTCTGCAGGTAATTCGCACGCACCGCCTTCACGACGTCGTGCACCACGTACACAATACTCGCTCGCGCTTTCGACGACTGCATCGCGTCCATCGCCTGCGCTAACTTGTGACAAATTGCGTCGTGCAAGTGCTGGTGACGCACAATGAACTTGGAGCAAGCCTGTGAAAACCCAAGCGAGACCATGCGCATTGATCATTCAACGGTTAGTTACTGTATGTCCATCCCCCAGTATCAGACGTGTTCACGCACCTGAATCGCCGACGGTTTGGTATCCAACTGGTCAATAAGCAAGTCAAACTCCAGCATCGGGTCGCCGAACGTGTCCGAAATGGCCTTGGCCGTCGACTCCAACTCCTCCATCACTTTCATCCGCTCGTGCAGCTTCTCCTCCATCTCCACGTTCACCTCCGACACAATAAATCCAATCACCACTCCGTCTCGGTCCGTGCACAGCGACTTGATGGACTCTGGGCTCGCTCCTGCACGTATCAACCACACAAACCACTCTTCCATCAGTACACCGTCTCAGACAGCAATGCACAACACTATTTCTCCATTTACCGCTTTTCCAGAGGCGATGCAGACACTTGAGACCTTTCAGCTGCACTGGCACCAGCAGGTACAGCGTGAAGTTGAACGTGGAGGCCACGAACTGCACGCACAGCGCGCACTCGTGCTTCTTCATGTAGACCTTCATCTCCTCGCAGTTCTTCGCGAAGAACTTGCAGAAGAAGCCCTTCTGCGGGATGGCCGACAGCTTGGCCTTGGTGCCCACGGCCAGGCGGCGCGGGAAGTCGCGCAGCAGCGAGCGCTTCTCGGCCGGCAGCCTTCCCACCAGGTCGATTGAGCGGCCCTGGAACTTGACGTCCAGCCGCCAGTTGTCGCTCATGCTCGGCGGTCGCGGGGCTGTCGGGTGGACGGACACAAAGCTCGCGGTCTGGCGAGTGGCGCGGCGACGCTGGGGCTGCAGACACAGCGGAGGACAAGCGCTTCAGACTACCGGTAGGCGAGTAAATGGGCGCGAGAACGGCGCGACTGCCTGGCCACCCAGCCCCGCAGCGGCGAGCTCGCATTGGCGCAAAATCAGCTGCGAAGCGTGGATTGGCTGATTTTCAAAAGGGCCAAGACTCGCGAAAATAGAACAGCAGCCTCCCCGCGAGCCACGGGCCGTTTAGCATACGAGGGAGGTATATGCGGCTGGAAGACCTGCTTTCTTTCGCAGACCTGCTTTCGTTCGCAGCGCTGGACGCTCCTCCGGCAGCCGACGAGCATTATGGCTCGATGCCGTGACAACTCTCCCGGTGGCCGTTTGGTGGCGCTCCTAGCTTAGTCGATCAAAGTCGCCACCGAGATAACCGACTTCGGTGCGATCAGATTGCAACTTTTTGCAAGCCTTGGACGCCGCTGGACTCGGCCGGTAGCGGCTGGCCGGTCAGCTATGTAAATGTGTGTACTGGATCGTTAGCAGGAGAAGCCTGCTGGCAAGCCTGCTGACGAACCAATCACTCGATCGAGTTCGCGATTGCACTCACAAAGCCGGCGTAACTGCAGTAAAAAAGAAGAGAAGGCTGTTATGCTTAGAAACAGCAGTACATGTATGGAAGCAAAACCTAGTGACGGTGGTGTCGATACAAACCTAGCGGCGGCAGCAGCAGCAATCGCCAAGCAATGGGCACTTGGGCCAAGAAGACAAAAGATCGCCGCACTGTCTCAGACGATCTGAGTCAGATCAAGTCAGTTCGCCCATCTCAGGTCAAGTGCGTGGCAGGAATGGCTGGCTGAGCTCAACTCAACTCAGTGCTGGCCTGGGAGATGCCGCGGATGATCCCCTCGGCCGTGCCCAGGAGGTTCACGGGAGACTTGCCGTCCGTAATGAGGTAGCCGCTCAGCCCCAGCGCCTCCAGCATCTTCACCTGGCTGTCTGGGCCCGCGCGGGCCAGCGCCACCAGCGTGTCCTGCCCCACGCTGCTCACCATCTGCTGGAACTTCTCGGCCTCGATGGCCATGAGCTCGCGCTTCTTGTGCACCTCCACCTCGGCAAGTCGCTCCGCGTGCGCAACGCTCAGCTCGTGGTCCTCCTTCATGCGGGCCACGTTCGACTCGAGCTCGATGCGCTGGGCCTTGGCTCGCAGCTCGGCCTGCCGCACGGCCGCCTGACCCTCGATCTCTGCTGCCTGAGCCTGTGCGCGCGCTCGACTCACGGCAGCGGCTTCTTCTTCCACCGCTTTACATTCGGCGGTCAGCTGCACGAGACTCTTACGAGCCTGCTCTGCGCTGGATTGGTTCTCAAGCTGCTGTGTGATCAGCTCGCCTTTGGCTGCTTCATCCTCCTTCATGGCGATGGCCTTGGCGCGCGCTTCCTGCGACTTGGTGGTGATCTCGATGGCCAACTGCACGGACTTCTGAAGACTCTCGCGCGTGAGTTGATCCACGGGCTCGGCCGACTGGATGTCGACATTGGTGATGCACAAGTTGTTCGCTGGGAAGACGAGGTCGCCACGCATCTTGTTGTTCTCGTCGAGTCCAAAGATGGACGCTCGGATGATCTGCGCGCTGTGCTTGTGGAAGTGATCGAAGGTCTGTACGGCCACAGCGCCGCGGATGCGCGAGGCCAGCGTCTTGCACGCGTCTCCAGTGAAGTCCTTGACGTTGAAGATCTTGGCGGCTTCAGCAGGCTTGGTCGAGTCGACGCGGAATCGCCAGTTGTACGCGATGGTGAGCGACAGTCGCGCGTGGTCCGACGTCTCGACGATGATCTGGTCGCGCATGAAGTCTGGCCCAAGCTGCAGACACAGCGTGCGGATCACATTGGGCTCCTTCGGTACGCCTCCCGAGAGACGCAGTACCGTGAATTGCTCATCCGGTTCGAGCATCACGAGCGTCGGGCCGAACAAAATGCGTGACGAGGTGGTCTTGTAGTCGTACACTTGAATCCCGGCGTTATGAGGCACTTCAAACGTGACGACGCGAGTCAGATCACGGATCCGTGGTGCCGCCATCGATTGCTGCTTCCACGTAGGACCAAGACTCGCAGTGAGTTTGTTGGATTGAGTCGGGTCGGTCACGTATGCAGACCCTCCTGCTTGCGACGACAGCAGCTCTTCGACTGCAGGAGCCAGGGACTTCGCCCACAGTTCTTCCGTAGGTTGAAGCATGTACGTTTCGCCCTTGACGGCTCGCACATGACCCGTCTTGCGCTCGCGAACGTAAACGCCTTCATTGGTGTCAAGCGGGATGGCACGTCGAGTCTCAAGCACTTTCACTTGGATCGGCGGAATGTATTCACGAGGGCCATGCACCATCCAGCGCTCGCCAGCTTCACGTCTCACGCCTGTCGATTTCTTCTTCCTCGTTGGCGATTCTCCGCCGACTTCGCCTTCTGGCTCACCTTCCAGCTCGGGCAGCTCCATGAACGGTTCGACTGCCTGGAGCAAGACAGCTTCGTCGTCTGCAAGCACGCAGATATCCTCGACGCGGTCGTTCTCCAACTGCTCTCCAGGCTGCAAGAAAAAGGTGGCTTCACCTTTGCGGAGCTCCCGCGTTCCACGACGCTGCACGCACTTGACGACGGGATCCACCACGACGCAGTATTGGCGGTTCGTGAGGATCGTGACGGTGACACACCCGAGGATCTCTTCGTGTACGTCTTGCACGTGGGTCTCCGTCGTCTCCGTCGTGACGAGCCACTCCTCGCCAGCGCGACGCGCAACACCATACACATCCTTGAACGTCCTCTGCGCACGCAAATGAAGCGCAGTGTCCAGCGTCAAGATGTGAGCTTGCAGCGTCTCGACGTGCACCTCGTCAATCTGCGGCAGGTACGCGCCCGGCGTCCGCACCAGCCACTCTTCGCCAGCATCGCGTTCGATGCCCTGCGAGTCCGTGCACTTTTTCTCAGCGCGGAACTTGATGGCCTGGTTCTTCTTGACCACAATGGCGTGCACTACGGAGACAATCTCCTCCTCCACGCGTGGGTAGTAAGTTTTCGGGCCGACGAAGAGCCACTCGTCTCCAGCCACGTACTTGTCGACCTTTCGCGTCGCGCGGATGCGGAGCGCCGTGTCCACGGGTACGACGCGTAGCTCGCGGATCTCTCCGACCTGCTCCTCACCTGGGTACAGTGGGAACGGCTCGGGATACTTGTCGAAGATGCGGAACTCCATCTCGCCATGCTTGAGCTTGGCCTGGTCGAAGGCGTCGCGCACGATCTTGCCGTCCTCGGTGCGCACCACCGGGTTGCGCACCTCGACGTAGTGCTGGGCCGGCAACACGATCATATTCTGTGGTGGCGTCATCACGTGTTCGTGTTCCTGACGGGTGTATGTGAGAGGCCCCGCCAACACGCGCGAGACGTTCGAGTTGGTGTCCAGCACGTGGACGTACTTGTATGGGGGCAGGCGAATCACACGCGGGCCTCCGTCATTGCTGTTGCTGGCCATGCTTAGCATTGCGAAGATGAGTTTGGTGAGGAGGCGAAGCTTGGGTTGAACGTGCTTGAGAAGGCAGAAGCAGGAATGACATGGTATCTTGTCAGTTTCGACGGCGAGGCACATTTGTACCCATTTACTCCAAGTCTTCAATGATAAGCTGGGATGATCGACGTGGCATCTGCTGGCTGAAGAAGGGTTGAAACGTGCTGTCGCTTGTGAGAAGTTCGCGGACTGTTACCTTGGCAGGTGCGAATGCTTCAACCGCGGTTATCTCGAAGGCGGGGATCGTAGTCCCGGTATGTTGCAGGTGTTGTCGAGTGTCCCACTTGCATGTGCCAACCTTCATCCAGTCGCAGGAATAGCCGTCTTCCAGCGATTTCCATGCCGCCTGCTCCACTGGAGGGGTAGGTACCCGAGTCCCTACGGAGGCATCACTCGAACGCCTTCCCATATTTAATGAAGCGATCGCCAATATTTTCTGTTGAGGCTTCGGCCTGCGAGACCTCTTGGTCTGGGTGTTGTTTGCGGTGCTCGCTGCCTTGGCTTCCAGTATCGCCTGGTTTTCTGCATCCTTGTCGGCCTGACGCTTTTTGCGGTCCTCGTCGATTTCGTTAATTGCATCTTGCTTCTTCTGCTGCTCTAGTTCTAGCTTTAGGGCTTCGCGCTCGGAGACTGCAATGACATCGACATTGTCAGCGTTCACTCCGTCGCAGGAAATCTACAGAGTGAGTGCCAACTGACCTAGCTTTTTCTCGAGCTCCTTGAGAATCACCGCGTGCAGCTCAGATGTACCTCGTCTGGCAATATCTAGCGCCGATCCACTCGTGTAGCAGTCCTTGGATACCGACGCATTGTACCGTAGCAGAAGATTGACCATGTCTACGTGTTCGTGAATCACTGCCCAACGAAGAGCCGAGTACCCAGCTCTATCCACCACGTCCGTCTGAGCTCCCCTCCTCAGAAGAAGCCTGATCAAGCGCATTCGCTTGTTTCGACATGCCACAATAAGCGCTGTTTCACGGAGCTACGGCATGAGATGAATACCTTTTAGTTTCAACAAGCGGAGTGAGCGAACAATTATCACGTACCTTTGACAGCGCGTTGACATCGGCTTTGTAATACAACAACAATCGAAGCAACACGATGCTACCACTCTGCAAACAAAAGTGAATGTGCGTCAGAGAAGCAGTTCATGATGAAGCACAGCGACTACTCACTAATAGGGCACCTTGCTCGCGTACACGATGGGAGGATTTCCCAGGCTGTCACGCCCGCTCAGGTTGTAGCAGTCTGCACGCAGAAGGCTCCTGTCACGAAGGACGGCAACGCTCGTCAAAGTGCGCCAGCACTCCCATGAATCATGAATGGCACGCTTACCATATCTCCAAAATCCCCAAAGGATACAAGCCGTGATAGTAGTACTTGCGCACTTGCTCAGCAAGGAGGAATTGCTCGTAGTCGAAAGTGTCTTCGCTGTTGCTGTCTTCGTCGTCCATTCTCTAACAAACAAAAGTATCCTAAGTCTGCCAGCATACAGCTAAAAATATTGAGGCGCGCGGGAAAGTGGAAATAAACAGTTGCGTCTACCCCATTGAGGCCTGAGCTTCCTCGCCGTCCTTGCTCGCGTCAGCAGTGTCGAGGCAATGGGCACGGATTAGTTTCGCGTTAAAAACGGATTAACTCCGCGTAGTTTGCCAGAACGGATTACCTCCTCGTAAATTATCAGCTCCCACAGGGTAAAACACATTTTTGAAAATTGTTTTATTACCAGGTTTAGGGTTCCAGGTAAAAACGATTTTCAAAATTGTTGGTCCAGGGTAAATGAGGCTGCAATAGCGTTTACGTAGAGGAAGACACATACTCAGAGAGTCTCTAGTGTTCTTTGAAAGCTTACAAACTCTATACAAGAGTTTGGACGAATACTTTATTAAACATTAATCAAAACTGATGTGTGGCACATAACCTGCGTGTATCACACTATTTCGATGTAACCCCGTTACACCCTCCCCCACCAGACTGAGGGCACGTGTCCTCACTCGTCATCGCCTCGGTTGAGGTATTGCCCAACGGAACACGCGTGTCGCTAGTCGCTAGCCATCGCAAGACCTCGCTCAAGAACTTTCCAAGTTCAACGAGCTGCGAAATGGCTGCCAGACAGAAAGCGTCTTGGTCTTTCGACCGGAAAGACTCCTCCGCCTCCGCGTCACCCACATCCAGCCCCAGGGGCTCGCCAGCACGTAGTGCGTCGCCGGCTTCAAGTCCCGAAACCCCTACGCGCCCCGCGCACACGCTCTCTGTGAAGGAGTATCACTCCGAGCACCAGCGCCGATACCAGCAGGCCGCGATGGCTTCGCCTACGGACACCAAGTCCTCAGACGCTTCGCGTCGCCATCGTCTCGCTCGCGACGAGCTCTTCGCGGGCCTCGAGGAGGCGGAGGTGGACTACGACACCGATAGCCCATGCACGAGTCTTCCCGCTCGCCCGAGCCGGAGCCTAGTGGGCCGCGTACGCCCAACCCGTTCTCTGAACGTGGCGCGGCTCAAGAGCTCACCGCGCTGCGCGCTTCCTCCGGTCTGGAGAGTGGTGAGATCACCAACGCCCTCGACGAGATGCAAGAGCAACAGCTTGAGGAAGGGGGAGTCCAGCGCTCCCAGCGACCTGCGGCGCGACCCTTACTCAGTTCTCGTCGAGACTGTCACTTCGCGCCGCGCGATCCCACTGATATGGTGAAAGAAGCCATGACGCAGCGCACGCTGCGTACGTGGATCGTTGGGCCCGCGGCCACTGCTGCCGTTGAGTTGGAAACTCGGGCTGCTCTCCGTGAGAGGCTGTTGACTCCACAAGAGACAATTCCGGCTTGAGTATGGTACTCGTCTAGCCGATCAAGCACGTCGTGCTTCGGTGCCGCAGATGCGGACTTACCCCGTCGTGCTCTCGCAGGAGAGTCCGTCCAGGAGGACGATGCCCAGATCAGCAACTGGGTAGAGCACGCGAAGCAGCTCCCCGCGCTGGAGGTTCTGCGAGCCAGCTTCGCTGAAGCCGACGTGCGACTCGAGCGCAGACTCCGCTTCGAGTTCGCCAAGGTTAAGATTAAGCGCCGTGCGCCTCCGACTTAGGCACTGCCCCCAGGGCCTGCCTATCATCTCCTTCGAGCTCTGTCAGCTTCCACCGAAATCCATGGCTGCCACAGCTCCGGATCAACGCTTGAGCTCAGCGTTTGATCCCTCAGTCCCCCGACCTATTGTCGGGAAGCGGGAGGCGACCGATTACTCGGCCGCCGGCTCGTGGAGCGCCCTCGACCCTGTCGATCAAAAGCGTCCACAACGTCTGGGCAATCTTGCCGGAGGGGTATCTCAAACCCCATGAGTTATCAGAGTGGGGGGGGTACCCTCGCCACTTCACGAGATACTGGTTGTGGCCCTCGCGTCGACGACGCTTTAGAATACGCTCCACATGAAAGTGGCGGTTACCCTGCTCGTCAAGCAACGCCGGCGGCGCCCGTGTCGTCGCATGACGATGAACTTGTCCGTCCCGAGGATATGGAACGGATGGAGGAATCGCTGAGCGATGTGGGTCGTACCCTGGAGCGCCACTGGCAGAGGCTTGGTCAAGCCGAGAAGGAGTCTGACACCATCGTGAATGAGATCCGCGATCTCCAGGAGCGTCTCCAGTGATGTAAGGCTGCTGAATCGGCGTCTCAACGCCTGTTGCGCCTTGAGCAAGGCTTGGCGCGGCTGGAAGGTCAGCTCGACCTGTTGCTGCGACTGCAGCAGGGCGCTGTGGCTCCGCCACGCTGGGCGCCAGCTCCTGGGAACCCACATGCACCGGCTCCCGGTACGGCTTGAGCAAGCCCACGTAAAACACGGTGTGTGCGCATCTTCTTCGGAAGATTGAGCGTATACGCTAGGCCCTTCTTGGCCACAACCGTGAACGGTCCAATTAAGCGCGGGCGCAACTTGGTCTTGAGGACCGCGGACACTGCATGTGTAGGTAGGTTTTTAGCGTTAAGCAACACGAGGTCCCCGGCCTCATAACTCTCAACATTGCCTCTTCCTTTAGCATCAGCATGTTCTTTCTGTTTGTCTTGGCTTGCAGCCATTGCGTCACGTATGTGTCGGAGAACACTTAGACACGTTGAGAGAAACTCATCAACCTGTTTACGAACAGTGAGTGGGCTGACATCAGCGAGCCGATGGCAACCCCTCCCGCACCAAGCCCAGAACCACGCAGTGGCAGCGTCAACGGGACGCGCGGGTGAGTAAGGCCGTTCACATAGAACGGAGTGTAGCCTGTGGAGGCATGCACAGCGTTATTCAACGCAAACTCGACGAGTGGAAACATGACGCTCCAACGCTTTGGCGTTTCAGCGCGAATGCTGCGAAGAATGTCTTCGAGAACGCGATTCACGTGCTCCGCCTGACCATCGGTCTGCGGATGATCCGCTGTGGACATGTCCAACTTGGTGCCAAGCACCTTAAATACAGCGTCCCATAACTTCCCAGTGAAGCGAGGGTCTTGATCCGAGACAATCGAAACGGGCAGGCAATGCTGGCGGAAGACCTGATCGAAGAACTGCTTTGCTGTACCTTCACTGTCGACGGTGTCCGGCATTGCCGCTAGATGAGCCATCTTGCTCAGACGGTCAACGAAGACCACAACCCCAGTGTTGCCTTCCGAATCCTTCGGAAGGTCGAGCCCAAGTCCAAACTCATGGACTCCCAGCACCCAGCGGGTACAGGCAAACTTGCCAGCGGCGCGGCCGCATGCGGTGAGGGCTTCACCCTCTGACACGTCTCACACGTGCGCACGTACGTGCTCGTCCACTTGTACAGCTTGGGCCACCAATCGGTCCGGCTCACAGAGCTGTAGGTCTTCTCGCGACCGAGGTGGCCGCCAAGCGGTGTATCATGCGCCTCGTAGAGGATACGATACTTCAAATCCTCGTCAGAAGGGACCACGACTCGAGGAGTGTCCTCCGCACTCGTGCTGTAGTACAGCAGACCGTCAGCGACGGAGTAACGGTGCAGGCTCGCGCGCAAGCGCGCCGACAATGTCTTGTCCGAGTTTTCAAACTCCTTGCTCCCAAGAGCACGCAGCAGGGCGCCACACATGTCGTCTCGCGCATACGCAGCGCGTATCAAGTCCGTCACCGACGAGGTCACCATCGTGACAATGAGCAAGCTCATAGTCCGGTCGCCGTGACAACGCGTCTGCAAGACCATTCTGCCTGCCAGGCTTGTACTTCACCTCGAAGTTGTACTCCGCGAAGAAGGACAGCCAACGGGCCATCCTTTGCGAGAGATGAGGCGACTGGGTCGCAGTGCGTAGTGACGCATGATCACTGAAGATTACAAACGGCTTTGAGCCAAGCAGGTGAACCCTGAATTTGACGAGAGCATACTTCATCGCAAGTACCTCTTTGTCATGAACTGGATAATTCTTCTCTGCAGCCTTAAGCTGGCGAGACTCAAACGCAATCACGCGTTCACGCCCTCCGGCGTCTGCTTGAAGCAGGGCGCAGCCTATGGCAAAGTCGGATGCGTCACAGACGACACTGAAAGGACGATCAGGGTCTGGCGACGCCAAGATCGGTGCATGAAGGAGACTCTCCTTGACCGCCACGAAAGCATCTCGATGCTCGGTGTTCCAACACCCGTCCGCATCCTTCTTAAGGATATTGGACAATGGCCGATCCATGCCAGTGTAGTTCTCGCTGTACTTGTGCAAGTAGTTGGCGAGGCCAAGCCACTTGCGTAAGTCCTTCTCGTTCTTTGGAACCGGCCAATCGACAATGTCTTTAACCTTAGCAGGATCTGCTCGAAGGCCTCGCTTTCCAACAAAGCATCCTAAGAAAGGAATACCTTCAGCACCGAAGATGCATTTGGATGCGTTAGCGTACAGCTTGTTGGTGCGCATGCACTTGAGCTCCGCTCGCAAGTGGTCAATGAGGTTGTCCACATCCGACCTCCCATCGGCAGCACGACTATGGACGAAGATGTCGTCGAAGTATGTCTGTGCATACGCCCGATGGGGACTGAAGAGTTGTGTCACCAGACGGTTGATCGTCGCAGGTGCATTCGACAGCCCTTGGGGCATGACCAGCCACCCCCCAGAGCATCCCGCTCATAGTACTAACCTCTGTCAGCGGAACATCGCTCGCTCGCATGAGCAGTTGGTAGTAACCATCGACAAGGTCAAACGCGCTGTACATGGTACAGCCGACCATGTTATTCTGCATAACATCCTTTCTAGGAATCGGCGTTTGCGCCGGAATGGTGGCAGCATTGAGCTTATTGAAAGCATGAACGATGCGCCACTTGCCGTTAGGCTTTCTGACACAGAACGTTGGCGTTGAGTGCGGAGACTTGCTCTCACGCACCATGCCCGCAGCGTGCTTGGCACTGAAGAACGCGTCAATGACGTCACACTGCTCCTTCGGTAAGGGCCACTGTCGTGTTACGCAGTATTTGGTTCCGGGAACCAGGTCAATCTCATGCTGAACGCCTCGATCAGGAGGCAAGCCAGTCGGCGGGTCATTGGAGACCACGTCCTGGTACTCCTTAATCAAAAATAGAAGGGATCCGAAGGGTTCTTCAGGATCGAAGATCCGCTTCGCACACTGAGTGCCTCCTCGTGTCCTCAAGGACAGCTTCATCCATAAGCGATGAGGAGTTCAACTCCTCTTCAGCTCATGTCATGACCACCTCGACCAACTCGCCGGCCTTTACGGGGTCCCCGAACTCGGGAATGGACATCTCGTCCAGTTCAAGCAGAGCATTCAGCGCCGGGATAGCCTCGAGGCTGGCATTGCCCTCGGCCTCACCGGTCACTCCATTAACGAGTGTATATAACTGATCGCTAACGTCGTCAACGACAGACACGTCATGTGTCAGGACAGGCGCTTTGCGTCTCGCAGTCGCCATCTGGCATCGCTGCCGCCTCGTTGCGGTAGCTGTACGTCTCGAAGAGGCCAGCAGGCTCACACTAAAGGTGTCCTCAGGTGTTTTCACCTCTTGTTGCTCGGATTGAGCCGGCGAGGAGCTGCAATGCTCGCAGCCGCCACCAAGTGGGTTAGGTGCCACTCCACCCGCTTCGTCAGGGTCCTCCCCTTGATGCCTCGGCTCACAGCCGACCACGTCATCAGTGGCATGCAGCGATGCTGCGCTCTCGTGACGAGCACCGCTCAGCGGGTTACATGCCGCTCCACGCGCATCACTAGGGCTGTGCCCAAGATGCCTCGACTGATTGTCGACCATGCCATGACCGGCATGCAGCGATGACTCATCGCGATGAGTCTCACTCATTGGTTTACGTGCCACTCCACGGTCAGCCCGCGAGCAGTGCTCGGGACTCGCGTCTTCGACGCCAGTGTTCATTAACTCAGACACTCCAATATCTAGCACATTGACCGACTCGGTCCAGTGCCCGCGCCAACAGCGCTTTTGCTTCCTAGCAGAGGTGGGTTCATGACTCGCCAAAGCTCCACTAGGAGACAAGCGCGTAGCGCCTAAGGTCTTCGACCTCCAATCGATCCATGGCTCATGGCGTTCAAGCCATGCCATGCCTCATACCCCGAATCCGGGTCGATAACCAAACAGCGTTCAACGCTATCGAAGTCCAAGAACTTCACGCCCAGGTTCACCGTAACCTTGGGCACCGTCACACGGGTTCCCGTTGCAAGACGGACCGTGATGACATCACTCGTACGCGCTTTCAGCGCCTCAGCATACAGATGACTTCCTTCCATCGTCGAGCGTCCAGCCTTATTGCCCGACGCCCCTGAGTCGATAAGGATACCCAGAGCATAAGCCTTTCGCCTTCTTGCCCTCAGAGGTCTTGACACTCACCATGAGTGGTTTGGCTCGTGAAGTACCGTCCGATGACGGCCTAGGCGTCACAGTCGCGGCGGCCTTATTCATCTTCGGCTGGACGTGCTCCAGTAGAGCATTCTTATACTGAGAAAACGCCCCCAGACGCGCATTCACCGCGTCGGGGCCTTGCGAAGCAAGATGAGCCACACCGTCCGGACCGATCAGGGACATCAGCTTTTTAAGCCCTTCCTGTTGGTTCGGCGGTAAGTGGGCAAATTGCTCCATCCTCACAGAGGGACAGTCGTACGACTCAGGTGTCGGATTGACTACAAGTGCTACCAAGTGCAGCGGGGCTTCAATAGCGTCTAGGTAGAGGAAGCCACAGACTCAGAGAGTCTCTATTTTTGAAAGCTTACAAACTCTATACGAGAGTTTGGACGAATACCTTATTAACCCTTAATTAAGGATTCCAGAGATATACAAAGGTATGACTCTATGCTTCAAAATGTAAACTAAATGTACTGTTGTTTATCGCGGCAGAGCCGCCTGTTGTTTGTATGTATAGGACTCACTATCTATCATAGTAGAGCTTAGTCTAATGCATATCCATTGGCTTGAGCCACCCACTCCTATCTGGGGTGACTCACGTAACGCATGTATGGAACTTAACTTATGTGTGGCACCTAACTTGTGTGCATCACACTATTCGATGTAACCCCCTTACATCAAAAGAGGATCGAGCCGTCCGTTTTCCATGAAAAGCGCTTTGGACTAACGGAAGGTGTAGTGGATGGCACGCATGTGATTCTCGACCAGAAACCACACATCAACGGGGCCTTGCTCTACAACCGCAAGTGTAGTTACAGCTTCAACGTGCAAATCATCTGCAACGAGACAAGGTCATCCTTCACGCATACACAGGCTGGCCGGGATTTTGCTGTGACTCCACCGTTTTTTCGAAGACATCAGTTGCGCAACTCCCACAGCGATTGTTTTCGGGCAGCTAGTACCTCATTGGAGATACCGGATATGCGCTCACCACGCGTCTGATTACACCGTACAAGTTGCCGGCGGCTTTGCAAACCGAAAACGCATTCTACAATGAAGTCATATCATCACCACGCGTCATAAAAACTGCATGGGCTTCTTAAGAATCGCTGCATGTCGCTAAAAGGAATTCGCACGCACATCAAACGCAAAGAAGAATTTCGCCATGTCAACAACCACATCTTGGCATGTGCCATGTTCCACAACATCTGCATTTGTCTCTTCGATGAGTGGCAGGGTTCGGCTCGTGATCAAGACGACGGGTGACGACTCACGATTAACGTTGACGCCAGTATCACAGCGGCGCAAGCGAAGCGTGAACACATCAAGAATGCGCTGGTGAGTAGCTAGGAAGGATCTTATCCACAAGTTCCATCACATCCTCACACGATTTCCCGGCAAGTATCAAATCAACAGCCAGCTTACGACGTCTTAATCGCGTTTGACTTGACGGGCATGTTGACGCTCTTCTCCACGTTCCAGGCTTGCTTGACGGCGTGCTTCGGCTTGTTCGTCCAGCTCCTTTTGTCGAAAAGCCATCGTTGCTTGGAACTGCTTTTCCTGTGAAGCAATTGTCAATTTCGCTGGTTTTTCGGCCGAACGTCTTGCTTTTTCCGACTCCACCGCAAACACCGCGCCAAAATCCTTGCGCTTCAAAGTCTGGACCTTATCGGCTCCTTTGGCTGCTGCGGCTTTTGCTGCTGCAGCCTTTACAGCAGCAGCAGCCTTCGGGCGTGTAGAGACTGCACCATTCCTGGAACCGGTTGTAGTAGTCGACGCGCTCCGTGCAATGGTGCCTGGCAAGCTGGAACGAGCCCGCGACGGTAACACGACTTGGGGCTCTTCATTTTCACCGCTGTGACCGAAATTTGATGGACTAGACGCGGTTAATGCAAGCGGTGGATTTGCTGCGGGAGCCCAGGATAAACGAGGCCGGTTGCTGGAACTCAGCAGCTCGCTGAGTGGCCGACGAATTGAAGTTCTCGGCATTTGAGCGCCGCCATCAAAACGCTTCTCTGAGTTTGTCGAAGCTTCCTGCACATCTTTTGGGTAGATGGCTTGAACGTTATTGGGACAATGATTTTCAACGTTTGTCGTATCCATCTCGTGCATTTCACGCTCTCCACTAAAGCTCAAAACTGTCTCATCACTATCGCTCCAATCTCCAGCTTCCAGCCGCTCACGAAAATCCGGAAAGCCAAACTCATGGCACACTGTCTCGTGTGCTTGCACTCCGGTGTGGGGGCGTTTTGAAGCACTCGCCCTTAGATCGACCTCAATCGCATCATCTTCGCTGAGATCTGGTTCATGCAGTTGAGACACAGGTCTACGTGTGCCTGCTCCGAAAATAAAGCATTCATTCGCTCGAAAAATGGACAAGACTTCTCAACCAAATCTTCAATCTGGACGCCACGCATCATCATCTCCTCAGTGATCCCAAATCCGGTCTGTTTCATTTTACGATCCCGAGTAGTTTTTTGTAGCGTCTGAACTGCGAGTTCAAGCAGCGCTGGCAAGTCTTCTTGTCCCACTTGATCCTGTGTCGTGGGTCTGCATCATCGTTCTCGATCGCGTAGTCGTAAACAAAGCATGCCATGCTGGCAAACCCCGACAGCATGGTTACACCAGCCCCATGGGCCATGCCTTTCCCAGCCGTCGATTCACCGAGAGAGATGGCGCGATTTTGTGGCACCTCCATCCACGTGATCATCACATCGAGTTGAACCCGCGTGGTGTGTGAGTACTTCCTCGGCGCGCCTAGCTGCTTCTCCGTCTCGCCTTGGACGCTATCGTCTGTCATATCCATCTCCTCAGCCAAGCCCATCTCTGCTGACATCTCCTCCAACCCGTCAGACATTTCTTCACCCAGTGTGTGCTCAGGATGCAGCTCCTCCTCCGCCTCTTCCAGCGTCGTAGACTCTAGTTGGGGCTTCTCTTGTCTCGCCTACTTCTTCTGCTGTAGAAGAGCTGGACGCTTGGGGTTGCTCTGACGAGATTGGGTCTGCATAGTCCTCTTTGAGCAGGCTCGCTTCTGCATAGTGACTGTCGGCACTGACTCCTTTTCGTCAACGTTCTTCCTTGCAGACGTTTTGGGTGGAGGCTTTGGCTGATTGGACTTCTCACGCGAGCCTTCTGCTTCGGGTCCTTCTTCGCAGAGGCCTTCTTGTTGGAGGTTGATTCCTGAGAATTATTGATTTGCTTCCGAGGTGGCATGGTTTCCTTTTGTGGATGTGTGCAGTGCGGCGGTGCGGGTTCAGCAAAACATGATATCCTTTGAAACATGAAACAATCTCTTTGAGGGGGTTTGTAATTGGTGAAGGAATGACCCTCCGGGCAAACGATTAGTCCAAGGAATAAGCCTCCGGAGGCCCATTCGTTCAAACGATGAGCCTCATTCCTTGGGCTCATCATTTGGAAAATGATTGACTGACCCCCTAATTGCGCGATCCAAGCTTTTTTGGCATCTATAACATAATGTTGCTAGGAATCCTCAGCTCTCGTGGTATATCTAGCATAGCAAGCAGCGTACCGATGCGGCTGTCGTTGTGGGTCCCTCGAAGCAGATTCTAAATGAACGAGATGACTTGTGGCGCCTAAATGATGCTCATGGCTACGGCAGCTGCAAAGTGCATTTACCAATCAATTAAATATCCACATTTGGTATGCTCGACATAAGAAAACGTTTCATAAAACGTCGATTCTTGTGGCTTACGACTGGCACCGCGCTCGACGAGCACAATATCAACCTACTTTTAAATCAAGCACACGTCAAATTAGTCAGGCGGATGGTTGCCTGGGCTAGCGACGCGAAACAGCACAAGGTTTGAGCAGCGAGAAATCGGAACGACGGCACCGCTGCTGGAAGGTTGTTGTCGTCCCGGTCGACATCCCAGGAAGTTGCAGTGAAGAGTAGCGCATCGACGCCTGCAGCATTATCGGCGTACTGGTCGCGGAATGTATGCAATTACGTTGTGTTAGCTAGCCCTCCAATGCATGCAAACAAACTGCAGCGTACCTCTAGCATTTCTCCATTGGCTCCGGTGCGTTGGTGTCGATGAAGTGAAGTCGGATGAACTTCAACTGCTTGTGTTGGTATCTCGACACCACAGCAACTCCATGCGGATGGCAACTTGGTCCAACCTCGGATCGGACCTGATGTGGGCGTGGAGATCTGGGCATAAGAATGGTTAGTATGTGAACATAGAGCAGGTTTCAGCCCATCTTCTTACCATCAACCGTCGTGATGCTTGAGTGGCGTGGAGGGTGGAGCGAGCGTCAAGTCGCTCCCTCATCTTCTGGTACGGCGTTTGCCGTGCCGAAGCTTGACCCGCGTTCCCGACGGCCAAGCCGACCTGCTAGTTCTCGAGCGGCTTTTCTTGGATCGGAAGGTGGCTGACGCGGTTTGCCTGCCATGGTGCAATATAATTGTGCTTATGGTGGCGTTGTTCGAAGCAAGACCGCCCGGGATACGGACGGAGGAACGACGCTGTCACGGCATGGTGAAGTGAATCTCAAAATGGAAGCACTGTCAGGCACGACACTACATATATTGAACAGCTTGTGACGATTCTGGATTAGTCAACACCTTCGAGACGATGATGCAATCCTTCGATATGGTCCCTCAAATCAGGATGGAGAACAGTAACTAAGAATAACAGCACCATGACGAGGTGCGAGTGCGCTCCGCCGGCTTTGAGTTGCTGTCCTGGAATCAAAGTGGCTAGCCCACCCTTCCTGAGCGTCATATATCGAATGCCGTGCGCAGCTGCACAATGGTCCTTGTTGTGATTCATTAGGACCTATCGGCACCAGCCTGAAGATGGGCGTTCAGCGAGCTAGCATGGTGGAGCGTCGAGATCAAGTAACCTCGGGAGATCGCTGACGCCCGCCTCCGCCGTGGAATCACTGCCACTTTCACGCCAATTCTGTGTGTTCTCGAAGCACATCATGATACGCGTGCGTTCAGCCGGCTATACATTGCTGTCTTGGACTCAAATATGCATATGCTAGACCACACGATTCCTATCTAGAATGCTGAGCGCAGCTGCATAATGGTTCATGTTGTGATTCATTAGGACAGATCGACTACAGCCTGAAGACGGCCTTTCTTCCTGCATCGTGACGCGTCAAGATCGATTTGCTTTGGACAGCTCCGTGGTGGAATCTCTTCTGCACCCATGCTAGAGGTCGTGCTCGAAGCTCATCACCATGTGGCGCCCCCAGCTGATGATCTAGTCTACCTTGAAGTATGTATGTGCGTTTGACGTCGATATGCTGGGGATATGCTTTCATTCTCGAATTTACTTTGTCCAACCAACGTTCCTACGACTAACACTGCTTCACAGTGCACCAGGCTTCACCGTCAACATGAACGTCATGAACGCCCGTCGAGTGCTGGGCGAAACGGGCTTCATAACGCTCTACAGAGCTGCTGACGATAACTTCATCGACAATATGTGCGCGACGGCTCGGCACGTTGATATGCTCTGGAACAACGGGTCATGGAACGGCGAAGCGTTTGACCATCTCCGAATCCACGCCAAACAATACCAGCTCCAATGTGCCGGGCACTGCAAGCGAAATTACGCCGGCACTACATGACCTTCTTCGCCATTCTTCGGCCACGGAGTCGACCCTGCTGCGTATTTTGGCTGGAGCAACGGACTCGCCTGAAAATCGTGATTTTCTTCCACCCTAGCCGGACGTCCATGTTGCTGAATTGAGCGCGCTTCCTGCCGTGATTCTGGTCGCAACGCAGGACGACACCACCCTCTGCGGGTATGGATGGAATCGGCTCGTGGCGCTCCGCTCCAACGAGCAAATGATCCGGCGGAACAAAGGAGATATGATAATGCTACGGGGTGACTTCTCCTACGCCACCGCTCGGTATGCATTAAACAACCTGCTTTTGCACGCCTACCTGGGTACACCGTAGTACCTGCGTGAGGTTGAAGGAATTGGACATCACCGCGTGGTCGTCGTCAAGGCCGTCTCTGTTCCGGACGATAACCCGTTCTGCTACGTCTACAACTGCCCGTTCGTGGCAACCAGCACAACCTCGCTACGACAGCGCATGAATCGGTTCCACTCGTTTTTCTTCGGGATTCCGCTGCACTAATAAGTAGCAACAACTACGCAGATGTCGCCGACACCATCGTTGTCGATGGGAGCAAGTTTCAATGTTCCTCTTTAATAGTGCAGTTAAACTTTCTGAAGCAAATTGGAAGCTCCCTGCCTGGATCATGGTTTCAATAGAAACCCTAGATTTTGTTTTGTACTTGGAAATGGAATAAATGCATTCTCGTGAGCTTCACTATGACTGTCGACCAGGCGTGTGAGCGGTACGACAGCGCCGGCAAGAACTAGACCAACCGCTTCGAGCGAACGGCATGCATGTTTGCGCGACCTGAACCCAGCTACCCGGTAGTGTAGTTGAATCGCTTGGAGCTCGTATACATGCCGTTAAGTTGCCATCATTAGTTCTGAGCACTACATGCGAACTATCGTGGAATGACTTGCCTTCTGAACCGCGCTTTCCGCCTCATTAGCAACACCAGGACAGATGCCAGACGGGCTGCGATGAAACCGAAGAGCTGCAAGTCACTGCCTTGTCCGGAGCTGCGCGCTCGAATCGAGTACACAAGGTATGCCCGAATTATGGGCTGTTGTAGACTTGTTCAATGGAGCGTTGATGCTGTGGCAATCCAGGTATGTAAATCAATTACTGCATGACGACGGAATGAGAGTTGAGAGATTCGAAGACAGGTAATGCCACGGTGGGCACGATTACCACGGGTTTAACCACTTAGCAAAAATGCATGAAGTTCTAATTTCAAACTGCGGATGCACTACGTGTGTGTTGGCTACTGCAATTAGCACGACATACTACGCGGAGATTTCAAAATGCTGCGCTGCAACACACTTCTTGCTGAGCACAAATTGCTGTAATAACGACGCTGCTGTAGCGTCTTAGCAATTAGCTGTTGAAGTCTCTCTTCTCCTTCGCGTAATTCGTCTGATGGATGCTACTAATACGTGATGGTTGCAGCTAACAATATCAGCATTCGCAATGCATGTCTCTACAACACCCGAGAAACAAGCAGATACGTCTTCTCCCGTTCTTAGTTAGCCAGGTTTTCGAACACAACTCTACCATGTTACCGAGCGTTTACCTTGGACATTGTTGACCGTCGACGGAATTATACAAACAATAGGATCCAAACCAAAATAATCATAACAACAGAAAAAGCTGTAAGGTGACAAAATTTTGCCAACGCATTTGTCACCAGCGCAGGTTATCAGGATTTGGGGTGTAAAACACTGCTCATTAGATGGAAATCGATCTAGTGCGTTCGCCTGAAGTTTTTTATAGCGAATTCCGCTCATTTACGTTCTATCTGCAGAGTCTATGCAGGCAGCCGAAGAAAATCGCCAGCGGGCTCGTGCTGGAGAGCGGGCGGCTTCAGATGCTCTGATTGAGGTGAAGGAAGCGCACCAACGGTTGGTTCGATCTCATCGACCTGGAAGCCCAACCGTGAATCAGGCCGTGACGGAATGGGCAAACGGCGCAACGAGTCCGGCCAAGCTAGTGAAGCTGGCGGAAAAGCCGACACCGCCTACCACGAGCAGCACGTTCAGGAGGTCTTGCAGGATCGTCACCGGCGCTGGGCGGATTACGACGAGCGAATCCAGCTGCTCGGCACCCCACCGTTGCAGTGCAGCAAGCACAAGCCGGTGAAAGGGATGTGCAACAACAGCTAGTGCAGTCTGGAGAGGATGTTGTGCTGCCGTCGGCAGCCAAGAAGTTGAAAACAGGACAGCAGATGGTCCGAGACGGTGCTCACGATGGAGATGATGAAGATACCAACGCAAATGTGCCATGTGCGCAGGGCGAGTGTCTGGCGACGAATACTAATGATTTGGCGAAGAATCCGATGCACCGGAACGAAGACGAAGCTAGTATTGATCCCAGCGGCAGCTCCGAAAACAACGGGTGGTGTCGCGTCGAAAGGTGACCCCCAACCGGATCATGGTCGAGCTACAGTTGTTGGTGATGTATCCGGAGATGGCGGTGGTCATACAACGAGGGGCAACCTTGCGTCGTCAAGTGAGAGTGACTCTGGCGGTGATTGATCCAGCCAGCAAGCTGAGAGTCGTTCAACGTCCGATTATTCTCCAAGCGAGAACGAGAGCAGTGCTTCGGAGTAAGTTCAAGATATCGAGCTGTGATGTGGCGAGTGGCGAGTCAAAAGGTTAAAAGCGAATGTTAGGTTCCACTGCGACGTACGCGCATAACTATCAACACAGGTAAGTTTGTTTTCTTTCGTTTTGTTATTCGTGTGGTGGGCGCTATGAACCATTTGCACGACCACAAATTCATCTTCAACTTCATGCCCGGCGCCACGACAACACCGCTGAGCATGGCAAGCGCTATGCTCGGCGGCACAGACGACAACCCCATCTCCGAACGCTCGCCAATGCCATGCCCCACACGCCCGCCCTTTGCTCCACAAATCGCTCGCCAATGCCGTCACCAGCTCCATGCTCGACAACACGCCCAACAACTCCGTCGCTACCCCCATCTCCAACGCGTTTTCGCCACCTCCATCACCATCGCCATTCTCCACAACATGCCCGCCAACACCGTATCCAACTCCATCTCCAGCGTAGTGCTCCACAGCACGCCCGGCAATGGCGTAATCACGCCCCACGTCACAATCTCCATTGTCACATGCTTTGCCGTCCGAGTTGGCAATGCACGGACCTCTGGCTTCGCGAGGCAAACTAAGAATGAGAGGCCTTCATGACCGCGCCCAGCATATGTATCCATAATGAGTGTCCTAGAATAAGCCATCCTAGGACACCTCGGGCCCAATTTCAACATGGAGGCAAGGGCGGAGGCTGGCGCGGGTGGCTGCCGTGTTGCAGCGTAGCTGCTTCTGCGCAGGTGGCGAGCTGCATATGTGCGTCATCGCACGCGGAGCTGACACGGTGTTGGAGTGTCGGGTGCCCCGCGTTGGTCGTCGGCGGCGAGAGGGCATCCATTTCGGCGGCGGCGGCGGCGTCGGAGGAGGAGAAGGGGCATTCGCGTGCTTCGCGGTGTTGTCCACATCGACCGAAGCGGTATTCGGTATCGCGCCGCCAGTGCGTGTATACGTGTGTTGTCCACACATGGTAAATACCGGTTGCCGCGCGCGTGGTGTGTGTATAATCTTTCCCAAGATGGTTTGTATGCTCATGCATCTTCCATATAAAATCTGAGAAATTCTGAGTAAAAATACGATCAAATACCGATCAGAGGGGGGGCAGAAAACAATGCCTAACGACAGTTCTAAACGAACTGCGAATTTTATGCAGCCAGACTGCGATTTACAGTAAAATATTCACAAAGCCGTGCTCTGTCCGGAACAGCTATGAATTTTATGTTAGGCACTCCTTACAGCCCGACTGGTCGCTGTCCGACTGGGGTTAAATTAAAATTACTTTTTGTATAGAGTGCCACAGTACTATTTGGTGTGTGACACCCGAGGACGGGTGTCATCTTTGCTCCTGTACGCGTCAGTCGCTCCGCTCCTGCGGGTAAAGATTTTAAGATCTGGTCAGTACATTGTTCGGCTCGCTGTTGAGCTCGGCGCTCCGCAAAACAAATACCGTAATCGCTATGTCATAAGCGGCTGCAGTGTGCAGCAGACCCCCCTCAAAGTGATAGAACCGCTTATGACAAAAACGATCGGACATTTTTAACAAGAATATATTTATGTAAAACGAAGTAGACTATCATTATTCCTGTCTCGTATTTTGTGTATTTGTCAGTGTGGGACACACAGAAGTATTGTATATCGTCTGTTGAAATTCATGTTTGTTCAAGCGGACTGGCCAAAACTATAGCAAAGCTGCCAATTTTCACTTTGTGAGTGTGGAATATCATGAACGTATAGCAAGGATACATTGTTTTAAAAAAATCCAGCATTAACGACGCAGCTAGCTTGCAAAGCGAAACCTACACGGTAGTGACCTGGTTTGGGGTTCCGGGTTTTAATCGTCCCCCGCAAACAGCAGCAACGTCTACTCCAGCTTGGCTTTTACTCTTCGAGACTACCACTGCAAAGTCTATCAACTACATCGGCTTCCTGTCTCACAGCTCCGTCCACGAGGTCCAGCGCTTCCAACTCACCCAGAACTGCGTCCAACTCCACCTGTTCGGTCTCGTTGACCTCCTCTTCTCCAGTAGCATTCGTGGTACCAGCCTCTCCAATCCGGCATTTGCGAAACCAGGCCGTGATGGTACTCGCAGGGATGTCGTTCCACGCGTCACACACCCACGCCGAAACCTTAGCTCGCTTGAGCGCCTCCAGCGTGAAGGGCTCACCGGTCTCGGATGCTGACCGATGACGTGCAATCTGCTCTCGCAAGTGCTCCAGCCAGCTTCGGCGCAACTTGTCTTTCATAGGCTTGATCCACACCGCATCAGCGGGCTGGCAAAGCCATATTAGTCCGGGTGGCACCTTCACCAGGATGACGCGAATTGTCCGAGCGTACTCTTCGGCATCAGCAACCCAGTGCCCACTGAAGTCATCCAGCAACAGCATAATGGGCTCGCTGAGCACGGTGCGGCCGCCGAAATGGAACCGTAGAAACTCCACCGTTAGCGCCCCAGTCCACCATGCGTTGTTGTTTCCGTGGATCGGAACGCCATGGGTTTCTTGAAGCTGCTTCACTTCTTTCCACACACGTCGGCCAAAATCCATGACGGAAGCGGCGATTCTCTTCCGCCATGTTGGCTATCTTTGACGGCTTCGACTTCATCACCAGGAATAACGGATACTTGTTGCCCTTGATATCGCCCATCACCATCGCAGTCATGCGCTCCTTTTCCTTCTTGCCACACTTCACCCACACTGTCTTGGTCCCGGTCGGTGCCAACGTCTTCTTGGGCAGCATCTCGTAGAATGTAGCCGTCTGGTCAGCATTAACAATGCTCACCACGCCTTCAACTTCAATGATCCTGTTCACCTTCTTTGCGAAGGCCTCGGCCTTTGCAATGGCCTCTTCTGGCGCTTCCTGGCCTTGGTGCGTCTTCGCACGGAAGGAAAGTCGATGACGTGCCGTAAAACCACGAATCCAACACGCCGAAGCAGCAAATGAGCCGTGTGGAATGGCGGCCTCCCTGGACACCTCCAAAGCTCTTTCCGCCAGCATAGTTCTGGAGACAGGCATGCCATCCCTCCGGAAATCGTTGATCCACTTCACCAAGCTTGCGCCAGGGCAAGGAACGGCTCTGAACCCTGTCAGTCGCAGGGTTCAGAGCCGTTCCTTGCCCTGGTGATCTGGTCCTCCGCAGCTCAGCAATCCGATCTTGAGAGGCTTCAATGTGGGTCCGGTTGCGAGACCACTTGTAGATCAGCTTCCTTGCGGAGCTGTGCGTCACCCTCGAAGTGTCGGGGAAGAACTTGCCAACGGTAGCCTTGATGTCGGAGTTGGCGAAGAAGTTGATCACGTGCAGCTTGTACCGGTACGTGTACGTCGTGCGGCAGTACTTACGCGTCTTGCGACCCGTCCCACGGACACAGCTTCGTCCAACGTGTTTCACCATTGCGCTCGTCTAGCAGATTTATGTTTGACACTTGAGAGAAAGTGGCGTGGGTGCCTTGCAGACGACTGGTTCGATTGGCTGGCCGTGAGCAGAGTGACGTTTTACCTACTCTATTCCGTAATTACGAATGTACCGTAAAAAAACTTAATTTGTGGCTGCCGCGTATGACATCTCACCGCTTATGACATAGCGATTACGGTATCGGTATTTTTAATGCTTTTAAATGACGATAAACAAATAAAAAATCAGAGCGTGTATTTTAATCTTTATAGGTGCCATGGGTATACAGCGCTGGTTTGCTGTGGCTACGCGCCTCGCGCTCTCGGCAGTTTTTTGTTGTTGACGTTCACCCCCTCCTTTTGTAATCGGGCATGCTAGCGCCGCAATATGTTTCGGTTAGAATCCGTTAGTTTGCACGATTGTAACAGATACTTAAATGTAGCAGGTATATTCGAATCAAAGATGGTATTACTTCTAACAGGGTTGTTGGCTTCCATATTCACCGGATGGGTCAGCCTTCACAAATAATATCACTATCATGCAGGATATTATTTGTCTGGGAAGGGATGTTATTTTCTTTTATGACTACTCGTAATCGTAGAGATCAGACCTCTGGTAGTACTGTGGATATAACAATCGGAGATTTTTGTTTTACATTTACGAAAAAAATACTTCAGACAATTCGTAGGTTTTTACGATATATTCTCAGAATTAAAGCGCAAGCTCCGCCACTTTATATTTTCAATTGACCTCTGCATACTTTATAGTCCTAAAAAAACCTTCTTCCTCTGGGTGGAAAGATTGCAAAAATGGGCCTAGAATGGCCACGTGCAAAGCAAAACACCTTCACAATAGATATTTATTATTTTTGAATGGGAATTTAGACTTGCTGGTGCCAGATTTGTTTTGAAATGGGCCATCAATCCGCACTATTTTACTCATAACTTGGACGTTTGTTGGGCGATTTTCCTGCTTAACCCCTTGGTTCCCGGAATTTGGACCCTCAAACACGTTAATTAAAAACAATTACGGTACTTTGATGTCGTAACTTACGACGTTGCAATTTACTTTATATTTGTATGCCGCACATAACCGCCTGCGTGAAAGTGTATAAAATATCAACAGGTATCTCGATCAATGTCGTAACCTATACACTTCCAATTCGAAGGGAGCGTCATGCCGTAACTTACCTCCGCCCGACACTCTGCAGGTGAGGAAACGAGCCAATGCGTTACAATGCAAGGCCAGTAAGCTCAGTCATTTCAGAAAAGAGTGGAAGATGGTACGTTCAATCAAGCAATTATGCATTCGTCGTGGCGTCAGCTAACAGTCATAATGTGATACTCAACCTCGTCCCGGCTGTCGCTCTCACTTTCGTCATCGGCAACTTCAACCCGAAGCTGAAGCTCACCGCGCGTCTTCTTCCGCGCACCAGCTTTCTGGCCAGGTCGCCGCAAGACTACGCGTTTCCCCAAGGTGGGCGGGATAGACTCACCGGTGACACAGTCGTCATGCCAAATCTCGAAGCAGGTTTGGCCACGCCCTTGTATTAACCCTTACGCGAGTCCCTTTACTAAACTATACCATACAAGCCTAAGTAATTTGGTCCTAAAAGGGCACAATATTCGCCCTTTAAGAAAATCACGGTACTCGTTTTGCATATCTCTTGCAACATAGTACCTTCAGCGATTTGCTGGAGCATCCTGTTCACTGCAAGCAACTTGATTTTTGTATGGCTTCGTGATTACGCATTGTACTGTTTATAATTTGTTATAAAAGGCGGTGCATTTACGGTTGAACTTGTGCAAAAGGGCACAAAATGCGCCCTTTGAGGGGGGGGCTTTCGCACGGGTGTTTCGCAAAACATGTAAAGGGCGAATTTTGCGCCCTTCTACCGCGAAAGGGTTAACAGCGTATCTTGATTCAGTGCCAGCACTTTCTGTCGTCGACCGAGCAGCATTCGCAGAAGTAGGTCGTGGCGAATGACTACTTCTCTTTGCTTGTCCGCAGCAGAGCGCAGACCTTACACGAGCGCTGCCTGCGCTTCTGCAGCCCCGCTCACGGTTACCCAATCTTCCGACTGATCAGGCGCGTGCGTGTGTCGGGCTGGTGCTCGCCTGCGCTTTTGATGTCCGATGGTCGGGGTGGAGACAACTCCGGCGAAATCTTGGGGGTTGAGTTGGAGAAGCTGGTTCTGGAGGACGCTGAACCACTCTTCGCGCTTAAGTCTCCCAGCCCGAGAAACCAGTTGTAGTACTTCTTGAACTTGGGCGAGCTCTGGCGAGAGTATCGTTGTAGGCGGAGCTGATCGTGCACATCTACTCCGCCCATCCAGCGCTGGTAGTCCGTGACTACTCTCGGGCACGGCACGGTGATCGCCCCGACCTGTTTGACCTTCCTCCCAATGCTGGCCTCCGTCACCACGAAGCCCGTGCACAAGTAGTGAACGGGCTTGCGGTCCCGCCGCTGGAACACGACCATACTGGGAACGGCGATCGACCAGGAGAATTTGAACGTGCCGCGCGGGATGCTAGCAGGTCGGTTCGTGCGATCCTCCTTCCCGCTGGCATCGTATCCGAGCCTGTTGGTCATGATCGTCCCGATGACATAGATCCCATGCCGAGCAGCTAGATCGCGAGAAGGCCGGAGGAGTAGACGACCCACGACACTGCGTGCCACGGGTGGCCTCGTTTGACTCGCGAACGACCTTGAGATTACTAACGATGGTAGCAGCGCCTGGCTTGCTGTCAATTGGTGCATCTCCACCGTTGCCTGCGTTGCGCTTGCCGACGTACCGTTTAAATCTAGTCAGGCACGACATAGCGCGTTAGGATTATGTCCCAAATTCGTAACTTACGACGTATCTTTCGAGCAAAAAACTCACATGTGGCAGTACTCCGTTCTCGAGTCGCATGTCATATCGATCTTTGACCCGCACCGAAGAGGCTTATCCGGCATGAACATGCGCGTGGTGTTTCGCTTCAATGGCGACGGAAGCACACCCTCGTCGAAGGAGAACACTGGGGGCAGAGACCATGCCGACACGAAGCGCTGCTGGAGCCTGTCGACGACCGAGCGAAGCTTCCACTGTTTGTCCCGCGTGCGCTCCGCCTCGTTGACCACGAAGTGCAGGTCGTAGAGGATGTCATAACACCGGTTTCGCCACATGAAGCGGCCGAAGTTGCCGGCTGGGACTGCTCCGTCCTCGACCATTGACGAGTGGTCGGCAAATCGCCGTTTCTGGGAGCAAAGCATGCATGCGACCAGGAGGCCGATGACGTGAAGAATATCGTGACTCTCGTAGGCGTTCTTTAGTTTGAGCGCCGCTGAAGCTGCTTGAGCGTCTCCACCTGCCGACCATGATGCTTCGCCCGTTGCGCCTGCGCCCGACGATCAACTTGTTGGCCTGCATACAGGTTGCTTTGGTCGTTGATCATCACCCACAATGACTTGGGCATGAAAAACAGGAAAGTCGGGAGGGGGGAGTCAGCGAGGGCCCGCGTTTCAGACACTGCTTGCGCAATCTCATCACCCATACCGACGTACGCGTTGCCACCCACTCGAAGGCTGACGATGTGGGTGCCCAGGCGGTAGCTCGCAGTGCGGCCTGACGCTGCTTCATCTCCTTCTTGGTCAGTCTCGTGTTTCCAATCTTGAGCGAGGCTAGGAAGGCTTCATTCATCTGCTCTGCATCGTTCTTGGACAGCACATCATCAGCATCATCATCCTCTCGTCGCTCAGGCTCGTCCTCTTCGTCTCCAATATCTCCTTCTTCGCTCTCGCTGGAGTCGAAACTCATCCTCGTCCTCCTGGAACGAAGTTGAAGTCAGTCTTGATGACAGTTCTTGGGCGCAGCGTTCGCACAGGGGTAGCCTGCTCCTTCTCGTCTTCGTCGAGCCCGTCCGTGCTCTCACGACCAGTCGCCTCGGAGAGCAACTGGAGATTCGCCGCCACCTCGAGGTCAGTAGGGATATCACTCGAAGACATGTCGAACGCACGTGGTACTGCTGATTGGGAGAGCTCGATGTCAGATTCGCTCGACGAGTCGAACAACGTGTTCAGGGTTCCTTGGGAGAGCGCGATAGTAGTGTCGATTAGCAACGCACTTACTGCAACCGCTGTCGTGCTCAGCTCCATCGCCGTGATCTCTGCCGTCGTCGAACGCTTCGCTGCCGCCGCCTTTGCCGCCGTCCGTGCCGACGCCATCGTCGTCCGCGCCGCCTTTGCCGTGGACCGTACCGCCGTCGTGGTCTGCGCCGCCGCTCGGTTCGTCCGTGCCGTCACCGCCGTCGTCGTGGTTTGCGCCACCGTCGTTGTTGTCTGTCCCACCGTCGTGGCCTGCGCCGCCACCGCCGCCATCGTCGTTGTGTGTCCCGCCGTCGAAGTCAGCGCCGCCCCCTCGTTAATCTCGTTAAACAGCCCCGACTCCAGAGCTTGTGTCACTAGCCACAGCTCCCCAACGTAAACGTCGGTACCATCGGGGCCAACGTACCTCCACTCTCTTGCTAGTCCGGTCGGCCTCTTATACGTCCACCCCGCCGGCCGCAGTTGCCGCCAGAAGTGTGAGAAGTCGATGTCGCGGGCGACGGCGGCGACTGCGGCGGTTTTAGGGCGTGTGCTGCTCCGAATGCGCGCCATCCAGCAAATTCTCAATTGAGTGGACACTGGCCTTCCAACTGGCGCCTGCATCCTAACCCGGATTCATTATTGCCAACATAATGTTCCCTGCATTGTTTTTTTCAAATACCGCCATGGTCTGATATACTCCGCAATTCACGTGAATAACGTATTGGAGCGTGCTTCTCGAGCCAATCTCTATTGTTCGGGTCTCAATGTCGAAACTAACGACATAACAAAAACGTTATTTCACAAGTTCGGGAACCAAGGGGTTAATAATAACCCCTTGGTTCACATTGCAATCTTTCCCAACCAGAGGAAGTATAAAGTATGCAGAGGTCAATTGAAAAAAGCGCTGATTTACTGCTTCTGTGTGTAGACTCGGCGGTAGCTGCGACCGGTCAAATAACTAGGACTCGTAGCATAGACAGCAATACTGCCAACCAAGGATGCACATAACACGGTAGGAGCTATACTTTGCGCAGGCGAGAGACTGTCTTTATTGTGCTGTTAGCTGTGCTCGTCGACTCGGCAGCATGCGGAATGATCCTGTCTGGCCAGAGGGCGCCCTCACGCTTTGGGCTGCCTATGCTCCTTGGCTTCTCGATCTCTTCGATTGTCGTACGCTGTGGCATCGTGTACGATCTAAGGCCCGACGTCGATAGAAGCACAGCGGAGATTGTTGTAAGTGGAGAGGTTACCATATTTGATATTGCTGACTTCCAATCCCCGCTGACGAGAGCGCAGCTTTCTTATTTCAGAGCGGCTTCTGCCAGGTCGCTTTGCTCCTTCAGAGGCAACCTCCAAACTGCTCTCGTTTCCGCTCGCTAGCTCGCCCTTCTTGATTGACTACGCATCTCGTGCCAACGATCGAACTGGGCCTTGAAGCGCTAGCTGCTAACCGAGCCGCCTGACATGCTGAAGAAGTGTGATCGTGGGCCGTCGGGTAGACGTTTGCCCCCCTCCAGGCTGGAAGCGATTAACGAGGTGTTGCGCGCTCACGCGTCCTACGACGTGGTAAGGCTTCCGGTGCGGGAGCGCTGCGCCGATCCGTCTGGAGTGTCGACATCATTCGGGAACGCTGTGAATCACCGTCCGCGGTGCCGAACGCATCAAATAGCTGTGGGACATCCTGACGAATTACCTCGGCCGGCTCCCACGAAGCATCAATGTCGTCGAGCCCGAGCCACTTCAACAACATCTCCCAGCGCTGTGTGTCGAAGCTGAGGTCGTAATCACGGAGCGCCACAACTAGATGACACCTCTCACCGTAGATAGCTTGCTCCTGCATCTCCTCCATACGACCCCGCGCGGCATCGCCGTACAATTGCAGGCGCGACACATGGCGCATAGACACACTAAATGACGCGACGATGTCTTGCAACTTAAAGGTGTAATCGTATAACGCCCGCACAATCTTCTTCGGAGCGCGCCACACGAGCAAGCGTGTGGCCTTTGCGGCCAGTGGCAGTGACTGCAAGAACAATATCTCCTTCGCTAAACTTTTGCATCTTCACACCTTGACGTTGTGCGTGCCGCTCGCGAGCGGCACGGCGACGTGCTTCACTGGGTCCACTATCTCCACATGGAGCCCATCGAGGCCACCCGAACGCTGGCTAGATGAGAGATGATCTCATCGTGAATACACTCCACGGAGGCGTTGACCGGGTCTCGAGGGTGTAAAATGATGCGTAGCTGTACTGCACCTGGTACTACCGTGAACGCCGTGAGTGGCAACTGTCCGCCCAGCCGGTCGGATGGCATGGAGTTCAAAGCCCCTTGCACAACGGGCAGGACAACAGGCCTATCTTGCACAGCGAGTTTCGCTCGCTAAGGAGCGCCTTGACCCCTTTCAACAGCTCTCGATTCATCACGACCGTGCCGCTAGCACACGGCGTGGACGCCGTAGTAAACTGGTGATGTGCACGCTCAACCACCTGTTGCGGAAATGGGCGCCTTGGTCGGAAACCCACTGCTGCACATCGCCGAACCGTTTGAACCAGTCCATAAGCCCGTGATACACATGGTCAGCTCAACTCCACGTACCCGCTCATGTTGTCTTTCAACAAAGGACACATTTCAGTCCACCCGTGCCTTCGACCATAGTCAATTGGTCGAAATGGAGAAACTCGTTGGGCTTCATGGCGCGTAAAGTCTCCCCAAAGGATCTAGGGATCCGGCCACCAGCGGTGGCCATGCAATGCAAACATCCATTGGTGAATGCCGTGACGTCGGCCTCAATCGTGCGCCAAACAACACCGTCTCTAATGACTTGATCGTACCGCGGGCCCCTCGATGGCCACTCGCGCCGGCATAACCGACAACACAGAGTCGCTGCTGCATCTCAGCATCGTCTTCCGGAATCCAAACCCGGCCTGTCTGTGTCCCCAAGCGTTGGAGCCCCTCGTTCCAGTCAGCCCCTTGAAAGTGTGGGTCAGCATCTCGGTCCTCTTGTTGGAGCGCACGAATTTTTTTTTACTCTCGGTTGGCCAGACAAACTCAGGGTCCTCTAGTGGCGACACGCGATGAACTACAGCGAGTCGCGCAGCTCGGACCGACTTGCGCTCGTCATTCAGCACAGACCTAGTGCTCCAGCGACTCAGCAAATCGCCCCACACGTTGGTGTCTACCGGTACGTGCTCAATAACATAGCGAAACGCTAAGATTGGCATATCCCGCCGCTGGAGCTTGTCGGCTTGTGCCTGGCCATTGCACCATCCGTCGCGTACGGGTCAACTATATACAGGAGATTCCGGTGATTCTTGTACAACCGAAAACCCTTTGGCCTAAGCAGCAGGTACTCCACTCGACGCGTAGCCTCGACGATCGCGACAGGCTCCTTTCAATGGTCGGCCAACGTGCGGCTGCACCAACGAAGCGACACTTAAGAAAGCCAGGGGTCGATGCTGCTGGCCGGCCAGCGGCACCCCGAGCTCGTCAGGCTCCAGCTGGGTAACAACAGCCCCCCCCAAAGTCTTGACTCGCGTCCGTGTACAGACACACTTCCGCGGTTGGACTCTCCAGCAGGGCTCGACGGACAGCGTCGAAACTCGCAGCTTCCTTGCCACTCTACCCAATGCCCTGTAGACGGATCTGCATGGGCATGTTCTTCTTTCGTGATACTTAGCACCGCGCCCGAGCGCATCGAACAGACTTGCCGTGATGGATGCTCGTGGACTCGGGTACGCCTGGCACATCCAGTTCACAGAACGGAGACACTGCTGCAGCTCTCCTGCAGTTCTGGGTGGTGAATGTCAACTAGACCTTGAAGACCCGGGCAATGATTTAGCCCTTCTGCAGAGAAGACTCGTCCGCACCACTTCACCTCGGTACTGAAAAACTGGCACTTCTTGGCATCAAGCTTCAGGCCGTACTATTCGCAGCGGCCAAACACCTTGTCCAGCAAGTTCAGCAGCGATTCCTCGTCTTCCGAGTAGCCCAGAACATCATCCAGCCACGCTAGGATTCCATCACCGATCAAGTCGCTGAACATCTCTTCCACGACGCCCTGACGGTAGGCTACTGTATCTGTGGCGCCCATAGGAACTCTCGTAGGGGTGTAAATTCCCCGGTGAGTCGCAAACGAGTAGAGCTCCTGGGAATCAGGGTGGGGGAGGCAACTGCCAATAGCCTCGGAACCAACCGAGGACCAAGAACACCGTCGCGCCTTCGAGCTCTCCCAGCACCACACCCAGCACGGGCATTGACCAGGGCATCGACTCCGTCCTCTCGTTCACACCTCGGGTGTCGATCGTCATTCTTGGATCAGCCGTGGGATCTGTGTCTCGTTCTCGTTTACGTACGATCCTCGTCGCGGACACCCACCAGCTCCGATGTTTCATATAAACCAGTCCATACTACAACAGGGCAGCCGTGTGTCGGTCCAAGTGCGCACGGTCGTTTGGCGAGTATCGGCGTGGCTGCGCTGGAGCAGAGCTTGCTCCAGACATCAGTCGAACTTGCAACGACGCCGCTTGAACCGGCGGATCATTACCAAACTCCAGTCGAAATGTGTTCACCCGAACACGGAGGACGGCGCGCAGCTTCGCACGACCGTCCATTCGTCAGGCCCATGCTGGCAGCTACATCAACCTTCTTTGCCAAGTACTGGATCACCTCATCCACGTTTTGTAGGATGCATCACGGCCAACGCTGTCCTCGTTTCATAGCGTTATACGTCTTCAGCATCCATATCAGTCATCAGCGGGTCCCGAGTGGCCACCTGCAGCCCGCACGTGTTCTGCAGCGCCGTTCGCTTATCTCCCGCCTTGCCGTTGTCGTGGTCCGCCTCACCTAGCTCCCATGCAAGGCAAGCGTCGCGTGCTTTCACCAGCCCATTGTAGTGTGTTTGGGATACTGCGCGGAAGGGGTAACCCAAACACACCATAATGGGCCGGCCAACCGTCAGGTCCGTCAAGTCGTTAGACTCTTAGACGAAACACTTCAGGTTACGTAGCATCAGCGTTAAAGCGGAGGTGGTCAGCACCACTTCTCGGAAAGTGGCCGCACGCCTCACGTCAATAGCATACCCACCAACTAGGTTTAGCCGGACTTCGTCGACTGGATTAACGACAACGGTGGATCCATTCTTCTCGAGTGCATCCAGTCCACAGCGGGCAACAAGTGACGCGTCAGCTCCGGAGTCCAGTAACCGAGCCTGATTTGCCACACCATCCACTTCAGCACCAACCGTTACGCGATCCCCAGGCAAGCCTTGGCGACTGTTGTGAGTTTGCAGACTCCATCGTCACTGCAGTCTGCGCTGCCCGCTCCCACGTCATGAACTCTCACATGAGAACGATACTTCCGTCAAGTTGAACTGGTCCAGCAAAATCCCTTCAAAGTCGTCTGCAGGTTGATCATTCGGCTTTCTGGCTCCGGCCAAGTCGTCCACATCTGAAGCCGTTCATGGCCTCGCGACCGCTGCATAATCCACATGCGATCGCATGTTGGCTTGCTGATACGGTGCGGGGGAGAGTTAAACTTGTAACGGGCCACCATTCTCTTGGTCCTTTACTCGACCTGGCAAAAGCGTCTCCTCAATGAGTATGAATCGCGTTAATCGCCATCAGGTACGTCTCGTACCGTCGCATGAAGTCTCGACGATCATGCATCGTGCGTCCCGCGAATCTTGGTGGCTGAGGAAGCGCAGACGCGGCAGCCACTCGATGGCCGCCGAATACGGGACTCGCTGCCTCCATAGGTTCATCAGCGACCAAGACCTCGGTGGGATCGAATGGGTTGACGATATGCAGGTGCAGTCCTGGAAACCGCGGCGTCGGTGACGCATCGCATTCCAGTTGCATTGCCGCCGCACGAGCCACCAAATCAACGATGTCGGCACTCGCGTTCCCCTGCTCAGGGCCACGGGGCGCGGAGATATCATCATCATCTCCTTGGTGTTGCACTGTATCACGCGCCGGTACTTACGCGGAGTTCATCATGATTGAACTTACGTTAAATTTGATTTCAGAGCGGCCTGTCATTGACATTCATTCGGCAAATATATTTTTTCTCGCGCATGAAAATGAAAAAAAACGATAAACTCAACTGTGCGCACCGAGCACCTAAGTGTCAAGCACGATACCTTGTATGGCGTACTCATCTCATCTTTAACTTGTTGGTAAGGACGGAGGCATGTCACATGCAGCTGCGGAGCTGCTGTAAGATTGATGCAGAGTATGCAGCACACCACAGGAATCGATACGGCACGAGCCCCATTGCGACGGCGTGGGTACAGACAACGGCGGTGAAACTCGACCCCTCCCCGTCGACACGCATTTCCAAGGCAGTTGCGGAAAGGGCAGAAGACAAAAATACTCGACCCCTCTGCGGTCTCAGCTGCAATTGGTCAAAACAAAATAGGTCCACGCAACGTCAAACACCGAAAAAATGCAAAAACAATCTAACATTTTTAACTCTAATGGAGCTTGATCATCACTACAGGATCCCTTGGGATCGGTTTTCGATGCTTTTGAAAATGCACTCAGTGGAGACGTTCTCCCACACTCGCATAGTGTGCGTGACCGCCGCAAAACGCTCTTCCTTAGCGGTTCTGGTCGTGGACACCTTTTCACGTAGCCATTCAGCAGTCAGCTTCTTCTTGAGTGGCCCCATAACTCCCACATCAAGGGGCTGACTCACCGAGGTGCTGTTAGCAGAAACTAGGCACACAATTGCTGACGTCTCCTCCGCCACGCTGATCATCCCTGCTTCCGAGACGTGGGAGTCGAAATTGTCTAGCAAGTGTACGGAGGGCGCGTCGATTTCGTACTTCAGCAAGCACAAGACGTACATTTGCTACACCTTGGCATTAATCCCGACACTTTCTTGGACAGTGTACACATGGACAGATGGATACGTTGCAGCTCATCCGTATCTACGGTGCCGGCGGTCATCCCTCGAAGAGTGAACAGGATAGGCAGTTTTCCTGTAACATATACAAAATTAGCTTTAAAAATACATTAAAACATAAAATATAACTTACCATCAGCTCTAATGATAAGAACTGCAGCGAGTCTACCAGAGTTTTTCTGCGTGTGTTTCACTTTGGCAGAGCCACGACGTCCCTTGAGGGCCCAAATCTTGTGAGGGGACGTGTCAAAATAAATTGCGGTCTCATCGACGTTGTATATGGCAGATTCAGGTAGCGCGTGTGCTCTTCCCAAAACTTACGGCAAATTTGACCTGAAGTTCTTGCAGTGCATTTTCGTCTTTTTTAGTATACTGAGGTTTTCTGAACAGAAAAAAACATGGCTACAGAAATTATATGAATTTAAGCAGTAAGTAGCAATCTGAAAACTATGAAAACATACCGAGCTGAAAAGCGCTGAAATAGACGCATCAGTGCGTTAAGTGCATGCTCAGGGGATGAGTTGTCCGCAAAATACATCTCAAGCCAAACTCCCTGTTCCATTTTCAAATACGCTATCATGCCTCCAGTACACAAATACCGTTTCGTTTGTTAGATTGTGTAAAAAAAGACAATAAAACAAAATATCTTACCTCTTCCTCGCGACGTACGTCTCTCTTGAAGGTGATTAAGACGTGTCCAAATGTGATCTTCGTAGTCCTACTCGTCTGGGCCCCCTTGAACTCGAACAACTTCTTAGCGCCTTTCCGCCACTCTTTCAGCGTACCCAACGGAATATTAAGCGCCCGAGCGGTGGGTTTACACCCGTCCACAGCAACCCGCTCGACCTCTGCTTGACGGTGGCTCTCATTGTTCGCAAAAACAACAATGGCGCGAAAGTCGTTTGCGCCGCCAGCATTGCGTGAAGTCCAACAATATTTTTGACGATCGATTATTAGTGGTCGCCAACTCTGGCAACAGCAACAGCGAGTACTTTTCTTCAGCAAAACGACAGAAGCTCATTGGTCAGATCTTTTCCGGGTTCCTGTGGCAAAATCGACGCAGGACCAAGATATTTTTTCTTCTCTGCAGTATGACTATATATTTTTGTCCTCCAACGCATCGTAAGTCATTGTTGGGCAGGATGCCCTCAGCGCACGCTTTGCTCGTGCCTATGGTCTGACCCTGCGACGAGGTCATGCGCGCAAGTACTCAGAGGCCTTGGCTAGAGGAAGCAGTGGCTGTGCGTCGTCGGACATCAGCCTCGAGGTGACACGATGAGCAGACAACTTTTCAAGGTGTGTATCATTCGGGAATCGGCAAGAAGTCTAGTTAGCTGACGATTGTTATCTCCATGTCGATGCTGTGCAAATGAAAACCATGCAAGAAAGTCACGAAGACGGGTCCCGAGGATGCCCTACTGCTTCGATGCGGTAATGGTTCAAAGTGCGAGAACCAGATTCACCAAGCGTGCTTCACCGACCTACTCGCCAAGTTTGAGGCAAGCCCAGGCGTTTGTGGTACTGTATGTGGCAAGCGTTGCTTCAACGCCGTGTTGAAGTCGTTGAAAGCTGCTGAAGCCCCCGTTCCGACGTCGAAGAAGCGCGTGGCATGGCATAACGACGGACCCACTCCAAGCTTCGGCTCTGTTAGCTGTATCATCGACTGGATGACGACTGGGACGAACTACTCTCGTTTTCGCGGAGGCGACGCTCAGAATGGTGAGAGTAAGAGCTCTATCGCAGGGGAGGTTGTGCGCTTCATTGGGGCTTGTGGGGTAACTACACATCGGTCTCCCAAAGACGTTCAGACGAAGATCTCTAGTCTCGAGCAGTCTTTCAAGGTGGCTGCAGACTGGCTCAGTGCTACCGGCCAGGGTGTTCAGGATCAAAAATGTCTCCGCGATGCAATTCTCTCTCGCTGCCCATACTACTACGAGTTGTTCGACATCATGAACAACCGCGACAGCACGACGCCATTGATGCTGAACACAGATGACCTGGAGTTGAGTGAAAGTAGCAGTGATGACCATATGTCTGAAGCAGAGTCTAACGCGACGGAAGGCAGCGCTATTGCGCTATTGGTGGTGGAAACGTCATGAGTACAACTAGGGACTGCGAGTCAGCTTGCCAGGAGTTGGTATCGTGTAGCCAAGCTTCAGCAGGTCCGAGTCAAACAGCCAATGCCACGTCGCAGGTCAAAACGCGCAAGAGAAACTCTAGCACACCGCGAACGATCGGAGCGGCAACTAAGAAGACCAGGGATATGGTGGATGAGTTAACCTCGAACTACCCTTTGGTGGATCTGAAGAAGCAACAACTAGCTCAAGAAAAGGAATTTCAATTGCAGAGTCTGAACCTGAAACGTCTCAAGGCCGAGGCGAACGCGAATGAAGCCAGAGCACGTATTGCCGAATCTGTCGCAGAAAGCAGCACTTCGAGGCGCAAGCAAGTGCGTGTGAAGTCAATCGGAATGTGACGCTGCTACGAGAGCGCCATAAGCTACGCGCCGAAGGTGTTTCTCTCCAGGAGATTGACGCTCTACTCCCGATTAGCACCCCGAACTTCGAGTAGGTAGTGGTAGAGCTGGTCACGCCGCTCTCCACCAGCAGCATTTCTGTCAACGGGTTGATTAAGTTCATCATCTTCACCCGAACCGTTTCTATACTTATTTACGTCAGCTTTCCACTTCTCTGGAATCGGTTCGTAGATCAGCAGATTGTGCACACGAACACGCAGGAGATAAAACGAAGCAGGCGCCGCATGCTTTTCTTTTCAGTTAGTTTGAGACGAAGCCCGCGCATATACTGAAACCGAGTCTTGACCAACCCGATACAGTGCTCCGTCTTGATTCGAGCCTTGGCTAGCTGGGTGTTGAAGTACTTCTTGTGGATGTCCAGCTCGGCCTTGGGGGGGCTTCTTGAAGGCCGGAATCATTATACTCGATGGTTGAAACGCGGAATCACCAAGGAGATACTGGCTGTGTGCGAAGTAGCTGTCTGGTGATCTTCAAATTCTGCTAGTCGTCCAAACTCGGTTGTCGTGAACGCTGCTGGCCAACCCACAACGGCTTCACGCACTCTGGCTACATCGTCGCAAATGATCAACGCATTTAACGAGTACCCGCCCTTTCGAGAGAAGTAACTTCTCTATTCTGTTGAGGCTTGAACTCCAATGGTAGCAGCGTTCCGTCCACGAGACCAACGCAGTTAACAAAACTTATACTTGTCTTGAATACGCCGAGCAATCAAAAGTCGCTCTTCGTCATCTGGCCAAGTCACGGTACTATATTGTAAACGTAGCAGCGCACTGCACGTGCGACGAACGTAGTTCTTGATTGAGCCCATACCTAATCCAAAGAACTGAGCCAGTTTGGGTGACATGTTCTCATTGCGAGAGCTCCCCAAGAACTTAAGCAACACCAGAAGGTGTAGTTCGCCCCCCCCCCGAAACGCGCGACGGCCAGAAGGTCTGAGGATCGAATCGTCGCGAATGTGGCCCAACAGTGCAGTAAATGCGCTGCGACTGACACGGAAATGCCCTAAGAACTCTTCATCGTTCAGCTCGCCAGCTTCATCCAAGTATGACTTCCACTTGTCTTCTCTCTTGCGGTAGTGCTCAGACCGAAACGTGTACCGCGATGACGCGATTTCTTAAAGCTGCAGCTCAAACTGCTCGTCGATATCATCCTCAAAGCCGGCCGTATCACTCAGCAGAAAGCGGACATCCGCCGCACGTGCACGTGACCTCACCGTTCGCCGAAGGAGGCGAAGCGCGCGCTTCCTCTTGCTTGTTCGCGGCATGCCGGTGTGACCGAATTGCAAATGCCGGCCTACCAGCCCCTAACGAAAACAAATGTTTGTTGTTGATGCATGTGAAGCCCGGGGTGGTCATTTCTGCTCGATGACGATTGGCCAAAATACGTCCGTGGTGTTGCGTCTGGTGGAAAATATGTGTGTCTTGCTGTGAAAGTTAGCGACCACTATTGGCTAAATAGCAAAGTTTGGCTTTCTTTTTTGACTTGAGTTCAAATTAACCTGTGGCCCACAGGGTGATTCACAGGCTGTGGGGGTCGAGGTTTTGTGGGGGGGGGTCACCGTCGTTGTCTGTATCTGTACCATGTTAACGATTGTTGAGCGCCACCAGTATGTGGACGTCATTGCCGAAGAGGTAGCCGTATACCCACTACCAGTACGGGCTCACTAGCTTGCGTGTTCTTACCCAAGAGAATTTACAAGAAGCCTTTGTTTCATACAAAGGTACAGCACTTATGTGAATATACCGTTTTTGGTATTATGATAGCGCGAACTAAGTTGAACCTTGGCTGCTGTCCAGTCATAATTATATGATTTGAACTGTGCCTTTCGTCCGATGATAGCCAGTGAATTCTGAGGCCTGTTCGAGCTGTTCCAGGTTCACTCATCTATCTCCAAGAAAGCCGAAATATGCAATATAACGGCCACAAGTACATAATGAACCCCAAGCTCAAGACCACGACGTACTACCCATGCTGCATGTACCGGTCTACAGGCTGCAAAGGCAAGCACAGCGTCTAGGTCCAAGAAGAAGGCGCATCCGCCGTGCATGATACAGTAGAGCACACGTGCAAGAAAGAGCGCAATGACACTCTACGCGACTGTGTCGAGGAGATGAAGCAGATCCTCCAAGTCGAAGCGATCGCCTCGCCTGTAATCATCCCTGGGCGACTGTGGGATCGCGTTTCCAGCCAGATCGTCGCGAAATACGCCGATCAATCTGTCAAGCTCATGGTGCGAGGCGAGGCGGTCAACTTCATAAACTACGTCCGAAAGGCGGCTACAGGAGGCGACGTGTTTCGTCAAATCGAGACCTCCCCGAGCGTCACGATCTTTGACTCAGACGATCGCTAGTTTGTGCAATTCAACGTTTTTTATGACAACGGACGCAAGACAGGGCATCATCGGGATGGGACATCCGGATCTGCTGAGATTGCTGCGGTACTCCGGTGCGTCGCTGTTTATAGACCGGTGCGTCGCTGTTTATAGACGGAACATTCAGCATCACACACCAAAACCGTTTCAGCAAATGCTGATCATCATGGCGCACGACCCCACGACGTCAATCTTCCGATGCTGATGATTCTTGCTCGAAGCCAAACACGAGTGGACATTCTGGCACGCCTTGCACTTTATCAGAGTAGTGGTGGTTGCGAGCAAGTTCCGAACCGTTCGGATCATTTTAAACTGGTTCGAATCAGTTCCGAACTTTCTCGGAATACAACCAATCGGCGAGGACTGCTCAAATCCAATTTTGAGCTTCACAGAATACCAGGTTTGACTTTGAAAAACGATAATAATTTGACTTCATAGAAACTACGGTCAGTTTTGTTGCTACCAATGCCTGATAAAGATGGGGGAGCGCAACGAACCACATATGCAACGGCCCCTAACGATCGTTCTGGGTAACTTCAGGATCTACCATGTCGGATTCCGGGCACGTCTGAACGGGCGCAAAATCAATTTTGGAATCGTCCGCGTCGGTGCCGACGAACAACGACATATCGGAGTTGGGGTCCAGAAGGAAGGCAATCCCCATAGCGTCTGTGTGACACAAACTCCATCACTCTTTGACAATTGCTTTGATTTGATTTGGGATCGAACCGTTGTTCTCGTTCCTGCAGGGATCGCATGGCGTTGTGTCCGGCCCCTGGCATCAGGAATCGGCTCTCCAAACGCACGGTGGGGCGATCTCGCTACTCCCGGAGATGGTGGATTCAGTGGTTGGGTAGAATGTCCCTCAAGCAGCCCTCGGCATTGCTCGTACACTCGTGACGGCTCTGAGTCGTCTGATTCCAGCTCACCCAGCGCCTTAATTGTCGAGTCAATCATGGTCAACGCGTAAGCAAGCTTATCCCAGAAGGTTACTGCGCAACGATTGCTTCAATCTCAGTTGTTGGGTAGCGATCACGTAGTTGCTTGTGGCGGGGGGGGAACGAAAGAGGTCTTTCAGCTCGCTGCGGTTGGTATGCACGCTTTTGAGGCATGCGTGTTGAGAATCCATCGGGTAGGTGCCGGGATAACCAAAGCACGGCGCGTCTTTTTGTCGGAATCATCCTTAAAAGTTTGAACTCTTCCAGAAGGCCGTGGTGATCTCGAACAAACTTAGACATTTTGTATTCTTGATCCCGTACATGTGAGATAATAGTGCGTTTAGAGAACACCTTCTCCATCACCAAGTTGTGTGCGCAGCGCAACCGCCTCCAAACACAGGCAGCTTTCCCTCCATAATCCATGCAGCGACCATGTTACTGGTATTATTGATGAGAATACCAGTCACAATTGCTCCGGTTTTCGTCTGGATTTCATTGGCAACGCGAGCCAGCTCTGCCGCCAAATAATCCGCTGTAGGCACGACCAAAAAAACATCGACTCCTGTCCGGGGGCAGTCACCATAAAATTGCTAATATTGGTGTATGCATCGGTTGTGACAGCCACTGCTCCTCGACACTTGATCATCTCGATGACGCTTACTTCAATCTCGGATTTAACCTGCGGCAGGAGCGCATTCACAAGCTTTTAAGGGACAGTAGTTTCAAATGGGGGACCAGCTTGAAGAAAAACAGGTTGAAGAAAAAACAGGATAAAAATGGGGGACAAGCAAGAACGGCAGGGCAGTCGTATACCATACGCGCGCAACCCACAATTCAAATTCGGATTGGGTCATGGGCGACTCGGTTGGTGCGCTTGTCGCGTCGCCAGGAGAATGGACAGGAACACTTGAGGTCACTGCTGGTGTGGTCGACTGAGCAGACGACCCGTTGCAGTTTCTCCATCAGAAACTCCACAACTTCTCCTGATAAAATGTTTGTCCATTAAGGATATCTACTCGGATACGAGGACATGGGGATAATGTTTCGCATTGGAGCACCACTTCCAATGCGCTTGTGGCACGGACGGCATTCAACAAGAGGGTGTGCGCTTGCACCAAGCTTCTCAAAGTGTCTCCAGATGGGGCCAAGCTTCCTGCCCGGACGACTCGATTCAGGTGCCTCAATGGTGACGCTCGTAGCCGTGGTGAGCGCTGACTTGTTAACGGTTGCCTTGGGTGAAGCTGTTACTCCTGCGCAAAGTTGACAGAAATGCTTTCTGGAGCATCATATGGATCGTAGCTGATACCTCTTGGTGCCAGTCCCGGGCTATCCGACGCTCGTCGGGGTGGGTATGGAGAGTACCGCGCCGCTGGTCGTGAAATTGCCGCCGACTGAAGGCGTGGAGCTGCGAGTGGCCCCTCCCTGTCGCGCAAGGCGGGGTGTCGAAACTAAAGGAGTTGGGGGCCTCATGGCCGAAGGAGTGAGCATGGTAGAGCGCACCCGCGCGGGGCCCTTTGCGCGCGCGCTCGTGTGTTTGAGTGCGGGTTTCCTATTGAGTGAGCGCTTCACTGTCGTACTTAAATGAATTGGTCGTTACAGTCTAATGAGCCGCTCGGAATTGCTCCTAATATTCCGAACGATCGGAGCAATCCGAACTGCTCGTGTTCACAAACAGCACTAGGTCAGAGTGCTAGGCAAGACGCATATGACTCCAGGAAGTGTCACCTGCGACTTCGAGGCCGCCCTCATTAAAGGTGTTTGCGATCAGTTCTCAGAAAAAACAGTGCTTGGCACTATATATTACTGGAAGCAAGCGATTCGTCGAAAGTAGGTTGATCTGCGCTTTCCGACCAATAAGATCGAAGAAGCCTTGTCGCCGGGAGTTTGGGCATCTTGACGGTGATCCCAATTGACAACGTCAAGTGCAAAGGGATCCCGATGTGATATCGCTGGTGAGTCGCAAGGGAACCGCCCAGCTTTGGACGCAGTTCTCGGTGTATTTCACTCGTACGTGGATGGTCACGTTCTCGCCAACAGTGTGGAATGTCAACGCCTACGTCGCCAAAGATGTCGAGGTGCAAAAACGCACGAACAATTCGATAGATCTCTACAAACGCGGAGCGAAGGAGGCGTTTGGTTCTTGCCCGACGCTCGTCGTGTTCGTTGAGAAGGCGAAGGAGGAAGCCGAGTGCTTCTGAGGCGACGCGGGTGAACCCCTTTTACCGTTCAGGTGTACAGTACGCGTGAATGCACCCAGAAGGGGAAGTTGAAAGTCGACAGTTGGAAGTCTAAATGGCCAAAAGGCCTACAGATTCCAATCGATCCTTTTGGTAACCCCACTGAGGTCAGACTCCACCAAGAACAACTGGTGTCCAAGATGAAGATGGCGTGTGTCCTTGTGTAATTCCTACAGGTGTCGTTTATATTCGAACCTTGAATTCCACCGGAATTAGTTGCTTGTAATACAGATCAAACACAAAGGAATACAGAGCACGTTACTTCTCTTCCAAACACCGTTCGTTAGACTGGGAGGTAAGACTACGGTCAGAGTCTTCTTCCGGATAACCACAATACAAAATATGCACAGCGTTATACACGATACGCAGTAGCCCTTATTTTTAGGACCCTCGGACGATGGGTCACAATCTCCAAAAGCTCTTTGCGGCAATACACGCACCACTTCCAACGGAAGACAAACGCTAGCAGAGCAAATACACTCCTAACACACAGTAGTCGATCAATCAAGCTTCAAGGGTGGCTGCTACTAACCTCCCAAAGCAGTAGTTAACATGGAATGAAGTCTCTGTCTAACGGACGCGAGAACTTCCAACTGGGATATAAAATAGGCAGGTCACCTCAAGCGCGCGCCGCTCGATCTCCGCCTAACTGGTCTTGACCTTTATGAGAATCCCACGGCGGTCTTCGCGATCATGCGCGTCCAGCACAAATTTCTCAGACACCGGCCCTCCGCTAAACAGACAAGGCGTACCGATGCTGGGCCAAACGCACGGATTGCAACCGTCTCCGGGAGCCACTTGCGCTCTTCTTGGTAAAACGAACTACTTCTCTGTCCCACCAATGTATGGGTAGTTTGTGTTTTGTGTACCACATGAAAACAATTCATTCATCCTATTGGCTTAAATTTTCATTGTTGCTTTCTCTGTCGTCTACCGTAAAATGGATTGCCAGGGACATTAATTCAAGGCAACGCCGCACACCGCAAGAAGCCAAGGATGCCGAGGACCGTCGGAGCCAAGGATATTACGCCTGCAACGCGAGTAGCGGTGGTGGCCTACCTTACAACGCTGAGTAAGAAAGGCCGCCTCCGCTACGGTACTATTGCGCGTGCGACGATAACATTTGGGCTCAGTCGTGCAGCAGTGGATACTATTTTGGGGCTGCGTGACGACGCTGCACCTCTGATGCAACCACGGCGGCAATACGCCACCAGGAAGACCCTCCTCAGCCCCGAGGAGGTGGGTCAGCGAGTAGCGGCAGTGCCCCTCAGCCAGCGCCAGATGCTGCGCGCTTCGGAAGGCGCGTCCGGGATCCCAAGATCGACGCTGCAGCGTCACCTCAAGACCAAGGTGCTGCGGTGCTTCATTTCAAGGGTCAATCCACAGCTCACCGACGTACACAATCTCCAGCTCTGACATGGGCACTCGCCCACGTGCAGAGCCCAATTGGTAGAATGCAATTTTATATTTGAAAATGTATTGTGATCTAATATTGTTTTTAGGCGCGATTTTATATAGTGTTGATGCCATGTACGATGTTGTCCATATAGATGAAAAATGGTTCAACATGTACAAGGCTCTTCTCGTTATTACTTGGCTGCTGATGAAGCATTGCCCTACCGTTCGTGTCCTAAAAGCGCTATATCGGGAAGGTGATGTTTCTCGCAGCCGTAGTAAAACCGCGGTACAATTTTTCAACTCGGACACATTTTGACGGGAAGATCGGAATATGGTCAATTGTTGAGTACACAACGGCGAAGAGGACGTCAAAGAATCGTGTCGCCGGCACGCCAATCACCAAGAACATTATGACGAGATCGGTGTACGTCCGCTTGCTCAAGGAGAAAGTCTTTCCTGCGATTCGAGAAAAATGGTCCGGTACGTATGTTGTCAATCGTGTTGACTTGCTTTTTGTAAACTAAATTGACATTTGATGTATTCAGGACGAAAAAGGCAACAATTCTTGTCCAGCAAGACAACGCCGGCCCACATGTCGATGAAGACCACAGCGAGGTTTGTGCTGTTGGACAAGAAGGAGACTGGAAAATCAAGATGACATGTCAGCCTCCGTGCTCGCCTGACTGCACTATAATGGGACTTCGGAATTTTTAACTCGATTCAATCCATCCAGTATCGGCAGCCGACAAACCAGATTGATGGACTTATTGCAGCAGTACAGACTGCAATTAACAGTGTTAACTATCAGACGATAGATATATGCTTCCTCATTTTGCAAAAAGTGCTGGAATGCATCATATCTAACGAGGGGGGCAATGATTTCAAGCTCCCTCGTGTTCGCAAGCCCGTCGGGAGATTGGTGTTTGTCCGACGGCGCTGTCTACAACAGGTTGAACGGTAGAGAATGACTACAAAGCGTTGACTGTTCAGATTCTCAATCAATAAGCCCTTTTTTGATAAATCCTTCATTTTATTTTTAAAATCGTTGACTAAACCGGAGGTGTTGATGATTGGATGTAATGATCCCCTGATTTGCCGCGACAAACGAAAAACCTCATCTGAACAGAAGCCTTATTACGACTGTTCTGCGTGTTTTTGTTCTTTGTGAGTTAGATGATATACCGGAGAGAGGACGTCGTAAAGTATGGTTCAATATCGCTAATTCTCAACATAATTACGTAAAAAAAACTAATTCCTGCACACACTGCGTCGATACATGCGGTGTTATCTGCTCACAGAAAGGCTGTTACAAGCTCAACAAAAATACCACAAAAGACCGCGCTGATCTGAGCTTTCCAGTGCGGGTATCCTGGCCTTTTACCTGTTCGGGTAGCTAAATCTAGACGAAAGTTACAAAATGCCTATAATTCGGTGGGACAGAGAAGTATGTGTTATTAAATGTTACCGCAATCCTCTGCCGAACTCTTTGCACAAGGCGTGCCCTCATGGCAGGTCCAAATGACTTGGTTTCACTATAGGTTCAGGCGAACAGTCCGACGGTAGAAATCAGGTCAGGCGTGGAGTGATCAGTTGGACAAAGCGGTACTTCAACTGGCTGTTGTGCATAGCACGTCCTGTCGGCCGGTTTCGTCGGTCGTAACGTCTTGGGTACAGTATATGAAAACTTGGAATGAATCTTGGGGTTTGTGCGGGCTGGATTATCGCTGGATATTTGGGGGATGGGCGGCAGTTGGACACTCTGTGGTCCAGAAGCTCCCTTTGGAGCCTCGATCTCCGTTTGGGCGGAGGGAGGCTTCTCAGAACTCACCGAGCGACGAGTTGGTTCTGATGTAACGTCATCAGTTGTTGGCACGAGTGTGGAGATACTTGGTACGACTTCGGTTCAACTTGGCAGCACTTAGCTGACTTGTAGGAGGCTTGGGGGTCACTTTGTGCGGTTGGATATCTTGGGCATTTGGATCATCTTGGGACCGGTTCTTAGCGTACGCGGCCGGGCCGCGCCATGTGTCACAAACACGGACGACTTTTGGACCAATCAGGTCATGACATTTCCGGAAGTATGGTGGGGAAGGCGACTTGCCATTTTGTGACCAGTTACCTCGCGTCACTTCGTCAAACTCATGGACGACATCGCGATGCACCGCTGACCACTACTACCGAACGCAGACCCGGTGGCGTTCACGGTCCCAGCAGCATACACGGCGTTTAGAACGCCAAAGCGTCGCAAAATTAGGAAGTGATGACCGATAGTTGTGGTAACACTGATACTGTACGCCCCAATGCTCGGGAAAATATAATATAATAAGATAAATATCATTTGTTTTTTGTACCACATTTATTACTATTGAATATAAAAACCTGCATACTATTGGTATTTCCGGCATTTATTGATATTACTATACTTGAATCTGATTTCAAGTCAAAACGGCAATTACCTCGCTTACAATAAACTATAGTGAGACTGAGTCTTTCCCATTGGCCTACGGGTCCAGTCGTCTTTAAGAGCAGCCACACCACCCTGAAACGACTTCTACAGCCAGCCCTTACTCAGTTCTTTCATCAATTTGATCGACTCCTCACCCCCTATTCCTTCAACCCATCGCAATGGCCAAGAACGCCGACATCTGTCGCTCCCTTTTTGAGGCTCTGCCCGACCATTACTTCAAGTGCAAGTACTGCGGCAAGACTCGCCGCCAGCTCCCATCCAGCGGCTATGGCAACCTCATCAGCCATTTGAAAGACAAGCACGCTGACTACGAGGCCGACTTCCTTGCGCAGGCCAACTCGATGGCAGGGAATCCGCACTCATTCGGCTTCGTAAGCGACAAGGTCGCAAACATCTACCACTGGATGGAGTGGGTGGTCGACCGCAACATGCCTCTGTCTGAGGTGGGCCACCCACTCACTCGCTCGATGTCTCGTCTCAAGCCCACCTCGTCGAAGACGCTGAAGAAGTACACCGCGGCGACGACTAAGGCTGTCGAGAAGGCGATTACTAAGATCATTTCACCGGTGTTCGGCGTGATGTACGACGGTTGGTCATGCTTTGCTGACCACTATGTGGCTCTATTCATCGTCTTCTATCGTGATGGCAAGCTGCACCACGTTCTGCTCTCAGTGGCCCCTCTCGATGAGGCGGACTTGACAGCTTTCTCGCACTGTGCGTTCACCAGGAATATTTTGGCCATTTATGGCCAATTGAAGGCGTCGCTGCAATTTTTGATCAGTGACAACTGCTCAACCACACAGCTGACGGCAACCTCCTCGGCGTCCCATTAGTTGGATGTGCCTCTCACCGTTTCAACCTGGCCTCCAAAAAGGTTTTGGCCGAGCACGAGGACTTGGTTGGCGAGGTGGGCGCGCATATGGCAGCGCTCCGCACGATCAAGAACCGTGCAGAACTCCGGCGCCACACGAGCTTGGCGCCTCTGCGCGCGAACGCAACCAGGTGGAGCTCAACGATCGTGATGATGGAGCGCTTCGTGCGCATTCGAGATGCCATCAAGAGAGTCGACGCGGTTTACGACCTTCTGCCGAAGCCATCAGCACACCGCCGCATTGTCGCCCTAGTGGAGAAGCTGAAGACGCTTAACAGCGTCTGCAAGACGTTGCAAGAGGCATCGCTGTCGATGAAGGACGTGCGTGCGCTTTTGGACAAGGTGGCTGCAATTTTTGAAGAAGGTACTCGCCAGTAACGGGAAAAAAAATTTCCGAAAAAAATTTTCCCCGTTACTGGCGAGTACCTTCTTCCGGACGCCTCCATTGTTCATTCACCGACGTTCGAGAGCGCTGTGATGAAGGTATGTGCACTTGTGCTGCATATTGTTGCTTCTTGTTGCGCTAATACACTAACGTTGCTGGATTTTGATTAGGTTGATGGAGCAGATACTGATAAACTCACGGCAGAAGAGGTGGAGGCGCTTCGGCCATTCGAGCTGGAGGAAGCTGTTGAACCTTCCGTGGCTTCGCGCAGCTCAAGGGCCCAAACACGATCGCGGAGTGGCGCTGAGGACTTCGCGACAGCGCTTCTACGATCTGACGGCGCTCCGCAGCAGTCGACACCCAGGTACAGCCCTATCGTCGCCGCGATCCCGCCAACCAGAAATCACTGCGAGAGGCTCTTGTCGCAGTGCAAGCTGGTGATGACGCCTCAGCGTGCATCACTGCTGCCTGTGAACGTTGAGATGATTGCTTTCTTGCGTACTAACCGCAAGTACTGGGACGCTAACACGCTGATGACCTTGGAGTTTGATGAGAGTGAAGACAATTAGCGGCGCAGCTAGCTGGAAAGCACAAGTGAGCAATACAATACGTATTCCTCATTTCTTTGATTGTGCTTCTCTCGTTAACCATTTATTTCTTATTGTAGTTGTGAACGGTGCATTACGTATGTCCGAGCACTGGTCACTCCCTGCATTTGATTTCTGTTAGTATGTCCTGCTTCAGGTCCTGCAACCGTAAAATGTCCTACATACTGACCTGTGATGATACTGCTTAAAATGCCTGCACATAGTCCTTAATCGTTGATAGATGTCCTGTAAATGGTCCTGCATTTGCAGGATATTATGTCGGATGCAGGGGGGTACTTTCTGGTTGCATTCATTTCTCCCCCATCTTAGGATGCTTTTCCCCGATACCTTTTCTTAAGGGTTAGCCTAAATTACGGGTGTGAGTGGGTGCGATGAGCATAGCCGAAGCGGTGCCGGCGATCATAAGCGCTCGGTATTTGCGCAGGCGGCCCAGCGACGACCCCGGCGAACGAACCCGTTGCCCTGTCCAGTAGTTATTTTTTCTAATGCGGGGGTCTGGGTGCAACCCCCTACCGCATCTCCGAAGTCTATTTCGCGCTTTTGTCATAAATCCTTCGGCGAATGCGCCAATCAGCGAAGCATATTATTCCTGTCGAAGGAATTGATATTATAGAGCACCGTGTAATTTACCCGAAAACCGATTTCATAAGTCGCTTTCACGGACAATCAACAACATCAATTACAGTCGAATCGATGTCGTAATTTGCACACAAAGCAATCATCACCTTCTGCCATAACATTTTTTAATTCCAAGAGAAGGTGGCAAACCCAAGAAGGAAACGTACAACAGGCAAGAGGGGAACGGCTGTTTCCTACCAGCACAAACTAGCTGCGCTTGTCTTTTTAGACACGGCAACCATGGAAGACACTGTCTCGCACTTCCACTCTGAGATGAGCCGCAGCGAGAGGCCGAACAAGAAGCGCCAGTACTACGGGTGGAAGGCTGTCCGCACTACAATAGAGACGAATTGCTCGAGCGGTTCCCGTCTCAACTGCCGTGACCGCAGCCGCCACTCTCCCCCCGACAGCGGAGGAGCAGCTGGTGGGGTGGATAAATCCCTGCGAGCTGACGGTGTATCAGTGACAGCGCTCATGCTGAAGTTTTAGGCTCCCGAAGTCTACCGCGGGTATAAGCCACCCAACGGTGCATTCACAGCAACTTGGAGCTGGCGCAAACACTTCCTGTGCGGCCACAAGCTCTCCATTCGTCGTGAACCCATGCTGGTCAGACGACACCTGACGATCCTGCAGCCAAGGCGCGGTATTCAACGTCATCACGCGAGACAAGATGAAGGAGCTCAAGATAGCAAAGATGTACAACGCTGATCAGACTGGTAAGCTTTAGGTGTCTTTAGATATGGTAGTGCTTCTTTCTAACAGACCCTGCTTAGTGTCAACTACGAGTAGGTTCCTACCCAGACTGTCTCGCTGCTGGGGGGGCAAGGCGGTATGGGTTCGGTGTGCAGGAAATACCAAGCACCTCGTGACGGTCATGCTGCTTGGCGACAACGAAGGCATCCCTTTCTCATCTTCAAGACCAAGCCATTTAAGACCGCCGGGACCGCGAGAGAGAACACCGTGACGCGTCATGGATTCGGCTGGCAGCTTTGTCAGAGCTTGAGCGGCATCTAGATGGCATGCAGATCTACGGCAATGCTACCGCTTGGTGGAACAGAGAGCGGTCGATCTGTTTCCTCAGCTACCATTCCTGCGAGGGCCCAACATGCATGAGCCAGAGTTGCTGCGTTGGGATGGTTTTTCTCGGGCACTGGTGGACCGACGTTCCCATGTTTGCGCGCTGCTCAATGTCGAGCTCCTCAAGGTACCCCCGGGGTACACGTACGTGTGCCAACTGGTGGACGCCCAGTGGAACCAGCCTTTCAAGGCTCGCCTCCGCCATGAATGGGTCAAATCTCTCGTTGCCCAAGTTGGATCTGCCGGCGCGGCTGTGGCTTTCAAGATGTTGCCGCCAATACGTACAGAGCTAGTGACGTGGATCAAGGATGCCTTCGCGGCCCTTTCATCGACGACGAACAAGCCAGGCTTCCGGAAGGCTAAGATCGATACAGGCTTCCAGCCAGAGCAACCTGTGTCTCTACGTGCTCCTCCCTGCTCAGTGCCTCACTTAACTCGATGGTCATGCCTCTGCGTGAGTGCGATGTCACCACCGAAACTATCGACGCTGCTAGAGACACCAGTCTAAACATAGGGAACAGATAAGAACTGATAATAAGACACTCAGTTGCATACATTTCACTATTATTGCCTCGGTACTGACTGTTTAACCGCGCGCATGCTGCCGCAGCAAACCTTGTTGCTGCAAGCGCACAGCAACCTTCACCCAGAGCCGGACCGTCACTTATGTCGCTTCGACCACCGAGGTGCGCTTTCGAACACCGAGTTGCACCGCGTGACCTTGAGGTGACTCTTCGATTTGGAGCTGAAAATAGACCACCGGGAGGAGTTGGACCCCCGTCTCCCTTGTAGAGCGCTCTACCATTGAGCTACAGTGGTGGGTCCGGCGACCTAGAGCACAGCAACACAGCACGTAGTCCACAGCGATAGCGAAAAGCTATATGCTTGATGAACGCACATTTTAGTGTTGGACGGGGAATTACCAAGTGGGGACAACCTGTTAGGACAACTACCCTCCCCCCTCTCAATTCGCTTCACGCGGTAATTCCAACATTGACTGCAGATGCGAAGCGGCGCCAGCCAAGAATAGCCAGAGAGTTCAATTTATAGAAACGTAGTTACCAGATGGCTACGAAACAATTACCGAATGTGTTTGAACTGTCCCATGTCCGCATCGGCAGCCACAAAGACCTTGCAGATCATGTGCAAACAAAGACCTATGCAATGCGGTATATAAGAGTCCGTTGCACATGGTGCCCACATAAACCATGCGAAAGTAGTGCTTTCCATCTCACCTAATCGCTATACTGGATTCCATCCGCTTTTGAACACCGAATAAGGCACACCCAGTATCGAGACCAATGATATATATGGCAAGTGCACTCCATTCATCTTGAGTTGGCATCTCAGCTTGAGACCGAGACCTCACTTTTGAACAACCCTCAAGTCTAGCAAGCGCTCCCCTCTCATATTCTCTCTCCACTGTGGCCGACAACCTCCTCGCAGCTGCCCTCCGCAGCCATCTTCACACCCGGGCAGATTGTCCAGTTCTTCTTCAAGCCTGCCTGAACGAGGAGGGGTCGGCTATGAGAGCGGCATGAACATTCGTGTGCTGCAGAAGTCGTTGCCCGACGTGATGATCGACATTCGCCGTGGCGATAGCTCCATCACGCTGAAAGGCCTCACAGAGGAAGTGTAGAAGGTTCGCACCGTCATGGAGGACATGATCCAAGGGCTGCGCAACGAGGATGCGTTCCAGCAGCGCCGTGGCACGCGTCATGAACTGGGGGAGCCAGCGGAGCACGATCTTCAGACTCAGCTTAACGCTTAGCGATAATGTCAATGTACTTGTCATGCATCTAACAACACTGGTTTGCGGGCTGTTTGCCCGCGGGGTTCGCAGTTTTTGTCAGTTTTTTCTACGTTTTACTGTAATAAATAAAAATTCTAAATAGTAATCAGTAACCAACCACGCATCCTGCTATACCAGCTCGAGCTATTTCTCCGGCGGGCAGGCATCCCCAAATATCATATAGTTCTACTGATCACTAACACGCTCCATCGTGAGTGAACTTGTTGATACGACTAGGCGTCAGTTGCGCAACATTACCTATCGCAACATATAATCGTAATGTTGCAGGATGACAAATGGCCTTCACCCCCTAAACGACAGTTCTTACGAACTGCGAACACTGCGTTCTTGTTGTCAATCGATTTCCGAGCCAACATCGCAATCGATCAACCTAAAGGGCTCTAGAAGTGAACATCTCGAGCGTCCACGGCGTGCTACTCGCTCGTGTTCTCTTCAAGCGTTTCTGCCTGCTGCTACATGACCGCTTCCTTAACCGTCGTCATCTGACTTGAGCTTCTCCACAAGCTGCTGACTGGCTGCAAAATCACGGTACGTAATCAAATGGCGGACCGCAAAGGTCGCCATCGCGGTCAGTTCGGTCCCACAGAAGTGGCACGTCATCAACGTGCCACTCTGCTTGAAGTATTCCATCCACTGCTCTTTATCGTCAGGGAACGTAAACTTGGACGTCGCGTTCTTCGCGCGAGAGGACCGACGTGGCGACGAAGTAACTCGCTTCTGCTTTCCTGTTGTGCTTGTCGTTTTCATCTCTACCAGGTCCATCTCAATGACATCTGTGGGCTCTGGGGGCTCATCGTCCGACACAGACGTCGTCGAGAGCTTCTCTTCTTCCACATTTCCATGAAAATTCAAACTTCATTGTTACCATCAACTCGGACTTTCGACTCGTCCTGATCATTAGACGTCACAGCCTTCTCGACGCTGACATCTCGAGAACCTTTTGTGGACGTGAAGCTACTGCAGGCATCATCGGCTGACGACTTCAATGCCAATGTCGTAACAGGATCAACTGCAGCCAAGGCAGGACGCTTCTTGTGCTGCTGCTCACTGTCCGAGATTTCATCCTTCTGCTCCGCATCAATGGCGGGGTGCGAGTAGTTCCAGACGACTGTGGTTTCTTCAACAGCAATGTGACGGTCGACTTGCTCCTCCTCCAACGCCTCAGCGTCCACAGTTGCCACCGTGACGTTTTCACTCGTGCCTAGAGTCACTTGCTTCACGGTCTCTCCCTGCACCACACCACGGACTTTTCCTGCGTCGTCGCCGCCGAAAACGTCGCTCGAGTCGCTGAACTCGTCGGTGGAGGGGACGTGGTCAGAGCTTTGATGGGCCCCATCACCCAGCTCATAGGAAGCAAAATGCGTCCTTAAAGAGTAGGTATATTACTTTTTTATAGTATAGTAGGGTAGTGAATCGCGCGAAAGGGTTAAGAACCTGCGCAGTTCGGCTATGTTAGGTGCTGGAAGCGCTTTCGCTAGAAGATTTGCCACCATCAGGTGATATGCCACGTTCTTGGGTTTAACCGAATGGTACTTAGGCAACGATAAGAAGGTATTAATAATAACCAGCCAATTAGTGGACGTTCTTCTTCTTCTTCTTTTTACTGAAGTCATGGTGGATACAACGGCACAATCAATAATACATGTATAAGAAGAGCTATCGTTATATTTTCGTGAACATGATTATTGTGGTACACCGCCCACCCTTCTTAGCATCTAACTAATTTGCGTGCACGGGCGCGAAGCCCGATATACACAGACGAAGGATGCTCAGGTAACTCGGGGGCTTACCTGGGCGGCAGGGGTTGGACAAATAATAATAAAAGCTATTACTACGGTATTGCTAGAATACTTGATTATTGATTATCACCATATTGCAATGACTATTTTTGCTGATTTGGATGCCAAGGGCCGATCAGTTTTGGCCAAGATACGTCATGGACAGCAGTGCGTTCGTTTTTGTTATAAGGGCAATCGTACCGTATGATGCAGAATTAAGTACGAAATGAATATGATTGGCTGATCGTCATTTTTCTATTTGCTGGAAGGCGGCAACGCTGGAGGAGGGCTACCAGACCCTGGCGCTGAGCACGCTATAAAAGCCGGAGTAATGCCCTTGTAGGAGCCGTAAAATGCGAGGGACTTGAAAGGCACACATTATTTTACTATTATATTATTACACTCAATTGAAATGCCTAAGAAGACCGGGTAGCGACCCTAGCGTCGCCACTCGAGCCACCACTCGTTGTGGTCTGTGGTAAGGGGGGTTACCTTACAGATACTCTCGTTTAAAGTACGATGCATTCATGATGCATTTCGCCTTATTAAACCCTAGCCCAGATGTATTTGGGTTTGCCCTTATGACAAGAAATGCCGGTATCAGCTGACATTGATCGATAAACAAATCCCAAGTAAGAAAAAATAGGGCAAACAATTATAATTATCACGAGAAAATAATCGATTATTGGGATGTCTCGTGTTGCAATGATTATTAGGGCCTTCAAATGTTTGCAATACAATATCAAACTGTATTTTATACTGATCCGACACGAGGAGAGTTGACTAATAGATAGTTTTCAAATCCTAATATTAAAGTCTCACGGAGGGCTTAGCAACTACCGGTACCTCCGAAAGTCGTGACAATGCCTGGCAAAACAACAGAACGGTACATATTATTATTATTATATACCGTATATTAGTATACTAGTATGTGCTAAGCATGTCCTTGTCCTTTGCCCTTTCTATATCTTTCTCGACATTGTTTGCTAAGATCAAGTGTAGAAGTCCTGCGCGCTCGCCCATGAATCGTGAATGGCATCACTTTCTACATTACCAAAAAATGCCCAGAGGATACAAGCCGTGATAGTACTGCTTGCGTCGCTCACTCAACAAAGAGGAATTTCTTGCAGTTGAAAGAGCACCATCTGTTGCTGTCTTCTTCGTCCATTCTCAAACAAAACGTATTCCCAAGTCTGCCAGCGAACAGCTAAACAAAAACCATATGAGGAGTGTGCGAAAGCAAGAATCTGTAGAAATAAACAGATGCGTCTACCTCATTGAGACCTATGCTTCCTCGCCGTCCTTGCTCGCGTCAGCGGTGTCGAGACCAAGGATTCCCTTGACGAGCGCACCCGTACCATGGACCGCCAAGTCCAAGTGGCTTACGCTTGCTTTCATAGCGGCACGCATCGTTCGCCAGCAGATCATTTGATCCTTATCCGGCCAGTACTCTTCTTCGATGCCGTTCTCGGGGTTCCATGCCTCTTTGAACCGGTTGGTATACGCGGTCAAGGAAACCTCCGAGGCTATAAATTTCACACAAACATCAAGCACAATGCGACGAGTCAGAGATTACAGCGATACCGAAGACAGTCACACCAAAATGAAAGCGATGCAACCCACCTCGTTCTTTGCCTTTGATCTTCTCCAAGATCTGCGATGGCTTCGAGCTCTCGGACAGAATTTGCTCCAATAGGGGCGACGTTAGCTGCCGACGAGCACGCTTTACCGGTCGGTCTGGGGCACACTCAGCATCCTCCTTCTCCGCTGCAGATGGGTACTTCTCATACCCCGGACACTTCTCCTGCTTCCACTTGACCCAATTCCGCTCTCGTTCCAGGACGTTCGACACCATATCGTAATAGCCTTCCACGTCGGAGGGGGTTTGCTTCAGCAGCGCCACTACGCGTTCGGTCAGGTCAGCAAGCTTTGCCTTGGGTGTCGAGCTGCCGGCGGGTGGCTTTGCCCTCGCCAAGTCGTTGAACAGGATGAGGAATTGGGTCAGCATGCATTCTCGCAAGATCGGATCACGAAGCTGAAGTCTGAAGAGACGGCTGTTGGTCAGGTACTTCGGCTGGAAGAAGTGATCCTGAACATCCTTGGTCGAATCTCCATCGGCCTCGTGCATCGTGACATCAGCCGACTGGATGGGGCCAGCAGATAAATCTCGCGAGCGCTCCAGATCATCCGGAGAGAATGCGTTGCCTTCAAACGCCGCCAGTACTACATTGAGTTCAGTGAACTGTACAGTTCATACCAATCCAATCCAAAATGTTAGTGTTGCAACCGATCTTGCACAATAACCATAAGCCACGCCACGTACAAACTTCTCCCAGTTCTCCGCTGACTGCGTGGCCATCTGATGCTCGCGAAAGAAGCTCTGCAAGTCCCAAAAGGTGCGATACAGGTTGTAGTCGATCGGTCCAACGTCGGCGCTGGGCTCATTGTCGATCTACAAAAATTTTAAAAGATGTAGATCCCAGTGAGCACACCTCGACCCACACAAGCCGACCATCTGCCACTCACCTCCAGCCCCGGCACAACCTCCGCGGCCTTCTCGACATCCGTCGCCTCGGCCTGTTCGAACGCGTCTTCGTCTTCAAACACCGTCACATTGGTCACGTTGGCCTTGCCAGTGAGATTCACCGCCGAGCGCTCGGACAGCGCGAACGTGAACGACAGGAACACCAGGATCTTGCCGCAGAACACGCTGTTGTGGGTCTTGGAGAGGCGACGCAGCAGGGCGTTGCACATCCGCAGCAAGCAGAGCGACGCCTTGGTGGTGCGGCCTTTCTCGGCGATGAAGGTCGACTGCTCCGTCAGCAAAGTTGGACCCGTGAGCAAGGCAAAAGTCCTTAAGTATCCATCATTGATGCAGCTAACTCACCGTCGTGAGCTTGTCCTTGCGGGATTCGAGCAGCTCCCATACCTTCTCGCACGTGTTAATGGTCTGGCCCTCCATGAGGTCCTCCAGCACCTTGTAGGGCGTGCTGTTCACCAGGAAGTTGCTGGTCACGCCGGCGATGCACAGATCCAGCAGAGCCGGCACGCCCACGCTGCTGGGCGAGGCGTGGGCCTCCGTCATGAGCTTCCAGGAGAGTTTCTCCACCACCTTCTGCACTGCCATATCCAACACGCTGTGCGTGAACTCCTGCGGCCGCGGGGCCTTGAGATCGTCCTCCACGGCGCGCAGCGTGCGGCTGTGCAGCCGATCCAGACGCGACAGGGCGTCATCGCGCGCGAAGAAGTCGGCGATAGCGCTCTGCGAGGGGAGAAATAGTGTTCGTTAGGGGCAGAGGAACAGGCAGGGGGTGAGAGAAGGCAACGCACCTCGGCGGTCTTGGCCAGCTCCAGCGCCATGGTCGTGGGTCTGTTGGTGAATAAGGCGGATCGGAATTTGTCGGGGGATTGCGCCACATATTTTGTACATGTAGTTGGGTGGTACACGTCATGCGAGTGTCATTATTAATGTGAGCTGCTGCGCGGGTCGCTGATACGGTAGAATAGCACCAAAGTTCGGACACAATTTTCTCTAAACTATTTCAATAGCAGGTTCCGCTTTTGATAGGTTTGCTGTGTCGGAGAAGATGACAGTGAAGCAGGTATGCTCGTTTGTCGAGGCGGACAAGTCTGGTGATGCTTTGTATATGATTCTCGACAAATTTGGTATGGACTTAGCTTTTCAGGAGACCTCTAGCGGCTCTTTGCTGTCGAAGAACTCTGTGGCCAGTTACTTCGGTAATGTCAAAAACCATCTCCTAGAGCTATATCCTGCTCTGCATCAAGCGACAAGCCGCCGCTTGCAGAGATCGCCTCTATTCTCGACAAACACTGCGCGAAACGAGGAACCGAGTTCACCCACCAGGCGCCACCATGCAAGAAAGCAGACCTGCTAGCCCTAGTTACAGCTATATACAAGGGCGCGGCAACGGCGGACGACTACAAGGACGCAGGACTTCTCAACTTGATTTGGTACTTGTTGGGACGTTCGTCCGACACGTCGTGTCTGATGAAGAGCCAGCTAGCTGTTTACCCGGGTACGACTAGAAGCTAAGCACCCGAGTAGTTCTTGTCGTTTGAACTAATTTTTGATTTTGTTTTCCTAGGCGGTTGTCTCTTCATTCAATTCAAGCGCATGAAGTCAGCTTCATATCAAGGCGCGTCGTTATTTTACGACTTCGGAGACTGTGCTACTTACCCTGTACATGCTCTGGCTGTGGCGACAATAATGCAGACTGTACCGAGTCAGTTTCTCCTCGACCAACTTCCACGTGATGCTGACCCAATCGAAGTCTCCCGTGTTGAAGGTCGACCTCTGGTGGAGGTGCTGGAGGCAAGAGAAGAAGGTGCCACTGTTACGGAGACGACGAGCATCAAGTCGAAATCGGCAGCACCTGTCCCGGGCATGCAAGTTTACGTGAACCGGCTTTTGAAGAAGTGGAGTAAGGTGTGCTCTGTAGCTGGCACCGAACTCACGCAGGGGTTATCCTCTCACTCATTTCGTCGTGGGGCAGCTCAGAGTGCAAACAGCGATACCAGCGTGAACACGCCCTGGATAATGGACCGTGGAGGCTGGAGCATGACATCGGTCAGCAAGGCATTCAATTACATCGTTAGTACAACTCAAGACGACCAGCAGCTGGGCAAGATACTATCTGGTTGGGGTCCCAAGGCGAAGCCTCACTTACCGACACTTCAGAGCTTTGATCGCGTCGTATTGCGCAAGATAAGGCAGCTGCAAGACACGCTGTTTAAAACTGCATATGGATTTCCCGATCAGATAAATCTTCGTGACGATGTTCTCGAAGTTATGATAGCTGTTGTTGTGCTGCACTATGGCGACATGCTGAAGCTGTAGCCGGACAGTCCCTACATCGAGCGAATGAAACAAGCACAAGGATCAGCATGGCATCACAGAAGCTGAGATTGCAAGCTGGGCACTTACGATTCAAGAAGAAGTAATTGAGCGCCGTCGGTCGCCTGTCCCACTGGATCCTGCACCTGCTCCGTCGGTTGACGACGTTGTCGAGAAGCAAAGCGCCCTCATCCAGCAGCAGATGGATTTAATCGGGCGCTTGTCTTCGCAAGTTCAGCATTTGGCAGAGCGCGTCACGACTCTAGAAGGTCCTGGAGCACATGCAGAGAAAGAGTCAGCACCACATCGCCTTCGCAGTTGATGTCTGCTACTCGCACCCCAAACGCAGCTCCTCGACGACGCTCCCACGCCAAGTCCCTCTCCGCCGTGTGGTACGAGTGGTTTACGAGTCTGCCGTGGACGCAAAAGTCAAATCGGAGGCGTTACCATGAGGTCAAAGTGACAATAGCATTCATGCGCATCTTCTTACCGGAAGGATACGACATCACTGGGAACGACAGTGCAGCGAGAGCACGCATCTTAAAGGCTGGCCAAGACGCCGAAAAGTCCGTTCTGCAGTTTCTGAAAGAGCGACACGAAAAAAGCAAAGCATACGGCACAGTCGTTAAAGCCTGAAGCGGTTGTATGCGAATGGTGAGCTGAATGAGCTCATAGTTCAGTACCAAGCTCGCCGGCTAACTGGCAGCATCACGGACGACATTCCGGCTGCCTCAATGCACGACCTGCAGCCTCAAAGACAACTCTGAGTGAGCTCAGAAAGTGAATCTCCTCAGAAGGCTCTCGAGCCGTACACCAAGCTACTCAGCAGCTACACTTTCTTAGTCAACAGCAATACACGTTAGATCGCACTTACATCACAAACCATTTAGCCCAATAATGATGCACCTCACCTTCGCCATCACCGCGCTACTGGCACCTCCCACTTCTGGTCGCCCTCGTCGTGCGCGTCGTGCTCGTCGTGCTGGTGCTGCTGGCGACGACCGGGGCCATCACGTCCCTCTTGTGGCCGCCGCCCTCGTCGTGCTGCTGGCGACGACCCGGGCCATCACGTCCCTACGTCCCTCTTGTGGCCGCCGCGCTGGTCGTGCTGGAGTCCTTGGTTTCTCCCTGATCACTGTGCCGCCTTTCCGAAAATCCTACGTGGGCCACATTTGAGGGTACGTGAAACAGCATATATTGAATTGAGAGGTTGTCCGAATTGTCCAAAGCAGCCCCATTTGTCCGAACCTGCACGGTACGGATGGCGGAGTGGACGGACTTTCAAAATGAAGCTAATCGGCTTCGATTTCCGAGTCTCCCAGTGCGGACGCTGCTTCAAAGGCTCAGCGGCTCCAACTGCAGTCGTCGCGTCCATCGCGCTTTGAGCAATGCTCCTCGCGACGGCGCTGCGGAACTCAAGCCTGAACGGAGGCTTCGTTGTGGCGATGCGGATACCTGCTTGCCGGTGCTGACTGCGTCGGGCAACTCGGCCCCATCCTTGCGGTGCCATCCTCGACAATCATCGAAAACCGCGTGACGAGCCACAATCAGCTCTTCAGCCGGCGAAACCGAGCTTAATCTTCGCTCAGCGATACACAAAGACCTGGGCGACGAAAGAATCGCGAGGGTAATGATGTAGCATTGCTGCTGCTGCAAGTGTCGGTTCCTCGCAGTTCCCCGCAGCTCGTGGCGCTTTGGGACTCGGGGAGAGTGGCACGGCAACCTGACCAGCCTCTGCGCTGGGTGGACTGCCGTGTCCCATGATGGTGGAGCCGCACGCATGCCCAAATGATAGCAGAAAGTGCCCAGCGCGGCAGCAATGTGCGGAATGCTGCACTGCCGGCGCATTACATTGCTGTGCTGTGCCAATCGACAATCCAGGACAAAATCTATTCGGGATGGCTGCCCCAGTCGTAAACCAAGCAGACGCAGCGAATCTTCGCCTTTCTTGGCATACTGAATCCAAGTTGTTTCATCGCCCCGGCTCTGCATGTACGGGCTGCAAGCAGTTCAGAGATTCGCGATAGACACGCGAGCCAAACAAGAATGATGATCGTTGGCCACGGCGCCGACGTCAGCGGGAGGATGTCCACAAAGCTCACCTTGCCTTCATTCCAGCATTCGCGGCCTCTCGCCCAAGCCCCTTCCTCCTCCCAGTGGCAGCAGCGTATCACCAAAGAAGGAAGCATGGTCCAGCAGCATCTGGCCATTAACACAAGCGGCACTTCCTACGGCGCTGTAGCTGTGGACGCGCCACCAAAGGACTTCGCTCCAAGCCCTCGCCGCCGCGTCTCGCAATGGTACATCAACATGGCGCTTATCAACTTCGTCGAGTTCTCGGCCGAGTCGTCGCGCGGTGTCGTGCTGGCCACGCTCTTCCTCTACAACAAGTCGCTGGGCGGCAACTTGGCCTTCATGGGGCTGCTCACGTCGCTCTTCTCGGTTGGGCGCCTCATCTCGTCCACGGTCTTCGGCTGGATGTGCGATCACTACTCGTTCCGCTCGGTTTACCTCGTGTCGTCGGCGATTTGTCTCGTGGGTAACCTCATCTACCTCATGGCGGACATACACGTCACCGACAGCCTGATGGTGTTGGCTGCCAGTCGGTTCATCGTGGGCTTCGGCGCTGGCAATCGCAGCGTATGTCGCGCCAATGTCGCAGCAATGACCACCATCAACCAGCGCCTGCGCTACCTCACCATTCTGGCCACGGTCGTCTTCCTCGGCTACGCGTTGACGCCTGGCCTCGGCAGCCTCGTGGCGGATGTGGACGTCTTCTTCTGCGGCATGCACTTCAATAAGTTCACCTCGCCCGGCATGATCCTCGTGATTTTCAATCTGCTGACAATCTTCGGCATGCTGACTACGTACGACCCTTCCATCGGCCTCCATGACGGCCCGCTCGAGTCTCCGACCACTGCGGCCACAAGGAACGCGCTGTCTGATATGACATCCATGCCTGAGCGCATCGTGAACATTGGCGCTCTGGTGTTTATCTTCCTCAACTTTAGTGCGCGCGGCATCCTGTCGGTGTTCGAGACGGTCAACATCCCGCTATTTCTGCAAGTCACTGGCAGCGACCCCAACAGCGTCGCCGCTGTCGTGGACGCGTCCAACTTCCAGTTCTACTTGGGACTGCTGGGGTTGCTATCGTACTTTTCGATCGAGTACTTCCGCCGCAGCTTGAGGGACGTGAGCTGGGTGCAACTTGGCTTCATGTTCCTATTGGCCGGCAACATTTTATTGGTGATCATGCCAGCGTCGCTTACATTCGACCGGTTGGCGGTTGCGGAGCTGCTGGTTTGGAGTATCGGCTGCCCGATCACGACGGCGGTAGTGGTGGCTGCCTTCTCCAAGCTTCTCGGTGGACGGCCACAGGGCACGCTCATGGGTCTTCTCGGTTCTGCCGGCTCCGTCTCGCGTATCATCTTACCGCTTTTGCCGGCAGCTATCCCGACCCTTACTCCGGTCTTCATGATCAACATCACGCTGTGCGCGCTAAGTGGGGCGTTGCTGTGGTGGTATGCTCGACTAGTGTACAGAACAAAGTTGGCGCTGCTAGCTGATGTCGAGAATGCTTTCCGGGTGGTGTCTCCTCCGAACGACCTGCGGTCGCCGCTAGGCTCTGACAAGGTTGATTTTGAAGATAAGTAAAAGGATATAATACGTAACAACCAACTTAATACAACATGAAATACAACATTTTCGGGCTGAGCTGTCAGTTGCCTAACTTCAAACCGCATTCGGTGCTTGTTGCTGCCACAAAAGTGATGACAGCTTTACCAGATAACGACGCACGTAGCTTGTTGCATCTCACTTCGCTGCAGAGATTCGGATTCCGTTTCGAGCTAATAGTGGTTTCTCCGCTTCGTCGACACTTTCATGTAAACCAAAGCTCACTCCGCAATTCCAGCCTTCAACCCTACCAAGCCTCAGCACCATGAGCAAATACGCAACGGTGCCACTTCAAGACGACGGACCGGGTGCTTCTTACGGCTCGATCGAAAGCAAACCAGTGCAGACGCATGCTGCTCCGAACCGTGTCGCGCACTGGTACTCGAACATGGCTATCATCAACTTCGTCGAGTTCGCGGCCGAGGCCTCCCGTGGGGTGGTGCTTGCCACGCTCTTCCTATACACCAAGTCGCTGGGTGGAAACCTGGCCTTCATGGGGCTGCTCACGTCGCTCTTTTCGGTCGGGCGCCTCATCTCGTCCATGATGTTCGGCTGGATGTGCGACCACTACTCGTTCCGCTCGGTCTACCTCGTGTCGTCGTGCGTTTGCCTCTTGGGGAACCTCATCTACCTGGTGGCCGATGAGTACGTGACGGGCAGCTTGATGGTGCTGGCGGCCAGTCGGTTCATCACGGGCTTTGGAGCAGGCAACCGCAGCGTGTGTCGCGCAGACGTAGCTGCCATGACCACAGTCAGCCAGCGCTTGCCGTACATGACCATCTTGTCCACAGTCGAATTCCTCGCGTACGCACTCACCCCAGGACTCGGCAGCCTCGTGGCCAACACCGACATGTTCATTTTCGGCATTCATTTGAACCAGTTCACGACACCAGGAGTCATTCTCGTCGTGTTGAATATCCTGTCCATCGTCGGCATGGTCGTTGCTTACGATGTATCGGTAAAATCCCAAGACGGTCCGGAAGAGGTCGTTCCGAAAATGCAGACCAACAGGGCGCGAAGCGAAGCGATCAGCTTGCCCGACCGCATCATTCACATTGGCGCGGCCGTGTACATTTTCCTCAACTTCAATGCGAGAGGTATGCTCTCAGTCTTCGAGACGGTGAACATCCCGCTGTTCCTGGAGGCAACGGGCAAAGATCCGAGTACGGTTGGCGCGGTCGTGGAAGCCTCCAACTTCCAGTTCTACCTGGGACTTCTCGGACTGGTGACGTACTTCTCCATTGAGTATTTCCGCCACAGCGTATCGGATGTGAGCTGGGTGCAGATGGGCTTCCTCTCGCTGCTCGCTGGCAACGCGGTGCTGGCGGTGGTGCCAGCCGCTGACCTGTCGATCGAGCTGCTTGGGGTAGCCGAGATGCTGGTCTGGAGCGTGGGGTGCCCAATCACCGCAGCAGTTGGAGTGGCAGCCTTCTCGAAGCTGCTGGGCGGGCGTCCGCAGGGCACGCTCATGGGGCTGTTCGGCTCGGCTGCCTCAGTCTCGCGCATTATTCTCCCTCTCATCCCTGCCGCCATCTCGACGTTGACGCCGATATTCTGCATCAATATCTCGCTGAGCGTGTTGAGTGTGACGATGCTCTGCTGGTTCAATCGTCTTGTGTACACGACGACAATGGCCAACACCGAAAAGGTTGTCGCGGACCGAGTTTGAAGGTCTGACCCAGCCAGGAATACATCCTGAAAAAATACACACTATTCCATTTATGACAAGTTTTGCATTGCTTGCCAGGAGAACGGGCAAAATCCTTTTTACCAACAGAACTCTGCTTCGAGGTGGCAGCACGACTCGCTCAGCAGATGGGACGGAACATCCAAAGATACTTTTTGCGCGGCCTCATTATTGTATTGTACTAGCACAACTCAACCAGCTGGACATCCGCGACAGTGCTCGCTCGGCATGGCTTGGCGTCTTGCTCGGCGGGAAACGCGTGATACTCTACTCGTCTGTCGTTGTTGAAGGGGATGTCGGCGCGGCAGAGCTTCAAGGCGGCATCACGAAGAACACAGCCACCAAGCCATCGGTGTGCCAGTCGCTGTCGCTGTGCAGCGCTTGAATGAGCTCTCGAAAGCGTTGTTCGCAGTGGAAAACGTGGCAGCAGATGGCAGAATTAGAAGGAGAGCTTGGGCGAGATTTGCGCTTGCCAAGACCTAAGCCAAGCGTCTCGGCCCTGGCCTTCGACAGCCTCGACAGCAACACAGTTGCTCCAAATTAAATGAGTTTGGCGGCCACCTCAAACTGAGAGCGTCAACGCACAGTCCCCTCCTTCGAAAGCAGCTGTCTGGTCTCACTTGCCGTGTTTTGCGGGGGTACAGCTTGTCCTTTCTGTGTTGACAAATGAGAGCTTATTTTTTTAACATGGCATGCGTTGCTGCGCCCAACTAAAACAAATGTGACGAGGCATCTGCACCCACCTGCGCCCAACCGCCTCCCAACCCCTCCCAAATGAGCTACAGCTGAGAAAGCCAGTTGGAAGCCAGTTCGAGTTGCTATACGTATAGTCGGATACCAAATGTGTTTAGTGTGCTATCATGTCAAGAAGTTCGGTATTTCAGAGTGGCTTCGCTCGCCCTCTAGCACAGGCGCCTTCTGCCATCACAAGTGTAAGTTATTTGCTTGCGAGCTGGGGAGGAGAAGAGTTGCTCATGAACATGCATTTGGTGTTTATTTGTGTTTTGAAAGCTAGCTCAATCTCGCGTGCACATACAAAGGTAGCGGTATCGCAAGCACTGCAGGGGTTTCTTGTCCACGTGGCCAAGTGGCTCGGCGCCGCAGAAGATCTCGAATGACAGTAGGACATATACCCGCAGTTGTAGATATCGACTTGCACCCCGAGGCCAGATTCGTACACCTGCAGGCGCGTGCTTGATCGTACGTCTGGTGGTAGCAGAGTTATCAGCTTCTGTGCAACAGCGCGCAATCCTCCTTCTGATCAGGTAGGATGACGAACTTGAATCGTAGACGAACACCTTCCCTTTGGAGAGGTCCATCAACACAGAGCGCCAATGATTTCCATTGCAGTTTACTGGAAACAGCACCATCTCCGTTGAGAGTCCCGACATCGCTACTTGTATGTCGCTCTGGTCTGCCGTAATGTGTCCATCCACAACAACCCCGAGAGTTGATGCTGCAAATATGACAACCTTGGGGTCACTGCCATACTTCTTCGTCAGCGCGAGGTGCATTATCTCGTCGGAAAGGCACTCCTTTGCAGTGAGATCTAGTACTTGTGCCTGTACACAGTAAGTTTAGCTTGTTAAATCTCCAAATATGAAAGTTTTCAAAGTGTTCGTACCTTATTGGACAGCAGAGGAATGGCCTTCAGGTTGGCCGGCAGCACTTGGTTCTCTTCAATAAGAAAACTGGTGTTCGTGATACGAGACAATTGCAGTTGTTTCGTCCAGTCCAGTGCTCGCTCCGCCTTCTTCAAGATTTTGAAGGCTGTGTGCCATTTTTTCATGAGCGCGACGGTAGGTTGGCGAAGATACCGACACCAACAATTTCGAGAGCAATGTCCAGCTCGCGGACACCACGATGTTTTCTTTGGTATGCGCTCACCTTCGCCATGCATTTCGTGATCAAGTCCATCGGAAATATCCGGACGATTTCTTCTGGCCTGAACAGAGTCTTCGTCGCTGGAAGCTTCGCGATTTCGTGGGTAATTGGGTTTTTTGGCTTGTTCATGAACGTGAACAGCTTGAACTGAGTCAGCTGCTCGTGTGATGAGTTATTGGTCGGGTTGTTGTGCAGCAGTTCGTACAGCGAAAGAAGGTTGAGGTTGTTCTCGTGCATCCCCAGATCTTCTTGAACCATCGTAATAACTCGGTTTCTTTTTGCCTTGACAGCCTTCGGCTTCTGCTTGGGTCGTCCTTTGGATTTTGGTGGACTTTCAATCTCGAATTCGTCGTTGACGTCGGCGAGTCAATTTCTCTCGTCTGCTTTTCGTTGGACTCTGAACCAGTACAGATTGTTGCCACTCCAGTGTCCAGCTGTACCAACTCAGTGACCGACTGCGTGTTTTCGCCCGACTGCACCAACTGCGGAGTGTCACTGCCCAACAATGGTGGATCGGTACCCAACTGAGCTCTCACCTGGGTTTCAGACCCCAACTGGGTGTCTGCGCCCAACTGGGTTGTTCGTTCTGAGCTGGAAGTCGAAGGCACGTCGCACGTCGTCTTGGATGCCCGCCGCGGAGCGTCTATTGTATTCAGTACATCTTCCAACTCGACGCTGCACGTGCTCCCCAGCTCATCCATATCTTGAACTTCTTCTCGTTCTCGCTGTCTGGGTGCTCGTGAAATCTCATCGTATTCACCGTGCTTGAACAAAGTGGCTACGTCTCGGAGTACTTCCATGGCCTTCGTGTACTCTTTCATCCCCAGACTGCTCAAGTGTTCACTGATAGTCGATGCAACCAGATTGGCCTCCCGAAATTTCCTGTTGGAATCCCAGGTCGATGTAGATTCCGGGATAACCGTCGAAACAGCAAAAAAATCCCCGGAGACGTCTGGTAGATCAATGTCCGAACGCAGAGACGCCAACAGCCACCTTGGATTCATTAATTGGGTGGGAATAATGTTCTCACACTTGAAGGCCTTCCGAAGAAAAATGACATGCCGGCATGGTAAAAGCCGAGAGCTCATGAAAAGACAGGAACACGACCAATCACGCTTAGTGACTAAGTATTCACGGCGGGGCTCGTCAAGGGCGTCCTCCTCGTCAGAATCGTATTGTATCATCAGCACGTCGGGGACAGGCTCGTAGAATGTGTAGTTGGCCCTTGTGGTTGCGAAGACGTTCTGCTCGTACACGAGCTCGCACGCATGCTCACTAACCAGATTCGAGAGGAACTGCATTTCACGGTCATACTTGGGGTTGTGGACGACGCTGAGCTTGTACAAACAATCCATGAACTTCCCCTCTGCTTGATCTTGGTAGCACATTATTGATGCAACACACTCGTCTACACCCATAAAGGAACTCAGAAGTTCCTTTAGCTGCTTCCAGGAGGCCTCAGTCCTGTTGTTGGTGTTGTTGCCCATCGTTTTGGCATTTTCTCGTTCAAAAGCACACCACATTTCTCTGCAGGGGTCCCAGTCCTTCACGAAATAGATCTCAAACGGATGATTGATTGGGTGCTTCAAAGTCGTCTCGTTCATCACTTCCACCCAGCTCCACACCAGCTGAGCCCAACTCTCCATTGTCGGGGCCCAACGCGTTAGTTGCAGCACCTAACTCGTGACTAGAACCCCCCAGTCTTCGACGTCCTCACCCAACTCGGTGCGACGAGAAGCACACCCACTTAATCCAGGTGGCACCCCATGACGAGACTGACCACCTCGTCCGACGTTCATGATGTGCCGCATGTAGTTACGATACTTAATGAACTCCCGTTCATTTCTCGCTTATACCAGTTCACCAGCCCTTGAAGCTGTTGCTTCTGCCATGACGAAAACCCGAAGTCCGCACTAGCAATCTCCTCGCGGAGATACTTAATGACATGGAACTGACAAAGAAGCAAGCGCGCGTTCGGAAAGCCGTCTTGAGAACAGAGATTTCTGTGAAGTCTTTGTCGATCAGTATACACTGGATCCGATGCCATGCCGGGTTGCTCCGCTTGAACTCCTCTAAGACCGTCAGCAAAGTGTTCCGACGCTCGTTCTGCACAACTGCATGTTGCACGAACTGCCCCTTTCCAAAGATATCGTGGCTCATAATCGAGAAGACCTTGTACTTGGAAGCATTGGTTCCGTGAGTGGCGTCAATCATCAAAACTTCAGGAAATCTCTCAAACACTTGACGCATATGCTTCGTCTGGAAAGTTATACACGTAGCGATTGTCTACAAGAGGGTCAAAGTTAATTCACTATTGATGCAGTTGCAAACAAGAATAATGACATACCTTGTCCCTCACAGAGTCGACGAAAATGCGACCGACATTTCCAGGCCCCTCAGAAATTCCGTCATCCACTGCTTCAGTCTCTTCGTACTGGTTTCAGCCGTGTCTTCTTGCTTCTTCAACTTTCGGACGAGGTTATGCATGTCTTGAGTGGATGGGTTGCACGCGGAGTTGTCGTGTATGTACTTCAAAATGCTCTTCTTCTTGGCTCCAGCTTTCCGAAGCTCATTCACGGTGCTCACAACATCAGGTTCGAGCGCCGTTCGGTTGTGTGGGTACTGGTTGAAGGTGTACTTGTTCAGCGAGTGGTTGTGGACCAACCGAGCCGTGGTAAACTTCAAGGCATACGTAGGAACAGAGGCATCCTTCACTTGGACGCAAGCATTGATCTACGGTAACGACACACACACCCAATTAGAACAAGTAACTTAAGAGTACATAGGAAGCCCAACTAAGCCCCAACTAAGCCCCAACTAAGCCCCAATAGATGCCCAACTCATTCCCAACTACACCCCAACTGCACCCAACTCAACCACACATACTGTGCCTTACACCCCATAGCCCTAGACTGAATCCGCTTTCTCTTGCCCTTGCCACGCGCCTTGTACTTCCCGAGTGTGTGCAAGCAAACGTCTTCCCGTAGTTCTCCCACTCCAGTGGGAGTAAAGGCTTCGAGGGAGAAGTCGCACGTATTTTGGCGTTCCTGGCAGCCACGGTGTTGTTTGTCCGTACACGAAAGCTTTGTTGTCATATAACATGGAAATAAAAGAGATCAACATCATATAAACGGCAGCCACGGGCACTTCACACCATCATCATACCTGGTAAGTGCGCCGCATACACTCTGCCAGATAGGTCTCAAGGTCATTCCAGGACTCGAACTCCCACCTGTCCAGCGGGGCAGCGTGCACTTCGACGTCTTGGTCTTCATCAGCGTCGCTCAGCACATGGCGAGGATGCGTGGATCCTTCCGAACGACCCCGCTTCGACTGCAATGTGTTGGTACTTGCACTGCTCGCCGTCTCGCTGGCCGAGTCCACCCATTCCTCGTCACTCGATTCGCCTTGTAGCGCATGGTCGGACATGCTTTCGCTCCTATAACGTCTTGCTTCGTACGGTGTTCTCACTACCGCCTTGACGCGCAGATCGCGCGCCATGCTGCCCCCTTGCTTTATTTTCTTCAAATGAGTGGTGCTGGCTCCGATATAGAGGGAATGTATACATCAACGGCGGACGGATATTTATATATCCAGCTGACGGGGTAGGTTAAAAACTGATTCAATTTCACCTAAACCAGTTGGGCGCAGCACTCACTCTCTTTTAACATCAGCCTCGCTCACGGGCGGCCGACACATGGCCTTCACTATAGGTTGAGGTTGTCGCCCACCCGCGTCGCTCCCCGCCGATCCAGCTCAACTTCTCATTCCGCATTTGACCGCGCCAAGTTCAAGTCCAAGTCCCCAGCCCCCAACGCCAACCACGACGACCCCAACGCAGCCCCCCCCCAAACTCAATGGCTGCGCTGACTGTCAACGCCGCAGCCACATACGGCACGGCCGGCACTAAACCCGAGCTACCAAAGCCCAAGAACTTCGAACCGAGTCCTCGCCGTCGCCTCTCCCAATGGTACACCAACATGGTCATGATCAACTTCGTCGAGTTCGCGGCCGAGTCGTCGCGCGGCGTCGTGCTGGCCACGCTCTTCCTCTACACCAAGTCGCTGGGCGGAGATCTGGCCTTCATGGGCATGCTCACGTCGCTCTTCTCTGTGGGGCGCCTCATCTCGTCCATGATCTTTGGCTGGATGTGCGACCACTACTCGTTCCGCTCGGTCTACCTCGTGTCGTCGGCCATCTGCCTCGTGGGGAACGTCATCTACCTGGTGGCCGACCAGCACGTGACGGGCGGCTTGACGGCGCTGGCGGCCAGTCGGTTCATCGTTGGCTTCGGTGCAGGCAACCGCAGTGTGTGTCGCGCGGACGTCGCGTCGATCACGACCATCAACCAGCGGTTGCCGTACCTGACGATGTTGGCGACTGTTGTGTTCCTCGGCTACGCGTTGACGCCTGGTCTGGGGAGTCTGGTGGCGAACACAGACTCGTACTGGCTGGGCGTTCACTTTAACAAGTTCACGTCGCCGGGCATGATCCTGATTGTATTCAACCTCATGACGATCATTGGCATGTTGACGGTGTATGACGAGTCTGTGGGCGTGCATGACGGACCGCTCGAGTCTCCGAACACGGCTGCGGCGAGCAGCACGCTGAGCGATCCGACGACGATGCCCGAGCGCATTGTCAACATCGGCGCGGTGGTCTTCATCTTCCTCAACTTCAATGCCCGCGGCATCTTGTCGGTCTTCGAGACTGTCAACATCCCGCTCTTCATCGAGGCGACTGGCAGCGACCCCGAGAGTGTGAGCGCTGTGGTGGACGCGTCCAACTTCCAGTTCTACCTGGGACTGCTGGGCTTGTTGTCGTACTTTTCGATCGAGTACTTCCGCCACAGCCTGAGGGATGTGAGCTGGGTGCAGCTCGGGTTCGTGATGCTGCTTGCAGGCAACGTGCTGCTTGTTCTGACACCCACGGCGCTATCGTTCCCGCAACTTGCGATTGCCGAGTTCCTTGTGTGGAGTGTCGGCTGCCCGATTACTACAGCCGTGGTGCTGGCCGCTTTCTCCAAGCTGTTGGGTGGCCGCCCGCAAGGGACGCTAATGGGGCTACTTGGCTCTGCTGCCTCGGTATCCCGTATTGTGCTTCCGCTGCTGCCTGCTGCCATTCCGACACTGACTCCAGTGTTCTGGATTAACATAGTGCTATGCGGGATGAGCATGGTGTTGTTGTGGTGGTACGCTCGACTGGTGCGGAAGACCAAGATGACAATGCTGGCCGACGTCGAAAGCGCGTTCCGGATCGCTTCGCCACCGAATGACCCCCGGTCACCGTTGGGATCGGACAAGGCAGACTTCCCGGACAAGTAAAGTACTCAATCGGCTGATGGTGGTGTTGCCCTTCCACATGCGGTAGTTGCACTCGATCGGCAAGAGTCAGTAAAGTACCTCGTTGTATTGCTCTCAAAACGGTGAATGTCTGGTATGTGTACTGGTAAAGTGAAGGTTCGTTTGGCTCATTACGCTAAAGGATTGCTACCAGTAAATCAATCGAGTTCTTAACCCCCGCACTCACGCCATTGAACTTGGACAGTGGACAGTACGTACTGCCTACAATCTTCACCTTCGGGAAAACTTCTCGCAGCCGAGAGCGATCCTGGTTTAGATCGGGTGACAGGGCAGATGTTTGTCAGAGCCGTCTCAACTCATGCCAGAGGGTTTGAAGGCTTCTACTGACACATGAGCAACTCGGCCAAGGTGTATGGGTTAGGCCAACATGAAGTCACTTCGTGGCTTGCCGCTCCCGTACAGATTTTGTTTCTGCCGCAGCAAATTTGCACGGGGCTTTGCCTTGAACGACACCGAGCGGCGCTAGCGCTAGCTCGGCGAGATTCGCAGTGTTTGAGGTCTCTTGCTGAAAAGGAGGCGCGCTTTGCTCGTTCTTGAGTTCCTGAAAATTTGCCGATGAATCAAACTGTAGAGTTGTAGTGCCTAGCTCAGCTTTTCAAGTGAAAGGAAGTTTTGCGACGCATACATGTAGGATGATTTTTTTTAATCTGGAGCATGTTGACCGTTTGAGATGAAAAAAAAATTCTGGGAAACGATCATCTCATTGTCTAAAGCGAGGTTATTCGTTCTACAATGCTCTTATGAAACGAACTTGGTTTTCAAGGGCATTTTGAGGATCACTGCATTTTAATGAGGTAATACTAGCGAGCGTACAAACTCTTCACTCGCTTTACCTTTTCGCCTCGCGACAACCCGCAGAGATGCTCAGCCAGAATCATGTAAGTGGACAGTCTGTCCGAGTCGGACACTCACCGCGCCATGCGAAAAGGAGCAGCAGCCTGCTGGGAGTTGAAAAAGGAGAAACGTTGACAGGCCTAGCAGCAGGACATACTTTGCAGATGAGACGTATCGTTCGGCCACAAGTATCTACTGTAGCAGCACTACTGTAATGACGGTTTGGTGTGGCTGCTTACAAGTGGGGGTGGCCGTGCGGCGGAGTGTTGGGGCGCATGTAGCCCGCTGGGCGCGGCAGGCGGGGCTTGCTTGCTCGCCGTTAAACCAGGCTAATTGCTCCGAGGAGACGAAACGTGCGAGGCTTCACCCTTGCACGTTTCGTCTCCTCGGAGCAATCACCAAGGGCGAGACTTCACCCTTGGTGGCTGATGGATTGTTGTTTGGGCTCCTCCTCGGACAAGGCCTGCGGGGAAGAGCTAAGCCTTGCTTCAAGCCACGAAAACTTTGGGCTGGTCGGAAAGTGCAACCTGATCGAGGTAGCTTCCATGTGTGTCACCGCTCCACCGGCTCGACTTCGCACCGGCATGCAGGCAAGGCTATACCAAGAAAGATAAGGGCTTTGTCTCCTACTCCGGCGCCGATCCTTTCCTCTGGAACGGAGAGCAGGGTTATGATACAGTCAGGAATGGGTAGTAATCGGATGTGGCAGTACGAAACAGTACGATAGTACTATGTATATTACTATAGTAACCAGTACATTTGTCGATTGCCCACTTCCAGCCCGAGTATTACCAGTACTTCTTTCTGTCGATCTAGTAGTACTATTTTGTACTACCAAGATTTATAGGTTGATTGTGGAAATTCGAACGATTTTCCAACAAGAAACTGCGTCATTAGCTCTCGACGATCCCATATTGATAATGAGAAAGCTAACATATGCATGCTTATGCGGCACAACCACGGGGAACAGATGTGGTGAATGGATGTGGTGCTTTTTTTTGTCGACGCCGCGCAAGTGGTGTCGACAAAAAAATAAGTGCGAGCGGTTTACCAGCAAAAATGTGACAGTAGCTCAGTATGTAGATCGATAGTACTAGTGAACGCGGTATTAGATGCGTGGGGAGGCAAACTAAAGTACTGCTAATACCAGCAGTTTTTGTGGCCGTACTGGTCATAGACTGCCCGCATTCAGCGAAATGTTCCAGTACTACTGATGCCTGGATACAGTACTACAATGACGTTGAAAAGTTCCTGATCCGCCACTCCACGCTTCCGAAGTCACCACCTCTCCTACCCTGCACTCTCGGGTTGGTCCTCTCACTGTGGTGAGCGTGTTCTGCTCTGCCCAACTCGAGCTCAGCACTCGCGATTCGCAGCGGAGCTCACTTCCGATTCTCCCCAGCCGACGCCACTCCAACCACCTTCCACAACTCCAACATGGTGAACCATGCCACACGCCGGCAAGCAACAACTCGGAGTCCGTGACAGTCATCAAGAACTCGCAGTCACCCCCGCAACACCGACTTGCGCAGGTGGTATACCAACATGTTCATGATCAACTTCCTGCAATTCGCGACCGAGTCCTCGCGCGGAATCGTGTTACCGACACTCTTCCTGTACACAACGTCGCTCGGTGGTGATCCGGCTTTCATGGGTGTGCTCAACGAGCTGTTCTCTCTTGGGCGCCTCTTCTCGTCGACCACATTCGGCTGGATGTGCGATCGCTACTCGTTCCGGTCCGTGTACCTCATTTCAACAATCGTTTGCCTTGTCGGCAACAACATCTACCTCATCACTGACTCACACATGGCTCTTGACGGCGCTGGCAGTGAGCCGCTTCGTCGTGGGCTTCGGCGGTGGCAACCGCAGCGTGTGTCGTGCCGACGTCGCTTCGATCACAACGATCAACCAGCGGCTACCTTACCTCACGATTCTCGTTGGCGTCGTGTTCCTCGGTTACGCTTTGAGGTAGGACTCGGTGGCCTCGTGGCTGACACGGACCTGCTCTTCTGCGGCGTGCACGTCAACAAGTATACATCACCCGGCATAATCCTGGTGTTGCTGAATGTACTGACGATCTTCGGCATTCTGACTTGTTGGAAACCTTGCGGGCTTCACGTAAGCACGGAAATGCTGTAAACTAGGGTGACTTGTGTTCTGTATGGCATATTGCCGAGTGAGTGTGTATTTAGGCTTAGATCCCCCACAGCGGTCGTCTCAATGTTAGACCTTGGGCCTCTACGAGACCGCCACGTGGACGAGTGTGGCGCTTGACCTGGTAGATCCAACATGACTGAGGCTCCGTCTCGGTGCACGATGGTCCAGAGGAGCCTGAATCCGAGGGGAGTGCTGACGGCAACACGCTGAACAGTGCAACCTTACTGCCGGACCGGATGTTGAACCTCGGCGTCGGTGTGTTCATCTTCCTCAATTTCAACGCTCGCGGCATCCTCTCCCTGTTCGAGACCGTGAACGTCCCCCTCTTCATCGTGGCGACAGACAGCGACACCGATAGCGTGAGTGCGGTGGTGGACGCATCGAACTTCCAGTTTTACCTGGGCTTGCTGGGTCATTGATTAGTTCCGCCACAACATCCGCGACGAGAACTGGATGCACCTGGACTTTGCCATGGTACTGGCGGGCAGCATGCTACTCGCGCTGGCGCCGAAGGACCTCGCTCAGCTGTCTCTCGGTGAGCTATTGGTGTGGAGCGTGGGCTGCCCCATCTCGACCATGGTGGTGCTGACGGCCTTCTCCAAGCTGCTGGGTGGACGGCCACAAGGGACGCTGATGGGTCTGCTGGAGTCGGCCGCCTGTATCTCACGCAGTGTGCTACCAGTACTCCCGGCGGTGGTGTCAACGCTAGCCCCAGTGTTCTGGACCAACATCGCACTGTGCGCGAGCAGCATCGTCCTGCTTTAGTGGTATACTAGCTTGGTGCACCGCACGAAGATAGCCATGCTGTCGAGAACGCCTACCGTCTTCCCAGCGAACGACCCCCGGTCTCCGCTGGGACAAGGCCGACTTCACCGACGACTAACTTGTCCGTCTTCATACATGTAGCCCAAAAATACTTGTATAATTTTTACTGTCTTCTCATTAGTCCTACAACTTCAACATAATGTCCAATCATGATCCAGTATCATGATCCACAGGGAAGCCGACAATATCATTTATACCTATTTTGCAGGCAAGCAGCAATAAGTAGCGTTGGGCGCTAGCAGAGTACACGGAGTAAATAAATCGAACGTGCTCAACTAACAAAGTAGATTATCAGCTAAAGCAAATGCAGTTCTAAATGCACGCGTCGACGATAGTCACGTCCAGTAACTCTCGTTTACCTTTAGAAATGCAGCGGGGCTGCTGTAGCTTTAGCGTCAGAGGAAGACACAGACTCAGAGAGTCTCTAGTAATATTGATAGCTTGCAAACTCTATACGAGAGTTTGCACGAGTACCTTAATATAGCTAATTAAGGACTCCAAGAGACAGAAGTACCTTAAACAAGGCTAGTGAACTCTTAGGCTTCAAATGTGAACTGAATGTATTGTTGTTTATCGCGGCAGAGCCGCCTGTTGTTTGTATGTATAGGACTCACTATCTATCATAGTAGAGCCTAGTCAAATGCATATCCAGTGGCTGTGAGCCACCCACTCCTATCTGGGGTGACCCACGTAACATATGTGTGGAAGCCACTTATGTGTGGCACCTAGCTTGTGTGCATCACACTATTCAATGTAACCCCGTTACAAGAAATATGACCATTTCCAGGGTCAGCGGTGTCATGCGATTCCTTTCGTAGCGCAACACCATCCGAGCAACGCTGAACAGCCGCTCCACGATGCTCGACGTCGGTGGAATGACGGCCAGCAACTCGTACGCGCTCGGTACGACCTCGACCTTGCGCCGCTTCAAAATGCGGTCGGCGAAGCCCATTTTGGTGGGCTCCGCCTCGCCTGTCGGCCCTCTGCCACGTTCTCCGCCCTCAAAAACGGCTGCAGTGCCGCGCGCTCCGGACGAGAGAGGCGTTTCGCTTGGCCAGCCAGCACCTTCACCACACCCGACTCAAAATCGGGCGAATGAACAATATCAGCTTTTGGCGCTACAACAAAAGAGTTAGCCACACAAATGAGTAGCATTTAGCTGTACACACGTACCGAGGTAGTTGGCGAATGATGGTTGGATCTCCAGACGACCATCAAGCAGGTCACGAGCGTCCAGCAAGTTAAGGCCCTCGGACTGCAGCTTCTGGACACGGACTCCACATCCGCCAGCTGAGCCAGGAGCACCTTGAGCCGCCGGTTTGCTGCCGGGGACGGCATCTCCTCGGTGAGCTCCTCGTCGTCCGCACTGATGAACTCACGCAGCTCGAAGTAGCGCGCAAGCATCGTGTAGGTCGAGCTCCAGCGCGTCTCGTTCAAAAACTTCGGTCGAAGAGAAGTCTTGAGCCTTTTTCAAAAAACAAAATTAGAAACTTTAAAATATGACGAGACTTAAATTCAAATTTTGCGTACCTCAATTTTGCAGCTTGAGTGACTGTTCGCAGGCGCTTCATGAGTGACTGGACTTGCTCCAAGTCCTCCTCATACGGGTCCAGAAAGCCGCGTACCGTCAAGTTGAGCCGATGGCTCGCGCAACCGACCAGCGGCACTCCCATCAGTCGCGCCAGCCTCTTGTTCATCGCACAGTTGTCACCAACTAGAAAAATCACGTTAGCGAGATCCTTACCAAAAAAGGGCAAGAACGCAACCAGTGCAGCCATGTGGCCCTCAGCGTTGAGACGATCATCCGGGCCGTTGATAACCGGAGCGAGCGACAGCAGGGGGCAATGGCGGACGCCATTGAGCTCAAAGCAGGCGAACACCGCCATGTAGTGCTCGCTGCCGTTCGTCCAGTCGTCCACAACCACACCAAACTTGCCCGGGGAATGGCACCGATGTTCTTTTCGACGGCCTTCGTCACGTTCTCCATATCGCGCCCAAGTACCTCCTTGCAGACAGACGGTAACTTGGTGTAACTTTCAAAAAAAACGTAAGTTAGACAAATTCTACATGATAATCAGAAAAAATGCAACATATTACCGTCTTGTCGTCTCCATCTCGACGAAGGAGAAAGGGAGGTTCCCCTTGACGACCCAGAGAAGCCATGCGTAGCGGTTAGACGCCTTCTGGCGAACCCACGGCAGTAAGGTGCCCGTGGCGGCAGTGCTGGCCTCCTCCATCTCGGCCTGGAACCTCGGGTGGTCGGACCGCACGTGCGACACGAGGTTCGTGTAGCCCGTCTTGGGCGCGTGTTTGCGCATCTTGCTGCACGCCTTGCAGGCCTGCAGGCCGGTCGGGTCGCCGTCCTCGGTCAGGAGCGGCTTGAAGTAGAACGCCGCTACTTGTTTCGGCGTGAACTTGCGCTTGGTGGGCTTGGGGGCGAGGATGTGTCGGAACATGGTTAGACTTGATGCGGTTGCTTGGTTGGGCTCGGTTAATGGCAGAGTGGGGTTCACTAGTGAATTGAGCCAGCGAGAGCGCTGAGAACCAACAACGAAGCGTTGGCTGTCGGCTTCCGAGATAAATGTTGTGTAAGGATATATCAAGCTTTCAAAATACGTAACATTTAACAGCGTGCTCACCTAAATAAGAAATTTACTGGTTTTCCATAAATATATTTACAGTAAATATATTTATCGGCTTCCCTGATGATCCAGGCCAGGATCCGAGTCCATTCTCCTCCCGTCGACCGATGGTGCGGTCGCCACCCACGTATGGGACGCTGGACCGCAAGCCCGGGGCGCCCCGCCGCCTTTCGCAATGGTACACTAACATGGGCATGATCAACTTCGTCGAGTTCGCGGCCGAGTCGTCGCGCGGCGTCGTGCTGGCCACGCTCTTCCTCTACACCAAGTCGCTGGGCGGAGACCTGGCCTTCATGGGCATGCTCACGTCGCTCTTCTCTGTGGGGCGCCTCATCTCGTCCATGATCTTTGGCTGGATGTGCGACCACTACTCGTTCCGCTCGGTCTACCTCGTGTCGTCGGCCATCTGCCTCGTGGGGAACGTCATCTACCTGGTGGCCGACCAGCACGTGACGGGCAGCTTGGCAGCCCTGGCGGCCAGTCGGTTCATCGTTGGCTTCGGTGCAGGCAACCGCAGTGTGTGTCGCGCGGACGTCGCCTCGATCACGTCCATTAACCAGCGGTTGCCGTACCTGACGATGTTGGCGACTGTTGTGTTCCTCGGCTACGCGTTGACGCCTGGTCTGGGGAGTCTGGTGGCCAACACAGACTCGTACTGGCTGGGCGTTCACTTTAACAAGTTCACGTCGCCGAGCATGATCCTGATCGTCTTCAATCTGCTGACCATTGCGGGAATGCTGACGCTGTACGACGGATCCATTCAGACTCGCGACGGTCCGGAGGAGTCACCAGAGGAAGCGTCTTCGAGCAGGACGCTCAGCAACGTGACGATGATGCCTGAACGGATCGTGAATATCGGCGCGGTGGTGTTTATTTTCCTCAACTTTAACGCGCGAGGCATTCTGTCAGTCTTCGAGACGGTGAACATCCCGCTGTTCCTTGAGGTGACTGGCAGTGATCCGGAGAGTGTGAGTGCTGTGGTGGACGCGTCCAACTTTCAGTTTTATCTGGGGCTGTTGGGCTTGCTGTCGTATTTCTCGATCGAGTACTTTCGTCTCAGTATGTCGGATGTGAGTTGGGTGCAGTTGGGGTTCGCCATGCTGCTGGCGGGTAATGTGGTCCTGGTGGTGGTGCCGGTGGACTTGTCGTTTCCACAGCTGGCTGTGGCTGAGTTTCTGGTGTGGAGTGTGGGCTGCCCGATAACTACAGCAGTCGTGGTAGCAGCCTTTTCAAAGCTACTAGGAGGACGCCCTCAGGGAACGCTGATGGGACTGCTGGGCTCTGCTGCGTCGGTATCGCGTATTCTTCTTCCTCTGCTTCCAGCCGCCATTCCGACGCTCACGCCGGTCTTCTGGATTGACATACTTTTGTGCACGCTGAGCATTGTGATGTTGTGGTGGTACAGCCGCTTGGTCTACAAAACCAAAGAGGAAAGACTGGATGAGGCTGAAATGGCACTCCAGTTGCTGGCAGCTCCGAATGATCCGCGTTCACCCCTGGGGTTCGACAAGGTGGATTTCCCGGACAAATGACACGACGGAGAGTGGCAAAACGCTTTTATCTTTTTCTCACAGTCGTGTTGACTTTCGTCGTTTTAAGACTTGATGAATAGCACTGCTCTGCCTCTCGTTTTTAGTCTAATCAGCGTGAAGAAGATGGCTTCACTTCTCCGAACTGCTGGTGACCCGTAGTTTCCGAGTGTGAAAGAGCTTCTCTCTGTTGGTGCAACGAGCACTCGAGTCAGTAACACATCGACCCACAACAGTCACACGCTAGCTTTACCTGTCCAACAAAAGTGTTTCTGCAAACCAAGCACATGATACTGAAGCGGCTGACGTCGGTGAACTCGTGCTTCTGATGAGCTTCCACCGCGACTTCACTAGCACGTTCAACCTGTAAAATCAAGTGCAATTAAACGCATCAGCATCAAGAGCACGTGGGAGTGATTCAGTCTACGTTAACCAACGCACCTTGGAGAAATCGTTGATTGCGAAGAGAGTCACGTCTTGGCTCTCCGAAGCAGTGGTCGAGGGCGACTCCACGACGAGGTCGTAGTGGATCCCGTCGTACAGCAGGAACATCCGCTGCGTGAACCCTTGGTCCTCACCGTAGCACAGGCGGCTCATGCTCGTAACGTCGAAGACGACCATCTCCACCTTGTAGTACGTGGACAATATTGACAGCTCGATCTCGCCACCCCACGACTTGTCGTCCATGATCCAAGCGCAGTACTCGTACACAGGGCGTCCCAGAAACACCTCCGAGTACTTTTCCGGATCCGCAAGAATCGTGTCCTTGATCAGCTGCCGCATCACGGGACCGTTCCCTTCCTTCTTCTTTGAAAGCGCATAACTGCATAGCCACATCAAGACATCCACGTCAGAAGCTCCACACAACCATATCCCAGCAACACCGACGTACCCGATCGCGTGGAACAGACAACTGTTGTCCGCAGGCACAACACGCCGCATGAACACAGACGTCGGCCTTGTAGCCTGTGCACCACTAGGCTGAGGGGCTTCCTTGAGCACCAGGACTGAGCCGGTTCGAACCCCCAAAGACGACAGGGTGCTCTCCTGCACAGCAGTTCAAAGCACAGTCTACGTTAGCAGTCAAGCTTCCATTTTCACAATAACATTGTCGTCACGTACACCTGACCCCTCGATCATCTTGGGGGGATATCCTGTCATCACTGCAGCAGCAACACGGCAACGAGAGAAGGTTAGGATCGTGTCATTGCAAACATGTTTTGAAGAAATGATACACTGAAATGACAGATGCACTTGCCGTGCTGATCCTGCGGCGGAATGGACGACTTCTCGAACAACTGAGCGCGCAGACCGTCCAACGTGATGTCGTCCGCCAGCCCCATGAGCTTGATGGACGTGCCATTGGCGAAAGTCACCTTGAAATTCATGGGCATCTTCGCTCGATACGTGGCCGCACTTTTTCGTTGTGTGTGTGCCTTTTTGCTCGTAACGGTTTTAGGTTGTGTAAACGTGGTGTAGTCGCAGGACGTAGCCATGTTTACTAAACAACAAAGATCGAGAGCGAAGGCATGCATTCCGATGTGCATTTTGTATTTTTGCGAATTTCTTGCTTCGCGAAGCGAACGTTGGAGGTTAAACGTCCATGGAACTGGTGATTCCGCAACTGCTCAGTCCTTCTTGAACCAGGACGAGAGCTTTTGCGTGATTTTAGCCTTGAGGGCGTTCTCGTCGTCGCCTCCATTCACAGCGGGGTCGTCAATCAGCTCCACCACGGAGCTAGGGGCACCCAGATAGCGCTCCTCAAAGGGGCCGATGCCCGGTACAATGTGGCCGTCCTCGCCACGCCGAGCGTCGAAGGAAGCAGTCACCAGCCGCGCGTCGCCGAATGCCTACCGGTAGCAAGCAAAACAAAAGAAGGGACGACTGTCAATTCAAAATGCAAGAACGCAAACGAATAAAGCAAACGGCAAACCTTGCAGAAGCTGTCAGCACCTTCGGGGCACGTGATGAGCGTGACGACTGTGATTTTTTCCTCCTCCACGCCCTGCTGCATCAAGAGCTTCACAGCGCGAGCACCAACCGTTTGTGTCAGCGTTACATACGGTTCCATAACCGATTAATACGATGAAGCGACTACGTACATGGATGACTTTGTCGACCTGGGCGACCGATGCAAGCTCTGGCAGCAGGATCAGCACTTCATGACCGTCTAGGTCCTCCGGAAGGGTTGCTTTGATGATCTGGGCCACAACATTGACCCCGTTGGCCAATCATACAAACCAACCTTGTGCAAACACAAGAGATAATACCTTGTTGCCGCCCTTGGCGATCTCTTGCACCACGACCTCGCCATACTTGGCGTCATAGGGGAGGGACGTTCGGAGAACTTGTGACAAGCTATCAACGGCAATAATGTCGGTGAAAAAGGCGAGAACCGTGAGAGCCAAGCTCCTTCAAATAGTTACTACCGTCAAACATCAACACCAACACTCACCCCTTCTGGACCTCGGGTCTGACGGAGATACTTACGCCGCACACCTTCACATCCTCCTCGAACACGAGCCCCTCGACCTTGTAGCCGCGGGGGCTTGTCACCACAGCCTGAGCCAGTACCATTCTTCAATGTCATTCCACTAGAAAGCATTCCAAGGTGGACGCTTCAACCGACCTCTTCGTCGTTCGGAAGCTCCGTCAGCGCCAAGTCCAGCGTCGAACGCAGCACTCCGTTCGCATCATGAGTGAACTTTGCACCTGCATAAACCAAGCAAAAAACAAGCACCCATTAGCTTCAGTGTAAAATCCCCACACAGTCGCAGAGCAGTCAACTTGCCAGAGTTCTTGTAGTCGCGGATCCGTGTCATGCCCATCTGGACCAGCTCGCTCTCCAGATCCAGCACCACTACGTTCTCGTGCTGCATTCGACACCCGTGAGCCTCCAGTCTCCAACTATTTAACATAACAGCAATGTAGACCAAACCTGCGCTTTCCAGAGCTCGAGACGCACGCCTCGCCCCAGCGCTTCACTGCACAAAGACGTACAAGTTTTAGTAAAGTATCTTGGCGACTACCGCAGTATTTTGGTCGGTCTACTCACCCGCTCGCATACAGGCGCTGCTCGGCACGCGTTTGCTGCTGAGTCAGCAGCACGGGTGCGCTCAGTAACGCCGCCGCGCCCAACTTCGCGTGACTCCTTACAGCTCGGAGGAACATCCTAACGGTTAGTCGAAATATGCGGCCAGTGTTCAGAATCGCGTCGTAACGACGACCGGTTATTGGCTGAAAAAGAAGATCAAACGAATTGTGATTGGGTTAAATGCAATGTAGCCATGTCTCGCGAAGAGTCACGCGTTGGGCCTCCATTGTTCCGGCGGCGATGTTGAAGCGAGCCTCGCGCACGGGGGGCTCCTCTCGAAGGAAGCTTCCACCTGATAGCTTGTCGGAGCGGGATTCGTCTGCGGCATCGCACTCGTCATCGCCACAACCGACTAAAACGAGGACAAGGAAGAGCAGAAGCGACAGCGATCAGGCGTCGAGCGACAATGTCAAGAATAAGGAGCGGCTCAAGAGGGTGGGGAGGATGAAGCGAGCTCCATTGCTGGACTATTCCATCGTAGAGACCGTGTACAGCGCCATGGCGAGGCAGAACCAACGCCGAGCAAGTCGCCACTGGCTGGACCAGTTCGCCCAGTACGAGGAGGCAAAGCGACCTGGAACGATCAAGGCTGAGAGGTTCACCAGATGCTTGAACAAGATGGGCATCCAGCTGGACAAGCGAGAACACTATGATGCTCTGGCAGACTGCTTTAAATGCAGTGGTGGCGGCGGTCATGACGATACTGATAGCAGTGACAACAACAATAAGACTGCGCAGCGAGTTGACTACGCTGCGTTCGTCGACTTTGGGTGCAACGTGCGAGACTCCGAGAAGATGAGCGAGATTGCAGAGTCACTGCGTGAGAGCATTGCCAAATACGACGGCAAGAAGCAGTCGTCGTCCTCGTACAACCTCGCAGCGGGTCTTGAAAAACTCGACAGACACAAGCGCGGGTGGCTCACTTCCACGCAGTTTGAGCGAGTCCTAGAGCGCGAAGACCAAGGGCCGAAGTTCCGTTTGTCTGTTTCTCAGGTGGCCGCGCTGGTGGATCGTTTTGAATACGAATACGAAAAGCAGCAGCTCGGTATCGACTACATGCAATTCGCGCAGTGGCTCCAGCCTCTGCTGCATCTCGATGTGAGAAAAGTTCATGAACGAGTGAAGTTACTGATCGAAGACGCAGGGGCAAAACAAGGGTGGAAGCTGGATGATGTCTTCAAGGCCATGGACGACGATAGAGATGGTGAGATCGATGCGGTGGAATTGAAAGAAGCACTGCTGGAAATGGGGCTTCCACTGACGGATGCGCAGATCCGGTGCTTGGCAGACGAGTACGATGTCGATGGCGACGGGAAAATTCAGTACAAGGAGTTCCTCTCTTTGTTTGCTCCACCCAGTAAGAACCGTGCTGATGTGAAGAAGAGAAAAGATATCTCCACTGGAAGGGATGACGACAGAAGCGACACGGGGAGCACTACAGATTTTATCAAGAGGAGGAAGAGCAGACCAAAGAGGAATGTTCGGAACTCTTTCAGCTGGGGAATTACCAAAGCGTTTGCACGAAAACAAGGCGCAACAAATGGGAATCGAAACAGCACAAGTGGGAAGAAGTCCCTGGACAACGGGGAAGTGTCATCCTCACCGGGGGGCAGCAACGGCGAGGGGCCAAGAAGGAAGTCGACGACGCGGCGAAAAAATCGAGTCGCTACTTCGAGTGACGAGGAAATCGCCGAGAAGCCTAAGCGTAGACAGCGGAAACGGGGTCAGCGTTCAGAATCGTCTGAGGAAGATCAGAACTTTCGCGGCTCCACCTCGGACAACCAAAAAAAGCAGCGCTCCAAGCTGAAGTCGAAGCGAAGAAGTGTCAGCAAGCGACGAGATGCAGACTCCTCTACCGAAAGTGAGCCAACAGAAGCCGTTCGAGAAAACAAGGCAAAACGCAGAGCTCCAGCAGCCAGAAGCGAGGATGAAAGTAAATCTCGAGAAAGCGCAAGCTCAGATCCTCCCAAACGACTATCGAAGGAGCGATCCGTTACTAAACGCAGTGAAAAGGAAACACAGAGGGCTCCAACAAAACGCAAGAGTAAGAAATCGACATCGGATCCACGCACACGATCTCGTAGCCGTCGGCGTCTACCACCGAGTCGTCGACGTCGTTCATCATCCTTTTACGGACAAAGGCATTCTAGCCCTCAACGGAAGCGTAAGGCCAGTCGGTCACGATCCATGAGGTTACGACGAGCTGTACGTAACAGCGCTGCAGAGAGTAGCGACGACGGGGAGAACTCGAACTTTTCAGACAATAGTGACTCGTCCTCCGGGCTAGATGTCGAGCAACTTCGTCGGCAGCAACAAGCAAGAGGCCACATCACTAACCGTCGAGGTAGCTACGCTAGAAGTGCGTACAACGACAAGACAGATGACGAACCTGATGAGCATGCTGCGGATGGCTCTGAAAACAGTGGAGATGAAGAGGAATGGAGCCGATCCGATGAGGAATACCACAAGCACCTCAAGCGGTCGCTTCGTCGAGCCTTTGACTTTTTCGATCTGGATCAGACATCCACGATCGACAAACGCGAGCTTAGTCACGTATTGCGGGCCTTGGGGCATGAATTCACCTCGAAAGAACTGGAAACTGAAATGGCAAACGCTGACTTGGACCGGAATGGCCAGCTAGATTTCTACGAGTTCGTGGCATTTGTGAAGAAACAACTCGCTCAGAAAACCTACTTACTCTCGCAGCAGCGTGAGATGGAGATCCGTCAATCCTTCCAGTCGCTTGACAACGACAAAAACGGAGCTTTAGACGAGCAGGAGTTTGAGTATTTGATCTACAAGGTGCTCCAGGTTGAACTTTCGGTTGAGGAACAGGACGCGTTACTGGATTTCATTGACAAGGACGCCGATGGTCTGATCAGTGAAGATGAGTTCATTACATTCATGAAGAAACTGGAGACTCTTCATCGTCAATACAGTGGTAAAGGTGGTGGGAAGAAGCAGCAGCAATTCCTCGACTCGCTTGACGTCACTTCACAGCTGGCGTACTCGGCAATGAAGAAACTTGTGCGCGGTGTGCCAATGGATATCGATCGAAGTCTGCTCATGTTCTTCGGCATCCCTTCCAATTTCCGCCCTGCAATTTCGTCCGCGGCGACGTGTCGGACACTGCAGGGTAATACGATGGAGCACGTGCTGTCGTTCCCGTCACCCCAAACGATTGAAGCACTGGCGCTTGATACCAGACTAAACGATAAGAAGGATTCCTCGTGGTTTACGTTGAATCGACTTGATGCGAACTGCGAGGAGTACCGAATGCTGCAGCAAGCGGAAGACGTCGAGGCACAAGCGATTGTTTCTCTGAAGAGGGCAGCGGGTGTGCCGAAGCCGTTTGATACGAGAGAAGAGGATGTCGTCAAGCGCTGTGTCCACGTCTGTCTGTTCCAAGAGCAAGAAGAAATCTCTGGGTCGAAAGCGGCGGCTAGACGTCGACGAGGTAGTAAAACCGCGGCAGCTACGACGGAATCGAAGGTGACAGGAGCAGGCATCGTGGTTGGAAATGTACACGAGATTCCAGTGTATTGGCACCAAGGCGAAGAGGATGTCTGGGAGTTCTCCAAGAAGTCAACCAAGCAGGACAAGTACAAGTTTCTTGTGCGTACGAACGCTGTAAACGACCACCTGTACCTACTCATCGAGTTCATCGTTCACCTAAGACTAAACGCTGAAGAGCATCGGTCCAAGAAGCGATCGAAAGGCAAGAAGGCAGTCAAACAACAAAGCGAAAGCGACGATGAAATAGGAGCAGACGGAGGAACTCGAGAAATGGTTTGCTGTTGGTGCAAGATACCAGTGAGACAGCTACTGGCGAAGCGTTCTGATATCCTGCGTCGCAAGGAAAAACTATGGGGAGGTACCGCTAATGCCCCCGTCGACATCGAGCAAGATGAGCTGCTGCGTCGGCGTACAGGGTGGCGCGCTTTCACGAATATGTTCACCAAGCCGTCACCCCCGCTGATGGGCATTAAGAGTGTGCCCATCGACTCGCTCGCCGAAGATCTTCAGTTATTCGCACGTAAGATGCCGCCCATCGTGATCGCGCCGTTCGTGTCGCTTCCGATCCTCGCCGAGTACATGGTCCTCGTTCGGAAGACTCTCGCCTGCGTCGCCAGTTCGTCGGCAGGTACGCCTCAACTACAACATGATCTTGTCATAACTCAACATCTAACGAGATTTTTACTGTTTTGTTTTTGTCGTAGTTGTAACTTGTGAGCCAGCGCTCAAGCTGCTGCCGAAAATCGTGGACGACCACGTGGCGCTTTCGATCTTCCGCAAGGCCTTTGACTCGGAAGTGGCAGGCATGAAACCAGGAGAAGTACGCTTTGTACTCCATTGAGTGTCTCCTGTTACCACTACTAACATAATAATACTCGACAGGAGCGGGAACGGAAGTTCCAGCAGTTGGTGCTGCGGATGTGGCCGTCGTTCGTGCACTGGCAGGAGCATCTCCCTCCGTGCGTTCTGCCTGCCGTGAAAGTAACCGGCCCAGCCCCAAACGCCAAGGCTCCAACCAGCGTCCCACCTCAAGGCGTCTCTGCTTCAGGCGCTGCTACGACGGAGTTGGACGACCAAGCAGCGACTCAAATGCGCTTTAACTTGCTGCAGACCTCGGCGTCTGGGTACGTCTCATGCCAGAATCCTCATTTTCACACCAACCAACACTAACTTCACGCCCGTCAACCAAAACTCGCAGTAAATTACGACTGCAGGACGTCCGCGTGGCGTCCACGCCGTTCCACGTGCGAGAGGTGGCATTCCGGCGCCTGCTCTAGCAACTACAACCTCACCTTCCAGTTGCAGTTTGCGTGCGCCACACCAGATGTATCCATTCAAATTCCATCCAATCAAAATACTTTTTTTTCACCTTTCATCCAATCGAAATGCCGTATCCACCGAGCATAAAACCTGTGGCCATGATGTCACCAACCTCAGCGTGCGTGTCAAAATGCGCCGCATTCGCCGACTGACCGAGGCTTGGATCGTTTACCGCTGGAGAGCAGCCGAGCAGAGCATGGAGACGCTTCGAGACCCCGTGGACGGCCTCGCGATGAGCGAGAACTTCCCCGTCAATGGCTTCCGCCTCATGGTGGCGCTAGTTGGCTGCAGCCTTGTGGCGCCATTGCTCCACGTCATGCCGGGCGAGACGAGCCGTCACCTGTTCAATGTGGCTGCGGGGCTCTTCGCCGGCGCCTTTGTGTTCGACACGGCCGTGCTGCATACGGTCGGCACGGCAATCGTCGTGTATCTGCTGATGCTGGTGGCTCCGAGGTGAGAAGAAGGGATTTAAGATGTATCTTGTGTCATAAGCTGACGTTTTCGATGTTCGTTTGGTTTTCTAGGAAGTTGGTGGGACGTATTGTGTTGCCGTTGTTGCTGGCGTACTTGGTGGCAGTGTAAGTGGGCTGTATGAGTGAGTTGTGGAGAGAGCTGTGGCTAACGTGGTTGTTGGGGGTGCAGTCACTACTACCGCGAGTTCCACAGCCCGGATATCGTTTGGGACTCGGCGCAGATGATCCTGACGCTCAAGCTCAGCAGCGTCGCCTTTAACTACAGTGATGGAGGTTTGCCCAAGGAGAAGAAGACGTCCACAATGATTAAGAACGAGCTGCAGGAGATCCCGGAGATCATCCCGTACTTCGGTGAGTGACATTGCGGTGGTTGCGTCATGGGGATTTTTGGCTTACTGGTTATTTTTGTGCAGGGTTCATCTTCTTCTTCCCGACGTACCTTGCTGGCCCAGCCTTCGAGTACCAGGACTACGTCTACTGGATGAAGGTGGGTGAAGCTCAAGATATTTTACCGTTGATCATATTGTGCTGACGCATTTGTATTGCTTTACTAGGACATCCGCGTTGCCCCCTTCATGGTCCATCTTCGCAACTTGTTCTTTATCGTGGTATGCCACAACTCAACTTTTATTTTCTCTGATGACCACGGCTAATATCTGCTTGACTGAATTTGCAGCTATCGGCGGCCGGCTTTATTGCATCGCTGCAATTCCCGGTAGAGGAAATCGACTCACCGGACTTTTATCCCGAGTCCTCTTGGGCTGTGCGCTGTCTCCGCATGTGCTTTCCTGTCCTGCTCTTCCGTTTCCGCTTCGTAAGTCTATTCCTCCTCTCAATCGTCTCCCAGGTTAGCGTTCTTGACAATCCTGTTACCCGTTTTTTCTGGTATGAAGTATCTTGCATGGTCGCTGGCTGAAGCGGCCAGCGCCGTTGCGGGCGTGGGCTATGTGAAGGCCACTGGAAAGTGGTGCGTAGTGTGCTTTTACTGGAAAGATCTAGGGTTTCTTTCTTTTGCCTGGGGTCTAACGCCAAGTTTGCGGCATTCTGCGTTTGTCAATGTCCAACAGGGACGGCATCACCAACAATGATATTTTATGCGTGGAGCTTCCCACGAACTTCCGCGTGGCTATCAACAACTGGAACAGGGGTGTTGCTCGATGGAGTAATACCTGTACGTTACTAGCATTTATTGTGAAGATGCCGACGACAATTTGTACTGACAATGACTATCTGTATTGCAGACATCTACCAGCGTGTCGGACTGTCCAAGTCGGGCAAACCGACTCTGCTGTCGACGATGGCTGCCTTCTTCATCAGCGCTTTGTGGCATGTGAGTAGAACACTTGAGGCGCAATCAGACGCTCATGTTGTGGAGTGCTGTCCATTCCGATTGACTAGACATATTGTTATTGTGGCTCAAAGGGTCTGTCTCCGGGTTACTACCTGTTCTTCCTGTTGGGTGGCATCTACATTGAAGTTGGAAAGCGTGAGTACCGCTATAATCTTGAGCTTTCGCTGCATTCTTTCGTGATATTAACACTTATTTCGCCTCGTGTAGACCTGCGTCGTCGTCTGAGGCCGTATTTCCACTACACGGAGGATCGCAACGCGTATCCGCATGCCATTTTCCTGTCGTATTTCAACGGTACTTCTCACCCGCTGGCATTCTTCTACGACATCTCGGGCATGTTCTTCACGTGGGTGGCGATGCAGTACGCGGGCGTGGCCTTCGAGATCATGGACGTGCGTCGCTGCCTGGCCATCTGGAGCTCCTGGTACTATTTCCCGCACCTGGTGAGTATCGGTCTGCTGGTATTCTTCAACCTCTTCCCGCAGCGTCGCTCCGCGTCAGGCGAGAAGAAGAAGCAGTAACGCGATTGCTCAGCTCGACGCAAACTTTCCTCTTTGGGCATTCCCCACAATGCCAAGCAGACGAGGCTCCCATCACCTGCCGATTTTGGTGAATCAATAGATCCATCCACTCACAGTCTCCGCTGTATGTGTATGTAGCAATGCTTTGCTTGTTGTGGGATTGAGCAGGTTCGAGCAGCTTCAACTACGGTGGGTATTTATACTGTTTGTTATCAACACCACAAGGGGCTGACCGAAATGGGCCGACGTTGGCAAGTTAGAAGGCGCCATCCAAGTTTACCTGCCGCCAGCAGTTACTGCTTTGGATTGTTTTTCGTTGCGGCTGTAGCTCTTTAGCTGGTCTCGTCATCGCCCCCTCCTGCAGCACCGTCCGGGTTCCTCTCATCAGCGCGGCCCCGTCGTCAATGTCGCGGCGTTAACTTTCGACTGCCTGTTCCGAGTCTACCTACCGCATTCTGACGGTGTATCAAGTGGTGGCTACGCTCAAGAAGCAGCCTACGCGCATGCTGCTGGGAGTTAAAAGCGACTCGTGCTGACCAAGATGACTTGCTTTCGGCAACGCCGCCAGCGCATGGCCAACCCGACCAGGAAGGGACGTGCATTATGGAGTGCGCTCAAGAGGAATTTACCAGCATTCATTGGCCGACGAAGACGAACAGCTCGTCGCGCGTTGAAACCCCACCTCTTTATCGACCCGGAAGCGACCAGCAAGCGGATGTGGGACCTGCTGCTCACTCTCCTCGTGCTGTACACTACGCTTGTTGTGCCCTATCGAGTGTGCTTTCAGGTGGAAGCTGCGGGTGGCTTTGCGATCCTCGAAACCACCATGGACGTCGCCTTCTTCATCGATATTGTGCTCAATTTCATCACCGGGCTCCAGTTGCCCTCTGGCGAGGTGTCGTACAACTTCCGAGTGATTGTTGCGGCGTACATGCGCGGCTGGTTCACGGTCGATTTCTTCTCGACACTCCCGTTTGAGTCATTGGCAAAGCTATTTGGTGTCGGAAACAATGCCCAGGCTGCTCTTCTATCGGCCAAGTTGCTGCGCGGACTGAAGGTTCTTCGGCTGTTCAAGCTTGCGCGAATTCGCCGCCTGGGCAAGGTTTTCGCGAACCTGGAAGACGCCGTCTACACCAACCAGAGTCTTGTGTCGCTTGCAAAGCTGGCGCTGACAATGCTTTTCTTCGCACACCTCGTGGCGTGCCTTTGGTACGCCGTGGGAAAGTCAGACTCGGAAGAGTCCTGGTTGATCAGCATTTCGCATGATCCCGCGGGCCAAATTGGAGATACCAACTTTCTTCAATACCTACGCTCCGTGTACTGGGCCATCGTGACCATGGTATTTTACAAGGATTGAAGCTGTGGTATTTTAAATATTCGTCTAACATTACGCTATTTGTTTCTGCGTGTAGACGACCATCGGATACGGTGACATCGTATCGCACAGCAACAATGAAAGAGTGCTAAACATCGCAGTGATGGCTGTGGGAGTATCCTTCTTTGGGTACGTGATCGGCACCATTTCAACTCTGGTAACGAATCTGGATGTCGCGGCGGCACGGTACGAAGAGCGGATGACCGTTGTCAAGGAATACATCATCTCGCGTCGAATGCCGAAATACGTCGGCAACAAGATTCGACACCACTTTGAATACTTCTACCAAAACTGCTCGGTTTTCAAGGAAAGCCGAATCCTCAAACGGCTTCCGTCCGCACTGCGCAACGAAATGGTAAGTTTTCTTTGCTCGATTAAAATATGCTTTTGATGTAAGTACAGTTTGAGGTAACTGACATGTTTTTATTATTTTATTTATCAGATCCACCACGTACACTCCAAGATTGTATCGAGTGTCAAGTATTTTGTGCAGTGCCCTGAGAGCCTCATCAGTGATATCGTCATGGCGATGCGCCCGTTCTCTATGCTCAAGGACGAGTACGTGTATGTCGAGCACGAAATTGCGGCGCACGTCTTTTTCATTTTAAAGGGCAAGGTGCAGCTCGTCAAGACAGTCAAGCGTGGCAAGGAGGAAACGCGGCTCTCAACGATGAGCATTGGGGACCATTTTGGCGAGGTTCGTGTTCCATCTCCTGACCAACATAAATTCCTTTTCCAAGTGTGCTGATGTGATTGCTACAGCTCGAAGTCTACGACCACGACCATGGCAACGGTGTGCGTATCTGCTCAGCTCTCGCCAAGTCGTATTGTGAACTGACGTTCCTCTCACGCGAAGCTATCCAGAAAATAAGTGGGTGTTCCCTGTATGCAAAGGCTCCGCTTGACGTATCTTTGTTTCTAACACTTTATTATTTGTATTTTTCTCTAAACTCATTGGCGCAGGCGTAAGTTGGCCTGAAGTATTGAAGCATTTTCGTGACAGCGCAGCAGCCTGCTCGAACAGTATGCGCCGACGTGTGGACCCTTCAGTTTTCGATTCGATGAAAAGACCTGCTCCTCGCGTTCCGGTGTCTCACAAGACGGTGGAAATTTCAGAAGTGGTGACCAAGTCGTCCGTTTTGAGCAGCAAGGTTGCCCCAAGTAAACCCGCGCGCGTTGCACCCTTCATGCCCGCAAACGTAATTGATACGTCACTGGGACAATTGAAACAGCTGCCTATACCGGAAGAGAACAGTGAATCTGGGAACCAGCCTAGAAGCAGCACAGATCCGACTACTGTCGCCCCATCTTCCAACGCCGGCGTAATACCAGAATCGCCATCCCAGGGCGAGCGAGAGTGGACTAATCACGCATGGGTGACAACCCCTGACGTTGGTGAACCACCTTCGATACACACAGTGCATCCACTAACAAGACCGTTCACGTCAATCGCACACGGCCGAAAAGCGACTTTAGAGGCGTTACCAGTCACGCCTTCATCAAAGGCTAAGGTATGGGCTAAGGCTGAGGCGTTTGACCACCTCGAGTCGCTGGATCCGAGCGAAATCCAAAACAGTGCGCTTAAGCCAGTTCCCCAGCTGCACGAAGAAGCAGTAACGCCCACTTCAAAGGGAAGTTATTGCCCTCCAGAGCAAATCTCAGGCCCACGCAGCGATATGGAAGAACGGTACTCTCCATCATCGACGGAGACTACACCGTTGCCAGCAGAATCAACGCCAGAAACAATGCAACGGCATCACGAAAAGTCTCTAGCGCTCCAGCAGCTAGCCGAACAGATGGCTGAGCAACATACCGAAGAGCTTCCGCTTGAAGGGCGCGTCTCCCTTGCAGGGGCAACCGATGAAAATCAGCTGCATGATATGATTGTCAAGATTCGCGATTCGCCGCACGAACAGCCCAAGCGCAATCTTCAATCCGAGCGTGTGATGTTACGAGGAACTTACTTGTTCCACCCCCAGGAGCCTGCGATCGTGTTGTGGCAGTTTTTCGTTGGACTTGGCATTATTTATTCGATCATTGTCGTCCCTTTCCGACTGGGTTACGACGTCGATGCAGCCGATGGGTGGTATGTGTTCGAGATGATCATCGATGGATTCTTTTTGTTCGACATCCTTCTCAATTTCCGCACTGCTTACTTCGACGAAGAGAGGAAGCTCATCTATGACCCCCGCGTTCTCTTCTGGCGCTACGCCAGAGGATGGTTTCTCCTTGATCTCATTTCCACGGTGCCTATCGACGAACTCTTCCAGTAAGTTGTTCACAATATTCCTCGAAGACACACAGTGACTAATCGTTGCCGGCATGTATTTTTTATTCTTTTCTCTTAGAGCGGTTGTGGGCACGTCAAGTCAAACGTTGCATCTTTTCCCAACGAAGCTGCTGAGGCTCTTTCGGGTTGCGCGACTGCTGAAGCTGACACGCTTAATCAAACTCAGTCGCGTCTTCGGCCGCATCCGTGACACTGTTCAGGTAAGAATCTTCGTGACTGAATTATTAAATTTTGTTTTATTTGGCTTACTAACAAATGATGAAACGCAGCTGAGTCCATCTACAGAGCGGCTTTTTAAGCTGCTTGCGATCATGTCTATCTTCTGCCATTGGAATGCATGCATGTTTCACGGTGTACTGATGGCAAGCGAAGCTGCTGGGTATCGTAGCTGGTGTGGCGACGCTTTTTTCCCGAACGAACCCCAGCTCATTGATTGTGCTGAACTGGTACCAGTTACTGACCGCTACATCGCCGCCGTTTACTGGGCATTCACAACGCTCACTACTGTGGGCTACGGTGACGTGAAACCCAGCGTCCACTCGCCGTACGAGCTGGTCGTAGTGATCATCCTCGTGGTTGTGAACGCCACGGTCTTTGGTTACATCATTTCGTCGGTTATGACGCTCATACAGAACCTCGATCCCAGCGATCGCGAATACCGACTTTTGATGACCGAGATGAAAGACTATCTCCGCGATTCGTCTGTCAGCGAGCGTCTGTGCACGAACGTCAAAATGGTGAGCCTATCTTTTATCAGGAATAATTTGTTTATATCTTCTGCTGACCCTACTGCTTTCAATGATTAGCACTACCAACATCATATTGCCTGCACGAGCCTCTTTCCTGAGCAAAAGGTAAGGCACGAGAGAGAAATGACCTGTTGTCTTCCATATTCGCTAAATGCCGTGCTTTGCCGCACTGTAGCTTTTCGACAAGATGGCCCCTAGTCTGCGCTTTGACGTGGCGCGCTTGGTCGCAGTCGAGACGTTGTTCGCGATTCCACTTATTACTGTCATGGAGGATGCTTTTAAGGGCTTCGTGTCGTACGCGCTTTTCCTGATGAAGCCTGTGTGCATCCAGCGTGGAGAGACAGTTTGCCGTTGCGGCAGTCCTGGTATCGAGACGTTCTTTCTCGTGGAGGGGGAGTGCGATCTGCTAAACTCACAGACAGGTCTCGGCCGCATCATCGGCGAGAATTCTGTCTTCGAGCAGTATGCGCTGATGGCACAACCAGAAGAGGTCTATCGGACGGTCTCGACGGCAACAGCCCTCTCGGGCAAGTGCATCTTGTACTCCCTCACCATTCATGACTTCAAGTACGACCCCACCGTTTCTTCTGCTATGACTTGTAGCCATTTTGTTCCTAACATGTAGCTCTTGTTATCCGTAGGGCGCTGGAAAACGTCTCGCCAGCAGTGAGCACGTACTTTTTGAGTCAACTGGCGTCAGTACTAGTCGCCGACGACATATATGCCTTGCTCCCCCACCAGAAGAGCAACGTCCAGCTCGCGTTACGTCGTGGCCAGAACTTCCGAACCGTAGCAGAGCAGACTCCCGGACGAGTAAAGCTGAAAGACCTGGGCAGAGTGGCCATGGCTAACCTCTACAAGCGACGAGGCAGCGAGTGGTCACCCGACTTGTTGCCGAAGCAGCTCCAAATATTGGCAGAGATAGAGCAGGCCTGCGAGGTCACAGCTGCTAATGCCCACGTGAATGCCATTGCCAACCGACAATCCGAGCTGGCGAACGGATCCATCCGAAAGCGACCGACCGAAACCAACTCGATTCGTGAACGAGCCGAAGCTGCCAGCGGCTCCGCGTCAGCGAACGACCCACACTCGACAATAAACAGCAACTTGCTCTACAGCACCGCACAGACCATCAGAGAAGTCTCCGAGGACTCGGAGCTCTCCGAGATACCAACTCGGTAAAAGAACGAATCATGCAACCTAAAATCAAAACGAAAACTTACAATTTCATGTTTCACTCCGGAATTTTTCCATTCGTTCCATAATTTTCACCTTCTGTTCCCCAATTTCACCTTTAATTCCCAATGGCTTCCACGGCGGCCGCTTCCAGGCCGCCCGCGGCCTCCATGTCGCTGTCCAGCCGCTTGCTGTCACTACCACAGGAACTAACAGGTTGTTCGCTTCCTCCACAAGTCTCTGGCCGGCGCTACGGCGTCGTGACGCTCTGTGTGGCGCACATATTGGAGAGCGCAGTGAGCTCCCACCCTTTGCCTCGAGTATCGCTCGTTCGTGTGCGATGGTGGGGCGAGGAAGCCCCCGGCAGCCTCTTCAGACCCGCCTTACTGTCGGCGGACGGCGTGGGCCTTGATCAAAACGCGCAGGAGGCTCAGTATACGCCGCGGCGAGCCATCACCATGAAATATCAAGTTAGAGTCCAGCCCGATCAGTTATTGGGATATTTCCAAGACATGGGAAATTTGACTCTCGAGGTGATCGACAGAGATACCAGGAGGAAAGTCGGAGAGTGCAGCTTAAGGATGGACATACAGGCCAGTAATTCAGTGATGACGGCGCAGGAGAAGCTGGTGGCCTTACGCCGGCAGGACGAGCTGTGCGAGATCAGACCCACGGCTCAGGACGCGCAGGACGGAGAGGTGTTGGGATACCTGGCCGTGACGTTCGACGTGCAGTGGACGGATTTAGAGGAGGAGATGGACGTGCGGCGCGGACTTGGTGTAAAGAAGGTTGCTGATGTGAAGGAAGAAGGTGAGGAATTGAGCGCGGCGTCGGAGTCGGTGCCGTTGAAAAAAGCGTGGATTGACGCGGAGAAAGGTGGAGAGAAGGTGGATTTGATTTCGGTTAAGGTGGAGGAGCAAGTGCGAAACGATACGAAAAATGCGGAAGATGGTGTCGCATCCGCATTAAATGGTGACTTTCAGCGTATTCAGAAGCTGCTGGAGAAGGGCAAGGCGTTGAAGCAATCGATGGAGAGAGCTGTAGCTGAGAAGGATGACATTGGAAACACCGTTGATGAGGCTCCGGAACTCACTAGTGAGGCAGATTTCGCAACAAAGCAGTTGCTTTCATTTGAGCCTGATGCTGATTTTACAGCTTCCACATCAAAATGGAATGACGCTCTGGAGTTCGAGTCTGTCAAGAGCGATTTTCGTGTTTCTTCAATAAGTTCAAGCCCAAGTGAGGTGAACGAGCATCAAACCAATGAAATTGACACGAAAAGTGGACAATCTCTGGCAAAGGCAATACTCGAAAAGCTGCAAAGCGAGGTTCAAACCCCAACGCAGCCTGAGGAAGCTGTGAATAGCTCTTCTGTCCCTGACGTGCACGGTTGTGAATCTCTCCAATTCGCAGTAATGTTCGAGGAGGTATCAAACGTTAGAATTTCTCCGATTGAGCGTGCTGCCTCTGGTGAAGGAAACTGTGGCAACGGCTCAAATATCGATCTGGCGAGTATTTCCCTCCATTATACGGTTCCTTCTCGATTCACAAAAAATTTTCCAGCTTCAAGGGATAAGTTTAATCGGACAGTCGCGCGCAAGGTTCGAAAATCTCGTTGGTTAGACTCTCCGTCGTCGTTACGGGCAGATTTCATTGGAAATATTCACGTTTTCCAATCTTCGTTTGCTGAGGATACGAGCGAGTATTTTCATACTGGGTGTCTGGTACGTTGAAAGCCCTCTTTTTTTTGAATCGCAACTAACTTGATATTGATATTACTTCGGAAGATTATTGAGGTATGGCTCAATTTCCGCAATGCCGCCGAGCGCACACTTCTAGGCCTGTCAAAAGTGCCTCTACGAAAACTAGCCGAGCTTTTCAGGTTGGTTATGCCGAACTCCCCGTTCGTCTCTGTTCTTATGCATGGCATTGTCTTTCGTTCTCATTGTCTTCTGTGGATTTAAATGCTTCGTTAGGGGAGACACGCACATGCTCAGTATTATGGAGCGCGCGCTGCCATTTGTTGGCGTGGATGACAGACTTGTGATTGAAAATCCATTCACGGGAAAACCAGCAGGGTATCTAAGAGCTCGAGTAGCGGTTGGGACAGCGGAACAGGTGCGTAGATTGTTGTCTTGATACCATCCTAGATATAATCACCAAACCACTTCTGCTGTGTGTCTGGTAGCTTCTTGCGTGGGCGACAACAGCTCGAACCGTCGTGAAGATACAAGCTGTTGTTCGTGGGCATTTGCTTCGCAAACACCTTCACGGGTCTCGTATCGTCTTGCCTATGTCAGAGCTGGAGTTTCGAGATAGTGCCTCCTCTTCACGTGTGATAGACCTCTTGTCTGACGAAACTCGATCCGACTCTCGATCGACAGCACCAACGATCTCGACAACATTGCAGAGATTTCAGGATTTGAGCTTGGACGATAGCTGCTCTCGAGGCGATGACATTGAGAAGCGGTCGGAAAACGTATCCAAAAACTCGCCGCCTTTCGAAACGAACTCTGCAAGCTGGTTAGCTCTTCGCAAGATCCGCTTTGATGTCCGCGAATGCTGGCGAAGTATCGCTAAGCAAACTGATCAACCAGGTGAAAAGCAGCCACAACATGCTTGGCATGCTGCGCCAGTGTTGGGGTGCGAGCTGCAGGGCCAGTTGGTGCTAAGTGGGGGAGTGGCATCGAAAGGACTGTCGTTTGCACTTTGGTGGGATGCCGCGGATAGAAGGCTGAATTCCGCTTTTGCCCATACATTTCGAGCAGCAGGTGTCGGTGCAGATTTGCCGCTGGTGGGTCCTCAAAGTCAAGTGCTGTTCGCCTTGCATGTGGAAAACGGATTCTTTGGGACCCAGTCACGCGAAACCATCATGGGCGAGGCGCGGTTGAATCTGCACGAGGCATTCCACAAACGTAGAACAATGGGGAACTCCGCTGACAACTTAGAAGCAGAAGAATCCTCAGTTGACATGAATGCTCCTATCGAGTGGGACAGCGTGGGTCGAGAGCACCAGGGGCTTCCGAGTGTGATTCCGTTAAGAATCTTCTATCACGTTGTACCGCTAGTGATCCGTTCCGAGGATTCTGCTGACTCCAGAAGTGACATATTATCTTGCGATGACAATGCCTATGCGGGCGGCCAACGTTTGGGTAGTATTACCACAAGTCACTATGTGCAAACCTCGTGCATTTCAGCCGAGGAAATCGACGAGAGGTTTTTGCTAAAGGGCAGAGAGCTGCGAGATGATGCAAGCGAGGTAATGCGTTCCAGCCCGTTTGCATCTTCTGACGAAGCTATTGGTAGTGACGATGAGGATTATTCCGCGCGCTGGGCAGCAGTGAGTGATAAATCAGAGCAGCACGGAAGTGGATTCGCATCAACCTGTGCAGCTGCAAGTAGGACTCCCGGGTTGTACGCATCTCTCGAAGAGCTGAACTCTAATAGTGCTGCCGACGTTGCTGACAGTAACGGGACAGCGAGCAATGTCAATAGCACTGATGACGTGGCATCAGGAAGTGGCGATGACTCACCGTTTCGAAGTGATGGCGAAGTGGACTTGTCTGTGAGCTCCCCCTCGCCGAAAGAAAGTGAGATTGCTGCTACTGGTGACGTCACTGTCGTGCATTCGAGCGAGAATGATGAAGGTTTCGTTGATACCTTTACAGTCGATGGAACTGGTGACGGCCATAGGGACCGTGATGCAACTCAGGATCTGGCACCTTCACCACAAAAGACCGCCAATTCCAACGAGGGTGGGAACCAGCGAGAACACATTGAAAGATCATTTGTGACGACTCCAATTTATACTGCTGCCGAGGGTGGTGTGAACAGGGACGGACATGACGAGAGCTCAGTTGTGTCCATGTCTGGTAATGCCGTTGGCGTCTCGACCGAGACAGACAATAACCTGAGATCGAGTATGGCGACTGCAAGTAACGCTGATGATGAGGACCAAGGCCGACCTTATGCAACTCTAGGTGTGACAACATCGGATAATGAATATGGAAACGATGCTAATGTCAGCCAGAGCCAGCACTCCACAAATTCTGCTGTTCCGGCGTCAGAAAGTGGTGGTAGTGACGATGATAATACGGAGCCAAGTGAACATGGTGCAGGTTTGGATTTGGAGATGCTGGAGAATGCTGCTACCTGCGATGACCAAAGCCACGATGGCGCAGGTTTGGGTGCAGCGACATCAGATAATGATACTGACGACGTCGGTGGTTTTAATCCGAGCCGACATAATGCAAGTTCGGTCGTGTCAACTTCAGGCGATGCCGCTAACGACTCTGAGGGTGAATCCCAGAGCAAACATGATGCGAGTTTAGATTTGGTGATGTCAAGCAGTGCGGCTCGCGACGCTGATGAAGCTGGCCAAAATCAGTCGGAACTTCGTTCTAATGTACCAGCACCATTAGCCTCTGATAGTGAGGACGACACTGCGGGTACGAGTGGACAAATTTCGGGAATGGCGTCGCCAGACAAGACTGCGGGTGCAGTTTCTGATGGTCTAAGCTCGAGTGAAGATGGTCTGAATTGGGCGTCGACCGAAGATAATGCTGCAGAAGATGACGACGACATTGGGGCATTCGAAACTGACGTTGCTGAGGATTTACCTGCTGAAGCCTTAGCATCATCCTCAGAAAACGCATCGGTGACGAGCATGCACAAGGAAATACCCCAAGCGCTCGACAACAGCACGTCGGTTAACACGGTTGATGTTAGTATTGATGACTTCTGCGTGAAGGATTCAGAAGCCAGCTTCTGCGCTATGGAGGCTGCATTAGGTGAGGGTACACTTTCAAATCCTGAAAAGAGTGACGAGCAACAGCAAGTTCAGCAAGATACCCGTTCCGTCGGCTCTCAAGTGGTTGAATATGCTGACAAGGCTACTCAGGTCGAACCTTCCGAGTTGGAGAGCGTGTTGAAGCGCTGTATTTCGACTGCATCCACTGATCTCTTGAATATTTCGAACGATGTTGCATCGCTTATCAATGGCGATACGAGCCCCGACCAGCACGATGAGCACAGAGAACAGTCGACTGTTGATGTGGGCTGTGATCCGATCACGGTCGCGTGTGCTTCAAGCAGCGGTGAGATCAACTCAGATGAGACTATCCAAGCTTCACCGTCTTCTAATTATCAAGACGAACAAACAGAAAACGAAGCTTCTCGTGTAGACAACCGTGCGGATACGGAGGGCGCAGAACTTGGGGGTCCGCCCAGCGCACAAGACGGAGTCTGTGAGCAACCACCGTGTCGTGCCCAGTCAGGCCCATTCACTCAAGACTCTGTTCCGTCTCAGAGACGAACGCACCTCGAGCCAATTCACCCGGCACCACACGCTAAGAAGCTGGATCTCGTGTACGAAATGCTCCGTGAGATGCGTGATTCCTATTTCTCCAAGCAGTTACCAGTGGCGTTGACGCAAGGTGAACTACTATTGGAACGTGATTCAGACTTGGAGTTGGAGGAGCAAACCAACATGATGCCAGAGCTGTCCAAGACCATGCAGTTGAAACACGACACGATCTCTGAAAAACGCTGTAGTTGCCCCAATTCACCTCTCAGTAGAGACTCCAGCTCGATTCGTGGCCAAGTGGCTTCTCTCGAGCTTGGGTTTTCTGATGAAAAACTGGAAAGGGGTGTCCAAGGAACGACAAGAACAAAGAATCCGAATATTCTTGAGCTCAATGCACTGAAAAGTCCATCTCGGCCACAGCAGAGGCGACGATTGCAGACCACAGCTCTGGCTTTTGACGGCAAGTCGGCAAGCGTGCTGAGTGCTTCACTTCGCACCAGTGGCGGAAGGGACAACTATCGCGCTGCAGGTGTCAACGACCGATTTACATCCTCGTGCACATCAGTGAGCAAGAGGTTGTATGATGTGGCCTGCACGAGTCGATTGGAGGAAAAAGACGACCACCCGTCAGTGCATTCTCTGTTTGCCCGAGACTCGGAGACGGAACGAATCGCCCGCATCATGCAGGGAAGTATGAACTATTGGATGAAAGATGACAGCAGCTCCAGCTCCGGCGACGATGCCAGTGACGAAGAGGAGACGGATGAGGACTGCTACTTTTAAGATCTGCTGAAGTTGGTAGGTAGGATCTACTTCCGTGGTTTTGCTTTTCTGGACCCCGCGCGGCGGAGCTTCTCATAAAACGAAGCTTTGGGTTGAAGATCTTCAAGGGCGGCATTCTCTACCGGCTCTGTGTGTTCACCAGTATCACTGCGAGCGCTCGAAGTTGTCGAGTGCGCCATGCTCCCTCGATCGAAGGACGCAACCGCAGCGATGCCTACCTCAGGCATCACCTTTCCGCTTCGCATTCTCTCTAGCAGTGACGTTCGCTCCATGCATTCGCGATGAACCGTTTGCTGAAGCAGTGCAATCTCCTAACCAGGGGAAACACAATAGAAACGTGTGAGAACAAGCTACACCAGCACTGGCAACCAGGACAAGCCACGCACGCCATCTTTTTGCCGGAGCTTCTGCTGAAGCTGGGTGATAATCCTGTCGCTCTCGTGGCTGTCCTGGTTGCTCGCGTCGATCATTTTGTCGGGTTGCTTGGCGATCTGGGGCTGCTCTCGCAGGTTTTCGAGCTCAGCTTGTAGACTGTGCAGCTGGTGCTGGAGCGCTGTGTTTTCCTCCTGGAGATCTTTCTGCTGCTCGGCTACTTGCTGTGCTGCGTCGGCTGTGTGCAAGACACTCAACTTCCTCTCCAAGGCAGCGCGTGATGTTTCAGCTTCTTTCAGTATTTTTTGCTGTAAAAAAAACATGAAAACGTTTTTAATAAAAATAAAGTGTGGCATGTTCATCACACACGCCCACCTTATCACGTTCGCTTGCGTCAATTCGCCCCTGCAAAACTTGGATTATACTTTCGAACTGCGAGTTGTTTCGTTTGGCTTCCTGCAATGTTACAAATAATATCATGTTGATCAAACATCAGCTCGAAGTGTACAGCATTGATGTTCCGAGCGTCTTACCTCACGTTCACTGGCGTTCTGCATCGCTCGATCTTTCCATTCGTTAGCTCGACGCTCTGCATCCCGGAGCTGTCCAGAGATGTAGGTGAGATCGGCAACACCGGTAAGCCAAATCTGATAGGATTTTTTCATCTGTAGAGCCAACCTACCCTGTCTTTTACGGCTAAAAGAGCCTGGCGCGAGGACTGCTCACCGCGCGTGTGAACATCAGCTGTCTCCTTCTTCAGATACTCGAGGTACTTGTCTTGCTTTGTCTTGAGTTCTTCAATAGCTCGGGCGTGTTCTCGCTGGAGACGGTTGATCTCTACCCCGTGTTCCCCACGAAGTTGTTCCAGATCTCGTACACAATCAGCTTTGATTTTCTCGGTAGACGATGTGCTGATGCTGAGTTGGCCTTGCAACTGATCCGCACGAAGACGCAAAGTCCTCATCTCGTCCTCGAGTTTGTACTTTTCGTCCTTGTATCGTCCATTGTCGGAGACGAGTTGGGCGTGGCTCCTCTCAAGCTTCTGGAGCTGATGCTTGAGCTGAATGATCTCGCTGTTCATCTGGCAGCTGGACTTGCGCTCGGAATCTCCTACAGCAACGACACGAGCGAGTTCTTCTCGAATTGCAGTCAACTGTACCTCCAGTTGCTTTGTGGTGTCTGTTTCTAGCTCGACGCGCTCGCTTACAGCGAGGAGCTTCTGCTTCAAGACGTCCCTCTCGGTGATGAGTTGCCTTTCTGCCGTTGTCCAGTGCACTTGGCCCTCCACAAGCTTCGACTCGAGTTCTCGAATGCTCAGCTGGTAACGCTCGCGCTCCTCGCTGAACGCTTTCTGCTGCGATTCGGCCATCAATTTGCAGCTTTCAATCTGGCTGGACAGGTGTAAGATCTCGTTGCGCAACTTCTGCTCAACCAGCGACTGAGCCAGCTTTTGCTCGTCTTCATCGCGCTTCGACAGTATCTGCAGCTCTCGGTAGGCAGCTTTGGAATCCACGAGTTCGGTTTGAAGCTTTGCAAGTTGAGTCAGCGCTTCTTGTCTGGCGGTACGCTGCACCTCATTGTCGTTCGCGAGCTGCTTGATGCTGGCGCTGCAGGTGGCTACGAGCTCAGCGAAGTTGTCTTTCAACGAGGTAATCTGCTGCCTCAGATCTCGTGCAGTCGAGCGCTCACGCTCCATGAACCGCACGAATTCCTGCTCCTCGTAGGTTGGCGATCAACACATGTCCCGATAGATTCAAGACGACAGCAACGTACCCGGAAGGTCTTCTTGTACTGCTTGACTGTCGTCTGCAAGGTCTGCACCTCAGCGAACACGAAGTAGCTGACGCCGCAGAACGTGCAAGCGGTGTCTTCCTCTGGGAGCTGCTGGATCTCATCGGGCAGTGCTCGAACGGGGCCTGCATACAACTCGTCCAGTGTAGGATCTCGAAGCTCGGTCTTACAACCAGAGAGCGGAGGTAACGCTGCCATTGCCAACAGTGAAGAATTTGGAAGTGTGCACGCTGCGGGTCGCAGCGGTTGCTCTCGACGGGCGAAACTCCAAGTTCTTCGACTGTTTCTCATTGCTATTAGTAACGAAAGTCTCGTGACAATGAACCAAGCTTTGCTGCTAAGTAGCTCCAGCTCTTTACCAGGGGAGAACGTCGCCCTTTTCAAAGTGGAACAGCTTGGCCGAGTCCTCGAGCTTCGCGCGAGCGATGATCTTAGTCAGTCCCTTGACGCTGTCCTCGGGCGACACGGCTCCCTGGAAGCCCACCATGGCCGTGTTGACGTAGCCCGGGTGTAGCAGCAGACAGCCGATCTTGTCCTTCTCCAGGTCGATGGCCAGACTCTTGGTGATCATGTTGAGTGCCGTCTTGGACGCGCGGTAGCCGTAGTAGCCACCCGATCCGTTGTCCGAGATGCTGCCCATGCGCGACGTGACCTGCGCCACGAAAGCCGAGCCCGTGGCAGTCGCTGCCAGGCGCAGATTGGGGAGCAAGGCTCTCGTCATGAGGAAGGGCCCCACCGCGTTCACCTCGAAGTGGCGCAGCAGGTCGGCCTTGGTGGTGGACTGGAGGTCGTGTACGTCCATGATGCCGGCATTGTTAATGAGCAGGTTGACCGGCACTCCTTCCAAGGTCTTGGCAGCAGCATTAATGGACTCCTCACTGCTCGTATCCAGCGTCAACAGCTTCCACGGCTCCAATTGCTTCAACTGGTAAGAGCAACCCACAAGGACGAGAGTTAGTCGACATCCTTTCACAAAGAAAATTTTAAAATCGTTGAAAAAAATCGCACGTCGCTGGAGGCCTGGACGTTGCGAGCACAGCCGATGACCTGCCAGCCTTCGCGCTTGTAGTGCGTGGCAAAGGCGAGGCCGATGCCGCGGTTGCTGCCAGTAATGAGCACAGTCTTGGCTGCCATTGTTGATATCTCTCGTTCTTGGATCCAGTTGTGCAATGAAGATCTCACATTAGCGTCACCGAACGTGGCTAGGGGATCCGATTTTGTTTTGATACGTAAAAACCTCCCGGAATGGAGAAGTCGACGGTGGCCTTGTTGTTCGCCCATGGCTGTGGCTTCTCCAAGGAGATGTGGACGCCGGTCATCCGCCGTGTGAAGGAATCTACGGCGGCTCAACGCGTACAGACGGAGTTCGTGACCTTCGACTTTCCTTTTCACGGAAGTCGAAGCGATGACAAGTTGGCGCAGACTTTGCACCTGGACGTGAGCGATCCCAAGACTCCGAGAGTTCGCGGCGACTACCAAGACCTGAGGAAATGGTATTTGTCAGCAATGGAGGAGCAGATTGCGTCGATGTGGAAGCATGACGTGCTGATCGGTGTGGGCTTTTCGATGGGGGCTGGTGCACTCTGGGCCATGGAGGTTGCACACCCGGGCACGTTCAACGCGCTGATTCTCTTCGAGCCGACGCTGGATACCCGGACGCCCAGGACGACAGCAATGTGCTCGTATCTCGTGGCTCTAACGGTTCGTCGACGGTCGTCATGGTGCGTTTAAAGGCAGGATGTAGAGCGCTCTAGACTAGGAAGCTCTAATGTTGCTATCGTGCTTCCTCTAACAGGCCTTCGCGAGCTGCAGCTGAAGAATATTTCCGCTCGGCTGAGCTGTATGCTGCCTGGGATGACGAAGCGATGGCGGCTTACCTGGGCGGCTCGTTGTTGGACCAAGACGACGGCTCCGTCTCGCTAGCGTGCGACCCCCGATTGGAAGCCTCGCTCTACTCGATGCAGCCGCTGCACTTCTCAGATGCAGAGCTGCAGCAGCCCAAGTGCCCGATCCGCCTGCACTGGGCCGACCGCTCCAAGATGTGCTTCGTCGAAATGTTCAGAGCCATCGAGAGCAAAGTCCCTCAGATCTACACAGTGCGCGATGCCATGCCAGGACTTGGCCACTTGGTCGTGATGGAGAACCCGGGCTTGACGGCTGAACGCGTCATCGAGGAGCTTCAAAGGCTCAAGCCATTCGTCCAAACAGAGGCAAAGCTGTAGGCAGGACCACAGTTAAGAGACCGCAGCGTGTGCGGCTCTCGCGTAACAAGCGCACGGGCAACTCGAAGCACCACGCCTTCATCCAGTTCGACGAGCCTGAAGTGGCCACGATCGTGGCTAAAACCATGAACCAGTACCGGCTCTTTGACCACACGCTCTCGTGCCACGTGGTGCCGGCACACGTGCACGAGCACATGTTTGTGGGCGCCAACAAGGAGTTCAAGCCGCTGCCTCGCCAGGCCATTAACCGCAACCGCCACAACGCCGAGAAGATATTTTCAGTGCCCTCCATATCTTCTAGAAGAAAAAGGCAAGAAATGAAGTTCTGCAGTCCAAAGTTAAAGTTCTGCAGTCGCACGGCAGCCACGACGCCAATACTGTCAGCTGACTAGTGTGCTTTCCGTCTGCACGTCCAGGAGCTGGCACCTGCTCCTTATGTGAAGGCGATGTGCTGCTTCTTGGCGGGCATCTGCGCTTCGTAGCCGGGGAACTCGCAGTCGATTCCGAGCACCTTGAGCACCTTGCATTTCTGTCGCTCCTTGGCCACAAGCCTATCCTGTGCCAACAGACGAGGGTGCAATCCCCGCCCTCTCCTGTTATATGCACGTTTGCATTTGGTCTGGCTATGGGTTCGCTTGTCAAGCTACCTGGGGCCATCGAGCCCCAGACCCTCTCCATCCACCATCAGTTGTGTGTTGCGTCACTGCCCGCCTCTCATGAACGCTGTAGCCCGTCCAAAGTTCTGAAAGTACCCCTTCATCAGTTCGAGCATGTTCCGCGCGGCGTTGACGTCCCGGTTCCAGAAGTTGGCCTCGCATCGGCTGTTCGTGCAGCGCAAGACGTTCCGGTTGCTCTTCAGGACGATCTTCCAGTCCGCGAGCTTCGGGTTTTTCATTCTTTCCGTCTCCTTCTTCTCCAAGGCCTCCCCTTGAGCCTTCTTCTTCAGATCCTTGGCAGACAGCTTGGGCTTCTTCTTGACAACCTTCTTCTTCCTCGCTTCCTCCTCTCCATCCTTGGGTTTGCGGGCTTTGGTGAGCAATGGCGTTTCCTTCATCCGCTTGTGGCAGCACGAGCAGGTGATGCTGGTCCGGAACTCGTCCATCGGAAGCACGGTCGCTCGCTTCTTCAACGCCTTGGCGAAGCCCTTGACAGGCCCCGAATCGTGGCCCTTGATGCCATCTCGGCGACTCCAATCTCCGTACGCGATGCAGACCTGTCGACTCGGTACCGGCACGATCCGCTTGGCCAATGCGTCCAGCGCCTTCGCCTTCAGCCGCTCCCGCGTGAAACGCCACTTCAGGAACGGGTTCTCAGCAGTAAATGCTAGCAGGAAGCGCACGTGCATGAAGAAGAACCGGAGACCCTTCGTGTACGTGGTGTAGCTCGGTGTCTTGAACGACGGCATCGCGCGAATCACGCCTGCATACCACGGCTCACGCTTCTTCAAACGCTCGTTCCATGCGCGGAAATGTTCATCTTGGACATGTGCCGGTACTCCCTCGTACTGATCTCGATGATCTTCTGACCGCGTCGGTACTGACGATTGAGGCGTCTCCGCTTCCTCTTACTGCGCTGCTGTAGCCACTTCCGTCGAACACGCCGACGAGGGAGACGGCCGACACTGACAGCGGTGCACAACATCCGCATCCCAGGATCGATTCCTATCATGACGTCGGGAAAGTAGTCGATCGGAAGACGTCTGCGCGCAATCACAAACGGGTCTCGGTCGTCAAGTAGCGTTTTATCCGTTGCCGCCTTCTCCGGGATCTCGCTGGCGTCCTTCGGGTGGGTGAGCACACTCGCCCCGTAGCCATTCGATGAGACCTGGTCTGCGAAGTACCGACTCGCGTACGGCGTCTTCGCTTCGTGGTCCATTGCGTCAAACGCAGCTCTCGGCACAGCGCAGTCAGCCACCCTCGTCTCGAACTGGGTCACGTTGAAAATCTCCCGCAATAACTGTGATCGCTTGTCTTGAAAAAAAGACTTTTGAGCCGGGGCAAGAGGGACCGAATCCAGCTTCCACCCTGTTCGCTTGAAGATCCTTGCGCAGATACCGTGCAGAGTTGATCCGTTGACCGTGATGTAGCAGCTCGCGTAGGAAGAAGAGTACGGCAGCAAAGAGTACGAGCGCGTGCCCTTTGTCTTGGGGTGTTTCTCGGCGAACTTCTCCATCCATGTCAGCATGTCGTGCAGCTTGGGAACGAAGTGCGCTAAGTTCTTCTTGATGTTCCAGTCCCAAGGCACCATACCCAGCCACGCGCGCAACTCAAGTTCGGTCGGGTCCTCGGTGTCGTCCCACTCGTCCCACATCTTCTGCATCTTCGGCTTTTTTGGTTTCTTCTGCTTCGTCGCAGCCGGTGTAGATGACTCGGTATCATCACAGGGAACAGGGATCTCCTCGACTCGGTAGCAGCTCTCCACGATGCGTTTCGTGTCCTTGATGTCCAACTGCAGCTCGTCCTCTTTGGCGTAGCGGAACCGGATGTATTGGTGGAGGCGACGGCGAAACTGGAGAGCGATCATGTTAATCGTGTTCACCATCTGCGCATTTGCGACTTCTCCACGAATCACGCCGCTGAACTCTAGCGACGGAGGTTCGTACGCAGGATTGCTGGCGCGCTGCCCCCAAAACAGTCGAAACGTGTTGCTCAGCTCGGCGTCTTCCACTTGCGCTCTGGCGTTCTTGCGCTGGGTATCGTCACGAGCCTCCACCTCCTCCTCCGCGGCCACGACCGATTGCGTTGCCATGGTCTTCTGCTGCTTCCGCGGTTTGGAAGTACTCGGTGGTTGGGCGCGCTTCTCGCGATCTATGTCCTCCGCCTCTTTCATCACGCCAGCACAGCACCGATTGAAGAAGGTCTTGTCGAACGATGGCAGCTGTAGCTTCTCGACCAGACAGCGCAGGACGTGGACGTTGGCGACATGCCACGCTTCCAGCTGGCACTGCTTGAGCTCTCTCGCCGAGCGCTGGATCTCGTCCACGATGGGTTCGTACTTGCAGACGCGAGACAGCTTGCAGATCACGCTTCCGTGGACTCGGTTCTTGAGGAAGGCCTTCTCTTCGTCGGTCTTCGTGCGCTTGGGGGCCATGGTGGTAAATGGCAAGTGAGCAGACCAGGGTCGGCGACAAAATCCCCGCTTTGGATAACAGGCATCTAACACAGACATGGTGGAAAATGCCAAGTGAGCAAATCTGGCCGCAGCAAAGGACCCACCATATCCAAACTGACTGGGGCTGGCGGCGTCACCGGTGCGAAAGCCACTTGATATCGGCGATGAATGCGGCCTCGCTATCAGCCAGGACCTTCCCTAGCGGCGTCTTCGTATCCCCTCCGGATCTCCATAATATCGGGATCAACGGGAGGCCTTGGAGAAGAAGGAGACGGAAAGAATGAAAAACCCGAAGCTCGCGGACTGGAAGATCGTCCTGAAGAGCAACCGGAACGTCTTGCGCTGCACGAACAGCCGATGCGAGGCCAACTTCTGGAACCGGGACGTCAACGCCGCGCGGAACATGCTAGAACTGATGAAGGGCTACTTTCAGAACTTTGGACGGGCTACAGCGTTCATGAGAGGCGGGCAGTGACGCAACACACAACTGATGGTGGATGGAAAGGGTCTGGGGCTCGATGGCCCCAGGTAGCTTGACAAGCGAACCCATAGCCAGACCACATGCAAACGTGCATATAACAGGAGAGGGCGGGGATTGCACCCTCGTCCGTTGGCACAGGATAGGATATTTTCAGTGCCCTCCGTATACCATCAGAGACGTTGACGTATGCCAGGAGCTACGCTGCTGTTCGCCCATGGCGGCGGCTTCTGCCAGCAGATCTGGGACCCCATTATCCACCGCATGAAGAGCTCCCCCGTCGTGCAGCAGGTGGCCACGCAGTTCGTCACGTTCGACTTTCCTTATCACGGGAGCAAGCGCGACGAATCCGTGGCCGCCAAGCTCGACGTGAACGGTCCTGGAGGTCCGAGAGTCTGGCATCCTGCGCAGGATCTCATATCATGGACGACTGCAGAAGTGCAGCGTCAAGTGCAGTTGGTGAAGCAGAAAGAGAAGGTGGAGGGGGGACGAGCTGCCCTCATCGGCATCGGCCACTCGATGGGGGCGGGGGCGTTGTGGAACGCCGAGGTGCAGGCTCCTGGCACCTTTGACGCTCTCATCCTGTTTGAACCGGTTTACGGCCTGGACGATCCCGAGCTTGGGGGCAAGATCACGGACTTCCTGGTGTCTGTCACGCTGCAGCGAGAGGCTTCGTGGCCGTCCAGGGAGACGGCGGAAGAGCACTTTGCCAAGCTCAAGAACTTTTCTTCGTGGGACCGGGAGTCGCTGGCTGCGTATCTCCAAGGCGCTCTGGTTGAGGACAAGGCGACGGGCAGGGCCATGCTGGCTTGCCACCCGCACATTGAAGCTTCGCTGTATTGCCACAAGATCCTTCGCTTCACGGATGACGAGCTCAAGCGCCCCAAATGCAGCGTTGGCTTCCACAGTGGGGAGCGCTCCAACATGTTCTTCCGACCGCTGTTTGAAGCCGCCGAGAAAAAGTGCCCCGATATTTACTCGGTACAAGAGCCGATGAAGAATTGCACGCACTTGTTGGTGCTGGAAGATCCCGAGACAGCTGCCAACAAGATCCTGAGCGATCTCGCGAAGACGGCTTCCTTCCGCCATGGCCTGGGCCGCATGTAAGCGAGTGTCAGACGGCATTGGAAGGAGCACGGAGTAAGGCACAAGTACACACAGCTGAGCACTCAATCCATTGTTGTTAACGAACGTATACAGGTATACATGAATCACTGTTCTACAGATCGAAGTCCTTAGATGCGTGGATTCAGCGACGATTCTCCTGATGGGAGAAGCTCCTTGAGGTCACTTAGTACAGCGTTTGCACACTGCGCTGGGTCCTCCATCACCAGGACATGCGAGAGTCCAGGCATCAATGGTCCAGTTCTGTAGATGTCAGGATACTTGTTGGCCATGTCGCCGAACGCTTGTACATTGTGAATCTTGGATCTGCCGCCTCCGTGGAAGTTGATGCGGCATTGCGGACGTTGCTGGAGCTCGTCGGACAGATGCAGCGGCGTGTGGCAGTACAGCGAAGCTTCAATGAGCGGGTGGCAGGCCAAGATGACGGAGCCGTCTTCTTGATCGATGAGCCCGCCACGGAGGTAACCAGCGAGGGCCTCACGGTCCCATCGGGCGAAGTTCTTGAGGTTGTAGAAGTGCTCCTCCGCTGCCTGTCGAGTCGGCCTGAAGACAACAAGAAGACACACACAAGAGCTCAGCAGCATGATCTCGACTGTCAAAACCTACAGCTTTTACCATTTGGCTTCGCGCTGCAAGGTCAGCGTCACGAGGAAGTCCACGGTGAAGTCGTTCTCCGGGCTGCGGATGCCGTAGCCCGGTTCAAACAGGCTCAAGCCCGCAAAGGTGCCTGGATGCAAGATCTCCGTCTTCCAGAGCGCCATGGCTCCCATTGAATGGCCCACGCCAATGATCGTCGCGTCGCTTTGGCCCCTCGCGCGCTGCTCCGCCCGAATGCGTTCAACCTGCTTCCAGACTTCCTGCGGCGCCCACGTCGTGAGGTCCTTGGCCGGATGGTCCACACGCGGCTTGTCCGAGTTGCTGCGGTCAACCTTTGCAGCCACCGAATGGTCGCAATTGCTCCCGTGCCACGAGAAGTCAAACGTCACCAGCTCAGCGCTCGCGAGCAGCGGAGACGCTCGCAGACGACGCACGATGGGGTCCCAGCAGCCAGCGCAGAAGCCCCCGCCATGCACAAACAGCAGCGTCACGTTCGGGGCTCGCGTCATCTTGGCGGGAGATTGGTAAATGCATATCGCTTCGAGGATCAGGATGGTCCTCCTCTTCCTGGCAGCTTCAACCTGGTGACGTCAACCAGCGCGACGAGTGACACGATGCAAGCTAGCAGTCACGGTGACTTTAGTTACTAAACACCCGACCAGGTGACTGTCACCTGGTCGGGTGTTTAGTCACTTCTCCATTAGCCCAGCCGAGGCCATGTCGAAGGTGACGCTCTTATTCGCCCACGGCGGCGGGTTCTGCAAGGAGACGTGGGAGCCGATCACGCGTCGTCTGGCCGAGGCGCGCGTGGTGCAGAATGTTCCGACGGACTTCGTCACGTTCGACTTCCCGTACCATGGGGACAAGCACGACCCCGCTGCGCTGCAGTGGTTCGACTTGGATGTGAGCAACCCGAGAGCTCCACGTGTGTGGAACGACAAGCACGACCTGGTCGCGTGGGTGGCTGGAGCTGTGCAGGAACAGGTTGCAGCTTGGAAGGAGAAGACCAAGAGGGAAGACCCCGAGGGGAAAATGCAGCACAAACTCATCGGCGTCGGCCATTCCATGGGCTCCGCGGGTCTCTGGGCGACGGAGGTGGCGCATCCTGGTACGTTCGACGGCCTCATCCTGTTCGAGCCCGTGTTGGCCCAGAACTCGCCCGAGACGGACTACATGATCGACTTTATGGTCGCCCTCACGCTGCAGCGAGCGTCGTCGTGGCCCTCTCGGGCGGCAGCGGAAGAGCATTTCCACAACTTGAGAAACTTCTCCAAATGGGACCGCGAGACTCTCGCCGGATACCTTCGAGGCGGCCTGGTGGAGGCCGACGACGGCACCGTCACGCTGGCCTGTCACCCCAACATCGAGGCGTCGTTGTATTGCCAGAAGCCGCTGTGGTTGACGGAGCACGAGCTGCAGCAGCCAAAGTGCCCCATCACTTTCCACTGGGGCAGTCGCTCCAAGATGTGGTTCCGCGAACGGTTCGAGGCGCTTGAGCACAAGCTGCCGCACATTTACACCATGAAGGAGCCGATGGAGGGCTACTCGCACGTGCTGGTGCTGGAGAACCCAGCGCTGGCGTCGGAGAAAATCGCGCAGGACCTCGCGGAGCTGGAACCGTACGCTGCCGAAGGTGATGAAGGAGGCAGCTCGCCGTAGGCGGAGTGAGTGGTGCAGCTGAACTGTCGGAAATCTTGATGGCCATGCATGTCTTGCGTGTGATCGAAAAAAACACGCATTGAATGGAACGGGTCTGCAAAAGCAGTCGACGTCTTCATCACTTGATCGCGCCAGTGTATACCCTTGGGTCACAGAGTGTGATCGAGTGTAGATCGACTCTCGTCCACATAAATAATCTGTCCTCGTGTTGCGAAGTAAATCAAACGTCTGGAGTTGGTGAGCTGAACGGGCAATTCGTGTATCATTAGTGCCAGGAGAGAGAGCGGCTCGACTCCGAGACGTAGAATGGCTACACCACGCCAAAGAAGCCAATCCTATGACGATGGAGCTGGCAAGCACAGTGCTAGAAGAACGAGTACACGTCTGACACGGGTACCGATCCGAGGCGATGGGGGTAGGTACTCTGCCACCTAGATGGAGACATGGTACAATGGAAGACACACGCGGACAACGCTTACATGACCTCCTAGAAGATCAAAAAGTGATTTTGTAGAAAACAATATATTGTTTATGATTTGTATTTTCATGATTTGGTTTTGATGTTCGCCACGCGACAAAACCAAGTATCCGAGCGGGGTGCGCGGAAACTTTCACTTAGAGGCGCGCGAGCATACAAACTTCAAGTGAAGCGGTCTGGGTGCCGCCATAACATTTGTATTATTTCGTCTGATTCCGCGACGCGTCAGCAAATAGGCGACACCTCTCCAAGCCATGGCGGCGAGCGTGCGCAACACCGCCATCAAGCGCATCCAGGGCGTACGTGCTTTCGCAGCAGCTCCTACCACCTCTTGCCTCTCTCGCCTCACCCCCTTCTCCTCTCTCTCTTCTGCAGGATGTGCGCGAGATGATGACCAACCCCAGCGACCAGTACGCGGCTTCTCCTCTCGAGGTGCGGCGCACTTGCAGTCACCGCGCCCACCTATCCCAATTGCTCTGCTAATTGTGCATTAACGCAGACCAATATGTTCGACTGGCACTTCACGCTGCGCGGCCCTCGAGATACGGAGTTCGAGGGCGGCATCTACCACGGCCGCATCATCCTGCCGTCCGACTACCCGTTCAAGCCGCCCAACATCATGCTGCTCACGGTACGCTGGCCTGCTACAACGATGGATATTGAAGGAAAGCTCTAATTGCTCTTGGGTTTTGTGCTGGCTGGTGTGCAGCCCAACGGCCGCTTCGAGGTGAAGAAGAAAATCTGTCTGAGTATCTCGGCCTACCACCCGGAGGAGTGGCAGCCGGCGTGGGGCGTGCGCCTCATCTTGGAGGCGCTCATCAGCTTCATGCCGACCAAGGGCGAGGGCGCTATTGGCGCGCTCGACTTCCCCGCGGACGAGCGCAGACGACTGGCCAAGCTGGTACGTGAAAGTTGGTGGGGGTGTTTGAGGAAATGAGTCTGATGAAGTATTGTTGGTGTTAGTCTGTTGACTACAAGTGTGAGACTTGCGGAAGAATCGTGGACTTGCTGCCGGAGCTGGAAACCGAACAGGACAGCGTCCAAGAGGACAAGAAGCCCTCCAAGTATGCCGACCAGATTGCTCAACTGCACATGCACAGCCTGGAAAAGGCCGCGCCCGCTAGTGCAGCCAAGCAGGCTGTGGATGCTCCTGCTTCTACTAGTGAAAATAGCAAGCAGGAGGCTGATGCTGCAGGAAGCGCAGAAACTGAAGCACAAAAGAAAGATGCAGTTCAAGAAGATGCCGTAATTGATCCCAAGGACACTTCGACAGAGGAGACATCAACGACGGAGGAGTCTCGCGCCCACGAAGCGGCTGATTCAGCCACGGCCGCTCCTGCACAAGTACCGATGCCAGCCCAAGCCGCTGACCCAGAGGCAGCACCGGCAGTGGACGAACCCCATCAAACGGCGGACACACCAGTTGCTGTTCATCATGTTGCGCAGGTGCGCGAGTCGGACAGCGTGGACACGTTCCTGCACTACCTGACGGTCGGCATTGTTGTCGCGCTGTTTGCGCTGATCTACAAAAAGCTGCTCCAGATGCATGGCGTGCTGCAGTGAGATGTCAGGCTGTTTGCAGGAAAGCCTTAACAACAATCCATGCATGCAAGGGAAGTTGCTGAGCGTACGTAGTATTTGCATCGACTGGCTTGTTCACAAACACGGCAAGCTACCTCTACGACAGCCTTTCTTCTATGACCGATCTATTGTTTGTGCTCTTCCAGGATCTCTTGCACGATGCTGTTCGCGAGTTCCATGTGAACACGGCCACCTCAGCGCTCATCATCTGGCCGATGAAGAATCCTAAGAACTGCGTCTTGCTTTTCCAGTAGGCTGCAAGGTTCTTTTTTTGTTTTCTACAGAGGTAAAACGATAAAATGCAACGTATCCGGGCCATCAAGTACAGCTCGGCAGAGCGCACGGATCTCTTCGGAGTCCTGGATCTGCTTCCACCCCTTCTCCTCCACAATCTGCAGTGGCGACTTCTTCACCTCATTTTCGTAGACCATTCTTGGCACTTTTGCCCGAGATTGTTCCTGTCTGTCGAGTCGACAGTGTCGACTGATAGCCATGTGAGAACGCTTCAGCTGCAGAACCTTGGATCATATCGGGTAGGTGGTTGTGAGTACTTCCGCAGCGAACTGCTTGTACTACTACACTGTAGTTGCGTTGATAGCCGAGTCGATAGATGTTTTGAATGTACTTTGCGATGGATCCTAACGGTGACGAGAAGCGGATCACACGTTTACCATTCAAGCTGGAGTCATCTCTTGTCGTCTAACCTTGATCAGCACGCCACACCTTCGAGTTGTCGGGGTGGCTGGAGAAGGCGCTGGAGTGCAATGACACCTGCAGGGTCGCTTGCCCCCACATGTACGCAGGCATTTCTGAATGCGAATTGGAGATGTTCAAGTTGAGCATCTACTGCTGTAGATCGCGCGATTGCTATTCACAAGTGTACATGTACTTCAAAGCACAATCCACAGTGTAAAATCACGACTCGGACTTTCGCCGACAGCTTGGACTTGTTTCGACGGTACGGATGTGAAACGCTGGTGCGGTGCTGAAGTGTATCCTTCCACTACTGAACATGACGTGTCGGCAAAAGCTGTCGCGCTGGTCGACATTGTCAGTGCCTTTGTACGAAAAAGGCCAGGCAGGAGCGATTGGGCGTACCGCGCTGACGTCGCTGGACGTGTCGGGCATTTGCCGCTGTTGGTGTGCAAGCTGGGTGTTGAAGTGTATGCCGTACAAGGTACATGTATCAGACCTTCGTGTGCAGCAATTCAAAGCTCGCTAATAGGATGAGCATTGAGCCGAGGTGGCTTGCATTCAGCTCGGCCTGCAATTCGCAGCTCGTCGTACTGCGAGCTTCCGATTCGGACCCAGCACTAAGTGCTGCACTTGCAGGGTGAGCGGTGGTCTAGGAAACATGATACCCCCCCCTGCAGTAAACACCTCCGATGCAGCCTGACCGGTCCTCCTCGGTCCGCAAAATGACTGGCTACAGAACTCCGCGGCGGTCTCTGCTCGCAACCGTACCTCTTGTTTCTCGGCGACTTGTCGACGAAACCTGCCGCCAGAGCCTGGACACGGGCAAGCGTGTTTTTGCCGAATTTCACTGGTTATCCATGCCAGCGGTGACTTGCCTTGGGCCTGCTACATGCATGGCCAGTTGAGTTAGCTTGCCTAGCAAGGCGTACGCCGAGTGCATCTAGCGAATGCTTTAACTGACGAGAGAACTCGACGGTATGAATACAAGCGGATGCACGGCAATGAGCGGTCCGTTGAGATGCTCCGGGACCAATCAAGCGTTAGGTAATCAGATGTTAATTTAATGCAACAAAACCAGGTCTATTAATGACCGAGTACAAAACACGGTGCATATCCAATTTTTAATTAAATATGCAAATACTTATAGAAAGTTGATTTGAAGATATGTACCTCATTTTGATAATACTTACAAAATATTTCCCTTGTTAGTACCGCACTGGAAAAGGTACACACCGTCACATCAGCTCTTCAAGCGACAAGAGCAGACGTTTGACCTGCCAGGCACCGAGCTTGCCAATCGTTCGGAGCTCGGCAACACGGACTCGTCATTCCTCAATCGTTCGACTCGCGCTCAAGTCGTCCATTGCGATAACTGCCGCTACAACATCATGTGGACTTCGCTGCTGGCCGTGACGGCCGCAGCGCTACCGCTGTTGGTCTCGGGCACGGCGTCCCAGCTGGACTACCCGGCCTGCGCCATCAACCACTCGCCGCAGTACTACTGCTGCGACCTGGGCGCGCCGGAGGGCTCGGACGTCTCCAACGGCCTCGTGTACATCCGCTACAACAAGCCGCAGGGCGAGGGCTACTCGAGCTTCTACGACGAGGGCTGGCAAAAGAGTCGCCAAATCAACTACGACCCGGACGGAGACGTGTCGCTCTACGCGCCGTCGACGCCCAGCTACGTCTACGGCGAGGCCGATCGCACCTGCCGCCTGCACGATGTGGCCGTCAACGGGGCCGTCGTCAGCACCTTGCAGTGCACCTTCGCGCCCGGCAGCGACGGCGATATCTACGCGCAGAACACGTCGATCGCTGAGGATTCGACCGACACGTCGGTCTTCTGGACATCCACGCCCAACCCGCGCAACAACAACGCGTCGCTGCCCATTGGCGCCGTCTGCAGGAGCATCATGCTGGACGACGGCACGGTTAACACCACGGCGCAAGGTCTCTGCACCAGTGCCTTCAGCGCCTCGGTGTACCGCTTCAACAGCTTCACGGAGACGCCGCTGGTCGTCGTGTACGCCATCTACGCCGCCTGCTTCATCAGTCTGGCCTGCTGGGCCGCACTGCGCAGTCTAGTTGGTGTGCACCAGTCGTCCGACTCGGCCGCCCCGCTGACGTCCATCGAAGATGGCGGCAAGAAGCTGCTGGACCACCGTGGAGGCCCCGAGACGCCCGGCGTCAAGACGTCGGTCACCCGTCCGTCGCTGGCCGACCGCGCGTCCGAGGTGCAGCTGCGCAACAGCACCGAGGACATTGTGCAGACCGGTTACACGGACTCGGTTACGGGTTACGTTGTATTCGGTTACTTCGTACTTATGACGGTGTTTCTCATTATCCCCATCATTCTCACAATTCGAGACAATCAGGGCAAGCTCGCCACGGATGAGTACGCGGCGTGGTTCAACCCCACGACCGTGGTCATCAAGGTCTTCATCTCGCTGTGGGTGATCTCTACGGTCTGGTTCGTGGTGGTGGTGGTATACCGCTTCAAGATCCTCAACTTCTTCCGCTTCCCGACGGCGCTGGACAAGTGCACGCGCGTGCTCATGTACAAGCCGGAAGTGACGGAGACCATGCTAGCGGACCGCTCGGGCGTCGCGCAGATGGTGCTTAAGGTGGAGGGATTCCTGTTCCCGCACTCGCGTCAGGGCGTGGAGGAGACCGTCACGGTCCACACCACGACGGAAGGAGCGCGTTTCCTCGAGTTCCAGCACTTGCGCTACACCTTTGACGACGTGGAGGGCAAGTTCATCCCGGGCTCGGTTGTCCTCCCGGACTCGTACGACAAGATCCTCTCGGACTCGCAGGGATTGACCAGTGACGAGCATGATCGCCGTGTCGACGTTGTGGGCCGCAACGCCATCGAAGTGGAGATGCCGTCCTGGGGCACCTCGATCGTCGACGAGTTCTTCTCGTTCTTCTATGTGTACCAGCTCCAATGCTACATGGTCTATTATTTTACGGACTACGTCTGGGTGTCGGTGCTCAACACGGTGGTGATCATGTTGGCGGCGGCGTTCAACATCTACGCTAAGCGTAGCATGCGCGCATCGGTCGTGGAGATGACGCACTACGTCGCCGACGTGACCGTCAAGCGCGACGGAGAATGGACGACGATCAAGTCGTCGGGCCTGGCTCCGGGTGACCTGGTGCGCGTGGGCGAGAACTGGGAGCTGCCGTGCGATTTGGTGATCGTCAAGGGCTCGACGGTCTGCGACGAGTCGATGCTCACGGGCGAGTCGATGCCCGTCCAGAAGTTCCCGCTCCCCAACGACAGCAGCGACGTGTACGATGCCGAGGGCAACGGCAAGAAGTACACGCTCTTCTCCGGCACCCGAACGCTGGCTTCGGGTCGGGAAGAAGAGATCCTCGCCATCGTGCAGGCGACGGGCGCCCACACGAGTCGTGGCCAGCTCGTGCAGGCCATTCTGTACCCGGCTCCGATCCGGTTCAAGTACGACGAGCACCTCAAGGCCGTCTTCTTGGTCCTGTTCGTCATCGGGTTGATCGCCGCCTACTTCGCCATGAAGTTCCTGATCGAGAACGCCGGTCTGAGCAACACGCTGTTCGCGTTCGTGTACGGCATGTTCATGTTCAGCGCCGTGTTGAACCCGCTGCTGCCGGTGGTGATGACCGTGGGCCAGGTGAACGCGGCCAAGCGCCTTCAGAAGCAGGACGTCTTCAGCCTCAACACGCAGCGTATCACGCTGTGCGGTAAGGTGCGTGTCTTCTGCTTCGACAAGACGGGAACCATCACCAAGGAGGGACTGGACTACCGTGGCTGCGTCCCCATCGGCGAGTCGGGCGAGTTCCAGGCGGAGTTCAACGACATGACGGACGGGTCTCTGAACCAGATGATGAAGTTCTCGCTCGCCTCGTGTCACGCGGTTGGCTCGCTGAACGGCGAGCTGGTGGGCAACGAGGTGGAAGTCAAGATGTTCAAGAGCACGCAGTGGAAGCTCGTGGAGCTGGAAGGCCAGCTGCCGATTGTCCAGGCTGCGGACGGCTCGGAGGAGCTCGAGTTCGTCAAGCGCTTCGAGTTCGACCACCACCGTATGTCCATGAGCGTCGTGATGAAGCACAAGCGCACCGGCAAGCTCCTCGTCTTCTGCAAGGGCTCGTACGAGAAGATGGAGTCGGTCTCCAGCACGGCCTCGATCCCGGCCAACTACTTCGAGACGGCCGAGAACCTGGCCAAGAACGGATGCTACGTGCTCGGCATTGCCTACAAGGAGATGCCGGCGATGGACGAGGCCACGCTCGCTGCGTTCCTGGCCGACCGTGACGCCGTGGAGGAGTCGCTAGCGCTGCTCGGTCTCATTATGTTCCGCAACGAGATCAAGGAGGACTCGCGTGACGCCATCCTGACGCTCAAGCAGGGCGACATCCGTCCCGTCATGATCACGGGCGACAACGCCATGACGGGCTGCTACATTGCGCGCGCCAGTGGCATGGTGGCCGAGGACGCGCAGATGGTTCTCGGTGACATGGTGGCCGACGATAAGGCAGGCGCCATGCTCGTCTGGAAGGACGTGGAGACGCAGCACGTGTTCTCCTTGGACGACATCCGCGACATGGTCGAGTCGGTGGACACCAAGGTGGAGCTGGCGGTGACCGGCAAGGCCTTCGACTTCCTCGTCAAGATGGGGGACATCCACAAGATCCTGCTCAAGATCCGCATCTTCAGCCGCATGACGCCGCAGGGCAAGGTGGACTGCGTCAAGCTCCACATGGCCACGGGCGCGGTCACAGGCATGTGCGGTGACGGCGGCAATGACTGCGGGGCTCTGCGCATTGCCCACGTCGGAGTCGCTTTGAGCGACGCCGAGGCTTCGGTGGTGTCTCCGTTCACGAGCAAGTCCCGTACGCTCAAGTCGGTGGTGGATCTGGTTCTCGAAGGCCGCGGTGCGCTGGCCACGTCGTTCGCGAGCGTCAAGTACCTCATCATGTACGGCTTGATCGGTATCGGCTGCCGTAGCGTGATGTACTACAACGGCGTCTTCATCTCGCAGTTTGGCTTCATGATGCTGGATGGAGCGATCCTCGTCGGCCTCTCGTACGGCCTCACGCGCGCTCGTCCGCAGGCCAAGATGGGCTCGCAGCGCCCGACGTCGAGTCTCGTGGGCCCGACGACTGTCTGCTCGCTGGTCGGCGCGGCGGTGATCCACTGGCTGTTCCTGTACGGCGCTATCCACGACCTGACCACGCAGCCCTGGTACTGCCCGTTCACGCCCGCCAACGTCAACCTGGTGCAGTGGTGGCTGCTGCAGGACAGCAACCTGGGCTCCACGCTGTGGTTCATCATCTGCTTCCAGCAGATGTCCACGGGGCTCACCATGGGGCTGGGCTCGCGCTTCCGCCGCCCGATCTGGCACAACGTTTTCCTGCTCTTCTGGTACGCGCTGCTCCTCGTGGTGCTCGTCGTGACCTTCGTGGGGCCTCCGTCGCGCTTCGGCGACCAGTTCCGCGTGGCCAGCAGCACCAACGTCGTGGGTCTGCCGGACATCCCGCTGCCCGTGGACTTCCGCTGGGAGCTCTTCGGCTGGGCCATCGCCGACACGGCCGCCGTGCTCATCTACGAGTACTTCTTCGTGCTCGGTTACGTGCGCGACTACTTCCGCGCCAAGTACCACCGCGACGCGCTCCCCATGAAGCTGTAAGAGGCAAGAGCGACGAAGAGCTTTGTGCATATGACAGCGCCACTGGTTATCATATTTAATGCAAAGTCTGCTTCTGTATGGACCAACTTTGATGAACTTGTGTGTGCGTGGATGCCGCGATGGCTTATAGTATATTGTCACTCTTCGTGTATTATCACAAAGAAGGCGGGTGTTCACTCATGCTGCGGCTGACTCGCCTTAAGATGTGCCAGAACACTCGGCACTCGTGCGCTCTCTCGTGTCGACATTGCACGCTAGGACAATGAGTGTGAAAGCTGGAAGAATCGGCCACGGTCGAGGACGTCGCTGCGATGTACAAATGAGTTGAAGCTGATGGCCTTGCAGTGCGCGATCCCCGCCTTCAAGTGGGGGACTTGGATGAAGAGCGGTGCTGGTCAGTCATCGAACTGAACCAGCAGCTGTGGAGACGCTGGAGGTCGAGTGGGGAACGGTATTACGTTTCTGAGGAGGTCGGACTTGACAATGAGTCCGTTGCTGAGTAAGCGCATCGCGAAGGTGTTCGTGGCCGCGGCGAGGCATTGCTGGCACTGGAATTTTTCGTTCTACCTCGAAAGGAGGGCGGTAGCAACGAGGATTAGAGCTCTAGCATTGGCGAGGTCCTGGAGCTCTGTACACCGGAATGGAGAGATGGTACGCTGCAACTTAAGTTGCCGTCGTGGGATCACACGCCTCTACCAACCACGGTTCATGCTAAGTGTGTGCCTCTCGGGTCCGGAATCGTACTTGCGCCAGTTACCGTTCGGGATTTTCTTTTGATATGACAGCCTATCTTCTATGACCGATCTATTGCTTGTGCTCTTCCAAGATCTCTTGCATGATGCTGTTCGCGAGCTCCGGGTGAACACGGCCACCACAGCGCTTCATCACCTGGCCGATGAAGAATCCGAAGAGCTGCGTCTTGCCCTTCCAGTAGGCTGCGAGGTTCTTCTTCGCTTTCTACAGAGGCAAAAAAAATCAAATAATGTTAACGAAACAAAACAAGTCAAGCCGACCGGACAAAGCGCAGCGTACGGGGTCATCAAGAACAGCTCGGCAGAGCGCACGGATCTCGTCCGGGTCCTGGATCTGCTTCCACCCCTTCTCCTCCACAATCTGCAATGGCGACTTCTTCGCCTCGTTTTCGTAGAACAGGAGCTCCAGCACATCCTTGGCTATTTTGCCCGAGATCGTTCCGTCCTGGATGAGGTCGATAAGCGCTCCAAGTTCAGCAGCTTGCACCGGACTGGTGGCGACATCGCCGTTGGTTGCCTTGAGGTGGCCAAACAAGTCGTTCAGCACCCAGTTCACCACCATCTTCGACGGTCGCGCGTTCTGCGTTGCAATCGTCTCGAAGTACTGGGCTGCTCCTGGCTCGTTCACCAGCACGGAGCTTTCGTACGGAGTGAGGTCATACTGAACGCACAGTCGTTCCTTCAGCGCATCGGGAAGCTCTGGCATGCTCTCACTAATCTCTTGGATAAGCGTCTCCGGAACAACAAGCGGAGGTAAGTCGGGCTCCGGGAAGAACCGGTAGTCCTTCGCACCCTCCTTTGATCGCATGCGTTTCTACAGCATGGTACAGCAACACACGCGACAGTTAGTTCCTCCGCAGGACAAACGTATCCAGCATTTCGACTGACAGTTTCTCCAGTGGCAGCGTCGAACGAGCGCGTTTCGCGATGCACTTGGCCGTCTTCCTCTTCCATCAGCGCAATTTGCCTCCTCGCCTCGAACTCCGCAGCACGCATCATGTTCCGAATACTGTTCATGTTCTTGACCTCGACTCGCTCTCCAAACGGCGCTGCGGAGCTGGACGTGAGTGCTTCGTGGAGACTCTCCGCATCGGCCTCCGCTCCAAGGTTCGTTGGGCGCACACTGACGTTCAGGTCGCAGCGCATGGAGCCTTCCTCCATGTTCCCGTCACACACGTCCAAATGACGCAGCAAATGCTGCAGCTGGCGCATGACCTGCCCCGCCTCGACCGGACTGCGGAGATCGGGCTCCATGACGATCTCCAGCAGCGCCGTGCCCGCTCGGTTGAGGTCCACGACGGTGCTGTTTTCCTCCAGATCGTGGTTGCTCTTGCCCGAATCCTGCTCGATCTGGATGCGCGTGATGCGCACGCTCCTGGAGACCACGTCCTCGTTGTTCTTGGCGTGCTTGGCCTTCCATGTCCTCAACGCCTCGTTCTTTTCCTTGCGCGACTTGTACTTGGACGCGTCAAAGGCCGCCTCTTCACTCTCGCCTCCTGTATGCTCACTCACCACGCTGGACAAAGGCAGATCGAAGTGCAATGCGCCGCCCGAAGCTACGGGCGCGCGCTGCTGTGTCAACTGGTAGCCCAGCGGCAGATCGCAGTAGAAGTAGTGCTTGCGCTCGAACAGCGAGCGCGGGTGTAGCGTGGCGTCCACTGCCAGACCCATGCGGATAGCCTGGCGCACGCACTCGCGGTTCACCACGGGCAGCGTGCCCGGTAATGCTGCGTCGAAGAAGCTCACGTGACGATTGGGCTTCGCGGACGACAACGTGGCCGCGGCGGCGCCGCTCATGAGCTTGGAGCGACTCAGCACCTGTGCGTGTACCTCCAGGCCGATGCAGACCTCCCAGAGCTTGCCGCTGGGGCCGCGTAGCAGCTGCAGCAGCGGCTTACTTGCCGCCAATTGCGCCATGTTGAGATGATGATTGGGAATGTGAGCCGCTCGTTTTTGAGTCGGATACGTACACAATTCATAAAAATTGACCTTTTGGGGACTAGTTTTGAAGAGGACATCACTTTTTTCGAAAGAGGACACTTCTAGAGGTTTGAGAGCTGCTGCAGGTTGCCGAGGATGGCGTTGGAGGTCGCCTCAGGGTCTTCGAATACCATGAGGTGCGACGTGTTAGTCAGGGGATTGTGGTTCGTGTAGATGTGAGGGTTCTTGAGCGCAAAGCTGTCGAACACTTCGTGGTTGAAGAGCTTGGTACGGTCTCCGCTGTGAAAATTGACGCGGCAGCGAGGAGCGGCGAGCTCGTGATCCAATAGGACGAGGCGGGAGCCGGCGTACACGGAGGCTTCGATGAGTGGGTCGCACGCGAGCACCGCGGCTTGCTGCTGCTCGTCGAACACCACGGCGCCCTTGAGCCAGCCAGCGAGTGTTTCACGATCCCAAGTGGAGAAGTTCTTCCAGTTCTCGAAGTGAGCGACAGCAGCGTCCATGGAAGGCCTGGACAGCCCAGCAAAAACATGGTAAGAAGCACGGTTAGCCTGAGTTCCACACCAGCCCCATCATTGCAGACGTACCATTTGTTTTCGCGAGCCAAGGTGAGCGATATGAGGAAATCCGCCTTCTTGTCGTAGTCTGCGTCGACCTCTCCATAGATCGGCTCGAAAAGAATAAGGCCGTCAAAGGTGCCGGGGTGTCTAGCCTCCGTGGCCCACAGCGCCGCCGCTCCCATCGAGTGGCCGATGCCAATCAACGGCCCACGCTCGGTCTTTCTCGACTGCAGCTTTTTTACTTGTTCCCACGCTGCATCTGCGCTGATGTGCGGCCAGTTATTCATCGGGTGCTTCACTCGCAGTGACTTGGGGTCGTCGTTCTTGCGATACACTTGGCCAACCACGGAATTGTCGCGGTTGACACCATGGAACGGCTGGTCGTACGTCACGTATTCCTCCACTGCACCTTGCAACAAAGGCGACAGCTTCAGGCGACGGATGACAGGGTCCCAGACCTGCTTGCAGAAGCCCGTGGCATGCGCGAACAGCAGCGTCGCCCCGGACTTGGCCATGACGAAGACAGTTGCCAACTGAGTGTGAAACGCAAATCTGACGTGGTGATTACGAACCAAAAAATAGTCCCGATTACTACAGGTTACTGGTTGCAGAAAGTTGGAAGCAGTTCACGGCTTCCAGATCGGCCACGATGGCTTTTGCGCAAGCCTCAGGGTCTTCCAGTACCATGAGGTGCGAACGACCGACCATGGGGGCGTGGATCTTGTAGATTTCAGGATGGCGAGAGGCGATCTCTTCAAAGACCTCGGGGCGATACAGTCGGGTGGTGCTGCCGCTGTGGAACGTCGTGGGGCACTTTGGCTTGCCTTGATCCAGCACGGAGAGCCACAGCCGGCCGCCGCTGTAGATGGAGGCTTCGATCGTCGGGTGGCACGCCAACACGACAGCACCGCTTTCCGTTTCGTCGGGAACGATGGCGCCTTGCATCCAGCTCGCCAGACTCTCCCGGTCCCACGACGAGAAGCTCTTCCAGCTTTCAAAGAAGGCCGTCGCTGCCTCAATTGAGGACCTGCACACGTAGCGCAGAAGGACAAAAGGATCAGCACCAGCTAACGCCATTCAAGTAGCAGCCGAACGATTCAAGCACAGCACTAGCAACGCATTTGTACCATTTCCACTCGCGCTTCAGCGTGACATCCGCCATGAAGTTGTACGGGCGATCCGGCCCCTTGGGCATTGGAGGCCCGTAGATGGGCTCGAACAGTACTAGCCCCTTGAACGTCCCAGGGCTGCTCGCCTCGGCCTTCCAAAGCGCCGCTGCTCCCATGGAGTGGCCAATTCCGATCACCGGCCGTCCAGTTGAGCCCAAGCTCCGCGCCTTCTGCAGGAGTGCGGCGGAGGCTAAGGCGATGGCGTCATTGGCCGGATGCGTCACGTGCGGGCCCCTCTCGTCGACGTGCGCGGCGATGCTGTTGTCGCGATTGGCCCCGTGGAAAGGCAGGTCCATGCTCACGAAGTCCACGCTGGGCACGCGCAGTAGCAGGGTCGACTGGCGGATGTAGTGGATGATCGGAGACCAGGTCTCCTTGCAGAAGCCTGCCCCGTGGGCAAAGAGCAGCACAGGCGACGTCGCCATCCTTCGTGCAAGAAATCGACAGTTGATGGTGACGATGCCGATATTCGCTTAAGTACGTGTGATGACAACTTCAACTCCAGCACAAGGGCTTGGCACTGCCAAGGCAGGACACCACCCATGCTATCTGTGTGTTCAGACAACCCAAATGTCTGCATGCTGCGAGTTTAACAAGTGTTTCACATTGAGGGTGTGGGTGAGCGACTCGGAAACTGGGCATCAAAGCAGCACGACGGCTGTGACGGCACTGAATTGGCAAAAAACAACTGCAGTGCATCACTGTTTCGCATGAACGGTACGGAATTGTGCAAGAAAAAGTATGTCGGAAGTCTCCGTCACCGTCGTCAAAGATTCGCCGTCCACCGCGATGTGCAGAGCCTTCAAACCAAGGTTGGCATGCGGACAATGGGGGCATTGGTCACTCGATGACCTTAACATCGCTGTTTGATCTCGAGGCGCAGCGTCCAGGGGTCTGCTACTCTTGCACCGTTCGTACATGCGCGCGGCACCAAGGCGCAGCGCTGGATCTCATGAGCTTTTCTGCTCCTCTGGCTCCTGCTGGTGAGTTGCACCATTGTGCTGCTGGGACTCCTCCTCGAGCGCTGAAGCGCCAGCGATAAGAGGAAAACGTGAATTGGTGAAAGCGCTCTCACTCGTGCCGTTACTGTTGTTCCCCTGGAAAATGGATCGGAAGCCGTTGTGCTAGGCTGCCACGGCAGCGGGGAGCGGCAACGACAACCCTACTGGTTTGCCAACGAGAAATGCGGTGCCATCTGAGAATTGATGTATTTTTTAACCAGCTTCGGGAAGTCGAACGCAAGGCGGCAACCATGGGAGCTTTGACGTATACTGCACCTACTTCTGCAAGGAGTTTGATGCCTATCGAGCGTCAGCTGAAGCAGTAACACCTGCAGGTGCAGGTACAGACTCGATACTTAACTGGTACTTCGTATTGACTGCGTATTGACTGGGGGCAGTCTGCATGGAGAGCGCTGTTGCAGAGCACAGCTACAAGACGCAGCATCGTGCGTGCGTGCCAGTTACTGGTCTTGATCCCGCTACTAGCAGCGTTTCCGCTGGTCTGCGTTGGCAAAGTGCCAATGGCACAGCCACCGTATTGAGCCAAAAGATCCCCCAAAACCGCCCGGCGGCGATCGCACTTCAACGTGCGATCTTCCTCCGGGCATAGTGAGTCCAAGTCTGACGTCCGCTCGCGCGTTCCTTCCAGCTTCCACGTAACGGCTGCCATCCCAAGATAGATCTCGCGCCTCTTGGGGCGAGCCAAATTTGGGGTTTCGCAACGGCAGACGTCGCTTGCAACGGGTGCCGATGGAAAAACCCTCGCACTCGGCGCAGTGGAGCCCGCACATTAAAAATAGTTCTGTACTACCGAGCTCGACTGTCTCCGGTCTCTCCAGCGCCTCGCCGATCGGGTATTTTTACAGCCCCCACTCGAGATTTTGCCAGATATAAATATCGGCTAAATTCGACAGCTCTATTTCCAAGGTGTGTGTGCGTCATGATGCGAGAATATCGATGCACGAAGCTAACTCGGATCTCTGTGGATATGACAGCCAAGCAAGCAGCTAAACCATGGGCCGCAAGAAGATCCAGATCAAGCGCATCGAGGACGACCGCAACCGCCAGGTGACGTTCGCCAAGCGCAAGAACGGCATCTTCAAGAAGGCCATGGAGCTGTCCAAGCTCTGCGACTGCGAGATCGCACTCATCGTGTTCGACTCGAACGAGAAGCTCTACCAGTACTCGAGCACCAGCGTGGACCAGATCCTGCTCAAGTACACCGAGTACGGCGAGCCCTACGAGACCAAGGACAACAACGACGTGAGTGCACGACGAAACTCGCACTTTGTCCTGCGAGGCGGCGCCTAACCTTTTTTCTTCTTCTGCAGTACGAGATCATGTTCGGGGAGAAGAAGAAGCAGTTGCAACAAGCTGCCAAGGAGGCTGCCGCAGCAGCGGCGGCCGGCGCCAATGCTGAGGCCCAAGCCAACTTCAACATGGGCCCCGGATCCACGCCCAACGGCGCCGCCATGCAGTCGTTCCAGAGCATGCACGGCGCGTCGCTTGGCCTGACGAATGACCCGGACCAGTACATGCTCAACTCGCACAGTCGACCGCCGACCCAGAAGAAGCGCGTGCACCGCGGGTTCCAGCAACTTCTCAAGAAGGAGCACGTTGGTTACACTCCGCCGTCGCTTCCGCTATACCAGCACGGGGTACGTTGGTTATGCGTACTTTGTTGGAAGCTGCGAGCGAGAGTCTCTAACTTTTTGGCTGTATTGTTCAGATGGGAATGCTGGGAGGACTCTCAAGCCACCACATGCTCGCCGCGCTGCCCAGCCCGCCCAACCTCTCTGGGATCCTCCCGTCGCCAACAAGTACGTTGTGAAACGCCCATTTTCGACTTGGTTTTACCTTACTGACATGGTTTACCATCTTTTTTCCTCTTTCACAGCAGGCATGCTCCTGCACGACTTCAGCCCCCAGAACGCCGGTCTCTTTGGCCACCACCCCATGCTTGGCATGCCAGGAGACTTCCACGACAGCAAGAACAGCGTTCTCGGTCTCAACCTCGTTCCGTCCGATTTCAGCCACGGCAGTGTCCACCCGCAGCAACTGCAGCAGCCCAAGGATCCGTACTACGTTCCGATTAAGCAGACCGACTCGCCAGAGGCCGCGGGTAACCGACCTACCTCGCCCGTTGCCCGAGACAACGGCGCACCTCAGTCGGATGAGGTGGTCTGCAAGGTTGAGAAGTCTGCTGAGGCAGAGCAGGAGAAGCCTCCGCAAGATGAAGCGTCCAGCAACTCTGACGACGCTCAAGCTGCGAAGGAGAACGAAACCATGACAGACAAGTCTGCGCCCGAGGCGTCACCAGCGTCCCCCAAGCGTGACTCGAAACAGATTAGCCAGGATGATCCAGCCGCACCTTCGACCTCGTCCAAGTCGGACGACATCCTCGACGCCTCCCCAACAAAAGCTGCGCCGGCGTCGGAGTCACGAGCTCCCAGCACCACATCGGAGTCCCAGCCGTCGAGCAGCACCGAATCCGACAAGCGTCCACACTCCGAGGTGCTCGGAGCCGCGTCGACAAGTCCGCACAAGCGCCAGCGTGTGGTCGTGTGATGTATTTTACTCCGTAGTCACGCAGCTGGGCTGCGTATGCTTTGCGCTCGTCTATCTGCCTTGCATCTTTGCTTTCGTGTCGTTGCCTAGAGCCAAATAGACGGTCGTCCGCACCATTTCCCCCTTCCAGTTTTCCCTGCTCAGTCTCGCGAGGCCCCCCAAAAAAACTTATAGACGAGCAGCGGCTTCCGTTATCTCGTCTGCAACCTCCTGCAACGCCAGCCACTGGTCTTTCGAGAGCGAAATGCCCTTCTTTCCTGGCTTGGAGACGCCATCCTTTTCGTAGAATTCGCGGAGGTCGATCAAAACTCCATTGCGGAAGTAGCGAACGGTAATGCGGCGCTTGTTCGACAGCTGCATGCAACCAACAACCTTCCCATCAGCCTCTTTCAACGTAAGTATCTTCCAACTCAACTCACCGGCAAAGCAATAGCTCGCACGTCTCCGTCCGGCCTCAAAATGCACCCTGGGACGCCTGCAAGCGATCCCATTGCCACTTCATCCTCCTCCACCAATTGAACGGCTTCTGCAATGGCGTCCGCGAAGCTGTAGAGCTTCTCCCACTGATCCGGCGACAGTGAGATCCCTGCATCACACACGCCACACTCTCAGCCTAAGTCTCCAACATCACGTACGTCATCTCCCTGCACCTTTCTTGCCGGGTTTGATCTCCCCATTATCGTCGTAGAACTCGCGGATGTCCACGAACTTCATGGTTTTCCACTTGCGCACCGTCACGCGCCGCTTGGTGGTCAGCTCGAACACCACTTCCCCCTGCTCGTTGGTCTTTCCGCGGCTCTTGGACGGCTGCGTGAGTTGCTGCGTTTTAATCGTAGAAGATGCAGCGATCGTGGCTCGCTTGGCTTTCTGCTGGGCGGCCAGTCTGGCCAGCGGCACGTCCGAGTCCTCCGACGTCTGCGAAAGCGGCAGCTGAGGCTCCAGCTTCGACTTACGGGACAAAAGCTGCGTCAGCGACGGTCGCTCCTCCGTCTCGCCCTTCAGACGCTTGGGACTTGTGGCTGGAGCCTCCGCTGGGCGCTTGCGCGTCGCTTCCTCGGTCTGCTGCATGGTTGACATGTTTTGGCGGGAATGGACTTGCGAAAGGTGCCGATTGGCGGGAAAAACACAAATCTTTCATGAAAAAAGGCACTCACTCCCAAAAGTATGTTTTTCTTGATTGGATAACTTTTTGAGCTGTAGGGCAGGCCCTGTCGCAGGGTGCTTTCTTTTTTAAATGGGCCATGAGGCCAGGAATCGAGGAAGCTCGCTCCTGGTTTGGTTTGGTTTGATTTAGCTAGAAGGTTGATCTCTCGATTCTGGAAGCGTTGCGTGGTTGGAGCAGGCGTCGGCGCGAAATGTTTTTTCATTGCGACGTCGAGTAATCTGGCGGTTGTTGTCGTGATTCCCTCGGTTTAATTTCATGTGCGACACATCAACTTCTCGTCGCGGCTATTCTCCACCGATCAAGGCACGCGCTCCATGCTCGGCGATTGGCTAAAAACCGAATTTCAGGGCGCCCATTGGCTGGAGGGCAACTCTCACGCGGGTATGCACGCCGTATGATGCCACAGTCCGAAGCCCCGCCACTCGTGCTCTGGCGGACTCAGTGGCGGCTTCCGGTGGCCACATCTTGTTTCCTCGACGAGCTGCACTTTGCATTGAGCGGGCCGTTCCAACGACGCAAAGCAACCTGCTCTAGACGGAGAAGAAGGTGAGAGCGCCTTTGAGACACACCGTTTCGATAAATTATTAAGGCCTTTGTGGCGGAATATCAGGCGGAACGAATGGAGTTCGCGCCTGCCATGCAAATGCTTTGAGTTGATGGATGTGATTTTTACTTAGATATTTCTCTCCACTACGTACCGTAAAGTTGCCCAATTGTAGCCACGCATTCCGACGATGGACTTTGACGAGGACATGTCGGGGCTGCAGATCGAGGATCTGGGCGAATATTTCCTGCAGACAGACATCAATGACAACTGGAAGGGCTTTTCACTGGGCTATACGGACGAAGAGCAACAGCAACAACAGGGTGCCAAGCAAGCAGCAGGGTCTCATGGCTCTGAAAGCGCAGCTGGGGCTTCTGCTGCGTCTGCTGGAGGAGCTGCGCAACACTTGACGTCACCGCCTCTGTCGAGTATCTCGGAGATGCTGAAACACGGCAACGGACTTGGCGTGGGGCTCGGATTCGGGTCCCCTCGCAACCCAAAGGACTTCACGACGCTCTTCCAGACGGGCTTGACCCCTGCCAGCGCCAAGCCGGACGCGGCGATGATGAACCGATCCTCACGGGACGCAATGGAGCTGGCAGGCTTTAGTCTGGATCAACACAAGAAGCCTCCTGCTTTGATGATGCCCCATGCGGCGGCCAAGTCGACGTCTCAACTTGGTGGCAGCATCAAGCCCGCAGCCCCCAAGCTGCCGAGTCCGCATTGCCAGAACATCCTGAGCAGCGACGACGACGACATGAACTCGTTCGGTGGGGCCAACACATATAAGCGGTACGTGCGTTTTTTATTTTATTTTTCGAACCCTGCGTGGGTAATTTGCGGTTTATTTTATCTTACCAACTGCCAGTGAATTTGACTTTTTGACGGTATCATGCGACCCCAGTGGATGTTCGACGATCGCTAGTACGTCGTCCATGAGCGCAATCAACGCCCCATCACCGACACCGGAGGATGATCGAGGGTTCCGGAAGAAGTCGCGCGAGAAGATGCGGCGTCAAGAGGTGAATGTCAAGGTACGCGAAACCGCTTATGGACATCTTACGAATCTGTCCCACTAACCAGGATCCTCCAATGTCTTGTTCGCAGTTTGAGGAGCTCGTGGAACTATTGGGACTCTCCAATCGCGTTCGGAAGAGTGCCATTCTGCAGGAAGCCGTGTCGGCGATCAAGAGCTTGAAGCGTGAGCGCGACGAGTTGCGCCGAGACCGCGACCGGCTGCAGCAAGAAGTGAGCAAGCTAGCGACGTGTCTGCAGTACTCCCATCTAGGCTCGGTAGCTGCCGCCAACGCTGTGGCCATGACGCAGCAGCCGAACCAGCACCAGCAGCTCTCTCATATGAATCCGTCGGGCCAGCACGTGGGCCATCAGCAGCAACACGATCGACGAGCAGTTCCAGTCTCAAGCGGAATGCCGCCAGTCCACACGCATCCGCTTAATGTCCCGTGTAACCCGGTATGTCAGGGACGAGTCTGAACGCACTGGTTTGTGTCTTGTTTCTCACTGTGCTTTTGATGTTTTGTGTTCATGTTTGTCACGCAGGGCACAAACTGCTTCCCCCTTAGTTCAGCGTTTTCCACGATCTCGTCGCAGTTGGGGGCACATTCCTCGGCGTCAGCGTCGTCAGCGTCCGGGCAAGTGGTTATCGCCCCCAAGTCGTTGAAGCCAGCACCTCCCACCTCGTTATTCACACCTATAGCCCCCGACTCGGAGATGAAGTAAGTTAGCAGCAGTGCTCGTGGCTTGGACCAGTATGCTGAACACGATGCCAATGTAACTCTGCATATTATTTGGCAGAAAACTGTACGAACCACGGAATAATAAAGCAACAGTATTGAGCGATTGAGCCACAGCAGACGAGCTATACGTTTTCTTTCACAAGAAGTGGACAAATGAGGTGGGAGGTCCCGACGCTGAACGTTCCAGCTTGCGAGATTGCTCGTCTGGCGCTGATATCTGTGCTGTTTGTAGTTGGTAATGCGACTTTGCCCGGTGCACGCTTTCGTCTGCAATGATTTCCCCCTTAGGATCAATTGAATGGAAAGAGCCTCCAAGAAGACGTTGCTGCTTCGGTGGCTGTTTGTTGGCTTCACCCCTCGACATGGCACGCAAGGCGACGAGGTTCTTCTTCTCGGCATTCCAGTGCATCTTGGCGTCGCAATCCATGTTGAGCTGCCGCAGATGTGCGTCTCGAATCTGCCGTTCGTCATCAAGTCTGGCTGAATTGGTCGACGGTGCGCGTCTTCGTCGGGCGGTGTGCGTTTGGTTCGGTGATCTGCAGGTCATGGATGGAGGCGTACGATTCAGCAAAGGCGAGAGAGATGAGCGGACAGGAAGCTGCAAAGTGAGTCGTTGGGCGTAGTCGTCTGCGAGGGTTTCCCAGTCACGAACGAGGAAGTTTTTCACCAGAGTCGACAGCATTTTGGGCGGCGCAGCCACTTCAACTAGCGACGAATCAATCTCGACATCTCGGTTCGAGACTCGCGGTTCTTGGACGATATCAACAGGTTTGTTCTCGTCCACGCCCACAAGTAACTTGGCTGGATCGAGATGCGCCAAGAATGGTCGTTGAAGGCCTAGCGGGCCACGGGAGGTGCCGGGGTTCGAGAGTGTATTGAGCTCTTGGAGCTCTTGTTGCTTCCGTCGCTGGTTTTGCTGCTGGTCCGTGAGTCCGAGCTCAAAGGCCTCGTTTTCCAGCTCTAAGCGGTGCTTCTTGAGGCCGGCTGCACGCTCGGAGAGAGCTCTTCGAGCAACTTGGATGCGCTCTTCACGATGAGCGCGTTCGACTGCGCAAATCGACTGCACTTGCTGCATGATACTGGTGGTGCTACCGTCGAGGAACGCTCTTCCGTCGGTGCGTTTCAGTGCGTACACCTCGACATCAGCAGAGCCTCCTACTGCCGTGTACGTGACCCGAGCAGTCGAGTCGTCGTCTTCCAGCAAAGCCTCCATCGCGACAATTTCCCCAACGCGAACGGTATGAAGCTCAATGGTAAATTGCGCTCGTCGACGCGCCTTCTTCAAGGCAGCAGCGCTTTGGCCCGACGATGGTTCGGCCTCGACATGAGAGCCGATCTCCAACTGCGTCGTAATGTTCACGGAGCCGCTGAGGACGAAGAAGGAGTGCGAAAGCGCTGAGACTCCTTGAGCAAGCAGAACGCTACCAAAACTAATCCGTCGAAGCTCCAGGACTTCAGCCACGTCAACTACGCGAGACCGAGGCCAGTCTCGGAAGAGGAAGACCCTCTGTGTAAAGTTGACTCGCTGAGCTTGAGTGAAGAAGTGTTGGTGGAATCGTTTTAATGTCCGCGAGTAAACAGCTCGCGACAGCTCACACAGTTCGCAAACGGAGCCTGCGTTGGCACTTGAGCTTGTGGAGCCGAAAGCGATTGCCGTTGCTGTTCGTACAGCGGCGTTTGTGAACAAAGCCGTCTCACCAAAACTCTCGCCAGATCGGTACGTGAAGATGCGCGGTCCCATGAGGTTCATGCTGGGTTTCTCTCGGCCAGGAGCACCCGCGCGGGTTTTCGTAGCACTAGTAACGTGCGTACTTTGCCTCCGCTTCTGTTTCTCGGTTTGTTGAGTGCGCTTGGCTCCGTAGATGCCAACGCTGCCGTCGAGAACAAGGTAGAAGACGTCACCCTTGTCTCCTTGGAAGAAAATGGCCTCGCCGTCCTGATACTGGTGAAAGCGGAAGTATCGGAGCGCCTCACGCAGCGTGTTGTCGTCCACCCCTCGGCAAGTTTTGGGCTGTGTGTGTCGAGCCCAAGCAAGCAGCAAATCCAGCTCGGCGTACGAGAAATTGGCGGCCATCCACTTATCGTCATCTTCTTGGTCCGGAGGAGGAATTCGACGCTCGTTAGCGAGCAATCGGCGCTTAGTTTCGGCTTCAAGCAGCAATTGTCGAGCTTCTTCATGCACGTCGACGCCTGCGGCGATCAAAGCTTGCAAATCGACTCGGAGCAGCGTGCTTTCCTTCCACCGACGAAACCCTCGCGCTTCGTGGCGCCGCACCCATAGCCCAAGAGTTGCTTGAAGCACCAACGAGTCCTTTTCCCTTCGCGGCAAGTGATCCGGCGAATTGATCGAGTCCGCGACTCCTTTCAGGATATCGTCGAGATGGTCGTCGCCAGCCGTCAGGATATTCCGCGTCGACCTCGTGAAAGCTGTAGCGGACAAGTGTCTGGCGCTCAGACGACGGAGCATTCCGCTCCGACGACTGCCGTAATGTTGCGCAGACTTGACAACAGTCTGTTGGCGTAGGTACAGGTCGCGAGCTTGACCACGTTGCAGTAGCGTGACACGAGTTGGCTGCAGCGAATCTGGCAATCCAGAAGTTCCGCTGGTCACTGAGCGAGATAGGCGGCGCTTGGCTATCGAGTCATCCTTGAGTAGCGCTGCCATGACTTGAATTCAGAATTAACTTGTCGTTGTCGTCCGAGTGAGTTATCCAAACTTGAGTTAACCTATTCAAACGGTTAGATAGGTTTTGAAAGGGTTAAATGCTACTAAGTTTAACCCATTTTGGCGCTGCTCACTGTTTGTCTGTATTTGAGAGGCTGATAAAATGAAGCGGGCGCTGCGTGCGCGCCAGCTCGCCGGCTAACTGCGTGTATGGGTAGATAGTAAGCTCAGCTTTTCAAGCAGGAGCCTCGAGGTCGTCTCTGTCGGTTTTTACTGGCGCGTGGCGTCGAACGTGTCCTTGACCTTGTCCATGAAGTCCTCCGTGTACAGGTAGTGGTCCGGGGTCACGTTCGAGCCGTGGACGCAGATGGCCAGGTCCTTGGTCATGTGGCCGGCCTCCACCGTCTTGATGACGGCGTCCTCCAGACCCAGCGAGAAGTCGATGAGCTCCTGGTTGCCGTCGAGCTTGCCGCGGTGGGCGAGGCCACGCGTCCAGGCGTAGATCGAGGCAATGGGGTTGGTGCTCGTCTTCTTGCCCTGCTGGTACTGGCGCCAGTGGCGCGTGACTGTGCCGTGGGCGGCCTCGGCCTCCACCGTCTTTCCATCGGGCGCCACCAGCACGCTGGTCATGAGGCCGAGCGAGCCGTAGCCCTGGGCCACGATGTCCGACTGTACGTCACCGTCGTAGTTCTTGCAGGCCCAGACGAAGCCGCCGTCGCTCTTGAGAGCCTGGGCGACCATGTCGTCGATGAGGCGGTGCGTGTACGAGATGCCGGCGGCGTCGTACTTGGCCTTGAACTCGGCCTGGTACACCTCCTCGAAGATGTCCTTGAAGCGGCCGTCGTACTTCTTGAGGATCGTGTTCTTGGTGGACAGGTACAGGTCCTGGTTCTTGCTCAGCGCGAAGGACAGACACGACTTGGCGAAGCCGTAGATGCTCTCGTCCGTGTTGTACATGGCCAGTCCGACGCCGGGGCCCTTGAAGTCGTAGACCTCGAGCGTCGTCTTCTCACTGCCGTCCGCGGGCGTGTAGACCACCTCGAACTTGCCCGGGCCGGGCGCAAGGAAGTCCGTGCTCTTGTACTGGTCTCCGAAGGCGTGGCGGCCCACGACGATGGGCTTCTTCCAGCCAGGCACAAGGCGGGGCACGTTGGAAATCACAATAGGCTCGCGGAAGACCGTGCCGTTGAGGATGTTGCGGATCGTGCCGTTGGGCGAGCGCCACATCTTCTTGAGCTTGAACTCCTCCATGCGCTGCTCGTCAGGCGTGATGGTGGCGCACTTGATGCCCACGTGGTGCTCCTGGATGGCGTGCGCGGCATCCACCGTCACCTGGTCGTCCGTGGCGTCACGGTGCGGCAGCCCCAGGTCGAAGTACTCGATGTCCAGGTCCAGGTACGGGTGGATGTACTTGTCCTTGATCTGCGACCAGATGACGCGCGTCATCTCGTCACCATCCAGCTCCACGATGGGCTTGTGCACCTTGATCTTCTGGCTGGTGGCGAAGCCGCGGCGCGCGGGCGCGGCCATGGAGCGCACGGTCTTGGCGAACATGTCGGACTTAGCAGGAGACTGACTGGGGGCTTCCGCTTCGAATTGAAGAATGAGCCACAGCCCCAAAGGGGAGCGGCCGTTTCAGCCGCACGCCGGCGATCCAAGTCGCCCATAGTCACTTCAAGTGAAAGTGATGAACACCTCTGCAAAGTACGTCAGACGCCTGACCGGACGCTGATTGGCCAAAAGCGCACACCGCTTAACCTCGATGGGCTCCTGACACCGAGCCCTTTGAACTTCAATCGTTTAACGGGCTGCTTGGGGCAAAGGACAGTGCAAGTCCTGGGCTCTGGGCCTCTCGTTGCCCTCTGGCTGCGCTTCAGGTGATTTCAATCATGCATTTACATCCACTCACGGTCTGTATGTACCTCCTTGCGCCTAAATGGTCTGGGACTGGGGCTGCCTCGACGAGGACGGCGACGACGGCTCCTCCACTGGGCTACCGGGACTCATGGGCGCGGGCGGCGGGCTCTCCACGCTCTGCGGACTCCTGGGCGACGCCGACGCAGCTGAGCTCGAGGCCGGAGGAGTGTCCGCGCCGTTGGCCTCGGACGCCTTGGACGACGTCATCGAGTGCTCCTTGGAGCCCGGAGAGAGCGGCACGCCGTCGCCGTCGCCGTCGCCGTCGCCCGCGTCGCCCACGTGCTCGTCCTCCTCCACGAACTCCTCGTCCTCGTGGATGGTGCCCTGCTTAAAGTCGCCCGTCTCTTCGTCGAACTCCATGTCGGCCATCTCAGGCTTCCAGTCGCCGAGCCCCTGGTACGAGAAGCGGTCGAAGTGCTTCTGCTCGGACGGGGACGACGGCATGGACACTGGCGAGTCAGGCATCATCTCCTCGCGGGCCTCGCGCATCTTGGCGATGGCTCGGGACAGGTGACTCTCGTCGGTCACGTCTTCCATGCGATGCGGAGGACGCGGCACCTCCATCTCCATGCGCAGCAGCTTGTCCCAGTCGATCTCGGCGAAGAACGGGTGCTGCTTGATCTCCTCCACGCCTTCGGGGCCGCAGCCAAGGCGGTTGGCCGGGTCCTTGGTCAGCAGACTCATAATGAGATCCTGGGCTTCCGGGGTGAAGCGGTCGCTGAACTCGGGCTCTTCCTTCAGAATCTTGTCAAACAGGATGGTCGGCACGTTGTGACGGAACGGCGAGTCGCCCTGGATCATCTCGAACGCCAAGATGCCCAGCGCCCACCAGTCCACCGCCTTGCCATAGCCATCCTTCATAATCAGCTCGGGCGCCAGGTACTCGCAGGTACCCACGAACGAGCTCGTCCGCTCATTGTCGTCCATCTCCTCCTTCGACAGCCCGAAGTCCGTGCACGCCACGTTGCCGTCCGCAGTGATGACGATGTTCTCAAGCTTCAAGTCGCGGTACAGGATGTTGGACGCGTGCAGGTGCGCGATGGCGAGCAGGATCTCGGCCAGGTAAAACCGAGCGCGCTTGATGCTGAAGCGGCCGCGACGACGCAGCACCTGACGCAGCGAGCCGCCGCTGTAGTACTCCATCACCATGTAGAGCTTATCCTGGTTCTGGAACGCGTACTTGAGCTGCACGATGTACGGGTGGTCGGCCTCCTGCAAGATGCGGCGCTCTGCCATCGTCTGCGTGACCAAGTCCTTGTTCATCACCCACTCCTTCTTCAGCACCTTCATCGCGTACAGGTGGCCTGCGTCCGCGCCGTCCTTCTTCAGCACCAGCAGCACCTTGCCGCACGCTCCGCGACCGATGACGGTAACGAGCTCAAAGTCGTTCACCGACAGCTTGCCGGGCTTGGCAGATCCGCTGAACACGCTCTCCTGCTCCCCCGTACGCACAGCACGCGGCCGCGACCAGTGAATGAGAGAAGGCAGAGCGCGACACGTCAAGCACAGGCGCACTTGGCCCTCGTGGCGCGTGTTCTCAACGGACGAGCACCTTTCGCAGCACGGATTCTGACACGTTCGGCAATGCCGGCGCCAGCGACGCATGTTGAACACCCCCTTGCAGATGTAGCACGCCTTCTCCATGCCGCTATTGACGTTTTTCACGCGGAAGCCCGACCATCTTGCCTTGAAGCTGGCGTACACCGAGTTGACGACCATCTGCAGCAGGTCGACGTCCGAGTTGACGCGCCCGCCCGAAAGCACCACGCAGCCCAAGGGGCTCTCCTTCGCCTTCATGCGCTTCAGAGCCTGCGCGCCTTCCGGCGACTCCATGTAGGCGATGCACCACTGGGCAATCATTTTCCGCAGCGTGTACGAGTCGTCCGACGACACGTGATGCGTCGACTGCACGAACGCGACGCCACTGATGTGGCGCTGCATCTCCTTCATATGGGACCGCAGCGCTTCCACCAGGAGGCTGCCGCCATCTCGGTACGCCACAATGAACACGTGCGTGGCTCGAGAGGTCAACACGTGGTTGCGCCAGCCCGTCATGAACCGCTGCACTGCGGTTCGCATCTGTATCATCGAAAACCGAACCGTCAGATCTTATAAAATACGTCAAAGTACCCGTTTCCCTCCCTCTCAAAATCAATACTTACGTCAATTTCCCCCGATCGCTTCGAGTCCTTGAAGACGTCGTCAAACAGCACAATGCCGAGCTTGTCGTCCTTGGCCTTCATAATATACGGCAGCATGGATCCCAGACTGCCCTTGAAGATACCGCCGCCTTCCGAGCCTGAACGCACGCACAGCCTTGCACTCCAGATGCCTGCGGGCGAGCCATCGCTGTCTCCAATAAACACGACCAGGCGGTCCGAGAACAGCGCCGTCCTGGACAAGAAGACGCTGCACTGGATCGTTTCGTCGTCCTACAAATCACAGCAATCAATCCAGATGAGGACACCGAATCTGTAGCCATTTGAAAGGCTATAGCGCCACGTACATGGGACGACGTGACCTCATGGAGCGTCTCCATGAGCGTCTGCATCTTGCCCTGCACGTTCTTCGTTGCGGCCTCGAGTAATCCGCCTGGAGGCGGCAGTGGCGGCTCGGGGGGCTCCACGTACGAGTGACGCGAGCTCACAGCGGGGGATGGGCTGCTGTCTGGGTCGTCCTCTCCCGGTGCCGAATCCTCTCTTGAGCGGTTGTAGTGGCTGCTCTCCGAGTCGTCGTTGTAGTCGTCTCCTTCCTCCCCCGTGCCGTGTTCAGAGCGGTCGTCCTCTCCGGCGGAGCTGGTGCCGCGGCTGAAGATACTGAAGTTGGTGGTGAAGCTCAGCCCCACGCTCTTACGGCGCACGGCCTCGCGAATGCCGCTCATGGCGGCGACGGGCGACTTCTTCATGGCTGCTCTTCTAGGCGTCTACACAGTTGAAGAGCAGAGCTTCTTCTGGTTATAGAGGAGGTTTCCTGTCGCGATTCAGAGCGGCTGAGAGCGTCCGAGAACAGTGGAGACGCTCGTGCCGGCCTCTGTGGCGTGGTCTTGGGTAGATGGAGGGTAGAGCAGGCGTCCCGAGTCGCGGCGTCTCGGCCTGTGAGCAGCGCGCCGGCTTCGTCTGTGGAGAGAAAGGATGCAAAATGGGGAGTACTAGGCGTTTGTATGCTCTATCCATTTCAGTTATGTAGAAAAATCAGGAGTTATATAAACCGGCTGGGATTGGTGGAAAATCATGTAGCCATCTGGGCGGCGTGCTGTATTCAACTTCATGAACTTTGGGACTTTGAATGGATAGGTTCGTATAATATTTTGCCAACCTTTTGGGGATTGCCAAGTTCATGCACGTTAACCACAGAAGTTTTCTGTCCAGCGCTCCTGCTACAAGTAGCGTTAAGCCACTACAAGGCAATCGAACTTCATAAGTTGCTTGATAGATCAGGAGAAAGCGCTCAAGCTATGAGCTTGTGCATTGTCTTCTTCGTTGCTGAAACCGACATGTGTATGAACACATTTGCGTGAGTCGCACCGACTCAGCCTGCTGATACTTGTGCTCAGTCTTTAGTATCGACAGAACTCACCAATGCAGCACTCGAACACCCTAAGTCGTTGAAGTACTCGGTGATCGACGAGCGACATCTGCAAAGCAACTTGACAATCGCTATTACGCAACGTCGGGCGTCGCGCCTAGCCGCTTCACGTGCTGCTGCCGGAACTTGGCCATCACATCCAGCCAACGGCTGACCACGCCAATCTGCGCAGACGCCAGGCCGAGTGCGCCGAACAGCCCGTCGCTCACGCGCAGCCCAGAGAAGCCCACCGACGCCACAGGCAGGTCCAGCAGCTTCTTGATCGTCGAGAGCATCGTTCCGCGCTGCATCATGTGGTCGAGCGGGATCGCCAGCAGAATGCTCATCAGCCAGAAGCCGTTGCAGCCGCGCCGCAGCCTCCGCATTAGTGGATTCCGCGGCGACACGCCCAGCACACGCGTGTAGAACACCACGTAGTTCTCGGTGAGGTAGAAGAAGAAGAAGCACATGATGCGCAGTCGGCGCAGCACCCGCACCGCGCGTTCAGGCTCTCTCACGTGGCGGAACATGTCCGCCATTTCCAAGAACTGCAGGAAGCGGAAGAACCTCCGTGCGTCTCCGAACACCAGCTCCGCACGGCCAAGCGACACGACCACGCTTCTCTTCCAGTCCTCAGCATTGCTCTTCTTCGAGTCTGAAGATGAGTTTTTTTTTATCTCCATTTGCTCGGACTGGACTCTGCCATTACTCGCATTGCTATTGCCACGCTCAGTGGGCATTGCAGACTTGGCTTCCAGCTCCCATAGCTGAATCAGCGTCCACTTGGAGAACTTGGCGCCATATTGAAGTAGGCGGTAGAGCTTACTTCGGGCTTCTGTTGGTCGGGAATCAAGGGCGTTAGCATCATTTGAGCGGCGATCAAGCAGGTCGAATAAGCGTCGTCAGGCCACGCACCCGTCGTGGACAGGAAGAAGACGCTCTTCGCCAGGGCATCGTCACCGATCTCCATTTAGCGAGGGCCTCGGTCGGGTTTGAGAGCGACTGCAACGCAAGTTTACCGTCTGATAAAATCTGAGACCGCTTTCTTTTTCAACCAATCACATGAAACCACTCGAATAGGGGGAGTGTTTGGAGCTAAAGCGGCGGACGGCATGGCTGCGACTGGCCTGACCAAGAACCAGCGGCGGCGGCTCAAGAAGCGCGTGCAGAAGCAGGCAGAGGCCAATGGCGTCACGACGGAGCCTGTCGACGTCGAGCCCAAGCAGGAGACGGATGTGGCGCCGCCTCTTGACGTCGAGGTGGAGTACGTGAGCGCCGACCCGAGCAAGGAGCTGGCGCTGCCGCAGGACGACCCGGCCTACGAGGAGATGATGCGCGTGTTCGGCAAGTTCTCGTCGGCTGAGGAGCTCTGTGGCTCTACGGATAACGAGGTACGTCTCGGTCTGGAAGTAACTTGTCTAAAGGTTTAGGATACTGACGATGGTATACTGTTATTGCTGCAGGACGCAAAGGACGAGGAGAAGAAGGACGGAGATGAGGATCAGGTGGCTAAGGAGGAGGAGGAAGAGCACCAGTTGTCCAGGAAGGCGCGCAAGAAGAGCAAGCGGCTGAGCGTGGCCGAGCTCAAGCAGCTCGTGACGTATCCGGACGTGGTGGAGGCGCACGACGTGACGTCGGCCGACCCGAGGCTGCTGGTGTATCTCAAGTCGTACCGCAACACGGTGCCCGTTCCGCGCCACTGGTGTCACAAGCGCAAGTATCTGCAGGGCAAGCGCGGCATTGAGAAGCCCCCGTTCAAACTGCCCGAGTTCATCGCTCAGACGGGCATCGCTCAAGTGAGAGAGTCGGTCGCCGAGGACGATGACAAGAAAAAGAACAAGCAGCGCGCAAGGGAGCGCATGCAACCCAAGATGGGTCGAGTGGACATTGACTATCAAGTGCTGCACGACGCGTTCTTCCGCTTCCAGACGAAGCCCAAGCTCACACAGCTGGGCGATCTGTACGTTGTATTTCCACCTCGTGGGCTGCATCGCGACACTGGCCTGTTCTCTTACACTTTCGCTGCTGTAGGTACTACGAAGGCAAGGAGTTCGAGGTGAAGGTGAAGGCGAAGGTGCCGGGACAGCTTTCAGATGAGCTCAAGGCTGCACTCGGTATGGTGGAAGGCGTGCCGCCTCCGTGGCTGCTGAATGTGCAGCGCTATGGTCCACCGCCAGCATATCCGAACCTGAAGATTCCAGGCTTGAACGCGCCCATTCCTGAAGGCGCAAGCTTCGGCTACCACCCCGGTGGCTGGGGCAAACCGCCGGTGGACGAGAATGGCGTTCCGCTTTATGGTGACGTCTTTGGTAAGGCGATTGAGACGGAAAACCAGGTGAGAAATTCATTCGTATAGAAGTACGCTATTGAAAAGCATGGCGAACTAACACAATTATGCTGTAGGGCGAGGAAATCAACCGGGAAAGATGGGGAGAACTCGAAGAAGAAGAAGGTTCGTGTAAAGCTGTATTAATTGCCATAAAGAATGCGTTCTCACTTGTTCGTATGGGACTCCTGACAGAGGAGGAGGAAGAAGAAGAGGAAGAAAAGGAGGAAGAAGCAGAAGGCGCTGTGGAAGGCGACGTCGAGGCCGAAGGTCTGGATGCTACGGGATTGGAAACCCCTCTGGTGGACGGCATTTCGAGCGTCGCGTCCGGCCTCTCCACTCCTGGTGTCGTGGATCTGCGCAAGGGCATCCGGTACGTCCACCGTATTGGCTTGTGTCTAAACGATTCTCACATGATGATATCCTGTCGTTTTGAACAGAGGAACCGAGACACCAGATGCGCCTCAGCAGCTCTACACGGTTTTGGAACAGAAAGAGGTGCGTGGTGCCTTCGTAGGTGATGCTATCGATCTCAGTTTGATTAACCGGTTTGGCCCATCGCGTAGACGTCGGTCGGAACGTCGCTGTACGGTTCGGGGCATGCGTACGTTGTACCTGGCGCAACTGAAGAATCGAGCGGCACGCGCTCGGAAACCGGCCGTGTGCGGCGTCGCTTCGAAGATGCTCCTCCGTCCGATTCCACGAACCCGGCGGAGGACGAAGAGGAGGCGGCCAAGAAGAAGAAGAAGGCCAAGACCGAGAAGAGCAAGAAGCTCAAGGACTTCAAATTCTAAAGTGTAGGTAGCCCACGAGCTCCCGGTAGACAGCAACGTACAACGAACTTCACCCAGTCTTTCTTCTGCTTGGTCCTCGCTATTGCAGCTGTGCTGTGTTAAATAGAAGTCAGCAGCGGCGACGTCACTTAGCGGAGGCAGCTGCGCAGCTCCACGATCAGCCGTCGTGCAGCAGGGACTGGATGATCTCTGGCGCCAGGTTCTGCACTTGCTCCTGCTGCTCCTGGTCCAGCCTCTCCATTAGATCATTTGACACGCCCTAGCAAATACATGTATTTTGTATGTGGCATAGTATATCCAAGTCAGGGTGTTCAAAGGGGTTCGGAGGGGTTTGGCGGGAGTCCCTGGGGGTTCAGAGACGGACGTTCTCAGCTCTAGTAGTGGCCCTCAGGCCGGTATCTGCACCTGGGGTACCACTGCGTTCAGTTTGAGAGGGAATTGCACGTAAATCGAAAATCGTCCTCGCAGGGTTGGCGATAGACGCCACCATTGCCCAACTTCTCCGCGGACCCCGCAGCGGGGTGAGGACCTCACACTCCAAACCATGTCAACGACGTCGGTTTCCATATACTATTACGGCAGTGAGTGCACGGGCACGCCGACGCACATCGATTTCTCTGCAGGTGTGTGTTCCGAGACTACTGAGTGCGAATCATTGAAGTCGGACAACTATGCGAGTAAATGCAACAACAACACGCTTAACGCCGACGGACGACTCAAGCTCGCCCGGGAGAAGTTTGGAGACTACCCAGTCTTGCTCATCGCCAGATACTCTGACACTGGGTGCAAGACGTCCAAATCAAGCTCAGCATACATTGCGGACGGTCAATGCTACAACTTCTATGTGAACGGGAGCTTGACGGTTAATATCTCTGAAGACGGCGCAACCTATCGATCGTTCGACAAGAACCGAAGTTGCCTTGGCACACCGTCCTACATCGAGACCGTCGACGGTGAGGCCCTCCAGGAGCATTCGTGCACGAAAAGCAACGACGGGTCGATTCGCGCCTACACATCGGCCACAAGCTCAAGCTCAAGTGGCTCCACCGATCCGTTCACAAGCTCAAGCGGATCAATCGATCAGCCCACAAGCCCAAAGCCCAAGCAGCTCCACCGGTTTGACTATCAGCTCTAGCGGCTCCACCGATCTGTCAACGGATCAGTCGACCAGCCAGAGCAGCTCTGCATCTTCGGCTCTGTCATCGCACACCAGTACAGGCGCTATAATTGGCACCATCATCGCCATCGGGTTTGGCGTCGCCGTTGCGATTGGAGTCGGTATCTGGTGCTTCCAAGCACAACGTAAGAAGAAGCAGGCCAAGCTTGAGCTCATCGAATCGCAAGGCTGCCACCTATGGGAAGACGAAACCATCGTTACCACCAGGATTCCACGTGAGAAAGTCATCCTCGAGACGCTCCTCAGTAGCGGAGGATATGGTGAAGTTTACAGGGGCTCGTTCGACGGTCAGCTGGTCGCTGTTAAAATGCTACCCCAACACTCAAGGCGCAATCTCCAACTCGTAAACGCGTTCTTGGCCGAAGCTAAGCTCATGGCCAACTTAGACCATCCGCACGTCGTCCATTTCGTCGGTGTAGCCTGGAATTCGCTCACTGACCTCTGTGTGGTGTCGGAGCTCGTCGATAATGGCGACTTGCGCGCCTTGTTGGACAACTATGATTTGAGCCACCACCCGACGGGCTTCAACTACACCAAGATCAAGATTGCACTCCACGTCGCGCATGCACTTACGTATCTGCACTCGCTGCAGCCAATGGTCCTCCACCGCGACTTAAAGTCCCGGAATATCTTGGTGACGCACGAAATGGTCGCTAAGCTAACGGACTTCGGGGTGTCGCGAGAGCGATGTGATGCGACCATGACGGCAGGTGTCGGTACGTCACTGTGGATGGCTCCGGAGGTGCTTGTTGGCCATCGCTACGACGAGAAGGCAGACGTGTTCTCGTTCGGTGTGGTGCTATCGGAGCTGGACTCGCACGTATTGCCGTATGCTCACGTAAAGTCGAGCCAGTCAGGCAACAAGCTGTTGGATACGGCGATCCTGCAGATGGTGTCGCTAGGGAGTCTGCGTGTTCAGTTTTCGGAGAATGCGATGCCGCATTTGAAGGACCTCGGTCAGGCTTGTGTGTCGATGGATCCAGCGGTGCGACCGAGTGCAGCGGAAATCTTATACCGCTTGCAGCTGTGCTTGAAAGCGTGTTGAATGAGCGATCGTGCGAATACTACACGATCATGACTTCAGGTCGTTAAAAAGTGGCGCGGAGTTCTAAAGTGGCGCAGAGTTAAGTGGTGCGGGATAGAACTTACATTCATCGCTGTTGGGGGGGGAGCTGTTGTTGGAGAAGTGAATTTGTCGCTCCAGTGCATCTATAAAATGACAATCTGCCATTCATCTGCATCCTCCAGTTGTTGGTGAGCACTCATCGCGTTATTTTCCTTGCTCTCCCCGGCGTGCTCGAAGTCTTGTGGTCGTGACTAGGGAGGAGTTTGCGACTCGCACACGTTAACTTCAATCGGGTCTACTTTGTATTGTGACTACTGTCCCCACTGTCAGCAACCGCGTCTAGCCGATTCGTACGGCATCGATGGCACGGAAGGTGTTAAAGCCCGAGGGACACGTGCGCTGCTTCAGCTCGACAAGAGCACGGTTCATAATCTTGGTAAGCGTGCATTTGGCCCACACCTCCTCGCGTCGGATGCGCTGGCTTTTCGGCTCGACTGTCGTTTCAATCTCTGACCAGTCCGTCGATGGCGGGACTTTTAACATCGGGCTGTCGCAGTTGGCTAGCGTGCCGGGCCACACTCCTTTGTAAAAATTGCCGATCCATTGGCATGCATGAACCGTGACAGGCGGATCCTTGGGTATAACGGGTCTCAGATTATCCTCGCACGGGTTGGCCATCCTGCCGTCAACAAAGCTCCAGTACTCGTGTCCGCCACCTTCAAAGTTGGGTGACGATATACCGAGGTGTGAAAGCGTAGTATGCTTGATCCCATTGTTGGCCGCCGCGACCGAGTACGCGAACATCTCGGCAATCCACTCGTTCGACACCTGCCGCGTTGTCACGCACAGGTGGCAGTAGTCGTCGACCATGCGCAGCGCGTCGCGCCGCGTCAGGATGTACGGTGGGCCAATACTGCCGTAGTACTCTGCGCCGTCCTCGCGCGAGACGTTACCGCACGGTAGACCACCACAGACTTTATGGAGCACATCGGTCTTATCCTCGGCGAAGAATCCGCCTTGGAGTGCGTTCCAGTCCTGCGCGAGTGCGACACCGTCGACAACCGTATCATCCACGGCCAACGGATCCCGACGGCCGTGGTAGTACTTGGACATGTTCCTGCCCATATTCGCTTCAAGCGGCCGGAAGAAGAAGAAGTCGCCGTCGATGAGCGCGATGATATCATGCTTGACATCTGGGACCGCGTTCAGGAGAAAGTGGCGCAGTCCGAACGGCTTATTGTACGGCGTGTACTTGTCCTCGACCCCCGGCTCCGGGTTGATCGCAAAGCTCGGCGTGAAGTGGCGTCGAAAGTCGTAGTAAAGCGTCGGCTCCTCCATCACACGAAGCCTCTCCTCATCAGAACAGCCCGACAGGATCTGCGTGATCGGCCCCTTCTGTCCGACCCACGAGGCCGTGAGCTGCACCACCGTCTGCTGAAGCAACCTATTGCGTTGGTCGCAGCTCATGCTAAACACGATGTGCATGTTGCTGCCGTCGTGGTCGGCCGGAAACTCGGGTACATCCTGGTCGCGAAGTGTTGCCGCTGGTGGCGTCGCCGAGTGTTCTTCAAGCCAATCGGTAGTGTTGGCTGTATCGATGGGTTGTATGCTGCGCAGCAGCTCATGGATCTCCTCGAGAAGCGCCTGGTTCAAAATCTGCGACTCGGGCGCCGGCATTTCGATCGGCATGCTGCTACTGGCTTTAATCGTCGACGTCGCAAAGCCATAGTAGTTAAGTACCGTCACGATCGCCACGGATATGAGGCAGAGCGATGCCAGGAGTTGCAGCGGCCGCCGGTTGCGCGACACCGATGCCGACGCCATCCTAGCTCTTGCCGTCTTGGCTCACGGCGTGGGGGAGGAGTTGTGGGCAGCTTGCCCAGTCCAAAGCAGCCAAATTTATTGTGCCTTTCTGTCTTTTTGCCTTGGTGTTCTAAGGGCTGCGCCGGTACTTGCCGAGCGAAATCAGGCTTCGTAAAGTCCTGGCCAGCGTCGAATAAAAATATGTAATTTTGTCCAATCATAGGAGCTCACGTAATTACGTGGCCAGCAGCTGGGGGGCGTTTGGTTTCATTCAGAAACAAGCAGACCGGACAAGACATCGAGAATGGCACGAGCAACGGCGCCGGCGACGACGCGCGAAGGCCGCTACCAAGGCGACGAACCAAACAGCGCGCAGGTCGTCAAGCAGAGGCACCCGCCACGGACGACGCCAAAAGGTCGACGCCGAGAACGACAAGCCGGACGACAAGCAGGACGACGGTGAAGAGAACGGCGAGGACGACGACTGGCTTCCCGCCCCGACTGCTGCTTCACTCACCAGCTGTCTACCCTACAATGCTTTCGTAGCTCAAAGGGAGAGCCCTGCGCCTTGTGTGCGGGAGATGGGGGTTCAATTCCCCCCGAAGGAAATTTTTGGACGGCTGTTGAGCGCAAGCTGGCACTGCGCGGTATATATTGGCATACGGACGCTGACGAAGCACGGTATTTCAGGTAAGTGATGGCTTCGTACTCATGCTGTTCACTATTGCTTTTGCGATGGAGCTAGCGGTGCCCCTGCCTGAGTCGATAACATGTCGATTGTTCATTAAGAATGGACAGCCGTATGGCTCGTGCCGTAACAAAGTGCCTCCAACTCCTTCGTTTGTGTATAGGATGGCGGACGGGTATCGTGTACTACGAGCCAAGGTTGAGGAGCATTTTGAGAGCAAGTTGCCTGGTCAGTGGAGCAGCGACTTCGCTATCTACTTCAAGCCCACCAACAACGCGTACCAGAAGGACTTCCAAGTGCTGTGTACCGACAGCGATGCGATGCAAGTACAGCTTGACACGGCATGGCATAAGGCACGGCTGCGCAATGGGGGCCAAGCAGGGTTCGTGTTGGAGCTGTACATCTACGTCCCAAAGCCAGCCGAACAGACGACAACGCTTCGAAGGGCAACTGCATCGCGTATTCAGGAGCAGATGCCACGGGTGGCCAGCTTTCTGCGGGAGCAAGGCATCGCAGCTGGTCCTGCCACGCAGACATATATGGCAACGACACAGGCGAGGCTTCCGGATGGAGCACCCCTCGTCGTCCCAGACAACACGACGTTCCGACAACTTCAGCATGTGGACGCACAGCAAGCGGGAATGGACGAGACAATGCAACGAGAGCAACAGCAAGCGGCGGCAGAGTATCACCTCGTGCGAATCAAGATTCAAGATGTCCCTGTCGCGATGCAGGTAAACATCAGCGATCTCCGCCTCGCTCTCGGTCTTCCCAGCTTCAGCTTGCGTCCGCCGTTTCGCGCGCCCACAGCCGTAGCGACCGCTGCTCCCGCAGAGGATATGGAAGACATCGACCACTTAGATAGCTAAAGCCAAAGAGGGCAGCCAGTTCATAGTACTGCTATATTTCCATGATCGACAATGCGTTTGGCTTGTAACCGCAGTGTCTGTACAAACCTTCACCGACTTCTTCCTTTTGTCTTGTGCAGTAGTACATTGCCACTTGCAGCACCGCCATCGGGTCTTCTCGGAACGCCATATTCGCGTGGTGCTGAATCCAACGCTTGAGCAAAGAGAACCCGACCTCGATTGGATTAAGGTCGGGCGAGTACGGAGGCAGGAAAAACAGCAGCGTACCTGTCTCGTGAATCATCTCCTGAAGCTCCTTGTACATATGGATTTTCGCGTTATCCATCACAACGATGGATCGCGGCAGCGGCCACCGATTGAGGAAGGGTAGGATTTTTGACTTGAACACTTCGTGAAAGCTGGAGCGAGTGAAGGTTCCTTCCACGTCACCCCACGCAAAAAAGCCCTGAACGTCCATGGCAGCCAGAATGGATACGCGCTTGCCACGACTAAACGGAAGCGTGACGTGAGCCGGCGTGTTCCGAGCAGACCAGCCGTAGCGACGCAGTACAGATCTGCCCATCAACAATAAAATGAGAAATGCCAAAATAAAAACAAACATGTCCAGACTTACCTTCCGTCTTTAGACGTTTCGTCCATAAATACGAGCTGGTCGGGGCCACTGTAAAACGGAGAAAGGCGATTGACGTACTCCTTCCTCTCGCGAGGAACGCTCTCCCTTGCGCGCTTTGTGAGCACTTTCCGAGTGAGCTTGAGGTCAAAACGTAGGGCTCGGCAGATGGTAGAGTCGGATAGGTTGATAGAGTCCTTGTAGCGCTCCCGTAACTCACAGCGCAGCTCTTCAAAGTAAAAGCACGGATGTGCTTTTACGTACAGCTGCACAAACGCGCATACGTCTCGAGGCCACCTCGAGGTCTTGGCACGCTGATTCGACTTTAAAACATTACCTGTAGTACGGAAAAGAGTGTACCATCGAGCTAGGCTTCGCTCGGAGAGTCCCAGTACACTGGCGACGGTAGCAGTATCAATTGAGTAGACGTATATCAGCACAATGCCTCTCCAGCGAATATCAAGCGAGTAGGTCATTGTAAGCTCTCGCTATTGACGAAAACTCAGAATGCCGAGTGAATGCCAGCCATTCAGACATTCGAGCATCCGTACCTAGTTTTTCGGTCCGATGAAAGGCTGACATCGGAGCAGTGAACTCAACTAAAACGCAGACCGGTGATTGGTCATAATGTTTTACTGTCGCTAAAAGTGGGTCTAAATTGTAGCTTTTGGAGCACTATCTCGGGACGTCGCACCTAACCCTCTAGTGAAGTAGGCACTTTTTCAAGTCCGATTCGCCAAAAGCCTTGAAAGGCACAATAATGTGTACAGATTCCGCTCTCACTTCGATAACCTTTTCAAACTTTATATGTATTAGATATCCGCGTTTGAATTTTAGGCGGGAAAATAGGCGGGAAGAGCAGACACGTGTCATATCGAAACCAACACAGGATGGCACGCTGGATGACCATCAAGCAAAAGCGCGCTATCATCGAGAAGGCTATGGCGTCTCCATGGATGACACAGTCGCAGCTTGCAGAGTGGGCGAAGTGTACCTTTCGTCTTGCCAAGGCTCCAGCTCAGAACACGATCAGCGACCTCCTCAAACGCGCTTCCACCATAATGGACGATGCCTACGGAGACGATCAGCGTCGGAAACCTCTGCAGGTGACGTCGATCCGGCTCGAGAATCGTCTTTGGGAATGGATCCAGCATCTGGAGAGCATGAATGTGTGCGTATCTCGTGAGCTGATCACAATGAAGGCTCGAGCGCTTCAAGGTCAGCTCTGCGATGCATGGGATTTATCCTTTTCTGACGGCTTGCTCACTGCATTCGAGCACCGACACGGTCTGCGGCTACGAGAGCGTTTCGGAGAGGCTGCGTCTGCTGATCCCGACGTCGTGCGTCAAGGACAGCAGCTACTGCAAGAGCTAACCGATCTCTATGAACCAGAGGACATATACAACATGGACGAGACGGGGCTTTGCTACTATGGCCCCGGCTCGCTCCATCTGTACCAAGAAGACAAGCGGTGTGAAGAAGAACAAAACAAGGATTACACTGGCACTCACGGCAAATGCTGCTGGAACGGACGTTTTGCCGGTGCTTTTCCTTGGTAGAGCGGAGAAGCCGCGCTGCTTCAAGAGGAAGTCTGGTGAAGATCTCGGCTTTCAGTACAAGTCGAATAAAAAGGCATGGATGACCGGCATTGTGTTCCGCGAGTGGCTTCGCGGATTCGATCGTGACATGCGTTCGGAAGGGCGGCATGTTCTCCTGCTCCTAGATAACGCATCTTCTCACTCGCAAGGTGATCTCGCGCTGACCAATGTAAAGGTCCACTTCCTGCCGCCGAACACGACCGCCTTCTTACAGCCTATGGATGCAGGCATCATATCTGCATTCAAGAAGAAGTTTAGACGCAAGCAGCTCAAGTGGGTTTACGACAAGATCGAGAGCAACGAACCGATTGGGAAGAAGCCGCACGCGATCGACCAGCTGCAGGCCATGCGCTGGAGCGAGGAAATATGGATGGAAATTCGCGGCAGCAAGACCATTAAGAACTGCTTCGGGCATACCAGGATTTTCTTCAATGGCGTTACGGAGGATTCGGCTGACAGTGATGGTTGTAGTTACGGCGACGACGTCGACGTCTGCGATGTGATAGTGCGGGCGTCCTCCTTGTTGCTTTGACTTTAAAACGTAATACACAATACTCGGTTGAAAGGGTATTTGTGTACCCATTATCGGAAGTGAGAGCGGAATCTGTACCACCTAGACGGAAGTGCGTTGCGTCGAACAAGAAAGATCATCTGCCAACGTGTCTACTGGTGCCCCCAAAATTTGGGCCAAATGTGTCTATCCAGACTCTCGAAGAGACCCGTATCTTTAGCTTTGTCCAGATGAGACTGGGCCTGTCAACGTTTCGCCTTTTTTCAACTCCAACTCACTCCAACTCCAACGTTGGAGTTGGAGTTGGAGTTGGAGTTGGAGTTTCGCCCAAACTCCTCTGAACTCTTCCATCGTTCCCCATACTTAAGCCCATATAATGAGTTGGCCGCTGAGGTCCCTCTCATCGAAGTTATATTTGACCAATCACAGCCCAGTATTCTTTATCACCAACCAGCACTCTTTACCTGCAAGTTGCAGGCTGCAACCATTGCTGCGATTGCCGAGCTCCAAGGTTGGTACTGCCAATGGCAGCGCCTCGAGCAGCTTGCCAACCTTTTGAGGTCGTGTAAGAAGATACTAAATGGCGAAGTTGTGTGGCCGTCAACGAGTATTGCTGCTACATCCGACGAGAATGCGCTGATAACCAAGGACCTCGTTGCAAATGACAACGATCTGACAACTTGTCATGTATTGCTGAGGACAACGAAAGGAACTGCGTACTCTTGTACGAGATGACCCCACAGGGCCATTTAGCTGATAATAAACGCGTAGGTATAGTTTGGCGAAGTTGACACGGAGACAGACTTACAGACTTACAGATGTCGATGTGGACCACAATAGATTTGAAGCAAAATGCAAACGATTTTGAAGGGGTCAGATGGGAGTTTGGAGGTCTCAGGGAGTTGGTTGGCCCACTCCAACTCATTCCAACCCAACTCACTGAGTTGAGAGTTGGAGCGAAAAGTTGACAGGCCTGGATGAGACTACCTTCTGTATTGATGAGATCACCCCAAATTCGGCGATATGAGACCTTTCTAGTGTGAAAGTTTATTTGGTCTGCTCAAAGTAAGAACCATTGAGGTCTCCAATTGAGAGTCTCAATTCGAGACCTACAATACAATACACAATTCGAGACCTGCATTGGAGATGCTCTGAAGGTCCCCAAACAGGCCCGTATCGGCGGTACCAGGTATTACAGAGAAGCGCTCACTAATGCAATGGCAAAGAACTAATCTATCCCGAGATCTGATATATATGTTTTCCTATAGGGAAGCCCAACTACTGATTCATGAAAAATTAGGTTTTTCTATAACTGAATATATAAATAACAATACGGGTCATGGTAGCAGCATACATTTTTATGTTCGCTTCCATGCATCTTATGATATCATCACACCTGCTCGTCGGATGGTCTGGCTGCTTTGAGACAATCATATCGACAGCTTACGGATCCTTCATACTGGATAAACTGTCGGCATTAATGGTGATGGTTTCATCATGCGGTTCCAGTACTACCCGTCGGCAGCGTTTCTTTGCGCTGTAGGACCGTTGGTAGACCCTTCATTTTTCCGCGTTCTTGGCATAGTACGCCTTCTGGCGAGCCAACCGCCGCTCTCTGTCGCGTGCGTACGCGCTCTGGCTCTCGGGGGGAGATGGACAGTCACTCATTACGGCAGGCTTTTTTATATTTGATGGGTGGTTTTTCAGAACGGGTGGCGACCGTCCAGCACAACCCAAGTTCGCGCCAAGAGATGAAGACCAAGATGGCCAAGCCGAGGATCTCATCAAGCAAGCGGCCATGAAGGCGCTGATGCGCGCGTTCGACAACGCGCGGTCGATAGAGGCCAAGTCAGCGTTGCTCGCAAGGGTGGTCACGGCCGGAGATGTCGATGCTGCTTCGGTGACAAGAAGGCGCTCTCAGCGGATTCAGGCGGCCCAGCACAAAGCGGAGCCACAGGAAGAGGAGTCCGAGGAGGAGACCGAAGAGGAGGAGCCCGAGGAGGAGGAAACCGAGGAAGACCCGGTGCCAAGGTCGTCGCCACCTCTGCCAAGGTCGTCGCCACCGCTGCCACTCGGCCCGCGTCAAGCCCGGGTACGGAAGCTGAAGCAGCTGCTGTACCCCGATGTCAAGGTCGGTGGCAAGAGGAAGCGCCGCGCCTTCAACGAGGTGCGGTGGGAGGAAATCCAAGACGCGTACAACGTCAAGCACGAGTCGTTGGAGTTCGAGCCAACACTGGTGAAGCTGCCACCTGCCAACTATCGCACGTTTTGCGACCAAGTGGACTTGTTCGTGGATACGAGCGAGAAGGACGCGATGAAGTGGGCCGAGGACGACATCAAGGAGCTGACAAGGATCGTCTTCCGCAACGCTGGTAACTCCATCGACGACACCAAGATGAAGGTTGATAGCGGGGTGACCATGGCAAACGAGGAGCTCAACGTTTTGGGGCGGGCAGACATGGTGATAAGCAAGAGCGGCCAGCATCTGGTCGTCATCGAGTGCAAGCGTGCCTGCAACGACTACAGCAAGGGATCGGCCCAGATGATGCTGGCAGCGGAGACGTTGCTGGCTGAGAAGCTCAGGAACGGCAAGTCGTCAAGCACTTGCATCTACGGGCTCCTTGCTGGTTCAGTCGCGTGGATGTGGCTGTACCTGGACAGCATGGAAGGACGGTTCTACCGTACTACGCTCGATGCTCGACGCTCGACGCGTTAAATCCAGCATCAAGGAGATGGCACAAATCGCCCTCGGCCTTATGAGTGGAGAACCTATCATCAGGAGCTCTCAAACCGCAGTAGGTAACCACGGTAAGCGTGTCAAGCACATGTAATTTTGCTTAAGTATACATCCGTTATTTATAGTTTGATTGCCATTATAGTGATAATTTATCCAGCATAAAGATATCGTAAGCTACACGTGGAAGATGATTGCTTCAACAGCGATAATATCAAGCATACAGATGCCATAAGCTTCACGTAGAAAATCTTTGCTTCAACAACGATAATGTATTCGGCAAGAAGATATCATATATTTCATGCAGAAGATCTTTGCTTCAATGGCGACGATATATCCGGCACGAAGATCGCGCGAAGATGCGCCCAGACGGCCGGACATCGGTGTCATCACCTTGCCATGACCTGCCATGACCTTGCGATTCCGCAAAGTGATCAAGGACAACGACCTAGAGCGCTAGCGGGTGCGCTAATGTCCGATGACATTCGGTCATCGGTTGAGTGATGGCATATTCCGCTTCGGCATCTTTTAGGGGGGGACCCCCCCCCTCTTTTTCTCTTTACAAAAGTGAAAAGTAGGTAATGGACCGATGGCAGAGATATTACGAGGACGTTATAATGATCTAGCGATACTCTACCTCGTTGTCATCGTCTGCTTTTGACCATGACCTAGGTCATGGCAGGTCATGGCAAGTCATGGCAAAGCAAGGAAATTCATTGAAAAAACTTCGAGTGCAGTGCTACCTCCCTACAACACCGCTGGACGGCGATCAAACTCCTCGCAGAACTCGTTGAACTTGGCCTGCGCGGCGAGACCCACTTGGAGCATGTCTTCGTCGATGTCGGTCGCGTCTACTAACGGCATCATCCCGCTCGCCGCGTCAATCATTGCTGCGACTGCTTTCTTGAGGTCGTCGCCCTGTTGCTTCAGGCGGTTCACCCGCGCGACCTGCTGCGCCGCCTCTTGCACCTTGGGTGGCACTCCTGCCTCGGCTGCCTCGACTTGCTTGGCTGCCACCTCCTTCAGCTCCGGATCGCGTTCATTCCTCATCGTCTGCTTGGCCTTCGCGACCACATCTTGGGCAGCCTTGACAACGTTGTTCAGCTCCTTGCGAATGTCTTGCTCCTTGCGGATCTTGGTGTTCATCGTGGTCCGCCGCTCGAGACCATCAGTAGCGGTTGCAATGATCTCGTAGATCTGCACGCATGGCTCCAGAGCTGCCCTCCTCTTCTTGGTCTCTTCGAGCTCGTTCTTCTGGCCCTCCAATGTCTTCTCGAGGGCCACCTTCTCGTCACCGGAAGCGCTATTGACCTTGGCTGCTGTTTCTTCGATCTCCTTTTCCTTGGTCTCGATGTCTTGATCCACCGCCACCATGTTCTCGCGGCGACGGCCCGCCTCGGTCGCTGTCGTCTTGATCTTCTTCTCGAGGCTCTTGGTCCTGGGGGTCCTACCCGTGGACTTCGACGACGACTTCTTGCCGGTGTTCACCGTGAGTGCGGGCTTCTGCTTGGGAGATCCACCCGCAGCAGCAAGCGCGGCCGTCGTGGCTTCGGCAAGGGCTGCACTTGGTCGCGTTGGAGCTGGTGAAGGAGTCGGCGCGGGCGTTGAAGCTGGAACTGGAGCTGGTGAAGGTGTTGGCGCGGGCGTTGGCACTGGCTCGGGCTCGGTCGTCTCCATGAGCATGTCGGGCTGTGCGTGCTCCTCGTAGTCTGCTGGAACAGGGGCCTTCTCCTCGAGACCGTCTGCCTCCACCATCTCGTAGTCGTCGTGGAGCGAAGTGATCGAGGCCGTCCGCAGCACCTTGGCGCGCGAGTGCTGGTGCTCGTCATCACGACGTCGCTTCGGGGTTCTCGGATCGGACGACAACGGCTTCAACTTGGCCAGCAGATTTCTCCAGAGCAGCCATCTTTTCGTCAATCTTCTCGTCGATCTTCTGCTCGATGCCCCCCTTCACTTTATCGAGTCTGTGCCCGAATATTTCATCGAGCTCGCTCAATAACGTCTCAGGGCCGTTCCTAACGGGATCATGGCTCATGATCCTCGGAGTGATTCGGGTATGCAGGAGTATGATCCCAGTTTCTATTCTTAACGAGCGCATGATCTCATCGGTTATCTTTTGCTTTCTTCAAAACTGAGGGCACGGAGGGGTTCATTTCCGAGTTGTTTCACCGTGGAGTAATGGAGCAGCAGGAGTCGACAGCATCGTCGGCCACGAGCACCAAGTGGAGTGCTAGCCAGAAGCCCGGAAGCAAGCGAGCCGTCCCACCTCCAACCTCCGACGACTACTGTTTGTGGACAGTAGATCAGCTAAAACTGGAGTGCACAGCACGAAAACTCTGCGTCGCAAAGAACACGAAGAAGGAGGAGCGTGTGTCGATTCTGAGCGCGTATGATACATCAAAAGGTGGCGTGGCGTTACTGCTCTCAAAGCAACGACTAGGAAAGCGATCCAACAACGGTAACGACCTCGCCGAAGCTCGCAGGACCAGGCACTGCGTATTTCGCCTAATCAACGTTCTCTTCTCGCATGAATTCTTTGAGCGATTCATTTCGTCGGGTGATCAACTCACGCGGAAGGAATTAGATGAAGGTGGATCGAGATTTTGGGAGGAGGTTGCTGCTGCGTTCAACATGGCCAATGCAATTTACGACAGCCTCGTATCGGAAGACTCGCTTTTCGACGGCATTCGCCCAGACCAAATAACTGTTCACTCCGCAGCTAAACTGAAGTCGATGTGGAAGGAAGTTCATGCGGCATTCGCCCAAGCTGAAGCACGCAACCAACTCTCCGGTTCTCACGCCGAATTTTGGAACTTCTGCAAAGGCGATAAAGCCGTCATGTATCTTAACTTGTGGTGCGAAGTTCGCAACGCAGGGCGTGAGTTTTGTGCTGGCGGCGTCTACGAAGAGAACGAAGACGACTCGACCAAAGAAGGCACCTCCGCTCAAGCGACACCACCGAAAAATCGGAAGAGACAGAAGGGGCCAACAAGCGAGGACTCCATTTCGTCGCTGGTAGGAGTTCTAACCAAGTTAGTTGACGCCGAAACAAGCACGAAGACGGAACTTATCGCCGAGAAACCAGCATTGGTGCGAGTGCAGCGTGCTCGTATGGAGCGTGACGACAAAACTGAACGCCTGGCAGCAATTGATGGGATACTGGTCCGCCACCGCCGCGCTCTAGAGATGACCGAAGAACACATACATGGACGCAACATGAAAGGAATGCCAACTGATACACTTCGAGAAGAGAAAGAACGCATGCGACGTCGTATTGAAGTGCTTCAAGAGAAAGCTGAGAAGCTCGAAGGAGAAATTATTGGTAGTTAAAGCAAAACATATATATTTCGGAGCAATCTTCAGTTCGGTCGTGCCATGTTGTGATCTTGGATGTGTTCCATGACTACTTGCCGCAAAATGTGCCCATTTTTCACCTTGATGTGATTTGGTCTGTGTTCGACTCCGCCGTGGGCCTGTAGCTGCAGTTTTCGAGCGCATTATATTCTTCCACCGCGGACGAACGACGAGACCGACAGGTGGACGCTTGCATGCGATCATCGATGCAGAAGTTGTGCAACTTCATGCATGTTTTAATCACGAGCCCGGTGTGCATGTAGTCGACCGCTAGAGCTCGCTGAAATACTTGCCACTTGTTTACTAGCAAGCCAAATGACATCTCGATGCGAATGCGCAACTGTGAAATGTAGAAATTGTAGGCAGAGTGAGCGGGTGTCTTTATCTCCGGTTTGGTAAATGGAACCAACATCGAAGGTGCGAGGAGGTACGCGTTGTCGCCTATGACGTAGTACCCAAATGGCAGCTCCGTGATATCCTCGCTGACTTGCCACTTCTTAAAGGCCACACTGTCAGCCACTTTACCGGGAGAATTAAAGCAATACCCGATGAACTTGCACGAAGCATCACACATCGCCTGAACATTGATCCCATCCGTGAGGTAGTGCCCTGAAAAGAACGGCGACACGTCTGGTACTTCGTTGGAGCTTGGCGCTCTGATTTCACAAAGCCAGCCATCCAGACAGCCTATGCAGCCCGTCAAGATGTTGTTTGAGCTTATAGCGGCGAACTCACTTGCACGCCGACTGCATAGCAGCAACATCACGGGTAGGAGCGGCAATACGAAAGCGCGGGTGATCCGATATTGCACTCATCACCTCCAACAGAATGGCGTAGAAAGCCGTAGTGCTAACGCCTGCTAGAGCGCGAATTGTGTGATAGGACCCCCCGGCCAGCCATGAAATGGTCATTTGCACCATGTTCTCCACCTCAATGGGCTTTGATCCCGTACGACACACCGACTTAGCAACCACCCGTTGAAGAGATGGTTTCACCAACTGTACTAGCACATCAAAGGCATCTGCACTCATGCGATAATATCGTTTGAACTGCCCTTCAAGTAGCAGACGCTCGCGGTGAGGGACCCACTCCAAACGCGTTCGGGGAACGACCTTAGCCCTGCGAGGTTTACGTGCTTGAGCGGCCACAATTGCTGACGCCAGCACAACGATTGTAGCGATCTTCATGGTCTTGCTTCTTGCAGCTATGAGCCGTGATCCAATAACGGGTTGTGACTCGTGCTCTGGGTCACCAGCTCAGAAGCAAGGAACCATATGTATTCTTGGCGACCAATCAAATCACAGCGTCCGGGATCATACCCCGCTCGTGATCCCGTTAGGAACGGCCCTCAGTCTTGGTCACAATCGAGTCGTAGAGGACGCTGATCTTGCGGTCAAGCCCGAGCCCGACAGCGCGCACTTGGTCGGCGACGTCCTCAATAGCTCGCGCCAGGCCCTGCGTGTTCGACGCGCCGCTCGTGGACAGCGCTACGTCGCGGCGCAGATTCTCCACCGTCGTATTCAGCGCTCCGACGTTCTGCGACAACTGCTGGAGACCGAGCTCTTGGTTCTGCAGGCGATGCTGGAGCACTCTCGTCATCTGCGTCGAGTCGTGGTACAGGGCGGGGTCGTCAATCGCTCGCTCGTAGCGGTCACGGTCATCGCGGGCGTAGTGGCCGTTGCCGTGCTGCGCGCGGAAGTGGTTGGCGAAGCTCTGCGTGAACATCACCTTGGCCGTGCACTCCGGGTAGATGCAGAGCACGACCAACGCCTTGCCCGACGCGCCGGACCGCGACCGCCACTCCTGCTGCCCGCGCACCACTGCTTCACGCACTTGGCTCTCCCTGTCGTCGTCCCCGTCGTCCTGGTGGCGCGAGCGGCTAGCGCTGCGGTTGCATCGCTGGATCCAGCCTCCCGTGCGCGAACCCTGCGACATCATGTCGTCCGAGGCCTCGCTGTCCGAGTCCTCCAGTGCGAGGCGATGGGTGAGCTTCTTGGTCATGGCTGGTGGTCACTTGCTGGCGAATGGCGCCAGAGTTCAACCGGCGCAAACAATAAACCTCATTCAACCAGTCTTGCTCTTCCACGACCGATAACCATCTGTATTTGCACCGCCAACGATCGACTTAACCTTCGCCTCGTCCAGTTCCGTGTTCCACCGCCCGTCATTGATGAAGATCTTTGCTGCCTGCTCGTAGTTGAAGTGGCTGCCCTGCTTCAAGAAGAGAACGCCGAGGAACGTGGCTTGTGCCTGGAAGCTGTTCTGACTCACGCTGCTGTGCAGCATGCCGGCCAGGCCCTTGACGTTATCGGTATCTTTGAACCAGGGGTGGGGGAGTAGGTTGCATAACTCAAACATCCGCTCATCGATCTTCTTTTCAGCCTTGAGTACGTCAAAGTCGTTCCAGCTGCGCATCATCTCGCCGTGGATCTCCTCCGCGATATCACGATCTGCCTCGGTCTTGAAGAACGCTGAATACTCGTACGTTCTATTAAGGGCGCTATCAAGATCTTTGTGGGCCGTGCTCAGCGCGATCTTCAGCTGGTATGGATAGTCGTCACTTCGCGAGTTCAACTTGAAGCTAACGTCACGCGTGGCGATCTTCAACAGAGACTTGTGGAAGTCCTTGTCGCTCATGAGCCTACCATCCGGCAGCTGGCCTCCTAGCAAGCACGTGTACAGCTTAATAGTGACCGTGTGGCCGCTTTCATCTTCTATGCGCTCCATTTCAATGGATTATACTATGAGGTATATCGTCTGTGTGGGTGGGAATGTGGTTGTATATAAATAGCCGCCCATTCAAATACGGATTTTTACACATTTATTTTTGACTTTTGGCTGGATATGTCGTCTCGTATATAAGAGCAAAAGAGCAGTGCGATCCAACTTCAACCAGTATGCTGCGTTCGCGCCATAATCTCTCGTATCCTGACTCACCTCCTCTGCGCCGATCTTCCGCCCACGTCATTCCGATGAACCATCTGCAGCAACCCCCCATCTGGCGGGCACCCAAAGCAGCGTATCCTCACTTCCGGGCCTTCATCGATCGAGCACGAGCGTAGCGATTTCGGTGCTCTTACATCGTTTTTTTGTCGCCTAGATATAGCGGCGATGGATCGCATCATTGAAGAGGCGCTGGCACCGCGCACGAGGAGCCGGGTGTTACTGCATGCTCGCGTCGGCTTTCTAACATCTGTTGCGAGTGGTGTCCGCAAGGCTCACGATCTTGGCTTCCTCAACCACACTCGGATCGTATCTAAGCGAGTTGAAGACACTGACAATCTGCGCACGCAATACTCGCGGTGATGCCATGTAATCGCTCTGATTAAAGCATCTGGCGATGTGGTTAGACCGGCCACGTTGAAGGCGTTCGGCAAAAAGATCGATAAGCTGAAGGCGGCTATGCAACGGACACCTAACGACAACACGCTCACCGATGAACAGGCGGAGCGCTATCGAGCGTTACCTGAGCTAGAGGGAATCGTCGCGGAAGCACTCCGAAGCCTGTTAGAGAGCAATGGTTTCGCGAACGGTGATCTGTCGAAGGAAAGCTTCGATCAGTTACTCGCTAGAAAGAATAAGATCGCGTTCGCCAAGGCACTTCAACGAATAGCTCTCATGGCGTGTTACACACTTCAGCCGGCCCTCCGCGCTGATTGGACGACGCTTCGGCTGCCTTCAAGGATAAGGTCGGTCCCCGCGGAGGGCAACTGGTTGTACTTCAGGCGATCCGGGCAAGGGTACGCCTTTCGCGTGGTCGTGCAGGACTTCAAGAACGAGCGCCACATGGGGAAAACGGTTCTTGAAGTGAGCCAACCGCTCGCCAAGGTGCTGAGCATGTGGCTGAAAGTGCTTCAACGACTGCGCGACCGTGTGGAGTATCTTTTCATTTGGTCCTTCAAGCAGGGGCAGATGACTCACGTGATCTCGCGGAACAGCCTCGCCCGAAGGCTGCCGCGTATCTTCGAGGAGTATGCCGGCACGCCGCTCGCTGTGAATGACATGAGGCACATCCACGAGAACGCACTTCAAACATCTGACGACTACCAGCGGATGACGGTCCGCGAGCGGGCGCGTGCACATGCACAGCTCTTACACAGTCACCACACCGGCATAACCTACAATCGTATGTGACATGACTTGCCATGACCTGCCATGACCTAGGTCACGGTCAATAGCAGACGACGACGGCGAGGTAGAGGAGCGTTAGATTATTATAACGTTCTCGTAAATATCCCTGCCATCGGTCCATTACCTACTTTTCACTTTTAGGAAAAAAGAAAGAGGGGGGGTCCCCCCTAAAATATACCGTAGTGGAATATGCCATGACTCCACTGATGACCGAATGGCATCGCACATTAGCGATCCCGCTAGCGCTCTAGGTCGTTGTCCTTGATCACTTTGTGGAATGGCAAGGTCATGGCACCGATGTCCGGCCGTCTGGGCGCATCTTCGCGCGATCGTAGGCCCGGAAAGGCTTCATTCCTTAACGATTATGAGATCTTTATGCCGGATACATGATCGTTGTTGATGCTGATATCAGCAGCGCTAAAGCTCATGGGATCGTCATGCAGGATACATGATCGTTGTCGAAGATGATATCAGCAGCGCTGAAGCTTATGGGAAATTCATGCCGGATACAAGACCGTTGTTGATGGAAATGAAACTATCAATGAAGGATTCATACATACATATATTTATACGCGCTTAATGCGCTTACCGGGGTTAGAGCGGGATTGGGAGTTCTTGGCGATGGGTTGTCCACTCATCAGACCGAGAGCGATTTCTGCCATCCCTTCGATGCTGGCTTTGACGTGTTGAGCGTCGATCATCGAGCGTAGTACGGTAGAACCGTCCTTCCGTGCTGTCCAGGTACAGCCATGTCCAGGCGACGGACCCAGCAAGGAGACCGTAGATGCACGTGCTTGGTGAATTGTTCTTCTTGAGCTTCTTGGCCAGCAACGTCTCCGCCGCGAGCATCATCTGGGCCGTTCCCTTGCTGTAGTCGTTGCAGGCGCGCTTGCACTCGACGACGACGAGTTGCTGGCCGTTGTTGCTGATCACCATGTCTGCCCGCCCCGTGACGTTTAGCTCGAGGTTGGTCATGCTGACCTCGCTGGCGATCTGTATCTTTGACTTCTTGATGGAGTCGCCGGCGTTGCGGAAGATGATCCTTGACAGCTCCTTGATGTCGTCCTCGGCCCACGTCATCGCATCCTTGGTGCTCGTGCCCAAGAACGAGCCCACTTGGTCGCTGAGCTTCCGGTAGTTCTCGGGTGGCAGCTTCACCAGTGATGGCTTGAACTCCAGAGACTCGTACTTGACGTTGTAGGCGTCTTGGATCTCTTCCCACCGCACCTCGTTGAAGGCGCGGCGCTTCCTCTTGCCGCCGACCTTGACATCCGGGAACAGCAACTGCTTCAGCTTCTTCACGCGCGCTTGACGCGGGCCCAGTGGCAGCGGTGGCGACGATCTTGGCGCCTGGTCTTCTTCGGGTTCTTGGTCTTCAGACTCCTCCTCCACCTCCGTCTCCTCTTGCTCGGTCTCCTCCTCGGACTCCTCTTCCTGTGGCTCCGCTTTGTGCTGGGCCGCCTGAATTCGCTGAGAGCGCCTTCTTGTCACCGAAGCAGCATCGACATCTCCGGCCGTGACCACCCTTGCGAGCAACGCTGACTTGGCCTCTATCGACCGCGCGTTGTCGAACGCGCGCATCAGCTCCTTCATGGCCGCTTGCTTGATGAGGTCGTCGGCGAGCGATCGTCTGGTCATCTTGGCTTCTTGTCTTGGCGCGAAATTGAGTTGTGCTGGACGGTCGCCACCCGTTCTGAAAAATCACCCATCAAATATAAAAAGCCTGCCGTAATGAATGACTGTCCATCTCCCCCTGAGAGCCAGAGCGCGTATGCCCGCGACAGAGAGCGACGGTTGGCTCGCCAGAAGGCGTACTATGCCAAGAACGCGGAAAAATGAAGGGCCTACCAACGGTCATACAGCGCAAAGAAACGCTGCCGACGCGTGTTATTAGAACCGCATAGTGAAACCATAAGCATTGGTGCAGGCGATCTATCCAGCATAAAGGATCTGTGTGATTGTCTCAAAGCAGCCAGACCAACCGAAGAGTAGGTGTGATGATATCATAAGATGCATGGATGCGAACATAAAAATAAATGCAGAAACCATGACCCGCGATGCTTCTTATATATCGTTTAATAAAGAAAGCTTAAATATCCTTGAATCAGTAATTGGGCTTTCTCACCAGAATGAATATATATCAGATCTGGGGGTAGATTAGTCCGTTGCATTAGCGAGCTCTTGTCTGTATTTGCTGCTTGCTCAAAGCGGCTGTATAAAGCAGTGGCTTCACCAACACGCAGTGATCGAGATTGTGTAATCTATTCGCACCAATGTGAACCGATCATCCTCAGCTGCAGTTCCTCGACGGCAATAAGGATACGGCGTGTTCCTGATTATTTTGTTCTGTTCACCTGTGTGCTCTAAAATAATCAGGAACACGCCGTATCCTATGTTGTAAAAACTCTCCAAGAACCTTGGACCAAGATTGACGCTAAAATTGGATTTGAAGACAAGCGATAGGCATAGAATTTCTCATGCCTTCTGCAGATTGAGCCACGTTAAGAACCCCGAACCGACGCGTCCACTTCCCAATTTCCAGCGCTCAGACACAGTGTTCACAGAAGACCCACGCCATGGGAGACCTCGCGTTCACCGACTTGGCCGAGCCGCGGGCAATGACCTCGCGAACGTCCATGAAAATCTCTTCGCAGGCCAACCTCGGACCTCAAGTCAAGTTCGACCAGCTATCCGGTGGCAGACGAGAGGTGTGCTTCCTTGTCCTGATCCACCGTGTCGCAGTGTTCGTCGTGGCCGTGCTGTACGTGCAGATATCCCTGGCGTCGTTCTCGACAGCCCTCGTTATCCTTCGCGGCCAGGTGTCGCGCGACTTGCCCGTCGAGATTTATCAAGCCAACCTCATCGCGGGCTACGCCGGCACGGCGACGATCCTAGAAAGCCCTCTTGTTCAAGACGTCCTCGGGGGATCCACGACCCCACGCAACAATTCCTTGTTCCTGGAGACGGCGTCGGCCCAGTCGTACACTGGATGCTCCGACTTGTCGGCGTTCGATCGCGAGATCTACAGCAACGAGTTCCTGCGCTTCATCTTTTCAAGACTGACGAAGTACGCGTCATACAACTTGTCGTACGTGGAGGAGCTGGAACTGATTGCTCCCGTGGTAGACTGCACATTCAGTCTGCTGGTGCAAGGAGACAGCACAGTAGCCCGCGTGTACTATCTAGTACGCTACAAGAGCGATCCGACAAAGGTGTTGCTGCTGTCGACGTCGCTTTCGGCTCAGGACTACCAAGTGGCACAACAGTACCAGAGAGGTGCCGCCGTGGTGATGATGATCGCCGCGATTGAGGACATGACAGCCACGAGCGTGAACCACCACCTTTCGGTGGCGCTTAACTACCCGTACGTCGCTGAGCCAGAGTTCGAGTACTCGGAGCTTCAAGGCATCGACAGTGACAACTACTGGCTGCTGCAGACTCTGCCGAACCAACGCAACCGCGATCCAGCGAAAGACGTGCGGATGGCGAGACGCTTTGGACGCTACAAAAGCGACCCCACTGCACAGTCTAACATCGAGACAGCGCACTGGGGTTTGCCTGAAGACCCCGAGTTGGAGCTGCGTGAGTGGAGATGGCAAGGGCGCGCTGTACTACACGATTCGTGGGCCTGGACGCACGCCGTCCACGGCATCTTCGCACTCAGCGTCATCTTCAACCTCAGTATCCTCGCGTTCGTGATCTACCGTCGTCTGCGAATGGGCCACATCTGGGTGGGCGACGCTTTCTCCACCATCTCCAGCATGTTGCTGTATCGCGGAGTGATCGTGCTAGTGTGCAACCAATTGAACGGCTTCTGGACGATCACCAAGATGTGCATCTCCATCGGAGACTCCATCACGGAGCAGCACGCCATCTACTACAAGCCAGAGCTCGTGCACGCTGACCTCCTGTCCGTCTACCTGAATTTGGCCAGTGCGTTGAGCTATCTGGCCCGTGAGCGGATTGACCCGTTGGTGGCGTTCTTGAGTTTTGAGCTGGGATGGGGCTATCGCTTGGAGCTGGCCAAGCTGTTTCCTGCGCTCAGGAAACAGCTTGTCGACTTTGCCGTGGCGGATGCAACGCTGGGTCTGCGGGACGTCAGTCCGGGGCTCGCAAACTTGTCCCCGTTCAACCTCCTGACAGCGTACGGGATTGAGAGCGATCGCCGTCCGGTGGTCTCCTCGGCTGTCATCTCCATCTTCAGCCCCATTGTCTTAATGCTCGCGTACGTGGTCGGTCGCAAGTCCACTCGGAACGCCAGTGCACAGGTTGTGGTCGCTGGCGAGAAAGAGACCAGTGCTGTTCGTCGACGCTCAAGCGCTTACAAGCAAGGGCTGCAGAGTAACGAGAGCGACCTCACCTCGTTCGAGATTGCGACGGGGGCGGCCTTGACCAAGCGCTACGGAGTGATTTCTGGCTACGACAACTACGTCATGAATGACACCAAGCTCGTTGCCACGATCGACGCGGTCTACGGCAACGGCTTCCTGGTTGTCAATGGGAAGTTCCTCATCAGCGTGCAAGATCTGCTGCCGTTGATTTTGATGAAGCTCACACACGTCCGCTTCACCAACATCTTCGTGTACGAGATTATTGACAAGAAGGCAGTGAAAGCGACAGCAAGCCTCGTGTACCCGACGACGCTGGCGTGGTCGGATCTCCGGTGCTTAGACGTCACCACACTCACTTAGGCTTGGGAGGGAGATGCCAACGTTCGTCACTTGACCGCACGCCAAGTTGCACAGCTGATAAGACCAAAAAAAGGCCACACCGAGCGAGAGCCTCAGCGCGTGAACTCCTCCTGGAGAATCCAGCGAGGGTGCAGAAGCAGTTCTTTCAGCCTCCAGCCAATACAATAGAAAAGTTCCAGCACCCTCAGGAACCGCTATTCCCGAGTCGTCGCTGCGGTCATGTACACGATAATCTCCATCCCGTCTTACTCGGAGGCTCCGTCTCGCACGACTTCTAGAAGAAGAAGAAGGTCAAGACCGAGAAGAGCAAGAAGCTCAAGGACTTCAAATTCTAAGGTGTAGGTAGCCCACGAGCTCCCGGTAGACAGCAACGTACAACGAACTTTACCCAGTCTTTCTTCTGCTTGGTCCTCTCTATTGCAGCTGTGCTCTGTGTTAAATAGAAGTCAGCAGCGGCGACGTCACTTAGAGCGGAGGCAGCCCCATGGCCTCGCGCAGCTCCATGATCTGCCGTCGCTCCTCGGGCGGCAGCGACTGGATGATCTCTGGCGCCAGGTTCTGCACCTGCTCCAGCAGCTCCTGCTGCTCCGGGTCCAGCTTCTCCATCAGATCATTCGACACGCCCTAGTAAATAAACATCCAGTAAGTACGAGTCCTTTTGCAACCACAGTAACAGCACATCTTCTGCGTACGATAGCATTCGCTGGAGCAGGAGCCGACGCCGTGCGCTCCTTGATCATGCCGAGCCGGAGCTGCGCCTGAGCCACGGCGCGTGCCAGCTCCGGGTGGTCCTGCAGCAGTCTTCGCGTCTCGGCCGGATCGCTCTCGTTGCACTGCTTGAGCTGGTACACGAGCTCGTACACCTCGGCGTCCGTGAGCTTGGCCACGCTCGTCGCTTGGGTCTCCATGGTCGAATATGCGCAAGATCGTGTGGCTGACACTATATGGTGTGTCGCTTGTGTACGAAAAACCGTTTGATACCCATGACGCTTATTGACCCAAAGTCGAGCATTAGTGGCCACCGGATGCTTCGTGCTTCCCAGTCGCCTCTCCGACGCTCGTTGCTCTCCGTCCGCCGCTTCAGCGTCGCCTCCCTGCCAGAACCAGCTACGAGCGTTGCCGACCCGGCCCTCCCTGTAGACGAGATGAACGTGACGCGCCACAACTTCGCCAAGAGCCTCAAGGACCTGCAGAAGGACTTGCAGCTGCCCACGTGCCGCTTCGTGGCCATCGACACGGAGTTCACGGGCCTGTCGCCCAACGAATTCGAGCGGGAGCAGTACCTGGACACGCTCGAGGAGCGCTACCGCAAGGTGAAGCGCGCGGGCGAGAGCTTCCTCATCACGCAGTTCGGGCTCTCGACGGTGCACCTGGACCAGCAGGACCAGTTCCAGATCAAGACGTGGAACTTCTACGTGTTTCCGCGGCCCTACGGCTCGCTGGACGAGCGCTTCCTGTGCCAGGCGTCCAGCCTGCAGTTCCTGTCCGAGCACGGCTTCGACTTCAACAAGTTCATCGGCGACGGCATCCCGTTCGTCAACCTGTCCAAGACGTCCGTCATGAAGAAGCGTCTGCAGCGCCGCATTGACGGCCTTACGAGGGTCAACAAGAACCTGCAACTCTCGGAAGACGGCGTGTCTTTCCAGAAGGTCGTGAACGAGCAGCTCGACCAGTGGATCGCCGGCGGCGCCAAGAAGGGCGAGAAGCTGCTCGTGCCCACGCGCAACTCGTTCTACTCGATGATCGTGCACGAAACGGTGCGCGCCAAGGCCAGTTACCTGTACTCGCAGGGGGCTGAGGGCGGCGTCGAGGTGTCGTACGTGTCGAAGAAGATCAAGGACGAGCTCATCGCTGCCAAGGTCAAGGAGATGCGCCAAGAGATGGACGAGGCCATTGGCTTCTCCAAGGTCATCGAGGCGCTGAGCGAGAGTAAGCTGCCTGTCGTGGGGCACAACGCGTTGCTGGACTTTGTCTACGTCTTCCACCAGTTCTACAAGCCACTGCCGGAGTCGCTGACGGAGTTCAAGACGCAGCTCTTGGAGCTGTTCCCGGCCATCTACGACACCAAGCACGTCACGCTGCGCTCTCCGCTCGGCGAGAAGCTCAAGTCCACGGGCCTGTCGTCGCTCTTCGAGTACATGCGCGAGAACGTCAAGCCTGGGCCAGAGAGCCTGATCCCCAAGGACAAGCGCTTCGACACGTACCGCCAAGCGCTCAAGGCGGAGGACGACGGCAACGAGAGTCTGCTGTGTCACGAGGCCGGCTTCGACGCCTTCATGACGGCTGTGTGCTTCCTGGGGCTGCTGGCCCACGACGCCAAGGGCGAGCTGCCCGACCAGCAGGTGCCCAAAGAAGGCAGCTCCGCCCGCCTCAAAGTGCGTCTCGAGGAGCTTGAGGGCTTGAAGAACCAGCTGAACCTCATGATCTCGGACCAGAGCTCGCTCGACCTGGGCGACGTGGCGCAGATCATCGACCGCGCGCGCGTGTACCGCGTCAGCAGCACCACGAAGCGACGGATCCAGCACGTGCGCATGGAGGACGTGTTCACGTCGTCCAAGGTGCAGCGCGTGGTGCGGAACAGCGACCAGGACGCGTTCGTGGTGCTCACGGAGCCCGCGGAGGCTGTGGACGACGAGGTGAAGGAGAAGCTCGGCGTCAACATCACCACGTACGACGAGCACGTGGCTGCCGAAGCCGAGAAGACGAGGCTGAAGAAGGAGGAGGCCGATCGCCAGCTCTTTGACAAGATCACGGCCGCCCGTGCGTCCACGTCAAGCGCCGAAGGCGACGCTGTGGACGGACCGTCCATGTGGAATCGCTGCACCATTTCATAAGAGCCGCTGTCTTAATGGTTAGAGGAGAAGAAGAGGAACAGTTTGGAAGCTGCTGCTAACAGAGAGAAAGGAAGGAAGCAGCAGTGGGTTGTAGCAATAGATCCCTTCTTCACGTGGACGCTCCGTACCCCCCACGCTCCACCGGTCCATTCATCGTCCATTTGCGTATCTGCCGGCTTCCTGCGAGGCGTCGGAGTATCCGTTTCGCTCCATGAGCATCGACAGCGAGAGCGAGCGCGGGCTGCGCGCTGCCGCGGCGGCCTCGGCGGCCACTGGTCGGAGCCAATGCGAGGCTAAGCGGGCCGAGGTGCAGCGTCTGCGCGAGCAGCTGGACAAGGTCCGTGCCGGTCAGGAGGACGAGGAGGACGCACTGCTGCTCGCTCTCGCGCAGCCAGTGGGCACCACCGACCCGCTCTCGTGTCTCTGTTGCTGCAAGTTCAAGCGTATCGGACAGAGCTACGTGAGTAGAGGCGGATGGAGGACAGGGAAGGAGGTTGGTGCAAGACTAACGTGACGTTTTCGTCCTCTAGGTGCTGCATGAACGGCGTGTGGAGGCTGTTGACGGGACTGTGGAGACTACGCTGGTGATCGTAGGCCCCCACTGGATCGGTGTACTCGTGACGCTGGGGATCGTCCTCGTGTCCACGGGGCTGTTCCTGTCGCAGCATGTGGAGACCATGCCATGGTATGACACGGCGGTCACGTTCGCGCTCTGCCTCACCACGCTCTACTACCTGTTCCAGACAACGTGCACGGATCCAGGTATTGTGAGGCCCGCGAAGGAGCAGCAAGCGTCGCTCAGTGAAGTCGACAGCGAGGTGACTGAGCTGGAAGCCGGTCAAATGGTAGCAGAGGTAGAGGATTCGATGGAGATGCTTCCAGCGGGTGCCGCTGCCCCTCGTCGACGCACGTCGCGCCGTCGATACTGCGATATCTGTAACATCGAGCAGGATCGATCCACGGACCATTGCGACGACTGCGGCGTGTGCGTGGCTGGCTATGATCACCACTGTCCGTGGATGGGCAAGTGCATCGGTCGAGGCAACATGCACGCCTTCAAGATGTTCAACGTGTCGTGGGTCGTGTACGTGTGTTTCGTGCTGTGGATCGCCATCTCGAGCGTCGACTGGGGCCATGCCGCGGTTCAAACGCTGCAACGCACAGCGTCAGGGTCGTGGGTTCCTGTGCCTCCAACACAAAGTCCTTAGCTGCTCAAACGCCAACAAAAAATAAAATACTTGAGCAGTGCTAATATATTACGGTGTTGACTTGGCCTCGCCATTACTAACAGCCTTCTTGTGTTTTTTCTTGCGCTTCTTCTTTCCAGAAGTACCCGCCGGAGCCGAATGGTTCGACGACTTGTTGGCAGGAGTCTCTGCAGACTTGGGGTTCTTCTCCTCTTTCTTGGCAGGAGGCGTCGTGGTCGCCGGTTTATCAGCCTTCACCTTCTTCTCCGGCACTTCCTCCGAGTCATTGGAGGAAACCTAAAAACATATAAAAAATTGAGTTAGATCTACCGTTCCGTCTTCAAGATGGCTATATGCAGACACGCATTGATATGGATGTTGCACAGTTATGACTCGTATGATTCCGATGGGACAGACCACAAGAGCCTTTTACGGACGCAATAGGCAGGTTCCGCTTGAATTGCCACCTCGCCGGAGCAAACCTTCCCAAGGCCACTACCCTCTTCACACGCTTCCACTCCACTCCTCCCGCCATCGTTTCCGACAAGCAGTTAGAAGCAGAGTAAGAAGGTACAGAGAATAGCGGATGCTAGATCACAGTCGCAGCCAGCATAATGAGGCAGCCACAGCCCCCACCCTACGCCCGCGCGGAGACAGCCTTAAGGACCATGCGTGAGTATTGAGACGAGAAGAACTCTCGCCATAAAAGCATACACTTTCCTATCCCATCTGGTCTGGACCCCCGCAATATCGAGAAAAGGACTACGGGGGAAATTTACAAATGGGAAATCAAATACACAAATGGATCGACGAAAAACTCACCTCATCCTGCTCCTTCTTCTCCTCACGAGCACGCTTCTTGCTCTTCTTGTTGTCCACCGCCTTAGAAGCCTCTTCCTGCTCCAACACGGGGCCCGGCTGGAAGTAACCGGTGACGTTCACAGCGCCCAAACCCTGCGCCAGGTAGAACTTGACCTTGTGGCCGAACACCAGGTCCAGTTTGACCTGGAGCGGCTGCGACCCGCCCAGATGAGCCACAGCACCCTTCCAGACCTCGCAGTCAAGCTGCTGCGTCTCCAGACCCAGCGCCACCTGCGTGCCAGAGCTGGCAACGCTGCACGTGGCGTTGCACACGTTGAGCACGACGCCCTCGGGCACGTCCACGACCGCCGCCTTGGTCTCCGTCACCTCGCAGGCCCAGAACATCGTCAATTGGGGGATTGATACACGGACGAAGGACCGACTGAGAATGAAGCGGCAGTTGACTGGCTCACGAGGAGCTGTAGATGGGCTCGTTTTTGTGCGCGAGAGAAGGAATGGGTGGTGAGGAGGATGGTGTGGTGCACATATCGATTGCGTACTTAGTGTTGAAGTAACGTTAGTTGAAGAGGTGCAGCCACTTCAATGGGGCCATCTGAACTGCTGTCAGGTTGGCCACACGTGAGATGTCTTCAGTCGCAGCACAGTTGGTCGAACCCGTCCGGCACTTCTAGCGAGACGGATGCGACGCTTTCTGCGCCACGAACAGCAACAAGCAGACGGATTTGAGTCAGCGTGCGATCATCGATCTGATGAAGTGAAGTAGTCCCCACAACCCACAAGCCAGCGCGGCAATGCAGCTCGTGTGTCCATAAGGAGTGAGGAAGCTATTGGGATGTCTGCTCATTCTCCAAATTACGAAGCGCAGTTCACCTCCAGCTCCAAGACCAAGCCACATTCCATCCACGATGAAGCTCTCCACCAGCCTTTTTCTCGCTGCTATCGCTGTCGTCTCCACCAACGCAGACAACATCACTCAGCAACAGCAGCAGCAGTCGAGTGCCGCGAGCAACAGCACCGATTGCTCGTACGCGTGCAGCGACGTATACGAGCCGGTGTGTGGCTCTGACGGCGTCACTTACTCGAACGAGTGCGCCTTGAACCTCGCCAACTGCGAAAGTCTGAGTCAAATCACTCAAGCGTCCACCGGAGAGTGCTCCTCAACCTCCCAGACGTCATCGTACGGGGGTTGGACCGACAACAGCGGGAGCGCCGCATGTGCTGACGTGTGTCCCATGATTTACAAACCAGTCTGTGGATCGGACGGCAAGACATACGGCAACGACTGCATTCTCGGTGTTGCTGAGTGCAAGAGCGGCGGCGTCATCACCCACGTCTCGGATGGCCAATGTCCTGGAGCTTCAACTTCTTCCTCTGGAAGCGGCGGGGCTGGCTGTGGCTGTCCTGAGGTCTGCATCGAGATCTTCAAGCCCATGTGCGGCTCCGACGGCGTCACTTACTCGAACTCATGCTTCCTGGGTATTGCCACGTGCAAGAACCCGAGTATCACCCAAGCTAGCGACGGAGTCTGCGCCGCGAGCGGAGGCAGCTACGATACCAACAGTACGTCTGTTGGTTCGAGTGGGGAGAGCAGCGTCGACGGCGAAAGCTCCTCGACGTCGTCGTCTTCCTCCGACTGCCCGATCGTTTGCGCGACTCAGTACGCTCCTGTCTGCGGGTCTGACGGTGTCACGTACGGCAACGACTGCGAACTGGAGGTCGCGAGCTGCAACCACCCGAAGCTGCACCTCACCAAGGCGTCCGACGGCGAGTGCTCGTCCGCCTGCAAGACGAGCCTTGAGCGGTCGACTTGATGCTTATGTGGTAGTGTTCTTTTCATTCTAATGAAAAGTAAAAACGGTGTACATGTTGAAGAACTTCTTGTTGTCGTCTGGGCTGTCGATGAGCCAGGTTAGAAAACGATCATCTCCGTTGCGTTTGTAGCAGCTCCAGCGCCTTAGCTGAAAGTGCATCCACGTTGAAGTCGCGGACAGCAAAAACGGCTGGCAACTCGAAGCACCAGACTCCGAAAGTTCAGGTTGTCGTTCCAGTATGAGGAGACGTGCGTTTCCTCCTTCCCGAAATCAAGCAAATGGATGCAGGTGGGCACGTGCCTTTCGCGCGATTGTCTTGCGGTGGGAGTCTCCCCCCAGCGCTGGCAGCTCCCGGACGGTTAGTCATTCTCCATCTTACCACCAAGCCCCCAGCCAAGTTCACCCAATATGAAGCTCTCCATCTGTCTCGTCCTCAGCGCCGCTGCCATCTCATCCACCCACGCTACCAGTCCGCCGCTGAACTGTCCGACCATGTGCACGGACGTCTACCAACCTGTCTGCGGCTCCGACGGCGTCACCTACTCGAACACGTGTCATTTGAGTCTCGCAGACTGCGACGACTCTTCCAAAGAGATCACCCAAGCGCACGACGGAGAGTGCTCGTCGACGGAGTGCAACGACGCGTGTCCTGCCATCTTCCAACCCGTTTGCGGCTCAAACGGCGAGACGTACTCGAGCGACTGCCTCCTTGAAGTTGCTCAGTGCCTAAGTGGTGGTGCCGTCACCAAAGTCTCGGAAGGCGAATGTCCCGCATCGTCTTCCTCTACTGAATCCTCGGAAGCTGGAAGTGGTGGCCCGATATGCTCGGAGGTGTGTATCGAGATCCTCAAGCCTGTGTGCGGCTCCGACGGGCTCACGTACCCGAACTCGTGCTTCTTGGGTATTGTTAGCTGCAAGGACCCGAGCGTCACTCAAGTCAGTGAAGGAGCTTGCCCTGGAAGTGAAGAGAGCTACGGAACCGCCACCCCGACAGACCCAAGCGACGAGGCCAGTGCTGATAATAAGACGTCATCGAAGCCGTCCGAGTCTTCGTGCCCGGACGTGTGCATCGCCATCTACGCACCTGTTTGCGGTTCCGACGGCGTCACCTACGGTAACTCGTGCAAGCTGTCGGTTGCCAGCTGCCAGCACCCGGAGCTTCACATCACGCAGGCTTCCGACGGCGCCTGTACGACCGCGTGCTAAACGGCACTACTCTAGTAGCTAGCATCGCTACCCAAGGCCCCAACGAAGACGTCGGACATGAAGTTGCATGTAATTCATACCAAGTACCTCAATCAAATTCCCCTTCCAGCATGAGTCTACGTCTTGGTTCGCCCCTGGCTGGCAAAGGCGGCGAAGCTCGGAAGCGTTCCTCGCTTTGCCTTCCGCACGTGGGTCTTTTGCTCCAATCTACGACGACGATACGCAGCTTGAAGACGCAGAACCGAAGCGTACGCGAAGCTTTCGCGGTAGGACTCGAACACGCCGTGTTCCGGAGGGTTGGCAGAAACCTGGTAGTGTCTGATGCTGTAGTAGTACTTTGTCATCGTCCGCGAGTTTAGACACTCGACCCACAGCTCTTGGGCCAACAACTGCGCGTGGATGCTCTGCTTGCCTCTGCGTTCAAGCTCCAGCCTCGTGGACACATCGGCTTCTAAAGTCTCAGCGATGAGCTCTTGCACGACGCTCGGGATGTTGTTGGGCGCTACGTGCGCTCCGTCGAAGTCGTCGGGTTTCTCCAGCGTGATGGATTGGTACAAGCGGTTGTAGTAGTAGGCGATGCCGTCTTCCGTCTCGCAGCGGAACCAAACATTGTCCTTGGGTGTTCGCTTCGGCGGTGTCACGAGCTTCTGAACTGCTTCGTAGCCGTCGAACTCGGGCAAGCAATGCTCGACCATGTGTAGATAGGCAGCGCACGCTCCAGCCCACTCTCTAAGGCATCTGTAGGCAGGTAAATGATGCCAGCATCGATGCTCGGAAGGTGCCAGGTTGGTAGCTCTTCCTAGTAGTTCACTAACACGGTCCAAACTGGCGACGCTGAGTGCGTAAGGCTTGGTGAAGAGGCCTATCGGTTCGTTGTGAGCCATCCATTCCCACCCACTGGAGTGAGCGTCGATGTTCTTGACGATCCAGAGCCCCCAGCACGCGCGCCACATGTCTTCATGGTCGATATTGGTGGGCAGTGGCACGTCGAAGAGCAACAACACAGCTTCAACGATAGCCACTACACCTTGATGAGGAGGCAGATCCCACGACAAGGGGTCCAGGAACTGCTTCTTTGGCTGTTCCTGGAGCGCAATGATGCAGCCATCCACTCGCGAGACTGTTTTTTAATATACCAAAAAAAGTTTAGATAAGGATAACTCAAAACATTTATAAGTCCTTACCGATGTTGGACGCGTCGACCACTCCCCACTCTGGATCGAGATACAACGTTTTGGCGCTGATATCACAAAGCAGGATCGACGTCAGGGCTGCGTCATCCTCGTCTTCATGCTCCGCTACCAAGTCGACAAGACGTTGATAAACTGCGCTCTCGGCATCATTTTCAGGCCCATCCTTCTGGAAAGACCGGCGCCACACAAGCGACACCAGTTCACGCCCACGCGCTTGTCGTGCGTCGGAGTCAGTAAATGGCTCGAGCTCCATCGTTCAGACAGGCGTAAAGGGCTCAAGTTACTGCAAAGAGTTAGTGAAGTTGGGAGGCTTTATTCTTGTCAGTGGCATGGGATGCTGGCCCTGCGCAACGTCCGAAAGCAGTTGATGTGCTTGGATGTGGAGCAGACTGAGGGGTGAGGGCCGTGGTTGGAGGCGCAAGCAGGCGACTGGGCGTGTTTGGGCTTAGGACCACGGGCTTCAGCTAGCTAGCTATCACCACAATGGTCGGCCTTCTAGCTGACGACAACCTGAGCGCCCGAGTCGCTTCCCGTGGCGTAAGCTCCGATCGTGGCCACCAGAGCTCGAGCTTTGAGCAGCATCTCGTCGTACTCGTCGTCACTGTCTGATAGAGCCACGATGGCGCCCCCAGCCCCGAGCGTCACGCTATTCGGCGTCGCGATCGCAGTGCGGATGATGATGTTCAGGTCGCAGCTACCGTCGATCGACAGGAAGCCAAGGCCGCCAGAGTATACGCCACGCGGATCCCGCTCGAGCTCTCGGATGATCCGCATGGTGCGCTTTTTGGGAGCCCCAGTCATTGAGCCACCGGGGAACGTGGCGCGCAGCACGTCCACGACGTCGGCGTCCTCGCGTCGCTGGGCTCGAACAGTGGTCACGAGTTGATGCACAGTGGTGTACGTCTCGACGCCCATAAGACGCGGCACATGCACAGACCCGACACGTGCTACAATGCCGAAGTCGTTGCGCACAAGGTCGGCGATCATCATGTTCTCGGCGCGGTCTTTCTCACACGAAGCGAGCTCTTTCGCAATGACGGCGTCTTCCTCAGCGTCACGGCCGCGAGGACGCGTTCCCTTAATGGGCTTGGACTCCATCCAGCCGTCAGCCCCCACGCGCAAGAAGCGCTCGGGCGAAGAGCAGCACAGCGCGTAAGTATCTTCAAGTGCAGCGCGGTCTTCCGACGCGTTGACGTCCTCTGGAGCCAGGAAGCGGTTCTTCGGGTTGCTCAGGTAGAACCCAGCGAACGGGGCCGGGTTTCGACGCCGCAGCATACGGTAGAACGCCATTGGAACGCGCAGAGCGTACTCGGCTCGAAGGTGGTTAGTCAAGCACACTTCGTACGTCTCGCCAGCTCGGATCAGGCGTTGGATTTCCTCGATGTCAGCCACGTACTGCTCGCGACTCCGGGACGGGTGGAAGATCACTTGTTCCTTGGTACAAGGGATGGTGGATGGTACAGTGGACTGCAGTTTGAAAGCGCGCGAGAGCTGCTTCAGTTGGTTCGTGATCCATTCGTGCCACACACGACTCAGGCTGTCGCTTTCAGACTTCGATTCGCTTACAGAAAGCGAGTAGATAACGCCCTCGCGGTGGTCAAACACCAGCGTCCGGTCAGCAAAGAGGAAGGACGCATCGGGCGCGCACTCTCCCTGCACTTTGACCTTGTCGTTGAATAGCGTTTTGCCTTCTTGTTCGCTGCCGAGCACTTCGTAGCCAAAGTAGCCCACGAATCCGCCACGAAAGGCGAACGGCAGTCGCTCCCCTTCGTTGTAGACGACTTCGTGGCTTTGATGCGCCTGCATCACCTCTCGGACGTGAGTTAGGATATCTTGCCCTGGAACAACCTCAACCGTCTCGTCGTCAGCCTCAAAGCGACGAAGACGAAGCTCCAGCTTGGAGACGTCGTACTCGACGCAGTAACTCAGCGGTCCGCCGTCGTCGCCCATCATCGAGCAGCGCGACTGCTTCGCCGCGTCCGTCCCAGCCACCGTGTCGTGGTTGCTGCTGTCAAGCCAGAACGACCGCTTGGAGGCGCCAAAGAGCTCGACAAATACAAATTCCGCAAAGTCCAGCGACGCCAGACCGCTCAACGCTCGCTCAACCCGAACACGATATCTTGGCTCCACAACCTCCTGCTTATCCTGCACCAACTTGTCACTCTTCCCCGCTTGGTTGCTATGATGCAGCTTACACTTGGACGCGCACTGACCCAGCGTAACATCCCGGAAGTTCTGCAAGAGCTGGTACCCGAACTCGCTGCACACGGCCTCCGGGTGGAACTGCACGCCGAACTGCTTCTTGATTCGGTGCTGTACCGCCATGATGACCCCGTCCTCCGTCTTCGCAGTAACCTCGAGCTCCTCTGATAGAGTCTGTGGATCGATAACCAGCGAATGGTACCGCACCACGTTGAAGCCATTGGGCACGTGAGCAAAGAGCGCGTTGTTGCTAGAGTTAAAGTACACGCGACTGGTACGTCCGTGCATGACTTCCTGGGCCTCTACTACTTGGCCCCCATAGACCTGAGCCAGTCCTTGGTGGCCCAGACACACGCCCAGGACCGGCACATTGGCGTTGCGGATGGCGTCGGCGCACATGCCAAAGTCCTTGGGCTCCGCTGGATGGCCCGGGCCAGGAGAGATAACCACATTGAAGTCCGTTGCAAATGTAGCCATCGTGGTCAGAAAGAAGTCCCAGGCGGCGGTGAACTGGCCGCCGAAGTCGTCGTTCTTGACCACCAGTACGCTGTCGGGGCTGCCGTTCGCCTGCGCCAGCATCTGCATGATGTTGTACGTGTACGAGTCATAGTTGTCGATGAGCAACGAGGCTACGAGGCGAGGTTTCGTGGTAGGTGGAGCCATTGTAGCTGCAGCTGGCGAAGCCATGTCGTCCATGGACGCCACCATCGCCAACAGTGAGACTTGGCTAATGGAGCTCTTGTGTCCTCGTTTCTGAAGTTGGGTTTCAGCCAATCAGAAAAGTTTGATGGCGTTTTGACCAATGGGAAGGAGGAAGTGTGGCCAGGAACGTGCCCGTTTGACTGGCGAGGAAGAGCGGAGCTGCTGGAAGGCGAGTTGAAGTTGTTTGACTGCAATGCGCTGCTATTGCGTGTTTGCCATGCAAGTATAAACTATGGTACGCCCCGTCTTGATGCCCCATCACGCGTCGATCTCCTGGCTGCGGTTCTTGTTGCGGTTCCGGCGTCTCCGCTTGAGTTGGCTCTTGGACAGCTTCGCCTCGCCGTCCTCCTCGTCCTCGTCATTGTTCTTGCCAGGCTTCTGCTTGATGCGCTTGCGCTGGAAGGAGCTGGGCAGCGGGATGTCGTCCTCGCCGATGGCCTCGCGCTTGCGCTTGCCGATGCGCACCAGCTCCACCTCGAAGAAGAGCGTCGAGTTGGGCGGGATCTTGTCGCCCTTGCCGCTCTCGCCGTAGCCCAATTCCGACGGGATCGTGAGCATACGCACGCCGCCAGGACGCATCGTTCCCAGGCCTTCCTCCCAGCCAGCAATGACCGAGCCCGTGCCGTACGTGGTCGTCAGCATTCCCTTGCCAAACACCAGTCCGTCCCGCCCAAGACGACCGCGGTACTTGACCGTCAGCATCTCTCCTGGCACGGGCAGCTTGCCCTGTCCAATGCGCTTGTCCTGGATCACCAAGCCGCTCTCTGTAGTGACCTCGCTGCCCACGTTCTCCTCATAAGCCTGGGCACGTCCCTCACGAACCTTCATCTCCTGCTCCTGTTCCTTGGAGAGTTGCTCGGCCTGCTCCACGGCTTCCTGCTTCTTCTCCTTTTTCTTCTGCTTGTCTTTTAAGCGTTTCTCTCTTTTGGCTTCGGCCAGCTTCTCCTCCTTGTCCTCGTCCTCAATCTCGTCCACCTGCTTCTTTTCCTGCCGCTTCTTCCTCTTCTCCATCTTTCTCTCCATCTCTTGCTGCTCCTTGAGCTTCTGCTCCTCTTCATGACGTAGTTTGGCCTCCTCGGCCTCTTTCAGAGCCTCCGCAGCGGCCTGCTGCGCCGTTAACCCCTTCTTTTTCAGCTTGGCCTTGCGCTTTTTAAGCTGCGCGCGACTAAGGCCTTTCACGGGCTCCTCGTGTTCGTCCTCGTGGGCCAGCGCACCGTCCTCCATGTGGTCTTTGGCGCACAGCTCGGCGAACAGATCTCCTTCCTCTGTGGAGTGCCACGGGTGGTCCACGCCCCACGTCTTGTCGGCTCGGCCGTAGCCGCCCACACTGATGCGCATGTCGGCAGCGAAGCGGCCTGAACGCGCGCCACCCAAGGAGCGCACACCCTTATTGGCCACGATGGACGGGTCGCTGGCCACTGCGATCTCCTCGGCCTCGTTGCCGCGCCGCTTGTCGTGCCGACGCATGAGCACCATGGTTGATCCGCGAAGAGCTACGAAGCGAATTGAGACTGGAAGTCACTATGGCTGGCTGGCGCGTTACGACCGGCGAAATGGCTTCTGATTGGTGGAAAATACAAGTTGAAGTGGCAATCTTGATGCAGAGCTTATAGTACGTCGTCATGCGATGGAGATGCTCTCAATCGAGAAACGTTGAGCCTATTTTGGATAGAGAGGTGTGCGATACCTGCTTGACGGCACCCGGCAACCTTATTTTTGCAGCTCGCGCCATCGTGCACGGCTTTGAGGTGTCAATCAGGCTGGGGATGTCTCGGAGGTCGCTGTTGTCGGCGGCGGTGGTGCCTACCGCGACGGATGAGCAGGTTGAAGACGACGATGAACCTGTTCAAACGGTCGTGACCGACAAACAGCTAGACATCGAGCTTAGAGAGTCGACCAGTAGTCCAACTCCAGCGACGATGATGCGATTTGGTTTATCCGATAACCCAGCTACTGCGGTTGCTAGTATGGAGCATCAACTTCCGAGCGCTGGTCCTGTTCCAAGCAGGCCACTGCGGACTCAGTCGGATGTCGGATCTGGCGCCAAACTGGTGAAAAATTATCGAGGGATTGTGTCGAGCTTCAAGTACCTGAAGCCGTTCACGCGAGGCCCAGATGGGAAATACCCCGACAAAATCGTCTGCGTCTTGTGTGCTGCACGCAAGCCGATCTCTGTCTTCTTTCCGTGTCAGCACATGTGCATCTGCAACAAGTGCATCGACGAAAATGACATGACACCAGCGTATTCATTGAGTCTTGAGCGGTGGTAAGTCGTCAATTTCCGCGCTGTGGTGTATTCAGAAGAAGAAGAAACTCACACTTTATCGTTGTTTTACTGTCTTGTTAGCGTTTGTCCAGTCTGCAGAGAAGACATTCGCCTCATCCTTCCGCATACCGGAGATGAGGAGGACAAGTACTGGCACTGGGTTCACCAGACCGAGTCGACTTTATCTGTGGAATTCAGGAATGGCTTCAAAATGGCCGGCAGGAGACTCAGTGATAGCTCAGTCAAGAGCAGCGTTTTGACGATCGGTTCGATTGAATCGCATTTGACCAAGGATGATACAAGACCGCTCGAAACTTCGTCACGAGGCTACCGGCGGGGTTCATGGGCCCCATCAAGCAGAGTTAATGTGCCCAAGCTAGGCGCGACCAAGAAACAAGAGAGCTGTTTGATATTATAATTTCTGCCTCTAATTGGCTTCGCATTGCCTAATTATGACCATCGTATTCACGATAAGCAAATTCTTCCTGCAGCCTACAATTAATATTTTTGATACCGCGAGTGCGATCTCGTATTTAGCAGAGGCATGTCGAGACAACCAACTTGAGCTTTTCCCGTTACTTGAACTTTGCTTAGGTGTGAGAGGAGAAAGTTGACAACTGCGGCAGCGATATTTATTTTGGAGTGAGAGCGCGGACTAAATTTGTGTGGCTTTTGTTTAGCACACCTCTTGTCCAAGTGTGAGTTCTGGCAGAGTGCGTTTCTCTCTGCCGAAACTCGAATTTCAAGCATGTCACGAAGCTCTTCCATTGTGGGTTCCTACAACCGCTGAAAAACATGACGCTCGCCAGACAAAAGAATCCCCACTCTCCTCATGAAACGCAGGAAAAGTTAACTGCTGCTGTCAAATCGGCCCCCAATCAGCTCGTCCCAGGCACGTCGGACAACCAAATCGCAACGAATTCTACCACGACCCAGCCTCTCTTTAAGGCTCAGCGATCTGGTATGAACGCCAGCGCTCATTTAAGTACGCAGTCAGTCGTTGCGCAGAAGGCGTCGGGGTTCAAGCTCACCAAAAATTATCGAACTCTCGTCGCAAACTTCAAGCACTTACAGCCATTCTCAAAAAACCCGATGGCAAGTACCCAGCCCAGACAATTTGTGTACTATGCGCAGCTGTTAAGCCGAGCTCCGTGCTCTTCCCGTGTCAGCATGTGTGTGTCTGCAACAACGGCATTCTCTCAAACGACATGGAGTATTCCATGAATTCCGAGCGGTGGCGAGTTCTCTAGCAATGAGCGATCTACTGCAATCTAACCCTTCATTGTGTTTCATCTATGACAGCATTTGCCTAGTTTGCAGAACGGACATCCGCTCAATCCTCCCCCAAACGGGGGAAGAGGAAGAGAAGTACTGGAACAGGGCGCTGGTTACTGCGCCGTCCCTGCCCTCCGAGTTCAAGAAAAGCTTCAAGAATACTGGCAAGATACTGCGTGAGGATTTCGTCCCAGAGAGCAGAATCTCCACTGTAGGTTTTCTCACCTCACATCCGACCAGTGATGCCACTACCGTACACCTACTGGACCATATCGCCGAAGTTTCTCGATACCTACGATTGCCAAGCGGGGGTCTGCCTACAAGCTCGGCGTCTCCAAAAAGCAAGAAAGCTGCCTGATTTTGTAATCTAGTATCTCGAGTTCTTGAATTCTCTGAAATTTATTTTCAGTTCGCAGTTCGAACAAAGTGAGAACTGTCGTTGCGGGCCGATGTTTGTCATCTCTCAACCTTCGGCTCACCTCGCCCTTCAAGGAACCTTCGCCGTTAGCGCACCGCGCGCGCAACATATAGCAACATAGAGCAACTTAGTCGAGTGGGTGCAACACAGCGATGGCACACAAAGTGACCCTTCGGACCAAAGAGGCGCGAGCGCGCGTGGAGGAGGGCGTGGCTTCCAAGCGGCGCCGCGCCGCGCCGGTAGCAGCGGCAGCGGCATCATCATCAGCAGCAGGAGGACAAGAAGGGGGGGGCATGACGCGAAGGGTCGGCATTCGGTGGTGCAGTGGTCGAGGCACAGCCGCAGCACCATCTCGTCTCGTTGGGCACTGCAGCAAGAATCCGCGGACAATCGCTGGTGTCGGCACCGCTGGGGACGGCGTTAGAAAGGTTGACAATGATGCAGGATGGTATTGATATGGATTGGCATGCACAACTGACGCTTCAGTGCTCACGACAGCGTGGCGTCGCGTGGCGAGGCGGCGCGAGCTAATGAGTGTCAACTTCCACGGCGGAGGCCGCTGCGTCGGCGGCTATTGATGACTGGAACGTCGCCAAGGTGACGTTGCTGAGGTGGTTGAGTCGTTCTTCTTCGGTGAGTGCGCTTGCAGGTGGCTTGGACCACGCTGCAACCTCTTGAGTAAATGGAGTCAATGCAACAAGCGCATTTCTGGACGTTACTCGAGAAACCAGTAGGTAGGTTTGTTGTGGCTTGTTGACGACTCGCTGCGCCGACTTCCAGTCCATGACGACCACCAACTGGAGCGTCTCTCCCTGCACTTTGTACACGGTCGAGCCGACGGTGCAGACGAAGGGCAGCTGCTGCGGCTTGACGGTGATCGACCGCGGCTGGCCGTCCGGCGCCTTTGGGAGCGTGATGGTGGACTTCATGTACGCTTCGGTCGCGAAAAATACTGGAAGTAGCTCTGGGTCCAACCCGGGGCGGATGGCGGTCGCTCGCGGCCGCGGTACGAGGAGCATAGCGTAGTCAGGCGATTGACTGGGCAGATGCACGACCGTGTTGGACGCGCCATCGCGCACGAGTCGGAAGCAAGTGCTGGCGGGAAAGTGCACGAACTCGAGCGTGCCGTTCGCTATACCTTTCGCAGTGGCGACATTCTGCGTGACCTGGACGGGCATGCCGTCGATGAGGTCCAGGTAGGGAGTCATCCTCCCAAAGCGGTTGTCGGGCTGGCTCATGACGTAGCGGAGGTCGCATTGGCTCAGCCCGCTCAGCGCGCCCTTGAAATTAGCGGCGACGCGGACAGGAAAGATGTCGCTGGGAAGCAGTGCCGCAGTCTTTGCCACGAATGCGTTGTTGACAGTCAAGCGGGTCGCGTTCTCTGGGGTGACAAAGACTGTATCGGCGCCAATTTCTTCTGGTTGCATCCTCGATGGAGACTCCCTGTGGGCAGGCGGCGTCAGCACACGGCTGTTGATCAACCGGACGAATTCAGGGGTCCAATGCCCGAGCCGTGCGAGGCGGCAGCCTTCTCCCCACTCGGGGTCGCGTCGGAACCGCACTGACTCCTCGAGAATGATGACGGTGGTGAACTTCCCCGACAGCTCGAACCCTTCGATGTCGGCGGTTTTTACCTTAGCCTTGTCAGCCGGGTCAATGTAGATTGGGTCGGCTTTGACGGGTGGCATTTGCAGGAAATCTCCAACGAGCACCATGTGGACGCCGCCGAACGGCACGCCGGGAACCTGCTTGTATCGGCGCAGCAGCTTGTCCAGTCGCAACCACTCGGTCTTACTCATCATGGAGACTTCACCGATCACGAGAAGGTCCAGCGGTGCAAAGCGCTTCTCCTTGATTGCGTGCTGTAGGCGCATCATAAAGCTTGCCAGGGTTCGCCCGCCAATGAGTGTAGCGGCCTTGCCCGTCAGCGCTTCCTTCACGACGGAGTCATGGCGGTGCCAGCTGGCACAGAACGCGTCGACCGCGTCGATCACGCGGCTCTTATCGGTGCCACCGGCACCACCAAGGAACATGCGCATCTGGTCATCTCAAAAGCGCGCCTCAAAATCTTGGGTGCTGTAGCCACCGCTGTCGCCATGGAGACCGCTCAGCTCTTGGTGCAGGAAGCGTCGGAGGAGCAAGGTCGTGATGAGGGTGAACGCGACGTGCTGACGCTGATTGAGCGTGAACGCTCGAGCGACGTCCTCAATCGATGCATAGGGCGGGAGCGGTGCCGGTGGCTGTGTCGGCATCTGCGTCGGCGGTGACCACTCGCGAACGCACTCAAGCGCGTTCGCAATCCACTCCTCGACTTCGGTGGGGCGCTCATTGCGGAACAGCTCCGAACTCTGTGGTTCCGTCTCGTCATTCGAAGTATCGCTGACGAATTGGTGCAGCTCCTCGATGGAGAAGTCGAACGTGGAGCTGCGGCCGCGCAAGTCTGCGACCATGCCCACCGTTCTCTGCGCGGCCACGCTCAATAAATCTTTGTATGCGCACCTCGAGACGGACGACCCCGAGTTAGGGAAGATCGGCAAGCTCGATTCTACAGCAGATGCAACCGCGGCAAGCTCGATTCTACAGCAGATGCAACCGCGCTTTCCTCGTCGTTGTCGCTGTTGTCACGGCGTCGGCATCGTCGAAAAAATGGCAGAACGCGTCGGATCCAGCGGCAACAGGGCCTGCTGATTCGCACGCGGCCGCGTGGTCCAGCGCTGCGTCGATGTCTTCGCGCGTCCCGATGAGCTCGTCGCTGTCGGTGCCGTTTTCGGCGGCGAGCTCGGCATCACCACTCGACTCGCCACACTCCTCCGCCTGCTTGGCGGCGCGGTGGTAGTCGTCCATGTTGGCCATAATCTCGCGGGTGAAGCTCGTGCGCGTGAGTTGTCACTGCAAGAATGCCTGTACCCATCCAGCGCTATCCGCCAAGTCGTCCATAAGGTCTTCCACAGCACGGAACGGCTTGAACAACACCAACGCGCACTGGCTCCGCTTCACGACAATTTCAAAGGCGATTCGGAATCCACGAAGGGCATGCGCATGCCCGTCATTACTGGAACCACTTCATCAATGTGCGTGCCCACGCAATGCGAGCTGAAGAGCGGGTGCTTCGCTAGGAAAAATACCGACTCCGCTGTCGATTGGGTTCGCTTGCGTCGGAAATGCTTGGCTATGTACTCATAGAGACTAAGCCGGCTGAGCGACGTCGGCCGGAACAAATAGTCGTCGAGGAATGACGCAGCGCGGACGGTAACGTCTGACTCGTGCTCGCACAGCTCCACGAAATCGCACGAGTGCGCCGATTGCTCGATGAGTTCGTCCAACACAATTCGGAGAGGGAGCGTGGCGCAAGGCACGCTCGTGTACGCGCACAATCCTCGCAGCAAATACAAGGCAGCTAGCGGTCCAGCGATTTCGCGTCGAAATGTGATCGCATAGAGTAGCGACGCGACGCGTCTGTGGCCGATTCCAGCACGGTCGCCGTTAGTGGCGTCGTTGTCTTGCGCTTCTCGCAGCTGACGCCGCTTAAAGGCGCTGAGTGCGACGGCAGTGATCGAGACCACTTGTTCCTGCATCTTGATTACGTACTTCGTCGCGGAGAAGATCCGAAGCAACGCATTCAGACCGCCGATGAGTTCTTGGATGTCGTGATTCGATTTGAACCCTAACATCATCTCACGGTTGAAACCATTGACGAACTCGAACGGTGCTCGTCGCGCAAGTGCGACTCCCTCGCTCGAGCACGACGTCTGCGCAACTCTGGCTCGTGGAAACCCGTAGCGACATTGGCCGGGCGACGAAGCACTACTTTTCTTGAAGCAGCTCCCAGCATGGGACCACCAATGTAGATTCAGCATGAACACTAGCATCGCGACCGCGAATTCGAGAGCGCGAGCCGCCCACCGCTCGTCGTCCACCGACGGAGGAAGCATCACAAGTGCGCGCGCGACTTTATCGTCGCCATATGCATCGTCCTCACGCTGCTCGTGTCGTAGTGGCGTGTGGTTCAGGTCTCGCAAATAGTCACCGTACGCGTCGTCGTCCGGATTTGGTTCTGCTGCGCACAGATATATGTCCCGACGATAAATTGCTACCTTCGCGGCAGCAATTCCACCTCGGCATGGCGCCTCCAATTGAACTTGTGCTTTTAGTTCGTCCGCGGAGTATGCTCGCATCGGAGGCGGCCACGACGTGGGTCGGTCCTCCAGCAATACGCGGCGGATGACGTGTTGAGAGCTCAAGCTTTTGCTGCACCCGGAACACCGAACGAGCGCTGGTTCACCGCGTGCATGCCCGTGCTGCTTCTTCGGGTCTTCATAGGCCTCGGCCGGAATGGGCAGCTCGTTAAGATTGGCGTAAGAATACCCGCAGAAAACACAACACGACTCTGCAACGCTCAATGGCATCGACGTCGACACAATACTATCTGTAAACGCCTCGACGTCGCGAAAGTATTGGTCGCCATGGGCAGCAAGAGCTCGGTCGAATGCGTCGCTGTTCGGTGGCGCTTCCACCAGCCAAAGTAGAAAGTGGGCGTGCAGCGTTCCGCCGCCTTGGGTCTCAATCAAACCGAAGTATGCTTTGACATCCCCGAAGAGGCCTTCGAACGGCTTGCTCTTCATGTGCGTGGGCTGGACACCAACCACGTGCTCTATGAATGCGTCCACGTTGCGCGTGAAAAGTCGAGCCGATGCCATATCATTCCGCATGCTTGCGCTGTGTATCACTGACCTTCCTGGTACGTCGGCCAATGGAGCGTCAAACAGCGTGTCAACGGACGTGACACCAGCATACTGCGCCAGGACAAACGACTCCGCGACGTTCGGTGTAAGCGTAACGAAAAGCGTGGGTTCCCCGAACCGCGCCTGATACGCGAACGCCCATCGTCGACATTGTGCTCGCTCGGCGTCGGATCCCCACATCGCGCTTCCACTGAGCTCGACCGTCTTCAGAAAGTCGGTTGCACTCGAGTCATCGTCACGTCTCGACGTCGTGCGCCCTTGTCGCCGCAGCTCCTTGTGGTTCAGCGCTTCCATGAGCTCTTCTTCGGTGATGTCACTGTACGGCTCGAACAGGGTTGGATTACGCTGGCATTTCAACGCGACCTGTGTGTATAACTTCTGGATTGACAGGTAATCGAAGCTCGCGAGCATGAAAAGCTCGTCCTCGCGAACTTCCGCGTGCTGACTTGACCATAGTAGCGAATGCACGCGTCCAAGGACACTGGGATATGCCGTTGCTCCCCAGGGTGCCCTCTTCCGTACGGGAACAAATGTGGGAACATTCGCGCGAAATACGCTTTGTCTTTTTGTGCAAATTGGCTGGAATGTCGAACGAGAAACTGAGGCTGCGACGCACTTTGGTTCTCGTGACACGGCGTATTCTGCGTGCTCACCTCGTGATCATCGGAAATGAAGACGATTCGCCGTTCAACGACGTCGGTCTCCATAGAGGACACGTCGATCTCCGACACACCGCCAACGCGATCGTGCTCGGCATCCATATCCGAGACTTCCACATTTGCATCACTGTCTTGGAAATTCAGGGTTTCGGCAACAGCGTCTGCCCGGAGGTCGCAACAGTTAACAGTGACAGATTCGTAGAACGCATTGTGCTGGCAGTAAAACCTCAAGACGTCGTCGACAACCTCGCGGCGGACACGATGCATTTGGCGGACGTGCGCCTGCTGCTCTGTCGTGAAAGGTCCAGCCACCACTACACGATACGATGTGATGCTGTCGACTGGAATTGGCAGCAGCGTCGCTGCTGGCCCAGGGGTGGCGTCGAACACGAGGCAATGGGAGCGATTCGAACGGTGCGCGCCACCTCGCATTACGCGAGCGGCAGCGACGACAGACACCATTTGCGTCATCCATCGCTCGACTACCGTCATGTCAGCGAAACGACTTGGCAGGGTACCCACATAGAAGCCATTTTTCACCGAAAACTTAGGATCGCTCGCTTCGCCAGACTCCCTTCGCACTCGTCACAAATGTGCAGATCGCCATCCGGGCGAATGCCACGTTTCGACAGTAACGCACCCTCGACAGCCGAGCTTACACCGGAGCAGTCGTACTCAGCAATAAGCTCGTCCGGCAGCTCTTCGCCGGCGCTCGATAGCACCTCGCGCAATAACTTCATCATGTCGCCATCTGCCACTGCCACGACGCGGCTGGACGTTCGGAGCTTGCTGCGGTCACAAACTGTGCAAGCGACCTCATCAAGCCCAGCAGCACCAAGCGCCAGTCGTAGGCGTCGCAGACTTTCGGATTTTGACGCAGCCGACACCGGACGCAACCTTGGAATCTCACCGATGCCCCACGCGCGGTGGCGTTCATCCACGGTCGGTACATCCGACGCTGGCTGTGGCTCCGGTGCAGGCGTTGCTGAAACACGTAGACGCCGCTCCCGATTCTGACGCACTCTCTCCGCTCTTGCTGCTGCCGTTTCGGCAGAACGCACTATTCGATTTCGTTCACGTTGTTTCCGAAGTCGTTCCACTCTGTCTTCAGGCAACTGACGGGCACGCGATCGTTGAGCTGCCAACGATTGCGCGCGCGCCGCTCGTCGGCACTGAGAGCCATGGTGCTCACCACAGCAGTCGAACTATCACAAACGTGGAAGAGTATCAATGATCAAAACGGGTGCGTTCAGTACTAGTCCTGCTGCTGTCGCTATGAGGTCGAGTAAAACACACTTACAAAGTTAAGGGCGTTCATTTACTACTCGCGCAGGTTGAAGCGAGCGTGTGTTACCTCGTCCCAACACTTGTAGCAACGTTTGCACCTCTCACAGCGCTGACTCGTGCAGTAAAAGCACTCCGTTCAGCACAGCTAGCTCACGCCCTCAACGCATCATTGCCCCAACACGGGAGAAGAATTGCACGCTGGAACCGCCAGTGAAAAAAACGCAGCTATTCGTCAACACGCCAACTCACGACGATCCCGTCGAGCTATGGCTTCAGTACGAAGCGATCCATGCTGAGCTGTACCGTACTTCTTCTCATCGCTGGCTGCGCACGCTGTTCCCGTTCGACAGATCGCTCCCGCTTCTTGACGCTGATGACACCTCTGCAATTCGGCGAGCCGCAGAAACATTCCATGAGCTTCTGCACCATTTGCTGTCAGCCAAGGATATCGACAACAACCCCCTTTCAGCGCTAGCATTACGCACCCCGCAATCGATGCACTGGAGCTGATAATCAAAGGTGAGTTCACTACCGGGCTCGATTTCGCGAATTGCGAACAGCCCGCATCGCTCACAACCAAGGACATTCCATTTCTCGACTCGACAGTTCGGCTTGCAGCTATGATTGACAAATCGCATTCACCCCCCGATTCGTGTGGCGTCGATAACTTCGTTCGCGCTCACCTGCAGCATGTACCTGTGCTTCGTGTTTCGGTACAGCTAAGCAGCACACATTAGCGTCGATGTTTCAACTACGACGCAACTCCTAACACATACCTGACGCCGCAAGTTGGCCTCGCAGCCGGTTAAAACTTCTCCCACATACTCGCCAACGAATTGTCCAGCTTTCACGCCTTCTAACGCGATCACTCCGACACCTTTACGCCCACATTTAACCACTGCTGTCGCTACGGTAGATCCAACTTGTAGTTGTCTGTTGGAGCACCATTCTCCACATGGGCAGAATTCCAGCGCGCACTCATTCCGCATCTACCACAACGCACATCAACAACATCAACCGAGTCGCACACGAAGGCCGTGCAAATCACACAACGTACCGAGCGATTGAGGCAGCCATTTGCCACAAGCCTGCTTTGCCATCTCATCGAGCTTACAGCTGCACACCTGAACGTCGCTCTTACATAAGCACAAAATCATGAGTGGCTAAATGAAGCGTCCAATACGATGTTGATAAGAAGCGCGTCCCTCGAGCTCGATCACAGCTCTAAGCAAAGCCATCTCGCACCTTTGGTGGCGCCAGCCACGCGCCACCGACGCACACGTTCGCCTCCACGATGCGAACCGACTCATACGCCCGCGCGACGGCACCGTTCATCTTAGCGCCATTGTTATCCATCGTGCACAGCGCCGCTCTAACACTACCCACCCTTACAGCGCAACGCTCACTTCGCACAACATCGGCTGGGATCGGACTCAACGTATCGTGCGAACGTCATCTCCTCGTCCCTCATTGTTCATTTCAACATATCATCTCTTCGTCCGCTCCTCCATTTCCACTCTGTGTTGAACATTTTCTTGGCACTTCAACGTTGCGCACATGCCTCCTCCCCGTCCCTCATACATCTTTCCATCGGGTGACTATGTAGCGATGCCTTGCCGTCACTGTACTCCACCCATTCTTCGATTTGCGCGGCTCCTCCACGCGCGGACACGCCACCTCCTCGTCCCTCACACATTCCTTCCACGGGTGTAATCCTATGCATTTCACTATTGCTGGCGTGCGACGACGACGCAGGGAAGTGACGCGGACATTTTTTAACATCCTCGCGCCACCCGCCATTTCCCACGCATGAACAACGACGCCAGCCCAGCACGCATTTGCCCAGGGCCAAGCCGCTCCATTCCTAGATTTGCGCTGCTCGACCCTGCGCGCTTCCGCTCGTCCTCTTCCTGCCAGCCATGCCAGCCAAAAAAACGCTAAGCAGCAGCTCCAAAAGAATCCACGCCCACAATCGATACATCTGCGGCCGAAGCAGTCACCCCACTGCAGTCACAGTCGTGACACGATCCACGCCGTCGTCGCCACCGCCAACGTCGCGCTCGATTGTCACGACGCCCAAGCACGACCGCGCCAACACCAACGAGCCCTCCACGGTCTACGTGTCCCCCTGAAGAAGCTCAAGAAGACAATGCAACAGCACCAGCGCCGCGTCATCGACACCATCGACGGTACGCTCACTTTCATCGCTCACTTGCTATTCTAGTACGCGTTGTCCTAATATTCGTCGTCGTGCAACCGAAGACCTGCGAGACTTTATTGAGAACAACGACGTCACCGACCCGGACATCCGCGCGTCTATCCGGATCCAAGCGCGCGTTCAGTGGGTCGCCAACGATTGCATCCGTGGCCTGCGCTTCCTATGAGTCTATCTAGGCGAGCAGAGAGCGCCAGAGCCGCTGCACGAGCAGCAAACGGTAAGCTTCTACTACTACGCCTGACCTGAGCACGCTTATGAACTTCGATTGATCCACAGGACTACCAAGAAGCGCAGCGTGACGACCCCTACCAAGCCAACAAGTTCCTGATTACAGAGTCGCTCTACGACATCCCCGCCGACAGCCCTGATCTCCCACCGCCGGGTTCCATTATCACATTCGTGCCCACGAAACTGCGTCTGTATCGTGACTGCTGCCAGGTCGAGTCAAAGCTGTACCACATCGCCACGGTGGCTCCTCCGTGAGGACGTCACCGCATTGGTCTCCACGGCTGTCACCCACGCATCCATTCATTCATTCGTTCCAACATCAGTCACTAAGTTACTTCATGGACGTGTTATTACCTTCACGATATGTACTCGTCGTCCTAACCTCCTGCAAGCGCACTCACCGAAGCAGAACGACACAACCTCCTTCACAATCCACATAATCGTCACAGCCGCTGCTTTACCGCCAATTCCCCCTTCCTCTCAGGGTTCGAACTGCGATCCCCGGACCTAACGTCCGGTACGCTAATCAGAGCTAAGACACGATGCCAGTGGAGGTGTGATTTTCCAACAAGTGAAAATCCGGCAAGCTATATATCGGCAAATATACCAATTGCGAAAGGTATAATACTTAAGTCAAGAGTGACAAGTACCGTTAGAACCGTATGAAATAATACCTGAATAAACTGATAAACTACATGCATGTTGCCTGTGTCGTCACCCCACCACCGAAGTGCGAAATATATCAAGCTTGCATGTTGCATGAAAGTGGCGCTTGCTCCAGTGGTGATATATTTAAAAAATTAAAAGAACGAGAGCGGTCCCGTTGACTCCGGAAAACTTAAACTTTGTAAACGCCCTCAAGTTCGTAGAGAAGTACAAGTAATGTCCAAGATGCTTGTCAATTCGTTGTGCTTGTTTGGATCGACGCTGCATTGTTTGGCCAGAGGCCAGTCGTGACACCCCAGTGTGCTCTTCCATTCGTTTAACAATGTCGCTGTCTGTAACGAGAGTCGGAGGGACTCGATAGTGAAGACAGAGTTGGTAGGATCACAAGATACCAATGCGATGAGATAACAGGCTCAACGCTACAAGGCTACAGCACGACAAATACATTTGCTGAAGTGTCAGTCCTGCCTTACTTAATCCTTTCTCTGCTGCAGCATTATACAATTTTTCCAACAAGTGCACCACCAGCTCACGTTTCTAGCATCGCGCGGCTGGTCTCGTTCTTCTTGAGAACGGCAGCAATCCGCTGAAACTCCGTTCTTAGCGAGCTGCACTAACTGAAACACACCGCCTTCGACGTCTTAAGCAAGACTGTGACTGCCGCCAAAGCACGAAAGTGTAACCAAGATAAACTTCCTATATCTAAATAAATCCAAATTTCAGAGCTTCATCGTGCAGCGCACGACTTTGTAATAATTGTAGGGTACATGGTACTGTAGTACTTCAAAGTACTACGTTACATGGAGTACTAAAAGCTCTTCAGTCCATACAAACTTCGTCCGGCTCTTCTCAGGGAACCAACAAATACATTCTCCGAAATTTTGGGTCCTAAACTTGGAGCGCGGTGTTTATTTACAAAAAAAGGATTAGAAGCCAAGACAGTTGAGGGACGTGTTCGGTTTTATTTAAGTTTAGCTCGGGATTGTTGTGGCTATATTAGCATCACATTCCGCTTTCTCCGTTAAGTGTTGCCGCTCGTCCCCGCAGAATGGCTCGTAGATCCATCACGTCGGCGACTGTCGTTCCCAGTGTCTCGGATGGACACGTCGATAATTTTTCGAACGAGAACCTCGACTACGCAGCTGCAGTCGTCCAGCAAATGGCTTCAGCTGAGACCTCACTGGACAACGAGCACTCTGACAGCGGACATCAGTCGAAGCAAGCATCTCCGTCGAAGCCAGCCACGCTCCCGATCTCACAGGCGATCCCAATGACTGTGGTGTTGACAGCTCGAGGAACCTTTCGGCTTGTGAATAACTACAACGCTCTCGCGACGACTTTTAAGAATCTTCAGCCATTTGCACGAAATCCCGATGGAAAATACCCCGACACAACAGCTTGTGTGATGTGCAACGAGGCAAAGCCAACGTCTGTGCTCTTCCCGTGCCAGCACATGTGTGTCTGCAATAGCTGCATTGATTCGAACGACATGTCGCCAGACTATTCAATGCACTTGGAGCGATGGTAAGTCGCTGCTTTTTACCCACTGTATGTCTACTCGCAGCGAACTAACTTGTCATATTGAAGCGTGTGTCCGGTGTGCTCTGCAGACATAGGCCTCATCCTTCCGCACACTGGCACCGAGGAGGACAAATATTGGAAATGGGTGCTCGAAACCATCCCGTGTTTGCCTTCGCAGTTCACCAAGGAATTCAAGAACTTTGGGAACAAGATCGTCGAAAAGGGAGCTGTGGAAAGCGACGCATCGGCCACGCCCCAGCGCCGATCCAGCGATACCAACAACTCAACCCAGAACGTCGTGACCCCCCACCGTCGAAGCACTTGGACACCCACTGTCACGAGAAAGGGGCGGTCTTCACACAAGTATCTAGTGCCCAAGACATCAGAACACTGTTTGATCCTGTAGCGAACCTACCAACTCGTTTTTTTCTAGCTTCGTGGAGTCTTTGCGATCCAGTTAAACGTTGACGGTGGCCTGCGATACGTCGATCAACGCACCGAAGCTCGTCGACTTCCACCCAAGTAAAACTCAAGATTGCAGTCGACAGCGACAGGATCAACAGTTCGTAGAGAACTCTTCACTATTCCAGGCCCCCAATGTCAGCTGCTACTCTATTCTCGTGCTACCATTCTGATCCCCTCAGTGTCCCGCAATAGAGTTCACTTGGTCTTTGCTTCGTCAGAGCTTTTGATCTGCAGCGCTGGCTGCCGGTAAAATGGTTCGTGGCATCAGCGCCGCCACGATTGTGCCAACAGCGTCCGATGATCATGGGCACAGAATCCCCACGCACCCTGCGGTCTCAGACGAAGAAAAAGGCGGACAATACTCATCCGATGAAGAAGACTACGGCCCTCCTTCGCCTGTAGCGGAACTTCAGTCCCCGAACTATCTCCACGCTGCGTTTAATGGCCAGCTTCCCAAAACACAGCCAAACTCCGAGGACCTCAATTCTGCCATCCCTAGAGACCCGCAAGATGGAAGCACGTCAACGATATCTACCAACGCGGAGCAGCAGCCCAAACCAGTTTATCAAAAGCCACCCTTGATCGGGAAGACCCTGCGCCAACGTTCACAGTCGGCAATCGTGCAGAAGCAAAACGGTGTTGTGCTGACGAAAAACTATCTCGAGTTGGTGAGGGATTTCCGTCAACTGCAGCCCTTCACGCGCCGCCCGGACGGGAAATACCCGCAAGACACCCGCTGTGTCTACTGTGCCAACGCCAGACCCACGTTCGTCTTTTTCCCATGTCAGCACATGTGCGTGTGCAATGACTGCATCGAGTTGAACCACATTTCCACCGACTACACAGCTTCAATGGACTGGTGGTACGCAGGCCTGGTAGCTTTTGAGGCCCCACTCGCATTCTAATCACCATGTTTCCCGTTCTACCTTGTCGTCTTGATCAGCGCGTGTCCAGTCTGTATGGCCGATATCCGCCTCATCTTGCCCCATTCGGGTAAAGAGGAAGAGAAGTACTGGAAATGGGCCCTGGAGATCAAGCCGCCCCTCCCGTCGCAGTTCAAACAGGATTTCAAAGAAGCTGGAAAGCGGCTGAACAAGATCGCGACCCCAACTCGAGGCCGACGCAGCTTAATTGTGACCATGTTTCGTCGGGAGCCTCCGCATACAAAGCCGAAAGCCCCCGTCCTCGGCCGTCGCCACTCGTGGCAGCCCGGTGAAATCGCAGACGTTCACAACGTGGCAGCATCCAACGAGCAGGAAGAAGCCCACAACTGCACCATCTTGTGAAGGAAGAAAAGCACAACCCCGTTTAAAAAGCATTCCACACCGCAGCTCTCCCCTCTTTTACCTCGTCATCAGCGACCACCAACACGCTACGAGTTCCTCCCAAACGCGCCATTGCCGTAGAAATACTCGTGCGTACTGAACGCACCTCCAGTGCTGTCGTTGGTATCCCCATTGGCAGCAGCATTCACTGCGGCTGCTACCAAAGCCGACTCTTTCCCACGCTGCATTCGACGCAGTCTTCGCAGTGCCCGTGAAACGCTCGCCATGGCTTGGCCAGCGGCTTCCTCGCCGAAAAACTCGGCGACATCGACGTTATCCATCGCCTCCTCGGCCCGTGCAAGGGCTTGCAGTGCCATGTCGATGGCCTTGCGCTTCTCCGTCTGCGCCACATTGGGGTCCATCGTCGGAGCCGACGCCGGGTGGCTATCAGCTGTTCGGTACACGTAAGCTCCCGCTTGGTTTGACTCGAAAGGGGCTGGCAGGTCAGTCGCAGCCATGAACGTTGACGCACTCTGCTGTTGCTGCAACTGAAACTGCATCTGCTGAGCTGCTTGCTCGCCTTCTGCTGTATCTTTGCCGCTTCCTTGCTGCTCGTCTTCGTGCAGGAGTTGTTGGATATCGTACAGCAGTTGCTGCTGCATTTGTTCGCTCGAATCGTCGTCCACGTGAAGCCACTGACGCAGTTCCTTGGCGATTTGACTGGGATCGCTGACAACGTTCATGTTGCGCAACATGGAGCCCATTTCCTGAACGACCGCGTCATCGCTCTGCTCAAGGGAGACTACAGGAAGGACGGATGAAGTCTGGATGGTATTGCCTGCTAAGCTGAACTTGGCCCAGCAATTCTTGATCAGCTCCGGTGTCACCGCCGCCCACGCTTCGTCCAACAAGTTCATCGCATCGATGAGGTGCGGTACGCGTCCAAGCGCCACGCCTGCGCTGCCCGCTGGTTTCTTTGATGCGCGCTGTATGATCCGGTATTTCTCGTCATCCGAAGTCTCCAGGAAGTTCAGTCGTTCTTGAAAGAGACCGATTTTGTAGCGTTTTTTGAGGTCTCGGATCACTGCACCATGGAGCGGTTGGCTTTGGTTGGACGTACCAGCGTCAGTGTCGCCAATTTCAGCTTCAGGTTGCTGTTCACTGCAAGCCCGCAACGGCAGAAACGCAGTCGATACGTTCTCTTGTTGAAAGGCTGGCAGACGCCCACCAGGGTTCTCAGCCACCAGCAGGACGCGCTGCGTCGTGCGTTGACGCACCGCTGGCAGGAAAACCCGTTCGCACCAGTGTTTAAAAGTGCGGTCGTCACACCAGACCTCGCGTTGGCTGTAGTACGACGCCCCCATTCCAACACCGTTGTAAATGCTCGCTGCGTCGTCTCGGAGTAGCTGCGGGTGCAACGCAGCCAAGCACGACGGCACCTTCTCCCTCCCCACAACCAGCAGCGGGATCTTGTGCGTGCCCGTCCCATTGACACACATCAATACCAGCACGCGCGCAGTCTTCCCTTGGCGATTCACCCCTTCATTCCCCACCGCTCCAGCAGCATCCGCGATCATCGTCGAAGTCGCGTCACTCCCTCCGTGCTCAGCCGTCACCTTCACTGCTCTCGGCAGCTCCTGGTAGAACAGCCTCGCTTCACTCACAGTATATACAAATTCAGGGCCGAACTGGGCCACCTGCTGCCTCAGCGCTGTCCACCCGTCCGTCGCCTCCCTCTTGGTCTCCACTACCCCTTCCAGAGCACTGGAGACCGCCCCACTGGGCGACTGCGTGGGCGTCGAAGCCCCTGTATGAAGTGAGGCCGGCGTGAGTCCGTAGCGACCGCAGAAACGGTAGTACCAGCCGTTGGAGGCCTTGAAATCCTCCTTCATATTGTGTCGAGCAGCCAGCAGCTTGGCCTTCTGCTGCACATGCGTCACCAGCAGCGGCACCTGCCGCGCGCGGACGCTACAGATCCAGCGGAAGAGCTCGTCCTCGAACGGTACATTCTTGGTAAAACCTCCGCGCTGGCGCTTGTCCCGCAGGGATCCAGAGTCTGCACCGGCGTCCGAGTAGCGCTTCTTGACGCTGTGACTCACTTTCATGAGCTTACTGATGGCGGCGGGCGTCACGCCGTACTCGCGCGCACACATGGCCTTGGACAGCTGCGTCTCTGGGTCCTCCAGCCGCGTGATGATATCCATGCGCTCGCTGTCCGTCAAGCGCTTGCCTCGTCCCCTCCCGGCCATTCCAACGTGATCCTGGAACAACTTTGAGACTTTGATTCGAAATATATGGATTTCAGTATGTGAAAAACCGTTATAATGTAGCCATTTGGGTTACACATACGGGTTACGTGGAGACACTGCTGGCATCGCGCTTCTGGCCGATGGTGGTGGCCTCCGTCGGGCTGGAGGTGGCTGGCTCTACGACGTAGATGCCGCCGCCCAGGCCGCCGATGCTCACCATGTGCTCCGCCACCACGCGGAGCGGTAGATCCCTCACGGCGCCCTTGAACAGCTTCTTGGACATGACCAGCAGCACTGCTCGACCGTCGGGACGGAGAACGCGGTGGATCTCCTTGAACACCTTCGGGTATAGCTGAGCATAAATGATGAAAGTTAGATAAGTGAAAGGTGCAGTGTGGGGGACTGGAATCTACAACGAACCCTGTTGTTCTGGCGCTGGGTGCCGCATCGAACGCCGAAAGGCATGTCGATAATGACCCTGTCAATGCTGTTGCTGCGCAGAGGCAGTCGAGCGCTGTCCCAGCGCGCAATGTCCACGGGACGAGGTCGAGTAAGCGCGTTCTGCCCAGCCTTGACGGACGGGATCTCGTCCAGCTCACCGCCGAGACCGTACACGCCGTCATTGGTGAAGTCGGCTGCACAGATCGGAAGCGTGCCGATTCCACACATCGAGTCCAGCACCACATCGCCGTACTTGTGCTCCGCGAGCTGCAGCATGAGGTACGCCGTGCTGGGACGCAGAGTGGAGATGTACTGCGAGTCCGCGAGCGAACTGCGGCTTTCATTCGCGAGTCGGTTGCGGAACTGGATCTCCCGCGGGTCCGCCAGCGCGATGCCTGCCACCATGAACTTGTAGAAGATGACGACAACCACCTCGAGATCGAACTCGGTGAGGTTCACGCCCCAGCCGAACTTCTCGATCGTACGCGCACCCACTTCTCCAGCCACTGCTTGCGACTTGTACGCGTGCTTCCCGTCCCGCACACAGGAGCCACGGAACTTGATGTCACTATCAGCCACGGGGCGCACTGCGTGCTGCTTCCACAGCTTCAAGGCCGCGTCCCAGTCTGCCTTCACCACCAATTGCTGCATCACCAAACCCAAAACGTCAGCCGAAGCACCTCTCCATTCCAGCACGCAACCAATGCGCCTCTCACCCCAATCTGCTTGACTCCAGCCACGCTTTCCGTGTCGATCTCATCGCTCTTGGCCAGTAGCGCCAGTGTCGCCTGCACAGACCGCAGCTCCTGCACCTCAGCGGCTGAGGACTTGGTCTGCAGGATGATGCGCCCCACGGCAGCCTGGCCCTGCATCACCTGCATATACGGCGGCCGCGGGTTTTCCTGCACGCTGCATATCTCGAGACTCTCCACCTGCAGCTTGGAGCGGATCTCCTGCTCTGCCAGGAACTCCAGTCCGCGCAGCACCAGCAGCAAGTACGTCGACACGTCCGAGCTCATTTTTCCACCACCACTTTTTGTGTCACCTCCAACAATTGGGGACAGCATAGAAAAACCAAGTCATCAGCCGTTTCAGACTCAGATTTTGAGCCAATTTGTGACTGTTGCGATGGACACGACCAAGCTGCCGCTCTTCGCCCGCGGACGCAGCATGTTGAGCGAGGCGCTGTCCCCGACCACTCGACGCAGGTTTGCTGGCTTTCTAGAGACCGGGACGCCGTCGGAGGAAGCTCCCAGCCAGTCCCCGTTCGCCTTTTCACCGCCTTCGGATCCGAATCTGTCGCCTGCCAGGCGGAGACCGTCGATACGACGGCGTTCAGCGCTGTCCGATGCGGGATTTGATGGCGACAGCTCGAAGGACAGGAGTTTGGTGCAGATCCAGTGCAATTCAAGGCCGTTCCGGGTGCAATTGGCGCTGGAGAGACGGCAGATCGTGGTGCACGGCTTCGAGCGGGGTGTCGACAAAGGGAAGCGAGGACCTCCAGGGGACGTGGAGAGGTCGGGGCTGGTCCAAGTTGGTGATGAGCTGGTAGGGATTAATGGGCAGAGGAGAAGGTTCAAGAGTCTGGAGGCAGCGCAGATGATTTTGGCGGGAGTGGAGATGCCGGTCGTGTTGACGTTCCGACGCGTGCTGGCCACCAAGGCGACGCTGGGGGAGTACACGGGCAAGCAGATCGCTCGCTACTTGATACTGCAGGATAGTGTGTTGGCGAGTGCACGAGACGTACAGGAAGCAGCGCTGTTGGTTCAAGCGTGCATTGAAGTGTTTGGTGAGAGCCAGTCGACGGTGCCGCTGGAAGACTATATCGACCACGCCGAGCAAGTTGTACTGCCATCGCTGGGTGTCTTGGTGGACAGTGTAGAGAGTGACAGGAAGCACAGGTTTGGCCAGATCAAACAAGTTATGGAGAAGGTGCATCAGTGCGTGGACGCTCGTAGGAAGAAGCAATTGAAGGCGTGGAATGCGGCCAAGAGCTCCAACTACCGACGGATTGAGATCTTGGCGAGACAGCGTGCCAGCATCAAGGAAAAACTCGACAAGATGCGCGAAAACAAGATGGAATTGCGACCGGAGAACCACACTCTGTGGTCCGAGTACATCGAACTGCGCCATCTCTTTACGCAACTGAGTGAAAACGTGGAGAAATCCAAGCAAGAACACTATTTGCCAGACTTTGAAGGGTATTCCTTGCGGTTTGGGAGTGACGGCGTCTACGTTGGCGTCGGAGATGTCTGGATCCCTTCGTTTCAAGCCAAATTCTCGATCGAAACGAGGTCGACGGCTCCCCATGTGACGCTCCACCTTTCAACGCCGTCGACGCATGGGCTTAAGCTTCGAGTGATGAACTTTACGCTTGCGACGGAAGGGCGTCTGCCGAGCTTCCATTGCGACGAGTTGAACGTCGAAGCTCAACTCGTGGCAGACATCCCGCTTGCCTTTGACTCAATCGCGGGGTGGACAGTGCAACAGGACGAGCTGGACGTCCGACTGATGAGTTTTCTCTACTATGAGCGAGAAACCAACAGCACCAAGCGCGGCAAGGATCACGACACGATCATGAAGATGTTCATCAATCGGATGCTGCCATCCGTGGTGAGCAGTGCCGCTCAGCGCCTGCTTTGCGTCGAACTCGGGCCACTTCTCCAGCGCCGTGCAGCTCAGGTCGTTCTCTCCGGTGACCTCAAGATCAGTGGCCGAAAGTTATCGGTTTATGATGCGGCGTTGAACGTCTCGGATTCCGACGCGAAGAGGACGCAACAACAAGACTTGTCGGAAGTAGCGCGTGAAGTCATGGCCATTTCAGACGACGAGGCGGACGCTTTGCACTCTGTCTTCAAGACGTTTATCGACACGCACAACAACAACAAGACGCTGTTTGGCAAGGTCGAAACGCCGAGGATGTGCATTCGCAACCTCATCAGCTACTTCGAGCAGTTCCATCAGACGCCGCATCTTAAGGCGTTCGCATGCGAGCTGTGGGGTCAAGCCATTCAGCTCCTGTCGTCTTCTGACTCACCATCGAGCCAAGTGTTATCGCCATTCGCGCCGATCATTAAAACTATCGAGCAGATCAAAGAGTACCCTGTGGACGTGTCCGTTTCGCTCGTTGATGTCACCTTCCGACTGGATTTGTGCGAAGCAGCCTCCACGTATTATTTGGCGCTGCAGCGGATCATTCGAAGAAGCATGGAGACCAGCTCGGTGGGGCTCTCCAATCTGGCCGAGTTACGCGACGGAACTTACCTCCAGAACAAGTTGTCGCGGCTGGACAACCGGTACGAGAAAGCCACCACGTTGCTGTCCTACGTTTCAAGCAACGTCGACGTCTTGGGTGTCATATGCCGCGGTGTGCTTCCAAGCGGCGTCATGAGTCGGTTGTTCGTGGAAGCTCGGGATTTCTCCGGTAAAGGCCCGTGTGCTGGATCGCTGACGATTCCTCTCACTGATTTGGCGTCCTTGTCCTCAAGTGATGGCGTGGCGATTGACGCGCGCGATCTGAAGGAAGCACCTGCGTCGGTCTTGACCAGAACGCACGAAAATGGCGCTTTCGTTCTGTCTAAGTTCTTGCTCGATTCACTTCGGGGAAGCGGACCAGAAGGCGAAGTTGAGCTGCCCAGTGATCGCTTGAAAGTTGCCGTGAAGAACCCGTCCGTGCGTGTTTTGTTTGAAGTCCCAGCCGATGTATCACAGCTCAAGCCTGGAGATACACTCACACCGTTTGCGTTCTCGGTGGTCACCGATGACCCGAGCCAACCGCCCAAGCTTAAGGTCGAGACAGGGGACTTTGGCAAGTGCCAATGTGCCGCTGAAAACGTCACGTTGAGCGGAACAGTGTGGCAGTTCTTGAAGCGAACGCAGGAATCCGCCGAAAGCGCAGTGCACAAAGCGGCTTCTGACGGTACTGCACCCCCCAACGGCACACCGAGTGAAAGCTCCAACAGTGAAGACGCCAGCATTTGGGACGAGTACTTGGAGTCTCCATTTTTCAGCCTTCGCTTTCACTTCTTCACTTCCTGCCAAGTGACGGACAAGCGCGACCACGTTTTCCTGAGCATCGGCAGTGCTTCGTTAACCGAGCCAAAGGTGGCGCAGCTCAAGCACCGCGTCTGCCTTGGCCAGTTGCTGCAGGACGTCGACATGCTCAGCGTCGTGGACTCGAACGCGTCCCGACGAAAGACCGGCGCCAGGTTCCAGCACGCGCTGCATCAACGAGCCACCGACGCAGTACGGTCCTCATTCTCTGACTACTCCCAGCGACAGACGCTTTTTTCGCAGTCAAGTTTCACCTCCACCGACGACTTTGGTAGCGAACCGGCATCTCTGTACGAGACCGAAGTGGGCGACAACGACGCAAACTTGACTTCTCGACAAAATCTTCACACGCAGGTGGAGCGTAGTGAAGACGCAACCACGGCCAACCAACTGTCTCCACCACTGCAGCCCAACATCCGCTCTGTGGATCGCCAGCAGAGCAAAGCTCAATTCTTCTAAGAGAATTCTTCTTCCCGTGTTTGCTCACCGAGAGCTCATCAGGATGAGCATGTGGTGAGCATGTCTGGTTGATGGCCAGTGCCATTAATTTCTCACCATACTCAAGACATACACTAACCATTCACTAATTTTAACATTGAAATGCATGGCCAGCTCGTCGCTGCCTTCATCCTGCGACGTGCAGCCGTTAGTTGCATGTTGGTCACCGCCTGGCAGCGACTAAAAGACCAATGGTAGAATTTAAAATTATTGTATCGATTTCGGATTGGTGGAAATGCGTCCTCAGAGCCGCATTCTTTACCCCCATGCCAGACCTCCTTCGACTCGGCCGGACGCAAGTCGGTTGATTCGTCGCCATGCAGAGCTACCGACCAGCCCCCGAGTCGACGTACGCGTCGCAGGCAGCCCGCTGGAAGCAGGGATTCAAGGCGCCGCAGACTTCGCAACAGGCGCAGCAGAATGCGCCACACCAGAGCGACCTGGAGAACGCGCTCATCTCGGAGCTGTGCTCGTCCGTGGGCTCGTCGTCCTTCCCGCCGCGCGAGGTGCTGCACAAGCTGCTGCGCTATTTGCACACGCTGGACCATGATGTACGTCGAGGGTTGACAGACTTGATGAACGAGTTACTGTATTGAATGAGTCAATACTGAAGGAGGGTTGGCTGATTTGATATTGAAACAGTACATCTGCGAGCTGCTGGACGACAAGTTCGAGAATCCGCTGTGGCAGGTCAAGGCCAAGGCGTTGTCGGTGCTCAGTGCGCTGCTGGGCAGCGCCGAGGCCGAGTTCTACAAGCAGTACTACAGCGGCCGCCTGGACCTGCTGGAGGACCTGCGCAGCGCCCGCAAGGACATGCTGCGCAAGCGCGCGGACAAGGTCTACGTGCTGCTCAAGGACTACGTGGCTCCTGACGAGGAGAGTCCGCTCGAGATGATGCGGAGGATGCAGGAGGAGGAGGCCGAGGAAGCCGACGCTCAGTCGGAGATGCACACGCTCATGCACACGTCGCCCATTGTCACGTCTCAGCAGACGCCACCCGATCTCATGATGGCCATGAACGACTCGCCGCGCAGTAGCAGCGCGCCGCTGCCCGCTCCAGCGGTTCAAGGGGGCTCAGCCTTCAGCTTCCTAGCGCAGCCGAGCCAGGAGCCCCAACAGGAGTACAAACCGGCACAGAATGCTGCGGAACCGATGACACCGCCGGCCAGCAACTCCGCCTTTGGCTTCCTCTCGGCGAATGGTGGTGAGGTTGACTCACCGCCGCAGACTGGTGCTGCAGCCCCAGCTCCACCCGCCGGCGGGTCGGCGTTTCGCTTCATGGCAGCGTCGCCTCCGCGGAATGCCAGCTCACCGCCTGCCGCGGTGGTGCCTAGCATGCCAACACCCAGCGCACCTCCTCTATCGACTCAATCGTCAGGTTTTAGCTTCTTGAACCAGACGCCAACGACGGACAGTATTCACGCTATCGAGCACGGCATCCCGTCGTCGTCGACAGCCGAGAGGCCGTCGGGTTTCGCCTTCATGAGTGGACAGCAGCAGCAACAGCCAGCAGAACAGAAATCAGCGTCCGCGGTTGCCCCGTCGCAGGCTCCAGTTGCACCAGTACTTCAGCGTCGACACACAGTCTTCGATAACCTTCCGGAACCGACGATGCTCCAGCCAAATGTCAATGCGCTTGAACAGGACAAGGAAGAGGTGAAGGAGGAGGAACCGGAGATCTCGGATCCTCTTCACGACGCCTTTGAAGGTCTGGATGCGAACGATGGCGCTCAAGCACTTGATTCGTTCGACGCGTACAAACCTTCGTCTGCTGCGGTGCACGGCGGAGTGGATGACGAGACTCCAACAGAGCCAACAGAGCCTTTGCGAGAGGTGATACTCGAGATTGACGTGCCTCCAGGACCCATGGGAGTGATGCTGGATCGAACTATCCCGGACATGACCGTGATCGAGCGCTTCGTGCCTCTGCCCGGTGGTGGCCGTGGTTACCTCGAGCTGCACCCGGCCATCTGTCCAGGCTGCGCTTTGATTAGTATCAACTCGATTTACGTGGAGAACAAGGGGCTGACTGAGGTGGGGCCCATCCTAGGCTCGCTCGCAAACGCGCCCAAGCTGCTGCGCTTCAAGAAGCTGATGACTCAAGGACGGACCGCCAACCCGTCAACACTCAAAGTGCCGTACATCCCTCCCCCACTGGAAGAAGAGGAAGGCAGCACAACGGAGAGCGTGGAAGAGGATCAAGCTCAACCCGAGTCGGAGGATATTCACACACCCGGAAGCTCGAGCGGCGAAGCGTTTATGACTCGCTTGAATGGCTACAGCAGCAGTTTGAGCGAGATCGAGGCGAAGCTGAAGGAGCTCGTCCGCCAAGAACACGCTGGGCAGCCCGTGGTGGACCGCCGCAACCAACTCGCCCAACTTCATGGCAACGTGGAGAAAATCCAGACACAAGGCATTGACGCGGTCATTTTCGGGGCACATCGGCCACCCAACTACGAGGAAGTGAAGCAGTTCCGGTCGACGCTCGTACGCAAGGCCGACGAACTCGCTCGACTGATCCAGAGTACGGCCAGCTCCGATCCCCGTCCGCCGTATAGCAGCGTCGCGGCTTCAGACGAGGAAAAGCATCCAGTCTCGGCGTTTGCATTCGTCGGAGGGGACTCGATAAGCACAGTGAACGACCCTCCGCTAGGCATCTCCCAGCTGCGAGGCGACTCGGGCTTCCAGTTTCTGAACGCCAACGCCAACCCGCAAGTCGCCGATGCCCACGTCGAGAACGTGCTGGCCCCCACGCCTTCAGCGCCCGCCATTCAAGCAGACAACTCATACGGCTTTAGTTTCCTGCGCGCCAACGCTCAGCAGACGGAGGCTGCTGCCCCTCAGTTCACAGTTAGTCAGGGCCCGACGAGTCCGTCCTCAAGCTTTGGCGTGCTATCAACGGATGGCGCAAACACGACAGTGGAGGCGGCAACGAACGTGTTCGCTGGCCTCAGCCTCAAGGGCGACAACGTCCCCCAGTCCCAACCGCCCGTACGGCCAGCACCTGCGCTGGACGACACGTTCACGAAGAGCAGCCACGGCCGACCCATGGGTCTCAGCGATCTGGAGCTTTCGCTCCGCTCGACGGCATCCGGGCGACCGCCACTAGGAGCTCAAGTTCCGGCAACAGTGGCCGAGTCCACGCAGTCCTCGTTCGGGTTCATGTCCACCATCAATGCGCGGGAGCAGCGCGTGTTTGACAGCAGCTCGGCCACCACAGAGCCGACGTCGCCCACTGCGTTCGGCTTCATGCGGGACAGCAACTCGTCGTCCACCACGCCGACAGTCGCGTCCTCCACCGTCTCACAGCGCAGTGTACTGCAGGAGCCCGAGCCGTCCATGTTCTCCTTCATCTCTAACTAGCAGATACTACAGTGTCCTCCTCAGAAGGGTCCTTCTCATATCTTCTCTCTCATTGGTTGAAATGTTCTTTTACTTTCATCCAATCCCAACGCCATACTCCCCATCTCTTGATCTTTGTATCGGGGAGGGCCAAAAACCAATCGTCCCCTTTTGCCGCCGATAAAATGGAGCTGTCGGCGCCCCGCGAGGCTTCGGAGCGCGCGCTCAAGGGCTTAGCAGACGCCAAGACGCGCGTGGACCAGGCGTCCCAAGAAGACGCAGCCTTCCCCGACCTGGCCGAGCAGCTGGCCGCGCAGTCCGAGCCCCAGAACTACTTTTTCGAGCCGTACGCGTCCCAATGGACCCCCCAAGTGGCCAAGAAAGGAGCGCTCGTGCCTCTGCCAGGCGTCGTAGCCGCTGCATTGGACGACACGAAGAGTCTGTCTCTGTCCGGCCTATTGCCGGAGCTCCGCGCGGCCTGGACGTCCGTCGACAACAAGCTCTTTCTCTGGAGCTACGCGCAACGCGGCCGCTTCGCCGCCAAGGAGTTCGACCAGGCGGTGGTGGCTGTAGGCCTCGTAGCGAAACCCGCCGCTGGCGTTTTCACTGCTAAAGTACGATCTGTACTGGTAGTAGCGACGACGGTGGAGGTGCTGCTATTGGCTGTAGTTCCCGATGAGAACCAGAGCGACGGCTTCAAGTTACAGAGGACCAAGCTCAGTGTCAGCACGGACAAGTGCGTGGTGCGCAGGATCGTGACTACACGTACCGGCCGCGTTTTCTTTGGAGGTTCGGACGGCGCGCTGTATGAGTTTCTCTACGCTCCGGAGCAGAAGGCCAAGGCGGATCGACACTCACTACTGGCCAATGTACCTGGCGTGGGAGGAGCTGAAGGATGCAGGAAAGTGGCCCATACGTCGAGCTACGCGCAGTATTTGCCACGCTTTTTGGCTGGATTGGCGAGCGCACCAGGCAAAGTGGTGGATATGACGGTGGACCACGCGCGACACATTCTCTACGTGCTGCATGATGACGCCCAGGTGACGGTGTTTGACTTGGGAGATAGTGGAGACGAAGGCAAGGCCGTCTGCGCCGTGAATTTACTGGCCGATGGCGCCAAGTACGCGCGCGAGAACCGCCGCACGCGCGTGTCGTGTCCGGATGAGCGGCTCTTCCAGGCTGGCGCCGGAACGCCCAACCCGCTCAAAGTCGTGGCGCTCTCGACGGTATCTCCCGATGAGTCCAAGGTGGTGACGCTCGTGGCCGTCACGTCGAACGGCATTCGCTTCTACTTGACGGCGTTGTCGCGGAGATACGCGTACGCGGGCGCTGGCAACTACGGCCGGGCCAAGCGTCCGTCCCGACTGGAGATTCTTCACATCCGACTGCCTCCGCCGGCCATCGCATTGCGCGACGCGCCTCCGTATCACGCCAAGGAAGGGATGCAGCCAGGGTACGCGCCGGGCAAGAGCCCCAGCGCAGTGCACGTGGCGTTCCACCGCAAGGGCGTGTTTTTGTGCATTGAAGGACGACGGGACCAGCAGGACCAGCTTGTGGGCATCGCGCACGACCCCATCAGCACCACCGCGTGGCCCGTGCAGACAGGCTTAGCGGCGAGGAAGCCGACGATCCGAGAGGCTGTGTCTCTGGACACCTGCATCGGCAAGGTCGTGGATATTCAGGAGCTGGACCCGTACTCGAGCGAGGGACCGGAAAGCGCTTGGATTGCACAGGCCGAGGCAGCCGCCGCAGCGAATGCCAGCACCAAGGGCTCGAACAGCGGGAGCAAGCGGTCATTTGACGAGATGTCGACTGGAGTTCCCGCCGGAAGCGCCTCGGAGAACGCTCCGATCGTCGGCGAAATGGCGTTGATGTACTCGCAACCTTCGCGGCACTTTCTGTGCCTGACCAACTCGGGTATCCAGGTTTTCAAGAAGATCCGGCCGCTGGATCAGCTTCACCGCGTGCTTCTACTCGCTCGCGGCCACGAGCTCAAGGCTGCGGTGGCCCCGTTTGTGCGGTGCTTTGGCGAGATTCAAGTCGTGTGCATGTTGGTCGCACTGGCGTGTGGCGTCCCCACTGACCCTCTCATGAGCGAGAACTCGTCGGCGGCTTCGCTGGTCGCACCGCGTCAGGCTGGCTTGGGAGCGCTCAAGAGCGACGACTACATTTACACGTCTGCGGTGCAGAGCATCTTCGAAATCGCCCAGGGGCCTCCTGACAACGTCGCTGTGGAGCCTGCAGCAACGTCTACCGCCAACGGGACGTCCAGTGCTGCTGCGAGCACTCGCATCGTGCTCACCACGGAGGTTAACATGTCGTACCAACACGACGGGCTTGTCGCCTTCGCGTCCCGTGTGCTGCGGCCGCTCTGGACGTCAAAGACGCTTGGCCGCCGCGTGGTTACTCGTGTGTCGGGTAACGCTGCGAATGGCGCCACGAAGGCGTCGGCCAAGTCGCCAGGATTCGTGACCAGCTTCGAGAGCGTCCACACGACGGAGAAACTGGACGAGATCCGGGAGATTCTCTTCCAACTGCGGCAGCTGATGGAAGGCGCGGCCCCCTTCGCCGTGTCGATTAGCAGCGGCGCCGCACTTGAGAAGAACCCGAGCCTGGACGGTGTGCTGGGCGAGAGCGCCGAGGCTGGCTTGTCGCGCGTGTCGGAGCTGGTCATGCGCCACCAGAAGTCGCTCAGTGAGGAACAATTGAAGCGCGAGACGCGGTTCAAGGCCGAACAGCGCTCTCTGTTCTACCTGTATCAACTGGTGCTGCGCAGTATTGAAGCCATTTCGCTGCTGCGGATCGCGCTGGAGTACAAGGTTTCGCTCGAGGAGCCTCTTGCGCGCCTCAGCTTCAGCGACCTGGTTACCACGACGGAGGGCTCGCTGGCTGCGAAGACCATGACCAAGGCGCTGATGCGTGGCCGCAACGAGAACAACCAGTTCCTGATCAAGCAGCTGCGTGAGCAGTGCCCCACGTTCTTCTCGGTGGCCGATCTGTGGCACTACCAGGGCTACCGAAGCCTGTCGAACGCCAAGCTCAGCGGCTCTCCAGTGGCGCGCAAGACGTTCCTGAAGGAGTCTCTGGACCAGTTCCTCAACTCGTGCCACATGTGGGACACGGAGGACTGTCTGGATGTTCTGCAGGGCATTTGCGAGGACTACACGCTGCTGCATTACTACGAAGGCGTGGTGAAGCTCTCGCTGGCCTGCGCTAAACACTTCCACGATGCGGCGGCGTCGGACCTCAGTGGCGTCAAGCAGACGTGGAAACGGAGATGCTACGGCTGCATCTTGCTGGCGCTGCACCGGCTTCTGGGCGGCAACGGGGCGAGTCCGCAAGCTGTGGACGAGATGGTGACGCTGGACGGCGATACGCGCAGCAAGTGCGTCGAGGAGGTTTTCCACTTCGCGCTCGCGTCCGAGGACGACAGTTTCCACAACTTGCTGTACACGTGGCTGTACGAGCGTGGCCACTCGCATCTGCTCACGTCCATCCGGTCCAAGTTCATTGAAGAGTTCCTGAAGGAGAAGGACCAGGATCTGCTCGTCAAACTCTACATGGACCAGCACAAATATCTCGTAGCGGCCAAGGTGTGGTGGACCCGCGCGCATGAAGACTCGATGGGCGAGGATGAATACGCCACGTCGTCCGCTCTGGTAGTCGCCAACAACCCGGACATCGTAAAGCGTCAGTACTACGTGTCGAAGGCGCTGGGCTGTCTCAAGAGCTTGGAGGACGTGGGCGGGGCGACCGAGGCCATTCAGGAAGTTCGCGACGTGCTGGACGTGCTGCAGCTTCAGGTTCGTGTGCTCAAGTCGCTGGAGCAGCTCGTGATCGAGATGGAGACGTCCTCGTCGGCTTCGGCGACGGACGAGCAGCTGCGGGAGCGGAAGACGGACGTGCAGCTGCTCACGTTCAAGCTCTTTGACGCGTCGACACTGTACAACCGCTTCGCGTCCAAGTACGACCTATGGGCCGAGTGTCTGCACATCATCCACGTGTGCAAGTCGGAGGAGGCCGACGTGATCGCGACGCTCTGGCGGAAGATCATCTTCAGTCTGTTGCCGCCGTCGTCTAGCAACGCGGCGTTTAACGCGTGGCGGCTGGATCAGTGCGAGAAGGCTGGGTTGATAGCTACGTCAAGCAGTGGGAGCGGAGGAGCGTCGACGTTCGAGAGCGGCAACTGGATCGGCCAGATGCAGTGGAAGATCCTGCGGCTGGGCAAGGCGCTATACCTCGAAGGCGATGACGCCCACAGCGGATCGGCAGCTGGTGTCGGAGGCTTCGTGTTCCCCGTGGGTTTCCTCGCTGATTTGCTCGAGTGGATCTCGCTCTGGTACATCCGGTCGACGGGCATGGGCGCCTTCACTGGTAGCGCTGCCTCGGCTTCGGCCATTGATTCGACGACGTTCAACTGGGTGCTCAAGCTCTTCCTGGACGTGGGCGTGCCTCACCGAGTACTGCTGAGCTACTATGAGCAGCTTTACCGTGAACAACCCGAGCGACTTTACCGCGAAGGCTGGACGCTGCACTTGCTGCAGTCCATGCTGGCCGTTATTACGCTCTGGAAGAAGAAGGCCATCTCCCCGCGCGCCGGGAAGGACCAGCTGGCCGAGTTTGCAGCCTGCTGTCCGAACCTCGTCGATCTCTGCGATGGCTTCATCACGGATCTGCGCGCCACATCACATGGTACGTTCGTTTGGCTGGCTTTTGTTTTTGTTTTAGTATTTTTACTGACTTTTACCAATTGTATTTACTTATTTTGTTTTCAGACGAGAGCGGAGAGGCCTCGACGTTGCTAGAGCAATTCCGCCGCGTCAAGGGCGAGCTGTTGAACTTCCGATCCCTCATGTAGGCAAACCAAACCGACTACGACTTACGCCAGACACAAAGTGGACGCCCTCGACGTCAGGGACGATGCCAAGGTGAAAGAATAAATTACACGTTTTGTCTCCCATCGTCTCGGTTGTGTGTGTCACTTGCTGTAGGACGTGCGTTACGAGAACTTCTGCAGCGACAAGGCCAGCCTCATGGAGCCAGCGGCCACGTAGTCTCGTCCATCGGGCGAGCTGTTGCCGTCCTCGCTGGCTCCGCTGTTGGTGCGGTGTTTCCTGCCGATACCAACGGAGAGCGCCGAGTGTTTGGCCATCGTTCCAAGGCCTTTGATGGGCCGGTAAACCACCCCAGCGACGCCGGTGCCGACACCTTTGGCGAAGCCCTCGAGGCCGTTCTCGCGCGCTCCTTTGATGGGGTCCTTGAAGACGCCCGTGATGCCTCGGAAGATGCCTTTGGTCACGCCTTCCGCCCCGGCGACCATGTGCTCGCTGAAGTTGGTGGCCCAGTCGCGCGGCATCACGACGGGGTACCAGTCTTCGTAGGGGCCGTCGGAGTCGGCCGCGTCGGGCAGCGACTCCAGCGTCTTCGCGCTGATCATGAACGCCCCCATGGGCCGGTCGGCGTTCACCTTGTTGTAGTCGTAAAGCTCGACTTCCAGCGGCGACGCGCCGTCCCACGAGAGCATGAGCTGCTGGTTCCATTGCGGCGCGACGCTGTTGTCCACGCGCTTGCTGCTGATGCTCTGCTCTCCAAGCCGGAAGGTCACGTACGGGTCCGACTTGCCGCTGATGTTCATGCCCGCCAGCTCCTTGGCCTCTTTGAGATCGATCACCACGACGCCAGTGTACTCGACCATGCCTTGCGTCGTCGCAGTTGTGGTGGCTATCTGCTTGGTCGGACTGCGTTTAGCTGGAGACTTGAGCGAAGAGCTCGTCACTCCGCCGGAGAACAACTTGTCCTCGTACTTGGCTCGGATGAAGAGCTCTCGCTCGGGTCGCGGCGTCTGCGCCTCGGGTTTCTTGGGTGTTTGCTCGTTCATCTTGAGCTGGAGTGGTAGCGTGCGTTCGAGCTGCTTGTTGAGCTCGGCGTTGCCTCCTTTGCCCATGGCGGAGACCTGATCGTCCGTCCACTTGTCCAGCATGACGCTGAGCACGAACGACACGTGGACGCCCAGAGAGCGATGCACGCCGGCGCATTGCGTGCAGATGAAGCCTCCATGCGTCACAGTCGCCCACCTACCGGTAGCACAACCAAAGTATCCGATAAGCACTTGTACTAGTAAAATCACACCATCAGCACGAGGAATGGGCCGTACTTTGGCGTCGAGGCGCCGCAGTCCGCGCACTGGTCGTTCTCCGGTCGACGCAGCACTGCGAACAGTCGGGACTTGATCGCCTCCTGCTGGGCGTCGCTGCTTGGACTCGCCATTCTCCTGCGAGCAGAGCAGGAAGATTCTCTTGTGTTGGAGTTGTCACACACTCACATAAAACGATGGCAGCGGATACCTCAGAGCCCTTCAACTTAAAGTGTCTGCTATCTGCTGTTATACCGACGTCTTCTTGCACGGGTCGCTTAACTAAAGGCGTTTTCTATTTGTTACTGGCATCGATCGACCTGCACGGCGAGAAGGCACATCCGCTCGAAGTCCTGGTAGGTCACCTGAGCGTCAGAGCTACAAGTTAAAGGCCTTGTTCACTGCAATGGGAAGTTAGTTGAGACCGACGCACCCGTCCGTCGCCGTCCCGATCGGCTTCACGGAAGGCTCTTAGCAAGGTCTCTGGATTGGCGAGCGGCAGCGCCGTCTCACAGGCCTGCTGGAAGCTACGCAGCGATATGAAGCCCTCGGCGCGTAGGTCCAGAGCCTTGAAGAGTCTGCGCACGTCTTCGAGCAGGTCCGTCTTCGCCAGTCGCGGCGCCATCGCGCGCACGAACTCGTCCTGCGTGACGCGCAGCTCGTGCCCAGCTACTTGACACTCACGGAACATCTGCGTCAGCAGCAGCTTCAAAGCAGGAAGGAACGAGGCAAAGACCCGTTGGCATTAGTGCCGTTGACTGCAATGACAATGCACAGGACACCGCTGCATCTTGTGCTCACTTTGGATGGACGCACACCCAGCGCTGCAGCCACGCCGCACTTGATCTCATGCGCCGTCAAGACCCCTACCCAATTCAGCCATTCCACTTAGTGTTCAGCACCATTTTCCACCATTAAAACACCAACGAACTGCATCCTGCTCAACCTCGTCCTCGCTCATCCGCCCAGTCAAAGCACTTGCGCAGGAACGTCGTCTGCTCTCGCTCGCTCTGCATCGTTCGGCGATCTTCAGCTTGAAGCGGAGTTACAGCTTTTTTAGGTAGTCAGTGCTTAGTACCGTAGCCTTTCACTCCTAGAACACTCCGAAACCTTTCACAACTACATCCCCTCTAAACCAATATGGCTACTTTCCCCCTTTCGAGCCAATACCGTTTAGCTCTCCCCCATTTCACGCCCGCCTCCCATCCGTTTCTCAACGGCCTCAATTCCTCAGTGAGAATCTCGCGTCGTCGAAGCTTGACCATGTCCGGCTTGCGCGCCGCTGCCCGCTGCGTCCTGGGCGCTCGGCGCCTGCCCTGCACCCAGGCCTCGTCGCTGTTAGCCCGCCGTGCCTTCATGTCCACTCGTGCGCCGGACGCTTTGTTCCAGACGCCGTCGTTCCCCATGCCTGAAGACCCCACCCCGTGGCAGAGCAAGTATCCGCGTGCAGACCCATCGCACCTGTGGAAAGTAGGCTCTTTCCCCCTGAAGGAAGAGACGGAAGACGATGGCGCGCTGGCCTGCTCCGAGGACCTATGGGACACGCCTGGCATGCTGAGCGCGCTATCGGACGAGCTGCCGCTGCGCGACACCGACGGCCCGCGCGACGTGGACGCTTTGCTGCGCCAGATGGACGGCTACTTGGCGGACAGTGTGGTGAAAAAGCGTAGGAAGAAAATGAACAAGCACAAGCACCGCAAGCGCAAGAAAGCGCTGCGCATGCGCACCAAGAAGAACTAGAGGGAGAGATACCTTAAGAGTGGAGGCTGATAGAGACTTCATAGTTACACACCTGTGTGTGGATGACAATACACTTGGTTCACTTTGGTGCAGCATTTTGAGGTGTCGGGGCGGCGTTTTGGTGGTCTCGAAGTGGTGGCGGCTCTTGGCTTTGTGGCAGGTTCCAAGCAGCGGACTCGAGGCGTCGCGGAGGATGCTGAAGAAGCTCGCGTTGCCCAAGAAGCGGGCGCAGCCACCCAGTGCGCAGAGGTGAGTGATGCGGCAAGGAGAGGAATTGGCTCTTGATCTAATGAAGACCTTGGTGCTAGCTTTGGTACTGCTGAGGCGGCAGGATTCGGAGAGGGACTCCAGCCAGCCAAATCTCCTGACAAGAAGAGGAAAGAGCCCAAGCCCAAGAAGGAGAAAGAAACACCCAAGCCCAAGCCTCCCAAGGAGAAAAAGAAAAACAAGGCGAAGCAAAACGAGAAATCGGAGACCGATCTGCTGGGCTTTGGTGACGCGACCACCGCAGCTGAAGCTCCAAGTGATGAAGTTGCAGAACTGAGCAGCGCTGTGGCTGGCGCTAGCGCAGAAGCGAAGAGTCCATCGCCCCGGAAGTCCATAGCACGCGCCTTCAGACGGAAGACGCTGCAGGACAATGCACCTGAAGACAAGTCTCCTACCAAGAAGCCTCTCGCCTCTCCAAAGAAGAGGTTCGTCTGAAAGCTGCAGTCTTCATTAAGCTCGTAGGACTCACGTTCCTTCATTCACTTGTTCGCTGCAGTCTGATGAAGCTGCCGAAGCCCGAGAAGAAGCCCAAACTCGTGGACAAGAAACGAGAGTCGAAGCCTCAGGACGAAGCTGTACATGTAGATGCTGCAGCATCGGAGAGGAAACCACTGACTCCACCCAAGCCAGATGATGCAACCGATTCACCAAAGCGTAAAAGCCGCTGGAAAATCCCCGACATGAAGCACCACACCAGCGCCAAGTCCAACAATCAAAAGGAACCGCCGATTCAGGAGGAGGAGAAAGACCCCGAGTCAAACAAAGCGCTGTTGTCGCCCAGCAGTGACAACAACGCAAGCCGGGACAACTCACCGTCACCCCGTGCTCGCGATAAGCGAGGCAAAAAACTTGACGAGCGCCAACTGTCGGCAGTCGAGAGTTCCAGTGGCGACAGCGAGCAGGAGAATCAAACGAATGTGTTGTCGCCTCTGCGTCGACACAAACCAGACCCGGACGACACCTTGCCGATCCCGGAGTCGCCGTACAATCCGTACCAGGCTCAGAAGCGAATGGCACATATCGAGGTGCCCCCTGCGTACCAACCCGAAGTACACTTGATGGGCGAGATCGTCAGTGGACACGGGTTTGGAACTGCTGGAGGATTGACCTGCAAGTGGCGCGTCGAATACGGCAGTCGGTGGAGCCACATCGCTGGAGACCAAGCTGGTCAAACTCAGCTGGATTATCCTTCGACTGCACCCTGGACGTCGGACCCTGATGTCGCTGTATGGTCGCACCCGATCGACTTGCATTTCGCGACCTCGGCATTCCAGGGCTGGCCCAAGCTGCTATTCCAAGTATGGAGGGCAGACTCCAGCATGAAGCTGCACGTTGTCGGGTACGGCTTCGTGCCTGTGCCTTTTGCAGCAGGTCAACACGAGCTCTGGGTTTCACTGTGGCGTCCACTTGGCACCACGAAGGAAGAGCTGGATGTCCAGCTTCTTGGACGCACACCAGAGCTCAAGAACGATGACGTACTCTTCAATGCAGCATGGTCGGAGCGATGTCGATTGCGAACAATCTCGACTGGAAAGCTCCTCGTACATGTCGGGGTGCTACTTCGGCACTTTCAGGCTGGAGTGATTAAAGTATAGTAGTATGCAGTTTCGCTTCGAAGTATCAAATAAAAGTACGATCAAAATTGCACGTTACCCCCAGTACTGCTGCTGCGTCGGTGCAAGTTGTCCCAATAAAATACAATAGTATGCAGCTTTCTCAGTTGTTGCCGCTGGCCAGCTGCGACTCCAGCTCGTACACGAGTCGGGAGATCCGAAAAGGGTTGCCCTTCGTAGTCAGTAAGCGCTCATCGTTGGAAATTGCCTCGATGCTGCTGTCGTGAAAGTCTGAGACGGCAAACAGGCAATAGCGTTATTAGCTCGGCACGGAGTTGGTTACGACAATGCCGACGTACGGTGTCGAAATTGCCTCGAAGTTAAATGACCCCTTGCCAGCTTGAAAAACAGTTTGGCGCTGTCCAGTTTTCCCAGCTCCTCAATCTGAATGGCTTCACTTGGCAACACCTCGTCTTCATCAGCGTTGATCTGTAGCTTTTCGGTGGACGTGAGCAGGATCTGGGGTATCGAAATGCCATTTGTCACTACACAAGCGGATGGATTCGGGGATAACGTGGATGGTTGACCCTATCGTACCTGCACTGCGGGGAAGGCTCGAATGATGTTGAGCACAAACATCTCGAGGGCTGGCAGCACAACGTCGCACCCATCCAAAACGAGCAGAGTAGTCGGGTAATTTTCAGGATCCGTCCTATGGAGATCAACACACGCAACCATAATCAGAACCAACTTTCATATTCCTCTCTAACTTTCCCGATGGAACGTACTCTGGCAGTGCGCGCAAAAGCGTTTCGACTCCTTCGATAACTTTGGGCAAAGCATCCTCCCGCTGGTTAAGCCGTATCAAGTCCTCGTCTTGAAAATCAGTGGCCATGTTCTGGATATGCTCAACCAGCTTGTCCACAGCGAAGTAGTGAACTCCATTTCGGTAGCCTCTTGTGCGATAAGACGTTTTTGCCACATGGATCGCAACCGACGACTTTCCGACACCTCGAGCTCCGTACACGTTGCATACTCGAACCTTTTGCGCCAACACGGCCTTGACCTGAACAATGAGTAGCCACGGTTGACGAGGTTAGCAACTCGAACAAGCTGAAAAGAGATGTACGAAGTTCCACGGTACCTTTCTCACTACGGTCTCCCTCCCAAGAAAGTGTGTTGCCAAAACAGGGATAAATGGCGCATTGAGCAGTGCAATCACATTCCTATCGGTTGCCACTGCTTCAGCAATTGGAGACCCAAGTTGGACGTCGTGCTGCGATGAACTCGAAAGCATTTTGCAAATTTGGTCCGCTGGCCGCACGATAGGCAGCAAGTCGTTGAGTGACACAAATTCTGCGAGGGCGTAGCTTTTCTCGACCGAAAATCCTTTCAACAAACCAGCGAAGAGCGCTCTGTTTCATTGAAACATAGGTTAGAAGAAAATCCCAGTTCAACTTGAACAAGATGCAGCTCGTGATCGTACCGGATAAAGGCAGTAACTCGTAACGAATGCTTGCTCGCGGAGCTTAGAAAGCATACATGTGGTGCTCCACACTCTGCTAGTAAACAAGCTAATTACACAGGTGTAAGATCACACTGAAAAACCAATACTGAGAGATAATGGTGCCCACCTGGTTCTTGGGAGAGTGAAATGACAACAATGAGCTTCTTCGAAGTTGATGTTGCTGTTTCACAAGGATTGTCAAAGAATGAGCATAATCTAAGCAAAATTAAATGGTTCAACATGGACTGGAGTAATTGACGTACCTCCCGAGAAGAGCTGATGCACGTCATCCTTCTCAAATCGTGCTGATAGACCATTTGGGGCTTCGACTACCAAGTGATTCTCGTCTCCACCTCCAGTGTAGAACAGCACATCACTATCACCGTTTAGTGCTTCTTCAATTGACTCTGTTGTTGCGCACTGGTAAGATGATGCCTGTACAAACAATGCTCGTTAGCAATAAAACATATGCATGTGTACGGCAAAACCCTTACGTCGAATGTTCGAACTGATGCGAAAGCCGATAAAACTTCCGATAACTCTTCTCGGTAGTCGAAGTTGGCTTCCTGTGGAGCACAAACAAAAAGATCAATCAGTAATACAACAACGACATTATACCAGCAATTATAGCAAACCTCAAGAGGCTGGCTCGACTCGGAAAAGTCTTGTACGGTTTGGTCAGCGAATAAAATTGTCTAGAGAAACAGAGCACACAATTAGTTCATCTCATCGCGCACGTAGCAACACACATGACCTACGCATCGCATTCTGCGCTTCAATATCGGAATTTTCTGAACAGCTTCTGGCTTGCTCATTTCCGTCTCTTTCTCCTCAAAGAACGGAGCTTCAGCTTGTGAAAACGGACCGGATGGAATTTTGTGTCGCATTTCTTGTGCGATGGCACGCGCCGGAACTGTTGGCGGAGGCCCGACTTCGGACTCTTGCACGGGTGATAGACCATAGCGACTGCTTAAGTCCGAAAGCTCACAAGAGAACTTGTCGCTGGGTCTGACGTATCGCCCGTCATGCCTGCTCTTTTTACTTTTCTTCGAGTCTTTTTCAGGTGACGGGGGATCCGTTCGAACCAGCTTGTACTCAAGCGATACATCATCCTGTGTCAGCGATAACGAATATTAGCCAACCCTGGTTCCAACACGTTATTGAAACTGTGCGTACCTCGTCCCGACGAATCCGCAAGAGCGTGACAACATCGCCCAGCTCTAGTTCGTAAACTTGGCCAGTTTTGAGCGGCACACCATTCACTCTAATGCCGTTGGTGCTCGTGTCTTCGACTCGCACTTTCACGCCCGTTTTGGTTGAGTCGTCTTGTGATGTCATATTTTCAACGTGGATCAAGCAGTGCCGTCGACTCAAGTGGGAAATCGTTCCTCCGCGAATGTTGTCACCAAATACATCCTGAAATTGATCTCGACCCAGTATGATTGGACTTGGCTGCTGGGCCAGCGCTATCGTGTACAGATTGAGCAGCTCCATTCGATCGCGTTCTGCTTTAGTTAGGCTGTTGGCAAGTCCGTCACATAGCGTTAGGACAACCGAATCTTCCAGATTGTTTTCCGTGACGGATAGATCCCCCAGTTTTTCTTGCGAAAACGAGACTTCGGGGTCAGGGATGTCGGGAGCTGGAATGCCCATGAGTTCTTCATCGCTAGACACGTCATCAGCATCAAAAGATGGCAAGGGGGCGTTGGGCACGCGGTTCCGCATTCTGCCTGTATCCAACACCGGCGTACTGATCCCTTTCGACTCTAGATTTCGCCCATGGGGAAATGGGAATGGTTGTCGCTTGGTAACTTGCTTGGACGAAGGTGCCTACACCAAACCAAAAAGCGTATTAGCAAAACTGCCACCCGTAGTTCAGCGCAACACGTTCACTCCGAACGCCCTTACAGTAGTGGACGTGACGGTGGGCACTCGATATGGCGTAGACAGCGACCCAAATGGTGGACTCTTGCTGTTATCTTGAGCTCCTGCTCCCAGGAAGTGCGAAATCTATACAACAACAGCAAAACAAAATGCGTCAGCCCCAACTTCGAGCAATAAAAGCAACCTCTCAAAGCTCACCGTCGGCAGTCCTCGATCTGCCAGAGGGCTGTCCGCCGCCTTCATATGCAGCGACTTCATGCCTCGTGCCTGTATCATTGGGCTGGCCTTCTCCTCCTGGTTGCCCATGGGCGAGACTCCTGGCCCTCCTGTCCTCGCAGCGATCCCTCGAAGGTGCGACGGCGGGCTGGTCTTCTGCTCCGGCATGCGGCCGGGCGTGCCCAGCGGCGTGGGGAGAGCCGGCCGACCCTGACTCTGCTGACTTCCGAGCGTGAACATGGGTCTGCCACTGATACCGCCCGCCGCCTTCTTGAGCTCGAATGGGCTGCCAACGATGCCGCCTGACGGCGTGCGAGCCGCCTCCGCGTCGCTCAGGAACGGCGCCAGCACGCGCATAGCGGGCGAGGCCGGGCCCGAGAGCGACGTGAGCTTGGCTACAAACTGCGCAGGGGACTCGCCCAGGTCCTGGCTCAGGCGGCGGCTCTTGACGGCGCCTGTAATGCGTCCGCGCTCGCAACCCGCGCCCGCGATACCCGTGTGACCTCCCGTGGGGGCCGGTAGCCCCACCTGCACGTCCAGCAGGCGCGGACTAATGTTCTCACTCTCAGAGGACGCGCGTGGTGAGGTGCGGCGGTCGTCGTCGTCGTCCAGCTCGCGCTTGCGGCGCCCTGGACGTGCTTGCATGTTTCCCTTCGAGTGCGGAATTCCTTATGCGCTCGGCAAAAAGGTTTCTCTTTGACCATCACTCTGATGGAATACTAGAGACAAGTCAGAAGGGAAACTTGAAGGGTTGAGCTTGAAAAGGCGCGCCTCGGTGGGCGACAGCCGATCGCTGCATGCAGTGGCAACTTGCAGCGAGCCTCGAGCTGTTACTTCGACTGCGTCACGGCGACCTTTGTCAAAGCCGGTGACCCTTGCTTCAAGCAATGCTTGGCCACGACTCCTAACCGTTGTCAGCGTCTTGTGGACGCTGGCTGCTCGTTCACGGCTGCAGCAAGGCGCGTCTCCTGTTTGGACGAAGCAAGGCTGCGTGAGGACTTCTCTCCTGCTTATCAAATGCCGACCAGTAGCGGCAATAGGCGCATCGGCCTAGAAAATGCGTTGTCGAGCTTCTGCCCGATTAACGACGATGCCCTTAAGGTTGTGGAAGCATGCTTTGGACCATTATCACCGCCAGTGGCCTACCGCCTCTGATAATGGTCTCACGGAACGAGCCTCGTCCTATTCAACACGTCGACCTAGCTGCAGACGTGGAATCGATGGCAAATACGCGAGTACAGCTTTGCATCAGCGTTCTGCATCGAAGATACCTTTTCCAGCAAACACTTCAACATGAACGCGTGTGTTCCACACCAAATTGGCATGAATAGTGACATCCTGTAAATACTGACTCTTCTTTGACCGACCCCCTGTCTCCACGGACACAAAGCGCTTTGCCCCAGTCAAGACGAAGAGCGAGACCTAACACCATGTCGAAGCGCAGACTGGCCGAGGAGGCCGCGGACGAGCGCCACATCATGCGCATCATGCCACTAGGCGCAGGCAACGAAGTGGGGCGCTCGTGCATCGTGCTCAAGTTCAAGGGCAAGACCATCATGCTGGACTGCGGCGTGCACCCGGGCTACTCGGGCCACGGCAGCCTGCCCTTCTTCGACGGCGTGGAGGCCGAGGAGATCGACCTGCTGCTCATCACGCACTTTCACATCGACCACGTCGCTGCGCTGCCCCACTTTACGGAGAAGACCAACTTTAAGGGCCGCGTCTTCATGACGCACCCCACCAAGGCCGTCATGCAGATGATGCTGCGCGATTTCCTGCGCGTGTCCAACATCTCGGTGGACGACCAGATCTACGACGACAAGGACCTCAACAACTGCGTCTCCAAGGTCGAGATCATCGACTTCCACCAGGAAATCATGCACAACGGCATCAAGTTCACGCCCTACAACGCCGGCCACGTGCTGGGCGCCTGCATGTACCTCATCGAGATCGGCGGCGTCAAAGTGCTCTACACGGGTGACTACTCGCTGGAGAATGACCGCCACCTCATGGCAGCCGAGCTGCCGGCCTGCTCGCCCGACGTGCTCATCGTCGAGTCCACGTACGGCGTGCAAGTGCACCAGTCCGTGGTGGAGCGCGAAGGACGCTTTACGGGCCAAGTGGAGGCCGTGGTGCGTCGTGGAGGACGCTGTCTGATCCCAGTGTTCGCCCTTGGACGTACACAGGAGCTGCTGCTGATCCTGGACGAACACTGGCGCATGCACCCGGACCTGCAGGATATTCCCATCTATTTCGCGTCGAAACTGGCGGCCAAGGCTCTGCGCGTGTACCAGACGTACATCAATATGATGAACGACCGCATCCGCAAGCAGATTGCCATCTCGAACCCGTTCCAGTTCGAGCACATCTCGAATCTTAAATCGATGGACGATTTTGATGATTCCGGAGCGTCCGTCGTCATGGCCAGTCCTGGTATGCTGCAGAGTGGCGTCTCGCGTCAGCTGTTCGAGCGCTGGTGCTCAGACAAGCGCAATGCCTGCTTGATCCCTGGTTACGTGGTGGAGGGCACCCTGGCCAAGAAGATCCTGTCCGAGCCGACGGAGATCGCCGCCCTGGACGGGCGTATCATCCCAATGAACTGCACGGTGGAGTATATTTCATTCTCAGCACACGCAGACTTTGTGGGCACGAGTGGCTTCGTGGAGAAGCTTGCGCCTCCTAATATTGTGCTGGTTCACGGCGAGAAGAACGAAATGATGCGTCTGAAGTCAGCACTGAACAAGAAGTTCAACGACCCCAAGGGCTACCACCCGAGCATCTTCACGCCGGCCAACATGCAGGAGATTGTGTTGGAATTTAAGGGCGAAAAGATCGCCAAGGCCATTGGAGGATTGGCTAGTGATCAACCGAAGAACGGTACTGTGATCTCTGGTCTTCTCGTGGAAGTGGATTCGCAGACGCATTTGATGGACAAGAAAGACCTCTCCACGTATACGAAACTCATCTCGGGCAGCATCACGCAGAAGCAGCACGTGCCGTTCGAGTACAACTCGTTTGACGTGCTCATCACGTTCATTCGTCAGATGTACGAAGATGTCGTGTACTTGGAGAAGGAAAACCGCGTGGTGGTGTGCAAGCAGGTGGTTGTAACGCGCTGCGCTGTCGCTAAGGGTGTGACCGAGAAACTCGTCGTGGACTGGACTTCTGCTCCGACTGCTGATATGATTGCCGACTCGGTCATCGCGCTCGCTATGCATGCGCAGGCAAGCCCGGCTAGTTTCAAGCTCAGTGGCCAGCCTACGGCTGCATGCCCGCACGATCACTCCAAGAAGACAGGAACCTGTGAGGAAGCTGCGAAGGAAAAGGACGCCATTATGAAGACGGAGGAAGAGGAGACTCCTGTGGTGAAGGAAGACGGCAGTGAGCAACCTGCATTGGAGCAGCCTGCTGACAAGAAGGAACTCGAAACAGATCTTGAGAAGGAAGACGGCAGTGAGAAGCAAGATGCTGGGAAGAAGCAACCTGAAACTGATCTGGAAACGGCGGCGCGGGAGCTGGGCGAGACCGATCAAGATGCGCTCAACTTGCTGATCGTTTTCCGCCTGCTGAAGGACCAGTACGGCGATGTTGACTTGGACTTCGAGACCAACAAGATCCACGTGCGAACACCGAGCGGTATCGCTGCCGTGGTAGACCATTCCTCTCAGGAAATCGAGTGCAAGGACGCAGCTTTTAAGCTCAAGCTCCAGACGACTGTCCGTCGCATTGAAGGTGCTCTCAAGCCCATTGCTACGTGAGCTGTACATTGCATTCCAGACTGTGCAAGTTGTCGCCGTCAGCCTGAAGGAGTCCACCGTCACGAACACGAAAAAATATCTACACTCAACTCTGTTTCATGATCAAGATGTAGCTCGCTTGCTATGTGGTTTTCACCATTGACTCACAAAATATATTCATTACGCTCCCCTCTTGAGAGCTTTTTGCAATCTAACCAGAACTTGCTCTACTCGTCCTTCTTGCCATCGTTCACGGCCAGATCCTGAAGTTTCTTCGTTGCTTCATCCTCTTCCTGTTTTTGCAGTCGCTCCCTTGCAGCAAGCACCTCGTCCAGGTTGAGCTCCGTACCATCGTTCGCGATGACGGGCTCCGTGAGGGATCGGCGGAAGTAGGTGGAGCCTCGTCCGAACGAGTCGTTCTTCTTGCGAATCTCCATCGCCGGATCGATCGAGATCAGCAGCTCAGCGCCGTCCTTGCCAGGCTTGACCTGTCGCTTCGGGAGCGCGATCTCCTTGGGGAAGCTCTGCGTCTCGGTGTCGTAGCCGAAGCCACGTAGCGGCAGGTTCGCCGTCTTGAGAATGTATTGGAACTGCTCCTCCGAGTAATGGCGGAACGAGCCTCCGATTTTGCCGCTACGAGGCTTGTAAGGCCCCGCCTTGTCGCCGCCGGTGGCCATGGCGTCGTGGATCCGCTTCTCCCATTCCGTGCCTTCCAGCGTCGGCAGGTCGGTCAGGAACAGGAACACACGACGCAGTGTCTCCTCGCGGTACATCATGAGGTCCTCGTAGCGCACGACGATGATGGGGATGTCCACCTTGGTGGTCCAGTAACGGTGAAACTTCATCCAGATGTCGATCTCGTTGCGCAGCAGGCCGTCCCAGCGGTCGGCGAAGCGCTCGTACTGCGACTCGTGCAGACTCTTGTTGTGCGTGTTGGTGAGCGTCATGTTAAAGTACGAGTCGATGGCGTCCCACGGGTTGCGCACCACGAGGATGGCCTTCTTGACGGGAAAGTCCTTGTAGCCCACGCGCTCGGGAAAGTGCGTCTTGACGAACCAGACCGACTCGTCCACGACGCCCTCGCCCTTCATGCCGTACTGCTGCAGCTCCTTACTGAGCGAGCGGTCAGGCCGGGTATCGCAGCCCGTGTAGATGCCCGTGACTTTCTCTAGCAGTCCGCGCATGAGTGAATTGCCGCAGCGTGGGTAGCTCACGATGGCCACGCGCTCTCCGGCGCGCTCTCCAGGCTGCAGCCAGCGCATGCCGTCGCTTTCGGTCATAAATTGCGTTCCTGTGATGCTACGAAGGGCGCAGATGATGCGTCCGAGAGCTTTTCTCGCGAGGATCACAAACGGGTTCCACGCCAAGTTGAGCTCGAGTCTGAGCAGGTGGAAACGATTGAATGGCAGTCAGCAGGCAGACATAGACGGGAGGCGAGGAAGAGAGCGACGCGATGGGGGCGAGCGAACTCACAGCAAGCGAGGCACGAACAGCAGCAGCTCCAGGTACACGCCCAGCAGCCACACAGCGCTGTCTACGAGGAGCATAAAGCAGGAGATCTCCTTCTCTTCCTTCAGCAATGGCCCGAAACTCGTACTGGGGATGAGATGGCTACAGAGGAGACGTTGGGTTGTCACACTTGACGTTCGCTATGATTATGTTGCGTGAAGCCGCTGCAGCAACATACGATCTTCAAGTTGATGCCGCACTTCTTCTCTTGAGATCACCACACTCCCCATTATAACCGCCTTGATGCCAATCGTCGAGCTGCCTGAGCGCTATGCGGCGGATAGCGAGAGGCTGGGAAGTGCGCTCGCTCACGTTTCGGCGCAGGCGAACCGCCTGGCCGAGGTGCACGCCGTCTTGACGGACCAGCAGAAAGGCAAGCCAAGGTAGAGTTGCTAGAGCAACGTACATATCAAACTGAAGCACTCGCGATGCAGCTCGTCAAGTTACTCAGTCGGAGTTGGATGCTCGTCTGAATGTCGCCCTGTCAGGTTTAAGAGGAGCGTATCATACGTAGAGCGGAGACGCGGATGCTGGATCTGGTGACGAGTTTACTGGAGGAAAACCGAAGGCAATGGCAGCGGCAGCAATTGCGCAGACAACGATTGAAGAGCGAGTGGAAGATCGCCTACGACAGGCTACCGTGGTGGCGAAGAAAGCGGCAGAAGCCAAGGACAATCGCTGCGGGAACGGTGGCTGCGATGCCGCCAGCGCTGGACGGGGATACGAATGCTACTATGGTTGTCTCGATTGCAGAAGAATCGACTGGAGAATCAATAGCCCTGAGAGAAGCCCGCATTCAGGCCCAACATGACGTGGTTGAGCGCGCACGTCTCCGTGCCAAGGAACCAAAAGTGATTGCAGATCATGTGAAGCGGAAGACACGATTTCGTTGAGAAGGCGAAGGAAGCGAGCATTAAAGTAGCGCTGATAAGTACTGCCGGAACGGGAGGGATTCCATCCATTTTGTCACATGACCATGGTGAATAATAATGATCTCCAGAGCGGCGTGGATATGGAATTCTTCGCAGAACGAGCGTCCAATGTGCCGACTGGAGTACACGTTTGTAGTTAATTTTCTTGCCCTAGTCAGCAGAATCGAGCCTGATGGTCGGATCGGTGTTGGCGGTCACTGAACGCAGGTTAAAGGCGCCTCAATAACGCATCAATAATGGTCGATGTTTTCTGTCCGGGATCACAACGCTGCCGTCCAAGGCCCCCTGCTTGCCATCTTGATTGTGTTTGTCTTCTGCCACTGCCCGGATGCCGACCTGGAAGAAGACGCTAGCCGTATACAAGAAATTTAGTTCGCACATCGGTTGTGAGGGATCTTGCGGTGCCGTTCTCTGCATGGCCGTGCAGCATTATTTTTAATACCGCCGGGCGCGTCAGACTTATCACGGACTACCACCGCGTCGCGGATCAGCGTCGACAGCGAGCAGCGGCAGCAAGATGCAGCAGGCGCCGAGATGCAAGACCGAGGCATCCACGAGCATGGGGACGGCGGCGTAAGGTGACGTCACGGCAATCGACCGAGGTCAGACTTCGGGCTGGCGACTTGCCCATCACGGAAAGAGGCCATCACCATGCGTTATGTCACATGTTTCTTATGTTGCACTACAGTCAGGTCTGTTTGAATCCGTAAGTAAATTATGTGCCGGTTTGTTTGTTTTGCTTGCATTCTCTGTGATATTATCGTTGCCAAAGGGTATTCCCGGCGTACGCTCGCTAGACGAACGAAGCGTCGGTGCTCCTTGGCATGTTGGACGACGGTAGGTACGCAGCCATGTTGTCGTTGCTCGCAGCTGAACGAGCGAAGCGATCGGGCCGAAAAGACTTAGCGCGGTAATCTATGCGTAATTAACGGGCAGGGTCGCTTCCAGCAACTGAAGGGGGGGAATAAGCATAATCACATCTTCTCTCTTCAAGGTGACTTTATTCCAGCGCCGCTGACGGCCATGCTGACCCCGCTGCAGTCCAGCCGCTGAGCACCGACACAACTACATGTGCTCAACGTTCACGCGGTGCAGACGCTTGTTCCCAGAGCCTTCAACGCGCCGCAAGGAAGGCGCCGCACGAGCTCCGAAGGCCAGCCGCGACGGTTCCATAGAAAGAGGACCAACGGTACCGGCGGTACGAGTAATCGGAATCTTTTGATTTCGCGCTCAGTTGAAGCGGTACAGTACCCTCACCACCGTCACCGCTGCTCCACCTTTCCTGGGCCCACCGTGGGGCCCGGAAAGGTGGTGCTGGATGCAACTGACGGTGCGGTGTCTCCCTAGCTTCCAATTCTTCACTTCTCAATTGGCGTCGAAGCCCTCCAGTCGTTGTCCGTCGACTTGAACAACGCCCGGAGCCATGTCGGAAGTGTCACGCCGACGACGCCCGCGAGCATGCACTGGGGTGAGACCATGATGGCCCAGGGCCCCGAGGCACTGCACAACTTCATGGCTGAGACCTTCAAGGCGGGCACAGGCGGCGTGCTGCCGCAGATGGAGGTGCGCTTCAAGGAAGTGTCCATCTCGGCCGACGTGACGGTGACGCGCGAGGTGACGGCCGAGTCCGAGCTGCCCACGCTCTACAACGTCGTGGCGCGCTCGCTGGCCAACCTCAACCCGATCAAGAAGAAGGTCGTAGCGCAAGGAGGTCATCAAGAACATCAGCGGCGTCCTCAAGCCGAGCACGATCACGTTGCTGCTGAGCCAGCCTGGGTCCGGCAAGACGTCGCTCATGCGCATCCTGAGCGGCCAATTCCCCGTCAAGAGCAATATCACCGTGGAAGGTGAGATGCTGTACAACGGCCTGTTGCAGAAGGAGATCGCCAAGCGGCTCCCGCAGTTCATGGCGTACGTGACGCAGTACGACCGCCACTTCTACACGCTCACGGTTCGCGAGACGCTGGAGTTCGCGTACGCTTTCTACTTCGAGTCGCTGGGCTTCCAGTGTCCGCACGGCCGTGACGTGGCCGACTACTTGCTGGACTTGGGCACGAACCAGCAGTACAAGTACCAGGCCGCGCTCCCGCCTGGCATGGCCAAGCATCCGCGTCTGGCTAGCGAGTTCGCCAAGCTGTTCCGTGAGTCGGCGCTGTATTCGGACATTATGGAGGAGTTGGCGTCGCCTATCGACAAGGAAATCGTGGAGCGCGTGGGAGACAACATGGACCCGATGCCCGAGTTCCGCCAGACCTTGTGGGGCAGCATCTGAACGCTAACGAGGCGCCAGCTTATCATCATTGTGGGGAACGTTGCATTCATTCGCGTCCGGACGTTCATGGTGGTGGTCATGGGGCTCATCTACGGCAGCACGTTCTACGATGTGGACCCGACCAACGTCCAGGTGATGCTCGGCGTGATTTTCCAGGCGACGCTCTTCCTGTCGTTGGGCCAGGCGTCGCAGATCCCGACGTTCATGGAGGCTCGAGCGATTTTCTACAAGCAACGCGGTGCCAACTTCTACCGGTCGACAGCGTGGGTCATCGCGAATTCCGTTGCTCTCGTGCCACAAGCCATTGGCGAGATCCTGGTGCTCGCCACCTTGGTCTACTGGATGTGCGGCTTTGCGGCGACTGCCTCGGCATTCATCATCTACCTGATCCTGTTGCTGCTCACGAACCTGGTGTTTGCGTCCTGGTTCTTCTGCTTGTCGGCCGTGTGCCCGAACCTCGACATCGCCAAGCCCATGTCGACGTTTAGTATCGTGACATTCGTGCTATATGCGGGCTTCGTAGTTACGAAAGACCAGACCCCGGGCTGGTTCATCTGGGTCTACTGGATCAACCCGATCGCGTGGTGTCTGCGTGGTTTGTCAGTGAATGAATATCGATCAAGCGCTTACGAGGTTTGTCAATACGGCGACATTAACTACTGCAACGACTACGGAATGAACATGGGCGAGTACTACCTGGCTCAGTACGGCGTGCCATCAAGCAAGGTCTGGATCTGGACGGGGATTCTGTTCATGATCGCGGCCTACATCCTGTTCATGGTACTGGGCTGCTACGTTCTAGAGTATCACCGCCGAGAACATTCAATTGATGCCGAGGACTGTGACCGACGAGAAGGAAATGGACAAGCGAGGCGGTGACTACGCGTTGGCGGTGACGCCCAAGAACTCGTCCGCGAACACCCATTCCGATGGACTTGACTCTGTTCAAGTCGTTCTGAATGTACCACAGCGAGAGAAGAACTTCGTCCCATGTTCGATCGCGTGGAAATACCTCTGGTACTCGGTGCCGTCACCGCATGACCGCAAGGAGACTCTGCAGCTGCTGAAGGGCATCAACGGGTACGCTGAGCCTGGGTCGTTGACGGCTCTGATGGGGTCCTCTGGAGCAGGCAAGACGACGTTGATGGACGTCATTGCTGGTCGAAAGACTGGCGGTAAGATTGAGGGCAAGATCTACCTGAACGGCTTCGAGGCGAGCGACTCGTCGTCCGTCGAGCCACGGGCTATCCGTCGAGCCAGGGGCTACTGCGAGCAGATGGACATTCACTCGGAAGGCTCGACGATCCGTGAGGCGCTCACGTTCAGTGCTTTCCTCCGTCAGGAGAGCAATGTCTCGACTGCGAAGAAGTACGACTCAATAAACGAGTGTCTGGACTTGTTGGACATGCACGACATCGCCGACCAGATCGTTCGGGGCAGTTCACAAGAGCAGATGAAGCGTTTAACGATCGGTGTGGAGTTGGTAGCTCAGCCCAGTATCTTGTTCCTGGATGAGCCGACGAGTGGTCTGGACGCTCACTCGGCCAAGCTCATCTTGGACGGTGTCCGTAAGGTGGCCGACAGCGGCCGTACGATCGTGTGTACGATCCACCAGCCTTCGTCGGACGTCTTCTTCCTGTTCGACCACTTGTTGCTGTTGAAGCGTGGCGGTGAGTCGGTGTTTGTGGGAGAACTGGGGCCGGAGTGCCGGAACCTCGTCAACTACTTGGAGTCGATCGGCGGTGTCGCTCCTCTTCCGGACAAGCAGAACCCTGCGACTTGGATGCTGGAGGTCATCGGTGCCGGTGTCGGCCACCAGTCAACGGACGTGACGGACTTCGTGCAGCACTTCAAGGAGAGCAAAGAAGCTCGAGATATGATGGAGTATTTGGAGAGGCCTGGTTGACGCACCCGAGACCAGACCTGCCGGTGATGGTGTTCAAGAAGAAGCGCGCCGCCAGTCCGTTCGCTCAGATGTGGTTCCTAATCCAGCGGTTCATCGTCATGTACTGGCGCACGCCGACGTACAACCTGACGCGTATCGTGATCGCCCTGGGACTTGCACTCATCTCGGGTCTGACGTACATCAACTCGGAGTTCGTGTCGTACCAAGGAATCAACGGCGGCGTCGGTATGGTGTTCCTGACGGCTCTGTTCATGGGCATTGCCACCTTTACGGGTGCGCTGCCGATTACGGCTTTGGATCGCGCCGCGTTCTACCGAGAACGGGCGTCCCAGACGTACAATTCGTTGTGGTACTTCGTGGTGTCGACGGTTGTGAAGATCCCTTACGTCTTCTTCTCCTGCTGTTGTTCACAGTCATCTTCTACCCGATGGTGGGGTTCCAGTCGTTCGCTTGGGCGTGCTGTACTGGATCAACCTGTCGTTCTTCGTGCTCACACAGGCGTACCTGGCCCAGGTGCTGATCTACGCATTCCCAAGCATCGAAGTATCGGCTATCGTGGGCGTGCTCATCAACTCGATCTTCCTGTTGTTTGCGGGCTTCAACCCTCCCTCGTCGTCGATCCCGGCTGGATACAAGTGGTTGTACACCATCACGCCCCAGCGGTTCTCGCTCGCCATCCTGATGGCGCTGGTCTTCTGCGACTGCCCCTAGAACTGACGTGGAACGAGACGCTGGGCGTCTACGAGAACGTCAGCTCGCACATCGGGTGCCAGCCCGTGACGGATCTACCGGTGACGATCGACCACATCACCGTCAAGGGCTACGTCGAGTCTGTCTTCAAGTGCAAGTACGACGAGATCTGGGCCAACTTCGGCTACGTGTTCGTGGTGCTGGGCATCTTCCGCCTGCTCGCCGTCTTCTCACTGCGCTACATCAACCACACGCAAAGATAAAACAAGCACAAAGGACGATGGTATCGTTGGAAGTTATCCCCTGCCAAGTACAATGGTAGACCTCTACCATCCATTTCCCGTTGTTCGTTCCCCAAAAAGACGTTCGACACACCGCTCCAAGTGCGCCTCTCTTCAATAGCTGCTTTCATCTCTGCACTCGTGTTCATCTGCATGGTCGACTGCGATGGACGGCGGTCCGTTACAGTTGCGACACCTTGTTCATCGTATTGGGCGCGTTGTGATGAACGCGCTCTCTTGAGGGGACTAGATAAAGCGACCACCTCGACGATTCCCACGCTGGCGCTGCCATCGGTGCGCTTTCCGCTCTGTCCTGTATGCATGCACTAGCTCACTGTAGCTGCCAGGAAGGCCTCGCTGCTTCGAGCGGAGTCAAGGTGGTGGTGCCGCCCCACGAATTGGAGAGAGGGTCATCAATTCGATGATGCTTGAGGCGCGCCGATATGATTGGTCGAGCGAAAGGCGCGTAATCGTTTGCGCGCCACAATTATGCCCGAACGTTGGCTGTGCTCATTGTGCAAGTTGCTACCTGAGTCGCAAAAGCGGAGAGCAACCACGAGGAAGCAGCAACTATGGACCCCATCGACTTAACGTCTGGCAAGGCCATGATGGCCAAAGGGCCTACTGCGCTGCACCGCTACGTGGCCGACACGTTCGAGGCGGCCATCGGCCGCAAGATGCCGCAGATGGAGGTGCGCTACCACAACTTGGGCGTCACAGCCAACGTGACGGTGACGGGTGAGATCACGGCCGACTCGGAACTGCCCACGATATTCAACACCATCAAGCGCAGCCTGGCGCGCTTCGCGTGGAACAAGCGCGTGGTGCAGAAGGAGATCATCAAGAACGTCAGCGGCGTGCTCAAGCCGGGCACCATCACGCTGTTGCTGGGCCAACCCGGGTCGGGCAAGACGTCGCTCATGCGTGTGCTAGCCGGTCAGTTCCCTAAGAGTGGGAACGTCAAGATTGAGGGCGACGTCACTTATAATGGTGTGCAACGAGAGGAGATCAAGAGGGTCCTCCCGCAATTCTCGGCCTACGTGACGCAGTTCGACAAGCATTTCCCGACGTTGACAGTGACAGAGACGCTCGAGTTCGCGTACGCAGTCTGTGGAGGCGGAATGTCGAAACACAAGGAGGAGATGCTGAGTCATGGAACGCCCGAGCAGAACGCGATGGCACTGGAGACGGCGAGGGAGTACTTCGAGAACTTCCCGGATCTCATCATCGAGCAGCTGGGTCTACAGATCTGCAAGGACACAGTCATTGGCAACAACATGCTCCGCGGCGTGTCCGGCGGAGAGCGGAAACGCGTGACGACGGGCGAGACGGAGTTCGGCATGAAGTACATGACGCTCATGGACGAGATCAGCACCGGTCTGGACAGCGCCGCCACCTTCGACATCATCACGACGCAGCGCAGCATCGCCAAGTGTTTGCACAAGACGGTGGTGATCGCGCTTCTGCAGCCAGCTCCAGAGGTGTTTGATCTCTTCGACGATGTGATAGTTCTAAACCATGGCGAGATTATCTATCATGGCCCGCGCGACCAAGCCGTGTCGTACTTTGAGACGCTGGGGTTTAAGTGTCCGCCTGTTCGTGACGCCGCAGACTTCTTGCTTGACCTCGGCACGAAGATGCAGCTAAAATACCAGGTGGAGCTTCTCGCCGGGATAACCAAACATCCTCGTCTTGCTAGCGAGTTCTCGGAGCGTTGGCGCCACTCGCGTCTGTACGACGATTTGATGCGAGACATTGAGGCTCCGTACGACCTGGCGTTGTTGAAAGACGTGGAAGAGCACATGAACAAGATGCCCGAGTTCCGTCAGAGCTTCTGGGAGAACACGAAAGTGGTGACTGCACGTCAGTGGAAGCTCGTCCGTCGCAACATGTCGTTCATCAAGTCCAGAGCGCTGATGACGGTCGTCATGGGGCTGATCTACGGCAGCACCTTTTACCAGACGGACCCGACGGACATTCAGATGATGATGGGCGTTCTCTTCCAGGCGGCGATGTTCATGAGTCTGGGCCAGACTGCGCAGGTTCCGACCTTCTACATGGCTCGAGAAGTGTTCTACAAGCAGCGCTTGGCCAACTTCTATCGCGCTGCTTCTTACGCTATTGCCAACTCGCTGGCCTTGATCCCCCAGGCTGTCGCCGAGAGCATCGTGTTTGGCTCGCTGGTGTACTGGATGGCTGGCTTGGTCCCGCACGCCGGTCACTTTGTGATTTTCCTGATCCTGATGGTCCAAACCAACTTGGTGTACGCATCCTGGTTCTTTTGCTTGACTGCGATCTGCCCGAGCTTCAATATCGCCAAGCCCATGTCGACGTTCACGCTCTCGATCTTCAATCTCTTCGGTGGCTTCGTCATGGCGAAGAACGTGATCCCCGACTGGCTCATCTGGGTGTACTGGTTCGTCCCGGACTCGTGGACCCTCCGAGCGTTGTGTGTGAACCAGTATCGCTCAGCGACGTTCGACGTGTGCGTGTACGGTGGCGTTGACTATTGCACCGAGCACGGCATGAAGATGGGCGAGTATTTGCTGAAGCAATATGCAGTGCCTTCCGGTCACAACTGGGTGTGGATCGACATCATTTACTTGTGCTTCATCTACGTTTTCTTCATGGCGCTGGGTGCGTGTGTACTGGAATACAAGCGGTATGATGGACCGGTTAATGTCTCGCTCAAGCCCAAGCACGAGGTCGACGATGAGGAGACAGACAACTACGTGTTGGCCTCAACTCCCAAGCACTCTGGGACCTTGTCAGAATCTACATCGCCAACGCGCGAGGTTGTACTGGATGTTCCCGTCCGCGAGAAGTTGTTTGTTCCCGTGACGCTTGTGTTCCAAGACTTGTGGTACTCCGTCCCCAGGCCCGGCAACCCCAAGGAGTCACTCGATCTGCTTAAGGGTATCAGCGGGTTTGCCGAACCCGGCACGCTGACGGCGCTGATGGGATCCTCAGGCGCAGGCAAGACGACGCTGATGGATGTGATCGCTGGCCGCAAGACTGGCGGCAAGATCACGGGCAAGATCATGTTGAACGGGTACGAGGCCAACGACCTGGCCATTCGTCGTGCCACGGGCTACTGCGAGCAGATGGACATTCACTCGGACGCGTCGACGATCCGCGAATCGCTGACTTTCAGCGCGTTCCTCCGCCAGGACAGCAGCATCCCGGCCAGCAAGAAGTACGAGACGGTGAACGAGTGCCTGGATCTGCTGGACATGCACGAGATCGCGGACAATATTGTGCGCGGGTGCTCCCAGGAGCAGATGAAGCGTCTGACGATCGGCGTGGAGCTCGCGGCTCAGCCGAGTATCTTGTTCCTGGATGAGCCAACGAGTGGTCTGGACGCTCACTCGGCCAAGCTCATCATGGACGGCGTGCGCAAGGTGGCCGACAGCGGCCGTACGATCGTGTGCACGATCCACCAGCCTTCGTCGGACGTTTTTTTCCTGTTCGACCACTTGCTGCTGTTGAAGCGTGGCGGTGAGTCGGTGTTTGTCGGTGAGCTCGGCGAGAAGTGCCACAAGCTGGTCGACTACCTGGAGGCGATCCCCGGTACGACTCCGTGTCCGAAGGACCAGAACCCGGCGTCCTGGATGCTGGAGGTCATCGGTGCCGGCGTGAGCAGCACGGCTTCGAACACGACGGATTTCGTGAAGTGTTTCCAGGAGAGCGAGGAGAAGCGCATGCTGGACGCGCAGATGGACCGGCCGGGTTTGATGCGTCCGAGTCCGGATCTGCCGGAGATGGTGTTCGAGAAGAAGCGTGCGGCGAGTTCCCTGACGCAGATGCGATTCCTGGTGAAGCGCTTCAACGACCGCTACTGGCGCACACCCACGTACAACATCACGCGGTTCGCCATTTCGCTCGGGTTGTCAGTGCTGTTCGGCATCGTCTACTCGGGCAAGTCGTACCAGTCGTATCAAGAGATCAATGCCGGCGTTGCCATGGTGTACATGACGACCATGTTTAACGGTGTGATCTCGTTCACGGGTACGCTGCCCATTTCTTTCGCCGAGCGTGGTGCATACTACCGTGAACGTGCATCGCAGACCTACAACTGTTTGTGGTACTTCGTGGGCTCGACGGTGGCCGAGATCCCGTACGTCTTCCTCAGCGGTGCACTCTTCACGATCATCTACTACCCGTCAGTGGGCTTCACGAACGTGGCATCGGGTTTCATGTATTGGATCACGATCTCGCTTTTCGTGCTGATGCAGACATATCTGGGCCATTTCTTCATCTACGCCTTGCCCACGGTGGAAGTGGCAGCTATCATGGGTGTGCTGTACAACGCGATCTGTCTGATCTTCGCCGGCTTCAATCCTCCTGCGGCTAATATCCCACGGGGCTATCACTGGCTGTACCTGATCACGCCGCAAAAATATGCCATGGGGTTGATGAACTCGCTGGCGTTCACGGACTGCCCGGAGTTGCCGACGTGGAACAGTGCGACCGGCGAGTATGAGGGGGGCAGCGGGTTGCTGGCTTGTCACGAGTTGACGGATGCCCCCAGCACGATCGGCCACACAACGGTGAAGGAGTATGTGGAGTCAAACTTCGGTTACAAACACTCGGAGATATGGAGCAACTTCGGCTACGTCTTCGTCTTCATCGCGGTGTATCGACTCTTTGGTCTATTGGCGCTGCGCTTCATCAACCATCAAAAGAGATAAGTGCTGAATAGTTTGAGCAGTGCGAATAATGAAGAGTTGTCAATACAGCGTCGTATTTCCTATCCGGAATTGGACCAACTCTTCGGCACCGTTGTCATCATGCGCACGAAAGATCGCGAGCCAAACTCCCTCCGTCGAACAGGTGAAATACGGAATATATTATTTATGAAGTGTGGTGGCGTTGATGCCCAATATACTATTGCAATTTGAAAGCCATCTGAATAAAGTATTAATGCCAATTTTTACTCCGGAAGAACAGTGGAGCGAGTGGAGCTGCAGGTCGAACCTCACTTAGGCGACTCTAAAATTCGCTCAGCGATGTTTAAAATGTGCTGGTCCGATAGTAGCTTGTACATCGCCATACACACTTACTACTATGGATACGTGCCATCAATTTGGATCTGCGTATGCCAAAATAGATTAGTGATTCGTAAATTTACATTAGAACATGCACATTCATCTCACTCGCTACCTCTCCGAGAAGCATGCAGCGCAAGCTGAAAGACGACCAGTGGATGGAGAAGCACGGGGCCGTCGCCGAAGAGCGCGGATTCCTTTCGACGTCCGAAGAGCGCAGCACCGATGACTACGAGGAGGACATCGGGCAGTGCATCTTCCTGAGCAAGCTGTCTGTCGACCAGCACAGGAGCCAACTTCCCCACCGACACCGTCTACTCCGTCCTCACGCCCGATGAGTTCAAGGTGACGATGGTGACCGAAAAGTGAAACGAATTAAACGAAGAGGCTCAAGTATTGACCGTCACGACTTTTCGTGGGTTTATCTCTTCTGGTGGTTGATGAAACGCAGCGACAGCAACGCAAGGAGCCGGTACACCGCGATGAATACAAACATGTAGGCGAAGTTGCTCCAGATCTCCGAGTGCTTGTACTCGAAGTTGGACTCCACATACTCCTTCACAGTGACGTGGCCGAGCGAACTTGGGGCGTTGATGAGCTCATGACACGCCAACAAGCCACTGCCGCCCTTGTACTCGCTGGTCGCGTCATTCCACGTCGGCAACTCCGGGCAGTCCGTGAACACGAGCGAGTTCAGGAGACCCATGGAATACTTTTGCGGCGTGATCAGGTACAGCCAGTGGTAGCCGCCTGGGATTTGCGCGCCGGGAGGATTGAAGCCGGCGAAGGTCAGACAGATCGAGTTGTACAGCACACCCACGATGGCTGCCACCTCCACACTAGGCATCGTGTAGATGAACAACTGACCCAGGTACGTCTGCATCAGCACGAAAAGCGACGTCGCGATCCAGAACATGAAACCGGATGCCACGTTCGTGAAGCCCACCGAGGGGTAGAAGATGATCGTGAACAGCGCGCAACTGATGAAGACGTACGGAATTTCGGCCACCGTCGAGCCCACGAAGTACCACAAGCAGTTGTAACTCTGCGATGCACGTTCACGGTAGTACGCACTACGCTCGGCGAATGAAATGGGCAGCGTACCCGTGAACGAGATCACACCGTTGAACATCGATGTCATGAACACCATGGCGACACCAGCGTTGATCTCCTGGTAAGTCTGGTACGACTTGTTCGCGAACACGATGGCGAACAAGACCCCCAAGCCAAGAGCAATCACAAACCGCGTGATGTTGTACGTGGGCGTGCGCCAGTAGCGGTCGTTGAAGCGCTTCACCAGGAACCGCATCTGTGTCAGAGAACTTGCCGCACGCTTCTTCTCGAACACCATCTCCGGCAGATCCGGACTCGGACGCATCAAACCCGGCCGGTCCATCTGCGCGTCCAGCATCAACTTCTCCTCGCTCTCCTGGAAACACTTCACGAAATCCGTCGTGTTCGAAGCCGTGCTGCTCACGCCGGCACCGATGACCTCCAGCATCCAGGACGCCGGGTTCTGGTCCTTCGGACACGGAGTCGTACCGGGGATCGCCTCCAGGTAGTCGACCAGCTTGTGGCACTTCTCGCCGAGCTCACCGACAAACACCGACTCACCGCCACGCTTCAACAGCAGCAAGTGGTCGAACAGGAAAAAAACGTCCGACGAAGGCTGGTGGATCGTGCACACGATCGTACGGCCGCTGTCGGCCACCTTGCGCACGCCGTCCATGATGAGCTTGGCCGAGTGAGCGTCCAGACCACTCGTTGGCTCATCCAGGAACAAGATACTCGGCTGAGCCGCGAGCTCCACGCCGATCGTCAGACGCTTCATCTGCTCCTGGGAGCACCCGCGCACAATATTGTCCGCGATCTCGTGCATGTCCAGCAGATCCAGGCACTCGTTCACCGTGTCGTACTTCTTGCTGGCCGGGATGCTGCTGTCCTGGCGGAGGAACGCGCTGAAAGTCAGCGATTCGCGGATCGTCGACGCGTCCGAGTGAATGTCCATCTGCTCGCAGTAGCCCGTGGCACGACGAATGGCCAGGTCGTTGGCCTCGTACCCGTTCAACATGATCTTGCCCGTGATCTTGCCGCCAGTCTTGCGGCCAGCGATCACATCCATCAGCGTCGTCTTGCCTGCGCCTGAGGATCCCATCAGCGCCGTCAGCGTGCCGGGTTCGGCAAACCCGCTGATACCCTTAAGCAGATCGAGTGACTCCTTGGGGTTGCCGGGCTTGGGGACGGAGTACCACAAGTCTTGGAACGCAAGCGTCACGGGAACAAACAACTTCTCGCGGACGGGAACATCTACCACCACATCTTGACCCGTCCCAGAGTGTTTGGGAGTCGTGGCCAGCACGTAGTCGCTGTTCTCTTTCGTTTTAACCTTTTCTTCGACATCCTTCGGTTTGAGGAAAACGTTCTCCGGGCCGTCGAAGCGCTTGTGCTCCAACACAAACGCACCCAGCGCCATGAGGAATACGTAGAGCCCAGACATGTAGATAATGCCAGTCCACACCCAGTCGTGATTCGACGGGATCGCGTACTGCTCGAGGAAGTACTCGCCCATGGTCAAGCCGTACTCGGAACAGTAGTCGACGTCCTCGTAGACGCAAACGTCGAACGTCTTCGAGCGATACTGGTTCACACTGAGCGCGCGGAGGGACCACGCATCGGGTACCAAATAGTAGACCCAAATGAGCCAGTCGGGCATGACATTCTTCGCCATGACGAAGCCACCGAAGAGGTTGAAGATGACAATCGTGAACGTCGACAGGGGCTTGGCGATGTTGACGCTCGAGAAGATGGCAGTCAAGCAGAAGAACCAGGCCGCGTACACCAGGTTGATCAGAACCAGGATGATCAAGAAGATGAAGAAGTGGCCGGCATGAGCGACCAACCCAGACATCCAGTAGATCAGCGAGCCGAACACGACACTTTCGCCAATCGCCTGCGGGATCAGCGCCAAGGAGTTGGCAATAGCGAAAGACGACGAGCGGTAGAAGTTCGCCGACCGCTGCTTGTAGAACACGGCGCGCGCCTCAAAAAAGGTCGGCACCTGGGCGACTTGGCCCAAACTCATGAAAATCGTCGACTGGAACAGCACTCCGAGCGTCATCTGAGCATCCGTCGGGTCCGTCTGGTAGAAGGTGCTGCCGTAGATCAAGCCCATGACCACGACCATCAGCGCCCGCACGTAGATGAAGGACGTGTTCCGCTTCGTGAGTTCCCACTGCCGCGCCGTCACCGTCTTGGTGCTCTCCCAGAAGCCCTGACGGAATTCCGGCATCTTGTTCATATGCTCTTCCACGTCTTTCAAGCGTTCGGGGTCGTGGGGAGCTTTGATGGCACTGGCCAAGTCAGCGTACAGGCCCGATTGGCGCCAACGCTCCGAGAACTCGCTAGCAAGACGAGGGTGTTTGGTTATCCCGGCAAGAAGCTCCACCTGGTATTTTAGCTGCATCTTCGTGCCGAGGTCAAGCAAGAAGTCTGCGGCGTCACGAACAGGCGGACACTTAAACCCCAGCGTCTCAAAGTACGACACGGCTTGGTCGCGCGGGCCATGATAGATAATCTCGCCATGGTTTAGAACTATCACATCGTCGAAGAGATCAAACACCTCTGGAGCTGGCTGCAGAAGCGCGATCACCACCGTCTTGTGCAAACACTTGGCGATGCTGCGCTGCGTCGTGATGATGTCGAAGGTGGCGGCGCTGTCCAGACCGGTGCTGATCTCGTCCATGAGCGTCATGTACTTCATGCCGAACTCCGTCTCGCCCGTCGTCACGCGTTTCCGCTCTCCGCCGGACACGCCGCGGAGCATGTTGTTGCCAATGACTGTGTCCTTGCAGATCTGTAGACCCAGCTGCTCGATGATGAGATCCGGGAAGTTCTCGAAGTACTTCTTCGCCGTGTTCAGTGCCATCGCGTTCTGTTCAGGTGTACCACGACTCAGCATCTCCTCCTTGTGTTTCGACATTCCGCCTCCACAGACTGCGTACGCGAACTCGAGCGTCTCTGTCACCGTGAGCTTGGGGAAATGCTTGTCGAACTGCGTCACGTAGGCCGAGAACTGTGGCAGAAACTTGCGGATCTCCTCCCGTGGTACACCGTTGAACGTGACGTCGCCCTCAATCTCCACGTTTCCGCTCTTGGGGAACTGGCCGGCCAGCACACGCATGAGCGACGTCTTGCCTGACCCGGGTTGGCCCAGCAGCAGCGTGATGGTGCCCGGCTTGAGCACGCCGCTGGCGTTCTTGATGATCTCCTTCTGCACCACGCGCTTGTTCCACGCGAAGCTCGCCAGGCTGCGCTTGATGGTGTTGAATATCGTGGGCAGTTCCGAGTCGGCCGTGATCTCACCCGTCACCGCCACGTTGGCCGTGACGCTCAAGTTGTGGTAGCGCACCTCCATCTGCGGCATCTCGCGGCCCATGGCCGCCTCGAACGTGTCGGCTACGAAGTGGTGCAGTGCATCGGGGCCGTTGGCCATCATGGCCTGGCCCGACGAAAGGTCCATCTGGGTGGTCGATTTGTCCTTCATGAGCCGCTGAAGTATCTTCCCTCGCTAGTCGACTGGGTCGTGTGCCTGTCTCAGTTAATCGGCTGGTGCTAAAGAGGCAAATTGAGGAATGAGCTCAGGTTTTTGACGGACATTTGGCGAGTTTGATCGTGCGACGTACTGCGGCCCGCAAGCACGTTTGCGGGCCATGGGCGCCCATCCCCCGACGTCATTTTAGCTGACTTGGCTTTAGTATGGACCCCATTTACCGCGATTTCGTTTGACATGAGCGCGCAATCGATTGCGCGCCCGACAGTGCCCAGCCAATCGTCGGCGCATGATCCAAATCGTGCGCCGTGAGTCTCGGCCCGTGACGGAGGGGCTGTACTTGTAAAGTAGCCGTGATGATAGCGGGGTAGAGAGCGCGGGCTGCTCATGCATTACATGTACCGGGTGTGGAGGCGGCTTGTAGGATGGAGCTGCTGGCAAGAAGAGCAATTTTCACCGTAGAGAAGCACTGAATCTTGAACTCAACATACTTCTTTGACAATAGTATGATGTCTTCTAGAATTTAAATAAATTGACGAGTAATACAAAGCTGCGGCTTCGCACGGAACGGCTCTGGATTTTACGTCCCACGAGAGTCCGAGTCAGAATGGTGCATAATGCATACCCTGCTGAATTCGGTGCAATCCTTTTTCTAGAAACCTCGATGATTCTTCATATCCTTTCAAAGATAATAATTTATGTCATGAATGTTGACCCATCCAACAAATGCATTCATTTCCCAACATTATTGATTTAATAAATCTGAACTCGCGCAACATTTTAAGATTTTATCTGCCTTCAACAACATGCAGCCCTGGGAGGTGCAATTTGCAACTGCACGAGGCGGTCAACGGAATGCTACAGGTGCCATCGCTAACACGTGCTGCAGAATACGGAGATTACCATTATTAATTTGGCCGTCAAACATACATAAGTATTACAGTATATTTTTTTCTTTAACTCTGGACTTAACCAGTTGTTCTTGCTCTACCCTTGTGTTTTGCTACATTATTTATACATTCTTAACAGACTTCAGCCCCCGCGCAGCCTTTGTTTTTCTGCTTGGCTATTTAGGACTAACTTCACGAAACAAATCGAAGAAGAAATATTATACACGTCAAACAAATTGCCAACCTTTCAACCTAGAAAGAATTCATAACACCAGCAGCTTTAGAATCACGCCATTGGTGGTTATGGACTCGGGATTAAAATCCAGTGCCCATACAACGCACACGAAAAACCCTGAGTACAGTACCATTTGACCTTTGTATCAGGCTTCTCATGACATTTATTTCATGTTCTAGATCGCTTTTCAAGTTGCCTATATAACACCTCGTTAGAGGAGCTCGCCCAAGATTAATTCCACGGTAAGCGTAACTTGGGTCAGCATTCGCGTAGCATGTCGGGCAGTTGCTTCAGCAGGGCAGCCTGTAGACCCCATTTGATGTTGGTGCGGTTCATTGGTAGAGCGATATTTTTTTTTTTTTTTTTTTTTTTTTTTTTTACCAGTTAGATGCTGCAGTTCGTACGTGCAAGCAGTTCTATCTTCTGATACATCTTCAGAAGCATCAACCGAAATCTCATCATGAAAGTTTGGGATTTCGTACATTAGCAAAAAACTGTGTCCCAGCGTAAGAGGCAGACGATCTATAACAGTTAGCCATGCTCTTCACGAGTTTCTGTCGGTTTATCTCTGATGAAACGCAGCGACAGCAACGCAAGGAGCCGATAGCCGGTACACCCGATGAATACAAACATGTTGGCGAAGTTGCTCTAGAACTTGCAGATTTGCGGGTTGCTTGGAAAGAGGAACCTGAGGTCCTTAGGGTTCATTCGTTCAACTTGTGCCTAACCTCTCTTGGTGTTGACGACGCGAAGTAATTACAGACTGCAAAGACCCGATGCACCCCTATACGAAAGAGAACTTCCATAGAGCCCGACCAAGACCAATTCACTTCCTCACAGCCACTGATAAGAACTCGCTACTCAAGCTGAACTGGTCACTTTGAAGCCGAAATGGTCCGACGCAGACGTGGGTGCACTTCTGACTCGAAAACGCCGTCACTTGTCAGCGACCAAACACTCGCATGCTCATAGCGATCAACCCCACGCTTACGACCCCGTCGCAGTGCCGTCGGGTGCTACTTTAGTGATAACCCCGTTAGCTACACCTCGTTCCTAAGGTCTATAAAACTGGTCCGACCAAATCTATCTTGGTTTCAGTATTCCGTTATCAAAAAAACTGCGACAGCTTCTGCGCATTGTCCAATTCTCCGTCCAGCACCAAGGTCAATGCACTCAGCCGCCTCGACGCTGCAGCTCACGCGCCAGTGCACGTGCGCGGCCGAGACCGAATCCGACTCGGACTCCGAGAGCGACGCCGGACGTGGCAGCCTGGCCAGTGTTGGCCGCGCCGTTTCCTCGCCGGCCACACTTCCTTCAAGTCAAGCAGAAGCAGAGGCCTGCGAGGCCATTGCCCCCGGGGCCACGAATGGGGCGGCCCCGGTGCCCTTCATCCCGCAGACAGAATGGGCCAAGTCCCTGTCACTTTTGGAGCTGACCCGGACCGCCCACGACCCGCTCAAGGCCTCGCAAGCTCTGCATAATGCAGAAGCTTTACGACAGGCGCCCGCACTGGCCAACGTCTTCTGCAGCTGCTACGACGTGGACACAGTGCTGGCGACGGTACAGAGAAGAGAAAGAGGCCACTTCTCGCCCGTACAGAAGCTGCTGCTGGAGCCGGAGTCCATTAAACAGGTTTTTAGTTACGCCACAAGTTTTAGCGAGGAACATGAAGAAGGACCTCATCCGGACAGGTACAGGCAGGCCTTTGTGGCCACGGAGGTTATCGTCAGGTTTTACCTCAAGGCCATGGCCTGGTACGGAGAGCCCAAGCAGGAGGGTGGAAAAGTGACAGAAGAGCAGGAAGAACAGAGGACGACACAACCTAGTATTCAGTTGGCCGGGCTGGCCGTGACGAACGGCGCCCCGCCCACTAATATGCAGACGATGATGGACTTCCGCAGCAACGCGTCAACTAGAAAAATGGCGCGGATTCAGAGGTTGAGAGCGAGTATGAGGTTTGAGAGCTCGGGAAGCAGCATTTCGGACTTTAGTGTGGATGGAGAAGAAGACGAAGAGATGCTGGAAGATCCGGCCTCGCGGGGATACTTGCTGCGGCTGGAGGACTTGACGGCCGTCGAGTGGAAACGGATTTTTGGCGGCTTGTTTAGGTTTTTGTGGCCAAAGGTCAAGGAGGAGGAGGAGAATGGAGAGAATGGTACGGTGGACGACGAGGTGGAAGTGGACAGCGTTTTGGTCGCAAACCTGTGTCGGATCATCAAGAATTTCGTCCCGTTTCCGGCGGTGCACAGGTTAATCTGCGACGATAATGAGGAGGAGGAGAAAGAGTGGCTATTATCGCGGTTAGCAGCGCACGCGTACAACCCGGATATTGCCTCGCTACTCCATGGCTTGATCCACCTTTCGATTCGTCGGGGCTTCGACTACTTCCCGATTATTCGCTGTCTTGTCGAGAGAATTGTGGAGCAGGTTCCAACTCGACTAACCAGATCGCTCTCGTCTGTGTCTTCAACCTCGACAGTATCGTCGACCTCGTCCGTATCACCGCGGTCATCTGTTAGTGGATCACCGTCGGTCTCCCCGTCCTCATTCTTCTCGTCCAAGCTTGCGCCATTATCTCCGTCATTGTTTACTTCGAACACGACTTGTACAGTTCACGCAAGGATAAGTGGATGCGCAGAAATCTTGACAAAGATCCTGAAGGACGAATTTCCCAACACATTCCGGTACTTTATTCAAACCAAGATCCAGCTGTCGTCATTTGAAAGCGTTGAGCCGTTTGAGCGCGAACTCTTTCCTCCTAGGATGGCGCCTAGTGATCCTGCCATGCACCAGAGCCTCAAGATTGCAGTACTGGCCGCTTTGACTGAAAACGCAACTGTCCTCGCTAGACTCGCAGAGATCGGGATGGCGGAACTGCGCTTCTTGGATGCGCATCATATGAACGGAGCGTGCATTCCCGGAGTTCTCGTGATCGACATTTTGCGCCATGCCATCGAGTTCGCTCGGCAAGACTCGGAGCAACTGGAAGCTTTCATTTCTCCGATCCATCTCGTGTTGGATACGATTTGTGCTTCGATCAATTATCACCAACACCTGTCTACAATATCGGAATTTGCTGCTCGAGATTGCTTCAGCGACAGCGACTCGGACGACGAGGACACTGAGGATGATTTTGAATCGCCAAGTGGGAAAAAGAGTCCCAGCAAGCCTGCGAAACGCGACGCCTCGCCTGCAAGGAGTACGTTGTACTTGGGAATAACACCTCCCGCACTCAGCTATTCACCGAGATCTGGAAAGGCTGTGGTTAATCATCGGCCATTGGCATCGACTTTGCTTGTGAAGCACGTGGTGGAGTTACTGGACGTAGTTGTTCTCGTGTCCAACGACCGCATCGACAGCCGCTTGACTCGACTGGATCTCGCTACTTCGCTAATGGACATTTTTGAGAAGTTCCCCAAGGCCAGCATCTTGCACTGCCGTCTGGTGAAGCTGTACCTGAACCTCTTGAATCGCCCATCGACAAATGGGCGCGTGAATAATCCGCTCCTGAGAAGTGTTTTCCGCTCACCGGATTCGATCTTGGAGTTCATTTTGCAGAAGCTGAACACGAGCAGCTCGGTTCACACGTACGATGCTCATTTGGCGATCATTGGCGTAAAGATTGCCAAGATTTGCAGCTCTCCCACGCTTCAGCAGGAACTTATCCGCCAGTTTTGCAATAACGTGAACGGCTGGAACGATTTCGCTTCGTCGCTAGTCGCTACGCACTATCAACAGATGGATGCGCTTGATGATTCGCTTCTTGGTCTGCAAGTTGTCACGGGTGGGGTGCGAAACGGAACCCCTAGAAAGCGGAACACGAGTGGGGATGATGCAGACACTGGCTTCCCGCTTGGTCGGCGATCTTCGTCAGCGAGCGGTTATCTATCACAAGAGCTGGAGCCTTTCCGGCGGTTGCCAATGGAAAAAGAAGGCATTGGTTCGTCGCAAAATTTGGCCCGAGGAAATGAGGCAGTGCATCCAAGCGATATGTTCCAGAGCCGGTCGCAGAGCAAGTTCCCGGAGTCGATCATCGACATTTTACGGTCGGATGAATCGACCTCGTTTGATGTCGAGGAAGACGAGTTCTTTGTTAGTGGGTTCGCCTACCAGAAGCGCTCCAAGTGGGCGAAAGTTCACCTGAAGTTCGACAAGTCGACGTGCCAGCTGACGTTGCAGGACGCGTCAGCTATCCAACCCGGATCACCGCGGAATGCTGGGCCCAAGGCGACTTCCCCTTCCAAGGCCTCGATGCTGAAACAATTTCTGATTTCACACAAGCAAACGTGGATGTCACGACCGAAGACGTTGGTGGTTTGCAACGCGCGGAAATGGATTGCGTTTGGTCGAAGCTTGAAAAAGCCCGATCAAGGTGCGTTTGGGTTCCAGGTCGAGGTCTTCGATGGCCACCGAGAAGAGGATGAAACCTTGACTTTTGTGGCACGCTCGGATGCTACGAGAATGCGATGGTTTGAGGTGATGCAGTCCGCTGTCACCAGGACACGGACATCGCGCAACAGCTTCAGCGATATTGATGAGGCTGCGAACACGACATTGGTTGAGTGCGTTGCGAAGAGCCGAGGTGGGCCATATCTCGTTGTACCAGACGTCAACCTGCTTGGCCCAATGACTTCAGCGAGTTTCTTCATCAAGTCGGAGGTGCCGGAGGAAATGCCGTTCTGGGGAACGTATCACGGCAACCAGGGGATCATCAAGTACGCCTCATTATTTAAGCAGTGTCTTGATGTTGTCTCGGTCGAAGAGAAGAGCTTTCAAGCAATTGGGTACTCGGTGATTGTTGAGTTCGACGCCACCTTCCGGAGATCAGAACTGATCGCTGATTTTGATGACTCGGAGCCACCCTCAGTCAAGTGTGCCTGCACCGACACGTACTTAATCACTGGCAACCAGATCATCGGTCTAACGCGCACGATTGCTGACTCCGAGAAGCTGCTTCAGCTCCTCTGTGATGATGAATAGAGCAGACGGACACTGGTAGTTGGGGATTGGAATTACACTTCAAGGAGTTGTGAAGTATTCATTTGAAGTTTCGCGTAAGCCACGCAATGATTTCTCGGCGATCAAGTTGGCCGTCTCCACTGGTATCAAGCTCGAGGAAAACCTCCTTTATTTGCTTGGCTGACAGTGCCATTCCGAGGTCGCCACACAGGCGCGCGAACTCGTCTTGGTCGATTTCTCCGGTGCCATCACGATCGATGTCCTGGAAGAAGAGCTCGAACCGCTCCTCGTCTGTCTTGTCCGTCCCGTAGCGTTCCCGCAGCTCTTCATAGATGCGGCTAAGGAAAGATGGCGGCTCCCAAGTGGACTCTCCTGTCAGACTGTTCCAGTAGAACTGTGAGGAAGCAACGTTCAGTCAGCTAGGGACGAGAACGCGGGGGGAGATTGGAGTCAGCTTACCGTGTTGCCGTTTCCGTCGTCGTACGGTTTCCAGGCTTCTCGTTCAGCTGAAGCGTTGCTGCTTGGGCCTTCATCGTTCGAGTTCGTGTGGGTATCGTCGATGTCGGAACCAAGAAACTTCGGCTTCTCCCAAGTCGCTTCTCCTGTTCGCGCGTCGACGAAGTAAGTGTATCCGGTGGCAGAGTCCACTTTCATCTCGACAAGCGAGTGCAGGAAGTTGCGGAACTTTGTGCGTTCCATGCGCGCTCGGTAGATGCGCTGCAGCTTGGTGGCAGCAGCAGCGCGTTCGGGCCCAGTGGCGTTGCTCGCGGTGCACTTGATCTGCTTGCGATTTCGTTGCGCGTCGACGTCTTCGTGCAGCTTTTCGAGTGTGGCGTGTACAAGTTCCATCTCGGCCTCGGTCATGTCAACCATCCAGTGCGTTAGAGTGTCCGTACGCTTGTCGCCTGTGCAAAATCTCACGGTGGAGATTGCTGCCCCCGAGAACTTGGCCCTTTCCGCTTTTAACTGGGTGATTTGGAACGAGTGTGCCTTGTTGTAAGGAAGCGCTCTCTCAATCTTCGAGCCGTCCAAGTAGCAGTACTTCAAGTGAGGCATGGCGTAAATTTCCTGAGGCAACGTGCCGTGAAGGTTTGGGTTACTCCGTAATTTCAACGTCGTGAGGAAGCGCAGCCGTACGATTTCGGCAGGGAAAGCCCCGGTGAGTCCATTCCCCGACAAGTCGATGGCCACGACGTGGTTGCGTTCCCACTTTACGCCAAACGCCGACGCAAAGAAGGACTGCATCGTTGCAGTCTCTGGAATGGCCATCGTGCCGTTCTGGAAAGCTGCTGCGACCTCCAAGATCTTGTCCCAGCCCTTTTGTTGGATCCATGTTGTAGCTCGCCCCGCATGACCATCGAGACGGCCTCCCGTTTCGCGAAAAAGTGCTGCCAATGTCAAAATCTCGAGCTGACTGCGTGACAAGTTGTGACCTGCTCCGCCATTCTTGTGGTGCCGTAGCTCTTCGTGTGGATCGGACGCCGGAGACATTACGAAAAACACAGGGTGTGATGGTGTCGAGAATGGAAGAAGGAGCAGCTCTGTCGAGGGGTAAGACCATGGCGCTGATGAAAGCAAAAATAGGAGCTTGGAGCATACAAATAGAGGCTACGTGTTCAATGGAGCGAGTTCTACTGGACTTGCTACACCGCAGGGGATGAAGCTGGTTCACTGCTAGCCTCAGCTTCCAGTGATAACTACAGATAGTAAAGAACGAGGTTAGAGCGAGCACGAGCTTTTGATCTCGATGGCGGATGATTCCAGTGCCTACCTTTGCCTGCAAACGCAATCTTCGTCGCTCGAATGCGCGTTGGAGACGTTGGGCATGATCACCGTTCAGTGCGTCTTGTTGGTTCGTTCCTCGAAAAGCGTCAACGGCAAGCTGCGAGAGATTCGTCGAGGAATGAGGTGCAGCATTTGGTGCAGCCTCGTCAATATACGCAGCATCCTTGTCATTCCGATACGAGCAGAGCACCACGATGGGGTTGTTGCCACCTACACATGCGTTTACGGTTAGACAACATCCAACACATGAAACGAACTGCTTACCGTAGGAACAGAGTGCTGCCAAGTGAGCAGTAGGTGACCAGCTCACGTCCAGGACGGGGCAGCCGTGGAAGAAACGGGTCCCCCACACGCCGCGCTGCAGTTGCTGGCCATGGAGACTGGTGAAGAGCCTAGGAACGCCATCTTCCGAGCCACTTATCACGAGCTTGCCATCAGGACTAAAGGTGCTTTTCACGAGCAACGACTCGCACGCCACACCGGCGTAACTTTTGTTCAGCAGCAGGTACGAACGCAGCTCGTACTGGAAAATTGCGTTAGGCTGCGTATGGACAAGCAGATGCGCTTTACGAGGATGAAGCTGCAGCGACGTGATGCTCGTTTGCCCCGTTTGAATGGTTTTGAGGAGTTCGTAGCCGCATAGTGTCGATTCTCCTGCTGAACGCCTCCAAACTGTGATGTTACCGTTGGCATCACCGCAGAAGATTCTTCCGGACTTGGCCTCTACACAAACTGCATGCACTGCAGCCGAGCTGGCCTGGAGCATCCCATACTCTGGCTGGCCATTTGGGACTGATGACTCTTTCCGGAACCGAACACAGCCATCCGAGGCACCAGTTAGTACGATCTCGCCATTGCTTCCCGGAAGAAACACTGCACAGTACACGAAGCAAGGGAAATGGTGCCACTGGAAAAGCAACGGGAGCAGAAGACTTCGACGAGAGGTGGAACCGCGTGGGGAAGCTGGAGGAGTGGCAGAAGGCAGCCCCCAAAGCCGAACGGTACCGTCCGATGACGCGGACAGGAGTCGATGCTGTCCATTCGAATTGGTGTCCCATTCCAACGTGTAGATAATTCCTCTGTGACCTCGACCAACGGCGAAGAGCTCAGCGGACGCCATGTCGTGTACTCGCACCAGGAATTCTCCCAACTCGGGGCTCACGCTTGCTGCAAGATAGCGTCCACAGGGGCTGAAACTTACCGCTGAGCAACCTTTCTTCCCAGTAGGCAGCGAGCAAAGCACCCGTTGAGGAATTAAGCAAGGCTCGGACGGGTTTCTCTTGCATGGCGCTACCAAGTCGAACAGAGAGCTCGAAGAAGTGTCAGGAGCTGCGACTTTATCTCGAGCTTCATCAGCCTCGGGTGGCAAAGACACTTCTGCTGGTGGTTCTTCGTTATCACCAGGTGCATCCGCACTTTCCAGCATTGCTTCATGCTCCTTGTTCGCAGCGTCAGTTGTAGTTCCACTTGCTTCAGGGATGGCAGCCTGTCGTGGAGAGAGGGCCGCGTTGACGGCTCGCAATTGAACGTGTAGCGTACTGGGCGCCGCGGCTCGAGAGCGCTTCTGGTACTGAAGAAACACTGCCGGCACTGTAGGGTGGTTTTTCCTCCAGCCCCACTGCAACTTCGCTTGGTAGCTGTCGATCCAGGTCAGCAACTGGTACTCAAACAACCGCACACGCAGCCCACAGACATCGACGATTGATGGTCTTTTCTGCTGCTCCTTCTCGTTGGCTTCGGCTACATACGGCAAAACGAACGAGTCCATGGTAGGTGTGCCTTTGTTGGTGATGGTATGGAAGAAGCCCCACGCGATGCAGCGGTAGGCTGGAGTGGCTGAGGGTTTCCGATACTCGTCGTCATCATCGTGGGTGCTGACCGACTCAAACCGTTTCCCACGACGGAGACGAGTCCCCTTTGACGGAGGCTTTGTCTCCAAGATTTCAAACAGGAGCACGGTACGGGTGCTCAAGAGCGTAGGCATATCCACTGAAACGCCAAGCGCTTGCTGCCATTCGAAAGCGTCTACAGTGTGAGGAAACCATACAAGCGTTAGGCCCACCTTCCAGTCAATAGCGATACTACCCACTTGCACTTACTCGAGCAGGTTTCAGTATTGTCGGTTGCGACGCAGAACTTGGCCTCGCTTGTCATCTGAGCTGGGCACAGTGCTCTTCCCGTGCATCGATCGACGATGTGAACGCGCACTTGAGGGTGCGAGTAGGCGCCGAACGGAAGTTCGTCGGAGCGTTCGATGGTCACCTCAAGCTGGCGTTGCTTCGGTGCAGCTTTCAGAGCGATAATTCGCGCCTTCGTTTGCTTGGTGAGGAGAGGTAGGTGCATCTCGCTGATCGTCCCGTTGAGAGACCCAATGAAGCAGGCCGAAGGCTGACACGACAACGGACAAGGCACAGGAGGCGCATCCTCAACAACGGAGGCCGTGGAGTTCCGACTTCGCCACGACATGATGCTTGAACGACAAGCTGTGGGTATCGGAGTCTGCTCATTCGACTGGACATCATTCGTGCTGTTGTTTCCCTTTTCACCGCGCTTTGGCCATTGCAGAGACGCCGAAGGTAATCTATTGGGTCTTCGGCTGGATCTCTCGGTCTTGTCGTTGGAAGATGGCTTGACATACTGTTGAATGGGCTGCTCGTCGGGCTTGAGGAGCGGAGACTCCGCTTGAGGACTCTGCGGTTGCTCGGCCATTTCCTTTTCCAGGCTTTGTCGTCGATGCTGTCTCATTAACGACTTTCGCGGCCTTCCTTTCTTCGCACGAGGGCTGCCGCTTTTCTTCGTCGGCGACATTGAAATCCCATCCGCAGGGCTATTCAGCTTCAACGACTTCTTCCCCATTGTCGACGCACGAGGAGTTTGTCAAAATCTCAAGTGGAAGCAAAACCAATTTGGTGATCGAAACTGCCTGCAATTTCCAAGCGTCGGGGGTTGCAGGCCACCTGGGACAGTGCCAAAGCCTACAGCGTTGACCGGCAGACGAACTGGAAACCCTCATGCTTCATTTCTTCGCTAAAACTTACGCAAGGTTCTGGACGAAAACGTTAGTCGAAAAGGCATGGCGTGTTTCTCATTTTCATCGTCTTGGCTAACCACGAAGTCTAATGTGAGGGCGTGACGATCACAGCGTGGCACAAGGACGAATGAAAGCGACGCGGAGAACTCACGACAAAATCCACCTGCACCAAACGACATCAAGTTCATCCTCATTAGCACGCGAACCATCGTCCTCATTCAGACAGACGGCAGCAATACCATCTCGTGCACCAAGGGCCCCCGTTCGCTATCCAGCCCTTCAGCGATGAGAAACTGTTTGACTTCCATCGCGCGCTCGACGATCGTTTCCCTGTATGGTAAACTACAGATCAAAACATTAGCAAAACAAAACAAGAGCTTGCATCTAAGCCATTCAACGTACTCCAGAGCAGGTGCAAAACCCGTTTTCTTGCATGCAGAAGCACCAAACATGTAGCGGTACGCACGCAGCAGCAGCTTAATGTTGCTTCTCGACACTCCGGCGCGGCGCAAGCCCACGAGATTCAGCCCCGCCAGCTTGGCACGGTTGCCCACCACCAGTCCGTACGGCAGCACGTCGCCATCCACAGCACTCTGGCCGCCCACCATAGCCAACGGGCCCACGCTCACGTGCTGCTTGATGCCCACTTGTCCTCCAATGATCGCTCCATCCCCGATGGACACGTGACCAGCGATGCAAACATTGTTCGAGACAACCACTCGCCTCCCCAATTGCGAGTCGTGCGCCACATGAGCGCCACACAACAGCCAGCAATCATCACCGACCGTCGTCGGAGCCTGCGAGTAGGACGTGCTTCCGTGCACCGTCACGTGCTCCCGAATGACACAGTTGCTGCCAATAGTAAGAGTTACTTCACTCGAGTCCTGCTGAGCTGCGAACATTTGGTGCTTTTTGTCCTGCGGTTCTCCGCCCAAACTGGCAAACGGGTGCACCACGGTGCCGCTGCCAACGCGAGTCTTGCCGTCGATCACCACGTGACTCTGCAGCCTCACGTCCGCTTCCAGCACCACATCTACAAAATATAACGTTAGCGCCCTGCTTTCACCCAATTAACCTTAAAAATATAACGTTAGGGACCTGGTCCAATGACGGAATACGGCCCCACCAGGACGTTAGGCCCCAGCTCTGCGTTCGGGTGAACCACCGCCGTCGCGTGGACCTCAGCCTGGTAGCCCTGCAACCGACGCGAGATGTCACGTCTGCGCTCTGCAGTACGCGCGTCTTGTTGTGTGGCGTGGGCGATCAGCTCCTCGAACGCTTCGGGCTGTGCTGACGACTTTACATATTGCAGGAAGAAGTCAGCAGGACGCCTATAAGGATTTTTGCATAAGAAGAGACGTTAAACACGTACGAAGGCTCGAGAGCGCGGGGTTGAGCGCGCCAGGCCGCAGGATGAAGCCGCAAGGCGCTGCCACTGGGTGCGAAGAGCACCGACAAGCATATTCGGTCGAGGTATTCGCCAACTGATGAAACAGTGAATTACAGCCAATCATGTGCGACGTTGGTGTTTGATTGGATGGAATTGTTTGAAATGGCTACATGTAGTCTGGACGGTGACGTTGAAGTGAAATTGTTGGTACGATACGTTAGTTAACGTTACTGGTTTTCAGTGGTTTCAAGTGGCGTGGAAGATGGCGTCGTTGGGGAGGCCCCAGCACTTGAAGCCGAGGAAGTGCGCGCTGTAGCACAGACCTTCGGTCTCGATGCCGTCGTAGCCCTCTTCGTTCCACTCGCTGCCGATGATGTAGTGTGCTGGGAAGATGACTCCTTGGCGATGGACATCCGCGCGCACGTACAGCATCGTGCCGCCTACGGAGTCCAGCGCCACGAACTCGTCCTGTCCGCCCAAGTCGTGGAGGTTCTTGGCGTTTAGCAGACCAGGCACGAAGCCTTCTTCCTGTTCGCGGCCGGCTTTCCGCACCTTGCGCTGCCCCACCCACGCGTTCAGGTCGTAGTCATAATTATCAGCACTTTCCACGTTGTACTTGCGCAGACAAATGGGCTCCACAATGTCTCGGTTAGACTGCACCATCTTGAGCAGGAGGGTAGGCGGGATGACGCTAATGTCGGCGTCAAGCCACACAACGTGCTGGTGCCACGACTCGAGCGTCGTCAGAAGCGCGTAGTTGCGGTATCGAGCAAGCATGCGCCGTCGGCCGCCCTGAAGCGAGTCTTGGTGTCGGTTGATGCGGTCCAGACCCGTCTGTGTGAAGTCATTTCGGAAGATCACGGACAGCCGAGGATATCGCGTGACGTACTTCCCGAATAGCTGCTTCGCCTTGGAGAACTCGTCCATAGACGATGTGAGCAGCGCAATGGAAACCTTCTCGTTCGGGTATTCAAAGGACCCAATGAGGTCGAAAAAGTCCGTCATGCTCCTGTTGGTGCCCCACGACTCGGCGTCGTTGAACACGGAGATGATAAACACTGAGTCGCTCTCGCGGTTGCCCAGCTGAGTCAATAAGCGAGTGTTCTGAAGACGATAATGCAGCCCTGGCTCGCTCTTGCCGTATTGAGGGAACGCTTCGTCGTATTCGTCGAATGGATCGCTTGACGACTTGATGCTGAAGGAAATGTCCGGGTTGAGCGGCGCTTGATACGGTGTGTGCGGGTGGAGAACGCTGGCCACGGGTGGTATTTGAATGTCTTCATCTGTCGGATTATCGTTCTCCTGGTCCGCGCCTGATATGATTTCCGGCTCAGGGGTGTCTTTGGGTGTGTGGTCGGCGGCAGGAGTCTCTTCCGGCACCGTGCTTTCAACGGTGGCTTCCTCAGGTGCCGTGTCTTCAACGGGAGCACCACCTTCTGGTGCCGTGTCTTCATTGGGGCTATCTGGTAATAAGTCGCTTTCGGCTGCGACTTTGTCGACCTCGACGGTGTCGGCTACTGCGTTGTTCGCAGAGAGACTTTCAGGGATCTGGTTCTCGGTTGGAAGATCTTCTGGTACTGTGCTTTCAACGAGGGCATCCCGTCCGATTCCGTTCTGTGCTGCTGCGTCATTAACATCAGTAGTATCCTCGGCGGTATTGTCTTCAAGTGGCCCTGCTGCACCTTCTATTTCGGCTGCGATAACAACCTCATTCTCTATCGTCAAGCCCTTTTGGATCGGAATTGGTTGCTCGGCTCTCAATTCGTCAGCTGCCGTGTCCTGAACCATGACGCGCTCAGTCGCGATTTCATTCGCGATCATCTCCTGCGGCGTCACGTGTGGGGCGTCGCTGGGCCCGCGGAAAAACCTGTATCGGGGCGAGACCAGGGGCTTCAAGACCAACACGAAAAACAACACCGCCAGGAGCAGGATAGAGAGGCTCACGCGGTGGCTCCGGCGGCCTCTTTTCGGAGACCTCAGCCGCCATCGCATGAATCGCACGTGTGCTTCCTCCAGCATTTTTTCGAGCCTTCTGGGGTATCGGGCGGAAAGGAAACTGAGACCGGCGATCTCGACGAGCTGGTACCCACAATGTGTCCATGCGCTATTCGTAACATTTGCGTGCCATTTTTCGAACACAATTTTCGAACACTCTGTAATGACAGTACTGTACTGATGAGTTTGAATTAAGAAGCTGCTTGGTTTTCGAGCGATGTGGGTGAAACATCACAAGTGAATCACTACACAAGTGAGCGGGGTAAGTTTTACATTGACCAAGAACACTACCAGTGCGAAGCTCATTAAGCTTCTAGTTGTTCTCGAATAGAATCTCGGTTGTAGCTAGAAGGGGGCACAGCCAGAAGCTGCACCTAGAGATCCGAAAGCGCAAAATCTTCCGCAAAACCTCAAAAAGACAAAAGTGATGTATGCGAAAAGTGGACCCTTCATTCGATGCACTCTTACTACTGCATTCATTTTTTTGCGTTGCATGCCGATGGCATTGTTCGGTATCCCGCATCCAAGAAGGGGACAGTGCAGCACAAGCCCTTTGTTTCGATACCGTTGACACCATTCATTGCCGATAATGCTCGTTGGTAGGAAATACCACCCAACCGGTCCAATTGCCTCGAGGAATTCTTCTGCTGACGACGGTGAGCAGCTTAATGGAAATCTTCTCGTTGTAATATTCGAAACAGCACTTTCAGTGCTCGAGCCAAATTTGCCAACGTCGGGTTCAACAACAGTCAACTGTATCGCTCCACTACAAATCAGTGAAGGGTAAAAAAATAAGGGAAGAAAATATACTGCATATTTAATATGTAGTTATTTATTTTGATGGGAAATATTTCCAAAGGATAACCCATGCATTTCTCCGGTATACAAAACCTGTGTAAAGGCGCTAGTAGACTAGATTGAGCACATCACACGCGCTGAGTTTTTCGAGTGCTCAGAATTATAATGCAAAGCACAGCAAGAAAGACGATGATATGTCACTCAAACGAGAGTTTGGTTGTGCACCTACTCTATCAGTGCTCACTTTACAAAGTCAAGGCAAAAAAGTATGGTTGAAAGTTTTGAAAGTATGGTTAAAAGTAATAATGTATTTTGTCGAAACTCAATCTATATTAATACCAGTACGTCATTTTACCATTCACTGCTACAAATCCAAGTCATTAGTGGAATCGCCCAAGCATCGCCAAAACCGGAAAGCAGCTGGTATATCGGATATGTCGTAGTCTACGTGTCTATGACTCGTAGACATTACAGTACACAGATTCTATTCTTGGCGATTCGGCGGCGGTTTCCCCTCGGTCGATTGAACCGATCGCGTTCGGAAACTTCGACTACTGTAGAATCCACAATAAAATGTGCTTCGACAGTATTTTTTGTGTTTTGCTTGGTATGTCAGGATTTGAGCTGCATGTTGCTTACGAATTAGAACTCGATGCTGAGCTTCGAAATGTCTGCGATGCGACAGCATTGTGGAGCCTGAAGGGACACGCTGATCTAAGACTTCACGGCGTGAAGCGAATACATAACATGAGTTCGGGTACCGACTTTGTACGAGCTGAGACTCGTTCCAAGCTAAGTGCGTGAACACAGCGGGGGATCTAGAAGTCCACGCGATGAGGCGTTGGTGAGTGGCTCTTACCGCGTTTCGACTCCGCTGAGGCGAAGTTCAAGCCGTTGAAAACGTTGCGTCGATCGTCATGAGAAGCAGTCCGATGAACCAACCAGCTACGAACGAGAGTAAAATTGAGTGCTATTGTGGGTCTGATGTCAGTTGAGAGCATTTCAAGTGTGCTTGCTCTACCATGGAGCGTCAAATGCTAGACAACTGGAGGACAAGCGTGAACGTGTTGGTGAGTGTGAGAATCGAGTCAATGTGCTATCATGAAAAAAATACAAAAAGCGTCAATAATAATGCAGCGTTTACTTCGACAGGTGCCAGATCTTGGATCTTTCGCTCGGTTGATCAAAATAAAATATGCGCGTCGAAGCTTGCAGATATCATTGCAAGGAGCGTATTTGACGAAACGAGGGTGTGTTTGCCGCAACCTTTGAAGCATTCTCAATAATACTCGCGCGGCTTCCCAAGAATCGCCGGTAAGACTCTGCGATGTGCTCTGACCCCCTTTTTTTTGGCTTGTTTTCGCGCTCCTTGCATTCTGCACTCGCGACCATGAATACTAGTATGCACGAGTAGAAGCAGTAGTCGCCCAAGCAGCAGCTCCACAGGGACAGCCACTTTCACCACTCGTACACTTAGATGAACGTAAACGAATTCACCGCGGCAGCACTGACCAAAAATGCGTTTCAAGGCAAAATGGGAGAAGCGAAAGCACGCAGCGCAGGTCAGACCAGGAACCAACAATAGCAAGTAGTGCACCAAGTCGAGTACGGCATGCTGTCCGTCCCTGGTTTTTGTGCGTTTCTGCTTTGGACCCGCAGCATCGCGCGGGGCGAGAGGAAAACCACCGCTGGTTGGCGCTCTTCGTCACTCAGTTTTCATATTTCGTCACTCCGCCGTCGACAAGCTCCACCCACTTTTGACGTGGCGTGCGCTCCACCAGCCTTCACTTCTCCTCTTCACAATCCAGTTCACCAGCACTGACAATGCTTTCGGACCTGCTCTGCCAAGGTATGTGCGTGTTTGGTGAAAACGTTGAGGCGAGGCGTGGCATTCAAGCCATCCCGGGCGTGACCACGTCACAACGTGCTTCAGTCGCTGCCCTGCAAGCGCAGTTCGACAGGGAATCAGATATGATTTCCGTGTCCAGCGAGCTGGGATATGAGATGTCACGCCGCGCTTGTTTTCTCATGTTAATCCTTGTCTGCTGCCGTGTTGAACCTCTTGTCCCTCACTGTTGCTGCAGTCACGAGCTTGAGCTCGCTCGCCCACATGCGGTCGAGCAGTGGAAGCCCCACGGACAGTGGAGATAGTGCCAGCAGATACGTTGGCTCGGCACCGACGCGTTCCAAGACACACGATCGTCGCTGCGGCTTCCCAGAGTGCCACAAGACGGCCAAGCGCGGCGGACTCTGCATCTCGCACGGCGGCGGCAAAAAGTGCTCCGTCGAGGGCTGTACCACCAGCGTCGTGAGTCGAGGCGTCTGCGTTGCTCACGGCGGCGGCAAGCGCTGCCAGGCGCCGGCATGCACTAAAAGCGCGCAGACCGGCGGCTTCTGCTGGATCCACGGCGGAGGCAAGAAGTGCGGGTACCTGGGCTGCAAGAAGCGAGCGCAGAGCGGCGGCGCCTGTATCTCTCACGGTAAGGCCGTAGTCTCCATCCAAGCTGGTTTCGTCGATGCCGAAGTTAACTGTCGGTCTTTTCTTGACAGGTGGAGGCAAGCGCTGTCGGATGGACGGCTGCAACAAGGTGGTGCAGTACGACGGGCTCTGTGTCGGTCACGGGGGCTACCGGAAGTGCCTCTCGCTCAACTGTGATAAGCGTGCACTGGCCAACAGCTACTGCCAGGCTCATGGTGGCAACTCGAAGTGCCACGTCGCCGGCTGTCGGAAGCGCGCCATCCGCGGCGGAATGTGCTCCGATCACAAGGCGCCGATGCCGCTGGATGCCGCCAGAAAGAGCGCGGCCACCGCGCGTGATAGACCCTCGATCGATCTGCGGGAGACCCCGTTCAAGGTCGAGCCAACCGAGTTGTCGTGTCCTGGGCTCGACCAGTACAGGTACCCTACGGCCGCCAGCCAGGCGTCCCCGGAGCTCCATGGACCCTCGACGTACATGATGAGCGTAGCGGTGGACATGATCTCGACTCCTACTGAAGAACACGTCCTGTCACCGCTTCAGTATGTCCGACGTGGGGCTACAACTCTCTTGGACGAAGGACGGACCATAGTCACCCCCATCTCCAAGCACTTCAACGCCGGCGAGCGGTACGACCCGTACCATGCCCAGCGTCAGAACCTGCCGGTATTACCGAGCTTCCAAGCATTGCAGATGAGCTGCAACTCGTCTCCCTGGTCGGAAGGGTCCGAGGTGGACTGGTCCAGCTCCGCGTCGACGCCGAGTCGGAGCATGGAGGACTCTCCGAGTCATGAGCGAGCGCTGTTCCAAACGCCCATGCAACCCCGTGCCCACACGTGCACAGTGGCGAGCTGCTTGCGGCACGCCAAGCGCAGCGGGCTCTGTGTGCTGCACAACATCGTCTCGATGCCAAAGTAAAATAGTCAAATAGTATCAGTCATCCTAATTTGGAATATCAAAATTTAAAGTGCGTGTACATGGTACGTCGAAATCAATAATCGTTGGTAGAGGACATTTCTGATGAACACGAGACGAGAATGGCGTTAGAGCATCCTAACGCGATAGGCTGAGAGCACACCCTCATTGTGGCAAGACATCAAACCCTACCCGTATAATATACCACTCCGTTTCAAAAAGAAAGCACGATTGCAGCATGACTCCTGTATCAAAAAGCAAGCACAGTTTATATACTTGGTTTTTGTATCGGCCTTTTAGTAAGGGGCTTCACGATGCTCATATTGCTCGCAAATGATCAAGTAAGAGCTGTCGGTACACTATTGCGGTCGCCATTCGACATGCAGCAGCGCCAGAGCAAGTGATATCACTTGTCGTGACCAATGATTGGGCTTGGTGGCGTGCTCAGACGGCTATGGCATCGTCAATACTGAGCGCAAGAGAAATTTGACGGCACCAAACGAATTGTCACGTTTAGCCGCGTGTTATGTATGGCACGGCAATCACCTTGTTTTGGGATAATTTAGAGTGAAGCGCATCGTTCTTGTCATTCGTGCTTTCTTTTTGAAACGGAGTGGTATCATATGATGAGGCCGGGTGTAGGAACCACCAAGCACGTTCACAGTCAAGAAATTAAAAATGAAATTGGTTGGAGGTGGGAATCAGTTGGGTTTCTGGACGGCTTTGTAACAAGGTATAAAATGTCCCGACCATCTCAGCAATGCTGTTTGAAACGTTCATCATTTGGGATTAGAACTTCATGGAAGAATTAATCCCACACCTGATTTAGTTAACCAAAAATACGTCGAGCCTAGATCACCAAAACCAACCGCACGGACAATGTTCAATTTAGGAGAAAAAATACTTGTTATTTCAGAACCTTTTTCGCCACTTACTAGTACTATTATTCCTTCTGGAAAAATATAAGTGGCGAAAAGAAGGTTCTTAGTCTACAACACCCAGCGCACATGAGCACTTGCAGTCCTGATTCGCCCCAACAAATTTGCCAAAATAAAATACTCATACAAGTGCAACTATCCAGTTTGTTATCAATTTCGACCGGATAACTCCAAGAACAATCAGGATCAAGAAACGACAAACGTGTTCAATCTTTGGGTTCGGAGTGCCAGGAACTTCCGATGACTCGTGGCATTTCCAACGCTCCATAATAATAAAAAAATATAGTAAATGACAGGTTCAACAGCAGCGAGTATCAAAGTGTTGCCGCCGCGACGTTCCAGGCAAAACCGGCAAGCATGATCCCCGTACACAAAAATGCGATCACCACGATCGCGAGAGCCTCGGTGGGGCTACGCTTCTTCAAAGACTCCACAACCAGAGTCAACAGCGCTGCACTTGCCAAGCGGAGCGTGCTCGCATGCACCGCGTTGCCCACATCATCTTCCTCAGTTCCCGACAAGGCCTTCGTTTCATCCGATCCGTCGTCTTCCACGTCAAGCACACACTGTGAGTCGGTAACTGAATCGTCCTCCTCGTCCACACCATACGTTTTATCTTCGTGTTGACGTTGCAGCAGGGCGACTTGCTCCTCGAGCTCCTCAATACGCAAATACGACTCCAATTCTCGCGTTTTGGCGATCTCCAGGGCGTCGTCAAGCGTTTCGCAGGTTGGGCACGCTGCGTCCGCTACCAGCAGCGGTGACCCGGTCGGCGAATCCAGTTGGCTATCAACACTCGTCTCTTCTTGGCCGGATAGGTCCATGTCCAGAACTTGGTTGTCCAATTCAGTTGGCGAGTTCGCTCCTTCCAGTCCGGTAACTTCCGGTTGTCTGTCCTCTCGACTTTTATGAGCGTCATCCATCACTGGAGCTACAACAACTGACGACGTCCATGCCGGGGCAGCGGCAGCAGCTTCCAGCGACACGATTCGCATACGCAGCCGAGCTGCGTGCTCTTCCATGGCGTCCATTTCATCGCGACTAGCAGAAGCCAAGGCGTCCAATTGGTGACGCAGAAGCTGGTTCTCACGAGCTAGCTCCATCAGAGCTCGAGCACGCTGGTCCACGACCTCATTAACCGATGCATTTACCTTGATCCGCTTGGCGCGGCTTGCGAACTTCAAGGTGCTGCGCGTATCCTCGATATAAGCAGGTGCAGGCGATGCACAGCACACGAACAGGACGCGCGCAGAACCGCTGAGAGAAGGCTGCAGGATACGCGTGAGCTTGCTGTCTCGGAAATTGATGTGGTCGCGCTGGTTCGATGATTTAATGCTTCCAAGCGCGACCACGACTCTCGAGAGCGCCAGCAAGCTTCTGTTGATGTTGCTGCTCTCCGCCGTGAGCCGTTTGCCGCCCGAGCTGACGGCTCTCGCACTTTCAGACCCAGCCAAGTCGACAAAGTTCAAACAGCCCACACGCACACGCTCGATCCCTGCATCGTCCTCCGTCAGCACGGGAGATTCCAGCCGCGTCTTGGACTCGATAACCACTCTGAAAATGGAGTGCGAGCGACTGCTGCGCTCGTTCATGCGCGTGACGCCCACAGCTCTCTGCTTCTCTCCATCTTTCAGAGCCTGCAGCACTCCGCGCGCATCGGTCACCACGCGCTCCGAGTTGTCTGTGAACACGCCGGTCACAGGATGTTCGCGAATGTGGACGGTCGAGTCTCTGCGCTTGGCCGCGGGCGCGGCAGGGCTCACCAGCAAGTCCTTGACCGCCTCGTTGTATACCTCCAGATACGAGACTCTGATTAAGTACTCGACATCGGAGCGTCTGGCCATCTCGTCGAACAGGTCCTTCACAGCCAGCTGCACGAGTCCGTCGCTGTCTTCCGGTCGTCGGTCCTGCTCCGTCTCCTCCTGATTACCGTTCTTTAGCGTTAGCCTCCTCGTAGACCTCATGGCCGTGCCCTGCATGGTGTACGTCTTGCCGCTGCTCGTCTGGCCGTACGCGAAGATGGAGCCGTGGATTCCGTCCAAAGCCGAGCGCGCGATGGAGCGCGCCAGGCCGTCGTAGATGGCGCGCGTCGAGTGCTGCGTGTCGTACACCTCGTCGAAGGCGTAGACTCCTCGTCGTCGGGCGTTCTGGCCTGTGACGGCCGCCGCCTCCACTGTGGCCGAGTCGGCGTGCACCGTCCAGGCTGAGCGCGCGCTCTTCTCCTTGGGCAGCAGCGGCCGGAAACGGACGGTGACGCGCACCGTCTCGTGGCCGTCTTGCTGCTGGTTCTTCAGCAGCTGCAGGTCGTCCGCGTCCAGAAGCTCCGAGCCGTCCAAGTCGCTGTACGCAACGCTGAGCGCGTCGCTCTCAAAGCTGCCGCTGCGGCTGCGGGAGGAGCACTGACTGTAGCTGTAGCTCAGCCGCGGGGGGCCGCGCACCCGAGCCAGCAGGTCGCTATCGCGACGCGGCATCACTATGCCAGCGGTCATGAAGTGTAGTGTACGCTGCGGAGACCAAGGGCGGAAGTAATTGTACGACCAACGTTGGGCGGACGTTAGTGATGAGCAGAAATGCTGTTATTTGGTCGAGCCAGCGAGCGATACAACGACCATACGGAATTAAAATTAAAATTCACAAAACCTCAATAACTGACAAGTGACGTTTGGATCAAAAGCGGTATTGCCAATTCCGTCCAAATTTGCGGATCCTGGTCAGTTTGCTAGCGTGTTCTGAGCCACAATACAAAACCCAAGTCAAAAGGAAATCGACCAAAAGCAAAACATCTGGTCCGAAAGCGACCTTTCGAAGCCCGCGCTCGTACTTAATAGGGTCAATAGTGAGGCCAAGTGCTTCCCAGCTTTCGGTCGATTCGCTGGGCGATCTCGCTTGATTGATTGGATCAATCGCGCGCGGAAAGTTCGAGAAGAACTCGCAATACATGTATGATGGGAAAGGGACGAGAAGAAGGACTGGAGCCTCCAGTGGAGGGAGAGCCCAGACGAGATTTGGAAATCTTCAGGATGCAACAAGAAGAAATAGTGTATAAACTACAATAGTCTTAATACTACAGTAGTACACAACATCACCGTACCTACCTACGGAAGTGTTTCTTGTAAATGAGCGATCGACCACACGCTCTGGACGACGACTTCCGGGCGACGTCGCCTGTGCTTCCGGGCGACCACCGCCTGCGCGATCACCGCCTGCGCTTCGGGTGATCACCGCCTTCGACCACCGCTTACGACGTCAAGTATTGGCTCAGCGTCATAACTCTGGCAAGGATGGTATTAATAACGGAAGAGGACGCGACGCAACTGAACAACATCAATTCCTCGAGAAGAGCAGTGGCGCACGAAGCAGACGGATTCCTGGCAGTCCGAAAAATAGGAGAGAGCCGACACACTCGAAGGAGGAACCACCCAGCATGGACGGTTCCTAGACGCCTGCCGTATTGAAAGGAAGCAAATGACACTAACTGGGCGTGTATATACTCATGGTGCAGACGATATTATGGAGATCCGGAGGGGATACGAAGACGCTGCTAGGGAAGATCCTGGCTGATAGCGAGGTCGCACTCATCGCTGACCTCAAGTGGATTGAGCACCGGTGACGCCGCCAGCTCCAGTCAGTTTGGATGTGGTGGTCCTTTGCTGCCGCCAGGTTTGCTCAGTTGGCATTTTCTACCATGTCTGTGTTAGATGTCTATTATCCAAAGCGGGGCTCTTGTCGTCGACCCAGGTCTGATCACTTGTCATTTCCCACCATGGCCCCAAGCGCAAGAAAACCGACGAAGAGAAGGCCTTCCTCAAGAACAGAGTCCACGGAAGCGTGATCTGCAAGCTGTCTCGCGTCTGCAAGTACGCGCCCATCGTGGACGAGATCCGGCGCTCTGCGAGAGAGCTCAAGCAGTGCCAGCTGGAAGCGTGGCATGTCGCCAATGTCCACGTGCTGCGCTGTCTGGACGAGAAGCTACCGCTGCCATTGTTCGACAAGACCTTCTTCAATCGGTGCTGCGCTGGCGTGATGAAAGAGGCGGAGGACATAGATCGCGAGAAGCGCGCCCAACCACCAAGTTCTTCCAAACCGCGGAAGCAGCAGAGGACCATGGCAAGTCAATCGGTCGTGGCCGCAGAGGAGGACGACGAGGCTCGTGACGACAGCCAGCGCAAGAACGCCAGAGCGCAAGTGGAAGACGCCGAGCTGATCAACACGTTTCGACTGTTTTGGGAACAGCGAGCCAGCAATCCTGCGTACGAGCCTCCGTCGCTTCAGTTCAGCGGCGCGATTTCGTGGAGAAGTCGCAAAAGCGCAGATGGCGAACACGATCAACATGATCGCTCTCCAGTTTCGTCGTCGCCTCCACCAATACATCCGGTTCCGCTACGCCAAAGAGGACGAAATCCAGTTGGACATCAAGGACACGAAACGCCTCGTAGAGAGCTGCTATCGAGTCAAGGAGGTCCCTGTTCCCTGTGATGAGATCGAGTCGTCTGCGGCGGCTGCAACGAAGCAGAAGAAACCAAAACAGCCGAAGATGCAGAAGATGTGGGACGAATGGGACGACACCGAGGACCCGACCGAGCTTGAGTTGCGCGCGTGGCTGGGTATGGTGCCTTGGGACTGGAACATCAAGAAGAACTTAGCGCACTTCGTTCCCAAGCTGCACGACATGCTGACATGGATGGAGAAGTTCGCCGAGAAACACCCCAAGACAAAGGGCACGCGCTCGTACTCTTTGCTGCCGTACTCTTCTTCCTACGCGAGCTGCTACATCACGGTCAACGGATCAACTCTTCACGGTATCTGCGCAAGGATCTTCAAGCGAACAGGGTGGAAGCTGGATTCGGTCCTTTAGCACCGCTTAGTGGATTGGCTCTACAGCCTTTTTTCACGGCAACCGATCACGTTTATTGCGGGAGATCTTCAACGTGACCCAGTTCGAGACGAGAGTGGCCGACTGCACTGTGCCCAGAGCAGCGTTTGATGCAATGGACCACGAAGCGAAGAAGCCGTACGCGAGTCGGTACTTCGCAGACCAGGTCTCATCGAATGGCTACGGGGCGAGTGTGCTCACCCACCCGAAGGACACTAGCGAGATCCCGGAGAGGCGGCAACGGATAAAACGCTACTCGACGACCGAGACCCGTTCGTGATTGCGCGCCGACGTCTTCCGATCGACTACTTTCCCGACGTCATGATAGGAATCGATCCTGGGATGCGGACGTTGTGCACCGCTGTCAGTGTCGGCCGTCTCCCGCGTCGGCGTGTTCGACGGAAGTGGCTGCAGCAGCGCAATAAGAGGAAGCGGAGGCGTCTCAATCGACAGTACCGACGCGGCCAGAAGATCATCGAGATCAGTTCGAGGGAGTACCGGCATATGTCCAAGATGAACCACTTCCGCGCGTGGAACGAGCGTTTGAAGAAGCGCGAGCCGTGGTACGCAGGGGTGATTCGCGCGATGCCGTCGTTCAAGACAGCGAGCTACACCACGTACACGGAGGGGCTCCGGTTCTTCTTCATGCACTTGCGCTTCCTGCTAGCCTTCACCGCCGAGAACCCGTTCCTGAAGTGGCGTTTCACGCGTGAGCGGCTGAAGGCGAAGGCGCTGGACGCATTGGCCAAGCGGATCGTGCCTGTACCGAGCCCGCAGGTCTGCATTGCGTACGGGGAATGGAGTCGCCGAGACGGCATCAAGGGCTACGATTCGGGGCCAGTCAAGGGCTTCGCCAAGGCGTTGAAGAAGCGAGCGACCGTAGTTCCGGACCAGCATCACCTGCTCTTGTTGCCACAAGCGCATGAAGGAGACGCCTCTGCTCACCCAAAGTTCGCAAACCCAAGGATGGAGAGGAGGAAGCAAGGAAGAAGAAGGTGGTCAAGAAGAAGCCCAAGCTGTCTGCCAAGGATCTGAAGAAGAAGGCTCAACGGGAGGCGTTGGAGACGAAGGAGACGGAGAGAATGAAGAACCCGAAGCTCGCGGACTGGAAGATCGTCCTGAAGAGCAACCGGAACGTCTTGCGCTGCACGAACAGCCGATGCGGGCCAACTTCTGGAACCGGACGTCAACGCCGCGCGGAAAGCTCGAACTGATGAAGGGGTACTTTCAGAACTTTGGACGGGCTACAGCATTCGTGAGAGAGGCCAGTGACGCAACACACAACTTATCGTGGATGGAGAGGGTCTGGGGCTCGGTGGCCCCAGGTAGCTTGACAAGCGAACCCATATCCAGACCACATGCACACGTGCATATAACAGGAGAGGGCGGGGATTGCACCCTCGTCCGTTGGCACAGGATAGGATATTTTCAGTGCCCTCCGTATCTAATACACTTTACTATTCAACACACTTCAGCCGGTGAACGAGTCTTGTCCGCCTGATCTCCGTTGCGTGTGGACGAATCCTCGCTCCAAAAGTGCGGCAGGAACCGCAGCCGGTCGCCGAGTCGCTCCACGCGCGCGTTGAAGCGGTCTCCAATACGCACAGACACCACTTCGTGCATCTGCACGGAGACGCCCCACTCGGGCTGCTCGAACGAGCCGAACGGCTGCACTTTGAACTTTTCGTCGACTGCGCTGCCACCTGCTGCACTTGCTGCGCTGGACGAGGTTTGCAGCAGCTCATCCTTGTAGACGGCCAAAGCCGACTCGCTCATCACGACCTGGCCGCCCTGCCCCAGCTCGCTCATCTCACGCGCCATCATCTCGCTCGGCCCCAAGTACGTCATCTTGCCTGTGGTCGGGTGGCGCGAGCACACGAGACGGTTGTCGCCGTCGTGGATGGCCATGCGGACACGCAAACCGTTGAACAGCAGTCGCGTCCAGATATCGTACACTCGTGCGGCGTTGTCGTACTTGAGCAGAGCTGTGGGCCACGGCGCCTTGAGCAGCTTCTCTTGGACGCTGACGCACCACCCGATCGCGTCGCGGACGCAATGGAACGCTAGCTGGAAAGAATCGCCCGCGGTCGTGATCTCGTAGCCCCGGTAGCGAGGCAGCTGCTGCCGCAGCAAGTCGTCGTGGATCGACTGCGCCTCGGCCATCGCTTGCTGGTCGGCGGCCCACAAGCGGCTGGAGCCTTCGATGTCCGTGACCACGAAGATCGGTCGGTACATTGGCGCCTCCACAATCATATCCATCGCGTTGAGACCTTGTTCTTCTTGGAAAAAGCCACCTTCCAGGAGCTGCTCGTAGACTGAGGGCGGCATGAGTGGGCGCAGAGTCCTGTAGCAGCAGGTCACGCTGATGCCGATGGCGAACGCCGTGCCGGCGCCAGACAGGTAGTAGACGATTTGAGTCAGTCCGACCCACTCCATCTTGATGTCGACGAGGCGGGCCAGCACCTCCACTACGCAGGACGGGAACACGAGCACGCAGTACACGATAACAAACGTCTTGATGCGCTGGTGAAGCAGCAGCGACGCTGGGTCCACCGTCCGCCGAGAGCGCTTCTGACGAGAGATCCATATCGTGGCGTACAACGGATACAACACGGACACCCAGATGCAAGCCAGCTCGAACCAAAAGGCAGCGGTCTGCAGGGCCTGTGACTTCGTAGACGGCAGGAACGCCGACACCGCCATCAAAACGGCGAAGACGACAACAATCACAAACGCGCGAAGGCAGTACTGGCGAATGATGGCGCGCTCGCGCTTCGCCCCGCGGTCCATGGACTTGATGATGAGCCGCTTCATCTCGTAGGCCAGCGTTGTGATGAAGAACGTCGTACAGAGCAAAGCACAGTCTCCTATGAGCGTGACTGTGACGGCGACAGCCTTGAATTCTTTGCTATCCGAATAGACAGCCCTGGCGCCCATAAGTTCGCCGTCGTCCAGCGCGTCCAGCGTGTCCCTCAGGCCACTGAAATTCATGAGCACGCCCACGTAAAGAAGCAGCCGCGCCAGCGAGTAGACGAAGTACAGGCGGCACACCGTGTAGGTGATGTACTGGACGGCTGAGTCGCCCACCTTAATCTGCTTGAACGAGAGCAGCAGCGTCATGCCCGTCGTGGCCGTGGCCACCGCCAGTACGATCACATACGTCAGAGTCCAGTCGTAGTGGGTCGAATCATCCATTCACTGTCCGCTACGCAGGCCGCGTTCGCTGGAACTTCCAGTCTGGAAGGAGCAGGTCGAGCACGAGAGTGTCGCCCTATGTGGAGCTGGCAGTACGAAAGGCGACAGGAATGGTGTCCAAGCTGCTTAGCTGTGCTTGCCAATCACGGAATGTACAGTAGTGGCGACTTGCGCTGCACCATCGCCACTTGAGCTCCTCCGTTTGCTCCAGCAGATGGCCAGGGTCAGGGTCTCACTTGCGTTGCCTGCTCGAGCTCGCCGTCACCGCCCAGCACCTGGCGCCACCGAATTGTTGCCACCCACCCGACCAACGACACAGAAAACGGCAGATCCTTCGTCTGGTTGCGCGCTGCAAGGTCTCTGTGATGAAACGAAGGAAGAGCGCAAAGTTGTGCTGTGTCTTCGTCAACCTCAGGCAGGACGACACACCAAGTCCGATTCATTAATTAAGCTGGCGTCGGCTACTTGCCGTTCGACAATGGAGTGCCTTGCATCAAGGCCCTTGATGGATAAAGTTTGGCGCTTGAAGTGATGCAAAACCTGTCCAGCTTAGAGGCTGTCCACGCTAACGTCTTCACATCCAAGTTGCAGACACTGCTTCAACACGGCCGCATTGCGGTGGTCGTGAAGCAACCAGCAGAAGTCGACAGCACAGCTCTGCCCAGCATCCATACCTCCAGCCTTCTTCCCCCGCCGCTTGAAAGCTTCCCGTTCGGTTTGTACAGCGTCCAGCAACTTCTGCCAATCCATCCACGGGCACTGCTGTCGTCCAGCCCTGGCCGTCTTCACTTGCTCTCGCTTGGCCTGAATTACGAGGTGGAAGGCATACAAACCTATCGACCACACCTGCGCCAGCCCAACACGATCGCATCAGCAAAGTATTATAGAAGTGCAAGCACAATTTCAGCGTACCTGATGCTTCCGCGCTTGGTAAGAGGCTCTAGAGGCTCTAGATGACTGGGTGGGCGCTGCTTCAGCCTCCAAGGCTAGCTGTAGACTGCGATCGATCCCCTTGACCATTTTCTTCAGAATGCGGTGGATACATTCGTGGAAGAAGTGCATGTCTCGATTCACGAAGGGCAGCATTTCGATGAGAATGGAGAACCGCTGCGCTGCCACGACGAGCATCTGAAAAGTGTTCACACGGATCACATCTTCGACCAACAATTCCGGGTCGAAGAACAGCGCATGCCAGCGCTGACGAATTGGCGAGATCACTTTGTTCACGAGGAAATCTTGCGCCGCCTTCGTCTCGTTAAACGGGATGGAGCCTTTAAGAAGAGCGCTACTGAGTCTACAGAACAGTCAAGAAATTAGAACTTGAAATCAATCTCTACGATCACGGATAGACTGCCCTTACTTGTCGTAGTTGACGTAGAGTTGGAGACTGCTTGGGTCGATCAGCATGCCGCACCACGGTATGCACCTTTGTGACTCGGAATGCAGAGCTTGACCGGTCTCGAAATTCGCTTGGCTCTTGGCAATATTGACGAAACACCCGTACTCCTCATTGCCCTCGTGCATCACATCGAAGAATCTGCGCGCTCTTTTCACGTCCGTCGTAATGAACATGAAGTCATCCGTATACCGAAGCAGCTCTTCGTGTTGACAGCAAGACACTGGTACAATGACTGGGTCGCATACCTCGGGCAAACGCTTGCGCAGTACTCGGCGTTCGAAATGGGCGTAGTACATGTTGCACAACGTCGTGGAGAGCACAGAGCCCTGCGGGATGCCGCACCGCTGAACGTAGTCGTGGCCATCAATTTGCACGACGTTCGAGAACAAATGCTCCTTGAGCAACTCGAGGGCCTTCGCTTTGGTCAGGTAGTCGTACAAGACACCGTCCACAAACATCGCATTCTTCTTCTTGGACCGCGCGGCGAGCTCATCGAAGCCCACAAAGTCCCCCGACGGATATGCAGGGCGCTCCATCTTGAAGAAAAACGAAGAGGAGGGTAGCGACTCGTCAGTCTTTGTCGATGATGAGACAGCAGCGACTTGGTGGCCAACCCAGTGTTTACGGATGAGATATTCTTCTTCTCGTATCGCCTTCTTCAACACTTGGTAGAGTTTCCGCGGTTTAATGGTATCGAAGCAGCGCTCAACGTCAACAGTTACGCAGTAAGCCGATGGGGCATTCCACGAAGCACGTTGTCGTTCTGCACAGCGAGGACAGGAAGCGATCTGACGAAAGAGAGGCTTGACTCGCGTGTAGATTTCGTCCATGTTTCGAACAGAAGCCCCAAGTAGTCTCTTTGGCTGGCGCTCCATTTCGAAAGTCAGCACTCGGTGAACAACATCCATGGATCTGTTGACTGAGACCTTGTCTTGATCCACAGCTTTGGATAAATTCATCAGTGGCCGAACTCCGCTAGATTTCGGAAGAAGCCGCAGTCGAGACGTAGCGAGCTGCTGAACGCGACTAGCCGGCAAGGGCTGGTTGCTTGAAGGCTGAAGGATGCCTCCCTCCAAGTCATCGAGAGCCAGCGTGCTGCAACACAATCGCTTACTTGTTAGACCTAAGGATCACGTACTTAACGATACAGCGCATGCCTACCTGATGACATTCCAGACTGGACGCTGGTAAAATGCGATCTCGTTCGCCATCCCTTCAGCCTCTGTAATATAAAACAAGTTTTGCAACACTGGACAGACCAGAGACGAGATGACCCACCATAGTAAACTCTCAAAGAGCTGGTGCCGCTTGCTTCGCTCGTTTGGTGGGCTAAACAGAAGCGATCAATCAATGGATCAATCCTTACTGATTACCAGTTGAAAAGAAAGCAAACAACGTACCAGAATGCATTCTTCGAGTGGACATTCATCCAGTCCACGTGCGTTACTTGAAATTCTTCAGCACACTGCACAACGAAATCGTTAGTACAGATGCCAGGCTTCGGGATAGGATGCTTGCTTTTCGAAATAAAGGCTTACTTTCTTCAGCGAGAAAACGTCAAACTTCCTCGAAAAGACGAGCTTCCGGAGCATTGTCTTAACGCACTTCCAGTTCTTGGAATCAGCGCTGCCCCATATCTCTTTTGGCACAACTGTAGCTACGAGCTTTCGCACCAGCCGGTAAACTCTCCTCTTAGGAGTTTTAAAGGCCAGCACCGTCTTGATAGTCTCCTTGTGTTGCTGTAGTTTTGCCACATCCGATACGCCGCGAGAACCGTCCTGAATATTCGTACTGCTGGCGTCGGTGTGTTTTCGCTTCTTCTCGACGATGCCAGACTTTTCTGATCCATTATTTACGGACCCGGTCGAAGCAGATGACAGCCCGTCAATGGCTTCCTCTCTTCGCTTTCGCTTGCGATCGGAGCTCGGAGCTACAGCCTCGCTTTGACTTAGATATCCATCTTCAAGTGCTTTGTGTACGATTGGCAGGATCAGTGGTTGGGAAGACACCTTTGACTCAGCTGTCCTCTCTACAAGTTTGCGCTTAATGCTGGGGGTTTCTGCCATAAACTTGCGAAAATCGGCGTTCACGGGGACCAACTTCCTCGCCAGGTCTTCAAAACCACACGCTTTGAACCTCAATACCATCGACTGTATCGTAGGTATCAGGTTGATCAGTCTCTTCGGCAAGCGCTTTTGATCCGCAGCACCGGGGAAAATTACGCGAAGTACTCGCGAAGCCTCCGTTCGACTGATCGGATCTCCAGTCTTGGATGCCTTTACGAGGGCGTGAGAGCTCGCAAAGACTCGATCCCTTTGAAAATAACGCGCATACATCACATGATTGATCGATACTTCACGTTTCGCCGTCTCATCGGATACCCCCGACACGATACGATTGCGCTGCCGCAGACTCTTTCCGGTAAGCTACCAACAGATAAATTAAACACCACATTAGCCCAGCGTCCAGCTTCCCTTTCTCCCACTAAATCACTTACCTGCATGTACGAGAGTGGAGAGTCTTTCAGTTGCACGAGTATCGTATAGTTTAAGAGCAGATGCGTCATGAGATCGTCGCCCATGAGTTGATGCAGAGCCTCCCACGTCGGCTTCTTGAGTGCTGCCACCAGAGTGTTCGGGTAGTAACTCATGATGGCGTGCGACTGCGTCAAAAGGTGACCCGAAGCCCCGGGCGTCACCTCGCGATACCCGAGCGTCAGGATGTTGGCGTCCTCCCAATTCATCGCTCGTTTGCGGGCCAGCAGTCGCTCGATGACATGGTGCACCAACTCGCTCTGCCCAACAAACAGCGCACAAGTGTGAGCTCTCCGTCGACTCCATCCAAAACTACCTCTTTATTGACTCGTACATGTGAAATTGAGGTTTCACAATTCCACGGAGAGCGAGGAAATGCCTCTATCCCTGCATTATGCGCCTGAATGAGGAACGTGTGGTCCAGGGCGAACTTAACGTCCTGGTTGGGCTCTCGCGACAAGTTTTGAGTGAGCACCAAGTCTCCAGTGGCGCTGCGTTCCTCGGCAGCGCTGCCACATTGCAATACAGATTACGATACAGGGAGTTTGGAATGGCTATAGACTAACGTGATTGAAGCCTCTTCGCCCACCTCTGGAGGAACGAACGCAGCGTTCGCGCCTTCGCGAGCAGCGCCTCCATTATCTTGAGACGGCAACCTGAATGGCTACGTTTGTGGTTTACACAATATGATGGAAGTTACATGAATTAATGCGAATACGGAGGTACTTGTATGCATCTTGAGGAGATTAGCGGTTCCACTTCAACTTGACTGCACTTGCTGTTTTGGATCACACAGCACAAGATTGGATTAATATGGCTTGCCGACACCTCTCAGGGTGAAGAATTACAGTCGGGACGCACTTGCTACGTCATCTTGGGCCGCATCAGCGAACGGTTCGATCTGTTGGAGGCAGTCGACGATTTTCTGAGCGACTTCCGCCGGCTTCTCCATGATCATTGCGTGCGACGAGTTGTCAATGGGCTCGTCCAGCGAATAAATGCTTGGCCACTTGTCGCAGAGCTCCTGGAATAAAGGCGGAAGGAACATCTTGGTGCGGCTGGCGTACTGGAAGAAAACCTTGCACTGCGGTCGCGCAAGCTGCTGGTCGTCCAGGTTCAGAAGCTTGTGGCAGTAGAGTGATGCCTCAATGGCCGTGCTACAAGCCAGTACCGTCTTGCCAGTCGCCTCATCCTCCACCAAGGCGCCGTTCATGTAGGCGTCCAAAGCCCCGCGGTCCCAGGCCGCAAAGTTCTTGAAACCCCGAAGATGCTCCTCCGCTGCAGCTCTCGAAGGCCTACACAACCAAAAGCAATCAGCTCTAACCCACATGCAAGACGGACAAATACCATGCACTACGTCGTACCACGAGGACTCACGCGCCAGCGTGATGGATACCAAGAAAGTGGCGACGTCGGAGTTCAGGGGGCCGTAGACGGGCTCGAACAAGACGAGCCCGTCGAAGGTGCCCGGGTACTTGGCTTCCGTGTTCCACATGGCCGACGCTCCCATGGAGTGGCCAATCCCGATCAACGGCGTGTCTGCACTTTTGCTTCTAAGTGCCTGTGCTTGCTGCAACACGTCCGCGGACGTCCACGCGGTGAGGTCCGCCGCTGGGTGGTGTACCCTCGGCGCCATCGGGTTGCTCCGGTCGATTTCGGCCTCAACTGACTCGTCCCGGTTGCTGCCGTGATACTTGAAGTCGAAGCTTACGAACTCCGTGCGGACAGCTCCCTGCAGCAGCGGCGCCTCCTTCAATCGACGCAGCACGGGCTCCCAAGTCTCCTTGCAGAAGCCTCCGCCATGTGCAAACAACAACGTGGCAGCCTTGGCCATTTCGCGGGTGGTGGGTGGTCAACTAGACGTACGGAGGAGTACGTCGGAGGAAGACAATATAATTGTGAAGTGAGCCACAGATGAAGAAGCTTGGATTTGGATGTGTCGAGTCGACAAGAGTAAACGGGATGATGATTGTTCACCGCGCAGAAGGCACACCGATTCCAATGGAATCGGTGTCATCTCAGCTGACTCATCTGTGCCCTCAGGCTCTATCCTACAAGCGCGCCTTGGTGCTACTCGCGGCGCGGAATGGTTCGAGTTTTGCCAGGTTCTCGAGGATGTTCTGAGCGACTTGTGCTGGTTTCTCCATGATCATGACGTGCGAACAACCTGGAATGGGGTCTGCCAGTGAGATGATGTGGGGCCACTTGTCGACCAGTTCCTCGAAAATGGACGACAGGAACATCTTGGAGCGACTGCCGCTGTGGAAGAAAGTCTGGCACTTCACGCGCGCGAGCTGCTCGTCACTGCAGAACATGAGCTTATGGCTGTATAGCGACGCCTCCATAAGAGGACTGCAGGCCAGCTCCGTCTTGCCCGTGGACGCGTCTTCAACCAGTCCGCCTTTCATGTACGCGTCCAGCGACTCGCGGTCCCACGCGGAGAAGTTCTTGACGCTGCGAAGATGGTCCTCCGCCGCCTTGCGCGTTGGCCAGGAATACTGGCGCTGTAGAGAGATCGACACTAAGAAGTCTGTGACCATATCGACGTTCATGTCCCCGTACACTGGTTCAAACAGAATGAGTCCGGCGAAGGTACCGGGGTGGTGAATCTCGGTATTCCAGAGCGCACAAGCCCCCATCGAGTGGCCAACTGCGATCAGTGGCCGGTCAGGGTTCGCCTGCTTGAGTGCACGCACTCGCTGGAGTACTTCTGCCGACGTCCAGGTTGTTAGATCCCCAGCGGAGTGGTGTACCCGGGGAGACGTCGGGTTGCTCAGGTCCAGCTGAGGCGTCTCGGACTCGTCTCGGTTGCTCCCGTGGAACTTGAAGTCGAAGCTCACGAATTCGGCGTCCACGTCGGCATTCTGCAATAGCGGAGACTCTCGAAGACGACGCATGACCGGCTCCCAGACTTCCTTGCAAAACCCAGCACCGTGAGCAAACAAAAGCGTGACCGTCTTCATTGCTGAGCTGATACTCGACACTCGGTTGAGAAATAGAGAGAGTCAGCGGTTTCAATTTAACTAGTTACCTCGAGCAAAAGTCGGTTGAGAAATGACGACAGGATCATGCTGGTCCGCTCGATGTGCTGTGGCCCACACTTGGTTCGAGACAACAGGTGTTGAAGTTTTTCAAGAGAGTTGCCCCGGTAGACCGTGTGGTCAACGTCGAATCGGATTGTTCGCAGTGTCGGTGGTAAACTGCGCTCGGATTGTTCACCACTTCAACATTCTGGTAGCAATGGCCGTTGGCTGTGTGGCGTCACGACCCAGCGGGCACTCGTAATTGGGCTTTACCACGAGATCCTTTTTATTCTGCAACTTGCCTCCTGGCCTCGACATCGACAGCTACAACGCAATTGCTATTCGAGACGTTCGACTCGATGTCATCAACCAAAAAGGAACCTGGCCTCGCGTCGGGAGCCGAGCTCATGGAGCACGGCTCCCAAGCTCTGCACGACCACGTCGCAGCCAGCTTTGAGACTGCCATGGGTCGTCCACTGCCGCAGATAGAGGTGCGCTTCAGCAACCTGTCCATTTCGGCTGATATCCTCGTGGCCGATGAGGACCAAGACAAGCACGAGCTTCCGACGCTCTGGAACGCGATGAAGAAAAAAGTCGCCAAGCTTTCGTCGAAGAAGAACGTCGTGCGCAAGGAGATCCTCAAGAGCACAAGCGGTGTCTTCAAACCAGGAACCATCACGCTTTTACTGGGCCAGCCTGGCTCGGGCAAGTCGTCGCTAATGAAGGTGCTGAGCGGCCGCTTCCCCATGGCCAAAAACGTCACGGTGGAAGGTGTCGTGACCTACAACGGCGAGCAGCTCGAGAACATCTCCAAGCGGCTGCCGCAGCTGGTCTCGTACGTGCCGCAACGCGACAAGCACTTCCCGTTGCTGAGTGTGAAGGAGACGCTCGAGTTCGCGCACGAGTTCTCCGGCAGGAAGGTGATGCTCGAGGGCGATCGTCGCTTCTCCAAGGGGGCAGACGAGCAGAGCGTGGCTGCCTTAGCTGTGGCTAAAGCCCTGTCCGCTCATTACCCGGACGTTGTCACTCGCCAGCTCGGTCTTGAGAACTGCCAAGACACGATCGTCGGAGACGTCATGCATCGTGGCGTATCCGGAGGAGAGAGGAAGCGCGTGACGACGGGCGAGATGGAGTTTGGCATGAAAACCGTCACGTTCATGGACGAGATCAGCACGGGGCTGGACAGTGCGGCCACGTTCGACATCATTAACACTCAGCGCAGTGTGGCCAAGAAGCTCAACAAGACGGTCGTGATCGCGCTGCTGCAACCTGCTCCCGAGGTGTTCGACCTCTTCGACGACGTGATGATCCTGAACGAGGGCCAAGTCATTTATCACGGTCCGCGAGCGGAAGCTAACGACTACTTCGCGGCGATGGGCTTCGTTCGCCCTCCTGGCCGAGATGTGGCCGATTTCTTGTTGGATCTCGGCACGAAGCAGCAGCGGCAATACGAACGTGCTTTGCCGACTGGGATGACCAGCTTCCCTCGACTCGCGAGTGAGTTTGGAAGTATCTTCCGCCAGTCAAGAGCGTACAACGACATGCTTCGTACGCTGGAAGGGCCTCACAATTCGGACTTGATCGCCCACAAGGTCGAGGACATGGACGCGATGCCTGAATTTCAGCAGTCCTTCTGGGAAAGCACGTCGACGCTCATGCGCAGGCAGGCGATGTTGACGCTGCGAAACACCGCCTTCCTTCGCGGCCGGGCGATCATGATCGTTATGATGGGGCTGATCAATGCCTCGACGTTTTGGAACGTCAATCCAACGAACGTCCAAGTGATGTTGGGCGTTCTCTTCCAGTGCATCTTGTTCCTGGCACTAGGCCAAGCCTCTCAGATCCCGACGTTCATGGCAGCGCGGGACATTTTCTACAAGCAGCGTGGGTCGAACTTCTACCGAACGTCGGCGTACGTCTTGTCCTGCTCGGTGGCGCAGCTTCCACTTGCTGTTGGCGAGAGCTTGGTGTTCGGCTCGCTCATCTACTGGCTGTGTGGCTTCGTGAGCTCGGTCGTGCACTACCTCATCTTCATGGTTCTCTTGATCCTGACGAATCTGGCCTTTGCGGCCTGGTTCTTCTTCATCACGGCCATCGCGCCCGACATCCACATCTCCAAGCCGATCGCCATGATCTCGGTACTTGGATTCATAATGTTTGCCGGCTTTGTCGTCTCGAAAGAGCAGCTTCCAGACTATCTCGTGTGGCTCTATTGGCTCGACCCGATCTCGTGGTGTCTGCGCGCAATGGCAGTGAACCAGTACCGGTCCTCAGCCTTCGACGTCTGCGTGTACGAAGGTGTGGACTACTGCGCGCAATTCGGCATGAACATGGGCGAGTACTACATGTCGTTGTTCGACGTTCCGTCCGAGAAGTACTGGATCGTGGTCGGCGCCCTTTTCATGATTGCGGCCTACATTTTCTTCATGGCGATCGGCTTCGTTGCTCTTGAGTACAAGCGGTACGAGAGTCCAGAGCATGTAGTGCTTCCGAAGAAGCTTGGCGCGGATGGAGACAGCTACGCACTCGTTGAAACCCCAACGATTAACTCGGCAAAACCTGCTTTCGACCACGACGTTGCCATCCTCGACGTCAAGACCAGAGAAAAGAACTTCGTCCCAGTCACGATCGCCTTCCAAGATCTCTGGTACTCCGTTCGATCGCCTAGCAACCCCAACGACTCGCTTGACTTGCTCAAAGGCATCAGTGGGTTTGCTTTGCCAGGGTCCATCACGGCGCTCATGGGCTCATCTGGGGCTGGGAAGACGACGTTGATGGACGTCATCGCCGGAAGGAAGACGGAAGGAACGATCAAGGGGAAGATTCTGCTCAACGGCTACGAGGCCACCGATCTGGCCATTCGACGCTGCACGGGCTACTGCGAGCAAATGGACGTCCACTCGGAGGCTGCCACGTTCCGAGAAGCTCTGACTTTCAGCTCGTTCCTTCGTCAGGACAGCAGCGTCCCTGCCAGCAAGAAGTACGACTCGGTGAAAGAGTGCTTGGACTTGCTGGACATGCACGGCATCGCGGACCAGATCATCCGCGGCAGCTCCGTGGAGCAGATGAAGCGTCTGACGATTGGCGTAGAGCTGGCAGCGCAGCCGAGCGTGATCTTCCTGGACGAGCCGACGAGTGGCCTGGACGCGCGATCGGCCAAGCTCATCATGGACGGCGTTCGCAAAGTGGCCGACAGCGGCCGCACCATCGTGTGCACGATTCACCAGCCCTCGACAGAGGTGTTTCTGCTGTTCGACAGTCTGCTGCTGCTGAAGCGTGGGGGTGAGACGGTCTTCTTCGGCGACCTGGGCGACAACTGCCAGCACTTAATCGACTACTTCGGCGGCATTCCAGGGACCCAGGAGCTTCTGGAGGGGTACAACCCGGCCACTTGGATGCTCGAGTGCATTGGTGCTGGCGTGGGCAAAGTTTCCTCCAACGACGTCGACTTCGTCCAGTATTTCACCGACAGCGAGGAGAAGCGGATGCTGGACTCGAACTTAAACACGGAAGGAGTGGCGTTCCCGTCCCCAGACATGCCCGAGATGACGTTCGGTCGGAAGCGCGCGTCGTCGTCCTGGACGCAAGCTCACTTCCTCGTCATGCGCTTTATGCGCATGTACTGGCGTACGCCGTCGTACAACATCACACGGTTCATCATCGCACTGATCCTGAGTCTTTTGTTTGGCCTGGTGTTCGTGGGCGCAGAGTACACGACGTACCAAGGGCTGAATGGTGGCGTGGGTATGATCTTCACAGTGGCGCTTTTCAACGGGCTGGTCTCCTTCAACAGTGTTCTTCCTATCGCTTCCGAGGAACGAGCCTCGTTCTATCGCGAGCGAGCGTCGCAGAGCTACAACGCGCTCTGGTACTTCCTCGGCTCCACGTTGGCGGAAGTCCCTTACAGCTTCGCCAGCGGTCTGCTCTTCACGCTCATCTGGTTCCCGATGGTGGGCTTCACGGGGTTCGGAACGGCCGCGTTCTTCTGGATCAACATGTCGCTCTTCATCCTGTTGCAGACCTACATGGGCCAGTTCTTCGTGTTCGCGTTGCCGAGCATCGAAGTGGCGGCCATCATCGGCGTGCTCCTGAACTCCATCTTCATCTTGTTCATGGGCTTCAATCCACCGGCCAACGAGATCCCTGGCGGCTACACATGGCTGTACAACATCACTCCGCACCGCTACTCGATTGCGATCATGGGCTCGTTGCTGTTTGCGGACTGCGACGACTTGCCGACGTGGAATGCCGAGACGAAGGAATACACGGGCGTTGGGTCGGCGCTTAGTTGCCAGCCAGTGACCAACACCCCCGTGATCATCGACCACACCACAGTGAAGGAGTACGTCGAGTCCGTGTTCAAGCTCAAGCATGACGACATCTGGCGCAATTTCGGCATCGTGCTGGTCTTCATCGTGGTGTTCCGAGTGCTCGCACTGCTTTCACTGCGCTTTATTAACCATCAAAAGAGATAGGCAGGCCGCGAAGACGAACCGAGGTTGAGATCGATACATTTCTTTCACTTCGACATGGGGAGATTTCTGCTTGACTGTTGAAATGTGTTTCTTTCTTGGTCTTCACCATATACTGCATGGGGATGTACTTCTTCATTGTGTCAACTCAGTTCACTCATGTCATCCTTTACTTCTCTAAGTAGCAGAACTATACCTTACGAGGCCGACAACCAGCAGGGCCTGGCAAACGCCATCCCTTGAAGCTTGAACGGAGCTTCCTGGGTGCCTCAGTAGCATGCAGCGCCGCCAGGATGACCACCATGTGCTTTCCAAACGAGTGACCGACGATGCACAGTCTTCTCGATCACCACAGAGCTTTCAAACTGCTTCACTTAGTCGTTTGTGGTACTCTCAAACGAGTGCTCATTTGCTACCTTGGACCCGACGTAGTGCCATGCACCAGCAAGATATGTCATGATCTCGTCAAGCCTAGCGTACTCTCTCGGCGGAATGAAAACGTACTGGAGCGTGCAGCGAACGTGAGATATTTTAGCGACGTGGAGGAGCGTGAGCTTCTCGAGATGGTGTCGCCTCACGCGATGCAGGAAGTCTCAGCGACTGACCGTCTTGCGAGCAGCATGCATGAGATTCGCAACTCAAAGTCTGAAGGAAAAATGTGGCCATCACGATGCTAATTAACAGCAAAGACACTTGGAATCTGCGCCAGGGACGAAGACGCTCGTGCAGGCGGCCTGCGCGTTGCAAAGCTTGGCAGGAAATCGAGCGCTTTCTCGAGCACTCAGCACTCGTTGGTTCAATCCTCTCACGATCGGATGGCGGTGTCCACTGGTGCTGTGACTAAGCCACGCCGTCCGTCACCTCCAGCTCTACCTGAGCCTTCGCTCATCAGCGTGGACGGCAAGCGCAGGATTGAGACCGAAAAAAGATGTGACGAGTACTGCTGCGAGGAAACTGCATCAGCAGTACTCGTCACATCTTTCCTGCATCAGCAGCGTGGACGGCAAGCGCAGGATTGAGACCGAAAAAAGATGTGACGAGTACTGCTGATGCAGTTTCCTCGCAGCAGTATTCGTCACATCTTTTTTCGGTCTCAATCCTGCGCTTGCCGTCCACGCTGCTGATGCAGGAAACTGCACAAACGCTGCTGATGCAGTTTCCTGCATCAGCAGTTTCCTCGCAGCAGTACTCGTCACATCTTTTTTCGGTCAGGTACGACGGCGTGCATATTTAAACGACTCGTTTAAGTACGCCATACATTCTCTCCATTTCTTCCCTCCCCATTCCAGAATCTGCCGGCTTGGGGAAAGATGGTTGAAATCTCACTCGCGTGTGCGATCGTAGGTCAGCCAGGCACGTTTGACGTGACGATCGACGATGGGAAGAAGGTTTCAGTGTTGAAGGAGGCGATCAAGAGTCGGAGCGATGGGGTGATCACGGTGCCTTGGCCAAGGCTGCGGCTCTTCCTGGCGAAGGCGGCGGACGGCGCGTGGCTGCAAAATGAAGACCCTGGTGTGCCCGAGTTGGAGGAAGGGACGATCCATCCCGACGTGCAGACGCTGATTGACGGAGACAAGATGAAGTCGAATTGGACAATTAAGGACGTGCTGGACGAAGACCACCTGCCCACCCCGCAGTCGAAACAAGTCCACGTGCTGGTGCTGGTTCCACAAGATACAGACGAACAACCTCCACCCAAGAAAGCCAAAGTGTATGAGGACCCGAGTTCGATTGCACTAGCAGACGGCTTGGATATCGATGCGTGGGGAATCGGTGGCATCGCCCTCAACATTCGCAACATCGAGACGGATTTTCCCGAATGGTTTTACGTCCGAAAGGAAACGCTGGATATCATCAATGTCTTCCATGGCAATATGGGAAAGGATCTCCATACCGTGTTCGTGGGGACACCTGGTGTCGGCAAAAGTATGCTGGTCGTGTTGTTTGCGTTCTTCATGGCGTTCCGTCAACAGAAGCGCGTCGTCCTGTTGCGGAAGGTGAAAAGCAAAGGATTTTCCATCCTGTATCTGGATGCAAAGCGCAAGCAGTACTGGAGGAAGGAGGATGCGGAGATTACTGATCTCGATTTGGTCGAGAACGGAGATTTTGAGTTGTGTCTTGACGGGCTCCTGCAAAACGACATTAAAGACAACTTCGGACGTCTCGCAAGATTCCGTTTGCTTGCTACATCAGCGCATTATTCGATGAAGAACGACGACACCCTGCTCAGGCAATGCCTAGTGCCATTTTGGTCGAGTTCGGATTTGAACATCATCGGTGCACATCATGGTTGGACCGACCACGACATCAAGGAGAGATACTACTACTCCGGTGGAAATCTGCGCGACTTCTTGTCGGATAAGAGCTTTGTCATGAATTCGATTGATGAAGCTGTTCGTGAGGTCGATCTGGAAGTTGCAACTCTGCTTAGCACCCAGTATGCTCTTGGATCAAAGAAGCAAATTGATCGCTTACGAATGACGTCCATTCGACCTGGTCCCGAGAGCCTAGGCAACTTGGCTAAGTACGGGATGGTACGGCCGTGGGTTTGTGTGATCACTTCTGAGTACGCGTTGAGACAACTTGGCAAGATTGTCAAGCCAACGTACTACGAGGAGTTGTGGTCGAAGGGTCGCATGCTTGGCGACGATGGATTGATGGGGATTGCGTTTGAGAATTTCGTGCATGCGATGGCAAGGGATGGAAAGAAGATCGAGTTGCAAGTGAGGGCATACGACCGAACGAAACTGACCCAGCATACATACGTGGCGGTGGAGTTCAAAGCGAATTCGTATCGCAACGAAGGGACAAATGCAGCGGAATGTGAAGCACAAATGCAACAACTGTCAGGTGTCGACTATTGGTATCCCGTCGATCGTTGTCTGGTGACCATCGACAGTGTTGCGAAGCTGAACATGGGTGAGGGGCAACAGGGTGTAGTCGGCTTGATCCAAATAACAAAGTCCGACAACCACAAAATTGATCCAGAGGCGCTTGACAGATATGCAGAGCTGTTTCCGGGCGTTGCCGGATACGTTGCGTTGGTGCCAAACAAGGAGACAAGTGATGACTTCCGACTTTCTCCAGCCAATCCTGCAACCCAAGTCCCCTTGTATGTGGCATATATTGAAACATGGGCTGAACAGGATGCCCGGTTCGAATGAAATATTTGGGGCGGTTTTCGTGATTCACAAGTGTAGCAGCATACGTAAGAGCAACATCTAATCTCTCGTCACTTTCGCCGCTGTTTTGCCATAATTCTCCACGTAAGATTCGAAAAATGACGCTCCGCTCTATGAAGCACTTCGGCGCGACTGGAACCGTCGCCCTGGTACTGCAAAGTACTACAAAGACTTAAAAAAACTTCTCATCTCGGTGCAGTGCATCCTGATGCCTTTCGCGACAGCACGCGTCAGCCCAAGACGAGAACGACGACGAAGAGTATCGTATTCATTCGGCAACATGCCTTCTGGTCTCAGCACAATTGCTATCTGAGACTTTCAACTCGATGACTTCGATCAACAAGGAGCCTAGCCTTCAGTCGGGAGCCGAGATCATGGCCCCAAGCTCTACACGACCACGTCGCCACCAGCTTGGAGGCTGTCATGGGTCGTCTGCGCTTCAGCAATCTGTATCAAGACAAGCACGAGCTTCCGACGCTCTGGAACGCGATGAAGAAAAAAGTCGCCAAGCTTTCGTCGAGGAAGAACGTCGTAGGAAAGGAGATCCTCAAGTGCACTTGTGGTGTCTTTAATCAAACCAGGAACCATCACGCTCATGCTGGGGCCAGTACCGTGGAGAATTATGGCAAAACAGCGGCGAAAATGACGAGAGATTAGATGTTGCTCTTACGTATGCTGGGCTACACTTGTGAATCACGAAAGCCGCCCCAAATACTTCGTTCGAACAGAGCATCCTGTTCAGCGGCTCCATGTTTCAATATACGCCACATACAACGGGACTTGGGTTGCAGGATTGGCTGGAGAAAGCAGTACGACGTGCTCCGGACTCTCGTATCGCTTGAACTAAAGAGCAACGAAGCCGATCGCCATGAAGAAAATATAGGCCGCAATCATGGCTTTTGCTTTGCTCGGTGGCGCAGCTTCCACTTGCTGTTGGAGGGAGCTTAGTGTTCGGCTCGCTCATCTACTGGCTGTGTGGCTTCGTGAGCTCGGTCGTGCACTACCTCATCTTCATGGTTCTCTTGATCCTGACGAATCTGGCCTTTGCGGCCTGGTTCTTCTTCATCACGGCCATCGCGCCCGACATCCACATCTCCAAGCCGATCGCCATGATCTCGGTACTTGGATTCATAATGTTTGCCGGCTTTGTCGTCTCGAAAGAGCAGCTTCCAGACTATCTCGTGTGGCTCTACTGGCTCGACCCGATCTCGTGGTGTCTGCGCGCAATGGCAGTGAACCAGTACCGATCCTCAGCCTTCGACGTCTGCGTGTACGAAGGTGTGGACTACTGCGCGCAATTCGGCATGAACATGGGCGAGTACTACATGTCGTTGTTCGACGTTCCGTCCGAGAAGTACTGGATCGTGGTCGGCGCCCTTTTCATGATTGCGGCCTACATTTTCTTCATGGCGATCGGCTTCGTTGCTCTTGAGTTCAAGCGGTACGAGAGTCCAGAGCATGTAGTGCTTTCGAAGAAGCTTGGCGCGGATGGAGACAGCTACGCACTCGTTGAAACCCCGGCAAAACCTGCTTTCGACCACGACGTTGCCATCCTCGACGTCAAGACCAGAGAAAAGAACTTCGTCCCAGTCACGATCGCCTTCCAAGATCTCTGGTACTCCGTTCGATCGCCTAGCAACCCCAACGACTCGCTTGACTTGCTCAAAGGCATCAGTGGGTTTGCTTTGCCAGGGTCCATCACGGCGCTCATGGGCTCGTCTGGGGCTGGGAAGACGACGTTGATGGACGTCATCGCCGGAAGGAAGACGGAAGGAACGATCAAGGGGAAGATCCTGCTCAACGGCTACGAAGCCACCGATCTGGCCATTCGACGCTGCACGGGCTACTGCGAGCAAATGGACATCCACTCGGAGGCTGCCACGTTCCGAGAAGCTCTGACTTTCAGCTCGTTCCTTCGTCAGGACAGCAGCGTCCCTGCCAGCAAGAAGTACGACTCGGTGAAAGAGTGCTTGGACTTGCTGGACATGCACGGCATCGCGGACCAGATCATCCGCGGCAGCTCCGTGGAGCAGATGAAGCGTCTGACGATTGGCGTAGAGCTGGCAGCGCAGCCGAGCGTGATCTTCCTGGACGAGCCGACGAGTGGCCTGGACGCGCGATCGGCCAAGCTCATCATGGACGGCGTTCGCAAAGTGGCCGACAGCGGCCGCACCATCGTGTGCACGATTCACCAGCCCTCGACAGAGGTGTTTCTGCTGTTCGACAGTCTGCTGCTGCTGAAGCGTGGGGGTGAGACGGTCTTCTTCGGCGACCTGGGCGACAACTGCCAGCACTTAATCGACTACTTCGGCGGCATTCCAGGGACCCAGGAGCTTCTGGAGGGGTACAACCCGGCCACTTGGATGCTCGAGTGCATTGGTGCTGGCGTGGGCAAAGTTTCCTCCAACGACGTCGACTTCGTCCAGTATTTCACCGACAGCGAGGAGAAGCGGATGCTGGACTCGAACTTAAACACGGAAGGAGTGGCGTTCCCGTCCCCAGACATGCCCGAGATGACGTTCGGTCGGAAGCGCGCGTCGTCGTCCTGGACGCAAGCTCACTTCCTCGTCATGCGCTTTATGCGCATGTACTGGCGTACGCCGTCGTACAACATCACACGGTTCATCATCGCACTGATCCTGAGTCTTTTGTTTGGCCTGGTGTTCGTGGGCGCAGAGTACACGACGTACCAAGGGCTGAATGGTGGCGTGGGTATGATCTTCACAGTGGCGCTTTTCAACGGGCTGGTCTCCTTCAACAGTGTTCTTCCTATCGCTTCCGAGGAACGAGCCTCGTTCTATCGCGAGCGAGCGTCGCAGAGCTACAACGCGCTCTGGTACTTCCTCGGCTCCACGTTGGCGGAAGTCCCTTACAGCTTCGCCAGCGGTCTGCTCTTCACGCTCATCTGGTTCCCGATGGTGGGCTTCACGGGGTTCGGAACGGCCGCGTTCTTCTGGATCAACATGTCGCTCTTCATCCTGTTGCAGACCTACATGGGCCAGTTCTTCGTGTTCGCGTTGCCGAGCATCGAAGTGGCGGCCATCATCGGCGTGCTCCTGAACTCCATCTTCATCTTGTTCATGGGCTTCAATCCACCGGCCAACGAGATCCCTGGCGGCTACACATGGCTGTACAACATCACTCCGCACCGCTACTCGATTGCGATCATGGGCTCGTTGCTGTTTGCGGACTGCGACGACTTGCCGACGTGGAATGCCGAGACGAAGGAATACACGGGCGTTGGGTCGGCGCTTAGTTGCCAGCCAGTGACCAACACCCCCGTGATCATCGACCACACCACAGTGAAGGAGTACGTCGAGTCCGTGTTCAAGCTCAAGCATGACGACATCTGGCGCAATTTCGGCATCGTGCTGGTCTTCATCGTGGTGTTCCGAGTGCTCGCACTGCTTTCACTGCGCTTTATTAACCATCAAAAGAGATAGGCAGGCCGCGAAGACGAACCGAGGTTGAGATCGATACATTTCTTTCACTTCGACATGGGGAGATTTCTGCTTGACTGTTGAAATGTGTTTCTTTCTTGGTCTTCACCATATACTGCATGGGGATGTACTTCTTCATTGTGTCAACTCAGTTCACTCATGTCATCCTTTACTTCTCTAAGTAGCAGAACTATACCTTACGAGGCCGACAACCAGCAGGGCCTGGCAAACGCCATCCCTTGAAGCTTGAACGGAGCTTCCTGGGTGCCTCAGTAGCATGCAGCGCCGCCAGGATGACCACCATGTGCTTTCCAAACGAGTGACCGACGATGCACAGTCTTCTCGATCACCACAGAGCTTTCAAACTGCTTCACTTAGTCGTTTGTGGTACTCTCAAACGAGTGCTCATTTGCTACCTTGGACCCGACGTAGTGCCATGCACCAGCAAGATATGTCATGATCTCGTCAAGCCTAGCGTACTCTCTCGGCGGAATGAAAACGTACTGGAGCGTGCAGCGAACGTGAGATATTTTAGCGACGTGGAGGAGCGTGAGCTTCTCGAGATGGTGTCGCCTCACGCGATGCAGGAAGTCTCAGCGACTGACCGTCTTGCGAGCAGCATGCATGAGATTCGCAACTCAAAGTCTGAAGGAAAAATGTGGCCATCACGATGCTAATTAACAGCAAAGACACTTGGAATCTGCGCCAGGGACGAAGACGCTCGTGCAGGCGGCCTGCGCGTTGCAAAGCTTGGCAGGAAATCGAGCGCTTTCTCGAGCACTCAGCACTCGTTGGTTCAATCCTCTCACGATCGGATGGCGGTGTCCACTGGTGCTGTGACTAAGCCACGCCGTCCGTCACCTCCAGCTCTACCTGAGCCTTCGCTCATCAGCGTGGACGGCAAGCGCAGGATTGAGACCGAAAAAAGATGTGACGAGTACTGCTGCGAGGAAACTGCATCAGCAGTACTCGTCACATCTTTCCTGCATCAGCAGCGTGGACGGCAAGCGCAGGATTGAGACCGAAAAAAGATGTGACGAGTACTGCTGATGCAGTTTCCTCGCAGCAGTATTCGTCACATCTTTTTTCGGTCTCAATCCTGCGCTTGCCGTCCACGCTGCTGATGCAGGAAACTGCACAAACGCTGCTGATGCAGTTTCCTGCATCAGCAGTTTCCTCGCAGCAGTACTCGTCACATCTTTTTTCGGTCAGGTACGACGGCGTGCATATTTAAACGACTCGTTTAAGTACGCCATACATTCTCTCCATTTCTTCCCTCCCCATTCCAGAATCTGCCGGCTTGGGGAAAGATGGTTGAAATCTCACTCGCGTGTGCGATCGTAGGTCAGCCAGGCACGTTTGACGTGACGATCGACGATGGGAAGAAGGTTTCAGTGTTGAAGGAGGCGATCAAGAGTCGGAGCGATGGGGTGATCACGGTGCCTTGGCCAAGGCTGCGGCTCTTCCTGGCGAAGGCGGCGGACGGCGCGTGGCTGCAAAATGAAGACCCTGGTGTGCCCGAGTTGGAGGAAGGGACGATCCATCCCGACGTGCAGACGCTGATTGACGGAGACAAGATGAAGTCGAATTGGACAATTAAGGACGTGCTGGACGAAGACCACCTGCCCACCCCGCAGTCGAAACAAGTCCACGTGCTGGTGCTGGTTCCACAAGATACAGACGAACAACCTCCACCCAAGAAAGCCAAAGTGTATGAGGACCCGAGTTCGATTGCACTAGCAGACGGCTTGGATATCGATGCGTGGGGAATCGGTGGCATCGCCCTCAACATTCGCAACATCGAGACGGATTTTCCCGAATGGTTTTACGTCCGAAAGGAAACGCTGGATATCATCAATGTCTTCCATGGCAATATGGGAAAGGATCTCCATACCGTGTTCGTGGGGACACCTGGTGTCGGCAAAAGTATGCTGGTCGTGTTGTTTGCGTTCTTCATGGCGTTCCGTCAACAGAAGCGCGTCGTCCTGTTGCGGAAGGTGAAAAGCAAAGGATTTTCCATCCTGTATCTGGATGCAAAGCGCAAGCAGTACTGGAGGAAGGAGGATGCGGAGATTACTGATCTCGATTTGGTCGAGAACGGAGATTTTGAGTTGTGTCTTGACGGGCTCCTGCAAAACGACATTAAAGACAACTTCGGACGTCTCGCAAGATTCCGTTTGCTTGCTACATCAGCGCATTATTCGATGAAGAACGACGACACCCTGCTCAGGCAATGCCTAGTGCCATTTTGGTCGAGTTCGGATTTGAACATCATCGGTGCACATCATGGTTGGACCGACCACGACATCAAGGAGAGATACTACTACTCCGGTGGAAATCTGCGCGACTTCTTGTCGGATAAGAGCTTTGTCATGAATTCGATTGATGAAGCTGTTCGTGAGGTCGATCTGGAAGTTGCAACTCTGCTTAGCACCCAGTATGCTCTTGGATCAAAGAAGCAAATTGATCGCTTACGAATGACGTCCATTCGACCTGGTCCCGAGAGCCTAGGCAACTTGGCTAAGTACGGGATGGTACGGCCGTGGGTTTGTGTGATCACTTCTGAGTACGCGTTGAGACAACTTGGCAAGATTGTCAAGCCAACGTACTACGAGGAGTTGTGGTCGAAGGGTCGCATGCTTGGCGACGATGGATTGATGGGGATTGCGTTTGAGAATTTCGTGCATGCGATGGCAAGGGATGGAAAGAAGATCGAGTTGCAAGTGAGGGCATACGACCGAACGAAACTGACCCAGCATACATACGTGGCGGTGGAGTTCAAAGCGAATTCGTATCGCAACGAAGGGACAAATGCAGCGGAATGTGAAGCACAAATGCAACAACTGTCAGGTGTCGACTATTGGTATCCCGTCGATCGTTGTCTGGTGACCATCGACAGTGTTGCGAAGCTGAACATGGGTGAGGGGCAACAGGGTGTAGTCGGCTTGATCCAAATAACAAAGTCCGACAACCACAAAATTGATCCAGAGGCGCTTGACAGATATGCAGAGCTGTTTCCGGGCGTTGCCGGATACGTTGCGTTGGTGCCAAACAAGGAGACAAGTGATGACTTCCGACTTTCTCCAGCCAATCCTGCAACCCAAGTCCCCTTGTATGTGGCATATATTGAAACATGGGCTGAACAGGATGCCCGGTTCGAATGAAATATTTGGGGCGGTTTTCGTGATTCACAAGTGTAGCAGCATACGTAAGAGCAACATCTAATCTCTCGTCACTTTCGCCGCTGTTTTGCCATAATTCTCCACGTAAGATTCGAAAAATGACGCTCCGCTCTATGAAGCACTTCGGCGCGACTGGAACCGTCGCCCTGGTACTGCAAAGTACTACAAAGACTTAAAAAAACTTCTCATCTCGGTGCAGTGCATCCTGATGCCTTTCGCGACAGCACGCGTCAGCCCAAGACGAGAACGACGACGAAGAGTATCGTATTCATTCGGCAACATGCCTTCTGGTCTCAGCACAATTGCTATCTGAGACTTTCAACTCGATGACTTCGATCAACAAGGAGCCTAGCCTTCAGTCGGGAGCCGAGATCATGGCCCCAAGCTCTACACGACCACGTCGCCACCAGCTTGGAGGCTGTCATGGGTCGTCTGCGCTTCAGCAATCTGTATCAAGACAAGCACGAGCTTCCGACGCTCTGGAACGCGATGAAGAAAAAAGTCGCCAAGCTTTCGTCGAGGAAGAACGTCGTAGGAAAGGAGATCCTCAAGTGCACTTGTGGTGTCTTTAATCAAACCAGGAACCATCACGCTCATGCTGGGGCCAGTACCGTGGAGAATTATGGCAAAACAGCGGCGAAAATGACGAGAGATTAGATGTTGCTCTTACGTATGCTGGGCTACACTTGTGAATCACGAAAGCCGCCCCAAATACTTCGTTCGAACAGAGCATCCTGTTCAGCGGCTCCATGTTTCAATATACGCCACATACAACGGGACTTGGGTTGCAGGATTGGCTGGAGAAAGCAGTACGACGTGCTCCGGACTCTCGTATCGCTTGAACTAAAGAGCAACGAAGCCGATCGCCATGAAGAAAATATAGGCCGCAATCATGGCTTTTGCTTTGCTCGGTGGCGCAGCTTCCACTTGCTGTTGGAGGGAGCTTAGTGTTCGGCTCGCTCATCTACTGGCTGTGTGGCTTCGTGAGCTCGGTCGTGCACTACCTCATCTTCATGGTTCTCTTGATCCTGACGAATCTGGCCTTTGCGGCCTGGTTCTTCTTCATCACGGCCATCGCGCCCGACATCCACATCTCCAAGCCGATCGCCATGATCTCGGTACTTGGATTCATAATGTTTGCCGGCTTTGTCGTCTCGAAAGAGCAGCTTCCAGACTATCTCGTGTGGCTCTACTGGCTCGACCCGATCTCGTGGTGTCTGCGCGCAATGGCAGTGAACCAGTACCGATCCTCAGCCTTCGACGTCTGCGTGTACGAAGGTGTGGACTACTGCGCGCAATTCGGCATGAACATGGGCGAGTACTACATGTCGTTGTTCGACGTTCCGTCCGAGAAGTACTGGATCGTGGTCGGCGCCCTTTTCATGATTGCGGCCTACATTTTCTTCATGGCGATCGGCTTCGTTGCTCTTGAGTTCAAGCGGTACGAGAGTCCAGAGCATGTAGTGCTTTCGAAGAAGCTTGGCGCGGATGGAGACAGCTACGCACTCGTTGAAACCCCGGCAAAACCTGCTTTCGACCACGACGTTGCCATCCTCGACGTCAAGACCAGAGAAAAGAACTTCGTCCCAGTCACGATCGCCTTCCAAGATCTCTGGTACTCCGTTCGATCGCCTAGCAACCCCAACGACTCGCTTGACTTGCTCAAAGGCATCAGTGGGTTTGCTTTGCCAGGGTCCATCACGGCGCTCATGGGCTCGTCTGGGGCTGGGAAGACGACGTTGATGGACGTCATCGCCGGAAGGAAGACGGAAGGAACGATCAAGGGGAAGATCCTGCTCAACGGCTACGAAGCCACCGATCTGGCCATTCGACGCTGCACGGGCTACTGCGAGCAAATGGACATCCACTCGGAGGCTGCCACGTTCCGAGAAGCTCTGACTTTCAGCTCGTTCCTTCGTCAGGACAGCAGCGTCCCTGCCAGCAAGAAGTACGACTCGGTGAAAGAGTGCTTGGACTTGCTGGACATGCACGGCATCGCGGACCAGATCATCCGCGGCAGCTCCGTGGAGCAGATGAAGCGTCTGACGATTGGCGTAGAGCTGGCAGCGCAGCCGAGCGTGATCTTCCTGGACGAGCCGACGAGTGGCCTGGACGCGCGATCGGCCAAGCTCATCATGGACGGCGTTCGCAAAGTGGCCGACAGCGGCCGCACCATCGTGTGCACGATTCACCAGCCCTCGACAGAGGTGTTTCTGCTGTTCGACAGTCTGCTGCTGCTGAAGCGTGGGGGTGAGACGGTCTTCTTCGGCGACCTGGGCGACAACTGCCAGCACTTAATCGACTACTTCGGCGGCATTCCAGGGACCCAGGAGCTTCTGGAGGGGTACAACCCGGCCACTTGGATGCTCGAGTGCATTGGTGCTGGCGTGGGCAAAGTTTCCTCCAACGACGTCGACTTCGTCCAGTATTTCACCGACAGCGAGGAGAAGCGGATGCTGGACTCGAACTTAAACACGGAAGGAGTGGCGTTCCCGTCCCCAGACATGCCCGAGATGACGTTCGGTCGGAAGCGCGCGTCGTCGTCCTGGACGCAAGCTCACTTCCTCGTCATGCGCTTTATGCGCATGTACTGGCGTACGCCGTCGTACAACATCACACGGTTCATCATCGCACTGATCCTGAGTCTTTTGTTTGGCCTGGTGTTCGTGGGCGCAGAGTACACGACGTACCAAGGGCTGAATGGTGGCGTGGGTATGATCTTCACAGTGGCGCTTTTCAACGGGCTGGTCTCCTTCAACAGTGTTCTTCCTATCGCTTCCGAGGAACGAGCCTCGTTCTATCGCGAGCGAGCGTCGCAGAGCTACAACGCGCTCTGGTACTTCCTCGGCTCCACGTTAGCGGAAGTCCCTTACAGCTTCGCCAGCGGTCTGCTCTTCACGCTCATCTGGTTCCCGATGGTGGGCTTCACGGGGTTCGGAACGGCCGCGTTCTTCTGGATCAACATGTCGCTCTTCATCCTGTTGCAGACCTACATGGGCCAGTTCTTCGTGTTCGCGTTGCCGAGCATCGAAGTGGCGGCCATCATCGGCGTGCTCCTGAACTCCATCTTCATCTTGTTCATGGGCTTCAATCCACCGGCCAACGAGATCCCTGGCGGCTACACATGGCTGTACAACATCACTCCGCACCGCTACTCGAGTGCGATCATGGGCTCGTTGCTGTTTGCGGACTGCGACGACTTGCCGACGTGGAATGCCGAGACGAAGGAATACACGGGCGTTGGGTCGGCGCTCAGTTGCCAGCCAGTGACCAACACCCCCGTGAGCATCGACCACACCACAGTGAAGGAGTACGTCGAGTCCGTGTTCAAGCTGAAGCATGACGACATCTGGCGCAATTTCGGCATCGTGGTGGTCTTCATCGTGGTGTTCCGAGTGCTCGCACTGCTTTCACTGCGCTTTATCAACCATCAAAAGAGATAGGCAGGCCGCGAAGACGAACCGAGGTTGAGATCGATACATTTCTTTCACTTCGACATGGGGGAGATTTCTGCTTGACTGTTGAAATGTGTTTCTTTCTTGGTCTTCACCATATACTGCATGGGGATGTACTTCTTCATTGTGTCAACTCAGTTCACTCATGTCATCCTTTACTTCTCTAAGTAGCAGAACTATACCTTACGAGGCCGACAACCAGCAGGGCCTGGCAAACGCCATCCCTTGAAGCTTGAACGGAGCTTCCTGGGTGCCTCAGTAGCATGCAGCGCCGCCAGGATGACCACCATGTGCTTTCCAAACGAGTGACCGACGATGGACAGTCTTCTCGATCACCACAGAGCTTTCAAACTGCTTCACTTAGTCGTTTGTGGTACTCTCAAACGAGTGCTCATTTGCTACCTTGAACCCGACGTAGTGCCATGCACCAGCAAGATATGTCATGGTCTCGTCAAGCCTAGCGTACTCTCTCGGCGGAATGAAAACGTACTGGAGCGTGCAGCGAACGTCGAGATATTTTAGCGACGTGGAGGAGCGTGAGCTTCTCGAGATGGTGTCGCCTCACGCGATGCAGGAAGTCTCAGCGACTGGACGTCTTGCGAGCAGCATGCATGAGATTCGCAACTCAAAGTCTGAAGGAAAATGTGGCCATCACGATGCTAATTAACAGCAAAGACACTTGAAATCTGCGCCCAGGGACGAAGACGCTCGTGCAGGCGGCCTGCGCGTTGCAAAGCTTGGCAGGAAATCGAGCGCTTTCTCGAGCACTCAGCACTCGTTGGTTCAATCCTCTCACGATCGGATGGCGGTGTCCACTGGTGCTGTGACTAAGCCACGCCGTCCGTCACCTCCAGCTCTACCTGAGCCTTCGCTCATCGACGTGGACGGCAAGCGCAGGATTGAGACCGAAAAAAGATGTGACGAGTACTGCTGCGAGGAAACTGCATCAGCAGCAGTACTCGTCACATCTTTTTTCCTTTTTTTTTTTTGTTTTGCTGATGCAGTTTCCTCGCAGCAGCACTCGTCACATCTTTTTTCGGTCAGGTACGACGGCGTGCATATTTAAACGGCTCGTTTAAGTACGCCATACATTCTCTCCCTTTCTTCCCTCCCCATTCCAGAATCTGCCGCTCGAGGAAAGATGGTTGAAATCTCACTCGAATGTGCGATCGTAGGTCAGCCAGGCACGTTTGACGTGACGATCGACGATGGCAAGAAAGTTTCAGTGTTGAAGGAGGCGATCAAGGACAAGAAGGCAAACAAGTTGAAGGGCATTGATGCCGGTGACCTGCAGCTCTTCCTGGCGAAGGCGGCGGACGGCGCGTGGCTGCAAAATGAAGACCCTGGTGTGCCCGAGTTGGAGGAAGGGACGATCCATCCCGACGTGCAGACGCTGATTGACGGAGACAAGATGAAGTCGAATTGGACAATTAAGGACGTGCTGGACGAAGACCACCTGCCCACCCCGCAGTCGAAACAAGTCCACGTGCTGGTGCTGGTTCCACAAGATACAGACGAACAACCTCCGCCCAAGAAAGCCAAAGTGTATGAGGACCCGAGTTCGATTGCACTAGCAGACGGCTTGGATATCGATGCGTGGCGAATCGGTGGCATCGCCCTCAACATTCGCAACATCGAGACGGATTTTCCCGAATGGTTTTACGTCCGAAAGGAAACGCTGGATATCATCAATGTCTTCCATGGCAATATGGGAAAGGATCTCCATACCGTGTTCGTGGGGACACCTGGTGTCGGCAAAAGTATGCTGGTCGTGTTGTTTGCGTTCTTCATGGCGTTCCGTCAACAGAAGCGCGTCGTCCTGTTGCGGAAGGTGAAAAGCAAAGGATTTTCCATCCTGTATCTGGATGCAAAGCGCAAGCAGTACTGGAGGAAGGAGGATGCGGAGATTACTGATCTCGATTTGGTCGAGAACGGAGATTTTGAGTTGTGTCTTGACGGGCTCCTGCAAAACGACATTAAAGACAACTTCGGACGTCTCGCAAGATTCCGTTTGCTTGCTACATCAGCGCATTATTCGATGAAGAACGACGACACCCTGCTCAGGCAATGCCTAGTGCCATTTTGGTCGAGTTCGGATTTGAACATCATCGGTGCACATCATGGTTGGACCGACCACGACATTAAGGAGAGATACTACTACTCCGGTGGAAATCTGCGCGACTTCTTGTCGGATAAGAGCTTTGTCATGAATTCGATTGATGAAGCTGTTCGTGAGGTCGATCTGGAAGTTGCAACTCTGTTTAGCACCCAGTATGCTCTTGGATCAAAGAAGCAAATTGATCGCTTACGAATGACGTCCATTCGACCTGGTCCCGAGAGCCTAGGCAACTTGGCTAAGTACGGGATGGTACGATCGTGGGTTTGTGTGATCACTTCTGAGTACGCGTTGAGACAACTTGGCAATATTGTCAAGCCAACATACTACGAGGAGTTGTGGTCGAAGGGTCGCATGCTTGGCGACGATGGATTGATGGGGATTGCGTTTGAGAATTTCGTGCATGCGATGGCAAGGGATGGAAAAAAGATCGAGTTGCAAGTGAGGGCATACGACCGAACGAAACTGACCCAGCATACATACGTGGCGGTGGAGTTCAAAGCGAATTCATATCGCAACGAAGGGACAAATGCAGCGGAATGTGAAGCACAAATGCAACAACTGTCGGGTGTCGACTATTGGTATCCCGTCGATCGTTGTCTGGTGACCATCGACAGTGTTGCGAAGCTGAACATGGGTGAGGGGCAACAGGGTGTAGTCGGCTTGATCCAAATAACAAAGTCCGACAACCACAAAATTGATCCAGAGGCGCTTGACAGATATGCAGAGCTGTTTCCGGGCGTTGCCGGATACGTTGCGTTGGTGCCAAACAAAGAGACAAGTGATAAGTTCCGACTTTCTCCAGCCAATCCTGCAACCCAAGTCCCGTTGTATGTGGCGTATATTGAAACATGGGCTGAACAGGATGCCCGGTTCGAATGAAGTATTTGGGGCGGCTTTCGTGATTCACAAGTGTAGCAGCATACGTAAGAGCAACATCTAATCTCTCGTCACTTTCGCCGCTGTTTTGCCATAATTCTCCACGTAAGATTCGAAAAATGACGCTCCGCTCTATGAAGCACTTCGGCGCGACTGGAACCGTCGCCCTGGTACTGCAAAGTACTACAAAGACTTAAAAAAACTTCTCATCTCGGTGCAGTGCATTCTGATGTCTTTCGCGACAGCACGCGTCAGCCCAAGACGAGAACGACGACGAAGAGTGTCGTATTCATTCGGCAACATGACTCCTGGTCTCAGCCCAATTGCTATCCCAAATCACCGCGTGGGGCCCTGGTTCGATGGTGAGGTTATTCTGTGCAATTGTTGAAGATGGCGAGGCGTTCTCGGTGCGAGTGGAGAAGGCCCAACGGGATGATGAGGAAGGGTACTTGGCCGAAGACTTGAAGAAGGCGATCCGAGCGGTGATGCCGGAGAGGATCAAGTGTGATGCAATCGATCTGCGGCTCTTCCTAGCGAAGGTGGGCATGGGGTGGCTCAAATGGGCTGGACTGGCAGCTGTGACGCTTGATGAGTACCTGGGATGCTAGATGAACATGGAAACCGGCAAAACTTCGTGCGGATGGATCCCACACATTACGTCAAGAACGACAAGCGCTTTGGAACGGGGTTTAAACCGCAGTCGAAACAAGTTCACTTGCTGGTGGTGGTTCCAACTGGAGCACAGCATCCGCTTTTGTCCAGCCGAAGAAACACAGAGTGGAGCGGAAAACTATTGCGTTTGCAGGACCGTTGCATTCGGGCAAATATTCGCTTCCTGTGGAAACCATCGCCGCGTTTACCGAAATCCAAGCCGGTTTTCAAGATTGGACATGCGCGGCCATCCACTGTATTTGGTGATATGGTCCTCGTCAGTTTGGGAAAACAACCATCGCGTATCGTATTGCGGACTGGGTGGAGGCGGGTCCGCGTATGGCCAATGTTGATTGCATTGCTATCGAGCTGTGCAAGTCTGATGTCCGAGACGTTGCCACGTTCTAGGCTTCTTTGGCCAGGTTCAATGGCTCAAACGATTCATGCTCGGACGACGTTTCTTTCATCAAGCTGGCAACGCGTGGTAAGCGTCGCTTTTGCCTCATTGTGGATAAAATGGACCTTATCTTCGACAACAAAGACCTGGCGAAACAGTTTCTTGCGGTGCTTCGTACCTGGAAGGCCGCACCTTTTTTCTGTGGGTTTCTTGGCGTTGGCAGTCACGACTTGGTGTATCACGATTGTTTTTTCGCGGTGACACGAAGTCGAGTCCTTTCAACGCCGGCCATCTGCTCAAGGTGGATCGCTTTTCGCTCGAGCAAATGAGTGCGTTCTTCACACTCATTGAACCACGTTTTCAGTTTTCGGAGTCGGTTCGACGCGCCATTGCAGAATACTCCAGCGGTGCTCCTGGTGTCTTCGGGTCAATGATTCATTTCACGGTGGACAACGACAAGTTTTCAATCGAGCGGCGCGAGTGGGAGATGTGGTTCAAAGTGGATAGATTCGCAAGTTATTTGACAACATACAACAGTACCTACAATTGTATTCGAGATGCTTTGCGTCGCTTGAATGATGTGGAATGGAAGGCGGTTAAGTATATTCTCGAGCACAATGAAGAAGGTATGACGGCGAGTCAAGTCGAGGGTAATTGTGGTGTTCCTGTTCGAAGTATCCCAGAGCCGACTCGTTGACCCGTTACTTCGCATGGGGATTGTGATTGAAGGTAGCGATGGTTCATTGGCCTTGGTTTCGGAGATGATGTACCGAGTTTGTGTGGAAGCTCTTCCTGCGCGAGAAATCAAGCAAGTTGCATCCACAGATGATCCGTTGGAGCTGTTGTGCGTTGCTATTCGCCTTTTTAATCCGCAACGAATTTCGAACCAATAGTTGGTAATCGACAGGCTCCGAGCGAGTCGGTTTTCCACTTTGAACTATTCGCAACGATACATGACATTATGAAGAAGGCGCCGCTGTCAAAAGGCTTTTATGCCGAGGTAATAACTCCTGGTAGCCGAACAAGGGCCGACATCCTCCTCGTGAACGGCATCCGACTCGCGTACGAACTTAATTCGAACCAGTTGAGTGAATCGGAGATCACTGCTGCAGCTCAACAAGCAGACAACTACAAGCAGCAGTTTCAAAAATTGACCGCTTGGTGGTCGTGAATTTTGTTCCGCGCGGACATCTCCTCGCCCCACTGTACCAAGTGGAGCATCTTAAACATATTAAGATCATCCATGCTCAATTTGCAGATTCCTGCGACAAATTTGACGTTAGCTATCTGGAGAAAGGAACGGTACAGCATCGCGCAATCAAGGCTGGTAATCGCTAAGGAAAAACTGCGGGTGTGATAATCCATTCATTTCCTACAAGCTTTTCCAGTTGCTTTTGCCATCTTGCACAGCCTACGAGATGAATTGAAGGTGCTGGTGTGACACGCCTTTATTTTTCGGGTTCAACCTGAGCTTGGAGAAGATGTTCCTAGGTCGATAATGCAACTCCCATGATTTTTTTTAAAGCTTGATCTTTTGCAAACGCGTTCTGAGAACAAACCGCAGTGGAAAGACAGCGAGCTACGTTCACGAGCACACCGCGTTCTCCAGGAAGTTTTTCTTCGGGTATACACCGATCTCGACACTTGAAAGGGCGTATCGCCTCGAACGCAGCGCCCTCCCTTTTATTTATTTATCTTGCTGTTTGCTCGTCTGCATTCCAGCCTAGCTGAAGCGTGCCCAGCCTCTGGAAAATATGAGTTCAGAGTCATTAAGCATGGCAACGATGCTGCTGTGCGTCTGTACCCCGGGGTCGTTGAGAAGCTGTATCCGGATCCTGACTGCTTTGACCGTCAGGTCCAAGTATATGGTCACGTCCATATGAAAGCTACTGTAGCAGTTAGACGAAGAATATGTCATTCTTTGAGATCAGTCTTCTAGTAATGCTTGTCTTTGCAATGCACTAAATAAAAATTATGAAGTACAAAGCTTGATGCCAACGAACGAAATGAAGACGAACGAGAGAGCTTATATCGTAAATGGAATCGGAGACTTCAAGCACAGTATCCTCTTCTCTATCATGGAATTGATCGCAATCGTACCAAAATCATAATTCTTGTGAGTCCGAGATGTTGATTTAAATTGTAAAGCACTTGGCCAAAATGGCGGAGCTTGGAGGAGATGGACCTGACGGTGCTTTTCAAGAACTTGAAGATAATCTAGCCTGTTAAGTTCACATGCTTGTGCGGGTTTTGCGCCACCAACTAAGCGACCTCCTACGTTTCGACCATAGCCTGAAGGATTCGATGTTTGACTTCCGAATCTAAGTTTCCAGAAAGACTTCTTGTTCGTCCTGCAGTTCAGTATACGAAGGTCACCGAAGGTCCTTTGCCGATATGGTTGTGACGTTTTGAATTTGTTGTTACAAACGCTCTTCTTCGTAGATCCCATCAAACAAGTACTTTTAAAAGAAGCTACTTCACACGATTGATGAAGACGGTTCCAGATGCGAGTTCGTTTGTGAAGTTCATGGTACTAAGGGCGACAGGTACTTCTTAATCGTAACAAAATCGGCGAGCACACACTCGATTCTCCGCGAAAGGGAAATACTTCAGTAAGACAACTACATGCAGACCAGGACGTGGAAAGGATCGGTTTGAACAACTACCGGTAGTCCATCCGTGTTCGGGAATTTTTTCTCGAGTTTGTATTTTATTTCTTGTTCTTCGCCACGTACCGCATGATGCACTTCTGCATTGTGTCACCCCACGCCATCGAGCTCTCTTGCAGTTCACCCATGCCGCTTTTGGGGATATCCAGCTCCGTGTGTGTCAGGTTTAGGCAGGTCCATCGAGTTCCGACCACCACCTCCTGCTTCTCGCCATCTAAGCAGGGCACAGACTTTATACACACGATTGTAATGGTGTCACGCCGAACTCTTTCATCGGGGCGATAAGGAAACAACTCGTCATCGTCTACGAAGTCGGCAGCCACGATGCCATAGCTCCCGTCGGGCCCGTCGACAAACTCGGAGAAGATGACCGAATTGGACTCCAGCGTCGCTCCGTGAGCTGTCGAGGACACCAGTCGCAGCTGGAAAATGTCCCTGGCGTCGAACTCCGTGTCCTCGCGGATCGTGATGCTGCCAAAGAGTTCGGAGATGATGATCTCTGCGTTCTGCACCGAGTGGATAATGGCGTCGTACACTTCCCTGACGGTCGAGTCGTGGAGCGGGACATTGTCAAAGCGAACGACGGAGAAGCCGCCGTCGGCCGCCTCGAAGCGATTTTCTTGGGAAACGGTTGACGTCGGATCGAGCCCTTGATTCCACGCAGAGATGAAGCGCCCAGCCTCGCGGAGCTTGTGATCTTTCATCGCCACGAGAGTTTTCTGTCGCTCAGCACGGCCCGATCCTAGCCGAATGAAGCTTTGCGTCGGGTGAAGAGACGTCAAATTCTTCTGCTGCACTCGCGAGACAAGTGAGCACTTTGAACCATGACAGAACAATACCGACGAGAGCGTACCATTTCAGCGATGAGCATTGCCTGCATCCCCGCGATCGCCACGTGGTGTTTCTCAGTGCATTCCTGCAGTACCGAGTTGACCGCTTCTGTGCGTTTGATGGGCTGGATTGCCTCACCCTGTTCGGCGAGCATGCGGTGTTTGAGCAAGTTGAGTTGATTCTCGAGAGTCGCGATCTCCGCCATCATGTCGCTCTTCTGCTGCTTGCGGATGTCGTACGTCGACCTGCGCTTCTTGGCCGGCGCCTTCCTGCTGCTCCGTTGAAGGGGCTTGGACCGACCGCTTTCGCTGCTCTCTGGGTCTTCGCTGCTGCTCACCGCACTAGTTTCCCCGGTCACTGCGTTGGGACGGAGGACCCGCGACGCTGCTGCGCCAAGAGAGTTGTTTGAGGGGACATTGGGCATTATGGATGATTATTACAAGCCGAACCGTGAAGTGGAAGCTTTGGGTGAGTAGCGTGAGCAATCCCGGGATTGCTGGCCTTGCTTTGCCAGCCCATGGTCAACACGGATCGTGATTGTTCACCGCTTGGATCAGGTCGTGCGTCGGTGAACTTCACCAGCAGCAGATAAATTATCGGATAATCGAGAAACATGCTTATTACTTGCCGCCTCCCTTCTTTCCATGAAAATCTCCGCGATGCCGATGACTTGGGCACTTCGTATTTTGCTTCTTCGGAGTGTAGATGAAGCAGCTTGGCATTTCTTTCTTTCGTGGTGAGGTGGTTGAACGCTATCCAATCCTCAAAGTCTATCCTTGTTCACGGGCGGCAGTGACGTGATTTTGTCGATTGAATTGTCACCACACCTTATCCCCCCTCTGTTCCGAGTCGGAACTTCCGAGAGAGGAAACGTCACACCCGAATAGCCTGCTCCAAATGAGCGGAAACATGCTGCCGTCGCCGACGAAGGATGTCTACAGGACTGCTTCAGCATCGAGGAGCAGTCTTGAGAACTCAGGGTCGTCTGATGAAGCAATGAGCCTCGACACAGTAGCTCAGTCTCCTGATAGCTTCCAGGCCTGGCTGCAGGACAGCTCCGACGCTCACGACGCAGTGGCAACGGATCGTAAGGGCAACAAACAGGACCCACCCAAGCCCAAGAAGCGCAAAACCACGTACGACGTCCGCCGAGAGCAGAAAGTGGAGCTGACGGCGCAAGTCGAGAGGATGCAGAAGCAGCTCGAGGATCTCAAGTACCGCGTGCTGGTGGAGCAGGGGGAGGCGGCCAAGTCGAATGAGCGCGTGGCCGCAGCCAACTCGGTGCTGCAGGAGTTTATCCAGGAACAACACGTCGAACTCGCCAATATGCAGGCCATGCTTGCAGGTCATATGGTAAGAACGTAGGAAAAAGTTGCCATGGTCTCGCGGGATGAAACTAATGTGTTTTGGTCTTCACAGCAACAAAACCTTGACGCGCTTTCACCCGCTCATACGATCATCCACTTTGGAACAGATCGAGCAGAGCGACACAACACGTTAATGGCGCTCAAGAGTTCAAAACTCCAGGAAGCAAAGCGCTTCATCACGGCTCGCAGTCGAGGGCTGGATATGAGATCCTTGTACCAGCAGGAAGAGCGCAACAGTTCACCAGGGGAAGACTACACGATCATCCACTTCGAGATTATTCCGATCAAGGGGGTCAACGCACGCGCCGTTTTTAATGCTTTCATCGATGTCGCGCAGAATGAGGAGATCGTCCTCTCGGAGCTGTTTGGCAGCATTACTCTTCGTGAAAACAACGATGTCGACGCCTGTGATGTCTCCCAGATGCGGCTGCTGACCTCAACCTCCCAGGAGACGTTGGTAGAGTCGAACACGGCCATGTTCACTGAGTTTGAAGAGATAAATGGCGACGAAGAAATCGACTGCGGGCTGATCGTGGCAGACTTCATCGACTCGGACGAGCTTTATCCTTACAAGCCTGAGGAACGCGTGCAGCGAGACACCACTACGATCTTCATGGTCCGCACCCTCAATCAACCTGCTCAGATATCCGACGATTGTGGAAGCAAAAAGGACAATGCTGGCGGTAAGTCGAAGGGCGAAGACAAGAATGAGCCGCTGGTCGTGGCGACTCGCTGGACATGCACCAAGATTCGACGCAGCAAAATGAACCTTTCTACTGACGCTCTAAGCGAGATACAAGAAAGCACCGTTTCGTTTGGGGATACTATGAAGAAGTGCATTCAGCAGCGACTTGGTCATCCTGGGGTGTACGTCCCTCAAGAAAGCATTGCTCGGAGGAAAATTTAACTTTGGGAAAATAGTCATCAAGCTTTCTTGTCGATGCCATCGGTGGCACAGCCGTGTTTCTTTGTCTTTTTCTTTTAGGGGAGCGAGCCTCTGTCGTGTGAAGATACTTTACCAGCTTTACCAACTTGTATTCAGGGGTTGCGGCTTTCCTGCGCTTGGTAGCAACCCCCAGCGCACGTTCATTTTAATGTTAGTCATCGCTTCTCGAGGGTAGTTTTGCATTGATTTTGCTCATCAACCAGGAAGTTCCCAACATTTAGTTTCAAGCTTTTTGCTTTTCTTTTGAACCTTGTTAGAGTCACCAATTATAGCAATATAATTAATTTTAGAGCAACTTGCCAGCAACATCGCGCAACTTGTCAGCATCATAGAACACCATAATATCGCCTGACCTACCCCTAAAACTCTTTCAGGAAAATGGGAAAATGTGGTGGTTTAGCACGCCGCGCGAAGACTTCGCTTCGCACGATACTAAACCTCTCTGGCCAAGCCTGTTAGGCTTACCCTAGTCTTGCATAATACGCGCTGCGTTTGATCTCGCTGGCCGAAGGCGTCGACTTTGTTGGTTAGGGCAATTATGTTCAATTTATGCAATCTAGTTGGTGACTGCAGTCAGTTCCTTCTTTTATTGCGAGTTCTACTCGAACTTTCCGAGCACGATAGATCCAATCAATCAAGCGAGATCGCCCAGCGAATCGACCGAAAACTTGGAAGCACTTGGCCTCACTATTGACCCTATTAAGTACGAACGCGGACTTCGAAGCGTCGTTTTCGGACCAGATGTTTTGCTTTTGGTCGATTGCCTTTTGACTTGGGTTTTGTATGTAGTGGCTCAGAACACACTGGCAAATCCGCAAAATTGGACGGAATTGGCAATATTAGAAAGATTAATTTTCTATTTGTTCGTGTACGTGCGTCCAGCCGCTAAACGGCCACTCTCTTGGGTAACGAAATGGGACATCTTCTCATTCTGCAATTTCCCCGGAAGAGCACAAGTCAAAGTCCATCACTGAAGTTTCAGTTATGTCCGACGAAGAAAACCGAATAGACTTATCCGACCAAGAACCCGACCTGGACGAGGACTTTGGGGACAAGGAGTGGCCGTTTAGCGGCAAAGGCGGCCTGGACGACGTCCCGACGCCGACGGGGGCAGCATGCATCAAGATCAGTAACGTACTGGGAGGAGCAAGTGAACACTCGGGAGATTTCTCCTTCGGAGGTCAAGCCGAAGAGCTGCCAGCAGTTCCAGGACTCCTCGTTGATGGAGTGGGGCCCGTCCCAGTTCCTTTGTGGGAAGAGAGAGCCCAGAAGCTCATCGCCAAGTGCGAGAAGTCTCCGTTCGGACACAACATGGACACCAAGATGGATGAGAACGTCCGTAAGAGCTGGCAATTGGCACCCGACCAAGTCAAGTTCCAGAACCCGCAGTGGCAAAGCGGTATTGACAAGATGGAAGCGATGATAGCGGATCGACTGGGCTACAAGGGTATCCCGTTGAAGTGCGTGCTGTACAAGTTGCTGGTGTACGGAGAGGGAGGCCATTTTGTCAAGCACCAGGACACGGAGAAGGAGGACGGGATGATCGCGACGCTGGTAATCCAACCTCCAAGTCTGCACGAAGGCGGCGATCTGGTGGTGTATCGAGACGGACAGGTGAAGCACCGCCACGACTTTGGCAAAGCGGACGGCACAGCGACGTTCCTACCGCACTACGCGGTGCATTATGCCGATGCAGAGCACGCCGTCGAGAAAGTGACGAAGGGGTATCGTCTCGCGTTGGTGTACTCGGTGTGCTTGCCGGCGACGTTGCGGCACCTGGAAAGGAACCCGAACAAGCCGATGAATGGGGAGCTAGCGGAGATTATCAAGAGTATGCAGCCTGGTGATGACACATTCGCGCTGCTACTGTCACACGAGTATACGAAGAACACCATTTCAAGGTACGGCGCAGGTGCATTGAAAGGTGTCGACCGAGCGAGATTCCGTGCCCTAGAAGAAGCCAACTCTTCGGTTTCGCCAGAGAAGCAACTGGAGTTTTGGATTGTAAACTTGCTTCACCGTGTGTACTTCTACGGGACCTATGGCGATATCGGTGATTGGCAAGAGCAGGGACGTGACGAGGAAGTTACTTGGTACACTACGAGCGGTACGGAGATTGGAGTTAGCGATGACGTGGATGTGAAGTTCAACTTTCTCAATCCTGGACGGGAGTCGCGTTCGCAGCTCTGGACGAAGCCTTACGGGAGTAGTGACATGCACAACTATTTGGGCAACGAGGGGCCGACAAAGGATAGCTTGTATTCCCGCTACGCGATTGTTGCCTGGCCTGTGGCTGAACACTTGGAAAACACGTTGAAGTTTATCAACCTCACGAGGGCTTTTGATGAACTACGCAAGCAGCCTTCTATTGAAAGTGAAATGCTAGAAATGATGGTGAAAAACGCCTGTGAGAAACTCACGAAAGGCAATGCAGTGGCGAAAACCCACACGAGGTGGAACCGTTCTCAGGAGCTCCCAGTTCCAGTGTCGATTCACCTCTTTCGATCCGTGTCAAAATTGATCGAGGATTCTGATGACCCCGCACTGGCCAGCTTGTTCTTCAGTGCGTTCTTCCGTTTCCTTAAAGATAAAACTGAAGGAGTTTCTCACGTTGTCGCTGTGTTGCACAAGTTCGAGTGGCACGACGTCGGCCAAGCCCTGCTGGATGCGTTGACTGGAAAGGACGAGGAGTACACATTGAGAGTAACGTTGAAGATTGCCAGGAAACTACCGCATGGCGAAGCCCAACAAGCAATGCTTGCGTCTGCTGCGAAGCTGAGTGACAAGGCCCTCAGCTCATCGGGAAAACTTGAAAAACTGTGGACATCAGTTCTGCGCAGTGGTGACGACGCCGTTTTGCAAACCATCTCGTCCAAATTTCTGCAGATGAGTCCGCGATGGCTAAAGCACGCCGCCAAAACGTTGGCGCAGCTTTTGCAGGATGCCAACGTTGTGGAGGACAAGAAAGCGGTGCTAGTGTCGATTGTCGCTTGCCGGAGAGACTGGCTGGAGAGCCAAATTCGGGTCCTCGAGAAGCCATATTCGTGGCAAATGCCTGTCGCCGAATTTCCTGACAACGGATCTGTGGAAGCGTTTCTACGGGGGCCTAAAGAAGAGACGACCACAAAAGGGATGATCAGCTTCCAGACTTTGCCCAGAGCAATTGACTACTCTTATAAGTATTCATGTGGTTGGCCCCTGAACCCAATTGGCTGTTCTTTTAAGATGAAGGCCGCGGAAGACGATCGCGACGTCTTTTTGACAATTACGAAGACGCGCAAATGGTACGACGAGACCCAAGGAAAACTATCTGAGCTGAAAGAAGAGTTGGAGGAGCTATCGAGCGCGTAAAGTACAGTGACTTAAGAGGCCGGTGATTACTGGTCGTCAGGGTCTTGGTACTTTCAATGATCTAATTTTCATGACTCTTGTTGCTTCTCGCTTTTGAAAAAAACCTCAGTAGAGTCGGGACTGCGAGTGGTGCGATAGGGTGAAGGCAAGTCGTTTCTCCTTCAAGAGTCAGTTGGGTATCTCTCCGATATTTCGGAGAGACGACGAGCATCAGCCAGAACCGTAGCGTACCACTAGCCTGGCAGCACTACTACCGTAACGGGTTTAGATTTTATTTGACCTTCACCAGCATTGTCCATATACTATACCCCACCCTCGACGAGGATCAGCGAGAAATGTAGCGTACCACTAGCCTGGTAGCACTACTACCGTAACGGGTTTAGATTTTATTTGACCTTCACCAGCATTGTTCATATACTATACCCCACCCTTGTTGCATTTCTGCATTTCTGCAAATGCAAGCAGGGACTTCTTCAGAACGCAAATCGTATCCGTCCTCGCGATGAGGGATGTCGATGAAGGCAACGCTGAGGCATTCATTGCGCCAGTGCTCTCGAGAAGGTTTTTGGTTGGCGTACAAGTCTACAGCCAGCGAAGTTTTGTCGCTGTTAAGTCGGAATATAACGGCGCAATTGTTGACTGTGTTGTACAGGTGCACCACCTCCTCCGAGACGTTACGAGACAAGATAGCAGACGTGTCAAAGCATATTCGTTTTTGTTGTTATAGCAGCGATGGTGGTACCTGCAAACTATTGAGCTCTGCTGGAGAACTCCCGAGAATTGCCTGACTCCAATGTATCGCTCATTCATGCCAGTCGCATCCAACATCAACAGTTTTAAATCCAAATTGGAAAAGGCCAGCAACTCATCTCACAGAGAAGCCGGGAACGAAAGCTACTCGTGTCGAGCGCGCTTCTTGTCGCCGCCAAAGCTTTCCGCGCCGAACTTGTCCGCCAAACACTCCAGCTCGGCTTTGTGCTTCGCCAGCATCTCTTGACGGCCGTCGAACCACTCGCGCGTTTTCGTAATCTTCACAAACGCTTCCTTCCCGCTACCAGCAGCCTCCATCTTGAACGACGCGAATTCTTTCGTTGGATTTCCCCAGTCCTTAGCATACTGCTCTGCCTCTTCAATGCCATTAAAATCGAGTTCTCCCGCTGTAGTCATCGACTCCTCAGGACCAAGCAGGAACTCCTGCACGCACTGACTATCCCTGAACTTTGCCCCTGGCATCTCCCACGTGAACGGTTTATCCAACAACTGCACTTCATTTTGGAGCCACTCGATACGTTTAGGAACAACTTCCTGTGCCAGTCTGTGAAGTTCATCCGACGTTCCACAGAGGTTGGCCAGTGCCTCAAGTGGTGGTCCCAGTAGCGCGGGTTCCGCTTTCTTCAACTTTGTCGCCATTGCCTCAAAGTACCCCTCATCACCACAGAGCATCGTCCACTTCCAAAGCAGTTCACTGATCTTGTCTGAGCAGAACTTTTCTTCGTCAAGCCCCACTGCCTTCTCCAAGGCCATTTTCAGCAGTGTCTGCCGAGCCGCACCATCGTCAAGTCCGTCAACAACTCGCAGTGCAAGCTCCAGCGTGGAATAGCAGCGCTCGTCGCAGTCCCACGACTGTCTCGTTGTCAACGCCTTCATGACCCCAGACCCAATCTCGCTCCAGTCGTACGCGCGTACAACGTCCACAAGAAGGGGGACCAGTGCGTCGTTCTCTCTTACGTCACCCAAGGCGGGGCAGAGATCGGTGAGAAACGAACTCACCACGGCCGCGTCACCCGCCTCAGCAAGTAGCTTAAGAAACGACTCGTAAAACTCGCACGAGCGCAGCCAATCGGGCACATCGCCGTCGTACTGTCGCTCCGACTTGAAGCGCTCTTTCACCTGGTGTACAAGCACTTGGAGCGTTGCAGCATCGGTCGGTTTGTGACATGGCAAGTCATCAATCGCTGCGTCCATCGGTAAGTACTGCATCGCGTTCTCCATGTGCCAGGCCACTGGCCACGCGACAACCGCAAATCTCGAGTATTTCGTGCTGGTTGAGGGTCCTTCGTTGCCAGTGTATCCCTTGTCTTTCTTGATTCCGTGAGGTATCCACATCTTCGAGAGCGTTTTCTTGCCGGGGTTGAGAAAGTTGAAGGCTGCCGACGTTTTCGAGACTTTTCCGATACCTTTTCCATCTGTCAACGACCAAGTAGTGGCTTGTTTGCGCTCGCATTCTTGCCAACCAGAACGTCGGAAGCTCTTTCCGTACTTGACTTTGTGCTGCAGCATCACAATGTACAGATTCAACTTCTTGACATCCGGAACGATGCCGTTCGCTTCCTCCAGAGCTCCAAACCTCACGCGATCGACACCTTTCAAGCTCCGAGCACCCAGTTCCATGACACTTTTCTCGGTGTACTCGTGCTCCAGCAACAACGCAAAAGACTTGTCCTCGGGGCCCATATCGCTAATAGCCTCAACTAATTCATCACTCAGCGGCTTGTTGATCTCCCTTTCGCGGTGGCTCTCCTCGGGAGGCAAGCAGATTGAGTACACCAACGCAAGTCGATACCCACTCGTCACTTTCTCCAAAGCATGCTCGGCGTCTGAGTAGTGAACGGCATAGTGCGGCAGGTAGGCCGCCGTACCGTCAGCCTTGCCAAAGTCATGACGGTATCGCACTTTTCCACCTCGATAAATCACCAAGTCCCCGCCTTCGTGCAGACTTGGCGGTTGGATCACAAGCGTTGCGATCATCCCCTTCTCCTTCTCCGTGTCTTGGTGCTTCAAGAAGTGGCCCCCCTCTCCGTAAACAAGCAGCTTGTACAGAACGCACTTGAGTGCAATCCTTTTGTAGCCGAGACGTTCCGATACGTCGATCATCATCCGGTTGATGCCATCTTGCCACTGCGGGTTCTTGAGTTCGACTTTGTCGGGCTCAATTTGCCAGCTCTTGCGGACGTTTTCATCCATCTTGGTGTCAAAGTTGTGGCCGAACGGAGACTTCTCAGCGCGTGCAATGAGTTTCGCGGCTAGTTCACTTGTCAACGGGACTGGAACAGGCCCAACCCCGTCAACGTGCAGTCCGGGGGTCGCAGGCAGCGTCTCCGCTTCGCCTCCAAAGGAATATTCTCCTGCATGGCCATCCGTACGCGCTAGGATCGTGCTTATCTGGACACACTTGGCCCCCGAGGGGCTCGGAATATCATCAGGTTGGCCCGCACCTCCAAACGGCCACTTGCCATTTCTAAAGTCCATCTCTATCTCCCGGTCTTCAGGAACGGATGCCATGATCAAGGACATCATATCTATGCCTGGTGGCCCTCCGGTTAGGCCGAGGTAGTTCATAATCCCCGCTGCGCTCCCACGGAGAAAAAGCGAAAGTGAGAAAATTGGAGAGTCCTTGCGACGGGCGAGTGAATTTCCAGGAAAGGAATTACCGTTAGATGTCATGTCTGAAATGATTGATGGAGACCACGGTATTATATTTATTGGTATCCCGATGTGATGGCAGTGACCACTACTCGTTCAAGATATCGATGTTCGGTACGATTGTCAGCATATTCATGATCTGGAGCCATCCGACGGTGTTTGCACTGGGAAGCCCAAGAAGCCACGTACTTCAACTGACAGGGACAGTGTGCCAGTGAGCGGCAGCACCTTCAGATGAGACCAGGGGGTTGGCTTTTGAAAACGAGGGCAAGTCGGAAGATCTCCCAGTGTTAGGCACTAAATGATGCAATCAAATCAACAAGATACCGACCAGAGGAAAGAGTAATGAATGCAGGTAGACTCCAGCGATCGACAAGGAAGTTGTGGGCAATCCCATGTCGCTTTATCCGATGGTATTGCTCCCTATATCGGTGAAAAAATACAATCACAAAGTAACAAAAAACTCGTTTGGGCACAGATAATAACTTAGATAGATGGAAACGTCCACCGGAGCTGCCAGTTACAGCCGTTCAGGAATCCACAGTGTCAAATTACGCTATGGAAATACGAGGGTGATACGAACTATTACTTGTTCAACTACACCAAAGAGAAAGAAACTTAACGGTTGCGACGTTGTGATTTGACTCCAGTTCCCATGAAGTTGAGGCAGCGAATGAACTTCAGCTAACAATTGGACGGTGCATCAATGGAAACTAGTTAATCAATTTTCATCATAATCTATGATAGTGCATCAAGTTTTATTGTGGTTCATTACTGTACACAGATTCAGAGAGCACCTTCATCAAGGCGACGAGTTGCTATCGTTAGGCACCGGTGTATTCACGTTGTTGGTGGCAAGTTTATCGCCAACAATGTGTAACCTGGACCAAAAGCCTGAGTGAAGACGCAGGTCGTTCCACCCTGGACTTGAGGATGTGATGTCAAGTTGCTCTAGTCGTACTTAAGATAGCGTACCATATTTACTTCTGGTGGCCGTATAAATTCATCTGCAATGTATTCAATATCATCGGAGAATGCTTCAAGTGTTTCATCAACGTGAGATGAGTCCATTCTACATATTTTGAAGTTCCTGCCAATTCACGGATCCTGTTGACCTCAACTACCGTAGATAGCTGCAACGATTATTTATCCTTTCCCACAATCAAAGCGGACGACACCAAAAATTCATTCCACACGTGGTGCCGTGTTTCTTGGATTACGGCCCTGCATGCTGTTGTCCGACGTATACCGTACGGTTCATCTGGGCATAACGTGTATTGTAAAATCTACATCTGTACACATCTCTTTTTCTCTTCATTTTTATCGTGGAAAACAGAACCTAGATTCTATGTATAAAGTCTTCATGTACTACCCGAGTAAATGATTTACTGATGGCCACACTGGTCTGAACCTATCGCTTTCTGCGTGTGGTGTCGCTCCGCAGGGAGCTACAATCTTCGCCCATTCCGTTGGTCCATGTCAAATCACAAATCACGACTGTGATCTCGAACCCTCGAGCGCATGGTTCTCGTTAAACCGCTGGTTGAACAATCACCCCACCGCCAGCATTGACTCATCAAAGCAACCAAACAACTGGATCGATTGTCCCATGCGAACAGCTAAAGGATCTGTTCGTGAGAGCGGTCGAAGCGGTGGGGGGTCTCTCACATCTCGATTCTTCTCGGAGCCCGCAAGTCACTCCCATTTCAAGATGAACGTTCGTCTCGCCGCCTTCATCGCTGCGCTTGCCAGTCTTTCCATCGGTGCCAGCGCCGGCGGAAGCCGTGGCACCTGCCCGTTCGGCTACGACAAGGTCGCATCCGTGAAGCAGCAGGACCGGCAGATCACGAGTGAACTGTACGACCCCAAGAGCTGCAATGTGGTCGACTACGACCTCGTGAAGGCGGATCTGGAGAAGTTGATGACCAACTCGCAGGACTTCTGGCCGGCCGACTTCGGCCACTACGGTGGTCTCTTCATCCGCCTGGCGTGGCACTGCAACGGCTCGTACCGCCGTGCCGACGGCCGCGGTGGCTGTGACGGTGGCCGCATCCGTTTCAACCCGGAACACAGCTGGGCCGACAACACCAACCTGGACAAGGCTCTGAAGCTGCTGAACCCCATCAAGACCAAGTACGGCGACGCGCTCTCGTGGGGTGATCTGATCGTCCTGTCGGGCAACGTGGCCATCAAGAGCATGGGTGGTCCCGTGCTCGGTTTCTGCGGTGGTCGCCGCGACGACGCTGACGGTACCAGCAGTCTGCAGCTCGGCCCCACTCCTGAGCAGGAAAGCGTGGCGCCGTGTGCCGTTGACGGTGACTGCAAGGAGCCGCTTGGCCCGACGACGATGGGTCTCATCTACGTGAACCCCGAAGGTCACATGGGCGTGCCTGACCCGGTTGGATCCGTGCCCGATGTGCGCGACACGTTCAAGCGCATGGGTATGGACGACCGCGAGACGGTGGCGCTGATCGGTGGTGGCCACGCCTTCGGTAAGACGCACGGTGCGTGTCCGACAGGCCCTGGTCCCGATCCGACGCAGGACCCGGAGCACCCGTGGCCTGGAACCTGCGGTGAGGGCGAAATGAAGGGCAAGGGCAACAACACGTACACGAGCGGCTTCGAAGGTTCCTGGACGTTCACGCCTACCAAGTGGGGCAACGGCTACTTCAAGGGCCTCACCAACCTCGACTGGGAGAAGTTCGTGGGCCCCGGCAACCACACGCAGTGGCGCCCGGTCCCCGACACGAACCCGCCTGTGCGCATGCTGACGGCCGACATCGCGCTGCTGCACGACCCCAGCTACCTTGAAATCTCCAAGGAATTCGCTGCTGACCAGGCTGCTTTGGACGAGGCTTTCTCGCACGCCTGGTACAAGCTCACGTCGCGTGACGTTGGGCCCGTTGCTCGCTGCCGCGGCAACGACATCCCGCCCGCTCAGCCGTTCCAGAACCCGCTGCCGGCGACGCCCGAGAACCTGCCGAACTTCGACGCCGTGCGCACGGACATCCGTGCGTTGCTGAAGAAGTCGGTGGACGGCCTGTCGAGCGACTTGAACAGCGACGGCTCGGCGTACAACGGTGCGCTCTTCGTGCACGCGGCGTACCAGTGTGCGTCGACGTTCCGCATCACGGACTACGCCGGTGGCTGCAACGGCGCCAAGATCCGCTTCGCGCCCCAGAAGGACTGGCCTGTGAACGCTGGTGTGGACCAGATCATTGCCGCTCTTGAACCTGTTAAGGAGAAGTACTCGATGCTGTCATACGCAGACCTGATCGTCCTGGCTGGCCAGGTGGCTCTGGAGGACGGAAGCAACGTGAAGATTAACTTCGTGGGTGGCCGCACGGACGCCGAGAACGGCAACGGCTCGGACATCCTGGCTCCGCGTGAGTACTACAACACGCCTCTGATCGCCGTGCGCGACAACATCAAGATCCTGGGCGTGTCTGGTGAGGAAGCTGTGGCTCTTGCCGGTCGTCCTCGTAGCGCCGCGCAGCAGAAGACGCTGGGCTACAGCGGTTCGTACAGCAAATCGTCGGCCTCGTTGTCGAACGAGTACTTCAAGGTGCTCCTGAAAGAGAAGTGGACGGCTGTGTCCGCCAAGGAGTACAAGGCTGAGGGTAAGGACATCTACATGTTGGACTCGGACTTGGCGCTTCTGGACGCGCCCGAGCTCAAGTCGGCTGTGAAGAAGTTCGCATCCAACAAGGGCGCCTTCAAGAAGGTCTTCGCGTCCGCCTGGGCCAAGGTCATGACTGCTGATCACTTCAGCGCCGACAGCTACTAAGTCTAAGCTCAAACTTGTCTGTGTACCTAAAAGCTGATAGTCAAAGTCTCGACAAACTCGAAGGCCAGTGTAATGCATTCAACATGACATTTGCTTCCCGGACGAAGTTTACCTTGCGATAGCGCCAACAGATTCAAAGCTTCAACGTCATCAACTCACAAAACTTCAAACTCGTAGCAGTCGCTGCGGACAGGGGCGTTAGGAGCGAGCGAGCAGTGCCTCCATCTTGCAGGTAGCGGAGTGAGCCCGTGCCACGATCACTTCAGGTGCGCTCCTGTGATCTCGTGATCGCAGGCACCAGTATGTCCACAATGGTGTTCGTCAGATCCGTAAGCTCTTCTTTCAGGAGAGGTAGTTTTTCCTGGTTTTTGTCAAACCAGTCGCGCGTCTTGGAAAGAGTGACAAACGCTTCTTCTTCACTTCCGCCGACTTCGAGTTTGAACGACGCTTGCACTTGGTTGTAAGTGGCGTTGTATTTGAGAGCATAGTCCCTCGCCTCCTGTAAATTGCGAAAAGTGCGCACCCCTGTCGTGGTCATCATCCTTTCACCACCCCGTAAAAAGTCCTTGATTTGAGCGTCCGAGAACTCCGCAGCAGGCATCATCCACGAAAATGGTTTCTCGAGCACTCGTATTTGACTGGTTAGCCACTCGCTTCGGTAAGCAACGATAGAAACCAACACTAGTTTCTTGCCTTCAGGAACTCTAGGGTCTCTCCATCGCTTCGAGAACGCATTCATGGTCGGTTGCAAGAGCCCTGGGTTCATTTTCTTGAATCGATTGGCCAGCTGCGCAAGCATGGCGTCGTTGCCACCATAGAGTACGACTTGCCAGAGCTTCTTCAGTAGCTTCGATGACCACAAGACTCTTTCCTCCACCTCGTCGGCCCTTTTCATCACCAATTTGAGAACCGATCGTTGAGCCTCCCCAAATTTGAACTCGCTCGCAATATTCACGGTTGCTTCCAGCTTGTAATGCTGATCCCACCACTTCCACGATTCCAACGCATCCAACAGCGTTTGCCCAACTCGACCCCACCCAAACTTCGTCACAAGGCGGGCAACATCGACAGCGACGGTATCTTTCTCCCTCAGACGGGTGAAGAATACACAGAAGAACAAGTTGGCCAGAGCGGAATCGTCGCTGCGTTCCAACAACCTGCACAACGTTTGGCACAGATCGTGCGAGACTGGAACGGGAGGATTGCGACTGTTATAAAACTCGTATTGCTTTCTCTTCTTCTCCACAATCTCGTCCGATTCTGCCAGTTTCATGCTCGCAATATCCATCAGTTTGCCCAGCGTGGTGCTATCGACATTATCCTGGTTTGGGAGAGTCTTCAGCGCAGTTCTCAGGTTAATATACCGCGCGATATTCTCCAGTGTGTTCGCTCGAGGCCACGCGACGACGGCAACCCGGAAGTACACGCTGTCTTTCGACGGACCGTCATTGCCCAGATAGCCACTCAGATCGCTACTTCCGTACGGCTTGCTCCAGATCTGGGAATATGTTCTCTTCTCCGGATTGAGGAAGTTGAATTTTAAAGCAACCTGATCCGCGTCACCGAGCTTTTCTCCCTCCTCAGAAAACCAAGTCGTTATCTCGTCGCGTCCGTCCTCCTCCCAATCGCCAATGGTGTCAGTTTTGCTGTGAAAGCTAATGCGGTGCTCCAGTCTGACAAGAAAGAAGTCGAGTTTCTTCGCTTGGGGAACCAACGCATTCGCTTGCATCAACACGCAGAACTTGGCAAAATCGAGTCCTTTCTGCCCGCTGGAACCGAATCTCGTGACACTCTTCTCAGTGTACTTGTGAGACAGCAGCAATGCGAAAGCGTCATCACCAGGCTCCATAGTCTTGATAATGTCCGCCAGCTCCCTACTCATGGGCTTGTTCGGGTTCCTTTCCAAGTGCCGCATCGTAGCCGGCAAGCACACCGAGTACACCAACGCGAGACGGTATCCCTTCGTCACTTTCTCCACGGCGTGCTCTGCATCGGCATAATGCACCGCGTAGTGCGGTAGGAACGTCGCTGTGCCGTCCGCTTTGCCAAAGTCGTGGCGGTGCTTCACCTGTCCGTCTCGATACACCACCAGATCGCCGCCTTCGTGCAGACTTGGAGGTTGGATTACCAGCGTCGCGATCATCCCGTCCTCCTTCTCCGTGTCCTGGTGTTTGACAAAATGGCCTCCCTCTCCGTACACCAGCAACTTGTACAGCACGCACTTCAACGGGATACCCTTGTAGCCCAGTCGATCCGCTATCATCGCTTTCATCTTGTCAATACCGCTTTGCCACTGCGGGTTCTGGAACTTGACTTGGTCGGGTGCCAATTGCCAGCTCTTACGGACGTTCTCATCCATCTTGGTGTCCATGTTGTGTCCGAACGGAGACTTCTCGCACTTGGCGATGAGCTTCTGGGCTCTCTCTTCCCACAGAGGCACTGGGACGGGCCCCACTTCATCAACGAAGAGTCCTGGAACTGCTGGCAGCTCTTCGGCTTGACCTCCGAAGGAGAAATCTCCGGAGTGTTCACTTGCTCTTCCCAGTACGTTACTGATCTTGATGCATGCTGCCCCCGTCGGCGTCGGGACGTCGTCCAGTCCGCCTTTGCCGCTAAACGGCCACTCCTTGTCCCCAAAGTCCTCGTCCAGGTCGGGGTCCTGGTCTCGATAGTGTTCGCCATGGTTGCTTTCATCTGACGCTTCAGACATGGTTCGCTCCTGGTTGCGGCTTGTTTTCCAGTTTGGAAAGTGAACGCGTTTTCTTCACGTCTCCCTTTTCTCGCTGAATCGGCCAGAATAAATCTTGGCAACCAAGATCTTGAAAATGCATTTTCTCGTCAAATCAAGGATTCAAAACGCGGGAATCGCTCCACTGACGGTGGCGTTGTGCATCACTCTATCGACTTTGAAAGTGAGTGATGGTTGTGCCTTTTTGAGAACGATTGATGGAATACCGACATGCAAATCGACGATATGGGCAGAAACTCGGAAGCCTCAACCTTGTTTATTCACAAGACTCTGGTTTATCGTCTCCTTGGTTCAGCAAGTCAATAGCTCAGAAATCCTCATTTTGGAAAAACTTGTTGATCATCTCGAAAGAGACTGCAGGTTGGTCCATCGGCACCATGTGGCCCGAGTTAAACACACGAACGAACGCCAAGTTTTCGAACGCACGTACACGACCGGCGTCAGGGGCCTCCGACGTTACGAATGGACGGTTTGGCGCGCTGTTGAATTCTGCTCTGCCGCTCCAATCCAGCTCCATCACCCACGCCTGGTTTCCCACCCAGTTACACATGAGGTCGGCGTCACCAGCGTAGATCAGCACACGCACGCCCGCATCAAGCAGGATCTTCACATCCTCAGCGGACGAAAGCATTTCGTCGAAGACGAACCCGGCCCCCACCGTCGCATCGCACTCTCGCCACGGCTTGGACTTGTGTACATCAACACCAAGCTTCTTCAAAACCGCCGGCGAGTTCAGGTACTCGTCAATATGCTCAAAGTGGAAGCATTTCATGACGTTCTCCTCCACGCACGGCTGTCGAATGTCGTACGGATTCCGTCCCGACTGGTAGTACGGTCCTTCCAGCGTTCCGAAGCAGAAGTCCATGGCGCCAAAGCACGTGGCCCGGTCCTTCTGGCATCGCAGAATTAGTTCATGACACACAGGCTGCGCCTTGCGCATATCGTCGATGGCCTGTTCGTCTAGCAATGACACGTTGTACGAATTGAAAGCCATATCGACGCTGTGCTCGTACTGGACCGCTGGGTCCGTAAGTCCGTTGCCCACTGCAATGCCGGCCAGGTTAATGTGCACCGCGTCGGGCGTCAAGTGGCGCAGCATGTTGGCCTTCAAGATGTGGCTGGCCGTGGCTGGGACGTAGTGGCCGCCGTAGCTCTCGCCCGTGACGAAAAACTCGCGGTCCGCGAGGTCCGGATGCTTCTTGAAGAACTCCTGCAGGAACCAGTAGATGTTCTCGGCCACATTGAGCTCGCCCGAATCGTAGTCCGCGCGCGGGCCATACGAGTAGCCCACACCCGTGGGCTGGTCCAGCCAGATGACGTTGGCCTGGCCGTTCCAAGCGTATGGGTTGGTCCGCGTGGACAGGTCCGGCTGCACATGGCACGGACCATTCTCGGCCAGCAGCGCCATCATGCTGGAGCAGCCCGGACCGCCCGTGAGCCACAGCACCAGCGGGTCCGTCTGCGGAGCGGTCCGGGACTCGACGAACCAGTAGAAGTAGTGGTCGTCATCCTTGTTCGGCAGCTTGATGTAGCCCGTTTCGTGATGCGTAATCCCGCAGAAAAAGTCTTCTGCTAGACTAACCGAGTCGATGCTTGTGCCCTTGAGGTTCGACTGCGGGCTGGACGGCAGCACGAGCGCGAGCGTGAGCAGCAGCGCAACGCCGACCACGACGAAGAGCAAGGGGCGGTTGGTCTGGCGGCGGGGCGGACAAGGAGAATGAGCCTCGGCCGCCACGAGCGGGGTCAGCTCCGACGTACGCCGCATCTTGTGGAGGATCGGGGAGTGACCGCAAACACTCATCTTGTTTTCCAGAACGATGCTGATTGGATAAAAATCGACCTGAACCACTTCAACATGTCCAAGTTGTCTTTCCACTTGACTTGTGGCCTACGAAGCAGATTCGCGAATGAGATGTTTTGTCAGTGCCAGCAGAAATGTCTTGGGCTGGGTCAGGTTGTGTCACTCAAAATGAAGTTATCTAACGTTGGTGTTTGCCTACGGCGTCTATAGGTATTTGCTCTGGAGGAATCGGTTGATCATGTCGAGTGCGACGGCCGACTGGTCCTTGGAGACCATGTGGCCTGCCTGGTACACGCGAACAAAGGAGAACTGGTTCTCAAAAGAGCGGACAGATCCTGCGCCGACGGGCCCGAGTTTCCCCTCGAAGAGGAAGTCATGCTTCTCCACATCGTTGAAGTCCTGTTGATGTTTCCACTTGAGCTGCTTCATCCACGCCTCACTGCCGTACCAGTTGCAGACCAAATCCGCGTCACCGTTGTAGATGAGCACGCGGACGGAGCCGTGGTTCAGTAGATCAGCGACGTATCCGTCGACATTGTTCATCAGATCTGACGAGAAGACAATGCTGGCGGCTGTGCTCGAGCATCGCTGCCATGATGGCACTTGGTCCGAGACGTTGAGATACGTGCGGACAGCTTTCGAGTTGAGGTACTCGGTGACTGCCGAGACGTTGTAGCACGCCGCCGGGTCGTTGGATTTGCATCTATCACGGATGTCGTACAGGTTTCGGTGCGAGTCGCTCATGACGTCAAGCAGGGAGTTTGTGCAGTAGTCAGCGGCCCCTGTACAGGCGCTGCTGTTCGTCTGGCAAACACTCACAAGTTCCTTGCAAACTGGCACCGCCTTCTTCGCAGTTGCCAACTTTGTGGGACTGAGCAAGCTGATGTTGTACGCGTTCTCACTCGCCATGTCCAGCGCATGTGGCATCTAAAACGATGAGCAGCGGATGATCAGTGGTTAGATGGCTGTTGCCCGTATCCAGAGGCAGTCTGTGCATACCTGAACGACAGGATTCACCAGACCGTTTCCGATGACGATGCCGTGGAGGTTGATGCGGGTGATAGCGTTCGCCATCTCTGCAATTCGGTTCTCATTCCAGATGTAGTGCGCTGCAGCTGGGACGTAGTGACTCGCGTACCCTTCTCCAGCAAGGAACAGAGCTCTTCCTTCGAACTCTGGGTGCTTGTCCAGGAATCCCTGCAGAAACCAGTACACATTCTCCCGTACGTCCTTCTCGTTGTAGTCGGAATCACTAATGTTGCTGTAGGAGAATCCAACGTTCACGGGCTGATCCAGCCAGATGACATTCGCCTCCGACGTCCACGAGTTTGGGTTGAGTGCCGTCGTGGCGTCCGCGTTGATTCTACAAGGCCCGTTCTCCGTCAGCAGCGCAGCGAGGCTAGAGCAGCCAGAACCGCCACCTGTCATCCACAGCACCAGCGGGTCCGTTGATGGCGCCTTTCGAGACTCGAAGAACCAGTAGAAGAGGTGATTGTCCACGCGGTTGGGCAGAGTGATGTAGCCAGCCTCGCTGTCCTCTGTGCCACACCGGAACCAATTCGTGGATAGCGGTGCTGGCGTCTCGTGGTGCATCGTCGCGTTAAGCGGTGTCACGTCGGAGTGCGGCAGCGCCCCTTCCACGGGGGTTGACGGGATGGCCTGCTGCTGCGTCTTCCGGCCGATACTCGTGGTCGTTCCCAAGGCGATGGCCAACATGACGAACGCGAAGACTGCCAGCCCGGCAAGGCGTCGCTTGTGGTGAGCTTGCAGCGGCGGCTCTCGACGCTCACCATTGAGAGGGGTTCTCTCGGTCGCCATAGCCAACGAAGGCGAATCCACTCGAGTCGACGACTATCTCGGAATGAACGGGTTCCCGCAGTGCAGTGACGGCGAAAATGACGAGTGCATCGTCGGCGGGACCATATCCTGTCGCATGTGCCAGCCAGTGGCAGCCATCACGGTCGGTGGTAGTCTGCCAACAATATCCTGCTGAGCCGAGCGACGCGTGCGAGATTCACGACGGTGAATTCAAGCGGAAGATCACGGATCTGCTTGGAGCTGCCAGTGGTAGTGCCACGCATGTGTTGTCGCATGGCTGTCACCTGATTTTCGTGTCAAACGAAGATCCATGGTCCACACGGAGTGTGGACTGGGGGGGGACTCGTGCAACGGATACCTCGCAAAGGTAGACACGACACCACCATGAAGAAGCACGGCAAAAATGGCATTATAAAGAGTGCAATTACGCTGTGAACTACTACGCCGCGGCTGCGAGGGCCACAATGCGCCACCTTGAAGGCAGCACCTTGAGTGCCCACGGGTTCCAGTGGCCAAAAGCTTACTGCGCGGGCTGGGCGGGCTGGGCGGGCTGGTCTGCAGTAACCGCATCCACGGGCTGAGCGGGGACGGCTTCCACGGGCTGAGCCGCAGGCTGCTCCGGAGACGGCTGCGGTTCAGCAACAGGAACAGGCTCGGCAGCCGGAATGGGCTCGACAGCAGGCACGGGCTCAGCGGTAGCAGCCGGCTCGGCAGCAGGTTGCTGGTCAGCAGGAGCGGCGGCGGGCTCCTCAACGGGAGCCTGGGCGGGCGCTTCGGTGGCGGGCTCGACCGGAGCGTCCGTAGGGGCGTCAGTAGGGGCTTCCGTAGGAGCTTCGGTTGGGGCTTCCGTAGGAGCTTCGGTGGGGGCTTCGGTCGGCAACACGATGGGAGCCTCGGTTCGGAGAGCGGGCGTGGGCTCGGGCGTGGCCTGCACTGTCACCTCGGTGGACTTGGAGCTGTGCCCGCTCAGCGTGAGCCACAGCACGACGATGATGGCCGCGATGACCACAACGGCCCCGGTGATGCCGATGATGCGTTTGCGCTTCTGGGCGTCCGAGGCGTACTGCTCGCCGCGCAGCGGGGTGGTTTCGGTGGCCATGGTGACGGAAAGGTGTTTCTACGAAGAAGCAGGGGACTGTGTTCGGCGCCGACAAATCGAGAAATGAGAGCCAGGATTCCTTTGCGCTTCTCGCAGAGGCAGAGGAGTGGCACGTCGGGCGCGGTCCATACAAATATCGAAGCCCGTGCTGTCCTGCTTGGGTGCCGTACATCAAACCGCGTCGGACCAACGCCAACGGGGATTTGCTTCGTCCCGGGACTGATTTCTGAAGCCACTTCTGGGCATGGCCGAGGCGCCATTGGCGTGCCGTGCCGTGACGCGGGCTCAAGGCCGGGCTTGCAGCGAGCTCGAGGCAAAGGTATAATAGCGGAGTAATACAGGACCGGCAAAGATGTATGCGTTGCTTACGGCATGTTCGCGGAATGCACCACAGCGCGTACCATCATGCGATACACAAGGACGCAGCCTGGCACCTCATACATGAGGCTCATGCGGCAGGTGACCTAGATGACCATGAGCTCCGAGATAACTATGAATCGTCACGCCGGAACGTTGCGGTGCGGTTATCACACGCCAGCGGCAGCAGCAGCACAATCTCCGTAGTGCACGCGAGGGCGAGTCGCTCATGGCAGGATGCCCCGATGGATAGCAGGACACCCCAGCTCCTTCGTCACGCCCAAACAAGACGCTCACCATTGGATACCATCTCCTGCCACGAACGTATGCATAAACGGACCAGAATTATCAGGTGTATCTTTTGCACGACGTCAATCGATGCTTGGTCTCACATGAGTTATAGCGGCCGCATTGGCCTTCACAGCGCCTCCTTGCTCATGAAGCGGTTCATCATTTCGAGCGCGACGCGCGGCTGGTCCATGGCGGCCATGTGGCCTGCGTTGAACACGCGCAGGAACGTGAGCAGGCCGTCGTGCGTCCAAGCGGAGCCGGCGTCCCGGGCGTCAACCACGAACGCGTGAGCCTCGGCTTGGACGAACTCCTGCTGGTGCTGCCACTCCAGCGCTTTCGTCCAGGCAAGGCCGCCGTACCAGTTACACACGAGGTCGGCGTCGCCATGGTAGATGAGCACGCGCACGAAGCCGTCGCTCAGCAGCGCGGCGACGTCCTGCTCGAACGTCTTCATCAAGTCCGCGGCGAAGGCGGCCTCCACTTCTTCCGACATTGCCTGCCACGGCGCTGGGTGCAGGACCGACACGTTCAGGTACGCGCGCACGGCATCCGAATTCAGGTAGCCCGTGATGCGCTCGATCAAGTCGCCGTAGCAGTAGATCGGGTCCAGCTCGGTGCATTCCTGACGAATGTCCATCATGTTGCGGCCTGCAGCAACGTACGCGCCCATGACGCTGACCTGGCAGAACTCCCCGGCGTCGGCACACATGCTGGTGTTCGACTGACAGGCAGTCACGAGCTTGGTGCACTGCGTCTCTGCGGTCTTAGCCTTCGCCAGCGTATCGTCGTCCATGAGCTTTACTCCGTACGAGTTGTTGACCATGTCCAGCCCGTGCTCGCTCTACAGTAGTGCACAACATCAGCCTCTCTCATACCTACTCGGTCATCACGCAAGATCCGAACGCACCTGCACGACGGTATTGACGAGGCCATTGCCAATAGCGATGCCTCGAAGGTTGAGGCGGCTCGTCTTCGCCTTCTTGTTTTCACGGTAGATCTTGTGCGCCGCAGCGGGGACGTAATGCCCTGCGTAGCTTTCGCCTGCGAGGAAGAGCCGCCGCCCTTCAAACTCTGGGTATTTGTCCATGAAGCCCTGCAAGAACCAGTAGATGTTGTCCTGGACGTCCTTCTCGTCGTGGTCCGCGTCTGCCGGACTCCCGTACGAGTAGCCCACGCCCGTGGGCTGGTCCAGCCATATCACGTTAGCCTCGGCGTTCCACGAGTTGGGGTTCGTCTCCGTAGTCAAGTCCTCGTTGATGAAGCACGGTCCGTTCTCGCTCAAGAGCGTCAAAAGGCTGGAAGCCCCCGGACCGCCACTTAGCCAGAGCACCAAAGGGTCTGTCGCGGGAGCCTTGCGGGACTCGAAGAACCAGTAGAAGTATTGAGCGTCTTGCTTGTTGGGCAACTTAATGTACCCCGCCTCGTTCGCCGCGCTCCCACACGTCGTGGCTTCGCCAGTGGCAGTGGAGACCGTAGGAGTCCTGTTCTCAATCGCAGCACACCCAAACACGACCACCACTACCAGTGTGAGCGTCCCGAACGCCACCATCTTGGCAATGTGTTTCTGGCGGTGGATCTCCGCCGCGTGCGTATTCCAGCGCAACGGGGTCGACTCGTAAGCCATCGCGACCACTGCAACTTCTAAAAGGATTCCTATTGCTTGGCCACTCAACAATATTATAAAATATGTTTTTGATAAATCCGGAAATTATTAATTCATAAAAATTATTGCAATTAACACGTAACAATAATTGAATAATTGAAGAGTAATTATTTCTGACACTAAGTATATTGAAATAATTGCATACTCAAACAATAAGTATTGAATAATTATTGTTTAAGTATTCAATAACTGTTAGGTCAATGCAATAATTAGTTTTCGGAAGTGCGGGCGCTATTAATAATAGTGAGCAACCAAGCACACATGCAAGGCGGTAGCAGGAGATGTGGCTACTGCTAGTGCTTCCAGCAGGCTCCACGTCTCAAAATATATAAGTCCAGCGACGCCGGCCAGATTCGCCGTTCGTTAGGACCCGCCCCGTTCGCTAATTACCCCAATAAGGGATCCAGAAAATATAATTGATATTGAATTGGACCTGGTAATGGAGGTCAATCAATTATTGGATGTATTGGTGTATTGAATTTCAATACGAGAGAACGATCAACCCGCGCTGTTTCAAGCGTTGGACGTCAAATGTTTCTCGTCCTCAAAGGGAGTGAAGCCGAGCAGATACTTGTCCGCTACAGACTAGCCATCTCGGGCGTGAACAACATCGATTTTCGATCCATAGTGCGGGCGCTGCCTCAATCGATATGTCGAACAGCAGCCACAGCTTTTTGTGGGTCAACTCCTCGCGGATAGCTCCACAACCCACGTCTTCGAGTGCGCCCATATGCTAACACAGTGTGTTATGCTAATGTTGAGTACAATCACCGCTTCTTCGTGCAAAACCCGAGCGGCAGGTGCTTCATCAGGATCCAGTTGAGTCAATGGTATGCGTTCAAGGTAATGCTGAAGGCCACAATGACCCTTACGAACATCTAGCGTGCGAGTATAGCTTACGCTATACTTGGTGCTACAGTTCTCCATGTAGGCTGGGATGCCTTTAAATGCAACATGCTGTTCGTGTACCCGTCGTGTAGGGCGAGTTACGCGTGTTGCACTCCATCAGCAGCGTCAATTCTGTTTGTATGAAAGTTTGTATGTGTGACTGGCCAGGTATTGGCTTCCCTATCAATCAATTATTTCAATTTATTTATTGACATTTATTTTTCTTCAATTAATTTTTCTGGATCCCTGCCCCAATGCCAGCTCGTCCTACCTTGGGCAGGCTGCATTGCCACAGGAAACGTCTCTGACGTCCCGATAGTGAGCCACAGGAAACGAACGGGGCCGTAACAGGCTACAGTTGCTGCAACTTCACTTTGCACGACGATAGAAGAATTCAGCACTAAGGTTTACCTTATAACCTGAATTTTACCTTATACCTGAACTGCGTGTGATGCATTCCAAGGAATATGCAGCTCTCCCTACATCGCATCCCCAAGGAAGAACCTGTTCATGAGATCCAGCGAGACTGCAGGCTGGTTCATCGGCACCGTGTGCCCAGCGTCGTACACGCGGACGAATGCGAAGTTCTGAAACGAACGGACCACACCGGCGTCGAGGTGGCTCGCCCCGTCCGGTAGCAACGGGTCGTGGGCAATGAAGGCTCGCTCTTCCGCGGCGTTGAAGCCGTCCTTGCCACTCCAGTCCAGCGCCAAGGTCCAGGCTCGGTTGCCGATCCAGTTGCACATGAGGTCGGCGTCACCGGCGAAGATGAGCACGCGGAGGCCATCGTCCAGCATGTCTGCGACGAATTGGTGGAACGGCATGGACCAGTCTCCGTCAGTAGTGAACGTTGTCCCGACTTCGGCGCTGTCTTCATGCCAGGTTGGGTCGTGTTCGTCGAGGTTCAGGTACTTCCTCACTGCGGGGGAGTTCAGGTACGCGGTAATGCGCGGCGTATCGTCACAAACCGCGTCGGGGTCACTGTTGTGGCAGAGTCTTGCGAATATCGTAGTCGTCTCGGTTCGCGCGGCTGAACGGGGCGATGGGCTTGTCGGACCAACAGTCTTGCGCTACCTTACAGATCGTCCCGTTGCGAGGTGCAAGCTGGCACTCGCGAGTCAATCGGATGCACTCGACGCTGTCGGTCTTCATCTGCCGCTCCTCCGCGTCCGTAAGCAGCGTGATGTTGTACCGATTGTGGTTCATGTCCTGATAGTACGCGTACTGAAGTCATAGCAGGGTACGACGCGGGTTAGTTGCAAGCAAGCGTTTCCAGTGCAGGCTAACCTCGCTTACCTGGATCACCGGGTTCGTGAGGCCATTGCCAACGGCCAAGCCTTGCAGATTGATGACCGGCTTCTCGCCGTCGGCCTTGCTGAGCTTGTTGCTCGACCAAATGTAGTGCGCAGCCGCGGGAACGTAGTGCCCGCCGTAGCTCTCCGCCGTCACGAAGAACTCTCGACCTTGGTACTGTGGGTGTTTCTCCAAGATGCCGCAGGAACCAGTATATGTTCTCGCCCACATTGGTTTCGTTGTAGTCCTTGTCTGCCGGCGCACCGAACGAGAAGCCCACGCCTGTGGGCTGGTCCAGCCAGATCACGTTGGCGTTGCTGTTCCACGCGTACGGATTGAACTTGGTGCTGAGGTCGGGCCGAATGGAGCAAGGTCCGTTCTCCGTCAGCAAGGCGAACATACTGGATGAACCGGGGCCTCCGGTCAGCCACAGCACCAACGGGTCCGTCTCCGGACTGCTGCGTGACTCGTAGAACCAGTAAAGTAGTGGTCGTTCTCCTTGTTGGGCAACCTAATGTAGCCTGCCGTACTGTTGGTGACTCCACACACCACTGAGCTATCACCCGTGGAAGTCGAGGAAGCCTCCGATGTCGAGTGTCCGTGGTCCTGCACCAGCCACAACGCAAGCACCAAGAGCGCCCCGCCCAGCGCAAACTTTAGCAGGACCGCCCTCTTGCTGCATGTATTGGATCTGACATTATCACTCGAGGATCGCACCAACGGCGACAGCTTCTCACTTGCCATCGTTTTCTTGTCTGGCACTGAGGTCTGCAAGGCAAAACGGAAAATGAAATCCGCATATGATATGCGCAACCTGATCGGTTGAAGTGGATTGGCAATCATCATGAGGGCTGGAAAGTAAGCCATGCACCGTGGTACGATGATTGGCACAGGAATGATGAACAGTATTGGCAGGGGGGCTGCCATTAGCAAGTGCCTATTATCCGGATCGCTGGATGTCGATCTACGCCAGCACTTCGTTCTTGAAAAACCTGTTGATGAGGTCCAAGGAGGCGACGGGCTGGTGTGTTGGGACCATGTGGCCAGCGTTGAAGACGCGGACTAGCGCGAGGTTATCGAATGCTCGCACGCCTCCGGCGTCTGTCAACGTCGCCGTCGGGTTCAACAGGTCTTGAGCCAGGAACGGTTTTTCCTCGGCGGCGTTGAACGCAGCCTGCCCCTTCCAGTCGAGCGCATCGATCCAGGCCTTGTTGCCGGCGTAGTTACACATGCTGTCCGCGTCGCCAACGTAGAGCAGAACTCGAACATCATCGTCCAAGAGGTCCGCGACGTAGCTGTCAAACGGCTGCAAGTAGTCGACGATGAAGTTCTCGCTCACTTCATCGCTGCCTGCAACCCAATTCCGGTCAACATTGAGGTACTTGAGCACTTTATCTTGAGCGAGGAACTCCTCGATGTGCGGGATACCGTGGCAAAACCCGAAATCGACCCAGTCGCAACTCTCCCTCACGTCGTACGGGTTGCGGCCGGTGGCATTGGCTGACATGGCGCTGATAACGTTCTGGATGCAGAACATATAGGGATCAACACAAGATTCCTCGCTCGGGCTCTGCTGGCATTGAGCAGTAAGCTCGGCGCACTTGGCGGCGTTGGCTTTGAGTCTTTTGGCTGCCACATCGTCGAGCAACGTAATGTTGTACGAGTTCTCCAGCATATCTGGAGCATGGGCGTGCTGGTACACAGACAAAATGAGCACGAGTCAGTAGCAACTTCCACGACAATACACGCGTTAGTGCTTGCCTGCACAACTGGGTCCGTCCATCCATTCCCGATCGCGATGCCTTGCAGATTGATACGCTTCGCCCCCGCAGCAGACTCGTTCTTCTTGCTCTGTTCCCAAATGTAGTGCGCCGCGCCAGGAACGTAGTGCCCACCGTAGCTCTCTCCAGTGAGATAGAACTCGCGGCCATCGAACTCCGGGTGCCGGTCGATGAACCCCTGCAGGAACCAGTAGAGGTTTTCACCCACGTCCTTCTCGTTGTAGTCGTGGTCGCCGCCGGTGCTGTACGAGAATCCTACGCTCGTTGGCTGGTCCAGCCAGATCATGTTGGCCTCGTGTGTCCACGAGTACGGATGCACCTCGGTCGTGAGGTCCGACTGGATGCGGCACGGCCCGTTCTCGTTGAAAAGCGCCAGCAAGCTCGACCCGCCTGGACCACCGGTCAGCCAAATGACCAGCGGGGCCGTGCTCGCGTTGTGCTTCGCTTCGAAGAACCAGTAGAAGTAGTGGTCGTCCTTCTTGTTGGACAGCTTGATGTACCCGGCCTCGTTCTTGGTGTCGCCGCAGATGAACTCGCCCGCAGCAGGTTCGTCGAAGAACAGCCACCACACAGTCAGTCCGGCCAGCACCACAGCCGTTACAACGCCCAGGAGGATGAGGCACCGCTTGATCCTGAGCTTGTTGCTCGTGGAGCCGTAAATGGCCTGCACGGCCGGTAGCAGCCGCGTCTTCTCGTTCATACGCGCCATGGCGGACAAGTGTGGTGGAAGATCGGAGTGCTTACAGCAACCTTAACGCTGGAGTGAGGGTGAAAGAGCCAAGTCAGAAAAAGCAAAATCAATGCTCGAGCTTTCAGATCCCCGCTTTGAACACGAATGCTAGAGGGCAGTGACAAGTAGTGTTTCATCTAAGCGTACTGGAGGAGGTGACAGCTTCCTCAGGGTTTTCACTGGTGATCCAGGGCGAAGGTCTTCTTATGGGCATTGTCCACTTTCATGATTTGGAGGCCATGACACCCGTCCTCTTCATCGGGGCTAGGTGTAATTTCATTTCTGAGTTTATCAGATTTATCAGATTTTCTCAGACGATATGGTTGCTTTTAGGCCGTAAGGTTGCCGTATTCATGATCGTGGTGTCGTTTTATGGTTGCCGTAACGCCATTCGTGGAAGATCGCCAATTGAGGGAATAAACGGATACCTTGGCAAGAAATGATGCCGCACGCATTCTGGGCGAGCAGCACTTATGCACAGTTTCAAATCAATCCTGAAGAGAGTGGGTATTTGGCCCGAATGGAGGAAGGAGGGGGTGAACTCACATAAAACGGCCAACGGAGGCGAGCGTGTGCGAGGTCGCGTAGCCGCAGCAAACCCGCAGCGGGGTGCCCGTGAAGCAGGGCCGCGGCGGTATTTGCGGAGGCAGGCCCAGCGCCGAGCTCAACAGCGAGCCGAGCACTGTAATGACCAGATCTTAGAATCGTTTTACCCGCAGGAGCGCAGCGAACTGCGTTTGCGACGCGCAGCGGAGTAAAGATGACACCCGTCCTAGGGTGTCACACATCAAGAACAATCGGGCATGGTCGGGGAGAAAATGCTTGTCTATGTGACTCAGTCGGGCCAAATAACGACTGCCAATCCTGAAGCAGACTGCTTCAACATGCTTTGTTATTATCCGAGAACGCCGAAAATCAATTCGTCCTTTGTTGAGGCGAGCCAAGAGCTTATCAATTGATGACACATCATGATCCTTTTGAAAAAAAATGTCACCAACACACTCACCCAACGCAGTATTCTGGTCTGGATTCAAAGTTCTCGGTCCTGGAAAAAGCTGTTGATCAACTCGAGCGCGATGGCGGGTTGATCCTGCGGGACCATGTGCCCTGCGTTGAAGACGCGGATAAACGAGAGCTTGTCCGACGAAGTCACGGACCCTGCGCTTTTGCCGTCCACGACCAAGTCGTGCGACTCGGCAGCGCTAAAGTCCGCCGAACCGCTCCATTCAAGCGCCTGAAGCCACGCCAGATTGCCAGACCAATTGCACTCGAGGTCGGCGTCGCCAGCGTAGATCAACACGCGCACGTCGTCGTCCAAGAGATCGCCCACAAATGAACTAGTGGACGTCATCACGTCATTTGAGTCGGCGAACGCCGGGTTCACGGCGAAGTTGCACATCTGCCAGTCGCCAACGCGCTCGCTCACATGGAGAAAACTTGCGTAGGTTCGGCGAGTTAAGGTACGGCGCGATGAAGTCGTTGGCAATGCACTTGAGAACGTCCGTGTCGCTTGTCGAGCAGCTTCCGGATATCGTACGGGTTCCTCTTGGCGGCGCTGAAGACGCTGTTGATATTATCCTCGCAGTACGACTCAGCATCATTGCACAGCGACTTCTGCGTTTGACACGCTTCCATCTTCTGACCGCAAATTGCCGCCGCTTCCTTGAGCACGGTTACTTTGCTGGAGTCAACCAGCGAAATGTTGTACGCGTTCGTGACCATATCGATGAAGTGCGGGTTCTGGATCACTGGGTTCGTGCAGCCGTTGCCAATCGAGATGCCGTGCAAGTTAATGTACAGTGCTCCATCAGGAAGCTGGCGATTCTGCTGTGCGATAAAGTGCGCCGCTGCGGGCACGAAGTGGCCGCCGTAGCTCTCGCCGGAGATGAAGAACTCTCGTCCTTGTAGCTCTCGATGGCGCTCCAGAAAGCCCTGCATGAACCCGACAATGTTTTGCGCGACGTTGTTCTCGTTATCATCGGCGTCCTTGGGGTCAAAACCGTATGAAAAGCCGACGTTTGTTGGTTGATCCAGCCACACGACGTTTGCCTCGCTGGTCCAGGAGTACGGATTGCTTTCGGTTGATAAGTCTGGTTGAACGTGGCAAGGTCCGTTCTCCGTCAAGAGCGCCAGCATGCTGGAGCCTCCAGGCCCTCCTGTCAGCCAAAGTACCAATGGTGCTGTCTCCGGGTTATGGCGAGCCTCGAAGTACCAGATGAAGTAGTGATCGTCGATCTTGTTGGGCAACTTGATATATCCAGAGTCCTGCTTGGTATTCCCGCAGAAGTTTTCCTCCTGGGCGCCGTTAAATGTAGTGAGGCGAATTGATTTCGCTCGGATATTGGCGAGTTGGAAGCGCTCCTCGCCACTAGTTCACGCCTAGAAGCAGGCAGATCGCCCCGACGAGCGCGAACGGCGGCACCCGCAGCTTGCGGACTCGCGCGTAGCTCCGGACGGACATCAAGGACTCGAAACTTTCCTGTTGCGGCTGGAGAACTCGGCCATTGAGCAGCGGTGTAACTTCAGACATGGCGATGTACGCTGCTGCTGCGCTTGACGCGACAAATTCAGGAATGGAGAAGGCGGCGGTGCCGATCTTTTGCCTTTTTACCAACATTCTGCACCTCGGATCAACACAAAAAGTGCAGCAGCTTCAACAACACACAACACGACTACATGTACCGGTAATCGGGGAGACAGATAGCCGCACCGTGCTGGGCAGCACCACAGCAAGCCCAGACCAGGTGCGGTGTGGCCTCCGCTCTGGTCGATTCAGTGGCGCCCTTGTTCCCCCCATGTGGTCAGCACTCGCGCTGTCGACACTGTCGACTCGACAGCGCATGATGATGAACCTCCATGCCGCAGACAACGAGAGGAGCTCCATGCGCCGGTCGCGCCTGCACAGCAGTCTGCAGCCACATAAAGGATCTTAAGGCAGACACCCCACCGCCTCTGGACGTCCTCCTGACGCGACAAGATCGGCACTGAGCTCGGCAGCCAGCCATTGCACTGCAACTTGTTCAACTTGAGCTTTGTATCCATGTCCTGGTCTACGCGCGGCCCTGTCAGACTCAATACCCCTACGTTCTGCCATGTCGGGTGGGCCACACAATGGCCAATACACTCAATTAGGATCCCTGTAAGATCGTATATCCCATTCAACAACATGAATGGTCCATTGCGCAATCGGTTCAACAAGTAATCCATTTCTGCATCCAATCACGGCATCGGGTGGTGGAGGCCACGTACCCCTTCAGGCTCAGTAACGTATCGGATCTCCTCGCGGCAAGGGCATCTCCTCCATCGTCGCCATGCCCGCTCCGCTTGTGAACCTTGACGCGCCCCGCTGGGACCAGAGCACGTACGCCGGCCGCGCCAAGCACTTCCTGGCCACCACCAATCCGCTCAATGTGCTGGCCAGCGACGCCGAGCTGGACGCGGCCAAGCAGCTCGTGGAGGAGTACAAGGCCGGCCTGCATCAGCACGTGGGCGAGGAGGACATCTGGCGCGCCAAGCAGCTCGTGGACAGCGCCTTCCACCCGGACACGGGCGAGAAGAACTTCCTGGCGGGCCGCATGGCCTTCCAGGTGCCGGGCAACATGATCATCACGGGCTGCATGATGACCTTCTACCGGTCCACGCCCGCCGTCGTCTTCTGGCAGTTCATGAACCAGACCTTCAACTCCATCGTCAACTACACCAACCGCAACGCCAGCACGGGCGTGAGCCAGGAGCAGCTGCTGCAGGCCTACGGTGCGGCCAGCACGGCCTCCGTGGCCACGGCGCTGGGGCTCAACCGCTGGGTGTCCAAGCGCCCCAAGCTCAGCAACGGCCTTGTGGGCCGCCTCGTGCCGCTCGTGGCCGTGGCCGCCGCCAACTGCGTCAACATCCCGCTCATGCGCCAGCGCGAGCTGCTGGGCGGCATCGAGGTGGAGACGGAGGACGGCCACAAGGTCGGCAAGAGCAAGCGCGCCGCTGTCGAGGCCGTGGCGCAGGTCGTGCCCTCGCGCATCCTCATGGCCGCGCCCGCCATGTTCATCCCGCCTGTCATCATGAACAGGCTGGAGCAGCGCCCCACGTTCCGCAACAGCAAGGTCGTGAGTGCGCTCACCATGGTGGGGCTCACGGGCGTCTGTCTGAGCTTCTCCACGCCGCTCTGCTGCGCGCTCTTTCCGCAGCGCAGCTCCATGGCCGTGTCCTCGCTCGAGCCGGAGCTGCAGGAGGCCGTCCGTACGTTCAAGAAGGACCCGGTCACGCACGTCTTCTACAACAAGGGCCTCTGAAAGCCAAAGCAGGATCGGAATCATACTACAGGCAGCATGGACGCAGCAAGGCGGATTTGCCTCACGGGCCGCGTCGAGTCGTGTCCCCAGAACGTGCATTCGAACAGCAGCTTCCGCCTACGCAGCGTACAACTCATATATACCAATACAGCCGCTCGATAGCATACGCCTCACTTCATTCTAGCATTTCCTCGTGTCCTCAATGCCGTACGCCGTCGTTCTGCTACGTCGAGTCACATGCAGCTACTGCCGTCGTGTTCCAGTGTGTCCTGGTGTATTTAGTTGCAGCCTCCGACGCGGTCGCGAGGGATCAGACGCAGCTCCGAGCCGTGCTTCAGGAACACGTTGCCAGCGCTCTGCGACGGGTTGATGCCGATGCCATCTGCATTCAAACCCACAACACCCCGCGTTGTCAGCCTTTCTTCTATTGGACTAGCAGCTCCTCAAAGCTTCTGAAGCACGTACCGTTGGTGATAATGGCGCTGGTGGCCGCCGGCACGTGGAACTGCAGCGAATGACACCCAAAAGAGCACGAAACTCGTCAATAATTGCCCACTTGACACCGTTCGGATAAAGAAATACACTGCACTTGCCTCCTCCGCGACGTACTTGAGCACCGCCGTGAAAGGGGCCTGCTCCGGCACGTTTACACTGTGAAAATGAAATAAAGATGGCGTTAGGACAGAGTCGAGGAACACGGAGAGGTGAAGCAAGAAGACGCACACGCGGTACGGCAGCTTGGGGTCGGACGTGAGCGTGACCTTGAACGTGACTTTGGCGGCCCTGCAGACAGGCAACGAGTGCCGTCAGAGAGAGCGGAAGGGGCCAAGGGAGCAGGCCACGTACATGGTGTTGCTTGGCTTCTTGGGGAGTGAGTTGATATGCGGTTAAACAGGTTTGGAAAACCTACCAAATCGAATAAAGGCAACAAGTTTGAAGACACTTCAACGTGCGGCGTAACCTTGAGTTAATGTACGTGGCTAGGGGCCCCGAGAGCGTGTGGCCACAACTATGAAGCGCAGAGTCGCTGGCGTTTGTCATGATACGCTACTGTTCAGGTTTCTTTGAGTCGATTGGCCGCTGTAGCTCTGGAACTACCGTAGTAACTACGGTAGTTTGCTGCCGTGTGGGGGTTCTTCTGCTCTGGAGACGTCAGCTCGAAGGTCGTGCGCCGCGCAGTCTCCATACGTCTGGTCTGCGTATAGCGTGGATGATGATCGCCAGCATGAGTGCACCTGACAGCCAGAGGATGAGTCGGCGCACTCGTCGATCTCCCTCCGCTCGCTTGCTGCGGTTGGGTCGGTGCAGGTGTCGGTCGTGGGTCCTCAGCGGTGTGCTCTCGTTCACGACGGCCATTGCGTCCTCGCGCCGCGGCGATTCCCAAAATGGCTGTAGCATCGAGTCTAACGCCACGCCCTAAGCAAAGCGAAAATTTTCAGTGGTGTCTTCAACGAGGTGAATCCGTTGGATGACCAGTTCAAGCAACAACAAGGTTGCGTAGTTTCTGAACTGAAGTCAATGGGACTGAGGTGGGGGTATCAACAGACGAGTCTGTTCACTTGGAAGTGTATTTTTCCTGACGGGAGCTTTGCTACAGGGCATCGCCAACGCAGGTATAGTTTTCTACACTGCTCCTTGTGGCCACCTCTCTCATCTTCAGAACGCTTCGTTGTTCAGGAACTTGTTGAGCATGTCGAGCGCCACGGCCGGTTGGTCCTGCGGCACCATGTGGCCCGAGTTGAACACGCGCAAGAACGTGAACTGGTTGTTGAACGAGCGCACAATGCCGCCCTTCGTTCCATCCGCCGTGGTGAAAGGGGTCTCTGACGCAGCATTGAATCCGTCCTTGCCCTTCCAGTCCAGAGCCAGCGTCCACGCCTGGTTGCCGTACCAGTTGCACATGAGGTCGGCGTCTCCAGCGTAAATGAGCACACGGATGTCGTCGTTGAGGAGGTCGGCTACGTATGTGTTGAACGGCTTGGCCATGTCGGCGGTCATGTAGAAGGCCACATTAACCTGCATGTTGCACTCCTGCCAGGCACCGACGCGCTCCGAGTCAACGCCAAGGGATTCACGCACGTTCGGCGCGTCCAAGTACTTGGACACGTACGACATGTCGTAGCACTTGGTCGGGTCATCCATTCTGTCGCACGGCATGCGGATGTCGTATGGGTTCCGGTTGGCCGACAGCAGCGGCATGAAGAGCTTCTCCGTGCAGAACTCCGTGCCGTCGTAGCACGCCGTCATGTTCTGCGGGCACTGGTCGAGGATAGCGCCGCATGTAGGAGCTTCGGCCTTCATGATATTAAGCTCCGCTTCGTCAACCAGTTGGATATCGTATGCGTTCTTCTCCGCCATGTCGACGTAGTGCGGCAGCTGGATGGAAGCCTGTGTGATGCCGTTGCCAATGGCGATGCCCTTGAGGTTGATGAACTTGGGCGTACCAATGTTTACCTTGTTCTGCTGCCACACGTAATGGGCCGCCACAGGCACGTAGTGGCCGCCGTAGCTCTCGCCCGTGATGTAGAAGTCGCGGCCTGACAGCTCCGGGTGCTTCTCGAAGAACCCCTGCAGGAAGTAGTAGATGTTCTCGCCCACGTCTTCCTCGCTGTTGTCAGCGTCGCGCTCGTCGCCGTACGTGAAGCCGACGGTCGTGGGCTGATCCAGCCACACGACGTTGCTCTCGTTCGTCCACGAGTACGGGTTGAGTCGCGTGGACAGGTCTGGCTGCACGTGGCACGGTCCGTTCTCCGTGAGGAGCGCCATCATGCTGGAGCAGCCCGGTCCACCCGTGAGCCAGAGCACGAGCGGGTCAGTGCTGGGCTGACTACGCGACTCGAAGAACCAGTAGAAGTAGTGGTCGTCGACCTTGTTGGGCAGCTTGATGTAGCCCGAGTCTTGCGTGGTGAGGCCGCAGAACACCTCATCGTCTCCCGTAGCGGTCGTCACAGGTACACCTTCAGGCTCAGCGTCTTCATGCTTCGTGAAGAAGAGCGGCTCGCCGACGTACACCACCAGGAGGCAGACGCCAATGAGCGACGCCACCGCGATCAAGGCGCGGCGAATGTTGCGGTTCCGATTCTCCTGCTGCTCATAGTACTGCAGACTGGGGTCCAGCGTCAACGGGGTCGTCTCCGATGCCATCGTGTTTGATAATGAAGCGGAAGTCGCGCTGCCAGCCGCTCGTCTAGCGCTGCAAAATCCAAAGTGATGAGTGTGTGAGCCACCACGCCGGACAAGGATCCTCCCTTCAAACTCAGATTGTAACGGTTTTCAGAGCATACTGGGCGTGAGTAGTTCGTCCGCATATGATTGCACCGCAGCTGTTCGCTTGCCAATCAAAATCGCCAGCCGTTACAACAGTGTCCATCTCAAATGGACATCTGCTGACCATGCACCCCATGCCTGTTGTTCGCATCTCTAGCACCAGTTCCTCCGGCACTCACTTGCGTCTGCCTTTCCAACGACAATGCGACAGCTTCCTCGCCAATTCAACTCATTTCCAGCTCAAGACAAACTCAAGCAAGTCCATGGCCTCGGAGACGACGCCACTGCAGCTGCGCCCCACGTCGCTGCAGTACAACCTGCGCCTCTGGAGACACGAGGAGGCACGCAAGAGAGACCTCAAACGTGGCGGATTCTTCATCCTCGCGCTATGTGCCGTCAGTCTCATGGTCATGTACGTGGCTGAGCCTCTGGGCGAGAATGACACGTCCGAGACGCAAGTTCAGACCCACGCAGCGACGGAAGGCGTGCCGGTGAACATGACGGCTACGGGAGACGATGAGGTGTTCTGCGGCCTCACCACGCAAGACTCGGGCTACATCAAGCTGCCCAACAAGGTCGACGACCACTACTTCTACTGGTTCTTCGAGTCGCGCAGTCAGCCCAGCACTGACCCGCTCGTGCTCTGGCTCACGGGAGGACCGGGCTGCTCCAGCATGATGGCGCTCCTCACGGAGAACGGACCGTGCCACGTGCAGCCAGACCTGTCCACGCGACTCAACCCGTACTCGTGGACGAACGAGAGCAACGTCGTGTGGCTGGATCAGCCCACGACCGTCGGCTTCACGTACGGCGACGAGCGCGACGCTGACAACAGCGAGGAAGACGTGGGCGAGAACATCTACTACTTCCTGCAGGGGTTCTTCGAGAAGCACCCGGAGCTGTCAGGCCGCGACTTCTACATCACGGGCGAGAGCTACGGCGGCCACTACGTGCCTGTGGCGGCCCATTACGTGTGGCAGCAGAACAAGGTAAACATTGGTACGCCCAAGTTCATCAACCTCAAGGGCATCGCCATTGGCAACGGCATCACACAGGCTTCCATCCAGCTGCCGCACTACATCGACACGGCGATAGAAAATGCGTACAACATCTCGCTCGTGGACGTGAAACAGCTGGACCAGATGAAGGCGGCCGTCCCTACTTGCATCTCACTCTTGGAGCAATGTCCGCAGAACGCGACGGCGTGCGCTAACGGTGAGAGTTTCTGCGTCGAGAAGCTGTACCAACCGCTTCTGTCTGCCGGTCGTAATCCATACGACATCCGCATGTCTTGCAAGGATGTGGACGACCCGATCAAGTGCTACGACACTGCGTACATCTCCAAATACTTGGACACGCCTAACGTCCGTGAATCCCTTGGCGTTGACTCGGAGCGCGTTGGTGCGTGGCAAGAGTGCAACAAGCAGGTGAGTGAAGCATTCGACGAGAATGCGGTCAAACCTGTGAGCACGTACGTGGCCAAACTGTTGGACGACGGCGTACGCGTTCTTGTGTATGCGGGCGACGCTGATCTCACGAGTAATTGGTCCGGCAACGAGGCGTGGACGCTGGCTCTGGACTGGAAGGGCAAGGACGGATTCGACGCCGTGCCGGAGACTGCGTTCATCACTGCGAATGGCACCGACGCAGGCGTCGTGCGGTCATTCAACAACCAGTTCACGTTCCTGCGCGTGTTCAACGCGGGCCTCATGGTGCCGCACGATCAACCAGCCGTGGCGCTCGACATGCTCAACAAGTTCCTCAAGAGCGAGCCATTTGGCAATGCGCAGGTGTGAGTAGAGCGTAGGTTAGAAACATCTGCAGCAAGGAGAGCACAACACTGTCCACTATCGCTTTCTTCATGTAGTTCTTCTTCGCTTTGTGTCGATTCCATCTCAACCTGGAGCTTAAATCTTTAACAGTTTCTTGGCGTTGTCGCGCAGCATGGCGCTCTGCAGCTCCTCGCTCATGTTGGCCATGATCTCGTAGTTGGAGAGCGTGGACTGCCAGTCCAATTCACTCAAGTCTTCCGGTTCCTCTCGTTCCTGTCCGCCGTCCGTCGCTGGCGGGAAGAACGGGTGGTCGGTGCCAAAGACGATCTTGTCAGACCCGACAAAGTCAATCAAACACTGCAGCGCCGGCTCATGGTACGCCACGGCATCGTAGTAGAACCTCTTGAGGTAGACACTCGGCGCGTGCTGCAACTTATCGGCGACCGCAGCGTCGTGCGCCACGCAGCTATCGAGTCTTCCGGCCAGGAACGGCAACGAGCCTCCCGAGTGAGCCAGCAAGAGTCTCAGCGTCTCCGGTATTTGATCCAATAGTCCGGAAAGCACGAGCTGCGACACCGCCACCGTCGTCTCGAACGTGAACCCGAGCGCCAAGAAGAGCGCGTGGCCGTACTTGCCGTAGTGTTCGTTCCCCACTCCGTAGTGCGGATGCAGGAAGATGGTCAACCCGGCCCGGTCCATCTCCCGATAGAACTCGAGCATCTCTGGGTCATCCAACCCCTTGCCGTTCAGCCCAGCCGTGCTGAGAATGACCCCGCGGACGTGCGGCAGGGCGGTCGCCACCCGTTGCACCTCCTTGACCGCCGTCGTCGAGTCTTGCGGCACGACGCCAAAGGCCAGGAACCGCCCGTCGGAGCCTTGACACAGCGTCTCCATGTCGTCATTGAGCAGCGTGGCCTGTCGAACCTGCTCCTCCAGCGGCAGGAAGTCCAGCCACGGATTAGCGAGACTAAGCACGGACGTGCGGATTCCGTGACGGTCCATGTACCGGAGCTTGTTGGCGGCGTCCCAGTACTCGCCGCCAATGGGACGACCAGCGCTGATGCCGGTAGTGTTGATATCTTGTTGCTGCATTTGCTGCTGCTCTGCGGGCAGGATGATGAGGCGTTCCCCACCTTCTGTAGGTCGCACCAGGGGCACCTCGGTTCGAGCCCGTAAGATGTCCATGTATCGAGGCAGATACACGTGCGTGTGCAGGTCGACAGCGTCGAGGTCACGAACGCTGGCCTTGCCCTGTGTGGCGAGCAGCTTGGCGAGTGCGCGGGCCATGCCGGAATCGAGGAATGAGAGGGATAAAATCCGTAACTTCGACCGGTTTGTATCCCAAAAAGGTACCAATTGCGGTGGTACAGTGGACGTTGAAGTGTCCATGTTGAAGTGGTCTTCTTGCCAGTGTTGCAGCAGCTTGTTGCCATAAACGCTTTTGTGGTTGACGAGTCCGGTGACGTGGGAGGAGAAAGGGGTGCTGCAAGACCTTGCCAAGAGCTTGCCGAGATGACTCAATGTTCTGACGTACCTGGAGAGGTGAGACCCGCATCCTTGAATCACAACTGGGGTTTCCAAGTTGAACGGATGCGGACGAAGAGGGACTCGTCTACTGTAGCTCTTGTTAACCTATAAACCACACGATCAAGTCGCGTGCACCACTGTGATGGTGGAGGTCAAGATATCGGTGCCTCATCGACGCGAGAGCATTCCAGGTCGAAGTCATACTTTGAGCGATCAATGTAGTGATCAAGACACGCAGCAACTAGTCAGGCTTGGGGGGCTGCGAGATATCATTTCGTTGTACGAAGATGAAGGCTTGAGTTCAAGCTGTCCGCGAGGCATCAGCTAGCTGGCTGCCATAGAGGAGCTAGCGTGAGCCTGCGAGCGAGTTCGCTGAACACGCATCGAGATCCGGTCTTTGATCCAGCCACCGCCGCCAGATCGACAAGCTGATCGTGTGGCGGAACTTCCTGCAGCTGCCAAGCAATGACTTGAGCGTGTCATTCTTTGTATTGATGCCTGGGCTTTCCACTGCGACGCTATCTCTTCACTCTGCAATTTGCGGCGAGCTTCACAACTCGACAAGCCAGCACCGCTCTTCATACGCCACAGAAATGGCTCCGCGAGCTTCTGCCGACATGGTCACCACTCAAGAAGCTTCTTTGCAGCCGCGTCTTCATGGGATACGACTGAACTGGGACTCCATTTTACTTGCTCAGCTCGTCGACATGGCCAACAGTGACGTCCTAGCCGAGCATCCAAGTCTGGAACTCCCTCTTTGGCTGACAGAACCACGAGGCAGCATCACCGCACTGAGGTTCGTCCAAGACACCATGGTGTACCTCGCACAGTCAACTGGTGGCTTCCACGGCACGATCCTGTCTCCACTTACGCCGATGCAGTCAAGTCAGCTCACGAGAAGTATGGGGCAAATCGAAATGCACCCGTTCATCCAAGCCTGTGCCCAAAAGCTGCCTGCTGCCTCGACGCTCGTCTCAGGCACGCTCTTCTTCCAAGACCCTGACACCGACGGTGCACCGATGAACCTGCCGAGTCCTCCACCACCTAATCGACAGATCTTTATCTAGGAAAAAAGATCACTCGATGTAGGCATGAGTAATTTAGTGTCCAAAGCAAAGTTTCCAATTTCGTAAAAAACATGAAGAAAATAATACTAAACAAACAAGAAGCTTACATGCAAATTTGCGCTACTGGTTGAGCGAGCATTTAAACTTCAGCGTGGACGGTTAAACCGCTACCCAGCAGTGGTTCAGCGAGGAAATCTTCATCCAGTTCAGCTTTGGTAACGTAAACTTCTCGATCGAACGCGTCACCTTCCACTGTTTCATCATCGTCATCGTCCGTCTCGAAGTACATTGACGACGGCGAATCTCCGTACGTTGGCGACAGCAGCGGAGCTGAAGTGGCGACAGTCTTGCTGGGGGCTGGAGTTTTGCGCACGGGTAACGATAGAGCCACACCGATTCCAACAAAATAGATGACCGAGGCGACGACGTACGGGAGCGCTTGCGACCACACAGACTGTCGAGTCATGGCAGCATACATCGACGCGAAAATGACGGGCCCGATTGCTTCAAAAACCGATCGAGCACCGTAAATTGCTCCTTGTAGACGCCCTTGTTCCTCTTCCGAAGCGTTAATTGACTTGAGCGCTGAAATGGCCGGGAAAGACAGATCGCTGATGCATCCAGGGACGGTCATCGCGTAAATCAGCCACTTGTGGGGATAGTATGCCGCAGCGGCAAACCCACAAGACCCCATCGTGCTGGCCACCAGAGCGATGACAATGACGCCTTTTTCCTTGACACAGTTCACTAACGGCTTGAGCAACAGAACTTGCCCCAACAGTGCCAAGATGCCTCCAAGAAGCATCAGGCTACCGAAGTCTTTCACGTCGAACCCCACAATAGTCTAGCGAAGGGAGAAAAAGGTTAGCTCAGGGCAGTGAGGAGGAATGGTTGCTGTTGTCCCCGACTTACATTTAGGAAAAAGGATTGGATCTGGAAAATCCCGTTCATGACGAAGCTTGTCAGTGCGATCAAACACGTCAGCCGCATAAACAACATGTCTCGGAAGAGTATGGCCATGGAATTGATGGGGTTCTCCACAACCCACCGAGCCTTGCTCATGCGTGTTCGAAGGGGCAGCGTCTCGGGTAAAAGAAGGAATGCCCACAGGACACGCAGCACGTAAAGACCAGCCGTGATCTGCAAAATGTGGTCCTTCACAAAACAACAGCGCATTGTCATCGTCAGAAGGAATCCTTGAATTTACAATAAAACACAGTAGAGCATTCACTCTTGAGAAGAACGGGGCGATAAACGCGCTAATACAATAGCCGACCGAGAGACCCGAAAAGAGAATCCCGAAGGCGGCAGCACGATCCTCCGGGGCGACGACATCGGCGACCGAAGCGCTCATCACACCAGCAGTCCTGCAAAAAAAGATTAGCTTTCTAAACACAATACCGGGGACACACTCAACACCGCAGCTCACCCAAAGCCAGAGTCGACCAGCTTTAGAAGAAAGAATGGAATGATCGATCCTTCTGGTGTCATGAAGTACATGATAGAGAACGGCACCCCGAGCCTCGCCACTTGACCAAAGACTAGAAATGGCTAGTGAAGACAGACAAAAATGGTTATCAAGCGCACAATTTGCCCACCCAATGCCCACTGCTATTTTCCCAACCTTGCGTCCGTACACGTCCGAAGCTTGACCAAGCATCGGCGACGTGATGAGGTTGCACACACAGCCTGCAGCCGAGAAAAGACTGACAACGCACAGCGCTCACTAATAAATTCCCCACTGACTGCACACCGTTGCTTCGTACCTTGATAACCAAGCGGCTTGCTTCGACCCTGCAGTACACGCCTGTGAGAACACGAACACACAGCATCATAAAGGTGAGAAAAAACATTGTTTATATCAATTGGTTGAACTTATTGCAATACCTCGTCGTGGGGGTTTGCGCCACAATCGATGGGCGATCCATCTCGGTGCAGTCTGGCAAAATACTGCAACAGGTCGGTGAGGTTAATTTTAATTTTCTAAGAGTTGTGACGCATTCATGGGACCTCTGTCATGACAATGGAGAGGATGGGGCTCATGAAGCCGAAGGCGCCGGCAGCCAACACTTGCAGTCCCACGATCGCCCCCACAGTGCGGAACACGCCCCGTTTCCGCTGCGGCTTGCTGGGCTTGGAGGTGTCGGCGCTGCTGCTCTCCATCTTCGCTGTTCGGACGGATACTGACTGAGAAGCAGCCGATCCTAAAAACCTGCTAAAACCGATTGCTACGACCAGCGAAATCACATGCCTCGCTTTCTTCGAGGTGCGAAAAGCACAGTCGGGTCGGGTGGAATCGCAACTCGACCTGGTAAACCGCTGAGCCATAGTGATCATGCACGCAACAAAATATGGCCATTTCACCAAAGCAGCTTCGATTGCACAAGTAAAAGGGCTTACTTTTGGCTTAGCGGGAGCTCGACGACGTAGATGCTGCCTCCACTCGCAGCATTTCGACTTGAGCGCCTGGTTCTCACTGCCCAAATAGGCTCTCATTTCGTCCTTCGTTGCCTTGCATACGCGAATGATCGGCGATCGTCTTTGGTGACGGGATTAGGACAGGTAGAAATGCGAAGAGGTTTGGGCAAATTAATAATTGATAGCAACACTTTTGATTTCCAAGCGTGTCAACAAAAAGCAAATTTATGAAAATTCCCAAAAAACGCTGACTCGGAGTTTTTGCTTTCATTATCGATCCACTACAGTAGTCGCTTGAGAACTTTCCATCCACCGTCACCACCAAGACTTACTACTCGACGCGACGTTTCTTCTTGGCACTTTCCTTAGCCGAGCGCTCGTAGATTCCCTCGAGTTTCTCCAGCTCAACTTGGTAGCTTGTCAATTTCTTCTGGCATTCGTCAAACCACTTGCGCGTCTTTTTGATCGTCACGAACGCATTCTTGCCTTTCCCCGCAGGTTTCATCGTGAACGACGAGTCTTTTTGGTTTTCACGGACACACTTCGCAGCATATTTGCGGGCTTCTGGCAGGCCACTGAAAGTCTTCAGTCCTTCCGTCTTCATCGAGATCTCGGGGCCTCGTAGAAATTGTTGAATCTCCATCTTGTCAGGGAAGTTCGCACGGGGCATGTTCCACGAGAACGGTTTATCCAACCCTTCAATCTCCTCCTTCAACCACTCCATCCGAGAAGTTGCAATTTCTGCAAGCGCCTTAAATTTTTCATCTTCTTCCTCAAGATCAGCAGCGTACTGCGCCGTCACCTCGAGCATGGGCCCCAGCTCACTAGGTGTCATGCTCTTGAAATGATCTACTAACATGTCAAAGATCCCTCTGTCAGCCGAACTGAAAACGTGTTTCCAGATTGCCCCAACAACTTTCGAAGTGTCGAGATCGCCGTCGTCTTTCTCCAGTTTCAGATAGTTTTCAACGGCCATTTTCAGCAGTGCTTGCTGGGCGACCCCGTCGTCCAGACCGTCCAGCACCTGCAACGTTAGTTCCAAGTCATGATCACCGACTTCCTCTTCCTCGGAGTACTCCAGTGTCTCATTGCCCAGGACATCCAAGAGCGCCTCTCCGATTTCATTCCAGTCGAACGTGCGTACAACCCTCTGAAGCACAGGAACCAGCGTCGTGTTGTCTCGCAATATCCCGAGACGAGGACAATACTTGGCGAAAAACAACTTCGCCAGGGCCACGTCCCCAGCATCCACCAGTAGTTCACAGAAAGACCGGCAAAATCGGACAGAAGCCTTATCATCTTCTCCATACCACTTCTTGCCCGAACCAAGCTTCTTACTGGCAGCATCGAGAAAAGTGCCGAGATCTGCTGCACCAACTGGTCTTCGAGACAGCAACGCCTCAACTGCAAGCTCGGCAGACATGAAGTTGAGCGCATTTTCTGCCTGTCTAGCTGCTGGCCAAGCGACGATCGCGTACCTGTCATACTTGGTATTCCTCGTTGGTCCTTCATTCCCGGTGTACGCTTCTTCTTTGCGGCTCCCATGAAGCTCCCAGCATTGAGTGAATGTTTCTTGGCCAGGGTTTAAAAAGCTGAGCTTCACTGCCAGCTTGGGATCCACGCTGCGCCCCAAATCTTCGCCAGTCGAAGAGTACCAATGGATCGCTTGCTTCCGCTCCTCTTCTTGCCAGTTACTCTCAAAAATGCCTTTCGGGCACGATACAATCTTGTGGACGAGTTTCGCGAGGAAAAAGTTCACCTTCTTGTCGGATGGCACGGCAGCATTCGCTTCTTCCAGAGCGCGAAACCTCGCACTGTCAATACCTTTCAGCGCCCCAGACCCCAGGCTTGAAATGCTCTTCTTGGTGTACTCGTGGGAGAGTAACAGGGCGAAAGACTCGTCTCCTTGCTCCATTTCAGCGAGCGCATCTGCCAGATCGTCACTTGTGGCTGCGTTCGAGTCTCTTTCCAGGTGGCGCATTGTCGAGGGGAGACAAAGCGAGTACACCAACACCAGGCGATACCCCTTCGTCACCTTCTCCAGAGAGTGCTCTGCATCGGCATAGTGTACAGCATAGTGCGGGAAATACGCTGCCGTGCCGTCAGCTTTGCCAAAATCATGGCGATACCGCTCTTTCCCGCCGCGGTAAATCACCAGATCACCTCCTTCGTGTGTACTTGGCAGTTGAATCACCAATGTTGCAATCATTCCGTCCTCCTTTTCGGTGTCTTGGTGCTTGGAGAAGTGGCCGCCTTCGCCGTACACTAGCAGCTTGTAAAGCACACACTGCATCGGAACGCCTTCGTAGCCAAGGCGGAGGGCGATTATCTCTGTCAGCTTCTCCAAACCGGAGTTCCACTGCGTATTGTCGATTTCCACTTGATCCGGTGCCAATTGCCAGCTCTTTCGCACATTCTCGTCCATCTTGGTGTCGAGGTTGTGTCCGAACGGAGACTTTTCGCACCTCGCGATGAGTTTCTCAGCCTGTTCCTCGCCTAGCGGGAGGGAGATAGCCCCGACTTCATTGACACGGAGTCCGGGCGCCACTGGGAGCGTATCTGCGAGACCTCCAAATGAATATTCCCCAGCCTTTTCATCAGCTGATGCCAACATCTCGCTGATCTTGACACACGAAGTGCCGACTGGAACGGGAACATCGTCAGCGTCTCCTACTCCACCAAAAGGCCATTCTCCTTCTTCGAAGTCCTCCTCAACAGATGCCATTCTTTATCCTCGATGCCGACTGTGAAAATTGGAGAATGAGACTACATCCAACGCGAACGAGGCGGTTGATGGGACGGGACCTGGGCCTTTTCCCTCTTTCTCGATTGAAATTATCTGATCTAAGTCGCAACAGTTCACTTTTACTTGAAAATAATTTCATTTACGACGTAGTAGGTGAATGCTGCCAAGAACCAACCATCACTTCAGTCCAAGCGTGCTCTCTTGTTGGCGTAGTCATCGACGTAGCCATCGAAGGTCTCCACGATACCGGTCAGCTCTTCCTTGTACTGCCGCAACTTCTGTTGACATTCCATGAACCACTTGCGCGTTTTCGTAATGGTAACGATCGCGTTGCCATCCGTCCAGCTCGCCTCCATCTCGAACGACGCCTTGACTTGTTTCTCACGAGTCCATTTCGCAGCGTAGTTTCGCGCACTCTGAAATCCCTTGAACTTCTTTGCCGAGCTTGTCAGAGTCATGGTCGCGTCGCTTCCTCGTAGAAAAGCTTGGACTTTCGTAGTGTCGGGGAATTCTGCATCCGGCATACTCCAAGAGTACGGTCGATCCAGTGCGTTAATCCGTTCCTTCAGTCACTCGACTCTCGTTAACGATGAGTTTCAGAACAGCCAGCCCTTCATTTGTCGACGCGAGATCCTCTTTGTACTGCTCAAACACCTCGACGATACGACCAAGAAGACTCGGGTCTATCTGCTTGGATTTACTTGCCACTGCCTCGAAAAGGGTTTTGTCGCCGAAGTGGATAACCGTTTTCCAGAGAAGGTAAATGCTTTGGGGAGAAAGCAGCTCGTCTGTCTCCAGCTTTAACGCGTTTTCCACCACTTGAGGCAACAGCGCTTGCTCAGCTTTCCCCTTGCTCAATCCATCGACCACTTGCAAAGTCGCCTCTACATCCGCCTTGGGGAAGTGATCTCTTTCGCGCAGAGGCGGCTTAATCACAAGGTCCACCACTTCGGATTCAACGTCCTCCCAGTCAAATTTGCGCAAGATTTTCATGAGGACTCGAACAAGACTTTCGTTTCCGTTTGGACCGCCCAATCGAGGACTGTAGTCAAGTAAAAACGTCTTCAAGAGTGCGAGATCGTCAGCATCCAGCAGTAACTCGCAGAACGCTCGTGAAAATCTTACTGACATGTCCGTAGCTGGGAGCTGACAGCTCGACCGCAGGAACGCCTGCCACGCGGCTTCACGCTGCTTCAAACGGTTTCCCAAAGTGTGCGGAGCGTCGACGCATCAATCGGTCGCTTTTGCATCAGAGCTTCAGCTGCCGCATCCAGAAGCTTGAACTCGAGCGCATTTTCATAATGCTGGTGTGCAGGCCACGCTACGATAGTAACCCCGGAATACGTAGTAACTTTCCGACCTCCACGGTATCCGAGACACCCCTCTTCGACCACTTTGCTGCGAGAAATCCACAGTTCAGAAAGCGTTTCCATCCTTGGATTGAGAAAATTGAGTTTTTGGCTCGAGCAGTCGGCGTGCCCGACCTTCTCTCCGTTGGTTGAGTATTAAGTCGATGACTCGTTGCGGTTCCGCTCGCTCCAGTCATAGCTATCACCGTCGTAATTGATCTGGTGTGTCAGCTCTACACCGAAAAACTTCAGCTTTTTGTCATCAGGCGCGAACTTGTTTGCCTCTTGGAGCGCGTGGCATCTGGCACTGTCGATGCCTTTCAAGGCAGCAGAACCTGACCCTTCAATCATTTTCGGGCTATACTCGTGGGTCAAAAGAAGTGCAAACGATCCATCGCCAGGCTCCATCCGGCCGAGTGATGTCGCCAAGTCCTCGCTCACTGGCGGCTTGCTAACCTTCTCGAGCTGGGGAGGATTCGCCGGTAAAACAACATCATAAACGAGAACCATGCGATAGCCCGTCGTCACCTTCTCCAGCTCAAACTCTGCGTCGGAAGAAATAGCCACGTAATGCGGCAGATAAGCGCACTTGGACTGGGTTTTGCCAAGCTCATGACGGTTTTTCTCTTTCCCCTCGAGATAAACCACCAGATCGCCACCTTCATACACACTAGGCAGCTGAACCATCAGTGTCGCTACCACCTCATCTTCCGTCTTAGCGTCAGGGGGATGGATGAAACTACCTCTTTCTCCATGTATCAGCAAATTGGACAGCTTACACTCCATCGAGGCGCCTTCGTAGCCCAGTCGGGGCGCAATATCCTCCACCAATTTGCTCACGCCACTGTACCATGCTGGATTCTGGATCTGCAAACGCTTTGGCTGTAGATCCCAGCTCTTCGGGGCCTTTTCATTGATCGATTTCCCAAGTTCTGGAGCCAAAAGTACTTGCGCTTGTTGCTCTGTCATTGGCACTGAGATCGCTCCAACGCCGTCTATCACGAGACCAGGAATTGCTGGCAATGTATCGGCTTCCCCTCCAATCGAATATTCTCCGGCCCGATTGCCTACTTGACCCATCAGCTTACCGACGTTCTTGTAGACCGCCCCGGAGTGGGCTGGTACATCCTCTGGTTTCCCTTTCAAGCCAAATGGCCACTTGCCATTACGATGCCCTCAAACATCGAATCCCTTCTTTGCTGCACACGGAGAAAAGATTCAACTGGGACTCGCCTACAAGAAACCTGCTCTGATTGATGGAATCGTCCCAGCCCCTGTCTCAAAAGACAGGTGAGATCGCCCACATTATTTCCCAGAAAGACGATGGCAAGCACCGTTCGTAAGGATGATTTGAATAGGATGGGACCTTAGTATTCGAGCTCGGACCGCGCAGTTACACTTCGTTGTCAGTAGGAAGTGAAGCCATCGATCTGCCCCTGAGCAGGGGTTCGGATAGAAAATGTTCCTCATCGAGCATTGAGCCAACTTCTGTCTCATCATCCGTCTCGAAGTACACGGATGACGAGGCTGGATATTCGCCGCACGTTGGTGACGGCAAAGGGATCGGAATAACCGCGACTTTGGTTGTCAACGGGTGTGTGGCAACTGGTAATGACAGAGCGACACCGATTCCAATGGCGTAGATGAGCGTGGCAACCACGTACGGCAGCGCTTGTGACCAAGTAGATTGCCGGGTCATCATCGCATAGAGGCCAGAAAAGAAGACGGGGCCGACGGCATCGAAAACCGAGCGAGCACCGTAAACTGCGCCTTGAAGACGTCCTTGCTCCTGAAAAAGAAGTTAAATGCGTTAGAATTCCGTGATCTTGCAGGTCTAGCAGATGAGGAGTTCGTCAACGCACCTCCTCCGACGCATTAATTGATTTGAGAGCCGAAATGGCAGGGAAGGACAAGTCGCTGAGGCTTCCAGGTACGCTCGTCAGATAGACGACCCATTTGTGAGGGTAGAATGCAGTACCAGCCAAGCTAAGCGACTTTACAAAGCTGGCTGCGAGTGCAATGACGATGACCCCTTTCTCCTGGAAGCAGCCTACCAATGCCTTCAACAGCAAACCCTGCACCAGCAACGCCAGGACACCTCCTAAGAGCATCAGGTTGCCAAAATCCTTCACGTTGAACCCCACAACCGTCTACAGAGCACCACACAATGAAATGTTAGCGGATGAATGCATATTGGCCGGGTGAAGCCCCGACTTACGTTCAGGTAGAATGACTGGATTTGGAAGATGCCGTTCATAACGAAACTTGTCAACGCGATCAAACACGTCAGCCGCAGGAACAACTTGTTTCGAAACAGGATCGACATGGAGCTGATGGGGCTCTCCACAACCCAGTGAACCTTGTTCGTGCTAGCTCGAACTGGTAGAGTTTCGGGCAGGATGAATAATGCCCATAAGACTCGTGCCACAAAGAGGGCGGCTGTAATTTGTAAAATATGATCCTGCATACAGCAATGTTATCTGTTAGACAAGGGCACCTCTACAGTTATAATGTTGCCATGGTGTGAGCACGAACCCGAGAGAAGAATGGCGCGATGAAGGCGCTTATGCAATAGCCGACGGAGATGCTTGCAAAAAGAATTCCAAACGCCCCAGCGCGGTTCTCGGGTGTAACGATATCAGCAACTGCGGCACTCATGACACCAGCAGTCCTGCAGCAGAGCAACTTCAGGACACGGAACATTATTGACAACGAACACAGCAACTGACCCAAATCCATAATCGATCAATCTCAAGACGAAGTACGGCGTAATGGATCCTTGCGGCTGCATGAAGTACATCACGGCGAACGGCGTGCCGACCCTTACGAGCTGGCTCAGCACAAGAAAAGGCTAGTCACGTGGTAACAAAGAGCTCATGTCAGCGAATCTGTGCAGCAAAACCCTTCATGACAACCAGTTAACACACCTTGCGGCCATAGACATCAGACGCTTGGCCGAGCATCGGCGCCAATACAAAGTTAAGCACAGATCCCAAAGCCGAGAAGAGGCTGCAACAAGTAAAAGCAAGGCATGTCAGAGCGCACAATGCACGAAATCTCCACATCACCGCATACCTGGACAACCACGCCGCCTCTCTTGAGCCGTCAAGACATGCCTGCAAAAGCAACAAGGTGAGTTCGTTCCCAAAATCATTGATGAAAACTTCGTCAACTGAGCTAGTCGTCGTACCGGGTTGTGTGGATTGGCTCCGCAGTCAATAGGCAAACCGTCTCGACGTATCCTGGCAAAATACTGCAATAATAATATAAAAACTAAAAATCAGGATCCATACATCTTTGCGGATTCAGCGGATCGGAATGCACCTCCGTCAGGACGATGTAGATGATGGGGCTCATGAAGCCGAACGCCGCTTCCGTCAGAAACTGGAGACCCACGATGGCCCAGAAGTTGCATGGCATGCCACGCCTCTGCTGCGACTCGAGCGGCGTAGTGGCGTCCGTGTTGGTGCTCCCCATCTATCCGATACTGCAACTAAAACTCCTTCGTGATTTTCATGATCCTGTCTAAACCGATTTTATGAAGCATACAAAAAAGCAAATGACCCGAGTGTAATAAGTTACGTCCTGTCGAATTGACACTTTCAGCCAATAACAAAGGTCTGTCGAGGTCGAAGAAGAGGAGATGATAATCGAGGCGGCGCTTACGCATTCGATGTCGGTGCATCGAGAGGAAGGGTCTAGCGAGCTTGATGCACCCGCGCTACTGAATGGAAGCAACGCATCGGACCATGAAGCGACCTGCAGTCGCGCGCAGAGTGAAAAGCTAAGCTTGCGATGCTTGGCGAGCAAGTGGCAAGATACCGCTTGCGAGAGAAGTCGTGTTTTCGAGAATGAGCTCACAGCTCACGTTAGTTCTCTCCTCTTCCTAATTACTGTCTCACATCTAGCCGTTGTAGCAGACAACCTCTGTAGGACAATCCTGCTACGTGGGAAAACCTGCAGCGAGATCTCTATCGCCTTCTCGGGATAAACAACCCACACGGCACTTCACGCATTCGGCACCAACTCATGGTGACCGGTACACTGCATTCCTCAACAGCCCCACCTAGCGGGCACCATCGTTCGACTGTGTCTTCTCAACTCCGTCCTCGGCAATAATCCCATCGCTTCGCGGTGCTTCTCAAAGACAGTCCTCGACAGGGGTTTCGTGAAAGCGGCGGCGATGTTTTCACAGCGATGTTTTCACAGCTAGGAACACGCAGCACGTCGATCTCCTTCAGTTCAACTATCTCTCGGATGAAATGATGCCGCACATCAATGTGCTTCGTTCGGCCGCGAAATGCCGCATTGCTCGCCAATTTCTTTGCACTCTCGTTGTCCACGTACACTTCAGTAGGTGCCTTCTGCTGTACCTTCAACTCCTTCAGCATTTGACGAAGGTGCACGACTTCTTGAACCAGCAGGCTCAAGGCCATGTACTCGGCTTCTGTGGTGTGCAGCGCCACAGTCTTCTCAGTTTGACTGCACCAAGAAATCGTACTGCCACAAAACTTCCTCAAATAGCCAGCCACAGACTTCCGATCATCAACTCGGTTTGCAAAGTCTGCGTCAGCAAAGGCTTGCAGTTGCTGATCAAGCTCCTGGTCAGCCCACTGCTTTCCACCAAGTCGAATCCCCCAATCCAGCGTCTCACGAAGATATCGTAGTCCACGCTTAGCCGCTCGCCAGTGTAAAATTCCTGAATTCTTCAGATACTGACATGCATTCACGGACTAGATAAGCTAGATCAGGTCTGGAGCCCATCATCAAATACATCAAACTGCCAACAACCGACCGATACGGCTTTGCAATCATTAGTTTCTTATCGTCGGCATCAGCAGCACACATACTTTTCGTCAGCTTCAAGTCTGCTGTGCATGGTGTCTTGCAGCCATTGCATTTGTCCATTTGAAACCGCTCCAGCACTGACGTTGCATACTCCGTTGGTTGATGAAGATGGTTCGCTCACTCCGGTTGAGAGTGACTTCCCAGCCTAATATATAGTGTAGTTCCCCAAGATCCTTCATCTCAAATCTCTCGAAGAACATCTTCTTCATTTCGTTGATGAGCTTCATGTTGGGAGCAAACAGGATGAGATCGTCAACATAAAGCGGAATGAACACCAACTGCCCATCGATAACTTTCACCGCAACGCAGGCTTCCGACTTCAGCAAGGCAAAACCCTGCTCCTCCAGGAATGACTTCAGGAGTTGAAACCACACACGAGGTGCCTGCTTCAAGCCATACAGACTTTTCAGCAAGCGACACACCCAGTTCTCCTTTCCTGGAACCTCAAAGCCCTCTGGTTGCTCCATATACACCTCGACATCAATCTTCCCATTCAGGAAAGCTGTGGTTACATCCATTTGATGGATTTCGTAGTCCCATACAGCAGCAAGAGTCAGCAGGACTCGCAGAGTCTCCAGGCGCACTACAGGTGAATAAACCTCTAGGTAGTCGACGCCATAGACTTGCATGAAGCCTTTGATCACTAATCTTGCCTAGAACTTGTCAACGTCTCTGTTGGCAAGATACTTCACACGAAACACCCACCGATTCCGCAGCACCTTTATGTGCTTTTGACGTGGAACCAACTCCCAGGTGCAGTTTTTGATCAAGGCATCATACTCTCTCTGAGCTGCTTCTTTCCATTGTACAGACTCTTCGCTTTCCATAGCCTTGGCCGTAACTTTCCGGCTCATTAATCACACCCATGGTCAGACAGCAGTAGTCCTGCCACCATGCAAGTGCTTGCTCCTTCGCCATTTCACGCTGCATTTCTTCACGGCTTTTTCTCATGATGGCGAATAGCTTGGTGACTCTTTCGGGTTCGTGCTGGTGTAGGAGATGTAGATGTAATCACCAAACCAGGAAGGCGGTTTGCTCACACGACCGCTCCGTGTTACTGGGCAGTCCTTCGTGCGAGCACCTTCAGGAGCCACATACTCACGCAACGCTCTGCAAGAGGAGGTTTGTAAACGCTCCGTGCTAGAGTCGTCACTAGGTAGTGGTGTCTTCAAGCTCGTGGTCGCAATCTCACGAAGCTCTGAAGAGGAAGGCCGCTCAACCGTCGATGATTCTCCACCTGAAACACCATCACGCGACTCAGCCGTAGCAGTCGGTGCCTTGCGCCGCCCCTGCCACGTCTTCTCTTTTTTGTTGCTCGTCGTGACTTACAGTCACTTTCGGACTCACGTCCGCCTCGCAGGTGACCGGCATGCGATCCACTTGCTTCTCTACTTCGCTTCTCTTTTCGACCATTTCGATCGGTCGGCGAAGTGTCCTCGCCAGCCCCACCGAGCCTGGCATCTCTCATTGAGATAGAAGCCTCTCCACCAGCCCCACCAGACCTGGCATCTCTTATTGGAACTGTGCCATCACTATCTGCCCCACCTGGTAGGTTCTGGGGGTTATCGCTGGCGTTGACCGTCTCACTGTCAATTGTCTGTGGATCCTCTTCATGCATCTCATTCAGCATCGCCGGTATGTTCTCCATGGTAGCATTATCCAAGTTGAGATACTGTTGAGTAGTGACGTCAGTTCTCAACACGGGTATCGTGCCCTGTGCAATACGACCGGGCTTATCCTCGTAGAAAACAGCGGTATGGCTGTAAAAAGCCTTCCGTGTTCTACTATCAAGTAGTCGATAGCCACGCTTTTCTCGACTGTACCCGACAAAGACAAAGATGGCTTCGCGCGCCTTGGCATCCATCTTACGTCTCTCTTCTTTATCCACATATGCCAACACTGCACAGCCAAGGCTCGCAGTCGTGAATATTGCGGCAGTTCGCGATGCCACATAGCAAAAGGAATTTCCGTATCCCTTGTTGAGTTTGGCACAATGTTGACACAATAGGTTGCTGTCACTGCAGCCTCTGCCCACATCTCGTCAGGCGAGTCAAAATGATTCAGCAGACCTCTCATCTTCTCCGTGATGGTCCTAATCATCCTCTCAGCTACACCATTCTGCTCAGGAGTACGCTTCACGCTGGACGAACACTCCATGCCGTACTGCTTCTTGCAGATATCCGCCAGCTTCAGCAGTTCCTTTGCATTATCCGACCGGACTTCCTTCATGCGTACGTTCAACTGAGTTTGCACTTGCTGATAGTAAATGTCGAGCTTCTCGTAGACTTCTGAGCGCTCCTCCAACAGGTATATAGTCGCATATCGACTCACTTCGTCAACAAGCACTGCAAAATACCGCTTGGCAGCATAGGATGGCACTTGATATGGACACCAAACGTCAATGTGCGTACGCTCTCCAATGAGCCACGAACGCGTTGATTCATTGCTCTTGTTGCGAAAGCTCTTTCGAGTCATCTTACCCTTCACACACGTATTATTGTAGCCATCCGGAACACGGAGTTCAAGTCTCTTCATGGTTGTCTTGTGTGGCGAAACACGCGTTGAACGCGTTTCGCCCTGGATCCCCGAGCCGAGCATGCCACAGATCCAAGTCTGAGCTCAGCACTCCACCAGCTGAAGCCACCATCACTGCATCAGCTGGACGCACAAGACGAAGACGATAGAGATTCGTTGCGTCCTTGCGAACTGTTGTTTTACTTGACTGCAACAGCACGTCAGCACAGTCATCTTCATCGAAATGACACCGAACACGTTCTGAAGAATCCAGCGAGCGTGAGGCTTGTCTTCCCACCGAGAACAAACTGCACTGTAGTTCAGGAACATATCGCACTCCACGCAACAGCAACGAAACTCTGCCAGCTGAAGTAACCAACTCCTTCTTCATGGTCACAACACCAACAACATTTAACCAATTGTTTCCACCAGTCCGCTCTGAGAAACTCATCGGCGTGATCGAGATAAAGTCCTCCTTCGAGTTTGTCATGTGACTTGTAGCTCCAATGTCGAGATACCAACGGTCGTGAGCAAGGTCAGCCACCTCTTTCGTACACTTCATCAAACTCATAACGACGTAGGCGCTACCATCACTTTCATTTGCATCACGACCCTTACTGCTGGCTTTAGCGCTGTTACCGCCCCCGCTAGATTTGCTACGCTTCTGAGAACTTCCACCTTGGTTATCAGGCGGTGGGCGCTTGCCTAGGTACGGACAGTTCCGCACATGACGATCCTGTTCATGGCCATGGAAGCACCCGTTGCTGTCCTTCTGCTCACCACTGCCTTGGCCACGGCCTGCACCACGTCCTCTACCTTGTCCTCTTCCACCATAACCGCGGCCACGACCTCCCCTGCCACGACCGCGTCCTCGGCCGCCTCGTCCAGCACCTCGTCCACGACCACGACCGCCACTAGTGAAGTAAGCCTTGTCTTCATCATTGCCTTTGCCTCCTTCTGCCTTCTGGTTCTGCATGTGATCGTACGCCATCTCCAGGGCTTGCTCAAGCTGCTCATAGTTCGGCGGGTCATCGGGGTCTGCGGCGTGTGACTTGTGAGAAAAGTCTGCACCATGTTGTCGTATTCCCGGGGCAGCGAGCCGATCGATATCGCCAGTTTCGCATACTCGTCAATCGGTCTCCCAACCACTGAAATAGTCTCCATGATTCGCCGCATCTCGCTCAAGTGATCAGGCAAGTTTCCCTTCGGGTCAAAATGGAGACGACTCAACTTCGTCCTTTCTTCAGCGTACTTTAGGTAAGTCTTGCCCAAGAAGCGCCGTTTCAATCTCTCCATCACGCAACACGGCGTCGCCTCGTACTTGACAGTCTTCATTATCTGGTTCGTCATCGACTCGTACAGAATCTCCTTCGCCCGCGACGTCTTGCTCACCCAGTCTTCGTGGTCAGACTGTTTGCTCTCCTCCGGCTCCGCTACATCCTTCTCACAGTACTGCCACAGTCTCTTGCGCTGCAGCTGTAGCTTGACTCGCTCTAGCCACACTTTAAAGTCGCTCCCGTTAAACGGTGGAATCGACTTCCCCTCGTCCTTCGACTCCTTCAACTCCGTCACCTCCTTCACTTCTTTCTTTGCGGTAGCCATCGTTCGTAGATTAGTTGCAAGCGAGCTTCACCAGCGCAGATCTTGGGCTCATAACCTAAAGCGACCTGCAGCTGCACGCAAAGTGAAAAGCTAAGCTTGCGATGCTTGGCGAGCAAGTGGCAAGATACCGCTTGCGAGGGAAGTCGTGTTTTCGAGAATGAGCTCACAGCTCACGTTAGTTCTCTCCTCTTCCTAACTACTGTCTCACATCTAGCCGTTGTAGCAGACAACCTCTGTAGGACAATCCTGCTACGTGGGAAAACCTCCAGCGAGATCTCTATCGCCTTCTCGGGATAAACAACCCACACGGCACTTCACGCATTCGGCACCAACTCATGGTGATCGGTACACTGCATTCCTCAACACTTACGCATTCGATGTCGGTGCATCGAGAGGAAGGGTCTAGCGAGCTTGATGCACCCGCGCTAGTGAATGAAAGCAACGCATCGGACCCGCACTTCCTTCCTGTCAATGCCGCGAAGCTGACACATTCGTTTTCGGACTGAGTAACGAGCAGCGCCAAATTCTTGAATAAGAACTTGATTTAACTGACGAAGATCCTCTTCTGGTCCGTCGCCTCAATCCGAAGTGGCACGGTCAGGTTGCTGTTGCAACAGTTTGTGACGCGATCGCAACGTTTGGAATGGTAAACAACGTACGTCGAGACAGCGGATGAGGTTGCCACAGGTGGATTTTACTGGAATAGCAGTATCCAGAGGGTGCTGTGACCAGTCCAACACATTAAATGGCGGTCCTTTGGTAACTGAGGCAGGTAGAACTGAAGCCGTTGAGGCCTCAATAGTACCGATGTGTTTTGACTTAAGGGAGAAATATATTGCATATTAATATGTAGTTATTTATTTTGATGGGAAATATTTCCAAAGGATAACCCATGCATTTCTCCGGTTATACAAAAAAACTGTGTAAACCGTAGACCAGATTGAGCACATCGCATGCGCTGAGTTTTTTCGAGTGAAACATGGAGGCTTTTAACCCTTTCGTGGTAGAAGGGCTAAATTACTTAGGCTTGTATGGTATAGTTTAGTCAAAGGACTTGCGAAAAGGTTAAGCCTCCATGTTTACCATTTTTAAATTTAGAAAAATGATATCATACATTAATTAGGACTGGGTTTTCGCTTCAAAGAAGCATAAAATAAACGTGTACGTTAACTACAAGAAGGACCGTGTGTGCATTGATGCGAAACTATACGTTATTTATCTACGTGCCGCGCAGATACTGCGGCTGCGAAGCAGGCGCAGAAGATGCGTCAAGGCCTCGCTTACCTGTGTGGACGGTGGGCTCAAGTAGTTTAGAGCAAGACACTACCAGCCCAATCATCTAGTTGCATATGTATTTTGTCATGTGGGCGGTGCGAGTAAGCGGTCAAAATAAAATTCTCCACCCCTTCGAGATAGTTGTCGTCCAAGCACTAAAACACGCACAGGTACATGAAGATGTTGAAACTATGATGCGCTTGGTGCTTTACTTTCTTTGACGGCGTTGATCGGACATCGTGCTAGCCTTGGTTTCACTCTGCGGTACAAAGTGTTTGGCGCCATGCAAATTAAGAAAAATCCCCTGAGCTATTCCAGCCTCCCAGCATCTAGTTCACTTCGACCATTATCAAGATCTCGAGCCATGCAAGCCTGCAATTCAATTAGCTCACCCTGAAGCATTTGCACTTTCGCCAAATGCGGTCACTGCCGCTGTTTCCGCCGGCGCTGTCAGAGCCAATCTTCCTACCGAGCCACTGGCGTATGCAGTCGTCATCAACAAGATCGCTATTCGTCAAGATGATGCAGGAACTTTCAATTTTTTCTCTTGTAGGTTTCATAATAACAAATAAACCTGACTTTGAGTTTGATTTTTAGCGCGGGGGCAAACGGGTGTGCGTTGTAGAGGCGAAGCGAGATGATATCCAACAAGGCCTTGCTCAAGCTTATGCGGGAAGCGAAGCACTCGCAGATGTTGAAGGATTGTCGAAAGTATCGAGCATTTTAATTAAAAAAAAATAGAGTTTTTTTTTGCTCCCGTGACTTACCACGATTTTGATAGAATGGAGAAGTCCGGACGAGAAAGAGCGATTTAATACTGGGAACACCCTCGTTAGAGGCTGTAGACAGCCCACCCAAGATTAATACTGGGAACACCTCGATAGAGGCTGTAGACAGCCCACCCAAGATTAATTACACGGTACTGCGTAAGCGTAACCTGGGTCAACATTCGCGTAACATGTCGGTAGCTGCTTAAAAAACTACTTAAGTACGTGTTCCCAGCCTAAGTCGCAGACGATCTAGTAAAAAAGTAGAATTACGTACCTACAGTGGAATCAGCGAGGCGTATAGCTAGGCTGGCGGCATCGCTTTCACGGTGACGTGATTCTCGTTTCCTTTAAATCCACCACCGGACCCAATACTATTGGCCAAATAGCATACAATCCATCATTTTCGAACAGAAGTTGTAAGTTACTTCGAAGTACTTTTGAGTATTTACAGGAATAAATTATATTAATACAGCTTCGACGTGGGAATTGTCGAGTGACATGTCCAGCAGCCAGGACGCAGCAGCGCGTAAGCGTAGCTAGTTCTAGTCCGACAGCATGGAGTAAATCACCCGTGACTCATCGACGCACGCCTACCAAAGGGAACAAAGCGTTGTCAGTAGCTGTTCCGAATTTCATGTCAATACCTGGTCGTGTGGATTGTCTCCACAGTCAGTTGGTGAGCCATCGCGTTGCAGTCTACCTAACACACAAAAAGTTAGTATTTGCACCGCAACCGCTATTTTCCTGACAAGAAAGAAATGTCAAACCTCCGTCATGAATGATGGACTCATAAATGAGCATTACCTTCTCCAGCTAGCATTTAATCGGGACGTCTATCACTACGGGTGCATGGCGAGGCTTAGCGAGTAGCGTGCTGCTTGCCGCGTTCACGAAGACGGTGCTGCCCACTCGAGCAGCTCCGTAGGCTTCGTGGATATGTCCAAAGACGTGGAATCTGGGCCGGATTCGAGACATGGTCTCCTTGAGCAGCGTCTCGCTCCCCACATGGAGCCCCGTAAACGTCGTATCTAGAATGCCATAGGGCGGTCCGTGCGTAACCAGCACGTCCACGTCGGCTGGTACCTTGCCCCAATGTTGCTGGTCCTCGAAGCCTCTGGTTACATTGAACGCCCCCGCCCGTCCCGGAATGGGCGGCGTCATCGGAGACCCGTAAATCTTGACTCCTTCAATAACCACCGAGCGGTTTTCCAGGTACAAACAGTTGGAGAGCAGCGTCCTGGCCTTGCTGGGGTCATTGTACTCCTTGTGGCGGAAGTCCTTGTCCCAGTATTGGTCGTAGCTCACGGCGTCCATACAGACGTCATGGTTACCAGCCACCACCAGCTTGTGCTTGTGAGGTAGAGAGCCCAGCCAGTCATTAAAGTCGATGATCTCGTCGTGAGTTCCGCGCTGCGTGAAGTCTCCGCAATGTAGCAGTACATCTCCGTCAGGAAGACGCTGGAGGTTTCGGTGCTTGGCGTGGGTATCCGACACGCACACCACGCGCAGAGTACCGGGTTGTTGCGGGTCACTGGACAGCGAGCGAGTTACGACCTCCGAATTACGTAACCAGTCGTGGCGCCAGCCCAGCACGCCCTGAGCGTTGTAGTGTACCCATCGGAGCCCGAAGAACAGCAGTAAAAGCAGCGAGAAGAAGGCTACGAGGGGCCCAAAAACGTGGTAGAAGAGGAGGAGAAGGAGGAGGAGGAAACACGCGAGAATGGAAGCTCCCAGTGCCGCGAGCTGCTCGGGAGACGCGTCGTGCGGCACGCGCCGGAGCACCAGGTTAGTCAGCGTCATGACGTGAAAAATGGGGTCCACTGTGTGACCCACATCACTATTATTTGTGTCACCAAGCTTCAGAAATGGCTACACTTGCTAACGTTGAAGTTGCCTTCAGAAATACACAGGCGAGAAACGACGTCAGTTTTTACAGCACATTCAAGCACGTTGCTGGCTCTTGTAGCAGCTATTGCAATGGACTCGGGGCGTGCGAGCTCGTCCAGCTCGGCGTCGACCGCCGACGCGAGCTCGCTGCCGCCTATCGGCGCTGCATCGGCCAAGACGCATGGGCCTCCAAGTAAGCAGTTCCAACGCAGTGCGAGTGTCAATGCTCCCAGTCCATCAGCTTCTTCTTCATCTATGACTTTTGAGGACGAGCAGCTGCCTGAAAGCGACGCGATGCAGACCGGAGCATTGACAGAAGTTGCCGCCAGTGGTGACAACGGCCCGTCGACGACGCAGCAGCAGGAGAAGATGCAGCTCTTTGAGGCGTCTCCGGACCTGGAGCTGTTGTGTAGGGAGAACGGACTGTATGCTGCGCAATTCGCGCGCCACAGCGACTCCGTGACGTCGCTGGACTTGTTCCTGGGCTTCTGGGCGTCCATGCGCAGCGTCATGTACTTCCCGGCATTGAAAGAGCTTTCAATCATCAACCAGCCGACGATCTGCGAGCTTGAAGGCATCAGCAACTGCTCCAACTTGGAGAAGCTGTGCGTGACAGAGTGTGGACTGACAAAGATCGCGAACTTGGCGAACTGCACGAAGTTGAAGCAGCTGAACGTGAGCTCCAACAAGATCCGGCGACTTGAAAACCTCGACACGCTCGTGAATTTGGAGAAATTGTGGGTCAACCACAACCAACTGGAGAGGCTGGATGGACTGTGGAGACTTACCCAGTTGACGCAGCTTTGGGCCTGCAGAAACCGGATCGACCGCATCGACACGGCACTCAACGGCTGCGTGAACCTGACGGAGCTAAACCTTGCAGACAACAGGCTGTCCAGCTTCAAGGATTTACTCTCCCTCATGAACTTAGATCAACTCACGGTGCTCATACTGAGTGACCCGCACTTTGGCGACAACCCAGTGTGTCGATTGTGCAATTACCAGACGTATTTAATGTGTCAACTGCCTCGTTTGAGCTTCCTGGATACGGTGGAGCTATCCGCACGCAACAAGCAGATCGCGGAAGCCACGATGATCAAGAAGAAAATGTACTACAACATGCGAATCAAGGCCATCAAACGCGACGTTCACGGCAGGATTCGACACGCTGAGACGATTCGCAACCAGGCAGAACATCACACGGAAATGAATGTTTCAGCTCTGGTGAGGCACAAGAAGGAACTCGAGCGCTTTTCGATCGAATGCAGCTCGGCGAAGAATGAGGAAAGTGCATCAAAGGCCTCTCTCGAGCTGCTGGAGCAGCTACAGAAGAAACTGGAGTGTGTAAATACGTGTCTGCGAGATCGGTATTGTGCGGTGTATCGAATGAATCAGGATTTCGATCGTCTACGAACAAGTTTGAGGTGTACCTCTGAGATGAATATCGCGCGCTTGATGCTGGAATTGGAAACTGGCGGCAATATTCGACTGGAAGATGGGAAGCCATCGGATGCATGGTTCGGTTCTTGTGTGGAGCTCGTCCGTTCGCGCTTATTCTTACCGGAGTTGCAGAAGCTTGGGATAAACGACATCCGAATCAATCGCGTGACGAGAATCAGCAACAGATTTTTACGAAATCGTTTCCAGACTCGAATGGAAGAAGTTCTCGTAGCCCCCGACCAAAAGGCGAAAGACAACGTCTCGAAGAGAGGAGTGACTGTCCCAAACGACGATACCGATGGAGATCAAAGCGGTGAACAGTCAAACGAAGGATGCAGTATTCAACCGGATCAGGCTAACCAGCCTCCGAATCCTTCTGCTGGATCGACACTGGAGACCTCAATGGAGTATCTGTTCTATACTCAGTCCACGCTTCTGGAGAACCAGCAATCTCGCAGTCCTGCAGAGACGGAGCAGTTGTTTATCGCGGAGAATGGCTTTCGTGGATTCTCGGGTCTTGGAACGACCGACTTCGGTGCTGCGATCAGGCTTTCCAATTCAATCGCGATGCTGGATGCCCCACGAGTTACCGCTGCGCTTGCTGCCAAAGGGCAGCAAGCTCAAGACAATGCTCAAGTTCTGTCTTCTCTGAAGCAATCGACACAACAAGGGTTAACTCAGGACACGAAGAGGGCGTTGGCGCTTGCGGCCTCGGGTGACTGGGAATTGCCGTGTGGAGTGTTACTCGTGGCGAAGGTTTTTCCAGGCTACACGAAATGTATAAGCAATGCCGACGTTGCTCTCGCCAAGGCCAGATCTGCCTCCGTTCTTGGGAAAGCTCAGGATTTTGCGGGCGTTCAAAGTTTACAAGTGATGCATGGAGGTGCTGTGGCTTCGACTGTGGGTGGGGAACCGGCTGCAAACAGACAGAAGCTGTACTATGTGTTTGATAGTGCTTTGGTCCTTCCGGAATATTTTGTGGAGTATCAGTATACGCTGGATAGCGACGTCCTTGGCTCCTCGCGTGGAAGCAGCGCTTCTCCAGACTCCCTCAGGTCAGCAAAATCACCTCGCGCTGTGCAGTACAATGACGAAGATGCCGTCAATATTGGTGTCGCGGCGAAGCTAGTGGACGATTTCGAGCGCAAGTATCGTATTCGACGTTCTCAAAGCCCACAACCACCGGAAAACAGCGTGTATTCAATCACAGATGAGGGAGTCGAGCGCTTGCTTCAAATGGAACCACTGTTGCCTTGTTCTCCACCCATAAATGAGGCTAGTGCGGTGCCAGTTGTTCCTGCGCGGTTGCAAATGGCTGCTGAGCGTCGCATTAGATACCTAAGTTTGCTTGGGTGTGATCTCGAAATGATTCCAGATCTTTCGTCCTTAAGAGATCATCTAGAAGTCCTCGTGCTGAGCTACAACAAGATCCAAGGAATTTGCAGTCACCTGGAGTTCCTGCCAAATCTGAAATCGCTGGACTTGTCCTACAACCAAATAACTCGAATTGGAAATCTCGAAAGGCTCCACTGCCTCGAAACGCTTGAAGTGACTCACAATTTGATTCGGTTTTTTGATGATGTGGAGTGCATTGGCCTAGCACTGGGGGACCGGGCGCTGAGGCAGCTAGATCTTCGAAAGAACGGTATCTGTGACTCCAAGCGCTATCGGCTCCACGTGCTGCAGCATTTGCCTAAACTCGCTCAGCTTGACCAGCAAACAGTCTTGCAAGAGGAGATCATCACTGCGCAGCGACTGATTACTCAGCTATCACCGTCGAAAGTGTGGGCACTCCACTGTCAAAAGACCCGATGTACAGTTCCAATGTCGACTAGTGAGGAAAAGGAGTCGTCGGATCACCCGGAGTCCGATGACGAGACAGCATTCCATTCGCTGTCGCTCACCGCAGAATGGAGTTCTGTCGAAGAATTAATTGTGAACCATGAATTAGTGGGGGCGATTGAAGGCCTTGAGAAGGCCGTAAATTTGCGGATAGCATCCTTCGCAGACAATGCAATCAAGCGGATCGATGGGTTGCACGCGTGTACAAGGCTTGAAGAGCTTTCTTTGGACGATAACGAGATCACGCAGATCGAACATTTGGAACAGCTCTTGTTCTTAAAGAAACTTCATCTTGGTCGCAATCGGCTTACAGTTATCCAAAATTTGGACTCACTGGGAAATCTAATCCAACTTTCGCTGGAAGAGAACCAAATCTCGAGTCTGAGAGGTCTTGGGTCGGCGCTAAAGTTGATGGAGCTCTACTTGGGCAACAACCAAATCGAAAATCTCAAGGAAATCCAACACTTGAAGTCGCTACCGAAGCTGACGATTCTCGATTTGTCTGGCAACGCGATCACGCGGCTACCCGATTATCGGCTCTATAGCGTGTACTACCTGAGGCGTGTCAAGGTGTTGGATGGCGTAAGCGTTTCCACCCAGGATCAGAGCAATGCGAAGCAAAAGTACAGCGGAAAATTGACTTTTGAGTTCATTCTGGACAAGTGCGTCGGTGGCGGCAGCGTCACACCGAGTGGCACTGGGGGAGAAAATCAGTTCGGGCGCATCGTTGATATGGATATTTCTTCTTGCCGGATTCGCGAGATCGGATGCATCCCGGGAGATGTTTTCTCAAATGTTCGGGAGATTAACCTTGAGAACAACCAAATCAGCGATATCTCGGGTCTCGAGGCGCTTCCAAGACTGCGGGTTTTAAATCTCAACCGCAATCGGATTGAGAGACTCATGCCATCCAATCTGTCGTCGGACTACACGATGCCGGATATTTGCGATGGAGCAGGGAAGGGAATCCTGGCCTGCCTAAATCTCGAGCAACTGCACTTGGCATACAACCAAATCACGGACATGACGACGCTGGGTCTTCAATTTTTGGATTCCTTGAAAGTACGTCCAAATGTCGTGCTTAGATGGAGTAGTAGAAGTACTTACAATTCTCGTGCCTTTCTGCAGGTTCTTCATCTGCAAGGCAATGCAATTGTTTATCTCGCTGGCTTAGAATGCAACACTGAACTTGTTGACATTCGGCTGGACAAGAATCGGATCCGGCAGCTTGACCAGCATTCGACTCTCGCGCTGCGGCAGCTTAAATTCCTCAACCTTGAGGACAATGGGCTCAAGTCTCTGTCGAACTTCAACAACATGCTTAGTCTTGAGGTTGGTGCTCCATGATACTGTGTGTGTAAAATTGCTTTTGTGCAACTGACTGGTAATGACTATGTGGCTTGCAGACTCTCGAGCTCTCGAACAACCGACTTACCGACTTGGAGGAGGTGGAGAAGCTAGCAGCGTTGCCGTCGATGATTAATTTGCGGCTGCTCAACAACCCTCTGACGAAAAAGCACCTTTATCGGCAGCATGTGCTGTATAAACTCAACTCGTTGAAGGTGCTGGACGGCAAAGATGTTTACAGCGACGAAATAGAGCGCATCGACATCTTGTTCCTTCACGAACGCGCTGCTGCTGCCACGTCTGGGATGACAGCAGCGGCACCTGAAAGGATAGTGGAAAGTCGCACTTTGTACCAGACCCAGCTTGTCTTGACTCCTTCGAGTATTCCGACGAAAGGTTCGGCACCGACTGGGATCTCTCAAGCGGTAGGAATCCCACACAACGAAGTGTTAACGGGCTCCCTACTGCGAAAGACTCCCAGTGCCCCACTATCTCAAGGACAAGTGCCAGCACCACCACAAATCGTGTCTACACCCGCCTTTCCACTGCCAGAACACGAGGTAGATCTCTCGATTGCGATCGCCGCATCCAACACAACCACTCGCTCCCTGCTTGGGCCTTCACACAACGCGTATCGTAGCCTTACGTCGAGCTGGCAAGTCGGCACCTCCAGCCCAAGCGCAGGTTCGTCCGGTTTGCCATCGTCGTCCACTGCTACCGTCTCATCGGCTTTTAGCGCAAACCTCGCGAAAAGTGTCGGTGCAACTGGAGTGGAGCAGCTATACGTTGGCAGCAGTTTGAGACGACGACTATCAAGCGTGCATTACGACCAGCAGCAAAATGGTGAGTACTGGCGTCTGCATTCCTTGTACGTTTGAGCTATCACTGACCAACTCGCAGTTTCTTCTTCACTCCAGTTGAATGGCAAATTCGGAGGAGGTGCCGACAAGAAACATCCTGTCGGCATTGTGTCGTCCCAAGCAGTCGTTCGTGGACCGGCAACAACGATAAGAAGGGGTAGATGAGTCTTGTTTTCTTCAAGTTGCCACGTTGAACGAATGTTGACGAGTTTATTTTGTAGCAGGCCTTAACATGCACCCTTCATCCACTGACTCGCAGCCCAATACTGCAATGCAAGCTTCATCCAACCACTTACTTCCAGCTAGCTCGATCCCCACAAGCGACGCAGGCAGAAGTCTTTCCGGCTACGTCGGGACATTCGGCAACCAGAAGCGGTATGCGAGCTACCCAGGCTCACAGCAAGAAATCACCATCCCATACCTGTCCACAAAGTTACAGCAGCAAGCAAGGAGAACCGAAAGGCAGCGATGACAAGTTCACACCCACGAGAAAATGTACAACTAAAATGAGAAATGAATGTTCGACTCAATTTGGATACTGTATTGAAGAGGAAGGACAAGCTGATAAAAAATCTACCTACGCGTGTTTGTTTTGCCTCAGTAGGATCAATTGGAATTATAAAATGTTTTCATCAACTTTGATCAGGGAGAACAAATCATCATCGGCAAACAAACACGCAAAAATATACAAAAAATGTAAACATGCAAAGGGCCCGTTCGAAAACTCAAAAAAAAAGACACTGGGGACGGGCTTCCGGGTGCTTGAAGGCTTGGACGGAGTGCCTCAGACTGACGTGCAAATTATCAGAAAGAAATTTGTCCACCATCGAATCGTTGGTTCTTGCGAGTTTGCTTCATCGGCATCCGTCTCTTGAAATGCCACCCGGTTGTCCTCCTCCATCCCGCTTTTACCTACAAAAACACAGACAAGAGAAACACACACACACCGCTTGATTCTTCCGGGAGGCTGTCCCCAAGCTTGAAGAGTGTATTACAATGGCTCAACCCCATAAGGGGAGCAACACCCAGTCAGACAACCATGACAAGCACAGTGTCCGTCTGCATGCAGCGAGTGCTTCTTGCATCAACCCCTCTACTTAAGCGGGATGAAGCGCGACGAGTTCGTGGCGCCGATACCGGGGCGGCCGTGGGTCACCGGCTTGTAAGAGATGGCGAACTCACCAAGGTAGTGGCCGATCATCTCAGGCTAATCATAACGAAGCACAGAACCGTCAGTTGTCACCCCTCACCGCCCTCTACAAGGCTCAACACGACTAAAAGATATGCAAGCTCCCTGGGTCGCCCCATACACAGAACGTCGATCGAGGGGATGGTAGCCGGGTTCATACCAGTCGTAAACCAGCACACACCACTCTTCGGGTTGTAAGCCACCATCCCCCGAGAGCTAAACGAGCGGTTCTGGAGACATACCTTGATTTCAATGCCGTTGAACTCCTTGCCGTTGTACACGCCGACCACCGAGCCGATCATCTCGGGAACGATGATCATGTTACGCAGGTGGGTCTTGATTCCCTCCGGGCGCTCCATGGGCTTGGCGGCAGCCTTGGCCTTACGCAGACGCTTGATCAGAGCCATCGGCTTACGCTTGAGGCCACGCGAGAAGCGACGACGGGCGCGGGCATTCACCAGGTCCATGAGCTCCTCATGGTTCAGGTCCAAAAGCTTGTCCAGGTCCACGCCGCGGTAGCTGAACTTGCGGAACGTGCGCTTCTTGCGCAGGGCAGCGAGCTCCAGGTTCTTCTCCTCAACAGATTGGTCAGCCATTGTTTCCAGTAATACCAGTCTCCAGAATGGCCCGGCCGGTCAAAGCAAGCGCTAAGCCACCCGAGCCATCGACTGGCGCTCGCGGGCTGCGGGGTTTTAGCCAACCGGAGGTGGTTTAAAGATTGTATTTTGTCCAGTCATGTGTTTTTACGGATATGCGTAATTACGAATTTTTGCAATTGTACTGTACCCGTTTTTGGCGGTCCGCAATTGCAATGTATTGCAATTTATTAGATACCGGAGGTGATGGTGTACGTGGACCTGAATGTCCGCGCGACGGCGCGTGTGTCTGCCGTGGAGCTGCAGCGACGTAAGGCCTGCTTTCTAGGGTGCTCGGTCGGAATGAAACGCAGTGGAATTAGTACAAATCTGACCGTGGCTCGTTTTGACCAGTGGGCTACGCGAGCGTGTGCGTCAATGTGGACTGCGAGAGCGGCGAGAAGCCCAAGCCGGTGACGGCGCTGCCGGATCTGCCGCAGTCTGCGCAGAAGGACCGCAGTGGTAGATCCTCCAAAAAGGCCAAGCTGTACACAGCAGCAGTTGGCGGTGGGCTGCAGCTGAAGCAGGACAGCAAGCAGGAGCTGCCGCGGCAGCGCAAGCGCATCACGCTCAAGCTGGAGGAAGTGGCGGACGTACAGAAGATGGTGGGTTGGCTGTGGCGATACGATGAGCGGCCAATTAGTGCAAGTGTGGCAGCGCTGGTACTCATAGCTGTGCGCTGCTGGTATTACAATTTGAACAGACGGAGTCCAACGTCGTGAAGGGATATGATGTCGTGGCCGCCGAGGCGGCGACGCCCAAGGTGTTCCAGTTCCTGTGCGAGCAGGCCGACATCGACCTGATCACGTTCGACGTGACCAACCGCCTGCCGTTCCAGATCAAGCGGCCATGGGTGCGTCTTGCTAATAACATTATGGCTAACTGTTGTGCAATGCTGACGTTGTTGTTGCGTTCGTTGCTGGCTCCGCTTTGCAGATTGCTGCGGCTATCAAGCGCAATATCTTCTTCGAGATCACGTACACGCCGTGCCTGGGCGACACTGCTGGACGGCGGTACTTCTTCTCAAACGCGAGCAACCTGGTCCGCCTCACGGGCGGCAAGAACCTCGTGTTCTCCAGCGGCGCCACGCGCGACATCTTGCTGCGCTCACCCTACGACGTCGTCAACATCGGGCTCCTGTCCGGACTGAAGTATGGCCAAGCGCTCGACGCCATCTCCACATCGTGTCTGGCCGTGCTGGAGCATGCAGACAAGCGCAGAGGAATCATAGGAGGCGTGCAGGTGGAGGCCACTAAGGACGTAGCCATGGAATAAACTTATCTTGTTCGGCTCTTCGTGTTCTATAGCGTCATGGCTGGGCTGGGCTCTGACTGCTCCATCGCCTCAGCGGGGTCCTCTTCATCCTCCGTTTTTCTTTCCTGGCTATCGGGTTCCTGCTCTGTCTTCGCTTCGTCTTGCATCGCGTTGTCGGCAATTCCCTTCTCCTCAGTATCCTCTTCTGCATCGTCTTCATTCTCCTCCGCCTCCGACGGCTCATCCACTGACATCATGCCTTCGTCCGCGTCCTCCTCGATCGCCACCTCATCCAGCTGCTCGGTCACCTCGTTGGCCGTCTCCTCCCCTTCTTCATCCTCAGCCGTTGCCTTCTGATTCTTCTTCCGGGTCGCCACAGACTTGGCCTCTGTAGCAGCAGCAAAACACTTGATCAGCACAACCATCCAGCGACCTAGAGCTCATCGCCCGTCCCACCTTGCAGACACGCCTCGATCGGCTCGATGAAGTGCTCAAAGTCAGTGTCGCGCAGCGTTTGCAGCACGTCCTTGAGCGTGATGGTGCTGCGCTTATTGGCCACCGACGTCTCGTGCGCTCTATAAACCAGTCCGTCAGTCCTGTTCCACCTTGCTTTAGTCCAATTAAACCACGTACAGCGAGGCCAGATACAGCGTGAACACGCTGGCCGCCGAGTTAAGTGTCTGCCTTGCGTCCTTGGTCAGAATCGCGCGCTCGGGCAGCGCCTTCTTCACGGCGCGCGCCGTCAAACTCGCCGCGTGCTCGTGCTCCATTTTCGACTTGGCGGGAAGCAAACCTCGGACCAATTCACAAACTTGGTGTGATAAATCACAAATACGGGAACAATTCCATTTAAACTGCTGGCAGTGAGATGACCCACGCTGACGCTGGCGGAGGTGATGCCACGGCCGTGACGGACGCCGAGCTGGCAGCCTGCGTCGCCACGCTGCAGAAGCTGCATGGGGATCAGGCCCACGAGTTGTTCCAGAATTCACCGCGCTTCAAGCCGTTGCGCACGGCGCTCGTGCCGCTCCACGCCGAGCTGCGCGCCAAGTTCTTCCACGGCAACTCGGTGGCCAGCGACAGTTCGAGGCAGGAGCGCAAGCGCGCCAATAAGGTGGCGCGAGCAAGGCAGAAGGCGCTGGACCAGCAGTTCGTGAACAACACCAAGCTGCGCGCCGACCGATTGGCGCGACTGGAAGCGCTTAAGACGCAGAACCCGCTGCTGGCTAATGTGCCGGACGGCGTGGCGGCGGACGAGCCGATGCTGCTCAAGGAGAACGGGGAACAGGAGCAGAAAGAGGAGAGGGAGACCGACCACTTGCACTACCACCGCGCGTGCTACGCGTGCAAGGTCAAGTTCCGCAAGCTGCACCACTTTTACGACCGTCTGTGTCCGTCCTGCGCCGAGCTCAACTACAAGAAGCGGCTGCAGAATGCTGACCTGCGTGGCCACATTGCAGTTGTCACGGGTGCCAGGGTGAAGATCGGGTACGAGATCACGCTCAAACTGCTGCGCAGTGGAGCCACGGTGGTGGCCACCACGCGGTTCCCCAAGGACGCGGCGTTCCGCTACACCAAGGAGAAGGACTTTGAGCTCTGGAAAGACCGCCTGCAGATCTACGGCATGGACTTCCGCGACCTCGGCGTGATCGACAAGTTCATGGATCATATTGAGGAGACCTTGGGCAGCCTGGACATCCTGGTCAACAACGCGACCCAGACGATTCGCCGGCCTGTGCACTACTACAAGCATCTGATTGAGTTCGAGGTGGGGCCCGTCCCGGAAGACATGGCCAGGGTAAATCAAATCCTACGGGGCAATGCAAACCTTCTCGGTAGCGCTGCTGCGGCTGCGAACGCCGAGAGTGGCAACGTGTCTGTCAACGGAGCTGCCATTGTCAGCACCAGCGCGGGTTCGTCGACGGCGATCTCCACAGCTACGACATCTGCGCCGGCGTCCGTGCTCCTTTCGCAGATGCCCCTCGTTTCCGAGGACCAGCACTCCGAGGAGACGCAGACGCTGTTCCCCCAGGGCCAAGTCGACAACAACCAGCAGCAGGTGGACCTGCGCACTTCGAACTCGTGGGTCCAGAAGATCAACCAGATCGAGACCATGGGTAGTGCGTCCATGTAGCACCTTGTCCTAGCGTTTGGAATTACTAATTAGTGTTGTGCTGTTACAGAGTTGGTGGAGGTGTTCGCGATCA